>CM069526.1:47230000-52230000 GCA_035773235.1 Eospalax fontanierii | reverse complement strand
CACCCCTGGCCCCATCTGCTGTCCTTGCTCCTCCCAGGCATTTGTGTTCAGATGTGCTTTTCCTTCACGGTGTTAAATTTAAAGCTTCATTTCAGATCTGGCTGGCTGCCTGCAAAGTCACATGTGGAGGGCTGAGACAACTGGGCAGGGGATGGGGCCTTTGCTTCTGGAGACCGGGTCTGGGAACCATATGAACTGTAAATAGTTTTAGAATGTAAAAATATTACGTTTTCTGCCAAAAGGAGAGAGTTGTGGGTTTTTTTTTTCCCTTTCTAGACTCAGTTATTAAGTGTCTGTTGGAAATTACTGGCCTTTCTTGTATAATCTGTTTACTGTCTCTATCAGCCATGGAGGGCACAGCCCAGACTTAGGTCCCTGAGGACTTAGCTCTGCGAACACTTCTTCATTAGAAGTGGGTGCTGGCAGCACGGTGGTTGGGAGTTAAATAGCTAGGAATGTGAAATTTGCTTTCTGCCATATAATATTTTCTTCAAGACAAATTAAAAATAAGAAAATGGACACGGTTTCCTTCCTCTGTATGCCATGGGACACCCAGTGTAGCACATTGCTTCTCACTGACAACTCAGTAAGCACCTTAGTTTCTTTGTTGGACTTTTTCTTTGTACGCATGATCCTTCATTATGGATAGAAATTTCAAAGACCTTTCATTTTTCCTTTTGTCTTAATTTCTGTGCGTGCTGAGGTACAGAACGCAATTGTTCTTTCCATTTGTAGACTAGCGGGGATGCTGGGTGTTTAGGGGAACAGCTTCAGATCCTTTCTTCTTTTGCTCCTTCCTTTTTCTCTGTACTTGAGGTGTATCTCTTTTTGCAGTCTCCTTTTCAGGATGAAGAAGGAAGAACACTAGAATTGAGATACAAAAAAATACAGGAAAAGAATATTTAGCAGACATTGGTAGAGACTAATATCTGATAGAGACTGGTAGGGACTGATACCTAAAAATGTCAGGATTTAATGATATGGAAGTGAATATGCAAAGGTCTGTAGCACAAATATTTACAATTGCCATGTAGGTTTACTGACAGTCACCTTCTTATCTGGTACCAATTGCATCAAACTACTGCAAGTTCTACTCAAATGTACCTAATCTGCTATTCCTAGGATGAAATGTCTGAAAATAAAATTCTTGGCTCTGAATTCTGTGGTTAGAGAAGAAATCAGAAGCAAGAGGGGATGGCACATACATGTATTTAAAGCAGAGAGAGCTTGGAGGAGAGAAGCTAACCCAACATTACTGTAAAGTAGAAATAATTCATCCTGGAGTTTGGTGGAGCAGAAATGTAGGGTTTTCGAAAAAGTAGCTAAAAGGAACAACTTTCTGGTAAAAGAGTTTTGTTTTCCTGATAGTCTATTATATGTGGGAAAATGACAACAAAACAATAACAACACAACAACAACGTCATACAGATATACTCCAGGGGAGATGCCTTATAAATACTGGGGTTTGAATATGCTAGAGAGAATTGAAGGGACTGCCTCTGTGATGATGTGTATTTCTTGAAGTCTGAGAAATGGAACTCCGTTAGACATACTAACCCTCTGCTGAAGGCTTATAGAGCTGTTGTCATGGGGAGCGGGAGGTATGTCAGGACAATCACTGGAAGCCAGGATTCCTGAGGCCTGCCAGGTCTGGGCATTGTAGTTCATGCCCCAGGTGGAGGCATGGATGAGCGTGGCCTTTCCACTTACACCTCAATCCCATTGGCTTGGATTGTAAAGACTAATTACTCAACAATAGAGGTGTCCTTGGTGAGGCCTTCTGAATTAGTAGTGTTTCAGCACTATTAAGAACAGACATTTGATGGCTGTTCTGAGCCAGAGGGAAATCTTTAGGTTTGTCTTAGTTCCTCAAATATGAATATTGTTTATTGTCCCAAAGGTGATTAATATAACATTTCTGGTTTCTCACCCCACATTTTTCAGAGAAGAAAGAAAAGTAGATACAATATAATATTTATGTTGATGGAAATATTCATGGACCACCACAAAGTATTAGAGATAGGGTGTCAGAGAAGGGTTCCTATAAGAAGTAAACCCCCTAAAGTAAAGATTTCTACTTTTTAGAGGAAGGTATTTTGTTGTGATGTTAATTTATTTATGCAAGTGCACTTATGTGTGAAACTCTATGCTATATATTCAGTTTTGCATTCGACTATTTTCTTGTGATATAACAGATATGTAGCCTTAATTAAATTCCACAAAACATGTTTTACTTCTTTAATTGGTTTTCCTTCAACTGTTAGGTAATTGCTTCTAACTTTTTTGTTTTTCTACATATTTCTTAGGGGAACATCTTTGAATAAGTATTTTATGTGCATCTCCAATTTTTTTTAAATTATATTTTTATTTATTTTATTTGGGAGGAAGTGCATGCCACAGCATATGTGTGGATGTCAGGACAAATTGCAGGACTTGGTTATCTTTTTACTGCCGTGTGGATCTCTGAGATGGAACTCAGGCCATCAGCCCTTTGGAGCAAGTGCCTTTGTCCACTGAGTCATCTTGTCAGACCCCAATCATTTTTAAAAATTTGTATTTATAGGGAATCTAGACATTCATAGGGTTTTCCCCATTATTTAATTTTTAATATTTAAAAAACTTTATTTTTATTTTATATGTATGCATGTATTGCGTGCATGTAAGTGTGCCTGTGTTGTGCAATGCCTGTGGAAGACAGAAGAGGGCATTTGATCTCCTGGAACTGAAGTTACAGATGGTTGTTAACTATCATGTGAGTGCTGAGATTAGAACCCTGGTCTTCTGCAAGAACAGCCAGTGCTCTTAACTGCTGAGCCACCTCTCCAGTCCCCATTGTTTAATTTTTTTGAGTTAGTGTCTTGCTATGTTTCCCAGACTGGCCTTTAAATTCTCAGTTCTCCTGCTTCAGCCTCCTGAATACTGGAATTACAGATCCCAATATCTTCTTCAAGGATACTCTTCCAATGACCTATGTTACTCTCACTAGACCCTTCCTCTTAACAGTTTTCCCACATTCCAATAGTGCCACAGGCTTGTGATCAATCCTAAGACACATGGTCTTGGGTGGACACTTTCAAACCATGGAAGAATGATTATTGAAGCAAAATTAAGTTATGTGAATCTGTTGTTCTGGATTTAAAGCACATAAAGTGAAGGAAGAAGGTGTGATTAACTGTGATGGATAAAATGGAAAACCGAGGACTGACTGTTGAATAACTACAAGCTCAGAGACAAGCTCAGTGTCTATAGGTGTTGGGTGGAGTCAAAAGCCTGATGGGAGAAAATACAGGCTATCAACACTGAAGACAGTGAATATAAACAGCTCTTTTAAAGACTTGAAATAGAAATGAGAATTTGCTCTCCTTGAAGAGCTTAATAATAGTGAAAAGAGTCTCAAGACTTTAAAGGCATGTGTTATTTTGCAGATGCTGCGGTAGGTAGATGTTTAAATGTCAGGTGGGTTTAAGCCCCTTAAAGACCTTAATCTAAAGATACTGGGAAAAGTTGACAGGAGTCAGTCCTTACAGGTCATGGATCTAAATTCTGAGTCACGTGGTTAATTGTTGGCAAAGCACAAATCTTCTGATTGTACAGCATAGACCCTTTAGTATGTTGCATCATTTCTTTCATAAGCAGGAAACTAATATTTTCTTCTTTGAGTGTGTAAGAATTTTAAAAAGTTCAGTTCTAACTTCTTGTCCACTCTGAACAGAATTCTGTTATTTCAACTATCAAGACTGTTCTTCTGTTATTATCCTCAAAAGACAGTACTTCAGTAAAAATGTTCAGTTTTTGTTTAAACAGTCCAAGACGTGTCATCCATACATTTCAAACATGGGCTTGAACTTTGTTTCTCCTCATAACAGAGGTGCTGAGGATACAAAACTGATGGTCTGATGTTAGGAAGTATTCTAGTAATCATGAGCACTGTGATTTATCCTGGTGTGGAGAGAGATGTGAATGACCTAATGGTTGAAGTCTCAGAGGACAGAGAGATTTCATGTGCGACCATAAGTGAGCCCTGATTGAAGTCTGTTGGCTTGGTATTAAGTCATGATTCTGAGAAGACAAGTCTAGAGGGATCAGAATAATAAAGTCCAGGCATATAGTTTTCTGATGAGCTCACTGTATATGGAGGAGAAACATGGAATATCTTGAGGAATGAAAGTAAATATATCCTTTATTAGACAATCTCTCTGGTCTATCAATTTTCTTGCTGGACGATTGATGACAAATACATGGCAAATGCTCTAGTGGTGAGGTCATTTTCCTGAGATGCAGGTGTTTTTCACTGTCAGCTGGAAGAATCTTCACATGTTCCAGGTATCAGAGGATAAAGATGATTTAATTGTGCTGATTGAAGAGCCAGATTTATATTTTCCACCATTGTCTAGATTCTTTGATAAACACAATCTGTATCTAATTCCTCTTGTGGACCTGACACTCTGCATAGTGTCTAGCTTAGAGTACTTATTCTGTGCATATAAAGGTGGTCTTGAATTCATTAGTGAAGGGTGACACCACAGGCCAGTGGGTGATCAACTGTTCAAGAATCCTACCTTTACACTATTCTGTTTTTGAGGAGTTCAAGATGATAAATACCACTATTTATTTCTAAGTAAATTAATTTTTTTCCTAGAAACTATTTGGGGCTAAATATAATTGTAAATCTAGAAAATAGTGAGACTCATAATCTTTTGGGGATATCCTTAGTTATACTTTATATTAAGAAATTAGGAGTGCTGCTCCAGAAACATTAGGTTCTCTGCTCAAAGCAAATCACATCATACCATGAAAGGGACTTTTCCATTGTCACTGCTGTCATTATCCTATTTTACTTGGCATCATATGTGCATCTATCTATCTATCTATCTATCATCTATCATCTATTTACCTTTCTATCATTATCTATCTGTCTATTATCTATTTATCTTTCTGTCATTATTTATCTTTCTTTCTATCTATCTATCTCTAATTCACTTCAACAGACATTTGCTTGTCTGTTAGCTTTCATTTCCACAGAAAGTTTAGTTGAGACTTTTACTATGACAATGAGAAAATGTAGGCACAAGCCTATTCTTTTCCTGGAAATGAAACATTCATATTTCCTTCTTTGGGAAGTGTCTTTTTGTTTATTTCTATTATTGATTTTGTAGGAGAGATTTCTTTGGTCTATGAAAATAAGGTGTGGTCATGTGAATGAAGAGGATAATGGATCGACTCAGGATATGGTTCTTGCTTAGAAAGTTTTCTTCATCAAAATATATTCCTTAAGCTGGGCATGGTGGCACATACCTTTCATCCCAGCACTTGAGAAGCAGAGGCAGGTGGATCTCTGTGAGACCGAGGTCAGCCTATGTTTACATAATGGATTCTAGGCTCTCTAGGGCTGAAGGAAGACTCTGTCTTAAACAGCAGCAGCAGCAGCAACAACAGCAACAACAATAAGTGTTCCTCATATAAAGAATATTTCAGGAAAAATAATTTTTTCTCTATACAATTCATGATTATATAATGTGAGGAGTCAGAGGCTATCTGTAGAATATTTTTAATGGACAAGTATTAGAAATATATTTCCAACGCAATTTACTAATTTTGTTGAAAAATTGATTTGATGGCCCAGGTTTCCAGATTTTTCAGTTTTAAAATTGGATGAGGGTAAGATGGAGGCACAGAGACTCATGGGGGATGTTCACATTGATCTTACAAATTGAAATCGAAACTAGAGAAAGATGAAGTAGTTTAGAATTAAAAAGAATTATTTATAATGAATGATCATGTCAATACCACAATTGGGAAGTAGGCTTTCTGTGGCAGGCATCTTTTCTGGTCTACAGAATATATAATTCTCCAAAGATCAGAGGGCTCCCCATGTACATACAACCTTTAGTTGCCAGCTTTCTCTGATAATTGTCATTGGCTAAGGGGAGTATCTTGCGCAAAGTCACTTCTCCTATATCATTGACCAAATATCAGGGTATGAAGAGTCCGCCTTCCTAATCCAGTTCTAGAGGTTTGGATCAACACCAGAGCCTCCTGCATGCTTAATGAGGATTTTTGTGCTGCCCCCAAAGCCAAGTTCTCCTACCAAACTGTGCTGACACATGCTAATCCCGAGATGTGCCAGTCAACTTTTTGTATTCAACTCTCCCTCTGCATGTGCTCTAAAGGAATTCTGAATAGCTCTGCCTTCTCTATGGTCAATCAAGGGCATTTCCTTCAGTTGTTCATGTGTGAAATCAAATCTAATGGTCTTCCTTTGGAATAATTTTCCTTTTATTTCCTTGCAGTCTCATCATGGTTTAACTGTGTTTTAATGGAATCCTACTAAGGTTTACAGAAAATAGAGAGGGTCTTGGAAACCTGATTCAGGGAAGTTTCTTTTGCACAATGTCCAGCAGGGTTCATTCAGGTAAAACTAGTAAGTGAATTGATCACTTTATTTTCAAAATGTAAAGGTTAAATATTCTTCTGTTTCTGCATCTGAATAATGCCCAGTAGGAATTACATAAACTAGGCGGGACATCTGTAAACTTGGTTGCTTTTTCTCAGCAGATTGTTAAACTCTCCTTGCTGCATGACTACATCTTTTATCATCTCTCCTTTTCTCTTCCTTCCCTCCAAGGCAAAACCAATGAGAAAGCTCTCCAACAGCTAACCACAGACCTCCAAGTGAGATTTTGCCTTAGCATCAGTGTTTGGCTTAGAAGGGGGGAGTAAAAGGAAGGAAACATCTGATTCTTCAAAAGGATTAGATTCCAAAGACATGAGCATTAAGCTCATTGTCCATGTAAAGACATCCCATTCATCAGTGCATTGTTAGCAGATTAGGGCCAAGCTGTGTGCTGTACTGTAGTGCAACACTGACAGCAATGGGATAGGTCAAAACAAACCAGAAACTATTGCTGGTCAGTGAGTATTTTTGTTGGGGACTGTGACTGCAAGCTGTCTCTAGATCAACCAGTTTTGAATACTGGGAGTGTGTACCATTACCCTGACTGAATTGCTTCAGCTTCTTAGTGTACATTATCTTTTCAAACAGGTGGGACATTGTAGCTGAGAAAATAAAATAAAAAGAACAAAAAATATATAGTTAGTAAGGCTATAAATTTTGTGGCCAGACAAAGCTGAGTCCCAGGCTTGTTATCTACATATGACCTAGAGAGAGGTTTTCGTTTATTTTTTTTCTCATCGGATTGGCCTTATGGAGTGCTGAAAAGCTGATCACACAACAATGAAAATGACTCTCCCTCTCCTTTTAGTACCCTTTGAATTTCCTTTCACTTATGGCCACTACTCAACCATTTCCTGAGTACCTTCCAGCAACTTTCCTACACATGAAAAGATTTGTTTAGGAACACCTTTGTCTCAAAGCATGAATCTTACCATGCATATGCAGTTTCCTGCAAATGTTTCTTTTCAAGCCAATAATGTAACAGAACATGTTTCATTGTGGTGCAGGTGTCACAATGCAGGAACAAAGACAGCCTGACTCTTGGAGTCATTTAAAATCAAGAATGAGCCTCAACTGTTCTCAGAACTTGTTTCTTCTGAATTCTTTTGGAACTGTTCTTCAGAACAAAGGACTTTCCATTTATTGAAACAACACAACTTTGATAAGAGGAGGATTTTCCTTTCCCTCCCTTACTGACTTAGAACTAACTGTGCATGCAACCATTAACAAATGTTATCAATCTAATCCCATGTTGTTTGCAACACAAATGGAGTAATTCATTGCTTTCAAGGTTTCTGTTTTCAGCATTATTTTCATGGGTCAGGGGCAAGGAAGGATCATGAGAGATTAAAGCTATGTGTTTAGTTTATAAGAGGAGTCCAAGGCCTAATAAGATTGTTTACATTGTAAACAGGCTAAGATAGTGTTAAATGATCCCAAACCATAAGATTAACTTTGGTTACAAGTTAGATTAGACTTGTAGCAGAAAGCATTTCCAGAAAAGTCATCCCTATATTTTGTATCAGCACATATAGATGCATCTTAGTCTTCTTTGTGGCCACATTATATTCTATTGAACACTTATGATCAAGTAAGTATTCTGTGGCACCTTGGTAGTTTCTAGTTGATGTCTATAAATGATTCAGTGAATATTCCTGTATCTTCATATTCCTGAGTAATCAGTTTTTTAAAGTGAAATACCAATACCAAAGTGTGTGGGCACATACATTTTAAAAATAGATTTTTACAGGGACTGGAAAGATAGCTTAATGGGTAAGCTCACTGATTGCTTTTGCAGAGGACCCAGGTGTGATTCCCATCACCCACGTAATGGCTAACTACCTTTTGTAACTTCAGTTTCAGGGGATCTGACTTCCACTTCTGACCTCAGACATTGCATGCACAGGTGCACTTACACACACGAAGGCAATACATTCATGCACATAAAAAAAAAAAAAATAATAAATAAAATGTTAAAAAATAGATATTGTAAAATAGAGTAAATATTTCAACTTCTCTGAAGCCCAGGGTCCTACAAAGTCAGAGCAGAAGGACCTATCTCATAGGTTGTTGACAGGATTAAATGAGATGAGATAAATATTGATAGTTATGCTGTGTGAAACTACTTTAAATGTGAGACTCTATTTAAAATCAAACTCTAGATGGATGATGACAATGTTTTAGTATAAGTATAGTCTGAATATTACAAGGGACATAATTACAGTTAAAAATGATTTGTTGTTTATCTGAAACTCAAATTTAATGGGGTATTATTTATTTTTTATTTGCAGCTCTGTGCTTGATGGAATGCAGTAAGCACTAAAGAAATGTTGATTTCTATAATTTTTATCATATATTCCAGAAAATGGCATTATTCAAAGAATGTTTTCAGAAATCCTGATATTTGTAATCCTTAATTTATTTAGTATTCATTCAATACATATTTATCCAATAGCTATAATGAGGTTGGGGTAGGTACGTCCTAAGCACAGAGTAGGGACTACATTTGTGTGTTACAGGCTGACATGTGCTGGAGACGGACACAGAACCTACTGTAAGTGGACTGATTGGTTCGTTAGAGGAGGACAATTATGTTCACTCCAGTACCCCAGGGCTTGTGTGGGAAATTCTTTGTTTTTCAGGAATTGGTGTTGCTAATGGAAAATCAGGAGTATTCTTTTAGAAAGGATGACAGGAGTCCTAAGGACCCTTTTTAAGGCTCTACCTTCATCCTTTAGCTTCAGGCATAGGTTGGTATCTTGCTTAAAGCAAACCTTTGTTGTTTAGCTTCTGGAGCCCAGTGCAGTGGAGCTTGGTCAGGTGCTGTTTGAACCCCAGACCTGTTTTTCCCAGAGGATTTTCAGCTAAGCCTAGCAACTATCTGCATGCTCTATCTTAGCAGGAGAAAGCAGGTTCAGATCAATTTATTCAAAGTTACTAGGTGAAGTTGCTATCTGTCCCTTCCTTTTCTTAGAACCCAGATTTTCCAGTGTTCTAAAAGTAGTTGTACCGTGAGTATTTCCATTAAAGAATTCTTTCCTTACTGAACTTCTCATTTTCATTCTGTGGCATTTAAACTCCGTATGTTTTATGGTGCCTTTGGGATGTGTTATTGATCTTTTTCTCGAATTTCGGCTTATTTATTGAGGCAAAGGCTATCTTGTTATTCCATCTATTTTCAAAAAATCTGTTTCAGGAAATAACTAACTAGATTAGGTCTATTTCATAACATGAAGTAATTATATGATGACACTGAAAATTGAGCCAAATCTTAAAATCTTGGAATCTCAATGCAATTAAATAAAGTTGTTTTCAAAAAATTAATCGGTTACAGTTCCTATATGTGAAGGAGAGGGCTTCTACTTATGAAGGTAAAAGCAAAGTTTGAAAATGTCAGATCCTTGGGGCTGTGTGTCACCTTTACTGCCCAGAAGGCCATGCTGCGTCCTCTCTCAGCAGGGCTGGGATTACTGGAAACACAGCTGCACCACACATGGACAGCCAGGGCGTGTCTGCCTTCATCATTTCAGTGTGATGATGGAACACAACTTCCATACAAGTTAAAATCCAGAAATATTTTAACGATAAGCTTTAAAGCAAAACTTCTTGGTGAAATATCTGTGAGGCTGTGTATTGGTGGTGGTAGAGGGAAGGGCAGGAAAAATGGCTGGACTCAGAACACAGACAATTTAAATTTCTTTGTAGGTGTTTATTTCTACTTGTTTAGTAGATTTGACTGCTTCTGTAGTGACAAACCTTGCTACACACTCAATGCATCTATGAACTCCTATGCAAGTGCAGCTGTCTATAACTCATAAAGTAAAATAGAAAAAAAAAATAACAGGAAAAGAACCCTACCCTTCCAATGTTAATATAGACATCAACTGTTATACACATAGATGCTTAAATAAAGGGTTCATGCTAATAGCTCCCAACATGTGTTATACAACACTCTAATTGCACTTACAAAGTGTTATTTTCCCGATCTTTAAATTTCTATTTCATGTTTATTTCCTTGCTCCTCATTTAGTTTCCAGTAACACCATCCAGCCCTGAGACTCTCCACTGTAGTCTTGCTTTGTAAGGGCCATGTTCTTTGCTTGTTAGTGTTACTTGTTATGGTGTAGATTATTATTGAGGCAGCTGGGTGAGGTCAGGCTCTCAGTCAACACCTAGGAGATCTCATTTTCAGTCCTGCACTGGTCCTTTCTGAGCTTAGCATGTACAAGGAGCAGGTATAGGATTTGGAGGTGAAATGTCATCTTGTCTTCTCCTGGAAACAGACACACTTTGAATAGATTTCAGGGTGTTTCGGTAGCAACACAATTTCCTAAACAAGGCAAGATGTCTTTCCCCATTCATTCATGTCTAATATTTCTAATAGACTGTCCCCTGAGAAGTATCCCTGGTGCTCCAAGGGGGGTACCCCAGGAGCAATAAACCAGGGCATAATTTGCACCTGTAGAGATGAAGACAAGGGTGATGTGTATGAGGGTCTCTGGTTCTCCCAGTGTCACTGAAGTAGATGCATTACTTAAAAGCATGACATCCGCAAAGTGACTGAATTCTGGCTGGAGATGAAAATGCTGCAATTGAGAAACTTCCAGAACAACATGTACTTGGATCTGGATTAAAGAAAAATTCTTTGAGTTCTTAAGCCAAGTGACCCAGCAGGGTTGATAGTGTGAGGCACATTTCACAGTTGTATAAATATTTAAAACTATTTTCCAACTTATAAAGCAAGTAAGTTAGGTTAGTTTTTAAAAGCTTCACAGTGAAATTCACCTGCTTGTCTTGTTACTGGGGAGATCTACCCCTCCCCTCCCAACCTTCTCTTCTAAGAGGGGGTTTCTGGGAAGGAAGCTTCATGAGCCCTTAGGCTTGGAAAGCAAAGCTGGCTTACATCTCAGGGAGTTTGAAAGGTGTGATCAGTGGCACAGTATCCAGCCACAGGTGGTCTGTCTCTGCAAGGCCTGTCTGGCTTTGGGCAGCCCTGACTCGCTAGTCACCAGGGGCTAGATCCAATAGATGCAATGGTTTTCATCATAAACCCTTTGAACTTGGTGCAGAGCAGACGTGGGACTCCATCATATACATGAGCTTCAAAGAGAGCGTACAGCTTGTTGGATCTCCATTCTGGGCAGCTGGCCTTGGCCTGCTGGATACCACCAAGGCCATTCTCTGGCCACAGAGCTGAGGGTGCTTTGTAGACACTTTGTTCAGTCTTTCAGGCCTTCTTTTGTCACCTACCTTAACTCTTGTCCTTTCCAAAAGGGTAATGTTTTCCTTTTATTTGTATTTTCACTAATTCCCTGGACTCTCCTCACTTGCCGCCAGCTATCTATTCATTTAATTTTTTTTAGTCTCCAGTTAAATGACTTCTGAGAAAACAGCAGCAATGTTTCTGTACTTATTAATCAACCACTTGACAAGAATGTAAATGAGTGGATTTATTGAAAGTTCACAGCTATTGTAAAGAACTGGCATCGAGTCAGCATCATGGCATCTTTTCACAGAGCCCTTAGCCAAGACTTAGGCATTATTTTTAACTGTGTCTGGGGGTGTCATTAGCTCATTGGATGTCCATAGTAAAATCCCTTAACCTCTCCAGCACCTGCATTGCTCAGCGTTAGCTGGTTGAGAGACTGGTTGAGAACATCCTTCGAAAACATTCTAGGAAAGTCTTATCTGACTCTTCTCTTACATGATGCATTCCCTTGATGATAATATTTATTTTCCATTATTGAAAAGTTATGTTTCCTTTTTTTCTCAGACTGCAGAATGAAAAATGGATGAATGTTAAAGTGGGAGACATCATTAAATTGGAAAATAATCAGTTTGTTGCTGTGAGTATTCAATATTTCAAGAAGAACTGATCTCAAATGAATATATTGATGTATTCACATTTGCAAATTTAGCAAATTCATAATAATATAGAGTAATCAGATTATTATCAATTATAAAAATATATTGAAATATTTGCATTTGCAAATTTAGTAAAACCACAGTAATCCAGAGGAACCAGGGAGAGATTATCAGTCTTCATTAGTACAAATTCTCAGTTATAAATTACTTTAGAAAACACACTGATTTATTACTCTCAAGAACAGTGTGACTTGGATAGCACAGTGATTTTTCACCATTTTTTTTCCTTAAGGAAACTTTCACACAGATTCAAAAAATTTAAATCAGTATGTCAATTATTTAAGAGTTTAAAAAATGCTCCTGATCTCTTAAGCAAGAGCCAAATGTACCACTTTGTGGTACTCTTATACCAGAGACAAGAAAACCGTTGGAGAAGACAGAATGGATCTAATCTGAATCCTGCTCAGTTTTCTCTAAACTGTTTCTTAGCTGCACTGTTTATGGAAATACCAGGACCAGTTTATGTTTGTGATTTGGGGGAAAATTATTTGTGTTGGGAAGAATGTTGTGGGGTGGGGAGAATTGATTTGGGGGGTATGTTCTAACTTTTTGTACATTTGGAACAGTGACAAAAAATAAACCCCCTTAAAATGCTCCTGAGTACCCTAAAACAGTTTTTTTCACATATTTTGAGTGCTATTTCTTGATGTTGTGATTATTATTTTTTATTGAATTTTTATTGAATATATATATATATATACATACATGTGCATATGTATGTATGTATGTATGCATGTATGTAAAGGCCTGTAGAGTCAAATTTGTGTTCCCAAATGTCCTTCAATGTGGGTCCATCCGCTGGAACCTGACTAACCTACTGTACTGGATAGCTTTAGTTGTCAACTTGACACACCTGGGTTGAGGGAGCCTTAGTTTTGGAATTTCCTCCATTGGACTGTCCTGTGGTTATATCTGTGGGGTATTTTCTTCATTGTTGAGTGATGTGGGAGGACCCAGCCCACTGTGGGCAGTACCACTCTGGGCAGGTTTTCTGTATCGTATAAGAAAGCAGGCTGCGCATGGGTCAGAGGAGCAAGCCAGCAAGCAGTGTTTCTCTATGGCCTGTGCTTCAGCTCCTGCCTCCAGGTTCCTGCCCTGAGTTCCTACCTTGGGCTCCCTCAGTGATGAACTGTGACTTGGGAGATATGAACCAAATAAACCCTTTCTTCCTCAAGTTGGTATTGCTTAGGGTGTTTTGTCACAGTGATTGAAAGCAAACTAGGATACCTACCAATAATGAAAGAGACTATTTCTCTCCCTCCTAACAGACATTGATTGCCAAAAGTTCCTTAGATTGGTTTAGGGTTTCTTATGTACTTGTGATTACTATTTTTTAAAACAATTTTTGACTTATGTATTTTTATTTTATGTGTATGACTGTTCTGTCTGCATGTATATTAGTGCATCCATGTTATTCAGTGCGTGTGGAAGCCAGAAGAGGGTGGATGTCAGATTCCTTGTGACTGGAGATATGGATGGTTGTTAGCCACCATGTGGGTGCTGGGAACTGAACCCAGGTCCTCTGCAAGAACAAGCAATGCTCTTAACTGCTGTACTGTCTCTCCAGCCCTGTGTTAACGATTCTTAAACTGCAATAAACTTGAAGAAAACATGCTAAAGATAAAAATGTGTGCCACTGTGTTAAACTGATAAAATGTGAATTTTGTGAGGTCTTTAAACATCAGTATATGTGCATTTATTCATATGTATGATTATAATTTATACTTACCAGAAATCAATGTTGAGGTTTCATAAGTAAAATTCAGTCTAGTCACTAAAATGTGTACAACTAACTGTAGTTCAAGTTAAATTTTTTGTATATTTTGCCTGAATTTTGTGTATTTCATACACATCTTAATTATCTTTGTACTCTCTTCCCTGTCTGTCCCCTTCCATACCTGCTCATCCCCGTGGCATTTCATGCACTCTGTCACATATGTTAAGGTCTGTCAAGTTAAATTAGTGTCCTCAGATGTCCTTCAGTGCAAGTTCATTCACTGGGGTCTAGTCAGCCTATCTAGAGTAACTCCCTTAAAGAAGATCACCTCTTCCTCACCCAGCAGTAATCATCTTCCCAATAGTTCTTTGGCTAAGATTGGGGCCTGCTGCTCATTTCCCCAAGTTCTATGCTGAGTTTTTGTCTCATTGAGTCTGCCTGGGTCTTGTGCATGTTGATGCATTGCTGTAAGTTCGTATGAGCAAGGTCCCAGGAGCCTGTAAGACTGTTCCTTATGCTCATGCATCTCCTCCCCTAGTTCTTACAATCTTTCTAGCCCCTCTTTTGTAATGATCCCTGAGTCCTGGGTGGGTGGTTTAATACAGGAGTCCTGGGCAAGGACCCACACTCTGCAGAGTCTTATTCTCTACACTTTGGCCAGTTTTGGCCTTTTGTATTCATTGCCCTCTGTTGCATGAGGAAGCTTCAGTGATGAGAGTTGAGAGATGCATTAGTATTCTCTCTACCCCTTGTTCCACTGTGTTCCATGAACCATTGTAGATGTGTCACTTAGAGTTGGGCATCTCACAGACAGATTAAGTTCACTTAATCTCTGTGTGTGACCAATTGTAGAATTCTATGATAGTCTCCATTTGCTGCAAAAGAAGCTTCATTGATGAGTGGTGACTGGCACACTTATCTGCAAATATAAGGATTCATATTTAGTGCATAGTAAGAAATTTTATTTGTCAGGGATGTGACAGTCTTGGGGCATTCTCTAAGATCTGTGACCTCTCCAGACATGTGTATTTAGTTATGTTTACAGTAACACACATGGGCTCCCACCCCTTGAGTGGGCTTTAAGTGCAATTAGGTAGCTGTTGATTATCCCCAAGATAAAAGTGCCACTATTACCCAATATAATTTTATGTACCAGTCATTGTGGTTATTAAAGCTGGGGTTGGACCATTGACTGATTGACTGATGGCTCCCTTAGCACCTTGCACGGTATTCTCCAAAAGTATGAGAGCTGGAATTCAGGGAAGTGGCTTCCAGGTCTGTTCCACCTTCATTGTTCTAAGTCATATGTCTGGAAGTATGTCCGGCCTTCAGCAATATGGTCTTACCTTCAACTTCTTGGAGACAATCAAGGGCTGTGGCAATGGCCTATGTAATTTTGGGAGTGTCTTGGACTACACTGGCCTCTCCTGCCTGGCACTGTTTCTTGTTACATAGCCTTCAGGTACACACATGGCCCCATGTAGAGATATTTTATGTGTAATTTTTCAGTAGGTTTTGAACTAACACATTTCCCTCTTATATTTTACACCAGCTAGGCATTATTAATTTCTCCCCTCTCTCTCCCCATCTAACCCTTTTTCCTCCCTCCCCAGTTAAAGTACTCCCACTGCCCCCATCAAGTTAAATTTAAGGTGATAAAGCAGTACAGATCAGAGACTGAAATTTTGAATTATTGTAGTGTTTATGTCAAATATACACTAGGTTACTTAGGTCGTGTACGATTTTGTGAGTCAAGTTGCATTCTTTATTAGGTATGGGACATTTTTAGACTGGGAAAATATGGTCCTAAGATCTATTTACAAGAACAACAACCCAGTTAAGAGTCCTAAACATTCACTTTCAAAAACAGTCTTCTTTCCTCAGTATATCATCTGTGCATGCAGACCAGGAGAGCCTGTGCTAAGGAATTAATCAGTGGACAAACCATTCGCACCCGAAGTAGCTTATTCTCTGGCAATGTCAAGGCTTTGGAAAATAACTCAGAACAAAAGATAAGCAAAACATCAAGGCAGCCAAAATAGGATCTCAAAGTCCATACTCTGTGGCTCCAGCCTCTTAAATATGAGACAGTGCTCCAGGTTCTCATTCACAGTCTATTTTGTTTCAGGTGACTTAAATGACTTGTCTGTCTTAGTTTCAGCTCAGTAAATATTAGGAACATCACTCAAGGATGTGGCACCTGTTAGAAGAACACCTGTAGTTGGGGTTGAGATAGATGAGAGATGGAGTGAAAACTGAATCTCTGCTTGTTTGTTATTTCAATGCTTTCAGTGAAATAGGACATAGAGGGCAGGGCAGGTATAAGTGAGTCCTTTGGGGCCTTAGAGATGACTCAGTAGTTAAGAGCACTGGCTATTCTTGCAGAAGACCTGGGTTCAAATCTCTGCACCCACATGACAGCTAATGACTGTCCATAACTCCAGGTCCAGGGGATCCAATACCGCCTTCTGACCTCCATGGTCAGAATGACACGGTGCACTTATGTACATGCAGGCAATACACTCATACACATAAAATAAAAATAATAAAATATTTTTAAAAAGTATTTGCTTTGAATTTTAATTGCTTTATATTCAAGAGCCTGCATATAACTTGTGGTTCCTACACTAGACACAGCAGCTGTGGCTTCAATACAGTCAGAATGCTTGGCTCCTCTCATCTTAAGGATGGAAGGGTGGCACCACAGGCCATCAGTGTCCTGCATCCCTTCGCTTGCTCCCCAGTAGCATCATCAGTAAAGGGTAATACTTGTAAACCTCTCCGTAACTCTTTGTATTCATAGTCTACGAGTACAGCTCTGCTGGCCTGGTCTCTGGTTAAAAGCGAGGAAGGGAGTCTTTCAAATCCCTCAAAGACGGCAGCACCTCTTAGCGAGGTTGTTTTACTCGTGGTTTTTCCACGTTCTGCTATTCCACACTTATAAAGCAAGTCTCAAGGGCAGGTGAAGGTTTTACATGTGAAGCACTGTAGTCACTTTTAAGCACCAATTCACCTTCCTCTGCCCGAGTAGCCAGTCAGCTGGTATTTGAGGAGTGAAGCTCACAGGTCTCTGGAAGAGGCCCACTTAGGAATTCCATACTGTGGTAGATCTTGGAAGCCAGCTCATGAAGACAAGGCTAATCATAGCCAACGCCTATTGACTGTGCCATGTGCCAATATTATAATCATTTATATGAATTAATTAATTCAATCCTTGTCTTGGCCTAGTCAAGGCAGGTTACATACTATTTATTTATTCCCATTTTATAGATGACAAATAAAGGCCTAGTGTCATCAAATATAGCTTTCTAGTGGAAAACCAGGGGTTAAACCTGTGTACTTCCACTTGGACACTCCCCGCACTCAACTCCTCAACTCCTAGGCACTACAGCCTTGTTTTCCTGACTCAGAGGAGTTGCTCTAATTGTCTTGAGTCTAGGCTTCTAGGATCACAGGCTCCAGACTTGGCTGGTGGAAATTAAATCATCAATTGCATACTCAGTTCAAGTGCATATCTAACTGTTGTGACTTGATTCATGTCAGTTTTTAAATAAATTTTGAGCCAGAAAAGGAGCTCATCTGAAACTGTCAGTACTCTAACATGCTAAGAATTAGGTGGCTTTGTTTTGCATGTAAGGAACACCCTGTTCTGTCCCACACATTTTCTTTTTCTGTTTTTGAAATTGAAGAACACATTTGAGCTGTATTTCTAGAGCTTCGTATTTTATTTGGGAACCAGTGAAGGTGCAAAATAGAATCCATGTATCACAGACGTTTGAGTAGCACTAGAAGAACCAAATGAACTTTGAACCCGCAGCCGGGTGCTTCTCTATCAGCGTCAGGGCTCTCACTTCTTGCTTTGCTTGTCTCGACCTGGGACGGGGATGAAGGGCAGATTCATTATTGGACATGAGGACATTTGAATACCCTGAGAATTTAGCTTTGCAGGAAAAGTCCTACACATGTGTTTCAGGTGCTTGTCACAGTTAAGTTTTGGTTTTAAGATTTGGTTATGGGAGTTGCAACTTTTTACCTTTCAGAATTGCTAGAGCTGGGCAAATCAATCTGATTAACTCTGGGCCTGACAGGAGCAGGCTGTGGCCTACCCCAGTATCACGGCTTGTCCGTCTCTGCTCCCTCTTCGAGGTGCTTGCACACAGGCCATTTCTGTGCTGTAACTGCACTCTTGCTATTTTAAGTTTCATAGCTTCAAGTTAGAGTTATTAGTCTCTTCAACCTAATTACAAATCAGCTTTCTTTTTGAATATAATCCTCTTTATATGCCATATGGATTTACAGTGTTAGGAATCTGAGAATTTCCAAGGAAAATTAAAAAACCAAAAACCTTTTAAGCTGTCTTGGAGAAATGCTCTTGTGAAAGTGTAGAGGGCCAACTCACTGTTTTCTTCCTAAAAAATAAAAGTGAAAAGCTGTAAATGATCAGTGTTCCACTTCTAAATGACAATTTAGGAGGTAAGGAGTTTGCTCTGGCTGGAGAAAAACCTGGTTCCTAGAGAAGTCTGCGAGGTACATGACCATTCTCCTAGTTTTGTGTCTTATTTTCTTTCTGTAAAATTTTCTTTGTGTGTGTGTGTGTGTGTGTGTGTGTGTATGAGATGTGGTATTTTTATGTGCACATGTGTATGTGGGTGCATGTGCCTGTGTGTGTTTGTGTGTGTGTAGTGTGCTCTTTGTGTGTGTATACATATGTATGCAGGTGCATGTTCCTGTACCCGTGTGTTTTGGCCAGAGGAGGACATCTAGTGTCCTCTGTTTTTTTTTTTTCCACCTCATGCTCTGGAGACAGGGTTTCTCATTGAACCTGGAGCTTGACGTTTTCCAGCTTGGTTGGTGGCTAGCAGTTCCCAGTTGTCTGCAGTGCCAGGGCTACAGGCACACGTGGCCATGCCTCACTTCTGGGGGTGCTGGAGGTCCAAACTCATGTCCTCATGCTTGTGAAGTGAGTGTTCTTAGACACGGAGTCAGCTCCCCAACCCCTTATCTTTTACAAAAATCAATTGAAGTATAAAAACAACACCTGCAACAACAACCCAATAATATGCTTAATGGTAGATAATCAACATGGGCCAATTGGATCTGAAATTTAAATATTAAATACAAATGTTACCTATAACCATATATGCTGTCATTTTATGACTTGTGAGTTTTGACTCATCATGTAATAACAGTTTTTTATTTTTATTTTGAATTAAAAATAATGTGAATGACAATAAAGATGAGGAATCACATGTGGAGATGGTTTAAAATATTAAGGGAGATCCCAAAGTGATGCTCAGATTGATGGTATACACTCACATTTATCTGATGTTATGAACTCCTGTTCCTGGATTCTTTTACCAGTATTCCTTGAGCACCAGTAATGCAAAACCAAATGTAACAAAATAAAGTGAATACCGTTTGTTTTTCACAGTTGTAATTCCATTGATTCAGTACCCCACCAAAGGAAAGTGTTTGAGATCAAATGTTCCGAATTCTAGTTCCAGTTCTTCAGTTCCATCTATGAGAACGCATGCATATGAGGCTAAATCTTTTGTAGCTTTGGGTACCTCAGTTAGATGCAGTGACACTCAGCATGACTTTTGAAAGCCATTGACTTCATACAAGTTAATTTAATTCACTTCTGGCTAGGAGCATTTATTCCTCCATCACTGCTGGACCAGATCTGATTTATACAGGTTCCTTATCCAGATAGTGAATACAGCATTATCCACTTACAGAGATGCTGGGGAAATAAAGTCATTCAATTATGAGAGAGTATTTTGTCAATTTTTAATTTTTTTAGCTTTAAGTTGTTATCCCTTGAGTTTTTTTTCTTTTATTCTGTAACTCAACAGACATTATTTATGCTTAATAAACTTCCAGAAATGATGTCTTTGGTTCTGAAAACTCAAAACTAGTCAGCAGATTTTCTTTCCAAGTTTACTCTGATGGAAATACTGTTTCTAGGCTTCCACTAGGTAGCTGCTTGGGTTTTCTCTTGCCCATGAAAACTGGGGGAAAGGGCATTTGTGTTGGAAAATGATGCTTTGTCTGTGAGAGTCACAGTTGAGTCCTTGCTCCAATAACTGACAAAAGGATGAAGAAATAGAGGTTGATTAAAGACAGTTCTGGCCGGGTGCACGTCGGTGTACGGACAGCCCTCCCTCCTCCCCGGTCTGCATTCCTGCTACTTCTGGTAGGGCACTTTGCCTTCTTGCGTCTATAGCTCCATGATGCCCTCCTCCCACTCCTAATACAGCGTTCTCTAATTTGCATTCCTCTGGGAGCTTGTTGTCAGCGAAGCCCTTCGAACCCTTGTAATAGTCTGTCTTTAGCAAACTATAAAATCCTTGAGGTAGAGATCTGCTGATTTTCAAGTGTCAGTCAGCCTACATAAATCTTAGCTTCCCCCACTTCCTAATGAAGTCAACTCAAGCAGATTATTGAACCTCTGTTTGGGTACACTTCGGTCACACTTTGCTCATTTAGAGAGTGGGTCTAACAACAGGGCCTACATTACAGGACATTTGTGACATCTAAGGAAAATAACATGTAAAGCTCTAAGAATATGTGGGGCCATGGAGAGTCCTCAGTGTATGTCAGTCATTGATGTCATAAATACTGAAAAACTGGAACTCAGGTTTCTAGATCAGCTAGGGCATGGGTGCCCTGGGATTTACAGAGGGGTCAGCTGGAAAGGAAGGAGGGGGAGGTGAACAATGAGAGGAAGGCTCAGAGGACATCAAGGACAAAGGTGAAAATGGAGCAGGCAAGAAGAGGCAGAAGAGTAGATATCTCAGGAGATTGGAGGAGACAGAGTGGGAACAGGGGGTCAGAGGGCCTAAGAGGTAAGCTGATTTGTTTCAGCCTGTAGGAAGCGGGGTCACCACTGGTGGGAGAACCCAGCCATTAGGTGGTGGTGTTGCCTTGGTCGCCTGTTCTGATCCAGTTATAGACTGAATTGTGCATTGTTTACCACAAAGTTAGGTTGTTAACATGGTCAAATTCAGTATTAAACAGTTCCATTGGGTCATTTTCCATGCAGAGGTTGGAGAAAAACAGCATAGGTACCAAGAGGTGTCTTCCTCTATGTATCATAGTGATTTTCAGTTGTACATAATTACAATTAGGGAATTCCAAACTTTATTTAAAATGATCCTTTTACCCTTAAGTTGGAGAGTCATAGCCCCAAAGAGTGTTGGCTTTATCTCTGTCAAGCCTTCAGCCAGGATGCATTGAAATTTAAAAGGGAACCATGAAATCTAGGTGAATGTGTCTCCTTTTCAGATCAGGAGTTGGAGGACTTTGGTTCATGAGTGGCATACATTTGGACACACTCTACATGTGCCTGTGTGGTTCACACTCACAGATAAAATAATTGCTGCTTTGACCAGCTTTTGTGACTCCTTTGGGGCTAAGGAGAAGCCTCGGTTCTTCTGGGGCTGTTATTGAGGTCCCCCACCTCAGCTCTGTTTTATCTTAATTTACACAAAACTCTACCCCTCATACACTTCACCCAATTTTTGAGCTGGTAATCTAAATGCTCTAGACAATTAAATGGGTAGATTGACTCTGAATTTAACGTGTTAGTCTTGACGTTGAAAGAATTGTAATATTTTTTAAAAAATGAAAGAAAAATTTTCAGATTTGGATTGTTAGCCAGACATTCGGACACAGGCAGAAAGTCGTGTTAAACCTTTGTAATAAGTTTCTGAGATGTTAAGTCAGTTCATTCTAGACGTTTAAGCCCTTCAGAATTTCATTTATTTTAAAATAAAGTTTGAAATTTCAAATAAAACAGTCTCTAAGCTACCAGAATTCTAAAGCTGAACTGTGATAGTTTCCAAAGCTGAAACAGAGAGCAGAGCAAAAGCATCTCTTAAGAAATGCAAGCTTCTGCCTGAAGTTCCCCGCCATTCAGTGTGTGTTCTGTCCTTTGTTCGGACTGCATGTCGTCGTCTGCGCTGGTTTTTCAGTTATGCTTCCTTCCAGTTCTCTGATCATCTCTCCCTTTTCACTTTCTCACTGTGTTATCTTGTTGTCATTCTTCTTGTTCTTTGATTTCCTCGTGCTTTTCCCACCCTCCCTTCATCTCCTCTGCCCGTTCTCTGGGTTTAACTGATAATTTACTAGATAATTAAAATATGCATATAGGGATTTTCAATGACCATATTTATTAGGAAGAGGTTTCAGTTTGTCATTAGAAATCATTAAATCAAGAAAATAGAATTGATGTGCAACTTCCAAAAAAAAGGTAAAAACAAATAGCTATTAATTTGCATGCTATCCAGAGCTCTGGCTACTACTGTGACGATCCAAGGGCAAGGAAGCTGGAGCAGGAAGGAGAGGGTGAGGCTCACTCCTCACTGTTCCTGAGGCTCTGTGGTTGGTCAGCTTTGGGGCAGGGGATGTAGCAGAAGAGATCTCAGCAACCTTCATGAGCATCCCTCTGCATGGTTTCTTAAATAGGCCGACTTGCTTCTTCTGTCAAGCAGTGAGCCACACGGTCTGTGTTACGTTGAAACTGCAGAGCTTGATGGGTAAGTTGTTAAGTTAAGTGATTAGATTGCTTCGAAATTTAGAAGTAATGACTTTAGACACAAGACTTAAATCTTATTCTTTGCTTTCTTGTAAAACGTAGACATCTAAATTGTAAAGTCCATTGTTAATTGCTTTGCAGCAATTTTGGAAGCTATTTTTCTTCTGAGTTTATTTTGAAAACTCTTTTTCTCTTGAACTTATTTTCTTTCAGAAACAATATGCTAAACATATGTACATGAGTAATTTTGCACAGGAACTCTCTGGCAATGTTCCTTAGGAGTTTTTGTTGTGATTTTGTTTTCTAAGGAAAATGAGAGATGGAGATCAAGGTTCTCTGAGGAAGGAAAGACTGACTGACAGTTTTAAAAGGTGACCTTTGGAACTGTGTTCAGTGAAGTTACAGAAAGGAGAAGAGGAAGGGGTGACAATGCAGTTTCGACCCTGAGATTAATTTAGAATTTAGCTATAGACCATTTAGCTGTTTTGTCTTAGAACATTCAATTTGTTTAGCTAACCCCATTTATTGACTGCTTACGTTGTAAAGGTATTATCAGCATGTAATGCTTCCCAGGTTAGTTTATTACATAATCCTGATATAGGTACTGCATAAGACAATGCAGAACCATGTAGCCAGGATTTAGAGCAGTTAGTTATTAGGTCAGTAATTTGCCCAACGTTTCTAAAGCATTAAAGGTATGACTCAAACTTGACAGTATGAAACACATGGCTTTAACCAGTGCCTCTCAGGTTATTGTCATATTGAGCTATTCAAGTAGTTTAGCCTGTGTAATTCAAGTTTGGGCAGAATAGTTTCAGACACAGCTAAAGCAGTGTTGAGAGGAACATTAATAGCACTAAAATGTATACACTTGCAAAGAGAAAGCCTCAAATCAACAGTCTAACCGCCTTTCTCAAGAACCTATGCAACAATAGAATAAATCCAATGCGAGCAAAAGGAAAGAATCAATAAATAATGGAAGTCAATGAACTTGGTAAAAAATAGAACAAAATGAAACATTTGGAGAGTTCTCTGAAAAACATAAATCCAGTGTACAAAGCTCTAGCAGAGTTGACAAAGAAATGAGAGAAGAGACAAATTATCAATAGGAACATTGATGAACAGCATATCCTGAAAATGCCAACTGATTAATGAAGAAATATTACAGATAGCTGCACACATTTATATCTGATGATATAGGTGGACTGGACTACTGCCATACACTCACTGTGAAACAGAGAGTTGAGTGGCCTTATAACTGTTAAGGAAACTGAATTCAAACATAAGACATAAAACTATAAAAAATTTAGGCAAAAACATAGGAGAAAACCTTTGAGACTGTGGCTAGTCAAAGAATTGTTAGGATTTGCATAAAGGCATTATTGGAGAAGTTGGGAACTCTGCTTGGTGATAGAATACTTGCCTGGAAATTGCAAGACCCTGGGCTCATTTTCCAGCAAGTGAGCGCGTGCGTGAAGGGGGCGGGGGGAGAGGAGAGAGAGAGAGAGAGAGAGAGAGAGAGAGAGAGAGAGAGAGAGAGAGAACTTTTTAAATTTGTATAATCCCCTACTAAGAGGAAGTAATAATGAGATACTAGCTTGGAGAAGCTATTTGCAATAGACATTTGACCAAAGAAGACACACAGGTGGCAATCAAGGATAGGAAAAGCTATTCAACATCATTAGCAAAATTAAAATCAACACCACAGTGCTGTATTAACACAGATCTGTCAGAATGGCTAACATAAAAAATACTGACAACTCTAAATGCAGGAAGGGATTCAGAGGAACAGAATCATTCACACATTACTGTGTGGGAATGTAAGATGTTATATTCACTCTGAAAAACAATTTGTCAGTCTCTTAAAAAGTAAACATACAATTATCATGCAACTCAGCACTTTCACTGTAGGCTTTTATCCAGAGAAATGAAGACTTACATTTATGTTCAATCTATAATGGATATTTGGGGCAGATGCATTTGTAGTATCAAAAGGAAACAACTTAGGTATCTTTCAAGTGAATGGTTGAGCAAACTGGCACATCTGTGTCATGGAATAGCACTCAATAACAAAAGGAGCAATCTATAATAACAGAACGATTGGGCTGACTATCCAGAGAATTAAAAACAAGTAAAATAAGCCAATCCCAAAGGTCACATGATTGTATGAACAGATTAGGAGTTGCTTAAGGAGGAAGGAAGGAGGACTTCTGAGGAAACTGCCATGACAAGCCCTTTAACACAAAAGAGGAATGATGGCCATGATCACTGCTGGCCATTAATATGAGAACCACCTATCCAATAGATGTGTGGTATCGCTCTTAAAATCAGCTCTCTATGACCTACCCCTACCCCGCTTCTTGGCTGTGCTATTCTAGACCCAAGGTCTTCTTAGATTGATAGTCCAAGAAAAAGAAAGCTATATTCTTTTTCCCATTTAAATTTCACCTACTGTAAAATTAGCCACGACTGCTTTTGCAAACAGAACTCCTACATAGATAGTAGAATCCAGAGTTACACTAGCCTCCTTTTATTGGCAACAGTGTTCCTATTTCTGATGTGTTTTATAACTCATGCATGATGTGTGAGCAGCTTAGAATGAGACCATATTTCTTATGTTCTGTGTTTTTTCAAACACAAATGCAAACCAGATCTTTGTGTTGTTATACAGATGTCCTGTGGGTAGAATGCCAGCTCTTAGGATTCTGAGAAGCCCCACTCACTTCCTGAGAGCCTGTGGAGCCTGTGAATGGCTCTTAAAACAAGGTTCCTTGGGCCTCTTTGGTAGGCTTAGTATGGTCTATCCCTAGACAGTTGCTTTAAGAAACATGCTGTTGAGTTGTTCCTTACAAAAAGTCATGTAATGTCATTAATTTCACAGGGAAACAAACCTGAAAGTTCGTCAGGCGCTATCAGTTACCTCAGAACTTGGAGCAGATATTAGCAGACTTGCAGAGTTTGATGGTAAGTGCTTTAAATGGACAAACAAAAAATTCAAAGCTAAAAGACCGTGAAGTAAGTTAGTTGTCTGAAGTCCCACTTACGTTTCTTTTTACTTAGTGGGGGAACATAAAACTCTCTGGGTGTTATTGCCTGCGGTCATTGCCTAGCCTCTCTGCTGGTGCTAAGGTAAAGCGTTAAGGGCAAGCACAGCTTTATCAAGTCACCATCTATTTCACCTTTATTTCTTCTTCTGTGAGTCTCATCCTTTCGATCCTATAATGCCCTTCCTTTGAGCATCACTTCTCTGGATCTGTGCAGATTGGCTGAGGATGAATATAGGCCGCAATTCTTATTTCCGGCTCTAGGTCCAACCACCCATCTGTTTAATTACTCCAAAACAAGTCCTAATACTTAGATGCTGACTTTGTGAAGACAGCCATCCTGCCTCTCATATCTCTGTATTTTGCACAGTGGTTGGTGTAGTGTCTTGAAGCTGACAGATGTTCCATAAAAATGTCCTAATTTATCACTCAGTCAGTCATGTGCTGCCTTTTATTTCAGACCACGCTTCCATTGTTATCATCTTCATCCCATTCAACCCAGCCCTCCTCCTCAGCACCTCTTTCCTTCTACCCTTTTCTGGCTGTATCTTGTGCGCACATTATTTTCTTAAGTATTCATGGAAAGTCTCTAGATACTGTCCATTCTAGATGTCTGCATTTTGTGATTTCATGACCACAAAGAAACAAAACTTCAAAAGTCAATGGAAAAGAGACACTAGCAATAGAGTTTTAGGCCACGTGGTGGGGACTCCCGGCTTTCCTGCCCCTTTTCCATGGTGTTTTGCTTTACCTACTAGTAAGTTTGGCCTTGAATATCATGACTTCTATATAGATTAGCTTATTTACATAAGAGTCTTATGAATTTGAGACTATGCTTCCAAAATGTTTCCTTTGGAGTCCCCCGAAAGGCAAAGTAGATAAAGGTCTTGTCATTTGAGTTAAAGCCCAGGCAAGTTTATTTTGTGAAGTTTCCTCCAACACACGTTTCAGAACTTATATTGCCTGTGTGTTGTATTTGCTTATAAACTCTGTCTGAATTTTGTTACTGTTTTATCTATCTTAAATGAGTACTGCTATAATAAATATTTAGAGAAAAAATATTCTTCCAAATTAAGATTTAATTTCAAGGACTAGCCAGGAAACTTTGAATGGCCCAAGAAATATTTTGATTAGATTAAAACAAATTATAATTTTTTCTAAGTAAATTTTTTCAATGAAATGTTACTGTTATGTGGATCCAAGAAAAGTAAATAATATCCATGAATCAAAATGCTTGCTTAAAATACCACATTGACTATGTATAGAGTCCTGAAAGGGCAACCTAAATATAATTTACTATAACTCATTTCTTCCCTGGCAGAACTTTACCTTTATGTCTCTGTCAGTCTATAATGAGGTAAAAATTTTTGAGTTTTAGCCTGTGTAACCATTAAAAAGCAGGAAACGATTGTTATAATCATTACCTTCTGGTACACCGATGCTGGAACAGGGGCCTGGACTGCAGTGTACCCACAAGCAGTCTTGACATCTTAGTGTACGGACATGGTAAAAGTTTGTTCCTTGCTCCTGTCAGATTCTGATGTGGCTGGGTGGCTGCCTCCATCTTGTAGCCAGGGTATTTAGAGTAATGGTCAAGGTGAGATGAGAGAGACACAGTACATATTACTGCAAGGGATGCTGGGAAGTAACAAATGTGATTGTTGAGCTGTGCCTTTCAGTCCTGCCTCCCCCACCACACCTGCCATCTCAGGACCTGTACAGAGCAACTGCCAGCTTATAAGGTCAGAGAACACAGCACTACAACCCCCTGGCATCCCAATATGCAGTGTCTCAGGACCCACGTAAACTACCTACCCCTTCCTCAGGTCAGAGCGCACAGCTCTACAATCCTCTGGCACCCCAGTCCCTGGTTTCTCAGGTCCTGTGCAGAGCTGCTGAAATTCTGTAAGTCAGAGGTCATATTCCTCAAATGTCTCCAGTACCCTTCTAACCCCACTGTCTTCAGAGCCTGTGTAGTGTCAGCAGCTCTTCAAGTCAGAAGCCATATCCTGGCACCCAGGGAACCCACCACTCTGCTAACGGGAGCAAGTACCTGTTGATGAGACCAGAGCCCACAGCCTTTTCTTAGTCTAGCTGGGATCACCTCAGCTTCCTCCTACACAATGAGAACTGAATGCGCCTAATTGAACCTCAAGAATCACCTAGTTGATCCCAAACCAGCCAACCCCAGATAATAGCAAGCAGAGATCCAAACACCCACTAAACTAAATACTGGTTGGCCAGAAACTCATACCCAAAGCCACAACTAATGAAGGATGTATAAGTCCTTCAAAATGCAAGAAATACGAAAAACCAAGAGGAGCCTGGGGAGATGACTCAGTTGGTAAAGTATGTGCTTCACAAACATGACTGGAGTTCAGCCCCGAGAGGGCTCAATGCTAAGAACACCTAGGACTGCTCTTCCAGAGGACCCGAGTTCAGTTCCCAACACCCACATCAGGTGGCTCACAATTGCCTGTAACTCCAGCTCCAAGGTGATCTCCTGCCTCTGGATTCCTCAGGCACCTGCATGCATGTGCACTTACTACTCCTTCAAATTCATTCAAAAGGGTAGTTGATCTCCGCCACCCAGAATAGTCTCATTCTAGCATGTGCTACTTAGTAGGTCAGTATTATAGCACATATGATGCATAACTAGGTAAGATCATTGATGATTTTCTTTCTTCCCAACAGGCTGCACAGCACCTCCTAGCATTGTGAACACTAGCCAGAGGGAGGATGCTTCCATGACCATCATTTAAAGATTGGGACTTTTCATGGCATCTCAAAGATTTTGCATATCCCATTGGTGTACTTTTAAAAGCTATCATTTTTACCAGGTGTGGTTGCTCATGCCTTTAATCCCAGCACTAGGGAGGCAGAGGCAGATGGAACTTAGCAAGACCGAGACCAGCCTGGTCTACATACTGAGTTCCCGGCCAGCTGGGGCTACAGGGAGATCTGTCTCAAAAGATATCTATCATTTTCTTTGATTGAATAATCCAGGTCCTCTCCCTTGTCTTCAAGGATCTTCTTTTCTTCGCATGCTCCATTAGATTGGTGAGGCTTTACACTGAACTTTCTTTCACTAACTGAATTTTTCATATTTTATTATTTTTATTTTATGTGTATGAGTGTATTTTCTGCATGTATGTAAGTGCATCTGTGTCATCCAATGCCTACAAAGGCCAGAAGAGGGTATTGGATCCCCGGGAGCCAGAGTTAAGAGCAGATGTTAGTTACCATGTGAGTACTGGGAACCAAACCCAGGTCCTCCATAAGGGCAGTCAGTGCTCTTAACCACGGAGCCATATCTCCAGTTCCCACTTATTGAAAATTTTATTTCTGGCTTGATTTCAGTTTGAATTTTATTCATCAATTCTATCTCTTTGCTACATTCTATTTCCATATTCTGAATTGACTTATTTCATTCTGCTGTCTGTTTTCTCTTGGAATTCATATAGCCGTTTATTTCTGTCTTCTTTAAATTCACATAAAAGTTTATTCATGCCCTCCTTGAATTCTTTGAAAATATTTTTAATTGTTCTTTTCAATTTTTTTAAGATTTATTTTAGTCAGGCATGATGGTGCAAGCCTTTAATCTCAGCATTTGGGAGGCAGAGGCGTGTGGATCTCTGCGAGATTGAGGTCAGCCTGGTCTACATAGCAAGTTCCTAGCCAGCTGGGGCTAGAGAGAAACACTATATGGAAAAAGACCTCCCCCAAAAGATTTATTTTATTTTTAATCATATGATTATTGAGATCTGATTCATGGGAAGGAATCTATACTTGGTCCTGCAAACCTGCCCAAAAGCCTGTGGCTAGGGAGGTCTAGGGGCCTGGCTAGCTTTGGGAAGCTGCAATAGACGATATCCAGGAGTGAGGCAGGTTCTTGCGTATGCTTGGACTTTGGGGAAGTATACTTTTGAGCTTGTGACTTCTGGGCACATCTGGGTGCCACATTATTTTTACTTCTATTTACTTTATGGTTTTTCTTCTAAGATTTGCCAAGATATCTTAGCATCCACCCAGAATTTTCTGGTCTATCAAAAAACCTGAATTTTCTACTCATGTTCCTAAAGAATTCTCCGCGGAGGCAGAAGGCCTAGGACTTCAAATTCACCTCAAAGCTGAGTTGTGCTGGGCTTTACGATGCCTCTTATAGTCTCTGCCTCTGTATGTTTGCATCTATACCTAAGGACAGGATCCTTTAGCACAGAATGAACTTATGTTCATTAATTCATTTAGCAGATGTATATTTCACACAATTCCAAGGTTAGCATGCCTCAGTTCTTGCTTTCACAAAACCTAAGGCCCAAGGGAGAAGAAGACAAACTTGCACAAGTGCTCACTTCAAAGAAGCCTTTAGTTGAATGAACGTATAAGCTCTCAGGCCCTAAACATGATGTTGACACATGGAAAGTACTCATGATGTATCATGAATTATTTTATCAAATCCTTACAGCTTCTCTGTGCATCAGTGTGTATGGCATGTGTGTGTACAGGTGTGTGCATCTGGGTATGTGCATGTGCGTGTTGAATATCTTCTATCACTCTCCACATAACTTTTTTGGAAACAGGATCACCTACTGAACCTGGAACCAGTTTGCTAGACTGACTAGTCAGTGAATGCCCAGAATCTTCCTGTCTCTACTTCCCAGCACTGGAATTACAGACATGTGCTGCCATGCCTGGCTTTTTAAAAACTTGAGTTTTGGGGATCCTAACTCAGGTCCTTGCACAGCAAGTGCATCAGGCTGTCTCCCCAGCACCACCCTTTCTTGAAGGAAGAGGTTATTATTAGTTAAAATTTGTGAATAAGGAACCTAAGACCCAGATAAATGGAATATTCCCCAGTGTTTTGTGGATATTATGTAGAGGAGTCAGAATATGAATTACACTGATGGTGAGCACCTGCTACAAAAGAACACAGAATCATAGGCTCTAAGCTATGAGCTGAAAGGCAACATGAGAAATCAAGGGTAATTCATCACAGCTTAGCTCCTGATAGGGTAAGACATTCTATAAAAGGACAGTAAACAAAAAGGATTAAAATTAATTATTAAAGATCAAGTCCATCCAGAACTAGGATGATGTCATCATATATTTTTTAAAGTACAAAGTTCTCTGTAACTTAGGATTCTGTTAGGATTCTGGATAAGGATTTTCAGAAGAGCTAGCCAAATGTAGAGATTGGTATACTTGAGACAGGAGTATGTTTTGATAGGTAAATTTATTTATTTGAAGAATTTTCATGTAAATTATTATTTTTATAAATTCTAACTGTCTGAAAATTGATGTATAGTCTGTTGAATTTATAAGAAAAAATATAGTTCAATCTAATACTATAATAAATATAAAAATAAACTGAGTTGAACTTGATTTTTCCTGTTAAAATCTTATGGGAACTGAACAGATTTTACAAATAAGTAACTAGAAATATTCATCAATTATACATCTGTAAACTAGACATTTTTAAGCCTTGGGGAAAGCCCAGGATGTACATGATCCAAGTTGTTCAATAATCTCTTGTATATTGTTGCTGACTGGACAGAGGTCTGTTTTTTGCAAATAATGACACGTTTACATATTTTGTATGACTGTAAATACTGAGTTCTGAGCCAGAGAGGGGTTGACTCTTTAATCAGGAATCTTTGTGTATTTTGTGGTCCTTTCTAAATAATAGTGTGTGTGTAATTAAAACACAGAAAAGTGAGCATCTCTTTTTTTGCTAAAATAAATAAATAAATAAGTAGGCTTGGTTAGCACCTTGTGACTTTTCTGTTCACCTGGGTAGATTCAGAATCCAATAGAGCACAATTGGTACATGGAACACAGATGTCATTAAAAGACATGAAGAATAACTTCCCTTTTTAGTGCTGGTGCTAATATGACCATGGTGGTGGCAATGATGGGAGATAAGGTTTGATTTTTGAGGAAACTTATGTTGGGGTTGGGCCTCCAAGAACTCAAATAGAACTCTTTAGTTTAAGAAACTAGGAAGACATTCTTCTTTCTAAGGAAAAAGCTATTTAATCACAGTCATCAGAGAAGTGGTAGTTGAGCAGTCTCCTAAATAGTAAGAAACTCTTGACTGGAGAAATTCTTTTAGCAATTTTTTCTTTCATACCGTGCATTTTTATCGTATTCATTCCCCTTTTCCCCAGCCCCTCCCCATGCCCACCCCTTCCCCACTCAACCTGTGTCCTTTTTTAAAAAATCCATAGAGACTGATTTGTACCCCTTGGTGTATGAATGTCCGCTATAGTATTTACCTACCAGGGTCACACCCTTAAAGAAAACTGACTCTTCATCTCCCAGATGCAGAGATCCTTGACCAGCAATAGTGGCATCTTATCCAGTATGCAGTCTGTATTTTGGATGGATCAGAGAATCAAGAAATATTGCCCCGTTTGGTGGCTCACCACTTTAATTCCAGCCCTGGGAGGCAGAGGCAGGAGATCTCTGTGAGCCTGGTTTATAAAACAAGTTCCAGGCCACCTGAGGCTACAGGATGCTTATCAAGTTGGAAGTTAACTAATAATGCAGCAAATCAGCAGATTAAATTTAGAATGCCAAGGAAGGTTCAAAGAGAGGGCTTGTAGGTTTTGCTTAGTATGAGTATTTTTAAGAGTATGAAAGGGGTGGACTAAGTGTTTTCATGTCTTTTCTCTTCAGAGGGGGAAACAATTAAGATTAGCTAGCTTGATTATGTTTATGCTTAATTTTTGATGTCCCCCCTGCCCGGCTGTATTATCACCCACTACGATGGCTTTGTGCTTTACACATCACTCTGTGAGAAATAATTCTGTCAATGTTTTCTTTAATCTGTTGTCAAACTGACCTATTTCTCTGATAGAATTAGAGGAGGGGAAGAGACATGTTGAGAAAGTTTCTCTTCAATCTTACGCTTATTTTGGTTTGCTTCTAATGTGTTTAAGGCTCCCACCTACTTCCATCATTTTATCTGACCTCTGTTAGAGTTAGGTCATCCTAAGCCTCCCCTACCTCCATTGATGTTGGTCAATTTGACATTCAAATCCCCCTTTTCACACTTCTTGTCAAAATACATCTACCTTTCCAGTCATTGTAGATTTGTCCCAATACTTACGTCATCTCCAAACCTCTTTCTTTCTTTATATGTAGGAGTATTTTGCATGCATACACATACGTGCATATATGCACGTGTATCACATGCATACCTGGTGTTCACAGAGACCAGAAGAGAGGCCAGAAGAGGGTGTGAGATCCTTTGGAACTGGAATTAAAGATAGTTGTGAGCTTCCATGTTGGTTCTGGGAACTGAATCTGGGTCCTCAGTAAGAGCAGCCAGTGTGCTAACCACAGCCATTTTTATAGCCCTTAACTTTCTTGAAACCAGTCTTTCTCAATTATCTATCTTTCCAACAAATGTTTTTAAAGACCTTGTATAGTTGTGTGGTAAGTTGTGGGGGTATTTAGAGGTGGATGCAGTGTTCCCCGCAAAGAAAGCTGCTCACCCCCTTTGGAAGGCGGAAGAAGAGAAACTGGAATATTTATATTTTATACTAATAGAGCTAAGGAAAAGGAAGCCGAGCACTTTTGATGATTTACAAAGAAGTTTGCTTTGTTCTCAAGATTGTGTTGTGAGGAACCTTGCATTTAGCTCTTGCATCACCTGGACCACACTCTGAGAAAGCTGTGTTGGGTTTGGCCTTACAGCTCCTGGGCAGAGCTGTGCCATTGGTGTGAGGCCAGATGTGGGCAAGCCTTGTAGCTGGGCGTAGTGTGCCAAAATGTTGAAGGCTGAATTTGCTGCCTTGTCAGCCTTTGCTTACGACAATGAAAATGATCAAATGAACCTCATTTTCATATTGTTATTGGCAAGGACCATGGATCAAGTTGTTTTTGCCCAAGGCACATTTTTTTATAGTGGCCAAATTTGAAGTTTGAGAAATTGAGTCTTGGGTCAAAAAACTGGAATAAGCTTTAAGGGCTTCTGTCGGCTATTATTTATGCAGGTTTTGCCGATGAGACCTATTCAATTCAAGGTTATGTGAAACTCAGAAATGAAAATTATTGGTCAAGTAAAAGATGATCACAAATTCTGAGAATTTAGGAAAAAAGTCTCCTGATATAAAACGTTTTCCAAACAACTTGAGCCAGTTGAAATCAGTTTTAATTTACTTTTTAATGAACAAATAAGCTATAATGGGAGCTAACCACAGTTCAGCTACTTGGTCTAAGAAATGACCTTGTCCAGGTTTGTCTCATCCAAATCCCTTGCTAGCTATCTCTCATTTAGCAGGAGATATCTGGAAAGTCCTAGTGAGTGATGGGTTAGAGGTTCTCTTGGCCAGAATGTTGGTGTATTAGGAAATGGTGGGAGGAGGTTAGGGAAGAGGCTGTGAGCCTCTTACTCATTTCAGGGTTTTGTTTTTGATTTTTAAATGTGAACAGGCTGGTTGGTTAGGAGTGATCAGACCACTTGAAATATAGCTGCTGTTACATCTATGGATTTTTAAAAGAAAAACCTAGCATTCTGGGAAGAAAGGGAACATATGCAAGAATTCTCTTTAGTTTCAGAAGTTGGCTTGGAGAGAAGATGTGGTCATACCTACTGTGGTTCAGAATCTCTTGTAAGGACAGTGTCCATTTCTAGTGGAAGGTGGTAGAAACTTAAAGATGTGCAGCCTGGTGAAAGGTTTTAGGTTCCTAGTGATGTGCTCTTGAAGGACATTGTAAGATCCTTTTCTTCTTTCTCTCTCTTGTTCTATTCATGAGGCAAATGGCTTTGCTTCGTCACACACTTCTACCATAATGCGTGCCACCACGGACCAAAGTACTCAGGTGTCTTGGTTGTGGATGGAGACCTTCAAAGCTGTGAGCCAAAACCATTTTAAGTCTCAAGTTTTGGTAACAGCAATGAAGAGTTGTCCAAGACAGCTTCACAAAGAATTCCTGTCTTAGCCAGTCTCCTGCCACCAGGGCTAGAGATAAACTCCCCTTTTATTTTCAAATTGTTTTTTTGGATTCTAATTTTAAAATGTATTTTTGTTACTTCTAAGAGAGCAAATTTTAAGACTTACGACTCCGTCTTCATTCTTTCCCTTTCCTTCTTCCTCCCTTCTTTTTCTATGTATCCTGTTCTCTCTTATCCTTGCACCTTCACGTCACCTCTAAAACATAGCCCCATTTGTTTGCCATGCAAATGTATATCAATATAATAGTCAAGTTTTATGAAAGGTTCCATCAAAGATTATTTTGTTTTTAGTCCTTTTCTATCTAGGCAGCTCCCATCCTAAATGTGTATATTCTGTTTGAAATTATGGAATGATTAGATTCATTGATTTTGAATGGGCATTCTTTTGGCTTTGAATGGACTTAGAATGAAGAAAAAACTAGAAACATCTTCTGGCTAGTTGGGGCAAGTTGTGTGGTGACTTTGAGAGTCCCCAGAACTCTGAATCTAATCAAGATAAGAGGCTCAGAACAGCTAAAAGGAATCACATGCATTTTCAAGCACATGGGGCAAACAAGGCCCAGGTTTCTTTGGGGTGTGGTATGCTAGGACCAGCCCTCCCTGATCTTTATTATGAGCCTAGAAGGCAGATTAGCTTTTCTTATAAAACAGGAAGTATGCTATCTCAATCTGTGTGATGGTTCACATTAAGTGAAAAGAAAAGCTTGGACAGTTATCATTTTATATTTGCAAAAGTCATTTGCCACAAACTAGAAGTAAAGATAAATGATTTTAAAAAAGTATTTTTAAGGACAAAAACTTGCAAAGCTCTGGTGTTCTTTGTTCTTGTTTGAACAATACAGAAAATCATGTTTCAAAGTATTTGATGGGTTTCTATCTTTGTGCCTTGCAGCTTATTTCTTTGCAGCAAAGTCATGTATTATACATAGCAGCATGCTTTTTAAGGGGTGGGAAAGCAGTACCATGGACTTCGAAAGTAAGTTATCAATGAATCTAAAGCGTTTTGCTTTTTATTTTCCAGGGATCGTGGTCTGTGAGGCACCTAACAACAGATTAGACAGATTCCCTGGAGTCCTTTCTTGGAAGGGGACCAAGCACAGCCTCAACAACCAGAGGGTGATCCTGAGAGGCTGTGTCCTGAGGAACACCAGCTGGTGTTTCGGAATGGTTCTTTTTGCAGGTACAGCTTATGGCCCAGGGCCAGTGCTATGCGATCCCTTCCTCCAGTCACTTCCACACAGTTCATGACTCTCCAAGTTGGGATGTGTACGGTACTTTAGTTGCATGTCATGTGCCGCTCCTGAGTTGATCTCAGAGTGTGGTGTCTCGAGAAGACACCAGTGCTTTGTATATAATCCATGTGGCCCCAGAGTATGTGAACTACTGACACCTTGAAGTCATTCTAAGGATATCTGGTGGTATCTTCACACCTGCTGTTTGATTTCTTTATTTAGCACTGTCACAGTCATCCCTGTTATTCTAACTCAACCTGCCTCTGAAAGGATAAATTAGGGGAGAAAGCTCCTCCCTCATGCCATAGGCAAAGGTCAGGAGGCTCTTTTGAGAAAGACTTCTTGGAGAGCAGTCATTTCTGCTTGTAAATAGGACAGATGCATCCGGATGGCTGTGCATCACAGGAGGCTCTTCTCTCCTTGCCTTCCATTTTTGCTTTCTATATCTCTGTGATATTCTCCTAGGAGGTTTACTGTAGCATCGTTTCATAAAGCCATTCAAATCAAACTCACAGCTTCATTTTCCAACCCTTGATTTTAAAAATCCTGTTTATTGTGACACCAAATTAAGATGTCTTTTGAGTCTGCCAATTATATGTGTAATTAAAATTGGAATGTTTTTACTAACTGACTGTCCTCAACAACAATCATTCTATTGTTAATTAAAGACTCAAAGTGTTCCAAAGCTAGAAAAACCCCCTCCCAATCATTCTGGTGTTAGTGATGCTTTTGTTCTTGGGGCATCACCACTGGTAAAGGCCTGGAAAATCTCCAGAAATGAATCATTTGCAGATGAATCTAGTTCCTTTCATGATTTTTTCATCAGGTGCTTTTATTCTTTAGTCAGGAAAATAAATCTATGATTACTTATTTCATCTTTCTTGTAGAGAAGTAAAGAACCAAGCTGCTTTATAAACTTCCTCTGCTTTCTAGTTACTGATAGGGAGATTTCTTAAAGATCTCTTTATCATTCTCTCTGTCTGAAAGGAAGGTCTGGGAAATGCCCTGCTTTGTGCCTTCTCATCATAGAAATGGGTGCCTCCTCCTAGGGATGGGCCATAGTCCAAAAGTTTGTTTCGTTTGTATAATCTTGTTCGGAATGATTAATTCAAGATTCTAGTACAAGTACACCATGTTATGCTAGGATAGCTGTTGAAAGCTGCTGAGGGGCCAGGTTCTCCTTAAAATTGTGTCTGTGAGAAAATCTTCTGTAAATGGAAGTTGGAGGTAAGCTGAGCAGTTCACAGAACAGGTGTCAGGCAGACCTGGGTTCAGATTTGTTTATTAGTTTATGCCTTTAATCCTTGCTTTAGAACTTTCCGGACTTTGTTTTTTCTGTAGTAACAAGGGGGTAATGATGAATGCATTAGAGTACATCACAAAGGTGCAGTGAGATGGCTACATACGGAAGAGGGTGCTTGACATTTTTTTACATGCCTACCTCTCAGTTCTTTTACCGACAGTTCAGAGCACCCTACCAGGTCCATGGACTGAGCTGGGAACACTTACTGCTGTCTGTACTTTGGTGGGAGGAGAAAGGGAGCTTTCCTTCTTTTGAGATATGTCTTGGATGGCCATTTTCAGAGCATATTGGTCAGGTAGTTCATTATAAAGCAGAAAATGTTTGCATTGACTTTAGTGAACAGAGAGCTCAAGTAGAATAATGGCAAACAGAGAAATCCATGACTGTTTTTGTCCATGTCAGAGCTCAACAGGTGAGTACTTCAAGTGCCTAAGACTTGAGACATTTGATTAGGGGACTAGTCCAATGTGAATACTTCGATCTTGTGAAAATTGAATCCAAAGGGAATAATTGTTAACTCTTCTTATATTTCAATTCTAGTTGTATAAGTGTTTAGAATTGTGTAAGTAATATAGTTGACAGGCTGGTTGGCTTTACACACCTCTAATTTTTATTTAATACCCAGGGACATCTCACCATACTTTCCTGCTGGTGGCTTTCCTTTTGCTCAAGAGTGGAGCAAGGCTTATAGGACCCATAGTCTCTTAAGGAGTCTGTGGAGTCCAGCTCCATCCTGGTGCATACAAGGAGTTTGTGCTGGCTGTCACTCATTTGCCCTTCTTGGTGGCTCTCACCATTTCCCAATCTTCTATATGTATTTGATGTTAATAGGTTTCCTTAAAATTTGACTTCTGTCTTGAGGCTCCTTGGGAAGAAATCAAAACCAGAAGATTAAATTCTAGGAACTTATTCACCAAATCTACATCCCTGTGTAGTTGTTTCAGTCTGGTTTAGTCCCTCAGCCATAAGGTCACTCTTCTTGTAAAGGTTGCAAACTTTATAATCTTTTATTTAGAACCCACTAACATTCTTTCCCTGCATTCTTTTGGTTTGGGCGGGGAAACAGTTTGATTGACATTAAGCGCTCAGTCGTTGCACTAGTCTTTTCTTTTCATGAATCCTCACCCACACTTTTGTAAAGAGTTTCTGCAGAAATTCTTCTGTAATTATCCTTAGTTTCTGTTAGGATCCTGAATGGGACACAGCATTAACTGTTGGTTGACTGTCTCATGTAGTTTACAGGTAATAACTAAGAGTAAGAGCTTTACAGTTAAATATGTTGAGGTTCAACTGTTTCTTGCATCTATAGGATGAGAAATCTCAGAAAGTTAAAAATCTTTAGGCCTCAGTTTTATTATTAGCAAGTTGAAGACAATTGTGTCTAATTTATTTGCATATAAGCATTAGCTGATATTATAGCTTAAAATTACATTTACACATTGCCCAAAATATAATAGGTATTCAATAAATTAGTCAATTTGATAGAAGTTTAATTATTTACTGATTGCTAAGTACATGTCACTTATTGATTGGAGGTTAAAAATGTAGAAAAAACCAAATTTGGTCTTTTTACTCCACATTATTAATCTTGCTTGTGCTTGCTTTGGCTGTCTGTGGTCTTTTGTACTTCTTATGAATTTAAGATTATTTTTTCTATTTCTGTAAGAATGCCACTAGAATTTTGATTGAGACTGCATAAAGTCTGTAAATTGTGTTCGGTAAAATGGTTGTTTTTATAATATTAGTCCTTCCAGCCATGGAGGTGTCTCCATCTTCTGGTGCCTTCCTCAATTTCTTTCTTCAGTGTTCTAAAATTTCTATTACAGAGGTCTTCTACTTCCTTGGTTAGAATTTTTCAAAGGTATTTTTGTATATAGCTTTAATTATGTTGAGGTACATTCTCTCCAGTCCAATTCCCTCTAGTACTTTTAACATAAATGCATGCTGAATTTTCTCAATGGCCTTTTCTGTGTCTATTGAGATGACCTTGTGATTTTTGTCTTTGAGTTCATTTATGTGTTTATAACATTTATTGACTTACATATATTGAACCATCCCTGGATGTCTGGAATAAAGCAAACTTGATTGTGGTAAATGGTCTTTTTGATGTGTGTCTGTATGTGGTTTGCAAGTATTTTGTTGAGAATTTTTGTATCTATGTTCATTAAGGATATGGGCCTATAGTTTTCTTTTTTTGGTTGTATCTTTACGTGGTTTTGGTATTAGAGTAATGCTGGCTTCATAGAAGAAATTTGGTGGCTCTCCCTCTATCTCTAACTTTTTGAATAATTTAAGTAGTATTGAATATAGATCTTCTTTGGATATCTGGTAGAATTCTGCTGTGAATCCATCTGTCTTTTGGTCAGGAGGTTTTGTGTTACTGTTTCAGTTTCCTTATATGTTATGAGTTTAAGATATTGATCTCTTCTTGGTTTTAGCTTTGGTGATTCCCATGAGTTTAGTTATGCATCCATTTCTTGAAGGTTTTCAAAAATAGCATACAGGTTTTTAAAGTATTCCCTTTTAATATTCTGTATCTTTTTGTTTTCTGTTGTGCTGTTTCCCCTTTCATCTCTGATTTTGTTGATTTGGAGTTGCTCTTTCTTTTTTTTTGGTCAAGGGTCTACCTATTTTGTTTATCTTTTCAAAGAACTAGCTCTTGGACTCATTGATTCTTTGTATTGTTTTCTTTGTTTCTATTTCATTAATTTCTTCTCTGATTTTTTTTATTTATTCTTGTCTGCTGGGTTTTGGTTTCATTTGTTGTTGGCTTTCAAGATTCTTGAGTTTTAATGTTAGGTCATTTATTTGTGCTCTTTCTGATTTTTAAATGTAGGCACTCAGAGCTATAACCTTTCCTCTGAGGACTTCTTTTAAAGTGTCCCAAATGTTTTGCTATATTGCCCTTTTCATTTATTTTCAGGAATACTTTTATTTTTTTCTTAATTTATCCTTTGACCCACTCATCATTCAGGAGTGTGTTGTTTAATCTCCATGAGTTCGTGAAGTTACTAGGGCTTCCTCCAGTGTTGATTTTAAGCTTTATTACATTGTAATCTTACAGAATGCATGGAATTATCTCAATTTTTTGTATTTCTTGAGGTTTGTTTTTACCTCAGTATGTGGTCAGTTTTGGAGAAAGCTCCATGGGGTGCTGAATAGAATGTGTATTCTTTGGTGCGTGGGTAGAATATTTGGGAGATGTCTGCTAGGTTCATTTGATGTACGGTATTATTTAAGTAGGATGCCTCTCTATTTATTCTGTCTGGTTGACCTGTCTAAGACACAGTGGGGTACTGAAGTTCCCTATTAGTGAGTTGGGAATTAATCTGTGTCTTAAAGTCCTGTAGTACTGTTTTTATGCACTAGAGTTTGGTTCATATATGTTCATGATTGTAATATGATCTTGGCTAAGTATTCCTTTCATCAAAATGAAGTGACCCTCTTCATTTCTTCTGATTAGTTTTAGTTTGAGGTCTATTTTGTCAGATATCAGAATGACAACTCCTGCTTGTTTCTTAGTGCCATTTGCTTGGAATATTTTTTCCATCCTTTCACCTTAAGGTAATGCCTGTCCTGAAGGTGAAATGGGGTTTTTTGAAGACAAGAAAAATGGACTTTGTTTCTTGATCCATTCAACTAGTTTGCATCTTTTGACTGGGATTGATATTTAAAGTTACTATTGAAAGATGTGTATTGATTCCCATCATTTTAAATTCTCTTTGCATCTTTGGTCTAACTTTGTGGTTCCCTAGTTATAACTTCTTTTAGTTTCTTTCTCTTGCCCCTTGGATATAGCCATTCCTTTCTTCAGCTTTTTGTATCACTTTAAACATTCTCTAAAGGGCTGGTTTTGTGGACATGAATTATTTCAGCTTATTCATGTCATGGAAAATTTTTCTTTTCCCTTAAACTAATAATAGCCATCTTTGGTGGTTAAAGCATTCTGGGTTGGCATCTATGGCCATTTAGAACTGGGAATACTTTGGTCCAGGCGTTTCTGGATTTCATAGTTTGCATTGAAAAGACAGCTGTAATTCTGATGGGTTTTCTTTTATATGTGATTTGTTGTTTTTATTTTTCAGCATTTAGAATTCTCTCTTTGTTTTGTATGCTTAGGATTTTTACTATGATATTCTGTGGGGAGTTTCTTTTCTGGTCCTGTCTATTTGGTTTTCTATGTGCTTCTTGTGTTTTTATGGGCATGCCTTTCCTTAACTTGGGGGAAATTTTATTCTACAATATGGCTGAAGATCTGGTCAATACCATTATCCTAAGATTTTCTTCTTCCTCTATGCCTATGATGCATAAATTTGATTTTTTCATGGTGTGCATCATTTCCTGTATATGTCTTCTAGACCCACCCGAATGGCAACTAAAAGTCCAATGTGGCAAGGAAGAAACAGGTCTGTATCAAATCTGCTATGACCATACCATATTATATTGAAACAAAAAACTTGGAGAATTCCAAATTCAATTTGTTTGACAGATGTATAAAGGAATTGACAGACAATGAATGCCTGTATTAGATCTACTGGAGTTTTATGTACAAGATAAAGATAGATAACATTCAAAATTGACATGATTTCCTTGAATGTGACTTAAGAAATATGAGCACTTAAAACTGTATCTTGAAATCAGGCATAGGTTTTATCTAGAGATAAGGATCAGATATGGAATGGGGATTCAGTTTCATTTGGTTTGTTTAACCTCTACAGCCATAAAACAGCCAATAGTCCAAAAGCTTCCATGATCCTATTTATGTATACATTTGAAGGAGCTACCAAATGATACTATAGCTCCTCCATGTATTGTCAGCATCACTAATTTAACATGAAAAACTCTAGATAAAGCTTCACACTGTTAAGCTGTCACTGTTCTGTTTGGAATTGAAGTCCTCCCCTGCTCCCACTGCTCCTTTAGTCTTGAGATTATATTTGACCTTTTCATAGTAAGTGACATGTGCAGGGAGTGATGAAACCACTCCCAAATCCAGCCACCATGAATGACTTAACTTCATAAAGTCAAATGGTGGCCATTTTCCATTGCCTGTTTTCAGTCAATGAGAGTGCCAGATTCATTTAGCTAGGCTGGCTCCACAGAGTAGAATTGCATTGACATCACCTAATCTCAAAGTGCTGCTTTTCCTTCATGTGTTGAGTACTTTTCACAATTTAAAATATGATCTATTATGAAGGTAAAATTATAAATCTTGAAATTAGAAAGGCAACTATGGGAAGGAGCCAAGCTAAAACTGTAAATCAGGCCTTTAGGACGTGACGTCTATAGGGTAACTTGCATTAGATTCACACAATCTTTTATACTCTTTCTGTAAGTACTATTTTTTTAAAGAGAAAAGCAAAACAACAGATCAGAATAGCCATATTTGGAATACTTTAATTATCAGTTTATATTTTTAGATACTTTGACATTGGTCCTAAAGTTGAGAGTGGGTTTCATTCCACAGTAAATTGACAAAACAAAAACCTTTGAAAACATAGATATTCCCTGAAAGAAATAATTTGTTCACATGGTCACACACTGATGCTTCTGTGTTCTGGGATCTAATATGGCCAGTAGTACTGATAACCAGAGTCACTTTTTGCACCTTTAGAAACCTACATGGGAAGAGCAGATCTCACAGATCCAAAGCTACTGTGTGTGTGAATGAACGTTCCTTCCTGTTCCATCACTAAATGCTGTACATCTATTAGACTGTGTATCATGTTTGTGTATTTATACTTTGATTCAAGTAACATCGTATGTTATGGAATTGATTTGCATTAAACACCAACTGTAAACAAAAGAAATAAGTGGCTGAAAGAGCAAAAAGAATCAATAATAAAAATATTAAAAAATTAGAAAAGAAGAAATAAAAAAGAATAACTTAGTGAGCAAATGGCTGGCACATGTGCGCAGAGATGAAAGGTGAAGTTCTCAGACCCCTCTGGTTTGTTGTGAGCAGGAGGGGCAAGTGGGCACCTTGAGTCTCTGCAGCCTCAGTGCTCTTAGGGTTGTCAGTCCTTTCCCAGTAGTTCCTTCAGACCCCTGTACTTCACTGTGGCCTTTCTGCTCCTGCATGTCCGGTGTGTGAGGGCCGGTGTACGTGAGGAGCAACTTTTCCATCGCAGTCCACTACTCTTTCTCAGGCAGTTTATTGGTGGACTGTGATTCTCACCTTCTTGCTTTTGGTGGCTAAGAACAGGACACTGGGGTACAGACTCACCCACTCAAGACAACAGATTTTCTAAGATCCCAATCTTTTAAGTAAAATAAAGTTTTTTTAGAGGATGTGCCCCTAACTTCTGAATGTTCTAGAACTTCATGTGTGCACCTCCCTCTTTTTTCTTTGGTTTCGTCTTTCGTTAGATGGGGTGATAATGGGGAAGACAGTGAGGAGCAGGAATGTGCTAGAAGTTTTTTATATGTTAAATGACTGCTTCTACTTAGCATTTCCTCTGCCTTTAAGGAATTTCATTCTCAATATAATAAATGGGCCTTTTTAATCATCTCTTAGGTCTAAAGCCATAATAAATGGTAACGGTGAAGGCCATAGAGTGAGATTGTGATGAGCCTTCAGGGAGTGGGACGAGAGCTGGGAGACAGTGCAGGGGAGGCTGGTGTTTCTGAAGGTTGTCCATAGTCTAAACATTTGTGTTTGGAAAACAGGGTGATTCTGGAGAGAAGAAAGGTTGGTGGACATGATCACAGCACGTATGGAAATATCACACTGAGCCCCACTAATTTGTACGATTAATATGTTGATAAAAGTACTCAGAATTCATTGAAAAGGTGATTCGTAAACATAGTATAAGAAAACACAAGACAATCCTTGTCCTTATAAAAATTATATATTATATGTATATAGCATGCATAATCCTAATAAAGTATTAATTTTCAAACACACTTTTTAGAATTTGTTAGTTTCTCCAGTAGATGCCTCAGACCCTTCCGGGAAGCTAATTGGAAACTTGGTTTGTTTTAATCTTACAGTTTTTGATCAGTGTGTTCTGAATTGTATTTGTTACTACATTATTTTTATATTTCCAAGTTATTCCTTCCTTAAATTGCTTCAAACTAGAAGCACACTATAAACATGCATGGAATTTTGAAAAATGTCATTTCTTATCTCGTTCTGCAGAGTTATATCTGGGCTTATCTTATTCTATAGAGGTCAATTCTTCCCTAATTTCCACAATTGTTAAGCTACTGGTTAAGAATCCTGCACACCTTAATGGCTCCTGCAGTAACAACATTAAAATACTTTTAATGATGTATCTGCCCTTTCAGAAACATTGATCTGAGTAGGAATTATTGATATGCTAATAATAATCATATTACACAATGTTTCAAAATTGTTACTTTTTAAATGTAGTTTTTAATGAAAATTTTGTGCATTTCACACAAACATTTTAATCATCTTTATATCCCTTCCCCATATACACATCCCTATTTCATGCATTCTGTCTTATATGTTAAAGTCTATCATATCAAGTTAGTGTACCCAATGGCCCTCAGTGCAGGGTCAATGGGGTCTAGTCATTCTGTCAAGTGTCTTTCACTTAAAGAAGGTCAATTCTCCCTCAGCCAGCGGCAATCAGCTGCCAGTAGTTCTTTGGCTAAGATTAGGGCCTCATGGCAATTTCCACACTTCTATGCTAAATGTTTGTCTGATTGAGTTGGCATGGGCCTTGTGCATGCTGACACCATTGTTGTAAGTTCATAAGAGCAAGGTCCTAAGAGTCTGTAAGACTCTGTTTCTTATGGTCATGTACTTCCTCCACTGGCTCTCACAATCTTTCCATAGTGGTTCCTGATCACTAGCTCACCAGTAGCTTAACAATACAGACTTGTATTCTCTATTTGGCCAGTTGTGGCCTTTTGTGTTCATCACCCTCTGTTGTACGAGGAAGTTTCAGTGATGAGAGTTGAGAGATGCATTAGCATTCTCTCCAGCCCTTGTTCCACTGTGTTCCATGAACCTTAGATGTAGAAATTCCCCTGTAGATATGTTACTTAGGTTTAGGCATTTTACATACATTTCTGTGAGTGTGAACAGTTGTGGAACTCTGTAATAGTCTCTGTTTGCTGCAAAAGAAGCTTCTTTGATGAGTAGTGAGTATCATACTTGTTTGTAAATATAAAGATCCATATTTAGCATATAGTAAGAAATTATGTTTGCCTAGGGATGTGACAGACTTAGGGGTTTCTCTAAGATCTATGACCCTCGCCAGCCATGTGTATTTGACTATTTACAGTGCCACACATGAGTTCCTTCCCATTGAGCAGACTTTAAACGTAGGACTTGGAGCAATGGAGCTGGAACTGACCTGGAAGTCTCCTCCCTGAGGACTAACTCTCATAGTTTTGGAGCACACTATGCAAGCTGCTACAGGAGAAAATCAATCGATAGCTGTAAAGCCCAATAACCACAACAATGTCCGGCACAGCAAGCTGTGTTGGTGCAGTAGTGGCACTTTTGTCTCGGGGTAATCAACAACTACCTAATTAGACTGAAAAATTACTACTTTCTTTTTTTGCAGGCCCTGACACTAAACTAATGCAGAACAGTGGTAAGACGAAGTTTAAAAGGACAAGCATTGACAAGTTGATGAATACTCTAGTCTTATGGGTAAGTTACAGTGGCAAAATTGGAGAATACTGCTAGCCATTATTATCTTAATATAGTTCATTTGCTTTTCTGGGAATTCTTTTAGAAGCCAGTGCTCTCCTTTGAAACTTGCTTGGACTTTTTATACTTGGACTGTTTACTGATTTTCATTCCCTAGATTATGATGTGCTGTCAGCCAGTGGTAGGATCAAATGTAAGAGATAGTTTAGTGTTTGTGTCAGTTCTCCGCATTTCAAGGATTTGTGTTTGGAAAATAAATCATGTTTTCAGATAGTATGACATTTTGTTGGCTTATCTCTGCTCAGATCCTTTCTATGTAGACGTGGATAGGACTGGCTTCACTGGCTTGGGACCTGTGCAGCTACAAATGGCTCCACATTCAGATGGCCGGATGTGTGGTTTGTTGAGCTACTGTTGCTGTGTAGAAATCCTGAATAATTCTTGAACAAGGAATCTTGTGTTTACATTGTACACTGGACCCTGCAAATTTTGTAGCTGATTTTTCTTGTGAAAACTTTGAGACCTAAATCATCAGAACTTCTCCACAGGGGCATATAGACTTCTCCACCGGGGCATACAGACTTCTCCACAGGGGCATACAGACTTCGTGAGTTCTAGTTCTCTCTCTTTACCGAATCTCCCATTTTCTCCTGGGTATATTAAAAATGATTTTCTCTGCAACCTGTTAACCCCAAACATGTATTGCTCACATTCTATCCTTTAATCAGCTAAGTTGGTACTATCTCATACTGTTGATCTGATTTTTTTTTTCCTGTGTGTCATGTGGATTTTTCTGTTTATGGTATATTTGGTTTCAGGACATTGACTTAGAAATATGAGGACAGCCACACTGATTATATTTCCTAGCACCTAATTACAGATTTTCAAGTATTCTTAAGGAATCTGAGCTCAAATGTGTTTGTCTAACTAATCTGTAAGAGCTGAACTCTGCCGAAGGGAAGAAGGACCCTAAGGCCGGCGGGGTGCTGAAAGCAGTGAGCGTGTGTCTGTGTTGCCTAGCACCCTCGAGGTGGGTTGCTCCCAACTACACTCATTCGCTTGGGATAGAGTTCCTGAATATTGGGACACTCCAAGAATTCCCAGTTTAAATGACCCTAACCCGACTTCCAGGGCTTGCCTGAGAATTGTGTGTCTACCACAGAGTAAAGTCACTGCCTGAGAAGCAGGTACTGTCCCAGCTTGCTACTGTGAAAACAGAACGATTCTCTCAGGACTTAAAAGCCAAATCTATCCTTAAGTTAGGGCATTCAATGCCAACATCATCACTTTTAATACTTTAAAGACATTACATTTAATTAATTTATAATATATTCCCTTAAAACAAGAAGATACTATGATCTCCAGATACAGAAGATTCATAATTCAACTTGTCTCTCTTAAATGGTTTTCTAATATACCTTCAATGAGATTTTCCTCAACTTTGTCTTCATATGCCCCTATTTTATTCATGGGAGAAAGAAGAAAGCAGCTCTAGAACTTGTGATTATTCTTTCTTGGAGGAAAAAAAGAACACATTCCTATTTTCTAGGTCCACTATTGCCTTGATAGTGACTCTTGACATAATAGGACAGTGAGCAGATCAAGATGACGATGACTTCTTTTGTATTTTTTTCAGAGGTGAGGGTGGGGGATGGGCTTATTACTGACGACTTGTTATCTCTATAATGGAAATACTTCCAAAATGTTTGCTTTTATAATTTTGATACTAATAATGATATAGATGTCTAGTGGGCATTTTCACCATGCTTCCTACTTTCAAAAATTTCAAATGTATATATCATGAAGTATTTTGGTTAATACTTGTGCAGACAGATCTACAGATCTATAGATAAGGTCTTGACAAGTCCGAGACAGTTCTTTATTACTGATCTTGTCTTCTTTTTGCTTATATGCCTTGTTTAACCTTATAGGATATAAAGCTCTCCATACAGGATAGCTTTCAAAGTGAAAAGGAACATTGGTGATTGTATTAGTTTCTTGTCTTGTTTGTGGCGATCGACTGTCTGACAAAAGCAGTTTCAGGAAAGAAGAGTTTATTTTGGCTTACAGGTCCAGGGCATCTATTCCATTGTGATGGGGAAGGATGGGCAGCAGACACAGGAGGCCGGCTGGTCACCTTGCGTCTGCAGTCAGGAAGCAGAGATGGAATGCTGGTGCTCCGTTCAGTTTCTCCTTTATATGAAGTCCAGGACACTGGCCCAGGGAATGGTGCCACCCACTTTTTTGGTGGGGGGGGTCTTCCTACTTCAATGAATCTAATCTAGATAATCCTTACAGACTTGCCCAGAGCTTGTTTCCATGGTGATTCTCAATCCCATCAAGTTCACAATTGAAATTAACCATTGCAGTAATATTATACTTAAGACAACAAATATAAAATGGGGCCATCTAGGGAAAACCAGGGCACACCGAGTCTTCTTTCCTTAAAGCACTTAAGCATGTAAGCTTATCACAGATAGAAGATGTGAAGTTAGATATGTGACTGGGATCAGCCCATGGTTCAGTCTTTCTGTGCTTATCATTATTTGTGTTTTGTTTTTAATCTATGGATAATGATTTCATCTACCTCAGAGAGCTGATGGGAGAATTAAGTGAGAAAATGTATCTTAGATTCTTACTTATACCTCTGACATAAAATTTTAAATTTTAGTCATGTGATTGTTAGTGAGAGGATATTTGTATAACTTGATTTTCAAATGACAATTTCTAATGGGAAATTGACTTATGGGAAATTGTGTTGATTTGACTAATTTTGAGTTCAAGTTAACCTTAACCAGACTTCTATTCTTATTCCAGATTTTCGGGTTTCTCATCTGCTTGGGAATTGTTCTTGCCATAGGAAATTCAATCTGGGAGAATGAAGTTGGGGGCCAGTTCAGAACTTTCCTTTTCTGGAATGAAAAAGAGAAGAGCTCCATGCTATCAGGATTCCTGACATTCTGGTCATATGTCATTATTCTTAACACCGTTGTACCCATTTCATTATATGTGAGGTAAGATGAGAGTGTATACTTCAATAAGTCATTCCATCAAAGCCCTGTTCCACACAATCACTTTTGTTTGTTTTAAAGTTACATCGATGAGGTGGATGGCTGACTATGCATGATCTGATACATCTGTTATGAATGAGGCAACTTAGTTCTTTAATTCTGTTTAACGTTTACATTTTCCAATTACAATGAATGCATTTTCTTTTCTTCTTGATTAGATACGGTTTCTTGGGAATGCTTTTCTTTGGAACACATGACCTACACTATAAGCTCATGCAAGCTGATCAATTAAAATTGGGTTGGTCTAGAGTAAGAAAATGAACATCAGGATGTTTATAGAGATGGTGCCTCCCCAGAACTGGTCTAGCTCCAGATACCTGCATGTAGAATCTGTTTTATCACTTGCTATCTTGGTAACATTGGAAACGCTACCATCCAATGCCTAAGTCTCTTCACTTTAATAATGGAGAAAATAATAGTCCTATTTGATGGGACTGTATGAAGACTGAATATTTGCCATAAAGTTCACAGAAGAATTCCCAGTACATTGTAAAGCTTAGTGAATACTAGTCTCTCTTAGTGTCATCAGCCATTCTAAACAGCGTGTAAAGGATTTAGGGCAATGACTGTCCATTGGTAGGTAAGTGTGGTTCATGCTTACCACTATCCTGATCTGTAAGTTTTAGATTTAGTCCCGCAAACAGAATTAAATGATCTGCTACTGTCTGTATCTCTCTTCACCTTTCCCATGTGTGTGTGTTCTCTCCTTGCATGTGTGCTTGCTCTGTGTGTTCTCTCCCTCTCTCCATGCATGTGTGTGTATTCTCTCTCCAGGTATGGATCTTTGCATAAACACTCTGTTCTCTCTCCATGCATGTGTTTCTGCTCTCTCGGTATGTGTGTATTCTCTTTCTCTACACACGTGATATATTTTACCTCTCGGTTCCTCTTCCTCCTTCCTCCATGTATGTGTGTGTGTGTGTGTGTGTGTGTATGTGTGTGTGTGTGTGTTCAGTAAGACATAGAGTCCTGTTGTAGGGACTACCTGAGACATTCTCCATCCTAATCCTACCAAGACTGAGACAGATATCTGCAGAGATACAGCGGCCAAGGCAGGGATGGTGTTTGACACGCCTCCTCATCAGCACTTTAACAATCTATAGAATCTGCAGCTCTAAATCTCCATTCATTTTGACTAGCTTCCCTTTCTGTCTTTCTGAAGACCTAGCTGTGATGAAACAAGGGAAGTTTAATGCACAAAATTCACTCTTGTTTTGAATAATGGTCAGGGAACTGAAAATGCCAACTTGCAGGAAATTGACTTGAAGTAGGGGCATGTGGCTCCAGCACCACGAACTGCTCGTGGCTTCTGGCGCTGTGGTCGGCATGGGCTCTGTGCAAGCTGTGTCCTGCTGGCTTGTCTTTGACTTTGAGCACCTCTCATGTTATATCTCATTATAAAACCTGCAGTAAATCCTTCTCTTTTCCAGGAGAGCTATGGTCAGCTTTATAGTTTTCCTTTTATGTCCTAAACAAATAATAAATGTGCACAGTGGCTTACCCTCTGCCATGTGCAGTGTCATATGTCCTTATGAAGAATGCATACTCTTTGTACATTCTTTCTTTGAAGTACCCAGCAATTTTATTGAATAATTTGAAAGACTGATTTTTTAGAGACTACAGTTAGTTTTTTCAGGTTAGTATCTCTTTTACTTATAGTGTGCAGTTGTAAAAAAACTGTTTGTAATATTCCAAACCCAGTTTTTCGTCTTTACATTGCTAACAGTGTCTGAGCAACCTTAGAGAATGTACTTGGCTTTGCTGTGCCTTAGTGCGCTTCTTAAATGTGCACTGTTCTGTAAAATGAGGACGTTAAAAAATCTTCCCTTCTGAATTCTTTCCTATTCACATAATAGACCCTACTTTAAAATGGCATTCTTTGTATGTATTCACATATATTTGATGTTAGCACAGCACCTCATTGCTTAAAACTGTTTTTTCATACATGGCTTTTTATGATTTTCAAACATGCTCACCAATGTTCTGTAACAAGAAATATAATGCATTTCCAAAACATTCTATCAATCTTTTTATCCTTCTCTAATATTTTGCATAAGATAACTTCACATACTTTATTTCAGTTGTGTCCCAACAATCTTATGAAGATATAAAGATATATCTCCCCCACTGAAATGGGGAGGTGAGCTGCTCAAAATTATGGAGCTAATTAGGGCCAAACCAAGATCTAAACCCATGTCTCCTGACAGTTGACACTGTTTTCCTTCCATCCTTAAGCTGTGCATAATTTAGCACAGGTGAAGATTAAAATGTGAGGTTTTCTCTTACTGAATAACAGTGATTCTGGTCTCAACCTGAGGGGAGAAGCAGTCCAAAAAATTTCAAGTTGTTTGGTTCTAAATTCTGAGACAGGAAAAGAGAACACCCAGGTGTCTCTGCTCTGAGGGATGAAGGCCTTCTATAAAAACTTCCATTAGGCTTTTCAAAAGGTACAACAAATAAATTGGTGCCATATGTTACTTGAAGGTGAAAGGGCATAATTTACTTTAAACCGTTAACAATTCCAGGTGAGCAAAGACATTTATTTTGATAAAATATTTCTGTGCTGTCAGTTTGTTTATCTGTTATGTTAAGAAAGACCCAGCCTTAGTTTTTAAAATATATTATCTGAGAAAAGACAGCCATTGTTCTCTCAAGAAACTGGCCTTGAGTATTCCTTGAAAAATATTTTATTGAGTATTTCTGCATTACATGTAATAGTTCTTAATCAAATTTAGATTTGATTTGAGTCCACAGACTCATACCCCCCCACTGGATTTCATACATTCTGTCATATATTTTTAGGCTTATTTGGGTCAAGCTTTGTACTCAGATGCAAGTTCATCCACTGGAGTCTAGTCAGCCTACCTAGAGTCATTCCCTTAAAAAAGATCAACCCCCACCCCACAGTAATCAATTGCCAATAGATCCTCAGCTAGGATTGGGGCCTGCTGCCCATTTTCTCCATTTCTATGCTGGGTTTTTGTCTGATTGAGTCTATGTGAATTTCTGTTTTTATCATTGTTACAAGTTCATAAGAACAAGTTCCCAGAGGTCTGAAAGCCTCTGTCCATATGTTCAGGCATCAACCTTGCTCTTACAATCTTTCTACCTCCTCTTCGGATGTGTTTCCTGAGCCTTGAGTGGGTATTGTTTAATACAGGAGTCCTACCCAGGACATGCACTCTGTAGTCTCTTATTCTCTAAAACTTTGTTAGTTGTGGTCTTCTGCATGTTTCATACTCTGCTGTATGAGGAAGCTTCACTGATGAGAGTTTAGGGATATATCTGTTTTCTCTCTATCCCCCCTTTACGCTATGTTCCATGGGCCTTAGGTGTTGAAGTTCTACTTTAGATGTGTGACTTAGGGCTGGGCATCTCTCAGGCATATATTCTCTGTGTGTGACCAGTTGTGGAACTTTGCAGTAGCCTCCATCTGTTGCAAAAAGAAGCATCTTTGATGAGTGATATATAATAAACTTGCTGTAAATATAAGAATCCATATTTAGCATATGGTAGAAATTTCATTTGTCTAGAGATATGGAAGAGATAAGGTTTTCTGTAAGATCTATGACTTCTCCAGTTATGTGTATTTGACTGTGTTTATGGTGCCACCCACGAATTCCCTCCCGTTGAGAGGGCTTTAGGTCCAATTAGATAGCTGTTGACTACCCCCTAGATGAAGTACCACTACTGTACCTAGAGAGACAGTTTACTGTGCCAGTCCTTGTGGTTATTAGGTTTCACATCTAGGTTAGAATTTGCGTACTATCTTCTGGAATTATGAGAGCTAGCCTTCAGGGAGGAGGCTTCCAGGTGAGTTCCAGCAATAGGGTCTTACCTTCAAGTTCTGGGAGGTAATAAAGGGCTATGGCAATAGCCTGTGCTATTTTTGGTGTCTCTTGGACTGCCCTGACCAACAACTCAAAGGGAGATTTCTCCTGTCTGGCACTGTGCTCCTTGTTATATAACCTGCAGGTATACACATGCACTCCTGTTTAGATATTGTGTGTCTATTTTTCAGGGTGTTTTTGAGTTAATACATTTCCCTCTGGCTTTTTATATCAACTAAGTTTTATTTCTCTCTCCTCTGTCTTTCCCTAACTTGCCTCCTCCCTCCCCAGTTTAGCATCTCCATTTTCTCCTTGATAATCCCCTTGTCTTGACCTCCTTCTTCCCTTTCACTCCTAGGGTTCCTCGTATGTCCTTCCCTTCTCCCTTCCCAGGTGAATATCCCTATTTCCAGCATTCCTCCCTTGGTACCATCTGTTTCCTTCTATCTCCTTCTCTTGGGCTCTTTCTTTCTCTTCTCTCCATTTTCCTGGCTCCTGATGTTACAGTAGGATATATACTCACATATACGGGTCAGGTGCAAAGATCTGCAAATGAAGGACATATGTCGCTTGCTCTTCTGAGTCTGTGTTACTTCACTTAGCATAACAGTTTCTAGTTCCTCTATTTACCTGCAAATTTCATCTTTTCTTACCATTGAGTAGAACTCCATTATGTATGTACCACATTTTCATTATCCATTCATCAGTTGAAGGACATTTGGGTTGCTTTCATTTCTTACCTATTGTGGAAAGAGCAGCAACAAACATGGATGTACAGGTGTCTCTACAGTAGGCTGAGTCCCTTGGGTATATGTCAAGGAGTGGTGTAACTGAATCATACAGTAGGTTCATTTTTAGATTTTTAAGAGTTCTCCACCTGCTTTCCATAGTGATTGCCTGAGTCTGGAATCCCAGCAGCTGTGAATGAGCGTCCCTCTTTCCCCACAGCCTCTCCAATGTCTGGTGTCTTTTGTTCCCTTGATCTCAGCCAGTTGACGAGGGTGAAATGAAATCTTAAAGTGGTTTTGATCTGCATTTCTCTAATTGCTAAGGATGTTGAGCACTTTTCAAGGTGTTTCTTAGCCATTTTTGTTTCCTCGTTTGAGAACTCCTGGTTCAGGTCCGTAGCCCATCTTTTTATTGGGTCATTAATTTTTCCTTTGTTTGTTGAGTTCTTTGTATATTTTAGATATTAACCCTCTGTCAGATGAGTGGCAGGGGAAGATTTTCTCCCACTCAGTGGGTTTCCTCTTCACTTCTTTGGTTGTCCCTTTTCTGTACAGAAGCTTTTTATTGTAATGAGGTCCCACTTGTTGATTACTGACCTTAATTCCTGAGCAACTGCTGTCCGGTTTAGAAAGTCCTTTCCTTCACCTGTATCTTTAGGGCACTGTTTGTGTTTTCTTCTACCAGTTTCGAAATTCCATGTTTCTCATTGAGGTCTTCAATCCATTTGGAGTTGACTTTTTTTTTTATTAATCATTTTTTTTTTACCTATTTTCTTTTTCAAAAAATGTTTTTTTATCAAATCATTGTGTGTTTCATACAGAACGTCTCAATGAGTCTTAATCACCTTTATATCCCTTCCCCCACCAGCACCATCTATGGCCCCTTAACTGGAATCCATACATTCCTTCATTTGTTTTAAGGTTTGTTGTGTCAAGTTAGTCTTTCCAAGTGACCTCAATGCAGGTTTACCTCCTGCGGTCTAGTCAGCCTACCCAGAGTCCCTTGCTTTTGGAGTTGACTTTTATGTAGGGTGAAAGATAAGGGTTCAATTTCATTCTTCAACAGGTGGAGATCCAGTTTTGCCAGCACCACTTGTTGAAGATGCTTTATTCCGTTGTGTCTTCTTGACTTCCTTTTCAAATATCAGGTGACTGAAATTGCATGCACTCATGTTTGGGACCCCTATTGTGTTCCATTGATCTCTGTGTCTATTTTTTGTGCCAGTACCATGCTGCTTTTATGACTATAGCTCTGTAATATAGTTTGAGATCTGGAATGGTGATTCCCCCCAGCATTGCTTTGGCTCTCTGGGGCATTTTGTGATTCCATATGAATTTTTAGATTTTTTTTTTAATCTCTGTGAAGAATGTCATGGGGATTTTAATTGGCATTGCATTGACTCTGTAGATTGCTTTTTGAAGAATCATGATTTTCACAATATTAATTCTTCCAATCTATGAGCATGGGAGGGCCTTCATCTCCTGGTGTCTTCCTCAGTCTTTTTCTTTAAAGATTAAAAATTTTCTTGTATATCTTTAATGTCTTTGGTTAGGGTTATTATTCTGATATAAATATTTGGGGCTATTGTAAATGAGAGAGTTTCCATGAATGTGTTCTATGATGGCTTGTTACTAGTATATAGAAAGGCTACCGATTTATTTAAGTTGATTTTCTAACCTGCCACTTTGCTGAAAGTGTTAATTATTTCTAGCAGATTTCTATGGGAATTTTTTGATCTCTCTTATATAATATCATATCATATGCAAATAGTGATAATTTGACCTCTTCTTTTCCAATTAGTACTCCTTTAATTTCCTTCTCCTGTCTTATTGTTCTAGCAAGAGTTTTGAGTACTATATTGAAAAGGAGTGAAGAGAGTGGACAGCCTTGTCTGGTTCTTGATTTTAACAAGAATGCTTCCAGTTTTTCTCCATTTAGAATGATGTTGACTGTGGGTTTGTTGTATATAGCTTTAATTATATTGAGGTATATTCCGTCCAGTCCAATTCCCTCTAGGACTTTTAACATGAATGCATTTTAGACTTGTTCAAAGGCCTTTTCTGCATCTATTGAGATGACCATGGGATTTTTGTCTGTAAGTTCATTTATATGATTTATTACTTTTATTTATTTACCTATGTTGAACCATTCCTACATCTCTGGAATAAAGCTGACTTGATAATGGTAGATGATCTTTTTGGTGTTTGTCTGTGTGCAGTTTATTTTGTTGAACATTGTTTCTGAAGGACCAGGAGCTGATTTCCAGGGTGTTAGCCTCGCCTCCACCTGGGTGGACTCATAAGCCCTGGCCCCTGTGTACCAGAGACAATATGCTCATTGGCTTAATTAGGACAACTCTGAACATTTGTCTCTTTTTTTCTGTTATGAAAGAAGGGGCTGCCAGTTCTACCGTGACACTCCTGAATCTTCTTTTCCCAAATAAAAAGGACAGCTATCTTCTCTACAGGCTATTTTAAAGCACATAAATTTGGATGAATGCTGAATACTTTCATTGACTTACACTGCATCACAGAGGAACTAAAGCCTGCTACAGTAATTTTGCTTTGTATTAATAGGGAGTCATCAGATTTTTAGATGATTCAAAGTTTTGAATGATTTTTGCAGAGTAGTACTGCTTTCTCCTCAGGGAAGATAGATCCTACAGGACCTTCAGGGATGCTTGGTACTTCAGATAGTGCTGACTCTTATGGGTAACTTTTTTTCTGTATTATTCATTCACATCTATGATAAAGCTTAGCTTAGAAATCTGGCACAGTGCGATGTTAACAACAACAAGTAGTACATATAACTGTCATAGCATAGTATAATAAAAGTTACATGAATATGGTTTTCCTGCTTCAAAATATCACACTGTTCCCTGTGCACCCCTAGTGATGTGAGGTGATTCATGAAGGGCAAGTGAATGACAGGCATTGCGTTAGCATGTGGAGGCCCTGTTGGACACTGGGCCCTGTTGCACACTGGTGGATGTGGTAGCTAATATGGCAGCAGAGCGGGAGGTGGACAGTGTATCTGGAGTGGATACAGCAGACAAGGCCATTCACACCTCAGGTGAGATGGAGCCAGGTGGAGCAGGAGCGTGTGAGATTTCATTATGCTTCTCTGAACAGAATACAATTTAAAGCATAAACAGTTTATTTCTGGAATTTTCCACTTAATACTTGTGGGTACAGTTGATTGTGCATAACTGAAACTGTGGGAATTGAGGCCTCAGAGAAGTAGAAATCGCTGTCTGATGTCCCTGTGCCAGGTTTGCAGTGGTTATACCGAATGCTAGGATTTCTGTCCCGACTCCAAACTAATTTTTTTGGTATGACCTTGCATTAGTCACTTAACCTCTCAGATCTTAGTTTTTTGTTGGTGAAATTAGGGACTACAGGGCCAGGGTTCATTTTTTTTGACACTGCCTGCCTGCTTATGACAGGTGAGGTGTGACCTGTGGTCTTAACATTTCTTAAAAGAAAATGTTTTTATTGACCTTTTGTGCATTTCATCAACAGTTCTGAATCAAATTTAGGTCCTCTCCCCGACTCATCCACCGGCCCCCGCCGCCACACCAGACCTAATGCACTCTGCCATATCTTGCCATATCTGCTAAGTTCCGTTCAGCCAAGCATTTTACCCAAATGTCCTTTGGTGCAAGATCAGCCCATCTAGGATGTTAAGGAAGGTCTACTTTCCCACACCCAGCCAAAGTCAGTTTCCAACAGTTCTTAAGGCAGGGCTGGCCCACCGCCCATTTCGCTCTCCCCAGTCTGGCCCTTGTCTGATTGAGCTGGCATGGGTCTTGTGCTCAACATCAACACTGCCACAAATTAACACGAGAAAGCTTCTAGTGTTCAGAAAGCCTCTGTTTCCCAATGTTCATGGACCAACCTTGGCTCTTACAATATTTCCACTCCCTCTTCCAAAATGGCCCCTGAGCCGTAGGTGGGTGAGGTTTAATATAGGAGTCCCATCTAAGGACCCACACTCTGAAGTCTCTTATTCTCTAAAACTCAGTCAGCTTTGGCCTTCTGTGTGATTGCACTCTGTTGTATGAGGAAACTTCTCTGGTGAGAATTGAGCGTTGCACTAGTATTCTGTCCACACCCTGTTCTATGTTCTGTGGACCCCTTGGTTATCCCCCAGCAGATAAGACCCTACTGCTGAAGATAGGACTTGCTTCAGACACAGGACTGGCCTGGAAGCCTTCTTTCTGAAGACTAGCTCTCATAGTTTTAGAAGATACTATACAAGCTGCTATGGGAGAAAATCAATCAATGATCCAGCCGAATAACTGTAATGATTCACAAGTAAGACTGTATTGGTGCAGTTGAGCATTGTTATCTGGGAGGTAATCAATAGCTGTCCAGTTGGACTTAAAGCTCTCTGAATGGGAGTGAACTCATGGCTGGCACTGTAATTATAGTCAAATATACATGACTGGAGAGGTCATATGTTCTAAAGAAAACCCCATCTCTGGCATATCTCTAGACAATGAAATTTCTTATCCTATCCTAAATATGGATCCTTATATTTACAGTCAAGTATACAGTACACCACACATCAAAGAAACTTTTTTTTTTTTAATTTTGGCAACAGATGGCAGGTACTGCGGAGTTCCACAACTTGTCACACATAGACAATATATGTCTGTGAGATGCCCAACCCTTGGTGATATATCTACAGTGGAACTTCTACATGCAACACTTTTTAATAAGTCTTTTTTTTTTAAACAAGTCTTAGCACTCTTTGAGTGAAAGAAACAGGCAAACAGAGCGCTACTCTGAAAAGAGATGAATCAGGGCAGCTAGCCAGGGATATGCAAAGGAGACGGGCCAAAAAATAAAATAAAATACACCTAAAAATACAAAAGCACATGAAGAATAAGATCTATATATCTTTCTGTTATGTTTTGTGTAGTCTTTGTGTGATTTCAGTTTAGGAGAGAAAGAGTGTTGCTATTCAATTAGAGGGAAGTGAGGATGGCCCAGTGTGCCCAGCACGGGCAACATGGCGCTTAGTGCTCAGGAAAGAGAGAGAATCATCTCACCCACCCGTCTTCTTTCACGGATGGGAAAATCAAGGGTTTGCTTCCACAAAGAGATACACAATCAGGTCTACTATTATCATTGCAATCTTGAGTTCTTCTGAATATCCTTGTTATTGTCCAAACACATGAAGCGAAGTTCAGTGAACAACAGTAGGAAGCTCAAACTAAAAGAAATTTTTTGGGAAACAAAAGAATACATATAATCTGGTTATGAGCTTGGAAATCCAAAATAATCTACTCAACCGTTCAGTTCAGTTAAGTGTCTGAGAGTGAGCAATATTTTGTTTTTAATGTAAAAGCTTTCCCATAGGCCAGAAATAATTAAAAACTTATCCCAATAATAAAAAACAATAATGTACAAGAACAAATCTGTCAAGCTATAGCGTGGAAAATAAGGCAAAGTAGAAGAAAACCAAGATATTTTACCAATAGAAGTACTTTCAAAATTGAATTCCTGGGAAGATTTATTCTTCCCTTGAAGTTGCATTTAATTTTATGTGGTATAGTTCTTTTCAAACAGTTAACAATTTAACAGAGACCTAAGGAAAAAAATCTAATAAAATTTCCAAACTGATACTTCATATTGTTAATATCTTTTGGGAAATCAATTTGGCATTATAGACATTCATTGTCATTCAGAGTTCATACCCTTCACCACTGAATTTCTGTTTCTGGCGTTGGAATCCATAAACCATCACTAGAACATGCAGCAATGGGCAATACAAACCCTGTTTTCACCAGGTATGAATTAGTTTGGTTAGTGCTTAATGGAGACTTAGCTTCTTAGCTTTCTTTGCAAAGTAAAACCATATTGTTGTTAGAGAGAACACATTTCTTTCACCTAAACATGTGTCAAATCTTTTTTTTTTGTTGTTGTTGTTGTTTTGAAACAGGGTCTCCCTGTAGCTCCAGCTGACCTGGAGCTCACTATGTAGACCAGGCTGGCTTCGATTTCACAGAGATCTAGCTGTCTCTGCTGGGATTAAAGTCATATACCAACACACTCAGCTCTTGTCAACACCTATAATAAGAATTCATTTACTCTGAGGTGTAGGAGAAATTTTAAATTAATTCACAAGACAAAAATCCTCACTGGGCTTGTTTAATGTAAACAGGGAACCCTAGACCATTCCCTCAGGTTTCTGATAAGCCCTCCATATTGTTTTATGATGCTGCAAGGAATTGACTTACACACTAAAGTTTATGAACAGATTCTTGGCAGAGGACTCTGAAGATCACTAGGATCTGGGGACAGGGTGGTTACATTTTTATTTTTTTTTGAATGGAGGCAGATTTTGTACTTTGGCAAAGCTTTGTGTGTTTTGAAGTTGATGGAGTATTTCATTTTCTTTTCTCTCTCCTTTTTTTTCATTTTAATGGACATAGTGTGGAAGTAATCCGTCTAGGACACAGTTACTTTATAAACTGGGATCGCAAGATGTATTACTGTGGGAAAGCAGTACCTGCTGAAGCTCGGACGACCACACTCAATGAGGAGCTGGGCCAGATTGAGTATGTTTTCTCTGACAAAACAGGCACTCTCACACAAAATATCATGACTTTTAAAAAATGTTCCATTAATGGAAGAGTCTATGGTAAGAGAAACAGTTTCTTTCTCTTAATGATATTGAATGTTCTTTAAAAATAAATAGGCAACTTCAGTTTTAAAAATAATGCCTCCATCCCCAAACCATCATAACTTTCCTGTATAGGCTTTGTCATGGTGCTTGATAATTAATGGCCACTTACAAACTTGTTTCTGAACACATTTTGAATTTAGATGGGTCTTTGATCTGTTGCCATTCATGGATAAAGAAGATTTGTTCTCTCTAAATCTCCCTTCAGCATGCTGTTAGGTGGGTTAGCTCAGTGGTGACCAGTTCTACTGGAAGGATTGGCTCTGGGCAGCCTGATTTTTCCTGTTCAAACAGTCAATTATGTTTCCTTTCTGTTAGCTCTGGGATCAAGGTTAGTGCATGTCTTTGTGAGGCTTTACCATGTTTTTCTGAAATACATACTTTTTAGGGCTACCTTGATCATACAGAAGAGGTATTTTCATCAATCCGAACTTCCATCTGTATTCTTTGTCTGGATAAATAATCTGTATTTGGTTTTTAGACATTCTATTTATACCTGGCTTTTTTCAGCCTGATGTTGGCCTGTTTGCAGGCAGTGGCTTCTGCAGAGAACATGGAGGTCCAGTGGACCTTTCATGGTGTTCCTCTGGACTCCCCACCTTACGTCACATGATTCCGAAATTTTGGGGAGTAAAGGAAATCCAAGAGATGGTAACTTTTTTTTTGTTTGTTTCTTAATAGAAAACTACACATTGCCAAATATTTTAAAGCAGGATTTGACTTTGAATGAAGCAAAGGATTTGAGAAAGTTGATGTGCTATGCTATCTGACTTTTGACCCACGCCTCTGTGAATCCATGGTATAACCCATGCCCTCATGGCTCCCTCCTTCGGCTCTCCTAGCCCCGGCTCCCCATACTGCCTTCTGTAGCAGTGAATGACCTCCAGCCCCAGCTTTCTGAGTGCTCAGCTGCACTGTGCATCTTATATCCACATCCTGACTTGGAATTATCATGGCACCTTTCTTTAAAAATTGTTGACATTATTTCCAGAGTCTTTCTAAAAATACTGCCCTGAACTAAATAGTGGTATAAATAAGACAATTTTCGAATACTAAAAGATATTTTAAATTTGGGGGAATCCCTTTGTTCATATTGATCTGATAATCTTTCGAGGAAGCAGTCTGAAATGGTTAGACCTGCAGATCAGTAACCGTTTGTAGAAATGTTTATTGCAGGCTATTTTTAGAGGTGATATTTCGACTTCACAGCTATCTCAAGATCTTTGTAATTCACCACATTAAAAAATACCATGACAGCTTGGAATTTCCCTCATAAAATACAGGAAAGTAACTGAAATATTTAAGTAATCTCTTTCTGCCTCTATTTATATGCCATTACGAGTTATGAGTGCATTTATGCCCTTAAAACCTATTCTTACTAATAACACTGAGAATGTTCAGAATCACTTTTTCTGATTGAACTTAGTCATGTTTTCAATCATAAATTTGGGCCTTGAGAAAATTTGACTTTCCACTTTGACCTATGTAAACCTTGTTTTCTTACTCAGAACTACTCTCTAAGACTTTAATTTTCCCATTCATTTTATCACTAGCCTGTGAATGGGCTTTCTCTGGGGAGACCACTTAGCACAGAGGCACACTTGTTTTTCTTCTTCCCATCATTTCATTAGAGTGAATGCATGTGAGATAGTGATAAGGTCATAATCATGTGAATTTGAGATTTAAATTTCTGATGCTTGGCTAGGCTTATTACTAGCGCAGAGGCTCTTTCTACACTGCAGTCACAAAGCCTTCCAGATCCAGACATGCAGCCTGGAGAAATCACAAATCAATGTTAAGTGTTGTCATATAACTATGTATGAAGAAGGAGTCCTGGGTTCAAAACCCACCACATTGACTTTTTGTTTGCTTCAAAGTATTTATTTATTTTTATTATATGTGTATGTATATTTTTGCCTTCATGTTTGTAAGTGAGCCATATGTGTGCAATGTCCATGGAGGACAGTAGAGAATGTTGGATCCCTGGAACCAGAGATATAGAGTGATGTTAGTTACCATGTGGGTGCTGGGAACCAAATCTGGGTTCTCTGCAAGAGCAGCCAGTGAGCTTAACCACTGATACATCTCTCCAGCTCCCCATGGTGACTTTTTCACTTCAGTTTAGTTATTCACCTTTGATTCTGTCCTTCGGTTCTCTTATCCATAAAACCAGAACAAAAATCTTCATGTTGCGAGCTTGTAAATTATAAGTAATAGGATAATATAGGTATCTGGTACAGGTGGATGCAAGTAACTCACTATGATTACTATAAAAAAGAAATCCTAGTTAATAGTATCAGGTATAATAACACCTTCAGATACCAAGGAAAAATTGGAAAAATCCTAAAGGTTCCACAACCATCCAAAATAACACCATCAGTTGGGGACCAAAATGTACAAACATGTAAGCCCATGAAAGAAATTTTACATTCAAGCCACAACATTTAGTCTTTGCTTTCCTTTGGCTCATGTCCATCCCTTGATGCAAAATACATTCATTCCAAGTTCAAAATCTCAGTAGTCTTTAACATTTCCAACTCTGTATAAAAATCCAGAGTCTCTTCTGAGACTCAGGGCATTTTTTTTAACTGTGACCCTCTGTAAAATAAAATTAAAAAATTACATACTCCCAGTATACAATGACACAGAATAAATATTCACATTGCAAAAGGATATAGGTAGAAAGAAAAAGATATAGGAAGGAACAGTCAGATGCAAACAAGATGGAAACCCAGCAGAGAAAGCACGAAATCCTGTAGCTCCGTGTTTAGCACCCAGGGACCCTGATGGAATCAGTGGACCCCCAGTGCATTCGGCATATGCCATTTTCTTGAGCTGGCTCCACTCCAAGCCCACAGCTTTTCTTAAGGTCCCAGTCCTGGAAATTTCAACCTAGGCTTCACCTTCATAGTTTCATACAGTGGCCTCTCAAGGCCCTCAAGGACTCCAGTTATAGCACTCATTGCCTGGCCTCAGCAGCTTCCTGAGACAAGGGTGGAAGACTCCTCGGCCTGCAAAACCAGTACCAATGGGCAACAGTTCCAAGTTCTGTTTCCACCTTGGGATGACACGTCCTCCCTTGGCCCACAGTTGAAGCAGTCTCTGGGGAGATGCTCCCCTATGGAGTTGCTTTGCGGAAGCAGGAAACCCTTCAGCATCCTGAACTTAGGTTCTCTCCTTTCAAATGAATTTGCAGTTTTACAAGCTTTTGATGGGCAGGACACTCTCAGGGCACCCTTTTTACTGTCCCAGTACAGAATAGGAATTTCGTTTTATGGCACTAATCTCTTCAGCAGTTACAGGTGTTTTGTCATCTACACTGAACAAGTTCACAACTTTAAGCTTGTTCATACACCTTTCTTTTTAAGCTCTACTTGTTCTGTCTCACTGTGGACCTGAATAAGGGCAGTGAGCAATAATTGAGACATAGCTCAATGTTGTCTTGCCTTGAAATTTCCTGTATTAAGCAGATCCTGTATTAAGTAGTTCACTACTTTAAAATTCAGCCTCATTCAAAGTCAAGCTCTTAGAATGTTGCCAGATTCTTTGCCAGAGTGTAACCTGGAGAGCTTCTAGTCTAGTTGTCAATAGAATCCTTTCCCTCTCTGAAACTTCATCAGCTGGGCCTACAGTCTGTATTTTTCTCACCAGTCTTGTCTTCTAAGCTGTAACCAGAAAGACTTATTAAGCTCTACTTCCAAGTATGCTAGGGCTTTCCAAGTCCAAAGTACTAAATTCTTCCATATTCCAGCCACCAAACAGTTCTAAAGGCCCATGAAGCATATGGTCAGGTTTATCACAGTACTGGCCCCATGCCTAGGTACCAGATACTAGTTTCTTTATTAGTTACTTTAATGGTCACTGTCATGAACTACCCTGACCAAAGCAACTTAAGAGAGAAAGTACTCATTTTGACTTACAGTCCAAGAGAGATACCATCCATCATGGCAGGGAAGACATGGCAACAGGCAAGGAAGGCCTGATGGCAGGAAGCTGACTGGTCACATAGCATCCACACTCAGGAAGCAGAGCCTGACCAGGAAATAGGAGTAGATGATATAAGACCTCAAGGCCCATCCCCCAGTGATGCACTTCTTCTAGTGAGCCTACATCTCCTAATGGATTCACAACCTACCCAAATAGCACCACAGTTGGGGACCAAGTACTTAAACACATGAGCCTATGGATGACATTTCACGTTCAAACTGCAACTGGTGTCATTTTGAATTCTTCATTAGTGTCAATAGTATGGAAGATAAAATTTTGGCTCTTAATTTCTATGTCTAGGGCCGTAAATACATTAGCTTTTGAATTTATATTCCATGTGGTAGTGGTGCTTTAAGAAGTAAAGTTTATTCCTTAAAACTAATACCTAAATCTAGTTTCAATTTTATTTACTTTTGGTTCTCAATGTTTTTTTCTGTTTTTACAGGTGAATTTCAAGATGACCTGAACCAGAAGAAAGAAAAAGCTAAGGTATGAAAGTATAAAATTTCATTTTTAGTTTTAAAAAAAATCAGATTGTATGTCTTTAAAAGAGGATATGTCTCATAGGATACCCATGAGACACTTATTGTATAATACAGAAAGAAATACTCACATGGTTAAAAAATTTCTTCTTATCTAGTCCTGTAATTATACAGTTTCCAGTTCTTTAAAGATAATTCAGCATATACAAGTAAACATATGTCGCCATTTAGAATATGTGGGTAGTGCAAGATACATATGGTATGCTTTGATCCTGATTTTGAAGGTAAAAATTTTACTTTCTCACTACTAAATATGATATTATCTGGGGGAACACTTTTCACATATGACTTTTTTATAAAGATATTTTCCTTCTAGTCTTCTCTTGTTGAGAGTCATTGTTATAGAACGGAATCAAATTTTGTTAAATGCTTTCTCTGAGATGGTTATGTGGTTTTCAGTTTTCATTCTGGTAATGTGGTATTCACACTGATTAATTCTCATGTCTTGAACCATCTTTGCAGCCCAGAGATAAATCCTATCTGGTTGTTGTTTATGAGCCTTTTAATTTGGTGTTAGTTTCAGTTTGCTAGCATTCTCTTCCCCAGTCTATGTAGCTATATTGCCTGGAGAGATTCTTTTCTTTTGATATCTTTGGTTTTGGTGTTACCCTAATAGTACCTCATAAAATGATCTTGATTTTTAACTGTAGCCTTTAATTTTTAATTTTATGCTATTTTACTGTGACTAATACTTCAGCTTTTTAGATGTTTTAATAAAGTAAAACTTCACAGTAAAAATAGCATAATAACTTTTTATGATATGCTTACAGTATGACAGACCTGGGTGAAGACACCCTTAGTAATAATAACATTGTGATTGAGTAAAGGTGAGCACTGGAGCCATTCTGTCTGCCTCAAGCCAGAACAGCCTCTTGACAGTGTGGGAGTTCTAGCCAGAACTGCGCCAAAATTGCTCCTGAGCAGCACTGATCTTGAGTTTGATAAGAAAAAATTCCACTTTAGCAGCTATTATAAAGCTTTGGTGAAGAATTCCTTTCTGACAGTATTCATTTACTCTAGAGCTTTGTCCCTTTTGGAGGCCTCTTCATCCTTGAGTAGGGACTTACTGTGTCATCCATTACAAAGCCATACAGTACTTTCACCCAGGAATTGTAGCGAGGGAGTTTATCATAGTATTCAGATGCTGTCTTCTTACCAGTGGAAGCTTCTTTTTCCTTCTAAGGATATTGGGGAAGTCATGATGCGCATGATAACAGCCCATGTTGAGGGTGAGAAAATCCACAGGCTCATAATATGAGGATATTTCATGGCCCTTTAAGAACATGTAATGTGAGCAGGCTATGGTGGCACATGCCCTTATTCCCAGTACTCAGGAGGCAGAGGTAGGTGAATTTCTGTGAGATTGAGGCCAGCCTGGTGGACATGACAAGTTCCTGGCAAACTGGGGCTATAGGGAGACTCTGTCTCAAAAAGACAAAAGTAAAAATAAAGACCATGTAATGCTTGATGATACAGTGTCCAGAAATTGGGTGCGACCTTAGGCCAAGAGGGGATATTGTCATCATGTAGGCTAACAATTTAATCCCCAAACATGGTACCCTATCGTGTCAAAAATTATGTGGCTCACAGTATTGATGATTTTCAGACAAGAAACTAGTTTGGGGTTGCTGAGCAGAGATGGGAAAACGTAAGGGAGAGGATGAAGAACCACCTATATAAACCTTTTCCAAGTGGTGCAGAGGAACCAGTTCTCAAAATCAGTAGGAATATCCATATCGTCTATCAGCTACAAGGTGTTGGTGATGATCCATTGGTAGTTCCACAGAATGTGGAACTCCAATAGGGAGATGGCAAATATTCCAAACCAGCCATTCCAATGGTGCCTTGTGGTACCAGAAGGTGAAATGGTGGGAAATCTCATGAATAGCCAGAGTCATTGGGCCACTCAGGCCCAAAATATGACCCATTTACAGTCCAACTCTTTGACTAAGTAAAATGCAACCATCTGGGTAAGAATCACCATGAAGTCAGGTCTTCCGAGGTGATTGAGGCAGTTTGTTTCCCCTGGATCCTTAAATTTTTCCTAGAGAGAGAGAGAGAGACACTTGCTATGTTGCCTTGGTTTAGTAGAAACTACTGAGCTCAAGAAGGCTGGGGCTATAGCCATGTAACACCATGCCCAGCTTTGCTGGGAAGTTATTGATTACTGATTCAGTCTCCATACTAGCTTTTGGTCTGCTTATGTTTTCTGTTTATTCATGACTTATATTTGGTCATTGTTTTTCTAGAAATCTGTCCATTTCTTATAGTTAATACCATCTGTCAACATAGACTTATTCATAGTAGTTTCTTAAGATTCATGTGTGTGTGTATGATGTTTGTGCATGTATGTTTGTTTCTCTTAGGATCTGTGTGTGTATATATGTGTGTGCATGCAGATCTCTGTGAGAACATATATGTGTGTGTATGGAACATGTGGAGGTGACAGCCTTGGGTGTCCATTCCCACCTTCAGCCTTATTGAGACAGGGTCCGTATTTTGTTTCTCTACTGTTGACTTGGGAGCTTCTTGGGGTTCTGTCTGCCTCCCACCTCCCTGTAGAAGTGCTCGGATCGCAAGTATTCTTGCTATGTGTCAGGTTTTTACTGGGGTTCTTAAGATTCAAACTCAGGCTTTTACAACAATTTCCTTTCTTTTCCCCCTAATCTATTTTCTTCTTCTATAATAAAATACCCGAAAGCATACCATTTATAAAGAAAGATTTATTTAGTTCATGGTTCTGGAGACTCTGGGATTAGGTGAGGAGGGCCTTGTATGGCTTCATCTCAAGCTGGGAGAAGGAAGGGACGATGTCCTGTGTGGAAGAACTCCAGTCTATAATAAAGCCACTTCTACAAGAACTAACTTCCTCTAATGAGAACAGTCTAATGCATTTGAAAGATGGAACTTAAAAAAATCTTAGCAGTAAAGCTTTATGATACACATTGTATCCTAAGATTTTGGCATTGTGTGGGCCAGGTAGGGGGTTGTTTATGCTAGGACATAGTTTCTGTTTTCATTAATATTGATTTTGGAAAGTAAGGCAAAGCAAACATATTTGGAAAATAAGTCAGAGTGCATGCAGGGAAGTAGTTTCTTTGGTGTCAGAATTTGTGGTAGAAAATTAGGACTAGTTTTAGCTTTGAATTATAAAAACATAATAAATCATAGATAGTTTTAATACAGATTATCGAAATGACATTAGTTTAATAGTATTTATTTGGTTTTGATTCAGGATTGCAATTTAGTTTACTGAATATACTGCAGCTGGAATATTATATTTAATAATGGGTGATTAGCAAGGTGACTTACAGAAAATATTTCATAGTAGTTGAAGTTTTAAGCTTAGCATTTTATTTTTGACCTAAATACTATTAACAATATGTACAGTATTCCATTAGAAACATAGACGAAGCATTTCTGATGTAGTACAGTCTATTAGCCTAAAATTATTTATTATAATAATATTTAAAATATTTCTACGAAATTGAGTAGTTTATTCGTTCAATGTTAAAGTACTGAAGATTGAAATTGCTCTTTAAACGCAATCATTATCACCAGACAATTATTTTAAAACAAAGTAAAATTTGTTAATAGTGTAGGCATCATAGATTATCATGTTCTGCTGGCCAAATATTTCTGAACCCCAAACTCTAACCATATCTTTGACAAATAGCATTTATTTTAAAAGATATAATATGATGGTAATCTTCATGTATGGCCCTGTCAGAACCACAAATTTTAAGAACTTATAAAGTAGCATGAGACTTATGCCTCCTACTCAACAATCAGCTGCATTCCGGAGCGACTTCCTCTGTAGTGAAGGCACAGCGGCAGGAAAGTAACACTCACCTTTCCTTTAAACAGTGCTGCTGCCATTGGGGTCTGCACCTGAGTGCCTCTGTCTCTGATGAGATGTCTCATGGGCACCACTGAAAGCAACACAACTAAAAATTACGGCCCTCCTTCTGCATGCCCTTGTAATAGTTAAAGAATCCTGCATCTATTTCCTTACTTTATTTGATTAATAAAGATATACAAAATAGAAAAAAAGAGAAAGATGGAGCCTTATTACTTAACTCCTTCCGTTGGCCCATCTCCCCAAACCGCCACATTGAGAATTAAGATCCCAACACAAACCTTTAGGGGACACTTCAAGCAATAGCAAGCCAAGGGCTTGTAAATTTTGTTTTAAAATACAATTCTTATGTATGTTGATTGTTTTCTATTGTTTCACGATTTCATTTATTTCTCTTCCAATCTTTGCTCTTTATTTCCTTCCGGTAACTTTTGACTTGTTCATAATATTTTTTTCCTAGTTCTAGAGGCTGAGGGTCTAAAGTCAGGGCATGACTGTAGCGAGTGTCTTTGTGCTGCCGCATAGCATGGTGAGGGAAACCTAATATGCCCAAGACAGAATCACTGAAGTCATCCTGCTGTCAGAAGCCCATCTCTGTGACAATATACTCCTGCAATAACAGCCTTTAGCCATTCATCAGGGCAGTGCCTAATGCCTAATCATCGTTAAAACCATTAAGGGGAGTTGCCTTTTAATCCTGTTACCATGGCAGTCATAGCAGGAAGCTTGACTGTTCCCTGGATAACATCTAAAAAAATGCTCTTAGGATTTCGTCGTTGATTTTGATTACAAAGTGGAATGCGTATGTTATCAGCCTGGAGGGGAAAGTAGACGAGGGCAAAGTTAATGGAATAGTTGTAGTGACCTTTGAAAGTGAGAATTTGAGAAGTCTGATCTGTTGTGAAAGGAAAAGGACATTTTGCCACATATAGGACAGACATAGTTTCTAAAATGGTGCTATAATTGCCTTAAAGGCAGGGTGAAAGGAGGAAGAGATGACCACACAAGGCCAACAGAAATGCTCAAGGTGGGGTGTTCTCTAAAAGGAAATAACTACCTGGTATATGTAAATATATACTGGAGATTTTTCACTTTCCAAATTGTCTGGAGATGAATTAGTAGCTGCATATTCTTTAAAATTAAAACAGGTATTTGGAAACCTCATGAAAAATACAAATATCAAAAACTAAAAGCCACCACCAAGAGATTATTGCTGGAAAAGTTTGTTTAACAGTCATGTTCTCTTACAGAAAAGGGAACCTGTGGCTGTCTCAGTCAAATCCCAGACAGAAAGAAGACTTCATTTCTTTGACCAGAGTCTGATGGAATCCGTTGAGCTGGGGGATCCCAAAGTTCATGAATTCCTTCGTTTGCTCGCCCTGTGCCACACGGTCATGTCTGAGGAAAACAGCACAGGTAAGAGGATATCTGAGCAGTGAGCCTTTTAAAAGGAAAGACAATACCCGATACTGAGCGCGAAAGATTTCGGAAGTGAAGGTAGAATATCTCACACAAGGTTTTCTTATCATTGCTTATTTGTGTCCTGAATGTTTCAAATAAATGTGGAAATACCTTAAAGTAAAAGATACTGTCAACGAAAGGGTAAAGACCCAAATATGTCCTTCAACTGGGACGAGCTACTTCTTATGATGGACGACTCTATTTGACTGAGAAATTTCTAGTACCCAGAACACATGGGGAGATAGAGTTCCATAGCACACATGCACTACTTTTTAATACAATTTTTTATTCTGTGTGTATGAATGTGTTGCTTACATGTAGGTTGTAGGTAAATGCACCTGTGTAATGCAATGTCCCCTGGAGGTCAGAAGAGGGTGTCGGATCCCCTGGAACTGGAATTAAGACAGTTTTTAGTTGCCATGTGGGTGCTGGGAATCGAACCTGGATTCTCCGCAAGAGCAGTCTGTGCTCTTAACCACTGAGCCATGTCTCTAGTCCCCACAATGCACTTCTAATAGCTGAAGATGGCCATCAAAATGGGAATAAATTTACTGAGAAACTAGAACACATATGGTCACCCTGATGACCAGGGCTTCTTACTATGTGGTTGCTTAGAGCTAAACGTTCACAAAATCTAACCAAATAAGCTGACTCACTTTACATTTTGAAGTTGGGAGGCAGTCAATGAATCTGCTTCCTTTAAACTCCAATCTTTTTACCTGTAAGTTTTATTTCTTTTTGCTACTGAATAGCAAGTTAAAATTACCAAGGTGTTAATAAGTTCTGGATTAACCCATTCTTTGTATTTTAATTGCTTTGAAGATTCACATAATTATATTTATGACTTTAATTGATCTTTATAATACTAACACCAACAAGAAATTATTGTATTTCCATCTGGGAATATGCCTTTAAGGAATTCTCTTTTATTTCTGCCTTTGAATTTATTTCATTTCCTAAACTCTATTTCATTTTAATAGCAATCTGTTTTCTATTAATGTTATGATATTCTTTAGACCTCTTTGAGGATATTAATTATACTTAATTTGGATTTTCTTTTGTTTCCTCAAATGTGCTTTATTTTATCTACTCTTTCTTTTTCTCTCTCTCATTCTGTGTCTAACTTTCATGTTGTTCTCAAATGTTTGATGATTTATGATTGCCTGTTCCTGTTTGTGTTAGAGGATCCCTGCTTAGTGAATGTTGCTTATTATAGTAGTCTGTTGCTCAAGATTGGGAGAGGCAGATCACATAAATGGACTTTTGGATGTAGGGCCTCCCTCCTGGAATTTATAAGTCATCTAGGTTACTATCTTGCTTTTCCAAGGCTGGTGCTAGGAGTCCGTCAGAGCTCTCATTTGAGGAAGAATTTAAAGTTAGAGTCTGAAAGAAAATTATTGGATCCTTTCCTTTTTTTTCTCTTATTCTTGTGGAAGTTTGACATTATTTCACTTACTTCTGGTCACCAACCCCAGGGCTCAAATCTTGGCACTTTGTTGAGGTGGCCTGCACACAGTGTAGACAAACGTTTTCAAGATGGTGTCCAGAGAAGAAATATTGTGGCAACCTATTTGTTGGAGCAAGCTGGCTGGAGCAGGCGTGCAGTGGTCCAGGACTGTGGAGGGGACTCACTGATTAGTTTTACTAATGAGGTCTCCAAGACTCTGTTCTTTCTTGTTGTCTGACTTTGGAGACTTTTACTGGTTTCTCTTACTTCTACCTTTATTATTTTTTTTTGCAAATGTTTTGAACTAAGTTTTTCTCTATTTTTATTTCTATATTAATCAAATCTGCATTTTATCTTCCAGATATTTCTCAAATTTGTAGATTATTGGTAGTATTCATTTTTCAGTTCCAGCATTATTCAAAATTTATATTGTGATATAATTAAATGCAATGAAATGCTCAGATCTTAAATTTACATGCATACACACATACAGTGTACATATATATATATATATATATATATATTTTTTGATGATATTTGACAGTTACATGTACCCCTGAAAACACAGCTTCTATCAAGATATAAGTCCTTTCCATCACCACAGAAACATTATTACTGTACGGTTTCATTCAGTTCCTATAGACTCCTGCCCACCCACCCAGAACTTTCTGTCACTAAAGTTCTGCCTATTCTTGCCCTTCATGTAGGTAGAACTCACAGTGGACACTCTTCTGAGTGTAGATTTTCTACACAAGGACATGTTTCTGTCACTCATCTATGTGCTATATCAAGTATTAGTTTCTTTTTTATTAAGTAGTTTTCATTGTATGAATATAGCACAACTTTTTCTCATTCTTTGTTAATGCACACTTGAGTTTTATCCAGCTTTGGACTTTAAAAATATTTATTATTATTATTATTTTATGTGTACAAGTATATTGCCTGCATATATGCAAGTGTACCTGTGTCATACAGTGCCCACGGAGGTCAGAAGAGGGTGTCAGATCCCCTGGAACTGAAGTTATAGACAGTTGTAGCTACCATGTGGTATTGGTAACTGAATCTGGGTCCTCTTGAAGAGAAACCATCGTTCTTAACCTCTAAGCCATTTATTCAGCTCTGTGGCTTTGGGCTTTTATGAGTAAAGTTGTCATGCACATTTTTTTATGTCGTTGAAAAAAACGATTTTAATTTGTGGGGAGGTGGAATACTTAAGAATGGCAATAACCATGTCAGTGTATAAGTTTATGTTTAACCCTCTAAGAAACCTTTTGATTGTTTCAAGTTCAATGTATCATTTTACACCCCTCCTGTGCATGCATGAGAGTTCTTGGACTGCACTCTCTAGCAACATTGAGTGGTAGTACTCCTAAGCTTTAACCATTCTTGTGGATGTAGGCAAATGTCTTTTGGCATTGAAGAGGGTTTTTGAAGAGAAGGTATACCTATAACTATAGCTATAACTAATATATATATATATATATATATATATATATATATATTCTTCAACATTTTATTTCATGTGTTGAGATATCAAATTTCACCAAAAGGATTGCATCTTAAAGGAAATGTACCCTTGCTTTCTTTTTAAAGCGTTAATTGTTTATAGCTAAGGATTCACAATAATCCATACATGTTAAAGTATACTCAAAATTAAACTTTTATGCATATATGTTAGTTCTAGAAAATAGCACTAAAAATTCAACATGTAGTTCAGAGCGTTTTTATCTTAAGCCTGTGAACTTTGTCTCATAGGGAAGCTATTTGGAGAAACTGCTGTTCGCATCCTCTCTGCTAGGATACAGTTTCAGAAGTAGAAACTCTCAACCAAATACTTGCAAAAACTACATTCAAACACACATCAAAAAGATATCCTCCTTGAATCTTTTCCAGGCCTTATTCCAGAGGTGCAGGGATGGTTCAATATACATTTGATCTTAAAGACAAAAATCTCATGGGCATCTCAATAGATGTAGAAAAGGCCTTTGACAAAATCCAACATGCATTTATGTTAAAAGTCCTAGAGGGAACTGTATTGGAGGGAACATGCCTCAACATAATTAAAGCTATATACCACAAACCCACAGTCAACATCATTCTAAATGGAGAGAAACTGGAAGCATTTCCATTAAAATCAGAAACCAGATGAGGTTGTCCACTATCTCCACTCTTTTTCAATATAGTTCTCAAAACTCTTGCTAGAGCAGTATGACAAGAGAAAGAAATTAAGGGAGTACTAACTAAAAGAGAAGAGGTCAGATTATCTCTATTTGCAGATAATAGGATCTTATACAGAAGAGATCCCAAAAATTTCACCAAAAAACTGCTAGAAATGATCAACACTTTCAGCAAAATGGCAGGTTACAAAGTCACTTTACAAAAGTCAGTAACCTTTCTATATACCAATAACAAACGGTCAGAGGAAGCATTCATGGGAATCCTCCCATTCACAACAGACTAAAAAAACCCTAGGAACAAACCTAACCAAAGACATTAAAGATCTCTACAATGAAAAGTTTAAATCTTTGAAGAAACAGAATGAGGAAGACACTAGGAGATAGAACAAGATCTCCTGTGCTCATGGATTGGTAGAATTAATATTGTGAAAATGACCATCCTGCCAAAAGTGATCTGTAGATTCAGTGGGATGCCAATCAAAATCCCCATGACATTCTTCACAGAGCTAGAAAAAACCATCCCAAAATTCATATGAAATCACAAAAGACACCAGATAGCTAAAGAAACCTTGAACAAAAAGAGCAATAGTTGGGGCATCACCATACCTGATCTAAGATTATATTACAGAGCTATAGTCATAAAAACAGCATGGTGCTGGCACAAAAACAGACATGTAGATCAATGGAACAAAATAGAAGACCCAAACATGAGTGCATGCAATTTTAGTCACCTGATATTTGACAAATGTGTAAAGAACACACACTGGAGGATATTTTTGTTTTAATTAATTATGTGTGTGTGTGTGTGTGTGTGTGTGTGTGTGTGTGTGTGTGACAGAGTATCTGTTTGTAGCCCAGGCTGGTCTTGAACTCATTACCTTGTAGCTAGGTAAGTCTCAAATTTATAGCAGTTCTCCTACCTCAACCTTCTAAGTGCTAGAATTATAGGCATGAACCACCATACTCACTTAATCTTAGGTATTTAATGGATTATTTGACCATGTGAGTTATGCTATGGTCATAATTAAAGTATGCTAAGATTACAGATAGAACAGCATATTTGGATATTGATATTTGTAACTTCACCAATGTTTTCTTCAAATATTTTAAGGTCATGTTAGAAAGTTGTTCAAAGGTTATAAAATCACAACCATTATATATACAGATCTCGTTTATCTCCAGCAACACTTTTTGTCTTGGAGTCCACTTCAGCTGGGGAATGCTGCTTCTGAGCCCTCTCTTTATTGGTGTCTGCCATGCTTAACTTTTGTCAGTAGTTGTGATTATTTTTCCCATACATTTGGAACAAATCTCTTGTAAATGATACATTTTTCACCATTTAAAAAGCCAAGATAAAGAAAGCTAAAGTTAAATGGAATATTTAGTTCATTTATCTTTATTGACTGTTGCTATAGTTTCTAAGTATAAAAATATAATTCTTGATAATAGTTATTCTTAACCATCTTATTTTATTTCTCATACTTATTCCATGTTTTTTTCCTTAGAGTCTTCTCTTTCCTATTCTTATAGATTTAGTCCTTTTAATTGTATTATTAATTAGTTATATTAATATAGTTAATAATCAGTTTGGAAATAGTGTTCTCCTATTATTTTAGTGGTTAACCTAGAAATTTTAACATTAAAAATATTTTAACTTCATTTGAACAAAACAAAGATCCTTTAATAGTTACCAACTCTGTTCTGATTTATATTATGTTCTTGTCATGTTTTTAATTCTTTTAAAAACTCACAGGTGTTATTTTTACTGCTATGGTCAATGTTTGATTTTTCTGATGTGTGTCTATTTTTATATTCCTTAACATTTATTCCTTCTTTAATCTGTTTACTTGAAGTTTATTTTTTAGAAATTCATACCTACCAGTGTTAGAAACTGCTAGCTTACCTATTGCCGGTAAACTATCAGAAAATTTTCTTTTTAACTTTTTATTTATTTTTATTTTACATGTATGAGTGTCTTGCCTGTATGTATGTAAGTGCACTCATGTCGTGCTGAGCCTGTGAAGGCCAGATGAGGTTATTGGATCCCCTGAAACTAGAGGTAAAGATGGTTGTTAGCTGCCATGTGGGTGCTGGGAATTGAACCCTGGTCCTCAGCAAGAGTAGCCAGTGCTCTTAACTGCTGAGCGAGTTCTCCAGCTCCAACTATCAGAAAATGTGAAGTAACTGTTTTATCTTACTTTTTCAGCTTTTTCAAACAGTCTTAGTATGCAGTCCTGACTGGGCTGGTGCTCACTATGTAGACCAGGCTGGCCTCAAACTTGTGGCGCTGCTCCTGTCTTCTGAAGTGGTGGGATTACAGACGCAAGCCGCCACCACCCCTCCCCCCCCAGTTTCCATGCCTTGAGTGATACTTGCTGTGTGCAGAACATAAGGAGACAGTTTTGTTTCAACTCTTTCAACATGTGCTTGAAATGAATGCATGTCCTACAGTTTGAGGGTTGTGGGATTTAAATATGTGCATTAGATAAGATCTTAAATTATATTATTCCAGCTTCAGGGTCTTTAACCCAGCTGCATTAAGATTTCTTTTTCCATGTTTCACATTGTAGGAATGATCATTTTCTTTAAAATTATATTGCTTGGGATTCATTGAGGTTCTTGAATGTACAGGATGTTACCTTTTATCAGGTATTGATACAGGCATTGTACAACATGATTGGCATGTGTGCACTTACATACATGCAGGCAAGATACTCATACACACCAAAAAATAAAAGACACAATGAGAATCATCAAAACAACCAACAGTCAGTGCTGTTACCTGCTGAGTCATCTCTCCAGCTCCACTTGTGTGTCTTACTGTTTAAATTATTTTTCACTGAGTTGACATTTTTCCTTAAATTTCACTTGTAGAAATTTCTTGAATCCAGTTGGTTCTTTCATTTGCTTCAACCAATGTTCTAATGTAGGAATATCTTATACTGAATTTTCAAATTCAGTTTTTTAAGGCTACCAAGATACTGTGAATTCAGGATGTGAATACACTCGAGTTAGTTTTTGGTCATAAATTCTTTTATATATATATTTTGTATTTATTATTTTTATTTCATGTGTATGACTGTATTGTCTCTGTGTTTGTAAGTGTACCTGTGTCATGCAGTGCCCATGGAGGTCAGAAGAGGATGTCAAATCCCTTGGAACTGGAGTTACAGATGGTTGTTAATTGCCATGTGGGTGCTGGGAACTGAACCCAGATCCTCTGCAAGAGCAGCCACTGCTCTTAACCTCTGGGCTATCTCTCCAGCCCCACTTGGTCATAAATTCTAAGCAGAGGTGTTTTCCTATTATGCATATGATCAGGAGTCTATGCAGGCAATACTCATTATAGGCTCTCTTACAGGGACCATAGATTTCCATTTCACCCTTATATGGAGTGAGCCACCACTGGAGTGCTTTGTTTTAAGAGGTGGTCTCCATCTGACTCCTTGCCTTGGACAGGTCCTAGATCTGCTTTTTAAAATCCAAGCCTTGAGAGAATGGGAACTACTATCAGTTTCTTTTGGTTCAGAAAATGCTCTCAAGGAAAAAGCTGCTTATAAATTTTTTTCAATGTTAGTTTTAAAAGAATTACTAAAATATATTGATTTCATAAAGTAATAGGTTTCATTGTGCCATTTTCATTTATTCTCATAATACACTTTGATGATACTCACCCTCTCCATTAACCTCTGTACTAGGTTTTCCTGTTGCCATGACAAAACACCTTACAAAAGCAACTCACAGGATGATGGCAGGTACATGAGGCCACTGGTCACATTGTACCCACAGTCAGGAAACAGAGACCAGTGCTGGTGTTTGGCTCACTTTAGTGTGGGTCTTCCTCTTCAATCAACCCCATCTAGACACTCCCTTACAGACATGCCCAGAAGTGTGTCTCTTAGTGATTCTAGATCCCGTCAAGCTATCCCCTCTCATCCCCTCCCTCCCCTCTCTGTCTCCCCTCCCCTGCCTCCCTCCCCTCCCCTGCCTCCCTCCCCTCCCCTCCCTCCCCTCTCATCCCCTCCCTCCCCTCCCTTCCCTCCCTCCCCTCCCTTCCCTCCCTCCCCTCCCTCCCTCCCCTCTCATCCCCTCCCTCCCCTCTCACCCCCTCCCTCCCCTCTCATCCCCTCCCTCCCCTCTCATCCCCTCCCTCTCCTTTCATCCCCTCTGTTCCCTTTCCCTCTACTTCTAGGATTTAGTCTCAGACCATGAGCAGTTCTTAATTTCCTGGAAGTTGGTGGATGTCTGAGACATTAAGATGCTCTTGTGGTTGCAGGTTGGTTCTAGAATCCTGTCTACTCTCTTGCCAGTGGACGTCATTATATCCCCTATTTACATCTTTTAAGTTTTTGAATTAAAACATTAATTCATGCCTCTTGTATCAAGTGAAACAATGCAATAGAAAGATTCACAAAGGTGAGCCTAATCCTTTTTTCCTAACCCCGCTCCTCCAGCTCTGCAGAGGTGAGTAGCTGTAACATTTGGTATGTGCTATTGCACACTTCTCTCCCCTACCACCCCCACACTTCCACTTACTTATAAGTGTATTTTCAAGAATATATGCAGATGAGCAGGGATATGTTTCTTTTGCAAGGAACCATGGTATATCCATGAATATACAATTTGCCTGCTTAGCAATTTATCTTGTATACTACAAACAGTTAATATGGATCTATCCTGTTTACTTTTTTTTTTTTTTGACTTATTACATTGACCAGAGATCTGCCTGCCTCTGCCTCCCGAGTCCTGGGATTAAAGGTATGAGCCACTATACCTAGTGTCCTACTTACTTTTTCTAATTCATTTTTCCAAATATGATACACTTTTATTATGTAAATGGTCTTACTTTATAATACTGCTTTAAGGTATTTTTAGTCTTTGTGTTTATTTCCTTCTTTTTCTCTCCTGTCTCCTCTTAGCCCCAATTCAACATACACTGTATCAAGGAACAAGTACTAACACCCTAGCTTGATTCTTCATATTCTGATGAATTTTGTATATGTATTCTCATACCAAAGGCTAGAGTATTTGCTGCTTTGTTATGTGATCTTTCTAAAGATTACATTGCCTCTTTTCACTTGTAGGTGAAAAGTAGAAAATGAAAGTCATAATTTAGATGTCCCTTTCTCCTGAGGTTTCACTGAAGATCATATGAGTTAATACGTTAAAATGTTTTACTTCTTCAGTCTCTAGTCACCGGACGTGCAAAGGTCTGATCGCTGACATAAGGAACGTTCAGTGCAGTGGACAAGCAGACTCACAATTAGACGCTTTCCTTTGAGATGGACAGGGGCTGCAGGGTGGTATTCATGGAGTCTTGGGGTATCCCAGTATTTCTGATGGTTGGTGAGTAGAAATGATTTAAGGATAGAAAAGTGTTTAGAGTTGAGGCTTGATTTGGGTATTAAAGAATGTGTTGGGATAGCACCGGAACGCTATGAATGTTAGTTATTATCCTCAGTGTTGAATATACTTGTTTCTTTCCCTTTTAGGACAGTTGACTTACCAGGTTCAGTCACCTGATGAAGGAGCTCTGGTTACTGCTGCTAGAAATTTTGGGTTTATTTTTAAATCTCGGACTCCAGAGACGATAACAATAGAAGAATTGGGAACACTTGTTACTTACCAGTTGCTTGCCTTTTTGGATTTCAACAATATCAGAAAAAGGATGTCCGTCATAGGTATGTTTGGTAGCTGAGATTACTTTTGATTTCTTTTTAAAAATATCTTATTTATCTTCGTATTTCATGTGTATGTGTGTATTGCTTGCATGCATGAGCACCTGTGTCATGCAATGCCTGTGGAAGCAGAAGAGGGCATCAGATCCCCTGGAACCTGAGTTACAGATGGTTGTTAGCTGCCATGTGGTGCTGGGAATCGAACCCAGGTCTTCTGCAAGAGCAGTCAGTGCTCTTAACCACTGAGCCATCTCCAGCCCAGACTTTTGATCTTTTCATGCTAATGTGATTATAGTGAAGACTTTTCAATGATAATTTAACTCTTAGTTATATGTTACATTTTTATAACTCTATGAACTCTGTGATGCTCAACTTAGCCTCAAAACTGTAATATTGTATGGATGAAATTTAATGAGGGCTTATTACATGCCCAGGATTGTTCTGAATTCTCTCCTTGAATTAACTGCTTTAATTGTCACAACAGCCCTAATAAAGTAGGTGCTATTCTGTTTATGCCCATCTTATGGGTAATGACACTCAGCTGAAGCAAAGTTGAGTGCCTGAGTTCACATGGTGGGAAGTGAGGAGCCAAGGAAGTCTGACTGAAGAGCGCATATATTTGGCAACTGCACAGTCTGGGTTCAGAATGAGTTTTTGAATCACATGGCTTGTGTGGGTTGCCGTGAGATCTTCAGTTCTCCTCACATCACATCCAGGCTTCTTTCACTCAGTGCTTATCCTTGGCACTGTCTCACTCAGTGTCCTCTGGGAGGCAAACTAGTGACATGTTCTTTTCCTCAGCCCTCTCGGGTCTCCAAGCAGTACTTTTGCGTGTTTTCTTTGATGATCGTAAGTTATTCTTGTTCGTTTTCAAAGCTGAAAGTTCTACCTGCTGCGCTTCGCTGTCTGCCTCGCTTGCTCACTTCTTGCTTGTGTTTTGGGTTTCTTCTCCAGTACTGGCTCCTTCCTTCTTCCCACAACTTCACCACTATGCTGCTGCCTTAAAGACACTGTTCAGACTCTGACATGCAGTGATTTATTTGGCCAGCCTATTTTCTGCTTTCATCATAGATGAGTTTCTCGAGGTCAGGTTTTGCCTCTTACTTTCTTACTCTTTTCCATTGCACAAGAAGGAGTGTTCTTCCAGAAGTTCTAATCAGCTTGTACCTGCTTAGGGTGCTTATTCATCTGTCCACCTGTCTTCTTGCTGTTCTTGAGATTCTGACCTTATATTATTCTGTCAACTCTCCTCTGTGGCCTCAGTGGTCTCCTGATTCTCTCCATGTCCAGTGCTTTCTTTCTCAGGAGCCCTTTCTGTCTCCACCCCTTCACGCCAGTTTTGATATTAGTATCTTTTTTCACTTCCTCCCCTCTGTTATCATGGTGACCACTTGCATAGTGGCAGCTCTTGCCTATAGCCCGTGACCTTCCAAAACAATTTTTCCACTTCAGTCTCTTGTAGAGACCCAAGAACGTGTTCAGTCTGTTCCTGCTGCCGTCGCTGGATTCTATTACCATTACCTAAAAGCTTATGTCAAATATGAAGCTTTCTATTTGTAGATATTGTGCTTTCTAAAGTCCAAGTTAAAACCAATGGAAAACTGAACTCTTAATAATGAATTCGTTTATTGAATTGTTACAATAATATATTCCCCTCATTTAGGTCGCAAGAAACTAAAAGATTTTAGGTCTTTTGTCTGAGAGTGTTACATGACATACAACTTGCTGGACAGCTAGTCAGACACAGAGAAAATATTTGAACCTAGATTTCTCTTCTCTAAAGTTTGTCCTTGGACTGGGCTGTAATGCAGTGAAAAAATACAATGTATAATGCTCTGGGCTCAAACCCCAGCACTAAAAAAATGCCACTCCTGAAATAAAACTGGGCTCTTACCTTCTGTCATGGCTCACTTGTTTGACACTTCCATATCCTTTGTGAACCCAAGACAATGGATCTCAGTTATAGCTCCCAGTCGAATAACCTGGAGAGTTGCTAAAACATAGATACTTGTCTTTGGCCATTGGAAGAAGAGCTCCCACTTTTGTATTTCTGGTAATCTCCTAGATGATGCTGATGGTACAGTCCAGGGAACCACTGCCCTAGACTAACGAGTCTTCATTCTATTGATTATTTTTCCTGAAAATATTTGAGATGTTCTCAAACCTGTCCTCTTTGCTACTCTCTCAATTCAGAACTTTTCTAGCATCTTAACCTATTTCTAAACCTTTCCTTTTCAATTGCATCTGAGAAATATTTGCAAACCTAGCCTATTAACCACTTTTTTACTATAAAATTATTTTGTCTTGTTTTCCTAACTCCCAGTACCATTGCATTGGATAGAGGTCTTATCACTGCTTACTTGGACTGCTGCAATATCTTTAAATCTCTCCCAGGAAGACAGCGCGTCTCTGCGGGCACTAGGCTACTCTAAATCCAGGGACTCGATTTGCCATCACTTCAAAATAATGTTGGCTTCCAAGAATTCCCAGGCCCAAACTCCCAGTGTGATGTGCAATATTATGTGTAACCTGACCTCGACCTACTCTCCTTCTACTTTCTAAATGTTGTGCTCAAGCCTCATCAGACCTTATGATTCCTGGGATGCCTTCTACAATTTTATACCCTTTGTATACACTGATTTTTAAAAATATGTCTAGAACAATTCTTTCCTAATTCTTCTTTTGTTGAAAACTCCTACTGGTCTGGGAATGTTTGATTCAAATGTCATTTGTTTTCTCTTTTATATTTTTAAAAGAACCATAGCTCATGGTGTTCTCTAGAGTGCTTTATTCATGACCCAGTGCAACACCATCTTGTGGGAGTCACAGTTACCCCACCCTGAAGGTTGTGTGTTACCTGAGGTCGGGTGCTATGCCTTATCTTCTTATGCTACGGCCAACCACCAGACTGGCACACAATAGATTCCTTACAATTTTTGTTTAATATAATTCTACCCAATACTTTGTAATTTAAGACCATTTCAGCCACTGTATTAAATATATTCCTACCATGGAAAATATGTATATCCATAATGGTAGGGTTTTTGGTTTCTACTGGCACATAGATCTGAGAGATTGTTCTCAGAAGGTAAAAACAGACACTATCTGAGATTGGTCGTTTTTATTTTTTATCATAAGAGGCCATAGGCGGTCACATCTAAGAAACACACACTGCTCTAGGTGTTGGCTCAGTGTTTCATCAGCAGGAGCTGTTTCTATTTACTACCTCAGGGAGGTGTCAGTGGTGTTCATTTAGCTCAGAATTGATTTTTTTTTTTCTCTGAGAGTGTTGACAAAAACCAAGATTGTTACATGGAGAGATGTCTGGGTTTCCCTCAGCGCTGGTCACCATTACAGGCTGTGGAGAATCTCAGCCTAACCGCAGACATCAGACGTCTGTCTGCCTTAATGGATCCCACATGAGGAAAGGTAGTGCTCACAGGATGGAAGCTGGCAGGCTTTATTTTGGCTGCTTGACTTTTAATCGGAGGCTGGGGGCGAGCAGGATTTGAAAGAGGCTCAACCAGAGTAGAAATGTCTCTGTTTGATTCTGGGTAGGAAACAGTTCCAGTCTCCTGATTGTCCAGGGCTCGGTCTGTGGGGACAGCACCCTGTTATGGAGGTTCAGACATTGCTGTACTTTTCCTCCATCTCAGCCTTTTTCTTCACCTCCTCTCTCTGCTGCTTCTGCCTCCTTTCCCATCGTCTCTCCTTTTCTTTCTTTCTCTTTTGATCTATCCTTCATCAACTCATCATCAATGTATAGTTTCAGTTCTGAGACAAAAGCCCTGGTTTAAATCAGTGCTGTCTAAAAAGTTGGTTTCTGTAGCATTTTGTCAGAGAACTCAGAAGGTACTAATTAGTACACATGCAAATCTCTGAATAATTATGAAAGAAGAACCTATTGTACCAACTCAGTACGTGAAAGTGTAAAGATAAAATTCAAAGATAATGTACAGAGGCAACCGCAGATAATTATCAGGGAATAAATTACAACAGCTCTCCAAAATTCCCACGTGAGTGAAGATTGCTTAACTGTAAACTTGTTAAAGATTATCAGAGTACAATAACCAGGTATGGTACTGATTCATAACCCCAGCACATGGGGGGTGGAATGGATAAAGATCTTATGTTTGAGGACAGCCTCAGCTATACAGTGAGACTGCCCCCCCCCAAATGATAAACAATTTTATCTAAAGGACTGCAACTAGAAAAGGACAAAAAGTGTTAAGGATTAGAGGAATATAACTACTAAAGCACAGTAAATGTTTAATTACCTGTCCTAGTTTGCTATTCTTTTTACTTTAACAAAAAACTGACCAAAACAAACTTGGAGGAAGAAAAGGCTTGCAGATTACAGTCCATCATTGAGGAGAGCTGAGACAGGAACTCAGGGCAGGAGCTTAAAACAGAAACCATGGAAGAATGCTGCTTACTGGCTTGCTTGTCCCCTGTCTTAATCAGGTACCTTTCTTATATAGTCCAGGGCTACCTGCCTAGAGATGGTATCACCCACAGTGGACTGGACCCTCCCACCTCAATCATCTATTAGGAAAATGCCTCACAGATAGGGCCATAGGCAATTCTGATGGAGGTAGTTCCTCAACTGAGGCCCCTTCTTCCTAGGTGACTCTAGTTTGCGCCAAGCTGAGGAAGGCTAACTAGAATATTACCCTTGAGCAACACAGTCTATTCCAGTTTCCTCCTGGCTTGAACAGATATAATGTACCCTGGAAAATTTTTGGTACTGTGTCTTGTCATGGTCTTCTATTATAAGACGCTTGGTTAGCTTGTCTATTGCCTGACCTTGTACAATTATTCTTATATACTAGTTTGAATTGCCTCTGGGGGTTAGGGAGACTCATGGATATTTGCCCCTTTGCAGTCTGTTTCTTACCATGATGCACCATGTTAAATGAACAGTAGAGGATAGTTGTGTTCACTAATTCTGAGGCATTGTAATTTTAGAGAAATTAAAATGGAAAGCAACGAATGATCCTTGAATAAATTAATGAATTGTATGAGGGTATGTTCAAATGACAAGTGAAACTGTGGCTGAGACAGTAGTCTCAATCATAGTATCTGCTAGGAAGAAATACATGACCATGTCATGCTGTGTCATTCATTAATTCACTCATTCATTCACATTGCTAAGTGCCCACTGTGTGTCAAAATATAAACCAAAGCCTGGCAAATTGGATCAACTCTTCTGTGGCTTGGAAGTAAGATTGTTTAATAGAATATGCAGGTAAGTCTGATGTTAGAGACATCTAGTAAAGTGTCATTTCCCAAATTGAGAAGAGGTGAGAACACAGGCCTACAAGTAACAGTCTTCTAGTGGGAGAAAGGTAGAAGTTTTATTTCTTTAAATTCTTCTGTGAGGTACGGTTGTAGCTGGGATTGACCCAAGAATAAACCACTAGAATGAATGAGCCTTTCCAAGCAAAGGGTGCAAAACAACAGGGGAGAAAAGATCAATACCTGCCATACATCCAGAGCTTGAGTAGCTAGAATTCCTTCTAGAGATGAGTTGAAATAGCAGTGATATTTATTTGAGCAGTAGGTCTTGAATTCTACCTCAGGACCTTTTAGTTAAAGCTCTTAATTCTATTTAATACAGATGGCTTAATTTGAAACTTTCAACTCCTTCCTGGTAGTGCACAAAGAGAATAGGTGGGTCATGAACATAAGAATAAAAATAATTGTTTCTGAGTTTGGCAAATCAAAGGATTCCATTAGAATGAATATCTCTAAGTTGATTAAACAGGAATAAAGACAACTGACTTAGGTAGTGACTGTCTAGCCAGAGGCTCTGTGGTTAAATATTATGCCCATTTCCAGTCTGGTTATCTGGAGTCATGAGAAATTTCCAGTTTTGACGGTTTTCAGTGATATAATCTGCTTTTCCAAACTCCTTCTTTGCAGTTCGAAACCCCAAAGGACAGATAAAACTTTATTCTAAAGGAGCAGATACCATTTTGTTTGAAAAACTTCATCCTTCTAACGAAGACCTTCTGTCTTTGACATCAGACCACCTCAGTGTAAGTGCTTCATGTTGAGTTCAGTGCAATGACCCTTTGTCATCTCCTATGGTTAGGACTTGTTAAAAACATATCAGCCCACAGCTGATCTGTGAAATAGAAAGCATCTGGAGAGCCCTTCCATAGGGAGCAGTGCCAGTGTGTCTGGGAACTGGCACAGGGAACCCCTCCTGGCTGGCTGAGTCCAATTTCAGCACAGGTGGATTAGTACAAACAGCCACAAAGGCCACCAAGCAGATTGAGGCTCAGGTGTGAATTTAAGATTGTCCTTAGATGGTAAGGAGAAAATAGCCTCTGGAGTCGACTTTCTCCTTTAAGGATTCTTTCCTGCAGGCTGTACGTTACCGTTCCTTATGTGTTCCAGGGCCTAAGCTCACACATCCTAGAACTAGCATAATTTACTTTCAGAAACTTTCTGAAGGAGTAGATGTGACCTTTGTGTTCCCCCTTGCTTCAAGGAATGAGGGCCTATGAAATAACAGGACATAATGTGTTTAAGCTTGATATTCAAGTGCCATTCTAATATTTGTGTGAGGTTTGTTTAACCCCATGTGAACTTTGAGAACTGTCCAAAACTCTCATTTTTATCATTGCTTTCGCCATTGAAATGATTAAAGATTCATGTTCCTTTGTTAGGCCTTATATTTAATATAAAACATTCCCCAAATCTCTTAAGAGCAAATAAACAAAATATACTCTGCCTGACTTTAAGTTAAAAATGTTGGTTTAGTAATATTGGTTGCAAACATACTGTTTTTTTCTTTCCAATAGAGCATTCTTGATGTTCTTTTAATGTATTCCAGAAGGCTGGCATGGTCTCTTAAATTTTTTATGAAAACAATATTGGAATCATAACTATCTGATTTTTGTCATTACTCAAACACCAAAGCTCTCGATTTTCATATATTTTCCATTTATATTGAAGTTTAAGAAGCCTAATTTGGGCTTTTCATATTTCTATGCAGTAGAATTGTTCTCAGGCCAGATCGTTTTGACCTGCTCTTTGCCTTATTCACTTTATTCACTTTAGCTTCTAAATTATGAGGTTTTAAATTTGTATTTAATCACTGATTTTGAATAGTTTAATGATAGGAAAAGACCTTGCTCAAATGAGCACTGAGGATTAAACTGGTGTTTCAAGAACTAATTAGGTAACTTAAATCATCTGTCCCCTTTTGTACTGTCATCTTAGAGTTGATTCAGTGTTGCACAGAGCAGAGAGGAAGGCGGGGGAATCCCACTGGGGCTGCACGTTACAGGCAAAGAAGAGTTTGTGTTTATTAAGAAGACAAAAGATGGTTACAAGGCACTAACTAGATTTTCAGATGAGACAGGGATCCAGTGGTGGTCTTGGAAGACAGGGCTTGTAAAATGTGATTGCAGTGTCCAGACTTCTACCAACTGCCCTTGTGATAAATTCCGGTAATTTTTTTCATGGTCTTTCTGGGCCAAGACACATCGTTGTGGCATATGTTGGCTTTTTTCTATTTACTTAATTAAGGTGTATCATGGTTTAGCTTATGTCTGGTCATAAAACTCTATTTGTTCCATATACCGGCACACAATAGAGTTGACATGCTCAACGACAGGCAAGGCCTGAAGGGGCAGAAATGGTAGTTAAATGCTCTGCTTGCAGTTTGGAGGCCCCAAAAATGACCAGTGGAGGCAGAGGTGATGTGGAAATCTTTCATCATTTCCCCAGCTCAATCTATGTATGTTTCTAACTAATGTGGTTGTGTTAAGACACTTAACAGATACCAATCTCTCACCCCTCACCCCTGCTAGAAGGATAAAGGACCAAATGTATCATATGAGATTGTCAGTTTACCAAAGGTCCTCATTTATTTTCTGTCTCTGTGACAAGCACCACAAGAGAAAGCAGCTTAAGGGAGGAAAGGGTTTATCTGACTTGAACTTCCAGGTCACAGCCCATCACTGAGGGAAGTCAGGGCAGGAACCTCAAGCAGAAACCACGAAGGAATGCTGCTTGCGGTCCTGCTCACTCCTAGGCTCATGCTCAGTCAGCTTTTCTAAACAGCCTAGCACCACTTGTCTGGGGATGGTACTGCCCTCAGTGGGCTGGGCCCTCCTGCATCAATTAATAATCAAGACAATCTCCCACAGACATGGCACAGGCCCTTCTGATCTAGGTACCTCCTCAGTTGAGGCTTTCTTCCCAGATGACTTTAGGCTGTGTCAAAAAGGCAGTTAAAGCTGACTAAGACATCAAGCCATTATAGGAAAAGTATGGATTCCCAATATTTGTCTGTTTATTAAAAACTAACTCTAAAATATAGTTTCTAAAAAATAACGTATTTTAAGGTGATCTGACTTGATGATGCTGTCTTCAAGATTTCAACACATTTTATTATTAAAATGAAACTTCAATGTAGCAAAAAGAGAGAAGTTTTAAAGAAGAGTATAGAAAAGCAGATAGTCAGCACTCAAAGCTGTGTCTTGTAGAACCTGTCCTTCCTTTCTCTCCTCTTTTCCCTAAAAGTTAGTGTTATCACCTCGAGTAGTTTACCAAAGTCTATTTCGCTATTATTTGGCATACTGTACTTATTTATCAGTTATTTGCTGTTAGCCTCTACTGTGGAAAATTTCAAGCATGAACAAAAATAGGACTCAGTGAGCGTTAGGCACAGATGTATTACTATGATGATTTGGAAAGAGCTCAGTGAGAGGCGCTGCTGTATGTATTTCATGAGGGAGCATCCTTTCCTGGCTGGAGAGTAGTGACTCCCAGTTCTTTCCCTGACCTCTGGAAGGTAGAGGCTGTGATTTATGGACAGGAATTCACTTCCTACAGGAAAAGAAAGGTTGGACGCTGTTAAAACTGCCTAATTCATCACATTCCAATTAGAACATTTCAGCTGTTGTTAGTGAGCAGGAAGGTTAATGCTCTGAAGACCAAACCTCATAAACATAAGCATAAGACACAAATATCATCTTCTGTGTCTAAGGAAATAAGAACTTAGTCAGGGTGGTCAAGTAGTGCTCCAAGCCAAAAGGAGCCAGGGTGAAAAGCTCATCTGTGCTGTATTAATGTTTACTGTACCTATTGTTTTCTACTGCTTCCTAATTTTACGTCTTCTCTGGCAGGAATTTGCAGGGGAAGGCCTTCGAACCTTGGCGATTGCTTATAGAGATCTTGATGACAAGTATTTTAAAATGTGGCAAAAGATGCTTGAAGATGCAAATGCTGCCATGAATGAGAGAGAGGAGCGGATTTCTGGGTTGTATGAAGAAATTGAAAGAGATTTGATGGTATAAATTTAGAAGCACGATGCTTTATGCTACTTAACAGGTAGCATCTGTTTGGAAATTCTAGCATAGAAATAAGCCAGTGGCTAAATGATCTTGAATATAGCAGATGTTATTCTTTCAAGCACTGAATTATGCTTCATATGTTGGCTTTGAGCTTTCCCAATGAACCTAGAAGTTTATTTTTGTTAACAATATCATATGCAATTGCAAGGTTCCCCAAAGTAAGAAAATAGGCTCCTTCTTATTTGTCAGCCCTGGTGTGTCTTTGATATTGTTTTTATTCTTTCTCCCTGCTTTATGGTCCACTTTTTTAGTGAAGAGAAAGTTACTATGAAGTTCAGGGATGTGGCACTAAGCTATCCCAGGCCCAGTAGACTCTGATGAGATCTTTACTATTAGAATGTGGTTTTAGAAACTAGTTTTCTCAGAGGCCTCAGTGACTAAGACAATGAGTAGGAAGAAGCATGTCTTCTTTATCATTGGATGAAAATTGAACAGTTTTTACTTTCTGTTATGAAAGTAACATGGCATCTGTTGGTCTGTTAATGTAGAAGATGACATTACTCCCTTGCCTTGCACCTTCAATTTTCTATGAGCTGAGGGCTTTCCTTTGGACTCTCCCACTGTTGCTGATGGTTGAGAAGCAACTAGGAACTTCTTAAGTCATTTGAGGCCAAGTAGCCTCTTACCGTTTCTGCTCACATGTTATCTGAGTGTATCATCTCCCTCATGTGAATTCTACCTCCCCGGGTCTCTATTGTTAAGTTGGCCTAATTTGGGAACTTCCTTTCAGGGTCCAATTTGATGGATCAATTTATGCACACAATAGGTTGCTAACTATATTAACATATTATAAGTTATCTTCATTTCCTGTTCCTTGAACTCTAACCTTTGAAGGAAAGCTCTGGACAGATGCTGCAGATGGGTTTACATGCACTAACATGAGTTATTATTTATTTTCTAATGAAGCTGCTAGGTGCCACTGCTGTAGAAGATAAGTTACAGGAAGGTGTTATTGAAACAATTACAAGTTTGTCACTAGCCAACATTAAGATCTGGGTTCTAACAGGAGACAAACAAGGTAATTTGGAAATTGATGATGATGATGTTTAAAGAGGGAGAGTTAATTTTTTGGTAAAATTTTGATTAATCAAAAACTTCAACCAATTAAATTTCTTTTTATTCCTCCAGATAGGGAAAAAATGAAATATAAAAAGAAAGGTAATATATGATAAGAACCTATTATTTAAAAACTACCCAAATAGGGGGGTAGAGAGATGGCTCAGAGGTTAGGAACACTAGCTGCTCTTGCAGACGACCTTGGTTCAGTTCCCAGATGGCAGCTAACAACCGTCACAACTGTCTGTAACTCCAGTTTCAGGGGAATTTGATACTCTCTTCTGGCCTCTGTGGGCATTGCATGCATACATGCACTTACATAGATGCAGGCAAAGCACTCATATGCATAAAATTAAAAATAAACAAATAAAAACAAAAGCTAAATTAACAAATAGCTCCTTTTCATAGTGTAGTCCTTAGTCACCAGGGTCTCACTAAATTGCCCAGGATGGCTTCAAGCTTACTGTGTAACCTAGGAGGGCCTTGAACTTGTAATCCTCTCTGCCCTTGCCTCCCAAAGGGATTATAGTCATGTGCCACCAGGTCTACCAATTCTTTTTTTTCTATCAAAATTATCAATCACAAAAATAAACAGTAGAGTCAGGCATGGTGGTGCATGCCTTTAATCCAAACACTTGAGAGGCAGAGGCATGTGGATCTCTGTGAGATCAAGGCTAGCCTGATCTACATATCGAGTTCTAGGCCAGCTGAGGCTACAGGGAGACCCTGTCTCAAAAAGACCAATAAAAAAGAAAATAAACGATAGAGAGTTTATTTATGGGCACTCTAATACTATAGAGTGCTTACTCTGTAGGAATTTTTGTTGGCATTGATCTGTGGATGTAGTTGTTCAATACAAATATCTATGAATTTATTATTTAGCTGGTTGGTTTCTGTGGCTTATACAAATGTTATAGTGAGATTTTATCAATTGTCTCTTTTTATTTAGACAAGACATAATTTTGTAGAAATAGCTAGTGTTTTGTGTTCTTTATACCTAGAATTGAAATACTCTAGCATTAGAGGAAAAACTGACAATTAGCACATAATTATCCAGTTCTCTGGTACAGCAGTTCTGGGTGGTTCTTGGAATGATGATTAAATTCAAAATTAATAATTATTTAGTGGGAAAATGGCAATGTTTTGTGTGGGAGAAGTAGAGAAAGTTTGTAAGAGCTTTGTTGTTGCTGTTCAGCTGAACATTTGGTAACTTTTTTCAATTTTTGGCCTACCATATTAGAAGGACTATTAATCAAACTTAATATTTTTGTCCTCTGAGGAGATTATTTAAGATTTCTGGTCAAAAGTTTTGTATTTGTTTATTTCAGTACCACAAGATCTTAGAATGTCGTCAGGGTATTAATTTAGAAATCTAAAAGGTGGTTTTGTAAAGCAATAAGAGGCCAAGGCTTTGTAGATTGTAGATGTTCCTTTTTCTCCATGGGTTTAGTGGGTGATGAGTTTGGTGATGGGTCTCAGGTCCTGAACGTGTCTCCAGGTCACTTGTATTTTGTCATTCATTTTGTGTTCTCTAACATCAGTGGGGTTGATAGGCCATAGGGAAACACAACTACAGCTTCACAACTATGTGAAAAAAAGTGTATTTCTGTTACTAAGTAAACATATTAACTGAGGTAATTTTACTTGCACCAGAAACTGCCATCAACATCGGTTATGCCTGTAACATGCTGACTGACGATATGGATGATGTGTTTGTGATAGCTGGGAACACCACTGTGGAAGTCAGAGAAGAACTCAGGTACATGTTGAAGGAAGGAGGAGGTGGTGGTGGTGGAATAAGTCTGGGAAGCGGACGGAATAACAGATGGTGGGAAAAGCAGAAATCTGGTGTGCTATATTTTCCTATAGGCCTAGCTTACTAAATTTCCTTAAATCTTGCTAATGTTAGTGACAAAACTAAGATAAAGTTGACATTAGCAGTGAATTGTCTTCAAGCTTCCCACAGTAACCCCAAGTGTTTCTAGGAAAGTAATTCAAGTCACGCATGTTCTCCTATAAAACTGTTCATCAGCAAGTGACAATAATGGGCAGTGTCACTGAAGGCACTTGTTAAAAATACTGGTTCCTTAGTTTCATACCCATTACAAATGAGTGCTTAAGAGTCTCCAAGCTATGGGGCATGAGAACTTGTATTTAATAAGCACCTGAAGTTTATGATAGGATAATCTTGGAAATATAGCTTGTGGGAGATGGAATATAAAGTTGGAATAGCAGCTATTGAGCCTGGGCGTGGTCAGTGCTTATGAGAAATGGAATTCTGATGTGTTGGTTTAGCTGCTCCTGAGTGCCCTAAGTACAGACGTGCTGACTGGCACTGCGGAGAATGGCGGTAAATGTTACATTTGAGAACTGTATTACTTACCCTCTATCAGTTTATTTTTATTACTTTATTTGAAAAAGAATATTTTAAAGCTATATAATTATCTTCCTATATATTAAAAATGCTACGTTATAATAGGTTTTCTAAGACTTGCTGGAAATAAAGAAGTTCTTAGATGTCATGTACCACAAACTGATATTTGTAGGTCAAATCTGCCTTTGTCTCTGTGTCTCATCCCAAGTAGAATAGGATGCTGGTTAGAAGCTCTGACAGGTGCCCACATGTGTTTTGGCAACTAAAAATTGCAAAATTTAATTAATTATTACTGATCTATTTTAATTATTATTTATATAGTTTTTGAATGTATTGTTTATTTATTGATTGGTAGTGCATTGGCCATATTTTCATTGGAGTCCATTATATTCAGAATATCTTTATATCATTTTAATGACAGAATTTATGGAGATTTTGTGGGAAATAATAATACTTTGATAATTAATTTAAAATATTAATTTTTATGATAAATTGGCATTTGTGTTAACATACGCATATACACATGAGTGTATCTGTTCCTAGAAGCTTTATATAGATTGTAAAATAAATTAGATTTTTTTCCCCACTTATTTCCTGATATAGCTATGATTTTAGTTTTACTCATTAAAACTTAAACAACTATCTTTAAGCCTGAAATTTCAAAAATTAAGTTCTTAGCCTTCATTAGGAGATACACATTTATTAAATGTACTTGTTTTAAAGAAAACAAATTGTTATTCTTTAAAACAACTAGGAAACTTAGGCTTATGCATCTTGTTTGCACAGAGGCTAAGAAATAAAACCAAATTTAATGTTCAGTTCAGTATTCAGAGTTCTTTAAAAACTCTAAAACAGCAATAAAGGCAGAGCACTGACATTGGGGTGGATCTTTCAGGAGCAGAAATCAGTATGCAGCACTCCGCGGCTCTCTACACCTATGTCTATTAGAGCACAGGAGACTATTTTATTTTATTTTTGAAACAACAAATATCTACCAGAACGTAGGTTCTACTGAATGTGGACCTCTTAATTATTTTTTTTAAGCAGTGTCCTACTTTGCTTTCTGTTGCTGTGACAAACACCATGACCACAAACAACTTGTGGAAGAGAGTTTATATTTCATCTTAGACTTCCAGGTCACCCACCACCCATCATTGAGGGAAGTCAGAGTAGGACATCAAGGCAGGAACCCAGAGCACAGACCATGGCTGAATGCTGATTACTGGCTTGTTCCCTGACTTGAGCTCAGCTACCTTTCTTAAATATCTCAGGCCTCTCTGCCCAGTGATGGTACTGCCCACAGTGGATTGCTTGTCCCCACATCAATCATCAATCAATATTTTCTCTTATAGATATAACCAGAGGCCATTCTGATCTGGGGAATTCCTCAATTCATATTTCCTCTTCCCAAGTGATTCTATGTTGTAATACATTGATAATTAAGACTAACTAGCAAGGTCTTATGTATGTTTAGGATCGCCTCATATTTACAATCTGTCTTGGCCTCTTGAGTACTAGGATACAGGCATGTGCCATCACACTGGGCTGGAAGCTTTAAATTTAAGAAAATATTTTTCCTTAAAAGCCTTTATTGGTTTTTGAAGATTTTGACTCTTGTTGAGCAAATTTTAATATGAACAAGTTCACTGATAAAAGTTTTGAGACAGTGCCTAGAAGAGTATTTAAGCTGTGTCTATACTTGACTTCATTTCCTTCTGAGCTACCCAAGGACAACATTAACATTATCTCTGTTTTATAAATTAGGCAGTTGAAATACAGCTAGAGCACATAACTTGCTTAAACTGAGTAGTGACTTCTGAAAATTAGTAGCTTGTGGGGCTGTAGTGATGGCTCAACAGTTAAGAGCACTGGCTGTTCTTGCAGAAGACCCAAGTTTGATTCCTAGCGCCTACATGGCAGCTAACAGCAGCCTATAAACTCAAGTTCCAGGGGACCCGACCCTTCTTCTGACCTTCACGGGCACTGCATGACATGGGTGCACCTACCTACATGTAGGCAATACACTTATATACACATAAAATAAAATAATGAAATATTAAAAAAAGAAAATTGAGTACTTATGAACCTGATGGTTTGTCATGTATTTCCCTAGATACACATTTACTGTATTCTTCTCTGTAAATAATCTGAAAATGTGTTTGTTGAGAAATCTCTATGCTGCTTTTATGTGAGTAGTCAGAAACAAGATTAGTACATATAGTTGAATAGATTTAGAAGTAAGAGCGTGGACTTCCATTAAGCTAGATTTCAAGTTAGGATCTCGGCTTCTTGCTCTCTTGGAGGGCTGGGAGCCTTTGGAGATGTTACTTAGACTCTCCCTGCTGGTTTCTTCATTTGTAACATGGGGATGCAAATGTTGGCCTATGGATTACTGTATTTGGAGGATGCAGTGGGATGTGGATGTTTGGCTGTTGGCTGCCTTTCTCATCGCCTTCCTTGTTCCCTGTCTATGTCTCTCTTTGCCCACTTTTCATCAGTCATGGATCCCAATCTTTGTACCAACAGGAGCTGCTGTGTTTATTAATATTTCCTCAATTAGGGCAGTGAGCCTAGGACTGCAGGAAAGGAAAGCATAGCATAAAATGTCCCCAAAAGGGAAGAATAGAAAGAAGATGCCTTATCTGTCCCTTGTCCCATTCTGGGGGAGAAACTTCGAAGAGCGTCTCTTTGGAGGTAGAATGGCAGGAACTCAGAAATGGGTGTGAAGAGAAGCAGAACAGAGCTAACTCACTTATTTCCAACTTTTCTGACTTCCACATCCACACTCGTGTGCACAAGAACAGAAACTCGTCAAACTCACTTCAACTGATTTTGAACTCTGCCCAATGATAGAACAATTAAGCAATGCACTTTCAATTAAATTCAGTTTAAGTTTGGGACACACAATGACCTCACCTGTCACTGTTCATCAGCATCTATTTTGCTGATATCTAGCACTTTCCACTTGTTTGTCCCAGTCTGCTCTCTGGTCTCTGAGTTGTTGGTTTCCTTCCTGGCTGACTTCCCCACCCTGGTGGGCACACATGGGAAGTGGGACTGCTTTTCCTCGCTTCTCTATGAGAAGCCTGACTGCAAGGCTGTTTCAGTTCCCAGTGTCCTTCTCTTCCACTGTGCTCGCCAGTACCACAGTGGGCTGCGGCAGCTACTCCACTCATAGAGCCCACCTGCTCTTCCACAGGATGTAGGGCAGTACCTAGCCTTCTTCTAGCCACATAGGATGATGGGAACTTTCTCTCTGTTCCTTATGACATTTTATATTCCACTTCTTTTAGAATTCATCTTTTAAGACTTAAAGAAACTTTTTTTTTCTTTCCTCTCAAAATGCTCAGTTAGTGAAATTCCCAATGGCCAGGACTCAAAATGCTTCTCTTGCTGCTAGGAGTTTCAAGAGTCTATTTTGGAACTCAAAAAGCAGGAACGTAGCTCCTTTCCTCTGTGTGTGCTCCCTCCACCCTACCTGGCAAGGTGTGTCTTTGAGTAAACAGAAGTAATCCCCTCCAGTTGTAGGGATGGTTAGGGAAGGTATAATTGAGCTAATAGCTCAATATTCTATCCAGTTTCACTGGGTTGATTAAGTAGATGACATAGCTGTCATTTCATAGAGGAAATGTGGAGACATGGGCATTATTTATATACTGTTGTTAGGACTTCAAATTGGTAGAATTCTCTAAAAGGGAAAACTAGCTGCCATCTATTTCAGATTAATATTATGCATACTTCTAATCCAGTGGTTCCTGTTTCTAAGAATTTCCTCTAAGAAAATAAGTGAAAATATATGAATGTGTAGATGAAGAAATGTTTATTGCAGTATCAGGTATGATAATAGAAAATCAGAACTACCTTGAATACTCAGCCTGGAAGGATTTTTATAAAATAGTATAATATATGCAAACAGTGGAATACAAAATAGACAATAAAAGTGATTTTTGTTTTTACTGACAAAAAGCTAAAATAGATACTCATCAATACATTAGATCAAGTAGAAGAGAGAATATCAGATCTTGAAGACAAGGTTGAGGAACTGTATCACTCAACCAAAGAAAATGTTAAATCTAAAACAACCCAGGAACAGAACATGCAGGATCTCCAAGACTTTATAAGAGGACCAAACCTATGAATTATAGGGATGGAAGAGGGAGAAGAAACCTATGTCAAAAGCACAGAAAATATTTTCAATAAAATCATAGTCTGAAATATTTAAAATCTAAGACAGAGATACATATCAAGGTTTAAGAGGCATACAGAACAGCAAGTAGATGGGACCAGAAAAGAAACTCTCCATGTCATATAATAGTATAAATGTATAAAACAAAGAAAAAATATTGAAAGCTGTGAGAGAAAGAAATCAAGTCACATACAAAGGCAGGACCATCAGAATAACAGTTGGCTTTTCAGTGGAAAATATGAAAGCCAGAGAGCTTGAACCAATGACCTATAGGCCATGAAGGAACACAGACAATTATACCCAGCAAAACTATCTGTTGTAATTGAAGAAAAAAGAAAAACTTTCCATGATAAAACAGATTTAAGAAATTTATATACACTAAGCCATGTCTACAGAGAGTAGCAGAAGGAAAACGTCAGTCTGAAGAGAAGATTAAACACACTGAAGGTGTCACATGAATAAACAAACAACTCCAGAACAGTTAACCAGAAGAGGTCTAAGAGAAAACACTGTAATGCAAACACAACAGGAATTCATGAACATTGATAAATAATAACTCTCAATAATAATGGTCTCACTTCCCCAATAAAAAGATAAAGACTAACTGATTTGAAACAGGACACATCTTTTTGCTGTCTCCAAGAAACACCTCACTATCAATGATCAATACCACTTTAGAGTAAAAGGATGGAAAAATGTATTCCAAGCAAGTGGAACTAAGAAACAATCAGATATAGTTATAGTAATAACTAAAAAATAGACTTAAAACAAAAACTATTTAGAACAAATAACAAAGGATATTCATATTCAAAAAAAGGAAAATTCCACCAAGAGGCTATCACAACTTTAAACACATATGCACCAAACATATGGGACATTTCATATTATAAAATAAACACCATTAGATTTACAATCACAGATCAGCACCAACATAGTGATAGTTGGTGGCTTAATATCCCATTGTCATCAATAGACAGATCATTCAGACAAAAACGAAATAGAGAAGCTATGATATTAAACTAAAACATAAAAATGAAATGGGCCTAACAGATATTTGCAGAACATTCCAACCAAATATCAAAGAATCTACTTTCTTCTCAGAACCCCGTGGAACTTTCTCCAAATTTGACTGTGTAGTGGGACACAAAGACAGTGTCAGTGATTTCAGGAAAATTGAAATAATTCCCTGATCACAAAGGAATAAAGTTGAATATCAATAACACTAACAACTGCAGAAACCATGGAAATGAAGCCACACACTACTGAATGAAAACTGGGTCAAGGGAGAACTCAAGAAGGAAATTTAAATATTCCTAGAATTTAATAAAAATGAAAATACAGTCCAACAAAATCTACAACGCACAATGATGGCAGTCCTAAGAGAAACTTTATAGCACTGGGTACCTCGTTAAAAAAAATAGTGGAGTGATATCATATTAATAATTTAATGATGCACCTGAAGACCTTAGATAAACAAGAACAGACAATACCCACAAAGAATAGCAGGGAATAGATAATCAAAATCAAGGCTGAAATTAATGAGATAGAAACAACCCAAAAGACAGTACAAAGAATCAGTGAAGTTGAGAGTTGATTCTTTGAGATTAACAAGACTGACAGTGCTTTAGCCAAATCAACTAAAAGACAAAGAGAGGACCCAGATTAATAAAATCAGAGATGAAACAGAAAAAGTATAACTGTATATTGAAGAAATTAAGAATATACCTTAAAAACCTATATTATACTGAACTTGAAAACCTAAAAGAAATGATTAAATTTCTAAATATATCTGACCTACCAAAATTAAATCAAGATGAAGTAAGCAATTTCAATAGACCCATGACACCCACTGAGATAGAAACTACAATTAAAGATCTCCCAATTTAAAAAAAAAACCAGGGCCAGATGGACACAGTACAGAATTCTACCAGATCTTCAAAGAACTAACACCAATACTCTTCAAATTATTCCCTAAATAGAAAAGGAAGGAACACTTCCAAATTCTTTTTGTGAAGCCAGTATTACCCTTATAATAAAATCAGGCAAAGTACAACAACAACAACGAATTAGAAATAGGCTCTCTGATGAACATACATTCAAAAATTCTCAACAAATACTTGAAAACCAAAAGCAAGCACACATCAAAAAGATTATATATCATGATCAAATCAGCTTCATCCCAAAGATACAAAAGTTGAACATATGTAAATCGATAATAGTAATTCATCACACAAACTGATTCAAAGACAGAAACCACATGAACATTTCGTTAGATACAGAAAAGGCCTTTGATAAAACCCAACATCCCTTCATTATAAAGTCATGGAGAATCTAGAAATACAAGGGACTTATTTCAACATAATAAAGGCAATATGCAACAAGCCCACAGTAAGCATCAGACTAAATAGAGAAAAACTCCAAACATTTCCACAAAAATCAAGTGAAAGACAAGGATGTCCACCTTCTCCATTGCTGTTCAGGTAGTGATTGAAGTCTTAGCTAGAGGAAATCTGACAACTGACTGAGATAAAGGGGATGCAAATTGGAAAGGAAGAAGTCAAAGTATTCTGATTTTCAAATGATATAATTCTGTACACAAAAGACTCTAAGCACTTCACCAGAAAACTCTTGGAGATGATCAATACATTGAGCAAATTATCAGGAAACAAAATTAGCACACAAAAATCAGTAACCTTCTTGTACACTGCCAACAAACATACTGAGAATAAAACAAAGGAAATAATCACATTCACAATCTATTTTAAACAGTATCTTGGGATAAATCCAACTAAGGCAGTTAAAGACTTATATAATAAGAACTTTAAGACATTAAAGAAAGAAATTGAAGAAGATACCAGAAGATGAAAGACCTCCAATGCTCATGGATCAGCAGGATTAATATTGTGAAAATGAACATCCTTCCAAAAGAATCTACAGATAGAAGACAGTCCCCATTAAAATTTCAGTGGAATTCTTAACAGAAATTAGAAAAATATCTCAAATTCCATATGTAAACAAACAATCCATGATATAAAAAACAATCCTGAACAATAGAAAAACTGGAGGCATCAGTATCCCTGATTTCAAATTATGCAAGAGAGAAATAACAATAAAACAACATGGTACCAGCAAAAACCAAAACAAAACAGAACAAAATAGATACATGGATCAATGTCATAGAATTGATAACCCAGATTTATGTCTACACGCCTACATACACCTGAGTTTTGACAAAAGGGCCAAGAACATACATTGGAAAAAAGACAACATCATGAACAAATGGTGCTGGTCAAACTGGATACTACATGTAGAAGAATGAAACTAGATCCTGATTTCTTACCATGTACAAAACTCAACTCCAAATGGATCAAGGACCTCCACATAAGACATAATGTCCTGAATGGGATAAAATAGGGAACACAATGGAACTTGCAGGCACAGGAAAGGGCTTTCTGAATAGGACTCTGATAGTCTAGGCACCAAGTCAAAACAATTGACAGATGGGACCGTGAAACTAAAAAGCTTTTGTATAGCAAAGGATACCACTATTCAAGTGAAGAAGCATCCCATGGGAATGGGAAAAAAATCTTTATCAGCTATACCGCTGATATAGAGTTAGTATCTAGAATATACAAAGAACTCAAAAAATTGAAGATCAAAAGGGAAACAAATTAAATTTGGGGCAAAGAACTAAATGGAGAGTTATTAAACGATGCAATGCAAATGACTGGGAAATTTTTAATATTTCACATCCTTAGCCATTCATCAGGGAAATGCAAATTATAGCTCTTTGAAATTTCATCTTACCTCAGTCTGAATGGCTAAGATCCAAAAATCAAATGATGACAAATGATGGGGATGATGTGGGGAGAGGGGAACACTTACTGCGGGTGGGAGTGCAATCCGGTGGTCACTATGGGAATCAATGGAGGGATTTCTCTAAAAACAGCTCTACCATATGCTCCAACCATACCACTCTTGGACATAGACCCTGTTTCGTTACTTTTTTGTTGCTGTGATTAAACATAATCAAAGAATTTTATAGAAGGAAGAGGTTATTTGGCTTAAGGCCTCAGAGGAATAAGAAAGAGTCCATCATGGCAAGGAGGCATTGTGGCAGAGGCAGCTGGAGCAGAAACTTGAGAGAACTCACATCTTCAAGCAGGCATAGGAAAGAGAGAGAGCAACTGGAAATGTGATGGGGCTCTGAACTCTCAGAGCCTTCCCCAGTGATGTGCTTTCTCCAACATGCCCACATCTCCCAAACCTCTGCAAACGGTGCCACAAACACGTACAGCCTATGAGGGACATTTATTCAGCTACCACATACATATACCCAAAGGACTCTATGTCTTATAACAGAGACATCTGCTCATCCATATTCATTGCTGCTCTATTCATAATAGTCAAGACAGAAACAGCCTAGATGTCCGTCAACTGATGAATGGAGTACATAATGATGAAAGTATGGTATATTACACAATGAAATGTTAATTAGCTGTTAAAATGATATGAAATTCACAGGTAAATAGATGGAAATGGAAATAAGCATACTAAATGAGGTAACCCTAATCCAGGAAGACAAATATCACATATTCTTTCTCATAAGTGGATCCTAGATTTGAATCTTTTGGTGTGTGTGTTTCAATTGGAAGATCCAAAGAAGTGAGGAAATTAGTAAGGGGCCATGGGTGGGAGCTTCATGGGAGTGGAGGTAGAGTGCAGTGACGTTAAGGGGAAAGGGGGAAAATGGACCAGGAAGGGTTGAATGGGGTGCGGAATGGGAGAGTAAGGCAGAAAGAGCGAGGGAAGGAATAACTAACTTTAAAGGACTTTTGAAAAGTTACATGGAAACCTACTACTATAAAATCTTCTTAGAATATGTATATACACAATATAAAAAGAGTTTAAATGTAGTTACCTTATGACAGGGGTTCAATGACTGAGATGTACTCCCTCTTTTCAAGTTACTGATGGGGTTCTATAGACCCTCAAACTATATTGGCTATTGCCATTGCTCTTTGTTATCCTCTAGAACTTGATAATAAAACCCTTTGCTGAAGACACTACATATTTGAGTCAAAGGGCAAACAAGGAAAAATCAAGCTGGTACTGACCTTGAAACTTCATCTCTACTGGGTAGCTTTCATAGTGCTAGAAGGTGCCATGCATGTTATTGGCAGAGAAAAGTAAACATCAATCTTTTTCAGCTGTGAACCCTGTGAGCTATAGCAGTGACTGGTCTGGCAAGATATGCCCATTGCTGCAATAGTGGCATGACTATTATGGGAGTAAATAACTACCTTGTGGTTAGACTTAAGGCTCTCTTCACAAGGTGAAGCCCATAACTGGCACTGCTATTAGGGCTAAAACTATATGGCTAGACAGGTGACAGGCCATAAGGGAGAAGCTGCTACTACTATGTGCTAAATAGATACAGTATTAAATTGATTCTTAATGGCTTATTGTTATATCAAAAAAATTAGTGCGTCTGTTAACACTCATTAGAGAAGCTTCTTCTTGCAACATATGACAATTAACACAGATGCCCACAACTGGCTAACATGCAGAGAATAAGAGACTACAGAGTTCTCAGTCCTAAAGGGGTCACCTATATCATATCCTCTTCTCCAAAAGCTCTGGGATCATTTCAGAAGAGGAGATAAAAAGATTGTAAGAGCCAGAGGTGATGAATGAATATAAGGAAGCTATGTTTTCCACACATAACAGGAAAGTTGTACCTATGAACCCATAGTGTTTGTGACAGCATTCACGAGACCTGCGCGCAGCCAGACAAAATCCCAGCATGAAAGGAGGAGATGGGCAAGAAGGCCCAGCCTGAGCTGATGAGATATTGGCAATTGATAGCTGCTGGGAGAGGGAGAGTCAGCTTTCTTTAAGGGTGCGACACGTGGTAGGGTGACTAGACTCCATGGGATACACCCAAACTAAGGAGAATTTGGGGAGGAAAGATTAGAATTGATAGGCTTTAATCAAAAAAAGAAAAATAGTGATAGAAGATGTAAAGTTGAGGGAGAGAGAGCACAGTGTGGGCGGAGATGGGAGATGGGGTCTGAACAGGACAAAAATACATGCTGTGTGCTTCTCAAAGAATCAATACAGTGTTTTCAAAAATAAAGCCATATTTTAAATTGAAGTTTAAAATTTTCATACAATACAGTTTGTTGGTACTCGGATCCCCTCCTCTCTTTGCACCTCCTCCCACTGCCCCACCCATTTAATGAACTCTCGTCATATATTATGGCCTATCAAGTCAGATTTGTGTTTCCAAATACACCTTAGTGTGGGTCCATCCACTGGTCACAACAAGAGGTCCGTCCCTGGAAGACACTGTCTCCCCTCCCAGTAGCCATCAGTTGCCAGAAGCTCCTTACGTTGGGTTTCATTTCTTATCCACTTCCTCTTATCTAATTTAGGATTTTGTCTGGTTTGAGCTTGCATAGTACTTGTGCATGCTGTCACCATTGCTATGAGTTTATATGAGTAACTGACCAGCTCTCTGCAAGACTCTGCTTCCCTGTGGTCATCCACCCCTCTGGCTCTTACAATCCTTCCTTCTTCTTCTCCTCAATAATCCTTGAACCTTGGAAGGCAGAGGTCTGAAACAGGTGTCCTGTTCAGGGATAAGCACTTTGTGGCCTTTTGTTTTTTTCCTATTGCCCAATTCTGGGTGTTAATCAGCATCTTTTGCATAAAGAAACTTAAAACTTAACTCTTGTGAGAGTTAAGAGACACATTCATCCTAAGTGTAGAGGTCACATTGATAAAGCCATATTTAAATGCTTATTATAGGATTATAAAAAAAAAAACTGAGGGAAAAGAGTTTGTAAGAAAGGTTATTGCTGGAAGGTGTTCACTCTACTCCTAATCTTAGTTGTGTCTAAGGCTCTAGCTTTGGGAGTGAACTATTGAAATCATAAATTTTCACCATTCCACATTCTTATGTTATACTTTTGAGTTCAATGAAAGTTCATGCAGGAAAAAAAATGTATCAAAAGTGCATATCTCAGTGATAATAGCCCCTGGAAGGAAATGACTTTCATGCTTATAGCTAAACCTATCAAATGTGTTTAGATGATTTTGTTGGGGTGGATATGTAATTTTCATGCTGCATAGCATGATTCCAGCTTGTTTCAAATGTAATGTCTTCATCCATTTTGACACTTGGAATCCTAGCTCAAGTTTTGCTTTAATGTGAAAAGTATGGCTACAAATCTGCAACTAACCCCTGAGGTTATTTCATTGATGACATTTTATTGATACATGTCTTCTGTTCAAATGAGAACAATGTAGTTTTGTTTGATCTGACAACAGAGCTCATCTCTGTAGATTTGATCATAGGCTTTGCTCTTAGATTGATTAAGTCATGAAGTAACTCTAACTGCTTCTGAGAAGTACTCCAGTAACACACTTAGGACTTGATATTTCTTCTTTAATAAACAAAATATGCATTAGGATGTTTTTGCAAATGCAAATGGCTTCAGGGCCAGGTAAGGTAATATTAATTGTGTGAGCTGGGCCATGTATGGGACATCAGGCAGTAGCGAGTTCATGTGGTGACGTGGAACATGACATTGGACCATAAAGTCATACAGAATCTATGATACATAACACAGGCCAAACAAAAGGCACCTTGACTCTAATTTCCAATCTTCTGGTCTCCCAGGCAAAATATTTTAGTAGGTCAGGTTTCTTCTCATAAAATGTAGAATCTAGAGCACTAAAATTTAAGTTCTGGCCCATAGTGCTCTGTCCAGCTGCTCAAGGTCTTGAAAGTGGTGTCTGTTTTTACTAGCTGATGCCGTAAGAAGACTGAATTCCAATTTCTAATAATGAAAGTGTTTCAGGGATTTGCTGTCTTTATAGGTCCTTAGGGTAGTAGGGGATGGTAGACCTGGAGCTTGAAATAGAAATTTCATCCACTCTCTCCTTTCCTCCACTCTTTGAAGGATAGTGCTGTCTCTTTAATTGTCTATCTTATTCCGACCTCAAGATAGCCTGTGACTGATTTATGTGGAAAGCAAGGTTTTTTTTTTTTGAACCAAGAACTAGGAACTTGAAGTCTCCCACTAACTCAAGTGCCTAGAAGTCAGATAGTTCACTTGTGGGTACCTGAGGTGTCAGAGGCAGCACCAGGTCTCCAGCCTAAAGTACTCGCCTTTATAGAATAGTCCAAATTGTCTTCCTTTAAAAGTAGTGTCATAATTTAGATTCAGTATCTAACAGAGCCTCTTAACCCTTGAATCTGGAGGCCATAAGAGGCACGACAAAATGTCTTGTTTTACCAACCTTTTTTCTTCTCCGCAGGTTGCACGTAAATCTGAGTACAGGCCTCATTCTTAACCTTGCTTGTGATGTCATGGACTGTGAATCTACATTTGGGCTGTATTAATGCACTTCTGTATTCCGACATTGTAATAAACTGTCCTTCATTACAAGGTTGGAGGCAGAGACATTCTTCTGTTTTAGCATTTGTTATTTGGATTCTGTGGTCCAACATTGTATGTTAGGCCTGCAAAATATATAATTCCCGTTCATTAAAAGGTATTGTGTGCAACTTTCCATCCTCCTAATAAATGACTTTTGCAAAAACCAGCTGGGGTTTGAAGAGCTAAGTTCCAGGAAGAAAAACAAATGAGAGCTGTGAGTGACACCAAGTCCTGACAGTGTAAGCATCCTGTCTGGCAGGAAGTGATGGCCAGAAAGGAGAGTGCATTAGGAGCTTAAGCAGAGCAGGAAAGCCATTCCTTTTCTGCCCGGAAAAAGGGTTTATGTCAGATGTTAGGAAGACATTGCTGGGGAAAATCCTGAATAAATAGAATTTCAGCCAGTGTGCTTATGAACTTCACCCTTCTTTGGAATGTTTTCATTCTCTGGGGGGAAAACAGAGTTTGAGTCATTCACACAGGGAATTTCAGGAAGTGTTTGCCCTCCAGTGTCTTCTTAAAACCCAGGATATGCAGTCTGCAGTACTGTTAGAGAAATACTCATTTCCAATTTCATTTCTCCCCTTCTGCCTTGATCATCACACTAAATTTTCATGACCATGAAAAGGTTCCCTGACAAGTTATCTGCTGTTGAGTCTGACCCTCCCACTTGAAACAATAATTCTTCATGTCTGCTCCATCTTTCTCCTCACTGTGACTTTCTGTGTTTCACCCGTGGCCTTCTGACTTCAGAACTCTTTTTCTTTGGTTCTGCAAACTGGTTGCTAAATGTCTGATATCATTCTTGGAGCCAAGGACATGTGACTGGGTTCTCAAGTGCAGGCGCGATTTTGGTTCTGGACAGCAGAAGGAGACACTGAGCCAGGTGAAAAGGCAGTCTGTGGTGGGTTCTGGGCTTGGCTTTTATGTTTAACCGAAGGCTAAAGTGCTTGTTTTAATATGATGATCTTTGTCCTCTGTCAGAGGAGATGCAACACAAGCCCATTTTAATAAGTGTTTTCCACATTGATGAATCTTCATGGAGTCAGTCCATTTTGCTGTAAGTCAAGGCATTGACTATCTATCCTTCACTTTCCTTTTTCTTTGGGGCATTCATTGTATAGTCAAGTGCAGGTGGCTAGCCTGGGGACCCCACTACAGAGGGCACCTATTGGTAGGTCTGTGGTTGAAGTCACCGTTGTCGTGTCAGTGGTCCTGCTCATTGTAACCCTGTCACCCAGGACTCCTCAGGGAGGAGGTTTCCCTTTCTTTAAAGACATCATATTTGATTTTGAAGAGAACAGTAAAATGCCACTCCCAAGGATGCTGTGTCACCGTATAAGCTTCCTCTTACATGGGAGGGGTGAATGGGACATGGGCAGAGCTCTTGTGGAGTACTCCTAATTAGATCTAGAACATTGGAGGGCATTTCTGTTTGCAGCAACTCTCTATACTGTGGTATCTGTAGTTTCTTTCCTACAAGACCACTTTTATCATTTAAGCTGATGAGAAAAATTTTACTTAAAATATTCTGTCATTCTCTAATAATAAATGGCATCGTGTATTTGTCAAAACAAATCTTAAAATGTGCTTCTCAGAGGACTGCTATTTTCAGAAAAATTATATAACATTGTATGTCAAGGTGATGAACACTTACACAGACATTTGGGGGACAAGCAAGGTGGGGAGCACTCAGAAATGACAAGAAGATCTCATTCATTGTCTTTAGTTTTTTGTTTTCCATACTTAACACATTGTATGCCAGAAAATGGTTCTTCAGCCCTTAAACACAAAATCTATCGAGATCCCCCAGTTAAAACCAGCTTTGAGGTAGTATAAATGTTTGCGATGATTCTGTTTTCATTGTGTTTGCCTGTCCATTTATCCATTTCCTGAAGTTCTGACATGTGCTATGGTCTGCTCATCAGCTTGCTTGCAAGAACTCACTCTTTGGTCTTGCACTGCCTGAATAGTGATGGAATGCGTTTACCTCTAGGGTAGTCTCTTGTTACAATTATAGATATGCTCTGTGTACTTTATTGTGTTATTTTTATCCCCCTATTCTTTAAGGAAAGCAAAGGAAAATTTGTTTGGACAAAACAGTTTTTCCAATGGACATGTAGTTTATGAAAAGAAACGGCAGCTGGAGTTGGACTGTGGTGCGGAAGCCACTGTAACAGGAGAATATGCCTTGGTCATAAATGGCCACAGTTTGGTGAGTTTGCTTCAGGCTTTTGTCCTGTCCTTTTCTTTACCCCATCATCTCCTTTGTGCTGTTATAATGAGAACTCTTTTTGTGTTTTTCAAACAAATGACATTACAAGAAATAGGACATGCACAAGGATTTCCTGTTTACAGGGAGAGGAAGCATCTAATATATATTTCATACATTGTTGTTTGAATGATCACAGTGAACAGCCAGCTTGGAAGAAATACCCTGATAGTCACAAGGTTTCAGTTTTGTCTAAGTGGTCATTTAGCAGGATTATTTAAGTACTTTTCTAAGGGGGACTGTCAAAGTTCAGTTATTTAATTAAAATAACGCAACTAGATGGATGGATTTCAGCTATTGCTTTTGCTAATGTTTGTGATTTGCAAGGCATAACCTGACCTTCATATAATTACCATGCCAAATTATTGCTGTTAAGATACCTCTGGTGGTTTTTCTAAATAGCAGCATTTTACAGCAATGCCAAACAATTTGCTTTGATTAGGAAATCTGGTTTTTGTCATAATAGAATAAACTTGCATTGTGCTTTTAATGTAGTTCAGGTTCCAAGTCTTGAACAAGACTCAAACCATTCTTCTGGGTTTCCAATTTAGAATACAAAAACCCTGACTGCACTTTCGTAAAATTATCATTTATATGTACAAAGAATTAATCTCACATCTTTCTTTAGCTTTGATGATTATTTTTCACTTTAGAGTTTGGAAAATGAATGCTTCTGCTGGTAGACAGTTTCTTAGAGGACAAAAGAAGTTGAATAGGAGGGTATTGGATTTTCCCTGTTGTGATCCTCTCTGTTAGCGCCTAGTGCTTGGGGCATTATCCAGCTGAATTCCACAAGTAATGACGTGCTGCCTTCCACACCACGGAAAGTTACAATGCTCAACTGCAGGCCAAGCGCAGTCGAAAGTCTGTCCAGATGACATGACTTTTTCCCATGCACAGAACACCAACTGAAAGTTCTATCTATCAGCTGGGACCTAGAGTGAGTTTCCCAGGTAGCACAGTACCCACAGTGGCTTATGTTTTGACTGCCTCTCAGGCTTGAGGAAGCCAACATGTGATGGAACACTCAGGCGATAACCCATGCCCCATCCTTTTCTCACTCTTTCTGTTGAAAGAGAGAGCTGTGAAGCCTCATGAAACCATAAACCGACACTTTTAAGAAGTAACTCTATTTTTGTTAGTATTGTCAAAAGGTTTTATCTATTTGTTTTGCTTTTCAAATCATGTTTCCAGTTTGGTCAAAGCTATGATGCTTTGCTGAATGCAGTTGGGCCTCTCTCCAAGTCTTAGTTTACATTTTTAATTGTTGATAATAAAGAAAAGAGAATAGAGAGGAAAGGACACCACTTCGAGTAAAGGAGCCATTTACAGATCTTCAGAGAGGGTGTTTGAGGAAGACGGCTGTAGGCATTACAGAATTAAATGTGAGTTTCCTGCACCACAGTTACGTCTTTGTTCTCATTCTCCCAGCCTCCCCTCTGCCATTATTACTGATTAGACATGCCCAGGTCATTGTGCTGAGTCCAAGGATTGACTTGAGTGGCACGTAGCCCTTGTTTGGGGAGTCAATCCAGTGCTGTTGGAGATAGAGGCAGACATAAGCAGTTTCTTATGGAAAAATTGGGGAAGACTTTCCAGAAGTGATGTTAGTAAATAAAAATGATAGCGAGTACAAAGGCAAAAAGGCAGCGGGGAGACAAGCACTGTGGCATAATGGGATGAAAGAGCAGACTTCACAGTGCAGACAGAAGAAAACCTTAAAAAGTTTGTGGGCCAAATGGTAATGGGCTGTGAATGTTCTGCTGAAGATTCATTTAAAGATATTTGTTATTCAGAAGTGGATTATTGTTTCCTTTAAATATATGTGTTAAAGAATGTTCAGTGGAATGTAGTCTAGAAAAATAGCTGCCTGGTTAACTGGAAGGATTGTGCTGTCGGTAGAGGCTCTCAGTACTTGGGATAAAGTTGACATGGCTGGGGAGCCCTGTTGGAGGCACAGCCTACCTCAGTTGCTCACGCTGATCTCAGCCAGTCTCTGGATTCTCTCCCTTTCTTCTTGCCTGCACTACACAAAGCAATGCAGAGCAGACCAACAGATCAACAGTAGAGCAAACAGATCATTATCCTCTGCAGTTCATTTGAAACCTGGTGAGGTTGTGGGTCCTACTGCTTCCACTGATTTTAGTGGTCCCTAGCACTGCACATTTCTAACTGGCACTTGCCAATATGGCAATGTAAAGTCTCAAGAACACACAAAACAGGTCTCTTATTATAGTTATAAAATTCTTTGGCACGTACTTGGGACTCAGCACTCATGTCTTTATTTCTGTTGTTGTTGCTTTTGTGACCTTCAGGTGACAAGGTAATGAAAGGGTTCTGAAAATAAGTCAGTCAGAAAGCATCTGCTTCCTTACATTACAGTTGTCGTTTACTGTTGCTGTTCTTTTTGGGATTTTTTTTTAACAACACAGGCCCATGCCCTAGAAAGTGATGTCAAGAACGAGCTCTTAGAGCTGGCCTGCCTATGTAAGACTGTGGTTTGCTGCAGAGTCACCCCACTCCAGAAAGCCCAGGTAGTGGAGCTGGTGAAAGAGCACAGAAATGCCGTGACTTTGGCCATCGGCGATGGAGCCAACGATGTCAGCATGATTAAAAGTAAGAGGATGCATTCTCAGTAAGGCATGCTACACGCGTGGAGTTCCGTTTCAGCATATGGAAACATATAATAGACATTTACATTAAAATGTAATTTTATCATGGTCCCTACAGAAATGAAATTTCTGGGCTCAGAGCTCCCACAATTATTAGCATTCCTAAGATGTTTTTCTTCAGTTCAATCATTTGCATATTTTTAGGTTAGGAAGTTATACTGGTTACTGTATACTGTTTGAGAACAGAAATAGAAACCTGTGAGTGCAGGCAAAAGAGGACCAGGCTGCATTTGAAGCAGGGGGATTGACCGCATCTTTGCCCCTCACAAGCGTGAAGTACACATTATTGAGGTTTTCCTAGCCCCATTTTATATAAATAGCAAATACTTAGCTATTGTGAAAATTTCATGACATATGTAAAATTCTGATGATCATAGATGAAAGTTTTCTATGAATCAAAGAGGAATGATAAGTTCCTGAACATACTGTGCCTTGGGGAATGAAAGATGGCCATTTCCTTTGCAGCTGCTCACATTGGCGTCGGCATCAGTGGCCAGGAAGGACTTCAAGCGGTCTTGGCCAGTGACTATTCATTCGCTCAGTTTAGATATCTCCAAAGACTTCTGCTTGTCCACGGACGGTGGTCCTATTTCAGAATGTGCAAGTTTTTGTGCTATTTCTTCTACAAGAACTTTGCGTTCACACTTGTGCATTTCTGGTTTGGTTTCTTCTGTGGCTTCTCAGCCCAGGTGGGTAAAAAGCATTTTGTTTCTTTTCCCATGATTGACAATAACCATTCTTCACACTTCTTTACTACTAAAGCATTTTTATATGACTGACCCAGGGACAAAATCATTAGCTAATTGATAGTTGATTTGAGCTTCTCATATAGCCCAAATAAGTGCATATGTTTCACTGGAGCTTTTTCTTATTTACATAATAAATAATAATTATGTCTCATGTACTTTTTCGCTTCTATTGAGATGATAACAGGTAATCTTAATGAAGAATGTTTGTAATATTCTTATTAATTATTTGAAAATCTCATATGTGCATACAATTTATTTTGATAATATGCACCCTCTACCCCTTCCCTTACTCTTCCAAGGTCCATTTCCATCTCCCCACCCATCAACAACTTCGTGTCCTCTTTTTATTTTAACCTATGAAGATCAAACTATGCTCCCCATAAAGTCACTGGTGTGGGTCCAGCCGCTAGAACTTGGTTGGCCTATCTGGGGCTACACCCTTTAAAAAATTCCTGAATCTCTTTTCCCTAGAAGCCATCAACTGTTAAAAGTTCCTCAGCTAGGGTGGGAGCTCACAGGTGCCTTCCTTCTGGATAGAATTGTGACTGGCTTGATCGTGGGAAAGCCTTGTGTAGGCAACCATAGCTGCTGCGAGTTCATGGTTCTGTCATGACCAGAAGACATGGTTTCCCCCCGTCACATCCCTCCCTCATGCCTGGCAATCTTTCCATTTCTTCTTCGTCAGTGGTCCCTGAGCCTTTGAGAAGGAGCATGTAATATAGATATTCCCATTTGTGACTGAGTGCTCCCAAGTCATTTATTCTCTGTACTTTGACCAGTATGAGCTTCTCACTAGCCATCATCCACTGCATGAAGAGACGTGTCTGATAAGATCTGAGTGCTACACCAATAGATGGGTAAAAGGCCATCTCTTGCCAGTCTGCTCTTGTAGCTCTCAGCGTTCCCAGCTGAGTAAGGCTGTTGGTGACTTTTCTCCTCAGCAGCCTACACAACGCCTCTGGTACTGTGAAAGCTAAGCCGCAGAGAGGAAGCTTCCTGGTCACCACTGACTTGATTTCTCCATGCCCTGCATTGTTCTGGGGGGGTCTTCCCTGGGATACCCCTGATCAGCAACTCAGGGGAGGTATCCCACACCTGGCACTGGGATTTTTATTTGGCAATCTGTGGCTTCTGGGAGAAGCATAATCCCTTGTGTAGGGTAACTCCAATTAAACTCATATATTTGTATATAAGGATTATAAAATAGTAAGTTTCCATATGGCTTTTCAAAGTTAGTTATCTCTCCGCACCTGTTGTGCTTGTGGGGAGTCCTTGAGCTCTCTTATATATAAAATCATATCACCTGGAAATAAGGACACTTTGATTTTTTTCCTTTCCTATTTGTATCCCTTTTATTCCCTTCTCTTGTTTGATTGCTGTAGTTAAGAATTCAAGCCTGGTGTTGAATAGGAGTGGAGAGAGGGAACACCCTTGTTTAGTTAGTTCTTGATTTTAGTGAAAATGCTTTGAGTTTTGCTCTATTTAGCATGACGTTAGCTGTAGGTCTCATATCAGCCTTTATTAGGCTGCAGATTATTCCCTCTGTTCCTAGTGTCTTCAGAATTTTTATCAGGAAAGGGTGGTGGAATTTCTCAAAGGCCTTTTCTGCATCTATCAAAATTCTCATGTGATTTCCGTCCTTGAGTTCACTTATGTGGACTTGTTATGCTCGTTGATGTGCATATGTCCAGCTGTACTGCATCTCTGGAATGAAGCCTGCTTGATGAATGGTCTTTCTGTTACACTGTTGAGTTCTGTTTGCCATCATTTTATTGAGACCTTTTGTGTCTATGTTCATCGATAAGATGGGCTTGAGATTTTCTATTATTTTTGTGTCTTTGTCTGGTTTTAGTATCAGGATAATACCAGCTTTGTAAAATTAGTTTTGAGTCATCCTTTCCTTTTATATCCTATGGGATAAATTGAGAAGGCTTTGCGTTAAGTTTTATTTAAAGACATGGTAGAGTTTTGCAGTGAATCTCTGAGGCCCTGGAATTTTTTAGTTGGGAGATTTTTAATTACTGCTTTAATCTCATTGCTTGTTATAGATCTGTTTAAATTATTTATCTCATCTTGGTTTAACTTTGGTAAGGTCATATGTGCCTAGAAAATTATTTACTTCTTTTTAGATTTTTGCATTTTCGTGGCATATATGTTTTTAAGATAGATTCTTCTGGTTCTCTGCCTTTCATTGATATCTACTAGGGTAGATATAGCCCTTTTTGACTTTTAGTAATTTGGGTCTTCTCCCTCTTTCTTTTGGTTAATTTTTCTAGGAGTTTATCAATCTTATTTATCCCTTCAGAGAACCAGCTGTCTCACAGATTCCTTGTAGTTGTTGCTTGTTTCATTCATTTCTTTCCTGATCTTAATTCTTTCTTTATATCTGTCTTCTGCTTATTCTTGTTTCTCTAAGACCCTGAGGTCCATCATTAAGTTACTTATTTGTGACATTAAAAAAAAGTTTTTTAAAAATGTAGGCTATGGTATAAGAACTTCCCTCTTCAGACGGCTTTCCTTGTGTCCCAGGGATTTCTGTATGTTGTGTCTTCATTTTCTTTCCGTTCTAAATATGTTTTCTTTCCCTCTTGATTTCTTTAGTAAGCTCTTCACCATTCTGTAGTGTGCTGCTTAATCTCTAAGAGTCTGTGAAGTTTTTTGAATTATTTACTTTTTTTATGTGTATGAGTGTTATGCTTGCGTGTGTGCATGCACACCCATGTTGTACAGTCCCCATGGAAGACCTTTGGGGAAGTCCCCATTTCTAATGGAGTTACAGACCTTTGTTAGCCTCCGTGTGGGTGCTGGATCAAACTCTGTCTTCTGCAAGAACAGCCAGTGCTCTTAACCGCTGAGCCATTTCTCCAGCCCCCAGTTTGTATATGTTTTGTGGTTTATCTTGCTGTTGATGTTTAAGCTTTATTTATGGTCAGATAGAATGCAAGAGTAATTTCAATTTTTCTGTATTTGTTAACTTTGTGTCCTAATATATGATGTGTTTTGGAGAAGCTTCCATGACTACTGAGAAGAGTGTGTATTCTGTAGCGTTTGGGTGGAATGTCATGTAGATGCCTATAAAATCCATTTGATCTATGATGTCACTTAACTTTCAGTGTTTATTTTTTCTTGGAATGGCCTGTCTATTGGTAAGAATGGGGAATTTAAATATCACACACTGTTACTGTGTTAGAGTTAATCTGTGACTTTATATCTAGGAGTATGGGTTTTGTAAAATTGGGCACACACGTATTCAGTACATATTTGTTTGGAATTGTAATGTCTTCTTTTGGATTATTTCCTTAGCATGAAGTGACTTTATGTCTCCTATCTACTTTTGGCTTAAAAGCTGTTACAATAAAAACACCTTCTTGTTTCTATTTCCATTTTTCTTGGAATACTTGGTTCTATCCTTTTACCTGAAGACAGTGTCTATCTTTGATTGCAAGGTGCATTTCTTGCTGGTTGAAAATTGATGGATCCTGTTTGTTAATCTAATCTACTAACTAATGTGTGTCTTTTGGTTGGGAAATTGGGACTACTAATATTCAGAAATATTTATTGAAAGGTGTGCATTAATTCCCGTGACTTTGTTGATTTCTTTTTGGTGTTTTTCTAATTCTCACTCCTTCAACTCCTTCAACATATCCCTCTAGGATGTGTTTATTATAAATACTGTTCAGTCCAGAGAATTCCTCTGTAGAGCTGGCTTACTGTCATAAGTTCTATTAGCCTGCTTTTATCCTGGAATGCTTTTCTTTCTCTATCAAAACTGTGGTCTTTAAGAACTTGAAATATATCTCTGCATTCCCTTCTAGCACTTGAAATTTTTGGTGAGAGATCACTTATTTTTCTGATGGACTTTCCTTCATATGTGACATGATATTTGTCTCTTAGAACTCTCCATATACTTTTTTCGTTCTGTATATTTAGGGTTTTAACTATAATATAATGTAAGGTTTTCTTCTTTGGGCCTGTCTGTTTGTTGTTGTATATGCCTCTTGTGCTTAGGTGGTTCTCTTTGCTTAATTTCAGAAATTTGTTTTCTTTGCCTTGCTTATGGGATTCTTCTAGACATGAACATTATTTGTAGATTAGATCTTTTCATTGTTTCACAAAGATCTTGCTTATTCTATCTACATATTTTCAAAAGTATATATCACTGACTGAATGTACCAGATCTTCTACTTTGCCTTCAGGCCGTGGCATTGTGTCTTCCCCATGCTCCGCTCCAGTGGAGAGGCCTTTTGCCCAGCTCTTCATGTGACTTATTGAAATTTTTATTTCCAGTGTCACTTCATTTGGGTTTTTCTTCAGTACTTCTCTTAAATTCCATGTTCATGGAGATCAGACGTGTGGTGGACCAGCAACAATGTGGTGAGGAGGGGAAGGAAGCTTTAGAGAAAAGCAAAGAAACCCAAAATGTTGGGGCAGCCCACAGTGTTAAGGAAAGCATGCTTAGAAAAGAGATAGAAAGAAGAAAAGGAGAGATTACACATCTCTGAAGAATTCAGAAAAGTGGACAGACTTACAGAAAGCTACTTGTCTGTGACTGGTCCTTAAGCACTACACCAGGAGGTGGAGATTCCAGGAAGGAGAATTCACCATCTAATTAGCATACTGTGTGTTCCACCCACATCTTTACTATAACTCCCTTCCTAGGGGTGGTCCTGTGACCAGGTGATTAACCCTGAAGAACTGGAATCTCAAGTCTCCACTCAGGCCAGAGACCAGCACTCTGCTGACCAGTGTCCTCCCAGGGGGCCTTCTTTACTACTGTATATTCTAATTAGCATCTTCTTACAGTAAATCACTCTTTTTACAATTTCTTGTAAAGCAACTTTAATGATGGTAATCTTTCTTGACATCTGTTTGTCTGGGAAAGTCCTATTTTAATAAAAGATATTTTTTTCTTAATTTTTGAGAATTTCATGCAATATATTTTGATTATATTTAGGTCCCCTCCCCTATAGGCCCCTCTCTTATAGCCTCCTGCTGGATTTCATGTACTCTGTCATATACATTAAGGTCTATAGTCAAATTTGAGTTCTTGAATGTCCTTTGGTCCATTCACCTGGTTCACTTGTCTAGCATCACACCCTTAAAGAAAACCAGCTCTCCATCTCCCAGCATTACTGGTTGCCAATAGTTCCTTAGCTAAGGTTGGAGCTTCTTCCTCACTTCCCCACGTCTATGTTGAGATTTTGTCTGGCTTGGGCTTGCATGGGTCTTGTACATGCTGTTACCATTGCTATAAATTCATCGGAGTAACTTCCCAATTGTATGAAAAACTCTGTTTCCTTGTGGTCATCAAGCCCCTTTGGCTCTTACAGTCCCTCTGCTCCCCTCTTTTGCAATGGTCCCCGAGCCTTGCTTGGGTGGCAGAGGTTTGATATAGATGTCTTATTCATGGACAAGCACTCTGCAGACTCTTATTCTCCACACTTTGGTCAGTTGTGGCTTTCTGGGTTAATCACTATCTGTTGCATGAGGAGTTTGCTGGTGAGTGCATTCTTTTTGCCCGCATTGTCTGGGAAAGTCTTTATCACTTCTTCATTTGTAAAAGACAAGGTTGTTGAGTATAGCATTCTTTGCTTGTAAGTTTGTTTTTTTTCTTCCAGGATTTCAATTTATTCAATTTCAAAATATTTCGTTCTTTCCTGCCACAAGATTTCTGCAGAGGAATCCACTAATGGGAAATGGGGCTTTGTTATCTATGACTATTTGCTTTCCCTCAGCTGATCTCCATACTCTGTCTTCAACTTTTTTCCTTGCAGAACTCAAGACCTCATGAATGCTGAGCATGTGCTCTCGCTGGGCTAGCCACCTCCCTCCATCCTGCCTGTGAATTTAGCAGCTTCACTGCGATAGTGTTGAGTGAGTCTCTTTAGATTTGTCCTCTGATGTCCTTTGGGATTCTTAGCTTTGGCTTTCTGTTTCCCCAGACATGGGAAGTTCTTTGTTGTTATCTGCTCATATTTGTTCTCTGTCTCTTTTCTTTCTGATAGATTAATAATGCAAACTATACTGCTTGCTGCTGTTCCATGTTTTAAGCTGTCTCAATTCCCTTTTCTTAGTCTTTCTTCTTGTTTCTCAGACTGATGGATCCCCCTCCCTCCCACAGTCTGCCGTGGCACCTTCTGGTTCTCTGAAAGCTAGCCCTCAGGGAGGACGCTCCATTTTCAGTTCCAGCTTGGTTTCTCTATGTCATACAATGAAAACACACGTGTGCCTTCAGAAGTAGTGCCTTATCATCTAGTTCTGCTGAGCAACGAAGAACAGTGGTTGTAGCATACACTCTACTGGGGCTTTAGAGGTTCCTCCGACCATTGCATAGTAGGTAGCTCATCACTACCACTAGGAATTTTGTTTAAAAATCTAAGGGCGAATTATCCACTCTCCAAACTCCTTTTTGTAATGTTACTTCTTTTAATCAGCACATAATGTGTTAGGTGCTGTTATGACATATTTGAACACATTATGGTTTTGTGGTTCTCACCCCTCTACCTGTAATTCCCCCTCACAGCCTCCCTTTCCCCTCTGTGTCTCATGTGTCTTTTTGCTCATTCTCTATCCTTCCTCATCACCTAATATTGCTCTCTCTTGGTCTCCTTTCAGAGTTTTAGATTTTATCCATCTTTACACATAGACACACACACACACACACACACACACACATACATGAGGAGAGGATAAGATCCATTATGAGGAAGAACAGACACTTGAACATTGCAACAGTATTCATACTCATAGAGAAACTGAACCAGCTAGATGTCCATCAACAGATGAATGGGTAAGAAAATGTGCTACATGGAATGGAATATTATTCACAATGGAATATTATTCAGCTCTGAAGAGAAATGAAATCGTGAAATTTGTAGGAAAATGAATGGATCTGGAAAGTAATACTGAGATTACCCTAACTCAGAAAGACAGGCTCCTTTGAAATTTTTAATTTTTGATAACACAAAGTGGCAGATTTTCCTTATAGCTTTATCATATATCCTTAATATTGATTACTCTGCCCCCTGACCCACGTGAAGTTTTCCACTCCTAATATTGTACTCTACTTTTATGTCACATGTGTTCCTCTGTCCTCCTATCATTTCAATCTCTTTTCTCCTGATATGTCCCCTTTCTAGCTTCCTGACTGCTGTATGCTCTCACTCCCACACACACATAAATAAACACTAGAAGCAAGGATCCATGTGTGAGGAAGAACATCCACTGTTTGTCTTTCTGAGCACGGGTTGGTCACCTTACTTAATACACTATTTTCTGCTTCTATTCATTTTCTTGAAAATTTCAAAGTTTCATTTTTCTTTACAGCTGAGTAAAACTCCACTATGCATATGCATGACGTTTCATTATCCATTTCTGTGTTGACACCATCTAGGTTGGCTCCATGTCTTTGCTATTGTGAATAGAGCTGCTGTAAAACATGGGTGAGCAGGTGTCTCTGTGGTAGGACATGGAGTCCTTTGGGCATCTGTCAGGAGTGGTGTAGCTGAGTCCTATGGTAGTTCCACTCTTAGCTTTGTGAGAAACCTCTGTACTGACTTGCACAGCGGCTGCGCCAGCTTACACTCCCACCAACAGTGAATATGGGTCTCTTTTCCCATGTTTGTTATGGTTTGTTTTCTTGATGATGGTCATTTTGACTGGGCTGAGGTGGAATCTCAAAGCACTTTTAATTTGAATTTCCCTGAGGGCAAAGAATATTGAACACTTAAAAAAGTATTCATCATTAGTGTTTGAGAATTCTCTGTGCAGTCTCATAGCCCACATTTTGATTGGGTTGTTTATTTTCTTCTTGTTTAGTTTTTTGTGTTCCTTGTATACTCTGAATATTAATGCTCTGCCATGTGTGTACCTGGCAATGATTTTATCCCATTCTTTGGACTGGTTCTTTATTTGAGTAACCATTTTCTTTGATACAGGAACTTTTAAATTTCATGAGGTCCCACTTGTTGGTTGTTGACCCTATTTCCCAAGAGACTAGAGTTCTGTTTGGAAAGTCCTGACCTGTACTGGTATCTTGACTCTTTCCCTACTTTCTCTAGCAGCTTCAGACTTCCAGGTGTTCTCCTTTCAAGAGTTAATCCAGCCGGGGCTATCCGTCACTAGGCTAGGACCACCCCTTGGGAAGACTGATTCTCCTAAAATTTTGCTAAAGAGATGGGAGGAATATTTATCTTGATGAGATGATGTGTTTCTTCCTCCCAGTAGCTCTGCCTTCTGTGCCTACAGAACTGTACCATTCTGTAATTGTGTTATCACAGGAACAAACCCACGTCTCTGGCACTGATTTTCTGTGTAACTTACAGCTGAAAGGAATAGTTTATGGGAAAAAGAGCTTCTTTTGGTTCATGGTTGAAATCCAGCATGGCAGAATTCATTGAAGCAGGAGCACGAGACAAAGGTTCATCCCATCTGGCAGGCAGGAAGCAGAGAAAGCAGGTTAGACCCACAAGTGAGATTAGCTTTCAGTGACCTGCCCCTAGTGACTGCTTATGCTGGTGAGGCCTCATGTCCTAAAATTAATACTGCCTCCCCAAACAGCACTACCATCTGGGGAATAAGAACTTAAAACACTTGGCAAGAGGGGGTATTCTTGCTTTAATACATAACACTCAAGAAATGCCCAGCTTTCAATCTGACTGTGGTTGCTGTTTATCTTGAGAAGACACTGAAAGTGTCTGCCATAAGCCCCTTACAGAGTGAAAATGGGAATCGTATATTTCCACCTTTAAAAAAATTATTTATTACTTTTATTTTTTATGTGTATGAGTGTATTACCTGCATGCATGCAAGTACACCGATGTAATGCAAAGCCCATGGAGGTCAGAATAGGGCATTGGATCTCCTGGAACTGGAGGTACAGATGGCTGTTAGTTGCCATGTGGGTGCTGGGAGTCAAACTTGGGTTCTATGCAAGAGCAACCAGTGCTCGTAACTGCTGAGCCATCTCTCTACCCCGCCCCCCCCCCGCCACCTTTTTTTGCACTGTTCAAAATGGTACAGTGCTTGTATGTTCATTAAAACTAAACATTTGTCCTGTGATCTAGAGACTTATGTAGGCCTACTGCCTTCTTTTCTCAGAGCTAGGAAGTTCAGGAGAGTCTTTAAGAGGTAGCTCTGAGTGTCCTAAACCCCTTCCGGGGTGAATGAGGACTATGTTTCTAAAGTGCCTTGTCTGTACTGCTCCTGGGGGAGAGATGAAGTCTGGAGGATCTTAAAGGTGTATGAACTACTGCACTTTTCTTCCCAGAGACCTGCATGTGTCTCATGCCTTCCTCTTGCACAGCAGACCTCTTTTGTTTTTCATACTGAAACTAGTGATTGCAGAGTTTTCATTTGAATGAGTTGTCTGTCCCCGCTGACTCTTCTTTTCTGTGCTGCTGAGTTAGGGTAGGCCAGAAGCTCTCAGCTTTAGTGTGGTTTGTGAAAGCACAGCTTTCAGGGCCCAACACTAGGGTTTCTCATTCAGTAGGTCTAGTAGTTGCATGTCTAAGTCCCTGGAGATGCTGATGCTTCAGGTCAGGAACTATCCTGTGAAAGACACTGGGCTAGACATGCTAGAAGGAAACCCAGAGCTCTGCTTCTTTACCCTGGAGCCAAATTGACATCTCAGCTGTAAACCCGTTGCTTTGTTCCTGCTGGACCATGTTCCTCTTCTGTGAGGCAGAGGGAGCAGTTAAGCAAGGTCACCTCCACATCATCAAGTCTTTCTGCAAGGCTTATAATCCCCCATCCTTCCTCTGAAGCCATGTTTTGCCCCGAGGTGAATTATGCCTGTACTAAGATAGGGACTAGAGGAAAAAGGCTGTCTGTTTCTCATTATTTCATTCAGTGAAAATTTGCTGTGTCCTCGCTACCAGTCAAGTTGTGGTTCAGTTTTTGACTTTGGGCATCTCTAAAACTAGGATATATCTTTATAGTGAAAGCGGTGTTATGTTTTCCATGGTCTGGGTTTTCTAGAGGGCACTTTTATCCATATGGCTCTGCCAGTCTCCTGGGGACACTTGATAGCCTAAAGTCCTCTTTTCAAGGAATTTTTGAATTCAGATAGAAAATTCTAGCGGTTGTCAGCTTATGATTCAGGTTTGCAGGAGAGATTTTTTTGGTCTCTTCTTTAGCTAGTACAGTTTCCTTGAAGTTCCTTTCTGCATGAAGATTGCTTGTCCTTTGCTCTCATTTAAACATTTTGATCTGTTGCTGTCTTCGCTTTATGGAAATGTTAGCTTTTTCCGTTTGGTCAAATACGGCATTGTTGATGATGTCTCACAATCAATGGTGTTCAGAGTCAATGAGGTTTGGTATTACTACTCAAACACATTTGCATGGAACCTGATTTCTCCCGGGGAACATACTCAGTGTCCTGTAGAACAGTGTCCTTACAGAACCCTCCTAGGGAAGGTGTAGAGAACCCTTCAGGAATAGAGATCTCTATAGTGACAGTTTCAAAATCTGATATTACCCTGCTATTTATCCTAGGATCTGTGTTTTAAAAAGAAATAAAATGCAGAAAACAGGGATGATGTGAAGAATATTGTCCCCATAGAAACAGACTGTGTTTTATTCCTTTATTTATTAACTCTAGTTCAAAGAATAGCCCTGTTTTATATACTGAAGTTGTGGTCTATATTTAAACTTCTGCAGAATCTTTCTGGTATCTTCATTGTGTTTTTTGGATGATAAAAATTCTTCTGTGTGAATGTCTTGACTTGTATACAAATTGACTGTACTCTTCTGTATTTTTTTCTTATTAAACATAATATGTTTTGATAAACCTTTCTGATATACATCCTTCAAGACTGCCATTTTTCCTATTGCTATTCTGAAATATGATTTTATTACAGATTATTACATTCTGAGTCTGTGGGCACTTACGATTTTACCTTTATAGCTGTAAGTCACCCAGTGTCATCAAACTACTTCTAAAATGCTTGCTTGCTTTCCTAGGAAGAAAAGATAGAGTAGCGAATAGGATATGTTTCTAGCCAACTGGGGCTGGAAATAGATGCCCAGATAAGATTATAATTGAAGCTGACAGGAGAACACGGGGAAAGAGGAATGTCTTGGAATTCAAGTCATTCTGAGGACGCATTTAACTTGTAATGGGGACGGATCTGAAGTTTTGAGCCTTCATAGGTGGTGTGAGGTCTGGGCCTGGCCACCTGCAGGGATTCAGGTGAAACTTAGAGCTGTGAAATTGTGACATATGCATCCCAGTTGAATTCTTCTAATTTCGAAAGTTCCATTTAACACTAACTCATGCAGAAGTAATTTCTCAAACAACAAAGAAAGGGGATTTTCCTCAATGCTGTTCTGTACAGCAGGAAGCCTGTTCTAGAACTTGGGTTTTGTCACTCTAAAGATGGAAACTCTGGAATTCTGTAGCCCCACACTCAGGTGTGTGGTCTCTGCTTTAATGATACTGAGACTTGGGCAACTTGGATGTGAAACTGGAATTGGCGAAGATCACTGCCTCTGTTTTCATCCTTGTTTATCACTCAAAGAGCCTGATTAGCACCAGGTTTGTAGCATGTTTTGGCTTTGGTTTTTAGCCCTGTTCTAAGAACAACATGCTATCATGAGGCAAGTAAGAAGAAAACAATGTATTTGGAAGAAACACTAGTCTACAGAGAATAAGAATTCATGAATTCTCATTTCACCTCCACCTAGGTGGTGTGGAACTCCAAAGTCCTGTGTTGATTGATGAGGTTTTCTTGGCTCCTAAAGCCATTTAGTTACCTCCGAACATCCAGTCTTTTGAAGAAGACCATTTGAGGTCCTCCTACGTCCTGCAGTCTTCTCCTAAATTGCCTAATCTTCATCGTTGCTTTTTCTGTTCAATTTTAGCAGAAATGAGTCTCACACACATATTCCTCCATGTCTTTGAATGTTTGTTTGTTAACAACAATAAACTGAGTGCCAGTTTAAGGCCAAGGGCTCTGATGGCCTCAGGGACACTGCAATGAACCGGAGTGATGTAGTTCCCACTGCCAGAGAACTCAGTCTGGAAATGATTTCATTTTTATAAATGTGAAACGGATGTTGAATAACTCCATGGTCACATTTCTCTTATTTGTTCAACCAATTAAAAAAAATATTGTCATGGATGAGCCACCACTGTCAAGACCCAACGTGATTCATAAACACCTTCTCTGCTTCACTTCTCAACAGATTGCTTTGGAGTCATCCATTTTGAAAGTATCTGAAAATAACTAATCGGATAGAAGTATGCTGGTGTTTCTGAGAGGCAATGTTGACTTTTAAAAACACCCGTTAATTAATGAGGTCACAAGTGCTGTTTCTTCTCTATTTCTGCTTGTCTTTTGGGGGAACTGGTGAGATTTTATCCAGACTGTCATAGATCCAGCAGAGCCTAGCCAGTGTCCTACCCTGGAAGGTGAGCTGGATCAGTTGTCAAGGCCCCACCATCTGTAGAAGGTAAGATCCAAGATAGGCCAAGTGTAGGACTGTTCATTTCTTATGGGATGGAGACTTAGGGTGTCTCAGGTGCTGATAATATGGTACAGGCTGGGTTGTACTTGTTCCTTGTACTTTCATCTGACTCTCTCAGTACTTGGTCTCAATTTGGACACATGAAGACAGAACGTGCCTGGGAGAGATCAGACCCTATTTTGCTTGGTTTACCAGGTGAACTTTCTGGGGAGAGATGGCTGATGACACAGTACAAAAAGTGTGTGTTTAAAAAAAAAATCATTAAAAAATTATTTTGTGTGACTGTGTGTACATGTGGGGGGACTCATGTCCAGTACACAGGACATGAGTAACACAGGACATGTATCCAAGTCAGAGGACAACTTTCAGGGGACAGTTATCTCCTCTCACCATGTTGGTCCCAGGATTAAACTCAGGTCATCAGCCTTTGTGGCAAGCACCTTTACTGGATGAATCATTTCTTTGACCCCCAAAATGCTAGTCTTGTTGAAAACCTAGAAGTTTTGCTCTGACGGAGTTTCAGAGGTAGTATGTGTAGACCCTTATTTTAAGAAAGAACTTGAGCCCCTCAAGAGCTAGGGATAAGTGATGAGCTTGGTCAGCACTGGAACCCCAGCCTCTTGCTTCCTGTTGGTGCTCTGTGTGGAACCCTGACCCCTTACTTGCCATTAGTGCCCCCTACTCTGCCTGAACAGCTTTTCCAGGTAAACTGCCTTTCTTCTAGACTCATCTGGAAGCTTGGGGCCACCTTCTGTCAACAGATACTCTGACTGAACTGTCACTGAGAGACAAATTAAACATAATCTGTCCCAATGAGATTTTTAGCCAGATTTCTGGTCTAGCAGAGTTTGGATAAAGGTCAGATATGTCTATAAACTGAAGCATAGATCCCTTGGCAGGACACGCCTTACTCTGATCCATGTTGAAGACCACATGATTTACTTGGAGTCTCCTGTAGGTTTGTGCTTATTATTAATATATCTGTAACTTATTTTAAAAGCACTCTGTCCTTCATGGGTTTTAATAAAGATGAGTTGTTCCATTCCAGAAGTATAACTCCTCCAAACTCTTGAGGCCCAATCTAGGAAATTCACATTTAAACTATGTAACCACTGGCATGGCACACTTGTGAGATGATATTATCTGATGACAGTTTATCATTGTCAGTGAGATACAGAGCTGTGTATCTTAAGAAAATCTGTGTAATATGGAAGCAATTATCTTGTCAGGGCTGGAAAAACTTTAGTTCTGTCAAATAGTATAAGAAAACATACAACGAACATTTGGAAAATGATGTGAAAGAATGAGACTACTTTGGAGCCTCTGATGGCATGGAGAGTTCTAATGCCTGCAAGTCTGTTTCTACCTGGAATGGTGTTCCTCCTGCACGGTGGTTCCTCCTGCACGGTGGTTCCTCCTCCCTGGCCTTTCAGACGCACTCTAATGCTCAGGCTCAGCCTGTCTCCCTGGATCCTACTAGTGCGTTTCTGCTAATTGCACAGACCAACAACAGATGGCTGGAGCTGAATATCTCTTATGTACTCCCCAATGTACTTTTTAAAAATGGCAGATGCTTTTGAGGTCTGAAAGGAAAGAAGACATTATATAACTTATCTTCTGCAACACAACAAAAAGGAGGGTACTCATCTCCAAGAGACCATTGATGCTTTTATTTAGTTTTTGCAATGCTGGTGATCGAACCCAGGGCCTAATTTGGGTTAGGCAAGCTGTATCACTAAGCCAAACCCCTTTATGCCATTATTCGTACCTATCATATACCAGGTGTTGAGTTAGGTTCTTCGAACCCTGGATAAGTAAGTCTGAATTGGATTCTCACAGAGCTGCTGGTCCAGCAGGATAACACTTGGAACCATCATTTATAAGTCAATATTAACTAAGTGGTGCAACATGGAATATCATAGAGCTAACAAAGAGCCTGGAATTTAACCCTATTAGACAAAGGCTCCTATGACTTTAATTCCTCTGAAAGCTCCCGCTATCCAAACTGTATTTACCTGGTGTCTATTATGGGGAAGGTGGGTCCTAAGGTGAATGATGCAATTCATCAAAGGGATGGGAGTGGGCTGGCTCCAAAAGGTTTCCTGGAAGACCAGTCACCCCAGCCCCAGTTGTGTCCTCAGGATCGATCACTGATGCAGGCAGCAGTCAGAGGACTACTGTCCAGCAGAGCCCCCCTCCCCACAGGAAGCAGGGAATATCAGCTAGGCAGGAGCACAGCCATCTGCTAGGATTACAGCAGTGTGTCTGAGCAATGATTTGACAATGGGGGGGAGTTAGAGAGAGGGAGGGCTCTCAGACTGCTGCCTTGGATGCTAGAGTGAATGTAGTAGTGTCAGAAAGTAGTCTCTGGAACAAAGGAGGTGTGTCTGGTTAAGGGTGCCAGGAAGAGCTCAGCTTCAAAACAGGAGAAGGCTTTGGTACAACTCAGGGATAATAAGTATGTAAATTTATAAAATAATTAATTCAACAAATATTTAGAAAGTGGTTTCTATTGGCTTGATACTGTTCTAGGTCTTAGAGTGACTATGGCTCTGTTTTTATGGAGACTGTATTCTAGAATTGTGGGATAAAAAGCAGGTAAGAAGTAAATCAGTAAGGTAATTTCAGAATTGTTTTTTAAGAAAGCAAGTAATATAAAACGTCTCCTTGAGAGAGGGCCACTGCGTCCTTGACTAGAGTGCTTGGAAACAATCTTCCCTGCAGAAACTGTGGGGCAAAAGCGTTCCAGACAGAGCACAGCAGATGTGAACATCCCCAGAGGGAAACAAGCCTGGGAAGACAACCGGAGCTCAGTGAGTGAGAGTGGGAACAGGGGAGGCTGAGCTGACAGGGCAACAGGCCCACGGGGCAGGGTCTGTCTTTATTTAGCCCAAGGAAATACTAATGTTATTGTTTTAAATGACAATAAATAAGAAAATAGAAATCTTAGCACATAAAAATTGGATTTGTTTCCCTTCAACAATGCAAAAGAAAGAAGAATTGTCAAAGGACACTTGTGAAACAGTACCAGGGGTTGAGAGGGATGCTTCTGCATCGGTGAAGGCTGCAGACATTTACACAACAGTTCATGTTGGTTGTCAGCTCACAGGAACTTGACTCACCTAGAAGATGAACCACTAAGTTATTTGGATGGGGTTAGTCTCTAGATATGCTTGTGAGGGATTACCTAGATTAGGTTAACCTCTAGGCATACCTGTGGAGGATTATCTAGTTTAGGCTAGCCTCTGGCATGCCTGTGAGAATTATCTAGATTACATTAAGTGAGGCCTGAGGATTCACCATCTGTGAATGGCACCATTCTATGGACTGCGGTCCTGGACTGAATAAAGAGAAAGTGATCTGAGCACCAGCATTCTCAGTCAGTCTTCTGACAGAATGCAAGGTGCCCCAAGTTCCTGACATCATGGCTTCCTCACACCTTGGAACTGTGAGCCAAAAGAAATCTTTTCTCTCTTAAATCACTCTTGTCAGGGTATTTTATCCCAGCAACAGGTAAGTAATTAATACACTCAGGTCTATAGGCTTAAATTTGGCTATGACACGTTTGACTTGCAGTGCTCAGATTTTGTGATCTCAGGACCGTGTTTATCAGTATTTATGATATTAGAAATAGAGGACAGCTGGGTATGGTGCTCCATACCTGTAATTCCAGTACTTGAGAAGCCAAGGCAAAAGCATCACACATTGGAGAGCAGCTTGGTTACAGTGGAAACACTGTCTCAACTCCCCTCAAAAGCCAAAACAAAACATAAAGAAAAGAAAAGGAAGACAAGTGTATTTATTAACTACTTAAAATGATAAATTCATGACATTTACACAAGCATTTTGGAGGAAAAATTGTTGTACTTTCCAAAACAAAAAGCAAGGTAATAAGGATGCCAAATAATTATAAAACTATTTGTCAGGACAGAAGATGGATGGCTCTTATATTTATGTTTGCTTTCAGTTGGTTGTGAGTATAGTGAAATAGATGCATGAAAGAATAAGTTGAAAGGGGAGATTCAAAAAACTTCTTAATGTTATTGTGGAAATAGTTTTGCACTATAGATCCTTCATAACATCACTGGACCACACAATAAATCTTTATATTGAAATATGACATTGGCAATCTTTGATGAGTCTTAGATACCATGCCATCTATGAAATGGAGACTGTTAATAGTACCTTTGTATGGAAATACTATAATTCAATGAATTAATACATGTAGAACACTTAAAATGGTGCAAGTCCTCAGTAAATATTAGCTGTTTTTATTTGTGTTCTTGTGATTCTGAGTGGAAACAGCAGGTCTTCCAAGAAATTGCAAAGAGTTATTGAAAGGCTGTTCTGATTTCCCCTTCCTGTTTGCTCCAGTTGTGAATGAGATTTCAGCTCTGGGAACTGACTGACAAATGCTGTGGTCAGTTAATTGTAGGTCTTACTACTAGCTAGTTTGTGATGAAGAGAACACTTGGTGCCAGGCTGCCAGCTACTGAGAGCTTGGCATGCCAGTGTCCCAGTTCCTTCTTCATGATGAGTGGCAGTTGTATGGTGGGTGGGGCAGGAGATGAAGTGATTTAGCACCCCAGGCTCTACTGGTGCTCTGAGACCTCAGTTTACCTATGTTCTTTCTCTTTTTCTCTTTTAAAAATGTATTATTTTTATTTATGTCTGTGAGTACATTGTCTGCATGTGTATAAGTGCCTTGCAGTGACCGAGGAGGCCAAAAGAGGTTGTCAGATCCCCTGGAACTGGGGTTACAGACAGTTGTTAACCACCAGGTGGATGCTGGGAATCGAACCAGGGTCCTCTTCAGGGGTAGCCAGTGTGCTTAACTGCTGAGCCATCTCTTCAACCACTCTCTTTTATTTTCCATACAGCCATTAGGAATTGATAAATCCAAGGATGAAAATCAGATGCCCTGTAAAATTGTTGAGGATTTGTATTAATCACTCTGCTTTTTTTTTAAAAAAAAATGAAAGCGATTATAATTCCAATCTTGATTCTCGACTTCACTGTGTACCAGGATTGATAAACATTCACTTAGTCTTAGGAAGAGGCTGAATTGCAGTTTCGTGGTCTCTTAGAGCAGGCAGCAGGTAGAGTCTGGAAAGCTACCAAAGCTTCTGTCATACTCTGAGCCATATACCCTGGGAATACTAATGGGTACACCAGGCAACTCTGAGGTACAGCTGTGCTTTTGGTAGTTTGCTTGGGCTACAGAGACAAGATTTAGTGCCTGTCCACCAGACAGATCCCGATGGAACAGAAACTGGTGAAAGAAACCTAGTCTCTGCAGAAAGCATTGCCTTAGGCTTGGGAGAAGTTACCAAGTCTTGTTCATTCTGTGATCTTGACAAGCAGTGCCCACTATCTTGTCAGTTCACAGATGCTTTGAGGAGATGTTTTTGGCTTTTCAGCAACTTTTGTTATTTTAGTAGGAATTTACAATATGAATGAATTGCTTTGATACAAGCCTCTACCATCCTATAAGTCCATGCCTGCTTCAGATACCTCTGCTAAAATATCTTGCTTCCAAGGAGTGCCAGTAAGCTTTCTGGTCTGTTCTCATGGTTATCTGGGCCTCTGGGAAACTGCTCTACTCCATTGAAGGTTCATTCTAGACGCAGTGAGTCCAGCATTCTTCCAATGACTGTTCTTAGACCACTTTGCTATGAATGTAGGCTGTGTGCGTTAGTTTGCTCAGATGAGTTTACCAGAGATGATTATGTCACTTTCAGGAGTTTTGTGAGCTGTTCACTTTAGCCATGATAAAAAATTAAATGGCATAAACTTAAAAAAAAAAATCAGTCAAAATTCTTATGACTCATATCCTGGTTATTTTACTACATTTCCTGTTTTTTTTTCTCATGAGAGTGTATAAGTCAGATCAGTGAACAGAAATACTAAACAATACTTTATATATTAATATAGAATTATATATTAGTTAATATAAGCTGTATTAATATAAATATTAGTAAAGTACATATTTATAATTCTGTAATGATAGATACTATTGCATATCTATTCCCAACTCTATGTTTAGCATCGTCATTGCTTGAAATCAGGCCTGGGGGAATCCTCATACCATACAAACTAACAAATGCTACAAATAGGGCTTGAGTGTGTGTGTGTGTCTGTGTTCATATGTGTGTACACATGTGTGTCCATGCATATGAAGATGTGGAGGCTAGAGGGAAACCTTGGGTGCTGGTGCTTAAGAGCTTGTTTCTTTTTTAAAATTTTTATTTATTACTTTTATTTTGTGTGTATTGCCTTGCATGTATGTAAGTTCACATGTGTTGTACAATACATGTGGAGGATACAAGAGGAGTCAGATTTTCTGGAACTGAAGTTATGGACTGTTGTTAGCTGCCATGTGGGTTCTAGGAACTGAACCCAGGTCCTCTGCAAGAGAAGCTAGTGCTCTTGACCACCGACTCATCTCTCCAGCCCCAGGATCTTGTTGCTTGAAACCGGGTCTCTCACTGGCACTTGGAACTCACTGAACAGCTTGCTCCTTTGTTTAAAACCCCGCAGTGCCCACAACCACGGTCAGCTACAGATTTTTCTCTCTTCTTTAGCACTCTTGTTTATTAATTTTGAGCCAGCATCGCACTGTGTCGGCCTCTGCTGGCCTCTGTGGAGTCATCCTCCCCTCCTCAGCCTCCTGAGTGCTGGTACTGTAAAGGTCTACCACTGCGCGTGGCCCTTCTCTTTTAGCCTGTACACCTCATATCTTCCTTCTTGGTAACTTTGTGCCACCCAATTGGCAGAAGTGCTGTTCTCTGAGTATCCTGCATGCTTTCTTATCTTAGACATGTTTCTTGAGATCTTGAATCTTGGAGTGCTTCTGTTGTGGAAAGCTACATATTCAGTCCCTTATTTCTTTCAGATTTTATCTGCAATGACACTTCTCAGTGAGACCATCTTCAGTCACCTTATTACAGTGATAGCCCTCCCACACTACTGCCTGCTGTGTTCTCTAGGATTTACTACCTTCTCACTTATTCATTCACCCCTTACTTTCCCTTTCAAAATTTGATCTTATCATCTCTCCCCGTTGCCAGTACAATACATATTTTTTGACAATTTTTATCTGAGTGATCATTTTGTATTTTTGGTTGGAACCTGAGGTTTGGTTCCAAGCATGCAGACATCCAAAAATATCATTATAAGTGAGTGAATGATAGTGGAGTGGTGGAATGGTCATTGATTAGGAACTGGAGACCTGAATTTTAGTTTTTAGCTCTGGCCATGGTAAGAGACAATTAGAAACTCCTTTTCTACCTCTCTAAGAACTTATCAACAAATGGGGACACGATGTCTGTTCTATATGTCTCATGGACTCTAGCGAGGCTCGTGTAAGGCTATCTATCTTTTTTAAAATTGCATTTTTGGATACAGAGTCTCTTATAGTCCAGGATGGTCTCAAATTCACTATGTATCTGAGGGTGATCCCTAGAACTGCTGATCCTCCTGTCTCCACCTTCCAAGTGCTGGAATTGCAGGGATGCTACCACTTCTGGTTTATGACTTGCTGTAGATCAAACCCAGGGTTCCACTCTGTCAATTCAGCCACATCCCCAAGCCTGTCGTGCAAGAGCACCTTATGCAGCTTATGCATGTGAGGGAATGTTTTATTATCTTGCATAAACCAGTGTAGTGAGCATTTAGTTTTGTGCTCCCCTGGCTTTCAGCATTTACCAAGGAAAAACTCTTCATTTAAATACAGGGTAAAGATAACAGGCTCATTTCTGGATCTCTCTATGAAGACTTTAATGGATTCTTTTTGCGGCACTTAGATCATGCGTTTGGATTTTGTAATAAGCCGTTAAAACCTGGAGGGTGGCCGAATGTGGTGGCATAAGCCTTTAATCCTAGCACTGCAGAAGCAGAGGGAGGCCAAGGCCAGCCTGGTCTACACAGTGAGTTCCAGGCCAGCTGGGGCTACAAGGAAGCCTTGTCCCAAACCAAACCAAACCAAACCAAACCAAACCAAACCAAACCAAACCAAACCAAACCAAACCAAAACAACTTGGCAAGAGAAACAGTACCTACCACATAATTCTGGGTCCCACATGTGCCCTGTGTTGTGTGTTGTATAGAGTATGGTGCATAGATTAGGTCATCTCACTGCTCTGTCACTCTGTGAAGATGACATGACACCCCTTTAGAGATAAAGAGATGGAGCTGGGCGTGGTGGTGCATGCCTGCAATCCCAGCACATGGGAGACTGAGGAAGGAGGATAGCTTCAAGTTGGAAGCCAGCCTGGGCTACTCAGTGACTTCCAAGTCAACCAGGGCTACATGGTAAGATCTTAAAAATGATAACCACAAACAAAGCAAAACAACAAGAGATCAGGAGATAGAAGTGTAGAGAAGACCTGCATCCACGAAGCCAGCAGATCTGATGAGAGGCAGGACCCCAGAGAGGAGAGCTCATGTCTTTCCTACCTACCTCAGAAAGTCAATTTATTCATTCTGAAAATGGGTATTCTCATTCTCTGGATGATGTTTCTCACTGATATGTTACTTCTTTTCAGACTGTCTATGACCAGTGGTTCATCACTCTTTTTAACATCGTTTACACATCATTGCCTGTGTTAGCCATGGGGATTTTTGACCAGGTATGTGTTTTTGCTACTCTTATTGCTCGGTTTGTCTGCTGAATCTTCTATGTTGCTAGCTTCTAAGTAGAAGACATGCGTCAAGGAAAGAGCCTTAGGAGTGCAGTTCTTTTAATAAGTGTTTTGTGGGTGACAGCTCCCAGGCTCTTCCCTACCTCCTGATACTCCAAGTTTGCCTTATTTCTTCTTAGGCATTCACACCCCACAATACTGTCATAAAGGCTCTGAGAAGTCCTGCAAGAAGTAGTGTTTTTATTGAATTTAAGCCCAGCATCTCCTAAATTTCTGTGACCATATCTTTTTAAATTAATATTTTAATTAATTCTTGGAGCATATCATATATGCATAAATGTATTTAGTCACATTCAGCCCTCTCCTTCTTCTAAGGGATCCTGTATCCACTTCCACACCTCTAATGCCCCTGCTAACTTCAGGCCTCTTTTAAAAAAATAATCTACTGAGTCTAGTTGGTGCTGCGTATATACAGAAAGGTGTATGGTCACTGGAGCTTGGTTGACCTACCTGGAGTCACACCCTTAAAGAAAACCAATTTCCCTTCCCCTAGCAGCCCTCAACTGCCAATCAACTCCTCAGCTAGGGGTGGGGGCTCATGAGGCCCTCCCTGATTCATGCTAGAATGGTGACTGTCTTGGTCTGCAGGTCTTGTGTAGCAAGCACAGCTGCTGTGACTTGAAGCGTGCAGACATCCAATCATGTCCAGAAGACATAGTTTCTCCCTGACTTCCCCAACCTCGGGCTCTTATTCTTTCCACTCTTCTTCATAAGTGGTCCCTGTGCCTTGGGAAGAGGGATGATATAGATGTCCCATCTATGGCCAGACACTCCGCAGTCATTTATTTTCTGTACTGTGACCCACGGTGAGTTTCTTCATTAAACACCATCAACTACACTAAGAAACTTCTTTTATGTGGTCTGAGACCTGCAGTCATCTATAGATATAGAGATACATATTTACACATCGGTTTAATACTATGTCTATTTAACAAAATAATAGTAGTAGGTTTAATTCTGGAGCCTGTGAGCTTCCCAATTATAGGTTCTTGGTCAAATTTATAGAACCAGTGGCCTCACGTAAAGGAGGCCTTAAATGCAACCAGGAAGCATTGATTACTACTATAACATGTGTGCCACTATTACACCTATGGGTGTATCTTGCCAGGCTACTTGTTAATGTATCTAGAAGGGCTCACAGCTTGGTAATACTGTTGTGGACTTTTCTCCCCAACAGCCACATAGTACCTTTCAGTACTGTGAAAACTAGTCAGCAAGGAGGAAGCTTCCTGGTAGTACCAGCTTGATTTCTCCATGTCCTGTGACCAAAGTCTATCATTTCTTCAGCAATAGAGACTTACTGTGAAGTTCTTGTAGGCAACTAAAAACAATGGCAATAGCCTGTATTGGTTTTGGAGTCTCTGGGATACCTCTGACCAACAAGTCAAGGGGTGAGGAGTGTCCCACACCTGGCACTGGGCTTTTTACTTGGCAATCTATGACTTCTGGAATGAGCGTAATCTCCTGTTTAGGATAACTACAATTTAAATTGTGTGTGTGTGTGTGTGTGTGTGTGTGTGTGTGTGTGTAGAAAGTTTATAAAACAGTGGGTTTCCAGATGGTGTTGTCAAGCATCCTTATTGTTGGCTGTCCTCTCCCTGCCCCTCCTCTATCTTATCCTTCCACCTGGTCCACCATTTAACTTCCCATTATTTCCCTTTCTCCCTTCATATTACCTAGTTTTAACTGGTTTAACTAGTCTCCCTGCCTTAAGTCTTTCTCCCCCACCAATGGCCCCCTTCTAGTTTCCTGGCTTCTGTAGTCTTCTAAATTAAACACAGAAATCTAAAGACTCCGTCCTGGCATGCACATACATGTGACGTTTGTCTTTCTGGATCTGGGTTACCTCATTCAGTATGATTTTTCTCCAGTTGCACCCATTTACATGCAAATTTCACTTTTCTTTATGGTGGAATAAAATTCCATCATGTACATATCCCACATTTTTCATGATCTGTTCGCCTGCTAATGCATGTCTATGGAGAACAGAGCAGTGAGGAGCATGGATGAGCAAGCATCTCTGTGGTAGGCTTGGAGTTGTCCAGCCGGACCATGTAGTAGATCTATTTCTAGGTTTTGAAGAGCCTCCACTCTAGTTCCCACTCCCACCAACACTGGATAAGGGTTCCCTTTCTCCACATCTTCCTCTGCATTGTGCTTTCTCAATGATAGCCATTCTAACTTGAGTGAGGTAGAATCTTGGTGTCTTTAGTTTGCATTTCTCTGATGGCTAAGGATATTGAAATAAAAAAATGTTTATTAGCCATTTGTAGTTCTTCATTTGAGAGCTTTCTATTCAGTTCCATAGTCCATTTTCAAAAACTGGATTGTGTATTTTCCTGTGTTTAGTTTTTTTTTTGAGTTCCTTGTATGTTCTAGACAGGAATCCTCCATCAGGTTATACATTTTTCCCATTCTTTGGGTGCTGTCTTTAGTCATTTAATAGTTTCTTTTGTGTACAAAAGCTTTTTAATTTCATGAGATTCTGTTAGGTGATTATTGTTCCTTTTTCCTGGTGACCAGGGTCCTATTCAGGATCCATTGGGAATTGATCTTTGTGCAGGGTAAGAGAACAGGATCAAATTTCATTCTTACATGTAGATATCCAATTTCCCAGGATTGTTTGTTAAACATGCTGTACTTTCTCCTATGTGTGTTTTTGTCATCTTTGTAAAAGGTCAGGTGGATTTAGGTGTGCAGGATCGGGTCTTCAATCCTCTTTCATTGATTGATGTATCCTTTTCTGTGCCCATGCCAGGCTGTTTTTACTATGTCTCTGTAGTATAATTTGAATCCAGAACAGTGACACTTCTAACAGTGTTTTTTTTGTTCAATACTCTTTTGGCTATTAGAATCTTTTGCACTTACATATTAATTTTAATTTTTAAAATTAATTAATTTCTGTTTTATGCACATGAGTATTTTTGCTTGCACATATGTAAGTGTACTATGTGCATACAATGCCCAAAATGCCAAAAGGTGCCAGAAGAGGGCATCAGATTCTGTAAAGCTGGAGTTATGGACAGTTGTTAGCTGCTGTGTGGGTGCTGGGAACCAAACCTGGGTCCTCTGCAAGAGCAACCAGTGCTCATAATTGTTGAGCCATATCTTCAGTTCCCCCATATTAATTTTAAGATTTTTTTCCCATTTCTGTGAAGAATCGCATTGAAATTTTGTACTGTATTTGCAGATTGCTTTTGGTTGGATGACCATTTTTATGATATTAATCCTACCAATCCATGAGCATGGGAGTTCTCTCCATCTTCTAGTGTCTTCTTCAGTTTCTTTCTTCATTCTTTTTGTTTTCATTGTATAAGTCTTTCACCTCCCATGAACATATCTTTTACTTTGTCCTTTTTTTTCCATATAAGATCCATTTAGATTACTGATCCCTCATCTCTCTCTCTCCCTCTCTCTCTCTCTCACCTCCAGAACTCAAGTCACAAGTCACATCTTCCTGCAGTCTGTCAGAGTGTTGATAGGCCCCTGCTGGGATTGTTAGAGGTTTGGCAGGACAAATAAGCCCAGTTTAACCCCTCTGCCACCCAGGAAAAAGACAGCTTTGAACCATGAACTCCCTGAACCCCCTAAGTCACACAGTGTGGAAATTGCACCCCCAAGAGGTCTATAAATCCCAGGAATTTCCTTTCTTTGGGGAATCTGAAGGTTTTCCTTCCTGCTCTCTGTCAGGTTAGACATGACACAGTCTTCCCACTGGCCTCCCACTCCAAGGCTCTGTTATTTCCCACTTCCCTCTGTGGTCCAGATAAAGTTCATGCTGAAGCGTAACCTTGAGTCAGGTCCTTAATGTGCTCCTCTCGCTTCTGATATTAAAATGCCTCAGAACCAGTTCTTAGTTAGTCTCTGGAGTTTGCAGAAAACCACAAGGAAAAATGGAGGAACAAGGTTGGTGGATGAAAAAATCAGCATCTACAGTTGAAACCTTCTTGGCCAAACAGAGCAGAACGGAACCTTAGGCCATTGAGTGGCCCTTTAGCCCTTCCATCATGAAGAGAAAAGTGCAGGCTTTCATCTACTGTTTATGTGTTTGGGCAAGGAGAAGTGGGGGTCACTCACAAAAATGATGCTCCATGGTTCACTCTGAGCCTTGGAAGGTTCTTCCTGGCAAGGGAGAAAGTCTGTCTGCCTGTGGGGAAGTGGAAGCCTAGCCAGGAGAGTTTCCATGGCACAATTAAAATGTATTACTCTAAAAAGATTTTTTTTGAAGTATTTTTAAGACCAGATTTTCTCCAGTCTGTTATTAGACCTGTTTACCAGGCCTCATTTTCTGGCCCAAAGCTGTCTATTGCAAAATATAAATCTTCACATTATGAGCTCACTCCCTTCCATTCTGAGGACTTTGTAGCTTGCTCTGAGCCTTGTGTTCATATGTGGATAGGGCGTCTGCAAAAAGTAATGAACTTCAAAAGACCTTAGATGTAAAGGATTGAGCATATTTGCTTCCAAGTGCTGGTGTTTACAAGTATTTCTTTTCTTAGTGCTTTGTAGCCGCCCACAATGTGGAATCAAATAGTAAAAATAAAGCAGTTATGGGGGAAAAACAACCAGTTATTGTGCAATTAAAAAAAAAAACCACACACACAATAAGACTCCTTAGCACATCAAGTTGCGTGAGCCCCTGTCCTCTCTTGTGTTGTCCACTTTGGTCCTTAAGCTGATCACGGAATCATGGATGCTGTGCTCAAGGGCTTCTGGGATCATCTGTGGAGAAATCACTCATTTTTTGAGAAGGAAGGACAGTTCTGTAGGTCCCAGTCACTCACCCACCACCCAGCTGAGTGGAGGCCCTAGGACTCTAACCAGCTCACTTGACTTTGGGTTGCTGTGTTATTAGTATTGTTGTTATTAATTAGTATCAGTATTTTATTAATGTTTTATGTTGGCATTGGTTAGTTACTACTTAAGAACTCTGCCGAATCCATCTTTTAATCATGATAGTAGTTCTGGGAGGGAGGTGTTAATGATTGCATTTCTGGAAACTAAGGCTCAGATGGGATAAATAATAACACCACACACTTGCTAAGCCTGTTATTAGGACTTAAGCTCAGCACTGAATGGTTTCAAAGCTTGTGCATACAATCCCCCGAGTCACCAGACTGGGAGAAGATGTACCCACATCCAACAACTTCTCCAAGCAGGATGTCTTAAAGAGAGTGTGTCAGGATACATGGGACCCTGGTCAGTGAGGTCTGGACAATCCCACAAGTAGCAACGGGAACCAGACTCCCCCCAACATTCACCGCCTGTGGCTGCCACTCCTCCATCCATGGTCTTCTGTGTTTGTCATGGGCTGTGCTTACTGTCCTTTTGGTTCTTGGCCTTTGGTTTTGATGTTTGCAGTGTGGTTATCAGCACTACTTTGGGGCTAGGTAGAAATGCAGTATCTGGTTCATAGGTGCTTCATATGTACGTCAAGTTGGAAAAGCATCACTTTAGTTTTTTTCCTAAACATTGTTGGTGCTAAATATAGAGCTTCCTATTCTTTCAAATTCCTTTGTCCTGAGCTCTTGACAATTGCAACTGACTCCTCATGGAGTAGAGTACTCAGAACCCAAGCGTGTAGTCTCAGCCCCTTCCTACCCAGAATACCTCACGTAATGTCCCCCCTTTTCTTGTTCTTACTGCTTACTTCACTTCCATATTTCCAGTTCTGACTTAGAACCTCTCTGCAGCCATCACTTGATTACTCCCACCCACTCCTGGTTCATATACAGAATGTGCTAGAATTTTAGAGTGTGAATCCTGTGAAGGAATCGGTGTCCATAGCAGCCTGCCAGGGGATGCAGAAAATGCATTTTAATTTGAATTCAAATATGTGCTTTCAAGTTTCATGAGGTCCTGGTTCTGTCATTTAAGATCAGCATGACCTCTCATGAACCTCTCCCAGGGTCCGAAGTTCCTTCTCCACAATCTAGGCATCATTTCTATGACCTGCTGGGTTACTATGGGATGGAAAACAAGATAACGTCTTATTCTGGCCCAGTGAGTAGTGTGTAATAGGGCATGATTACAAAGACATTTTCTATTTCTGGGGATAAGGAATCCAGGGCCCCTCTGACTCTTCCTCTACCTTCCTCCCCTGAAATTTCACTCTGTTTACAGGATGTGAGTGACCAGAGCAGCATGGAGTGTCCTCAGCTCTACGAACCCGGGCAGCTGAATTTGCTTTTTAACAAGCGCAGGTTTTTCATCTGTGTGGCGCATGGAATCTACACTTCCTTGGCTCTTTTCTTCATTCCATATGGAGCCTTTTACAACATGACTGGAGAAGATGGGCAACATGCTGCTGACTACCAGTCATTTGCAGTTACCATGGCCACATCTTTGGTCATCGTGGTCAGTGTACAGGTAACCCCCTTCATGAAAATACTTTAGCCTTAGTGTGATGGGTTTACAGATGTTAAAATGCAGGTCATTGTTAGCTGAGTTTGTCTGCTTCTTGAGGTGAGGGGCATGGATCGCCCTAAAAGAGAACAGGGACTTTTTTGTGTGTATGTGGGTGTGTGCTTGCCTGTGTGAGTGTTTGAGGAGACCAGAGGTTGATGTTAGGATATCTTCCTCAAGCACTTCACCACCTCATTTTCTGAAACAGGGTGGCTCATGAACCTGAGGCTCACCATTTCAGCTCAACTGGCTGTCTAGTGAGCCATTCTCAGCACTGGGGTGGTAGGCACGTGATGCCATGTTCAGCTTTTACATCGCCAGCCTCAGGATTTTCTTTTTAACTCACATTTTGAGATGAAATCAGGAAGCTTTAATAAATAACAAGATGTGGGGAAAGCATTGGGAGTTTATAACCTTCATGTTTATAGAAATGTAGCAATCACTTATTCAGGTTGGGCATTATATGTAATAAGAAAGGACTGGGAAGTATAGCTCAGTGGTTAAGTGATTTGCTAGCCTGCTCAAGGCCCTGGGTTGGAGGCCCAGGACCAAAAAGAATTAGCTCAACAGGGAAACTCATGCCTGTTATCCCAGAACTCAAGAGACTTTAGAAGAGGATTTCTGGAGGCCAAGGCCTGGTCTTCAGGGTGAGACTCTATCTCAAAAAGCCATTGTACAATTTCCTTCTCGTGTTTGAAGAAGAAACATGCACAAGGATAACAGAAATTTCTTATCATCATTTAAGACTAAATAATGCCCAGGTTTTTAAGTATGATCTGGAGCTTTTTTGAGTATATACTCTTTTGGAATCTTTCAAGAGGCTCCATGCTATAGCCAAATGGCAAATTTAAGGAAGCGCCTCTGATGGGCATAGTTTTGATGTTCCATTGATTTTGTTTTGTAGGTAGCCTGAATTGTGGGGTTTTTTTTTTTTTTGTTTGTTTGTTTCTTTTTTCCTAGTAAGTCTTCTAAATACTCAGAATTCACACAAACTTTGGGTCCATTAATATCTGTAGCACTGGGTGGAGACAGTGAGTGATGTAACCTCTGTTTTATTTTGTTTTCCTGATTACTGAGCAAACTGTTAAGAATCAGGTGATTTCTTTGTGCTGAGTAATAATCACACATAGCTATTTCCTTAGTATTGAATAAACAAGGGACACATTGAAAGGAACTTTTCTCTGTACTGATCCTATCACAAAGAACAATTCGTCTGGGTGTGTCCAATCCTTAGGAAAGAATAATTATAATTGACTTGCGTTTTGAGATTATATCTACAGTTTTCAAACAGCCTGAGGAGCAGAGTTCTCCTGTGCTGAGTCTAGGAAAACTGACCCAGCTATGTGCTATGGTCTCAGGAGTTCACATGTGAAATTCAGGAGCCTTCAAAAGCAAAGAACCACAGGAGAGCCCCTGAACCACCTGGCCTCCACCTTGACTTCCTGCATCACACAGAACTTAGGCCAGAAGTACACCTGCAAGAAATTAGAAAAACCATGATAAGACAGAGAAAAATTAAAATTTACACATAAGCCCACATCAGCATTAACAAGGAAAAGCAATGGAAATCATTTCTATGTAATTTTAGGTTTCCCACTTAACTTTGTGTCTTGAGCATTCATCTTGCTCCTGAATCCCTCTCTGAAATACCCCTTTTCATGGCTGTAATACTTCGGCCTATGAACATACCATGATTTATCGGCCAGTATACCATCAGATTGCTTCTCATTATGAAAAATAACACTGTGACAAACTTTCATATGCATAATTTTCAATATGATTCTTTTTTTACCTTTGGGTATATTCTTGAAATGGGAATTCTGGATTCAAGGATATGAAAATCTTAAAATCATTTTATCCTATTGCAAAATGCCTTTCCAGACAGACTGTTCTTAGCTGATGCCCTTCTAGGCTGGATCTTACCCAAAACAGAGCATTATTCTCGCTTTACAATGTTAAGTTCACAGACTTTTGCTGCCTGGAAAATAATGTGTGCTGGAGATGTTTTTAAGTTCACTCTTCAAACAGGAATAGTTTTTTAAAAGTCATTTTCTTTTGAAATAATTGTAGGTTGCAGAAGAGGTGTAGAGACAGCAGACAGTTTCTGTATTTATTCACCTATAAAGCTGGTGTGATCACAGAGTCATGATGCACCTATAAAAACTAAGAGAAATTAGCACGAATACTAAACTGTTGCCTAAACTATGGGCTTGGTTCAAAGTCCCCCAGCTTCTCTATTAATAGCGTTTGTGTGTATCCAATACAGAATCCCACATTGTGCTTAATTTTCATGTTTCTTTAGTCTGATCTCTGATGGCTCTGGCTCTGTGGTCTTTCTTCATCTGCTGTGGTCTTGAAGAGAAGTGGTGAGATATTTTTTAAAATGGTCTGTGGTTTGCATTGTCTGATGTTTCCTTAGAAATACACAGGCTGTGGGCTTGTGGGGAGAATCAGAAAGAGATGATGTGCTGCACATTTCTTCCTTTTGGAGTGCAAGATAGCAACAGGACTTTTTACAGAGATGCTAACCTTGTGTGTTTGGTTTTCATAGTGTCTCCACTATAAACTATGTTTCTCTTTCATATTATGTTCCTTAAAAGTGAGTCAGTCACCAAACCAATCCACATTTGATGGGTAAGCAGGGCTGGAGAGATGGCTCAGCAGTTAAGAGCATAAGCTCCTGTTGCAGAGGACCCGGGTTTGATCCCAGCACCCACATGGCAGCAAACAACAGTCCCTGACTCCAGTTCCAGGAGAATCTAATTCCCTCTTCTGACCTTCATAGGCATTGAATGGCATGGGTACACTTGCATACAAATATGCAGACAATACACTCATACACATAAAATAATAAATAACATTAAAAAAGAAGAGAGGTAAGCTCCACTTTGTGAAAGAAGGAGCATCAAAGAATTAATGGTTGTATTAAGGGCATAATACATCTATTTTAAAGTAAAATTGAAATAATTAGAGCCCAGAAAGAATAAATGATTTATCCAGGATCCCCAGTGACTCGACACAGGTTTCACACTAGGATCCGGCAGTTTGGTTTCCCAAGGCAGTCTTCTTTAATAAAAGTGCTGAACAGTTATTACTAAGATGCAGGCACAATTGGGAAGGCAGCAATTCAGTTGTCGTAACTGTAACGTAGAGTCCTGGGATTTCAGGAGGGGGAGCTGGATCTCCATCCTTAGAGGCTGGGCTCAGTGTCCTCCATGTTTTAGCCACACACCACATTCCCTGGATTTCGCCTCTGCTGTCCACACGCGTTCTGAGAGCTGCCCGTATCCACACGCTTCTGAGAGCTGCCTGTATCCACACGCGTTCTGAGCGCTGCCCGTATCCACACGCGTTCTGAGCGCTGGAGGATCTAAAACAGCCAGGGGACTGAGGACAACTTTGCACTAGGAGAAGGAGGTAGGGGAGTCCAGGCAATTGATAGGCAAAATGACCTGGTTCCAATATCTTCCACGTTTCCATATTTCAAGCTAAAACGACAGTGCCCGGTAGAAACCAGTATTAGATTAATGAAGGTAGAGGAAGAGGAATGTAAGGAGAAAGGCTGAAACTCAACAGAGGAAGCTGGGCATGGCAGTGGCACATGTCTGTAAATCCAGCATTTTGGGAGTGGAGGCAGGGTCATCCAGAGTTCAAGGTCAGACTTGGCTACATAATGAGTTTGGGGCCAGCCTAGGCCACAGAGGAACCCCCCCCCCCAAAAAAAAAAAAGCAAAAGTGAGAAAGTGAGAAGCCTTTGCTTTAGGTACTGTTGAGTCCTTACTATCTTAATTTTACCTAGATGACCGTAATTACTCTAGATGACCAGGGCAGACTGGTCCTTGGTGGCAGTTTCCGGAAGTCCTTATCACTACTCTGAGTGATGTCATCATTACAGTCACTTCACACAGGGCCACTCTGCGGTAGGCATGATTGACTAATGTTCCTTTTTATAGATAACACTTAGGTGATTGTCTGAGGTCACAGAGTATATCCCAGAGCCAGGACTGGACCTCAGGTCTACTTAATTCCAGCATTGTCTAGGACAAAGTGACATTATCTGTTCTACAGTGACACTGGTTAAAATGCCCATTTTCGGGAAATAGAACAAAGATTACACTGCATATGAAGGAGGGCATCAAACACTGGGATTATCTCATTTAATCTTAGTCCCTTGAAGTGCAGATACTATTACTATGGATGAGAAAATAGACTTAGCAAGAAGGTTAAGTTATAGCCCAGTCAGTCACACAGAAAGTGTTCAAATCCAGCTCACTCCAGTTCCTCAGCTCCAAAGTCATATGGCTTATCCTCCATAAATATGAGAAACAGTGTGTCTCCATAGACACCTTATAGCTCCAAGGAGCTCATAGTCTCCATCTCTGTCTTTCTTGAGGGAACTTCTAAGATGCGGGTAGCGTCCTCAGATGGTACAAGGAACTCCGTTCACAGAGGATGAACACACCCTTTTAATCAATTGTCAAAATTCCAACTTTAGGAAGAAATGGATCCAGTTCCTTTCATTTTAATCTAACCCTTTGAGGAAAAACACCACTTATTTTTGTTTACAGGAAACTCTGAAAGGTCTACTTTGCAATAGAATTCTCAGGCGTTAGTATTAAAATGCTTAGAACTATTGAAGTTCAGCAATTCTGGCTTTAATAAAAAGCTATTGGGTCTCTGACATGGCTCAGTGGGTAAAGGTGCTTGATGCTAAGCCAAAAGACCCGAGTTTGATCCCCTGGATGCACATGGTAAGAGAACTGACTCTCACAGAGTTGTCCTTTGACCTCCTTACACCCACTGTGACATGCTCACACACACAGAGGAGTAGCTCCCTCTTCCCAGACAAATACATGTAAATGAAAGCTACAGCTTCCAGGAATTGTGTGGATAAGCTCATTTGTACAGTTGTGTTAGTATCCTCTCCTTGCTGTCCAAGCTTGACCTATCATTGTGTTAACAATGTCTGTGAAATGTCCATGGTCTATAATCAGTTGTGATTTTAAGTCCTGCTGATACTGCAGATCAAGCTTTAGTGAGTCTCTCTAAAGAGACTCACTCATTCTGTCTCTCTGTCTCTCACTCTCTGTCTCTCTGAGGCAGGGTTTCGCTATGTAGCCCTGGCTGACCTGGAACTTACAGAGGTCTGCCTGCTTCTACCTCCTGAGTGCTGGGATTAAAGGGGTGTGCCGCCATTGGCTCTATTTCCCTTCCTTTCTTCTTTCTTTCTCCCCCCCTCCTTCTTTTCATCTTCTTCTTTGGTGTTTTCAGACAGGGTCTCACTATGAAGCCCTGACTAGTTTAGAATTTGCTGTATAGACCAAGTTAGCTTGGAATTCACAGCTCTCTGCCTGCATCTGTGTCCTGAGTGCTAGGATTAAAACTGTACCGTACGTGGCCCTTTGTTTCCCTTATAGAATCAAGTTTCCCAGACACAGGAATTATAAAACACTCCTTTGACATAAGAAAGAACACACAGTTATTTTACTGTTAAGATTACTTTAAGTCTTTCCATAACTTTGCTTCAAAAAGCAAACAAACATACATTGAGCAAAAGGAGATCATAGTTACTCATGTTATTATGTAATGTGTTTTCTCACTTAACTAGATATTCAGGACAACTGTGCAAAACAACACACAAAGACCTATCTTTTGAATTCCATTTTATGTTTAATTAAATAGGTATACCTTTTAATTTAATTACAATATTAATGATATCATTACTGAATATTTTCTCTCATATTATTTTTTATTGAATATTAATTTTGCTCTTTGATAATTTTATATGTGTATATAATATATTCTCATTACTCTCTGCTCCATCCCCACTTAAACTTTTAATCCCTATTCTTTGTCCGGTGTTTTCTCATATCATGTGTTTGACTACCCACCCCATCCGCATTAAGACCATTTCATCTCCTTGACATGTGTATTTTTTGGCTTTTTTATCTCCATAGACATACTAAATTAAGCATATAAATCCGAGAAGGTGAAGCTAGAATCTACATATGAGAAAGAACATGTAATGTTTGTCTTTCTGGGTCTGGGTTCTCACTTAGTATAGTATTTTCCATTTCTATCCATTTTCCTACAACTTTCATAATTCCATTTTTATTTACAACTGAATGAAATTCCATTTTGTATATGTACCACATTTTTAGGTGTATGAGAATTTTGCCTGCATGTAAGTGCACTAGCATCATGAAATGACTGTGTAGGCCAAAAGAGGGCATTGGATGCCCTGGAACTAGAGTTATGGATGGTTGTTAGCTGCCATGTGGATTCTGGGGACTGACCCCAGGTTCTCTGAAAGAGCAACCAGTGCTTTTAACCACTGAGTCATCACTCTAGCCCCTCCAATAGAAATTTTTAATAGCAATTTAGAAACTGACTTTAAGTTTATAAAACAATTCTATTTCCTTATTTCTTATTTGTTTTTAACCCAGAAAGACAGCATTTTATCTCCTGATCTGGTTTCAACCTTGGAAGATATAATAACCTGTATACCTCAGCTCTCGCCAGTTACCTGCCATGTGTCAGTCTCCTGTGTGTGCGGAAAGTGGGGCTCCTATGGTTGGCCCAGCATCTTTCTTGTTCAAAGCAGTTTTGGAGGAAATATGGTAGGGTTCATGACACTCTTTTATGTCTCAAAGACCTTTCCTTTTGTGTTTGACTTTATTTCCAGATAGCATTGGACACCAGTTACTGGACTGTCGTTAATCATGTCTTTATCTGGGGCAGCGTTGCCACTTATTTCTCCATTTTATTTACAATGCACAGTAATGGCATCTTTGGAATCTTCCCAAACCAGTTTCCATTTGTTGGTAAGTGAATTCCTACTTTTTTGGTGGGCCTTCTTGTCATGCTGCCAGGTTTCTTTGGTTTGTTGTTTGTTTTAGTTTTTTGTAACTTATTTTTTATGTTGCATGGGAGAGGAAATTACAGTCTTTTCCCCCAGAAATTGGTTAAGGTCTGAACCCTTCCAGATTTGAAAGGAGTTCCAAGAGCTCTCTGGTGTTCTTGTCAGGTGCAGAATAATCATTATGATAGGTGCCTATAGGTTTTCAACAGTCCAGATGTAGTAGTCTGTCTTCTTGATAAAAAGGTACAACATATACCTTGAGATTACTGTACTGAATGTGAAGAGTGTGTATTTTAACAAAGAAAAAGAGGAAGAAATGTCTAAGCAACTAACCATATCACCACCAGCATGTCTGTCCAAGTTCCACCAACTGAAATTATTTATACTTAGATAAGAAAGAAATGTTGTGCAAGCGCTATACAGATTTTTGGATATTAGTCTAGAAATAGCCAGAAGAGAAAGTTTGATAGTTAGATTGATGGGTCAAATGCCAGCTCTACATTGGGAAAATTTCATTTCCTTCTTAAGATTTAATGTTCATTTTTAAACTGGGGATATTAGTAGTTCCTATTTTCACTAGAAAAAAATGGAAGGTCAAATGAGTTACTACATATAAAGCATTTAGGATGTATTTTGGTTAAATGAATGTTGACTCTGATGGCAGTGAGTGTTATTATCCAAGAAAATGTGATTTGATCACTACCGGGAACATCACAGAAGGACCTGAATACCTGGTGGGGCAGCCAGGAGCTCTAGAATCGCTTAGAGCTGTGAAATTATATTATTCAGCAAAGAATATGTACTGGTGTTTACACATTGCAGTCCACATTTGAAGATGGTTCCTGGCAAGGCCAGGAACGTTTATACAAGAAGGATTATTAGTATACTTTCCCAGAAGTCTGGAATTCTGTAGTATATGTGGATAAGCAAGAGATTTTTCTGAGTTCACCTCAACACACTAGAAAGGAGCGATATACAACCTTTGTGAGCTCAAACAGGCAGTGCACCTAGCTGAGTAACTCTTGAAAACAATTCTTATAAGTTGGATCTGTGTCAGAAGTGTCATAGAATCAACTATAAAGTGGATATTTCCACTTATGCAAAACAACCTAAAATTCTGCTTTCATTCAGATATGTATGTACACTGGAGAACCTTGTTTTCCGTCTTGTCTCTCCCTGCATGTGCAGTAAAATCTTCAAATCATACCAGTCTTGCTCAGCATGCCCCATTAGTACTCTGTTTACCAAAAGATTCCAACCATGTAGAGACATGTTGGTTAGGAATAAGAAGGAGCCTGTTAAGGAAGGAAGACTCTAGAGCTATTTTTAAGTTTTTCTTTATTTATTTACTTTTGTGTTGCCAAATTTGAAAGTTTAGTCCATTTCCAGCCACGAGAACATTCTAACACGTATAATGGGGCTGCTACAACCGGAGAAAGTGGTCTGTGGGAGACAAGTCTTTTCATTTAAGTGCATACCATTCCATGAATTAATTCCTGAGCTCCAACAAGACTTTACAAAAGTTAGATCAACACTGGGGTTTAGGAAAAACAGTTTTTTCTTCATAACCAGCAGCAAGCAGGAGTGTGGTTTTAAAGCAAAGCTTGTTTTTCCCAGCCTTGCCTGAGGGGTGCCGAGCTTCAAGGAACTCCAAAAGACATTTAACTGATTGAATCAAGTTGGTTTCTGCCCATGGCTTACAGCAACTGGAGTCAGCTGCTCTTTGGTAGGCAGATTCTACTCTCCAGATCCAGAAAAAACAGACATAACAACCAGTAACCAAGTTCTCATACTCAAAGCCCATTTGAATGGGGTTAAATGTGAGATCTGGGGTGGACCTGGCTGACTGAAGGTCTCAAGGCAAACATGAAGAAATGAGCAGGGACAGAAATTTACTTTGGTGATATAAACAGGGGTGGCGTTTTCCATGGAATTTACCTGTCCACATTTACTGCCCCGCTTTGATGGACATCAGCACATGTGAGGTGTGAGTATAAAGCCGGGAACTTGACTCAGAGTTGGCAGTGAGTTTCATGGCCCTGACGGCTCCCAGGAAAGGGTGCCTTTTTCACCAATCCAGGAAGCTCCCTTGTCTCCTTAGAATTTTAAGTATCTTAGAACCAAGAGAACTTCAAAGATTTGGCAAGTTCCTTTGAGGCAGGTTTTCTGGGCCATTGCCTAGAATTTCAGACTTTGGTCTTGTATTAGATACAGCTTGCTTCTAAGACATAGTTGGTCAATAAGATCATTATTTGAAAATGATGAGAAGTTTTTATCTAATCATTTATTCAGGGATTCGTAAAGGTAAGTGCTCTGTTTAAGAATAATGTTTGGGGGATGGAGACATGGGTCAGTGGTTAAGAGCACTGACTGCTCTTGTAGAGGACCTGGGTTCAGTTCCCAGCATCCACGTAGTAGCTGAAAACCATCCTTAACTCTAGTTCCAGGGGATCTGATGCCCTCTTCTGGCCTCTATGGGTATTATACACATGGGTGTACTTACATGCAGGCAAAACAGTCATACTGTTTATAAATAAATAAGTAAATAAACAAACCAAAACAAAGAAGCCTGATTAATAGCTCAGGGATTGTGAGGCTGAAGGGAGAAACTGAGCCTCAGGAGCAGAGCTGGTGTAGCCTGATCAGAGCACACTTGTCTCAGGGTTGGCAATTCCCCAGGATGCTTATTATCATTTTAAGATTTTATAGCTTTACATTTACCTAATTATAAGTTTAATTTATAATGATCAGTTGTAATTATAAATGAATTTATATAATTATAAGGATTTTATACTAATTTAGTCCTTTTTATAATTAAAGTGTCTATATTTCTTTAATGGTAGGAAATGCACGGCATTCCCTGAGCCAGAAATGCATCTGGCTTGTTATTCTCTTGACAACAGTGGCATCGGTTATGCCTGTGGTGGCATTCAGATTTCTGAAGATGCGTCTGTACCCAAGCCTGAGTGACAAGGTATGTTGCATCACTGCTGAGCTCCACAAAGCTGGCTCGTGGCTCTTAGACTGATTTCCTTCTCTGTCTGAATGGAGGCACGGGGGATGCAGGAGAAATTCCCATAGGCCGATACTCAGGCACAGGGCATCTTGTCAGAGTGGTTAGTGTGGCATTTACACACCAACATCGTAATCACCTGAACAAATAAACTGATTCAATTTAAATTAAGTTTTTAAGGGTGAACCCAAGCTCAGAGGACACTAGTTCCCCTGACTGTCTATTAGAATGTTCTGTCTCCCAGAACAGTGCTGATGCAATGACTCTCTCCTGTCCCCTCAGCCTGTGTAGACAGAGCTTTCTGTCTCCTCACCTCCTGCTGATGGGGCTGTCCCAAGAACCCTGTTTCTCCCACCGTGTCCCCAGGTCAGGTCACCCCATAATTTATTCAAAATGGTTTCTCCAGCTTCTTTGGGGAAGTACAAGTTCAAGTTCAGCTTCATCCTTAATCCCCACAGACTGTCAGGTCTTTTCATCCCTAGTTCACGTTCCTCCAGGATCATGTGTTCTTCCCAACCTCCAGGGTGTCCAATGGGTGGGTGCTTTGATATGTTAATTCTCAAGAATATCCACATTCATTCATTATTTTTTCGGGTGGAGTACCAAACAGAGGTTGCTGAGGAGATTCCCAGGTCATCAGACCCAAGAGCATGATTTTTCTGGAGTTAATTACAAGTCATTAGTCCAGATTATGCCCATTAATAAAAGTCATTCCTACTGGACGGTACCCCACATCTCAAATACACTAGTTCTGAGTCTCTTCAGACAGGGGTGATAGGCGTAATGTGGGCAGAGTCATAAATTATAAGTATTTCCTCCTTGACTCTGGAAAAAAATAGTTCACTGGAATCTTTATGAAGAATCGCTTTAATAAGAGAAGAACAAGTTGTAGGTAAGTTAAGGGCAGAGTAAAAAGAAGTCCAGCAAGTTACGTCAGGTGCTCTTCACCTAGGTAGAAACACAGTAACAGAAGCTACCTTTGGAGTAGATTACGAAAGGGAACAGGAGTGTGAGGGACGGAGCAGGAAATGGGAAACTAGAAGTCAAAGAGGAATAATACATAGTGATAGTCTGGTGTCCACAGAATTAAAATCTATATCAGTGGTGCATGCAGAGTAGAAATTAGACAATGCTAGGTTAGGCTGAGACTCAGGAACAACGGGAAAAGGAGAAAAGTGAGACAGGCATTGCTGAAGGAGTTGGACCAGGCCAGTGAGCCGAGGGAGCTCAGGTGGAACTTTTCTTACCACAGCATCCTTTACATTCTGGGCCAAAGTACGAAAAGACCCACAAGGTCCCTTGTCATTTTCATCCTTTCTCATTAGCTCTAAGCTGATCCAAACCCAGAAAATGATGGCCGAGCTGAAGGAGGGAGGATGGTGCTCGTTTTTTCTGTGTTACATGATTGTGATGATTTTCTGCTTAAAGACTTTCTTCTGAACCAAAAGGAAGCATCAAGTGATTTGCCAAATCAGAGAGTAAGGTTACTTACACTAAACTTCTGGTCTTTTTTTCCTTTCACCTTCACAGGGAAATGAAAAAAAAAAAAAGTTGGAAACTCACCCAAACAATGTTTAGTTGGTTAAAAAGACCACACATCCATATTCATGCATGGCACTCACAGGCACACACTAAACCAGAATAAGTCACACCCTGACAATCTCATGATTCACTGAGCTTCTACAAAAGTGAAAAACAGCTCTGACTCCCAGTTTCTTAATTGTCTCCCAATTTTGTTACTAGTAACTGTGGCATCTAGAAAGCCTTTAAAACTCAGGGAAAAGATGGTTAGAGAAAACCACTGTAAATGACATATTTCTGTTCAAAAGCATGCTCCTCGTATGTTCAAGGCCCTGCATTCTGTTCCTGGCTCTGCTACAAAGTATATAAATAAAGACAACACAAATACAAACAAAAAAGAGCTACCACATGATTAATATGTATGATATGGAGTTGTAATGAAATTTATCTGAATGTTTCTTGTATATATGAGAGTTTCTTGGTAGGATTAACATCAGATTCTTGCCTAGTGTGATCTTTTGGAAGTTTTCTGGGCTTTGAGACTTGCAGCTTCCTTGTGCAGGAAAGGGAGCACTTTTTTGTTGCAGGTATTATACTTACTGGAATGGCTTTCACTTTACAAAGTGACCCACTGCCTGGGAACACTTGAGTTCCTCGTTTTACTCTGGGTCTCTTCCTTTTCAGATTCGCCAGTGGCAGAAGGCTCAGAAAAAAGCCAGGCCCACACATAGCAGAAGGCCTCAGACCCGCAGGTCAAGCTCCAGAAGATCTGGATATGCCTTCGCTCACCAGGAGGGCTATGGAGAGCTTATCACATCTGGGAAAAATATGCGTGCTTAAAGTCCACCCCCAACATCAGGGGTGGAAAAGATGCTGTGTAATAACACGAGCTGGATTGAAAATTTATGTAAGAAAACCACAGACACAGTGAGCAGTTTCAGTCAGGATAAAACAGTGAAGCTATGAGGCAGGATGAATTTGAACCACTTCATATAGGGCTGAGATTCAGCTGCTCAGGGGCCAGGATTCCTCGCTTAACTTAAATCCGTGGAGACCAGCTGCCAGTGTCTGTCAAATATAGAGTGTGTTCCAGGAAACCAGGCCAGATGGGCACTGTCCAATTTGTGATTTGGTGGACCAAGGCCCCATGAGACAAGCACAGATTTTTATCAACCTAGACACCAGTGGACCTGAACTTTGAATCTTATTTATGGAGCAAAGCTTGTAAATCAGCTTATATATACAACAGATTCCTGGGTATACAAAAAGGTACCTTCCACCAGTATATATCTGAACTGGAAAGCACTGTTGTGTCAGCAAGTAAACAGTACTTAAGGAGCAGCCTTTCCCGATATAATTTCAGAAGTTATGCACACCGGTGCTCTCAGGCCTTCAAGTTGCTCTCTAAACTTGATATCTAGCTGACTATTCATCCAGGACAACAAGCTTTTGCCTACCTGAAAGGAACAAAAGACCTTTGTATTCTCTGTTTTCTTGTCAGTCTAGGGACAAAGAAGACTAATGTCTTTAGAAGCAGGCTGCCAATTTGGTCAAATTTATACAGAAAGCTTTCAGACTGTGCCACAAAGGGAAGAAAAGTCAGAGTAACTCTCTAGAAAGTATTCTAGTGTTTTAGTGACCTTTACCACAGTCTCAGCAGTAACTTGCTGAACATCATCCACAGCAGTAATGGAGCCAGCCCCACAGAGGAATTGTGCACATGATGATAGTATTCCATAGAGCCCATGGCCAAACACTTTCCAGTTATAAAAACTTGAGAATAGAATGAGTTAATAGGCAGCCTCTTCCATTATTATTTACTTGGATTTAGGTCATTTAGACTTCATTCCTTTTAGTACCCAGCTGTTATGTTTACAGTTCAAACACATAAATGTATATATGAAGCTGATTTCTTTGTAGACTTTCTGGTCCAAATTTGGTATCTGTATGTGTATGTATATGTGAGTCACTAGTTTATTTCCTCCATACGGCTTTGTGTTCAAGCTGCCATCCTGCCACTTCCTCTTGTAACCTGGGAAGATGTGTTTCTTTTCTGAGATTTGGTGTCTTCCTCTATAGAAAGAGAGTACACCACCTACCTCACGAGGGTGATGTTTGTCAAAACACTAGTTATCAAATCATTAAAAACCCGGTTCTCGTATGAATGTGTGAGTTAGGCTCCATCTGGCTTATCATCAGAACAGAACAGTATAAGAGACTATGAAGAACTGGAATTTCAGTAATAGATGGGAAAGCCTTGAGGAAATGATGTTGCTAAGCAAGATAGAAACCAAATGAAGCTCTATAACTTTGGGAAGAAATTTCTCTACTAAATGGCTGATGAAACAAAATTACTTTCCCCCAAGGACTCTGGCAATCCTTATGTAGAGTTGATGGATAGAAGGTCAGTGGGATGCTAAGAGATCAGTGTTCTCCTGCTCCCTTAGTTTTAATGTCTAACCCTGAAGTGATTTCTCCTGGATGGTACCCAATGAGAAAATGTGCATATATGAGCCCAGTACATGCCTTTACCCCTAACGAATGTTTGTACACATTCCCTTTCCTTTGACCACTTAGAAAAGAAGATTTTCTTGTCTGATGACCACCTTACTCTGCTTGCTCATGTTTTTTTTTTTTTTTTTTTAACAGTTTTGAAAAATTTGGAAACTTTCAGTAAACGTTTTGTGACTATCGGTGTTTGATGTTTTGTTTTATTTTTAACAGGAATTCATTGGGGAAAAGGTTTTGCTACATTGGTCCACTGTTCTCAGACTCTGTCTCTCTTTCTCTCTCTCTTCCCTAGCCTCTTTCTTTCTTTTCTTCCTCTCTCTCCCTCCATCTCTTCCTCTAGCCCTCCTTTATATGCCTAGAGGGAAATGTACATCTTCCTTTAGCACTGGAGTCAAGATTTTGTTTGTAATGGGAAAGATTGGAAATAGTTCACTTTGGCAAGTTCCGTTCAAATTAAAGAAGGCTGTTTATAAACTGATAGTGCAGATTGTGGGAGAAACATATTATTAGTTTATTTGGGTCCTATGAGAGCCAAATAAGGTCACATACCCACTGCATAGATTATGTTCAACCAGAAGGTGAAAGTCTATGGGGTGGATGTGATGTGGAACACTGCAGAATAATAAAAACCTAATTTTACATAAGTGGCATCAGATTGGTTGAGGGAACCCCCTCCCCCGCCGCTTTTTTTTCTAGATTCAGAACTTAAGTTAGTAACTTTGCCTTTCAAAATTTCAACCGAACTTTGAGTATTACAGGCAAATGCAAGTTATATTTCTCGAGAGTAGACCTGCTTCCTTTATTGCTTGCAGGTTGTGGTGATTTGAATATGAATGTCCCCCATGGGCTCCAAGTACTTGAACACTTTGTTCCCCGAGTTGGGAGATTTAGGAGGTGTGGCCTTGCTGGAGGATGTCTTGATGACCGGACCTGGCTCCTGTACGGTTTACATTTCTCTAGGACATTCCTGTGTGCTGCTGTCTCTCTTGGAGCTCATTACAGAAGCACGGCCTCTATGGGCTGCTCACTTGGGTCAGTCTGTACCTTTCTTTCCTTGCCACCATTGTAAATATCAAAGACATACAGATATAAAGGTAAGACCCTCCTGCCAAGAAAGAGGAGGGTCATTTGAAACCTTTCTGATTTCTCTGGGGCTTAGAGAACAGTCTTTGGCTTTCAGTTCCTTTAGGATTTGGGTTGAAACAGCAGAGCTTGAGTGACATTCTTCGTACAAAGTGCTGTGTAGTTGATATACTGCTAGGCCACCCATGCTAAGCCTGTTTTTTGGGAGGAAGAAATTGAGACACTGGGAGATGAAGTGCTGAGCTTCTTGGTATTCCACAGAAAGCCTTAATCAGAAATCCAAAGCTGCTCATGGCCGCTCCTAGTCCCACGTGAAGCTCTCAAAGACAAGGGGTTTGTAAAGCACTTTGTCCTTCACAACCATTCAACTTCTTCTTAAGTGTATAGATTAGAGCAGTACAAACAAGTGTAAAGTGTTCTGAAATACGTTTCTTTGTGTTTTCTTTCCCTCGCAATGGAAACAAGAAACATTTCTTTCCTCCTTTCCTTTCCTTTGCTTGTACTAATTGTAACAAGCAGTGTATAAACAAAATGCCTCAAGGTTGATAATTGCCCATTATGATTCAGAATTATTTTACATTAAGAAATAGACATGATGGCCAGGCATAGTGGTGCATGCTTTTAATCCAAAGAGTAGGGAGACAGAGTCCATCCTGGTCTACATAGTGAGTTCCAGGCCAGCCAGGGCTATATAGTGAGACCCTGTCTTGTAAAGAAAAGGAAAAGAAATAAGAAGTTTAAGGAAGAATCTAGAAATGATGATGACTTACAGACATCGTGATGGGATTTTGCTGGTCATAGGTCAGATAACCACGAGGGGCTGTGACTTTCCAGTTTTGCGTTAACATCTGGTATTAAATGTCTGCAGTTTGCTCTACTGCGTCACATCCCATTCCTCACCGAGAAATCACACACTTTTGCAATTCTCTAGCCTAAGCCTTTTGCTGAACTGCTGGAAGCCAGAGCTCAGTGACCCATGTATTTCAAAATGCACATTGCAACAGATTTGGAGGGCCTTGCTGGGCTAATCTGTAGGTTTGGAGTTACGACTTAACCAAGAAAGGAGTCTATCCTGAAATTTCAAAACTTCCTGGCAGATATATTCCCATAACTGTTGCAAAATGCAAATCCACTCAGAGCTGCAGAGCTCAAAAATTAATGATTAGTTAACCAAAAATAATCAGATATCTCAATTTAGAGTCTCAAAAAGCTTATAAGGACAAGTCTAACTTTTTAAATAAATCGAAGCCCTAGACATATATAGAAAAAGCTTATTGGACCAGAATTCATGGAAATATATTGATTAACTTAATGTGGAAATAAAGTAATGATCAATTTGGTTGTTTCAACCTTTGGCACGCTCTTCTCGAATTCTTCCCGGCAAATGTGAAGAAGAGTGAAATTTGATGGCTGACGGTTTATTTTCTGGTTGTCTGAGCTCAGTGTGCAGCATTGTGCAGATACATAAGCACAATGTGATACCCAAGAAATCAGTGGAAATTTGACTGACTGCAGAACAGTCTCAGGAAAGGTCTGTTTTTGCCAAATTTTTACTAGGAGATTTAAATTTATGTGATGAAAACTAATGAAAACTGAAAGACATCAAGACCAAAATAAAAATGAAACTGAATGGCAATAGTTAAACTATAGAAATGTGCAGAAACAGGGTTCGCTAACATTTTCAAAAGCTTTAGCCATCAGAAGAGGAAATGACTGGAAACGAATTTGCACAGCAGTTCCTAACAACACAACCAGGAATTTACAGTATCTCAAAAATGGTAACCAGTCTATTTTGACTTTTTTAGGTTATAAATTAACATAAATAACATTACCTGAGATTTGATTGCAGGGTAATTTTCTGCTGAACATGATTTTCCCCCCTCTTATGGCCCTTGTTTAGTTTCCTGCCATCTAGCCTCCCTCACTCCCACATATAAAAAAAATCACCAGCTAAGATCCTCATGAGAAAGAACAGGGGGCACTTGTCTTTCTGAGCTTGCCTGGGTTGTATCACTTAATAGAGCATTTTCCAGTTCCGTCCATTTTCCTGTGAGTTACATAACTCTAGCTTTTAATGGCCAAATAAAATGCCAGTGTGTATATTGTAGCACATTTTCATTATCGTTCATTTATCAGTGGACATCTCAGATGATTCCATTTTCTTGCTGAAGTGAATATGGCCGCAAAGAACGTGGATGAGCAAGTATCTCCCCTTTTGCTCAGAGCTGCTTTGGCTGTCTGAGGCCCTTTGTGCACTCAACATGAATTTTACAATTATTTTGTCTATGCTTGAGAAGGTGAAGTTGGTATTTTGCTGGGGACTGCACTGAATCTATAAGTTGTTTTGGTAAGATGACCATTTTCACAATACTGATTTTTCTCATCCAAGAGCATGGGGGGGGGTCTTTCTATCTTCTCATGTCTTCTTTAATCTCTTCCTTTTATTTTAGAAGTTTTTGTTGTACAAGACTTTCACTTCCTTGATTTACTCCTAGGTCTTTGTTTGTTTTGTTGAGGTCATTGTGAACGGCATTGTTTCTCTGATTTCTTTCTCAGTATGGTAGTCATCACTATATAAGAAAGCTACTGATTTTTGTAAGTTAATTTTCAATCCTGCCACTTCGCTAAATGTGTTTATCAGTTTGAAAATTTTTCTTGTGTCTTTGAGGTCTCTTACGTAGGGAGTCAAATCAGCAGCAGATAAGGAGTCAGCTGTCTTCCCTTCCTCTTTGTATTCTTTTATTTGCTTCTCTTTTTACATTGCCCTGGATCAGACTCCAGGTACCATACTGAGTGAGAGTGGGGAGAATGGTCACCCTTGCTTGCTCCTGATTTCAGTGGAAGTACCTGACATTTTGCCTATGTAATTCAACGTTGGCCGTAGGTTTGTCAAATGTAGCTTTTGTTATCTTGACATTCATTGGTTCCTTCTAGTCCAAGTTTCTTCTGAACCTTTGTCATGAAGGGGTCTTGGATTTCATCAAAAGGCTTTTATCCACCTTGTAAAATGATCATGTGGTTTTTGCTGTTGAGCCCACTAATGTGATGTATTATATTTATTGATTTCCATATGTGTTGAAGCACTCCTGCATCCCTGGATAAAGTCGACTTGATCTTGATGAATAATCTTGATATTTTCTTGAATTAGTTTTGCAAGTATTTTGCTGAGAAACTTTTGTGTTTATGTTCATCAGGGATATTGATTTATAACTTTCCCTTTATGGTGTGTATTAATCTAGTTCTGGTAGCAGAATACTGTCTATTTCATAAAGAGTTTGGTGGTGCTCCTTCTTTTCCCATTCTGTGTAATAGTGTGAGAAGCATTGGTATTGGTCCTTGTTTCAAAGTCCAGGAAAGCTCAGCTGTATCATCTGGGTCTGGAGATTTGTAGGTGGAAGATTTTCGCTTATTGTATGTAATCACTGCTTGCTCTAGCTCTTTAAATTGTTTGTCTCATCTTGGCAGATCATATGAGTCTAAAAATTCACATTTTTTTAGAAATATGTATGAAATGTATGTTTTTAAGGTATGACTCAGTGATTTTCTGAATTTCATCTGTGTCTGTCCAAATGACTTCCTTCTCATCTTGAATTGAACTAATTTGGTTCTTCTGTCTCTGTTGGGTAGCTTGACAGAGGGTTTGTCAGTCTTGTCTATCTTTTCAAAGAACACACCCTTTCTTTCATTGATTATTATTTATATTTTTTTCTCATATTTCTATTTCATTAATTTCTGTTCTACTCTTAGTTATTTCTTCCTATCTACTGATTAAGATTCATCTTCTTGTGTTTCTCCAAGGCTCTAAGGTGTGTTATAAAGTTACGTATTTGGGATCTTTCTAATTTCTTAATGTTTGCATTTAGAGCTATAAACTTTACTTTTAGGACTGCTTTCATTGCATCCCATAGATTTTTCGTATATTGTGCTTTCATTCCCATTTGTTTCTAGGAATCATTGATTTCTCCATCGACATATTCCTCATTAAATGGTGCATTATTTAGTCTCCATGAGTTTGTGATTGTTCCATAGTTTCTGTTTCTACTGTGATCAGGTAGAGTACAAGGAAGTATTTCAGTTTTCCCACATATGTGAAGACTTATTTTGTTTACCCTGTTTCATAATCTATGGTTTATTTTAGAGAAAGTTCTGTGGGTTGCTGAGAAAAATGTATATTCTCCAGTGTTCGGCCAGAATGTTCTATAAATGTCTGTTAAGTCCATTGATCAAAATCAATGATGTCATTTAATTCAGATTTTTATCTGTGTATTTTCTGTTGGGATGATCTGTTAATTCATGAGAGTGGAGTACTGAAGTCCCCCACTGCCATTGTGCTGGAATTGATCTGTGACTTGACCTCTAATAGTATTTATTTTATGAAATTAGGTGCTCCTGTGTTTAGAATATTTAGAACTGTAATATCCTCTTGATAGAGTGTTCCTTTAATCAATATGAAATGATCTTCTTTATCTCTTCTGACTTAAGATGAAAATGTATTTTTTCAGATATTAGAAGAGCAAATAAGGATGCCTGCTAATTCCCTAGTTTCATTAGCTTGGAATATGTTTTTTCTATCATTTTGCCCTAAGTAGTATCTGTCTTTTACAGCGAGGCCCATTTCTTAGATGCAAATAACACATGAATCTTGTACTTTAATCCAATCTGTTTCTTTGTGTGTTCTAAAAAAATTAATCTTGGGGCTGGAGCGATGATTCAGAAGTTAAGAGCACTGGCTGCTCTTGCAGAGGACCCAGATTTGGTTCTCAGCACCCACATGGCAGCTAACAACCATCTTCAGTTCTAGGGGATCAGAAGCCCTTTTTTTATCTCCATGAACATTGTACAATGCCAGTGCACTTAAATACATGCAGACAATACACTCATACACACAAAAATAAAAATAATGGGGGGCTGGAGAGGTGGCTCAGCAGTTAGGAGCACTGACTGCCCTTGCAGAGGATTCAGGTTTGATTCCCAGTATGCATATGGTGGCCAACAACTGCCAGTAACTCCCAATTTCAGGAGTATTCAGTGTTCTCTTCTGATTTCTGTGGGCATTGCACGACATGGGTGCACTTACATACATGCAGACAATACAGTCATAAATGTAAAATATAAAAAAAAGAAATTAAAAATAAAAATAATAAATCAAATATTTAAAAAATAAAGTTATTCTTTCACAAATTGATTATATATATATATATATATGTGTGTGTGTGTGTGTGTGTGTGTGTGTGTGTGTGTGTGTGTAGTACTTAGATCATACTCTCATTATCCTCTTATCCCCTTCGGGCTCCCCAAAACTCCTTCTTCTACCCAACATCTTTCTTTTCCCATGTCTTTTTTCCTGGTCTGTGATCTACTATATTTACGTAGGCTTGCTTTCCTGAGCATGGGGGCGTGTTATTTACTTGAGTATGGGTACCCTCCATGGTTACTATTAAGGAATCCATGACTCTCCCTCGCCAGCAAGTACTAACAGCCTATAGTTTCTCAGAGCGGGATGGGCCTCATGGGCCCCCGCCCTGTCCGTGGTGGGATGTTGATGGTCCCCGTCTTGTGCAGGTGGGCACAGATGCTATGGTTTCCTGGGTGCAGCATCAATGCCACGTCTAGAAGGCAGCTTGTCACAGCTCTCCTTTCTATTTTCCAGCTCTTATATTCTTTCCATTCATTCTTCTATGATGCTTCCTGAGTCTTGGGGGTGAAATGTGTGTGCTGGTTAGTTTTTATCAACTTGATTTTCACTAAATGGTCCAATTTCTCTACCTTGTCTTCAAGCCCCGGTGTGAGATTCATCACACAATCCATTCTCTTAGTGAGGCTTTCCATTGAACTTTTTGCCTTTTTGCATTTGTCATTTCCAGTATCATTTCTGTTTGGTTTGTCTTCAATATTTCCATCTCTTTATTCAATTCTGTTTTCATATTTGGAGTTCTATTTTATTCAACCACTTTTCTTCTTTTGGAATTCAGGAGTTTATTCAAGTCTTCTTTGACTTTTTTCAGTGTATTTATAATTGTTTTCTTATTTATATTTCTAGGATTTTAAAATAAACTCCAGAAATTAGAAATTAGAGCACCTAAGTGCTCATTGGGATACTGCAGGATTGGTGATTTTGGAGGGGATATATTGTTACTTATGTTTTTGTGCTGGAATCTGGTTAGATCATTAAGTTTTTTTTTTTTTTTTTTAAACTCAGGTCACTTTTCTTTTTTCAGTTAAAGGTATTTGCAGCATTTAGGAGAGGCAAGGTTGTAGCAGGGCTGAGGTGATGTTTCCCTCTTTTAGACCATTGTTCATTGCACCAAGCTCTTATCCTCAGGCCTCTACTATGAATTCAGAACTTCTGCAACAGCAGTCACTATCCAGTAGTAATCTATCATGAAAACAGAGTATCAGTTGACTACAGAACAGTCATTCCTTAAGTACCCATTGTTTGGGGACGTAAAGGACAGCAGCGGTACTGTGTTCATTAATATGTTAGTTATTGTATAAGTGAAGAAAATAAAGAAGAAAGAGATCAGTGATTAGTATTAGTTTTCTACACAGGAGGTAGAGGAGGGGAACATACATAGGGCATTGGTAGAGGCAAAAACTGTGTGCAGAGATTTGTGAGTTTGGGTTAAAGGTAGACTGAAAAGAAAGGGATAAAAGTATGCACTTAGAAAACAGAACAATCTCAGTCTCAGGAGACTGAGTCACAGAGACCCCAGAGCAGCCCATATTCTTTGGGAGCAGTAAAAGCAATATGAAAGGGCCGAAGAAGACTGAACAGGGGCATGCATAGTGAGCGATGGGTAATGTGCCATGTGGACGGTGGGTACTGTGTGCGTAAGGAGTAGCTGTGGTGGCCCAAAGATCAGGTTAGTGGCTGGCTGTGGAGCTAGATTCCTGGTGGGCTTCTGGAAATGAGGGTGACTGGGAAATTGGGGCCAAAGTCTCCACATGCTTCCAACTTCTGATGATGACAAGGAGTTCCAGACAGATTATTGGTGCACTCCCTAAGCTCAGATGGAGAACAGAGTTGGGGTGAAGCATCCTGAGCTCCCTGTAACTCAGATGGTGACAGGGACTTGCAGTATCAGCAGGGTCTCTACCCCAAATGGTAAACTGGAGTTGCGGCCCGAGTCTCAGCGTATTCCCTGCCTCGGGTGGTAAGAAAGAGTGGCAGTAGAAGTAGTGGTCTGCTCCCCACCGTTGACTGTGACCGAGGTTGGGGTCAAAGTCTTAGTGGTCTCCCCACCTCAAACGGCAGGAAGAAGCTAGGGCGGTAGTCTCAGCGCATTCCTACCTCAGATGGTAATGGAAGTTGAGGCCCTTAGATCACATGTGGAGTTGAATTCATCAATACAGATATTATAGAAAGGTGTATGTTTATTTTATTTATTTCTTGATTTAACTCTTGAGAGTGGTGTACTCTTCCACAGATGTGCTTGTCTTTTTCTTCAGTCCCGAGAACTCCTTCAGTATCTTCTGCAGAGCTGGCTTAGTGGTCATAAATTCCTTAAGCCTTTTTGATCGTGGACAGCTTTTCTTTATCCTTCAATTATGACTGATAGTTTTTCAGGGTACAGTTGTCTGGTTGGCAGTTACTGTCTTTCAAAACTTGAAAGACATCATTCTGAGCCCTCTTGGCTTTTAAAGTTTCTGTTGAGAAATATGCTATTCTGATGAGAATGGTTTTGTATGTCACGTGGCACTTCTTTGTTGTTTTCAATATATTTTTATTCTGAATATTTAATGATTTAATTATACTATGATGAGTGGATATCCTTTTTTGATCTTACATATTTGGTGTTCTAAATTTCTCTTGTATCTGGATAGGTATTTTTTTTGCTAAGGTAGGGAAATTTTCTGCCATGATTTCATTGGAAAAGATTTTTTGTGTGTTTGGAAGGGAATTATTATTTTATACATGTGATTCTCAGATTTATCTTTCATCGTATTTCATGGTCTTACAAACACCTTGAAAGGCCAGCTTGAACTTCTAAAATTAGTTTGTCTTTTTTCTTGATAGAATGTTACAATTTAAAAAGATATTTTATTTTTTTATTTTATGTGTATGAGTGTATCGCCTGCATGTGTGCAAGTGCACCTGTGTCATGAAGTGCCCGTGGAGGTCACAAAGTGTCAGATCCCCTAGAACTGGAATAAGGGATGGTAGTTAGCTGCCATGTGGGTGTTGGGAATTGAGCCCAGGTATTCTGAAAGATGAGCCAGTGCTCTTAACTGCTGAGCATCTCTCCAGCCCCAGAATGTTTTAATTTTTTTTCTCCTCGTTTTCAAGCTCAGATGCTTTTTCCTTCCCTTGGCCCATTCTATTGGTGAGATTTTCCACAGAATTTTTTCTCATTTCTTGTAGTTCAGCTTTGTTTTTCTACAGTATTTCTTTCTATTTAGTGAATTCCTGCTTCATATTGTGTACCAGTCTCTTTATTTCATTCATCTGTTTGTCTGTGTTGTTTGCATGTGTCTGGACTGGTGGGTGGATGTGTTTATACCTGCATGTGTAGAGATCAGAGATTGATGCTGGGTGTCTTCCTATACTGTTTTCTACCTCAGGAACAGTTCACAAATTGAGCAGACTGGCTGGCTGTTGAGCCCCACCCAGTATGCTGAGTTACAGATGCCTGTTGCTGTGCCAAGCTCTTTACTTGGGTTCTGGGGATCCAAACCAGGGTCCTCATGCTTTAGCAGCAAGTCCAAGTGAACCATCTCTCTAGCCTCTAAGCTCTATTTTTATTACATATCTGACTGGACTAGTAATCTTACCTATCAGAGTTGGATCCTCTGAGGGTCAGATGAGATAATGTTTATTGCAAGACACTTGGCTCATAGAGAAAGCTGAATAAATCCACAACATTGTTACCAGAAGACCAGCCACAGGCTTATAGCCCAGACAACTACATTTCATTTGCCCTGGAAGAGATCTTTGTTTTGGAAAATGTTGACTCAGAGAGATTAGATAAAGCTGGATTATTTGAGATATTGAGACTCTGTGGGTTTTGAAGTGAAGATCCCCAGCATGAATTCTAGGAAGACCTAGACTTCTCATATTTGAGGGTAAAGAATAGTATATTCTATTGAATAGTAGAGACCATAATTCCACTTGTCCCCTCACCCATATCTAGTAAGTGACAGGTGGGAAGACATCGGGATGCTTAAGGTATGAGCGGCAACTAGATACTAGAAAAACCTCAATAGGCTTTCAGAGCAGTGACTTCTGTTCCTAGTAGCTTAGCGTCTGGTCAGTACAACTGTATCAATAAAGAAATCTAGGTGTCAATAGCGACAACATCAAAGCTTTGAAAATCATAGCACCTATCAGGGATTAAGTATCAAGTCCTTCTCTGTTACTAAGACCAGGTAAGCCCTAAGGTACTTACAGGATCCAAGGAGATGGGACAGGATGGAGCAAGCAGTGTGGAGGGGTGCAGGGCCAGTATAAATAGATATGGAAAGGTAATCAAATGCAATATTCTTATAGCTCAGTTCTGTGAAACAAATCCACAGCTACTGATTAATTCTCTCATTTGATGTGTGGTGGTCATGGTCATCAGCTTATTTGGAGTAAGTACTAATGAGGGATGTATGTCTGTGTACCCCAAACTGCCTGTATGGCTCTTGTGCTTACCCCATTTGTCCCCAACTCTTTCTCCTTTACCTGTACTGTTTATTTCTCAATCAACTTACCTGAGACTGAAATCCAGGATCCCAAGCTTCACCCACCAAACACTATTCTAGGCTCGATAGCGACCACACTTGCTGCAGTATCAGGTTCTGGGGAGAGGCTTTCTTGGAGGCTTTCTCTATGATAGCATCATATATTGCCAGGAGCATTCAGAGGGAGTCTCTCCTTAAAGAAGGAGACAGATGAGTAGTATGTTCTTTCCTCTTCTGGCTCTTAAGAGGAACTGCCTTTAGTATCAGTAGTGATGATTGAGATAGGATTATGATGTGACTGATTAGTTTTGAGTGTCCTCTTTCATGACAATCTATAGTCTTGTGACCACCTAAAATCCCTTGCCCTATTTCTCTTCTGAGCTGCCCTGTATCTTTTATGCCCCTTTACAAGGGTTGCAGGTAGGACTCTCTGTCTTAATTACTCTCTATTGCTATAATAAAACACTGACCAAAACAAACTTGGGGAGGAAAGGGGTCATTGTATCTTACTCTTCCAAGTGACAGTCCATCACTGAAGGAAGTCAAAGCAGGAACTTAAGCAGGGCAGGAACCTGGAGGCAGGAACTGAAGTACAGACCACTACTAAGGAACACAACTTACTGGTTTCTACTCTATCCTGTGCTCAGTTTGCTTTTTTATAATACCCAGGATTTCTTGCTCAGGGGTGGTACCACCAACAGTGGGCTGGGACCTCCCCCATTCCTTAACAATCTAGAAAATGCCTCACAGACATAGCCACAGGCCAGTTTGAAAGAGGAAATTCCTCAATTGAAGTTTCCTCTTCACAGGTGTGTCAAGTTGACAACTGAAACTATCCAACACACTCTTGCATTCTGGCAATGGATCATATACTTTAAATTGATGCAGAAATCATATCACAGTAAGCTAACAACTGGCATCCAGCCTCTGCTAATTTTCTCAGTGTTACTGTTCTTGTAGGCTAAAGGTAGGAGGTAGCCTGACTGGACAGCCCCAGTGCTAAGGAAATTCTTTTGGATCTGGGATCTGCTTCCTCATCACTATCCAAGGTCTTTGTCTATCCTATGGGAAGAGACAATAAATCTCATGGTTATTGATTTCCTGTAATCATTAAAGCAGTCTGTGTGAGTTTGAATAGTTCCTCCTCTTTAAAATGTTATTTTTTGGGGGGGATCCTAGGAGAGAGCACCTTAAGATTAACAGAATAAGGAAAAAGAGAAACCGAGGAAAAAAGGACGGTGAAAGAACTGTTTGCAAATCCCACAAAACTGAACTTCAAATAGTAGAGGAGTTGGTGTACAGTCCCCAGTGTTCTTGGCATAAAAAAGTTGATGAACAAATGCCAGAAACAAAGCCAAAAACGTTCACATGGTAAGAGGAGGAACTTGAGATGAAGGGATGATTTTATTTTTGTTTTACAACTTTCCCATCATGGGGAACCACTGTGGGAGTCATGAGGAAGGTTAAGTTATAGTTAAGTGTGAATGGGAATTCACACTGTATTTCCGTAAAAAGGAAGAGAGAAGCTGGTCCCGCTGTCACTGGCAACTCCTTCACTCGCTTAAAGGACTGCTTAGCTTTACTTCCAAGCCTGTCTCCCCATCTGGAAGACAGCGATTGAGGGCCATCCATTAGCAGGTTGGGGACCTTGCTAAGTCAGAGTATTATATCATTCAGTCCTAATAACCCAGTGAAGTATACACCATTATTTCTTCCACTTTCAAGGGAGACAAACCCTTTAGAGGTTAAGTAACTTGTTCAGATAGACAATGAAAGTTCTTGGATTCAAATCTCAGAGCTTATTTCTCTTAGGTCACGTACTCTCAACCTAACACCATTTTTTGCAGACCCTTAGGGTGTAGATTCAGTCTTTATAGTTCCCAGTAGATTAGTCTGGGGCACAAATATACATACTTCTCTTGAAAAGTTTTTTTATTGAATTTCCAGAGGCATCAGACATTCTACGGTATTTCTTTTAAGTCTTATTTTTTCAAATTTTAACCTGTGATCCAGCATAAAGAATGAAATAGGTTATTTTCTTCCAAATTGCTGTATTTGCTTTTGTTTCTCTGGTATAAATACAGCTCTTGCCTCGAGAGAGCACCAGAAAGGGTCACTGTCTGTGGAGCCTGAAGACACAGTGCTGGAATCAATCACTGTCAGTCCCCCATGCAGAATGCTTTTTTCCTGCATCGCCTTGCAAAGTCTTCAGCAGCCGTATTACCATGGCTTCCCACTATTTGCCATTTCGGTTTCCGTGTCTCAGTTACACATGGTTAATTGTCACTCAAAATTCCAGTAGAAACTTCCAGAAATAAGCAATTTATAAGTTTTAAACTTGTACATAGATCTGAGCAGTGTGCTGAAATCTGAGATGCTCTTGCTCCATTTTGTCTAAATGCCAATCATCCTTTCTCCCAGTATATACCTGATGAGCATGCAACCTGGCCAGTGACAACTGGGAGAATTTTCACATTCATATAACTTTTACTCCAGTTATCATCCTATTTCATTGGTTATTACTGTTAATTTCATATTGTATCTAATTTGTGAGTTAAACTTTATCATAGGTATGCTTGTCTAGGCAAACAACAGTGTAGATAGACTTGGCTCACAACATAATTTCAAGTATTTAATGGCAATGATGAGAGATATGTGCCTCAAAGACTAAAATAATCTTGGAATGGACAGAAGAGAAGACTCCAAACTCTAGAGTTTGGCACTGGAGCTTTGAAGGTCAATGTTTGCTGGCTTTCAGTTTTTTTGTGGAGAACATTAGCAGAAAAATCTCTTTCTAATCAATCTCAAGATGCTAGATTTTCATTTTAAATGTAATCATAGGAGTTTTGAATAGGTGAATAGTTTTCCAGGGAAATGATTGTCAAACGAATGCACCTATCTAAGGCCAAGAAATGTTGGAATATTGCAAATTATTTACTATAGAATTTCTTTACATTTTCTATCCTACTATTCTGGCCGACACTTTTGACCTGCCACTAACATCCTTTCCCTGTCTTATTTCTCTGAACAGTCAGATCAGAAACCTGACATATCTAAGAATTCACAGAGGGATCCCATGATTCCCTCAGGATCACTTGAATAAGCAAAATGCCTTCAAGCCAGAGCCTCTGTGTGCTTGTAAGTGGATATGGGTTGGTTAGAAGTTAGGCATATTTGTCAACTTTAGTCCCTGCTTCTGAACTTCACTTACTTAGGTCTACCTCTGTAATCACACCTGTTACATGTGTGCTGGTTGTGTATTTGCAAGCCTGTTTGCACTCTAGAGAGAGAAGCCCTATTGGAAAAGATCACTGTCTTATTTATCTTAGAATTTCCAGTATATGACATAGTTTCTGGCATAAAATTTGTTATCAAAATACTTGTTAAATGCAAGAATAACTGTATTTCAGACTTACTGTTGAAATAAAAGCTCTGTTCTGCACAAAACATTGACGTGGTCTTTCTGTCAATGTTGGACTTGGAAAACTCATATCTATTTAACCAAGGATGCTGGAATTATGTGTGCTGACAACATCCTGAGGATAAATTCTATAGTTTCACTGCTTTAATCATTCTTCTGGTGTACATCCAGCATGTAGGAAAACCCCACAGCAGTAACTGAGCCCTTAAAAATACCTCATTGACTAAACCATTTGCATGGAAAGTCTATTTTAAACCATGTACATGGAAGGTCTAGTGTAAATGTGTTTCAGTTTTGGGGGATTTAGGCGGTTGTTTCCCTTCTGACTAATAGAGTATTGTTCCTTGGACATGATTTTTATATTTACATATTCCCCAGCCTTAGTTAACTTTACTTGTTTATATTTTACCATTGTTTATTCTATGCATTCATTTTGGAAGCCTCTTTGCTTCCTTTTGAGAATGAGATGGGAGTATGACTAAGTAAATAAAAGGCACTGCTGTATCATGGACACGCAACCAGGATTCACACTGGAGACTCTGAGGTGAGGAATGTAGAAGTCCTTCTCACTGGTGTCTACTGGCCTACCTGTGGGTCATAAATCACCCAATTCATTATTGCTTTTGTTTCTGTTAATTCATATAGATGGTTGAGCAGTATTCCTTTAAAGACAGTGGCTGTAATGCTTCTTGTTTTACTTTTTCCAAAACACTAACTTAATCATGGCACAAAAAGAAAGACAGATAGAAAGAAAGAAGAAAGAAAGAACCCAAACTTCCCACAGCCAGGCTTACTGAACAATTCTTCCAACTCCCAGAGAATTACTAAGTTTTGTTCTGAAATACTGTAGGGACAAGATGCCTCATTATAAAGTAATAAATTCTTGAAAAAAATAAATGAATAAAGCAGACAACTATGTATCTGAGATCAGCATTAAACATTGTCTAGGCTCTCATAAGACAAGAATCAGGAGGAATGCAGACATAGTGCATGACACTTGTGAACAGTGGAGATGGTCCTCTACTTTGGCTCAGACAGAATACCTGAGTTCATCAATAAGGTACAGGATCTTGAACATGTTTCTCAATTTTCCCAGACATCATTCTCTAACTCATCAACTAGAATAGTGGGACTGTGGTAAGCTTCATTATCACATTCTAGAGATGAACAAAGGAGTCAACATATGTAAATCAGTAAATGTAATCCATCACATAAGTAGACTCAAGGATAGAAGTCATATGTTCATCTCAATAGATCTGCAAAGGCCTTTCAAAACATTTCTTCATGATATAAGTCCTGGAGAGGCAAGGGAAGGGGAAACATATTTCAACATAATAAGGGCTATATATGACCTATTGGAATATCATGATAAAGAAAAAAAAACTTGAAAATCTTCTAAGATAAGGAACATGACTGGGGTGTCTACTCATTCCTATTCAATATAGTGCTTGAAGAACTAGCTGGAGCAATAAGACAAGAACAGGAAATAAAAGAATTCTAAACAGAAAAGAGAGAATTCAAAATAGCCCTACCTGCAGATGACATGATTCTGTAAATAAAAGACCCTAAAAACTCTACTGGAAAAACTTCTAGAGCTGATAAAACTTTCAGTAAAGTGTCAGGATACAAAATTAACACATAAAACCGATAGCCTTCCTATATATCAATGACAAATATACGGAAAAAAGTCAGAGAAACAATCCCATACCCTCACCTTAGAGTAACCCCAATAAGGAAAGATCTCTACAGTGGAAACTTTAAAACACTGAAGAAGAAATTGAAGATGATAGTACAAGATGGACACATTTCCCATGCTTGTGGATTAGAAGAATTAATATTGTTCTACCAAAAGCAAAGCCAATAAAAATTCTAGTGCCATTCATCACAGAAATAAAAAAAATAATCTCAAAATTCATATGGAAACACAGAATAAAACAAAGAAAATAAACAAAAACCTCAAAGAGAGCCAAAGCAATCCTGAATTAAAAAGAATACAGGAGCTGTCATCACCATGTCTGATTTCAAGGTACATTACAGAGCCAGAGTAATTAAAGCACTATGATATTGGCACAAAACAGGCAGCTAGATCAATGAAACAGAAACGGAATACAACATTTGTCTTTGTTGGTCTGAGTTATTCCAGTCAACATATTTTCCAGTTTCATTCACTTTGCGCAAATTTCATTTTTCTTCACAGCTAAATAAAATTCCATGGCCATATTTTATTACTTATCAGTTTCTGATGGACATGTGGACTGATTCTATTCCCTAGCTATTGTGAACATGTGTAATAGAGGAGAACATCCTTTGGGTAGATGCCCAAGGGTGGGCATCTGGGTTATATGGTAGTTCTGCTTTTAGCTCTTTGAGAAACCTCCACACTGATTTTCATAGTGGCTGCACCAGTCCCTCCCTACTGACAGTGAACATGCTTTTCCCTTCCCCACATCTACACCAGAGTTTGTTATTGGTTTTTCTGATGATAGCCATTCCAATTGGGGTGAGATGGAATCTGAAAGTAACCTTAATTTGCATTCCTCTGGTGACTAATGATGTTGAGTGCTTTTAGAATGCTAATTATCAATTTCCAAATACATGTATGGAATAAAGATTAAAAAAATAGAAGAGAATGAATTTATTTAAAAACTTTACAAAATAGTATCTTAGAAGTTCATGTTGTAAAAAAATTTATTTGCCTTGATACAAAATGGTACATCCAAAAGAATTTAGGAGGCGTATAGACCTGAATTAATGTGTTTCCAGTTGTCTAGTTTGAAGTAAATTTCCAGTTGTCTAGTACGATATCTCTAAGTTTCAGTTTTCTAGTCTTTACAGTGGCCATGTTAATGCTAGTACTGTAGAGCTCCCAAGAACATTGGTGGCATTATGTGGGCACATACACAGGAGCAGTGCACATAGTGTGAGCTGAACGAGCAGAGGCTTTCATCTTGTTATTCCCACAGCATAAGAGAAGAAATAGTATATAATTTAGTGCCAAATTGCCTATTTCTAGTGAGTAGTATGGCATATATTGCACTGGGATCAGGCCCAAGACCGGAGCTGGTTATAACTCAGCTAATCAAGTTCTTCTCCTGGCTCTGTGTCATCTTCTGCAATCTAGGGAGACTGTATTCCATGTCTCTTCAAGTCCTTATGGCTTATGATGTAGCCAAAGAGACATTGCCTCACACACTAGTCTGGGAAACCAAGAAGAGTGGAACAGTGTGAACCTCTCTTTCTTCCCTTCTTAACACACTTTGGTCCTCCGTATGCTAGACCCGCTCAGAAGTGGATCAGAGTGCTCCTGGAGGATGCTTGAAAAGTGTCCCCCGCCTGCTATAAATGCCCTGATATCATCATTCTGTGTTTAGGTTCTGATGAAGGAAATGTGTCTGTTTTATTGGAAACATCTTGGGGAAGGAGGCAAGGGCCTCTCCCTGCAGTCTGGCAGCTGACAACAGAGCTGTCAGCTCTATCCCACCTGTCCCCATAGCTGAGACAGACAAGGCCCCACATGCTTTCCATACGTAAACCTTGTGAAGTTCCCAATGGACACAGTGCAGATTGAGCCCCAGTTGCTGTTTCAGGACAAGGTAACTCAAACCACATGCCTGGAGAGGAATCAAGGCAAATGTGATTCTCCAAGTAAGTAAGCAAGTGGCACCTTCCCATTTGAGCCATGTATTAAGAACACAGACCAGAAATTGGCCAGTCCATAAAGTAATCACAAACATGAGTCCTTAAAATTACCAGGGACTCAATTTGGCTACTTATGTTCCATAAATTCCACTTATTCTTTTCTATTCTTTAATAAAAACTCAGGAACCTGGGCATTAGAAGTTAGGTAGTACACATATGGGGAATTTCCCCTGGCATCTTAGCTTTTCAGTCTGAGCTTATGGCCAAGAGGTAGAAGACAGAGAGCTCCTGTGTCTGGTCTCTGAAGTGAGCTTCAAAGAGACACACTGGGTGCAGTGATGCCTCTCCAGACTTGACGCATGTGTGTGAAAGTTTCAGGGAGGGCTCTCAACTACTAGAAAGGTGATGGTAAGAAGCCATCTAAAAAGGGTTAGTCAGAAGCCTAGGCCCTCTAGAAAACTGTTCTTGGTGGTTTTGCTTTATGAATGATTTATAAATAATATTTTCTGTGATCTATCCCAACTGCGCTTTGGCTCAGCATGATGTTTTGGAAAGGAACCAGTTAAGTCCTTCCCAGTTAATTGCTACTACAGCGATTTAAAAAAATATTTTATGTTTTATATTCTCAGAACTGAGCTTCCTCATTATTTCTAAGGATCATATATTTAAATAGTTACATGAAGAAGCTCTTAAGTCGGGCTCTAAACTTCCTTTTACTACATCTAGCTGTTGGCCTTGGACAGTTAATTCTCTCCCTATTGTAGTATGTTTTTTATTTGTAAAATGGTGTTAATAACAACACCCACTCATAGGTGACTTTGTGTGTCAAAGAGTTAATGCTTGTAAGAATTTTGGAATGGTGCTTGGTACAGAGTGAGTACTCAATAAAAGGGAGAGTTAACATTTGCTATGCATTATAGCACTCAGCACAGTGGCTGGCATACCACACACACCAATGACTGCTGGTTATTATGACTACTGGGACTATTATCCACTTAGCTGAGGGAAGGATGTCTGTCCAAAATCTCTCGTTTCCTCACTCTTGACCTCCTGGTATGATTCAGACATAAATCCCCTGAGGTGTCATCCAGTCCCTGGGGGTAGAGAAGGGAGAGCCATGAGGATAAACGAGCAGAGCAAAGATGTGAGGCTAGCAGTTCAGACACTGTGGGAGTGCTCAGGCCCAGGATCATCTGACCTTTCCAGAATGAAGAGAAACCACAGCAGCCCTCACTTTCCCTGGGCTCTCTGTGAGTCATTCTAAGCCCTTGGCTCCCAACCCATAGGGAAAGATGTTTGGAGCACAGCTTGAGTCCCAGGCTCTATGCTTAGACCAAAATGCTTTGATGTGGTTGACTGGGCAAAGAGGAGGTGAAAATCCTGGCTCCCAGGGGCCTTTATGTCCCTCTGGTCTTTGAAGAGGCTGGGTACAAGTCTCAAAGACAAACGTCTTCTCCAGAGTGAGAAGGGAAGGCACTCAGATAGTCTTCGTTTGGCGCTTAGCTTTTTTTCTTCTGAAATTAGTTCATGCTTTATTACTGTAGACAAAGGATCTTGGTGTATGTTCATTTATTTGACAAACACCAGTTGGCCACTATGTGCTAGGTATAGTGCTAGGCAATACCCTCAAAGGGGATTTAACGAAATCCTAAGTAATGACTACATAGTATTTAAAACACATAATGTTAAGTGGCTTACAATATAATGTGGGCCTAGTTAAGGGGGAATGTCACACAAGGCTTCATGGAGGAAATGATGTAGGGGTAGATATGTTGGTCCCAGAAACAGACTCATCTGACTTTTACTTCCTCTGTAAGTTTGGAGAGGATTTCTTATTCCTGAGCCTTGGTTCTTCCATCTAGAAAATGAAGACAAAGGTACCTTTTTAAAGGAGTCTCTGTATAGACTGAGTGAGGGAATAGTAATGTGGTAATGTGCCTGGAACAGAATTAATGAATGGTGGTCATCTGTGTTACTGAAAGTATGCAGAGGCCTAAAAGTTTTACATGGGCATTACTCCAAGATGGTGGCACATTTGGAATTTATTATTAAAGTTTTCATTTCATAGACAGCTGCATCTGAGCCTAAAATCCCATAATCGTGCTTCTGAAGAGTGTCAGGGTTGCCCAAGATTTATCAGCACCTGACGATGTAGCAGGCTTTTACTGAGGAGCTCACACATCACATCTTCTCCCCAGTCTAGAGGAGTTTGAGCCCATGTTCACTGCTTGGCTGCATCCCAGGCTTAGAGGAGAGAGGAGAGAAACTGAGCTGTAAGACATGAGTTCACAGGATGATTCCATCTGTGAGAGATTCTATACTATTCTGGATGTTAAAAAAATATCCTGTATACCAAATGACCTTTTCTTAAATTGTTTGCCAGATATTTACTGAGGACCGTTGTGTACAAGGCACGAACCATGTTGCTTGCCGTCCTCTTCCATTTCAATGATCAAAACGGCTGAATCATCCCAAAGAGAAAAGCACCAGTTTCTACACGTGTCCTTGTTCCCCTCTCTCTTGCCACTGCCAACCAGTTTCAAGAAACTTTTATCTCCATTTGTATTTTATGGGCTCTCTTTCTTCTTTTTCAGTTGTGCCATGGTACATTCTTTAGAAGGCAGTCAAGCAGAGGCTAAATGTGATGTGGGAGGAGCCAAGATGGGGGTTGCCTTATGCATCTCTCTGTTAGTCTCCCTGGGGTTATTTAATCTTGAATTCTCTTATGGCCTTGAAGGATTAGGTTTGGGGTTTGATATATACTGTACTGTGATTCAGAGACTGCTGTTAAACTCTGTACCATTCTGAGACCCATGTAGCACACTCTACAGTTAGGGCACATCTTTCTCTTCTTAGGCAAGTGACCTCCAAAAGCTGGGTGTGTTGGTGCACGCCTATAACCTCAGAATTTAGGAGGTAAAGGCAGGAGGATCAGGAATTAAAGGCCAGCCTTGGTTGTATGGTGAGTTCAAAACCCACCAGAACTGTATGAGACCCTGCCTTTAAAACCAGAAGAAAAAGAAAAATCAGTGTCCTCAAAAAAATTTCAAAAATAACAATTGCTTAAAATAGTCTCCAAAAGGATTTAAAACTTTCTTGGCTGAAGTGTTATCAAGAAAATGTAGTTGGAGCACAGAAGCTTTATATAGATTCATAAATCTTACATTATTCAAAATTAGCAGAGTGCCCTCTGCCTAGAATGCTCTTCTCAGCTCATTTTCGCCAAGAGCTAGTTCATTCTGGAGCCAAATATGAGTGGCCATGTCCTAGGACATAGATTTGTTACCCAAAATTCCATGTTTCAGCATGGTAAGTTTTATGAATTAACACTTTTTATTGATTTCTGTATTTCATACAGAACATCTTAGTCGTCTTTGGACCCTTTTGCCCATGGGCACTGTCCTGCAGCCCCACCACTGGATTTCATGCATTCTGTCATTTCTGTTAAGGCCTATTGAGTCAAGTTCGTGTCCCCAGATGTCTCTCAGTGAAAGTTCATCCACTGAGGTCTGCTCAGACTATTTAAAGTTCCTCTGTTTAAGAAGATCAGCTCTTTCTCACCCAGCAGTAATCAGCTACCAATAGTTCTTCGGCTAAGATTGGGGCCTGCAGCCCATTTCCACAGTTCTGTGCTGGGTTTTCTGTCTGTTTGAATTTGCATGGGTCTTGTGCATGCCGACACTATTGCTGCAGGTTTATATAAGCAGGGCTACAGGAGCCTGTAAAATCTTATTTCTATGTGATCATGCATCTCCTCCCTGGCTCTTACAATCTTTACACCCACTCTTCCGCTATGGTCCTGAGCCCTAGGTGGGTAAAGTTAAATGCAGGAGTCCTGTCCAAGGACCAGCAGTCTGCAGACTCAATCCCTACATTTTGGCCATTTGTGACCTTTTGTGTTTCTGGCCCTCTGTTGCACAAGGGAGCTTCATTGATGAGAATTGAGAGATTCATTAGTGTCCTCTTTACTCCTGTTCTATGTTCCATGAACAAGGTGTAGACGTTGTATAGTAGAAGTGCCACTTGGGCTTGGGCAACTCACAGACAATGTCTGTGTGACCAGTTGTGGTACTCTGTAGTAGTCTCCTTCTGGTACAAAAGAAGCTTCTTTTATGAGTGGTGACCGGAATATTTGCCTATAAATACAAGGATACACATCTTGCACATAGTAAGAAATTGCATTAGTCTAGAGATGTGATAATCTTGATAATCTTTCTCTAAGATCTATGACCTCTCCAGTCATGCCTATCTGGCTATGTTTACAGTACCACAAATGAGTTTACTACCATTGAGTAGGCTTTTAGTGCAATTAGGTAGCTGCTGATTGCCTTTAAAATAAAAGTGCCACTACTGTCCTAATGTCAGGTGCTGTGCCGGTCATTGCTTTATTTTTATTTTGTGTATATGCATGTGCATGTTATGAGTATGTGTATTGCATGCATGTATGCAAGTGCACCCATGTTGTGCAATGCCTGAAAAAGACAGAAGAGGGCATTGCATCTGATGGAACTGGAGTTATGGACACTTGTTAGCCATCATGTGAATGCTGGGATTGCAACCTGGGTCTTCTGCAAGAACATCCAGTGCTCTTAACCGCTGAGCCATCTCTCTAGCCCCTGTCTTTAATTTTTGTTTTTTCCTGAATTTGGTCTCATAGTTATGATATCATGTGGAGTGGCTTGTTCTAATTTTTAGAAAAGATGGTTCTTTAATATCTAAATTATTTGTGAACAGCTTGCTGTGTTCTTTTGTCTTGGTATACCAGATTTTAGTTTAGGAAAGCAAATGAAAATCCACATTTCAGAAGAAATCAGATAACAATACGGCATTGTTTAAATTTCGTTTAAACAATTTGTCTTTTTTTCATGTAGTGAATATTTTCAGTGACAGAGATACAAATAATAGGTTAGTCTTGTCAGAAATGAGAATTTATGGGTTTTGTGGGTAAAATGAATTTTTTTAAAAGTCAGAAAGGGAAATGGGACTCTAGTGGGAGTCACTGTCCTGGTGCTCACTAAATATTATTAGTAAAATGTAAATATCATTTCATTTTTAAAATCCCAGCCAGTGGTACTATAGGATGTCTTAAATACTTATTTAATCAAGAAACATTGGGTCTTCATGGAAGCTCAAACCAGAAGAAAACTAGCACAGAATTGGGGAAGTGGATTGGAAGCCCCAGCATCAGCTGAGGAACTATTGGCAACTGATGAGTACTGGGAGAGTGTGATTTGGATTTCTTTAAGGGAGTGATGCTAGACCATTGACCAGGATCAAGTGGAGGGACTCACAGTGAGGAACATTTTTGCACACAACTTTGGCCTGAAAGCTCTTATCATATATGACAGAATGCATGAAATCCAATGGAGGGGCTAGAGGGGATGCAGACAGCGGAGGGTCTAAATATGATCAAGATATATTTCATGAAATGCACAAAGATCCAATAACAAATTTTAAAAGCATGGTGTTTTATACCAGCATAGTTGTTGTTCTTATTAGAAACGAATTGTTTTTTATATAATTTGTATAAGAGAAACTAAACCAAATCTTGGAGTATCTCTCAAAAGAGTAAATGGAGTTAAGGTTAATATAAAGAAGCTGGATTTGTTAGTATGCTATCAGGATTTTTAGAGTCTTTAATTTGTTTTATTTTGACTTTTTTTTTGTTTAAGAGAAATCTTATTGATTTAAAAGTTTCATACAGTTAATTTTCATCATATTCAGACCTCCACCCTAACCCTACGACCCCCATCCCTCCTCCTGGACTTCACAGCTTCTATTAGCAAAGAAAAACCCCATTCATCTTACAAAACACCTCTGAGCTGGATGCTGGAGAAATCATGTCTCATTAGTGTGTCAGTGATCTACATAGAGAGGTGTGCAAAAGTGAGGCCCATTCCCTTTCTTTTGTACATGGTTTGGGCTCAGAGTAAACCCAGGTTTCTTGGAATAGGATTTTCACTCTAAATTTCTGGTTCTCTTACACACTGTTTAGGAATGTCAAGGAGGGATGTCTGTTTTTCTCAGGGGTCAGAAACACTTGGATTTCTTCATCAAAGTTAGTTGTTCTCAGCCCTTGTGCAGGTTACATTTTGGCTGCTTCTGGACCTCACTCAGCACAATGATCCCACTGTAGACCAAGGTGTTTTCCAACAGGCTGGGTAAAAGAAGAAGCTAGGTCCTCACAGCAGGCAGCAATTAGCTCATAAGCCTCCAATCCAAGATTCCCGGAGTGGCAGATGGGACGTTTCACACAACAGCTTTATACCAGTGTCCTCTAGTTTATTTTCTGAAATCTGTAGACTTATCAGATTCCCAGTGTTGTTGAGGACTGCAGCCAGATCTTGACAGCCACTAGGTGATGATGGTCAGCCAATCACAGTGCCACCAGGGCACGTGGGCAGGCGGGTCTGCTAGGCTCAACTCCATCGTTTTGCGTGGGTAGCCCAGCCGGCATGACTCGTCTGATCCACGTGGGTGGCTGGGTGGCTCTGCCCTGCCAGTGTGTGTGTGTGTGTGTGTGTGTGTGTGTGTGTGTGTGTGTGTGTGTGGAGGGGGTGCGGGGGGCAGGCCAGCATGGTTCTGCCATCTTGGCTCACCAGTTATTTCTCCTCTTACTTGCCAAGCCCTGAGTTCAGAATTTTGAGATCCATATGGAAACACAGAGATTCTTAATACAATGAAGAGGACTGGAGCCATTCAAGTCCTTGTGCTGAGAGTCACCATCACCACCACTGATCTGGTTCTACCACTGTCTTGACTCTCTAATTGTTTTCTTTCTTACTTACCAAGCCCTGAGTTCAGAATTTTGAGATTGATATAGAAATGTTATGGTCAGGTAAATATTCATGATCTGTGATAAGGCTCCTCACATGGTCTACTGCAAGCATTCAGTCTCTTCAGAGTTGGCATATTCTCTTTCAATATTTATTATAATTATACAAATTACTTTATAGAATTATATATCATATATTAATATAACATATTAAAATATATTATTATATATAACATAGACTGATATATTTTATATATTATATATAATTATATTAACAGTATATAATAATATATAATTCTTATTTATTATTTTTATTTTCTGTGTATGAGTATATTGCTGACATGTATGTTAAGTGCATCCATGTTGTGAAATGCCCTTGGTGGTCAGAAGAGGGTGTTGGATCTCCTGGAACTGGAGACAGTTGGTAGCCACCATGTGGGTGCCAGGAATCGAACCTGGGTCCTCTGCAAGAACAACCAGTGCTCTTAACCACTGGACCATCTCTCCAGCCCTCATACATCTTTTTAAAACAAATTTTAAAATCTGAAATTAAAGTTTAAGTAGTTAACCTGTATGGTATCTGCCAACTCTACTCAGGTCTCTGGAGTTCTCCTTTTCTGCTCTCTTACTGTTTGTTTCCCTTGCAGGATAGCTAAGTTTTGGCATATGTCCAAAGTCCTAAAAATCTCATAATAAAGCCTGGGTTTTCTTATTAGGATAAAAACCTTTTGAAACAATATGAGAAAACTGACATATTTGACTTAAAAGAACATTAAAAGAGGTAAGAACAACTATAAAAGGCAGACAAGGTGGCACACCTGTACCCCCAGCCAATAGGCAGTGGAAGCAGGGGGTTAGAAGTTCAGGGTCACCCTTGCTAACCTCAGTAAACTAGGCAACCTGAGACCAAGTCTCAAAAGGTCAAACAAACAACAAAAGCACAGAACAACAACAACAACAACAAAACAGAACAAAGGCGTCTTCTTGGTCCACAGAACAACTTTGTCATCCCTTCTGCACTTAACCCAGGCTCATCAAAATAAATCGCAGGTGTTAGAATGTTAATCACAGTCTTAGATCACCTGCAGCTGTTTGAGCTGGACTTCTTTAAATGAGTTGATTAAGGGCCAGTTAGATGGCTTAGTGGGTAAAAGTGCTTGCTTCTCAAACCTGATGATCTGAGTTCAATCCTTGGAACCCATGGTGGACAGAAAGAATCAATATGTTAAAGTTGTCCTAGGACCTCCACAGGCATACAATATCATGTGCATACCTGCCCATACATACCTCTCTCTCTCTCTCTCTCTCTCTCTCTCTCATAAACAATATACATATATATATATATATATATATACACACACACTAAAAAATAAAAATTAAAAAACAACACTGATTAAGCCAAGTACGGTGATGGTGCACATCTGTAATCCCAGCACTGGAGAGGTGGAGATGGGAGGACCAGGAGCCTAAGGCTAGCTGAGACTACATAGTGAGCTGGACGGCAGCTTGGGCTATATGAGACCGTGTCTCAAAGAACAAAAACAAACAACAAAAAAAGGTTGATTATCTGAGCATGCTGGCACACTCTTTTTATCCTAGCACTTAGAAGGCTAAGGCAAGAGGATTTAGAACTCCAGGCTAGCCTGAGTGAAAGGAGACTGTGTCTCAAAACCAAAGCAAGGTGAGATGAGAGAAGACAAGATGAAACAACACAAAACAAACTGGGTATAGATTGCCCAGTTCCCACCCACAGCTCCCAAATTAGAATCCTTGGGCTACGGATCTAAGAATCTGCAAGGCTTTCTGTGACACCAAAGACTGCCAGTCAGTTGATTTGATTCACTTTTTGGGATGAAAAGATGACAGGCTCAAAGAAGGGCAAAGACATGGACAGCTACTTCCCTGAAGATGAGCCTGGTTGGAGTGAAGGCTTGGCTGACTGAACACCTTCAGGAGACATCAGGCCCTGTGACAGCAAAAACAGAACTTTGGAGACAAACTTTGTTAAGTCTTCTAACCTCTTACTTCCTAACCATGTGATCTGCAGGTGAGTTAAACTTTCAGAGCCTTCAGTTCTGAATTAGCAGAACAGAGACCTCGACTCTCCATCTCACAGAGTTGTGAGCATTAACTGTGAGCTCATATCTAAAACTGCCAGCCCAGTGCTAGGCCCCCTGGGTTTTCTGCAGACCCTTAATCCTATGGATCTCCTGCTGTGCCTCATCCCCAGATATACCACCTGGAGGCTGCAGACTGTCCACATGAGAACACTTGACTTTTCCAGACCACGGGGTAATTTATCACAGGACCATTCTCCCAGACTTGGAAGGCGGGCGGCAACCCTGCCAAAGACAGATGGGAGAGCTGGAGTCCAGCTGCTGTCAGTGATGTTCAGTGGATGCATTTACAAGGCTTTCCACAATTTTCTGGCATCCTTCTCCATCATCCACACACCAAAGGCAGCCCACTGCACACCCTGGGCACACGTGCCGGCTCCCCCACAGCTGAATTTTTTCTCTTCTCTTTCTTATTACTCATTTCTATGTGGTTGTGGTCAGCATGCCACTGACTTCTTGTGCTAAATTTTTGTAATTTTTTTGACAAGCATTCCTATCCTCTCTTTCCTCAAAATTAAACATGAGTCGCAATACCATAAGCACAGTGTAAAGAATTTTCAACCCTTTTCATAGTCACTTGAACAGGTTATCAATACATATTTCTTTATCAACTGCAGTATGCCCAGCAGCATCCTACTTGCTGAAGGGCCTTATAACCAGATCATTGGTCAAGATACAGGAAACATGGTTGTCCTTTTCCTTTAGGACTGTGGTCCTTGAGTTTGACTTGGAATTATCTGGACACACTTCAAAAACTACTGATGCCTGGGTCTTGGTATCAATCTTTGGATCCCACACACACACGATCAATCAATCAATCAATTAAAATAAATGAATAAGTAAAAATTTTAAAGCAAATAGCCCCACCAAGCTGCCCGGGACAGATCACTGACAGCAGGCGCAATGCTTGTCTCATCGGGGTTAGCTCCTGCGCTTCCTCCTACTACTTTATTGCTACCTCACTTCAGAATTTGCAATCAGGTAACTGCTCATTGAACAATATGCATCTCTTCTCTAAACTCTGTAATCACTAAAGACCATTCTTTCACTTCCTTATTGACAGGCTTAAGGAACAGGTAATAAGGAAGGAACTGAAGTGCCAATGGGAGATCAGGCCAGTGCATGCACCTGACACCTATAATGTGCTGAGTGTCAAGAGACAGCAGCATAGATCCTTGTCTGAAGTCAGAATTCCTATTGATTTCTATAACTTCAGCGGTTATCAGAAGGGTGGTTTTCTCTCTCTGTACTGATTTGGAGCCTCTAAGGAATGTTTCACTTGACAGAAAATAATACAAGTACTTTAAAAAGACTACCTTAACTTTTGGAGGACATAAAGTTACCATTTCATCCATAACCCTTTTGGGGTATTAACTATGCCGGTGTGGAATGGAGCAGTAAACCCTGATATTTAGCAGTCTTTCCAAATGTTACTGAGGATTCTAACATTCAAGTGTCATGAGCTGACTTAGGTCAATGTCATGGCTAATGGAAATATTATAGTCAAAGAGTACCTACTGACTCATTAATTAACATGAGGCAGAAAGGAAATTAAAACAGAGTTGGTCTAACTAGGCTCCCAAGACCATTTGGGCTGCATAAAAACACCTGCAATCAAGCCACCAGTCATTCTAAGAATAATCATTTGATATACAATTTGTAACCATTCTCTCAGTGCATATGTGTAAATGCAACCAAGACAAGGAAAGTGTGTCTATTAATCTTATATACGGAATTGTAAGAATTACTAAACCCATCCTAAAAGCCCCAGAGTTATGAACTTGAGATAAGTGACTCTAAAGGGTGTCTCTTAAACTAGTCTAGCAAGCTACCTAGCAAGAGCAATTTTTAATTTGTTGTTGGATTGGTTAGAATATGTTGATGATACATAATAATGGTTTTGTTATGGAATTTTCATACATTTATATAGTGCATTTTTATCTTATTCACCCCAACTTCTCTTTCCTGCTTCCTTCCCATTCCAGCTGAACCCCCTTACTCTTCACATCTAGTCTTTCTTCCCCTTCCACATGTTTATGTTTTTGTTTATTTTTGATGACTCAATGAGTTTCATTAGGGTGAGGGATTATTTACAGATATAGGGGCTCCTTATCAGTGCCCACACCACTGAAGAAAATACCTTCCCTGTCACAGTGACTATTAGGTGACTATAGACTCTCAGGAAGGAGTAGTCTTGGGAGCCTTTCCTCTTAGCTACCATCATTAGCCTGTAGGTCCTTCAAAGGGCATGAGGCCTCATGGGCCCTTCTCTCCTGTGGGGTCTGGATCTATCATAAAAGGTATTGAGCAAGCCGAGCAACCTCAGATGCCCTGAAGGGATGGTAGGAGTCTGGCCTGCTTTGCCTGATGCGATAACCTAGGTACCAGAAAGCCACTGCAGGCCTCAGCAGTTGCTTCATCTTTTCCCCCAACAAAGATCACCCCAGACCAGAACCAGGTTTTTGGGTTTCATTTCTTCATTCCTAATTTCCACATCAGCCCTACAACCTTCCCGCCTTTACCTAAAGACCCCACCTTTAACTTTCCCAGAAAGGCCTCCCTGCCTTGGTTTCAATACCTGAACTGCCCACAAATGCAGTCTCCTGGGAATCTCTCCCACCACACTCTGAGCCACGTGAGCGAGGACCTGTTCGATCGTCCTCCATTCTCTGGGATGGCTGGAGCACAACAGCCGTGCTGAAGATGAAGACCCACCCACACTCCCACATGGCAGGATGCTGACAGGCTCAGTCTGGAACATGTTTTGTGCCAGGAATCACAACAGCTGTGAGATCCAGAGAGCAGTGGTGACTCATGCTCTGGAGACATAGCTCCATCTCACTCTGCTCTGCCCTTCAGCTTTTACATTTTTTCCATCTCATCTTCTACGATGTCCCCTGAATCTTGGGGGAAGTGATACAGAATTCTCATTTATGGTGGAGTATTCAATAGTTCTTTCTTCTCAGTACTTTGGCCTGTTATGAGTCTCTAAAATTTCAGTTGCCCACTGCAAACAGGGGCTTCTCTGACCAAAGATGATTATAGTGCTAATCTATGGGCAAAACCATAATTTAGATGGCAATTTGATGGGCATAACTGGTCATTTGGAAAACAATAGTAGTGGCCTCCTGCTAAGGCTTATGACCTTCCCAGTCACTGGCTCTTAGTCAGGTTTACAGATGTGGGTTTCCTCCTGTGGGGCAGTCCTGAAATCTGATCAGAAAAGGGTTTGTTACCCCCACTACTGACTTGTCCCTGTTGCACCAGTGGACCCTTCTTGCCTGGCCAGTCAATAGTATATTATGTAGTTTTTACAACGGAGTAAAACTTTTGATGATGATTCTCCCCTGTATAGTGCGTTTCAGCTAGTCCTCAGATTAGTCAACAGGGAAGAGGCTGCCATCCCCGTTCCAGCTCAACTTCTCTATGTCCTATGACCAAAGCATGAACTATCTTCAGCAGCCTTACTGTCTAGCAGTAACACTATTCCTACATGTCATTGAAATCTGCTTTTTCCGTGGTTTCTCATGCCTCCAAGTATAAAACTTTGAAATCTTTTGAGATGGTGACCTTTTGGTAGGACAGCTAGCTCTCTGCAAATTAAGAATTTCAAAATGGTGGCACTAGAGCCTTAAGCAATTTCATGGTCTTACGTGACTGTGACTGCTTATCACTGAAACCAGACAGTTCTGTCTCCAGGGCAGCAAGATCCCAACAGTGCTGTTCCAGCTACTTGCTTGTACAGTCAAGGAACAACTGACACTGCCATGCATGGCCAGATGCCCTGTAAGCAAATGGTGCCAGCTGTCCATGAGACATCTGCAGGGACACCCAGAGAGGAACCTCCGATACAGAGTGCTTGAAGCCTGTCAGTAAGGACTAGCAGTGAAAGGACAGAAGCTGTGTACAGCTGTCATGGAACTCAGAAAAGAAGAGTTGGCCACTGAGGATCGGAGTGCCAACATTTCCCAGAATAGAGGCAGCCTTGGGTGTTTTTCTTTTTCCCTAAATGAGATTATATGTAATCTTCATATATTATTCACATGGGAGGGGGGAATGGAGAGAATGAGTAAATATAGACTTAATCTTTCAGTATTTCTAGTTTGCTAACCCACTCCCAAGGTGTCAGTTTCTCTGTATTAATCTCAGGGTGGAGATCTGCTAGCATGATAAAAATAATGTACCTTAGTAGTTATAACTTTAGGCACACAAGCCTAAATCATAGAGAGACAGTGGATTTAGGTAAAGGAATTTATTGATCAGAACTGTGAAAGCATAATGTTTCCATTCAATGGAGACATTTTCCTGGTCTTGAGACAGTGAGATGCCAGGGGACATACACATATATCTCAGATAGAACCACGTGGTATACATATACTATATGCTGCAGAGGGAATGGATGGCAGCAGCGTTGTCCCCACCTGGGGTCTGGGGCACACAAGCAGCAGACAGTCTGCTGGGAAAGGTCAGAGGAGATGTCACTGGCAGTTTGAATGGCCTACTGATGGAGGATCCAGGACCACGGGATCTGTTACACAACAATTAATCCGCTCAAGACTGCATAGCTTTATAGAAGATTCTAGAATATTCAGTGAAGAAAGGAAAGCAAAGTTATGAAAGTTGCGCACTAAATAGACTGGAAAGAAGATTAATAAATCATTAAGAACCATTTTTCGTGTGTGCCTATGTTTATTGACTGGGGTCCATTTTTACTACTCTATAATGACCCGGTACCCTAAGTTCATTATCCAGTTCCTATTGCTTCTTAGTAATGGAGCAACTTAAAAAGACAAAGTTTTGAGCAGGTCATGTGAATGCTATCACAACTGCTGTAAGTTCATATGTGCCATCTATGACTCTTATAATCTTTCTTCCCCCTCTTTTGCAATGATCCCTAAGCAGGAGAAGGTATGATACAGGCCCCCATTTCGTGCTGTTATAGTGATATAGTGCCCCATGCAGTGCTGAACGCTTCACAGTCATTTGTTCTCTGCACCTTGACCAGTTGTGGGTCTCTGCGTTAATCACCATCTTCTTCCTAAAGATGAGATAAGATCTTCTGCTTCTCTGATGAGGGCTGAGAGATTCAAGCTCGAGCCAGACAAAATTCCAGCACGGAGAGGCGAGGAGGGCACTACCTCCCATCAATATCTAGCAGCTCTTGGCGACTGGTAGCTGCTGGGACAGGGAGAGTCAGTGTTCTTTACAGTGTGAGCCCAGGTAGGTCAGCCATGCTCCGGTGGATGCCCTGAGTATCTGGGCATCACAAATTGGACTCGATGGGTTTATGAAAGAAGAGGACACAAAGGTAGGGGACGGGGGCAGGAGATGGGCCTGGGAGGAGACCAGGGCGGGAAGGTGGATATGATCAAAACATGCTGTACAAAATTCTCAAAGAACGAATACATTTTTTTAAAAGAAAAGAATGAGATAAAACATCAAAATAAAAGACTTAATTTTTAAAGAACAATTTTAGGTTCACAGCAAAATGGGGATATTTAGATATTTGTTTTATTCCATCTGTTTCCATAACACCCCCGCCCCCACTTCTCAATATATCCTGCTGAAATGATACATTTTTTTTTTTTTTGCTTTTGAAACTGCCAAAAACTACTTGACACATCATAATCAACAATTTGTTACTAGGTTCACCCTTAGGGCTTTCCATGCTGTGGGCTTGGGCAGCGTGTAATGCTAGGAATCTACCACTGTAGTTTCATGCATAGTATTTTTTGCTTCTCTAAAATTCTTCTGTGTTCTGCCTGTTCATCATTCACTCTACCCCCAATCCCAATCGCTGGCAGACTGGTATTCTCTATTGTAAGAACAGCAGGAGGAGGAGAAAGACGAGGAAGAACACTTCATTAGTGTCATATAATAGTAAAGGGTGTAGGCTCTGGAACTGGACACCTCAAGTTTTTCAGTTTCTACCTTCACCACTTCTGCTCATTTTTAGGAAGTTCAAAGATACCTTATAATACTTTCGAGGAATGAATGTGTTAACATACCTAAACACTGATCAGTACTTGGCAGATATTTTCTTTTATTTTAAATGTTCCCTTCTAACCAGTATTCAATGCATGGAGTCTTCTCATAGTACACATAAAATTTTATTCTTCCTTTCAGTTTAATACTATTCCATATGTTTTTCTTGGGGCTTTAATGATTTTGATGTTTAGCATAATGCAATTCATTGAGTATTCAATCACTTACATCAAAACGGACTATGCTATTTACAGAAATCTAAAAATGATGTCAGAAAAATTAGCAAAGTATCAAGCAAGTAAAACATCAAAACAGAAATCTAAACAAAGAAACTCACCCTAAAAAGAAGTGTAGAAAGGCAAATAAAAGTTAGTTATATTCTCACCTGGCACACTTCAACACTAAAAACGTTGACAATATCTACGTTGGATTATGGTGCAGGGCATCCTCTCCTGGCAGAGAGTAAACTGGCGTAACTACTTAGCTGTTAGTGTTCAAAATACATAGGCGTCTCCAACATTTCAGTCCTCCTTCACTGCCTCAAGAAGCCGTTGCGTGTTCTTCAGGAGACAGGACCCAAGGTGTTCAGTGAAACAGCATTTGTAATCATGAAAATTAAGAAACACCCTCATCAGCACTTGGAGTGGTGAAACAAGCTGTGATATATTCACTCTAAGTGAAAACAGTGAGTGATCTCTAGCAGTGAGGACATGGGACTCTTCTAAGGCAAGTGGATAACTTAAAAAACAGTTACATGAACCAAGCACAGCAAAATAGCATTCTCACAACACACAGCTAAACAAAACCGATAGCTATGTACATAAGTATCCATAGTGCATACATGCATATGCTAATGTGTGTGTGTGTGTGTGTGTGTGTGTGTGTGTGCATGTGTGATGTCTTGTATATGAATAGTGTTTGAGGTGGTAATTCCCAATTGTTAGTAGTGACTACCTTCATATGGAAAACTAAGATTGGTCAAGGGATATTTTAGCTTTTCCTGTATGCATGAATTTGTTTTTTTACAATGATGATATGTCTTGGAGACCTGTCCAGCCTGTGACCGAGGTCTATGTAGCTATGACCGTGTACTGGTAAAAAATCATAGGCTTACAGGAAACATCGTGTTTTTTTTTTTTTTTTTGTCAGTCGATTGCGTTGTTCTTGAGCATGAACTTGTAGATGACATTGTTCTACAATGTCAGAGGGCCTATAGTGAGCCTCATGTGATTAAAGATGAAGTTCTAAGAATTGAGAGATGCAGGAGACAAAGGTCCTGAAGTCCGAGTCCTGTTTGATTGAGCAGCTGGGTAATAGTTTGCTTAGCCATTGACGTGTATTTGACAGCTCGGTTTGTCTCTATTCTTTTATACTATGGATCTCTGTACACTGCGGCTTCTTTTTCTTCTTTGGATTTATTTCTCTAGGATGAATTCCAGAAGTGGGATTACTGGCTAAAATGGTACAAACATCTTTCTCACTGGTGACATATTTTTCCATATTGCTTTCCAAATATGTGCCACTTCCTCTCACATCATTACCACACACATACACACACACACACACACACACACACACACACTCCAGTGAGGTCTCTACTACTTGTTCTAACCTGTTTTTCTATTGCTATATTCTAGTTCTCTGGAATGTGTGTTTTCATCTCAGTTTGAAATCTGTTTAAGACTGAAGTCTCCTAGAACCAGGTCCCTTAAACTTTTGTCACTTACGAGACATTGAAAAAAAAAGTCACCTTGGGCGTATAGGTATATAAAATAGGTCTACGTTTGCTGACAGTAAATAATAAGGAAATTTATTTTATAACAATTCTTTAGTAAATATATGTTACCATTAATTAAACATGAAGGCAAGTTTGCATGCTAATAAGATGGAGGTGCTTGTTTATTTTTACATAAAAATTAAACCTTAGCTGAATATTTGAAACTGTTGAACATAAACTGTTCAACTTTTTTCAGATTTACTGGATAGTTCAATTTCATAATCATTAATGTTGAAAAGATTACCTCACATAAATACATAATATGAAAAGATATATACAGGCTTGAGTCCACTTCAGAAATTGTTACAAATTCTACCCTAATCCCAAACTGAAATTCATTTAACAATTCCTTATGAAAATCTACCTAACAACTCAAACAGCAATTAAAATTTTTATTAATTATATTTATTTATTTATTTTAGTGTGTGTGTCTAGGTCAGAGAACATCTTTCAGGACTCATTTCTCTCTTTCCCACATGCTGTTCCTGGTTCCTGGGGATTGAACTCAGGTCAGCACGCTTGGCAGTAAGCACCTTTACCCACTGAGCCATCCTGTCTTCCTTCAAACAGCAGTTTGTAAGATCAAAAATTCTAGCAAAATACAACCCAAAGGTATACTAACTTGATAAGGGCTGAGGAATGCCGGCAGGAAACTTACTCAGGCTTTGTTTCCTGTAATTATGCTGTTGTGTTTTTAGAAGAGTGCTGTGTGCACAGTGAAAGCACTGCAGCATACAGCACACAGAGGCTCCATGGTGAACCAGGTGCTCTGGGCGGTGACTGTTGGTGGGTGGGGAGCAGGGGCATAGAGAGCGCAGAGTGGGCATGCTCTTTGTTCAGAATGAGGCTGTCGTGAAGTTACGAGCGTGATGCAACCTGGGCAAGAAACACCTGGACTTATTACACATTTGATTTGGAGTTCTTGCCCCCACACATTGAGAAACCTATTGTTGCCAAATTTTGACTCCCACGTTCGGTTATGCGACCCCAGTTTAAGAAACTACGATTTAGAAGACTTTCTGCTCCTAATTTTTCTGCTCTAGCTAGAGTGTGTGCACACCTTCAAGACAGGTATGCTCAACATTCCCACTTCACAGATGAGAACACTGAGGTTTACAGAGGCCAAGTTTCCTGTCCAGGTTGTCGAGCTATCTTCACACTTTCTCCACATCTGGCTGTGATTCTCTATCAGTTTGGTGGGGACAGAGATGGTTTGAACCCAAATAATTCTTGCTTACTTGTGGTGACAGTGCCCTCACCATTCACCCTCCGGTCCCCTTATTACTTGCTTCTCAGGTTGCTGTCTTGTTTGAAGTACTCGATCCTAATACCTCTCTACTTCATCTTTAACCTAAACTCTCAAGCCTGGTTAGATTCTAGACAGGTCAGTGAACCAGAGCGAAGCCTGGAGCCTGGCCCTAGAAGTCTGGGTTTAACTAAGCTGTAGCAGTGTGGTGTGGGTGTTGGATTGTTTTGGGGATGCCTAGGGAACTCTGGGGGAGAATCTCTAACTTAATGACTCAGGGTCTAGAGGGCAGTGAGGGGTGGAATGCCATCTCCCTTGGCTAGTCCATCTCCATCACCACTTGCAGCCATGTACCCATGTGGCCACTTGTCAATCCTGCCCGGTCTGTCTCTGCCTTCCTTTAGCACACCATGAGTCTTACAGTCAAATCTCTTCCCCAGCCATCTCTGCTGCTTGTAAATCCCTCCTCGTTGCAATCTTAATGAGACCTGCCTCCGTCTGTGACTGCTCCTCTTGCCCTTGCAGGGGTGCTGACCCCTCTGACCTCCTCTTTCATTTCTCTCTGTTTTATTCTAGTGGCTTTTCATGTCCATGGAAGGTGAGAAATGATTTTTATGTGTGACTTGGTGTAGCTGGGTGTGGCGGCAAATGTCTGTAATCCCAGCTCTCAGAAGTAGAGATGGATAGATGGTGAGTTTGAAAACAGTCTGAGCATTATAAGGAGATCCTGACTCAAAAGTTCAAGGGCTGAGGCTGTAGTCACTGGCCTAACATGCACAGGGTCTGGGTTTGGTTCCCAGCCCTATGAAACAGAAGAAAGAGCAACGGAGCCACAGTCAGGAAAACTGACCTTCATAAAGTCTACACTGACAACTACGCTAAGCCTGAATTTTAATTTCTAGATTGAATAGTTTATTAAATATTACATATGGTTATATATAGTATGCATAATGAAATGTTATATTTAATGAAAAATGTGTATGAAAAACTTAAATGGGAGAGCTTAGCGAATGCCCACAGAAGACCTGAGCGAGTACCTGCTGCATGGTAAAAGTTAAACTGCAAGAAACGGGCCAGAGAGCAATAAAATTTGGACAAGCGACCAAATGAGCAACTTTTCCCTATCAACTGCCCATAAATATTTGTTATAGGAATGAACGGAAGATACCCACCAGTTACGATGATGCTATGTGGTCCAAATCTTTTGCAATAATCCTCTTTTGGAACTGCCTGCACAGCCAGCCTGTGAGTCAGAAAGAAAATGGGCCCTGCTGCTCTACTCTCTGCTTGATTTTTACCAAAAAAGGCAATGCCCAATTTCATTGCCTACTGTGTTCATCAGCTTTGGTGCCAAATGATCCTGAAGGGTTTTTTTCCCCCCCTAAGTTCAGTCTACCCCAAGGACAAGATGCTGCTACTAAGAATAGATACAAAAAGTGTTAAGGCTTCATGGGGTAATTTCAGAACAAAAGCTCCCAAAATAGCATCTTCAACCCCAGGGAATTGGATGTGCTGAGCACAGGGTTTTATCTCTGAACAGGCGTATTATGATGGAGTTCATGAGAACTGAGTACAGACTCTAACCTTGTGTCCTGTTCTTGTTACAGGGTCTGTAACTTTCTTATTCTTTTCAGAGAAATTATTAGTAAAGAAAGGATAACAATCCTGCTTTAAAATATTTCATAGGTGTCAAGATTCCTAGGAGAGTGCTATAGTGTTAATAACCAAAGTAATATTTAAGTCATAAAAACGAGCCAAATCTTACATTCCAAATGGAAACTCATCTATCTTTATAGCGCATATTGTTTCAACCATGGAGGATGGATTTGAACGGAGTAATAACATTCCCACAAGGTGTCCTCGGCTTCCCTTTTGCATGTGTCCATGAAACGCTGCTCAAGGCCTGGTGTGTGGAGCATGAACTTGGAGCAAAAGCTGGATTTTCTCTTTGAAGAAGACTGGACTGTCAGGATTGAAACTGTGACTTTCCGGTTAGAATATGTCAGGGACACATTCTCACACAGCGAGTTAACGAAAGCAATGACTGAACTAACTATGAGAAAATACTGAGAAGCTTTCAATTGTTTTTCTTCTAATTTCCAGTTCTATATTTTTAGAAGTAATTTGTTTTAAATGGAAAGAGTCCAAAGAAGAATACAAAGAATACTGCTATCATGATCAAGAGGAACAAAGGCAGAACTTGAGAACAGGGAGGCGTATTCTGTTACCAGTGTGTGTGTGTGTGTGTGTGTGTGTGTGTGTGCACTTGTGTGTGCGCTGCGCGCAGAGTTGTGCTGGAACATCAGTTTGGCTGTGGCGGGTATAGTGTTTCTTTACACATCACACAAATTTCAAGTGTGAGAAAACAATACACCTGGGAACAGAGGGCACAGAATGTTCTCAGGGTCCAGCATGAGCTGGCACCAGAGCGCTGGAGACTCAGAGCATACCTGGAGGCCCTGCAGAGGGGCTTCCAAGCCGCATTCAGTCTGACAGCACTGTCCTATGGAAGGAGTCAATGCATTTCCCAAACCTTTTGATACAGTTCATCTGCCTCGACCTAAGCCACTAATTTTCTTTCTTCTGTATTTCTCCTCTAACCTCTTCAACTCCCCATTTAAAAAATTAGGTTAACACTGGGCATGGTGTCGTACACCTTTAGTTCCAGTACTCAGAGAGCAGACCAGGTAGATCTCTGGGAAATCAAGGCTAGCCTGATCTACATAGTAAGTTCCAGTATAGCTGGGGTTATAGAGAGGCTCTCAAACAAACAAACAAATTAGATTACTTTGTTCTTCTGGTAGGAAAGAGCTCTTCCCATTTATGAGCTTTCTGAGGTGGGGTGAAAAGACATGGGCTGTCATTTGATGAGTAGAGTAGGAGAAGACGAGAGCAAAACACATTAGCTGGTCATTTTAAGAAAGAATGAAAGGAAGGAAGGAAAGAAGGTAGGAAGGAAGGAGGGGAGGGAGGAAGAAAGAGAAAAAAAGAGGGAAGGAAAGTTAGAAGCAGAAAAAACTGTTAGTTTCATTGACGGGACACGTCAGTCTCTGTAAGGACTCATTGTACTTCATTCCGCAGGAGGAATGTACAGGCACACCACTAAAGGTTGACTTGTTCTGAGTTCACCTTCAGCGAGGTGTCATCCAGATGACTGACTCAGGAGGAATGCACCACTCCAGACCTTGGTGCTTACCAACCTTCCCCTTCTACAGAGAGGAGACCTAAGGAGAAAAGTGCCAACACTGTAAACATCAAAGAAAAGATTGACCACTGACCAGAGGGTCAAGACTGCGCTTTGAAGTCATTGACTACCTTGTTTCTCCTCATCGGCCTCTGACACTTACACTTGTCCCACCCCTTCTGCAGTGTTCCCTGAGCCAAGTGGGGAGGGGATTGTGATATAAACACCCTATTTATGGTTTGAGCACTCCATAAATACTCATTCTCTACACTCTGGTCAGTTTTGAGACTCTATATTGATTGCTGTCCACTGAAAAAAGAAGATAAAAGAATATTAGTGAAAAATTCTAAAAGGAACATGAAGTCGAGGGAAGATGTGATAGGAACTGTGGCGGAGAGCTGGGTGGGAGGGGCAGACGCCATCAGAACACGTTGCGTGAATTTTTCAAAGAATAGAATCAAAAAGAAAGAAACTTCTGTTTACCCACAAGGCTTGGGGATGGTTGAGGAAGAGAGGTAAGAAAGATTGTAAGAGCTGGAGGCGGTGAATGAGCACAAGGAGACAGAGTTTTCCAGGCAGCTGGTCAGTTACTCATATGAACTCACAGCAATAGCAACAGCACGCACAAGTTGCATGCAAGCCCAAACCAGACAAAATCCCCAGCACGAGGGTGGGGACGTGGCTAAGAAACCCCAGTCCTATCTGAAGAATTACTGGGTTTTTGGTAACCAATGACTGCTGTGAGGGAAAGAGTCTACCAAGGATGTGGCTCTTGATATATTAACCAGGCTCCAGTGGATGGACCTACCCTTTAGGGATACAAATTAGAATCTATAGGCCTTTAACACACACACACACACACACACACACACACACACATACACATGTGTATATATAATACAGTACATTAACTTGGGCCAGAGTAGTTAAGGGAGGTGCAGATAGGAGACCTAAATACAATCGGTATATATTGAATGAAAATCACAAAAATTCGGTAATAAAAAAGTGAGAAAGGCTGGGTGTAGTGGTACAAGCCTTTAATCCCAGCACTTGGGAGGCAGAGGAAGGAGGCTCTCTGGGAGTTTGATACCAGTCTGGTCTAAATAGTGAGTTCTAGGGAAGCTAGGGTTACATAGAGAAACTGTCTCAAAAAACTGAGAGAGAGAGAGAGAGAGAGAGAGAGAGAGAGAGAGAGAGAGAGAGAGTTGGGAGCTGTACTAATCTATGGGTATACCAATAAGCATGTAGAGAACAGTTTGATACTATACCTGTTTGTTAAAATAATAATAGTAGATTCTCTCCTAGGGGCTATGAGCTCCCAGCCACATGTTCTTGGCCAGGTTTATAGTACCAGGTGTGAGTTCTGCCCTGTAGAGTGGGTCTTAAATCAAATCAGAAAGTAGTTGGTTACCTCTACAATATTCTTGCCAATATTATACCGATAGTCATATTTTGCCATTGCCTTTTCAATTTCTGTGAAGAATTGTGTCTTGGAATTTTTATGGGCACTGTATTGACTCCATAGATTACTTCTGGTGGATGGTCGTTTTCCACAATCTTAATCTTACTAATGCATGAGCATGGGAGGGCTTTCTATCAAGCTCTTTTTACATTTCTTTCTTCCTTTCATCATACAGGTCTTTTGTTTCCTTGGTTAAATTTATTTCCAAATATTTTCATTTTTGAAGCTATTGTGAGTGGATTGCTTCCCTGATTTCATTCTCAATATGTTTGTCATTTGTATAGAAGAAGTTCATTAATTTTTATGTTTATTTTCTATCCTGAAATTGTTAACTAGCCATAAGAATTTTCTGGTGAAGTCTTTATGAATATTTATAAGTAGAATTATATGTATGGATATGGTACTTTGATTTCTTTATTTCCTGTTTGTATTTCTTTTATGTCCCCCTTTCTTCATCTCATAGCTAAAACTTCAAGCACTATATCAAAAAGGTGTTCAGAGGATGAAAAATCCTTATCTCTTGTTCCTGGTTTTAGTAGAAATGCTTTACTTTTTTCTCTGTTCAGTGTGATGTTGGTTTTAGGCTTATTATATGTTGCCTTTATTAGTTTGAGACTTTCCCTCTGTCCCTTGTCTCTCCGGGGTTTTTACCAGGAAGGGATGCTGGATTTTATCCAGTCATTTCTACACTAACGAGATGATCAGATGGTTTCTACCCTTGAACCCATTTCTGTGGCAGACTGCATTTATTGACTTATGCATGTTGAGCCATTCTTGCATCTCTGAGATGAAGAGGATTTAATCATGGTACATCATGTTTTTAATGTGCTCTTGAATTTGGTTTGCAAGTAAAAAGAATTTAGAATTTTTTTCTATTTCATGGAATAATTTGAGATACATTAGTTTTAGTTTCTCTTTAAAGGTCTGGTAATTTATATGGTGAATCCCTCTGGCCCTCTACAGGTTTTTGTCAGAGGATTTTGATTGCTACTTCAATCCCATTGTTTGTGAGTGATCAATTTAATTTTTTAATTTCTTCTAGGTTTAACTTTTGTAGTTTATAAGACTTTTGAAATTCATTCAGAATTTAGAATTCTTTTAGCTTTTTTAATTTGGTGGGGTATACATTTTAAAACATATTCTTATGATCTCACAAATTACATTGATATCCATTGTGCTGTTTCCTTTTTGTCTCTAATCTGATTAATTGGGTACTTTTTCTCTTTGTTTTTGTTAATTTGGCTAAGCATTTATCAATTTTGTTTATTTTTTTTCAAAGAACCAACTCTACTACATTGTTTAAAATTTATTTTTGTTTCTATTCCATTTATTTTAGTCTGGATCTTAACATTTCCTTCTGTCTAATACTCTTGGGTTTGGTTTGTTCTTGTTTTTCCAAGGCCTGAGATACATTATTAAACTGTTTACTTGGAATCTCTCTGATTTTGTAATACAGGCACATAGAGTCACAACTTACTACTTAGGGCTGCCTTCATTGTGTCCCACAGGTTGTAATATCCAGCGGTGTTTTCTCTTATATTTGATTCTAGGAACTTTTAAATTACTTTCTTTGATGATCCAGTCATTATTCCATAGTGTACTGTCTTTATGAATTTGTATTTTTTTCTGTTTTCCCAGTGCTGATTTCTAGTTTTATATCATTGTGGTCTGTAGAATAGAGGGAGATGTTTTAATTTCCTACATTTGTTGAGAGTAGCTTTGTGTCCTATTGTGTGTTCAGTTTTAGAGTATGTCCCATGGGCTGCTGAGAATAATGTATACTCTGTAGTATTTTGAGTTGAATGTTCTGTCTCTTTGATTATAATGTCATTCTGTCTCTTTGATCTATAGTGTCTATAGAGCTCCACTCTTTCTCTATTTCCCCCGCCAGATGGCCTGTCCATTGGCGACAGTGGAGTATTGAAGTCACCTACTATTACTGTGTTGAGATTAATCTGTTGACTTTCAATCTAGTAGCATTTTTAAATGAAAGTGGGTGCATCTGTGTTTGGTGTGTATATGCTTAGAATGGTAGTTTCCTCTTGATGATTTGTTATGGTTTTGAAATGACTTTCTTTATCTCTTCTGCCATGTATTGTTTTGAAGTCTATTTTATCAGACATCAGGATAGGAATTCCCGATTATTTCCTGACTCTATTTGTTTTGGAATACTTTTGTCAGTCTTGTGGTGCTATCTTTGGTGGGTGAGGTGTGTTCTTAAAGCAACAAAGAAAAGGGTTTTCTTTTCTGATCAAATCTGCTAGCCTGTGTCTTTTGATTGGCCAGTTGAGACTATTGATATTGATTATTGAAATATGTTTATTAATGTCTGTCATTTGCTGATTTTGTAGTGTGTTTTCTTTTGACTATTGAAAGTCTTGGCTTTTATCATTTTTTGCACCTTCTTGAATGTTTCCGACTCATCACTTCTATCTGAAGCATTCCCTGTGGTGTTCGCTGGAGACCAGGCTTAGTGGGCATAAGTTGCTTTACACTGCCTTTGCCGTGAAAGGTTTTCTTTCTCCTTCTGTTATGATGACAGTTTTTCTGATATAGCAGTCTGATTTGGTATCTATTGTCTTTCATGCCTTGAAATGTGTTGCTTCAAGATTTTTCTGGCTTTTCAAGTTTCCATAGAGAAATCATCTGTTTTAATGAGACTGCCTTTATGTATGATGTAGGCCTCCTTTATTCAACATCCCTTTTATTCTGTATATTTAGTGGTTTAGCTATAATATGGAGTGAAGAAAATTTCTTTTCTGGTCCTATCTTGTGTCTTGTATGCCTCTCACACCCAGATGGGTATCTCTTTCCCTAGATTTGGGGATTTCTCTTCTACGATTTTAATGGTAATATTATGTATGCCTTTGGCATGGGATTTTTATCCTTCTATTGTATTCTTAAATTTTGCAAAACTAGTTATCGAGTTTAAATGACTGAACTAATTCCTCTACCTAGTTCTTAAGACCTGATTTTCTGTCCTCTATATGATACATTCTATTAGTGAGGCTTTCCACAAATATTCTGAATTCCTTATTGATTTTTATTTCTGGTATCATTTCAGTTGGTTTTGCCTGAGCATTTGTTTCAGTGCTTGGTATTTCCACTGCTTCATGGGTCTTGGCTGGATGCAGTGTGGCTTAAAGTTCAGTCATAGACTTGGTAGAGATTCTTGGATGGGGTGGTTGAAGATCTTAACTTGATGGAGGAGGGCATGAATTCTGGCTTCATAAACTAGAATCAGTGCAGTGGGTGGGGGTCAGGGAGGTAGCTGTGTGGGGGTGGGGATGAAGTTTGTGCCAGTGTCAGAGTTTTCAGAAGTCATAAGAGCCAGGTTCTAAGGCTTTATGCATCAGAGCTGGGGATCACATAATCTCTAATTTCACAAACTGTATGATATGGAGCATTGTGCATGTGCACCAGGTATGGATGGATCAGATCCTCATGCTTCCCTGGTCAGGCAAGGGAAAGTACAGTGAGAGAGGGAGGTCCAGGTATACTTACTTCTCTATATCAGGTGCTGGCATGGTGTATTTGCTGGAGGAAGAAGGCCTGTGGCCCTCTGACCTTTCAGGGCCAGGAGCTGGAAGGAAGGCAGAGGTGCATGCAGGAAGCACAGGGGCCAGGGATCCCTTCCTTATCTGTCTGTCTATGTATAGACATTATCTGTCTGTATATGGACATTTAAAATCTCCTCCTACATTTATAAACCAATTTGATGGTCAGCTCTTGAGTAGTAAGCTAAGAGCCACTCTGGGTTTGGCATATAGCTCTGTAACAGAACATTTGCCTAGCATAATCAAGGCTTTGGGTCTATTCTCCAGTGAGGAGGGAGGATGGAAGGAGAGAAGTCAAGTTAATTGTCTATTGACTTTATTTTGGCTTATTGGAGTTTTTTTTTTTCAGACATAACATGATCAACCCATCATCATTTTGAGGTCTAGATGATGAAACCCTGTTCTATTTTCTTTTTTTGATCTTTTTGAGATAGGGTTTCCCTATAGCCACAGTAGGCCTGGAACTCGATATGTAGACTAGGCTTGTCCTTGAACTTACAGAGATTCGCCTGCCTCTGCCTCCCAAGTGCTGGGATTGAAGGTGTGAACCACCATGCCCAGCTGAAACCTTGTTCTATAGACATGAGAACAAATGAAAAAAAGAATACAGTGTTAACTATGTCTTGGAAAGAGTAACTGAGCTACTAACAGCCAGTAGTAGAAGGAGGTAGGAGTGTCATAGGAGGGCTAGCCTCCTCACCTGCAAGTGATCTTAGGAGATACTAGAGGATATAGGTACCCAAGGTTACCTGAGGGCAGAAATCTATGATGTAGCTTCTATGTAGTCATCATCAATGATGGGAGTGGACTTTTCAATGATGCAGATGTTGTTGGGTCCCTCACACTCCTGTAAGGAACCCCTCATCTATGCTCTTGCAAACAAGTCCAGTAAATTCATTGGCTCATCAAACTGGACTTGACTGGACCTTACTTTGATCTGTCATCAGTGCCCTATCTGGAATGAATATACTTTGCTCCTGTCTCCCCAGGAAAAGTTAATGCAGCAAGTTATCTGGTAAACTTGTCATGTTTAGCCTTTCTGAACTTGAGTTTTATTATCTGATGAATAGAATTAAATTAAAGTTTGGAAATTGTTTTATAGCTGTAAACTTGAAGTACTTATATTGTATTTAGCAAGAAATTCACTTATTCCATACAAAAATAACCTCTGCCTTTAAAATATCACAAACCTGTTAGTTTGAAGTAGTGACAAAACCATGTAGCAATCTAAAGACGGTACCTTTAGAGGAAGAATTAAGTCCACAGAAGAACCACTAAAAAACAAATGTCTAAGTTTTAAAATATTTCTACCAGAAAATGAGCAACAAAAGATATTGCAGATGAAATACAGATGGGCAACAGAGGAGTTTCAACAGCAGATTGGCAGGGAGTTAAGGATCTCTGTCCTGAAGGGAAGCCAGTGGGAAGCAGAAGGGCCAATTTCTCCGAATATTGGCACTCAATTTTCCATAATAATCAATAAAAGGCATGTTGGATGCCTAGCGTCTGTGTAGTGTGAGATTGTCCAGTGTGCCTTAGGGCAAGACACTCATGCAGAGGGAAAGGCAGGGGAGTCTCTTGATATCCCTGCCCTAAAGCCAGGGAGAGGCAGAATATCACTACTCTTCCAGGCAATTTCCTTTCCATATGGTCCGGAGTTGAACCCAAGTAGGATAAGGATATTTTCCAACCTAACCAGAGAGTATTAAACAGCATTCTGTGACCCTGTGTGTATTATAGTTGTTAATACTTTTATTAAGCTAAGATAGGAAGTGGGTTGTTTTCTTCCACCATCACCCCCTCCTCCTCTTCTCTTCTTCTCTTCTCTTCTCTTCTCTTCTCTTCTCTTCTCTTCTCTTCTCTTCTCTTCTCTTCTCTTCTCTCCTCTCCTCTCCTCTTCTCTTCTTTTCTCTCTCTCTCTCTCTCTCTCTCTCTCTCTCTCTCCACCTTATACACCATGGAGTTACATGCTCACACATCATTTCTCTTCCCATCCACTTTTTCTGTTTTGTTTGAGTCACAGAAGGTGTTATAGACATGAGGCAGAGTTCAGAAGGCATTTACTGAGTTTTCCAGGTTCTTGTGTCCAGAACAAAGAATTGGACCAGGTACACATGAATGACAATAGAAATAGACACAATTTATTCAGAAAGAGAGACACTCCTGAGAGAAGTGGGCTAGAGAGATGAGAAAGATGGAAACTTCTAATAGTCCTCAGCCATAAGCACGGTGAGTATGTGGGCATTTACAAATCACCCATATTCTTCAATATTTGGAGATCCTGAGATTTCCTCATGCATTCTCTATTTTGTTACATGTTAGCCTATCGTAGATTGAAGATTGAGGGACAGGGATGAGCCATACCTGAGTAAAAGAGTCTGAAAGGCCAAATGGGCTTTGTAATTAGGAAGAGTAAAAATGTTCAGACTGAAGTCAAATAAGGGTCACTTTGAAATCATTGCCCATCCCCTATGTGTGACTTTATATCCTCACAACTATAAAAAAAATTAAAAATGTATTCTTAGCAAGCTACTAGCTTCCACCAATCATAAAGCCAAGAATGACATCAGGTAACATCTGAGGCCTATAACAGAGGTTTCCCTGCTTTGGTATAAACTGTCTACATGATGGTTCTACCAATGTATTTTTAAATGTTTTGCTTTATAACTTTATTTGCATATTAACTTAAATATCATTCAGCTATTAAAAAAACAAAATTATGAAAACTTCAGGTAAATGGATGGAACTGGAAACAATCATCTAGAGTAAGGTCACCTAGAGTCAGAGAGACAAATGTCACATGTTTTCTCTCAAAGGTGAATGCACGCTTTTAATCCTTAGATATGTGTGCTTTCATTTCATAGAAAAAAAATCCACAGAAGCCAGAAAACTAGTAAATTGCCATGAAGGGGAGGCTTTATGGGAAGGGAGGTAGAATGCAGTGATACAAAGCAGGAGGGAATAATGGAGTAGAAGCATTAAACGGGTGAGAAATGGGAGGGGACGGAGGGGAGGAGATATGGGGAGGGATGAGGAACACTAAAGGCTTTTTAAAAAAGTCTTATGGAAACCTATCACCATAGAAGTCTCTTAAAGCGTACACATATATGATATAAAAAAGATTAAAAGGAGTTACCCTGTAACAGGAGGACATCGCCCCTAGTAGACAGCATAGACAAGCAAAGAAAAGGCCCAGTGTCAGGGATGAACTTCGTCTTTTGAAGCTGTTGAGCAAGGGTCCCATAGATCTTCAGGAAATACTGGCCATTGTCCTTGCTCTTGGTTACCCACCTGAACTTGACAGTAAGAATCTGTTGCGAAAGATACTACATACTTGAGTTATAGAAGAAGCAAGGCAGAATCAAGCTGGTGCTGACTTCAGAGCTTCATCTCTACTGGCTAGTTTCCATAGAGCTTGAAGATTCTAGGCATGCTACCACGAGAGAAAATTAATCACCAGCCTTGCTCATTTGTAAGTCCTGTAAGGTACAATAATAATTGGCCTGACAAGATAAACCCACTGGTGCAATAGTGGCACAAATATTATGGGAGTGACCACTATTGTATGATTATTATTGAATTTAAGGTCTGCTTCACAAGATAGAGCCTGTATCTGGCCTGTATCTGGCACCGATATCAGGCCATAGGCCATAGGGGAGAACCTACTACTGTGATTCTGCTAAATGTATATACTATTAAACTAACTCCTAATGATTTTTTGTTATACCCATAGATTAATACATCTCACAATTCTCACCAGAGAAGCTTCCTCATACAGCAGATGGTGATTACAGAGACTGTTAATGACTGGCCAGTGTATAGACAATAAGAGACTGCAGTGTTCTTAGCCTTGAATGGAACACATATATCAAAATTCTACCTTCCAAGGCTCAAGGGTCATTGAGAAAGAAGGTCATGAAAAATTGTAAGAGGCAGAGGTAGTGGATGACCACAAGGAAACAGAGTTTTTCAGATAGCTGATCAGTTACTCACATGAACTCATGGCAATGTTGACAGCATGCACAAGAACCCTATAAACTCAAGCCAGACAAAACTGCATAGAAATGGGGAAATACGTAAGAAACCCCAACTCTGCTTGAGAAACTTTTGTAACCAATGACTTCTGAATCAGGAAGAGTTGGTCTTCTTCAAAGGTATGACTCTAGGTAGGTTAATCTCACTCCAGTGGATGGACTCAGACTGAAAGGCATTTGGGGACACAAATTTGACTCAATAGGCCTTAATATATATAACAGAGTACATGCAATTTGGCAGAGGGTAGTAAGGAGTGGTTCAGATAGAGGAGAGGTCTAAATATGATCAAAATATATGAAATTCACAAAATTCAATAAAAATCTTTATTAAAAGCCTCAAGATAATAAAGGGTCTTAATTTACAAATATCTTTGCTCATTAATTATTTGGTGTGTGAGTGTGTGTGTGTGTGTGTGTGTGTGTGTGTGGTCAGAGGACAACTTGTAGGAATCAGTTCTCTCCTTTCATTATGTGTGGCCCAGTGATTATACCCAGGTCATCAGCATTGGTATTAAACCCCTTATCTTAATGAGCCATTTTGCTGGCCCATGATTTCTAATTTTCTTTGTTCTAGTAATATAAAAACTCGGTGAATCTGTTACCGCATTGGAACATGGTATTTTGGGTCATCTGAGTCTATGTTTCTGGGCCATGGTCACTCATATGTGGTTCAAGAATAAAGTATCTCTGATTCCCTTTGAGATGATAGCTGTGTTTTTTTAAAAAAACATCACCATGATTGGAGGTGAGGGATAAAGGTGACTGGGAGGGGGTCTCAGCCTTCTCCTGCCATTGGATACTTTTATATACTAAGCTTGATGTCTCTGGAATCTCTGTCTTCCCTCCTTTTCTGGCACATAGGCAGCCTAACTTCTCATTCAATCATTCTTCAAGTCTTCACAGACCAGTTTCTATAGAGAGATAGTGGTATTAAAACATCATAAAATACATTTCTTGTCATCAAGGAAGGTCTGGCTTAGTTCAAGTTTAAGATCTCTCTAAAGTTAAAATGTCAAATATGAATACACACTGACTTTATAGGAGATCATAAAAGACTTGCAATGGCCAGGGAAGGCTTAAACTAGAGAAAGACCTGTAATCTGAATGGATACAACAATTTCCATGTGTCACATAAAAGTACACAAAAGTGTTTGGGTGAAGTAAGGATATGGCGACATGTGTAGATGGACTGGGAAAAACATATAGAAGCAACGGCATCTGGAGTGTGGAGGCTGGGTGCACAATTAGTTACAATTCTTTGGTCCCCCTCTTACCCACAGCCATTGAGATGCAAATACAGCACCTCTTGTAAAGAGATGGGATCTATTCACTCCTTGGGCAAGCCTAGTAATGGCACTTTTTGATGGAGTGAGAAATAATAATGTACCACTCCTGAGATGAGGACTCAGGAGGTCTTACACTGTTTCATTCATTTTCTTGGATCTTTATGATCATTTGTCATGTGTGCAAACCAGACATGCTGGAGGATGAGACTATGTGGGAGAGAATCCAGTTGTTCCAACCAGTGTGATTAGAACGACCAAGACCTCATAGCCTCCAAACACATGAAAAACGTGCCTGTCGCTAAGTTGCCTGCCTGCAACTAATCAGACACAGGTGAACTCTAAAGAGTAAAGAAGCACCCAGCTGACTCACAGATGAGCGACAATAAATTCTCACTGCTTTAAGTCACTTAGTTTTAGGGTGGTTTATTACCCTTCAATGTTAACTAATACCTAATAGCTAACTAATAGCTGAAGGCTAGGAACCTTTAGCTGTTTGTTATATAAGTAATTAAAAGATTATTAGTAGGTACTATGCTACCACAGTGTACTAGTAGTTATTAGTGATAATGCGTTTTAAGAGGTTAAATAGGACTATGAGGATTGCAAAGAAAAGCTGTGATTTCAAACTCTCTTACCTCAGCCAGCACTCATAGGGTTATCTTGTGTTTGAACTAATATGTCTGGACTCCTATCTTCGTAGTTATGCACTGTTGACATTCTCTGTTGTATTAATGCTGAGGAAGATGAGGACTTTTCCTTCCGACATCTCTGCCATATTTTACATCCCTTTCCTGTTCACAATCTTCAGCTTGCTGCCTCTTGTGGCTTGAGGTTGTTCATTTGTTTTTTTTTTTTTTTTAGAAACTTAAGTATCTGAAATTTCACTGTAATATGCCTTAGTGACTTTTCTCCCTTTCATTCATAATTGCAGCAACATAAGAAATTAATTCATTCTGGAAAGTTTGTGTCCTGCTGTAAATTTTAAAAGTTATATAATTTCATGTTTGCTCTTTCTGGAATTTCTATTAGTCATATGTTGAGCTTTCTGGCTTGATTTTCTACATCAAAAATACCTTTTTACTCCTTGTTTTCTGTTTCTACTTGCTTTTTAGCTACAAAGATGTCTTAAAAATGCCCTCAGCTTTATGCTTTATATTTCACTTATATTTATTTCTTTTATTTTTTTTCAAATCTTATTTATTTATTTATTTATTTATTTACTTAGAGACAGGGTCTCACTGTAGCCCTGCTGACCTGGAAAGGTAATTTTTTTTTGCACACTTCTTAGCTATTTGCATTTTATCTTTTGAGAACTCTAGTTCCCTGGCCCATTTTTATCTGGTTTCTTTTTGATGTTTTGTTTTTAAATTTTTGTTTATTATTTTTATTTTATGTATGTGAGATGTTACCTGCATGTAAGTACACCTGTGTTGTGTAATGCCTGTGGAGGTCAGAAGAGGGCATCAGATCCTCTGGAACTGGAGTTATGGATGGTTGTTAGCTGCCATGTGGTTGCTGGGAATTGAACTCAGGTCCTCTATAAGAGCAGTCAGTAGTCTTAATTGCTGAGCCATCTCTTCAGTCCTTGATTTTTAGTTTTTGAGTCATTTGTATATTCCAGATACTAACCCTTTGTCAGGTTACAGCTGGTAAAGGTTCTTTTCTCATTCTGTATGCTGCCTCTTCCCTCAAATAATGGTGTCATTTTCTGTACAGAAGTTAGTTTTAAGAGGTAACATGTGTTCATTGTTGGTCTTAATGCCTGCGCTAATTGGGGTACTGTTCAAAAACTCCTTTCTTGTGCCTGTAAGTGTCAGTGTTTGCCCCACTTTCTTCTCTATCAGATTTAGGATATCCTATGTTGGGTCCTTGATCTATTTGGAGTTGAGGTTTGTGGAAGGTAAGAGATAAGGATCTAATTTCATTCTTCTACATGTAGCTATCCACTTTGACCAGCACCATTTGTTGAACATTCTGTGTTGTCTCCAATATGTGTTTTTGGCCCTTTTGTCAAAAATCAGTTGTTTGTAAGTGCATGGATTTAAATCATAGTCCTTTATTCTGTTTCATCGATTGATATGTCTCTTTTTATGCAGAACCACACTCTGCTCTGAATTGTAATTTGAAATCAAAGATGGCGATACCATCACCTCTTATTTTATTGTTCAGGATTGTTTAGGGTCTCCTGGTTTTGGGGGATTTCCATGTGAAATCTGAGGTTAATGTTCAATTTCTGTGAAGAACTTGTTGGAATTTTAATAGTGATTATACTGAATCTGTACATTGCTTTTAATAGGATGACCCAAAGGTCTGGGAGTGCTTCCTATCTTCTAGTATCTTCTTCAATTTCTTTCTTCAATGGCTTAAAGTTTTTATTATACTAGTCTTTCACTTTCTTGGTGAGATTTATTATAAAATTTTTTATACTATCTTGAATGTGACCATTTCCCAGGTTTCTTTCTCAGTATATTTGTTGTTTGTATGTAGAAGTCTACTGATTTTTGTAGTCTGCTAATTTACTGAATGCGTTTGTCAGCTCTAGGAGTCTTTAGGGACTTATGTATAGTATCATAACTCACAAAGTATCATACTTTGGCTTCTTCCTTTCCAATTTGTATCTCTTTTATCTTCTTCCCTTACCTAGCTAAAACGTTAAGGGCAATATTTAACAGGAATGGAGAGCATGGACATCTTTGTTCTGTTCTTGACTTCAGTGGAAGTGCTTCAAACTTTTTTTCTATTTAGCACGATGTTGGCTATGGGCTGGATCTATATTGCCTTTATTATGTTAAGTTCTTGTAGCTTTAGAGTTTCATGACTTTTATCATGAAGGAATGTTGAATTTTGTCAAAGGCCTTTTCTGTATGTAATGAGATAATGCTGTGGTTTTGGCCCTTGAGTCTATTTATATAACGGGCTCCATTTATTGATTTATGCATGTTGAACTATCCCTGCATCTCTGGGATGAAGCCAACGATCATGGTGAATGACCATTTTGATATGTGGATTAATTCTGTTTCTGTGTTCATCAGGGAGAGTGCCCTATAATTTTCTTTTCTCATTGGGTCTTTGTATGGTTCTGTTTTCAGAGTAAAACTGGCTTTGTAGAACGCATTTGAAAGTGACCCTTCCTTTTATAGAATAATTTGAGGAGTTTTTAAATTACTGTTTCTGTCTCACTGGCTGTTATTGATCTGATTATTTGTCTCATCCTGCTTTAACTTTGGTAGATAATTTATGTCTAAAAATTTATTTTTTTAGCTTTTCCAGTTTAGATGAATATAGTTTTTCAAAGCATATCCTTCTGAATTTCCTAAGGGTTTTTTCCCATTTCAACTATGATTTTATTTGTGCCCTCTCTTTTTCCTTTTGTTAATTTGGTTAAAGGTTTGCCAATCATACTAATCTTTTAAAAGAATCAGCTCTTCATTCTTTGATTCCTTTTTTTTTTCTTGGTTGATTTGGACAGGATCTTCCTGTACCCACAGCCAACCTGGAACTCACTATATAGACCAGGCTGGCCTTTAACTCATAGAGATCCACCTGCCTTTGCCTCCAAAGTGTTGGGATTAAAAATGTGTGCCAGTAAGCCTGGTTCATTTCTTTTTTTTTTTTAATTTCCTTTTATTTTATGTGTATTTTGTGTTGCCTGCATGTATGTAAGTGCACTCGTGCCATGCAATGCCCATGGAGGGCATCAGATCCCCTGGAATTGGAGTTACAGATGATTGTTAGCCACTATTTGAGTTCTGGGAACCAAACTCAGGTCCTTCGGAAGAACAACCTGGTTCATCACTGAGTCATCTCTCCAGTTCCCTCTTTGATTCTTTATATCTTTTTTCATTTTTTATTTCATTAATTTCAGCTCTGATTCACTTTCCATCGATTCTGTTTATTCTCGAATTTCCAAGGACTCTACTGTATCATCAAGTTATTAACCTGAGATGTCTCTAGCTTACTAATGTATAGCACTAAGTGCTTTACACTATAAACCTGAGAGGTCTTTAATTTACTTATAGCACTGAGTGCTATAAACTTTCCTCTTAGGACTGCGGTTTTTGTATCCCATGAATTTTTGTATGTTGTGTTTTCATTTTCATCCAGTTCTAAGAATTTTAAATTTTAATTTTTGATCTCTCCCTTGACTAAATTTTTATTTGATAACATGTTGCTTAGTTTCCATGAGTTTGTGTACTTTCTGCTGCTGTTGATATCCAACTTTATTTCTTTGTATTCTAGAATGCAGGATACTATTTCAATTTTCCTGTATTTGTTGAGACTTGCTTTGTGTCCTAATATGAGGTGGACTTTGGACAAAGTTATATGAACTGATGAGAAGAACATGTATTCTTTAGGTTGGATGCAATGTTGTGTAGATATCCGTTACATTCATTTGATGCCATTTAACTCCTGAGTTTCTTTGTTTCAATTTTTTCCCAATAACCTATTGGTAAACAGTAGAATATTAAAGTTACCCACTGTTACTGTGCTGTGATTATTCTGTGCTTTCTGATGTAGTAGCATTTATTTCTTTGAAATTGGGTGTTCTTGTGTTTGGTGCATATGTATTTAGGATTGAAATATCCTGTTTGTAGGCTTTTCCTTTAATGAGTATGAAGTGTCCCTCCTTATCTCTTCATACTAGTTTCAGTTTTGTCCAATGTTTAGATAGCTACACCTGCTTGTTTCTTTGTTCCATTCCCTTGGAATACCTTTTTCTTCCCTTTTACCATAGGGTGGTGTCTGTTGCTGTTGTTGAGGTGTGTTTCTTGGAGGTAGCAAAAAGATGGATCCTATTTTCTAATCCAGTTTGTCAGTGTATGTCTCTTTATTAGAGAACTGAGTCATTAACATTCAGCTATTATTGAGAGATGTGCCGCGTTCTTCATTCCCATCATTTACTGATTCTGCAGTGTTTTCTCAGATCTCTTTTGAGTACCTGTCCAGCATGGTTTACTTGTTTCCTAAGACCTCTTAGATGCCTTTATCTCTCTGTTCAGATTGAAATATTTCTTCTAGTATCTTCTGTAAAGCTGGCTCAGTAGTCATAAATTCCTTTAATTCATTTTCATCATGGGAAGTTTTTGTTTCACCTTTAATTTTAATAAGAATTTTGCTGGATATAGTGGTCTGAATTGACAGTTTAGTCTTTCAGGATTTGGAACACATCTTCCTAGGCCCTCCTGGATTTAAAGTTTTCTGTTGAATAATCAGGTATTATTCTAATAAGTCTGCCTTTATAAGTGACTTTACCTTCCTTAAACGTTTCAGTACTCTTTATTTTGTGTTTTTAATGTTTTAACTATACTACATCATGGAGAATTTCTTTTCTTTTCTGGTCCCATGTATTTGTATTCTGTAGGCTAGGCATCTCTTTCTACAGGTTTGGTAAATTTTCTTCTATGGTTTTACTGAAGATATTTTATTTGCCTTCACTATGGTGTTTTGCTCATTCTTTTATGGTCATAGTTCTAAAGTCAGGTCTTTTCATGGTGTTCCAAAACTCTCCCATATTCCTATCTTATTTCTTTTTAAATTTCTCATTGACATTTACCAAGTGATCTGATTCCTCTGCTTTGTCTTCGATTCGTGACTCTCTGTTTTCAGCATAATCTATTCTTTTAGTGAGGCTTTCCACTGAGGTTTTTAATTGGTTTGTTTGGTTTTCATTTCCAACATCATTTCAGTTTTGTTTTTCTTCAGCATTTCAATCTGGATTGTCTTGAATTACTTGGATTGACTTCTTCATTTCATTCATCTCTTTGTTATTTTTTAGTTGTTTTGGAGGAGACATGTCATGTGTGTGTGTGTGTGTGTGTGTGTGTGTGTGTGTGTGTGGTTTTTATTTCTGTGTTGGGATGTGCACATCTGGAGTTACATTGTTTTAGTTTTTCTTTCTTTTTTGTTTGAGTCACACTTTAGTAGAGGTGTTTATAATGTTCAAGAAGGGGCTATGGGAATGTCAATTTCCTATGTTCATCTGGTACTTAATGCTATAGCTTCTATTCTAGGTTTTCTGCTTGATGGCTACAGTCTGGTTCTTGCAGTGGCTTGCTAAGGGAGCTTGGGTCAGGTTTCCCCTGGGAGTGTGGACTGATCTTGGGTCTCAAAGCTGAATGGAACAACTGGTGGGTCCCAGTCAGGTAGCTCTGAAGGGAGGTAGGGATCAAGGTCTCTCAGCAGTTGCAATTGCTGGAGGGGATTGAACTAGGATCTGGTGAATCTCAAAGGCAGGGAGAGGGGCCAGGAGAAGGTGGCAGTTCCTGGCAAACAGTGGCAGCAGGGCTTTGGTGTGATTGTATGGAGGTACAGGCAGCCAATTTGTGTGTTCAGGCCACATTGGGCTACTGGAGAGAACTTGTTGGGAAGTAGGCTAGGGTCTGGCAAATCCCAGCGTGAGGGTGGGGGTCCAAAATAGAGGAAAGTTCCTGGCAATCAAGGGTGTGGGCTCTTTGGGGCTATGGCAGGGGGTTGTAGGCCTCCTATCTATGTCTTTCTATCATGTGGGGCACCTTTCTATCTTTTTTATGATCAAGTATCTCTTCCTTCATTTTTTATTTGTCTTCAACCTCTGATTTATGAATCAAAGCAATTTAAAGATCTCAGGTTACTACAAAGGAATATTCCTCCTAGGTCAAGGATATAGAAGGAAACATATCTACAGCATGGCATGAAGGTCCAGGGTTTTACAATAAAGATTAACTTATGTAAACATGGCTGTTCTGTGTCACAATAGTGTCATAGTCACTATAGAAGACTCTCTACTGTGACATCAGTTTCTTCCCTTGCTCACTGTATTTGACTCTATATGGACAACTAGTACCACCTTGTTTTGCATTTAGGGAAGTGATCAGAGTACAGAACAAAGCTGCTTATTTTTCTCATCCAAATTGTTAAAAAGATATTTTAGATAAACAGTTCACCATTCTTTGATCTCAGCTATCAGCTTCAAAGTATAACATTTAAAAATAATATGTGGTTTCTATTACTTTGGCAGCTTTGTTGCACTGGGACTTATTTTAAAATACCTCTTTTCTGGTTTTGAGCATTTTTGTAAGATGTTCAAGTTAGATGTTTTTCCTTTCTGATAAAACTCAATCCCTTATATAAACATCAAAGACATTATTAATTATTGCATTTCTCTGCTTTGCGTGAAATTTACTGATTATCTAGAGTTCATGCTCATTCTTTATGTTTATCAAATGACATAAGATTTTATTTTCTTCTTATCCTTAAAGGAAAAGAATGCTCCTAAAGAAAACTAAGTCCACTATATTTATCTATAGCATATATATATATATATATATATATATATATATATATATATGTTATATAATAGTTGCCTGGATGGAGAATGATTAACAATGTTTCTTCTATATGATGACTCATTGATAACCTTTTCTGTTCTTTATGTCAGGTCCATCTGTTAATGGACAATCTATTAAGATATTGTGGAAGGTACCTAATTATGCCTCTGAAGTCCAATCAGCGACAGAAAATTTATTTACTTTTTTCTTGTAATTATGGTTAAAGAGATAATTAAAAATCATGGATCCAGTCAAGTAGCAGTAGTACCACGAAGTGCCCCAGATGACAGAGGTTATTTTTAAAGTTCTCTTCTTCTCCACCTCTGTGTTTCTGGGCAATGCTCTGCATGCTTTTGTTTATTCACTCACATACCCCACAAGCAAGTTGTGAGGAAATTACCGAGAACAGAATTCTTGCTCTTATAAAATAGAATGGGTCAAGTTAAAGAGAGAATATCAAGGTTTGGAGATGAGGTAGAGGAATTGGATCATTCAGTCAAAGAAAATATTAAATCTAAGGAAATTCATGAAAAGAAAAATGCAAGAACTCTGGGATATCATAAAGACCAAACCTATGAATGAGAGGTAGAAAAGGAGAAGAAATAAAATCATAGCAGAAAATTCATCAAATCCAAAAAAAGAGATGCCTATCAAGCTACGGAGGCATACAGAACACCAAAGAGACAGGACCAGAAAAGAAACTCCCCATGTCACATAATAATCGAAACACTAAATATACAAAGAAAAGGTATCAAAGCTGTAAAAGAGAATGACCAAGTCACATATAAAGACAGAATACCACCTAGGACGTCAATGGGGACTTTGAAAGCTAGAGGGGCTTGGACCAATGTTCTACAACCTCTAAAACACTCTAGATGCCATCCCCCGATGCTATTCCCAGCAAAATGATAAGTAGTAACTGATGGAAAGAGAAAAACTTGCCACGATACAAGCGATTTTAGGGAATTTTTATAACCACTAAACCAGCTCTACAGAGGATACTGGAAGGAATACTTTGGTCTGAAGTCAAGGACAAACACACCTAAGAGGTTAGCAGGGATAGATGAAGAACTCTTAACAGCATTAATCAAAGGAAGGATAAGAAATTCTACCAAAACAACAAAATAACAGGAATTAGTGTACATTATCTAATAATAACTCTTAATTTAATACTCAATTATATAATAAAGACTCATAAAGCAAAAATTTATTAGAGAACAAGATCCACCCTTTTGTTGCCTTCAAGAAACATACCTCACCACCACCAGCAGACACCACATTAGCGTAAAGTTTAGAAAACAGTATTCCAAACAAATAGAAATAAGAAACAAGCAGGTGTGGATATTATAATTACTGAAAAAATAGACTTTAAACCAAAACTAGTCAGAAATGATAAGGAAGGACACTCCATACTCATTAAAGGAAAAGCCATCAAGAGGATATCACAGTTCTGAATGTATATGCACCAAACACAGGTGCACTTAATTACATGAAAAAAATATTGTTAGATCTAAAACCACAGATTAACCACTGCACAGTAATAATGGGTGATGCCAACACCCCACTGTCACCAGTAGACAGATCATCCAGACAAAAGCTAAACGGAGAAAATATTGAGTTAAATGACATTATAAATCAAATGGATCTAACAGACATCTACAGAACATTTCTGCCAAAACACTGAAAAATATAGTCCATGGAACCTTCTCCAAAATTGTCACAAAGGACACAAAATAGGATACAAAGCAAGTCACAATATAGGAAATATAGGACAACGATATAGGAAAGTTGAAACAACATTTTGTATTCTATCTGATCAGAAAAGAATAAAGGTGGATATCAACAGCAACATAAACTAGAGAAAACACACAAACTCATGGACACTAAACAACACACTGCTGAATAAAAATTGGGTCAAGGGGGAAATAATAAAGAAATTCAAAGATTCCTAGAATTGACTGAAAAATACAGCGTACCCAAACTCTATGCGCTACAAGGTAGGTAGTCCTAGGAGGAATATGAAATTACATGCCTAGATACAAAAATGTAAAAGATCTCAAATTAATAAAATGTAACGAACTACCTGGAGGCCTTGGGAAAGCAAGACCAAATAATACCCAAAGTATTCCTCAAACAGAAAGAGAGAGTCAAGTCAGGGATGAGATAAATGAAATGGATACAAACAAAAACCCATACAAAGAATTGGTGAAATGAAGGGTCGAGGCTGATGTTTTTAAAAGATTCACAAGATCATCAAACTTTTAGCCAAAATTAACTAAAAGAGAGGACCCATATTAACAAAATTAGGTATGAAGAGAGAACGGTACAACACTGAAAAAAAGTCAAAGAATCATAAAAATACATTAGAAATCTATATTCCCTTAAACTAGAAAATTCAATGGAACAGATGAATTTCTTAATGCATATGACATAACAAAATTAAATCAAGAGAAAGTAAATAATTTAAATGAATTCATTGTTATGAATAAGGTTATGAACTAATGAGGTAGAAACATTCGTTAAACATCTCCCAACTAAAAATGTCCAGCAGCAGGTGGATACAGCAAAAATTCTCCCAGAACTTCAAAGAACTGACACCAATATTCCTCAAGTTATTCTGTAAAATGGAAAAGGAAGGAACACTTCCAAATTCTTTTACAAGCCAGCATTGTCCTGATAACAAAACTAGACAAAGACCCAACAAAAAAGAAAATTACAGGTCAATATTTCTAATGAACATAGAGATAAAAAGTCTCAATAGAATACTTGCAAACTAAATGCAAGAACACACCAAAAAGATCAGACACTGTGAGCAAGTCAGATTTGTCCCAGAGATGCAGGGATAGTTAAAAATATATAAATTGGGCTGGAGAGATGGTTCAGTTAAGATCACTAGTTACTCTTGAAGAGGATTTAGATTTGGTTCCCAGCATACACATGGCAGCTAACAACGATCTTTAACTCCAGTTTCAGGGGATCCAATGCTGTCTTCTGGACTCTGTGGGCATTGTACAACATGAGTACACTTATATACACACAGGCAATATGATAACATATATAAAAATAAATTAAAAAGTTATAAACCAATAAATGTAATCCATCCCATAGATAGACTCAAGGACAAAAATCACATGATCATTAGAGGCAGAAAAGGCTTCCGACAAAATACAATATCCACTCATGATAAGTCATGGAGAATCTAGGGAGAGAGGGAACATATAAAAGAAATATATGTTCTGCAGGCAACATCATGCTAAATAATAAAGAAAACAGAAGGAGAAAGATCTCCCATGCACATGGATTGGTAGGATCAATATCGTGAAATGATGATCCTATAGAAAATAATCTACAGATTCAGTGCAATCCCCACTGAAACTCCAATGAAATTCATCACAAAAATCTCAAAACTATAATGTCAATTCTATAATTCATATGGAAGTACAAAAGAACAGAGATAACCCAAGCAATCCTGAATAATAAAAAACATGGTTAGAGGTATCATCATCATCCCTGATTACAAGTTATAGTATCATCATCATCCCTGATTACAAGTTATATTACAGAACTATAGTAATAAAACCATCAGGATACTGGCATAAAAACAGATAATTGATTAATGGAATAGAATTGAGAACCCATCTATAAGCCACTTGATTTTTTTTTTACAAAGATACCAAAAATATACATTGACGAAATACAGTACTTTTAACGAATGGTGGTCAAACCAGATTCTTATCTCTCACAATGAGCAAAACTCAACTCCAGATGAATCAATAACTTCAAAATAAGACTTGCAACTCTTAATCTGAGAGAGGAGAAAGTAGGAAAGACATTTCAACTTATAGACACAAGATAGCACTTTCTGCAAAGGATCTGAATGGCATAGACATTAAGACCAACAACTCATAAATGAGGCCTCATGTGACCAACAATCTTCTCTACTACAAAGAACAATATCATTTGAGTGAAGAAGCAGCCTACAGAATGGAAAAAATTTCCCATACATGTAACAGAAGGTTGGTATCCAGAATATACAAATATTTTAAAAAATATACATAAAAAAACAAACATCCCAAATAAAAATTAGGACATGAAACTAAACACAGTTCTCAAAAGAAGAGATACAAATGGCTGATAATATTTTTAAATGTTCAGCATCCTTAGCCATCAGTGAACTACTCTGAGATTTCATATTATCCCAGGCAGAGTGGCTATGGTCCCAAAAACACTCAAATTACTATAAATGCCAGTGAGACTATGGGAGAAGGAAAACACTGTTGGTGTTATTCACTGCTGGTGGGAGTGCAAACTGGCACAGCCACTGTGGAAATCAGTGTGGAGGTTGCTGAAAAGGCTGTATGCAGATATACCACATGATCCGGCAATACCATTCTGGAGCATATACAAAGGACACCATATTCTACTGCAGAGACACCTGCTCATCCATGTTCACTGTCACTCTATTCACAATAGCCAGGAAATAGAAAATCCAGCTGTCCATCAACTTATGGGTGGACAATGAAAATGTGGTACACAATGTTATTATTCATCTGTTAAGAATCTTTATCACACCTCTTCTTCCTCCACCCCCAAAGCCTCAGGGATCACTGAAAAAGACAAGGCAGAAAGTTCATCATAAGAGCCAGAAGTGGTAAATTAACTACACTGGAATAATGTTTTACAGAAACAACAGGAGAGTTTCACATATGAACTCGATTGATAGCAGTTGTGACAGCATACGCAGGACCTGTGCAAGCTCAAGACAGACAAATCCCAGCATGGGATGAGTGGTGTTCACAAAGTCCCACTCCTTGCTGAGAACTACTGGCAATTGACAGCTGCTGGGAGAAGAAGTCAGTTTGGTTTAAGGGTGTCATACCTGCTGGGTTGACTATGCTCCGGTGGATGGCTCCATGTTCAGGAATGTATGGACATCACAAATTGTATTTGATGGGTAATTTTTAAAAAATGGACATAAAGCTTGAGAAGGGGCTAGTGAGACCGATGTAGATCTTGGAGAAGTTAGGCGGAAGAACAGGGGTTGACTATGATTAAAATACATTATATAACAAAACAAAACAAAACAAAACAAGAACTATGTAGCAGGGGACTGGAGAGATGGCTCAGCAGTTAATAGCATTTACTGCTCTTTCAGAAGACTGGGGTTGGGTTCTCAGCACCCACATGTTAGCTACCAACCACCCAAAATTCCAGTTTCAGGGGGTCTGATGCCCTCTTCTGGCCTCTGTGGACCTTGTACAATATGGATCTGACACAGAGACAAAACACTCATACACATAAAATTAAAATAACAAGATAACTCCTTTTAATCCCCATGTGTAATGTGGATGCGAGCCCTTTAAGAAGCTTCTGCAGTGACAGCCTTCCATATGGCTTCTTCTAAAGACCCTCGGAGTTACTTATCCCTCCCCACACTCCATGTTCTGTTCTGTGTATCTAAGAATTCAAAGCTACCATCCAGCTATGAAAGAGAATGAGGACATTTGTCTTTCTAGATCTGAGTTACTTCACTCAGAATGATTGTTCCCAGTCACACCCACTTAGCGAATTTCATAATTTTGTTTTTTTGACAACTGAATAATATTCCATTGGGTAAATATATCAGACTTTGAATATCCACTAGTTGACAGACATCTAGGTTGTTTTCATTTTCTGACTATTTTGAAAAGTGTAGCAATGAACACGCATGAACAAGTATCTCTATAGTACAATACAGAGTTTTTTAGGTATATGCTCAAGTGGTATAGCTGGTTCATATGGTAGATCAATATACATTTTTTTAAGAATATTCACAGTGATTTTCCACAGTGGATGCACCAGTTTGCACTTCCACCCAGTGAATGAGAATTACTCTTTCCTTCACATCTGTATCGGCACTGGTCCTTGTGTGTGTGTGTGTGTGTGTGTGTGTGTGTGTGTGTGTGTATATCTTAGCCATTCTCAGTGAGGTAAGATGAAATCTCAGCCCCTATTAGACTGCCCAGTGCCAGGATTGGACTCCTGCTATGAGGAATAGAGGAATGGCTCCCGTGGGCATGGCACTCTGCTCTGGCTAGTCATGAGATCAGTTTCTGCCCAGCATCTGGAAAGAACCTGCCTACCAGGGGACAGACTATTATTGGCTGCATTCAGGACCCCACCCCATAAGGCCATTGGCTAACCAGACCTATAAGACCCTTTGCACTTCCTTGAGTAAATGGTGCTTGCAGCAGTTTGCCACTGCCTGCTTCCCACTCAGCCCCCGGAATCTGCGTGTTTTGATTCTGCACCTACTCACCGCACCCCCTCCTCACCAAGCAGTGACCCGTCTGTCCCTTTGGGCTGGCCCGGAGCACAGGGACTCCCAACAGGGTGTAATGACTTACAACACTGAAATGAAAAATGAATATATAGTACTACAAATAGAAACAGAACTGTGCCATTTGGTAATGAGAACCACTAGCCACGCCACGTATACTTTTTTGTCTTTTTGAGACATGGTCTCCTACTAGCCATCGCTGGCCTGGAACTTGCTATGTAGACCAGGCTGGCCTCCATTACTGAGATCTGCCTGCCTTGTCACCAGACTACTGGGATTAAAGGTGTGGGCCAGTATGCCTGGCCACATAAAGCTATTTATTTCTTGAAACAGTGCTAAAGTCACAAGTTAGAATATGGTTTGGGAATATTTCTGGTTAAGTAAAACATATATTAAATTTAATTTTAGCTTCTTTTAAAAAATTTGGCTACCAAAACATTTAAAATTACATATATCACTCATTTCATAATCTTTTAAAGCACACTAATCTAGAAAACACAATTTCAGTTCAAATAACTAAGACTCAAATGATATAGTATAAAAGAATCCACAAACACTATAAACCATGTAAAGTAATAATATTCACAGTTCACATAATCATTCATGTGTTTAGTGGAGATCAGTGGTAGAGCTGGTATGCATGAGGCCCAGAGTTTGATCCTTGCAAGCACAGTAAAACAATAATGGTAGTGATTTGGGGTTGGAAGTGTTATTTACTATGCATGAGGTTCTGAGTTCATTTCTTGCACCACCACCACTAACAAGAACCAGAGAAATAAAATAGAATGGCAGAAGGCTAGGACTATAGTTCCGTGGCAGAATGCTTTACCCAACATGTGTGGGACCTGGGTTCAATTCCCAGTATCTCGCATCAATAAAGAACAAGAAATGGGATCTTCCAAATTTATAATACTAATAGCAGCTCCCTGAAAAGAGGTAGGAAGATGAACACTGGCGAGGGAGACATTATTTGTAATATCCTTTTATTTATAGACTCAAAATAGGTGAAAGAAAAATGACTAGTATCATTTGATTAGTTTTGAGAGCTGATTTTTGTCCACTTTGATACTTTATTTAAAAATTTCAAAAATTTCACCAGGCCTTTAATCTTAGTACTCAGGAGGCAGAGGCAGGCAGACCTCTGTGAATTCAAGGCCTGTGAGTTTCAGGCTAGCTGTGGCTACAGGGAGTACCTGTCTCAAAAAATTTATTTTTCAAGGAGCAATGAATTAAAAATAGGATACAACCACACAAACACATGCAGTCTTGGCCAGGTATACTGACTTTTCAATCATTATACACCTTCTTCAGGCAGAACTTCCCACTAAGCTTCCCATTAGAGACAGACAGGTTAGAATAAGGGCTTTGAGGAAAGAGGCTGAGGCCTGTGTACATTAAATGACAATTGTACATATGAATATTTCTAAAAATAATTACCTTTCTTGACTCTAAAAGCAGTATGTGCTTATTAGAGAAATTTTGGAGTTTTTGAGAAATAGAAAAAATAATTTTTATAAGCTTGTTACTAGGAGAAAGACACTGGAATTTGGGATTATTTCCTGTTAGTTACTTGAGTATTTATATTTTGACTTTTACTAATATCTCACAGATATTTTGAAACAAACTTCTGAATGAAATATGATTGTTTTGTCTGTGGACAAAAAAGCCTTTGCCTTGGGACTCCAGATTGGACTTGTGATAGGTCTTTCTTTTCCTAAAATTAAAAGAAAAATAAAGCTAATAACCAATGTTTGTTAATGACTGTACACTGCATGCCAGGCATGCTGCATGTACCATACAATTTAAAATAATTTCTGATGTAGAAAATATTATAATTCCCAATATACAAAGACAAAAACGAAGCACAAAGAAGCTTAGTAAGTTGCTGAGGCAGTTAGAAACAGGCACGGCCAAGAGCCAGACTCACAGAGTCGATATCCATACAAGTCTCCTTGAAGATACTAAGTGAACCCTTGGTTTCTGTTGAATTTCTGTCTCGAGGGCATGGGCAGAGGGTGGTGGAGAGGTGGCATATGCTGCTGTCTGTGCTGTTACCTCTCCCAGGCCCCTGAACAGAGGCTCAGAAACATCCATTTTTTTTGACCACAGAATGCAGGGTTTACTATAATTCAAGGGTCAGACAAGACTGCACATAAGGCCAGTATAAACATGCAATAGAGCACTAGCAGTCAAAATGTCAGCATTTATACCTCTGAGATTAAGGAGACAGTTCATTCATTCAGGTATACCCTGTGATTTACGGATTCAGAGGTTCTTCAGGTACTGTGTAACTCATGTAATCCTCAGGCCGATAGTTGGTACCAAGAACCCCAGGGTAATCAGTATCTATGTGTGTATACTTCTTCTTGGGTCTGTGTTCTTACATGGATAAGCATGAGTCAGGGAAACTTTGTTGCTGTAAAAATAATTTCCTTGCACAACTAGTACTTAAGTCATCTCTGCCCAGGCTGGGTACTTTACATGCATCACAATATTTTCATACCAACTAACTGTGAGGAAGGCTGAACTGTGTTTCTCATTTTAGCGATACACTGGTTACTTTTCTCATTACCATGACTTAAGAAAGGAAGGGTACCATTTTTTGACTCACTGTGGGGGAGGGGTGGCAGTCAGAATAGGAGGCAGCTGGCCACACTGTATCCACAGGCAAGAAGCCGAGAGAGAGGACTGTTGTAGCAGCTTTCTTTATTGTTTCTTCTGGGATGCCAGCCTGTGGGATGGTGCTGCCTCCTCAGTGTGGGTCTTCCCTCCTCAGTTGAACCTTTCTGGAAACTTCCTCCTAGGTGATTGCAAATACAGTTTGAATTGACAGTGAAGATGAACGGCCACAGGTGATACATGTGACCAGTGCAGCTGAGGAACTTGCTCAGGCCACAGAGCAAGTGGCAGAGCTGTTACACTTTCACTTGGAGGACTCCAAACCCCAGAGCCCATTTCTTTCTCCTTTGTCTTTCCCCTTTCTTGTTTCTTTTTGCTCATTAGTGTAAGGTGACACTTTTTAGGGCCATTGAGATTATATTTTATATACGATCCTCCAGACACTGATAAAGCCAATCAGACAACTCGTATCTTTTATAAGGAAAACTTTTTCACACAGTTTCTGCTACCAGGCCTTCCACGTTGGGGTTGGATGTCTGCTGCCAATTCCTGATTCTACCCATTTGGTGCTCAAGAATGGCCCACAAGCCAAGAAGAAGGGTTTTAAATGGCTTGCTTTTGCATCACCCAATGCCATCCTCAGAGGAAACTTGTATGGTCACCAGTTTATTAAAACAAGGAAATGAAAACCGTGCCTAATAGGCAAGAGAACTGTTACTGACTAGAGACAGGTAGCAACCCCCTGAAATACGAAGGAAGGTGGGTAGGGCAAGGAACAGGTTTGGGTGAGGATGAATGAGAGGAAAGTGAGCTTAACTCAAGGGGACTGACCAAAACCAGATTCCAGACTTTTAAAAAGCTCTAGGACCTCCATAACAAATGGAGAGAAAATACCTTTTGAGTTATGTTTTCTTTAATTTCTATTCACTGAGGCTAATGAGCATTGGCCATTGAGATGACAAGCTAGCTGTCAGGAAGCAAAGAGCCTGGAAAGCTACTGCATGTGTTGCTGGGACCTTGCCACTCCCTGGCCTTAGAAAGAACTCCATGACAGCTCTATTCTCATGGCATTGTTGATGTACATTCCAAACAAGGTTTCTGCATATCTCCATGATTCCAGGCATCACTAAAGGTTTAGGTCTTCATAACATGTACCATGAGTGTCAATTACCAGGAAAACAGTGTTGTTCTTGGTGAGAATATGGAACATACACCCTGAGTTAAGGGAGCAGGTGAACTAATGGGTGAGCCCCAACCATGTATGTGACGTTTTACTTATAATGCAGACAGAGATGAACTGTACACAGAAGACACCAGAGTAAAATGACAAGTGAAAAGAAAAGTTCCTAAATTTCCTATTCCCACCCTACTTAGCTGAAATGAAGGAACAGATATTAAACACGGTTTGAAAAAAAAGCAAAACAAAATACAAACTTTGCTTCAGGTTTTGTGTCTGCGTCAGTTCTCTTTCTTGCCAAGGAATGAGTATTCTGGGGAGAGAAGCAAGTACGTTCTGGGAAATGAAATCAACGCACTAATTTCTTGACTCAGATGAGAGAAAAAAAAGCAACAAGACAAGAAAAAAATTGCACAATATCATCTAGAAATTCCTTTGCATACATTTTTCTCACGCTTTAAGAGAAACTTTGATTTTGGAAAAGCAGACCTATCTCTGTATCCTACGTACAGGCTCAAAACTAGTTCTTCTAATCTTTCAAATATCTCAAAAATCTGTTCTCATTAGTTCTACACATCACAAATGAGTCTGCAGGAGGAGATCTAAGGATTTAATCTCAGACAGCTATGTTGCCAGTCCCACGGTGTACCCAAGTCTCAGTTCAAATATTATCGTTGGTGTTCTAGTCTCATTCTGTTGCTATAATACAATATTCTGACAAAAACCAACTTAGGGAAGAAAGGGTTTCTTTGGCTTGCACTTCCAGGTCACAATCCATCTTTGAGGGAACTCAGGGTGAGACAGGAAACATAAACCACGGGGAACATGCTAGCTTGTTTGCTTCTTTGTAGAGCTGGGGTCTCCCTGCCCAGGGCTGGGGCTTCCTGCAGAGGCACAGGCCTTCATGAATTAACAGTCCAGACAAAGCCAAGTAGGACAATTGGTAAGGCTTCTAAGACTGTAAAAACATAAAAATTTATTAGAAAAAAGGGTATAAAATGTCATCCAGGATTGTTTGAGAGATCCAGAATTAACTACAAAAGTACCAGCAATCCCTCTTAATGACCACATTTATCTCCCAGCAATTAACCTGTGATTACACTAATAGAGAGCAAGTGCCTCTGGGTACTCGCTGGCTACACGTTTTGAAGGAATCCATGACCTTACTTTAGTTGTCAGAATAAACATCATTTAGGATGAGAATCATGCTGACTTTCTATAGCAGTCCAAGGCTGGATCCTTCCCCAAATTTTCTTGTAGGGAAGAAAAGCCTAGATAATTATATCAAAATGACTTACCAGCCCTTGTTCTGGTTCCCAGTGCTAAAGTTTTGTGGCCATCCCTTCTGCTTCGGTGTTTGGAATTGAACCACTTCCTGAACATTTCTAGCAACAAGCACTTACAGCTTCCAGTAACTTTTTCCTCTACCTTTAGTAGTAGGGTACACACTTGAAGTTCAGAGTATTTATTCAGTTACTGGATAAAAATACATAGATGGATTGATGTCAGTAATTTAATGGAATAGAAATGACCAGCTCTTTTTCCCTATAGAGACACTGACTTAATGACAGATGAATCAAGATACTTCCAGGAGGGTTCTAGAATCTAGGTTATGGTATTCCCAGGCAAGCATGAGCACCGGCACAGCACACTGAAATGGGTTAAATTTACAATTTCACTTTGTCTGCATCGCACCACCCCCCAAACTAGCACAGCAAGGCACTGGAAAACGTCTTGGCAGCATGTGCTTAATATTTTGGCATTTTAAAAGGACATCTGGGGAATTGATTTAACTGAGTCTCAATCACAATGCTGAGCGAAGAGGCACAGTTTGGATGCATTGGACATACATAGCATAAGGAAAAGTGGGGGTTATGGCACAGTTCAGCATGATTTGGGGGCGGAGCATAACTTGTTGCTTCTCCAGCAGGAGGGAGGGGAACAGTGGAGAATAGATCTGGTGTTCTGACTTCCTGGAGGGTTACTCTATGAACTGGTATCTTTCTCTCCAGACCTGAGGTTATGAGAGTGAGCTGGCATAAACCAGATACCTGATAGTCGCTGAGAGCAAGGGAGAACAAGGCAGTTTGTTATTTCCTAATGAATGACTTTGCAATATGTCAAGAAACACCAGAGGGAGCAAGAGATTATGAACTCCTGAAAAACTGGTCAACTTCTCTGAAAAATTATATGCACAACTAAGCAGTTGTATACCCCCAAATACAAGTACTGATTACCTCGAAATCTCTAACTATTCTTATTGATGAAGCCAGTGGAGAAAGACTGGAAAAACAGCTGTTTTGTCAAGTGTTCAGATTCCAAGACAATTGTCACAAACATAAACAAATATGGTAACAAGGTCCAAAGACAGAAACATTAAACTCCAGAAATCAACCATAAAGAAATAGATGTAGATGACTTACTTGACTAAGAATATAAGATAACGCTTTTTAAAAGGTTCTATGAACTAAAAGATATGCATCAGCAAACTAAGATTGTTAGCAAAGATAGAAAATATGGAGGGGTGAGCAGTGAGTGCTTGCCACCACGCCTGACGACATCATTTCTATTCCTGGAACCTACATGATGGAAGGAGAGAAGTGGCTCACACACAAATAAATGTAGTCAATTTTTATAAAAGAGAAAAAAAACAAAAATAATATCAGAAAGTAAATAGACCATGCAACCAATGTCACAGAAATCAAAAAGAATTATGAATTCTATGGACAATTTTATGCCAACACAATGGATAACCTAGAAGTCATGAATAAATTTATAGAAAAGTTCAACCTATCAAGGGAGAATCACATAGATATAGAAAATATGGACAAATTTATAACTAGTAAAGAGATTGAATCAATAATCAAACCTTTACCCCAAAGGGAAAACCCAAGGTAAGACAGGTCCACTGGTAAATTCAACAATGTATAAAGAAGAATTGATGTCAATCCTTTTTTTTTTTTTTTGATGTTTTTGAGACAGGGTTTCCCTGTAACCCCAGTGGTCCTGGAACAACTCACTGTGTAGACCAGGCTGGGCTTGAAGTGGGATTAAAGACCTGTGCCACCACATTCAGTCAATCCTGTTTAATTTTCTCAAAAATATTAAGGGGAAGAAAGACTTCCAAACTTATTTTGTAAAGCTACAATTAACTTATGGCAAAGTTAGAAAAAGTAATACAAGAAAAAGAAAGTTAAAGGCCCGCATACCTGCTGAACTTACAAGCGGAACTCCTTTACAAAGTACTAGCAAGCTGAATTCAATAAAACATTAAAAAGAAGAGACCAGTGACTGAAGTGATGGCTCAGCAGTTAAGAGCACTGACTGCCCTTGCAGAGGACCTAGGTTCTATTCCCAGCACTCACATGGTGGCTAACAACTGTCTATAACTCCAGTTCCAGGGAACTATTTGCCCTCTTCTGACCTCTGTGGGCATTGCACAACATATGTGTACCTACATACATTCAGGTGATACACTCATACACACACACACACACACACACACACACACACATACACACACACAAAATAACAATAGATAAAATATTTTTAAAAGGAGGACATTACATCATTGGGATTATTACTGGGATGCAAGGATGGTTTAACAACTGAAAATCACTCAGTGAAGTATGTGTGCCATAATAACAGGACCATGTCGCTACATGAAGGAAAGACAACACCCCATTACTATTTTGATGATTTTATTGATTAATACCAATAATATCAACTCAACAAACTAGGAGCAGAATTACATGACCTCAACTTTTAAAAGTCCATCTATGAAAAGGCAATAGCTTGTTTCACATACAATAATGAAACCACTAAGTACAATGTTATGACTAAGACTATGTCTGCTCTTCTATTCAATATAATACTAGAATTACTAGCCAGTGCAATTGGGAAATTATTTTTAAAAAAACAAAACTAAAAGGTCATCCAAAAATAGAAAGGAAGTAGTCAAATTTTGTCTGTTCAAAATGGCTTCTTATATATAAAAACCACTAAATAGTTCATGAAAAAGCTGAGTTAAGTTAGAATAAACAAATTTAGCAACATTACAGCATTCATCTTAATTATGTATATGGCATAACTTGAAGTTGTTCACTACTCCATTTGCTCCTAGAACACCTTAACTGTCCCATCAGCCCTCTGCGTTTATTTGCTTGGTATGGTCTTCAGAAAGCCAAGGCTGGCTTCTCTGCAACACAACTAAATACAACATGGTTTAATTTTGTTTTCCACTGCCTAGATCTTTCTACATATGTGCAAATGTACATCAAAATGGTACAAGCACAGAACATCAATTGGGATTATTACTGGGATGCAAGGATGGTTTAACAACTGAAAATCAGTCGGTGAAGTATGTGTGCCATAATAACAGGACCGTGTCACTACATGAAGGAAAGACAACACCCCATTACTATTTTGTTGATTTTATTGATTAATACCAATAATATCAACTCAACAAACTAGGAGCATAATTACATGACCTTTTCTAGGCAGGAGGTGGCAGATGCAAAAGTCAAAATGCTTTGTCTAGAGTGCAGAGGAGTACTTCTTGCTTTGAGAGGAGAGAATGCAGTTTGACAAAGGGGTCGGCTGAGACATACAAACAATGCAAGAAATGTTTCCAATGAAAGAAGGTGACCCAGCCTAGCTTTTGCATATTCACTCAGTGTTGCTGAATAATGTGTTCTAGCCTACCTGTTGTTAAATATTCTTCTTAATAATATTCTTTAGCTATTTGTATTTAGTTATGCTAGCTACTAAAGTTTTATTAACTACTGTGTTTTCCCTGTTTGTTTGCAGTGTACTTCCACTTTTCTTTTATTGTACACCCCAAATATCACAACATGAATATTTGGCTTATTAGAATTTTATTTAAATTATTTTTTATTGAATCTCCAAGATCTTTTAATATTTTAACTCTCCTTAACCCTCAAGTCTGTGCTTACTATTTCAGTTTTAAGACTAGTGTAAAGCTGATAACCAGGACTATCACTTTAAGTAATAGTATTTTATATTACTATTCTCTCTAATGTTGTTGCTGTATTTGCTTTTCTCCAGGATTATTTCCTTCTGCCCAAATAAGCCCTTTGGAATTTATTGTAGTGGAAGACTGATAAGAGTGATCAGTTTGGGTTTCTTTAAAAGACTATTTTTAAAAATATTTTATTATTTTTATTTTACATGTATGGGTGTATTGCCTGCACGTGTGTAAGCACACCAATGTCGTGCAATGCCTTCAGAGGACAGAAGAGGGTGAGGGCGTAAAATTCCCCTGGAACTAGAGTGAGATGGTTGTTAGCTGCCATGTGGGTGCTGGAAATTGAACCCAGGTCCCCTGTAAGAACAACCAATGCTCTCCCCCAAGACTGTTTATTTTGCCTTCATGTTTTAAGGACATTTTAAATAAAATATTTATTTGCTTATTTACTTTATGTTTGTATGTCTGTGTGTACATGTGTGTCTGAGTGTACACATGTACACTATGTGCATGTATGAGTCCACTAAGGTCAGAAAAGATTGTCAAATCTCCTAGAGCTATAGATGGTTGTGAGTTGCCACGTGGGTGGTAGAACTGAGCCTAGGTCCTTTGAAAGAACAATGATTAATCTCCACCACTGAGTCATTTCTCCAGCCTCAAGTTTTAGGGATATTTATTTTGGCGTGGAGTTCTGATTTTATACTTATTTTTCATTATTTCAAATGTGATTCCATTGTTTCGAGGCTTCCATTACTTTTATTGAAAAGTAAACCAGGGTACCAGTATATTTTCCCTTGCTTTTTAGAAGAGTTTTCTCAAACACAAAAATAAAAGTTCATTCATTGTCTTTAGTTTCAGTAGTTTTACTATGATATACAAAGAATCTTGATTGGCCACTTGACACTCCTGAGGGGAAGAAACTTGGTTGGGGAATTCCCTCCATCAGTTAGGCCTGTCAGCATGTCGATAGAGCATTTTCTCAGTTGCTGATTGATGTGGAAGGTCTCAGCCCACTCTGGTTAGTGTCATCCCTGAGCAGGTGGGTCAGGGCTGTAAAGAAAGAAAACTGAGGGCTGGAGGGATGGCTCAGTAGTAAAGAGCACCGACTGTTCTTGTAGAGGACCCAGATTTGATTTCCAGTACCTACATGATGGATAAGAACTGTCCTTAACTCCAGTTCCAGATGAATTCAATGCCCTCTTCTGACCTCTGTGGCATTGCACAATGTAGGTGCACTCACATATATGTAAGCAGTACACTCATATACATAAAATAAAAATAATAGATGAATTTTTTTTAAGAAAAGAAGTGTAGCTGAGCAAGCCTGAGAGAGCAAGCCAGAAAGCAGCAATCCCTGTGCTCTCGACTTCCGTTCCTGCCTTGAGTTCCCACCCTGGGTCTCCATGATAGACTCTGAGCTGTTAGGTAAAATAAGCCCTTCCTCCCTTAAGTTGTTTTTGTTCAGCTTTTTACCTCACCAATAGAAAACAAAGTAAGACAAAAACTGGAAGCAAGAATGTGGGATGTTGTTCTGATAGACCTGATCATGTTATTTTGGGGAGGACTGTGGAAACATTTAAAGTTTTGGCCTAAAGTAGCTATTAAGTACTCAGGGCTCAGTGGGCTGTTCTGTGGAAACTTGGCAATAGGAATGCTCAGAGAAATGCAGATGATGGATGCCTGGCTTAGGAAGTTTCAGATGAAGCAAAGACTATCAGAGATATTTGTGTGATGTTTAAAAAAAATCTGTGGTAGTGAAACCTTTGTTTTACTGGGACAATTGACATTGGTCAGCTAAGGCTGAAAAATCAGCTGTGATTAATAAGAAACCAACATCACTGAAGTGAAACTTCTGGGAAGCATTTGCTCAGAGCCAGCACACAGAAGCTGTGGTTCATGGGGGTGGAGTGGGTCAGCTGTATCTCAAACTGACAGCTGAACTTGGAAATGTCTAATAGTCTCCCATATGATTCTGGTTTTGTTGTACTGAAGGATGTCATAGAGAGAAGCTGAGACTTGGCACTGTGAGTAGCCAGGAGAGGTACAACCTTAGTTGAAGTGGTGATACAAGGATATTGGAGATGCCAGGACCATGGAATGACCACCAAGAACATTAGTAGGTATGGAGTAGAGCCTGCCTGAGCTTATCAAACAATTTGTGTGTGTGTGTGTGTGTGTGTATGTATGTACTTCAGATGGCAGAGCTGGAGAGGTGGATCTAACCAATCTCTTTGGGGCCCAGAAGATCATGAGTGAGTCCCAGATGTCAGACATTGAACTTTTTACACTATTGGATTTGGGTTTTGCTTTGACTGATTATAATAATACCCTTGTTTTTTCTACTTGGAGTAACAATGAAACTTCTTTTTTATTTTATACAGCACACAGTTAAGAGACTTTAGATTTTTAAAAGACTCAGACTTAAATATTTGGAAATTTTAGAAGACTGTGACTAATCTTGGTTGTCAGTTTAACACATCTGAGAGAAACCTTGGTTGGGAATTTCATCCATCAATTTGACCTGTGGACATGTGGAGGGGGTACTTTCTCATCATCACTATGGGTGGTGCCATCCCTGAACAGGTGGGTCTGGGCTGTATAAGAAAGGTAGCTGAATAAGTCAGTTGAACCAAGTCAGTAAGCAGTGGTTTTTCATGATCTCTACTTCAGTTCCTGCCTGAGTTCCTGCCATATAAAAAAAACATCAAATGTTAATTTTTCTTTTCAAACTCTGTGAAACTTTTTGCTTATGGCAAGGGATTCTAAGGTTGTTTTTTTTTTTAAGTTATTTATTTTATTTTATTTTGTCTGCATGTATGTAGGTGTACCAATGTCGGACAATGCCTGCAGGGGTCAGAAGAGGGTATCAGATCTCCTGGAACTGCAATTGCCACCATTTGTGAGCCTGCATGTGAGTGCTGGGAACTGAACCTGGGTCCTCTGCAAGAGCATCCAGTGCTTTTAAGTGCTGAGCCATCTCTCCAGCCCCAGAATTCTAATATTTTAATCTCCCCCAACACTGTAGGACTTTTGTTTAAGAAAATGTCCTGATGCGTTCCTGAACCTGTTGACCTAGGTCTGGTGGAGTCCTTCTGTACCTTTAACCAACTCTTGTTCTCCTTTCTTTACAGTGATTCTTTTACACTAGCCCACCAAGAAAGACTGTGAGATTGGACCCAAACCAATGGGAAAAAGACACAATACTCTGGTGTTAAGGGAAAAAAACAAAAACTAAAACAAAACACCCATCAAACTTCCAGGTTGGATGTGCTTGCTCATCTCAATAAGGATGCAACACACCCTCTTGCAAAAGTAAAGAGTAAGTGCTGTCTTGTTCAGTTACTTTGCTCTGTCCACATGATCTTGTGCAATATTGATGGGGTCCTTGAATCTCAAATTTTATTTCTAACACCCTGAATTCCCTCAGTGATGGACCGTGATACGGAAGTATGGGTCAAATAATCTTTTTCCTCCCTCAAGTTATTTGGGGTCAGTGTTTTATTGCAGAAACAGAAAACAAAGTAGTTCAACACTGTTCCAAGTTCTCCTAAGTCCTCACTGTACGGGTCCCTTGCTTCTTCCGGCAACGGCGGAGTGTGTGATGGTGCATGCTATACATCTTTCACTGCAGACTCAAACACACTTTTGCTATAGCTCTGTCCACAGATGGCTGTCCTCCACTCTTTTCTCTGTACACACTAATTTCAGCTGCTATTTGAGTTCCCAGCACCTCAAACAATATCTCTCCTCAGCTCTTCTGGCAACACGTGTTCATCATTCTTAAACATGCTTCCCTTGGTGGGACCCAGCTCTGCATGTACCTCTTGGTATGGCTGGCAGTGTTGGCTGGCTTGAGTGGAGAAAATTATACCTCATCTCTTTTCCTTTTTTCCTCTATTGGTGGCTTTTTATCAGGATTTTATCACGTTTGATCTCACAGATGTTGACTTATAATCTACTATCTCACCATATACCCCTCTTTTGCTAAACTTTCTCTTCGAATGGAATAACTAATTTGCTTTTCAATTGCTATTAAAGCATCACATAGGCATAGTCTATTGCATTTAATTGATTAATGAAATGAGCCTTATAGACAACTGTTGGTTTCATAGCTACCTGGAGTTCACACAGATTGTGTAGCCAGTTTTCTATCACCTATATCTATCTTACAGTATCTTCATTCTTCTAGGATTTAATACTGAAATATCTAGATAGGCAAAGTTATTTTAAATTTCACTATAAATTTCAGGAGGAGTGTATACTCAGATGGAGACGCTGTTAAGAGGTTTGTTGGTATTCATTATGTGTCTATAGTATTTTGAAACACTGCAGTTTCCTTGCTGCAGCCTGTTCTTTCTTTTGCATAGAAGTCTGCACTTGGATCCACTTCAACTAATTGTATATTCATGATAGTTTTGGAATTGCCAGGAAATATTTATTGCAAAGTATTTTTAAAGGAAACACTGCAACATTGATCCTGTTTCTCTAAGAAGCTATTTTTATTCCAGTCAGAGATAAGACTAGAAGACCTGGACACAAATCCATTAAAATTTTGCCTTCATATCTTAAATTTGTGTGTTTTCCAAACAGTGCTAAGAGAGGTATAAGACAAGATTAGCCCATATTCCCCATGTGGTTCGTAACTGAGCTACTTGCTCTTTTTAAAAATATGATATTATCAGATCCAAGAACCTTGAGGCATAGAGAACCCATATTTTCCGGGGTTTGACACTGGACACAGAGAAACTGGGACCAAAATCATTCTTTACAGATTTTCATGATCAAAGAAACAGATGACACATTTTTGTCTACGTGCTTTCTCTGAAGTTCTTATGTAACACAAACTCAAGATTTGCTACAGTTCATGCTATTGGCAGGAATTCAAGTTTCACTCTGTCTCCAAATAAATGAATTTATTGCCATGGATGGTGGAAAGAAAAGTGACTTGAAAGATCAATGTGTTTTACCCACTGTGGTTCTTAATTTTTGAGCTAAATTACCAGCCAAATTAAGTAAAAGTCGAGTCTCTCTGAGAACTTTAGTTTCTAAGCCCCAGGTGCTACTACAAGTATTGAAATTTGTTTGGTTTGTATGCTAGTAAGTATAATACAAATATGGAGGTTCTCCTAGCGCAGTCTGTCTCTAACATCCTCAGGATGAATTAGTATATGATATGGGGATAATCATAATTAATATCCTCTTTTCTTTTAATCTTAAAAAGTCAGACCTGTACTCATCCTCTCAGGAAACTATGGAGGGATTCATGAGAGCGGAAAGGAGGATTTAAGGAGGGTGTTGGGAGAGTATTAAAATGCATGTAACATGAAAGGAGAGAGGATTCTGGGACAGCTGGGAGGTAGGGGAGACGAAAGGGAGGGTCAATCAGCATGGAAAGGCCAATAAGGAAGCCTCTTAATTTGAAAGCTATTTAAAAAATAAAATACATTCTACAAATTAAGAGTTCAAGGTGGGGCGTGGTGGCACATGCTTCTAATCCAAGCACTTGGGAGACAGAGGCAGCCTCAAGACCAGTCCAGTCTACATACTGAGTTCCAGACAACCAAACACTACACAGTAAGACCCTACCTCAAAACAAACAAACAAACAAACAAACAAACAAATAAATGAGCATTGGAACTTAGAGGCACAGGAAAGGACTTTCCGAACAGGACTCCTATGGGGCAAACATTAAGTCCAACAGTTGCCAAACGGGACTACATGAAACAAAAATGTTTCTGCATATTGAAGAGCCCTGCCACTTGAGTGAAGAGGCAGTCTACAGCATGGGAAAGCATCTTTACCAGCTATACCTTTGACAGAAGGTCTGTACCAAGAACATACCAAAAACTGAAAAAAAAAAAAAGAAACATCAAAAAAGAAAGCAACTCCAATTTAAAATTTAAAGTGGGGCAATGAGCTGAACAGGGAGTTCTCTAAAGATGAAACACAAATGGTTGAGAAATACTTAAAAAATGTTCGGCATCTTTAGTCATCAGGGAAATGCAGATTAGAACCACTTTGAGAGTTCATCTTACCCCACTCAGAATGGCTAAGATCCAAACGCCAAACAATGACAAATGTGGAGGATGTGGAGGAAAAGGGAACTCATCCACTGCTGGTGGGAACGCAGACTGGTGCAGCCACTATGGAAATCAGTGTGGGGATTCCTCATAAAGCTTGAAACTGACCTACCATATGGGCATATACCCCAAAGACTCTACGCTACAACAGAAATCCTGATCATTCATGTTTATTGCTGTCCTTTTCATAATCGTCAGAAGTTGGAAGCAACCTAAATATCCGTACACAATGGAATATTATTCAGCTCTTAAAAAACTGAAATTATGAAATTTGCTGGTAAATAGATGGGAACAAGGAGAAATCAATCTGGTGCTGATTTCAGAACCTCTTCTCTACTGGGTACCATTTTTAGTTCTGGAAGGTGCTGTGCAAGTTACTTGAAGGACGGAGCCCATACCTGACACTGATATCAGGCTTAGGAGCCTGAGGCTAGACAAGTCACAGTTCATAGGGGAGACCCTAGTACTAGCTTTCTACTAATAGTTATTGTACTAAACAAACTTTTAATGACTTATTGTCATACACAGAGGTTAATGGATCTCTCAACTCTCACCAGAGACATGCCCTGATAATATATGGTGATTAACACAGAAGCTCACAAATGGCCAATCTGCAGAGAACAAGAGGCTACAGAGAGCTTATCCCTGAGTAGGACACTTGTATCAAACTTCTTCCTTCCTAGACTCAGGGATCATTGCAGAAGAGGGGATGGAAAGATCGTAAGAACCGGAGGTGGTGGATGACCACAAGGAAACAGAAGTTTCCAGACTTATCAGTTACTCATATGGACTCACAACAATGGTGACAGCACGCACAAGTCCCATGTAAACTCAAACCAGACAAAATCCTAGCATAGACATGGGGGACATGGGTAAGAAGCTTCAACTCCACCTAAGGAAACTGTAGTAACAGATGACTGCTGGGAGGGGCAGAGACAGTCTCTTTCAAGCATGGAACACTTGGTAGGTTAAATAGGCTCCAATGGATGGATCCACACTGAAGGACATTTGGACACAAATTATACTCTATAAGCCATATATATATATATATTAACATTAAGTTGGGTGGGGGGGATAATGGGAGTTGGGAATACGGGAGAGGATCTAAATACCATCAAATTATATTACATAAAAATCACATGTAATTAGTTTATAATTAAGTAAATGGAAGCTGCTTAAACTTTTTTTGAAAGCCAGACCTAGCTATGGATAGGATCTGCTTCATGCCTGAGATTTGGTTTAGTATATTTCAAGGAAATGAAGAAAAAGTAACAAAAACTGACCTCTAATTTTTGTAAAGACATCCACAGTAGATTTAAGGCAGCAATAATCCTATTATATTTGAGCACTATCATGTAAAGAACAGAAATCAGTCCCAACAGCATCCTCCTTGATTCAGTTGATTAACTAAAGGTTGACATAGTAAGTTAATGTGAGCAGTACTCCCAGAAATTTTCAAATAATACCAAAAGTCCATATAATGTAATTATTTAAACACAGTAAAATACTAAGGGAAGTCTTTCCTATGTAGGTCACTATGTGTGTGCCGATCTGTCTTGTCTTTTTCAACTGGGAACAACTTGAAGGAGGATAACTAAGTGTTTCTGTTCGCTGCAGTTCACTGAGACAGCACTTCTGGTTTGCTTTTCATTTCCAGCCAGTTCTGATGAAAGAAATATCATTCCACCATGATCTGCAGTTTTAAATGGAATCCTGCCAGACACAGAAAAGACTCTCTTTCAGCTATGCTGGCAAAAGACAGACATAAGATCACCCATGACACCTATTTTTAGTTGTTTTGGTCTAAGTAGTGCGTATAACTCACTTTGACATTGCTTATAAAAATGAAACAGGGAAAGTTTTCTTCCTACATTTTAATGGCTTATGAGGGTATTAAATGGTTTATCTTATTTATAAATGGGAGCCTCATTTTCTGATTAAAAACTGCTCCTCACAGCAAATTACATCTAAGTGTCTGGTGCCTATCCAAATTGCCTGTGTCTCAGAATTCTAAATAATTGTGTATTCTCTCTAAGGCAGTTTTTATTGTCATCCAGAATTTATTATATCTATAGAAAACAATGTGTTTTGCATAAGCCAGAGTCATCAGAGAATCTCCCGGGCAGCACTCTAGTACTGAACTTGTTCTGATCTCTTCCAAATGTTTAGAATCAGTGTTTGGGGATGTCCAGGCCAGGCCTGAGCTTCCTTTCCCCCTTATGGATGAAAGTATATGGTTAGTGACAAAACAGCCCCACTTTCTCCTTGGAGAAGCTTAGATGTCTTATTATGAGTCACAGATGTAAGGTGGCTTCACTAAAGGGTTTGTCACTAACTCTGTGTCTGTCCTGGGGCCACTGCCCTATCCCACCTTAGAATCTTTCAGCTGCTGAGCACCAGGTATGTTCGAATCTTGATGTGACAGCCTTCCCACAAAGATCCACAAGGGCTCTGTGAAAAATCTACTCAGACCATCATCATTCAGAAAGAGTCACAGTTTGAATCAATTCAAGTTTGGAAATGATTCTAGAGTCCTTTGGTCCTAGAAAAGGAACTCATTAAAAGGAAATCCAAACTGGTTCAAGTATTAGAGCAATTATAGGCTGATACAAGCTACATGCTGAAATGGTTTCAGATTTGAATCCCTTTAGCCACTGAGCAGATGCAGTTGAGTAAAAAGTATTAAATATCACCAAAGTATTTGAAGAATTACAAAGAGGCATCTCCTATTGCTGCCCCCACCTCCACCCAGTTCATGTCTCTCACAGAAGATCAACAAGGTTGTACTATTTCTAGGACACCATAGACCTGGGTTTTTTGGTTGAGCTGGCCACTCCCTAGAATACCAGCCACGCCCTACCACTAATAAAGCACAAGGAATCTGCACCCTTCTTTGGCTTTCATAATCCTCTCTTACTGGAAGGCGCCAGATTGCAATTTGGCTTTCTTTTCATATTTGTTTGTGTATTTTCAGAGGCTGAAGGAATTCCAAGGCTTAAAAGACGACAGGGGTCAAGAAAAGTTGGGGTCTCAGCCACTGGAAATTGGAGCCATTTCAAGAAACCTGTCCCTTATGATACAGACCTGGGAGAGGGATTATCTCATTTACCTCACATTTAGGAGGTCTTTCTTATTTAATCTGCTTTCCTGATGAATTATACTTTTGGCTTAGAAGACCAATAAGGCAGACCAGGTTTATCTGTAAGTGAATAGTTTTTTAAGGAAAAGACATTCTGATGTCTGGAGCTATAAAACTGTGATAGTGATGTATATCAAGGACCCCTAGAGATGGTGTTCCTTAAACCTGGCTGGCGCCTAAGGAACAGTACCCTTGGAAAGGGGCCTTCGCATTTGTATTCTTCAAGTTCTTTCTCAGTGGTTCTGAAGTACCCATGTGGACATACAGGGAATTGTTCATGTAAGGTGCATTCTCTCCACTTTTCATAGCTTTCTCCCCAAACCCTTCTACTACCACGTCCCACGTTTCCTCTGGTCTCCCACACTCTGCAGACTATGGCCAAGAAAGTCCTCGAACCCTTCCCTGTCACCTCCCCTCCCTTCCCTTCCCCTTCTCTCTCTCTTTCTGTCTTCAAACAGGCTGAGCAAAACCCAATCAAATTAAGCTAAGTTACAATTTCTCTTTAGGAGTGAGCACACTTGGAAAGAAGACACACAGTGGAGGAAGGATCCAGCATGGTGGCACAGGCCTTGGCTGAGCTGGGAGGTCCATACGTTCTTGGACAGCCTGGGTGCTGTAGGAAGGTTTGAGATCACCCTGGGCTGTGGAGAAAGATGCTGTCTCAAACAAAACAAAAAACAAAACTGCTCACAAAATTAGGGAGGATAATTACTAGAGGCAGTAGTAAGATGCTGCTGGGGAGGGCAGCTTTCTTTAAGACCTATTCAGCGTGGTCAGAGAAAGCTTACACTTTGTTCTGCAGCCCTGACTCCCATCTCCCAAGCAGATGGGGTGGAGGGGGGGGCAGCTACTCACATTCAGAAAAGCCAGAGTGGCTCACTATGGAAACAGGGACAGTACAAAGAGGGCTGGACTGGTGCTCCTAATTTTCTCCAGACAACACTGAAAGAGAACTCCAACTGCTAAGGCTGCCTAATGGTGATCTGTCTAGTGGCTGTGGCAAATCCAGCTGGAAAGGGAGCCACTGCCAAGCCAAGTCTTAAAGGAAAGGCTTAAAGTTTCTTATGCTTGCTTTCGCTGACTGACTGCACTCCAAAATCATGGCTCAGTATTCCATTGATTTATGCACACCTCAGCTCACTCAGCACAAAAGGATATGCAAAAACTTTTGGTGTCACTAGCTAAAGAGTTGGGGGTCGGGGTAGGGAAAGAACCCAAGAATTTATTCAAATGAAAGGGAAATGAGGTACTATTAGAGTCCTAACAGGGTATATTAATTTTATTTATTTACTTTCTTGGCTACATTAAATTCCTTTTTTGCCTTTGGAACCTAACTAGGGGGAAGAAAAAGGTGCATAATGAGAAAGACAAAGCAGAGACCCAGCCTTGAAGGTCCTTCGGCCTCAGGTGCTTGCAATGGGTGCTTCTGTTCCAAACAGGAGCCAGAAGTCCAGTATGATCCCCCTGCTCTTTCAGCTATCTCCCATGATCTTCAGTGCTAGCTGAGATATTGGTCTCAGGAGCTACAGCAAGTCCAGGACTGAGCTCACCATGACCACAGGAAATCCAGCCCATACTAATGATTTCTAGTGTCTTCTAGCCAAAGTTAGACACAAGCCAGACACCCAAGAAGTCAAAGGGTCTGTGTCCTTCCACTGTCCTCCACAGCTGTCCCTTCTTTGGTGTTTCTAGGCAGCCACAGTCTGTAGAACCTAAAGTCCTCAGCCAAGCTGTAAGATGAGACTGAGCTGATGGTGAGTCAAATGTGATGTTCTGTCCCCCCGACACCTAGACATGGCAAATTGGCCTTTTCAGTTCTGAATTTATTTCAGCTTATGCCTTCTTATAGGAAAATCAGTTGAAGGTTTCTTAGCTTCAAGAACTGACCGCAGCCAGTTGCTTTCTGAAGGTCTCTAAACCCCTCTGGATGTCATGTTTGTGATGGTAAGGATGCTACTGCTGTGGTCCAGACCACAGGGCTGTTTCCAGTGCCCTGAGTGATTATGACATGATGTTCTTTTTACACTAAGTTAGTCACCAGATGATTTAGATGTCTCTTGTTGTGGACTGAGAATCAAGTCACATGACTTCTAATCATGAAACTTGCTGCCCTAAGTCATTTAATTCTCATGGGCTCCAGATTCGCTATCCCTAAGAGGGTGGGAGGTGATCAAGGATGTGGACTATACTGGTGATTATCTAAGTAATTCTCCCAATTTATTCACTCTGGGAACTTGTGAAATTTGGATACAGCTTGCCAGGTTTCTTTTCATTGCTACATCCTGTGGACCCCACTGCCCCACGCCTTTCTGAACCTCTGTGTTTTTCAAAGCTAGGACAGAAGTAGGGAGGCAGACATCCTTTTAGTATAAACTTGAACACAAAGAGATGGCTACCCATGGTGATCAAATGAAGACCTGCCTCTCCTGAACTGGTAAGGAGTGGGAGTTTCCTGAATGGGATAAGAAAAGCCAGTCCTGACCTCCCACTGCTCTCCTGCTCCACATGCTGGAGTTTCCCACGGAAGGCCAAACAGCCTTTCTTTTCAATACTGTATTAAGCATAGTGAGACCTTAAGATGTTTTGCTATTGGAATGCACAACATAGTGAGTGTGGAGACGTGCAACTGATAATGGTGGTGATTCTGATCTCATAGGTCTGGAGTGGTGTCAGGCATCCGCCCAGCTTTCAATCTTCACCGTCAATCTTGATGCACAGCCAGCACTTTGATTTTTAATTTTATATATTCTTTCAATGTGTCCAATCTCTTACTATTCTCCCCCTTCCTCCCAAGATCTTTTCTGTCCTTGTCAGAAGAAGTACCCCTTCCTCGAGTTATCTTCCTTGCTATGGCACTTGGTTTGACAAACTGCCCAGTTAACAACTTTAATTGGATTTATTTTTTATATAACTTTGGTCTTTTAATGTGTGTGTGTGTGTGTGTGTGTGTGTGTGTGAGTGAGTGTTATGCCTGCATGTATGTAAGTGCACCTGTGTCATACAAAGCCCACGGAGGTCAGAAGAGGGTGTTGGATTCCCTGGAACTGGGGTTATAGATGGATTTTTAGCAGCCATGTGGGTGCTGGGAATCAAACTCAGGTTAACTGCTGAGCCATCTCCAGTCCCAACTTTAGTAGATTTATAGCAGGCTTCTCAAACTTAATACATCCAAACCCAAACTTATTTTCCAAACTTTGCCCCCCAAAACCTTTCTGTACCTCATGAATAACTTCTCTAGATGTATCTAAAGTCTCAAACTTAAACCAACACAGAGCATCTCTCGCCACACCGTTGCTGAACTTCAAGCTCACAGATTCAGCTAGACTGAATGACCGATGAGCTCCATGTCCCTGACTGTCTTTGCTCTCCAGTTCTGGGGCGATCCAAACTCAGGTCCTCATGCTTGTATGGCAAGCATTTTACCAACTGACCCACTTCCCTAAGTCCCCAGGCCTAACAGATTTTTAAGCGCTTAATTTCTACCTAAAATGGGGGCAGTGTCAAGTTTTAAAATCAGATTTCTTTAATGTCAGTGCCGTGTTCTTTCAGCTCAGTTGCATTTCTGAAGCGGGATCTAGCCAGATGCCCAAGTCCATCTATTTGTCTTTCTTCTGAGTTATCTCTATGGCGGGGTATGACATTCTTGGCCTTGTATATGTTATTCAGAATAGTTCACTAACTGGAAATTGTATCTTTTATTGTAATTTTATATTTATATTTATATGTTTCTCTAGCCAAGTTATACCACATGTACTCATGTGATGTTTTTCTGTGTTAGTTGTCATAAGCACAGTCCCATGACTCACTCTCATGTATCCAATTATAACACTGCTCAGTAGGAAAGAATGACCACCAATGGTAACGTTACTCTAGTCAATATGATTAGTCTTTGCAAAACCATAAACAAAATCAGGAACAAAAATGTTTCAATCATTTTGCTTACAACTCTTATATAATCCTATAATCACAAAGAGAAGACAGTACATTTCTTAACCTACATGCAGCCTCTCTTAGATGAAGAAAATATTTAAACTCTCTATACATCATGATTTGCCTCTGAATATACCCTTCTGTAGTGAAGCTGAGCTCTATATCTACAGTAGATACCGGCTTGAGGACCTAAATGGGACAGCCTTGTCCACTGTGATGAGCATGCTGTGGCTGTGCCCTTCCTCAGTGACATCATTCTGCACAGAGTAGAATGAATTTGACTATGACCATCTGTAGTGAGTACATAGGTGGAATGAAGGGGAAAAAGAAGAGTGGAGGTGGGGTTAAGTGAACAGGAGGGGGTGGGAGGATGCTTGAAAAAGTCATATGGATACCTATTATTTTATAGGCTTCCAAATATGAGCATATTTATCTATAAATATATATCTATAAATAGACATTTATATACACATATAAGATTATATGTAATTACCTCACAGAGGATAATGTGCCATAAGTCATAGGTTGCTAAATAAGAAGCCTAGAAGCAGGTGTGGGATAGTTCCCTGTGAGTTGTTGGTCAGGGGAGATCTCAGAGACTTCCAAGACAATACAGACTATTGCTATTGTTCTTGATTGGCCATCAGAAGTTGATGAGATTCTCTTGCAGAACACAGAACACCTTTTGGTCAGAAGATATGAGCAGTCAAGCTGTCCTCTCTGTCTCCTTTATGTGCTTAAAGATATGAGCACTCAGCTTTCTGCTCCAGCAGCCTCTCTTGCCATGCTCCTCTACCACCACCACCATGATGAACTCTTATCTCTCTGGAACCATAAGTCAAATTAGCATCTATATCATGGTGCTTTATCATAACAAAACTAATACATTTGGTTTGTCCATTTTCTAAGTCATAATACTTTTATCATTTTTATACAACACATACTCTAAAATTCTAGGCAATTAATCAACTTCATTTTAGACATCATAGACCTATATGCACACATACAGAACCAGTGCACAAATGGATAGTTGAAGACAACAGAACAAGAAACAATGAGAGACATGAGAAACCTTCCTTTGACTTGTTGGCCAGGGTTGTCCAAGAGACTCCTCAAATTATACAGGCTACAGCCCTTGATTGCTTCCCAAGATTTGAAGGTAGACTACTGCTGAAGGCAGGACATACTTCAGAGACTGGATTTGGAGAAATGGCACTGGAACTGACCTGGAAGCCGCTTCCCCTGAAGGCTAGCTCTCATATCTCTGGAAAGCACTGTGCAAGTAGCCAAGGGAGAACATCAATCCGTGACCCAACACTAGCTTCATGACCAAATAACCACTTCAGTGATCGGCATAGCACATGACACTGGTGTAGTGTTGGGGTCCCTCTGCTTGGGGCGAGCCCAAACGGGATTCAGGGCCTCTGCTGTGAGGGGGTGAGAGGTGCAGAGGCAACACACAGACACCAAGAGCTGGGTGAAAAGTATGCGGAGGGTGAGCCACAGCAAAGTTGGTTTATTCAAGGAAGTACAAGGGGTTATATGATTTTTGTTAGCCAGTCGCCCTATGGGGTGGTTCCCAACTGCAACCAATAGAAATCTGTCTCTGGCAGATCATCTTGGTGCAGGTTCTGTACAGATGCTGGGCGGAAGCTGGTGTCACACCTGGCCAGAGAGAAGTGCCACGTCCACAGGAGCCACTCCCTTATTCCTCATGGCAGGTGGCCTGGCTAAGGCCCATCCTGCATTATGCTTTACATATCTTCCTTTTTGTTTATATTAATTGAGTGATCCTGGGAGGCATGGTTCTTTGCCAAGCCATTGTTGACCCCAGGTCCCTAGGGTTCACCTCAAGCAACAGTGCCTGTCTTAGGTTGCCCTGTTTGTCAGGTCTTACCCGTCATTGACTATCTGCCATCCTGGTGAAATAACCCAAGCAGTTTACCTCTGTTGGTGGTGCCTGTCTTAGGTTGCCCCAGTCATCAGGGTCTTACCCATCATTGACTACCTGCCATCATGGTGAAAAAGCCCAAAGGGTGATGTTTGTCACTTAGAAGGGTTATCAAGATGGGCATGGGAGGTTCATGCAGGCAGGCTCCTGTGGCATGCATGAGGATGCATGTCAAAAAATGATTTTGTGCCCTGTAGAAGACCAAGGAAGAAGCAAGAATAGTTAAATATTGCAAAGAAGGTGGAGTTATTAAGTGGTCAGTTAAATGGGATTGTCCTGTATTGCTGACATCCAGGTTTGAAGGGAATATTTGGTATTTGGGGGGAGGTCCAAGGCCTGAATGGAGGCCTGGAGAATTTGAAGCATCAATATCTGAGAAGCTTTGCTTTGATGTAGTGCTTTCCAAAGGCAACGAAAGATCAGCAGCGTTACCAAGAAAGTCATGCAAGAATGCCCCAGATTACCAAATTGAGGGGCAAAAAAAAATGGCTGAGATCCTATTTCATCTTGGCAGATGATGCTGAACTCCCTCATGTGAAAGGGGCCAGTTGTGCCTGCATTCCTCTGGCATCAAAGTTGGAAAAATTAGTCTTTTTCAAAGCTGTGCATGGGGGGGGGGGGAGTCTGCTGAGGGAAAAACAGAGGGAACCATGGGTCAGGTCCCATTAATTCCCTGTACTGAAGGGATGCCATGAAGGGCAACCCTGTGGCAGGGTTGGATGAATACATAGCCAGGAAAATGGGGCTATCCTGAGACACAGGCATGGCGGTGGCTGGGTAGGGCATTGCTGTCCATAAGTCATCAGCCCTAGACAGGAAGGGGAGTAGAAGCATGAGCAGTAGAAGGAGGGGTTGTGGTTACGGATCCAACGATTCCATAGTGGTGAGGGATCCACTGTGCCGGCAGGTGCATCTGTGGCAGGCTTGACATTTCTGGTGGGTATCCAGATAAGGGAGGATGAGGTTTCTGGAAAGATACAAGCATATCCTCGACCCTGTGTTAAGAGTGGGTGAGGTCCCTTCCATTCATTTGTGAGAGGGTCTCTCCAGTGGACAAAGGGCAAGGGGGTAGTAGTTGGTTGAGATCTCCAGTGTTTATAGGCTGGAGAGAGTCCTGCTTCATTAAAGGTAAGAAAATTAAAGGTGAAGAGAGCTTCCACCAAGGCCAAATGGGGATCCCTGGATGTCATTGAAGTTTTCTGTTTCATAATGAGTTCCTAGAGGGTTCTATTAGTCCTCTCCACTATGGCTTGGCCCTGAGGGTTATAGGGGATGCCCATGGAGTGTTTAATCCCCCAAGATTCTATGAAAGACTTGAATTGGCAGATGTATATGCCATTCCATTATCTGTCTTAATCGCCCAGGTACACCCATGACCAGCATAGAGGTTTTTGTTGCCTTAATGGCATGGGATGCCTTCTTACCTGAAAGGGCGATAGCAAAGACAAATTTGGAGTAATATGACATGGACATATTTAAGGTTGCAAAACACGGGTATATAGGTGACATCCATTTGCCAGATGGCATTTGGTGTAAGGCCTCTAGGGTTAATTCCCTGTGGCTGCAGTGGGCACAAGGGGGGCAAAGGGGTGCAGGCTTTACATGTATGGATTAAGTGCTTACATTGGTTAAGAGAATGCTCGAGGTAGAGGACCTGTAGGTTAGAGGGGGAGAGATGAAAGCTTTGGTGTAAGCATCTAGCTTGTTCTAGGAGCAGCAAGGAAGTGACAGCAATAAATTTATCTACCTGTGCATTCCCATCACCAATGAAGCCAGGCAGACCAGTGTGTGAGTGTACATGCTCAGTGAACCAGGGATGCTGTCTATTTTCAATTAGCATTTTTAAGGTGCTTATGGCAATATCTATCAGTTTATGAGAGGGCCTGGGGTTGGCCAAGGGAAGTGTCCTTGACATTTGGACAGCATAACTACTGTCGGAGAAAATATTGACAAGTTCTTGTTGACAGAGCCTTAGGACTCCAAGGATAGCATAAAGTTCACCTAATTGAACTGAATGAGGGTTAGAAAGCTTAAGGGCCTTGTCTGGCTGGTTGATTTTCTTAAAAATTTGTCAGTTATAATGCTTATTGGCATCTGTAAAAGCCAAGGCTGCTAGTGGAATAGGCTGGCTGGAGAGCACAGAATGGAGATTGGACTTCAGGGGTAGGGCAGTGACTGATTGAAATAATTTGTGAGCAGGGAAATGGTTGTCTATATCATTAGGAAATCCTGCCACCAGGATATGAAAGAGGTGGTCATCCCTCTGTCCAGAGGATTAAATTCAGGAGCCGGAGAGTTGGGTCATATATCTTGCAAGGGTAATTAAAAAGAGTTGCTGAGATATCTCCTGTAAAAGTTCTTTTGTTTGTTTGGTCAAAGGGATTTTCTGGGAAGGACTATCTGAGGTTTTAAGAAGGTCAAAGAGGGGAAGGCATTTAGCTGGAGGAACAGGAGTAAAGGGTTTAAGCCAATTAATTTGGCCACAGAGTTTTTGGAGGTCATTGAGAGAACACTTATCTTTTATTAGAAGGCTTGGAGTGAGGGGTTAGATATCAGTGGAAATTTTAAACCCTAAAAACCCAAACAGGGGTACAGTTTGAATTTTTTCCTTGGCTATAGTTAAACCTAGTTTTTTAAGGTCTTCAAGAAGTATTTTGAGGAGATCCACGGGAACAACTTGTGAGGGTGAGTGATTAAAAGGTCATCCATGTAATGTATTACGAGGCATTTTGATCCGATTCTCTCCATGGTGGTTGACACAAACAATTGACAGATGAATGGCCTCTTTTTCATGCCTTGAGAGAGGACATTTCATTGATATCTCTTAGCTGGGAGTGATGATTAGGTTCCCAGACAATAAAGGCAAATACCTGTCCTTGACCGCCAGGGGGATAGAGGAAAAAGCAGTCCTTAATGTCTAATATGACTATATGATATTTAATAAGAATGGCTCTGGGATGGGGGAGTCCAGTTTGAAAGGAATCCATCTTTATCATATGTTTGTTGACCTGGTGAAGGTCCTGAAGTACTTATTATTTTTCTCTGAGATGATAAAGATGGGGGAAATATGGAGACTGACAGAGGGCTCAATATGGCCAAGATCAAGCTGTTTTTGCACAAGGGATTTGAGGAATGTCAGTTTAGGTTCTAAAGTAGGCCACTGTTTGACCAATATGGTGTCCGAAGTATCCTACTCAAGGCTTGTGGGAGCAACAGAAGGTTGGACATCGGCCTCTAGAATTGGGGGTACAGCAGTGTGTTGGATGGTTTATTGGAGTTTGGTCACCCTGAGAGGCCGATGGTGTCATGGGCAATAATGTCATCATAAAAGGCCTTATTGTTCATAGTTATGACGACACCCATGTCCGTGAGGATGTCTCTTCCCCAGAGGGTATTAGGGATATTGGCCCCCAGAGGGTGAAATTCCCCTGTGTTGCCATCATAGTCCTCCCAGGTGACCGGTTTCCTAACTTGTCTAGTGGCCTGTTGTCCACCAACACCCTGGATGTTAGGTCCAGGCTTATATGCTCAATTGGTCATAAAGAGTGCATCACTGACAGAGATAATAGTGGCATCTGCACCCGTGTCCACAATGCCTTTAAATTCAATGCCATCCAAAGAGACCAAGATACCTGGGGTATGGTCATAAACAGGGAGAGTCCATCTTATTTTAGGGGAGTTCCCTCTTATGGGTGAGGCTGAGGGTTGCCCCTGGGGGAGTTTAAAGGTATGTTATAGGTGGGTTTAGTTCTGCAATCTTTGGCCCAATGGTAACCCTTGTGGCATTTAGGGCAAGGGGTCTTGGGCTTCAGGTTGGACCTATCAAACTTGGGACAGGTCCGTCGAAGGTGCCCGGTTGGCTGCAACCCTAACAGATGGGTGGTTGATGGGTAGGCTTCTGGCCAAGTGTTAGGGTCTGAATGGAGGCTGCCATGGCTTCAAAGGGGGCAGCTATGGGATTAATATCCTTGGTGGCTACAATCTACTTGTGTAGTTCCTCATTGCGCACAGCAGCAATAGCATTACAAGCTGCTGTAGTGGCCCTCTCCCAAGCCAGTTGTTTCACTAATGCATCTCTGGCGGGGCTGAATAGGGTGTGGTGGTCTACAGATTCTGTCACATGTGAAAGGAAATCTGTGAAACCTTCAGATGAGCCTTGGACTAAATTAGGGAAAAATGTATATGTTTTTTGTGGGAGGCAGGCCTTAAGTCCTTGGAGGGACAAAGATTTAATTTGGTCAAAGTAGGCATAAATTCCCACTGTGGCTTGGACCACGGGGTCTGTATAGGGACCCGTGCCAAGGACCATGTCCAGGGAAACCGGTATCCCCAATTGGAGATTTTGGTGGACTGTGATTCAGCCAGGTCATTATAGGCTGCTTTCCATTGAAGGAACTCTGGTGGGGAAAGGACCACTTTAAGGAGTGAGTACCAGTCATAGTAAGTCTGGAGGTGGATGGAACACTGTAAGAGGACCTGCTCAAAGTACACAGAGTCCATACTAGACCCCTGAGCCACTTTGCATATGAGAGCCACGTCGGTGATGGGAGTGGGGTACCAGGGCCTAACTGCTGCATCTGGCCCTACATTAATGGGGAAAGTTGAGAAGGGCAGGGCAGCAGGGCAGGAGATGGTCCTTGCAGGGGATATTGGTGGGTGGGTGGGTGGTGGGGCGTGCCCAGTTCGGGGCAGGCAGGGCGGTTGAATCTCCATCCAAAGGTAAGTTGGGGGAGGGGTGTGTGTTGTTTTAGTGTTGGCAGTTGGGGGTTCCTCTTCCTCATCTGAGGAAGATGAGGCCTGCAGGGTCAATTTTGGCTCCTCTTTACAACTTTCATTATGGATATTAATAACTTCCTCAACTGAGAAGCCTTTCAGGCTGGCAATTATGACAAAAAGGATAAGGAAAAATGGCGTGGGGGGTGTGTGTCCTTCATGAACTTCACACGTCCTCATGAGAAATAGAACAGGGGACCAAACTGAGGTATTCCAATGTTTTCAGGGCTAATCCATGGGGCTAGGACGAGGATTTCGTCCCCAAAACTGTTAAAGTCTTTTTGTTTCACTTTCATGCCACACTGCAGGAGAAGAGCCTTAAGAGCCTACAATTGTGGCGCTTCCTGGTGGGGGCAGAGATTGCTCTTGTGGGGAAGTGGCAGCCAATGAAATGGAAAGTCAAAGCCGCTATGATCACTACACAAACCAAAATACCTAATATTGGGCCCCACTGAGACATATAGACAGACCATTGAGGGTCCAACTGTCTCGTGGTTTAGTGGGGGACTCTGTGGGTCTTCATGCTGGCCCCTGCGGGAGCCGCGTGGGTGGCACCCAAGGAGTAGCGAAGAAGGCGCACAGCAGCTTTTAAAAGTCCTGTAGCTGTGCGGCTCTGTGGGCTAGTAAATGTTAGGGTCTGGAGCCTGTCTGTCCCACGGGGAGTATTTGTATTGGACAACTCAGACCTCATCATCCATGGGAACTTGACTTGGCACCAGAATGTGCACTGAAGTACTAGTATCTCGAATATAGCAGCCCGGGGCAATTAAAACTTAAGAGGTCTGAGTCTGCTTGTCGGCAGGAAGGAGGTTTTTAAATCAAAGATGGGAAAATCGGTCTTCCCCATGGCAGATTGCCCACACGGTGTCTCTGGAAAGGCTTGGCCAATGACCTTGCCTTGGTTCCGAAATTGGGGTGGGGGGTCAGGCCCTCATGTGATTTCGCCAAGACGAACCAAGAAGGGAGGGGCCAGCATGGGCTTTGGGACCATGTGGCGAGGTTTGCTTCCTGTGGGGTAGGGAAAGACGAACACAGGAAAAGGGAAAAGGGTGGGGTTGCTCGCTCACCCTCAGGCGACCGTCAGAACACAGCGGGGCCTACTAAGCGACAATGGGGCAGGGGGGGCGTCTTGCCAATGCTAGGGGATGGAGTCCCTGTTTGGGTGCCAGATGTTGGGGTCCCTCTCCTCAGTGCTGGCCAGTCTCCGTCATGAGGAGGTGAGAGATGCGGAGTCAACACACAGACATCGGGAGCTGGGTGAAAAGCATGCAGAGGGTGAGCCGCAGCAAACTGGGTTTATTCAAGGAAGTGCAGGGGGTTATATGATTTTTGTTAGCCAATCTTCCTATGGGGCAGTTCCCACCTGCAGCCAATAGAAATCTGTCTCTGGCAGATCATCTTGGTCCTGGTTCTCTCCAGATGCTGGGTGGAAGCTGGTGTCATGCCCAGCGAGAGCGGAGTATTGTGTCCACAGGAGCCACTCCCTTATTCCTCATGGTAGGTGGCCTGGCTAAGGCCCATCCTACATTATGCCATTCAGTGTAGTAATGGCACTTTTATCTTGGGGGCAATCAATGGCTACCTAATTGGATTTAAAGCCTGCTCAATGGGAGAAAACTCATGTGTAGTACTGTAAATAAACAGGTGAATTGCCCAAGTCTAAGCAGCACATCTATAATGTAGTCTCTACACCTAAGCCTCACACAACATGGAACAAGGGTAAAGAGGACACTAATGACTCTCTCAACTCTCATTAATGAAGCTCCTTCATGCAAAAGAGGGTCAGGAACACAAAAGGCCACAAATGGCCAAAGAGTGGAGATTAGGAGTCTGTAGAGGTGGGTCCCTGGACAGGACTCCTATATTAAGCTTCACTCACCCATGGCTCAGAGACCATTACAGAGGAGGGGCAGAAAGATTTTGAGAGCCAGGGAGAAGGTTCATGACCATATGGAAATAGAATCCTACAAGCTCCTGGGACCCTGATCATATGAACCTGCAGCAACGGTTTTGACATGCTCAAGACCCATGAAAACTCAGTCAGACAGAAACCCAGCATAGAATTGGGGAAATTTGTTATAGAAATATTGGCAAGTGATTTCTCTTGGTTGAGGTAAAGCTAATCTTTTTAAAGTGAGGGCCTCTGGACAGGCTGACTAGACTTCAGTGAATGAATTTGCACTGAGGAACATTTGGGGACACTCACTTGACACAAAAGGCCTTAACTTGAATGACAGAATGTATGTATTCTGGAGGGGGGGCACTGTAGGAGGGTTCCAATGAGGAAGGGCATATAAAAGTGATTAAGACTGGTTGAGATGTTCTGTATGGAATACACAAAAAGTCAATTTAAAAATGAAAAAAGAAAGATTAGTTAAACTGTAAAGTAAATCTGAAAAAAAAATGTGAACTTTATTTAAAAAAATGTATCAGGAGGCTGGAGAGATGGCTCAACAGCTAAGAGCACTGGTTGTTATTGCAGAAGACCTGGGTTCAATTCCCAGCATCCACATGGTGGCTAACACCATCTACAACTCCAGTTTCAGGGGATCTGATGCCTTCTTCTAACTCAGTTGGATTGCATAACACTGGTGCACTTACGTACAGGCAGGCCGTATACTCAGACACAAAAAATAAAAATAAGATAATATTTTAAAAAACAATACTGTATCAATTTTGATTTATAAAATGAAACAAATATATGAATTAAATATGTTAATTACAGTAGCAATAGTATGCACTAGTCCATTCCACCTGCTGTAACACAGTTTTGTAGACTGGGTAGTTAATTCCTCTTAATGGTTCCAATTTTAGTATACGTACTGCTGAAGTAAGCATGAATTCCTTCTAACTGAAACTTTCCCTCTGCAGAGGGAAAGGAAATTCATGAGACTCAGGCAGCTTGAAACTCACACTGCTTAGGAAGCACAAGAAACTTACAAGAATCTCAAGGCTCCTCCCCAAGATTAAATAAGTAGCAAGACCACAAGAGACTTTGGTGGAGCTTCCTGCAAGCTCTGGTGATAAGGCTTGGGAGGGTTGTCATCCATTCAGGGGTGGGATTTTCAATGATGCATCTGCCTTCCAGTTACCCATGGTCCTATAAGTCATTCCAATAAACTCATTGGTTTGTCAAAAAATAATAATAATTCTGCACAAATGGGAAAATATTTACTAATTTTAATACAGCACTTTTAAATATGATTTGTTTTCCACTGAATGCAGAAAAGAAGACTGAATTAAACATATGAGGACCCGTTCCTTCAGATTTCTCCCAGAATTGTGCTCTCAAGCAAAGGCCTTGCACTTCCTCTATTAACGGTGTATTTCCAGCAAGAAATGGGGAATGAAGAGCAGACAAGGTTCTGCACTTTCTAACCCCTAATGACCTAGAACAGCACACAAGAACACAAACAGATGTTTTCTAATCCCATCTATTGTTTGCAACTTGAACAGAATAATCTGTTGCTTTCAATAAATTGCTACTCCTGGGCTTGATATGCATAACCCCTGCACGCCTACATTCACACATCGCTCTTCTGGGTCATGAGGAAAGGTTATGAGGAATTAAAGCTAGACATTTAGTTTAAAAGAGGTGCCCAAGGCCTAGCAAATTTGTTTTACATTATAAACAAGCTGAGATAGTGTTAAATGATCTCAAAATAAAGGATTAACTTTTTGGTTACAAGGTTAGGTAGAAGTCATTTGTCCCTAGATTAGTCATTCCCATATTCTGTATTACACATCTAATTTTACATCATATTTATTCTATTTTTAACTCCAGTGTGTTTTTGCATCTTATAATATTTTTCTTTTCTAACTTGTTCTATCAGTTTGCCTATATTCAACTATATTCATTATGTCTAAAGTCTTTTAGGTTTTGAATTTCTTTGAAGTTGTAACATTTTTAAATTCTCTGTTTTGTTTCCTTATCTTCTGTTTGTTATGAAGCCCACCTCATCCCAACTTTAGGGATCAAGAGATTGAAGTGGCTAATGAGAAATATTCCCCTTCTTTTCTGCCTTCTTTCTCCTCCTAATCTCCATCTCTCAGGAGAAGTCAGCTATCTTCCATGCAAGCAAAGGAATTTACAAATTTAAGATAAAAACATACTTCTCGTTAAATTTTCTTGTTCTGGAAATGTTAACGTATTAGTCTTAAACTATGTGACTTATTTTTAAATTAAATGAGGTTCAACTAGTGTTGCTTCCCATTAAAATCCATTGGATTTCCTTTGAATGGAATTTTTACTGATATTTGGTCAGGCATTACTTTCCCATTACCGTGCTGTCGACATTATTCAGGAAATGAGGGAGAAAAAGATCCATAACTTCTGGAAGCAACTTCATTGTATTTTGTATCTCTCCAAAAATTCTAGAATTTCCCTGCTAGATGCCCCAAACCAACACTTCATTGGTATGGAATTCTGTCTTCTCAGGGGCTGGGATCTCAGCAGTGAACTTTCACTTGAAGCATTGCATTAGTGTGGCTTGGTTAACAAACCTTGGAGCAAAAGGCAGCAGTTACCACCAGCACCATGTAAAGAGCACAATAACCAGAAGTGCTTTTGAGTAATAATTTATCAAGATGGCCAAATGAAGAAGGAATGTTTAAATGAGATAAACCCTCAAGATGGATGCAGCTCAAATATTTTCCAGCACACGCTTCCTTCTGAAAATAATTTATGTGTTTGTCTGGCTTACCATTGATTGCATTTATGTGTGATATGGTAAGTAATTACGCAAGGACAGAAAGGGAATCCCTGTGGTATAAATTCCAGGAACAGCTGCAGATTCAGCCAAAGGTCATTTATAAATCAGAACAAGCCCAAATTCAGAAACTAGTCTCAAATGGAGTCAAATATCTTATAAAATCAGACAAAATGGCAAAGGCCCTTATTTTCACTCTTGAACCAAGATGCTGTTTCTTCAGTCAGGGAACCAATGATCCCAGGACATTCTTAACTACTGATGCCTAACATTACAATGTGGGAGTGATCTTTGACATCTGGTAACATACATTATGCAAAGTGTAGTGTCTGTTCAGTTCTCTTTGGTGTGTTCACCTCGTTTTGCCTACATGTTTTCTCTGGGGGAAAAATGTCATAAGTTCACAGTATTCTTAAGCAGAACAGGTGACACTTGCCCTAACACTTAGTCATTTCTCTTTTGCAGGATTTTCTTTCTTAGGGAAGTCATTGCCACCAGCTGCTTGGAACTTGTCCCACAGAATGGTGCAGGATAGTATTACCTAGAGTTTGGTGCTTACCTATTCATGTTCCTTTATGATCTCTCTAGGCTGCATCTCATCGTTTTTGATCCAAATGGTTCAGCTAATCACACACAGATGTAGTTTAATGGACTTTTTTGAGAAGGCTGTGTTTCCCCTAGACAAGATAACTGTTTATAGCATACAATGACTCACTATAGTTTATTGACTCATAATTTGAGCAGGTTTTGTGAGTGAGGTGGTAGAAGGTGATCCTAAAATAGAAGGACGGGTAAGTCCCACGTTTGGGAGCTGTGGATATGTAGTTGGAGAATGAACCTAGTGAGTCCCGGAAGGTGGAGAGTCTCTGTAAGGAAATGTACTCACGGTAAAGAAAATTACATTTAGTTTATAGATATGCCTTTGCTTCTGATCACTTGTGGGAGCTTTTTCATCATCTATCAGTTACACTGTAGAAGCAGCTAATGTCAGTCACATGTCTAAATAGTTTGCTTCCTACTGTGAGAATTACAAAACACTTGGGCAATTTCCTCTGAACTCCCAATTTTGTTGAAGAGTTCAAGAGAGAAAGAGAAACAAATGAGCTTTGTGAGTATGGCATGCTGCCTCCAGAAAACCAAGGAAAGCCTTCCTTAGAACCCTTAGAATGGGTAGCTTAACACTGAAACTTCAGAAAGGGAAATCTTGCCTTCCTTGCTCAGGGCTAGTCAACTCCTAGAGAAAGCAAACGTTTTGCCCAGGAGCTCACTGGCAATGGAACCAATCAATCAAATGCCCCATCACATCCTTAAACTGTTCCCTGAGCCACTGAGTGCCCAAGGGCCAGGTGCCAAGCAATTAGACCCTGTTTCCCAGAATCTTAGACCTGCCTACCCTGCCTTACATACTCCCTCTCACAGAAACCCAAATAAAAGTTCTTGACCCCTGGTCCCCCGGTTTCCTGACTGAACCTAGTGCTTTCCTATATGGCATTGTGTATCTTCTCTCTGGGGATCTGTGACTACAACACACTGCTTTTTCAATGGAAGTCATCTGATCCAATAACTAAATAGTAAAACCTACATTAGACAACATAAGATGAAACTAATTCCAGGATGCTAATGATCTAACCCTGAACTACATCCCTGGTCTTAGCTCTCTAACTTTTTTTTGGATACTGTCTTTAGAGATTTCTATTTTATAAGGTTGGAGCTTCTAAAGCTAAGCAGTGTTTAATGCCAAGGCAGGAGTCACATAAAGAGAGATGCTCGTTTCAGATGCATGTGGGAAGAATCAGAAACCACTGAGTTAGACCAGGCCTCTTCTTCCCTAAGACTCCTGAGAGACATTCTTAGACAATCTGAGTTGCTGTTTAGAGACTCAGACCAACTGAGCTACCTGGAGAGGACACTCTACCTGTAAGCTGTTCACTGTGCTTCCCCATGCTGGGGTCCTGTGCTTCCTGCTTTGGTGAGTTTTCCCCCCTGCTGGGGTGTATAGCTGCCTTTCAGTCATTTCTGCTTCTGTAATTAACCCTAATAAACATCACTGGCTCACCAAAAAGCAAACAAAACAGAAATGAAAGACACTGAGATAAACACTGTCTCTTTAAAAGGTGCACAGAGGGGAAGGCAAAATACATGAAATACATCTTAGTATATTAAGAATTAGATTAGTATGAGAATCTGACTAGATGTCTGCTTCTGTGTTGTTTTGATCCTTCGTCGTCCTCCCTCCCACACTACCCATCATGCATCTACTGTTTGAAAAGCCTTATTCCAACCTCTCTCCAAATATAATTCTAGAACTGTTAGGAGGAATTTGATTTTCAAGATAAATTTGGAAATTGCTTTCAGATACTATAAAATTGCAGGGAAGGATTATGTGCAAAGTAAAATTATGCAAGCATTTGTGTAGGGGAATTAATCAAGGAAGTGCACTGCAGTTCAATAGTCAGCACTGTGGTTCACGTAGTGCTAAGACACTACCATGCTTATTTGAAATCAACAAAACATTCTTTTGTTCTCCGGAAGGTTTTGTGTGAAATTTTTGTTATTTTTGATTCTGAAAATGCACTCATTCACAAAACTTCCAGGAAGCCGGACAACGAACAAATGTATAAACCTCTGAACTGAGCCAGGACTCAAGATGATGTACATTCGGCAGGACATTTGAGAACACAGTGAGGAAGAGTCTCACCTGAAGCTGCCAAGTGAGACTTTCCAAATATTCTGGAGAAATAAGCTGCCTCTGACTCACATTCTGCTTGCCCTTGAGTTTGACTCAAAATATTTTGCTCAAATGGAAAAAAAAAAAAAAAACACTGAAAGTCAAGGAACTAATTTTATGCAGAAGGGGAATCAAGCTGTGGACTCTCCGGGCTGCCACTGTATGATAAAGAAACTCTTTTTTAAAAATCAGATATATTTAATGTTATAATTTGAATTGGAAAGAATCACAGAACTGAGTACTCCTTCAGAAGGATGGCTCTTTCTCTGTGCCTCAAAGATATTGGAAGCGTTTTCCAGCTCTCCTTCAGAATTGATTTCTGAGGTTGGAGAAGCCTGCTTCGCTGACTCCCTTCAAATCTATGCATCAATGGAAATTTAACCCCCTCAAAAATGGCACTTCCAGATGAACAGCAACAAAGAAAAGTTTACCAAATCCTTTGGGAGAATAAGAGTTTGGCTGGTTTTGCCTTGCTGAGATCCAAACCATTCTAAAATCTCAAAGCTATTTCCTCAGACACATACTAGGGAAAGCAAAACTCACCTTCACTATGAACATTGTGTTGAGATCATCAGAGGAGCCAGAAATCTAGGCCATGAAAGAACAGGCAAACTTAAATATTGGGTATGTCACTAAATGGGTTCTTCTACTTTGAAGAGCTGGGTCTCAGGGACAGAGGTGCACACCACATCACCCTAAAGCCTTCTCTTCATGTATTGTGCAGGCCAGGCCTCTCCCTGCTGCAGTGACCAAGGAACTATAGGTGCCTCCATGGGCTTTGTTGATACAATTATAAAGTATGAGAGGCAGAGTTTAGGGTCCCATTGGATAGCCCACTCCATTTACAAGCCTGCCATATAGATTCTAAAATCCCAAGGACTCCTGGATACTGGCTTTGAGCAAGCTGCGAGGGTGGGAACTGAAAATACAAGGTGAGGTGCCAAAGCATGGATTCTAAGGAGATACAAGCTTTATGGCCTTGTATCTCAACCCTCCTCCATTTTTTCTTTCCTTTAGATAATATTTTATTTTGAGCAATTTTCAAAGGCCAATAGAACATGAGTCAGAGACTTCCTTCTCTAAGCATTTGGAAGGTTTTGCTTGGCATTTTCAGGTGGTGAAGAGAAGTGAGCCACTTTCTTGGCGAGCTCTTAAATGTTCTGCCAATTGCACGTCAGCTTTAGTCCTGGCCTGTTTTAGAGGCCCCTGGTTAAACATTCACTTTGCCTGAATGCCCAGTTTATGAATGAGTTTTATGAATCAGTCTATTTTCAGAACCAAAATGTTTTGTCCAGAGAAATGTTCAAATTTTATTGTGAATGAAAATCACGAGGAAGACATATTACAATGCAGGTGATTGGGTCCCATCCTTATTTTCTAATTCAACTAGTCTGGGGTGAGATACGTTCTCAAGTACTGTTCCTGCAGAGTTCATTGCTCCGGAGGACAGCAGTGTCTCCCCAGGACTCAGCCTCAGATAGGCTGCTACCCACCTCCTTGGACCACATCCTGTCAGAAACTCCTTGCTGCCCTACCCTGCAGGAGGTCATTTCACACAGAGGAGAGAGAGTGGAAATGAAGCTGTTGTCACCTTCTGTTTGTGATCTTGCTGTCTGTAGTGATCATTTTAGACTTTACATTAATCTTACCCTTCACAAATAAATGTCCACATCATCCCTTTCTCTCCGCTTGACTAAAGTGACCTTATCTCTCCCCCAGAATTCTGTAGTGACTTCCTATTTAGAAATCTTTTCCTACCATTTCCATCTCATTGTCCTACCAAATTTCCTGAAACAGAAATCTCATACTGAAACTGTGCTGCTCGGAGTTCTCCGGTGTGTTTCTCAGGCCTCGGGCAGACGGGAAGGCAGGTGTCGCCTCTGAGATGCCGCTTTTCCTTTTAGCCATTTCCTCCAGTGTCAGCAGAGCTTACAACATTCCAGAGCAAACCTGGCAGAGAGAGGATGAGATTAAATTGGCCAACCTCTTCTAAATACTATTTTTCACATTAGTCGAATAATCCTGGGTCTACTCTTTGAATGTACATGTGCTTTGTTTAAATCAATCCTCATAAAAGTATCAGGTGAAATTACTGGGTTGAAGGGAATAAGACACAGAGAAACAGAGCTATCTAAGGTTATTTCCAGCTAGTATGATTTCCAGCCAGTATGAAAAATGTGGTAAAGAGAGTAGGTCCCTGAGCTGCTGAAATGGTTTGATGGATAAAGATGTTTGCTGCCAGGTCTCATGGTCTGAGTTAGATCCCTGATCCCAGGGACCTACACTGTGAGGGAGAAAACAATTCTCACAAGTTGTACTCTAACAACACATGTACTGTGGACGCTTACACCCATATATATAGCATACATACATGCACAAATAAATCTAATAAAAAATTTTAAAAATATATAATAAAAGCAAATTCCCAGTTTCTTGTCCATGTTGCTTGACATTAACACACCAGGAGTCACTGATTTTCAAATACATGAGTTAAGCAGTAGAGGTTAATGGGATAAGCCCTAATTTAAAATATCCCTGATTAGAAACTTGGTACTGCAAGCAGTAACCCTGAGTAAATTACTTTCTGAGTCTCGATCTTTTCAGCCTGAGCTAATGCTTATAGATCTTACTAGTTTTTGTGAAGCTCCTCCCACTGATTATAGTCAGGATCTGTGATTTGCTTCTAAGTAACAGAATAGGTGATGCACGGAACTTGCTTGCTGTGGTCACTGTGTGCTTGTTCTCCAAAGGCATGAAGCTTGATTTTCATACTAGTTAGACTTTCTGCCTCCCAAACTGTAAACTAAATTAATCTCTTTTCTCTTTGTAATGCCTGCCTTGGGTATGCCATTATGGTGATGAAAACCAGAATAATGCAATATTAAAGTTTCTGATCAATTTTGATTTAATAAAAAAGGAGAGTGTTCTAGATAGGCATGTCTTAATCAGGTAGTCTTTTAAAAAAGGCATGTTTCTTCCCTAAACACACTTCAGACAGCAGAGGCTTTCTCTTGTTGGTCCTCAAGTACCAAGCCATCCTTACTTCAACAGATATAAAGACAATTTTGACAACATCTGCATAAACTTGAAGGAAGACTCTGAATCTCAGGTGAGACTGTATCTCTTAAAGGCAGAATGCTTACTTGAAACCATAAGCAGATGATTCAGCTAAATTTTGTTCAGAGTCCTGAACCATAGAAACTACAATAGTAAATCTGTATTGTTTTAAACTGAAATCTCTTTATGCAGCAATAGTATACCCTTTCCTCTATCCCTACCATCAATCCCTCCTTCAGAGGAACCGGGTAGGTGCACTTAGGGGACAATCAACAAAAATCTGACTGGAGACTGGGTGGAGCCAGTTAAGAAACATCACATCCTTACCTACCCAAACCATGGAAAAGTAGGACAGCTTTCAACAGTGCTGTTCTAAGAAACCAGACAAGGCACCCTAGAGGGGTGTAGCCTCCCAAAAGCACACAATCCCCAAAAGGCTCAGGGATTATCAGAGAAGAGGGAATGGAAAGATTGTAAGAGGTTGGGGAGGACAGGAACAAAACAGTCCCTTCTGGTCACAAGGAGAACTGCAGCGTTTGTAAACTCACAGCAGCTATGGTTGCCTGCACCAAACCAGCACAAGATCAAGCCAGCCAACCTTCCAGCATGGGCGGGGGAGGGGCTAACAAGACCCCACCCCATCTGAACACTATTGGTAGTTGATGGCCGATGGGGGAGAGAGGGTCGGTTTTCCTTAGCGGGTGTGGTCCCTAGCAGGTTGCCCATGTCCCAGTGGATGGCCCCACACCCACCTTCACATGGGCAATGCTAATTGGACTTGGTGAATTACAAAAGAAAAAAAAAGAAGACCTGAAGTTGGGAGGAAGTTGTGGTAGGAGAGGCAATCTGGGAGCAGTTGAGGAGGAGAGTCGGGGGGAGATATGCTCATAATATATTGTTTACATGTATGAAATTCTCAAAGAATAAAATAAAGTACTTTTTAAAGATCCGACTGCTAGAAGGAGAAGACATTCTTCCTGTTTTATTTTCTCATAGTTCTAAATCTATTTATGGAACTCCAGGAGGCAAAGGCTGTGACAAGCAAAGAGAGAGACTCTGGCTCTGCCTTCAGGCAGGAGCAGGCAGCTGTGATCACTCAAATACTAAGTATCCAAATAAGCAAGTGCAGAGCCCTGAGCTGGACCGGGGCTCGGGGACACAGAGTGCTGTGGCAAGCTTGACTTTGCCCTTCACAGTCTAATAATCAGAGGGAAGAACACTGACACATGGGAACTGTTAGGTAACAAGATAGTGTATCATTGATGCATACAGGCAGTCAGTCATGCCTGAGGTGGAGAAACAGAGCTAGACTTGATCATGTAATATCCATAGACACAGCTTCATCCTGCCAACGTACCTGGGACTTTAGTTTCACATACCTCTTTAAAATTGAGTTTTCTGGAATCTAACATTAGGAGCTTAGATCTTTGGTAGTTTCTAATTTTTTTCAGAAGTATACTACTCCTCTCAAGTGAACTATAGAAAACTGATGAAGATCAGAGCTGTTCTGGGTAAATTAAGAGAGCCGGCCTAAGCATGATTGCAGGAGATGAACCCCAAAGTCCTATGCTGGTTGGCTTTAGCGGTCAACTTGAATCACCTAGGAAGAGAGTTTCAATTGAAGAAGTGTCTAGGTCAGATTTTCCTGTGGGATTGTCTTCATTGTTAGTTAATATAGGAAGATCCGACCCATTGTGGATGGCAACCACTCATAGACAGGGCCCTGAATTATATAAGAATGAAAAGCTAGCTAGAAGCCAGCAACCCAGCAGTGGTGTGTTCATTTCTCTCTCTACTCTTGACCGGATGTGATTCTTTAAATTCCTGCCTTGACTTCCCCACAGTAATGAGCCCAAACCTGCAATTTCAGGTCAATGAGCCTTTCTTCCCCCTTGTTGCTATGGATTCCAGGAGAGGCTGGCAGGGATATGCACTAGAAAGACACATGTATGTTTAAATACCTTGTCGCTTCCAAAGGGGGCCTAACAAGTGTGGTATGGCTTGTGAGACAAGGAGCCGCTGTATTAGTAGCCGTCTGCCCCGGATACCTACATCAAGAATAAACACAGCTGTCTTCTTCTAGTCATTCCTTCTCTAGGATTGTGTCAGCTAGAACTTTCTCTGTTGTTCCAATGACTTCTCTATTTTGTGTGTCACCTAGAAATGTTTACTGTGTAAATTTAGTTCTCATTGCATGACCTGCACCAATGAAATAGACTTGTTGCTTTAGAGGCAATGCATTTCAACTTCATGAGGCATCAAATAAAAGTTCTCACTTAACCCATAGTCCTATCCATAATACTTGGTGTCATAATTTGTCTGGTCACACCAGACATGTTATCCACCAATATATCTAACAACCCCTACAAACTTTCTTAGCCAACCATGTAAACATGACAAAGAGAAGCAAACCCCTCTTTGGACCCTATAGTTTAGGTTCAGGCCAACCCCTTGTGCAAGAACATTTGTACTTGTACATCTGTTATGTTATCTCAAAAAGCTTCTGGTAGTGTGTGGAGAGAAGGCTAAAAGATGAACAGGTCTTACATGTTTTCAACTAGTACCTTTACTGAACACCAATCATATGACTAGTGCTGCTCTAGCTATGACACATACACTACTGAGCTAACTAGACATCATTTCTACCTTCTATGGGCAGAGAAAAGTAATAAAAATGATTGTGGTTGAAAGTGACAAGCAAGGCAACTTAGAGTGCAATAAGGATGTCAGACAGAGCAAGTTAGAAGTAGGGTGCAGGGGAACCAGAGGAGGTGGGAGGAGGGTCTTTAATAGAGGCAATGCAGACAGAAACTTTTCCTTGAGGAGGAAGTAATTACGATGAAATCTTGAGGCAAATATTTATGGAATGATGTTACAGGAGAGTCATATATCCCAGATCCCAGATTAGAAGAATGTTCAGTCTGTTTGAGTAACTATAAGGCCATCTGTATGTAGTACAGAGTACACTGGAAGTGGTATAATGACCTTACCCTAGACAATGCAGGTTGGTCCTGCAGGCCACTCTCAGAATTTGGAATTGCTTCAGTGTCTGAGAATGGGTTTCCTATGAAACAGTTTCTACAATTGGTGGGTTCTGTTCATGACGTTAGCTTGTTTCTGCATTTAGGAATGATACGCATGAGGAAATGATGAAATCAAGATTTGGAAAAGCAGTTTCTAGAAAGGCCAAAACCAATTTCACAAGGAACTTTGATGCCAGGAAACTTTTTAGAGTTATTTCAAATTGAGGTACAGAAATTTCCTTAAACCTCCTATTGACCAGTCATTGGATATGCAACTTTGGTAGAAGCAGCTTTTTTTTAGCAAGGAACAAAGGCCAGAAAGGAACTCTGTTGTGACAGAGGTATGAGGCAGCACCCAGCAGTAGGGGAATGAGTACATTTCTACTGGGGTGAGGAAGTGGAGATACGGGCAGTACACCACCTTATCCGCCACACCATAGACACTCAGGCTGACTTGTAGCAGTCGGCTGCATTGAGACTCAATCGGCACAAATATCTCTCTGCAGCTGAGACCACGGGCATCACGGCCATCTTGTTTTCCATGTGTTAATCTGACGGAATAAGATACATTTATCTAGAATTTCTTGTAAGGTAGCTTAACAGTGTATGAAAGCTGACATTTTTAAGGTGTTCTCTGTTAAGTAGGTCTCCCTGGTTTTTATGAGAGCAGAATAAAAGTTTGCAAAATATATGTCCCTGGTCACATGTATGCTGTCCTGATCTCAAAACTGGCTATATGCATGGTTCCCCGTTGCTGAATAAGTTTCAGAGCAGGGTTATCCAGTGTCTATGGAGCTCAGTTCCTGAATGTAGAAAACATGTTGGGATATGATACAAAGAAGAGTTTCAGACCCTTTGTGTGCATGCAGCATCTCTTACCTCTGTGCGACGGGTCTTATGACTGTGTGAAAATCCATTAACATTGCCACTGGACAATGTGTTTATGTTCAGGACTGATATTAGGGAACAGAAGTTTATGAAGTATAAGGTGCTATTTCAGATGGAAGTTCAGAAAGGCTTCTGTGAGGTGATATTGGAATTTATCTTTGAGTAAGGTGAGTATATTAATTATCTTTCTCACTGAGGGATAAAATATCTGACACAATTAACTTAAAAAAAGGTTTATTTTGGTGCCCAGTCTTGAGGGTACAGTCCTTCATGATGGTAAAGACATGTCAGGAGAGCATGAGGTATATCCAGTCAGGAAGCAGAAGAGAATGAACAGTGGTGCTCAGATTGCCTTCGGTCTGGGACCTCAGCCTATGGGATGGTACCACTCATTTTCAGGGTGGTTCTTCCTTCAGCTAAACCTTTAATTGACACGCCCAGATTTGTGATTCCATGGTGGTTCTGAATTGTCCACTTGACAGAGAAGGTTAATGCCTACAGGGAGGGAATGGATCATGTACATCTCTGGAAGCAGAAGGTTCAGAAAAAGAAAGCAAATGCACAAACATTTTGAAGTTGGAAAATATTCAAGGTCTAAGGAGGAAGGAAGAGGGGCTGGAAAGGTGGCTCAGTGGTTAAGAGCTGGCTGTACTTGCAGAGGACCTGGGTTCAGTTCCCAGCATTCACATAGTGATGGTTAATAATTGTCTGTCTCTAGTTCCAGGGGACCTGACACCCTCTTCTGGCCTCTGCAGGCATTTCATGCACAGGGTGTACTTACATACATGTGGGCAAAAACCTCATACACATAAAATAACAACTAGATATTTTAAAAAGAAGGAAGTACAGCTGAGCAGTGAACAAAGGAAGAAAGGCCAGAAGGAGAAAGCTGGGAAGGACTAGATTACCTGAGGCAGATGAGCACATTGAGGAATGGATTTATGTTTAAACTTCTGTGACATGGGAAGTCATTAAAGATTTCGAAGTAAGCTGACCTGATCTGACATCATATATTTAAATGTTCACTCTACCCAGGCTATAGACTGGGTGCCCTGTAGACTCAGACCTGGGTAGAAACTTAACTTTCCAGTTTTCCTGGGTCAGTAGCCTGGTGACAGACCACCCCAGGAAGGCAAGTTCACCTTAAATCATGCTAAAGAGATTGGCAGAATACCTAGTACATTACTGAAATGGTGAACTTTTCCTGACAGCAACCCCAATGTCTTAGTGCAGTGCCTGTGGGTCAGGTCACAGGCATGAGCTTTCTGTAAATCTACCCATTTTCTGAATTTCCCAGAGAAGCATAACTTCTTCTTTTCTTCTATCTCTTTTCTAAGCATACTTTCCTCCTGAGATTTACAGTTTGCCTGCCCTGAGAATTTTTCTTTAAATTTTAATCAAATTGTCCTAAAGCTTCCATTTGAGTTTATTCTTATTTCTTTTATGAATGAGACGAAGAGCGCTGAAAGGAGGTCCCGTTTCCACCTGTTTCAGTGGTGCGCTAGGGGAAGGGTGGAAAAGGATAATCCATGCACATGGCAACCAAACCACAGGGGTGGCTTATGTTTGGGATGTGGAACATTTACCATAGTCTCTTGTGTTTGAATACTTGGTCTTTACTTGGAAGCATTATTTTGAGAGGCTGTTGAATTTTCAAAAGGTAGGGTTTAGCTAGTGGAAGTGGCTCACTGGAAGGCAAACCTTAAGAGTTATAACCCAGGCCCATTTTTGAGCCAAGAGATGCAGCAAGCTGTGCTGCAAGCTCACCAGCCCCAGCCAGAGCCCCAGCCACCATGTCTTCCCTGCTGCCATAGACTTCCTAGAAATGACTCACAATATGGGCAGGATCTGGACTACTGACTTTTACTTAAACTTGCACCAAAAAACTACCATTTATTATCCAAACAAGGTCACTGAGCCATTCTTGTGATCTGGGTATCTGACCAGTTTAGGCCTGTGTTGTCCTACCGACACAAAGTCCAGGTAGTTTGGGCCTCTTGAAACATTCTGGAAGTGAATGGTGATAAAACAAGATTAGAAGTTAAGCTAGCATTTTTTTCCATCAGGGACCTAGAAATCTGGAATTTACCACTTCTTACAAGAGTTTAGGGCCTAACACATGTCTATCTCATCATTTACAATGTGACTATGCCAATTAGGCCAATTGGGAATCCCTTTATTCCCCACCTCTGTCTGCAGATTCAGGGAAAGAATGGGCCATTAATGATCTCATCAATTTAAGAAACCCTGTCAACTTCCCTAGGAAGTCCACAAAACAAACACCTGACCTGTGGTTTTCTGAGGCCCCTCTGGATTTGCAAACTGCCAGTCAACTGTGAACTTTATTATTTCTGATTAAGAACAGAGGCAGTATTGGGGAAATGGAGTTTGGAGAGAGGAAGGAAAGAGTAATAAATCTTATCAAGCCACCTTCCCACACTAGGATTATGTCATTCCATTAGGCTATGCTTCACAAGCGAGGGTATAGACGATATTTGTTTCTTTCCCTTTTGTGTCACATCTACTTTTCACATACTGCTGAAGTCCATTAGCCTCTCAGAAAAATCTTACCACAGAATATGTATCAATTATTTGATATTTAAAAGATTATCTTATGTTTCATTTAGTAAGGTACACTTTAGACTTATGTATACCACTGTTGAACTTCAGCAAACAGTCATATCAGACCAATATCTACACCTTGATTAAAGGCAACTAGCATGCAAATTAATTGATTTTAAAAGGTAATAAATCATACTTTATAAAAGTACTGTGTAATACTATACGGTAATAAAAGACAACGTTTACTTTTTGTTTACCTAAGCTATAGTTTTGAAATGCACACATGAGCATTTAATGACCATTGCTAATAGATGATTTGATTGTATAGAAAAAAAGGTATGAGCTGTTTACGAACATGCCATGTCTTATTGCCATATATAAAAAGAATAATTTGTATGCTAAGCACTTTATATATTGTTTCATATGAAAAATGATGAATGGTAGCAGCACTTCAGGTTCAAATGAGTGGATTTTTCAAGTACATAGAAAGCAAAAGTAAAGGAACAATGAACAGACAACTGGAAGATGGGAGTAGAGCATCATCAAATCAGATGTTTGCAACATCCACCAGAAATGACTGGGGAAGCCCTGCTGAAAACAGTCATGCTGGACTTCCTGATCCAGAGATTTCCCAGCACAGCAAAACAATCTCTCCACGAATGAGCTTCGAGCATCTCCTTCTATGGCATGCATTTTATACCATAGGATAAACAACAGAAACCTCGGGTGGAAATGGTTTACTTTCTAGGTGATCCCAGACATGTTCAATACTCTCAACTTTTTGTTCTTTTCCTTCTTTGTCACAGAGACAGGAAGCCAGTCTTCCCAGGATGGGCATTTGGGAGGACACTGCAATAAACAAGCTGGAGTCTGGGACAAGAGAGCCATTGCTGTTCCCAGAATCCACTTTCAGCGAACTTACATGGCACATGGCAGCTCACCAACATAATGTATAGTACATATGTTATCTAACTGAATGATAAAATCCAATGCTTTGAGAAATCAATAAGAGCTTCTGACAATGGTGTCTGATGGAAGGTCTGTAACAGCCAAGGTATAACTTTTATTTCACTCATTTTTAAAATTAGCTAGGCACAGTGGTGCACAGCTTTAATTTCAACACTTGGGAGGCAGAGGCAGGTGAATCTCTTTGAGATCAGGGCAACCTGGTCTACACAGTGAGTTCCAAACCATCTGGGGCTACAGAAAGAACACGTCTCAAAAAAAATTAGATTGTAGTTCTAAGTATAATTAAAGTTATTGGCACGTTGCCCTGAAACAACATCATTACCTTTCACTCATTCACTAAATAAATGTTCATTGAGTAATTACAATGTGATGGTCTGACATGAATAACATAGAGGCTTAATTCTATTAAAACTGTCAGCAAATATTTCCTGTCATATGGGCTTCCTAAATTTTATATTCAGACGAAAGAGTCTATATGTATATATGATGTGAAAGCAGAAACTGGCCAGGATAAGAAGAGCAATGCGGGGAGGAAGAGACAGTACTGAGTGCTGGGGGAATGTGCTCAACACACAACGTACACCTGTATGAGAATGTCCCTATGTACAGTGGGAATAGCCTAACAGATCACAATAGGAAAAGCAGAAACATAGGTTTATAAGGAGCAAAGACAGTATTAAGAGGAGCAAGGGAAGACGCACTATTCCATAAATGGTTCTGTGGCAATCATTTATTTATATGAAAAGAAAAGAAAATAGGATTCCTATTTCACACTCTCCATAAAAACCAATATTATTTGAATTGAAAAGAAAATGTGTAAAATATGTAGGAAAACTGGGCTGGGGAGATGGCTCGGTCAAGACAGTATTTTCTCTGAAAGCACGAGGGCTTGAATTAAATTTTCAGAACCCACATAAAAATGTCTACAGTGGTAGCATGCTTCTGTAATCCCAGTCATGGAAAGGAAGGGACAGGAGGACCCTGGGCTCTCTGGTTAGTCAGCCTAGTCCTATTAACAAGATCCAGATCAGAAGAGAGACCCTGTCTCAAAAGTCAAGATGGACAGCTTCTGGGGAACAACACCCAAGATAGACCTTGGGCTTCCACAAGCACATACATACACATACACCTGCACGTATGTGTATTCCCCTTACATACACATAAAATGTAGAAAAAAATATAGGAGAAAACCTGAGTGTTTCAGGACTTCATATAGAATACAAAAGTAAAATTCATGAAAAATCAATTAGTTGCAATAAATTTGATTAAAATGAAAGATTTCTTCATGAAAAGATGCTATAAACAAGATGACACCACAAAGTACAGACTGTGACTAGTTAGGTATCTAAAATGTAAAAAGAATGGCAAGGTGTGAATCCAATTAAAAATGAACAAATAACAAATCCGTAGGGACAGCAAATCCATGAAAAGACCTCAGATTTCCCAGGCAGCAGATTGAACAATGTCACACCACTTTGCAATCAGAGGACTGATAAACTTGTAAGAACAATAGAATACAGTGTTGATGCATATGTAGAGCAACAGACTCCCATGCATTAAAGGTAGGAATTGTACAAGGAAGCAGTTTTGCAATATCTAATAGCCTGTGACTTGGTCCTACTGTTACTATGCACAAACCTAGAGAAATTCTGCAATATTTGTGGGAGATGACATGTGTATGAGAGTTCTAAGAAGGATTATTTATTTTTTTAAAAAGGAAAAATATAAAAGTGCATCAATAAAAAATGTGTAAATCAGGGCTGGTAAGATGGCTCAATATGGTAAAGGCACTTGCTGCTGAGCCTGAGGACCGGAGTTCAATCCCAGGGACCCATGTAATAAAAAGAGAAAATCAACTCCCATAAGTTGTCATCTGACCGCCACATGTTCCATTGCACACATGCCCCCCCAAACACACATGCATACACACATACATAAACACACACATGTACATACACAAACACACATACATATTCACACACATACACACATATACACATACATTCACATGCATACATATACAATATACACACATACACAAAAATGAATAAAAATGTAGTAAAATATTTTTAAAAAGGAAAATGGATGAATCCATTGTAAAACATACTACAGCAGAGAAATGAATGAACTAAAATGGTATCTTCAACATGTATAATTGTCACAATCATAGCATTAGAACAAAGAAAGGGAAAACTGAGTGAGAACATACCGAGTACCCCATTTTAAATGTATATGAATTGTAACAGCATGCAGAATGGTGTTTATGTCATTATGGATTTGTGCACATATATTAAAAGTATAAAAAGATGAATGAAAATACCACACTTTAGATTCATAACTGTTACTTCTGGGCAACCTTAGGTCAATCTCTAGAAAACAGATCCTGATTCAGGGATTACCTGCCAATAACCAGGAGGTGCTGCAGTCTCAAGCGTTAAGGAAAAACAAACTAAACAGGCGATGGCAACATGTTGAGTGGTACAAAGAATCATCTTCTGAAGAGTTTGTCAGAGGAAGGGACAGGAAAGGAACCTTTTGGGTTCCTCTGTTCTTTCTGCTTTCATTGGTCACAGTTTACCCTAGGAAGCTCTCTCCTATCCTTTCAGATCTTCTCTTGGCCTCCATGGTCACATCAGAAAAACAAAATAGCAAATCAACCAGATTTTATCACTTCGCAAGTATTCTGAGTATCTGATATTTTGCTGCATCAAAAATACAGACATGGAGCCTGAAGGTTTTTAAAAGGCACAGTCACACCTTTGAAAGCAGTGAAGGAAGCTTCTTATCCACTGTTCTTATCATGTAAAGAGCAAAATCGTCCAGGTTCTAAAGATCCAAAATAATTTTTATTTTTTGTTTTCATTTACAAGAAGTGAACTTGATAGAACCACCTTCTCAAGGCTACTGTGACTGGATGGCCATTTGAATAGGTCGACATGAGGCAACCACATTAAAATGGCAACACATTAACCCTATGCAATCTTAGAAGACATTCACTTTAAAGGTAGTTGTGTACATATGTGTCATATATATATATATATATGTGTGTGTGTGAGTATGTACATATATATATGAATACATGTGCATGTGTATGCACATGGAGGCCAGAGGTTGACACTGGATATCTTCCTCAATTGCTAACCACCTTATTTTCAGAGACGGATCTCTAACTGAGAACTTAGCAGTTCTGCTAAGTGGCTGGCCAGCAAGCTCTAAGATCTGCCTATTATCATCCCCCAGTGATGGGGTTACTGATGCCTGATATCATCCTCAGCATTTATATGAGGGCTGGAGACCCAAACTCAGGTCTTTGAGCAAAGATTTTACTGACTGGGTCATCTTTCTAATCCTGTGTAAATTTTTTGAGGGCTGAATCATTACATATATAATTAAGTATCCCCTGTGGAGAGCAAAGCTAAGAAAACTGGATGAAATTAAAATCTCCCCCCTTTCCTAAATACCTTGATACATATTTATATACCACATGTACATATGTGCCTACATGCACACACATACATATGTCAGAAAACCCAGAAAGAGCAGACATGCTTATTTTCATTAACAAAATTTAAAATACCAGTTTATCATTTATTAGGCAGATAATTAAATTGATAATAATCGCTAATTATTATTATTGTTAAGTTCCATGTATCAAGTTAAGAGAAAATTAACCTGGCTGATGGTTAATCTATCTTGTCAACTTGATAAGATTTGAAAGCACCAAAGACACACTGTGAGTGTGTGTGTTTCCAGACAGGGGCCTCAGGATGTTTTCTGTCTCTTTTTTTAAACAAATTTTAAAAAATTTTATTTTTTTGTGTCTATGAGTGTTCACCTGTGCATTCAATGCCTGAAATGTTCAGAAAAGGGTGTCATATCCCCTCTAACTAGAGTTTTTAGCTGCCATGTGGGTGCTGGGAACCAAACTTGGGTCCTCTGCAAGAGCAGCCAGTGCTCTTACCTGCTGAGCCATCTCTCCAACCCCAACCTCCAAACTGTTAACAAGTTTCCCTGCAGGGTAGAATATATCATCTTGGAGGAAACTGCTGTACAGCAAGAGAAGAGACTTCCCAGTTTGTTCTTTTGATGGTATGAAGAAGAATGATAGATGCTCAGGTTGTTTTCTGACAGGATTTCTTTTCATAATCATTTAACAAGTAGTGACTTTTTTTTCCAGAAAAAGCAATGCCATGTCATGAATAAAGCTTGTGGAAGCCCCCACACTACAGATATTCTGTTCTTCCCCTTTCATTCTCTATGTGACTCTATATTTATTAAAGTTTTCCCATCTGACAATAGCAGGTTCTTAAGTTTTCACGTCCAGAATAGACTCATCTGTGTGTCCACACAGCTTCCATGCCTGACATTTCTAGCAGAGCATCCTATAGGTGTCTCAGACCCCACTGAACATCTCTTTAACATTCTTGTTATAATTAGTGATCATTCTGTAAAGGATTGAAATTACTACCCTCAGAAATAGCTCACCTTTGACCATTCCCAGAAAGAATCAAGATCCCCTATTAATGAGGGTTTTTGACTATGTTTCTATCAGTGATTTTTGTTGCTATAACAAAGAATGCTATAATCTTCCATTGCCTCTGCAATTTTAAAGTCTAATGTACATAAGGGTGGTTTGGAACTTACAGTCCTCTTGCCTCAGCTTCTGAAATGCTGGGATTGTAGTCATGCACCATCCTGCCTAGATGACTTCTGATCTTATTACTAATAATTCTAAGTTTATTTTAAAGCTATCTTCTATTAGAGGCAGCATTTTCAATAGAAAACTACAAGATGTTTATTTACATGAGTAGAGGGCTAAGTGCTACAGATATCAAGGATTTGTAAAATAAAAATACATAAATGAACGGAGCATGAGAAGGCACTGTAATGAAGTACACCAGTCTCTCTGCTGAGGGTTACTTCTTGATCTGTTGTAAATATGGCTTGAGTTTTGGAAAACAATTCTATTTTCAAATATATTGCTGCATTATAATTTTGATGGGGCATTTCATATTCTTTAAGAATACACTTGTATTTTGTTCTTTAGGAAGGAATTTCCACATACTGTTAATGGTCTGTTTGCTCTGAGTTAACCTCAAATCTGGATGGCATCCAGATGTCTCTGGAGTAGTGTAAGAATCTGTAGCCTTGACATAGGTGAGCCCTCACCCCACCCCTCAGAGAGAAAAGTTGATGAGGGAAAGAGGAATCTCAAAGACAAGATGCCCTTGGCCAGAAGGACCAGGACTGGGTTGATTTATTGCCTTTGCTCTGGTTCTCTAGGAAAAAAAAAAGCTGAGCAGAGAAGGATGGAGGAGGCAGATTTCACTCTGTCTCCCAGATTGCTGGTTCTCTGACTAAAGTACAGTAAAAGATTCTGTTTTTTATATTTTTCTTTATGTGGTGGACAACAAATACAAGTCATTTAAACAGTTTAACTTTTGCCAGTTTTAGCATTGGGGAAATATGGTCACAAAACTCATGGCAGGAAAGAATAAATGCTTCCATCTTGCATGCTTCTGTTAGGGCTCGTCTTAGTTAGTTACCTATTACTCTGACAAAATATTCTGGAAAATGTGACTTAAGGAATGGTTTCTTGGACTCAAGGTACAGTTCATCATAGTGAGGACGTCAAAGCAGCAGGAGCTTGAAGCAGATGGCTGCATCGCATCCACTCAGGAAGGACAGTGCAACGTGTTTACTGCTCAGCTCCTTTTTCCTGTTTTATTCAGTCCAAGACTCCAAGCCATGAAAGATGTTGCCCTTTTTAGGATATTTCCACCTCAACCTAACCTAGATGATCCCTCACAAACAGGGCCGGAGGCTTACCTAATTAAGATAATCCCTGCCACTTGTGCCTAAAAGTTTGTCTCCTAGGTGATTTCAAGTCCTGCCAAACTGACAATCAATACTAACCACCACAGGACCTTTTAAATTTTTCTCTGTGGAGAAGTACATTAACCATCTAGCTGTTTCTGTTCTTCAGATTTTGTCATTTCTCAACCCCCACAATTTTGACCTAATAGCAGCATTCAATGAAGTTGATCATCTTTCTTTCTATTTTTTTAAACTTAATTTGGTTACTGATACTCAAAAGTCCAGACCTCATATCTGAAACCCTTTCTACCTATTCAAATCTCCACAAAGATTTTTAATATAATTTAGAGTTGGTGTGTTTAGGACAGCATTCCCAGTTTTCCTCCCAGTTCTTATTGTCCTGCACTTAGCCTCACCTGTAGAAACAATTCCTTTATCTACTTGCTTGAGTAAAAGCTCATTACATTTCTTTGATTCCTACTTTCTTCAAAGTCCTCCACCAGCCTTTTTAGGAAATCTTGTTAGCTCCATGAGTCAGTACTTTCCTTCTACCATGTAGGTTCCAGGGACTGAACTCAGATTGGCAGGCTTAACGACAACCACCCTTACCGACTAAGCAACCTCTCTGGACCTCACCATTTCTTTCTTTTCCCATTTTCTTATCCACAGCTATTGCTATGGCTTTGGTAAGATATCTTCATTTTTCAAGCCGGGCGTGGTGGCACATGCCTTTAACCCTAGCACTCGGGAGGCAGAGGCAGGCAGATCTCTGTGAGTTTAAGGCCAACTTGGTCTACATAGTGAGTTTCAGGACAGCTGGAGCTATAGGGAGACCCTCAAAAAGACCAAAAAAATTTTTAAAAAGATATCTTCATCACTCACCTATGTTATTGTCTTCCTACCTTTCTTGTTTCTCTCTTTCCAGTCCAATCTTAAAGAGTAAAAGCCTATAAAGACTTAAATGAGGTGACTCCTCAGTAGGTCTTGACCTCTCTTGGTCATTCTTCTCCTTTTTGACAGTAAGCCAGTCACAGCAGCTCTCTTGCTTTTCTTTAAACTCAAGCCAGAACTCTACCATCTCAGGGCCTCTGTACTAGCTTTCCTCTTTGCCTCAAATAGTTTCTCTAAAATGTTTCCTACTCTCATCTCTTATTCAATTGTCTCCTTGAGGCTTACCAAGGCAGCCTTCCTTGACAGTAAGAAACAGCAACACGAGATCTTTTGTCTTAAAAATTCTCATTGATTTTCTTCTGACACTCTTTAAAGTAATATGACATCTTTTATTTTCTGTCAGATGGGAATTTCTATAACTATCCTGTTTTTAAGGGCGAGAAGAGAATCTTCTGAAACATTGTAACAATGAGGATATGAGAGACTGGCAATCACAAATAAGACTAGGCATGGAGGAAGAAGACTGTGGTTTCTGGAAAAGAGCTTCTCTCTGTGAGTAGAGCCTGATGCTTTCACGGTGTCTGCATTGTACTGGTGACCCTGGGAGAGGTTAACAGAAAGGTGGATGAAGATTTGCATATACTGTTTGTATATGAGATTCCAGAGATGGAACCTGCAATCCTTGTTAGCATAAGTTTCCTCTAGTCTTTGTCATGTGCTAACCATGTTCTAAGCACAGAGTTTTCCACAACAGAACAAGTGTTCTGATTACCCAAGGAAATGACTTCATTACCGTGACTGTTCACATGCTATGTGCACAGTTCTTATCCCCTTCCTTTAGGGCAGTGGTTTCTAGAGAGAGTGGCAAGTTGTGCATGCTATAAGGCATCATGAGTCTAGCAGTTGGCACTGGGCCTGCATGGCTAACCTCCAAATCACTGGCTTCCCTAAAACCTGGTTCTGGGCTCATAAAAGCAACACTCTGGTAGAGAGCACTTTGAATATTTGCACTCAGACTTCAATTTCAGGGATTTAAGATGCCACAAAAATAGCTTTTCCTTTCCATTTCCAAAGGTGGAAAAAAATGACTATATATTTAAAGGATAAAGAGATTTCTGATTAAGTAAATCCCTAACTCAGCCTTCCTAACTTTCACCAAGGCCAACATCAACTGTAACCATTCTCAGACAGGATTATAAAGAGACAAGCTATGTGTATCCTCTCACTCTCTGGAAACCTTCTACTCTGCCTCTCCATCTCCAGCCAAGGGCTAGCGATCTTAAGCTCCCTTCCTTGTAGTGGCTTTTCCTCCACTGATAGTTACTCCCAGAAAGCAGCCTGACACTTATTATTCAGTGTCTTTGTGAAATATGTCTTGACTCTGTAATAGTGTGAAAGTCACCAAGAGCCACCAGGAGGATGAAAGCATCCTGGTTATAACTTAGTTTAAGTTCTAGAGAAAGCATGACCACAGGGCAAAGCCTTGTCTATGAAATAAGATCAAGGGAAAGGCTGAACTGAAGTCAGAACAAAAGGAAGGACATAAGCAAAATGGTTCACAGCAAATCCAAAATCAGAGTGGGCCAAGCATCAAATGGGTAGTGGTTTGGGGTGAGACATAGCAGGAAGGAATAGGCATAGTTTGGAGAGTAAGACTTAAAACACAGGGCATTTGTATAGTTGGTTTCAGTTTAACCAGCCTTACAAAGGTTGAGGGTAGGAGATGAGGAGTATCATTAGATAACTGATCCTTTAGAGGTCAAAACATCTTTGCAGTAAAGTGCACTTGTATTATTCTTATATAAGGAACTAACACTAAGCACTTCCTTTGTGACATGCACCATTGCTAAGAACTTTATTTGCATTATCTCACTGAATTCTTACAACCCTACGATGTCAGTGCTATGTTTGTCCTCATCGCTTGTTCAAACACATAAAGTGTGTGTGTTGCGTTGAGGCTTTGCTTCCAACACTGGTTGATTCTACAGACCACACCCACTGAGAACAGCCATATGGCCTCCATGTGGTAGAATGTTAGATTAGCATGCTGCTTGTACTTGATATCCAGCCACACTCCCCAGTGTCTAAGGAGATGGAATGGGGCCTCTGCAAAGCCTTTCTTCACATACTGCTTTCCCCCTATGACTCCCAAAGATCTTGCAACTCTGTCATAATAATGTATCTGTTTTTAGGTCTCAGAACTTAATGAACCAGCTATGGCCTATATGACCTGGTCTGTAAAATACTAGTTTGGAGATGAGTCTAAAATATCTCTGAATCTAATCCAGAAATTAGTAATGGGGGAAGCTTTAAGTGTGTATCACCAGAAAGAAATTTACTCTAAAGGTATGTAGGTAACATTTTGATATTATAGGTTTCTTCATCCCATAACAGGCCAAACTACCCAAACTCTCCATTGGGATTTTAGATTGCCCAATAACTGTGGCCTAAGGAACAGACTACCAAAACGGTTAAAGAGTGTTCTCTTACTAGAATATGCTGCCTATTTCTGTAAAACATAGTGAATCAATATTTCTCCTAGATCTCCCCAGTCTAGAGACTCATGCACCAGCACACCTTTCATTTAACACAGAACCACAGAGAATCTATACTAGGTCATTCCTTGAGACACTAAAAAAATTTTTTTTTAAATTAGAACTGATAACCATTGACTCTAGACATTGATTCTAGAGACCACATCCACTGAAAATAGTTACATAGCATTTGACATGCAGCCACACTCACACCACAGTGTCTAAGTGAAATGGCAGGATATAAAATTAAGGCTCATAAATCAATAGCCTTCCTATGTACCAATAACTGAGAAAACCAAGAAAACAATTCAACTCACAATTGCGACAAAGAATCCCAGCTTGCGATAAACCTAACCAAACCAATGAAGAGAGATACTGAAGAAGACACTGGAAAATGGAAAGACGTTTCATCCTCCTCCTGTATTGGAAGAATTCATGCTGTGAAAATGGCCATCCTATCAAAAATAATGAAAAGATTTAATGTAATCCACATCAAGATTCCAATTCCATTCTTCACAGAAACAAACAAACATCCTAAAATTCATGTGGAAGCACAAAAATCCTTGGATAGCAAAATAAATCCTAAGCATAAATAAATAAAAAGCCGGAGGTATCACTATATGGTTTATTACAGAGCCATAGTGACAAAACTGCCATGAGAATGATACAGAAATAGACATGTAGATCAATGGAACTAAATGATGATTCAGGTGTAAATCATGTAGCTCTGCCAACTGATTTTTGACCAAAAAAAAAAAAAAAAAGTCAAAAACATTCACTGGAGAAAAGACACCTCAAAAAAATTACAAATGGTCAATAAATAGTTTTTGAAGTTTTTAACATCTTTAGCCATCAGGGAAATACAAATGAAGACTATTCTGAAATTCTGTCTCACCCTACTCAGAAGCACTTAGAGTGGGGAAGAAGTTAACCAAAACGAAGGATATATGAAAGAAATGTATGGAAAACTGGTAATTTGTAAGGTAATTAAAGTATATAATCACACCAAAGATTTTGAGTGTAAGCACTCTGCATGGGTGGATAATGCTGTTCCTGGAAGCTGTAGGTTACTAAACAAAAATCCCAATGCCTGGTGTGGGATACCTCCTTAAGAGCTGTTGGTCAAGGAGGTCTCAGAGTCCCTAAATAATACAGCTATTGTCGTTGCTCTTGTTACCCACCAGAACTGATGGCAAGACCCAGTTGCTGAAGATTCACTCTCTGGATGCCGGATATACAGAAATCAAGCTGGAACTGAGATGGAGGCTCCTTTCCCACCACCTGGCTTCCACAGTGCCTTCTGGCTGCTGTGCTATATAGACTGTTGGGGGGAAAAGTTACCAATAGTGTCACCTAAATGTGGATCCTATGTGCTACAGTAGCAATAGGCCAGATCAGATGTGTGCACAGGTGCAATAGTGGCATGACTGCTCTGAAACAGTTCTGACTGTTATAGATAGCATCATAATCAACTGCTTTTTCATTCCATTTGAGGCCTTTGCACAGGAAAGAATTCGTGATTTACACTGTACACTTCGTCAAATCCCATGCCTGGGGAGGTCATATGTCCTAAGTAGGAATCTACTATTCTTGCTTTACTTGCTAAGCAGATCATGTTGACAAACTCCCTTCTAAGTAAGTGTTTGTATCCATAGATTAGTGCTCTTCTCATCCTTGGACAGAGAAGATTCTTTTTGTATGGGCAGTGATCAATGCAGACACATAGTGGGTCAAACTGTTGGAAATAAGTGACTGTTGCGTGCTCAGTCCTCAATAATTTGCTATATCACCCCTTCCAAAGATCAGGCAGGATCACAGAAAAGGGGCCAGAAAGAAAATGAAGCCAAGGATGAGGAGGGTTGAGAAATACTGTCACCAGGACATGATAAGACCTTGTACTCAATGGGTACACAGCAGCTGTGAATACCTGCAAGAGATCTGCACAAGCTGGCTGCTGGGCATTCCATCATGGATGAGTGATGGATTTGTGAAGCTCTTTCCCTTCCTGAGAAGCTATTACGGTTTCTGGGGTGGGAGAGACATCTTTAGTGGTGTAGCCAGTTGCTTATGCTCCAGAAAATTACTGCCTTCTACACCACACACACACACACACACACACACACACACACACACACACACACACACAAGTTCTTATCCAAGCAATCCTAATTAAAATCAGTGTGTCACACCCCCCAAAAGACATGAAAATAGGAAATAGATCTCTTGAGAAGTAAGGGTTCAATGGGAGTGGGAATAAGAGAGGTTAATGGTGGGTGAATACATTTGCTGAAGTCCATTTGTGTGTTTTCAGCAGCATTGAGAGTGGCTGGGGTGGAAGGCTAACAAGAGTCCTCCTCCTCCCTTATCTGGCTCCAAGTGGCATCATGAGCAATAGCTACATGTCCTTCCTTCCTTCAGTTCTCCACAGAGCATCTTTTCTCAGGCTCAGTAGAAACACTGCCTCCTACCTTTGTCGAGCTCAGCACTAACAGAAATATGATGTTACATGCAAGTTTTAATGTATTATGGTTACATTGTAAGAGTCAAAATAGAAGGGTGTATTATTTTAAAGTAAATATCATGTTTTGTGAATAACATATTTGTGTGTATAAATATAAAATTGTATTGACTATTACTTGATATCTAAATAAAATATTTTACTGTTTTCATATTAAGTCTTCAAAATCTTGTACATAGTTTATACCAATACCATGTTTTAGGTCAGCCTAAAGGCATTTTAAGTGCTCTGGAGCCAGGTGGTTATGACATTGCACCCACTCAGAACCCCTGGTGACAGTGGGTTCCTACTACTGCAGTCTTTAAGTTGTTTCTTGGTCATTCCTTATATGGCTCCTTAGCTACTAGGCTATTTGTATAGCTGATTTCTCAAATTAAAATTCCCTTGTAAATAATTTAAGTACTTTATGAACTTTTGTCTTTATTATCATTATTATTATTTTACATGTATGAGTGTATTGCCTGTATGTGTGTCCGTGCACCCCTGTCATGCACTACTCACAGAGGACAGAAGTGGGGGCATTGGATCCCCTGGAACTGAAGTTATGGGTGCTTGTTAGTTGCCATGTCAGTGCTGGGATTTTGAACCTGGGTCTTCTGCAAGAACAGCCAGTGCTCTTAACTGCTGAGCCATCTCTCCAGCTCCATGATTTTTGTCTTTAATTTCTTGTTTTTATTTACAGCTGACTGAAAACAAATGTATTAACAATGCTAAATTAAGACTATGAGGGTTTAGCTACTAGGCAGTTGGAAAGATCACAGAAGGAAACTAGCAATGACCACCACAATCATCCAAAGAGGATGATTCTTGTCAAAATTATGACACTGGACTATCTCCTCCATGTTTCCTTCCTCTATTGCAGTGGGGCAGCTCCGGCCACTAAGCAGTCTCTTTACAACATGGCATCCTGTGAAGATATGCACGCTTGAAAACTTGGTCTTTGTGACTTCACAGAACATTTTCACTAATAACAGAGCAGACATGCGTCTGCTCTATTGCTTTTGGTCGGAGACTTGACTGGCACTTAACTCTCTGCACTTGGGCCTCCACCAACTCTGCCTCTGAAATAAGAAGAGAAGGATTAGATTCACTTGCCTGGTGGTTCAAAAGTCATGCTGTAAGTTAGAGTCGAGGTGTGACTTCTGTCTTTTGCCCATTAGGACAGTGTTTTATACTGTGTCACATAGATTGTGACTTCAGGTCCAAAACAAAAATGTTAATCTTATGCTTGTCTAGCAGTTGGATTCTCTAATTCAGAAAAGCATGTACTCAAATTCATAGTTCAATGACTTTTCACAATTTATTTGCACTTTTATGTGTAATTTACTAATTTTAAATGTAATTTATTTGAATTTTATGTGAATTTGATTATGAAAAATGAGGTTAGATTTTTTGATGTTACTTTTAGGGTTCTGGACATTTGAATAGTATTTAGGCAGCATTGGTAAATGTGCGTTACTCTTTTCTTTCTCCAGCCATAACTCAATCAACTATTGCTGGATGGTACCAAGCATGGCAGTTTGGAAAAACAAGTGAAAGCCATCTCAAGCAGGCAAACCACCTTCTGAGCTTGGAAATAAGAAGCTGGACTGGAAAGATGGCTCAGTGGTTAAGAGCACTGGCTGCTCTTTAAGAGGACTTAGATTTGATTTCCAGCACCCACTTGGAGACTAATAACTGTCCATAATTCCAGTTCTAGGGGATTCAGCATCCTCCTTTAAACTCCTCAAGCATTGCATGACACAGATGCACTTACATACATGCAGACAATGCATTCATAAACATAAAATAAACATAATAAATTAAATATTCAAGAACTACTAAATATTCAAGCCAACAAAATATAATAACATTAATTAATTAATTAATTAATTCACCATATATCTTTGCAGGGCACCAGACTAGACAATTAATTTAATAATAATAATTTTTTAAAACAGCAGGCAAAAAATTTCAAGTTTCTGCCCTCGTGGAACTTAGATGCTGTTGTAGAAGCATCAGTAATAAAGTATCAGATTTCTTTAAAACCTAATTACCACAGGAAGAAAATTAACAGGTGGTAAGATCCAGATTACTGAGGCTATGGCTATGCATGTTAGATAGCTAGAGAAGCTCTATCTTGGGTGACAATAATTAAGTCCTAAGTGAAAAAAGCCTGTGCCCCTCCTCATAAAGATCAGTCTGAGATAAAAATTATGAATTTGTTGAGGAGATAAACTGAGTGTGCAGGATAAACTGGAAGGTTTTGGATTCCATGAGTTTTCATTTTGTAGACAAAGTCCATTTTAATTCATATTTAACCTGTCAATTGAGGAGAGTGAGTTAGTCAGCAGCATGTATGGATAAAGGAATCAAACTATTTACAATTCTGGCTCACATGTGGTTCCCAGAGGTTTATGATAGAGTTCCTATAAAGTTATGACAAAGAACAATTGAAAAAATAGAATCATCCTGGGTAAGATTCCTAAAAGGAGGAATATTTTGTCTTAACAGAAGACATTAGTTTGAATGAAGAGTTAGAGATCATAGAGGGAAAAGTGCAATCATCGCTTTCCCATAATCATGTCACCTCAAAGGGTAATTAGGAGTGACTTGTATTCTTGCCTTTTATGGAGAATCTTAAAATTTAGAATTAGGAGGTAGAAGCTGTTGCTCAGTGATTCACAAACCTAGATCAACATCAGCTTTGTCTTGGAGAGTTTAATAAAATCACAGATTTCCGACCTTCTCCCAGACCCATGAGTTGGAGTCCTTGAGACACAGCCTATAACATTTTATATTCTTAAAAGGTTTCTAGTAATTATTATGTAGCCTGCCCTGGAAACTACTGCATATAGTACTGAGAATATGTAAGACTAATAAGATAGATGACATAATAGTGTATTAAAATAATCAGATTATATATATGTATACACACATATCCATATGGCATTGATCCCCATGACTTACATTCTACTGAGTTCTGTGAAGGCTGACTGAATGCTGAAGCATAGCCTCCTGTGTAAATGGAGGGTTAACTTCATGAAAAACATTTTTGTCAACCAGTGAATACATAACTCTGTCATATGTGTGTTTTGTTTAAAGTCTATTTATGTTATATATAGTATCAATTCATTATTATCAAACTGAAGGCCATAGCATTATTCATCAGCCTGAATTAAACTTGTGTAAATCTAATACATAGATTTTCTCTGTAAGGTACAACATAATCTTCTTGTCCATAATGCACACTAACCAGAAATTCAGCAGCACAATTGAAGACCTTTGTAAAGAACAAAGTCAATATCAGTACAAAAATGTGAAAATGTGGTACTAGATAGTTAAAGGACATTTATAGTTTGAGAGCTGAAACAAGACTTAGTGTTGCTTATTGTATATTAAGTAGGAACAAGTGCATTGAGGTGACAAAATTTCCACACATGCCTGTGGATGACTATCAAAGGGCTCAGGGATGGATTTTGAGATTAGAAATATATTTCAACTTTCTGAGTTTAAGATGTAGACTTGAAAGTTCAAGTTCATGAAATATTTGCGGAACTAGATTCCCCACTCATTGAACCATAAATACTAATTTTAGCATTATAAGAAGTGTAATATTCTATTTAAAAAATAGAAAAATCCACATAACTGTAGGGATTACTGAAGTCTTATGTAACAACAGAGTGAAGATTCTGCTGGGGAAGTGCTCACTTTTGTATGTAAGTGGTACTAAAAAAGCCTAGAGTATTCAGGCTCACAAATACTTCAGTCCTTTCTCTCTAAATAGATGCCATATAGATCTATGGTTCAGTCACTGAATAGCTTCCTTTTATTTTCTGCTACTGACTTATTGATAGTGCTATTTTTCAGTAGATTCTGCAAACAAACTCTAGTTCCATATATGAATAGAGAGCTTATCAAAGTAAGCATTTGGAATACTTATCTCTAGCAACTCACAGCTCCTGATCTGTATTCATTAAATATATTACATGTCAGTTCCCACTGCACATAAATATCTCATACTGGCAGTTAGCAATGGGACGTGAAAACAGTGACCATCACATACCTTTCCCCTTTCTCATGAGGGTGTGGTACTCACTGTTTATTGCTTAGAGAGATTTGCCAAGAACAATGGCTACTCAGGCCAGTAGCATTCATTCTAGCTGCATCTTGAATTGATTAAAAACTATTTCTCCTTGCAACAATTATTTTTACACTGAGCCAAAGGATGAGTTTAAGGGATTTGATTGAGTCATCGGAGAAACAATAATATGGAAAGTGAGAATGAACTAACAGTTGCGTTTATTTGCCAGTTACAAGAGGAATATGGAACTATTCAGGTTCCATAGACCCAATGAGCCAGTTTATGACTTAAAGAAACAACTATCACTTTCCATCTATTAGGTGTTTTCAATTAAATTTATTATTCATCCATCCATTCATTTATTTATTTATATGTGTGTGTGTGTATGTATGTATGCATGCCATGGTGTACATGTGAAGGTCAGAGAGTGGCTAGTAGGAGCTGGTCCTCTCTTTCCACCATGTCAGCCCTAGGGATTAAACCCAGATTGTCAGGCTTGGTGGCAACTACCTTTATTTACTGAAAAATGTCTTTTAAAGAAGGGGCATTCTAGGGCTGGAGATGGCTCAGCAGTTAAGAGTACTGGCTCTTCTTGCAGAGGAGACAGTTTCCATTCCCAGAACCTACATGGCAGTTAACAACTTTCCATAACTCCAGTTCCAGGGATCTGATGCCCTCCTCTGGTCTCCGCAGGTGCACTCACATACATGCAGGCAAAACACTCATCCACATAAAATACGAGAAATATTTTTTTTAAAGATAGAACATTTCAAACTTTCTTTTCAATTTGTGACAGGCACAAAAGTAAAAAATGTTCAGTTTGAAAATAATCGCTTATACTATGAAGTATTTATAAAATTATCAACAGGTATAGAAAAAGGTGCTAATGTAAAGAAAAGATCTGAAAAAAGGTAGCCTAGCTTTGAAATAGTTTATTCATGATAGGGAATGGACTAGCAGTAGAATTGAAATAAATTCCAAGAAATAAACATATCAGCTGGACCTGGTGAAAAAGCAGATACACTCTAATAATATTGATATGTAGAAAAAGACATATTTTGGTTAAGGATTTGTGTAACTACTCAGAATAGTTCTGGGGATGTGTGAATGTAGACACCAATGAACCTACAGGACACCAAGAAAGCACATCTGGCGGTTTCTCAGCAAATCTATCTTTCTAACTGCAGAAGAAAACCAGAGAATTTTCGAGTCCTTTTGAGAACTGTCCACAGAGAATATTCACTTAAAAGAACAGGGGAGGGAGTTTTTTTTTAAGGAAGGCAGGGAGATTATTTGTCCAAAAATCAAAGGAAAATGGGTTAGAGAAATACAAAGATACAATTGATTACTGAAGATTAGTAGACTGTAGGAGTAATAGAGAACGTGGGGAAATTTTAATGAAACATGAAAAACTTAGCTTACAGTGCTCAATTTCGTGTCTTTAAATATTCATCACAACTCAATACATATGCAGTAGTGTTCCAGGTATAGTTTTTCTCTTAGTGATATCATAGACAGGTTAGATTTGATAGGCAGTTTATGAACTATCAACCATTAACTCTCTCCTGTCTTAAGTTTTTATTTTTGATAACTTAATACATGTATATCATGAAATATCATCAGATCTACCCACACTCTCCCAACTCCCCACAGTTCCCCACTCACACCTTCTTCCAATTTCGTATGTTTTTGTTTTGATTAACTCCCTGTGTCCAGTTCATGCTGCCCATATGTGCGTGGGTGTGGGGCTATCCACTGGAGCATGGAAAACATATCAGTGGTCGGTCATGTCCTCAATAAAGAATGATTCTCCCTCCTCCAACAACTGCCGCTGGCTCCTCCGTGTGGGGTGGGGCCTGGGGATCATCTACCCCATCTGTGCCAGGATTTGGGCTGGCTTGATCTTGCAGGTAACCACAGCCACAATTGTCATGAGTGCAATAGCCAAGCCATGTCCATTTCACCACTCTCCTGAGCTTCCGGCTCTTATATTCTTGCTTCCTCTTCCTTGATGTTTCCGGAATCTTGGTGGTGTGGGGATTAACACAATAGTCCCATTTAGAACTGAGCACTTAGTCTTTTATTCTTAGCTCTTAGACCAATTGTGTGTCTCCATTGACTGCTGTCCACTGTAAAAAGAAGCTTCTCTGACCAAAGCTGAGAGTAACCCCATGTATACATATTAAAATGCTGTCTTTTGAGGTAGGACTCCAAGCCACTGTGAATCCCTGGAAAGAATGCCTTCAGCAAAAAAATCACAGCCAGTTTTGAGAATACTTGACACCCTTCTTCTTCCTATTTATATTCACATTGTTCTTTCATAATATGTGAGACTATTTCTTTGAGTAACCTTAGTCTTGAATATACCTTTAACATTGTTCTGATTATTACACCTTACGGGAAGATCTCTCTGAGTCTGCATGGGAGTCATATGAACTTCTGAACAAGTGCCAATTACAGTGTAAGAAGAAGTCTAAGCAAGCCACGGTTCACATGCCCACCAACACACACACCTACACATTATACAGACACTAAATAAGTTAAAAAAGTAGTTAAGAGCTCTTTACCTGCGACCTGAAATAAAAGCACTAATCATAAAAGTTGAATGTGTGTCAGCTAATTAATTATTAGTTCATCATTAGTCAACTCTCAGTTCACCAGCTTATCTCAAACCTAGAGCTTTGACTTTAGCCTTCCATGTGAAATAAATTCCTGGATGCATTCACCATGCACTACACGTGCTTCTCTGCCTTTCTGTCTCCAAAATGTATATTGTATGGATTTCTTGGAAAGCCATAGGTAAACCTTTGTGGGTTATGCATATTTTAGCTCCAAATATGTGACAAGCTGTGAATTTGGTGTGGGCAGTGACCACAGAGGCTCCAGCCTAATGGAGGAGATAAACATAGACAGATATTTTCAGCATTTTGAACCACTGACAGTGTGCCAAGCACCACGAGAGCACAGAGAAAGGCATATCTAATCATGCCTACGTTCACTGAAGGAACTGATTAACAGACCAGTGAATATTCAAACTTGATCCTGGAAGCTGGCAATATAAACAGTCCTGAAGAACTTTCAGAAAAGGGAAAACCATGATGAAATTATTTCCTGTCAGGTCATGAGGTTTGTGAGGAAAAATAACAGATGAAGTCAGGTTGGAACTTCATCTTAGAGCCCCTGAAGGAGACTCACAGAAGGGTTTCACATTACAATGTGAAGGATAAGTTGTGAGTGTAAGAACAAAGACAGAAGAGGCAATCAGAAGCCTGTTTTATGAGCTTATGTGTCAAACCATAGTCTAACTCATACTATACAACCTATAATATGCCTCTAAGATAAGCAATATTTCAACCCTGCTTTGTAAAGGAGGAGACAGAATGACTGAAAAGCTAAGAATTTAATCAGTTACAGAGCTGGTAAGTGGGAAAGCTGGGATTGAACCCAAGATTTTGTGAGGAGTCCCTCCTCTTAGCTGCTGCACTACCTTGCTCTGTTGTTTTGTAGAGCAGCTGTTCTGTGGCTGGGGGAACTGGGCAGATTCACGGATGCTGGAAATGTGGAAGGAACAGATTTCTTTTGGACAAGTATGAACAGTGAATTCAGTTTTGAATAAGATCCATCTGCCCAACACTTATTTCAGGTGAGACGTGTACTGTGTACTGACATTCTTGCTCCTCATTACCGCCCCCGAAAGAAAACAGACCCCAATATGAGAATAATTACTACAATTGTACCACGGTATAGTTTTGTGGGAAGTCCAAGAATATGCAACTCTTTCCTCTTCTTTTCCATCAAATCTCACTGCAAAAACATAAGACCCTCTTGGGAGGTAGAAGTAAGAGGATCAGGAGTTCAGGGATGGCCTTGGTTACATACTGAATTCAAGGCTAGCCTGGGCTACATGAGAGCCTACTTCAAATATACATATATCATATATTTCTGAATATGATCTTTTTGCATTTTACTGGTCATGTTTTAAGTACTAGTCACAATGCAGAGGTCACTGTGTTATTGTGACAAAAAATATAAAATAAACAATAATATGTAAATAATATATTTATAAAACAATAATATAAAATAAATAATTCAGTTAAGAGAAGGCAGTGAAAATAATACCATTTAAGAAAACTAAACAATCAAAAATTCTTCCCGAATCCTCATATTCAAGCTTCCATTTCTGTCATTTGGAACTAACCAGAAATATTTAAAGGGGAAACTCAGGTCCATGATGCACCATTATGCCAGCACTTTCTGTCTGTTGCTTCTTGTTAGTTATGTCCCCACTTGCCAAACTTAAAATTAAATACAAAATAAAACGAATTCTTGAAACAGTTTCCAAATCTTTGGTGACTGTTGAATTCCATTCCTCAATATTCTTGGCCCAGGAGACCAGAGAAAGTCTTCTTAATTCTGCTTCTCACCATAGGTACATTTTGACATTTTACACTGTCAGGCAACTAGGAGACCAAACAGGGGATGACAAACTGCTTTGGAGTTGAACTGGTATTGTTTTGTTCTCAGTGGGTGCTGTGGTAATATATCTGCATTGATTCTCTGATTCGTGACACTTTGAGATGAATACATATAATTTTCTCTCAGTTTCTGTGCTAAGGATTCATTCAACAGTTTGCCCATTGTCCTAGAATGTAATGTCCTTAATTTTTCTCAGCAGCTTACAGCTCAGGAAATCAATAAAATACTGCAGACAAACACACCTCAGGTTTGCATCAAGTTTGTAGATTATATTAGGAATACCTTTCTCCAAGTACAAGCTGCATCCATAACAAAATGATTGGCATACCAAAGTACCTGAAATAGTCTTTCTAATACCAAAACAAGGACTTATACTAAAATACTGTATTATTGGGGCTGGAGAGATGGCTCAGTAGTTAAGAGCACTAGCTGCTCTTGCAGAGGAACCAGGTTTGAATGCCAGCACCCACACAGCAGCTAACAACTGTCCATAACTCCAGTTCCTGGGGATCTAATGCCCTCTTCTGACCTCTATGGGCATTGCACTACATGGGTGCAGTTACACACGTGCAGACAATACACTCATACATATAAAATAATAAAAATAAATAAATAAAATAAAAATATTGCATTATTATCATTATAAATATTGATTTGACTTTTAAGTTTCTACTTATAAAAGTAATGAGAAGAATAAGATTCATACAGTTGAAAAATAACCATAATCCAATTTCTTCTTTTCCTATGCAGTCATGACTGACATACAAGAGTACCCTCAAGTCATCATCACCAAATGTCATAGTTTAATTTCAACAGGCCTAACATCTCTGCAAGATATCTTCCCCCTAGAGGTTCTCCCTTTCTTATTTGTATCTCACACAGTTAAATCAGAAACCCAAGAGGACTTTCACCTTCACCTTTTCTCTGATTCCCCATCCCAACCAACCAGCTGTGGCTTTGTTCAACTCTCTAAGTATCTCTCAGGTACATTTCTGTCTTCTCCATTGTAACGGACACACGTGTTTCCTTGTTTCAGGTCTACAGTACCTCTCCCCGGACAGAAGTTCCAGCCCTGACACTAGCGTCAACAATTCCATGTCTGTGCACACCTCCTGTCATCTTCCAGCCACAAAACCATAGAAATGGAATCTCTTAACCATTTGTCTTCTTAACTACAGTCCTCCTAGTGGCTTCTAAATTCTTAGCATCAAAAGGCCAAATTCCTGAAAAACTATGATTCTTTACCAAATCTTATTTTTACTTTGCTTTATTTTTTAGGTATGAGTGAGATATTATACGCACACAATTTCAGACTTCAATTCCCACTGTTTTCAATGAGAAAAACATGCTACTTTCAGCACTGTGATATGTTAATCATGCACACCTACATTCATTCACTATCCTGGGTGGAGGGCAAGATGGGGTCTCAAGGGATCAAGGTCAGGTACCCAGATCACAAGAGTAGCGTATGGCTCAGCGAGCTTGTTAACATTATAAGCAGTCACTTTTTGATTATGAGGTTAGGTTAGAACTCATTAGTCCAGATTACATCCATACTGTAAAAGTCATTCCTACAGATGTGGTTCCCAGTTCTATTCATGAAATGGCTATTATTTGGTAACATCCAAAATGTACTGATAAGTTTCTTCAGTAGCCACTATTGATTGCATAAACATCTATAGAGACATCTATTCTCTGTGCTTCCCTTGGCTGGATCAATGGCTACAGATCAGTATCCATCCCTGCATCTGTCTCAAGGAAAAGTTTGAAGTTTCCTTCTGTCCACTGAATATTTTCACAAAGTGTGTCGATCAATTTTAACTCTCAATAATTATAATAGTAATTTAAAAATTCAATAATTGTAATGCTCTAAAACAATGGATTCTGTTTCACTTTGCCCCATATTTTAGTTCATGTAGATGTTTGATTTGTGAACTGAAGTTAAGGAAACATCTTCACTATGTATTTTCTCTAGTCAATTGTAATTCAGACAAAGATGCTCCACACTTTTACATAATTTTTGTTTTGTTTTTAAAGTTTTCTATTACCAACAAGGGTAAGCTTATCCAAAAGAATAATCAACTTGGTCTGGGAGAGATGGCTCAGTGACTATGAGCACTGGCTGTTCTTGCAGAGGATCTGAGTTCAGTTCCCATTATCTGCCTGATGGCTAGAAAATATCTGTAACTATAGTTCCATGGCACTCAAAGCCTTATTCTGGGTTCTTCGAGCACATAGTGTATATATATGGAAAAAATAAAAATAAATAAATTTTTAAAATTAAAAAAGAATTGTCACAATTTTTAAGAAAATACCTTTATGAGGCATGGTGGCACAGGCCTTTAATCCTACTTTGGAGGCAGAGGCAGTTAGATCTCTGTGAAACTGAAGCCAGCCTGGTCTATATAGCAATTTCCAAACCAGCTGGGACTACAGGGAGATACTGTCAAAAAATAATAATAATAAAAGAAAGAGAACAAGAAAGAAACAAAGGAAATATCTTTGACTTTTTCTCCTTTAGTGGAGAAATGGGAAATCAGAAGATTATAGGAAAATTTTGTACTCTTATATTTGCAAATAGTGTTATATTTGTACTCTTTTGGTTTGGTTTGGTTTTGGCAAACATCTTTCACTATCACTTATGAGTACTCAGAGTTCTCAGTCTCATTCTCCAGGAATAGATTTTGGGTTCCAAGATCTTTAACACATTCCAACTTACAGTCAAAGTTTTCTAATGCAAGGGTCTTAAGGATTCTATTTTACAAAGAAATAACATTAATTAAATAAACATTTCCCTTCGATATGTACTCATTAAAACAACTTCTTTCATCACTTTTTCCATGGTCTCTAGCAGAACTCCACAGAAGCACTAAAAGGAGATGTACTGTGCTGCCCCTTCAGGTAAAGGTGAATAGTCAATTCCTCCACTGATCCTTAGGGCCATGAAAGCAGCGTGTGTAACTAAAACCCATAATCGGCTGAATCTTTTCATCTTGTTAGTTAAGCCTCATCCGTAAGATGATTCAGATTGTGTTTATGCAACTGAAAATTATTTCCTGAACTCAAGATAGAAAATACATCAAGGGCCATAGAGAACAGATAGTTCAAAAAGCGCAGATAGAAGAAGCATGTTCTTTCCAAGATCTCAAGACTTGTCTTTAGTTCAATAGAGGATGAGTTTTGTATTACACATCATTAATATCATTACAAATTCTAGGCAAAGATGCCAGGGTAACTGGACAAGGTGTTTATGAGACTGACTAAAAAATCTATTTTCTTCTCTCTAAAAATTATTTTTCTTCCTGTTTTTCTCTTCAGAATAAAAATAGAAGGGTGGCAGCAATGCCTAAGAGTGAAGACCCGAAGGAACCAATGTCACATAGGAATCATGCAAATGTTTGTGTGGTCTTTCTGCTTTAATGATGTTCAGATGTACAACTGTTTTTCCTCTTTCTTTTTTTTTTTCTTTAGAGTTTAAAACTGTAGTAATAAAAGACGTGAAAAGCCCTTTGGAAATCTACCTAGTGGTGAGAACTTAAGACAATTAAATTTGTTTCCTCCTGCTGCCCTCTTTTATTTGATCTCAAGAGTCTTTTAAATTTTGCATAAAACAAATATTTCATAGTTCAGAGAATTTTTTACTACAGTTTTCCTGTGTACATTTTCATAAAGCTTTAGCTAAACAATGTGTCCAACCAAAAGTCCCACTACAGAGTGTTATAGAATGCTGGTTAGTGTGAGAAAAAGCCATCTACATTGTCTGTGGTTTTCAGTGCTGCCTATCATGAAGTTTGGGTGTAATTGTTTGGTTATTTGTTCCTGCAGTTATGAATTCAATTAAGTTTTTGTTTTCAGTCTAGGAGAGCATTTGTGGTTGGGAATTTTCTTACTTTTATCTAAATGACACCTGTACTTATTTTACTATTGTATTTATTTTACTAAATCTTTTAAAGGTCATTACCCAAAACTGGGCATAATGCCTCAGACCTACAGTCTTGGTGCTTGAAGGCTGAGGCAGGAGGATAACAGTATGTTTGAGGCCAGTCCGGGCAACATATTGAGACCATGTTTAAAAAATGAATAAGTCAATGCCCTCTTAGGGATCAATGTAACTTCTGATAAGCATTCTCTCTATACTATTAAACCTCTGCTTCTTATCAAAAGAAGATCAACAAATCACTTCTAAAATGTGTGTGAGAAGCCTTTTTCTTTCTTCACTGCCTTTTGGACTCTTGCTGAGTCACAGGAAGTTTGAGTCACTGGATTATTTGTTTTCAAGGTCTCTGGTTTGATTTTTCATGAATTATTCTACTTCAAGCATTTGAAACTCATTAATCTCAGGTATTTTTTGTTTTCTAATATTAAAAACGTCTGAAAGCAGCAATGTGTGGAAATGTATTTTATCCAGTTAAATATCAGTTGATGGACCTGGTTTAGCAAACTACAAACAGAAACAATTAATATTTGTTAAATATTTCAAATATCTTTTCAGTCCAAAATGCTGAGCTGGAAATGAAACAGCTCACTAGACTTCTAACATTTTGCTGGGGCCTCCTGTATTTGTTTATTCCAGAGGTGAAGAGAGCCTTGTGCCATCACTGCACAGAATATAAGAGGCCAATGTATGTAAGTAGAAGTTTCCAAGATCAAGAAGTTTGTACAATTAGGTCTACTATTTGTTTTATGTTTCTTGTTGTTACTCTCTTGTTTTTATACTGCCTTCTTATATAGCTGAGATTTTCAGTGAGGTTGGCAAGCAGAAGAAGAAAAAATGAGAAACAATGAACTCATTTAAACCTGGAAAGGTCGGATTTGGGGGAAACAGTGAAACGTGTTGTGTCAGTGTTCCACCGTTGCAACCAAGTACTGAGAAAATTGACACAAAGGAGGAAAGATTTATTTAGCTCACAATTTCAGAAGGTGCAGTGATCGCCGCTTGCTACATTGTTTTTGAGCAGAACCATCTGGCATGAAGCATGAGGTGGGGCAAAGTTACTCACCTTATGGTGGCTAGAGATGGAGAGAAAAAGAAAGACAAAGACAAAGGGTCCAAGGACAAAATATACCTTGCAGTGGGATGTAGTGGCCCCTAACTTTAATCCAGCACGTGGGAAGCAGAAACAGGATAAAAAGGCCTGTGAGGTCTTACGTGGCTACATAGTGAGTTTGAGGCCAGGCTGGGTGACATGAGACCCTGTCGCTACAAAACAAAACAACAAAACAGGTATGCATATGACCCATTTCTTCTAGCTACCTTCTAGCTACCTTTAGAAGGTCTTACCTTCTAAAAGTTCCATTACATTCCAATAGTGTGATCAGGTGAGATCCAAGTCTTCAACATGTGAGCCTTTGGGAGACATTTCAATTATAAGCTAAATCAAGCTCTATATTCAGGGTTCTCTAGAAGTACAAAACCAATAGAATGGATATATATTCAAATGGGACTTATCAGACAGGCATACATTTTATGGCTGGGTAGTACAACAATGACTGTCTGCCACTGTATGTCAACACTTACTTCTGAGAAGGCGAGCTGAAAATCTCTGCAGCTGCTGGGAGGAGGGAGATGGAACAGCAGAGGGAAGCCCAGTCTGTTGAGTTTTGGTCCAAGAAAGCAGTACATTCAGAAATGAAGGTCAACAACTACATAGTGGAAGAAGGCATGGATTCAGAGAAAGAAAGCCCAGGGTGTCGGGAGAGCACACTTAGGCATTTGGCCAGGATTCAAAAGAAAAAGAGAAGGAAAACAAGAAAAAAGTGAAAGTTTTTTGAGTTAGAGCTCATAAAAACAGGCTTAGCAATGCTGCATGGGGAAGCTCTGTAAGAGGCTGAATGGAGAGGGGCCTCTGTGACACACAAGTGCATCATTCATTGGGGAATAACTATTCCTCCTATCTCCTCAGTGAGTCATTAGGTGGATTCATTTCCCATAGAATGATCTGCGAGCTAGGTGAGTGACAGGATCAACTGGATTAACACTTAAAGGAAGAGACAATGTCATATGTAATGTTTCAACTTTTAGAGCACATTGTGTCTCTGCCCAGATCAGAGGTAGATTCCATTCTTTTAACCATGAAGAAGTAAATTTCTCTTAATGGTTGTGATGGTTAATGTTAATTGTCAGTTGGATAGACTCTAGAACCACCAGGGAGATGAACCTCTAAGCATGTCTAGATGTGGGAAGACCCACCCACTGTGAGTGACATCATTTCATGGGCTGAGTCCTGAGTTGAGTGAAGAAGAAACAGGGTGCTGAGCACTAACATTAATCTCTCTCTGCTTCTCGACAATGGATACAATGTGTCTGGCTGCCTCAACCTCCCTGTAATGATGGACTGTAACCTGGGAATATTATTATTTCCTTTTAGTATTTTTGTCAGGATAGATAGTATTTTCTCAGCAATAGAAAAAGAAACTAAGAAAATGCATCTCAACAATGCTCTAATAGATCCACCTTTCAAATAGCATTTTAAATTCTAGGAGAGAAAGTTACAATATTTACCTTTCCAGTGCCTCCAGGAAAATGAGAGGTAGAATTAAAATTGGACTATGAGAGAAGATTCCTCTTTAATGACCTCTAAGGCTATACCCTATAACATTCCTCCCTCAAGAATTGAGACCCTAAAATCATTTAAGAGATGGACGACATCAAGTCAATATAGCTACTAAGGATGCTGAACATCCTTAAGTGTCCCTTGCTTTCTCGTCCATCAGATTCAGGGTATCAAGTTTATAGGGATGTTTCTGATTCATTTGGAGTTGAGCTTTGTAGAGGGTGAGTGATGAGAGACTAGTTTCATTCTTCTACATCTGTATATTCAGTTTGACTAATACTATTTGTTGAAGATGCTGTCTTTTCTCAAATGTATCTTTTTTGCCTCTTTGCCAAAAATCTGGTGGCTGTACAAGCCTATGCTTCTTTCTTGGTCCTCAAGTCCATGCCATTGATAAGTATATTTGTATCTATGCCAGTACCATGTTGTTTTAATTACTATGGCTCTGTAGTATAACTTGAAATCCAAGATAGGAATAGCTCTGGAAGTATTTTTAATGTTCAATGTTTTGGCTAACTTGGATTTTTGTGTGTGTTTTCATATGAACTTTAAGAACATGGTTCCAATTTATTTGTGTTGAATTGTGTTGTATTTTGATAGCGATTACATTGAATCTGAATTGCTTTTGGCAGGATGACCATGTTCACGATATTAATCCTATCAATCCATAAGCATGGGAGATCTTCACATCTTCTGATAACTTCATCACTTACTTTTGTCAGTATTTTAAATTTTCATTGTACAAGTCTTTCATGTCCTTAGATTTATTCTGAGGTACTATCTTATTTATTTATTTTCTTATTTTACTTTTGAGGTTGTAGTGAATAGGATTGTTTTCCTTGTCTCTTTCTCACCATGTTTGTTGTTGTGCAGGAAGGCTACTGATTTTGTGTCATGCTACTTTGCTGAATGTGTTTATCAGCTCCAAGAGTTTTCTGGTAGTTAGTAGGGTCTTTATGTGTAGGTCATGTCATCTGTAAATGAGGATGCTTTGACTTCCTCCTCCTCTGAGATCCCCGTTTGCATCTTCTTTATCTCCTTCTCTTGTATTATTCCCTTAACTAAAACCTCAAGTGCTATGGTGAACAGGAGTCCAGTGAGTGCGCAGACAGCCTTGCGTCTGTTCCTGTTTTAGTGGAAATGTTCTGTTTAGCATGATGTTGTGTGTTAGTCTGTTGTATATTGCCTTTATTATATTGAGAAGTGTCCTCTGTATCCCTAGATTCTGCATGAACTTTATAATGAAGTGTTGCTAGATTTTTGTCAAAAGTCATTTCTGCATCTAATAGGATGATCATGTGATTTCTGTTCTTGAATATATTTATGTGACATTACATTGGTTAATTTATGTATATTGAACCATCCCTGAATATCTTGGGAAAATCAGAGTTGGTTACAGTGAATAATCTTTTTTAATGTAATCTTTAAATTGCTTTGAAAGTATTTTATTAAGAATATTTGTGTCTACGTTCATCAGAGAGTTTGTTTTTGTTTTTGGGTGGGGGCTGGATCATTGTCTTCTTTTGATATGGGGTAATACTTGCTTCATAAAAACTCTTTGGAAGAGATCCTTCCTTTTGTATTTAATGAAGTAATTTGAGGAGTATTGGTGTTAGTTCTTCTTTGAAGTTCTGGTAGAATTCTGTGCTGAGTCTATTTGGTACTGTGTGTTCTTTTGTCGAGATATTTTTAACTCCTGTTGCTATTTCATTGGTTGTTATGGGTCTGTTTAAGTATTTATTTCATCTTGATTTAATTTTTTAGGTCACATACATCTAGAAATTCATTCATTTCTTTTAGATTTTCCGACTTAGTGGAATATAAAATTTTAAGATAAGTCCTTATAATTCTCTGAATTTCCTCAGTTTCTAAATCAATATCTGTCTTTTCCTTCTAACTTTACTAATTTGTGTATCTTGCTATCTTTTTGTTAATTTGGCTAAGTGATTGTCAATTTTGTTAATCTTCTCAAAGAATTGACTCTTTGTTTCATTAATTCTTTGTGTTAATCTGAGGTCTCTCGAAGTTTTTACTGTGAGTGCTTCTTGCTCTAAATGTTCCTCTTCAGACACCCTTCGTGTTGCACCATAGACTTCGATATGCTATGTTTTCAATCTCATTCAATATTCAGAATTTTAAAGTTTCCTTCTTTAGTTCTTCATGGACCTATCATTGCAGAGCGACTGACCGCTCAGTACCCATGAATCTGCGCACTTTCTGCGCTTTTGCTGCTGCTGAGACCCTGCTTTTATCCACTGTAGTCAGACAGAGTGTGGCTGTTGTTTCAATTTTCCTATATTTATTGAGATTTGCTTTGTGTCCTTATACATGGTTACTTTTGGAAAACACTCCATGAGCTAGTGAAAAGAATGTATATACTTTAGTTTGGGGATAAAATGGTCTGTGTCTGTTAGGTCCATTTGATTTATGATGTCATTTACTTTCTTTGTTTAGTTTTGGTCTGGATGATCTATCAATGAGAGTGGGGTGTGTGAAGTCACTCACTGTTACTATGTTGTGGTTAATCTGTGGTTTTATATCTAATAGTATTTCTTTATAAAGTTCTATGCACCTGTAATTGGTGTGTGTTTAGAATTGTAATATCCTCCTGGAGATTGTTCCTTTAAAAAGGATGATGTGACTCCTCCTTATTTATTCAAACCAATAGATTTAGTTTGAAATCTATTTGGTTGAATATTAAAACAACTACATATACTTGTTTCTTGATTCCATTTACTTAGAACTACTTTTTTTCATACTTTTAGCTTAAAGTGGTATCTTTCATTGATGGTGAGGTCTGTTTCTTCAAAGTTGCAAAAGATGGATTCTCATTTCTATCCAATTTGTGGGTCTGTGTCTCTTTATTGAGGAACTAAAACTGTTAATATTGAGACTGGAGAGATGACTCGGTGGTTAAGAGAACTGACTGCCCTTGCAGATGACCCAGGTTCTGTACTCAGCATCTACATGGTAGCTAACAACTGTTTGTAACTCCAGTTAAAGGAAATTTAACCCCCTCTTCCACAGACATTGCAAGACATGAGCATTCTTACGTACATGTAGGTAAAACACTCATACACATAGAAATTTTAAAAAAGGTTTTTTAAAAAGATTATTCATATTATCATTGAACAATATATATTAATTCCTATTGTTTTGTGGTGTTTTCTTAGACTTATTTTGATTAACCATTCTTGAATTATTTGTTACTTGTGATCTCGGGGAGGGGGCTAACCTCTAGTTATAACATTAAGAAATAAAACTCTTACCAACTACCTGTGTTCTCTTCTTTCAAAAACAGATTTTTCCAGAATCTTATCATGACCAATTTAAACTAAAAAAAAGATAATCTTCTAAAAACCAAGCTATTGTTATCTTCTCAACCCACATAAAGCCTTATCAATAATCAGATTCAACTTCATGTCTTTATGATTAAAAGTCTTCTGCTTTATATTGAAAATTGTCTTTAGAAGTACAGAGTTTAGATTAAGGATTGACAATACTATTAAAATATTCACAAGCCATACAAAAATTTGCTTTCATTTTTCAAATCTATCTTCATATAAGGTTGTATGTATGGATATTGTTTACATGTGTTTGTGTTTTTATGATGTTTTTCATGTTACCAAACTGGTTTATAAATAAATGATCATATTAATTAATACTGCCAAATTAGCCTAAATTCCTTTTTCATAGTGGAAATTGTGGAAAAATTCATAGTGGAAATTGTAAAGCAAAAAGCAAAAGCAACAAAATGTCAGATAGGATTCTGGTGCTGGGGGAGTTCCGTATCTGCAGGCAGCTGAAGCTGAAGCTGCAGATCCAGGGCTGGGACTGGATTGACCCCAGTTAGGTCCATAGCACACAGGAGAATCTTCTCCCAGCAGCTCCAGTGGTAGCCACAGACATAGGGGAGGACTAGTCTCAAACCAGGGTTAGGCCTATTAATGCTTTGGGAGTTCCACACCTTACTGAAGCTTTCAGGGGAAGCTGCAGACCTAAGGCGGGAGCTAGCTATGACTCTGGGTAAGGGTATATGAAGAATTCTACAACTCAGAGCAAAAGCTGAAGACCCAGGCAGGAGGCCCTAGCTGACACAAGACAATACCTGACCATCAGAGGAAGACTTACTACAGAGACTCTGAGTCCCACAGAGTAACAGACATTTCAACCCTACTGGGACTTAGCCTTCCATTCTGCATTGTAAATTCCACCACTGAAATAAAATGGGGGACTATAAATTTTAAAATAAAATATAAAAAGAAAGGAAGAAAAACTCAAACAACTAACTCCAGATATATTAGTCCCAGTGCAACATGAAAAACCAAGACAATACTAATTCCATAATAATGGCATCTAATGAAAATGACTTGGAGGAACTACCAGAAAAACAATTCAAAGAAGACATGAATATATGCCAAGAGAAGAAAAACCTAGAGATGGACGAAATGAGGAAGCCAATCCAAGATATGAAAATAGAGATAGAATTGCTGAATAAAAACTAAACTGAAATGATGTTGAAAATGAAAAACTCAGTAAGCCAAATAAAAACTACAGCGGACAACCTTACCAATAGAATGGACCATGTGGAAAAATCGAGAATCAGGAGGAGGCGGGGACAGACAAAGTAGAGCAATTGGAGGACTCCATAAAGGTCAATGACAAACTGAAAAAGAAATGTGAACAGAAAATGAGAGAGCGCTGAACATCATAAAAGACCTAACCATCAGACTATGAGCACAGAAGGAGAACAACATTGTGGTGAAGGCATAGGTAATATTTTCAATAAAATCTCAATGCCTGGAGGGTCTTGAAAGACCCCAGCATGGGTGACAGTTCATGAAAGCTGAAACTGGGGCTCAGTACTCAACCTGCAGGCATTCCTGCAGGATGGAACGTTTCACCTCCTTTTAGGACATCCTGTCTTCAGGAACTTCCCTGAAAGATGCAATGTTTTATCCCTGAGGAAATTCCTACACAACATTTCACCTCTCCCTCCAGGTCTTACATTCTTCCCGCCCCCTCTTCCACAATGATCCCTAGCTGTGGAGGGTGTGATGCAGATGCTGTCTAAAGCTAAACATTCAGCCCTTGTGCCGCAGCAACAGTCCCTTGTTCTCAGGAGCTGCACTGGTGCTTGTGTCTCTGGGTGTCATTTGCAAAAGAAGGTTCTTCCCATAACAGATTGTGGCCCACAGTAACAGTGATCTACAGGCATTAGCACAAATATTTAGAAGGCAGTTTGACAGGCATATCATATTCATCTAATAAAACAATAGAAGTCGCCTCCCTGCTGGGGCCTATGACCTTTCCAGTCATAGGTTTTAGTCCTGGCTTATAATACAAAATATGAACTCCATCCTGTGGAGTAGGCCTTAAATCTCCAGAAAGCTGCTGATTGTACCCATGAGAGTCATGCCACATACATATCCTTCCTTGCATTTTGGTACTCTAGTAAGTCTAGTCATTACCAAGCAGGACTGTTGGTGACAGTTCTCCCCAGCAGCCTGATACCTTCTGGCACTATGAAAGTCAGCCAGCAGGACGGGAGCTTCCAGTTCAGTCTCAGCTTGATTTCCCCACGTCCTGCAGTTAGAGCATGAAGTGTGTTCAGCAGTAGCGTTTTACTATCTGGTTCTGCATACAACCAACAGCAGCAGCAATAGCCCTTATAGTTTCTGGGACCTCAGGGTCTCCCTTGCCAACAACTTGAGGAGAGGCTCCCAGCTCTGTACTGACTGTTCATTTAACAACCTTGTATGCGGTGGAAGTGTCCTTTCCTACCCATGCAGGGTACCTTTAGGATTTAGACTCTTTAGCTTTAACTCTTTTAATAAAAGTTTTTATTTATTATTTTTAGTATGTGTATGAGTGTATTGCCTACATGTGTGCAAGTGCACTCATGTCGTGCAGTGCCCAAGAAGGTCCAAAGAGGGTGCTGGATCCCCTGGAACTGTAGTTACAGATGGTTGTTAGCCTCCATGTGGGTGCTGGAAACTGAACCCATGTCTTCTACAAGGGCAGCCCATGCTCTTAATTGCTAAGCCATCTCTCCAGGCCAGCTTTAACCCTTGAACTCATTTTTTAAACTTTCAATTAACCCAATAAGGCTGTAAGGTAGGTGGAAGTACCATTGCACCTGGTTGTCCTCAGCCAAGTTCTGTATGTTAGTGTTTGTGAAATGGCTAGCCCTATCACTGTCAATCTATGGAAGCCCATATATGATGTTTAGGTGGGTGAGACCCTTGATAGCTGCTCACTTGCATGAATATGCCTGTCTGAAGCCCAAGGCAGTGTCAACACAGATTGAGAGCATATTTACAGCTCTTAGTGACAGGCATATGGTCTATGAAGTACACTTAATAATCCCTTAAGGGACAGGTTAAACATGTACCACCAGAGCATTCAGTTGTAGAGGCCATAGCTAGAAATAAGCCTCCTCCTGTTTGGACAGCACGCAAAATATCAGAATATTTCTTAGGAATGGCAGTGGCCTTAGTTATCCTGTGTTGGTGCTCTATGGCAAGATTTTATATAGACCCAGTGGGCAGCTTCCAAGGGTACTTGAAAGGAAATGGCCTGTACTTTGATAAGGGCATCTACTTTCTAATTTCCAAGGGACTCAGTGGGCTGTGGGATGCTGCCTGGAAAACCATCTGACTGATTCTTGTTGAATTCAGTTATATATTTCCCTCCACATTTGTTGTTCCCACAGTGGCCAGTCTAGCACTTGTCTGCCTTCCTTTTCTCACTGGACCACCCCAAAAAGTGAGGGCTCTGACAGTCCAGCTGTCAGTACAGATTGTGACAGGCCAAGTCTCATGAGTTAATACTATCCATATTGCTCTTAACAGCCCACTGGCCATTCTTTCCTTCTGTCTTTTCCAGCCACATGGTGTTCGTGTTCATGGGTACTGCTACAGCTACTCATTCCTGTTTGTGTTCCTACTCGAACCATTGGTGCACCAGTTATCTACATGGTGGATGATGTCCCTTCCAGCACTGTTTCTGCCTTAACTATTGGCTCAGTTATTAAGAATGCTCAGTGACCTTAAAGAATCACTGGTTCTAAGACAGCCTGAATGACACTGATGACAGGGTTACAGACAACACACCATGTTGCTATAAATATGTATGCTTTCTTTGTAGAGTTTGATTCTGTGCCACACCAGAAAGTTTAAGCCAGAAAGTTTCAGTTCAATCTTTTATTGGATAAGATGTTTTTATAGCTATTTAGGTGGCCACCTACATGTTGCAATGTTTTATATACATCTAACAATTTCTATTCTAGTGCCGTATACCAAGGTTCTGCCCTTTTCCAGGACTGAGACCAAAAACCCCGTTGGAACTGTTTGCTCTGGTATCATTATTATTAATTATTGTTATTATGAATTATTATTAATTTTTTGAGAATTTCATACAATGTATTTTAAAGTATACTATATTTATTATTTTTATTTTTACATGTACGAGTGTATTGCCTGCATGTATGTAAGGGAAGCTGTATCATGCAATGTCCGTGGACGTCAGAAGAGGGTTTTGGATCCCCTGGAACTGGAGTTATGGTTGGTTGTTAGTCACCATGTACACTAGGAACTGACCCTGGGTCATCTGCAAGAGCAGCCAGTGCTCCTGAGTGCTGAGCCATCTGTCCAGCCCCTCATACAATGTATTTTGATCATATTTACCCATTCACTTCAACTTCTCCCAGGTCCAGCTCCACCTCCCTCCCCATACAAGTTCGTGTTCTCTTTGCCCATCAAGTCCAAACTCAGGTCCTTATGCTTGTGTGGCAAGGGCTTTACTGATTGGTGTATTCTCTAGCCCCTAACTATTCCTCTTTTGATCCTACTTTTTTTGCCTGTGTAAGAAGTCTAATAGTTTAGACTTGATGACTGAATATGCAGACAATGGGAAAATGTGAGATTTCTCTACTCACTCTAGCATCAGCCAGTTCCATCCAGAGGAGAGCTGGCTGGATGTAATTGACATAGAAAATGAACCAAAAGCTGGAGAAAGTAGAGAAGTTTCCCAAGATAGAAGACATCTTCTAATTAAGTGACAAAAGACTCTTAGGGAAGGAAAGCCCAGGTACCTCTAAGATGGCTTACTATGTGGGAAGCACAGAGAGAAGAGAGTGGAGGCCCATCCTACTTACATAGCTAGGAACAAAGAGAAGATGAGGCCCCCATCTTTCTATTCAGAAAGCATGCTCTAGATGAATGGAAGCTAGTAACATGAAACCCATGTCAAATGTGTTCTCTGTCTAACCTGTACATACATGAGGGAGTGAGGAATAAGATTTATGAATAGAGCCATCCCCATGATTTATTAATGGTTGGTCCTTGCAAACGATTGGCCAGGACTATCATCTTCATTTCAGTTGGGTAAGTGTTCTGAACATCTTACTCAGTTTTATGAGTGGCGCTGTATCCTGCCCCTGAGGAGCTCAAAATCAGGGTACAGAGGTGGGAAGAATAATGAGAAATAAAAACAAATACAGTTTTTATGAATGACAGTGGTGTTACATCCCATTAAACCAATCGTGAATTGAAAATGTCAAGTTGAAACATACTTAATTCACATACATTAGTTACTTTTCTTGTTGTTGCAACAAAATACCTAAGCAAACCAACTTGGCATCATGGCAGAGAAGGCATGGCAGCAGGGGCTCAGGCTGGTTACATTGTGTCCACAGTCAGGAAGCAGAGAGGGGTGAATGCTGCTGCTCCCTTCCTTTTCTCCTTTTTTTTTCAGTCTGGGAGCCCAACCCATGGTATGGTGGCACCATATTTAGGGTCTTTCCATTTCATTAATCTAATCTGGAATGTCCCTCAGGGACATGTCCAGGGACTTTTTTTTCATTGTGATTCTAAATCCCATGATACTGTTCCTAAAGATTGTTAATTACTCTGAAATAAGAGAAAATAACATCTTCAAGATCAAGAGAACTCATTTGTTATAAGGTCAAAGGTGGAGCATCTGGAACAACATATGAAGACACTCACGTGGCATCATGCTCCTGTGTGTACAAGGGCTCCATTTCCATGCTATTGAAGCATGCTCTTCTGCGTACAAGGTCTGTAGCCCATGCTGTGGCAGCATGCCATTGTGTGCACAAGGCTCAGCATGGCCCTGTGTTTACATGGTCTGCATCCCTATCCTTCTTTGTCTCTTAGCGAAAGTCCATCCTCACACAGGTTATCTTCTGAGGTAACCTAGGATGCTCTTAGAACTCCAGATTATTTGTCCTTTAGAATATAATTTCTTAGAAAGGGAGAGAAATCTTATTTCTCCGGAGAGCTGATTTGAATTCTCAAAAAGGAGCCTTTGGAACCTGTCTGTGTCACATACCCAATCTCAGCTTGATCCTACGATTGATGCCATTACTAATGAAGAAAGAACCAATTCCCCCCAAAAGATGCCAGTTAGCTAAGAAAAAGTTAATGAATAGCTCAGCACAATGAGTGGACTGTGTAAAAGTCACTGAATGAATGCAGGTCCTGAATTCTACTTTTTCTTGGACATAACTGTCAATTTTTCTTGATCTTTTCAAGCAACAACTTCTAACTTATTAATTACCCACTTTTAAAACATTTCTAGTTCATTAATTGCAGGTGTTATCTTTATAAATGCCTTCCTTAGCTCTCCTTTTAATTTCCTTTGTTATTTATATACTTTTAAACTTTTCAGTTGAATTTTTGCTTATTTTTCAGGTTTGGTTTTAAAATCAATAAATGTATTGGTCATACTATGTTTGATGTGGTGTGCAGAAATTATTTATAATAGGTTATAAGCAATTTCACTTTGTCTTTAGTTCAAGGGAATTTTAAATTTTCTTTTAAAAAGTCTACTGGTAGTGGTGCAGGGCCCTGTGCATCAGGAGGAGTCCAGTTCATGCTCGTCCATGGAGGTCTTGCTCTTCTCACTCGATTTGGGGAAATCATGCTGAAGCAACCAAGTCCATGATGGGGAGAGAAAAAAAAACAATCTGTAAAAACGCTTTACTGGTGGATCAAACTTTGAAACTGCAGAGGAAAGTTCGGTAAACTATTACACGCAATGGGTAATGCCTACAGACTGTGTTTATGAGGGATCCTGCAAACAGATCAAGAGGGTTTGGTTTTTTTAACTTCTCCATCCATGGCAGAGATGGATGCTGCCATGGCTGCAAGGCCTCATCAATCGATGGGAGAGTAGTTGAGTCAGAATGTGCCATAGCAAGAAAAGAGTCCGGAAAACCCAGAGTCCTTGTGACTGCAAAGAACCTGTCTGTGGGGGAATTAAGGAAGATCTTGAAGAACATCACCTTAGAGATTACTTTGAAGAATATGGAAAATTGATACCATTAAAGTGATCATTGATGGGAAGTATGGAAAGAAAAGACACTTTTGTTCTGTTACTTTTGATGACCCCATGATCCTGTGGATAAAACTGTATGACAAAAAATGCCACACCATCAGTGGTCATAACACAGGAGTAATAAAGGCATTGTCAGATAAGAAATGGAAAAAGTCCAAAGTATGAGTGGAAACTGAAGGAACTTTGGTTTGGGGAATCCACAAAGTGGCACTGGAGATCCTAGACCAGCAGGAGAAAGCAAGCTGACGGGTGCTTGGATGGATCTGAAAGTAGACATAGGTTTGGGACTGGCTATAATGGGTATGGCAGAGGACACGGAGGTGGCACTTTGGAAGTAGACCTGGCTATGGAGGAGGAGGAGGCTATGGTGGTGGGTAACCTGGAACTGGAGTCACATGTTGTTAGCTGCTAGAACTGGAGTCACATGTTGTTAGCTGCTGGAACTGGAGTCACATGTTGTTAGCTGCTGGAACTGGAGTCACATGTTGTTAGCTGCTGGAACTGGAGTCACATGTTGTTAGCTGCTGGAACTGGAGTTACATGTTGTTAGCTGCTGGAACTGGAGTCACATGTTGTTAGCTGCTGGAACTGGAGTTAGTCACATGTTGTTAGTTGCTAGGTGGGTGCTGGGAATTGAACCCAACCACGTGCTTTGCGTGAGCAGAAAGTGCTCTTAGCTGCTGAGTCATTCCTCTAGTCCCTAAACGTTTACGTTTCTGAGAGTAAATATTCTGAGCTATAGTTTTGTAGAAATAACTAATTTCACTGAATTCTGGTTTCTGGTATGAGACTACAATTTCTGAGATTTCTTCTTTGGTGAATTTATTATGATTTCCCTTTTGGACTACCTGATCAGATTGGTAAAATACTTCAGAGAAACTGTTTTTTTCTGTTACAACTATGTGTATACTACCGATTTTTCTTTTACACATCTTCAGTAATTCTTTTTTGTTTGTTGGTTTTGCTTATGAGTTTCTAAAAAGATTCTACTAAAGGCTACTTTGCGAATCGGAAGTTTGAGCTCTATAAATCTGTCATGCTTTGTTGACTTTTACAATATGAACTAGATGGTTAGGGTTTGTTACATAAACATTTATATCCATATCTTTACTGTATTTAGTGGTCTTTTAAAATTCTCTTTTAACTACTGCTGCTGTTTTGCTAAACGGACATGTGCATACATCAAATTACCTTTTAAATAACTATGTTTATGTCAAAAGAGTACATTTGCTGTCAGCTTTGGTCAATACTCAGCAGTAATTGCAGAGAGTCATAACTGGTCATATTGCTGAAAATAAGTGAGAGTTGGATGTTCAACTCCATATATACACACACATATAAATATACATATTAAATATATATATATATTTATATATATATATATATTTTTTTTTAGAGATATCATGTCATATATATATATATATATATATGACATGATATCTCTAAAATCGCCTCCAAAACTCAGGGTGCATTGTGGGAAAGAATGTAAAAGATGGAGGAATTGGGAGTGGAGTGGAGATTGTTGACTTCTAGGCACTTTTCAACTTGAAGCAGCTGTGTACATGTATATGTACAACTGAGTCAGTAAATATAATATCAGAGAGGGCTATGGGGTCCCATCACTCCTTGAGGACTTTTAAGCAGTTAATTGTTGATGGGGGTTCTTCATGGTGTCGCCACTGATAAAGTGACGTTACTCTTGTAAGCAAACCTTCACCCATGCTCCTGTAAATCAGCCTAATAAAACTCATTGGGCAACCAAAAAAAATTGACTAATTTAAATGATATGAAAATGAGACTGATTGGAAAGAGGAATAGGCTCTGTAAAAGTGGAAAATATGCTGTACATGTATAAAAATGTTATAATGAAACCTGTTATATGTCATTCATATATATGTAATTCATGTGATAATTGAAATATTTTAAAAATTACTTTGTTTTTTTGAGTTATCTTTTTAATAAGTTCAACTCAGTACATTCTTTACTTTTCAAACTTTTAGGACTAGAATTAGAGTCTGTTACCAGTACGTTTGCAAAAGGCATACTTGGGGATAGCAGTCTCTTTAGCACAGATGCCAGAGTGCAGCTGGAAGACACACTTTTGCCAACTCTGATCTTTTTACAACCCTTCTCCCTTAGCCAGGTAGTCATGACGATAAGCTGCCCTTCTTATTGCTATGTGGCGGAAACATGGTGGAGAGGAAGTAGTAAGCTTGTCCTGGTTAGGTGATGAGAAAGAAGACTTGCATGGGGAGAAAAAACAAAGTTGGCAGCACCCTGCAAAGACCATGAATCTGAGAGGTGAAATGAGCACAGGCCCCTGACCCCAGCCACCACCAAGAGTTTCAATCTTCAGATGCCCATTGAAGGATAATAGCCTGTGAGGAGATGCTGGAAACACCTGTCTTCTCAAGATGCAAACACATAAAGCAGCCCTCACTATGACCTGCCTTAACCCTTGGGCCTAGAGAGGGACAGGCCAAGCCTGTCAGTGCACTGTCAGTTATGTGGCCGAGGTAGATGGGGAGTGGGGCAGTTGCATTTCCTGTCACGGCAGCCCCTTCCAGTGAATGTGTTCAAGAAGAGCTTCCAGAGATTCTCAGGCACGTGATAACAATAAAAAACAGACTACCAACTCTTAGTTGAATTAATTTCTTTTTCTGTTTTTACAGAAAATGCATCTTTTCTTGCCCGAACCTGGACAGAGTACTCTCACAGCATCTAGACCCTCCCTTTGAGAAGTCACAGTTAAGGTCTCACATAAGTGTCAAAAACTCAAAATTGCAGCAGCCCAGAACACTATCACCCTCTTAAATAAAAAATTCCTCTTCTTTATCTGCCAATTTTATATGTTGATTGAAAAAGACTCAGAGATATCATGTATTTCTTACTGCAAAATGACGTACAGGAGAGGGATGGGTTTTACTTCTTGAGTAGAAGTCTATGCAAGCTTTGTCAGAAAAATAATGACAAAGGCCAAGAAGGCTTTAATGAAGCCAACAGAGTCTAAATGAAGCCATCTCAATAGTCATAGTGTTTTCTTGTTTTGATATCCCAAAATGGGAGCTGGACAGTGGTGGTTGCCTTGGATACCTCATGCTGGCTTGAATGGTATGGGAATTCTTCACTGGGAACCAGACCCAGCACAATCACTGACTCTCTGTTGTCATGAGCAGATGGTTAAATCAGCATGCCTGTACACTCTTCTTTTTATAAGACAAGCTGATCATATATCTGCTTTTTCCTCAAAGGGTTATTCCACAACAAGGTGATGATGATTTGAGAAGATAAGTAGGCATGGCAATAAAACCCTGAAACCTCCCAGCCTTAGTATGCACTGGGAAACAGGGTTCCTCAGCTGGCTTCTGGGATTCCTGGTCCCAAAGTGTATGCCACACAGTTCTGCTGAGCATGATTTCATCTTGTAGCATGGGCATGGAGTTCTTAATCTTTATGTGTTCTTTGTCCTGGTTGAATATTCAACTAGTTTTGAACTACTTTATACTGATACCTTGATTTTCATAACCATTATGATTATGATTTTTTATTTAATTAAAATATATAGAGAAAAACCACAAAATCATAAGGATACAGCACAAAAATCTGTCAAAAATCAAACCAAGATCAAGAAATAAAACATGAGCAGTGACCCAGAAGCCCCAGTTGTGATCCCTCCCAAAGATGACCACTATTTTGAGTTCCATGGTCATGATTAGTTTGTTTTCCTGTAGGTCTTTAGCAGAGCATACCACATCTATGCAGAGGCTAATAGCTCTTAAATTGGTACAGATCAAATATTTGCTTTTACTAAATGTGTGTCTTGATGATTTAATGAAAGCGGTGGGAGCGGTGGGTGGAAAACAAGGACAGACACAGAAGACAGGATTGGGAATTTTCCACAAAACATTGTTCATGGAGTCTAGTGTGTCATTTCCAGCAGACATATGACTTTATAATATTTTGGGAAAGGAAAGCCTAATAAAGTTAGAACTATTGTGTTTCTTTTGTCTCTGCTATATTGCAAAATACCATTTACCAAAAAAAAAATGAAAGGAAAGTGTTTCTTTGTGGCTTGGCTTGGTACTTGTCTATACTTGATGAGAGTTACAGAGATACAATATAATATTGTCATCTTTGGTTTTTTAAAAACCCAGATGAATGAATAAACAGAATCCAAATACCAGATCTTGCTCTGAGCACAAATGTATTTCCTGATGATGGCCATAAGGTTAAAGAGAGGAAGTGGGGTGGGGGTTTGCACTAACCACCTCGGGGCAGGAAAGCTAGTTTCTTTTCCTTCTCCCCCTCCACCATGTCAAACTCTGAACTGCATTCCACTGTCCGCTGGATTGCCACAGCTGTGGCTATTCCCTAGGAAGACGGACTGTAGCCATCCTTGGATCTAATATTCTCCAGAACCACAGTTCCTCTGGGCATTGTTTTCCAAAGTATCTCATTGCAGGAGAGCTTAATTTTTCTAACTACCTTGTGAAAAACTTGCAAATCCCTTTCCCCCAAAATAAAAGATGGTTGTGAAAGTCTTTCGTTCACTAAGATTTCTTTAGGGATATCCTTATTCAAATGGAAAAAGACAGCACGCTGCAGCTATCTGTCTCGGTTTTTCCTTTTTTCCTTAGAGTAGATAAGTCATCTGTCAGAGCAGACACAGCACAGCGATATACTTGACATGAGTCTAGAAAATGGAAGACTATGATGACTTGTTAGACAAGCTGTTCGGTGTATATCAGTCAACATTTTCTATGACTCTGCACTGTACTAGGCACAGCGTTAGCTTCAGGTGACAAAATGACCTGCCACAGGCATCCTCTGCACACTTCTGTAGGAGTTAGCTGGCTGATTTATGGCTTGGATCTACAGGGGGAGAAAGAGATGATCTGGTGATGAAACTGCTCTGTTTCCGAACCTTGAGATAAGCCACAGTCTGACTAGTTGAAGTTGGAGGCATGGTGAGAAGACTGCCAACGGATCCCTGCGGCAGAGAGCTCTCATGGGGAGAAAGGATTTGTTGCTCCAACATCAAGTGTCAACCTAAGAGAATGTGGACAAAATTCAGAAGGGGGACATGAAGAATTTGAGAAACAATCTAAAATGATTTAAGGTTTTTTAAGCCCTGCTGAAGTCTGGTGCCAATCAGAAGAATTTGTCTCCCAGGAAACACATAAAAACAATTACGACACCTTGTCAGGTCACCTGGCAGGAGAAACTGTGCCAGACAGTGATGGGTCAGTGAAGGAATGGACCACATCTCTATCAGAACTGCTTAGTTGTACACAGTTCTCGTCCTCTATTTAGGCCTCATGTCAGGACTCCAGAGATAACTATAAGATCATTTGACTTCTCTATTTGTTCCCCTTTCCAATGGGGCGACTTTAAAGAGTTTTTTCTCTCCTTTTCACTATCACTTGTCTGTTTAATTGGCTTACTGAGGACAGGTAGCCTAGCCTAGCTTGCTACAGACAGTCAATGGTAGTGGGGAAAAAATGCCTAGAATGGTCATAGGCCATTTGGCATTCTTTTTTCTTCTTCTGTCTTTCTCTATCTCTCTCTTCTTCCCTTTCCCTTGTCTACACAAACAAATGAAGCTACCAAGAAATAACTAAAATATAAAACCCATTTTATTAGTTTTTAATATAGGCAAACTTAGATTTCATTTATTTTAAACTGAGATAGGATGTAACTCACAGACTATATTTATATAGACATCTCTCAGGCACAATGCATCCTGTGACTCAAATAACTACTGAAAAAGCCAGAAATTGTGTTTACTAGGTTGAAAATTATGATTTCTAATTATGTAATAACTTATGTATTCAACAAAAATTCTCACTAAAGGAGATTTAGTTACAACGTGGAAAGGCAGGAACCCACTGTAAGAATGAATTATTTGGAGAAGGAAAATAAGAAAATGAAGTTTCTGTAGAAAACATACAAATGAAAGAAAATACCTGCTTTCCTATAAAGGTTGATTTAATACAGTTCTCAGAAATATTCCAACACAAGAGCTGTTATCAACAAATTTGGATATAATTCACTTGGCATTATATTTCAAAGGTCAGGAGGAAAAAAAATGCATGGTGGACCTCGAGGACATTAAGCTAAGTGAAATAAGTTAGGCACAAAAAGGCAAAGACCATGTACTCTCATGTGCATGTACACTCAGTAGAAGAAGTAGAATGGTGGTTCCCAGAGACTAGAGATTAGGGGAGAGACTGGTGGAATGTTGGTTTAAAACCGATGTTTTCAGTTAGATAGATAACATACATTTGCTCTATAACATGGTAACTATACTTAATAACAATGTTGCATTCTTAAAAGTTATTGGTAGCTTTAAATTGTTCTCCTCACAAAAAGAAGTATTGCATATGCTGATTAGCTTGATTTGGACATTCTATAATGCAAACATAATCCAAAATAACTGTTGCATACCATAAATTTATGTGATTTTATTCATTAATTTAAAAACAGAAAATTTAAAAGACAGGTAACCATAGACTATTGATTCAAAGAGAAAATTTCATTAGAAATAAGCTATGTATACGGGGCTGGAGAGATGACTCAGTGACTAAGAGCACTGGCTGTTTTTGTAGAGGACTCAGGTTTGATTCCCAGTATTCACATGTTAGAGAACAACTGTCCTTAACTCCAGTTCCAGAGGAATCCAATGTCCTCTTCTGACCTTGGCATTGCATGACACAGGTGCACTTACCTACATTCAGGCAATAGACTTATATAAAAAAACTTAAAAATAATAAATAAAATATTATTAAAAGAAATAAACTATGTATACATTTGCATAGGCATATATACACACAATCTTAATGGAAAAGAAAAAGATAGTTATGAATAGTAACTGCACCCACAGTGGAGAGCAACCTGGAAGGGGTCAGTGAGACAGTCAACACATTAAACAAAGTTTGCTTTGGGACAATAAAGGAGTTTGGATAAACACAGGAAATGTTACTTGTACTGAGGACATGCTAGTGTTTAAAATTCAGAGACTGATAAGTACACGGGTGGAGACTTGGAAAAAGAAATCTTGCTGCATGAAGATAAAAGTGCAGCTTCTTATCCAAATTCACCTGCCCATAAAAGACTGTGGTTGGTAATCCCTTAGCTAGAGTCATCTGTTGAGCACCTCACACCTGAAACCATTCACCTGGAAGTATGTAGGTACTGTGCCATGCTCTTGGGGATCTGAAACTTGTAGTATCGGCTATTTCTTATTACAGCTAACACATGGGGATGGGTGATGGTGTGAAATAACTTTCAAGCCTGCTCAGTGAACCATATGCTATCCACTATTTTTAACGCACACCTTAAATTTAAAAACCTAATGTCTACAGTCTTGGGATAAAAAAACAGTAACTTGTAAATATTCTTGAATATAGTAAAGGGTGTCATGTATGGCTACTTTCATATGGCACAGAATTATTGACTAAATAAAGAAAACTCCCTGTCACCTACCTGGATGCTGGACATAGAGTCTATGTAGTATACAGCTCAACTATTTTGAAGAACTACTTGAAATGATGGCAGTTGAGGTTGCTGTTGGGGTTGCATTTACCTAGCCCCTAAGGTAAGCCTGAAAGTCCAGGAAGGCCCCTAGTTGCCTGGGCCCTGGAACCAAGCCCAGGAGACTGCAATTATCTGATGTGCCTTTCTTTCCTTAGAGTAACTCCGGGGACTTGGCACATGGCCCTTCTCTCCAACTGGACAGCCTGAACTTCTGAAGTCTCTGTCCCACTTCAACTATCACTGTACATTGATTTTTATCTGAGAACTAAATTAATTTACTTTTGGAATACCTTCTTAACTCCTATTGCTAAACTAAATTGATGTATCCAGGCTTAAATTTGGAAAACATTTTTAACTTTACAAAATGATTTAACAAAAGTAACAAAGACTTCTGTTTTTTAAATTCAAACAACATGTTTCCAGGGAAATGTGTCTTGAAAACAAACAAACAAACAAAAATAAAAGGTTTTGTTTTTCCTCTAAGATTATAAAAGAGTAGGCTACTTGGTTCTGTAAGTACATTCCTCACTTATCTCCCCCGCCCTGCTTTCCTTCCCTTCTTCCTTTCCTCCTGTCTTCTTTACCCTTCCTCACATCTTCCTTCCTTTCTTTCTTCTAGACAGTGAAACGGGGAGAAAGGGCGTCCCCTTGAGGGTTCTTAGTCTCATTCATAAAAGAATTCAAGAATGGATCCAAACCGTAGCTGTAGGACAATTTTATTAGAATTTGGAGAAAAATCCTCAAGGCAGGCAAGCTGGGCACCTCAGCAGCTGCGTGGAGAAGCATGGAGGGAGAAGGAAAGAAGCCAAAAAGTCATATAGGTTTAGAGTGACCTGTGGTCACTCATGAAGCTGCATTCAGATCTCACCTAACCTGAGCTTGATGGTTCAAAACTTTTCTGGAGCACTAGTGGTCTGGGGTGGAATATTTGCTTCCACGTAGCTACTGCTGTGCTGTTGTTTGGCGGTGGGTACTTTTATAATTATGTTTTGGGAGGGCATGAAGGTGGAGCTCCAACATGGGATTGGGGCCCTCCCACTAGATGAAAAGACAGAACTGCTATCCATCACGTGAGGCCATAACAAGAAGATGGTCATCTGCAAACCTGGAAGGGTGCTCTTGCCGACCACACACACATGATGGGGACTTGATCTACAATCCCAGCTTTCTACCTTCCAGGAATGTAAGAAATACATTTCTATTGTTCAAGCCAACAGTTGGATATTCTTTTTAATATGACAAATATTAAAGCAGTCAGACAGGGTCATCTGTGTCCTTCTCTATGTGGCCTTCCCCTCTGTCTGTGTCTCTAAGGACTTTCAACATTGTTCTTTCTCCAGTGAGATTTTAACATAGGGCACAGGAAACTGAAGGTGAAAACTGCCAGATCTTACTTTCACCATATTTCATTAGTCAAAGTAAATTACAGAAACACCTCACATTAAAGGGGAAGGGAAATGACCTCACTCCTTGATAAGAAGAGCAGTATGTGTGCTAAGGAATGGGAGAAACCGTTCAGGGGCCATCTGGGAGGATCTTCACTCTGGTTATAGTTCTTGTCCTGTTCACGGAAAAAATGTTCTCATTCTGAACCCTAAAATTTTTACTCCAATTTAAGTTCAGTGTTTCATTATCTGGGTCAGGTCCAGACTGGATAAGATTCCTAATATTGCCCCTTAGATATAGATGCTTGAGAGTGGTTTTTCTCAGTCCGGGTTTTCTAGGCTAGAAACACTATTGAAAAGTTGGGAAAATGGAAGGCACAACCCAAAAACTATTGCTAATACCCCGTACACCAAGGTCAGAGGTAGCCCTTGATCCTGGGTCAGTTCAAGTCAGGGGGTAGCACTTCCTCCATTGCTCTACTTGCTTCCTGTCTTCTTCCTCTGGGATTTTGACTTCACCCTTCAGTCACCTTGCTTTTTCCATAAAAACGCACAGATAATGGCTTGGAAAGACTTCCTCTAAATTCTGCTTTTCTGAACCAATTCCATCTTTAGTTCATGCATCTTCCTTTGTGTCATAAACAATTATGAAATGTTAAAATTTTCAACATTTGCCTATAAATCACTTTAAAAGATCTATCAACTCCTATGGCTCATTTTCTAAATTCTATAAGACAGGCATTCTGTCATTGTCTCAGTTAAATAAAAATGCCAGCAACTAATAAATGATTTAATGCCCTTTAATAAGGTCACCTTCTCAGAGCTGATAGATTATTCTTCAAGTTTTGGCTAATCACTTCCTATTATTTTTCTAGTGCCTCTGTAACAGATTACTACAAATGTAGTAAGCTTTAGCAACACACTCAGTTATTAAGTTTGAAGTCTGAGAGGTCTGGGGGGTCTGCGGAGAAACTGTTTCGAGCTGTGGTTCTCTGTCCATGTACAAAGCCAGCAATGGTGGAATGAATCCTGTTTTTAATCACTCTTCTTCCTTATATCCTTCTCCCATTTTTAGATTCTTATGCTATGTTGGTACTACTTACATAATCCAGGATAGTCATTCCATTTTAAATCTTTAACACAGTCACATCTACTATAGTGTTCCTTTTGCATATAAGACCATACTCAGTGTTTGGGGACTACAGTGTAGACACTTTAAGGGGTTATCCTTCTGCCTGCTGCACTCTCTACAGCCTCGACTTGCAGTTACCTTTTCACTCTCCATGTCCATTTCACAGGTCCTGAAGCCACTCTCAGGCTATACACTTTTGTTATCGCAATCATCCTCTTTGATAACAATTTCCGTATTTCAGTATAATAATCTACCCCCAAATTTTGCATTTTAAAATAACGTTCTTTCTTGCAACTCTATTTGACCTCTTCCTGGTTTTGCTCCTGCTGTGTGCCAGTGTAACTCACAGTTATGTTCACCTGACCTCTGCCAGCAAATGCCTGGAGGCCATGAGTTCAAGCACAGCAGTCCTTCACAATCGCCGAACTCTGAAGAAGAGGACACTTCTAGGCTGCCTGATCTCATAGTTCCTTGCAGCTGGGCAGTGAGTCCTCTCTTGAAAGTGAATCTGGGAAGCACATCTTTGCTGGGAAGCACATCTTTGCTTACAATTCACCCCTCGCTCCATACACATTTATTTCTCCTTCCTTTAGGAGGTAGCTTATAAAGTATTCCATGGGTCTTTTTCCTTGAAAACTTGAAAGGCAAATTTTAGGGCCTGCTGCTGCAGTCAGGACTGAGAACACAACAGTAGGGAGGAGTAACAGAACCAATTCCAGTGTCTCCTGCTGCAGTCAGGGGCAATCACTATGCCATCCTCCCCTCCCTGGTTTGTTTTTTTTATTTTAACTACCATCATCTCCCTCAGTTTCTCTGCTGCTTGCTGCTCCTGCTGATGCCTAGCAGGTAATTGAGACCCATCTTCCTTCAATCATCCAGTGGCTTCCTATTATACCTAGTAATCCAGACAGCTTACCATGGTCTCCAAAGAACTGAAAATAGTCCTCGTTGTAGCCACTTCACTATGATGCCTATGACCTCATCTTCTATTATCTTTCATCCCACATGCAGTTCCAAACTTATCTCCTTGGGATTTCTTATGTGCCACATACACGTTTATCTCAAGCCCTTCACACACACACTTTCCTTTTCTGAGGACAGTATTTTCTCAGTTACTAGATACTCCCTACTCTTCCATTCAGGTCTCTGCTCAATCTTACCTCTACCTAGAAGCTCTGCTATTTAAATCCATAGCCTCATTTAACTAGTACCTCTCTTGCTCATCCAGTCTAGTCCTGGTTTGTCCTTTATTTTGCTTCATACTTTAGCACTTAGTACTTGGCATCCTACACCCATCAAGTGAACAGAAATTTGGCACATAGCAGGCACCTCCAAGTTTCTGCGGAAAGAATGAATCCTGAAAGTTCCCTCTGCTGGCTTCTTGGCTCTCTCTTCCTCCTTTATAATTCTTCCTCCACCATTCTAGAAAACATCCTCTAGAAGTAAAACTTTTGAGATCTTGTATGCCTGATCTTATTGCATGACTAGACATAGAACCAAGTAGAGCACTGTGCACTTGTGTTGTTAAGATACGACCCACCCCACGTCCTGTTGTTTGAGGAGTCCACAGCATGCTCATCTTGCTCTGTGGGACTTTGTTCTTCATTTTGAAAACTTATGTTCTCTCTGTGCATAACTGAAATTGCTACCATAGATTGTGCCCTTTTTTTTTTTTTCATTTTAAAGAGTGTGTCGTGTTTTAGGAATCAAAAAATTGCCACTTAGAATACCCGTTCTAACTCATTATTCAAATGATTCTCAGGAATTAATCCCCAATCTTTTTTCCCTTCCTTTCTGAAAAATCTGTTCAAGTAGGGTAAAACAAACCCCATATTCGATTTAGAAATGACCCTTAGAACTGAGGGTGGTGGTCACACTTACAATTCCAGTACCAACAAGGCTGATGTAGGACTGCAGGTAGTTTAAGACTATATAGTGAGTAGTGAGTTCCAGAACACCCTGGTCTGTACACAGTAAGTCTCTGCTTAAAAAAAACAAAAACAATAAAACAACAAAACAGCTCTCCCACTGCACATTCTGTCCTCCAAGCCTTGAGCACAGGCCTGCTTTTGCTCTTAGCACCCCAGATCTCTGGACTACACTTTAAGTCCAGACCCACTCACTGCATCCTGATCCCCTGTACTCAGACCAGCTCAATTTTTCCATCTAGTTTGTTAGAGCTTCTCAAGCTGTCCCCACCCCCAACTTGCCTTGGATTCCAGAGAGCAGCCGTTTTTCCCGGTACATCTTATCCTGCCCACTGCAGCTCACTCCCCTACCCCTATAGCATCTCCAGTCACCCCCACCTCACATCCTGTTCTCCTTCTAGCCTGGAGCACAGGCCCACTTTTGTTCTTAGCCCCCCCCCCATATCTCTGGACTGCCCTCTTAGCTCTGCCTGGCTGTGAGCTCTTCAAATGGTACCATGCCCATCCTCCTACAATGGTACCATCTGCCTCCCCTCCCACTGCTGCAAGACCCTTTACTAGGGGCCCAGACCTTTGCAGAACGCCTGAGAGGGCAAGAAAGCATGAATTCAGCCCCTGCCTAGCAAGCTTTCCAAATTGTGCTGTGCCTGCTGGCTTGAGGGGCACAGACCTCAAGAGAACCTGAGAGCACCTAATGTCCCCTAACTTGTGCTTTCATGGGAACTCCTGAGCAGCTGGACTTCCTTCCAATACAAAATCAAAAGAAAGAATCTTGACTAACCAGCTTTTCATACCCCATAAGCAAACACCAAGTCACATCAAGCATACAGAGTCAGACTTCAACTCAACAAAGGGGACTCACATCAGAATCACAAACAACAAAAGAAATGCACATGCCAAGATCACAGTGAAAAATAAAATAATATGAAAAACCCAAATATGTCCCTACCAACATCACTAGTACTATAGAAGAGTTCTGCAATGAAAACTCAATAGAAATAACCCAGGACACAGTTTAAAAGAACAGTCATAATCATGATCAAAGAATTCAGTGAATTTAAAGAACACACAAACAAATCAAAGAACTAAAAGAAGACAGGGATAAACTCCTGACTGAATTCATAAAAAAAGATATAAATATTGAAGAAAACTCAGGCTGAAATGAAGAAGGAAGTGAAACACTCAATAAGTCAATTTGAAATGACAGGAAAAAGCATCCGCAATACAATGAATGAAATAGAAAACAAAGTATCAAGACTAGATGATAAAGTTCAAGAAGAATTGGAGCACTCAAGCAAAGATTATGAATTTTTTTTTTAAACACAGGAATGGAATATGCAGGAAATGTGGGACACATGAAAAGACCCAACTTAAGCATCATAGGCATAGAAAATGGAGAAGAATCTCAGGATAATGGTATTGACCAGACCTTCAACAGGACTGTAAAAGAAAATTACCCAGAATTAAGGAAGGGCATGTCTATACAAACACAAGAACCACACAGAACACCAAATAGGCAGAACCAGAAAAGAAACTCCCCACCGCATATTGTAGTAAAAACACTAAACATACAGAACACAGAGGGGATTCAAAGCTGCAAAAGAAAACCAAGTCACATATAAAGGAGCCCCCGTCAGAATTATGGCTGACTTTTCAATGAAAACTATGAAAGCCAGAAGAGCCTGGAAAAATATTCCCAGTTCTAAATGACCATAGATGCCAACCTAGACCACTTTACCCAGCAAAAATGTCTGTTATAGTTGAAGGGGAAAGAAAAATCTTCCATGACATGAAGAGGCTCAAAGAATTCATGTCCACAAAATCAGCCCTTCAGAGAATACTTGAAGCAATACAAAAAGCTGAAGAAAAGAATGACTATACCCAGGGGGCAACAGAAAGAAACTAAATGAAGGAATAACTGAGGAACCACAAAGTTAGAACAAGAACGCGAACAGAAACTAAAATGATGCGAACCAATACACATCTTTCAATAATAACTTTAAATGTCAGTGGGCTGAATTCCCCAGTCAAAAGACACAGACTAGTTGAATGAATCAAGAAACAAAATTAATCTTTTTGTTGTCTATATGAAACCATCTTACCTTCAAAGACAGGCACTGCCTTAAGGTGAAAGGATGGAAAAAATATTCCAAGCAAATGACACTAAGAAACAAGCAGGAGTTGTCATTCTAATACCTGACAAAATAGACTTCAAACTAAAACTAATCAAAAGAAATAAAGAGGGTCACTTCATTCTGATCAAAGAACAATTAACCAAGAAGGTATAACCATGAAAGTATATGAACCAAACTCTGGTGCACTCAAGTTTATAAAAACAGTACTACAGGAAGATTAATCTCAAATCACTAATAGTAGGGGATTTCAGTACTCCACTGTCTCCATTAGGCAGGTCAACCAAAAGAGAATAAACTGAGACACATCTGAATTAAACAATATCATACATTAAATGGACCTAACATACATATACTGACTATTCTACCCAAGCACCAAGAATACACATTCATTTCAGAATACACATTCACTCCATGGGACTTTCTCCAAAATCGACCACATACTGGGACACAAAACAACCCCCCCCCAAAAAAACACACACACACACACACACAAAAACACCAAAACCCCCAAAAAACCCTGAAGTAATTCCATGTATTCTATCAGACCTTAATGCAATCTCAGTGCAATAAAGCTTAAAATCAACATCTGAAGAAGTCCTAGTAAATACACAAACTCATGGAGATTAAATAAGACACCACTGAGTCATAAATGGGTCAAAGGAGATATTAAGAAATTACTATACTAAGTGAAGTTACACAGAATCAGAAAAACAAATGACATATGTTCTCCCTCATTTGTGGATCCTCACACCACATCCTTGTATGTATGTATTCTGATGTAACTGAAGGAAGCAGGAAAATGGAAAGGAACCAGGGAGGTAAAGAGCAAGAAGGAAACTGAGAGAGAATAGTAGGAGACAGGTGTTTCTAAGGGAGAAATAGACACAATCCGGGTGTTTAAATGGGAGGAGGAAGGGAGAGTTATACAAGGAACTATGGGGATAAAGGGAAAGAAGGAGCTAAGAGAGGTGGGGTCATAGAAGACATATTATCAAGGGAGAATTGGGAAAATGGGGACATTTTAAATGGGGAAGGCGTGGAGGAAGGGTTAGACAGGAAGAGAAAGATAATTAATGCATAGCTAGGGTAAAACACCAGAGAGAATCATATTAGTCTAACAACCTAGTGACAAATTACACATGCAGTATGTCTACATGAGTCCATGTGCATACTGAAGCTACATTACAAGAAACAGTGCCAGACAGGAGAAACCTTCCTTTGAGTTCTTGGCCAGGGTGGTCTAAGAGACTCTCAAAAGTACACAGGCTATTGCCACAGCCCTTGATTGCCTCCCAGAATTTGAAGATAAGACTCTATTGCTGAAGACAGGACATACTTCAGAGACTGGATTAGGAGCAATGGAGTTGGAACTGACCTGGAAGCCACTTTTCCTGAAGGCTAGCTCTCATAGCTTTGGAAAGCATTATGCAAGTAGCCAAGGGAGAACATAAGTCTATGGCCTAACACCAGCTTCATGACCAAATAACCACATCAATGACTGGCACAGAATATGACACTGATGCAGGAGTGGCACTTTTATCTTAGGGGCAATCAACAGCTATCCTAATTGGACTTAAAGCCCACTTAATGGGAGGAAACTCATGTCAGGGTGGAAGGAGAGAAGCAACTCCATAAATGTATCCTCTGACTTGCACATGCTTGCACATAAGCCCCACACAAATCATATGGACACAATAATAATAACAAAATATTTTAATTAAAAATAATTTGAAGAGGAGGGCTTTGAGTCATCTCAAAATCCCTGAAAGAAATACATCATCACAAAAAATACAATGGACATACAGATTAACATACAGTGTACAGATTTTCATTCCATCCACCTAATGTTACTTATTTTCTGTGAACTTGTGGTCAATATTTAGGATTTTAGTTGTTTATTAAGTAATATGCTGGTGGTCCATACCCTCAAAACAGCTTTTAAGACCAGACCTAAGTATCAGAAATCAGGGTTTTGATATTCTTCTATTTTATACGCCATCTCCTGCACTGAATTATTTCAGCAATTCCTTCTTCGAGTTTCTAGGATCTCTTTGTTATTACTGTTCATATTATTCCACTCTTAATTTTTAGCAAGTATACTCTTCTGAAGATACTCAATTTCATTTTGTCTTTTGTTTGTCGCTTGTCTGTTTCCTCTGTATTATAGCTTTCCCTTCCATATTTTCATGTGGTTCCATTTTACCAACTGTCTGGTGATAACTGGCTCTTATGAATGGCTAGCGATTTTTGGATGGTGGTCTTCAACTTAGGTTTACTAAATGTTTATGTTTTTCACTGGGGCCTTTTAACTGACAGTATTTAGAGAGATGTCCCCCTCCCTCAAATTGATACATTATCTTCCAGTAAGATGGAAGACCATGTACCTAATGCATTTATGATATTTGGTGAAATCTGAGGCAGAGTTTTTAAAGAAGCTGTTAGTCACATAGTTAGTACTATAAGACAGAAGTTCACAAATAATGAGGTGGGCATAAAAATGGAAGCAAGAGGAAGCACAGAACCTAGGATTCAGAACTGGGAAATAAAATTCTTTCTCAACAAATAAGATGTTATTATGAAAGACAGACCCAGGAACAAATGACCAAAACTCAACATGGCCTCAAAGAAAAGACCAAATAAAATATGCAGCCATGTGCTTCTTTTAAGACTTCCAAACGGATTATGAAGTACTGTTATCTGAACCAGAGGGTATCCAGAAACACCACGGGAGAAACTTAATGCGCTTAAAACTTAGATGTCTCTATAAACTAAGTCACGGGTAGTCGAGTATCTGTGGATGTCTTTCTAATCCTTCCCTGCCGAAGCCCTCCAGACCCACTCTCCCAACGATCCATGTTTAGGTAAGCCCTAATCCCTTCATTAAACTTGCTTAAAAATTATGTTAGCACTTTGAATGAGTCTACTTTCCTGACCAGATCCTGACTAACTTAGCTGGCCTGCCTAGACAGAGCATATCAAGAACTTTATTAGAATGCACAGCCCTGGATGATGAGAGTCAAGAAAGGAAGTGCAGGGATGGAAACCAAATGTGGCTGATGACTTGCTGGACAGCTGCTGCTGCCACTTCACGAAAAGCCATGCACAGACACTAACAGACTCTTGGCAAGTCTTAGCTTAGCAAAATGGTTATGTCAGATGAGCAGGATGAGACAGGTCTTGGAAACAGTCCTCCAAATGGAGAGGAATTTACCTGACACTTCCAGTTCATTAGTTTCACTAACATTGTAGACTGTATCCCAAACAAAACGCTTTTGGCAGTTACTAGGAAATCCATAAACCTGCTAGTATTCTGTCACTATAGAAGATGGGAGCTAAGTCAAAGCCAGTTGTCAAGGCCTAGGAAATAGTTGGGTCAAAAATGTTCCAGGGTGCCTGAGATACATCTGACATAGTGCCCGAAACTGCACTATCTATTGGCACAATAATGCCATAAAATACAGCGAAATGTCAGTGACATAAGACATTCCTTGCTCACATCTCAGAATCAGGTAGGTAGTTGTCTTGACCTTGGCTGGGGATCACAGACATATCTGGGGATCGATTATCAGTCAATCTACACAGGCGCACAGGGGCAGAGTGACAGGGCAACCGTGCTCTGCTCTCAGTACCTCATCTCCAGCAGCTAACACGGCCATGCATATTTATATGTCAACAGCCGAACCACAAAAACAGAAATGAAGCGGTGTTGGAAATGTGGCCCAGACTCAGTGTGAGAGAACTTCAAAGGAACTGATGGGACATCGAACAGAGAGCAGCAGGTTAGGGCCATTCCTGTAGTCTGTCAGACCAAAGAAAAACAGGGCAGTCAATTCACTGTTCCAGCAGGTACTCTCTTCTTCTGGAAAGAACTTGAGATCTTATCTGACTGGTTGGGCATTACCCTCTTTGAAGTATGTGGTCATTTTTCTTGGGGTGCTGTGAGACAGGCACCTGAGTGATAGGATTACTCTCTCTCTCAACTCCCTCCTAACTGTTATGTTTAACTGGTTTTTGAGGTCAGGTAAATGGCAATCGATTTTTGTTAGGGGACATCTAAATTTATATCCCCAAATCCACACTTTGGCCCTACTCAAATCAATTCAAGACTTCCTCTAATTCCAGGGCCAAATTTCAAACATGTGGAAATTTATTTTAATTATGTTTGTAAAGTAACCGCTAAATAAAGTGAGCCGTAAGTGCATAATGGAGGCTATGGAGCTAATAATGCTAACCTTATGGAGTCCACACAGCACTGTAAAAGTAGCTCCCTGAACCAATCAAGTCAGAAACCTCAGGCTTCGGGCCAGGTTTTACCATGACATCTCTAGTCACATGTGTATCCTCAGGAATTGATCTGAACCACAGTATCTCAGTGTTCTCCTTTGTCCATTGGACATTAATAGGCATCACACATTCTATTGACTTTAGCATACACTGGCTTCCATGAGGTGCAAAATAGTTATTTCAGGAATTCTCAGAAACTTTAACATGTTGTGCCTTTTGAGTTTCAAGGGGGAAACATAATTTGCAACAAAGTATTTCCACCAAGAACTTTTCCCCTCATAACCTTGGAAAATATATTATTACTCTTCATTTCTACAGGTGAGTCCCAGAAAGAAGCAGAAGACGATTTCAAATGAGGGCATCTGAGAAGTGTGCAATGAAATGGCTGTCTATGAAGGACCTGGCAAGGGTGAGATAAAGCAACTCTGGGACTTAATATCTAAGTGGAGCCCATTACTACCCCTAAATGAAAATGGGCAGCAGGAGCAAGGACCCGAAACTTGAAAAGTAACTGGAATAACTACTTGGCAAGGGAAAGGATACCTCACAGGACTGCAGTCTCTAAAGGGACATGGACAATTCATGGTGACTTGGCAAAAAAAGAGCCAGGAGAATAAATGATTTATTTGCAATGGATGATTTCCACTGTCAACTGGCCATCACCTGGGTAAAATCTCAGTGAGGCACTGCCCAGATCAGTTTGTGGGCATGTCTATATGGTTGTTTTGATCGACTTCATCAACGGGTAAAAACCAAGCCTAAAAGTATAGCACTAGTTTTGGGTGCTGAACTGTAGGAGAGTAGAGAAAGCGGCTAAGCACTAAGCACGCAAGCATTCATCTGTCTCTGTTCCTGACTGTGGTTGCAATGTGACTAGCTGTTTTAAGTTCCTGCTTCTGTGACCATCCCGCAATGACAGATTATAACTTGAAATGGTGAGCTAAAATAAACCCTTTTTCACTTAAGCTGCTTTTTATCAAGATATTTTATCACAACAGGAAAGAAGCTAGAAGAACATTCTTCTCAAACTCCAGGCTCCTGCTGGTTCTCCCCATTTGCTAAATTACCTGAAACTCAGCAAACAAGTGAACTTCCCTGTCGCACAGGGCAGATGGGAAACATGGGCGCAGATCCAGAGGATATGGGCCCATCCAGCACAGGAGGCTCCATTTGCCAGCATGGTGTCTGTGTGATTAAAAGGTAACCAGGACTCACTCTCTTTAATCCTGTCTCTCTGCTTTTCTTGTCTGAATTCATCCCCAAATTGGCTTTCTCATAGCATAGGTGGCCACCAGGAGCTCAAGGCTCAAATAATTTTTAGTTCACAACTCTAAATAAATTAAAGGAATAAACATACACCTCGTACTTGCATTCCAGGTTTTGCTGAAAGCTGCCTATATATACTGATTCCATGCACCTTAATACTCGGGTAGCCACCGCACTGCTCACTTTGTTCTGCTGAGAAATGGACATAGGGCTGGGAAGTAGAAAAGCAAAGCTGAGACTGAGGCTCAGTTGTCTAGTTTCAGAGTCTGAACACATCACCACGGAACCGTACTACTTTTTAGAACAAGCTTCATCCCGTCGGCATCCCTAACACATAAGAATGGATGTTGGTGCTGTTGGGCAATGTGCTTAGTCTCAGGTCAGGCCCTGTATTTAGGAAATGTTGTGGCCCTTCGCCTGCTAAAATAGGTCATATGCCCATGCATCTGGCAGGACGAAGTGACGCAGCAGATGCTGGGCGGATTGAAAGGGCAAGAGTAGTCTCTGAGAAGCAGCACAGCAGACTGGTTCTGCTTATTTTTGTCACTCACATCAAGCAAATTATGGTTCACCTTTTACTTTCGGCCCCAAAATTCTGACTTCATCTAAATCCAAAGGGGAGGAGGGAGCATTAGTGAAAAGATAAGCTCTCTAATCAGAGTCCAGTGACAATTCTGTAAATGTAGCACATCATACTGAAACGTACAGTGCAACCAAGACATGCCAAAATTGAGCATGTAGCTTCTGAATTAAGTCTTTCAATCAATACTCTCTCAAAAACTGCCTGGGATACAATTTTCTCTTTTAAAAAATGTGGCAAAATAAACAGATGTGGAACTTTTTCCAAGTACTCTTAGAGGCATTACTCACGATTTTTTCCCAAACAAAGCATACTACAAGTTTATTCATTTTAGCAAAATACAATGACAAGGGGCTTGTGCAAAACTAACGAATAAGCTCTGTTTTCCCCTTTTCTGCAGAGCCCTTGGCGTTCTTTACCAAGCGGTGCATGAAAGAGTAGAAAAATAAAAGGTTGTCATACTGTCCTCCATATTTCTCTCTTAGCAGCTCAGTGTGGTGGTCGACAAGAAAGTAGTAAATGGCTTCGATCGTGGAAAGGAACGTGTCCGGTTTTCCTTTCTGGTGGCGCCAAAAGCAGGTTTTTCTTGTTTTCAGTTCAACTTGTAATAACCCTGCCAAACAAACAAACAAACAAACAAACAAACAAATAAATACTTCTCAATCACATTATTACTGAGAATAACAATGACTGGCAAATAAAGGGCTTCACACAATAACAATGATCCCCCTTAACTACTTTAAATTTTTAAAAGAACAAAGTTCCTTCAATTCCAACTCAAACAGGGTATTTCTTACATACATTAAGGTACACACAGAAACAACATAAGGCACAGAATGGATCTTATCCAGAACAGTTTTCTCAGGTTTCAGACCCTGTAGCAATAAATTAGAAGTAGTTAGTTTAGCATTTATGATGTTCATTTCTTTCTATCTTCTATCTATCAGTTTCTTTTTAGATTTGGCCTATGACAAAACAACATTACCCATTTGCAAAAGGATTTAATTTACTTGATAAACTGATTTTTAAAACGTCATTCTGAAACTCACCAAGAGATGGACAGCACGCTGGTCCTCGCTAGTAAAGGTCACTTCTAGGTTCAATATTCATGAACAGAACCCCTCGCGCTGTCTCCTTAGCTCTGATACCCATGCATCCTCCCTGGCCTCAGCTGGAGTGCCTCGCTCATTTAACAAAGGAATTGTCAATGAAACAGCACTCGTATCTCTACAACTCAGATGGCAACATACAAACCTAGAATGCTTTTAGTGCCTTCGACCAGCACTCTGATTCACACTATATTTATCTGCCATTTTTGAGGATATTTTCAGTTTTTAAAACTAAAAATATTTCCATGTACATTTATTTGGTATGCATGCATGTGTGTGTGTGTCTGCATCTGTGTGGGAACACATGTATGTGAGTGCAAGTGCATGTGTGGAGGCCAGAGGGTGACATCTAGTGTCTTCCTTGATTGCTCTTCATTTTATTTATTGAGGCAGGGTCTCTTGCTGGGCGCAGACCTCAGAGATGTTGATTTGGCTAGTCTAGCTAGTCAGCTTCTTTGGGGATCTCCTGTTTCTGCCTCCTAAGCACCAGGACTCCAGGTGAGCAGCTATGAGGGACTGCAGGGACTTCCTTCACTGCTGTAGCAGCAGCAAAGAGCTGCCTGTCTGCAGGCCACAGCCAGCGCCCTGCCAGGCAGCCTTCTGGGCAGAGCCCAGCAGAGACAGAGAACTGGGCACATGCAGAGTGCCTTAAAGAACTTACAGCTCTGGCTCAGACCAGCAGAGAAATGGTTCATGCTGCTGGAAATCAAAACTAGATGTGGAACTGCCACAGCAGATTTGGGCAAGTGCCAGATGAAGGCCCAGGTATTTGAAATTGAGACTTGCAACATCTGCAATCCCTCCCAACTACAGTCCAGAGGAGCAAATGAGCTGTGCCCTGGGAATGGACTGGACTGCAAGAGGACATCAAAGTTTGGCAGGAGCTGACCAGAATCCACCAGCAGATGATAACGGCTTAGTAACCCATGGTCATAGCTCCAGAGAAAGAGTAAGTGACCCTAAGGTTGGGAAACTCATACCACACATCATCAACAACCCTCCACCATGAGTGTGTGATGGAGCCAGAGACCTTCTGGAAGCTTGGGAAGTACCCAGGCAGAATGAGAAGTCTGCTACTGCATCCCAGAGCCACAGGATGGGGGCAGCAGCAGGAGCGTGGCAGGGAGATCAAACCCAGAAGGTCCTCAGTGCCCTCCATCCCGGGTGCAGCAGAGAGAGGCTACAAGATCCTGGGAAGTCGGTACAGTGTGCCGATAGACAGGACTAAGGCAAACAGAGGGCGGGCTCTTCCTTGGCCAGGAAGAAGGACTCACCGAGGACTTAACACCTGCAGTTTCAGCTTATTGCTCATTTGTGCTTGTTTTCATTTTGATTTTTAATTTTAACACCCATATCTATATTTATTGTTTTTATTTTTTTTTCTTAGAAGGTACACTTTTGTATTATAAGTGTTCACTGGTATGTTGTAACTTTGTCTTTTTGGAAAAGCTCCTCTATCTGTCCTTTTCTCCAACCTAGCACACACATTTTCTCTCCTGCTTTTCATACCTCTTCCCCTCCGTTCTTATTTTATTTGCTCTTATTACTGCCCCCTCCTTCAGTTCACTACTTAAAATATCATATTTTCTCCAACCAAATCTTCTTAGGAGACAGAAGGCAAGAGCACAGCACCTTCTGTGCTAACGATAGGACCTCTATCAAACCGCTGCAGCTGTTACTCTAGTCGTCCTTCTCCTGAACATAAATCCAAGACGATAACCCCCAGCAGGACTCACAAAGCATAGAACAAATTAGTAAAAATAACTGGGGAAAGCGGGAAAGCCAAAAACTGGAGAAACATATATCCCAAGTTACACGCAAAACACAACAAAGAAACACAAAGACATGAGGCAACACTCCATATGACACCCCCACAGCTGACAGCTTCTCAACACCAGAAAACAAGAATGATGAGTTCACAACTGTATGAAATAATTCACCAGAAGTCTTTTGGATCTAATAAACACATTCAGTAAAGTTACAGGATACAAAATCAGTAGCTTTTACAATAATGGATTTACAGAGAAGGAAATTAGGAAAGAGATCACATCACAATAGCCTTAAAATACCCCATATATTTAGAAATAGCCTAAGAAAATGAAAAATCTCTCTATAAGGAGAACTTTAAGACACTGAAAAACAAAACTGAAGAAGCCATGAGATGTAGAAAGATTACTGATGCTCCTGAATGGGCAGAATTAATATGGTGAAAAGAAATATACTGTCCAAATCAACCTGCAGATCAATGCAATCCTATCAAAATTCCAATGACACTAGTCATATAATTAGAAAGAACAAACCTAAAAACCATATGGAAACACTGGACAATGGCTAGCCAAAGCAAATCTAAGCAGAGAACAGTTGGAAGAATTATATTACCTTACCTCAAACTGCATTACAGTCATAGTGACAAAAACAGCATGGTACTGGCATGGACACATGGAACAGTGGAACGTAATAGACCCACACATCTACAGACACCTAATTTTTGAACAAGGTATGAATTACATGCACCAGAAAAAAAAGCCATTTCAATCAATGATGACAATGAAACTGGATATCTACCTGCAGAATGAAGTTAGATCCTTATCTCTCATCCTGCACAAAAATGTTTTGAAATTGGATCAAAGACCTGGATTAAAAACCCAAAATGCTGAAATGGTTAAGGTAAAACACTTAGGTATATAGATAATGGAAAGAAATTTGTGAATAGAATTCCAATAGCTCAAGAAATAACCCCAAGAATTGACAAATGTGATGATGTGGCATTAAGAAGCTTCTATACAACAAAAAGAAACTATTTAGCAGAATGAACAGACAGCCAAGAGAATGGGAGAAAAATCTTTGACAGCTATACTTCAGACAGGGGGTTAATATTTAGAATACATAAAGAATTGCAAAATTTAAATACAAACCTCATAAACTGCCAATCAATAAATGAACCAAAGAACTAAAACAGTCAGTTGTCAGAAGAAAAAACATAAATGGCAAATAAATATTTTTTAAAATATTCTTTATCCTTAGCCATCAGGGAAACACAAATTAAAACTACTTAGAGATTCCATCTCACTCAGTAAAAATGTCTATTATTAGAATAATAAATAGCATGTGCTGGGGGAGGATGTGGGGAAAGAGGATTGCTTCTTCACTGCTGCTGGGAATGCAAAGCAGTTGAGTCACTATGGAAATCATTGTGGAGGTTTTCAATACACTAACCCTTCCTCAAAATAAAAGCATACAAAACAAAACAGCCTATTTAATGGCAGAATGGGGACTAGAAGTCAAGTCCCAGCCCAGTTTTTCCCAATGACTTAAAATACAATTTGATCACATCAGTGACAAGTTTACCGTTCCTTAATGACTCACAATCTGCATAGAGAGATTGGATGACATAATTTGAATTTCTCCACTCTTTTCTTCTGCCATTCTACGTATCTTAGATCATACTAGCCCTTTTCCCTTTCTTTAATGCAAAATAATTGTTCATACTTTATATTATATACTCGTTCCTTAGAAATTTCCCATCTTAACGGGAGGAAATGACCCTCCCTCTCCTCTCATCCATCAACATTTCCACATAGGCAGTAGCTCCTCTGAGAACTGTCCAAGATCCCAGGAAGCCTCCTCTATGCTGTCACTGGACTGCAAACCCATCCAAGAGTCTCATCTATCTACCTGTTTCTCATAACAGATTATGCAGAAAATGCCTGATGCTTCTTAGTATCCATTCTCTCCTTTCGTATCAACAATTAGTCAGACTTCCTCACAGTCAGGATAATCACATGGACCAGTTCTGGACAAAGAGAAAAACAGAAGTATACAGTCAGATCCTATAGGAAACCACTGCTTTCATAGAACACAAGGAGCTCTATGCCCCTTTGTGTATATCTCACTGACTGTCAGTCATCTCATTAGCATAAAGATGAAAGTAATGATGATACAAAAAAAGAGAAGGCATCTGGTCTTTAACTGGTTGTGAAGCCCCTGCACCAGCTCTGGACTATTTCATTCCAAACTTTAAAAAATATTTTATTTATTATTATTATTTTTTATTTTATGTGTATGTTTTGTCTACATGTATGTAAATGCACCTCATATGAGCAATGCCCTACAGAGGCCAGAAGAGGGTATTGGATCACCCCTGAACTTGAGTTATGATGGTTGTTAGCTACCAAGTGGGTGCTGGAAATTGAACCCAAATCCTCCGGAAGAACAAGTGTTCTTAACTGCTAAGCCATCTCTCCAGTCCCAACACCAGACTTTTAATGTGAATAGTAAAGCTGCAACTTTGCCTAAAAGACTGCATCGGTTTTCTGTTACATTCAGTTGAATAATCAGAGGGCAGAAATTTTGGCTTTATATTCTTTAAAAAAATATATATCTTAGTATTATTATTCTTTTATGTGTATGAATGTATGGCTGCATGTATATATAAGTGCACCCATGCTATGCAATTCCCTGTCAGAAGAGGGCATCAGATGCCCTGGAACTGGAGTTAAGAAAGGTTAGTCACCATGTGACTTCAGAGAATTGAATATGGGTCCTCTGAAAGAGCAGCCAGTGCTCTTAACCACTGAGCCACCGCTCTAGTCCTTGGCTTTATTTTCTTTGTAACCCTCAAATCTAGGATATTGCTTCTCTAATAGCAAGTATTCAAAAGTATACAGAACAATATCCAAAAAAACAGCAGAACAAATGAAAAAACTGCAAAAGTCATTCTGTCTTTAAAGTATTTCATGTAGATATTTTGAAAACATTTCAGTTTGAATATTGACCCCTAAACGAACAATAGATACAACAACCAGAACCAAAAATAAACTCTGTCATACCACCTTACATAACGAAGGAAGGCTGCTAACAGTCAAAAGGTGAAGAAAGACACTGGACAAAGTTCCACTAATGAAATCTTTTTTCACCTTAGGATTTTTCAGAATTAAATTTCATTTTATTTGTAGGCTCTAAACACGCAGTTGTTAAAATGTGTTCTTGGATATAGTTTTTGTATTTCTTCATGAAATGTGATCCTTCAAGGGTTAAATGAATGATTTAATTTTTAGACCGTAAGCCCAAGAAGTTTAGACCTTAAACCCAAGAATTATCTATTGTATGTTTAAATTTAATTCTTTAGTACAAAAATATGTTCTTATTGCAAAAAATGCAGACAGCATTTGAGAAGAAAAGATCCCACTGCATTATCATCTATCTACCCCCTTTCTCAAGAGCAGCAATGAGATGTCTTGTATGTATTTTTTAAGTTAAAAGTGTCTTTATAATTAAAACCTTAACACAGGATTTTTACATAATCAGTGTCATTTTTAAAACACAAATTAAGAATAACTATTGAAATGTTTTGAAGTCAGGCATGGTAATAACCATCTCAGAGCTCTGGAGGCCAAGGAAGGAGTTTAGTGAGTTCAAGGTCATTCTAGGCTACACAGTGAAAGAAAAGAGCTCAAAAGAAAAAAATTTTTTAAAGTCAACTATAAAAATGAAGATTTAGTGATTATCACCACTCAGCCCATCCATTTAAAACTTTTTCTTCAACATATATAAAACCTTTTAAAATACTGAAATGCATACTAGACTATACAGAATTAGCATTTTTAATTAAATAAACAGATTTCATAATTCTCTTACAAGTGTACTGGAAACCAGTTAAAGTAGTAACTTACACTGGCAAAACGACAGTACTATTTTTAAGCTGCTCTTGATATGTGTGAGAGCTGAGTGGGGCTACACAGGCAGTCCCTCACTGCAGGCTGTGCGGCTTATTCTTCTTCCAGTGCTGCAAATGGAATAAACATTCAGCAGAAATCACACTTGTAATTTTCAGTTTTTCTCAGGCTGGCAATGCGCAAAACAACATGCTGAGGTGTGGGGGGCCACAGATAGGTGCAGCTGCCAGTTATCCACCAGGTCCAAGCATCAGCAGCTGATGCTCAAGTGCACTGTGTTGCTAAGCGATTACAGCCCGGAGGTGAACTGTACTAAATGACTGTCAATGGAGGATAGGTTAATTATCCCAGAAGTCTGCTGTGAGTTAGTAGATGTCTGTATGTGTATACACTGAAGTGACCCAGTGACCATAATCCAGGCAGTGTTCAAAATATGAACCAAAGCACCACTTCAAAACTCATTATCAATACAGTAAGATGAAAGGAAAGAGATGGCTAGGTTTGGGAACAAATTATAGATATTTTTAATAATTTGGAACCCATCCTACAAAAGACACTAATCCTTCCTATATATTTTCCAGTTTCCTTTGACAAAGCTTCAAGAATGCTATGCCACTCTACACTATAGTTTTCGGTGATCTTATAATTACAGTAGGCACTACACTGTTTGGAGTTTTATTCTGACACTGGTAAGACATCCAGAGCTGTTGTCTCTATGATATAGCTTCACTGTTAGGGTGATTCTTAATCTCAGCATTCATGATATGGAGATGGGAGCATAATTTCTAACACATTACATCTGGAGGTTCAAAGTTTCCTCAGCTTAACCCCACTAGATACAATATTTTAAAATCTAAAGCCAATGATTTATGATAAATATGAACTGTTTCTTGTGGAGGTGATTTGGCTTATCCAGAAATCAATCTTTCTCAAATATAGAGGTTATAAATGTACCACACCCCCAACCATTCCCCGTGGTGCTATGAGGAGGAAAAGGGCAGGGACTGACTGGGAGATGTAGAGATGGCCTCTAGAGAGCTGGTTCATGACCTAGGACAGAACTGAAATGCATGCTTTCTATGTGAATTGGGAAGAAATAACAGAAATCTTTTGTACAAATCTCATTTTAGGGAAACCTAAACAAACTGACTTTGAATAGTACCAGAAAAGTTCCATTTATAGGTTTCTCAAGGACTTTCACTTGTGTTCTTTCATTTGAGCCTTGCAATTACCATATAAGGTAATAATAGGAAAAAATGGCCTAGACAAATCTTTAAACCAAGGAGTAACTTGCTCCTGTAAATGGACCAAGGACTGTGTCAGGAAGTGACCCTTTTCTTACTTCTTTAAAGAACAAAGCATTAGGAGTTCTTCTAGTAAACATAAACAACGAAGTTCCTAAAGTCTTATGCCTAGAGTACCAGCCCCTTTCTTATCTCACACAGTCACAAACAGACTGCCAAAGCAAACTTACCAGCATGCATGTACTCAGAGGTACAAATTAATTAAGTAACTAATTAAGCTAGTTAAACATACATTGGTTGTCACTTAAGCTTGGAAATGATTAGCATAAATGAGATTCCAGTAGGTCTTGATGAACTTTTTGGCCCTCTTGCTTTCAAGTCACAAAGCTATCAGACAACTGAAAAATCCTAAAGATTTTATGGAAACTCCTCAGAGTGTCTGAAGAATGAGTCAGGTACAAAGAAACAGAAGAAATGGCATGAGCTCCCTACTTCCAGTTACATACTGTTACTTGGGCAAGTAAAATAAGTTTAAAGCTATTGCATAAGTGTTTCATTCAAGGGAATCATACACAGGGCTGGAGAATCACACTCAGGGCTCAGCAGTAAGCACTTGCCACACAAGCATGAAGACGCAAGTTTTGATCCCTAGAACCGGGTAAAGCCAGAGGCAGTAGCGCATGCCTATCATCCAGTACTGTGGCTAGACAGGTGGTGGACACAGGAGAATCCTCAGAGGCTGGCAGGAGGTGGACACACAAGAATCTTCAGAGGCTAGTGGGCCAGCTACCCTGGCATGTGGGGTAGTGAATAAGAGGCCGATTTCAAACAAGTTAGAAGGGAAGAACCAAAGGTTATCCTGACCACTCATGTGCCTGCGCAGAGAGAGAGAGAGAGAGAGAGAGAGAGAGAGAGAGAGAGAGAGAGAGAGAGAACACTATTTTTTTGGTCTTTTTGAGACAGGGTGTCTCTATAGCCCCAGCTGGCCGGACACTCACTATATAGACCAGGCTGGCCTGGTGAGTCCTGGGATTAAAGGTGTGCATTACCATGTGACTTTTTTTTTTTTAGGCTCTTTTTTAAGACCTAGAAATGGAAAGCAAAGTAAATAAAATTCTTGTAATAGTAAAGCTGAATTGTGACTACCTATGTGAACTCATGATATACACCTGTTGGTTTTTCTTATCTCTGAGCATTAAAGCAATGACATGTAGTAAACAGTTTACGTATCTCTAGTATCAGGACCTACTAAAAAGAACCATAGGTCTTTAAGAAAATGATGATTCCAAGTTTGGGACAGGAAGAAAGTACAAGTTGGTTTGAGATACTCTGATGTATCAAGAAAATTAAAGAGGCAGTATTAAAAAGGCCACCTAGCCCAAGAAGAAGAAATATTTAAAATTTCCCCATTTTTTCACTTCTCAATGCAACTGTTTATTTAAGTAATCATCAATGAATACAAAACAGCTGTTGAAAAACAGTTATGCCTGTGAGCATCACTCCACAGAGCACTGTCACTAATAAACAGGAAAAGAAACCAGTACAATGGAAAGATCAGATAATCATCACCTTAATCAAATAGTCAATTATCATGTAAAAACAAAAACTTGCCTTATGTCCCTCTTGATTTAATGCTAATAGGTATAAGACCTTGTGTGTGAAGTGCTCTTAGCCATACAATTGATGAACCAGTAGGAAAAGGACAGTCTATCAATAATGATTCCAAACAACACAGAAAAACTGGAATGGTCACAGACAGCCTGAGATCCATTGTTACTTAAAGGTATCCTTAAGCAGGGGGCTGGAGAGCTGACTCAGCAGGTACAAAGGGTTGCTGCTCTTGCAGAAGACCCGAGTTTGGTTCCCAGCACCCATACTGGGACACTTAGAACTATCTGCAACTCCAGTTCCAAGGGCTCTGATGCTCCCTTCTAGCCTCCACAGGAACCTACATGCATGTACACAGACAGACACACACAAATAAAAAATAAAATAAATACTAAAATAAAATCCTAACCAAAATATCTAAACTAATCTAATCATGATGAGACATTTGACAATTAAGACCTGTCTACTTCACAAAAATCTAAATCCCAAAAAACAAAGAGAACTTCTCTAGATTAAAAGAAACTAAATATATGTTGTAAGTATCAAAAATTTGAGTTTAAATGCTGCGTCAAAGGGGAAAAGTGCTACAAAAGCCATTTTTGCATCAATCAGGGAAATGCGAATATAGATTACATATTAGAGGATATTGTAGGATTTTTGTTAATTTTCTTAGGAATGATAATGTCACTATATTTATTATGTAGGAGAGTATCTTTGTTCTTAAAAGATATATACTTAAGTATTTAGAGTGAAGTTTTACAAAGCCTACTTGCTTTCAAATGGTTCCACCAAAATGCTTATAAATATATGAAAACATTCACATGTAATACAGAACGGGCAAAAGGAAGTAGCGAACGCAGGCGTTCAACGTAACTCTTTTTCAAGGTTTCTAAACCTTTGACATTTTCTAAATAAAAGCTGGCAGGGAGAAAAATTCACAAATAGTTTTTTCTTACCCCGAAGTCGCTCGTCAGAGGCTATTTTATTTGTCTGGTTCCAGGTGCTGTCTATAAAAATGACTGTTTTCAATGTTGTACCTTTGCATTCCCTCTCCTTCAAACTGCAGTCCTTGTCCTCCTCGGTTCTCTTGCGTTTAAAAGATGGCTTGTCAGGGTCACCATTTTTGCCTCTACCTTTATTTTCAATCCTTTTTTGCAGATGAAAAGAAATATCTTTTATTGAGATAGATTGAGGCCCAGGAAAAACAAGCACAACCTAAAACAAAGAAACCGAGGTTAGCTGTGGTCTATTGACATCTTCAGCATGAATTCTGATGGACTTAAAATTTTAAGAAAAAAAGATGCTGAATGTATGAGAAATTAAGCATTACATTGGTTCTATTATTTGTGTTTCTTCTACACATATGGTAAAGTGTTGGCTCATTTCTGATAATGTGTAATCATATCATACAACCTAGAAATTACTTCAGAATACATTATTTACTGATTGACAAGGCCAAGTCTATAGTACCTTAAATAATAATAATAATAATAACAACAGAGCATTTCTGTGGTGTGGTGATATATTCCCATTGTCTTGGCACTAGAGATGTAAGAACATGAGTTCAAGGCAAATCTGGACTACCTAATGAGTTCCAAGCTAGCCATATAGATCAAAAGGAAAAATCATGATACTTTTAAAAAGAGAACTACTGAAAACTGTTCAATGATTAAATGTCGTTTTTAGTTATATCATAAACAACGATAAAATAAATAAAGCTGGGAGGAAATGGTATGATGGCCTTTACAATCTTATTAAGATAAAAGAGTATACTACAGTGGAGACTGCAAGACACACTACAGTCCTAAGACCTACAGGGTTGAGGCAGGAAGATCTAGAGTTTCAAGGCCAGTGTGGACTACATAGTGAGACACTGTCTCAAAAATTAAAAAAGAGTATAACAATGTGTTCTAGTTAATCAAAAGAAATAGTATATTACTACATCAAACTCAGATATTTATAAATCTAACTTTCTAAGTAAATTCAAATACATACATAGACATAAAGCAATGTGCTTTATATAAAGTTACATGTGTAGACTGATAGAAAAAGTACAAACTCAAATGGTTCCCACAAAACTTAAAAGGATTTGTGTGCTTCTTTCAGAAGTACCTGAGGCCTCTTTTTTATGAGATCTATCATAAAATTACCTTTTGACAAGCAGATTAGTAACATCACCAGTGTGATGATTTAAATTAAAATACGAATTAGAAGTCTAGTTCTGAACAAGGAGGACAGCAATCAGAAGCACTGCAATGCTAGGTACAAAAGCTCTTAATTTAGGGAGAATTTGTAAAAATCCTTCTAAGGAATTCTTTTCTTCTTCTGAAAACATTCCAATGACATTTATAATTTGGTTTCCCAGTCTGCATCAAATTAGACCATCTACAAGTAACACAGACAGGAAAACTCTAAGGAGAAAAAAACGGAAAGCAAGATATTGGCAAAAAACAGGAGACAAGGAACCAGGCATACATAATACTAAGGGTACCTGAAAAACCACAGGGATATGCATTACTTTATAAGCTTACTTGAAAACATACATATGCCCATGCATTGTGGTACATGCCTTTAATCTCAGCACTCAGGAGGCAAAGACAGGTAGATGTCTATGAGTTCAAGGCCAGCCTAGTCTACATAGTGAGTTCTAGGCAAGCCGGGGCCACATGAAGACCCTGTCTCAAAAAAGAAAATACAAACACACACAAACAATGTGTATGTGTGAGCATGAGAGCATGTGTATATAGCTTGAAAGCCATCTAACGAAAACCACAGTGCCAGGCAAGGGAAACCTCCCTTCAAATTGTTAGTCAAGAGACTTCCAAAGTAAAATAGGCTACTGCTATAATCCTTTAAGACCCTATTGTTGAAGATGCCACATAGTGTGGACACAGAACCTGGAACAGTTGAGCTGGAACTGACCTGGAAGCCTACTCCTTGAAGACTAGCTCTCATTGCATCAGAAGATACTATGCAAGCTGCCAAGGGAGAAAAATCAATCAGTGATCCTAGCCAGCTGTAAAGCCTACAAACCACAGCAACGATCTGCTCAGCAAAATATCTGTACTGCTGCAATAGTGGTACTTCTATCTTGGGGTTAACTAACAGCTGTCTAATTGGACTTAAGGCCCAATAGGAGGAAATCCATGCATGGTACCACAAACACAGCCAAGCACACATGGTTTTAGAGGTCCATGACCCAGGAGAAGAACCTACTACTGTCACTTTCCTAAACCAATGTAATTTCTTACCGTATTCTAAATATTTATACTTATTCAGACACATGTAACTCTCATTTTGCAAAAGATAGAGACTATTACAAAGTTCCACAACTGCTGAAAATGCAAATAAGTGTCTGTGTGGTACCCACCCCTAACTGATACATCTACAATGTAATCCCTATACCTAAGGCTCAGGAAATATAAGGAAAGGGGTGTAGAAAGATTGGAAGGGTCAGAGAACCAGGATGCCTGCTGCTAGTTAAGGCATTCTAGACATAATAGGGAAGCTGCACCCATGACATCTCCAAGTACCATGTCTAAGAAGAGCTGCATAATAGCAACACCAGCAGACATGCCAGTAGATGGAAAAGCTCCACAGGGTCCCACCTCTATATAAGAGCTACAAACAATCAATGGATGCTGCGGGAGGGAGAATCAACTTTCTCCAAGGCCTAGCTCCCAGGGAAGCTATCTGATCCCAAGTGGGGAGCCCTAAACACAGATATACACATGCACCACTAAATGGACTCAGTGCAGTATATGTATTTGTATATTTATAAATTATGTATATGTAACAATAATAACCAAAGTAGAGGATAAGAAACTGAGAGAGAATGGCAGGGGGTATAGTAGGAGGCAGAGGGGCACAGAAAGAGTGGAAATGATGCAAATATAGTACGTGTATCAAAGTCTCGAAAACAATCTTAAAAGTTTGAAAGATATTGGCAAAGAATAAAACCCTAAAGAAGCATAAAATTTATAAAAATTTAGCCGAATAATAATAATAAAAAAACCCACAATAGTTTAGGGTCATTTGAACTGAAAGCATCAAGCATCAATGAAGTAAAATGCATACCACTAGATTGTTAAGAAAAATATTAAACGATGTTCAAATAAGTTCAGAAAGGCAACAGAGTCCAAAGTTCCTGGGAATAGGTGTCAGTAGCAAGGTCCTACCTCATGGTCTCTTCCCTCGTATTCTGGAATGCACGGGTAAGTGTAGATGTTTACACAAGTGGGTGCCAAGAGCTTTGCGTGCACAGCAGTGCTTTTGCCGTCTGTTTCATTGGGATGTTTGATGATATCAATCTTCAATGGAAGCTAAAGTTAAAAAAGACAACGGAACAAAATAAGTATGAAATTACTCATTTTTAAATGCATAAGAAACTTTAAAGCTACACAGTGAACTCACACTAAATTTCTATAAGCACATTTATAGTTTAAGGCACACATTTTTAGACCAAAGTTCAAAGAATGGTAAAATTCCTAAATCAAACCCAAATTATTTCCTCAATATTGTTAATCATGTACCAGGATAACTATGTTTAATTCACTTAACATATATTCTGCTTTAAAAGCAGGGATCCAATGTTACTTTCATTCAAACTGTATATGTACTGAGTACAGTTCCTCACATTTCAGTTTCCATGTCAATCATATTTTAAGACAAGTCCTAGAAAGTCTAGGCTTACTTTATGCTATTTTCAAAGGAAATATCATTTTGAACAATACTTCAAATTTAAAACTCAAATTTAAATTATTCCCCATATGCCTTTTCAAGTCAAAGTATATAGTACCTTTTGTAATATTCAGTAGTACATTTTAACATACAGATTAAGTTATCAATAAAAAAACTGACAAAATGGGTCTAAGACTTGTGCTCATTATATGACAAATAACTCTTCACAAAATTAGCTTGTCCAAGTATTCCCTTCATGTTCATGACCTATTACAGATATGTCTTGCTCCTGTACAAAGAGAATATTTTCTTGAGTTTCCTGACTTAAGATTTCCCATTACTTTACTTACAGTATTCTTCAATTCAGACTTTAAAATGCTTCATTTCCTGCTGGGAACTACCTGATCTCTAAGAAGTTCATTTCATACAAGGAAGCATGCCCCCATGGACTTACTTTGGAGCACACATCTATTTTGCCCTGAAATACAACATTATTTTTGTTTTAAACTACACATGTTAATCTACGATGTAATCAGTTTTAGTATGTATTATACCTGTGAACTAGTCGTCACAATCTAGATAATGATCTACCACTATCAAAATTCCTTCCAGTGTTCACTCCTCTTCCTATGCCATCAACCAACCTCATCTTCAGGAACTACTGACCAGCTTATCATTTCAGTTTCATTTTCTGGAATCTTATATAAATGATCAGAAAGTATGAACTCTTCACCTGATGTTTTGAACTCAAAACAGTTATTTTGAAATTCATAGACTGTTATACTTTATCATTGTTTCTTAGGATAAGCTTTATTAGAATAGCCAGCCTCAAGACCACAGGGACCATAACTGAGCCTCTGAAGAGTCCGGGCGGATTAGGACAGAAACTCCTTCAAACCTGGAAAGGAGCTGCAGAGACACAGAGAGTGCCATGTGTAAGATGACAGAGGTCCTGAAGGGAGAGGCCACCCTTTGGTCCTACCAAGGAAATTTTTAAAAAATATTGTATTCGTTATTTTTATTTTATGTGTATGAGATTATTGCCTGTGCACCTATGTGGTGAAATGCCTGTGGAGGAGAGAAGAAGGAGTCTAATTTCCTGGAACTGGAGTTCTGAAGGGTTGTTGTCACAACGTGGGTGCTAGGAATCTAACTCAAGTCTTCTGCAAGAGTAGCCAGGGCTCTTAACTCCTGAGCCATCGCTCCAGCCCTCCAACCCTCACCCTAAGGCTACTTTTAAAAGTTATTTTTATTCTATACATATGACTGTATTGCCTATATGATAATGTAAAAATGCACCCATGTAGTACAATGCCACAGAAGTCAGAAGAGGGTGTCAGATCCCCTGGAACTGGAGTTATGGATGGTTGTTAGCCTCCATGTGGGTGCTGGGAATCAAGCCCAGGTCCTCTTCAAGAACAGCCAGTGCTCTTAACTGCTGAGCCATCTCTCCAGCCCCAGCCCAAGGCTATTTTTTCAAGAAGTATTTGCTACATACTGCTAAGCAAACCAAATTTCCTATTATGAAGACAAATCAATATAAACAGTACACTTCAGAAGGATGTGGGCCCACAAATCTATACTTTAAATAGTTTTCAAGTAAGGTTTCAGACATCATTATCTCCTATTCTCCCTACTTAGGTCCAGTAACCATTTCTAAGTTAGGGCCAATTGCCTGAAATCATCACGTTAATTTCTAACCATATAAGTGGGCGGCACACAAATGGTTTTACACCAGTCTGCTTCTGAATGAGCTCTACATCAGATTCTCCTCATGATGCTCTGGTTCAGCTGATATTCTAATTCCCCTTACCCAGGGTCTCTAAACACCAGATCAGCAGTTTGGTAGAAATATTCCACTTTCAAATATGTCAAGAGTATTCATCTAATAGCCAAGTTTTTGACAAGAGATTCACTACAAATCTTTTTGCTCAAATCTAGAAAACTGCCAGCAAAAGCACACAAATGCTTCCCCCATGATTAGCATCTTTCTTCCTAAAAGTAATGATTGTCCTTTAAACTAGGTCCAATAAAGCTGAAGTTGTTTTGGTTTTTGGTTTTTTTTTTCAATCTTCTGATATGTATCTCTTTCTATTTTTACTTGGGCATTTCTCATGGCTTTAAAATGTCATATTCTGGGACTAAAGAGATGGGTCGGTGTTTAAGAGCACTAGCTGCTCTTGCAGAGGACCCAGGATCAATTCCCAGCACCCATATGGTGGCTAACAACCATTCACAACTCCATTTCCAAGAGATCTGACACCTTTTCTGATGTCTTCCAGCACTGCAAGACACAGGTACACTTACATACATGCAGGCAAAAAACTCATACACATAAAATAAAAAATATTGACAAATAAAAAATTTAAAATGTCATATTCTGTGTTCAAATAAATGTAGGTATGAATTTGTTCTCTAGAGTCTAATGCTTTATTAATTGCTCATTGTGCTCTGCCTTCCTAAGCAGCCTCTCTAAAGCAAATGCTGAAGGGCTTATTTAAAAATAAGGCAGAATCATCACAGGACATGGTGTGCATGTCTTTAATCCCAGCAGGAGGTGGAGGCAGAGGCAGAGGCAGAGGCAGAGGCAGGTGGACCTCTGGGAGAGCAAAGTCAGCTTGGACTACATAGTGAGTTCCAGATCAGTTGGGGCTATAGGAAGACTCTGTCTCAAAAAAAACCAAACCAAAACAACCACCAAAAAGTAGAATTAGAACAGTGTTTAGAGCTTCTGTTATTCTTAATACACACTAACATACCAATTTTTACGTACAGCCATTAAAATACACTTTAAAAAAATGATATAATCCACACCATTTAGAGTTGACTATGTAGTTGGCATAGTATTTTAAGTACTTTTATTACACTGGCCCACTGATTTGGAAAATAGTCCTGTTGTTAAATTTGTATCAGAACAATCAACTCTACAAATATACTTACTTTTATCTTTTGATCCGCAATCCTTTCTTGAATACATTTTTTGGGGGGACAGGGTCTCTCTAGCCCCTGCCTGCCTGAAACTCACTATGTAGACCAGTCTTTGCCTCAAACTCAGAGAGATCTAATTGCCTCTGCTGGGATTAAAAGCATGTACCATCATACCCAGCATCTGAACACATTTTAAGATAAAATTCTCTCTCTCTCTCTGTTTGTTGTTTGTGTTGTTTTTTTTTCTTTTGAGACAGTGTTGAATTTTCCAATTATACAATGCATTTTCAAGCTTGTCAGTTATACTACAATAGGTATACATAAGATTTGCATTTAAAATATATTTTCAACTCCTTACCAACCTTCACAAGTGGGATCTGCTCAGCTGGTACATTTTCAACTGGGACATAACAAGTATAACAATAGAACATTCGGGAACCCCCGCACTGGAGACACCGCGACCTCCCGCTCTGCTGAGCTTTATGAAGAACTTCTTGAGACGCTAGGCATAAGTTTTCAAGAGGATCTTCTGAAGCTATGAAAGTAGTTTGTGACTGTTTTGTTTCCACAGATTTTGCATTATTTTCTTCACGTTCTTGAAGACATATAGATGGACTGAGAGCCATTCTTTCTTTAAGCCAAAGTTTATCTGTTTTTAAAACATGTCATAGGTGCACCACTGTAAAGATAGAAGTGGAGAGAAGTGAAAACTGTAAATATTTCACTGTCTTTACATACAAATAAAATTACCTAACTTAATTTACACTATTGGTTTTCATTGCTATCAACAGATATTAACTGCAAGAAACTACTAAATTGGTATTCTTTCAATAAAACAAGAAATGTTAAAACAATTATTTATATATATTCAAATAGAAAGTTTAAGTACTGATGATCCATTTTTGTAGTACCATTTTATTTCAAAGATAGCAATTTTGTTTTCTAAATATTAGGAATCCAATGATTTTCTGTTAGAATAAGCCAGGAATATATTAAATTCTGTAGACTTTGAACTGACATTCCATGACATGAAAGCTCATGTTGAACTCTAATGAAAATAAACGGTTGCAGTGGTATCAGTAAAACTTAAGTTGGCTATTGTGAACACACACACAGACACAGACACACAAACACACACACACACACACACACCACCTTTTTCTGGTTTCTGCTCATAGTATTGGCTCCAAACTCCTTTACTAGGGCAGGTCATAGAAAATCTAAAGTTCTTCATTTACCATGTCTAATATAGGAACAGAAAGAACTCCATTTTAAAAGGGATTCTGTCCTATACTGGAGGAAGAAATACCAATGACCCTGACAGGCATTGATGAATCCCATCTGTCTATTAGCAATTAGGCCTATACAGCACTCCATAAGAACTTACGGTAGGGGCTTCCAGGTGGAACATGTGAGGCTCCCATAACAGGGAACTCACCCCCACATTGCAAGGCTGTTCCATCTCACTTCCACAGAGAGGAAGAGACCATGCTTGGGAAACTTTCAGACTTCTCCCTGTATATCTCTTCATCAGGTTGCATATTAGTATATTTAAAAACACTTTTTATAATAAACCATAAAATTCAAGCATAGTGTTTCCCACACAAGCAAACTAAATGCATCCGAGAAGGCTCTATAGGAACCGTGACTTGTAGCTACTTGGTAAATTCTGGAGGCCCAGCTTGTGACGGGGGGGAAGGTTGGAGTAGTCCTGGGAACTGACCTGTCAACCTATGGGTTTTGACTTGGTGTCCAGGTAGTACCAGAATAAAACCAAAGGGCATCACAGAATTTCGTGCTTACTTTGCTGGTGGGAACTGGAAGACCCCACAGCTTTTGAGGTCACAAGTATTCCCGTAGCCTGCGGAGTGAGCACACAGGAAAGGCAAGGCATTTTGTTCTTTCTGACATAGGTATTTTCTAATATATATTTATATATATATTCTTCTCCAACTTAAAACACTAGTCAGCAAACCACATCCAAGAAGGAGACAGCTATTGCCAGTTAGAAGTTGTAATATCCCGTAAGATGAAATACAGTATCTTAGAAGTTGTAATATTCCGTAAGATGAAATACAATATCTTAGAAGTCTTAAAATTTTAAACTATTTTTAAAAAGTAAACATTATTCAGATTCTTTAGTACAGATAAAATAATATAATAATGTTCCCACTTAATATTTTCTTCAAAAAAGGGGAATGGTTGGAAAAATACTCCTGTCCTTACAAGAGAGGAAGGAGACTGGAGCCCTCTAATTTGATATGCATTCCACAGCTGTAAAATGATTCTTTTACTACAATGGCATGGCATACTAGGATTGAGGATTCATACTCCAAGAACTGAGTAAAACACTAAGAGAGGTAATGCTATGATGCCAACAAGAAATTTTTTTTCTGTGACCTCTCAAATAGAAAGTGAACAAAAAGTCCAAAGAAACAAAAACCAAGATATAATATAGTCATACTAATTTAATCACTCATCAAGAGGTTTTATTTTCAGACTGTGAATTTTTCTGAGCTCCAGCCCCAAATAAAGAGCTGTAAAGCGCCTGATGCTGAAGGAGAGGGTAAATGTCCCTGCCAACTTCATCCAAAGAAAAACCCAAAATACGGAATTTTCTTTTTTTCCTGTGCAGATCAGGCACAGATCTGCATTTAAGGTTGCTCAGTGTTACTGGAGGATAATGGTCCAATCCCTTCTTCCTGGACAGCATTATTTACTTCTGATAGCCATTCTAGATTACCTGCCTAAACATGGTTTAGGTTTCTCACTTTGCAAATATGCCATTTACAACTAGCTGCAGTGCAAGACATTTAGCTGCCATGTTTTCTTGAGTCTCACATACCTTTAGGAATTACATAAAAATATTGTATCTTATCTCTAGGATACAGATAAGATTTTTTATACAATTTTCTATTGCTTTGCAACCTCCATTTACAGATCAAAGAAAAGAAATTCTAAAATGAATCAAAGGTTAATTCTAAGACAGAAGCACCCTTGAAAGTTTGAAAGGAGATTCTAATAGAAATCAGAGGCTCTGCTGTCCATCAAAATGTCAACTCTGACAAGCCAACGGACTCCTGTATTGTTGGATTTGTTTCATCTAAACCTTACTGGTTTGGGTTCATTCTGTTTTAATCTGAACTTCTTCCCAGATGTCTTAACTTCTAATAATTTTGAATTATTCAGATCATGAGACTTATAAAAAAAAAAACTGGACAGCCTAATTCAACCTAACTTCATTTCCCTGGGTATTTGAGTGGTCACTTAGTGTGTTATATGTGCCACCAAAGGGTCCAGGCATAACAGGGCTGAGAATGGAGTTCCTGTGAGTGTCATGAAAGTCAGTGTGGTTGTATAATCCTGAAGAGGAAACTACTGGTGAAATTCTGGAGACATTCTGGAGCCCATAAAGTGAAATGTTTCAGAAATACAACTCCAAATTTCACTGGCTTTCGACCCTCATAACTAACGGGCATTTATGGAATGTATGCAAATGGTCTCCCTCAATGAAATAAAAAAAAAATACAAACGCCTAGGAGTCAGTGCAAGGACAATATATCTTGCTTCTTACTCCACCTCACCTACACATTGCCACTTAAAAGAGTCCAACAGCTGTAAATCATGACAGTTCCTTCCACTGGTCTCAAGAAAGTTGCCTTTACTTAGTTAACAGCCTGCTGCAAACCTGTACAAATTATTTGTTGTGAATACAGTTACTCAAATTCTATAAAACATACTTATTATCAAATATGTGAGGGGAAAAGCAACTAGAGTTGTGAGAATTGAAGATTAGGAAAATAGTGATTAGTCCAAAGGAGCTAACAAATGACTTGAGCATCTTAATGGTACATTTATTCTGTATCTTAGCCTGAAAAGTTTTCAACTCCTCCTTTCATCCAATTTCTCCAAAATTAATTATATTTATGTAGTTTCGTTCTTTCTGTTTTGCACATAACATCTACCTTTAGACTCAATTTGGATTCTAATTCAGTTTGCATTAAATCACAAAAACAAGGACCATCTCTTACACTTATTACTGATTCCACATATTTGATATATAAGAGTGTGCTCACCTTCCAGTGAGGATTTCCTCCTACCAAAGGCAGAATTCTTTCTGATCTTATCGACTTCTGACTTATGCAATACGTTAAATTCAAGAATTTATCAACTAAGGCACAACCATTCTATAAAAGGCATTCTGTACTTATCTCACTATTGAACTTCCTGACAATGTTCTTCACAACCTGGCACAAACAGCAGCCTGGTACCTTTATTTTCTTCCAAAGCAAAGGAAAAAGCTCCTACTTTTTCATTACTGTAAGCTGAGCACCTCCCAGAGGAACATAATTTTAAACTCCCCTATCTTGTACTGTGGACTAATTCAGGACCAGTTAAAACTCATTTTAATATTTGTTTCTGGAGTATTAAGACCGGGTCATAGAATTTGTGCTGGTCCAATATCCTTTTTTGTTGCTGTTGTTCTTTGTTTGGGGACAGTGTCTCCCAGTAGCCCCAGCTGGCCTGGAACTCATTATGTAGAGCAGGCTGGCCTCCATATCACAGAGATTCACCTGCCTCTGCCTAGGAAGTCATGGCATTAAAGCACGTGTCACCTCCCCCAGGCCCAATTATCCCCTTAAAAAAAAAAAAAAAACAAGATTTTGACTTTTTTTTATACATGATTAGCAGTCCCTCCCATAGAAGCCACTATACGATATTGTTATTGTTGTTTTGTATATGGAGTTCAAAAATGAACATCCCTGAAATGCTGCAATCTTAAGTATCAATTTTCTTATCCAACTCCGTGGAACTGGCACTGGAAAGTGTTAGCATATTTATTTGTATGGCATTCCCAAGAAATAAAGACACAGAAACTCCTCTACTTACTGATTAATCAAAACCTTAATATTTTAAGTGCACTGCACAACATACATCTTCCTGTCTTCTTCCTTCCGTGATTACTCTCAAACTACTCCAAATTCTGAAATTAAAGAATGGGGATCACAGGAGGCCTGCTTTGCCAGGACAAACCTTGCTTGGGCTGGAACTCATCGTAAACCATTGTTAGGAGATAAAACAAAATAAAAGACGCCCCAAGAAGTCTTTTTCCCCAAAGGGCCCTCAACAGCTCAGTGGTCGCTCTGGGATCAGGGCCTCCCTCGTGGGCGACACAAGCACCACCTCGAGGCAGGCGGGTCCGGGTCCCCAGCACACCCCGGGCGAGTCCCCGGCCTCCAGCCCGGCCCGAGGGGAGTCCGACCTGCTCCACGCCGAGCGATCCGGTCCACACGGCCTCCGCGCCTCTGCGCCCCGCCCGGAGCGTTTTCCCCGGACACCAGAGGGCGGGGCCAGGCCGTTGCCAGGCCAGTTGCCAGGCCCGTTGGCAGACCGTTGCTAAGCCGTTGCTAGGCCTTTGCCAGGCCCCGGGCTGTGCCGCTACCCGGCAGTTAGCTGCAGGCGCAGTTGTGAGGCTGCGCACCGCAGGACCGCGAGCTCGCCCGGAAGTCCCGCCTTCGCCGCCGGGTCCAGAGAGCCCACATCCCTGGACCTTGGGCCTCAGTGCTTCTCGCCCAGCCCATGTATCTGAAAATCGCTTTGGAAATGCAGCTGCAATGAGTTGTGAGGATGTACTAGCCTCACAGGACACTTTCCATATTTCCTCTCCCTAAAATATTTTGCTTCAGAGAACTTTGGTTAGTAACTTTTTTTGTTGTATCAAGTAGTCCATGCACTGTATAGTTACTAGAAAAACTGCTTGACCCGTCTTGGTGGCGCAAGTCTTCAATCCCAGCGCTCAGAAGGCAGAGACGGGTGGATCTCTGTGAGATCAAGGTCAGCCTCACCTACATAGCCAGCTCTAGACAGCTGGGGCTTCAGGGAGACCCCCCCCCCCCCCCCCCGCCACACACACAAAAGAAAAGTCGTTTGTACATTATTTTCTTTGCATGAAAAACACAGAGTTGGCACCTACTGTACTTTTTCCAATTTGAAGTTTAGCATCTGTGGATAAATCCTGCAGTCCTTTTTTTCTTTGCAATACACCAGAGAAACCCAAAAACTTAATAGTTAATCTTAGGGAACTTCTCAGGCCAAATCAGGATTCATGATTTTGATGCACAAAATTTCAGGAGTAGTTAGAGATTGTTTTTGTTTAGAGACAGGGTCACCCTTTAGTCCCAACTGGCCTGGAACTCCCTATATAGACCAGAATGTCCTTGATCTCACAGATTCATCTGCCTGTGCCTCCTAAGTTCTGTGTGCACCGTCACTGTGAGCAAGAGTTGGAGATTTTATTAACGTTCTTTTAATGCAGACTTTAAACAAAAGTATTTCAAGAAAAAGAGGTACTCAGAAAGGAAGACACCCTCAAGTGTCAGCATGTGTGTGTCCCAGTCCAGAGTAGGAGAAAGTAAAACACCCATGTCGGTACTCACTCTCAAGCAAGAGACTCAATTAACTTAGTATTATGTACTTAGCTATATGTACCATTTTGGTGGCTCTCAAATTATATCTCAAAACTTTACTAACCTTTCCTCCCTTCTCTCGGTGAGTTTATATGGTGGTTCCAAAATGCCTTGGATGGAATTATAATCTGATAAAGTGAAACAAAGACCCACTAGGATTTAGTACATGTCCTCTAGTCAGGCTCCATGCAATTAGAGCCTGAACATTAGCAAACAGGCTATTTTGCTTTTTATTTTTGACTCTTTAAATTTTGGCCTTTTTTGTCTCAACACTTTTCCTTGGAAATGCTTACAAGTTAAGGGTGAATAGTACAGAAAACACAGTAGGAATTTCAATAGAACCTGGAGTGGTCAAAGAAGCCTTTTTAATTGCTTGGGCCTAGAAGTTGTCTTGATAGTGTAGAGCAGTATTTTCAACTAGAAAGGGTATTATGTAGATCTACTGTTTGATATCTTGACCTATTTGTAAACCAAAAAAATCGTAGTCAAAACTACACTTTAGATCAAGGTATGGTGGGTTACATCTGTAATCCTAATACTTGGGAGATAGGAGGATCAGAGTTTGAGGCCATCTTAGACTACATAGTGAGTGTGAAGCCAGCTAGAGCACAAGAGACTCTCCCAAACAAACAAAAGTAAAATAAAAACCCCTGCAGTTTTTAAATAATGAAAATATCCATTAAACAGAGATGTGATCCCCTCATGTGTATATTGTATGCATGTGTGCATGCTCATGTATGTGTTATATGCATGCATGGTTCATATGTGTGCTGATGCATTCACCAGTGCAGGTTTATGTGGAGGGCAGAGGTTGACACTGAGATGTCTTCCTCAATTACTTCACTTATTTTCATTTTGTTTGGTTTGATTTGGAGGTTTGTTTATTTGTTTAGTTATTTATTTAATTTTTGGTCTTCCTGTAGCCCCAACTGGCATAGAACTTGCTATGTAGACCAGGCTAGCCTCGCTCTCACAGAGATCTTCCTGCTTCTGCCTCCCAAGTACTGGAATTTAAGGCACCACCATGCCTGACTTCCACTTATTTTTTGATACAGGGACTCTCACTGAACCTTGAGGTTGCAGTTTTGGCTAGACTGGCTGGGCCCAAGCCCCTGGAATCTGCCTGTCCCCAACTCTTTGATGCTGGGGCTACAAGTAGGCACAGTCATTCCCAAATATTTTTTATGTTGGTGCTGTGAACTGAAAGTCAGGTCTCCATGCTTGTCCAGCAGCACTTTATCCATTGAGCTGCCTTTCTAGTCCCCCTCGATAATGGTGTTATTTCTATAATTGTTAGTATTTTTCACTGTTATAATATACTACAGTCCAGCACATCAGTTAACGTGGCTGATGTTTTTCTCAGAGATATTCCTCTAGAACATTAAACCTCTAGTCCTTTGAAGATGGATTCTTTTACCCAATCTAAAAGTGTTCTCCCATGTTGAATCACTTTATTTCCTTTAGTTTGATTAATCCTTAATTTTTTGAAGCATATCCTCGAGTATCTTCCTATGAAGTGCAAATGGAGCATGGGAGACAAAGCCATGCCCCTCCCCACTTGTCTACATCTAATTTCTAGAACCTATGACTATGCTATATGGCAAAAGAAGAAGCTGCACCTGTAATTAAGAGGTTGAATTGGGGAAATTATCCTGTATTATATGGTGGCCTGATGTGATCAACAGAGAAAATGGGTTAGGGAAGAGTACTTCATAATGCTAGCTTTGAAGTTAGAAGGAATTAGGACTGGAGGGAAGGCTTAGTGGATAAAGTGCTTGCCATGTAAGTATGGGGACCAACCAGGGTTCAGATCCTAAAATCCCAGATAAGTGCTGGTGGGCCTGGTGGTTTGCTGGTACTTCTGGTGCTTCTAAGGTAGAGAGAGGATCTCCAATGGCTAACTAGAGCAGCTCTTATTGTTGAGCTCCTAGTTCAGTTGAGAGACCCTGCCTTAGTGAATAATGTAGGGAATGATTAATAAAAGAAGACTGTTAATATCAAACTTTGGCCTCTACAGAGAGAGAAAGAGAAAGAGAGAGAGATAAAACACTATCCCCACACATTGAAACACACATATGTATACACATGCAACAAACACATACACATTCAAAGAAAAAAGGAAAAGGAGAAGGAAGACAAAGATGAGGAGGAGGATGATTCTATAAGCAAAGAAATATCAGTGGCTGCCCCCAAACTGGAAAAGATAAAAAAAAAGATTTTTCCCCAGGACATCCAGAAAGAACACAGCTCGGCTGACCCATTTTAGACTTCTAACATCAGGAGCTGAGATAAACTTGTAGGGTTTCAAGTTTTTAATTTTTTAATATTTATTTTCAATTCGGTGTATTCATGTATGTCTTGTGTGTGTATATGTGCACATAAATGCAAGTACCTGTGAGGACCAGCCATGTCAGATCAAGCTGGAGTTACAGTTACATGTTGGTTGTAAGCCACCCAACATGGATGCTGGGAATTGAACTTGGGTCCTCTTCAAAAGTAGTGTATGCTCTTAAATCTCGAGCCACCTCTCTAGCCAGGTTTTTGATTGTTTTAAAAGTTTTAATTTATTCTTTGACAGCTTCATGTATGTATATTCATTGATTATATTCACCCCTCCCTCTATTCTCTGAACTCCCCTCCTACTCCAACGGTTGCCCTTCTTCCTAGTAAGTCCCCTTCCTACTTCATTTTCTTAAATGACTCACTGAGTTTCATTAAGATTACTCTTGCATAGGTGTGGGATTATTTACTGGAGAATCAGCAACTTTCCAGTGGCTATACCACTGAAAAAAATGACTCCCATTCCTCCAGCAGCCAGTAAGTGACAGTCACTCCTCACAAAGGGGTGGGTCCTCATGAGCCCCTTACTTATGTGTGCTAGAATGTTGATGGGCTTGATCTTGTGCACAAGACCTTGTGAATTCACAGCTGCTTTATGTTCATGAGTACAACAGCCATGTCAAGAAGGCAACATTTCACAGCACTTCTCCCCAACCTCTGGCTCTTATATTCTTTATACCCTCTCTTCTGTGATGTTCCCTGAACCTTGCGGGAGGAGTATGATGTTGATGTCCCATTTAGTCCTGAGCACTCAACAGTCAGTCACTTATTCACAGCACTTTAATCAATTATGAGACTCTGCATTGACCACTGCCCACTGTAAATAAAAAGCTTCTCTGACTGAGGTTGACAGCAGTACTAATTTATATGTATAAACATAAATATTTAGAAGTCAAGTTACTAAATGTTCATTTAGCAAAACAACAGTAGTAGATTCTCCCTTAGGGCATAAGATGTCCCCAGTCACAAAGGCTTTTGACCAGATTTACAGTAGCAAGCATGAATTAATTTTTGTGGAGTGGTCCTCAAATCCAATCAGGAAGTGGTTAACACATAACACTCATGCCCCTGTTACACCTTGGGTGCATGTTGACCGACAGGTAAGTATTGTGGCATACAGGGTCCTGTGCTGGTTATGACCATTGATGTCTTCTGCCCCTGAGCAGCATGCATACCACCTTCTGGCACTATAAAAGCTAACAAGCAGGAAGGAAGCTACTAGTTAGTCCCAGCTTGATTTCTATATGTCCTGCAAACTAAAGTGGATGGTGTCCTCAGAAATAGGGATTTATCATCCAGTTCTGGTGGGCAACCAAGAACAATGATAATGACATCTATTGTTTGGGGGCCCTCTGGGATCTCACTGACCAAGGGTTCATAAGCAGGTATCCCATACCTGGCAATGAGATTTTCATTGAATAATAACCTATAGCTTCCGGGAGCAGCATTATCCACCCAAGAAAGTTATCTTCTTCAAAAGCCTTTTTTTAAAAATTTTATTTTAAAGCATCTTACAGAGTACTATATTCCCATGAGGCTTTTCCATATATCCTTAGTTTTGGTTTACCCTCCCCCAATTTCCTCCTCTTCCATACCTCTTTGCCCAGGTCTCTGCTTAAATCTTTCCACCCCTAGTACTCCTACCATCTACTTTCATATCAGATGTGTTCTATCCCCTCCCCAGTTTAAGCTCCCCCCCATTGTTACATTTTAAGCCACTAAGCCTGTGGCAATTTGGTATAGCAGCAAAGTAAAACTAATATGGAGAAAAATTTTTACTTTGGGTACTTTGAAGATAAGAAATGTGCCACATATATAATTCTTGTATTTACATTTATTGGTTGAAGTTTATTTTCCTGGCATGATCCTCTAAATCTTTATTTTTCTCCCTTTGAATTTTGTTTTCCATTTTTGTTCTAATTTCTATAGGATTTCAACTTTTTTTTAACTTTTGTGGACTAATTTATGTCATCATATTTGTATGGTGTAGTTTTTTTCTATGTTTACTCTTTATGATAGGCTGTTTTGGTTTTAAGAATACATTATCTTCTCATAGCCTTCTAAAATCCTTGAAGACATGTTAAAGTTTCTCCATTTCCCCATTGTATATTCCCATGTTTTGTTCTTAGTTATATTTGTGGATTTTTATGCAGTCTTATTTTACTTTATACTTATTTCTTATCTAAGAATCTTTGGGTTTTCGTGAATACTGAAACATAAGCACTAAAGTGATGGCACAAAGTTTAGTTGCTGAATAGGAAGTGTCAAGCAGTCAGCTTCCTAGGACGGTGAGGGCTATCAGTGAGTTTCTCAGGTATCTATAGAAGAGACAATTGGGAAGATAAGAGGAGAAGTCAATGATATTGAACAAATGAGCACTTTAGAGGAAAGAAGCAATGCCAAATTTGGCTTCCTGAGTAGATTAACAAAACTGATAAACCTTAAGATGGACTGACAAAGTGAAACCTGGAAGAACAAATGTCAAACATGAAACACCACCGCATACCCTTCAGTTGCTAAAAGTAAGAAGACACTGAGTATCAATTTTGTCAAAATCTTTGACATTTCTTTTATTCTTTATTTGCCAAAACTAATATAAGAAGTGATAGAATATCTGGATGACACTTTATTAATCTAGATAAATTATATCGTTAACCATATTCTTAGGCCATCGACTTCATTGTTAGCCCCTTCTCTCTCCTCAGGCTTCCACAGTAGATCACCACTGACTAGATGACACAGGTGTGCCCAGCCTACTGGCCATAGGTGAAAATGTCCACAGAATAACTATGAAACACTGTGAGATTTTTTTCTTAACTTTTAAATTATTTATTTTTATTTTTGTGTATAAGTATTTTGCCTGCATGTATGTGCGCCATGTGTGTGCAGTGGCAACAGAGGCCAGAAGAGGGTGTTGGATCCCTTGGGACTGGAATTACAAATGGTTATTAGGGGCCATGTGGGTGCCAGGAACCAAACCCAGGTCCGCTACAAGAATAGCTAGTACTCTTAACTATTGTGCCATGTCTTCAGCCCCAATTTTTTGCTTTAAAAAAAGAAACTGAATTTTGTTATTAAAGAACAAAAACTTTGTAGATGACTTGGTGTTGTAATGTCAGAAGGTGGGGTATGCCTGGGCCAGAATTTATTTTCTCATAGTTCCAGAGGTGGGAAATTTAAGGTCACCATCAGGATGGGTTTCTGGTGCAACCTCTCTGCCGCACCTTTCTTCTTACCTGTGTCTGCATTGAGATGAGGATCGTATGTAGGCCCCAAAGTCTCTTCTAAATACTTTAATCCTTTTGAATTAGGGCCCCATTCTTAAGACCTCATTTAACTTTAGTTATTGCTCAATTTCCACCTCGAAATACAGTCACATCAGTGATTATAACTTTAATATACAAACTGGGAAAGGAGACAAATAAGTCCATGACAATTTTGTTAATTTAAAACTCCACTGTAATTTCTAGCTAGGTAACATCACTAACAAGTTCCACCAAATATTTAAGGAAGAAATAGTACTGATTTTCAGATTTCCAATTTATTTTCAGAAAATGGGGAAAAGGACATTTCTCTCACATACACCCAAATAATCTTAATTCTAGACTTCATCAGGACATTAAAAAAATGAAAATTTCAAACCAATATTTTCTATAAACATCATGATAGCTTTTATTATTAGCTACAGTTCTCCATTTCTTTTTGTATGTGGGCCATTTGTCTTACAATGTGAACAGAATATGTTTCCTTATCCCTTGATTCTGGACTTATCTATGTGACATACTTTGGTCAACTAGGTATTAATAAACAAGTTGTAGAAAAGAACTTGAAGTGTACTTACATGACAGAGCTGTCCACCTTGCCTCTGCCATCACTATGAAAATCTACCCTGTTGGTTTCAGAGGGAATGGAGCAGTTGGGGCAGAGGTATGACTGGAAGAAGAAGTAACCCCCTCTCCCCCCAGAACTCTGGATGATGAAAAGAAGCTGAGCCCCACAGCCTCGAGTCTAGCCTCCATCTATTAAATACCAAATCAAGCTATAGAAATCATGTGAAAAAGTGATTTATTTTAAGCCACTGAATTCCAGGGTAGTTTATCATATGAATCAGTCAATATTATAGAAATAGTTTCAGAGTCTCTAAACATAATGCCAATGCCATTGTATTAAATTACTTTCCTCATTGTTGCGACAAAATATTTGACAGAAACAACTTAAAGGAGGAAGGCTTCTTTTGGCTTAAATTTCAAAGGAATTCCAGATAGGCAAACTTAGCAGACAGGAAGCAGAAATGGAAGGCTGGAGCCAAAAGAGAATATAATCTTCAGAGGCCCACCACTAGTGGCAACCTGGCTTATTCTAAGAATTCAAGGCTGTTTTTATACTTGGAAATCTATCAACATAGCTCACTATTCTTCAAAGTAGAATGATCTCAATAGGCACAGAAAGTCATTTGATAATTTTCAAGATTAATTCTAAATATAGTAACATTCATGTTAAAACTTACCTGCAGGGATAGAGGTATAGCTCAGTGAGAGTGCCTGCCTAGCGTGCCTCAATCCTAGGCACATACATGCAGAAAAACAGAAAGTTAGGACTAGAATAAAATGTTAATTAAAAAAAGAAAATTTGGAAAAAAAACACCTATACCAAATAAATATTGACGTTTGAAAACTTCCTCTAAATATTGAAAACAGAAAAAAATATAGTGGTATGCCTTTTCTCTTCATCATTTCATAAAAGATCCTCATTTAGTGAGATGGAGAGAGGGAAGAAAGGGAAACAAAAAGAGGAGACTATACATATGAGCATTTACAAACAAAAAATATTGTGGCAATGTTTGTCTTGCTGGATTTTTATCTTGTTTTGATGCAGTCTTTCCTTGCTGTCATCCTGTTCCTCCCTGCTGGACTAGGAAAACTTTCTCTGTATATTGGAAGCAGATGACTTCTTTTTAAAAGGGGTTGACAACTAGAAGATTGCCTTGAATCTAGAAGAAATTTTGAACTTTGGGCTTTTGAATGTTGGTGGACTATTAAGATTGTAGGAACTCTTGATGTTGAACTAAATGCATTCTTGTATGAGATAACCATAAGCTTTGGGCAGGGGACAGGGATGAATTATGGTTTGAATTATGTCCTCATAGACTCATGTTTTCAGTGCTTATTCCCTGGCTATTTGAGTTGGCTGTGGAGTTTGAAAGAGGAGGGACAGAGCTAGCAGAAAGAGCTCACCAGGCCAGGCCTTTGAAAGTTATGCCTCTGATTCTGGGTCTCTCTGTCTTTGGATCTGCCATGATGTAAGAAGCCTGTGCTATCTACTCCCACCACTGTGAACTCTGCCATGCCTTCCTCTGCCTGAAGGACAGAAATCCTCTGTAACTATCAGCTAGAGTCAATCTTTTCATCCTTAAAAAAAGACAATAACAAGCAAAAGATTGAGTGAAAATATTTGCGTAAGACATATCTCATGGTTGATTATCTAAAAATATGCAAAGAATTCAACTCAATAATAATAAATCAATAGCCAAATTAAAAATGAGCAAAAGACTTAATCAAGTACCTCTCAAATGTATGCATAGAGATGCCAAATAAGCATATGGTCAGTGCAGAAGTACACATTAAAAACCCATGAGATATAGTCATTATAGACTATAGAATGTCCCAAAATCCAAAACACATGCAGAACAGCCACAAATGCCAACCGAGATATAGAAGAATGCAATCTCTCAGGCATGGGTGGTGGGAATGCAAAATGGTACTGAATCTTTCAAAGAAACTTTGGCAGTTCTTAGAAAATTAAGCATTCTCTTACCATACAATCTAGTAATTAACTGTGCTCTTTGTATTAACCCGTATATGTTGACAACTTATCCACATGAAACCTGAAGACTGATGTTTGTAACCACTTTATTCACAATTACCAACACACAGAAGAAACAAACTTGTTCTTCAGTAGGTGGATGGGTAAGTTGCAGTATAGCTACACCATGAGCTTCTTTCCACCTCACTGCTATTTGGAGGTAGTGGGACCTTTGAGAGGTGGAGTATTGTAGGACATCTTTGGATCTTTGAACCCATGCCTTAGAAGGGAATAGTGGACTCCATCCCTCAGCTCTGCCTTCTGCTGGCCTACCTTGAAGTTAACAGCCTTGCTCTGCCAGGTGCTCCCATTGTGACATGCTGCTTCCTTCACCACAGGCCTCCAACAAGATCAAACTATCATCAGCTAAATTAAAACTTCTAATCTCAGAGTTGTTAGTGATGGAAGACTAACACAACTGCTAAAAAGGGATGAGCTATCAAGCCATGAACAGGCTTGAACATATGACTTGAAAAAGTACTCAGAACTAAATATGAGTGATTATTATGTTAATATTGGGACTATAAAGGAAAGCACAATTAAAGAGATTTTTATAAAGGAATCTGATAACGGAAAACATTTAGAAGATAAAGAAAAGGAAGAGGTTAGGATAGGATAATTCACAGCTCAAACCTGGAGACACTGGAAAACTTTGTCATTAAAACAAGCCAAGTCTTAGAGAGTAAAGATTTATTTCAAAAGATGGTCATAAATTATATTTTGAAAATACTAGGATTGAAAATTTAAAACCTAAATATAAAATATTCATGCTCAAGTCTGTGTATCTTTTATAATGTATCTTTAATGTTGTTATGAATAAAAATCAATTAAAGCCATTACATGGTATTCATACATTAAATATTACCTCAGCTTTGAATTACACTCAGAAGTGATATATTAGCAACACCACGAAAGTTATCGTAATGTATTTTTGTATTCCTGACTTAAGCATGACATATTACAACTTCTATACCTTCCTGGGGTCAATTTGTGAGTAATTTGTTTAACATTTTTTTTAAATCTACTATCTTGAGTACCATTTGATCTATAACTTTCTTTTTAAATTATTCTTATGAGATTTTTATGTCAATTATATTGCTTGCATAAAATGATTTAAGAACTGTTCCCTCTGACATTTCCAAGTTTATTGTTATTTTGGTCTGTTGTGTTTTCATGCTACAGTCATCTATCTATCTGGACCTGTAATTTATTTTGGGGAAGACTTCTAAGTATGCATTCAAATTTAATAAATACAGAGGTGTATTCTAACTTCCTAGATCTTCTTTTGTTTTTAGTTATTTTTGACATTACTGATTTTTCATTTGATTTGGGGTACTGACTTTGTGAGATGAAGTTTTTAGTTAGAAGTCCTGCTCTCATTTTGACTATAGGATCTGTAATGATGTCCCTCCCATTAGTTCTGATATTATACTTTGAAAACCACATCCAATAAGGCTTTATTGATATATTTTCATCTTCCAAATACAGGTTTTATTCCTTTTTTTATTTTAATTCTGCTCATATCTTCACTTTCTTTTTCTACTTTTCTTCAAATTTTCTTTTCATTTTTAGCTTCCTAAGCACTGTAATCTACTGTCTTTTTTCTAAGTTCAGTTACAGCTACATGCTACAAATGTTGGTAGGTTGTGTTTTCATTTCTTTATCATTTTGTTAGAAAAAAATCTAATTTGTTTTATTTCTTTATAAGTCATATATTATTTAGTAATGAATTATTTAATAATTAAGGATTTTCTGGATACACTTTATTACCACATCTATTTTAATCCTATTAACAATCAAAAAATGGTCTCTGAATTTCAAATTTATTTAAAATTATTTAGTTATTTAAAACTTTGTTTCCTGGTACAAAAAGTTCCATTTTGCTGACTGCCTTGTTTCATTAACGTGCTGTATGTCCCACAGTTACAGAGTGCATTTCTGTAAATTTCCTTTAGGTTGAAGTGTTTGATAATATTCAAATCTCTTATCTTCATTGTGGACTTGTGTGTATGTCTTTACTTGACTCATTAATAAGAAAACTGTGTCAGATCTCCAACTTTTAATGTTGTTTTATTTATATTTCCCATTAGTTTTATCAAACCGTGCTACATTTATCTTGAAGCTCTGTTATTAGATATAAACATTCAGCATTATTAATCCTTCATTAATGAATTGTCACTATCAGTACAAAATATCTGTTTATGCTTAGTAATACCCTTGGTTTTTAAGTCTGCTTTGTTTGATAGTAATATAAACTCAGCAGTTATCATATTTTTAATGTAGTTATTATGCTAGAATTTTCATTTGTTTCCTCTCTTAGAATTTCTATTTTCCTTAAAATAATATCTTTTTTTGGTGGTGTACTACTGGATATTGAACCCAGGACCTCACACATGCCAAGTACCTGCATTACCAATAAGCCTTTCTTAGCTTTCTGTTTTGAGACAGGGTCTTGCTAAGTTGCTCCAGACAGACCTCAAACTTGGAATTCATCTACTTTAACCTTCAGAGTAGCTGTAATTACAAGCTCATGCCAGTAGAACCTTCTGAAATATGCCATTTCTTTATGTATTGTTGTTATTCAACCTGTATTTTAAAAACTGTTAATATATTTACAGTAGTTTTTAAGTCCTTGTCTGCTAATTACAATAATTTTCTTGATTAGTTTATATTGATGTCATTTCCCCTGGATTATGGATCCCATTTTCCTCCACTTGGGATATTTTGTAATTGTTTATTTTGGGATATCATGTAACAAACATTGTAGAAAGCTGACATTTAATTATGTTTAGTTTCAGAGCACAAGCCTCTTTTTTTTCTTCGCCTTTTAGAGAGAAAAGCTGACATGTAATCCTTTTAGAGTTGATTTGAACTTTAGGGTTAACTCTAACTGTAATTAGTGTGAGTTTTTTTGGATGAATTCAACCTCCAACCTCTTTCTTCAAGTTACTTATATCTTCTTGATAGTTGAACTAGGAGAAGTTTACAATTGTTTGATCCATCCTGCCCACGCTCTGACATTCCAAATTGTAAGAAAATGTCGGTGTTTCCAATTTTCTTTGTGTATCCCTTTCCCCAACTGTGTTGTTGATGAAATAAGTGAATCTTGAAGGTGAAGAAGCGGCTAAGTCATTTGTTTTGCATTTGGATGTCTTTCCAGTTTGCTCCCTGAGCTCATCTTGATACCGAAAGCCCAGCTGATTTCTCTTCATCTCCACATTAGTTCACTATGGCAGGCTCAGGGAAGTTTCAGTGGATGCAGAAAACTGTCTTCCAGGTAAGGAAGCTGTCGTGGTTTATAGAGCATGTTTGTCTCTGAATTCAAGTCATCAGCAGGAAGAGAGGAAACAAAGCCAGGTCTGCTGATGACCTGACAGTTACCATGTGGGAACGTTGCAGTGGCTGGGTGTAGACTTCCCATAGAAGATGACCCTCTAGTTTTGTCTTTGTGAGGTGTTTTTGGTTTGGTTTGGTTTTTTTTATTTTTTGGAACTGGTCTTTCTATGAAGCTCAGGTTGGCTGTGCACTGAAATTTCCCAATTAAAACTTATTTTTAATTTGATATTTTAATTAAGAGCTAAATAGACCTCTAGAAGGGATTGGAAAGAGTTTGAGACAGGGACCGGGAGACATCTAAGCAGCAGAAGAAATGTGTACAAAGCCTCTAAGGTGAGAAGAACCTAGGTTTCATCTTACTAAAATTAATTTGTCTATTGTTAAATACATTTTCAGTGAACAGAGAAACTACTACATAACAGAAATGGGATTATTCAGGGCTAGCCTGAAACCTCCACAGTGTTCTCAGCATTTCAGTTGTGGCTTTGTCATCAGCAATAGGAGTGATTATTCTATTTCTGGCTCTGGATTTATTATGGATACAGTCCATAGTAATTCATAATATCTTGGAACTCTTGTTGGAATCTGAAATGAGAACATTCAGCAAGATTTATAAATGAGGTTATTTTATTTTGTAGAGACAGAATTTAAACGCTTATCCATGTTCCTTTTCAAAATATAGGGACTTCACAAAGTGAACAAATGGATATTTTATAATAACTTACAGCTCTGAAAATTCTAACTTTGAATACCATATTTTGATTAAGTAAATTATATGTATTATGTGCAATCGGAATGTATGCGATTAACTAATTTTGCTTCTTTAGAAAATCCAAGAGCCTCCAAAGACCTTTGAAGAATTCTTAAAGTCCCAAAATTGGGTGAGTAGAAGATCCTAATTTATCCAGCAGTACAACTTTTAAAATAGCAGATGTGCTCCTTGCACTGGCCATCTCTACTCTGTTAGGACCCTTGTGCATTCCCAGATGTAGGAACTTTCCTAGACCTGCCTTGGTAGACCTCCTTATACTTACCTCCCTGCGCTCCACTTTTCCATGATCTCAGCTCTGCTAAGACCCTTTGTTGCTTCGGGGAGCTTTTGCAGACCCTCTTTAGAGAGCGCACTTTCCCATAGCTCCTTCCTCCTGCCATCTCTGATGTTTGAACTGTTCTGAACCCTCAGTTCTGGTAGCTTTCCAAGACCTGCCTTGGCACATCGCCTTCCGTTAGCTCCCCACGCTCCTGGATCTCAGCTCAGCTAATACCCTTTGTCGCTCCTGGAGGCTTTCTTAGACCTGTCTTGGTACACTCCCTTTACCATCCCTCCTTGAACTTGCCGTATTTGTTCTGTTAGGACCTCTGTGGAACACCAGACCTAGGAGCTTTCCCAGATCTATCATGGTGAATTTCATTTCCCACACATCTTGACACTCCGCATTACCATCTCAGGTCTGCCAGGAACCTTGCATGCTGCTAGGAGCTTCCCTAGACCTGTCTTGCACTTAGACCTGCTTGGGTTACTAGGATTCTTGTGCCGGAAGACCTGTGAGCTCTCCCAGCCCAACTTAGCAGCTAACCTGTTCACTTAGCAACCACTGAGCTGACCATGTTGTTCTAGAACCCTGAGGTATCAAGAATATCACCTCAAAAGTTGTACCTATAGGGGGCTGTGACTGGGGAAGGGTGTCTAAATTTGATTAGATCTATTATTTGAAATGCACAAAAACTCAACAAAAATAGTTTTTAAAAGTTATACCTATCCTTAGCTTCTTACACTTTATGCATTAGCATAAAGTGGCCTGAAAACTGAACACAAAGTGCTACTCAGCTGAGGCCGAATTGACAACTTGAGAAAATAGTGGGGGAAAGATACAAATAACATACAACAAGGAAGAGATCACCTACCAATACCAAGAAATACCGTCAACTCACAAGTCGAACTCCTTGGTCTGATAGAAAAAAACAAAAACATTATCAATAACCAAGATAATGTCTACTACTGAAATTAAGGCCAGATTTGTAATGTTTATTGAGAATGGCAACCTAGCAGATGCACAAGACAGAGATTTCAAAGTAGCAGTTATAAATATGTTTGAGGAGCTGGAAAGGTTATCAATAAAAGACCAAATGAAGACTATGTAAACACAAAGAGTTGAATAAAATAATAAACAATATGAATCATTAAATTAGAATTCAATAAAGAGAATCTCTGAAGAAAAGCCAAACTGAAATAAAAATTAAAATAAAAAACTTGGGAACTCAAACAAAAAACTTAGAGGAAAGAAACAGAAAGGAAGTGGAGGAAATAGAACAGAAAATACTAGAATTTGAAGACAAGCGTGGGGAAATGGAACACTTGATCAAAGAAAATGTTAAATGATAAAATAAGACAGGAAAGGAGTATGCAAGAACTCCGGAACACTGTAAGAAGACCAAGCCTACAAATCATAGGCATAGAAGGAGAAGAAACCTGAGTCAAAGGCACAGAAAATACTTAAAATCATAGAATAAAATTTCCATGTCTAGGGAAAGAGATAACTATGAAGGTAGGTACAAGAGACATGTAGAACACTAATTAGACAAGACCAGAAAAGGAACTCCCCATATCATATAGTAGTCAAAATTCAAAATGTACAGAACAAGGAAAAGATCCTGAAAGCTATGAGAGACAAGAACAAATCACATACAAAGGCAGGCCCATCAGAATAACAACTGACTTTCAATGGAGACTGTGAAAACCAGAGGGCTTGGACCAATATCATACAAGTTATGAAAGAACACAGATTCCAGCTTAGACTACTATACTCAGAAAATTATTAGTTGTAATTGAGTGATAAAGAAAAACTTTCCACAATAAAAACAGATTAAAGGAATTTATGTGCATAAAACCAGTTCTATAGAGAATACTTGATAGAGTACTTCAGGCTGAAGAGAAGAATAAACACTCTCAAGAGGGTACAAAGGATAAATAATCACAGAAAGTCAACCAAAAGAGTTTTGAGAAAACAGCACCACAGCAACAATGTAACAGGAGTTAATAAGCATTGGTCAGTAATAATTCTCAATACTCATGATCTCAACTCCCCAATTAAACAGATTAATTGGTCTGATTAGAAAACAGGATCCATCAATTTTCTGCCTCTGAGAAACACAACTCATCAATAATGATCAACACCATCTTAAGGTAAAAGGGTGAAAAAAGATATTTCAATCAAAAGGAACTAAGAAATGAGCAGGTAGAGCTATTCAAACTAAAACTATTCCGAGGAGACAGAGAAAGTCACCTCATATTCATTAAAGGAAAAATATACCAGGAAGATACTGTAATCCCAAACATATATTCACCACACACGTGGGCAACAAATTTCAGAACAGAAATACTATTGGATCTAAAAATCACACTTGACTCCCACACAGTGATAGTAACTTCAATACCCTACTGTGAATAATAGATCAATTAGACAAAAGCTATTAAGCCCTGGGGTTAAATGACACTATGTATCAGATGAACCTAATATCAACAGAACATTCCACCCAGACACTAAAGAATACATTTTCTTCTCAGCAGCCCATGAAGCTTTCTCCAAAATTGACCACATATTAGGACACTAAGCAAACCTCCAGAACTTTAGGAAAATTGAAATATCCTGTATTCTATCTGATCACAAAGGAATAAAGCTATATATCAACAGCAGTAAAAATTGGGGAAAGTACAGAAACCAATGGAAGCTAAACAACACACTATTGAATGAACTTTGGATCAAGAGAGAAATCAAGAAAGGAATTTAAAAATTCATAGGATTGAATGAAAATGAAAACACATCATACCAAATACTTTGAGACAAAATGAAGGGAGACCTTAGAGAAAAGTTTATAGCATTAAATGCCTACACCAGAAAATTAAAAACATCTCATATAAATAAATTAATGATGGACCTCAAAGCCTTGGAACACCAAGAACAAACAACATGTAAAAAGAGTACATGGGAAGAGATAAATAAAATCAAGGTCCAAAGTGATGAGCTAGAAACAAAGAAAAAATACAGGAAGTCAATGAAATAACAGTTGGTTCCTTGAAAAGATTAACAAAGTTAATAAACCTTTAGTCAAATTAACTAAAAAAGAGAGGTGCCCAAATTAATAAATTCAGAGATGAAAAGGGAAATATTATAACAGACACTGAGGAAATTCCAAAAACCATAAAGCTGTAGTCTAAAGTCTATATTCTCCTAAACTAGAAAACCTAAAAGAAATGAATAAAGTTCTGGGTATGTATGGGTTACCAAAGTTAAATCAAAATGACATAAATAATTTAAACTCATAAAAACTAATGAGATAGATATAGTAATTAAAAATTTCTCAACTAAAAAGACCCGAGAACCAGAGGGATACACCACTGAATTCTGCCAAATATTAAAAAAGAAGCTAATACCAATATTCTTCAAATTATCCTGTATATTAGAAAATATTTCCTTTTATCCAAGCCAGAGTATCTAAAACATTTTTTTAATGCTGGCAAGGATGTGGAGAAAGGGAAATTCTTATACTCTTCTGCATTGCTGGCAGAAGTGCAAATTGCTGCAGACTCTGGAAATCAGTGTGGAGATTCCTCAGAAAGCTAGAAATTGATCAACTATTTGATAAGGCCATACCACTCTTGGGCATATATCCCCAAATTCTGTATCCTGCTACAGAAATACCTGTTAATCCATGCTCGTTGCTGACCTTTTTATAATAACCAAGAACTGGAAAAAACCAACTGATAATGAATAATGAAGATGTGGTACATATATAGAATGGAATATTATTTAGCTCTTAAGAGAATAAAAATTATGTAATTCACAGGTAAATAGATGGAACCGGACACAATCATCCTGAGTGAAGTAACCCAGACCCTGGAACATAAACTGTTGCATGTTCTCTCTCATAGCCATGCATGATTGTAGTTGAAAATCCAGAGAGATCAGGAATAAGCAGCCACGGGCAGGGGGAGGCTTCATGAGAGAGAAGTTGGAGTGCAGTGATATAAAGGAGGAAAAAGATTAAATGAGGTGGAGAATGGGAGTTAGAGCAGAGGAGGGAGTATGGGGAACTGTAACTAACGCTAAAGGCTTTTGCAAAAGCCATATGGAAACCTACCACTATAAAAGTTGCTTAAAGTATATACATAGAAATTATGTTTTAAAGGAATTATCTTACAACAAGGAGATATTTCCCCTACTACATACCGTAGACTTGCAAAATAAAAGATCAATGGCAGGAATGGACTTTCTCTCTAGAAGCTGTTGATCAGGGGTCCTACAGACCCTCAAACAATGTGGCCATTGCCCCTGCTCCTTATTTCACACCAGAACTTTACAATAAGACCCTCTTGAAGACACTACATACATGGACTATAGAACAAATAAGGAGAAATCAAGCTGGTACTAATGCCAAGTCCTCATCTCTACTGGCTAGCTCTCATAGTGCTGGAAGGTACTATGAAAGCTACCCAATTGAAAATTTAGCATGAACTTTATTCAGCTGTGAATCCTGTGAGCTACAGTATTAAATTGACCTATAATGACTTATTGTTTATACCCATAGATAAATGCATTTCTCATCTCTCAACAGGGAAGCTTCTTTATATAGCAGATAACTTCAACTGGCTAACATGCAGAGAATAAGAGACTTAAATCTACTTATCCCTGAAGGGGACTCCTATAGCAAACTTTTAGTTTAAAGCTCTATATATTCATCAGGGAGATTATCCTATATCTCCATGCCTCCCTCCTTCTTCTTCTTCCTCCTCCTCCTCCTCCTCCTCCTCCTCCTCCTCCTCCTCCTCCTCCTCCTCCTCCTCCTCCTCCTCCTCCTCCTCCTCCTCCTCCTCCTCCTCCTCCTCCTCCTCCTCCTCCTCTTCTTCTTCTTCTTCTTCTTCTTCTTCTTCTTCTTCTTCTTTCTTAGGTCTTTGTCTGGTTTTAATATGAAGATAAATCCTGACTGTGTGAAAAGAACTTGGAAGGGATCCTTTTCTATTTTACTGAATAATTTGAGGAGTATTAGTATTAGTTTCTCATTGAAGGTTTGGTAGAATTCTTTGCAGAGTCCACCTGGCAGGCTTTTTTATTTGGGAGATTTTTAATTTCTTCTATCCCTTTGGTTGTTGTGGATCTGTTTAAATTATTTTAATTTAACTTTGGTAGGTCATATATAGAGAGAAATTTATTAATTTCTTTTAGATTTTCCTCTAAGTACTGGCATATAAAATGTAAAAGCATTTCCTTGTGGAATTAAAGGAAATTCCTTGAATTTCCTCAGTGTCTTTTGTAACGTCTCTCTTTTCATCTATAATTTTACTAATTTGTGTCTTATTTCTTTTTTTGGTAATTCTATCAAGGGTTTGTCATCTTGCTAATGGAATCGTTTCAAAGAACCAACTCTTTTATTGATTCTTTATACTGTTTTCCTCATTTCTGTTTCTTTAATTTCAGCCTTGACTTTGATTATCTCTTCCTGTTTACTATTTTCGGTGCTATTTGTTCTTGTTTTCCAAGACTTCCTGATGCATCATTAAGTTATTAATTTGAGAGCTCTACAGTTTTTATGTGGGCACTGAGTTCTTTAAATTCCTCTTAGGATTGCCTTCATTGTGTCTCATTGATTTGTGTACTTTGTGTTTTCATTTTCATTCAATTCTAGGAATTTTTAATTTTCCTTCTTGACATGTTTTTTTTCTTTGATATAATTATCATTCAGTAGTATGCTGTTTATTTTCCATGAGTTTGTATACTTCCTGTAGTTTCTACTGCTGTTGATATTCTACTTTATTCCATGGTAGGCAGATAGAATGCAGGGGCGTTTCTTCAGTTTTTGTGTATTTGCTGAGATTTGCTTTGTGTCCTAATGTCTGGTTACTTTTGGAGAAAGTTCCCTAGACTGATGAGGAGTGTACATTTTTCAGTATTGGGTGTAATGGTCTGTTGATTTTGGTTTTGTTAGGCCCCTTAGATTTATAATGTCGTAAACTACAATGTTTCTTGGTTTAATTTTTGTCTGAATTTGCCTATTGGGGATAGAGGGCTATTAAAGTTACCCACTACCACTGTGTTCTAGTTAAACTGTAGTTTTAGATGTAAGAGTATTTCTTTTATTAAATCAGGTGCACCTGTGTTTGGTGATTGTATATTTAGAATTGTAATACTTTGTTGGTGGATTATTCCTCTAATAAGTATGAAGTGACTATTTCTTCTCAGCTTTGGTTAAAGTTGATTTATTTTTTAATTTTTTGATATTAGAATTAGCTAAGCCTGCTTATTTCTTTGTTCCATTTATTTGGAATACTTTTTCCATCTTTTAACTCTAAGGTAGTGTCTATCATTGATGGTGATAATACAGGGGAACAACAGAATCCCCTTTTAGGGTTCTTTGTCTCATTCATGAAAGAATTTAAAAATGGACTAAAATGAGCTTTAGGACAATTTTGTTAGAATTTAAAGAAAAATCCTCAGGGTGGGCAAGTTGTAAATCTCAGCAGCTGCCCAGAGAAGAAATATGGAGGGGAGAAGGAGGGAAAAAAGCCATCAAGTCATGCCTCTCTAGAACTGGCACGGAGACCAGATACTTGGCAGATTAGCAGCCACATAGCAGAGGGGAAGGGAATATTAGGAAAAAGTAAAGAAACAGAATGTCAGTATAGCCCAAGGTGTTAATGACAGCATTGTTAGAAAAGAGAAAGGAGAAAAGGAGACTTAGGAAGAGCAACTTTTCTATGGCCAAGCAATAAGCACTGAACTAGGGGCTAGGGATTCTGGGCAGGAGACAGACATTTACCCCATGAATACAGTAAGTAGTTTGCCCATCTCTTTAGCATGAATAAAGGTCAACTCACTTTCTTACGGATAGTCCTATGATCAGGTGATCATCCACAAACCTGGAAAGTTAAGGCCTTCATCCAGGTCAGAAATTCTAATCCTCTTGACCTGATCTTTCCCAAGGGGCTTCCTGCCACCATAACAGTGAGGTAGGTTCCTTGGAGGCAGCAAAGACATGTATCCTATTTCCTGATCCAGTTTGGCAGTCTGTGTCACTTCATTGAGGAAGCAAGACAGTTAATACTGAGTTGTTAGTGAATAATGTTCATTAGTGTCTGTTATTTTTGTTCTTGTTTTGTGCTGTTTTCTTAGACTTCTTTTGATTAATTGTTCCAGGATTATTTATTCCCTATGACTGCTTGGGCATATTTATTAATGTCTTCATCCCCAAAAATTCCTTCTAATATCCTCTGTAGAGCTGAAAATGTAACCAGGGATATTGAAGACAGAAATTTAATAACATGCTAAAGAATGAAAAGGCATCCCATACTCATGAATAGGAAGAATTAGTGTTGTAAAAATGGTCATCCTACCAAAAGCAATCTACAGATTCAATATAATCCCAATTAAAATGGCCAGGGCAATTTTTCATAGACATAGGGAAAAAATTCAAAAATATCTATGGAGACACAAAAAATCAAGGATAGCCAAAGCAATCCTGAACAAAAACATATGAGTCAATATCACCATACCTGATTTCAAATTATACTACAGAGTCATAGTAATAAAAGTAGTATGGGACTGGCACAAATACACACACATAGAACAAGGGAACAGAATAGAGGATCTGGATGTAATTCATGTAACTACAGTTACCTGATGTAATTTGATTTAGTTATCTTTAAGACTCCAAAAATAGACATTGGGGAAAGGAAAGAATCTTCAAAAAATTATGCTGGGGAAACATGGATTTTAACATGTAGAAAAATAAAACTAAGCCCTTACCTCTCACCCTGCACAAAATTCAACTCCAAAAGAATTGAGGACCTCAATATAAGACTTGATAACCTGAATAATCCTGCTAGAGGGAAAATTGTGGAGTACCCTTCAACTTATAGACACAGATAAGAATTTTCTGAATAATCTAGTAGCACAAGAAATAAGACCAACAATTGACATTTTGGATCTCATGGAATTAAAAAGCTTCTGGACAGTAAAGGATGCTATGAAGCAAGTGAACAGGCAGCCCACAGAATGAGAGAAAGTTTTGCCAGCTCTTCATCTGATGGAGGATTAGTGTCTAAAATGTATAAAGAATTCAGAAAGCTAAACACCAAGAAAATAATTTAATTTAAAATTGGGCTGTAAAACTGAACAGAGAAAATTCTCAGCAGAAAAAATATAAATGGCTATGAAACACTTTAAAAGGCACTCGACATCCTTAGTCATCAGAGAAACATAGATTAAAAGTGTTTTCATCTCACCCTATTCAGAATGGCCATCCTCCAGAACATAAATCCCAACCAATGCTAGTGTGGACTTGGGTAAAAGATAACCCATATTCATTGGTGGTGGTGGTATAAACTAGTGATGCTACCCCTAGACATATATGCAAAGGACTTTAATCTTAATATGGAAACATTTACGCATCCATGTTCACTGCCACCCTATTTACAATAGCTAAGAAATGTAATCAACATAGACAATTGATAAATGGATAATGATAATGTGGTACATATACACACTCAATTATAAAAATCATATTTGTAGGTAAATATATGTAAATGGAAAAAATATCCTGAGTGAGGTAATTCATGCCAAAAAAAGGCCTCCTGTTGTCTCTCATATGTGGATCTTAACTTCAGATCTTTTGTATGTTTAACTTGGAGCATGACTGAAGCCGTAAAGAGGTCTTTGAGGTGAGACATGTTCAGTGAGAGGGATTATAGATTAAAGGTAAAATGAAAGCATAGAAGTGGAATACTGGGGTCAAATTGCTTAAACAAGGAGGGGTGTGAGACTTTGGAGGCTATGGGAGGGACAACCCAAAGGAAGGATATATGAAAAGTCATTTGGAAGCCTAGTATCTCATAGTGTAATTAAAAATATAATTGGAGAGATTGTAGAATACATATGGTATGAAAGAGGGGGGATACTGGAAGGTGTTAAAGGGTTATGTGGGGATGGGATGGTGGGATAGGGTAGAGGAGAGGGTAGTATGTGGGTTAACCAAAACAAACAATATATGAAAAAACTATAGAAACCTACCAGTTAGTTGCACATTTCTAAATATAACTTTAAAAAAAAGTTTGAATATAATTATCATGCATGGATGGGCAGGGCCACTCACAGAAAGCATATGTTATTAAATAAAGTCACAGTGCAGACATGGAATGACTCTCTACAAGTTACTGGTTAAGTAGGTACTATATCTCCAAAACATTGCAGGCCATGAATACTGCCCTTGGTTACCCATTGTATCTACATAGTAAGAAACTGTTGCTGAACATCCCAAGGTATTTGTCTGCAGGACATAGAGAAATCAGTCTCTGACTGGGAAACTTCCTCCCTGCTCCCTAGCTTTCATAGTGCTGAAACATGCCATGGGAGCTTCTGGAAAGGAAAAAAAAAAAAAAACATGAGTGATCTTACTTAGCAAGCTACAGTACCAACCTGCCATGCAAGAGGTACCCACTGTGCAACAGTAGCATGACAGTTATGGCTACCTACTTTCTGATTGTATTTGAGGCCTGGGTCCCAGGATTAAATTTTATACCTGGTACACCATAATCCTGGTCAAAAGCATATTACTTGGGAGGTCATAGGACCTAGATTAGAAAGTTTTATTTTGCTCAACGGTCATATTCTCAAATTGCCTTCTAAATATTTATGTTTATAGCCATAGACTTGGCTGCTCTCAACCTTGGTCAGATAAGTTTCTTTGTACAATTGGTAGCAGTTAGTGGAGAGATACATAATTGATCAAAGCACAGAGAATAAGAGACTGAGTCCCTAAATCTTAGGGACTTTATTAAACCCCACCCCTTCTAAGACTCAGGAAACATTGCAGAAGACAAGGTAGAAAGAATGTAAGAGCCAGAGAATGGAGAGGTGTGCTATTGCTATGAAATTCTGTCTTCTGGACATGACATGGCTATCATACTCATGAACTCAGCAGCTGTGGTTTTCTGTGTAAAATTTACACAAGATCAAGTAAGTTAAATTCCAAGAAGATAAGGGGGTTGCTCTTCAGGACTCACCCCTTATTGAGGGTCTACTGACATCTGATAACTTCTGGAGGACGGGGAATCATTCATTTTGAAAGTGTTCCCACTGGTAGTTTTCCTGTGTTGCAGTGGATATCTCTGTACTCAAGTACACATAGGCAGCACTAACTGGAATTAGTGAGTTATTTTTTAAATATAAGAAGACATGTCTGGGAAGGGGACATGTTGGGGGGATGTAGGCAGAGTTAGATAAGGGAACTGGATAGATATGATCATATTTCATTATATACATGTATGAAATTTTCAAGAATCAAGTAGAATTATAATAAAATCAAGAAGAAAGCAAAGAATTTGAACAGTGTTATAGACTAATGATTCTAATAACAATGCGGAGAACATTCCCTCTGAATATAATTTACATTCTTAAAACAGGAGAAAACGTATGTTGCAACATAAAATAAGCCTTAAATCTAAAATTGAGTTCCTAGTATCTAATATCTTTTCCAACAATAATGGGATAAAATCACAAATGAATAACAGGAATTATTAGGGAATATTGGAGAATTCACACATATATGAATATCAAATAAAAGACTCCTGAGCAATCAATGGGTGAAAAAGCAAATAAAAAACAAAAAAATCCTAATATAAATGAAAATGGCAATATAATGTAATAAAACATGGAATGCAACAAAACTATATCTAAAAAGTTTATGTAGTGTCAACGGCCTACATTAAGAAAAAATAACCTAACTTTATAATTCAAGGAACAAGACAAAGGACAAAGCAATCCCAATGTTAGTAAAAGAAAGGAAACAATGAAGTTAGGATGCATACAAGTGAAAAAGAGGACACCAAAAAACAAGATGATCAGTAGAACTAAAGGAAGAGTCATTACAGTCAATACCATAAAACTACAAAGTATTTTAGTAGACAACTGTAAAAACTACAGCGATGATTAGGATAACCTTAGAAGAAAAGGATAAATTCCTAGGAATGTAGAAACGAAGTATCTAAATCATGAAGAAATGAAAAATCTAAACAGACTGACGCTGAGTAAAGATATTGAATCAGCAATAAAAAAAAAAATCTATCAAAGAAAAGCCCAGGGCATCACTGGTGAACCCTAGCACACATATTAAAAATAATACCAATACTTTTCCAGACTCTTACAAAAAGACCAGAGAACAGAATACCTAAAAGTCATCTTATGTCACCATACCCAGTCACCATACCCAGATATTGAGACCAGACAAGATTCTGTAGACTAAATCTCTTATGATAAATATTTATGCAAAATTCTAGAAAACTGAACTCAACATTACATTAAAAGAATCATAGATTATGATAAAATAGGATTTATCCATGTGGTACAGGGTGCTCCAATATACGCACATTACTACATATGATAGTATATTTTATTAAAGAGAAATAAAATAGCATTTTAATAGATGTGTGTCCCTGGATAGGACTCCTATATTAAAGCTCACGCACTCACAGTGAGAGCGGGCAGAAATTTTGTAAGAGCCAGGGATTGTGCATGAACATAAGGAAACAGAAGCTTTGGGGCCTCTGCAAACTTGCAATAATGGTGAGAACATACACAAGACCCACATTGACTTAATCAGACAAACACTTTGCATAGAACTGCGGAAATGAGCACCAGGGCCCAACCTTAGCCAGGGAACATTGGCTATTGATTACTGCGGGGTGAGGGAGAGTAGAGCTTCTTTAAAGGGAGAGACTCTAGATATGCTGACTAGACACCAGTGGATGAACGTGCACTGAGGAACATGTGGGTACAAATTCTCGACCAGGCAGGATTTAACATATATGTCAGAAAGCATGAAATCTGTTAATGGGGGTGATGGGGATGCAGAGGGTGGAGAGGATCTAAATGTGATTAAGATCTATTATATGAAATGCACAAAAACTCAAGAAAAATATTTTTAAAAGAAAAAATATGTGCCAAAATTCAACATCGTTTCATAATAAAATCTCTCATCAGACCAGGTAGTAGAAGGAATACAGCTCCATATATTTTGTAGGGTTATATTTGACAAGTACATAACTAACATGATGCTCAGTTTTGAGTATGTAAAAACTTTGCCCCTGTGATAGAAACAAGATAAAATTGTTTATGCTTGACACTTCTCAACATTGCAATGGAAGTTCTAGCTAAGACAAATTTTGAAAGATCCAAATAAAAATAGAAGCTATAAAATTGTGTTTTGTAGACAGTATGTTTTTATAAAATCTGAAAAACGGACTAAAAAAAATCAGTGTAGCCGTAGGTTATAAAATCAACATAAAAATCCATAGCATTACTATATACTAACTGAATTATTTGAAATAGAATTACAGAAAACAGTCTTTCATAATAGCAGTAAAAAATGATAAAATTTCAACCAGGAAGTAGACTATATTAAAATTTATGACATTAGTAAAAGAAATGAAAAACTACAATATGTTCATGGGCTAGATGAATCAGTGTTATCCAACTATTCATATCAGCTAAAGAAACCTTCAGGTTTGGAATGATTCCCATTAAAATTAAAATTCTAATGACATTGTTTATAAAAATAGAAAAAAAACTTGAAGTTTATATGGCTAGATAGAGAAAGAAACATAAAAATTCAAAGCACTTCTAAGTACTAAAGACAAAGCTGAAGGCATTGTTCCCTTGACTTCAAACTACTGCAAAACTACAGATTGAGAAGTAAATCTGGGTATTTTTTGGCAATTGATCTTAAACAAAGATGACAAAGATATATATAATCTCCAGTAAATGGTGTCTGGATAATTGGACACTCACACTCAAAATGACACTGAGCCCTTATCTCATACATGTAAGAAATTAACTCAAAACGTCCCAGAAATAAAACCTGAGTCTATGAAACTACTAGGAGGATACATGGCAGAAGAGTTCTGTAACGTTGATCTAGACAGTATGTATTTGTGCACGAACCTCAAGGATAAGCAACAAAAACAAAGTGGACAGTCATCGACACAATCAACAGCATGAAAACGTAACCCCAAGTTGAAAGTATGTACAAACCATACATATGGTAAGGGGATTAACAGCAAAATATATAAGATCTCCATAGCAAGAAAATAGCCCAGTATAAAATGGGCAAAAGACCTAGTGTCTCAAAAGAGGCAAACAGAGAGCCAAGAAGTGCATGAACCTGTGCGGCATTGTTCTTGGGGAGAGGTAAATCAAAATCACAATGACTACCACCTTTTGTTCACCTTTTTGCTCTCTCACTTGGGCCAGTTCAGCTGGCCCTGCTGGATGTTTTGAGTGCTTAGCTGATGACTTCTCACTATTTGTTGCTTCTCTCTATCTTCTACTTGCTATTAATTCTTTTACTTTTGCTTGATATATACTTAATAAAGTCACTCATTCAAAACAATAAGCATGGCTAACAGATCATTCTCCAGACCTCACAAAACATACCCAGTCATGTGGATAAACCTAGGAGCATGATGAATGATATAAGCGAGACCCAGAAGGACAATTACTGCATGATCTAGGCTTACGTGTGATTTCAAAAAAGTGGAAATCTCAGTAGCACAGGGGAGCCTGGTGGTTGCAGGGCCTAGTAGCAGTATGAGAAGAAATGGATTGAAGAATTTAAAGTTTCCATAACTGTATGTTAAAACATTCTAGATATCTGTTGGACAGAATGGTGACTCTACTTAATGTATTATATATTTAAAAATTGTTAGGACAATATATTTCACATAAAAATAAAGCAAAGCCTATGTGAGGTAATGGATGTGTTATTAGCTTTATAATTTGAGGATCTATTCAAAGAATACACAGATGTTAAAGCAACATGTTATTTACCTTAAATATGTACAATTTTGTCTGTTACACGTCAAACTGAAAAAATAAAAGCAAAAAGCCAACTTATGTGCCTCCTAATTCTGTTTCCTGCACCAAATACTGAAAAGAATAAGAAGTGAATCCTGTGTATGTGTGATTCTAAACTTGAGTCTTTTTCTATAAGAGGAATCATTAGATCAACTGATGAATTTCAATAGAGTTTAAGTTTTGATCAGGGAAATGTATTACTACCATCCTGATTTTTATGTGATATTATTATTATGTAGGAGAATGCTTTTGTTTTTCAAAAATATACTCTAAAGTATTCAAGGATCATGGGTCATTAAGGCAATAATTTATCCTTAAATGATTCAGAAAAATTGTCTCTGCAAAGCATTTTAATTTTACTGAAGTATATTAACTATTTCACAATTTGTTTTAAAATACTTAATAAAAATGCTGTAGAATGAAATTTCAAATTTTGCTCATTGGTTTTAAACTCTGTTATTTAAATTTATTAAAAATTATTTGAAATATATCTTTATATTTTTGTAGGAATATTGGCCCAGGAATGTTCGTTTTAGAGATCAGGATATATTGGATGACGCTATGAAAAAAGTACTAGAAGACAGTTCATTTACTTCAATTTATTCTCTTCTATGGGATAGGGTTCCTCGAATATTTCAAGAAGTCATTACGATGGACTCAAGATTAAATGAATGTTCATTTCTTTTGCAAAATCATGCCTCCAAACTATTTGATTGTAGCAAAATTATGTCCAAGACAAGTAAGATATGGGTTTTTTTGTGTGTGAAGAAAGTAATAGTTCTGGTGTGTGTGTGTGTGTGTGTGTGTGTGTGTGTGTGTGTGTCTATCTGTCTGCTACCTATATGTGTGCTCTCATAATGAAATTCTAAAGTATAAATGTCTTAAAATGTTAAAAATACTATCATCAAAACATGACCTAATAAGTGCTTTTAGGTATGCCTAAGCATGTAGTTTGAAAGAAAGTGTCACCGAGACAAACATAAAGCAGTTATAAACTTTGTTAAACTGGAATAGAGGTAGAAAATATCAGGGATTCAGGGAAACAAGATACACCAACTGATACTGTAGGAAGTCTGCCAGCCACCAAGGGTAAGTGTTGAAATCAAGAGTAAAGGACTGAGAGATAATCTATGTGGTCTAGGTTATCTTATAAATATATTTAACAGTCAGTTTAAAAGAGTGAATGAATGAAAAGCATATCCTCAAATAATCATTTTTTTCTTTCCTATAATTTGTATAACTTTTATGTGATTATATTGATCACTCTGTTTCTTTGTGGTCATCCACCACCCCTGGCCCTTATTCTGCCTCCTCTTCTGCAATGGTCTCTGATCCCTGGGTGGCAGACCTTTAATATAGGAGACCTATCCAGGGACACACACTCTTCAGTCTCTTATTCTCCACTTTTTGGACAGTCGTGGCTTCATATGTTAATCACCATCTGTTGTGTGAGGAATCTTCACTGGTGAGAGTTGAGAGATGTATTCTCTCTGGTCACTGTTCTACTATGTTTCCTGAGTCTCGGGTATAGAAGTTTCATTGTAGATGTGTCAGGGCTGGGTATCACACAGACAGTTATTCTCTGTGTTTGACCAGTTGTTGAACTCTGTAATAGTTTCTATCTGTTGAAAAAACAAGTATTTTGGTGAATGATGAGAGGTATACTTGTCTATAAAATATAAGATACATATTTAGGATACAGTAAGAAATTATGGTTGCCTAGGGATGTGACAGATGTAGGTTTTTCTCTAGGATCTATGACCTCTCCAGTCACGTATATTTGGCTTTGTTTATAGTACCACACACTAGTTCCCTCTTATTGAATGGGATTTAAATCCAATTAAATAGCTGTTGATTATCCCCAATTTAAAAGTGCCTGTACTGCATGAATAGAAATAGTTTGCTGTGCCTGGGGATGGGTGCTGGAAACTGAACTTTACATGTTCTCAAAGAGCTATTAAGTTAAGAGCTATTAACTTCTTAACTACTAAGTCATTTCTCCTGCCCCTGTGGGACATTTTCTTGTTTGCTAATTGATATAGGAGGGACCAGTCTACTGTGAGTGGTACCATCCATAGGCAGGTAGGCCTAGGCTGCATAAGAAGTGTTGCTGAACATGATCCTGAGAGCAAGCCAGTAAACAGTGTTCTGTGGTTTGTGTTTCAAGCTTCTTCCTTGAGTTCCTGCCTTGGCTTCCTTTGAGGATGGACTGCAATTTGTAAAGTGAAATAAATTCTTTCCTCTCCAAGTTGCTTTTGGGCATGGTATTTATTACAGCCACAGAGAAGCAAACTAGAACAACCCTCCATGCTGGAATTTGGACAGGTTTGACCTTGTGCTGATGTTGTGTAGCCACTGCTGCTGTGAATTCGTATGTGCAACAGTCAGGTCATGTCCAAAGGAGAGCATTTCGTAGCACTACCACCATCCTCCAGTTCTTACATTCTTCTGCCTCCTGTTCTGTGATGTTCTCTGATTATTCGGGGGAGGGTTTTGATATGTCCCATCCATGACTGAGGACTCACAGTCTCTTATTCTTAGCACTTTGAACAGTAAAGTAATACATTTAACAACTACCTACTGCAATAAGAATCTTCACTGACTAATTCTGAGAGCAGCACAAATCTGTGGATATCAGCATGAATATTTAGAAGGCACTTCGACAACTGTGTGTGATGTCTTTAGAACAAGCGTGAACTCCTTCCTATGGAGCAGGCCATGATCTAATTTAAAGAGCGTTTTGTTACTTGCATAAACAGCCATGTCACTATTGCACCAGTGGGCACATTTTTCCTAGTCAGTATTGTGACTAGGGAGCATACAGGGAGCAAGGCTGGATAAGAACCACTGATGTTTTTCTCCCCCAGTATCCTGCATAGCACCTTCTAACACTATGAAAGCTAGCCAGTTTCCTGTTAAGTTCAAGACTGATTTCTCTGTATCCTGTAACCAAAATGTGTGGTCTTTAGCATGTCTTAACACTTAGTTATGATGGGCAACCAAGAGCAATGGCAACAGACTATATTGTTGCGGATGCCTCTGGAGCCTTTCTGACCAATAACTTGTAGGGAGGTAACCCATTCCTGATACTATCATTTTCAGTTAATAGCCCATATCTTCTGGGAGCGGGATGGTTCACTAACATGGGGTCCTTATGTTTAAACACCTTTTTTAAAAAAGTATTTTTATGTAGAGAATAAGCAACTTGTGAAGTGGAGCCTCAGTCAATACATCTACAGAGTAACCCCTACACCTAAGACATAGGGAACCCATCTTAGAAGAGGGGGCAGAGGTCATTGCTACAGGAAGGGTAATTTTGAGGAAGGAATCATACTGTATTATTCATGCTACTTTGTTTCTGAATCGGACTTGTGCATCAGAAGTTGAGTGGGTCTTTTTGTTCAAATCACCTTTCTTCTTTTAGTGAGGAAATGGGGAGAATTAAGTTGTAAGATGGTTGAGACATTGTTTTCTTTTGTGGAATTGGTATTGAGAGCTGAAGGTTCTCATCCTAGTCTTTTGAGCATCAATTGTTGTCTGCAAGAACAGACACTGTGGAAGGGTGGGTATATCCCTTGCTGGTTTTCTCTCCTGCCTTCTGGTGTGTCTCTCTCCATCCCTATGCCCTGATTTGAGTAAGTGTTGGTCAACCAATGGTTGGAGACATGAGATCTTAGGAAGCAGAGCGTGCAGTCAGGAGGCATATGGGTTCAGGAGGAGTTGAGCCTACCTGAGGGCACTGGAAAGGGAGATCCCAAAAGAGGCGGTAGCTTATAGGGTGAGAAGCAGTGGGCCTAGGTTGAGATATCAGGGTGGAAGATCTCAACGGAGCAAAGCCGTTGAGTATATGGAGGTGAGATGCCAAAGAGGCTGGTAGACCTATGGACTGTGACAGAACAATTCCTGCCAGAGGCTCAGAGAAGAAAGATTACTGAGGAGGCAGATGATCTTCGAGGTAGGGAGGAGCAGAGATACCTGATGAGTGGGGAAGGGATGTCCCAGAGGAGCAGGGCCTACCTAACAACGCAAGGAAATGATGTCCTTTAGGAGACAGCCATTCCTGTGGAGTGGGGAACAGTAGTGTTTGCATGGTGGTGCAGGAAATGAGAGAGGGATAGGGTGGATCTATCTATAGGGCGGGGAGAAGCCCGTCTACCTGGAAACACAAGTTAAATTTCTAATATGACCACTCACAGCTACAAAAGGAAAGAAAGATGGGCATGGTGGCATATGCCCTTAAACCCAGCACCCAGGAGGCAGAGACAGGCAGATTTTGTGAGATGAAAGCCAGCCTTGTCTACATAGATGAGTTCCAGACTAGCTGGGGCTGCAGGAAGATTCTTCCTCAAAAAAAGAAAAAAAAAAGAAAGAAAGGAAGGAAGGAAGGAAGGAGAGTAAGACTGATAGTTCTGTTCCAATCTATGTTCCCTCATAGTTTTTTAAAAATTATGTCTTGAGTGCCTAAAATTTCAGAGCTATATGTAAGTCCAGCTGTAGAGACTGGTGAAGCATAGTATTGATTCTTGAGCAGCTGGAAGACTGAGGTGATCAGGTCTTGGGTAGCTGACAGTGGAATGACAGGTAGGGTCAAGGATCAGGGCCAGCACTGTGACCACCAGGGTGACCAGCTGGAGTCTAAACCTCCATCCTGTGTTAATTTCTGGAATCAGCTAAAGCCAAAGTCCCAGTCTTATGTTGACCTGTGGGACTGATTTGAGCCAAAACCCCTTCTCTTAAATATGAGTTTGAATATTTATATCAAGTTTTTACGTTGATAATTCAATTTCATTACTAGTTGTTTTGTGACACTTTTCCTGGGGAGGCATGAACAAGTGTACCTCACACAGAGAACCAACATATTAATTATACCAGACCCACAGCCCCATGATGATTTCTCTGTGGCCTTGTTCTTAATTTAGTGGGTAAAGTTGTTATGTAGAACCTGTCCATATCTGTTATGTATATGATGGTATTGATTGTAATTATAAAGCCATTTTTTGTATATTAAATAAATAAATGTGATTAGGTATAGTATTTAGACATTTAATATCCTTTTTGGCTTTAGATTGTTCAGATCCTAAGAATGTGTATAAATCTATATTTTCCTCATTATTTAATTTTTTCATTTTTAATATTCAACTTTAAATTTTTCATCATTTTTAAATTTATACAAGTTGTAGATATAACATATATATACATATACTGAGTGTATACTTATATACATCTTGTATATGTATGTATATGTTAATGATATATACATAGCTTATATACATATATATGTACATAAATTATGTTTCCACAGAAAATGTAAGTAAGCAGAGTGAAATATGAACATCTCCTTTCTTACATTCTTCCTTTAAAAATAGTTATGTGTAGTCATTATTTTCAATATGTGAACATTAGAGACAAAAGTCCAGGACATATAACTGCATTTTATTGAATATTAGGTAGTCCCCAAACAGCAAAATCTAAGTAGCTGAACTATTTGCAAAACATAGTCTTGTACATTAGAGGTGGATTGAGGTAAAACATTAGACCCAAAAGTGCCATAGACATGTTAGGTGTGATTTGATATTTTGGAAAAACAAAAGGAAACAGAAGATTGTTGTGATTATTCTTTAAGGGTGTGTTTGATGTTATCAAAATTGCTGGTTGGTTTCACTCAACAGTTTATATATAATTTATTTCAATTGTCTAAAGTCTAAAGTTTTGAATTTTCTTCGTTTTTGTCAATTTCTTAAAGGTCCATATGCAAAACTGGAAAAATATAAAGCATTTCTAAGGGATCACTACAGACAAAGGAAGATAGTGGTATGATATTTGTGTTTTTATCATTCCTCAAAAATGTATTTTTATAGAAAATGTAATCACTATAAGCACCGACAAACTTTTTATAAATATTTCAGTCTTTTATTTTATAAAATTATGTCAGTAAAACCCAGGAACTCATTTTCTGTTCTGTTTTTGTTAAATTTTTGTACATTTTATACAATACATCTTAATAATATTTAGACCTCCTCCCCTATCTACATGCCTCATAGTCCCCCATTGGATTTCGTACATTCTATCATATATGTTAACTCTTACTAAGTCAAGTTTGTGTCCCCAGATGTCCCTTGTTATGTGTCCATCTACTCAAGCCTAGTCAGACAATCTAGCATCACTCATTAAAGATTTAACTCTCCCTCACCCAGCAGTGATCAGTTGCCAATAGTTTCTTTACTAAGGTTGGAGCCTGCTGCCCATTTCCCTAGTTTTATGCTGGGTTTGTATGGGTCTTTGTGCATGTTATCACCTTTGCTGTTAAGATCATATGAGAATGTTCCTAGAACATTCCTGGAAGGCTCTTGTTTCCTTATGATCATGCACCACCCCCTGGCTCTTACAATCTTTCTGCCCCATCTTCTACAGTGGTCTGCAAGTCCTGGGTGGGTGCGGTTTAATACAAGAATCCTATCGAGGGACAAGCATGCTGCAATTTCTAACTCTTGGATTTTATAAAAAAAAATTTTTCAACATCTGTTATAGTACCTTTAGATAAATTATGTGATCCTAAGCTTTATTAATTATTGTAAATATTTTGTTGAATTTCTTTGTCAGGATTTTAATATTTAAAAATATATTGTCGTTTTAATAATTTTGTTTAAATTTTTCCAGCTTTCAGATGAAATGGAGACAGAGAAGAATATAGAGGTATTTGAATTTTTGTTCTAACAGATTATATATCAAATATTATTATGTGGGACCCAAGGGATGTTTGTAATAATATTGATGTGGCTATTACTACAGATTTATGCCCCAGGAAAGAGAGTTAGGGACAGGTTTGAAGCTTTCTGTTTCTCCCCTATTCTTATTTCTCTCCATACAATCTGTCTAAATTCTTGATCATTTGAATGTACACCAAGATAACTTCAGAAATATGATTTTGTTTTGTTTTGGAATTTTGCTCATGAATATGCAAAGGCTTTTAATTTCATAGAAACAAAATTATATGAACAGTTTTCTTAGGAGACATAATGTTTGCTCAATGTAGTAAGATGAAATAACTTATTTTAGCTAAGTGATAAATATTTATCTGTCTTCTATAGTCATAAGAATATTAAGAAGAATGAAATACTTTCTGTTAAATAACATTTCGATTTTTTCCCTAGGGTTGTGACTTCTCAGGATTCAAACAAGATAAACTACCACAATTACCTAGACATTTGGATGCTAAACAAATTTATCTTTTCATTTTAAGAGCCTATAACTTTGAGGTATATAAACATTATTTTAATTTTATTCTGTAATAAACTCTGATAATGTGATTTAATTAAACAGAAACTTTATTTAAAAATAAACTCTGAGAGGTTAGATGCTTTGCAAAACTTGATTCTTTGAACATTAAATTTGACAGGATAGAAAGGTGACATCTAATCCAAGTTTAGCAGGAGAGACTGCTCTAGTGTTAGCATCTCCAGAGTCTGGGCATGCTAGTGACCACTGGATGACAGGAAGGGCTCTTACCTGATCAGGTACTTTAGGTTGGTGCTTTTAACCCTGAGATAAGAGCACTCTTCCCCACACAACTTATGTGTTTTCAAACCTGAAAGGGTCTGGGGCATTTTTGTGTTGTATTCCAATAGTGTAGCCAATCATCAATTAGATAGATAGATAAATAATAAATAGATAAAGTGGCCAGTCAAGTTTGTGCTTGTCTTTAATCCCAGCACTCTAGAGGCAGAGGCAGGCAGAGCTCTCTTGATATCTAAGACAGCCTGGTCTACATGGTGAGTTCCAGACCAGCTGTGGCTTCAGGAAGACCCTGCCCCCTAAACAACAAACCACAAGTGTAGGAAAGTAACTAGTTCAGTGCCCAGCAATCATCAGGGGTAGAATAAAATTAGGGCAACTATAGGAAAAATAGTACGTTAGTACCTTTTTACTACAAGCTCTACTTTCCATGCTTACATACATTATATGTGTTCTCTGTAGTAATAAAAAAGTGATGCATTGAAGTTGGAGTCATTGCCATTGAAGTATGCTTAATGCCCTATGAAAAGTACCCCCATAGCAAACACATTTTTGGAGCTATTTATAGATTTTAGATATTAATCCCTTTTTAGATGTTTAATTGGCAAATATTTTTAACCATTCTTATAAACTGTCTTTTCATTCATTCTGCTGTTTATTTTCTTGATGAAATCCATAAATATAAATTCTTTCCAAATAGAAGTCAAAAAAAGGACATCATGCAAACTTTTATAACAAGAAAATAATTTATTGTGTTTGCTATGTTTAGACAAATTAATGAAGGGGCTTATTAAACTTGATATCCATGTTTAGATATATATTCACCTACAGTGAAAAAAGAGAAAATATGACCTGTATCTTTTTTTTTTGGTATTCTTGATCTGATCTATATCAGACATTCACTGGGGGCAGTTTTTGAACACATAAAATGCTGCTTTAATTTTTAACAAATGTATTTACAAGTATGAAAGCTAGTGTATGACTCAAGTATTAAAACACTTCTGGTTATTTTTGGAATGAAATTACAAACATATACTTTATGAAAAGCAGAATTTTATATTTATGATGAAAATTTAATGTTCAAATCAAAGATGCTATAAGTATAAAATACATGCCATCACTTTCAAAGATTTAGTATGAAAGATACAAAATATTTCATCAATAATTCATCAATTATATATTGACATGACAATATTTTAAGTATATTTGTTTAAATAAAGAATGCCATAAGATTAACTTCACTATTGATTTTTTAAACGTACCTACTACAACAGTTAATTTTATAAATACATGCTTCCTATGCTAAATATCTGTTTGAGGACTCTGTTCTATGACCATTAATTACATATATGCTTTATACAGGAACATATATTAACATGCATATATTTAGTAACATATTTTAATTTGATATCCACAGGAAAAGGTGTTTAAAATCTGGAAAACTTATTTTCTCTCAGATGCCTCCGTTTCTCTTTTGCATGACTGCTTTTGGTGGTGGTTTCTCCATAAATTCAAGGTAAATGACAGTTTAAAGCTCTTTTAATGCATTGATTTGTAGTGTAACTAATTTTTCAGTAGAAGTAACATTAATACAAAAGTGTTTTCTGCATATTTTTACAGAAATCAATTTTTGAGCATTCCATGCAGAACGAAAATCCTGCTTAAGGCCTCTTCTTTCAGAGAAGTTAAGATTTCAATAAAACTGAGTGTTGATTAATCAGAAAGTTATGGAAATCAAACACTATGGTGAATAGTTGGAACTTTACTTGGTATTAGATGCTTGAAAACTGTAGAGAAAGCCAACTACAAACCAGTAACATTGAAGATTTAATTTAGAAAAGACTCTAGAGATGAGAAAGTGAACTTTTAATTGTCTCAGAAAAGTGAGAGTTTGATGAGAATTGAAAAAACAAAAGCTGTGCTATCTGGAGAAAACATTAAGAGAGGGATTCGGTAGTGCATTAGCCAGCATTTGACCAGAAGAATTTCAATGAGGTTATTATAATAAGTGCCTTGAAATTGCTCTTAGAATTGCCCTTCCCTCCTCAAAATGATATAAAAGGCTAGAAGGTGGTCCACCTTCTGTGACTCCAAGCCACCACTACCTAAGGAGAGTGCACACAGCAGTGCATATTTTTCAAAGGTAGCAAGAATCTGCTAGCTCTATGGAAGGTTTGCTCCAGTGGTCTGAATCTGCACCTAAGCCTAGCTGAACAAGACCACTTCTGATACCCCAATCACACATCAACACTTAGTGACCTCAAAAGTGAGCCTCAAGCTTCTCCCAGCTTATCCAGAATCTGCAGGTTGGGGTAACAAAACAATAGAGATTCAAATGCCTATGCAACAAAAGTGGATGGATAGTCAACAATACTAAAACACACAATCAGTGTCCAACTTTGCCCCACATGCCCAGTGCCATTGCAAAACACAAACAAGATGGAAAACCAAGACAGTTTTGTCTCTTCAGAAAAATGAGTATTTCCCTAACAGTGTTCTCTGAGGAAAGCAACTTAGATGATATGTACACAATGAGCTCAAACTAGCAATTATAAATATGTTCAAGGAACTCAAAGTGCACATGAATGCATGCCAGAATGAAGACCTTAGAAACCACTAATAGTTGAATGAAATAAGGAAGACAAATCAGGATATGAAAATATAATTCAGTAAAGATACGGAAATTGTGAAGTAAATCCAAACTGAAGTAAAAGTCCAGTGAGCCTGATGAAAAAGTCAGAGGAAAACCCCACAAACAGAATGAATGAATTAGAAGGGAGACTATTAAGGCAGAGGCCTTTAATCCCAACACTTGGGCAGCAGAGGCAGATGGATTTCTTTGAGTTCAAGGCCACCCTGATCTTCATAGTACCAGGCCAGCCAGGGGTAGATACTACATAGTGTGATCATGTCATATCAGGGTTTGAAGATAAGATAAATGAATGAGATCACTCAGTCAAAGAAAATGATAAATTTTTAAAAAGCAAAAAAGTGAACAAAAGAAAGTCATGAACAGAGAACTTGCAGGAACTCTGAAACACTATAAAAAGACCAAGCCTATGAATCAAAGGTGTAGAAGAAGGCAAAGAAATCGAAATCAAATGTACAGAATCTATTTTCAACAAAATCACAGAAGAAAATTCCCCAAATCTAAGAGGAGAGAGTCCTTTCCAGGTGCAGTAAGTACACAGAATCAGAAATAGGTCCAGAGAAAATTCCTTACATCAAGTAATAATCAAAACACTAAATGTACAAAACAGCAAAAGGACATTGGGAGCTGCAAGAGAGAGACGAAGTCACATATAAAGGCATGCCTGTCACAAAGGTAGCTGATTTTTCAAAGAAGAATTTAAAAGCCAGAAGTGGGGACTGGAGAGATGGCTCAGTGGTTAAGAGCACTGGCTGCTCTTGCAGAGGTTCCTGACTGTAACTCTAGTACCAAGAGATCTAATGCTCTTTTCTGACCTCCATGGGCATTGTATGACATGAGTGCACTTACATACATGCAGGCAACACTCATACACATAAAATAAAAGTAATAAATAAAACATTTTTTTAAGCCAGAAGATCTCAGACAACTGTACTACACGTTCTGAAAGACAACACATGCTAGCTCAGAATACTATGCTCAGAAAAAGATATCTGCAATAATCAGAAGAGAAAGGAAAAAAAAAAACTTTCCACAATAAAAGCAGGTTAAAGAACTTTCTGACCGTTAAGCCAGCTCTACAGAGAATCCTGGAAGGATTACTTCTGACTGAAGTAGGACTCAGAAAACAAATACACACTGTGAAATCAACACAATGACAGAACTATCTATCAATATATATCTTTCAGTAATACCTCCTGAATCAAAAGACACAGATTAACAGACCGGTTTAAAAAAAAAAAAAAAAAACAGGATCCGTCATTTTACTGCCTTCAAGAAACTCAACTCACCACCAAAACTGGACACTACCTTAGAGTTAAAGAATGAGGCAAGCAAGCAAATAGAGCTGGGAAACCAGCAGAGGTCCCTTCATACTGCTCAATATGTGCCTTAAGGACTTGTAAAACAAGAACAACACTCAAAAGCAACAGACTGAGAGAAATAACAAGATCAGAACAGATATTATTGAAATAGAAATAACAACAAATACAAATTATTAAAGAAACAAAGAGTTGGTTCCTTCAAAAGATTTACAAGATTGACAAGCTTTTAGCCAAATTAACCAAAAGAAGGAGAAGATTCAAATTAATAAAAGTGGAAGTGAAAAAGAAGTCGCAGTAGACAACAATGAAACCCAGAGAATCATTAAGGACAGTACCATTTCAAGAAAATTGGAAAATCTAAAGAAATGGATGAATTCCTTGATGTACATGACCTACCAAAGTTAAAACAAGAAGAGATTTTTAAATGTATACAGATCTATCACAGTAAATGAGATTGAAACGGCAATAAAAAGGCTCCCAACCAAAAATGTCGGGCCCAGGAGGCTTTGCCACAAAACTTTACAGGTCCTTCAAAGAATACTAAAATTGATTCTTCTCAAAGTATTCCATAAAATAGAAAAGGAAAAGTGCTTCCAAATTCTTTTTAGGAAGTACCATTACAGCGATACCTAAACTAGACACACAAAAAGAAAATTATATGCCAATTCCCCTGGTGCAGAGATTCTTAAATACTTGCAAACAGAATTCAAGAACACATCAAAAAGATTGTTCAAGTTGGCTTTATTCCAGAAATGTAGATATAAATTAAATGTAATTTACCATATAAGTAGAGTTGAGGACAAAAACTACACAATCATCTTATTAGATAAAGAAAGGTCCTTTGAAAAATCCAACATCCGTTTGTGATAAAACTCCAGGAGAATCTAAACTGAAGGGGATCATATCTCAAGATTATATGAACTACTATTATATGTCAATAATGACAATATAAAGCAAACTTATAGCCAACATCATGCTAAACAGAGAAACCCTGAAAGCATTTTACTAAAATCAGAAACAAGAGTGTCCATGCTCTCCACTCCTGTTTAACACAGTGTATGAGGCTTACCTGGAGCAATCACACAAGAGGAGAGAAACGGATGCAAACAGGAGGAAGTCAAAGCATCTCTATTTGCAGATGGAATGATTCTACACATAAAAGACCCCAAAGACACCCCAAATTACAGCTGGTAAACACAAAGTAGAAGAGAACAAAATTAACAAACAAAAATCAATAGCCTTCCTAAGATCACAAACTTACCAAGAAGTCACAAAAATTATCCCATTCATGATTGCCTACAAAAATAAAATATTTTGCAATAAATCTAATCAAGGAAGCGAAAGACCTTTACAATGAAGACTTTAAAGTACTAAAGAAAGAAATTGAAGACATTAGAATTCAGAACTACTTCCCATACACATGGACTGGTAGAAGTAATACTGTGAAAACAGCCATCCTACCAAAGCAGTCTGCAGAATCAAAGTGAATTCCATCAAATTTATGACACAATTCTTAATAGAAATTGAAAAAATAAAAAGTTAATATGGAAGCACAAAAAAATCAATCCTGAATTTTAAATAAATACTGATGGAGGTATTACCATTCCTGATTTCAAGTTACATTATCAAACCATAGTAATAAAGAGTATAGTGCTGGCATTGATCAATGGAATGGAACTAAGGACTCAGATATAGGACCACATTCCTACAGCTTACTGATTTTTGATCAAGATGCCCAAAATACTGGACAAAAGAGAGCAACAGATGATGCTGGACAAACTGTATTGCTGTATGCAAAAAAATGAAACTGTATCCTTATCTCTTATCGTGTACAAACCCAACTCAAAAGAGATTAAGAACTTTACTATAATACCCAACACCCAAAATTTATTAGAGGAAGAGTAGCGAGTATGCTTCATCTTAGATAAAGACTTTCTGAATAGGGCACTTGTGGTGCAGGAATTAAAACCAAGAGTCAAAAAATGGGACCACATGAAACTAAAATGCTTCAGTACTACAAAGAACACCATCCAGTGAAGAGGCAACCTACAGAATGGGAACAATTCTTTCCCAGCTTTACAACACAGAGGAATAATGTCTAGAATACATATAGAATAGGAAAAACTACCAAGAAAGCATACACTTTAAAAATGGGACGTGGGGGCCTGGGGAAATGACTCAATGATTAAGAATACTGCCTGCTCTTCCAAAGGATACGGGTTTGATTTCCAGCACCCACATAGTGGCTAATAACCATCTATAACTCCAGTTCCAGGGATCTGACCCTCTCTTTTGGCCTCTACAAGCCTTGCATGATATGGATGCACTTACATACATGCAGGCAAGTAACTCACACATAAAAATAAAAAAAAATTTTAATGGGGCATGGAACTTAACAGAGAATTCTCAAAAGAAAAAATAGCAGTGGATAAGAAATATTTTGTAAATGTTCAGCATCCTTAACTATAAGTTCAAAACTTAGATTTCATTTTACCATAGTCAGGATGGTTAAAGATCAAGAAAAGAAATGACAATAAACACTGACATGGATGTACATTTATTCACTGTTGATGGGAATGCAAATCGGTGTAGCTACTATGGAGATCAGTTTGGACATTCCTCAAAAAGCAAAAAATAGAACTACCACATGATTCATCTAAACTACCTCACGGGCATATACCCAAAAGGAGTCTATAAACTACGATGGAGATACTTACTTATCTTTGTTCATTGCTGTTCTGGTCACAATAACCAGGAAATGGAAACTGCCAGGAATTCTATCAGTTGATCAATGGATAATGAAAATGTGGTACCAGTGCACAATGGAATTTTACTCAACTATGAAGAAAATGAGATTACTAAATTGGAAAGTAAATGTAGCTGGAAATAATCACTCTTCATAAGGTAACCCAGACCCAGAAAGACAAACACTATATATTCTCTATCACATAGATGCTAGTTTTGAATCTCTATCTATATGGGTTTCATTTGGAATAGCTCTAGACATTAGGAAACTAGAAAGGAGCCATGAGTGGGGAAAAATTCAAGGGTTGGTGACAGCAGAACATACATTACATGAAGAGCAAAAGGGGAAGTGTTAAATGGGGTGGGGGATGGGCATGTGGGAGAGGAGGAGCATGGGGAGACACCTCACACTGACAGCCTTTGGAAAAGCCTTATGGAAACCTACTACTACATAAGGTTCCTAAAATTTAGATGCGCTTACCGTATACAGGGAAATAATTCCTTTCCTATATGACATAGGCTATCAAACAAAAAGCCCAGAGTCAGAGTTCTTGGTTATTTGTTTCCCATAAGCCCCACCCAAACATTACAGGCTATATCAATTGCTCTTGTTTACCCTCCTGTACTTGATGGTGAGACTGTGCTAAAGATATCCCATGCTTGAGTCATAAGACATTGAGGAATCAAGATGATACCACCCTGGAAACTTCCTTCCTTCATAGTGCCAGAAGGTTCTATGCATACTATGAACAGAGAAGAGTGATCAACAGTCTTACTTAACTATGAACCATCTAAGCTATGATAGTGACTAGGCTGGCAGGATATGCCCACTGATGTTATAGTAACATGAAATATATAGGAGGAACCAAATACTTTCTGATCGAAGTTAAGGCTGGCTTCCCAAGATGGAACTCATTCCTGGGGTACCATTAACTGGGTTAAAAACCTGTGACTGGGTAGGTCATAGAATCTATGGAAGCCTAATACTATTATTCTGCTAAATTAATGTAGTATTAAACTGCCCCCCTAAATACATAGGCACATCTATATCACATTCCCTTCCCCCAAAGCTCAGGGACCATTGGGAAAGAGAGCAAAGAAAGACTGTAAAAGCCAGACCTACTTGCTGACTGCCACAAAACATTGCTTCCCAGAAATGACAGCACCACTGCACATATGAACTCACAGTGGCACTGACTACATGCACAAGATCTGCACAAGGCCAAGCCAGCCAGAATCCCAGCATAGATGGAGGAGGGGCTCATGAAGTTCCGCCCCTAGCTGAGGAACTATTGGCAATTGATGGCTGCTGAGGGAGGGAGAGTTTCATTCTTTTTTCAGGGATGTAACCCCCTATAAACTGCCCAGGGTTGAGTGGATAGCCCTGTGTACACACTGGTAGCACTGAGTAGTATCAGTGGGTTTAAAAAGTGTGCATGTGGTTGAGAGGGAAAACTTGTAGGGGTATGGAGAAGGTGGAAGGAAGGAGGGAAGGAAGGAAGGAAGGAAGGAAGGAAGGAAGGAAGGAAGGAAGGAAGGAAGGAAGGAAGGAAGGAAGGAAGTGAATTTGATCAAAACATATTGCATGAATGAAGTTCTCAAACAATAAATTTAAAGAGATGCAAAATCTTAGAAGTTCATCATTCCTACTTATCAACAGCAGAAAGTCAGATAACTTGTAAAGTCAAAATATATTTTAATTGATCATACACATTAGATTTAAAAAGAATTAATGTTGCCAGGAATAAAGACTAGCAGTGTAATAATAAAATGGTTAGTTGCTCATGATATCATAAGAATCCTAAATATTCAACAATAGAATGCTTCAAAACTCATTTACTAAAAACTATTAACACACTTCAAGGAAATATAGACATTTACTTGGTTATCATCCAATATTTTAATGCCATGCTGCCAGCAATTTGCAGTATACATGGAAAATCAAATGTGAGATAGAAGACTTGAGTAACACTGGCATTTACAAACCATCTCTTCTGTCCTAGTGCATTTTGTCTTGTTACAACCAAATGTAACAGAATAGGCAATTTATAATGATCATAAATTTATTGACTCAGTTATGGAAGCTCAGAAGAACAGGCCTACATGATCCAATATCTGGACAAGGGGTTTCTCCCTGGGTCACTCCATGGGAGAAAATGGAAGTCAAGAAAGTGACAGAAAAGGGGAGAGAGGAAGTAGAAGTGAGGAACTCAGCTTCTCCCATGCGATAGCAATCTCATACGTAAGGGCAGGGCCCCAGGTCCCAGCGCCTCTGCTGTTCCTGCCTCCAACACCACACATCCAAAACTGAGTACCTCCCAATAGCACAGTACATCTTTTTCTCAAGTACACATTACACATTTACCAAGAGAAATTTCATTCTGACCTAAGAAAACATCCTGATAAATTTGTAATAATTGGAGCTGTACAAAGTATATTTCAGACAAAATGGTGAAATATCTAGAAAAATCTCCAAAAATCTATATTATAATTAATATTCTTTTCAATGACTACAAGTGAAACTAAAAATCAGTAAGGAAATTGGGATTATTTTGAATTAAGTGAAAATGAAAACATGAAGTAAAGTTTGTGGGATATACATGAAGCAATATTTTTTTAAAATCTTATAACATTAAAATGCCTACATTTTGGAAAAAAAGAGAAAGTTCTCTGAAACTACAACCTCGGCTTCTACTGCAACAAATTAGAAAAGAAAGATGAAATCAAACCTAAAGCAGGAGAGGAAAGAGAAAAACAGGGGTCGGAGCGCCAAGTGAAAGCTGAAGTTTCTTCACAGGAGCTAATGCAGTGGGAATTTGAAGCTTGCATTGTTCTGAGGGTAAACATTACAAACACGAAATCCAAAAGCAGCTCAACTTAGTTGACTCAGGCCTCTAATGGCTTAGCCAAAGAGGCGTATGTACTCCCCAGCATAGTAGTAAGCATTGTAGTTTGAACTGGTCCATCAAAGTTGTTTGGCTCACGCTCAAATTATTATAAGACACAAAGGAACAGAATTACTGGATTATTGGGCAGAAATATTTGAGCTTAAACAAGATAATGTCAAATTATTTTCCATATTGGTGTATAATTTGACATCCCCATATTCCTAAACATCCAGTGAGTCAAAAATAAAGCAGAAGTTGGAAAATACCCCGGGAAAATGAAAACAAAAATATAACATAAATATGGCATCAGAAGTTAGTAAGACCAGAAATGAAAGTAGGGACAGCACTGGCCACTTCATAGAAAAAAAACAAAAACAAACAGTAAGAGGAAAGAGAACACTTGTGTTAGTTTTTTATCACTCTGATCATATATGAACATCACCTTCACACAGGAAGGATTTACTGTGCTCATGGTTTCACAGACTAGGTCATGGGAAGGCATGGCAGAGCCGTGCACCTGGTGCAGAGGCAGTAAGGAGGATGTGTGCTCAGGCACGTTCTCATTTTCCCCTTCTGTTCCACTGAGTTCAAGCCCCTAGGACGGTGCTGGCCACATTTAGGGTGGGCATCCTCATTAGCTAATCCTCGCTAGAAACACCTGCACAGACATCCTCAGCTGTGTTCTTAACTTTATCTCAGAACTGGAGCTCATTTCATAAGTGATCAAGAATACTGTGAGCATTATCATGATTTTCATTGCTGTAATCTCCTTTCATAGAGTTATTAAAGAAGTATGAGAACTGCATTGGAAGTTAGGGGCCCTATGTCTTCGGTGGTTCTTGATAGTTAACTAGGTAATCTTGAGCCTCTGAGCTTTTCTGAGCATTGCTGTGTCAGTGAATGAACAGGCTTTAGGCTAGGTGATATAGAACTTCATTTTAAATCTAAGATCCTATGTACCTCTAAATCCCTCTTCATTGTTTTCTTTTACCTCTAAAATTGACATTTTATAGTTTGATTACCAAAAATCATTGGTGATTGCTTGTGCTTCTACAGCTCATGTTGTGATTTGAACTCTTCCTTGTAGAAGAAATTTAGGGTCTTTCTCATCTCAGTGTATAACAGAGCAAGAAGTCAGGCTGCAACACTTGCATTTTACAATAATATTGCTACTATCAAACTGCCCAGTGTAGAATGATGATGTCAAAACCTTCTTCCATTACGCCAGCGTCCTTCCCTCTAAAAATAGATAAAATTATAGATAATATACAAGTGACTTCCAATATAAATTGCAGCATTGACTTTAATTTCATATATTTACTTTCCTTAAGCCTGACAGAAAAGATCAAGATTGCTTGTTTGATAGAATTTCAGAAAGTTATGTAACACTTTTTATGAGCATACCTGTACATCGGAAAGATGCGTTCTTTCAGGTAAATGTAAAAATTTAAGTCATACTCATTATTTTTAGAGTGAATGATAAAGAAAATTCATTTAAACATATGAATATGTATTTCTTAGCTTTTAAATATAAATTGTCTGGTCTAAATAATGGAAATACTTTTCAAGTTATGCTTTTACCACCATGACCATTACCCAGAATACATATTCTCTTGCCTTAAAGTCTTAGAGAATCACTTTAGTTCTATAGAGACTTTGACTGAAAACTACTGATTTATTCTATGTATGTTTTTAGATGTCTTCTATTTATCTATAAAATTATCACTTTATCATGTCCTTTGTAATGAAACATTTAATTCAATTAAGAGAAAATTACTGATTCATATTATACTTAATGACTAAGCATGCATTAAAATAAAGTACACTACATAATATTATGAACCAAGTATTTGTTTTCTTTTTCTGTTATTCTATCAAGTAATAAATAAAGTTTATCAAAACAATGTTCTTTGGCAAAGGGAAAAATGTAAGGAATTCATGGGATGTTTTTAATGTTAACACCCAGCAGTTCAAAACATAAGCAATATTCAAATATCCTGTTGCTTTAGCAATCTGTAAATCAGAAATATTTAAGTATTTTTGAATTTATAAATATTTTCACATTGTAAGACAAATTACAGAATATTCTTAATAAAGAAGATATAATCCTAATAAAAATGTGTGAAATGTTTATATTCAATCTTGATTTGTCTTCCAAATGCATGTGTGAAGTGTGGTAAAGGAGTGGGTTAGTGGCCTAGGAGCTGAGTTGAGACAGCTGCCCACTATGTGCAGCACCATCCCACGGGCTGCCCTCCTGGACCCTATCAAACAGAGAAAGCAATTTGAGCATTATGTTCATCTCTCTCTGCTTCCTGACTGAAGATGTAATGAGACCAGATGCCTCTAGCTTCTGTTGCTGTGTTTTCCCCACCATGACAGACTGTTGTACTCTGGACTTGTGGGCTGGAAGAAATGCAACACAAAACTAAGACAGTCTTCCTTTTTCAATCACCTGAAAATGGTATAATCACACAGAAATTTTAATTTAAATTCCTCTTATTCATCCTGTTCAACATTTTAATTTTTACTATTAATACAATCTTTATATGCCACCAATTTAATGTGTGATCATTTCTGGTAATGAAGATGTTTATGGCTCATCAATAAAATTACATACATCATATTACATATTGCAGAATTCTTTCCTCACACATCCACCCTCCTACCCCTGAATCATTGAGGCCCTAAAAGGATCATGTATCAGCAACACTGAGCACTGATAGGTTAACCATATCAGTTTCCTACCGAACTGTAAAAATTATGATAAACTTAGTCTTTTAAAGTAAGAGAAATCCATCTTCTTACTTATAGAGGCCAGTCATCCAAAATGAACGGTACGAGTCTGCAGTGAGGGTGTCAGCACAGCTACTTTCCTGTAGAAAGATGAGGAGCATTCGTCTTTTGCGTCTCTTCCTTTGGTGGCTATACTGCCAGCCTTCTCTGATCTATGGGCTCATCACTGCACTCTGCTGGCACACTGACTTCCCTCTTCTGTACTCAGGTGTTGCTCAACATCCCTCTCCTAATGACACTTGTAATTACACTTAGAACCAACACCCAGCAACTTTAACTTAATCTTATCTGCAATATCCTTTCACTTGGAACACTTATAGGACTTGTATGTCTTTTGGATCATTCCTCAGTGCACTACAGTGACCTCTAAGGACTTTTCCCATACTAAACTGTTAATCAAAGATGAGCTTAATGTATGATTGTAAATACTTGAATTCACAGTACCATGATAGTAACGCAATCTGTCTTTAAAATAAAAACATGGCATCTTTCTATGTTTACTCCTCAAAAAAAATTTCATAGCTCAAGTATTTGAAAGCTAATGTTATTAAGTGGGAGGATAACTCTGAGAGGGACTGACCAATGAACCCCTGCAATAGGATGGAGAGGTAACAGTGGTGGTATAATAGTGGTCAACTTTCAGGAGTCAGTTCTCTCTGCTGTGGGTTACAGGGGTCAAATTCACTAGTATTCTTGCATCTTATGTGTATCCTTATAACAGATTGAATTTGGGGTAAAATGGGATTCCAAGAAAAACACACCACTTCCCTGAAGTGCCCACTCTGGAGGAAAAGGAGAATTATATATACATGTACATATATATATATATATATGTATATATATAATTCTCTGCCTGCTAGGATCTGGACTGGTGCTACTCTGCTGAGCCTGCTCATTTTCTGTCAGTGTACCTGGTTCCTTGCTTGCTGTAAACTCTTGTCCTCTTGGTCTACTACTTGTCCCTTGTGAATTCTTTTTTGGAGCACAAGAATCAAGAGTGCTGCTGGGGTTAAAACCAGAGGAAATCCAGGTGAGATAGTATACACTTTTAATCCCAGCACGTAGGAGGTAGAGGCAAGGGGACCTACAGGAGTTCCAGGCTAGCCAGGGCTACAAAGTGAGACCCCATCTCAAACAAAAAAGAAAGAAGGAGTGAAAGTAAGAAAGAAATAAACAAAGGAAAGAGAGAAAAAGAAACCAGTAGAAAATGAAGACCTCCTTGTAACAATGGGAAACTGACAGTGCTATGTATTTGTTGATAACTTATCATGGTTTTAATATTTAATACTGATTATAACAAACTTATATAAATAATTTCTGATTACTTAAAAATATACTTTTCATAATGATCACCCCTCTGAATCAATTTCTAAAAGAAGATAACCTCTTCCTTTTGTTCATGCACCAATCCTGACTTACAATCTTTCTACCCGCTCCTCTGCAATGATCCCTGCCTGAGCCATGGTAGCTGAGATTTATATAGGAATCCTATCCAGAGACACTCACTCTACAGTCTCTTATTCTCTAAAATGTAGCCAGTTGTAGTCTTCTGTCTGCATTACACTCTGTTATCCGAGGATGCTTTGCTGGTGAGAGTTGAGGGCTGTATTAGTATTCTCTCTACCTCCTGTTCTGCTATGTTCCTTAAGCCTTAGGTGTAGAGGTATCATTGTAGATATGTCACCTAGGGCTGGGTATCATTCAGACATTATTTTCTGTGTGTGACCATTTGTGGAACTCTGTAATAGCCTCCATCTGTTTCAAAAAGAAGCTTTTTTGATTAGTGGTGTATGGTACATTTGTCTGTAAATATAAGGGCCTATGTTTAGCATACGGTAAGAAATATCATTTGTCTACAGATATGAGAGATATTCAGACCACTGGAAACTTGTTCATATGAACTTACAGCCATGATGACAACATGCACAAGATCCATGCAGACTCAATCAGACAAAAACCCAGCATAGAGTGGGGAAATGGGCCACAGGCCCCAACTGTAACCAAGGAACTATTGGCTAATGATTACTATGGGATGAGGGAGAGTATATCTTCTTAAAGGAAGTGACTCTAGATAGACTGACTATACTCCAGTGGATGAACTAGCACTGAGGGACACCTGCATAGAAATGTTTGACTGGATAGGACTTAATATATGTGACAGAATACCTGGTATCTGGTGAGGGGCTATGGGTTGGTGGGTAGGGTGAAGGGAGTCTAAATTTGGTTAAAATATATGAAATGTGCAAAACTCTGTAAAATATTAAAAATGAAAAAATAACATGATAATCATGATCAAGTCTAATGAATACCTAGTCAATCTCTGCCTTAATTGTTAACCTCATCTTTTATTCAGGTATTTTTTCAAAATATTAATATATAGATTTATTTTTCAACTGATTTTTGTTCATCTCCCCCAATTAGAGTTACAAAGAAATAATAAAATGGCTAAAGGCAAGATATAAAAAAAGGGACACATACATCACAAACTAATAATATCTTTGATAGTTATGACCTATAAAGTATGAAATTCATCAACATGCCTCCATTTTGGCAGGTATATCCTGATTGTTTGGCTCAAGCTATTTATGCAGCATTCCAAGAATCATTTCCAGAATCCAGTGGCCTCTTTAATAATGACTTTAAAGAAGATCTAGGGAATACCATTTTTCTTTGGTTGACAGGTATGAATATGTCACTTAAGTGTTGGTTGTTCTTCCATTCTTAAGATTTTTAGATGCAGCATTTTGCTTCTGTCCAAAAAAATTAATAGCAGCTGGGTGAGGTGGCCCTTGCTTTTAATCCCAGCACTCGGTAGGAAGGGGCAAGTGAATCTCTGTGAGACTGAGGCCAGTCTCGTACACGGTGAGTTCCAGACTGCCTGGAACTACATGGAGACTCTGTCTCAAAAATATCAAAAGAAAACTGATGACTCTTTATCTTAGGAAACATGGCATATCAGTGCCTATGTTTTAAGATAATAATTCTTACTTTATTCCAAAATTTTCATTATCAAAATTAACTTTCTAAGTGAAATCATTTTAAGTGGTAGGATTATTATAGAAAACAAACTTTCCACAGAAATTACATTGTTATATGTATGTGCATATATATATACATACTACATGTCAAGACCAGTAGGATGTCAAGACCAATATTCTACATTGCTCTGAAGAGCAGAAAAATTTCCTACAGGTCTGTTAATAAATTAAATTGGGTCTCCCTCCAAATTTATATGTTGAAGTTAAGTTCTTGCCCTATTACATTTTTTAATATGACTGTATGTGGAGTTAGGTCATTTAAAGATGTGATTAAGGTTTAATATGAACAGTCACACAGATGCTCCCTCGGTTATTATGATTAGTGTCCTTAAGGAAGGTAGGAACCTGGACGCACAGGCAAGTCTGAAAGAAAAAAATCCCCCAATTTAGGCCTGGTTGAAGGGACTTAGGTCAAAAGCGATCATCCCCAGAAATTGTCAGCTTTCCATTGTTGTGGCAAAACACCTAAGAGGATCAACTGAAAGATGTATTTTTGCTAATGGGTTGAGAGGTCTGTGGTCTGCTGGTTCCATGGCTCTTAGAATAACTAAGGCTCAGGCAAGGGCCCTGAAGCAACAGCAGTGGGAGCCTGTGGAAGAGGAGATTGCTTCCTTCATAGTGGCCAAAAAGCACAGAGAAGAAAGACTAAGGTCCAATGACAGCCTTTACTGTTGATCAACTTTCCTCCAAGTTGATCTCACCCACTGAAGTTCCATCACCTCCTAAGCAAACTACCAGACAGAGAACAGACCTTTAACAGGAGACCAGATCTTATGAATACCTGTTTATTTAAAGTCCAAATCAGATATTATCTGTTGTGCTAAAATAGAGAGTAATAGTTTCCCTATGGAATAGACAGTAATTAGAAAGGAGAGTATCAATAGAATTGCGTAGGGGGCCCCAGAGTAAACTCACATAACTAGACTACCTAGCTGGGGGAAAAAAAAAACAGCCTAGTCTGCAAACAGTGCTGGCAAAAATTGGTGTCTACTTGCAGAAGAGTGAAATTGGATCCACATCTTTCATCCTGCACAAATATCATTTCAAAATGTATCAAATACCTTAACTTAAAACCTGAAATGCTGAAAATTCTAGAGGAAAATAGTGACTACATTTGAAGTTTTAGATACTGGCCCAGGAATTGCTGAAAAGAATTCCTATAACACAACAATTCGTGACCAGAATCAACAAATGGGACTACACAAAATTAAGACTTCTGCTTGGCAAAAACTATCAGCAGAGTGATGAGACAGCTACAGAGTGGAAGAGAATCCCCAGATGTATCTAAGACGCTGGGCTGATATCTACAACATATGAAGAACTGAAAACTTAAACACCAAACACAAAACTGACGGTCAATAAATGGGCTAATAAAATGAACAGATAGAGGGAAACAAATGACCAATACTTCTTTATGTGCAGCACTCTAAGCCATCGGGGAATGTAAATTAAATCTACCTTCAGAGTCCATCTCATCCCTAGCCAGATTGGCTGTTATCAAGCAAACAAATTACAGCAAGTGCTGGTGAGGATGTGGGGAAAGAGGACCCCTACTCCTCTTCTGTTGGGAGTGCGACTGGTAAAACCATTATGGAAATGAGGATGGAGGTGCCTTAAAAAGTTATAAGCAGAACAACCATTTGACCCAGCTATAATACTCTTGGGCATAATCCAGACTATTCTATGCCCTACCACAGAGAATCTTGCACATCCATGTTCATTGCTACATTATTCACAATAACAAGGACCCAACCTAGATGCTCATCAAGAAAAAAATGCGTAATGGAATGGAATTTTACTCAACTGTAAAGATAAATGTAAATTACAATTTTCAGGAAAATGGCTGGATCTGGAATGTGTTAAGTGGGGTGAACCAATCAGTCTCAGACACAAATCCCATGTGTTCTCTCCCATATGCAAACCCTAACTTTTAATATTACATGTGTGCAAATTAGGGAGTGTGAGAGTAGGTAGAGATTATGAAACTAGACAGAAGATCACGAGAGAGGAATATGAGGTATAGAGGAAGAGGGAAGGGGCCCCGGGGCGGGGAGGGGAATATTGAGCTCCAGGGGGACAAGGGATTGAAGGGGGATAAGAAGGTGGAGGAGACGAAGGAGATTCCTTTAAAAGTATCATGAAGAAACCTAATTTCTTGTAAGCTAATAAAGGTGGATAAAATCAGCATGACAAGAAAAAGGGAGGAAGATGTCCGGTGGAGGATGTCCGGCGCTGGCCACGGAGGATGTCCGGCGCTGGGTACTGAGAACCGCCTGTGAAACTTCATTTATGAATGACGCATTTAGAATGTGTGTGTGCATCTGTGCTGGATGGCTTCAGTTGGCAGCTTGACCAGGAAGAGGAAACCTAAATTGGGGGATTTTTTCTTTCAGACTTGCCTGTGCGTCCAGGTTCCTACCCTCCTTAAGTTCCCTCAATGCTGAACTGTGATTGGGACATGTAAGCCAAATAACCCCTTTCCTCCCCAAACTGGTTTTGGTCGCTGCAACAGAAAGCTAACTAAGACAGCATGAATGAGAACTTAAATGAATAGGAAGGCACTAAAACCTGTCCTGGAGCCTCTTAGGTCCACTGAGTCGTGACTGGACACGTGATTTCACTCACAATGCTTCTTCCCAAGAGCCACATGTTTCTATTTTCATAAACAACTTTTCAGCTTTTACTAAATTTTTATTCCTCACTAGTGGTTAAATATTTTATATTGACTAGAGCATTTGTCGAAATAATTTTATAGAGCATTTTTAATTCGTTAAGGAAATGTTTCTATCGTTGCTCTAAAATACTGGATTTTAGACTCTGCTTGGAGGTGCACTCCTTTAGTCCCAGCACTCCAGAGGCAGAGGCAGGTGGGTCTCTATGAGTCTGAGGTCTACGCAGAGAGTTCCAGGCCAGCCAGGGTTACATAGTGAGACCCCTTTCTAATTAATTAATTAATTAACAAAATACTGGGTTTGATGTCTTTTTTAGTGTATCAAGTTTCCTTTCTCAAAATGAAATCATCACTCACCAAGGCTTTCTGGGTTACTCTCCTTTCCGTTCCATTGGGTACATTACCATCTGGCTTTCCTTTTTGGGTCATTTAAATATATTAAAAAATTTTATCACCTGAGTTACTTGTGTACAACAAGTAAGAAAAATCACCAGAGATTATATTTGCTTTTTATTGCTGCTATAAAAATTATTCCTTGGTGGTTTAAAAAAACTAAAATTTATTATCTTGCAACTCTAGAAACCTGAAGTATAAAATGAGGTCTCACTAAACTGAAATCAAAATGCTAAGAGGTTGTGTTCCTTTTTGAAGTTCTGGGAGAGAGTCAGTATGTTGTAAAGCTGCCTCTGAATTCTTTAACCCATGGCCTCTCCTCTCTTCAGAGTTAGCAGTCTTTGGGTGAGTCTTCACTTGACTCACTTTGACACTGCCTGCCCTGCTCCCCTCTTCCACAGTTACGGATCCTTGGTCATACCTGGACAGTGTAATATAATACTCCTGTATTAAGGTCAGCTGGTTAGGAAGCTTGATTCAATAGACAATTTTAATTCTTTTTGACCCTGTGGTGTAACATAACTACAGTTTGGGGACTTTAGGATTTTGAAATGTATGCATTAAGATTGGCTGGCCTGTCACAGAGTTATGCCTTATAAGAGCAAACTTAAAAATTTTGCCCAAATTCTTGGTTTCTGTTTAAGATGTAGAAAGCTAAAACGATATTGTTCCCACCCTGTCACCCAAAATCACTGAGTTATTTGAAAATTAAAGATTTTACTTGAGCCAGCAAGATGAATGTAAGGGCACTTGTGGTGTAAGCTCGATGACCTGAGATAAGTCCTACAAAACCATGTAAAAATGGACTTCAACAGGTACACTGTGGCACGCACACTGACACACAAACATATCAGTCATATATAACACACACGCATAATAAATAGTTTTTTAAAGCTGCTCTTCCGGGGCTGGAGAGATAGCTCAGTAGTTAAAAGTACTTATTGCTCTTTCAGAGGACCTGAGTTAGGTTCCCAGCACCCACACAAGAAAACTAACAACTGAATGTAACGCCAGCTGCAGGAGAGATCCAATGCCCTCTTCTGATCTCCGAGTATACTTGCACACTTATGCATATACTTCCACACATATATACACATAAGCAAAAATAATAATAATAATAATAATAATAATTTTTAAACCCTATTCTTCAAGTCTTCAGATGCAGCAGGGCAGTCAACACCAGGTCAGGATGATGCCAGAGACAGCAATGAAGCTTTTACTTATACAACACTAAAAAAGACACCGTGAAAACCTGAAATAATAACTTAGGTGAATTTCTAAAAGAAGAGTGAGGACTAACATGAATACAGAATCATTAGAAGGCACAGAAATAAATGGGGAAGCTGACGTCACTCATAAGAAAGCTTGGGGGTAATGGGAGAACAGCCACTACTGGAAAAACACAAGGCCTTTCACGAACATTTCTATCTACTTTTTGGAAAAACAAAATAACACAGCAAAAGGCTCTTAAGTCACGAGGTACAGAGGAAGGGCAGAAAACTCTGTTGACCTTAAAAAATTAGTGAAGACCTACTTCACCTACAAGAAAGAAACAGAAATAGAGACAGTAGCACAAGAAGATATGCTGAATCGAGACACAGCTAGAGTGAGATTGGACCACTAGCATTGCCCGGTCACAAGACCAAGGCCTTCCATCACACACACACACACACACACACACACACACACACACACACACACAATGGTTCAATGGTTAACAAGTATCAGCAGTCTATTGTTGAAAAGTAGAAAACAGAATGGAAATATGCCATTACTGAGGAGCAGCCACAATGAGAAGAAAATTTTAGGGAAGAACAAACAAAGAAAACACATCTGGCAAAATAATTCCTAACCTAAAAAGAATTCACAGCATTCCTGGATGGAACACTAAAGGGAATCTGTTGAAAACAGCTGCTCCCTGCTCTAAGTTTGTCCACACCATCTAAAACACTAGATGTTCTGACTGTGTTTTCCCTGAGAGACTCCAAGGAGCAAACAGTTTTTGACTGCATTTTGAGGATGGAGGACAGTGGGCCTGGGTGGACATCATGAAGCATAGACTGTTAGAAGACTTATTCCTGGGAGCAGAAAAAGTGCTACCATATACATTTATTGGGGTGAATTGGGACTGTAGGAGCACATGGGGAATCCAGGCCTGAGAACTTAGCAGATGCACCAGATCAGAGAAAGGGTGGAACTCCCTTACCTGGCCCTATAGGGAGGTGAAACCTAATCCTGAGATGTTGACTACCCCACCGATCACAGGTATGTGTGTCAAGGAACCAGTGGTAGAGCACTCCTGACAATCCCAGGGGCTTAATGTTGGCTTGGTTCATATTATTGACACAATAAACCCAAATTGCCACCTGCCCCTTGTGCTCTATCCTTGTTGGGACTAATCCACACACAGTCAATCCTGACCTTCGCTCCTCCCCATCATGCACCTCACCTCTGCTGCTAGACTTCACTCTGCAGATCTGATCACAGAATGTGACTCCCGGAGATCAATCTTTCCAGCAGACCTTCACTCAGTTCACTCTCTCACCCCAAATACTGTGTGTTCTTATCCACCTCCTTGCCTCTTTACCTCTGAAACCTCTGGGACTGTGCTGATGCCATTTAACCAACATGCATACGCATATAGAAATGAGCTTTCTAGTGATGTGTAATGTGTGATGAGAGTCAATAGTAATTAATATCTGGATTAAAAACACCTGTTCTGAGGGCAAGGTGCTACATGACATTAATCCCAGCACTTGAGAAGCAGAGGCAGGTGGATCTCTGTGAGTTCAAGAGCAACCTGATCTACATAATGAGTTCCAGGACAGCCAAGGACAGCTTCATAGTGAGACCCTGTCAAAAACTTTACAAAGCATTGACTGCTCTTGCAGAGAAACCTGAGTTAAATTCCCAGCACCCACATGGTAGCCATCATCTTTAACTCCAGTTCCAGGGAATCTGGTGCCTTCTTCTGGCAATGCAGACACTGTCCACTTATATACATGTAGGCAGAACATTAAAATAAGAATTAATAGATAAAAATTTTTAATAAAAAACAAAATTAGAAATTTTTAAAAAAAACGCTGTAATTGCCTCCATCAGGGCTATCAATGAAAATGAAACCTCTTGGCAAGTTGCTTCCAATGCAATTGCCATCTAGTGAAATTATCATTATTCAGTGAATTGTGACATTGTAAAAAGACACAAATATATTTATCTTTGTTCCTGACATAGTGCACTCATTGGCACCGATAAGGCAAGAGTAAATTGACCTGAAGCTAGGCCAGTAGAAGTTACATAATGCAAGGGAGAATCAAGTGGAAATATAGAAAAAGGCATCCAAGAGCTTGGAGGAAAGTGCAGACAGCTCAGCTACATGTCACTGGATTCCCAAAAGAGAGACAATAGATAACAGAGAAATGTTTTATGCAAACAATAGGAAAAATATCTTCAAAAATGGGAAAGAATAGTCTTGTCAAAATATTGACCTAGAATGATGGGGGTGTCCATATGGTTAAAACAACAAAAATTAACAGAAATGTGTGAGAGACTAACTGTACAAGTTAAAAACATAAAACTTGTATAGGAAAGCACTTTTGGAAATTTTTGCACCTTAGATTGGACATAGTTCCTTAGATATGACTCCAAAAACATACTGCATAAAAAGAAAATCTTGATGAATTAGACTTCTTCAAAATTTAAAACTTTGATTATTCAGAAAGCACTGTTAATAGAATGAAGGGCAAACCATAGCCTGAGAGAAATATTAGCAAAATTCATTAAAAAGAAACCAAACACATCCAGTTGAGAATTTGGCAAGCCAGGTACAAAACATGCCTATAATTGCATACTCAAGTGTCAAATGTAGGAGGAACATATGTTTGAAGACATCCTGAGGTTAAATACTGAGATCTTGTCTCAAAACACCAAATAAAATAAATATATAAATGGATAAAATATTTGAACAAAGTTCAGGAACAATGGATTTATATGACCCTAAGAACACAGTCTCAATGTATTAGTATAGCGGCAATAATTGATGAAGAAATAGACAATTCTCTTAATGTTTGATAGATGAAGAAAGCAAATCCAAAACTGAGGAGATTTATAACAACAGGAGTAGCCAGTTGTTATGAAGTAATATCTACATGTAGAACACTGAAAATGAAAAATACAAACTACTTTGAAATACAGAAAATATTTATAAAATTTCTCCATATACTTAGCCAAAAATTAAACGTTCCCACTCTCGAAGACTTTAAGCCGAGTATTAATGAGTTGAATCATTGGCTGGAATACAATAAATTAGATAAATGGTCAAACAAAAATGCCTTTCTGCATGTAGAAAATAAGAAATATGAACCTACTTTCACAATAACTGAAACACAGTATCAGCCCAGATGACCTTCAGTGGGTGAATGAAGAAAATATATTTATATAAATAAATATTACTTAGCTATAAAGATGAAATCTTGCCATTTGCAACTACATAGATGGAATTGGAGATAATTAGGTTGAATGAAGCAAGTCAGACACAGAAAAAGTACTATACTTTTTTCTCATTTATGGACACCTGAAAACCATCCCTGTAGGAGAATGGAATAATGGTCACTAAAGTCTGGTAAGGGCAGCAGGGGGGAAGGACAAAATGAAATTGAATCAGGAGTCATAAAAAGAGAGTGAATGGTTATATCTAAGCAGCACATCTACTAGTTAAACCGCCCATGACAGGTTTCAGAACGACTGGAAGGATATGTAATTCTTAACATGTAAAAATGATTAATGATGAAAGAGATGGAGATATTTTTACCCTAACTTATTATATGCTGTATATATAGAATTATAATGTGCTCCATAAAGATGTACAAGTTTTAAAAAGAAAAGAATATGCTCCTTAATAGTCCAGTGTTCAAGAAAGAAATCATAATGGAAATTAGAAAATAGTTTTGAACTAATTGACCAGAAAAAATATTATGCATCAAAATGTATAGCATAGCAGGTACCGTAATCCTTACAAGGTAATTTGTGACTTTTGGCATATATTCTTTTTTAAAAAATATTTTCTTCATTATTACTTTTTATGTGTATGAGTATTTACCTGCACGTGTGTAAGGCCCCTTGTTGTGCAGTGCCTCTGAGGTCAGAGAAGGGCGTCAGATCCCCTGGAACTGGAATTTGGATGATTGTTAACCACCCTGTTGGTGCTGGGAATCAAACTTGGGTCCTCTGCCAGGGCAGTCAGTGGTCTTAACCTCTGAGCCATCTCTCCAGCCCCTGGCATATATTATTAAAAGAAAATTAAGGCTGTAAATCCATGAGCCAAGTATCCATCTCACATAGAAGAAACCAATGCTTCGGTACTTCAGCCTTCTGTTTAAGTTTCAGTTCTCTATGTATCAAAAATGAGAATGGAAATAAATCCTAAGAACCAAGGAAGTACATTAAAAACTTCTCATATTTAAAAAGACTTGAGTTCCCAGTTTAAAAGCTATTAAGAGAAGGAGAGAAGGCAGCTGAGTGTACAGAATATTACTGTAAATTCTCAGAACTCTGGAAACAAACAGAAACTATTCAAACTTCCAGAGAACAGAAAGTCCAACGGACAGAATGGTGCCAGGCCTCTAGTCAGCAGCTCTGAAAGACAGAAGAGAATGAAACAATGTCTTAACAAATTAAAAGGAAATTTACTCACAACTTAGAGCCTTACACCCAAACTGTCAAGTAAGTCTAAGAATGAACTGAAGACATTTTTCAGATAGGCGAATTCTTTTAAAAATGTGTTTTGCATCTTTTCTTATTAAACTATTATAGAGACACATCACCCAAGTTAAGGAAGAGAAAATTATGAGATTCAAGAAATGGAGGCTTTAGCACATGAAAGAGGTAATCCTTAAAATAATGGTGAAGGGAGCTCCCAAGATAATGGTTACCTATCATGCCTAGTAGAAAAGGTGTTCAGATGAGCACATCTGGAGGCTTGAGGCAGATGGGTATTAAACTGAGGTGATGTCTATTGCATTTGAACTAAGTTAATTACAGATGCATAGAAAGTAAGTTAACAAAAGTTATGGAGCTACTTGATAAAGTAATTTTCTTGAGAAAAATACCCACGACTCAGCTGTGAATAAGATTTTTACATAGTTAATGTTAAGTGTATGTGGTGATTAGGGAACAGAATGATAAAACCTTTCTAAATATTCATCTTGAATAGCTGAAAATGAATATCTAAAATTAAAATAGGAATGCAGTCCTGTCTTTGGTAAAATACTGATATAAATACTAGTAGATGTTGAGTCTGGTACATACCATATGGTATTGGCATATGTGTATATGTACACACTATATGTGAAGAGCTAATGAAAGTTAGTACTATGTTTAAAACTATATTCCTATAGAAATTTAAAGACATAAAAGCTAAGATTTATTTTAAAATATATAAATTAGGAAATAATTGCAAAGATAATTTTAGCATTAGACTCCTTTATGTATTTGTGTCTTATGCATTGTATGATAACAGTTTCCTATGAAACTGGAGAGATCTTTCTAAAGTTTCATTGTCAAAAATTGGAAAATAAATAACACACTTTTTGTGTTATGGCCTTGATTAATAGCATTGCTTGAATTGGTTCATATTTAGAAGTCAGTTTGAGCTGTTTGTTTGTAAATAATAACATGATGTAGTCACAGCTCAAGCAGTGGTTAATGCAAAAAGGAGCAAGAAGGTAAATTACATCACACGCTCACTACAGGCCAGGCACTATGCTGATTCCATTTCTGCCTTGATTGAAGCTAATTTCAGTTAAACTTGCTTTTTGTTTCAAGCATGTGATGTTGTACATGGAAAGCTTTCAAAAATGTTTGAACCAGTATACTCCTACTTCTCTTCATACATGATTTGGTACACGCACACACCAAATGGGGCTTATCCTATAAATGGAAGGGTTATTTATTATTAGAGTGTATTAATCATAGCCTTTATATTTTACCATCTGAGAACTTGTTAACATAGATCTTGCCCGTGTTGGGGTCAGCCAGTTTCTAGACCTAGTAAATTACTATGGATATAATTCTGAAAATAAAGATTCAACCAGAGTCTAGAACACAAGAATCTCCTTTCCTGGATTTCTACTCCAGGTGCCAGATCATCCCAGATGCAGACACCAAGCAACCAACTACAGCCCTAAGCCCTAGAGTCTAAAGTCCTTCAGTCTCTCTTACCTCACCTATTGCCTCCTCGGGAAAACAGACCAAGGCACCCACCTGTAGTTTCTCCCTGTTCCTCTCCTGCCTGACAGTGGCAACTAATGCTAGATATAAAACTTGTAATTGTATCTTAAGCTTTTGTAGAAATTTCACTGTTAGTAAAATCTGATTGCCTAATGTACTCTTTATATTAATAGGTTTAAAACCTCAGAAGGGCTTTTGGACCCACTGGAGACTAAAAGAACTCTGTACAACCACCATCCATGGTAGCAGGAAGGCACCTACAAAATCAGTAAAGGAGAGAATCACCATCAGCCAAGAGCGTATAGCAACAAGTAAGCAAGTTCAACAGACGACTTGAGCTGGTACCCAAAGTCAATAATATAAGCTTAATTACTACTCATATTTTTCTAGTAATTCAGTTTTTGCAAAGGTCTTAAAATAACATTTGATTTGGAGATTGTTGTTGTAGAGGCATGTGTTTAACCTTTCACCATGTGTTTGTTAGGATATTTTTACTTTATTTTTAATGTTTTATTCTTATGTATATGAGTGTATTGTGTGCTTGTATGTAAATGCACCCATGTTGTGCTATGCTTACAGAAGTCAGAAGAGGGTGTTGGATTCCCCTGGAACTGGACTTCTGAATGCCTGTTAGCCACCATGTGGGTGCTGGGAATTGAGCCCAGGTCTTCTGCAAGAAAGGCCAGTGTTCTTAATGACTGAGCCATCTCTACAGTTCTGTTGGGGTATTTTTATGTTAATTTTTAGGAACTGTTTTTGTCTTTGTGTACACTATGGCATTCTCATTTTCACCTGTGTTGCTGATTATGATCATGTATTTTGCTGATAAAGTTTAACATTTCTATTTGGTACGTTTAAATTATGTTTCTTTTAGAGTTGGTTTGAGTTTGTGGCATTTTTGTCAAGACCTACCTGAAATTATAAAAACAGCTACCTAATCACACACACACACACACACACACACACTGAGACCATATAGCCATTTAGTAGTGCTTTATGAGCATGTATTTCCTGCTGACAATTGGGGTTTGGATAACTTAATCAAGGAACTTGTCCCTGGAGAAAACTGATTCTCCCTCCCTCAGCAACCATCAATAGCCTGCAGATCGTCATCTAAGAGTGGGACCTTGTGAAATTTCCCACGACCACAGGAATCTGTCAAGTGGTACTTAATAGAATATTTCAAATATCACATCCATTTACTTGGACATAGCTTTGTATTTTCTCCTGTTCCTTTAATTCCATGCAAAAACCCTGCTACACTACAAACAAGAAACTCTCAACCACTCTTTTTGAATGTGTTTTATAAAGCAAGCTTATTTCTCTCTCATCTGTATTGTAACTCTGGTACCAAACTCTGGTGAAATACAGGCCTTTGTTCTGACCAGCTGCCTCAGAACTGAGACTCATTGTTTTTCATAGCTCCTCAGGCAACTTCAGCATGTACACTAAGTTCACGTCACAGCGTAGAGGGAGGTAGCAGCATTCTGGTACATTCTCTGAGACAGGCTAAGAATGAAGGACTAACCTACTCAGCCTACTCTTCTGAAATCTGTTCTTTGGCTCATTTATGATTCTGAAGCTATTTAAGGAGTTCATTACAGCTTCCAGATTGGTATACTTGGAACTGACAGAATTGCTATTTGAGACGTGGTTTTCTCCGCTCTAATCTTTACAAATATCATATGCATGATTTCTGTCTTTAGTAATTATATGAAATTTCTTGTTTGCTAATGGCACCGCTTATGATTTTTCTAGAACTCACACATATTGATTTGAGGGATTTTTTTCCTAGGGATTCAAAATGGAAAGAGCAGTACTCTACTGTCCTCACCCAGTTCAACGCATATGATCTCACTTTGACCCTCACCTGTGAATAATGAGCTGGCTGAGAAATAGAATTCAATCGCTCTTGGAAATTTTTGCTTTTCTTAAAAAATGAAATAACAGAAAAACTAATAGCAAGAGAACTCTCACCAACCCTCCCTGCCACCCATTATTTGCCTTTTGCTCTGGTTCTTATTTTTCATATAAGCATTTAAAGCTATAAATATCCTTAACACTGATTTAGTTGCACTCTTCAAATTTATATATGTTGTATTTTATCACTTAATGAAAATATTTTTTAATTTTAAAAGCTTTTGCTTTGACCAATGGATTATTTAGAATGTCATTACTTAATTTTCAAATATTTGAGACTTCTAGATAGAATTTATGCTTGCTGCTTGCTTATTTCTGGTTTTATTGTCCAGGATTATTTTGGTTATTGTGGATTTTTGTGTTTCCATTTGAAATTTGAGAGTATTTTTTCAATTTTTTGTGAAGAATTGTGTTGGAGTTTTAATGGGTATTGCATTGAATTACTAGGTTGCTTTTGGTAGGATGGCCATTGTCACAGTATTAATCCTACCAATTCATGAGCATGAAAGATCTTTCCATCTTCTGGTATCTTCAGTTTCTTTCTTTTTCTTCTTTTTTATTGACATAAAATTTTTATTGTATAAGTCTTTCATTTCCTTTGGTAGATGTGTTCCTAGATGTTTTATGGGTTTTGAGGCAATCATGAATGGGATAGTTTCCCAGATTTATTTCTCGATATGTTTGTTGTTGGTATAGAGGATAGCTGCTTATTTTTGTGTCTTACTTTTGTTTCCTGCTCCTTTATCAGCTCTTGGAATTTCTGGTGGAGCCTCTGGTTCTTTTTATGTAGAGCAGCATATCATCTGCAAATAAGGATATTTTGGCTTCTTCCTTTCCAATACGTATCCTGTTTATCTCCTTCATATGTCTTATTGCCCTAGCTAAGATTTCAAGTACTATATTGAACTGGAATGGAGAGAGTGGACATCCTTATCTTGTTCCTGGTTTTAATGGGAATTCTTTGACCTCTTTCTCCATTTAGTATGATGTCAGCTGTGGAATAGTTGTGTATTGCCTTTATTCTTTTGAGTTATGTCCCCTATATACCTAGATTCTCCATGACTTTGATCATGAATGGATTTTGTATTTGTCAAAGGCCTTTTCTGCATCTAATGAGATGATTATGTGGTTTCTGTCCTTGATTCTGTTTATGTAGTAGATTATTACATTTATCGACTTGTGTATGTTGACCCATCCTTACATCTCTGGGATGAAACCAACTTGATCATGGCAGATAATCTTTTTGATGTGTTCTTGCATTTGGTTTATGAATATTTTATTGAGGATTTTTGCATCTATGTTCATCAGAGAGATTGGTCTATAATTTTATTTTTGTTGGGTTTTTATCTAGTTTGGCTATTGGAGTAATACTAACTTCATAGAAAGAATTAGGGAATATTTTTAAACAGTGGTGGTTTGCATACATACTCTATGTAATCTGCAATGTGTTGAGACTCATTTTATGGTCCAATGTGTGCGGCACCTTGGCAAGCATGCCATACTCATTGACTTGGGGAAAGTGTGTATCTGTGCTATCTTATGAGTCTCAGATCAAGGAGGTTGGGAGTGTTACATTAGGTTTATTTCAAGGGTTAGCAAGGGCACCTCTGGGTCCTGTGTGCACAGGGAGGATTTATCTGGGCAGGAATTATAAAACAGTACTACATATCACTTTCAAAATTCAGTATTCATAAAGCTTTCTATTGAATGAGTGTCACTTTCACCCCATCTTAAGTGTATAGCATCATAAATCCTAGCATCGTAAGTTTGGTAACATGTACACATGTGTTGTTCATTTGACATATTAATGATTCAAGTAAGCTTTTTTTCCTGAAAGTCTGTCAGATATGACTTTTGGTTCTTAGTAATTCTAAAGACCCATTTGTTTCTAATAAGAAAATGTGTTTCTAATATGACTATTCATATGTCAACATGTAATTTTTAAATTGAGTATAGATTTTATCACTATTATAATACCTGACACTGTGATAGTGATTACTCTGACACACACACACACACACACACACACATTCATAGACAAGCTTCCATATATTGTGTACCAAAGAATAGATAATGTGTACATCTGTGTTATGTAAGTAGATAGATACTGGGAGGTGTGAGACAGAGAGAGACAGCTATGCAGCTGTATCCCAAATGCTAGATTATTGCCATAGATGGACACACAGTGGGAATTCAGAGAAGAGAAAAAAATATTGCCAGGTCTGATAGTGAATACAGTCTTGAGTGACTATCTAATCAGCATCATTCATTTTGTTTCAAAAATAATATTAAAAAGTTTAATTTCCTGACAGGCATGATGGTACCTGTCTTTGATCCCAGCATTTGTGAGACAGAGGTAGGCAGATCTCTGTGAGTTTCAGGTCAGCCTGGTCTATATAGCAACTTCCAAGCCAGCCAGAGTTACATAGCAAGACCCTACTCCCCCCTCCCCCCAAAAAAAGAAATGAAGGGAGGGAGTTAGGGGAAAGAAAGAAAGAAAGAAAGAAAAAAGAAGGGGGAGTTTAATATTTATTGTGTTCATTTAGCAGTACATTAGTGCTGGATTCTCCCCTAAGATATATGACCTAGTCAGCCACAGGGTTTTGGTCCAATTAATGGTACCAGGCACAGGTTCCATCTTGTGGAGCTCACACTGTCTTGAATGAAAGCTGGAGTGTGGTTGCTAGTGACTCACTCTTCCAATGAGCAGTGTGTTCTTCTACATGAATGATCAAATCTCCCATCTATGTTGTTCATCTCACTTCATTAAATTAACTCACTGAAACTTCATAATTTCATAATAATGCAGTTCTTGTTTTCAAAGTTCTAATGTTAGGTATATCCTTCAATGGTAGTATAATCTTTTGTTAAATATGTCTCTTTGACTTGCTAGTAACCATGAAGACTGCTAAATTCTTCTTTCCTGATATCCCTTGGTCTCATCTTTCTGACTTTTCTGACATTATTCTCATGACCTCATTGTAACATGTGTTTAAAGTTTAACACTAGTTTTTTCTATTTTAAAATCCTTACTACTTCAAATTCTGCCTACTTAACTAATATTCAATATTTTTAATTCTTTATTTCATACAGAACATCTCAATCAATCTTAATCATCTTTATACCTCCTTCCCCACCAGCACCCCCCATGGGCCCCCAACTGGAATCCATATATTCTCTCATCTATGTTAAGGTCTGTTGTGTCAAGGTAGTGTCCCCAGACATAACTCAATGGAAGTTCATCCACTGAGGTTCAGTCAGCCTATCCAGGGTCATTCACTCTAGGAAAATCAGCTCTTCCTCACCCAGCAGTAATTATTTGCCCTAAAGCAATAGTGACAGCATGCTTGGGACCCATGCAAACTCAAGCAGACAAAAGCCCCACATAGAAGTGGGGACAGCAGACCCCAGTCTTAGATGGAGATGTCTTTTAAATTATTCTGTCTCTGAACCCATGTTGTTTCCCTATTGTCCATTGGGTTTGGTCAAAATCCTTTAAATTAGAGATCAAAATCGCCAATCAATTGGCTCCAACTATCCTCCTTAATGTTGTCACTGCTCATAAACTTCACTGTCTACTTCAACACAAGAAGTCAGCATTTTTTTCATCACGGGACAATATCATAAACATTGGACAAATTAGTAGGTAGTTCAGTGGTGAACACAATACATAATTTATAAGAGACATTAACACTGAAAATAAACATTGCTAACCATAGAAAACTTAAAATTGGACATGGTGGCACACACCTTTAACCCAGCACTTAGGAGGCAGAGGCAGGCAGATATTTGGAAGATTGAAGCCAGCCTGGTCCATATAGTGAGTTCCAGTCCATTTGGGGCTACAGGGAGATCCTGTCTCCAAAAGACCAAAAATATTTAAATTAAATTTGAAAAAATCACTGTCACCTAGCAAACAAAGATAGAGAAGAGAACTGAAGGAGGGAAAAGCTGAAGAGAGTAGACAGTATCAAGAAATCCTGCAAGCATTAACTGATGGGCCAAAGACAAGTTCTTCAAGGCACAAAGCACTGGCAAGCAAAAAGCCTCAACTGCTTGATTTCCCTTGTGAACTCTGTTTAAATTGTGTATTGGACTAGTGCCGCTGTCAGTGCTATCTCAAATATCTAGTGCTGTCAAACATGGGACTGACAGAATTTAATAAGCTGATAGACCATCTTTCTTCACACAATGATGGCAGCATTTGTATAAAAATGTATTTTTAAAAATCAGATGTAAAGAACTTCACAGATCCGGGGCACTGATCTCTGCACAACCATGGGTAAGATTGTTTACATAGACATGGGGATATGCATAGAAGAACCTGTATACTTGTAGTTTCTCATACACTTTATCAACAGATTGTTATATGTCAGTATGAAAAATCAAGTAATAAAACGCTTCCAAAAGGGCATAATAATTTGGGGGCAAGTAATTCTTTACTAATTCACAGTAAAGAAAATTGATGAGAAGTCCAGTAAGGAATTAAAAGAAATACAGTGAAGTGTAAGAGAGTACACAGAGATGATTAAATAGAGAAAATATGCGTGATAGGAATGAGAAATTCTGCAAAGAGTTAGAAAGCATGGGAAAGAACCAAGCAGAAAACTTGGAACTGAAGAACTTAACAAGTTACATGAAAATAGATGAGAGACTCAGCAATAGTCTAAAGCAAAGAAAAAGAAGTTTTGAACTTAAATGGGTCTTTTCATCATCTTTATCAGCTGAAAGAGTAAAAAGAAAACAGAGATAGAAGAAGAAAGCCTCTGACACAGTAACAAAACAAATATTTGAATATTTGAATCTTAGATGTTAGAAGGGGAAAGCAGGGGAATTGCATAAAGTAATAGCAAAAGTCTTCCCTAATGTGGAAAAAGACTCAGGAGGCCCAAGTGCCCAACGCAGATTTGATTAAAAGAAGTGCTCTTCACATTATCATCAGATTTTCAGAAGCTCCAAAACAGAACTCACAAACCTAAGAGAAAAGCAGTGGACTTAAAGCAGTCAGATTTAAAGTCACCCCAACTAGACAAACACATTTCTCAGTACAAGTCTCACAGATTAGGACGGAATGGGATATTCAAGGTTTGGAAAGAAAAATAAAACCTACCTACAGAGAATACTATACCCAACAAAGTTATCCTTTAGAAATAAAGAAGTAATTTTCCTAGATAATGAAGAATTGAAGGAGTTCATCACCACTGTACTAAGTCTAGAAGAAAAGCCTAAAGGAGACCTACATCTGGAAGTAGCTGTGTGTCTACCATGATGAAAGCACAAATAGAATAAATCTGTGTCATATACCTGTACTTTCATCCCTGGAGGTGGGAGGAGATGTTGGACACAGACAGATTTCTGACTCTCATTGTTCCATCAGTCTAGACAAAAAGAGCTTTAGGTTCACTGAGAGATAGGCCCTTTCACAAAAATAAAAATGGAGATCAATTGAGAACAGGCACTTAATATCAACCTCTGACCTCCACATGCATGTGTGTACCTATGTGCACGTATATATATATACCCATGCTGAGAAGTGTATATACAACATATAAAACAGAATATATATACATATATATTCATTCACACACACATATGTATGAGAGAGAAAGAGGGAGGAGAGAGATAAACAGAATGGCAACAAACACAAGATCAAATTACACAATACCTATAAGAAGCTCACTTTACCAAGGAAGACACACATGATTAAAGTAAAGGAATGGAAAAGATATTCTATGCTAATTAAAACCAAAAGCAATCTGTAACAGCCATATTTATAAATGAAATAGACTTTGAATCAAACGCTCTAAAACCAAAAGAAATACCCTACATAATGGTAAAGGGACTGATTCAATAAGAATAAATAGCACGTATAAACAAATATGAATCTAATGATTGAATGTTCATTTATGTAAAGCAAATATTTTTAGATCTAATAGCAAAAAAATAATAGAAACAAATACAATAATTCCTGAGAACTTCAACCTAACGCTTTCATCATTTAACAGATCATTCAAATTAACAAAAATAGCCAAAGAAATGTTGGAGTTAAACTTTACATCACATGTTCCTAACATTCCAGAACATTTCATCTAATAACTGCAAAATTTGCCTGTCCTTCTCATCAAAATGGACGGTCTTCCATTTAGATAATGCTAAGCTGCAAAAATATTTTTAATGAATTTTTAAAATCTGACATCATAATGTTTCATATTTTATATGATAATACTAGAATAAAACTAGAAAACAAGAGAAACTTCAGAAATTAATTCATGGAAACTGGTAGCATATTTTTGAAGGGATCAAATGAGAAATTAAAATATTTCTTAAAGCAAATGAAAATGGAAACACGATTTCCCAAAACATAGGGGATATAAAGAAGGAAGTTTATAGCAGAGCAAAAATAAAACACCTATATCAAAAAGAAAGACAATGTAGACCTAATGATGCAACTCTAAGAATTAGAAAAAGAAGAATAAGGGGAGCCAAAATCAGTAGAATTTGTTATAAACAGCAGAGAAATAAATAATAGAGACTGCAAAAATGTAAAAGATTAATGAAATGAAGAGTGGGTTATTTTAAATTACAAAATTAAAAAGTCTGTATCTAGCCTAACCAAGAAAAAAGAGGACAGCAAAATAAAATTAAATACGAAAAAAAAAAAAAAAACATTACAACTTGTGTCACAGAAATACAAAGGATCGTTAGAGATTGTTATAACAGCTACACGCCAACCAACTAGAAGCCTTGGAAGAAATGAATGACTTTCTGGACGTATGTAACCTGTAAATTTTAAACTGTCAAGACACAGAAAACCTGAACATATTGATAATAAGCTACAAAACTGACTCAGTAATAAAGTGTCCCTCAAAAGAAAAGTTTGGGTCTAATGGCTTTCCTGTTTAATTCTACAAGATATTTAAAGAAGAACGAATACCAGTTCTAAAATTATTCCAAAACTCTACCAAACTCATTCTATGAGGTCAGCATTACCAAATACATACCAAAAAATGATAAGTCAGTATCTCTGATGCTCACAGATACAAAAATTGTTAACAAGAAATTACCAAACTAAATCCAACAGCTTATCAAAAACATTACATACCATTATCAAGTGGGATTTACCTCAGAGATTAAAGGTACCTAGTGCAAAACATCAAGAAATTGAAGGGTAGAAATCACTTTAGTAGATGAGAACATATTCAATAAAAATCAATATTCCTTCATGATAAAAATATATCTCAGGATATTAGGGACATATGTATCAATAAAGGATATATATATGTAACTCAATAAAGGATATATATATATATATATATATATATATATCTCAATAAAAGATATATAATGAGCCCATAGTCTACAAGAACAATTAGGCAAAAATTTAAAAAGTATCCATATTGAAAAGGAAGGAGTAACTCAAATTATCTATGTTTGGGGATTATATGATCTTACCTATAGAAAACTATAAAACAACCAGTTGGAATTGACAAATGAATTCAATATCTTTTAGGATACTAAATTAAAAAATAAAATCCAATATATAGATAACACAGGAAAGTGGAAAGACCTCCCATGTGTCTGTATTAGAAAAAAATTGTTAAAATATCTATGCTACTCAAATATATGTAAAGATTAAATGCAACCCTACCAAAATATAAATGACTTTCTTCACAGAGTTAGAAAAATCAGATGGAACTGTAAAAGATCCAGAATCACATAGGCAATCCTGAGCCAAAGAATAAGGCTCAAAGCATCATAATGCCTAGATTCAAAAGATACTACAAAGATACCATTCCCAAGCATCATGGTACAGGCATAAAATCAAACATAGACCAATGGAACAGGACAGATAAGCAAAAATTAATCCACACATTTATAGACCCCTAACAGTTAACAAAGATGTAAGAACTTACATTGGCAATAGGATGGTCTCGTCAATCAATAGTGCTGAGGAAAATGGATATGCATACCCAGAAGAATGAAATTCAGTTTTTGGAGATGAATTTTTTTGCCACATTCAAACACCACGCCAGATCAAATAACTAAATAACAAACCACAAACTGTGAAACTACTGGAAGAAAACAGGGGAAACAATTTAAGATATTTGCATAGGCACAGACTCTCTGAAAAGAGCCTCCAAAGTACAGGAAACAAAACTAAGACTGGACAAATAGGATTATATCAAGCTAAGAAATTCAAAATAATAAAGAGAAAACCTACATCAGCTGTTTGTCTGATAATCCATTCATAACTGAAACATGCAACACATCAGTAAAAACACACTGATTTTAAAATGGACAAAGTATCCGGGTAGACACTTACCAAAAGATATGCCAATGCCCAACAATTTTATGAAAAATGTTAATCATCACTAATCATTACAGGAATGCATATTAAAGCAATAATGGTATATTATCTTAGCCCAGTAAAAGAGCTACTATCAAAAAAGCAAAAGAACAAATATATTAAGATTAGTCAACCAAGGCCATTTATTCATAAGCAAATTAAAATATGGTTAAGTACACTGAGTCATTATTCAGTCGTAAAAAGAGTGAAATACTTCATTTGTGGTATAGGGGTGGAACTGAAGGGTTTGCAATAAGTAAAATAAGATAGGCACAGAGAGATGACTACCACATGATTTCACTCACTAGTAGAAGCTGAAGAAGTAGATCAAATAGAATCTGAGAATGAAATAGAATCACTGGAGGCTAGGAAGGATATTAGGAGAGAACGTAGAGAAGGTGGCTGATGAATCATAAAGCAGAAGAGGGGAATTTCTATAGAACACGAGAGTAATGATAGTCTAAAACAATTAATTGTACACTTCAAAATTACTAGAAGAGATGAGCTTGAAGATTCCCAATGTATAGAAATAATATACTAATTACCCTGAATTGAACATTAGACATTGTATATATACATCATAATATTCAACCTTATAAATAAGTCCAAATATTATGTCAATTAAAAAAAGAAAACTTTAAAAAATGTAAAACTGCGGGTACAAAAATTAGAAGACAATATCCATTATCGCGTAGTAATGGTTGGAATGCTTTTATTAAAACCTTTGTGAAAACAAAGTTTTCAATTCCATTTCTTTTTTAAAATGTTTTAATATTTTTATTTATGTGTATGAGTGTATTGCCTGCATGTATGTAAGTACTTCCATGTCCATGGCGGTCACGAGAGGATGTCAAATTCCCTAGAACAGGAGTTATGGATGGCTGTTAGCTGCCATGAGGGTGCTGGGAACGAAACCCGAGTCCTTTGAGAGAGCATCTGGTGCTCTTAACCACTGAGCCATCTCTCCAGTTCCCCAGTTCCACTTCTTTAAAATATCCTAAAAAGACAATGAGAAATGTCTTCCAAAGAATGGAAAAATATTCAGATTTGTATTAGTGAAGAATTTCAAACTACCAAAATAAAATACTGAGTCAGTTAAGAACCCTGCCATTTCACTTTGTCACATCCATTAAGAGGTTGATTAATAGGAGAATGTAATTGGGATAGGAAATAATTACTATACATATACATATATATATATATATATACACATACATGTGCTGAATACTTTGTGCTTATTGAAAAAAGTCACATTCAGTCATTGGATTTTTTGTTCTGCATATGGTTTAATAATTTCATGCCCAGTAAATGTTGTCCAAATGTCCTTTTTCAATTTTTTATGAACCAAGAGTACAGTAATATCTGATCAGCAACCTGAAGGTATACAGCTTCTAAAGTTATGTTAATTTTTCTTCTTGCCTTGACCTACCTACCTTAAAGTTTTCTTAAGTATTTTAGTTGAATTTTTGAAAATTTCATACAATATATTTTATCATATTTAGACCCCTCCCCTATCTGCACCCCTTTATAGTACCTCCCCACTGGATTTCATGTTCTTTGTCATATATGTTAAGGCCTATCGAGTCCAATTTGTATCCCCAAATGTCCTTTGTTGGGGGGTTTATCCACTGGAGCCTGGTTAACTTATCTATTCCTTAGAGAAGACCAGCTCTCCTTCTCTCCGAGTTATCCATTGCCAGTACTTCCTCTGGTAATGTTGGGGCCTCTGACCCTCTTCCCCAATTATGTGCTATGATTTTGTCCGGCTTGAGCTTGCATAGGTTTTGTACATGCTGTTATTATTAACAGCAAAGTTTTTAATCAGTTACCTTTTTCAGTTGCCACTCTATAGGTTTCTCTACACTTTGAGATTGTATTTGGTATAATATGTAAAATGATGCAAATTTGAGAAGAGAGTTTTATGATATTAAATACATGTTTGCTCTGTTTGACCATGGACCATCGACTGACGTGGACTTTTGTTCACTTTATGTTCTGTAATCATTTCATTGCCAAAATAATTATAACTTTCTACTTTGTGTTCCTTTGGGACCTAATTGTAAATAGCAAAATGATGGAACCAGGGTGGGGAGAAAACAATGCTCTTCCATGTGTTTAAGGAGAAGACAATGATGAAGAACCAGGACTAGGCTCTAAGGGAATTTGTTTTGTTTTTTTTCCACTGTCTGGTTAGTTCTCAGTAACAGAAGGTACATGTGGGATTGCTGGGGGATTTATAAACATACTGCTGCCTGTGCCCCATTCTATGTGTGTTACAGAGATGACTTGGAATGGGACTCTATTTATTTACTTTGAAAGGGTTTATTATTTGTGTGTAAAGTTGGACCATGGAAGATAGGGGATCAGTTGTGTTGTGCTTGTGCACAGGTGTGTGAAAGTGGAGTGGGAGTGCAACTGAAGTCTTGCAATAAATCTCAGGTGTCCTTCTGGAACAGTTTTGCTTACTGATATCAATTGGATACATTTTCACATTAAGAAAATACAAATGTATAATAAAAGGAAATGCAAAACTCACATAAATTTTAAGAAAAAAAAGTTTTTCAAGAAATGTTCTGCTTTTGGTGGACTACCTCTCCATCATTCTTTAGGACTTCATTCTATATCCATAGTTTTTCAATTTTAAGAATTCAGGGGGAATCACAGCTTCAAGGTGTCTGCGGTTTTGGGGTTTTTTTTTGGGGGGGGGTTCTTTTGTTTTTTTGGTTTTATTTATTTATTTATTTATTTGGTCTTTTTGATACAGTGTCTCCCTGTAAGTTCAGTTGACTTGGAACTCACTACATAGACCAGGCAAGTCTCAAACTCACAGAGATCCACCTGCCTCTGCTTCCCAAGTGCCGGGATTGAAGGCATTCACTACTGCAGCTGGCCAATATCTGTGGTTTATAGAACTAATTTTCTCTGGCATTTCCCTCTTCAAATTTTTGGCACTCTGAAAACCTAGAAGACAAGAATCTAAATGATAGAAGCTCTTATGTCTACCTCTGGTGTCCTTTCTCCTTTGTCACTAAACTGACCCTATAACTAACTCAAAGATAAACACCTCACACTATGCCTTGTCTATGTCAATATGCTTTTAGTTCATTCATTGTATTTAATGTATCTTTTATTATTTATTTTGTTAAAATTTCATGTTTTGTTTAGTTCTTTACCAGTTTTGGAAGTCCACCTATTGGCATAATGTTCTCTCTTATAAAACATTTTAGAAAGGTTTACTCTGATTATAAAGACATTTTGCATACTATTTCCATTTGTTAATAAAGAAGTGCATTTAAAAGTCAAGTAGGAATTGGATGTGGAAATTCCATTCCTTTTCTCCTTTTGAGTCAAATCATCATAGTATTGTAGACAACGAAAATTGCCAAGTGCATTATATTTGCTTGTGAATATAGAGATGATATTTCAGTAGGAATTTAAAAACAAAACCAGGAGATCACTAACCAATAATCTAAAATTAAGACACATGCCAAGTGACCTAGATTCTGTGACAGATCTGCTTCTATCAAGCTACATGACCCTGAGTATGTCAAAGTTTTAATTTCCTGAACTATACATGAGGTGGAAAGCTGAAAGACTAGAACTCTTAAGAGTATAGGATTCTAAATATATTTAGTTAAAGCAGATTTTATTCTCTAAAGTTTACATGATAATTAAAAAAATAAAACCTAGCTTCCCATAGCCTGGACATGTGAGCAAACCACAAGAAAGCAATAACTGTATTGCTTTTGCTGACAAAGTCCTATCACATAACTCTACTTATAAACATATTAATGTAACATAAAAGTACTTGAATGGAAAACACTTTGAAGTTGAAGCCACAATAGTTAGTACACTCATAATTTAAATAATTGTGAACATATGAAGTGCCAACAGCATCTACTAATGAAGAACTGTGGGGTGAGTGTTCATCTTTCTATCAAGTCTCTTATCTGTGGCCCGACCTCAAACCTTGGTGGTGCTCAGGGCCCCGTACCGTGACTACAGCTTCTATTTGGCTATTATGCTTTTGCCATTTAACTGGAAAATTACTTCCAGTGTTGTCATTTTTTGGATGGCAGATGTTTCTAAAGATTATAAAACTGCTAACTCTAAAATTACTAATTTTGAAATATACTTTTCTATCATGCATTAAAATATACTCTAGCTTTTAAAACCTGTAATTACTTTTATTTATATGATTCAACTTAGTTGGCAAGAGGACTGTGGCAAAACATTTTTCACATATTTGCACTGTTCCCTCTGAGCTTCTATTGTAAGCATGCTGCAGGCTGCCTTTTTTTGTCTGCCATCCAGGATTTACTGGCCAAGTGCTCTGTACTAGGGTTGGTGTCAGTCACCAGGGGGGGAGAAACTTGCCCCGCAGCCAGACAGTTTTGTTATCCCTTTAAAATTAAAAGCATATGAAACAGATACAGCTTCTTAAGGTTGTTTTTTTATAAATAACGTAAACTTAAATAACAAAACAATAAAATTCAAATACAACTTAAAATAGAGTTTAATGCTGTAACCACAGGAAAAAAGCACAATTATTTGTGGGAAGAACATTTTTAAAAGTCATGTTCCCAAATATGAATTATACAAAAGATAGATTATATTACTTGAGAAAACTTAAAGGTTTCTGAATTGTGTTTTTAGGAATTATAAAATGTTATTTTGTGGCAAGATGAAATGCAGCATTACCATCGTTATTGCTGTTTTATATACAAGATTTTAAAAACATCTCTTTAGCAATGCTCTTTCGATTTAAGTGGCATTAGAAATTTTTTTCCATGTTAATCAGTGCAGGTATGTTCTAAGTCTGTAATTGTGCAAAACTACCTTTTGATTCGATTCTATAACAAAAAATTTAGAGCATTAATTTTGTCAGAATAGAATTTACATGGATTATAATTTTCACAGGAAAACAGGTCAAATACTGCTCATCTTCCACAGTTTGTGTCAGCGTGATTATTTAACAACTCATTCCAGCAGCTTTTAGGTCTGACAGATCTTATATAACATCATCTGCATTGTTATAATATTATTATTATAGCAGCCATTTTATAAGCAGATAGTGATATTTAAATAATCATTATGAGATAATCAAATCTAACTCTTAAGGGTAAATTAATTTAAGAAAAAAAACATAACTATTACTAACATCATGATTGTACAACCAGTTTTACAACTTTTTACAACTTTTAGTTACTAAATCTGATTTTTGTGTATATTTTTCAAATCTTTAATGCAGTCTCTTAAAATAAACAAAAATGCGCAAGTCCAGCTTGATCAGTTTTTCAGTAGTTTTCCAGCCTTTCTTGGTTACTTAAAAAAAGAGAGAAAGAGAGAGAGTAAGGAAAAAAAAGAAAGAAAAAGTCCACTTAAAGAAATCTCCCTGCTGAAACTGGTTTCTTAAATGCCACGTGTGATTAGGTTATTGCCATAGGAAGAAAGTGGGCCGTTTTTTGCTCTTTCTTCGTTTTTTTCCCCCTTACGGGAACCCCTTTTTGATTTAAAGCAACAAACATTTCTCCTCCATTGTGTGTCCATTTAGCAGATGCATACGTGTTGTAATGGTTTTCCAGAATTAATTCTTTGAAGTTGCAATCTTCATTGCATTCTTTCTGTTAAAAACAAAAGCACAACATTATTCAAATGGGTCTGGGAGTAGCTCAGATAAACTAGCAGCAAGCAGATAATGCCTGGTACAGTTGAAGCGTATATGATTTATTTTAAACCTCACATTAAGCAAGCCTAATATAGTTTATTAGACTTATCTGTGCAATTTATTCACCACAAAAGCATCTTGAATTTAACAAAATAACACAATACATATTTGATTATGTCATATAGCCTCAAAAATGTCCCTTTTGGCAGTCAGTCTCTATTGCTCTCTAATATTGGGATTTCTTTCCTCTTAATTAGTGACTCATTGCTCTGCCAAGTCACTCCTCCATTCCTCATCCACAGCAACTTTAGTGCAGTCAGTATTGGTCTGCCTCCCTCAGACAGGAACCTGTTAGCGAAACTACTTCACTTACTGCTACATTACCTTTGGTGGTAATGAAAATGGAAAGTTAGTTTACTTGTTCATCCATAAGCCAAGCATTTGTTCAATCAAACCTGCATTTCATACACAGTTTTCCTGCAGGAGGCATTATGCTGAGCTACAAGAATCTAAAGGAAAGTCTATTGTACTTTATTATTGTGGGATGAGCAGTTGCATATTTTACAACATAATAAAGTGGAAACAATGTGCATGCTTATAGTTCAAAGCTCATGATTGTGAGACTGATGTTGATAAATGAACTGAACACTTCAAAAATTTTTCCCAAGAATTTTCATATCAGCAATATGCAAACTGGGTGAACTCTTAACACAAAGAGCTTTAATTCAGACAGATGGAAATTTTAGGTTTCAAGTATCTAAAATGCACTTGGGAGTTTACAGTTAGAAAGACTCTCAGAAGTCAGTCATGCCAAGTCTTTGTACAGATGAAGAAGCCCATAGAGCTCAAACAATCTAAGTCACACACAAAACATTCTTTCTTAATGCTGGAGTAGAGAATGTTTTAATGCACTCGTCAGCTTGTACCATTGGAGAAATTTCATTCCAGTTTTACTTTTTAGAAAGGCAAATATTTTTGACAAAACAAGCTTGAATGACAGCTCTAAGCTATCAGTTATCAATACCTTCGCATAGAGTTTTCCTTCTTTGTTCATTGCAAGATAGTATTCACTTTCCACCCCTTTGATTGCCACAATTCCAACTGCCACTGTCCTGATTTCCATGATATCTGCAAGGAATCACAGAAAGATGTATCAGTCCTTCAGTCAGCTGGAAACCCTCTTCCCTAACACACCCACAATGCCAGAGCACTCGCTGCCAGGAAGCACATACTGATGACTTCTTACTATATACAAAAAGCTATCTGCATACAAAGAAATAGTTATATATTCAGATTTATTCTCTAGAACTACATTTTAGCTAAGTGTTTTACTGCAGAGACTATTCAAAACTTAATTACTAATTAATATAAAATTTTATTCCCTTATAATTAATTTTTAAATGTTTATGAAGTTGTTTTTACAAAATATGTACTTACATAAGATGCTAGCCAAACATTGTCTTTTATTCTGTCTTTCTTAAATACCACATTTTAATGATTTGTAGTAAATATACCATATGTTTTAAATAACATAGAATTAAAAGTTTAGTGAACCTTTCAATTTTTTAATTTAAAATAATTATCGGTGCTTATTCATTGTAGGTAGTGATGAGTTTCATAAACATTTCTATAAATTTATTATGTCTTTTCTATTTACTCCCCTTCCCCTGCCTCTCAGTAGTCCCCATCCTTTTCCCAGACAGTCTCCCTTCTACTTTCAAGTCATATACTTGGGTACTTTTGTATTTGTTAATTTAATTTTATTATGTGTAGGATGTGTGTGGACTCCTGTTGCCACAGCCCGAATGGAGGTCAGAGCATAGTTTTGTGAGTCAGTCCTCTCCTGCCACCTCTACCACCTTTACTTGGGTTCAGAAATTGAGCTCAGGTCTTTGGCTTGCATCATCAGGCAGCAAGCAGCTTTACCTGCTGAGCCAGTCATTGACCCAAGTCATTTTACATACACAAATAAAATTTAGGATCCACTTATGAAAAAAATGTGATATTTATCTTTCTCGTGTCCTTTAATGTGATGATCTCTAGTTCCATTTGTTCTCCCACAAATGATCTAATTTCATTCTTCTTTATAGCTGCATAAAACTCTATTGTGTATGAAAGCCACGTTTTCTTTATCCTTTCATCTACTGGCAGATACCTAGTCCAATTCCTTAACTTGACTTTTGTGAATAGCGCTACAACTGTCAAGGATGTGCAAACCACTCCTGAGAATCTAATGAGTCTTTTGTGTAACTTGTCATGAATTATGCTTTCTACAAGTAGGTACAGTCTTGAAACATTCCCTTATTCTTGCTTAACAAAGTGCAAAGAAAATTATAAATGAAAATTATCTGCATATGTTATCTCCAAAAGCTATTATATAATAATCTCTGAGAATTAGTCATATAATTAATTATTAACACACTATATTCTCATAATTAAAGGAAGACATCTTTAGTCCAAACCCTCATTTCATCTACTTATTTCTTTTTCACTTTTCCTATCTGCATAACAAAACTGCTCTTCATGTCATGAAATCAGCCTAGCCAATATTGTCTTGTGTGAGGACAGACATTCCTTTTCTGGTATGCTGTACTATGAGTAGCACTAGTCAGAGCTCATCTTTCACAACTACTTGTCTAAAAACTATGTTCTATGAAGAAAAGACAAAGGAATATTTATTAATTTTAAGTATTGAAGCATTATCAAATGCATATACTCACTTGTAATTTTAGGAGACATTAAGAAAATAGTCCTGCTTTATAAACTTCGGAAGTTCAAATATAACAGGCGGCGTATCAAGCACACCTGTAGAAACGCCTTAGTTAAAGGGAAGGAAGCTTTGTGGAGAAAACACCTCGAGAGGCTCTGGAAACCCTACAGTCGCTGACAAGCGCGTGGCAGATCATGACACTGGGCAGTTAAATGGCTCAGCAGGTCTTTACTGAGCGCCAGTGTCCCTCAGGCTCGATTCAGAGACAAGCACCTGCTCTGGGAAGTTCCTCTGTGAGAACTATAACTTTGGTTTTCTTTAAAGAAAGAACAAAGGGAAATAGCACTATGCAGCAGAGTGCCTTTGGATAAAACTTGAACTCATAGCATGAAGAATATTGAAGAGAGTAGTCACTTTACCATATTTACAACATCTTCAAAACAACATAAATCCATTTAAGAATGTGTTAAATTTGGTTTCTAAAAATATTTATCAGTGCAAAATTTTCCATTCTTCCAAATTGGCCCAACATTGGCCCTAGATAGGAGAATGCTAACATAAAGGCTGAGGTTTATTTCATGATCAGTTGGAATTAGAGGAAGAAAGCTTTGATGTTCAACCACTCGTAAGTTTATCTAAACCCTTCTTCCTATTTAATATTTAGGCCTGTGTCATCACACTTGCAATCAGAAGTGAGGAACCTTGGGATAAATTGCTGTATTCTTAAAAATTCTCCCAACAACTACTTCCAGAATTACAAGTATTCCCTTAGTATTGAATTTTGGATATTGACAGTAATTCTTTGCTTTTATTATCAATAGCTTAATCATTTTAGAGTACTTTTAATTTCCTATTAAAAATATTATTAATTCCTGAATATGTGGAAATCTGCCAGGTTCCAGCATATTTAATATTTACTTTCTGTGACCTTTGAGCATTAGATTAAAATGTTGAGGGGCAATATGAACATGGATGGGATGATATGTCAGCTATGCTTCAAGACTGACAAAAGTGGATTGATGATTAAGCTACTTAGAACATTTAATGTTGTATTTGATCAAATATACCTTCTTGCATTATACCTTGCAAAACTAGGAACTAAAAACATCGAAGAAAGAATAATATTTATAATATAAATAACTTTTAAGATTTTCATCAACATCAGATTCTTTGAGTGAGAAATCTTAATGATTACATGTTTTATCACATTTAAGATTATAGATTTAGTTCATTTTATGTTATGAAATGTATTCATATAAATGCACCCATACACAATTATATATAGTATCTTTAAAAGAACAAAGATAAAATGGTTAGGAGTAGATAAGTATCTGAACAGATAGCTTCACTGAGGAAGATACATAAATGGCAAGTGAACCTATCAAATAGAAAGTCCCCATAGTCTGTGTCATTAGGGAACTTAAAAATCAAAGCAGCAGTCAGCTGACACCAAACTAGTAGAATGATAAAGTCTAATAGCTCACAGTACTGTACACTGGCAAGGATTCAACATAGTCCACACTCCCCTTGTAATGTAAATGTTTATAGTGTCTTTATATATAAAGTATAAGCAATCATGAGGAGTAGAGTTACAATGCAACCACACTTTGGCAAGTGTAGAAAATACAAACCCTCTTTATATATGAAGAATATTCCATTTGCAAGTAAAATGCACGCTATCTCTTAGGTGTTGGGACAACCACAAGATTCAGCAACATTTTAGGAACTTGAACTGATGGCATTAATTTTGCAGTCATTAAAATACTTTAATAGTAATGGAATGAATATCAAAATTCAGTTCAGATTTTCTCCTACAAAGAAAACAGGTAATACCCTGCAATTTGTGCCAATTACTAAAATTAATGTGGTAGAAAATATATTTCATAGAAATTCATAAGCAAAAAATATTGTATTGGAAAAGGAGGAAGAGGGATGATCTGAGTAATGAGAGAGTTTAGATTAAATCTTGACTGATGGATAAAATTAAAATGTGTAGATAAGAGGAACACATGAGGAGCTGGAGAGATGCTCAATGGTTAAGAGCACTGGCTGCTCTTGCAGAGGACCCAGATTCCATTCCCAGCCCTCACATGGTGGCTAACAACCATCTTAACTCTAGTTCCAGGGGATCTGATGCCCTCTTCTGGTCTCTGAAGGCATTGCACACATGTGGTGCTCTTACATACATGCAGCAATGTTTACAGCAGTATGTTTACCTAAACACATAAAATTAAAATAAATAAATCTAAAAAGATGAAAACACAATACAGTTAAGAAAGGCAGTACATATAAGGTCATGAAAGTCAAGATTCAGAAGTCATATTCATAGATTAAAAATGGAGCTTTCTGGACTACGAAGTATAATTCGATAATAGGAGAAGGGATAGGAGGTGAGGACTGACTGTTGAGGGCCTTCAAGAATTTGAGCTGGTTTTTTATCTTTTCTAATTTTATTTTATGTGTATTGAGTGTTTTTCCTGCAAGTATTTAAGTGTATTAAGTGTATATTATGTGTAGAAACCTGCAGCGACCAAAAGACGGCATTGGATCCACTGGAACTGGAGTTAAGAACAGCTGTTAACTGCCATGTAGGTGCTGGGAACTGAACCTGGATCCTCTACAAGAACATCAGGTGTCTGCTGAGTCATCTTTCCAGCCCCTGATCTTGTATTTGAAAACAGTAGAGAGTGACTACTGGTTTGTAATTTGAAATGTGTCAGTCTACACGTGGAAGAGAGATGGCTTAGCCAACTGAGGGCACTTGCCTCCAGCTGAGAGCATGATTGAATTTCCAGTCCCACCCACAAAATGTTCTCTGTCCTCCATTTGAGTGCAATCACACTTTCCCACCACCCTCAGATAAAAAGATATTAAAAATTATTTTAAAAATCAAAGTATCAGGCTGGAGGTTTCATTTGAGGGAAGCTGATTCAATGTGAACTGCAGATGAGACTCTACTGGCTGGAGTCCCTGTGCTGATGGCGTCAGCTGGTACCACTGTGATCCATAGTTGTTTTAAGTTATTGAATATTTTTCAAGATGCATTAAGCTAATGCTTGTAATGCAATTCTAGCTCGTTTATACAACAGCTCTTTATTGGTCTTGATATTGTCAAGGGGAAGTGCTGTTAAGACTAAAAATCTGAAAACAGTTTTCCTAAACCGATTTCATTCCTCCTGGTATTTTTAGTTGCAATTGTTTTCACCAACTGTTGTAATTTGCACACTTGTTCTATGAATACTTTAGCTACTTTATGACCCTCTGTATGCATAGGCTTATGACTAGAAGCCTAATGTACATGCAGACAGAAATATTCAGGGTGCTCCTGTGTCAGGAGAATTTCTTACTGGTATTTTAAACTACTAAGTTGAAACTTATAATTAAATTACATAGGTAAACTGTATAAAACATTCATGTTTGATCAAGTTGGTCACTTCTTTAGTGTTCAATAGGTTTAATTAAAGAATAAATCTATAAATAAGATATTTTTATTCTGATACATTTTTCTATACTGGCACAATTGCAAAGATAACAAATAAATTTTTCTAAAGTACCTTATTTTTGACATGAAAATCCTGCATCTCAGTGTCATATTTTTGACACACACTTGTTCTTTCTACAGTTACTATTCTGTATTTATATGTGTGTTTGTTTGCCATTGTGATTTTGAAAGAGCAGCTGACTGAACCTTGTCGCCTCTGCCTTTCAGTCCCTCTTTGCCTTTTAGTTACAAAATCCTCTTTTAAATTTAATCTCTTAATTGGACCCCTTTTGAAATTTTCATAGAATGCAGGTACTCAAATATCCTAAGTCTGCCCTACAGGTAAGCCATGCTAAAATACTTGCATATTGCTCAGTAGAAACAATGTTTCTCATTCAAAACGAAGTTTTAGGATTATTTTAAGGTTTTATACAATCTTCCTTTTGAAATTAGTAGAACTAAAGTAAATCATTGAACTTACTCTTTGCTATAAATTTTTACAGACATTATGCATTCTTAAAAATTCTTACAGGGTGGGGCCTGGAGAGATGGCTCATCAATTAAGAGCACTGACTGTTCTTGCAGAAGACATGGGTTTGAATCTCACCACTCACATGACAGCTAACAACTGTCTGTTAACTGCAATTCCAGGGAATCCAGTGCCCTCTTCTGGCGTCCACAGACATTGAACAACATGGTACACTTACACACATGCAGGCAATATACTCATACACATAAAATGAAATTAATAACATGTTTTAAAAGTCTTACAAAGTAAAAGATATCAAACTGTTTTCAAATATTCTTAAAATTATATTCAACAAATAATGAGGCTAGCATAATATTTTATATATTAAGTATTTGCTAAGCTTTATTCCCTATTTTCATTTTCAAATTTTTATTGCCAATGTCTTAATTTTAAAGTTCTGAATGTATTTTTAAGCCAAACTCTAGGCTCTGTACTAGGGGCCAGATAGGCAGGGTTCTCCTACTCTTACTGAAATCCTTCATTAAAAGGCCTGTCTGGGTCCTTTCCACCACAGAGTTTGTGAGCAGATAGCCTAAGTTCAGTTTTCTTCTATTTAAATCTTTACTCTCTAGCTTCCAATGTCCTGGCTGCCTTTCTCTTGTCAAGGCGACTGATGATGCAGTTACGTCACATCCACGACTTTTCAGCAGTCATGACTTCCCTCCACCCACCATTGTTCTTCATTCCATTCCATATGCTCCTGCTTTGCTAATCTTGCACCCTCTTTTGTGAATTTTCCCAAAGATGATTACTTTGTTAGCCAGGGGCAGGAACATGACTGTGATCCCAGCTACTTGGGAGACCAAGGCAAAAATATCACAAGTTTGAGGCTAACCTAGGCAATATAGTAAGACCTCCTCTCATAAAAATTTGTCTTTTTGTAATATTATGTCTACATTGCTTTGGAGTAACTTATTACATTGTTTTTATGATTAAAAGTGTTTTTTTTTCCAAGTGCCTGAAATATATTCTTTTTTTATATTTTGAATTTATAACATAAATTCAAATTTTCTTAAGTTCAGCTGTAGCTACTTTGAAATTATATGGTCAAATTTGATTCTAAGCTAATATTTAATTCTTATAAATAGCTATTTCATATTCAAAATTACTGGTTGAATATCTTATTCCCTTTTTAACTTGTCTGATGGCTGTTTCACTTTTTATTGACTTTTGATTTATTTATCAGGTAGCTATACAGCTATGTTAATTTATTAGGAGTTATCAGTTCTCAAGTGGCTCACTACATTTATTCTGAGTCTTACTGACAGTCCTGAGACAAGATATACATAGCCTCTGAATCCGTGCAGGCCAAATGGACAGCTTTCCACATAACCCTTCACAAAGGTGAAGGCACTGAGCATGCTCAGAACTTTCAACGTTTTTTGGCCCTTCCTTGTACAGAATCACTCGAGGTTCTTCACCAGCTAGATTATTTACTTCAAATCTGCATTTAGCAAGAACTAGGCTGAAATAGTCTACTGTTCAGTGTTCTCCCAGACATAGAGCATTAGCTTATTTTATACTAGCACAAGGTCACCATCTTTTGAACATTACTTCAATTTTTTCAATATTTCAGAGTTTGGAACTAGTGAAAAGTATGCCTATGAAAAGTATTTTTATATTAGTATGCGTTACAAGTTTGTATTGTAAATTTTGTTTAAATGTGTCATATTTTATATATGAATAAAGTTCTAACTACTTCTCTGTAACAAATGATAAGCATTTATTTTCTTTATTAATGATGCAAATATGATTTTGGTATAAATAAACTTTTTTAATTCTTTAAAAATAGTTTATTTATTAATTTCATTTTATGTTTATTAGTGCTTTGCCTGCATATATGTAAGTGAACCTGTGTGTACAATGCCCATGAAGGGCATTGGACCTCCTGGAACTGGAGTTACAGACTTTTATTATCTGCCATGTGGGTGGTAGGAGCTGAACCTGGGTCCTCTGCAAGAGCAGCCAGTGCTCTTAACCACTGAGCCAGCTCTCCAGTCCTCAAAATACTTAATAAAGGTAGTACATAATAAAAAATACATTAGATGAATGTAAATTAGAACACGAATGCCATAGCATCAGAGATGTTGAAACATGCCTCTCTGCTCTGATTAACATTTATCTATGCTCAAAAAATGTTTAGTTATTTTTACAATTCCTTTAGTTTTTAAATAATGAAACAGAAATATGGTTTCATCTTGTTATTTGCAAGCGATGTCCCGCAGATAAACCACAGCAGGTCTAGAGTTGTTGACTTCCCCAAAGTAACAGCGGCTAAAACACAATTCTCCCAATCTTTTTTGTAACACAAAATTATTTAAGAAATTTTCATGGGATGTTTGTTGCCAGACCTCATTCTTCACTAATCTGAAGATTTTCTAAAACTGAACTGACTGCGAGTTACCAAATATATCTCAATCAAAATTTTAAAAATGGATTTTAAACTTAATTTAAGCTTTTCAGTTTATATTTAACTAAGCATCCACTATTCTTTATACCATTACCCAACGAGCAGGCTCGGGTTATAAATCTAACAGCACGACAGTGAATGGGCCTAGTTATAAAATGGTGAAAGTCATCATGTCTTGACTGAATGACGAAAGACTGAATAAGTCAGCAGCGGCTTTGCCTCACTCGCCGCTCCACTCACCAGACGCCGCTCCACTGACAGACACCGGGTTTCATGTTCGTGGAGGAGCAGAAACCATTATGTCTAAACTAGAAAAATATAAAACTAAGAAATGGCGAGTTGAATTTCTTAATTCAGCCTGAGGTTATGTTAAACGTTTAGAAGCAGTAACTTGCTGACAGCTGCTGCTGAGGCTGAGGCTTTAAAATGCCGAGACTTCGTTCATGTGAGTAAATCGTGCCGCTGACAACGTCTCTTTGTTGTTTTTCACTTTTAAAAGACTTATCCACTTCTATCTTGTTAGTAAATTGACAGGTAAATCACAAAACATGATAAGAGCATATGAAAAATCATGAGCCTTGTGCTGGGGCGATGGCTCAGCGGTTAGAGCACTTACTGAACGAGTAAGCCAGGGGACATTCAGATTACTGACAGCATGCAAATGACATCAGTCTCCGGCTTACACACACATGTACATAGGGGCATGTGTACCCACACAAACATCTACGCACACACACACACACACACACACACACTACAGACACATACACATGAAAACAAAATGGTACCCAACAAGGTAGCTGCGCCTCTCCCGTGTCACTGGGAAACCTGTGCCATCCTGTGGCTCTTCTGTCTCGTATTTACCGTTGTATCTGTGCTTTCCTAGTGCCCATTTAAAGTTACACTCTTAGATCTTAGTATTTTCTTCTCAGGCATTTTAAGTTTTCTGTTCTCAGTGTCATATATTCAGTTCTTAAGTCTTCGAGCTTGTGACAGACCATTGTCACTCTACACCAAGCGTTCCTCACTCATGTGCAGGCCCTTTCCTCCCCAAATTTCTAAGCAAAATGTGTCATTTCTTTCTCCAATTTCCATTCTCTTTTTCCACAGCACTAAATTTTTACCTGACTGTGCAAAGTAAATATTACATTTCCCAGTATCCTTCGCAGTTCATTGTGGCCACGTGTCCCAGCATAGATGACATGTAAGTAAAGTGTCCTGTGACACCTTTTGGAGCTCTTCCCTAAAAAACTTGAGCTCTTTATACACCTTTTTCCTCTTCCTTTATTCTGTCTTCTGCTGAAAGGTGGCTTCTTCTTGGATTCTGAGAATAAAGTGATTTCAGAACAGTGAACCGGCTAGGTTGAGCACTCCCGAGTGCTCTGAGCACCAGGATTGTCACTCTCTAGATTTATTGGCTGGTAAAATAAACCATCTTTTTGGGCAAAACTGAATTTAAAATAGTATACCTCAGTTTCTTTTCAAGTTTATTCTTCAAAATATGCACATAAAAATCCTGGAGCCCACTTTTTAAAGTTAGTTTAAGTCATAAATTGTGTTTTCAACATTATTGATTAATAACCAACTGTTTACTTTTTGGCTTTTTTAAATCATGAGATTAAACTGTATAAAGAAACCAAAACCTTACTTATGCTTTCATGTTTTTCATTTTTCTATTCAAAAGTTCAATGTGATAAAGATGCAAGGCCCGTATGTGAGCTGTGTCAAACCTGCTCTCAGTTGCTTCCCATCCAGGAAACTGCCTGCTAGCCTTTCAGAGTGTTCCTTCTTGGATAAGATGTGAGATCTTTTTGAGTTCTTACAGTGTCATAGCTGTTCGTTTGTGGATAAAACACCTTATTAGGTATTTAACTACATTCAGCACTCTGCGTGTCTGCTCTCTTTCTCCTCCATATCAATCTGTTCCTTTTGCTGTATTCTTAGTGATGGTTTGAATTCTCTGACTTATGTAGTTTTTCATTAGTTTTGTTGTTGTGGCTTTGTTTTTTATCTTTCTTTCTTTTATTTGTTTCTTCATTTGTTAAGGTGAAAGTCTTGTTAGGTTGCCCATACAGACATGGTTTCATGATCCTCCTGCAGCAGCCTCCCACAGAGCTAGAATGAGAGGGCTCTACTTCCTCTAAAAAAACCTCAAACAAGCTGACACAGACACAGGGACCCACATGATAATATGTTTCCAATTAGTTACAATGTTTCCTTGGTGTCTCTATGTTCAGGGAACTGTCCTAGGGAGTTGTTGAGTTCCTGGGAGCACTTCTTTTCATTCTTTCTGGATGATCTCTGTATTGCGGCTTCTGTATTTGATTAGCCTACTAGAAAGCACATAGTACTGGAACGCACCCCTTCAGTGTCTAACTGACTTCTTCTGGCAAATCTTAGAGAACGCCAGTCCTCTTCTTATACCTGACAGCAATGATCCAAGTGCTTTCTATCATACCAACTCTTTCCTCTTTCTTTGCCCATTTCCTTCCTCAACTTCCAGGTGCAGTCGCTGCACAAGGATGAAGAAGGTAGGGCCTCCAAGTCAAGTACCACTCAAACGTCATTTGGAAAATAGGTGTCAAAAGAGTGAGGGGGTGCTATTTTTACTGGAGTACAAGTGATACTTAGTTAGAGGAGTTTTTAATCTATTTTTTGACAGTCTCAAACATGTATCTAGTACACTATCCCACCACCCTCTCCATTCCCTCTCCAACCCTCACCAGCCACCCCCCTCCACCCAGCCCCCATTTCACGTTCATGTCTTTTTGGTTTGTTTCTGTTTTTACTTTGTGACTCACTAGGCTTAACCAGGGATGCCCATGTGGGCCTGAGTGTGAAACTATCCACATACACATTAGTGTCACCAGTGACTACACCACTAAAGACCGGATGTCTTCTCTCCCAGCAGCTCTCAATTGCCATAGGCAGCCTTGAGCAGGGCTGGGCCCATGAGACCCTTCTCCGTCTGTGACTGAATGTTTAGGGGCTCAGTCTAGCATAGACTGAAATCAAATCAAAGTCAGCATGCAAAATATGTAGGTAGATAAATTATTATTGAAACTCAGTAAGTATAATTCTCATCAAATCGGCATGAAATTCAAAACAGATCTGTATGATTGCAAGATTGCTGTAATCAGATATAAATGAAATGTTCTGAAGTAAGAGAACTGACACGTCATCAACGTCATCATCATCATCAAGGGTCTGATGACCAGTGAATCCTATATCTATTATTATGGTGTCAAGAAACATGTAGATGACTTGTCAGACTGAGTAAGAATAATCCTGCACTCATTGAGAGATGTATTAAGAAAAAAAATGCTAGAAAATCTTTATCATATCAGTGAGTGATGCATGGTGGTGTTATTTTATAACAAGAATTTAAGTGGTGACTGGAAAGCTGACTCAGCAGTTGAGAGCACTGGCTGATCTTGCAGAGGACCTGGTTCAATTCCCAGCTCCCACATGACAGCTAACAACCATCCCAACTACAGTTTCAACAGATCCAATGGCCTGTTCTGACCTCCATAGGTACTGTATGACATGGGTTCACTTGCATACATGTAAGCAATACACTCATATGCATATCATAAAAATAATAGATAAAATATTATTTAAAAAGGAATTTAAGTGGTAGGAGCTTGTTTTCAGTGGAGTTAGAACTATGCCTGAATTAGAAGCAAATTAATTGGTTTTGTAATAAATGGATGGTAGCATATTACTGAAGACTATTATGTGAACATGACTGAATTATATTTACAGACTACATTTCTACACCAATTTCCTGACCATTTCTCCTTTGAACCAAGGGAAGGTACAGTTCCTGAAGCATACAGGATGAAATATTTCTTGTTTACTCTACAATCATTGAAAATATTGCTTGTCTGATCATGTAGACTGTTTACATTTGCTAAATACAAATCTCTGTTGCAAATATTATTCCAAACAAAATAAGAGTGGATTACCATAATTCCATAATAAGAAAAAATATCTTATTTTGTGTTAAATATAAATAATTGAAACAATCTCTTCCTACCCTAGGAAACTTCTGATTTTCTGACTTTTTCCTAAAGTCTAAAATATCTTCAATAAGATACCAAGTTTTTATTATATAGGTTTAGAGACAAGATTAACACAGAGATATAAATACTGTTGTATAACTGACTAAATCTTATTTTGATTGTGCAAAGAAGATTGATCACACAGGTATCATGAGAGAAACAGAGAGGAGAAAATGTACATAAAAGGAAGAAATTATGGAAACCATACAGTAAAGATAATTCTAAACAATGTGCTTTCAGATCACGCTGGTTGTCAGCACTGAGAAAATGAAGCAGGATCTTAGGAACTTTTAAGTGGATATGCTTTTCTAATAATATTACTGTAAATCTCCTGTGTTTCTGAACCACGGCTCTGTACCCTCACGGCCCTGTCTCCAGTGCCGGTAGCATTGTTCCAGGACGCCCATCTGTCTCCCAGCCTTTCTGACTTTGTATTTTCCCTTTTTGTGTTCATAAAGGATATAGTATGATAGTTACATGTTTTAGTTACAAAGCTCCAAACACTTTGAACATGCACTCTATAAACAGCCTAGTTTTATCATTTTCTACCATTGTTCCTTTACAAATTAGTCTCTGGCTTGAAACAAACTGGTTTAGTCATTTTCTCTCTTGAAAATGCCAAGCACTCTCTCTACTCTGCCCAGCACTTCCCATAGCAGCATAGCATTCTCCACTGTAGTGTTTCCCGGGTTTTAACTCGTGGACTGGGCTAGCTTATGCTTGCAAAAATGAAATCCCAGTACTTGCACAGGAATCTCTGCTTGGTAGGTGCTCAGTGGATGCTAAAGTACATATAAAGATAACACGAGCCCCATACAAACTGGCATGTCCGACTGTAAATTATCAAGTGGAAATTATCAGTCATTCCAGAATTAAGATTGTGACTGTCTTAGTTAAGGGTCTATATTAAATGTGAGAACTAAAGTTAAAGGATAACCAGATGCATATATAATACACATGTATGAAACTCTCAAAACATATATAAAAAGATAACCAGAAACATTTAGTAAACTTCCAATTTTTATGATACTCTTGGAGTTTATTTAATTAGATAAGCACAAAGTTCCATGGTTAATTCAAACAATATTTCATCCTAGATTCAAAAATGTTGTGAGAAAAATCCAACTACCTCCAGTTTTCCCATAAACTATAGGTTTTTGCTTTGAGGTTTTGTCTAAACCTCTCTTAACCTTACTTGTATTGTTAGCAAGAAATTCTTGCGCAGATAATAACTCCCATCTGTTTCTGCGTATTACATAAAGAAGCACGTCTGTTTACCTGCCTTCTGACACATTGAGACTCAGAGGTGCACACACTAGTTCTACATTCCTGAGTTAGTCAACATGACTTTGTTCTTATCTGTGCTGTGATGATTCTACAGATATTGAGTATGGCATATCCTAATGCTCACCTTAGTAAATACTTCTTCTAGATGAAAGTCCAGCTAGATTTTAGCCCATGTCCTAAGTGTCTACCCTACATCATGCCTTTTAATTCCAGGATGCTCACATTGTAGCTTGGAGCCTCTATTAGTGCTGAGGAGAGTAGCACCTGCAGTCCACATTAAGATGCACAGTGCTGTTTATACAGAAGCACTACATGCTCTCTTCTGTGTCTTAGCATTCTTCCTCAGCATGCCTGCTATGTTGTTGGTCTTTTGACTACAACTTCACATTAAGATACTATCTTTAGGGAAGCATTCAAAGTGATTTCTTAGTGCCATTTTTAAGAAGATGGTCATTATTCACTGCCTGTTTATCCCATAAATACAATTTCAATTTTATCATGAAATTTATCACATTAAGGACAGTGACATGGCCCAGCTGTAAAGGCTCTGACCTGAGTTCAATCCCTGGGACCCTCATAGGGAAGAAAAGAACTGACTCCCTGGAGGTTGACCTTTGACTTCTATATGCATGCTGCAGCACATGCATGTGCACACTAATAAGCACATCCATGTATATACACACCATTAATGAATTATTTTTTAAATATTTAAATGCTAAATTTTATTGCATTAAAAATTCATCTGCCAGTTTTCTATCAGCCTATATAAAAAGGTCCAATCTTGCTAAATCTAGCATCATTAGCTAACGTCATTGATTTAAAGATGTTGCCATGATCTGTAAACATGGAATCTTCACTATGCATTCTCACTTTTAATTTATTTTTTAAAATGTCAACTAAGTCTGCCTTTTTCTGATCCATGAAAAATCTCACTGTTAAACCTTTCATTCAAAATAATCATTCAAACTAACTCTTTATCAGTTCCTTTTCAAAACCTGAGTATCTGAGTAAATAGACTGAGAGTCAGGTGGTCTAGGTGCTGCTGGTAGAGCACCAGGCTTTTCAACCTAGGCATGCTCTGAAGAGATTCTGAAACCCATTCTCTTGCCATCCCATCCCAGAAATCCATGCCCCGCCTAACCTGTCTTTCATGAGGCTTATTAAATAGCTAAAGAAAAGAACTGACTTATTCTCTAAGTGACAAATGTTCAGGAAAAGAACAATTGATATCCTCTTGAAAATCCAATGTTTAAAAAGTTTCTCCCTTCCTCCAATGTAAAAGTTCTGTTTTACCCTAGGATCGTAATAATAACTTGTTTAAAACATAACCTCGTTTCTTAGGACACATAAAATCTAAAAATTGTATTTAAGTGTTTATTTCCTCAAAGACCTTTGTAAGTGGGTAGAATATTTGCCTTGCAACAAAGAGCTTGCCTTTGCTCAACATCTAGCCCACAAATGTGAGTACTTTGAAGCAGCATACTGAGAAAACACAGAAGTCAGATAGAAGAAAGAGATGATAAGCATATTAGACACAGTGGTGCTCAGGTTAATTCCCTGGGCTCGGAGTTTACACCCATGGGCTTCCAGGGAAGAGACAAGAAGTTTACGTAAAGCCAGCTGTAATGACCCACGCCTTTAATCCCAGCACTCAGGAGGCAGAGGTAGATGGATCTCTGTGAGTTTAAAGCCAGCTTGGACTATATAGTGAGTTTCAGGTCAGCTGGTGCTACACAGAGACCCTGTCTCAAAACAAACAAGCAAAATAGAAGCATATGTAGCTAACTGAGTTTGAACTCTGTATGAGAGGGAGATAAGGAGCCCAGCAGAAGTGGAAAAAGACACAGCAGTGTGGATTTGCAAGAGGCAGTGCCTGTGAAGAGACTGGGCCTGGAAAGGTGATCAGGACTGGGAGGGAGAAGACCAGTTTCCTCAAGCAAGTTCTATCTGTGTGAATGGTCAAAAATCCTAAGCCCTATTTGAGGGAGTTAGGGTATACCCTCCAAGGCATGGTGGTGTACACCGTTAGTCCCAGAAGGAGGGAGGCAGAGCCAGTGGATCTCTGTGAGATGGAGGCCAACCTCATCTACATAGTGAGTTTCAGGCCAGCCAGGGATACACAGTGAGATTCTGTCTTAGCACACGTGCCCACACACACCCACACACACTAAAAAGCTACACCATCTCTAAAAAGTTGATATTTAGAGACATTTAAAGTGAAATTTTGTCACCGCAATTTCAGCATGCCAAGTTGAATGTATGTGTGCGCATACAATTATGCCTGATAGAACCTCTAGAAGATGTCATTCATTTTGAATATAAGATAGAACCTCTAGAAGATATCATTCATTTTGAATATAAGATCAGTTTTTTTTATCAACATTCTTCTAGAGTACAGTCATCTCCTTTATACCTGCCAGTTTTTACCAGTGTGAATTATTTTCATATTCTTATTATTTACATTTTTCAAAGTTGTCTTTCAACTTAATCAAAGCAGAATCAGTTCAATGGGGTTAAGAGGAGGGAGGGCCGTCATGAGTACTGAGAAGGAAGGGTGCCTTCCTCCTGCTCAGTCACTGGGACCACCCTTGCTTCTCCACCCTACCCGTTCCAGTTCTGTGCCATGGAGAGCAGATCGTGTACAATGAGTCATGACCCAAAGCTAGAATAGAACCATGAGAGACTGTGTGTCCAAGCCAAAAAAAGTGAATTATGAGTCTAAACTGAGGATATTTCTGGACAGAGGCTAGATCTCCTGCAAGTATATAAAAAGAAAGAATTGGCAGCAATAGCATGTTAAGAATCTCATCTGAAGCTGGGTGTGGTTGTGCACGCCGTTAATCTCAGCACTTGGAGGGCAGAGGCAGGGGAATCTCTGTGAGTTCAAGGCCAGCCTGGTCTACATAGCAAGTTACAGGACAGCTGGGACTACAGGGAGACATTGTCTCAAAAAAGATCTTCCCCTGCCAAAAAACAGAATCTCATCTGAGAGGATCTAAAGTGAAGATATAAAGAGCCTACATTTACCTTGAGATCCTTAGTGCACCACGTGTGAACAGGTGGAAAGAAAATTGCATCTGCATTATAAGTCAGTAATTACATGCAGAGCGAGCACTTAACTTTCTAACCCTAAAACAGGTACAATAGTTAGAATAAGAAATTTAACCTGAATTTTAAATATTATTTTAATAAAAATCTCAAAAATTTTCACAAAACCCCTGAAGGTTCTATTGTTTTTTCTGGTGCTTTGATAACGTATCTATTAGACATACACTCTCTGGATGCGGAGGGTACAAACTGTTGCAATCTTAGGTGCCTAAATTAGCTAGGAGTGCACAGTTCTCTCACAGAGGCAGAACACTGCACATATATTATTAGAAATATGTAGTCTCTTGGTTCAGTTAAGTTGGCATTGAAAGATGTGATGTCACCCAAGCTACCACTTTCTTCGTAGCTTTGATCCCAACCAGGAAGCATCATTGTCAAATCTATGTAAAAGCTTGCTGACTGCACCTGCCCAGCAAAAGTCAGCTGCCAATGCTCTGTCTTTGAAATGAATTCTTTTAAAAAAGGAGAAGACACTTAACTCAGATGGCAAGGGAGATTCTAAATGAAAAAGAAATTCTCCCTATCAGTGAGAATTTCTGAAGGCAAGAAAACCTTGAAGAAATCCATGAAGATGAACATTTGGATCAGAAAAAAGCAGAAAATACAGAAAGAAGTTGGATAAAGGGCCGAAGAAGCTTTGTGGTCCACAGAGATGTCAGCTGTCTACACTGGGGTTTGACGTCCTAGCATATGGTGTGAGCAATATTCTTTTAAAAAGGAAAAGCTCAGGACTGGAGAGATGGCTCAGCAGATAAGAGCACTGACTGCTCTTACAGAGACCTGAGTTCAATTCTCACCATCCACCTGGTAGCCAACAACTGTCCACAAACAACTCCTATTCAAACGCCTTCTTTAGACCTCCTTGAGCACTGCATAGCACAGGTACACTTACATACATGCAGACAACATACTGATATAATACATAACTTTTTAAAAATTTAATTAAAAAAGCAAAACCAAGCAAATCTGAAGACAAAATAAATAACAAACAAAACTTCACACTCAGAGACCACACAACGCTGGCTTCTAATAGCCGGTTGCTCTGGGCAAAACATCATATTGCTGAGACAGAGAAGCTATACGGATTGACAGTGACTGAAGGGCCTCAGATGGTTTCATTGTTATGTACATGTCTGCTATCAAGAGACCTATTTTTTCAGACTATAATGAATACAATCTGTGGGTTAAAATATGTGTTTTATGATTTGGCTGTTGCATGAACATTTCTGAAACTCACTAATACTCCCCCCTCAAATATTTAGTTATGATTGCCTGGGCTGTGAGGAAACGTCAAAATCTAAGTAGGGAAAACAATGGAATCATGACACTACATATTTAAAACTCAAGTTGAGTATATGCTATCCAGAATTTGCATGGTAAAAGGTCATATGTAGACAATTCACACCTCAAACGCAGAAGAAAATCATAGTTCATTCCACTAAATCAACTTTTACATTCCATAAACATCAGTATGTATCTTGACATACTGGTACCTGTGTGTGGATCAGTGATGTACTTATGTAACTATGTGTGCAACTGATTGCTATCTAGGGGCACTGAGTTTGGGGGATCATTTTCTAAGGCTTAAGAAGGGACCAGGGAAAACAAAATACTTTTCTTCCTCTCCTCAAGAGTCCAGGGTTTGCCTCTCCCATGACACATGATACTCTGGCTGCACTTTGCGGGGGAGGTCATAGCAAACACTAACAAAAACACAAAGTCTGTTCTTGGTAAAGACAATTGAGGGAGTTATGAGGTGTGGTGTCAAGGGAGGAAAGTGCCAGCTACAGAAATTGTATTGATGAGCTGAGAGTGCGGCTCAGTGGTGGATGGTTGGCTTAGCCTTCCCCAGGCTCAAGGCTCGATCTCCAGCACCAAAATAATAATGCCCAGTGGGTAAAGTAGTAAGAATTTAACAGTGAATTCTGCAGAAGAAAAGAAGAGGCTCCAATGTGTATCTTTTTCCCAATTTCTACATTTTCCAAGGTGAGATGCTTCTACTATGGCCAGATTTGGGTCCATACTAAGCTACCAGCATGATGTTAAGAAGGCATGAATATGAATTTTTTAAAATGTACATTGCTAGCTCCCAGGAGCCAGGCAAGCCAGCTCTAACAGGCCATGTCAGAAATACAGCCTGGTTTTAACTCTTGAAGCTGCATGGGATTGCTTTTTTAAGAGCATAGATTAGTAATACATGGTACTGTATCAAAAAGTCATCGTAATTATTCCCCAAACCATAAATCTGCATAGGTGCAAAAATGTTCAAAATAGTAGATGAAATAAAAGAGGGCCTGGATATTTATTAAAGATAAAGAAACGAATTGGTTTAGCAGATGGAGACGAAGCACACTTAGCACAGTGCTGAATGCAAGTTCATTTATCCCTTTCACAAGTCTGTCTCAAAAGAGTAAAAACAAACAATGCTAGAAGAATGTACAAGAAGGGTCACTGCCTTTACCATGTGCAGACGATGGGGCACTGAGAGCATTCCAGCTTGCTGTAAGCGTACAGTGGTTGTACTTTTCACCTAAGAGTACCTGATGGGGACAGTCTGTGCTTAGAAGTGGCTAAATATGTACAAATTTCTTCTATATCTCAGACAGCTTACATACCAGTTATCTTGTGGTAAGAGAAATACATACACACTCACACAAAATCTTCCTGGAAATATTTTGAAACTTTCCAGAGAACTCATAATATAGTTTACATTCTGTAAATTCATATCATCAAAAAAGAAAGGATAAGATTGAGTATTAACTTTGTAACAGTAGGTTTAAAAGATAGAAATCAAGGCTAGTGAGAGGGCTCAGTGAATAAGGGCACTTGCCACCAAGTATGACAAACCTGAGTTCCATCTCAAGGACCCACGTCCTGGAAATAAGGAACCATCTTCTGCAAGTTGTCTTCTGACCTCCACATTTGTGCTATGGTTCATACACATACACACACACACACACACACAAACACGCATTCACACACATGCATTCACACACTAAATAAAGTTTTTAAATAGAAATTAAAGACAATCAAAGGAATTTTCCCACTGATCTTTACAGAAAATAAATATATTTGAAGCCAGTGGTATTTTTATTAAATAATCTAATAAAATGAATTATAGAGTAGATGTTGAGAAGCAAGAAAAATTAGACAAAATGCTTGGGTAGAGAAAAAGGACTTTATCTGCAATGAATCATTTCTTTTCAGCAAATTAAACTTATAGACTAAATTTCTGAAAACCAAGATTTTAGGAATTTCAAAACATATTTGCAACTGTAACTAATAGCATTGCTTTTATCACAATGTTAGTTTTGCATTTTATTTCTGTTGTATTACATTTTCATTTGTATGAAAGTCAGAAAATATGAGAACATAAAGTTCGCTCTGATTTCTGTAAAGACAAGAGCTTGGCAGTAGTAAAAAGCAGTTTTTAATCATTCTGTTCTTAAAGTGTTTCTTTAGTGAGAATTATCTTAAAATGCATGAAGTGTGTTGAGTATTAAATTGGGAAAGCGGGAACAGGAAAATCTTGGATGAAAAATAACCCAAATAAAACCAAAAGCATTAAATGATAATTAATTAGAAACACAAGTTCACTGAGCTAGAAATGCATGTTTATGAGTTTAAATGACCTTTAAAGATGATTCAATGCCAAGTAATAGCTTGCTTGTGGATTATGACTATTTAAATGTTCTATTTTTTCTTGGTGTTTTTCCCACAGAAAGTTAGTAGTTTATCTTGCTAATATAAATACCATGGCTTACCCATCTTACCAAGCTGAAGCACCTATCACCAAGTTTTCAAAGAATTTTTACATGTTTTATCTCATTTCATCACCCAATGATACTGTTATAATGACATGATTTAGTGAAAAACAGTATCAATCAAGAAAGCGCTATCAACCCCAAGGTAAATATCATCAGGAGAGGTTTAGAACATTCTATTCCAGCATTAGCACAGAAATTAAATGATTTTGTTGTTTTATGATGAACCTATTATAAACCTTTCCCAAAGCACATCATTTAGTCAACAGCTACAGAAACTCCTGTGTTTCCTTAAATCAATTCATCACAGATCTTCTAATCACTTCTGGTAGTGATACATACTCAAATCCATCTCTATCTCCACCTAAATGTACATCTAACTCTACATGATTATAGGCTGTTGTAAGTGCTTCAGGGAAAAAGTAAAGAAAATTATGGAAAGGGATAAACAAGTAATTTGAGACCAGGAAGAAAGGTTTTAGAGAATGTGTCCATTTAGCAGTGTTGGCTGAAACCTGAAGGCTAGCAAGGAATTAGCCAACCAAAGGGAGGAAAAGCTTTCTGGAAGCAGCAGCACATGCGCAGACTCTGGAGCAAGGACTTGGTTCATTCGAGAAGTGACAGAATGTTGGTGTGTCGACCTGGCTTTTCAGGAGTGTGGGAGGTCATGTGGGCAGTGGCGACAGCAGAAAGTAAAGCAAGGTAAATCTGGAGTTGAAGGAGGAACATGTGGGGCCTTAGGCCATGCCAAGGGTTTAATAACTTCTAAATACAGTTGGCAGCCATTGCATGGATTGAGAGTCAGATACTTTATTGTTTAAGAGTTCTTTTGGGGTTTATGAAATCTGTTGACCATGTAGGTATGAAGACTAAGTAGGAGACTGGATAAATGTACCTAAAAGCTAGAGAAAAGCACAGGTAGTTTTAAGTTTATATAAGGAATTAAATGACATAGGGCAAGAGAGAGGAGAAGGAGTCTTTGTGAGTGGCTATTGTGTCCCTCCCTACTGGGTAGATAGGCTGGGATCTAATACAGAGACAAGGAACAGCTCTAGAGGATGGGGGGGGGGGGTCCTATCACAGAAGGCCAGAGAGTGCTGTAAGAGGAGGAAGCGATTGGCCACAGAGACCTTGCCTTGAGGGCGTAAAATGAGGACTGTGACAGTTTTTATCAACTTAATACACTCTAAAATCACTGAGAAGAGAGTCTCCATGAGGGATTATCTAGATCAGGTTGGCCTGAGGGCATGTTTGTCGGGGATTCTTTTATGTTAATTGATGTGGGAGACTCATTTTAAGAATGGGCAGCATCATTCCATGGGTTTGGGTCCTGGACTCTCTAAAAGACTAAAAGAGCAGGCTGAATGTAAGCATGTATGCAATATAAATAACAACATTTTTTCAATATAAGAAGAAAATAACATAAAACACTAAGATCTGTCATCTGTTCTCTAAGTACTAAATGAGTGGACCCTAGGCAGCCACTGTTGTTGGTACACTGGGACCACCTCAAGGATTCTTTTCAAGAAGACCAGCCTCGTTTTAAAAGATTCTTTTTCCACCACTGCATTCTCTCTTCTTGATACATGACATGGACATTTTTCAGTTGTTTGAGAACTTAAATAATAACTTCAATCATCACAGCTATTATTATACATTTTTAAGAAAAAAAATTACTTAAGTAGTTATATTTGCCAAAAAGTTTTGTTCTGTTGATTTTCCCAGTTCATTTAGTGGCATTATTTTCCAAAGCATTAAGCATTTTAAGTGAAATCTTTTTAAAAGTATTCTTATTTCTCATCCCCACATCTAATCAGCATCTCCCATAGATCCCATCTACTAGGCAGTTTGCACATGGGTCCCACTTTTTCCTTTTCTATAACCAGCACCATTCTGACCATGTTGAATTCAGTCTTTTTTTTTAAACCTCTACCCCCTCCTCACTCCAATCCATCCAATAAACTGTTTCTGCTTTCCTCAGATTAAATGCAAAGTCTTTCCTGAAACATTGGGGCCTTCCTATTTTTGGCACACGGCCTAGTAGCAAGAATGATACTTGACTTTGAGACATGCCTTCAGATATGGATTTGTCTGCTCTTTCACTCCATGATTCCTGGTAAAGAAACTAGCTTTTCAATCCTGACTTTCTATCTCCATAATATGGGAATAAATGTGTCTAAAAACTTTAATTATATTGAGTTGTAATGTACTTAACACAGTGCCAATTAATAGTAGGCACATGACCTTTCCCTGCTCATCAACAGAATTAGACTGTTGTAAATTCTCACAACTCTACACTTCCTGTACCTCCAGCCTGCATGGGAACCACCCCGCAAGTCACCTAACAACACGCATTTCATTTTCAAAACCCGGTTCAGAAGCTTTCATTTCAACTGTCCCACTTCACCCTCTTTAGAAATCCCCAAGGACAAGGACATCTTCCCATTCTCTTCAACTATACATAAATAGATAGATAGATAGATAGATAGATAGATGATTGCCCATGATAGAAATACTGTATTTATATAATGAATACAAACTTTGAGAAATTTTATTTCAAATATGTTTCCCGTTGAACCCTGCATTTTACATTGCCCTTTCTTAACCCTGCTAAGCAACTCTAACTGGCAGAAATCATCTGTCTTGTATGAGACTGTCCAGCTGCTTTTCTTTTCCATATTTCTCTCAGCTTTTAAATAAACCTCTTTGCTTTCTGCTTCTTTCACAAAGGGACCCATTGTATTCATCAGATACATAATGGGAATTGGGATTATAATTCAAGTTTTAAAGGGAAATTGGGCAAAATTTGAAATTCTGAAGAATTCACTCTAAAACACATCATATTTGGAATAAGCACTAAAAAATTACTGAAATATGTTAGCAAAAATAGAAATCTTTAATATAGAGTCTAGACTTGCATAAAAATTTTAGAATGTCTCACAAGGGTAGTTATGAAAGGCATCAGTGGCGTGAGTGTGTGGTCACATTAAGGGTAACAGCAAGGTGAGCCACTGCTGGCTGCTTATGTTCATAGACACCTCTCTCAGAGGTCTCCTGACACTCCCTTAAGCAACATAGTTCTCATTCTGGACCAGCGTCCAGCGCTTTGAACTCTAGTGTAAGAGTCAGGAGGAGTGTATTTCCGAGTACCAATGGAGAGAAAATAAAGAAAACCATGGCTCAAAACTACCCAATGGCAAAATAATACACATGAGACAAGCTGAAAACTTTCTTCAGTTAATTACACCCAAAATAAAGGACATGTTCTCATTTCACTCTACTTTGAACATGAAAAGCACCAAAAACATTTCAGTGCTTGCCCTTTAAAATGTTTAGCCTGTTTCAAAATAAGAGAGTTTTGATTTAAAAAAAAAATAGTAAAATAGCGGGACTGGATGTTGTGGCCCATGTCTTTAATCCCATAGGGACAGAGGCAGAGGCAGTCAGATCTCTGTCAGTCTGAGGCCAATCTCATCTGCATAGTGAGTTCCAGCCTAACCAGAGGTTCACAGTGAAACCTTGTCTCAAAAAAAATTATTTCTTAGAGTTTTTATAATTCCTTTGTTTGTTTTGCTTTTCTTTGTTTTCTTTTTGATTTTTGAGATAGACCCTATACCCCCAAGCAGTCTGGAACTTTTTGTATAGACCTTGATCTCACAGAGATCTACTTGACTCTGACTCCTAAGTGCGGGATTAAAGACATATACCACCATACATGGCCTGAATTATTTTTATAAATGATAAGTAACCCATCTACAAATTCAGTAAAAATAGCTATCTCATTTTCAGAATTCTCTGGGGGGCATCTGTATGTTCAGTATGTCTTCATTACAATTATCTCAAAAAAATATTTGCTTTTTGTGGTACTGGGGTTTAAATCAAGGATTTTATGCAACCTAGCAAGCTTTCTCTACACTCTAGATGAACCCATAACAAATATAACACTGTACAGTGCAAGTGTTGTGTCACTTTGTTCTCTGTATACTCGGCATCTAATACAGTACCAGAACAGAAATGCTGTGGGCTGGTGAGCCTCTTCAGGCCTAACCAGAGCCTGGGAGCACAGTTGTGTGGAACCCTGGCCTCAGGAACTTGATCTGAACAGGGACGCTGAGCAACACAAATGCTCTTCCTGTAGAAGGAATGTAAGGCTTCTGGCTTGCACAGCTGAGCAGAGAAGGAGAGCTCACATGTGAAGAACAAAAGCCACGCTGGGAGCAACGCTGCAGGCCTGAGTCCCAGCACTCGCGACGTCCAAGCAGGATCGTGAGTTCAAGGCCAGGGTACACAGCAGGTCTGAGGCATTACACAAACGGAAGCATCTCCCCAGTCCAATAGTTCATAATTAACTGTTATCTTTGTCATTATAATGAAGAAATTGAGGTTCAAAAAGATTGTTTTTCCTGAGGCCACTAATATTTATGTGAAATCTTGGATTTAACATAAACTACGGTCTCTGTATTATACTTCCTAAAGGTCATAGCCAAGAAAGGTCTCCTTAAGGCCATTACTCAGGTGAAAAATTAACAAAAAATATTACAGCATAATAATTCCTTAGGCCACACTGTCCTAATATTTCCATTTCTCTAGGAGATTTTTACATGATTTGCTTATTATTTTTCAGTTTATAGATAAGTGGAAACCAGCCTTATTTTAATTTTCACAAAAATGAATGTATACGATCTAATATTTAAAATTTGGATTGCTATTAATAAGTCAATTTTTAATATATGTCAAGTAATGAAGTTGGCTATTATATTGAGTTTTTCCAAATATCTATTTATTTACTTATTAAACCTAATATCCTGAATTCTGAAAAGGTCTTTGAGTCTACACATTCAAAGACCTGCAACTGGAAAATCCACATATAAATTAAGTTATTGCCTGAGTGCAAAATGTGTCTTCACTTTTCCCTCTAGACAAAGGACCTACCTAACCTCTCCTCGCTGCTGGATTAATGTCACTTTAAAAGTTTAATTGAAAAACCATTCTAAATAAAATTCATAGTATCCGTCTTCAAGAAAGCCTGGAAAACTTTTTACAGATATTGGCAAACTCTAATTTGGTTAGAATTCAATAAACTACTCTTCATTTTATTTTGGAAGCAAATACATATAAACTACACAGAAAATTGTTTCTGACATACTTTTTCCAGATCATGAGATTCAAATCTGACTTAATTTTTAAATTAAACTGTTACATTAAAATGATTTTATAGACATTAACTCTACCCCTCCATACATGCAGATAATATTGAACAGAGCAATCCATTTTTTGAGGCTTCAAAGGAGTGAGGTGGCTGTAGTCAGGCTAATTCAAAGGAGTGAGGTGGCTGTAGTCAGGCTAATTCAAAGGAGTGAGGTGGCTGTAGTCAGGCTAACTGGACCTGTAGTTCACATGTATTTCATTATATATGTTGATTTCATGATATAGTCCATACAAAGTTATATAACCGGAGTTACTAGGGGCCCATTTGAGCCTCTAGTTTCATTCACATGTGAAAAAAGCAAACAAAACAAATCCAGAGAACCTCTGCCACCCACTTGTAACTGACTTTATAGGAAAATGAGAGATTTATTTTAAAATATACTTTACATTTATATAGCAAGTTCAATAATATTAATTTCCTGTTCAATTAGATTTCCTGATAAAGTAACTGAAAGTCTAGTGTGAGAATCCAAAGATATCAGGCAGCTTTTTTTCCCCCATCAAAATATCTTATATCTGCTTGCTTCACTCCCTGAAACTGAGCCACTGGAAACTGTTTCACACCAAACGTAAAGTCCACACCGCATATCTAAAAGGTAGCATTCCTCAAAAGTTTGTATACTAAGCTACTGCTTTAATTTCCGTGATATGCAGTATCCTGTCTAGCGGGAAGAGAGCTCTCAAAAATACCATTCAAAAAAGTGTTGAAGGGTCAGAATAAGGGAAAAACATGGTCGCTGACAGTGGCCCAGAAAAGGAACTCAGGAAGCCAGAAGCACAGCAAAGCTCCAGTGCTGGGGGAAGGAGGCGGAGGGAAATGACGGAAAGCTGCGGGACAACACCGTTGGCAGTTTTGCAAATAACATTTCCCGTTTAGCTGAACCCGCATACACTAACGTCACTCTTCTGCCACCGTAACCCCATCATCACAGGGAATTTCTTTCCATTCAGTTCTTTGTGAAACGCTTACTTATCCCACACCTCCATGATCTAAGTTTGCTTCTCGGTGCTGGGACTTGTAGAATTTTGTCACCGGCATTGCTGAGCCACTCCTACTCCTACGAGCCCATGCCACTGCTTGTGTGGAGGGCAATGTCTCAGTCTGACTTATGACAAAGTGTGACGGCCTCCCTGTGCATGCTGCTGGACTATCCATTCGGCACGTCCACCAGCCACTTCCCTAACTCAGAAATTCCAGGATCATAATAGCTCTCCAGTTAAGTGCAGTCTCTAAATATCTGGCCTTTCACACATAACTTTTTATATAATTGGCTGCAATATTTCACAGAACCTAGCAAGATGAAGGTCAAGGTTGAAGCCTGACTAAGTGCTGTGCTTAGGACAGCAACTGCAGGTCCAGAAGCAAAAGACACCTCAAATGGCAGTAACTTGTTTAAAAATAGACTTAGAACTTTTATTACTTATTTATTTATTCATTCATTCATTCATTCATTCATTCATTTTGAGACAGGGTCTCCCTATAACTCCAGCTGACCTGAAACTTGCTATGTACGCCAGACTGGCCTTAAATTCACAGAGATCTGCCTGCCTCTGCCTCACCAGTGCTAGGATTAAAGGCATGTACCACACACCTGGCAAAAGATCTAGAACTTTTAGTAGATATGCTCAAAGTATATACACATTTGCTCCAAACGATTTTAATGGCAAGATAGCTGTCCTAGCCTAGCCAGGAAGCAGGAAGTTTATTGTTTCCAGCCCCACTCTGCTCAGTTTGAAGCATTGTGTTCTGGGTACCCTGTTTTAGACAGTACCCTCTCAGGACTGGTAAGCAATGAAAGGTTAAGAGATCATACTTAGTGACTAAGAGATTGGCCTAGAAGAGATCAGTAATGCCGCAATGTAATTAACTGCCTGAATATATTAAAATCGCTGTTAGTAAAGGATGATTTTACACACGAAAAGGAATTTATTCATTTATGGTATTAGATTATATATGTTGATTTCATGATAGTTATAGTCCATACAAAGTTATATAACCAGAGTTACTAGGGGCCCATTTGAGCCTCTATAAATGGAAATTAAGTAGCAAGAGAAACAGTCTTGAGATTTACAGAGAATAATTATCTATTGATCATTCAATATTTTATTCAGTTAGCCAGCAAAGCATTTTAAGTAGCTTAATATCATAGTGATCTAACTCTAACAGGATACTCACAATCAGTTGGCTTAATCTTCTTATGAAAAAAATAACTCTCATAAAAAAATGAAATGATTTGTGAACTTCATAATAGAGATATTAGCTTAATAGAGGGGGCGCTAGAGAGACAACTGAGCAGTGAAGAGCACTGGCTGTTCTTGCTGAGGACTTGAGTTCAGTTTCCAGTACCAACACGGCAGCTAACAACCATCTATAATGCCAGTTCCAGAGGATCTGGTGCCCTCTTTGGACCTTTACAGGCATTACATGACATAAGGGCACCTACATACCTGCAGGCAAAACACTCATAGCCATAAAATAAAAAGAAACAAATAAAAATTTTAAACTAGGTGAGGAGCTAGAACTCTGGCTTACTGATCACCAGCTTACAGTATGGATTATTGGAGACACTGAGTCATTATCTAAGTGATACTAGAGCCATAGCTTTCTTCACAATATGAAGCATTAATTATAGAAATTCCTCATTTATCTTAAGCCCCTTTCATAATCACCTCAATTTATGGTCTAGCACCGGAAAGCAGCCATGAAAATAGAAGTCCGGAGAGCTACTAAATGTGTAAGCTGTGCTGGAGTCTCACATGGACCATTTTCCTTCCATTCAAAGTTATTCCTTCTGAGACTTTTTTCCTCATTTGTAACACAAAAGTATCAATGACTACATCATTGGATTTATTTTAAAGAATCAAGTTAGATATAATGTGGAAATTGCTTATGTGTGTGTCTGGCAAAGAGATTTCCATAAATGCCATCCACTGTTGCTATTTATGTGTCATGCTGGAGACACAGTACCACTGTTTCTACTTGTTAAGAAATAGGAATGGACCTTCCCTTACATGGCCTAAGATGAGAGAGAAGCTCTCAAACTAGCTGGTGGCCAACTGTCTGTCCTTTTATACCAGGGACAATGAACAGTGATCTCGCTCCCATAATCTGAAGTGAGAATGCCTGATAGGTGCAGCGTTATCCCTCTACTAGGATATCCACAAGACAAAGATGTACTCCCAGAAAAAGGAAAGAAAAGACCTTACAGTGTTTCTGATGTGGATTTTAAACATTCTTCACAGTTACAGTGAGGTGACGCTGTTAATGACTAAGTGAAGAAACTCGGCCAGCAATGAGCTCTATGGCCTTGAGCAGGTCTGGTTCTCTCTCTCCCATCCCTCATTCTTGATCCAGTGCCTGACACAAGTTACTAACTGTTTGCAGAATTCATGACTTCAACTAGTACTTACTGGGGACCTATTGTGTTCCATATAACAGTGTGTGTATATAACAGTGAAAAAAACAACAGAAATCTGCTTTCGCCTGTTTGGAGGCAGAGTTTGTATAGAAGGTAAAGTTGATAGAGGCACGTTTGAGAATGACAGCTCGAAACAGGGAGAAGAGTGTGGGTTGGGTAGAGAGGACAGGGACGTTCTCAGTGGACTGTAACTAACAATTCTGTAAAGGCTAGGAAGTACGAGAGTGAAATACACAAATATCTCAGAGAGGGACCCTTTCACAGAGTAGGGTGGGAAAGAGCATGCGGCAGGTCCCTGCCCACCGTGTTCTAACAAGGCAGAAGAGCCTGAAGGAAGAGTGTGAGCAGGGCGATGGTTGTGCCGAGTGAAGGGGAAAGGTGCCAGCCTTCTAGGGCTTCTGAGGGCCACTGTAAAGACCCTAAACTGAGAAGCACAAAGCTGTTGGAGAATTTTGAGCAGGAAATGATATGATCTAATTTCTATTCTGTAAGAATCTGATTCTATGTTTAGAGTAGATTTAAGGGTGTGATGTAGGCTCAGGGAAACCGTTAGGAGGTTACATTAAGAGATGCCAGTTGTAACCTGCTCTAAGCATCAAGCTGAGGGTGTCGACTTGATGGTCATTATTCAGGGGACTGGATGAAGTCACTTAAGGAATGAGTGTAGACAGAAACATACAAAAATGCTTCACTCCTGTCATATCAATGTTATTCACATGCAGAAAGAGGATACTGGGAAAAGTAACAGTTGCTTCAGCATAAGCAACTGTTCCCGATGCTTGGGTAATTTAATTTTGGTGTGAATTGGTTAGAAAGACATCAAAGGGGGCTGGAGAGATGGCTCAGCAGTTAAGAGCACTGGCTGCTCTTGCAGAGGACCCAGGTTTGGTTCCCAGCATCTACATGGCAGCTAACAGCCATCAGTAATTCCAGTTACGTGGAATCAGACACCCTCTTCTGATCTCCATGAGCTTTACATACATGCAGGAAATACACATTTTAAAAATAAATCTTTTAAAGAATTTTTAAAAGAAGACTTCAGGGATTCCATTTCAAGAAAGCATCAAGGAACATTTTATCAGTTCTCTCTCCTGGATTGCTTAGACTACTGGGCATTTGGGGAGTCTCTTGTCCTGTGAGAGTGTGACGAAAGCGTGATAATGAGAGCTACATGTGTTAAACAGCAGGTTGATATGCACATGTAAATATATAAATAAATACATTTATGCATGTGTTCTTCATAAATGTAATATATGCACATCAACTAGTATGTGGAACTCACCTTCAAAAGTAAAAACAGTAGCCAAAATATATCATTATTTTAATCTATTATATTTATTTGTTATCATTTTCTTGTGCATGTTAATAAAATTATAATATAAGGTAGAGTTTTTAATGTGATAAATATAAATTATTTTTAGTTGCTTTTAAAATTCAAACATAAGGAATACATTCATCACTTCAGTGAACTGATTGATATGCCTCTAGTTGGATACTGTCTAGGTAAAGCAAAGTAAAGTGAGTTACACAGGAAAAAACTGCAGGTAGAAGAAACCAGGAAGCAGAGAGAAGGAAAGAGAGCTGAGAGGGAGGGAGGGAGGGAGGGAGGGACGGAGGGAAGGAAGGAAAGAAGGAAGGGAGGGAAGGAGGGAAGGAGGGAGGGAGGGAGGGAGGGGAGCCGAGAGACACACAAGGATTAAGAAAAAAGCAGCTGAGAAACAAAAGACTAAAGAGAAAAATTTTAGTCACTTTTCAGAGAGTTCCTGAGGTTGCCCCCTTTCATCTGATCCCAGACAAGTTAGCTCTGAAAAGGAACACACCACGTTGCTTCATATTTCTGTCCTTTGAAATTCAAATTGGTTAGTTGTGATACTATTTCTGGATCAGCCTTCGAGTGAGAAAATTCTTTTATGGTTGAAAAGCTAAAATTAGATCCCTAAAGGAGAAGAGCCTGCAGATTTCACCTCTGCCCCAGATGTTAATCAGTAGGGAAAACAGAAGGCAAATTGTTTAAGCAATATAATCCAGATCTGAGAATCTGTGAAGCTTGGTTACCTAAAGGTGATTAGTTTAGTTACTTTGGAGTCAATAGTAAATAAGACAGATTCACCTACATAAAATGTTCCTTATGTGTTAACGCTCTCCATTGACAGGCTGCAGGCTTTACCTGAGTTGGCCTTCTTAAAAATGAATGCTGTGAATCTATTCATTTGTGTAATTTTGTCACTATGACCAGGAAATTCACCCCAAGCAGATATACCACTGATGGTCGATCACAAGCCTGACAATCAGTATTTCATTGCCTTCATTTCCAGGATTCGCTGAACTACAAGAGGTCAAATCAGAGTCCACACTTGCTTTAGGCTGATTTCTTTGCTAAGTCCTATAGTATTCTCTCTGACCTTTATATTGTGCAGTCGGGTATCTAGAAACTTAGCTTCCAAGCCTGGCTCTCCAGCTAATCAGTTTTGCTACCTTAGCTTACTTCTTAACTTCACAGAAGCTTAAAATACATTCACCCCAATGCTCAAATGATCTGGAAGTCTTTGCTTAGGAGTAATCAAAGAATTAATGGATTCTGAAGTTCTTTAAATTACCCAAAGAAATAACAGTACAGAAGTTTCTCAAAAAAATTAAAATAATTACCACATCAAAGGTAATGAAATTATGAAGCAAGAGAGAAATTTTCACTACTGTTTTTCTGGTAGTCTGTTCACAACAGCTGAGATATGGAATCAGGTGAGGTGCTCCTTGCAGATGAACATGTAAAGAAAATGTGGTTTACACCACATACAGTAGACAATGTTCGTCTATAAAAATGATAAAATCTCATTTATGGCAACATGAATGGAACTGGAGAAAATTATGTTAAATAAGAAAAGTACAAAAAGACAAATGCTACATGTTCTCACTCAGATGTGGAACCTAACTAAAGTTAATTTTGTAAAATTAGAACAGTGGTCACCATTAGGCTAGGAAAGGGAGGGAGATAGCGAGAAGAAGACAGATACAGGTATGAAAACACAGTCTGATAGGGAGGACGAGATGTGGTATTCTAAAGCACAGTAGTATGACTACCGTGTACAATAGTTTATCGTTTATATGATAAACAACTAGAGAGGACATTTCAAAGGTTTCCAATACAAAGAAATACTAAATGTTTAAGGAGATGAAATGCTACCCTGAGCTGATCATTACACAAGTCTATATAGATATACAGAGAGAGATAAATTTCAAAATATCTGTTGTACTCCATAAATATATACAATTGTTATATATAGCAATTTAGAAATTAGAAAACAACATAATACAAGGTTATTCACAGGCATTGGGGTTGCATAACAATACCATTTTATCTATATAAATTATTTTTTGAAAGCTTTGTGTCAGTGTAGGAACCACAAGCTTGCACATCTGACCTTGAGCATAATTTCATTCAATGCTTAAGGCAGTGTGAGCAAAACCAAAACCACAGAGCATTTAGTCAGAATGGACGCCCTCAGCCCTGCTGCACCTGTGGGCTTTCTGTCCTCGTTCTCCTGCTGGTGTGCCTGCGTTCAGTCATTTCTCTCTCTGTAAGGATCACTCTTTTGATGCTCTTACTGTGTGTATCTTTTTCCATCTACTTCCTAATGTCTGTCCCTTAATTCGTCACTCTTTACTCAGTCATTTTTCCTCTGTATCTTTATAATAAGAAGTTAAAAGTTAAAACTTTGAAGTATTTCATCCACATACCAGCTCTGTGTTGGCACTTTCCTTGTATCTCATTTCTTCTCCAGCTAGGCAGGAAGAGCTCCCAGGCCCAACTCCTGCCCAACTGCATTCACGCCCTCTCTTCACTTCACTCAGAGAGAGGCCATCCATCAAAATATGCTCACCAGTGACCAGTCCTTCCCACCCCCATGTGCAAATGCACACTTCCAAGAACTATCATAACTTTATCATTTGTCCCCTTTCTCTTAACATTTAAGTACATACACCATATTCAGTGTCTCCCTTCTGATCTCTGTTTCTCACATGAATTGATATCTAACATTCCCCAATTATCAAATTACTTCCTATGGAAGTGATATGGAAGCAAAAGCCATATTTTTATCTTTGTAGTCAGTATTACCCAATGTCGCTTCTACAAATGGTAAAAATCATTTCCTAAGACAACGTATTTTGAAAACCACTAGAGATCTGATGTAAGAACATATTTAAATCAAAAACTAATATCCTTGGGGCTGGAGAGATGACTCAGCAGTTAAGAGCACTGGTTGCTCTCCCAGAGGACCGAGGTTCAGTTCTCAGCACCCACATGACACCTAACAACCATTTGTAACTCCAGTTCCAAGTGATCCAACACCCTCTTCTGATATCTGTGGGCACTTATACATATGCAGGTGATACACTCATACACATAAAATAAAAATAATAAATTATTTTAAAAATCAATATCCTTGAGCTGTGCATGGTGGTGCACACCTTTAATCCTAGCACTTGGGAAACAGAGGCAGGAAGATCTCTGTGAAGTCAAGGTTAGCCTGGTCTATATAGCAAGTTCCAGGCTAGCTGGGGCTACAAGGAAATCCTGTTTCAAAACAAAAATCAAATAATAACAACAACAAAAAATCCTAATACTTTTATTCCAGTAAAGAAAACAATGTAAAGTTATATTAAAATTGTAATATACATGAGAAAATTTGATACTTTAGCTTTTAAATAAGGAAAGGTTAATGTAGGTATGCTTGTATATTGATATTACTGTCTAATTTCAAATGATTATAATATTACAGTTTAATTTCACAACAAAGAAGTAGAATTATTCAATGTTAAAAGTGTTTCAACTAGATCAGAGATTTTTGCTGTTTATTTTCTCCTGTGACACAAACATGACTGTATTTTAGACAGTTTATAATCTTTAAAAACTAGAAGCTGTTATCATCTGACCTTAATAGATCACAGACATTTTATATGAAGCAAAATACTAGAAGTTAAAAAAAATTAAACATGGCTTAAGTAGAAGGTCCATTTGTTTTAGGTTAAAATAGCATGAAGAAAAAACAATAGAAAAATGTCAAGTGGGAAAAGTTTTCTGTAAGGAATAATAATTATAATTAGCTTTTAAAAATTATGAATTTTTAGTCTGAAAGGAAAAGATTGCAGAAAACATGCCTAAACTCTGTACAGTGATGTACTAGGATCCAACCAGAATAAGCATAAGTCTGTCTGTCAGCATGAGAATACTGGGATCTGGGAACTTTCTTTGTAAATTCCAAAAGAATGTTTTAGAGCAAGGACTAGCGAGAAGGCCCAGCAGTGAAGAGCACTGGCTGCTCTTTCAGAGGTTCCCAGCACCCACATGGCGGGTAACAACCATCTATAATGCCAGGTTCAGGCGTTCTTCTTCTATTTGTATAAGTGTTTTTCTTCATATATGTAAGTGTAGAGACCAGATGAGAGTGTCAGGTTCCCAGGAACCAAAGCTAAGGACAGTTGTTAGCTGCCATGTGGGTTCTGGGAATGGAACCTGAATCCTCTATAAGATCAGTCAATGTTCTTAACCACTGAACCATCTCTCCATCCCCTTGTTTGTTTGTTTGTTTGTTTGTTTGTTTGTTTGTTTGAGACAGAATCCTCACCTTGTAGCCCAGGCTGACCTGAATTTTGTGAAAATCCTCCTGCCTCAGTCTCCAAAGAGCTAGCCACCATGCTGTAATTTAATTAATTCTTAAATGGCAGATTCATGTGGTGTGTTAAAGAGCTGGGTGTATTTGGACTTTTCTTATCTTTTGAGTTAATCCAAAGAAGATAAATGTGAGATGTCCTTGGAGTGTTGTTAGTGAGAGGACATCACACCACACTAGAAAGTCTCCTGGTCCAACTCAGAACTGTATGGATGAGCTGCATTTGAACTTGGGATGCCCACCAGAAAGAAATTAGACCCAAGTGGAACAACTTTTTGATGTTTCAAAGTTCTCCTTGTCTACCTACTTTTTATCCTTTATAAAGTTTTAAAACTTGCCAGGCATGGTGGTACATGCTGTTAATCCCAGCACTCGGGAAGCAGAGGCAGGTGGATCTCAGTAAGATTATGACCAGCCTGCAATGGTCTGCACAGCAGGTTCCAGGCCAGCTGGGGGTGCATAGGGAGACCCTGTCTCAAAAAACTAAAGAAAGGAAGTTTTCTGTAAAGTTTTGAAACTCTAATATGCAATAATCTATATTCTTCAGTTTTTACTTTTTGGGGGTGTGTGAATGTGTCTGTGTGTCTCTGTGTGTGTGTCTGTCTGTCTGTCTGTGTCCTTGTTGTGTCTGTGTGTAGGTATTCAAGCCTGTGTGGAGGCCAGAGGTTGACCTTAGTTTTCTTTCTCTGTCACTCTCAACCTCACTTCCTGAGATAGGGTCTTTCATGGAACATGAGGCTCACAGATTGCCTAGTGACTGGCTGGTCAACGAGCCCCCTGAGATTCTCCTGTCTCCACTTCCCAATGCTGGGATCACTGGCACAAACTGCCATGCTTTTTTATCTGGGTGCTGGGAATTCAAACTCAGGTCCACATGCTCATACATCAAACACTTGACTCACTGGGCTATTTCCCTGGCCCCAGCTTTTATTTTTGTATTCTATGAAAGAATCAATTACTCCAGCAGATATGTCCAAACTTTTGACATTGCCACATGACATTGTCATGGTATCTGCAAAGTTCATGCTCAAAAACTGAACAATGTAGTTACATTAAAAAAAAAGCAGAGAAAACCCCTAATACTGTGTTAAGTCAGTTTACAGTTTGGTGTTTGGCTGATTCATGGCTATCCTTGAGTGACTAGCCAGCAGGCAGCAGACAGCTTGAACACACTTGGAACTAACTTCAGTTTTCTGAAGTTTCAAGATTTTTTTTATAGCAACATGTTTTCTTGCAATATTAAAATGTCAGAGCGTGAGCACTGGGGCACTGTTTTCTCATAGTCTTGGGAGCAGCCATAACCCCTGATGAGGGAGAGGTAAGGATCACCACAATGAAAAATTAAATTGTCACCCCCTTGGCTCTCCTCCTTGAGTACCCATCATGCACCAGTGCCACTGCCCACCAGCACTGCCTCCAGCACTGCCTGACTTCCTTACAAGGGGACCCATTCTGGCTTGCCTAGCACCAGCCCAATTTACAGCTACTATCGCAAAGTCATTATTTAGATCACCACCTTTTACCATCAAGTGTGCCGCTTTGAATGACAAATGAATGAAAAACTATGTTCTAAATGTTTTGACAAATGACTCAGAAAAGTTTATATATGCATATATAAAAACATATATGCGTAGTTTAATTAATTTTAATTGCAAAAAAGGACAACATCACACAATTTCATCAATAATGAAATATACAATACTGATAAAATGTGTTTGATGAGGTTTTTTTTCTAAAGCCTACATCATTGTAATAGAGGAGCAGGTATAATTCCTATACAATATTTGTTGATATTTTCATTTATTTTACTGAGTAAGGTAAAAGTAATTGGAGAAGTGTGTAGGACTTCATTTTTCAGTGATGTAAGTGACCCTTTCCCTGCATAGTTTTTTAGGTACACTGGAAGAATTTTTGTGATACTCATAGAGTAAGATGCAAGCACAAAACAAATACCATTTTTCTCTATCATTCTCTTGTTTAAGAAAACAGTAAAATAGTGACTAAGGTCCTGACTTTGTCACTCGCCATTTTCCATGATATGGAGGCATAATACTATCACTTCCACACTACCAAACAAGACATCAGTGGACCAGAGCTCGAATAAACACACAGCAGAAGCCCATTATGTTGTACTTCTGTCACAGACATGTTAAAAATGAACAACCTTACATAAATAATAGCAGAATAATTCAGAAGTGAGAAACCTTAATTAATTACCTCTCTCATGTAAGTTTTTAAAACAACTTTACATAACATCTATATTAAACAAGTCCACAAATTTCTAAGCAAAGACATTATAAGCCGGCTCCAGCACATCACTGAATGTGGTCACCCTGCTCATAGCTGACCTAGCTGTTACCTAGCATAATCACCTGGACCTGTGAGCCTAAGTTCTGAATTTGTGCCTGCAACTGTGCTGGCTATTGGAGGTGCATTGTTGGTTGGTGGGGTGCCATAGACCCCAAACATTACAGGCTATTTCTGTTGTTCTTGGTTTGTCTTCAGAACTCTGGCTGAGTTTGAGTCATGGGATATGAAGAAATCAAGCTAGTACTGACCTGGAAGCTTTACTGGTGCCGGGTATCTTATATGCTGCTAGACTGTACTATGTATACTAAAAGGGAGAAAAGCAATGAACAGTTTTTCCCATCTGTGAACTCTGTGAACTACAGTAATGATTGGCCTGGCAAGATATACTCAATAATGCAACATGCCGTGAATACTATGGGAGTAACCACTCTTTGATTGGATGTAAGGCCCACTCCACAAGTTGAAGCCAATGCCTGGGCCAAGAACCTGTGACTGGGTAGGTCAGAGGCCCTGGGAGAGAACCTACTTCTATTATTCTGCAAGATGAACATAGCATTCAGCTGCCTCCTAATTTCTAAGTACCCATAGATTAATGCAGTTCTCAACTCTCATCAAAGAAGTTTCTTTTTCCAGGAGATGGTGATTAATTCAGAGACTGTGGAGTGCTCGGTTCTAAACAGGACATCTATATCACAGTCCCTCCTTCCAGGGCCAGAGATAATTGCAGAAGAGCAGGCAAAAATATTAGAAGAGCCAAAAGTAGTGGATGACTACAACAAAACGGTGTTCTCTGGACTTGACAGGGCTGTTACACACATGGACTCATAGTGATTGGGACTGTATGCAAGATAAGATCTGTACAAGAAGCAGCTAGATAAAAAAAATCCAGTATAGATGGGGAGATGGGTTCGTGAAGTCAGACTCTTAGTTGAAAAGCTATTGGCAATTGATGACCACAACAGGACAGAGAGTCTATTTTCTTCAGGGATACAGCCCCAGATAGGCTGCCTATACTCCAGTAGATGGTCCTACACCCATGCGCATACTACAGCACCAAGTGGACTCACTGGGTTTTTCAAAAGAATAGAGGGGATGGAGAGGCAGCTCAGCAGGTGAAAGCACTTACTGCTCTTTCAGAAGATCAAGTTCAGTTCCTAGCACCCACATCAGGCAGCTCACAACCTCCTGTAACTTGAGGTTCAGGGGTTCTGATGCCCCCTTCTGGCCTCTGTGGGCACTTGCATACATATGGCACAGAGAGAGAAAGACAGAGAGAGAGAGAGAATTAAAAGAAAGAAATCAAACTTTATTTTTTATGTATATGAGTGTATTGTCTGCATGCATGTAAATGCATCCATGTTGTGCAATGCCCTTGGTGGATAGAAGAGGGCATCAGATCCCCTAGAGTTGGAGTTACAGACAGTTGTTAGCTACCGTGTGGGTGCTGGGATTTGAACCCAGGTCTTTTGCAAGAACAGCCAGTGCTCTTAACTACTGAGTGATCTCTCTGGCCCCATAAATAAAACTGTTTTAAAAAAGAGTACATGAAATTGGCAGGGAAAATGGTGGGGAAAAGATAAAGGATTGGAGAGGAGGAAGAGGGATGGCTTCGATCAAAAGACATTATATACATATATTAAATTCTGAAAAATATAAATAAAGTGAAATAGAATTAATTATTGTTGCTATTGGAGAGGTCAAATATATGAAATATTGCAGAGTCATTGAGAATTACTGCTGTGGTAAATGGGCAGAAAGTGGCACCAGCATGGGGCATCCCCTCCTGTCCTCACTGTGTGCTGAAATCCCAACCGTCTTCAGCGGCCCTCCAGAGCCCTGGAAGCCCTGCTGCAACTGTGATCAGTACTGCTGCTTCATGCTTCCTAGTACCATGATTTTACTTCATCTAATTTGATATTAGTATTATTTCTAAGTTTTGATTCTTAAAATAAGACCCAAGTCTTACATACTGTTTCCTTTAATGTGCCTGTGAAACAGCAGGCTCCAATTAATAACGAACAGCTGTGAATGAGTGTTTAATGTGAAAGAGTGAACTCGTGAGCACGGGGCAACATAGACGTAGATGGTGCTGTGTGAGGCCCTGTGGTTCTTCCGTGGTCTCTTCCACTTCCATCTACTCTTCTCCCAAAGCAGTAATTGTTCTCATAATACACCCACTCAAAGTTCACTCTCGGGGTTTGATTATCTTATTTACTCATTCTGATTAATGTATTAATTTTTCATGAATCTTCATTATGTTTGGAGATAATTAGCATTTTAAAAGAAGATAAAACATGAATTTAAATGGAATGACTCTCTGCTGTTGGAAAATTTGATATCAGTTACTCCCTTCAGCTCTCTCAGATTTGACCAACTTAAAACTTAAAATGGCAAAATATTAAAATGTTACTGATATTTCCATTAAAACCCCAAAATACTATATCATGAGTTAAAATCCTGCTTCTATCACTTGCGAGCTGCATTTTCCTGATTTATAAAAGGGAAATAAATGGGAGAAATCAAATAAAGCACCAATATGGTGAACACTTGGCCCTGAAGAAAGGCCTCTCACTCTTTGGGTTTTATTCAGTATTAAATCTCTGGTTTGCTTCATTATAATTTCCTCATTTGACTGTATACATTACATGCACATTTCAGTAAATCTTATATAACTAGTGGGGCATCCCAAACATTAGATCATGATAATTTCAATTGTGTTTGCACCATAGATAACTAGCTACTGTCTGCTTGCTGGCTTTTCCCTCTGTATAAACATAGGATCTTCACACTGTGAATACTACGCAGCAGCTGTCTTCCTCTCTGAAGAGGTTTTTATGCATCTGTTAATGGGAATTCTGAGATGTCTCATTAACCAATTCCACTGTTAAATGACCTCCCAGAATAATCAAGAGATGTAATGAATGCAAGGTACTCAAGGCTGTGGTATAACAGTCTACTGCTGCACAGTAAACCCTTATAAACGTAAGACATGGCTCTAAAATAACAATTAAAAGTATGGTATGGTATTACAAATACTTGAGCCAGTCACATAGCTCCTTATTATCATTAGCAAGCACAGTGCCCTGTACATGATTGAACTGCTGTCCTTTTACATACATGGCAGTACAGTATGTTTGTTTGCACTAGAATCACCACAAACATGAATAATATGTTGCGTTGCAAATTTACAATGACCTTGACATTTCATGATTGGAATTTTTCAATTCCATTATAATCCTATAGTACCATTATATGTGGTGTGTCATTGACGAAGATGTTGCCATGTGGTGTACTTACACCACAATGTACATGACTGTACTTACACAAGAATATTGACTTTTAATATGCAGAGAGAGAGCCCAAAGAGGAAATGACCCAAATAGTGAGAATGTATAGATAGAACACAACCATCTAGACTTTTGTTTCTATAAATGGTAACAGCGCAATTCACATACATAGTGGGTCAAGCTAAAACAATGCCGAAATAAAAACCAATAGACTTTAATTCCAGTCTGAACAACTGCTGTCATTAATTTATGAGGTGGTTTTGAAATGTTATCTTCTTTGTGATTGGGTCCTTCACCAGTTACATAAGCATTATATACTTTATTAATGCTTTTGAAACTTGGGGGGGGATACAATCTGATGAATGCTTTGAATATCCTCCTCAATATTTTCTGCATAATAGTTCCTTGGCAGTTTCCCTAAGAGCTGCCTGAAAACTCCATCTTGGAATCCCTGGTCTAGATGATCCCAAGTGTTCCTTCCAGTCCTGTAACTCCAGAATGAAGCTGTCTGTTTTCACACAAACAGCACTGTACTTTGAAGCCACAAATATGCAGCCTTACTCCTCAAGGGTACAAAATTGCTATAAGGTTCAATCTCTGGGACTGTAGCAAGACCTGCCTCATAAAGCCCATCAATAGCTCACCCAAAGTAGTTGCTCTGATAGGAAAAGTTATCTCTCTCAACAATATATTTACAGGTTTGTTGCTCTGTTCCTATCTTATTGCTACTTTAACTTTACCTGTGGGAGGCCCTTTCCAACCTAACATTCTTGAAATGCAAACTTTGTATAGACCAGTCAGTCGCTGATTGGGTCCCCTGCTATATTTTATTAGGGTTTGTCTATGTAACCAATGAACTAAGGCAAAAATAATAGCATATCACAAGGTGATTTCCATCTTGGAATTGCTCTCCCTCTCCTACTTCCTCCCTCCCTTCGCTCCCTCTCCCTCTCCATGCCTAGCAGTTTGGAGAAGTACAGTCGCCATTACAGGACAACATTCAGGAACCTTGTGGAAAGACCCACATAGCAAAGTGCAAATCTCTGGCCAACAACAAGCTAGGAAATTACAAGCACCATGGGAGAGAATTTAGGAGTAGATCCTTCATCCTTAGTCAAGTTTTGAAAGATTTCAGCCTCATAACAGCTTGGCCACACAATCTTATGCAAAAGCTAAGCCAGCTACTCACCTAAACTGTTTCTAGATACCTAACCCTGGGGATGAGATTAGCAAATATTGTTTATTATTTAGGGTTAATTTTTATATAAAAATAGAAGACTAGAATACCTTTCCTCCCTCTCCCTCTCTTTAGCTCTTCTTCTTCTTGTTTCTCACTCTTTTTAATATTTTTATTTATTATTCTTATTTTATGTGAATGAGTGTATTGCCTGCATATGTATAAGTGCACCCAGTCCTGCAATGCCCTTGGAGGCTAGAAAAGGGTGAATCCTCTGGAACTGGAGTCACTGACGGTTGTTAGCCACCATGTGGGTGCTGAGAATGGAACCCAGGTCCTCTGCAAGAGCAGACAGTGCTCTTAACTGTTGAACCATCTCTCCAGGCTCTCTTGTTTCTCTCTTAACTGCTACTCCTTTCTCTCTTATTGGTAATGTTTTCAAATTTATATTTATTTTTATTTTATGTTTATGAGTGTTTTGTCTGCATGTGGCAAGTGCATCACATGGGTTCCATGCCCCCAGAGGCCAGAAGAGAGTGTCAGATCCCCTGGAGTGGGAGTTTCAGATAGTTGTTAGCTGCCATGTAGGTGCTGGGAACTGAACCTGGGTACTCTGCAAGAACAGCTAGTGCTCTTAACTGCTGAGCCATCATCTCTCTAGCCCTAGTGGCATTTTTATAACATAAATCTAAGTCTGTCTTCCTTTATGTTTTAATTTTATATTAAAAATAGAACTGCAACCCAGGATGATTTAAGTACTGGTCCAAGTCAGTGAACCAGTTACTGAAAGACAAAGGATCCCTCACGACCTGAGTGCAGTATTGCTTCTGTGTCCCCTGCTGCTCGTCATCTTCATCAGCCGAATCTACTCCAAGGTGGTGGATGATATGGACAATTAATGTTTACACACAAATGACAAACCAGGATCGATAAATGTGAATGATTGTATTATCCAAAGCCTACTTTATCTTTCTTTCCTCCAAAATACAGTTCATTCATAAACTTCTATATCAACATGTGAGGGGAGAAACAGGAATACTCAGTAGTGAGCTGGTTTTGTTACTTATTAACGAATATTACTATCCAAGTCATTTTGTGAACAATGTAAATAGTTGGCTGTGGTTATTACTGCCTCTGCTACTTCTCTTGAATAGCTCCTTAATGCCTATCGGCAAAGCCCAGGCAAAAACACTAATTCTCATACATATCTCCTGATGTGTATCACTTGGTTTTTTCCTCAGGCTGTTTAACGGAAAGAGATACCCTTTCTTCCAGTTGCATCCCTGTCCCCTTCCTCCTTCTCCTGCCAGTTCATTCCAGCTGGGACTTAGGAAAGTGCTTCATATGCCATGTCCTTTAGGATCTTACCTTGTCTCACACCACCCCTCTGTGGTTCCTTAACCTCCTGATCATAACTTTATCACAGTACTTACTACTGTTCTTTCTGGAGTTAGTAGCCCCAAGTGGGCTGAAACTTTTCTAACAGTACAGCTTTATGTATCGATATCACCACAGTACGTAACACAACGTATACTCAAAAATATCCCAACGAGTACCATTCTCATTACTGGAAAGATCCACTGCAACTCTCAGAATACAAAACTTCCAAGATATTTTTAAAATACTAGACTAACTTGAGACCAATCATGTCACAGTGCATATTTCTCATTTTTGGAAAAGCACTGGGAGAGATACAATGTGATTTGCCAGAATTCATTTGAAATTCTTGAAATAGAATCTTGAATATACTGCCTTTGCCTTAACTCATTATTTTTACTTCCGTTCTTTTGCCTCCTCCTTTTAATTGGACAGAGTCCCAAGAGACTTAAAAATGAACCGAGAACATAATAATCATGGTCCACAGAAAGAATTTACCAGTAAACTATGCTACTGCCCTCAGAAGTGTGGGTTAGAACAAACGCTCTGCTCTCTCTATCACGTGCTTTTGTTTTGTTCCATTTGGATTCGGTGACCTTTAGAGAAAGAAACTATCTGAATCTACCCCTAAAATTGACTGATTTAATTTCTAAAATTAAATTGTATGTATAGATGGATTGTATAATGATGCAGACACTTGCTAGTGAGCAGAAGTATAAATATTTTAGTAAATGTCAGAAATGTGTTCATAGTTTAACCAAAATAACTTTTGTAGCATCTAACAACTTGTAAGCAAAATAAACTGAAAGTTGCTACAATTCAAGAGACAACAGATGGAGATGTTTTATACAAGGAAAATTGGAGTAAAACATTTATTTAATAGAAGATAATGCTGAGTACTCATTAGTTTTATATTACAGGGAAGAAAATTATATGTTTATACTTTTTTCAAATGCAAATTACTCTCTGCATGGTACAAATTAATATGTGGTATTTTAATGACACCAGTCACAGTAGAGCAACATGTGGTAGAAACTAAACTCTCCTTTAGAGTTAAACCTACTTATTATTATCTTGAAATAAGATGAATGACCTACATTTTCACTGAGGGAAAAATATTACTTGATATGTCTCACTTTTCCCCTGTAAAGCATATGAGTAATCTTCCTTAAAAAGAGGTATTGTGGACTGAAGAGATAACTCAGTTTTTACCAATTTCAGTATTGGCATCCGCACTTTAAAAGGATTAACATCAATTTAGCGATATACTTTGGTCAGTCAAAAAATGTGTCCAGTTGTATGTTGTACAATTTTGCTTGGACTGCATTGAAGATTTATAAGCATAGCAAATAAATTTGTTTGTACATAGTACAATAATTTAATGTAAATAACTACTAAACTATTAAAGTATTTAAACCATCATAAATTTTATAGAAAACTTAACCATGTTATAGATTTATGACCATCTTCTTTGAGATATAATATTATTCAATATCTGATCAACTTCAAACCAATTAAGAGAAAACATAAAAAGCAAATTTGTTTAGAATTCTTACAGAGCCAAAGTATATTTATGGGTCTATTAAATATCCCACACTATTTTATAACATATTATTTATAGAAGAAGTTGAGTCTAGTTTCTCAGAGACAGACACTTCAGTAGTCTCATCTGAGTGGGAAGCACCTCTGTATCCTCCCTAACTTCACGAATTCGATAGAGTGAAGCTCTGCTTCACTGCCTGGCCACTGTTCTGGCTGCAAGGCTGAGGTGAGCATTCCAGTCCCTGTGGGAGTAACAGTGTCTCTCATCTTAAAGAATGCAGCTGATAATCGCCATAGTTCCACCTTAAATATTAAACATGTGCCTGAAAACCATTACATCTTTGACTTCTCAGGAACCATTGTAGGAAAAACCCTTCATAATGATAAGGTAACTCTTTACGTCATTATTTGTATGTAGCTGACTTAAGCAAGTTACAGTTATGATCAAAGACTGAAAAACACAAAAGAAAAATATGCAGCTCTCCAGAAAAAATTGCGTTTCCAGTAGCGTAACTTGAGCTATTACTTCCAAAAAAGTTCCTTCTAAAGGAATATCAATGAAATTGAACAATCAGCAACATCCTTTTTCATTCACTTATTAATTTAAAAGTCTTTGATACTTCTCTACAGCATACTGGGGACACAGTAGTGAAGAAGTCCCTAGACTGTAGACTGTCTTTTGAGAACTAACATTGTAGTTGCAGGCTAGTTATATTTTTAATAAAAATATCAATCAGATAAAATCTGATCATTAATTACAAGCAAATATCATTGCATGGTTTTTGTTTGTTTTAAAGATTCTATTTTAGTTTTAATTATCTATATGGATGTGTGTTGGTAGGTACGTACACATGAGTGCAAGTGCCTACAGAGGCCATGGGAGGGCATCAGATACCTGAAGCTGGCGTTACAGGTGGTTGTGAACTGACCTTCATAACAAATATCTTCAAAAGTGTTGTTCTCTCAGGATAATACACCTGACTCTTGACTTTGTGTTGGTTAACCAATCCCTTCTGAGATCTAAACTTGGCCCCTCTCCCTTAATTCCTAACTACACTGTTAGATCTCTAAAATATAAGCTGTGGGTTTGTTTACTACTGTCTTTAGTCTATCAAAGGGAGGCATCATGACTATTGAATTTAATAGAAAAACAAAATAGGGTTGTCAGTCTTTCAGTTTTGTGTAATATCTTCCTTACCCATGCAAAGAAAGTAGGAAATTGTACACCCTCTGCAGATGGCTGCCTATGACCCTCCCAGGACCTCCCAGATGACCTCCTAGGACCCTCCACGGATGACAGTCTTCTATGATAGCCTCCCCACTGTGAACCAGACTAACCACGCATGTGGTAAGAAACACATCTAGCAACACTGTAAGACACAAAGCCCTTGTGTTGGGCTACTGACATGGAAACAAAGTGAGACTGGATTCCCCAGCTTTCCACCTGGTTCTCTCTCCCAAGATACATGCTCTTCCTGCCTCTCTGTCACTAAGTTTAGGATCACTCTCACTAGCAGGCAGATTCCCACCTAAAAATCATCGACTGCTTGTTTGCTACCAGCATAATTCGCTTTTATTCTTAAAGATCTTTTCTCTATCTACTTTTAATGCAGATATTCCTTAAGCCAATATCAATATGAATTATTTCTTTGGTAGACAGGTCTTGATCATTAGTCAGGTAACAGTAAGAATGAATGTTGAAGAGGGCAACAGCTCTTTTAGGCTTTATCTTCATATTGCCCTGACAAGCACTTTTCCAGTTTCACCAATAGTATGCTTACATGGCATTGATATTAAAACTTTCCCACTGGGTCTCCGAAATTACCTGGAAAAGCTCAGTCAATTTGTTTCTGGGAGCCAATTTTTTTTTTTTTGAAGGATGGAGAATAAGAGGCAAATGAAATATCTTTTATTCCAGCAAAGCTTGTTTGTTTGAGACAGGGTCTCCCTGTAGCCTCAACTGGCCTAGAACTCAGTCCCACAGAAATCCACCTGTTTCTGCCTCCTGAGTGCTGGCATTAAAGGCATGTGCTACTATGCTTGGCTCTGGGGGTGGGGTGGGGCAGTGGGCAAGGAGTGTTCCATTGGCAAATGAGTTTGGAAAACTCATGTGTATCATTTTCCTGAAGTTTAATTGACAGTGGCATATTCTAGGGAAATTGTGCTATAAAGGACTAGTTCGGTGTTACAAACTTAGTACTTGTCAGTCAGCAAGCCAAAGAACAGCTTCAGGAAACACCATTAATATCTCAAGGGACACCGGTGTTCTAAGAAACAAACTTTATAAATAAATACTGCCTTAAGAAAAGTATGCAAGCTAGGTTGATTCTGAATTTGGTCTCCAATATTTTTGGCAGTGTTATCCATATTACATCTAAGCTTCAAAGACAAGGATAAAATGGGAAATATTGCAATGGAAAATGAAAAATATGCTGTTTAAGGAAGTTGAAATGTGGTATTGAAAGATATTGAAATATGCCTCATTTCTCTTGAATTACATTAATTAGAAAAACATAGTCCATTTCAAAATAGTTCTAATAAATAAGCAAAGTCTGTCAGAGCTTTAGATATAGAATTAGCTAATAGAGTCAAACCTCGTGTTTCAGGCAGTGATAATCTGTCGTCACTTGCTTCACCCCATTTGTGCTCTATCTCTACTATTTAATTCCACGTCTTACCATCTCCTGACTCTCTGTTTTGTTTTGATCTCATTCTCCCTCTTCCATCCTATCAGTCCAATGCCTTTCACTGGCCTCATTCCTTACATGGACCAAAAAAGTCAGTACAGCCATATCTTATGAGAATTCTTTGTACTTCATTTATGGAAGGATTTTAATCAGTTAATTTTTATTGTGTTTTTCCTTTCCTGGTTAGCTCTTTTTCCTCAGTTTTTCAAAAATATGTTTATTTATGGTACTGGAGAGATGGCTCAGTGGTTAAGAACACTAATTGCTTTCACAGAGAACAGCTTTGACTCCCAGCACCCACATGGCAACTAACAACTGTCTATAACTCCACTTCCAGGGTGTTCAACACCATCTTCGGACCTCCATGGGCATTGCAAGACACAGGTGCACATTACACATGCATGCAATACACTCATACACATAAAATAAAATAATAAATAATTTTTTAAATTATAGAACTCAAAAAAGATGTTTTTATTATTTATTATTTCTATTCATTCTGAGATGGACACTGATTAATGACTCTCTCAAGTAGTCAAGACTACTCTAGTAAAAGAAAAAAGTACTTTCTTCTGCAGAGAAGCTGACTAGAGCAACTATAAACTCTGTAAAGCCAATATACATCAAATGTTTTCTATTTAAGAACAATGCTGTCATCTATAAGATAAAGTTTCACCTGGGCATGAGTGAAAGATGATCTCCCACTGTCCTTCCCCACCAGAACCAAGCCCATTCAGAAGGGCGACTAATCTAAGGAATGTCAATGGGGTTTTCCTGGTTGTTTGAAACAATGGATGATATTTATTTGAGACGGCTTCTCTGCTTAGATTAGGTCTATTAATAATCTCAGATACAGATATGAAACTTGGTCATGAATAAGTTAAATATCCAGTGACATTTTAAGAAAGATTTTATTTTTAATTGTGCCTATGTGGGGTAGTGGATATGTGCATGTGTGAATGCAAGTGGCTGCAGAGTCTAGATGAGGGCATTGCATGCCCTGGAGCCAGAGCTATGGGCAGTTGGGAGTCATCTAACTTTTGTGCGGAAAAGCGAACTCAGATCCTCTTCAGGAGCAGTATGTACTCTTTACTGACGAACCATCCTTCCAGGCCCTGCTTAATGACTTACTTTTAATGAGGTTTTTCAAATCACAGGATCAGCAGAGGGCTTTCATTTTTAACTTAATTTGGATATAAGAAGACTGACTATTGCCTGGTAAAAGGGAGAGCACACTGAAGTCCTACTTCATTTACAAGAATTCTTTGGTTTTTTTTTTTAATATTATTTAAATGCATGATTCTTTTCTCCTGTATGTTAGATGCCAGATGTGAAATTTAATACAGAAAAGTATCAGTTCCCATAGTGATGCTAAGAACTTACCGTGCTACCAAAATTATTACAACAAAAGAAAACAAGGAAAATGCCATCCTCGTGTTTACGCAACCCCAGTCTTACAAGGAGAACAAACGTACAGCTTCATGTTCATTTCACTAATTAGGATAGATCCTTTTTGGACTTGTGGTTCTGTCCCCATTGGGTTTTCCAGGTTAGCAGCTGTCTTTTTAAATCTCTGCCTTTGAATTTAGTTGGCTGGCTTTGACAGAGAAAAAAAGACTAATTTGGAGGTTTCTCTGTTCATAGTCAGAAGTGGCTCACTTCCTTACAGTGAGCTAGTACTGGTATCTGTCCACCCTTGGCCCTGCTCCAGCACCTGTCATGACACAGCTGTGACACAGGACCTATTCTACCCTGCAGCTGTGTCTCTTGCTTGAGCAACCTACTGACTTCGCGACTGAGCTGCCAAGACATGCATGTCTAGGCAAGTTCAGCAAATGTTGTCGCCCCTAAGAGTTGTCAGAGAAGTCAAGTGGAACTAAAAGAACTCCCTCTGTGCACGACTCAGAACTTTATTCTTAAATCCTCTAGGGGTGCAGGTTAACTCTGCAGCCCTCTAAGTCAAAGGGCTCCAAAGCATCAGCAGCATACCTGAGGAAGGCCAGGCTCATGATCCCTTAAGTAGAGGTTTATAGTCCCAGCTAGACACCAGTCACCAGAGAACTACAGCAAACACTGACATCCTGTGTCTACCGTTCTTCGAAACATTCTGATTTAACTGAGCTAAGTTTCCCTAATACTCCAGTGTGATTCTGATAGCTCAGTAGTTCTCAGCCTTGGAAGCATCGCAGAATTATCTAGAGAGCTTTTAAAATTCCTGATGCCTAGACTGCACCCTAGATCAATTTAATGAGAATCTTTGTGGATGGGATCTGGCATCGATATTTTTTAAAGGTCCCAGCTGAATACGATATTTAGCCAAGATTGAGAAATAGAAAAATCTAGAAGAAGCAGTTCCTTCCAATTGAAAAGCTGCCTTCTTGCAGTCTCTCTAGTTCGCTCAGGCCTTTGACTTCCCTAACCCGATAGACTGAAGAGATGTCACACAGCTTAGTCACAGGAAAATGCATCCTCTGGGCAGGTGGTTTAGGTGAAGAAATGCGAAAAGAACACACTGATGATGACAAATGTCGTTATTAGCATTTAATAAGTGTCAGATACCTTTCAGAGCTGAATAGAGGTTATAAAATGAAAAACAATCTTTAATATCAGAGTCTTCATAGAGTAGCTAACACTTCTAAATCTGCTCCCAGAAATTAATCTATCTTTCATAATTTAGAGCCTTGAAATTCCTTTAATGTGGAATTAGGCCACAAGTTCTATAAGATACCAGCTTGCCAATAATTTCTAGAGTTTTGTTTTGTACATGTGTTCCACAGAACTCCACAGGTGTGCAGTATTCCTTGTTTTCTTGAAAGGCAGGAGTTGTCTTTATATTATTGGGTTTTTTTTTTTTTATAGCATGACATACTCTTTTAGAGAAATCCTGAGGACTCTTTGGAACTCATGTAAATTTACACGCTCAACATTCTGAGATGATACGTGTACTGGAGAGCTGTAGCAGAGATTACTGCTCACTAGGAACCCATCCAAAGAATTGTTGACAATTGAGTTGCTGAAGGCTCCATGGCCAAAGTCAAACACAGTGCTGTGTTTATTTGCTTTCTGCCAATTGTTAGGCCATATCCCACCACAGCGCTAACAATCCAAAAGAGAGCATTGCCAAACCATTGGCCAGTTTTCAGAACAGATAACCCTTTTCTTGCTCTGTAACTAACGATGCTCAATAATATCCATGCAAGTCAAGCTTCCTCTTGGATCAGAGGCTTCGGACCATAAAGGAGATGTTCTCAAGAATGGATGGCATTAACTATTGTTGGGAACAACACATTTTTTAGTAATTGAATACAAACAAAGCAAGAAAATGATCCTAAGAGACTGGGTTCTCTGTTCCGCATCTGTCTCTCAAGGCAGTTGTCCCATACCCAGCACACTGCTGCCGTCTCTCACTTGGCACCTCAACTCCCAGCTAAACAGCAGTGTTATTTTTGTCAGGTGTGGAGTGATTGCCTCTGTCTGCTGACGAGCTGCCTGGTCCAATAATTATCTAAATCCAGCCTCTGGCCTTGTCTTCAAGGGAAGAGTTCTGACAGCAGACATGCTTGAAGCTTTGACCATTCATTTCTAGTACCTCCATGAGGTTACCAAGGCTCTCTTTCCATGGAACATGGACACTTGTCTCATTTTGAATGTACATTTTAGAGGAATATTTTATGTGTTTTTGTTTTCCTTATTTAGCTTAGATTCCTGTTTCATCATTTAGAAACATAAAGTTGAATGTGGAGCCACCAGAAAGAACATAGAGAAGAGACTTTCTGTCTCTTGAGTAAAAGCTGTGGGTGATCGACCCCTCAAGAATCATAACTATGATCCAGTTTGTCTTGCCCCTCCCGAACCCCTCCACCAATGCAGCGCATCCTTGGTAAACTGTTTTGGGGTGTGTTTGCTTGCTTGCTTGCTTCCTTGTTTCATTTTGTTTTTACAATATCTCCATTCTAACCTAAAGTGTTCTGCAGGATAATTCTGTAATGAGGAAAGACTGAAGTTCTCAGGGCCCAGGAAGCTGAAGTAATATTTCAATGTGCCTAAAGACAGGAGACATACACGACCACACCAGCATGTCTGCGCCCTTCCTCCTGCTCTCAGTCCTGCAACCCCAGTCCAACACGTTCTGGAAAGAGGGCTATACAGCCAAATTTTTCACCTCTTCCTGCAATTGCCAGTCCGTATTTATCAATAACTTATAAAGCGTATCCCTAGGGGGCAGGTGTGTGACCCAGTGGTGGCCAACTTGCTAGCCTGTGTGGAGTCCAGCGGGGCGCTGTGCTTCACTGACAAAAAGGCAGCCCTCCAAGCGCCATTCAGATCCCCTGGTCACTCCCTTTCGCCCAAAGGGAAGCCAAGAGAGTGGACAGGGGCTTTCTTATGGTACCCCAAAGAAAATGAAAATCTATACCATCATAAAAAGACCTCCAAAGAAGTTCAGCAACCTGTTTAAAAATATAAGGTGTCAAAACAATGAAGACAAAATGTGGAGTTTAATTTTGACCTTTTCTCCTTTCTGAATCAGCATTTGAATCTAAAAGGTAATCCAGTTACTTTTAACTATAGTTTTAAGGACAAGAAGACAATGTCTTTTGTTGAGTCATTCAGCTACTTTTGAGGACTGTGAAACTGTCTTCAATTTTTATAATTTCAAGTTCTTGTCCTCTTTGATTATTCTGAACAGATTGTGCTAGGCATTTTCTTTGCACCTGGTTTTCCTGATTCAATAGCTGCACCTTCACACATCAGCTTATGTTTATGTTTGTGTTCTGTTCATTCTTAAAATGAATAAGGTTGCCTCTTAACTGACAGGAAATGCTTATCAGAACTTTCTCCTAATGGACTATTTCCCTTCTGTTCTTCTGTCTCCTAGAATTTCCTGTAGACCAAAGTACCTTTGTATCTTTCTAACTTTGGAGCGGCGTTTTCTACTTCTTTTTCTGCAGGCTAGCAGGATAGTCACAACGCTGGAGTTTACTTAAAGGATTCTGATGAGGTTTTTTATTCCCCCAGGAGAATTTACTGTATCAGAAACCCAGAACGAGACCATAATAAAGCTTATAGGTTATTTGCGTGTTCGTGTCTTCCCATGACTTTCTGGTTCATAGACAGCATGGTACTGCAGCACCACGATGTGAGTGACGCTTATTTTTCTTCCTCACTACTGCATAAAGTTAGCGTTAGAGGAAACATGTTTTGCCAAACTGCATTTACTGTTAGTCAAAGTTATCCTTAAATTTTAAAGTAATATTAGCATTTTGTGTATGAATAGAAATACCTGAGATTTTAGCACAAAATAACACTCACCAATGTGTGTGCATTCATTTTTAACTATTTTTATCCCACATAATTGCACGTTTTCACAAAAATTTATTTCCAATTATTTTCTATCCAACTTTTTCATGATTTGATAAAAAGTATTTAACAGGATTATTCAACAAGCAGGAAAAGTCTACAGTTTAGTGGTGATAACCTTGATACAAAATTTGAAATTAGCCCTAGCAGCACGGCCTGTCATTGAGATAATATTCACTTTTAGCTCATTCAGTAGGTGAGAATTATATAAAGAACATTCTGGTTTCTTCAGAATTACATACCACACTCTGATTTAGGATAGAATAGACAGTAAGAATTAAAATATGTGTTGGAAAACATATTTATGTTTTACAGATTGAAAATTCAAAAAAGTAAGAAATGGTCCCAAAGTCATGTACTGACAGGAATTGAACACATGTGTCAAGACTCCTGCCTAGAAGCTCACCCTTCTCCCAGACCCCATTACCCATGATAAATTTCACTGATTTTCAAATAAAATGAAAATAAGCCAAATCTATTGGTCATGTAGAAGCAGACGTCAACAAAACTTCCTCCAAATAACCATTTGTTTAGCTAAAGTTCAGCACAATCGGAGAACTCTTCCAGAGTCAGCCTGATGCTGTTACTAACTCTGTATTGATTATACTTGAAGGCCCTCTCCTTTTTCATCTTAGAATTACAGTCTACCAGAGTCTTATTTATTAGCCAATTAGTTTAGATACCCAAAAGCCACTTAAGGAACAGGCAGCAAATACTTCAAGCAGTCACTGCAGGCATTACACTGGAAGGCAGAGTCACTTAGCTACACTTCTTTTTTCAACTAAACTTTGACACACACGTTATACAATGCACAATGTTAACATTATCCAAATGCTAGTAATGCAAACCTATTTTCACTAGCAGGTTTTTAATTCTCCAGGTAAATGTTTAGGTGAGTATTTTACACCATTAAACTTAATACTATTGAAACTGGTTATTACTTATGACCATTAAATGAAAACTTAAGCCCTGACATTTTACGATGAAAAAGCAACCAGTCCTCAGGGGAGAATATGAGGCATTCTGTTGAAAATCATGGAAGTGACCTCTCTTCCAACTCCTATTCCTCACATTTATATCCCTCTTAAAGCAACACAGAATTATGCGATGGAGACTTTAATTAAACAAAATGCTAGAAAGAGCTGTTTCTCCACATGGGTAGATAATTAAGAAATCTAATAAGCATACTAATATAATTAAGCATTATGAGATGAATGGCTGGAGATGCCACCGACTCCCTTCCACTCTAGAACTGCACACGGTAGATAAGAATCCACTTGCTGAGCACACATTAACTATCTTGTATTATGACAATATTCTTCCAAAGGCAGAAAAACTAGTGAAAAAAAACAAAGAATGTCTAAACCTCAAAGTAGTGGTTAAGCTTGGTGAGCACTCACTGGGAATTTATGTGAACTCATAATGAGTTTTTCTAGGAAAACAATCACATTTCAGTGTGAATAATGGGATTTAAATTTTGCTTAACTTAAGAGCATTTTGAGTGTGGGTCACAGTGTAAGTACTGTCCAATTGGCTTGTGCTGTCTGCCCCCACTATGATATTAGCATACGTGCCCTGTTCCAAGAGATATTTTTAGGAGCATGGTTCGGCAATCCCAATGTAGAGAAACTACAGGGTGATATTATATTTAGATTTTTTTCATAGGACAGGAAGCTGAGAAACCTTCCACCTGAAAAGTGGTCCTTTAACAAACTGTAAAGGGTCTAAGCAGGGTTTAACAAAGGCATCACTTACTGTAACTGTTCTTCATCTCTTGGGTCCCTTTCACTTTGCCTCGCTTGTCGATCCTCAGATACCACTGTGTCCGACAGAAAAGTCTTCTCACTCTTATATCCCCTCCTTCCATGTAGTCATAGCTTCTTGTATGTCGCTCGGGGCTGGAACAGTTCACATTCGGCGCCATTTGCTCTGGACTCATGTCATTGCAAGCTAAAGATATAGTACCCACTAGACAGATGATGTGGAAGTATGATCTGTAGAGCAGAGTTGGCAGGATCCATGTCAGTATCCATTTGTGCATTATAGTGTAGTGCTCCGGGTGTCCATGAATAACATAATGAAAATTAGATCTTGAGTTGACTGCTACTCCTAGGTCATGGACCTCCTCCTATCTATGAGCTGTAGATTGATTTGAGAAAGACTAGTTGCTCTTTCCAAACTGCTCACCGTATCTTTTAGTTTCTGATACCAATACAGATTTCTCCTTCTATTACTTTGTAGATATACCCTTATAAAAACAGATTGCAGTGAGGCCAGTTGCAGCAGCACCGTTTGTTACTTGACTTCTGTTTGCAGTGAGAGATTAAGAATGGGGAAGGGAGGAGAGAGGAAAAGAAAAAAATGCATGCATAAATTTCAGTAGATAGCTGGTATAGCACACAATCTAGTTTCCATGCTGAAGGTACATTTAAAACAGCTTTCACAGAAGATGTTAACGTCTTCGCCCCCCGCACGTAGATTCAATAGAGTTACGCGCTAATGCGGTTAAATCAGACTATAACTGCACTATGCATTCCAACTGCTATTTTGTAAGGAACATCCTGCGCTTAGAGCTAATGACTTAAATCAGATTTTACAGCCACTATTGACAAAGCAGAAATGCTTTGTCTGGATTTCGTTAGTATATGCTTTTACATTTGTGGTTAATCAATTATTTTCTCCTAAACTGCCCAGATTTTTCGAGTTAAATGTCAGGATTGCTCTGGATAACGCCAGGCTTATCTTCACATTCGTTCTACAGCAGGATTTCAAGATATTTACATGACTCAAAACTCTTTTCCCCTCGGTACAGTAAACCATAGTAAAAGAAAAAACTTTTAGAAAGGATTCAGCATTGTTTTAAAAGACAAATAACAATAACTTACTTGTTCTGTTTATAACAGCTGGATACACAAGCATTCCATGTCTGCTGTCTGCCTTGTGCAACTTGAGCCTCTCTACTGTAGCTACAAACTATTTCTCAGCTGAGAAATTCTCCAGCAGAATCATAATTGTTTCCATAAATCAACAGGCAAAATGGTTTTCTCTGTGTGTGAGCGCGTATGTGCTTGTGTGTGTGCGTGGAGCCTTTTATTCAGGGCTTTTCAATAAATACCTTTGCTGACCTCATTGGAAGCAATTAAAACTTAACCAGTGAGCTGTTAGTTGAATAAAACAGCAGGAATGAAAAGCGGCTTGTATAATGTTGAGTGGTCATGAGGGGGAGCTGTGAACATGGTTTATGTTTAAATCTACAAGTGGGATATCCACGATACAGAGACAGACCTCTGTTTCTGCAACAGTTAGAAGGGAAGGAGGGTTCGTAGACTTTCCTTAAAGCTTAGCAGTGCTACAGACTGAGAAGAGCATTTCCTTAAATATATACATCAGGGATCTTTAATGGTTAGAAAAATCATTTTCCATGACTTTACGATACATCTATTTCTTTGATTACTCTTTTGTGCTCAGAGTATTAGAACAACTTACAACTTAGTGTCTCAAAGTACTGTGTTACTGAGTCAACGGCATATCTTTTTACACAGATAATCACCACTGCATATGATTATGAATTTTATGTCTTTTGGCTGAAAGTGAGAGGCCCGATTTTCTTACTGAATTGGATTTCTAATACAACCTTGGTCAAGTCACCCCCATTCCTGTATCTTAACTGCTGCTACCTGTGGGAGATCCATGTCCCTGAACTCAGTGCTGCCTGTGTGAGACCCACATTGGGCCCTAACCTGTGGGAGATCCATACCTGAGCCCTGTCCTGTGAGAGACCCATGCCTGGGCTCTGAGCTGCTGTCTTATCTTAATACCCTGTGTTCTGTCACACCAGTGGCTCACAGAAGCAGAGGGATAAGTAATTTTAAATTCTTCTTCTTAAATAACTGGTTTCAGCTTGGTTATCAGTGTTCCACTTGTGCCTCAATAAGAACATTAGCACAATAAATAACCATTATTCAAGGATACAATTATAAGGCCTATAGCTAATATAAATAAGAGAGAGCTATTTTCTTACACAATGAGCTCATCTTTACGTCCTATATTTGCATATATATACATATATGTGACATTGTTCAAGACTGCATTCTATGTTTTGTGTAAAATAATTGTCATCAATCTAAATGAGTATTTAATAGATATTAAAATTCCCTTCCCCATGCTTCCCATGGTATTTACCTCCAAACACAAACACACATGCAGATACATATACATGTACGCATATACATACAAACGTACACATACATACACATGAATACACACACACACACACACACACACACACACACACACACACGAAGTGCTGCACTTAACTTACACTGCCACCAGGTGGTGCATAGAGACCAACTAGAGAGTGCTTGCAGGGACAGGATCAGCAACACAAACCCAGGGGTCCTTTTCATCATGAAATATTGCTCTAAGTTCTGTTTGGATGATACTTTGTTTGGTTTTGGTTTTGGTTTTTGAAACAGGGTCTTTCTGTAACCCCACCTGGCCTGGAACCTGCTATGTAGACCAGACTGAACTTGATTTCATAAAGGTTTGCCTGTCTCTACCTTCTAAGTGCTGGGATTAAAGGTGTGTGCCACCACACCCAGTTGCACTATGGTTTAAAGCCCTTCTCTCACTACATCTATTGAAAGCAAGATGGCCGAGAACATCCCATCATTGCTCTGAAAAGCAGGAAGAATGAAGAAAGAAAATGCTCTTGTAGTAGTGTTCCAGAGATTCTTAAAATGCACTGAGAAGGAACAGCCATAACACTGGGAGTAGAATACAAAACTGTGGTCCGAGTGATATTAATGAGCACATTAATCTCAGACAGAGAACTAACTGTAGCAGTAGTTTAAACTCTTTTCGGAAGTTGTTAGTTTCCTTATTAGAGAATGGTTAATAAGGATGGGCCCAAGTCCCACAGCTGGGAACTTCACTCACTCCTGGCTCCCCTCACTTTAGGAATGGTTCTCCAAGGAGCACCTCAGCTGTGCACAGGAGGGGTCACTCTCTTCATCTCTTTAAATCACAGCTGAATCATCTTCAGTTCTTAATGTAACATATGCACAGTGCCTGACAGGCACACAGGTGCTACAAAGAGCTGCCCACCCACTGTTTCAAGATGGAGTTAGCGTTGTTGTTAGTTGGAAACATCTCCGTCTTCTGAATTTTAAATCTGTAAGATAAAGACCTGTGTCAATCCAAGATTTGACTGTTTAAAATGTCCTTCAAGGTAAAGGTTAATACTGACAGTTCTCCAAAAGAAGCAGTGTCTAATACTTGTCCCGTGTACTTTGAGAATAAAATAGATTGAAAAAAAAAAAAAAAAAAAAACAGAATTTCTTTCCATAAGTATCTTGAAAACAGTCAGTTGCTAAATAACTAACCACCTAACTTTTCCTAAGCAGTCTCCATCATATTTTTCATTTCATGAAGAGGTAAATGGTAGACAGGGCATTTGCTAAAGGAATTTTATGCTTCCATAATTAATTTTAAAGCTGACTTCACTCACGGTTATGTACAATATAATCAGTAGATGTGAAGAGAGCCAAACATCCCTGTTCCTATGTTCTGTCCCTCCTTCCAGTTTCCCTTCTTTCCAAAAAATTCACAGTATCATTTTCATTTAGCATATTGTAGATCTTTCTAGTTCTTCATGCTTATACACACAGACTGAACATATGGGTATGTAATTTTTACTTTATACCACTCCCTTTCCTACAAAAAAGTAGCATAACATACACATGTTATTTTTCACTTAGTAATAATAGAAAACTTTCCCATCTCAGTCTTTAGAAAGGTTACTGGCTTTTTACAGCTGCACACTATTCCATTGCACGAGAATGCCTTAGTGTATCTAATTCTCCTCTGTTTGCAAACATTAAAATTTTTAAATATTCTTATTAATTCTTTTAAAAATTAATACAAAGTATTTGGGTCATATGCATTCCCAACTCCCCCCCACCCAGCTCCTCCACCTCCACCTTCTCAACCAACCTCCAACTTTGTGTCCTCTTTAAAAAAAATATCCCTTTGATTCCAACTTGTGCTGCCCTTATGTTCCTGGGTCTGGGGCCATCCACTGGAGCATGGTGACCTACCAGGAGCCACATATTTACAGAAAACTGATTCTCCCTGTTGCAGTAGCCAACAACTGCCCAAAGCAACTGAGCTAGGGGTGGGGGATCAGGAACCCCTTTCCTCTCCGTGACAGAATGCTGACTGGCTTGATCTTATGCGGGTCTTGTGCAGGCAATCACTGCTGCTGGGAGCTCATGAGTGGTTCTGCCATGTCCAGAAGCCACTGTTTCATCCCAAGTGCCCCTCTGGCACTTATAATCTTTCCACTATCCTGCCACTTCTCTGATGGCCCCTGAGCCTTGGGGAGCGGGCGTGGTATAGGTGTCCCATTTGTGGCCGAACACTCTGCTGATACTCTCTGCACTTTGATCAGTTGTGAGTTTCTGCATTAACTACCGCTCACAACATAAGGAAACTTCTCTGATGAGGTCTGAGAGCTGCACCGATCTATGGGAATAGAGGTATGAATTTAGACGGAAGTTTGATACTGTGTTCATTTAGCAAGATAATAGTGGAAGGTTCCCTCTTAGGGCCTGTGAACGCCCCAGCCACGGGCTAGATTTGCAGTACCAAGCTGGGTAAGGCTTAATGATTTTTTCCCCCAGTAATTTGCACAGCAATTCCAGTACTAAAAAAGCTAGCCAGCAGGGGAGAAGTGTTCTGGTTAGTACCAACGAATTGATTCTGTGGCCGGCATGTGTAGTGTCTTTAGCAGTGGGGTCTTACCATCAAGTACTGATGGTCAACCAAGAGCAATGACAATGACCTGTATTGTTTCAGGACACTTTGGGTTAGCAATTCAAGGGGAGGTATCCCACACTTAGCACTGGACTTTTTATTTGGCAACCTGTGACTTTTGGGATGAACATAATGCCTGATGTAGTACAGCACCAATTAAACTCATATACACCCATACATACATATGTGTGAAAATTACAAAATAGTAGGTTTCTGCATAGCTTTTTCCAAAGTCCTTAGTGTTTGTTATCCTTCCCACAACCCCTTGCCTACCCTCCCATCCTCTCCCCACTTAATCCTCCGCCTTCATTATTTACCTTCCCCCCACATGTCACCTGCGTTCAACTATCCCTCCTCACTTAAGATCTTTTTACCTATATTTTTATTGTCGAAAATGTTATAATGAGTGCACTCATAATTATGTCATTTAATAGTGTACAGTAGAATAGAATATCTAAAGATGGGTTCCAGAAGTTGACTCTCTAGGTTTTTGTCTTCCACTTTCAGGTAGGACAAGGTGGAATTCTTGAAATCGGGAATAGGCTGATATATATTTATAAATACAAATATGTATGTTATGCCTTACATCTGACATTGTGGTTCAAACTTTATTTCCCTACATTCCTACAGTTGGCCCCACACTAGAAATTGCCTTCATCATTTCCCCTGTGGTTCCGTTGCATAAATTCAGCCTCAACTCTGGATCATACCATGCAACCAGTCTCACTTATCATCTTGATTCATCCAGTGAACAAATATTTATCAAATAGCTATTTACTGCCAGATGCTGGGTTAGCCTTCTGAGGACACAATGGTGACTCTCTTGGAAGTAATCTCTGCCCTTCCAGAGTACGCATTCCAGCAAGACGACAACATAAACACGCGGATCTGGGATGGTACCGGCAGCAGAGCGGCAAAGACCTTGTGTTCCAATGACTGAAAGGAAGCCAGTATGAGTGTCCATAGCAAGAGCCAGAGTGTAAGAGCCCAGTAAGAATCTGCGGCTGCAGAAGTGGTGGGGACTTAAGAACTGTGTGGGTCACAGTAGAAACTTGGCCTTATTTTGTAAATGATATTAAACTAGAATATAGATGTGCCTTTCCAAACATGATGGACCTGGTGAAAGACAGTAGTTTAAACTCTGGAGAAAAACAGGAATTGAGCAATTCTGAGGTCCCCGATTATGTAAACTGCGTGCTTACCCTTGGCATTATGCCTTAGCATTAAACACTAACTGCACATAAGATGCACAGTCTGAGTCATATGCTCAAAATCGTGATGTGCCTGTGACTCAACATAAATATTTCAGTTTACAAATGCTATTTGATATCTGATTCTTTGTATCCCCGAGTCTATAAAAATCATTTTGTTTAATTTTGTATGTTCTCTGAAATTTAAAATTCTTCAAAGCATATTATTAATTAACTAAATTGTAGTCTGAGTATAGACTTAGAGCAAAATCTCTACTTGGAGCTACTGGGCCACTATTTGGCTGATTATTGTAAATTTCTGTGTAATTAAGGTGTGTTGAATAATAACTCATTCATGAATGCCTTCATTGCCCTTAAGTCACTGCTAAACTTAAGAAACATCCCTGAGTCACGTTCTCCAGTGCCTCTTGACTTTCAGACCTTGAGGTTGTGCTGAAAACTGAAGATAGTTCTAACAGAGAGAACGCTGTGAAAAGCACAAAGATCCCATGCTGTGGGGTTATTGCACTATTTAAATTGTCATTCTTTGGTCTCATGTTAATTACCATAACAAGGGAGCAACTTAGGGATAAAACTAGCAAAAAAAAAATTTTTTTTTTTGAGACAGGGTCTCCCTGTAGCCCCAGCTACATGTAGATGAGGCTGGCCTTGATCTCACAGAGGTCTGCCTGCCTCTGCCTCTCAAGTGCTGGGATTAAAGGCATGCAACACCTGGGAATTACTCCTTTAAAAGGACCTCTTTTGTTGAGAATCATACCCAACCCCTGACCAAGAAATGTTACTAACCAGAGAGGAGTTGACACCACAGCTAGTCACCTGTTCTAGGGGGTGCTTGGAGACTTTTCCTTACCAAAGAAATTATTCAGTCTACACACAAGACAACATTCATTCACCATGTATTTCCTCCACGCACCCTCCATAAAGCTCAGAGAAGTCCCGGTTCCTTTCTGTAGCTCAGGATGCCACATAAGCTTCAGTCATCTGACTTTTCTTTAAGTATCATATTGTGTGGGACTCCTGAGCATGTGGCTAAAATGTTGTGTTTCTTCTTTGAATCTTCTCATGTCATTTTAGTTCTTGCCTCAGCTAAGGAACCTAAAAGAGTAGAAAGAAGCCATTTTTTGCTTCCTTATAATAGTCATCCACAAAAAGATACATACTTGATAAACAGTGCATTCATATATTGTGACTACCATAATAACTGGCATATAGGAGAAAGGCAGTTGTACTTACCCATCAGCTTCTGTGTGCAAACCCTTGGGAAACACTTTTTGAGGCAGCCGCTTTTGAGGAGTAAGGGATCCTTTCAGTCTAGGCTTTCTTCCTTCAAATGAACTTGAATCTTCACAAGATAGAGCCTCCAATAAGTGGGATCTTGCCATCAAGACACCTGTCCTGTATAGCGGAGGGGTTTCTCTTCAGTGGGGCTGATCTCTTTAAGAATTACAACTGCAGAGGCTGGAGAATTGGCTCAGCAGGGCAATTAAATTAAAAAGGGCAATTAAATTAAATTAAAAAGTTTCTATACAGCAAAAGAAACAATCAGGAAGCGAAGAAAAAACACACAGAATGGGAGAAAATCTTCACCAGCGACACATCTGACAGAGGCTTCACATTCACAATATATAAAGAACAAAAAAAAAAAGAATCAAGAAAACAAGTGACCCAATTAAAAGATCAGCTAAGGATCTGAGCAGACAGTTCTAAAAAGAAGAAATAAAGATGGCTGAGAATTGCCCTGAGTCAGGGCAATTAAGGGCACTGACTGTTCTTGCAGAAGACCCAAGTTCGAATACCAGCACCCACATGGCAGCTAACAATGGTCGGTAACTCCAGTTCCAGGGGACCAAACACCCTCTTCTGTCCTCTACGGGATGCATAGATTGCGTCCATCCCTTCACTACTGTGAAAAGAGCAACAACAAACATGGATGTACAAGTATTTCTGCAATAGAATGAGTCTTTTGAGTATATGCCAAGGAGTGGTATAACCAGTTCAAATGGTAGATTCATTTTTAGTTTATAAGAGTTCTTCACACTGGTTTCCACAGGGACTGCCTGAGTTTACACTCCCACCAGCTGTGAATGAGCGGTCCCCTTTCCCCACATCCTCTCCGGCATTTGGTATCATTTGTTCTCCTGATCTTGGGCAGTCTGACTGGGGTGAGATGAAATCTTAAGGTGGTTTTAATTTGCATTTCCCTAATTATTAATGATGTTGAAAGCTTTTAAAAATGTTTCTCAGCCATCTTTATTTCTTCTTTTTAGAACTCTCTGCTCAGATCCTTAACTGATCTTTTAATTGGGTCACTTGTTTTCTTGATTCTTTGTTTTTTTTGTTCTTTATATATTGTGAATGTGAAGCCTCTGTCAGATGTGCCGCTGGTGAAGATTTTCTCCCATTCTGTGTGTTTTTTCTTCGCTTCCTGATTGTTTCTTTTGCTGTATAGAAACTTTTTAATTTAATGAGGTCCCATTTGTTGATTACTGACCTTTCCTGAGCAACTGCTGTCTGATTTAGAAAGCCCTTTCCTATACCTATATTTTACAGGTTATTGCCCATGTTTTTTCTAACAGTTTCAGAGTTTCGGGTTTCACATTGAGGTCTTTGGTCCATTTGGAGTTGACTTTTGTGCAAGGTGAAAGATAAGGGTCTAGTTTCAGTCTTCTACAGGTGGAGATCCAGTTTTGCCAGCACCATTTGCTGGACATGATATCTTTCCTCCAGTGAGTGTTCTTGGCCCCTTTGTCAAATATCAGGTGTCTGAAATTGCATGTACTCACATTTGGGTCTTCAATTATATTCCATTGGTCAATGGGTCTATTTTTGTACCCATACCATGCTGTTTTATGACTATAATTCTGTAATGTGGTTTGAAATCTGGTATAGTAGTTCCCCCTGTATGGCTCTTTGTGCTCAGGGCTGCTTTGGCTATCTGGGGTCTTTGTGCTTCCATATGAATTTTAGGATGACTTTTTTTTAATTCTGTAAAGGATGTCATGGGGATTTTGATTGGAATTTCATTGACTCTATATATTAATTTTGATAAGATAATCATTTTCACGTTATAAATTCTTTTGATCCATGAGCATGGGAAGTTCTTCCATCTTCTGGTGTCCTCATTAATCTCTTTCTTTAAAGATCTAAAATTTTCATTGTAGAGATCTTTAATGTCTTTGGTAAGGTTTATTCCTTGATCTTTTTTTGAGGCCATGGTGATGGGAATGTCTCCTTATACTCTCTCCCCAGTTGCTTGTTACTGGTATATAGAAAGGCTACTGACTTTTGTAAATTAATTTTATAACCTGCCACTTTACTGAAAGTGTTAATCATTCCTAATTTTCTGGTGGGATTTTTGGCATTTCTTAGGTATAATATCATGTCATCTGCATAAAGGGATAGATTGACCTCTTCTTTTCCAAAGCACACTCCTTTTAACCTCCTTTTTGCTCTAGCAAGAGTTTCAAGCACTATAATAAAAAGGAGTGGAAAGAGTGGACAGCCTTGTCTCATTCCTGATTTTAATGGGAATACTTTGGGTCAGGGTCAGGATCAGGGTCCAGTTTTTCTCCATTTAGAATGATGTTAGATATGGGGGTTTTTTTGTGCATAGCTTTAATTATATTGACGTGTATTCCCTCCAGTCCAATTTCCTCCAGTCCAATTTCCTCTAGGACTTTTAACATTAATGCATGTTGAATTTTGTCAGAGGCTCTTTCTGCATCTATTGAGATGAGCATGTGATTTTTGTCTTTGAGTCTATGTGTTTTATGATATTTATTGACTTATGTATATTGAACTACCCCTGCATCTCTGGGAGAAAGACAACTTGATCATGGTGAATGATCTTTTTGATGTGTGTCTGTATATAGTTTGCAAGTATTTTGTTGAGAGAGACTTTGCATCTATGTTCACTAAGGATACGGGTCTATAATTTTCTTTAGTGGTTGTATCTTTACTTGGTTTTGGTATTAGAGAGATTCTGGCTTTATAGAAGGAATTTGGGAATGCTCCCTCTGTTTCTATCTTTTTGAATAATTTAAGTAGTATTAGATACAGATCTTCTTTGGATGTCTGGTAGACTTCTGCTATGAATCCATCTAGGCCTGGGCTGGTTTTGGTAGGGAGGTTTTGTATTACTGTTTCAATTTCCTTCTATGTTATGGGTCTGTTTAAGTTGTTGATCTCTTCTTGGTTTAACTTTCGTGATTCCCATGATTTTAGATACACATCCCTTTCTTTAAAGTTTTCTAATTTAATAGCATATAGGTTTTTAAAGTATTCCTTTATAATATTTTGGATCTTTTTGTTGTCTATTATGATGTTCCCCTTTCATGTCTGATTTTGTTGATTTGAAATTGCTCTTTTTTTCTTTTGGTTAACTGGGTCAAAGGTCTATCTTTTTTTTATCTTTTCAAAGAACCAGATGTTGGATTCATTGATTCTTTGTATTGTTTTCTTTGTTTCTGTTTCATTCGTTTCTGCTTTGATTTTTGTTATTTCCTCTTGTCTGCTGGGTTTCCGTTTCATTTGTTGCTGCCTTTTAAGATTCTTGAGTTGCCATTAAATCATTTATTTGTGCTCTTTCTGGTATTTTAATGTAAGCACTTAGAGCTATAAACTTCCCTCTTAAGACTGCTTTCAATGTGTCCCATAGGTTTTGTTGGATTGTCCTGGCCTTTCCATTTTTTTCCAGGAATACTTTCACTTCTTTCTTAATTTCTCTTTTGACCTGTTCATCATTTGGGAGTATGTTGTTTAGTTTGCATGAGTTCATGAAGTTACTAGGGCTTCTTTTGGTGTTGATTTTAGGTTTTAATGAATTGTAGTCTGATAGAATGAATGGAATTCTTTTAACTTTTTTGTATTTGTTGAGGTTTGTTTTGTGCCCCAATATGTGATCAATTTTGGAGAAAGTTCCATGGGGTGCTGAATAGAATGTGTATTCTTTGGTGCTTGGGAGGTATATTCAGTAGATGTCTGTTAGGTCTGTTCAGTGTCTAGTATTGTTTAATTCAGATGTGCCTTTGTTTATTCTCTGTCTGATTTGACCTGTCTAGTGGAGAAAGTGGGGTGTTGAAGTCCCCTACTGTTAGTGAGTTGTGATTAATCTGTGTCTTAAAGTCCTGTAGTACTGAATTTATGAAGTTGGGTACTCCAGAGCTTGGTACATGATTATAATATCCAGAGCTTCATGATTATAATATCTTCTTAGTTAATTGTTCTTTTGATCAGAATGAAGTGACCTTCTTCATCTCTTGTGAGTAGTTTTAGTTTGAAATCTATTTTGTCAGACATTAAAATGTTAGCTCCTGCTTGTTTCTTAGTGTCATTTGCTTGGAATACTTTTTTTCCTTCCTTTCACCTTAAGGCAGTGCTGTTCTTGAATGAATGTGAGGTGGGTTTCTTGCAGACAACAAAATGATGGATTTTGTTTTTTGATCCATTCAACTAGCCTGTGTCTTTTGGCTGAGGAGTTCAGTCCATTGATATTTAAAGTTATTACTGAAAGATGTGTATTAATTCTTGTCATTTTAAATTCTCTTTGACTCTTTGGTCTAACTTTGTGGTTCTCCAGCTGTACCTTCATTTAGTTTCTTTCTGTTGCCCCTTGGGTATAGTCTTTCCTTTCTTCAGCTCTTGGTATTGCTTTAAGTATTCTCAAAAGCACTGGTTTTCTGGACATGACATCTTTTGGCCTATTCATGTCTTGGGAGACTTTTCTTCCCCCTTCCACTATAATAGACATTTTTCCTGGGTAAAGTATTCTAGGTTGGCATCTATGGTCATTTAGAACTCGCAGTACTTCAGTCCAGGCTCCTCTGGTTTTCATAGTTTGCACTGAAAAATTAGCTGCAATTCCGATGGGTTTTCCTTTATATGTGACTTGTTGGTTATTTTTGGCAGCTTTCAGAATTTTCTATTTGTTCTGTACGCATAGGGATGTTACTATGATATGCCAAGGGAAATTTCTATTCTGGTTCTATTTGGTATTCTATGTGCTTTTTGTATTTGTATGGGCATGTCTTTCCTTAATTTGGGGAAATTTTCTTCTACAGTCCAGTTGAAGATATGGTCAATAACATTATCCTGTCCCACATTTCCTATATATTCCATTCCTGAGGTTTTTAAAAAAATTTTCATAATCTTTGCTTGAGTGTTCCATTTATTTAACTTTATTGTAAAGTCTTGATAATCTGTTTGCCTTTTCATTCATTTTATTGCTGAGACTTTCTCCTGTCATTTCAAATTGGCTTACTGAATGTTTTGCTTCAGCCTGAGTTTTCTTCAATATTTCTGTCTCTTTTGTGAATTCAGTCAGAAGTTTATCCTGATCTACTTTTTGATTTGTGTGTGCTTTAAATTCATTGAATTCTTTGATCATGTTTATGACTGTTCTTTTAAATTCCGTGTCTTGTGTTATCTTTATGGGGTTCTCATTGTAGACCTTTCCATAGGACTGTCGATGTTTGGTGGAGACATATTTTGGGGTTTTTTAATATTACTATGTTTTCATTGTGATCTGGCCAAATACATTTCTTTTGTTGTTTGTGATTCTGATGTGAGACTCAAGTCCTCTTTTGTTCAGTTGAAGTCTGAATCTGTTTACATCCGTGATGTGACTTGGTTGTTTTCTTATTGGATATGAAAAACCTGTTGATCAAGGCTTCAGGTTCTCTCTTTTGATTTTATATTGAAAGGGCCAGATGGCTCTAGTCCAGCTGCTCAGGAGCTCCCTCAGAGGCACAGATCAGGCGAGATCAGATGCTCTCAGGCTCTCTCTTAAGGTCGGCCCCTCTAGCCAGCAGACACAGCACAATTTGAGGAAATTACTAGGCAGAGATGGAACTTGGGCTTTCTCTGGCAGTGTACAAAGGTCTTGACCCCTACAAAAGAGAACAGAAGCCTAGCCCTGAAGCAGAGGGAGGGGCTGCAGATGGCGTCACTGTGCGATGACGGGCGCAGTGCAATTTGAAGAGCGCAGAGCCCGCCAGAGGTAAAAGGGCAGTCCAAAGACTGGGGGGGGGGGGGGGTTATAGAGTGTGAGTGTGCCTGTGCTCGAGGCTAGGTGGAGAGCAGGATGGGCGGGGAAGCTTGGAGTTACTGCGGCAGTAGGGAAGTGGAGACACAGCATGTAGGATCAGATTTACAGGAAAGAAGGCTGGTATCCAGAGTCCAAGGGAAGTTGGGGGTGTGGCTGCCAGGGTAGAAGGCTGGTCTCAGGAATGCACTAGCAAGTTGGGGGTGGGGGCACCCTGTGAATGCTCTAACAAACCACTGAAAATTTGAGCTAATCTGAATACAGCGGATTGGGTTGCAGTGGGCGGTCTACTAAATTTCTGTTTTCTAATATAAATGCATATATATGTACACATATGTGTGTGTGTGTGTGTGTGTGTGTGTGTGTGTGTGTGTGTGTATTAAGGCCTACAGAGTCAGGTTTGTGTCCCCAAATGCTCTTTGGTATAGGATCATCCAATGGAGCCTGGTCAACCTAAGAGTCTCACCCTTAAATGAGACTGAATCTCTCCTTCCCAGCAGGCATTGGTTTCCAATAGTTGCTCAGGTAGGGCTGGAGTTTCTTACCCACTTCCCCATGTCGATGCTGGCATTTTGTCTTGCTTGAGCTTACATGGGTCTTGTGTAAGCTATTTTGCCATTGCTGTGAGTTCATATGCATAACTGACAAGCTGTCCCGAAAACACTGTTTCTTTGCAATCATCCACCTCCTCTGGCACTTAGAATCTTTCTGTCCCCTCCTCCACAATGCTCCCTGAATCTTAGGAGAGAGAAGTTTGTGTGGATTTAAATCTGCTCCCTCAATTCTATTCCATTGATCAGTTAGTCTGTTTTTACGCCAGTGTTATGCTGCTTTTATTACTACTGCTCTGAAATATTAATCGAGATCAGAGGTTGCAATGCCTCCAGCGGGTCATTTATTATTTAGAATTACTTTTGCTATTCTGGATTTTTTGTGTTTCCATATGAAATTTGAGAATTTTTTCAATTTCTCTAAAGAATTGTATAGAATTTTTAATGGACGTTACATTGAATTTGTAGATTGCTTTTGGTAGGATGACCATTTTCACAGTATTAATCCCACTGATCCATGAGCACAGGAGGTCTTTCCATTTTCTGGTATCATCTTCAATGTCTTACAGTTTTTTTGATGTCTATATATTGTTTATTTTTAACACAATATGAAATATTTGAAATATAAGCTATCTAGCAAGAATCTTATATTTTATGCTTTTAAAATATGTATAGAAAGTTGGGCATAGTGGTACACTCTTTTACTCTGCACTCAGGAGGCAAATGCAGGAAGATCTTTATGAATTCAGGGCCAGCCTGGTCTACAAGTGAGTTTGAGGCCAGCTAGGGTTACAGGAAGACCCTGCCTCAAAGAAAAAACAAGCGTATTGATTTTTCTGAATATAAAATTCTGATTAGATAATGCTTTGAAAACATAAGAAATAAAACTGAAATCATCCAAAATCCAACAGAGATAATGAGAGTTGACATTTTAAAAATATTTTATTTATTATTTTTATTTTATGTGTATGAATGTATTGCCTGCATATGTGTAAGTGTACCGTGTCATACAATGATTATGGTGGTCAGAAGAGAGTGTCAGTTCCCTTGGAACTAGACTTACAGATAGTTGTTAGCCATCTGTAGGTGCTGAGTCTTGAACTTGGATTCTCTGCAAGAGAAGCCAGTGTCCTTAACCACTGAGATATCTCTTCAGCCCTGAGAGCTGACGTTTTAGTGTGCCATTTTCAGTCCTTCTTTGTCTTGTTTATCTCTGATATATTAACTATATGCATATTATAATAAAAATAGAATTATAATTTCTATAGTTTTGTAACATGATTTTGTTTTAAGTCATCTAATAAAGACATGAGCATTTTCTCAGATACTCAAATAGTTTGTGAGGATTCAGTTTGGACAGTGGAATATTTTTAAATGTAAGGAAAAAGGAAGAAAAGGGACAAAGAACCCAGAATCTGGCAAAGTGCCTAAAAATATTTAAATGAGAAAAAAATTTTAAAAGCTGTCACATCACCTTTTTCATAGATGCATGATAAGTCATAGCTGTGATTTTGTTGATGCGCTAAGATTTCAAATTTATTTCTTGTATTTTCAAAGCATTATGTAATCAGAATTTTATATTCAGATATTTATATTCTTGGTAGTTAACATGTCTGTCAGATACTGTCTCCCCATATTGTCTTACAGTTTTTATTATAAAAGACCTTGACTTCCTTGGTTAGATATTTTATGGCTTTTGGGGCTATCATGAATGGGATCTTTCCTTGATTTCTTTCTTAATATGTATATTGTTGGTATATAGGATGACTTCTTATTTTTGTGTGTTAATTTCATATCCCACTACTTTGCTGAATTTATCGGCCCTAAGAGTCTTCAGGGTCTTTTATGTATAGAATTATATCATCTACAAATAAAGATATTTTGACTTCTTTTCATGTATCTTTGTATTGAGTTTTTGTGCATTTCATAGAGTAGATCTTAATCAAATTTAGACCCCCTTCCATCCGCAGCCCTCCCACCAGATTTCATTCATCTGCCATATATGGTAAGGCCTTTCTAATCCAGGATTTGTACCCAGATGTCCCTCAGGGCAAGTTCATCCACTGGCGTCTAGTCAGCCTATCTAGAGTCAATCCCTTAAAGATCTACTCTCCCTCACCTCACAGTAATCTTTTGGTTAATGGTTTGGGGATAATTTATCTATTCTCTATGCCCTCTTGAGAGTGTTTAATCTCCACAGACTGAAGTATTCCATTGAGTATTCTTTGTATTACTGGTTTCATGGACATAAATTCCTTAAATGTTTTTATCCAATTTTACGATGAATAGTGTTTCTGGGTATAGTAGTCTGGGCTGGAATGGGTGTTCTTTCAGAATTTGTATGACATTGGTTCCTGCCTTTCTGACTTTCATAGTCTCTACTGAAAAGTCTGCTGTGATCGATGGGCCTGCCTTTGTATATGACTTCTTTCTCTCTCACAGCTCTCAGTACCTTTTCTTTATTCTGTACTTTTATAGTTTTGCCTATTATATGATATAGGGAGTTTCTTTTCTGGTCCTGTCTACTTGGTGTTCTGTATGCTTCTTGTACCTTGATAGGTATCTCTTTCACTAAATTTTGGAAATTTTCTTCTATGATTTTATTAAAAATATTTTCTATGCCTTTGACCTGGGTTTCTTCTTCTTCTATGATTTGTGGATTTGTTCTTCTTGCAGGGTCCCAGAGAAACTGCATAGTCCTTTCCTGATTTATTCTTTGATTGAATGATCCAGTTCTTCAAGCTTGTTTTCCGGATCTGACATTCTCAGCTCCATCTCCTCCACTTCCTTTTTGTTTCTTTCCTCTAAGCTTTTTGTTTGAGTTCCTGATTTTTTTTTATTTTAAATTTTATCTTTCTTTTCTTCACAGATTTTATTCTTTCATTGAATTCTAATTTTATGTTTTGAATTATTTTAGTTATTTCATTCAACTGTTTGTATTTTTACAATCTTCATTTAGTCTTTTATTCATATCCTTTTGAGTTCCTTGAACTTATTTATAACTGTTATTTTGAAAGTATTATCTTGTGAATCCGCCAGGTTACCATTCTCAGGAAACATTACAATGGGAGTGCTAATTTCTATGATAGACACAATATCTTGGCTATTCATTTGTTTGTGTTTCTTCTATGAGACCTAGGCATATGGGCTCGTGTCACCAGTGGTCTTTCTTGATATAATCTCATCTTTGTTGGGTGGTTATTTGTATCTTTGCTTGCTATTTCCACAACTTGTCAGGTTATAGCCTAGCTAAGTGGTGCATGGTATTCAGTTTAGGGTCGGTCCATTTTATGTTGATGTGAAGAAGGGGTGTAAGAGTGGTCTCGATTAAGCAAGGGAGGGGTGCAGGTTTTTTTGAGTCGGGGTTCCAGGGTGACTCCTCGTGGTTAAGGAACGGCAGGGTAGGCTGGGTAGTGGCCAAATGAACAGGCCAGCTTAGGTCGGACTGGGAGAGCTCACGGGTCTTGGGAACAAAAATCATAGCAACTTGAGTAAGTCTGAGTGCAAGACAGTTTGAGAGAGCTCGCAGAAGCACGCAAGAGTCCTTGCAGAGCCAAGATGGTCATGTTGGAGCCACGGAGGGAAGGAGACTTACCAATGCTGATCTGGGAACACTCCCAGGACTGGGGATCCCTAGGGGTCCTGGCAGAGCTAGCTTGTATCTTCTTAACTGAGAGGCCATCTCTCTTCTGTTTTCTACTTCTTTGATTTACTAAGTATAAATAAACTCTGGTATTTTCTTGGTGATGCTAAATAATTACAAAGATTGGAGGGTTTTGTTGTTACTATTGTTTGATGAATAACAACAAAAGTCCTCCTTCCTTTCCTTTCTTGCTTTTTGAAACTCTGACCACTCATTCTCATCTCTCACTTTGTCTCTGTCGCTGTCTCTGTGTATGTCTCTTTTTCTCTCACACAGTGTCATTTGTTTTTTCTGTGATAGTCATGCTCCTTAGATTATTCTGATATGAATTTATACTTTGCCTGTTTTCCAGCTTTTTTGAAACCCACATCTGTTTTCTATTCTAAGCAGTATTCCTCTGAGAACAAGTTCATATTATAGAAGGCAAACAATTCTCAAGTAATAACTCATAATGATGCAACTTCTGGTAATTTAGACCTTTATCCAATGATTTTAAGAGTTGCTCATGTAATCTAACTTGCCTGTTTGTTTGTTTGTTTGCTTTGGGGTAAGATATAAGCTTTTGAAGGGAATGCTGCTGTGGATAATCATTTAATGCAAATTGATATTTACAAACCTGTTTTTCAAAATGAGAGACTTTGGAAAATGAATGGAGAAGATGATTCATTCTTCTCATCAGCAGTGTGTTTCTTAATGTGCCCAAACTGAACAACACGTACAAAATGTTATGGGAATAAGGAGCTAGCAAAGCCTCTGTACTAAAAAAATAAAAATTAAAAAAAACTAAAAACACTAAGGAATAGAAAATGGACAGTGATTGGGAAATCACTGAGAATGACTTAGAAAATATAAAGCTGTGTGCACTCTTATAGGGAGGGTAAAGGGACGGGGGCATAAGGAATGGGCTAGCCATGAAGAACGTCAGGATTTGTCATTTGTGTTTAGGCATTTCCAGTTCTGCATAATTGCTCTTAAAAATCAAATTACTTCGCTTCCTTGTATCTGTCATCTGTAAAAGAATAATAACCTGCCAAGTTACCTAACAATCAGGGGTCTGGATGAAGAAGAAATAATAGTAAAACGTAGCAGAGCACTTGAGCTGCAAGCACCAAGCAGAGGGTTGACCACTATAAGGGCAGCATTCTAAGTGGGATGAGCAAGAACCTCCTAAAAGCAGGTGAGCCTGGAAGTTGAACCAAGAGAGTGACAAGAGCCTGAATAAGCGGGATAAACAAGAAAAGCAGCAGTGAGCACAGTAAGGAACCGGAGGACACGCATCTGACGTATCTCTTGCACAGGCACCGTGTTTATGCAGCATGTCAGGCATGTCAGGCAATTTTCCAAGATTTATCCAATCCTCCTAAGTTGCTAATATTTTTATTTTCATTCAGGAAATGACAAAATTAGTCATAGATATATAGATAGATAGATAGATACCAAAAGAAAGTATGGCTGTCTTTTAAACTTAATTTTCTGTCAAAGCACAAGAAGTTCAAGTGACCATCACAAGGTAATGAAGTTTGAAATAAATTAAGACATTTACACAGCGAAGCCAATCTGGAGTCTGAGCTCCCAATCACAGTTGTCTTCAATACAGGATTCATTTTCACAAAGCGGGTAGACAGTGGTTCCAATGTGCCTGCTGCTTCAAGAATACAGCACTTAATGTGGCATATGAAAAGAACTCAATGAAGAAACCCTCCAGTTGTGGGGAGAAGCTTGCTTAGAAGAAAAACTACCTATCTCAAAAGAAATTCATGGTGATAATTTACAATACTAATACTAAACAACCTTTTAATGTGGACATATTTCTTTTTAACTTAAATTTTTACTTTGAGAATTTCATACATGAGCACTGGATTTATATCATTTCCACCCTTGTTCTCACCCCTCAAGCTCGTTCTGTGCCCCTCCACTCCCTCTTAAGTTCATGATCTTTGCTATAATTGTTGTTACATGCACACACATAATCTGCTGAGCCTATTTAGTGCAACTCATCTCTTATGTATCCCTTGGTATTAGATAATCTATCAAGGGGCTCATCTCTGGAGAAGATGATTGCCTCTCTCTTAACAGCCATCGATTGTCTGTAGCTCTTCACCTAGGAGTGGGCCTTGTAAAATTTCCCCCTTCCACACCGGCATGCCAACTGGTGCTGTCATTATGCAGGCCTTGTTTAGACAACCATATTGTTGAGATTTGGGGGAACAGCCTCCCTGTCATGTGCAGAAGATACTACCTAGCTGCCAGTATTGTGGTCCTCTGGCTCTTACAGCCTTTCTGCCCTCTCTTCCGTGGTGTTCCCTGAGTCCTAGATGTAAGGGCTGGGTTGTAGGTGTACCAGTTGTGGTCAGGCATCACACAGTTACCTATTCTCTGTATTATGACCACTTGTGGATCTTTGTAACAGTCTTCATTTGCTGCAAAAGAAAGCTTCTTTGATGAGGGGTGAGAGCTACACTTACCTGTGGGTATAAGGATAAGTATTTAAAATACAGTTAGAAATGATATTGCTTTAGGAACTGGTAGCAGTAGGCTCTCCTCTAGGGTCTACATCCTCTCCAGCCATGTGTACTTGGCTATATTTACAATATCAGGCATGAATTCCCTTCTATTGAGCAGGCCTAGGTCCAATTGGACAGTTGTTGGTTACCCCCAAAATAATAGTGCCACAGTTGCACCATTAGGGATATTATAGGGGAATATGTTAATTTTTAGTATAATTATTTTTATTATCTTATTTTTAAATTATTTTATTTTTGAGAATTCTGTACATGAGAATAATTTTTTGCATTCTGGGGCTACTTTAATCTTTAGTCAAATACATGAGTCAAGGATGAGAGAGAAGGTCATGGTAAAGAAAAATTTAAATTGTTCCTTGTGTGCCTTTATATTGATCCGCAATATAAAATATTTATTTCAAATTTCTAACACACTCTCTATTGACTGAACATTTTCTTTTTTAATTTTTATTTTATGTGTATGAGTGCTTGTTCTGCATATATGTAAGTGCACACATGTCATGCAATGCCTGTGGAGGTCAGAAAAAGGATCCCCTGAAACTGGAGTTACAGACAGTTGTTAGCTGCCATGTGGGTGCTGGGAACTGAACCCAGGTCCTCTTGTTCTTAACTCTGAGCCATCTCTCCAGCCCTGAACATTTCCTAGTATGTATCAGACTCTGAGCTTTAATACAAAATGCCATTCCACTCCCTGAACCCCACGCTATCCCTTAAAAAAATAGATGGTACTTGTTCACAGAGAATTAATTTGAAATTCTGCTGTATCATTTTTTAAAATCACAGGCTAATAAGAAAATTGTGTAGAAAAATAGTTCTTAGGGGTCAGTAATGTATGACAGAGTAAATAACTTAGGAGACTGATTAAGTAATAGAATTATTCTGACTAAAGAATAAACCAACTGGGGCTGGAGAGTTGACTTGGCAGTTAAGAGCACTGGCTGCCCTTGCAAAAGAAACAAGTTCAGTTCCCAGCACCCACATAGTAGCTAACAACTATATGTAACCTCTGTTCCAAGGGCTCCAACACCCTCTTCTGGCCTCCAAGGGTATTGCACTCACTCACAGGTGTACTTACGTACATGCATACAAAACAGTCTTACACACAAAATTAAAAGTGAATAAATAATTTTTTAAAAAGAACAAGTCAATGATATGGAATATCACCACATACAAAAGTTGAGCAAAATATTGAGGGCAGAAAATATAGAAAAATATAGAAATCAATATTAAAGCGCATGGAAGTTCAACTTAAGGTAATGTATCATCATTTCAGGAAGAGAATATGAAGGAAAAGGAAACAAGTGACACTTTCTAAATAGTAACAAAACAGAAGCTCTCAGATGGTCAGGCCAAGCAGAACCAATAAAGATCTCCAGGCTGGTGGCATCTCTGCACTCATACAATAAGAGAAAGTTATTAAAATTTCAAAAATTAAAGTTACTACAAATATTTATAAAGGAACTGTAGTCATATTGGTATCACAGTAAGTCATTAGAAAGTGATGTAATGTTTTAAAAAGACAAGCCAAAATGGTATTATGCCACAATAGAAATCAAACTATCATTGAGATCAAGCTTTAATAGCTTCAAGCAAATAAGAATTCCAAAGTCCTGCTAGCTTTAGACTTCCCTGAAAGAATACTGCAACAAAATAAAATATTTCTGAGAAGGAAATGTGAAATACAAAACAAAAAAAGATGAAATACTATTCAGCAGTAAAAATAAGCTAATTGCTCCTGCAACATATGCATGAATCTCAATGTGTTATGTTAAGTGAAATAAACCACCTAACACTACAAACAGCACGGCGCTGCCTTCAACACTTAGAAAAGCAAAACCTACAGGTACAGAGTGCAGACTGTCACAGGCTGAACCAGAAGAGATGATCTCCATGGAGCACAGCAGTCTGTCCAGCCCAACAGTTCTCTATCTTAACTTTGTGGTGGGGTTTACACATTAAATGTCTTTGAAAAAAACTTATTGAACTGTCTACCTAAAAGATAAAAAATAAAGTATATAGATTTTACTTCATGGGGCTGGAGAGGTGGCTCAACAGTACTGACTGCTCTTGCAGAAGACCTCGGTTTGATTCCCAGCACTCACATGGTAGTTAACAACCATCCCTAACTTCAGTGCCAGGAGATCCGCCATCCTCTTCTAACCTCCCTGGACATTGCACACCACAGGCTCACTTGCATCCATGCAGGAAATACACCCCTACACACAAAATTAAAATAATAAAATACTCTAAAATTATACTTCATAGAAGTCATAAAAGGGCATCAGATCCCGTGGAACTGGAGTTATGGATGGTTGTCAGCCACCATGTGGATGCTGAGAACAGAACCTGAGCCCTCTGCAAGAGTAGCCAACGCTCCTAACCACTGAGCCATCTCTCCAGCCCCTAAAATCTTTTTAAATAATCTTAAACTAAAATCACAAATGAAGACAACCTGGGATGTAGTGGGAAGTAAAATTTCAAGAAGAAAAAACGGAACTTTAAGTTCACTGAAATTCTTCCTTTATCTCAGGGAAGATTAGAACTAGCAATATATTTTAAAATCAGTAAATCCACTTAGATATTTTCAGATTAACCCCTATAAGAATAGAAATGAATTTCATAGCAAATGAGGAAAAATGGGAATGGAAATCATCAAATGAAGCACAGCAGAAATAAGAGAAAAGTGTGAATGATGAGGAAAATTAATTTCTAATACATTGGTCATAATAAACGTGAATGTGTTTGATTTTCATATTATTCTATAAACCTTAACATATGGTTAAACACAAAAGTATATGCAGTATCACAAAATATGATCTTATTAGATGCCAAAAGTATAACATTTGAGATGGCCTAATACTCATTCTTCATTTTAAAAAATGAAGTTTGCTATGAATAATAGAAAACCACTCATTTGCTCTAGGGACACTGAGAGACCTGCAAAGCATCACATGTCATGACAGCACACTAAACTAATGCACTGCTCAAGGCAACTTTTTTGCTGAAGTTCTTTTCCCCTTAATACCACATCATTTTTTAAAATAAAATTTTAATTTTTGAGAATTTCATACACGAGTATTGTATTTGCATCATTCCACCCCTCCCAGTCCCCCTCCAACTCGTCTCATGTCCCACCCCACACACTCCTTCTCAATTCCTTGTCCTCTACTTTGATTATTATTGTTACATTATATGTAATACACTGAGTCCACTTTGTGGCGCTCTTGTGCACCTGTGTTTAGGGCTGCCTGCTAGGGAGTAAATAACCTCTGAGGGAGTCCTCACTGGAGAAAACTGATTCTCCCTCCCCCAGCATGTACTGATTGCCTCTACTCTTCATCTAGAAGTGAGATCCCATGAAATTTCACTCAGTATAACACTTTCTAGTCCCATCTATTTACCTGAAAACTCCATGATTTTCTTTCTTTTTCTTTTTTCTTAACAGCTGAATAGACCTCCGTTGTGTAAATGTACCATGTTTTCATTATTCTTTCATCAGTTGAGGGGCAATTAGGCTGTTCCCATTTCCTACCAATTATGAAAGAAGGAGCAACAAACATGGCTGAGCTAATATCTCTGCAGTAGGGTACTGAGTCTTTGGCGTATATGCCAAGGAGTGGCATATCTGGGTCATGTGCTTTTAGTTTCTGCGCACCCTCCACGCTGATTTCCATAGTGGTTGCACCGGTTTGCATTCCCACCGGCGTCGGATAGGGGTTTCCTTTTCTCCACATCCTCCCCAGCACACTCATGTATGTCAATTGTTTTCCCGATCTTAGCCCTTCTGACTGGGCTAAAATGAAATCTTAAAGTAGTTTCAATTTACATTTCCCTAATTAGTAAGGATGATGAAGACTTTTTAAGGTATTATTTTTATTTCTTTTTGTGAGGACTCTGCTCAGATCTGTAGCCCATTTTTTTAATTGGGTCACTTGCTTTTTTCATTCTTTGTTTTTTGAGTTCTTTGTATGTTCTGGAAATTAACCCTCAATCAGATTTACAGCCTGAAGAGATTCGCTCCCTCTATGTGAACTTCCTCATCACTGATTGGCTGTTTCCTTGCCTGTGCAAAAGCTTTTTACCTTGATGAGCTCTCCTGTGCCGTTTGTGGCCCTTAATTCCTGAGCAAATGGAGTCCAGTTTAAAAAGTCCTTACCTGCACCTTTATCTTGTAGGGTACTGCCTGTGTTTGCTTCTAGCAGTTTTGGCATTTCAGGTTTCAAATTGAAGTCTTTAATGCATTTGGAGTTGGTTTTAGTGGGGTTTTCTATGGTTTTTACCAATATAATAATAAGGGAAAGTCAATGGCGGCTCCATCTAGTAACCGCGACCAAAGTTCCCTTCACCTGTTACTTGTCTTTCATCTGAATTATTTCACAAGTGTATTTTTCTGAAAATTTAGTTCCTAGTTTTCTGTTCAAATGTGCTAGATTACGTCTTGACAGACTATCGGAAGGCAGCCTGCCCTCTGTTAAACAACTGTATCTTGAACAGAGAGCTGATTGAACTCCCTCTGCCAGCACGAGAGATCCAAAATGGAGAGGCTCTGAGGAAAACGCCGTGACCAATGACTGACAAAAGAAATCAATATATGTTAAGCCTCTCTCCTACTCCTATGTGCGGCTCAAACTCGCAACTTGCAGGTTCCCAGAGGCTCCTTAGGGAAAAGTGATCTGTCACTGTGCTAGCTGGCTTGACCGCATGGCTCCCTGGCTGCCATTCCCGTCCTATTACCCACTGCTCCTCTCTCCAACTCTTGCTCTTTCCAATAAACTGAATCCCTGGCATGAGGCTACTGCTGAGGATCATAAATTATGTGCAGGCATAAATAATCATAATCAGAGATATTTAAATACTTTTTATTGGCTTCATTTTATTCCTAGGGTTGTATTTAGTCAATAGCAGGTACATTGTAATACCCTGATATTCGGACAACAGAGGCAGAAAGGAAATGGGCCAGAGACAGATGGGCATTTTCTAGAAAAACATCACAGAGCATAAAAAGCTTAGAACAAAATATTTTACCACACAGTTTTAAAATTCAGTTCGCTTGTATGAATGAAGATCAGAAGACATAAAAGGAAAATCATAGCAACCGACCATTAACAGAAACGATAGAGCTGCTAAAGAGGGGACAGTGCCTCTGGGAAGTCTCCGGGAGAATTTTAAAAGACCACCCTAATTTGTTTTTACAAGAACAAATATGGAACAAAATGCCTAGAAAAAAGTAAAAATAAAACAAAGGGAAAATAAGATCATGTGAGTACCAAAAAGCAACTTAAAAATAAGAGGAGGAAAGCATTTAAAGGGATCCAGAGACTACTGATCCAACAAGATCAACAAGACCAAAGTGTGATCCAACAAGACCTCAGTGTGATTGTGCAGATACTAAAACACTGCACAGGTCTATCTAATGCAACAATATGTAGACTCTCGGAAGTCACTGATCAGCATTCATCTCTCTGTGCTGCCTGACTCCGGGTACACTGTGGAACATGCTGACATCCTCTTTGGATAACAATAGTAAACACAGTGAAGAACACCGTTAGAACAGCACTAGCAAGTTTAACAGGTGTGTCAACCGTCCCATATGCTTTCAAACATGAAATCTCAGCAGCACGTCCTCTTTTTCCAAATCTCAACTAACACCAGAGCTGATTACCATAGTTACCATAATAGCTACTTCTTGCATCCACCTCCTTTCCTCATTTTTCCACTACATCAGTTATTTGAAATAGCCACAAACATGAAGACAATTCTCTGCCTTCACACACAGAGTACAGCTAAATATACAGAGACTTATATAACCATGCCATGGATTCATTTTAATACGTAATTACAGACATCAAATGGTGTCAGATACCAATACTCTGAAAAACCACTGTTTCGCACACCGATACTTTACCGGTTTCAGGCGCTGTGATGTCTAATCTTCACCATGAACTCGGTGGGATTTAGAATCACATAGTTGGCAGACTTCTGGACCTGTCTGTGAGGGAATTTCTAGAGAGGGTTTAAGTAGTGAGGAGGTTGGTGGAAACCATTTCCTATCCCCAACCAGCTTCTTACCTCTTCCAAGAATGGAGTGGACAGACAGCAACGAGTACAAACTTGGAGGTATTTTATTACTAATTTGGGATTAAACGGGAAGAAACTATTTAAGACAGAAGGCTACACAGGGTTCAGCAGAATGCTGGCTAAGAGCCATTACAGGTCTAGTGGTAGAGCTCCGGCACCCAAGAGCAGTTCGTGAGTCTGAGCACTGTTACAGCTCTCACAAGCTTCGGGAACAGCCGTGGTGGGTCTCCACGTCTGCAGGATGGAAACTGCATCTACAGGCAAAGTGTGGCCATGAAGCAGGAAGAGTGCCCTCTGCCTGCAGTTCCTTATCCTGGAGGCTCCTTTCAGAGATCCCTGCCCAGGGCAAAAGCCTTGGGCACCGGGGAATTCAGGCATGGGCGAACTGCGTCTCTGACAAGGCTGTTTCTAGAGAACCATGAAGGGAGTCTGTTCCTCCAGTGAGTTCTAAGACATTCTATGCTCTGACGCCTCAATCTATAGGGTACGCATGCTGTCCCCTACTGGGCCCTAACTGGCTGGATGTGGACATGCAAATAAGGTGAAAAAATAGGACCAAACCTGGTCAACGGGGAGTAGCCTAAGGGCATAGGTTCACAATGAGGTCCTCGCGCCTGAGCCACTGCAGAGAGGGAAACTTGTAAGGAAGTTTCTATTGTACAACTTTCTTTGCGTGAGACCTGCCCCCTCCTCCCCCCGGCGCCCACCAGCTTGCCTGGCCCGCAGCCTCCGCTTCTCCCAGCGGGGGTTTTTGCTTCTTTCGCAGTTGCTGGTGTAGCTGCACTGACTGCCATCCACAGTCCGGGCTTGAGCCTGCCCACTGTCAGAAACCTGCCAGAAAGCTTTATATGAGGGGAGGGCACTTAACCTAAACTGTAGGAAGACTCACCCTAAATGTTGGCAGCACCATCCCACAAACTCGGGGGTACTGGACATAAAGGAGGGAGCCAGCTGAGCTGGTGTTCATCTCTCTGCTTCAGGGTCTGCAGATGCAGTGTGACCTGCTGCCTTACTCCTGGGACCACGGCCGTCGCTTCCCGCCCTGACGAACTGCACTGTCAAACTGTGAAGTTTCCTTCAGCAGTCTTTGTCATATATTTTTGTCCCAGCTATGAAAAAAGTAACTAACACACTGACCTAGGCAACTAGCTTCCTCTGTTCCCTCTTCAAGTCTACCAATACCTCCCTAGCCTTGATTTCGATGACGATTTTGCTTTCTGTTTCAATGAGGAAACTGAAGCAAATCTCCACCCCACCCTCTACTTTCCCTTCTGTGCTGACATCAAAGGATGACTTTGTTGAACACTTCACAAACGTAATTTCATTCACTCTTCCCAGGGATCTTATGAGATTGATGCTAATGGTGTGATTTCACAATTGTAGCCGATTTGAAGTCACGTGGTTTGGGAAGAAGGGTTCCAGCTCTACACACTGTCCACTTCTTACATGAAAGGCCGCTCTACACAAAAGTGCATCACTCACACCTGTGGGGTTCCAAGATCCCAGACATATTTAAATTTTTTAAAGGAATGCATTTTAAAGACTCCCTGGTAATTGTTATGCCAAAGAATATTCCTGTGTACCATTTTGTCCTTTCACAGGCACTTTTCTACCATAAAATAGGGACACCAATTATTTTCAAAGCAAAATTGGCCCTTAGGATCGCGCTCAGTTAGTCTTTGTCCCTGAGGAAATTATCATTAAGAAAGGCAGGTCTTCCCAAGATTCTAACTCAGACCTTCCTACATCCTCGCAGTGTCCTGTGGTCTCGCAAACGAAGCTTCTGGTGGTACACTTCCCTGGTGTGCTTGATTTGATTAAGTTTGGATTCTGTTAGTCTCAGCAGTCAGGGTAGGGATTTAGTACTAGCCAGATCAAAAGGATTTGGGATTACCAGCCTTATAAGAACTCATTCTTATTCTAATCATTCATTCTAACTGTTAATTTCTCATTCACTGAGAAAGAGCTTGGTTTAATTAAAAGCAGAAACAAATTTTGCAAATTTGATCTTGGAATATGGGCTTATTTTAAGGCATATTGTTAGTGGTGAATATTGAGAATCCACCCATGGAAAGAGTTTGAGAGCCTATAATTTATTTTCTAGAATAATGGAATCAAATACTAGCTTCTTTGTTCAGTACAGAAGTCTAACTTACAGTAAACATTCTGATGGAAAGCTCTTGGTGAAAGGGTGGGGGAGCTGACACTGCGTCACCAGACTTCTGCTCAAACTGTTCCCATTAGTGCACAATGGCCCCAGACAAAGAGGAAATGATAGGGTGGGCCACAGCACCCTCCATTTAGCATTCACACTGAGAGCAAGGCACAATGAGCTCTTGCAAAAGTGTTCTCCCCCCAGCCTAGGACCCTTCCACACACATTGGGGCGGGGGGGGGGCACTTATTCATACAAAGTTTATATAACACAGGCCTCATCAAAATGTAAATCTCTTAATCATTTTTATTTCCTATTCAAAGTTTTGAATCTTGACTAAGTGCACGTCCTTTACAGCCGAGGTGACTGGACTTCCTGGCACCTCTTTCAACCAGCCTGTTGGATTATGAAAGACTACTCTCAGCTAGAAAAAAGCTTGGAGTGCTTGACAAATGTTTCTAAATTATTAGATGACAATAAGTAAAAGAGACATAATGACTTTCAACTTCCAATAAACTACCATGTCACCTTTCTCATTCACAACAATCTGTGGGGGATGAACTCTATGATAATTTGAAATAATTAGACTCGTTAGCAACTTTATAGCTTAAGGGATAAAACCACATCACTCACATCATTTGTTAAGCAACTATAGCATTTAAATTAACTCATAATTACCCACCAATTATATCAATCATCCTCAAAGATTTGAATTCAATGTATTATTTCCTGACAGACACATTTTAAAAATCTTACACTAGGATAACCACTCTTCTTAATGGTCTTTGCTATATTTCTTCTCCACATTCTTAAAGTAAAAACATTGCCAAGGGAGCACTTTGCTGCCACTCGGGTGGTCTTCCAGTTCCTGCTCAGTTGCCTGCTCACCCCGTCTCACCCCTGTATATCTCCACTGGCTTGCAATTTTTTTTCCATCTTGGGGCCCCTGAAAGTCTAATCAGATTTGAAAGTAAGGTTTCTGTGAAAACTTTATCCCACAAACAACCTAGTCTCATCCTAAAAGTTCCCTTTTTGATACAATCAATTGCTCTTTCATGTCATGTTAATTTTGTGACAAATGATGAATTTTCCACATGTATGACCTGTATGGATGCTATCAACCCATTTTTATAATTGATGACTGCTAAAGCTTAAATCCTTTTATTCAGAGTGCCAAGACCAGACAAACAAACATGTTTATGTCTTTCCACAATGTCAGAATTTATTGAATAACAAATTTACAAGGTGCAGTGGTTTCAACAGCAGCAATCTGTCAGACAACCTGGTTGAGGTGAATGCAAGTTCTTTTATCCCAATCTTAATTACAAATAATAGCTTTCATGTCACACATCATGTAGCACACAGTAAATGCATCTGGATATAGATATATGTATATACATGGTTTACAAAATGAAACAAGTTAAAGAGTGAACAGCAGAGTTCAAAAGTCTTCAAAGTTGCTCAGGTAGAAATGCAAAGTCTGTACTGGTCATGCAAACCACCAGCAAGGGAAGCACCTGCTGCTACAGAATCTGACCGTGGGAGAGTCAGGGTTTAGTGAACAGATGTGGTTTACAACAGACATTAAAGAGCATGGAGGGGCCGTAGCAAGAAGAACAGGTACAGGTTCAGATGGCCAGACTGCAGTTGAGTGTGCTCCACCAACAGCAGGAATGGAGCCAATGAAGCCCCAGAGACAGTCCAGAATTCTCTGCCTATCAAATCCTTGATGTACAGGTTACAGTGACAGGTCAGTGTGGGGCCATGCCATCATGGTGGGCCATGTCTACTACTTAATGGGGTCCAAGTGAGAAAAGTATACCTTCTCCTTGGTCTGGCATGTCCTGTAAGTTATTGGGTCTGGTTTCCCTGATACGATTTTAATATGCTCATGTGCCCATACAGTCTCAATTCACCCTGATAAATTTACAGGGCAGCTCCCACGAATTAGCTATTTATCAGCTGTACCACTTCGGGGGTACCAGATAGATCGAAGTGTTTACTTGTCTACCCAGAAGCCTGTGGGGGTCTGGGTATTGAGCAAGGCAAACAACCCCGGATACCCTAAAGGGACGGTAGGTGTCTGGCCTGCACTACCTGGTGTGATAACCTGGCCCCAGGAAATCACTGTAGATATGAATCTTCTTTTCCCCCACCCCAGAGCAGAACCAGGTTTTTGGGTTTCGTTTCCTTGTTCCTGAGCTTCCACGTCAGCCCTACAACCTTCCTGCCTTTACCCCTTAGTTAACTTTCCTGCCTTCTGTAACAGTCAGAAAAGCCTCCCTATATAAACCCCTGCCTTGGTTTTGATAACTGAACTACCCACTGAGGCAGTATCCCTGGAGCTCCTCCTCCCACCACACTCTGAGCCACCTGAGGCCCCCTGTTCAATCGTCCTCCATCCTCTGGCATGGCTGGAGCACAACAGCCGTGCTGGAGATGGAGACCCACCCACAGATGGCGCCCAACGTGGATGGATAGAGACCAACAATGGTGATTGAACAAGGGACATTCCAGGATGTGCTGGAGAAGGTGAGTGCTCCCCATGAGGGACATCGGCTTCTGCTCTGCCATCCCACTCTGAGGACAGTCACAGTTTCTTTCTAACTTCCGTCTTTTTCCTTCAGTCTGAGCCCTCGAGAGGGACCGGTTATGTCATGGGGTAATTGAAGCTTTCTGACCAGGGCTACTCCCTGGTGTTAGCTGAAGGCCCACATGTCCTCTGACCGGACCCCGACTGCCTGACTGGATGTGGGCAATGACCTTCTATCTTACTTTCTCTGATCAAAAACCTGGTAATGCAACAACCAGTTAAAAACTCTTAGAGTGGTCGCCAGTTTCTTAAACTTTCGATGAGGCTTACATGTGTATACTGGACTGAATCCCCCTGGGACCACGTTCTTCCTGTGTTACACAATTCTCTCCTTTTCTATCATGGGCAATGCACCAGCTCCATCAAGCTGCAGGTCAGGGAGTGAGCTCCCTTAGTTAGCTTGTCATGCCTCAGGGCATGTTAAAGCGTTAAATACCTTGCTTCTAAGAGTTAAAAATATATATATATGGTTTAAAAGCCATGGCTGGAGCACAACAGCCATGCTGGAGATGGGGACCCATCCACAGAAGCCCAATCATCTTCCATCTTCAAAATGGAGTCAAAGCTTCTTGTTCAAACACTCTGGAATAATTTGGAGTGGGGCACAGCTTGATTTCAACACCCTGCGGTGTTTTCACAGTCTACAAGAAATGGAAAGATAGCAGATTTAGGCTCAAGAGACCACATTTATGTTTTCCTACTTTGATGTATCACATATCACTCAATAGAATTTAAAATGAGAGGCACAATTTGAACATTAATAATTGTCTTTTTTTTTTTTCAAACTAACCTGATGTTCACAAATGTGGAAGTTGAAACCCAAACTAGAAAGTAGTTGGTGGAGACAATATATATAGTTAATGGAAATATTAAAACTAGATCTTAGATACCTAAACCCTAATCCTACATTCTCTCAAAAGACAATGTTTTCCAAGGGCAATAACAGCAAATTCTCCATCATTAAGCTGCTTCAAGGGAGGGATTACATAAAGGTAAGGTACAGCAGCAGGTCAATTTGTACTGCATGCTTAAACTCCTCCTCCTCCTCCTCCTCCTCCTTCTCCTCCTCCTCCTTCTCCTCCTCCTCCTCCTTTTCCTCCTCCTCCTCCCCTTCCTCCACCTCCTGCTCTTCTGGTAAATTATAATAATGGGCAACATACTTCTAGAAAGAAAATATATCTTCAGCCCTCAGAAGTTTATATTTGGGGGGTGGGGGGAGAGGAGGCTGCAGAGATGGCTCAGCTCGTAAAATGCCTGCTCTGAAAGGGTTAGGAATTAGAGTTGGATCCCCAGCACCCACTTAAAGCCAGGAATGGAAATCCACATCTGTAATCCTAGTGCTGGGTGTGGGCAGACAGGTGGATCCCTAGAGCTTATTGGCTAGACAGTCTAACAGCGTCAATGAGCTCCAGGTTCAGTGAGAGATCCTGCCTCAATAAGGTACAGAACAATAAACAAGAAGATACTCACTGTCAACCTCTGGCCTACACACACAAACACACACACACACACACACACACACATACAAACACTTGTTACCAATTTCTGCAATACAGGATAGATTAAAAACACCAAAATAAAGCAAGTTTATGAATGTGTGTGGACATATTATACAGGAGAAACCCCAATGAAAGGCAACTCACTGCAGTAGCTTGAAGTTCTGACTGATGTAGCATCTTAAAAAAAAATGATAAATAGTTTACTCTGGAGGCAGAGGCAGGTGGAGCTCTGTGAGACTGAGACTAGCCTGGTCTACATAGTGAGTGTCAGGCTAGCTGGGGAGACCATATCTCAGACAAAAAGAAAATCAATTTTAAAGACGCATCAGAGCAAAGGAAAGCAACTTTAGAGCTTTAGATGCAGGAAACTGTGGAAATACAAGTATATGAGAAGAAACTGAGGGAGTAAATTCATTTGTACATTCTCCTGGGTAATGATTAATCTTAATGATGAACTTGAGGCGATCTAGAATCACCCAGGAGATGGGCTTCTAAGAACCCCATAGGAAAGCATCTTGATTAGGTTACTGAGGTGGGAAGACCTGCCCACTGTCCATGGCACCACTGCCTGGGTAGGATCCTGGACTGAGTAACGTGAAGAGAGTGAGCTTCGCACACACACTGTTGTCACTAACAGCTGCTTGGGTGCTTCACGATTACTAACCTGTGAAAACAGACATCGCCAGAAAATAAGAACACACACTAATAGCTTCCAAATTCTGGATGGGTAAAATAGGAAGAAATATTATTTCAATCTTGCTTTCAAAAGTACAATTCACTAAATTGCTATAGGCTACAGTTGGCCAGAACAGAAGTTTCCTTAGATGTGGAAATGAAAGCACTAAGGAACCAGTATTTCAAAGTGGAACTTTTAAAAACCCCTTTCCTCATTTACTCATGCAGTCCCTGTAACTACTTCTCATTTTCCTTGGTCTTGGCCAGTAGTTTTGTAAAATAATCAATTTTGAATAAAAGGTTGTAGAAATCCTTATTCAGTATAAAGTTATGTGCAACCTGTATTTCAAAGTGTCCGTCAGTCTTTTCCAGGGATTTCTTTAAAAAATTAAGTATTTTGATTCTAAAAATAATGATAGACCAAAAAGAAAGAAAATGAAAAATCTAAAGTCAGGGTTAGACATGTTCTGTTTTTTGCTTTCAAATATATTTAATGTTTCTTTGAATACTTTCCATTCTCCAGGAAATATTTTAAATTAATGAGTAATTTTCTTCACCATCACCTTTGATCAAATCTTAAACTTGAAAGTTATTTTATTTGACAGTTTATTTCTAACATTTGGCCCATGGAGTTGTTTCATAGATGCAATAACTTCTCATCCAGCTTTAGTCTGATACAAAACTCACAGAAATATTTAGAAGGCTAATCAGTGGATTTGGGCCTCTCTAACGTAACTTAGCAATGATTTAGTCTTTGAAGATATTGATATAATTCATAGTAAGAAATATGAGAGTAGTAACTTCCAAAAATGCCCAAATAAATTGAAATAGTATATCCTTCGGGAACCCAGTGTGAGACAAATCGCTATCTTGTTACAACAATGTCTGCATGCTCTTGGATATGCAGAATTCAGTTTAGAGTTTGTAAAACTCAAGGACGCAGTGACACCTCACGTGTACAAAACATTTTCAAGTTAGCAAAGCATTTATGGGCACTTGAATTTTGCAGCCTCTCTCTAAAGTTATTCCTAAATACACACAGCATGCTAATGTAGCATTATTAGAAGCGGTGTGAGCACTGTGAAGTTTTCAGTGTATCAGTTTGCCAATGTAAGTTATAATTTACAGTCCTAGAAATAAGGATATAGGCATATGGACAGATGCCACCCTCTTGAGTTCCCATATGAGCACAAACCAGTGACGGGGCCTGCACTTGATGAGACTAGGAGGGATCGGAGGGTGTATGTATAGGGGTCTAGGGAAAGCACAGTAGTAAGATTTAGATAATAAAAGAGGAAGAATATACTCACAGGTAGGCATACTTTCTTCAAATAACTCATCATTTTCCTATTGTGCTGAAATAAAATTGCTCTTACATTTCACTCCATATTCTTTGTGTCACATACTCAATTGGCTATCTGAATTTTCCTTCCTTTATTTGCCCTGGCAGTTTAATACTAGACAGCAATCTCCTTCTGGGAGCTTTGGTTTAAATTAGATATGTTTTGAAGAAGACATGAATGATACTTTTCCTGTTTCTCCCATACAAGTAGTCCCCAGGCTCAACACAACTCTGCTTCTGAGATGAAATGAGACTAACCACATTCAGGGTGGTGTGACTGTCACTGTTAATAGCTTATTCAGTTTTTGTGTTAATACATATGGCCTACTTTGCTTGAATTTGTCAAGATTTAGAAGTCCTTTTCATTCCAGAAAGACTATTAGGATGAGACTGCAAAAGTGGTGGAAATAGCCATGCTTTCGTGTGTAAATGCCCTGCTTACGGATGGTAGCCAGAAGTAAATGGGGAATAATTGCATAAAGCTGTCCAAGGCAATAGAAGATTGGAATAACCATTCACTGGTGAAATTTCTGAAGATTTTGTAAAAACAGTAGACATATGCTTTATCAAATGGAGCCATTTGTGGCTTTCAGTTGATCTCTCCAGGCTCCAGAGATGCCCCAGAGGGTACATTAAAAGCATAATTAAGATACTTACCCTAAAATAAATCAATGAGTTAAAAGTGTGTGGAGAAAAAACTAGTAATAAAGTCATTAAGTTGATAATATTAACAACTATCTAGATTTTTAACTTTTGTGGACTTTTTGCAACTTTTTCTTTGACTATTTTTATTCTTATATTTCCTTGTTTATTTCATCATTTATCTCTTACTTTTTGTGTCTGTTGTCAATTATTCCTAGGTCATGTTCTTTGCATGAAGTTAATATATATTACTTTCTATTCATAGTAATTCTCAAACCAAGGTCAGGTAATCTGCACAGTAAATACTCGTCGCATCAGTTGCCTTAAAGACGAGCTTTCTTTGTTCTCACTGTTCCTCACCAGAGAAGACCAGAAATCGCTATTATATAAATATATTTTTAGAGACTCAAAATTGTGATCTCAACCCATGGGAGGCTGAGGCAAGAGAGTCTTAGAATTCAAGACCAGCCTGGGTTACATGAAGACAGCTTGTATTAAAACGAACAAAAACAGCAAAATTTTGAAAATGTACAATTTCTTATCTCTGTTGCCCAACTGACTTGGAATTAGAATTTAGAATGTCAATTCTTGGGTAACCAATACTTTAACCTCTAATAGTATTAAATGGTTGCCTGTCTCTAGAATTTCAGGCTGACATCTAATATTTCTTAGTATGTAATGTCACAAATCAGTTCAAGTGACTTTCCTCAATCTTTAAGTGGCTTGCCATCAACATTAGAATTATGGGTCCACCTGGTGATGAGTGATCGGTGCCAGGATCTAGACCAAGTCTCAGCGTTACCATCATTCTCTGTGGTATGATGAAATACAGTTAATGAGTACCTTATGTTTCTAGGTTGATTGGCATGGCTGATTAAATTACATGGCTCTCTTTTTCCTTCTAAGACTGGAAAGATTCCTGCAGTACCCTCACATACTCACGCTGACCAAAAGGAAAGATCACCATCTTTCCATTCCTGGATGTGTTGTGAGAATACTGGAACATGGACTCTGACATAGAAACCTACGTTAACGAGATCCTGCATTTAACTAGAGGGCATGGAAAGAACTCCAGATCTAGATGCAAAAACCGTCAGTGTGCATCTTCCCCCTCCTCTTCTTAAAGTCTTAGAATCTCTTGCATTATAGTTTTTGAATCTATAAGTTGTGGGAGGTGTTACTTAACTCACTGAATGTTTTATGAGAATGACATAATCAAACTGAATGTATTTAATAATCTCTAAAGCCCAATTTATTATGAAGTAGAGCATTTATTTCTTCTGATTGAAGAAAGCTGTAACAATAGTCTCACTCCCTCCAACCTGTGTTTTTCTTTATCTGGAGACCCTTGGGTATACCTCCAAGAAAAAGCATCAGGAGTGAAGGGGACACTGTGCATTTTTGTGAAGGAGGAGAAGCCAGAATTTTTAAAAGTATTTTATTTTCTGTTTCAGCTATAGACTTCAGTATGACAACTATTTTAAAGAACCCAAGAGCATATGCCACGTCTGTACTCAAGGATGAATCAACATTATCAAGAATAACAACAAAGGTTTGGACAAGAGCAATTATAAAAACTCTTATTTAATTTGCTGTACAGCTAGAATTGACTAGCTTGATATAATAATATTGGTTAGTATATTTTTTGATACATACCTTAGAAAGAAATTTAATAATCAAAGAGATTTATTTGGAGAGATTAATCTTTAATTTAAATATTCAATTTTTTAAAACCTGATTCTCTCTAGTAAAGATATAAAACAACAACAAAAGCTTAGCAGTGATCTCTTCCTCACAGCCAGGCTTCATCACAGCTTCTCCCTAGGCTGACAAACAGACATCATCTAGTGTTTCCATGTGACCATGAAAGTTGTGGGAATCATTCAAAGGAATATCTACAGTGATGAGCCTGCCTTCACTTCTTAGGTCATGGCTCGGGGATAACCAAGGGATCGTAGGTAGATGTTACTGCTCCTAAATAGCAGGACTTAGCTCCACATTCTATCTTCTGGCAGGTACAGATGCCACAGACATGTTGCATGGTGTTACTTTAAGCAAGATTTGATGAAGTTTATTGGCTTGAACTTCTAAATTTGATCTCTTCATTTGCGCAATAATCAAGTTTTAAGTCTTTATTGCCAAATTTTTATTTACTTTACCCTGTCAGATCTGACTGTTATTTAGGGATAGAAATCATGCAATATAAAAATCCATTTCCTGAATTTTAGTATTCATATATTTCTTGGTCTTTAATTATCCAATATTTATTTATTTATGTATTTATTTATTGTGGTCTTATTTTGAGACAGGGTCTCCCTGTAGCTTCAGTTAGTCTGGAACTTGCTATGTAAACCAGGCTGGCCTCGATTTCACAAAGATCTTCCTGCCTCTGCCTCCTGAGTGCTGGGATCAAAGGCATGAGCCACCATGCCCAGAACTATTATACAATTTTATAAAATATTTTACTTCATTAAATATTTAATAATTATTTAGGACATAGATTGTAATCTGTAGAAACAGATTGGGTAGATGACCTTTCATGCCATTTTCATTTTGGGCAAGATTGCTAGATTTAGAAATTGAGAAAAAATCACAAAAATAATAGATCCAGTGTTCAACAAACACTAAGAAATAAGGAGATATGTATTTGTAACTGACTAAACAACCTTTCTTATACTCAACTTAAGAAAGACATTTAGGGCTTGAGAGATGGCTCAGTGGTTAAGACTACTGACTACTTTTGAGGAAAAACCCAGGTTCAATTCCCAGCACCCACATGGCAGCTAACAACCGTTAGCCTGTTGTTCCAGGAGATCTGACCTCCAAAGGTATTGCATGACATGGGTGCACTTACACTCATGCACGCAATACACTCATACACATAAAATAAAAATAATAAATAAAATATTTAAAAAAGAAACACATTTAATAGTAAGCCAAATTTATGTGTCATTGAACCTGTCGCATTAAACAGCTCATGTCATCATTTTTTTAATGCCATAAATTAGATGGCTTAAACAATAATCTATTTTTCATAGTTCTGGAGACTAGGAAGCCCAAGATCATGGAGCTTACTAGTTTGGTTTTCCAGGGAGGGCTCTTGTCATGGTTTGTTAATATTTGGTTCTGAAATTCCCCTAAAGGCCCGTGTGCTGAAGGTTTGCTCCCTCGCTGCCGCACTGCTGGGAGGTGGTGGGACCTCGGCAGGAGGAACACGTCAGTGGGGACAGGTCTTTAAAGAGTGTATTTCTCTCTCTCTCTCTCTCTCTCTCTCTCTCTCTCTCCTGTTCCTTCTCCCCCTTCTTCCCTCCTCCCTCTTCCCTCCTCTCTCTTCCTCTTCCTTTTCCCTTCCTCCCTCCTTCTCTTCTCTTCTTCTCCTTCTCCTTCTCTCCTTCTAAACTTTCATGAAATAAGCAACTTTGCTTCACCACATGCTTCCTGCCATGATGCTCTGCCTCACCTCAGCCCAGAAACAATGGAGCAAAATGATGGACTGAGCCCTCTGAAACCCTGAGCCAAAATAACTTTTCCTTGCTTTAAGGTGTTCTCCTCAGGTGTTTTGTAACAGAAAGATAACACCTTGAAGTGAGTCATGTTTCTGTTGTGTCTTCACATGGCGGAGAAGAGTTCTGATCTCTTATTATGGAGATACCAAGAGTGTGGCAGATGGCCTCTCAGGAAGCTAATTGTCTTCACAATCCATACCTCCAAATACCACATGGAATCTACTCTATGATAGTTAGGAAATAATTCCCACATTATATCCATTGTCGGGATACTTGCATTGGAACAACACTGTAGATAAGCACAACTTTTAAACGAAAAATAATCAGGATACTGAAAGATCCTGAAACTACATTGTTTAGACGATGTCCAAAATTTTATCATCAAGAGATCAAAAGACAGCTAATGGTACTAAGAGTGATAGGGAAAGGGATTATTGTAAAATAGAACTCATGGCCTTCAAAGGGGCAACCACGGGACCTGAATGGATTATCATGGAACTGAAAAAAGACCAGGGGACTCGTGCAATTTCTTTTATTTCTTCACTCTATCTCTTCACCCATGAACCAGTGCCAAAAGCACAGGCACCTCTACTTTACACTCATACTCATGAGAACTAAAGCTGAATGTTTACAGAACAGGAAACAATAATAAAGAGGCTAGAAGAGCAAGTCAGTAAAATACAACGAGCCAGATAACAGCGTCATCATAGCATGCCTTCTTGGGGGATCAAAGTTTCTCCTGAGAAACTAGGGGAGCACCAGCATTCTAGAGATATCTCCCTAGCAAGCATCCTTGTGTAAACTTTCTCATGAGACACGAGGTTTTTCCAGACATGCATGCTGAAGATTCAGCTTAATTCACCAAGCGTATTTTTAAAGTCACACAAACACTATTTCACAGTCCCTTCAAAAACTAACTTATGACCCAGCCTCACCACCTCAGGGTATATAGCTAAAGGAACCTAAGTCAGCATACAGTAGCAATACCTGAATAACCATGTTTATCATGGCAATATCCTAGATAGTATGCTATCAGTCTAAATGCCCATCGGATGAGCAATGGGTAAAATTGTGATATACATAAAATGGACTGTTATTAATCAATAAAGACAGATAAATTACCATTTTCAAGAAGAAATAGAGGGAAGAGGGGATTATAATAAAAGACAAGTGTTATGTTTTCTCCCACATGGAACCTAGAAAAAAATCCATGAATGTAAAAAATGAAGTATTAGAGAAGAGGAGGGAGAGTGAGCGGGTCGGGGGCAAGAAGAAAATGATCAAACTAAATTCTACATCTGTGAAAATGTCACAATGAAACCCATCATTTTGTATAATTGTTATATATTAATTTAAAGGTGATGAGTTTAAAGGTTTTGGCTTGTTTCGAAGACATTTTTTGCTTTTTATTTCATTTTTAAAGTTGAGTTTATTAAGGAACAATTTTAATATAGATATAAGCATTAGGTAATCGTGAAGCGTTTTTGGACAGTGTTATGGGAAACTAAGGCACGAGACTCACCACACACTGAGAAGGCTCCCACGAAGCTCACTTGGAGAAATCGGGAATCATGCAATCAGACTTGAGAGGAGTTTCCTCCTGAAAAACTTGAACCCAAGTTGAGTTCCTTCACAGTTTTAAAATCACAGTTCCTTCAAATCATTCTTTAATAGATTAAAACATTGGTGGGTTTAAGTTAGGGCCTGTGCTGTGACATTTACTATGCAAACATTACATTTTCCTGAGCAAAAAAGCCTGACTCTTAAATTTAGTTTTCAAGAATGGGCCTGAACTTGCAGGACATTGGTTCCCCCAGATGTCTCTTAGAACTGTACTGTTGGAACTGTGTCCCTGGAACTGTCCTCAAGTCGGGCCCCACCCATGATTTTATTCAATATGATTTCTCTAGCTTCAAAAATAAGCGTTTTTTTGCAACAGATAGAGGGTACTACAGAATCCCACAACTGGTCACACGCAGAGAATAAATGTCTGAGAGATGCCCAGGCCTAGGTGACACATCTACAGTTAAACTTCTACTCTTATGGCTCACAGAACATAGCAAAACAGGAAATAGAAAGAAAATTAGTACATCCCTCCACTCTCACCAGGGAAGCTTCCTTATACAACAGAGTGTGATGCACACAGAAGGCCACAACTGGCCAAGCTTTAAAGAATAAGAGACTACAGAGTACGTGTTCCTGAATAGGACTCCTATATTAAACTTCACCCACTCACGGCTCAGGGACCATTTCAGAAGAGGGGACAGAAAGATTGTAAGAGCCAGGGTTGGTTCACGAACACAGGGAAGCAGAAGCTTTCAGGTCACTGGAAACTTAGACATGTGAACTTGCGGCAAAGGTGGCATCGAGCACAAGACCCAGCTCAATCAGACAAGACTCCAAAGTGGACTGAGGAAATGGGCACAGACTGGCTCTAGTCTGGGGAACTTTGGAGACTGATCACTACTGAGTAAGGGAGAGCAGACCTTACTTATGAGCTCTAGATAGGCTGACTAGACCCCAGTGGATGAATCTGCACTGAAGGACATCTGGATACAAATGCTTTTCTCGGTAGAACTTAACAGGTATGCAGAATACGTAAGGTGGGAGGAGGGGCGTGGATGGGGGCGGGTCTAAATTTGATTAAGAACTGTTATACGAAATGTACAAAAGCTCAATAAAATTTTTTAAAATAAATAAATAAAAGGAGGAGAGTGGGGAGCACAAGAGACGGCAATAAGCAAGGAAGAAAAACATGACATTTTCTCAAATGTGGGATATAGATGTGTAAGAGAGAGAGACAAAAGCAGAAGAGGACCTTCCAGAGGACCTGGGTTCAATTCCCAGCACCCACAAGGCTGTTGAAAACCATCTGTAATTCCAGTTCCAGGGAAATCTAACATCCTCTCCTGACTTCCATGGGCATTGCATGACAACAAGTGCACTTACATGCGGGCAATACACTCATACACATGAAATAAAAATAATAATAATAAATCAGAAGAGGGATTTTTTGGAGAAGATATGGAGGGGCAGGATAGAGTAATGAAGGGTTAAAGGGTGAATATAATGAAGATACAATGATATATCTCATAATGAATCTATTATATAATATGATTACTGAAAATACCAATAAGTGATGGTTAGGGAGATGGATGAGATGGAGCAAGTTAGAAAAAGAATCCTAAAAGAGTTTTTCTGCATCTACCTATAGACTGAGAGTTTAGAAACTTCCTTTAATTAAGAAGATATTTTATATAATTTCCCCTCGTGTGTTCCAGTATGGCTAATTGCAATTTTGTGTAGACTTGTATTAAGTTTATTTACAGTTGTGTGAAAACAGAGACATGATCACTGACTGGTTTCCCCTTCCTCTTGCAGTCACATTACAGGAGCTTTGGTCCAGAATTTTACCGTGTACTCTTTGACTTCGGAGGTCAGAGCCCACTGATTTTGTATTACCTTAAAGTTCACGAGCTAGTTGCTATTTCTAGCACCCCCAAACAAAAGAAAAGTCGACTCACTCAGATACTCCGAGAAGCATATCCTTTTCAAGTTTTGCTTTAGTAGGATCAACTTTTAAAATATTGAAAACTTTCTGTTACACGTCTCAATTTTTTAAAATGCATTTTTGACACATACTTTATATAGCACTTATTCTTTTGTTTACTTTTATAGCATGTTTGGCTTCACTAATTTCTCTTTTAGCTGCAAGGCTCTGATTTTGCATGCAAGCAAAGTAAGTGCTTGTTTTCACCGAGTGCTCATAACTGTCTTTGCCACCAAAGTACTGCATGCTGTTTCAGGCCTTTGTCAGAGTTGCTAGTTGTGGGCTTCTGATCCCTCTAAAGATAGTTTCATACATGTTTTAGTTATAGAGACTTGTCACATGAAAAAAATGGTTCAGAAAGTTCAATGCTTAAAATTTTTAATAAAATTCGAGCTTTTGGTTGCAGCAAGGGCAGAGGTCTCATGCACTCTAGGAAGACCCATCCTGGTTTAGGATTCACTGGAGATTCAGAGCAACCCTTACAGAGTCTAGTGCAGAACGTCCATGAGTATAAGAAAGTATTAAGATTCTCACTTACAATATCTATTTCCATTGCATTTTACAAATACCTAGTAGACAACTGCCCTGACTCAGCTGTGACTCCCATCTTCCCTCTCCTGTGTCAAGGGATAACGAAGCGTCTTTGTGTTCCTGTTCGATAAACATCACAGCACACTGTTTTCTTCAAGTAACTAAGGAATTTGTAGATTCTATAACATATTTTAGTTAAATGAATAATCACTAATGGAACAATAGCTTAGAAATACTCCTTAAAAGATACTGTGGGTTGGGATAATATTTATAATGCCAAAATGAAAATGTAAAAGCAAGAAATGACAGAGTGATGCTTCACCGTTCCCTGAGGCTCTCCCTTCAGCCGTGCAAAGAAATGAAATCAGCAGTGACCCAATTCATTCACTAAAATCTAAGTTAAAGGGGCTGAAGAAATGGCTCAGAAGTTAAGAGTGCATACTGCTATTGTAGATGTTCCAAGATCAATTCCCAGCACCCAGGTCAGGTGACTTACAACTCCAGCTCGCAAGGGTCAGATGCCTCAGGCCTCTTGACAGGCACCTACATTCATACGTCCATACCTTCATACAGGGATGCACATGAACACATAATTTAAAATGCCAAAAATAAAATATAAGGCAAAAAGTTAAAAATAAAAAGTTCTGAAAGGAATATAGGAAATATGGATATACATCATTATTATAAACAATGCATCTAAACTAGACAAGGTGGCTCACAGCTACCCTGAGGAGACAGGGGCATGAGGCTCACCACGAGGTCAAGGCCAGTCTGGGCTACAAAGAAGTTCTAGGCCGGTCTATCTATACTACAGTGCAAGGCCCTATGTCAAAAGTTAAAACAAGGCCTTCATATATATAAAGAGAGAGAGAGAGAACATGAAGTTGGGTGACAGATAGGGAAGTGATCGCAATACAATTGAAATATATTGTATAAAATATGAAAAAATTCAACAAAAAGGACAAATTAAAATTCAAAATAAATTAATCCTAAATGTAGGTTTTGTTTTTCAGTTTAATGTGTAAGACATTTAAACTGAATTTGTCCAGACATCTATAATTTAAGGACAAAACAGTTTGGCGTAGAACTAATAAAGAAATAGATTATATTTTGTTTTTAAAATATCTTTTTATTTCATCTCACTCATCACATTCTTTTCTATGTGTAGGTTGCATATCTTTTACAATATGTACTACATTAATACAGATAGGTGCACATGATTTGTAAATGTCAAAATCTTCCTATGTGGATCAACACATGATCAAAGTGTCTAGAAACTTTGACTCTAGCAGATCCCTGGGATCCTTTCCACGGTACTTTTCCCTGACACACAGTCAAGACAACTTTCTGAGACTCTCTGGCCACAAGCACCTGAAGTGACCGTGTGCAGTCCTAGAATGCAAAGGAAAAAGTGACTTACAGGGCTGGCTCAGTCTGTTCTCAGACTTACAGTTGAGTAGTGATGCAAGGATTCGTGTCAACCTTGGATTTATCTGCTTGAGTGCGAGTGGAACCTGTGTCTCTAACAAAAAGAATGTGACAAACAAGGTGACATCTCACTTCAAAGGCTTGACTGAAAAGAGACTGATGTCCACCTGCTCCCCGCTCTAGCTTGCTCTTTAAGATCCCTGAGGGAGAAGCTACTGCCACACTGAGACCTGAAAACTCACATGATAGGTCTGCAACTCAAGTCAGCAGGCTTGGGGCAGCGAGCTCTTTCACTCCCTGAACCATTTGGCCCCTCCCTCAGCAACTTGCTTTCAATAGGCACGTTATGTACATAGAGAGACCCCCCCTCGTATGGAGAACTAAGGGGAGCCTATCTGCAGACTCCCCCATTTGTCTCCGCCTTTGGCCCTTTCCTCTCCTGGCCTATTCCTCATTTTGGATTCTAAACGTGTGTAATTATTTTCCAGATATTTCAAAACCTGCTCACTAAGTGTCTGATTCTTCCCTTTACTCAGGCGAGCCTTCATTACCCGAGTCCAGGTGCCAGGCTGTTTGGTGTGGGTGACCTAAGAAACAGGCAGGATAGGCTATGTGCTGGGATGCTGACATAATTCCTGCCTCCAGCAAGCCTACTCTCTAATATTCTACCTTGTCCACAAGCCTGTCAGCTCCACTTTGGAGGCAGCCCTTTTGCCACCATCCCCACAGACTTCCTTCAGCAATTTATATTCCTGTCTCTCCCCAGTGACCTTTATGAATGGTGACCCAATCAAAGACTTCAGAAAGCAAACTTCCCTTATTCAGAAATGGATGGAATTTTCAGAAAAAATAGGTTTTGTTTTTGTTTTTTTATTTTGTTTTGTTTTTTTTCACAAATCCTGAAGCATCAGGGCCTCGCTTGTCACATAAGTGAGGTGCCCAGAGTGTTGAGCCTGAGGTCTTGATCAGGGTCTCTCAGTCTGGAAGAAGATGGACAGGATTTACCAGGTGGCCTTTCTCCACAGAACTGTAACCCCAGGGGCGTCTGCTTTCTTCTGCCATTTTCGGTAAGCATATTTGTCTACATAATCCAGTTTCAAAATGACCTGAGAAATTTCACAGGAAGGATGAGATCAAGAGGAGAGAGAATGAGGCAAAGAAACAAGGAACAGACACGGAGGGGTGCTGAGGCCAAAGCCCTTGTCTATGTTATTTGGTGACCTTTTGGGTTTACAATGCTAGATGTTACTAGATGTGTCATCTTTGACTCTCCTATATTACAAAGAAAAAAAAATCATGAAAGCGTGTACAGCAAAGGATGTGCCAAATGCTTAGATTTGCTCTTAGGAAGATTTATTTTGTTCTATTTTTAGATGACTTTTACTTGAAGCTGTGCTGTTTGTTAAGGATATTGCAAAATTTCTTCTTTTCACAGACTGCCAGTTAAAAGTAGAGGATGAGGCCTTTTAAAATGAAGCTTTTTAAAAATAATTTAAGGAACAAAAGGGTATTGTTTTATGTGACTGAGTATGTGCATGTGTGTGCGGTCACCTTGAGCCAGAGATAATTACAAAATTGTTGGTAAGATATGGTCCTTTTTGTTACAGACTGAATTTAAATTCTAGCTAAGATTTTAATTTTCTTTTTAACAAACTGCAAGACCCCACAATTCATCAACCTGTTATTGCACTAATAAGTGAAATAAATACATTTTAAGTTTCTTTAGGTAATTAGGTTGGGTTGTTACTGAATTCTTAGCCACATTTTGACTTTAGATTACAAACATGTTTTAATGTCTCTCAGTATCTCAATGGAAAAATTATCCCAGGAAAATTATTAGTAGTTTGGATGTTTGCTTTAATTCAAGAAATGTAATAAAATGCTTGGGCACAGTGGCACATAACTATAATCCCAGCACTGGGGAGGCAGAGGCAGGAGGATCAACACAAGTTCTAGGTCAGCCAGGGCTACAGAGTGAGACCTTGTCAAAAGGACGAAGGGAGGGAGAGAGGTGAGAGGGGGGAACAACGGGGGAATGGGAGGGTGCGGGGAGGAAACAAGTCCCAGATATATCAGATATCAGGAAAAGTGGGTTTTTTGAATAGTTAAATGATCTGCAGCTGTTAGTGAAAAGGCAGCTCCTGCGGTGTGCCTTTGCTCAATAAAATCAGATCTGATGTGACTGGAGATATCACTCAAGGGTATAGCACCAGCTACTTGCTTGGCATGCACAATGTCCTAAATTTGATCCCTAGCACCACTTAAAAAAACAAGAAAAGAAAGGAAGAAAACTGAGTGGAAAATCCAAGGCTTTTTAAATGCTCGGAAGTTAGGACTGCAAAGCCAGTCTCAACCATGAAAGCAGCTATATAATGACCGTGTGCTCAAAGTTGTTCCTCCCCTTTTTTGCTTTTCCTTTTTTTCCTTTTTCTTTTTGGTTTGCTTGAGACAGGGCCACATCTACCCCAAGTTGGCCTTGAACTTGCATTTATTGGGTTCCTGCTCTGTGAGCAGGTAGAGTGTTTGCTAATTTGAATCCCAAGCACAAGGGACTGCGGCACCCGGAGGAGCGGGGAGTCTCGAGACCAAGTGAAGTTAATTGAACTGATTTTTTTTTTTTTTTTTTTGGTTTCTTCAAAAGTAAGCTACAATGTTTTGCTTCATACTGTTGTGTCACAGACACTAGGTTGAAAAGATCTCATTCTCCTATTTGTCCGCACATTTGCATCTCTTGTATCACTCTTGGTATTCGGCACTCCTTTCCCATCTCCCTCTTCTTACAGTTGTCCTCTCAGACAACTGCTTTTCCTTCTGTCATTGGAGTTCCAGCAACTGCATCTGTTTGCCACCCCCTCCACCCACAGACTCCAGGTCCCACACACTCAGAATCACCCTTCAACTCTGATAAATATTCAGGTTACAGTCACCACTGTTGGCTGCCGGAGCCCCACATGATATACATCTTGTTCATTCTTCCTTTCCAGTCATGTTTCCACAGGACTCCTTGACCACATCCTACTTCATGGCAGGCTTCACCCCCTCCCAGAATAAGAAGGACATCGCTTCTCTTCTAATCAGTTCCTTGGTCCGTATAACTAGCAAGTCTATGTGATCAAAGGCTAAAGCACTCCTTTCACCTCAGATAACCAGAGAGTGAGCTTTTATATGGGGAGCAGTGTACCACAGACTTTACTTGGGGATTATCTTTCAAAAGAGTGGAGAGAGTGAGTGGTCCGAAGTACAGTTCTCACCGCATAGCGACTCACCGTCAGGAGACGTTTGGCAATGTTAGAGACTCCTATCAGCTTCGGGAGGGTGTTCTGAGCATCTACTGGGTACATGTTACTAATCATCCTGCAACATACAGGACAGCATCTCATCCATTGAATTGGATGAGGGGAAGAAGTCGTGATCTAAAGGCACTTGCTTGAAAACAGTTCATTTAGCCTAAAAAAAACTAGTTGATTTCATAAGCTCTCAAGTATTTTGGACACATACAGCATTATTTGCATTTATTTATATTATTTATATAAATTATATTCATATTTTTGCACATAGCCATTACTGTGAGCTATACAATGTCTAATCGAGAAAGGAATTCTAGGGGCTGGAGAGAGGGCTCAGCAGTTAAGGGCACTGGCAGCTCTTGCAGAGGACCTGGGTTCGATTCCCAACACCCACATGGCCTAACAACTGTCCCATAACTGCAGTTCCAGGGCATCCAATTCTCTCTTCTGACCTCTGCCAGCACTGCATGACACAACTGCACTTACACACATGCAGATAATACACTCATGCACAAAAATATAAATAATAAATAAAATATTAAAAAAAGATAGAGCATCTGGGGTAGGCAAGATGGCTCACGGGGTAAAAAACTTGCCATGCAAGCCTGACAAACTGAATTTGATTCCCAGAACTCACTGTGAAGGGAGAGAACTGACTCCAGACAGTTGCTTTCTGACCTTCACATGTACACTGTGGCATACCTACCCCACCATACCCAGAGACTTGGAAGGGCTCCATTAGAGGATTTCTGTCAGAGACCTCAATTCCTTCATTTATAACTGGGCCTCACGGTTTCTGTGATTCCTTGTTTGCCTGCTAATCTGTATTTCTAAATGAAGAGTAAAGACTCCAGACTCTGAGTTGAGGCCACTAGGATATCTCAGTCTTGGTTTGGTACATCCCAACCACAGTTGTGACATCCCAGAATAGGACAATTTTATTTGTCCCTAAATGGCTCCTTTTCCATGTAGTGGCTTTCTGTGTGCCCCATCGAGCCGTGCATGGGAAGACGAAGCGTGAGGTCAGTTCAGACAGTGGAACTGGAAAACATGTTGCCACAGTTCTCCCTGGGGGCAGAATATAGCCATTATTCATGATTTATAAGTTTTAAGTGCTCTATTTTTCTTCAGTTGGTATAAAATGGTGACTTCAAGTATCTGAAGAGAATAAAAATTAGGACACTCATTAGCACATATTCACAAAAGTATACTGAAAACCATCACTATTAAGTAGTACAAGAAAATGCTGAGGTCTTCGTCAACACCAGCATAATACAGCCCAGAACCTCATTGTGCAGTACAAAGGTATAGCCAGTACCAAATTTGTAAATAATTAGATGACTTTACGAAGAATGTATACCCTGTTCATTGCAATAAAGCCTTATGTTTAAAATTTATAATTTATAAGAATTAAAACATAACTATTTCAATACCAATAGTATTTTCTTAGAAAACCCAATTTATTCAAAGTGCCAAGCATATCATCTCTCTCGCAAATCCTTAGTCATGGAAGCCATGCTTAAGACACTGCAGAACTTCATAGAACAGAAGAGTCTTTGAAATTTCTAAGGGGACTTTAAATAATAGTTACTGCATTCCAGGAGCATTTTAACAGCTCAAGAACCAACCATCACCACCTAGAAAAGTACTGATCATCACAAGAATCGTATTGTCTTCTGTGATTTTCACCCTAGGGAACCATAGACCTTAGGTGAGTTAAAGTGGCAGAGAGTAAAGCAGGAACGGGGAGCGGGGAGCAGCCTGATGATTTCAGGCTGATGAACCTTCTTTTCTAAGGCTCCTGGATTCCTCCACAGTCTGTGGCTGAGGGACAGAAATGTGGCATAGCTGGGATTACAGGATTCTTGCTTAGGAAACAAAGAGGACAACTGCCTCTTCTCTACTACTTGTCTGCTTCTAGTTCCAAGCCAAGCTAGTCTGGGAGGCATGCAGGCCTCCCTTGCCAGGCCCTTGGGAAGAAAACTCTGTGAGTTCATTCAAGAAATCCAGCAACATCTGTACTGTGGCATATCATCAGGTCACCAGAGCACCTCTGGCACAGGCACTCGGTGAAAGTTTTTGCAAAAACATTAAAACAATTACTTCAGAGTGCAATGGCACACACCTGTAGGCCCAGCCACCTGGAGATTGAAGCGGGAGATCACTTGAGTCCACGAGTTCAAGACCAGTCTGGCAGTATAACACCCCACCCCTCACCACCATCTCAACAAGAAGCAAGAAATTACGTCTGTCTCTAATAAGTGGAAGAACAGTGATACTAAGAAGCCAAGAAGGCAAGCTCTGCTTTGTGATAATAATGAGAGACAGATCTGTGTGGACCAATGTCGACACACAGGGAAGGAAAACGTTTTATTTTCTGGAGTCCAGGATTATGAGAGTTTTTCTTTTGATTGTGTTAATACTTCTTTTATGTTTGTATAAGAATATTTTGTTTGTGCTTTTTGAGGCAGGGACTCACTACTTAGCCAGGCTAGCCTGGAACTTTCTGTGTCTGCCTCCCAAGTGTTGGGCGTACAGGTATGCACCATCAAACCCAGCCACAATAATATTTTTAAGCCTTATTAAAACATTTATCCAAATGAGCAGATTTTATAGGATTTGGTCTCCTCTGCTTTAATTAAAGTAGTATGTGAATTGCTTCCTTTTTGGATTTGAGGACTGCTGTGTTCTTAATGTTAAATATTCATTAAATAATTGAAAATATGACTGAAAGGATAGAATGTTAAATCCAGAATTGGGAATGGCATAGGTACAGCCTGTGAATGTTTTCCTCTTGAAATAATACCTTTAGGTTTGACTCAGGGTACACGTAAACTTTTGTTCACATTCTGAAAGACCCCTGAAAACAAAATGACTTGCATAGGGTTGTCAGATCTCAGTATGTCATTCAATTCCTGATAATGCTGCCAGTTTGTCAAATGACTACAGATTGAAGAAACTCGGGGGGCGGGGGGGATATTCTGTAATTCAGTGACAGTTATTGTCCGAGCACTGCAACACTATGAAGTTTCTCTCCTGGGATGAAACCAATTGCCCCTGGCACCATGCCAGAACTGGACTCCAGTCACAAATGAAGCTTCACTAGCTAAAAACTTCCTGGAATGGCTTCTGACAAGTATAGGCCTGCTGACATGGAGTGCCACTAGAGCCATAAAGGCCTACTGGCCCAGGGTGTCATGGGCCGGGGAACTGCTGGCACAGGCTGTCACTGTGGCAGACTTGCAGGCCCAGGATATCACTGAGGCCATAATGGCCTGGTCAAGTTCAGGCATAGCCAAGTGCTCCCGCACACCTTTTAGGGCTCATCCTGGAAAAGTCAGCAAATGCTAACTTCTATCTGCATTTGAATTCCAGCTCCTGCCTGCTCCTTCGCCACCACCTTAACATGGTATCTTCAAGTTTTCTTGGATAACTGCAGCTCCCTGCAGTGTCTGCCATACAATCAAGAAGCAGGCTAGCTTGATAAACTGCTATGACTCCCCTGGGCACAGTCAACCTTCTGAACAGGTACTGACTGGACAAGGGATGATTTGGGGACTGGCACCAAGCAGGACTCCCTGCCCTAAACTATCACCCATTAGCAATCTTGTCCCCCAACACATGCAAGTCCACTTCACTTAGCCTAATATCCTCTAGACTCATTTATCTTATGACAAATGGCAAGATTTTCTCTTTAGGACCAAATATCCCATTGTATGTATCTATGCCGTGATTTCTGTTCTTGTCTCCTTTGGGTTTATACCTAGAAAAGACAATTCTGAGTAACACAGCAAACTTTTTTATGTGTATGAGTGCATATATGTCTGTGTGTGTGTGCCATATGTGCGCAAGTGCCCATGGAAGCCAGAAGAAAACATCAGATCCCCTGGAGCCACAGGCAATTATGAGCTGTCTGATAGAGCTGTCAGATGTGAATGCTGGGAACTGAACTCAGGTACTCTGGAAGAGCAGCAAGTACTCTTGGCCACCAAGCCATCTCTCTAGCCCCAACTCCCACAGAAATTTTGTTTTTTAGATTTCTTCAGGAATCTCTATGCTATTTTTCCATAATGGGTGCATTAATCTATGTTCCTGCAAACAGTGCAGGGAGTTCCTTTACTCCATACCTCACAAATACTGTTTATGACTGGACTGTTAAAAAAAATAATAGTAAGGTGGTCTTTCTACATACCGAGGGGCTACCTCCTTGAGTTACTTGCTTATTTCACAACTGCTGCTTGAAAATGGATGTATATGCTTTGTGCTTGAAACCAGAGCTGCAGACATGGCCATAGGCTAAGGCACAGGGAAGTGAATACAGCTTCAGTGAAGCACATGTCTACCTTCTCCTCCCAGCTTTCTTCTGTACAGCTGCCTGAAGCTGGCAATTTCCCCCAAAGCCACTCAGAAGAGATTCTACTAAGAAAAGAGAATTGTAGCAGATAGAAAAGTAAATACCAAAACAAAAGTTGAAAATTTCAGGGGAAGGAGAGATAAATAATACTAAGGATAATCCAAAAAAAGCCACGGAGAAATGCATTATTTTATATGCCTACTTAAAACATAATGTAACATTTGTATGTGTGCATGTATGTATACATGTGTGTATAACTAAAAAAGTCCCAGTGCCAGAGCTGGTGTTCATGGTAGACCTAGAAACTTGCAAAATAATATAGGCTATTTCCATAGCCCTTGGTTGCAGCTAAGAACTTGAAGGTAAGACGCTATTGCTAAATACACCACACACTTCAGGACTTGGAGAAATTGAGCTGGAACTGATCTCGAGGCCTCCTCCCTGAAAGATCTCATAGTATAAGAAGGTTTTATGCAAGCTGCCAAGAGAGAAAAACAATCAATGATCCTACTCAGCTTTAAAGCATAGATGACTGACCTAGCAAAAGCTCTCTATTGGTGTAATATGTACACTTTTATCTTTGGAGTAACCAACAGCTGTCTAATTGGACTTAAGGCCCACTCAACACGTCGTACCCAAGTACCCATGGCTGGAGAGGTCATAGATACTAGAGAAACCTACTACCACCACTTTCCTAAACCAATGTTATTTCTTATTTTATTTTAAATACTATATTCACAGATAAATGCAGCTCCCACAGCTTATTACAAAGTTCCACAACTGATTAAAATGCAAAGAATAAGCAATTCTGTGGTGCCTAGCCACAGTAGAAACATCTATAATGCCAACTCCTACACCTAAGGCTCAGGGAACATCACAGAAGAAGAAGATAGAAAGAGTGTAAGAGCCAGAGGATCAGGACACCTGCTGTCGATGTCTTGTAGACATAACAGGGAAGCCATACCCACAAAAACTCAACAGTATGGCTCCCAAACAAGATCTGCATGATGACAACACCAGTGGACGTGTCATTGTGGATGGGGGAAAGTTCACAAGGCCTTACCACTAGGTGAATATCTAGAAGCAATTGACGGATGCTATGGGAGGGACAATCCACTTTCTCTAGGAATGAGCAACCTGAGATGTCATTCCGTCTCAAGTGGTCAGCTATAAACACATGAACATAGACTCATTGCTATATATGTGTGTATATATATATATATATATATATATATATAATGCACATATGTCGTTACATGTACATAAACACACATTTTACATGTATGTGTATGTAACAATAAGGAAGGGTCATCAAGTCAAGAGGGAGCAGGGGGACATGGGAAGAGTTGGAGGGTGGAAGGCGGGGGGTTGTGACGTAAATACAGTGCTCATCTAGAAATTCTCAGGAAAAAATTAACAGGTTGCTTTTAAAACACACACACACACACACACACACACACACATACAGGCCTTATAAAAGTATTAAATGATAATAGCTTAGGGTTGGTATGGCTCAAATGATGGGACACATGTTCAAGGTGGCCTTAAAGGGTGGTGGTTTCTTTAAGTCACTATGTTTACCTTTTACACTTGGAACCTCAAGAAGGGAGACAGAGGCCAGATGGTTTCTTTGGCTTCCCCGAGAAGGGTCCTGCCTACCTCTCCTAAATGTTCCTAACTGGGAATTTCCCTTAACTCTAAACCTCACACTCCACCTGCTCCAACATACCGTGACATTATAACGGAGTCAAAAAAACAACTCGCAAAGAACCAAAAGGATTTTAGGATGTAAGTTCATACCACACTATGGTTTCATATAAAATACTTTTTTAACTGAAAGCAATCGTAGAAATTGTCTAAATATATCTTTATTTTACTGATAAGGGAACTTGTTTTTTAACATCAAAGACTCAGAGAGTCTGTTCAGTTAAGTGTCAAGTACTCATGTTAAAACCAGAGAACCTGACAAGTGTTGGGAACTAGAGAGTGGAAGGAAGCTTGGTGGGAGGTGTGGTTACACCCCAACATAGCAAGACCAGAACTCTTAAGTAACAGAGGCCAGAGCACCATCCATTTACAAAGAGGAGCCCTGGAAGGTTGGGAAGGCTGTCTGCGATAGAAGCAGCAGCATAGAGATGAGGTGGCGGCTGGGGTGGTGCTGAAGAAACGACCACAGGCAGGGTTGTCTTAGATGGCATTGTCTGCTTCTTGTGTGCACTCTAAACGACTACTCATGGCCACTCATGGCACTTTTGTATGCTAGAAAGTTAGGGATGGGCTATGAAAGAATGCCCATGTTTTTTTCTACAAGAAAAAATATGGCACAATCTATTTCCATAGTGTCAAGGTAACTGCCTAAAGACTGTCACCTTAATGGGAGGAAAGAATGAAACGGAGCTTTGGGTGCCCAAAGTTGCTCAAGGGATACACCAAAGAGAGGGAAATGGGAAGTAGCCAGCCAGACACTACCCAAGTGAGCAAGGCAGAGTCCGCGCCTCTCGCCCCACGTGTCTCCACCCCACCCACGAGCTCAGGGCTACCCATATGCCAGGCACCCGGAAGCCCCTTTCCAGAGCCTTGCTTAGTGGGATGTGCAGGGATGGACACCTGGCTGGAAGGCACAGACAGAGGCATCAAGGCAGTGTCTAGGCCACACACAGGTAGGTGTCTGGCGACACCTGTGACACACGTCTCTAAAAGGAGTGTATGGATGGACTCAGAACATGCGCAGACCTGGGAGAGAAGGGGCCTGTTCTGACATTAGATGTCAGCAGATTGTTGGGTTATCCTTCTCCACTTAGGACTGGCTGCTTTATGAAGAACTTTAATTCTAAACTTTGATTTTACAGAATAAAACAAAGAATCAATGAAGAAATAAAACGCCTGAGACTGCGACAGGAAAAAATTGACAAGGAGATTAACAGGTTTGTTCCATATTCAGCTTTTTGGTCCTTAAATCATTTAACTGAACAAACAAATAAACATAAAACCACAATAGGTTTGTTGTGCAAAAATATATCAACTGAATATCTGCGGTTTCCTACTTAACAGTTCATCTGGAAGAACACATTAACCTTTTTACTCAAAATTGCCTAATCTGTCAGTGTAATTAGTTGCTAAACATTATCATCTATTAACTATAGAACTTAAGCTCCAGCCTTTTTAAAAATAATCCCCAAACTATGCCCTGTCTAGAAAAGCAGCCCCCCTGCGGGCTTCTGCGAGCACTGTCCTACTCCGCCCTCGTCCCCACTGCCTCCTCCACACGTACAAGCATTTGTCCCCAACGAAGTTTTAATTTGTTTATTTTATAAATTGGAGTATGAAAAGGAAGACTACAAAGTATTGAGACTTAACTTCCTCCAGTACATCCATAGACTCGGAAGCCCATGAATGCAGCCCTTTGAGCAACCCCCTGGAGGGACTGACTGTAACTTGGCCAGTCTGCTTCTGAATTTCTCGATGCTCAAGCTGGATTTCCAGCCATAGGAGAAAATTCAGTCCTTCACTTCAGAATCACATCTTCTCCCTCATCAAAGCATATCAGCTAGCATTCTCCTTTGTAAATGAGGAGACTTGGATAGGTTTCCAAAGCACAGAATCCACGCAGGATAGGATTCCTCACAACTGAGAACACACAGAACACAGGACAGTTCTCAGTTCCAAATACACACATACTGGGAGAAAAGGAAGGCAGGAATATTCATGCGGAGATATAAACACCACCTTCAGTTAGTTATAGGCACACATTACTACCTTCCATAGGTAATCTTATGAAAAAGGTGGGTACAGAGGGGACATAATCACAAAGCGGTAATTAGCTAGTGAGGATGAGTATAAAACCTAGTGAACACACGAAATTCTTGAACACTTCAAATGTGAATTTTAGGCTATATGACTTATGTCTCAGTAAGATCAATCTTTGGGGGCATAGATGAAGTATAAGGGATCTGAGGATAACATCCAACTCAAGGAGAGATCAGAGTAGTATTGAGAAAGGCATCGGGGGTGTCTGGGAGCATTTTGAGCAGAATTATAAACCTGAAAGGCAGGAAAGAGAGTAATAGGTGCAGGGAAAGCCAGAGGAGGCGGGGAGGTCGGCTGAGACAGGGCAGCCGGAGGGCTCCTGTGGCCCAGAGGCCTCTCATGAGGCAATCCCACTATGTGCTCAGGACGCCCAAGATTGAATGCAGAAGACCCCTAGAACAGGTCTTGCCCAGGGTTAGCATGCTGTCCTTCCTAACAGATTTCATAGTGAAGTTTTAGGCCTCACTTGAAAATGAAACAAGTTCAATATCCTTCTAGAATCGTTTTCAATTTAGCATGTGTTTCTCAAAGGAAAGTTTCACCCCTGACGCAAGCCCTCCCGCATCATGAGATCTCTGGGAGGCTCCTGCCGCTGCCTGAATGTAGCTCTGTAAAATTTCTTGAATTCATCCTTGGTGACAGAAACCCTGGTTTCCCGCCCTCAGTAAGCTTGCCTAGTATACACCCTCACACAACTGAGCCTCGTCCACCCGCTCTCTTCCTTCCTCAGACCTCTTCTTAAAGCCCCGCCAGGAGTCTGGCGAGCGGAGGCAGTTGGGGTGATGCTGTGCAAACCATTTAACTGAAGGGATTACTTCTCTGCTGGGGCAAGAGTCACGGGTGGCAGGAACTAAGGTTTCAAGGAAATGCTTGGTTTCACGTCATCTGCTTTCTAGCTCTGTAAATAGGAGGGAGTGGGTCTGTCTGGGCCTGTTTCCTCATCAATAAAATAGAATAAAATTACCCCCACTTCCTAAGACTATGATGAAGGCAACTGAATTTATATATGTAAGGAGTTTAGCAAGTGCACAGCACATTCAGTCTTCACAAATGTTAGCTAAAAGATGCTTATAATATCTCTTTGGTTAAACATTTTCTTTATTCCTTCAGACTCCAAGCAAAGGCTTCCAAGAACCCCCAAGAAGTCAAGACTGATTTTGAGAATTTCCTACATAAACTGGTATGGTTCCTTCCTGGAAATGTTTGAGAGGTCTCTCTCCAGCTTCTTACCAACAGACCTGATAGTATTTTTTTTAATCAAGTTTATATATTTGAATCATTGTGTATTTCATACAGAATATCTCAATCAATATTAATCATTTTTATACCCCCTTCCCCACCAGCACCCTCCCATAGCCCCCCAACTGGAGGAGTTCATACATTCTTTCACCTGTGCTAAGGGCTATTATGTCAAGTTAGTGTCCCCAAATGTTCCTCAGTGCAGGTTCATCCACTGAGGACTAGTCCACCTATCCAGAGTCCCTATCTTTAGGAAGATTAGTTCATCCTCATCCAACAGTAACCAGTTGTCAGTGTTTCTTCAGCAAAGATTGGGGTCCGCCACCCTCGCTGACAGTATTTCATAAACGATATATGGTCACACCTAAGCCGCAGTGCAGAACCCAGTGCATTCTTACAGGCTCATTCACGTGCAGGTATGAGGTGGCCCATCTTAAAGTATAGCGACAACCTCACATCTCTTCCCTCATTCCTTGTTTTATGACCAGGGACAGTTACAACTAAGACCCCCGCCCCCCCCCACACACATGCAATTTGAATTAGAAACTAGAAGAAAATTATTAGTGCTTACAGTATTATTAATTCATTAATAATTTGACAAAGATACTTGGGATACTATCAGCTATGTTAAAAGAACAGTGCAAAATATAAGGAGAAGGAAACAAAGAGAGACATTGTGCATTGCCTTTCCAGCCCCTTTTTTCTGGTCCTTTTGACCTTATCAACAGTCCTGTTAGGTTTGAATGGCTTCATGCTTTTCCAAAGACGAGAACACACAGGCACCCGTGTGCAGGAAATAAGCAGGTTAGACCATGTGAGGCCAGGAATGGAGTAGAGCCTTTCATTTGCAACATGTCAGGTTCTCCTCACGCTGTCTAGATGCCAGAGAAATCACATCGGCTACAGGTCTGATGCCAAAATGGGACAAGTCAAATTCCTTCACAAGCCAGAAAAGTAGTTGAAAGTAATGGAACACTCATGTGTTTCTATTCAATACACGGGTTCATTTCCTTTTCTAAAAGTATTATTCCTTACATTTTTCTTGATCTGTCTGTCCTACTACTGAGAGAGCTGTGAACACAGGGCACTTATTGAACAGCCATGTACATGTGTGAGCAAGGAGCAGACCCTGCAAAGGAGCTGTGGAAATGGCGTCTGCCTGGAAAGTGTGCATCACCTTACACGCTACAGTTACTATCTCAGCCCTCATTCACTGCTGCCTGCAGGAACGTCTGCCACATGGTTATCAATCTTCCATTAGCAATCCAGAGTCTCCTCTAAAGTCTCCAGACTTAGACTCCACATTTCTAAGGACTCTAATGGGCCAACTTAATCCATTTGAAGATGAGATGCTTGCCCAGTCTGAATACTACCTAAATTTAAAGCTCTTCAAAAGCTGGATCCAGCTGGTGCAGCAGATAAGTCTTCATGGTGCAACAAAGCAAACCCTGGAAACTCCCACGGAGCTTCCACACACTGTCTGCAGGTCACACTCCTCCTCTTCCAGTCTGCACTCTCTAGTTCTATCAGTCCTTCAGGGCAATGCTCAAGTTCCAACTTCTTTATGAACCTGACTTTACAGGGAAGCTGGATATATCCCTCAATTTATAGAACACCATTTGGTGATAGTAGGATTGAAACATAGTTCCTTTTCTTGAGTCAGAAAGCAAAAATAGTATTATGGTTTCAGTTAACTGTCTTCTCCCCATAGAGTGCGCTCGCCTGACATTGAGAATAGCTATGTCCATAGCCGCGTGCACACTGAACTTTGAGAATGACTGTGTTCCATAGATGTGTGCATACCAAACACTGAGAACAACTGTGCCCCCTTAGACATTGGACACTTCACCCTCTTTCTCTTCTAAGAAGGAATCAATGGTGAAAATTATTAAATGGAGCAACACATCAAGAGCTCCTGCCACCATGTCTACAGAGACCCAAGTACCTGAACAGAATTATAAACCAACCCGAAGCGTTTGCAGAGAATAGGAAGGCATCAAAAAACAAAGGATTAAGAATTTAAACAAATTCAGATCTCAGATTGCTGGGTTTAAGAAAACTCAAAATTCTTTCAACAAATTTAAGTTCTCAGGTGTTTACTCCGCGAAGAAGAAAAACGCACAAGAAGTTCATTTTAGAATAAATTTTGGCTTTCCCTAGTATGACTTATCTTTTATGAAAAACTGCAACCAGCTTGCCGAGGCCTCTTGCAAACAGACTAGATGATGAGATCCAATCTTGGGTCACACATTAATGAGCAAACACAATCACAGGAAGCAAAATGTTCTGGATAATTCCAGCCACAAAACAACTGTTGTCTATTATCTGAGTATTTCAGCAAAGCCCTCTTTGGTGCAACCATCCTACAATGTAGCTGGGAAAGGACTTGTGGGAGTCTTTCCCATCCGGTAGTTGTCACCACATGGCTAGACACTTGTGCCCAATCTTGTTAAGTGTATTAAGTGCTCGCTCTGCTGCTGCTTTCAGGGTAAGAACACACTTGGCTTGTTCATACTCACTCGCACCTACTCACTGCACATCTTCCCTGCACTGGTCCAGACACACAAGCAGCCTTGCCAGACACCTAGAAGAGGGATGTAAGGGAGGCTGCCTGAATGATAGACATGCCTCTTGAATTGAAAAGGCATTTGAGAAACAGGAGTGTAAGTGGAAAGAAAGTAAATTCCAGGGAAAAATCAAAGTATCTCAATTATTTCAATCATTCTCTATTTCAGTGTGAAGGGAGGAAACTCAGAGTGTCCCTCATCTAAGCTTCCACACTATGAGCAGTGTGTATACAAGAAATGATTATTCATATGATATATATCACGTGGTTTGTACTAGGTGTTAAGTGAGCCACAAATTTTCTTCTACATCTATCTTTTGGGCCCCTTTCCCAGAAGTGATCCTTACCATCTTCATAGATGGAGAATCTCACATTCATTATACGATGTCTATGAAAATCTGTGAATCTTTAACCATATATTATTTTAATAGCGTGTGGAGGAGAAACTCGAGGAGCAATTTGGAGTATCACCAACTCCACCATCATCACCACCTTCATCAGCAGCATCACTCACCGCACCAGGAGACTGAAACTGCAAGGAAGAATTCTAGGGGAAGGCAAGAGGTGAAGTGCACTCAAGAACAGCACACAATTCAATTGTATAAATTCAAGTGTGGCAGTGCCTTTAATTCAGGTCCAATCCATGTAATTTAAGAGTACTTTTTGCCATTCATCTTTACAATCAATAAATCTTAGTAAATCACATTTCAAAGATCTATCTGAGCATATCCTTGGCTCTTATTCATTAAAAACATATTTTAAGATGGAAAAATAATCATTATGAAGCATAGAGAGCTTTCAGTCATTTCTTTGGAAATACATCTTGATAGTAGTAACTGTTCCTCATAATACAAAACAGAAAAAGGATTAATTTGCTGTGGTATAGGAAGTCCTGCCAGTTCCCAAATGCCCTAAATAGTTTCTCTGGGATTTTTGCATTGTTTAGGCCTCAAGGAAAACCAAAGCCCCGCCTCCAGGTTTGGTAGCAAACAAGCTCTGCTTCTCCAGAGCTACGCTGGAACTGTTCCTCTGGTAATAAGCTTCATGCACATTTGCAAGGAAACTGGGCAGTATGTCAGCAGGTACTATGGACACTGTGCAGCCTCCCCATCCTGCTCCAGTAAGTCGAGAACCTTTAGCCCCAAACTTCCTAAAACAACAAAAGAAAAAACATTATCACCTATAAACAAAAGAGCAATTTGCTTGTTTCAGAATACACAGTCTACCCAGGTTCTAGGAAGAGAGTTTGTATGATTTTTCAGAGTGTTGTCAAGGACTTTAGGGTTTTTTAAAAATGTATATGCTAGGGGCTGGGGAGATGGTTCAGAGAGTAGTGTGTGCTGCTCAAACATGAGGACCTGAGTTCAGATCTCTAGCACCTACATGAGAGTTGGACATTGTAACCCTTTATCTGTACCCCATCGTTCCTGAGTGGAGGGGGGACAGGCAGATCCCTGGAGCTCATTGGTCGGATGGCCTCGCAGAACTGATTAGCTCTGTGTTCCATGAGAAACTCTGTCTCAAAAATGAAGTGGGAAAATGCAATTTAAAATATTGAAGAGCAATAGAACAAGTCAAGCCCTGGTCTCTACACACACGTATGGGTTCCCACGCCCACACATGTAAATACCACACCCACACACACCCACACACACCCACCACAATTTGCAACCTCTTTTTCAGAAACTTTTGAATTGTATGTAAAGTTAGTCCTTGGTTTGGAAGGCAAATAGCTATCAATAGCACTTATACATCATGAGATCTGGTAATAATCCACTGCAGGCTAGATCCCATAAAGTGGCCACTTGAAGACCTATGTAGCAAGCCTACCAATTAATCAGGAAGGGGAAGTAAAAAGAAGATGAGCGTTGGGCATGGGTAACATCCGAAGTCAGAAGGTCACCAGAAAAGACCGTGACTCAGAATGACGTGTGCAGCACTGGGAGCTCCTCCCTTAGCTATTTCGGCCGCATGCTGTTTTGTATGTTATACATGTATGCAGGTGTGGAAGCCAGAGACTGGCATTGGGTGGTCTTCCTTTATTACTCTCTACTCTTTTTTGTGAAGACAGTGTTTCTCTCACTGAACACGGAGCTCCCTGACTCTACGAGAGCAGCTTCGTGGCAAGTGCAGGGGATCCTCCTGTCTCTATCCACAGACGTGGGGCTGCAAGCATTCATTACTATGCCTGACTTTTCATGTGGGTACTGGGAATCCAAACTCGGGTCCTTATGATTGCACATAAGGCAATTGTTTACTGAAAGAGCCAGATTCCTACTTCTCAGTTATGTTCTTAAGGTTTATTCATTTCTCATAAATGCATCTGACTCTTAGGGCCTGGACTGCAGCTCAATGGTACAGTACTTACTAAGCATGTGTGAGACTATGGGGTTAATTCCCAGCACCATAATGGAAGAAAAGAAAGAACCAGTCCCCTAAAACTGACAGCTTAGGGTTATTCTACACCAATTTACTAACATTGAACTTATTAACAAACTCTTGCTTGGTTAGTTTGCTTAATTACCAGTGAAAAGCTATATACACCCTTCCACCTTTCCACAAAGCGGGGGGTGTCCTGTAGGTCCATACGGTCTTCCCTGAACTTTCTGGAGCTAGTCAAACAACAGGACTCAGGCATTGCCATCAGATGAGACACTTCTGATTGAGCAGAAAACAACTTAAGATTCCCCACATAGCAAGGAATCATCTTCGCCCCCACTGGTCAGGCATAATCTTAAACCTAGATCTGATCTAAAGCAGAAGACCTTAAAGTGCAAGGACCTTTCAAATATGTCATTTATTCTGACAACAAAAGCTAAAATATATTTCCAGTTAATTTTTCCTAACAAAATTTACTCCAGCTTAAGTGGTAAATTCAAAATTTCATTATGAGGTATGTTAGCCCAATTCCATCCCCTCTAATGTCACCTCCTAGAAGATATCAAAAGAATAGGCAAACATGGAACACCTCTAGGGTGCCGGGGATGCCCGTGTCGGCAGCTCATCTCTCAGGCTTTCATCATCTTCTCTATTCACTAAAATAGGTTTTCCACAGATATTCAGGGAAGAAACAATGTTTATAAACCATGAAAGATTACTAGCCTCCTTGCGACCCTCAAGGGTACTTTATGGCCCAATCGCTGAATTAACCCAAACTCTATCATCCATGCTGAAAAGTTGCTCTAAGATTCTAAAATGATCTTGAGTTCCTAACAAGCTTTCTAGCAAGAAGCTTGTTTGTAGTTTGTTGATTTAAACTTTCACATCAAAAAACCACCACTGGAAATGGAAAGACAGCTCTGTGGTTAAGAGCACTGGCTGCTCTTGTAGAGGACCCAGATTAGAATCCCAGCACTCACATGGCAGCTAATAAGCATCTATCCAGTTCCAGGGGATCCAATGCCCTCCTCTGGCCTCTGTGAGCCCAGCATATAGGTGCACTCACTCATACACACAAAAATAAAAGTTATTTAATTTTTTAAAAAATCTACCACTATCAGTCAGGCATGGTGGCACATGCTTTTAATCCCAGCACTTAGGAGGATCTCTTGAAGATCAAGGCCAGCTTGGTCTACATAGCAAGTTCCAGACCAGCTGGGGTTACAGGGAGACCCTGTCTCAAAAAAAAAAAAAAACACCCACAAAAACAAAACAAACAAAAACCAAGAAACTATTACTGTTGGAGAAACTGAGTTCTTGAAGCATCTCAGAAAGACCCTAAAATGTGGGCCTCGCAGCTCTTCTTGGGATAACAGTATGCCCATTTGATTCTTTATGGATACAATTTACCAAGTCTTTAATTATCTTCAGTGGCTTCTAGGCCTGTTTTCATATGCTTGTTGTGGTAAACAGTTTGAAAAGTGATTTCAAGCCAGGACTGGTAGTGCGCACTTAGGCAGAGGCAAGGGTACTGTGAGTTTGAGACCAGCCTGGTCTACAATATAGCAAGTTCCAGGACAGTCATTTTTTAAAAAACACTGGGAAAAAAGGGAAGACAGGACTTCAACACTGAGAGTTGTTTCTAATCTGGCTACAAGAAACCTGCTGTCTGAGACTTCTGCCAGATCACAGAATGGAGCCAGGAGGAGTCGGTCAGGAAAGTGCATTTGCTTTTGGGTCTCCGCCTGTTCTGTCACTGCAGACAAGAATGGGCTAGACTGTCCTGTGAAGCTCAAAATCAAGAGCTCAAGTCTCCTAAATAGTGAGTGCTGTGATGCTGAGGCCTCCTTCTGTCCCAAGTCAACACAGCCTGTAAGCTCGTGGTCACAAACCAGAAGGAGCTACAGTCATAGTCAGCAGCTTGCCTTGCTCAGCTGTACACACACCCACATACAAAAACACACATGCACACACATGCATACATGTGTACACACACTCAGTTATACAAATGGATACTAATTATTTCAGGAAACTTGAATTTAAGGACAGTTCAAATCTGTCTCTGTAACCCCAGGCAAACAATTCCAGTTCTTTGATGAGCTGCAATAAATGGCCACTGGACTACTATGCTCATTTTAAAATATAAAGATACATAGGTCATAAATTCAAGCAGTTTGCTCTGTATTCTTCCTGGAAAACTCCTAGTTTCTCCTCTTTGGAGATACAAGAATCTCAAGAAAACAAACCTCCCAGTACAATTTCTATCAGTTCTTACAGTCGGATTACAAAGGACATTTTCAGATAGCGTTAGATTCAGGAGACCACAGCTTTCCAATGCTGTTTAAGAAGGAATGAGAACGCGCGCCTGCAGAGGTGCGCCGGAAGTGAAAGGCGCCGGAGACCACTGGTAGCTGCTTTGGTTTGAGCAAATGGCATAAAAGGTGCATCAGGACGTGAGAGGCAGAAGGGGGCTCTCTCTCTTCCACAGCAGGATGTGCACAGCAGGATGTGCACATCAGCACCAACAGCCAAGTGACAGGGGGTACAGCCAGGCCTTGGCACTCGGTTCTGCTTCTGCGGACTTGGTCAGGAGGATGGGCACAGGAGGCTGAGGGCAAACGTCTGACGACAGAGCAGAGGAGTGCCTGCACCCATCCTCAGTCCCTAAAATTTGCCATTTGTCTTCTTAAATAGCATGGACAAAAGTAAAATAATACTGAAATGAATCCTAATTTTGACAAGTGACCAACCAGAAGCAAAAAGCACTATTTTTTCCCAAGTCAGGGAACCAATAGCAATGAGCTGTCTCACATGTAATTGACTTGACTTCCAAACTGTTCTGTGTGCTTAAGGAAATCCTACTATAAATTTTAAATTTACATTTTGTTAATTTAAAATAGTTAATTTATAATTAGGCAAAGATCGTGTTCATTATTTCATCTCATGCAATTAAAGTTCTAACAATAATTTTAAAAATAGCCTAACTACATAAGTGTAGTTTCTCCCCGGTCCCCGCCCTCCTTTTTTAAATTCCACACTTGCTGGCTGGACTAAAATCACTATGTAGCCCAAAAGGACCTTCAACTCCGGGCAGTCTTCCTCCCTCGGCCTCCCAAGCAGCCCTGCCCAGCTCCCGCTGCTCGGCTACATCCTAAATGGACTTCCTCTAGATGAGCCTAGATGAGCAGTAAAAAAATTAGCAATGTCTCTTTTTTCTCTCTCTCACTTCTCCACTAGGTCATGAACTTGATCTTCACCTATGTAGGGTTAGGGTATTCTAGAATTCACTCACTCATTCAGCTAATTATTTTTCACGCAAATAATTTCAAAGATGCCTTCACAAGCACAAAAGGAATTTTGAAGTTCTACGGACAGAAGAAGGGACACAAAACCTCTGCTGCAGTGCCTCCTGAACCGGTTTCTGCGTCCTCTGTCTCCATCGACCTGCTCAGGCTACTCTGTCTCTGGGTTTTTTCACAAAGCAGGGAAGTCTGGAGCAGCTGTGTTTATTAAACACGGTGCTCTGCCAGAATGGTCTACATAGGCATCGCAGAGCCCTTCCAGCATGATGGCAGGGCCCCAGCTCGAGCGAAGGCTTCAGAGACTACCCTGCTCCTCTAACCTTTCCCCGTTCATTGATTCTTTTACATCAGCTTTGCCAAGGTTTTTTTTATTGTATTTATTATTTTTATTTTGTGTGTATGAGTGTTATCCCTGCATATATGTAAATGTACCCGTGTCATGCAGTGCCTACAGAGGTCAGAAGAGTGTGCTGAATTCCCGTGGAACTGGAATTAAGAATGGTTGTTAGCCACTATGTGGATGCTGGGAATCAAACCCAGGTCCTCTGCAAGAGCAGTCAGTGCTCTTAACCACTAAGCCATCTCTCCAGCCCCTCTGCTTTATTCCTGCTGTCTTTTGCATCTTCAGAACTCTCTCCTTGTCTAATCACTTCTCAAACCTTCACATGGAAGAGTGTCCTGGCATTGGAAACTGGAGGAAGGGTCAGTTTTGTATAATACAGAAAACTCCCTGTGTAAAGCACACCCCAACTTTGGAAAGGGACAGGGGCAGCAGGTGCAATGCCCTGGTCTTCTGGAGCTATTATCATCCTTGCACCTGCTTGGCCATGGAAGACCTTCCAGTATTAACAACCAACTAGAATGTTTGCAGGGTATTACCTACTGGTCACCTGGCAACAGATAAAATCATCCTTATATAAGAACCTTAGGACTCAACTATTCTGGCTGATGTTTCCAATATTCAAGAAGATCATCTTTCGGTATGGGAACACAGAATCATGTGTTTATGGAATAAGCAGAAATTCATTCTGAACCCAGACATGGGGGTACAGGACTGTAATCCCAGGATACGTGAGGCTGAGACAGAGCAATCATGAGTTAAGAGGCCAGCCTTGACCCATGCCTCAAAAAGAAGAAGAAATAAATTCATTTTGATAGGTAGCAATTGGCTTTGCAAACAAAAACAATCCTTTAAAGGGGGTAGGGGGGATTTCTTAACCTGGATACAATTAATTTTTTTTTTCCTCAGAAAAGTATGTAGCAGATGAAGATTTTAGCTGGAAACACCAGTCTCCATTAAGAGATTTTGAAGGAGCTGGAGAGATGGCTCTGGTATTAAAAGCACTTGCTGCTCTTCCAGAGGATTTGAGCTCAGTTCCCAGCACCCAGTGACCAACTACCCGTAACTCTAGCTTCGGGGGATCTGACTTCCTCTTCTGACTTCTGGGGTACTATAGCACACATAAGTAAAAATAAATCTTTCTTAAAAAAAGAAGAGGTGTACTTCCAAACCATTTAAGACAACCACAAATCTTTCACTAGAACCACACGTTTAATGTGTGGGCCTACAGAGGACAGGAATGGAGGTCACTGGACAGCATGAGGCAGGCAGCCATCCTAAGTCAGCATCCAGAGCTGCAGAACAGACTCCCACTATCTAGCCCCACCTTCTGCCATCCTACTTTCTTACTCTGCCTGGCTCTGCTCCAAGTTCAAATGGTGGAAACCATGACAACAAGGCTTCCCACTGGACAGCCTCAAGGCTAGAAGGGAAAACCGTATAAAAATGGCTCAAGGCTGAGCATAATCCACCTCAGCATAGCCCCCGGGACAGTAGAGGCTGTGGGAGCCTGGCTCTCCCACAAACCTTCTGTAGGAACTGTTCAAATCGCTCCCCCTCCCGTACCTTCCCAGACCCATCTCCTCTCTTCTCCTACCTGCTTAAAACCTATGGCACTGTGAGGTCATTCTGACCCAGAGTTGTGAAAAATGGCTACCAAGAGACAAAAGGCGGCTTTTAGATAAACAAATTTCTCAGTTCAAACCCTAGGAGTCCTCTAGATTTCTCTCTTTCTCCCACACAGCAATGATCCAAAATCTTCCTTCAAGGTATACTATGGTACTGAATCACTGACCACATCTGTGGTTCCCTTTCTCTCCCCACAGCTGACAGGCCACGTAGTGGGCTTTCCCTGATCCTCTGCCCTCGCCTACCAGCCCACTGTCTTCCTGCTGGGCCTCATTCAGGGCAGCCTGTCTACTTGCTATCCTGGCTTCTTTCCTTCTGTCAGGTCTCTATTTAGGTATCAAGACACTTTCTCAACCATCGCCTGGGTAGCCCAATCGTTCACCGGTCATTCACTATGACCTCCAGTCTCTGTCTGCAGCAGCTATCACTATCACTCAAAGTATTTTTAATTAGCATTTGTCTCTTTGCCCACAGAAATGCACAAAAGTGTTGGATGATGATCCTGGGAGAAGAAAGTACATTAGAGACTTTCAGAAGGTTGGTAAATTGCCTCCACGGTTTTTCCGGGATGATTCAAACATCTCTTTCTCTTTCCAAGTGAGGACACTTATTTCTGCATAAATCATTCCACTTCCTCTTATGTCCAAGACTAGACAATATTTGTCTCTTCAGTGAGGCCCTTGATAATTTATAAAAAAAAGAGCACTTATAACAAAACAAGTTCTGGAAGGTTTGGGGGCAATCAGTCTGACATCGGCAGGGTGAGTCTCAGCAGTGCTGTGTTCAAGTCAGATCTCCTGGCAGGCTGGGTTCCACAATGCCACTTGTGATCCACTGGAGCTGCTTGATTTAAACTCTGGCTGGGTGTGGTATGAGTGAGGCAAGCCACAGGCGCCAAGTGCTTAACTGCATTTCCATTGCTAATTGCATGCAGCACTTTATCATCTCAGAGGGAAGTTATTTGAGAGTGCTTCCAATTTCCCTTTCAGTTCTTCCAAGGTCAGGGAGAGACCTCCAGGGTACAGGGACCCTACTTTCCCCGTTCTTTTATAATTTTAAAGAAGTTGTTTGGGGGTTTTCTAAAAGAGTTTCTTTATGCTTCTGTCTCAGCCAAGTTCATAAACGGCTTTCTTTTGCCTGAATTTCCCCTAATTACCCAGAATAAATATGGAAGACAGAAGATGGGCTTTCTGAGGGATTCCTTCAGCCACATCCCCCAACAGAATTCTCAAGGTGCAGACCCTCTTTTGACGATCCCTCTTGTTCTGAATAGAACTTAATTAGGATGACTGACAGGGGTTTCTGACTAAAATATCATGAGAAGGTAACTAGAAGGCCCATGTCCAAGAAAAACTGCCTTCCTGAGGGGGCTAACCACCTAAGGACAGAACTGACTTCAAATTGACTGCAGACTCAGTACCCCACAAACCATACCCCATAAAACTAAGTACCCCATAAAACCTTTCATGCCAGAAACACACAGGAGAAGCACCGTGGGCTCTATACCATGAGAGAGTCCTCCACAGGGAGGATTTGCATGGATTATGAAAATGTTACTTTTTTATTCATTTAAACAGCTCCTTGCTGGCATGCCTCACACACACACACACACACACACACACACACACACACACACTGCTCTCTCAGCCTCACCGACAGATGTCTACCAGCTGGTCCAGCTCAGGGCAGCTGCACTCGTACATATCCCGGCAGCTCCTGTGGCTCTGGTTCATTAGCTCTCCCAGCAGTTGGACCATGTTGTCAGGTGCTTCTTCACATATCTTCTTAAACTGGAGCACACGCGCAGCCTCACTGTACACGTGCTTTGCCCTCTGGTAGAGCTTGAAGGTGAGCACTGAGGAAGGAAGGGCGTGGGGAAGGATGTCAGAAAGAGTTACTGGACCACATGTGTATGTGTGTGTTTAGTTAGTATGGTTTGGTCTGAGACAGGGTCTCACTATGTAGCACAGGCTGGCCTCAACTCAAGATGCTCCTGACTCAGTTTCTTCAGTGCTGGTATTGCATGCATGTCCCACCACACCCACCTAACACAAGATATAAAGGGCAACTATTTCTGTCTTCATTGCCAGTTCCTTAGCTTTTCACTTAGAATTTGTCATAGATATAAACTGTCTATTGGCAAATCAGTTTTCTTTCTTCATATTGATCTTCAGTTTCTGTCTTCACTCAGCACAGAAATGTGCACATACATGTCCAAGCATGTACTGAGCATAACCTACATGTCAGCCACTTTAAAGGGACAACCTCATGAGCTTTCAACATCATGGGAAGATAAGCAGCAACATCCCTACTAACGGACTGACAGGAAAGGAGCTTCGGTAGAGTGAGAGGTCCACCTCAGTGAGATGTCAGGTCCTGTCTAAATGGCAGAACAAAATAAGAATGTCTGGCCCTACTGCTACATTTTTTCCAATATGGCCCACCAGCAAGGCCCATTGAAAATGGGTATGCCACGTATAGTTGAAGGCTATATAACAAGGAACATGGTGCCAGATGGGGAAATCTCCCCTCAAGTCTGGGTAATCCAAAAGATCTCCAAAATAAAATAGGCTATTACCACAGCCCTTGATTGCTTCCCAGAACTTGAAAGTAAGACCCTATTGTTGAAGATAGGACATACTTTGGACACAAGACTTGGAGCAACGGAGCTGGAATTGACCTGGAAGCCTCCTCCCTGAAAGCTAGCTCTCGTGGTACCAGAGGATACTATGTAAGCTGCTAAGGGAGAAAATCAATCAGTGGTCCAACTCAGATGTAAAGCCTACTAAACAACAATAAATGGCCAAGCACACTATCATTATTGATGCAGTAGTGCTACTTTTATCTTGAGGGTTATAAACAGCTATCTAATTGGACTTAAAGCCCGCTCAATGTATGGGAACTCATGTAAACATAGTCAAATATACATGGTTGGAGAGGTCATAGATCCTAGAGAAAAACCATTATCAGCCACATCCCTAGACAAACATAATTTCTTACTATGCTAAATAAGTATCCTGATATTTACAAACAAGTATTACCACTCAAAACTCATCAAAGAAGTTTCTTTTGCAACAGATGGAGACCATTACAGAGTTCCATAACTGGTCAAATGCAGAGAATAAGTGTCAGCCCTAACTGACACATTTACAATGCAACCTCTACACCTAAGGTTCAGGGAACAGAGAGGAACAGGGGTAGAGAGAATACTAATACATCCCTCAACCCTTCCCAGCAAGGCTTCCTCATACAACAGAGTGCAATGCACATAGAAGGCCACAACCGGCAAGGTTTTAGAGACTAAGAGACTACAGAGTGCATGTCCCTGGATGGGACTCCTAGATTAAACCTCTGCCACCTGGGACTCAGGGACCATTGTGGAAGAGGTGGTGAAAAGACTAAGAGCAAGAGGTGGTGGATGACCACAAGGAAACAGAGTGTTCCAGGCAGCTGGGGATGTTGCTCTTATGAATTTACAGCAATGGTGACAGCATGCACAAGATATATGCATGCAAACTCAAACCAGACAAAAACCTAGCATAGAAGTGGAGAAATAGGTAAGAAGTCTCAACCTTAGCTGAGAAACCATGAGCAGCTGATCACTGCTGAGTAAGGGAGAGTTAGTCTTCTTTAAGGGAATGACACTAGATGGGCTGATGAGGTTTCCGTGGAAGAACTCACACTGAGGAACATCTGAGGATACAAACTTGACCCAATAGGCCTTAACCACTGAGCCATCTCTCCATTCTACTTTCATTAGTTCTTTATTGCTGTATTATAATAGTCTCCTACCTGTGCTAACTGTAATCCATGCCCATATTCACCAAACATGTGCTTCAAGCCAACTGTATGCTAGGCAATGCTCCAGATGAGAGCAAATGAGCTGCAGAATGCAGGACAAACAGTGTGTGTACACTGCTGTGAGAAGAGATGCGGTTAGAGGTGCCTCTTGATGGGAGCCATTGCACTCTAATTCTGATTCTGCCTCTTCTTAGGACCTTGCAAAGTCTGGTTTTATTGTTGTTGCTGCTATTTTTATTGTTTTCGTTTGTTTGTTTTCTATCCGTATCATATATATGCTTCAAACATAGAAGAGAAAGTATTTAGGTTAAAATAAGTAATCACATGCTTATCATCCAGTAGTATTAAATATTCATGTTTTTTCATAGTTATTTTACATTTTCATAAGAAATAAAATGACAGGATTTAAGCTAAAAAATAAGAAAGAAAATGCATATGACAGTAATTATGTTTACAAAGATGTATCCTGGAGGTAGAAGGGAGACTCGCTGGGAAGGAGAGTTTCAGTGCTCCCTGAATCATTCAGCTCAGATTCTAGACTATTTTATGTTGTGAACTGCAGTGTTTCTATTGTACATGGAAATTTTTTGCTCTTATAGAAACATAATCTAATTATAAAAACCAAAGTCTTACTATTTTTCTACCTCATTCCTCAGCATGGTATCACATTAACAGATCTTTAAGATTGTACTATGTTAGATGCTTTAATTTTTAAATTTTCTGTTTGGGGGCTGGGAAGATGGCTCAGCAGTTTAGAGCATTGGCTACTCTTGCAGAGGACCTGGGTTTGGCTCCTCCCACCCACATGGTGGCTAACATTCATCCTCAACTCCAGTTTCAGGTGATCTGATCTCCCTTCTTCTGACTTCTGCAGGGTGTTGTATGACACAGGTACACTTCCATGAAGGCAAAGCACTCATACATATAATATACAAAGAAATAAATAATTTCTTTCAAATTTCTGTTTAAGTTGCTGACTTATATTTCATAAAAATCATTGAATGGAATTTGGCTTGGGATCAATTAGGGCAGCTTTTCAAAGAATTTCAGAAAGGCCTATCCATTTTATACTGTGTATTTGTAAAAAAAGGTGATCTCAGCATTGACAATTATAGAATCAAAACAGTTAATCAACTCTTAAAAATTGATCTAAATCCTTAGTTATACAAAATAAGCAAGTACATCTTCCTCATGACTATGCAAATTTGTCTCATCATTAATAAATGGTAAAATTATGACTAATAAATTTTAACATTTTTTATGATTTGTTGTCCATAAATGTTTGATTTGTACACCTACTTTATATACCTGTCAATCTAGAGTTGTGTAAAACTTTCTCAGGTGAAAGAGATCATAAGTGGAAAACGTTCTGCAGCCCTAGTTTAAGCCATCCAGGATACGGTGTTTTATTATATCAACCCTAATAACACACCATTCTTAGGATCTGTGTAACAACATAGTCATCAGACATCTCCACAAACCAATAATGAAGAAAGTTCTTAACGTTTTCTCACAAAGGTTCTTAAGTGACTCATGAAAAGTGCTACAAACTCACACAGACTTCCCATTCTCCTTCAAGAACCCCCTTTAAGTCATCGACTCTGATCACCGCATCATGTAACTGCTGCTTTCCCTGTCGCTACATCCAGACCTATACTTTTATCCCTTTCATACTGCACTGTTTTGCAATGATCTGTTAATGGCTTTGCCTTAGTCACTCACCCCTGTAACCTACATTTTAGTCAACCTGGAAGACTAGGCTCCCAAAACAACGCCCGACTCATGCTACTTCCTATCCCCAGACCACAGCCTTTCCCCAGCGTTTACCATAGCCAGGAAGTGGTGCTTAGTCCCAACAGGACCTCCTCCTACAGCCAGACCGCCCCACCTATGGTCACTCTAACACTCTCTGCTTCTGGATAGACTCATTAGTCACACGGAGAAATGGCTTCTTCCTCTTCTCTGTGTCAAAACTTCATCTTTCTAAAGGCTCAGATTACAGTTTACATCATCCATGGAGGCCACGAGGGGCTCAGCTGGAAATAATTTCTTGACTGAATTTGTACCATGCCTGCAGTCCATGGTCTCATCTGGTGCTTATTGTACACTTTCCACAGTGATTATTTCTCGGATCTCTGCAAAAAGCTTATAGACTTCTTAAGAAAATTTGAGTCTCTTAGCCCCATGCACCCCCAGAACAACGTTCCCTCCATGGCACCTCCACATGGCACAGCCCAAGAGGTGTTTATGCTTGATTATGAAAAAATTAGGCCTTTACTTTTAACCCCAGTTCAGAATCAAAATGCTTCCATTTAGGCCTTGCTGTTTTGTTAAAAAAAAAAAAAAGAAATATCAATTGACAGTGTAACCTAGTGCTGTGGCTGAGAAAAGGGGACAGCCGCGTTCCCTTCACCAGTAGATCTGTAACTACTAACACCAAGTGATGGCTACAAATAAGAAAAATAAAAAGAATCACTAGTTAAAGGTAGGTAGGGAATCACAAAACATGTTTTGCTCCATGAGTAGCAGGTCCTGAGAATCCCCCACAATACACTGTCATTTGCTGCTTCCACAGTCCTGCTGAAATGGGAGAATGATCATCCTAGGATCTGAGTGTCAAAACATCCTAAGGGAAAAAAGCTTCACCAATCAAATGTACTGGCAGATGCCATCTACATGGACTGAATGAAGAAACAGCACAGGAGGAGCAGCAGCCCGTCCTCGGAGCTCCAAATGGGACAGGGAAGGGAAGGGCGATGGACTGACAAGTATTGAGGTCTAAATGAGAAAGGTCCCCACAGGCTCATGTATTCGAACACTCGGCCCACAGTTACTGGGGGAGGAGGGTTTGGAACTTGTAGGACATGGAGCCTTGCTGAAGGAAGTATGTGACTGAGGAAGGGCTTTGAGGGTTTAAGAGTCTCACTCCACCTCCTGCTCACCCTCCTTCTTCTGTGAGGATAAAACGTGATCAGCCACCTGCTGCCATGCCTCCCCAAACTCTTTCTTCTCTTTCTTCTACAAGTTGCTTCTGGCCATGGTGTTTTATCACAGCAACAGAAAAGCAACTGATAAAATATGTGTGCCCAAGATGGTGCCAATTACTTCGTACATGTTTAATGGACCCCAGGTCACAGAATATGCATTTTGAAGGGAAAGAAAATGGCTTTGGCAACTGTACCTTAACAGTATTATTCTTTTTAAAATCTTTGAGGCTGGAAGCCAGGTGTAGTAGCTTATACCTGTAGACCCCAGCACTAGGGAAACTAAAGCAGGAGAACTGTCTTGAGTTCCCGACCAGCCAGGGCTACAGTGTGCGGTTCTGTCTTAAAACCCAAAAAAATTGAAAGAAAAAAAAAAAAAAAAAAAACACTTGAGGTTGAAACAAAATCTGCAAAATACCAAGCTTAGGATTCCATATGTTTCATTTTACTTTTGAACTGTTTCACCTCCCACAATACAGACTGTTACAAAGTCAGAGCAAGACGGGGAGGGAAAAGAATCATTTCAGTTAGGTACCACGTATGAAGCAGCCCCTAGTTCCCAGGTCCATTGTCATTTATACTGTGCCATAGAAGACAATAAAGTCACCGTCTCCAGGGTCACAAATCAGGGCTGTTTGGCTGACAGATCCCAATGCCATGCAATGATGTGAAAACATCTTTATTAACCATGAAAAATGGAAAATTTGCAGTCATATAGAACACTGAGAAATACACTAATAAAACCATCACTTATATGAAAGTTATTGACACTTTCTGTATCTATATCAACTGATAATCTATCAGAGTATTTTTAAGTAAATTATAGATAACATGTATATTTTCTCCTTACCTGTTGAAGTATGCTCCTCTATAAAATAAAGATACTGTCTTACATAAAACTGCATCATTATTAACCTAACAAAATTACCACTGATTCCTTAAGGTATCAAATAGCCAGTCCATGGCTTGGTGTTCTCAGGAATTCCCACTTAAATTTTAGTTGGTTTACACCAAAATCAAAAGTCCACATATCACTGAGAAAACTGACCCTCCCACCCACAGCAAGGGTGTAGTCCCTGGTACACTGCCAATGCTCTAGAGGATGGCCCTATACCTTACCCATACCGGAAGCACTAACTGGACTCGGTGGGTTACTAAAAACAGAAACAAAAAAAGAAGACATGAAGTTGCAAGAGGGGATGCAGTTGGGGAGGTCTGGGAAGAGTTGGAGAGGGGGTATATGTGACCAAAATACATTGTATACATGTATGGAATTCTCAAAGAATACATAAAAATATGTTTTTAAAAATTCACACCGCATATTCAGTTGCTATGTCTAATAAGTCTCTTTTAGCCAAGAACTTACAGTGCTCTTTGATACCCTAGATTCTCAACATCATATCTGTACACACTCCAAGGCCATATCCTGTACCAAAACAACATGGTCCATTAGGGAGTGTATGCTTTCATTTTCCTACCCAACAGGTTTACACTATTACAAGCAACATTCAAAATATGCCAATGAACGGCACCCGGCAGTCCTGCCAACTTCTGTGTCTGTCTTTTCCTGAAGAAGTGTTGCCAGCAAACCCTTCTGCTGGGCACTCTGAATGTGGGTGAGAGACCACAGCTCTGGCCCCTCAACAGCAGTGACTCAGGTAGCATGGGCAGGGGGACATCTGTTTTCAGTTGTGATGTGAAGATCTTGCTGAAGGTTACCACAGATGTGCAAACCCTCTTCAGGAGAGAAGCAGATCTTTGTTGGCTGGGCATCTCAACTGTCCTCTGGATCCAGGGTTCTGGCCTGTTATATGTTCCTCGGGAATCTTTTGTACAGGTACAAAAAAAAAATCAAAGAAAATCTGAAACTTTGTCAGGTTAACTTTATGAATACGTGTTCTATCTGTCTGTAGCTTCCTGTAACCCTTAACAATTATTACATCAAAGGGCAAAGGGCACCATCTCACTATGTCCACTGCAGGTGCCACTGCTTTCAAGACGAAGTCAACTTCAAAATGTAATACTAGCTGCCTTCCAAAGGCTACTAGTGGTAGCCTCTCCTAGCCATAAGGTTTCAAAGCACAATATATCACATGGATCTCAGAATACTGTTTCTTGGATAATTACTGAACTAAGTTCTGAAACCTTAGCATTCTGAAATCTAAATGAACTGCAAATAAAGATTTCATTTGCTTGTTGAAGAATTTTCATTTGTATAAGAAATGATTGCAAGCTCGAAAGTTGCGTTCTGACTTCATCCCTCAGCATTCTCTACTTTCCCAGCACACTGGCCTCATCTATTCAAGATTTTCCTTGTGTGCTCATTGGCTTACACAACTCCCCTCAGCTAGAAGACAGCTCCAGCACAGCGAGCACCTTTTCTCATTTCCTCAACAATGTGTCTCCAGCAGGTAGAACAGGATTTGTCATACAAGAGGAGCTAAATAACGTTGGTCAAATGGTTCTCGTTCATCTCTTCTGTAAAAAACTACAACTAAGACAAAGCTATATACATAGTTATTGAACAGATGTAATAGGAGAAAACCTGCTGGCATCCCTACAATAAATTGCATGAATTTTTTTAATGGGTGACGAGGCAGATAGAAGTGATGAGTGATCTTCAGTCTCCAAAGTAAACCTTAACATGCATTATCACAGATGACTGATACTTGCTTATAATATACTTTGCTTCATAAATGTGATAGGAATTTCTAAAGCAAAGTGTTTGGAAAAGAGAGGGAGGAAACAGTTGATAATCCGTTTAAATACACTCCTTTACTAAGCAATCTTTGTAACAAAGAAGTGCTTTCTGCTTTCTACCTTTAAAAATTGGATGATTAGAGGCACTGTCCACTCTTGTCCAGGTTCAGTTCCCAGCAACCACACAGCAGCGAACAACTGTCTGTAACTCTAGTTCCAAGGGATTTGACACCCTATTCTGACCTCCATAGACGTTGCACAACATGAGTGCACTTACATATATGCAGGCATAATGCTCATACATATAAAATAAAAATAATTTCTTAAAAAAACAGATGATTGGGACTAGAAAGATTGCTTGGTGATTAAGAGCATGTACTGGTCTTCCAGAGGACCTGAGTTCAGAACCAAGCACCCACATAGGACAGTTCATAACTGGCTATAACTCCAGCTCCAGAGGATCCAGTGCCCTCTTCTGGCCTCTTGCAGACACTATACTCATGTGTACAACACCCCGACACACACACACACATACATATTAAAGAAAATATAAAATTTTTAAAACCAAATGACTGCTTAGTTTTGGAGCAGAACATCTGTAATCCAAGAATCTGAATCAGGGCAGAGGTTATCTTTTGGGGAATGGTTTAGGTAAAACCTTAGTCGGGGAAACATACTAGATACTAACTTTCTCACACAAACCCTGAGGACAGTAGGTCAACAGGAGATGAAAGGCATGCCTAGTCAACTCTGAATAAATCTCACTGGACTCACTTTAGATTCTACAGGCAAAAATGGATGGCCCCTTCTTTACTGCTTCATCTACGGTGAACAGTTTCAAAAGCACCAGGTAGAATGGTCATTAGGCAACAGTCCACCATCAGCTCTGATTGAGCACCTGCCTTGTACCTTAGTGCAAGCTGACGATGACAGGAGATGCACACACATGAAGTTGAAGTCCCTGTTTATAGGAACTCCACTAAACAGAATAGACAAACCATGAGACCCCTGCACAGTGACCAGAACAGCATCATTCCAGGTGCTGAAAAGATAAAGGTGCTCTAGGAATGCTGGCTTGGTAGAGGAGGGCCAGGAGCAGAAGAGAAATGGGGCTTAAGCCAGAGTTGTCCTGCTGCAAAGACAGAACAGCCCAAGGCCAGAGCTGAAAGCAGAGCATTCACAGGCCTGAAGAAAGCAAGCTGCATGTAACATGGAGTGGGGAGACATCCTCACATTTGAGGATGTGACATCCTCTGCTGAACCCACTATACAGAAATCACAAATTAATCACTATGGGCCATGGCCGGCCATAGTGATGCCTTCTTGGCCTGCACAATATATTTAAATTGGGGAAGTTTACATAAAAATCAGGATTTCTACTTTTTCTTGGAAAAACTGAGAGGTCTGTCTGTTCTAAGCCTGCTTTCTGCACGAGAAACACTAGCTGGAGCTGAGGAGATGGCACAAACTCTTCATTCCACATGGTCTACCACTCCAACCATCCAATGTGTGAACTGCCTCACTAGTTTCTATGCCTGCCGGGTCCCTGCAGGCACCTGTGCATGGCCCCTGTTCCAAAAAGTCTGCGTGTCTGTACTTCATGGCAGAGAGGGGAGAGGGGGCAAATCTCCTCCTTGAGTGGTTCATCGTGACAAAATAAGCCATTATGACTCTTACAACTAAAGGTCACTTCCCCTAGGCACACTGCTAGCTCTGTATTGAATTATATTCTGTCTTCCATCAACTTGGTTTAGTTATGCTTCCCCAGACATATGCGTACACAATGTAGCCTTTGACATGTGGAGACAGCCCTCAGGTCTTATGTCTTGAACACTACTGAAGATGCACTATGTGCCAGCTCCACACTAAGGAACCAATAATAACAAATGAAAAGGGCTCTTCATGCTCAAGAAGTAAATCTATGCAGAGAAATCATTAAATAAGAGTAATAACGACAACAGAAGTTAAGGAACTCCTCACAGATAGAGGGAAAGCATCCTGCTCTAGGTTAACCTAAAACCTGAGTATGGAACCATGACTGGGGACAGGAATGGGACTCTAGGAAGCAGGATGAAGAGTAAGGACAGTAAGACAGAAAGAGAAAAGTTAAACAAGGAGCCTTGAGCAGAAGGTAACCAATGAGGCTGCCAGAACCCAGTGCCTTGGGAGTCTCTAAAACCATACAGAATGGACCTAGAATCAACCTGCAAAGGAAGGCAAGACAGGTAACAAACCTCTGACACTCTCATTCTTGAGTATTGTCCTCCAAGGGGTAACTTTTCCACAGAGATGTGCCCACTCTCAGTAGTTTCAGGAATGTTCCAGTACCACCAAGATGCACTTGAATGGGCTGCCAGCTTGACATGGGCCAGGCTATACTAAAGCCAGGTAGGCAGAGGGGATATGGCACAGTGGTTGTGACCTTTGAGAGAGGAGGCAGCACCAACGTCATCATAAAAGTTGAGTAGCTGTTCAGCAAACCAACTAAAAGGTAGAGTAGGTAGCAAAGAAAAGCACTGAGAACGGAAAGCTGCAGGACACCATGGGCAAAAGTACGGCAATTAGAAGCCCACTTAGAGAACACCCAGCACACCCTGGCTGAAAGTACGGCAATTAGAAGCCCACTTAGAGAACACCCAGCACACCCCGGCTGAAGCATAAAATAAGAAACAGAAGGAGCAAGGAGCCCAACGAAAGAGAAAAGGCCAGGTGGTGGCAGAGGGTGGATGGTGAGGCATGTGTGCTGTATATAAGTGGCTCCTGGCCTTTTCAGAGTTAGAGAGAACCTTTGGAAAATTAAACTGACGGACACTGTCCCCAATATGAGGGCACAAATAACCCAAATGCAGCCTATACTCCAGCACACACATGGCTCCACAGAGCTATTGGATCCAGATGATAAATTCCAGTTGGAGGTGAGAAAGCATACCAGGCTTTAGCTATTAAATCAGTCAAGACTTTTGTCTGTAACTACAGAAACCTACACCAATTAGCTTAAAGAAAAGAGGAACTTATTTTGACGCTCTCAGGGAGCCACAAAATCATTAGGATTATCTACATATCCCTGCCCACAGTTCGAATGTGAGAACAGTGGGAGAAGTCAGAAGGCAAGGGAACCGGGCAGTGAGGAACGATCCCTGCAGGTGTCATTCCACAGGGAGCTGTCCGGACACCACACTGCACTTCCGGCACTTTTTCTGCTGACCTGTAGTAGTTAGACTCAAAGACCCAACGATAACTACAACCCAGCATGGCAAGAGGAGCCTAGTGAGGACCTTCGCTCACATGCAGGTTTTAATTTACCTAAGAAAGTTAAATCTGACCCTCTCCTTTCCATAAAACAGGCACGACTCTCCCTCTCATCCATTCTCAGCAGACAGGAAAGTTCTCGGCTGCTGGGGCACCTGCCATAGGCCTCTTCCGGCAGTGGGCGTGGTGGTGGCTTCATTCACATGACTAAATTTCAAGCCTCCTTCAGACGTGTTTATTACACTCTGATCTGTAGGTGTCTTTTGCCGGGGTCAAGCCCATGGTCTCATACACATTTGGCAAGTTCTCTACCATCGAGCTACATCTGAGATGCGTTATGCTGTTCTTAAACGGCACTTCAGAGGTGGAGTGCCATCCTGGGGATGGGTCTGAGGCCAGAGAAGGGAGAGCTGGCCTTTCTCGGTGTAGCAAGTTTCTCCGTGTGTAGACTCCTAATCACCAAACCACATAAAGCAGTCAGAATGCGGGGGAAGTAAAATGTTTTTCAGTGGATAAGTTAGGAGGCAGTAAATATTGTGGAAATTACCCTTAGCCTAGATGAAGACATCATCCCAGGATAATTAATCAAAGCAAAATAATAAATAGGCTGATCTGAGAGAATTGGCAATCTTTATCATACGAGTATATGGTTAATCTTTCTGAGACTCTCATACCCTCAAATACTTTTCCACTGCTGAGAGGTCGTGAAGCTACTGGCCAATTGCCCTGTAAAATGGGAAGCTCTGATGGACTAAACCATTAGCTTGCTACCAAGAACAGCAATTCAGAGGTAGATGGAGAAACCCACTTCACAGTGCTCTCCTGGCCCTCTGTTTCTGTGTGTGGTAAAGCTATAATCCCCATTCTGAGGTTTGGAAACTGCGCTATTGAAGCATTATAATGGGAAAAACGCTATATAACTCTGATTGAAGTTGAATGCGGTTTCAAATTTATTTTCCTAGTAATAATATTTTTCATAAATGTGAAGTTTATGAAATGGTTGAACCCACAGAAAATAGATTGTGCTTTCAGCCACATTAGTACCCCATTCCCATGGGGCAAAGACTAAATCAAATTAGTATTTTACATTTCAAGGGAAAAATATTTAACTACCTGATTTTAAAAACAAAACCACCAGTGAAAACAGTATACATACACTTCAAGTAAAACCACATTAATCCATGGAAAACTACATTCCGAGAAGCATTTGTGAAGATTTAAAAATCCACAGTGAATGCCCACTGTCCATGGAGAGGACAGCACCCCATTCAGAACTTCTTTTTCAAATTTCCAAGAAGCAAGAGTCAGCCCTATTTCAAAATAAGGTTTCCTCCTCTGCTCTTCAAGCTTTTGTGTAGTCATCCTCTCCTGAGCTCCTTGCTCCAGCAATGCAGACCCAGTAATGCGACCAGACAGAGCCCCCTCTGGCTCATTTCCAGTCTACATTCTGCCTTCCTGGTCTGGACGCTCACCACGAATTGTACCAACTTCTAAATGCCCTGCCTCTTACCTCTAATCAACCTATACCCAGTTACCAGAATAAATGTCCCAAATCTCCATTTTGATTGTGGCCTTGTCAAATATTTCATTCTATGAAATGATAGCATATTTTCCATTGTCCAAAAGCTGTTCCAAGAGGCCTCCTCAGAATTTTCCCATAGCAGTTCTGAAAGAGAATACTCCAGAGTACACAGAGTGTGCTCCAAGACTCATGCCTATATTATACTTGAACTTTCCAAATTTCAGGGAAGCATTAGAAAGATAAAATGTTTTATAAACATCTAATGAGGAGTCCCTATGATCAAGGTGTTTATACTATAACTGAGGATGCTGCCCCTTTACAGCAAGGCAGGAGCAAGTAGACGCGGGTGTCAGCTGGTTTGTTATATATGCTTTCCATAGGCATGTTGTTATTTATCTCCTGGCCACACCACCACACACCCTCTTAGCTTGTGGGATGAAAAGTAGACTCTAGCACTGGCCTGTACACTAGCCACTTGGGCACTGACCAGTACACATTACTGGAGTGACTCTGGACTCTTCCTGTAGAAAGTGAAAATGTGGAGCTGCTATGTCTTTAAAATACTACCTAGTAAGATAGGTTCACGTTTCTCTTTCCTTCCTTAAATATTTGAAGAGAGGTAAACCAAAGAATAGGGGTATATCCAGCACATCACAAAGACGAAGCAAAAACCCCAAGAAAGAACCATCATTGTCAGAGGATCTGAGATATCGGGTTACCCTTTTCCCTAGAAGATAAAGCAGAAAACTTTACTCCTGACATGAGCCTGTTCTCTATGGTCAGACAGCAGAGTATAAAATGAAAGGCAAGCGCAGAAAGAGAACCAGAGAGAGCAAAAGGAACAAGAACTAAAGGAGTACGAATGTCCCCTAGACCTGACTTTTAATGACTTAAAGCATAATACCATCTACATGTAGCAAAGGAAGTGTTATTTTATTTGTTCTTTTATTTTTGTTTCTGTGATGGTTAGTTTTCATTGTCAACTTGACATAACCTAGAATTACCTTGGAAGAGAGTCTGAATGAGAGACTGTCTACATTTTTGTTGATCTGTGAGCATGTCTACTAGAGTGTCTTAGTTATGTTAATTGATGTGGAAAGATCCAGTCCACTATGGGTGGCACTATTCCCTGGGCTAAAGGTCCTGACCTGCATATGAGAACAGCTGAGCACAATCAAGTGAACAAATGAGCATGTGTGCATTCATTTCTCCTGCTGTTGACTGTGGGTGTGATGTGACTATCTGTTCCTGCCTAGACTTCCCCACAGAAAGGAAGCTAGAACAATCTCATAACAATATATCCATTTATTTCATCTTGTGAAAATGAAAACAGCACACAAAGCAAAGGGCCCTTCACTTTGACTTTATGAGAAATCCACTGCACAGATTTTAAGCACTGTGGCTTCACCAACATCTGCAAACTTCAGAAGGGTCTATAATTTCCTTTAATGTATCTTTTATGGAAAATTTTTCTTCCAAAGTTCTTATAAGGACCACAGAGCTAAGCATGATGCCTTACACCTAATCGTAGCACTTAGGAGGCTGAGATAGGGGACTGCTGTCAGTTTGAAGCCAGCCTGGGCTATTGAGTGAGATTCTGTCTCAATAAAATAAGAAACAAACAATAAAAAGCAACTGAATTTTGTGAGACAACATTGCTTAAGGCAATTTCCTTAATATCTGAGAACAGTTAACTGGGACTTGAATTACTGAATTCATGCTTTTAATGTGGTAAAAGATCTTTACATGCAGAGTGAGACTCAGTGAGGTAAGAATGATGTCAGAAAGGGTGGGGCCTTAAGTCAGGCTAGCATAGGGCTCACACAGCCTCTGTTGTCTTGCCTAGTCACAGAAGTGCTTCACCTTAGTTTTCTCATCTGGGAACTGAGGGTTGCCATGTGCCCCAAGGTTACTGTAAGATTCGAATAAGATGGTATATATGAAGAGGATAAACCATAAAGTAAATGCCAAGTTGCCTTGTGGTATTTTGGGTTTGATGCTGTTTTCATTCACCATCAACTGTGGATGTCTTCCTGCACAGCAGTCTAAGCCAGGGCCCCCTCATGATTACTACTCAGGACCAGGAACCAAACAAACCAACAACTGGTCTGTACTTTGTCAGTATATGTGTCCAGTTCAGCACAGTTCAGTCACACAGCCCATGTATCCCAACCCAGAGGACAGTCTGGTTACTCTCAATAAATTCTTCCTTCTGTAAACTGGCATACAGACAAACTCGCCCATTCTTACCTCAGAGCATATTTTCTCCATGGATTCATGACTCTTAATATGTGTGGTTGACTATCTCCTACGGTTAGTACATGTGCCCACTGCTCCCAGCACTGACCACAGTTTCATCTCTTCCTCTTGTGTCATGCCTTGGGAAATATTCCCTTCCAACTGAGAATGGTCTCTAAGCCTCTAGGACCCTAGACCATGAAACCACACACCTAAACAATTCCTAGTGTAAGCAATACCTAACAAATAGTCCTTAAACATCCTAGCCAGTTACTAGTGATGGTTTGCAGCCATTCTAAACACCTAAAGGGTTTGAGGATTTTCCTTAGAGTGTGTGTTTAATTTTAATGACCTCTAAGCATTTCTAAATCTAATTACTGGGAATCTGGAAAAAGAAAAGAAGGATTGCGTGTGGGCCTTTGGGCTTCTGGCCAGTTTCACAGAAGCTGCAAGCCACAGTTGATGGTAAGCCTCACTGCACTGTCACATCAAGGTCCGTGTCACACATCTCACACTTATATCCAGGTGAAGAAGGTAAATTTGGCAAAATCTGAATATAGACAGTCTCTATGTACCTAAAGACATGGGTTTCCATGGCAGAAAATTAGTTCAAGTCAAAACTAGGTATGTCAAAGTGTAAGCACCTCAAGTAAAGGGCAGTGACCCCCTCAAGAGCCCTCTGCTAGGAGTGGTTATCACCCTTGCCTCCAGTAACATAATCTTTCAATACAGTGGCCTCAACAAGAGCCATGTCTTCTGGATGTTTTAGGAAAACATTTGTTTTAGGGCTTGCACCAAACAAAGCAAAAACTCAGAAAGACAAGTCAAATAGATGAAAAGATTTTGGCCCTCAAAATTTACCTAGTTGGTTATGGCTAGATGGATAGATTTATAAATTAAATAATATTAATCTAGATAACTCCAGAATCTACATGATAATCTACGTTCCTGGTTTTTAAAATGTTATTCAAGAAATAAAGGAGAAATCCTTTGAAGATGATCAGAGTGCAAAATGGATTCATTCATTCAACACAGACTTCATGGACACAAACAGAACACTGGGAGTTACAGCAGGGGATGCACAGAGGCAGTGGAGCAATTATCGTGGATAATGGGGCAGAATGGAGCATGCATCATTTTTACAGAAACATTCTCTGGAGGAAAATATTAAATATTTAAATAGCATTAATTATTTCCTTTGTATTTGGCAAGGAATTATGCAAAATTATTCTAAAAAAATACTAAAGGAGGAGGGGAGGAAAGGCAGGCAGACATAGAAAAAAGAACATGAACACAGGGGAAGAGATGGCTGAGGTTGGGATGTTTAGGGACGATGTGAAAGATACTGAGCTTTCCACAGGGATCCAAATCTCACTTCAGAAAAAGGGGGTCTTCCAGTAAGTAAAACAGTGTTATTTAGGATTACAAACCCAGAGACCAGACTTGGTTTCTTAGAAGCAAGGACATGGGTTAACCCAGGCTGTCCTTGTGTCTATTACATGCTCAGAAGGCAGATGGAACAGAACAGACAAAGGCTACAGTCAGATGAAGCAGCGTGCTCAGGCAGCTAGGGAGTGGTGAGCCTCTACTGAGAGCGTTCTTGACATCAAAGCCTCCCTGAGCTTCTGACAGTAACTCCCAGATCTTACTGTTCTTCTAGATTTCACCTGCTCTATGTCTTTATTTAGGTACCAGAAAAAAAAAAAAAAAAAACAGAAAGAAATGAATCTGCCCCTTGACCCCCCAAGTCACTTCCCATACTTTATCCTTAACTCTCCAAGCTGTCCATACCCTGACTTTATTTACTTCCTTTCTAGTTTTTTGATTCTCTCCCTCCCTCCCTCCCTTGACATAAATGGTCACCAGTTCCATCTAAGTTCTCCTTTGCAGTCTCGAGGCTCTAGTCCTCACTAATGCCTTGGCTATTCAGTGTAGAGCAGCGGCCTTGTTTCCAAATAAGCATCCCCTCCAGCAGCTCTGCTACCCATTCCTGACACAGGCACTCCAGTAATCTGGCCTGGAAGCCTCCTTGTCTTCAGTCAGCCCCTATCTGAAACGGCAGAGTACTCTCTCAGTCTGGGAAGTGCACAGCTTTCCTTTAGGATTCAGCACATAGGATGTCCCTATGAAGCCCTAACTGACCTGGAACTCGCTGTTCAGGCTGATTCATGGTAGCCTTTGTCTGTTGTGTCCTATCTGTCTTCTGAGTAGACATTTAATAGACATGATCACAGTGTTGTCTGGGCGTGCCCTTGCTTCTCAGAAACCAAGTCTTGCCTCTGGGTCTGTAATCCTAAATAACACTGTTTTGTTTACTAGAAGATCCCCTCTTTCTGAAATGACATTCTGACATTGGACTACCCCAGGCTGGCCCTAATCTCACAGAGATTCACCTGCCCCTGCCTCCTAAGAGCTGGAATTAAAGGTGTGTACCAGTATGCTGGGCTTTTCATGCCTCTTTTCATGGAAAAATGGAGGAAACCAGTTCAGTGTTTTTCTAGAGCAAGACTCAGCAGGCTTCTCTTGCAAAGGGCCAGAGCGAAAGTGTTTTGATTTTGTGGGTTATTCAGGGAGCAGGCTTCACTTGGTCAGCAGTTCACAATGTATCGCTCCAGTGATTCTAGAGACAGAATCAATGTTCAAAGTAAAATGGATATAATGTTAGAAATCAAAACTCAATCCTTGCTCTCACATTATCCCCTTTCCCTGCCCTCAAGATGTCATTAGTTACATCCTCAGCTCTGGAGGACAAGTGGATCCCAAGGCTGGCTTAGACTAAATAGTCAAGTCAAGGCCAGTCTGGGAAACTTGGTGAGATCGTGTCTCAGAAACTAAAAAGAAGAGGGCAGGAGTGGCTCAGTTATACAGTATTTTTTTAGCATGGGCGAAACTCCAGGTTTTCGATCCCTAGTACTTTAAGAAAAAAAATCAGAAATTCATAGCAGGTGATTAATGACTAGTTCTATAACTGAACTGGATGGCAGCATAGAACTGGGGCTCTAAGGCTGACCTGTGCTGAACTCCCACCTCCATAACTTTAAGGGAAATTAAATGTTAACTAGATGCCCTAGTCCCTAATCTCCCACAAACAGAAAACCTTTGCTTCTAAGAGGAACGGCTGTACAAAGACTCCACAGTGGGCCTCCAACACACACCCCATCTTCATTGTTTCTGTTATCATTAGGATGAAAACAGCATTATTTGAAGGTACCAGGAAAATAGAAACGTATTTCTGCACTAAGCAGGCTGCCAGTTTCACCGGAAGCAGTGGAGACTTTCTGGAATTCTGCAGTATTCTACAGCAGTTGTGAGCAATTCTCCAACCTAGATCTATAAATGATATAAGAACCAGAAAGTGGATAGGAAAAATTTAGGTTGAAAAGTAAGGCTTAAAAGCTGAAAGTTTCCTGAAGGTAGAAGTCATGCCTTACCTTTGTGGACACACAACACTTGTGTCCACACACAAGCAATGTTGGTTGAAGAAATAGGTGGATGTAAGAAGCTAAAATACAGATATTCTTCAAATTCTCTTATTTTAATCAGTAGTATCCATGTGGAAGCTTGAAAATCTTCTATCCTAATGTGGGAATGGGCCATGCCCTCCTTCCAGAGACTCACCATCTTGAGTGTTCGCACTCAGGATTTGGGTTCGGAGTTCTTGCGGGCTAATTCCCAGACATCTGCAGATCTCCTCAGGACTATAGGGTTCAGCATGAAGTGCATCCTCTGTGACCAACAGCATTTCTTCAAGACTAATCCCCAGTTTGGTTTGCACTTCCTCCAGCTGCAGGACTTTGTCCCATGGCAAGCCTTTGTATTTAGCCAGGAGCTGCAGGTTCAAACCAAGGCAGAGGTCAATTTTCACTTTAGAATTCAATATTCTGATATATTGTTTTAATTAGTTACATTCATTTCAGTATGAATTTCTTTTCCATTCAACCTATCCAAATCTCCCACAATTGCTTGGAAATGCATTATGGGTTCAGATGTTTAGAATTAAATATGCTTTTGTGACAGTAGTATAAAAGTGACAGTCACTGAACTTAAAACATATACATCCACATGCGTTTGGGAGTATCCCCCCAAACACACACCCTGATAGCACCACACACACACACACACACACACACACACACACACACACTTAAAACATATACACCCACCACCGTTTGCGAGCCCCCCCCCCAAACACACACCCTGATAGCACCACACACACACACACACACACACACACACACACATGCTGACACACTATTTCTCCTATTCCTCCTCCATCTTTTTTTTGTCTGTCACCACTTTCCCTCAGGGCTATTCTTTCTGAATATTTCATTCTTTCATCTCTATTCAGCTTGTCCATACGCCTCTATAAAAAGTCTAGAGAAAACCATTCAGTTCTCACTGAATCTAAGTGCTGAAATGGACACGGCAGTCCTGACTCCATTATAGTACTTCCTGATTACTACATGCTTCTTTGAAAATGGCTAATGAGTTTAAGTATCTAGGCATTGAGAGTGAAGTCCCAGATTTTAAATGAAAAGCTCATTAGTGACCTTATGAAAATTTCCTTCATTAGGTCCCTGCTACTAGTAGATCTCTACATTCTTCCAGTCTCAAGAAAAAGAGCTTGGGGGCTGTCAAGATGACTCAGAAGATAAAAATGCCTGCCACCAAGCCTGAGGACCTGAATTCAATCCCTAGCACCCAAATGGTAGAAGGAGAGAACAACTCCCACAAATTCTTCTGATCCCCTTCCATATACACACAATAAATAAATAAAATATAATTTTTAAGAAGAAGAAAGAGCTTGGTTTTCCATTGCATCCTGAATCAGTCCTACAGTTTGACGGAGGGGCCGGGAATAAACCAAATCTTTCTGACCAGGTTCATTCATGGGAGTCCCAACCCAAAATATATTTCTCTCATTTTCCCTAAACCACTAAGAGGCCTTCTTCATAGCAGATGACAATCAAATTGATGAGATCTAAACAATGCATTGCCTGGGTGTGAGGACAGCAGGTATAAACAAAAATAAGAAGTTAGCCATCAATAAATGTGTCTCTGATTTGCTCTTCCATTCTATTGCTTGAATTTTCTCTTTTGGAGAGAATGCAGAATTTACCAAAAGATGATGATAGTTTGGTTAGGATGGCTCACTTCTGAAAAATGTTACTAACAGAAATTCTCATATTCATTAATCATCTTTTCCTAAAACCCTGGATCATACATTTGAAAAGAATAATTTTAAAGCAGAATTGGGAAAAGAGAAAACAGAATTATGTTTTTCTGTTCAAGCATTTCATAGAACATGGTATCATTTTTCCAGTATTTTTTCTCTTTTTATTACTTTTATTAAATTTGTACTTTGACAATTCATACATGTATAAAGTACATTCTGATTACTGTACCCCCACATCTCTAATCTCCTGCCCACTCCATCATGTCTGCTTGATTGATTGATTTTGAGACATACTGAATTTAACCAGGACCATCTGTGGGGCCATAGGTTTAAAACTATCCACTGGACCCTGGAGGGTGGGCTCCTCAGAGGGCACACAACTGAGGACACTGACTGCCTCTCTCTCCCAGAATCCATCAGTACTGTAAATACGGTCAAAAACCCATGCTGTTCAGCTGGGGGGCGGAACAACACGACTTGAGGCCCTGGAGGAGCTAAGGAATCCAGAAGTCCAGAAGAAACTTGGAAACCCTGGTGAACACAGCGGTTTGGGGTACTTGGGGGACAAGGGCAACACAAGGGAAGTGGGGACTCAGAGACTTGAGAGACCTGGGGGCAGGCCATGGCTGTGGGAGCATTTGGAGATGTGGTTGCCTTGGGAGGAGGTCCAAGGAAAACAGGAGGATTGGATGCACTTGGGAATTCTGCAGCTCTGGAGAAGCTACTTGCATTGGAAACCAGAAAATCCATAGGCTCCTGCTTCTCCATCCTGTTCTGATCTGGTGATGGAGGTACCACTCACTCAGTATGAACCACCCAGCAGCCTCTTCCTGGTCCCCAAGGATACACAGACTCCTGTATCCTTTTCTCAGAGATGCTCTAGGTTCCTAGAAAAGAAAGTTCAGGACACTGGCCTGATGGTGGTTTTGGTTTTTTTGTTTTGTTTTGTTTTGTTTTGGGTTTTTTTCAAGTGTAATCCCAGGGCTAAAGGCCAACAGGTGCCCAGGAAACAGCTGTTGATGAGCTTTTTATTTGGCAACATATGGCTTCTGGAATGAGGATAATCACCTGTTGGGGGCCCCTGTCCTCAGAGCCAGCCTGAGGGGACAAAGGGTCTCTACCTAAAGGGGGTGAGTAGGCATGGAGTCAAAACACACACAGACCCTGGAAGCTGGGTGAGCATGGGGAGGGCAAGCTGCTGCAAGCTCATTTATTCGCGGAAATGCAAGGGGTCTTATAGGTCTGGTTAGCCAAGTGCCTTACGGGGTGGGGTCCCAGCTGCAGCCTATAGATCTGTCCCCAGGTAGATCATCTCCGTGCAGGTTCTTTCCAGATGCTGGGCAGAAACTGGTATCATGTCTAGCCAGAGCGGAGCGCCACACCCATTGGAATCATTCCTCTATTCCTCATAGCAGGTGATCTGGCTAAGGACCATCCTGTGTTGTGCCCTACAATCATCTGTGTAGGTTAACTCCTATTAAACTATTAAACACACACACACACACCCCTTTTCAAACATCCTTAGTGTTAGTTATCTCCCTCTCCACCCCTTGCCTGACAAGTTAGTATTATAGTTCATAGGGGTCATCTTTTCTTTCCCAGTACCCTCTAGGACTATGAAAGTTATTCAGGAGGGAGAAAGCCTCCAGCTAGCTCAGTTCCAGATTGACTTCTTCTACCTTACAGCCAAAGTTTGTGGTCCCTTCAGCAATAAGATCTTATCAACTAGTAGGCAAAATAGTATCACTTTTAAAGCAAGGATATGAGCTAAGAATAGAGATTCTGGCCTTATTTGTTTAGGGTACTACTAAGGGTTAGGTTGAGAGCTCTATAAGATTGGTCCATTTATTCACTTATTCATTTATTCATTTATTCATTGAATTCATTCAGTCATGTTTAGGAGTTAAATTGAGCTTTTATTTCTCATAATCTTCAATAGGACTGTGAGACAGTTATTCTATCTAACAGATAATCTAAGAGATATCTAAGAGATAGAAAGTCTCCCTGCAAGCTAACATATAATGTCAGAAAGTGCTATGGCTGCTGGAGAAAGAAAGGTAATCAATGGTCATATCCAGCACTGGGGCCTGCATGCTTCAATGCTGATCTTCTTGTAGAAGTCTGTGGGCCGACTGGTACAATAGTGTTGTGATGGTTATGAGATAATCAACTACTTTCTGATCATATCTGAAGCCTGCTCCACAGGAGGGAATTCATACCTGGCACTATAAACCTGGTCAAAAGCCCGTGAATGGGGAGATCATGGGCCCCAAGAGGGAACCCACTGTTGTTTTGTTAAATAATCATGCTGTTAAACTGCCTTCTAAATATTTATATTTATATCCACGGATTTATGTTACTCTTAACTTGGCCAAAGAAGCTTCTTTGGCAGTGAGTAGTGATTAATACAAAGACTTGCAACTAGTCGAAATGCTGTGTATATATAACTCTTTGGTACTCAGCTGTGGATGATTCATATGTAGCAATAAACCTCCTCCAACTCAAGGATTAAGAAATGTCATGGAAGAGAGGGTGGAAAAATATAAGGGCTGGTGGACAGGAAAGGGAGCTGTGAAGTGCTGACTTCTGTACATGACATGGCGGTTGCCCACATCCTCACAACAGTAGTGGTTACCTGCACGGGATCAAGGCAGTCAAAATTCCAGCATTGGTGGTGAAGAGGTCCCTGAGGTCTCCACCCTTAATGGAGATGCTCTCAGCAGTTGATAGCCACTGGGGGAAGGAGAGTCACTCTCCTCTGGGAATGTGGCTGCTGGTAGGTTGCGCACATCCCAGCTGGTTGCACCCTACCCATTTGGGAAGCACTAACTGGATTCAGAGATTATTAATAACAAACAAAGAGGATATGAAGTTGGGAGAGAGACGGGGTGTGGGGAGTTCAAGGGAGGTAGAGGTGATTTGATGAAAATACGATGTACAGATATATGAAATTTTCAAAGAAAATTAAAAATATTTAAAAAGAGAGAGATGAGAGTAAATCACATGTATAATCAACTCACTGGTAAGTAACTGAGATAGAAAACATTTGACAAGTGGATTTCCTCTGAAGAAAGAAGGGAAAGGGGAAGGGACATCTTCATGATAAACACAGGCACTTTCTCAGACGTTCCAGTCAAGTTCCCATCTCCATCCTTACTTAAACCAGTCATATTGCCCAGGGCCCCTGAGGGGAGTCTCTGCATGTGCTTTTCTCTGTATCAGAGGCACTAGCACAGGTACATTCACTCCAGAAATACCACAGTGTGGTGTTAGCCTAGTGCCCACTTAGCCTTCAGATGAAGATCTGCCCAGCCAAGTTGGTCTGTATTTCAGTTAAAGAATGAAATCTCTACATGCCCTCAACAGCAACTGCTGACTTGCAGTGAAGGAATGAAATAGGAAAGCCACCTAAGCCCTTTGAAATTTGGCTCAGGAAGCAGAAAGATGACTTGAAGATGAGCGCAGGAGGTAGCAGAGACTGCTGTTGCTCAGAGACAGAACTTACTGAGGGCTCTGCCACTGTGACTTTCCTGTCTGCGGTACTTCACATTTGTGAGGCAGGGGCATGAGTCAGGGCTACTGGCCACTTCCTCACAATCCCTCACTAAGCAAGAGGGCAGAAAGTAAGAGCAGTTCTTGTCAACATCTGCCATTTCCTTTTCACCACATATGTTGTATGTCACTTCCAGGAGGATTCTGAGCTCTGGTCCACACTCTGTGAACATTAAAGTAGGCAACAGTGTTGTCCACAATGATGGAAGAAGGAAGTGATACACAGGGCAAGATCTGACCTTAGATGGGTTTCTCTCAGAAGCAAGCTCTGATACAAGACTATGAGGGTCAAAGTTTGTGTGGAAGATAAGCCTAAGAAGTGTGGAAGTGTAAAGAAGTAAAGGGACACATTCAGGAAGAGGGGTGCTGGTGGTGACGTAAGACTGACCTGCTGGTCTTCAAAGACTCGTAAGTATAAATCTCAGCTGTGTCTAACTTGGTATCACATTTAAGATAATAAAATTAGACCCATGTCTTGCACCCTGCACAAAAATCAATTCAAAATGTACTGAAGACCTTAAAGGAAGAACATCTGGAGTTGTAGGCACAGGCAAAGACTATGCCAAAGACTCTCAAAGTACAGTTTTGAACCAACCCCAAAACAAATGAGATTATGTCACATTTTCAAACTTCCACACAGAAAAGAAAAACAAAGTGAACAGCCAACAAAATGGGGGAAAAACATCTTTGCCAACTACACATCGGTCAATTGATTAATATGTAAAATATATAGAGAACGTAAAAATTCAATACAAAGTAAAAATCATCCAATCAATAAATGAGCTAATTAACTGAATAAATAGTTCTCCAAAAAAGAAATACAAATGACCAATAATACATATATTAAAAAATGTTTGATATCCTTAGCCATCAGGGAAATTCAAATTAAAACTGCCTTGAGATTGGATCTCAACTTTGTTAGAATGACTATCATCAAGAAGACAAATGACAACAAATGCTGGTGAAAACATGGGGAAAGAGGAACCCATATTCACTACAGGCAAGAACATAACTAGTGAAGCCACTATAGAAGTTATTCTCAATTCCTCATAAACTGATACTAGGACTACCATGTAATCTGGCTATATCCCTCCTGGGCTCATACTTAAAAGAATTCACATCAGCAAACCACAAAGCTATCTGAACATTCATGGTTCTGCTACACTATTCACAACAGCTAAGCAATGGAACCGGCCTAGATGTCTATCAGTAGATGGATGGATAAAGAAAATGTGGTACATACACACAGTGGAACTCCATTCAACCATAAAGAAAAATGAAATCATGACATTCACAGAGAAATGGAAAATAAGCCAGAGTCAGAAAGACAAGTGCTTGTTTCCTTTCATAAGTAAAATCCTAACTTAAATGGGGTGTGTGTATGTGTGTCTGTGTATGTGTGTCTGTGACACTGTGTGTGTATGTGTGTCTGTGTATGTGTGTCTGTGTGTCTGTGTGTATGTGTGTCTGTGTATGTGTGTCTGTGACGTGTGTGTCTGTGTGTCTGTGTATGTGTGTGTGTGATTAAAAACTAGAAAGGAGATCATGAGAGGGGAAGAAGAGACGATAAGGTAATGGGAAGTAATGGACTTTAAAGCAGGAAGGGGGACTATTTGTGGGGGAAGGAACCAATAAGAGGGGGCAAGGAGAAAGGGAAGAAAGGAGAGAGAAAAAGGAAGGAATAGGAAGGAAGGAAGGAAGGAAGGAAGGAAGGAAGGAAGGAAGGAAGGAAGGAAGGAAGGAAGGAAGGAAGGAATATATGCAAAAGAGAAAACATAGAGGGCCTTCTACCCAACCCTTTCCTAGGTCCAGTGATAGTTTTTCTCATATCGTATTTTGTTATTGTTATTTTGTTTTTGTTTTGTATTGAGACAATGTCTCACTCTGTAGCTTTGGCTGTCTTTGAACTAATGGAAGTCCTCCTATCTAGGCTCCCCAGGCGCTGGGATTACAAGTGTACACCACCACAGCTAGTCGTGTCTCTCCCTTTTTATTCCATCTCTCTCGTGCTCTGCAAACACTTCTCTTCAATCAAACCATGAGTTTCTGCTCCCAGATTAAATATTTCCAAAACTTTCCTGCTAACAGCACTAATGACTCCCATTCTGCTCCCAAGGCCAGCCTGGACAATCCTCCACACAGCTCTCAGGGCCCTGCCACCTCCCAGCTCCACCCAACACATCACCCCTAGTCCTTCTCCTCCTCATGCAGCTTGGACTGTCCTCTGACAGCACCATGCTAAAGTCTTGGCAGAGTACGCTCTACTGAATAAACAGAATGAGTGAAATTGACCACATTCTTGGGTATTTGGTTTATTCTGCTCAAATTCGAGGAAACTCCCTCAGAATATTGTGGCCACTTCTCTGCACATTCTACCCCAGTGGAAGAATCACTCCCGTACTGACCACTAAGTGACAGAAGCAGAACAGTTTGGGTAAGTGATGGCTCCTGACCAGAACGGCCCTCTAAAGAATCACTATAAATTTTTCGTAAAGTGTCAAGTGACCACATGAAACTCTCTATTTCATTGCTTAACATGTTTCCACAAAGAGTTCAGGATATGCAAAAAAGCAATGGTATAATTTCTCTCCAACTTGACTTCCCATAATACTTATTATTGGCATCACACAGTTTATCCCTCAATATAACTAAGGGATATTCTCTTTTATAGACATACAATATTTCTGGAAAAAAATTTAAGCCACTAAGTATCTGTAAAATATGAAGAATTTTTGTGCCCACTAAAAATTCCTGGTCATTTTGTTAATTTAAGAACATAAAAATGTGCTTCACTTAAAAGCATCATTTACGCAAGTAATAGTTATAAATTTCTATTGAGTTTGCTGTGGATGTTTTTAATTTTAGTCCAAATGCCCTATAAGACTCTGATTTTTAATGAATCTAAATCAATTAGTTTTTAAACCCAATGGAGAGAAAGAGTCAGAGAAAGGAAAATTGAATAGAAGAAACTCAATATTAAAGCCAAATGAATTAAAATCACCTGTAGTAGTTTACTTCCATGTACTAACTAGATATGAAAGATACTCAGCATCAGAAATGTATTTTAGAAAAGCAGGAGGAGAGGATTTCTATCTAATGTGTCATTTTCAAAACTCTCCTGATTAGCCATTCTCTGCTGACACTCTGAAAGCTAGTCTGTCCAGACTGAGATAAGCTTCTTTACCCTGTATACTTGAGAATTTATTTCCTTACTTACGGAAAACATTTCCAAATAAGAATTAAATTCACTCACATGTTGCAACAACAGAAGAATGGAACTATACTCTAGGGAAATGTGTGGAACAGGCTCTCGATGTTCCTTCATCAGCACCTGTGTGGCCCCCATCAGCAGGTTTACCTCCATGCCTCTTTTCCAGAAACATAGGTTCTAATATCTGTAGCAATGTGAGTTAGGAAATATCCTCCACTGTGGTGAAGTCTTTCACATTTTTCTTCTTCCACATTATAAATTCAATTTTATTGGATTTAAAACAATGTCATTTTTTATTTCTAATATCTATTACAATATAGAGGCTACAGCATTGAGGAGCTAACAGCAGAAAAATGTCTGCACATGATCGGTTCAGACGCATCCCTGCTCTCCCCCTCCTCCCTCCCTTCAGTGCACCTTAAACCCCAGAAATCCCCTTTCTCTTTCATATCTCTTGTGTTCTGTTATATTCCCTATTCCATTTCCTTAAAGCCTGTCCCCATACCCCACCCATCTGAAGAGCCTCATTCTAGTTTCCTGACTTCTGTCCACACTTAATCCCACCTAAGTACACATATTTAACTTTGAGAGAGCATGCAGCATTTCTCTTTCTGAGCCTAGGTTATCTCATTTTCCTGCAAATTACTTAATTTCAGTTATCTTTGGTTGAATAAAATACATTGTGTATATATTACCAAATTTCTTTATTCATCCATCTGTTGGAGGATGTCTATGTTGACTCCACTTCCTTGCTGTTGTGAATAGAGCAGTATTGAACATGAATATGCAGGACATAAAGTCATATGGACATGGGCTCAGCAGTGGTAGAGCTGGCTCCTATGGCAGATCTATTTTAGTTTTTGGGGAAGCCTCCACACTAATTTCCATAACGGCTACACTAGCCTGCATTCCCACCACAGTGAATAAGGTTTTCTCTCCCCCATGTATTTGTTGCATCTTTTTTTTAACAATAGAAAGTTTTAATTTTGTTTTGTTTTTGTTTTCGTTTTGAGACAGTCTCCCTATAGTCCTGGTGGGCCTGGAAATCACTATATAAGTCAGGCTGGCTTTAGATCCACCTACCTCTGTCTCTGAGCGCTGGGATTAAAGGCATGTTCCACCATCATGCCCAGGCTAATATTTTAAATTAATTTATGAAGTTTCTTAAGTTGAAGAGAAATTTTATTGATTCTGGAATTTCATACAATGATCTCTGGTTCTATTCAGACTCCTCCCCGATCTCTACCCTCATCCTGCCCCTCCACCTCCCATCCCTGACTTCATGACTTCTATCAGCAAATGAGAAACCCCATCCATCTTCCGTGACCCATCTGAGCTAGGTGCCAGAGAAATCATGTCTCATTAGAATGTCGGTGATCCATAATTCTTACACTCAGATGTGCCATAGGACCCTTCCTTTTCCTTTCTATGTGGTTTTGAGTCAGACTGGGAATTTCACTCTTAATTTCTGTTTCTCTTACACACTGCTTAGGAATGGCAAGTAGGGATTGCTCTCCATCTCAGAGGTCCGAAACACTTCGTTTTCTTCATCAAAGTTACTTGTTCACAGTCCTTGCATGCAGATTACACTTTGGCTGTTTCCTAATGTCACTCAGCATAATAATCCGACTGTGGACCAAGGTGTTCTCCAACAGGTTGATTCCCCACAGGGGTTTACTGTGGGTAAAAGAAGAAGCTAGATCCTTACAGCAAGCAGCAATTAGCTCATAGGCATTCAATCCAAGATTCTCTGAGACAGGAAGTTTCACAACTTCATACAACAGCTTTATACCAGAGTCCTGTAGTTTATTCTCTGAAATCTTTAGCCTTCTCAGATTCCTAATGCTGTTGAGGACTGCAGCCAGGTCTTGACAGTAACTGGGTGATGATGATGGTTGGCAGACCATGGGTGATATTGGGGCCTGTGGGCAGGCAGGCCAGCTTGCAATTCCCCCAGTGCGTGTGGGCAACCAAGCAGGCAGAGCTCCACCGGTGGACATGGGCAGCCAAGTGTCTGTGTTCTAGCCAGTGGGCATGGTCATGAATTCAAAAGTTTGAGATTACTATGGAAGCATCTAGGTTCTTAATAGAATGAAGAGGTCCAGACACATGTTTTAAGTCCCTGTGCCAAGAGTCATTGTCACTACCATTGCTCCAGCTGCACCACCATCTTGGCTTTTCAATTATTTTCTTTCTTGACAAGTCCTGAGTTCAGAATTCTGAGATCAATATAACCGTGCCTGTGGTCATGCAAATGATCATCTTGTGTGATAATGTTCCCACATGGTCTATTCATATGCCTTCAGTCTCTCGGAAGCTGGCCCAGCCCAGGCCCCAAGGCCAGCTGCCCAGGCACTTATCCCACCGCCATCTTTGTGTTGTCATTTCTTGATGATAGAAAGTCTGACTGGGATGAGACAAAATCTCAAAGCATTGCTAATTTTCATTTTTCTGATGGCTAAGGATTTGAACAGGTTTTAAAATATTTGTTGACCATTTGCACTTATTTGAGAACTGTGATCAGGTCATTAGCATTTGGAGGGCTTTTTATTTCTTTTGGTATTGAATTTGACAGTTCTTTATTTTAGTTGTTACTCCCTTTTCTGAAATACAGCTGGCAAAGATTTCCCTCCATCTTGTAGACTGTTAGCTCTGTTAGTAGCTTCTTTTGCTGTGGAAAAGCATTTAAATTTTAATGGGATCCCACGTGTCAGCTCCTGTGTTACTATGGACTTCTATTCAGAAATTCCTTGCTTATACCTATTTCCTTAAGTGCTTTCCTTATATTTTCCCTTAGCAATTTCAGCATTTCTGGTTTTAAATTAAGATTTTTGGTCCAGTTTGTTGATTTTTGTGCAAGGTGAAAGAAATGCAATCAAACTTCATTCTTCTTTGAGTGGCTATCCACGTTTGTTAGCACCACTTATTGAATAGGCTGCTTTTTTCCATTTGTAATTTTCACATCTATATCAAAGATTAAGTAGGTAAGGAAGGAAGAGATAGCTCAGAGTTCATACTACTTTTGTGGAGGTTCCCAGCACCTATGTTAAGCAGCTCACAACTACCTGTAACTCCAGTTCTGGTGGATTTGATGCCTTCTCCTGGCTTCTGCACTCACCTGTGCATGTGCATGTCGGCGCGCGCACGCACACACACACACACACACACACACACATATGTACACATAATTAAACAATAAAATCTTTTTTAATTTAAGTTGGTTGTGTGTTTGTGTTTATCTCTGGGCTCTTTATGCTGCTCCTCAAAGGCTGTTTTTGTGCAATGCCATGCTGCCTTTATCACGGCCCTCTGGTATAGTTTGCGCTCAGGAAATGTTCTTTCTGCTTAGAATTGCTTTGGCTACTTGTGAACTCTTGTGTTTTCATATGAATTTGTGAATTGCTTCTTATGCTTCTGTGAAGACTGTCATTACAATTTTGATGGGAATTGTATTGAATCAGTGGATTGCTTTGAACCTCTAGATTGCTTTTGATCGTACCCCATCTTCAAAATGTTAATTCTATCAGTCCAGAAACATGAATGGTATTTGCATTGTTGAGTGTCTTCAACTTCTTAAACAATGTGTTTAATAAAATTGTATTCTCTTATAGTAAAATCTTTAGGGGTCAACATGGAGATAAATATTTTAGTATGCTAGAGAGTCTTAATAAGGTATACCTTTAATGCATAAAAATCCTGTATTTAACAGTAGTGACACTAAAGCAAGTGAAGAGCATTCCATCATTTTTTAATGATTTTCTAAAGACCTGCTCCCTCTCAACAGGTATTATTAGAAGGTGTGTGTTCTCCAAGAAGGTCTTCTACTTAAAATTAAAATCAAGTATGTCTCAAGAAACTCTACTCTCTGATCTGAAATGCCTGTCATGTGTTATCCACAGTCAGCATCCTCTTTTAAATGAAACTGGAGAGGGAGAATGAAACCAGCAACCCTCTAGAATGAAAAACAGAGCCAGCACTATGAATGACAGGAGACACGGATGACAAGGAAGCTGTCTTGCTGCACAGCCATGCCATCTCAGTGCTGCCAACTGGTTTGACAAACAATGCACTTGCGCAAGAGAAGAAATGGATGTTCATTCCTCTGGTAAGAGGCATTTGGAATCTTTGCAGTGAGTATTTAGGGCTGAGGATTTAATTTTATACAATTTTGTATAAATTTTATACAAATTTGAGGAGCTGAAATGAGGTGGAATGGTAAAAGAAACTAATTTACACTCTTAAATAAATGACTTATTGCCTTCTTAAATTCCCCCTTTTAAAAGTAACTATCCCTGCTTTTAACTGTATGAAGACTTGTATGTGAGTAAATTTGTTCTCTTCTCTAAATACGTTTAATCTATATCAGCTTGGAGCACTGTATGCCAAATAGCCAAATTCAGTTGCCAATTTCACTGACCAAAGTACATTTAAAACACATATGGAGTTATACAGCTAAATTCAGGAGACATTTTACCTGGGTATGAAAGTCGATGACTGTAGTCCCAGCACTTGGGAGATGGAGGCTGGAGCACGGCAAGCGTGAGGCCTGTGTGAATCAGTTCCACACAGCCTAGCGTACATGACAAGATCCTCAGAAGACACCCTCAAGATGTCTGAGGTAGACTAAACTTCAGCCACAGCCGCTTCCAAAAGAAATGTCCCTTTTGGGGCTGGAGAAATGGCTCAGCAATTAAGAGCACTGGCTGCTCTTGCAGAAGACCAGGGTTCCGTTCCCAACACCCATATGGCAGCTAACAACTATCTGTTGTTAACTGTAGTTCGAGAGATCTGACACCCTCTTCTGGACTCTGCAGGCAATGCATGACCTGGGTACAATTACATACATGCAAGCAAAACACTCATATACAAAAAATAAAATTAATTAAAATATATTTTTTTAATTTTTAAAAAGAGATGCTCCTGTTCAAGCTAGCTCTCAGAAGATTCCCCCCACCTAGGAGATGTTCTAAGGGGATTCAGCGCCACAGCTTACTCCTCAGTTTTTTTGTGCATGTTTGGAAAGAAGTCAGAACAGGAGCCCCAGTGCATTGCTCACGCTCTCCACAGATCACCTGTGGCTTTAGTGGAGGAGATCTGATTCCGTGCTAAAACCTTGAGGATGAGGTTGTATATGTTTGAAGTCTCCTTAGGAAAACAACACTTACTCATCAACCTCAAGATAAAAAACAAATGAGTAAGCTCTCAAGCAAGACATTAATGTCTTCCCCTTCACGAGGAAGTGTGCCTGGGAGCAAACGTTCACTGACCCCTTGATATGTGTGTGCCGGCCAGATGCTATGAAGAGCTAAATATGAAAGCAGTTCCCTACATAATTTTAGGAACTGTCTTAATGAATAAATTCCAAATTTTAAATCTAAATCTTGATTTTTTTAAAAAAGTAGAACACTCAAATTTTCCTGAAGCAACAACAAAAAAACCTATATACTAAATCATTGTAGTTGCACTTTCCCCAGCTTTGTAGCCTTACATAGGAGTTGAATGAGAAAGGCAAAGCCAATCACAGAGAATCCCCAAACCTCATACACCTCCATAGGATCTAGGTGAGTGCACAGTAGGCACTTGTAAAACATTGTCACATGGAGTGAAACATAACAGGTGAAACCCAGAGCAGTCACCCATCACTCAGCAGATGGGCCAACATCCACCGCAGACCTGCATCAAGCATTAGGGACACAGGAATTAACAAGTTAACACAGTTCAGTTCTCAGTGAAGATCAATGTGAAAGAAGAGATAGATACCAAACAAATACTTGTGATATGTACTACAACTAGAAATGTGTGTGCTACAAAACAGAAAGGGGTTCCTGCTTGGCCTAAGACTAAGGAAGTCAAGCAGGCTTCTTTGAGGATTACAGAGAGCTGGGGAAAGTGCCCTGGATATGTGCCAAGTCCTTCAGACAAGAACAGCCCACTGCCTGTACTATAGTGGCTGCAGAGGATGCTAGAAGATGATGCAGTAAAACACACAAGCCTTGGGACTTGCAGCTCTTCAGACAGTGAGAAATGTGGAGGGAAGACCATTAATAAGAGATCAGAAAATGGAGTTGGTCCCCATTTGAGAATTTTTACCAGCATGGTCCAGGAACACCACAGAATTTCTGCCTGGACCCCTGTGGCCTGAGCCTTTGACCAAGACTGAACTACGATCAACCAGTACTGCTCTTCCTGTACGGCAGAGGTGGCACAACTGGAAACTATATGGCAGCAGCTCACGCTAACCTCCCACACTAACCAGCCTCCTTTGAGGGTCCTGAATTATAGGCCAAGAACTATGTGCATAGAAACTCACTCTGTCTGAACAAGTACTTCTAAGTGGAGGAACTCCTACCCTAAGTCTGGCCCTATGCTCAGAGTGATACTCCAGTTTGCTGCTATTGTGCTTCCTGTGTACTTAACAAGTTGTTTTTCTTGTTGATTGAAAGGGTGAATTCATCCATTACTGGCCAGGCCCTTCCCTGTCAATGGTCATTCAGCCCACTATAATAAAGCCTTTTTACTCTATTCCAATGAAATATGAAACTTCGAAAGGTGGTAAACAAGGGAACAGCTTGATCCAGTCTAGATTCTAAACCATCATTCCATAGAATCATTGGGAGGAAGACAAACATGGATTGAAGGAATAGTACAAAGAGTAGATACATCATGATCTAAGCAGAGGAAGAACAAAAGGCTTGCGAGAGAACTCAGCTCAGTTCAAACATGCTGATTCGAGAGGTCTATGATTCACTCAGATAAAGATCTTTGACAAGGTAATGAATACACACATTTGCAGTTCAGCCAAGATGGCCTGTGTGGATGATGCTCACAGGAATTCATCAGCACTAGGATGGGACTTGAAATGTGAAAAGGGGTGAGAGGAACAGAGGAAGCATAGACTGGAGTGCAGAGTAGCTCCTGACCCTGAATTCAGCTTCTGCCACCCAGCTTACCACTTCCTGCTGTGCTATGTGTCATTCTAGACTCCATAACAGTCATGTCTGTGGCCCTTTTTAGAGTACCAGATTCCCTGATTACATGCTACTGCTTTCCATTTGGTATCTGAATTTTAACTCTACTCTCCCTGCTCCTGTGTCCTAGACCCCCTTGACACATTTGTTACAGAGTACCCAACAGTGGCTCAGTGAATACTGCTAAACAAATTTAAGGTTTGACTGTCAAAGGTTTCTAAACTATGGGACAGAGAACAGCCAAGTCTCCCTCCCAGTAAGTGTTTCCATAGCAGACATTAGGAAGTCTTTCTGGACTCAAGGGGGTTGCAGCATATCTCTTTGGTTTTGTTTGGTCTTGTCTTTCTGAGATAGGGTCTCCCTGTAGCCTCAGCAGGCCTGGAACTTGACCAGGTTGGCCTCAATCTTCCAGAGATCTGCCTGCCTCTACTACCCAAGTGCTGGGATTAAAGGCATGTACTATCAAGTCCAGCTCAGATCTGAATTTTTCAACTTACCAGTGATAGCCTAACACAAAAATGAAGTATCTGAGAGGACCAGATGGGCAAGGGTGACAAGATTCCTGTTGAGAAAACAAGATCAGCTGTCTTTCTCCACCTGGAGAAGGAACTGACATCTATTTGATCCTAAAGAAATGCCTGCTTCTATTTTGGCCTGTGCTTCACAGATACCCTCTATCATTACTTCACCAGTGTCATCACAGAAAACTCAGCTGTGAAGCTGATACAGCTTTTAAAGAGCTGGTAGGGAGCAGAAGCACTCTATTCCAATGAAATATGAAATGTTTGATGTATCTGTTTGGAATCAGATTGCTCTGTATCCAAAGGCCCTCAATCAGAACGCTGCTGTAGTCAGAACATTGTTCTCAAACATGGAAAGCTACAAACTAATTGAGAATAAGCAAGGGACAAGGACAGACACATGGCACATTTCACTAGTTGGCTACATTCATACCTTTGCAGCCAGCCGACACTCCATCACTCTGATGTTGAAATGGGAAGTGGCTGCCTTGTTCATCTCCACACAGCTATGGGCAATTACGAACACTGCTCCACTGGGGAGTTTCACATCAGTTGCTCTCAGAGGACTAAATTCTATTAACTTGGCCTATTGGAGGAAAAATGACAGATGAGACAATAATGTAATAGGATTCAGAAAATTGTTAAGCATTTATGCATTTGTCTTACCTTAATGAAATCTCTTAAAATGCTCATTCATGTTTATTGATCTCCAGGCCCAGTATTGGACACTGGAGACACAAGAGTGAATAGGAAGAAGAATAATATAAGAGAATAAAAAAGAAAAGTAAGGCACTTTCTCTGCCTTCATAGAGCCTAGAATTGCTGGGCAGAAGACAAGCAAGTGGATAGATGTAAGAGTATATTTCCAAGTTGTGTGGGTCACAATTGTAGTGAAGCACAGAATCCTAGACAGACACTGGGTGGAAGGAACTGAGCCTCCTTTAAAAAAGGAAAATCTACACTGAATGTTAAAGGATGTGCAGAGAGATCAGAGAAAATAAAAAGAACCTCTGAATATGTTCAGAGGCAACAAACAATGCTGGTATGAATGGAGCTTTGAGCGCCAAAATCTGGCTGGAGCTTAGAGCTTACAGAGCGAGAGGGCAAGATGGAGAAGAAAGGAGAAGTTGGGTGCCGATGCACTTTATAAGTTCAGAGACCTAGTACTGCATTCAGATCCTGCACCTGACATGTTCACAACAGGACTAATGCTACCATACCTGCTTGTCAGGTCTTATGCAAAACACCTAACATACACTTTTAGTGTTAAACCAAATTTCCTCATACCTTGTGTATGAGCCTTGGAGGAATCAACAACAACAAAATATTCTTCATAAGGAATCCAGGTGTTCTTGGAAAAAAGCCAAATCTGTAGGAATCTGTTGCAAAACTCCTAAAGATCTTAGAAAAATGCCTGCTTCTATTTTGGAAATGGGCAGTTTACAGGCAAAAACCCAAACGTCTGCCTTGCCGCAAGAAGTTGATAGCCAAGAGGAAGCGGCATTCACTGAAGAATTTATTCCTGGCTCGTCGTCAGCATTCCTCCTCCTACCACCAAAGCCCTAAAAATGTTGACAGAGAAAAATGACACCAAAGAGTAATTTACAAAAAGAAGGTTTGTATGTGTGGTAAGAGAACTAACATTTGGGTTGAAAGCCAACATGAGATTATGAAACGCCATGAGATGAAGTGATTTCCTGCAGGTCAGGAAAGGAGGCCCAGGAAGGGAATGAAGAAATCTCATTTAACAACAAGGTCTGGAAAAAAAATCAGACACATGAGAAAAGTAAGTTTGAAGTATGATCCTGGATGCCTCAGGTAGAGAGAATCAATGTGAAATAGATTACATTCACTACCTGTGGCATTCAGTTACAAAGCAGTTGGGCAATAACCTAGGATAGAGCCCACAAGAATAGACTGCCCATAGCCAAACAGGCTGGAGACCCCCAAGGCCTTCCTGTCCATGGAAATGTTCCCAAGCTGATGTTTCCAAATAGCTCAATGCTACTTACAGTTCCTTCTTCAGCAAGAAATGATATGGACTGGTCCATGCCTCCTCCTTCAGTGCCTACATAACGCTCACTCTTGGCACAGATTTCTGCAAGTTCTACCTGGAAAGGCAAACATCCATTTGTATTATTATAGTAATAACCTATTCTCATCCATTTCTCATCCTAGATATATCAAATAGCTTTGAATTCCACTACCAGTTTTTATTGATTACACGGTAACTGCACAGAGCAGTGTTTTCATGAGGGTTCCAGAGTCAGAAGGAAACATACCAAGATCAACTGACAAGCCTACAATGGATCTGGAGAACAGAATATACACATTGGTTTTCTACCCCTCAAGGCGTCCACAGAGCAGGCAGCCTCTCCCATCGCTTGGTTTGCCCCACCTCTCTCCTCTGAGCACTCATTCATCTGTCTTCATCCCACTCAGTACTATTCTGGTGCTTCCAAAGACAACGTGGGGTCAGAGCAGGGTCCCAGCTTCCAATCAGAAAATAATGCTGTGATCCAAACATAATGATGTTTCTCTGACATGTTCATTAAGTATAAGAACAGAGCTTCTCACCAAATACATCTTTTTCCACCCATGATGATGAAACCCAGTAGAGTCACACAGTTTTAATCTACCCTGAAAATGTTAAAGAATCATTGGTGGCTTCCCAATGATTAATAAATTAATTTCAGGGGCTAGAGAGTTGGCTCATCAGTTAAGAGCATTGGCTGCTCTTGCAGAGGACCTGAGTTCAATTCCCAGCACTCACATGGCAGCTAACAACCATCTGTAACTCCAGTTCCAGGGGATCTGATGCCCTCTTCTGATCTACTCAGACATTGCACAACACATGTGTGCTTACATACATGCAGACAAAACACTCATACACAAAATTTTTTAAAGAAATTAATTAATTAATTAATTAAAGTCCAAACTCTTCAACTTGGCATTTCAAAGGCTTCTAAACCCCAAAGCCAACTTGAACATGAAATTGGATGGCTTACCTTTCTTTACCAAGTAAAGATATCTTCCTGACTATCTCATATATACTTTATACCACCTGAGCTGCTTCCTGTCTCCTATACACATCCCATGCCACTCAGTATCCAAGCCATTGGCCACACACATGGGCAAGCTAACCACTCAAATCATCCTCCATCGTGGAGCCTTCCTCGGACACTACATCCACTATGGTGTCTGCCTTTTCTCAACCATATGACACCTACAGTGTCATCTAGCTTACTCACATTGCTATCCAACTATTTCTTCATTCTTCTAAGATTTGATTCAGGGATTTACTTCTCACCTGTTTGATTAGCTGTTCAAAACGACTGCTCTGAAACACTGATGTACTGTAGTTATGTCCTGCCTGCTTGCTTTATAAACAGCTTCTCAGCATGGTACACAAGTTCTCCAGTGAATGAACCCTTTGCACATTTCTCCAGCCCTTTCCCCCATCACTGCTCCTATAAACCCTCTGGCCCAGTCACCTAGAACACTGAGTGCACACTGCTCTTCCTGACTACCAGGATGTCTCATGCCTCAGCGAGTTTCTATCTTCCTCATTACCCTTCTGTCTCCACTGGACAACAACTCACGTACCACCTCCCTCTAGAACCCCTTCAAGTCACACATGCCACACAATTCCTCTTTGTTCTGCCACTTATAATTCTATTATTTTTTTGAGCCATGCTGTGTGAGCTTACTAGTCTCTATCTGCCAGACTATAGGAGTCTGTGTAGCCCCTACACCAGAGCCCACTTAACATAAGCTAGAGCTTCTGCTCTTAATTGTATCATATTTCCATTGCATCTCTTTTCCCCAGAAAACTTTGAGTCCTGTGAGAGATAAATTGTGGTGTTTTTAGGGTCCTCTGCCTCACACAATGTCAAGCATGTTCGAAATACTCAATAAACATCTGCTGCTTTTCTTTCCTGAGAATAGTTGCCCAAACACTATCTGGCAGATTCAGCAAGTGTCATATTTCTTGTTGGTCATGTGGCTTCACTAACATTAACTCTGTCTTGTGACATGAGGTAAACCTGGAACTTTGGCATCCAAGGCACTGCACATGACATGATGATACCCATAGCCAGTAGCCTGTCCATAATAGACACATTAAAAATAAATTACTAACTGAAAGGTCAAAACACTTGCACTTTAAAATGCAGAGAAACAGCACACCCAGATGAAGCACTGCACATGGCAATCAATGAGGAATTAAGAGGCCTGGGTGCCCATCTAGCCATGATCTGGTGCTACCTCCTCAGTATCTCTATATACACTGAGTGACAGCTATCTGCCAAATATGCCAAGAATTACCTTTAAACCTCTGTCTGTTCCATCCTACAGTGGAAGGCAATGAGATTCCTGAGACACATACCAGAAGTAGAAGCCATGACCTGCCCTCCACTTGTCAGACCCTAAGCCAATGCTCCTGTCACACTTCAATGGCTCCCCCAATAGGGATAATGCAACCCATTTTTTAACTACCTCAAAGGAATTGCTGACTAATAAAGGTACCTGCCACTAACCAAGCTTGATGATCTGCGTTAGATCCCTGGGACTCACAAGGTGGAAGGACTGCCACTCATGCACACACACACACACACACACACACACACACACACACACACCACTAAATAAATATAAATGTAGTTCTAAAATAAAATGTAAAAGCTCTTAAATTATGGCACTATATACTTTAGTAGAAATACGATGCTCACTCTTCAAAACTATCGATGTGAGCAGAATTCAGAGGGACCCTTTGGTGTAAAAGACAACCTGCTCTCAGGGTAGGGGCCATCCATATACTTCTTCTGACTCTTCTGATAAACTCTAAGTGGGCAGACATTACTCAACAGCTCTCAGCAAGGAGAAAATGAAGAACAAGTTGAAAGATAAAAATAAAGCTGACCTCGCTGACAGAACCCTAGGGTACATGAAATAAATACAGTGGAAAGAACCCAATACCTGGAGCCTCCTAACCTGATTTTACTGCCTGTTGGATGTGTGGCCTTAGGTAAGCTGTTTCACTTTCTCCATTGCCCATTTCTTCACATGCTATTAACAATAACATTAGTATTAGTAACAGAAGAGCTAGTGAGCACTTACTACATGCTAAGTACTGCTCCAATGACTTTGTCTGAAAGATTTACTTCAGAATCCTAATAAATAGATGGCTCTACATTTTGCAGATGAGGAAACTGAGTAGTAGTTTATTGGGTAAGAGTATGCTAGGAGTTACTGAACTTCAAGTGCAAACTTAAATGACCTAACACTAACATTAATATTTTTAATTGCCAGGCAATATTACCTCCCTTCCATAGTGCAGAGAAAAATAACATCCTCCCTTTAATCCCAGCACTTGGGAAGCAGAGGCAGGTGGTTCTCTGTGAGTTCAAGGCCATCCTTGAACATGACAAGTTCCAGGCCAGGAACAGGGGCTACAAGGAAACCCTGTCTCCAAAAGACAGACGAAAGATAAGAAAGAAAGAAAGAAAGAAAGAAAGAAAGAAAGAAAGAAAGAAAGGCAACATCTTTCAAGCCACAGTTTGACTATGATAATCTTAAAGATTAAATTAAAATCCCTCAAATAAGAGCAGCTCACAATATTCTAAAGCACCATAGAATTATAAATTTTGTTATTATCACAAATGAACAAAGAATCATTTGATTTACACAAGAAAGTAGGTAATGTGGAAGCCAAATACAGGGCATTTTTAAATTGCTCAGGGGAAAACAGAATTTAGAAGACTCCAGATGTCTCTATGAGGGCCAGCACATCCATAATCCTAAGGTGAAGAGAAAGTGGTCCCTCACTCGAAGTATCTGTCTCCACCTGAGAAGTAGGGCAGCCTTATCCGATAAACAAAACAAAACAAGCCTGACTGAAAAATTCAGCTGCAGGCCGACCAACTAACTGGCTTCCCCAACAGCCCTTTACCCTACCACTCAAAGAAAAAAAAAAAGGCAAGTCCTAAAGAGTTAAGAAACTAGAAACGAAGGTTAAAATAAACTCAAACCTGATTTAACAAAAATACTGCATGAGTCAGACAATGATCAAAAATTAGTCAAGCCCATAGTCCAAGCCAAAAATAGTAGAACCCAAGCTCAGAACCATCACCAAAGAGACCAGAACAGGAGCAAGGGTTCACATGGAGGCAGGGGAACTCAAAAAAGAATCTTAACATAGCCTCCACAAACCAGAATCAGAGTGACTTGCAAAGGCACTGAATCAGCACTACCAACTCCTGAAACTATGTAAAATCTCATAGACTTCACAAAAATAAAGAAATGTACACAAACTACATCAACAACAAATTCATATGGAAAAGGATGTGGGTGACCACAGAACAGCCTAAATGAACTTGGGACCCAGTGCTGTTGAGCAAAGGACAAAGGCACTCTTCTACTTATAGCTGAAGAACCTGAAGTTCCTTAGTCTCTCTACACCCCACTAACACATGCAGCCTGAAAACTCTCAAGCAAAACCAACAAAGTTCAAGCCAAGAACGATCCACTCCCCTTGCCTGCGCTCCCCTTGCCTGAGGTCTATTTTCTTCTGCTCTTATAATCTGAGCACTTCAGGAGGTCTGGGCACCTCCTGGCTAGTCACTTGTGGCACTTCATTCTCTACCCTATCATTAGGGAAGACAATTAGACCATGGGAAACTGCTAATACGTGTGGCCAATAACCACTACCTGTTCTGACTTTCTCCCTTTCCACTGAGGAGAAAACTGATATTACTCCTAGACCTTTAAAGCTATAGGAGATGGTTAATAAGCCTAGGTTAGCCTTTTTTAAAGTTTTTATTTACTTATTTTTATTTATGTTTATGAGCATTTGCCTGCATGTATTTAAGGGTAACTGTGTTGTACAATGTCCATGGAAGCCAGAAGAGGGCCTCAGATCCCCTGGAACCAGAGTTATGAACAGTTGTTAGCCACCATATTAGTGCTTGGAACCAAACCTGGGTCTTCTTGAAGAGCAGCTAATGCTCTTAACTGCTGGGCCACCACTCTAACACCTAGTCTTTTAAATGGTTCTCTTGTGGCAGCTTGGGGCCAAAATTCAAGCAGGTTCCCCAAATTAACCATCTTAGCTGTCTGCTGGACAATGAGATGCCATATCAAAGAAAAAATAGCAGATCAGAATTATCGGTTACTAAGGAAGAGCTAAAGACTCATGACTATGCTGCCCAGCTGAACCCAGATGTTTATACAATAATAATAGGGTCAAGATATTAGTACAGTAAGTTTTAACTTCAAATTTTTATTAATGAGATTGTTAAAAGCAAAATTACATCGAAAGAAATGTTAATCTCTTTGATAATTGGCATATGGGAAGCCTAACTATTCAGAACACACTAGCTAAATGAAAGCAGAATCAAACTGTTACTGTGGACCACCTTAAGTGCAGGTCAAGTAAAAGGAAGGAAACATTCCGCCCTATTCATTCAACAACAATTTAACTAGTGTCCTGTGGGAGAGAACAAGTCAGTGTCTACCCTCAAAGAGACTGCAGTATTGATTCTATCTGCAGATCTTCAAAACAAAGTGTAAAACTACTGTACTGTATGGCTTCTGTCTTCCACTGTGCTATATGGCTTCTGTCTTCACTGTGCTATATGGCTTCTGTCTTCACTGTGCTACATGGCTTCTGTCTTCCCTCCAGATCTGCTATGGGCCTGCCTTCACTCTACAGTCTGCTGAGCAGAGTCCCCAGGACCAAAGTAGCAGCAAGTGCTCTGCTTCCCTTGGATTCTTCTAGCAGAGGACTCTGGAAGGAAGTGGGGAGGGAAAGAAGGAAGGTCATGTCCCTCTCTGACAAGGGCACTTTCAAGCCCAAGGACAATTGCAACTCAAATACTAGTACTGGGTTTCCCCACTCTCACATTTTTACAAATAGTTCTGATGAAATAAATTGTTCTTTATTTGTGAGCATGCCATCTGTTTCATATATAAGCCTGACTACAGCTCAAGAAGGTAAAAATCTCAATGGCTCCTTTAACTCTTCTTTACCTCAAATATTTTTCTCTACATTCTTCTATTGTAGTTCATCTCTACCCTTTCAAAACCCCTGGGTTCTTATGGCAAGGGAGGAACTATTACCAAGCAGTTTCCCAGAGTAGCAAACCCCTGGGAAGTACCAGTTCATAAAATAATCTCGGGGTGTGTCTAAAGGAAGCTGCAGTGACCTTGCTTTGTCTTATGAAGGGGCTAACTAACAGCTGCACTCTAATTTAGAGATGTCCAAATCCTCCAAGGAAAATATCAACAGACATCATAAGCCTGCTTGAATTTGTTTTATAAAGGGGCAACTATTATTTCTTCACATCTCTAAAAGAAAAAGATGAGAACCAAAGAAATTACAAATGTTGGCATTTTTTACTTTATGAAAATTTGAGGATATTGACGCCAGTTCTCAAAATGAGCCAGATAGGTACAACTGATCCTGTGCTACAGCTGAAAAGTTCTAGAAAGTAACCCACAAAAGGGAATAAGGAAGAGTTCAAACACTAAATTGATTAGAATCTAGAAACAAAGAGTAAGGAAGCAAATCTGAAGATCCTGCTAAAGCCCAGAACCATCGCCCACGAGGATAATATCACACAAGAACGCAGTGAACTCTTATCTGCATTCTCTGGTAAAAACACAAGCCTGGGGAAGGCACTAGTTGGATGTGATGCTCTGAACATGCCTGAGGTGTTTGGTGGAGACAGAAGCAGTTCTGGAGCGAGCTCCCTCAAGATCTGACAAATGGAGGACAGACCCTAACTCCCCTGACCTGCTGGTCTGCAGTTTGAGTTGTGGGTGAACCACATCTAGAAATGAGGTCATCTCCAAAAGGGCAAAATGCAGACTTTCATGTGAGTCTGAGCTTCTGGATCATAATGAGATGTCTACCACAGGCTTGACCTAGACCTCCAGTACCCCACCTGAACTGGATGAGGAGGGATCTTCTTGGTACATGACAATTTGCAGTCATGGATGTTTCTCCAAATAATGTCCGAATGCTACCCTGACTCAGGCAGGCTGGCATGAGATGGGAAGGCAGGAAGGGACACAGTGTACTCTGTTACCCACTGAGCTCTTCAGACACAGCCTGTGTGTCACCTGGGAACTAGTCAGAAGTGCACAATCTCTGGCTCCACCCAGACCTGTTGACTTGGAATCTGTAGCTTTCCAAGATTTTGAAATGCACATTAATTTTAAATATCTCCCCTGGTGGTACAGGCCTGTAACCCTGAACTACACAGGGCTGCTGAGGCAGGATGGCTAAAAATTCAAGACTTGTCTGGACTAAAGAATGTGTTCAAGACCAGCCTGGGCAACTTAGAGAGATCTTGGATCAATATAAAAATTTTCTAAACAGTGAAAGAAAGGTGAGACCATATTCAGCATGTTGCTAGCCTTCACAAGGCCTAGGTTCAGCCCCAGTACAGAAAGACGGTGTCACAGCTCCTCTAAACGTGGCTGTACACCATGAGGTTTTCTGGGTAAATTAGGTAGACAGGAAAGAATAACATGAAGAATGGGAAGGAAGTTCACAAATGTCAGATGTCTTCTAAGGGCAGACACTACACAGGCTGCTTTACATGTGCTATCATAGCAAATTTCCAAACACCAGAACTATAATTGCTATAGCAAAGAAAAGAAAATTGAGGCTCAAAAATTCGGTAAAATAACCCAAGCTAACACTTGAGGAAAAGCAGGCCAAGATCCAAAGCCTAGCAGGCTCTCTGATCACGCTGCTTCATGAGCAGAGTGCCAGATGCTGGGCATTTGTGAGCAGACAGGCATTCTGAGTCATCCCAATTCCACTTCACTTTCTCCTCAGGTTAAAAAAAGAAAGAAAATTCCATCTGAAGGAACTGGATGACAGGAAGCTTGCAGGCCTTCCTTCCCATCATACCCCTCCAAAGAGTCACAAAGACATCCTACACCCAAACCGAGATGATCTCAGTATGTGGCTGACAGCCTGGCATGACACCCCATTATAACAGCAATACAATAACTCCCGGAAAGAGGGTTTGTTTACTAAATACATGAAGAAATTGAATCTTAGAGAGATCAAGTAAACCGTTTGAGATCATTTCCTAGGAAAGGGTAGAGTCAAGACTTGAACTCTGAGTCTGGCTCTGTGCTTATAAAGCAAACCCTATACTTTCCTCCCAAGAGGACAGGAATTTAGGGGGATGAATCATGAACCCAAAATTCAGGAGCCCCCAAAAGCTTTTCTCCCTATGTATCTCTCACAAGAACAATTAACTGAACCCCTCTCATTGTTTAGATTCCAAAACAGAAAGAAGAACTAGGGGTGGAGGGTGGTAACCACACACGGGGAATTTTATGGGAAAGCTGGAAGAGATAATTGCCAAAAAGCAAAGTTGTAGGCTGACTGTAGGGACAGGAGACTGACCAGACTGATGGAATCAGACAAGAATATGACCCAAGTCACTGCTACTACATACCAGCAGGGCTTCTAGAGCCTGTGGTAAGGGCTGCTGTTGCTTCCTTGGCTGGCAGATTGCTTATTTTGGCTCTGACCTTCCAAAAATGGTCAATAATGACTGCAATAAGGGATGGGTGGCAAGCCTACAATCTCTGTGGCTTGGAAGTATATCCTGGAACTGTGCGTCCCTTGCCAGGAGACCCGCCCACTTCAGGAAAGGTTCTTCAGACTGGATTTTCAGCAGTACAGTCTTGTTCCACCTTTTAGAACCTAACAGCAGGCAGGCACATCAACTGTAAAATCAGGACCCTCCAGCATAACAATTGTTTCAATTAGCACCTGGTACTTTTCCTAATGTGATCCAATAATACAGATACAAACCCAATCCAAAGATAAAATATCCCTTTATGAATCACAGTCTGAATTAAGCAAACTGTCTTCAGATACATTTGCCTAGGAGAAAAGACGTGTGTAAACAAGAGGCAACATAAAGGTGTGAAGCAGGAAGACACTTTAAGATTGGGAAATGGCAAGGGTGTTGGACATTTGTTTTCCTGAGCTGTGCTCCAATGTTATGTTGCGAGCAAGTGCTGAACAGACTGTGTGAATATCATCCTGCATTTGTTTTCAGACTATGCACACAGGTCGCCTTTATGGCTGCTGAGGTTTGACTATTGTTTTGCTCCCGCCAAAATTTATGTTGTGTGTTAGTGCACAATACAATAGTACTAGTGGTGGTCAAGCCTTTGGAGTCATGAGGGCTGCATCTTCACGAGTAGGTGAGTGGCCTTTATTCAGAAAAGGGCTAGATATCACAGAAGTTTGGCCTTTTCGCAGCAGCACTGAGCTACACCACTCAAGTTATGATGTAGCACGAAGGTCACAGCAGACACAGTTGCCTGATCCTGACCTTTCCTAGCCCTGGAACCATTACCTGGATCACCTTCCTTTCTTTATAGATTACTCAGTCTCATATTCTGCTATAGCAACAGAAAATATCCTAAGGCAATTTGTGTTTTGTGTGCTCTAAAGAATCTGCATAAGAAATGCATTTTAAAATTTAGAGATGATATGCTAATGTTTGATGTTCACAAAAAAAATAAAATTTAAAAAAATGATTAATCAATCACAATAATATGTAATCCTATAAGAATTCAAAATCCATCTGCAATGGTGGTTTTATTGCCAAATGTGGTCATTACCATTTGTTCCACACATTACACAGAGTTATCAAGTGTTTGAAATAGGATAAAAACAGCATGCTTATCTCATTAGAAAATATAAAGATGATATCATCCAAGGAACTGGGATGGTTTTGCTATTTTGATCATGAAACTAATAAAACTTTGTTTCCCTTTTTTATTTGGTTTCTAAGAATGTGAGTGAGTAGTATTAAATAAAACAGTGACATTAAGAAATTAATAATGTGTTTTCACAGAGGTAAAGGGAAAGAAAGAGCCCGAAAGAAGGGGATAGCAGGGAACAGATGGTAAGGGGGGGTGGGGGTGGGAGTGTTTGGCTGGGAGGGGAGAAGGGAGGGACAAGCAGGGGACCATGGGGGTGGGGTGGAGAGGGGACTCAGGAGAGGAAGGACGGTGGGATGGCTATGAGTGGGTGTCTATGGGGACCAGGAAATGGAAGCACTTGGACTGGGGACAGAGGAGGAGGTTGGATGCAGGGAGAGAGAGGAGAGATAATGGAGCTCAGGTGGTGTGGGAAGCCAGAGGGAAATGTGTTGGGTCAGGAAACGCCCTGAGAAATCCACATACGGTGTCTGAACACCACATGTGTATACCTGAGGGCTGTATGGCCTCAAGGAGCACAGTGCCAGATAAGAGAGACCTCCCTTCAAGTTGTTGGTCAGAGTAGTCCAAGAGACTCCCAAAATGACATAGGCCATTGCTGGAGCCATTGGTTCTCTCCCAGAACTCCAAGTTAAGACACTACTGCTGAAGACAGGCCATATTTGGACACAGGACTTGGAGCAATGGAAAGGAACTGAATGACCTGGAAGCCTCCTCTCTGAACACTAGCTCTTATAGTTCTAGAGGATACTATTCAAGCTGCTAAGGGAGAAAATCAATCAACAGTCCAACCCAACTCTAAAGCTAATAACCACAACGACTGGCACAGCAAACTACCTCTACTGGTGCAGCAGTGGCACTGTTATCTGGGGAGAAATCAACAGCTGTCTAATCACACTTATAGCCCTCTCAATGGGAGGGAACTCCTAAGTAGCACTGAAATTATGGCCAAACATACGTGGCTTGTGAGGTCATAGATCCTAGAGGAAACCCTGCATATCTCTGGACAAATGAAATTTCTTACCATATGCTAAATATGGATCCTTATATTACAGACAAGTATACTGTATACTCATCAATAAAGCTTCTTTTTGAAATAGATGGAGGCTATTACAGAGTTCCACAACTAGTCACACACAGAGACTGTATGTCTGAGAGATGCCCAGCCCTAGGTGACACATCTACAGTAGAACCTCTACCTGTACACCTAAGGCTCATGGGACACAGTGTAACAGGGGTAGAGAGAATTACTAGTGCATCCCTCAACTCTCACCAGTGAAGCTTTCTCTTACACCAGAATGTGATGCACATAGATAGTCACAACTGGCTTACTTTTAGAGAATAAGAGATTTAGACTGTGTGTTCCTAGACAGAACTCTTATATTAAACTTTATTCACCCACAGCTTGGGGACCATTGTGGAAGAGGGGGCAGAAAGACTGTAGGAACCAGGATTGGTCCATGAACATAGGAAAACAAAGGCTTTCAGGCCACTGGAACAGAACTTGCAGCAATAGTCACATCATGCATAAGACCCATGCCAACTCAATCAGACAAGGGCCCAGCGTGGTGTAAGAGAAATGGGCAATGGGTCAAGTCTAGCCTGGGAATTGTTGACAACTGATTACTGCTGGGTGAGGGAGAGTAGACGTTCTTTAAGATCTCTAGATAAGTTGACTAGACTCCAGTTGATAAACTTGCACCAAAGAGCATCTGGGTACAAACGCTTGACTGGTTCGGACTTAACATATATGACAGAATGCATGAGGTCTGGAGAGGTGGAAGTATGTGAGGGCATGGATGGGGGGAGGGGTCTAAATTTGATTAGGAACTATTGTATGAAATACACAAAAACTCAATAAAAATATTTTTTAAAATAAAACAAATTATAAATAAAACAAAGCAAAAATAAATTAATAATGTGCTTTCAATTCCTCTTTCCTTTGCCATGGTTTTCCACTTCTTCAAATTTACAGGCTTTTTGAATGTATATTCTTGGTTACAGATAATTCATAGAGTTGTGTTTTTAAAATACAGATCATCAGTAGGAATATAAGAAAAAAACTGAGATCTAACAGATATCAGGCTGAAGAGTCCTGCTGAAATGCAGCATGCTCTGAGGAAAGAGGGCAAGAACCGTGAGCCGCACAGTCTGGATGTAGGGCTGCAGGGCTCGGGGTTGCCTAGGCTGCGTCCCGGTCTTGCTTTGGTACCATCTTTCCTTGCCATCCTCTGATTCCTCCCTTTTGGAGTGGAAATGTTCACTCTGCGCCAGTGTAAGTATGTGATTGCCTTTTCTGTTTACCGAGACTCCCAGCTAAGAGTTTGTCTTGAGCCTGAGAAGACATTTTGGACTTAGTCCTGCCATCAGAGTAAGCCCTGCTATAATTTGAGGAGCTCTTAGCGATGGATTAAATGCATTTTGCCCTGTGAAATATAATCACAACAGCCTCATATGCTGCACACTTGACCCCTTCTTAGTGCCACTTTTAGAAGTTCTACAAACTTTAGGAAGTGGGGTTACTTGTAGAAAATAGGTTTCTGAGGTCATGACTTGAAGATCCTATCTGGTTCCTAGTTCATGTTCCCCTCCCCTCCCTTTCTCTCTCTCTCTCTCTCTCTCTCTCTCTCTCTCTCTCTCTCTCTCTCCCCTCCCTCCCTCCCTCCCTCCCTCCCTCCCTCCCTCCTATCCACTGGGAAGTGAGCAGTCTCTTACTCCACATGCTCCTACCACCTTGAAAATATTGTCACAGTGTTGATAAAACTAACATATCCTGTGAGATCTTAGAAGCTTTTAGCATCCCTGTTTTCTACAGGGACCAGAACAATAGAAGAAGCTGGACCAAAGACAGAGCAGAGTGAAACAGAGGAGCCAAGAGGAGAGCAAGGCAAGTGACACCGATTGTTTCAACACTAAGGTTTCTGCTTCTGTCCATTACTAAAGTCCAACTACCCTCCATTGTATTAAACACAAAATGGACATAATCCTGCTTTCTGCTTCTCTTCTCTTGCAATGTGACTGTAAATCTTTCTGTCAAATGATGGAATCTGTTTCTCCACCTCTTGAATCAAGGATATAAGTTGCTTTCGCCAACTAACATAGTGGTGCAGACTATCAGACACACAGACTTGAAAAACACTTGTAAGGGCTGGAGGTGTAGTTCAGGGGTAGAGCTCCTGCTTTATCAGTACAACCTTCCAAACTGGATCCCAGATTTAAAAAAGAAGCAAATAAAGAGAAATGAATGGAGAGTAAGAGAAAGGGGGAAAAGGAAGATATGAAGAAAAGAAGGAAGGAAAGGAGGGAGGAAGGAAGGGAGTGAAGGAAAGAAGGAAGGAAGGAAGGAAGGAAGGAAGGAAGGAAGGAAGGAAGGAAGGAAGGAAGGAAGGGAGGGAGGGAGGGAGGGAGGGAGGGGGAGGGAGGAAAGAAAAGGCAAAAAAAAGTGAAAAAAGTAAAAACATAAAAAAGCACTTGAACATTGGAATTTTTCCTCTTGCTGTGGACTTGAGGGCCCAAGACCTCCTAGCAAACAAGCTGGAGGGCTGGGAAGAAGGCTCAGTGGGTGAGAGCGCTTGTTCTGCCAGCATGAGGACCTGAACCTGAACTCCTAGCATGTACGTAAAAAATTGGGCATGGCTGTACATGTTATAACCTCAGCATTGGAGAGCAGAGACAAGTGAGTCCTGAGAGCTCACTGGACGGTCAATCTAGTGAAAACTCAGGCAACAGGTTCAATGAGAGCCTTGTCTTAAGAGTGCAAGCTCTGGCTTCCACATGTACATGCATAGTCACATATAGCCAGCCACACACTCACATGATTGCACCACGCACACACACAGTCACACAAACAAGCACCCTGGACTAGCTTAGTACACGTAGAGTCATCTGATCCAGTCACCTCCATTATCCCAGCTGAGAACCAGACAATCCCAAAACAGCATTGTATAACCAATGAGCCAAGAGCAGAGGAGCTCAGTCAAGACAAACAGAATTATCATCAAACTAAGACCAGTCCAAATGGTTATTTTAAGCCCTAAGTCTTGGAAAGATTTGTTACATAGCAAAAGCTAACTGATATACATGGCTTTGCATTTCAGGACACATACTTAAAGCAAATATTCCTTTTTTTAATCAAGTTAGTTTAAATGACCAATTTTTCCTTGCTGCCAAGAATTTTAATAGTTCATATATGCATTTGAAATGTTTTAACTTCACAGAAACCCAAAGAATATTCAAACAACTTTAAATATTTTGTTCTATAGAGTTAGAAAATGGAACAGTTCACACAGTTACATATTATTGTAGTTCACTCCTCAGAGGTTCATGTACTTGGCATGGTCTCCAACACAGGGAGGCTGCAGCTGTGGGACCTTTAAATGGTGGGGGCTTAGTGGGAAGTAATTAAATCACTGGGGCTCATCCTCGAAAGGAACTCATGATGGTCTTCTGGGACTCTGATTTGTTCCTGTGGAATGCTGTAAGGGTGAACCCTGACCCTCATCTCTCTAGTCTCAATATCTATGTCATACAGGCACTCCCACTAAGATACGATCTGCCATGTTTTGATGTTCCCCAAAAGGTCAGACCAGAGCTGAGTCTCCAGAACTGTGAGTTAATAAAACCTCTATTTATGTATTAATTTTATATGCAGGCATGTGTATAAGTATACCATGTACATGAAATGCCCACAGAGGCCATAAAAGGGCATTGGACTCCCTGGAACTGGAGTTACAAATGGTTGTTAGCCATCTTGTGAGTGCTGGGAAAAAATCCCAGGTCCTATAAAAGAACAGCCAGTGCTCTTAACCACTGAACAATGTCTCCAACCCCAGTAAACTTTTTTTAAAGCACCCAGCCTCAGTATTTTGTTATGGCAATAGAAAATGAACTAATGAACTAAGACACACATGCACACAACACATGTATTTTATATTATTTTTTCCTGGCCTCCATAACCATCTCATCCATACCATATCAACTTGTAGTTTACGTGTGCTGCCAAATTAAGTATCCTGTTGTCATTTCACAGAAACGGATTTATGATCCCACCCTGCTTCTGGCTTCTACAACACATTCCTACTCTGTTTTTATTCCATAGTCCACGATCCTGTAAAATGAACGAACACTAATTTCCTCATCTGCCGTGTTCTCCTCTGCCTCCAGCCTTTGCATATGCTCTTCCACTTGTATCTATTCAATAAGCACGTATAAAGTGCCAACTGCCACAGGCATTATTCTTACATAATAGACAAAGCAAGGATAGAGAAGAGTTCAATGTGGTGAACTCCCCTCACCTTGAAATTGGTTTGTCCATTGGGGGCTAAATTCAAGCAGCACCACTGAGAGAATGTTTCCTAAATTCCTGAAATCAGCTGTCTATCACAGCCTCAATCAGTATCACACAGTACTCAGACCATGTGAGCTTCTGCACCCACAAAGTGGGAGCTATAATTACCCCCTTTCTTGGGTCACTGTAAGGATTCTAAAAGCCTAGCATGTAATTAGGGTACAATGAATATTATCTATCAAAAATGAATGCCCATCACCTCAGAAATATATCTACCATTCTGTCAATCAGAAATGTTTGTGTTCCCAAGTGTCTACTCAAATGTCACATCATCAGTCAAACTCTCCCTTCCCTCCCCCAAATAGCTCAACCCTCGCCCCTTGCCACATTGTGCTTTTCCTTCAAGGCCTTTCCTCCTTATATTAGCTTTTCGTTTATTCTCTCTCTCTCTTTCTCTCTCTCTCTCCCCCACCCCCACCCCAACTCAAATGTAGTTCTACAAGACTGCATTTTAAATCACTCCCCTACCTGTGCTTGAAATACTGTCTGGAGCCAAGTAGATGTTCTATAAAATTGCAACTGAATCACAGGTGAACCAAATGTGGTTTTCTTGAATGGTAGAAGTTTTTTAAAAGTACGAAGATTTTATTTTCATAATACTCAAGATAACAGTCTATTCTTTGTTAATTTTATGAATTTTTATTTAATTTTTAGTGCATTTTAATCTTTAATATTCTACAATGAGAATACACTACTTTTGTAATAAGAATAATTTTAGAGCTTTCTCAATCATTCCCGGTGAGATCAGTGAAAAACTGAAGCTAAAGCTGTTTTTATCCATTTAAGATGGTGTGTTGGGTTTCTCACTTCAACCCATGAATTTGGAAACTCCTCAAAGCTAAAGTTCACACTTGGAAGTTCAATCTCATTATTTTCAGTCAGTATTTGTAATTTTTAGCTAAAATGACTGAATAAGAAATGCTGTGTTGATTTTCAATTTCTGATCAGTAAGCAACAAAACATGACTATACTACTTTGTAGCAGCTGAATAATGCCTGTAACCTTTCTCCAAAGGAAGAAATTAAGCCTGCAAGAGTGACTTGCACCTTTAGAAATTCCTCCACTTTTGGTCCAATTACATATCATAGCAGTGCATGCCATGCCAGGGCCTTGTGTTCTGGAACCGCCTCCCTTGTGAACAACACCTTCATCTGGATATGAGGCAGGGTCAAATTCAGCAAGTTAAGAGCAGGGGCCAGGAAGGACTGTCTTTCTCACCACAATTGTTATAAGAATGTTGCTAACTCACATATGGACCAATGAGGGGAACTCTTATACAGAGATAGCACAGACAAAGCCTGTCAGCAGCTACAAGCAACCCAGCACCCAGCACAAATGCCTGAAACTTGAGACATTTTTAACATCCAGTGTATCAGATCCCAAAAAATAAGAATAGATTTCAGCCATAGAAGGAGATCAGAAAGTCAGCCCTACCAGGAACAGAACTCCTCAGTTCATGTGGATAAATGACATTTATTCTCTGGATTGAGTCCAAGTAGACAATGATAGACTTTCAAATAAAGCTAAAATAATAGTTTATGTTATTATCAGGAAATTAGCATTCCTCTTAGACAGCAGTTTTGTTTTCTCAGTCAGGCAGGTATTAGACTGCCTGGCCCACACTGGCTAGACTCAGGTCTCAGGAGATGCAAGGATTTAAATTGGGCAGTCCCTATGTTTAAAGACCTTGCCCTGGTCCAAAGGGAAACATCTTTTCAGTACAAAATGAGAAGCACTACAGTAAAATGGGTCTTGTAGGCCGGGGAGCTTAAGCCAAGGAGAGAGAATTCTCTTAAACCCACTGTTCCAGTCACCATCTCACAAAAACATGCCAGTGGTAGGGAGGGTACTGAGTGAGTGGACACATGTGAGTCAAAGCCTTCAGCAACTAACAGCAGAGTATCCATCTGCCTTCTAATGCCTCGGTCTCAGCTTCATAAGCAAAGGCCTACACTGTTTATCTTTCTTTTCCTATAATGCACTGACTACATGACAAGGGAAACCCCAAAAGGCCAAATGACAGGCCTGGCTTCTCTCAACACCACCCACCTGGAAAGAAACAAAGAAAGTTAATACACACAAGAAAACATGATAATAACAGGCAGCTCTTTGGCCGCCAGAGCACGCTAAGTCCACCTGTTCACTGTGGAAGCCCTGGCTCACCCAGACATTCATCCAGACCAGCTGCAGAATCATTGTTACAGTTATGTATACTACTAATCAACTTCTTTAAATGTAACATAAAGCTTTAAGAGTTAAGCCTGTGTAGTATAAACCCCTTAAAAGATTACAATAATTACAGATACAGAGACATGTAAATATTTGTTAGTCAAACCAAATTCGAGTTGCCTGGTATTTTCTTTGGAGCCTGCCTATGTCATTACACTGAAATGTGATATATACAAAGTCTGAGTGACTGCAAGTGAGATAACATGACCCTATACACACAGTGACAGTTTAAAATTACATTTGCTTGAGTTATTTTTATCTTAGACACCTCAGTTTATTCCAAGCTTAGTACATTTTGTTTCCTAAACAACACAATGAAGGAAAACTTGAAAATACTTAAATAGCAGTGCAACAATGAAGAAGTTAAGTTCCTTAAAAGTCAAGAATTTGCCATTTTTTGAATCATTTTTGTTTCTTAGAATTCAACAGGCATTAAGCATTATATTTATTAGAGCTCAAAACTGAATAAATAAGTGTGCACTGTCACTTTAAACAATTTTTCCATAAACTGTTATTAACAGAGTCTACCTTTATGAAAGGAATTTAAGATATTAAATACCTAAACTAAGTAATTTTATTGAATAGGCAGCAAATTCCTACCTGTCTCTAAGGGAATTTTTGTTGTTGTCTGTTTGAGATCAGGTCTCACTAATCTTCCTGACTCAGCCTCCCAGGTAGCTGGGATTACTGACCTGCGCCACCCCGGTCTGGCTTGGGAGGGGGCACAGATCCTAAAGAGAACCCTGTCTCTGTCATATCTCGAGAGAAATGAAATTTCTTACCATATGCTAAATATGGATCCTTATATTTACAGATATCACTAATAGAGTACACCACTCACCAAAGAAGCTTCTTTTTGCAACAGATGGAGGCTACAGCAGAATTCCACAACTGGTCAGACACAGAGACTATATGACTGAGGGATGCCAAGTCCTTGGTGACGTATCTACTGTTGGACTTCTCTACACCTAAGGCTCAATGAACACAGCAGGACAAGGAGTAGAGATAAAATTAAAACACCCCTCAACTCTCACTAGTGAAGCATCCTTAAGCAACATAATGCTATGCACATGCATGGCCACAACTAGTCAAGTTTTATAGAATAAGAAACTGCAGAGTATGCATCCCTGGATAGGTCTCCTATATTGAACCTCACCTGCCTATGGCACAGAGATCATTGCAGAAGAGGGAGCAGGAAGATTGTAAGAGCCACGGCTAATTCATGAACTTAGGGAAATAGAGACTTTCAGGCTACTAGAAACTTGCACATGCCAAATTGTGGCAATGATGTCACTGAGCACAGGACCCATACCAACTCAATTAGACAACGACCCAGAGTGCAGCCATTGAAATTGGTGGCAGGCCAGATCTAGATCGAGAACTACTGGAGACTGATTACTCCTGTGAGAGGGAGAGTATGCCTTACTTATATCTCTAGATAGCGTGACCAGACTCCAGTAGAAGAATTTGGACTAAAGGACATCTGGGCACGAATGCTTGACTGGATGGGATTTAACATGTATGACAGAATACATGAGGCCAGGTGGAGGTTCGGGGGGAGAGGGAGGGGAACGGGGGTCCAAATTTGACTAAGAACTGTTGTGTGGTTGTATGAAATATATGAAACTCAATAAAAAAAATTCCAAAAACAATTAAGTACAATTGATGAAACACAGACCATATGATGGGAATCACCAAGAATGGCATCCATATAGTATTGGGGAGGGGGCGTTAGCTTCCATCCAATAATAATGTAACCTAAAAAATCCAATTTGAAGCAACCTGACCCCTCAAAATTGGTCTACACTCTAAAATCGTCAACATTAGAACAAACTGAAAAAGCAGTGAAACTATTCTAGAATAAAGAAAACTAAAAAAACCACAACAATTAAATGCAAAGACTGATCCCTAAATAAAGTGTGGATCAGAAAATTTTGAAAGAAATTCAAAAGGAGAAAAAGAGACAGAAAGAAAGAAAGAAAGAAAGAAAGAAAGAAAGAAAGAAAGAAAGAAAGAAAGAAACGGTAGGAAAGAAGGAAGGAAGGAAGGAAGAAAGAGACTGTAAAGAATATTATTACTGAGCCAATTGGGAAATTTGAATATGAACTGCATATTAGATAACAGTATTACAGTATTATTAAATTTTCTAAGCCTGGCAATTATATTGTGGTTATGTTGAAGCCTTTCTTCCAAGAGATGTGTATTCAGGGTGATGTCTGCAATTAACTCCCAAATGGTCCAGGAAAAAAATTAGAGAGATAAAGTAAATGCAATGCCATGCTCTCATGGCTCTGGGTAAAAAGGGTACACATGCACATGGACTGTTCGTGTTTATTTTATGTATGTTTGAAATTTTTCATAATGAAAAATTGCTATCAAATTTCATTATGAAAATAAGGGGGAAATGGGGCTAGAAATATGGCTCAGTGGTTACACTGACTGCTATTACAGAGGACCTGGGTTCAATTCCCAGCACCCACAGGGCAACTAAAACCCATCCATAAGTACAGTTCCAGGGAATCTGATGCCCTCTTCTGACCCCTGCAGGCACTGCACGACACGGGTGCACTTATGCACATGCAGGTAATACACTCCTACACATAAAATAAAAGTAACAAGATATTTTTAATTTAAAAAAGAAGATAGGGTAAAAAGTTTAAGTGAATTAGTAATTTATTTAATTATGTTTGACTGCATGTGTGCAGGTGTCCACAAGAAGATTGTCAACTAACAATTTCCATTCTAAAAGTTGAAATAAATCAATGAAAATTCGTACATCAAAGATTTGTATTAATATAAACATTGTGCTTTAACACATAGGTTCCTAGGGATTATTCTAAAGGAAATTACATCTTTTAAGCTTTTCTGATAAACAGTTTGCTTTATTACCAAATCATCTTTTCCATTTTTTTCCTTTCCACAAAATTCAGTCATTACAACCTTAAGTTGTTTAAAATATTAAATAAAACATTTATAAAACCTGACAATAATTATATCTTAAATCATAAAAAAATAAACATTTGGGGGACTGGAGAGGTGGGTCAGTGGTTAGGAAGATTGGCTGCTCTTGCAGAGGAGCCAGGTTTGATTCTCAGTACCCACATGGCAGCTAACTGTAATTCCAGTTCTAGGAAAATCCAATGCCTTCTTTCAAGCTCTGTGGGTATTACACAATGTTGATGTACTTAGGCACGTGCAGGCAATACACTCATACACAAAAAATAAAAATATTTTTAAAAATAACAAATAGACATTTGTACATCTTCAGTTCAAACATTAAAAGGAGCATTTTCACTTCTTTACAGTGAAGAATCCTTCATAGATTATAGAGTCCTGACTGCTAGAGTTTTGCATACTTTGCAAGGCAGCAACAATTTTATCAGAAGAAGAACATTAATCAGATATTTTCTGGATGCCCCATAAACACAGGAAACAAGACCAATTTTACCTTCCCTGTAACTTACTTAAATTATAGGAGATTATGGGTTTTGATGACCACACATAAAGTCCTACAGGCCCTGCTTCCACTTGATTTAAATAAACACAGTCAAAATTAACAACTGTTAATAGCCTAAAATGTCTTTTTATGTGGGATGTTACCCAAGAACTTTGAAACAACTGTGTCTTTGCATGCTTAAAAGAATTAGATCAACATAGACAAAGACTAACTTGGGTGGCACTCATTAAAATCTATCATTTGGAAGTGATACCAAAAACAAGCCAGCTCCAGACTAGACCGACACTAAGAAGCAGGACTTCTGGGTGTCCATTGCACAGCCAGGGTTGTAGAGGACAAGTTTTACACACTCTGTTCGTTATAAGAAATTAAATAGATCTCTATTGACGCTTCCACTATTGTTCCAAGAAGTTAGAATGTTTCCTGGGAAAAGAGCTTAATTACAGATAAAGACTTTCATGGGACAAATTACTTTAACACACCAGTTGGCAACTTGACAGAGTAGGAAGGCTATCCATGTGGAATGAAACCAGAAATTGTTAGCTCTGCTGCTCATGGACCCTATCCTGAAGGATTTGTTCTTTGATAGATTTGTTTTTGAAGAAAATTAACAAACAAACACATTACTCATTTCAGTCATTTAGTGTTGGATCACAGGTCACATAATACCAAAATGAGGCTGGAAACACATGATGAAGTCAAGAGGTAAGAATTAGAAGCATAATGGCCAGGTGTGGCGGGGCAGGCCTCTAATCCCAGCATTCAGGAGGGAAGTGGATCTCTGAGTTTGAAGCTATCTTGGTCTACATAGTGAGTGCCAGGCCAATCAGGAGTACACAGAAAGACCCTGTCTCAAAAAACAAGAAGGAGGAGGAGGAAGAAGAGGAAGAAAGTGAGAGAGGGGGAAGGGGAGGAAAGGAAGAAGAAGAGGAGGAGGAAGACGGGGAGGAGAGGGAGAGGAAGGGGAAAGGGGAAGGGAAGAGAGAAAGAGGAGGAAGAGGTTTAAAATATATCACATTGGAGAACAAAATAGGAGCATATAAATAAAAATACTGGCAATATTTATGGACCCAACCAACCAGTGTCAAAAGCAGGACTTTCTCAGGTCAGCTTCAGAAACATACCCTCCATAATTCAGTGTTCATGAAGCAATAACTTCACTGGAAACCCCAACAAGACTCAGTTTTCCTCTGGGGCTTTGTTTTTCCTCCAAATGTGAATGTCACCTGGCAAAGGCCACATTTGCAGCCCTAGGCTGTGTGAGGGAGTGAAATTCTGGCCCCTGATGTTCAGCTCCAGGTAGAATTCCCAGGAAAACTGGAAGAGAAACCCAAGAACACCAAGCTTTGAAGTGCATGAGAAGAATCTAGTCTGAAAATGCCAACAGTTACCCGGAGACTGCCGCCACACTGAGACAGCCACTGCACTGAAGAATATCCTACCAAAGGATACCATGGTAGCCAAGAATGTCCTACTCACCATGACCCCACCAACAAGAGACAGGATCTGCAGAATTAGGGTATGATAAAGAGTATTACCAACACTCAAGAGGAAAAATTGGCAGATGAGCAGGGTAGATGGTCCCGGAGAAGCTTCAGGAGAGTTAATGGCTAAACGATAATAATAGTGTTTGTTTAAGTGGCACTTCTACACTTTCATGTTTTAAGCTACTCACAGTCTCAGTTTTACTAACAATGTTATTACTCTATTGTACTAATTGTATAATCTGAAATAACCTTTCTTCAAGTCATTCTCCATCTTTGCCAGGCTTTACTCTCAAATAAACTAGCCCAGGTAAAAGTATCTTTCCCATATATTTGGCTGTAAGCTTCTTATCGACCCTACGGTGCTGGTCCTATTCTAGAACACTGCCCTTTTCTGTATACAATGCTGCATAAAGGAATGAAAAGTAAAGCTCTTTTTACTACCCAGCTCATTTGGGTTTATGCCACCCTAAATCTCAGGATTAGAAAGAAAATTTAAAAGCTTCCACTGAAACTTTCTGTTCATTTTCTAAGAGCCCAGAATTCCCCTCCCTTCAAAGAAAAGCTACCACTTATTAAATAATCAGAATAAGAATACAGCCTCCTATTGCTGATAGCAGCAGCAATCTGTCATCATCATCACCACTACCACTGTCACACTTAGATCATGTCAGGCATTACCACTACAAATTACTGAGTCAGATCCTGTGTTTTACACACACTGTAACAACAAAGTTACCACGTAAGTATTACTATTCCAGTTTTACAGACAAGAAAAGGTCAGAGAGGTTATGTAATGTATCTAAGATAATACAGCTCTGAAACAAAGATCTAGGAGGCCAAGGTGTGGTTGACTCCAGAGGCCCTGCACCTCCCTCCAGATCACACTAGAGTGCTGAAAGCAACTCCTTTGAATTCTACCCTTCCATCTTTATGAGCTGACCAAGCTGCTTTCCTGTCTCTTGTTCCCTTACCAATTATGCTATTGCTAAAGTTAAGAAGTTAAATCCAAATACTCAAATTCTGAATAACCTCCAATCATACTTCCAAAGTATGTTGTGTATGTATGTGTGTGTATATATATATATATATATATATATATATATATATATATATATATAATAGCAAAGGAAAACTTCCATTTGTGAAATATTTATTTCCCTTTGGTCAGTCTCTTTGGGAATAGCTAGGTAAAATACTACTAAATTACTTGTGTGTGTGTGTATGTGTGTGTGTGTGTGTGTATGCATGTGTGTACATGAGGCAAGGGTGTGGGGTATGTATGGGGTGTGGGGTGTGCACCTGTGAGCACATATTGTGGAGACCAGAGGTAAACATGGGGAGCAGTTCCACAGGAGCCAGTCACCTTGAGGGGGGGTTTGTTGGTTTATTGTCTGTTTTATTGGTGGGAGTATTTTGGGTTTTTGTTTTTAGAAAGAGGGTTTCCTGTAGTCCACAATAGCCTCAAGCTCACTTTGTAGTTAAGAATGACCTTGAACTTCTTTTCTTCCTGTCTCCATCTGCCAAGTACTGAGATTACAGGCAGGTGCTGCCACACCCAGATTTATGCAGTGCTGGGGACTGAACCCAGGGATTCATGCAGACTAGGAAAACACTCCACCAGCTGAACTACATACCCACCTCGTACTTTGAGACAGGGTACCTCACTGACCTGGGTTCACCAGTTAGGTTAGGTGGACCGGCCAACAAGCCCCAAGGAATCCTGTCTCCACCTTCTCAGTTTTCCACCATGCTCATCTTTCTATGTGTGCTGGGGATGGAACTCTGATCCTCTCACTTGCCCAGCAAGCACTTTACCAACTGAGATATCATCTCCTTAGGCACTGAATTATTTTATATATCTACATCACTTCTTAAGTATATTTTTTCAGTCTCACTCCTTAGCACTATCACCTAAGAGCTAATCTCAGTCTCCTATTCTTGTAATTGTTAAAGCCATTTAGAATAGTTCAGTCAGAAAAAAAATCACAATATATGTGCTAAAACACTTCCAAACTCTGAAAAAGTATCAATAAGTTGTTCAATGTGCTTTTAAGATAGTGAGTTACTAAAAGTTTAATAGAAAGATGCTCATAAAAGAAAAAAAATTGTCTACAAAGACTAACCCCCCAAAATTAAATTTGAGAAATGGGAAAATATGATAAATGAGACTTTCTCAAAGATAATAAATTAAACACAACCATTTTCAAGGGATGTGGGTATTTGCAAATTAAGTCAATGTGCTTAGGATTTTTTCAATTATTGTTGCAAAACATTTTAATTAATGCATATTTGTTACAAATACCATTAGACCTGATAGTAGCACTTTGTCCAAGTGTGAAATAAAGTTTCAGCATTACAATGGTGTGGAAATATATTTATTAAATTTAAGCTTTATTAACTTGAGGACTGTAAGTTTGGAAGAGATTTCTAACCATTTGACTTTTCCCTAAGTATTTGAGGTGATGCATATGTTAACTAGCTTGATTTAATTATTTCACATTGTATGCATAAATGTACTTATAATGGCAGGAAATATGCAATGCATTTTGAAATGCTTCGCAGTGATTTATAGCACACAGCATTTGAGTCTGTCTTTAGAGTCAGAGGAAAGCTGGGTTTCACTCTGTCCTCATGCCCTCGCTTTTTATTTTTTGTCATTCTTTTCTTTTTCTTTTTTACTTATTCATTTTACTTTAATTAAGACTAAAAGCACATTGCCCAGAATACATGTATGGTTAATTCAAGTACTTTGTTGTCTCAATATCGCCATCTAGTGGACATTGGAATGATAACCATTATTTTAGCCAATAAATTCCCAATTGGCAAGCTTGTCAAACAATTGTGAGCAAAAACAGCAGAAGAATTGTAGCAGGTATCCCCTTCCCCCGGGCCTCTGACCCCACTGGATTCTCAATGAGCAACAGAGAGACGTAGTTATGCTGGAACAGTACCTGAATCCATATGGTTTTGATTTTCTTAACATTTGGATATTCCTTTCCAGTGTTTTTGCTTTCAATAAAATCTAAAATCTTGAAAATCCAGAAGACTATTTAGATATAAATAAATTTCATTATTAGCATGTAACTGTTCAAAAACTTACAATCTGAAGAATTATTTCACCTCTTACTTCCCAGAATATTAGATCTAAACGAGACTACAAAGGCTACTAATAGTCTAAATGTGTTCATTTTACGAGTGAGGAAACTGGATCTCACTGACGCAGTGAGAATCAGTTCCTCAATTATAAAATGAAGAGTAACAAAGCCAGAATTCAGGCCAGTTCTGTTTTTCAGCCCCACACTGCTGTAATAGAAAGTCACTGTTTTCCATGGGCAAAGTAGTCATTTTGCTTTTCTTTAATTAATACAAATAGGGGCTGGAGAGATGGCTCAATGTTTAAGAGCACTGGCTGCCCTTACAGAGTATGTGGGTTTGATTCCCAGCACCCACATGGTGACTAACAACAGTCCATAACTCCAGTCCCAGAGGATCCAATGCCCCCCACTGACCTACACAGGCACTGCATGACACAGGTGCACTTACATACATGCAGGTAATACATTCATGCACATAAAATAAAAATAATAAAAAGAAATAAAATAATTAATACAAATAACAGAAGAAATAGATGATGGTAGGAATGATAATCACTAATTTAATCCTATTCCATGACCTCCTTTACACCAGGCATTGTAAAAATACCCCTAAGAAAGTAATACAATCACCTCTTTCTTCAGGAAGCTTGTCTATCAGACTAGTTATATTTCTTTTGTTCTTAGTGGCTATAACTACCCTTAAAGATGGAAAAGTAATCCCACTCATAAATTACTAGTGGCTCAACCAAACCCTGGAAAGGTGGGATGAACCTGAGCCTGTCATGCCTACAAGTAGCTGTCAATTCAGCTGTTGACCAGGTTTCAGCTTTCAACCTGAAGAGGAAATGGGGACAACAAATACAAAATCCACTTTGCTATCTGACAGTCCACAGGCCAGAGTTCCAAGACAGCAGTGTTGCAGGTGGGCTCCAGGACATCTCTGAGAGGCAGAACTCTGATCTCCAAAGCAGACAATCCCACCTCACTGTACAGAGCAAAGGAGCATAAAAGATGGATCATGGTCAAGGTCTTAGAAGTTTCCCAGGTGCTAAACAGATACTAAGTAGTAGTATTCATGATTCAAGAGTATATATTTCACTATACAAAACTGATTAGAAAAATATCTCTGCTTACAATATAAATCATACCCAATCTGGGGACCTCTGAGTAAGTTTCCAAAAATATAAAGCCAGAGGTGTGGCCAAGCACAGAGCCCAACGGTGCATTAAAAAAGAAAATAGCTTATTCTTGGGAAATTCTAACTATAATCCTTGAGTCTGTTAAGTTTTTCTGTAAGCAAGTCCTTTACCTCAAAAAAAAAGGTATTAGTGTATTTTCACACAAGAAAGATAAATTAAGTGCACATAAAATTGCCCCATCCTACATGTTTGTATAAAATTACTGAAGTGATTTTTTAATTCAGAATTCTTAGTTTTAAAGAAGTCAGGAAGCCCAATGTGGTAGTGCACATCTGTAAATCAAACACTTTGGAGGAAGAGGCTCAAGACTGAGAGTCTGAGGTCAACCTCAACTATAGAACAAGTTGCTGTGTCGCTCAGTAAAGGAATAAAATTGGCTTGTGGAAGAGTTGAAATACACAATGTATAACAGATTAATTATACATGCAGAATTCTTGAGAAGTTGCATCAAGGTGATTCATGAATATTCTAGGAGAAAATTAGTTAAGGAGGATTGGCACATAGCCAAATCTGAAATTTAAAGTGACCAACAAATGCATGTAAAGGAAAAGCGGTTTGCACCCACAGCCTCTGCCAAGTGGGAAACATTTTAAATGGCCAGTTAGTAGGTGTGAGGGACATGCATCTGCCCATACATTTTTGTTCATGTCATCTGTCAAACTCTCTCTTGGTGGCAATTTGGCAATGCCTATCAACAGTTAAAATGAGAATATTCTTTAATCAGGTAACTTTATATCCCAGGATTTGTACTAAAGAAGAGCTAGTCGAATAAGTGTGAAAATAATTATGTTTAGGAATATTAATCAGAGGCTTTTTATAAATAGCAGAAAATTAGAAACTATCTTTCCACCACAGAAGTCTAGATAAATAAAGTACATCCATACAAAGAAATAGTATTAGGTGCCAGAACTGAAGTGATACATAACCCTGGAAACAACTGAAATGTCTAGTAACAGGACCCAATGAATTATACCATGACTACATATTAGAAAATGAAACTTTCATTACAGAGGTGATGGTATGCATACATGTGCTGACATGGAATGCTTGCTCCATTTATAAGTGAAAAAGTAAATCACGGGAAAACATTTTATAGACACAATAAAAATGGGGGCTATAAGTTTATGTTACATTGGATAGGGCTTTCTGGGAATATTTATCTGAAAATCCTTAAAAGTAGTCGATTCTCTAAGAGACTGCAGAGTACATGTCCCTAGATAGGACTCATATTAAACCTCACTCAGCCAAGGTTCAGGAACCATTGCGGAAGGAGGGGCAGACATATTGTAAGAACCAGGAGTGGTGCATGACCATGAGGAGACAGTCCTCCAGGATCTTGGGAACTTGCTTATATAAACTTACAGCAATGGCGACAGCATGCACAAGACCCATACAAACTCAATCAGATAAAAACTGGCATAGAGCTGGAGAAATGGGCAGGAGGCCCCAACTTTATCTGGCTATTGGCAGCTGATTACTGCTGGGTGAGGGGGTGGATCTCCTTTAACGGAGCAACCAGTGAGCTCTACCAGACATCTGCTCTACTATGCTAGGCCTTTAGTCAACAATAATGTCCTGTATATTTTGAAAACTGATAAGAGGGCAGATCTCCAGGTAAATGTTTCATAACTCAAAGAAGGGAATGGGGGAGGGGAGGAAGGGAGGAACTGAGGAAGGAAGGGAGGAAGAGAGAAAAAGAAATGAAATAGCACTTTACATAATCCCTTCATGCCCCCGCCCCATCCCAAAGGTAATCATAATACAGAATTTTATTTCTAATTTATTGAGTCTTTATCAAATACTTTCCTTTTCCTAGGAAAATAATCATATATAATCTATTTATATGGTATATTACATTAACCTTTGAAATGAGAAACCAAATTTTTAATCCAAAGAACAGAGTCAAATTGGCTATAATGTATTATATTCTTGCACTGACTGACATAATTTGTGACTATGTTGTTTCAAATGTTTTTACATATAAGGTCATGACAAATATTGGTCTGTGATCTTTCTTGTGATGGCCTTATCAAGGCTGGAATTAAAGCATTACACTCTGTTTTCTGTCAAGGTTAGACTAATTTCATAAAAGAAGCTGGGCAGGTTTTTTCTTTATTAAACCATTTAGAAGAGTTTGAATAGTCTACTTTTATATGATATTTCTATTTTCATGTTAATCTAAGTTCTCCACCTAAATTATAGATTGCTTAAGACCAAGAATTACATCCATAGTTAGGGTTTTCTATATCCTTGCATATTCAACCTTTTGTTTTAGACATAGCAAGATCTCAAGAAATAGTATTACTTTCATAAACAGCAGAAACTCTGTCATCTAAAAAAAATCAAGTCACATTACTAAGTATGCATGTGAAAACTTATAATTCAATGTCATTGTCTTTAGGATTTCAGCAGGATTACAGACCATAATGACTGGGCCTCATCTTCAGGGAGTGTCTGGGTCTGAGACACCAATTATATGAAAGATAAGTCATAGCAGCTGATACAAAAACATCTCCTTTTGAATCAATCACATCTGCACTGGAATCCCATCAACTCCAAGTAACTTGCCATATACACATTCTCTAGCCTCAGTATTTCGTCTGAAAATCTGAAATACTAATACTTGTTATTAAACAGGATAGAGATGGTGGGTTGAAAACATCTAAGAATGTTAAGAATAAAGGGAAGAAAAGGCACCTTTTACAAAGAACTTTAAGGTCATATATATTTGGTGGTAACTTCCAAACCTTTGTGTCCACAGCTGCTCTGCATGCCTAAACAGTTCCCAGTTGCTACACTTTCCTGTGTGAGCCACTTTCTTCTCTACATAATACAGTTGCCTTCTTTTTCTTTCTACAACCAGGACACTTAATGAAACCACATAGTTACAAAAAATTGTCCTAACTGCTCATTTATTTTACAACCTTACCTGTTTTCTTGATAAATTATTTCCTAAACTTCTTGAAAATCTATGGGGAAGGTCAGTGAACTGGAAGTATGAACCCAACCTAACCAACTTACCCCTATGAAGTCACAGTGCTAACATCACTTTTGTTTTAAAAGCAGAAACCGAGGCACAGGGAGGTCCTTACAAGCTACAGATAAAGCAGGACAAGGTCTAGACAGTAGGTGGTCAGCTGGTGTTCTCTTTACACAAGGTAACAGGTGACAAGCACTTGGCAGAGGGAAGGGGAGATTGTTATCCATGTATACTCATCCTTTCAGTATTTTCCATGAGTAGAATAAAGGTAGTTGGTAAGGGTTATGCACATGTAAGGCACACGCAATATCTATTGCCTATGTAGTTCCAGTTAAGTCTTTAAATAACAGATAATATTTAACTGATAGCTCAGTACAAATCAAATTTTGGAGGCCTCAAAATGTAATGACCTACTCATAAGGATCCACACATCCTGGCCAAAGTATAAAACACAGCCATGCACACAGGGGAATTTGCAGCAATCATCATTTCAAACCACTTGGAAATAGTGACCCATCCTCCTCCAATCGATTATTCCCTAATTATTATGGTTTGCCTTCATTACTGCTAAAGGTAAACATGTAGGGAAGGAAACAAGGAGCGTGTGGTATCCTAACAATATCCACAGTGCCAGCTTCTAGTGTGTAATTGCATGGCTTGGATTCAGCCTCCCACCATCTTCTCAGAAGGGACCAGAGAAATACCATGCCTCAAGACGAAAGGGGTTATTTTATTGCTATAACTATGTGAATGGTTTTGAATTCACATTATTAACTTAAAATTTCAAACTTACTTAAATTCAGGCCACCCATCGCTACCACTGAGGTCTCCTGGATTTTGTACAGTGAGCACATGGCTTTAGTCCATGTTCAACACTTAATTAGGAGATCTTTTTCAAAGATTGTTCTCTTAGAGACCAGCTGCTGCAGTACATTAGTAGTCAACATCTGGCTGTAATGTTTCAACTATTATTTTCTTTAACTATTATGTGGATGAGGTCTGTGTTATTCTAAGCAAACAGCGGCACCTTCCTTGTGTGGATTTCTGAATGTAATAATTAGTGACAGTGCAAATTGCTTTCTGATTTTTCTTATGCTATGCAACAAACTGCTATTAAAACATTCAAATTGCACTTAAACCTTTGCATAATTGTCAGATTCTTTTCATTTTATAGTGCAGACTTTTTAAGCCCAAGGTCTCATTCTGAAGGCCAAGAAATATTCCCCTTAAATGTAGCTATACGCAAAGAAAAATATTCTCAAGGAAATGGGCCTTATAAGCCCAAGAAAGTAAAGACCTGGACACATCTGGCACAGAACTGTGAACATTCCACTCCCTCAGAACCTCCGAGCTCCCCACACAGTGTGGATTTCAGCCTTCAGAAACACTCCTCTGAAAAGAGTGCTACCCCAGGCCCACACAGCTAATTCGCTCCTGAAATTAAGTTAACTAAATCTGTTCAGGAACTTAAGAAACAAGAAAACATCCCTACAGTCAAGAAAGCTTTTCATGAGGCTGCATAAAAATGTCTAGGCCTCAGCTAACAAGTATTTATAAGTCTGGCACAGAGGACTGTTTTAACACACATGTGGGCTCCCTCTACCTGAAATGCCCTTCGGCCCCTTCAGTTTTTGGTGTCAAGACACAACCTTTCAAATGCTTCCAGAAGTCACCATTTATTTGAAATCCTTTTGGTTGTTTTTGTTTTATTTTATTTTTAACCAAGGAGCCATGATTTCAACCCAATACCCTACTTACATATAAAATACTTGATACCTTGTATAAGATTGAGGTTTGATCAATAAACTTGTTCCTGTTCTACTATATGCACTTAAGAAGTTCCACAAGAGCATTAATCACTTTCCTTTCAGTCTTGCTTCTCCCCCTGCCAGCGTGAACCGTGGGCACTCCTAAAAGCAACCAAGGTATGCACATCTTGCCGAATGTAGCTCCGGGCCCTTCACAGGCCTATTGCACTCAGGAGGAAAGCCAAAGATAGTTCTACACCACATGGCCCTGGACCACCTCTCAACTGACCTCCTACCGCTCTCCCCTCATGGAAGGGGCCTCATTATTCCTGGAACAGGACAAACTTGCTTGTAACCGTAGGCCTTTGTACTTTTCCCGCCTGCCTCTCCATTCTTTCATTCCCTCAGAACTTCCTTCAAATCCTCCCTAGCTGAAACAGCAGCTACCCCTAGTGATGGAGCTGGTGTTTCTTCAGAGTATTCCCTGATATTCCGTGTTTGACTATATTTACACATTACCCAGGTCCCACCACTGCCACTACTACAACATGGAAATGTCACAAAAGTAGGGATTTCTTTGATTTGTTCACAATCGCATCTCTGATGTCTACAACAAAGCCTGGCATATAGTAGTGTGGGATGTATCTGTGTCACTGTCCCCAGAACAGAGGATATTACATTCATACTCTGCCTGAAAAGTGTGTCTTCTCTGGAAGTACCCCTTCCAAATCTGTGTTTGTCCTTTCAACAGACAGGATTGTAATGCCAACCACAAGACTCCCTCTTTGCTCCATGGACTACTACCTCCAGGGAAGGATTTTATGTCTGCGGAATGCCCTCTACTCACACTGTTCCCTGCTGGACACATCAACCATCATCAGCCACACAATGAGGTCTCTACTCCTTAGGCTTCAGTATGAGGGGTACACCACCCCCATCCACACTGCTTCATTTGCCCCCAGATCCTTCATGGTGAGACTTTGTACATCACTTGCTTGGACCACCATGTCATAGATTCAGAATGTACACTCTAACCCCCTGCAGAAGAGAAGGGAAATTGGGAGTAGAAGCCAGTCCAATGCACCTTGCTGCCCAAACCTAGTAGTTGGTTGTGACAGAGTCCCAGGCCAGCAAGACATCTTCACCATCCTTATGGGACACTTGGTCCTTCTTGGGCTCCAAGAACAGATAAAAAATTTAACAAAGTAACTCTAACGCAAGCTACATCTCGGAGATAACAAAATGCAGGCAAACCGTGCAGGGCATCTCAGCAGCTAACTCTTTCCTGACAGAACACTTTATGATACTCAGGCCTCACAGAAGGCTCATCCCTGACAACATGTCACCTTCCTTTTTCACATGCCACAACTGAAAAAAACTGAAAATCAATCAAGATAGAGGAGTATAACTATGTATCTATACTACATGTTTTCCTTTTTCAGCTGTATGAGCTCTTTTTTAGCAAATAGGCATTGTACAAAGTAATGGATCTGCTGTGGGTCTCTAAAGCACATGCATCATGTACTTTCACACTGTCACCCTCCCCCGTCCTTCTTCCAGCTTCCTACTGGTCCCCTTCCTCTTCCCTAATAGTCTCATCTCTGATTTTAAGCCTTTTTTAAGTCTAGATTCTCTTTGAGAGAGAATGTGATATTTCTGGAGCTAGTTTATTCTGCTGCATGCTAATCTCCAGCTCATTCATTGTCCTACAAATGGCATAATTTCATTCTTCTTGATGCTTGTTTTTTTTTGAGACAGAGTCTTCCTGTAATCACAGGTAGCCTAGAACTTGATACACAGACCAGGCTGGCCTCAGTCTCTCAGAGATTCACTGGCCTCTGCCTTGACACCCAAGTGCTGGGATTAAAGGTGTGCACCACCATGGCCAATTTGCCATGTTTTCTCTACGCATTCATCTGTGGATGGACCCTGCGGCTGATTCTGTACTTGGTTATTATGAACAGAGTACAGTAGACATGGATGTACAGGTAGGTATCTCTCACTGTATGCTGACCTGGATTCCTCCAGGAGTGGTTTAGCTAGATCATACAATAGTTCTATTTTTGCTTCTTGAGGAACCTCCATACTGGCTTCCACAGTGCTATACTAATTTACATTCCCACCAAGAGCATATAAAGGTTTGTTTTTTTTCTTTGCCTTATCCTCATCCACATTTGTAGTCTGATAGACATTTCTCTGATGAATAAGGATTAATACACTTTTCTAAAAGATATGTAAGCATGGAAAACATATATTCATATCCTAAAGTCTCAATACAGCACTGTGAACAAATATTGTGCAGAGTCCAGGGACCAAGTCAGCAGAGAAAAAGCACAGATATTACTATGCAAAGTATCTGTTGGTTAACAATTGTTTGATGTTCAAGAAAATTGGTGGGGTTTTTTTCTACTATTCCTGTGGTATTTATACAGATAAAATTTTACTGTTTGGGGGAATGAAGAGATAGCCCAAAAGTTAAGAGCACTGGCTGGTCTTGAAGAGGACCCCGGTTCAAATCCCAGCACCTACATTACGGCTAATAACTGTCAGTAACTCCAGTTTCAGGGGATCTCATACCCTCTTCTGTCCCGGGCATTGAACGACATAGGTGCACTTATGTTTAAGCAGGCAATACACTTATATAACATGAAACAAAAGTAAATAAACTAAAAATAATTTAAATGCTACTATTTTGTAACATTGTTGGAAATTAGAGGTTCTGAATTGATGAATAATATATTATACACGTTCCTATTTAAAATGGTAAGAAAGTGCCCCAGCTTAAACGCCTTGCACAGGCGTGCCATCAATGGAAGACACCCGTGTTGTCTTAGATCCAAAGCCCCTCCCCTTGCTCCTAGCCAGGTTGCTCTGGCTCTCTGTTCTCAGACTCTAGCCTGGACTCCCGGTGTCCCCCTCTTTCCTCCTGACTTCCGGTTCCGCTGGTCGCCATCATTCTCGTCATCCACCGCCTCCTTCCGCGTGCTATTCATATTTCCTTCCCTCCCTTTCCTTCTGCCGAAAGGCTACGCTCGCACATCCAGCGCAACGAAAGCCTCCAGCTCTCACCCCCGCAGCCGGCTCCTCAGTGCTGAGTAAAACCTGGTTATCTTAAACTGCATCCATTGCTTACCTAGCACAGTTCATGAGGGTCTGGCCTCCCTTTCAGCAACCTTTTCCCTTCCCATCTTTTTCACCAAAATGAGAACAAAACTCCTGATGAAAATTTTATTCTGTGTGTCAGTTATTGAGTATTATGTGCCAAACACTAAAATTTAAAAAAGAAATTAATTCTTGTTTAGGTTTTGGTTTTCTTGTATTTAATAATTGCCTAATGCCAGAAAAGGCTCTGTAACATCTATTTGTCCTTACAGCTGAATGTTGCATTTCTTTTATTTTAATTGATAGAATTTGTATCTTCCTGTCCTTCCCCTCCTACTTTTAACTCATCTGCGCCATTTTTAGCCTGCTGGGTGGAGTGAGGGTTGTCAGGGCCTCCTCACTCCATTTGCTCTACACTTTGGGGTAATTCTGTGCCCCCAACTGTCCGACTTATTGGTTGAAAGTGTTTTATTCTGTTCTCACAGTTGATTGAGTCACAGAAACAGTAGCCTGAGTTAAAATTCACTGATATTTAAGAAACATTGCTCTTCCTGCATCTCCCAATGCTAGTTTTGAGAAATTTTCATTCCTGATCCTTTAACTATGATGTCTTTTCTTTTTACTGTTTTGTCCTCTCAATCTTTTAACTCGTTTCAAAATTCCCAGATGGCAAACCCTGGTGAGTCCTTTCATTAGTGTTCTAGTTACATTTTATTGCATGTGTGCATGAGCACGCTCACATGTGCATCTGTCAGAGATCAGTTTTCAGAGTTGGCCCTCTCCTTCCATCATGTGTGTGTCAGGACTGAACTCAGATCAGCAGGTTCAGCAGCAAGTTCAAATCAGCAGGTTTACCTGCTGAGCGGTCTCTCTGGCCCCAGTGAAACTTTTTATCTGAGATTTTGCATTGTCGGTTTGGAGAAATACTATTTTTTTTATTTTTAACGATTGTTTTCATTGTTTCTTCTAAATAGTTGGAAATTTTCTGGAATTGATTCCTAAGTGTTCCTGTTCTTCTCTCACTTCTGCCCATTCGTTTTCCCCCTACATTACCAGACAGATCTTCCAATCCTTTTCCTGAATTTTCTACTTTGCCTAGCATATATTTAATATCTGAAAGTTCTTGTTGTCTTCTCTTTAAAGTTCTCAAGAAAAGTGCCAGACAGGAGAAACCTCCCTTAGAGTTGTTGGCCAGGGTAGTCTCCCAAAATTACACAGGCTATTCCCACAGCACTTGATTGTCTCCCAGAACTTGAAGGTAAGATCCTTTTGCTGAAGAAAGGACATACTTTAGACACAGTACTTGGAGCAATGAAGCTGGAACTGACCTGGGAAGCCTCCTCCTTGAAGGCTAGCTCTCTTAGTTTTGGAGGACACTATGCAAGCTGCTAATGGAGAACATCAATCAATGGTCCAACCCCAGCTTTAATGTCTAATAACCACTACAATGACCAGTACATCAAACTACATTGGGACAATAGTGATACTTTTAATTTAGGGGCAATCAACAGCTACCTAATTGGACTTAAAGCCCTCTCAAAGGGAGGAAACTCATGTGTGGTACTGTAAACATAGCAAAATACACATGGCTGGAGTGCTCATAGATCTTAAAGAAAACCCTAAGACTGTCACATCCCTAGACAAATTTCTTACTATATGCTAAATATGGATCCCTATATTTACAGACAAGTATGCTAGTTACTGCGCATCAAAGAAGTTTCTTTTGCAACAGATGGATACTATTATAGAGTTCCACAACTGGTCACACACAGAGATTAAGTGTCTGTGAAATGACCAACCCTAAGTCACACATCTACAGTAGAGTCTCTATACCTAAGGCTCACAGAACACAGTGAAACAAGGGATAGAGAGGGTACTAATGTATCTCTCAACTCTCATCAATGAAGGTCCCTCATGCAACAGAGGGTCATAAACACAAAAGGCCACAGATGGCCAAGGTGTAGAGAATAAGAGTCTTCTGCAGAGTGAGGTTCCCTGGACAGAATTCCTGTATTAAACTTCACCCACCCTGGCTCAGGAACCATTGAAGAAAAGAGGGTGGAAAGACTGTAAGAACCGGAGGAGGAGGTGCATGAGCACATGGAGACAGGGTCTTACAGGCTGCTGGGACCTTGCTCAGATGAACCGACAGCCATGGTATTAGCATGTACAAGACCAATGCACACTCGAGCAGACAAAAGCCCAGCATAGAACTAGGGAAATGAGCAGCAGGCCCCAACCTTCACCAAAGAACCATTAGCCGTTGATTACAGTTGGGCGAGGAAAAAGTTGATCTTCTTTAAGGGAAGGACTCGAGGTAGGCTGACTAGACCTCAGTGGATGAACTTGCACTGAAGGATGTTGGGGTGCACTACCTTGACTCAATAGGCCTTAACATGAATGACAGAGTGCATGAAGTCCAGATCGGGAGCTATGGGAGGGTGTGGATGGGGGAGGAGGCACAAAGATGACTAAGGTGTTTGGTATGCAATACACAAAATTTTAATTTAAAAAACACCAAAAACAAAGCTCTCTTTCAAGCACCTGGTGCTTTCTTGTCCGCCAGAGGACATGCCTTCTTTGTTCACGCACTGCCTGTGTCCTGCTCATTTCTGGTTTTCTGTGTTTTGTTCTCTTTGCTTCATTTTGGAAATTTTCTTCCAGAATCAGATCATATGCTCATGCTTTATCACAGTGAAGAGTGAGTCTGCAGCTTTGGAGATGGTCTGTACAGGGGTCACACTGCGTGTCATAGGAGAATTCTCATGGCAGAGGGTCACCAAGTTTCTAAAGGTTTGCTCTCAGGGAGCTCCATTTCAGCTCAGGACACTCTAGCAATCCTCATAGGGTGTGGGGCAGTGAGGCTGCCAATGTGCTGGAGTTGACTGAGAATAGAGAACTAGAAAGTTCACTGTTCAGAGGCAGAATATCCTTTAATCTCCCAGTTACCAAATCCATTTCCTGCCTTGACTTTCTCAGTGTTTGCTGTCCTTCGGTGCAGAAAGCCTCTGGTGCTTCTCCAGAGACCGGTGCACAGGTAGGGGCAGTGGATTCGGGTAAGACAGGGTTTAGAGGGTCCAGTCCTCCCTAAAGACAAGATCCCACCCATCATTCCACCCTGCTTTTCTCCTAAACCTTCCTGGAACTGTGGGATGAGTCAGCGTGCTTCCATCTCTGTCTCCTTCCACAGGCACTTAGCTGTGACCTTTCTCCATTCTGCTCAGTCATGCACCATTCTTCCATCTACTTTCCATCTTGGTGTTCTGTGGTTTCAGGTTATTTATGTCTCTGGTTTATCAAAGAGAGAACTTGCATTTCCTTCCCTCAATTTTCCCTGTCTAGGATGACTTTTGAAAAAGGAAGATTGAGTGCAGGACAGAGAAAGAAACGGTAGGTATGCCTTTATCCTGCCACGAACTAGAAACGTCTACACCCTCTTCTGTCACACCAGGACTTCATTGCACCACTCACATTGCTAGCATTCACGTTGCTCCCACTGTAACTTATCGCTTCTGTGTGTGACCAGGCATTTTGTTTTGTCATCTTCTAACAAAAGATTTCAAGTTATTAATAAAATAATAATTTCCACATCTATTTGCACTAATTATAACTAAAAAGGGTATACTCATGTAAAATGGAAAGGCTTCAGCCACCAACCTCATGTGAGACCTGGTGTCCTTCTGAAATGTGCTAATAATCCCTGTTTGCCCCCAGTCCCACCATTCTCTCTGCCCCAGAAGACAGGCCTCTGTGGACGACTCCCCTGTTCACGTCCACTTAGTGTTATTTCCATCCAGGTCACTTTTTATTTCTTTGTGTTCCTAGATTTCTAGCAAAGATACTCCAAAGCTGCAGCCCTACTTCGAACTTCTGGCTTTGCAGAGGAACGCCTCCTTGGTGGCTCCCCTGGCCTTGCACCTCTGTAAACACCTTTTATTAAACTCTTCAGTTGTACCCTGTGTGCCATTTGTTTCTTACCAGGGCACTAACTAATATGTAAATAAAAAAATTTTTGAACAAGCACATGTCAACAGAACCTTGAATTCTTACATTCATGACTTTATAAGAGTGACATATACAGTTGGCACAGAAAAACTCCAAGAAAATTACATTGCTCCTTTCAATCAAGACTCTGTTTTGCTCCAGCAAAAGAATAAACAACAAAAACAAACTTCTCCGTATACTTATGTTTCCCTAGAAAATACAAATATAAGTACTGAAAGCACAACCTTAGACTATCAAGGAAAGTTTGAACATACTCGTTCTCTCTATGCTAAAAGCACCGACTCAGTTCTAATTTTTTAAAAAAAATTGTAATTTTTAATTTTGGAAATGGAGACAGCTAGATTTAATTCTAAATGTTCAAGTGTTTTACTTTTATCTTCTTTTTTCTTCTCCCTTAGACATTCATAATCAAGGGTTAGAAAGACATTAAAAAAGAAACAAATCCCTCGACTTTGGACCTCTCTCTAGATACCAGATTTTCTCTTTTCTTGTGCAGCACCAGGCTTTGGCACCAGGCGAACTTTTCCACTGTCCTGTCTCTCATAGAATCTGCGCCCATTCCTGTCTTATCGTTCCACTTTCGCTGTGTGTTACAAGGACTCTCCTCAGGCCTTGCCTTCCTAATCTTGTGGTAGCAGCTGACTGCCTGCTGCTCACCACTCCCAGCCTCCTTGTCTTGGCTGCTGCTTCACATTTCTGCTTCTCTGCCTCCCTGGGCTGCCCTTCAGGCTCTTGAATAGACGGCTCTTCTGCACATCCCCAGATGTTCTTGTTCACCAGGGTTCTGTCCTAGTCTTCCCTACCTTTCTACCTACAACAGTTGTCTTCATCTACTTCAGAGACCCCAAAGCCAGTAACAGCTGGACAGGGTAGCTCAGGTCTTTATCCCAGCACTTAGGAAACCAAGCCCGGAGGAGGAATGGGATGGAAGTCTGAGGACAGCCTAGAATACCAGAGAGCCTGTCTCAAAAATAACAACAAAAACCTATTTGTATAATTAATGATTCTCAAATGGAACATCTCTGTTTCAGATCTCCCTCCTGACCATCAGAGGCATTTTTTCATGACTGAATACTTTTTAGTTCTGTATGCTCAGATTCCTCACACTCAACATTTTGACTTCTGCTTAGGCCCATTCCATCTAGATTCCTTATTCCAATATATCACAGAGTCAGAAACTTGAGAACAATCTAAACTATTTGCTGTCCCCTGGCCTCATACCTAATCAGTGTCTACACCCTACTGAATCTGTCCAAGATGTACCATCAGCCCATTTCCAATACTTTCCATTCTCACCACCCTCCTTTAGAAAAAATCACCTCCTTACTGCTAATATTGTTACCTTCAACTTTATAATACATCCATGGTGAACTCTCTAAAATATGAGTATGATCATCTTTCTAAAAGTAAAGCCAGCAATGGTTTCCCTACTATCAAGATGAAGCCCAAATTGCTCAACATCTCAGCATGTGGTCTCCTACTTTGATCCAATTACTGCAGGCTCCGGCCATAATGAACCCCTTAGTTCTCCAACAATCCATGATTACTTTTGCTCTAGATATTTTTACCACTGTGATCCTTTTGTCTGCCAACATGCTTTTCTAGGTTAGCAATGTTGTCATCCTTTCTGTCTTCCTTTCTTTAATACACAGTAAGAAGTTTACTTGACCCCCAGTTCTATAGTCTGAGAAGTTCAAAATTAAGAAGCTACATCTGGTGAGGGCACCGCCAGCATTTCTTGAGGGAACTACCAGTATTTCATCTATAACTCCTTAAATCCTGGGCGTCTCCCGTTAGCTGTCACATGCTGTCTGCTCCTCTTGCACACTGCTTATCCACTTCCCATTTTTTCTTAATTGCGTATTTATATGTATTATTCACCTTTAAAATCAATTACATCATGAGGTAAGATTGCATCTATTTATTTTTCCAGGGCTATAGCACAAAGTTGCCATAAACAAATAAAGGTTTGGATATGAAGTCTCTCCCCAGAGTCTCATATGTTGAATGCTTGATCCCCAGTGGTGGCACTTCTGAGAGGTGACTGGATCATGAATCTCTTGACCACTAGCCAACAGATTAACGCATTGATGAGTTCATAGCTGAATGGGCTATTAACAGGTGGTGTCTAGTACAGGAAGTAAGTAACTGGGGGCATGAATTACAAGGCTATATCCTATTACCAGTCTCTGTCTCCCGGTCTCTCTCCCTCCCTCACTGCACTGTGAATAGCTTTCCTCCATCTCTCCCTCTCTGCTCTATCTCTCCTTCTCTGCTCCATCCTCTCTGTTCCATCTCTCCCTCTCTGCTCCATCTCTCCTTCTCTGCTCCATCTCTCCCTCTCTGTTCCCCCCTCACCCTATGCTCCACCTTGCCCTCTTTGCTCTCTTTGCCATGATGCCTTCTCCTGGCACAGACCTACAAGAATGGCTTCAGCCAACCATGGACTGAAACTAAACCAAAATAAGTCTTTTCTCCCTTCAGCCTTTTATCTCAGGTATTTTGTTATAGTAACAGGTAGACTGACTAACACAAACAATTGCTAAACCAACTATTATATTATAAGAAGATTTGTGACATTCACTGCCAGAGACAGTTACCTTGGATAGGTTCATTCCCAGCACGGTGAGTGTCACTAAGCCAGCACAGCAGACCAGAGCACTAGAGCTTGAGAGCCCAGAACTTGGGGGTATATTTCCATCCACCAGGCAGTTCATCCCAGTTAGTTTACTAAGACCAAAGTGTTCCTAAGAGAGTGAAGAAAAATCAGCAACAGTCACTCCAGTGTTGGACGTAAGAAGAAGTAAGACCTTCCACTCCCTTGAGGCCTGGGAGGTTATCAACAGACTTAAAAGATTATAGAAACTAGTTACATAATTTGACTTGGTAGAAACTATACTCGGCATTCGATTTAATGGCTCTTGCCTATAGAGTGAGGTAATCTGAAGATTTTTACTTTTTTCAACAAAAAGCTACTGATTAATTTCCTAAAATCACCTCATTTTCTTGACTATTAATAATTGATTTGAGCAAGTATAGGACAACTATGAGGCAATTATAATGCAGTTTGTCAAACAAGACCAGAAATACACAATACCAGAGAGGCGGGCGAAAGCTCTGTGCAGCACCCCTCCAACACCCTGGTATAAAGTCTAACCCCACCGTGGCTTGTTTTCCACTGTGGGTCTCGCTTCAGGCCCTCTGAAGAAAAGGAGTTCCAAACTTTCTCAACTCTGTCTGACATATAGAAAAACCTGAGTACAAGGAGATGAGGAGACAGGAGATGGCATGGAGGGAGCTGGGAATGAGACCTAGATCTCTGAGTCTCCACTGAGGACCTCAGTACAGTGAGAAGCCCGGGATGCACACTGATGAAAATCAGCCACATGAGCAAACTCGGAGATTTACTGGAGTTATAGGTACAATTTAGCCATCTGGTAGTTGTAAAGACAGTCAAGCTAGCATTCAAGAAGACTGAATGCACCAACAAGGGAGGGAAGCTTTCTACAAACAGGAAAGCTAAACAAACAACCAGACTCTGAATTAAAGACAGAAATCTCTAACATATTTAAATCAATATCTAGGACTAGGACTTTTTGGATGATGGTGTATTATATATAACCTTTGTAGTTTAGGAATAAAAATAAATCCAACACTCCCTCCTCCTCAAGGAAAAGTATGACCGTTTTCACAAATTAAAAAATTCAAGACCAAAAAGTATGAAAAACTATTGCATTACCTAATTACGCATTTCATCATACATATTATTCGAGGGAGAACTTTGAATAAACGAGTTAAAATCACCAAAGTAACAACAAAACTCTGCAAATAAAAGACTGTTTTTGTCCTTAATTTTTTGTCCTTTTTTCTTCCTTGGCAAAACACATGTACCACAAAAAAAGAGATTCAGTTGGATGGACTTCTCTTCTTGATTTCAAGACATCTAGAAGTTTCCTTCCAGAAATACAAACAAATTATAAACTGAAACTGCTCTTCCAATGCCCTTTCATATGGCAGGCAGCTTGTTTAAAAAAATTCTTGGAGAAGACTATATATTTAACTATAAACTAATCCACAGAGTGTCTTGAATGTGAATTACACTTACAAACTTATCATGCAATGTTTAAGTTAAAAAATAACAACAGATTCAAAAATACAAATGGATTGTGCCAAACTCTGTAATAACTCTATCCCAAAAGAATAGCATGTTCAATTTTATATAAACAGATTATCCCCTGGAACTTTCTAGTATTTTAATTTGAAGGTTTCTGGGCTGGCTAACATTTAAATTATTTTTCTGCCAAAAGTTTATTGTACAAACCTGTGTTTTTGCACATAAGTTGTCAAACCAAAGAGAAAGGCCTTAAGCCCTGAAGTCCAAAAGCAATATAAGACAACATGCATTATACAACCTACTCTAGCATATGGTGCAAAAGGGCATGTTGTTACAAGAAAGGTCAAATTGCATTTACCAGACAAATGCTTCCAAATATTGTAATTCCCACTAATGTGTATGAAAATTCAGATGATTTGAAGATTTAAAACATGCCAATAACTTTTCACAGAAGTGATTACCATGTGTCTGAAAGACACATTCTAAATAATGAAAGAAATGTTGTACCTCCAGGAAAGGAGTGTAAGACTGCATAGCCTGAGTAACTGACACACTTCTGCAGTGACTAGGTCACTCTTCATGACAGTTCTGACTAGGACCACCCGGCCACTATGATTAAATGCTCTCTAAAAAGTAAAAACAAAACAAAACAAAAAATCATGCTTGTTTTCTTTCGACTCACATAAGCAAAGTGTACCCTCTTAATATCCTTTATCAAAGATGTGCTATAAGAATCACTACAACTAGTGTGTGCTGATTTTAAAGAACACATGCAATAAAGGGAAGTATGTGTCATACTTTTAAAATATGAAAGTGGAAATAATTTGTTTTCCTGTTTTGCATACAGCATTAGGTTTTTAAGGTAATTGTTCAGTGCTTCTAGGAAACCACTTGTACCAATGCATCTCTCCACATCCTTTAATTTTAACCCCACCTGGATAAGAGATAACACCACTAGTTGTCATTTCTGAATGTTCAGAAATGTTCCAACACTGAATCATCCTTGGAATAACTCCTCATTAGAAGAGCAGTGACATCATTTTATAGATAAATCTAAGGCTCAGATGAAATTAACACAGCTGGATAAAGCCCACATTTAAAACCAAGGCTGTCCAACTCTAAGTTCCATTCTAGGACACTCTTATATATCCCCAAAACAAAATGTAAATAATTTGACAATCTATCTTCAAAATGGATTTTATGATGAATAGTCAGCTAAATGAAAGACCACTACTGCGCCCCACTCCAGTAAACACCAGGAGCAATCACCGCTTCCATACTCTCTGAAACATATGTTAACAGAAGACAAGCATCAATTAGTACTGAAAGGAGACAAAAAAAAATGATAAAGTAAATGTGACATAACACACATTATAATCTTAGTGGCTAGTAGGTACCTTATAAACCAATTTACCTGAATTCCTTTAAATCCACATAGGAAATAGTTGTGCCATAGAGGTTTGGTTTTGTCAATACAAATGTGATTAGCACTAGTGCTGTAGTCCCTGAAAAACAAGACATGTTAATGTCCATTTGTAGGCTTCAAGAGGCAAATATCAATGGCTGACTGCTGCCCTCTTGTGACAAAACAGTGGCACTGACTCTCCTTTTCCATTTACTTTCAATGTATGCACTTCATAGTCTCTCACAAGAGTGAACATCACCAGCTGCTAAAGGTCAAGAGCGGAGGTTGTAGTGACCTTAATGATTAAACTACTTCTAACCAATCCTTTTTACTTCATGAAACAGACAGGAAACAATATATGAAGAAACAATATATTTTAGCATAATCTACATCCATTTTCTCTTTCATGTTGGTCCTTGAAGCCAATGTAAACCACATGAATGCTTTATCTTCTGGACCTGGTGCTTGGCGGTTCCCAGTTGAAGCAGGAGTACTCAAAACCATCTTCTCCCACACTCTGTGTCACCTATCTAACCATCTCCATCATTTCTTTAAAAAAGAAATAACAAGCAAAATTCATTCTAAAGGATCATAGCCTATTGGGGGGAAAACAAAAGATCTCATGAGTATATGTTGATATAAATTGACAAGTGAATAAATAGCTAGATGAAGTCAAAGGGAAAATTACTTCATATAATAAGTAATACTATATGAGATGGCTCAGTGGGTAAAGGCACTTCTCACACAAGCCTGACAACCTAAATTTGAGCCCTGGAACCCACATAAAGGTGGAAGAACAGAACTTGTTCCACAAAGTTACTGTTTGACTTCCATACACATTCTGTAGAATGCATGTCCATACATGCACATCATATACACACAATAATAAGAAATCAAATAAAATGCCAACTAACAGATGTAAGAGAAATAATGGAAACTGAGACGTTAATACACATGAATTCTGTAACTTTGAGAAAAGAATCAACCGATGCTAAAATTAGAGAGTAAAATTTTTATGAAAAACAAGATATTTACATAAACAGTATAGAAATGACTTTTATTAAATTGACAGAATCTGGACTAATGACTTTTAATTAACCTTGGAAAACTCACTGAACCATGTGCTCATATGACCTGAGCACCTAATCTTGTTTCCCGGGAATCTCAATTTCCTAGTCTACCTCAAGATAGGAAATGAATGTGGATATGCTCAAGAATTAATATATCAAAGCACTGAAAGACAGTGCCCCATTGTATTAATTACTTTTCTGTTGCTCTGATAAAACACCATGACCAAGGCCACTTATAAAAGGAAGATTTCATTAGGCTTGTGATTCCAGAATTAGAGTCTGTAACAGCAGGAGAGGCAAGGCAGCAGAAGTGGCTGGAACAGAAAGCCAAGCAATCACATCTTCAAGCAGGCACAGGAATCAGAAAGCAACTGGAATTTTGGCAAGGCTTAAGAACACACAGAGCCTTCCCCCAGTGATATACATCCTCCAGCAACACCTAAAACCTCCCAAAATAATGCCACCAACTAGGGACAAAATGTCCAAACACTTGAAGCCTATGGGAAACATTCTCATTCAAAACACCGCATCCATCTTCATTGAAAACATGAAGACTGAAAAAAGATGTATGACATTGTGTATATGAGATATTCTAGAACTAGGGATGAAAAGGCAGAATAATCTGAGGAGAGTGGATTCAAGCTTGTACTTCCCCAACTGAAGTGGAAGAAACCATTTTGAATAAAATTATTGGAGAGACCTGACTTGAATTCCAAAGCACAGTTCCAAAGAGACGTGGGGGAAAGGTGTCCTCTGAGTTTATGCCCACTCTTAAAAATTAATGTTAAGAGTGAGGCTGTTTTATTCAGGGCTTTTGTAATACGGCATGGTAACCTGCATCTTAATATTACCCCCATCACTACCGAAAGATCTGTATTCCTGTATGTTTGAAATAGTTACTTTATGTTTGAAAGTTACTGTCAGACACCACCTTGACTACAAAAGGGACATCACATGCTTTCTTAATATGACACATAGAGGATATATCCATGAATATGAGCAAATTCGCTGTCATAATTTTGTGACTTGTTTGACTTCAAAATAATAAACAGCATATTGATAGCTAGATGATAGGTGATAGATATGTAGATAGATAGGTAGATTCCCAAATCAGGCAAAGGATAAAATAAGTAACAGCAAAGGGAGGATATGAAGCATTCTTCACATTAACTAGCTGCTCGCCTTATAATTTCTTACATATCTATTATGTGCCAGTCCATCTTTTGGCATGCAGATGAAAATAAAGGTTAGTGATAGAGTAGTCATCCTTTAAGAGTCTGGAATCTAGCCAAGATATCATGAACATAAACTACCCCTTGACATTCGTGCTGTGTGACAGTACTGGTTGGGATATGAAGCTTAGAAGGTATTTCTATAGGCAGCACTGGGTGGGTAGGAAAGACTTCCAGGAGTCTGGGATTTGGATGCACAGTCTGACTCCAGAAGATAACCCATAAAATTAAAATGTTTCCCACAGTAAACAAGAGGCTACAGAATTTAGAAGCAAATAAAGTAATATCAGGAAATCTTGTAAGTTCTGTTTCTAGTGTTACCGTAAAGCCTCCTTAAAGAAAAACTATTTTCTTCAAACCAAAGGAATGGAATCTATGGCCTGGATGGAGACCTAACATTCCAGTTAGGGCAGGTCAATTACCTGACTAAGGAAAGACTACTCAGGAAGATGGGACCATCTTAAAGCCGGGCTAAAGAGATAAGAAGAATAACTACTCTTTAATGAGATAATGTACTTTCTTTCCCAGAATTCCTACCTAGTGCAGTAGCTTACAGAGCCTCAACCATGCAGTTTCATAAGTCTGCTGTTTTTCTGAATTACTCAGAGAAGTATTAGCTTCTTTTCTTCTATCTCTGTTCTAAGCATGCTTCCCCTAGTACTTTGGGCTTCACTTTTCCTCTAAGGCTCCTCTCTCTACCACGTGGCTGCTTGTCTGACCTCCATGCTAGCCAAACTCAGACCCCATGACCTTGTCTCTCTTTACGGGTTTTCTTTTAAATGCTACTAAAATTGTCCTTGAGCATCCATTCTTAAAATTCTTTTATCAAAAACATTAAAAATCCCAAGAGGGGTCCCTAGTTTTCCTACTAACACTAGCTAAGAGGAGATATTGAAAATCACAAGGAAAAGTAAACCATAATGTAAATGAGGGCAGGGGATGTATATTAAAAAAAACAAAAGGAGAGCTGGGTTTGGAAATGAAAACCTTGAGTCTCAGCACTCAGAAGGAAGAGGCAGGCAGATCTTTATGAGATCTAGGCCAGTCTGGTCTACATAGTGAGTTCCAAGCCAACTGGGCTACAGGGAAACCCTGTCTCAAAAAGACCAAAAAAATTAAATAAATAAATAAAAGCAAAAACTTCCCTTCCTCACAAGATAAAGCTTTTAAAAAGTGAAAATCAAAGCCACAAACTGAATGAAAATATTTGCAAAAATGTATCTGATAAAGGATATACCTATATATAAGAAACTTTTATAGATCAACAATAGGAGATGAAGAATAATTTAATCTGGGCATGATAGTACACCTCTGTAAGTCCAGCTCTTAGGAGGTAGAAGCTGGAACATCAGGAATTCTAGGTCATTCTGGATGCATAGCAAATTTGAGCCAGTCTGAGCTACATAAACTCGGTCTCAAAAAAAAAAGAAGGGAGAGAGGGAGGAAGGGAGGGAGGGAGGGAAGAAGGGAGGGAGAAAAAAATGACATCAATTTTTAAATGGGCAAAAAATTAAAACAACTCCTTCAACAAAGAAGATATCTATATGGTAAATAAGTACAAGAGAAGATATTTGACATCATTAGTTGGACAAATTAAAATATACAATGAGGCAGATGAGATGGCTCAGCAAGGAAAAGTGCTTGCCATGTACACCTAGTGACCTGAGTTCAATCAACAGAACACAAACAGTAGGAGAAAACCAACTCCCACAAGTTGTCCTCTGATTTCCATGTGTGTGCTGTGATGACAGGCATGTCCACACACATACACACACCATACATACAAATAAATGTAAGAATATTAAAATACACAATGATACTACTACACATTTGTCAGAATAGATAAAAAAAATGTGAATACATTACCAATGATCCAAAGCAACTTCAATCTCACATAATGCTCTTAGTAATATAAAACACTACTGCCACTTTGGCAAACATTACTAATAGCTAGAAATTTTCTTAGATAGGGAAACCAGATATTTCTCTCCTAGGTATTCATCAAGACCACACTGATGCCCACATACAGGTTGATCCACAAATGTTCACAGCAGTATTGTTCATAACAGTCAAAAACGCAAAATGACTCAAAGGTCCAACACTGGTGAGGCAAATATTGTATGTGATGGTTAATGTTGATTGTGAACCTGATCAGATTTAGAATCTCCTAGGACACAAACCTTTGGGCTTGTCAGTGTGGTGATTGCCAGAAAGGTTTAAGTGAGGTGGGAAAGCTCACAGTGAAGGAGGATAGCAGCAGTCAGCGTGCTGAAATCCCAGACTGAATAAAGAGTGTTGAAAGTGAGTAGAGCACCAGCTAGAGGAGCACCAGCTAGTGGAGAACCAACTAGTGGAGAACCAGCTAGAGGAGCACCGGCTAGAAAAGCACCGGCTAGAAAAGCACCAGCTACAGGAGCACCAGCTACAGGAGCACCAGCTAGAGGTGCACGAGCTAGAGGAGCACCAGCTAGAAGAGCACCAGCTAGAGAAGCACCAGCTAGAGGAGCACCAGCTCAAGAACCCTCACTCTGCTTCCTGACTGCAGATGCAATGTCACCAGCAGCCTCATACTTGTGTTGTCATGCCATAAATGCCCCAATGGACTGTATCATCAAACATGAGGTGAAACAAACCCTTTGTAATGGTTAATTCCATTCTCAACCTAACTGGATTTGGAATCAACTAAGATACATGCCCCTGAGTGGGTCTGTGAGGACATTTCCAGATGGTATTAACTGAATGAGTAAGGACCTTCTTTCAGAGTGAGTGACACCTTCTGCCCGGTGATACAGAGTTTGTGAAGAAGTCTGAGTGAAAAGGGATGCTGCTTGCCTGCCTGCTCTTGCTTCTTGCTGGTGTGTCTATTGCTGTGGCTGCTGATACTGCTGCTGCTGCTGCTGCTGATGTCCTTCAGGCATCAGGCTCCAGCTCCTTTAGCCTTCCAACGTGGAATGAAGACCAGACACTCTCCAGCTATCTCCCAGGCCATCAGCCTGTCACAGTGTTACAGTTGAAGTGCTCAGATTCATGAACTGAGCCTCTCCAGTTAACAGATGGCATTGTTGGACTACTGGTTCATATCTGGTAAGGCAATCTAATAAATTTTCTTTTACAACATGCATATACATTCTATCAGCTCTGCTCCTTCAGAGACCCTTCTAAATGATCTGTTATAAACTTTTGCATGGTTTGGTTTTTTTTTCTTTACTAGCTTCAAATTTTTCATTGGCTGCATTCATTGTGTGTGATACTGTGTCGTATAAGGCCATTTTCATAGAAGTTGATATTTTATGTTCAACATGTACTGCCATGCCTCCCTAGCCTCCTTTTTTTCATCTCTCCCCAGCCTGTCAATTCCTTTTGTTTCCCTAAACAGTTCCATTTCTGCCTTGATGACTTACATGCACATATCATTCTTTGTACTACACAAATTCTAAGAACCACAAACGAGAGGAGACATGCAGTGTCTCCTTTTTCTCGTAAAATATCTAAACTTCCTTCTTATTCATGGCCAAAAAATGTCCATTGTGCATACATAGCACATTGCATATCCATTCCTGTGGCTAGACACTTGGTCTGGTGGTTGGTTCCACAATGTAGCAGCTGTGAATAGTGCAACAGTAAACAACGGTATGCCAATATCTCTCTGATACCTTGGCCAGAGTCTTTTGGGTACATTCTCAGGAGTGCTACCACTGGGTAGATGAATTTTTAGTCTTCTGTGAGGAATCTCTAAAGTGATTTCCACAATGGCTGGACTACGTTACAATCTCCCCCAGCAGAGAGTATGGGTCCTCTTTTGTTCACACTCTCACCAGCGTGTGTTACTTGTTTTCTTGATGACTGCCATTATAGCTGGGATTAGCCTGGCATCTCGGTGCAGTTCTAATCTGATGTCTCTATGGTAGCGAGAGTGAACATTTGTCAACGTTTTCTGGTCGTTTGAATTTCATCTTTTGAGAACCGTTTGTTCATCTCAGGAGTTCATTTACTGAGTTGTTTAATTTCTTATTGTTTAGTTGTTTTAGTTCCTTGTATATTCTACACATAAACTCTGTCAGGTGTGTAGCTAAAGAAGGCTCCCCATTCTATAGGCTCTCCACAAATTCGGTTAACTGCTTCCTTTGATCAGTAGAACTTCTTCACTTCTCAGGGTTCCCTTTGTCAACTGCTGGAACTGTGTTGAATGACGAGTCCTTTTCGGAGTCTTTGCCCATGTCTATATCTTGAAGTATTTTCCTTACTCTACAGTTTCAGAGTTTCAGGTACTACGTTTAAAATCTGTGTAGTATGAGTCTGACTTTTGAATGGGATAAAATAGAAATATAGTTTCTTTCTATAGTAGATTCCTGAGGTTTCCCAACACCATTTGTGGAAGAGTATTTTCTCCAAGATGTATTTTTTTTACATCTTTATCAAAAAACCATGTGGCAGTAGATGGGTTTATATCTGGGTTCTGCTCAATCCTATTAATCTACATGTGTGGTTTCTGTACCAACAACCATGTTGCCTTTGTTACTATGGCTCTGTGATATAATTTGAAGTTAGTATGGTGGGAATTGCAGCAGTTACTTTTTGCTCAGAATTGCTTTGCCTATCTCAGATCTTTTGTGCTCCCATGTGGTTTTTAATTTTTTTAATGTTTCTGTAAAGAATGTCACTGGAATTTTGATGAGGACTACATTGAATCTGTTGATTGCATTGGTAGCATACCCACTGTCCTGATTACTTTTGTCAACTTGACACAACTACCTGGGAAAAGGGAGTCTCATTGAGGGATTACTCAGATCAGATTGATCCATGATGTGTGTGGGGAACTGTCCTGATTGTTGGTTGATATGGAAGGATCCAGTCACTGTGGGTAGTGCCACTCTTGAGCAGGTGATCCTGGCTTATAGAAGAAAGCAGGCAAAAGGGGGAGTGACACAGGCTGGTGGGGCTGGCAGCCTGGGACTACCGTGCAAGTGAGCAGCAGAGGTCAGCCTAGTGGCAGTGACTGACCATTTTGTGTGAGCCAGTGGCCTGGAGATCAGCTAGATGCTGGTGATCCAGAAATGAATCACCAGCACTGGGTGCAGGTCTACTATGGCAAGAAGATAAAATCTGATGCCAGAACTCTTCTTAAGTACACATCAGTTGATCTGGAGAGATCAGAAAAATCATGACTGCCAGATAGCCATTCCTCTGTCCCAGACGGCATTTATTGAGGAACAGGCAACTGGAATTGGGAAGTATGTCAAAGTAGTGGTTCATCTACACCTGGCTCCTACTAACAAACCTAAGCAGTAAAAATTCATATAGCAAGGGCTAGGGTGATGGCTCAGTAATTAAGTGCACTGGCTACTCTTGAAGAGGACTCCAGTTCAAATCCCAGCACCCACATGGAAGTCAACAACCATCTGTAACTCCAGTTCCAAAATATCCAACACTCTCTTTTGACCTCTGAGTACACTGCACAACACAGGTGCACTTACATACATGCAGGCAATACACTCATACATATAAAATAATAAAATATTTTTAATGAAAAAATATTTTTAAACAAGAATTTAAGAATGAACTTAAATAGAAGCTTTACAACAACTGTATTATTAAGGAAAAACCTTCAGGACAGCTGTAGATCTCAGAAGCTGCCCAGAGGAGAAGAATGGAGGGGAGAAGCCAAGCCCATTTAGAGTACACATGGAGGTTGGACACACGGTGGACTAGTGCCCACATGGCGGGGTGGGGAGGGGAGCTTAGAGAAAAAGGAGAGAAATACAAGATGCTGGGGTAGCCCAAGACATGGTCAGGAAAGAGATACAAAGAAGAAAAGGAGAGGTTATGCTTTTCTGAATTATTTAGAAAAGTGGGCAGATTTAAAGAAAGCTCCATGTCTTCCTAGTCCATAATCACTGCACTGGGGGGTGGGAGTCATGGTAGGAAAAGTTCACCATTTCATTGATGCACTAGACATTCCATCTATCTCTTTAGAATGACTGAAGGTGAACCTGCCTTCCTAAGGGTAATCCTGTGACCAGGCGGCTACCCTGAAAAAACTACAATGTTAAGGTTTCACCTAGGCCAGAGATTCTTAAACAGTTCTATCTTATGGGGCTTTTTGCTAGTATAATAAGATCATCAGTTTTAAGTCCTACTTGCTAAACATGGAAAAAGTCAACCCAGTCACCATGGAAGCCTATGGACTCTTCTGATGCTAAGAATCCTACCCTTTTTCCTCTTCTTTGTGGGACAGGAACTCGATTACCAAGACACCACTTTCAAAATCCCAGAGTCTGAGAGGTAATTCAGTGCTCCCAGCATCTCACACACATTCATTAATTCTTGTGGAGAGAGCAATTCCATTCCTCAAGCTCAGTTTAGTAAACAGTACACATCTGAGTAACATTATTCCCCCTCGTTCCTCTAAAGGCACCTGCAATATTCCAGCCAGCTGTTTGGCTAGCTGCATGTGGTACAGTCTGCAGGAGGGGGTCACTCCTCCTCCAAATCTCAGACTGCAAGGAGGTGCCTCCTTAGGTATACTCTTCCCCCTAATAAGCCTGCTTGTTCTGTTGAGGGCAGCTCCTTCATCTCTTTCCTACTTCCTGTTTTCTAAGACAGACAGAAGTACAGAGGGAACCTTTCATAAACTCCATGACTCTGAATGCTCTTTGACTTGGAAGCCAAGGATGTGAAACAGGAAGTGGCAAAAGAAGAGCTCTCCTTTTCCCTGTCTCAAGAAGCTTCAAAACTGTGTGAGTGTGTGTGTGTGTGTGTGCGTGTGCACATATATGTGTATGTGCCTATGTGTGTGTGCAAGTGTGTGTGTATATAATATTCCAGCCATAGGTTTTCTCCTATGCCTTACATGTTTTAAGTTGTGTGAAAAAAATCTCAATAAAAAGTATTATTGAAAAAAAGGAAGGAAGGGAGGGAGGGAGGGAGAAAGGCAAGCACAGGCCAGAGGAAGCAAGCCAGCAAACGCCATTCCTCCATGGCTTCTCCTTTAAGCTCCTGCTTGAGTTCCTGCCCTGACTTCCCTCAATGATGGACTGTGACTGGAAGTGTGAGCAAATAATCCTTTCTTCCCTGAAGTTGCTTTAGGTCATGACGTTTATCAGAGCAACAGAAAGAAAACTAGAACATCCATTTTCACAAAGTTAATTTTTCCAGTCCATGAGCATGGGAGGTCTTTCGATCTTCTAGTATCTTCAGATTTTTTGGTCAGGGCTTTAAAGTTTTTATTCTTGAGATCTTAGTAAGTTCCTTAGTAAGATTAAGATTTTCTGGTGGAGGCTTTAGGATCTCGCATGCAGTCATACTGTCTGAAAAAAAGGACTCAGACTTTTCTGTTCCTATTCGTGCCCTTTTATTTCCTTCCCTTGTTTTTATTTATCTCACTAAAATTTCACAAGTTGTAATTTAACAGAGTAGAAAAGTGGACACCCTTGTCTTGTTCCTGATTTTAGTGGAAATGCTTTGAGTTTTTTTTCACTTAGAAGGATGCTGGCTACAAGTATACCTGCCTTGGATTTCTGTGAGTAGCCTTCTTCACTGCTAAGTTGTATATACTTTCTTACGTTAAAATACATTTCTTCTGTTTCTAGTCTTTCCACAACTTTTTTCACAAAGGAATATTGGATTCTGTTAAAAAGCCTTTTCTTCAGCTATTAATATGAGCATGTGACTTCTGTCTTTGAGACCATTTATGCCATCCACTGCATTTATTATTTACCTCCTCTAAACCATCCCTGTATCACTGGAATGAAGTTAAACTGATCATGGCGAATGGTTTTTATCATGTGTTCTTTAATTCAGTTGGGAAATACTTTATTGAGAGTATTTTAATCTATATTAGTTAGGGAATTGGTCTGTAATATTCATGTTGTTGTTATATCATGTCTTGTTTTGGTATCAGTGTAGTAATAGCTTTGTAAAAATAGATGGGCAGCATTCCTTCATTTTCTAGTTCATAGAATAGCTTGAAAAGCATTGATGTTAGGACTTCGTTAGAACTCTGGTCGAATTTAACAGTGAAAACATGAAGGCCTGGACTCTTTTATAACATAATATTTTTATCAAGTCTTTGAGAATGTATTTTAATTATATTCACCCCCATTCCTGCCCTAACTCCTCCCAGATGTACCCCCTACCTTCCCAATACCTGCAAATTTCTCTCTCTCTTTTTTAATAACCCACCAACTGTAATTTGTACTGCCCATACTCCTGGGTTTGCGGTGACCCAATAGTTAGCAGTCAACCTACCAGGACTACCCCTTAAAGATAACGGACTTACCCTCCCCCAGAAATCACAAACTGTCCACATCTCTCCAGTTAGGGGTGGGGGCTCACGAACCCCTTTCCTGTCCATGCTAGGATGTTGTCTGGCTTGATCATGTACAGGCAACCACGGTTACTGTAAGTTCATGAGTGCAGCAGCTCAGTCATGCCTAGAAGGTACCATTTCACTCCAGGCCTCCCTGACCTCTGGCTTTGGCTATCTTTCTGTCCTCCCTTCTTCAATTGTCCCTCGGCCTTGGGGAGAGGGTATGATAAGGATGTCCGATTTGTGACTGAGAACTACAATGACACTTGTTCTCTATACTTGATTAGTTGTGAATTTCTGTGTTAATCACCAACCACTGCACAAAGAAACTTCTCTACTGAGGTCTGAGAGCCACATTAATCTGTGGGTATAGAGATAATGAATTTAAAGAACATTTTTATACTATGTCCACTTAGCAGAATAATAGTAGTAGGTTCAGTCCTGGGGCCTGTGAGCTCCCCAACCAAGGATTATTGGTAATATTTACAGTATCAGACATGTTCCTCCTACAGAATGGACGCTAAGTTCAATCAGAAAGTAGTTTGTTACATACAATTGTTGCCACTGTTGCACCCATGGGCATATCTTGCCACATTAGTAGTTCACGGGGTTCATAGATGGGTGAGATTGTTGATGGCTTTATTCCTCTAGCAACTTATAAATCACTATGAAAACTGTCAGGCAAGGAGGAAACTTTCTTTGTTAATACCAACTTGATTTTTTCCATGTACTGTGACCAAAGTTTGTAGTATCTTCAGCAATAAAATCTTACCAAGGCCTAGACTTTTTTTTTGAATTTGAAAAAATTATTGCTTCACAGAGCTGGAGAGATAGCACAACGGTTAAGAGCACTGACTGCTCTTGCAGAAGATCCAGGTTCAATTCCCAGGACCCATACAACAGTTAACAACTGTCCATAATTCCAGTTCTAGGGGATCCGATGCCCTCTTCTGACCTCCGTGTGCATTGTACAACATGGATGCACTTACACACATGCAGGCAATATACTCATACACATAAAATAAAAATAATAAATATTTTTAATTACTGCTTCAATTTCATTGTAATCAACCCATACAAATTGTTTCTCTTATCTTGCTTTAATTTTGGTAGGTCATATGCATCTGGAAATTCATTCATTTCTTTTAAATTTTTATTTATTTATTTATTTATTTATTTTTATGTGTATTGGTGTATTATTTGCATATCTGTAAGTGCACCCATCTCATGCAGTGCCTCCAGAAGCTAGAAGAGGGTGTTGGACTCCTTGGAACTACAGTTATGAATGGTTGTTAGCTGCCCCATGGGTACTGGGAATAGAACTTGGGTCTTCTATAAGAGCAGTCAGTGTCTTAACTGCTGAGCCATATCTCCAGTTCTGATTCATTTCTTTTAGGTTTTCTAATTTCATAGAATTTAAGTGTTTAAGGTATGTCAAAACAATTTTCTAAATTTCATTAGTATCTGTTGTAATGTCTCTCCTTTCATCTCTAATTTTATTAATTTGTGTCTTTATTCTCTTTCATCTAGTTTGGCTAAGGGCTTATTAATCTTTTTCATCTTTCTAAAGAATCAACCCCCTTTTTCATTAATTCTTTGTGTTTTAAATTTTCCATTTCATTAATTTCTGCCCTGATTTTTACTATTTCCATCCATTGATTTTGGATTTGGTTTGCTCTAGTTTTTCCAAGAACTGAGATGAATCATTAAGCTAATTACTTGAAATCTGACTTATTTTACATTTTATTTATTGTGCATGTGTATATGTGTGTATGTGTGTGTGTATGCCCACATACCAAGGCACATGTGTGGAAGTCAAAGGACAACTAGTGGGAGTCAGTATTCTCCTTCCAACATGTGAATTCCAAGGATTGAACTCAGGTTGTCGGTCTTTTTTTTTTTTTTTGTCTTTCTGAGACAGGGTCTCCCTATAGCCCTAGCTGGCCTGGAACTCGCTATGTAGACCCTCCCAAGTACTGGGATTAAAGGTGTGCACCACCACGCCCAGCAGATTGTCAGTTTTAGCAAGAGGTCCCTTCTCCCACTGAACCATCTCACTGGCCCATCTCTGATTGTTTTAATATAGACACATGGCTTCAAACTTATCTCTTAGGTCTGCTTTCATTTTATCTCCTAATCTCATTAACTAAACCCTAGGTACACTCTATGTTACCCTTGGTTTCATTCTTCCAACAGTTCTTGAAGCCAAAGAGACCACTGTTATTAACTGGAGAATATGATAATTGCATACTGAGAGCACTGGGTTACTCTCCCAGTTAATATCCCACTCAAGGGCATAATACACCAGGCACACTGTGCTCCTGGACTGAGGAATTATTTTTGGAACAACACATTCAACTCTACTACATCCAAGTACCACTTGAACACTCTGAATATTTCAACCTGAAGAATATAACTGCTAAAAAAGAATAAACCAACCAACAAAAATAACACCGATGCAGTAAAGGAAGAAACACAAAAACCTAGACAACATATCTCTTCCAAAAATTATTAACCTTACAGTAATGTCATAGTGAAAGTGGAGTTAGCTGCAATCCCACACAGAGGACTCAAAATAATGAGTATAGGTATGCTCAAAGACATAATCAAGGGAATGAAATACAGAAGGTGATAGATGATCTGAAAGAAGAATTTAATAAAGAGATAGGAATACCAAAAAAAAATTTAATGCTTGAAATTTTAAAAAGCAAGTCAACTAAAAATAACTCTGTGGAAAGTCTTATCAACAGAATGAATCAAAGAAAGGACATAATATCTGAACTTTGAGATAAGGTGGAGGAACCAGAACAATCCAATAGGGACAAAGACAGAATCGTGAGAGGATGCGGGTGGGAATTCCAAGATATAGGAGACATTCTGACAGGATCAATGGGTTAAAGGCATAGCAGAAGAACCTTGTTCTAAAGGCATAAAAACATTGTCAAAAGAATCATAACTGAAATTTTCCCAGGATTAGTGAAAAAAGGTGCCAATAATTTAGGCCACCAAATGACAAGACTAGAAAAGAACCTCACCTCATCACATTATAACTAAAATATTAAATATACAGAACAAAGAAGGTGTATTGAGAGTGGCAAGAGAGAAACACCAAGTTACATGTAAAGGCAGGCTCACCAGAATATTCAACTGAAACTTTAAAATCCAGAAGGGCTTGAAATTATGGATTTCAAGTTCTGAAAGATTACAACTGGCAACCCAGACTATCTATAATATATACATATATATATATATATATATAATCTACCTATAATAACTGAAGGAAAATAAAAATTGTCCATGATAAAAATAAACTAAAAGAATTTATGATCACTAAGGCAGCTCCACATAAGATACTTAAAGGAATCCTTCAGACTGGAAAGAAAAACAAATCCATCCATGAAGCCATAGGAAACAACAAAGTCCACTAGATACTAGTTAGGACAGGAAGAGGGAGAAAAAACACCTATAAAACCAACAAAATGGAAGGAATGAATACACACTTTCAGTAACTCTGAATATTAATGGTCTTAATTCTCCAATTAAAAGGCACAGACTAGTAGATTAGCTCAAAAAGCAAAAACAATCTTTGTTGCCTCAGAGAAATGCACCTTACCACAAAAGTCCGTCACTGCCTTAAGGTGGATGGAAAAAACATTTCAAACAAATATCCTAACAGGTGTTGCTGTTCTAATATGTGACAAAATAGACTTCAATCAAAACTAGTAGAAAAGATAAATAAGGCTACTTCATACTGATGAAGGTAACAATCAATTAAGAGGTCATTATAATTATAAACATGTATGCCCTGACTACAGGTACAGTGAATTTCATGATGTAAAGTCACAGATTAACCCCAGCATCATAGTAGGGGATGAATTCAATACACCACATGTCACCAGTTGACAGGTCCTCCTGATAATAAATAAAAAGATAAATAAATACAGAAATAAAACTGTCTAAATGAAATCACACCATAAATCCAACAGACTTAACAAGCATCTACAGAACACTCCATGCAAAGAAAAACACATTTTTCTCAGCAGCCCATAGAATTTTCTCTAAAATAGATCATATATTAGGATGCAAAGCAAGTCTTAATAAACTTAGGAGAACTAAAATAATTCCTTGTATTCTATCTGAACATAACAGAAGACTCCAGATCAACAGTGAGAAACCCCAGAGCATAACCAAACTCACAAAGATTAAACAACATACCACTGAACAAAGAATGGGTCCTCAAAAAAAAGTCCAGAAGGAAATAAAAATATTCCTAGAATCAAATGAAAATGAAAACACAAGATATCAAGACAATGGAATACAACAAAAATACTCTTAAGAAGGAAATTTATAACTCCAAGTGTCTACATTAAGAAATTGGAGAGGAGAAATTGGAGAGGAGGCTAGAGAGACAGCTCAGGGATCATGAGAACTGGCTGCTCTTCCAGAAGACCCAGGTTCAGTTCCTAGCACCCATATGGTGCCTAAGAACCATCTATAATTCCAGGCCAGGATTTCTGACACAGGCTTCTGACTGCCAGCATTACATGACATGGGTACACCTAGATTCACCCAGTAAAACACTCATACACATAAAAAATAAATAAAATTTGAAAAATAAAGAAATCAGAGAGATCTCAAACAAGTAACTTAATGATGCACCTTAAAGCTCTGGAAAAAGAAAAACAAGCCAAACCTTAAATCAGCAGATAGAAAGAAACCATTAGGATCAAGGCAGAAATTAATAATAATAAAAAAAAATAAAATAAAGAAGTAACAAAACAAAGACTTGGTTCTTTGAAAAGATTAAAGAAGATAGAGAAAATCTTAGCCCATGTGACTCAGATATACCATTCCTGAGTATATGCCCAAAGGATTCCATATCCTACCACAAAGTCACTTGCACATCCATGTTCGTTGTTACTCTACTCACAATAACTAGGAAATGGAATGAGCCTAAATGTCCATCAGCTGGTGAATGGATAATGAAAATTTGGTACACATACAGAGGGGAATTTAATTCAGCTGTAAAGAAAAATAAAAATATGAAATTTGCAGAAAAATGGATGAAACTGGAAATTATTAAGTGAGATAACCCAGGCCCAGAAAGATAATGCCCCATGCTCTCTCTCATCTGTGGATTCTATCTTCAAATTTTTAGGTTTGTGTGTTTAATTTGGGGTGTATATAGAGGTCAGGTAGCCAGAAAAGATCCATGAAGTGGAAGACGGAAAGGCTTATATTTTCTAGAGTTTATCTGTATAAAAACACACTACCACACACATTCCATACCCACAGGCCATCCTAAATACTCACGGGTATAAGGGGTTTGTATTGGCCAGTTGGAGAGTGTGGGTTTTCACAGGTTCCACAGCTATTAACATGTCTTGTTCCACAGCCATAGGAAGAACAGAATAGCCACAGTAATCAATATGCTCTCCTAGACAAAAAAGGAAGTATAGTTATCATTGCTGGCATTTTAAACAAAAGAAGCTCAAATAACTTGTGTGAACAAAAGCCCTGGAAAGAACCATACCTTCACTGAAACTTCTACAAGGCTGAGTAGATGATTAGAACTTCATCAACTGTATAGACACTGGAAATTTGCAGGTCCAGAGCCAAATTATCTTGGGCCATCTTTAACACCATTAATAGTCATTCAACATCATTGTGACTACTGGGGAAATCTTTGGGCATGTATAAATAGACCCCTTGTTTCTACCAACCAAAGGCTAACAGTGCCATCAGATAGCTTCTGAAGTTAATTGCTGGGACTTTTCTGTAACTCTCCTAACCTGATGTTTCCACAAATGTACTTGAAAAGTGTCTTGATTTCTAATTCTCTTTATGTTGCTATAAAACTCCATGACACTGTTATCATGTTGGAACATGGAATTTGTATAAAACAAATCTGTGTTCCTGGACCATGGTCACTCATACTTGGCTCTAAAATAACTCTCATCCCCTCTGAGGTAAGAGTTCTGTTTCTTACATCAACAGGTAACATATAGGAAAAATATGACAATGATCAATTTTTAATAGAAAATATTTATATTATGGGCAGATAGAGACTCAGTTTCCCTTTAATCCCAAACATTTGAACCAGGAACTACCACAGGTCATAAGAGTATTAATTAATTTCTATTAATTTGGTGTTTCTTTTTCTCTTAAGCTTTTTTTCCACTTTCTAAATATAGCAATTATTTTCCAAATTTATGCCCTTGACTAGTTTTATGAACATCAAGCTAATTACTGTCTCTTTCCTCAGTTGCTCATTTTATTAACTTCTTAAATAGGAAGTTAAATGAATTCTACTCACCTCCTCACTAGCTAATGAGCTTAATCAACTAAGTACTTTCCTTATATATGGCCTAATCAAATGCCTCACAATTCATTCTGATTCTTTTTTGTTGTTGTTATTTTATGTAAGTTACCATTTAAACTCAAATTTGTTGTTCATGAGACTTAAACACAAAATAATAAATTCAAGAAAGATGGGTTAGGCTCATTTATTTTCCTGGTACAGCTTTTCTATCAGATTGCTCCTGTGGCAGATAGTAACCAGTTAGGAAACAAAAAATTAATAGGAGACAGCAGCCTGACAATTCAGTTTTTATTCTACATATTACAGCACACAGGTCTTCTGTTTCAGCATCGATGTGTTCTAAATAATGGGGTAATTAAAAGGCCTTTTATGGATTAATAATGAGATGAATAATTTGTTTTCAAAATAATCTTTCTGCTCAATTATCTTCAAAAAGACTCTGATATAAAACAAATTGAAAACATGGATAAGGAGACCTACAGGAGAGCACAGGTTCTGCTGGGTTTACAGTATGGGCAGCAGCTGCTGAGAGAACACTCTTCCTTTGTAAAAACTATTCTAAGGGGCTAGAGAGATGGCTCAGGGGTTGAGAGTACGGTCTACTCTTGCAGAGGGCCTTGGTTCAATTCCCAGTATCCACATACTGGCTACAACCATCTGTTTAACTCTAGTTCCAGGGAAATCCAACATCCTCTTCTAACCTCCACGGGCATTGCAAGACACAGGTACACTTACACACAGGCAGGCAATATACTCATATAAATAAAATAAAAATAACTTTAAAAAAAATTTAACTGTTTTTTTTGGGGGGGTGACTGCCCTGGGTGAGAGGGAGGGTGGAACAGAACAATAACTGCTGGCAAGGAAAGATAAGAAAACTATTATATCTTCTCAATATTTTAACAACAATGATACTAATGCCTTTAACTGAAATTCAATTTGTCTCCAGCACTGTCTAATTAATCTTCGAATCACAACCTCCTCCTTTTACTGAATCAGGAGATAGTCCACAAATTTGCTAGAATAAGAATTATTTGTCAGATTGGCATGGTGGCATACGCCTTTAATCCAAGCACTTGGAAAGCAGAGGAAGGCGGACCTCTGTGAGTTCAAGGCCAGCCTGGTCTACATATTGAGTTCCAAGCCAGCTAGGGCTACAGGGAATCTTCATCTCAAAAAAGACCAAAAAAAGAAAAAGAAAAAAAGGAATTACTTGCTGGGAAAATCCTATCCCCAAAACAAGGGGACCTTGGCTTTCCTCTGAAGATACTGCTCCTCCGGGTCCTCTAGCAATGAGGGGCTGAAGCCCCAGCCCTACACTCCCAGGCGCTTTTCCTGTCCTCTCTGCTTCTGATGCCCACCACTCTCTTTCCTCACCACCTTCCTCTGTGACTCTGATGGACAGCTCACTCCACTGAAGACCTTAACACCTGTCTCCAGCCCCCGTTTCATTTCAACCCCACAATAACCAAAACAGATAAATAACCTAGTTCAAAGTCCCAGTTTTCCAGTCCCTTGACCAGAAAACTTGACCTATTCACTGATTCAGCCACCTACTTCTATCATCTTACCTCCAATAACCACTGCAGACGGCCCACCACCTGCAACATGTCCACCTATGAAACCTGAGTTCCAAGTCTCATACTTTTCCTGCCTTTTTGTCCCACTCTGCCTCTCTCCACACAGTAAGCTCCCTCTTACTTTGTTTCATTTTCTACGCAGTGCAGACATCAGTGTTTATCACCTTACCTACTCTCCTACCAATACTGTCCACTTGTCTGTTCCATGTCATTCTCTGTAAACTTTTCCCTAAATAAAACCCAAACCCCACAGCCAAACCATGTACCTCAGACTTGCTGAGGCAGGGAAATGGCAGTTCTCTTGGGTTGCCACAGTCCACGAGTCCTCCACCTTAAATCAGCTTGCAGTGCTTTCCAGCTAATTTTTTTTTTCTAGTCATTTCTCCTCTTCTACCTTTCATGTTTAAATATTTCTTCCCTCTTAAAGTTCTAGCTCTCCTACAACCCCTCACAAGAACATCTACTCCACTTTATATGTTATCTGCATCAGTGTGCATCCTGTTCTTCCTCGCCCTCTGTTAAGGGTTGAAGTAGCCCTTGCCCTGTGCTCGAGGCACCAGTCTTCCTGTTCTCCACTGGGCACTTCCTTCTAGTGATCTGCACACTCTCTCTCTTCCATTGACTTTGCCCCATCATAACTTACCCATTCCTGCTAACCATGCTCAAGTATTCTGTGATTTATTTTAAGTCCTCTATTATTTGTTTCAAAATAAACAAGAGAGCCCAAGCTAGTAATTGAAACTGGTTGATAGGTACATGGGAATGCATTATATTATTCCAATTACTTGGTTTATATTTGCATTTTCTGTTATAAAAGGGGGACTTTTAATCCTCTTTGAACCCTGAATTTTCTCAGCTCCCTATACCATTTTCTCATGATAAACTTTATTCATCCTCAAGGTCCCAACTTACAACTTTCCCCAACAGACTTCTCTAGAGCCCCCACATCTACATGAGGATCTTCTTACAAACATCGTGTTCTGTGCTTCTCTAAAATTTAAGACATATATCTTTACTGTAAACAACGTGTTCAAATGGAACCTTATACGGACCTGAAATGAGGAGAAAAGACAAGCAAGAGGCACTTCCTGTTGAGCAAGAGGCACTTCCTATTGAGCTTTAGCATGGCTGGCACCCCAACTCAATAGCAGTCTCTGAGCAAACTCAAATTCCTAGGGTTCTACTGGCCACAACCTGAAGGGGACACAATCAAGGTGTCTAAGAGCTCCACCGTACTTGCCGTGGGCAGTAGGTTCTATGAGGGCAGGGACTCTGCGTCCTCCTTAACATCATGAATGCTACACAGAATATATATAAGACATCAACTAAAAGACTGAGAAAAAGGCCTCCTTTTGAAAAAAGCTTATGGGAATTTTTCCAGTAAACTTTTCTACAGCACTTTCTTAGTATAGTCTTTACCTTGGCTTCCAAAACATAATTTATGATAGTTAATATCAGGTGTCAGCTTGATTTAGGAATAACAGATAGCTAGAAAGAATTCTTTCTAGGTGTATCTCTGTGAGGTGTTATCCCTTTCATATAGTAAGGGTATTTTAAAATTGATATCTTTCTCTCTCTCTCAACCCACCCTGTGTGTGTGTGTGTGTGTGTGTGTGTGTGTGTGTGTGTGTGTGTGTGTTCTTTCCTGGTTTCCTCCTTCCTATCAAGGCTTTCATCCTCACAGTCTGTACGATGTTTTCTATACTCTTCTGTTGAATGACTGACCCAAAGCACCCATCCTCAGCATCCCATTCTCCTCTAGTCACTTTCCCTAAACAAGCCTATTCCAAGGGTTTCAGTTCTCAGCGGTATACAGACCCAAATCTGCATTTTCAGCTCTGTGTTTCTCTCTGTGAAACTAAAAAGCATGTATGCAAATGGCTTTATTAGATATTCAACAGCATTTCAAACTAAAACATTGATTCTTAAAATTCTCCTCTTCTAGGACCCCTCACTTAAATCCAGCACCACTGTCAGCTCAGTCTGTTCATCACAGAGTTCAGCACTCAGCCCTTACAGTTCACCACCTTTAGCAGAGAGTGAACATCAAAGCTCCTCACTGCTTGGTTCCTCAGCTTCACCTCTGCTCTACTACATGTGCCACAATGCTCGTTCTTATTAGAACGTAGTAAAGATTTTTGATATTTAAACAAGACACCACAAAGACACAAATAATGAATCATTCTTGCTAATTTTAGTCTACTACCTCTCTATGAAAAATTCATCTCCTTATGTACATAGGGTAACTATCTACAAGAATATTAGACATTTGAGAAGTACTTAACACATTAGCTGAATGTCAGAAGAAAGGTATTTCCTCTATTTTCTTTCTTCAGTAAGATATGTACTGCATGAAAGTATAAGACTTATTTTAGTAGAAAATGTTTTAATGTATATGAATTTATTACAAGTTTTTAATGTGACACCCTAAAACAAAAACCAAAATTTACTAGTAATACAAATTTCTGTGGCATTTGCTGTGCACCATAAACAAAAAAAATTCAAGAAATCATTAAATATTTAGGAACATTCAACATCCAAGCTGCTAACATCTAACTGTGTAGTAGCCCTTCACAGAGCTGCAGCCTGTACTTTTTTTTTACATGTTACATTGAGTGAGGTAACCCAGATCCAGAAAGACAAAAGTCTGTTCTTACACATATATGAATCTTGGCAACAAATCTTTCAATTTATGTATTGAATTTGGAGTGCCTGTAGAATTAGGAATCTAGAAAGGGACCATTGATGAGGAGGGGATGTTCTTAAGTGGGGATAGTGGAACACAGGTAATATGAAAGGAGAAAATAATGGGAAAGAAGGTTTAAATAGAGAGGAGGATGGGAGGTTAGGAAAGAGGAGGGGATAAGGGAGGGATAACTCACACTAAGGATGTTTTTAACAGCCTTATGAAACCTAACATTTTATAAGCTTATGCACATATTAATATAACAGAGTTTAACTGTACTTGTACATCACAGGAAATATGCTCATCCCAGAAGCCACAAGTTACCAAATAAAAAGTTCAATGTTAGGTGTGGGATACCTCTCCTCAAGTTGTTGGTCAGAAGCATCCTGGAGATCCCCAAAACAATACAGCCTATTGTCATTGCTCTTGGTTGCCCAATAGAACTTGATGGTAAGACTCTACTACCAAAGACAGTAGAGGATCTCACAGGCCCCAAGACTGAACTTGTTACTATTATTCTGCTAAGTGGACATAGCATAAAAATGTTCTCTAAATTCATTATCTCTATACCCTCAGATTAGTGTGGCTCTCAGACCTCAGCAGAGGTTTCATTATACAGTGGTTGGTGATTAACCAGAAACTCACAACTAATCAAATATAGGGAACAAGTGTCAGTATAGTTCTTAGACACAAATGGGACATCCTTATCATACCCTCTCCCCAAGGCCAACCATTGCAGAAGAGAGGACAGAAAGATGGCAAAGGCCAGAGGTCAGGGAGGACTAGAGTACAATGGTGCCTTCTGGGCTTGACAGGACCACTGAATCATAAACTCACAGTATCAGTGGTTGCCTGCACATGATCAAGCCAGCCAACATGCTAACATAGATGGGAAAGGAGTTCATAAGCCCCCCCCTCCCCAGCTAGAGAGGTATGGACAGTTCCTGGCTTCTAGGGGAGGCAGAGTCAGTTTTCTTTTTAGCACTTTGGCCTCTGGTAGGTATACCACACTCCAGTGCAGGGCTCCACACTTAGGTATATGAGGAGGATAAATTAGCTTTGATGGCTGAACTTTGACTTTTCTTCAAGAACTAGGCAAGTTAACCAAGGAACCTTGCGCTCTTCCTGAGTCTGCACCAAGAGGCCTATGAAGACATCTGCACCATGACTTTTGCATTCTCCTTTACCCAAGCTGACAGAACAGTGCCTGGCTGAACTTCTTCCTTAGAGTCCATCTGTGATACTTCCTTTCCAGGACTCACACACTCAGAAAATGCTTTTATATTTAAAAAATTTGTTAATGCTTCTGCCTCCCCTCCAAAAAAGGCTTGAACTAACTTTAGGGGGAAAATGATGTATTGTGCTTACTGAAAAGCAAGGAGATTCCAGTTTCATTCTCAAAGGAGAGGTCCCTGACCAGTCCAGCTTTTCACTGAATTCAGATATCAAGCAGGTCTTAGGCATCCCACCCCTCTCCCACCCCTCCCCCGCCCCAGCCTCACACATACCTACAACTAACAAGATTGTTCTAAGCACAGATTTGAGTTCAAAGGGCTCTGGATTCTAACCTGGCCAGAAGGATGAGATGGAATTTGAATTGGTTTCCTTTGTTCCACTTCTAGGAAAGGACTGGGAAGGCAGACTCACGTTCTGGTTTCTCAGACTCCTAGCTCTCTGAATAAAGCACAATTTAAAAATTCGATTCCTGGTTTTGGTTTATGTGCTGAGCAATCATGGTACATCCTGATGAGCAGGGACATCTTGCCTGAAAGCCATGAGGTTCAGAAGCAGGCATTTCTGAGTGTGCTGAAGTCACCAAAATACTGGAATCCAGGTGCTTTGCTCAGAGAATTCCAAGCTGAGTCCTCCCAGTGAAAGGATGCCAGACTTTTGATCAGTCAGATGATGGAGAACACTATACACTGCTGAAGATTAGTAAAGCTTCCCAGGAAAAGGTCAGCCACAGTTGCCATTCTCCCACGTGATGAAGACACCTGTACTGTGTTGCGGAGAAGACACAGAGATCCCTCATCTCCCAGGGGCTGGGTGAGATGCAACCAGACCCAAGTCATGCTGAGGGTGTCAGCAACACTGAAGGTGTCTGGCAAGAGAGCATCAACACTGACCCCTGCTCCCTTCACCTTTACTGCTACTATACACTAATTCCCTTGTACTTTATGTAAGGCTGATTCTTTATATGGTTGATTTTTCTATAACTTCTTTCTAATAGAGCATAAAACCAAATTGGTAACTAACAAAGCAGTTCTACTCAAGATCACGATTGTGCTTATTATGTGAAGCTCTCCAATGCTCTAGTCTAAGCAAAAATGAATTCCAGAGCACAGCATATAGAAGAACAAGGGGAGGAACCGTGGGGTTGGCTTAGTGGCAGAACACTTCCCCAACAGGTACCATGGCCTGGGTTCAATCTGCAACATGGTGAAAAGAAAAAAGAAAAGGAATAAGTGGGCATCACAACTCTCAGGTCATCTTTCATGAAGGGGTCTTCTAAATAGAATCTTAAAGAATAGGCAGAAATTGAGTATGGAGTGAACATGGAGTAAACAGAGAAGGAGATGAGGAAAGCCAAACATGGGATGACAGGAAACAGGAGATTCACCTCAAGCCATCTAATATTAACAAAGTGGGTCCTGAATATGTAAACATATTGGAACATGCACATACATACACATGCACATGCACATACATATACACACATGCACACATCTACACATATATACGTATATATACACATACTCATACATACACACACATACATAAATACACATGAATATAAACCTGCACATGTACACATACATACACAGATACACAGATATATAAACACATATATACAAAATATATGCACATACACATACATACACACATACATACACATGCATATTCACAAATACACACTTTATATTTAAACACATACACACATATGTCAATTAATAAATATCCTTCATTTTTTAAAAATTATTTCCTTCAAAGACGCAGGGGTTAGTGGGCAATCACCCAGGCTCATGCTCTGGATCTAGAGGGCAACTAGCCACCAGGCAACACTCAAGAATCACATGGCTGAGGGACACTCAAAAATGACAAGAAGCAGCTTTACTAGAGTGTTCTAAAAGCACTGTCTGTGCTGTCTAACAAAGTAACCACTAGCCACATGTGGCTGCTAAGCACTTCAGTGCATCTTATGGTGCAATTTCATTTTACTTTGTTTAGTCCACTTTGACCAAATATAAGTAGCAACATATGGCTTGTCACTAGCAGATAGTACAAACACCAGTGACTCCCATCCTCAAGTGATAAAAACACTCTCTGGATCTTCAAAAAAGATCTCGTAATTACAGATAAATCACAAGGTAGAACAATTCTATTTTTGAAATATACATATATGAACTTCTAAAACTGCCTTGATTTAGAACTTAGAAACTAGAAAAATAGTTCCACATGACTTCAAAATAATTCTCCATTAAAAACATTGATCTCAACAAGCTTCTTGAATGAAAATTCAAATGATAGCAATCTTGTTGATCAAAGGACAAAGAAATCCTTCTAAATTCAACACCCTTTGGGGAAAATAAGAATTGAGATGCCATGAAAGAGGACATACCCCTTATTCTACCCACTTCTCTTTTCTACTGGAATAAAAACTCGAACTCCTGGCTATAACAGTGAATACCTGGAAATAATTTTATGTATGATAAAAGAAAATTGCTAAGTAAATTACAGAATATCAACTTAGTAGGTTATTATTATAGCACTAAAATAATAATTATAACTTCTTCACAAATACAGGAAAGTATTCATGATATGCTAAATTAAAATGAATAAAATGGCATGTAATCTATAAACTGTATCAATCATTATACACATATGAAGAGATTGTCTACAAAATTGTTAAGATCTGTTATTTACTACTAAATAGCAAAATTACAAAGTATCTCCTCAGAAAAACAGAATCAAAGTATTAATACACCTAGAAAACCTGACAAATCCAGACCACCAAAGGAGGAGCATAAGAGTTAAGAAAATGTGGAATACCTATTATGTTGACCCTTCCTGGTGCACGAACATAAAACTTGGGTGTGGAGCCAAACTTAGAATTAAACATGTCTTTCAGCTTCAGCAACCTGAAAAGCAATAGTAGAGTATTTCAAAATGGCATACATCAGAAAGCCCCCAGCACACACAGGCATGTGCATAAGTACAGCACAGAATTTAAACGTTTAGATTGATATACCCAACAGAAAAGGCTATTTTCTTTCATTATGAAGAATGTAACTACTTAGTTTTTCAACAATATTTAAGGAAGAATGTCTTGATAGTGAAAGCAGTAGTGAGGATCACACACAAGTTCCTAAGACTACCATAACGAAGACCACAAACTGGACGGCTCAAAAGCCTTATTCATTGTTTGACACATCTTGAGCCAGAAGTCTGAAAGCCAGGATCAGCAGGGCCACACAATTCTGAAGCCTTCTTTGCCTCTCTCTTTCTGCCCCCTAATGGTGGTGGCTCTTGGGCCTTAGCATCCCTTGGCTTACAGCCAAGTTCGCCTGTGGCCTTCTCTCAGTGTGTTTCTATCTGTGCTATTTTTCCTTCTTATTTTGGATTCAAATCATAATGTATTAAGGCTCTCTCTAGTGGAACACCAAGACTTTAACACAGCTTCTGTTCCAGTGGGGCCTGTATGTGTGAGGAGAAGCACTTTCCAGCAGCTTATTTGGCAACTTTCCCACATGCTCCCTACAGAGCAGCCACCTGACTTATTAAGTTCATTTGCAGATATTGTCTCTTGCATGAAGAGATTACTGTATATTATACTGACTCTTCTAAGATTTCATTGGTGAGGCTTTTAATCTGCCATATTTCCCCAAGGTCTATTTTTTATAGTTTTTACTGTCTTATGGTGAGCTGCTTCTTCTGCCTCTTCCGGCTCCTCCTCCTCCTCCTTGTTCAAAAGCATTAACATTTTAAATTACTCTGTCTAGAATTTGGACAAATAATATCTGGTTCTATTGGCTTCAAATGGCACTGTCAATTTTCCCTCCCCTGCAATGTTACCCACACAGGGAAGAATCAAAGTCACCCCACCAAGGAAGGAAGGCTGACTGATGCAATTTTTAAATCTGATGTATTTTTATTATACTTTGCCTTTTTGTTTGTATGCTATTTTTGTCATTTTTATGGTTTTTTAATCTTTTACTGATGATTTTTTTATCTTCCGTTTTGCATATACATGCCATAATGATTTTGGTTTTGTTTGCATGGAGTTCAATCAGGTTTTAGGACTGTTCTGTGCTTTCTCTATAGTCTACCACTGGGCACACTACACTACTCATCACACACATAATTTACATACCTTCCCTCTCATTGCAGTCTTGTGTCCTCTTGCTTCCCTCCTTGCATCATCCTTTTTATACATCGTAATTATAGCCCTCCATAGCTGTAAACAATCTCTAAAATCTGTGGATTCTAAAAGTATCTTAATTTTCCCTTACCATCTTGATCTTTTTCAAAGGTGACCTAACACTAGACCTTATCCTCACCCACCCTCCATCTCCCCAACTCCTAAATTTAGTAATTCAAATCAATCCCAGTATGTTTCAGATAATCCTTGTTTGGTTGGGTTTTGGTTTGTTTGTTTTATCCACCAACAGTTACTGAAGTCAAAGGGCCTAGTTTGCTAATCAGCTAGTACATTTGCACAGTGGGCATATCTAGAAGTTGTGCAGTTACCATTGTTCTCTGGGAAGAAGTTAGGCTATATCAGGCACCATAAGCTCCTGGTCTGAGGATACTACCTCTGAACTACAAACCTCAACTCTACCAGAAAATAGCCCCACTTGAACTCTGTGAATACTTCAACTGAAAGAATCAGCTGATTAAAAAGATTTCAAGCAACAAAACAACCTTGGATACCTAACTTCCAATACTATAATAGAAGAAACATGAAAAGCCAAAGCAGTGTAACTCTTCCAAAAATTACTAATCCCACAAGCATTGGCCTCCTCCAGTAACACTGAATTAGACAAAAATCACAGATAATTCAAAAGAATGGTCACAAGCGTGTTCAAAGAAATGAAAGAAGAAAAACTCCTGAATGAACCCCAAGAGAACACCCAGAAAACAGTTGGATGGGATAAGGAGCTGATATGAAATATCTGGAGAAAACTCAGTCAAGAGAAATGCTAAAGAGAACCAAAGTGAAATAGTGGGAATGAAAAACACAAGCCAAAAAAAAAAAAAAAAAAAAAAGCCTCCCTAGTAGACGTATCAAGGAGAGCACAGCATGTCTGAGTATGAGGACAAGGCAGAAGAACTGAACATTGCAACAAAGACAAACACATAAGAAGATGAAAGTGGTCTTTCAAGAGTTTCCAGATGCTAGAAAAACACCCAATCTAGACTCATGGGCACAGAAGAAGGAAAAGAACTTTGTTCTAAAGAACTAACAAAATCTTAGAGAAAATGGCCCGAACAGACAAGACCAGAAAAGAACCTCCCTTCACCATATTCTAATGAAGTAACTACATACACAGAACAAAGTAAGTTGAAAGCAGCAGAGAAGCACCATGTACCACATCGTGTACAAAAGCAGACCATCACAACAGCAGATTCCACAACAGAAACTCTAGAAGCTAGAATAGCTTGGAAGGAGGTACTTCAAGTTCCAAAAAACAACTGCCAACCAGACTACAACTCCAACACAGCTATCTGTCCTAACAGAAGAAAGAAAAACTTTCCATGATAAAAGCAGATTTTTAAAAGGTTATAAGCATTAAGTCAACTCTGTCAAAGACACCTGAAGCAATCCTTTGGACTGAAGAGAAAAATGCATTCACAAGGTCACACAAAAGAACAAGACATTCTGAATAAGAGTTAAGCAAGAGGGAAAAAAGAAAAATAACAGACACTGCACAAACAAGAAAGAAAATACAGAAACACACACCTTTCAATAATAATGTTGACTATAAATGGCCTCAGTTTCTCCAATCAAAAGACACACACTAGCAGAATGGATTAAAAGGCTGGATTCTTTTACTTGTTGTCTTCAATAAAGGTACCTCACCTAAAAGACAGACACTAAGGTGAAGGGATGGAAAAAGGTATTCTAAACAAGTGGCACTAAGAAGTATGCAGTTGTTCGGTCCTAATACTTAACAAAATAGACTTCAAACCAAAACTAGTGAAGAGATATTTAAAAAATCACTTTCTACCGAACAAGGCAATAATCTATAAAAGAGAAAATTTCAATTCATATATACACTGAAATGAGTGCACCCAATTGCATAAAATAGATACTTCTGGGTATGAAGTCACAGATGAAGTCCAGCACAAAAGGTGAATTCAGTGCCATATTCACCCTAATTTATAGGTCATCCTGAAAGAAAAAAAAACACCAGGGAAACATCTACATTAAATGGCATCATAAATCCAAAGGACTTAATAGACATCCACAGGACATTTCATCCAAACACTGCAAAATATACATTCTTTTCATCAGCCAATGAAACTACTCTAACATAGATTATATATTATTGTCGGGCCATAAGAAAAGGAAACCTGTATGCTAATAAGGCATCCTTTTTCCTCTGTAGTGATTGGTAGGTTTGCTTGCCCATGTAACCGCCCATTTATGCTAATACAAGGCTTGAAAATAACATAATGCGATAGGCTGCTAAGAAATGAGGAAGTGCACCTGATTGGAGAGAGAACTGTATATAAGAGCAGGCTTGAACGCTGCAAAGCGATTTCCCTGCTGCGCCAAAGAAGAGCTGTAACACCAGAAGAAGCGGGCCGCACACCCGATCTCTCCAGAACTCCCCTCCCCACGGGACAGGGGTAATCACAAGGAGGAAGAGGAGCACTGACCCGTGTCTGCCACATCCATCATGACAGCCACGAGGAGACGCGACATATTATGGCACAAAGCAAATCTTAACAAATATCTAAATTTAAATAATTCCTTGTATTCTAACTGAATACACAGAAAAAATACTGGAAGTTAATAGCAAGAGAAACTACAAAGCAGACACAAACAACAGAGGAGTACAAACAACAGAGGAGTTCGAACAACACACTACTGCATGATAGATGGATCATTTAAGAAATTTTTTAAAACTCCACAACTGAATGAAAATGAAACTATAACATGCCCAAATCCATGGGATACAATGAAAGCAGTCCATTCAAGTACCTACATTAAGAAATCAGAAAGATATTGGGATGGAGAGATGGCTCAGCAGTTAGAGAGCACTGGCTCCACTTGCAGAGGGTCAGATTCAGTTCTCAGCACACAAATGGCAGTAACAACCATCCATAACTCCAAGGGATCTGATGCCCTCTTCTGGCCTCCATGGACGTTGTACAACATGCATGTACTTACTTACATGCACACAAAGCACTCATACACATAAAATAAAAATGAATAAATTTTAAAAATTAAAAGAAATCAGATCTCAAATAAATACATAGTAAAAAAATAGAACAAGCGAGACTCCAGATCAATAGATATAATTATATACATCTGAAATAAGGTCAGGGCAGAAATTAATGAAATAGGAACAAAAAATTACAAACACACAATGAAACAAAGAACTGATTATTTGAGCAGATGACAAACCCTTTACCAAACTAAGTAAAACAGAGGTAAGACCTAAAATAATAAAAGGAGCCCATTGCAACAAAAGTAATGAAATTCAGAAATCATAAGGACATTAAATAGGAAAGTCTAAAATGGATGAATTCCTAGACACATATGAGATACCAAAATTAAACAAAGATGAGATAATTATTTAAACAAATCTATAACAAGCAGTGCTACTAAATTAGTAATAAAAAAGAAATTCTCCAGACTAAAGAAAAAATCCAATCCCAGTTGGACTCAATGCTGAATTTTATCAGAACTTCAAATAACACCAATGATTCTCAAAGTATCCCATCAAACTGAAAGGAAGGGATGATGTGAAGCTCATTTTCAAAACCATTTACACTGATATCAAACTCAGATAAAATGCAACTAAAAAAACAAAATTATAGACCAATTTCCAGAATAAACATTGATGTAAAATTTCCCAAAAAAGTACCAACTGACTTCAAGAACACATCAAAAAAATCCACTATGACCAAGCTGGCTTCATTCCAGAGATTCAGGGATAATTCAACATATACAAATCAGTAAATGTAATTCATCATGTAAGTCTCTCGGGGACAGAAATTACATTATTATCTCAAAAGAGGCAGAAAAAGCTTTTGGTAAAATCCAACATCCTTCATGATAAAAGTTCTAAAGGAACTTGGAATAGAAGGAACACATTTCAACCTAAAGAAGGTTATAGATGACAGACCTATGGCCAATATTATACTAAATAGTGAAAATCAAAGCTTTTTCATTAAAATCAGGAACAAGACAAAGAGTGTCCAGTTGCTCCACTATTATTTAATATATTGCTAGACATCTTAGTAAAGCAATACAAGAAAGAAAAGAAGGGGGGACAGGAAAGAAAGAAGTCAAAGTGTCCTTATTTTTCATTTGATTTTATACATAAAAGACCCTAAAAACTAGATCATAAAACACTTAGAACTGATAGACACAATCATCAAATTATCATCCTTATAAAATAAGCACACAATAATCAACTGCCTTCCTAAATTCCAATAACAAATACACTGAGGAGAAAATCAGAGAGAAATCCCATTCATGGTTTGAAAGAAGCAAAAGAAGGCAGAGAGGGAGGGATGGGGGGGCAGGAGGAGACAGGGAGAGTGGGAGGAGAGGAAGGAAGGGAGGGAGAGAGGAGACAGAGATAGAAGGAGCGTGGAGGAGAGGGAAAGAGGGAGAGAAAGAAGGAGGGAGGGAGGGAGAGAGGAAAGGAGGGAGGGAGGGACAGAGGGAGGGAAAGAGAGAAATAGAAAAGACTGAAAAATCTTAAAATCATTTGAAAGTACAAAAGACATCAAATAGTCAAAGCAATCCTGAGCAAGAAGATAAAAATTAAGGCTGGAGTTTTCACCAAAATGTATTTCAACCTACATTACAGATCCACAGTAACAAAAGCAGCATGATAGTGGCACAAAATCAGACACAGATCAATGAGACAGATCAAAAGATCCTGACAGAAATCCACATAGCTACAGTCTTCTGATTCTTGACAAAGATGCCAAAATCTACATTGGGAAAAAGACAGTCTCTTCAACAAATGGTACTAGATAGTCACTGATGGATGGTTGGTGAGTCTGTTACATGGGTAGCCAGCCACTCTGGTTGGATCTGAGACCTGCTCCACAGGAGGGAATTCATGGCTGGTACTGCAGAACTGGTCAAAGCCTGTGCCTGGGGAGGTTATAGGCCCTACTAGGGAAGCTACTATGTTGCTTTGCTATATGATGCTATACAATAGCATCTGACTGGCAGAATGAACCGCCCGCACTTGGAGTACAGCATAAAGAAGCTTGACTGACAAAGGAAGAAGCCAACAGAGTCAGCTACCCTTCTCAACAAACCAATGACTTGAGTTGTATGTGAAGGTGGGGACTAAGGTGTGAGCAGAGGAAGCTGGGAAAGAGATGGGCCCCTGCGCCATTCCCCATCTTGGAGGCTGGCAGTGGATTGGCGGTCCTGGTGGAAAGTAAAATTCACTATCTGGCCTTAGTAGGAGGATTCTGCTCTCCTCCTCATGATTGCTCTGTAAGCCCAAATAAACTCTGGTTTTCGAAACTATAATTTGGCAAAATCATATTCCCTTCACTTTGTTGTTCCAGACCTAGAGAGGTGGGTGGAGCTGAATAGCACTCACACCTCACAGAAACAAATTCTTAAGACAAAATACATGATGTGCCCTTCAAATTGCCTTCTAAATAACTATGTTTATACCCATATGTTCTCAACTTTGATCAGAGAAACTTCTTTTGGTAGTAAGCAGCAGTCACTGCAGAGACTTTTAACAGGTAAAAGTGCTGAGAATAGGATTGGAGAGATGGCTCAACAGTTAAGAGCACTGCCTGCTCTTGCAGAGGACCTAGATTCAGTTCCCCGCACCCACATGGTAGCTAACAACTCCAGTTGTAATTCCAGTTCCAGGGGAATCCAATGCCCTCTTCTGACCTCCTCAGGCATTGCATGACACAGGAATGTTGTAGAACACTGAATTCAACTCATAAGGATAGTGCATCCTTGAAGTCTCAGCAGCTATGATTACTTACCCAAGATTGGCCTGTCCATATCCTGACTTGGAAGAAGTAGGGACTCATGAGGCCCCACCCTTCCCCAGGATCTATAGGCAATCAGTGACTCCTGTGAGATACTTTCTTCAATTGTATAGCCACTGGCAAAATGCCCATAGTCCTGTAAATAACCCCATGTGCATGCACCAGTAAGCAACCCTAATGAAACTGAACACATACACACACACAAACACACACATCACAATATGAAAGTAGAAGTGGGGTTAGTTGAGAAGAGGAAGGCCGCCAGTGGGAGAGACAAGAAAGAGGAGAGCGTAATGGGAGATGAACGTGATCAAAATACAGTCTAAGGATGTATGAGAATCCCCTACTGAAACTGAAACCCAGTTATTATTTGTAATTATAATCAGCAATGTTTTTAAAAATCACACATATTTATGTTCTTGTTAAGCTTGAACAGAGATGCATGAGTGGGTAAAGTACTCCCAGAAGACATGGGTCATTCAGTGAAAATTCCACTGCCAGCTCCCTGGGAGTTGTTAGTTGAGAAAGTATCTGAGTCCCCTAAACAACACAGGGTATCACCACTGCTGTTTGTTCCCCCCAGAACTAGAGGGTAAGTCCCTATTGCTGCTGCAACTGACCTAGAAGCTTCCTCCTCCTTGTTAGCTAGCATTCAGTGCCAGAGGATGCTATGCAGGCTCCTGAAGGAGAGTTATCATCAACAATTGTGGACCCTGAGTGCAACAATACTGACTTGCCAGGCAAGAGTACCCACTAGTGCAATAGTAGCAGGTCTGTTAGAGAGATAACTGCTTTCCGGTGGAATTTGAGGCCCACGCCACAAGAGCGAATTCACACTTGGAACTGCAAATTCAGTCAAAAACCTGTCAAGGAGGTCATAGGCCCTAGTGGGGAATCCACTACTGTTGTTTTGCTAAATGGACATGATGTACCTATCAGAATGTCTTCTAAATAAACAGTTTAGTGTTGCTCTAAGCCTTGATCAGAGAGGTTTCTTTTTGTACTAGTCAGTGGTGACTCCAGGGACACACAACTGATCAAAGTGGTAAGAAGTGACCGCTGAACATCTGGCCATAAATTAGACATCGCTATCACTCCCCACAAGGCTTGGGTATATGATAGACGGGGTGGAAAGATGGATTGCAGGGGCAGTGGGGTGGGATGCAGAGTCCAGCATGTGGCATAAACTCATAGCAGCTGTGATCACCTACACGGGACCTGCATAAGATCAACATCCTATCAGGGAGAGGGGCTCTTGGGCCCCACCCATCCCTGAATATTTATATGCAATTAATGGTTGGTGGAGAGGGAAAAAACACTTTTTGAGTGATGCTGCAACAGCTAAGGTGTCCATGCTTCCATCAACAAACCTTTACCCATCCTACTGTAAACAACCCTAATTAAACTCATTAAGCCATTTTTTTAAAGGGCATGAAGGGAGGCTAGTTGGGAAGAGGAAGGGGATCAGAGAGAGCAGTAGTGGTCAAGAAAGGGTGATAGGGGAAGATATGAATATGATCTAGATACATTGTATACATGCATGAAAATGTCATGATAAAACCTATTATGCATGGATAACTAATATCTGCCAATTAAAATATTTTTTAATCCTTTACATGCTAGAAAATATGGAAATGTGTAGGTATGACTTTTATGAAATAGATATAATCTAGACTAATGACTTTTAATTAACCCCAGCAAAAGCATGTGCTCTTGTGCCTTGTGGCCTGGGCACCTGATTGTGTTTCTTGGGAATCTCAATTTGATACTCCATCCAAATGATATGAACGAATGAATGAATGAATGAATGAGGGTATGCTTGAGAATTAACATATCGAAGCACTGAAAAGATGGTGCCCCATTTCCACTGCACACAATGAAGATTGGGAAGCACTTGTGACCTTAGGTGATTGAGATACTTTAGAACTAGGGATGAAAAGGCAGGATGATCTGTTAAGATTTGGGTGGATTCAAAATTTGTACTTGTATTAAAGCTGGAGAAACCATTTTGAATAAAATCACAAATTGAGACAAACTCAAGACACAGTTCCAGAAAAAAAGGGTTCCAGAGATAGTTGCATCAGCACAGTTCCAAAAGACATCTGGGGATAGAAGTATCCTCTGATCTCATTCTTAAAAACTAAAATTAAAGCTAGGTACACACTTAGGAGACAGAAGCAGGTAAATCTCTGGGAGGCCAAGGCCAGCCTCACCTACATAGTGAGTCAGGTTTTTGTTCAGGTGATTATAATGTTGGAGAAGTAATGTTACAGACATGTCCTTAATTTAATAAAACATATTTACAAGATGTTTTCATATTTAATGGCAAAATGTCGGAAATATTCTCATTAACTTTTCCACTAAAATCAGATTAAGATAAATACATAGTCACCATCAATACTGCACTGTACTACACAATGTCTACACAGCAAGAGATCATAAAGTTAAAGTAGGAGCTATACATATACACATACAGATACTCAAAAATACATACAGAATGAACTCCTTTAAAAAAACTAACAAAAAAGAGACAATCTGATAATAGCTTTTGTGTAGGGTCATTTGGCAGAAGCTATCAAGATTTTAAATGTGTATTACCTTTGGTCCTGGAACTGGGGAGCTATTGACAGTTAGTAGCTGCTTGGGAGGGAAACTCAGTTCTCTTTAAAGGAGTAGCCCCTGGTAGGTCCACCATGCTCCAGTGAATAACCAACACCCATTAGTAAATAGGCAGCACAAACTGAACTCAGTGGGGGATATAAAAAACAAAAGACATGAAGTTGGAAGGGGGTTTAGGATAGATCTGGAAGGAGTTGGAAGAAAGGAACCGGGGTAAATATGAACAAAATACACTGTATACATGTATGAAAATCTCAGAGAATTAATAAGAATATATTTTTAAATGTTCACCACAAATGCTTAAAGATATGCGTGTGGCTGTTTATTGTAGTATCATCTATAAGAGTAAAAAATTCAGAATATAAAGGTGCTAATTCTAAATATACTAATAATGTATTCATACAGTAAGATAATTTCATCAAAATATATGAACTGATAAAACAGAATCTTTGAGAAAAATTAAGTGGAAAAAAGTGGAAGAACAATAAATATAATTATTCTACTTATTCAAATATGCCATTTTTGTAAAAAGAAAAAAAAATGGTTTAGGGGGATAGCAATGATATAAGGTCCAACGACTCTGTAAGGATTTGAACCAAACTGGTAACTTTCTAGAAAGAGAAGCAAGTGGACTGAGCTGCGCCTCAGTGGCAGAGTGTCTGTCTAGCATACCAAAGTCTGACGTCTGATGTTATATGTCTAAAGACATGAAGTTGGGAGGTGGTTGGGGTGGATCTGAGAGAAGTTGGAACTTGGATGAATACTAACAAAATGCACTGTATGTATGTATGAAATGAAGAGAAACAGGATCAGTCACCACAGGGTATAAGTTAAAGACAACAGTTTACAAAGAAGCCGTGGGAATTTTAAACTTTATTGGATATTCCTTTAAATATTCCACATCAATATTAAGAGTGCCAGGGTCACCCAGGTAGCTGAGTTGGTAGAACAAGAAACTCAAGACTGTTCACACCATCATCGTACAACACGTTATTCGTAAGAGTCAAAAAGCAACCCAAAAGTCCATTAACTGATACACAAAACACACTGGATTCATACAGTAGAATGTTACTGACCATAAAGGAATGGCATTCTGATATATAGCAACATGGCTGAATCTTGAAAACACGCTAAGTTAAAAAGAGCCAATCACATACACACACAGAGAAAAATACACATCTTTTATGATTTCATTTATTTGAAAAGTCCAAAACAATAAAATCTATAAAATAAGAAAGAAATAGTGGTTGCTTAGAGTGGGAAGAGGTGAACATTTATTTAAGGGATAGTAAGTTTTTTCACATGAAGAAAATCTAAATTTGATTATAGTGATGGCTACACAACTCTGTGAGAATACTAAAAACTACTTGACTTTTTAAATGTTCATTTACTATTAGTGTATATGCATGTGTGTGTGTATGATGTGTGCAAATGTAAGCATACACATGCCACAGCACATGTGTGGAAAGCAAAAGACAATTTTCAGGGGTCAGCTCTCTCCTTCCACCTTGGATGGGTTCTGGGTATCAATCTCATGTTGTCAGGCTTGTGTGGAAGCATTTTTAACTCTTCAAATCAACTCATCAGCCCTCAATTGCCAACTTAAAATGGGTGAATTACATGGTGTGTGAAATCAATGAAGTTGTTACATGAAATAATAATCTAACAATCTTTGTTTATATGTAGGGATTTTTAGGGAGGGCCCCAGGCTGTTCTCCAACTCAGTAGCTAAGGATGACCTTGGCTTTCTGATTCTCCTGCCTCCACCACCCAAGTGTTGGGATTACAAGCATGTACCACCAGGCTGTTTACCCAGTTCTCAGAGTCAAATCCAGGGCTTTCTGCATACCAGGCAAGCACTCTACAAGCTGGGCTACATCCCTGGCTCATACAGTCCAGGCTGGCCTTCAACCTGTGATCCTCCTAGCTGTACCTCCAAGTGCTGAAATTGTAGGCTTGCAACCCTTGCCCGGCTGCTCCCAATTTAAAACTTACTCCTAAAGAAAAGGAAAAGAGCTATCACTGCTGAGAAGGTAAAGAAAGCTGTAGTAGCAGGATCTAGACTTTCTGTATAGACAGCAAACATGAAGAAGATACAGGAAGAGAACATTAGCACTTTTATACCTCTTTGGCTTTCCTTAGTGCTGGGAATCACACCCAGGGGCTTTTGCATGCTACGCAGGTGCTGTTCCACTGAGTTACATCTACAGACCTCTAAAATTTGATTTTTACAGAAAAAGAAATGTTTATTAAAACAGAGAACCTGGTTTCCGTGAAAGCTGAAGAATTATCTTGAACAAAGATCAGTTCTTCAAGGAGACAAGTTTGCCTTGGGGCTCCAGTGAATTGTACCATGTGACCACTGCAGCATGTAATCTAGATTACACTGTCTAGATTTAACAAAACTCATTACCTTTCTAAAATGAATATGGTGTTTCAAAATGTCCATCCCTGAAAAACACTGACTGAACTAATAACCTTGGTGCGCACACAAATGAACCACAAAAAAATAATTGGACATGATGGTACTCACATGCAATTCCAGTACTTGGAAGATGAAGGCAGAAAGATCAAGAATTCTGTGTCATTCCCAGCTACATACTGAGCTAGAGGCCAGCCTGCACTATATGAAACCCTATCTCAAAATAAACAAGAAACAGCAGAACTTATATGAGCACTAAACCTTTCCTTGGCTAACACAGATCAATTAACACTAAAACTTTGTTACATGAATAGATGCTGTAAAAATCATGAAAGAGATACAAGAATGCTACAGAAATCTAGTAAGCAATTCTTTCCTTTTAGCAATGGACCTGTACTTATTAGCAGCCTCCTCCTACAGGGCAAATAGAGAAACTGATCTTTATGATTAAAATCATATGAAATGGAAACATATTTAAAGTTTATAAATAGAGGTGTTTTATACAACAAAAAGACTAAACGACAGGCTTGGGTTTAGTTTCATTTAACAGATTACTCCTTTCATTTGAAGCATGTCTTTCACAGTAAGTCCTCATTCACTTAAATACATAAGGGCAACTATACCATGCAGTGACCCTCGAAGAATTAAACTCGGCAACATTCAGAAGTAGTCCCTAACTGTGCTGGTGTCTAAAGTAAACTTGTTTCTTCCTGGAAACTAAAGACACATTGTTTGCTGACTGGCCCAGGAAAAGGTACTTTCAAAGTCACAAGGAAGCACAACCATCAACCAAGACCCAACAGTGACAACCAGAGAAGGGGTGAAACTTTAAAGACTTTAAGTGGGGTGGAGGTGAGGGTTAGAAAAAGAAAAATAAACTTAAAAACAGCAAATGGGCCTCGGGGAGGCAACCTCAGAGAAGCCCTGGGCTATATAAACAGGTTAAAGACTTCCATGAGATTTCAGTCCTATAAATCAGAACCAAGTATTTCAACAAAGTATCAGACATCACTGAACTGGTGGTGATTCTGTAGCTAGAGTTTGGCAACAAATTAATTTCTTAATCACAGTTCCGAGATTCGCGGATTTTTTCAAAGCTGTAGAGACCCAGAAAAGCTTTGTTTGTTTGTTTGTTTCAGTGAATACTTAAAAGCAGTATCGTTTGGCCAGCAGGATAAAGAGCAGGTCAAAAGCTGATTTGACCATTTTTACTGACTCCTTTAGCAAGAAAGGGAAAGGAAGAGCCTGCATGAACGAAGCAGCGCACAACCTCGGCAGAGTCCGGCGGAGTATCCGAAGCATGGCTTTCTAGCAAGCCACGTGTGACAGGGCTTCCAGAACCCAAGGGTTCTGACTGCCTCCAGGGACAGAAACGGCGTCCAGAAAGCAGCCAAAGCCGCCAGGCCTATGCGCACCTCGCCAGCCCAGGAATGCCAGGCCTCTCCTCTCCCCCACCTGGGATGCTCTGCCACCTGGACTCGTCGCATGGCAGGGCCCTCCGTAGCCATACTTCGCTAGGTCCTTCTGCAGTTTCCAGCGGAGATGCAGCGCTCCTGAGATGATCACAAGGTTTGCAGCAGGAGCGGCTTTCTTCCGGGGGCAGGCTAGGCGGAAATCCTGCAGCTCCGCTGAGGTGGCTGATTCCCGCCGCCCCGCCTCCAGCTCCACCCCGCCCCTGAGCCGCTGCTCCCAAAGCTGGCCAATGCTGTCACCACTGGACCTGAGCTCCCAGGGAGGAAGCAAAGCAAAACGACTGACCAGGTTTTCTTTCTGTGCCCTGATATGACTTAGTACAAGGTTGTAACTCAGAGACAGCATACCTTGGCCTCTGATCTCTCTCTGGCCTTTTTTTTTTTAATTAGGTTTTCTTCTTTAATGTGCAGCAGTTACTTCCAAAAGGAACCTAAAATGTTCAGTTGCTCCTTCTTATTTGTACTTATTTTTCAAACCAAACAATGTAAAATTAATGTAAATACATTTTCATTTATTTCCAGATTGTGGGCATAGATAAGGCACAATTAATAAAGGAGAGCCCTTAGCACCCACTTCTACCCTTCCTGCTCCTGTTGCCTAGACAAACAAAAGAGGCAGACCATCTCCACCACATCTATTGTATCGCCTTCCTTAATTGTAAAGTTGCTTAATTGCTTCCTTATTTTCTCCTCTACTCATTGTTTAACTGCTGCCTCGCCATCACTAGGGCTGCATGGTGAACAACTTAAAGGCCAGAGTAGTATTTCCCCAGGACTTAGAACAGTGCCTGGAAGACTGGTTTTTAATACACAGGCAAGATTAACTGAACAATGACTGAAAGCTGAAGTAGTGTGTCTAGCACTACTGTTCTGGTTACTTTTCTGTTGCTGTGATAAAATACGCTGACCAAAAACAAAAAAGAAAGCAATATAAGGGAGGAAATGTTTATTTGGCTTACAGCTCCAGGTTGCAGTCCATTGTTGTGGGGAAGTCAAGGCAGGAACTGAAAGCATCCTGTCCACAGTTGAGAGTAGAGAGAATGAATGTACAGATCCTCGCTTGCTCTCAGCTAGCCTTCTCTCTCAATACTGTTCAGGACCCCTACCTAAAAACCCATGCTGCCCACAATAGGCTAGGTCTTTCTACATGAATTAACAATCAAGACAGCCACCCACACACAGGCCCACAGGTCGAGCATGAGCTAGATAATTCCTACTAAGACTCTTACCAGCTGAGTCTAGGTTGTGTCAAGTTGGCATAACCAGCACAAGTGCCAAATTAAAATTCACATCTGTTCATTCTGGTGAACTTTGTAGCCCAGAATTCTAACAGATCCAAGTGAAGCCAGCTAGCAATACACCTAATTCAAAATTTCCCAATTAAGATGGATTAACAGGCTTGTGTTAGTCCATTTTCTGTTGTAATAAAATACCTGAGGATGGATGCTTTATAAAGAAATACCATTCCATTTGTTTAATTCTGTTTTGGAGTTGAAGGTCGTGATCAGGTAGCTGCACTTATTTGGCAGAGGACATCACAAGTGTGGAATCATGTGTGGAAGAGCTCATGTGGGAAGAAAGAAAGGCATCGAGAACTATGGATCAGGCTGACTCCTTTATAGCAATCTTATGGGAGCTAACTCACTCCAAGAGATTGGCATTCATTTCTTCCCATGACCTAATTAATTACTGCCTACAAGACCACCTCTTAAATGTTCCATCAACATTGCCACACTGGTGACTGAGCTGCAAATGCAAAATCCTTTACACATTTTCAAACTATATCCAAACTATAGCAATATTCAATACACGGGGAACTAGTATAAGTCTGAGGTATTTGTTGCCAATTCAGAATTCTATCATTCTTCTAAATGTGTGTTTCAGGAGAAAATGAGGAAACAGAGACTAAAATAAGGTTATGACTACACTATGTTAAGGTATAGTCAAGGTGTGGAAGTTTTTGGTACCCCTTTATTATTGTGAGTGACACATCATGGAAACAGTTATTCTTTCTAGAACTGCTAAAATAGAAACAGACTGGATCATACTAAATGTTGGCAAGATTGTATAACGCTTACACATTTCTGCTAGATGTGATAAATAGTAAAAACACAAGAAATCAATTTCAGAGTTTCTTGAAAAGTCAAATATATACCTGTCATATGATCCAATCATCATTTGTAGACATCTGTTTATATCCATTGCTGCATAACATTATCAACTCAAGCTTAGTAAGATGTCTCAATACATACTTATTATCCACAGTTTCTCTCACTCAAAGAGCAAAGTTTAAATGAATCTTATCTTTCAAGGACTCAAGAAGTTTGCTGAGGTTCAAATGGGGAAAGAGTCACATCCAAGAGCATTTGACTAATTTGCATAGTTCCTCACAGGCAAGCTCTGAGGTGTTTGTCTTCTAGGTGATCCTGGATTCTGTCAAGTTTACAGGGAGGATTAACTATCACCCCAACATAGGCACTTGCCTTCCTTGAGGCCAGCAAAGGACACAGTCTCTCCTAGCAGGACAGAATTAACAATCTTGTTTAATTTAATGCTGTACACATAAGCATGTATTTCAACTTTTCTCTGTCTTGTTAATTGTCAAAGGACAAAGAATTATCAAATGGTATCTTAGACTCAGTCTCTGACATTACTCAAGAAAAATGAAACATGCCCACACACATTTGTACACAAGCTCTTAGAAGTTTTATTTATATTAACCACAAGTTGAGAAATACCTACATATCCATTAATAGGTAGATAAATCGTGGTGTATCCATACAATGGAACACACAGCCATAAATTCAAACAACCAATTGGTGAAAGCAACAACATGAACAATTCTCAAAATAATTAGACTGAATGGAAGAAGCTAAAGAAGTAAGAATGTGTCGCGTTCGATTCAATTTATACATAAAGTTTCTGTAAATGTCAACTAAGCTACAGGTATCAGAAATAGATCAATGGTTGCCTGGGGAAAAAAGGAAGTGGAGGAGGAAATCGAAGATCAAAGAAATTCCAAAAGAAACCTACAAAGCAGCTGTTTAATATGCTCATTACACTGGTTTGATAATCATTCCACAAAATTTATCAAGTTGTGTGCATTAAATATGTGCAGCTTAATTTGCCAAAACACCTATAAATTATACCTCAATAAATGCTGTTTTAAAATATATTTTTAAGGGGCTAACAAGATGGCTCAGCATTTAAGAGCACAGAATGCTTTTCCAGAGAATCTGAGTTCAGTTCATAGCACCCATGTTGGGCGGCTCATAATTGCCAGTAACTCCAGCTCTAGGGTAATCTGTTGCGTCTGGCCTCCACAGGCACATGCACTAACCTGTACATACCTACACACAGACATGCATGCCTACACATAATTAGCAATAAAAAAAATTAAAAATCATGAGATTCCACTGATGTCATGGTGTTTGGAGGAGAGAAATTGGTCCTCTAAGGGACTCTGGGACTCAACTGAGGTCGAGTGACTCCGGCCCTTTCCTACCTATCCTTCCCTCACCCAACACTTCCTCCCTTGGCAGAATGAGTTGTACATGCCTGAGTGAAGGAGCACCTCCTGGGAGGCAGCTGTGGGACGTCAACAGTGGGTACAATGCCTGTAAGAAGAAATGAGAGGCCCACAGAAACTCTGAGAAGCAAAGTCACTGCTATAAAATCTCCTTCCAATGAAATAAGCCATAGTTAAAAATCAAGGTAAACCATTAGCTGGAATGGATTCACAATTTGATTCTACAACTGGATTTCTAGGTAAAACTATGGGAATATTGATGGTTCTGTCCAGAGGTAGGCAAACAAAATTACTGTGCTATATGATGCTATTTTCATTGTTTGTTCTTTTTGTCATTTATTGGATTATTAAACTGAGGTGATGCAATTTGTGTGAGTTTGGAATTTGTTCCAGTTAATTGCTTCAAAGTACTACTTTGATAACCAGCATCCCAACATTCTGATGGCCTTTCTATTCAAGATTGCTGGATTTTGCTTGTTTTAGAAATCATACTAAATTATAGAGTGATTTTTGAATACCATTCCTTATTGACTCATTTCAATCCCTGTTTTCAGGGTACTGAGATTGCCTAAAGTCAGTGTGGCCCTACCAATTTTTTCCTTGCATTTTACTATTAGATTCAATAACAATACAAAACCCTGTTTTTACTTCTGAAGTGAATGGGACAGCAGCAATGAATGTCTGAAGAGTCTGAGATTGGGCTCTTACAATAGTGACAGAATGTTCCTTTTTCTTTCCTTAATCTTATCATCTGTGACAGTGGGCTCCCCTTCCTCATCTGGTACAGTTGTAGGCCTGTTTCTTATTCCCTACAGTCTTCTTAGTAAGTTTTGACCACATAAGTTCTTTGTATGAGGATCTCCTTTAATAAAGATGCTAACATTTCTTACTGGGGTTTGATCTCATGTATGTCAACTACTGTTTCTGTTAAAAATAAATTCTGTTGATTTGCTTTGTAATGATTTTTAGCTACTTAGGTAGACCATTTTATTATCGTTTGTGATAAAATAATGTGAATTAAGTAATTGCTAAACTCTGCATAGAAATCAAGTGTTCAAGAAATTGCCTCTGCTTCATTATGTGTTCAAAATAGATTCTGCAAACACTCAGGCATTGAGCTCAGAGTTAAGAGGATTGTTCTTCTACACCATTTCACTTGTTTACAGAAAGCAAAATACAAAGGTAGATTTGAGTAATATTGTTTTACAATATTAAAATATTGTAAAACAGTCTGCATTGCTCTTATTTTGGAATTTACCTATAGTTAAAGATTCAAAAATAAATTTTTGTGGAAATATAAAAAAGTTAAAAACCTTTAAGTTTCTTTGTTTGAGATAGTGTCAGCCTATCGCCCCAGCTGGCCTGGAATTTGATGTGTAGATTATACTGGCCTCCATCTCAGAGATCCTCCTGCCTCTGCCTCCTAAGTGCTAGGATCAGAGGTATGCACAACTATGACCAACAGTTTCTTGAAAATATTTTTAGCAAGAACACTTACTTTAAACAAGGAAAATCTCCTAAAATAAGTTCTCCTAAATTATTTACTATTAAATAAAATTGATGTCAGGAAAAATAAAACTATTCAGGATAGGTTATATGAATGAGTTAACATTTACATGGACTTTATGAATAGAAAAGCATTTTGATGTATAAAGATAGATATAAGGATATTCCCTGCACAGAAAAATTGATTCATTAATATGCTATTCAACAAGTATTTATTAACATGTGTCTCCAAGTACTATACTGAACATGAATATCTTTTCAATTGCTCTTATCCAGTTGTCAGACTGGGCTTAATAAATTTGAATATTGCCCAAGGAAATACAAGACTGAAATCTGAGTTGCCATTTTCCTGGTGTTTCTAGTCATCAGCTTATTCAAACAATAATATTTGATCATTTTTCCCCATTGTTAGAGTAAGGTATTACTTTAAAAGCTGCAAGTTATACAAATGAATGCAATGTGAATCAGTATGCTATTTTATGTATGTGAACAAGTCTCATATGCTAAATAATTCTATCACTGTTGTCTTGCACTTTTAAAAAACTATTCATAAACAGCTTAACTACCTTGGAATTCTCTATGTTCTTTTGAAAAATTACAGATTATGGGTAGAAGAACTATGTGATTTGTTGCCCTAACTCCTTTTTTAAAATTTTTTAAATGTATTTATTTTTATTTTATGTGTATTAGTGTTTTGCCTGCAGGTACGTAAGTGTACTACATGCATGCAATGCTAGTGGAGGCCAGAAGAGGGCATCAGATCTCCTGGAACTGGAGTTAGGATGGTTGATTGTGTCTGACTGAAAGAAAACCCCGCAGCAGTTCCAGGACTTAGGACTGACAGACACCTTGGGGACTCCAGCCAAACTTCCAGAATTCACAAGCATCTGTGAAAAGGCACTGACAAGATAAGCTTCCTGATACCAGGTGTTGATTATCTCCCCTGAACATCAATCAGATGTTATGGGGATTCCCCTCCCTATAAAAAGGCCTACTGACCAGCTAGGTCTGGCTAGTTTTCTCAACTTCTGAGAGCTTAGGAACTAGCCTGTGCCCTTAATAAATCAGTCCTGTTAACTCCCCTTCGGAGTCTCTTGTCCATTTCCTCTCGTCTCTCGAACCAAATCTTACAGTTAGCCACCAAGTGGGTGCTGAGAACTGAATCCAGATCCTCTGCAAGAACAGCTAATGCTCTTAATTGCTGAGACCCTGTCCAAATTTCTGAGACTGCTGAGTGATACCAATTACTATGCTATGTCTAAACCTCTTCTGTCCCAGGATAATTAGGAATATAGAGTCAGGCATCCTAGTCATTGGGAGGTTTATTTTCAAACCACATGTACAGATTCCTGTGCTTCACCTGAGAATTACTGACTCTGAATAACTAGTGTGAGATTTCTTGGAAAGCTTTGGACTCTAAGATATCATTTAAGGTGCTTCCAAATCCAAAATTTTATAGTTAGTGGAGGAATTTTGAATACAGACTGGAAATTAAGTGGTATAAGGAGTTAATCTTATATGTAGTGATTATGTTATGATTACATAGGAGCATTTCTTAATTTTAGGAGCTATACATAAGTGTGTAATTTTATCTGCATCTTTCAATTGATTCAGGGAATACACATACCATTAAAGCTGCTCCTGTGTATACATGTGTCCACTATTCTACTCCTCCAAATGCATCTATGCTTGAAACTTCTCATAATAAAATGCTGAGAAAAAAAGGCTATTAGGAAAACTATTTGTGTTTAAAAGACAATATTATTGCTCAAAAACTACTTACAAAAAACTATGACCAAAACGATGTTCACTGAAATCATTACTTAAAAAATCCTGGTCAAATGGCAAATAGCCCCAGAAAATTAACAAGCATAGACTAAACAATCTCCAGGGCATCTGTTGAGAAAACCCACCTTTCCAGTATCACTAGTCAATCATTTGGTCATAGGACACCCTTTAGGGAGGTAGGTTCACCATAAGATATGCTAAATAAATGGGCAGAATACCTAGTGTGTTAATGAGGTAGTGAGTTTTCCCTGCCTGCAATCCCACCTTCTGGAGTTGTGCTCTCTTATCTTTGGCGCAGAGAGTACAGTTATTGGCCCAGTTAAATAAATTTGGCTGATTAGGAACATCTGAGTCTGAGTGATCCTGCCTAGAGGCATTAGTGCCATAATATTGAAAGGCCCCAACAAGACCCTGTGGGACCCCCAGATCAGGGCCCGTGGTCCAGGATAGGCCTGACACAGGAGCAAGCTTGTCGGTGGAGCATGGAGGCCCAAGCGAGCCTGGAAATTGACCCACGTAAATTGAAACTTAGATATAAGTTAAAGGAAACCACTGGCTGATAGATGCTTAAGACAGTACTGATTAGTGAGTTTTCTGGGCTTTCTGGGGTCTGGACACTCAGGGAGACATCAGACAGACTGGACACAGTCATCAAACCTGATCTCCAGGGGAAGAAAAGACATCTCACCCCACTAGTTTCTGTTTCCTGGTGTGTGAGTAAACTTGGCCACTATATAATTGCTTGGTTTTCCTGATCCTTTGTGTCTTATCTTCTTTTGTTGTACCTATAATCACTGGTGCACAAATGGTGAGAGGACCCACTCAGCTAAAACCTCACTTTGTTGTATGTTGAAACATTTCCAGGAAAACTTCTGTGAAGAGTGAAACTATATGGCTGACAGTCAGCCAGGTGCCTGACCAGGTGCTTAGAACCTGCATGGTCTCGTGGTTTTTTTTTCCTTCTCCCCTCCATTCTTCTTCTCAGGGCAGTGCTGAGATGCACAGCATGCCTGCCCTGAGGATTCTAATAAAACTGTCCTAAAACTCCCTCTTTTATCTATCTTACCTCAGTACAATTGACACTGTACTATGCTTGTCTATTGGACAAAATGAAAAAGGGTTTTAAAAAGCTTTCTTTCCTGAAATTTTTCTGTCTTTTGGTTTTGTTTTTTTCTTCCCCACCAGAGTAAAATGTGTAAATTACAAAAGAACTATAAGATCCATTATAGAAGGCCATAAAAAGTCATAAATTCCTTAAAATAGTCAACAAGCAAGCCTTATCAACTGGTTACTTGCTGCAGTAAGGAAAAAATCTTTGTGGAGCCAACCTGACTCCTTTAGGGCCTTAACATAACTTGCCTGATCTTAGCCAACTGTACTTTCAAAAAAAAAAAAAAAAAGGCCTGTGATAACTAGAGGGACTTCTTTTTGTGCAAGGTAACCATCTTAAAGCACATCCTCAACTTATTCCCAGCTCAAGGCTGGAAAAGTCTCTAAGAGCTCTGACCCTCCCCTTTTCCAGAAGTCTGCAGCTGCAACCCCCTCCACAACCTTCTATTTGTTCAAAAGCCTTGACTGCAGAGGTGAGTAAAAATTGTTATGATATGATTAATTGCTGTTCTTGCTTTCTGTTCTGTGACCAGCTTGCTTTAGGTCACCCTGACATTTTTTCACAGTGCAGCTTATGCAAGACATGTGCTCTCAGAGCTACAGCCCAAGGATGTCTACAGTAGACATAGCCTCCCATTGTTTTCTACTGCCTTCACAAGTCTTTTCCAGCAACAACTTGTATACCTGTTTTGAGAAAAATTATTTTGGATTTTGACATCTTTTATGTGGTATATTTGCTAACTTCTAAAAGTGACTGTTTTAAATTCTTACATTGTTTTACTTATATGCTTGTCAGTTTCTGAAGTTTTCTAGCCATATGCCCCAAGACTAGCCAGGTACAAAAAGAGTTGGCACTCTGTGATGGCCAGACCTGGGAAACTCATGTGAATTTGCCGTACTCCAGGGCCAAACCTTACAAGAGACAAGCTACTACAAGAACATAATTACATTAGGAGGGAGGGAAAAAAAAAACAGCCTACTTTGTTGGAAGGTATAAGATGTGACTGAAGAGAAACACCCCAGCAGTTCCAGGACTCTGACATCTGCAAAGGGGACTGACAGACACCTTGGCTAAACTTCCAGAATTCACAAGCATTTGTAAAAGGGACTGACTGCAGCCCCTTAACACTGATAAGCTTCCTGGCCAGATATGCTTCCAGAAACCAGGTGTGAACCACTTCTTTGGAACATCAATTCCGATCCATACATATCAATAGGCTTCCCTCCCTTAAAAAGTTCACCAAAAAAAGCAAGAGGCCACTAGCTTCTCCACTCCTGAGCTTGGAGGTTAGCTCTGTGCCCTTAATAAACTGACCCTATTAACACCCATGCTGGAGTCTCTCATTCATTTCTGCTGGGTCTCACTTCAAACCAAACCCAAACTCAAAACTTACAGGCTTATGATGCAGCCTCCACTGGTTTTAATTCCTGCCCTTTCTGCATTGTGATCCCAACCCTGCTTTTTTTCTTTGAAATAGAGTATTTCTCCCTCTGATACTCAGTTGCTCCAAGTTAGTTTTTGCTCTTGCCTCTTCATGCCCTGAGCACCTCTGCTTTTTACTTACTAGTTACAATGTCATGGACAAACTAAAGAGAGAGAACTTTCTGATATCATCTCTTTCTAGTTCTTTTAGGTACCACTGTTTTCTTTGTCCCTTATTCTCCAGATTATGGGTACTTACTTCAGAATTATGTGTGGTAAATTGTAATATGGTTTGTCTAATCCAGACAGACTGAGAACCCTCTTTAAAAGAAATCACCCTTGCCTCTTATCTAGCTTAAAAAATTATATTGGTCAAGTTGTCATGTGCTGTTTGTGTTCACTGAGAAGCTGACTCTGGAGATGGGATTGGTCCCCTCACCTCAGACTCAAGGCCGTTATCTCAAGATGTTCTCCAAGACTCTTGTCCAGGTTCAGGCTAGCCCCCTGACCCTGTGACAAGGAAAAAGAAGAACAACAAAACAGCCTAAGAGTAAAGGCATTGTGCTATTGAGAATAACTAAGGGGTAAACTAATGTCAACAGAGATTTTATTGTTATTTATTTCATGATATAAAATGTCTATAGCAAAAGCAGCTAATGAGATTCTCTATTTTTTTAGTCAAAATAATAGAAAACTCACTAACACAGACTAGTCAAAATAATGAGAAAAGTCACCAACACAGACTAATCAAATGTATAGTAAAGAACCAATAGGGTAGATATTTTTAAAGGACAACTCACAGTCCATGGAAAAGATAGAGAGTATCCTCTGCTTAAAATTCCTCAGGCAGTAAATAAAGCATCACAGTTTTTCCTATGTGATTATGCTGGAGTTTATGAACTTCAATTTGATAATGTATTGCTATGTACCAGTTGCTTCTCTCTACCTAGTGTTTACATTCCCTCAAGACCTAAAGCAAGGTTTTGGTAGACCACTCTCTAAACTGCATGAAGTAAAAAAGATTTTAACTGTTTTCTGTTTTCTATAAGGTTTACCTAGGAACTTATAAAGTGCATTGTGTACACAGGTAATATTAATTCATTACATTATCTTATGTGTGTAATTTGTATTCCATGTTCTTTTGCAGGATGATGCTGCACAGCACTCTTCTGAGCCAAATAACTGCCATTGTCATAACTTCAGCTGTACCTACTTGCAAAAGATCATCAGAACTGGGTTTGTTGACTGCTGTGTTCCTTCATTAAAGGAAGGGTAAGTAGGGTCATTGGACCCTCACTAGAGTATCTAGCCACTCTCCCCGGGCAACTGGTTGTAATTCTGTCCTAATCACAAATGTTCTCCTGAATTTGTGGAGGAAATCTGGGAAAGACTAAGAAGAGAGAGCTTGATCCATGAGGTTATAAAAAGTCAACATACATGCTGGATTAAGACTTTACAGTGCAACTACTCTTAGGTCACCCATATACCTGTCAGTAACACTTCACCCATCTCTATGAATAAAATCATTGGTTCCCCAGGGTGAACTTTAATGTAATCAAACATTGGTTTGACACTAAAACCTTAAAAGGGGTCTAAATATTGCTTAGTGTCCCCAGGAAGACAATTCTCACAATAGATGGAAACTTTATTTCTTAATGTTATTATATCTCATGTATTAAGAAAAAAAAGATAAAAAATAATGTTAAAGGAATACAGAAATTGAGATATTTTATTTAAAAGGATCTATGTAAAAAATTATAATGACTGGATATTTCCAAAATAGAGAAAAAGTTTTGCAGTAAATTAAAGGTCTAATTCGGTATGTTATAGTACATAAAAAAATGAGACAAAATTATGTATAGACAAAATTTCTAAAGTGATAGTGCAGTCAAGTAGTTTAAGAAACAAAATATATGTCTATTCAAGGTTTATTCAAGAATGTTTGGTTTTTTCCTAAGCTTTAGCTATATATCACATGGTAATTAAAAATACTAGACTGATGGAACTAACCTTCTTGGGTGATTAACAGCCATATTTAGAGGCTTATACTAATCTGGTCAGAGAGACTTGAAGGGACAACTTCTCTTGCCTTCCAACATCAACTAAGGCGCAGAAACTCTGATACATCTCTTGAAATGTTCAGTACCTGAGGTGAATCACCTGCCCTCTTGTTCAGGGAGGACAAGGAGACCCCACTAGATGAACTCAACAAGTGTCCAATCTGCAAAGAGGAAAGTCCACACAGGAAAATGTTTCCTAAATACTTCCAAGTAAAGTCACGATCTAGCAGGACCTTCTGACTTATCTTCACATAGATGGAACTGGATGAAACAAAAGGCCTAGGAAGCCAGAGAGCCAGAGGCTCCTCCAAATCCCATGTGACCCCTGAGGACCAGCTTCTCAACTGACCTTAAGAGTAAAAATTAATTGGTTTATTTGGGCCAACTACATGGTCTTAAACACCCAGCAGGAAAGTATAACCAAAATTTAAAGTGATTGGTATGCTTCTTTAAGAATACAAGGGATTGTAGTTTTCAGACATTAGGTTTAAGTTCATATAAAATGTCATTTGCCCAATTTCTCACTAACTATTCTGTTCTTAAGAAGAAAATGCTGCTCAGATGTAAAACTTCAAATCTTGGCCTAGTCTGACACTGCGATGCCTACTTGCATCTAAGGATGACACACCTACTAACGTTTTAACCTAAAAATTAAATAATAGCTAATTTCTTTTCTCTCCCTATCTAGAAGTCATTTGGGAGGGAACTGAGACTAGTTCTGGCCACTCCAACAGCTATCAAAGTGCCTGAAAACAAATCCTGACTTTATCACGTCCAAGTCCAGTCTTGGTGGCCAGAAGAAAATGAGAAGAAACCAAATAAATGGATGCTTTTGGAAGCCTTCGTCAAGAAATTCTAATAGAATTTGATTTGGACATTTAAAATTCACCCTGTTCTGACTTTTCTGGTTCCCTGTCTAGAACATATAATGCTAACTACTCTTGTCTTTACTTCTTCACATATCCCAGGCATCAGTCAAGGACTTTCTTTCCTTCCTACAGTTAATAATTACACAATTTGGGAGTCTTTTAGATAAACCAACTAAAGGGGTACCCCAATTGCCACAACCTGTGCCCTTACTGAGCATGGAATAATCCAGAGCAGTCAGCAGTCTGCACCCTAATTCCCTATTGGCAATTAGGGTTACCTCTTCAGAGGATGGGGTAATAAAAATAAGATGTAAATATGGACTAGATAGTTTGGAGTAACCCTCCCCCCCCCAAAAAAAAGTAACCAGTTTCTTTATTGGCTTAAAGCCAAAACATTCTTGTCTCTTTTAGCAGCCTATTCTGTGTCAAAGGCAAAAAAGCCAAAAGTATTTAAGAGCTTTTATCTATTCCCTAAAAGATTTTAGGGTTACTTCTTCAGAGGGGAGAATGTTAAAGTGGCAAATAGCCTAAGCCAAGTAACTGAGATAGATTAAACAATTTCCAGTGTATCTGTTCAGAAAACCCACCTTTCCAGTTTCACTGGTCAAGTATTTGCTCCTAGGACCACCCCTAGAGAGGCAGGTTTACCTTAAGTTATGCCAAATACCTAGTGAAATACCTAGTGTGTTAATAAAGTAGTGAGGTTTTTCTACCTACAATTCCACCTTCTGGGGCTGTGCTCTCTAATCCTCTGCCCAGAGAGTACAGTCACTGGCCCAGTTAAATAAATTTGACTGATTGGGAACATCTGAGTCAGAGTGGTCCTTCCCAGGGGCCTTAGTACCATAACAATCCTACCTGAAATTCCTCTTCTCGGAATATTTTCCTAAGAGACAAGGAAGTGTCAAGCTGAAAGGGTAGCTCAGCAATAGAGCACTTGCCTAACATGTACAAGGTCATAAGTTCTGTCCCAAGCATCCCAAAATATAAAATGGAAAAAAAATACAATGCTATATTCAATACAGAATTATTTGGAACAGTGTTATTTTTGTAACTTGTACATTCGATGTACAGATGAAACAATCATTAAAATAATCATTGTCACCAGGCATGGTGGCCCATGCATTTAATCCAGCATTGGGAGGCAGAGGCAAGTGGATCTCTGTAGGATGGAGATAGCCTGGTGTACATAGCAAATTCCAGGCCACCTGGGGCTACCAGGAGACCCTATCTCAAAACAAACAAACAAAAATAATACTAATCATTGTTATCCCAGATGCTGTTTCTTTTTGTATCTTCTCCCAAGACTTTCAGAATCAAGAGATTCCTGGCAATGGAATGAACTTTTCCCATTCCCCAAAGAATTCGGATGAAAACTGGTAACAAATCAGGTACAAGTGCAAGAAAAGACAATAATGGACAGCGAAATTGAGTTTGTAAGGACTCATACCATTGCACCACTGCTCATACTGAACCACAGTCAACATCACCCTACCAAATAGAGCTTAAATTTGAACCTCTGGAGATTTGGACATGTTTGAGAATCACCTTTGCTTTCTATCTACTCTGCATCAGGGAGCTAGTTAGTTCAGTAATAAATTCGTGAAAACTTTAAAAAATTCATTGTCAAGAATATATAGTATGCATTGAGGTATGCTGGTAAGCAAATGGGCAAAAAAAATCCAAGATTATATCTATTTTGTAGTTATACAACATCTGTGGATTAGACAGAACCAGAGGTTTAAATGGAAAGTGACACCTGTTTAAAAAGCAAACGTTTTGACCTTTTAAAATTGTTATTTTTCTTCATTTTGGACTCTAATAGCTCTGTATGACACCGTCTAAAAAACAATGTCATTGACTATGATCTTGACTGGATTCTGAGGGCAGTTAAAGTCAGTATATACTTCCTTAAGTAATTGAATACGACTTAAAGCGCTTCAATTTATTAATGCATACTTAATTTGGGCTATCCACAGAAACGTTTTGGCCAGCTACAAAAATAACAAGCATTAGTGTAAACAGCGTTGCTCCAAACACACCCACTACAGTGTGGACTGATAACACATAGATAACAATGGCAGAGGCATACTACCTGTCACACAGGATGGGCATGTCAGCCTTTTTCTGGCCTCAGGCTGCCCCTTACTGTCATTAGAAGGAAATGGTTCCAGAGTCGCAGACAGGGAGACAGTTCCGTCACCTAGGAATCTGGAACTGCTCACAGAGAGCAAAACGTTTCCGAGGCCCTTCGGATGGGAACCTCAGTACCTGACTTCTCAGTTGCTATGTTTAGTTGCTAAGGCACCAACCGACGCGCAGGAAGAGCGGGCTGTGCACTGCTTTCTGGCGCCGTGGCAAATCCTCTCAAGGACGAGCAAGTTGGTTCCGGAGAGTCCTCTGAGCCTCTAAGAGAGGCCGGAAGGCGAGGGGAAAGGAGACTGACGCCACTGAGCGCGGAGGATTGTGGGAGCAGGCTGTCTCCAATTTCTCCTCCCCCTCCCCCCTCCGGCCAAGATGTCTGACATGGAGGATGATTTCATGTGCGATGATGAGGAGGACTACGACCTGGTGAGGCCCTGGAGCGGGCCGGGGGCGGGAGGTGGGGAGTGAACACCTGGGCCTTGTCCGAGAGGCCTCAGCCTTCCTCACGAGCGTCCCCAGCGTCGCCAGATGCGGTGACGGGGCTCCCCCTGAGGCCCTCCGGGCTGGGGGCCTGAGGACGAAGGGGAAGCGGCGAGGTCCCGCCCAGGCCGTGCGACCCAGGGCAGCGCCGACGCCCCTCTCCGCTACCGGGTCCTGCGCTTCGTCCTTCGGCCGCGGCGCCGTGCTGAGGCCCAGGCCCCACTCGTCCCCCGCGGCCCAGACTTCGGGGCGCCTTGTCCTCACCCGGAGCTGAGCCGATACGGGATGCTTGGAGACAGTTCGAAAACTGGGGGGTCGGTCCTGCCCCCAGGCTTGACCGCGAAACGGTAGTCTCCCTGAGGCAGCTCGGAGCCTCGTCCAGGGTCAGTTGGGGTCTCAGGTAAAGGTGCAGGGCAGAGTTGAGAGCAAGAATAGTTGAAAAAAATGTAAACTACTAGTTCAGGTCTCTGAATAAAAAGAAACATGCTGGGAAGAGGTGGAGGGTTTGTTTTTTTTTAATTGTTGGGTTGGGGAGGGGTCAGAGGTTAAGGGAATTGAACCAGTGGTTTTTACTTGATTTAAGAAATTTCCAGAATCAATGTTTGAATCATCAACAGCATAGAAGAAAATTTACTTAATTTGATGATGATTTTTTTTTTTAACTTAAGGTGTGATTTGTGAGTGAATTTACATGTTTAAGAACACTTGACCCAGTATACCATCTTTATTTGTGGAGCATTTTGTTTGATTACATTATGGTGATGTTACATTTTGGTAAAGTTGAGTAGATGCTTTGAGAAGTCTGGCTCATCTTTTAAGTACCACATTCTCAAGACATTAATATATTGTTTTGAATTACTATATAACTTCTTTGTATAGCTGAATCCATAATTCATTTCCTTTGTGTGTGTAGATTCTTGCTATTACTGAAAAGTCATAATAATGATTTTGGTAATTCTTGAGGTTCAATGTAGAATTTCCTAGTATAGGTTTGTACAAACCAGGGCAGTTAGTTGTAGTTTGATCCCTTCAGTTCTTTAAGAATACTTTATTTGTGATAACTGAACTTTTTTCCAGTACAGATAGTTTTTAAACTGTCAGTGTGTCTTCTGAATGTTTGTAGCTTGTAGTGTTTTAAAATACTTTGACCCCACCCCACCCCCAGTAGTCTGTTGAATATACAAATGATTGGCTCCGTGATAAACTTGAGGATGGTCACTGAAAAAAAATGACATAGAAATGGCAATGAGAACCCTAATGGCGTGCTTGACTAGCTTTTGCAGGATTTTTTCATTGGGCATACAGTGTTTGAATGTGGCTGTTTCTCCAGCTTTTCAGGGCCTACTTGCACAATATGATAAAGTTGAACATGTAGTTGTTTTGACTTTCTTAAAAATTTTAGTGGTCAAGATTTTACACTACTTTTAAGTGAAAATTTGGCTTTTTTTCTTTTATTCTGTTAAATAACTCTTCTCGCCCATTTTTCATTTAGATACATTCGAGATTTCCAGTCATGTCAGTCAGTGGAGCTGTTACACTCCTTTTACTAACACTTAAAACTCTTGGTAGTATAACAGTCTTTTAGGTAATTTTTTCCCCATTTTCTTATCAATATTATTCAATCATATCTATTTTAATATTTGATTATTTTTATTTTTTATGTGTATGAATGTTTTGCCTGCATAGATGTAAGGGCACCTGTGTTGTGCAGTACTCACAGAGGCCAGAGGATGGTGCCATTCCCTGAAACTGGAGTTAAGAGGGGAACTGCCATGTGAATGCTAGGAATTGATCCCAAGTCCTCTGAAAGAACAGCAAGTGCTCTTAACTCTGAGCCATCTCTCCATCCCCCTTTTGTATTCTAAAAGATTAAGGACGATGGTTGTCATTTTACAGTTACTAGAGATTTGGGGTGTTTTTTTAAATTTTTTAATTTAAATAATTTTGCCTAGGTCTTTTTTCTGTTTCTTCTTATTTAAAAATATATAAGACAGGCATTTAATCCCAGAGATAGAGGGAGCTGAATTTCTGTGATTTCAAGGCTGGTGTGCTCTACATAGTGAGTTCTAGGCCATCTGGCACCACAGGGAGACCCTGTCTCAAAAAAGACCAAAAACAGTCTATAAAATTGATATATTGTCTTAAGGAGGTTTCTGTCTATTTGTACTTTTGGTTTTGAAACAGTCTCATTGATTTGCCAGGCTGGCCTTGAACTTGTTCCTTTTAGAGTTATCTGGGATGACAGGTCTGCACCACTAATTGTTTTTAATGTACTTGTTGGAAAATTGTTTATCACTTCATTTTCTTTAAAATGTTAAGTATAACTGGTTTGTAGTTCAATTACTAGAATGCTGGCCTAGCATACCAACAACCCTGGGTTTGGTCGACTAACCCAGCATCACATATAACAGATGTGGTAGCATGCTTCTGTAGTTAGGAGACAGAGAGGCAGAAGGACCACAAGTTCAGGCCATCCTTGACTACGTACTGAGTTCAGGGCCAGGCTGACTACATGTTTTGTTTGATAAATAAGTAAATAAAATGTTAGTAACCTTATGGAGTGTTTCTGACCACAGTGATAATTCAGATATCTTTATTAAAATGTCTGTATCTATTGTCCACTGGTAAGTTTTAATACCCTAAATCACATTTGATATTTGCACAGTCTAGTGGAAATGGGCAGTTAGGGTGTTACCTGAAAAGTTAAAAAATCATTTCCATACTATTTTTATTCAAAAAAGTGAGCAATGTGCCCAGTATTTAAAACAAAGGAGAACAAATTGTTGAAAGAAGAAAAAAATGTAAAAGAAATTCAGTATACTTGGCCTTTTATTTCTGCAGTGGTTGATTTTGATTAGATGCAAAATCGGGCATTTTCTAAGCATTGTAATCCATGAAGGAGTGAATGCAGTGGTAAGAGATGGTACTAGTGAAAACCTTTTAGTCTAGTATCGTGCATTAAGTCAGCAATTGATAAGTTGTTATGGTTAGGCAGTTTAGCCATTGTAAAAAAAATTACTTAGTACTTCTAATAATATTCTTTTCAAGTTTTAATTGTGTAATTGGATGGGTGCTCGGGCACTCAAGTGCCATGGTATACATGTAGAGGTCAGAGGATGACATGCAGAAGTTGGTTCTCTCCTTTCAACCACTTGGGTTCCAGGGATCAAACGGGTTATCCAGGCATGGCAGCAAGCACCTTTACCCACTGAGCCATCTTTCTGGCTCTCATATTTTTAGAAAGAATTTAAGACAAACTGACTTCGTTCCAAAAATTTCTTTTTTAAAGTCCCTGTATAGTCAGAGTAATGTATATTTGAATGTTTATGTATATTATAATTTATTTTTGAGACAGGGTGTGACGATGTACCTCTGACTGGCCTGAAACTCACTATATAGACCAGGCTGATCTGGAACTCACAGAGATTTGTTTGCCTCAGCCTTGCAAGTGCTAGGATTAAAAACTTCTACCACCATGCCCAGAGAGTATAATTATTTAAATGAATTACATGGAAATTACATGTCCATAAAATAGAGTATTTCACATGGTTTAGTATGTTTCCAAGCTGTAATATACCCATAGTTGGGATTAGTGAATGAATATTTAGTAGTATGGATTTTCTAGTCTTAATATATAGCACTTTTAATGACCTGAAATTTTGCTTCTGTTGGGAATGAATTTTAGCTACAGGGTATCTGACAGAATCTCTTGACACCACATAAATATAAATTATGCACACACATATGTGCACAGACATCATTTCCTCTGTACTCTTAATTCCCTGCCTGCCCAGTTCCCAATCCCCATAAGGAACCAAATAAGCATACTTATCCCCTCCTTTAACCAAGACATAGCATATGTATTATTCTTAATTTACCTTAGAGATATAAAGAACTTTTCTTTTTTAAAAGTAATTTTTACAACTATGTATTTATTTGGGGTCGGGGGGACACTTGCATATTATACTACTTTTGGGAACCTGTTTTTTTTCCTCCTACCATGTAGGTTCTGTGGATCAAATCAGGTTGTGGGCTTGGCAACAAGTACCTTAACCCACTGAGCCATTTCATTGGCCCACTGTTCTTTTCTTTTTACAGCTATGTAGATTGTATAAAGATAACATATTTTGTTTAACCAATTTCCTATTGATAACAATTGGCATGTTCTCAGTCTTGCTGTTATCAATAATGTGTAGCTGAAGATGGAAAAACTTCAACTGGAGACAGGTTTTCACCTTTTTGCTGGGTCACATTTGATTATTGAGATAAAGCATCAAACTCTGGGTAGTGCTGTTTTTTGTTAAAGACACTTTGTTCCAACACACTTAGTCTTCTTGAGAATTTCAGAAACTTTACTATAATCCATGTCAGTGTCATTGGACATCACCTCTTAAAGCTATAGTCAGAGAAGAGTACTGATTTAGAGGAAAGTTCTTTGAATTTTCAAAAAGGCCTATTACATTAGTTCATTGGTGTGCTTTATATAAAGAATCTTAGGCTCAAACAGGGCTAGCTAAAGTAATAGACAGCTCTTGCATGGTAATGATAAATCAATAAGCAAGTTAAAATCATTAATAAGCCATGTAAATACATTTATTAAGTAATACAGTAGATTGAAATGTATCCTGGTAATTTAAGGTTGTAAACTGTGACTATCTAAAGGGATTTGTATGTATACATTATATCCAAATGAATGGGTGGACTGCAAGAGAACTGGAAGCTTCTTATAAAGGGACTAAGACATTGACAGAACTAAGGCATTGAGTCAGTGATATACATAAAGCCATGGAACAAATTAGTGAGAGAATAAGAAGCAGAATCTAGGTCAAATGGCTTCTATGTCTCTCTTTGGAATATTTCATTTGAAAACTTAAAGTTTTCAAATCAAAGGACATGCTGATTGCAACCATAGATTACAAATTAGGACTTGTTAACTTGAGTGGATTTTTTTTTTTTTTTAAGTATGGATGGTTGAAGCACAAATGACTACCTAGTATCTGAATTACATATAGTGTTTAAGGTATTTCCCATGCTCCTCTATGTCCTTTGTGTCTGGTACATTTGGCTAGACATGACCAGGCCTCAGGAAGCATTCTAATACTGTTCTCCTAGCGTGTATTTCTTAGGACCTGTGTTGATGGCATAGAGTGTATAAAACCATAACATTGGCACTTTTCAGCAGGGTCTACATTTCACCATGTAGTCAAAATTGACCCTGGCTGGTGTGTATTGTTATTTTAGGATGTTACCCAGTCTTCAATTAAATATTTATTTAACACTTTTATAATGTCCCAGAAACACAAAAGGTGCTTTTAAGAGGTTCTCAGTGGGGATGAGAGGGAAGTGGGAATTACACACAGAAAGCCTTGTGTTAGATATCATGTAGAAAGAAGCATGACAAATAAAAAAATTCATTTGCCTAAGAAGAGTTGGAGAATCAGAAAGGTAAGCCTTGTTAAATGCATTTCCCAGGAGTGTTAGGGCTAGGAAGCTGGAAGGAGGAGAAGTAGTGTAGAATTTCTAACCAGAAGTATAATTTGCTACTGCTGGTGACTCAGATCTGAATTTTAGGCTAAGACCAAGGCGGGAGGAATACAAATTCAGTACTATCCTGAGCTACAGATTAAATCCAGGATCGGTTTAGGCAACTTATTGAGATCCTGTTCTGTCTTAGAGGTAAAAAGAGGCTTCAGAGAAATAGTCCAGTGGTGGTGAAACACTGCCTAAGATGCGTGTGTTGAGTTCAATCCAGTGTGAAAGGAAAACATATAATTTATGTTAAAGCAGCAATTCAGAGCTGTGTGGCACAGGGCTGGAGAGAGAGCTCAGCAGTTAAGAGCGCTGGCTGCTCTTCCAGAGCAACTGAGTTTGGTTCCCAGAAGCCACATGGACACTACCAACTGTCCAAACTCCAGTTCCAGGGGAATCTGACGCCCTCTTCTGGCCTCTGTAGGCATCGCATAATACAGGTGTGCTTATATATACATATGCAGGCAAAACATTTGTATACATAAAATAAAAATAAATTTTTAAAAAATTTGAGTTATGTGGCGTATTTGGGGAAAAGAGAGTAGATCCAAATAGTGCAGATGTATCTGAGATTACTTTGGAGAGATGTCAGGACCTGAGTTATTTTATCAATAGTTTTAACTGTTACTCAATTTTAAGGTTTTAAAATCCCTTTTACAGTGTTCACATGACTAGTTTATAGATGCTCCTTAATGTTATTTAAAATACTCTTCGCATATTGATTATAATTTTGGTTTCTTAAAATATTCTTCACATATTGATTAAATGTTGGTTTCTTTTCTATTAAAAACATTTCATTTAAACTTCAACAAATTGTTATTTAACAAAAACAAATTCAGCTTAACCATATTTAATGCTTCTTTATTGTCTATTAATAATGGCATGTGCATTACTAAGCCACTCATAATTGTTAACTATACTTTCCTTTATCATGTGTCCATGTAGTGAGTCTTTTAAATTTTGCATCTTTAATTCATTTCACACCTTCTGTTTTTACTCTGTTCTCTTCTCTTTTTTTTTCTTCTCTCTACAACTTCACAGCAAACCTCTGTTGTCTATTACCAGCACTCAGGAGTAACCAGTGAGCTGTCTTTTGCTGCACGAAGGCATTCATGCAGTAGGGTAGGAAATAAAAGAAATCTTGTTTTCAGTAGTGTTATAATGGGCCAATAATTTGAAATAACTGAAGTTCATCTCCAATTTATAAAATATTTTCAGTTCTTCATTCCTGGAAACTTCGTCATTCAGTTCTGCTGTCATGAGCTGTGTCTCTCTGACTCTGCTGCTCTCCTTGAATCCTGTTTTATGTGTATCTTGGATATTTTATATACATATCTTGACTATCTGTTTTATATGTAGATGTGTTTTGCCTGTATGTATATAAGTGCACTTTTGTTGTGCGGTACCCACATAGGCCAGAGGAGGCCATCTGATCCCCTGGAACTGGAGTTAAGGATGTCTGTTAGCCACTATTTGAGGCTGGGAACCAAACCCAGGTCCTCTGGAACAGCGGCCATGCTTTTAACTGCTGTACTATGTCTACAGCCCTGTCCTAGTTCTTTTTTCTAATCTGTTTTGAGCCAAGAAACCAAAAGTAAATGAAATGTGAGGGTTCAAACTCATACTTTGAAAAAGTACAGATCAAAATGATGTTTTATTTCTTTCCAGGTTCAGGGCTTCCTTCTGAAGCTTTGGGTTGCGAAAGGTAATTTTCTGGTTCAGCAAGATGAATATTTGTTAGTATAAGCCATAGACTGAAGCAACTTCAGTGTTTCTCAGGGTTGATTGATGCTTTAATTTATAATCATCACTTCTGAAATGATTGCCTTACATAAATACATAGTGTAAGATGACAAAAGTGTAGTAGGTCCACTTCAAAAATTATTAGAAATTATCTTCTAATCCCAAACCAAAATTCATTTAATATTTTTTTTTGAAACTCAAATAGTAATTTAAAGGTCCAAGCACAATACAATCCAAAGATATACTAATTTAGGGGGCTGGAAAGATGGCTCAGTGGTTAAAAGCACTGACTGCTCTTGCAGAGGACCTGGGTTCACTTCCCAGCACCCACATGTTAGTGAACAGTGGTCTTTGATTCTGGTTCCAGATGATCTATTGCCCTCATCTGGCCTCTGTGGGCATTGCATATGCTTGCTGTACTTATTTATATGCAGGCAAAGCCTTCATACACATAAAATAAATAAATCTTAGAAGATAAACTAATTTGATAAAGGCAGAGGAATAACTATAGAAAAATATTTAAAGTCTTTGTTCTCTATAATAAACCATTATGTTTCTATAAGAGCAGAAAGCTTTGTATGTACAGTGAAAACAGCACAACTCCTAACATGTACAAGTCATCAAGTCTCAGCCAAGGCGTTTCTGGAAGTATGCATTATGTACACAATGCAATGTGCATGTAGCATGTTCTGAATCAAGGTTGCAGCCATGTCATTCTGTGTTACATGGCTAATGCTGCCAGAGACACCTTGGATTCATTACATGTTTGATTTTAATTAATTTGGATTATTGTGTATTCGGAAACCTTTTACTATTGTCAATTTTTGTGCCCCCCCCACTTCAGTTTCCTCCCTCTCTGGTCACACCCCACAGTTTAAAAAACTGGGTCCAAGATAACCAGGTGAAGAGACTGCAGAGAGGGGGAACAGCATTTAGAAGTGGGAAGGAGTTGGACCAGCTGCAGCAGAGTGAATAGGGATGAGTTTGAGAGGAGATTCTGGTTCTGTGAGGAATCAGATTTTTAGTACTTTCAACTTATTTCATGAGCAATGGAAAGTCATTTTTGAGGAGAGATGTGAGATAATACACATTTTGTGAAGATATAGTCTGACTGGTTATCATGAGATTGGAATTTCAGTGTTAAAATGGAGAACAAAGAAGTTGTTTTAGCTTTTAGAGAGATAAAATTTCCTTGATAGAGAATTGTGTGGCACCGGGAAAGGGGAAGGTGTTTAAAAGATGCGATCTGTAGAGCTTTGAGTGTTGCAGCAGTATAGCTGTGCTGCCTTCTGTGTTCCCACGGTGATGCTGGCCTTGCATATGCCCTCTCCTATTTCCTCTGGCAGCAGAACTCCCATTTACCTTTGAAAACCTAACACTAGTCTGTCACTGTAACACATGCTTGGTTTGTTGACTTTTTTTTTTCTTTTATGAGTTTTGTTATAAATGACAAAGTGTTGAGAAGAAAGTGAATAGTTATGAAATATATTTATTATAAAATATACCCACTTGAAGTGTCCTAGGGGTTTTCAAATGTTAAACATAGCTGGATTCCAGTGATCCTTAGTGTGTGTGTGAGTACCATTTTGGAGAACCAATAATATTACTCTCCAGAGGGCCTGCATTACAAAGCCACTATTCTGACTACTGAAAAAGTCATCTGGTCTTGATGAGGTTTCTGAATACTATACTCAGTGTACCTTTCTTGACTCTTCTGCCTTTATGAGACTTTGCAGAATATTCCATCCATATTTTTGAAGAAATAAACTATTTGAATTTAAAACAACTCTTAATACTATTTGTGTCCTTCTGTTTACACACTTTTCCTCCAGTATTAGTCTTTATATGGAGTAAACTTAGACCTTTGTAATGTCTTGTATATGAGGAGAAAATAATCTTTATTTTGTGGCCATCTAAAATACTTTTCAGGCAAGTGAGAACGCTCAACAGGTAAGGATGCTTGCTGCCAAGCCTTCTGGCTTGAGTTAAGTATCAAGAACCCACATGCCCTGACCTCTCCACACACACCTGCTGAATCAACTAACTACAACAAGTCAAAATAAGTGAATTAAAATGGTTTTATTTATGTTTGACATTTTTTTCCAGCATATGAGTTCATTTCTTACTGAAAAATGATACAGCAGAAAGGAAAATTAGGGTAAAAACAACTCTTATATGAAACAGTATAAACAAAGTTTAAACCATTCTAAGATTAATCTAATATACAAATACCATCAACTGGCAGCAGGAAAATTAAATTTTTTTACATTTATCTATTTAGTTTGTGTGGTACATATGTATGATGCATGCACACATGCATGCAGGTGCTTGTGCACTTGTGGACGTGAGGGAATGATGTCAGGTGTCCTGCTCTATCATTCTGCGCCTTAGTACTTTGACAGTTTAGTCTCTCAGTGGTCCGGGAGCTTGGCTGGTAGCCAGCAAGCTCCAGTAGCTGACTATCTCTGCGTCCCTCATCCCCATACTGGTTGGGTTAGAGGCACTTGTGCTGCTATGTCTAGCTTTTAATCTGTGTTGGGATTTGAACTCAGGTCTTCCTGCTTATATAGCAAGGACTCCTACGCCCTCAGCCATCTCCCCAGCCCTTGAGAATTATTGTTTTGATCTAGAAGAATGATTTCTATCTTACTTTTCACTTTATTCCTCCTCCATTTTAAAATTATATCAATGTTCAAGGTTGTTTTACTTTTGTATAAATGTGTAGTTTTTCCATCCTAACAGCATTCACTTTTTATAGTGCAACGTGTAATCTTATTTTTTCCCTCTCACTTAATATCTCTTTCTTTCCAATACACAGGAATACTCTGAGGATAGTAACTCTGAGCCCAACGTGGATTTGGAAAATCAGTACTATAATTCTAAAGCATTAAAAGAAGATGACCCTAAAGCAGCACTAAGCAGCTTCCAAAAGGTTTATATTTTTTCAATTGATTCTCTGTCTTAAAAAGTTTATTTAAATGATGCTATATAAATTACTTTCTTGTTGCTATGACCAGACACCTGACAAAAACTAAGTTAGGAACAGCTTTATTTTGGCTCACTGTTGGAGGTACAGTCCCTGATGCAGGGATGGCATGGTGGTAGAGTGTTGTTAGGACTTTTCTCATCTCAGTGAACCAGGAAGCAAGGAGAAATGCTGGTGCCAGAAGTGGAATGACGATAAGTTCTCAAAGCTTAAACTCAATTGAGTTCCTTCCTCTAGGTAGACTCTACCTTCTAAGGGTTCTACAACCACCCAAGATAGTTCTACTAGTTGAGTACCAAATGTTCAAGGTGATTTGATCTCTGACATGGGCTTTTAGTATGTGGTGATAATCCTGACAGAAGGATTGCATTTTCAAGATAAGCATGTATCTCAGAAGGGTTTATTGTTTTTCTAATCAAGCTATCTGTGGAACAGGGTCATGTTCCTAAAAATGGAAGACAAGCATTTATTTCAGAAGGGTGTCTTCCTGTTTTTCTAATCAAGCTGTCTTTGTCATTGTCATAAAAACTATGCTAGCTTTCTGGTTTTGGTCATTGGTTTCAGTCATTGTCATGGTCAGTGGTATTACAATAATCTTGTTGCTTTTAGGAACAGATCACATTGATTTCTTGATATTAGTATAGTTAGGTGGTTCTCTTTTTTTCTTTAATTTTATATTCTTATTTTTTCTAATTTTCATACAGGATACTTTGATGACATTTAGATCCCTTCACACACACATGCACACACACACTCTGCTCAATTTAATGTACTCTCTTACATATATATAGTATGGCCTGTAGAGTTTGGTGTGTCCCCAAATGTTCTTCAGTGTGGGTGCATCCACTGGGCCACCAATAGCCCCATCCCTGTAAAACAATCTCTCTCCCCCTCCCTGCAGCCATCAATTGCCAAAAGTTCCTTAGGTAGGTTGGGGTTTCTTACTTGGCCGTATCTATGCTAGGATTTTATCTGATTTGAGCTTGCATGGGACTTGTGCATGGCTATCACCATTGCTGTGAGTTCCGCGAGAAACTGATCAGCTGTCTGGAAGACTGTTTCCTTGTGTTCATCCGCCCCTCTGGCTCTTAAAATATGTCTGCCTTCTCTTCTGTACTAATTCTTAAGACTTTGGAGGCAGAGTTTTGAAATAGGTGTCCTATTCAGGGTTAAGCACTCTGTGGCCTCTTGTTCTCTGCACATAGGCCAATTTGTGGGTTTCTGTGTTAATGACCATCTGCTGAATACAGAAATTTCTCTGGTGAGAGTTAAGACATGCATTCATCTTATGTGTAGAGGTGTCATTGAAGATGTGCCACTTAGGGTTAAACATCTCACAAATACTAATTCTTTGTGTTTGACCAGTTCTGGAACTGTTATAGTCTGTATCTGTTACCAAAAGATGTTTCTTTAATGAGGGGTGAAAGGTACACTTATCCTGGCTAGTCAGGTGCTCTTCAGCAGCCTCAGTGGTATGGGGCCAAGGCCCAAGGAGAGCCAATGGGAACAGCGTTTACTTGGGTGATTCTTAACAAAGGTGATTGGGGGGGTAGAGTTACTTTCTAGGCCTGTACAATTAAACATTTCTTGCTTCTCTGATGAAAGAACTTAAAAGTAAAATCATTACCCCAAAGTATCTCAAGTCTTTTTTATTTCTTTAAAAAATGAGTTAGTGAAATTTGGGGGAAAATACTTTTTGTGAATAGTTTATAAAATTAAGTCATTGGATTGCATTAGAAAAATAGTGCATTAGTATTACGTTAGACTAAAACTTTCTTCTTTTTTTAGGTTTTGGAACTAGAAGGTGAAAAAGGAGAGTGGGGGTTTAAAGCCCTGAAACAAATGATCAAGATTAACTTCAAGTTGGTAAGACTTGTAATGAAAGAAATTAAACCAGTAACACATCAATTCTGTATGTAAACACATCATTGTAGCAAAATGCCATGTATCTGCTTCACTAAAGTAATACAATTATTACTTTAATTTTTATTTTTTTATTTTATTACTAAAAATAATTACTTTTCCATTTTTCTGCAAAATTGACACGTGTCCATGTGTCTGCAAAATCAAGGGGACTACAGTAATAGGTTTTTTTAATACTACATAGGATGTAAAAGTTTTCTGTTTACAAAAACTTATCCTTTAGATGTGTATATATAGTATGTGAACTTACAGCTACACTATCTGTAGGATGGTTTTTTGAAGAACTTGGAGTTTGAAATTTTTATTACAAGGTTCTTCTCCCACTGACTAGAGCCAAGTACTTTAGCATTGTACGAAACCTCTGTCTTTTTACTGCACAAATGACTTGTTGACAAATCAAGAAGGCCACATGTGTCTTTAGAATGTATCTAGATCTGAGAGCTGCTTAAAGTTCCTACATTTACTACTCTGGTCCAGGTTAGCATCATTGCTCCATTGCACCCAGATCACTCCAGAAGTCTTTTAGCTGGTCTCCTTAATCCACCCATGCTCTGTCAGTCTGTCTATTCTACACAGGTAGCAGAGTTGCCCTTTTCAATGAAAGTCAGATTGTACTGTTCCTTTGCTTCAGATCTTCTGTTGGTCCTCAGTGCCCCTCAGTAAAATCCACAATCCGCATTCCAAGGCCCTGTAACACTGCTCTTGCTGTCTTTCTGGTCTTCCATTCACCCTTACTGACCTTGTTCCTCTGCCTCAGATGTTCTCTCAGATAGCCATATGGCTATTATTTTTTTCAAGTCTGTTCATATTCTGTGCATCAGGGTGGCCTTCCCCTGTTGTGTTTATTCTTTGTGATTTACTTACTCACTGATTTTTTTTCCTCTGTATTCTTTTCCTTCAGTAAGTTGTAAGCTTAGTGAGAGCAGGACTTTTTTTTCACTGTTGTATTTCTAGCACCTAGAATAGTAGCTGGCATATAGTAGGTGCTTGGTATTCTGTTGAATGATTCATGAATCATTGCATTATCTTCTCATAAAATGTCAATCCTTAATCCTTAAATTAGCCACACAAAATTAGAGTCTAGTGTAGAAGTAGAGGAAGGAGCTAGGAGATAACTTACCCAGTAAAGTGCTTGCCTTAAAAGTATGAGGACCTGTGTTCCATCCCCAGAGCCCATGATCATGGGTTTGCTTGTAATCCTAGCTCTAGGGAAGTTGAGACAAGAGGATCCCTAGATTTTACTGTCTAGCCTGTCTAGCCTAATTAGCGAGTTCTAAGCCATTGAGAGACCCTGTCTTAAAGGAGGTTGTTCCTGAGGAAGATACCTCAGATTGTCCTCTGGCCTGCACAAGCACACACACACACACACACACACACACACACGTGCAAAAGAAAATGAACTAGGTATGGACATGAATTTTTTAGATCCCAAAGGTAGAACTGTTTTTTCTTTCTGGTTTTATTAAAAAGTCTTGCTGTGTAGCCCTGGCTGACCTGGAGCTCACTGTGTTAACCAGACTGGCCTTGAACTTGGGGCAGTCCTCTTGCCTCTGCCTCCTGGGTGCCGGATTTGGGAATGGCAGGTGTGTGTCACCACACTGGCTTTGGTAGGAGAATTGAGAGAGAGATAGGTGGGAGTTTAGGTGAGCAGAGAAGCTGTTGGGGGTACAGGAATTCTTTTCCTGGTTTCTGCGTTTCCAAATACAGCCTCCTTTTAGTAGTTTCTCTGTCCCATCTGTCTGAAATTGAACTCTCTCCAATTAACACTTACTGTACTGTTGGGGGTGGGGTGAGACAGGGACTCATGTAACCCAGACTGAATTTGAACTCCCTGTAGGTGAGGATAACCTTTCGCCTTAGCCTCCCCTGTGCTGGGATTACAGGCCTGGCTTATCCCACTCTTCTTGGATTTTGTTTTGACAGTACCCTCATTGTGCTGTCCTCTTCCACCCTTAAAAAGAGTGGTTCCCCGTGTCTTTCGTACAAAAACTATCAATAAAATATTTTAGCTCAACCTCTGTCCCCCCCGTTCCCCATTTCAGGACTGTTCAAAACATGTTAATTATTTTGTATATTTCATCTAAACTTAGTTAGCAAAGGAAATCACTACACTGCATTTGCCCTTTCTAGTTCTGAAAACGTGTTGTACTACACAAAAGCCCTATGCTTTCTTTTTATTTTTGTAAGACTATTTACACCATTAATTACTATAATAGCTTAGAGATTCTATGATTTGTAATAATACCACGATTCTTACAAACTTGATTGGCTTCACATAGTAATGGGTTTAATTTTTTTTAGTCCATTTTAAGCAGACTTTCCTTAAATCTAGGTTTTACCTTGTACAGAGATGGGAAGGGTAAGAAAGAGTTATTTATATTGTTTGCTGTTGGTCTCCCTGATTTGCCTTGGCTTGCTGTTACAGCATCTGTGAGTAAGTTGGAGGTCACAAGGATGATTTCAGCTCATATCCCTGTCCTTCTTATTCTCTAGTTGGGTTCAGAGTAGAACCAATATTGTGTAGTGTCAGACAGTCCAGAGTTAAAAGGGTACTGTATATAAAAACAATTCACCTAAATCTTAGCTCAATCTTTAATTATAGTAACATCATTTTTTAAAAAATGAGTGTTCTAGAACCAACAAGATTACTCAGCAGGTAAAAATACTTACTCCCAAACCCTGACACCTGGAGTTTGATCCCTGGGACCCACATGGTGGAAGGAGAAAACTGAGTTGTCCTCTGACGTCTACATACATCCCACGGCATACTCATGTGTGCACACCCACCCAGAGTGAATGCATGAAAACCTGAATGTCATGGTTACTTTCCTATTGCTGTGATAATATACCTGACGAGCAATTAAAGGGAGAAAGGATAGAGTCACTCATGATGGGGAAGGCATGCAGCAGAATCAGGAGGCTGGCTGGTCATATTATATCTATAGTCAGGAAGCAGAAGATGAACTGGACCTGGGCATGGGCTATAAAACCTCAAGGCCTGCCTCCAGTGACCTGCTTCTACCAGCAAGTCTCTATCTCTTACAAGTTTCACAACCTTCCTAAATAGGGCCACCATCTGGGGACCAAGTGTTCAAATACATGCGTTAGGGGTTCATTTCACATTCCATCTGTTTACAGTGGTCTTTAAAGGTATATGGTATATGGTGTAAGATAATGTAAATCTACCCTTTTTGTGAAAATCCTGTTTCAGTACTGAAATGTGGTAACAGAGTAGAAACAATCTTATTTCCTAAAAGATCTGTTCTGTAACTTGGGTTTCAACAGGTTGCTAGTAGTATATTCCCTGTTATGTATTTCCTTGTGAACCATCAAAATTAGTTTGATGTATGGAAATAATTGTCATACCTTTATGCCTCACTATAATAACCAGCAAAAAAGCATTTATACCTGCCAGTGCTCCATTTCTCTGAAAGAAATAGAACTCAATAAAAAGAGGTTAATAGTTGGAGATGGTGGAGACTAGATCAGATGATAAAGTTAAACTTCTAAATTTACTTACACAATATGCTTGGATAGCAAACCTTCTCCTGAGGTATGTAACTGCTGGGCGTCTCACTAGTTCTCCTTTGTTTCTTCAGATCTTTCCTGTTTCCTAGAATAACTCAACATAAGTTATAAGTAAATCAGTTTTTTGTTCAATGAATATCTTTGTGTTCTGCAGTGAAGAATAATCTCTAAAACTTGGAAAATTTACAGATTTCATTTGTCTAATAGCTTAAATTCATAAATCTTGTTTGAGTAGTCTCATCTTTCCAAATTTAAGGTGAAATGTAATGCTTTGTGTGTAGTTCCTCTTTTACAAAAGCATATTATGAATTCTGTGCACTGTTTTCCAGCAAGGTAGTATGTGCTGTGTACATGTTTTAGTACACAATACATGTCTAATCATTCATTTTTATTTCCTCACAGACAAACTTTCCAGAAATGATGAATAGATATAAACAGCTGTTGACCTATATTCGGAGTGCAGTCACAAGAAACTATTCTGAAAAGTCCATTAATTCTATTCTTGATTATATCTCCACTTCTAAACAGGTTAGATTTTATTTTTTCCTATGAATGTATTATGTATACTAAAGGCTATATGGAGCTTTGGAGGTGGGTAGTGCTATTATTGTTGCTTTTCTTTTTGAGACACAGTCTCATGTAGACCAAGCTGGCCTCTAGCTAGCTATGTAGTCAAGGATGGCCTTGGACTCCTGGTCCTCCTCCTTTTACCTCTCAAGTGCTGATACTATATCAATGTACTACTGTGCCTGCTAAGGCTTTATTCTTTAAAGAAGAAAAGGCCTGCAAGTTCTATCAAAACAATATACCAATTACTAGTGTGCTTCCAAATAATTTGTTCTGTTTTCTTTATTCTAATAAATTAACATTTTAAAGGTAGTAACTACCAATTACTCTTTAAATAATATCTTCAGATACATAAATGATCTATTGCTATCAGTTCTTGTGGTTTTGATGAAGTTGTATTTACATCAGTGGGGATTGAATGTAGGGCTTTGAGCTTGCTGGGCAGTTATGATCCCTCTGAAGCTGCATGTCTAGGCTGCACACTGTTGTGATGCACACCATCATCTCATCAGTCTTTGGAAGATGTTAGATATTGAATGTTCGCTTACAGGTTCTGTGGGTTTTATTAAATTAAAATCCTTGAGAAGAGCTTGTGTTGAGTCAGTTAGTGCTTAGTATCAATAGGTGCTCTATAAAGGCTTCAACAGAGGATGTGTGGGTGATAGTTGATGAAAGTAAGGCTGATGGTTGGGAAAATGGATATGGTGGTAATAGTGCTTTCATTCTTTTAGAGTGTGTTCTAAGAAAGGCAATGGTGATTGTATATATTTTATTCCTTTGGGGGGATGAGATAATTTTTACTTGAATTATTTATATTCTTTTGGTTTGGGAAGTTTTTGTTTGTTTTTGTTTTATATGTATGAGTATTGCCTGCATGAATGTAAGTGCAGTGTCCGCAGTGGTCAGAAGAGGATATCGGATACTCTGGAACTGGAATTACAGTTGTCAGCCACCATGTGGGTGCTGGAAATCGAACCCAGGTCCTCTGCAAGAGCAGCCAGTGCTCTTAACCACTGAGCCATCTCTCCCGCCCATTTTGTTTGTTTTTTAGTTATTTTATGTGTATGAGTATATTGCCTACATGTATGTAAGTGTACCGTGTGCATGTAACTCCCACAGAGGTCACAAGAGGATGTCAGAGCTCTTGGAACTGGAGTTACAGACAATTGTTAGCCACCATGTCGGTGCTGGGAACTGAACGCAGATCCTATGCAGGAGCTGCCATCTGCTGAGCCATCTCTCCTCACGTTTTTTTTCAAGCTTTCTTATTCTCTGGTATTTGAGTACAAGATGGTCTCTATATTGTTCAGTATCTCTTTGTATTCCTGACCAGTATTCTCAGCCTTAGCCTCTTATCTCTCTTGTGCTCCCTGCCCCCCTTTTTAAACCAGATTTTTCTTTCTTGAGGTAGTTTATTTTTCATATTTTTCATGTATGTAATGGGAATAGAGGAAGGTAAGCTTAGGTTTTGTTAGAACGTTAGCACTTAATGGCACTAATCTAGAATAAGTTATGTCCTGATTCTTCTGCTCCGTAGTGAGTTCAATACTACCTTGTCCCCAGGAGACCCTGTTTCAAAAAATATATATGTAATGAAATAAAAAGCTGGGGTTCGGCCAGGCATGGTGGTACACACCTTAAATCCTAGCACTAGGATTAGAGGGGCAGATGAATGGATCTCTGAATTCTAGGCCAGCCAGAGCTACATAGTGAGACCCTGTCTCAAAAGAAATCTGGTTTGGTGGCCACTGCCTATAATCCTAGTATTTGATAGGTGGAAACAGGTCTTCCTCAGGAAAAAGGTGAGTTTGAGGCCAGCCTGGGCTACATGAGACCCTGTGTCTGTTAAATGAATGAGTGAATGAATGAATGGAGAAATATTTTCCAATGCTTACACACAAGTGTCATTAAAACATTTTTTATAAATGTTATATGAAATGTTAGAATATAAGTAATTTTTAAACTTGATGACTTTCTTTGTGTGTGCTCTTATATTGGAAGTATTTTGCCTTTTGAAAGGAAAAATAAATATTGACTGGAAGCATTCTAACTATAGACCATTAGTAATCATGAGTAAATAGTCAGCCTTGCCTGAAAATATCAAGCTTTGGTATTCTCCTGGTTCCCTTTCCTCATTACCTTTAAGTAGCAAGCTAGAGGTCAGACATCTAAAGGCAGAGCCACAAATAGAGGGAGGAAGATGAGCAGGGGGAGCTTGTGACAGTGTGAAACAGGTAATCATTTCTATGAAAATCACACTCAGCTCCAGGATTAACCTATGACTTGAGAGCTCTACGTGCAGTTAACTGATTAGTCACATTTTGAGAAAGTAGGACCATTTTTAAGCCGGTCATGAGATGTGGTCAGGAGGATGAAGTAGGATCACCAAGAGTTTAGGTTAGCATGGTCTATAGAATGAGACGTGTCTCAAAAAAATAAAAGACTAAAGCCATTTTGAGAGAAGGAACCTTATGCCTTTTTTTCTTTCTTAGTGTTTGCTCTGTAGTAGATACTGAGTAAGGGATAAGTAAATAAAATGAATACTGTTAGTAAAAGCATAGCATAGCATTCTGTTAACTAAAAATGAATTATTAGCTTAGGGAAGACAGACCTATACTTTTATAACATTAGAACTATGGCCATATAGTTTATATCAGAAAATATTTTCTGGGTTTTACAAAACAAAGCAGACCTTAACACTTGTAAATTTGGACTATGCTAATGTTTTGGGCTTTAGAAGACATTTGATATGATACAAATAGTGTATCTTAATATGTTTAAAGTTCAAAGATGCACTTTTAGTTTGTTCAAATTAACTTTATTAACAGGTACAAATTTGCTGTTTACAATTATAGAATTCTGATTTTTTATGTCAGATGGATTTACTGCAGGAATTTTATGAAACAACACTGGAAGCTTTGAAAGATGCTAAGAATGATAGACTGTGGTTTAAGACAAACACAAAGGTAACCATTATGTTTGTTCATCCTTTTGAAGAGTGGGTGGGTGTCTGTAGTATTCTCTCCTAAGTATACATTCCTCTTGTTCAAAGCTTTTGATTTTAATAAGTTGTTTTTTTTTACAGCTTGGAAAATTATATTTAGAACGAGAAGAATATGGAAAACTCCAAAAAATTTTACGCCAGTTACATCAGTCTTGTCAGGTAGTGCTCCCTTATTTTTTTCTTAATATTTTTTATAATAAAAACATAAAATAATTGTATTCAGTTTATTGTTTAGGGATATTTGTGTTCAAATATCCATCCCCAAAGTAAAATTGATAAATAAGTTTTAAAGAATCATAAGTTCAAAGCCATCTTGGGCTATATAGCACTGTCTTGGAGTTAGAGGTAATATTCAGAAAATGCATTTAGATTGATTTGGACCTAAAACATTTTTAAAGATTTAAGGAGAACCATAAATATATTTCCTAGTTAAAAACAGAAACCAGAACTTTATTATTTAAAAAATTTTAAATATATTTATTAGGGTGTGTGTGTATGTGTGTGTGTTTGTGTATAAGCACTACAGTGGAAGTTGGTGAACAACTTGTGGGAGTCAATTTTCTCCATCCACTCTGGATTCTGGGGATGGGTGTTAGACTTGGTGGCAAGCCACTTATAACATCAAAATTTAATACACAGGCCCAGGTAGATGGCTCAGTAAGAAGGCTTGTTGAGTAGGCTGAGGACCCAAATTCAGATCCCCAATACCCACTTAAAAAGCTTGGTGTGGCCACATGGGGGAAGGGGAATTGACCCAGTGATTGCTGGGGCTCACTGGCCACCAATCTATTTGAAAAAAAGTGGGCTCTCACCTTCAGTGAGAGACCTTGTCTCCAGGCAATAAAGCAGAAAATTAAGGACACCTGACATCTTGCTCTAGCCTCCATGCATGCCTACACAGCCATGGACACCTCTTCTCTTCTCTTCTCTTCTCTTCTCTTCTCTTCTCTTCTCTTCTCTTCTCTTCTCTTCTCTTCTCTTCTCTTCTCTTCTCTCTCCATCTCTCTCTCTCTCTTGCCTTTTTTAAAAAGGCATTTTATCCACAACAGAAAACTTCTGACCACTTTTTCTCTATCTAGTAAAAGGCTGTGAAGATTATTAGTCACCATACAATTAAACCACCGTACAATAACATTTGTAATGTAGTTCACAGAGATGCTATTATAGTATAAAGTTCCCAGGCTAACTCAGAAATTACTCACTTGTCTCTGCATTCCAACTTGACTAAAATACTTACTTTTCTAGACTGATGATGGAGAAGATGACCTGAAAAAAGGTACCCAGTTATTAGAAATATATGCTTTGGAAATTCAGATGTACACAGCACAGAAAAATAACAAAAAACTTAAAGCACTCTATGAACAGTCACTTCACATCAAGTCTGCCATCCCTCATCCGCTGATCATGGGAGTCATCAGAGGCAAGTATAGTTTGGAAAGAGAGGGTGGTGACAAGGGTGGTGACAAGAGCCACCAGGAGGCAGTGGCTCTTAAGGTTCTATTTTACTGAAAATATATGATAAAATATTATAGTCCATAAAATGGCCTATTCTTAGAAAATAGGGTGGATTCTTCTCTTGTGAACATTTTAATAGTAAAGATACTATTTAGAAAGCTTATCAGTAGTACGATTCCTGAATTGTAGTGATGTATATAAAATTACTTTCTGTTTAGGTAGAAATCAGATAAAGAGTGCAAATGATTGGCTGATGTTTCATGAACTTGCTTTGTAAGATGAAAGTCTGTACCCTGGGCTATTGCAGCTTATACAAGTAAAAGTCAGTGAGATAGTGCCATTTGATCTTGATAAATTAATCTTGTTATTACAGAATGAAAGTAGTCTTTCTCCTGTTTCATTCTTTACAGAATGTGGTGGTAAAATGCACTTGAGAGAAGGTGAATTTGAAAAGGCACACACTGATTTTTTTGAAGCTTTCAAGAATTATGATGAATCGGGAAGTCCAAGACGAACCACTTGTTTAAAATATTTGGTCTTAGCAAATATGCTAATGAAATCAGGAATAAATCCATTTGACTCACAGGAGGTGTGTGTACTTTATTTCTTTTATTAGTTACCTTTTGTAGAAATAAATAGTAATTTTTGAAAACATAAATAATTGCTTTGTTTTGTTTTACTGTTTGTTTTAGGCCAAGCCGTATAAAAATGATCCAGAAATTCTAGCAATGACGAATTTAGTAAGGTAAGATTTTATATTTCAGCTAAGGTAAATTTCTTTAAAGCAGTTTATAAAGGAGAAAGAAAACTTACCAGAATACAGTTACTGTTCAGATTTTCTCGTCTGTATGTTATGTAAAGTGCACAAAAGTCCCTGTTCTTTTTGTCTTTTGAAGCCATTATGATGGTTCTGTTAGTTACAGAATGCCTCATTGATTTGCTTGGTGGTTTGGGTTTTTTGTTTGTTTGTTTTTTTCCAGAATGGAAGATTGACCCTAGAGCTTTTTGCATATTAGGCAAGCACCCACCATTGAACCATACCTAGCCCTCATTTTACTTTAATTTTGAATCAGGGTCTCACTAAGTTGCCAAAGCTGACTTTGAACTTGAAATCCTGTTCCCTCAAATGAGATTACAGGCAGACCTATACCACGAGGCCTGACTCATTTTTATTTCTTTTTGCTGTTTGTGTTTTTTTAATAACCAGGTGCTTGCATTTATACACATATGCACACTTAATGTTTTTCAGTGGAAAACTAATTGTGAATATCTCAAAATACTGTTTCCCAATGTTAATTACTCTACCCTAAATCAAAATAAAATTATTAATCGATCCAAGATAAGTATTTTCAGTAAGAAGAAACATGATAAACTTTCTCAAGATAAAAATATCATTAAAAATTTTTAGATAATTTTCTGAGGTGGAGGAATTATAGGCTGAAGGTAGTAGTGGTAAGAAACCCTAGGATTTATTGAATACCTCTGTGGAGAAAAGTGTGGGTAATATTTAACCACAGAAGAACCTCCCATAGTCAAGATTAACTAAAATTATAGATTAGACCAAAATAAAAGCCTAGAAGATCATGCCTATTGTTTTCAACAGAAATCAGTGAACAAGAAAATCTTTCCTCTGAGCTTGGAATAAATAGATGGTGCTCTAGATTTCTGTGGGTTTTAAAAAAGTACAGACACTTAAGTTTCACAAAGTGCTTTGTTTTAGGTTGGATAGTTGAGTTTACCAAGGCTAGAAATTACATAGAAAGAAAATACAATGGTTTTTGCAGATTATATGTGGATCTTAGTTGTCACTTTTCATTTATAAATACTATTAGATTGTATATTATGGAAGAGTCATCTCCATATTTTAAATATTTGAAGAAAATATTTTATGATACTGGAGTAAAAATGTTCTCATTGCTTTGTTTTTATTCGGCTATTGATTTATACATTATTCAGATTTTTGTTTAAGAAACCTTAATTTTAAAAGCCTGGCGTGGTGGTGCACACCTTTAATCCCATCACTTAGGAGACAGAGGCAGGCGGATCTCTCTGAGTTTGAGGCCAACCTGGTCTGCAGTGTGAGTTCTAAGCCAGCCAGAGCTCAATAGAGAGACCCTCAAAAACAAAAGAAGCCTTAATTTTAGCCATAAGTAAAAAATAAGTCTGTAGGAAGACTGGGTGTTTGGGCCACAGTAATAAATAGATTCTTACATTATTTACTTTTTAATATGTTTGTTGAATCAGGTTCATTCTCTCCAGTCTTTCAAGCAATTTAATTTATATTTGGCCACATTAACTGTGAGCTGATTTGGCTGGAAATTAACTTTAAAAATAATTTTGAAATATGTATAACTTCAAAATACTTTTTAATGATTTTTTTAAAATAATATTAGCTTGCCAGGCATCAGTTAAGTTCAAGCTTTAAAACTAAAGAAATTATGAAGAAAAGTTTTGCATTTGAAATTATATTTTATATAAATTAAATTGGTTAAGTACAATAAAATAGACTAAAGAGCTTATTTATCAAAGTGTTCGTGTATTTATTATATCTTGTTGCCCCAGTGGAACCTCAACATATTGAAGCTCAGCAAGTTACTAAAATGATACACCTTGACTTAACAAATGGTCTATGGTACTTCACAACTGCGTTAACACTTTAAAAATTAAAAAAAGATAGAGCTATGTGAAAATGTCTCATAGTTAAAATACAGATGTCTGAGAATATAAAATATGTACACTCATGTGTCACTGCTTGAAAACACCCTCCTATAGTGTATTACTAATGTGTTGGGATGGGTAAGAAAATAATGCTTCCTAATTTTATCTTCCTAGTCAGTTGCCAGCAGACTAGAGGAGACTATTTCTGTGAAGCACTTGCATCACCTGCCCCTAACATGAAGTTACATTGCCAGCCAACAGATGGAAGCACAGCAGAGGGCTGCAGATGGTTGATGATATGTCTTACATAGAAAGCAGACAGTGGTGCCCTATCCAGAAGGTTGGCTTCTTCCTTCTCAGCACCTTTAACAATCCCATAGTGCCTTGTGCAGTTACTTCAGGAATAGGTATTGAACCCCTAAGGAGAGTTAAACAGGAGTCAGCCTTTGGCCTTCTGTGGCAGGGACTCCACACTGCCCTCTGGGTGTGCTCATTTGGCCCTGTCTGCCACTCATGTTTCTGCTGTGTGGTCAGGGAGATCATAGGGCTAGACAGATTTCAGAAGCAAAATGGCCCTGTTGGAAGTTTTTGCAGTTGCTGGTAGCTTTCTAGAAGAAAAAAATTAGGAAGCTGCATTTTTTGAATAATCTTTAGAAAAGATAGGCTTTCTTTTTTGAAAACTAAGGCCAAACTCCTTTGTTTAATGATGTGGGAGAAGTGGTTTCTTCCCTTAAGAACAATGAGGGATCAAAGATGCATAATTTAATATTATAATAAACATCTTATTGTCAACTTAAAACTAAGATTTTGAGATTAATAATTGTGTATCCCCTCAAAAAGATTCATTTGCTCTTTCTTGAAAAAAACAAAAGGCATGAAAGGTTTGTTTTTGTTTCAGTACTGAAAAGCCAGGGCCTCAAGAATGCTGATAAGCATAAACTGTTAACACTGAACCGTGAGCTGCAGCCTCAGTCTGAAATCAGTTCTTTGGGGAGGATATGTGTGTGTGTATTTAATTTTGACTTCCATGATAGAAACAAATAATATGACTTAGGTTCTTGCATATAAAAATTAAGTAGATTCTGGATCATGACTTAATACGTGACTTTATATGTGGCAAATTTTATACTTTTTTCTCTTAGTGCCTATCAGAATAATGACATCACCGAATTTGAAAAGATTCTGAAAACAAATCACAGCAACATCATGGATGATCCATTCATAAGAGAACACATTGAAGGTATGTTCTGTTAACTGAATTCTGGTACTTTCTTTGATATTGTTAAATACATGTTTCTTAATGGAATTTCACAGAATTAAATTGTTATGACAAGGGACAGAAATGTTTCTAATGATATATGAAAAAGTTTTAAGAAATCATTTTGGCCCCTGTGGGGCCAAAAGAGGGTGTCAGATCCCTTGGAACTGGAGTTAAGGACAATTTTTAGCCACTATGTGGGTCCTGGGAACTGAACCCAGGTCCTCTGCAAGAGCCCCCCTCTTGCTCTTAACTGCTGAGCCTGTAGTGATAAAATTTTTGAGAAAACAGTTGTGTGTGAAGAATTGTATATGGATGTTATAAAAGTAGTTTACAAAATATAATGCTCTGGGTTTTGAGATAGCACTAAAATAAGTAATTAGGCTAGTAAACGTCAGCATCTTCAAAGATGTTAAACATTAAGGCAATGTCACGGGGTACGGAGAAGGCAGAGGAGCACTATAGTATTGTAGCAGCATGAGCAGGGAGAGGCAGCTGCTGTCATGCTGCGCTTGCATTGTGCCCGGATGTTTTAAATCTAGACACCTAATGTCTTTGCAAAGCTAAACAGTTTGGAGAAGGTAAGTTGTACAGTTAATTAATATGGCTTATAAGTATATGATTCATAAAAATATACAAATTATTAATTACAGTTTTTTTTGTCTTTCAGAGCTTTTACGAAACATCAGAACACAAGTGCTCATAAAATTAATTAAGCCTTACACAAGAATACATATTCCTTTTATTTCTAAGGTATTTGTGGATTTTTAAAAAGTAACTCTTAACTTAGAAGCATTTCATTTTTAAAGTAGAGTGTAACTTTAAGGCTTCACTTTGGTTTTGACACATGGCCTTCTGTGGCTGAGGCTAGCTTCAAAATTCCTTGTGTAGCTGAGAATGACCTCCATCTCCTAATCCTGTTGCTTCTACCTCCCAAGTACTGGGCAATATAGGCAGGAACCATCATGTTCAGCCAAGGGCTTTACATTTAATGTAAATTTGGGGGTTTTATTTTTGGTTTTTGATATAAATTGCTTTAACAGAATAGAGCTTTAACTTTGTAGGAAAGAAATTGTGAATCACTAAATTTCTAAAGATTCCTTCGGTTTCAGGTTGAAGAGAGAGATTGATAAAAGACATAATGTTTATATAATCCCAACCACTGTAAAAATACAGTAAGAATATACTTCAGAAATTGGACTAGGACTGGAGCTCAACAGAGCACTTGCCTGCCATGATGAACAAGTTCACGATAGTTTAGTTTCTAGCACCAAATGGATGAAAGTTACAAAATGGAATCTTTATCAGACCTGTGCTCTACAAGATATTTCGATGCAATGATGAATTTGTTTAAGATCTCAAACGAAGCCTGGCAGCATAGGTCTAATGCCATCTGTTTAGGAGGGTAAGATAGAGGGATTATAAGTTCCCTACCTTGGCTACAGAGTAATTTCAAAGTCAGCCTGGGCTACTTAGTGAGACCCTATCTTAAAAGTAAAAAGAAGGTTGGGGACAGAGCTCAGTGGTGGGGTACATATATACAATGTCCTAGGTTCAATTCCCAGTATCACACAAAAAAATTTCTCATTTGAGTTTATAGCTCAGCCAAGAGAGTAATTACCTGGCCCTGGGTTAAATCACCATCATAGTAAAGAAGAAAAAGACAATTTTAAGACAAATGAGAAATCCTTTCAGTGTTATAAGTTAATTTAAAGCCCAAGTGATTATATGAAATCATGAAGTCTTTTAAAATGCTCATTAGTAGAATAATATTATGGATTCTTTTGTCTTAGGAGTTAAACATAGATGTAGCTGATGTGGAAAGCTTGCTGGTGCAGTGCATATTGGATAAGTAAGTATTTGCAAATTTTTAACATCACAGGATATTTGGAACCATATATTACATATATAAATTGATGCGTGCACATGATCTCTGAAAGTTCTAAATCATTTTTCAGACAGATTTCTCATTCAGTGTGACTTATGTACTACTAAGAAATGGATTATTGGGCCAGTGAGGTGTCTCAGCAGGTAAAAACACTCACCATATAAGCCTGACAACCCACGATTGGTCTCCAGAATGCACCATGGAAGAAAATAACCAGCTCCCAAAAGTTGTACCTTGACCACATGTGTTCTTCAGCATGCACAGTGCACTCATGTACATGTACACATATGTGCATACACATGTAATCATGATTTTAATTTAAAAAACTTACAAAAGGAAGTTATTACTGAATAATATTTCTTAAGTATTTTTAAATACAAGGTATATATGGTCTATGTTACAGAACAACTTTGACACTACATCTTTCGTAGAAGCAGTATATTTTGAAACCTTGGCAGGTGGCATTTACATTTCTGTGTGGGTAGTCTGCCTGCTGATTCTTCAGTAAAATTGAAGAAATGTGCTCACTGAAATCTTGTATCTTTCAAGAGTTTGAATAGGCAACTCACACTAAATTCACTCAATAATGTAGGCAACAGAGTGGCCTTTGATAGGTTTTGCTTGTTTAATTTGGTTTTTGTCTTTTTGATGTAGCTGTTTTATGAAATGTTAGTTTCAGGAGTGATTCATAGTGAAAATGATTTGCAGACCTTGTTTCTTATTTATTTCCAGCACTATTCATGGCCGGATTGATCAAGTCAACCAGCTCCTTGAACTGGATCATCAGAAGAGGGGTGGTGCACGGTATACTGCACTAGATAAATGGACCAACCAACTAAATTCTCTGAACCAGGCTGTGGTCAGTAAGCTGGCATAACAGACAAGCTCTTACAGACGTACCTAAGGCAACAGTGCAGAGATGTAATCCTTAAAAGAACTGGGAAAGGCAAAACTACTGTCGGTTGATGTGTCCTGAAAATGATTGGAGTATGGCAGAAGTGCTTTTTTGATCAACTGGTTTGTGTTTTGCTGCTGCATTTATCCCAAGAAAAACAGCTTTAATCTCCAGAAGAAAACCAAAATGCCATGGGATTTATGCTGTATTGACATCTTGCCCTAAACATACAACATCATAGTAATTTGTCACGGGCAACATAACCAGAGAGAAGATTTTTGTCATGATTTTAGATACACTGACATGCTACTGTTGGTTAAATTTAAACGTGTTTTACCTGCAGAAATTCTCTCACAAATAACCTGCAATAACTTGAAATTCATACCCTTTTGAACACTTCCTTTTCTCATGTATAAATGAAAATGTTTGCTGCATTTTGCAAAATGTCAATTCTCCAAAAATGTGTCCGTATATTTCTGTACCTGCAGCGTAGTGAAGGTTTAGATGAAACCCCATAATTACAGTGGCATACTGTCACTTAGGTTTCAAGCAGCAAAATAAACAGTGCAGCTCAGAAATTGTAGTGTGGCTCTCGATGTGTTTTATTACATTTGGGGTTGCTCTTTTGTTTTTAGTACCTTAGAGATTTCAGGTTACTTTATCTTCAGTTAAGATTTAAAAGCCTGCGAGCAAATAAGCCAGTATCTGCTTTCAGGTTTTTAAAATTAGTCTTTATTGATAAAGTAGGGAGAACTACTCTCTAACAAAACACTTGCATAGTACTTATTTTGACAGTAATACTTTAAAGGAATAAGATTCTTTTTTTTAAAGAATGATATTCCGTTTAAAAAGAGTGCATGTTAGCTCTCAGAATGTCGCTTTAAACAAACATGCCAGAACATAGACAGCGAAGTGAATGTTACCCTGCAGAGTGATCATGCCAGAAGGTTATTTTCTAATGCCAGCAACCAACCATTGCCCTAAGCCTTTTGAACTTACTCTTTGAGAATTGCAGTCAAAGTTAGTATAAGTCACACACTATAAACTTTTATGTTTACATATTGTTGTTTTAAAAGAATATTAACAAACTTGTTTTTATTTACACTTATTTGGCACCAAATGACAGTTTCCAAAAAATTGAGTCTAACTTTAGATAATGCAGAAAGTATACAACTGGCTTTGAAAGCAATCTCAAGAGTTGTCAAGGTATTTTGTGCAGGGGCAGTGTAGTTAAGAATGAACTGTGGCCTTCTAAGGAGACGGAACTCAGCTCATTTGAATGTATGGAGTTTGGGATGTACTTGTTTTATTTCTTTTAAGTTCACTTTATCATATAGTGTCAAAAGAAGAGCTAAGATTACCATAGTTTCCTTGGTTTTTCTATTGCTTTTTATTATGTAACCAGTGAGTGGCAGTTCAGAAGGAAGACTGTTGTGACTAGAGAGTGACAGCCAAGAATTTTGATCATTAAATCAGATTTTATAAAAGTAGGAGCATGGGCTGGAAACAAGGCATGCTTATTTGGTTTTGTCAAAATTTTACGAAAATATGTGATATATATTTATACTAAAACTATATAATCTTTAGATATAGGAAAGCGGTCAGTTGATGTCTCTATCAGATTAAAGCAGTATTAAATACAGATATAAGTTGGAAATTGTAGAAAACTGAAAGAAGACAAAAGACAAAATGTCAATGGTAGGGAATAAAAAGTTTAAGATAAAATTATGTGTATTTTCTTCTCTTTTACATAAATCATTTGTGAAAAGTGTTCTAAGTTTTTTTTACAGGAGTAATATTAATTAGGATTTATTTTTCCAGTATAATTTTGAGACCCTTTGTTACTCAAATAAAAACAAGTTTCTGTACCTGTATTCAAATATGTATTCATGTGATAACCAGAATTGAAAAGATTTCAAGATGGGGTTTCATTCTTACCCTGCAGTTCTTAAAATACCCAGCTCGAATTCCCAGCTCTGCTATGGTCTCTCTGATGTTTGCAGTGGTGCATCTTATAGTTTTAGAAAGCAGTATATTTGTTCTGTGCAAAGTAGACCACCTGTAGGAATGCTTGAGTTGTCTCATCCTTTGACCTACCAGCCCTTCTCTATGGAATAGGCTTTGTCCTATGTTCGTACGCAGATTTGTTCTCTTGTTACTCACTAGCCTCTTCTGTTCTAGAACAATTTTTAAAGATCTAGTCTTAAAATTTTTTTAATTCTTTTTTTTTTTAATGCATCAAATTTTACAGACATCTTACTGCTTTGTGTTCATCTCATTTTTTTTCTCTAAACTTGGTTAACTCTGTACAGCAGTCTTTAGCTGCTTCAAGTTGATGGTATTTACTACAGGAGCTAATTTCTGTTACTCTTTGCTCTTGAATTAACTTAGTTTTTGCTGAAAATTCTTTGTTCCTTTTTACTGTAACAACTTCTTGTTCGAGATTAGTATAGATGTACAAACAGTGCACGAATCCCTTCTCACTGAAGGCTGACAGCAATTAGCCGGATGGCACAGTGTGGGAATGGCTGCTTGTGCTGTGGGTGGAATGGTACTGCTAGTTACTTTATAAGCTGTATATTTGTCCCAGACTATATATAAAGCCCCTGTTTTGCTATTTAAAGGGTCCCAAGTGATAGAAATGTTCTTTTGTAATCAAGACATTTTGGTTCTTCAGTAAATACTGGTGAGCACTTCTCGTGATGGGAGTACTGGCATAGGTTAGTATGGAAGACAGAAATTAGTCTTCAAGCCTATCACGTTCCTCTGATATGTGTAAGGACCTTAGATTTACTCTAAGCATTTCTTTACCAAGACTTTAAAAGGTCATTTTTAAAATAAACTTTGAAAGGGTTTCATTGATTTAGGTCTTTAAAATGAGACTTGACAATATAAAACAAAGCTTTGACTTTCATTATTCATATGAGAGTTTAGCTATACAAAATCTAGGACTTTGTCCCTTTTTCTTTTTTTTTTTTTCTAAAATCTCACTATTAGCTCAGGCCATTGGAACGCAAGGTCCTCTGCCTTCCCTTTGCAAGCTGGGATTCTAGGCCTGCACTGCACACCTGGTTCTCTAGTATCTTGAAAGAAATAGACATGTTCTGCACTGAGATACATAGCAAAAACAATAAAGAATTGTCGTTAACTACTAGTGTGGAATGAAGTCCAGATACTTAGAACAGGACATGACCATCAAATCTCAAAACTTGAAGTACAAGGCATTTAGTCCTCATTTGTGTAAGCAAAATAGAAAATTTCCTTTTTTTTCCTATGGTCTTTTTAATGTCTTAAAATTTGAGAGGTTTGTTTTTGGAATTGTAGAAAAAAATACTAGTTTTAGTGCCATTTGAAGGTTTTATGTATTAAGCATTGATTATAGATTATAACTGGCCTCAAGTGTCTTACCTGTGATGTTAAATATTTCTTAAGAAGTTAAAATCTGGTATCACTTGCTTTCACATCTTAAGATTTCTTTTAACTTAGGTTATGTCTTAGAAGATCTTAATAATGTGATTCTTTTATTAAGTTTTTGCATTTTAAGTAGTGTCTAAAAACCTAGAATAATTAAATCTTTAAAAGATAGTTGTCAACTCTTAATAATTCTGTGACAGGTGTGAAACTTATTTCTTAAATACTATTTGGGACTAAGTTTGTTTTGTTGGCAAAATTATAAGCCTTGATTAGAATTTGCTCATAGGCTGGGGATGAATTTTAGTACAACGAGCATCTTAACAATTCAGGAGACACCGTAGGTTCAATCCCTAGTATGCTAACATGTGGTTAGCTGACCTATACTATAGTTTTGTGTGTGGTATGTATTGTAGTGAATGGATTTGTGGGAATATGATATTCACTTCCCAGTCCTTCATAGTATTTTTGTTCAGTTTTGTTACTCAATACCACTTGTTTTTGAGGTCTGTGGTATATGCCATGAAAGTAAATGGCAGTATAGTAGAAAGGAACTTTTATATTTGACTTCTTTCGTAAGGAAGACTGCACCACTTTACACAGTAATCTAGAGAATTCATTTTAGTGAAGTCAGCTTAGGTGAGTTTAGAGATTTTTGTGCTCTTTTTTTTTTGAGATAAGATAGTACTCTGTAGTCCAGGATAACCTGACACTCACTATGTAGCACAGGCTGGCCTCAGATTCACAGCACTGTTCCTGCCTTGAGTTTGATAGACATGTACCACCATTTCCAGCCTAGAGATTTGATATGGTTTCTGAGACCAAGTCTTGTTGTGTAGCTCTGGCTGGCTCAAAATGAGGACTTAGAGATTTTTTTTTCAGCTATTTATTTAGCTCATGAAAGTGTCAAGAGTTTTAGCATGCTTGATTATTAACAGCATATTAATGTTAAATAGTTTTTAATTTTTGTTAAAATGTTTGCCTAACTCTTATTACAATACTAAATTTTTATGCATCTATTTGAAGTAGCACTTTGAAAATAATTAAATTTCTCAAACTTCAAGAAACAGCAATGAATTTTACATTTTCTATGATTGGAGGTCTCAGAAGTATTCTTAGTGTTGCTTATACTGCTGTTGCAATGAACATAAAGTCCTCCAGGTCACACTAACTAGGTGGTAGAAGTGGGTGAGTAGGAAGATGGCAGAGGTTATTTACCTGAACTTGGAAGATCCACAAACCAACGTTTGAGAAGCACCAGTCATATGCAGGATGAGTAAGGATGTTCCTCAGGCTTAGGTGTTCAAAGGGTTTTACCCAAATGGAAATGTGCATTCCTCATTGATAATTAAAATTCACTTCTTAGGAAATACTTACTATACTGATATTAGACTATATGCTTAAGATCAACACAGTGATATGCTTTACCGAGTCCTTCAGTATGAACTTCTGTAAAATAACTTTTGAATGTTTTAAGATTGTTTAACAGAAAATAGTACTAAAGTTTTTAGTCACTAGGTTTAAAGATCAGAGTTGTAGTGTTCTTTTGCGATTACCTTCTTACTCTGAAGCACTGATGGAGAATTAGCCTGAACTAAGCCTTCATCTGTTCTCACTCAGTTCATGTTGCAAATAAAGGTCTCTTAGAAATTGTTCCTTCTGTATAAGATTAAATAACTCCAAGCAGGAAATTAATTGGAGGAAAGAGGTAGGAGAAACTGACTCCCCCAAATCCCCAGTATGGTTGATTTAAGAGCTGTGGTGTCAGAAAAACCAGTTGTGAATTTACTATATATCCTAAAATAATTTCTCAGGTGCAACCTTATATCCATCTGTAATTTCAAAGTACAATGATAATACAGTCAGCCGACTTTTGAAAGTCAAAAGAACTTTCAGACTAATAGAGGTATATGATCAAAATTCTATAGTGAATATCTACAATCAGTGTCATTTTGTACTTTGCAAAAAAACTTAAAAGTCTTCCGAGATGTAGAAGCTGCAGGTAGCAACTTGTTATTTTAACTGCATTCCGGACAGCTGTGGGTGGTAGTATGGTAATACTAGCTTAGCCAGGATGTGTATATGTAATACATATGTCTGGTATTTTGAGTTGTATTTCTGTTAAGTTGTACTTGATAGTTTTAGGCTCTCAACTCTTAGTTTTTAAGAGTAGTGAATAGAAATTTGTAATTTTCTTTCTAGAAACCTATTTCACCTGAAGACAATTTACCCATCTTCAGATTTGTTAAAAGAAGGTTGTTTTATGAACAAGCATAGATAAACTAATGGGCTTTATTGGCTAAAGTAGGATTGATAGTAGAATGTCACTTCCTTTCTGACTAGTGTTTTCATTGCTACAGTTGCTAGAACACAGACCAGAACCTACCTTCTCTATGCTCTTGTATGCATCTCAGGTGTTTACCCAGTGCCTGCCATGTTCTAAGGCTCAAGATCCCAATAGAACAGATCATCCTTGTGCTCAAGGGGAGAGGCAAATAAGTTAATTTCAGATAGAGGGAAAAAACTGACCAAACAAATGAAAGCTGACTTCACATTTGACTGAAGAAAAGGGCTGAATATTCAGGTGTAGGGAGGGCGGCTCAGCCAGAGTTGAGCTCATCTAGGTTGATGGGACAAGTCTTATTTGAGCAGAATAGAAGAGTGTGACCCTAACAAAATGGGCAGAAGCTAGGTTATGTGAAGTTTTATCATTTGTAGTAATGAGGTATGTTTTACTGTTGTTTTTCAAATGCAGTAGGAAGCATTAGGAGCTTTAAAAGCGCCCTGGTTATTGTGGAAAGTATTGTGTGGAGCAGGCTGTGGTCCAGGAGACTAATAGAGACACTGTAAAAGTCTTGAGTGAAAGATGGAGGTTTGGGAGCCAAGACTTGGAGACAAGTACACAAAATGACAACAGCATGAACACGACACATTGAGTTGACGTGGGTTATCAACATGAGTTGAACAGGATGATCGGGTTCTCCCTAAGTGGATGGTGTCAGTGGATGAAGTGAGAGGCTGGGAAAGGGGATTCTGCAAAAGAGGAGGAGCCACCAAAAGAAACTTGGCCATAAAGTTTGGAAAGAAGAGAGCTATCAGAGAAGTTAGGCCGTCTAAGTGGGGAGTGCTCCAGCTGCTCTGCCTCCATGTAAGGAACTTCTTAAACCTTCATTTTTTGTAATTTCCCATTAAAAGTTGAGTTTTTTTAAAGTCCATTTGGGGGCTGGAGTATGTAAGTAATGAGAACACTTACCATGATATCAGCCCTGTTAATGAGGTGTTAAAAAACATGAGAGTATTGTTAACTCTAGGCCCAGGATCCTACCCCAGTGTTGGGCAGCAGGTCTCCCAAAATTACTCATCTTCATGACTGGAACTTTATGCTCAGTAAGGATTAGCAGCTCTCTTTTGCTCCCCAGCCCCTGGCAACTATTTTATGCTGCTTTCCCGGGTTTCTCTATTTTAGACACTTCATGTAGAAGTCTGTCCTTTATAGCCCCTTGTAAGTATTGAAAAAAATTTTAAATAGAGCAGACCATAACTAAAGATAAATGACAAACAGCCTTCTATAAAGTTTGTCTTGAATAATTTGCTTTTTATTTTTTGGCTTTTTCGGGTTTATTAATTTTGGTTTGTGGGTTTTGTTTGTTTTATTTTTGACAAGGTCTCCTGCCTGGAACTCACTATGTAGACTAGGCTGGCCTTGATCTCACAGAGATCTGCCTGCCTCTCCTTCTGGAGGACTGGGATTAAAGGCATGTGCCACCCCAACTCACAATCCTCCCACTTCAGCCTCCCGAGCACCAAGATACAGGTATGCACTTCAGGGTTCAGTTTCTATAAAATATTTTAAAACCCGTTGTTTTGTTTATTTGTGTTCCTTTTTAAATACTATATAAACTTTCACGATTTAATAATATCAGTGTACTGTCAGGCAGTGACTCATGGCAGTAATCCTAGCACTCGGGAGGCTGAGGTAGGAGGACCTGGATTTGAGGCCAGCCTAGGCTACAGGGTGAGTTCCAGATCAGCATGGGCTAGTGAGACCCTACTTGAACAAAAAAACAAAACAACTAAAATTCACTTATGGATTGTGTTAATTGCTTCTTTAGCACTTTAAAAAAGTTATCGATGTAGCTAGACATTTCCAAATTACAAAAAAACTGAAAAGGTTTCAGTTTATCTCCAGTTAGTGCAAATGTAAACACTAACATTTAAAGTAATAACCTTGTAATAACTTCAGATTAACAGTGGAGCAATGCATACTTTGTCCCAGAATTATAATTTTCTATCTAAAATACATACTTGATTACATACTTGGGTAACATGAATCTGGAATAACTGCATTTACAGATCTTCCTAAGTATATGGCCATGCTTCTCCAGGCAGAACACAAGAAACTGGATTGCGCTTTGGAGCACCAAATGCATGGGATCCAGGAGTGGGTGACTGAAGTTGACGGATGCCCTTGGGAGCTTCCCAGGAGGCTTGTGGCAAAGCAGAGGCCTTGGGAGCAGCCCTGCCAGGTGTCCGCAGCTGTGTCAACTTCTCTGGGATTCAGTTTCTTTAGTTGAAGTTTTTAAACTCTGTTATACAGAACTGAGAAAATCCTGGCTTGTAGATGGCACAGTAGTGTGTGTCCTGGCTTACTCTCCATGATGTGTTATCCTTTTTTAAAAAACATACATATCTATTTTAATTTCCACAGTGACAATTTTTGTTCAAGAGCTGTATCCATATTACCTATAAACCTAGTCATGATTTCTGTCTTGTCTCTTCCGTCTCATACGTAGGTCTCAATTTGCCTATTGATTTCTCCTACCATAGAAATCTAGAAAAGATCCTTCCAAAGAATTCTGTGATTGGCATTATATAGTTACTTATGGATCTTGCATGTTACTTTGGGGAGTATATTTAGAAATATTCCAACTTAGGGCATATTGTACTTAATTCCCCTAGTACTGTCAGTTCATCAAAATGGCTACAGCATTTATGATCACATTTGTAGTAAATGAGGGACCAGCTTCCTCCTGCTTTATAACACCTGACCTTTTTCTTTAATGTTGGTAGATATTAAATCCAGGCCTTGCACATACCCAGCAAGCTTTCGAAAATACCACTGAATCACATTCCCAACCTGCATTAGCCCGTCCAGCCTTCTATCCCTGTTAACAAACCCTCAAGTGAGTCCTTTCCAGGAGGGAAAGCCTTGCTTGCTTCAGTTAGAGCTGATGAATGACTGGTTGGCCCAGTTGCTTTAGCACCTATGTTGAGCCAAGTCCATCATGAGAGGTGCACATGCTGGAAGAAGCTGTGGCTTGAGTGTGGCCAGGCAGTGAATAGGAGGGGCCAGGGTCCCAGGAGCTCCTTCATTGGCAGGTCCACGTGACTTAAATTCCCCAACATTTCAGGACCACCTCTAGTGGATTGGGGACCAGTATGTCCTCCTATGGGCCTTTTGAATGTTGATTCAGATGATAGGATCTGGGAAGCTGGCTCAGTAAAGTGCTTGCTGCACAAGCATGAGGGCCTGAGTTCAAATCCCCACTCCACCCCACCCCCATTTAAAAGGCCGGGCATGGTGGCATGTATCTGTGAGCCCAGCACTGGGGAGTTAGTGACAGAAGAGCCCCTTGCACTCTGACCAGCCAGCCTAGCTGAGTCAGAACTCCAGGGTTAGTGAAAAACCCAGTCTCAATAATGAGAATGATGAAGGAAAACCAGCCACATCAACCTCTGGCCTCATGTGCATGGTCACTCACATGCACACACAGACACACAGAAAGACAAAAGACACACCGCACACCACAGCAACATTCTCCACAGTTCTTGCTATTTTAATTTTTTTACTGATTTGGGAAAGGTCCTTGTATATTCTGGATAGTAACTTCTTTTTGACCTGCAAGTATTCTGTGAAACATTGTGATTTGTATCCTGTATTAAATATAAAACTTTCATTTTGGTGTTCAGTCTATCCTGGTTTTCCTCTCATTTTCTCTTTGTTCAGGATTGCTATGAGTCTTTTGTGCTCCAGAAGAAAAAGACTTTTTTCTATTTTTTTGATAAATGCTATTGTAACTGAGTACAACGGGTTCACGTCTTGGAGAATACAAAGCTGAAATAAGCACATCCAAGGCTTAAGAGAGAAGAAAGACGGATCAGCTGCCACAGGCAAGGAGAAGTTGGAAATCATTTCCTCAAGGACTAGAAATGTACTAGGTATGCCTATATATTCATATGGGGTTGGGGACATTTTATGCACATGTCCAGTTTGCATCATAAAGTATTTGCTGAAAGGAAAGGAAAGTCAAGGAGAGTAGAGGGGAGGGGCAGAAGGGGGTGGGTGGCGAAGGGGAAGGAGAGGAAAAGGAAAAGGAAAAAGGCTATGTTGAGGGTTCATTAACTAGCACAGCAATCTGTGCCTTGCTTAGTCACTAAGTGTTGGAATTCTGAGGGGGATTGCATTGCATCTGTAGATTGCTTTTGGTAGGGTGGCCATTTTCACAGTATTGATCCTACCAATCTGTGAGCATGGGGAGTCTCTCCATTTTCTGGTGTCTTGGATTTCTTCATTGTGTCTTCAAGTTTTCACTGTGGAGGTCTTTCATTTCCTTAGGCTTATTCCAAGGTTTTTGTTGTTTTTGTTTCAGGCAATTATGAATGAGATTGTTTTCCTTATTTCTTCCTCAGCATATCTGTTATCGGCACACAGGAGGGCTACTGATTTTTATAGGTTGATTTTGTATCCTGCCAGTTGTGTTACCAGAACTGACAATTTCCTGGTGGCATCTGTAGTGTCCCTTATGTGTGTACATTCATGTCATCTGCAAGTAAACATGTTTGACTTCTTCCTTTGCTATTTTTATCCTGTATCTTGTTCCTTTGTTTTCCTCTGGCACTTTAAATGTTCAGGTTTTAAATTAAGGTCTTTGGTCTACTTTAAATTGATTTTTGTGAAAGGTGGAAAATAAAGATCTCATTTCATTCCTCTGCAGGTGGACATCCAGTTTTCACAGCACCATTTGTTTTCTTTTTTCCGTAGTGTTTTTGACATCGCTATCAAAAATTAGGTAGCCATAGCGATGTGGGTCCTCTACTCTGTTTAATTGCTCTCATGTCTGCTTTTGTGCCATACCATCCTGTCTCTGTCACTATGGCTCTGTAGTATAATTTGAGGTTGATACTGTGAACTGTTCTTTCTCCATAGGATTGCTTTATCTATTCATGTTTTGGAATGAATTCATGGATTGTTTTTTCTTGTGCTGTGGAGAATGCGGTGACTTAATTTATTTCATTGGTTGGTGTAACGTGTCTGTGAATGATCATATAGTCATTTAGGAATATTGATTTTCAGGTGAAAAGTCCATTAAAAATTTTTTTAATTAAATTTTATTTTATGTCTATGAGTGTTTGGCCTGAAGAGATGAAGTGCATCTTGCATGTAATGCCCACAGAGACCAGGAGAGGGCACAAGATTCCTTGAAACTAGAGTTAAGTTGCTTTGTGTGCTGGGAACAGAACCTGGATTCTCTGCCAGAACAGGCAGTGCTCTTACCCACTGAGCAATCTCTCCAGCCCTGACAAATCCATATTTAATAAATAGGTTAATTTGCAAATGTGAAATCTGCAAATAAGGAGGATTGACTGTAGCTCTAAATTCAGGCATGCCTTAATTTTCCACTTCGAATGCAAGGTGAGGGGAGAATAAATATAACTTCAAGAAGGAAGCCCCAGCACTAATGTAGGATCTGAGTACCACTCATTGCATGTCATGTCTATTCTCAATAAACTGGCTCACCTTTCCTTGGTGCCTGCTGGTCCCAGCTGCCCAAAGCCCCCACTTGGAACGCATCTTCAGCGTTATGCTAGCTGGATCCAAGTGTGAGCTCACCTTCCCTGCATGTCTCCCTCTTCCCCACAGTTATCCCCTTGTTCTGCCCCTTTGTCTCTCAGCTCTTTATCACAAATGCTTAGAGTCAGTTATGCCCATATGAGTTTTAATTTATCTGCATATGTGACAAGGGAAAAATGCTGAGCAAATAACTTGGCTTAGACTCAGTCTGAAGCACCCATTATCAGAATAGTCAAAAACTAAAACTAACCCAGACAGTTCAGTTGCTTCCCATGGGTCTCTTTTATTTGTTCTCTGGGCATTTGTTGTTATATATTTTGTGCTTGTGCCAGGGACAGAGTCTAGCCAGTTTCCTTCTTCCTGAGTCTTCAGTATTTTGTGGTATTACTTGCTATCTGGGAAATCAGCACAGAAAAGTGAACTCTGTGCTGGTTTGGGAACCATAGAGCAACTCAAATGCAGCTTGTAGGTCCAAATGAGAAAAATACATTTCTGCTAAGAACCCCCTCCACACACACACACACACACACACATACATACCAAAACAGAGTCTCATGTATCCCAGGATGGCCTGGAACTCTCTGTAGTCAAGAATGACCTTAAACTTCTGATCCTCCTGAGTGCTGAGATTAGAGGCATGCTTCATCACACTTGGTTTATGCAGTGCTGGGAGTTCAAATGCAGGGTTTCGTGCATGCTAGGCAAGCATTCTACCGTCTATGGTTTTTCTACTTTTCTTAGAATCTTTGTGAAATGTGGGATCCTCAGACTACCTCAATAGGAACCACAGTGTAATACGAGTGCAGGAGTCGGTGCTGACCAAGAGATCTTTCTGTAGACTTGAACGAAGTTGGGGAGAGGGCTTCATGCCCCACACACTACTAGCACTCTGTGTAGACTCACCAGCCATAAATCAGTTGCATGATCATTGTGTGGGTAGAGGAACCATATGTTTCTAGATTTACTTTTTGTAGGACATTTGCAGAGGAGGCTATATCAATTCGGCCACTTTAAAAGGATCCTACCAAAAAAACATGTAATTTTCTTATCTTCCCCAAGTCCACTCCTTTGTAGAAGGTTTTTCTTTAAACTTGATATTTCATATTCTGATCTTAAGTTGGACTTTGCTTACCAAATAATTTGGGGCTTTTAGAAAGACTCTTTGTGTTTTTTGAGGCAGAGTTTTGCTATGTATCCCAGGGTAGCCTTGAACTCACTATGTAGCCCAGAGAGGCCTTGAATTCAAAGCCATCCTCCTGCCTCATCCTCCTAAGTGCCTGAGCCACTTGCCCGGTTTGAGAAGACTCTTCATGACTTCATTCTTTACCTTTGGTCACTGCTATAACCATATCAAGAGATATAGTGAGATTTTTGTCTCAAAAACCAAGGGCTGGAGAGGTAGCTCAGTAGAGAGTGGTTACCTAGCATGTACATAATCCTGGATTCAACCCCTATCACTGAAAAATCAAAGGGGACGTGTTTAGCTATGCACGAGTTACTTAGCTTCTCTCATTTAGAAAAACACCCCCTGAATTTTTAAAGATTTATTTATTTATTATTTGTGTCTATATGTATATGTTCATGTGTGTGGATGAAGAAAGCATCAGGTGTACACTTCTACTACTATGCCTATTCCTTTGAAGCAGAATCTCTCCCTGAACCCAGGACTCGAGTTTCTCCAGTAGGCTGGAACCAGCCAACTCTTTTACACCCTCCTCAGAACTGTGGTTCCAGACATTCATGGGAAACCCACCTTGTTATATGGATGCTAGGATGTGAACTCGGACCTGCACAATTGTGCAGCAAATGCTCTTAACCACTGAGACATTGCTCCAGCCTCTTATTTAACTTTCTTCTCATGATGTTTGAGTAGGGTGAAAAAACAAAATACTTAGAAATGTGCTTGTAATCAATATAGGATCATTACTCACAAAAATAGCTATGGCCCTTAATTACTCTGACCCCAGGAAGAATGTATAGCACAAGTGATTCAGCAGCCAAGATCCATATAGGTCTCTATGGTTTAGATGTGGTTTGTCTCCAAGGGTTTGTGTATCCAAGTTTTCATCACCACTGTTGCAAAATTGAGATAGTAAGGCTGAGCATGGTGACACACAACCATAAGTCCCAGCACTTGGGAAGCTGTAAACTCTGTGAGATCAAGACCAGCCTGGTCTACATAGCAAGTCCCAGATCAGCTGGACCCTTAGAGAGACCCTGTCTCAACAAGACCAAAACAAAGCAAAACAAAATTGAGATAGTAGAACATTTAAGAGATGGGGCTCTGATAGAATGTGTAAATTGCAGGAAGCCATAAGCCTCATTAGGGAAGTCATAAAATTATAAATCCCTTAAAGTGGCCTATTAGCCCTAAGTTGGCAGGCTGGCCTTGCTCAAGCCTTATCAACTGGTCATTCCCAGGACTGAAGGAGACTTTCTGTGGAGCCAACCTGTCTCTTTTAGTGCCCTAGATACTCTCACCTGCCCTGCCTGAGGAAGACCTTCAGTCACCCAAGGACACCAGACCCTGGCACCATGTAAACTCCCAAAGCTGTGTACAGTAGAATTCCTCTATAAACCCAATGCCTCCCCAACCTCCACCACCCTTCCTTAGTTGTAGATCCTTTCTTCCAGAGGAAAAGCTTCTGCCCTTTGCCATGATACCCAAATAAAGGACACATTCCTTGCAGGTCTGGCTCTGGTTCTTTTCTAAACTCTAAACTCCTTTTTCTGCTCTCTAAAATCTTACAGGCTCAATGCAAGGCGATCAGTTCATTGTGGGCATCACCCTGGAAGGGATTAATGCTGGTCTCAGAATGAGTTGGTTCCCAAGGGAATGGACTGGTACGGACGAGCACAGCTGATCCTGAGTCTGTTTCCTGTCAGGCCATGAGATTTTTCCCTCTCACATTTGCTTCAACCACCATCTGCCAAATAATGACATAGCCACAGGCATCACACTTCAACACCCACCCTGACCCCCAAACAGTGTGCTAAACAAACTCCTCTGTAAAATGCCTAGCCACAGAAATCATGTTATAGCAATAGTAAATGAACTAATACAGAAGTTGTCAGTCACTTGTGGCTAGAACCTGGAGACCAGAAGGTTTCCTCCTGAACTGATGTCCTTTGGGTTTCCTTAGTTTAATGAGAAGGCTACAGCTATACCCTTCTGTTCACAAAGTAATGCTCAAAATGCTTGGAGGTAATTCTTTTTTAACTTACTTTTTTATTCATTTATTTGTTGGTTTATTTGTGTGTCTGTGGGAGAGTGCCTGTGCATTTAGTGCCATAGTACACATGTGGAATTCAGGGGACAGCTTTCAGGAGTCGGGTCTCAGCCTCCACGTGGCTGAGAGGAGCTATCTTGTTTCTGCTGATGTGCTGAGCACTCCAGGCTAGCTGGTCTCCAAGCTGCTGGGTGAGTCTCCAGTTGCTGTCTCCCATTTCTCCATCAGAGTGCTGGGATTACATATCCCCACCACCCACTGTATCTGGCTTCCAATGTGGGTTCCAGGGAATCAAACATAGGCCATGAGGCTTGCATGACTAGCAACATTACTTGCTGAGCCACCTCCCTGGCCTGTGGAGGTAATTCTGTGTCCTCTGTATGAAGGAGTGGCTGACGTAAAATTACAACGTTCATTCATGTACATCTACTTATTTATATTTGTCAGATAAGTTTTAATGTCTTTCCTCTAAATTACTATTCTTAGAGCTTTGAGACTCTCTATATAGTCTAGGCTGGCCTCTAATTCACGCAGTCTTCCTCCTGCCTCTGTCTCTCAAATGCTGGGCCAATCCGTGCGTGCCACCATACTTGACTTGAGCCTCTTTCTTTATCTGACAGTATAATTTTTTTCTTCACACATTCTTTTAAAAGATTTCCCTTTATTCTCTGTGTATTGAGCGTTTTACCTGCATCACATGCATGCACTGCCTGCAAAGGCACCAGAAGCCAGAAGAGGGTGTCAGATCTTTTGGAACCAGTGCTGGGAACCAAACCAGGATCCTCTCTGCAGGAGCAGCAAGTGTACCATCTCTTCAGACCCTCTCTCTGCATCTGTTTCCGTAAGGACTGGAAAATAATTCTGGAAATAACGCCTTCATTATTTAACACTAAACTCAGGAATTCCCAGGTATATATAGTAAAAAGTAAACAGGTCTTGATTTCCTGTTCTTAGATAGCTAAGATTGTGTCAACAAATTATCGTCCTTTCTTTCTGAAATTCTCTTATGCATATAAGACATGCAACTTGAATAAATGATATCTAACCCAGTGTTCTGCAGTTTGTTTTGTTGCAGATGTGCATGTTTTAGGCTGACAGAAAAAGGACCACGAGGCGCGGTGCACACGGCCTTTGGCAGCACTACCTTCTTCTGCCCTTGACTGCGCCTGCCTGGACATTAAGTGCCTTTAAAGTGGCCTTTGTTTCCATATGTATGGCAAGAGGACCAGTGTGGCACAATAAACAGTAGCTCACAATAATGGCTCATTATTTGGGGGAAAAATCCAGCAAATGTCTTGGGGAAATGTCACCATGCATTTGGTGGTCAGCAAACTTGGAGTGGGGTTCCTGTCTCTTTCTGCAGCCCACATCCATGCTCACAAAGAGTCAGATTGTGAGAAAATTCATTTTTCCAGTAGGATGGTTGACTAAAAATTTTTTAGCTGAGATACTCCCACCATTTTTAAGACCTCTAAGTTAGCTAGATTTTAGAAAAAAGCTCCACAGCGAGTTCAGTGTTTATTATTTTTAGCACTGGGAATATACTCTGTGGTCTTTAAAACAACAGCTTCCAACAGTTCATTGTTTTAATGCCTCCTATGCACCAAGCTCCTAGGAATACAGTGTGTACTTTTTCTCTGGTTATTCCTCACAGCCACCTCTGAGGCAAGCCCTGTGCTCTTGTTTCCCCTCAGTTAATGAAACCGAAGCACAGGCAGATCCTTATACCTCAGGCCTCCAACTAAGCGGAGAAGCTTGACTTAATCTGAGGCCTTGTAGCCCCAAAGGCGGCGATAGGCTCACCTATGTGCTACCTAATCCTCCTGTGCAAGACCTTGCCCTTCTCTCCCCGCCCACTCCCTTTCTGCTCCTGGGACGCCTAATCAGCATAGCTTCTGTGTTAGCCTAAGCAGCAAGCTTACTTTTCCCACCTTCTATCTATTTCTTTTTAATCTGTCTTCTAGAAAATGCTGTTCTCATTCAGTGCAGACCAACCTCCCGGAAGAAAAAGCCATCACTGCTCAGCCAGGGGAAAGCAGGTAGTCCAACTTAGCCAGATGGCCTCGTTCTGAAACCTGGGTGAAGATGCCCTATCCGCTCCAAACACAAGTTTTTGATGTGACCTGTAAAGACTAGGAAAGTTAACTTTTGGAGAGAAATTCATCACCTCTGGTCCTAATCCTCACATGGGCTTCAAGAATTCTCAATCTCTATCTTCTATTTTAACCACCATGTTCTTGGCTCGCACGCCAGCCTACCTAGTCTTGTTTTCACAAACGAACATTGTGAGCTGATTCTGTTTCTTCTGCATTTGTGCCATTAGGTTACTGTCATGCATGAACACACATATATACAAAGAGTGTGAGGGACCATAAGTCCATACAGTCGAGTGTGTGAGTGTAGAGGGAGAGGTGCTTAGTTGGGTATTTGTGTGCCTTTACACTCTCTGATATATACCCTGGGAGGTGCTACACATGTGGTGGAAATGTAACAAATGAACAGAAGTGTTTTACAGCAAATATGCAGTAAAAGAATGAGGGAGAGTCTCTCAGGCTCTGTCTCCCTGACAAACTTCTCTTTACCCTAGTCATGGCTTGCAACATCTTTCGTCTTGATCTTTACAAAATACTCCTATCTCGGGCCTTACATTTGGCTCCCAAATTGGTCCTGCAACTTTTCAGTTCATCTTAATACTCAGTTTCAAATTTGTCTTTATTAAGAACCTAGATGTTATAGAGACTGGATTGTTTTTCTTCCCAAGTCATATGTTGAAACCCTGATCCCCAGTGTGAATGTATTAGGAGGCAGGGTTTTTTTTATTTACCTTTAAGGAGGTAAATAAGGTTTAAGGAAGTCCTAAGGGCAGGTGGCCAGCTCAGTGTGGGTGTTTTATAAAGAAGACAGCCTGCCTCTTCTCTCCATATCAGCATGGGGGAAAGGTTGTATGGGGACAAAGGCAGAAGGAAGTTGTCTGTAAGTTAGGAGAGCAGCCCACCAGGATCTGGATCAGCTTGCATCTTGACATGAGACTTTTCGTCTCCAGAACTGTAGGGGGAAAAAAAGTTTCTGTTGTATAAGCCTTGCAACCTAGGACATTTTGAGAGGCTGAGGGTGGTGGTGATTGAAGACAAGTATAACTTTCTTTAACTCCTGATTCTCTTTTACCCTCTACTAGATTCAATCTCACTGTAGTCATCCATCATCTCTCCGCCTGGCATTGTCTGCACTAGTCAGTGTTCCCTTAAATCCCTTATCTTTTGTTCATGATGGCTTCATGCTTTGAGATGTTTGACCAAACCAACTGTGTGCCCCAGCCATCCTGGTTCAAGTCCAACTGTGTCCCAAGACATTATCTCCACAGCCTCTCATTTGGTCTCTGTGCCTTGACCTTAGGTTTATCCTCTGTTAGTCTACTCCATGCACAGTCCCCACAGTGATCCATCTAGAATATTTAACCCTTCTCTCTAAAACCTTCTATTGGGGTCTTATTTCACTGAGGGCAGAAGACATTGGGGTTTAAAAGAAAAAACTCCAAGCTTCGTACAAGCTGCTATGGCCTCTCTGCTCTGATTGCTCGCTGCTGCCCTGACCAGTTTATATTCTCTTAGTCGATCAGGCTCCTCTCCCTTCACCTGGCAGCTTGCAGGCCTGGAACACTTTCTGCTAACTAGCCTGTGTTGGATTCCTTCATCCTCTCAGTCCTTGGCTTGTCTGGATCACTTTTCGCAAGGCATAGTCCCTGACTACACTACTGTTATTTGCCACATCTACCCAGCTTACCTCAGTTTCTTGCCTTATTTTTCCACTGTCACCACCTAACACATCATGCGCTTCATCCACCTTTGCTCGTTGCTGTGTTCTGGAATGTCGGCTCTCAGTGGAAAGTCCAGCTAGCTTATTCATTGCTGTGTCACAGGTGACTAGAACAATGCTTGATACTGAGTTACTCAACAAATGAATCTGCTTTTTCTCTGATGCATTACTCCAAATCACAGTAGCAATACCCCAAGTCTGTTGAGACTCAGTTGCTCTGCTGAATATGTATTTAATTTTGATCCTGATGATTAGATCTCATCTGTGATGAGCTGGTGTCTTTCAAGATATGCCTGACTATAGGATAACTATAAAGATGTTCCAAAAGGAACAGGTTACCAGGTCAAAGGTATAGGTCTTTCCCAAATACTCAGATTCTCTGTGATAGGTATTTCCACAACTAAGACAAGTGAAGTACAATTTTCAAGACGTTTTCATGGAGAAACATCAAAACAGTTTTGCTCAAAACACAAAGACAGAACCAGGTGAAAGCCTGTGGAAGCCCTTGCTCAGGGATATGGAAATAGCAGGAAGCTGTATTAGGCAGAAGGGCAGGACTTGCTGCTGGTTAACTCAAAGTCCTCTGCCAGATGGTCCTGCTGGAGAGCCCAACTGGCCTGGAACTCACAGTGGTCCTGCCTCAGCTTCCTGAGTGCTGGGAATACAGCTGTGTACCACCACATCTGGTTAAAATTAAAAACAATAGCACTGTCCTGTAGTAAGGTATGTTAAAGCATATGAACCACAAAGAAGCAAGCTACATGAGGCCACATACTGTATAATTCTGTTTGATACAAAATGTCCAAAATAAGCAGAAAGTATCTTAGTAGTTGTCAAAAGCAAGGGCTAGAGGAAGCTGGGAATGACTGAAGAATATCTGGCAAAAATTAGACAGTAATGAGGGGGTATTGTGCTGGGACTGAATGAATCCTATTCTTGCAAGTACTTACTTTTATGTCATGTGACCTCAATTGAGAAAGATGTTCATTTTCTTGAAAATTACCAACAAAGTATATTTTAAGTATTCTCAGTACAAACAGAAGTGATAAATATCTGTGCCGATACATACGTTAATTAGCTTTATTTAGGTATTCTACAATATAGTCATATCTCAGAACATGTTCTTGGCTAATATAATTTTCGCTTGGGAGAGGAGGCAGGAGTATTAGGGTCACCTTCAGCTAGAGAACAAGTTCAAGGCCAGCCTGGGCTACAAAAGACCCTGTCTCAAAACAAACAAACAAGGAAACAATTTTAAAATAAAACAACAACAACAAAAAAAGCTTTCTCTTTAAAAAAAAAAAAAAAAAGACCCACCCCAAAGTGTTACTTATTTAGAGTTTAAAGATTTATGGAGGTTGTAGAACAATCATGAATAATTTCAGATTGAGAAGATACCAAATCCAGGTGTTTATCTAAATGCTGAGACCTGAGCTTCTTCATTTTGTTTTTGTGGGTCTCTGGATCCTCCTGCCTTGGCCTCTGTAGTGTGGGATGATTCCAGGTGCACACCACCAGGCCTGGCTGAAGGGTGGACAAAGAAATAGTGTGGCTTTTGTCTTCAGTCCCAGCACCGGGAAGGCAGAGAGGCAGGTGATCATTGAGAGTTTGAGGCCAGCCTGGTCTACATTGCTTCCAGAGTTCCAAGCCAGCCAAAGGGACATATTTTTTGTCTCAAAATTTTTAAAAAAGTGTAACCAGTCTGGAAGACTAGAGCAGCTTCTCAAAAAGCTGAACATAAAGCTGCACAAATCCCAGCATTTCATCCCCAAGAAACGAGAGAGCATGCTGGACTCCATGAGGTCTGGTGTGTAGCCACTCAGCTTGCTTTAGTCACATCAGCCCCAAATTGGAAACAGCCTAAATGCCCATCCAGTGAAAAGTGAATAGAGAAAATGGGTTTCTCTGTGAGATGGAAAATTCACCTGCACCTGCCACATGGATGAATCTTTAAAATGTTACGCTAGGCCAAATAGTCCCATAATGTGGACTCTATTTATATGAAATGTCCAGAAAGGGCACGCCTAACAGGAGAAAATGCAGTAGGATTTGCTTTGTGCTGGAGGTGAGAATGAACTGAACTGTAAATGAGTGCGATTAATCTTACCAGGTGTGAAAAACTAATCTCTGACCTCTATCATGCCATACCACTCAGCAAAGTTACTAAAGATCAGTGACATATGCACCTGAAAGGACTGAATTTTATGACACATAAACTCACTATGTAGCAGTCTGGCCTCACACTTGTAATCCTCCTGCCTCTGCATCTCAAGTGCTGGGATTAAAGGTGTGCCCAACTGGCTTATATATTCACTTTTAAAAGTACAGAAAAAGGTACAGAAAGGCAAATAATCAATACTGACAAATTAAAAATTAGCCAGGCATGGTGGTGAACACCTTTATCCAAACACTTGGAAAGCAGAGACAGGTGGATCTATGTTAGTTCAAGGTCAGCCTGGTCTACATAGTGAGTTCTAGGCCAGTTGGGGATACAGATGACTGTCTCAAAAAGAACAGAAACAGAAAAAAAAAACAAAGCTTATTTCCCTTTTTTTTAATGTGCAGTTAAACTCATCCTCAGTGTGCAATCTTCATATTTTGACCAAAGGTTATACTCTAAGCATTGAACTAAATGCCAATTACTAAAAACATTTCATCATGGAGCCTTATCATATTCTGTTCAACTGCACACTCTTGTTGGGTATTTCCATTTAATAAATGACACATGCAGACTATCTTTGTACAAAATAATTGAGCTTATCTCCAGCTATTACTCTTGCAGGGCTTGAATTTGGAAACATGACCTTTGAAATAAAGGCTTCTTTATCTTTAGTTTATGAAGTAAATCCTGCTTAAGAACAGAAAGTCACTCAGGATTTCAAAACAGAGCAGCAGAGTGACAGCAGAGAACGCAGGCTGGCTAGGCCAGCTCACCAAGAGAGAGGGTCAGGCAGGTACCAGGACTAGAGAGTGTGGCCAGGCAAAGGTGGTCAAGGCCCTTAAGAAGACTCCTTGGTTGCCAGTGCCATCCTCAGAGTTGGGGGTAAGCTGATGCTTAGAAGCCAGAAGGAGCCCAGGCAGAAAAAAGCAGTGAGCTCTCCCAAGTGCTAACAGAAACCGAGACAGATCCAAACACACTGGCAGCAAGAGGGATCAGGAGTGAGCCTGGCCTCAAGGCCAAGACGGTTTGCTATTGCTGTCTCACAGACTGCCTACGAGGCTACTGTGCATGTTGGCTTACGGGAGCCATAGTCAGCTCTCCTACTATTTAGAGATAGAAGATCTAGAGTTATGGGATGTTATTAACCCATTGGTCTCAATGGGATTGACATCATTTCAAACATATAACCAAAGAACTTAGTAAACAGGGGGCTGGGAAGATGGCTTTAGTGGGTAAAAGCACTGGCTGTGCAAGCCTGAGGATATGCATTTGAATCCCCAGAACCCTCTTGAGAACCAGATGATTAGCATGAGTATGTGTAATCCCAGAGATCTTCCAGAGAGATGGGAGAAGAGACAGGAGAATCTCTAGAAGCCTGCAAGCCAGCCAGCCTGCCTGGTGTACACAGCAGCCAACAAGAGACCCTGCCTCAAACAAGGTGGGGAAGGAAGGCTGACACCCAAGGCTGCCTTTTGATCACCACATATACACTGTGGCATGTGCCTTCCTACATCACACTTGCAAATGTATACACATACATACATAGTACCATACACACACACACACACACACACACACACACACACACACACACACACAAAATTTTTTTTTAATTTAAAAGCTTTCAAACAGAAGCTGATTTCAAATGATCATAGAAACTGACCAATGAAGAACATGGAAATATGAAAATCAGAGTTTTGAAAGAGCTAAAAGAGAAGAAAATTCACAAAGAGGGCTGAAGGCAGGAGGAGAAGCAAGGTTCCTTTTCATGTTCTTCTTGGGTGTTTTTGTTTGTTTTTAATTACATGCAAAAGAAAAAAAAGTCAATTTGACAGTTCTAGCTATAAAGGACAACTCTATATTTCTTTTTCTTGAATTCTACTTTAAAATACTTTCTTTGTGAAGGTACCAACTGCCAAATCCTAATCTCCCTCTGTGAGGAAGATCTCATGGACTGGGTGAGCTGCAGTGAATTCAAACACATTGACTGCAGTGAGAGCAGACCGACCACAAGTACAATCAAGTGTCTTTATCCAGATATTGTAGCTCAACATGAAGCACAAATGTCACCCTTGGCTCCAGTATTCAGACTTTTGATCCACATTGGAGAGGGATGCTCTGGCCTGGGGTGGTTTATCCAATTCTGGCTTGACAGGTGGGTTCAGATCTGCTTAACATCAGCAAGTAGTTCAATGGAAAGACCTTGAAAATATTCTAATTAATCTACTATTTTATAAGTGGAAAACTAAAGCCAAGAGTGGTCCCCTACATGATAGCCTAGCCAGGCTATTCTAACACAAGCTCAGACCTGGCTCCAGAGAGGACTGAAAGCACCTTGTCCCCAGCTCTGTTCATGATGTCTCTGGGGAGGAAAATCTGCTTGCCAGATGTAGTTACTCAAGCCTAAAGCCCCAGCACTTGGGAAGCTGAGGCAGGAGAATTACTGCAAGTTTCAGATCAGCCTAGATGATAGAGTGGAAAACTGCTTCATAAACACAAAAAGGAAAAGAAAACGCTATTAAAAAAAAATAGAAAGTTTTTGTCTTTAGACTGTTTATATAAAAAGTAAGTATGGTTTGGAAAACCAGAAACTGTACCCTTCTCAGCCTTAAGGCAGACATGGGCTTTGTTTTAAAGTCATGGTATAGTCTATTTCAAATAAAACTATGTTACTTAAAAACTGTTATCTTTAATTATTCCAACCAAACTAATGTTTATGAAGTTACAAGCAGTCCATCTGTAATTCATGAACCCAATCTGATTATTCAGGAAATATTTTTGTACAGTAGAACATCTGTCACTGTGCACATCACCTAATTTCCTCTGCTAGAATGAAAGACATGTTTTAGATGTTTTTTAATTTAAACACGTGAGGTTGGGCATGGTGGCATACACCTTTCTTACCATCACTCAGGAGACAGAAGCAGGGAGAGTTCAGTGAGTTCACGGACAACTGGTCTACATAGCGAATTCCAGGCCAGCCGGGGCTACACACAAGACCCTGTCTCAAAAAAAAATGTGTACATACACATGATTGTGTACCATTTGAAAATAAAATCTCTAATGGATTAAATATTTTTATATTCGCCATCTCCTTTTACTTTTTAAAAACAATTTTTTTTGTTCTTTTTTTTGAGACAGGGCCTCCCTGTAGCTCTGGCTGTCTTGGAACTCACTATGTAGACCAGGCTGGCCTTGAACTCACAGAGATCTGCCTGCCTGCCTCTGCCTCCCTAGTACTGGATTAAAGGCATAAACCACCACACCCAGTTTTGAAATACTTTTCAATAGATTTATTTATTTATCTTTGTGCGTGTGTGTCTGTGTGTGTGTGGAAGTGCATGCCACGGCACCCACATGTCAGAGGACAGCTTATGGGAGTGGGTTCTCTCCTTCCACTACGTGGGTTTTAGTGATTGAACTCGGGTGGTCTGACTTGGTAGCAAATGCCTTTACCTGCTGAGTTGACTTGCCAGCCCTCTTTCTTTTTATTAATTTGGTTTGTAATTCTGTGATGATTTCATACATGTATATAATGTATCCAGGTCATTTTCATCCTCATTGTCCTCTCTCTGGCCTTCCCATCCTTGCTGAACCCCTTTTTCCCAACAAGCTCCCCTCCTATTTTTGTGTTATTGTTGCTGTTGTTATTGTCCTGTGTGTGTCTCTGTGTATGTGTTCCAGTGATTTCTGGTGAATTTAATTAGGGTTAGCTGCATGAGTGTGGATGGGGTTATTTACAGGAACATGGGCAGCTTGTCAGTGGTTATACACTGAAGAAAGTAGATCTCCTTCCTCCAACACCATTAATTGCCGTGATTCCTTGGGAGGGGCGGGTTTCATGAGCCTCCCCCCCCCAGCTGTGATGGACTCTTGATGAGTCCTATCCTGTGAAGGTCTTGTGTAGGGAACCACAGCTGCTGTGAGTTCATGTGTGCAATGCCCATGTCAAGTCCAGAAGTCAGGTTTTCATAACACTTCTCCCATCCTCTGGCTTTTAAATTATTTCTGCCTCCTTTTCTGCAGTGTTCTCTGGGCTTTGGAAAGGTGATACAGATGTCCCATTTAGGATAAGCACTCAGCAGTCACTTGTTCTTAGTGTTTTGACCAGTTATCAGTCTGCATTAACCATCACCCACTGCCAACAGAAGTTTCTCTGACCAAGGCTGAGAGCAGCACCAATCTATGGATACAGACATAGATATTTAGAAAGCAGCTTGACACCATGTCCTTTACTAAACATCAGTAGAAAGTTGTCCCTTAGGGTCTATGACCTCCTCCTCAGCCATGACTTTTGACCAGATGAATAGCACCAGGCGTGAATTCACTACTGTGGTGCAGGCCTCAAATCCAGCCAGAAAACCATTGGTTTCCCCCATAACATTCACGTCACTATTGCACCAGTGAATCTGTCCTGCCTGGTAGCTTGGTATTATTCCTCACAGCATTCACAGATGGGTAAGACCGTTGATAGCTTTTCTCCCCTAGCAGCCTACACAGCACCTTCTAGCATGGTAAAATATGGCCAACAGAGAGGAAGCTTCTAGCTTAGCTCCAGCTCAGTTTCTCTATGTCCTGCCACTGGTTTGTGATGCCTTCAGCAATAGGATCTTGCCATTTATTTCTGGTAGGTAACCAAGAGCAATGGCAATAACCTATATTGTTTCCAAGTTCTATGGGGCTTCCCTGACCAACAGCTCATAGGAGGGGTGCCACATCTGGCACTGGGATTTTTCAGGGATGGCTTCTGGGAGCAGCATTATCCACCCATGCAGGACACCACCATTCAAACTCTCTTTCTTTAATTATTATATATTTACTTATCATATTTTCTAATTCGCCTAAAAATAATATATTTCCGTAGTTTTTCATATATTCTGACTTTTGGTTGACTCTCCTTTCTCTTCTTCCTTTCATCCCCATCCCTGCTTCAACCTCTCTGCCACCAGTATTCCCTTGTCTAGTGTCCGTCACAGGCTGTGCTATCCTCTCTCTCTCAGGCCAGTTCTTCTCCTTCCCTGATCTAATGGTCGTTTCTGGTTTTCTGGCCTCTATAGAAACTACAAGTTAAACACTAAAAATTTGAAAGCCAGTTCTACATATGAGAGAAAACATACAGTGTTTGTCTTTCTGGGCCTAGGTTGCCTCACTCAGTCTCACACACTTTCCTGCAAATTTCATAAATTCATTTTCTTTCATTACAACTGAACACTATGCCATTTTGTATATGTATCACATTTTCAATATCCAGTCATCTGTCCATGGCATCTTGGCTGGTTCATTTCCTAGCTATCGAGACCACAGCATCAGCGAACATGGGTGTGCAACTATCTCTGGGTTGGAATATGGAGCCCTTTGGTATGTGCCCAGGGTGGCACAGCTCGGTTGCATGATCACCATCTTTGTATATTCTGACTTTTGATGAACTCTTCTCATTTCTCTTCCCCATCCCCATCCCGGCTTGGTCCTTCCTGCTCCCCTCCTCCCCCCCCGTCTACTTTCTATCACAGGCTGCACTATCCTCCCCTCTCAGGCCAGTTCTTCCCTCTCCCTGATCTAATGGTCTACAAGCTGGAAGGCAAGTACCATTTCTCTTTGTCTAATTTTAAAATGTCTTTCCAACATTCCAAAAGCTAGAAAACAAACTTGGAGAGGTATCAATGCACTGGGTCCAATTATAAATCTTGGGATTTTGCAATAAACAAATTGCAATGACAATAGCAATGAAGAGAAATTTAGCAGAAATTGATTTTTAAAAACCTTATATTTGGGTTCAAAAAGGAAAGTTGCAATTTTGGGGATTTTATTTCAGACAAGAGGAGACAGGGTGAACAGAATAGGTGTTTTTGCCAATGTTTAAAGCGTATGTAAAGAGAAACTGACCTTGCTTTGTGCCTTCTAGAAGTTGGAACCAGGAGGCCAGCGGGAGGGAGATACTGGCTATGCTGAGGAATGATTTCTTTCAGCTTCACTTGAGAGCAGAGGAATGTGTTGTCCTGTAAAGGGACAGAGTTCCTGCTGAAGAGAGTTTAAGCAGTGGTTGCATAATTGTCTAAATAGCCATGGTCGGAGGAAAGCAGCTTGCTGCATGTCCCCCTCCCAACCCAGCTCTGCTTCTGCAGACAAACTGAGGGCTTGTGCTGACAAGCCCTGCACAAGCTTTTCTGAGTAGGTAACCTCCTGAATGTGATGTGATGCTTATTGCTCTGTAAAGCAAATTTGTGGAGATACAACAAATTAAAATCAAAGAATGTGGTTAATCTGACAAAAACAGATATTTAACAAAAAACGATGAAATATTTTCCGTCATTTAAACATCTTTTTTGATTTATTTATCTTGATTTTTATGTGCCTGCGTTTTGCCTGCATGTCTATAAGTACACCCGCACCTACAAAGCTTGCAGAGGCCAGAAGACGGCATCAGATCTGGAACTGCAGTTACAGACAGTTGTTAGCTAGCATGTCAGTACTGGGAATGGAACCAAGGCCTCTGGAAGAGCATTCAGTGCTCTTAACTGCTGAGTCATCTTTCCGTTCCCATTTTAAATTTTTTAACATTTTTGTTAATATTGAAAAGAAAATGGAGCTCAAACCCAGTATTGACCACTTGACTTGTATTTACCTACATTGTTTTGAACTTAAAGTTGTCTGGAGATTATTAACCAAAAGCCTTGTAGTAAATGTATGCAAGACTTCAAAAGAACCGTTTGTTTCACAACAAAACTAGGTTAGTCTTAATCCATCTAAAGACATCAGTCAACTCAAAGTGTCCTATGACACCATTTTAGATCCTTTGTAGCTAGGGATGATATTTTTACCACTGAAAAAATCATAGACATGACCCATTTGGATCTTCTTAAAAGCAGTGCTTTTGCCTCCAATCATGTAGAAGTGAAAAATATCTGTGCACTAGTACATACATATATATATAGGAATATTCAGATATGCTTAAGTAAATAGGGAAAAGGAAGAAGGAATAGAGATAAAGATCTGGAACAAGAGGCCATCTTCATATTCAAAACAAAAAAAAACAAGCCTAATACATTCAGAGTGACTTGTTTGATTTTTACTAATTCTCATATTCTGCTTAGTCTTCATATTTTATAAAAATAATTATTCCACATCTCTTTAGCCCTTTGTTCTTCTGTATCAGAGTACAGTTCAGCTATGTGTCACTGTTTAAACAACAGGTCTAAAGTCATAGTCTGTCCTATCTGAATGTCGTTTAAAATCACAAACTGAAGAATTTGAAAATTCCTTAACACAGACGAGAAAATCTCTAGTGTTCCACAAATCACATCCTATTTTATGCCTTGCTTTTCTCCAGACAGGACAAATTCCCCAGAGTTATGTGCGTTCCACAGCATCCTCCTTTTTATTTAATTATTTTTAGAAAGAAAAGCTTTTTCATAGCACCCCCACAAAATCTGTCCTACCAAGCACCACAAGAAGTCACACAGAGCACTGAGCCCCAGACAATGCTTGCGATTGTAGCTCTTCTCAGCTTTTGCCTCTCTGGCCTGCTGGCCTGTGATTTGTGCACATTCTCTCATCTGAATGCAGGTTTAACACTCGGAGACCCAGGAGCCACACATATCTTCCAGACCTATCCCAAAGTCAGAGGAGTTGCTCCTTCAGTATAAGGAAGCCACTACATCAAGGAAGAGGAGTTGGTCTTCAGCATGAAGACCTTAGTACACCAAGGCAGAGGAATTGTTACTTTAGCATGAGGACCTCATCACATCAAGCCAAAGGAGTTGTTCCTTGAGCATGAGGACCCCACCATGGAAAACAGTAGATTCCATTGTCTTGGATCACATTTAAATTGGCTTGATAGGAGGGACCTTGCATGCAAATAACTGCTGAATATTCTCAGACTAGAATCATTCACTTCAGAAGACAACTGAATCAAACATAAGACTACATTCAGCAAGTGTATTCAGATGCCACTTGGTAGACCTTTGTCAAACTATGTAACCCATCATTGTTTGAAAACCGGCTGTCTTTCAACTAGGATTTTCCTGTCTCTGCCTCTCAAATACTAGGATTATAAATATATACCTCCATGCCTAGTTTATAAAATATATTTCTATGTACAAAAATACATACTTATCATGCCCTGATTTTTATTGGTAAATGCACAGCAAATTAAATAAACAAGGTGACAGTTCAGTAAAGAATAAAAAGTCAAGACTTGGGGCTGAAGAGATAGCCCAGCAGTTAAGAGCAATTACTGTTCTCACAGAGGACCCTGTTCAGTTCCCAGCATCCACATGGTGACTCACTACCATCTGTAACATGGGTTCCAGAGGATCTGATACCTTCTTCTGACCTCCACAGGTACCAGGGACACATATATGTACATACATACAGCCAAACACTCCTACACATAAAATAAAAGTAAATAAATCTTTAAAAAAAGCAACTCAAGGCTAATCTTAATCTCTCTCCACTGCACCTGACCATCCTGCTGGTCAGCTTGAATGCTGAGGCCCTGACGGAGATTGATTTAGTCTACACTGTATGTTTGGTGACCCTTCAACTTATTTTGAGACATTCAGATTCTTCAAATCCTTTTGTGTAGATGACATCTATCTGGGACTAGAATACCCTAGTCTTTAATGTTTTTATTTTCTGTTATTAACTCATGATCATCCCTCAGGAAGGGATGATCAATTTTCTGCATTGTTGTATGTGAGCAAGTACCACCTATCAGTTTATCTTGGGTTTCCTGTGATTTCTCTGATTTAATTATTTCAGCTTTTTCTCTGATTCCCTGCTTAGAATTAAAAACTTTATCAGGCCTGGTGTGGAATATACCTTTAATTCTAGTACTTGGGAGGCAGAAGTAGGTGGATCACTATAAATTCAAGGCTAGCCTGGTCTACAAAGCAAGTTCCAGGCCAGCCAGAGCTACATAGTAAGACCTTGACTTGAAAAGAATGCAAAGATCATTTTATCAGTTGTATGAATTGTGCAATTTTTGGACATTGTGCAATTTTTTTCCTACTTCACACAGTCTATATCTTAGCCTGGCATCTACTGCAAACTTTACTAAAGGTAAAATAAGCATCATAATGAAGTGCTCGAAGCACAGGGCTCCTCTCCTTCAAATCATTCCACACACTCTTATTAAAACGACACTTTAAATAAGATCTCCAGTGCCATTCTCTCAAGGATCTCTAGCTGTTCTTTCATCCTTCGCCCTGCATTTACTTTTGGTAAAAAGGCAGCATTTTGTTGGCTTTCATTAGTTTGGCTCAAACCATCAGCCTTACTAACAATAGGCTGATTGTCAGTGCAATTAGCCTTTGATCTGGCACTCCCTCCCTCCTCCTTTCTCTGCCTAGAGTAGTGGCAAGCAGTACCTCAGCAGGACTCATTACATCTCTGGAGCCTCGGTTTTCTCATTTGCAAAACAAGCAGGGTTACCCACATCTAAGAGTTGCTGGGCAAAATGGCTCCATTTCTCCCAAACAGTCAGCACTCAATAAGTGAATGTCTTTGCCCTCAAAGATGCTTGTAGGAAATTACAGCAGCAAATCCAAGCTGCAGGAAAGTGAGAAGTCACTTTGTGTTCTTTTACAATCGGGGTTTTAGTGACTAATGCAAGCTTTTAAAAACCCGCTTTCGAACTATCAAAAATGTAAAGCCAAGAAGGAAGTCCAAAAGTTTTGAAATTTGCCCTTCCATTTAAGATTAACATCTAACTAAACACTCTGAGAGCATGTTGTACTTTTCCTTTGCAGAACTGATCGTGATTATGATTAAATGCCTTGGGCTCTGGTTTCAGATCCACTGGCCCAACCCCCACCCAGCATTTTGTTGCCGGGTCTAGCCTAGAAGACACTATATAACCCAGGCTGGCCTTTAGCTCATGGTAATTTTAAAAAATATTGTATTTATCATTTTTGTTTTATATGTATGAGTGTATTGCCTGCATGTAAGTGCACCTGTGTTGTGCGATGTTCGTGGAGGGCAGAAGAGGGCATCGAATTCTCTGGCAATGGAGTTACAGATGGTTGTTAGGCACCATGTGGGTGCTGGGCACCGAACCCTCAGCTTAAATAAAAAGGCAGTGATTCTGAAAAGGTGCACAGCTTTTATCCAGCATGTATGAGGCTCTGGGCTCAATCCTCAGTACTACAAAAACAAACCCGAACAAAAGAGTGAATCTACATGACCTACAAGGAATCTATCACTGGTGTGTTCTCATTTCAGGCTGCTTGCACTTGACCCTATCTTGTTAAAAACTGCATCTTGTAAAGCTTCCTCCTGTTCTGCTAATAAATGTTTTAATATGGGGGAGATAGGCTGAGAGGCAGAGGCCTCAGTTTCAAGAAGTGCTATCTCCCCAAATCACTTTATTAAAGCCCAGTTGTTTAACCCATGAAATCAGAGCATTCTAGTTCGTGTAACAGCATTACATTCTTCACCTGTTGCAACTTCATTAAAAATGTTCACTGGCTTTTCTGTCAGATGCCTGTGCTCCTCTTCCATGGACCAGAGCTCTGTTCCCAGATTCCGAATACCTGTAATTCCTGTTGCAGGGGCTCCAGCTTCCTCTTCTGGCCTCCATGGGCATCTGCACTCACGTACACATAACCCACACACACATACGTACACATAATTTTTTCAACATTTTAATAAAAAAAGAAAAGGAAAAGCCATCAGCCATCCATAGCTCTTCAGTTGGGGGGGGTGTTGTGAGCCCCTCCCCAAACATGTTGAAATGCTGACTGGTTTGATTTTGGGCAGGCAACCACCACTGGCTGCTGTGAGCTCATCAGGGTAGTGGTCTGTCATGCCCAGGAGACACTGCTTTTCTGTAGTCCTCCCTTGCCTTACTCTTACAATCTTTCCACCTGATAGGATCTTTTTCAAAATTTTAGTGTGTGTGTGTGTGTGTGTGTGTGTGTGTGTGTGTGTGTGTTACTGTGTTTGAGTCAGAGGACAACTTTTGGGAGCTGGTACTCCCCTGCCACGGTAGGTTCTGAGACTAAAACTCAGGGATTAAACTCAGGTGGTCAGGCTTTCTGGGCAAGTGCCTGTCTGTGAGGAGCCCTCCTAACAGCCTGTGCTGGCCTCTTTTGACAAAGGCAGCACTTTTGTACTGGTTTTCAGGCCCGTGTGGTTTAGAGTCAGGACCCAAGGGGCTGGAACATATACAGACTAAACACTTGAGCTGAGCTTTTAGATTTCAAAGGAATTTCTGAAAAACATGAGATTCTTTAACTTTGCCAAAACAATTTGATAAAACTCTACATCTGAATATGAGTAGTGTCTATCTTTTCCTAGCTCTTAAAACAAGGCTTGGCACTAGGTGGTTACCTTGAAATCTGTGAGGAAAGCACGTTTGATAGGCATGTGTCTGAGCTCTAGCACCGTGTTCTAGCCAGCCAACTGTGACCGTCTTATGCTATTAACCAGTAAGTAGTACTTAGAGAAATGCTATTCTGACATAAAAGAGGGAAACTAGGTTTTAACTGATCTCTTCACTTTCTCTGTGGTTTCCTTTCAACTCAGTCAGTGCCTCAGATTGCTTTCCCATGTTCCACCTGCTTCTCACCAGGGCCAATCTCTGTAAAAGTGGAAATCCACAATGGGGTGGCCTCACACTCCAACGCTGTACCTCCTTGTCAGGCTTCTTGCTGAGGATGGCCTCAGAGCACCTCTTAGCCCACTTCAGTCGTTTGCTCACAGGCTCACCATTAATACTTCCCCGAGCATTCTGTCGGGGGCCTCGGTGAACCACAATAGCAATCTAAGAATGCATTTAGAGTACAGAAACCATGGAAACCACATCATGTGAAGCAATAATAGGAACTGGGTGTACACCTAGAGAAGATTTAAGGTACTGTGTTAGTTATCAGCAGAGGGTGGACATTTTACCGAGGTTAGCTGAGATACATTCTGTGCAGTTCTCTGCATCCTAACTAGGACAACTGAGCAGAAGTGACACAAAAAGCAGATTTGGACTAAAGACAGAAAAAACTCCTAATAAAACCTTGTAAAGCCATAAAGTTCCAATCACCAGGAGTGTTGAAACAGAAGACAGAATTTACTACTTTTTTTTTTTTTTTTGGATTTGTGGGGGCAGGGAGGCTGGAGAGATGGATCAGCGATTGACAGCACTGGTTGTTCTTGCAGAGGACCTAGGTTCAATTCCCACCACCTACATGGCAACTAACAACCATCCATCTAGGAGATCCGACGCCCTCTTCTGGCCTCTTCGGGCATTGCATAACACAAGTGCACTTACATACATGCAGGCAATATACTCATACATATTAAAATAATAATAATAATAAAAAGTGTGTGTCTTTTTAAAAAATTATGTGTATGAGTGTAATGCCTGCATGTAGGTAGGTAAATGAACCTGTGACATCAAATATCAGAAAAGGTCAGCTCTGTGTGTGTCTTTTTGAGAACTCACTATGTAGACCAGGCTGTCCTTGATCTCACTGAGATCTACCTGCTCTCCCTCCTGAGAGTGCTGAGATTAAAGACATGCACCAACACACCTGGCCTAAATAATTTAAAATTTCCAAAAGAAAATAGTCTATTCCTGAGGATCCATCACCCTAACCCTCAGCCTCACATTCAACCTCACCCTCACCCTCATGCTAACCCTAACCCTAAGCCTACCCCTAAGCCTACCCCTAACCCTAACCCTGACCTGGAAGTGAAACTTAACCCTAACCCCGAGGGCTGCCTATGAACCCTAACCCTAACCCTCACCATAACACTCAGCCTCACATTCACCCTCACCCTCGCCCTCACCCTAACACTAATCCTAAGCCTAACCCTGACCCTAACCCTAACCCTAACCCTGACCCGGAAGTCAGGCTTTGATAGTGAAGATCCAAATTTATTTCTGTTTGTTTTGTTTTGTTAGTCTTTTGAGTCATGGTCTTTCTATATGTCCCTGCCTGTCTTGGAACCCACAATGTAGACCCAGCTGGACTTGAACTTGCAGCAATCCTGCTTCTGCTTCCCAAGTGTCGGCAACACAGGTGGGTATCATGACGGACAGATGTCTACTCTGCTGTCCTCTCTTTATTCGGTGAGCGTTTGTGGAGCCCCCACTGTGCAGGTGGCTCCCCCAAACAGTGGTGCAAAAACAGAAGACAGAGCTGAAAGCACAAGGAGACCCAGGCACTGAGTGCATACACTGTGATGTGTGGGGCCTAATAAAGTGTGCACAGCTGATATCTGAGAGAGTGACTTGAGCTGCCCTAGCTGACACCAAGAATCAACAGGCCCAATAAAGCTGCAGCTCTAAGCACTATATTTTAGGGCAGTTTGTTATGAAGCAGCAGAGATGAGAACAGGGTGGAATGAATTCACATATATAAAGAGCAGACAGCAGTAGCCTAGCAAGTGCCACGGGCTCATAAATATTAATGCCTGCAGTTATCTTACTATTAGTGATCATAGTTATGAAAATGATGTTATGTAAAGGGCACTGTGTATCATTATCTATCTCGGTTTATTCAACTTTATCATTCTTCAGCTGTCTGCTCACATTTCTGGCTCTCCCCTCCAACTTCGCTTGCCGGCTATGTGGCTCACGGCCACCAGCAGCATATCAGCAAGGAGCTGGGTATTCCACATTCATTACTTACCTTACCTGGACTGGTGCTCTGCCTTCCCTCCTGTCGGAACCACTTTCAGAACGCCCCTTCAAATCCACTCTCTTACACAGTAGCAAGGGAGAATTATTTTAATTCCAATTTGTCCTATTTACAGTCCTTCTGTAGCTTCCCATCGGGCAGAGACAGCCTCACCTTGGTTTCAGGCCCCACATAATCTGTCCTCTGCTTACCTCCTCAGACTCATCTCAGCCCTTTTTGGGGGATTAACTGCTCCTGCGGAAGGATACCATCTTAAGCTTCATTTTCTCACAGCAGATCCTATGCGCACTCAGTTCCATTGTTGGGAGTCTGACTGGTGGTACAGAGCATAGTCTAAAATGTGGCCTGTGTTATTCTTTGGTAGTTGGTTGTACATGTCAGTTGTGTTACTTTGAGTGATCAGACCTAGATGTATGTGTGTTAGAATTATTATGTGTTTTTGATGAATTTGTTGCTGCTGAAAAAAAAGGGGGTGTGTGTGCCTAGTATCTTGGCATTGTATTTTATTGTTTTAGATTCACATTCTAATTGAATGAACAGGACAGAAAGTACCTTTATAAACCCTCCCCCAGCATTTGTACAACTTCTGCCATCAACAGCCTCACCACACTAGCACTGGTCCATTTGCTGTGGTTACTGAACCTTTGGTACCCTTATCACCCAAAGCTCACGGCTTGTATTAGGGTCACTCAGTGTTCTATGTCCTAAAGGTGTGGACAAATGTACAATGATATGATAGACCCACTATTGTAGTATCGTGCAAAGTAGCTTCTCTTCCCTAAAATTCCTTAGTGTGTCTCTTCATCCCCACCCCTCAAACTACTGACTAGTGGTCACCACCTCCTCCATAGTTATCCCTTTTCAGAATGACAGGAAGGAGGAATCAGTGTGGAAGACCCCAAGTTTTAACTAACATTCATCTCCTGAGACTTCACATTAATGAACATATTCTCTTGCTGGAGACACGGACCTTGTTTGCAAAGATTTCATCAAATGCAAGATACAAAAGCAAAATAAGAACGGGAGTCAGGGCTAGAGAGATGGCTCAGCGATTAAGAGCCCTGGCTGCTCTTGCAGAGGACCTGGGTTCAATTCCCAGCACCCACATGGCAACTAAGAATTGTCTTTAATTCCAGTTCCAGGGGATCCAATGCCCTCTTATGACCTCTGTGAGCATTACATGCATGTGGTACATTCATATGCAGAAAACAGTCGTCACATAAAAAATAAATAAATAAATACATTTTATTAAGGAATGAGAGTGTGAAAAGGGCTTCACTCGCCACAGCCCATAAGTGACACAGCACCTCAGCATGCTGAGCTAGCTGATCCCAGCCAAGGAAGGAAAGAGCTACTGAAGGAGCCAAAACCTTATCTGGGATTTAAAGGAGTAGGATTAAGCTAGCCAGAGGTAACTGGAAAAGGTTTTCCAAGCAAAGGAAATACCATAAGCAATTAAATAAATGTTAAAAAAAAGAGGAAAAGAAACATTTTTTTTTTTTAAACCAGAAACAGGGCTAAGCACTCCATGCATTCTACAGCATTTAGCCTTCACAACAGTCTTGGCAGAAAGTACTTTTAACTGAGGCAGAGGTAAATCAGTAGGCTTTTTGAAAAGGAACAGACTGGGGTTTGAAAACCATGACTTCAGTGTCTTTGGCTACTGCAAGAAAAGCAGCTCTTTAAGAATCTGCAGGAATTGAGATACTGTTGAAGTGGCCTGTCCAGGAACGAGGGCAGAGGCATTGAGATTCAGGGACACTAACGAAAATAGAAATAAAAGGACTTGATCAGCCAAGAAAAGTGAGAAAGAAGCAGAGAGCAGGCCAGGTGCTGTGGCACATGCATTTACCCCCAGGGCTCAGGAGGCAGAGGCAGGTGGGTCTCTGATAGAGGTCAGCCTGTTCTACAGAGTGAGACCCTGAAAAAAGAAGAAAAGATAAAGACAGAAGCTGAGGACAGTAATATTCAGTGGGTTTTGAGGAGCAAGGAACAGAGAACTCAACTAAAATTATCAACCAGTGGCATGGTGACTGTGGCTAAGGCTTAAAGACTCCAAGATCTCATGAAGGCCCATTCTCGGCATGCTGGTGCTGCAGATCCTGGACTCAGAGTGTCTGCTGCATCCTCTTGTGATCACAGCAGAGCCAGCTTCCTGCCCTGTCCCTTTTCTGAGCATAGCTAAAGAGGAACTCCCTCCCCAACTCTCAGTGCCGGGTGCTGTATCTGTACCATCAGGGACCTTATACACTTTGAGACCCCAGAGCATCTCCTGCATCCAGTCATTCACGGTGTCCAGCGAAGAGCATACCAGCCAGCAGCCTGGACTGCTTTCAGGAGATCTTTGGGAAAAGGCGCTCTCAGTCCTGGTTCAATGAGCACTGTGCAAAGAGCTTCTTAGGATGCTCAGTGTACTGGATTCTCCAACTGTAGTGTGGAAGGAGACTGAAAGCTGAAGATGGGAATGTCCCTGGACATCACCCTCCACAGGGAGGGTCACCATTAGGGGATAGTCGAGGTGACCTTACATTCTCAGGATCCCCACTGCAGCCACTCATTCCCGGCTGACTTCCTTCCAGGTCTTCAAACCCAGTTGCACCCACATGTCTTGGGCATATATGCAAAAGGTGCTGGGCTAGCCCTAAGCGATACATCTCCAAGGCAATCTCTACATCTAAGGCTGGGGGAACATGAGGGAAGACGGAGTGGAAAGAATGCACGAGTCTGAAGGACAAGACACTTACTGCTAGTTAATGCATTCTAGGCATGATAGGGAAGCCGCACCAACGAAATCTCCACAGTATGGTGTCTAACGAGACCAGAATAATGACAAAACCAATTGACATGCCAAAGTGGATGGGGGAAATTTCCTGGGATCCCACTTAAAGATAAAGAGCTACAGGCCATCAGTGGATGCTGAAGGAGGGAAAATCAGTTTTCTCCAGGGACTAGCTTCCTGAGAGGTTATTTAACCCCAGTGGACAGTTCTGAACACAGGTACACAGAAACATCACTAAATGGACTCAGTATATTACATGTATATGTATTTATAAGTGAATATATATGTGACAATATCAAAAAAGAGGACAAGAAATTCAGAGTGAGCAAGGGGACATGAGAGGAGATGCAGGGGGACTGGGACGGGTGGAAAAAATGCAAATACAATACTCATGTCTGAAATCTCAAAAAAAAAGTTTTTTAAAGGTGTTAGGAAAGTGTTTCAGATGTACAGCGAGAGAGGAAATGATAGATAGTTGCTGGGGTGGCCACCAGCTGTGACTGCTGCAGAAAACCAAAAGCAATGCTTTTTGAAAAACGAGTTTCTTTCACACTTAGTATGTCCAAACACACCTGCCAAATTACAGCCTCTGTCTATACAAAAGCGTGTCCTTGAAAAATATTTTTAATTGTAATAGCTCTAAGCTAGAAACAATCCATCAGCTACCAAAGATGAATGAGCAAATTATAAATCCATACAACAGCTGTTCTGTCATCAAAAAAATGAAATGATAATGCATATATTAACACTGTAGTCAGTGAAGCACTGTTCACAACAACCAAAATAAGGAATCAGCTAATGTGCCCATTGATGGCTGAATGGCTAAAGGAAATGTGGTATATTTACACAGTGGAAGATTATTCAGCCATAAAAAAGGATGAAATTCTGTCATCTGTGGTTACATTCAGCAGACATTAGGCAAGTAAAATAAGCCAAGCACAATAGATAAGTGCCAGATAATATCTTTCAAATGTGTACTACAGACAGTTGATCTCATAAAATAGAAAGGACAGCAGTGGTCATTAGAGGCTAGGATGAGTGGGAGGCATTTAGGAAATGTGTTCTTTATAAATACACATGCCAGTATCCTCAGTATGAGCCCTGTGTCTCATCATTATCACCACAAAAGACCAAAGTACGTTTAAACAGGACAAATAAGCTCTGGTGTGCCTGTAGCTTGCAGCTATTTATTTAATGCATTATGAAGAAATAGAAGAAAGGGGTTCGAAGCTTCCTGCCACACGAAAGTGAGAAGTTTCTAAGGAGAGGGAAATCACACATTGTGCACATGTGTAGATATTGTGTATGCATGTGTAGGTATTGTGTGTGCATGTGTAGGTATTGTGTGTGCATTGCTACCGTGCACCTCATAAGCATTCTAGGACAAGAAAGGTGACTCAGCAGTTAAGAGCACTGGCTGCTCTTGCAGAGGGTCTGGGTTTAGTTCCCAGCTACCACATGGTGACTGACAGCCTTCTATAGATCCAGTTCCAGGGGTTCTGATACCCTCTTCTGACGTCTCTGAGCATTGTGTGCACTTCCATACATACAGGCAATACACTCATACACATAAAATAGAAATAATAAATAAAAAAATTTTAAAGTATAAAACATTATAAAGGCTGCCAACTACCTATATTAGCAGAAAAGCAGACTGGTGAATATGTTCATTTTAGTAAGAAATGTTAATTATACCTCAATAAAATTGTCAAAAAAAAAAAAACAAAACAACCAAAGTGGGGTGTGATTGCATACATCTGTAATCCCAGCACTCAGGAGTTAGAAGCACAAGGATCAGAGTTTAAGACAAACCTCAGTTACAAATTGAGTTGAGGCCAGCCTAGGCTCTATGAGACCCTACCTCAAAAAAAAAAAAAAAACAACCAACCAAGCCACAAACAAACAGCAACAAAGGAGAACTGTTGCCTGGGTGTGTCTTATTTGGGCCACTGATGGTCCACTGAAATGGAGGACATGGGTTTGGAAGATTTAAAGTTGTAGTTGAGATATACTGAGCTTGTAGTGACCCTAGAATCCCCCAGTACAGATGTCAGTCAGTTTTTGGATGTAAGGGTCTCTCTGAGAATGAATGTCTGAGCTGGAGACGTTGTTACAGTTGAAATATGCATACTGAATTTCGTGACATTGACTTTAAGATTGAACTGTAAGGACAGATTACTACCTGGTAATTTGATCCTATTAAAGATAGGTTTTTGTTGACTGGTTGATTGGTTAATTTTTTCATAGTACTAGAACTCAGGGCCTGGCAGATCCAAAGCCAGCATTCTGAGTTACAACCCCACTCCCAGTCTGTAAAAGCTGGTTTTAATGTCTCTACAGGTGCTCAGTGCTGTTCAAGTGTAGTATTCTGAAGCAAATGGTTATTTATTTAGGGGGTTATTTCAGTAAATTAAAATGTGGATCAGGATGTAAGTTTTGTGTAGAAATAAAAGATGCTAAGCTTGGCTTAATAATAGAGGGAATGCTGGAGTTCTCAGGGAAATTTGGGAGGAGAAAGAAGTTGGAAGGAAAATGAAAGGGGTGAAATGATCCAGGGAACTTTGGAACAAACTGATTTATGTTATTTGCTTTACTGTGTCACAACAGACTCCTTGTTGCTATGTCCAAATATTTTGCTACTGACTTACCAATAGCTTTTGGGGAAGTAGAGGGAACAGGTGAGTCTAACATGGGGTGATGTACACACAAAAAGGAGCATTTTGGAAGGGGAGACCCAAGATAAGGACTGTCATTGGACAAAAGCCTGTGTCAGACTCACGGGTGACCAGGAGATGAGAAAGCTCTCAGCCAAGAGTCTGTAAGGAGGATGGGTCAGAGATGGTGCTCAGAAACATGTTTATGTATATTATAAAAGGGGATGGGCCTTGTTTTAGTTTGCCTTCAGTTGCTGTGATAAGAATACTAATCAAAACCAACTTTGGGAAAAAAGAGTCTATTTGCCTTACAAGCACAGTCTATCATCAAGGGAAGCCAAGGCAGGAAGTCAGGGCTGGACACTTGTAGCACAGATCATAGTAAGCACACTGCTTACTAGCTTGCTCCCTTGGCCTGTCCTCAGCCTGCTTTCTCTTAAGAAGAATTTTAAAAAATAAGTGCATCAAGGTTTGTATGTGTTTTACTAGCTGAAGAAAGCAACACTGGACCTCAGGATCTTTCTCCAAAGACAGGGCTGAAGCACGTTGCTGCTGAGATCTCCATGTGCTGAGATCATTCTTTGTCTCAGACATTTAATATTGTTGAAATGATTTAGAACTTCCTTAAATTTTCCCAAGAATTCACCCTCTGCTGATTCAAGCAATTCATTAACAGAGGGCAGAATATGAGATTCTGGAGTCTGGGCTCTTCCAGTAAGCTCTGGAAAATTCCAAAGGCAGTCAGAAACAATAGGATGATGACATGGAGATTCTTTTGGGAGTCTGCTATTTCATCTTCAAAAGCAAATAACTCTAAGCAAAGAAAATAGACATTAAAAGTCACTGTACTATTTGATTCTACCCACACGAAATAGCCAGAGCAGGTAAAGCTTCAAGGAGAGGGAGAAGCCTGGTACTTGTACGGTGCTAAGAGAAGGGTCAAACAGGGAGCAAACCCTGAATGCATGGGGCTTTCTTTGGAGGAGGCGAAAATGTCTGAAAGAAGAAAGAGGTGACGACTGGACCACGCTGTGAATGTATTGACTGCATACTTTGAAATGATTAATTTTATGTTATTTATCACTTCAGAGAAGTCACTAGTGACCTTGAGCTCCATCAAGATTCACACCAATTTCGTTCTCTGAAATTACATTGCTGTATTCACTAACTGTAGAAATTTGATGGATCATATTTTTATGTATCTTATTTGTACTGAGTCTATAATTCCAAAATTCTGTTTCTCAGTTGAGCTTTAAATTAATGATGTTATCAACCATCATTATAACTCCCATTTATTGCATATTTACTATAAGAATTTTCTAATCTCTCTGAGGGAATGAAGTCACCCAGTTTTCACAACAAACCTATGAAGCCAGTACAGTTGTTATTCTCATTTTTAAATTTTATTTATTTTTTTACTTTTTATGTGTATGAGTGTATTGTCCACATGTACTCATATTGTACAATGTCCACAGAGGTCAGAAGATGGGGTCAGACCCCTTGGAACTGGAGTTTTGGCCAGTTGTTAGCTGTATGTTGGTGCTGGGAATCGAACCCATGTCCTTTGCAAGAGCAGTCAGTTCTCTTAACCTCTGAACCATCTCTCCAGCCCCTATTATTCTCATTTTACACTAAACCTAGCTCACACACCAGAGCAGTACACAGTATGGTAAGCCTCATGTCTTTACTCTTAATTGATTCAAAGCCTAAGCCTATTGTTAACGATTCTAAGATATGGTTTATGGTAGTACGCAACAGATTTGAAGAGACTAAATGCTTCTAGTTGCAAAAATGTTCCTATTTCTCAAGTGAATGAGTGTAATGTGTAATAAGTACCCAGTCAGTGAGCAATAACCTTGAATAAGAGATATGATCCAGTTTGAGGGGCAAAGGCACAGTGAATTAACTCTTAGTCATTAACTCCAAGTATTGTGGGAAATGCTTTGAAAATCTGGTGGCAACTTCAGTTGGTTGTCACTCTGCATCTAGGTCCCTATATTCCTTCTCAGAAATTTCTCTACAAAGGGGTCTTCTACAAGGCCAGCTATATGGGTATTGTTGTGTCAAAGGAGTCTTGGTTTATTGGTGGCTGACACGTCATTCAGTCACCCATCCACTCACTCATGTATCTTGTTACACACTCTTAAGTGCCCTAAGGCATATATCCTCAACTTCTGAATGTGATGCAACTTTTGGATCTTAGTGACCTGTGAGTCATTCACATCGACTGATGTCAGCTGATGCGACCCAGTGGCATGAGCTCTGGGCTTCCATCCAGCTGCATTTGAATAGTATGCTCTTTCAGGGCAGCCTTTCCTCATCTAGAAACCAAGTGTCATCTTTAAACCCGACTCCCCACATCCACCAAAAGAAGCTAGCATGCCTAAAACTAATCACTGATACTATGGAACTTGTCCTCCTTACGTGCAGCTGCCTCTGTGCCCAGAGTTTTTGCTTAGGTATGGACAATCTTCAAGGAACACGTGGTCTCACTAGTTTGGGCTCTTCATAAGTGTCAAATTTTAATTCCCCAAAGGTATTATTGAAGGAATTGATTGTGAACTACATAGTGCAGTGATCTTTTCAGATCTCACCTCATTCTCCCTGACCAGGCACCGAGACAGAAAACAGGACACTGTAAGGTGGAGGACACTGCCATCCTTGTTTGAGATTCAGCCTCTTATAATTGACCAGTGGTGATGGTAAGACTGCCTTAGAGAATATCACCTCAGTGAGCTTTAGACTAGACTTCCTTTACAACTAAGTCAGATTGTGTTACTTCCCTGCTTAAATTCTCCATGCGAGCGAGTCTCTTAACTCCAAGCCACTAGGCTCTGCATGGGCGCCACTAGGTTACTCAGATCCTCGTTGGCTCTGAATCTAGTTATACTGGTCTTGCTGCCCCTCAGGCTCATCAAGTTCAGCTCCATCTCAGGGCTCTTCTTTCTACTTGAATGCAGCTCTTCTCCAGGTGTTTGCACACCTTACACCTCACTTCTTTCTACAGCTCCGCTAAATGTCACTTTATTTAAATAAAAAATATTTTTTACTTATTATTTTTATTTTATTTTATGTGTATGAATGAATGTATTGCCTGTATGTGTCTAAGTGCACCCGTGCTGTGCAATGCCCACAGAGGTCAGAAGGAGGCATTGGATACCCCTGGAACTGGAGTTACCAATGGCTGTTAGCCACCACATGGGTGCTGGAAACTGAACCTGGGCCCTCTGCAAGAGCAGCCAATGCTCTTAAGCCATCTGAGCCATCTCTTCAACCCTTAAATTTAAGTCACTTTCATAAGGGGCCTAACTTATACAAAATAGCTTTCGGACATTTTCTCTCTCTTTACCATGCTTAATTTTTACTCATAGCAGATGATCATTTCTGACATATTTAAATATGCTTTCTACAATGCTAGAGAGTGAATTCTCCTCAAGTAATGTCGAACTTTCAGTGTCATTACAATCTGTCTTTTCTATCTAGATTTCCCCGGCAATGAAAAGAATACCTCCATACTTTGGAAACTGAGTCTAAACACATGACACCAACATACAATTCAAATAACACAAAAGTAAAAAAGCATCAACTTAAGCTGGGTCAGCAATTGGGAAGCAGAGACAGGTGGATATCTGTGAGATCAAGGCCAGCCTGGTCAAGTTCCAGGTTGGAGCTATAGAGAGACACTGTCTCAAAAAACCAAAGGCCAGACAAACCAACCAAACAAACAAACAAAAAGACACACCAACTTAGATCTAAGAAGCAAGGTTGATAGCCTGGGTCACAGACCCTGTTGTACAAACATGTTTCCCTGCAGAGTAGAACTGCTCACTGACATGTGGCTGGTTGCCACAGGGACCTGGGGGAGGAGGCAAGGGCTCAGGAAAATTCATACCATTGAAAGGGCTGCAATATGATCACATTGTGACCTGTAAGATCTGACCTCAGTGACCATGGGGACACTGAACACTTTGGAGTTAACTCATTTCCTAGCACAAAAGCATAGTAAATACACTCTAGTGCTAGTGCTACCAACTCTGAGTGGGAAAACAGAAGAATGAGTGAATGATGAAGAAATGGCTTAGGGAGCAGCAAAATGAGGAGGGTTCGAGGGAAAGGAATAGAGGGCTACCTAATGATCTACAGTGCACCTTCAGGAAGTATGGCTGTGTGGGCTTCCGGCAGAACACCTCCCCCAGCCACCTCAATCCTGTCCATGTCCCAAGAGCCCAGTTAACAGCAAGTTGGGAATGAGCGTGCTGCCAAGTCCCTTGCCCAGGTGTACCTGCGACCTTTCTTCTTTTTGCTTTTGCTCTGCTTGGCACGCGTTTCTTCTCTCCCTCTGTTTTCCTTTCTGTACACCTTCTTGTCTCAGCTTTCTCCCTCATCTGTCTTTCTCCCGTCATAAAGAATAGGCACAGTTATTACCTGCAAAGCAGACCACAGATAAGTCTTTTGGGGGAGGAAGCAGAATTTGCAGAGGGGCTTCATTCTGTAGCCGAGGCTGACCTCAAACTTGCTATGATCCCCCTTTCACCTCAACCTCCTACGTGCTGGGATTACATGAGTGAGCCACCCTGCTTGACAAGACCGTAGATGTTCTTATGTCCAGATTTCTGATCTGTGCCTCTCCAACAACTTTGCTGAAGCTGCTGCTGTCCTCTGTCTCCAGTTAACTGGCCATCCAAATCCGTCTCCTCACACAGTGAAGGGGTTTGAGGATCACTAGAAGGACCTTTCTCCTGGAGCCTTTTTTGGCTCCTCTTTTTGTCTAAGTCTGGCTTGTCACTGGCTTGAGGTTATTTTTGACACCAGAGTAGTTCTGGCTGGCATGGGGAACAAACAGCATGCCCCAAACGCTGAGTTCTGTTGTAGGGCATGAGTGTGTACATTCCAAGCACAGGAGGGAAGGCATAGCATTTAGGAGGCTCGTCCATCTCGTGAATCAAAGGCAACCTGATGCCCTCTGCTGTAGTCGCACCTTCAGGAATTGCTTGCTGTATTCAAATTCCAGCTTTGCCACCTACAGACTATACAAGGAGGTTGTACAAGCTAATTAAGACGTATGTGTCAATCTTTCCTTCTGGGGAAGAACAGGCAATAGTTCCTACCTCAGGGACTGTGGTAAAGGTTAAATGAGATGCTTTCTGTCTGAAAGTGACTGTTACTACTAACTGGGAGTCAGTGCAAGTAGTCTTGCATGCCACTCTCCTTGATCACCAGTCCCTAGTGCTACTCTTTTGGAGATTTTGATCAGTTCAAAACCTATGAATTTTAACCTATTGGAATTTGGCACATCTACAAATCTATAGATGTCAGGGCTGGTTGAGTGAATGGCTCCTCTGTTACGAGTCAACATGAAGCAACAGGGCAGGTCATCTAGGAGCGGCAGCCAGGACTGCTACAGGAGCCGTCTTCCTTGCGTGTTCTGCTGCTAATTATGGAAGGACTGAAGGAGAAGCTGAGGTTTTATAAGCAAGGGAGTTTCTTATTGACGTATTTTGTTCATGGATTTTTGGTTGAAACCACAAGAGGATAGTTTTGATACTTTCTGTGTATCTCCGAAGCAATTTTATGATTTTATATGATGACAATTTTTCTCCAAAAACAATGATACCTTCTACCCCAAGACCCAATAATACAGGGTTTCAGTAGTTTGGCAGGAAGTATGGATTGGACACAGTTGTCAACGGGAAAACTTCAATTGTCTTCAGAAATCTCGTTCTGTTTGGAGTCACTAACGGGAGTCTGGGCTTCCTGAGTTGTGTGTGAGGCACACGTTGGGATCAGTCATGGGAAGATTCCCTCAGTCTGTTCCAGGTTCTTCCCAAGCTCCCAGATGTCATGCAATGAAGCTGTAGAGCATAAAGCAATGATTTCTTTCTACCCCACTTCTAGACAGTAAGCAGATAGGATGTTGTACAAACAGGTCCGAGTGCCTCAAAGTTAACTGGTTAAAAAGTCGTATTGCTGTCTATGTATTCAGACGAATGGAAACTTGAAAATTCTTTTATATGTTAGAAAGACAAGTCATGGGTAATTTTATTTCTTTTTTAGTTCTGTTCTTATTGCTTTAATCTTATTTATGCAAAACACTTAAAATTCAAGAAAATGAAAGACTGAATTCTGTCACCTTTTGGAGCAGAAGCTTCTCAGAGGTGTCGTCTCCACTACTTTGGGTTATTTAATTGCCGCTTCTTCTGTTTCCTCTGAGGCTGCCTATCCTTTCTTGCTCAGTAACAGTCTTTGGAAGTTTGCAGGAAACCTCATGATGCATCAAGGCTAACAAGAGTGATATACTCAAGGTGGAGCTTCAAAAGTTCTGGCTCCCAGTTCCTGATGGTTCAGAAAAGACACTCCAGAAAGAGCATAGGTTTGAGGAACTAGATGTGAGTCACTGACTTGAAATGTCTAGAGAGCTTGTTTATTTACAGAGGCTTTTAAAGGCAAAGTAAAGAAGCAGGGAAGTGAAAGAGATTTTTCCAGTGAGATCACATGGCACCTCCAAACAAAGAGAAACTATGAGAGATTTACTGTCTATGCTGAAACAAGTGTGCGCCAAAGAAACACTGAGATTCAGAATCGTTCATGAAAACATCTGAAGGCTTTATAATAAATCCTGGAAGTTATTTCCTGTTTTTTAGCAGGCCTGACCCGAAAAACTTACTGCTGTAGAAATGAATGCCATGAATAATTTGCTTCTGATTCTCAGAATCCATTTATGTAATGAATTAATTCCTCTATAAATCACTGTTATCTCTACTACATTATTTACGAGACACTATTGTGACTAGGCTTCATGTAGTTGACCTTACCATCTGTGGGAATTTGGATGAGAAATGTGCCCCATAAGCTCACATATTTGAACACTTCATCCCCAGTTGGTGGTGCTGTTAAAGGTGGTTATGGAACTTTTAGGATAGGAGCCTTACTGGAAGAAGTATGCTGTTAGGGACAGGCTTTGAGTGTTTATGGTTTCATCCTACTTCCAACTTATTCTCTCTCTCTCTCTCTCTCTCTCTCTCTCTCTCTGCTTTGTGTTTTTAGTTCAAGATGTTTTTAGTTCAGCTTCCTGCTCTGACCACCTGCTGCCATATCTCCCCACCACTATCGCCTCTTCTCTCTGGAACCTTAAGCCAAAAATAAACTAATTTTTCCATAAATTGCTTTTGAATCATGGTGTTTTATCACAGCAACAAAAAATAATTGATACTGACTGAGACTGGGGCTGTTGCTGTGAAGAACTTAACCATCTTGTTTTCTGGAGGAATGGAGAAGACTGCAAATGCAGTTGAAGCTGTAATCAGAGCTTAGCAGGCTCTTCTAGTAGACTGTTCTAGACAGCAATGCTGAGAGCAATGCAGACAGTGGAGATCCAGCATATGAAATTTCAGAGAAAGCAAGGACTTTAATAACAATTGGGCTAGAGGCCATTTCTATGATATTTTGGCAAAAAATCTGGCTGTCTTCCACTCTGTCCTGAGGCTAAATTTAAAAGTAATGGACTAATTTCTTTGCTGGAGAAAATTTCAAGAAAGCATAATATTGAATCTGTGGCTCAATTATTACTAATATCTCTTGTGAAGGTTTACAGTGAAAAAGAGCATGTGTGGCAGAAAGAAATACAAAATGTACGGTTTAGAGAGAAGAGTAGAACTAGGAAGGTTAACGCTACAACCAAGGCATGTGCTTAAGGACAGGCTATAACTGTTAAGGAGATTAGCACCATGAAGGAGAGGCCTTCTGCTCTGCATTGAAACAGCAGGAAGCGTGCCCACAGGGCAAGACCCCACCCAGCTAAGCTTCCAACTTTTGAAAGGAGAGAGTCTACAGGGTTTCTTGCTCCTAGAAAGCAACTGCTTCAACATAGGAAAACTGATGCTTGTATGGTCAGAGAATGCAAGAGTTCATCCCAAGCTGGCAGCTAAGCTTGGCAGTGTCATCCATGGGTTACTGACTTTGGAGGCATGAAAGATGCAAAAGTGAGGGGTCATAGATTCTTCAACTACAGTTCCAGAGAGCACATGACAACAAAGTGTGACAGTGCTGGGCTGCTGCAAGAAGTCTCTCAGAGGCCAGGAGGGCTTGAGAGGCTAAAGCATGAAGCTGTGAAAGTAAAGCCTGGGTAACGAGGGAGGCCTCAAGATGCTGGAGATGCCAGAGTCATGAGACATCTGCCCAGAAGAGCTGTATGCAGGTGTGGAACCAGCCCAGGAGAGAGATGCATATTGCAAACAGAGAAGCTGGTGGGACTGAGCTATTTAAGCATTTTGAAACTAAAGTCCAAGATACGGGACATGGAGCCCCAGGACACGGTGCTTTCCATGCTGGGTCTCATTCTTGCTCTGGTCCAGTGTTTCCTCACCACGCCCCCATTACTTCCTCCAGAAAGGACATGTATATTTCCTGCCATTGTCTTTGATTTTTTATTTTTATTTTTACAGGGGGTTCACAGTTTGGAGATTGCCTTGAATCATAGAAGTCTTTGGAGTTTTGGACAATGTTGAGACTATTAAAGACAGTAGGGACTTTTGAAGTTAGAATAAATACATTTTTTCATCATGAGATGGTCATGAACCTATGGAGGACTGGGAGTCAAATGTGGTTGTTTGAATGAGAAATGTCCCCTACAGGCTCATGTATTTTAACAGCTGGTCCTCAGTTGCTGGAGCTGTTTGGGGAGGTTTTGGAACTTTTAGGATTGGAGCCTTGCTTGAGGAAGTATGCTATTGGGGTCGGACTTTGAGACATAGTTTCACCCTACCTTCCCATTTGCTCTCTTTCTGCTTCCTGTTTGCAGTTGAAGATGAGATCTCTCTCTTCCTTCTCTAGGAATTACAAGCTAAAAAGAACTCTTCCAGAAGTTGCTTTTGGTCATGATGTTTGATCACAGCAACAAAAAGTAATTAATGCACCATCCACAAATTATTCTGGGGTATTATCACCTTCTGATTTTATTTTATTCAGATGCAACCTAAAGCTCAAAGGACCTATGGAGTTTCTGTTAAAATTCACCATTTAGACTGGCCGTGGTGGCACATACCTTTAATCCCAGCACTTGGGAGGCAAAGGCAGGCGGATCTTTGAGTTCAAGGTCATCCTGGTTTATATAGTGAGTTTCAGGCTAGCTGGGGCTTCAGGGAGACCCTGTCTCAAAAAGACCAAAAAGAAGTCCATTATGTAGTTACTTCTCCTCCTTCTGATGAATCAGAGTCAGCTATGAAGACAAGTTCATGTATTCATTCAACAAACATTTTCAAGTAGCACTATTATCAAGGAATGTAATTATGAGAGGAAAAAATTACATATATAATTACACATAATATATTAACAGTTTATGACAGGGTGTGGCACAGGCTAGGGGAATTTTGAGGCAGACTCTTTACATACAGGAAATGGATGAAATAATCTTCAATATGGGAAGGGCACGCTAAATAGGAAGCACTGCATAAGTAAAGCGGCTAAGGAGATAAGAATGCATATTTAAGGAAGAGAGTCACTGAAGATTTTAGACTGCTGAAGACATGCTCAGAGCTTCCATTTGGAAAAGCAGCACTAAGTACACACTGAAGGTCTGCTGTGTGCTAGGCAGCAGTGCAAGCCCAGGAAACACCCAGCAGTGGGTGAAGCCAGCACACAGCCACATCAGAGATGGGAAGCTTCCCTGGAGGGTTTTAAGACAGGAGAAACACTGCCTCATTCAAGATTTTATGGTTTACTCTCTCTGATTGTCAGCTTATTTACCCCAGAGTGAGCCTCTCAGTTGCAAAAGCACCCTTTTGGGGTGGGCAGGCAGCCGGGGGTAGTGTGCTTGCCTAGCATGCACAAGGCTTTGTGTTCCATCGCAGCTCTGAGAGTAAGTGTTCCCTGTGGAGAGCCATTTCTCTAGCACTTGTAGAGTCTGTTTTCACCTTCATCATCGCAACTGAATCTTAACAATCCAATGCAATCTATAGATGAGGAAAGTTAAGTCCAAGGAGGCTCAAGCAATTTTCAAGTATCTGTGGCCTATAATGGACATAACCAAGATTTAAACCCAAGCAGTCAACTCTTGGATTACATAGGGTCAGCTGGACCTGGTTTAGTGACAACCCATATCATATCTGCTTTTGAGCTTTGTTATCAGGTTCTGGCAACTCTAAGCTTGGTATGGTCTCTGATCTCATGATCTTACCAGGTACTCATTATACTTAATCTGATGAACGAGTGAGTTATAAGAATCAAGTATTTATGAATACGCATTTTCAAATATAGGTAAGCAATTTAGATAACTGCTTATGTTGAAATTCTATTAACAACTTAAAGTAATAATAAAATAATAATGGTGATTGTAAGAATTATTATTTTCAGGAGCGGTGGCTCAACAGTGAAGAGCACTGGTTGCTCTCGCAGGGGACTGGAGTTCAATTCCCAGCACCCTCATGGTGACTACCAAACATCTGTACCTCCAGTTCCAGGAGATCCAACACCTTCTTCTGGCCTCGGCCAGCATTGCACACATGTAGTGCACACACATACACACACAGGCAAAACACTCATACACATCAAATAAAAATGAATTAATATATTTTTACAAATTATTATTTTAAGAAAAGATTGTCAAGAGCTTTCAAATAGTTGAATAAGTAGGGAGGTAACTGAAAGGTAATACAATTACAGGAAAGTTTGACTAAATAAAATTAGGAAGGAAATGATATTCTTTTGAGCCGCAAAATAAAAATAATTGAGGTAATAATAAAATGCATATACCTACAAGCATGTAAGTAAAAACTTTAAAAAAGAGGGGCAGTCATGGTGGTGCATACCTTTAATCCTGGCACTCAAGAATTGGAAGCAAGCAGATCTTTGTGAATTCAAGGCCAGACTGGTCTACAAAGTGAGTTTCAGGCCATCTGGGGCTGTAGGGAGACCTTGTCTCAAAGAGACCAAAAACCTTCCGTACGCATCAGAAAGCATTCGCAAAGCATTTTTTTCAAGCAGAGTGCCAGCTCAGTTTCTAGGGCACTTCAATGAAATTGGATTCTCTCTGTGGGCTACTTCTTCACACCGACCGGGAGCTGGAGAGCCGACAGAGCTTTGCCTTCTTCCATCTTACTAGAAGAAGGGAAGCTTCACAACAAGGAGCAGCATCACCGTCACAAGGGTCCTGTACCAGCAGAGCCAGCCAAAACATCTGCTCATCAGACTTCAGCTGAAAATGGCTTTTATTTACCACAGGGAGGTGACAGCATGTAGTTTCATAACTGCAGAAACACATAGGATCTAACAGTGGTGAGAAGTGTTGCTGTATTGTCCCAGTCTTCTCAAGTTTGACAACTGAAGTTTATTAATTAATTATTATTATTATTATTATTATTATTAGTAGTAGTAGTAGTAGTAGTATTGTGTGGGGGAGTGGGTTTTCTCTTATGGTGGGATTGAATTCAGGTTGTCAGGCTTAGTAGAAGCACAATCAAATTTTAATAAACCAATTCTTAAATAAATATTATTAAATAAACAGTTTTGTTTTTAGGTCTTTGAAATATGAATTGTTTGACTCTTTGACTTCCAGACAAAATATAAGATTAACAAACTTTTTCAAAATCTTCCAAATGGCTTTTTGAGGAGGATAGTCATTGGGATTCAAACCCAGGGCCTTGTGTGTGCTAGGCAAGCACTCTGGCCACCAACCTTTATCCCTAGCTCAAATGACTTTTCAACTTAAAGTTAGATTCAAACTCCTTACTGTAGACCACAGTTCCTGTATGATCTGGCTTGGTCTCTTTTCCAGTTCCATCAGTTATTCTCCCTTCTGGCTGCTCTCTGTTCTCTGTGGTCTTTCCTTTCTTTTCTCTAATACATGGTTTTCCTCTCCCTGGTCCCTTTGTCTTTTCCTGTTTTCTGTGTTACCCATATGTCAGATCAGGTACCACCTCCTTGGCGGTCTACCCCATTAAAGGACTCTGGGCCCTCTGCACCTGCAGTTATTGCATTAGCATATTTCAATCCCTTCATAGTCTTCATCTTTGCCTGCAGTTATCCTCTTTAAAAAATATGTTCATTGTTTGTCTCCCAGACCAATCTATAAATTCCACAATAGCAGGAACGTTGTCTCATTTACTTTTTCTCATTACTATTCTGTGATCACTGTCTTGGCCAGTGCCTAGCGCATGACTGGTGCTCAAAAATATTTGTGAAATACATGAACAGGTAACATGATATTCAGTAAGAGCAATCCTTAATGGACAAGCCTGAGGTACCAACTGTTAGTCTATGAGCAGAATAAGCCCAGAAATACTGTCATTATTCATCACTCGCCTCCAGGCTGTGGTGATTGTGCTGAGTGGGTCAAGATGACTCATGTAAATATTGCTTTTGAGACACCTGCTACTTACCTACTTCCTGCCCCTATCCCAGGAAAGAAGAGATGCTTCTCCTACCCTCAAGTCATGGCGGAGGAACTTCCAGAGAAATTTGTGTCCCCTGGAGTCTGGGAAGACATGGGGTGCAGGTGGGGGGTGGCTAGCTGTGACAAGCTCAGAAGAAAGAGAAAAAGAAAAGTTTATGTGGGTAGCGGGAACATGAAGATAAGATGCATTTTTTTAAACTAACTGTGGATACATGTATTTTTCCCACAAGCACAGTATTCTGAAGTCTGAAATTTGCTTTGCTATCCACCCCAAATAAGCCTGTTTAATAACTAGACAAAGGGAAAGCTGGGTGGAAAGCTATGGAATAAAAAAGTGTAGTAGAAATGTCCCAGAGATCGGTGGCATGGAAATCTGACTGAAGTCTTTTAAAAAGGGATTCCAACTAGGAAGCCTTGGCTGAGTTCCCAAGCGCTAAACAGAAGGTTGATTCCTCAGAAGCTTAAGGACTGAGGGTTAGGGTCACAGGTGGCGGTCCCAAAGTGACATCATGTTGTAGTAATTGAACATCTGAGAAACTCTGACACCTTTTCATTTATCCCCAACCTGGAGGGCTCTAAAAGCTTAACAAAGGAGTGGTTAAGGTGAGGAGGGAGAAATAGAAAGGTGGAAACAAAACAGAAGTAGACATACCCTAACTCCCACTGCAGACTTTCAGCCTAAAGCAGGACTGAGGGGTGCTTTCATTTGTACTGAAGTTTGACCTTCAAGGGATTTCACCTAGGACAGAAAAAGAACTCATCTTCAGAGAGTTTGAGGAGGCAGTGCAGTAAAGACCCAATTTCTGTTTGCACACTATTGAATCCTGCTCACGCAATAAAATGTACATATTTAAAAACCCATCTCACACAAAAGAACTCTGATTTAGCATACAGCCCACCATAATTTATTCCCTAAATACTTATAGATCATCTGTAATATGTTAGGCACTGGTATAGGTGAAGATACTGCAGTGTAGAAGGCCAACACTTGGAATAAGCACGGAATTTTTGAAGATCATTGGATATAATGGTAACATTTTATACCTTAGTAGAGTGGGTTACAGAGGCATGTGCATTTGTTAAAGCTAGACTTGGTTACACCTGCATTTCTTTTGGTGTAAAATTTATATCTGATGACATGTACAAGTCTTAAATATGTTTTCTAAATTTTTGTTTGTTTGTTTGTTTTATTTTGGGACTGGGTCTCATGTAGCTCAAACTGGTCCCAAACTCAATATGTAGTTGAGGCTTGCCTAGAACTCTGGATTCCCTGCTATCTCTTGAGTGTTGGGATTACAGGCATGTGCCACCATACCTGGCTTGTTTTCCGAGTACTAACAAGTATCATAACTCTGCCTCCCTTCACCATCAGCAGGTCACCTTGGATTCTATTTCACCAACCAAACAAAAGTCACTAAACCTAATTCTTTCAACTCTCAGCATTAAATTTTAGTAAATGAGAGTTACAGTCATGTGGAGATAAGATGCATATCTGTATTTTCTTTTTTCCCTTCTGTTACAGTGGACATGTCCCTGCTTCCATTGGAGACTAATTTCTTCCTGTGTTTTTTCATCCCCTACCCTGCAAACTTTCCAGAGGATTTGTTCTACTGCACCTTAATGTGTGGTCTCTCCTCCCATCCCTTTGCCCCCATCACCTCTCCTCATCTCCTCAGTATGCCAGGAAAGCACTCCAGCACTGTTACATCCTCAGCACTGCCCCTCCTTTTCTCATTCTTTGCATTTAAATACATTGTAAGTTGGAGGCTAGCCTTTGACTCACTCTCTAGCCCAGGCAACCTTTGAACTTGTAATCTTTCTGCCTTCATCTTTCCAAGCAGCTGAGATTAGCAGCTTCTTACTTCCCCATCACAACTCCTACTTCAGATCTTCACATAGAAGCTGTTCCTTCAGATCTACCTCCTCTGGTTTCCAGCCCCACAACTATAGAACTTTCTTTGATACGACGACACATATCATTTGGAATTATATGCTGTGTGTGTGTGTGTGTGTGTGTGTGTGTGTGTATCTTGCCCACATGACAAATATGGCCCTTGCCCTCATCATGTCGCATTAACTGCTGTACCTGCAGTACTTAGCATTGTACTTGGCACAGTAAATACATTAACATTTGTTACTAAATGAAATTATTCATTTATATCACATATAAAAGCATATTTTAAAATTTCTTTGTTTTCTACATAAATTTGATATTTTCCTAATAGGTATAGCCATCTTTTTAGGACTATATTATATACATATGGCACTGTGACACTTTTTGTTTCTGTAATTCTTTCTTTCTATCATTTTTATTTTATGTGTATGAGTGTATTGCCTACGTGTATATAAGTGCACCCATATTGTGGAAGGCCTGAGGAAGGCAGAAGAGGGCATCAGATCCCCTGGAACTGGAGTTATGGATGGTTGTTAGCTGCCATGTGGGTACTGGAAATCGAACCTGGGTCCTCTGCAAGAGAAGTCAGTGCTCTTAACCACTGAGCCATCTCTCCAGCCCCATATTTCTGTAGTTCTTATAACTCACACAAATATTGTATATATAAGATTCTTAACATGTACAGTTTTAGTTACAAAAATCCTATAATGAGAAAAGATACTTAGAGATTCTATGTTTAAATTTCCTCATACTGGCCCTCAGAAGAAGGTAGAAAACTCAAATTACTATAGTACATTTATGGCTTTTTACTAAGATGGAGGCATCTCGTAGCTGGGGACCATGAGAGAGGACACAGTCTGAAAATTCAGAGTTGGTTTGTCTTTTGGTTGGGAATTAAGATGAGCATCTGCTAGTTTATATAACCATGCTGTATAAATAGCTTTGCTTTTTGGAGCAACCCTAAATTCCTTCAGCATTTATTGAATTCTGACTAGGGGTGTGTAATGGACTCTAAAGGATCTAACATTATATTAATTGCACGTTTGTAACATTTACAAATGTCTGTGCAATTGAAATACAAGTGTATATATGGCAGAATAAAACCAAATAAATGAGAACTCTCTGAACAAGTATAAATGTTTCTCCTTCAAACTGTTTCTGGTACCAGGCTTGATATGATTGTTGACACATTAGATCTCGTTTCAGCTGACAAGAATACATCCACAACACAAGTGCACAAGTAGAGTTAGGGGCTTCACAGACCAGTATCTTCTTGGAGCCTTCAAATAAAACCAGACTAATAACCTCAACTAACTGAAAAGGCAACTCCAGATTTTATTAACATCTTCTGAAGTGGGACAAAGCACATTCCTTAGAATTCTCTTTCCTTTTTCCAGCCATTGATCTCCTCACCAGTGTCCCATTTACCATGTTCACTTTATTAAGTCAGAACTTTCTGAGCCTGTCTAGCTCCCCAGAGGGAATCTGCCTTGCTAACAAGTAGTGTCCGGTTTCAAGGCTGACTCTGTCTTTATAGAGCTGGTGAACTAAAGATTAATAGGAAAAACCAATAGGCATAGCAGCCTATTATATATATCACTTGGGTATTATATAATCACTCGGGTAGTTATATGGGTCTGGGTACAATTAGGGTTCGAGATGGGCAAAAATCAGGCCGGCACTGAGTCTAGACTTGAGCCTGGACCTGGACAGTACATTAATTAATCATTTGAGGAGCTTTTAACAGGGTTTCCTTCCCATGGCTACTATGTGTATGCATTTTAATTTTTACATTCTTCTGAGGACTGGATTGTTTACATTCTTCTGGTGCCATGGAAGGACCGGACGCCTAGTGAGCAGCTCTCAAAGTCGAGTTTTGGACCCGGAAGACGTCTCTGAGATCTCAGGAGACCCGGTACCCCGGGTCCAAAGCAGCCCAAGCTCCAGTTCCACAGCCTGGGGAGGAGTGCGACTCCAGGCATGCAACCTCCGTGGATCATTTCGGTCCCCGCCACCCACTCTGCCCTCCCGCCCGCTCCCTCCCTCGCGCCTCCATTTCCGACTCCGCCTCGGCCCTTTCGGCCCCGCTCGGCTTCCGTCCCAGATGATCCCTCCCCGGGGCGGCCACCGCCTCCTCCACCTCCCAGAGCTGGAGCCGCCTCCTCCGCCAGTGGCGTAGCCGGTCGGCGTCGCGGCTGTGCGGTGCGGAGCGGACCCTGGTGCGGAGCGGAGCCCGGTGCCGACCGAGCGGGGGGCCATGGAGAAAGCGGCCCGGGGCGCTCAGAACACCGACTAGAGCCGGCGGCCGCTGCCGGCGCCATGGAGCGAGCGCCGGCGGAGCAGGTACGCGGCGGCTGGGCCGCGGGGTCCTGGTGCCGGTCCTCCCGGTGCGCATCCTCCTCTCGAACCCCTTTCTGGTTATGCTCTTCCTGGTCCTCCTCCTCCTTGTCCTCCTTCTCCTCCTTCTGGGCTCCAGCCCGGCCCGGCCGCCTCCGCGCGCGCAAGGCCCCGGGAAGGGCGGACTGCAGCCCGGGGTGTGTGCTCCTCTGGACGATCAGACCGCGGCGAGAAGCCCGGAGAACCCCGGAGTCGGGGCCTTTGCCATCTGGGTTCAGTTGAGCGAAGCATTGATTCTGCAGCGGCCTAAGGGTGTATTGCTGTTAAGAAACGATGGCCAGGGTTTCCCCTTATTTTTCTATCAAGTAATTTTGCAAATAATTGTTATTTTAAATGAAGTGCGAGTTCATTTCGAACCCGTTTTCATACTCGTTCAATAGTCCTCAGTTTTTAATCGCATCAAATTCTTAGTTATACAAGCTGGTAGGTACTGGGAGGCAGGGCTAGTGACTACGTAAAAATTAAAGTAATAGTTCACCCCCTCACCCCGTATCTTTCAGTGTTAAGTTCATTCCGATACGACTTAATTTGATTGAGTCTGGTTTTGTTCACTCTCTTCTCCTTTTCCAAGGCCTTGGCATTGATCATTAGTTAGATAGTTAAAGGAAGACGAGACTACTAATTTGCCTGTTAATTTTGCAAATGGATACTTAACGCTCGAATAGACAGACGCCGTCTCCAAATTCCTGTACATGTCTATATGTAGTTCATGACAATTTTGGTTTTGAAATTGCACTCTGCAGTCAAAAAACCAGCTTGCTAGTTGTGTGCTTTCTGTTGTTGTTGAGACTGCCTTACATTTTCCACTCTGTCCTGGGTCTAGGAGCATCCTCCTGCCTCAGCTTCCCCGGTTGCTGGGACAAAAGGCACTTTCCACGTGGTTCTGCTAAACAAACTTTAATTTAAAAACTAAAGAAAAGCATCACGAGAATATAACTCTGAAGACACGAGTCAGTGTTTTTTAATCAGGGAACACATAACATTACCAAAGGAATATTGATGTGGGCCCTCTTCCTTGTGGCCCATAGTGTTCTGTTACAGCTTATAGCAAATTTAATTAAAACATTATTTTTGAAGCTACTTCTGAAAAATATCTGCGATTTCAAACCTTGGCAGAAGAATAAGAAATTTCCTTGTGTGTGTGTCTCTAATAAGAGGTTTGAGGTTTTGGTCCTTGACTGAGATGCCTGAACCAGTAATGCTAGTGATATATACTTACAGCTCCTTTCATCTTGGAGGAAATGTAATTAACTGTTTAGATGATAGCATTTAGCATAGGTCTTTGTGGATGATTATCTTAAGAGCAAGTGTTACCAAATTATTTAGAGCACCTCTTCCTCTTTCTTCCTACAGCCTTTCAAAGTCCACAACCTATTAAAAACTTGTAGAAAATTTTAAAAGCCCCTCCAAAACATTCTATCTGGGAGGCCTTTTGTTGGCAGTACCTCTTGCCTCATCCTCAGCCTGGCCTGCAGTGGAGCTCCATTGTATTCTCAGAAACTGTTGCAGAAGTGATAATGCCTATGAATTCGGCAGCTAGTCTGTGGTTGGCTCAGAGGCAGTGTACTTCATTTTATAGATACATTTCTCTGAGGCAAGAGTCCATTATTTTCTACATGTTCTTAAAGGGGGAGGCCCATCATTTAAAGATTGTATTTTTATTTTTAAAATTTTGTGTATATGTGTGGCTTTGTGTATGTAAGTGCAGTGCCAGCAAAGGCCAGGAGAGGGCATTGAATCCCCTGGAACTTGAGTTTTGGGCAGTTGTGAGCTGCTATGTATGTGTTAGGAACCAAACTTGTGTCCTTTACAAGAAGAGCATGTCCTCTGAATCACTGAGCCGTCTCCCAGCCTGGGGTATGTCATTTTAAAAGGCTGAGAGCCTTAATTGTAGGCTAGAGTCTGAGATTTCTCAATGTTGTAGAATTCTTGGTCTGTCGTGCCCCCCTCCCACCCACCCCGTACCGTACTGTATGACGGCTGTTCTGGATTATGTGGAATATTCTTTTATATTCTTACTCCTGTAAAGAATTTAAATAGGTGAGCATCAAATTTCTGTTCTGTGCCAAATTTGCTTGCCCCCCCACAAAATGTTTTGTTTTTTTCCTTTTAAACCATTGTTGGCTTATATTCAGAATTTCTGGAAATGCCTATAGCATTAACTTTTGTAGCAGTTAGCAATTACACGTTTGATTTTTAAAAGAAATAGTACTCAATACAGACTTGTTACATTCAATTTAACCTAATTAACAAATCCTTGGAGAATTATGCAAGTGTAACTTCAATCTAAACATTTGTGTCTGAACACATTCATGCTGCAGGCCTTATACATTACCTTTTTACATAAACCTTACATAAGATAAACCATATATATGTTGATGAAAATTTAAAAAGTATAAATCATGAGTAATAGCATGGGTAAACTTACTTGACTGTTTGAAATAATCTTATAGCCAGAAGAAATCTTAGTATTCTCTTTAGCAAGTCTAATGTCAAAAACAAGCAGCTTAATTTTAACTGCTAGAGTTAGATGGTACAGAACAGCAATTACTTGTATGATGCTTTTTCTTTTTGTGTGAGTGCCTCTGTGTGTGTGTGTTTTCCTGGGTGCACACATGCATTCAGGTAAGCATGCACAGGTGTTCATGTAGAAGAAGCCAGAGGCTAATGCTGGGAGCCTTCCTCAATTGCTCTCTTTTTAAGAAAGGCTCTCTCACAGAACTGGAACTTCTTGAGTCAGCTAGAGTAGCTGGCCATTGAATCCCAGGGATCCTCCTGTTTCAGCCTCCCCCCGATTGGGGTTACAGGCCCCTACCTCTGTGCCCCAGTGCTGGAATTACAGGCCCCCACCTCTGCTCCTGGCTTTACATAGGTGTTAGGGATTTTAACTCAAGCCCTCATGCTTGTTAACAAGCGCTTTACTCATCTAGCCAACTCCCCAGTCCTTTTTCTTAATAAAATAAAGCTTGTGTAAAGAATAAATTTTGTGAAGAATAAATTATGTAGTTCGTCTTTATAAAGATTTGGTGTCTATTTTTAGGAATGTTAGGAGTGTTTTGATATTCTTAAATAAATAGTGGCCTTGGAGGTGACACTCAAAGTTCACAGTGTTTTTTGTTCTCACGGTACTCTAAATGTTGGCTTAATTTTTAGTACTTTAACATTAAGTACATTCCTCTAAAAGAATCCACAGAATTGCTGGCTCATAGCATCTTTAATCTTAGAGAACCAAATGCAATGAATACCTGTGATCTTGATTAGTTTTGCTTACAAATAAGAATATAAAACTAGACTGGTGAGATGACTCTGTGGGCAAAAGCACTTGCAACCCAGCGTGATGACATGTCTGATTCCTAGTGCCTCCAGTGGAAATAGAGGACTGATTCTGGAATGTTGTCCTCTGACCACCACATGAGCTCTGTGGCATGCACATGTCACACCTGGGCATTGTGGCACACGCATGTAATATGCACATGGGTGCCATGGCATGTATGTGTACACAATATGTATGTGTACACAATAATAGTAATTTAAAAGTCAAAATTACTTAACTTAGCTGTTTTCAGTAAAGTTCAGATAATACCAGTACTCCCAATTTAAAAACATAGTTCTCCATATCGGCAGCTCCCACATCTTAAAGTCTACCAACTGTGGGTCAGAAATATCTGGGGGAAAATGGGTCTGCACCAAGCATGTGCAGGCTTCTGTCCTTGTTATTTCATAAACAACGTATTGTAAGAAATGTAGAGCACTTGAGTTTATTAGAAATTTTAAGCAACAGGTAGATAAACAGTGTACAGGGGGATGTGTATAGGTATATGTAAATATAACACCATTTTATAAGACTTGAGTATCTATGGGTTTTCAAGTCTGTAGTGATATTCCTTAAACGAATTCCTCTTGGATATTGATGGGCAACTGTACTTTAAATATTACTGTGAAATATTTATTATTCAGTAATGTAGCTAACCCTTTTATGGAAAATAAATGTCTATTAGATTTTTAAAATCAGGCCTTGAATCATTTAGAAAAAACATTTCGACATTTGGAAATTAAAAATATATTCAAGCCTTTAGGTCAAAGACAAAATAAATAGAATGATAGGTTATTAGAAAAGTACTAACTAAATATCACATGTTAAAAGCAGTTCAATCTGATGGAAGCTGTACTCTGACAAATGCGTAGCCATAAATATTTTATAAAGGAAAATAACCCATCCAAGGAAGAAATACAGGGAAAACCCATAAAACAAAAGAGAAAACAATGAATTTAAAAATAGATATTGATAAATTAGATAAAAATGCTAAATATAGAAAGTTTATTATTATTTTTATTTAGAAAATGCCTTCCAGTTTTAATAGGATTAAATCTGACCTGTTCCATGAAGAAGGATGACAGCGCACGGTAGGGAAGCAAGTAGCCAGACCTGGTTAAACACCTTGGCTTCTTTTTCCTCAGTGTTTTCTGAGGTCTTGCAACACTTGCTGTAGTTTGTTTTGGCAGGTGGTTACTTTCAGTGTAAGCCAGTGTGACCAGAGGACGGCATGGCCGGAGGTAGCTTTCTTAAGCATTGATTGTTTTTCCTTTAGAGGGCTTTTATATGTGCTGTGGGGGTATGAATCCTTTGATACATCTTTACCTTCACATAGGGAGAATATGGAGAATATGGAGGGTTTCCAGCATATTTTTTCTGTGGGTGTGTGGCACATACTCTGAAGTTTCTCTGTGGGAGAATGTCTCATTATGTTCTTCAGTTTTGATTTGAAGTGGGTGTCGTTTTTCTGTTCTTAATCTGGGAAGATGATTTGCATTCTCTGGAACCTTCTCTGTACTCAGTGTGCATTCTCTGCTGAGATGTGCTTTTTATGGTGTTTGCCAATGTCCCTAACCTGCCTTAGTCCAGCACCTTTCCAGTGAGTGTTTGTCATTGAGACCTCGGTGAGCCCACTGCACAGCCACTGACCTCTCCTAAAGGAAGTTTTCACACATTCATATTCTGATTAATTCTTTGTTTTTTTTTAAGTTACTCATATTGACATTTTATTATTGGCATTTCCTTTAATATGTACAAAACTAAAAATGAGTGAAACTGTTTAGATATTTTTCACAGAATTACTTCAATTTTTCATTAATTTGGAAAATTTGAGTTTTTTAAGTAGATAGTAATATAAGAATACTTACACTGTCACTGTAGTTTAAACTTGCTTTGTATTTATATTTTCTTTACTTCAAGGTGGCAGTTCCTTGCTGTAAGGTTTACAGTCTCTCAAAATATAGACCATGAGCTAGGAATGGTGGTGCACAACAGTAATCCCAGCCTTTGAGAGACTGAGGCAGGAGGATTGTGAGTTTGAGATCAGTCTGGGGTACACAGTGAGACAGTCCCACAATGTGAAAATTCAAATTGAGGAAAATAATATTATGTAAAGTAACTAGTCTAATTTTTCAAAAATGTTTTCAAAGACTTTTCTTTGATTTCTATACTAATTAAAACATTGCCAGAATTTCTGGGTATAGATTTTTTGTGGCTTTTAAAGTATTATTTGGACCAACATTGAACCACTCAGGTAGGATGGATAATTGAAGGCCTCAAAGTTATAAAGAGAAAGTTTGTTAGTGTGTTCCTTCTAGTGACGTCTTCTGCTTGTGCAGCTGTTGGCTAGAACAGCTTCTGTCTCTCTTTTTCTTTGCTAAAAACAAAGGATCATTTCAGCATTTGTGAATTTTATTGTTGAACTCTGGTATCTAGAACTGCACTTAGAATAGAAACCATCACAGGCTCTAAAGATATACATGTTGTGTACATGTATAGACAGTTATAAATTACTCATCCACTTTTTCAACAGTGAATTGCCTAAGGTCATACCATGTTTTTATAAAATGCAGATGAAGCTGGGTATAGAAGTTTGTTTGATTTGAACAAGAATTTAAATTTGTTACCAAAGTGATGAGGTTTCTTTATTTTCCTTTTGTTTTTGATGACTTTGTTGTTTCTTCAGGGGCGGGAGGGGCTGCAGGAGCACTCAAGAAAAGTTACTTTAAAATTATTTATAGTTAATATGGTTCGTTTTTTTTTCTTCATTTTAGATTATTTTATGTATTCATTCCTTCAGATTTCTTACATGTTCAGGACTTTCATATTTTAAAGAAATCCTACACATTACATTTTGTGTGAACTACAATTTTTCCCTGCTTTCATACATGCATGTAAACTATGTAATCCAAGTTTCCATTATCTGTTCATAGTTGCTGAAAGCTGCTTTTCCCAAGTAAGGGATCACTTATGAGTTTGATGTACTGTAGCTACGTCTCGGTTCTGAGTGAGAATTTCTGTCTTGCTAACATTGGAAGGCAGTTTTGCCTCAGGTTGTATTTCAGGAAACCCATCTCAGGTCTGCAGTTCCTGGGTTGTTACTCCTTCAGGTTTGGTTAAGGATGCACATGCAGATTCCACAGTGCAGTCAGGCAAGGAGGAAGCACATTGTGAACACTGTGTATTCACATCTGACATCTCAGTCTCCCCTTAGCAAGCATTTCTCACATTTATACTGAGCTATGTATAGATCTTTAAATTTTTCTGAGTAAATGCTGCATATTCAGTCTTGTCTTTAGATTTTCATACACAGATGGATTTGTTAGAACTTACTTCTGTGAGAAATGAGTCCTGTGTTTTTGTAGAAGCTTTTTATAAATGTCACTTTAGTGAGTTTATTGTTCTGGTTAGGATCATTGTTTTAAGCCAGTTGTTTTGAATGGTTAAAACATTGGCTTTCATTTCACCAATTTGTATTGAAAAGTGTTTAAGCTGGCCATGGTGGTACACACCTTTGTTCTCAGCACTTAGGAGGCAAAGGCAGGTGTATCTGTGAGGTTCAGGTCAGCTGGAGATACCGGGAGATCTTGTCTCAAAAAAAAAATGTTCATTATCCTTTTTAGATTATAAATTTACCTGTTTAACATTATGTACCATGGGTTTTTTGTTTTGTTTTGTTTGAGAGAAGGTCTCTAGCTTAGGTTGGCATTGAATTCTTTATGTAGGGGAGGATGGCCTTGAACTTCTGAATCTACTGAGTGCTGGGGTTATAAACCTGCATGCTGTGCTGTACCCTACTTAAATGGTGTTAGGAACTGAACCCAGGGTTCATGCATGCTAGGCTTGTACTCTTTACCAATTGTGTTTCAGCCTGAGTGCTGGTATAGCGGGTGTGTCACTTTGCCCATCTCCCAAAGGTTTCTTAATAGTTCAGAAACCTAAAATCTGTTAAATTCAGCATGTAGGAAAGCACTGAAATCAACAAGTTTCACCCTGACTAAGATACAGAACTTATCAGGTATTCCCAGAAGTCCCCAAGTGTGCCCTCCAATTGCAGTTCTCTTTCTGAAGAGTCCTGCCTGACAGTTCTAGATCTTATTTACCTTTCTCTATAGTTTTGTCACCCATCTGTGTATTTCCCCAGATGCTAGAGTTTTATATGTCTCTTGATTATTTGTAGACTTACTGTAAGAAAAGATAGAAAGGAAACACGGAGTATGGGTGCTGGACTGAGGTGGTATGGTCTGGCCTTTACTGGGAATAAATTACTCTTATTTTTTTCTTTTCAAGTTTAACTATGAAATGTAATTTTTCTGTTGTTTTTGGTTCATCTTAGATATGTTCCATCATTTTAATTTAATGATACTAAACTTCATTTCCCAAAATGGACAGAAATGGACTACTTTTTCAACTATTCAAAGAAATGTAATTATTCTGCAGAACTGACATTTAATGCTCCCCCCCCCCCCCCGAGTTAGCTAAGAGTACATTGTTTCATCTAGAGAGCTAGGCTTCTTTACTACTGCTTTATTTTTAGATGCTGAGGTATGACTTCCTTATACTCTAGATAGTTTTAACAGCTTGATTACCTAAGAAATTTATTTCACTCAAGTGTTGTGACCTTTGATAAGTTCTTCCCTGTTTTATTGGTGACTTCATCTGAACAACATTATTCAGTTCTTTTAACCTGAGTTCCTTTTACATGAAGGAGACCTAATTACTGTTTACACAGGCTAACTTGGCAAATGCTGAATTTGTGTTGTTTGTTTGTCTGGTTGTCATTAATGTACTCTATTTTTCCTTTGAAGAGTGTCAAGCTGTCAGCTGAAGTAGAGCCATTTGTTCCCCAGAAGAAGAATCCCGATGCATTTATGATCCCAATGGCTCTCCCACATGATAACGGCAGTGTTTCTGGTGTGGAACCAGCTCCAATTCCCAGTTACCTCATTACTTGTTATCCATTTGTTCAGGAGAACCAGTCTAATAGGTACTTTCTTTATAATTTTCTTTATTGAAGGGAACTCAGAACTGGTCCAAGTATACTTAGTCTTTTTCCTTTGTAGCTTTCAAACATCAATCATTTATTTGTTTGTTTCTTTTTTTTAAGAGGAAGTAAAAACATGCAGAAAATTTAAAGCACTTACACGGATTTATTTTCTTATTCTAAGAGGAAATACAGTTTCCTGAGCATGTCCCTCTCTCTATTAGGTCATTTAAGTGTATTTGAAGTATGGTGACTGAAAGGAAGAAGTGAAATACTTAGAGACCCTTTTTAAAGATTAGATGTCTAATATTCTAACTGCCAATATCTGGTATAAGAAGAAAATACTAAGAGATAAACTTGGATGCTTTCATGGTTGGTGTGTGCTTCTGTGCTCTGAATTAGTTTAAATTTGATGTTCTATAATCACAAAGTTGTTTGGCAAAGTCCCTACAATTCAGATAACGTGGTCATCGTGTTTAGGGTGGAACCAGTGATAGTCATGATGTTTATCTATTATACTGTCTGACTGGAACTTCATGGCTAGAGCTCATTTTATTGATATATAGAAGTACTTTCGGCCTATTTCAGTCTATGCCACATAGAGAAAGTTGCATTTCTCAGCACTGTAGAATAAATGGATGAAGCAACAGTGGCCCTCCGGCTCTGCCCACCATCTGTGGGCTGAGGCAATCACTGTTTCCACAAGTCTGGAGCCTACTGTGTTGCACACTAGTATACCAGGGCATATTCTTTGTAAAATTCTGGATTTGTGATTTATGAGGTTGCCAAACTGCTTATGAAATATTAAATGCTCTACTGTATGTTCTGAAATCCTTAATGAAGAGTTTTAGAGGTTGGGCAAACAGTAGGAACTAAAGTATCCTTGGTTGACATTAGCCTAACATTAAAAGTCTTTGAGTGGGGACTGGAGAGATGGCTTAGCGATTAAGAGCACTGCCTACTCTTGCAGAGGACCCAGGTTTGATTTCTATCATCACATGGCAGCCAACCTTCTGTAATTCCCAGTTCCAGGGGAATCCAACACCTTCTGACCTCCAAGGACATTGCATGATACAGGTGCATTTATACACATACAGACATACATATTAAAAAATAAATTTAAAAAATCTTTGAGGTAATTGGGTGTATGGCATACACTTGCAGTCCCAGTACTTCAGAGATCAAGGCTAGCTGGGGCTTTATGAAACTGTCTAAAAAAAAAATGTTTGAGATATTGGATAATATGTAAAATTCTTATAAACTAAATTTAGTGATGACAGTTTTTCTCTTTGGCAAAATGACCGTGTACAGCATGATAGATTTGACTTGTTTACCTGTCTTATTGTGAGGAGTCATTAAGAATTTATGAGCAAGTTTTCTTTTCAGATTATCTTTTAAGTATTTTTAGGATTTTGACAATTAGGTTTTTGCTTTGCTGTTGCACGGGTGGGGGGAAAGACTCTTCATCATCAGCAGCCACATTCTGTATGTCTTTATTTGTTTTTTACTTTGCTTTTGCTTTACTTTTAGACTTGTCAATAGATTTGTTCTTTTTTTATCTGGTTTTGCAGACAATTTCCTTTATATAACAATGAGATACGATGGCAGCAGCCCAATCCAAACCCCACTGGACCATACCTTGCCTACCCCATTATATCTGCTCAGCCACCTGTTTCTACAGAGTACACCTACTATCAGCTGATGCCAGCACCCTGCGCCCAGGTCATGGGCTTCTACCACCCTTTTCCTGCAACTTACTCCAATGCCTTTCAGACTACAAATGCTGTGAGTGCCATAGCCACAGAGTGCACTGAGCGTCCAAATCAGCTGGGACAGGTCTTCCCAGTTTCCAGTCATCGAAACAGGAACAGCAACAGAGGCCCCATCATGCCCAAAGTAAGAGTTTTTAAATTTGGCATTTCTGTTGTTAACACTGGTGTAAATAATTTACTACTTTTATTCAGTCACCATTAATGCTTAGTTTTCTACAAAGTATTTTATTCAATAATAGAAAATGGCATAGGCATATTGTTTAAAAATCATTTTCCTTGTGATGTTTATTGCCTCTCACTCTTGATTAGTGATATGATTTATAGTCATCTTCATGTTCATTTAGAGAGTTTAACATAAACAATGCATAGTTATTTTTAAATCATTTTAATTTACTGTTCAAATTGCATGGTGACATCAACATTAGTGGATTAGTTGAAAAGTTAATCTATCTTGAGATGTTTCAGGCTTCAGAAATCAACAGGAGTCATGGAAAAGAACATTGGTGACTCCATAGATCCCTTCTGCTCATCATTTCTATTTTGAACTGTTAGAGGAATAGCACTTTGCTGTTTTAAAAGGTACTTTACTGTTTGGAGCAAAGAGTCTTCTAGGGCTGAAGAGAATGAAAGACAGATATGTGAAGCCACTTTTATTCAGGACCAGCCATTTGACCAAACTACTTAAAAAAAAAAAAAAAAAGATGAAATGGTGCTTTCAAGCCAAGGGAGAGTCAAGTTCTAGGCTGCTTTACCATTGAGGCCTTAATGTCAAAGGTAGTAAGAAAAGCCTGTTTGTCACCAGAACTTTTGAGCTGATGGAAGGTAGTTATCATAACTGAATGGCTATTATAGAGAATTAATGCTTTCCTCATATCAACTCAGCTTCAGTGAAAATTCTTTGCTGCCTCTTGGCATAATTTTTATAAATTAAAATTCAAATAAGCAGCAGAGGTTACTTTAAAAGCTTTTTGTCTTGGTTCATGGAAATACTATAGATCAAGGGAAATCCTTTTGGGACCTCTAAAAGGAAATTAAAGGAAATGGGCATTAAAAAATAAGATAATCGTCTATAATTTCCAAATGTTAAAAGAATATAGATTCTTGGAATACCCTCATAGCAGTCCTACTTTAGACTGTTGGAGAAATTAAGTTTAGAGTTCTAATATGTAAATTGCTATTAAGAGAAGTTAATTACTCCTGTTTTTTTGAAATTTTGAATTGATTGTTTTTTAATGTTTTCTATTTGGACTCAAAAGCAGAATTATTTTGCACATCTTAGTTATCATGAAACTAATATTAGGCTGTGGGATGACTTTCCATGTGTTTATTACCTTTTAAAACAAAAATTTATGGGGACTGTAGAGGTGGCTCAGTGGTTAAGAGCACTGGCTGCTCTTGCACATGGTAGCTAGCAAACTGTCCATAACTCCAGTTCCAGGAGACTCTGATGACTTCTGTGGGTGGGCATTGTACAACATGGGTGCACTTACACACATGCAGGCAATACACGTATACACATAAAATAAAAAGAATAAATAAAATATTTTTTAAAATAATAAAAATTTATAACCCTTTATATAACACCATTAAAACCTTACTCATTATTTGACAGAGAAAATTAAAATGCAAGTGAAATAAAAAATAAATTCGTATTTTAGTAAATATAAATGTTAATGGTTATTTTTAAATGTGCTTCTAATACATTATTTAGCCTACTTTTTTATTTTTTAAATATTTTATTTATTCTTTTTATTTTATATGTATGAGTATGTTACCTGCATGTATGTCAGTGCACCCATATTGTGCAATACCCTCAGCAGCCAGAAGAGGGCACTAGATCCCCAGAACCGGAGTTACAGATGATTGCTTGTTAGTTGCCTCATGAGTGCTGGGAGTTGAACCTGGATCCTCTGTATGAGCAGCCAGTGCTCTTAACATCTGAGCCGTCTCTCCAACCCTCCCTCTGTTATGCTGTTATGCTTTTTTGAACATAATTTCACAAAACATCAATACAGCAGCCCTGTTTCTCCATGTTTTGTTTTGTTTTGTTTTTTCCAGGCAGGGTCTCATTGTGTAGCCTGGCTGGCCTAGAACTCCCCCTAGGTTTTTAAGAGCCACTGATTTGTCACATACATTTAAGTATTTTGTAAGAGATGTGTATTTTATGCTTAGGACACTGAATGGGTTCTTCTTTTGTCTTTTATTCTTAAATCAGCCACAGCTTTTACAACACATAAAAAATAAAAAGCCGCAGGTGAAGAATGTTGCTACTCAGAAAGAGACAAATGCAGCAGGTCCTGATAGTCGGTCAAAAATTGTGCTTCTGGTAGATGCCTCACAACAAACTGGTAAGTCAGTGTTCTGTTTGTTTATGCATGTGTGCATATATCGTGTGTGCCTATATGTATTCATGTTCATGTGTGTAGGGGCAGATATTATGTGTATCTGAGAGCCTGAGATTGATGTTAGGTATCTTCTTTGATTGCTGTCCATTTCAGGACACCTTAGACAGGACACTACTCCCACTGAACCTGGAGTAGGCTATCACAGGTAGCCTGGGAGGCCAGCTTGTGCTGGGGATGCCCTCCCTCTGCCTCCCACCTACTGGGATTACAGGTGGGCCAGGATACCTACCTCCTCACCTGCCCACCTGTGTCATTCCATATTGTGTCCTCACCCTCACCCTCATTTACTGGGTGCTGGAGAAGTGTCTTGTGTTGTTCCAGCCCTGCTGGCATTTACTGGGTGCTAGGGATTAAAGTTGGTCCTCACAATTTTACAGCTATTAACTCTAGTTTTTTAAAAATCCTTTTTAATGATGCAAGGCCAAGAATTCACCCTCTTCTAGGCACAGTTTCTTTTTGTCCTCTTACTCAGATAAGATCCGGGTTGAAGCTGGACAGATTGGCACAGGCCTGTAATCCCAGCACTCAGGGTGCTAAGGCAGGAGGGTTGTGAGCACAAGACCAGCTCAGTTACATGATGAGACCCTGTCTCAAAACAACATTGTAAATTTCATAACAAAATTCATCATTTATAATTGATACATACTAAAAAACATTTGTAAAAGCATATCAGAAGAGAATTCCCCCCAAATAAGGCCTAGGCTGAAATGAATAAGGTGGCTTATGCTTTTCGTCATCTGGCTTTTTCTGTTGGGTATTTAATCATCTAGTCTTTTATATTTGCTTAAGTCCTTCAAGAACAGAGAGGATCTTGGAATCAGTTAAAAACCATCTTGCTGACAGTCTAGTGCTGTGTGGTTTAGAGCCTGAAGCAATGAGGTTAACATGACATTCTCAGGGTGCTCATGGGGAAGTAATGAATTCTGGAACTTTTCCTCATCATAGTGACCCATTTCTACATCCTTTCTATACCCTAGGAAGGCTATTAAAAATGCTATCCTTGCTCTGCTCCTTAAATCACCATCAAGATAGCCTTCTGGAACTGGAAGATGAAAAGATGAAGCATAGTTTGAGCAGATGATTGTACATACTGTCCATATTTTTATTGTTTGGCTTGCTTTTAATTTCTGGGGATTACCCGGCATCAATAAGAGATATAATTACTTTCATAGGAATATGACTTTCCACTTTTAGTTTTTGAGTGCAACTTTGTATCATTTAGTAAGAATTTCAGATGATTTAATTAAAAAGGGTGGGAGGTGTGACCGAGCCAGAAAGTCCGAGTTCGATCGTGGAAGCCACATGGTGGAAGTAGAGGACCGTCCCCCACAAGCTGTCCTCAGACCTCCACTTGTGCCCTGACTGGGCACACCCCCACACATACTCACAAATCCAATAAGCAAACTGTAAGAAAATGCTGGCTACTTATAAGATAGGATACGAATGTTAGTTGCATTTCCATGTGACAAGAACAAGCAAAACATAAGATAATTTACAGTAGCAACTCAAGAGTTTCTGGAATCAGGCATAGAATGTGTGAGAAAACTCTCACTTTACAGGACTTTAAAAAACCCTGACTATCAATTAGTAGTTTCCCAAAGTTAGTCTGGAGATTTAGTACAGTTCTAATAAAAATTTCAGTAGGAATTTTTGGGAAACCTGATAAGCTAATTCTAAAATGAAGGAGCAGTGGCCTGGGAAGCATTGTGGCATTCTGGGAAATATACATTAAAAAAAAAAAAAAAAAAAGAAGTCTTGTCTGCATGTATGTAAGTGCACCTGTGTTGCACAGTGCCTGTGGAGGTCAGAAGAGGGTATCAGATCCCCTGGAAATGGAGTTATAGGTGGTTGTTAGCCACCATGTAGGTGCTAGGAATCTAACCCAGGTCCTCTACAAGGGCAGCCAGTGCTCCTAACTGCGGAGCCATCTCTCTAGCCCCTGGAAATATCCTTTGTATATGAAGACTTAGAATCATCTCAATTCTTTTTTTACTTAAATTTGTTCATTGATACTTTCATGTATATAATTCTGTTATTCTTCCCATCCTCTCTTCTCCCTTCCATGCCTGTGAACCCTCTCAATCACTATAATCAGTTTCCTACATTTGTTCCTTTATCCAGGTTTATGTTACCAGGCAGTGTATAATAATCCAGCAAAAAATAGAGAGCTCACAAACGTATTTGGAAAATGAGAGGGATAGCTTTGCAGGCCCCTAATTTATACCCCGCTCAGTCTATTCCAGATAGACTAAGACTTAAATAAGGAGCCAGTGATGAAAGAGAATGGACCTTCATGACTGCAGGAAGGGGTTATTTCTAAAATTAAGAATTTTAATGTAAAAGAATAAACTACAAGCTCAGAAAAGGGGCGTGTGTGTGTAATTGACAAAGGATTAGTATGAATCAGTAAGAAAATAGTTATGTGCTGTCTTTGGTCAGTGGGTGGGAGCTGGAACTGTTGGCAGGACTTTAGGAATCTTTCTTTTGATGCAGTCATTCCATTATTGGTGTGTCCACATGGAATTTCCCCTTTGAAAGAGATTTAAAATGTGCATTACTGCAGTACAGCAAAAACACCAAAACCCTCTTAGTGCCAGTGGAAGCATAGTATATCCACCCCATGGAATAATAGAGAGCCATCTTGCAGTAAAATTATGAAGTCTTGTCATAGCATAATGGTATAACAGTAAATAGTACACAGCTGCAGATTATATCCACATTGTATAAAAATTGTGAATGAGGAGCTTGGGAGATGGCTTGGTGGTTAAGAGCACTTGCTGCTCTTGTAGAGAACCCAGGTTTGGTTCTTAGCACCCACATTGGGGATTCTCAATCACCTTTAACTCCAGCTCTAGGGGATCCAATGCCGCCTTCTGGCCTCTTTGGGCACCCATAAACACGTGCATGCACACGTACTCATGTACGTGTTCACACACAGACACACACAAATACATAATAAAATAAATCTTCTAAAAATTGTAAATGAGTAGAGATATAGAAAAAGAAAAGTTTCTAATTAGTTGAGGTAGTAACAAGCTTATTAAAAAATGTCAGTGTAATTTGTGACCTTAATTTGTGAAATAAAAGTAATTCAGAAAAGTGAGCAGAAATCAAACTAAAAGTAAAATTAATCTGAATTTTACAAAAAGGAGAACATTAGTAGCTAAAAATTCAGAAAAGACTTTTAACCTTATTATTAAGTGGGAAAATGCAAATTAAGATCCATAATAATCTGTGCTGAATAAAGGCTTCTAAAGAATTGTTCCATAATGTAAAAAGTTATATATTTTTTAAAAAAACACAGTAAGCTGCCTTTGGTACTCAATAGATTGGCACAAGTTATATTCTGAGAAACAGGGTCAAGTACTGAGTGTGTATGTGAATCAATGGGCCTATTTCTATCCTGTGTTGGAATGTAAGTTGTTTTAACCACTTGTGAAAATGATTTAGCCTTATTAAGTTAGGTTTGAATCTTTGTGTCCTCAAAGTTCTAGTCCCACTTGCGTTAGAGAAGTTTTCATGTGCATACATGTACATTCATGTATTTAAGAATGTTAACGTTCATTGTTCTTTGACAATTTTATACATGTATAAAGTGCACTCTGATTATCCCCCGACCCCAGGCAGCAGTGGTATTCTTAATAGCAAAGTAACCAAAGCTCACCATGATGGTACAAAAGATAAATACATTGTATATCCATATGAAAGCCATCTAGACCCCAGCGGCTTTCATGAGTTAGAGCTCCATATATCAGAACTTAAAACCAGCAGCAGGGAACAAGAGTATGGCCCATTTTTTAGAAATAACTCTGTAAATTTACATGATTTATGTCTTAGGAATACAAATATCTATGGAAAATCTGTAAAGAAGAGTGAGCGAGCACTGGGCACAACTCAGAATAGTGGTACCCTGGGGCAGATGAGGGTGTGGTGGGCTCTTGGGATGTGGTGGGCTTCAGAGGGTTGGCCATGCTGTCTGTCTTAAGTGACTCATGGATTTGTATAAACATTTTATTCCTTTCACAGTAACACCATGTTATAAGTCATTTTATGAGGAACATTTTTTAATGATCTTTACAAACATCACATATTTCCTTTTACAGTTTGTCCTTTTAATTTTCTTATAACCCTAATAATTTTTTAAAATATATTTTATGTATTATTTTTATGTGTATGAGTGTATTGCCTGCATGTATGCAAGTGCACCCATGTTGTACAGTGCCCGCAAAGGTCAGAAGAGGGCATTGGATCCCTTGGAACTGAAGTTATGGAAGGTTGTTAGCTGCCCTGTGGGTGCTGGGAATTGAACCTAGGTCCTCTGCAAGCAGCCAGTGTTTTAAGTGATGAGCCATCTCTTCAGCTCAATAGCCTTAATAATTTAACAGGAATTTATAAACCTGGTCCTTACAGAGAATTGTCACACCTGCCTTGCCTTGTAGATTTCCCATCAGATATTGCTAATAAGTCTCTCTCAGAGAGCACTTCCACAATGCTCTGGAAGCCCAAAGGCAGGAGAAGAAGAGTGTCCCACCCTACTGCGGAGTCCTCCAGTGAGCAGGGGGCTAGCGAGGCTGACATCGACAGTGACAGTGGGTACTGCAGCCCCAAACACAACAACCAGCCTGCGGCGGGGGCTCTGCGGAATCCTGATGCTGGGACCATGAACGTGTGTAATAGCCTCTTGATTTCTTCTTGGTCCTGATGGCTACATACTGTATTTGTGTTCTTTGCTAAAGCTTAAGTATCTGTTTTTGTTAGCAAATCTTAATAACAATAGTATTTTAGATATTTCGTTTTTAATGAAAACATTCTGGAGCATTATTCTAAGTTTGTAATAAATATACTTAACTGTAAGCTAAATGATGAAACATTTGCAAAGTCTATGATGTTGACTCTTAATTAGAAAATAATTGTCTTTTGTTTCATGTTTTTAGCATGCGGAGTCACCGGTTTGTGCAGGTACTTAATTTTTTGCAGATTTTTGTTATACTTTCTTTGTTCATTTCAAAGTTTTCCTTTTAAGCACTTGAACTTAACAGTGCTATAAACAAATAAAACTATAAATCTCCCTAGGATTCAAGTCAATTTGAAAAGTATAGTTTTCCCAAACAAGTTGAGAATAAAACATCTGAAGGAATTCTGCAAGGTGATACTATATTGCTAAGAACTCGAATACCACTTGAACTTTACAGAGAAAATTCCAGTGTCAATGGTGACTCAGTCAGGTCTTGTCTTTATCTTTAAATACTTGATACAGGTGGTGTGAATTGGCCCAATGTAACTTGCCAGGCAACTCAAAAAAAACCCTGGATGGAAAAGAACCAGACATTTTCTAGAGGTGGAAGGCAAACTGAACAAAGAAATAACTCACAGGTATTTTGAATGAGATTGGAAATGTGATTAGGTGTGAGGTAAATGATGTTAAATTTGTCGTACTAATGATAGAGCAGTTATGGAGCACAATATCCTTAATTGTTAAGATGCTTGTAAAAGTTTTTTAAATGTGAACTCTTGTGGGCAGGGAGATGGTTTAGTCTGTGACGCATGAGGACCTGAGTTTGCATCCCCAGCACTCTATCCAGAAAGACCTACCCATGGCCTCTCTGCAACCCCAGAGCCTGTGCATATACACGATCATGGATAGGCACATATGTTTCACACAAAAAATGAACTCTCATATCTGTTACTTTAAAATGCTTTCACCAACAAAACATAATTAAAAACGAAATGATAAAGGAGTGAACGTGGATATAAATTTTACCATTTTCCTGCTTGTGTCTAGCTGAACATACCATAATTTTAGAGAAGGGTGCCTTCCTCCTGTGCCCCGGGACTTTCTGCTTTGTCTTTCTTACCCACATCAAAAACTTCGATGAATTTTATGTTTTGAATAATGACTGAACTTACAGACTGTAGTTTGGTCAGTAGGTAATTTTTAAATACACACATTTGCTTTGTGTATGTGTGGGGTTCAGAGGACAGCTCTCAAGAGTTGGCTCTTGCCTTCCACCATGTGGGATCTGAGAATTGAACTAAGTTATGAGACTTAGTTATTGGAAAGCACCTTTGCCTGCTAAACCATCTCATGTATCCAGTACATGGCTGTTTTGATTTGACTTGTTAAACCCTTCTGTGTTAGTGGCAAGTGATGGTTAATTGTTATGGTGTGACCAGACTGAATAGTTTTCTGCAGGTCTCGAGGAGCCGGGGGCTTGCAGAGTGGGTTCTACACAACTATGTACTTACATGTATCTTCATGTATTGGTTGGCTATAAAATCAGGAATTTGTTTATTGGCCATTATTTTTCCTTTTCATTTTTAGATAGACTTTCTGGATTCCTTAAGTCTAGTTAAAAAGCTGTCATATAAATATAAATGTATATTCATATTTTGTAAATAAATTTATATTTTCAATAAATATAAATGTAAAGTAAGAACAAATTGCCAATGGATTATGTGTACCAACTACATCCTGCTCACTGAAAGGAAGCACTTCACATAGGTCTTTTTTTTTTTTCCTTTATGTGTATGACTGTATTGTCTACATGTGTGTAAGTGCCCCCATGTCATGCAGTGCCTGCAGAGGACAGAAGAGGGCACTGGATCACCTGGAACTGCAAGAACAGCCAGTGTTGTTTATCACTGAACCATCTCTCTAGCCCAGATGTGTCTTAATGATACAGGGACTGCCTGGAAACAGGAGTAACGCCCCTTCCCTGTGGTTATTGAGAAAAGGAGTCATTTGGTACAGACAGTCTAGCTTAGCTTCATTTGACTAAAAGTCAAAAGCAGTAGTTCATAAAGATTAAACAAATCCCTGGGGTGTTGACCAGCAGATGGGTTTTCTGTTGAGGCTGTCACCACTTCTCTTGGTCTTGGTCTTAGCTCTTTTTTTTGTTGTTTGTTCATTTTGTATCAATGTCCATTCAAGGAAACAATCCTGAGATGAGAAACATCTTAAATATATTCTGTCTCATAGCTGGCGAGAACTAAAAGAAAGTTAAGCAAAAACATATGATGTAAGTTTATTTGTTTTGTGTTTGTTTTGAGACAGTCTTGCCCTGAAGCTGAGGCTAACTTGGAACTGGCTGTGTATCTTTGAACTTGTGATTCTCTTGCCTTCACTTCCCAAGTGCTGGTGTGTGCCACATACCTAGCACATCTGTTTATTTTGTATCTCTTCATTCCTAAAGAATTAGAACATAATCGGACCGTATTTGTTTTTCCTTTCTACTACTCACATTTTATCCTAATATTTCTAAGTGTATATATGTTTTACATGCAAGCTATTTTTCTTCAAGTCAGAACATTTTTCCCTTTGCAGTTTGATTATTTTCTGGACTTTAAAATCTTTTAGATAAATATTAAATGTAAATACCTGTATTTTATACTATTTCTGTTTTCATTATTGTGTGTGTGTGTAGGCCAGAGGACAACTTTGAGGGGTTGGTTCTTTTTCCACCCTTATATGGGTTAAGGGATCAAACTCAAGTCTCCAGGCTTGCATGGCAAGTACCTTTTCCTGCTAAGCCATCTTGCTAGCTCTTGGGTTACTTTTTTATAGTGCAGTGCTTCAAGATATTTTTGTCTAAGACTTAACTTTGATGCTTGGTAAAGCGTGCTGATGTAGATTTTTAAAGCAGAAACACACTCATCACACGTTATAGGGCTAGGGAAAGAGCTCAGTGGGTAAAAGCCCTTGCCGTGTAAACCTGAGAAGCTAAGATCAAATCACAGCACTCTGGAAAAGTTAGACATGTACACACATTCCTGCAGTCCTGTAACTCTGATGCTGTGAGGAAGTGGGCAGAGATGGGAGAATTGCTGTGGCTTGCTGGCTGCTAGCCCAAATCCAAAGAGGTCTCAGGGAGAGACACTATCTCAATGGAATAAGACTGAGAGTGCTAGAGCAGGACAGCCAGCACCATCCTTTGGCCATGGGTACATGCATCCATATATACGGAACACACATACACACACACACACACACACAAACATACACCCCTTTAGAGACTTTGAATAAGAAAGGGAAGGAAGGAAAGGGAGGGAGAGGGAGTGAAAAATGAGAAAGGGGGTGGAGTTAGTTTTCAGAATTGTGAATTTCTGCTTTTTTCCCAGCTTTTGGTCATTGTAACATGATATGTGTTACAGGACAAATTTATTAAGAAGAATATTTGGTTTACAGTTTTGGAGGCCAAAAGTCCAAAGAACATGGTTTATACTCTAGTGAGGATCTCCTGGCATATGACAGGAGGGTGAATGTGTGTGTGTGTGTGTGTGTGTGTGTGTGTGTGTGTACCACATATAGAAAGCCAGAGAGAGGCTTTGGGGTTAGATTCCATGTTCATAGCACCCTGCTCTTGTTTGAATGCACTCAAAGGGACCAGTCCTACCTTCCAAAGATAGCACCCCAGTGACCTGTGATCTTCTAGATGGCCCTACCTCTTTTACTTTTTAAAAAATTTTATGTGTGTTTCTGTGTATGCAGATACACATGTATGAACAGGTTGTGTGCACATGTATGTGGAGTTCTGAGGAAAGCTTGGGTCTCCTCAGGATCACTGTCCGACTTCTCTGAGGCACCGTCTCTCCTTGCTTTAGAGCTCACCGGTTAGACTAGGCTGGCTCCCAGCAAGTCCCACAGTTATGCCTTCTGTCCCTAACTCCCCAGGACTGGATTACAAGTGCTTGGTCTTCATGACTGCCTCACATTCTGTTTAGTGTTAGATGATGAGCATCATTAGATGATTGGAAGATGAAATATGTCTTTTGTCTTCTGAGAGTCATTTAATGTCAGTTTCAGTGGGTATTTAAGAGACTTGAAATGCTTTATGGTTCTTAGAATGTTTAGTATGTTTTTTTCCTTGCCCTTAAGACAACTAAATATTTTGCAAATTTATTACTAAAATGTCTGCTTGGCTACTATAAACAAGTACCATAGCGTTGGGTGTAGTGGTTCACACCCTTAGTTCCAGCAGTTGGGAAGCAGAGGCAGAAGGATCTCTGAGACTGATGCCAGCATGGTCAACATAGTAACTTCTAGATCAGTTGGGACTACAAGGAAGACCCTGTCTTAAAAAAAAAGTACTCGAGGCTGGAGAGATGACTCAGTAGTTAAGAACACTGGCTGCTCTTGCAGAGGACCAGGTTTGATTCCTAGCATCCACATGCTGGCTAACATCCATCTGTAACTCCAGTTCCAGGGGATCTAACACCTCTTCTGACCTCTGTAGGCATTGCACAAAATGGATGCACTTATATGCAGACACACTCATACACATGAAATAAAAGTAATAAATAACATTAAAAAACAGTACCATAGACTTGATGCCTTATGAACAGAAAGTCCAAGATCAAGATACAGCTATTCGTTATTACATGTTTTCCTGATGATTGCTGCAGAACCCACTTTTCCGTCTTTCTATGGTGGTGTTTCAAGAAAGTTTTATGAATGCACTTGTTCATGTAATCCTTTCAGGATTGTCTTTTTTACCTGTCTTGTTCTCTGCTGATCCTCCAGGTTGATGGATGTATCAGTAGCTCACACTCTGTATGGCTCCCAGACTGTAGTGCAGGATTCCAGTTAGTGGAACTGTTCACCCACTGAAGAACATTGGGCTTGTCATCAGTGTTTGGCCCTAATGAATAAAGCTGATAAAAATGTTCAACTATGGGGGGGTGGCAGTGAGGAAGGCACATTAATAATCACATTTGTATATTTGTTTTAGTCTCATCACAAGTTTTAATTGTGTAAGATAAATTATGCACTTTATATAGCTTTTTGGCAAGTGTGCTGTATTTCAATAAAACATTTACTTTAAAATCATATTTTCTTTTCCCTTTGGTGTTACTTAGGCTGGACTCAGATGCCGAGGACACAGTATGCCCTCAGAAAGAAGACAGAGTTTGCAAAAGAGACAAGATAATAAACACTTAGACCCTAATCAGCCTCACAGAAGTGACCCAAATTCTGAGTCTTTATATTTTGAGGTATTGTTTCAAATTCTGTTTTTAAACTGTTATAGAAAAATTGAAAAAAGGTTTCCACTAAGGTATTAATCTGGTGCATTATAAGTATAAGAATTTTCATGCCTTAATATTTACTCTACTATGAGACTGTGTTACTTGTTTTGTGTTTTGGTTGTATTTATACAGGCTAACATTAACTTCCTTAATGTTTGGTTTTTAACTTTTGTCATGTGCTAATATATAGATGCAGAACTTGATTGTGTCTGAAACTTTGTATTTTTGTTGTTTTTCCATCTATTCGTAAGGTTTTTCAGATTTGCATAATGACTTCTGCTCGCTTTCAAGAAAATCTTGGAGAAAGCAGGAAAGAAATGACTATTACTGACTCTACTAGGCAGTTTGTATTTTTTGTTTGTTTGTTTTCTGTCTTTTTGAGGCTGGGTCTCTGTATAGCCCCAGCTGGCCTGGAACTCATTATGTGGACCAGGCTGGCCTTGAATAGGGATCTGCCTGCCTCTGCCTTCTTAGTGCTGGGATTAAAGGCATGCGCCACCACACCCGGCTTGACAGTTTGTATCTTAAATTACAGTTTTAATGTTCATTCCCAAAGCCAGCTTGAGCTGGCAGCCCATTACTGTAACAAGGTGCTATGCATAGCATACTGTTGAGGTTGCTGTGCAGTGGAAGGGTAGTTGAGTGTGGTTGGACTTGGTAGTAGAACAAGTCATGTAGGAATGATCTTAAAGAGGAAGAATATGCTTGTTTCTTCTGTGTAACTCACAGATTTTATAAGTAAATTAATAGATGAATAGTAACCTGGAATTCTTGAGGTTAGAAGCTAGATATTATATGTTAAGTAAGCCTAGGACTTGTTTATTAACCCAAAGGACTTGAGAGTTCATCTGCATTATTTCTCCAGTAGTTTTACAACTGTTGACTTGAACAGGTCCTGATCAGTTTTATAAATACATAGATTTCTCTGCCAGTATAGCTTCTAAGAAATGGGCTATTTATTTTTAAATTAACTTCAATTAAAATTTGGAAATCATGAATCAGGTATTGTGGTTTATACCTGTAATTCCAGCTCTCAGGAGGCTGAGGTTTAAGTTTAAGGCTAGCTTGGGCTTAAGGGTGAGAGACCCTGCCTGGAAAAACAAAACTGAAAATTAGGAAGTTAAATTCTTGTTAGGTAACACGGGAGTGACCAGTATTCTATTAATATTGCAATTGTACTGCTATTTTGATAACAGTCCCTAGGAAGACAGCTGTGTTGGCTCAATCTCAGGAGTGTGTTTACTGGAGGTTTCCTGAGGATGAACCCAGGGCTGCATGCTTGCTGAGCAGGCATCCTGCCATTGACCTGTGCTATCAGCACCTACTTTTTATTTGTAAAACTGGTCCAAACCTGAAATGCCAGCTGGGTGTGTTGGTGTATGCCTATAGTCATTGCCGCTACTAGGAAGACAGGTGGAAGTGTCACATGAATCCTCCAGTTCCAGATTGTATTTATTATTTATTTACTTTCTCTCTGTGTGTGTGTGTGTGTGTGTGTGTGTGTGTGTGTGTGTGTGTGTATGCATGTGTGCGTGTACATGCTCAGGGGTTCCTGCATATGGGCATGTAGAAACCAGAGTACAAAATCAGACGACAAGACTGGGAGCCATGATTTTTTGAGCAAAGGTCTCTTGGCCTGGAGCTGACTGATTAGTCTAGGCTGGGGTCAGCAAGCCTCAGGGACCTCTCTCTCTGCCTCCCCAGCACTGAGATTCCAGCATTGCCACCACCATCTTCTTTAACATAGGCTTTAGGGACTTCACCAGGTCCTTGTGCTTTCAGAGTTAGTGCTTTCCTGAGTAGCCATCTTCCCCTTTGTGGGTCATTCTAAAACAGTTACAGCCTTCCTTTTTTCCCAAATAGTATGCATATTTTTTATTAATCTTGGAATTACCAGACTGTCTTCACCATTTGTGGGTTTTATTCAAGTTGAACATTTTTATGGTTGATAAAATATTATTTCTACTTACTCCCTTTTTTATCAAAAGTTAATTTTAATCTCAGGAAAGAATAGTTTTATTATAAATATGAGGGTTTTATTATAGGCTTACAATTATATGATTGGTTCCATGTCTTAAGATATTAGATGTAATTTTCAAGAAGCTATTAAGAAATTAATCCGAAGACGTTTTTTAAACACTTAAAAACTTTAATTTTCAAATTATATGTAATAGAGAACAGTTTATAAATTAATGTTAAAACTGTTGAAAATCTTTTCCAAATTATCTGAATGTGATAAAATCCTGTTTGAAATGTTTTCATCACCTACCTATCTTAGGATAGAATTAGTAATAAAAATGAGAAAGCAGGTGTCAGGATGTAAAGGGTGGGTATATGTGAGTATGACCTCATGCTTGGTAATTAATGATCTAGCATGTAAGAGATAAAATTTTCTTTTAAAGACTAACTGGGAAAATTTCTATATAGACTAAATACTGGATGACATTATTTAAGCAGCAGAACTAGTAATAGAACTATGGTTTTCCTAGGAAAGTATTTTTGTTTGTTAAAAAGAAATATTAAGGTTGGCAAGGCTCAGCAGTAGGGTACATTGTTATTTCCCTATTTTTCAGCACAGTCAGGCATCATAAAAAGTTTTTCCTGGCTGGGGATGTCCTTCAGTGCTGAGGTGCTTACCTAGCATGGGCAAGGCCCTGTGTTTAATCCCCAGCAACATACACTACCCCCCCCATATATATATATACACACATTTATGCACAGAGATTTTCTTAGGAGTTGATCTTGAACTGTTTTCACTGAAAATGTGAAATCATTATAGGATGAAGATGGGTTTCCAGAACTAACTGAGAATGTAAATGCTAAAGATGAGAATATTCAACAGAAACTTTCTTCAAAAGTAGTAAGTGACTCTTCAAATAAGAAAAATACAGCAACCTTTGAACTGTGGCTAAGTGAATGAAATGCTAAGCATTGAGGCATGTTAAAGGCTCGGGCAGTGTGGTATACAGAAAACAGATTGTTCAGTGCTTTTTAATTCTTCTTTTAAACATTTTCATTACAGATTTATTTTTTAATGTGTGTATGTTTGTGTACTTTTTTTTTTTGGTGGGGGCGGGGGTACTCATGTGCCACAGCATGGTTTTGGAGATCAGAAGACAACTTGCAGGAGTTCTCTCCTTCCACCATGTGGGTCCCAGGGACTGAACCAGGTTTTCAGGCTTAGTAACAGACACCTTTACCTGCTGAGGCCTCTTGCCAGCCCTAATATTTCTTTTTAACAAGCAAAAATACTTTCCTAGGAAATCTTTCCTAGTTCTGCTGCTTAAATAATGTCATCCATATTTAGTCTATATAGAAATTTTTCCAGTTGTAAAATTATACGTTTTTCCTCAGAGAAGCATCAACTATTATATTTGGCTGTTCTGTCCCTTTATTTCCCATTCTAAAATGGTCTTCCTGCCTCACTTTCTTCTTTATAGTGTTGTATCCTCTGATGCATCTAGTTCTGTTGTCCTGTAGAAGAGCCCTGATTCTGGGTTGTCTTTCCTTATGATTTAGCTTTTATGAAGTGACTAATGAATGTTTTTCTCTGGTTATCATAGTTGGATGATTTACCTGAAAATTCACCCATCAATATAGTTCAGACTCCAATTCCCATTACCACCTCAGTTCCTAAACGTGCAAAAAGTCAGAAGAAGAAGGCGTTAGCTGCAGCTCTTGCCACAGCTCAAGAATATTCAGAAATAAGTATGGAGCAAAAAAAATTGCAGGTGTGCAGTTGTTGTTACACATGGTTGTGATGGTCTGTCTGCTGGGTTCGTGGGATGCACAGGAGGGCTAAGTGTGTTTGTAACCTATCACAAATAATAAATGTTTTCTTATCCAACTTTTAGGAAGCTTTATCAAAGGCAGCCGGAAAAAAGAATAAAACACCTGTGCAGCTAGACTTAGGAGACATGTTAGCCGCACTGGAGAAACAGCAGCAAGCAATGAAAGCCCGGCAGATCACTAATACCAGACCTCTGTCATACACAGGTGATAGTCTAGGCCTTAATTTGAGCAGTTTGCTGTTGACTTTGGTAATCTGATTTAGATATTTTTAATCTGTGTGTGTTTCTGTGTATTTATATGTATTTTTTCCCCAGTGCTGGGCCTTAAACCCAAGGGCTTGTGTACACTGGACAAATGCTATACCACTGAACTACACCCCCAACCCCACAGCTTTGATTGATTTAGCAAATGATACTCGAAACAAATGTAAATTCCTGCATGCAGAACATGCTGCCAGGAACCATTGGGATTATAGAGATGATGAGGATAGACTTGTTTAAGAGGTTTATGATACAGTGTCGAGGAGTAACTGATGGACTGCAGTGCCTAGGAAAGATACCAGCAGAGTTCTGTGAACTTGCAGAAGGCACAGTGAGAGAAAGGTGTGACACATGACTCCATGTAAGACAAAATTTGAACTAGGCATGAGGAAGGAGTAGAATTCCTGACAGATCGAAATGAGAGTGACTTCCATCACCAGTCTTTAAATGGACAGTATTGATTGCAAAGAAAGCTGTTGGGAAATTCAAGAAAAGAATGAGATGATGGGAGTGAAAAAAATATGAGGAATTCATGGAATTTCTAACAGCACGATATTGAAATTAGTCAAGAATGACTCCAGGGACTGGGGTGGGGGGGCTCTGTCAGCACCTGGGAAGAGGGGGTGGGAGCGCCTCAGCAGAAAGGCCTGAGTGCCCTGCTAGTTTGCCTCCTCCTTTCTTTAGGTATTGGGCTTATTGAGGGGTGTGGTCAGAGATTGGGGAGGAGCTTGGACAAAGCCTGAGAAAGGAAACAGCAATGACTCAAGGAGAGCTGAGGAGGATTAGGAGTGGAGGTGGTCTATGAGCCTTGGACAAGAGTAAGGCCATCTGTCACCTCTTTTTGGATTTTTTTTTTGTAATTTTCTGTCAGTAGTGTCTTTGTATAGAAGTGACAGGAACATTCTGCTAGCGATCAAGATTAGCACTTAGCTTTTATTTAGACTTCTGAATTGGCATTGTTTTTGTCTTCCGTATCTTGTGGAGGCTAAGAATTTGGGAAGAAGTTCTGTCTGAGGGACTCTGCAGAGCCTGTTACCATGATGTTTGTTTTTCCCACGAAGAAAGGATTCTCCTGTTTTTGAAGATTTATCATTGGAAAATTTCAAAGTATGTGGATTTTGTTGCATTAATAAAATTAATCTTTTTTTGTTTTTAGTGGTCACTGCAGCTTCTTTTAACACTAAAGACTCTGTTAACAGAAAACCTCTAACCAAAAGTCAACCCTGTTTGACTTCCTTTAATTCTTTGGACATAACTTCCTCTAAAGCGAAAAAAGGAAAAGAGAAGGAAATCTCAAAACTGAAACGGCCCACAGCACTCAAGAAGGTAATACATGCAGAGATGTCTGTTTTATAGGATAAGCAAGGATTCAAAGCTTTTTGTGAAGTTAGTTGTGTTTTAGCCAGTGCTCACACACACATCTGTATGATGACTGGTTAATTCAAAACCAACATATTACTGTCTTCTATGTAGAAGAAGGCCCTACAGACTGAATTTTTCTATAGGGTTTAAAAAATAAAACAGCTAAAAATTCTATATCCCAAACTTTTAGACCCATCCTAGGAATTAGAAGTCCAGAGCTTTCCTTTTTTTTCCGTGTGTGTGTGTGTGTGTGTGTGTGTGTGTGGTGTGTTCGTATATATGTTTGCATGTGTGTGGGCACACATATAGGTATGCATCCATGTGTGTGGACATGCATGTAGTCCCTGAGGTCTACATCTGGACTTCCTCAGTCACTCTCCACCTTATTCTTAGAGGAAGGGTCTCTCGGTTGAACCCAGGGCCCACTGTTATGGTTGGTCAGGCTAGCCAGCTGGCTTGCTCAGAGATCCTCTGAGCCCTTGAAGTTACAGGTGGTTCACCACGTCTGCCTAGCATTTATATGTGTCCGGGGATCTGAACATGGTGCTTTCTCAGCTAGAGCTTTAAGCACTGAGCCATCTCTCCAGCCTCTGCCCTCTTGTTTCTTCCTTCCTCTCTTTGTTTCTCTTCTCTGTTCTTCTCTCTCCCTCCCTCCCTTTCTTTTTTTCTTTCCCCTCTCCATTCTCCTTCTCTCCTCTGTCTAATGCTGGGATCTAATCCAGGGCCTCACACATCCCATACAAGCATTCTGCCACTCAGCCAGCCAGCCATGGATCTTAGTGCTTGCCTCGGTACTTGCTGTGTATGTAATTGTAGAGCCGCTTTAACCCTCATCTTCCTCACCTGAAGATTAAAGGTGATACCTGCTTTGGTTAACTTGGAGTTACAATTACAGAATCAGAATGAGGTATTCCCTGTCTAAATCACTGAAAACTGGAAAGTGTGAACAGATGTACTGTATGAACTGGTTTCCAAATTATAACTCAGTCAGTGTTCTGGGAACTATAGTTGGATCATCCAGGATTTAGACTGGGGCAGGTGCAGTGCTTGACTGTCACACATAGCAGACTGACCTCACTTTTGTTTCTGTGCAGCATTTCCTTTCAGCTTGCAGTGCCTGAAGTTATATTTACCTTCTACTATCATTTTCTATGTAGCCAAGTCACACAGCCAGCTGAAATCCTCATGTCTGTACTATACCTGTGTTTTACTGTAACATTGCAATCATTTGTACCTAATTGAAGAGTAAGCAGTAATTAAAGACTGGTTTAATGATTTTTAGGTGATTTTGAAAGAGAGAGAGGAGAAGAAGGGACGTTTAACTGTGGACCACAGTGTTCTGGGATCTGAGGAGCTGACAGAAACACATTTAGATTTTGTTGATGGTTTGCAACAGGAGATTGTGTCCCAGGAAGGTAAGGGTATGCCGCTCTGGAGGGTTCATTGAAGGTGAGCTGCATAGCTATGCTTTGAAGTGCAAAATGTGCTCTGTATTTTATATAAATTTATTTTTGAGAGTGGTTTCTTTTGAAAACACTTTGGAAGGCAGATGGCTAAGGGGGTGGGGAACTGTTATGTAGTAGGTCTCTGACATTTTTGAGTCTTAAATACATAATTTGTAGTTTCTCTTCAAAAATTACGATCTTACAAGTGCATGAAATTACTTCTGGAAATTTCAGAATAACTTTTCATTTTGTCTTCTATATCCAGAACTCTATTTATTGGTTGTTTTTCTTCATATGGCTAATTTTCATTAAATCATTTTTATTGACTTCCTTTTTGGCTTTGCAGGAACTATATACTTATAAAGAATAGACAATTGTAGAACAGAGCCCAGTTGCTCAGTAAGATTCTGTTCTTGGCCAGCATGTGTGATTCTAGCAAATAGATCCAGTTCCATGTAGTCCCACACAGAGGATTTTGTGGCGCATTAGATCTGATTTGCACTTAGGTTAAGCAGAACCTAGAACATGCTTGGTTAGAATTCCCTTTTATTCTCAATTTAATCTGACTCCCCTGGTATTTATGTGTGTTCATCCTTCCATTCATTCAGTGTTTACCAAATACCTGCTAAATGCATTTTAGTACATAGTGAAAGTAAGGAGGTTGGAAACTAGAGGAAAGACATAGTGAGCAAAGACTCCTTTCAAGGAGTTTATGATCCAGTAGACAGATAGGATTGATGTGTAACTTTGCTAAGTATAGGACTGAATACACAAATACATTTATTTCCCACCTTGAGCTGTTTAGGGAAGAAATAATAATTGAAAGAAGCAGGAGAGTCAAGAGTTGGCATCTAAAATGTGACTTCCTGAGCACAGAAAGGAAGCACATAAGGTGTGGGACATGGAAGTCGGGGAATGAGCAGGTATGGGGTGTGGAGAGTGGGGGATGAGTGATAAAGGACTGTCATTACTGGCATCTGTCTCAGTTTTATTAAGGAATTTCTAAGGAATAGGTGGCAGAGTAGAGATGAGTAGAAACATGGAGAGAAGCACAGATCTCGGCTTTTTAAGTCCTTGAGAATGCATATTTTAGATAATTGGGTCTCTCTATCTCTGCAAAACTTTTAGACCATGCTTGATTTTTTTAAAGAGTATATTGTAGTTGATAACAGTAAGACTTCATTCCTATAATTTATAAGAAATATTAACTTGTGATATTAATGATGCCCAAGTTCTTAACTCCCAAAGAATTTGGAAATGCCCCAAGAGGTAACTGTTCTCTAAATTGTGTGGAACAGTGTAGAGTGTTATAGGATTTGAAGTTTCTAAATTCTTTCCCTATACTACACATCTCCACAGATACTGGACTGAGCATGCCTAGTGATGCTTCTCTTTCTCCAGCAAGTCAGAACTCTCCATATTGTATGACACCTGTGTCACAAGGCTCTCCTGCTAGTTCTGGGATAGGCAGTCCAATGGCATCTTCAACAATAACCAAAATCCACAGCAAAAGGTTTCGAGAGTAAGTTTTTTCTCATATTGAAGTCAAATAGTTTAAGTATCTTGATTTTTGTTCTGAATTTAGTATCACTTTTGTTACTTAGTAAGCTGAGCAGGTGAAATATGAAAGATCTGTTAGATCTTTCTAATTTGATTAGCAGCTGGCTTTGCTATTTTTAAAGCAGTTCCTCTGACAGTATCCATGGAATGGGATTTCACAATTTTTCCTGACTTCATGCAGGGTTTCTGTCCTAGAATCCTGTTCTCTGATGTCACAGGTATATTATGTATGTATATATATGCATATTATGTTTATGTGCATATATAATATAATGTATTATAAGTTTTGCCTCTCCAAATATTTGTACTTTTTTGCATGTAATAAAGGCACTTTAAAAGCTTGTTACTCAATGGGGTTCTTTATCTAAGACCTTGAATCTATTAAATAAAGCCATGTGATTTTTTGGGGGGGAGAGGGTTGGTAATGTTTGCTTTTGTAGTGTTAGAAATAGAATCCGGGGCCTGGTGCATCCTCATCAAGTGTTTGACGACTGAGCTATACTCTCAACCCAAGCTATTTGCTTTTAAGATAATGTTTCTAGGTTTCAGAATTAAGGTATTTGGAGAATCCTAAAATGTGGTACTGTGTCTATGAATAACCTTAAATTCACCATTATTGCTATGAAGTGCTTTAATATTGGTGTAGATGAAGTAGGTTTACCTTCAAAAATGATATGAGAGATTCCTATTGTGAAGATTTAATATGTGAGAGTTCCAACCATCACGGTTTTACTTTGTTCCTTTCCTTGATTCTGTTGTTTTGAGGGAGTATTCCTCTCCATGCTTTGAGAAGCTGATTAAATGTCAAACAACAGACGTGGAACAAATGAAACACCAAAGAAATGAAATACTACATATGTATGAACTGAACAGCTCGCAAGAGGGAAGAATGATATAGTTTTGATGTTCAGTTCTTTAATTTTGAGTATTTTTTGACATCTTCCCTCCATCTATCCATTTGTGTCTTCTGAAATAGTGTCGTACTTGTTTAAATATTTTTCACATAAAACATAAAATTCCTAATACATTTTTTTTCAGGCCTAAGTTTTTCCACTGTGTAACTTAGAAATAGATAGTTGCTTGCCTAAATCTTACTAGATAACATAAATGTTACGGAATTCTTCTTGGTAAATACCTGCTTTCAGTAGAGGTAAGTAATGAGAATCAGAGAAAGTGGAAGGTGTAGGCAAGCACCGATGCCTTCCTGTTCTGTGGTGCTAAGTGTAGTAGTGACCTCACATTAACTTCTCTGGGTTTCATCACATCCATACACGATCTGACATCCTTGCTCAGTTGCTTTGTCTGATATAAAAGCCTGTCACTTTTTAGTTTTATCTCAGTTTCCCTGTTGAGTTCATCCTCCATAGCCAAAGATTTTAAGAGCTAAAAGGGCCACTGGGCTATCTTACCTGTGTCTTGTTTTGGTTGAGAGATGCTTATCCAAGCTCAGAGAATGAGTTTTTGCTGTTTGGTTTCAGATTTCTTAGCATGTTCTATAACCCTTCCCCCACCCCCTTTCTTTCAAAAAGAAAACAGATTTATTGGGCACACTGCCAGGATCTGCAGGCCATGCAGTAATAAGAATGCTGTCTGCACCCTTGTTTTCATTTTTTAGTTAGCACACAAAGGGGTGGGTTTGACTGCGGCTTCTCACACGCACGTCTTGTGCGTTTTGCTTTTTCTCCCTCTTCCTGCACTGCCCTCCTCTTGCCTGGTTCACTTTACAAATAGTCCTCCCTTCCCCTTTCCTGTCTCGTGTGTTCTGTAATCTCTTTTCACCTCATCCCTCTCCTTTACAATCTCTTCCTGTTCTCTAACAAGCCCCTTTCTACTTTCATAACTGTTGTGAGCACACACACACACACACAGACACAGACACACACATCTAGATACTGCATGTGAAAGAAAACATGCAGTTTTTGTGACTTGCTTATTTCACTTAACATATGATTTCTAAATTCCATCTGTTCTCTTGCAAATGTGGCGATTTTATTTTTCTTTGCAGTGAAATACAGTTCCGTTATATGTACTTATCCACTTCCTGTATCCATTCCTCTGTTGATGGACACCTAGACTGGTTCCACTGCTTAGTGTCTGTGAACATGGGTACACACATACCTCTTTGGGATACTAACTTAGAGTTCTCGGGCTTTGTGCACAGGAGTCTAGCTGAGTCCTGTGGCAGTTCTGACTTGTGTGGTGGCTGTAGCAGTTTACATTGTCATCAACAGTGAAAGGACTCCTTTTTCTTTGGGTCAGAGGTCAAATGGCTGTTCTTAGGATATTCAAAAAAAAAAAAGCTATATTTTTTTCTTACTACAAGCATTTTTATATTTATCAGAATAATATAATTTCATATCCTTTATAAAAATATTTTTCTTCTAGCTAGCTAGCATTGATTATGTTTTTAAAATATTTTATTTGTTTTTATTTTTTATGTGTATGAGTTTATTACCTGCATATGCACCATGTGCATGTGATACCCACAGAAGTCAGAAGAGGGTGTCGAATTCTCTGGAACTGGAGTCACAGATGAAGTGTTTAGAAGTTTTAGAGACACTTCATAGAAACGTCTTAATGTGATTTCATAATTATAGGAAAATTAGTTCAGGTGGTATTACTTGATTTTTTTTTTGCTTTCATTACAGATATTGTAATCAAGTTCTTTCTAAAGAAATTGATGAATGTGTAACCCTTCTTCTCCAAGAACTTGTCAGTTTCCAGGAGCGCACCTACCAAAAGGACCCTGTGAGAGCCAAAGCCAGACGGCGGCTGGTCATGGGGCTTAGGGAGGTCACCAAGCACATGAAGTCAAACAAGATCAAGTGTGTAATCATTTCCCCAAACTGTGAGAAAATACAGTCAAAAGGTATGTACTCTTTGCTTTTGAAATGTTTTGTTATCTATTGTTATTATTATAAGATATTTTTTAAAGTGGGAGCCATGTGTCCTCCATTGTACACATGTCTAACAGGACTACCCCACCCTAGTCTGTCTCTTCCAATCCTCAAGTGGCTCTACCAGGATAAAAGGCAAACAGGTTGCATGGCGTGCAGTGCATTTGTGACTGGCTTACCCAAGGGCCTCTGTATGACTGCTGGCTTCTGAGAGACAAACCTCTACCCTAAGCTGTTATAAAGCAAAATGTTGAGCATTAGAAAAGAAGATAAAATCCCTAAGATTAAGTAGGATGATTAAGAATGGATTCTAAAGGAAACCCTTGTGTGTTAACCTGGTGAAGGGCTTCTGTAGGGCCCACCACGAGTCTCCTTGATGTAATCACAGTTGAATTCATCAGGGTGTATTATCCTGCTTTTTAAACTTCACATAACCTTTCTCTGATGACCTCCCTTGCCTTACAAAAGTTAGAAACAAGGTAAAAACTACAGCCATGCAGCCTGTTTGTCTTTGATGCTGGTCTAGCCACTTGAGGAGGATTGGAAGAGACAGACTGGGGTGGTGTAGTCCTGTTAGACATGCATACACGGTAGACACAGGAAACCGGTGTGCTCATTTGTTTGACTGTATTTGGGTCAGTCACTACTGGAGCTTCAAGATTGTGAAAGAAGAGTTAGCTACTATTAACAAGTTCAAAGAATTCTTCAAAACAAATGTTAGGTTGAAATTTATTCCTGCTTTGCTAATTCCTTTGGAGGAACAAAACAACTGGGTTTGAAGGGATCTACAATTTAATTGATGAAGAAGAAAATTAAATGCTGTAATATAATATGTATGTGTGTATTACAAATCCAAGTATGACAGTCTTTTCCTTCATTGATCTGTATTTTAGCTAAATTAGCTCCATTAGGAAATAAGAAAATGGAAACCTGTACATGTGTTAATATTTTCAGGTGGCTTGGATGAAGCTCTCTATAATGTTATAGCTATGGCCCGGGAACAAGAAATTCCTTTTGTGTTTGCCCTTGGAAGAAAAGCTCTAGGACGCTGTGTGAACAAGCTGGTTCCTGTTAGTGTAGTGGGAATCTTCAACTATTTTGGTGCTGAGGTAAGAATTTAGGAAATAGGTCAGGGGAGATAGCTCAGTCAGTAAAGTGCTTGTGGATGCAAGCCTGAGCATCTTCATTTTGATCCCCAAACCCATGTAAAAAGCTGGGCATGATGGTATGCACTTGTAATCACAGGGCTGGGGAGTCTTAGTCTGGTGGGTCCCAGGGGCCTGCTGCCTAACCAACCCATCAGAGACCCTGTTCTCTGGAGACCCTTTCTCAGAGAACAAGGTGGACAGCTCCTGAGGAGCAATACCTTCAGTTGACCTCTGACCTACACACACACACACACACACACACACACAAGTACACGTAATCACACTCAGTACACACCCCCTCCCACATAAATGTACATATACCACACACATAAATATATACATGCACATAAGCATACACACATACACTGAATATGCACACCACACTCCCCTACACAAATCATACACACATTTCATAAATGTGCATAAACACACCACATATACACACTCCACCCATATCATAAATATACACATACCACACACATATATATATATTACCTCACACACACATACATGCACACAAATCACAAATTTAGGAGACACTCTTGCTCCCATGGTTCCCTCTAATAACACATTGTCTGTTAACACAAGCCAGTGCATTTGTACATTTAACTGAGTGAGTTAATGATTCAGAATGGGTGGAAATTCTTAAATGTAACATTTTTTTTTAGTGGTGAAAATATTTGTATATGTTAATCCTTAAGCATTTTGAAAGGTTTACTTTCTATTTGTTACAGGGTATTTTTTTCTTCAGGGCACAACTGTACAGTTTTTGATAATTTATTCTATTGCCAGTTGAAGCTATCTAATATTAAATAAAGTGAACTAATTTCTTCAGTCTCTATTTGACAGGTATATTTTTTGTATGAGGAGTCAGTCATTGTATACCATAACCTCTGCCAGCCTGTTGTTACAGAGCTTGGTATAGGAGCTTAAAATGAATGAAGGTTATTAATTTAGAATGATCCTAATTAAATAACAGTGGTTCGAGACCCTTTTTTGTTTGTTTTGAGACAAAGTTTCTAACTCAGGCTGACTTCCAGCTCACTGTTTTCAAGAGTCACCTTGAATTTCTAACTCTCCTGCCTTTACTGCCATAGTACTGATAACAGGTGTGCATCATCATGCCCAGTTCATATGGTGCTGGCGGTCAAACCCAGGCCTCATGTGCGTTTGGCAAGTACTCTACCAACTGAGCTATATCCCCAACCCAGAATTTGGTAACGAAGTTCATTTTAAAGCACTCTGTAATATTGATGGATGGTTTCCTCTCTTCCCATATACACTATCTTGCATATTTACATGTATCTCCCTGTCCAGTTACCTCATTCACATACCTCTCATCCCTCTGTTTTCCTGTCCATTCAGTTTCTCTTAGACTATGAAATTTTGCCAGTTGTCTCTTTGGGAATTTATAATATTTGTGTTTTAACAGTAGCTTGTGTTTTCAGTTACAGGTTTAAAATTGCCTTGCTGCAGTTTATTCCCTCCCCTGTAATTTAGAATTCTTTGGAGGCAGGCACTGTGCCTTTGTAACCTTGATGACGTTTCACGTTATTTAGCTTCAGTTGGTGATAAGAGTTAATTAAATGAATCCTGCTTATGTCTATATATACATGTATAAAAGTCTGTGTGAGAATTGAGTGAAGAATACTTATGTAGAAAAGAAAGGTGATACACAGACACCTAATAAAATGTATTCCTCTTTGTTCAGTCAGAGGAATAGGCTTGGGATCCAGAAAGATGGACATGTTTCTTTTCATTTGTATTGCTTTCTTCTTGAATTATGTATTTCTTATTTTATGATTTGGTATTTTTAAATGTTTGCCAACTTGGTTTACATATTAATTTCACATGCCCTCTACTGTTTTGAGGTCAATAAATTTTGTTTAAATGAAAATATACTCTTAAATGGAAATTTTAAAAATATGTATTGTTAAATACATATAGCTGCCCTGATGTGGTAGTGACCTAAGTTATTATCACCTGCTAATGCTAACCTTTGAATTCAACTTCCCATCTTTGTCCTTATATTCAAGACATTGATTCTTTGGTCCTAGCTTCTCTCTTCAATATTTTCTTCTCATCTCTTAAATACTTTTGTTTCTAACAATTTCTGTTTATTTATATCATAACACCAATGTGAATACCCAAATCATATGTCTGCATACCTATTTTCCTTTAACTGGTTTCATTTAAATGCATGGCTTATTAAACACAGCAAATGAAAGTTTGTCAGTGTGTGTAACACAGAGGGGCTGCTTTTAATCATCCTTATTCTATAAAAAACAAACCCTAAACACATGTTTGCTACTAAATGATTGATGTCAGCCTTCACCCACTCCAGAAGTCAGCACAGTTAGGAGCAGCATTTACTGCTCTGGTCCTTTAAACTGTTTGCACTGCCCCTGGATAAAAGCATTGTCTTTCTTCAGGTTAAGGTTCAGGGATAGGTTCAACAGCCATGGGCACCTTTTATCATGCTTCTACCTTGTGAGAATTTGCACATAAATGTCATTTGCCTTGTTCAGAATAAAAGAAAGTGTGTTATACTTCCCCCATTGTCTGAAAACATAATTTTAGGTACAAAGTTAAACATATTCTTATGTCAGGTCATGTTTACCAGTTAAAATTCTTTATGTTGTCAGTTTTATTATGCTGTTAAGACATTTACCAGGAGCCGAGGGTTCTGGAATTATGTCCTGGGCACCACTAGGAACCATTAGTTTGTCTTCTCTAGTGACTGAGGACATCATTAGATGGAGCCATTGAGCTACAGTTTTAACACTATGAAAATGGCCGTTTTATTACACAGATTATATGCCCTGTGCACACCCCATTTAACGGCAAAGCTTATTTCATTTATGCTGGCTTGTGTCACTGGAGGACTTTGGGTTAATCAGCCCTACTCTACATCCATGCTCTGTATTCACTTTTTATAATTTGCCTTTGGCTCAGTAATTGTACTTACCTATTATGTGTCATATTTTCATTGTCTTCAAGGCCTAATATCTATAGCTCAACAACACCCTTTTAGCCTTTTTTCCAATTCTTCCCAACATGTGACCAATACAGAGAATTATCAGTGTTTCTGGAAACTCCCAGCAGCTGCATCCTTGAACGGGCATGAACTCATTCACTCATTCTAATCCAAATATGACATCTCACTGCCTTGTATGTTTCACACCACCTTGTGTGTTTCTTGTGTCTACTTTGATTCATGGTTCTACAGGCTGGGCTAATTTAAACAGCTCTCTTCACTGCCTTCTTGACCTCTCATCTGTACATGTTCAAGTCCTGATCAGGTGTTACCTTCCTTATTGAATTCCTTGGTGATATCCAGAGTGAGACCATTCTCTCCTAAAAGCCACAGATTTTTTTCCTCTCAAGGCATTTAAGGTATTAGGCCTTCAGCTAAAACTCTCCTGTCTTTTCTTCCAGTCATATGCAAGTTTCTGCAAGAGGAGAGTTGCTGCTCCCATTGTTAATTTTCTGTGGTGCCAGACTAAAGTAGAGTGATTTGTTGAACCTTTAGTGTAGCACATTTAGAGGCTAGTGTTAGAATCAAGAAATTACCTCAAACTGAAAGAATTAAATAGAGCATGTATATGTGTTAAGCATATATTTTTTTAAGATTCTGTGGTTGGCAAACTGTTTGGATTTCATCCAGACTGGAAATACAAGATGTATAATAAAAAATTTGACTAATTACAGTAAACTGTCTGTCTTTTTAGAACCTATTTAATCAGTTAGTAGAACTCACCGAGGAAGCCAGGAAAGCATATAAAGATATGGTTGCAGCAATGGAGCAAGAGCAAGCTGAGGAAGCCTTAAAGAATGTGAAGAAGGTTCCACACCACATGGGGCACTCTCGGAATCCCTCTGCAGCAAGTGCCATTTCTTTCTGCAGTGTGATTTCTGAACCCATCTCTGAAGTAAATGAAAAGGAGTATGGTAAGTGATTGCACACTCTCTGAAATGAAATAATTCAAGTCATGACAATTGTTTGGACATAACTTTCTATTCTACCACTTGCTTGTTTTTATCTTTTTGTTGTTGAGACAGAGTCTCCTATATCCCAGGCTGCCTTGAATTCACCGTATAGGTGAGGTTGACTTGACTGAACGCGCCACACCTTCCCAAGTACTGAGATTACATGTACTGAGGATCCAGCCCACGGCTTCAGGCATACTAAGCAAATAAACACTCCACCAACTGAGTCATATCCCCAGCCCATATAGCCTTATTCTTGATTATCCACATTTTACTAAAAATGTTAGCTTAAAATTCATTTAAGCCATTAAAAAAAATAGAATCTTTTTGGGGGCTGGAGAGATGGCTCAGTGGTTAAGAGCACTGACTGCTCTTGCAGAGGACCCAGTTTCAACTCCTAGCACACACATGGTGGCTAACAACTGTCCATAACTCCAGTTTCAGGTGAGTCAACACTCCCTTCTGACTCCCACAGGCATTGTACTACACAGGTGTACTTACATACGTACAGGCAATACACTCATACATATAAAATGTTTTTTAAAACATTGTAAGAATACTTGAAACTGAGACTGTCTTTAAGACTATGGACTTTAATCACAGTGCCAGAAGCTTTAAGAAAAAAGCCCAAGATGATCTAAAGAGCAAAATGCATCACACTTGTGACCCACCACTAAATAAATAATAGACATGTGACATTTGCTTTGAATTGTATGTGATTAGTCAAAAAGAAATCCAGACTAAAAATAGCACTTGAGTGTAACGTCCAGCATCCCTTCACACGGCCGGCCTGGAGTTCCGTGCCTGCTTCTGCAGTAGCCTGAACGAGCTTAGATCTCCCCTGTTTTTGTTTTTGTGTGTGCGTGTAGTGTCCTAGTCACTTTTCTCATTGCTATGATGAAAACACTGAACAAGAAGCAACTTAAGGCAGGAAGGATTTACTCTGGTTTATAGACCAAGGGGGGACATCATGGTTGGAAAGTCACAGCACCAGGAGTGTTAGGTGGCTGGTCACATTGCAGCCACAGTCAGGACAAAGAGCAGGATGAATGCTGACTCAGATAGCTTTCTCCTTGTCATTTAGAACAGGAGCTCAGTCTGTGGAATGATACCACCACCGTCAGGGTGGATCTTCCCACTTCAGTTAACCTAATGTAGATAATCCATTATAGATGTGCCCAGAGGATTCTGGATCCTGTCATGTTGACAGTATTAACCATCACATACAGCTGCCTCCTGTTTTGGCTCTTTGTTATTTTTCTTTTTCATTTTATTCTTATCTGGGAATTTATCAAATAGCTTGTTGCCACCTAAAATTCAAACTGTAGGACGCTCTCTCTTTCTTGTCCTCTTTGTCTATGGTTGTATTGAATTTTTTGATAAAGCTATAGACCATTGCTGTCTGCCTTTAAGAAACTATTATTGGTCATTGGGGCTGGAGAGATAGCTCAGAAGTTAGAAGGGTGGATGCTCTTACAGAAGACCCAGGCTTGGTTCCCACCAATCACATAGCAGCTCACAACCACCTTTAACTCCAGTTCCAGAGGTTCTGATGCCCTCATCTGACCTTCCCTGGCATGTACATGCATGTAGTGCACACACACACACTCAGGCACATACACATAAAATTAAATAGATAATTTTTTTCAAAGAAACTATTGGTCATTGACATGGTAGCAAGCACTTTTAATCCTAGCACTCAAGAGGCAGAGACAGAGGTAGGGATATCTCTGTGAGATCAAGACCAGTCTGGTCTATATAGGGAGTTCTAGGCCAGCCAGGGCTACACAGTAAAACCCTGTCTCAAAAATGAAAAATTATTCATCATAGGCAAGTGTTATTGCCTAGAAGTAAATATGTTTGTTTTGCTGGAACTAGTTGAACATAAAGAAAATGCAGTGCTATATTTGTAGATAAGGTCAACTTTCTGTATTTGTGAAGTACTAAATTTCAAAAGCAAACTACAAGATTAATCTATAAATGTGTATGAGTTTGGGCAAATGGTAGAGTGATAAATGATCTTCTTATGGGTACATTTGAGGGAAAATAGAATGAAAAGCTCTGAGATAGAACACCATTGTTCAGTGTTTTTATTATCATAACAATGAGAAAAGTGACTTAAGACACTATCGGACAAAAACAGGGGAGATCTAAGCTCGGGCCGGGAGATCTAAGCTCGGGCCCGGGAGATCTAAGCAGGGCCCAGAAACTCCAGGCCGGCCGTGTGAAGGGATGCTGGATGTTACACTCAAGTGCTATTTTTAGTCTGGATTTCTTTTTGACTAATCACATACAATTCAAAGCAAATGTCACATGTCTATTTATTTAGTGGTGGGTCAAAGAGTGATGCATTTTGCTCTTTAGATCATCGTGGGCTTTTTCTTCGGGTGTTCGAGGAGGGAGACTGGTTTTTAGGAAGTTGATGTGTAATTAGTAAGTGCTGGACCTCTCTAGGAAAAATAAGACTGTTGGAAAGAAATGTAAATGTCGCTCAAAGACTTTTTTTTATTATTGAATGTGTGAAATAGTTTTTCTTATACTTTTTACTATTTTTATTAAAATTTATTATTGTGTTTATGTGCATTTGTGCATGAATACATGGAAGTTTGTGTGTGTGTATGTGCGCACATGTGCTTATGATGGAGGTGGCACGTGTGTCACAGCATGCCTGTGGAGTTCAGAGGAAAACTTTGTGGAGTTGATTATCTTCTTCCCTTTTTATGTGGGTTTGGAGGATGGACTCAGGTTGCCAGGCTTGTGCAGCAAGTGTCTTTGCCCTCTGACCCATCTCTCCAGCCACTAATAGCTTTAAAAAATTGTTTGGCAGCCATAGGGACACAGATGGATGGAATCCAGAAGGGACAGAACAGCAAACAAAGTAAATGCTTTTAAATTGTGGGAAAATTGCTGTGGGAGGTCAAGCTAGTGCCTGCCTCTCCTCAGGAAGTCACAAAAGACTTCACAGAGGAGTTGGCATTTGAGTGGATAGGCGTATAAGTGGAAAGGAGGAAAGCAGCCCACGTGGGAACAAGCAGTGTGCTGACACAGAGCTCACGCTGTGACCGGGGATCGTGAGAGCTTAGTGATGTTCAGGTGACCACTGGTAGGATGAGATGGAAGACAGGTAAGTCAGGGTCATGAAGGGCTTCCAGGTGCCATCTGGGGACTTTGAATCTTGTTTCAATGTTACCAAAAGCCAGTTGGATAATGATAAACTCAGCTGGCAAAATGAGTTAGGAACATACAGTAAATGTACAGTGACATAAAAGACCTGAGTTATGGCAGTAATGGCCAAATGTGATAGGTTTTGAGCTAGCAGTGACATGAGATGATGGCCAATGGAAGGAGGAGTACAGAGAGGACAAACATCAGGGGAGACTGCCCGTCGTGTCCTGCCCTGTGAATGATGGTGTCCTTGACTGGGGGGAATGCATAGGAGATGGTTTCCTGAGGTGGGTGAGGGCAGGGAGGCCAGTCCTGTTCTGAAGTGGCTGTAGGTGAGGAAGGTGGATGGTTTTGTTTCATTTTGCCTTTGGTTTGTTTTCTTTCTGTATAAATTATGTGTGTTGATTTGAAGTGCTCCAAATACAGTCTGCATCAATGTTTATAGTCTGTGTGAAATAATCAGGCCCAGTAGGTTTCCAATAAGAATATTATACCTTGGGGCTGGAGAGATGGCTCAGTGGGTAAGAGCACTGGTTTCTGTTGGAGAGGATTCAGGTTTGATTCCCAGCACTACATGGCAGCTAACAACCATCCATAACTCTACTTCCAGGGGATCTGACACCCTTTTCTGACTTCTGTGGGCATTGCATAACATAGCTGCACTTACATACATGTAGGCAATATACTCATACATATAATGTAAAAATAATAAAATATTTTTTAAAAAGAATACCTGTAAAATACAAATTGCTATAAGGCAGTTAGATATATTTATTCTAAAAATAGAGAGGAGTTGGGGAGCAGCATGACATCTTCTCACTCCAAGTACTTGTTTTCTTTTTCTTTTCTCTAAACTCATCTTCCACCATTAAAAATGATTTTATCATCACCTTGTTGTATAACACATGTGACCTAAAACCTATGTGATGTGCTGGTACAAACCCCTGAGGTTAGGAATGTTTTGCTGGCCACCTTGGCTCTGTCATCTGTGAGTTGTGGGTCTGTATATCCCTAGGCTGTGCACACACACAGACTAGACAGTTGATTGATTTTTATGAATATATGGATTTTATATATGAACATTAGTATATGTTGAAGATTTTTCAGTTTCTTTTAAAAATATATTATTATTTTTTGTTTTATGTGTATGAGTACATTGCCTGTATGTATGTAAGTGCACTTGTCTTGTGCAGTGCCTGTGGAAATCAGAAGAGGGCAATGGCTCCCTTGGAACTGGAGTTACAAATGGTTGTTAGCTGCCATGTGGGTGCTGAGAATCGAACCCAGGTCCTCTGGAAGACCAGCCAGTACTCTTGACCACTGAGCCATCTCTCCAACCCCAAGAATTTTCACTTTCTGATACATTAATATGTTTTATTTCCTTATTTGTTTTGAATGTACATTTTTAAAGAATTGGTTTCCCTTTATAACATTTAAGCTGGTGCTAGAACAAACTAAATTTTTAATTTTCTCATTCAGTTGAGGAGCCAACAAATTTCTGTGTTTTGTTCTTGTCTCTTATTTGGGGAGTTTGAAGTTCTGTGATTCTGACACAGTATTCAGGTTCTTCAAAGTGTGCTTGCTGTTCGTAGAAACAAATTGGAGAAGCATGGTGGAGACTTCAGATGGCTTAGAAACATCAGAGAACGAGAGAGAGGGCTCCTGTGTGCACGGCACGTCTTTAAAGGCTGGTAAACTCGCACTGGACACAACTCCTGTTGGTAAGCAACCGCCACTGGTGGCGGCAGGAAGCACTACCTCAGCCGCGAACCAGGGGAAGCCCACGAGTGATAAGGAGGAAGTGAAGCCAGATGACCTGGAGTGGGCCTCCCAGCAGAGCACAGAGACTGGCTCTTTGGATGGCAGCTGCCGAGACCTTTTGAATTCCTCCATCACTAGCACCACCAGCACTCTCGTACCTGGCATGCTTGAAGAAGAGGATGATGAAGAGGAGGAAGAGGAGGAAGATTATACCCATGAACCCATATCAGTAGAAGTGCAGCTCAATAGTAGAATTGAGTCCTGGGTCTCAGAGACTCAGAGGACTATGGAAACCCTTCAGCTTGGAAAAACCCTTAACGGTTCTGAGGAAGACAGTGTAGAGCAGAGTGGAGAAGAGGAGGCAGAAGCTCCTGATGGGCAGGAGCCAGGGGTGGACAGTGAGGCCTGGACTCCTGACCCACAAGCCAGTCCTGAGCAGCCAAAGCCTGGCAGCCCTGGGAACAAAGAGCCCTCTGATGCTAATTCTCCTCCCCAAAGTATGTAGCTCAGGAAGCGCCAGCCACGGGTCTCCAGCTTGTAGAGGCTGTGGCCTCTACTTGTCACTTTGCAATGTTTGCCACTGTCCAGTACTTACTATGTTTTTAATTCTCAACAAACTTTTTGTAGCTTTTACCTATTTTGTTATGATCTCCAGCCTTGCTTTTAATTAGTATCTAAGTCTCTTTCTAAGGATTATGTAGAAAATTCAGATTTGTTCCAACTTACTTTGTAATGAAAAATAATAATTAAAGAAAGAAGACCAAGCTCTAAAGAGAATGAATTTAAAATGGCTATTTAAGGTTATTTTGCAAACTAAAGATCAAAGTTATAAGCATGAAAGCAGGTCCCAGCATTTGCTTCAATCTCCTCATTAATTTGTCTGATGGACAAGTTGTTGGGGCTCCTTTTTAAAAGCTGAGGTGAGCTCAGAGACGAGTAGGCTCAGAAACCAGCAGGCTGTGAGTGGCAGGTCACCAGGTATGTGTTTAATGGCTGCAGCTTTTATTTGGTCCACAAGTGCTTATTTCAGAAGTCACTAATCATTGTCATCTGTGAAGATCGAGATAGGCAGCCTGCAGAACTTAGGCAAACACCAGAGCACCAACACACCACACACTACATTAGAGCTGGCTGGCCTCATTTGTAGAAAGTGATAGATGTCTGTAAGAGCAAACAGTCACCTATGATGGGACCTCTAACTTCTCCTATGTTTGCTTCTTACCTCAGGAATGCTCTTGTACATATGTATGTAAAGTTAGGCAAACTGACAGGTGAATCACGTACAGGTTTGTGTGGTACAGCACTTACCTGTGAAGCGCCCGGAAGCAGAGCTGTGGTGCTGTGTTCTGCTTGCTTCTGGTTTTGAACCCTCTTGATTTGAGATCTAGATCTGTTTGAGTATTCAAGCAAGTCCTCATTGCAAGTCATTTTATATTTTTAAAAAACATTTCCACACCTTCCTCATAGCAACAACCACAGTTACAGAAAGTCAGGGAAAAGAATTTTACGCAACCTGTAATGTGTCCAGGTAAAGCTTAGAAGACATTTAAGAAGAGAAGAGAAAGTTGTTCTATTGTGCAGAACCTTTAAACGATTTAAAGTATACAAATATATGCAGAAATTAGTTTTTTATTCACTTTATTATGTGTGCCATTCTGTAGGAACGTGTGTATTTTCCTGGGAGAATTTTAACTTAATGGCTGTTTGATCTGTTGACCAGCCACCACCAGGACTTTGGTGGCCTCACACATCATCCATCTTTTTGTTTCCTGTCCTCCTTCCATCCCCAACTGCCAGTGCACAAACAGACATATGAGCTCTCTACGAATAAACTCCCACAAATGGACACAGAAGCAACGAGGGAGGGGTACTTTCTTCCCCCCAGTGACATGAGAAAGGACTCTGCCTGAGAGGGGCAGAAAAGAGCGCTCAGAGAAACTCTTGACGGAAGTAATTGGAAATACTATGATGATCTTGAGGTTTTATACTGCTGGCATTTAATTACAGGAGGGATTAGATTCTTGGTTTCTGATGAAGTATTTGTGAAATTGTGAAAGTTGAGAAGCCTTGCTCTGTAAAACAGGTCAGACTGTCAACTTTATTAGTGTGCTAAAAGAGATAGTAGTATACCGTCTGGTCTAAGCTGCTGTCCAGTGTAGACTTTAGGCACTAATTACCTGATACTTAAAACTGGCATGTAAGGAATGAAGCCCTTAAAGCGGTGATTGTAGAGTGACTCATGGCAGATTCTTACTGTCTGTGTATTTGGAAGTGTGAATTTGTTTAAAGAAATGATAGAGGTTTTGAACTACTGACAGTTTTGAAAGTAAATTTTCAAACTTTTTGTATTATTTCCTGCTTGATGTCAGTGATTCAGATAGCTCTTGATCTTGAAGCTTGGCTTTTCAAAGGTTTCTTGTATTTTATTTCTCTTCTGGACATGAATCATCATTGTAGATTTTTGAAATTTTATACCAAAAGAGAAGTTGAGGAAATCTTGAACACCAGTGACATAATTTTGCTACACACTTCAGAAATTCTATCCATGCTCTCACACAAGCAGGGCCTCTTCTGCCTCAGATCCAAGGGACCACATCCTTTTTTTATATGAAACTGGTTACTTCTTGAGGGCAGCCCAAGATTTCTCAAAGGATGTGCTGCCACACTGAGAGTTTATTTCAGTGTGTATCAGTGATCTCTTTTTAACTTGTTTCCTTTAGGTAAATTTGGGGATTTGTATATATTGAGTTACAGGCTTTAGAGGATGTATGAGAATTAGGAAAAGGTTTATTTTTGGAAGGAGGTAACGTTCACTCATTGGAGACTTAGAAGGAAATCTGATGGTAAGAGTTCATCAGCACAAGAAAAACATATTTTTTTTAGTGTGTAGAAGTAGTGTTACTGGCAATAATTACTGTTAGATTTCTATTTCAGTTTATGAGTATATGAATTACAGTATAAATTACACTTCCAAGTTAGTTCTCTTCAACAGGCTTGTTTGGTATGAAGATTACTCCTCAAAGACAAAGGTTCATAATAGTTTCATTTTGGTTTAAATGTTTGTAAATGATGTAATATAATTTCTTTTGACTAAACATGGAAAAATAATGTGTTATACATTGAACTGTTTTTACAGGCTTTGACTGGAGGTCATTTTTGAAGAGATGGTATTTTATATGCTTCCAGTATTTAGAGAAGAATTAGTCAAAAGGAATTCACATAATTTAAATATTGATAAATTAATATCCAAATAACGTACTTGTGTGATTTCTTAATAACCTGGGGGAGGTGGGTGGGTGGGCTAGGGATTATAATGTGCAAATGAATAGTGATCTTTACATTCATTTTAACTCACAACTGCTAAATCGTAACACATTGTTACTTTAATATATGTATAAAGTATTACTGTTTGTAAAGCTGCTGTTTGCTTTAAAAAAATGTCATGTAAGTATTTTCTGTACATTGTGCCAACATATTAGAACATTAATTTAATTCACCAAAAGCTCTTTTTATTTGAATTTTTTTCCATGGAATATTTTATTTGCAAACATCTTTTTTCTGGATCCTTTTTACCTTTGTGAACATCATAGAATCAACCAAACTGCCTAATCTAAAATCTGAATCCTGGTTAATGGTAAAATTTAAACTTTGTTGGCACATCACACCTTAAAAGTATTTGTATTTTTTTGTAATTTAATTTCTAAATATACCACCTGAATTTATAATTTAATGTCTTAATTTTAATGCTTTGATAAAAATTAGCAAAATTAGTATGGATTGTAAATGAAGGGATTTTCAAGTTTGCTGTATGAAGGATAATGCTATCTCACATTCAGAGGTTAATAACAGCCTTTTTGCACTATGTAAATACTAGTGGGTTCTTCTGTACTAATAAAACGATTACTGAAGTGTGTCTTATTATTTCATGGCGACTATTTGACATTCCCACCAGGAAGGGTGGGTTTTCGAAGGGTTAGCTTATGTTGCCTAGTGCTCATGTAGGTTTGTAAAGTTTTTAGGCACTTGAGGAAGGAGCTTTATGAGCTCCACCAGGGTGGTCAGCAGAATTATGGCATGGGCCTAGAGAGCTAAGGAACTTGTCAGGATCCTACAGCTGGCGGATCTAAATCTCAAACTCAACCCATGTTTTTAACCACTGCTTTGCTGGGTCGCAGCACAGGCCTTCATGTTGCAGCGCAGGCCTTGCACAGTGAACTGGTGTCTTGGGGCTGAGGAGCTTTGGCTGATCACGCTCCCTTTAGCAGCCCTGGACTTTGTCATAATAAAATGTGGGGAAACTGAAAAGGGTGCACTCATCTGCTAAAAGAGCAGGCTGCTAATTTTCATTTTCCTAAACAAAGTTTTTGTTGTTCAGAGGAGGGCTACATCAGCTCTGTCCAATCTCCCCTTTCTCCATCAGCACATGTCACCCCTCTACTTTACCCAGTAAGCAGACCAGGGTGTGCCTGGCACCTGAAAACATTCAAAAGCTGCTCTGGAATAATTTCCAATGAGAAAGGAAAGAAAGTGTCACAAAAGGCGCTTAGTTCTGAGTCTGCAGTCTATGAACTCAGGAACCAAGTCCACAGATACACTGTTTCATTTTAGGAAGACATTTGGACCACATGCTGAGTGATTAAGTCCTACGACGTTTCTGAGTCAGCAATTCAGTACTTTTGGTTTAAGTTGGGTTCTGATGTACTGGCCTGAGCTGACACCTGGTTCTGACACAAGGAGCCTCAGTGGCAGCCTTGTGCATGAACTGTAGCAAAGCACTGCTAGACCTCCTATATATAGTACAGGGTCTCAAGAGCTGGCCGATGTTTCTGTCCTAGTCCCGCTGTCCATCGTTGTGTTCTTCCTCCTCCCGTGCCATATTTTATAGGTATAGTAAATACTTTATTATTTTTATTTAATGTATATAAGTGTATTTGTATTTTATGCATGTATGTAAGTGCATCTGTGTTATGCAATGCCCATGGAGGTCAGAAGAGGGTTTTGGATGCCCTGGAACTGGATTTATGGATGGTTGTTAGCCTCCATTTGGGTGCTGGGAACCAAACCCGGGACCTCTGCAAGAGCAGCCAGTGCTCTTAATTGCTGGGGTGAGAGACTATTCTTGTAGAAATGGGTTGGGCAGTTGGATGCAGCTGTGACTATGTCCATGGTTTCAGTCTGGAAGCAGCAGAGAGTTGGTGCAAATAAGGAGGGGAATGAAATTTGGAGCTCCAGGCTCAGTGTGTTATCCAGCTGCTGAGGAAATAACTAGACTGGAATTGTTCATTGGCAAGCTATGCTTTTAGGGGCTCCTGTGATGTGGGTTTCTGTGGGAGGCAGTGCCTCTTTGGAGGCACTCTTCCCTAATAGTTAAGGTGTGTCATTTCAATGATTAAATCTTAGGCTGCATCAGCCAGCACCCTTCTTTTGGACATGGGTTCATTAGCAGACAGCCATGCCCACTCATTTACATACTGTCTTTGTGCTACAGGAGTAGAGGTCTGTGGCTATAACAGAGACCATATGGCTCACGAAATCTAAAATATTTATTCTTTGGCCATTTACAGAAAAGGCCCACCAATCTCTAATATTGAGAATGTACCCAGCACTTTCCACTTGTGTGATCGCCCCCTCTGATTCCCTCAGCCCTGGAGATGATACATCTATTGTGGGTTTGCATACTTAGAAGCTCATTCAGCTTTGCCCAATGGCGTCCAGCATGGACTGAGGAGGCATGACTAGAGGCAGCCTGGATGGCTCACCCAGCCTCAGATTGTGTCGCTCCATTCTGTCATATCAGACAAGTCCTTCAAATCTGGTTTGGTTTTCTCTAACAATGACAGATGTGTTGAAACTTGGCTGTTCCTTAAGGAAAGAGTCCATTCTTTGGCCCCAGACGACAGTGAATCAGACCTGGGTGCCCTAAGGCTGTCAGCCAAAGACCAGCATTCTCAAGATGACGTGGTGTGGTGCCCAGAATGGGTCTTGGTAATTAAAACTAATAGCTCCAATTCCCTCCAAAGTTTGAACTAGAGGCACAGGCCACAGAAGGCAGGATGGAGCAGGTATGCAGAGAGCGGAAGCTGCTTTCCCATGGCATGAGCTGATCTGTTGGTCAACATTGCTTTCTTAATGTGCAGAGCTGCCTATGTGCTTGAAATATTTTTTTAAAAGCAAGAGGAGCTAGCCAACCAAAAGAAAGCCATTTTCCATTCTGTCACTTAGTTCCTAAGCTCTGCCCCAAGTCTGACAAAGACCAAGGTAGATGGAACTAGAAGCCAGGCTTGAGCCTCACTTTGGCTGATTTAGTAAATAGCTACTATTTATTAGATAAGCAGTTACAACAAATTTATCTTCTTCCTACAAACTAGAATACATTTTTCTTCAGCTCACCTAACCCCCCCCCCCAATATTAAGGAATATGGGTCCAATCAAGAGCCCTTCCATGTACTCTTGAGCTTGGGAAAGCCATTTTAATCCTCACAGAAAAATGGAACATTATGTCAGCAACCCACTCAGTTTCCTTGGCAACCAGATTTTTTTTCTTTCTTTCTTTTTTTTTTATGTGTGCATGTGTGAATACATGTGTGTGTGTGTGTGTGTATGTGTGTGTGTTTGTACAGGAGTGCGCACACAGATATACATGCATGTGAAGGCCCAAATGCATCTTCCTGTGGCTGCCACACTGGCCCAGCTTTTACATGGGTTCTGGGGATCCGGACTCCAAGCTTCATGCTTCCTTAGCCAGTACTTCATCCACTGCACCATCTCCCCACGCTCTAACATGATGGCATTCTGTATTCAAAACAAATGGAATAAGCTTAATTGTGGTACCTTGGGTCTGGCTCAGGCTGTCTTATGACTTCAAAGTGTCCTTACCTGGTGTTCAGGGTTGCAAACTGCTAGAGGGATACAGTCCCAGCACAAGCTCGGGTTGGGGTGCCCAGCCAGCTGCACTCTTGCCCATGAATTACAGCAGTTCTTATTGCAATCCATGGTAATATTGATCAAACTATCTTTTTTAAAACCAATATTTAAGGAAATTTTCTATGCCTTTGTAAATTTTGCAGCAAAGTAGGTAAGTTTCCATGAAAACCAAACAAAAATTAAGATGATGAAGCCACTTCAGACACTTAGAAAATATGAAGAAAAAAGACTTTTAAATTGCTATTATGGGACTGGATGGTGCAGTGATAAAGAGCACCCAAATTCCCAGCACCCATGTGGCAGTTCACAACCTCTGGTAACTCCAGTTCCAGGGGCCTCAAACACCCTCTTCTGGCCTCCATAGATACTGCAAATGAAGTGGTGCACATACAGACATTCACTCACACATTAAAATAAATTTAAAGAAATGACTATTTGGGTCTGGAGAGATAGCTCAGCACTTAAGAGCACTGGCTGCTCTTGCAAAGGACCTGGGTTTGATTCCCAGCACCCATATGGCAGATAGCAACCATCTTTAACTCCAGCTCCAGGGGGTCTGACCCCCTCTGACCTCTGTGGGCACTGCAGAACAGGGGTGCGCTTACATGAATGCAGGTTATATACTCATACACATAGAATAATTTCTTTAAAAATTCCTATTAAAGTCCTATTAAATAGATGTCTGTTAGTTTCATCTGTCCCTGTGAACTCTAGGGAACAGCTCTCTGTTTCCTGTCGGCAGTATTAATCTAATTGCCACAAGAGCAGCCAGTCAGTGGATCCTAAAGCCACTAGTTAGTTTGAAAATTCTGAAACAGCTAATCCAGATTGAGCAAATGGCTTGTTTGCTTGTTTTCAATGGGAATTTCAGACTTAGAACTCAGAAAGATTGGCACCATCAGTTTGGAGTAGCCAGACTTTAAGGGAGGAATCTCTAAACTTCGGAGCCTAAAGTCATTGCTGGCTGTTGAACAAGCCAAGTCTCTGTCAATTAATATTGAATACATTTCTTTACTGTAAGATATTTTAGAGCTTCCAATATTCCAATATATTTTGACCCTCCATGATGGGAAAGATTCACTGAAAGTCAAACAGTGTTTCACAAGCATGTGAAACGGTCTGGGGGTGTCACACAGTAAGAGTGTGTGTGGTTAGCCTGTTGAGGCTTTATGTTCAGTGCCCAGAACCATAACATCATGAATGTGTCTGAATTTCTGTGGCCCCAGAATGTGTTTGCTTTGGGTTTTTTTGTTTTATTTTTCAGACAGGGTCTCCCTGTAGTCCTAGCTGGCCTGGAACTCCCAATGTAGACCAGCCTGATCTCAATCTCACAGAGATCCTGCCTTTGCTTTCCAAGTGCTGGGATTACAGGTGAGTGCCACCACAGCCAGAGCACATTTTCTGTGCAAAAGCTATGAACATCCTGGGGACCTAGTTTCTCCTGGAAATATGCTGCTCAGAATATAAAGAGCATGGAGGACAGGATACAAAAAAAATGCCTAGAAAGCACTAATCCCTGCTGCCCTGACATTTGGCAATGTCTGGAAACATTTCCTATTGTTTCCACACCCAGAAAAGATACTAAGATCATTTAGTGATACAAGACCCCAGACACTGCTAAGCATCCCACAGCACTCACAGAGGCCCTCTCCCCAGCAATGAAGTTATGACTGGAATGTCTACAGAGGCTGAGAACCCTGAACTAGCACCATGATGCTGCATTAGTACTGTAGCAGCCTTGGACCCCCAGGGAGGCTGGTGTGTGTTCAGATGGTATTAGCAAATGCTCTTGTGTTCCATTTCTGTCATGTGTTTGGATGTTCACTGATGCTCCATAGGAGGCCTGGCCAGACATATCCTGATCTAGATGAAACAGGTGTTCCCCACCCCACTACTGGCATGCTCCCATGCAGTGCCTCTCCTGCAGCCTCCGTTCATTTCATGCAGGCAGGCCAGTGAGTGGTGAGAGCTCAGGGAGGCCCTTGACAGCTGCAGTGTGGCTGCTCCCAGGAAAGCAGAGTTGTGCTATCAGGAGGCCTAGAAATGAGCTGCCCTGGTCCTGACCACAGCCAATCAAGCAGAACTGACAAGGACTGCATTTTGTAAGAGCTCGATCCCTGGGACAGACACATCCAAGTCTCTACATGTCACACCAACCAGTCCTCAGGGAGTAGGACTCCCTGGTTTGGGGCTTCAAGAAGCTATGGGCAGACTCTTTCTGCAGAGGAGAATGGAGCACAAAGCCTTGCCCACAAAGTTTCTCTCTCTTAAGGCCATCAGTATCCTGGTGTTCCTAGGAGTGCGGGGATCTTGGACACAGTATCTTTTCCATGAAGATTAGCATAGTCCTTTGATCCTCATTATATCTGGAGAAAGGGCCCTTTAACAAGGTAACAAAAGTTAAACAAGGGAACTGGTCCTGGTGGCACATGCCTTTTAATTCCAGCATTTGGGAAGCAGAGACAGGCAGCCCTCCATGAGTTCAAGGTCAGCCTGGTCTATATAGCAAGTTCCAGGACAGCTGGGGCTACAAGCAGACCCTGTCTCAAAAAAAATTAAGTCAGGTGATAAGGATGGGTCCTAACCCAATAGGACTGGTGTCCTTATGAGAAAGGATGAGCCGCTCTCCAAGCATGCACTGAAGAAAGAGAAGTATGTATGCACACCAGAAAGGGCTCACCAGGGACTCACATCAAGTTCTGATCGTGAACTTCCAGCTTCCGGAAATGACAGAAAATTTATGTCTGCTGTTAAGCCACGCAGTCTGTGCTGCTTTGTCATGGTGATCTGAGCAGATTAACCTGGTTTCCATGGCCCGACTCCCCACCCTGTGCCTTCATCTTAAGGCATCGAACATAACTGTTGGACACAAGCCATCCTCTCCAGACTTCTAAACATAACTCAAAGATATTGTAAATTCAGTTCCAGACCACCATAACAAAGCAAATATTGTAGCAAGACAAGTCACGTGGTTTGGTTCCTCTGTGCTTTTGGAAGTTAGGCTTGCAGTATACTGTAGTGCAATTAGGTATGCAATAGAATTCTGTATGAACAATGATGGGACCTAGTTTAAGAATACTTAATTACCAAGAAAAGTCTTCAGTTTTAAAAAATATTTTATTTATGATTTTTATTTTATATGCATGAATATATTGCCTGCATGTATGTAAGTGCACCCATATTCTGAAGAGGTCAGAAGAGGGCATCAGATCCCCCGGAACTGGAGTTATGGACAGTTGTCAGTTACCATGTGGGTGCTGGGAATCAAACCTAGGCCCTCTGCAAGAGCAGCTAGTGCTCTTAACTTCTGAGTGATCTCTCTAGCCCCTTCAGTGAGTTGTAATGGGAAAAAGCCCTTGATACTGATGGCTGCTGATGAACCCTAGCAACAGTTCTGAAGGTTGGTGATCCTGAACCAATGGGAGCTGTTTACACAGGACAGAGAAGTTGCTGCATCCATCCGTTCTTCCTCTCACAAAAAATTTCTCTAGCATATGATACTCGTTTTGTTGTTTTCTGGAGTCTGGGGTTGAACTCATACTCTCGTGAATACTGAACAAAGTTCACCATCGAGCCATAGCTCTGTTGTTATGACACTATTCCTGAGGAGACACGAACAAACATCTACTCGTCCACATGTGGAGTCAATGACAGAACAAAGTAAGAGTCCCACCAAAATCCAACTTGGTGAACCAAAGAGTTTTACTGGTTACTTACAAGAGTGTGAGTGAGGGGTTACAGGAGCAGAAATCACTCAAAGACAGATCCATCACCAAAGCCTGCTCCAGCGTAGGTGACAGCTCATGAAAGCTGGAAACCTGGGGTACACTTCACAATTTGCAGACAGCTCAGTGGGTTGGAGAGTGTCTTTTCCAAGCATCTCAGTTGATTAGAGCCTCTTCTAGGTGGCTCGGCAGGTCTGAACATGTTCTAGGCAGCCTAGCTGGTGGTCTCTGTCTTCTCCAGGCAGCTCAGATGATTTGCCTCTTCTAGGCTGGTCTGAGAGGCATGTCAGCAGTCCTTATTACTACAGATGTGAAGGGTCTAGTGAATCTGGTCAATTTCAGACTTCAGGATCTCCCTTACGAAGCTTCTCTCTCTTCAGACCAAATGTTCCACCTCCTCTTAAAACATCCTGTGTCTTAAGAAGCCTCCCTCCACATGTCTCATCTAGGAGGCAATCACTACACAGTAAGCACTAAGCCATGTGACAGGGTTAAAAACTTCACAAGTGTAAAACTTCACAAGTTGGAGAGATGCCTCTCAAACCCTGATGCTGCTTTTTCAACTAAGTTTCTAAATGCTCTATTTTGTTGTCTTGGCAACAATGTTATAGCATCTCTATCATAGGCTCCATTTCAAGAAACCACTGCTTTCGCTCATGTGTGAGAAGTGAAGAGAGATGTAACATTCATGTGTTGCCCTGCATTGTCCCGTGAAGCCTTGAGGCAGGCATTGACTCCTCTCTAGCTGTGCAAGAGCTTGCTGACAGCGTCTTCCAGTTGAAGGTTGTTTCTTTGTGTGTGTTGTTCAGTGTTGCTCACCAGTTCTTGTAACTAGGTCTCTACAGCTTGCTGTGGGTTTGTTCTGTTCTGTTGGAGGTAGTCTTACTGAACTGCCTCTACCTCTTGTGCAGAGGCATTCCAGGCTCAAGGCTTCACCTAGCTACACTACAGCCACCCCACCAGCCTGGGGCTACACCTTGCACTTGCAAGTTGTGGAAGCAACTACTGTCCTCAGGCCCCATGACCCAACTTCTGCAAGCTTCAGACTTCTCTCCTTGTAGCCTGTGCTGCTCAGCTTCATAGAATTGAGGAGGTTGAAAGTCTTGCTCTGGGTTAGGCTTTATCTTAAGGGGAGGCTGGGGCTACTTTGATCTTCTATCCAGACCATGGAACTGCCTCACGTCCCAGCAATGCACCTGTTCTGCTCTGCTCTAGTTCGTGTGTTTGCTGAATCAGTACTCTCAATTTCCTTCGAGAGTCTTCTCTTTCTTTGTGTTCCCAGCTCAGCTAACTAGTGCAGGAAGGCAAGCTTTCAGCCTGTCTTGGCCTACCTCTCCAAGCTTAATCATCTCTAGCTTTGAATTGAAAGTGGAAGATGTATGTTTTCTTTCTTTCTTTTCAATACTTACAAACCATCGTATGGCTATTCATTTCAAGATTGCTCTACCTCTTCAGGGAAGCCTGAAGAGAGGGATAAAGACAGAGCATCAGCTGGCTGAGGAAGCAGCTAGAATACTTACCACATTTATTGATGTACAGTTCTCTGTCTTACACACCACACCCATGGTTCACAACGAACACACCCCAAAATCACACAACAGTACTGTCCAAGGTCACTGAGCCCAGTCACCGTACAACTGAACACTTGAAGCATTGGTAATATGACCTGAAGAGCATAGACACTTCTAACAACTTGCTCAGCAGAGCAAACCTGCAGACCGTGGAAAGCACAATGTTCGTGTAGCACAGAATTTCTTTCTACGAGGGGTGAACTGCGCTCAGCTCCACCCACCTTTCTAGGTCCAGAACAACAATTTGGAATGAAGTATGATTTCCGCAAATTACAGTTTGGGAAATCAGAGTTTATTTGGGCTTACTTACAGAGCGGTTACCAGGCAGGGGAGTAGAATCCTCCTATGGAGGCCAGGCAGTGGATTTCACATTTTTGCCAGAACCACTGATTCTGCTGACTGCCCCCAAGATGGGGAATGGCCCAGGAACTGCATCCATCTCTTTCTCAGCTTCTCTTGCTCCCCTCTTAGTCCATCCCCCTGCATACAACTCAAGTCACTTGTTGGTTGAGAAAGGTAACTGACTCTAGTGGCTTCTTCCTTTGTCAATCAAGTTCCTTGTGCTGTGTTCCCAGTGTGTCAATCCATTCTGACAGTCAGGGGAAATTTTTCATATAACCTCTTCTCAGCTTAGATCCTTCAGCCATGACTAACTTACATGCCCTGTGGCAATTCAGTCTCTTATAAGCTTTTCACTGCTATTAGATACTATCATTTTGAGGCGATAAGTCTCTTATCCTCAGCCTTCCCCTTTTGATCTTTTGGACAGTGTTTCTCTCCGTGTAGTCTCAGCTGGCCTGGAGCTTGCAAGGTAGACCAGGCTGGCCTGGACCTTACAGAGATCTTGCACCACCATGCCTGACCTCTCCTGTCTTTTTACAATTGCCCATATCATTGTTCGTGAGGCCAGGGGCACAGGTATAGAAACAGCTGCTCTAGAGTCTTGGCTCTGCCATGTTCAGGCAGTGGGCCTCGATCAAATCATAGGACTATTAGAGAGGAAATGAACTGGTGAATGTGGGAAGGATGTACCTGTGGTCAAGATCTGAACACGCGGGCAGGGCTTGTGGTGGTACAGGCACTGTTCAAGTGAGATGCTGGATGAGGCCTTCTCTGGATTGCACGTGGATGTTAAGAAGCTTGACGAAAAGCAATTTCAGAAAACTTACTCTGTCATTAATGAAAGAGCATTTTTGATGCTCACAAAGTCACAATTTTTATTTTCATAGACTTTCAAAACAAATTTATTTGTATTTATTTTTCTGTTAGGTGTATGAGTGTTTTGCCTGCATGTATGCAAGTTCACTATGTACGTGCAATGCCCACAGTCAAGAAGAGGTCGTCAGATCCCGTGGAACTGGAGTTATGATGGTTGTTAGGTGTCACGTGGGTTCTGGGAACCAAAATCAGGTCCTCTGCAAGAGCAGCCAGTGCTCTGAAGAGCTGAGCCATCTCTCCAGCTCCTCAAAATAAAAATTTTAAGTAGGATTTTTTAAAAGATAGGTTTTCACTGTGTGACCCAGGTTGGCTTTAAGCTAGTAATTCTCCTATCTCAACCTCCTGAGTGCTGAGACCACAGGTTAGTGCCACCATACCCAGTTAGGATCTAAAAATATAGTGGTGTGTGTATGTATATGTGTGCATGTACATGCAAATGAATATATGTGCATTCATGTGTGTACATGTATGAATGTGTATGTTCATGTGTGTACATACAAGCATGTATATGTGCATATGTATCTGTATGCATCACATGCATATGCATCTTTATGTGTGCATGTGTGCGCTTATATATGTGTGCGCATATATGTATGTGTGCATGTACACGCAAATGAGTATGTATTTGTACAAATGTGGGTGTTCATGTTCACATATATGTGTGTTGTGTCTGCATGCATCATGTACACACGTATGTTTATGTACACATGTGTGTTCACACATGCATGCATGTGCATATATGTATCTGCACACCTCGTGTACATATATATGTTTATGTACACGTGTGTACGCATGAACATACACACATTCGCACATAAACACACACAAATACACATATACTCATTGCATGTGTATGTGACTATGTGCATATATGTATTTGTGTGTATGCATGCATGTGACTGTGTGAATATGTGCATGTGTATGCTAATATGTGTATATGTATATGTATATGCATGTGCATGTACATATATGCATTGTGTATGTGCACACATATATGCATGTGTATATGTGAATGTGTGTGTTTATGTATATGTGTGTATGTACGTATGTGCGTGTATATGTGTATATATGTCTGTGGGCATGTGCATATGTGTGTGCATTTATGTGTGTGTGTGTGTGTATGTATGTGTGTTGCTTAAAACTGAGTAGGACTTGCACTGGATAGGCAAGTATTTTACCCCTGATTTATACCCCTACCCCATAGCGAGTAACTATCTGTAACTCCAGTTCCATGGAATCTGATGCCCTCTTCTGGTCTCTATGGGCATTGCGCACACATGCAGGTAAAGCACTCGTACACATAAAAGTTTAAAAGATTATAAAAAGATTAAAAAGGCCAGGTGTGATGGTTCACTCCTTTAATCTCAGTACTTAGAAGGCAGAGGCAAGCGGATCTCTGTGAGAAAGAGGCCAGCGTGGTCTACAGAGCAAGTTCCAGGCCAGCTGAGGCTACAGGGAGACCCATCTCAAAATAACAAAGAAAAGAGAGGAGAGGAAGGGAGGGGAGGGGAGGAGAGAGGAGGGGAGGGGAGGGGGAGGTGGAAGGGACGGAGGGAGAGAATTATCTAGGAATATTCACAGGTGCTTTCTCCTAATTCTGACCGCAACTCTGTAAGATATCACATGCTGGTTTTAGAGAGGAGGCAGCTGAGCTGGAACCAGCTGTGCAGATGCCTAGCTGCACTGCCCTCAGACTGGTGTGGGGTTCAATATGCAGGTCACTGCAGGGTTTTCATTTTAGCTGTCTTTGTTCTCTATGACGGAAAGTTGGACTACAAAATTGATGTGCATTTGAGTGTGTGCGTGTGAGTCGGAGAGCATACGAACTGTTCGGCACAGCTTCTCCACATTCTGCTGAAAGCTGCTGGGCTCACTTGGGTTATTCAGCCAAGCGCATTTTTCCCCCTGTTGACCTTCAGTGCATTATTAACCGTCCCAAAACGGTTAATCTTGTGCCAGCTCCAGGAGGTTCAGCGAAGGCCAAGGATAAAGATAGTGGCCTTGTCCCTTGCTATGGTCTTCACCGACTGGCCAGTCGGCTGCAACCATGAGGCTAGCATAGAATAGCTACTTTGATGGAAAAGGCCTCAAGTGAGTGGCTCAGAGCTGGTCAGAGTCCACTGGGAAGAAGTCCTCCGCCTCCAGAATCCCTTGCCAAACGGTGAATTCTCACTGCCTTGTGCGTGTAACTCATATGCTTGGGCCCTTCCGGACCATGGGTTCTAGTAATTTGATCTGCCTTTCCTTCCTGGCCAAAAGACATGCCTTCCACACAACTGACCACTGTCGCGGCTACCAGGCAAACACATTTCTATTTTCATCTCATTTCCCAGCATCTTGGGAAAGAACTTGGCTCTTCCTCTGGACCAGACCCCTGGTGAGGGAGGAGAGCCTGCAGTCCCCTCTGTAACCTTCCTTTGACTTGGACTCAGAAGACAAAGGTGAACTTGAGTGCGGCAGGGACACAGCTCCCCTTTATGCTGCCACCAGGCCCGGAGCCGCCTTCTCTCCAGCACTGAGGCCCTTTTGTCCCGGGAGACTGTGGCCTGGCCGCCGCGCCCCTCCCCGCGAGCCAACGCGCCCGGAGAAGCCTTTGGAGCTGCCCCACGCACACTGGCGCTTTTCTTCTCCGGCGCCTGCAGCTCGGCCCGCGCTCCTGGCCGCCTGGCTCCGCCACTCTTCATGGCGGCCGTGCGAAAGCGCGGAGCCGGCACCGCTTCCCCAGCTTCTGCCCAGGCCACGGCCACGGCTCGGCCACCGGCAGGGCGGGCTGCAGTTCCCACCGCCCGGCCAGGCCAAGGCTACGGCCACCGCAGGGCGGGCTGCAGTTCCCACCGCCCGGCCAGGGGGCGCTGCTCCTCACAGCCGCAGCCCCAGCCCCGCCCACTCGGAAGCCATTTCCGTCGGACCTGAGCGGGCACCCAGCCTGTAGAAGTCCAGGAAGACAAGGACTTAGAGAGGATACCAAGACGGGGGGACGTCATCTAAATCATTACTGCCGAAAAGTCAGATATGCAGAAAAGTTGTAAGACTCGGAGAGTGGACACTCATACTTTTTATCTAGAACCCGTAACTAGCGTTTTTTAATGGACCGCATCCCCCACCCCCGCCTCTGAACCTCAGTGTCTCCTATTTGTTACATTATGGTACATTTGCACAGTGACACTAGGTACCCGTTAAAATAACGTATCTGTAGTTAGAAATGTGAAAACTTTGCCAAGGGTCGGGGGGACTGGTAGAAAAATGTGCATTGCAATGTTATGTTGTTTTTGTTAGGGAAGAAAAACCTTTATGCGTGAGGGAAAATAACCTGGATGCGCCTTTTATGTCACTAAATGTAAGAAAGGATTGTGTCTAAATTAGGATACGAGTGAATTTAGTTTTCATCTCTGACTTATTTTATTCAATAAAGTGCTTCTGTTGTAAAATGAAAAGGGTGCTTAAAACGTGTGGTCAGCTCAAGAGACCAAGAAAGGCTCCTGGGATTTCTGGAGCAGACCTTATCCTGATGGAAGTCCTATCTCTTCCGCGCCACTTACATGCATTGCAGCCTCACCATGCCCAGCCATTTGCAGTGTCGTGTCCCCCCACCCCCACCCCAGACTCTGAGCACAGTGCACTGTGTCATTTCTCCTCTTGGCCCTGCAGAGCCTGCTGCCTCGGCAACCAGCTCGCCCTTCTCCCAGGCCCCATCATCTACTCTGAGGCCCTCCTACCTTTGCAGTGGAGGAGCCAAGCATTCTCCCAGAAGTAAAAGCCTTATGGGATGAGTTCCTCTCAAATTCTCTGGCTTGACCTATTGGCAGCATAACAGAGCCCTGAGTTCAGTCTCTGTGAGCAGCCGTTTCCAGCTGGACGTCCCCTGGGAGCACTCAAGGCAGATAATAGATGCTACTGATCAGTGTACAAACAATGGCATTTTGGGAATCGCGTCAACAACAGATAACTTTCTACATACATTCAAAGCTCACAAAGCAAATCCAGTATCAAAAGTCACTTGTAAGTGAATATAGACTTACCAACTTTTATTTTGTCGTGTAAAGCCATCTTAAAAATCATCTACTGGTTCTGAGAATATAGCTCAATGGTTGAGCAGCTGATGGGCATGCAAGGTCCTGGGTTTAATCTCCAGCACCACAAGTAAATAAATAAGGAATTTAAGAGTTTATCTACCATTTATGATTGTACATAGAAAGTACATTTCATCACATAAAATAGGACAATCTTAAAATAAAAACTTAGATATAACACCTTATAAGGTGTGTGTGTGTGTGTACCTGGATACAGTGTGTACCTGGATGCAGTGGCCATGGAGGCCAGAAGAGGGTGTTGGATCCCCTAGAGCTTGAGTTACAGGTGGTTGTGAGCCACTGGACATGGGTGTTGGGAACTGAACTCTGGTCCTCTGCAAGAGCAGCAAGTACTTTTAACTTCTGAGCCATGTCTCCAACTAACTCCTTAAATACAACTTTAAAAAACTTGTTATTCCCTTCCTTCCTTCCCACATGTGTTTGAGATTATTACTACATCTTTACAAACTGATGAAGACTTTTTCGCTGGCTAACACTGGCTTCAAGACCACATTTGAAGATTATTTCCCGCCTGTTTCTATTATGATCACCCATGTACAGGTGAGGAAAGTGATTCAAAGACTATCTGCAGATATCCAGTTGATTAGAAATCAGATTCAAGTTTATGTGCCCCAGAACTACTGCTTTTTTTTCCCACTCCATATCTCCTTGGTGAGTCTAGAGACAGTTAACATAAAATAGGCCTGATTTACTTGTCAAGGTCTTGGTGAGATTTAGGTTACCAGAGTACACCCAGTTAGATTAAGTTTATTTTTGATCCAGCAGTCACTGAACTCATCAGCTGGTATTGGACTTTCAGGGGCATTCTTCCCTGATGTTCTTATTTGGTATATTAGTGAAACTTTCAGTAACAAGGATTTAAGGAAGAAACACACAGTAAGACGCTTTCTACCCCTGTATCTCCCTCAACTGACGAAGCTTAGAATCAGACCGAACAGTAGGCAGTGTGTCCTTTCAGCGTGATGCTGAAGCACTGCTTTAATGGTCTTGACCAAACATGGCCTCATGGAGGAATGCCACTGACTTGATGTTTTGCTACAATGAAGAGCTCAAGCTCTGCAGTCGCATGGTAACCTGAAGACTTTGGAATAGAGACAAATAATTTCTGCCTAGTAGAAAAGATAACCACAAACATTGCAGCTGTATTGCCCTGTAAGGCATTAAGCACTTTCGTCCATAACTTGGCAAACTTATTCTACAATGATTCCCCTGAGAGAAACTCTGTTTCTCTAACTTCTGTTTGAGCCACCCCTACCACCCTCGAGGTTCACTGCCAATTTTGGCTTAGTTTAGTTTAGTTTTTGTTTTTATGTCTTGAGGCAGGGTCTCGCTGTATAGCCCAGGTTGGCCTTGAATTCACAATCCTTCTGCCTCAGCATCTTGAGTGTTGGTATTTCGTGTATGTGATAGCATGCCCCACTTGGTTTCTGTTTGATTAACTGAACAAAATGTATTTAAAGGAAGTCATCATTAATACGACTTTAAAACACTGCCACTCATTTGACTTGTCTTAAATGAAAAAAAGACTCTGATAGGAGAGCCTGAAAAGTTGAAAGATTTGGCATTTGAGGAAGGTGGGGTATGCCCACCTGGGTACAAAGTGGGAAGAAGAAAAATCTCAGGAGAATTGTACCTGAATGCCTTCAATATTTCACACAGTCCCTTTGTTTTTGACCTGTGGCTGGTGGCACAGCTTACGTAGCATAATTTAGTCATTAAAAGTCATTAAATATTTAAAAGCAAGAATTGACATGGTCTTGTTTCTGAATGAGAAAGAAGAATAATCTGACCAGAGTGTATTGATGGAGGCAAAGAGACTATTCGTGAGCAATGGCTGAGGCATGACCATTAGTACATAGGTAGGGAGTTGAGGAGAAGACCGAAAGGCAATTCAAAAGTAGGATGACAGGATGAGTGATGAGATGTGGGGTGGGAGGAGAGGGCGGTGTGATGAATGACCACTGGTGGGGGACTGATGGTCAGAAGCAGGGTGTCAGGGGAGAAAGCATTCTCTCTGACCTGTTTATTCAGTGAAGACTGTCAGAAATCCACAGGATGAGTGATGAGATGTGGGGTGGGAGGAGAGGGCGGTGTGATGAATGACCACTGGTGGGGGACTGATAGTCAGAAGCAGGGTGTCAGGGAGAAAGCATTCTCTCTGACCTGTTTATTCAGTGAAGACTGTCAGAAATCCAAATCTGGAACTTAGCGTCTGGGTGAGAAGGAAGACTGGTGCAATACACTGGTCATGAATGAAAACTGTGGGCATGTGTGTATGATGGCTAAGCACAGCATATCATAAAACAATGGAAAGACTTACCAGAAATACATCGTCTTAATTTACAGTATATTACAGTTATAAAAAGAGGCAACCCCAACACCTGGCAAAGAATACACAACTCCACCCTCTTTACTGTTCTAACAGTAGAGACTCAGAAAGACAAGCAAATGTCTTAAGTGTATCTCCCAGGAATGGATGGATGCTCCAACTGGAAACCCCTCCGAAGCCCATTCAGTAGTTCTGACAAGTAAAGATGACCTGTGCCAAACACCGTCTCTACGCCCCGTCCTCCTTCTGTACAGACGAACAAGCAGAGCTCATCGTCTGCCCCTCCTGTGCCCTCCCAGCTCTGCTTTCCTCAGTGCCAATGCCTGGTCTTCACTGGCACCCGAGGGATCCACACCACTCTGGGCTGGATTGTTTTGAGAACTAGAATCAGATGGGGCACACACCCATCCTCACCTAGCCACTGGTTTACTTAGGTTGCCGTTGTTGCTGGCTTCTTCCTTCTTTCTTCTTCTTCTTTTTTTTTTTTTTGTACTGCGGATTGAACCCAAACTTTGTACTAGGCAATCACTCTACCATAGAATTACATCCCAGCCATTCTTCATTTAAAAATTATGCAGGGCTTGAGAGTTAAGAGCACTGGCTGCTCTTGCAGAAGACTGGGTTTGGGTCCCAGCACCCACATAGTGGCTAACGACCATCCTTAACTCTAGTTCTAGGGGATCTGACACCCTCTTCTGGTCTCCATGGGCATTGTCTGTACATGGTACACTTACATACATGCAGGCAAAACATGCACAATAAATAAATAAATACAATTTAAAATTACAATTATTTACTTATTTGTATATATATATATATATGTTCATATGTGAGTTCATATGAAGGTCAGTTCTCTCTTTTTCCATGTGGGTCCCAGAGACTGAACTCAGGCCATCAGCCTTGGCAGCAAGCACCTTTACCCACTGGGCCATCTCTCTGGCCCCTTTCTTTTTATTTTGCAACAAGATCTTACAAAGCTGTGGAGGCTGGCCTTGAATTCTTTTTGTAGCTCAGGCAAGACTTGGACTCATGATCTTCCTGCCTCATCTCTTAGGTAGCCAAGGTTGCAGATATGAACACTGTGTGGGATGCTGTGACTATAACTGTTTCTCCCACTTCCCTCCCCTTTTAACATTCCACTGGCTTTGAACAGACCTTATTTTCCAGGAAGAAGGATTCCATGACACTTCTTCTAAACCAACCATGGCCTCTTCTTTGCAGATTCTGTGTCCAGCCCCTGTCAGTGCAGCCAGACCTGTGCTTCCTATCTTCGATGCTGCAATCTGCCCAAACTGCATCACACAGAGACCAATGCCCAGGTCATAGCTGACACCCAGATCAGCATGTTCTGGATCTCCAAGTCAACAATTGAGTTAAGGGAGTTATTTTCCCTTAACTCAAACTCCTGCACTTTCAGAACTTTCTCTGGGATTTCTTTAGCTGTGGTCCATACACCATGCAGAGGACTGAAACTCATTTATCTAGATGTTGAAGAACCTGAGTGTGTGCTTGGCTCTGGAAAACACGGGGCTCTGACCTGTGAGCCACCCCAACACTTGCGGAGCAGGTCTGTCTGTCTCTACTCTCCCCTGTACTAAACTGGAGGCAGAGGTCGATGAGTGCAAGTGCCTCTAGGAGTTCTCATCTTCACCTTGATCTGTTATGATGAGGAACAGCAAGAGAGCCAAGCTTCCGGCCTGGGTTGTGCCCTTATTTACTTACTTATTTCAGATTTGTAAAATATTCCTGTCTTCCTGACATGTAATACAAAGAATTTTTATTAGTCACTATGGTCGGCATAAAAATTTGTCTCAAATTTAGTGACAAATTGGCTAACACAAATTTATTAACTTTCCATGGATTAATCTGCCCGTTTTTTTTTTCCTTTTGTTCTTTAAAGTCCTGTATTTCACATACAGAATCCATTCAGCTCTTCTCAAGGTCCTCAAAATTCCCAATTTATTATCCTTTTGAGTCAAAGTCTAGAATCCAATCTAATTCACCCGCTCAGTTGTCCCAAATCTCATTAAGTCATCTAAATTAGGAACAGGCTGAGAAGGAGATATCCTGGGACAAAGTTCTCTTCATTTGTGTACCAGTGAAACTGAAAGAAGCAATTTACCTGCTCTTGAAATATCACAGTAGGACAGATATGGGAGAGAACACGCCAGAAGAACTACAGATCCCAGCTCCGAAACTGGGGAAAATTAAAAGCAGAAAAGTGTTACTGCGTTTTGAGTAATTTACAAACACATCTCAGCCAACTCAGATTTCAAGGCCTGGGAACAATTGTCTGAGACACATGGAACTGGCCACTGAGTGTTTTCGTCTGTCGGAGTTTTGTTTTGTTTTTTTAAAACAGGAGCTGGAGACATGACCCAGTGGTTAAGATCATTGGTTGCTCTTGCAGAGGACCTGGGTTCCATTACCAGCACCCACCTGGCAGCTAACAACTATCTGCAGCTCTGGTTCCAGGGGATCCAACGTCCTCTTCTGGCCTCTGGGTATATGCAGTGGTGCACTTGCACACATGCAGCCAAACTTATACGTATAAAATAATACTACATAAATCTTAAACAAAGCCAGAAAGAGAACCCCATGGAGCAGGGCAGTGGTCGTGATCACGCCTCTGCGGACATCTTCACAGCAGTAGCAGCTTAGAAAATTTACCTGCGATGAGGGATATTTTTGGAAAACTTTAAAAATCTATTTGGGAAAAAGGAGATTTGGATTCTCATTGTGGCTTTGGATACAGCCAGCAAAACCACTGTCAATCTTGAACAAATTGAAGCAGGGCGAGATTCTGACAGCTATCCCTACAGCAGGTTTACTGCGGAGACAACATAGAACTATCACTCTGGAATGTGGTGCCAGGACAAAAATCAGTCCTCTGTGGTGACACTATTTCCAGAACAATTTTGGTCTGATTTTTGTGGTGGACAGTGATTACAGAGGACAGATTAGTGAGGCCTGGGAAGAACCAGGCAAACTGTTTGCAGATGTGCTCAGAGAGTCAGTTTTATTGGTATTAGAAACAAACAGGATCTCCCCGAGGTTATGAACACAGCAGAGATCACAGAGAAGCTCAGCTTACATTCCCTTCACGGGAGAAACTGGTCCATTCAGGCCACCTGTGCCACCAGCCAGCAGTGATTAGAAGCAATCGTTTCTCATGCATCGAGGCAAAGCCAGTTGACCTTTGCTGTGTGCATGTGTATGTGTGTGTGTGTGTGTTTGTGAGGACCCAGGGGGACTGTGTGGCTGGGAGTGGTGGTAGCTTTCTTACACTGTGCCTTATACAAGCTACACAAAAACTAGTATTCCATTTTAAGAAAACCAGTGTTACATTCTGAATGCTACCTTCCTCTTCTCTGGCTTTGACTGTCACTTTTATAGAGGCCCCTGGGGAATGCTTGCAGGTTGCAAAGCGAAGAGCTAGAGCCGACAGCTCCCACTGCTGTGGTCTTTGGCCTGGGATCTCTGTACACCTAGAGTCCTGTTGGACTTCAGTATGCTGTCGAAAGAAATGAAGGAAATGTCATTCTCTTCCATCATGCCAAAGCCAGCAGCTAGCTCACTTCTCAGTGCTTTAAAGCTGTCCTCAGGAAGAGACCTGCTAATCATCACAGGTGTGAACTGTTTTCACTAGACAACCAAGACGGTGACTCCCTCCACTGATTACCAAATGGAGACAGACCTGATGGTATTCTGGCCTCACTGTCTTAAGCACCCCAAGGCTGCTGGTTCTCACCTTCCTGCTCTGTGCTGTTTTTCACATGAAGCAGACAGTTGCTCCTGGATGGAGTTGTCACCATATTCAGCTGTCCTAGTCCACTGTAGGTTTTGGGTTAGTACCTGTTCCCAGAATTGTACCCCTTTTATAGTGGGTGTCACAATGCTGTTGATGCCTGATCCAAGAAAGACTTGCAGTCACTTAAGCCAAGAATGAACTCGATCCGTTCTTAGAACTGTTCCTTTCTTAATTTCTGTCAGAACTGTCCCTCTTGACAAAGGGGTTTGTCTGTATTTATTAAGCAGCATATCTAGTATGATATGGGGAAGTAATTGAAAACTGTGTCTTGAAGAATCTTTAATCAGAGAAGTTTGCTTTTTTCTGATCCATATTGACCCAGAATAGCATCTAAAATCACAAACAGATGTTATCAACCTAAGCCCATATGTTGTTTGCAAAGTATACTGTGGATAATTTGTGCCTTCAATATGCTTCCAACAATGATATTATCACACACACACACACACACACACACACACACACACACCCACACACACACACACTCTGAGTCAGGAGAATGGAAGGGTCATGAGGGAAAATAGAGAACACAGTTTAAGATTCAGGCTATATGTTTAACTTAGGTTGCAAAATTTGTTTACATGGGAATCCCAAGGCCTAGTAAGATTGTTTACATTGGGGATATAGAGACAGCTCAGTAGTCAAGAACACTGGCTGATCTTGCAGAACAACCCTTGGCTTGGGTTGTTCCCAGTACCCATGTGGCAGCTACAACCATCCATAACTCCAGTTCTAGGGGATCTGACACCCTCTAGTGACCTCCAAGGGAATTTCACACACAGAAACACGTACATGTAGGCAAACATTCATACACAGAGGCTGGGTGTCGTAGCACATGTCTTTGATCCCAACACATGGGAGGTAGACGCAGGCAGATCTCTGTGAGTTTGACATCAGCCTGGTCTACATAGACAGCCTGGGTGCTGTACCCTGTCTTAACTCCCCCTAAAAATTGTTTACATTGTTTTATTAAAGGCTAGTTAAATTTAAACAATTTGATTACACAGTTAGAAGGCAGGTTGAACACATAGTGTATCAATGGTCTCAAAACATATGTGATAAAATTCCCATTGGTAACCGAAAGCATTCCTAGAAAAGTCATTCCCACAACCTATGAGTCCTGAGAGTTTATGAGAAAATTGGGAAGCTAATGTGAGGGATGAAGTTCCCAGCAACCTCTGGTATTCCCTGAGTTGGTGTGGCTCTCAAACTGCTGCTGTCTAGTCTAGACTGTTTTCATGGCATGGACTCCTTTTCAGATGGCAGTAGGATCGGAAGAGCTGGAAACGTGTTCCCTGTCATCTCTCTGATAGTAACGGGAAGGCTCAGATAAGAGCCAGATTCTTTCAGTCCGAAATTCCTCTGCCCTGACAACTACTGAGACATATTTGTACCTAAGCATTCTACTACTTAACCTTTTAAAACTCTTTAAAAAAAAAATCCCCAAAAGCTTGATTCAAGGGCTAGAGATGGTTCAGCACCTGCTGTACTTCCGCCTAGAGTTCGGTTCCCAGCCTATGTTGGGTGGCTCACAGCTGTAATTCCAGCTCCAGGGGATCCATCACCCTCTTCTGGCCTCTCACCTGCACAGATACCAGATACCACACATACACATACACAAAAACAATAGCTGGAGAGATGACTCTGAGATTAAGAGTTGTGCTAGACACCTTTACTGCCATCTTGACACACCTAGTTGGGGGAACGCAGTTGGGAACTACCTCCATTGGGCTGGCCTGTGACCAGGTCTGGAAGGCATTTTCTTGATTGTTAAGTGCTGTACAAGGGCCCAGCCTACTGTGGGCTGTGCCACTCCTTGGAAGGTCCTGTATTATATAAGAAAGCAGGCTGAGCACGGCTCCAGATATTATAGCTACATTCATCACAGGAAGACTTGGGGAAAGAAGGCAGGCTTCAGTGTTGCCCATCCATTGTATCAGAAAAACAGATACTTTTCTAGAAGTCTCCATCAGAGGAAAACTTATACCCCATAGGTTCTGGAAGCTCCTCACTATCTACCACAGGTCTCAAGATAACCCAGCCTGTCAGTATTGTGAAGGAGCTTATGTTCTGGCAGTGCTTTCTGGTGTGTTTGTAGGACATGTGCGTGATGAGTGTTGTGTGATGTGTGTGACATGTGTGGTGTGTGTGCTGTGTTTGTGGTATGCATGGTATGTGGGTGTATGTATGTGTGAGATGTGTGGTGTGTGACATGTGGTATGTGTATATGTGTGTGATATGGGAGCTGTGTGTAACATGTGTGGTCATTGTGTATATGCATGTATGTGTTTTGAGGCTATGTGTGTGATGCATGAATGTGTGGGGTATGTGTGTAATAGGTTTATATGTGGGGGGTGTAGTGTGCATATATGATGCATGTATGTGTGTGGTATGTGTTGGAGTGTGTGATATGCGTATGTGTGTGGTGTGCATGTGTGATGTGTGTGGTGTTTGCATATGTGTGCACATGTATGTGGTGTGTGCATGTATATGTGTATGCATGCAAGTGGCGTTTGTGTGTGTGTTGTGTGTATCTATGGTATGTGCATGTATGTGATGTGTGTTCTCTGTGTATGATACATGCATGTGTATGGCATGTGTATGTGTGGTATGTGTATGTATGGTATGTGTATGTGTGTGTGTGTGATGGGAGTATATATGTGTGTGATATGTTTATGGTATACATGTATGTGTGTGGTTTGTGTATGTGGTATATGTGGTTTTCATGTGTGTATATGTATGTGTGTTGTATGCATGTGGGGGTATTTGTGTGTGGTATATTTGTATGTGTTCATAGTGTGTATGTATGTATTGTGTGGTGTGTATGTGGTGTGTATTTATATGTGTGTGGCGGCATATGTGGATGTGTTCTTGCATGTGCACAGTGGAAGGGAAATTGGGCCACACTGACAAGGACGTCATTATGCTAAGGTAGCTTTAAATCTGAGGTCTGGCACACACAGAAGCACAGCAGGCTAAGTGTTGTCCAGCACATATCCACTTCCCTTCTTCCCCAGTGGAGCTGGGATAGTGTGTGTAGCAGCCACGCACCCAGGCAAAAAGGCTGCTTTGTTCTCAGATGAAGACTTCATCTCTCACTGCTAGGCACAGCCATGTATTTTTCTGCTGCCATGAAGGCATTGTAAGGGGCTTCTCAGATGCTCCTTAGGGAAGAGGGCATGTCCTTCTAGCCTTTCATCCATGTAGCGAGAGTGCAGATGAAACAGCTGGAGCTCCACCAGCTATTTTGGACTATGAAGGGAAGGCCTGCATATATGCTAGAGGGCTTGAGCCATTCCTGTCTTAGAGTCCCCTTACATGGGATAAACCTAATTTTAAGCCACTGTAGTTTTAGGATTGCGGGCTATTTGCAACTGAACCTGACCTTACACACTTCATCTATTTTTTTTGAATCTTCAGGTTGTCTCTTTCCATAGCTCTTTTAAGTCTATTTTCTCATTTTCTGTACATTGTTGGATATCTGTTATCCTGTGCATTTCTCCATGGTCCTGGTTCCAGGGGACTAGTTAGGGACAAGTGCCCACCGGGTTGAAATGGGCAAAACCAGAAAAGAGGCAAAGGGAATAAATTTGCTGATGTACACACCACACACACACATACAGGACTGGACACAGAGTTAATGACAATTCTGGGAGACAGCCCTGCTTTCATTTCTGTGAGATTCAAAGAGTCAATCCTTCTGTCATGCCATTTCCCATTCTTAAATGATGTTTGTCCAGAAAGCTACCCCCACTGCAGCAATGGGTCCAAAGGACTGTCTGTCTGTAAAGAAATGTGCAGCTCATAGGTGAGTATTTCCGTCATCAGTGCATCAGTGAGTGAGTGACAGGTGCAAACAGGGTTTCCGTCTGGTGTGTCCGTTCTGCCCTGAGGGGATCTTTCCACAGCCTGAAGATATGGAGATCTGGGATGTGGCCTCAACAAATGACCATAGGTGGATGTTGCCTCAGAAAGTCACCTTCAAGCAAGACAGCCCTGGCTCACTGTGTACATCTCCCTTTAGAGAAACCTGGTGTACCCGTTTCTGAAAGGTGTTATGTGAATGGGTAGACACGCTCCACTGCGACTTCCCTGCTTCCGTGAATTAATGCATCTGTTATCTCTTTTTTCCTCTCTCATCTTTGTCAGTTTATCCCAGCAAACCTTCAGAGGATTGTGGGGAACATCCTACACTACCAAGAACTTTGTGTAAATATTATCTTGAGGTACATATTCATTCATGTCCCTTGCTTGATGGGCCATTAGCCTCACCTTCAGGATAAGGTCAGCTTTGTGAGAAATGGTGGTGGTGGACTTCAGGAAGTCTGTATGGTGACACTTTGATGCGCGCCTGTTCTGGCTTGATCATCCTGTGTGCACTGGACTTGTTTCTGTTCCCTCTGCCCACAGTCCCCCTCACCTTCAGTGCCCCACTTCCTCACCTGGGACTCCACACTGGATTTTCTTCAAGAGCTGGCGGCCCGGAGTCTGCTCTCTTCCTCACTTGTCTGATTCTCGGCAGCCTAGCCTGACCCAGTCTTCCCTCAAACCTGCCTGCCTGCTGTGTTACCAGGCAGCCTAGACCCCAGAAGGTGCCCAGGGAGGGGATGTCAAAACAAAAGTGGTACACGGTGGTGAGCCAAGTGGAGCTCTGTCTCCAAGGGCTTTATGGTTGGTTCTTTGACAGTTTCATGACAACATGCTTTTCTTATTTACTATTCATGTCCCTTGGAAGGAGGGTGAATTTTCTAGGTCTGCTCTCTGTAACAGAGTGACCTCATTTTCCTTGCTTAAGACACCCCCCCCCCTCGACCCTCCGCCATTTGGTATCTAATCTTATGCAAGCATCCTGTGTAAAAGGATACCTAATCTTATGCGGACATCTTGAGTGAAACAGGAGTATCTAATCTTATGTAGAACACTTAAGCAAATAACCATTGTTAATGACCACATCTGTGTCTGTGAAGTGATAATAGTCTCTAACCAAACCATGGAGAGGCCATCTTACAGCAGTGACATCTTATTTTTTCGGAAAGGGAACTGGGAATTTGACATTTCCTTGTGGTCTTCAGAACTGGATATAATGCCAGGATGTGTCTCAATCAGGAACAAAGGCAACAACTGAAACGTGAACATTTGCTTTTATGGACTCAGATGGGAATCTGGGGTTGGATATTTGTGAAGCTAACCTTTACACACCTTGTACTTGCCTATAAAAGCTGGATGCTGCAAGGAATCAGGGCTGCTTCTCAGAACTCGCCCACCTAGAGTTTGGAAGTCAGCCCGGTGGTAATAAAATCTACCTTGCCTTTCTTTTGCGTGTGGTGACTCCTGTTCAGCACTTATAACACTCTCCAAGGAAGAGAAGAGAGGAGGTCACATTTAGTGACCATGGAGCAAAAGTCAGGTTTCCTGTCTTCCAGATCATACTATCATGGGCAAGGGTCTGCTCAATCACCCCAGGCTTGTCCCTCACTGGCCATATGCCTTAGATGACAGCAACCAAGATCAACCAACACCTGCCACCTGGAGCTGCTGGGAGGTGCAAATGTGAAGCATTTGCCTTAGAACCTGGTCTGGAGTAAGAGCCCAGGACATTGTATCATGTCCACATCCCCAACTCTATGATGCCCATTTTACAGGTAAGAAAACACAGCTTGGGGTTGGAGAGATGGCTCAGTGATTAAGAACCCTAACTGCTCTTGAAGAGGACCTGGGTTTGACTCTCAGCACCCACATGGTGGCTAACCACTATCCTAACTCCAGTTCCAGGGGATTCAGTGCTCTCTTCTGACCTCTGCAGGCATTGCATGACATGGGTGCACATACATATATGCAGACAATATACTCATACACATAAAAAAAAAGACTCCATGGGGAGGGTGTCTTTAACTCCCAGGTTACTCTAAGCTTCTCTCCCTCCCTCCCTCTCTCTCCCTCCATCCCTCCTTCCTTCTCTGGTACTAGGGATTTAATCCAGGGCCTCACACATGCTAGGCCAGCAGCACTGTGTCAATGACTTAATCTCCAGTGCTCTTTTAAAGTATTGACTCTGAGCTAGGTATGTGGTGGGAGGCAGAGGCAGGCAGTTGCAGGCCAGCTGGGGTTACAGGGCGACACTGTCTCAAAAAACCTCCAAAAGTTATTGTCCTCGAACTCACTGGTAGTCCAGGCTGCCCTTGAACTTGTGATCTTCCCTCCTCAGCCTCCTGAGTAGCAGGGATCACAGGCCTGCTCCAACAAGACAGCTGGGCCAATCGTCTTTTTCCCTTCATTTAGCTGATGAGTACACAGAACTGGTATTGGCCTGGACATCGTTTTTTTTTTTTTTTTTAATATTTAGTTTAGTGTTATCTTCACTTTCAGGAAGTCATTGGTGGGATAAACACACTTTCTATCTTCTTGGCACTTGTGGAACATAAACATAGGGGAGGCAGAGGCAGGAGAGTAGGCTGCTTTGAGATCAGACACAGGCTTCCCACAGTACTGGAACCTGTAAGAAATCTCCATCTCGTCCCATTTAACTCTAGGAAGCTCTAGGGGGCAGGGAGATACAGTGGTTCTCAACGAGAGCCTAGAATCTAGACTTGAATTCTCTGGTCTCCAGGAGGAAGTAAGCACAACAGTCATCCTACCACGATTGTTTAGTAGACAGGGCCGAGGGCCTTCCTGTGTGCGCATGCGTAAAGCAGCGTTGGCACAGTCAGCCTCCGAGGTTAGAACACTGCCTGGCATGCAGGCGTGGGGAGACCGGGCACAGCAGCAGCAGCAGGAGTAGTAAGTATTAAGTTAATACTTAAATTTAGCGTCACATTTGTTACAAGTCTTAACGGAAGAGGATGCTGGCATGTCCCCATTGCCCACCGACCTACGGAGAATGGAGTCCCCTCAGTTATCAAGCCTTCCCTAGGGCCCTGAAGAGCTTTTTAGTTTCCACGTTGGGACTGGATAGGCTGGGCCTCACTGCTCAGCCAAGGACCTGCTCAGTCTTGCTCTTCTAAGAGGCTCTACCCTCGAAAGCCAAGGTCTCCTCGGCCCCAGAAGGAGAAGCAGAAGCGGCTCACAGAGGCCATGCTTGCTTTCTTACTTAAGTGTTCTCACCTGGCCCTGCCCACAGCTCACAGGATGTCCTTCCTGAGGAGCTAGGACGGCTTGCTTAGCCCAGTGCAGAGGGAATGAGCAGGTCCTCCTGGGCATCCAGGGCAGCCGGCAGGACAGCATCCTTCCCAAGGCCTTGTAGCATTTCTCCCCCAGCCGCCAGTTCCACGTCATCATCAGGAAATGGTTTCTTCAGGCAACACTTTTTTTCTTGGTTTCTCCTTTTACTTTTTGATTGCCTGGGGTGACATAAATAGGATACAGTAGCGTAAAAGCACTAACTTCCATTGAGGGTACCCTGCTTCCAATGACCATTTATTTATTTTAAAGATTTATTTATTTTTTATTTTATTTTCTTGGGACAGGGTCTCTCTGTAGCCCCAACTGGACTGCAACTCACTATGTAGACCAAACTGGCCTTAATCTCACAAAGATCTACCTGCCTCTGCCTTCTGAGTGCTGGAATTAAAGGCATGCGCCCCCATATACTACAAGATTTACTTTATTATTTTATTTTATTTTTTAAAATATTTTATTTATTGTTTTTATTTTGTATGTGTGTATTGCCTGTATGTATGTAAGTGCACCTGTGTCGCCCATGGAGGTCAGAAGAGGGCGTCAAATTTTTTGGTTGTTAGCCACCATGTGGGTCCTGGGAATCGAACTTGGGTACTCTGCAAGAGCAGTTAGTGCTCCTAACCACTGGGCCATTTCTCTAGTCCCTACTTTATTATTTTTAATTATGTGTATATGTGTATGTGGGGTGGGGGCATGTGCATATATGAGTGCAGGTGCTGGAGGAATTCAGAAGATGTCAGATCCCTTGGAGCTGGACTTCAAGGTGTGAGCCACTGATGTTGGCACTAGGATCCAAACCTGGGTCCTCTGCAAGAGTAATGGTTGCTCTTTGCCCCTGAGTCATTTCTTTAGCTCCCAAATAGCTTCTGTCCACCAGATTCCATTCCCAGCACCCTCATGGCAGTTGCCAACTGTCTTCAGCTCCAGTTCCAGGGGTTCTGAGGCCCTCTTCTGGTCTCTATGGGCATTGCACCCATGTGGTGCTCTGACACATATGCAGGCAAACCACTCATACACATAATGAATAAATAAATAATAAAATTTAGAATATTGTTTAGTATGCCTTGTGAGGCAGGCAGGCACTTTCTGGAGCATTATACCAAGACCTTACAGAGATTAAAAATATTTTCTAATTCGTCCTAACATCTCTAGTAAGTAGCTGCGACTACCAGACGAGGGCAACACTGTACGTAGAGGTAAATGGGGCTTTCCAAGGTGGTACAGCCGGAAGTCAACACAGGGCAGTCTAAGCAAGGAATGAACCTGGGGGAGAGGCAGCAGAGAAAAAGAGGGGTGTGGAGCAGTAAAAGGCACCGAGTCTGCGCCTTCACGGGGTTGCCTAGATCCTGGGCCCCGGTGCTGAGTGCTAAGTTGATCACTCTTCAGTTTTGTGTGGAGATGCCAAAAAGAAAGTCAGCGAGGACTGAGTGAAGGTTTAGGAGGCTGCAGAGGGCCTTCCCAGGGAAAACCACAGACTAACAGAGCTGGTGGACAGGGGACTAAAAGACAGAGCAAAATGCTGAGGTGAGGTGAGGCGACATCTCTTCTGGTCACGTCTACAATTTCATTCAAGCCTGTGTTTGGATGGCCCGGGAGCCCAGGCCATCCCGAGTCTGAACACTCAGGAGCTAATGCAGCCTGTGGTCAATGAGACAATGGGGTGGCCTCCTTCCCAGATTCTCTTGGCTGCGGGCTTAGTGTTTGAATTCATGAATAGTCTCAGGTACAAGGGCCAAGGCTCACGGAGAAATGCAGCCTCAGCTTTTGCCTCTACCTCCGCGTGAATCTCATCCACCCCCACCCAGGGCCTCAGCAGTTTCCTCAGATCCTGAAAGAACCTGCATTTCCTCTGCCCAGTCGGGGTTTTGGCTTCCTGTGTCTTCCCTGGCCGTTTGATAGGCTCGGGAAGATGGAACGACAATCAATTAAAAAAAAAAAAAAGAATTACATTTCTAAGAAAAATGAATCAAGCTTCCCACAGGAGTGTGCGTGTACCATATGCCCTAATGTCCGTGGAAGAAAGTATCTAATGTTTTAGCTCTCTACCTGCCCACCCCCATCTCAAGAAGAAAGGAAACAGATCTTTTAACTGTTTGCTTCCCAGATTACTGATGATCCATAAGTAAAGACAGCTTTTCCTTTTAACCCATTCATCAGGTACCACCCTTCCCTCTCTCCGCGGCTTTATTTCTCCAGTTCAGTATATTCCCCGCGCATGACTCATGACGCTGCCGCCTGATTGGACGAAACCCAAGCACCCTGAGATGGTCAGTCAATTACAGCTATTCTCGGCTTCATTCACAGATTTATTAGCTTGCACACAACGAGAGAAATTCATTCGGCAAAGTTCATTCATAAAAATTTCAACACGGCTCATCTCAGTCTTCTGCGGCGAACCGGCTCCTGAAGGATGTTCTAGCAGGGTTCTGGGGGAGGGAGCTCTGAGCCAGGGTGGGCCGGGCTGGGAGGGATGTGAGGACCACCGACGATGGGGCGGTGGGGGGGGGTAGCACAACAGAGAAACAATGCGGACCAGCGCCCATCACTAGGACTCCTGGCCTGTGGCCCAGAATGGGATGCAAGACACGGTCCTCCGAGAGAGGGCAGCCGTCCTAACCCCGAGCCCAGACAGAAGGGCCTTTGACTCATAAGTGCTTTTTATTCTTCCCTTTGAAATGAACAATCACTGGAACAAATAAAGGGTTAATAGGCCAGTCGTTGCCCCGCCCTGTGGGAGCCGAAGGGAGCAGGTTTGAAAGTTCCTGTGTGCAGAAAGGAAGGTTGAGAGAGAGATTTCTGCTAAGCTAGAGACCCGGCGGGACCGGCCGGCCCCCGGCCGGGGTGTATGCGTAGGAGTTGGCGGCGAGCTGCCTCAGCCCCGCCTCCCGCCCCACCCCCTCCTCCCCCCGGGCTGGGTGCCGGCTTTCCCAGAGGGGACTCCAGGGCGACGACCCGGGGCCTCTGCCGGGCCCAGGGACGGACTGAAATCAGAGCTGCGGAGGCGGCCACCCGGGCTGTCTGTCACCCTTAAGGAGTCAGGGACCCAGGCGGGTGGCGGCCGGAGCAGAGCTGGAGCGCTGGTTGCTGAGAGTGGAGCCGGTGCTGGATGCCGGTACTGTTCATCTGTTCATCCACCAGACAACGAGGAGAATTAGGCGACGGTACCTTGCCTCAGGCCCGCCAAGGCTATGCGAGAACGCGGCCAGGACAGTCTGGCAGGACTCGCGCTGTATGTAGGACTCTTTGGGCACCCCGGGATGCTGCACAGGGCCAAGTACAGCCGCTTTCGGAACGAGTCCATCACGTCTTTGGACGAAGGCAGCCCGGGAAGCTCGGTCGGGAGCAAGAGCTCGCCGCCGCCTCCCTACCCAGCGCTGACCCCTCATCTGCCAGCTGAAGATGCCACGGTGCCAGCCCAGGAGAGCCCCACCCCGCTGTGCACCTTGATCCCCCGCATGGCCAGCATGAAGCTGGCCAACCCAGCCACTTTGCTGAGTTTGAAAAACTTTTGCTTGGGTACCAAAGAGGTGCCCCGGCTGAAACTCCAAGAGAGCCAGGACCAGGCTCCCAGCAGTCCCGCTTCCCCCGAAAACAGTCTGAGCAGGACTGGGCCTGCACCTACGCTGCACCCGGAGCAGGTGGGACGCAGGGCTGCCCCTTTGCTCCCTGACGTCTGCCCACTGCCTGGCCCTGGAGAGCCGACCCCCAGAAGCAGACAGGACAAGCACTTTCTGCAGCACCTGTTGGGGACCGGCATGAACTACCGTGTGAGGGTAAGTAAGTCGGGTTCTCTGTTTGCTCCCCTAAACACCCTAGAAGGCCAGCTGAGGTCTCTGAAGGCCCTCATTTTACCTGGCTGGGTTCTAGGTTAGAAGTCATTGTGCAGTTGGATCAAGAGAAAGGGGAGCTGGCCTTATAAATTGCCTACAGTTACCTGGTATATACCAGGCAGACAACCTTTGTTTCAAGGGCATGAGCTGAGGCTAATTCCTAGGTAGCTACTGATGTAGCCCTAGTTTCTCATACAGGCAGTCAAGATGGCAACTCTGGTCTCCTCCGGTCCTAGCATTCTGGCTGGACTGTCAGGGATTCCAAATTGTATTTGTAGTGTAGACCTGATAGCTTGTACACTGTACAGTTTTGCTAAAGGAGCACATGGTATGATGGACTTGACTTGGTTCAAAAAGACTTAATTTGACATTTAACAAGCACTTCTGAAAACATGGCCTAGACCCTAACTTTGTGCTAGGAACGGGTCTTAGCACTTGCCTACACTGCAGCAGGAAGGTCTGCTCCAGGAGCTATGCACAAGTCAGGGTCCTCACTGGCCTTGCACCAATCAAGAGCTAAGTGAAAATGTGGTCTCTGCCTTTTGGAACTCATATTTCAACCAATATAATAATGGGAGAACAATATTAGCAATTGATACCTAGGGACAGAAGACTCGGGGATCTCAGAAAGGAGGAAATGTGGCTGTATTCTGGAATTTGTGAGGTGCATCCTGACAATGTCAGATGCAGATGGCAGAAAGATTCCCAACGAGGGCAGGAATAGGATCAAAGCATTTGTGGTGACTGCAGGAAGCATCCACAGCACAGGACTAAACAGAGGGGCAGGGGATCCCAGAGAGTGAACAAGGTGCGGGAGAAGGGCCGCACACGGTTCTCAAGGAATGAATCGAGCGAGTTGGCTGGAGGAAGAGGGCAGGGTCGTCCAAGGCACCTTCAGGTCAAATGAAGAGGCTGTGAACACTGCCTGGTGAAGAAGAATCCTCTTAGGACCCATCTAGTTATTTATTGATTTGCATTGAAGCAGGAAAAAATGAGAGACAGTGAGGCCAGTGAAGAAGCATGCTATTGTTGGCCACCGAGGTACTGTAAATGAATAGGATGGAAGATTGTGAACAATGAATCGCTTCCAAATCGAAGTCTTGGAACGATATTAGTGATGCCAGAGATGCCAGTGACAGAAGCAGAGTGAAGTCACAAAGGGGAAGCATGAAATTACAGCAGTCACAGCTGGAGGTGAGGCTGTACAGCTAAGCCATCTCACCAGACTGGCCCTCAGGTAGGAAGAACTGAAAGTAGTAACCCTGAGTAGCTGCACTGCAAACCAACTGGGATCTCAAGGAGGGTGTTGATGGATGCTGGAAGGGTTGCAGACGGTATAGGCTTGGGGCAGACTTCGAAAATAGATGCCTGCAACTCCCAGGGAAGACAAGCCTGGAGGATACTCAGTTTCTACTCTTTTCCAGTGGCTCATCATGGCCCGGCTCCCATGTGTCTGTGGATATTCACAGGAACTTCACATTTGTCAAGATGTAGTGGGTGCCAAGGGTACTGAGTGACTCCCAACCCGTTCTCTCTGCACCTGCCCATCACCTTCAGATACCCTGCTCTTGGACTAACCCTTCCTTCAGTCTTGCATCCCCCTCTCCCTGCTATCCCCCCCACTCATACACCTGCATAATTTTAACTGTGAGAAGATTCATTGTGTGATCTCTACTTTCTCTACCTAACATTTCAGGGTTTTTAATGAGAACACCAGCTGTCTTTTCATGGTAGTAATAACTCACCCCAAGAAAATTGCTGACCTCATGACCCAGATGAACACACAATATCACAATAATATTGTGGCACACATATCTAGTTGACTACCTTTTGTACAAAGTCAAAATGCATAGAAGAGCTTTCCTTAATTTTTATGGATCTTCACTGACAAAAGAATTACATTTGTCAGGTTATCAAGTTCAGGGAGGAAACTGAATCCCAAAGAAGTAAGTTTTTAAGATTGTATATAGAGTCAAAAGCAGAGTGAGATCTGGGCTTGCATCTCCTGAGTGCAACTCTTAGCTCTCTATCCCACAGGGCCCCACCCTGGCTGGCATTCTATTCCTTGGAATTCTATTGAGAAGTGAACCAGTTTTTAAAAATGAAGCACCAACTGCTTAATTTGCAGTGAAAACTATCATATCATGTGGAGTGCAATATGATCTATGTACTCCTGTCTATAGGAAAAAAAACAGCATGATTTAAATAAAAGCTTGCTTGGGGGTGATGGATTCAGGTCAGAGAATCAAGTGATGTTCTTAATGGATAACGGGCATGAGGCTGGTGAGAACTTAGGTGCAAGCTTTGTGGGTAAAAGCCTCATGTTCTACCTCTTTACCCACATTTGTGATTGCCACCCTTTTCCAGCCTGCCTGTTGTGAAACAATCATATGGCAGGAGCTGTTCTAGGCACTAGGCATCAGGAAATGAAACTGATCAAGTCTAGTCATCAGATCATGTCTGCGACCTGTGGAAGTTTAGTAAATCAGATCACTCAGTGTAGTGTTTCGTATGCTCGTAAGTGCTGTGGAGAGCAAGAAAACAGTGTTCCTCTTGGGTGAAGACCATCGTGGCAATGGTGTCCTCGCTCATTGCAACAGAGACTGTGTTTTCCATCTGCTCTTAGAGTTGACTTAGGGCTGAGCAATGTTTTAAAAATGACTTCTCTTGGTCTTCTGATGTAGAACGCTCTATGAATCCGAAGTGCCTATTTTTGAGGAACTTTCATTTAAGCTTATACTTTGAATCTCTTGGAATTTTCTCGGGAAACCCATTCTTTGTGAGATACCAAACCGGGAATGGGGCTGTAGTGTGGGCAAAGTACTGGGGTGGGAGAGGTCCATCACATAGTGTCAAATGGTGACTTTTTTCTTTGTTGTAAGACTAGGTCTCATCTCTCAAAGGTCTTTCTAAAGTTCTTCAGCCATCAACAAACATGCTTGTCTCCCAGGTGCTTACTATAATTTGCAGTGAGTATGGAAAACAAAAGACAAGGGAGCCCTGAATTCTTGCCAGTCTCCTGCATCAGCATTTAATGACTTCAGGGCTCCTTTCTCTTTAAAGTACTGAGGCAAAGTAGTAGCTGTGATACTGACTGGATTACCTTGGGTGAGTTGCTTCTCTCTCCTCTGGCCTTCATTTTTTCATGTTTAAAGCACAAAGTCGGAACAAAGTGCTGTCTTAGAGCTTGACTCCAAGTCTCTTGTTCTATGAGCCTGAAGCCTCTTACTACTAGAATCTCTGTCATTTGAGTTTCCTGAAGGAAATACTTCTTAGCTTCTTCTTGACCGACAGAAGAGATGTACTTCAGGGACACACTAGTCGTCTTTCAGCTCTTGTTTTGCATCAAGGCAGGAAGAGTGTGTGGAGCAGGCAGGTGGACTTAAAGAGGTTTGAGGAGTTGGGGAGCCAGGCTTTTGGATAGAGCCATGTCCAAACATAGTAAGATTCCTGAGAGGCGGAGTGGAAGGCTGGAACAAGATCCATAGAGGTGATTGGCAGTGTGGGGGCTCTGGGGAAAGGACAGTGTTCATATGCTCCAACCTGCTGGCTAGACTGGGCCTTGGTGCCCACGGTGGCTAACATGAGGACTGCAGGAAACCCTTCTGTGCTCTCTCTGAACAAGGAGGATTTGTCTCTTAGTTCTGTCCCCAAGTAGTCATTGCCCCCTTGCATAAAAGAAGTCTAGTATGTTCACTCAAGAAGACATCTCAGGTTTTCTGAGTTGGAAAATGGAAAACAAGGGGGTTAAAATTTCTTCATATTGCCATGCCACAGGAGGATGTGCAAGCCTAGCCATCTTTGAGTAGACAGACAATGGGCATAAGTGGAACTGGGTGGGAGGGTAAGAGAAAGAGGTCCTGTCCCACACAAGCAGTCTGAGTACTCACTAAAAGAGGGAGATTTGTAACCCCAGGAACCCCTGAGAGACATCCTGTAGTTTACATGCAGTAAAGCCATTCCCAGATAGCATGGTCCAGATCCACCCTCGAACAGATGACTTCCTGCCTCCACCCTCTTTTTCTAAGTTATTGGTGATGAAGAGGGAGGCAGCACTGGTGGAGGAAACATTTCTACTGAGAACTGTCAGTGTGGCTGGAGAGCGCTGTCCTTTCGGTTTCTTTCCCTGAGGATGTGTGATGCAGCCTATGCTGGGACTGAGGAAAAGGCTGGAGGGTTTGAACTCTTCTGTGTTCTCTTCAGCCCTTCACCCACCCTTGATCTGTCCAGTTCTTCCATGTCACTGGACAGTAGAACAAAACAGTCCCAGAGATCAGTACGTTTAAGCCCTTCATCTTACAGTTGAGGAAACAGAGGCTTAGAGAGGAGATGTGTCTTGCCTCAAGTCACACTTCTCTGTAATGATGGAACCGATAGGTGTAGCACACTCTGTTTCCAAACCTTGTCTTGCTTATGTCTCCCTGTTCCCTGTATTAAATGCGCTATCATAAGTGGCTCTGCTTTGGTAAAATGTTGGGTCTGAAAGACTAAAATGAAAAACTTGTCTTAAAATAGTACTAGTAAGAAATAGTAAAAGAAACCACGGAAGAGTGGTGAGGAGCCCATTATTAGTCTGTTTTTCATTGCTGTAAGAAATTATGTAGTGCTGAAAATATTGTATAAAGAAAGAAGTTAATTCGATTCATGCCTTTAGAGGTTGCAAGTCCAAGACTGTACAGCCTCATCTTCTTGTGAAGCTCCTTTGACTACATTATAACCTGGAAGATGGGATCTTGGTGGGACCATATGTGAGAGGTCACTGGAGAGTCAAGAGAGTCAAAGGGCTAAGGGTCCAGACTCATTCTTTCATTGCAACTCACTTATTTAGGCCCTAACAGGTGGCCTATGAGACCTTTCCAAAGACATGTACCCAGTGACCTCATTCTCTGCTTCCTCACACCTCCTAAGAGATCTGACTTTTAAAAGGTCTCTTCTCCCCCTCACCACCGCACTGGGGCCAAGCTTTAACACCTGAACCTTTGGGGACATATCCAAACCATATTCAGACCTTAGTGGAACCTAAAGGGCAGTGACTTTGCCTCCTTCATTCTTGTTTAAGGAGGATCCTGTGGGTAGCCTGTGTCCATTTTGGAGGAGAGATGCAACATGCAGAGACTGGCCTACATGTCATTCATCTTCCATCATCCTTTGGGCCATTTCCTCAATATGGCTTCCTCACATCTATTTTCATGTTATTCTAAAATTAATACTGTGTTGTGGGACTGAACCAACCCTGGGTGCCAGCACAAATTTCCATAACCAGGAGAGTAGGCTACATGATATCCACAACTCAGAGTCAAGGCTGTTTTGTACCCTCTCACCCGGTTCCACTAAGTCCCATTGTCTGTCTACCCAAAGGTGGCTAGATTGGCACATCCTCCTGTGGCATGGCAATGTGAAGAAATTTTAACTCCTTGTTTTTCATTTTACAACTCAGAAAACCTGATAGATGAGATGTCTTTTTGGGTGAACATACTTGGATTCTTTTTTTTACGCAAGGGACAGTGAGTGCTTGGGAACAGAACTAAGAGAGGAATCTTACCTCCTCAGTGGGGAGAGCCCTTACTAGTCTATAAATGTTGCAGTAGCCTAGAACAGGCTGTCCACATTTCACAAGGATGTTGTATATAGAAGTCACTTTGTATATCAGTTTGGGAACAAGGAAAATTCCTAAACAAATAAGCTTTCTTACATTGGAGAATGATGAGATAAAAAGGAACTGGAAAAGCCTAGTTCAGAGTTTATCTTGTCAAAGGCAAGAGAGGGTGGATGTTCAAAGGCCTAGGTGTACTTTAGGCTGGTGTGTGTGTGTGTGTGTGTGTGTGTGTGTGTGTGTGTGTGTACGCACTTGACTAAGTCTGACTTGGCACCTCAGCACTCCCCTCCCTTGGCTCACAATGCTATCTTGGTTTAACCTTCTTCCCTAAGCTTTCTTGTGTCTTCTCCAGAGTCACCCACTGTCACCCATTGGTCCACTCTGTGATCCCTCAGAACTGCAGAGAGTCTTCTGTATTATGAAAAGATGTTTATTCACTGACTCCTCGTTGTGTTATTTCTAAAGTTTTCTGAGGATCACCTACATCTGCCCAAACTGTAGATTCTAGCCTCCACCCAGAACTTTTGGGACTAGCCTCTGAGGCTGAGGACCAGAAACCTACATTTTGTTAAGCCAGCTATGTAATTCTTATGCTGAATTCAGTGAGTGCTGTGGTTCACAGTCAGGGGCGATATTGCCACAAAGGACATCTGGCAATTGTTTTGGTGGCCATCATTGGGAGGGAGGGACTGCTTCTGGCCTTGAGTGGTAAGATGCAGCTGAGCATCCCCCAGCTTACAGCCCAGCTCCCATAACAAGACTTTTGCAGGTTAACCCATCAATAGTACCGCATCAGTGGGAGCAAACAAGCCTGGATATAGGTTAGTGGGTAGTGAATGCAAGAATAACCAAGCGAGCCCCATGAGCCCCAGCCAAAGCCACTCCCTATATGCTTTTTTTTTCCTCTCTTAAGTCCACAGATTTTCTAAAATGCAAGCACTCTACTAACTGAGCCATCTTTCTAGACGCCCTCCCAAATTAAGTGTGAATTATACATGTAATAATTTTCCAATAAATAACTCAGATAAAGTATTTCTAATGTCACTGAGAAAGAAAATCCAGTTTCTAGCGTTATGCTATGGCACATGATTTTCCAGGTTTTGCTTTACGGTATGTCCTCCCTGATACCTAGAGGAAGTTTTCAACCTCAAAATGCATTTAAGACCTGGAGGTTAGTTGTTAAAGCTCTTAATGCATTTCCTTGTTAAAATGGAGGTACCAATTAATGGTAGGACAGGAAAGTACACCAAGCTAGCCTATGAATGCCATTTATCCTGGAGTGCATCTGAGTTAAGGTGGAATCTACTGCTAATGTGTTTGCTCTCCTGAGGGGGAAGCCATCATAAGCACTGCTGGGCAGAAGATGAAGTGGAAAACTATGCATTTTAGAAAATCCATGCACTTAAGAGAGGAGAAAGAAGCATGCAGGCTTCTATCTACTTGCATGTCATATGACCATATGTCATTTTATGACTCTATAAAAATCCGAGAACTGTGTATGAGAGAAAACACAGTTTTTGTTTTTCTGAGAGAGACTCGATTCCCTTAATATGATTATCTCCGGTTGTATCGAGTTTTCTGAAAATAATATAACTTCACTCTTCTTTATGGCTGAAACAAATCCCATCGTGTATGAATAACACATTTTCTTTATCTATGCTTCTGTTCTTGGACTCCTAGGTTGGTTCCATACGTAGCTATTATGAATAGAGATTCAGTAGACGTGGATGCACAGGTATCTCTGTGGTGTGTCGACATGGAGTCTTTTAGGGAAATACTCAGGAGCTAGGTTATATTGAAGATCTAGTTTCAGTTTTTTGAGGAGGCTCCATACTGATTTCTACAGAGACTGGATGAATTTACAACCCTGCCAGCAGTGTGCAAAGATTTCCTTTTGACCACATCCTTGCCAGCATTTGTTGCTTTTTTAATGGCTGCCATTCTGACTGGGGTGAGATAGACTCTCAATGTAGTTTTATTTTACATTTTTCTGACGGCCATTGATGTCGAATATTTTGTTCATGTGTTTATTAGCCTATATTAGTTACTTTTCTGTTGCTCTAACAAAACACTATGCCCAAAGCAACTTATAGAAAGAAGAGTTTATTTGGCTTATGTTTCCAGAGGAATAAAAATCCATCGTGGCAGGGAAGGCCTGGAAGGAGGCAAGTGGAGCAGAAAACTGAGTTCATATCTTCAAGCACACACATAACCAAGAAAGTAAATTGGAAATGGGTCAAGGCCATGAATTCTCAATGCCTATCCCTAGTTCTGTGCTTCCTTCAACAAGACCACAGCTCCTAAATTTCTGCAAAGGGACCTACCAACAGGGGCTAAGTATTCAAATACTCCTTATTCACATCACCACATTCCACTCCCTGCCCCGCTCCAGGGGGTTCATGTTCATGCAATGATGCAAAATGCATTTTGTACAACTTCAAAAATCCTCCATAGTCTTTAACAGTTTCAACATGGTTCAAAAGTCCAAAGTCTCTTCTCTTCTGAGTCTCTTCTGAGGCAATCTTTCAACTGTGAGCCCCTGTAAAAATCAAATAGCAAATTACAGCTGGGTGTAGTGGCGGGAGGCCAACCTGAACTGCATGGTGAGTTCCAGATCAGCTGGAGCTACAGGGAAACCCTGTCTCAAAAAAAAAAAAAAAAAAAAAAGGAAATACATACTTCCAACATAGAATGGCATAGAATATATATCCCATTCCAAAGGGAGGCAGAGTGGGGAAATACCAGACCGAAGCAAGACCGAAAACCAGTGGGTGAACATTAAACCCCGTAGCTCCAGTCTGATGTCTGGGACTTTACTTCCGAAGAGTTTATAGATGGCTCTGCTCCTTTGTTGCCTGCAATCTTAATATCTCTCTGTGTCTGCCTCTGTCTCTCTCTGTTTGTCTGTCTCTGTCTCTCTGTCTCTCTCTTTCTCTCCTCCTCCTTGTGCCTGCTTGAAGTTGTGAGGGCTTAGCTTCCTGCTCCAGCTGCCTTCTGCCATTCTCCCCCAACCCCTTTATGAACTTTTATCCCTATGGAACCTTAGCCTAAATAAACTCCTCCTCCTATAATTTGCCTTGGTGTGTTTTATCATAGCAACAGAAAAATACCTAATACATAGCCATATGCATTCATTTTTGAAAGCTATTTCATTAGTTAATTTATGATTAATTGAGTTATTTGATCCCTTGTTCAGTGTTTGAGTTTTTTCTGTTTTTTAGATATTATCCCTCTGTTGGATGTAAGCCTAGCAAACATTTTCTTCATTCTAGGCTTCTTCGCTCAGTTAACTGTTTCCTTTGCCAAGCAGAAGCTTTTTAATTTCATGGTGTCCCATTTGTCCCATTTGTTGGTATTGTTTCCTGAACTCTATGGAGGCCTCTTCGGAAAGTCCTTGCCTCTGCCTCATCTTGAAGCATCTTCTGTGCTTTTTTCTTTAATAATTTCAGATCTTACGTTAAGGTCTTTGATCCATTAGAGTTGAGTTGAGATAGGGATCTACATGTGGGGATCCAGTTTCCCCACAACCATTTGCTGACAATGCTGTCTTTTCTCATTGCATAGTTTTGGCATCTTTGTCAGAAATCATGTGGATGTAGTCGTGTGGGTTTGTATCCAGTTCCCGTGTTCCAGTCAGTTGAGCTACATGTCTGTTTTTGTGTCAGCACCATGCTGTTTCTATTACTATGGCTTTGTGACATAACTTGAACTCAGGTGTGGCGATCCTTCCTGCATCAGTTTTCTTGCTCAGGATTGCTTTGCCAGCTCAGTGTCTTCTGTGCTTCCATATGGATTTTAAGATGGCAGTTTCTATTTCTGTGAAGTGTCGCTTGGGAATTTTGGTGTGGATTGTCTTGAATCTGAAGACTGCTTTTAGAAGTTTGGCCATTTTCACAGTATGAACTCTTCTGGTCCAGGAGCACGGAGGTCTTTCCATCTTCTAGTGTTTGTTTCTTCAGTGCTTTAAAGTTTTCATTATAAAGGTCTTTCACTTCCTTGGTTAGATTTAATCCAAATTCTTTTTTTTTTTTTTCTTTTTAGGCAAATGTGAGTGGGATTGTTTCTCTGGTTTCTTTCTCAGCATGTTTGTTATTGGTATTTATGTAGGCTACTGATTTTAGCGTGTAATTTTGTATCTTGCCATTTTGCTGAAAATGTTTATCAGGTAAGAGCTTCTATGGAGTGTTTAATGTGCAGAGTCTGCAGTGAGGGCACTTTGACTTCCTTTCCAGTTTGTGTTTCCTTTATTTCCTTCTGTTGCTCATTGTCCTACCTAAGAATTCAAGAGCTGTACTGAGCAGGAATGGAGAGAACAGACACCTCTGTCTCATTCTTGATTTCAGTGGAAATGCTTTGAGTTTTTCTCCTATTTGGTGATAGGTTTGTCATATCTAGCTTTTATCTGTCATATATCTTATATGACAAATAGAGTGATACATCTGCATAGTGAATACTGAGAGGTAGAGTTGACTTTAGGAGGTGGTCAAAGAAGGCTTCTTGGGACCTTTGAAATGGTCTCTAAAAGTAGAGAAACTTAATTATAGGAAATCATAAGCTTTTCTCAATGGATGAGATGCGGAGAAGAGGTACATACCATACATAAGTGGGAAGGCCAGTTTTCATTTGCCTAAAGAAGCAGTTACTTGGGAAAGACTGGTAGATAATTATGCTGAGACAAGTCAGATTATAGCAGGTCTTCAATGTTTATTTTGCACTTCTTTCTTTCTTTATTTATTTACTGGGGAGATGGGAAAGCATGCTACAGTGCTCCTGTAGAGATCACAGGTAAGTTATGGGAATTGGTTCTCTCCTGCCACCTTGTGGGTTCTGGGGATTGAACTCAGGTCATTAGGTTTAGGAGCAAGCCTTTACCTGCTGAGCTATCTGGCCAGCTTCCAATTTATTATCTATCTATGTATCTATGTAACTATGTATCTATCTCTCAGCCATCTATCTATCTTCTATCTATCTTTATCTATGTGTGTAAGTGTATATGTGGTGAATATGTATTGAGTCCAGGCATGTGGACATTAGAGGATGACAACTCTTGGTAGTCAGTTCTTTCCTACCACCTTTTGGAGTACAGGGATCAAACTCAGGTTACCAGGCCTGCTCAGAAGTGCCTCTTTTGATTGAGTCATCTGGCTGGCCTGGTAGCAGGTTTTTTAAACATCAAGCCAAGGAGTTTAGATGTTTGAACAGATTGGTAGTAGAGATTCTTTTGAGATCCAATTATAACAATAGCCAAAGCGAGGGGTATCTATACATAAGTTCTGATGGTGAGAATGCAGGGAAGAAATACATAGAGATGTTATGGAAGAGTAATTCCATGAAGCGGGCAAAGGGAGAAAGAATAGAATTCAGTCACCTGCCTGAGTTTTAGAGGCACTGTTCTACACTGGATTGGAAAGGGTTACCATTGAAAGACATGGGGACCCCAGGAGGAGAAGCATTGTCAAGAGGGACCAAAGGAAGGTCCAATCTAGACAAGGTGAGTTTGAAGTGACAGGGTCATCTAGATGAGAGAAATGTAACCGGTGACAGACGGAAGTGGGATAAACACCCGCCTTACACTACACTTCGTAGATCAAGCAAGTGATCCGGCATCTTTATCTGACAACTGTTCTATTAAGATGGAGAGATTGTGGGTGATTTTAAAGAATGGCCAATACTAGAGTGTTTCTTAAAGTTGTATAATAGAGGGCCTTCTCTCTGATACTCCTGAGACTTGAGAAGAAAATGAAAATATTACATGTATAATTTTGACATGTAAGTAACTTAATAAATGTACTTTTGTGCTGTAAAGTCAAGGCCATTTATCTGACTGTTGTATGCAATGGTTCATATCCTTTGGCATTGTTTTGGCTTAAAGCCTGCCCACGGTGTGTCATCTGCATCCCTCTTTCCAGCTTCTCTAAAGGGGAATGAACTCCTGTAGATATCATTTTTAAATTATATTTTAAAGAATATTATGTTCTATTTAGAATTTGATATTGTATTTTAGATTAGTCTTATCTAATCTTACATTATTTTAAAAAACAACTTGCTTTAGTTTTTCCTAAGCTCTTAACCTATTTTCATAGAATGACTTAAAAAAACCACTTAACACTCATGCCTTATCAATGAGTGTAATATCTATGTAGATTATGTGATTCAGTAGCAATGGTGACTGCTACATGAAGATGTAGCACAGACACAGAACATTCCTGAGTCCACAGCTTGTGTTTCTCTCCGTGGGTGTACACACCAGTACCCTGCTTGCTGTAACAGGTTGGTCAAGGGGAGGCAGTCAGAGAATTTGACTGTAGTATGGCTCATTAGCAGTTCCACAATGTGATCTGTTGGCATGGCTCACAATGGACTTACAACTTTTGTCATGACTTGCGATCTGCATGGTTGTAATAAATTGCTCCTTGAGGACCTTGCCCTTTATTTAGAGTCTGTGAGTCCCCCCACTTTTACTGTTTTTACTAGTTTTTGTTTTTGTCAATGATAACTCCCGTGTCTCTTGGGGTGCCTTCTGTATTTCCATAGCATTTTGTAAACATCAACCAAATTTGGATGAAGTTTGTTACAAAAATGTAATTTGATCAGAATAGTTTTTTGTCATTTGGAGAAAATGCCGTTCTCAAGTAGCACAACATGAGCCATTAGAAATACCTTCTTCCAAAGACCACTTTGGTTTTTCTTTTCAATTTGCCAAAACCCAAGATACTTTCCACTACCCCTCAAAGTGGATGTATTTTAGCTCTTATTTGCAAAACACTGCAGGTGTTGGCACAGGTCTCAAGGCTCCTAGTAAGAGAGATTGTCTCGCTTGTGTTTTTTTAAAAATAGCAGAGTTAGGATAGAGTGAGGAAGGGCAGCAACGGGCACACGCTTCTCGAGTTCTTTTTGTCTAATCTAAATATTTTATCACTTTGTTTTTCTGAAATGTCCAAGGTAGTTCTGAGGGGCATTGAAACAATACTGAAGGTAGAAAGCACAGATTCCCTCTATAGGGTAACTGCACCGTTAGCATCTTGTTTTCTGTTGCTTCCGGGCACCCGCGCACTGCACAGTGAGGTACAGATGCCGGTCGCACCGTGGCGCCCGTCATGTGAGGTGCTGCGTGTTCATTTCCTCTCTGATGCTGCAGTGTGCTGACCACTGGTGGATTTGCTATTATGCCAGCATTTCTTTTCGTTTCTGAAATGATGCTAAAGATACATGTTCTAGCCAAATATAGAGATTCTTGAATTTTTATTTGAACACAAAATATCTTGGAAGTACTAAACATTGGAAATAAATTCCTGGAACTTTTGAGCTGGGCTCTGATTGCACTTCCATCCCTTCTGCTCTCCCAAGACCCCACCATGAATAGCTCACCAGAGTTACTGCACCATACAGTGCTAGACTCTCAGCATCCAAATTAGAGCAAGTATTTCTTCTCAACCCCTTCAAATATAGAGATGAGTTTTAAACGTATGCCAATGCACCAGAAACAGCAAGTTTCACAAAAGTTCTATTCAACACCAAATCTTAAATTCTTTGTCTTTTAAGGCAAGTAGCAGTAGGTTGCAAAGTTCTGCAAGTACCACATCATTGGCCTGGTCCACTGAAAGTTTGAAAGAAGGGATGTTCCAAGAATACTGCCTAGAGAACAAAGAAAGATGGTAACTACTGCAGAGAGGGCGAACCATGCTGTGAGAATGTCCCCACCGAAATTCTGGCCAGGGTGTGATGAGTTTCCGGCATTCCCTGCAGAAAGTGCAAGAAGCAGATCTCTTACCTAAGCTGAATAAAAAGGAGTAAAAGGAGGAGGAGGAGGAAGAGGAGGAGAAAGAGGAAGAGGAAGAGGAACAAGGGGACGGAGGGGAAAGGAAGAAGAAAGAGGAGGCGAGAAGTGGGCATTGCTGTGAGAGGCCACTGGGCCCTGGCAGGGAGTGGGTATCAATCCGGGAAGCCTCTGGAAGCATGATATGCACACTCATGGTTAACTGATTTATTTATGAGTTATATCCTGACAATTTCCAGAAAGTTTGGAGGTGCCTCACGTAGTGAGGTAATGCTTCCTACACATACCGCAACTCTGAGAAAGCGAGAAAGGAGCAGCTGTGTGAGGCATCCTCAACTTCTGAATGATGCTGGAGGTTCTCACAGTGAGGATCCTGTACTGTGAGGTCCCTGGGGTTGACATCACTGGGTCATCAGTGAACTTCTCAGGGAACTGAGCTTCTCTCTTAGAAGGGGAAAATGTGAAGGTCAGAATATATTACACAGAAACCTCTGTATGAGGAAGAGGTGCTTCCTTCTACTCACAGACTAAAAGAAGTTTTGAAAGGAAAATGCCATTTTCCCTATATCTGTGGAGTGTGTGTGTGTGTGTGTGTGTGTGCGTGTGCGTGTGTATTTTTCAGTACTGGATATTGAACAGAGAGCTTCACACTGCTAGACAAGTGCTCTTCATCTCTGCCGTATCCCCAGCCCTCTTTTTCACTTTTTATTTTGAGACAGGGTCTCACTAAGTAATCCAGGCTGGCTTTGAACTTGTGATCCTCTTGCCTCTGTCTCCTGAGTACTAGGAGTACAGGTCTATGTCCAGTATGTAGTTTATATTTAATAATTTTTATTGATAATGATTAACATACTATGAAATCCACCATTTGTATGGCTTAGAGGCTTTTCTATATTTATTATTTATTTATTTTCTTAACTAAAATTATTTATTTTATGAATTTAAATTTATTTATTTTTATTTTATTTTTTTATAAAATAATGTTTTGCCTATATGTATGTAGGTGTATCAAATACATGCAATGTCCATGGAGGCCAAAAGAAGGCACTGGATCCCTTGGAATTGGAGTTGTTAGCTACCATGTGGGTGCTTGGAATCAAACCCAGGTCCCCTGCAAGAGAAGTGAGTGCTCTTAACTACTGAGCTGTCTCTCCAGCCTTTATTTATTCATTTATTTATGCCTAAGGTAAGCTATGTAGAGCAGACTGGCTTTTAACTCTTCACTCTTTCTGAGTGCTGGGATTACAGGTATGTGCCATCACACCCAGTCAGCAGTTTTTATTGTTTTCCCACAGTTTAAAAACCATCACCACCATTTAGCTTCAGAGAAGTTCTTTACTCCGGAAAACCCTGGCTGTATCCATCTGCAGTCACTCTCGCCTGCTACCTCCAGGCTCTGGAAACTAGGAAACTGTGGATTCCATGTAGATGGAATTGTACGAACAGTCCTTTGTGTCTGGGTCTTTTCATTGAGCATGTTTTCAGATACATTATTGCAACATGCATCCTCTCTTCTATTGCTGAGTAATATCCCATTGTATAGATGTACCACATTTTGTTTGATTCACGAGTTGAAGGACGTCTGGGTGGTTCTACCTTTTGGCTATTATTAGTAGCACCTCAATGAATAGTTCATGTTTAAGTTTTTCAGCTTTTTGAAGTTCTTGCCCGGTAGTAGATGGTAACTGGCATTCAGTCTCTTTCTCTTTCTTCACCAATGGAAAAAGATCCTTCTTCTTTTATCCATGGCTCTGGGTTGGGAACGAGCATGTCTACAGGAGTGAATGAATGACAAAAACAAAGCCTCCCATTGGGCTGAGTTTTTTGAGTTTTCATATCTATATTTTGATCATCTGTTCAGAGGTCTTCTGTGGAGTCAGCTGCCAGATTTTACTTTTCACAGTGAGTCTGTCTCTAGGAGAACCAGCCTTTACATTTGAGCCTGGATTGGATTGGTACAACCTTCAGCTGTAGCCAGAGTGCATGAGGGCCGAAGTGCAGGGCTGTGACGGAGTGATCATGTAGTGTGCACAGACCTTCCTTGTGTATGCTTAGCATCACAGAAAAGCTAAGGACTGAGGTCCTCTAGAGAAAACACAAGCAGATCCGTTAATGTGGCCTTTGGTTGTTTGTAAATGTCCTTGAGAACTTGCTTGTGTATTTTCTGCTAGGCTTAGGACATTAGGACTTGTGGATCTGAGACTTCCAGTCAAGATGCTGTCAGACAAAAAGGCTCTACTTTCAGATATTAGGGACTCAAATGTGAATCTTGCTGGCCTGTTGGAGAGTCTGTTGAAGAGCTATTAAACTGATTCTTATATGAAAATTCTTCAGTGAGCTCTCCTTTGGGAGGAGGGGAGCTACAGAGGAGCCTGAACTTTCAATCTGCAGAGCACAGGTTAAAAGCCCCCAGTTATTTTAGATTAATCATTATTATTCTTTTCAACGATCTAATCGTACAAACTCTGAACTTCAGTGCCATGGGCACTGTAGCACTATTCATGGTAGCCAAGACATAGAAACAACTGAATACCCACGGACAGATGAATAGAGTATGATCTATCTGTCTATCTATCTATCTATCTATCTATCTATCTATCTATCTATATCTATCTACCATCTACCTACACACACACACGCACACACACAAATATTACCCAGCCTTACCAAATGAAATCCTGCCATTTTTGATAAAGCAGATAAATCTAAAATATATTATTCTAAATGAAATAAGCTAGACATGGAAATGACGACATTGTACAATCTCACTTACATGTGGAACCTAAAAATTATTGAATGTATAGGGCCGGGGATGCAACTCGGTGGTGGAGTGCTTGCCTATCATGCACAAGGCCCTGGGTTTGATCGTCACTCAGCACCATGCATGTATATACATACAAGTTGAACACATAGAGTGAAGAGAACAGTAGTTACCAGGCAAAGAGAGGATGAAATCAAGGAGATATATGTCAAAGGATATAAATTTGCAGTTCAGTAGATGAATAAATAGGTATAAAGATCTAGGGCTTAGCATGAAGACTAAAGGTAATAATATTATACTGTATATTGAAAATCTGCTAAGGGTAGAGAGTCAGACACTCCACAGGCAGAAAGATTCCAGAAAAGGATGACCTTTGGGTAATGTTGATTGTCTGTCTCAATTCTCCAGTGGAAGGATCAGAGAACTTTCTGGAAGAGATGGGATTTCAGAAGAATATTAAAGGAAACGATACAAAGCACCTTTGAAAGTTATAGGGATGCCTGACTCACAACCAGCACGGTGTCATCACTTTTCTAGATACCCATTGTTTTTTCCATGAATGGCATTAGTCAGAAATATTTGGAGCAATATCTATAGTTTTGGAATGTGGCAGCTATCTGGGGAAGAAAGGAAACTGCTTGGCTTCTGTGGTGGTTTGAATGAGGCTCTTCCATAGGATCCAAATATTTGGATACTTGGTTCTGGTTTATGGCGTTGTTTGGGGGGGATCATGGAACCTTTAGGAGCCGTGGCCATACTAGACGAAGCATGTCTTTGGGGGCGGGCTTTGAGAGTTCTGAGCCTTGCCCGATTCCCACTCGCTCTCTGCTTCCTGTGCCTGATTGAAGATGTGAGCCCTCGGCTTTCTGCTCTGGCTGCCTCTGCACCATGCATTCCCCACCATTATGAGCGCTAATCCTCTGGAATTGTAAGTTCAAATAAACTTTTCCTTTTGCAAGTTCTCTTGGTCACAGTGTTTTATCACAGCCACAGAAAAGTAACTACTCCAGCTTCTGTGAGAAAGACTCTCAAATTTGAGTCGGACTCGTTACTTATAACTCCCTGAGCTCTCTTTGCCCCTAGAGTTTCAGTAAGCCTTCCTATTGTATTAGCTACTTCTCTCGTTGCTGTGACAAATTACCTGACAAAAATGACTCAGCTGAATAAAGGTTTGTTTGGACTCACCATTAAAGAGGACATATGGTCCATTGTGGCAGAAAAACATGGTAGCAGGTGTGTGAAGGTCTCGACTGCAGCCCGTGAGATGCTGTTGCCCACATCCTACGTGGATCCTTCCTCACCATTAACCCTCTCTGGAAACACTCACAGATGAGACCAGAGGTATATCTCCTACATTATTCCAAACCCAATCAAGTTGACACTGGAGATTAACCATCACATTTATGTTGTTGAGTACTTACATTGAATTATATATTTCTTTAACAGTTATTATTTTATGTTATAACCAGTAATACTTAGGAACCTAGAACGAGGATGGAGAAAAACTACCTTACATCCTTTCTCTCTCCTCAGCTTAAAAAATGCCATTATTTTATTTCTCGAAAAAGTATAAGCCATGAAACACATCAATTGAATCTAAGATCCTATTTGGGGTGCATTCTGAAGGTGTCAATTTAAGTAATAGAATGGCATTATTTGAGTTTGAATCATAATTGTATGACAGAGTTTGTTGGGAACTTTCTGCCTGTGATGAAGTGTATGATGGCGTGAACAACTTGACCAATTTCTATGCTCAGAGCTTTGTGATACTGGGTGACCTTGTTCAGGTTCCTTACATGCTTCAGAACTGAGGGAGTTGGATACATATCTCATCCAACCCAAAGGTTTTATGAATCAAAGTGAGGGATTTTGGTTTGTTTCTTTAAAGTTACATGTATATATGTATGCATGCATGTAGGTCGGTAGGTAGGTAGGTAGTGTGTGTGTGTGTGTGTGTGTGTGTGTGTTTACTACAGGATTAATGTGGAGGTCAGAGGACAGTTGATTTTCTCCTTCCACCATGTGAGTCCTGGAAATTGAACTCAGGCTGTCAGTCTTGACTGCAAGTGCCTTTATCTGCTGAGCCATCTCAGGCACCCAGTGTTGTTCATTTTTAATTACTGACTAGCAAGTTACTGTAGTGTGATCGCAGTGAGCTTTTGGTTAATAATGAAGCAACACTGTGGCTGCTGAAGGTCTGGGTCCTGCAGCCATCCACCATCGAAGCATTTCCATGTATATAGAGGCTGGTCCCCAAAAGGTGCCTAGACATAGATAGAGAAAAGCAGATGGTACTTCCTGCCTTGAATGTTACTCTGTCTGGGTTGGTTAAGCTCATTGTTTGTTAAAAATTACTTGTCTGAATCAGGCCTTATATGCTTTGTGGGTTTCTCTACTCTTGCCCCTCCCCGGGAGTGTGGACTCACTGTGGTCCCTACTCTCTCCAGTTTTTCTCAACCTTACTATTGCTGAGCATGCTCTAGTCTGTCCTTAAAATCATCACGCTCCTTAGCTTATCTTCCCTCTTTTGTTGAAAAACAAAATCCTGAAAACAAAAAACAAAACAAAAGCTCTGTGGGCAGAGGCTCACCTTCACACTTCACATCAAGTGCTGTCCTCTGCCCGTGGGCTCCGGCCTTCCTGCTTTACTGACAGGGTTCCACTGTGGACTACAGCTGCCACAGTCCAGTGGACATTTTCCAGACCCTGAAGCTACTGTCCGTCTCCACCGCCTCAAGTTCAGTGAACTCCCCCGGAAGCCCTGTGCCTTTGACTCTTCCACCTCATCAAACCTTTCTGACTCTCCTAACACGTTTCTGAAGACGTCTTCAGTGAACTCTTCTCTTCCTACCCTTTGCTTAGTGACATCATGAGTCACTATTTTTATTGGTGAAAAATAGAAGAGTTGGAATGAATGGTCTCAGAGGTTCCTTCCAACGTTGGTGTTCCTTCAGCGGTGTCATCCAGAGTCAGGATTCACTGCAGAAAACTCTTGTGTTTCATTTCAAAAGCAATATAATCAACAGTTAATACTTGGGCTACAGTTCTGTAAAGACACGTTGGCTGTTTCTTTTTCAGAAAAATGTAGACTAGCAGGGGGTTCAGCAGCTCCAGACATGTGAGACTGACTAATTTGAGGCACAACTTTCACATGACGAGGCCATCCATGTGGGATTTGCATGCTAGAACCTGGAGGGAAGACAGTGTGGTTCTTTGAATACATGACCATGCATGGGGCATAGCAAAATCCTAGAGGGCTGGGAAGAAGAGTGAAACCGCCATCACGTTCACACTTTACTGGGGACATCATGCATCACTAAAAATGGAAACAGATTATTTTAAAAAATTGCCTTTTTTCGATTGTCTCTTTTCAGTGAAGCTTAACTAAGTGATAGCTACAGTTTTAATAGTAATTTAGTTACACCTACTGCTAAATAAGACTGCAGATTTTCTCCCCTTACGGTGTTTAATGTGATTGTATGGGCAGAGGCAAATGTTTAGAGTATGAGCGTCTTTGAAGGCCAAGATATTCCTAAGCAGCAAAACAGAAAGGAAGAGGCTGATGGAAGTTCTAACGTGAGCACTAACAGATGGTCTTTTATGAGCACACAGAGGTCCTGCATCAGTGTTTGAACAAGTACTCTAGATCCTGGCTTTTCAAGGCTGAGTCGGGTTTGTGGATGTAAGGACAGTTCTTTAATTTTTTAAGTATTCAGAATTAAGAAATAACGTTATAAAAAATGTTCCTTTTAGATTATGGGTTGTCAGGGGGATCGTAATACATACCATAAATATTAGGTTATATTACATCCAACTTAAACAAGGATACAAAATGTAATTGGTAGGGCATTTATTAAGCCGTGGGAGTAACTGACTGAGTTATAGTGTTACCTTGGCCTCAGAAGCAACCATATAAAGGTTATGGTCAAAAATACTGGTGAACACATTGGACCACTAGGACAATAGCCAGGACTGTACCTCCTTTAATTTGTGTACGCCTTTTATTACCATTAGTACCCGCCTCTCTCCTGCTCTATGCAAGAGGTGCCACCCGTTTGTGTCTGGGACTTAAAATCCCAGTGACAGGCCTGCGAATCACACTGGGTATCTGAACAATATAGTACTGGCTTTTTGCCTAACCTTTCAGAGCAAAGGACATCCAGTAAGGCTCTCCTGGGAAGCAAATTAACTTCTGTGAGTCACTGCTTTTCCATCTCATTTATGATTCATGACCTAGGCTATATTTTTAGCATTTATTTATTTGGGTCTGAGAAGTGGGTTGGAAGGAAATGTAGATCTGGACTCAAGGAAGAATGAAGAAAAGTTGGCATCACATTTGAGCTAGGGTTGGCTGAAATTTGGTTGCAGTAATCAGACACTCAGCAAACATTCATAGAGCCCACTGTGTATTCCATACTGTGCTAAGAATGGGTTCTAAGAATGGGAAGACTTCAAGAGACTCAGCTCCTGCACCCCAAGAGTTCATCGAACAGTTAACTGGGTAATTAAAGTAATATAACCCCTGCTGCTTACTCCAGCCATGTTGTGGAACTTTAGATACCCAGAAGTACTTGGAAAGTTTGGAGTACTCCTTATTCATGCCCTTAGCTCTTACGCATGCTATTCCCATTGCCTGGGAACCCCTCTTCCAGACTTGCTCTCCATGACTCACCCAAGCATCCCTTCCTCTAAGAGATCTTCCCTGACTCCCTGAGGTCGGCCCGGAGCTTCTCCTACACACTCCCACAGCCCCTTGCATCCTGCTGATATCACATTCCTATAAAAAGTGCTCTTGATTGAAGTCCCTTCACAGTAGTTGAGGCTTATTCATCAGCTCCCCAAACTAAGAGGGTGGAACTGAAGTTGTTCAGAAAAACACTGTCATCCAGTATAGTAACTGTCATCCACTGAGTCCTATCCATAGGCCAAATACTGGGCTTAGCACCACACGTGTTGCCTTAATGGATCCTCACAATAATCTTAGGAAACAGTGAGATTATTGTCTCTGTTTTACAGATGAAGAAGTTAAGTCTTTGAGAATTGAAGTTCTTTGCTCAGTATTTTACAGCTAGTACATGCAAAGCTGAGGACTGACTCGGGCCTGTCAGAGTTTCACAGCCCACCCTCTCATTTCCTCATCTTTTTATTGTCAGTCAGGATGGACCAGCTGTTCTGTGTTAAGAGGTCAATGCATCATCCCAGCATTGCTTCCTCAAGCCCTGTGCCCACAGCACATTGGCTCTGTGTCATTTTCCCTCAACCACCTGGGATGACAGTAACTTCCAAATGCAAGACTTTGGATGGAAAAAGGACACATCACTGCTCTATGACACTGCTGGCCAAATGAGGAGCTATGTCCAACTTCGGAGATGCTAGTGAAATGAAGTCCTACAATGCTCAGGGAAGAGGAAAAATTGGAATATTTTTGGATTGACACCAATGACTCCCACACATACCAAAGAAGAGGCCCTGGAGGAAATAGGAAAATGAAAATAAAAGAGTAATATGTCTAGAAGAATGAGAGGCTTCAGGGAATAAGAAAAAGCTTCCATTTTTAACCATGGGTCTCTGGATTAGCAGCTGTGGGATCAATTATTCAGTTGCTCCTCTTGTAAATAGCACTGTTAAGGCTTCTCTTCTGAATGCATTAATGTTTTGACACAGTTGGGGATTTCCCTGCGTCCATCAGGAGAGAGTAGTCAATGGCTATCACAAAAGCCACTTAATCGGAGTAGGGCACACTTAGCAAGCCAAGATTTCTATTCTCATTTGCATTATGAGTAACCGGTCCCACCAGGTTGAAGACTTTCTCTCAGAACAACAGAGAATAGCATGTTCCTGGCCTCCTAGGATTACGCCTTTACACAGGAATAGAAATCTCTTAATAGCTGTTTAGAAGGCTTGGGCACAGTGCCAACAATTGCCTCTCCCACAAAGACTTGGTTAAAGCTTTTAGTTGCAACTTTTGAATTTCAATCACAAAATTAAAACTGAATACAAGATACAAAGCCCCAGGGAGTTCCTAAGAGCCCCCGTTGAGAATTTTGGTTGAGAGAATTCACCTTTGTATAGTCCAGTTTCTGCTTCCTGGAGCACAAAGGCCAGTTGGTATTAGGTAGAACCGAGATATATGTACTGATTTTGGTGGCTAAGTTCATTTTCTGTTACTATTGTTACTGGAATTGTCAGAGTCAAAGCCTGGGTATTGGCAGGCCTATCAGCTTAGGCTCAGTCTGTCCTCAATGGGCCAATTATAGAGACAAAACAATAGTTAAGAACTGAGAACGTAAATTCATTCAATTTGGCCATATTGGGAAGGGTTGCAAATAAAGAGGTCCAGCATCCCCATGGCCCCTCAAGTTCATCTTCAGAGTCCTGGCTTGAGGTTGACCTTCAAATAGAAGGTCAGAGGTATGTACAGCTAAGCAGCCCCATCAAGGTGTGGCCTTCCCCATCACTGGCCATTATTGTCTGGCCTCCGCTCTCTCCTGCAAGGTGGTCTGACAAATTGTCAGCAATGTGTGAAATCTCTTCCTGGGAAACAAGTCCCACCTCTGGCTGCGCCAGGCTTCATCCAGCTTTCCCTTCTCCCAGCAGGAGATTTCTTGGAAAACTTGCAATTTCTTGGGGTTTATTATTAGTTAAAGTGAGGGATACGGTATCTCAGCACATGCTCATTCCTGACAGGTCAGTCACACCGTAACAGAATACTCAGGAAGAAGTGATTGATAAAGAATAGAATTTTATTTGGTTTATGGGGTCTAGGAAGCCCAAGAACATGATGCTGATATCTGCCCAGCGTCTGGTGAGGCCTCGCTTGTTGTATTGGTGTGGCCAGGAGGACCACACAGGAGAGAGAGCTTATATGCTTGTTTGGGATCTTTTTCTCCTAGAAAGCCACCAGTTCTGTCCCCAGAGCCTCGCCCTCATGACCTGATCCAGTCATAGTCACTTCCTAAGGACTCCATGCTCAGTATCATTAACATATGAACTTAGGGGTTATTTCCAGCACATAAACTTTTGGGACACATATTAAAAGCATGGCCGTGACGTATTCATTATCTGTAAGTTATTATAGAATGTAAAAACATTTGCTGCTTTCAGTGAATTCCAGGCCTCACCACTCTTCCTTATCATCTTGTCTGTCTATTCATTCATCTGTTTGTCTTTCATCTCTCTATCTTGAAGATCTAGATGGGGAGGTAGAAGAGAAACACAATGCAGTATCCAAACTCCACAAATATTCACATTCCTGAATTCATTTTAATTTAAAATAGCTCCCTGGATTATATCCATTTTGATCCATGGGGCACTTCAGGAAGGTAATCATTATGGACAAATTTCTACCTGACCCAGGAACCCGAGGAGAATTGCTGTTAGTAGCAGATAGGATGATATAAGTATATATATATACTCGAGTTTAAGACAGTGCTCAGCATCAGTGTGTACATTCGATCTTAGACCTTTTCAAATATCAATGAGTGCTATCTTGTACTTTTTCATAGACACAGACAGTAGAGCCTCTCTTATGTAATAAACTTCCTTAGGACAGTATGGTGCTATGAAACAGCTTTAAATATAAAAAAATTTGAATTCTAGAGTAGCTTGTTTGGTGGTCCTTGAGCAGACACTGAATTTCTGACAGGTTTTCCTTCTGTCAAAGGAGCTCATCCACCCCTTTGGGTCCTGCCCTAGTTTCATTATGAAGGTCAAACAAGGTAGCACTCATAAGACTGGACAGAGTGCATCCTTGTTTGAGTAAAATCACTTGGTTACACAGGATGATTGTTCTGACTGTACTCAGCAGCAGAAGACCGTGTGTGGCTTCAAAGTTGTTCCTGGAAGAGGTCATAGCCCTGAAAAGGCTCTCAGTGTGGTTTTTGCCACAGGGATGACCTCAAGTTGGGTGATTTAGTCTGTACTCATGTCTGTAGGCAGAGATGAAACCTCTCTCAGTTCAAAAAATGTCTCTTGCATAAGGGTTTTGAATAGCAGTGGGACTGTTGGAATGAGGCGTCGCATAGCTGCCTCTTGGAATGAGATGACTGGCATCCTTGCCTTGCCCACAGATGACCAGAGCTTTTTCTAAGTGAACTAGGTTTCTATCTACAATTGTAGGCAACTGATTTCACTGTTTATTAAAATGTCATGGAAGTGCCCACCAGACCAAGATTTTTATATATTCTGGCTTCTGCCCCAAAGACACTTTATTTGTAGGCTGCTAGTTTCCCTCTGTCAGAGAAAAACCTTTTTCAATCAACTTAAAGTTTCCCTCATTAACTTCTAAAAACCACTGGGAAATTATGCTTAAGATGTGATCAGCTCTGCTTACTTTAGGGAGGACCAGGAGTTAGAGTGGAGGCAATCCTCTCCACAGGCTCTGGGTGGAGCTGGCCACTCCGGGCGGGGGGAGGAAGGGCAAAGGAGATCTGTGCCCAGAATCCCAACCCCAGTCCTGCCTTTTGGCTTGGGCTTCTTCCTAAAGAATGAGATCTCCCTCTTGGTAGAACCAGTCAAAGACAAAACCTAACTGAAAAGGTTCAGACTTCTCAAGGGTTAAGGATTTTAGACAGCCGAAATTTCCTCATGTCAAGTCCCCGCTTGTAATGAATGAAAAGTCCAGGTTTTTAAGCTTTGACCTTGGAGTAGAATGAGATTTCAGCTCATACTTAGATTTAAAACCACAAGTTCATTTTAACTAAGCAAGATATATTTTGAGGAGCAGCAGAGCAGTCCTATTCTTTGCTACTTACCTTCTAGTGGGGGAGACAGTCAGATAATAGAAACATACATAGCATTCATCAACAAGCACCTGAAGGGGAACATAGAAGAGGAAAAGACAAGGTACGAGAGGGCAGGTGGTGGCAGCCCACTCTCCTAGACACTGCATCACAGCTAAAACAGGTTGATGTTTGCCAAGACCAGCCTCTTCCGGAGGGCTCTGTTCTGAGTGGAGCATTTCTCTGTCTCACTGAACTCCTAAACTTGCTTCCCGGTCCAGGGGAGGCTTTTGGACTCCTACAGCCTGTCTGTTTTCATTTGATTGATGCTGCATTAAAAGAGGAAGGGTTTTTCATTTCCTTCTCAGAAGACCCACCTTTCAGATCCAACCTGGCCAAGGAGGGCTTCAGGCAGGTTAGTTCCAGGATTATTTTGATTGACGGCATAGTCCTTTAAGAACAAAGACATTACAGATGGTCCAGTCAGGATACAGGCTATTTTGAGACTTCCTGAACATCATTTCTTGGCAAATTCATTCAAATAAATCATGTATTGCACTGTAAGAGGTGCTGAGGATGATGATGACTCAGGCTTGCTCCCTGCCCTTGAGAAGCCTCTAATCCAGTAGGGCGTAGACTTTGAAACAAATCACAGCATCACCTGGTCAGTGAAGTGGAGCTGTTCCCCAAATGCTCTGGGACCCTGAAGAGCAGAGAACACTGCTTCCGAGAATGAGAGACCATTTCAGACTGTGGTAACTTCTGCTTCCTGGTTCGTTTACTCACTAGTCGGCCGTTTGCACACCATTCCAGAGTAGTTTTGTTCCAGGTACCATACTGCCTGCAGATAGTTCTGGTTGGCCTCTTATTGTTCTAATCTCTTGGTAATTGTTTTATTGGGATGTAATTCACTTGCCGCACAGTTCATTTATTTAAAGTATACAATTCAGTGGGGTTTCCATTTTTATATATTCACAGAGTTGTATAACAATTACCAGTTACAGAATATCTTTATCAGTTCCAAAAGAAGTGCACTCGTTAGCATCATACACTCCTGCCCCAACTCCTCCCCAAGCCTGTCCTCCAGCATTCCTATTTGTCTGTTTTGAATATTCCATACAAATGAAACCATACAATGTGCTTTTTTCATGACTGACACTTTTTCAAAGTTCATTTTTTGTTGTAGGAGGCATCAGCACATCATTCATTTTCACTGCCAAGTACCATTCCAGGGCCCTGCATCTGTCCATCAGCTGATGGACACTGGGCTGCTTCTAGCTTGGGGCTATTATGAATACAACATCTATGAACATTTACGTGAAGTTTGTTTTTTTTTGAGACAGAGTCTCACTGTGTAGCCCTAGCTGGCCTGAAACTCACTATGTAGACTATGCTGGCCTCAAACTTACAGAGATCCACCTGCCTCTGACTCCTGAGTGTTGAGATTAAAGGGCTATGTCACTCCATCCAGCCTTGTGTGAAGTTTGCTTGTGTTGATATGTGTGCTCAGTTTTCCTGGGTCCTTAGGAGTGGACTTGCTAGCTCATGTGGTAATTCTGTTGACTGTTCTGAAGAACAGCCGAGCTGCTTTTCCTCATGGCTGCATTGTTTTACATTCTCGGCAGTAAAACTACATTTCACCACATCTTCACTAATATTTACTTTCTGTGTGTTTTTTGAAATCATGCCTTCCGGAGGATCTGAAGTGGAATCCCACAATGGCTTTGGTGGACATTCCTCTGATTGGTGAATGATACTGAATATCTTTTCATGATTGGCTGTTCACATATCTTTTTTTTGGTGTAATTTTTATTCTTCTGTTCATTTTTAACTGGTTTCTTTTTCTTTTTATTATTTGATTGTAAGAGGATTTTTTTATAATAACCTAGATGTGAGCCCTTTATTAGACGTGTCATTTACAAACTTTTTCTTCCATTCTGTGAATAGAATTTTCACGTTTTTATTGATATACATTAACTGTACAGACATATGACATACTTGGTCACTTTTTTCATAGTGTTCCTTTAAACACAGATGTAATAGCTTGGGCCTCATCATTTTATAGGTAGGCCCTTCAAGTCAACCTCCAAATTGCCTTAACCTGGTCACTTATGTCTAGTCTAGCTCACTCATTAGTAATTCACTTTTTTCTTAGGCAGTGAGAATTTTTACCTTTACAAATGGTCTCTTTTTTTTCTGTGTGTGTGTGTGTGTGTGTGTGTGTGTGTGTGTGTATGTTCAAATATATGTTCAGGCCTGAGATTGATGACAAGTGTCTTCCTTAATCTGTTTCCCTCTTACATATTGAGACAAGTCTCTTAATTGAAACTCGAGCTTGCTGATTGGACTAGTCTTCCCAGCCAGCTGAACAGTACAAAAGTATACAGAAAGAAGAGAAAGCCTTTTTCCAGTCCCACAGACCACCACCGTTAGCAGTGTCCTCCACATCCTGTAGACACTTGCTCCTTACAAGTATATAAGTGTATCTTCTTCCTATTGCCAATATACTTGTTACTGTTCAGTAGGTCAGGATGAGATGTCCTCATAAGCTAGCCATCAGGCCTTTCCTCTGAGAACCATAGTAACTTTCTAACCCGAATGTACTGCCCAAGGCACTTGTGAGCAAGATGGGTTGTCTGCTGACCTCTGCCTGGGAGAAGTGATTGAGGTTCAAACAATACAAAGATATTATGGTTGCTTAGGGAGGAGGGGCGCTGCAGCGGGGGAGCGGCTTGAGATAAGGCAAGCCGTGGTTAGGTACTGAGTAGGCTGGGTCAAGTACCCAGGAGGCTGTTTGCAGACATGCTGAGGACCAATTCCGCACATCTATAAATAAAGCTTCCAGTGTCCTTTCCTTGTCACAGAATCAGAAATTGGGACCTGCTGCCCCCTGGGCCACCTCCTGCAGTCTTCAGAGTAGCTTGAATTCACACGTGTTGTTTCCATTGTTACTGTCCTATCACCGTCACTTACCTTTGTAGACCAAAGGAAGGGAGTGGGAGCCAGAGATGACCCCTTCCCTGTTTGCCTTTACTGCTCCACAGAGTCCTGGCTACAGACTGTAGACTAAAGTAAACCGAGGCTCAGTCTCGGTGAATAGATAAAAACTGAGCCAGGAACTTCTGAACAGGCTTCAATTTCCTGTCTTTTGCCTAGAGTTAACGATGATTCACCTTGTAGAAAGAAAGCCAACGTGCCCCTTCCATGGCTGTCTTGTGGTTCTGAGCCAGGTTTCCTGGGAACAGAGATCAAGTCTTAATGGAGCTCTGCACTTACCAAACAAAAGAGGGGCATTGTCATCTCTTGCTCATCTTACAGACTCAACCTCTCCCTTGAGCCCTTTCGTTCAGTCACTCTCTACTTACGCAGTTTTGAAGTAAGTAAACAAAGAAACGGACAGATTAGTTTTGTGCACCACCCCCTCCCTGGCTCCACTAGAGCTTCGGGGTAATGCTGGCAAAAATCAGTGTGGCTTCCTCCACGTGTGCCCAGCCTGGGATGAAGATCGCCTTCATTGCGGCTCTCCTCTGCCATGACTCCATTCCTTTAAACCTTGTGTCCTGTCATGCTGAGACTGACTGGCCGTAGAGTCACCATGCTGCTATTCATGGGTAACTGCGCAAATGGAAGTTGAGGGGAAGGGGTTTCCACAGCACGGACCTGCCTTAGAAGGAAGCAGATAGGTTATTGCCCTACAGCGCATGGGACTAAGAAGAAAACCTTGGCAGAGACCCTCTCCTCTCCTTGTGGATAACTTGAACCCCACTGTTAATGAGTCACCCTCTCCCTTCCTCCCTTATACCTAGTAAATCCCCTCTCCTTGTGGATAACTTGAACCCCACTGTTAATGAGTCATCTCCCTGGGCTGAAAATCCTGCCCACTCTTACACCGTGCAGCACAGCTGGACAGCTTTGGTGTCAACTTAACACACCCAAGTTGAAGGAGCCTCAGTTGGGAAATTGCCTCCATTGGACTGGCCTATGGCCAGGTCTGTGGGGTGCTTTCTTGATTGAGTGCTGCAGGAGGGCCCCAAGGTCCTGGCTGCCACCTCAGGTCCTGGTCCACCATGAGGAATTGTACCTTTCAACTATGAGCCCAAATCTCCCTTAAGTTGATCGTGTCAGGGCATTTTTATCACAGCAACAGAAAAAGAAACTAAGACAGTACCCAAGTCTTTTACCGGACCCTTGGTGTTCCTGTTCTCTTTTAGCCCACAAGATAGAGAGACTCGCCAAGTCTTCACCTCTCTGCCGCTTCTCTCCTCATTGCTCATTTTAAAGGTAAAATAGAAAAAATAAGTAAAGGTGCGATGATGTAATAAGTAAAGGTACCAGACGCTTACAGTCGAGTGCCAGATGCTTTCTCATTCCTTCTCAGTGTTTACTGAGTACGCTTAGATACCGGGCACAGTCCAGAGTGCAGAGTACATGGCCCTCTCCTCTCACAGTGCTTATAGCCACAGGAATGAGCAAGCAAACTGACGGGTAAATCTGATACTCAGTGGCCTGAAAAAGTCAAGTCAGGGCCGTGATCAACAGGGGCAGTAGGGGACCTTGAGGACGTTTCATTTTGATTAAAACCTGAAGGATGAAGAGGAATCAGATCTGCAGAGCAGAAGGAGAAGAATCAGGCAGTGAGAATGGCACGTACCAAGGCCTGCCCTTGGGAAGAGCTGGGTGGATTTGAGGACAAGGATGGAGGTCAATGTCACAGAATCATAGCCAAGTGCAGACAGGAGTAGCACTGGATGAGTAAGATGAGCAAAGAAAACCCAAGGTCTGGGCGGTTATATTAACGGACTTGTTTTGATAATAGATGTCAAGAGTTTTAAACAGTAAGGGGAAGTGATTAACGTGCAATTTTTTTTTTTTAGAAATCCCTGCCTTGCAGTGGAGTGTGAAGATATCCGCCTGTCACCTTTTCGGGGGGGATGGATAGGGCAACGTAGCACCTTAGTTTGAGTTTGCCATTTATAGCTAAAGGAAAGACATCCACCTATCCACCTCTGCACCAATCAGGAGTCTTAAGGGAACTGGGGGTGTAGCCCAGACCTGCTTCCTAACTTGTATGTAGACTCCATTCTTCCCAGGACTGATGTGTAGGATACAGGGAACAAGAGTGAAGTTCTGGGGTGAGGGTGGGGTGGAAGGCACAGAGAGCCGCTGCCCGAGTAGCCAGCGAGGTCTCTCAGACAACGCTTTTCATCTGCCTCATTGTGGAACTTGAACCCCAGGATTCTCTTGCACCACAATTCAGAAACAGGCTTTCCACCATACCGTCTAAATCCACCTTTCTTTCCTTAATAAGTTGTATGCTTCATTTAGTCTAAATCTCCAAAATGTTCCTGTGTCAGTATCAGAGACACGATGAGGAATGTGACTAGAGGGTCTGGCTGAGAATGTCTCTCCAGCACCAGGCTTATGGCAGCAGTTGTATATACACCTGGCCAGCCTTAGGCTGAGACATCTACAGAACGCAGTTAAATACTAATAGTATAGGAAGTGTCTGGGGAGTGCCCTGTCCTCTTCCCATCGCAAAGCAAAGGGAGATTGGATAGCTTCCAGAGAAGAGGGAAGCAGACAGTATCATCTCCCAGGCCCCGGGATCCCTTCACTCACCCTACTCAGCTCTCACAACCTTTCCCAGGCAAATTTTCAGTGCAGCACCCTCCGGAGCCTGCCTCAGCCCCATTGAGAGGATCCGCCCCCGTCCCCACCCCAACCTCATCTGCGAGGTGGCTCAGAAAGCTGTGACTGTGTCCCTAGGCTTTGTTCCTCTCCAAGATGCTGAATTCAATTTTCAACTGCTTGACTTCCTGGCTACCCCACAGTATCTTACAATCAATGAGTCCCAAACCAATTCATAACCTTCCTTTTAGCTTCCTGGTCCTGTTGATGGCATTACTGGTCCTCTGTGTCCTGGCTGGAAGCATCTGAGTCATTGTTGACTCATCTGGCTCTTATGCTCTGTAGCAAATTAGCTGCTGAATTCTGTAGTATCTCTTCCCATGATGTCACTTCAACCTTTCCCTTCCTGATTCCTGCCATCCTTCCTCAGAGCCTGCTGGCATTACTTCCCTCTCCAAGGGAGCATCCTACTGCATCCATCACTATTACCAACCTTCAGGCCGACTTGAGCTTCTTCAAACCCACATCTCCGACAAGGCTCCCCACTGCTGCCACATTGAATGGAAACTGTCTTTTTGCTTTATAAGTCACCACTCCTTTCCCAGTTCTCTCTGTTCAAGCTCAACTTACTGATCTCTGGCTTGGAGCATGGCCACTTTTCTCCTTTCTTGCACTGGCGTAATATTTCAGCGTCCTTTCAGAAGATGATACGATCTTAATGTTACTAAATTCTGCATTTTCTGCATTTGTGTTACAGCTTTTTAGTCCTGTGTTATTTGTCTCACATGTATTTTTGCTTCCTCTCACATTTGGGCAGTTTTACCAACTAAACATTGTTCTAAATGCTTTCCAGATGCAAAGTAATCGAGTCCTCAGAACAATTCTAGTTGTTTGTCCATTTTTACCAATGACACAGCTGATGCAGAAAAGTTGGGTCATAAAATGGGGCTTCATGATGAGGATGCAGCAACGTGAGCATGCGGATCTGCACCATGCAGAGCTCAGAGTCCCACCCCTGGCCACAGAGCTCAAGATCATCTCTGTCACCTTCACTCCTCACACCCTAGCCTGGATTTAGTTGACCTGAGACATGTGTTCCCTGGAGGTAGAAATATCAATGTAGATGGGACACACACGCACACATACACACACGTGCACACACACACACACACACACACATGCACACATGACGTAAGGTGTGCCCTAGGAAGTCACTGTGCAGCTAAGCAATGGCTTTGTGATATTTTTATCCTGCTTCTTCTTTTTTTCTAGTACATGGGCTGCATCGAAGTGTTGCAATCGATGAGGTCACTGGATTTTGGAATGAGAACTCAAGTTACAAGGTAAGAGACCAAAACAGGAGGTTTTTTAAGGACTATGGTTTAAAATACTGTAGAGTCATCTGTGGGAATCTTACAAAGCCTTCAGAATCATTACCCACTTTTATCTATGTGACTGCTAGGCAGAAATACCCCCAAGGCCTTTGAATGACTGGCTTTATCCCATTATGTGAAAATTTCTGAACTGTGAGGAAAAGCATTTGTGTTACATATAAGAACTAATAAGATGATTCAGTCTGCAGAAATAACTAGTTTCCCAGGTAGCAAATATTTAGAATTATGCCGGAAAATAGGGCATTACAGAATCTCCAGCCCATAAAAGAGACCTGGTAAGAACTTTCAACATCAAAAAGCCCAAGCTGCCTCTGTTTATTCAGTCTCTGATGTGGGTAGCTCTCCTTTTCATGCAGTGACCTGGATCGACCTTTATCCAGGGTGGCCCCATATGACTGAACAGAAGAAATCAGAATCCTTACTATGCAGAGCTCAAGTACTGGCAGCAATATAAGGCATAGTTCATTCAAGTCAAGTTTAAAACAAGGATTGGAAGAAGGATATGTAGGTCTGACCCTGATAATGAAGAAGTTGTAATATGAGGAGATGAGGTGAGGGAATGGATTGACAAATGATTCAGAATGAAGACAGGCATCAGTTGTACATGGTGCCACGTGTGTCTCCAGGCGGGCCACAGCACACACCTGGATCTGTGATTGTTAGCCAGCTACTCCAGAGATGAATGTGCCCATGATGGAGAAAGTATAACTTTTCTGGTGCTCATTTCATGGGATTTTAGGCCTAGAAAACGTTTCCTGTTATTCAAAAACTTTATAAAAAGGAACTTTATCTCCATTTAAGATCATCATAGTACACAGTAACACATTAAGACCTGTGCTACGGTTTAAAAAATTTCCGCATCATCTCAAAATGTTTTAAGATTATTTGGACCCAACTGCATTTTTCACATAGCATGAATGAACTCACACATCCCTAGGGTTCCATTCAATTCACCTTAGAAAATGCTGACTTGGACTCTCTGTCTTACAATGCGTTTAACTCTGTTTCTCCAAACCTCTCTTCACCAATCCTTAGTATTGCTCAGGGCTCAAACAAAGGGCTTATAAAGGGTGGGGGTCATATCTCCACATGCTCTTAGCACCTACCTCAGTCCCTGGACCATAGAAAAGGGTCTATGGATATTTATTGACTATCTAGGTGTGGGTCCATCTTGCTACAGTTCCGGTGTTTGGAGATAGCCACAACACGTCTTCTCTTTTGTACCTTATTTTTTAATTCTTTGGGTTGTCCTCAAAAGGACATGGTTTCTACTTTTTACCCTGCCAAACTATTTAGGCTTTATTTCATTTTGATGATCCTTAATCTGAGATGATCCTTCCTCTAATCCTCTACAGATGGCAGGAGGAGGGTTGGTGCCTGGGATGAGTACACAGGACAAAGGAATGCCTCCTGTTCCAACCTGAGTGCTATAATCTTAATGTGCTCTCCCCAACTCACATGTTGAAGCCTAATTGACCATGTAGTAGTGGTTTTAAGGTGACACCTTTGGAGATGATCAAGTCACAAAGAGAGAGTTCTCGTAGACGGGACGGTGCTTTTGGAAATGCTTTGGGGCGCTGTCAGCCCTCTCTTCCATTTGAGGGTACAGCAAGAGACTCTCATCTGTGAAAGAAATGAGACTTTGCCAGACACCGAATCTGCTGGTACCTTGATCTTGGACTTCCAAGATTCCAGGACAGTAAGAAATAAGTTTCTATGACATAAATTTCTCAGTTTAATACATTTGTTCTAGAAGCAATAGCAGCCAAGACAGTGAGGAGAAATGATTCTCTGTCTATTCGTCTGCTTATTCTTTGACTCTTTCTCTTTCATCCAAGTATTTTTAGAGGGCCCACTAAGTGCCTGAAAACTATTCAAGAATTATACGTCCAGAATAAGTAAGACACACTGTCTACCTGCATGAAGCCAAACTCATGAGCTCCCACCCTTAACTGAGGCGTTCTGAGCAATTGATGGCTTCTGGGGCAAGAAGAGTCAGTTTTCTTTAAGGGTGTGACTCCTCGTAAGTGGACCACAGTGGATGACACCACACTAGGAGTATATGGACAGCACAAATTGGAGCCAATGGGTTATTAAATTTAAAAGAAAAAAATGAGGTCCCATAACTGGGGTAGAGAGTAAGGAGGCGGATGCGAACCTGGGATGAGTTAAGAGTAGGAGTTGGGGGTGAATATGATCAAATTCGATTGTATGAAATTATCAAAGAATTAATAAAATATTTATTTTTAAAAAATAAAATAAAATTGAGTGTGGTGGCACACACCTTTAATCCCATCACTCAGGAGGCAGAGGCGGGTGGATTGCTGAGTTCAAGACTAGCCTGGTCTACACAGTGAGTTCCGGGCCAGACAGCGTTGTCTAGTGAGGCCCTTTCTCAGCAAAAGAATGTATATAGTATGTTTTTAGGTAGCAATAGGTACCATGTTGTAATAACCATGCTTAATGGTGGACAGAGGTAAAGACAATGGGCCTTTTAGATTGTATTGCTTCCTAGTTATACAAATACCAAGTGCTTTCTAGAACATTTGGAAATATAGAAAAGACTTTTATCATCCCTAGGAGATAATATGTACAATATTTTGTGTTTTAGAAGATCTTTCCAGTCTTTTCTTCTATGCCTGTGTTTATAATCATTTTTATAGGAAATGTAACAATATTGTGTGCTACCTCTACCCTACTGAACATTTTCCTGTGGTTCCCATTTTTTATTGTGGTTAAATATATGAAACAAAATTTGCCCTTTTAACCATTTTTAAGTTCAAGGAATGTGTGTTGATTCACACTGTTGTATAATAATCACCAACATCCACCCCCAAATGTATTCATCTCCCCAGATTAACATCCTGTTCCCATTAAACACCAACTCCCCAATCCCTTCCTTCCTCCCCCCACAGGCTGTCACCCACCAGTCTACTTTCTGTCTCTATGATCTTGACTAGTTCAAACAAGTTAAATAGTTGAAAAGTTTTCTATCTATGTTGCTTGGTGAGTCTGAATAGCACAATTTATAGCTTTTCTTCCTAGCCAATATTATCTTTAAAAGTATTCTAAAAGCTACTTGGCCTAGTATCAAGAAGAAAATAGAGTTGAGATTTGAATAAAGTGAGAGATCCAGCTAGACGGTCACCTGGGAGAAGAGAGCACAAAGCCAGCATTTGTGTAGATACTTTGACAAGAGTTGAAAGAATGTGCATCTTCTCTCAAGAAATGAAAAACATGTAATGCATACCAATTCAGAAAAGGGAGAGGTGGCTGCAGGGACAGTTTCTCTTTTATGATGACCGTTGCCAAGTGATCATACTTGAAGTCCAGAGATTGTAATTATCAGTAGCTTGGTGCACTAATCCTCAAAAACCCAAATTTACTGAATGAAAAATTACAATCGAGAAACTCATCTCTGGATTCGTTCAAGTAGTGAGTTCTTTGCCAGTGATTCAGAGAATAATCATTGTTCAAAATGTATTATTGGAGGCTTTTGCCATTGCTCCTGATTTTCCACCAGAACTGGACAGCAAGACGTTATTGCTGAAGATAGTGCACACTCTGGATACATCACACAGCTAAATCAAGCTGGAACTGAACTGGAAGCTTCCTGCCTGCTGGCTAGCATTCATAATGCCAGGTGGTGCTGGGGGAGAAAAGGCATCAATGACCTTATTCAGCTATGGATCCTGTGTACTTCAAAACTGACCTGCCAGGCAAGATGTTCCTACTGATGCAATAGTGGCATGATTGTGTTTGGGGGTAACCAACTGCCTTCTGATTGGATTTGAGACCTACTCCAAGAGAAAGAATATATACCTGATACTGTCAAGCTGGATAAAACAAAACAAAACAAAGCAAAAATCCTGTGGCTGGGAAACTTATGACTGATGGATGTTATACTAAATGCGCATGTAGCCAAACAGCCTTCTAAATATTGATGTTTATACCCTTAGACTGGCACTGCTCTCGACCTTGGCTAGAGAAACTTCTTTTTGCAGTGGTTGATACAGGCACACAAGTTGTCAAAGTACTGAGAATAAATGACGGTTGAGTGTTCATCCCTTCATAGGCATTTATATCACCCCACTGAGACCCAGTAAACATCACAGATCAGGTCAGATTGTGAGAGCTGGGGGATGGAGAGCAGTGCTATGAAAAGCTGTCTCCTGGAGATAAGATGGATCTAATCGTGAATGTGCAGCAGCTATGGATATCTAGACACAAGACCTGTGTAAAATAGATACATGAAAGTGGGAAGGGGGCTAGTTTGGAAGAGGGAAGTTGGTAGAAGTGGGTGGAGGACATGAGAAGGCACCAAAGTGTGAACTGTTCGCAATGCACTGTGAGATTGTTAAAAAATTTAGTAAAGAATATTTTGCTGGCTATGATATCATGTGATAGCCGTTAATTCCAGCAGTGGGGAGGCAGAGGTAGGCTGATGTCCATGAGTTTGAGGCCAACCTGGTCTACATAGTCAGACCCTGTCTAAAAAATCTTTTAAAGGTATTTTGTATTTTTTCCAAGCGTTCACATATTACAGAAAATAAGCATATTTTTTTGAAACTGAGATCTTGTGGGGTAGTTTCCATGTAAACATAAGTCTAGGTGTTAGTGTACAACAGTAGATCCCCCCTGTGTGTTATTTAGATGGGAATATTTTATCAGAGTCCAGCATCTCTCCTTTAGGTCCTCTATGGACATTAGACTGGCACTTTGAAATTAGAATTTCAAAATTGTGACAGTCAATTCCCTGAGCAGTTGGGTCAAGGCTTTCTTATGAGGCAGATAGGAAAATGACTCACTTTCCCTGTAGGATGTTTCCCACCTTAGTCCCTGGACATTTACTTCTCTCCTTCATTCTTTCCTTCTTTCCTCTTCCTGCTCTCAATGTCTATGCATTCTTGACATTGAACCACTACTTACTTTAATATCAACTTGTGTTGGTCACTGAAGGTAAACCTTCCCCATAGTCAGCCTCTTCCTTTTCTAGATTGGTGTGCACTAGATGTTTCTCACTCCCACTCTTAAGACAGAGGCACAGTCTTTGAATGTGTCCCTAATACCTGCCCAAACACTAATGCATTCTCTCCTTCACGTATTCCCGTTGCTGGATCTTTCTCTTTATTTGGATTTCAGCTCTAGTTTCTTCTGCTCATGTGACATCACTAAAAATTACTGTTGAATTACATTCTGAACTTTTTACATTTATACATTTATCTATTCATGAAAGTTCTTCATTTACCAACAGTCCTGTTTCAGTACAAGAAAAAGTTGTTCAGAGAATCAGGATCCCAAAGGCAAGAGTTTCCTTTTGGGTAATCATGTATAAACTATTTATAAACATCTTCCATCAAACATAAGAAAATTCAGGCGTGAATGTCGATAAACTAATGCCACTAATTGTTACTACATGTACAAACAATTGGAGTGTAACCTCACACCCACGGGAAACTCACCCCTCGCCTCTAGGCTGCAAAGAGTAAACAGCAACATGGCACCCTGATAATACAGGAAAATCACAATTAGGGTACAGAAGTCGGGTCAGGTTTTGAAACCGAGGAGGGATGTGGTAGAATTCTTGTCTTTCTGAGAGACTTTTATACAGCTGTTCAAGGACTTCAGCCAAGGATGGAGAACACAGAGATAATTCACATGAGCAGAGGAAAAGGAAAGTACCAGAGGCTTCTGACTTTCTCACAGTCTCATCAGATCCAGCCTTTCCTGAGTTCACCTCACTCTTCTGGACTCAAGTGAGGGTCAAGGGCAGCTCCCCAAGGGGCCTCTCAGAGTTACTTCCAGGCTAATTCTCATCCAGCGCCCCCAATCCCTGATGCTGGCCCAGTTCTCAATTGTTAGTAATGTTCTCGAAAACCAGGCAGCTGAGAAATCAAGCACCTTACCCAGAGAGTTGGAGAGCTCACTTCCTTATTGTTATGGCCAGTAGTCCCAGATGAGCTAACACACTGAAATTTTGGGCACCCCCTCAGTTTATTTTACAGATTTTGTAGAGTTTTACATGTCATCTTTTAGCAACTGTTTTATTGATGGGTTCAAGTAGAATTTCTTGTAACTTACAACCGAGTTACCTACACAAGATAGTCAGAAGACAATTTCAGGAATTTTTTTTTTGGTGTGTGTGGTTGAGCAGTTAAAAGTTGACTGCAGAGGCAGATTTGATGGCAGCTGGATAAATAATCCTAAATGGAACTTGGTAAGCAGGACAATTTTGAAGCTAGGGATTCCATCAGATAACTGTGGTGTTTGTGGTTTCCTGAGCCATCGGTGTTAGTTCTACCTCTGTCAGCCATGCTTAAGCATTTACTAAGTAAAGAAGTTTATGACATTACTATGTCCTAAATCACAGAGAGAAATATAAAATCAGGTGAGAGAAATTGGGCATTCAAAGTATATGGCAAATAATATTAAATATACAGATTATATATTTTTTTCTCTCCAGTAAGAGAGGATTCATGCAAAAGGGCAAAGGAACGGACACTTCCGGCTAGTGACGAGGAACAAGATTACTAAGGAAGCAGAACAGCTGTATTTGCCTCTCAAAATGTCTGCAAAACAGTACAAAATGGAAAAGAGAGAATGAGAGAATAAAACACTTGTGGAGAATGGTATAGCCATTTCCTCTCCCCTGTTTAAAAAAATGCCCTCCTTGTGGTTTTTAAAACAAAGTTAAATAAAAAACCTCATTTGCTCTAAATCAAGAAACACATAGACATATAAGAAATGAAGTCATGAAAAACCTTAAGTCCAGCTTCCTTCCCTGGGTTAACTATCTGCATCATGACAAAAAAAACAATCATCATTCTCCTAAGGGCATCTTCTCATGTGTGTGGCAGGGGCGCTGAAGGAGGAAGGCACCAAGGAAAATCTAAGAACCAGAGCTGATGGGCAAAACCTTTTCCACCTGAAGAAAGAGTCCCAAGGGAACTGCAGAGGCCACATTTAGTTCATTATCACACAGTGATTCCAGGATTCTGGGTCCCCAGACCCTTCTCTCACTGCTTAGTCCTCTTCCCGCCGTATGAGTGGCTTGCATTGAAACTTACATTTGGTAACTCAATCAGCCACGCTAAGCATGGGATCTGCTCACTTCTGGACTCCAGGGGCAGCTAGGAGGTAATGGCTCACAGTGGGGCGGGGACGGGGTGGGGGGGGCTGTCTCATTTGCATGACTGTCATCCCTGGGAGTCTGTGAGGGAAAGTGGGGAGCTGTCCGGAAATGGGTGGTGAGGGCTTCCTGACTAAGATTTGTTTTCTCGAGCTGGTGGTAATAGAGGACACATTGGAGTTTATCTGCCCTGTGCCACTCAGTGGGGTGGGCTTCGGGGGACTCTGAGTAGTGTTTTGAACTGCTTCTGCTGCTGCTGACAGTAAGCAGGCTGTTTGGGCTATCTGGTACTAAGGAAAGGAGGGAGAGTAACTCAGAAGTACTGTCAACACACTAATTTCCTGTTCATCATTCTTGTTCTGAACCAGTAATCCTGCAGATTCAACTCACTATCTTGAAAATTGATGTGTACTAGATGTTTCTCATTTCAACAGGACATTAAAGGCAGTTCTTCAGAGACAAATGCCATCTCCCATGCCATTGTATATGTGTGTGCTTTGCTGAGGACTGAACATGTGATTAGCTACTGAGGCACATGACCAGACCCCTAAGGTCCTCTTTGGAGCAATCCAGAGGGTTCCATTATCTTCTATCCTTGGATTTACAGGTTCTCCTTAGAAGCTTAGTCTTCGGAGCTATCCGCCAGTGTCCGGTAGATGGTTTATTAGTAAATATTTATTGTTTACTTTTCAGCCCTACACCTCACATTTTCAAGTGACTCTGTTGGTTGTGACTCTGCGTGGTAAATCATGGTTAGAAAAATTTTTTTAAAAATTAAGAGAATCAAAGGCATAAGATCTGGAATCCTGAACTAGGTTAGAATTCTAAAATCAGGAGCACTCAGGCAATTGATCAGGTACATGGCTGCTCAATACAACATTAGGCCTATTGGTATTACCCATGTATATTTTGAGCAAAGGATAAAACGTAAATATAGCACAGATCCTCGGTTTGGTTTCAACAGGCCTGAGGTCTGAAAGGTGATTCAGAGGAGTGTAATTTCCCTGTCCAATAACTGAGCTGCATCTTCTTTCTAAAACCAAATGTAGTTTTTAATTATCAGGTAGTTGACAGAGCAGTTTATCATTAATTAACAGACACTATGTTTAGTATTTTTCTCACCACAAAATTTAACATTCATAAAATAAATGTTACTCTTTATTGTATTCCCCTGAGAATAAGGAGATGTAGAGGAATTATAGATTTTTACTAAGGTCACCTAGCATGTCAATAACTGGAAGGAAACTAGGTCTGCCTGACTTTTATGCTCCACTCCCCCAAAGGAGAAAATTTTAAGGAACAAATCTTAGGACAATGTCAAAAGCCAGAAGCATCAAGGAAAGAGGACAGTGAATCCTCTGTTGGCATCGGGCCTGGGTTTAAAATGCCAAATTCCTCATTTGTGAACTTTCTCTAAAAACCCATCATAATGCTTCATAGATAGACACCTGAGAATGTTTTAGCACTCTTTTCTGATCTCTACTAAAAAGAAGAAAAACATCTTAAACAATCATTCTCAAACAATTATGAAAGGCTTGTTAGAAGCAGAATGCTATAATGTACCCAAAGAAAGTTTGATTCAAGCATTTGCATATCTAAGGTCGCTGGTGATGTTACTGTGGCTGCTGCTGCTGCTGCTGCATCTGGAACCACACTTTGAGACTCTGATGTAAGGAAAGCCTGTCTAGTGATCTGAAAGTGAGGTCTCCAGGTAGATCACACACACATCAGAATCCCTTGCTTTTGAATAGATAGTTCCAGAAAGTGACAACAAGTATATAGAAGTTTTTATTTTTGTTTGAAGAAAGGAAAGTGGGAATACTGGAGAATACTAGAACAGTGACTTTCAGTTCTTCTGAAACTGGTAACCAGACAGAGAAATTAATTCTTTTTAGAGATGACTAATATGAAGCCCCTAGAATTAATTAAAAATTAATCTCATCCAGAGAAAGATCTTTCTTTGATTAATAGAGAGCTTCATGTCTCTCCCTGCATGGCTGATTGTTCCCATTTCCTGTTGCTGTTTTCCTCAGGAAAACAAGATCCAGGGCATGGCTATAATCCTCTTAAAGATACCTGATGGTGCTGGAGCTGTGAGAGTTGCACTTACTCCACAGAGATGTGTGTTTTGTGTGTTTGCATTATAAGGTGTGGAGCTTTTTAGCTTTTGTTGAGGTGTTCTTGAAAGCAGCGCTTTCACTGTTGGGTGTGGTAACAGATTCTTTAGGAAGGAAAGAAGACATCATCTGAGGGAGTGTCTATGCACATGTAAGGGCTGTGACAGCAGTCTTTGGTGGAAAGTTTAGTGGTAGAGCTCTCAAAACCAATACTTGAGACAGTGGGGGAGTGGGACTAAGTGCAAGGAGAGGATAAGTAAGGAAGTCACAACAGACTTCCGTGGCAGTTCTGGAGCTGGGATCACCCTTCAGAGTTGTCCTGAATTGAAACAAGGGGACCAGGCATGTCAGACGCCTACTGTCTCTGGAGGCAGAATGAATGCATGGCCAAGATGACTTCTCAGGAGAGAACAATTTCTAGGGAAGGGACTCAGTTGTGGAACGTCAGCACTAAACACTGGAGCACCCGATGGAATCAGTACCTGCATCCTGAAAGGAGCTTCTCCAGCATCATCCTGAAAGGAGCTTCTCCAGCATCATTTCTGTTGCTGTGATAAAATAAACAGACAAAAAGCAACACAGGGAAGGAAAAGTTTTACTTGGCTTACATTCCACATTACAGTCTATCAGTTTTGAGAACTCAAGGCAGGAAGTCAAGCAACATCACATCCTCAAGCAAGAGCAAAGAGAATAAATGTGTCCTTGCTTGCTTCCATACTAGCTTAGCACAAAGTTAGCTTTCTCTATACAGTCCAGGGCCCAGCCCGGGACATGGTGCTACCCACAATGGGATGAGCCCCCGTACATCAATTAATGGTCAAGACAATCCCCCACAGACATGCCCACAGACCAACCTGATCTAGGTAGTTCCTCAGTTGATGCTCTCTTCCCAGGTGATTCTAGGTTGTGTCAAGTTGACAAAGCTAACCAGCACAGGAGCTTATGTAGGAAGAGTGGAGTCAGGCTTTGTTTCAGTATCACAGACATGCTGAACATTTTCTATATAGTGAACATATTGTTATCTTCAAGGAGTTTGCTAGGTGTTGTGGGTTACACAAAGGAAATCAGATATATGTTTTATATTCAATAGAATGAGTTGTGGGTATTATGCATTGCACAAAGGTTAGATCCAGTTCTTAAGGCAGTAACCAACATAAGGATAAAGAAATAACAATGCCATTTACTGAGGCATTATTCAAAGTACCTTTAAATTTCTACTTTATATATTTAAGGCACTGAGAAATTTAAAAACTTGTTGAGGGCACATAGAGACTGCTGCAGTTTGAAGTCTTATACAACCACTTAAACCGCCTTTCTTCACCCCCATTATCATGGAGAACAAGTGTTAGAGAAATTAAGTCCCTCCTTTTTGTTTCTTTCAGCACTTCTTGTAATTTTGTACTTTTATTTCCGTATCCTCAAGCACCTTACACTGTATCATGTGTGTGTAGGGGCGATAACTTAATAATGGTTAGATATTATGCAAAGAATTAAGGCTTTAGAGATGGCTCAGAGGTTAAAAGCACTGGCTGCTTTTGCAGAGGACCTGGGTTTGGTTCCCAGCATCCACTTGGTGGCTGACAATCATCCATAACTCCAGTTCTAGAGAATTGGCCTTCAAGAGCATTGCATGCACAGATAGACCTACATATACTACATGCAGGCAAAACACTCATACAGATAAAATATGAATAAATAAACAAATAAATAAAACAGAATTTTAATTTCTTTATCTTTCCACAAAAAATGAGAATGGAAAATGACATTCAGGAGTTCCATAGTTTTTGCATAGTAAAATGCCCATCTCTTAAGCGTCTAACTTCTCATAATAAGAAACTGAACACAACGATGCTGGTTAGTTTCCTCTTACTGCATCAAATACAGAGGCAACAATTCAAAAACTGGGATGGTTTGTTTTGGCTCACAGTCCAGGAGGTTTCCGTCTGTGGTGGGTTGATCTGTTTTCAAGCCTCTGGTGAAGCAGCACATGTCATGGTGAGAGAATTGTTGTGGAGGAAACTGCTTGCCTCAAGGAGGGGCTGGGCTTCCTAGTACCCCTCCAAGGGCATGCTATTAGTGACCGACTTCCTTCCACAAGAACCCACCTCCTAACAGAGCTGCCATCTTACAACAGTGCCACTAAGCCTTTAATACTTAAGCCTTTGAAGACGCTTCCAAACCTCAGGAAATATCAAGTCCAAGGGTATATGTAAATAATCTTTATCTGTGTCAATTAAAATATTACATTCCAGAACTGGAGAGACTGCTGAGTGGTTAAGACCTCTTGATGCTCTTGCAGAGGACACAAGTTTGATTCCCAGCGCTCATAACCATTTATAGCTCCAGTTCCAGGGAATCCAATGCATTCTTTTGGTCTCTATGGGCACCTGTACACATGTATGCACGCATAAACATAATACACATAAATAAGAATAATAAAACTATATCACTCTAATATGTTTTATACAAAGGACACTTGGTATACTAAGAACTGACCATGACCCCAAAGTCTCTTCCATTCAGTTCTGGTTTGCTTGACACACAGGCATATCTAACCTTTGACACTGCAGTACATTGTCATTCATAAAGTTCACACTCAAGAACTATGTAGTCCTGTTACACACACACACACACACACAGGCATGCACGTACGTGTGGCATGCACAAAGCCCACATCTCATACTCTTTTAAGTACCTTTATGATTTTGTGTTGGGCCGCATTCATAGCTATCTTTGGCTCTATGTGGCCCATGGTCCATGGGCCGGACACGAGGGTTAGTGAACTGCAGTCTACAGACTAAATTCAACCTTCGAACTGATTTTTATTTTGCCCTGTTGCCAGCCCAGGGGGCTTTGGATACTTTTAACTAGTTGAAAAGAAAGTAAAAGAAAAATATTTTGTGATATATAGAAGTTATATGGAATTCAAATTTGTGTCTATAAGTACTATTGACTTTACAACTATGCCTGTTTGTTTACAGATTGTTAGTATTTACATATTAATTATGTATCATCTATGGCTGTTTTTTAAGCTATGGTAGCAGTTGTGATGGAACCTGTATGGCCTACAAAGTCTAAAATATTTATTACCTGGTCTTTTTCAGAAAAGTTTTGCAGACTGCTACCCCAGAATGCTAGTTAGTCAAGGGTCAGTTGGAAGCACTTGGGAGAGGTTTGGAAGCTTGTAGGCTTGTGCTTGGGAGAGAGAGGCAAGAGTATTCAGAATGCAAGGTCATGCTCAGTGTTAGTGATTTCTAGAGCAGCCTTGGGTACTTAAGACTCTGTCTAAAAAAACCCAAAAACCTCAGAGACTCTAATCCCTATTCTTCACCAATTAAATCAGAATGCCTGGAGGTGAGATTTGGTCTGCAGGGCCCATTAACACCTCTTGGGTGTGTATAATGTTTAGCCAAGGCTCAGGAGCACTGCTTATAGTGTACATGCATTTTGAGGGACAGATGGAAGCTTCTCCGCCTCCAGGCTGCCAGATGGAAGGAAAAATGCAGGTCACTGTCACCATCTGTGTGTGGAAGGGTGATGTGAACAAAGACGTTGGGACCTCTAGATCCTTCTGGAAAAAGAACTCTCCTTGAGCTGGCAGGGAAGAGGCAGAGGGGAGATGATCATACCAAATATCTATCACAGAAGATGGAATGACTGAGTTAAAAACAAAGTTACTCCACAATAGATACCATTAACTATACAGGCAGTACAGCCTTCTCTGCCTTAGGCTCTAGGAACAGGTAGCCACAAATGAAGTCATCAGGTTGAAGTATTAGAAAAAACCAGCCACCCTGTGCACCAAGGCCAAAAGAAAATTTCATTAGACAGGTGTTTGAGGTCCATGGTTTGCTTCGGAGCCACTTGCACAGCTTGTTAAGCTGCAAGTTTAGGCCCCATCCAGGCATGCAGAGTCAGTATATCTAGGAATAGCTCTAGACTTTTGCATTTGAACTAACTACTAGTGGGTGACTAAGAACTTCAGAGTTCAGCCAGCACTTACCTAAATGGTTATGTTGATGAACTCTTGGCAGGTTAGGGCTGTCCTACCATTATTTGCCACTCCTAACATTTTTTGTCACTGTGGACAATCGGCTCAAACAATTATTGATTCCTTTCAGAAGTTCATATATACTCATTGGAAATGGACATCCCACATAAAATCTATGGCGTAGAAGTCTTGCATTCATTCTAAAAGTTACTGTCTCTTTTAGTATTATAGACCTGTCTGGCAAAATATGATTAAATAGGGCCAAATCTTCCTTCTCTGAAGATAGATCTAATTTTTGGAAGCACATACGCATCATTTAGAAAGAAATGGAGTGAATAAAGTGGTTGATTAAATTGGCTGCTCTGCCTTTTTAAATGTGCTCTCCCCTCCCTCTCTCCCATCTCTTTATTCCCTCTTTCCCTCCCTCTCTGCAGAGCTGGGGACCAGATCCAGAACCTCTTACAAGAAAGACAGGCACTCTATCACTGAGCTACACTCCCTGCCCAAGAACCACAACTTAAAGGATCACATTGTATAACATAATCCTTAACTCCAAAATACAAGCCTTCATAATATTTTGAATATTTTGTCTAAAGTAGTGTATAGTCTTTTGGATAGACACATTCCACTGTATTTTGTATGGACCAGCCTTGCTTCAGTATTGCCATTTTTGTAAGGCTTAACCACTCTCAAAGCCTGTAAGTCATTGGTTTGTGGGTATAGGTGTTCAAATGTTGAAATATGTGATACTTTTACAGAAAATTGCTGTGGGAGGACAAACCATCTTAACATGTTTTAGCTAGAGATACCTGAGATGTGACACTTAGGGTAGGATGCTTTTCTACCTGATTCTAGTGCAATTCATGGGTCCCCATTTGCATCAGAGCCATTTGGCAGGGTGGACAGGACAACCCATGCACTACGGCTTCTTAGCTGGATCTGATTGCAAATGCACTTTAGAATCAGGTTTTAGGTAGAATCCAAGTGGATGGAGTGGTGTGATAAGTCAGTGTGGGTGTAGATGTTAATGCACACTGAAAGGCTCTATGTGGCCACCCTGGGACTGAGAGGCCAGTTTCTAAAGTGAAAGGACGTATTTTATGAGCTGGATGTACCTTCCTGGGTGCTGGTGATGCCCTTTGATAACAGCACAAAGGGAGCGAGCATGAAGCCTTTGGCTGTTCACCAGTCTGTGGCCCTGACTGCATTCATTGTGTACTTACACCATAAAGGCAGGCTCCCTCTCTAAAGTGTCCTGTCTGAGGCTTTCACAGACCTTTGTATGTCTTTTCATTTCACCAAGCTGAACAGAACTGAACAGGTAGATGACTGAGCTAAGGCAAAGATTAAAAATATGGTTCTGGCTTCCAGCATGATTCACAGTAGCGTCATAACACACTGATGTGGAGCGTTTCCATTCATTCATGTGGAGATGGGGTTAGGCAAAGTCTCCGGGAAATACAGACAATTCTATTTTGCTTGAGTATTTTTTACTTGAATTTGGAAAGGCTCTTGCCTCTTGCTATGATTAGGACTTTGATTCTCAGTTCTGCTTGCCTGGACAAAACTGAGACCATTCCTTCAGTTTGTGCTCTGTGTGTATGTGAGAGAGAGAGACAGGGACAATGAAAGGAGAGAGGGGGGGGGGAGAGGAGAGACTCTTTTCTCTCTGCCTTTAATCATTCCAGCTGGCCCTTTGCCTGGATTCATGTTTTGTGTTTTCCGGCTTTCCTATTTAATGAAAAACTGCATTTTTACTAGGGAAAAAACAAACAATGAGCCCTGGCCCGGCGGCCCCTCCCTCCATTAAATGCGGAGCTCGGTCTTGGACTGTGATACTGTCTTCCGAACTTGAAGAGCGCAGAGGGGGACTATCAGGCAACCTTGCTTCCAGAGGAGGGCAACTGTTGAAGGGTTAGAGACACAGAGAACTTCTAAGTTTAGTCCCGGCAGCGGTCAGGTCAGTAAAGAAAGATGGCTTTGTTTACACGGTCAGTTTGAACTTTGCGGAGATAGGCAGAATTCTCTTTTTGGTCTTCTGGCGTGGGCAGGGTTTAAGTCTCAGCAGCGAACCTTCAGCTCTCACGCTTTTACATCAGCCCACTCCCCTCTCACGTGGAAAATCAGTGAACAAAGTGGCCAGTGTTGGTGCTTCTCTCTCTCTCTCTCTCTCTCTCTCGCCATTAAACTCCAAAAATTCTGATTCTTTAGGAAAGGATATCTATCTATCAGAAGTTTAAGTGGAGAAAATCTCAGCGTCGAGTCAGCATCAAAGCCTGTGCAGAAATCTGAGTGCGTGGGCAGGCAGAAGGCGGCACCCAGGGTCCTGGGAGAGATCACTTCCAGCCCTCAGCTGTTTCTTTTCCCTCTGCATTTCTAAAGTCCATGCCTTGGCTGGAGGGTGTGACTGGGGCTCCAGAAATGCCCCCAAAGTACTATTTGTTCTTGGAAATGTTACACTTAATTTCTTGGTCCCAGTCTCTGGAAAGAAAAGATCTTTGTGGGGTAAAAAAAAAAGACAACAAAATGCAACAAATGCAGGCGTCTTTGTCTCCCATGACTAGGGTTTTGGATTAGTTAACACTGATATCAGCAAAGAAAGCAGAAATGTGAGAGGTCATTTGCAAGCAGTTTCTAGAATGTTTTCTGGGAGACGAGGTGGGAAACAGATCTTTTAAAACTAAATAAAGTTTGTACAAACAGGTCTGCCTTTGAAGAGCGAGCCCACGGTTCATTTTGAAGTCCCAAATTCAAGTGTGTGTGTGTGTGACAGGGTTATCTCATTCCGTAGCCCAGGCTGGCTTCGAACTTTCAGCATTCTGCCTGTCATTACCTACTGAGTGCTGAGATTTATAGGTATGTGCCACCATGCCCAGCAAAAAAAGAAAGAAATTGAAAGCAAGTTTAAAGGCACTCCTGAAGACAACAGTATAGCTAGAAATCTTCACCCTCCCCACCAAATTATTCCTTAGAGGCTGGAGGATGGCTGGGTGATGCAAAGCACAAGCGGCTCTTACAGAGGACCCACGTTGGGATCCAGTGCCCTCCTTTGGTCTCCTTGGGCAACTGCACTCCAGGCCAATAACCCCACACAGATACACACAAATCTTTAAAAGAATTTGTATTGATATTAAGGGAGGCTAGCAATGTATAAATATATTTGAATTGGAATTTTCCAACTTTTTCAATAATGGATTTTGAATGTCCTTTTTATAATTTAATATGTGCATGGCATTGTGTAGTTGTTTTAATTTTGAAATCATAATGAGGTGCTGTACTGGAGAGATGGCTCAGTTGTTAAGAGCACTGGCTGTTCTTCCAGAGGATCCAGATTTGGTTCCCAGCACCTACATGGCAGTTAACACCTGTCTATACCTCCACTTCCAGAGACTCCAACCCCCCTCTTCTGGCCTCCATGGAGGTTGCACACATGTACACTTAAATACATATAGGCAAAGCACTTGTATGCATAAAATAAAAATAAATAAAATCTTTACAAAATCATAATGAATATATAAACATGTTCCCATCTTGTTTTTCTTTTTGTTTTTGAGAAAAGATCTTGCCCTGTAGCCTAGGCTGACCTCCTATCTCAGTCTCCTGTGATAGGAATGTGAAGCCACCACACCCAACTTTGTTAAGATTGAATTTTTCTCTCTGTTTTTAGGTGAGTTGTCTGACTCGGGGGATGGCACACTATGGCCCATGAGCCAGATCTCACCAGCCATTTATTTCTAGAAATAAAGTTTTATTGGCACACAGCCTTGTTGTCTCTCGGCTGATTTTTGCACTACAGTGTCAGGGTAGAAAGGGTCCAACAAACACTAAAGTATTTGCTATTTGGCCTTTAACAAAGAATGTTTTGAGACTCTGATCTCAGCCTTGGTTCACTCCCTGCGCTCCTGCTCTGTCACATACAAGAGTCCTCTTCGTCCTGTACTAGAAGCTTTGTTGGTTCTGCTCATGTTCCTGTGTCTGTAATTTCTAATCCCCACTCTGCCAGGATGCTTCACCTTTCCAAACCTTCCTTGAGAGGTGCTAGTGTGACAGCGTTCCCTTCAAGCCAGAGAGAAGACATTTTGTAAAACTACAAGGTTACCTAAAAAGTAACAATTTTTGGCAACCACTGTAGCTGGGATTTTAGGTGGCAGCATTGATGTCCACCATTGTTTCTACTTTTCCTTCAAACCACTGACAAATCACTTTCATTGGCTCCTGTGGAGTAACAGATCTCCCCTTTGTTATTGTATTAGACACTATCAATACAGAGAGGCACCTGGATAACTTATTTTCACAATATCATAGATCTACTTGGATCAATGATATGAATCTCATCAATTCAAATAATCATTTAAATGACCAAAACATAAAACAATCAAACAAAGTCCAACCTTCTATACTTTTCTTCTGTTACCTACAGGGAACAAAGTTGAAACACTAGAGAAACAATAAATATGACTGTCTCAGAGATGTCAAGCTAAAGGGCCATTCTAGCCTTTGGCCACTTATAAATGCAAGGAATTATTTAAAAGAAGAGAAAGAGTTTCATTTGTCCAGAGAAAAACAGAAATTCTGAGCTAAAATATAATATAGAATGATGCTCAGAATCTTTGGAAATTATGCTTACTTCTGCAAAGTGTTTTCTAGAACATTGCACTACAACCTATCCAAACTATGGCTTTTCAGTAATAGCTCTGTAAACCTTTGCTTTTGTGGCTCCCTGCTTTCTTCATTTTTTAAAAATTTTGTATTTTTAAAAAATATTTTATTATTTTTATTTTATGCATATGACTGTTGCCTACATGTATGTAAGTGAACCTGTGCTGTGCATTGCTCACAGAGGTCAGAAGAGGGCGTTGGATCCCCTGGAACTGGAGTTAAGGATGGTTGTTAACCACCATGTGGGTGCTGAGAACTGAATGCAGGTCCTCTGTGTAGCACTGGAGCTCTTAAGCTCTGAGCCATTTTTCCAGGCCCTCCTCCCTTTCTTTGAACCATACAAATTACCACAAAAATGTTTTAACAAGCTGCTCCCTAGCACTGTGATTACAGACATGCCAGCCACCTTTTGTGCTTGGTTTTATGTGGATTTTAATGGAACTCAGGTCCTTGAACCCTGACTTTACCAGACTGAGCTGTCTCCCCAACCCTGCCTGAGATTTAAATGCCCAGCTAGAAGTTTTTTCATTAAATTTTTTTCCCATTTGCTTTGTGAAAAGTTTGATATGTGTGGAAAACCATGAAGCTAAGGTTGGGATGGCAGAGCAGAAGTGTGGTTGGTTATGAATGCTCAGAGTCTCCGAGACAAAAGCTTCTAGTTGTAACTACATTTCTGGGGAGGAGACTGCCTGCTCCTACACCACTTCCATTAAAAGGCAATTTTTATTTATTAATAGTGGTGCCTTTCCCTCTGAAAGTGCAGTATATGGTAAACACAGAAAAATAGGCAAAAGAGGAAATTTGATATTGATTTTTTTCCCCTCTGTGAAATTACATGGAAGTTCAATGCCTTGTAGCAGTAGCTTAGTCAATAACTCCCCATTTGAGACCACCTTGAAGCTCAATGGTCTTCTGATCCTTTATAAACTTCCTGTACTGGCAGACTCATCTGTATATAATTGTCTTTACTGCTGAGATAGTACGGCCTTTATTTATAACACTGCAGTGAGGATTCTGCTCAGTAAAATTGTGCTACATTCCACTGGTTTGCCCCTCCTTTTTGTTAAAAACCAACAACACAACAAAACAAACATGACAATCCAAAGAGCAAAAAGAGGTGGGTAAAGTGAATAATACTCCTTATAGACTTTCTCAGTATTAGAGTGTTGCTGGGTCGTAATTCCTGGGTTGAATCTGCAGGAGCAAGTGCACTTTGTACTGTGGGGCTGATAGAAGGTCGTTTATGGCTCCCACACCATTATTGTCTCTGTACTATGTTGTCATAATGCTTTCTAATTTTTCTTGAATTCACAGGGAATAAGCAGTGTGCTAAGTCTCTCATGGTTTTTGTCCTTAGGGAAGCAATAAGCCGGTTATGTGAAGCTGTCCCTGGGGCCAATGGAGCCATTAAAAAACGAAAGGTAAATATTTATGTCTGTTTTTGTTTATGTTTTTTAACTATGGTAAAAATATAGGATCAAAGTAGTTGCTATTCTATGCCTGGGCTTCTTAAACTTTTTTCCATGTGTGACCCCTTTTTGCCTGAGAAATATATCTGTGTGTACGCATGTACAAGTATGGATGTGTACGTGTCTGGAGTGGTGTGGAGGCCTGAGGAGAGCCTCAGGTGTGGGTTATTCAAGCACCATCAACCTTTTTTTCTTGAGGCAGGGTCTCTTACTGATCTGGAACTGGCCAAGTAGGCTAGGCTGATTGGTGAGGGAGCCCCAAAGGTCCATCTGCCTCTGCTTCCCAGCACTATGATTATAGGCATGCCAACCACCTTTTGTGTTTGGTTTTATGTGTAGAACTCAGGTCCTTGAACTTTGACTTTACCAGACTGAGCTATCTCCCCAATCCTGCCTGAGGTTTAAATGCCCCAGCTAGAAGTATATAAAATAAATATACAAATCAGACACTGATGATAACTCACAAAGAACTTCATTTTAAAACAACTCTTTGGGCTGGAGAGACGGCTCAGTAGGTAAAAGCACTTGCCACATAAATCTGATGATCTAAGTTCCAGACCTGGATTCCCCAGTGGAAGGGGAGACCTGACTCCTAAGAGTTTTTCTCTGACCACCTTACACATGCTGCACAGGACTCACTAACACACATTATTTACACAAACAATAATAATAAATAAAAGTTTAAAAATTATCTGATATGCAATAATTTATATAAAGTGTATTAATGATGGAAGCAAATTTGCATACTAATGAGAGGAATATGCTTGTTCTATTTTTCATATAAAGAAATCTTGGCTGAATATTTGATAGTGCAGGATGTGGAGCATCCTCACTGTTCTTTAGATTTGATCAACATTTTATCTTGTAACTGCCAGTGCTGACAATACCAGTTTATATAAATTCATAGTACAGAATGACAGGAATATGTTCAGGGCCATTTCAGAAGTTGTTGGAATTTTTGTCCTACTCCCCAACAAAAATTCATTTAATGTATTTTAAGAAACTTGAATGACTCAAGTAGAAATTTTTAAAATCAAACATTCTAATATAGCACAATCCAAAGATATATTAGTTTGATACCTACATGCTAAGGAATAGCAGTAGGAAAATATTAAGTCATTCTTTCCTGTGTTTCTGTGAGAGCAGAAAGCTTTCAATGTCCATTAAAACACTGCACTTCATAACAGCATAGTCTAGAGTCTGTGCTGAAGTGTGCTAGGCCTGTGCACTGGCGTTGCTTGTCCTGACACGTGCACTCCAAAGTGTGCATGCTATGTGTTCAGAACCAGGACTAGTTGCAGTGCAGTCACACCACACACAATCCCATTGTATTTGATTCACGTAACGTGAAACAGAGAGGGAGGCATGGCCTGGGATCCATTGTTAACATTAAAAATTTACCATTCAGGGGGTGGAGAGATGGCTCGGTGGTTAAGAGAACTGGCTGCTCTTGCAGAAGACCTTGGTTTGGTTCCCAGCACCCACATAGCAGCTAATAACTGTCCTTCAATTCAGTTCCAGGAGATCTGATGCCCTCTTCTGGCCTCCACAGGCATGACATGCATGTAATGCATAGATGCAGGCAAAACATTTGCACACATAAAGATTTTTTAAAATTACCATTTAGTCTATAACAAAAACCCAATACTTATAGCATTGTTTTGTTATCTTTAAAGGCTCCAGTTAAGTTCCTATCAACAGTTCTTGGCAAAAGTAATCTTCAGTTTTCAGGAATGAATATAAAACTGACCGTCTCAACATGCAGCCTCACACTGATGAATCTTGACAACCAACAGGTAAGATTGCAAATGTTGATAACAGTGTAGCATAGCTATTTTTCTGGAAGTCTATGGTAATAAACAGAATAAAATATCAGAATGTGGCTTTAATAAGCCATAAAGGAAAAAATTATCCAAGATATATGCATATTAGTAATTAGAATTATTAACAGCATTATTAAGCTATCACTGGGGAGTTTACCTACAAATAACTTGCTGCCTCTTCATTGGCTTTGAGTGAACTGCAGTTCAAAGAACATAGTACATATGAATTGCCAATTATGCTAATGTGGCCATTGGACCAAGATGTAGATGAGAGGCAAGAACAGTGGTGATGCTGGAGTGGATGTGCTAGGGTTAAGCCACTCCACGAGCTGGAAACAAAAAGCACTACCTCTCGCCACTTTCCCTCGAAAACCTTTCTAAAATGTTACTGTGGAGATGTCATTTTCCTCCTTTCCTGATTAATGATCTGGTAGCCTAAGTTTTCCTTGTGAAACTTATTAGAGAGCAACAGTGCTCAAAGAAACGTGAAAATATGCAGGCACTGAGCTAAGGATGTGCCTAAACTACAGCACTCTTTTGGGCTTGCTTTTAATTTTTGAAACTAAGTTCCTGATGCAGGTTATTCATGCGTGTCAGAGTTAATTTTACTCTGTCTATGGTATAGTGATTTGAGGCTGCTAATGTTTAAGTCTTACTGATTGGTGTGCCATTGACCAAAGACTCATAGATGGCTCAATAGCACTAAGAAGCTTGAGACCACACACAGGGTGAAATGCTGGCTTTGCCACTTATAAAAAGCTACCCTTCATCTCTGAACTTCAATTTTCCTTATGAGTGACCTGTAGATCACAAGGCCTATCTGTAAGACTTCTTGGATTTAAATAGTGGGTTATAGGACTATTTCAGAGGATTACATGAGATATGTGAGTGAATCACTTATTCGTATGATGCCAGTATCATTCAATTATTCTTTCTCAGAGACCTTTTCAAATACATACTCAGCACTTAATGAAGCATATAAAAGTGTCAATAGTATACAAGTCCTGAGGGCTGGTTTATTTCCTAAGTTCAAAAACAGACAGCATCGCTTATTCTGTAGTATAAGGCATGTTTAGAGGAAAGCTCTTTAATATGAAACAATTCAACTCAGAGTCTTATCTAGTTGGACCTTGATTAAATTATACAAGTATCAGTGATATCATTGGTATAATGGCAATATAACATTTTGGGAGCATAATTAGAAGATACAACACAAGAGAAATATTTATTCATTCAGTCAGATTTATTCATTTGTATGCTTTGGCCTCAAGATGCTTGTAAATGTGAACTTTAGTTTTAGTTTTCACTCTTGTGGACAGTGAAAACACAGGGGTTCACTGTTTAATCACGGCATCTTATTAAGTTAAGGAGTCCTTGAATTACGTCATTGTTTGAAAAGGTATAAAATAAGCAAGTAGGAGATAGCATGATGGCAGCCTTATGTACAGAAGCTAATAATGTTTTCTAAGTGGCCCTTTTTGTGGGAGACTACAGTGAATAGGGGCAGTTTACAAACAACAGGGCTGTGCTGTATGTGGTGGGGCACTGTCTGTCTCTTTCCCCTTCGGTGTCCTTTAGGCCACAGCAGTTAGAGGTGTATTGTGTGACTTTTCTTGAGATGTGAGCAAACATCTATTTGTTCGTCTGAGATAGGGCACTGATGACAGACCAAAGAATAGATTCCGCCCAAGTCTAGCTTAGTGAACCAGTGAGTTTAGTGGACTTTCTTGTGGGAAAATGGCTGATGCGTTTCTTACATAGGAGCATGGAGGATTCAAAGGCAGCTGCCTCAGAAAAGACCTCCCCAGTGTGGGTGACGAGTCCTAACCACTGCCTCCCTGGAGCTTTTCGCACAACTTGCAGGCAGCTGGACTGAATGGAGGGCTCCTCTCCCTCACTGTTCCTTCTTGTATAACCTTGGTTTATGGAGCGCTTATGAGCAAAGGTCTATTCATTCCAAATAGGGAACAAACGACAGTCCAAAAACATGGTTCCACCCAAGTCCAGAGAGTGAACCAATGAGTTTACTAGGCAAGTATTGAGGGGTTACTTGTAGGAGCGTGGGTGACCCCAATAGCTGTACCACCAAAACGTTCCATCTGGGTAATGGTCTCCTAAATGTTGTCTAGAAACCCCTTCAGCTCACTTTACACCTTCTGTATTTTAGCAACTCAGCTGGGTCAAATTATGAATAGCTGTTGGGGGGCACAGGACAGAATGACTGACTAGAATCTCAGGCAAAGGTCTAACAGACTCTCTCCACTCCTCCTTTCTTGAGGGAGTGTGAATAGCTGATCTTGTGAATGTCTTGTGTGCATAGTCAAAGCTGCTCTGATTAAGAGAGTAACGCTAGGCTTAGAGGGCATTGGTCCTCAGTTACTTACAGATGACAGCATCTGCTCTTTAGGTGGTTCACATTTAGCCTTGGTCACTGAGAACATTAAGAATATAAGCACTGAGCTGGAGACACGGCTCAGAGGTTAAGAGCACTGGTTGTTCTTACAGAGGACCCAGGTTCAGTTACCAGCACTCACACGGTGGCTAACAACTGTCCATAACTCCACTTCCAGGGGATTTGATGCCCTTTTTTGGCCTCTACAGGCATTGCATGCACACAGTATGTTTACAGGCATGAAGGTAAAACACACATTAAATTAAATTAAAAAGACTGTAACCACTTATTCTCAGAAAATATTTCATAAGTCTTTAGCAGCAAGAAACAAAAGTATACTATTTTGGAGGTAAATTATGGGAGATTTTATATAGTCTTCATTTTAAATTCAAACATCAGACTTTAGCATACTTCAGGACAGCATATGGTAGCTACTGGGAATGATTCAAGCCTTTAATAGATGCCTAAAGCCAGGAAGTACCAAAACTTTATTTAAAAAATTATATTTATTGGGGGGTATTCCTTGGCACACTTGTGGAGGTCAGAGGACAACTTGCAGGATCAGTTCTCTCCCTTCATCATGTGGGCCCCAGGGATCAGGTGGTCTAGCCGGAGAGCAAGCACCTTTCCCTGCCGAGCCATCTTGCCACCCTAGATAATCCCCAAACTTGCATGTACTGTTTTGTGTAAACCTTAGCAACCAAAGGACGATTTTCTTATTTTGAATCACGACCTTCCACCATCACATAAAGGAGGCACAGCACTACTTCAGGCTGGCCTATCCAGACTGCTGTTACTGCATCACAGCCCGTTTTGAGGCCACTAAGGGAAATATGGCTTGGCAGTGATAACCAAGGGGCTGTCAGTGACTATGGAATGGGTACTGAGAATGGTAGGTAAAAGATAATCTGCATCCTGTGTGGGATGGAGCAGGGCACAGTATCCTCATGTTAATTAAAATGGTGTGGTGTGTGATAAAACTACTTTCTGGAATTTCCCAGTGGGTTCAGATTGCAATTGACAAGTAAATGTGACACAGGAAGGGGAAACCATGGGAACAAGGAGACTCTGGGTAAGGCCTTAAGCAAGTATCTCAGCAGCTCCCACTCCCACCAAGCCTTTACTCACACCTCCAACTGCCACCAGCCCTGACAGCTGCCGAGTGGAGAAGGGCATCGGAAACATCCCTGGTCTCCATGAGGACAGGTCAGCTTCAAGCACGCAGAGGCTAGGCGGCCATGAACATTGTCTGGGCACAGGAAAAAACAGTGCCAAAAGCAAAATGAAGACATGTGAGTGCTGTCTGCCAACCGGGACCCAAATCGGAACAGCTTCTCAGGAGAGACAGGTGTGCTTTACCTGCAGGGCTAATAACACTGAAGGATACTCCTGCTGAAAACAGAAAAACAAAAATCTGGGGTTTTAGCTACTATCTTGAGAGGATAACGTCATCTCTGAGAAATTAAAACTATTAACAATAAAGTGTCCATCTGCATTTAACCCTCAAAGTTCTCAAGGTAAATCCCATTAATCCCTATTTAGGACCAAAGTCAGAGATTAAATATATTTATTTAATTTCTGAGCTAACTGGCAAAACCCAAATTTGAATCAGGTATTAACTGTTCCACAGTGTGGTAACTTAAATATTAAAATAATAATAATAATACCAAGCATGACTGATAAGTCTATAATACTACCCATGGCAGGAGGACCAGGAGTTCTCTGCTATATAGTAGTTCAATGCCAGCCTGGACTACATAAGACCAGCTTACCAAAAAAAAAGTTAGAAAATGTAAGCACTTTCAATCTTCAGTAAGCAGGACCAAGTGTCCATTTCAGAGATGTTTGCTTTTTAAAAATACTTTATATTTATCTTATGTGTATGAGTGTATTGCCTGCATATATGTAAGTGCACTCACATCATGCAACACCACAGAGGTCAGAGGAGGGTGTTGGATTCCCGGAACTGGAGTTACACCCGTTGCTAGCCACAATGTGGGTGCTGGGAACCAAACCTGGGTCCTCTGCGGGAGCAGCCAGTACTTTTAACTGCTGAGCCATCTTTCCAGACCCCTGTTTGCTGTTTTTAAGGCCAAGAAACCAACCTTCAGTCAGATGCAGAGCACAGGTCTTTCTCCCCAAATGACTCTTCAGCTATAAAGCAAGGAGTATTTTTCCCTCCTCAGTCCCAGTAACAGAACCACGCCTCCATTTACAGCCTAGCTTTTTCTGAGCCTTCCTTGCCTGCCATGTTAACCTGGAGGTGAAGACAACTGACCAGCTCATTGTGCACTAGCATTCATCAACCCCACCCCCGGAGTACAGTAAACTTACAGCGCACATACAAGCGGACACTTGACTCCAGCTACTCCCTCCTTGAGAAAGCAGCAGCCAGGAGACAGCAGATTGAGTACCGACATTTTACTGCCTGCCTGGTCTTTTCTATCTCTCCCACCTCCCAGGTTAAGGTTTTGTTTGTTTGTTGTCCTTTTCACTGTATTGTATTTTACAGGACACCCGGCCCCAAAGACAAGATGAATGTAAAAAAAATGTACTGAGCTGTCCTCTTGTACTGGATCTGTCCATACTGCTAGTGTGAAGGAGCATCTAGAACTTATTAATCATAAGAGACATGCTACAGATTCTTTTTGCTTGGCATAGTCTTCATGTAATTATTACACTCAAGAAACTTCAGCATCTTAAAATACCCACAGCAACATACTCATTCATTGAGCAGGTTCTCCTAGGCTGGCAAATTCTTTCAGGCAATACTTAATTTTAACTTCCAGGAATTTATTTGTAAGTTAGGGATTTAAAAGGGTTCATTTTACCTTATAACACTGGCTGTTTAAATCTTAAAATGGAGGCAGTGATAAACACAATAAAGGAAGTATACAAGGTATGTTTGCAACACTATTAGACAAACAAAATAGACAGAACAAGAATTTTTTATTATCACCAATGCTGGTGCATAAGGTTTAACAAGCTTAGCTAGAGGAAGAGAGAGGGACGCGTCAGGCACCCAGGTGGATTTCTGGGCAGGTTTAAAACCTTCAAAGTTTGATAGCACAATTGCTCATAAAAACTTTCACAGCTATAAGCAGGCTTTCCTTTAATTCACAATTTTCACTAACTTCTTACAATATGAAGTTCAGCTCTAGTCGTACCACCTATCAAGGTAAAAACAGCAAGCAAAAGTTCCCCAGTACGTAAGGGTATTAGAAAGTTTGTGCTTTCACATACACTTCAATGCCTAAACTTGAAAGCTTAAAAAAAAAAAAAAAGACACCTTAGTTTTTCACTTTTAAAAACCACAATGGCTTTTCTCAAATTACAGGTCATGGTAGCTTTATAACTCATTAAGCTAATATACAATCGGAATTTCAGATGCTTTTGGAAACACATCTTGAGTACATGTGCTAACACACACGTCCATACATATACACCCATATCTAGTTTGCTTATCTTTTGGGGATAATAAAGAATACTCAATCTTAAACTGCAAATTTAGCTTTTGATAACTATCATTTGTATAGATCACATAACTGTAGAATTTGTAGTTTTCTCCACAGGCTTTCAGTTCAAATCAAAGATACATTGTGGATCCCCTCCCCCCACGATCACTGGCAGTTTGTCTTGGTCACGATTTACTCTTGCAAAAACACCTTTTTACAAGCTTAACACGAAAAAGATCTCCAATGTACGGAAAATGATCCCGATCCACAAAGTCAGCCACGGATTTCTCTGGGCATCCTTGAAAGCAGATTTCCTAAGACCCTTTCCTTCCATGATTCCTCTCCCTTTACACCACTGTGCAGCCACTGTCCTATTGTCTTCTATTCTGAGAAACAAAAACCGGGGTTTCTTTTGCACAGAACTATTTGGAACGAACCCAAAAGGTAGCGGAATGTTGAATCTCTCCCTCTCAAGTAGTTTCCTCCTCTTCCGTCAGCATTTAACTACTCTCTATCAATGATCTCATCGCAACCGAGTTCTTCGGTCAGACGATTGACAACCATCAGCGAAAACAGCTCTTCGATAAAGGCGAGCTGATCGAACGGCGTCTTCTCGCATCGCATCTGAAAGCCGCCATCCAGGGCCGCCTCCCCGGACGTTCTCCGGAACATCTTGTTGGCCTCCTCCAGGGCGGCCGACACGCGGTAGCTCGCACCGCCGCGGCGCTCCTCCTCCGGGTAGCCGTAGTCGTCTTCCCAGTCGTCAAAGTCCTCGGCCTCGAAGTCGGGCTCCGCGGGGCCGCGCAGGGCCCGGGCCGCGGGTGCGGCCTCCTCCTCCATCGGGCCCTCCTCCTCGGCCTGCGCCGCCCCGCACACGGCCGGCCCGCGGCCCCCGCGGCCTACCTCCATCTGCACGTCCATCTGCAGGTCATTGCTCTCTTCGTACAGCTCGGAAAGCTCGGCCATCTCCGCCATAGTGGAAACCGCTCAGCCTCGCAACAACGCTCTCGGCAAGACGGACGCTCGGGCGGGTAGACGGGAGGGCGTGGCGCGCGTGCGCGAGTGGGCGTGGTGCGCAAGCGCTGCGCATGCGCGTCTCCGGACGCATGCGCGCTTTCCAGACGCAGCTTCGGTTCAGCGCCGCGGTGAGGCGAGCCAGTAGTAAGTGAGGTGTAGCGTGGGTTCCTGTGGATCTAACTTTCCCCCACTGTGTGCAAGTGCATTCCTTAGTGCTCGCATCGGCCCACTTCTGGAAAGTGTGGCTTCGGTGACACTCGCCACCTGGTCTCCCTTCTTCACCCTCTCCCCCAAGCATCCCTTCTGTTCTGGTCTTCTAAATCCACAACTGCGACCAGACTGTCTGTAACACAGGTCAGCATATAATAAACGATCTGTTCAGCTCTTTTATTGTCATTTGAAAAACATTCACAACAGCTACTATGTTTTGAAGTTGCAGTAAAGAAAATTTGGAATTTAAATTTTTTTTTTTTCTGCAAACTGTCTTTCCAGTATTTTCAATTTGGTGTGTATCCTTTAAGTCAGTTCCCTTTGCATTTACATGGGTCTTTGTGTACTTTTAGGAAAAAAAATACTATTTTGTAGATTCTTTCCTAGATCTTCAACTTTAGGAACCAAAATGCCTCAGCAAGGTCAAAATTCAGCTTTTCATTTGTTTTATTTTCATAAATACACTAAACCGTGGAGAAATTTATGTGTATATTTGTGTATATGTATGCATATGTATACCCCTTTGTATATGTACATTTACAGACACAATGGGCAACTGAACATCCACATGTGCCAGTGCCTTTCTAGAATAAGGAAAAGTGGAAATTTAGACTATGCTGTACATGCTTTAAGTAAATACTGGTCAACTTGTGTCTCAGAGTTACTCTGCAAATTTAAGCTATCACTAGCAATGTTTGAGAATATCTACACTCTCCACACTTGGTTTTACTGAATCAATACAATTAAATCTCTATTTTATCAACTTGATCCTGTCTTTTTATTTTTTTCCATAGAGTTCCTTGAAGGTCAGTTATCTTTCAGTATGTACTGTGAACATTTGCATCTCTTCTATGCATTAACTACTTTTATTTTGTGTTTATTTTTCTTACTGATTTGTAGGAATTCTTATAAACTCTATGAATACATTGTTTTTCATTTCACAAATATATTCTTCAAGCCTCTTTGTATTTTAAAGAGTCTTATATTAAAGTTTAAAATTAGTTTTTATGTAATAAACAAGATTTTTTGTATACCTATTTTTTTTACTGTTAAGATGAATTTTTCTTACTGTCTTACTGTCTGACAAGGCACATGAATAAATGGATTTTAGAAGTAGCTTGACTACTTATTGTGTGCCTTGCTGTCTGATTAAGGTGAATCCTGTCCACATGTTTAAAAATACTTTAGCCATTTTTTCACACGAATTCTTCCATATTAACTTCATAAATAGCATGGAAACTCCAGTGATAGCACTGGCAGCATTTCTACCAGAATTTCCTGGAACTTGTAACTTAGTTTAGGGGAAGAGAATCTTTATAATAATATCATCTTCATATCCATGATATGTCTTATATATGTGATGTATGTCTTTCTAGTTAATCAGGTTTTTAAGTTTTATTCCTTGAGAATTTCATACATGTATAAACTATATGATCATAGCCAGTCCTTATTTATCTCCTCCAACTCCCTCCAGCACCCCTGAAACACATCCCTCTCCCAACTTAATGACCTCTAATTTAATTATGACTCACTAAGTCCAAGTATTGCTGCCGGTATGTGCTTGAGTGTGGGGCCATCCACTGGAGTGTAGGCAACCTACCAGTGGCCACACCCCCAAAGAAAAAAGATTCTCCCTTCCCAGCAACTATCAGCTACTGGTAGTTCCTCAGTTAGGGGTGGGGTGAATGAGCTCCTTCCTTGTCCATGCTGGAATATGGGTCGGCTTGATCTTGTGCAGGTCTTGTGCAGGCAGCCACAGCTGCTGTGAGTTCATGAGTGCAGTAGCCATGTCATGTCAGAAGACAGTATTTCACAGCCCTTCTCTCCATCCTCTTGCTCTTACACCATTTTGTCTTCTCTTCCCCATAGTTTTTTGCAAAGATGGACATATCAAACCCATGGTTTAAATGAGATTATTCAAGGGTTGAGGACATAGCTCAGTGGTACAGCACATGCTTAGGATGCACAGTCCCAACACCAAAAAGCAGTAACAGAGAGATTATTTTAAAAATAGATTATTTTAGAATATTGACAGAGTCATCTCTAAAGGGATGCTAAGAAGGGAGGAACAAAGTAAACAAATTAAAGCATTAAAAATTTAATTTGTTTATGTTTTTCAGATTATTGCAAATCATCATATGCAATCTATTTCATTTGCCTCTGGAGGAGATCCTGTAAGTCTGAATTTGTTGAAATTCTTTTGATGATTTTCTAAGAACTTTCATATACAGAATATTAACCACAGCTTGCCTTCTCCAGATATCTTATTACAGTTTATTAAATGCTACATGTAGCAAGTAGTCAAAACTTTAACTTGGGAAAAATATGTCCTGTAGTTTGATTTCAAAAGGTTTGATTTAGTAGATGAGCTAACAGTTTGCACTATGTTATTAGCCACTGAGTTATCAGTTGATAAATTTCTGTTAACATCAGAGTCACAAGAAGCAAGTATGTCTGTCCTGTGTGTGCTGCCATTGCCTTTCAGAATTAGTCAACAGAGTGCCAGGCAGGCTATTAAAGAGACGGGATATGTAAGCGAAGCCTATTTGCTGTCATTGCTGTCAACCAAGGGCATGAAGCCCAGTTTAGGATGAGGAGACAGCTTGGCAAAAATTCATGGAGAAAATGCTCAGCTAGGGAGAAAGAGGGTGCAGTTCCTGCCTAATGAGGCAGTGTGCTGCTCAGTTCCCGCAGGTTGTACAGGGTTTCTCTCCAAGCCTACTTTACAGTGTCATTCCTTGACTCCCACTGCATCTCTAGATCAGACTCTTTGGAGAGAGATACTGAGATTTAGGGAGCCTCAGTGACCAGATAGCAAGCAAAAGTGTTTGAGGAAACAGGACAGACTTGTTCCACTGTGACATTATGAGCCATTTTTGTACCCGGAAGCAAATGGAAGGCTAAAAGAGAACAGAGTGACTGTCATCATGGCTGAACAACAGAAACATCAAGGAAGCATATGGAGAACATATCCAGAACATTCTTATCAAGAGTATGTTGCCTTCTTTCTCATTAAATATTATTCCTTCAGAAGTGACCCAATTAAATCCAGGTTAACAGTTCTTTTAAATCCACTACTTCCAGTTTCCCGCTTTTAACTGATAAATAAAATTTGGTGTCACAGGACTGGAGAGGTGGCTTGGTGGTTAAGAGCATTTGTTGTTCTTGCAGAGGATATAAGTTCAGCTCCCACACTCATGTTGCAACTATATTACCTGTAATTCCAGCTTCAAGGGATCTGAGGCCCTTTTCTGTCCTCTGTGGGAACCCATAAACATGAGGCAAACATTCATGTAAATAGAACTGAAAATTTAAAAAACATTCTCAAGTGATGACAGATAAGACTAGAAACCCAAGACAGGTGTACAAGATGTTCAAATAAACAAACAAACAAACACTATATTGAGTCGTTGGTGTCACTGCAGAATTTTGATTTGCTTTAATTTCAGTGCTAAATATTTGAGAGAAAGAATTGCCTATCCTGAAAGGAAACAAAGTTCTATAGTTTCTCTGAGCAACTACTGCCTCGTTTACTGGTCTTCCCAGGTACCTGAGCAAGCGCCACCTGGGTGTTGGTGTTACTTTCTCGTGTGTAAAATCCGTAGCTGAATGCTAATTACATTAACCTGTCCTTCAAAACACTTCAGAAATTACTTGTCTTCACATTAGCTACTAGAATTTAAGTGAATCAGTCAAGACAACCTCCTTCAGAGCTTCTTAGGCAAGAAAAACTCTCTTGTGTAAGAAAAGCGGCTGTACAGGATTTCAAATCTTGGTTTTCTTTTACTAGATACTCAACCTTCCCTTTAGGTATCACCACTTCCTCACCTTTGGGCTAGAATGTATTATTTTCACATTACCATGTTAATTTGGCTGTGGTGGTGAAGGTCTGTAATTCCAGCACAAGATCACGAGTTCAAAGCCACTATGGGCTCTAGGTCAGCCTGGGCTAGTTACATAATGAGACACTGTCTCCCAAGCTACCAAATTGCTGGATAGGTTCAGTGTAGTCTGGTTCTACCCTAAGCACTGGCATTGGGAACCCCTAGGGAAGTCTTACTCTCATGTCAGGAAAGCAGTGTGGGCTAGTATCCAGCACTGGCCCCAAGCACACTTGACTTATGAACCTCCCTGAGGTTTGGGTGTCTTCATCTGTATGGAGGACAATTCTTGTTGCCTCACAGTGTTTCAAGAATCAAGTGAGATGATGGGTAGGAGAGAGCTGATGGCACCAGGCGGAGTTACAGAAGTTATAATGCATGATGCACATCCATATTTCCTTTGGGGTGCTCACCTACCTACTTCACAGCTTCATAGCTAACTGGGTCCAAGGTACAGGAAGCTGAGTTAAAAGTCCCCATGTGAGGGCTGGAGAGATAGCTCAGAGGTGAAGAGCACTGGCTGCTCTTGCATAGGACCCAGGTTCAGTTCCCAAAACCCACACTGTAGCTAACAACTGTCTGTAACTCCAGTTTCAGGGGATCTGATACCGTCTTCTGACCTCCTCAGGCACTGCACCGCACAGCTCTTCTACCTGCATGCAGGCAACATACTCATAGACATAAAATAAAAATAATAAATAAAATATTTTCTAAAGTTCCTACGGGGCACATCATAGTCACCTTCTTTCTATCGTATTTTCTTCGGGTTTTGAAGATAACGATCATTCTTTCTTACCTCTGGCCTTTGATCACCTTCACTTTTATTCTTTCTCAAAAACAATTTGTTTTCTTTCTAGTGGCTGTGTAAGTAGCTTGTGAAAATGCTTTATAGCTACCTGTGTTTTCTCCATTTCAAAAATGAATTGTGAATTTGTGAAAAATGAATATATTTAAAATGTTTTCTCTTGAAATTTGTGCTTTCCTTTTAAGTGTCCTGAAATTTCTCCCAGGTGCTTACAGTCAGAGAATTTTAAACAATTAGAAAGTTGGAGCTTGTTTTGAACATAAGGAAGAAGGTCAGGAGCGGTTTCATGGCCTCTCCCATCAGCACGTGCTCCATTCCGAGCTGCATCCTTCAGAGTCACAAGAGTGGCAGTCTCAGGAACTGCGACATTTCTTCTTAAATACTCTAAAGCAAAGCGCACAGACAGGGCCTTATTTATTTAGAAGATATTTCCAAACTTTTTCATCTTTTCATGAGACATTTACTTAGGTGTGTTGTTTTAGTTTAGTTTTGTTTTTTTGAAGCAGGGTCTCATTGTGTGGCCTTGTTGGTCTGAAAGTCACAGAGATCCACCTGCCTCTGCTTCCTGCTTCCTGGGATAAAGGCTGCTTCACCATGCCCATCCTGGTGTGTGGTATTTTTAAAAATGATCTAAGATCATTTCTGCTGACCCTGAGATCTGCTTCCTGTTTGAGTCATTGTAGTTGTTAAGTGACTGAATTGGAGGGCATTACCAACTGAGCCTTTATTTCCTGCAAGATGATTGCATATTCTCTCCAGAGAGCTGTTTTTTATAATCTGCAAATGGCACTGTATCTATTTTCCCTGAGAATTAAGACAACAAAAGCATCTTTAATTATTAAAATCTTATAATTCATCAGTTTACTATTTTCAATAAAAGCTGTAATCACCAAGTGGCCTTCTTGTTTGCTTGATTTCACAAAGTCAGCACCCTTTTTTAATCTCTTAAATTAGTTATAGTTTCTCCACTTAAAAAATGATTAGCTTCTACATATTGATGAAATAGGTGCCTTATGTTTTTACTTTATTATTCTATAAGTTAGTTTGCACCATGTGCACACTACCAACCACAAAAACCAACAGGTCTCTTGGCTCAGCTCATTTTCTGATGATATGAGTCTCTTTGGACACAGAGCAATTCTGATGCCACATGCTAGTTCATGCTGCCTTTGTGACTGCACAGTCCCTCACATTTCAACCCAGTACAGGGGAGAGCCACAGTTCGTAGCTCTTTTAAAAGAATCCCCTAGCTGCCTTCTTTTTTATTCTTAAACCATTTAAAGTTTTTTAAAAAATTAATTTAATTTTACATATGTGGCTGTTTTTCTTTCATGCCTGTAAGTGCACCTGCTTGTGCAGTGTCAGAGATCAGAAGAGAGCGCCAGATCCCCTGGAACTGGAGTAACAGATAAGTGTTAGCTGCCCTGTCAGTGCTGAGGACCAAACTTCTGTCCTCTGGAAGAGCAACCAGTACTCTTAACAGCTGAGCCATCTCTCCAGCTCCTCTCTTTTATTCTTGATGACATAGTCTGCCCCTAAATTTTTAATTGCCATATTCTTCCACTAAGAGAGAATGTAGATTTCAGTTGTTAAACTGTATAGTGTATACTATAGAGAAATAATCAGACTTAAGTCTTTGCTTCAGTGTCTGGTTCTAATTCTTACCAGAATTCTTGAATTCTTACCTTTCTGTGGTTACAGTTCATTTGTTTTAAATACAATCATTTCCTTTTTTTTATAGGATACCACAGACTACGTTGCCTATGTAGCTAAAGACCCAGTCAATCAACGAGGTATGGAAAGTAACTTCCAGACTTTCTTAAGAACTGTTGGGTACCAACTATAAAAATCAACAGCTGTGTCTTGTTCTGTGACTTGCTTACTTGGGCTTGTTTATGTTTCTACTGGGCTAGATCTCCATGAAGGTGTAAACCTACTTCTCCCACTGTTGTTTCACAGACATTACAATGCCTCACACAGAAGTGATGCACAGAACTTTTTTATTTTGAGTGACTGAGTAGAAGAGTTGAGTAAATTTCTCATTTTAGGCTATTGTAAGGTTATTCAAGAAACTCATCTCCTGGCCATGCCTTGGGTCAAAGTCCGGATGGCGGTTCCTCAGATAATTAGACCTCTCAGGACAGATGTGGTTGGGATTACTGCTTATCCCTAATCCCTGGGGTACTTAGACTCCTTGGAGAGATGGGCTTAGCCAGTTCTCCTTCATAATTAGAATCTAGGAGTTGGAAAACTTCTGCCTCCCCAGGGATGGAGTTTGCCATCAAATAATTTGTTAAATTCATATGGAGTGGTATTTGGAAATTTGAAAAACTGTAACTCACAGAGGTAGAAATGCACATAGCATGTTGAGAAACAAAAATGTAGATTGCATGTGGAGGAAGTAAAAAACTGCCAGAGGGCAGATAGGAAAGAGTTAAGTTGGGTAGATGGGTAGAGAATGTCGTTTATAAAGCAGAACTTTAGAAAGATTGGTTTGGCAGCCTGTGGTAGTATAGAGAGAAACTTGAAGCAGGGCAATTCATTTGGAAGTGTGATGGTCAGAGTGAAATTATGAGACCTGGCCATTGGCATAGAGTCTGGCACGTGGTAGGTGCTTGGTTTTTGCCAAGAAGAACATAATCCTAAAAAGAGGAAAGAAAGAACAGATGACAAACACTTGGAAATGGCCATTAAAACTCTGAGCTGCATAATGTTGAATGGTAATGATCAGAGTTGGGTAGGAGACACAGGAGCTGGTGAAAGGGTAACTGGGGCCCAGCAAAGAGCGACTTCCCTGAAGAAAACTGATTGCTATCCTGGAGAAGACCTCTAAATGACAGTTATTTTTTCCTACCATTAAAGGACAGATAAGGCAGGAGGATTGCCACAAGTTTGAGGACTGCCTGAGCTGTGTATATTGTGTTTTAGGCTAGTCTGGATTATGGACTGGGACCCTGTCTTAGAAAAAGAAAAAGAGATAAAAAGAAGAGGGAAGGTTCATCGGGAAATGTAGCTATGAACTTGCTTTGCCACCTGACATTGTATTTCTTTCTTCTGTTACTGTGATAAAATACCCTGAAAAAAGCAACTTAAGGAAGAAAGGGTTCATTCTGGCTCATAGTTCAAGGATACACAGTCCATCCTCACAGGGAAGTCAAGATAGCAGGAGCATGAAACAAGATGTCACCTTGCATCCACAGTCAGGAAGCAAAGATGAATGCACGCTACTGCTCAGCTCTGTTTCTTTGCTTATACTGTCCAAGATTCCAGACGGAGAGGAAATGATACCACCCACAGTGGGTTGGTCTTCCCACCTCAATTAATGCAGTCAAGATAACCCCTCAACATGGACATGCCCAGAGGCCCATCTGCCAGGTGATTCTAGATTCTGTCAAGTTGACAATTGACATTAACATCACCATCACTGAATGTGTTGTTGCCTTTACTCCTGAGTGAACAGTGAGGAGTTCACAATCACAGTTGTGTACTGGGTGAGGGCCAAGTGATTGCAAATCTTTCCCCTTGCTTAACTCACTGAAACAAGCAGAAAGCATGATGCAGCATGCCCACTCAGAGAGCTCTGGCGGTGGGGCTGAGTGGTTTGCCAGATCCAGGCTGCTTGAGGGAAGACTGTGGGATCCCAGTATGTGCATGTTTAGAAGACTTTCAGGAAATAAACAGCATAATAGAGGTTGTAGGTTTTTCTTTAGCCATCAGTTTGTACACAGGTAATAAAGATCAATGTCAGAGTCAGAAAGACCAGGTTGGAATAATGTTTACCCCGTTTCATAGTATGATGGTGGATTGATTCAGATTCTCAAACCTTAGTGTGGTTGTCTCCTTTTTTAAGAAAAAATGTATTTTATGTGTATGAGTGTTTTACCCACATGTGTACCCATGTTGTGCAATACCTGAGGAGTCCAGAAGAGGGCATTGGATACTCTGGAACTGGAGTTGTTGCTACCATGTGGGTCCTGAGAACTGAACCCAGGTCCTCTGCAAGAGCAGCCAGTGCTCTTATCTGCTGACCCATCTCTCCAACCCTTTGTCTCCTTTTTATTTTTTATTTATTTAAATATCTTTATTGTTTTATTTTATATGTCTGAGTGTACTGCCTGCATGTATGTAAATGCAATGCTGGCAGCGGTCAGAGAGGGTGTTGAATCCCTTGGAACTGGAGTTACAGATGGTTGTTTGCAACCATGTGGGTTCTGGGCATGGAACCCAGTCCTCTGCAAGAGCAGCAAGTATTCAACTATTGAGCCATCTCTCCAGTCCTATTTTTATTATTTATTTCTTTATTTGGTGTGTCTATCTGTCTCTGTCTCTCTGTCTCTCTGTCTCTCTGTCTCTCTCTCTCTCTCTCTCTCTCTCTCTCTCTGTATGTGTGTGTGCTTGAGCCACAGAATGTTTGTGGAGGTCAAAGGATAGATAGTGGGACTCATTCTCTCCTTCCACCATGTGGGTCCCTCCATGCAGATCCTCAGGCTTGGCAGCAGACACTTTTACCTCTGAACCATCTCACAGGCTCTGTTTGTCTTTTAGGAAAACAGATGTGTTAAAGGAGATAGAGAACTTAGAATCATAGGGCAATTTTCTGGGGTTTAAAATTTAGTAAGCTGGCCCCCTGGAGAAGCTACTGAGCTCTTACCTGTTCTGATGTTAAATCTTTCTCCCTCAACTGAGTCCCTGGACTAGAAGTATTGCAGAGAAGAACCATCACAACTGTTGAATTCACAGAGAATGATTAAGTGCATCCTAGTATGCAAGGGAAAATGAAGTTGTTATGGAAGAAAAGTACCCTCTGTCTATCAGGACCTCATCATTTATTGAGAGGAACAAGCGCAGCCTGTAGGATACGCATCGGGAGGAAAGGTGTCGAGGGAACAGAACAGTGGCTTGTATGGGGTCTGTGCTCAGTTAGGGCTTGTGCAGATAAGTGTGTGTGTGTGTTTGTGTATGTGTGTGTGTGTGTGTATCTGGTGTGTGAGGTCATGCATAAAGGTGGGGTTTTAGAGAAGGGAAAAAGCATTCCTCAATCTAAAGGAAGTTTATGCATCAATCAAGATCATTTTAGAATAAGTAATGACAGGGGGAAATGTCCACAGTGTTGTTAAGCGCACAAAGCAGAAAATGAACTACAGGCACAATACGGTTTTTGAAAGGTAAGTTCACACAGAAAAAAACTTGGAAATACATGTGTCAAACTGCCAAGGGTGATTCTTCCTGCAGAGCGAGATCTGGGGTAATTTTAACTTCTACTTGGGACCTTTATATTTTCTAAAAATTCATGCAACAAATATTTATTATCAAAATAGTGAAGCCAGAAAGATGACATAAAGTTACTTGGTGAGTCAGGTTTACCCAGGGGGAATGATAGTTCTCCTGTCTAGGTGTTATTGGGGAATGGGGTTTCCTTTTGCTGTTCCTTAGCTCCATTGAAAAAAGAATTTAAAAATGGGCTCAGAAGGAAGCCCGAAGCCCATCCAATTAGAACGTGAGAGAAAAACCAGAGGACAAGCTGTAAATTCCCACTCCCTGGAGGAGGAGATGGAGAAGAGGCAGTCAGTCATGTCTGTCAAGTTAGGGTCAGCAGTGGAGGTCTGTGAGCAGCTGCAGAAGTGGGAGTGCAGTAAGAACGCCTGACACGTCGGGCAGACATACTAAGGGTTTTGGTTTGTATCCAAAAAAGAGCTAGGGGAGGGAGAAAAGAAAAGTTATGCTTTTTGAGTTGGAACTCAGAAAAGTGGGCAGACTCAGCAGTGAGGGTCTGCAGGCTCTTGCTCTGAGGGAGGACTTCAGGAGGAGCAGCTACAGAATCTCACAGTATTCCTCCCACCTGCTTAGCATGTCTTCAGGGGCATCAGCTTTCTTGAGGGTGGTCTCCATGTCAGGTGACTAATAGGCCCAGCTGGATTAAATAGTAAATCGGGTTTTAAACTCTGGGCATATCAGAATGTCATGTTTCTACCTAGGATAGAGGTAGATTCAGATTCCCGTTCCTCAGACCTGGAGGAAGTAGCCTTCCCCTGGTGGTCCTTAATGAAGTCATGATATCTCCACCTTTTCACATGGTGAATAGGAAGGAGGTGGGTCCATCCTGCTGGATGTGGCTCCAAGCCTGGCAATGTCGACTTGACACAAGGGGAGGGGACGGGCGAGAGAGAGAGAGAGAGAGAGAGAGAGAGAGAGCGCAAAAGAGAGAGAACACCATGCCTGCAGGTGCAGATTTTGATAAACTAGAACTTCTTGGCTAAAGAGTAGATCACCCAAAGAAGAATTCAGAAAGGAGAAAGGGGGTGCTGAGGATGTGGGGAGTGGGAGGAGGCCTGGGCTTAGTTCCTACTTTTCTATCCAGATAACTGCTGTCATTTTCCTGCCTTGGCTCAAACTTTTTGATGAACTCTTAATTTTATGAAAGGCCTTCTTTGTAGAGAAGGAAAGTGCCAGTAAAAATGTCAGTGACAAAGCATGGCCTTCTGTGACTGCTGTGAAGAAGTCCACATCCTCCTCAGCTCTCATTCCAAATCTGAAGCAGACCAGGAAGTTTTTGTGTTTTATCTGATTTTGTCTGTGAAGAGGCCCCAGTATACCTCTGTCTGGGTATAGGAAGGCCCTAGTCCGAATATTGGAAAGAAATTTAAAAACAATCCCCCTCCAAACAAAATGGACCAAAATGAACCTTCTAACAGAGATTTGTATTTATGGTTAAAGCACACTACTATCTGGACTGGTGAACCTTGGCCTTACTTCAGTTTGTAGCTTGGGAAGGCACAGGTTCCATCTCCAGCCCACAGCACCATCTGGTGGATTATCTGAGCCACTGACTTCTGGGCTTCAAGCTTTGTCTTAATTCTAGACAAAAACTAGTCTTTTAAAAACAAACAGACTGGACATGGTGACAAAGACCTTTAATCCCTGCACTCAGGAGGCAGAGGCTGCCTGATTTCTGTGAGTTCAAGACCAGTCTAGTCTACATAGCCAGTTCCAGGCCACCCAGGGTTACATAGTAAAGATTCTGTCTCAAAAAACAAAACAAAACAACAACTAAATAAGACAAAAATACCGTGGAAGAAGGGGCTGCTTTTGTGACAAATTACTGTTCAAAATCCAAATGAAGATGAAAAAGATTAAATACAAACCTGAGATTTTTTAAAACTCTTCTTCTCTCGGAGCTACTCAGAGCTACCAGGGGGAATCAAAGAAACTAGGTCAGATCTCTGTGGCAGTTATAACATCACCAAAAGTTGAGTTGCACTCTGCGTGGAGGCACGGGGCTTTCTGCATACCCATCTTTCTTCCTTAATCCCTTGTTGAAGACAGGGAAGTTCAGGACCAAGTGTTTTGGCTTAACATTTTTGTATGTAATCCAGTGCCTATTCCTATGCTAGTCTGTGGCCAAACTAGAAAAAGACAACTTCACAAAGCAGCCTACCTGTGAGTGGCAAAATAGCACTGTCAAAACAGATGTGTCTCCTGGGGATGGGAGGCAGGCAGAGCATCCGACTAGGGCCAGCTTGTTGTCCTCTGTCGGTTTCTCCATGAGAGAGATGGCTACCCTGCCTTTCTTTTCTTCATTTTTTTCTCTTTTTTACTGTTTAATCATTTAAAGATTTATTTATTTTTACTTTATGTGATGAGTAGTTTGCCTGCATGCATGTAAGGGTACCATGTGCTCGCTTGGCATCTGTGGAGGCCAGAAGAGGATACTGGATTCACTAGAGTGGAGTTAGTGATGGTTGTGAACCACCATATGGGTACTGGGAACTGAGCTTTGGTCCTGTGCAAGAGCAGCCAGAGCTCTTTGCTGAGCCTTCTCTCCAGCTCCCCTTTTAATCTTCTTAAAAAGCAAAATACTAGCAATTGCGTAATCAAAGCAAAGCAGAAAGTGTTGGAAAATTTGCCTATGATCAGGCAAAAATCAAAACCTCCAAGCATTAGAATGAGAGAAGCTGATAAAACTAAAATGTTGTAGAAGTGCACGCACATGACGGTGGTTAGTGTGTTTACCACCTTTCCTTGTTCTGTTTCTCAGAGGCCTGAAGTGGTTGTGGCAAAGAAAGGATGGAATGTAAGCAGGAGCTTCAGACATTACCTCTCATATTCTAGCAAGAGAGGACCTTAGCATTGGATGACATATTCAGGGTCCTACAGATGGTGCTGGAGCTGGAATTTGAACTCAGATCTGAATCAATTTCAGAGTCATTTTAGTCATCTTATTCTCTTGTCTCCCTCACGGGAAGGTCATTTTTGTCTGATTTCTGTTTGAATCTCCTACCACTCTCATTAGCTTCTTGGTCTTTCTCTCTTTTTAATATTTTATTTTTATTTTATATGTATGAGTGTTTGACCTGCATGTACATTAAGTGCACCTGTGCCATACAGTGCCCACAGAGACCAGAAGAGGGTGTTAAACCTGCTGGAACTGGAGTTATAGATGGTTGTTAGCTGCCATGTGGGTGCTGGGAACAGAACCTAGGTCCACTGCAAAAGCAGCCAGTACTCTTAACCACTGAGCCATCTCTCCAGTCCCTGATCTTTCTCTTTTGACATTTCAGCATTGAAGAAAAAAATTACAATAATTGTTGAAAATATTTTGATACATTCTGGTTTTGATTTCATTTTTAATCAAACCACACATATTTAAGATTTTAAATAAACAAATGAAACCCTCTAATAAGTGGCCTTATGGTGTGGTATTATTTCTGCTTACCCCATCAAATGCATCTCCAAGGACATTTTGCAGTTCTTAGTATATTCAGCCTGACCAGGAAGAAAAGACTTTATTTGCACAAACAACCCAAGCAATCACTCAGTGATAAATTCACTACTCAGGACTCATTGCTCTTGTTCAATAAACTCCACGACTGTTTCTTACAATAGTGTTATTAGTGTGATGAATCAATTATTCATTCAACAAAATATTTTCAAAACAACTTTAATATATTTTTCACCCTGAAAATCTTCCATAGAAAAAAAATTAAGGGGCAATATAAAATGACAATTTAAAGAGAAATGAAATATCTTCTTTTGGTAGAAAATATGTAAATTTAAAGATGTTTTGGGTTTTCAATACTAGAATTAGTTCCCGTCTCTTTCAGGACCTGAGTCCCATCTCTTCTGAAGGTCTTAAGGGACATAAATCTTTATAGTAAAGATGCAGAAGGGTAAATATCACATGATTTCTCTCATTTGTGGGTCCTGGAGTTCATTACAGATACATAAAGCCAATTTTCCACACACATCTATATATGATGTATATAGATGATATATAGACGATATATATATGATTATATATACACATATATGACATGAAAGCAGACGGAGACTAGGGGAAGGGAAAGAGAAAGGCAGGCTAATGGGAGGAAATGGGAGGAATGAAACCAAACACTATGTACAGTGAATACACACCAAGAAAATATTGAAAGAGATTCAGGTAAATGTAGAAAGTAATGAAATTATTCATCAAAAGGTTAATTTTAGAAAGCACATCTGAGATCACCATCAAGTTGAATGAAGAAATATTGTTAGAGAGTCAGCTACAACTTACTGTTTATCAGCCATGGAGATTCTATCGAAGAAGGAGAGAGTGACTTTTTAAATGTAATCAAATATGATATCTTTTCCAAGACAAAGCACAGTGTAAGCTCATGCTGCGGGGTAGCACTCTTAGATCATCCCACCAGAGCAGCGGTCTCTCTTCCTCGGACATTCTTGTGATTAGTTTGTCCCAGCGACCCCCCTCTCCCGCCAGATGTTTTCCCTGATACTTAATCTAATTGTCTGTGTGCTGTCTTGAGCCCACCCCACCCCCTTTCCTGTTCCTATTCTCAGAGAATGGCTTACTCCAAACTGCAACAACATTCTTACGTATATGAAACTATTATCAAACCTTTCCTCGGGTTTCCTCAGCACAGCCTCAGTTCTTTAGACTGTCCAAATACTCTGCTTTTGTATGTCTCATTCCTCATTGACTTACTACTTCTACCTCGTGTTCCTTTTCATTTTATTGCTTCTGTCTGTAACTTAGCCTAAGGACTCTTTCCAAGTCATCCTTTTGAAAGTTGCCTCTCTGTCCTACAAGGCCCTAAACATGACACCATACTCTAACCAAGCCAAGAATGACGTTATAGCGGGGTGTGGTTGAAAACACCTGCAGTCTTAGTATGCAGGAGATGGAGGCAGGAAGGTCAGGAGTTTAAGGTCATCTTTAGCCACAGAAAGGTGGAGCCAGCCTGGGCTACAAGAGTGAGACCTTGTCTCTATTTGACAAAAACAAAAAATGACTTTTCATATGATGGGGAGACTATAGTTTGTAAACGTAAGTTTCTGTTTTTACACGGTAGCGGCAGATTTGCTAGCTCTTGTAATGATGACATGCTGTTAACTGCCCTTACCATGTTTATCTAACATGTGAAAATGCGTCTCAGTAACTGCTTTTATGAGAAAAACGTCTGGTAAAGATGTCAGTATCTTTTGGTGATGATACATAACCAAATATGGCATTTAATTCTTTTTTTAATTAAAAAAATTTATTGAACTTTTGTGATTTTCAAACAATATAATTTGATGGTATTTAGGTCTTCCCCCTGCCCCCACCTCCCCTTACTGCCCCCACACCCAATTTAATGTACTTTATAACATACATACACACACACAGACACACATGGAGAGGAGAAAGAGAGAGAGAGAATGAGCTATAGAGTCTGATTTGTGTCCTCGAATGTCCTTCAGTGTGACTCTGTCCACTTGCGCCTGGTCAGCCTACCAAGAATCCCATCCCTGTAAGTAACTGTCTCTTCTCCCTCCCAGCAGCCATCAGTTGCCAAAAGTTCCTTGGGTTGAGTTGGGATTTTGTACCCACTTCCCCATGTCTGTGCTGGGGAGCCTGCATGGGCTTGGGCTTGTGCATGCTGTTGCCATGGCTGTGAGTTCATATGAGTAACTGGCCCAGATGTCTGGAAAACTCTATTTTTTTGTGTCGTCCACCACCTCTGGCTCTTACAACCTTTCTGTCCCTTCTTCCACAACAATCCCTGAGAATTTTTGAGAATTCCATTTATGTGTATTGTTTTTGCAATATTTCTCTCCTTCACGGCCCCCCACCGACTGGAATTTAACTCTTATTGGAGAGTTCTTAAGTGGGATTTCAAAGATCACTGGTTTATAGTAGTAATGGATAGGCAAAGGGTAAGTGGAGAAAGAGGTCTCCCAAGTCCTTCTCTTCACTATTTTGGGAACAGGCTTGGAAATTGCCTTTTGTTCCAGTATTCTATAATATGCCATGCAAAGACAAGGCCTCAAACCTGGCCTTCCTCTTGCCCTCCTCATTTTCTGGATTGACTTCAAGAGCTACCACGTAACTACAGGTAACGTCAAGGCAGTTTGACAGGCTGGGAGAGAAGCTCAGCAGGTCAGAGTACCTGCTGCCAGGCATGATGGCCTGAGTTTGATCCCAGAGACACACACAATGGAAGGAGAGAACCAACTCTCATAAGCTGTCCTCTGACCCCCACAAGCACACCATAGCATACACAATAAATAAACAAATAAATAGTAAATAAATAAATAAATGTAAAAAAATAAGGCAATCTTATTAAAATGTGGGGTCAAATATCTTCTTTGAGACCAAAATTTCTAAGTGTTTTAGATATGTATAATTTGAGTATTTTTCTCATTGGTTCATATGGAACAGGAAATGTTCATTATGCCATTCAGAGCTGAATGTATATGTAAGCCTATTCCATGCAATTGCCAGTAGTTCCATGTTCTGGAACTATTGTGCTTTGTGTAATGTTCTCATAAGTTAATCTTTTCTGTGTCTCCTCACAGCATGTCACATATTGGAATGCTACAACGGAAAGGCCCAAGATGTCATCAGTGCCATAGGGCAAGCTTTTGAACTCCGGTTTAAGCAGTACTTGAAAAATCCTTCCTTGAATCCTTGTGAAAGGTCAGCCACGAGTTGAATGATTATTTGATTTTCACTCTTTCTGAATATTTATAGATTAATATGATGTTTTCAAATTCACTAATTAAATGAGTAATTTTTTTCTTACAAGTAACATGATTTCAGGACGGACTGTAGAGACGCTGCTTCTCTCCCGTTCATACTTCTCCAGGTATTCCTCTCAGTCGCACTAACTGTGAAACGGCATCTCCCTCATGTCACCCAGAACTGTGGATTGCATAGTTATAACAGACATCAGCACACTTCTCAGATTTGTTTTAACCCCAGATCTCTTGTATATTAGTGAAACCCAAACCAACCAAAGAGCAGGACAACAGGGATTGAATGCCTCCTTGGGAATCCTGCTAGTTTGCTGGTTTGCTTTCTAAGCACAGCAGCTACTCTCTGGTGTGAGACAGATGTGACCCAAGGACCCAGTTGTTTTATCTGAGGCAGTGAAAGCTGAACCCTTTAGGCTACTAGATGCCACCCTGTGTGGGATGCAGTGAGGCCTCTGGCTCACACAATTCATGCCTAGATGTGAAACTCTTGGACATTTTAAAACATACCCCTCTCCAAATTGTCAATTTATGTATTAATGCATGTTAGGATTGAAAGTCTCCCTTTACAAGGTGGTCTAGGTCAACAAAGAAAGGGGTTACCAGAAGCCGAATGACAGCTTTTTGCCGGGTTGGCACAAAATCTTGTGTGTTGATAAAATAAGCTCACTTGAAAAAGATTTGATGTGGTGAGGAAAATAGCTCAGCAGGTAAAAGCACTTGCCGTTCAAGTGATTACCTGAGTTCAGATCATGGAACCCAAGGGAAAAGGCAGACATGGTGGTACACACCTGCTCCTCCTGTGGCAAGATGGGAGATGGAGACAGGAGAATCACCCAGCCTGGAGTACAGGGTAAAGCTGCAGACACCAGAGGCCCTGTTCAAAACAAGGCGGAGGGCCAGAACTGACTCCCAAAGCTGTTCTTTGACCTCCACATGTGTGCCTGCACTGTCACACATCTTACACACACTCACACACACACGTGCGCACATACACACACAATCATAGCAAGATTTGGTTTGATTTATTCCTTTTTATAAGAAACTTTTGCTAATTCCAATTTGGAAGAAAAGCCATTTGTTCTTTTTTTACGCTGTTTCAATGTTAAAACAATTGCATGTTTAAACATCTCTCCAACTTTTAAACAATCTCTCCAACTTGCCACATGTGATTTTAATAGTTCTTCATGAATCCCTCACTGGTCTACATTTGTGCAGACAAGATAGCTGGCCATAGCGCTCTTATTTTTTTTCATTTTAGTTTAGTAAGCGAAGGCCAGGCCCTCTACCCTCAAATAACAGTATCTAAATTTTCTCTGACTGAAACATTTCCAAAATGAAATGATTGAAGTGAACTGGAGATTCCCAGGAATACTTGGCATTTTTATGATCCTGTCACAAACAGTCTTGCCTTTAGGAGGTTCATTATTTACCATCATCATCATCATTTATCACTGGAGAGAAACACAAAAGCATCACCCTTGGCACACTTTGTTGGCTTACTCCATTTGGATTGTCTACAGAAATCTAAACAATTCAGTGTTTCAGTCCAGATGTTTGACATCACTTAAGCACAGCAATAAACTTAAAACATGAATGCATGGTTTTTCAGGATGATTTGCTTGGCTATGATCCCTTTGCAGTTGCTATAGCCTTTGAATTCCTGCCCAGCTTCTTGGGGATGTTTTTTTCCCCTTATAGCGAGGAGGTACATCCTGATGGGCCAGCTGAGGAGAGAGATCATGACTATTACAATGCAATCCCAGGGAAGCAGCCACCCACAGGTGGTGTCTCAGACGTGCGGATCAAGGTTCAAGCTACCGAACAAATGGCTTACTGCCCTATACGGTGTGAAAAGTTGTGCTATTTGGTAAGTAATGTTTTATTGTTGCTGGTACCAGCAGTCGACCTGCCCTTATTACTAAAGCCTTCAATTTCAGGATTTTCAAATGTATGTTTAGAGAAAGTGCCATTCTTCAAAAGCTGTGCCAGAGAGTGAATCACTGTCTGCACTGAATCATTTTTACTCCCAGAAGCCTAACCATAGCTTCTACAGATGGTGTCATATCTGTTGTCACTGGGAAAACAAGGACCATCCCACCTGCCATCTTCATCCTCATCCTTCCCCATCACTAAGACTCTCTTCCTGAGCAGCTCTCTCCAAACATAATCCTGACCCAGCCCCCTCCTGCCATCGCTGTGCCCCCGTTCTTCTTCCCAGTAACCTGTCTCAAAGTTGTTCTGTTAGTCTTTTCTCTTCTGCCTGCAGGTGAGCTTTGACCCACCAGTGCCGCCAACACCGCCTTGTCGTCTTTTCACTCACAGACTTCCAGGAGGCACTGCCTTCTTCATCTTTGCGTCACATCTGCACTAACTATACCTTTAAGACTCAGACTCTGCTTGACAGAGAAGTGACTTTGACCCTTCTGAATTCCTCATCCATCGGTGACCGTATTTGGTCCCTGTTGGATCTTTGTTCTTTTGTGGGGTCTCTTCTGTTAGCTTCCAAAACATTATTGTCATCTTTTCATCCTCTCCCTGAACTTCTTGGTACATCCCGTTTCCTCTCTCCCTTTCCAGCATTTTATCATGGATATTTCAAATGCACAGAAAAGTCTAAAGAATTCCTCACTGAACGCTCACATGCATAACATTTTATTAGATTTGTTCTATCACACGTGTTCCCATTTGTCAGCTGTGTTCCCATTTATGTGTGTGGGTGGTATGTGTGCATATGTATATGCGTGCTCACACATGGAGGTCAAAGGTTGATGTCAAGGGTCTTCCTCCATCACTTGCCATTTTATTTCCCGAGGGAGGGTCTCTTGCTGAACCCAGAGCTTGCAAACTGGGCTAGTCTAGCCAGTCAGCTTGATCCAGGGATTCCTCCTTTCTTGTCTCCCAGGGAGTACAAGGGCCACCAAGCCCACCTGACATTTACCTGGGTGCTGGGGATGAGAATTGCAGTCCTCAGACTTGTCTAGAAGCTTTTTTATCTACTGAGCCATCTCCCCAGCTATTTTTGATACTTTTAAAAGCAAGTTGTATTTTTTTTCTATCATATTTTCTTCCATCTCCTGCCTGAAAACACAAGCTCTCCCTTGCCAATGAAAGCATTTTTCATGGCTCCTGGGTTTGAATCTGGCCTGTAGCCTGTGGCCTATACACACGTTCTTCTTTCTCAAACCCATCTCTTCAGTTTCAATACCAACTTGCATTGTATCAGTTACTTCTATCAAGGCTGAACTCAGCATTTTCTTAGCTCATGGGACAACCTTGTTGTCCTACCTTGTTTAAGCCAGGGTCTCTCTTGTTGTTTGCCCCTTTGTGTCCTAGGTTAGCTGTTGCAGGTACTTCTGGGAACTTTCTTGTCTCTATTTCCTATTTTGCCTACTGGGATTTGCCTACCGCAGTGGGAATCTGAACTCCATTTTTTACATTTGTACAGCAAGTACTTTATCCACGGAACCATCATTTCTTCCGCCCAGATAAATCTTCCTAAAGCATACACACTGCCCTTCTCAGAGTTGCCAGCGTCTCTTCACTCCAGTGCTGATGACAAGACATGTCTTCATGGTTGAAGCCCTTTGATTGACTGCGGTCTTCAAGAACAAGAAATGGGTCTGACACAAACCTCAGTAGAGTAGGGTTCTAGCCTGTCACTGTTCAGACACAAGTCCTAAAATACATTTTCGAGGGCCTAGGAAGATAATCTGCTTGGTAAAGTGCTCGTTGGGCAATTATGAGGACTTGGTTTCAATCCCCAGATCCCACATTAAAAAAAAATCTGGGTGTGGTGTTATGTACTTTTATCTCAGTGCTGTAAAAGGGAAGAGGATATATATTCCAGACTCCCTGGCCAGCCTAGCCTAATCAGTGAGCCCTGCATACAACAATTCACACATGCTTAAGATTCGATTAAAGAATCATGCTCTAACTGAGACTGAGTGTCAGAATGGGACTTTTGGAACAGAAGAAGGAGCCCTTGGGATACCCTCCACCCCCACATCAAGTCCACCTTATAACTCCCAAGGAAGACCACCTAGATTCCCAGTTTCCATCCTGTCAGACATCTCTTGTGTCAGAAAGTGAAGTTACTTCCTGTATTCTCTTCAGTATTATTATTTTTTAACTTTATAAATGGACATGGCTTTTAAATAGCCCATGATTTGTTGTTCCTACAGCCCGGGAACTCCAAGCGCTGCAGCGAATATGAGAACTGTGTGGAACAAAGCAGAGCAACAGGTAGGTGCAACGCCTTTCCCCGAGCCACCCCCAAGTCACATGAAAAATGGGCCCTAGCTCTTCCTCAGGAAAAGCCAGGTATGAACTAAACAGGTGCAAAATCACAGTCCTCAGGCCGCACGCTTCCCGGAGAGCTGGATGCCTCGGTGCATCACTGCACAGCCTTGTGGTCCCTTGCTGTCATGTGATCACCAGGCTGGTGGCTGTGCCTGTGGGCTTTGCACTGCTCTGACATCATGAAAACCCTCACTGGAAAGGGGCTCCCTTTGCTCAAAACTCAAGGAAGTTCCATCCAAGACAAAGCAGTAAATTAATGTGGAAACTGATGTCTGCCAAATCCATTGGGGTTAAGCTATAACCTGTGTTCCATTCAGCAAGCGGAACACAAAGGAGATTTGAGCTGGGAGTGCGTTAGTTAGTGGCCACCATTGTGCGATGTCAGGGACCTTCTTGTTCTTCTCATCCATGAGTTCTTCATTTACTCAACAGTTTGCTCAGTGGCACTTGTTTGAGACATCTCATGGTTCAGCTGCTGTGCTAGACAGTAGGAAGAGAGAGTCAGCTGACGCTCATGGAGCTTGCAGTTGTCAGGAAGACATGCCTAAAGAGGCCAACCTATGACTGTTTCCAAAACTCAAATTGTTTTGGGAACAAGGTGTTACAGAAACCAGATTTGATCTGGAGGTACAGAAGGTCACCTCAAGGAAGTGACAACCAGGCCCAAACCTGAGGGATGTGACAGGGAATTTTGTAGGTGCAGCTCATGGGGGAAGAAAGAGAGTGAGAGAGAGAGAGAGAGAGAGAGAAAGAGAGAGAAACATTGAGAGAGAGAGAGAAACAGTGAGAAGGGAGGTATAAGCAGATGAATGAGCACTGGAGCTAAAATGAAGTGTGCAGACCACTGCACAGAACGCGCAGGAGCAAAAACAGAAAGACGACTCCCAAGTCTGCAGCAGAGTCCTGAGGAACTCCCAGATTTCAGCTCTGCTTGTTGCTTCTCCACCTCCTGTCCACTGAGCACTCAGCATGTCCCTGACCTCGGTCACTAGCTTCTGAAGGGAGTCTGGGTTGGTACTCTTCAGCACTTCTAGAGTGAGACTGCATGTGCTAAATGACCACACAAGTGGGAGGGATGGAGCAGGCTTCTCCCTTTCTGCAGGAGTTCTCACCTTGCTTTTCATTCTCATTTTGAAGTATTCTTCTTCCAAAGCATACATTTACAAAGGAAGTAGTGGCTATTTCAACTTCATTCAAGATTTTTCTTTTTCTAAGTTAAACCTTACCATAGAGACCAATTTATTGTTTCGATTGCCTTGGCTTTATTTCACCTTTAAACCGTATGACCCTTAATTACATACACATACACACATACACACACCCTAAAGTCTTGTAAGCTCAACCAGATTCAGGATTAGACTTTATAATAAAAATTTGTTTGAAGTCTAAGATATGCTTTTTTTTCCACTGAATTAATTTTAGAAGTGATGGCCAGCTCCTATGTACGTGCACTATGTATATGAATGTGCATATATATAGGAACTACATAGTGAGTTCCAAGCAAGCCATGGCACAAATATATATATTTGGTTTTCTGAGACAGGGTCTCTCTGTAGCCCCAGCTGGCCTGAAACTCACTATGTAGAAAAGGTTGACCTCCATTTCACAGAGATCCACTTGTCCCCGCCTCACGAGTGCTGGGATTAAAGGAGTGTGCCTGGCTGGTAAATGTGTATTTTTTAAAATTACAAATACAAAAAGGGTTTAACTGCACACTCACTTTTTAAATAATGGCTCAATGGTAATGATGTAATAGGGAACTTTTCAGAATCTTGGGAGGAGAGTGATTGTGTTTTTAATTGGATAAAAGCCTTTGGGCTAGGTGTTCTCCCCCTTAAATGACTGAGATACAGCCTGTGTCCATAGAGAAGCAGATGCTGAGTTCCAGTGTTAAGAAGTCGTAGCCCCAAACCTCAGCCCTCAAACAATATTGGGAAAAATCTCAACCCATGCCCCAGAAGACACAAGTAAGGTTCATCCTGTTGTGGTAAAGAAAGTTCTTTACCACAGTGTCCTTTGACTCCTGCCTGTGACTACTTGTTTAAAAAGTAATCCAAGTGCTGGGCATGGTGGTACATGCCTTTAATCTCAGCACTCAGGAAGCAGAGGCAGGACAATCTCTTACAATCAGTAAAACCAAGGCCAGCCTGATCTACATAGTGAGTCCAAGCAAGCCACGGCACAATAATAAGACTTCAAATAAAATTAAATAAAGATCTGAAAATTTTAACCAATGAACAAAATATCCAATTGCTAAAGTAACAAATGCATATTTCCATGGTGTTTCCCTGAAAACTTAGGAGATAGCTATATAAATATTCTCAATAAGGTCTGTTTCTTTCCTCCCAAGACATTTATTCAAGCATTGTCTTAAAACTTGAATTCTGGGCATGTTAGAAATATTGCAGTGGCTGTTGAAGGAATTCATGTGTTTATTAACTGATAATACTAAATTTACATATGAAAAAATAATTAGCAAAATAGAATTATGTTTCCCCAATATTAAAGTTAAAATAGAAATTCTAATTTTATTTATTTTTATTTCATGTGTATGAGTGTTTATTAATACCTGCATGTATGTACATGTATCATATACATGAAATGCCCACGATGGCCAGAAGAGAGCATCAGATTCCATGGAACTAGAGTTATGGATGGTTGTTAGCCACCATATGGGTACTGGAAACTGAACCTGGGTCCTCTGCAAGAGGTGCTCTAAACTGCTGAGCCATATCTCCATCCCTGAAATGCTGATATTTTAAATCAACATGACATTAAATTTCCATAAACTCTTAAGAATTTTCATCTGAAAAAACTATCACAGTAACATATACACTGTATCTATATATGTGTTTTCTGCCACAAACTTTTAGGCACTTTGACAAGGTTCTCAGAGGAATATTAGATACAAAGAACATTTGGATATATTATAGCTTGTATGTGTGGCTCCTGTCAACCACAGAATCTAGCCTAGAATGAGTTTAAATGTAGGTATGGGATGGGGTTCTTGAAAACATTTTAAGATCACATTAAGCACTTGAATAGGACGGTGTTTTGTGAAAAGAATGGCAGTTTCGAGGGAGCCTGGGGCTTCTGTGCATTCCTTTGGTTGGTAAACTTGATGTGATAGGCTCTAGTTAATGCTTTTGTGGGGAAGCACATGAGTCGACACAATGTGAGAGAGGTCAATTTGGCATCTTAGACTATGATGGGGTTGTTTGCTCAGAGAGGGATGAATAGATGACTGAGTAGAAATTCATCCATTTATTCATTCAGCTGACAGTTTTTTTTCTAGTCCAGACATTGAAAATACAGAAGATACACACAAGTAAGAAAATGAGTTCTAGTCTTCCCTGAAGGACCCAAGGTATCTGCAGTCTCAAGGTGTGAGAAGGCATGTAGACAGATCCAATATGGACTGGCACCTTCAGCAACCTGGAGGGAGGAGGATTCTGGAAGCCTTCCAGAAGGAGATGATTGCACTGCAAAATTGTAAAGGAAAGATAGGAATTAGGTAAAGAAAATGGAGAAGAGAAATTCCAGTAAGTGTTGCAGAGCCTCAGGGAATAGGCAAAAACGGAGCCACAGGCACTGTTTACGAATGCTTACGTAAGGCAGGCACCGCATTCAGCATCTCACCAGTATTATTTCATATGATCCTTACCACTGTGTTTTACAGATAGTAAAAAACTGAGACTTACATTAGTTAATTTGCTCCAGGCCACACACATAATAAGAGGTACCACGAGGATTTGAACTGAAGACCCCATGAATTTGGAAGCAGACCTCCTTGTCACTTGCAAGCACTTTTAGTTAGATTCCACTTGCAAGAAATTTTTTATGGACAGGGCTCCTAAATAAATGATTGTTTGGTATATCAAGTGCTCAAATGCTCTTAGAGCATTTATGGATAAGTTGAATTTACATTTTAAATCTCAATCTGTCTGCAGAATTAAAATTTGGGGACAGAGTCTAATCTGACTAGGTCATTGTTGTTTCTAAACTTATAGCACAGCTAAGGATGAGCTATGTTAAGAGTAAAAGATTTGTCTTTAGTCCTTGATTTCGTTGTACTAATCTTTTAGTCACTTATATTTGAAAAAATACTATCATTCATAAATTCAAGCAAACATAAACTACCATGTCACAAAATGTACAAATACATTGTCCTTCTGACCCCTCCCTCTGTAGAGACCCCACAGTCCCCTCCTGACCCCTTCCTCTGTGGAAACCCCACTCCTCCCTCAGGATTTCCTACGTAAAAGTGTGACGCCTGTACAACCTGCAGCAGCTGACAAGTAGTAAAGAGCGGAAGGAGGAGAGGCAGTCTTCCCACTGCCCTCCCTTGCTCGGTATTTTCCTAAGTTTCCATACTATGGATCATAAGAACCATATCCCTATCCACCGTGATGTGAAAACTGATGCAAAGTTTCCCTTTTGGACCACATCAAAGGAGTTTAATGACTGAAGCAATAGAAAAACTAGTGTTGTTTTGTGGTAAGGCAGGCAAGAGCCATGACTTTGGGTGCAGTGGAGCATCACTGCTTCAGGTACAGCCTCAGGGCAATCCTGTAATGCATATAACTAAAACTGTAAGTGTACTTATTTAAACAGAGAAGCAAAAAAATTATCCTGGCATTCTTAGGATGATATAGAATACCTTATGTCACCAAGTCATGAAATACTATGCTAATGCCGATACATTCAGTAAGTTAATTGCCAGACACATGAAGGGTTACAGCTGTGAGCAAAGCAGACATTACCTTTGCTCTCATGGGACCAGCAGTCTAGAGGCAGTACAGACCTTAAACAAGGAACAGAAATGGAAGAACTAGCTAATCATGTGGAATGGCCTTCAAATAGTAAGTACACACTTCTAGAAATTCGGAGACCTCATCTAGTCTGGGAGGATCAAGGCAGGCTCTTCAGAAGCAAGAGATGTTTTAAGTTGATATCTGAAGGGTAAGAGTGATAGGGAAGGGGAAAAGCCTGCCAGTCAAAGGAGACAGGCCTTAGGGCGGGAGACACTGCAGGAAGGCCCTGGCAGAGCCTGGGGAGAAGGGAAGAGGTAGGCAGCCAGCTAGAACGAGCGGGGCTTACAGCTCACCAGGTGAGGGAAGGAACCAGAAGGTTTCTAAATCTATGAGAAATATGATTAGATTTTTCAGTTTTAAAAGACCATATTGTCCAAAGTATGCAGAACAAAATGGAATGGGAGAGAAGAGGCTAGGAGGGGAGGAAGAGATAACCGAAGGCCCGGGTCCATCCCACTGAATAACAGTTTAGCATCAGCAATCACTGTAAGGCTGAGCTTGAGAAGAAAAAACTGAATGGAAACAAGTCAGAGTTTCCAGTCTTAAGAATTATATTTGATCCATGTAATCCATCGATTCACTTTGAAGTTAATTTAATGCAAAGGGAGAAAGAATTTGCATTTAGTAAGCTTTTTTTAAAGTGTGTGTGTGTGTGTGTGTGTGTGTGTGTGTGTGTGTGTGTGTGTGTGTGTGTGTCTGGGTAGCCATAGATATTCAAGTTCAATGTGAAAAAGATTTCCTTATTCCTAGACTATCACTCTGAGCTACAGACTGTGTGGTTTGCTCAGTGGGTTGTTGCTCTCACTGGTCATTCCCTTTGGATCCTCTGCTTCTCTCCTCTCAGTTTGTTAGCTGTCATCTCAAAAGGAATGAGGCATCAAGAATGAAGGCCAAAGAGAGGATGATTTCTCCTCAGACCACTACTTTTCTGACCTAAACGTCAGCATTCAGTCCTGGTGTGGGATGGGCATGACTCACAGCTCCCTGTCACTTCTCAACTCAAGCCTGATACCCTGTTTATAAAGTAAAACTACAATGCACTGTTGCTACTAATCCTTACAGGTGTTTCCCAGGCGAGAGGGATGCAGTCCTCTCGAGTGGATCTATTTGATGACCCCTGCTACATTAACACACAGGCGCTTCACAGTACACTTGGCTATGCTGGAAATCAGAGCCCAACTCAGCTACAGGGGAGCTCATGGCACTGTGGAAGTAAGTACCTACCCATTGTCTATTCATTCCATTCATTTCTTGGAGCAGTGGCAACCAATGACTACAAACTTAAAGTCTTAAAATAGCAGAATTCTATTCTCTCAAAGAGGTTACCTGCTTCAAATCAAGGTGGCAACAGGACAGGTTCCCCTTGGTGCACTGGACATTGTGTCCTTGTATCTGAAGCCTGCTGGCAATTGTTGGTATTCTTTGGCTTGCAGGCACTTGATTCCTATCTCTCTACCTACCCGTGTAGGTAGAGGGGTGTGTGTCTCGAATAGCCTTCTCTTTGTCTGACAGGACAAGTCCCTTCATTTTGGATGATGTGAGATGGCTGCATGACATAAGGTCATCCATTTCAAGATCCTTAATTTTATGATATCTGCAAAGGCCCTTTTTACCAAATTGTATATTCACAGGTGATCAAGACTCAAATGTATCTTTTGAGAGACCACTATTTAGTTCATTTTAAAGAATATTTCCTTGACTTCTTTGAGGAGTTAAAAAGATTCTTTTATATTTTTGGTCTTCTTGAGACAGGGTCTTCCTGTAGCCCCAGTTGCTCTGTAGACCAGACTGGCCTCGATCTTACAGAGATCCACCTACTTCTGTCTCTTGAGTGGTGGGATTAAAGGCTTGAATGTTCTTTTTTAAAAGTTTTTATTATACTATATTATACTATCATTTATTTATTTGTGTTTATGTGTGTGTGTGCTCACATGCACGCTTCCATATGTACAAGCACGTAACATGCAGGACCACTTGCAGGAGTTAGTTCTCTTTTCCACTGCATGGATTCTGAGGATTGAACTTGGGTTATCAAGCTTGGAGGCAAGTGTCTTTACCTGCTAATTCTTTCTTGACTTCAGTCCTCCATAGTTAATAAGGAATCAGAGCTTTATGGAGATATTATGGATTTCTAGAATTTAGCACATTATTTTTGAATAATTCTTCCAGACAGTTTGAATTTATTTTCAATTCTGTTACATTTCTGATGTGTGTTTTTGATGAAGGAAGGGCTATCAAAACCAGAAGACAGTCTTGGATTTGTTTATTTGCATGAGGAACAATAGCCACTATTTCTGTTCTGTTCAGCAACAGTATTAATTTTATTTATTTCATACCCATTGATAGGACATCTGTGTACATAGCATTTAACAAAGATGGCTGTGCTCTTCAGTCATATGCTGTGGGTCAAATACAACAAGGCACACGAGCATTGTTTTCCTACCAAATTGCTTCCAGGGTAAATGCATAAATAGAAACATAAATAAATAAAAGCAAAATGAACCAAAAGTCTACAGTTGTCTGAAAATTAAACAAAAAGTGTTTATCATAAAATAATGAAGCTTGGTGGCTTTAAGTTTGGCCTGATGTCAAATTTGGTTTGCTCCAAAGTTGGAGAACCAGTCCCTGAGAGAAGTCCTTCAGCTAGCTTAGAAGTTTCTCTAGAGAAGCCAAAGCCAGTTTTCAGCCAGTTTAGCTGAGGTGGTAAGAAGGGGGTGGGGTGGGATTTTGCTGGGCCCAGGCTTCAACAGACTACCTTACCTCTCTAGACTGAGACCTCAGAATCAGCCCTTTGGTAAGTGGTCTGCCTTTCTGCAAACTTTCTAAGATCATTCTTGGCACCCAGTCTAACCAAATTGGTTCTCTGGAAGCAAATACTAAGCTGGAAGTTGGCATGCAAGATGTTTATGGGCACCAGTATCTGGAAGCAAGGGGAGAAAGTAAGGTTGGCAAAGGGGAAGGTAGAACTATAGTACAGGCCTGTGAAAGCCATGGGTCTGTCAAAGTTGTCCTACGCTGGACCCAAGGGTAGGACAGGATGACCTGTTTAGTACCATGAATCTGTCTAGGTGTGGGCTACTCCAGGCAGGGCAAGTCCTTGGTTACTGAGGCAGAGCCTGAAGGGGCTGGTCAGCTGAGGGCTGACTGCTGCATATCAGGCAGTTGGTCCTTCGTTAAAGGAAGATGTGGACAATGAATCTCTGTTTCTCTCAGAGGGCACCTTGTGAGATGGATGATGGGAAATCAAATTAATTCAGACTGCTTTAATTAGATGACTCAACTGCTCCATGTGAAATGTCATGTGTGAATAAAATAATATTTGTTATAGGGATGGCTTTAAAAAATTACTTTTTGGAGTGCATATGAGACAGAGTTAGCTCATAGAATGTCCAGAAATGTAACATCTTAGAATCCTTAGATAGTAAGGGCTACATTAGGTGATCTGGAATGTATTTTGATTAATAACTCTAGTTTTTTTAATAATTTAGTATTCACTGTAGATGATAGATAGCAAAGAAACAACCTTTTCTATATTCAATTTGATAATATGAAAGGCAAAATTAATCCATAGGAAAATTAATTTGTGTTAATAGCTGAACATAAGATTTTCCTGACTGTAGTTCCCCTTTTTTCCTTTCTCTCTGCATTAGTGTCAGTATGTTTAATCATTTTTCTGGACTCTGCATCTTTCTTCTTATTAGGTTTTAATGTACCATAACCCTCCTGGGATTTTTGATGACCCCTTGAGATTAATTACAACCATTCCTCCCTCCAAAAAATTAAGTCCAAGTCCAAACACATTAAAGCATGTTAGACTTCTATATTCAACCTCAACGGGGACTGAGGAACCATTGCAAAAGAGGGTGTGGAAAAACTGTAAGAGCCAGGGGTGGTGGATGACCACAAGGAAACAGTTTTCCAGGTGGTTGGGAGCTCGCTCATATGAACTTACAGTAACGGTGACAGCACAAGACCCGTGCTGACTCAAACCAGACAAAAATCCAGCATAGAAATCTGGAAATGAGCAAGAAGCCCCAACCTTAGCCGAGTAACTATTGGTAACCAATCACTGTTGGATGATGGAGAGTTGATCTTCTTTAAGGGAATGACACTAGATAGGCTGACCAGTGGATGGACTTACACTGAGGAACATCTGGGACACAAAGGTGACTCAACAGACCTTAACACATATGACAGAATGCATGAAATCTGGTGGTGGGTGGTCTATCGAGGAGTGCAGATAGGGGAAAGGGCCGAAACATGATTAAGAAGTATTGTATTAAACACATAAAACTGCAATAAAAAAATTTTTAAATGTTGGTTTAAGACTATCTGGTGAGACAGAGCAGGAGTAACTTTTCCATGCATTTTTCTATAAAATGCCTTAAATGGACCTTCAGTCTCTCTTCTATAATAGTTCCTCCTTTTCCTTTCTTCTTCCTTAAATATCTCTTTTATCTTCCTTTATTCAGACAAGCTTGCTGATCAGCACAGGATAAAAACAAGCAAACGAAAACCTAGAATTCTAAGTGTTTCCTAGAGTGCTCTTGGGGTTCCTCCACTCACCACCCCCCCACAGCTAACATGAGGGTTCCTCCATTCAACTCACACACTGCTAACATGAGTGGTCCTCCATCCATCCCACACACTGCTCACATGAGAGCTCTGATCAGTCTTTACTCTGTCAGTAGCAAGAGAGTTTCTTTAGTTCCACTATGATCAGCTTAAGCTGCTTGAACAAAAAAAGTGCCAAAATATTGCCATTTAAAAAGGATTGGTTTGGTTTATTTTTTTGCCCGATGGTTCAAATCTTGGTGGCCCAGGATGAGGATGAGGCCAAACTGCCATTTTTGACATCTGGCTTCCATCTCTGGTTCAAGGTACCTGCTTCAGTTCTCCTCTGTATTCAGCCAGGGAGAAGAAAGGGCAGAGTAATGCATGCGCATTCCTTCTAATGAGATGACCCAAAGTGGCAGACATGATTTCTTCTCAGGGGAAGACATCAATAATTTCTTCATTTGCCACTGGCAAAACTCAGACATGTGACCTTACATTACCAAAAGTTATTCTGTCTGGGCACCCAGGTAAAACTTGAGAGTTCTGGAATGTAGTGGAAGGGTAGGCAGGGACTGATAGAAAATTAGCTGTCTCTGCAGAAGGACACCTTTGCACTGCTCAGATATCCAAGTGGAACCCTGCGCATACGGCATGCACTGCAGACCCCTGCGCATACAGCACGCCGTGCAGACCCTTGTCTGCCAAGCTGTCTTCCCCCGCCACACTCAAACTTGATGGTGGCATAAGGATAGCATAACTGCAGTAAGACTGATCATAAGGGAGCTGTCGACTGCACAGGGACGCAACCCAATGCTGTGCAGGAACTCTGGGGCTTTCTGAGCTGGAGATGGAGATGTTTGCTTGGACCCTGGCCCAGCTTTTTGAGAAGACCCTTGTTTGTTATTATCTGTGGCCGGCACTGGGCACTCTGGGTTGTTCTTATCACCATCCTCCATGAGTTCTCTTAGAACACATGCTGGGGATGTGCCTCTCCGGAGTCTTTGCAGCCTGCTTCACTTTGATGTGGGCACAAGAGGTTGGAATTTCTATCAGGAGCCAAGCTCATAGACTAGAGGTATTGTGAATTCTTTGGCAATAAAATTTTTTCAGAAACTGAGTAGGATTCTACTTCATTTGAGCAGAGTTCTTCCACTTGAAGTTTCCCAGACTGTTCCTTTTTTGTCACTGTACTGTTTGAAGGCTCTGTATTAATGTTCTCTCTCAGGCAATTTTCTCCATTTTATTGGACCAGTTCTCTTTTAGGTTTGTAGATTTTATTGATCTTTCTGAAGTATCTGGCTTTTAATTTCCTGTTTTTTTTTCCATTTTTATTATATTTTACTATGTCTTTGTTTTATATTCTTTGAATTTTCTTCTTTATCTCTTTTATAGGTTTTATAATTTATACACTAAGCTCCTCCCACATGTACATCTATTTCCAGGCTCTTGTATTTCCTTGAATGGGCCAGTTCTCTGTTCTATAGCAATGTACTCACTACCATATACAAGTGGACACGTCTTTGTAATTTTCTTAAGGGACACATAATTCTTCCTTTATATTGCAAATAATTTTTCTCTAGGTGTTATCTTTTTGTTGTTGTTTTGTAATTTTTGTTTTGTTTTGTTTTGTTTTGAGATGGAGTCTCATTGTATAGTTCTGGCTGGCCTGGAACTCGCTATGTAGACCAGACTAGCCTGGAACTCACAGAGATCCACTTACCTCTAACTCCTGAGTGCTGGGATTAAAGGCATGTGCCACCATGCCCAGCCCTCTGGGTACTATCTTAGTCTCTCATTTTTGCTTATCATTTTTTGGGCAAAAATTAATAACAAATTTTCAGGTACTTTATTGAGCTATATATATTCCTGCTATATAATCTTCACACACCTGGTAAGTCATACTAATAAGCTGTATACAGTCATTCCTCAGTCTTTTCCGGTTTCATAATTGAGAATTAGCTGACTTACCAAAATGTAGTTGTAACCTTCAAGTCAATACTCTGAGTGCTTTGGCAGTGATTTGAAGACATGCACAGAGACGGACAAACCTTCAGTCATCTGAGGCATGCTCCCAGCTGAGGACAGACAGGGGATAACGATACCTTGTTTTGGTTTTCATGGGATAAAACAGTGTTTAAACCAGGTGTTGTGGTGCATACCTGTATTCCCATTACTTGAGATTCTAAGATGGGAGAAACTCATGAATTCAAGGCCATGCTGGGATACATACTGAGTTCAGAACAGCCTGGGTAACATAGGGAGATGTCTCAAAAAACCAAACACCAACCAAACAAACAAAAATCCCAAGTGTTCTTTTGTGGTGTATTTAGTACCAACCTTTTCATATTTTTGTGCTATTTATTAATCATTTCACTGCTTAAAATATTCCCCAAGATTGGTATTAAAGTACTGTCTAGTATTTTATAAATGAAAGACAACTATGATGTGCCTTAAAGAGAAAATGTATGTTGTATATAAACGTTGATCAAATATTAATTACAGTGATGTAGACTGTGAGTTCAGCGTTAATATATACTAAACCTGGAATATTTAAACAAAAACCTACATAAAATAAGAGTGGGTTGATTGATTGATTGATTGATTGATTGTGTTGTTGTGAGCTGAGGCTTGCAGGACTGCAGATCATTTGTTTCCTGTAGGAGTAATGGTTTGTTTTTCACGAATTCAGTGTTTGCAACTTTATAAAGCCCAACTACTGCTAATAACCAGAACTAACTGGACTTACATACAGTTCTCTACAATAGGATATGAAATCATGTGTTCAGGGCAGAATAGGGTGGCAGCAAAAATGCAAATAATGAAGAATGGTATACAGTGAAAAGATTAAAAATCCCATTCCCAGCCCTGATGCTGTATCCAGTCCTCTAGATGTCAGCCATTCTTCTGAATTCCTCAGAATACTGGTGACTGGTTGGGGATCTATTACTTACCTTTCTGCCTCTCTCTACTTCCTTCAAGAGCATGCATAAGCCAGGGTGATGCCCTTCTATACTTGCTTATCTGTCTTCTGTTTCACAGATGGATCTATATTAAGCACATGAATTCCTTATTTTCAGTTGTTCCATAGCAGCAAGATAGTGGATAATGTACTACAGCATTTTGTGGCATTTAGTGATAAGACCATAGTTTGATTTCTTTGTTTTTGTTTCCCAAATTAAAATAAGTTATCATGTATAATTTATTTGTGCTTTTTGAGACAGGGTCTTCCTGTAGTCTCAGGTGGCCTGAAACTCGCTATGTAGACCAGACTGGCCTTGAAGTCATAGAAATCCACCTGCCTCTTCCTCCTGAATGTTGGGATCAATGGCAAGTGCCACCACTCCTGGGAACATGTATAATTTTTAAAATGAAAATAAATAGGAAACCATCACATATTCGGCCTTTAATAGAATTTGATGTTTAGTAGGCATTTGAATGACTGAAATTGCCCAGAACTGTGTCTTGTACTTGTGACACTCTGGGAACCTATTAGGAAAACTTGTCTGCATCCTCTGGCTGGCCTATAATCTGCTGACTCTTTTCAAGATGATATAATGTCTGTTTTTCCACTGTGTTGTCCTTTTCCAAAAGTTGTCCATAATCTCCTAATAAACCAAAAGCCCATCTTTCTAAGATGTGTGTGCCCACACAGATGCATGCCCACATGCATTTCCTCCCAGTCACACAGAGCCTGCCCCTGACACAAACACACACAGGACTATTCATTAGAAGTTTTCCATTGTGCCTGAAAGCAGGCAGCATCAAGGCCAACTACAAGTATTGTTCATTAGTCTGGACACATTTCATTAGGCCTTATCTGGCAGCAATAGGAAGATTTGATTATTTGTAGAGAAGAATTATTTCCAGTCATTAGATTTAGACCAAAGGTTTTTTTTTTTTTTTACTAGATATATTTGTGGTGATGCATCAAAGCTGTCTTGTGCAAAAAGAAGTTCATAAGTAGGGACAAAGCTCCAACATACTAACAGAGGAACTGGATTATCTCTATGGGGTCCTGCTGGTTGCCTACACTGATGACTTCATAATATGGTGAAAAACAAATTGTAAAGTGCGGAGTTCAATGCCTTTCTCATTGGTGAGACTCTTCTATTAGAACCTGTAAATTCTTTGTGTTAATAAAATGAAAAGTGGTTTCTATGCAAAGGTCCTTTGCATTTCAAAATATGATGTCTGGTTTCTGTGATTATTTTCTTTCTTAATTTGCTGTTAAATATGCACCTTTTACTTGAATTCAGTAATAAAAATTTATGCAGTTACTTCTTCCTTTTTTGGTCATTTTTGTTTGTTTCATTTTGGGACAGGGTCTCATTGAGTTATACAGGCTCGCCTCAAACTTTCTATGTATCCTAGGCTGGCTTCAAACTCTCAGCAATCCTCAGTCTCCTGAGGGCTGGGATTGCATGCTATATTCTAGGCGATGCTGTGCACTATCTGACAACGTGGCTACTACAAACATAAAGTGACTAGATCAATTTTGAGAATGGAAAAAATTTTCAAATCTAAGACTAGTGTCTTGAAGTGTGTTGATTAAAAGCACCTCTCAACTCTCCCCAGTGAAGCTTCCTCAAACAGAGTGCAGCACTGGCCACAACTGGCTACGTTTTAGAGAATAAAGGGACTGCAGAGTGTGTGTTCTTGGATAGGACTCCTATATTAAACCTTACTCACCCACAGCTCAGGGATCATTGTAGACGAGGGGGCCAAAAGATTGTAAGATGTAGGGTTGGTGCATGAACATAAGGAAATAGACAGTTTTCAGACCCCTGGGAGCTTAGTCATAGAAACTTGCAACAATGGTGACAGCATGCACAAGACCTATGCTGACTCAATCAGACTAAAAACCAGCATAGAACAAGGGAAATGGGCCACAGGTCCCATCCACAGCCAAAGAACTATTGGCAACTGATTAGTGTTGGGTGAGGGAGAGTAGATCTTTAAGGGAGTGATGCTAGGTATGTTGACTAGACTCCAGTGGATGAACTTGCATGAGGGACATCTGGGTATAAAGCTTGATCAGATGGGACCTAACATATATGACGGAATGCATGAAATCCAGTGAGGGGGGTTTACCGGGGCGGGGGAGAGGCTCTAAATTTGACTAAGAGCTATTATATGAATAGATTAAGAGCTATTATAAGATCATATTTATGAATTATATGAAGATTATTTTAAAATATTTTTTAAATCCTGAATAACTAACTTTTCCAAAAATCCAATTTTTGGCCTGTCTGATTTTGAAAACAGAATTGTATAAAAATGTAGAGCTTTAACAGTGCTTATTATAATAAATGGGAGCTAAACCATAATTATATCATTGTGATTGTCAATAGTGCCGAGCTCCACTTGACACACCATCTCATTCCCAGTGCTCCAGTTCCAGGGGACCCCTGGAACTCCCATAGGCTGAGCCTCACCAGTGTTTTGCTTTCTTTTCTCTTATCATTTGTAGTTCCCATAGGTGAATGGGGAGGACAGCAGAAGGGCCATTCAGCGGGAATATATGTCCTTTTGGTTGTGGCCATTTCTCCAGCCACAGTGGGAATTTTAAGCTAAATTTTTGGTCAGAAGAATTCATAAATTTATAGATTAAATTATAGTTTTATAATTTTAAAAATAAATTTATAATTTTAGTGATTTATAAACCTAATTTTAAGACCTAAATATTTTTAAAAGTATACATAGAGGCTGAAGAGATGACTCAGAGGCTAAGAGCATTAGCTGCTCTTGCAAGGACTCAAGGTTCAGTTCCAAAACCCAGGTGGCATCTTACAACTGTCCATAAATCCAGTTCCAGGATATCTGGCACCCTCTTCTGGCCTCTGTGAGCATTGCATGCATGGGTGCACTTACATACATGCGGGCAAAACACTCATACACATAAAAATAATATATATATATATATAATTATAAAGTATATATAATTCAAAGTTTCTCTTGCTAAGTTAAAAAGAGTTCAGAAGCATTGTCAATTTTTCTGCAACTCAGGTACAACGTAACTTTTTTTCCTCTTTAGTAAGGAGCTGACAAGAAGAGCCTTTCTCTACAACTACGAAATCAGTTCTCATTGGTCTGTCTATTTTTCATCTGAAAGAGAAACTCTTGTACCTAGGCAACCTTTCCCAGTACCAGAAGCTTAAAGCAGTGTTGAGATACACTGTTAGGTTAAATCCTGTTGGGAGTTTTGAAAACAAGAACATTTGTTCCACAGTATTATTTAAACAGTGCCTAGCACATAACAGGACCCGATTATATTTGCTGTGTGACAGAATGAATGGAGAGATAAAGGGGCAACTTGGTGATGTCTCTCTCTGTGTTCTGGCTTCAGAGGCACCAGAAACTGTCCAGCCAGGTACTCCAGCCCAGGCTGCCGGCTCACACTCTTTGCCACATATTAAGCAGCAGCTGTGGAATGAGGAATGCTACCATGGCAAGCTGAGCAGGAGGGCAGCAGAGAAGCTCTTGGTAAAGGATGGGGACTTTTTGGTTCGAGAGAGCACAACATCTCCTGGCCAGTATGTACTGAGTGGACTACAAGGAGGCCAGGCAAAGCATCTTCTCTTGGTGGATCCTGAAGGCAAGGTATGACTGAATTCTCCTTACACAGCATAAGTGACTGTTCATATTCAGAAGTTAGTATTCAGTCAAGTTCAAGGCCAAGTGTTTACTTTTCTTGAACCATCCAGCTAGAACTAGTGGAGTGATTAGAAGAGGAGGCCACCCTGGAGCATGAAGCAGAAGATGGCCTCTATCTGCCCTTCTCAGTTCAGATGTGTGGAAGCACAGAGTTTCACTGTTTAATTTTATTCAGTAGCGTAAGCATTTCTTACTCTGAGGATGGCTATAATTGTACAAAATAGGTGTTTAAATAATCATAATGAAAGGTAAATGAGTTAAAGATGCTTCATTCAAAGACCTTCTCATGATAGAGAAGAATTCTGATTGAGGCAAACTGAGGAGACTTTTTATAGGATCTGACATGTAAACTTTAGAAGAGAGAAAACTTTCAGAATAGAATTTCGATTATAGAGAAGGAGCCACAGGAGCAGAGTAATAGAAGCTTAAGATATTGGAGGAGATATGACTAGAGAATGCCTGTGGACAGTCAGTGCCTCTAGCTTACAACCATTATGTGGGGAAACAGTATAAAGCAAATGACCTACTTTGCTAGATAGTGGGGAAGCATTGAAAGTTTGAAGCAAACAGGATGATGTACTCAAAGCCATACTAAAGGATGACAGAAGAGGATGTTCTAGCCCACATTCCCCAATGAAAACACTGAATTAACAATTCTCTATAGATCAAAGTGCCTTTATGAGGAGTCTAGAATTCAGTTAGGAATTTGCAGTATCCCAAGTGAGCAGCAAGCTGAGAACTGTGGTGTTGAAGTCGGCAGGGAGAGCAATTTTATTTTGTTTACAGCAGCCCCTTCCCAAGCCAGCACAGCTCAGTGCCAGGAGGAAATGCATTGGTTCTTGGCTTCTCCCTTGAGGGGAAAGACGTGTAGACCGTACATCCAATGTTCCAGCTTTTACAAGACTACCCAGGGGACTCATTTCTGGTTCATTCACAATGACTAATATTGGAACCAGCATCATTTAGATGTCTGAGCTTCTGAGAACAAGGAACAAATGAACTGTTGCTTGTGGCCACTGTCTTTCCTTTACACTCAGGAGAAGGTACGCAACTCTAAACTGCTTCCTGTGGAGGTAGAGAATGAAATGTGCATCCAACATGCTGGCTCTTTGGTGGACTGCCTAACGCTCTGGTATCTGTCTTGTTTGACTTGGATAAGTGATGGTAAGCTGCAAGAACTTGGATGCCTAGTGGCTGTTGAGAGTGAGGAAATGTGAGTTGGCTTGCTTCTACAGAGCAAAAGAACTTGTAGCACCACATAAAGATTCTAGAAAGAACACTGGCAAACTTTGGCAAGCCTCTCTAATTGAGAAATTGGGTACATAGGCCCACAGAAGGCACGCTCCTCCCACAGAAGGTTTTAGAGATCTCTTACTGGGCTAATTGATGAGAATATGCCTACCTAGTCTGAAAAGCCTGGGGGAGGTGGTGATATTTCAAATGCATGACTTGCAGCACAGTTAGAACACACACAAAGAAACAGGGAAACGAGTTGAACAGTGGAACATGATAATTCTTAGGAAACTGATCCGAAAGAAATAGATATATGAATTACCTGAGAAAGAACCAAAATAACCATCACAAAGATGATCCATGAGCTCAAGAACACAATCATGAATAAAATTAGAAAACTAATAAAGAAAATTAAGTACAAAAGAAACCAAGGAATTTTTGGAAAAAACTCACTAGATGAGCTCAGGATTTGACCAAAGAAACATAATCAGTGAACTTGAAGACAAATTTGTCCAGAGATAGGAAAACAATGGAAGAAAAATAATTTTTAAAAAGCTTGAAGAAAGCATATGGAATTTATAAGACACTGTGTACTGCAAGACTAGTATATGCATTAATGGGAATCCAAAAGCAAAAGAGAAAAAGGGGTCAAAAAGCTGTTTAAACAAGTAATGGCCAAAAACTCACAAATCTGGAAAAGGAAATAGACAATGGGATCAAAAAGCTCAATAGACTCCTATGAGGAACCCAAAGAAATTTGCACCAAGACTCGTTGTGATCAAACCGTCACAAGTAAAAATTTGAAAGCAACAGGAGAAAGCAAGCTTGTCATATACAATGGAGTTCCCTTAAGACAATGTGGATTTCTGGTAACATCCATAAGACCATTGGTAGATGTGAGATACCCCAAACACTGGAAGATAAAAGCCTGCCAACCAAAAATACTTTATCTGGAAACTATCCTTTAAAATGACGGAGACATAAAGACATTCTAAATAAACAAATACGAAGGAGTTTTACATGAGGTCTGTTTTACAAGAAATGCTAAATGGAGTCCTTTAAGATGAAACAAAAGGACACCAATCAGTAACACAAAAGACATAAAAGTGCAAAACTCGCTGGTAAAGGTACTCGTAGGTAAATACAATCTACTATGACATTGTAATGCTAGTATGTAAAATCACTTTAATTCTGATATAGAAGTTAAGAGTTAGAAGTCTAAAATATAACTGTGTAAAATATGTCTAAATGTATACAATAAGAAAAAGACATTGTTGATTTGCAAAATCAATAACATAGTGTTTGTGTGTAGCATATATATAAAATAAATATGAAGGGCTACATAGGGAGACCCTGTCTCAAAACAACAACAAAACCCCAGTAAGTTATTCCCTGTCAATAAACAACAAAATGTCAATAGTTAAGTTCTTGCCTATTAGTTGTTACTCTAAATGTAAATAGATTAAATCCCCCAACTAAAAGCCAGAATAGCTGAGTGGATTTCTGAAAATCTAACTAGATGTCATCTAAAAATGCCTCACTTTATATGTAAAATTACAAGCAGTGTGAAATTGAGAGATGGAAAAACTATTTCAGGCAGTGGATTCCAAAAGAGAGCAGGAATGGTCATATTTCATCAGATAAAAAGATGGGAACTGCCAAAGGAGTCCAAGAAGGACAAGATGTATCACTTCATCACTCAGATAAAGCACTTGACAAATGAGTCAAAGAAGAAAAACATACATGCATACATGTATACATATACAAGTACTCCGAACAGCAGAGCACCCAAATACATGAAATAAATGTTGGCAGAATTTAAGAGGAAAATGGAAAGAACACAATAAATACTAGCAGAATTATAGTGTCATGGCGACACACACCGGCAATGACAGAACTTGGGAGGCTGAGGCAGGGGGATTGTAAGTTTAAGGCCAGTCTTGGGTAAATAATTCAAGTTCAGTCTAGGTCACATGGTGAGACAGACCCTGTCTCAAAAAAGAAATTAGCAAAGTATTTTGATACCCCTTTTTCAATAATGAATAGAATACAAGACAAAAGATTGACAAGGAGACAGAACCTGAACAACACTGTGAACCAAAGGGCTGTAATAAATGTATACAGAGCGTTTCATCTCACAGTAGTAGAATATACAGTCCACCAAACGAACACAGCATGCGCTGTCAACTTGTTAAGCCACAAAGAAAGTGTTAACTGAAGATTATAATCATAACAAATATCAATGGAATAAAACTAGAACCTAATGGTAGGAAGAAAACTACTATTTTCATGAACATATGGAAATTAAGCATCACCCTCTTGAACAACCAATGGACCAAAGAATAAATTAAAAAGAAAATTAGAAAATATCTTGAGACAAATGAAAAAGAAGACAGTGAAGTTCAGATGATGTGCCAAAAGCCATGTGAGAAGGTAGCTTCTTTATATACCTACATAGTGTCAGTATGTACCTAGATTTAGAAGAAGGGAGATCTCAAGTGGTCTAGCTGCACACTTCAGGTGATTAGAAAAGCAAGAACAAACCAGTGCAAATTTAGAACATGGAGTGACATAATATTAGTGAAAGTATTAGTCATCTGAGTAGTACTGCAATGAGACAGCTACCTTCATAAAGAGAGACAGTTGGCTTAGCTTAGGTGTGAGACTGAAAGCCGGCAAGGCATGGTGCAGCCTGGTTGCCGTCCCTTTTCCCTATCCCCTCACAACAGGGGGCTTGAAGAGAACAAGTGATTCCATGTTGAACCGGAGCAGAGAGCAGGAAGGCCAAAGCCAGCACACTGTCCCACTGTTCATGTTGGAACTACCTTCTGAAGGCACAGCCCCAGTCACTTAAGACCTCAAACTCTAGATGACCTCATAGCACTGTCTAATGGTGTCACCCTTCGGACAAGCCTTGAGTCATACTGGACCAGGTCAGCATGACACTTGCAGGTCACCAAGACACTTCTAAACTACAGCAAAGCAGAATTAACTAAGAATTGTCGGTTTTTTTTTTTTAACACAAAGAAAATTAACAAACCTTTAGCTTAAGAGAATTGAAAAAACAGAGAAGACAAATAAAATAGAAAATGTATTACAATGGGTGGCATGTAACTAAGACTATAAAGGATTACCATGCAGTTATATACCAACAAAGCCGATAACGTAGACGCAATGGACAAAGGCCTAAAAACACATACATACCAAGATGGAAGCACAAGGAAAGAGAAGACTTGAAGGTATTACTGCTAGGAGGGAGACTGAATCAGACATCAGATATCTCCCAACAGAGAAAGGCTTGAGACCAAGTGGCTTCATTGGTGACTTTTACCAAATATTAGAGAAAAGTTAGCAGTGATCTTTCTTAAATTCAAGGTGAAGGAAACAACTCATCTCATTTTATGAGGTGAGCATTATCCTGATACAAAAGCCAGAAAAGGATACAAGGATACTACAAGAAAAACCAATTCAACAGCACACTGAAAGCATCATACACTGCAACCAGGTGAGACTTATCACTCTGTGCAAAGATGACTCAACATTCAAAAATCAACCTGGTTCATGTACCATATTAATGGGAAGAAGACTACAAATCACATGATCATCTCAGTGGATGTAGAAAAGGCATTTGACAAAGTTCAACATCTTTTTGTGGTTGAAACAATAAAAAATGGGACTAGAAGGAAATTAATAGTAATAAAATAATAAAAAACACTAACAGAATTTAATAAATGCCATACTGTTTGGATATGGATTGTCCCAGAAAAGGATCATGTGTTGAAGGTTTGGTCCCCAGCTGGTGGTGCTATTGAGAGGAGATTATATCCCCAGGGTGCTACCTTCATCAATGGATTATTAGTAATACATTTAATACCCCAAAGGAACATGCCTTTAAAGGATATATCTTATCCCCTGGTGTTTTCCTCCCTCCCTCCCTCCCTCCCTCCCTCCCTCCCTCCCTCCCTCCCTCCCTCTTGCCTTTCCTCCCTTTTGCCCTCCCTCCCTCACTGCTTCCTGGCTACCATGAGGTTAGCAGCCTCCTCTACCACATACTTCCTCTGCCATTATATTTTGTGTGGTCTCAAGCTCAAAGCAATGGAGCTAGCTGACCTTGGACAAACACTTCTGAAACCATGAGCCAAAGTAAACATTTCCTCCTTTAAGTTGATTTTCCACAGATATTTTGTCTCAGTGGTGATAAACCAGGACATCGTCTACAGTACGAAACTGGAAGTTGGGGCTAGAGAGATGGCTCTGCTGTTAAGAGCACTGGCTGTTTTTACAGAGGACTCAGGTGTGATTCCCAGCACCCACATGGTAGCTAACAATTATTTGTAATTTCAGTTCCAGGGAAATCTGACACCTTATGACCACCATAGGCCTTCCATGACACAGGTCCACTTGCACACATGCAGGCAATACATTCATATATACATTAAGAAAAAGAAATTAGAAACTTTCCCATCAGCATTAAGGACAAGACAAGGAAGTCCTCTTACCACTTCTAGTGAACATGGTACTTGAAAGTATTGTCCAAAGTAACTGGGCATGAAAAAGAAAAGACATCCAAATCATCAAGGAAGACATAAAGTCATCTGTTTGCAAATGGTGTAATCTTACAAAAAGAAATCCCAAGGATTATATACACAAAAACTGTTAGAGCTAAAAATGAACTCAGTAATGTTAAGGGAAATGTGTATTCATTACTTTTGTTGCTGTGATAAAGCACTATGATCCTGGGCCTAGAGAGGTGGTTCTGTGGTTAAAAGCACTAGCTGTTCTTATAGAGGACCCAGGTTTAGTTCCCAGTACCCACATGGCGGCTAACAACCATCCATAACCAGTTCCAGGGGATCTCCTGTTCTGACCTCTGCGGGCATTACTTGACACAGGTACACTTACATACATGCAGGCAATACAATGCATGTAAGAAATAACAATACTAAAATATTGTTTTAAAAAGCACCATGACCCAAGCAATTTGTAGAAGGAGTTTATTTTGGCCTATGGTTCCAGAGAAGTGAGGCCTTTGTGGCAGGGAGCCATGGCAGCAAGGCACAGGCATTGGAGGCAGGAGAGAAAGCTGAGAGCTCACCTCTCTGTTTATTCACGAGAGGCAGAGAGCAAACTGGAAGTGGGGCAAGGCTATGAACTCTTAAAGCTTCCAGTGACATGCTTCCTCCACCAGGGCTGCATCTTCTAAACCTCCCCACATAGTGCCATCAATTAGGGGCCAACTGTTTAACTATGTGAGCTTATAGGGGGCATTTCTTATTCAAACCACCACAAAATGCAAAACCAACATGCAAAATTGCTTGAACTTCTAAACACCAACAAAAACTATCCCAAGAAGAAATGGGAAAAAAATCAAAGAATAAAACTTAACCAAGAAAAATAAACACTTCTATACAAATAATTGGAAAAACACCTTATCTTTATGGACTAGAAGACCTAATATTGTTAAAATGTTCATGCTACCCAAAGCAATATACAAGTGCAATTGAAATCCTTATAAAATTGACAATGGCATTTTTATAGACATAGAAAAACCAACCCTAAATAACCAAAATGGTCTAGAGAAGGGATAATAAAGCTTCTTTATTATCTTGTGTTTTTTATTGCAAAAGAGTAGAGCACTGACATAAGGATAGAGATCCAGACCAATGGAACAGTATAGAGAAACTCATTTGTGTAGTCAAATGCTACTTAACCCAACTAAAACTGAACAGTGGGAAAAGGATACTATGCTGGAAAGCCAAAGCTGTCAGCTTGACACACCTGAGTTGAGGGACTCTCAATTGGAGAATTGCGTCCATTGGACTAGCCTGTGGCCATGTCTGTGGGCATTTTCTTGATTGTTGAATGGCATAGGAGGACACAGCCCACTGTGAGGGTGCTACCCCTGGGCACTTTGTCCTATATTGTATAAGAAAGTAGACTGAGCATGAGCCAAAAGAGCAAGCTGGTAAGTAGCATTCCTTATGGCCTGTGCTTCATCAGTTTCTGCCTCCAAGCTCCTGAGTTCCTGCCTTGGGCTCCCTCAGTGATAAACTATGACCTGGGAGATGTAAGCTAAGTAAACCTTTCCTCCCCAAGTTGGGGAGAGTGTTTTTGTCAGAGTGTTTTGTCATAGTGATTGAAAGCAAACTAAAAGAGACTGTCTTTTAAATAGGGATGTAAAAACTAAATATCCACATACACAAGGATGAAATTGGACTTTTATATTACAAACAAAAGTCAACTAAAAGTGGATCCAAGACTTAAATATAAGAGGCAAAACTCTAACACTCCTGGGAGAAAGTGTAGGGGAACACCTTCATAGCATCAGCCTTAGTAATGATTTCTTAGATAAAATCACTGGAATACAGCAACAAGCGAAAATAGAGAAGTGGGACTGCATCAAACAAAATGGTTTTGCACAGCAGTCAGTCCACAGGATGACACTAACATTTGCAAGCCATGTATTTGATAAACACTTAATGTCCAAAATACACATGGAAATCCTGTGATTCAAAAAACAGAGACAACCTGTAGGATGAGACATTTCTCCAGGGAAGAGAAGTGACTACCAGAGATATGAAAAGATGATCAACATGTCTTTATTTTTGAACTTTATTAAAATTTTAGTGTGTATATACGTGTGTGTGTGTGTCTGCATACCGTGGTACATTTATGGAGGTCAGAGGATAAACTGCAAGTGGCAGTCCCCTCCTTCTACAATGTGAGTCTTAGGAATTGAACTCAGGTCTTCAGGCATGGCAGCAGGTGCCTTTACTCGCTGAGCTATCTTGCTGTCCTCATGCACAACATCTCTAATCATCAAGAGAAATATGAATCAAAACCTCTGTGATATATCACTGCAAATCTATGAAGATGGCCATTATCCTTAAAAAAAGAAAAAGAAAGATGAAAGGAGGAAAGGAAGGGAGGGAGGGAGGGAGGGAGGGAGGGAAGGAGGGAGGAAGGAAGGAAGGAAGGAATTGTAGCAATATTCCCAATAGCCAAAAAGTGGAAACACTTTCAAAGTTCAGAGATGAAAGGGTAAAGATATGTTGTGTACATACAAAGGGATGCTGTTCAGCCATGTAAAGAAAAAACCCTGTCATATGCTATAATGCTCTCAGGGAAGTTGAGAGCATTATGCTGAGTCAAAATCGGCCTGTCCCAGGACAAATACTACATTATTCCACTTATATGAGGTATCTTAAGAAGTCAGACTCATAGCGTGGTGGTTGCCAGAGTCTTGAGAAAAAGGAAATTGCTATTTTAAAGTTAATACAGTTTTAGTTTGAGAAAGTTCAACAGAACCTTTGTAAAAATTGTGCTTACAGTTAATATTGTACTATTCATATCAAATCTGTTAAGAGGGTAGAACTCATGGATTTTTATTACACATTTTTTTCCCAAAAAGCTTATGTGGGTGGGGTTGCAAAGGCAAATGTCTACAGACATTTATATATGCCCTGTCCAATATATAAGAAAGTAAAAGTGGGCAGACAATGAAGTGAGCAGAGGGTGCGGCTGACTCTGTTAAAGTGAAAAACATATGTCCCCTGTGAGGAGGACAGTCACCACTCAGCTCCACCCAACTGCTACCATGCAGAGCAGAAGCCCAGAAAAGCCAGGCTTGTTTTTCCAAAGAAGCCATAAAACTGGAGTTTTATATGAACTCTCTCCATTTTCAGTTCAAAATACTTTAAAACTTCTCAGGTAATACCCTGATCCTAACTCTTAGCATCTGGTATATTTGGCCAAAGTAGCTGGTTTATGGTCTCTGTACTGGGAAGGTTAGCTTGACATGTCTGCAGGATTGATTAGAGAAAGGGGGAAAGAACAGTGACAGCAAAAATAACTGAGTGCTTTGGGATAGAAAGCTGTGAACTCCTGAACCAATATTGGCAGGAGAAATGTGAAGGGGAGATGGAGTGATTTGGTCCTGCTGATCAGTGGAATTGGGGTAGGGCGGGAATAAAGTGGAAGAGATAAACACTTCTAGACGGTTTGGAGTTATTTGAGAATACGTTGAAGTCATTGTGTCCTTTTATTTGTCTTGTGTGCTTACTAAACTAAGGACATTCTTTCATCGCTCTAGTGCAGTAGTAAAGACCAGGAAATTTAATATTTATACATACATTATCTGATTTGTAGTTCATATTCAAATTCCGTCAGCTATTCCAATTTGCTAAAACCCAATATATAGGCAGAACTCAAAGAATTCCTCTTAGGGTGCTAACAGAATTATGTAAATGTGCCCTAGCTACACACCTTTTGTCTCCTGGGTAATTCCTAGCTATTTTTCACACAGGAGCATGATATGATCAGGTGACCAAGCCAGGATCAGGAACCCTAATAGATCATAAGGCATGTCTTCAGTCCATGCAGAGGCTAAGTGTATGATAATACCAGGCAGAAATTCCACGAAGGGAAAGTTCATTTCCTTCAGCATGCAGACAATAAATTTCATGTAATGAATATTTATGAATCAACTGCTATTTATGTATTCTGCAGGGAGGAGACATGAATTTCCATTAGGAAAGTCTGAGAAGCCTTATTGAAGGAGATAGGATTTGTGTTCAGGCTCTAAGGAGAGGTAGGACTTCTCCAAGGGGCCTGCTTTCCACAGAGAAAAAGTAATGTGGAAACACTCTTGTCTATGGAAGATATTATAATCCTGGGAATGTGCCTGCATACAAATCAGCTCCATATGCATAGAAGTGGTGACATGATAGAAGGCACCAAGCAATAGCACTGCAAAGAGGCTGAGTACAGATTTGAATTGGGTGTCAAACGCTTACCATTTTCCTAACTTGTAGGGATGAGTACTGTAAAAGGATAATGGGTAATGGCAAAATTGTTTAAGAAAGATAGAGTTGAAAAGCACCTTTTTTTTAATTCAGCAAAATATCTATGTTAGGGATATACACCGCCCCCCATCGTGTTTACATCTTTCAGAAGAACTATTGTTATTCAATAGTTATTCAACCGTTGTTATTCCTTTTCAAGGTGAGAACCAAGGATCATGTATTTGATAGTGTTGGCCACCTTATCAGATACCATATGGATAACAGCCTGCCAATCATCTCTTCTGGAAGTGAAGTGAACCTTAAACAACCAGTAAGAAAAGATGATAACCCAGGACTTTCCCACACAAGAAATGACAACACTGGAGTGCCGTCACAGTGGTATCAGAGAACATTGCGTTAGACACAGAAGCAAGTCAAGCCCTTTCTCCAGAGAAAACAGAGCACAAACTGCGAAATGTGTTTTTCTGAGACCATTACAGACTACGCTTTCTACTAAACAAAGAACCGATAGCCTATCTTCAGAAAATGAAATCAGAAGAGGAAGAAGTTGGGTCCATTTGAAAAGAAACAATATCTATGCACAGAGGTCACTTTTTAAAGTCACACTGCATTGATAAGAAGCTAAAAGCACAACTCAAATTTCACATGCTAAAGACAACTCGAACTGCTTGGGTAGTGGTATGTGCCTTTCACCTTGATAATCTGGGGACATTTTCATATGGGGAGACTCATTCCAAGTGTCTTCATATTCTACAGCTACAGAACCATTTGCCAAAAGGTTTTCCCTTGCTAAAAAAGCAAGAAGCGATTTGACCCACAGTGTTGACTTTATTACATCTTCTGTTTAGTCTCAGTTTTTCCTCTGCATTGTTAAATATGATATTGATGTTGAATTCAAACTCTTTCTAAGCCGATGGAATCGAATCAAAAGCCACTGAAAGTATTTGTCTGTTTCATTGTTTTAGCCCATTTGTTGGTTAAAAGTTTGAGGCCCAAATTCATTGGCCAGGAGTCCTCAGTCTTTGTATTTGGACTGTTCATATGCAACATGTGACAGGCTGAAGAGGACAAATCTGTTGGTCATTTCTGATTTTGTCACATTCTTTCAGTCTTTAGTAAGAAAAGCTCCTGAGTATATGAATATAAAAGGTGTCAAACCAGTATTCAACATGCTCAGTGTCCACACTGGTTCTTTTCTTATTTAGAGTACAGAAACTAATTTAAAATAAAGGAAACTTTTGATTGGCTGCCACTGAATCCCTTCTGATACCTCATTGTGTCTTTTCACCCTTTCCACATACAAGCAGACAAAATGCAGATGTGAGAAAAACACAGGGTGAAGTGCTTGGAAAGGCCTGCCACAATCAGCCCAGCTGCTAAACCCGCAGTGTAATTAAGAATTGTGGGAGAAGCAGTAGACACTGGCTATTCATCACTGTGACTTTTAGCAGGTTGCTAAACTTGTCTGGATTCCTGTTTTCTTGGCAGTAAAATGTGGGAGGCTAGCTAGATACATCCAGAGGTCCATTGTCATCTTAACATAGTGTGAGTCTGTATGAAGCAAGTTTTTCCTGCATTAGAGGTTAATAGTGACAAGCAGTCTGTAGCTAAGGTTAAAAATGTAGGAGTTTCCATTGTAATCTGTGTCTATGCTCTAAGATAAAGGGTATAACCAAAACCAGCTTCCCATAGTGTGACTCCAAGCCTTTCATTAAACAGTAATGCTGGTGCGAGCAGATTCGAGTCGTTTTAATAGCTTCTGTATGCCTTCTGTATGCCTTCTGTATGCCTTCTGTATGCCTTCTGTATGCCTTCTGTATGCCTTTTGAATGTAAATATTCGACTGTTGCTACAGAGTATTTGATTTTTGTTTGTTTTCAGTCCTGAGTTTTCTGGATAGCTGTCTTAATTCCACTTCATTTTGGCCGAGTAGATACAACTTCATCTTTGTGAATATGATACATTTGGTAAGTTTTAGATAAAACATGAGAAAGTTCTTTTGAAAGTCATCAGAAATCAAGTGCAGTGAATTCTTTTTTTTTCTGGCCTTTTTGAGGCAGCGTCTCCTTGTAGCCCCATCTGGCCTGGAATTCACTATGTAGACCAGGCTGGCCTTGTTCTCACAGAGATCTGCCTGTCTTTGCCTCTGAAGTGCTGGGATTAAAGGCGTGTGCCACCATACCAGGATTGGATTCATGTTTTTCACGTAACAGCTTAAACTTTATTCTGTTGCTATTGGCTTCTTGGGTAGATGTTTCCCTTTTTCACAACTAGAAAATAATGTATTTTTCATCTTTTTTTTCTATACACTTTAGGTCTTGTTCATTTTTCTTCATAAAAGAGATTAACATGGTTATAGGAACTTGTGGGTAATGTAACTACCTTCATCAGAAAATGAAATCAGAAGAGGAAGAAGTTGGGTCCATTTGAAAAGAAATTATATATATGCACGGAGGTCACTTTTGTGGTCTCCTTCCAGCTCAGTGTTCCTGATGCAGAGAGCACTAATGGTGTCGGCAGTATACACAGGTAACTGGCCTTGTACTGACAGGGTATAGTGGCTTGATAAGCAGATGCTGTGCTTACAGATACTACAGGCACTGTTCACACAGAACAAAGTGTCTCAAGAAATGTCTGCATGCTACTTTAACCTCACATTCTCATCTTCACCTATTTCAAGGTGGAATTCCATTTGCCTATATTTATCTGAAAATGACTTTTCTAAAAAAAATAAATGATTATTGCTTTGTGATAACTGACAACATATGTGTGGTAATTGAGACTTGGAAATCTTACCATTTGTGTGATGGATCCGTGTCCTGGCAGGAAACAGATGGCTCACTCAAATTGGGTAATTTGATGAGCATTTAATAAAGGGACAGCTTGAGGTATACAGAAGCACAGCATACAGAAACCACAAGGGAAAAGGCAGTGCTCTGGGGCCCAGCGAAAGGGAAAAGGGAGGCAGCGGTTACAGAATCTGGAGGGAAGCTGTGTGACTGCACAGAGGATCTGTGGACTGTTTTGGTGGATTTTAACTGATCCTAGTGGCACAGCAGAGATGGGGCATTAGTAACCCAGTATTTTTTGTGCTTCTGTCTCCGATCTGTTGGGATTCTTAGCTGACTCAGGTGATTTGAAGACAGAGTGTTGTCGTCTTGAGGGTCAGCTTCCCAGAGCACAGAGGAGGGATAACTGGGGAAATTGGGGTGCCCCGGAGTTCTTAGTCTCATTAATATAATAATTTAAGAATGGAGTTAAAAGGAAGATTGAGGCCAATTTTAATTAGAGTTTAAAAGAAAAACCCCAGGGCAGACAAGCTGTAAAACTTGGCAGCTGCCCAGAGGAGAATGGAGAAGAAAAGGAAAGAAGCCATGCTGTCTGAATAAGCCAGTGTGGAGGGCAGACACATTGTGGAGGGGCAGTCACATAGCCCCGAGGGGAGCTTTAGAGAAAGAGAGAAAAGCCCAAAGTGCTGGAGAACGAATGCTCAGGCCCCTCCCAGCATCAGAAAGAAAGAAAGAAAAAGGAAAAGTTATATCTCATTATGTATCTTGGCTGGTCTGAAACTCGCTATGTAGATCAGCTGGCCTTGAACTCATGGAGATCAGCTTGTCTCTGTGCCTTGAATGCTGGACTCAAAGGTCTGTTCCACCATGTCTGGTCCTAGATTAACTCTTAAGGGAGGAGACAAGGGCATGTCTTTACCCAGAGGTAGATTCTGTTCTTTGGTAGACTCCGTTCTTTTGATCGGGAGGCAGCAGGTTCCCTGAATGGGCCTTCAGTGCCCCTGTAACACAGGGCAGAAGAGAACACACAGACATCTGGAAGGGGAAATTGGAACATATCCAGTATGGACGACTTTAAAAATTATTAATACTTGCCATATAAACATGAGGACCTCAGTTCGGGTCCTCAGCATTTGTATTTTTTAAGAAGCTGGTGAGGCTACATGCTATAACCCTGGTGCTAGGGAGGTGGAGGCAGGACGAGCCCTTGGGCTTGCCTGCCAGCCAGTCTAGCTGAATTGGTGAGCTACAACTTCCGGGAGAGACTCTGTCCTCAAAATAAGATAGAGAGCAATTATGATGACCTCTTGCCTCCACATGCGCACCTACATACACATGTGCCTACACACATGTATGCATACATATGCCTGCACACACACGTGGATACAAATTCAGTTAGAAAATAGACAAAAGGAACAGATATTTCACTAAAGAAGATACATAAATGGCAAATAGGCAAATAAAATATATTCGTTATTAGCCTGCTGAGAAATGTACCTGAAAACCACAATGAGGAATCACTGCGCCCTGTCAGAATGACTAACCACACCCAAGGCTGTTGTATTAGTTACTTTTCTGTCGCTGTAAGACACCATGACCAGGGAAACTTATAGAAAAAAGAGTTTATTGAGCTTAGGGTTCTAAAGGGGCAAGAGTCCCATCATGTTGTGGAGGCGTGGGGGTAGGAGGTGGCCAGAGTAGAAAGCCGAGTGCTCACAGGTGGAAGCAGGTACAGGAAGCAGAGCATAACTGGAAATCTGGTAAAGCATAGAACTCTCTAAGCCTACCCTCAGTGACGTGCTTCCTTTAGCAAGTTCACACCTTCTAAGGCCTCCCAACCAGTACAATTAGCTCTCACGTTGTTCTGGACAAAGATCTTAATAAGCTAAAGGCCTGTTGTCCCACATAAACTGTCATCCAGCCCAGATGAGGAGAAACTCAACAAGGAATGAGAAGCTGAGAAGAGCAACAGAAACTGTATACTTATGTTTGAGGGGTGAACATGATCTCATTAAAACGATGTTGTGTTCCAAAATATTCTTCCATATGTTTTTCAATTTTTCCTACTTGCCTTGATAAGACATTGTAAGTTATTTAAATAGAGCAGATTCATAGCCAGCACATTTCCATAGACATAAACAGGAATCGTAAGTTGGCTGCTCTAGGAATAGATTAATTGTAAAAAAGATTTGGATCACAGTGTGTAAAATCAGGTCATATGAAAAGTGTAAATCAGTATTTTAAACTGGTTAAAGGTACACAGAATTGGGTTAATCAAATATCTCACAATAAGCTCACTGGATATTGATGAAGCCAAGCAAAGATAGTTAATAAGAATAGGGGAAAACAGCTCTTAGAAACCATGTCCTCCTGGAATGGCACAGGGATTGCCGTGTGTCATTAGCAATGTTGTACGTATAAATAGTGAGGAAAAACAGCATGCTTATTTTATTGATGGTTTACAAACCTTGGTAACCTCCAGTATCTTCCTTGGTGCATCCTTAGTTGTATGCAAAAATAAGAACTTGTAAATTTTCAAGTTATATTTCCATGATAACCAAAGAAATGGCTTGAATATTTATGTCATTTCATGAGTATTTAGAAAAATCCTTGAGCTACACCACTGGAACCATGGATCTATTTGGAGAATCACTGGTCTAAATCTTTCAAATATATTTTATCAGTACAAAGGCATCTGGAACCATGGATCTATTTGGAGAATCACTGGTCTAAATCTTTCAAATATATTTTATCAGTACAAAGGCATCTTAGTCACGCATGTTTGATTACAAGAAGCAAGCCACACATGTTAACCTCCTAGGACCTTAACAGAGTATGATAAAAGGGCTTAATACAATACCATCCTAGTCCCTCACAGTTATGGAAGTTAGAAATTTCAAATTCAGGTGTTGGTAGGACCATGAGCTCTGGGGCCCCAGGTATTCCTTGGTTTGTGGCAACATAACTTCAGTCCCTGCCTCCATATTTACGTAGCTGTCTTCTTGTGTGTCTGTGGCTTCTTTTATTCTAAGACATCAAACATTAGATTTAAGGTTACTCTAATCCAATATAACCTCATGTTATCTACCTGCTTCTGCAAGATGCTACTTCTAAAATAAAGTTACATTCTTGGTGCACATGAATTTGGGGAAAACAGTATTCATCCCCTCCATTCAAAATGTATTTTAAAGTTTGGGCATCACAGACTTCAAAGCGAAGATGACCTGCTAAACTTTGTAAGGTACAGAAGCCAGGCAGACCTAAGAATCGCAGTGACATAAGTTCATGATCTTTAGGCTCTACCAATACATACACATGGCATGACCACACAAGTTGCTTGTTCCTGTGACATAGACAAGCCTAAGAAGAACCTGCTTTTCTTCTGTATGAGCACACCTTAGTGTCATGAAGTCCTGTTTCAGTCTTCTGGAAAGGTTATATGGGTCTGATCTCTTCCTGATCTAAACAGGGATGATCAGGACTAGGTGTGAGTGATGATGGTTGGGGGTGAGGCCATGATGGCTGTGGGCAGGAGCAGATTCTATGAGAAGGAACTTGAACAAGATAGGAATTCTTTTCACAAGAATTCGTATTTTACTCTCAGTAATTTTTTAATTTAAATATTTAGTTCTAGGGGCTGGAAAGATGGCTCACCAGTTAAGAGCACAGGCTGTACTTGCAGAGGGCCCAGGTTTGATTCCAAGTACCCATATGACAGCTAACAACTGTCTATAACTCCAGTTCCGGGGAAATCCAACCTCCTTTATTGAACTCTGTGAGCACTGCACTACATGGATGCCCTTACACACATGCATTCAATACATTCAAATACATAAAATAAAAATAAAATTTAAAAAGTCTGAGTTTACTAGTATTTACAAAAACTACAGTATACAGAATTATCCAAACAATTAAAAACCCAATTTAAATGTCAGATAATGTAACAGTCCCTATGGCATTGCATGTGGACACTGCCCATTTGAGGACTTATTTTGCATTGTAAATGTGTTATACCTTGAGAGAACATTTAAAGGGCTTACACAAAGTATACTCTCTATATATGTATGTTTGTATGTGTGTGTGTGTGTTTGTGTGTGTGTATGCTCACCAGAATACTCTAAAAATCATCCTTTCTTATTCTACCTTCTAAGCATCATAATATACCCTTATATACATTTGTTTACATACATGTATACATTGTAAACTAGGATCCACATATGAGAGAGAACATGAGGTTTTTTTCTTTCTGAGACTGGATGACTTTACTTAATATTATTCATTCTAGGTCCATCTATTTTCCTGTGAATTTTATTATTTCATTTTTCTTTAGAGCTGAATAATATTCCATTTTTTATATACATCAGATTTTCCTTATCCATTCCTCTGTTTATGGACACCTAGGTTGGTTCCATCTCCTTGTTATAGTGAATAGAGCAACCATAAATGTGAGTGTGCAAATATCTGTAGAATAGGGCATGGAGTTCTCTGAGTATATTCCTAGGAATGAAACAGTTGGGTCATATAGTAATTCCATTTTAAAAATCTTTATTTTTACTACTTTTTTATGTGTATGAGTGTATTGTCTGCATACACGTAAGTACGCCTGTGTTGGGCAGTGCCCATGGAGGTGAGAAGAGGGCATCTGATTCCCGGGAACTGGAGTTAAGGACAGTTGTGAGCTGCCATGTGAGAGCTGGGAATTGAACCCGGGTCCTCTGTAAGAGCAGTCAGTTCTCTTAACTGCTGAGGCATCTCTCCAGCCCATATGGTAATTCTATTTTTAAGCTTTTGATGAACCTCCAAATTGATTTCCATAATGGTTGTACTGATTTGTACTCCCACCAGCAGTGAATAATAGTTTCTCTTTCTCAACATCCTCTTCAACATTTGCTGTAGGATTTCTTGATGATACATTTTCTGACTGGGGTGAGGGGTAGGAGATTTAATTTGTATGTCCTTAAAGACTAGGGATGTTCAACATTTTAAAAATAGTCTTTCACCATTTATGTTTCCTTTTTTGAAAACAATTAAATTTGCTATTCCATTTGTTGATTGATAGTTTATTTCCTTGGTATTTAATTTTTGCAGTTCTTGTATATTAGAGATATTAGATCTTGTCTGATGAGTAGATGGTAAAGATTTTTCTCCCATTCTAAGAGCTGTCTGTATGTCTGCTGGTCATTTTCTTTGCTGTGCAGAAACTTAATTTTATGTAGCCCCCCTCTTCATTCTTGGAGCTAGTTTCTGTGCTGTTGATGTTCTGTTCAGAAAGTTCTTGTCTACCCTGATGTCCTGAAGAATATTCCCTCTCTTTTTATCTAGAAGTCTCAGTGCTTTGGGTTTTAAAGTCTTTGACCCATTTTGAACTGATTTATGTATTTTTTTACAAGGTGATAGATATGAATTTAATTTTGTTCTTCTGCAGGTGGATATCCAGTTTTGCCAGTGCCATTTATTGCTGTCTTTTTTTCCTGTATGTTTTTGACTCCTTTTTCAGGAATTACGTGGGCATAGCTTTGTTGTTTAATTTCTGAGTCCACTATTCTGTTCTACTGGTCTGTCTGTTTTATGCTAGTACCAAGCTGTCTTTATGACTATAGCTCTATAGTATAACTTGAGGTTGGGTATTATACCTCCAGCTACGCTCTTGCTCCTTAGGAATGCTTTGACTGCTCATGATCTTTTGTGGTTATGTAAGAATTCTTGGACTGTTTTTCTAAATCTGTGAAATTATGACATTGGAATTTTGCCAGATATTGCATTCAATTCATAGATTAATTTTTTTAGTAAGATAATTTTCACAATATTAATGCTGCAAGTTCAGGAGCACAGATCTTTTCATTGTTTTCCATGATTTCCCTTTTCAGTTTCTGGAAGTTTTTGTTGTAGAGGTCTTTGTCTTCATTGGTGAGGTGTATTCTTGAGTACATAATTAGATGCTATTTTGAATGGAATATTTTTCCTAGTTTCTTCTTATGAAAATATATTGTTAATATATGTGAAAGCTACTATTTTTTAATATTGACTTCATATCCTGCAGCTTTACTCTGTTTACTAGATCTAGGAGTTTTCTAGTAGATTCCATAGGTCATCATGTCATCTTCAAAGGATAGTCTGACACCTTTCTTTCCTATTTTTATTTCCCTTATGCCATTTTCTTGTTTAACTGCTATAGCTAAGATTTCAAGCATTATATTAAATAAGAGAGGGGACAGTGGGAATCCTTGTCTCGTTCTTTCTTTTGAAAGAAATGTTCTCAGTGTTTCTATTTAATATAACGTTGGCTGTAGGTTTATTGTACATAGCCTTTACTGTTTTGAGATATGTTCTATCTATTCCTAATATCTCCAGACTTTTATCATGAAAGCATGTTGAACTTTCTCGAATGCCTTTCAGAATCAGTTGAGATGATCATGTGATTTCTGTCCTTAAGTATGTTTATATGGTACATTACATTTATTGATTTCTGTATCTTGAACTAACCTCGTTTTCTGGGATGAAGCACACTTGATCATAACACATGAACTACTTAATGTGTGCCTAAATTCAGTCTGCAAGTATTTTGTTAAGAATTTTTGCATATATGTCCATCAAAGAAATTAGTCTATAGTTTTTTGTTGTTCTTGCTGTTTTGTCTTTTCCTGGTTTTGGTATTAGAATAATGTTGGTTGCTTAGAATAAATCTGGTAATGTTCCTTCAGTTTCTATTTTGTTGAACTAGTTAAAGAGATTTGGTATGATATCTTCCTTAAAAGTTTCATTGAATTCCAGCCAGGCCTTGGATTGTCTTAGAAGGGAGATTTGATTATAGTTTCTCTGTTATTGCTTATGATGGGTCTAAGTCATTTATATCTTCTGGTTTTAATTTTGGTAGATGATATGCATTTAGAAATTCTTGTATTTCTTCTAGGTTTTCCAGTTTTTTAGAGTATAGATTTATCACTGGAGTCTGTTACAATGGCAACCTTTAGATCTCTAATTTGGTTAACTTATGTATTCTCCCTATTTCTTGTTAGACTGGCTAAGGGTTTGTCAATCTTAATTACTTTTTCAAAGAACCAACCCTTTGGTTGATATCGTGGCTTGTTCCTTTAGTCTCCATTTAGTCTCTGTTTTATTAATCTTTATTATTTCTTGCCATCTACACAGGTTGAGATTAGCTTCTTGTTTTTCAAGAGGCTTGAGGTATATCATTGGGCTGTTAATTTGATATATCTCAGAGTTTTAAATGTGGGTGTGTGTGGCTATAAATTTTTCTCTTAGCACTGCCTTGGTTGCATCCCAGAAGCTATGGTAGGGTATGTTCTCATGATCATTTGTCTCTAGGAATTTTTATTTCATCTCTGGTTTTGGATGACCCCATTGCTCATTCAAAAGTATATTGTTTACTCTCCTAGTATTTTTGTATTTTCTGTAGTTTCTCTTGTTAAATTTTTTCATCATCATTATTATTACAATTATTTTTAATTTTGTTAGGAGCAGAAGAGATGGCTCAATGGTTAAGAATACTAGCTGCTCTTGCAGAGGACCCAGGTTCAATTCCCAGCACCCACATGGTGGCTAACAACTGTCCATAACTCCAGTTACAGAGAATCCAACAACGTCTTCTGACCTCTGTGGGCACTGCATGATATGAGTTCACCTACCTACATGTAGGCAATACACTCATACATGTAAAATAAAAAATAATAAATATTAAAATTTTTCAGCACTCAGGAGACAAAAGGCAGGCAGATCTCTGTGGCTTCAAGGCCATCCTGGTATACTTGGTGAGTTCCAGGTCAGCTGTGGTTACAGGGAGACCCTGTGTCAAAAAAGACCAAAAATTTTTTTAAATTTAATTTTTGTGTGTTCCATACAGACCATCTCAATCGATCTTAATCACCTTTATACATCCTTCCCCATTAGCACTCTCCTACAGCCCCTCCTCCCCAGTGGAATTCATACACTTGTCATTTATGTCAATATTTATTGTGTCAACTTAGGGTCCTCAGACATTCCTCAATGCAAGTTCATCCACTGAGGTCTCTAGTCAGCCTATCCAGAGTCCCTTGCTTTAAGAAGATCAGACTTTCCTCATTCAACAATAATCAGCTGACATTATTTCTTAGGAAAGATTGGGGGCTGCTGCCCATTTTTCCAGTTCCATGCTGGGTTTTTATCTGCTTGAGTTTGTATAGGCATGAGTCTTGAGCATGACCACACCATCTCTGAAGCTCCTGAACAGGGTCCCAGGAGCCTGTAGGATTCTATTTCCATATGGTATGCACCACCTCCCTGGCTCCTGCAATCTTTCTGCCTCCTCTTCCACAATGATCCCCGAGCCCTGGGTGAGTAAATTTAATATAGGAGTCCTGTCCAGGGACCCATGGCAGACTCCTAATCTCCACTCTTCAGCCATTTGTTCCTGGCCCTCTTTTGCATGAGGGGGCTTCATTAATGAGAGTTGATTCATTAGTATCCTCTTTGCCCCTTGTTCTATGTTGCATGAGCCTTAGGTGTAGAGGTTGCAATGTAGATGTGCCACTTAGGCTTGGGCAATTCACAGACAGTGTCTATGTGACAAGATATGGTACTTTGAAGTGGTCTCCATCTGGTGCAAAAGAAGCTTCTTTGATGAGTGGTGACTGGGATACTTGACTGTAAGTGCAAGACACATATTTTGCACTTAGTAAGAAGCTACATTAGTCTAGGAATGTGACAGCCTTGGGGATTTCTCTAAGATCTATGACCTCTTTAGCCATGTGTACTTGCCTATGTTTATAGTACCACACACTCCTCCCATATAGTTCCTCCCATTGAGTAGGCTTTAAGTCCAATTAGATAGTCATTGATTCCCTCCAATATAAAGGGCCACTACAGCATCAAAGTGGTATGCTGTGCCACACATTGATGTGGTTATTTGGTCATGAAGCTGGTGTTGGACCATTGATTGAAGTTCTCCCTTGTCAGCTTGCATAGTGTTCTCCAAAGCTATGAGAACTAGACCAGGATAAGTGGCTTCCAGGTAAGTTCCAGCTCCATTGCTCTAAATTCTGTATTGAAGGTACATCCTGTCTTCAGCAATAGGGTCTTACCTTCAAGTTCTTGAAGGCAATCAAGGTCTGTGGCAATAGCCTGGAGAATTCTGGGAGTCTCTTGGACCACCCTGGACAACTACTACTGTCTGTTTCTTGTTATGTAGCTATTCAGCTATGAACAGGGATTCATGTAGAGATATTGTCTGTGTAATTTGTCATTAGGTTGTTAGACTAATAGGATTCTCTCTGTTTTTTTTTTACACTAGCTAGATATTATTTAACTTCTCTCTCTCTCTCTTTCTCTCTCTCTCCATCCTTCTCCATTTAAAGTGTCCCCATTTTCCCCATTCTCCCTTGATAATAACAGTCTCCTACAGCCCTAGCTCTCTTAAGCTTTCTTTCCCTTTTATCACCATCGTTCCTTGTATAACTCTCCCTGTCCCTCCCATTTAAACCCCCCATTTTATCTATTTCTCCTTTAGTAGCATCTGTCTTCTACTATTCTCTCTCAGGTTCCTTCTTTCCCTTTACCTCCCTGATTCCTTCCCCTTTTTCTGGTTCCTGCAGTTACATCATAATACATACTCACATGTAAGGGTTTGGTGCTAGGATCCACAAATGAGGGAAAACATATGTCTTTGTGTTTCTGATCCTGTGTTACTTCACTTAGCACAACAATTTCTAGTTCATCAATTTACCTGCAAATTTCTTGATTTTGTCTTTCTTTACCACTGAGTAGAACTCCATTGTGCAAATGTACCACAGTTTCAATATCTACTCGTCAGCTGAGGGACACTTAGGTTGCTTCCATCCTTTAGCTATTGAGACAAGAGCAGCAGCAAACATGGAGGTACACGTGTCTCTGCAATAGGACAAGTCCTTTGGGTATATGCCAAGGCGTGGTATAACCGGGTTAAATGGTAGGTTCATTTTTAGTTTTTTTAAGAGCTATCCACATTGCTTTTCATAGAAATTGCATGAGTTTACCATCCTGCCAGCAGTGAATGAGCGCTCCTCTTTCCCCATATCCTCTCCAGGATTTGGTATCATTTGTTATCTTGATCAGTCTGAGTTTGGTAAGGTGAAATCTTAAAGTGGTTTTAATTGCATTTCCCTAATTACTAATGGTGTTGAGTATTTTTAAAGATGTTTCTTAGTTTTATTTTTTCTTTTGAGAACTCTCTGCTCAGATCCTTAGGCCTTGATTCTTTGTTTTTGGAGTTCCTTACATATTCTGTATGTTAAACCTCTGTCAGATCTGTCACTGGTGCAGATTTTCTCCTACCCTGTGGGTTTTCTCTTCACTTCCTTGGTTGTTTCTTTTACTGTATGACAGCTTTTTAAGTTTAATGAGGTCCCTCTTGTTGATTGTTGACCTTAGTTCCTGAGCAACTGGTGTCTGATTTAGAAAGTCTTTTCCTACACCTATATCTTGTAGGATACTGCCAACATTTTTTTCTAACAGTCTCAGAGTATCAGGTTTCAGATTGAGGTCTTTGATGCACTTGGAGTTGACATTTGTGCAAGGTGAAAGATAAGGGTCTCGTTTCATTCTTCTACAGGTAGAGATCCAATTTTGTCAGCACCACCATTTGATGAAGATGCTATCTTTCCCCTAGTGAGTGTTCTTGGCACATTTGTCAAATATCAGGTGACTGAAATTTCAGGTACTCATGTTTGAGTTTTCAATTATGTTCTATTGATCTATGAGTCTATTTTTGTGCCAGTCTCATGCTGTTGTTATGACTATAGCTCTATAATATAGCTTCAAATCTGGTATAATAGTCCCCCCTGCATTGCTCTTTGTACTCAGGGTTGCTTTGGCTATCCTGGGTCTTTTGTGCTTCCATATTAATTTTAGGATTTTTTTCTAATTCTGTAAAGTGTGTCAATGGGAATTTTGATTGGGATTGCATTGAATCTATATATCACTTTTGGTAGGATGATCATTTTCACAATATTAATTCTTCCAATCCATGAGCATGGGAGGTCCTTCCATCTTCTGGAATCTTCTTCAATCTATTTCTTTAAGGATTTAAAATTCCATTGTAGATATCTTTAATGTCTTTGCTCTGGTTTATTCGGAGATTTGGGGGGGGGGCTATTGTAAATGGGAGGGTTTCCATGTACTCTTTCTCCAATTGCTTATTTGTATATAAAAAGGCTACTGATTTTTGTAGATCAATTTTATAACCTGACACTTTGCTGAAAGTGTTAATCATTTCTAGGAGTTTTCTGGTGGGATATTTAGCAACTCTTACATATAAAATCATATCATCTGCAAAAAGGGAAAATTTCACCTCTTTTCCAATTAGTACTCTTTTAATTTCCTTCTCCTGTCTTATTGCTCTGGCAAGAGTTTTAAGTACTATATTAAAAAGGAGTGGAGACAGTGGACAGCCTTGTCTGGGTCCTGATTTTAAGGAGAATGCTTCCAGTTTTTCTCCATTTACAATGATGTTGGCTATGGGTTTGTTTTATATATTTTTAATTATGCTAAGGTATGTTCCCTCCGGTTCAAGTCCCTCTAGGACTTTTATCTAAAATGCATGTTGAATTTTAACAAAGGCCTTTCTGCATCTATTGAGAAGACCATGTGATTTTTGCTTTAGAGGCCATTTATATGAATTATGACACTTATTGACTTACATATATGGACTATCTCTGCATCTCTGGAATGATGCCCACTTGATCATGGTGGATGATAGCTTGATGTTTGCCTATATGCAGTTTGCAAGTATTTTGTTGATAATTTCTGCCTCTATGTTCATAAAGGATATGGGTCTATAGTTTTACTTTTTGGTCGTATCTTTACCTGGTTTTTGGATTAGGATGATACTGGTTAGACAAATTAAACATTTTTCACATGTTTATTAGTTCCTCATTTCTGGAGAACTGTGTATTCATTCCATTAGCCTATTTATTGATTAAGTTATTTGATTTCTTGTTGAGTTTTTATGATTTTAAAATTTTTTCCAGTTTCCTATCAGTACACAAGGCACTGTGAACACATTCACCTCCCTCTACCCTCTCCCACTCCCATTAACTCATGCCCACTCCCTTCTTCACAGCTACCCCTCCTACCCTCGTATCTCTCCTTCCTTCCTTCCTTCCTTCCTTCCTTCCCAGGTCTTGTGCAGATGGTTACTGATGCTGTGTGCGAGTTCGTGATGTGTGCTATAATGGCTGTACCATATCCCGAAGACAGCATTTTCCCAGCACTCCTCATATCCTCCATTTCTTCTGTGATGGTCCTGGGCCTCAGAGGTGGTGGCATAGATGGACCAAACAGTATTGGTGGCATGGTTTCACTTTTATACTTGCTTGTTAGTGGGAGAGACCTCATCTATCAACACTGTGACATTTCTTCTTGAAATGTACTCATGTCCAGTAGAGTTAGACTCACACCCAGCCTCTCACAGGTGTGTGTCTAAAAAAGGCAAGGTAAATATTGACCCAGCATTCCATAAGCACTCTGTCCAGCAGTTAGCATCATTGGCAGCTTTTCACTTTCCCCATGCTGGTTGTCATTATGCCAGAATGTCTCTGTCGGCTGTGTTTGTCAGGATGGTACATTTATTCCCTGTGCATACTGATACCTTGTGGGTGGGTCTCCATGTCCAGCATGGCTGTTGTGCTCTAGTTGTCCCAGAGAATGGAGGATGATCGAACAGGGCCTCAGGTGGTTCAGAGTGCGACAGGAGGAGTTCCTGGGATACTACGTCAGTTTAGTTATAAAAACCAAGGCAGGGGTTTATATAAGGAGGCCTTTCTGACTGTTACAGAAGGTGGGAAAATTAAAGGTGGGGTCTTTAGGTAAAGGTAGGAAGGTTGTAGGGCTGACGTGGAAATTAGGAACGAGGAAATGAAACTCCAAAACCTGTTTCTGGTCTGGGGTGATCTTTATAGGGGAAAAGAATATTCGTATCTACAGTGGCTTCCTGGGGACAGGTTATCGCATCAGGCAGAGCAGGCCAGACTCCTACCGTCCCTTCAGGGTATCTGGGGTTGCTTGGCTTTGCTCAATACCTTTTACGATAGACCCAGTCCGCACAATACCTCACCCCTCTGGAAGGCCTTTCCTTTTCCTATGATTTCAGACTCTTCTGCAGACAACCTCTTCCCTACCTCCTTCCCCTGTTTACCTCTAGATGACAGAATCCTTCACTCTCAATGGTTTGGGGCTCACAATGCATTCACTCAGGCTAGTCTACCTGAACACTCTCTTCTTGAACCTGTCTGGACAAATCCATTCAAGACCATTATCGCCTATTCTATTCATATAAGCTGTGCACTTTTCATGTCTGTGCTAATTTGTTTCTCTAGAACCTTGTGCCTCAAGCAAAGTATTGGTACCTTAAGGTAGGAGTGCATCCCTCCATGATTAAAACATCTAGTCAGGACTTAAACAGTTTAGGCAGTGAAAGAACATTTACTTAATTGAATGTATTACTAATGCCACTCAAATCCATTTGTAGAGGCAGATATCTTTGATTTGCTCAGCATCTTCTGTCAATTTTATATGTAATGACAAGATCTGGATTCAGAGGTAAAGGATCTGGGTTCAAATTCTGCCAGTGTGACTCTGAACAAGTTGCTTAATTTTTTTAAAGTGTAAGTTTCTTCAGTTGTTAAATGGGGGTAGCTTTACAGCTGTGGGTACCCAGACGAAAACACTGACTCTTCTTGCTTCCACCTTTGTAAGAAGCAGTGTCTTCTGGGCAGTGATCAGTTGCCATTCCTGCTGCAGTATTCCATCATATGCCTCAGCACAGGGCACTCGACACAACTTGGTAATAAAGAGTACCCAAGTCTCATTCTCATTAACAGATACCTTGGCTCAGCTTCAACAAATGTCATTTATCTGAATGCCATTTTATTTATCTTTTCTGGTTCCCTATGACTTCCTTTAATTTGCTCATTCATTCATTCGTTCATTTACTTACAAGTTAACATAATTGTCTAGATGACAAACATGGACCACAAACATGCTAGTAGATGCCCCAAAGTAAATAAGCCGTTCATATTGTTCTGAGTGAAACACAAAGCAACTAAGTATAACAATAACAACAAGAAACAACAGGAACATCCTCTCCTGTGGCAGGTATGCACACTGTATAGAGTCAGGAAAGATGAGTTCTGCTTAGTGAAGTGGTGGGTGTCTGAGGGTTTTGCTCTCTTAAGGACTTAGTGGATGAAGATGGCGGAGCAAATCATGTGAAAAACATCACAAGCAAACAGAAGCACTCTGGAAATTACTGGCAGCTCAGCCGGTGACTTCATTCAGGCTTACTCTGGATCAAGTACTCATTATGTGCCAGACTTTAGGCCAGCTGAGGGGTCACTGAAGGCTTCACAAGGGATGGATGGGGAGGTGAGTTTTTATGATTTCGAAACTAGTCAGTTTCGAAAAGACTGGGACAAGCATTTCACTCCACATGGTACAACATGGGAAAGGGTGAAAAGGATGTGGGGATCTTCACCACAAAGGGCTTAATATTGATTGGCGCTCTTTCTACCGAAGATTCTAGATACGGTAATGGTCTTTACTGAAGATTATGAGGTGCTGTGTTAAAGGACAGGGTAACATATATCTACAATGGACAATAACAGTTTCACCCACGCAAGTCCAAGTATGTCACAGTCACCTGTGAGCATGAACCATCTTATCAATAACAAAATACAAATTTAAACAACGCAGCATCTAGTCAGGCTTAAGATAAAGCAGAACAAAACTACCACCAAGGCTGGTGGTGGCACTTTAAGAAAACAAAAAGGGGAAATGAAACACTTCTATGAGTTTGTGCGTGGAAACCAGGAGCCTACACCGAGAACTTAACAGCAAGGAAGAAGGGGCGGTCTCTTCAGGGCCAGGCTGTCCAGCCCCAGAAAGGAGAGACGCTCCGCGGTATCTAGGCAACCGTAAGCCCGCCCTCTCCGGAGCCAACCCTTTGGTAATTGGCGCACGACTTTCCCCCAATGGTAGCCCCGGGAGCTTCCCGCCACCTCTGGCGCCCGCTTCAAACAGCCGCAGATTAGCAACAAGCAGCGATTCAACCGACCTTGCGGGAGGCGGGTCCTTCCGCCATGTAGCCCCACCCACCTGCCAGTCCCGAGCGAGCCATGGCGGCGATTGGAGGAGGCTGCTGCTCTTCAAACGGCCGGGTCTCCAGGTCTAGGTTGTGACGAGGAAGGAGCTCGCGGGCGAGAAGCTGGGGTGAGGAGGTTGGCTGGAAGTTGCGGAGGTGAGAGTTGCCCTACGCCCGCCGGGGACGGCGGGTTTCCGGAGCGTGGCCAGGGTTCCGCAGGTCGGTGCCCGGCTTCGGACCGCGGCGTGCCAGCGAGCGCCTTCCGCACAGACAGCCTGCTGGAAGAGACCAGGAGGCCGGGTACCTGCCTGGCCTCGGTGGACGCGCCGCCCAGCCCGCTGACCCGGTGCCCGCCGCGCCGCCCCCAAAGCCTGCCTCCCGGGGCGCCGTGGCACGTGGGCATTGTGCGCCAGGCCCACCTCTTTGGTCAGGGTCTGCGAGCGTGCGCGCGTCCAGCCGAGGGGAGCCTCCTGGGTTTGGGGTCACTGTCGTCCGTCCCCATCCTGGTTTGTCCACGCTGCTGTGGGTAGGTCCGGACGCCGAGGGTGCCATCATTTGTTTACACTTATGTTCTGTCCCCGCCACGCTTCTCGGTGTCCTTTGTAGTCGTAACGGCTCGGAAATGGTTGGAATCGGGCCTCCTCCACCAGTTGCAGGTTAGAACCGCCTAGTGCATTCTGGCTACTTTATTCTAGAAGAGAGGTTAGCAGGTGGAATTCCCTAACTCCCTGTCTGGTGTCATGAATGTGAGTGAGATTTAAGCCTTCTGCAAAGTGCACTCCGAAGGAGCAGCAGGGACTTTGCACACTGCAGGAGGAGCAAGTGAGGTTTGCTCACCCACAGGTGGGCCATTTATTCTTTTTCATGCATGGGTTGATCCTGTTTTTACTCCGTTTTATTAGGAAGAAGCGGAAGCGGTTTAAGATTATGTAGGTGTTACAATAGAAGAACCCAAACTGAGCATCCTCATTGTTTAATTACTTGCAGTCATAGTGTATCGTATCCTTTAAGATCTATTTCAAGATCTACTAAGATATGTGATCTAAAGCCAGCCCCCTCCTCAACTTCTCCAACCTTCTGAGCCAAAGTTAGTTTGTATTAACTAGTTGTTAGTTGTTGCAGTTTATTACAGTGCATTATTGTAGCAGTTCGTTTATGTCATTGCTTTCCTAGGAGACTGGGAGCCTCCCCATTACTGGTACCATGGGTTACATACATCTAGGATTAAACCCACACTCAGTAATATTCAGTATTATATTTTATTGAAATAATTCCTACTGGGTAACATGGATTGTCATTAATTCAACAACTGTTTTTTGTGTGTCTACCGTGTTTAAAGAATAGACTTATTTCTGTCTTCAGAGTGCTTATAATTTTGCAGCTGAGGTAAAAACAGTGCTATATTTGCTTTGTGATCTTTCATTCAACTAAACGGCTATTGATTTTTCTTCTCTTTGCAAGGAGGACAGTGAAAGCAGCTAGGGACAGCATTGTGAGTGCTGGTCAGAGGGCTGTCTGATCTCAGTGTAAGAAAGGACACATAGCTTTTTATGTTCTTATTGATGAGTTTCCTATCTTCACTGAAAATCTTAACCAGATAGCCGTATTTTTAAAAGCACATTGTCCACATATTCTGCATCTTGATATATTTTTTTAAGTGGTTAGCCCTCTGAGTCAGTATACACAGAAGTAGTTCATTATTTCTACTAATGGCATGATATTGCCAAATTCAGAGGTAATTTTACTATGGCAGATGTTCATTTTCAATATTTTAGTACTAATAGCTTTCAAGAGGATTTTAGTAGTTCATGTTTCACTATACGACATAGTCAGTGTTAAATATTAGCTTTTTTTTTTTCTTTCCTTCAGTGTATTAATTTAAGGTAGCACTTTGTTACTTAAAGTTTCTTGAATTCTTCATGAGCTCAGCATCTTTTTGTACGTAGGTGTATGTACATAGTGTGTGCTGCTGCTGTGGCAAATTTGTGCTGTTGGTCCTCACCTTCCACCATGTTTGATCACCTCTTTGTTGTTTTCCACTGTGTGGGCCATGCTAGCTGACCCATGAGTTTCTGGACATTCTCAGGTGTGCCTCTCATTTCCTGTAGAAGAGCCAGGATTACAGATGCTATGTGTCCAGCTCTGATTTTCGGGGATTTGAACTCAGATCTCCATGCTTTCATGGCAAGTGCTTTTACCCACAGAACCATCTCCCCTGTTTGAGCTCAGCATCTTATCATACTGAGTGAGCATTTACATTACTTTTTCCCTTTTTTGTATATTTTTATGGAATTTTTGTGTAATTCATACCCGTCTTAATCATCCGTATACTTCCTTCCCCATTGGCTCCCTCCCATAGGCCTTCCCTTACCTACTGGACTGCATGCATGCTGTCATCTATGTTAAGGCCTATGGAGTCAAGTTGGTGTCTCCAGATATCCCTCAGTGGAAGTTTATCCACTGGGGATCTGCTCAGCCTATCTAGGCATTTACATTCTTTTAAAAATGAATTTTCATGTTATTTTCTTATTCTTAAGCTGTCATTTTCTCATTTCCTTGGAAAAATTGTTTACTGATATTTTATCATGTGTTTTATAAATATTTGTACAATTATATTTTAATTCTTGACTTTGTTAATTCATTCTATGATACATAATATTTGACTTATTATTGATGTCTTTTGCCTTATACATATTTTGTTTTCTGTGGTTAGATTTTAATCAATCTTTTCCTTTGTAGTACTATCTCAAGATTTAAAAAAGCATTATTTAAAGATTTATTTAATTATGTGTGTATATATATATTTTATTATGTGTGTGTGTCTGTACACATGTGTGCAAGTATCCAAAGAGGCTAGTAGAGGGTGTTGGATCCCCTAGAACTGGAGTTATAGGAGGTTGTGAGCTGTCTGACATGGATGCTTAGGAACTGAACTTGAGTCCTCTGCAATAGCAACAAGTGTGCTAATAACTGTTAAACCACCTCTCCAGCCCCACTGTGACTATTATAATAAAGTCTCTAAAAGCAGTGGTAATTAGTAATATATTAGAGAAAAGCAGCTTAGTTAAAATATTAATGACCTTTTAATCCTCCCCCTATGGTAAGTAGATCAGGTTTTCCTTTATGTCTAAAATTGCTGCTTATGGTCTCTGGCAGTTTATATTTTTTAACAGTAACATCTATTTATACCTTTTCTTTCCCAGTGGGGAACATCTTATTATTTTCTGATATTTGGTATATAGTTTATATATAAAACACCCTCTCAAATTACAAGTTGGTTCCTTTTTCATTTTTTAATCTAAGAGCAAAAACATCTTGAGAAAAAGGTTGCTTTTTAATATATCTCTTTGTAGCAAGAGACTCTTTCACATCTTAATGTCCCTTTTCAGCATTAGCATCCATAGTGGAAGGTTAATGAAAGATTGGGGAAAACCTTTCTCTTACTTGATAACTGAAAGTTTTTTTAATGCCTGAAGAATATCTTCAATGTCTACCTTTGTCCCATGTCTTCATGGTGATAGGTTAAGGTATGCCCCTAGTTCCAACACCTGAAGATTCTGTAGCCTGAATATTTGTTTGTAGTGATGAACAGAACCCAGAGATGTGTGATTACATGTTTTCTCGTCTCTGTATTAGCCATCATAGGTGCTCTACCATATTCAGATCTTCATCTGATGATGGTACACAAGAGAATTCTGGACAGTACTGGGCAGAGACAAGTGAGAGTGTGTGTTTAGTGTATGTTTATATTTTATGTCATGTTTATTTGAAAGCATACATTTTGTTTTCACAGTTTAACAACTAGTAAATTGTTTTTAAAAGTGTATCATAATTGGTTGTTTTTTTTTTAAGTGATACAAATGGAACTACATCAAATAATCAAGGGTGTCTTAGCTATAATATGTTTTTTTTCCCCCCCGCAGTGCTATTGGTTTACAAAGTTTGTGACATAGTTCACAGTTGTTAACACAAGAAGAATTAAATTCTTTATGGCAAAATGCTTTCGGGTTGCTGGGTCTTTATGTTTCTTACCTGACTTTCACTTTAATGACATTTTGCAGTCTGGAAATTTGTAGTGAATGAGTTGTGACTCAGACCTTACACTGAAGTATATTTCATTGGTGTGAGGAACTTGGACTGAGGGAGAGCAGTGTTAGGCCATGCCACTGAGGACACTTAACTTCCATTTTGGACTGCACTATTCAGTTTTGGAATTCTGGAGACTTCGGGTATAGTATCAGGATTGCTGTGTGTAACATAAACCATAGAGGCCTGACTAGTTTTAGTAGTTGAGTCTGCCATTAAATAGCACCAATTCCCTGCAGCTGTTGGTGTTGCTTTTGTGTTTAGAGCCTCATAGTGGTACAGTACATAGCCTTTACAAACTTTGTCCTTTAGTATTTGCCAGAACCTAATTTCTTAGGATAGAATCATATAACCCTTAGATTTTTGGTGTGTAGATGGTTTCTGGGTAACAATATTAGCACAGGATTGAGTTCTCTTTTGTAAAGCATGAATTTTGGATTTGTGGAATTTGAAGCATGAAATAAAGTGTAGAAGATGCTTACTACCTATTCCATATTTGATGCATCAACTGGGAGATTTCATTTGAGCTTATTCTTAAGATTTTTATGTTTGGTCCTTCTAGTTTATTATTCTAATTTTTTGTTTGCAAACATCTTGCCAGTTTTAAGTACTTTCCAGCCATTTGAGAAATCTGTTCATAATTTTGTTACCTACTTGCATTTTTTTCTTTCCTATGAATTCCTGTCTTAGGCTGTTTTCTCTGAGTCACAGCCATCTGCCCCTCCCACAGGAGGACCATGTCATTGGAGTTTGGCAGTGTTGCATTACAAACACAAAATGAAGATGAAGAATATGACAAAGAAGACTATGAAAGGGAGAAAGAGGTGAGTTCCTTGGAGAAAAGCCCCTGAACTCAGTGCTTTACAGCTTTTATTTGCTGATCAAAAGTATGTCTTTTTGAAGGGATCTATAATTTATTAAAATAAAACAAAGCCCAACACTATTAAACTGATTGATATTTGGACTTTGTCATAATTTTTGTCTGCTTTATACAAACCTAGACATAGCTGGAAAGAGGGAGTCTCGGTTGATGAATTGCCTCCATTAGATTGACTTGTGGTCCTGTTTGTGGGGCATTTTCTTAATTGCTAATTGATGTAGGAGGGCCCAGCCTACTGTGGGAAGAGCTCTCCTTGAGCTGGTAGATCTGGACTGTGTGAGAAAGTAGCTAAGCAAGCCAGTGAGTGGTGTTCCTCCATGTCATCTGCTTCAGTTCCTGCCTTGGCTTTCATCAGTGATAAAATACAACCTGTAAGCCAAATAAACCCCTTATCTCCCCCCAGTTTACTAAAGAAACTTTTAAAAAACATTTATTCATTTATTGTGTAGGTGTGTGTGGACAACTTACAGGAGTTGGTTTTCTTTTCTCATGTGGGTCCCAGGGTTGAACTTGGATTATCAGGCTTGGGGGCAAGTGCCCTCACCTGCTGAGCCATCTTGCCCCCCTCTCCCAAGCTGCCTTTTGTCGGTGCTTTAGCACAGCAACAAAAAGTAAACTATAACAGATTTTTAAAAGCTAGAGGAATGGGCCTGGAAAGATGGATTCCCAGAAGCCAAGTAAAAGTCGGGCAAGTGTGGAGGCCGCCTGTAATCCTAGCACATGGAAGGCAGAGACAGGATCCCTGGGCAAGCTGGCTAGCTAAACTAGGCAGAATTGGCAAGCTCTGGGTTTAGCAAGAGATCTTGCCAAAATAAAACAAAATGGAGGGGGATCGTGGAAGACGCTGATGTCAAGTCTGGGCCTCCACAAGCATGCTCACTCTAGTGTATGTGCACCCTCCACAGATGTACCTGCCCACAGGTATGTACCCACACCCATGCAAGCACACACACCACGCATACACATGCAAAAAAGAAAAGATAGGAGGAGAGGAATGTATTTTTGAGACAAACATAAAGCAGTAATTGCATCAGATGCCCAAATTCTTTAGGAACTCTTCACTAAACTCTTTCCTTTGGAAGGAAAAGCCTAACTTCTGGGTGTGTGGACTGTTGCTGTGGTGCTTCAGGTAGTTTATTTACATCCTCACAGAGGTAGGCTGAGGAAGTGAACTAAGGTGACATGGATTGGGGGCAGCAGTGGATAGTAGGGTGGTGAAGGAGAGAACCAGCTCTGCGGGAGGCTGGAGAAGAGCATTCTAGGCCAAGACACCAGCAAAGTGCAGGGAAGTAGGGAAAGGACCCTGGTATCTCCCAGACAGTCAGTTTGTATAAAGCAGACAAACAGTGTTTGATGTTAACGGGAGTGAGTAGTGGACATTGAGTAGGCTGGACCAGATTCTGGTAAGCCATAGTGCTTACATTTTATTCTAAGAACAATGAGAAGCTAGTGGAAAATTTTTAAGTGGGAACTGATATCTGATTGTCTTTTTGAAATATTGCTTGGGATACTGCGTGGTCAAGAGTTCATGAAAGGAAAGAAATCAGAGGAAGAGGCCACATGAAGTGTTTAGCAGAACTCTTGGAACATAAGCATTCAGTAAATGGCAGTGATAGCAGTAGTGTAGTAGTGTAAGTGAAAGTCAGTTTACTTGTTTTGATTATTTTTAATTTGAGTTGGATTTCCTAGTAGACTTCTTTTATACTGAGACTGTGCTTGCTGATATGTTAAATAATTCTTTTAAGTAGTTACCATGGACCATCAGTATCAACAACAAAAAAGCAAGAAACTAGGTAATTGACCAATGCCCATATGGCTTCTGGCAGTGTTAGGGGACAGATAGAAAACTTGAAGCTCACTTAATTTTGGCCATAGATTTGTATTATTTGGTTGTACAGTATTTAAAAAAACAAAAAACAATTATTTACAAGGAAAATTTCACTCAGCACTTCAGAATTTCTAGCTCATCTTGAAACTTAAGTCCCGGCCACACTGCCCTAGTGCTTTCTTGTGGCAGCGGGCTGAGGGGAGCTGAGCAGAAGTACTCCTTGCCTAGCTGGCCCCAGATTCTACTTCTCATAGGGACATGCGCAGGTGCTCTTAGACTCACCGGCCTCACTCTGTACCTTCCCTACCATTTCCTGGGGACCTTTGAATTTGTGACAGGATCCCTTTTAACAATTATTGATGAAAGCATGGAGATGAGAGCTTTTTATTATTCTTAGAACTCATAGTGCAAGACTTCATTCATGACCGTGATGTCACTGGATATTTAGCAGGATTAGTTTAAGTAATTACTGCTGGGAAAAACAAAAAATATTGCCAGGTGACTTTTCATCAGGAAACTTATTAAAGAGATTAATAGGATGTTAGGTAGTGAAAATTTTAAAGTGGATATTGAGGAGGCAATTCTTTTAGATAATATAGAAAGTATCACTAAGCTGATTGATTTGATAGAGTGTGTTCTAGCATAGGGATTTTGTAAGGTAAAGGAACTCTGAGGCGTTAAATCATCTTAAGAAACTTATCTCTAGAAGAGTAAAAAAGAACACTGTTGTGTCCCAAGAAACCTCATGTTAGTAATAAAAAGTGTTTCAAATTAAAAAAATAATTGCAACAAAGAAAAATATGGTTGAATGCTAGAGTTTCAGATTTTCAATAACCAAGTTCAGAATTATTCATAAAAATGAGCTATTTATATAATTTGTCCCTATGAGTTAAAATAGTAAGTTAGGTTGTGTATATTGGTGCATGCCTTTAATCTCAACATGGTGGTGGGGTGTTGGGGAGGGAAGATATTGGCATATCTCTGAGTTTAAGGTCAGTCTCATCTACTGGAGAGTCCTAGGCTATCAGTAAGGGCTATACAGTAAGAATCTGTCTCAAAACAAACAAAAATAGTAAGTTGACTGATCAACTCTAAGCTTCCATGATATATAGGAGTCTTCTAATTTCTCAGTCTAGATTACAGCAGCAGAGCAGTTCAGAGCCTTTTGAGGTTAAAGGATACAGTGGTCCTGCCTGCCTGCCTGGTTGGTAGGTTTGGGATTGCATCTGAGTTATAACAGTTAGCAGTGGACTAATGCACATTGTTTTCACTAATCAATTAATTATGAAGGGAACACTCCTGTATTCCAAAGAGGTGATACAGTGTTGACCCAGTAAACCACTTCTTACTTGTAGTGTGGTCTTCTAAAGATTTGGAATGGTAGATTGTTTTGACTTTAACCTTCTCGTATGAATAGCCAGTTGGTAATACAAAATGCTTTACGAAGCTGTGTTTAATTTTGTTGTGTAGGGACAGTTTGGGAGTTTGTTCACATTTGTCTGTAAGTCAGTGAATCAGCCATTGTCCCTTCCTAGCCTCCGTGCCATCTTAATTAGCGCCTTTACAGTTAGATCTTGCCTTTGCCATTTTTTTTTTTTACCCTTATTGTTTGCTTTGAAGATGATGGCGAGCAGGCATTTACTTTTCAGAAAAGTAAAGGACTTAGTAAGTAAGTGACTCAATATTTAGACAACATTTAGACCAGGGGACTCTCAAGGCATAGACCATTATGAATAGACACATATTAAAAAAATAAAGCAGACAACCCTCCAAGGATTTTCAGAAAAGTAAAGGCAGTATTACATATAAATAGTTACAACGTTTAGTGGTACATTGGTGAAGTTGGATCACTGGGGACTAAGGCATAACAAAGAGATGCAGCACCTATCATGGTGTCATAATGGGTCCCACAGTCTCTTACAATCACCAGGACAGATTAGGGTTAGGTAAGTTGGGGTGATGATACCATGGGGACATGGTGTCATATAAATGTACATATCAAATAATCACCACAGAATACTTGTTACTCATGTTCCTTACAAATTACTGGAGCACACAAATTTCTGTCGGTACCCTTTGAGAATTCCTGATGCAACTGACCTTGCTACTCAGTATACCTCATCTAAAGTACTGTAGGCTCAGAAAAGAGGTCTTTTACTTATTTTAATGTAAAAATGAGACCTTGCAAAATATGGTTCCCCCTTAGGGAACAATATATTTTATGATTTCATAGTTTTCATAGAGGTAATTGTTAAGTTTTTGATAAGTATGGTTATAAGCTTCTCAGTTGGTGAAATAGAGACTTGAAGTAGATTGTCACTTGGGAACATCACAGGTTTCTAGAGAATATTTTTTGGCAAGATCACAGGAAGTGACTGATTACTGGTTGATTCTGGATAGTAAAGTTGCTTACGTTTGCATATAGTTTGGAGATAGTGGTTTGGGGGAGATATACTTAGTACTCTGTGATAATACTTGATATTGATGCCTCATTAGTGATAATATATTTAAAGTAAGCTTGAGGAAGGGAGGTGGTTTGTAGTGAGTGACAGGAAGTTACTCTGAAGTATTCCTCTGGTCTTTCTGGGCTCTTACTCTGGCAACTTGTCTAACAGAATAATAAGGCTCCTTCCAACTTAGAATTGTGTATTTTAAATGAGTCGATTTCATTATGGAAACACTTTGGTATTTTGCTCCCACTAGAGGGAGTGGTAAAGCTGTTAATTACATTCTACATTATCTAACTTATTTCGTGGAATTTTCTTACTGTTCAAGAAAATTCAAGAACTAAATGGTTGTGAACTAATAGTTTTATTTTATTTTGCTTTGGGATTTATCTAATTTTATGCATATGAATCTTTTACCTGCATGTATGTAGGTGCACCCATGTGTACAGTATCCTTGGAGGCCAAAAGTCGGCATTGGATCCCCTGTAAATGGAGTTATAGACAGTTGTTAGCCTCTGTGGTGTGGGTGCTGGGAACCAAACCCAGGTCTTCTGCAAAGCAACCAGTGCTCTTAAGTACTGAACCATTGCTCCAGCCCCTAATGTGTTTCTTAAGTGTTAATTTAGCTATTGCCTAGACTTTATCTGGATTCCATTTCATGTATTTCCCCCTGTAATATCCAAGGACTATCACAATTGGAGTGAAAATAATGAGTGATTGTTGGTAGGAATAAAACTTAATTTTATACAGTCTAATAAATGTGTCTTTAGTGACCAAACATCACATGGAGGAAGAAACAAGTGAAAACGGAGATTTCAGTTGAGATTGTAGCTCTGGGACTTGTATGTTCTTTCTCCTTCTCTTGCCCCATGTGCTGCTGTTGGACCTTGGTTTGCCACTTTTAGAAAGACAGGCTTGGTTTGAAGGAACCCCAGTGTTAATTCTGCAATGACTCATCTCTAGTGCAACACATACTTGTCTGATACATGCTGCCATCTCTTTCAGATCTGTACCAATTTAGACAAGCTCTCTCCTGTTAACACGGAAGTTTAATTTAACTAATGTGAGGTGTTTTTTGTCTTTTTTCATCCTGAAAATGGCATTATTTATAAACAAAAGCTGTGACTGCCAAGTTATTCTGGCCCTTTACCAATCCCATATGAGGCTTTCTCAAGGATGTTTTAAACTTGGTTCTTTGGTTAAAGTGTGTGTATCCATGTGTTACTTTATACTTCACTTTAAAAAGTACCAACATCTTTCAGAAGTGTACTCATTAGGTAGTCTGTTCGGAAGGACTGTTGACTACTCCATTTGCTGCCTTTTTGGGGAAAAGATGGATGTGTTGTTCGTAATCTGAGAGCCCTGAAGGCTCTGAGAACAGTCTGTTAATTAATCTAAATTGAGAATCCTGACAGAAGGTTTACATGTTGTCTGTTTTTACATGCTCCCATGGATCATGGGATTAGTGTTCAATTTTTGTTCATGAGCCAGGTGGGCAGTAAATCAAGGTCTTGTCGTTACTATTAATGTCAAAAAGACCTAAACAGGAAAATACCTTTTTAACAAAAAGGATGTCCTTCTCACTTTATTTTTAAAGAATCAAATAGATTGAGACACTTTTTGATAAAACAATTCAGTGAGCAACAGGGATGCATATGGGAGTAGAGAATTTCACCCCCTTTTGTACCACTCTACTTCTCATTTTCCATTCCTGTTCCAGAATTTTATTTCAGCAAAATTCATTAACAGTTTTGGACAGTCCTTTCAGACATTTCTTAGAGTATGTTTATTTAACTTTTACTGTATGTTTTCTTTAAGAAAGTTCTTAAAAATTGTTTAGATACATATTATAGCTTTATGGAATTCCTTTTATACTAGTGACAAAATGTAAAACAATGATAACAAAAGTAAAACCTCAAAACCAAGCAGCAATAAAACCCCAAACAACAAAAGATCCACAAGTACTTGCCATAGACTATGGTAGTGTCTCAAATTCCCAATCCCAAGATTACAATCCCTGAATTCACTCATTGCATAATTGTCTGCAATTAATGTATGTTTGGAGGGACTTAGTGTGTTAATTTAACTGATGCTTAGTTTCTTAAGGAGAAGTCATTATAAGGAATCCTCTTACAGACTATTTAGTAACATATTTTAAGATACGTTATATTGGAATTTGAAGAGACAGTTGCAGGTAGATACTGGAACTAATAATGCTTTATGTTAGTTTTAGTATTTCACTTTTGAGACTGTGGGAAGCTGTGTCTTCTAATTCTCCTTTTACTCACTTGTTTTGTAACACCAGAATATTATATATCTTTTCATTATTGGAATTACATGGTTGTCTACTAATTAGTCACTCCTCAAGGGATTTCTAGCACATTATCAGAGCTTAAGGGCTCCTAGGCCACCTGCTGCTGCTGCTGCTGTTCCTAGCACCTGGACAGAGTGCATGTGGCAATTTAGATTCCCTGAGGGATGTCTGATCGTCATGCCCTCAAGGTCTGATTACTGTTGAAGCAGGATTCTGAGAGGCAAGTCTGAGAGGCATAATAAGTGAATATACCTTGATTATGATTTGCTGTGTTTCTGTAGAGAAGTTTTCAGTTGTAATGTATATGCATATAAACCTGATACCCTTGTCAAAAAAAATAAAACTTGTTAATGTAAATCCTGGTAGTTTGCTTTCCCCTTCCCTCAAGTGAAAGGAGGGAATTTAAGAAACTAAAGGAGGAGTTAAACTGTTGTGCCTTGTACAGTGAGTCACTGGCTTCAAGACGGCTTTGGGTGGCATCTTGCATCTCAGTCAGTGTGGTTCTGATGAGTCTATTCCTGTCTCAGTTGCAACAGCTACTCACAGACCTCCCTCACGACATGCTAGATGATGACCTCTCCTCTCCTGAGCGCCACGATTCTGACTGCAGTGAGGATGGCACAGAGGGAGAGTAAGAACCTGAAATCACTTCTTCCTGTGTATTGTATTCCATGAATCTTCCTTTATTCTCTGATGATAATATTGTAATCTTAAACTTTGAACTGATTATTAAATTTTGGGTGAAGGTTGAAGGGAAACAACATCATAAGCAACAAACATTAGAGTCTTGGGTTCTTGGTATTATCTCTGTTCAAATATGATGGACTTTAAGTCTAAAGTATTGATTTTTCTCAAGACGGCATCCTTCTGAGCAATCCAAGAACTGGAATGAGCACCAGCAGATGCTGCCCAAGTCTAAGAATGTAAATGTAAGTATCAGCCGTGTGCATGGTGCTGGTGGGAGGGCAGGGGAGTTCCTAGTGCTTTTGCCCTACTCTTGTTGTCTAATGGGATTGTCATGGAATCCAGGGTTTATATGTTGGAGAGAAATGTGGCAATGACTGGGAACGTGATCCAAGTAAAACTGAAGACCAACATCCTGGATTCCATTTGGAAGATGGTGAGGAGGAAGATGGCAGTGGTTATTGTCCTCCAAGTAAACATGAACTGACAGATCTGTATCGCCTTCCTGAAAACTTCAGGCCATACACCAATAGTCAGAAGCAGGAACTTGACAAGCAAGCAGCAAATGTAATTAAATTTTCAGATCCTCAAAGGAACAATTTTCAGGTATTATAAGAATTTGACTTTCAGGAATTTGTATGTGTATACATGCATTTGCATGGTGCTTGTGTGTTTAAGAAATGTATGTGAGGTAGATCAAGTGGCCCACACCTTTAATCCCAGCACTTGGGAAGCAGGTGGATATCTGTGTGTTTGAGGCCATCCTGGTGTATAATGGTGAGTTCCAGGCCAGCCAGGACTATATAATGAGACTTTCTACAGAAAAGGGGGGTAGGGCACAGCTGGGAAGATGGTGGGTTGTTCAAGCACATTGGCTGCTCCTGCAGAGGACCTAGGTTCCTTTCCCAGCACCTGCATAGCAGCTAACACTGTAATTTAAGTTCCAAGACATCTGATGCCCTTCTCTGTCCTTTGTGGGTATTGCATGCATGTGGTGCACTTACCAAACACTCATACACATAGAGTAAAAACAAAATAAAAGTTTTGTTTTGTTTTTTGAGACAAAGTCTCCCTGTAGCTCTATCTGACCTGGAACTTGCTATGTAGAGCAGATTAGCCTCAGTCTCACAGATCCACCTGCTTCTTCCTCCTAGTGCCTGGATTAAAGGCATGCGCCACCACACCTGGCTGACTAAATTAATCTAAAAAAAGAAATATGAATTAAACAATGAGATGATTTACAACAGTTTCTCAGAATGTACTTATTCAGGTTCATGCTAAATTAGGCATGCTCTTTTCTATTCATAATTGAAATGCATTTGTCGTATTAAGCCTGATGTTTAAAATAGAAGCTTTTTTGGAAACAGTTATTTAAACATTAAAGATAAAGAGTAATTTCTCATTTATTGCTGCTCGGACACCACCTCAGTGAGAAGCCATGTTTAGGTATCTTCATAGGGTTTTTATTGAGATAGGATCTCCCTGTAGCCACAGTTGGCCTGGAACTCAATATGTAGATTGATCTCACGGAGATCTGCCTTGCCTCTGCCTCTTGATGGTTGGGATCAAAGGTAAGTGCCACCACACCCATCCTTGATACACTTCTTATAGTAGCATTTATGTAGATCACACCATTTTGTTTCCTCATTTTTCTTGTTTACCACATATAATAAATTTTTTTGTGTAGGGGGGTTATAGCAGAAGATAGGATGAATGTTACTGGAGAAACACTTAGCTTAGACCATGGGACAGTTTTAAGAAGGTCTTACGAAATAGTAGCTTGTTAGTGTCTCTCAGTGACTATAGATGCCTCATTTTCTCAATTGCCGTTCTGTTTCTCTCAATGGCAGGATGATTGTTTTGGTCCACTAAAGGTAGTTATTTTCTTACTAGATAATGTTATTCATTGCACATGATTTAGAATTTATTAGACATGAGGCATTATATCACATGTTCTGTTATTTATTGAATGTGTGCATTTTTATGTTCCCAAAATGGTAGAATCATCTTATTTGTAATAAAACACATATATTACTATTCTCGTTTTATTTTTGAAATTGACTCCATTGTGTGCTCAAAACTGCACTGAAGGAATTAACAATGTTAAAAAACTGTATTTTTGAGCAAGGGTGTCTATAAAAATTTGATCCCTTCCTGGGATTGTAGGTCAGTTGATAGAGTACTTGCCTAGATATGAGGTTCTGGGTACCATCTCCAATAGCACATAAACTACGCCTTTTCTTTCTGTAATTTCAGCACTTGGAAGGTGGAGGGAGGTGTCTAAAGATAATTTTGGGGAAAAAGTCCAAATCCTAATTGTTAATTTTCATCTTTTAATAGCAGTTTGGTTCATCTCAAGGTCCCAATTGTCTCGCTTTGGAGCCATATAAAGTGACATATAAGCCTTATCAATCTTCTGTGCAGAGTAATAGCTCACCAGTTCAAGAAATAGCAGGAAGTGACATGTTTGAAGGCCTGCAACAGCAATTCTTAGGAGCTAATGAAAGTAGGTGTCTCATTTATATTTATTTTTTTATTCACTTTTTTTTTCCTTTTCTGTTTTGAGATAGGGCCTTGCTATGTTGCCTGACATGGCCTCAAACTCATGGGAATCCTCCTACTTCAGCCGCCAAATTGCTAAAATTATAGATACCCCGCTCAGCTGTATTTCTTTTTTGTTAACAAAATCGAGGAATTTTGAACACTTACGAATATTTGTATGCACATTCAAGAATTACCGTCTTTAAATGACAGTAGAATTGTTGATATTACAGAGAGCCTTATACTGAATCTTTATGAACAAATTGATAAGAATTCTAAGATTTATTTCAAAATCTATTGAGCTCAAGGTTGTAACATACACTTGTATGCCTTGCACTTAAAATGCAGAGGCAGGAAGATCCAGCACCAGCAGTTCAAGGTCAGCCTAACACAGAGAACATTCAGGGTCAGCCTGAGTTACCTTGTAAGACCTTGTCTCACAAAAAACAAGGGCCAGGGATTCAGCTCAGTGGTAGAGGGGCATGTCTAGCATTTGTAAGGCCCAGGGCATCATTCCCAGCACCACAAAAGAAAAAAAAAGTTATCAAGGAGTAATGTTGGGTAGGTATAAAGATAAAGGAAAATTGGCCATGGTTTCATGATTGCTGAACCTCAGAGATGGGTTCTTGGGAATTTATTTTGATGTTCTCAGTAATATATTAATATTTGAAAATTTCCATAACGGTAAAAGAAAATTTGTACAACTGAGTATTTTAGTTATCCTGAGCTTAATATTTTTCTTGCTTGTCTTAATATTTTATTGCTTTGGAAAATGAAATACAGTTTTCTCATTGGTCTTAGATTTTATTTTCACTATATAGACATGTAATTTAATAAATCAATGATTTTCTTTATTTTTCTTTTACTTTTTACATTTTTTCATATAATAATTGTGAAACTCAGGCATCTGCAGAATTGACTTAGAGCTCAGGTTTAGTTATATGGTACTTACCTTTCCTTTTTTGATATAGTGTGTATATAAATATAACCATAAAAAATACTTAGAGGATACTAGAAGATTTTGAGATGCAATGTTAGTATTAAAAAAAAATTAAAAACCAAGTTGGGCATGGTACACATTCAGGAGACAGGCAGATTTCTGTGAGATCCAGGCCAACATGGACTACATAGTGAGACCCTTTCTCAGAACAAGCAAACAAAACCCGTAGATGTAGTTTTTATCATCATGTTTCTGGCATATTAAATTAACTTTGAATTATTGTGCATGTTGAAGAGCCAGTGTGATTCTAAAGCATGATTGAGTTTTTCTTCTCTACTTACTCTGTCTTGTATACTGTAGATTACCTGGGCTGGGCCAAAGGGAAACCTGGACTTCCTCTTTCAGACATCATCATGTTGCTTTCAGTGTTCTAGAAGAATATCATGGAGTTGAACCCTTCTTCTACCTGTCATTTTCATTTTTTCCCTAGTCTAAGTGTTTTCTACAGTGACGTTGTCTCTGAAGACTGCAGTTTATTCATCTTTTTATTAGTTTATGTAGCAGTTTATGCGCCAATATAAACATAAAACAATGTACTTATCACTTTTGCTAAAGATAATTTTCACAAGAGTATCTAGAACTTTCCTTTTAAAATAGTTTTTTAGAGGCTCATGTACTTGTTTTGCTAGTCATTTGATGAGGGCATATTATGTTGTTGTAGTTGTTATTTTAATTGACCAAACTGATAATGATTCAGAGTTTTACCTGAAACTAGTGATGTTTACATTCTCTGGTATGGCCCATAGTGTTCATGTGGCATATTCTGTAATATTAATGTGTATAAATAAGTGGAGCCAAAGTTTTGTAAAATACTTATTCTTGCTGTGTGAAGTTCTCCAATAATTCTATTTTATTTTATCTTGATATTTGAAAAATAGTAGTCATAATTCACCGAGTTGGCTTTGTTGTTCTAATAAGCTGTATAAAAGTTTGGAAAATATGGTCCTAACTGAACTCAAGCTTATATTTTGGCATGTTTTTATTGAATAAATTGTCTTTATTTCCAAAAGCAGATTCTACAGGAAATATGCATATTATTCAACTCCAGGTTCTTAACAAAGCAAAGGAGAGACAGCTAGACAACTTAGTTGGAAAGCTGAATGAAAGTGAACGGCAGATTCGATTTTTAAATCACCAACTTCTGATGATCAAAGGTAATGTAGCTGCTGGGCCCAGCCTTTCCACTGTATAAGGGCTCAACATCTGGTTTCTGATAAACTAATTTTATTGTTCTGTTTTTATTTTCCTATGCTTTTCATTCCAGTAACCTAATTTTTCCTGGTCAGAGAGCTCAGACTGAGTCAGAGCAAATCTCAGGTTCTAATTGCTTACTCTTTCTGTTCTTTGTAGTTTTGGTTAGTGTTGAATTTCTATTTGAAGAAAAATTTTGTGAGTGAACTCCATCTCATTTCAAACTTGATTGATAGTGAAAAGCTCTTTTTCTCTAATGTGTATAAAATTTATTTTGAGAGAATTTTGTGAGTTATAGCAAAGTATTTGAAAAGAACTTAAGACTAGATGAATTAAAGAGTTCATTACAAATATGTGAAGGAAGTCATTAGTCCTCACATGCCTTATTTTTGAGTCAGGGTCTCACTGTGTAGCCCAGGTTAGCCTCAAACTTATGATCTTGCCTCAGCCTTCTGAGTGCTGAGATCGTACATTTATACAACCATGACCAGATTAGCAGTTGTTGATGTTATCTGTGTAGCTTCTTAGGTAAACAGATGATGAGTTTGGCCCCCAAAGGGATATAATAAGAACTTAAAGGCAGTGGTTTTGGTTCTTTAAATTAGTTTTGGTGTCAATTTTTTATTTTAATCATTTATTTATCTGTTTTTTTCTCTAAAGTTCATTTGTCTGGATTGAATTTAATTCAGCACTAAAGTCTAATAGATCTCTTAGAGGTTGTGACAGGGTATGGTCTCATTATAGTGACAGTATCTGCATAAACATTTTTAATGCTCAGATGAAAAGGATGGCTTGACCCTCAGCCTCCGGGAATCACAGAAACTCTTTCAGAATGGAAAAGAAAGGGAAATCCAGCTTGAAGCACAGATAGAAGCCCTGGAGACCCAAATTCAAGCATTCAAAGTCAGTGAAGAAAAGGTATACTTTAACTTTGGTAAAACTTAAGTTGGGTTAAGACTAAACTCAGAAGAACTTTGTGTCATGGATACGCTGTCATCTACCTGGTCACTAATATGCCAGGAGGAGGTAGCGACTCCTCTGTTAACATCTTGGCATAATTACTCTCTAGTTTTACCCCTCCTGCAGGTTCTCTTATCGGTACCCAGAACACAGTTTTAATTTTGTTATTCTCTTGCTTAAAGCCTTTCCATGACCCACTTTACCTGTGGAACAATATACATGACAAGATGACCTTGGACCTCTGGGTATTCTCTTCCTTCGGTAGACTCAGCAGTCTTGTTTCATATACTTGTGTGTACCACTGCTTCTCTGTAATGCCTATTCCATGGTGCACTGCCTTTGATCAACAGATCTCAGCTCACAGGTTTCTTTTTCTGAGTCTGTTTCCTCAAGGTGATTGCTTCTATTATAACGGACCTAGAATACTTTGAAGGTGTCATTAGCTGTCCTCATGCTTGTAGCCCTGTAGTCTCTGCCAGTGTTTGGCGCACAGTTAATGGTCAGCATATGCTGAGTGGGTATTGTTACCAGCCAACCTGGCTGGCATGTATGTTTTCTTCTTACATGTTTTTCCTCACTCTTTTGGATGCGACCATGACTGTAACTCCGTGGGGTGTCTTAAAATTGGCAAACTATTCTTCAAACATTTAAAATTTTTTTCTCCATTTTCTTCTTTACATTTTTCAAGTCAATTTTTCATGTTTCATAAAACAAAAATCTTACTGGAATTCTGATTCCTTTCTAGGCACCATGTTCAACATTTTACAGATGAGTTAGGCAGGTCTTAGAAGGGAAAAGTACCAGGAAAACAAAGCCTGAGAAACTTGGTCTTGAACCAGGTTCTTCCCTTCAGAGTCTCCTTATTTTATGGTCATATAATTTGTAACTTTAATCTCATTTGCAACTTTAGTATTTTCCTTGCCCTAAAGCATAACTTAATCACAGGTTTGGAAGATTAGGAAACAATTTGTAGGTCATTATTTTACTCCAAGTACCAACTATACTTTCAAAATTGTTTTTATTGGGACATGGTGGATATGCCTGTAGTCCTACCTACTCAGGAGACTGAGGCAGGAGGATCACTTGAGCCTAGGAATTTGAAACCAGTTTGGGCAATCAGGGTGGGAGCCTGTCTCAAAAAATAGAAATAAAACTTTTTAGTGAAGTGACCATTCAAATATTTTCCAGTATTTTAAGGAACAGCTCCTATTTTTCTGTGACCTAAAAATTGCCCCAAACGTGGCTCACAGAGCAATACAAACAACACTAGGACTTATAATTGTAGCCACAGATCGATTGCCTGATACCCACATTATCATCATGCTCTGCAGATTCCCAGTCACCCTCTGAAGGTAACTGTATGAAATCAAGTCTGTCAGTGAATAATTGTTACAGCAACCAGGGGCCTTATGATAGTATCCAGGACAGTTTTAAGGAGCTAAGGCCATGATAGGTGAGACTACCCTCTTTATTGTTGAATTTTCAACTTCTCAGAAACCACAAAGTTAAGATGTTTCAACTTGGATTTCCTGTGTGTATTTACTAGCTGATCAAGAAGTCCAGAGCAACTGAAATGGCTCTGGAGAGCTTGAAGCAGCAATTGGTGGAACTTCATCATTCTGAATCACTTCAGCGAGCCAGAGAACAGCATGAGAACGTTGTTACGGGCCTCACACAGAAGTATGAAGAGCAAGTGTTATCCTTACAGAAGAATTTGGATGCTACAGTGATAGCCCTTCAGGAACAGGTCTTGTGATTTCTAATGAGCAGTTTTCATTGTGTAAAGCTTTTTTTTTTTTTAACGTATTTTGTGTTCTCTTAGAAATTTTGCTGTTTATAGTAGGTATTAACTTGTAACTAAAACCTAAAAAACTAATGATTTTTCAGTCTGTTAATATGTCCTGAAGATATAGTTTTGGACATTCTTATAGGATTGGTTACTACTTTCTCAGATCTCACAGTACTACTAGTTAGAGCTTAATTTTTAAAAATAGTATTTAAAAATATTGTTCATAGTTTTAGAGTAAATGCTGAGTTAGGTTTCCATTGTGTGATAAACATGACCAAAACCAACCTGGGTTTGTGTTTGTTTTTTTTCTGAGATTACAACTCCCTGGTCCCAATCCATCACTGAGAAGTTAGGACAGGATCTCAAGGCAGGAACCTGGTGGCAGAAGCTGAAGCACAGACCGTGGAGGAATGCTGCTTACTGGCTTGCTCCTGGCCTGGGCTCAGCCTCCTTTCTTATACAACCCAGAACTACCTGTGTAGAAATGTCACCACCCACAGAAGCCTGGGCCTTCCACCTTCACCCAACAGTCAAGGCAATGCCACAGCCATACCCACAGGCCAGTCCTTCAGAATCAATTCCCAACTGAGGTTCCCTCTTTCAGTTAACGACTGAAGCTATCCAGGGCAATGCCAACTGAAAGGAGTAAGTGCAGGGGCACTGGCCAGACCCTGAAGTTGAGCTGGAAGCCCTTGAAGGTCTCCCAACACTCGCCTTTCAATAATGACTGTTGAGAAATGGTTCTTGGGAGAAGGTTAACTTCAAGAATAGAAATTGGATATCTGAAATTTAGTATCCTTCTGACTGACAGAAGCCTCAGATAGCAAGTTCCACATTAAACCTCATGGGGATGGCCACAGATAGTGTTGTATGAAATGATTTTCAGACTCAGCATATAGTGAATATATAAAGCATAGAACTAACACCTAAGAAATATTCCAAAATTGAAATGTTTCCTATGATGGATACTCAGTCTATATAATGTATAAAATAGGGAAGAAAGTTTTATCTAAATAAACTCCTGTGATTCAAGCTTGAGCATAGTTATTTCACAGTCAGCATTTATTATTTTTCTCCGAAAGGGAATAAATTTTCACAAGCTGATGGTCATTTTAATTACTTGTGTTCCAAAATTTTAGATCAAATAAATAAAATTTCAGAACTAATTTTACCCGTGGGAAAGGAAAAGCAACTAAGATGTGAGAGTTTGAAAAACCTATACCACCTAAATTCATCCTGATTTGGATTATTTCTGAGTTTATAGCTGACTTTAGCTTTTCCCATGTCAGGTAGATATATTATGCCATAATAATTGTTAGAGTGTGATTTTATTACTATTTTTATTTTATTGCATATTTTGTATTTTATGATGGAGTCTCAGGTAGCCCAAGCTGGCCTCAAACTTTCTATGTAGCTGAGGATGACTCTGAACCTCTGGTCTTCTGCCTCTGCATTTGGAGTCTAGGATTATTGGCATGTATCCCCATGCTTGCTTTGGGTGGTGCTGAGATTGTACCCTTGGCCTTGTGCACATTAGGTCAGTGCTCTACCAACTCATCTGCAATCCACAGTACATTTTGTTTTTAAGTGTATTTATGCATTTAGTTAGACTTAAATATTTTTTTTCTTTTTACATAGAAAAATAATATGAGTTTGATCATTGTAATGGATATATAGGGATGGGAAAACATAAAAGGGTTGGCAAATTATTGAAAAGTCTGCTTTATAGAAGACTTAACTAGAATCTGGGGTTCAGTTTGTATTATTTTACTTTAAAACTGTTTATTTGTTCATATTAACTTTGGCCAAACACAGAGTAGTGTTAAAGCAATGAGTGGTCCTTCTTGGATGACTAGAGAAAGGTGGAGTCTGGTGGCCCTTTCATACTGGGTTATTTGAAGAGCACTCTGTCTCTGCTGACTTGAGATGATTATATTAGAACTGGATTGGAGGGAATTTTTAGTGTATTTGGAAACCTTTCTTGTAGGGATGGTTAGTACAAATGTTGGCAGGCCCTAAACAAGGCTCCCAGGACAGGCTTTTGGGTTCTGGCCTCTGCTAGTACAGTCAGTTCCTTTCAGTCTGCGGTTATTCCAGGACAACTAATTGGTTAGTACCTTGTGCCTCTGATTTCTTTATTCACCCCCATGCCAGCCATCACCACTTCAAAAGAAGTACCTCAGAGCAGAACAACATGTTGATTCTATGCTGAGTGGATTTCAGATGCCAAACCATGAGCTATATTTACTAAGTCTCCTCCCCCCACCCCCCGCCCCAGGAATGTTTCTTATGATATCTTCTTTGTATTGTAAAGCCACTATCAGTTGGCTTAGCAGTATTTTTAATGGGGTCAAAATACTTATACCGAGTCTCTATTTTATAATCCATTTGGGATTCCTAATTGGAGGAGTGAAATAAAAATTAATGAGGACCCAGGGAAATGTCTGCCTATGATTAGAAAAATGCACAAATGTGGACTATGGAGACGATTTAATGAACAAAATGCTTACTGTATACATGTAAGGACCTGAGTTTAGATCCCCAGAACTCATGGAAAACTGTATGTGGTGAATCCCAGTGCTTGTACAGCGAGATTGGAGGCAGAAACAGGATTCCCTAAAACTAGAGGGCCAGCTAACCTGGTGTACACAATAATTATGAAGAGACCCTGTCTCAAACAAGGTGAAAGGTGACCTCCACCCAAGGTTGTCCTCTGACCTCCACACATCATGGCATTTGCATGCTTACATTCACATTCAAGCACACACGTGCATGCATGCACACACACAAAAATTTAAAAGAAAATAAGCAAAATGCACAAATGTGTTCTATATAGAGATTGGATATAGTGTTTCTCATTTAATTTGTAACTATATATGTACTACATTTTCCTCTTTCATTTACAAAAGTTATTAGAATTGTAAACTTTCTCTTTTCAGTAAATCTTCCCAGTATTCTTCATTTGGTAGATTTCAAAGAAAAGTAATTCTTGGAAAATAATTTTAGACAATTAACTCAGTTGAAGTCGAATAAATTTGCCAGTTATCTAGGTCTGAGTGGCTCTCATGGGATCGCACACAGTACCAGTTATCTAGGTCTGAGTGGCTCTCATGGGATCGCACACAGTACCAGTTATCTAGGTCTGAGTGGCTCTCATGGCATCGCACACAGTACCAGTTATCTAGGTCTGAGTGGCTCTCATGGCATCGCACACAGTAGTTCACCCTTTAATTTTATGTACAGAGTGGTAAGAGTGGTGCCCATGCAGTGAATTTTGCTAGTCACAAATTTGTTACCGTGTGTCTCCTAAGCCAGTTCTGGCAAGGCTATTGGGAACCCATGCATCCTCAGTAGTTGTAGGTAAGGCTGTTCTGGTGGATAAGAATATGACCTTTGTGGATCTGTGAGCTTATTTACATTTTCCAAGAGATTAATATTTCCCTTGCAAATGGTTGACAATCCCTTGCTATGATGAAAATACTGTTTGTTCTTGGTGGAACTCAGTAACTATATTATAGACTGACCAAATTATTTTACCTGTTCAACAAACTTTTACTGGATAATAAACTTTATATAAATTTGTGCATAACCATTGTAAATATATATGTATAATGACTTCGGTTTTTAGAGTAGTCGTAGGTTCACACAAAGGTGAACAATAGGTATAGAATTTACCATGTATCCACCTCATGCCACTAGTGTTTCCTCCATTATCAGCATGCTTCACTGGAGTGGTATTGATGCATGGAACTCTCCATATAAACTTAAGACACTCAGTTTGCTAATACCTACAAAGTACCTTCCTGATACTTTAAGATTACACTGAATCTGTAGCTCTTATTGATAACAAGTGACATGCTGACAATATTGAGCGTTCCTATCACGAACATAGAATATCTGTCCGATTGTTTAGTTCTTTATTGAGTTCTTCAGAGTTGTATAGTTTTCCCTATTACAGGTCTTATACATGTTTTAGATTTATACTTAAACCTTTTATTTTTGGAGTGGTAATGTAAATGACATCACATTTTTTATTTCAAATTCTGCTTGCTCATTGTGGGTATAAGGGAAAGTGACTTTATTTCATTAACATTACATTCTACAGTTCTATAATTGGCTTGTTAGTTCTAGTGGGTTTTTCTTCTTCTGATTGTCCGTGTAGAAGATCATGTCATCCATGGATAAAGAGAATTTTCATTTGTTCATTTGCAATTTGTATTTTAAATTCTTTTTCTTTTCCAAGTGAATTGGCAAGAACTTCCAGCATGATGCTGAGAGGCAGTGGTGAGAAGGGCATTTTTCCCTTGGTCCCGCTCTTTGTGAGAAAACTTCAGCTTTTCTTGTTAAATATGTTAGATTTAGATTTTTCTTTTCTCTTTTTCTGTTTAAAGAAAAGTTGACCAACTTTCTCTTAAGATTTTTTTTAAAAAATCATGAATGGATATTCAGTTTTAATTTGAAAAACAAAATTAAACACAGAGACTACCTAATTCCATGTGATAGATAAAATAATCTGATATTTGAGTTTTTTTTAATGTCTGAGAAATATGTGTTTTAGCATGTTATTTAGTGTCTTTCTTAAAACATCAGATTTTAGGGCTGGACAGATGGCTCAGCAGTTAAGAGCACTTGCTGCTTTTCCAGAGGACCTGGGTTTGAATCCCAGCACCCACATGGAGGCTAACAACCATGTGTAATGCCAGTTCCAGGGGATTCGATACCCTCCTCTGGCCTCCACTGACCCTGTACAACATGGGTACATTTATATATATGCAGGCAATACACCCATACACATAAAAATAATAAAAAATTTAAAAAGCCTTTGAATTGTTTATGTAGAAAAGACTGTATATACCACATATTGTAGCAATTCAAAACTATCGTGACCTCTCCAGAGTATAAATTTGAGTGTCTTGTCTCCCCAGCCCTTCATGACATGCATTTGGACTGTCATTCCTATTAGCTCATCTTGTCAGCCATGTTGCTTTGGCACATTAGGACCATGCTTCCCAAGCTGGCCTGGGAAATAGCATAAGTGCTCCAAGAAGTTTTCAGTGCTGAATAAACATGACTAGTTTCCAGAAGCTTCATTTTGCTAAAAATTTGGTAGAGAAAACTTAAAGCAAATACTGCTGCATTATGAGATAGAATACAAAATTCACATGAATTTCTGAGTGAAAATGATAGCCTTTAATTTTTTAAGTTAAGATGAGAGCCTCTTTCCTTTGCATAGGGAAGTTTCTATGTTACTTCTTTTTGGGGATATTCCTGTATTCATATCCTTAGAATTGTATTACTGGGATTTGAGCTATGCTGGGAATCAAGCTCCAAAGGCCTGTGCCTGCTTTTTATTTCAAAGCTCCTTCTTGAGCATCCTTTTACTACTGTCTTTCTTAAGGGCTTTTTCAAAAACTCTCAAGATGATTACCACATTGACCTTTCTGCCTCCCCGATGCTTTACATCTGCCTGGCATTCAGACTTTGTGGCTGTTTATAGATGAGAAGCATTGATTTTTATACTATTTTTTTTTTTCTTTCCTGAACTTGAGACTCCCATGGCTCCTCATTCTCAAATACGTTTTCCTTTTGGAGAAATTTCTACTGTAAATACAGTATCTCTCTCCACATGTATACAGAGGCATATGCTGACCTTGGACTGATAAGTGTGTATATTTTAATACATTTCCATACAGTCCATCACATACTACAATTACCATGTCTTATTTTTGTCACTCATTTTTCAAGTGCATAATACACTGTGTATAATACATTGCATAGGCACTTCACAAAGACTAGAGAAATAAGATGTGTAAAAGGTAGAAAGAGAAACAGATCAAGTTTAAAAGATGCTCAGAGGAGGGAAAGATTGTTTTTGGCTGCTTACAGTAGAGTGAGTTTCCATGTGTTCATCTGTTTCCTTGTCTGGGGATACAGATTCTTTGATTTGAGGTGGTTTGCCTAAATTTGTATATATATGTTAACATAAAATGCAAATTGGAATGTAATAAATTTCCTTTAGCATTAGCAAAATCTAATTTTAGAATAACAGTATCTTATGAGTATGAAGTAGAAGGGGACTCTAGAAATCTCATTTGTTTTTTTTTTTTGTTGTTAGCATAATTACTAAGTAGAAACAGTTTGAAAAGTTGGGCCTCACCCAACTTTTGTTGATCATATTGTATTTCTTAACTCTCTCGCGTGCAATGGCCAACACCCTGAAAGATAAAATGCTGTCACGTGATGATTTTATGTTTGATGGTTTTAGTTCATTATTTATTAAAATTGATCATGAAAGTGACTTCTTGACCTGTCTTTCTATTTAGGAAGATGTTTGCACTCATTTGAAAGATCATGTGAAGCAACTAGAAAGAAATCAAGAAGCAACCAAATTAGAGAAGACCGAGATCATTAATAGGTTGACGAGAAGTCTAGAGGACAGTCAGAAGCAATGTGCCCACCTGCTGCAATCAGGTAGGATCTTGTAGGGTCTTGTAGTGACACCTTTCCACAGAGGCTAGTGTGATGTGAGGATGGAACATAGGACCCCTGAATTACAGTTTATTTAATTTATTAGTGTGTGTGTATGTGTTTGTGCACACCGTGGTTCACGTGTGGAGATCAGAAGACAGCTTTCAAAGTTGGTTCTGTCATTCCATGGGTTACAAAGATCAAACTCATGTTGTCAGACTTGTGCAGCAAGTGCTTTTACTCACTGAGCCATCTTGCCAACCTGTATCCCTGAATTATAAAAACCCAGAAGAATCAGAAAAGATAATCAGTGACCTATTTCTTTTATAAAAGATTATATGTGTAAAGATGAAGTTCGTTTACATTAAGTAATTTGAAAAATACAGATAAGTATAAAGTTCCAAATAAAAATAATCAATAATCATACTACTACAAGATAATTATTATAATATTTGAAAATATTTTCTGTGGGTGAAAATGGATGTACATGCATAGATGATGCTCTGCTTCTGAAAACACTAAAGCCAAATATGCATAGTTGAAAAAGCAAAAGTTCTTTCTTTAACCATCTTTGATTATAAAATCTCATGTATTTAGCTTTTCTTAGATTTAATATTTGATTAAATAGTTCTGTCCTTTGGTATAACTTCAGATTTTTTGCCCCTCACCATAGAGCAAGTACTTACCTGGTTACTGAGTTGCATTTTTGTCATGGTTAAGATCATAGTATGTCATCATATGATCTGTGGTATTAAGTATGGGACATGCTAATTTTTACTTATTTTTATAAAATCCTATTACAGGCAATAAAATAATCAATTGTTGGCACAAACATTGTTGAGCAGACAAAACCATCCTTAATTTCTGATGAATAGGTCACAAGGATAAGATGGGTCAATGGTTTTTCATTAACTGATACATGAAAGTCATACTATGGCATATGAAATACAACAGATTATTGATACAATGTGTTCAGATGTGGTTTGGTCAGAAGTCAAGTGTGGTAGCACACGCCTTTAATTCCAGGACTCAGGAGGCAGAGGCAGGAAAATCCTTAGATCAAAGCCAACCTCGTCTATGTAGTAAGTTCCAGGCCAACTGGGGCTATAGGGAAATCCTGTCTCAAAAAATAAAAACAAAACAAAATTGAAAGTACTGAAGTGAAAGGCTGCCTGCATATATATGTGTGTATGTTCTGGTGGGGGATAAAGTTTGGATCTCGTTCTGTTTAGGTTCTCCCATCCCTGGAAAGTTACAGATCCTTTTTCCTTTTCTTGGTATGACTTGATGAGTTTTCCTTGGCCATTAAAGGTTTTGAAGATGGGATTTTCTATAGCTGTGTAACAGATCATCTTTTAGTAATTATTTCTGAAATGGTCATTTTATTTTGAGGAAACACTCAACAGCCCCCTTTGAACTGGAATCTCTCTTAGTACATTTAAAATATTAGGGTAGAGAAATGGCTCAGTGGTTAAGAGTGCTTGCTGCTCTTGTAGAGGACCCATGCTTGGTTCCCAACACACATTTCAGACAGCTCACAACCACCTGTAACTCCAGTTCCCATGGTCCAATACCCTTTTCTGGACTCTAGGTACCCCCTCAAACATGCGTACACATACACACAGATAAATAAACAAATCTTTAAAATACTACTTTGCTAAAATTTAAGAAATAATGCTAATATACTACTTTCACATAGGGATAGGGGATATTACAAATAAAAGCATTTGTGAAGACACTGAAGGCAGCAAGATACAGTTTTTATATTGGAGAGCGGAGATTGTAAGGTAGAACTTCTTGACTTTCTGTGACTTGAAATGTTGTGTTCCCACTAACGAACTCCTGGATTGCTGCAGTCTGTAGGTGCAGCTGTGCTAGATATGACTTAGAGGGTCATAGTAGCCTAAGCTTTGAAGTTCTTGAGGACATCTGTACTAAGTCTTGGAAAAGTCTGGACAAGACTTAGGCCTTTTGCCTTTCTATTGGCTCTATCTCTTTATGGCCCTAAAATAATGAATACTAATAAAGCAGAACTCCACCCTCTGGAACCTCAGTGGATTCCATTCCTGTAGACTATAGGTACTTTGTCTCTGCTCATTTAGCATACTCTGTGATTCTCTGTCCTGCAGGCTCCATACAGGAGGTGGCTCAGCTACAGTTACAGCTGCAGCAAGCACAAAAGGCACAAGCCCTAAGTGAGAACATGAATAAGGCTTTGCAAGTGAGTATTGCTGCTTGGAAGAGACTTTATAGGAACTCAGTTTGGCAATGACATTGCCTGTTTTTGAATCTTGGATTTCTCTGTGTAACAGAAATGGTTGAACCATCTTTAAACCAGCCTCAGAAATTTTCAGAATCTTACCCACAGTTAATTACAACTAGGTCTTGAAGACCAGTTCTGAGTAACTTCAGAGCCAGGACCCTGCCTGTTCTTGTCATCTGCCCACCCTTGCTTGTCATCTATAAGTATATTCCAGAGACAAGGCTATCTGCATGTGTAGGGATATCTGTTTAGGCTGAGATTCTCTCACATTTCCTTCAGTGAGAGAAGGAAGGAATTTCCCCATGAACACAAAATAAAATACCAAAGTAGAGTTCTAGCATTGCCTGTACTGAAAGAAGTATTTTGCATGTTCATCCTGACAGCCTGAAGTACATGTTCCTGGCCCATGCATATTCTTTGTCTTCTACTGTAGCAAGCCCAAGATCCTGATAATGGCATCTCAGTTCATGAGATGATTTTGTAAATGAGAGGGTTGTGAGAGGAACTGCCCACTTTTACTTTCCCGTTCATTTAGTTTACTTGAAAACTTTAGGTGCTGGCCTTCCTGAAGCTGTTTAGAATGTATGTTAGAAATATATTTGAAGAAGCTTTGTTATCTAGAAAATAATGAAAGTTATTTTCAATGATTTTGTTTTAGGAAGAATTAACAGATCTTAAAGATGAGATTTCTCTCTATGAATCTGCTGCAAAACTAGGAATACTTCCAAATGACTCAGAAGGAGAATTAAATATAGAGTTTACTGAATCATATGTGGATTTGGGTATTAAAAAAGGCAACTGGAAAACATCCAAAGTTAACAGGTACTGAATAGTTTACTGTAGAAGAATCTGCATTAGGAAAGCTGGTGATGGAGACATGGGGAACTGGTGGCACATGCATAAAAGGACGACCTGGTTAGGGACAGTATGTTTTAAAAAAACCCATGTGTACAATGCCTGTGTCATGCAATGCCTGTGGAGGTCTGAAGAGGGTGTCAGATCCCCTGGAACTAGAATTTTAGACAGTTAGCCGTGTGGATGCTGGGAACTAAACCCAGGTCCTCTGCAAGAGCAGCCAGTACTCTTCACTGAACCATCTTTCCAGCCCTGGAATTCTTAATGAAGTTTAAATGTCAGAAAATAAAAATGTAAAGAAATCTGAGAGTATTAAAACTGAACTAGTAATCTTTATCACTCAAATATACTCATCAGTTATAGAAAGGTAAAGAATTATATATGTAGTTAAAATATACAGATTATGAGGTTGGAGTTATGGCTCAGTGGTTAAGAGAGCTTGCTGTACAAGCATAAGGTCCTGAGTTCAAGTACCCAGAATCCATGTTAAAAGACAGTGCACCTATAACACTGTACTATGGTAGGTGGAGACAGGAGGATGGTTGAGTCTTCCTGCCACCACTCTAGTTCCAGGTTCAGTAAAAGACCCTTGTCTCAAAGGAATAAGGGAGAGTGATAGAACAGGACCCTTGATCCTATGGCCTCTGCCCAGGCATGTGTGCATGTATCTGTACACAGGTACATCACTCACAGACAAGCACACAAGGACAATATCCAGGTTATGGGTGTGTTTTAACTGTCAGGTGAGGTTTTTTTTTTTTTTTTTTTTTTTTTTAGTGTGTTAGCCTCATGTGTTAAAAACAGATACCTTGCATTTATCAGTGCTAAATGAGAAGAAAATAGGCACTAAGTTTTCCTTCAAATCTTTCTGAGATCTTACTTTTAAAACAGGGATTCTTTCATGCCACAGTATTAATAGATATTCTATCCATGTCATGGAAGGGAGTGCTTTAATATCACCCCAGGGAGTTATGGGGGAGGCAGCAGTAGAGGTTGAAAAGTTAGTTTTAGGTACTCTATGGATATATTAGACACTTAAGGAACTTTTGAAATCCTTGCTACATGAGAGGAACTGTGTGAAGTCATGGAAATAGCTATAAAAAAATGAGGTAGAAACTGTCCTTCCCCCAGGGAGTTTTCAGTTTGTCTGGTCAGAGGAAAGGCTTGACAGACACCTAAACAACTAAGTGCTCTGTGTTCAGTATTAGTTTTGATTCATGAAAGGGGAGAATGAGAGTTAGGAATGAAGATGGAATACTGTCAGGAGATTGAATTTAGACTAAAAAAAGTGCTTTCTTTTGCATTGCTGGGGAATGGAGAGCCTAAGGCCTCACTCAGACTGAGTAAGTGCTGTATCTCCTACCTGTACTTCCAGCTCAGAAAGTGTTTCTTGAAAGCTTTGTCCTTCACTGTGTCTGGTTTATCATTTAAGATTGCATTCACTTTCATTATTGCATTGTGTTCAGCAAGTGTTGAATACAGGTTGTGTTTCATGTCTGAAGCAACTAAATACAAACATAGATCTCCTAAAATGTTCACTCTACAATGACCTTTGGAGATTATGTGCTTTAATACTACATTCTGTTTTTAGAGTAGTAAGATGAGCTTTTGTAAGTTAAAATCTAAAGTTATCAGGTGATGCTGTGAAAAAAGATATATAATTTAGTAAAGTTCCATTTATATGGAAATCTGTCTTTGGGGATGTTCATCTTTTCAAATGATAGCTGTACTCTAGAAGAAAATAAAGAATAGCAGAACTAGCCTGATGATTTTGGTAGGATCACACTCCCTTCCCCCTTATCTAGGGCCTGACTCAGCATCCTTTGAGTTGTCTGATTTCCTGATGGTTGCAGTGAAGCTGGAGCTGGGGGTGGGAGTTCACTGCTGATGCCAGGCTGCTGGCTCAGCTGTAGCCAGAGAACTGTGGAAAGCTAAGCAGAGCTTCGTGGAAGTAACCCTCTATATCCTATATCTATGAATATTCTGACCTAGTCAGAATGTCTATTATGATCCCTTGATGGTGAACAAAGGCTTCCACTGTGGTTGATTAATACAGAAGAAGTGTTTTATTGTTTTTGTAGAGATGGATACCTAAAAATTTAAAGTTAAATATACTCATCTGGAAAACATGCTCTGCTGTGAATGCCTTATATCCTGTCAATGCCAAATTCATTCTAAGAGCATGGGCTTGAGATCCAGACTTCTTTGAACCACAGCTTTGCCATGACGTTGAGCCAACTTCTTAATTTTTTCTGAGTATCTTTATTTTTTAAAATCAGATTTGCTATCTCTTGGAAGTTGAAGTAAGAATTAAAATAGATGATGGATATAAGAGCCTCCTGAAGTACATTCTAGTACTTCTTAGGCACATAACAACACTGTAGATATTACTGTTATCTAATAGATGATGATTAAAATGTGCCATTGATCAGATTTTGCATTGATTTGCTTTGAATTAAGCATATACTTTATGAAACATTTTTGATTTGCAGTCTTGTGACAGATTTTGGCTCCAGTATTAGAGCTGAGAAAACTGGAGCACAGAGGTGAACTGTGACTCCGGATGACAGTTAGCCAGTGGTGCAACTAGCACTTGAGCTCAACTTCTTAGGCCAGGCCAAGTTTTCGGCTTGCCTTTTTACTCTAAATGTTATTCTTTATAGCTTTTAGTTTGAAGATTAAAGATATAGTTTATTCCAAAATTTTTTGCTTCAATTCTTTATTACTCTATTTTATTTTGTACTGTGGCTGGCTTGGGAATTTAGTAATAAGATACATTTATATTGTTCTTTTTAAATAGGCCTATTATATTATAGGATCTAAAATGTATTCTACAACTACTATACCTTTTTTTGTTGTTTTGTTTTTAATTTTATTTTAGGTGGGGTTGCCATGTATCCTAGGCTGTTCTCAAACACACAGTCCTCCTGCCTTTGCCTCTCAAGTGCTAGGATTCTAGGCATGCACTACTATGCTTAGCTACTTTTGTACTTTGTATTTACTTGACGCTCATAGCCACAATGTATTAATTCAGAGGTATGTTCCTATAACTAATAAACTTGAGGCATCTCCTTATTGTTACAGTAAAATAAATAACTGACCTTCTCAATCAGGAAAGTGCAGCTTAACTTAAGAAGAGTGGTTAGTCTTTGAGGGTTAGCAAGAAAACACCCAATAGAATGCAAAGTAGAGAGGAAGCATTTAGCTTCCACCCTCAAGCAGTTGAGTAGTTGAAAAAGTAGTTAAGATAACCCACTGAGTCTTAATTTGTTTTGTTCATATACTCTTGTGTGTGGGTCCATCTACTGGAGCATGATCAACCTACTATGGTCTATACCCTTAAAGAAAACTGACTCTCCCTTCCCCAGATGCCATGAAGCTATTAAATGTCTGTTTATAGCTCCTCAGCTAGGAGTAGGGACTTGTGAGCCCTTCCACCTCCTTCCTCCCTCCCTCCCTCCCTCCCTCCCTCCCTCCCTCCCTCCCTCCCTCCCTCCCTCCCTCCCTCCCTTCTTCCTTCCTCCCTCCCTCCCTCCCTCCCTCCCTCCCTCCCTCCCTCCCTCCCTCCCTCCCTTCCTTCCTTCCTTCCTTCCTTCCTTCCCTCTCACACACACAGATATACCACATGTTAATAATGAGATTTTAATTTTTAAAGTCTTACTTAAACCTTATGCTTATTGCTTATCGAAAACAAAGGTGAGTTTAAAGACCAAGGGATATATCTCTGTGTACAGCTCTGGTCTAGTACGTGTGAGGCCACTAGGTTCAGTCTTTAATAAGGCGGGGAGGGGAGGGGAGGGAAAAGGAGGAGAAGGGAGACACAAAGAAATTTAAATTAGATTAGCATGGCTTTTGCTACTTTGTTTTCATGTTGCTCAGATACCCACCCAGACTTGTATGTCAGTAAGTTGGAGAAATAACAGCAGTTACTGGTTAGGGCAGCTGATGTTTGGTATTCTCTTCTTCCTCAGTGTTCATGCTGCCTGTCTTGGACCCTGCTTATACATCATGCTGTATACTAAAACACAAGACTAAGCCCTATCACAGTTTATACATTAAACTGCTTATATTAAGGCAGAAAGACTGTACTCAAGAATGAATTTCTGTGTATGGGGACACAGCAACAGTGATATCCTTGTATATGATCAAATTTAAAAGCCTTTTGGGGGTTGGGATGTAGCTCAGTGCTAGGACACTTGCCCAACATGTATAAAAGGCTTTGGTTTCTACTTCCAGTACCACAAAAGAAAGAAAATTTTAAAAATAAAGTTGTTTCAAAATGCAAACATAGTGTTGTGGTTAGTGCTTTAAGGAATAACCCTGTTTGATCTGTTACTTGATTTAATCCCCAAACCCACAATTTCCCCATCAGCACTATGCAGCAGGAAGCCTCAAATGAAGAACTTTCGAAGGATGAGGTCATCCTGAAGTTGAAAGCTGAAGTGCAGCGCTTGCTGGGCAGCAACTCTGTGAAACGTCATCTTGTGTCTCAGTTACAGAGTGATCTCAAAGATTGTCATAGGAAAATGGAAGATCTCCAAAAAGTAAAGGAGGATGAAAAAGCCATTGAGGTGAGGTTTGTGGTACCTGTATAGTTAAGCCTTTTCACTCTCAAGATGTAAGTTAAACAGAGAACTGCCTGCTTTTCCTCCAGTGCTGGGATTAAAGGTGTGCGCTACCATACCCAGCAAGAGCTGCTATTCTAATGGCACCTTTCTCACTTTTCCTTCTTTCACAAATACTCACCGGGCAGTATAGATGTTTGTTTTGCCAAAGAAAGAATGCATAAGTGACCTCATAGTTAAGAAAAATGCTAGGTGTGGTGGCACTTGCCTTTAATCCCAGCATTCAGGAGGCAGAGATCTGCCAATCCATTTACTAAGTGAGTTTCAGGTCATCAGGAGATCTAGGGGGACCTTGTCTCAAAAAAACAAAAACAAAAGCAAAAGCAAGCAAAGGAAAGAGGGAAAGGAATATAGATGTTGTGCTCCTTTTTTCCTGGAGGGAGATAACTTTTTAGTTTTGACTTTAGTACTCATCTCCTGACCCTTTGAACTAGATGTCTGTTTAAAGAGCAGCCTCCTTCTCTTGCATACTCTTTGTTATAGCTTTCTCCATCTATACTGGTTTCTCTAGAACTTCCTGCTTTTATATCAGTTCTGCTTTACCTTGCCTTGTTGTGATTTTCTGGGAAGGCTATCTTTTCTACTCACTACATGCTTTTGGAATTAAGATATATACTGGGGAAGGAAATAAGCAACTGGGTAGTTTTTTTTTTTTTTTTGACATTCAAGTTCTTGACTGTATTATGTAATGACTAATTGGCTCACAGTTGCCCTCAAACGTTGCCTTGACTCATTTCCCAAATCTTTTGTGATAGAGTTTTCAGATAGTCTGTAAAATTAGAATGCATGGTTGGGAGACATTGGGGGAGGGGGAGTTCTAAGAAAAGAGAGCAATTGTTCAGTTATTCTTTTCTGTGTGGTTTTGAGAATCCATTCTGTGTAAAAGTCTTGAGATTCAGTAATGAAGCAGTGACTCTTTCTTGAAGGAATTTAGAATCTATAACAGTATAATAAGTTTAGTGGAGCCAGCTATTATTGTAACATTTTTAGTAATCCTCACAAAGTAAAAGTAATAAGTAAAATTAATTTTAATGTATTTTATCTGATCCTGGGCTTAGATGAGTTACATCCCAGTAAACCTATTGTAAGTCAGTTCAAAATGCATTTAGTATGTCTTACCAACCACACTTTGGAGCTTAGCCTAGTCTGACTTAAACATGCTCAAAACATACATATTAGCCTCAGTTGGGCAAAATAATCTTGCATAAAGCCTATAAATACCTCATGAGATTTATTGAATACAGTATTACATAGTGTGTAGTATTGGTTGTTTACTTTTGCAATCACATAGCAAACCAGTAGCTGTGACTTTTCATACTCTGACATCACTAAAGAAAACTATTACTACATACTGCTAGTCTGAGAAATTACCAAATTCAAAATTGTACAGTTTCTACTAGATGTCTATTGCTTTTACAATAAAAATTGTACGATGAATTCCATTGTGGATGAAGGAGGGTGTTCATGAGGCCCACCCTTCCATGAGGAGCTACTGACAGTTAATGGTTGCTGTGGGAGTCATTTTCTTCAGTGGTGTATCTACTGTAAGTTGTCCATGCTCTAGTAAATAAACCCATACCCATGCTCATGCAAGTGACCCTAATGAAATTCAGTGGGTCACAAAAACAAAACAAAAAAGACAAGAAATAGAAGAGGGGTTATTGGGAAAAAGGGTCAATAGGAGTGGAAGGGGAAGTGGGGAGTGAGGGGATTCAGAAGGACAAAAGTATGTATTATGTATATGAAATAGTTAAGGAATAATACATTTCTTAAAAAGGAAATTTACAAGTTGAGCCATCTATGTATATAAAATAGCATCTTAATGAATATAAAAATTATCAGTGAAGTGGATACTTACTAGAGTGTGCTAAGTCCTTCAAACTGGCATGTATTTTATTGCTACAGCACATTTCGGTTTGCATCTGTCTTATGGCAAGTATTCAGTTAGTAGAAGTCGCTAAGAAGCAATCATATTTAGCAGTACGGCTCCTAAAGGAAATGAGCATATGTATCTTGTGGAGTAAGGATATTATTGTACACAAGATGCTATAAGAAGGAAGCTGGGCCTGGTTGCACATACCTTTAATCCCAACACTGGGCGCTCAAGAGGCAGAGGCAGAGGCAGGTGGCCAGCATGGTCTTCATAATAAGTTCCAGGCCAGCTGGGGCTACAAGGAGACCCTGTCTCAAAAAAAAAAAAGTGTAAGAAGGAATAACTGGGGTAGAATGATAAGGTGGCCTTAATGAAATCCTAAAGGAAAGAACATTGAATGCCTGTTCTGAAAGATTATTCTAGAAGACATGGGAAAGAATATCCCAGCCTTGAGAAGATGTGTATAAAAGGATAAAGCAAATAAACTGGTGTTGCCACAGAGCAAAACATGCAAATAGTGAGCCAAAAGACAAGCTCAACCCTTCCAAATGCTTCATTTCTTTTATTTTTATTTTTATTTTTCTGCAGTACTGAGAATTGATCCCTGGACTTCACATATACCAGGCAAGCAGTCTCTCAACTGAGCTGTATCCTTAGGCCCCCAAATCTTTAATGCAGTAAAAGAAACTTAGATGTCTCAGTGTCTCTTTTTATAAAGTATCATCACAGCTGTCATCAAATCCTGAGGTCAGTGAAATGATGTTGAACTTCTCTGCTTGTCAGAGGATATCTGTTCTGAGAAAGACCACATTCCTTTAAACTTCTCTGAATATCTTTTAAAAGACCTCTGTGGCATCTAAGTTCTTCAAATATGCACTCTTAGGTGTTACAAAGGCAACGAAACATTTACTGTGTAGACCTGTTGGCTTGTTTCTTTATGGATATTTTATCAATGCCAATAAATTTATTACTTTATGCATACTTTGTAGTGCATCTCATATTCCTTCCTACCATCTTATACAGAATAATTTGAAGTTATTATAGAGAGGTACAGTTTTACTTTCATGTCATGGCTTCATAGCATTGGTTTATTTAAAGCTGAATTTTTGCTCCAGAGCATCATTTACAGTTGTTTACATTATTTCTGTTAAAAACAATGTAAACTGTGACATTTACATTGTCTGCTGCTCTGTGACATTTCCAGGATAATATGCAATGAAAATTAGAAAACTGCTCATATATAGTGCTAGATCAAATATTCCATTCATTCTAGTTGACCACCTGGGCTATTCAGACAGAATGTACTGGGGCTGGAATGATGACTCAGTGGTTAAGAATACATACTACTCTTCCAGAGTTTGGTTCCCAACACCCACCACCTTGGGTGACTCATAACCACCTGTAACTCCAGCTCCAGGAGATCTGATGCCCTCTTCTGGACTCCATGGGCCTAGCACCCACATGTGCATACCCACATATATTTACATAATTAAATATAATAAAAGTTTTTTTTTTCTAATGTGTTAAAGGCCTTAGGAAAATCAGACAGGCTTACTAAATCAGGTCCATTTCTACAATGAATTTTTTTTTGTGTGTGTGTGTGACTACGAAACAAGGTTTTTTATGTCTGATTCTCAATTTCTTTTGTGTGTATGTATTGTGTATGTATTCATCTGGGTGTATAAATGTGTGTGTATGTGTACGTGAAGGTCAGAAGTCAATTGTTGGTATCTTTATTATTTTATTTAATTTTGTCATTTTCATATAGGTGTGCAATGTATTATAAATTATTTACTCCCCTTTACCTTCTCATGTATCCTTTTCACTCTTTCTTTCTGCTAGTCCTCCTCCTCCTCTGATTTTTTGTGTGTGCTGGCAGCCCCAGCTGTTGTGTGTTCATGAGCACAGTGGCTATGTCATGTTCAGAGAACAACATTTCACACTGTTCCTCCCCATCTGCTCTTATAGTCTTTCTGCCCCATTTTCCTTGATGTTCCCTTGGGTCAGAGAGGATGATAGAGATATTTTTGTTTTGGCTGAGCACTTAACAGTCACTTAATCTTAGGATTTTGACTAGTTATGAGTCTCTATATTAACCATTACTCATTGTAAAAGGAGCTTCTCTGCCAAGACCAAAAGCAGCACTTGTCTAAGGGTATAAACATATATATTTAGAAGGTAGTATAGCTATATGCCTGTTTAGCATAGCATCAGTGATAAGTTCTTTGTCAGGACCTGTGAACATTAAGTGTTTTCCTTAGTTGCTGCTTGCCTTATGTTTTTAACAAATTCTTTCAGTGAACCAGGAGCTCATTAATTCAGCTAGACTGGCTGACAAGTAAGCTTCAGCGACCCGACTTTTTCCACTCCTTCCTGCGTCCCCAGTAGTGGGATTTTAGATGTGCACTTCACATGATGCCCAGCTTCTGCCCGAGTGCTTGGAATCTGAACTCAGGTCCTCATGTTTGTGCATCAGGAAGTTTATCAACTGAACCAGTCTCCTCAGTGGTGATTGAAAGTATGCAATAATTCCAAGTACACTCAATAGGAAGTATGCAATAGGCAACTCAGAATGTTTGTAGCTAAAATCTTTTTTATAGTTTATTATTATTGTGTATGTGTATGTGTATATCTAATGTGTGTCTGGGGGTGGGACATGCACACATGTCATGACATGCATATTGGAAGTCAGAAGGGAACTTTTAGGAGTTAGTCTTTTCCTTCTACCTTGTTGGGCCTGGGTCTCTCTTGTTTCTGCCTCTGCATATTCCAAGGTGGCTGCTTCATGAACTTCAGGCAGTTCTCTCTGACTACCATCTCAACCCTACTATTGCTGAGATTATGGAGGGGAGTCATTGCATCCACCTTTTTGTGGGGATCAGACTCACATTGCTTATACAAGTGCTTTTACCTGCTGAGCCATCCTGCCAGCCTAGAATCTGTTTAGACATAGAGCTGGTATACTAAATTTTTTGTTTTCTTGAAGATAGTATATTTAGTATTCTGCCTTGTGCTTGTTACTTTTCTCATTGCTATGACCCATTACCTAACAGGAAGCCACTTGAAAGGGTTATTTTAGCTTATGGTGCAGGGGGTTGGGTCCATCATGGTGAAGAAGGGATGAAGGTGGAGGAGGTGGTATGGCTGGTCACATACCATTGCAGTCAAGAAGCAGAGAGAGATGAATGCTGGCACTCATCTGGCTTCCTGCTTTCTCCCTTGTTATTCAGTCTTGGTTTGCAGTCCATGTGAAGTTGCACCCACATTCAGAGTGGGTCTTCCCCCCCTCCTCAGATAAAACTCTTTAGAAGTGCCTTCACAAGATATCTTCCATATTATTCTAAATATTGCAAGTTGACAATCCAGATCGAGCATCACCCTTCCACCTGGCACCCCAAAATATCACTTTTAATCATAACATTCTACCCTTGATGCTCAAAGGCTCAAGGTCATTTCAAATATAAAGGGCATTTAATCTGTGAGAGCCTCCAAAATCTTCACAGTTCTAACATTGTTCAAAAGCCTATAGTCCAAAGTCTCTTCTGAGACAGCAATCTTTTAACTGTGATCCCCTTTAAAAAAAAAGTTAAATGCTTCTGGTATACCATGGCACAATAAGTCCTATTGTAAAAGGAATGAATGGAGGTCATAGCAAGCCAAGATTAGGCTAAAGCAATATCAGCAATCCAGTGGGGTAAACACCAATTTCATAGTTGGCATCTGGGACTCATGGTGGCATTTGTTGGGCTGCAGTAGGCTTAGGGAGCCCCATTCTTCCAGATATACTACATTTTCCCTTTGGCTAGCCCTACTCTGTTCCCTGTAGGTCCCTTGACAAATGTGTTGTGGTCTTGACATCTCTAATGTCTTGGGTCTCCATTGCAAGTGAGGCTTCACCTTCACAGCTTCTCAGGGTCTCCTTGCAGAGAATCCAACCCTGCCACACATTTCCTGATTTCAGTCAGTGATTTTTTTGGAACCTTGATACAAGTCTCCATGACCCCATAACTCTTGCATTTTGCATCCTTGAAAATCCAGCACCACATGAATGATACTAAATTCTGTCAGCTTCAGATGGAGTTTGGAGCTCTACATAACTATAGTGGCCTTTGTGTGCTTTTGGAGGTGAATCTGGGAAAACACTTTGCTAAGCAGCTGTTTTCAGTCAGAGAGCTGCTTCAGTGGTACTCTCAACTCAGGTTCTCGCAAGTGAGTTTTCATCTTACCAAGTTGGAGTCTAGTCTTTGGGGCACCCTTCCTCTTGTCCCAATGAGGAGTTTAAGGTTTCTTTGTTAATTTTTTCACAGTTGCAGCTATTTTCCCTATGCCTGCTTTATTTGCAACTCAACATTTGTTCTCACTCTCCTTTTCTTGCCAGACTGCTTTTTAAATATGTTCTAGCTTTGCCTGCTTCTCTCTCACTGCATACTGAATAAGAACAGAACAGTGACTAGTAACCCTGCCATAGCCTAGGTTCTGTGATATCTTGAGTTTCCCTCTACCAAACAAATCAGTGCAGTACTTTGGATTTAGCTTCACTCGAGTTGTCAGGGAACAGGCAGAATGCAGCCAGATTCTTTGGTAGAATGTTACATGAACACCCTGCATTCCAGTTCTCATAGAGTTTTTTCTCTGAAGCCTGGTGAGACAGAACTTCATTGTCTAAATTTCTTTTGGCCTCCTGGTCTTTCTACACTCATACCAGAATGGCCCATAAGTTCTGTCTACTGCATTTTAGGGGTTCTCTGGCTCTTAAGTCTAAATTCTTTGAAATTCCTTTGGCAAACCAGAAAAAGCCTGTAAACCACATGATCATGTAATCATGGCTTTAGCTCCACTTCTTAGAACAAATCTTTTGCACTAGTTACCGTTTCTCATGGCTGTGACCAAATAACTGACCAGAATTACCTTGAGAGGAAAAGTTTATTTTGGCTTAAGGATTGGGGGAGACCATTCATGGAGGTAGGGAAGACATGGCAGTAGGTACGTGAAGAGACTGGCCACATCATGCAGTTGGCACTCAGGAGACAGAGAGAGATGAATGCTGGTGCTCAGCTGTTTCTTTTTATTCAGTTTGGGATCCTAGCCCATGAAATGTTGCCATCTACAATTCTGGGTGGGTCCTCTGTCCTTAGTTAAATCTCTGTAGAAATACCTTCACAGACACAACCAGAACTGTGTGTTGTAGGTGATTCAAAGTACTGTCAAGTTAATAATCAAAACCATTATGTGGCTCTAGGAAGAATTTTTTTTATAATATTGAAGTGATCTTTCTCTTCATTAAAGGCACTGTGCTGACAAGTACAAAACTCTAGCCCCTTTGTGTTTCTAGTGTGATGCAAACAAAATGTTATGAAAGCTCATGTAAAATTTTGCTATGAAAAGAGATTTTCAGTGTGTTAGCATGATACTACTTTCATTCCCAGTAATAAAAAATCAGCAGTCTAGAAAAAAACCTAAACTTAAGACTCCATTCTGGTGGTAATATAAGAAATATTGATGAAAAAATTGTTAGAGTCCCTTTTCCCATTTAGCTCAGTCATTATTTAAACATAATTGCTGATACTAGAAGTAAAGAGAGTTGGAACTGATTCTTGTACCATCTAGCAGTATACTCCTTTGTTTGACTTTTCTAGAAAGTAATTTACCAAAATATATACCTTAAAAATAATGTCTACTGAATACGATATATCTATGAGTTAATACTAGTATAAAGAAATACATAAATAGAATGTGTTGGGTCTTACTGAATAAAAGTGTAACAACAAAAAAAAAAGATACTTGCCTAGTCTAAAAATACCTTCTTATAAGATAGTTAGTAATTACAGAGTCCAAAGAGAGCAGATGTGCAGTGGCAATGCTGGGAGATGCCTTCAACAGCTGGTGATCACATTGATGGACTTTGTGTCCACTAAGGAATGTATTTCTTGGCATTCATGTCAAAGACTCCTTACCTAAATTTAGTAAAGAAATAATATTGAAAAAAAGCAAATTGAAGGAAGCACCCTAGAAAATGCTATAGGCTTTAGAGACAGACTGAAGAACTATTATTGCCTAGGGATGACTACTGAGACTTGACAATTAAATGCAATGTGAAGTCAAGGATTTAATCTTGGTCCAGAAAACTGATGGAAGAAGAAAACTGGAGGGATTTGTATAAGGTCTGTGGAATGGTTGCATCCATGCTAACTTCCTGGTTTTAATTATTGATTGTATTTGAGGAAGAAGATGAAGAGAGGAACATAGAAATTTTCTATTTTATCAGTTTTTTCCTAAATATAAAATTATTTGAAAATGAATGGAGTTTGTTGTTGTTATTGTTGCTAAAAAGGTTCATTTAAAATTTTTTTTTTTTTTTTTCAGACTAAAACAGATACCTCAGAAAAGCCAACCAATCAATTATGGCTTGACCCTTCTGACATTATTCTCAGAGATGACATTTTGAGACTTAGAAATGAAGTTCAAGCTTTACAACAGCAAAATCAGGTGATTGAGTATCCTGTATTTTAATGAGAGTTTTCATAATCGTATTACTATAAAGGATAAAGCAGGGTTATATAAGAGATACAGGTAGTATATGTTAATAGACAAGTGTATTAATAGGCAGTTAATGGGTTCTAGTTCTTTCCCTTTAGGCCTCGGGTAGTGGTCTCACAGGAAGGGTGATGTGGCTCCTGTTTGTGGGAGCCTGACTAGCAGAGTGCTTTTCTCTTCTTAGCCCCTGGCTGAGATAGTTGCTGAAGATTATTGTTTTAAGGAATCAGTTAGCTAGTACTTCTCTGGTTAAATATTGCTGTTTCATACATTACAAAACAAATACAAGGACCAGGTAGTGCAGGCCTTTGATTCTGGCACTTGGAAGGCAGAGAGGCAGAGGTGTCTCTCTGAGTTCAAGGTGAGCCTGGTCTACATAGGGAGTTCTAGGCCAGTCAGGGCTTCATAATGAGACTTTGTCTTAGAAATAAACAAGCAAACAAAAACTCAAATATAAAATTTTAACTTTTATTCCTACCAGAAAACTACTTACTAAAGAAATATATCTTATTAAGGTGTGAAGATAGTTTTTATTTTGTAGAATTTTGAAAGAGTGATTACATAAAATAATCTACAAACAGTGTTGTAGCACAAAGGCTTTTAAGAAGAGGTTAGACTAATCAGTGCAAGTTTTATTTTCTGTGAATACTTGATTCTGTGTCTAGGAACTTAAAGAAGCCGAAGAAAAACTGAGAAATACCAATCAAGACCTGTGTAATCAAATGAGACAGATGGTGCAGGACTTTGACCGTGATAAGCAGGAGGCTATGGACAGGTAAGGTCTAATGCTTACCTCCTGAATCTCCTTGCCTGGCAAGCCCATTCATCTATCCGCACCTCAAAAAAAATAAATAAAATTGAGCCCTTCCTATGGAGATCTTAGATTGGCAGAGGTAAGTCCCTACTTTTTCCAATTAGAACTTGGAACACATTGAAACAGTGCTATGTAATGGGTTGGGTTCTGTAGGTCATCAAAATTGTAGTTCACTAAAACATCATAGTTTAAAAAAAAAAAGGCTAGTCTGGGAAACTATACTTTAAAGAAGAAGAAATCTGTGGGAGGGAATATGTCTTCCAAATACCAAATCATAAACTTGGAAACAGATCTCTGGAACATAACTTACTTGTAAGTTGGATACTGTTAGTATTTTTATATTAAATATATATGACTTGAATTTTGGAACCATTCCTCAGTTATTTCAATTAATTTTTTTGTAAACAGAAGTCAGCACAGACTAGTCTGTTTGAAGGGCTAGTGTATTCTCACATCCAAGAATGATTTTTTTTTTCCCTAGAAACCTGAAGAAAGAAAGTTTTGAAGATTCTCAAAAGACCATTGGTTTTAAATGAACTGTGTCTGTTTTGGGTTGGAGAGAAGCAATGTGGCCTTAATTATAATTTGCATTAGTGAAAATAAGGGAAAAGGAAGGAATTCTAGTCTGTTCTCTTTGTTTCTAGTAATGCTGTCCTTTAAATTCCACTCTCTGTTGCTAGGTGTGAGAGGACTTACCAGCAACACCATGAAGCCATGAAAGCTCAAATCCGAGACAGCCTCTTAGCCAGGCACACTGTGGAGAAACAGCAGCTCTTTGAGGTTTATGAGGGGACTCACTTGCAGCTCAGGTGAGAGGAGAGGAGCTTGATTGCCCTTTAGCTCCATAATTTGGAGGAAAATGGTTTGGTATGCAGAACTTTTATTTTTTGTGGTCACTTAGTTGCTGGTTTGGTGTGTTCAAGGTCTGACCTAGATAAAATGAATAAGGAAATGGCTGCTGTGCAGGAATGTTACCTAGAAGTGTGCAGAGAGAAGGATGATCTAGAAGCAGCTCTCAGGAAGACCATGGAAAAGGAGCAGCAGGCTCAGGAGCAGAAGGTATGTTGGTCTGCAGGCCTCTGCAGGCCCCAGGAATTTACCCTTGGTATGGGGAAGTAAATGGGAAAAGTGTTCATAGAAGTCTCTATTTGGCTATATCTAACTGATATGGCTCATACAATTCAATAAATATTGAAATTATTATTGAAATATTTATAGAAAAGGACATGTATAAGAGGAAATTACATTTCTTTGTAGATTTATTCTAGAAGGAAAAAAAAAAGTAGAGACTTACTTTGAGCCTTAGCCCATGATTTCTTGTTTTTTTTTTCTGTTTGCTGCCTGTGCCTGTTCAGGAGGCCCTGCAGTGTTCTCCAGCAGCCTTTTCCTTAGACCCAGTGCTCTTGGAGTAGCTCATCGTCATTTGATTGTCCAAGGACTGGAGTTTGAATGTAATCTCATGACAAGGAAGGCAGGATATGGAGAGGAAGGGTGATGTGGTCCTATGAGCCTCTCAGAGAAACTGGGGAGACTGTCTGCCCAACTCTTCCTGGCTTCTCCTTGCTGAATGCGTGTCTAGTCATAGACTGTCAGGTAAACAGTGGCCAGTCTCTGTCCGTCTGCTCCTGCTTGCAGCCTTCCTGACCGGAAGGCAGATCGGACCAGCCTGCAGGCCACAATGTGGAAGCTATCTGCTTCTAGATTAGAAACTAAGTGTAAAGGCTTGAATAATATTCTGTATAGAGGTTTTTGTATATAGTATCTTAAAGCAAGATATTTCTATCACAGACTTAAAAAGAATAATAAAGACCAGAGTTAAAAAACATACTATGGATGGGGCTGGAGAGATGGCTCAGCTGTTAAGAACAATGACTGCTCTTGACAGATGATCCAGGTTTGATTCCCAGCACCCACATGGCGCTAACAACTGTCTATAACTCCAATTCCAGGGGATCCTACAGCATCCTCTCTCTGACCTCCTCAAGTATTGCAGACAGGACATGGGTGCACCTACATACATGCAGGCATTACATTCATACACATAAAATAAAAATAATAACATATTATGGATACATATCATCTAATTAAAAACATTTCTTAAAGAGCTGTTTTAGTCAGTGTTGTCTGTAGAAAGTCTACAAAAACTTTTGATTAGGGATTGAGGACTTAGCTTTCAGTGATGTTATAAAAATTAAAATAGGACAAGAATGTCCAATATAACTTTTAAAAATACATGTAAACTGGCAGATCATGAGAGATCCATTCTCTCAAAGGAGGTCATTCTTTCCAGGAATGTATTTTGGAGAACTTTAAAAAAAATCAGCTTGGCTATAAAATTGGATCTCATAATAGGTCAGTTGCATTAACAGATACTTCCTGATTGATATTTTGAGCTGTGAGGGTGTGTATATAAATGAAAGTTAAAATTATTTAATCTTTGCCTCCCACCCCCAAATACTAGTGGTTAGAATTTTTTGTTTGAAAATTTAAAATTAGAACTGAACTTAGTGGTAGAACACTTGCCAAGAAGGCGTGAGGCTTTGGGTTTAATCCCCAGTACTGCAAAAAATATATATCATATAGTAAAGTATATCTTCTTCCCCTGCCCCTCCATTTGGGTATATTTCTATAAATTTTGATCATGTGTGTTTATTGTTCAGGATACAGAACACTTTATTCTCCTTGGGCTGTCATTTTATAGAAACACTTTATAGAAACACACGTACATGCTCCACTTAAAAGGCCAATGTATTTAGAACAATTGAAGTTTAATTTCTTCCTTTGCTGGGAATCCTTTAGGGTTTGTTTTATGTTTTATAGACTTTTATATAAGACCTTTGTTGTCCTCATGAGCCTAGGTAATATTAAACACACACACACACACACACGCACACAAAATGCAGGAATTTTATTAAACTTCAGAGCAGACTATAGAGTTTTGGAAACTTTCCTTCTCTGTAGTATAGAAGGCATTTCTTTGTGACTGATTTTTGGGTAGGGAATTTAGTATGGATACAGAATTTATGAGACAGGTAATACCAAGATTCATGCTGCATGTTTGCTGCTTTTAAAAGACAGTTTCATGCAATCCAGCTTGGCCTTAAACTTGCTATGAAGCCAAGAATGACTTGAACTCCTAATCCAATCCTCCTGCATTCACCTTTGGAGTGTTGGGATGACAGGCCTACACATAATACCTAGAATGTATGCTGTTTTCTGAGACATGTCTTGAATCCTGCCATATGGTGAGCAGGAACTCAGTTCTAAGTTTCAAAGCTTTCATTAACACATAACCCTTGTTTTACACGTTAGCTTGACTCGTTCAGAGATAGATGGAAATAAAACTCTTTCAACTTAAATACACAGAAGCCTTTAGGTTAGTGGTCTCAGTGAAGGCAGTGAATCAGCAAATAAGGTAGAGAAAATGGAGGAGTATTCCCACTTGAAATGCTCTTCCTGAGTTCTGCACTAAAGTTTACTTATTTAATTGGGTTTTCCTTATCTCAACAATATACAAGTTGAAGTGTTTTTAACTTAGAGGTTGTTAGTATTATAAAGAGATATTTACTTGGATTTTATTTAAAGAGACAGCTATTGGAAGAAAGAGAAGAATATGTAAACAAACTGAAGATGGAACTTGAAGAAAAGTACCAAGAAACTCTTAAGGTGGAAAAGAGCAAGTGGTTGAAAGAACAAGAAGCTGATGTTAAACAGCAAGTTGGAAATGAGGTGATGTCAGCCATAGTACACTGGATAAGGAATAGAAAGGAGTTTAAAATTTTCTGTTCACTCTGTTTAAAAATGTACTGTTAACTAAAGAAGACAATTCTTCCCGAACAGATCTGTAATTTTTAATTAGCATGTACATATACAGTCATTTGTTAATGTTTTTCAGAATTCTGCTTTAGCAATTCATTGTATCAGTTTTACTCTTTGAAATTACTCCTTCTTGATTCATGTTAATCCAAATTTTGGACTTCGAAGTTCTTTGGATACTTCTTTGAGTCCTATGAATGAAACCCTAGTCCAATTTCATACTATGAAATGACTTTGAACTCTAGACCAATGTATATAATTATATAAATAACCTGTATGTTTGATTAGGAAGAAAAGAATGGGAAGGATCAGAAGCATAAAACTTTAAGAAATTAATTTTAAAAAATATGCTGAGTTACATAAGGCCATTTGGTGCAAGTATAAAAATGCCCTCTTATCAGCCCCCCATACCTTGCCATGTTCTCCTTCCTTGTCCCATCCCCGACCCTGTCAGTCCCTTTTAATCTATAGACAGTTTTGCTTCTGCTTTCATGTTCTTTTACATATATGACCTCATGTGTGTTTATGAAATCTAAGACCCACACATGAGAGGAAGCATGCTATTTGTCATTCTGAGACTGACCATTTGCTTGGTATGATTACCTGTAGTTGTATCTCTTTTCTTGTAGATAATATAACTTGGTTCTTTATGACTGAAAAAAATTCCGTTGTGTGTGTGGACTGCATTTTCTTTGTTACTGTGCTGCTGGACACCAAGTTGGTTCAGGAACTTAATTATTGCGAATAGTGCTGTAGTCAACATTGGTGTGCCAGTATCTCAGCGATATGTTGACTTGGAGTTCTTTGGGCAAATACCCAGGAGTGTCTAGCTGACTCTCTGTCTGTCTCTTTAGTTCTTTGAGGAACCTCCATGCTAACTTCCATGGTGTCTGGACTAGTTTAGCATTCCTCCCTGCAGTGTATATAAATTCCCCTTGTCTGCATCCTTGTCAGCATTTATTATTATTTGTTTTCTTAATGATTGCCTTTCTTTCTGGGGTGAGATAGACTCAAAATGTAGTTTTAGTTTTAATTTCTCAGATGGCTAATGAAGTTCAGCTTTTTCTCATGTTTACTAGCCATTTGTGCATTCTTTTGAGAACTGTCTGCCCGGTCATTTCATTTGCGCCTTTATTGATTTGGGCTATTTAATTTTTTGAATTCTTTGTATATTCCAGATAATAATCCTTTTTCAGATGTACAGCTCTCATTCTGTAGGATGCTGCCTCTTCAATAACTTTTCCCCGCTGTGAGAAGCACAACATGTTATCTCTGTTGTCTAGGAAACAAATGAGATTAAGAAAAGCTAATAGTTTCTTAAAAATATAAGTACCAAATTATGAGCTTAAATATCTGGAACAAAAGACAAAACAAAATCTAGCATATATAAGCTTGATTCTCCTATCCACAAGTTTGCTATTAACTTCTATTAATTTGGAAGCTAGGAAGTACTTTGAGAGCTCTAGATTTTCAGCAGATGGGGAACATGCAAAAGGAAAAGGAAATTTTGCCACTTTATAATTTTGCGTAAGACTAATTGGCTACATCCCACTACATTTTTAAGAGTGGAATGGCATCAAGAGGTTCTTTGTGTAATGTGTGTCTCTCTTGACTGTAATCTACTTGGTAAACTTTAATATTATAATGAATAGGATTCCACTGTGTTCAGGTCACTGAAACTATTTTTTACATCATTCAGTTTAAACTCATTAATTAGGTTTACTCAGTTCTTGCTAAGACCCTGTAATTAGTAGCAAAAGATTTTGTTTATTTTTGTCATGACATTTTTATAGTGGCAGAATCAAAACTTTGAGAAAGTCACACACTGATGATAGGAGATTATGATCTTGCATACTATATGAGTCTTCATATTGATTTTTGGTATATAGCTGGAGCCAAAGAGAAGTATTCAAGTGTTACTTGGGAATATATTTTCATGGGCAAAATTTCTAAACCTCATATTTCTAAATTTCTAAACTTCAGCAATATTGTTCAAGTATGTCCAACTTGTGGCCTACAGGGTGTCTATGAATGCAGCCCATTGTGTAGAACTGTAAACTGAAAGCATTATGAGGCTTGTGTGTGTGTGTGTGTGGTTCAAGAGCTATAGGTGACAATGTTGTGTCACAGTGTTGAAAGACTGATGGTGCTTCTCACTTTTAATATTTTTAATTTTGTGTATGTGTGTGCATGTGTATGTGGGGTTATGTGCACAGAAGTGCAGGTGCCCTTTGAGGCCACAAGAGGCTGTTGAATCTCCTGCAGTTTGCATTACAGGTGGTTGTGAGCTGGTACAGGTTCTGGGAATTGAACTTAGGTCCTCTGCAAGAGCAGTAGGTGCTCTTAACTGGTGAGCTGTCTCTCCAGCCTCTCCTCTCTGTTTTTAAATACAGCTGTGGTTATTTTTTTGAGTAGCTCTTAATTCTTTTAACTTTCTTGAGTAGTTTTCTTTTCATACTGTTTTTCTTCTTAAAACAGAACAAACAACTCATTCAGCAGCTAGAAAAAGAGTGGCAGTCTAAGCTCAATCAAGCTATAAAGGCCCTGAGAAAGAAGACATCAGACTGTGGCAGCCAGACAGACCAGGTGGCCCTCCTCGATGTCCTTTCCAAGGCAGAGGTAGCCATCTTGGTAGAAGAGCAGAAGCAAAAAGTCCAGCAGGAGTTAGAACGAGAGAAGGAAATTACTGTCAAGGCGGCTTTGAAGAAACTGGAAGTTGAGATGGAACTCAAGTGTTGTGAAAGTATTACCAAACAGGTAATCGACATGTTAACTATAGCAAAATGATGGGAATTGTCTGTTATTAATGAAAATCTGTAAAATGTTACCTTTGCCCTTGTTTGTACTTCTATACTTTTAAAATGTATTTGAATTTTTAGAATATTAAACCTACTACATTATCTTCAAAGCTTTATTCATTTCTGTTGTAAAACTCTTACCCAGTATTTCTGTGTGTTCTTTGAATTTTCAAAATGTTTGCTTTCTGAGGCCTAAGTGTTAGGATGCCTGAGGTGATGTGCATATATAGATGGTGGTCTTAACATGTGAATAAAACCTATAAGACTTTCACATTTACTTTTGTACAAAATACTCCACTAAAGTACTTTTTGATATTTTTGAATTCAAAATTTATTTATTTTTATGTGTATGAGTGTATTATCTGCATGTAGGTAGATGCATCCATGTCATGCAGTGCCCAAAGAGTCAGAAGAAGGCATTGGATTCTGCTGGAACTGGAGTTACAAAAGGTTGTTAGCCTCCATGTGGGTGCTAGGAATTAAACCTGGGTCTTCTACAAGAGCAGCCAGTGTTCTTAACTGCTGAACCATCTCTCCAGCCCCGTTTTTTGATAATTTGGTTAAAATATTTAACAATACTTATGTTGAATCTCAGTGCAGAATTGGACCTTCAGGCATGCCTGACAGTGGAACTTTGCCATTCCCAGTGATGACCAAAAAGTGGTGCCTTTCCCTTGGAGCAGTCACAGCCTAGGTTTAAAAAATGAACACACTGAGGAAAGTATCTGTGCTGACAGTGAGCCCGACTTGTTCTCATGTCTAGCTTAATGAGTGTGGTGATTCTCCAGGTGAACTTGCCATTTATGCACGAGAGAGTAGAGTACAAAAGGCAGCTAGTGTCTTCATACAGTTTTGAAAATAGTTTTGACCTCACAGATCACCAGATAACGTTTCTGGCCCTCAAAACATTCCTAGACCTTGATATATCTATTATATATTTGCTATTTTAGACATATTATTTACCATAAACTAAGTAAGTGAATACTAGAGCTAGGGATAAAGCTTAGTGATAGAATACTTGCTGCCCAGCTTGCACAAAACTCTCAAAAAAACCAAAGAGGATTCTTGAAATAAGGTATTGCAAAATATACTTAGCTTTTTTTACCCCATAAATACTTGGAAATTTGCTCACTTGCATTACCCTACATGACTTTGTAGGACATCTTTAAAGTCTGGCTTTGTAGGACATCTTTAAAGTCTGGAAACAAGGCAGATATATGAAGAAGGTATCAAGGACATCTCCAGTTAGTTAAAAGTTTCCTGAAGTTGGGCATGGTGTTGCATTTGGGAAGCAAAGGCAGGGTAATCATCACAAGTTTGAGGTCAGTCTGGTCTACATAGTGAGTTCCAGGCTGGCCAAGGCTACATAGGGAGATCTGTCTCAAAACAACAAAGTTTCCTGAAATGTTTAACAAAGTTAAGAAAATGTTGCATAGACAAATTGTTTGAGGGCTGTGGAGGGGGATGGGCCTCAGTGGTTAAGAGCACTGGCTGATTTTGCAGAGGACCCAGGTTCAGTTCCTAGCATCCACATGGTGGCTAACAGTTGTTTGCAGTTCTAGTTCTAGGGGATCCAGTGCCATCTTCTGACCTCCACAGGCACTGTACTCACGTGATGTACTTCATGAAGTAAAAATAAATGAATAAAACTAGGAAAAGTAGTAGCATAACGTAAGGAAATGATTTGTAATGTCTTTTTTAAAGACAGTATAAATTTATGCAGTAGCTCTATCTCTCCTCCATAATTTTAACAACCTGGAGTTTATCTATACTTCTAATTAGTACTTTTGTTGGAAATAACATCCACTTATATCATCTCTGCACTGGTATGTGTATATCTGTGTTGTCAGAGTAATAAGTGAAGAAAATTTATTTAATAATGTTTACATAATTGCCAACAGATTATAACCATATCATTCTCAAAATTCATCAGGTCTGTCAGGTGTGGTGGTCCGTGCCTTTATTCCCAGCACACAGGAGGCAGAGGCAGGTGGATCTCTGTGAGATTGAGGCCATCTATATAGTCAGTTTCAGGCCAGTTGGGGCTACTGAGAGCTCCTGTCTTAGGGGGGAAAAAAAAATCATTGGGTCTTAGAGTTTTTGCCTGAACCTGAAGGGTTATGCATATTTATGTATTTGTCCAAACTTTTTTTGACAATAAGAATTTGTGCCAAGTATAGGGCTCTAAAACTAGTGGTGTGGTGTGTGTATGTGTAGAGCATGAGGATCTAGGAGGTGGTGGGTATAATGACTGACAGAGCTGGTGCCAGGTAACTCTGGCATGCCTTCTTTTCCAAGATAAATAGAACTTTGTTGGAATGGCAGTTAGTACTTTGTACAAAGCTTTCTGAAGAGACCATTGCTTATCAGATAGATTCCCACTTCCTGTTTTGGCATTTGCATAGAAGAAAACAGTAATTTAGAAAAGAATGATAGCTACCTATTACTGGGCATAAAGTCAGTGTAACTGTCATGCGTGAAGACAAAATATATATGCAGTTCTAATATGAAAATGGAATTTTTCTGAAGTTTTATTCCTTAACCTCTTTCCTGTAACCTCTTATAGGTGGAAGCAGCTGTACAAAATGCTCGTCATCGGTGGCTGCAGGAGCTGCCTGAGCTTGCAGAGTACAAAGCACTTGTGAGAGCTGAACAGAAGAAGTGGGAGGAGCAGCAGGAGCTCTTTGTGGCCCAGAGGGTAAGTGCTGTTCTGGAGAGAACCCTGAGCAGGTCCTTCACTGACTCTACCTCTACTCTGGGGATTTGCATCTATCTACTCATGGAGTTGAAGGATTCATTTTCATAATAAGCATTCCAAGTAGTATCTGTTCTTATCTTCATATTGTAAGGAGAGGGAATGTATCCTCGCACCTTAAATCTCTTCTAGACAGAAAGACAGTCTTAATTTAGAAATCCACCCCACTTTATCATTCATTGTCTTTGGTTGAGATTGAGAATAGATGTTTATTTGCTGTCCGTCTTCTCCTATGCATGAAGATTGCATGCACTGTGCCTGTGTTCTCACAGCATATTCCTTTTGGTAAATAGCCAACAGTCTGTTTTTATGTTCCTGAAAAGAAAAAGTCAGATGTTACTACCACCTATCCTCCCCACCTTAATTTACTGGTCTTAGACTCATTCTAATCAAAAGGCCAATAAAGTAACTTTGAGATTTAACCCAGTAATTTTATAATTTATTTGGAAAAATAGAAGGACTAGATTTTTTTTAACTGTTTCATATAAGACAGACCAGAGATTAGCCCAACTATGAATTAATATTAAACAAATTATTTCAAAACAAGAGAATGAGGAATTAATTACCCCATGATAAATAGCTTTTACAGTAACTCAACACTTTGGAAAAATGAGATTTACCTCTTCATGTATCACAATAAACTTTAGGCTGATAAAAATTAAACATTTTAAAAATAAAGCTGAGTGATATACCACAGCTGTGATCCTAGTACTTGTAAGGTGAAGATAGGAGGATCAGGAGTCAAGGTCATCCTGAGCTACAGAGAAAGTTTGAGGCCAGCCTTGGATACACTAGACCCTGTCTCAAAAAGTAAATTTCATTATTATCTTGCTGTGTAGTAGTACATGAGTGTTTATTTATACTTTTAGTATATCTGAATTATTTCAGGGGAAACGAGAGAGAGAAAGGGGCAGAGAGAGAGAGAGAGAGAGAGAGAGAGAGAGAGAGAGAAAGCACAAACAATGCAGTGGTGAGGCTCAGGGTCAGGTGGAATAATCAAGTTGAGTAAAATATAGAAAGCAAGTAAGCCAACAGATTGTTCTTTTAGAACACAGAATGAGCTTGGGCATGGTGGTGTACAGCTATTATCTTAACACTCAGGATACTTGAGGCAGGAAGATTACTGTGATTTTGAATCAAGCCTGGGCTGTATAATGAATTCAAGGCCAGCTGGAGGTATATAAAACCCTGTCTCAGAAACAAGCAATCAGGTAGGAAAATAACACAGAACATGCAGATATGTGTGAATGTGGACTTGTGGAAATGAGAGTACTGTGTTCCTGCTACTTCTGTAGCTAGCAGGCCTGCTGTCCACCTGCAGGCACAGGCATTCCTTTTATGGATGACTTGGTAGTTCTGGAATGAGTCCTGATAATTTGTCATTTCTTTCTTGATTGTTTTGTTTGAGTTTGAGGGAACAGGGTCCTACAGGCTGTCCTTGAATTCAAGGTCCTCCTGCCTTGCCTTGACCCTTGGCTGACTTGAGGATCTTTTAAACATACTGTTGTCTGCCTGCAACTCTCATACTATTACTATTACTGTCCTTTGGTTGGTGTGAGGTATAACTTGGCCATCAAGGTTTGTGAGGGTATATACCTCTTTAGGTGGTTCTGATGTGCAGTGCAATCTGGTAACCATTAAGTTGAGTAATGTTGTCAGACCTTTACCTGTGAACATGTACGTGTTTGTGCAGTAAAGGTTGCAGAGATGGTCTAAGTTGCCTGGAATCTACTACTTTACCCTAGTCCTGGTAATGGTGCCCAGACTCCCACTGCAACATGATGTATTGTTTTCTAAAAACACTAGCCAAACCTATTTCAAGTTACTACTAAATTTTATTTTGCTGGTGGGTTTACCTTAGATAATAGGTTCTCTTAGTAGGACATTTAACAAACCCATATTCTATTTTGTAGCTTTGGCTAATAGCAGTTTCTAGGTCAGGTGTGTGAAGATGCCCAGTTCTGTCTTTTGGCACTGTTGGGTCTTGGTGACTTCTTCAAATGTAGTCAGAAAATAGTAGAAATACCAGCAGCTTAAAGTCATTATACAGTCTGCTCCTAGGTGGCGATTCAAAGTGCCAGAAAGATAAGTAACTTTGCCAGGCTGAGCATCAAAAAACCAATGGTATGTCACATCTTTATTTAGCTCTTTAAAGGACTATCTCCTTAATATTACTTAATCTTCACTCTATCAGATTGGGATACTCCTTGTTTTACAGATGAATATATTCGCACTCAGAGTTGAGGAATGGGCCTGTGGATACTTGGTGGCTGGTGGTTTCAGCAGTTGTCCCCAGAGGCTACTCTGGGAGGCCCTTGTGTGAGACCGTTCTGCAGTCAGTGGCAGACTTAGAACTGCTGTCTAGGACCTTGGTTTTCCTTTTGCCTTTTGGTTTTGGACCTATTTGTTGTATTTGATTATTTTATGTTGTTGTCTTGTTATTTTATAACAAAAGAAAGTGAGAACAATGAAAGAATGATTTTCTCTTTCTCTTTGATATTGTCGGTTCTAACCCTCAGAATTGCATTGCTTGTTTATCAGCAAGTACTTAGGCAGATAAATGTTATATTCCTGAGTAAAAGTAAGATTTCTTCATGGGATTGTTTTTAAGTAAAAGATACTTAGTTTGTGAAGCCCTAGATAAAACGGAGACAGTATCTGTTTAAAAAGTGTTGACATGGAGGCAGGAGAGATGACTCAGTTAAGAACACTGACTGCTCTTACAGAGGACACAGGTTCGATTCCCTGCACCCACACGGTGGCTGACAACCATCCATAACTCTAGTTCCAGGGGATCTGATACCCTCTTTTGACCTCTGCAGGCATTGCACAACATGAATTTATTTACAGGCATGCAATACACTCATATACATACAATTAAAAAGTAGTAAAACATTTTAAAAATGATGTGAAATACAGTTATGACATTAGGTTTGGTGAATTATATAAATATAATAAATAATTCTGTGTCAGTTTGAACTTCTAGTTCTCCATCAAGAAATCAATATTTTGTTTTTTAAAGAAGATAAACCATTAAGTGGTTTAAAATTAAGAAGAGCTGAGAGGATGTCTCAGTGGATAAAGTGCTTGCCGTGTAAGCATGAGGATCTGAATTTGATTTCTTAGAACCCATGTAAAAGCTGGACCTCTTGGCAGGCACCTGTAACCCCAGCACTTGTGGGGGATGGGGGGAATGAAGGCAGAAGGGTCCAGAGAGCTCATGACCAGCGAGTCCAGTGGAAATAACAGGTTTCAAGTTCAGTAAGACTGTCTCAGAAAAACAAGGGGAAGAGCAGTAGTGAAGGGCACTCTATTATCAGCCCCTGGCCTCCACATGTATCTGTGTGGATGAATGCATCTATGCTCATACATATACTGTTTTCTCATGCATACACATGTACACGCTCAACGCACACACATACACACACGTGCACACAGATGATCCTTAAGTCCTAGTGTGAGCATGTTTTATAGAATACCACATCTGGATTTATTTTTCCCTTTATATTTTATTTCAAATTGCCTGTTAGGTTGGGAATTTAGTTCAGTTACTTATGATTTTTTTGTCAATAAAGAGACTCTCAAAGACTCTGAAATGTATGTTGTTATACCTGTTAGCTATCATTTGCACTGTCTGAAGCTAAAGAGAAATGGAAAAATGAGCTTGAAAATATGAAGCAAAATATAATACCTGGAAAGGAACTGGAAGAGAAGATTCACTCTCTTCAGAAAGAACTAGAGTTGAAGGATGAGGAAGTTCCTGTGGTTGTCAGAGCTGAATTGGCTAAGGCCCGAACTGAATGGAACAGAGAAAAGCAGGAAGAAATCCAGAGAATTCAAGAACAAAATGAGGAAGATTACCGCCAGTTTTTAGATGATCATCGAAATAAAATTAATGAAGTGCTTGCAGCAGCTAAAGAGGACTTTGTGAAGCAAAAAACAGAGCTGCTTCTTCAGAAGGAGACAGAATTGCAAGCTTGTCTAGAACAGAGTCGGAGAGAGTGGACAATGCAGGAGGCCCAGCGGGTGCAGCTGGAGATCCGTCAGTATGAGGAAGATGTCCTAACAGGGCTTGAGTTTCTCCTCCGGGACACCCAGAAGTACTCCAGGGATTCAGAGGACAAGCAGCTTTTGGAAGTCGTGTCAGTTTGTTCTTCAAAATGGATATCTGTGCAGTATTTTGGGAAACTAAAAGCCTGCATACAAAAAGCACTTCAGGAAATGCTGTCCTTTCTTACAGAAAATGCCAGCCTGGATTGGGAAAAGGTATGTTCTTAGGAGTAAAAGAACCATTGAATATCAAGGATGATTATATGATTGTACAAGGTGAATATAGTGTTTTTTCTTGTCTTAGCTTAATAGAATAGTATTACATTTGTTGCTAATTTTTTAACTGCTTCAAAGTTTCACCAATATGACATTAGACATCTTTTATTTAAATATATATGTGTGTGTGCATGCAGGTTATTCTTTATAAGTGCTTGAGGTTTCAGAAACTGAATGATTATTGTTGCTATGTTTTGTTTTCTTGGCCTAACCGGTTCAAGAACTATATGTAATATTAAGATAGAATTTGTGTGTGTGTGTGTGTTTAACCTTCTGAAAAGATTAGAAGTCAATTTCTCGCCTTCAAAGACCTTTTTTATTTAGGCAAAGGAACAGGCTCCAAAACTATTAAAAAGAAACAAAAGAAGAGGTATAATTCATTCGCCAAAAATCCTGAAATCCACTTGCATAGCTGTACTGTCTGTGTGCATACAGAATGAATTTGTGGTGTTCTTTCATTGTATAAGTACTCTCTGCTTTTAGATTGTGGGGAAGAGCTCATAAGCCAGAGTCTGGCTAATTTATGATTAAAGAAATGAGATATTCATGAAAGATTACAGAATCATCTTCTACGTATTGTGATGATCCTGTTTCAACCTGTAGAACTAAAAGTGGGAAAATTCCTAACAGATTTTCTGAGCAGAACTTTGAGGCATAAGAGAGTCTGTGCAAACGTCGTGATTAAAATATTTCAAGGTATAGGGTCTGGAGAGATGGCTCAGTGGCTAAAAGCACTGACTGTTCTTGCCAAGGACTCGGGTTAAATTTCCCAGTACCCACATGGTGGCTAACAACTGCTGGTAATACTAGTTCCACGGGATCTAACACTGTCTTCTGACCCCCGCGGGCATTGCATGTCATGGGTGCACTTGCATACATGTAGGCAACACACTCACATAAGATAAAAACAATAAATAAAATATTAAAAAATGTTTTAAGGCTATTTTTGAGTATTTAATAAAAATACCTACTAGAAATACTTATAAGTCAGGGGTGGGGAGGAGAACCCTAAGTTCCAGTCTAGGTGATAAACTAGCTCATTACTTTGGGCAAACATATACCATAGTTGGTCATCTAAACAAGAGAATCCAAATCCCTGACCTAACTCCTAAGCCTTAGTTAAGATATGTTTGTAGATGCATGTGAAACAGGACAAAACTTCAGCGTTAGATCCTAAAGGGTCAGTTTATCTCATCCCAGTTTACTCCAGTTCACATTTATCCTCTATTTCACAAAGATGTTACCAGGTAGTTGTCATCAATATGAAAATAACTGGCAAGATTGCTTCCCATGAGCACTGCTTATCTGCTTATGGCTTCACTGAGAATCTTGGGTAAAAAAAAAAAACAAAAAAGAATAAAAGTAGGTTTTAGGATGAGAGATGATGAGGAAAAGCATGTTGATGCTTTTAAGTTTGTTGTCATGAAAAGATAGTCTTTACAAATGAAGAAACTAGACCACCTTTCTCCTATTATGCAGTCATTTACTGTAATTGTAGTATAATGAATTTGACTTCTGCTGTAGCGGAACTGCAGGATTTCAAGATGTTCTTGATTTTATATCTCTATAAAGTCAGTCTGGAGGTTTTCAAGTCTATGGAGACAAGATCACACAGTATAGTCCAGAAGTTAGCCTTTCACAACTTTTGTTGTATGGATTCTATTCCTGAAGAAAAGATGACTTGAAATGGCTAATCTTGAATTAATACCTAAAGTACTACTTCTCCTTCTGCCACATTGTAGCTCACTCAGCACAGGACATTAGAGGTGAATCAGTGATTATAAATTTGCAATATAGGTTCCATAAGTATGAAGAGCAAATTTATAATTTGTCAGTTTAGGATTTAGATTTTTTTTATGGAAATTACAATAGATCAAAAGTTTTTTAAGATGGAAAGGATGCAGTAAATGAAAAATACAATTTTAAGAAAATGTTTTATCAAAATATATTAATAAGATCTTAATAGAAGAAAATGGAAATATTATTAGAAAAATTTTAAGCAGACTTACAAGGGTATGTATTTCAAAATCAAATTAAAATTTAGAAATAAGTATCACATACTTTGTTCATTGGGTATTTAATAGATGTCCAAAATCTGAAAATAATTACTTTAAATATCAATGTGCCTGTAACATACTGAGAGCATTCACAAAATGCTAGTGAAGAAATGGCCTAGTGTGAAATGTTTGATTTCTTTAAGCTTGTTTCTGTTTTTAATCTGACATTCAAGTGACCTTACTTAATAACACTATGTTAAAGTATTTATTTTGAATTTGAAGGAGGCAAAAAACTTTCATCATAGTTGATAGTGAATTTGACTCCTGTGATAGTGAAAATATTCTGGATTTTCAAGAATAATTCTGTTACTAAATTGTTTGTCCTGTGGTGATCACATAAGCCTTTTGGAACTATCTACTGTCTTGTATTATAAAAGGCCCACCAGCTTTCTGTCAGACAATATGGCCATAGGAAGTCAGATTATTAGCATAATATTAGATGATATATAAAATTCTAAGAAAAATATTGGTGATAGTTCAAGCAGTGTTTAGAGGCAGTGTTTTCTTTTCGTATTTTTAGTATTAGGATTTTAAACAAGTATTTGTAGGTATTTTTCCCAAACATTAAATCTGAAGACAATTTCTTTCAGAAAAATACAACTAAGACCTCTGCAAATCCTGTCAGCTGGGACACTGGCCAAGGAGACCCTGGAGTCCCAGCACCCCTCTCTATCCCTCCCTCTGGAAACTGCACTCAGCTCTCAGCCTCACCAGAAGTGGAAACTGGTAATTGATTGCCACTGGTTGCCATTTCAGTCATTTTGTAGATGTTTGTATGACTTCATGTGTGTCCTCTGTCTAGATCAGACTTTGCATTCAGAAGACAGGGTTCATTAGGATCCCTTCTGTTGTGTTCTCTCCATTCCCAACGATTCCTGTTAACAAAACAAGGAGGTTTAATAGAGCAGTCACATTTAAATAATTTCACAGAAGAAAACCAAATATTGGAGACCTTTATGTTCAGATCACTTATTTCAACTGTTTGTGGTGTGTGTGCCACAGCACATATAAAGAGGCCAGAAGACAACTTTGTGGAGTCCATTCTCTCCTTTCATCATAGGATCTGGAGATGCAACTCAGGTAGTCAGGCTTGGACAGCAAATGCTTCTGCCCACGGAGTCATCCTGCCAACTTTGTTTTAACTACTCCTTAATGGAAATTGCTCTGATGCACGCAAGAGAGACAGAGACAGAGAGAAAACAAGGGAGGTTTGTAGGACAGGAGAGGTATACTATATTATAGCCCCTTTGTAATTAGAGTTTATCAGGGAATATAGGTGCTTATTACTTATTCACTGAGATTTCTAAACAAGGAATTGAAAGATAAATATCCCATCTTTTCTAGTGTATTGACTTCTTATAGTCTGTTCCTGTTCTTCAGTTTCATTTCTGCTACTTATTTGCCATTTTTTTGTAAGCTGACCATTGCCAGGGCAGATGGTGTGTATTGAATCACACACTTCCATGCATTTCCATTGGCATGTTACTGTGAGTATCAGTGGTTGCTGCTTGTCCTGAAAGGTCAGGTGGTGGTTGTTTCTGTCACTGTTCTTCTTATACCCTTTTTCTTTACCTCTGGGTTCCAGATGACTAGAAATATCTTATCCTAATTTAATGGATAGCACTACTACCCTAATTTGTATTTTGTTTCTTACTCTTAATTTACTCTTAAGTATAGTATTTAACGTACTCTAATACGTTTAGCACAATTCCATCCACAGCATCTCCTAGCCTGAAAAAGATATTCTGATTTTTAAAGTCATTCTGTTGCTTTTGTTTTGGCAAATATATGTAATTTTTTATCTAACCATTCTAAGAATGGATTTTTACTCAACTATATTCTTTGTAACTTGCTTGTTCTGTCTACCTCACATCATGCTACATGTCTGTGTTGGTCCAAAAGCTCTAGTTCATCCATTTTTACTGTTGTGTAGATTGTTGTATTATACACATATAATTAATGTGTTTTCTTTTTAATGAACATTTTTGCCTAGGTTTCAGTTTTACCAACAGTATCTTAAAAGCTTAGAATCAGTGTCATGCATCAGTGTGATGCTTCCCTGTCCCTTTGGTGCTTATGAATATAAATGACACCATTTTAAGGAAACTGAGAAATCAAGAGAGTGCTGTAATTATACTGTCTACTGATTTAGGTTAGAACATTGGATACTGGTCATTTACCCTGTGTGTCAATTTGTACCTCTATTTCTATCCTATCATTTATATCATTTACCTTTCATAGCATTTTTGTATAATATTTAACTGTATAAATTCTATGTATTACTTTTGTGCTAATTATTTTCTGTTCCTGTGATAAAACACTAACCAAAAGCAACTTGAGGAAGAAAGGGTTTATTTGGCTTACAGTTCATCATCAAGGGAAGCCAAGACAGGAACTTGAGGCAGGAGCTTGAAACAGAAACCAACAGAGAATAGCTCTTTACTGGCTTGCTCCCCCTGGCTTGCTCAGCTACCTTTCTTAGGGAACAGCCCAGGAACACCTACCCAGGGATGGCACTGCCCAGAGGGATGGGCCATGCTGCATCAATTAGCAATCAAGAAAATGTGAAAATGCTCTATACACAGGCCCATAGGCTAGTCTGATGGAGATAATTCCTCAGTTGAGATTCCCTGTTTCGCAGTCTGTCTAGGTTTGTGTGAAGGTGAAAAACACCATCACATTAGCATTTTTGTATATTATTTTAATTTTATAAATTCCATGTGTTACTGATGATGATAATTGTTAATTTATTATGTTCTTACTGTATACCAGATGCTATGCCAAAGAATTTTATTCATGACTCCCAACAGTTTAAAGTCATTTTTCAAATTTGGAAGTAATTTCAAACTTAAAAAAAAAAGTAATCACAAGAATAAAAATAGTTGTACAGTACACTCATTAAAGTAGTTGTACAGCATACTCATATAACTCTACTTGTTGATAATATTTTTTTCTGATTGTGTGTCTATGTGTTTGATTCTTTTTGGAACTTTGAGGTTATGGTATATACATTGTATTTTTTTTTCTAACATTTATTTTTATTTTTTATGTGTGTTATATTGCCTGCATATATGTAAGTGCACCTGTGTCATGCAATGCCTGCAGAGTTCAGAAGAGGGCATTGGATTGCTGTAGAACTGGAGTTATTGGCAGTTGTTAACTGCCATGTGGGTGTTGGGAACTGAATCCAGTCTTCTGCAAGGGCAGCCAGTCCTCTTAACTGCTCAGCCACCTCTCCAGCCCCTGCATTGTATCTTTTGTGCTAAATGCTTCAGTCTGTATTTGCAATTTTATTCTTGAATAGTAAGTATAGTATACTGTTTTCACTCTTGATTTCCTCAGTTGCCCCAAATAATGTCTAGAATATTGTTTTCCCTCTCTTGCACATTACATTTCATCATCATGTATCTTTTATGTAGACTATTTCCAAAGCCTTTCTTGCCTTTTATCACATTGAAATTTTGAGACATACTCTGTTCACTTCCTCTCCCATACTTTTTTTTTTTTTAAACATAGATTATTCCCCTTGGGTTTATCATCTGTTTCTTCTTGATTGGATTCAGATTGTATTTTCTTGTCTGGGAGACTGCATGGATGATGTCTTTTCACATCTGGAAGCACATGGTGCTCATTTTTCTTTTATTGCTGAGGTTAATTTTGATCACCTGTTCAGAATTGTGACCTATCTATTCATTGCATTGTGACTCTGGCCACCCTCCATTTGCAGCCAATAAGCAATATGTAGAGTGGCACTTTGAGGACCATGCAGATGTCTTTCTCATGAAAACTTCTCTTAGATGTAACATCACTGGTAATTCTTGCCTCATGGCCTTTACCAGTATGATTACAAAATGATAATTTTTCTGACTCCAGACATCCCTCCAGTTTTACCAGTTGGCACTCGACATGTTTTTATAATAAAATCTTTGCTTGCTCATTTCTCCATCTATCCATCCATCTGTCCGTAGAATATTGGGGTGAAACACACTTTCGTATTTTTCAAAATTCATTACTATATTTAATTAGTACTCAAATTGCCCCAGATTCATTTGGTGATACCCTTCAACTTGGCTCTTGAATCCTTGTACTGTGTCTGTATCTTTTAGTACTATTCTTACTTTCTGGTTTTTGAAGTTAGCCATTCTTGAAGATTCTGTTTCTAATGGAAAATGATCTTGAATACCAAGATGTAGGTATTATGCTTCGTAGGATTTTAAAAGTAGATTGCATTATCAAATTTTACATATTAAAAATTGAAACTTCATTGGGTATGATGATTTGTTCCTTTAATCCCAGTACTCAGGAGGCAGAGGCAGGTGCATTTCTATGAGATGAGGCCACTGTGATCTACCTAGTGAGTTCCAGGCCAGCTGGGGCTACAGGGAGACGTGTCTCAGAAAGATGTCCCCCCCCATAAAAGCCTTGAAGACATTAAATAATATACAAGCAGGTAGTAGAACAGGAGTTAAACCCAAGGCCTCTCTCCTAAGCATCTTGTTCTTTCAGTAGTGTGTATTTTGATCATGAGTCATATTGTGGTTTTTAAGTCTTATGTGTATGAGTGTTTTTCCTGCATGTACATGTGTCTGTGTTGTGCAATGCCCATAAGGGCCAGAAAAGAGCCTTGGATCCCCTGAAACTGGAGTTATAGATAGTTGTTAGTCATCATGTGGGTGCTGGGAACCAAACTGGGTCCTCTGCAAGAGCTGCCAGTGCTGTTAACCATTGAGCCCTCTCTCCAACCCTATGGTTTTCGTATCTTTTCTTGGTAGTCCTTAGTCTAAACTGATATAAAAGTTTTATGTCTTTTAATTTTTACAGATAAAAAGATCTTTGAAATTAAAGATTTATGCTGTGGACACTGCTTCCAAAAACTTGAAAAGGAAAAGCAGGAATGTCAAGATCTGAAGAGAAAACTGGAGAAGTGTCGTAGGCATCTTCAGCACTTAGAGCAGAAGCACAAAACTATAGTGGAGAAACTCGGAGGTTAGTACTTCAAGTTGCATGGCTACTATATAAGGCTCTTTGATCCTTTTGAAGTGCTTGAATGTGACATTTTTGCTAGTGCATGTATCCCTTGGGATTAATGTAAACCAGTTTGGATCTGTGTTTACTAATTGAATTAAAAGGCTTAACATTCCTTTCTTCATTGAACAGATATTGAAGACCCTGTAGGTGTCCTGCAGTATCTCTAGGCATTAGATACAGAAGTGTTGGTCAAGTTGAGCGGTGTTCTGGGAGGCAGGGAAAGGCATTTGGGTCTGGGCCGGCCTCCAATCCACTCATACTTTCTCTCGGAGCAGTACTTGAATTAGGGAGCTGTTGGCCTTTCATGCCTCTTCCCTCTTCCTTTTCACTGCCCATATTATGTTTGGAATGTTTCCAGTTGTTTTCTTTGCCTGCAGGCCTTGCATAACACTCTGTCCTGTGTGCTTGACTCTGTCATTTCCTTTTGGGTCCAATTTACACGCTTTAGGATTCAACTCACAGGATGCCTCATTTGCAAAGCCCTCCCTGATGTTCCCACCTGATTTAATATGCCACACCTCTGTGACTCTGGAGCTCTGCATGGTTCTCTCTCTGTCCCTCTGGTGCCATTCTGTATTCTTGCTTGAGACCATCCAAATTCTTCTCTGAGGATATGAGGATATGGACTATGCCTATTTTGTCTTTGGAGTCATAGTATCCACTACATACTAGACAGTAAATGTTTGAATGAATTTTTTTAAACCTGAATACCACAGTCTCAAAAAACTGTCATTTATAGTCTATGCTCACCTCCATCTCTCCTTCACCTCCTGAATCTGATTCCTGTATTGCTCTATTCTTTCTGTTCTTCCTAAGGCAACTAGAGCAACCTTTTAAAAAATGAATTGTTCCATTGTTTTGATAGCATTTATTGAAAAGTGATAGATCAAGTGTGAATGGTTTAAAGTACATGCTATGTCAGCTTTTGTCTCTGTTCATAGGGTCTGCTGATTGGATGTCTTGGTTTACGTTTACTGGTTATTGGTATTTTTTGCCAGGACTTGTAAATATTTTATGAATTTGTTGTTTTATTACTAGTATAGTCTATGAGGTATATAATGCTGTTCCTGTTTTACATGTGGAAAAAGCCTCAGGTTTAGAAAAACTTAAGTAATTTGCCTTGGCTCTTCCAGCCATTAAACTGACTAGTAGTTAACTTTGTATCTCTGTGACTCTGAAATTCAGGCTTTCTGTTTCTTACGATATGGACTCTGTCAGTCTCCCCTGAACTTCTTATATTATTTCTAAAAATGGGATCTACTTATGTTTTTATTACATTGAAGTGATTCCTCAGTGATGGTTTATATGAACCTAAGCTGTATACCAGGACCCGAGGGAACATAAAACTAAAAAGATGTTGGAGCTGGAAGATGTAGCTTGGTGGTAGAACCCTTGCATGTCATGTGCAAAGCCCTGGGTTCCAGTCCTAGGACAGTAATAAAAGAAAACTTACTAGGTTTCTGGAGAGCTTGAGTCTAGCTAGAAAGCTAAGAACTTGCATGAGACATCTGGGCACCATTTCAGGACATATATAACAGAAAGCAAGATGAAACAGATTTCAAAGCTGAGAAAGCTGAACAAGGGAAGGGTCATTGTAGGGCTTATGGGGAGATGAATGATAGAAGAGAGCAACTGGAAATGAGGCAGTTTCTTCTGTGTGCATCTGAGCTAGGAATGCGGGGAGGAAGGACTGGAAGAAAGTTAAGTCCTACTAACTTCTTTTATAGAAGAGAATAGTAGAGTGGTTGAAGAACTAATAGAAGAAAACAATGAAATGAAGAATAAATTGGAAGAATTGAGAGCTTTTTGTAGAACACCACCACGGTAAGCTTTTACAGTTTAAAGACTTTTATTTCAAAGTATCTTAAAATTATTAGAAATGTCATCTTTAACTGTTCTATTATTTCACATAAAACCTATTTAAAAAAATCTTCCAGATTCTATTTACAGAAATACATATATACCTTGTGCACAGTGTTTTTTTGGGATCTGGGGTTACTGTAACTCTTTATTCATGTTTTTAGGAAATCATTTCCCCGTTTGGGTGCTTTCCAGTAGCTTTGTGTATTTTCATTGCAGATTTGCTAATACTTACTTAAGTAATCCTAACATTTATTTACATTTTGCTTTTTTTGTTTGTTTGAGACATGGTCTAATGTAGCCTATGTTAGCCTCAAATTTCACTGAGGATGACTTTGAATGTCTGCCTCAATCTTGAACGCTGGGAATATAAGTATACTTTACCATACTTGATTTCTATAATGCTGGGGGCCAAAACCAGGCTTTGTTCATGCTAAATATTGTATTGAATAAACGCTCAACCAACTGAGCTCCATCCCTAGCTCTTCTTCTTACTTTAAATAACTGGATAATAGAAGTTCCTCGATATGTAATCTTTAGCATAACTCAGGTTATTTTATTAGTCTATATGACTACATGTGTACTTTTCAAGTAAAGTTTTTCCCTTAAACTCTTGTTTTACAATCTGCTTTCTCATTAGGTCTTTGTCAGAAGGGGCCATCGAAAATGCTTGGCTGCCATGCAGTGGGCAGGCCTTGGAAGACCTTCGTGGGCAGTACATTAAAGCTGTAAAAAAAATTAAACGTAAGTTCCCAAAGAGATTCTCAAGATTCTTTGCATATTGTACTATATAATATAAACTCACAATTTACAACTTCAATACTTTTAGCAAATTTTTCCAAATTACCCTTCTCTTCAATCTTAGATCATTGATGCCATTTCAAAATTATACAGTAATGGATTATTTTGCCCAAGTGATGTGACAGAAGTTACTTTTTAAAAATATGTTTACTTCTATTTAATATGTATGAGTATTTCCACCACATATGTGTGGTACCTGTGGAGGTCAGAAGGCATTGGATCCCATAGAACTGGAGTTTCAGATGATTGTTAGCCGCTCTTTAGGTGCTGGGAACTGACCTTGGGTCCTCTGCAAGAGCAGTAAGTGCTATTAACCAATGGATCTTTCCAGCCCCTGGGAGTAGGTCTTTTTATATTCTTGATTTATCATCTTTTGTCTTTGTTCACACATGAGTATTAAACCTAAAATCTAATAACCTTACAATATAAGTAATTTGTAACAAAGAAAATGTCATGTGAAGACTGGGAATATAGCTCAGTGACAGCTTGTGCCTAGTGTACACGTGCTCTGGGTTCTGTCTCCAACATTTGAAGGGAGGGTGGGAGAAAGAGAAAGAAAAAATGTGTTGCTTAAGTTGTATTAGCAGTCCTTCCTTTTATAAACATTAAGGAACTGTGGAAAGGAATCTAGTTCGTAGCTGTTCTTGTTATTTCTCATTATTTCAAATGGCTATAAAGTTGTCAGGGTGTCTCAGGACTAGTCCCTTGCAGAGCATTGCCAGAGATATGAGAATAAGAATACTTCCTGTATTTCAGTTACAAAATTACATAGAACAGATAGTAATCAATGGTTATGTAGAAAAACGCGTTTCCTTCCTAAAATTGCATTCATTTATTAGCAAATAATTAATAGATATTAGAATCACATGTCTGTTCTGGAATGCTAAATTCAGTATCTGTTAATAGTACTTGTAAAGGACATATTACTATAAACACATAGCTTTCATTAATTATCAATTAAGAAGTAGAATTTTGGCTGAGTATGTGGAACATGCCTTTAATTCCAGCACTCAGGAGACAGGCAGGAAGACCTCTATGAGTTTACAGCTATCCTGGTCTACATAGCAAATTCAAGGCCATCCAGGGATACCTGGACCCTGTCTAAACAACATCAAAGTGGAATTTTAAATAGTCTACATCTTGCTAAAACTGGTATGTGTCTTGTTTAGTCACATTTTAGAAGGGCATGTACTTCATTGTAATTTTACCCATCTTAAGTAAGAAAAAGTAGACTATTATTAGCATTTTTGCCTAAAGTATTTAATTTTCAGATGCTTATTGACATTAATAGGACAATTTCTATGTTAATAGGTATTTGTAATATAATAAGAATGGTGGGATTCTAGATGTAGAATGTCATTCTAGATTTAGTTTTAAAAGTTAGCCTTAGTTACTAGTGGCCCAAATGAAAGCCACGTTGAATTACAGATGATCATTTAAAAGGCATGAATTATGATCTTAAATGAATTTCAGAAGGTAACAAGTTCTACTCCACTTCTTTGCAGTCGTTGTGTACATCCCCCTCATGGAGTGTAAGACATTTAAATGTCCCTAAGTGCTGCTGAAAACACTAAATAACGGGCCAGAGATTTTTGCAGCACAAGAGAAGAATATGTTTTTTTCCTCTTTCAGTGTCTACTTTTCTGTTCATCCTTTCTGGGCATTTCCTTTTAAGGTGCAGCAAAATGTGTCAGTTTCTGTGCTTCCTGTTTGCTGTGTCCTTTGCTTACCTATGTACTTAGAATACGAGAAAATACATTGTGTTTCCTCACCCACATGCTACCATCACCCTCTCAGGCTAACAGAGTACCTTTCTTTTGAGCCTAACAGAATGACTTTAAAGAAGTGTTCCATTCTAAAGACTGTGGAAAGTATAATGTTTAGACTGTGCCTCCATCGCCTCATTTGCCAGAAAACCAGTCTGGTCTGCCCCTCCTGTCTCTGGAAAGTGCTGTGAACATACTCTGCGGATTTCCTTGCCCTCTGTAGGTGATATGCTTCGATATATTCAGGAGAGTAAGGAAAGAGCTGCTGAAATGGTAAAGGCAGAGGTATTACGGGAACGGCAAGACACTGCCCGAAAGATGCGCAAGTATTACCTGACTTGCCTCCAGCAGATTTTACAGGATAATGGTAAAGAAGAAGGGTGAGTTCAGTTGATACTACAAAATTAACTGTTTTTCTGTGATCAGTCATTTGGGATTAAGAGAAGCTTAATCTTGATTATTGGCAGAGATAATAGGAAACAATCCTGGAACTGAGGAATGTCATGTTTTTCATTTAAATTATCTTAATTTTATATTCTGGAATTCCCCACAGGGCTGAGAAAAAGATTATGAATGCTGCTAGTAAACTTGCTACAATGGCAAAACTGCTGGAAACGCCTACTTCTAATAGATCCCAGAGTAAGGCTGCACACTCAGGTATGTCCAGGCAGATTGCTTGCAGCATGTTTTCCTTTTCTCCTCTTCATTTGTATATCTAATATTTTCTGTATGAAGAAGAGCAGAAATACAAGGAGTAGAGCTAATTTATAAAGTTGTATGTGGGGCAGCGAGAGGAGAGGAAACTGGAAATTTAGGAAAAAAGAACATCAAGTTTCCCTTTCCAGTAGGTAGACTGCACAGCCCAGCAGCTACCCTGGTCCTGAGAATTGATGGAAGAAGCTTTAAGTGACAAAGCCTGAGGAAAGGGCAGAGTTAGAACTGCAACAGACAGACAGAAAGCTCTGAGGAACCCCTGAAAGAAAGATGGCGTGTGACTGAGGTTGGGAAGCTGCTAAATGACAGCTACAAGTAGGAGCAGCATCAAACTGTGCTACATGTGGTGATGATGTGTCCCTCCCCCTGATAGGCTGGAGGTCTAGAACAGCAATTAGACGGAGTCATTTTTATTTCCCTCCCCTCTCTTTCCCTTAACTCTTGCTTCATTCACCTCTCTTCCCATCTGTTCCTCCTTTTTCCTCCCCCTTTCCTTTTCCCTCTTCCCCTGTCTTGATCCCAAACCTGTTTTGCACTCAACAGTGGGAGCACGGCAGCGGTCTAGGTGTTTGGCTACCAAGAACTAGCAGCCATCATGCCCAGAACACCTGCAGGTCATCATCTTCCCTGTCACCAATTCTTTTAATCATGCAGTATTCAGAACATCTAAGAGACAAACATTTAACCAAGTATCATCATCACTGTGAGAAAAGGGACCTAACTAGCATCAACTAGAGCCAATGGAATTCATACCTAAGGTGATGGAATACTTAAACAGCAGGACCTGAGAATGATCAGAAGTAGAGGATTCCTAGACAGATCGAAGAAGATATGATAGAAGAAACTAAAAATATGCTAAAATGTTTGCTATTTTCAAGAAGCTATAGGTAACTCTAGCCATACTGTAAAAGTGTGTGGACTTAAGTGTGTGTGTTAAAATTTAAGAGAAAGAAACAAAGAAATAGAAATGAATATATAACTTTCAGACTGCTAGAGGAAGCCCTTTAAAAAATTCAGTCTAACAAAATCAAGGAGTAAAAAGTTATAAAACATGCCTAATAGATGATAAAGTAGGTTGCAACATCAGCAGCCCCTGGGTGTGAATGAGGTAAACTGACTCATTAAAAGACCACACCCTTCAAATAGGTTTTTACTAAATGTTGATATTTGCTTTTTTCAAAAAGAACATCAGAAACTCGGTGGCATTGAGTGATCATGTAAGAATTGAAGTGCTGCTTTAGACTATGAATGCAAATGCTTTAGTAGGCAAATTCGAGTAACATTAAAAGGGAGAAAGATGACAGCCCTCCACAATAATGACAGTCTCCTGTGAACTGTGACTCTGTATAGCTTTAGAGTATAAAATAAGCTCCAATAGAAATATGGTGAAGAAAATCACAAACTTCTCAGTCAGATTTCACTAACACACCTGTGTGGAAATCCAGCTTTAGAACTTCTGGTAAATTGGAAACAGATTGTTCTGTATGCATGCAATGTTAATTACAGAATCACAAATGTTACTTGTGTGAATTTTGGGTTGGGTTGTGAACTCTAGGTACAGAAGGGCAGTGGCAGATCACAAGAACACAATTCTGGGATAAGAATATAAAAACATCCCCAGTAGACCCAAATCCTCTTAGTGAGCACTAGAGTCCAAGATAAATGTGAGATATGATTCTTCTGTGTTGTGCTCTTTTCCTCCTATCTGATTTAGTGTACTGGCTTTTAGGGAGTAGGGTGTTTTTTGTAAGCACTAGATAGCTGGGGTATTTCTACCAAGCTTTGTCAGAAATTTCACACTTGACACCAGAGTCTGAGCAACATTGCAAACATTGTTCTTGGCTCTTAAAATGTATTTGTCAAAAAAAGGTGGACTGGATGGAATGCAGTAATAGTCTATAACATTCACAACAAAATGACCAAGCTTCATTATGTGGACAAGGTTAAAAGAATGTTTGTCTAGCTCTGATGCATTTTCTTTGAGAATACACAGACATAAATTTATCTTCTCTTTAAAATGTTGATTTTCTCCTAATTCGTGCCTCTAACTTTGTGTTCCTTTGCACTTAGTAGCACTGCCCCTGACTTCAGAGATCCTGATTGCAGTTGAAAGAGCAAAAAGAAATGATGTGAATCAGAATATGCCACGTTTCAATGAAAACAATTCAAACAGTGTGAAACCCATCCCGAGAAGTATGTGTGAACAGGGTCCTGGGAGGAAGGCTGTGTGTAATTTACAAAGGCGATTAGAGGGTTCAGAGCATACAGACATAAAGACTTTGGGTTCCCACTCTTCACATTCAGACTTTCAGCTTGGGGATGGAGCTTTTAGGCTCCCAGACACATTGGCAAAGAATGTTGCTCCTGGGCTTGTTTCATGCAGGGGTGAAGGAGGCTTTGATTTGCACAAGAAGAAAGACCTACTCAGTGCTGCTGGCCCTGAGTCACCTCTACATTTGGCCACACACCCCTTCCTTGGAACCTTTGGAACTAAATCATCACCCAGATGTACCCCTGACCTTTCTGAGTCAGGATCCACATATAAAACCTTTCAAGGTCCCAATGAAAGGCCAGGTTTGAAAGCATATGCATGTGATTCTCTAATAGAAAGGGAGACTGCTGCATCTGAGAAAAGTCATGTTTGGGGTGCTCAGGACACTCCAGTGAAGGATGGAGGGGAACTCAGTGACTCATTTGGTTGGCTTTCCACCAGTACTTTACCCTGTAACAGTCATGATGTGTCATTTTTACATGAGAGGTCACAACGAACTCTGGATAGACTAGGTGAATCTGTTAAGTTGAAACAGTTTTCAGCAGTCAGTTGTCTTTCAGATATGGAGAAAAGTAATATGACTTGTCAACCAGTAAAATTTCAGAGTCTCTATACTACAGACCTGCCCAAAGGAACAATGCCTTCTCAGCAAGGGAAGATCGGAGCGACTCCGGAACCTTCTTCTCAGTCCAGCACTGACGTGTGCAAGTCAGATTTCAGAAAACTGAGTGACATAAGACCATCTTCAGAGGGTCAGAAGCCTTCAGGAAAATTAACTACTCCCCTGACTAGCCAACAAGATAGTGGTTTTGACAGCCCATTTGTCCATCTAGACTAAGTGTGCCCTATCAGAAGGATCATTAATATTTATACAAGAAACTGGATGGAAAGACTTCATATTGAAAAAACATCTGGGCTCTGACTTTTTGAGGTGTTTAGTAACATTTTTGTGTGAGTAAAAGTGTTCTCATAAAGTTACTTGAGATTTTTACATTACCTTAATCTGCCAAAGGCCCAAATGGCTTAATATGTCTTCTGCTTCTGTGTGGTGCTTATATTCAGTTGCTAAACTCTACTTTTATATTTATAAATTGACTTACTTTGTGGTGTTAAATTAATTATTTAAATAAAATCGTAATCTTCAGATTTGTCATGACTTATTTTGTAGTTTATAATATAGAAATGTTACATTGACATCATGTTTGAAATTCGCTCAGAAAATCATATAAAAAATAAACTTTTATTTTATGTAAGGTCGACAATTTAGTTTTTGAAATACTCATGCTCTGAAGGCCATAGACTTAATCTAGGCATACTTTTCCTGGAAATGTTTACTCGGAATTTTCAGTCCTGGGTTCAGTTAAAGAAAAGGATTTTGTTATTAAATACTTGTCTGTGTCCTGGTTTGATTATTTAAAATACTAGTCTTGGCATTTACAGTTGATATTTCAAACCACCTGTGATATCTAGAGACTGTCTCAGGGTTCCTCATTTTTTTCTTTCATCTGGAATACTACTTTTTAAAAATCAAACTAAAAGCTTTCCCATGTAAAAATGTGAAACAAATTTTTACATTCATTGGTACAGACTAATTTCTCATGCTCTCTACCGACAAACACATGTAGATAAGAATGAATGCCTAAGACTTGTTTGTGGATAATGTTCCTTTACAGATTCGTAGAGGGTGTTCTGAAAGTTTTAGGTGTACGAGTACTTCCTGAGAACTGTTACTATGGCCTTCGCTCTTTCACTGCAACCTTTTCATGGACTATATTTGGGTGTTGATCAGTATGGTTCTCCACCCAGAACCACCTAACTAGTTGTGAAGTGAATGCAAGATGCACCCTCTTCCTCCTGCTAACTGTCTCTAAAAGCAAGACCTATAGGTGAAATTAAGAGCTTGGAAACTTGTGTCACCGTAACAGATGTCCCACTGCAGCTAACCTCTGAATCTGCCGTGGGTTTCAGATGAGATCCGTACTGAGGTGATGGATGGAGCAGAAGGGAGGCGGAGGGAGAGAGACGTAGCTCCCTCAGTCACTGTCTTTATCGCTCAGATGTATTGTGGGTTTCATTTGCTAATAGGTTTAGTGTTTTCCTGTGTTGTCCATAAGGAATATTGGTTTTTTTTTTTTCTTTCATATCTTAGTCTTGCTTTGGTGGATGGGTAATACTGGTCTCATAGCATGAAGCCAGGCATGGTGGCACATGCCTATAATCCTAGAACATGGGAGGCTGAGGCAGGAGATTGCAAATTCAAGGCCTGCCCAGACTACATAGTGATTTGTAGATTAATTTTTAGATCAAATTTAGTATATCTGGGGGTTGCTACATTCAGTTATTTTTTGTGTGTGTTTTTTTTATGTTCTAGTGTTCTTTTACTCGTGTGTATATGATACAACATACCACAGGTCTTTAAGGCTTCCTACACTTCAATCTTTATTATTTTGTGTTTCCTATTTGATGATTCTTATTAATCTTTGTTCTAGTTTCCTGATTTTTCTATTATCTTGGATCACATTTTATAAATTGGTTGAAAACTGATCTTATGTAGTAATTGTAGTAGCTCCAGAGTTGATTGTTCCTTCAGAGTTGTTTTGCTGTTTTGTAATTTGCTGTTTTGATTTGGTTTCACTTATCATTGAGTTGGCAATTCACCTTAAAGAAAAGAGTCTGTTATGTTTTCCCCTTCATGTTCCCAAGGAAGCAAGTGAAGTCAGCAGGTCTTGTCATACATGAGATCCTTTTAACCTGCTCTCTCAGCAGGATGTAGAAAAAAAGATTTTAGTCAGTAATAAATGTTCATAGAATAGGGACTGAGAAGACGGTTCAGTGGGTAAAGGTGCTTGTCACCAAGACTGACCACTGGAGTTTGATCCCCTGGACTCACCTGTAGAAGGGGAGGCCCAGCTCCCACGCTTGTCTTCTCACCACCACATGTATGCTGTAGTACACATGTATGCACACAATAAATAAGTAAGTAAATAAATGTAAGAATAGTTTTTAAGGGACTGGAGAGATGGCTCAGCAGGTGAGAGCACTGGCGACTCTTGCAGAGGACCTGAGTACGATTCCCAGTACCTATACGGAGGCTAACAGCTGTCTGTAACTCCAGTTCCAGGGGATATGATGCCCTCTTCTGACCTCCGTGGGCATTGCATGACATGGCTGTACTTATATACAGGCGATACTCATACACATTAAATACACAAAGTAAACTATTTTAAAAACAATAGTTTTTAAAACTTAACAGAATAGAATATTGTATGTGTGGGTTATAGTGTAACTAGAAATTCAGTAATCAGTTGGAAAGCCTGTCTTACAGTAGAGCCATCTTTGTGATTTTAAACTTCAATTTGTATATGGTTCATCTTAAGAATTAGAAGGAATTTAGATATGGTTAGTAATAAATGACATAATTTAAAAAATCTCTTCGTATAATTATAATAGCAGTTTCCCTTAAAGACCAGTACAGAAATTAATTAGAACTCAAATAGGAAATTGTCAAGAGCCAGAAAGTTATTTTCCAAGGAGTTTAAATGAAATGGCTTTTTCCATAATGGTCAACAATAATAGAGAAATTTTGAGAGCAAAGTAAATCTTGTACTCTTAAAAATGTCTGCTGAGAAAATTGAATAGAATCAACAACAATTTTTAAATTATTTTTAGTTCAAGCATAATCCTTATTTGACTTTTAACAACAAACTTGATTTTGTCATTTTATTGATCTTGTGTACAAAACTACTGGACAGAATTCTACATTTTTTCTGATCCTGTGAATCTTAGAATGCAGTTCAGTTTTATAATAACACAGGGAGAACCCAACTCGTGTTTCCTACCATCGTGACCCTGTAGATGTTAACTTCATTGGCATTCAGTTTTACTGGAAAAAAAGTTTTTTAATGTGGTCCAGTCTCCACAAAGACCTCAAAGTTATTAAAGAATTTCTTTGATTCTTCTATTTAAATATTCAAATATTAATGGTTTCTAACATTACCATGGAGTCAAATTTTTATTTTAATAAGTTGAGTCCTTTCTATTATGTTTCTTAATGTTTTTTATTTGTTGTTTTTTTTTTACTGAATCAACTACCCTATTAAGCTCTGAGCATGCACATGTGACCTAATCTGACTTTCCAGAGGAAATATTATCTTCATAGATGAGAAAATAAGTTGAGAGAGGTGAAGGGACCTAAGCAAGAACTTGTGGTTGAATGGGTATAAAGAGGCGGTGGAGCTAATAGAGGGCAGTGAATTTGTGTAGATCATGGTCCATAAGCCAGACAACAATAATGTCTGACAATGGCAGAGCACTTTTATTTCCAAACATAAGTAGATGCTAGTGTATCATTAATAAGAAACCATTATACTAACATTTAAGAGTTGCAGCATTATTCTCAAACAGGCCTTCTTAGTTATATCATGTCTAACTCAAATCCAGTTACTTACAGAAAAGATGTTTCAGGTTAGGATCGTGAGGCAGTGACTTGGCTAAGATTTGGGGATAAAATATGTTTAAAATATTTATTCCATCACTCACCAGTGAGCCTGGAGTCCACATCCGAAAAGTTAAGTTGTGTAGATGATGCTGTTGGTTCTTTACCAGATATTATTGTCTTCTTATTCCTTGTTGGCAGAGCAAGGGGGAGTATGTGTCCCTTTTTTGTCATGACTGTCCTAACTCTGTGGCTGACTCCTCTTTGGCCTGAGCTGATCACAGTGGTCTCCATTCCTAATGCCTTATTGGGGTGGGCACATAGCCATTTCTGGACACTGTAGTGTGAGGAAACAGCTTGCAGGCTCTGGAAATGTTCCTCCCTGAAAACCACTCCTTCCACATTGGAAAAGATAGACATCCATACAACTCTGCACCTCTTGAGTGGTGCACTCTGCACCTGCTATCTAGCTGTAAATTCTGCATTTGCTGCACCTTGCTTTCATCCTCAATTTGAAACCAGCCAATGAAGAAGAAGAGGAGGAGGAGAACTCCACTGGACTTTCCCCAGACTACAACATGAGGTGTTACACATTCCTGTTTTAGGGGGAAACTTGAGTCTTCCAGTTACGAGAGGCCACCTTAACATAATAGTATATGCTTCATAGGGTTTTTGGAAAATCAAATGAGGGTTTTTACAGAGGGCCTAATGACACTTGTTCATAGTAAAAATTCAATAAATTTTAGCTCTGAGTGAAGGTTTTGTTTCTTCAAGGCTCTGCATGTGAAATTTCCCCCACAGAACACTGTTCTGTCTGTTCTCTAGCACTTGCTAAACATTGCTCTTGAATATGTATATTCTAGATCAATCAAACTTGTGTTCCCAGACTGCCTAGAGGTTGACCTAAAGCCATGTTTTAAAAAAGGAGTATTTTTTTCTTCTTATTGCCAAGAAAAATAAGCAGTATCTCCATTTGGAGATTGAAAAAGTCTTCGAGTCACCTAAATAAATACTATAGAAGATTTACTTTCAAAAGTCCTTTCCCTGAAGACATGAGATTATTTACACATATATACCTGCTTGGAAACACTAAAGGAAGAAAAAGCTACTTTCTCAAAAGCAAAATATCCAAGCTTCCTTCAGTGAAATGACAAAGTTTATCCTTTTTTTTTGAAAGAAATCCTTAAAGATTTCAGAACCAAACATGCATGTGTTTGGATGTGGTTTGTATATGAACACCATAAGGCAGAAAAGACCACCAGAACTAAAGAGGTTTTTGTCCCCAGTCCCACATAGTAATTAGTGCGTTGCTATATGGGGGCGGGGGGCGAGTACCAGCAAAACACCTAGAAACCTGTAAGCTAAAACCGTGGACTTCTCTGGCTTCCCACCCTGTCTCAAGTTAGCATCAGATATCTGTCCCGCTTCCCAGATGCTCAGCCTGCTGGGAGGAGCTGGGTTGGGTCTTAGAGAGGCTTGAAGGTAGGTGGCAGAGGAGCCAGTGCCCAAGCCAGGCTCAACTTTCAAACTGCCTCTGGTGGCTAATGGCTTAGAGCAAGCAGCTGACCAGAGAAAGCTTTAGAAACAATAGTGATTGTCTTTCCTCGGTACTCGTCTTCCAGCAAAGACAAGTATGTGCTTATATAATGTTATGTCTCCTGTACTCAAAGAAATTACTTATAATGTCAAATGTGCAACTTATTAAAGCAAATTGCAGTAAGCCTGCAGCGTTTGCTAGTTGCTTTACCACAAGAGTTTTGTCCTCGATGCTTCCAGCTGGCAAACCCATTTTCATCTGAATCCGTTGCTTTGTAATCACACAAACTTTCTCTGTAGGCTTTTACAAATATGAAATAAGTTGACCCTCCTTCGTTGCCCTTTCCTTGCATGATTCTGTAGACCACAGATAATTGTTTAAGCCCTATTCCATAATGCTAGTTTCTTTTGTAGGAAATCCTCCTGTGATATATCTTCCATGTACTGCCTCCTCAGGAGCAAGCATAGCTTTGTTTTAATTAAGATGCATACACTAACAGAGATGCCTGGCTTCTGTTTAAATGGGTCACAGTATGCTCCCTTTCTAGTCTAGTGTCCTTGGTTCTCTATGCTCTGGGGTTTCTTCTTTTCCCATGGAACACACAGGCAAGTGGTGGTTATTGTAGTTCACAGTATTCACAGCTGGTTAGGGTTGATGCTTATATTTTTTCTTCTAGTAGTATGCATAGCACTTTCCAGCTCTATGATTGCTAGCCATTGGAGGTAAGGTTCTGAAGTCAGCAGCAGCTTGATTTCTCCTTGTTTGTTCACAGCTTGTGTATATATTGTCTTCAGCAGTAGAGTCTAATCATCCAGTTCTGGTGGGCAGCCAAAGGCAGAGGCAATAGACACTATTGTTTGAGATTCTATGGGACCCCTGATCAACAGCTTCTAGAGAGGTAATTCATTCCTTTCCTGGCATTGAGGTTTTGTTTTTGTTTGTTTTTTTGTCCCATTAGCCTATGATATCTAGAAAGATCCCTCTGTTATAGGATAATTCCTTTTAATCTGTTATATATATATATATATACACACACACACACACACACACACACACACACACACATACACAGAGTTTAGGAAGCTTCTATTCAAGAAACTGCTGGGAGGGGCAGTCTCTTTCAACCATGGGATTCATGGTAAGTTAACGAGGCTCCAGTGGATAGACTTACACTGAAGGACATTTTGGGACACAAATTAGACTCTGTAGGTCTCTCTCTCTCTCTCTCTCTCTCTCTATATATATATATATATATATATATATAAAATATATATATATATATAATAGAGTACATTAAATTGGGTGGGGGGCAATGAGGGGAGGTGTGGTTAGGGGAGGGAATTCAAATACCATCAAATTATATTGTATGAAAATTGAAAAAAAATCAATAAAAAGTAAAAATCTAGAAATAGTGAGAACTGGATTTAGAAAGAACAGCCATTTATTCATACTAGTCTGCCCTCCACAGATGGTTTGTAACCACAGTGTGGGGGCCGGATGTGAAGGCAGACAACAGTGAGCAAAGGTGTATTTGTCAGTCTCTTTCGTCTCTACTCTGTTGCTTCCTCCAGCTCTTCCTCTCCCCCTTTTTCCCAGACTACCCTTCCTGCTCTCCCAGGTAACTCTTGTTACTGTTCCTCTCCCACTCTCACTTTCTACCAGTCACTCCTTGCTTCTTTCCCTCCTCTCTACCTCAATCCTTTCTAACAGGAGTTCCCTGAATCTCCTGATTTCTGCCTGCCCTCAGCCTTTGAGGTCTTCTTTAGTGGAAGTGAGAAGCTGTATATGACATTGACCAAAGATGGCAAGGATTATAGAAAGCTGGGACTGGAAATGAAGCTGGACTCAGGAGTCCACAGGGGACACCCAAAGATGATCTGCCTTTCTTGCCTGCTCAGGTATTAGTAGAGTGCTTCCAGTTCGCATTCAGACACAGAAACAGAACCAATAAGAGATACAGAAAACGGATGGATGGATGACCATTAGATTTTAAGAACTTTGCTTTTGTGGGGACTGGATACATGAGTCCAAAGCTTTGGACTTGGGGAAGAGAAGACTATAAGCAAGCTGGAAGCTCGTACGCTCAGGCCAAAGCAGTGTCCAACAAGAAGCATCTGTTTGTATAGTGAAGTCAGGCCCACTTAGAATGATCTCCTTTATTACTGGATGGATCTCATTCATATCTGAAAACCCCTTTATACAGCACCTGGATTTGAGGAACAGACAAGAATATGAATTCATCAAGATGACTGCCATTTCCCTTCGTTTGAAACCTTGTGAAAAGATGTGTCTTGTAGCTTTCCTTAGCCATACACATATTAGAAAGGACATTCTAAGAACCACAGTTTCACTCAGAGAATCCTTATAAGCATCACAGATTGTGAAAACAATGAACAGCTGTAAGGTTAGTGCTGCAGTCTGAGCTTAGGCTTGGCTATAATGCTGATTGGTATTAAAGTTCCTAAATGTTTTCAGTTACTATCCTCTCATCTTTGTGGCCTGGAGCCAGATCAAGGGACAGACTTTAAGGAGAACTGCTCAAGGAGTCTCTTTCCCTGGGTTCCAGTAATCTCTCCTTTCTTCAGTCCAACTGTGATGAGCCTACAGTTCCTGTGTTGTCTTCAAAGGTTACTCTATGACCTCTATACCTTTCTCCATAGAACCTTTGTAAAGCATTCTCAAATCATCCTGTTTCATAGTTCTGTGTCTGTAACTGATAAAAATGCTTAAAAAAAAAAAAACTTTACTGCCATTAGTACCAGATCACTTGTGGTAGATGTTTGGCATATAGCCCATAAAGTTTTAATATTACCTAACTGTATGCAGCTGTCATTGAGTTATTTAGATCATAAACTCTGGAGAACTAAGGACATATATTTATTTAATCTAGAGGATTTGAGAAGGCTACTTTGGTTTAAGGTTAATGTGACCTGGATGGGGATGTCACAAGACTTTAGATATAGCAATTTGAGTCTTTTTTATGGTGTATAGAAGATTGTTGAAAGAAGTTGTCTTTAAGATGTCCATTTTGAGTTTCTCCTCCATTAGCCAAACAAAGAAAAACGTGTTGTTAGAATGAGGTACAAGGACTTTGGAATCAAGAGATCGGGAGAGGAGGAAGGGGAAAGGGAGGTGGAGGAACCTGAGGTTCTGCCCCGGTGACCCGAGTGCTGCTTCACATGCTGTGACTAAGGAAAGGTTTCATCCATAGCTTTAGATCATACCGTAAGAAACAAATTGGTTGAACTCTTGTCCAAGTGACTCCAAAGTTAGTGGTCTTTCAACTTTATCACCTGTAACTACTAGAAAACTAAGATTGGGGAAACCCTCCAGAAATAAAAACAAAGAACATGTGTGTGCCTGAGTTCTCTTAAAATTATTTTTCCTCACTGTAAACGTAATAAATCAGTGGACCAAGGGTCTAATCATCTTAGCATGAGAAGATCTCCACCTATAAAGAATCTTTTCTCCAGTACTTGGAGGTAAGGAGTGTGGAACTCAGGCAAGTTTCTGAGATCTCTAAAAACAAGGACCCGGGATACTCTGGTTGCTCTTGACTTGCAGTGTGAACTTGTTTTTAGGATAAAGCTCTTCTGTCGGTTATTTTTATCACTCTAAATCATAAAAGGAAAACTAGAACTGGAATGGACATGCATATTTTTCTAAGAAACTATCTTTGCTTCTTGAATGCGTGCCTTTAAAGGACACAGTGCCCTGCTTCAGCACAGCAGATTTCCACATAGAAACGAGATTCCCTCACATCTCTGTGTTTTAAGACAATTGGGGTTGAGTGGAAGCAATAGACATGAGGCAGCAACTCCAAATATAACATATAGGCTATATTGAGTTGTGCTAATTTCTCATTTAATGCTTTACTCCCCTCTAGTGGAGTCTTATATAGCATGGGATGATCCTGAGAGGTTTTAGGGGAACAGTTAATTTAAATTTTTAAAGCTTGCTCATGTTATAGAATTTCTGCTTAAGTCTATAACATTTCAGTATAAAAAAGGCTTTCCTTTTTACAGGCAAATTTTAAGACCAGAAGAGGAATGACTGGCACAGGATGAGACTGTTCTGACAGCTTTTCTCATCGCTGGTATTTAACATTCAAGTCTCTGTTGCCCACAGAAATAGAAAGCCTGCTCTACTGTCTTTAGATACTCACCAAGTAACTGACTGAAGGCTTATTTATGTCCTAGAGGAAATTGGAATCAAATTCAGTAAGTATATTTGGAGCAGCTGGTACTCCGGGAAGGGGGGGCTTGCCCCACTGCAGAAAGGGTAGGAATCATCAAGGAGAGTTAGAGAGAACAATCTCGACAAGGTCTTCTGGCTTGCCCCTCCTTTGCTCCAGCTGATGGCGGCTGCTGCACCTCCTCAGAGGCGTCCTTTGGCTTCGTGACTTCCTTCTATGAAATCTTGCTATATAATTTTCAGTTCTGCTTCACTTTTTAAAATTTCACCCATTCTCTAAAATAATTTAATTCTACTCTCCAATGTCACTGTAAAGTTTGAATTTTTTGGATGTATCTCAGATACACAATATTGATATAATGGGGACAAAACCTTTTCTGGTTGATTATGAGAGTAACTGATGCTCATTGTGGGGAATATGGTGAAGTGTTAGAAAGTTAAAACCTTCCACAGTTGTTGGCTACAGGAATGCTTGATTAAGGTACTATTAAACTAGTTCTTATAGATAATAATTCTAAACTCTGGACCAAAATAGTAACAATAAAAACCCAATTGCTTAGGGTCAGTGGGGGCTGAACAGAGTCGAGTAGATTTTGGAGCGAGGTTGCTGTTTGAGAGGAGGGATGGAAAGGATTGGGCTTCCCACAGTTTTACAGCTTTTAGCTGCTCACAGCTGACTAAGTGGGGTCTCTGAGCTTCCCACTGAAAACTTGTCATTTTCTTTTTTATATAAAAAAAAACTTTACATTTTTTATTTATAAAAACTTTACATTTGTTTATTTATTTTATGTGCATGAGTGTTGTACCTGCATGGATGTAAGTACAGCTATGCCTGTGGAGGCCAGAAGAGGGTGTTGAATCCTCTGGAATTATGGAAGGATATGGGCACTGGGATTTGAACCCAGGTCCTCTACATTAGCAGCCAGTGCTCTTAACCACTGAACCATCTCTCCAGCCTCTGAAAACTTGTCATTTTCTAATAAATAGGAACAGAATTCAAAGTAACTACTGGAAAGTGAAAGGGAAATCCTAGCAGCAAAAAAGCCAAAAGGCAACCAAAGATTCTGGGTGAAAATGATGCTAAATTTTCCATTAGTCCCTGGACTCTTCATGGATAGGCTGGAGTCTAAGTAGCTTAATTAAGAGTGAAATAACAGATGGAAGATTTGGGCTACTGCTCAAGAAATGGGAGTTTGAGTCTAACTGCTGAAATAAAGCAAAAATATTCAAGTAATGCTGTTTGGGAGATGTAACAGAGCTCAGCCTCCCCACCTAATGGCCACAACATCCCAAATGTAATCCAAAATTACCCAGCATAAAAAAAAAAAACAAAGCAAACCAAAGATGATCAAATTGTTGAAATCAGCAGATAAAAATTTTAAGTGGGGGACTGGAGAGATGGCTCAGCAGTTTAGAGCACTTACTGCTCTTCCAGAGGACCCAAGTTCAGTTCCCAGCACACACATTGCATCTCACAACTGTATATAACTGCAGCTCCAGGGGATCTGATGCCTCTTCTGTCCTCTGTGGCAACCACACATGTGGTGCACTTACGTATATGCAGGCAAAACACTCATATGCATAAAATAAAAATAAATCTTAAAAAAAGATTTAAGGTAGCTTTTAACAACTCTATACATGATGTAAAGGGAAATATGCTTAAAATGAATGAAAATATAGGATATTTCAGCAAAGATAGAAACCCTAAAACACACAAAAAATTCTTGAAGTGAAGATAGCCAGAGGAAAATCAATCATTTATATCTAGGGAAATAGTGACTTGGATAATAACTGAAGTCACATCAGAAATAATGGGGCCAGAGGACAGTTTGCTGTGGGGGAGCGGGTTGGGGAGGAATATTTTGTGCATGTGTGTACAGGTGTGCATTAGGATGTGTGAACAAGTGTGTGGAGACCAGAGGTCAGTCTCTTAGGAGTTTCTTAGGAACCATTTACCTTGATTTTTGAGATAAGGTCTCTCCCTGAGACCTGTGGCTCACTGTTAGGTTGCACTGGCTGGCCAGCAGGTCCCAGAGAGCCTCCTATCTCTGTCCCCTCGGTGCTGGGATTACAAATGCATGCCACCACGCCTAGCTTTTTTACCTGCACTCTAGGGATCCTTATGCTCGCACAGCAAGCACTTTACCAACAGAGCCATCTCCCCATCCCCACCAACACATTTAAAGAACTTCAAAGGAAAAAATCAGCCAGCCTTAAGTACTGTATCCACAAAAACTTTCAAGAAATAAAGGCAGGCATTTTTGGTGGCTCCTATCTGTAATCTTAACACTCAGGAGGTGGAGGCAGAAAAATTGCCTTGAGTTTGTGGAGTCTACATAGTGAGTTTCAGGCCAACCTGGGCTACAGAGGTGAGGCGCTGTCCCAAAAAACAAATTGGTGGTGGGGGTGGGTGGATTAGGCAAATAAAGATTTTTTTTCAGATAAGAAAATTTGGAGAATTTGCTACCATCCAAATTACACTTGTAAGAAATGGTAAAGGGAATTGTTCATGATGAAGGGAGACAAACATGACTGGGTGGAAATCATGACAGGGGAGGGGAAGAGGAAGAGGAAGATGAGAGAAGGGAAGGGACGAGGAAGAGAAGGAATGAAGAAGGGCAAGGAGGGGAGGAAAAGAAGAAAAGGGGCAGGAAAGAGGAAGAGGAAGAGGACAGGAGGGGAGGACTGCAGAGAGAAAGCGGATGAGAAGGGAAGAGAGGGAGGAAGGGAAAGGGAGAGGACAAGAAGGAATAGCAAAAATCAGAGCAGAAACTAATGAACTAGAAATAAACGGCACACAGAATCAATGGATCCAAGAGCTGGTTCTTTGAAAAGATAAACAAGATAGACCCTTGGCCCGGTTAACCAAAAGAAAGAAAGAGCAACTCCAAATCAACCATCAGAGAAGAAAGGATAAACATCACAACAGACAACAAAAAGATCCAGAACATTGTAAGGGAATATTTTTAAAACCTATATGCTAATAAATTTGACAACCTTCAAAGAAATGGATGCATATCTAAAATCATGGGAATCACAAAAGCTAAACCCAGAAGAGATCAACAGCTTAAAAAGACCCATAACATAAAACCAAATGGAAACAGTACTACAAAACTACCTGAATTTTAAAAAGCCAGGCCCAGATGGATTCGCAGCAGAATTCTACCACACATTCAAAGAAGATCCATATCCAATGCTACTTACATTATTCAAAAAAATAGAAACAGAGAGAGAACTACAGAATTCTTTCTATAAAGCCAGCATCACTCTAATACCCAAATCAGGTAAAGATACAACCTTAACAGAAAACTATAGATGCATATCCTTATGTAACATATATGCAAAAATTCCCAACAAAATACTTGCAAAACTGCATACAAATGCACATCAAAAAGATCATCCACCATGATCAAGTCACTTTATTACAGAGATGCAGGTGTGGTTCAAGAAAATTAAATCAATAAATGTCATAAAGCACGTAAATGGACTCAAAGAGAAAAATCACATGGTCATCTGAATAGATGCAGAAAAGGCTTTTGACAAAATTCAACATGCATTAATGTTAGAAGTCATAGAGGGAATTGGACTGGGGGGAGATACTTCAACATAATTAAAGCCAACATCATTCTAAATGGAGAAAATCTGGAATTCTTCCTATTAGACACAGGTACTAGACAAAGCTATTCTATCTCCACTCCTTTTTAATATAGTATTTGAAACTTGCTAGAGAAATAACAGAAGAGAAGAAAGTAAAAGAGTACTCATTGGAAAAGAAGAGGTCAAATTATCCCTTTTTTGAAGATGGCATGATATTATGCCTAAGAAATGTGAGATATTCCACCAGAAACTCCTAAAAATGATTAAGGCTTTCAATAAAGTGGCAGATTACAAAATTAATCTACAAAAATCAGTAGCGTTTCTATGTCCTAATAACAAGCAGTTGGAGAAAGAGTACAAGCAAACTCTCCCATTCACCATAGCCTCAAAATGAAAATAAAATATCTTGGAATAAACCTGACCAAAGACATTAAAGATCCCTACAATGAAATTTTTAGATCTTTAAAGAATGACTTTGATGAGGACACCAGAAAATGGAAGGACCTCCTATGCTCATGGATGGGAAGAATTAATATTGTAAAAATGAACATTCTGCCAAAAGCAATATATAAATTCAGTGATATCCCTATCAAAATACCAATGACATTCTTCACAGAATTAGAAAAAACATCCTAAATTAATATGGGAGCAAAAAAGACCCTAGATAGCCAAAACAACCCTAGGTACAAAGAACAATGCAGGGGGGATTACTATACCAGATTTCAAACTATTACAGAGCTTTAGTCATAAAAAAAAGCATGGAACTGACACAAAAATAGACTAGCAGATCAATGGAACATAACTGAGCCCGAGCAGGAGTACATGCAATTTCAGCCACTTGATATTTGACAAAGGGACTAAGAACACTCAGTGGAGGAAAGACAGCATCTCAGTAAATGGTCCTGACAAAACTGGATCTTCACCTTTAAAAGAATGAAGCTAGAAACTTATCTTTTCACCTTGCACAAAAGTCAACTCCAAATGGATCAGTGTGAAACCTGAAACTCTTAGAAGAAAACATTGGCAGTAACCTACAAGATATAGGTGTAGGAAAGGACTTTCTAAATCAGACATAAGTTGCTCAATAATTAAGGTCATTAATCAATAAGTGGGACCTCGTTAAATTAAAAAGCTTCTCTACAGCAAAAAAAAAAAAAGAACCATGGAAGTGAAGAAGAGAAAACCCAGAGTGGGAGAAAGTCTTCACCAGTAATAGATCTGACAGAGGTTTAACACCCAGAATATATGAGGAACTCAAAATACAGCGAATCAGGAAAACAAGTGTCCCAATTAAAAGATGGACTAAGGATCTGAGGAAAGTGTTCTCAAAAGAAGAAATAAAGATGATTAAGAAACATCCTAAAAAGTATTCAACATCATGAATAATTAAGGAAATGCAAATTAACACCACTTTAAGATTTCATCTTACCCTAGTAACACTGCCTAAGATCATGAGAACAAGCTATAGAAAATGCTGGATAGCATGTAGGGAAAGCGGAATGCTTATTCACTACTACTGGGATCGTAAACTCATGCAAACCCTATGGAAAGCAGTGAGGAGATCTCTTTATTTAAAAAATCAAAATTAACTTACCATTTAACCCAGTTATACCACTCCTTGGCTTATACCCAAAGGACTCGTCCTATTGCAGAGATACTTGTACATCCATGTTTGTTGCTGATCTTTTCACAATAGCTCAGGGATGGAAGCAACCTAAATGTCCCTCAGCTGATGAGTCGATGATTAAGATGTGGGACATTTACACAATGGATTCTATCCAGCAGTAAAGAAAGATGAAATCATGACATTTACAGGTAAATGGATGGAACTAGAAATTGTTATGCTAAGTGAGGTAACACAGAAAGACAAACAATGTATGTTTTGTCTCATCCTAGCACCAAACCCTTATATGTGAATATGTGTCCCGATGTAACTGCAGGAGCCAGGAAAATGGAAAGAAACCAAGGAGGTAGAGGGAAAGAAGGAACCCAAGAGAGATGAATACTAGGAGATAGGTGTGACCAAGGGAGAAGAGATGGGGATATTTAAGTGGGAGTGGGGAGGGAGAGTTATACAAGGAACTATGGGAATAAAAGGAAAGAAGCTCAAGAGAGTTGAGGCCATAGGAGACTGGTATTATCAAGGGAGAATGGGAAAAATGGGGACACTTAAATGGGGAAGGTATAGAGGGAAGAGAGAGAGAGAGAGAGAGAGAGAGAGAGAGAGAGAGAGAGAAGAGATTAATGATGCCTAGCTAGTGTAAAACACTAGAGGGAATCATATTAGTCTAACAGCCTACTGATAAATTCCACATATAATAGCTCCACATGAGTCCATGTGCATAGTTGAAGGCTACATAACAAGAAAGAGTGCCAGACTGGAGAAACCTTTCTTTGGGTTGTTGGCCAGGGTGGTCCAAGAGACTCCCAGCATTACACAGGCTAGTGCCACAGCCCTTGATTGCCTCCTAGAAATTGAAGGTAAGAACTTATTGCTGAAGATAGGACATACTTCAGAGACTGGATTTGGAGCAATGGAGCTGGAACTGACCTGGAAGCCACTTCCCCTGAAGGCTCACTCTCATAGCTCTGAAGAGCATTATACAAGTAGCCAAGGGAGATCATTAATCAATGACCAGTTTCATGACCAAATAACCATATCAATGACTGGCACAGCATTCGACACTGGTGCAGTAGTGGCACTTTTATCTTGGGGCCAATCAATGTCTACTTAATTGGTCTTAGAGCCTACTCAATTGGAGGAAATTCATGTGTGATACTGTAATCATAGCCAAATACACTTGACTGATGAGGTCATAGATCTTAGAGAAATCCCCAAGAGTGTAACATCCCTAGGCTAATGTAACTTCTTAATAAGTGCAAATTATGTATATTTACAGTTAATATCCCAGTCACCACTCATCAAAGAAGGTTCTTTTGCACCAGTCAGAGCCTAGTACAGAGTAGTACAGCTAGTTACAGACAGACACTGTGTGTGAATTGCCCATGCCTAAGAGGCACATGTACAATGCAGCATCTACATCCAAGGTTCACTCAATATACAACAACGGGTAAAGAAGCCACCAATGAATCTCTCAGCTCTCATTAATGACACTCCCTCACGCAACAAAGGACCAGTAACACAACGTGTCACAAATGGCTAAAGCATGGAGATTAGGAATCTGCAGAGTGTGGGTCCCTGGACAGAACTCCTGTATTAACTTTCACTCAGTCAGGGCTCAAGCACCATTATGCAAGAGAGGCAGAATCATTGTAAGAGCCTGTGGGGAGGTGCCTTTCTACGTGGAAATAGAATCCTACAAACTCCTGAGACCCTGCTCGCTCATATTAACCCTCAGCAGTGATTTCAGCATGCTTAAGACCCATGCTGACTCAACAGTTAAAACCCCAGCATGGAACTGTAGGAATGGGTAGCGGACCCCAATCTTTGCTGAAGAAATATTGGCAACTGATTACTGTTGGGTGAGAATGAACTAATTTTCCTAAAGCAAGGGACTTCAGATAGGGTGACTAGATCTCATTGGATTAACCTGCACTGAGGAACATTTGGGGACACTAAGTTGACACAATAGACCTTAACACAGATGAAAGAATGTATGGATTCCAGTTGTGGGGGCTATGTGGGGATTCTGATGGGGAAGGTGTTATGAAGATGATTATGATTGAGATGTTCTGTATGAAATACACAATGATTCAATAGAAATTCAATTAAAAAATTAAAAAATGATAAAACAAATGTTTCTCCTCTACACATTTTTGTTTCACTAAATCCCAACATACTGATATTCTTTCTCCTTAATTTTTTTCTTTTCATTTTTAAAAAAAATCACTCATAATATTCTGATGTGGAGCAAATGTGATGAATCCTCTAGGCTACATTGTGGAATCTCAGCTTTATTAATTTAAGACCTTACCTGTCAAAACTGGTGATCATCTCTCTATTACCCATCAAGGTAGAAAATAATGCCCATCATCTGATCTCATCCTGAGGCATTATTGCCTGTTCTAGGTTGAGTGAATCATCTCCCATGTTAGATAACCACTCTAGAAAATATTCCCAGTCTATCATCTCCGAAACTGTCCTGTCACTGGGAAATTTTCCGTGACAATTCTCTTTTCTAAAATGCAAGCTTTATTTCTTCCTGTATATTTTTATTGAAATTTTGTGTATTTCATACACATCTTAATCGTTCTTATATCCCCTTCACCATCTGCACCCTGTCACCCCCCCCACTGAAATTCACACATTCTATCATTTGTGTTAAGGCCTATTGTTTCAAGTTAGTGTCCCCAGATGTCCCTCAGTGCAATCTCACCCACCGGGATCTAGTCAACCTATCTAGAGTCATTCTCTTAAAGAAGATCAGCTCTTCCTCACCCAACAGTAATCAACTGCCCAAAAATTCTTCAGCTAAGATTGGATCCTGCTGCCCATTTCTTCACTTCTGTGCTGGGTTTTTGTCTGCTTGAGTTTTCATGGGTCTTGTGCATGCTGTCACCTTTTCTTTATGTTCATATGAGCAAGGTCCCAGGAGCCTATATGATTCTATTTCCATATGATCATGCACCTCATCCCCTAACTTTTACAGTCTTTCTGCCCACTCTTCCACAATGGTCCCTGAACCCTTGCTGGGTGAAGTTTAATGTAGGAGTCCTGTCTAGGGACCCGCACTCTGCAGACACTTAATGTCTATGCAAAGGCCATTTGACCTTTGTGTTTATTACCCTTGGTGTGTGAGGAACTTCATTAATGAGAGTTGAGAGATGCATTAGCATTCCACCATGTTTCATGAGCCTTAGGTGTAGAAGTTCCATTGTAGATGTGTCACTTAGGCTTGGGCAGCTCACAGACTGGCATTCTCTGTGTGTGACCAATTGTGGAACTCTGTAATAGTCTCTGTTGCAAATGAAGCTTATTTGATGAGTCATGACTTCCCAGTGTATAATATAAGGAGTCATATTTTGCACATAGTAAGAAATTTCATGTGTCTAGGGGTGTGGCAACCTTGGAATTTTCTCTAAGATCTATGGCCTCTCCTGCCACGTGTATTTGGCTATTTAGAGTGCTACACATAAGTTTTCTCCCGTTAAGTGGTGTTTAAGTTGAATTAGGTAGCTGCTGATTACCCACTACTGCCCCAATATAGTTTGCTGTGCTTGTCATTGTTCTGGTTATTAGGCCTTGAAGCTGAGGTTGAACCGTCGATTGATGTTCTCCCTTAGCAGCTTGCATAGTGCTTTCTAAAACTATGAGACCTAGCCTTCATTGAGTAGGCTTGCAGGTCAGTTCCTGCTCCATTGCTCCAAGTCCTGTGTCCAAAGTATGTCCTGTCTCCAGCCTTCAAGTTCTGGGAGGCAATCAAGGGCTGTGGCATTAGCTTGTCTAATTTTGGGAGTATCTTGGACTATTGTAGCCAATAACCTCGAAGGGAGGTTTCAACTGCCTGGCACTGTTTCTTTTTTATAACCTTCTTATAAAAGTGAATGTCCTTATCATTCCAGTATTAGTAAAGATGAGCAGTCATTTTTACACAAAATCAAACAATTCTTTTCCCATGGTACTCATGATAGAGGAGGAAATGGTGACTACTTGGATTCAATGTAGGGGAGCTGGTATATCTGAAGGGTGGGGCATTTGAGAGCCTCTCACTGAGAGCTTATTTGTGTAGGGCTTCAAGGTTCTGCAAAAATTGCATTTAACCTTGTAAGAAACAGCTGTAAGGATTTAGAGAAGCATGGATTTGGGGTGAAGGAGATAAAAACCAATGGAAAGATTGGCAGGATTTTGGAATAGAGTCTGAATTAGCAGAAATTATTTTAAATAGGTAAATGAAAAGTATTAGTGATAACCGAAACTCAAACTAGAAAGAAACAGGAGTATGATGACAAATAAGTACCTTAATAATCAATTAATAAGCCATTAGCAGATGATCAAAAGAAAGTAACATCAATATTCATCCTCAAATATAAGGATATTCAGAAAACAAGTGTGCACACACGCGAATCTGATTTTTCTTGCTTCTATTTTTTTCTTTGTTTTTGTTTTATGTGTATGCACGTATTGCCTGCATGTGGTGTCTAAGTGCACCACGTCATGCAAAGCAAAGCCAACAGAGACCAGAAGAGGGCATCGGGTCTGGATCTAGATTTACGGACAGTTGTTAACTACCATGAAGGTGCTGGAAGTCGAACCCAGGTCCTCTGGGACAATAGCAAGGTGTTCTTAACTGCGGGGCCATCTCTCCAGCCCCTTGCTAATTTTTACAACATGTTCCACATGTGTCCTTCTGCCATGTCCTTCTCGACTCCATCCCTACATGCTTTCAAATTCTTCCCTAGAATATTATATTTCCCCTGACTTTTTCTCCCCAGATTTTCCTTTGCAATATATTCTTACTCTGTGTATTGGTTAGTTTTTCAATTTCACATAAACCTAGATGTACCTGGGAAGAGAGAATCTCAGTCAAGGGAATTTCTTCCATTAGAGTGGCCTATGAGCAGGTCTGTGGGGCATTTTCTTCATTGTTAATTGATATGGGAGGGCCAAGACTGTTGTGAGGAGTTCCTGGGCAGTTTGGCCTGGGCTGTAGAGAAAAGGTAGTTGCGCAAGCCAAGGGGAGGATGCCAGTAACCAGCATTCCTCCATGGTCTCTGCTTTAGTTCCTGCCTCCAGGTTCCTACCTTGAGCTCCTGCCTTGGCCTCTCTTGATGATGAACTAACATGAAAGATGAAATAAACTCTTTCCTCTCCAAGTTGCTTTTGGTGTTTAACAAAGCAACAAAACCCAAACTAAACACCCTGCCCCACCGAGGAAGCTTCTGTAGTGGGAGGTTTTCATATGACTTGTTCTGAAGTGTGACCACCCCCCCACCCCCTGTCCCGCCCCCCCATCATCCATCCCGTTTAACCCTTTCTGTTTAACTATTTCCTCCCCCTTTACGCCACTACATTCTGTCTCCCTCAATTGGAACCTCCTCCCACAGCTCCTTACTATTTTCCTGACCTCTATGGATTTTCTAATTGAAACATATCTAAACATCCAAAGCGAGCATCCACTTAGGAGAGAGAACATGCAGTATTTTTCTATCTGGGTCTGGGTTACATCCGGATGATTATTTCTAGTTCATTTAGTTACCTTTGCATTTCCTAACTTCATTTTTCTTAGCATTAATATTCAATTATGTAAATGTACTATGTTTTCATTATCTAGTCATCAGCTGATGGATATCTAGGTTGTTTCCATTTCTTGGCTATTGTGACTAGAGCAGCAATGAACATGGATGAGTAGGTATCTCTGTAGTAGGATATAGAGTCCTTTAGGTGTATGCCTCTGATGGTTTGAATGAGAATGCTCCCCATAGGCTCCAAGTATTTGAACACTTGGTCCTCCAATTCAGTTCACTGCACTGTTTGGGGAGGGTATGGAACTTTATTGATTATGCTAGAGGAAGTATGTCAGAGGGGGCATGTTTTGAGACTTCAAAGCCACATCCCACTTCCAGTTTCTCTCCCTGTTTCCTGAGCATCCTTGAAGATATGAGGACCCAGGTTTCTGTGCCAACAACCTTTGGTGCCAGGTCTCCCATCCACAATGCTCTCTTTTTCCTCTGGAATCATAAGCCAAAGAAACTCCTTCTATAAGTAGTCTTGGTCATGGTGTTTTATCACAGCAAAAGAAAAGTAATATAATGCCCAAGAGCGATAGGACTGGGTCACATGCTAAATCTATTTCTGATTTCCATGGTGGCTGCACCAGTTTGCACTTCACCAGCAGTGAGTGAGTTTTCCTCTTTCCTCACATCCTTGCCAGTCTTCATCATCATCATTTTTTTTTTTTGAGTATTAGCCATGTTGACTGGGGCAAGATGAAATCTCAAACTGGTTTTAATTTGCACTTCTCTGATGGCCAGAAATATGAGCAGTTTAAAAAAGATTTCTCAGCCATTTGCATTTCATCTTCTGAGACCTGCTTAGTTCCTTGCCCCGGTTTTTAGTATATATTTTTTTCTTGAGTTCTTTGCATATTCTAGATACTAACCCTCTGTCAGATGTACAGCTGGTAAGAATTTTTTCCCATTCTTTAGAATGCCTTTTCACTTGATAATGATGTCTTTTGTTGTATAAAAGCTTTATAGTTTCATGAGGTACTATTTGCCAATTGTTAGTCTCAATTCTGGCCCTATCAGAGTCCTTTTAAGAAAGCCCTTTCATGCGCCTTTAAGATATAGTGTATTTACTACTTTTTCCTCTACCAGGCTGACCAGCACCCTTTGTGGAAGATGCTATGTTTTCTCTAGTATGTCTTTTTCATCCCCTTGTCAAATATCAAGTGGATGTCTGTAAATACATGAACTTAAATCTGGGTCCTTAATTCTAGTCCACTGATCAGTGTGTCTATTTTTATGCCAATACCATACTGTTTTTATTACTATGGCTGTGTAGTGTAAGTTGAAATCAGGGATGGTGATGGCTCCAGCTCTCCTTTATTGTTCAGGATTATTTGGGCTATCCTTGTTGTTGTTTTTTTTTAAACATGTTTCCATGTGAAGTTTGAGATTAATTTTTCAATTTCTGTGAAAAAAGTGTGTTGGAATTTTCATTGGAATTGCATTGAATCTGTAGATTGCTTTTGGTACCATTTTTACAGTATTAACTGACCCATGAGCATTGGAGGTCTTTCTATCTTTGGTATCTTCTTCAATTTCTTTCTTCAATGTCTTAAAGTTTTTACTATATAAGTCTTTCACTTCCTTGATTATATTAATCCCAAAATCTCTTTGAGAAATCCCTGATTTCTTTCTCTCTATATTTCTTGTTTTTAAATTTATTTTTAAAAGAACAGCTAAGACTAAAAATATATTACTTTGGGGGCTGGAGAGATGGCTCAGCACTGGCTGTTCTTGAGGAAGACCCAGGTCCAAATCCCAGCACCCACATGGTGGCTAACAACTGTCCATAACTCCATAACAGGGGATTCAATACCCTCTTCTGTCTTCTATGGGCATTGTATGACATGGATGTATTCACCTACACACAGGCATAACACTTATATTCATACATACACACACACACACACACGGAGAGAGAAAGAGAGAGAGAGAGAGAGAGAGAGGAGAGAGAGAGAGTAGGTTACTTTCAAGGGAACATGAATTGTAATAAAAATCGATCCCACAACAGGGAAAGCAGGGCAATAGAAAAACATTTCAAGGTGCTGAAAGAAAATAATCATAAGTTTATAAAGTTATACATGGAAAAGTTATCTTTTAGTAACAAAGCAAAAATAAAAAAATTTCAGCGAAAATAAAGTAGTTAACTTCCAACACATCCTTCCTTCCTAAAGCAGCTTCTAAAGCAGACACATCAGGAAGAAATACTATAGTGCCAGAAGAAAGGGATAAAGTAGAAAAAATGCTCGAAAATCATATGGCTAAATGTTAGCAAATAATAATTACAGAAAACAATTTTTAACTTATGGAATTACCTTTTAAGTCAAGTAAAATTGTGCACACAAATGAGTAAAACAGAAAGGCTTTCTTATTTTGTTTCTTTTTTCTCTCTATCTTGTTTTCTTTTTTCTGTTTTTTAAAAAATTATTCTTTGTCTAATACAGAAAAATAATTTAATTGGTCTCTGTTTAGAAAAGTAGTTTCTCACTAACTGGAACAGCAAGATTAAATGTTGTTGGAATTATATTTATTAATGATGTTCACATAATAACTACTCATTTTTTTTATTATGAATGAAACTTCATTGAAAATTCCAGCTCCGTGGTGAACACATGTGAGATCAGACTGTACCTGTGATTCAGCCTAACCCAAACTGACAGAAACTGATGGAATGTTAATTGATAGCAGCTGGGTGACTGGCAGGACTGCAGCTACAGGAAAGGGCCAAGGATCGCTCAGCAAGTATAAGACTGAGATTTGTCAAAGACTCTAGAGGCTTTTTAATGAGACTGACCTCTAGTTAAAATTAGAGTGAAGGGGAAATGAAGATAATAATTTGGGGACTTTGGGTCCTTACATATTTTCCACTTAATAACCACTGACTTAGAAAACAGAGCTCACAGAGTTCTCACAGTAGTGCTGACTTGGCTTTAGTGACCTCTAAACCCCTCTAGGTGGGCTCATGATTTGTTGGTTAGCAACACTGGAAAAACATATGAGGTAGAGAATACAGAGAATCCCCAATTTACTGTACCACTGTCTTGACTGAGAGGAAACAGGCTGTGGTGACTAAGGTTTGCCTCTTAACTGTAGCCTGAGAAGAGCAGTTGGAAGAGTCTCTGAATGAATTTGAGGGAATATCAGGTATTGTATATCATCAGCCGGTCGTATAGCAGTAAGGACCTCCCATTATGTGAAAAACCAAGTTAATAGTAAAACAAAACGAGAAAGCTAAACTTCACTGCAGGTGCCGGCCGTGTTAGGTGAGCACTCAGTACCTTCTCCTTGGGCTTGAGAAACCCAAGGATCCTGAGTACCTTGCCCACTAAACGAGATGATCGGCCTGTAGACATAAAGTTTGCTGTGCAACTTGTTGGTACTATGTCAGTTAGACTTGGGATGTGCATGAACTGCTGATGGAGGAGAGTGTTTAACTGTGTGTTGATCTGTTTGAAGCTGTCTGTTCTCCCCAACACAATTTTATTTTCTGTAACCTACAAAAATAAACTCTTGACATTGCCTTTTATCTGTAAATACCTTCAAGTTCTGACTACTCTTGAGAAGTGTCAAGGTTCTCTATAGTTCTCATAGTCCACAAGACATGTGCCTCCTCATCTGTGGTGCTGACGTGTGTGCATCATAGTTTCTATGCATGTGTCAGGAACATGCTAAGTGCTTCTCATCCAAGCATATGATACTCCTCAAACTTTCAGGGAGTTGGTGTGCCTACATAACTCCACCTCCCTTGCCTTTAAGATGTGCTTCACTCTGCTCTGTAGAAGAACTGGCTGGCCATGGCTCCCCCTTTTCTTTCTCACTTAACCTCAGCAGGATGAAGTGACTTTACTACTTGTACATGCTTTGCCCATACATGGAAGTCTGTGTCTCTGAGCAGACCCCCATTCATTCAGAAGACTAGGAGCTGTTCTCATTTTGGGAACCTGAAGGCTATCCCTTCACCAGACTAACACTCCACGTTTTCTTTTAGTTTTTACCATTAAACAGTGTTTATTTCAGATAAGGATCCTGTTTTTATCGTGGCTATGAAGAAATAGAAGAAGGCATACAGAGTATGCAGGCTTACTTTGGAACTAACCAGTTTGCTTCTGTTCAGAATGGAGAGGAAAGAAAGTGGAAAAGGCCTGGCAATGACATCTTTTTGGCTAAAATATTTTTGGTGCTTTTTTTCCATCCTTATAACCCAAAGAAACTCTTACAGTGCCACTGTCCTGACTGAGAGGAAGCAGGCTGTGGTGGTCAAGGTTTGCCTCTTACTGTAGCCTGAGAGGGGCATTTTTACTACAAAATCTTGAGAATTATGTGGATGTTTTAAAGGAAGTTGGAGAAACTGTATCGCATCTTAAATGCATTATTTTATATGTTTGGAGTGTCCCTGAGAGTACAGGTGTTCAAAGGAAGTTTTTTTTTTCTCAGTAGGAAATAGCCTTGAGCAGGAATCAGAGAGCTATAGGAAAACCGACTCTGCCCCTGACACTGGAGAGCAGGGAGGATGTTGAGGGCTCTGGATGCTGACAGGAAGCTGCAGAAAAGGAGGTGTTGGCGGAAATAAAGCAGGTCCAATCAGCCTGCTGGGGACACCTTGGGGGTGTGATACTGCAGTCTAGAAGGTAGTGTATCTACTGAGAGGAACACAGTGGATAGGATCACTATAGGGAGGTGCACTGTAGGAAACATGGGTCTTCCTGGTGGTTTTCAAGTTTGGCTTTGTGTCAGAATTACCTGGAATGTTTGAAAGCATTCAGCTTCCCAGGTACATGCCAGGTCTACTGAACCAGACTCCCTGGGGGAAAAGATCAAGAATATGCATCTTTGGAATACTCCCTTAAGTCTGATGTTCAGCTAGTTAACCCAGAGCCATGTTTAGTAGGTGTATAATATTCCATTATGTGTGCAGCTACTTTAGGGTATTACAAACAATATTGTAACAAGCATTCTTGACTTACAGGTACTTGTCCAACCATTTACTAGAATACATCCTAGAAATAAGATTTCTGAGTCAAAGATATATATGATATTGTATATTTTGGAGCTTAATATCTTTTGACCTTTTAGACCTGGAACCCCCTTTTACTTTCCCTAAAATTTGTATGATATCAAACAATATATCATTCCCCATAAATGCATGTGCAAATTATCTGAATTGGTTTATTTATTTCTATTATAGGGCTGGGAATAATACCATGTAGGGCTTCATACATATTGGGTAAGGACTGTATCACTGAGTCATAGCCCCCACCACTGTGGTTTTCATTTTCCTTTTTTATTGTGTATATTCTATACCACTTTGGATTGGGTCCATTGAATGTTGTATTGTATGTCTTTGCATACAGGTATGTGCAGGTGTGTGTGTGTGCACATGTAAACCGATGGCACTCATAGAGCACTGCGGCCGAGACTAGGGCACATACCCTCGCTCCTGCTGCTCTGTGATGCTGGAGGAAAGGGTGCGTGGAGCAGCAGTGTCCCTGCCGCACTATTTCCCGGATCCCTCCATGGGAGAAGAAAGTCCTTCTGGAAAGTATTGGTGGCTAAAGAATTTTATTTCAAGGTGAAGAAGTACCAAGGGAGGATCCTGAATGTGAGGGTTTTCTGTGAATACACGGACATCAGCCAGTTATCTAGAAATGGGGGGAACCAGTGAGGAGGAAGCACATGTGAACACGTTGACAACCAGCCATGAAAACAGGTTCTAAGAATTTGTTTTCTTAAATTTGTATTGAGCTTTTGTATATTTCACACAACCATGCTTAATCAATTTTAGACCCCTTCCCACATCCATGCTCTCTCCAACCATCCCCAGGCAGGACCTCATACATGCTGTCATACATGTTAAGTCCTATCCAGTCACACATTTTTACCCAGATGTCCTTCAGTACAAATTCATCCACTGGAGTCTAGTCAGTCTATCTAATGATCATAAGTAAGGTCTGCTCTCCCGGGGTGACAGTCAGTCTCAAACGGTTCCCAGGCTAAGGTTGGCCCAACACCCATTTCCCTTGCTGAGTAAGGCTCTTGTCTGATTAAGTCAACATGGGTCTTGTGCTCACTGCCACCATTACTGCAAGTTCACGTGTGCAAGCTTCCAGTGGCCTGAAAGCTTCCGTTTCTTTATATCCATGGACCAGCCCTGGCTCTTGCAATCTTCCCACCCCCACTTATTCTCTAAAATCTGGCCAGTTGTGGTCTTCTGTGTGCATTGCACTATGTTGTATAAGGAAGTTTTGCTGGTGAGAGTTGAGGGATGCACTAGTATTCTCTCCACCCTTGTTCCTCTCTGTTCTATGACCCTTAGGCATAGCAATTCCACTGTAGATATGTCACCAAGGACTGGGCATCTCTCAGACATATATTCTGTGTGTGTGTGACCAGTTGTGGATCTCTGCAGTAGCTTCCATTGGTTGGAAAGAGAAGCTGCTTTGATGAGTGATACATGGTATACTTGTCTGTAAAAATAAGAATCCCTATTAAGAATATGGTAAGACATTTCATTTGTCTAGAGGTATGACAGAGATGGGGTTTTCTCTAGGATCTCTGACCTCTCCAGCCATGTGTATCTGGCTGTGTTTACAGTGCCACTCATGAGTCCACTCCCATTGAGGGGGTTGTAAGTCCAATTAAATAGCTATTGGTTCCCCAGCCCCAGGTGACAATGCCACTACAGCATCATAGAGGTAGTTTGCTGTGCCAATTGTTATGGTTATTAGGCTTTAGGACTGGGTTGGATAATTGATTGATTTTCTCCCTTAGCAGCTTGCATAATATCCTCTAGAACTATGAGAGCTAAACTTCAGGTAAAAGGCTTCCAGGTCAGTTTTAGCTTCATTGCTCCATGTCCTGTGTCAGAAGTCTGTCCTGTCTTTAGCAGTAGGGTCTTATCTTTGAATTCTGGTAGATAACCAATAACTTTGGCAGTAGCTTGTGTTATTTTGGGAGTCTCTTGGACTGCTCTGTCCAATCTTTATGTATTTCATACAGGACATCTCAATCATTCTCAATAATCTTTATAAACTCTTACACCCTCATAGCCTCCCTATTGGAATTCATGCATTCTGTCATCTGTATTAAGATTTATTGTGTCAAGTTAGTGTCCCCAGATGTTCCTCAGTACATGTTCATCCACTCATGTCTAGTCAGCCTACCCAGAGTACCTTGCTTTAAGAAGATTTGCTCTTAATCACTCAACAGTAATGAGCTGTCAATATTTCTTCAGCAAAGATTGGGGTCTGCTGTCCATTTCCACAGTTCCATGCTGGGCTTTTGTCTGCTTGAGTTTGCATGGGTCTTGAGCATGCCTACACCATTGCTGTAGGTTCCTATGAGCAGGATCCCAGGAGCTTGTAGGATTCTATTTTCATATAGTCACGAACTTCCTCACTGGCTATTACAATGAGTCTTTTCTACAATGAGCCCTGTGCCTGGGATGAATGAAGGTTAATATAAGAGTCCTTTTCAGGACCCATACTCTGCACACTCCTAATATCCATGATTTAGCCATTTGTGACCTTTAGTCTTCCTGGTCCTCTGATGCATGAGAGAACTTCATTAATGAGAGCCGAGAGATTCATTAGTGTCCTCTTTATCCCTTGTTCTTGTTGTTTGAGGCTTAGGTGCAGAGGTTGCATTATAGATGTGCTGCTTAGGCTTTGGCAATTCATAAGCAATGTCTATGTATGACCAGTTGTGGTACTCTGTAGTAGTCTCTGTCTGATGCAAAAGAAGCTTCTTTGATGAATGGTGACTGTGGTACTTGACTATAAATATAAGAATACATATTTTGCACTTAGTAAGAAGCTATGTTAGTCCAGGGATGTGGAAGCCTTGGGGGTTTCTCTAAGATCTATGACCAAATCAGACATGTGTATTTGGCTATGAATACAGTACCACATATGAGTTTCCTCCCGTTGAGTAGGCCTTAGGTCCAATTAGGTAGCTGTTGATTGCCCCCAACATAAAAGTGCCACTACTGCACCAGTGTCATATTCTTTGCCAGTCACTGATGTGGTTATTTGGTCATGAAGCTAGTGTTGTTCCATCAGTTGATGTTCTCCCTTAGCAGCTTGCATGGTGCTTACCAGAGCTATGAGAGTTACTCTTCAGGGCTTCAGATATGTCCCTGGTGAAGATTTTCTCCCACTCTGTGGGTTTTCTCTTCACTTCCTTGTTTCTTCTTTTTTTTTGCTATAGAGAAGCCTTTTAATTTAATGAGGTCCCACTTATTGATTAATGACCTTAATTCCTGAGCAACTGATGTCTGATTTAGAAAGTCCTTTCCTACACCTATGTATCGGAGGTTACTGCCAATGTTTTCTTCTAAGAGTTTCAGGTTTCACACTGAGGTCTTTGATCCATTTGGAGTTGACTTTTGTGTGAGGTGAAAGATAAGTGTCTAGTTTCATTCTGCTACAGGTGGAGATCCAGATTTGCCAGTACCATTTGTTGAAGATGCTGTCTTTCCTCCACTGAGTGTTCTTGGCCCCTTTGTCAAATATCAAGGGACTGAAATTGCATGTACTCATGTTTGGGTCTTCATTTATATTCCATTGATCTGTCAGTCTCATGCTGTTTTATGACTGTAGCTCTGTAATATAGTTTGAAATCTGGCATAGTAATCCCCCTTGAATTGCTCTTTGTGCTCAGGGTTGCTTTGGCTATCCTGTGTTTTTTGTGCTTCCATATGAATTTTGGGATATTGTTTTTCTCATTCTGTAAAGAATGTCATGGGGATTTTGATTGGGACTGTAATGAATCTATATCGCTTTTGGTAGGGTGTTCATTTTTACAATATTAATTCTTCCACTCCATGAGTATGGGAGGTCCTTTCATCTTCTTGTGTCCTTCTAAATCTCTTTTTATAAAGATTTTAAAATTTCATTGTAGAGATATATAATGCCTTTGATGAGGTTTACTCTAAGATATTTTTTGAGGCTATTATGAATGGGAGGGTTTCCATGTACTTTTTTACTAATTGCTTGTTATTGGTATATAGAAAGACTACTGATTTTTGTAGATTACTTTTGTGTTTTACTGCCACTGTATATTTATCTGCCATTTTACTGAAAGTGTTAATCTTTTGTAGGAATTTTCTGGTGGAATTTTGGGTATCTTTTAGGCATAATATCATGTCATCTGCAAAAGATATAATTTAACCTCTTCTTTTCCAATGAGTAGTCTTTAACTTCCTTCTCTTGTGTTATTGCTCTGGCAAGAGTTTCAGACACTATATTAAAGAGAGTGGAGATGGTGGACAGCCTTGTTTGGTTCCTGATTCTAATGGGAATGCTTCCAGTTTTTCTCCATGTAGAATGATGTTGGCTGTGGGTTTTTGTATATAGCTTTAAATATGTTGAGGTATGTTCTTTCCAGTTCATTTCCCTCTAGGACTTAAAAAAATCCATGTTGAATTTTTTCAAAGGCCTCTTGCATGTATTGAGATGACAATGTGATTTTTGTCTTTGATTCCATTTATATGTTTTATGACATTAATTGACTTACATATATTGAACCACACCTACATCTCTGCGATAAAGTGACTTGATCGTGATGGATGATCTTTTTGATGGGTGTCTATATGTGGTTTGCAAGTATTTTCTTGAATTTTTGCATCTATGTTCATTAAGGATATCAGTCACCGATTTCCTTTTTGGTTGTATCTTTACCTAGTTTTAGTATTAGAGTGATACTGGCTTCATTGAAGGAATTTGGGACTTCTCTCTGTGTTTCTATCTTTTTGAATAATTTAAGTAGTATTGGATATAGATCTTCTTTGAATGAGTGGTAAAATTCTGCTGCAAATCCCTCTGGGTCTAGGATTTTAGTGGGGTGGTTTTGTTTTACTGTTTCAATTTCCTTATATGTTATGGATCTATTTAAGCTGTTGATCTCTTTTTGGTTTAGCTTTTGTTATTCCCAAGGATTTAAATATACATCCATTTCTTTAAGGTTTTCCAAATTATTAGCATATAGATTTTTAGAATATTCCCTTATAATGTTCTGGATCTTTTTGTTGTCTGTTGTGATTTTTCTCCTTTCATCTCTGATTGTTGATTTGGAGTTACTCTTTCTTTCTTTTGGTTAATTGAGCCAAGGGTCTGGATATTCATCCATTTCTTTAAAGTTTTCCAGTTTATTAGCATTTAGGTTTTTAAAGTATTCCATTATAATGTTCTAGATCTTTTTGTTGTCTCTTGGGATGTTTATCCTTTCATCTCTGATTGTTGATTTGGAGTTGCTCTTTCTTTCTTTTGTTTACCTGGGCCAAGGATCTGTCTATCTTGTTTATCTTTTCAAAGAAACATCTCTTGGATTCATTGATTCTTTGTGCTGTTTATTTCTATTTTGTTAATTTCTGCTCTGTTTTTGTTATTTCTTCTTGTCTTCTGGATTTGTGTTTCATTTCTTGTTGCCTTTCAATATTCTTGAGTTATAATGTTAAGTAATTTATTTGTGCTCATTCTGATTTTTAATGTAGGCACTTATAGCCACAAACTTCCCTCCTAGGACTACTTTTAAAGTGTCCCAGAGGTTTTGTTGTGTTGAATTGTCCTTTCTGATTAATTTCAAGAATACTTTTATATATTTCTTAATTTCTACTTTGATCCATTCATCTTTCAGGAGTGTGCTGTATAGACTACATGAGTTCATGAAGTCACTAAGGTCTCTTCTGGTGTTGATTTTACACTTTATTGCATTGTTATCTAATAGAATGCATGGAATTAATTCCATTATTTTATTTGTTGAGATTTGTTTTGTAACCCAGCATGTGTTTAGTTTTGGAGAAAGTTCCATGGGGTGCTGAATAGAATGTGTATTCTTTGGTTCTTGGTTGGAATAATCAGTAGATGTCTATTAAGTCCATTTGATATATGGAATTGTTATATCAGGTATCTCTATGTTTGTTCTCTGTCTGGTTGACCTATCTGAGACAATGGAATATTGAAGTACCCTACTATTAGTGAATTGGGATTAATCTGTGTCTTATAGTCTTGTAGTACTATTTTATGCAGTTGGGTACACCAAAGTTTGGTGCATGTATGTTCATGATTGTTATATCTTCTTGGTTAATTGTTCCTTTGATCAGAATGAAGTGATCCTCTTTATCACTTTCTGATTAGTTTTAGTTTAAAGTTTGTTTTTGTTTTCAGATATTAGAATGGCAACTCCTGCTTGTTTCTTAGTGCCATTTGATTGAAATACTTTATTCCCATCCTTTAACCTTAAAGTAGTGCCTGTCCTTGAAAGTGAGATGGGTTTCTTTTAGACAACAAAAAGAAGGATTTTGTTTCTTATTCCATTCAACTAGCCTGTGTCTTTTGACTGGGGAGTTCAGTCCATTGTTCAGTCTATTATTGAAAGGTGTTTATTGGTTCATATCATTTTAATTTCTGTTTGCACTCTTGGTCTAACTTTGTGTTTACACAGTTACACAGTTATACCTTCATTAATTTCTTTTTTTTGCCCCTTGGTTATAGTCATTCCTTTCTTCAGCTCTTTTTATTCCCTCAAGTATTCTATGAAGGATTGGACATGAATTCTTTCAGCTATTCATGTCATGGAAGATTTTTCTTTCCCTTTCAACTATAACAGACATTTTTTTCTGGGTAAGGGGAGAAGTTGTAAATAAGTAATTATAATATGTGCCTTTTTCAAAATATATATTCCTATTGATCATATTGGCTAGCACTTCTGGAATGTTATTATATCATAGTGATAATAGAGTCATTCCTGCCTATGTTGACTGGAAAGAGAATGTCTCCCTAGCAGTGTTTCCAAAATTTCTTAAGGTATTGTTTAAAACATGATAGATATGTTATAGAAACACATTAATATGTAAAAGATGCAAAAATATCTGTAGAAAAGAGAGTAAAATGTGATTAATATATGCCTACCACTTCCTCAGTGTATTTAATAATAATCATGAATTTCTCATCTATTTTGCAACAGTAAGTATAATTTTGCCTGGTCAGGTCTATACATGGTCAAACATGCTATTGGGTATTGGTTTAATACCATTTTAAAGAGTAATTTACATAAAGTGTTCATTTTTATTTTACTATAATTACTAAATTTTATCAAATATACCTTTAGTATTTAATCAGAATGATTGAATGTATTTTTCATTTGCCCAATGTGCTGAATTATATTTCTATACTGTTATTAACTGATTCTTGAATTCTTAATAGAAACCACTTAGTGACTATGGGTTTCGTTCTTTTAAGATTCCCCCATATTTAATTTTCATTCTATAGCACAAATAATGTTAATCTCTAGGGTTTTTTTATGTCAATATCAGCTTATACCATCTTGATAAAATAACTTAAAGGTCTTCCTAATTGTATAAACCCTTGCTAGCATTGTAGTTTAAAAATTCTGTTTGTTCAGAGTTTCGAAGAGCTGACCTGGATGCACACTTTTTTGGTGGTTATTTCAAAACTCTTGCAGAGTCATTTAGTATATACCCAGATTTTCTCATAGTTGGTTTTTGAGGCAGTTTAACAATATTGATGGGCCAATTAATAACTTTCATGTATCCATACCTTTCACAGCTTTATCCTCATCTTAACTCTGGGTCAAATTTGTAACTTGGTTTGTCCAACAGAATCTAACAGAAGTAATGGCAGGCAGTTTTAAAGCCTGGGCCTTAAAATGTCTTGTATAATTATGTGCTCTTGTTCTTGTGCCCTACTGTTTCTGTGTGAATCACCCCAAGCTGGCCTGCTAGAAATGAGAGACCACAGGAAGAAAACCACAGTGGCCCATCCAAGCAGGAGTCAGGCATCACCTAACAAAATCTTGTGGAGGCCAGCAGAGTAAGCAGCCAGTAGAAACTGCAGACTAGGAGGCACAGAACAGAAAACTGCTCACCTGAACAGTTGCTTGCAGCAAGAGCTAATCAATGCTGTTACATTCCTTAGAAAAAAGCTTTCACAGAGACTAAAAAGCCTATTGCAGTAGTTTTATATGTCATTTTCTTATGAATTTTCTACATTTCTTATTATTTGAAAATTAAAACCTCTTCCTTGATTTTAAAGTTTTCTTGCTAAACTTGTATGTGAATGTACACTTATTCTAACAAATATATATTTGTCTGTTTTTGTTTTTCAAAAAAAATCCACTCCTATATGGGCTAATCTCTTATCATATGTAGGCTTATAATATATACTTCTATTTTTTCTTTTTATAATTCATTATTTTCTGTTAATTTTAAGAAGACAACAGAACCCATTTTGTATATTAATTAAAAATAAAATGAAAAATTAAGAATATATTTATTTTCATTTTCTTTTTACTCTTTGAGGATTAATTTTGTTGCTATTCTAGAGTTTTGGGTTAAATGATAACTGTTTATTTACTGAAAGTGCATTAGAACTATAGGTTCCTTTACTTCAACTTCTGCAGGATGTCACACTTAAAGTTATAATACGCTTATCTTTCTTACATCTTGCCATATCTAAACTGGTAATTTAACATTTTCTTATTTCAACAGAAAATAAAATTTAAAGTGTTTTTTACTTTTCTACCTAACATTTATTTATGAAATCCAATTTTCAGAAAATCCAATGATCAGAAAATACAGTCCTTATAAATTTAAAATTTAAAAACTTGATGCGCTTTGTGTGTGGGGGTTATGCTGAAAATAGATTCTTGATATCTAACCAAAAGCTTTAGCCTTCTGAATTGATATAATAAGACTTTGAGTAGTAAAGGTAATATTATAAAGGTGAACTAGAAAGCAAGGAAAAGCAAAGGTATGTTGATGAGCTTGACAGAACAGGCAGGAGGACAACCATTGTGGAGAGTGCCAGCCTTGTAGTGAATAGAATGCTTCACTGATGTCTTGGCTAAATGAGATAGGAATGTGGCAGCAGGGTTTTCTCTCTGGGTAGATCTTTTTTTTTTAATTTTAATTTTATTTTTATTTAGCATGTATGAGTGTATGCCCTGCATGTGTCTAAGTGCACCCATGTTGTGCAGTACCAATGGAGGTCAGAAGAGGGTGTTGGATCCCCTGTAACTGGAGTTATGAATGATTGTTAGCTGCCATGTAGGTGCTGGGACAAAACCCAGGTCCTCTGCAAGAGCAGCCAGTGCTCTTAAGCACTGAGCCAACTCTCTTTTTTTAAAGTTTAATTTAATTTTTAATTTTATATGTACAAGTGTTATGCCTGCATATTTGTAAGTATACCAGTGTCGTGCAACGCCCATAGAGGCCACAGGAGGTTGTCAGATTCCTTGGAACTGTAGTTACAGATAGTTGCTAGGTGCCATGTGGGTGCTGGACTTAAATCCAGGTCTTCTGCAAGAGCGGCCAGTTCCCTGAATCCCTGAGCCATCTCTCCAGCACCCTCTGAGTGGATCTTTACACAGAGTGAAAAGGCTCAGAAATACATGTATAAGATCCCTGGAAGCCCAATTGGGGAAATACAGCAGGTTGATGTCAGATGTCTTCCTCCATTGTCCTTCACTTTCTTTTGAGACAATTCACTATGTAGGTAGCACTGGCTGGCCTAGAACTCAGTGTGTAGACTAAGTTGGCCTTGAACCACAGAAATCTGCCTGCCCCTGCCTCCTGAGTGCTCTGATTAAATGTATGGCTTCTGCCTCATTTTTTAAGACCGAATTTTTCCCTTAACCTGCAGCTGGGCATTCTAGCGAGGCTCGCTGAGCAGAGAGCTCCAGGAGCTACCTGTCTCTCACTCCCTTTATGGGGAGTCCAGGCACTCATAGCCACACCCAGGTTTTTTATGTGGATGTGTGTGTGGACCTGAACTCAGGTCCTCATACCTGCATGGCCAGCACTTTAACCACTGAACCATTGTCCCAGTCTCCTGGCTCGCATCTATCAAAGTGCAGTTTATCATTAGTCATGGTCATAAAATCGATATAGTAGGCCTTACCAACAAGACAGAGATCATATTTCTTCTTAGGAGTCATGGTGTGCAAGACATTCCCTTAAGTATATTCCCTGGTGGTTTCTTGGCATTTTATCTGGATGTATGGCAAGTATGTGTGTCACAGGGACCTCTGATTTCCTTGTCACAATTCACATTTGGGTACTTGTTAAATGTCTGTATTCCGCATTAGACACCAGCGTCCAGAGGTCAGATACTATGCTTGTCTATAACCTTGCTGTGAGATCTGACACATACTAATCCTTTTATATATCTGCTCAATGAATAAAAGAAAGGGGACGTTTCTTTATGGACTTTTATGTTATTTAGTCACTTTTAGGAATAATATGTAGATTTAAGATTAACAGCGGGAGCTTCATAGGAGCAGGGTCCCAGGAGCCTGTAGGACTGTATTCCACACGGTCACGCCCCTCCTCCCTAGCTCTTCCAATCTTTCTGCCCCTTCTTCGCAATGGGCCCTGAGCCCTGGGTGGGTGGAGTTTTATATGAGTCCTGTCCAAGGACCCACACTTTACAGATTCTTACTCCCTACGCTTTGGCTATTTGTGACCTTTTGTGATCCTGGCCAATAGAGACATGGGAGAGTTTCACTGGTGAGAATTGAGAGATGCATTAGTGTTCTCCTTACCCCTTGTTCTGTGTTCTGTGAACCTTAGGCGTAGGGGTTGCATTGTAGATGTGCCACTCACGCTTGGGTAATTCACAGACACTCCTCTCACTGAGTGGACTTTAAGTCCATCTTTCAGGTAGCTGTTACCTGAAAGAGAAAACTGTCACTGCTGCACCAACATCGTTTGCTGTGCGGTCATTGATGTGGTTATTAGGCCTTGAAGCTGGGATTGGGCCATCGACATGTTCTTTCTTGGTAGCTTGCCTAATGCTCTCCAAAGCTATGAGAGCTAGCCTTTGGTGGTGGGCGGGGAGGGATGGCTTCCAGATCAGTTCCAGCTCCATTGCTCCAAAACCTGTATCTGAAGGGTGTTCTGTCTTCAGCAATAGGGTCTTACCTGCAAGTTCTGGGAAGACTGTGGCAATAGCCTGTGTAATTTTGAGAGTTTCTTGGAACACTCTGGTCAACAACTCAGAGGGAGGTTTCTTCTGTCGGGCCTTGTTTCATGTTATGTAGCCTTCAGCTATGCACATAGACTCATGTGGAGATATATGTGTAATTTTTCAGTAGGTTTTTGGAACCTATAGCAATAGTGTCAGCATGCACAAGACCCATGCAAACCCAAGCAGACAAAAACCCAGCACAGAACTGTGGAAATGGGCAGCAGACCCCAATCTTAGTTGAAGAATCTTTGGCAGCTGATTACTGCTGGATGAGGAAGAGATGATCTTCTTAAAGGGAGGGACTCTAGATAGGCTGACTAGACCTCAGTGAATGAACTTGCACCGAGGGACATCTGGGACACTAATTTGACATGAGGCCTTGACACAAATGACACAACGTATGAATTTCAGGGAAGGGGGGTAGAGAGGGAGCCAGTGGGAAGAGGGTGTAAAGATGATGAAGACTGAGATGTTCTATGTGAAATACACAGTGAGTCAGTAAAAAGTTTACAAAAAAAAAAAAAAGATTAGTAGCAGGGGCAAAGAAGCCAAGTGAAACATATCCAAGCACCGACCAATCAGGATCAGGAAGCACGGATAGCTCATTGTTCATTGCACACAGAGCTCATGTGCATGTGAGTCCATTTTCTCAGTAGCTCTTTCTTGTTTTTTTCTGTATCATCTGTGTGTGTGTGCATGTGTGTTAGTGTATGTGGGGGTCAGAGGACAATCCTCACCTTCTCCCTTGTTTGAGACGGGGTCTCTTGTTCTCCACTGCATACACCAGACTAGCTTGGCCACTAGCTTCTGGGGACTTTCCTGTCTCTGCCTCCTGCCTTGCTGTGTGAGCACTGGGATTACAGACACGTGCTCCCTTGTCCAGATTTCTATGGTTTCTGGAGATTTAAACTCCAGGCCTCACACTTTCAGGGCAAGCACTTTGTCACTGAGCCATCTCCCCGGTTCTCACTAACATTTTATGTGGTCTTTATTGTCTTGAATAAATGAAGCCTTTTACAGTGTATGTAGATTTCTGTGCTGACACATCTCTCTATCAGAGTGACCAATCTCATGAGCAATGCCAGTCAACAGACTTTCTCCTCAGAGGATTCCATTAGGGAAGTGCATGCAACCAGCCACATTACTTAAAAATATCCTGAACATAGTCATGTGATGATGTGTTGAAAAATAGTAAAGCTAGGAGCTATTAAATACTTGTTTGAAGTGTTGCTATACCAACATTATAATTATCTGACTGCAAAAAAACCCCAACTCTTAAAATTCCTTTTTAAGAATGGGCACAAACTCAGAGGACACTCATTCCCCTAGACATCTTCTGGAACCTCGGTCTCCTGGAACCGTGCTGATGGAGCTATCTGCTGAAACTCCCTGCCTGGAACTGTGTACAGGGTCTGGCTCCACCCATAATTTTATTCCAAGTGGTCTCTCCAGCTTCAGTTGGGGAAGGATAAACTTGGCTCCACCTTAATTTTAACAGACCATTCTGCCTTTTCATACCTAGTTCTAGAAATTCTTACTCACCCAAGGCCACACATCCTTCCTAGTCTTCACTGTATGCTGTGGAGATGGATGCGCCTGTTTGAGAGCTTTGATGTTAATTCTCAAGCACACTCACATTCATTCATTGTCTTTTTAGGTGGAGTACCAGATTGAGGTTGCCAAGGGAAAAGATAGGTGCCCAGGTCATAAGACACAAGAGCACATGGTTTTGCTGAGGTTAATTAGAAAGTCATTAGTCCAGATTATGTCCATTTATAAAAGTCATTCCCATACCATTCCACTAGAGACTTTGCTAAGGACATTATGTCAGGTACTTACCACTCCTGAAGGGTTTAGCTGCACTTTACAAATTAGTAAACTCAGAGTAAAGGGGGCAAAGTTAGGTGTGCTTTAGGGGTGAGGCTGTACACTGCAGGAAGGACTTGACCCAGCTCTGCCTGGCTGTACTGTTGCTCTGGCAAAGCCAGTGGTGACTAATTGTCTCATCATGTTTCTAGCCCTTAATTATTGCTTTCTGTTTCTTTGTGGCCAGAGATTTATTTTAATTTTTCCTGTGGTTGATGGTCCATGTCATAAGATTCCACATTCATATACTATAACTCCAAAATGCTTATGTGATGGCCAAGAAAAACTTCCCCTTCGGATCACAATCACTCGGGAACCCTTGCCTTTCCACTTTAAGCTTGTATTTACAGTTGGAATGGATAATCGTACCTAGTTATTCTGCTTCTTTGTTTGTATTTTAAATGTTTTGACTATGTTTCAGGCAGAGTTCTGGACACTGGAGATATTGATAAAGACCTCGCATTCCCACTGGAGGGGGTGGGCAAATAAATTTAAGTCAGGCATATATGGTATGAAAAATGATCCTAACTACAATAAAAATAGTATTGTAGGCAGCGCTAATCACTTAAATGAGTATGTAAGCTATTTATCTCTTGAAGGTAGAGAAATTTTTAGGCTCAGGTGATATTTGAACAAGTATGAAAGGAGTGAGGAAGAGGAGTCCTGTGAGTACGCACGGGAGCAGTTTCTGAGTAGAGGGTATTGAGTGTATTGCCTGCATGTGAATAAGCACACCCATATCATGCAATGCCCACGAGATCAGAAGAGGATGTCATCTATCCTGGAACTGCAGTTAGGACAATTCTTAGCTGCCATATGGGTTCTGGGAATTGAACCTGGGTCCTCTGCAAGAGCAGCCAGTACTCATAACCGCTGGAGCCACCTCTCCAGGCCCTGATGTATGTATTTATTTTTAATTGACACAAAAGAATTGTGCATATTTGTAGAGCAGAATGTGACATTTCAATGCCTGTGCATGATGTTTAATGATCAGTCAATAAATATTTATTTGGTTTTTAAAGATGCAGGAAATGACAGCATGTTAATTTGTTGATGTGATTCATCTAACAGAAGAAAATTCTCCTTGGGTTGGAGTGTAGATTATCCTCCTCTAAGATAGCTTGTTCTATCTGCCTCTTTAGTGCAGGAGGCAGCACGTCAGTCTCATAAAACTGAGAATTCACAATCCCACTGTTTTTTTTCTTAATGACTTAGCTTTCTGATTTCTCTGTTCCTTAATCCCCTAGGGCACAGAGCCAAGTACATGTTTTCAACATTCAACTATTTTCCTAATGTCCCGGGAAATGTGAAGTGTGTGTCATTCCACTGAAACATTATGCAGCCACCATGGAATCTGCTTCATTTAAACATCTAATTTTTTTAAGAGTGTTAAAATTCGACCTACTTTCTTGCTCAGTTAAGGACAAGAATGGGTGGTTCATCTGAATCTTCAGTTCTGATATTAGATTCCCATACTTAACTCCCCAGAACCAACATGTACCTCTACATTTCAGTATTATGTGGCCTCTTTTGCACAACTGATCTGAGTAGAAGCCACATAATATTAACTGGAGAAAAACTATGCATCTGTGTGAAGATCAGTTGATTCTTGCTGATGAGCCATGCCGATTATTCAGCCTCATTTCTCTTCCCCATAGAGTTCTCAGGAAAGCTGTCTTGCTCAGAATTTTCTGATAAGCTAATGTAGGTAGCAGTGATAATAAACTTTTGAAGGAAGATAATCATTTGATTTATATGGTAAAATTCCATGGCACCATCAACTTATAAGAATAACAAGCAAATTCTGGCTCCCTGCCTTACCCACTGGAATAGTCTAATTTCCAGGTGTGTTTATCAAACGTTTGACATGCTAAAAGGCCTGTGCCAAAAAGCTTCAAGACTTGGCTATTGATTTTTTTTCCCAGTGAATAAACAGAATCACTTTGACGTAATGTCAAATTTTAGTATTTCCATTAAGTGTTTCCAAGGGCTGCCACCAGCACAGGGCGCTCTACAAGATCCTCTGCCTCTTCTCCTCCGCATATCCTAGAGCGCTTTGCTGCCTCCTCTTCCTCTGTCAACTTTCTATTGCATTCATCACTGTAGAACCAACTTAAACTAATTGTGCACGAAATGTGTGTGTCTCATTTTTCTAACTATGTGTCACTGAATTGAGTCCATTCTTCTTGCTCTGTATGAAATTAGCATTTAACTTGATCACAACTAATGTGGTTTCTGGTAGTGAAAGATGACAGCCTAGGACTAAGCAGAAGGCCCACTATGTGCCCTGAAGCTTCTCCTAGTTATCCCAAGAATGTGGGATAGGCAGAAAATAGGATCTGCTTTTGTTTCCCACACCCAACAAATAGTGATTTGTTCATTTACCAACTCAAGCCCAGGCACATTTTCCATTATAAATGATTGTATTAAATTACTATAGCTTCAAGTCCCCAAGTAGACATTAAATGTTTCCCATATTTTCATATATTTCAATGATTTTATACAATTAGAGCACTATTTCTAAAGTGATGTTACACAGATGCTAATAGTTCACCACAAAAATTCCTTGCTGAAATATTTTTGAGAACTATAGTTGATTAAAATACTTTAATATACTAACATTATTAAATACTTGGACTGTATTACTAAGGCACTTTCTAGAAGTTTCAAAATGATGAATTCAACAACAAGCACTTTCATTATTAAGTTTTAAAATTCAGTTCTGCTATGGATTGTGTTACAACTTAGACTCCATAAAATGTTACATGTCATTTTTAATTTTAATTTTATATGTATGAGTGTTTTGCCTGCATGTATGTAAGTGCGTCACATTTATGCAATGCTCATGGCAGCCAGAAGGGGGTGTCAGATTCCATGGAACTGGAGTTACAGATGGTTGTTAGCTGCCATGTGGATACTAGGAACCAATCCAGGTCTTCTGCAAGAGCGGCTAGTACTCTTATGTGCTGAGCCATCTCTCCGTACCCATGTTCTTTGTTCTTGTTTGTTAATACACCAAAGTGTTTTTGTTTCAAATACTGAAAAAGATCAGTTGTCTTTTTTCCCTCCACTTTAACTATATCAAACCTCTGCCACTCAGGGCTCAGGGACTATTGCAGAAAATCAGCAGAGAGACTGTAAGAGCTAGGATGACCACAAGGAAACAGTTTTCCAGGCAGCTGGGAAGTTGCTCATATGAACTTACTGTAATGGCAGAGGCATGTACAAGACCCATGCAAGCTCAAAGCAGACAAAACCCCAGTATAGAAGTGAGGAAATGGGTGAGAAGCCCCAGCCTCAGCTAAGGGACCGTTGGTAACTGGTGACAACTGGAAGAGGGAGACTTGGTTTTCTTTAAGGGAGTGATGCTAGATAGTTTGACCAGGCTCCAGTGTTTGCACACATACTGAAGGACATTTGGGGACACAAACTTGGCTTGATGGGCCTTAATATATATGGCAGAATGCATGAAATCCAGTGGGGGGTGCGCACGGAGGAGTTCAGACTGGGGTGAGCCTGAAGATAAGATTAGGAACCTTGAGAAACATATTCTGGTTTATTAGATGAGATGAAGAAATTCTTAAGGCATACCAAATGCTTAGAGTAAGGAGCTAGAGGGAGAGGCACAAGCAGATTCTTGAGAATGGAGCTGGAAGTTAGAAATGTGTACAACTGGAAAAAAAGAAGAAAATGTAAAAAGAAATGGCACTCCTCAAGTTGCACAAAATTTCAGGGATTGGACCTGTAGAGAAAATACTCAGGAATCTTCATTTCTTTCTCCAAAGTATTAAGAAGCTGTTACAAGTGTTTGGTGATTTACAGAATCCCAATTGTCAAACTCCTCAGCTAGGAATAGGGCCTCATACCCTACCACTTCCCTGTCCGTACTGAAATGTTGACTGGCTTGATCCTGTACAGGTCTTGTGTAGACAGCCATAGCTGCTGTGATTTCATGGGGGCAATGGTGTTCTTATGTCCAGAAGACACTATTCCAACCCACTCCTCCTGGCCTCTGACTCATAACAGCCTTTCTAGTCCCTCTTCTTCAGTGTTCCCTGAACCTTGTGGGGAGGGAATGTGATATTGTGACGTAGATAGCCCATCTGTGGCTGAGCACTTCACAGACACTTATTTCCTTTCCTGTACTTTGGCCAGCTATGAGTCTCTTGTGTTAGGTCCTGGCCACTACTTAAAGAAGCTTCTTTGATGAGGACTGAGAGCTGCACTAATCTATGGAGATAGAGATAGGCATTTGGAAGACAGATTGATACTGTGCTCATTTAGCAAAATAATAATAGTAGGTTCTTGTCTAGGTCCTATTGTCTCCCCAGCCATGTGTTCTTGGCCACATTTACAGTACTCAGCATGAGTTCCTCCTATGAATAAACGTAGGTAATTTTTTATTATTTTATTTTATGTATATGAATGAATTTCCTGCATGTGTGTAAGTGCATGCATGTTCTGCAATGCCTGTGGAGGTGAGAAGTGGGCATTGGATCTTCTAGAACTGGAGTTAGGGATGATTTTTAGCTGGCATGTGGGTGACTAGGAATCAAACCCAGGTGCTTTTCAAGAGCTGTTAGTGCTCTTAACCACTGAGCCATCTCTCCAGCCCAAACCTAGGAATTTTTAAAGTTTCAAACTTTTTAAGAGCTAAGGAATGCCATGCATTAGAAAATCAAAACACTAATTAGTCCTAACTTTTGTTTAGATAGGTAACGTAGAGCAAATATTTATATACCACTCACCTTAAAATTTAACCTAAATCTGTCTTGTAATTACACAATTTCTGTGTAAATCTATTTGAAAATATGTTGAAAGAGTTGTTTGTTTGTTTGTTTTTCTGAGACAGGATCTCACATTGCAGCTCAGGCTGGTCTGGAATTCACTAAATATACAAACTCTTGGCAATCCTTCTGCCTCAGCCTACCAAGTGCTGTGATTACAGGTGTGAGCCAACATGTTGGACTTGGAAAGTATATTTTAATACTTTTATAGACTATTGTGCTATAGTTATGAATGCTTAATACAGAAAGCTGCATTCATTAAAATGTATATGGAGAAAACTTTTCCCTTAGAATGACAACTGTAAGACACTGATCTCATCTGCCAGTCTAGTTAAAATCAGCCTACTTGCTGTGTCTTGACTGATTAATTGTACAAATTAAGTCAACCCACCTGAAAAGACTCTCAGAATTATCTACATATCTAAGCAGTGCTCCTCTCTGAAATTTCCTTTACAAATAAAATTAAAATGGTCACAACAGATGGACTTGAAAATCTAAGGCAGAAACTCTTACTTCCCTCAACACATGTGAATGTTTGCCTTCATCTATGGACTCTTCAAACTAGGCCTGGTTTTTGAAAGCTCAGGTTCTGAGCGGCCCACAGTCTCACCAAACTTTAAGAATTCTAAATTGAATACTGGAAATTTACTCCAGGGAGACAGAGCTAGACTTGCCAGACAGGCACATTTTCTGGTTTGGAAGATCCGTTATAACTTACAAGTAAGAACAGCTCTATGGGTTCTGATCTGCCCCAGCTAACAGGCTTGGATCTAGAAATGTATGTTGCCTCCAGGTTGGCTGCTAACTCTGTCTCATTAGGCCTCATCTTTCTTGTCATGGGGACATACATAGGCCTACCCAGTGCTCTTAGCTCATGGTCCCCAAACTTCCATTCCCTCCAAGACTCTCTTATCCTAGAATGGCCCATGGAATGAGTTCCTGAACACACAGGGGAATGGTATATAGAAGACAGGATCCACAGGCAGTGGAGATGATAATCATTTGGGTCCCTGGTGGATATTTGTAGCACTGCTTATAGCTCAGAAATCCCTTCTCTATAACAAAGAGAAGGCCAAAGTGGCTAGTCAATCCTGTCTAGGCACCTGGAGGATGACTCGCTGCAGGTTCAGTGAATCAACCCTTACCACAGCTCCTTGTAATTCTGTCTTCCTAGGCTACCTCCTGATTCTTCCAGTTCTCTCACATTTCCTGGGTAACATGTGAATCACAACAGACCCTTTGAAGTGTCTGAGGAGTATTTTATAACTGTGCCTAACACTGGTTAACTCTGTGCAGTCAGCTGGGGGCTTTGAGCAATTGGATCATTTGTTTTTATGCTGGGCCACCAAGCGGGTATTGGCTCTGCCGATATGTGACCTTCCCTTTCTCCCTGCCATGTCTGGCTCTGACTCTCTTGTGATACCTTCAGAGTATATCCCCTTAAATTTTGTTTTGACCACCCAACTGCTAGTTAAAACCAAGACTAGTTCAATATCTTAGGTGGCAAGATTTAACAAGTAGATTTTATTAATTCCTAGATAATAAAACTTAAAAATAAGTCCTAAGATGCGTTTTAAAATGTGTCATGTATTATTTTAGGCATATGAGCTATGAAATAATGGCAATGATGATGTGTTTAAATCCATTAAATCATGGAGATGGCTGAAAGTTCCATAAAATAGAGTGGGATCAAGCTGAATTCAGAGAGTGGGCCACACAGGGGCCAGGCATGCTCAAGGACATGCCTCTTCTGAGGCAGAACCATTTTATTGGAATTCTCTGAGGCTCACGGAGAACATGCATAGTTTATAGAGCAGACTGATGCAATGCTCAAAATACAACAGCATATATGACTGATCCTTCCAAAGCCTGTAGACACTGTACAAGCTCTGGGTGAGGAAGAATTTGCCTGGAAAACTCACTGTGTGTTTCATGTACAATATCCCATTTAGATTTCTAACCAACTCTAGTTGGGTAGGCAGAATGAAGAGTCATTTCATGGATGAAAACTTGAACCTCTAGCAGTACCTCTTAAACCTTAATGCACACATGAAATATCAGAAGCTTTTGTTAAATACAGATTCTGCTACGGTCAGTCTAAAGTGAGCTTGAATACTGCATTGCTAGCAGACTTTCTTAAGAGACTGATACAGCTGTGTAATGTAATCTGAGACATGAATGAGTCCAATTTGCTTGGCCAAGGAAAAATTGGAATGTTCCAGGGCATCATGCAGAAATAGGCATTGTATGTTTTCATCTTGGTGCTATTGGCTAAGAGTTAAAAAACATTTTTTTTGAGGGGGCTAAGGAAGTGGCTTAGGGGTAAGCGAGATTATTGTTCTTATGAGGGACTCAGGTTCAGTTCCCAGCACCCACATGGTGAATCACAGCCACCTGTAACTCCAGTTCCAGGGGATCCAATGCCCTCTTCTAGCCCCTGTAGGTTCCTGAACACACATGGTGCACATAAACTCATGTAAGCTTGCACACATATGCATTCAAATAATAAATGTAAAAAAGAAAAAAAATGAATGCAGACCTCTGTAATAGAATTTGTCCCCATCTTTGTGAAAGTTCTATAATAGAAGCACTGTCAGTATAGCTAACTTATAGGAAAGGGTTTTATTTTGTTTGTTTTGATTTTGAGACAGGGTCTCCCTATGTAGCACTGGCTGGAACTTTCTATGTAGACCAGGCTGGTCTCAGAACCACAGAGATCTGTCTACCGCTTCTTCCTGAGTGTAGGAATTAAAGGTATATGCCACCATGTCTGACTATCACAGGAGAAGCTTCCAGAGGACAACTTAGAGCTGATATTAGAGCGATCATATGTCTTGTTCAAGGTCGAGGTGATATGTTACTGCTCTTTGTACTCAAGTGCTGCAAAGAAATGGGCAAGGGTGACTTTTGTTTTTTTGTCAGATGAATACTTTGGTCTAAGAAGTGGTTGAATTTTCTGTAAGTTTCCCAACAATGGAGTGTTTCTCCTGATGGAGTGTTTCTTGCACTAGATGGGTAATTGGACTACTCAGTGGTTTTCCGTGTTTTACAGAGTGGCTTCAGAGGTGATATCAGACGGGAGTAGAAAAGACTTAGACAGTAGGCTTTGGGCTCTTCATCTTTACCAGAGGAGTGCTGTTTTTATCTTATGTTTTGGGGTTCTGGGTAGGTTGTGTTTGAACAAAATTTGGTGATGCTAAATGTATATTAAAAGCCTTTAGGTTAGGTGGTCTCAGAGTTCTTGTCCACAATTAGTACTGTGTGGTTTGGCCGAGATGGGAGTCCGAGTGATTAAATCAGAACTGGACATCTGATCTCCCTCTTAGCCCACGACACCCTGGAATCCGGAGTGCTATCTTCCTTCAGGGCTGCGCTGGTAGCTCACTGCCCAGGAGCAGGAGTTGAGAGCCAGTGGTTTTGATGCAAAGTGTAGCTCTCTCACCAAGGAGCCACGAAAGTTTGAACAACCACTTCTCATCTACTAGTGACTTACTCTGCCTCAGCGTAGGCTCTGTGAACTTAGGGTATCTGGACTTTTTTCTTTTCCTTTGTTTTGCTTTGCTGTTTTGTGTTTTGAGACAGGGCCTTACTACATAGCCCAGGCTAGCCTTGAACTCACAAAGATCCACTTGCTTTTGCCTCCCAGGTGCGGGGATGGGATTTAAGGTGTGTGCCACCACACCAAGCTGCACTAAGAGTATTATGGTGAACAAGATGAGAGGTTCCAACTGTCACCAAAGTCACACGTAAAAAGGTGACACAGAGACTAAAATGTAGACAAATAGAAAGGACAATTTCTACTGGTAAGGAGCATCTCATGAGGAATACAACCAAAACATGTGATCTTGACGATGGGTCTGTGGCCCACTTAGATAGTGCAGGCACCTCTTGCCATGTGGACTGAGACCTGAAGGAAGGGAGTTCACATGGTCACCGGGGTGTGAGGACAGGGAAGACTTCTGAGGCTGAGGTGGCAGTGTATGCAAAGCCAAGGCATGGAATGATTTTCATATTTGGTGGAAAAGAATGTCCAAATGTAAACAGAAAGAGGTTTGTACTGAGTTCGTAGGCAGGGCCTCTCTTCAGTGCCAGGGTACTCATACTGGCTTTTCAGGGAGTAGAGTTTGCCAGGAGGACAGGATGAGACAGTGGAAGTAAGAACCTTGGAAACAAGAGTGCTTTGGGCTGGGGAGATTCACACGAAGAGCGGTATACTTTCTCCACCTTCCAACAGGAGGAAAACCCTCTAGAAACACACAGAAATGTAACAAAGTTGGATCCAGTGTCTCTTCCCAATTGGATCTGTGTGTGTGTGTGTGTGTGTGTGTGTGCATGTATACATGTGTGTGTTGACCCACACTGAGTGGGAAGGAGCAGATATGTTCAGGACTTCTGGGACCCCCACCTTTAGAATTTTCACCCTATGCTCATGGGCACTTGACCAAGGCATGTGTAGAGCAAATGCCTGATGTGTAGCTCCAAAGTGTACTGGGCCTCCCTACCCTTGGTTTCACAACTTGCCCCAGCACTAAGGAAATCTCACAAGAAGTAAAGCCTGGGAACTCTTAGTATGTTAAAGAACAAAAGATCTTATGGAAACTCCCCATTTTACAGATAAAGAAATCAGATTCCAAGAAGTCGACCTTAATACAAAGTCATTTGAAGTAAGGGATGTGTCTCCCTTTTTGCCTAGGCTTTGGGTGCCATCTGTCCCTGAAGGGCCTGAGCTGTCCCCGTAGTATCAGCACACAGATGTGCCTTTTGTCTAACCAAAATGGAGGTACAAAACCCTTCCCTGTAAACCCTGTTGGTGGAGCATCAGGTCCATGTGATAGGAACCCCACCACTAATATCTGATGCATATGTAAACTCATATTCCCAGACATTGTTTTGTATGAGTTTAAGACCCTGAGCCAGAAGATCCCAAAATTCTTTCAGTGTCTGACCCAAGATCTTTTCAGGCATTTAGACAGCAGACAGGATTTCTGAGGGGAGAGAGAACCCTTTGGACTGACTTTGTCTCCTGGCAGAAACACTACCCATTAAACCAGAAGGGAGTAAGAAATCACAGGAGTTTAGTCATCTCAACCCAGAGAGGCCAAAGTCTGACTAAAGACAGACTCAGCTTATTAAATGTAACTTGTCGGAAACCACCCAGCAAGATCAAGATGGCGAACCCCTTAAGGGTTGGAAATAAAGGGGCCCTTTTAGCTAAAACCTTACCCTACGGGGGAGACCCTTGTATCACACATGCAGAAAGTATGTGAAGCTGGAACATGATGGCAGCATCCCCGCGGATCACATCCGAGGCTCAGTGCTGGGAGGAGTGATGTTGGCTGCAGATACTGGGTTGGCCTGGAATGAAACAATGACTGTGCATGCTTCAGGGAATTCTGCTAAGTATGAGATCACTGGGCTATGTTGGGCTCCTTCACACAGCATGCTATCTGTAGCAGGGTTAGAAAAGACAATGACTTCCAACATTCCAGTAAGCCTTTACCTTTCCCCGCAGAGTGAAACCCCAGCTCAGCCTCGCAGGCTCACTTTGGTAGAGCACTGACCTTGGATTCAGGAAGATTTTGCCAAACATTCTCCACAGGGGAAATGTGAAAGGATGTGCAGCCCTGTCAAGTGAGCTGTGTGGCTTACCTTCCTCATCTGACCATCCATTTACTTGCTTATTCAACAAAACTTATTAGGCAACCGTGGTTCTAGTGCTTGGGATTGATGGATGAACAACAACAGCCACAAAAATTGGCCTTCCAGAGCTTATGTTCTGTGCAGTAAGGAGGCTTGGTTCTCCAGTGTAACGGTATTGAGGTGGTAATGCTTCTAAGAGACAGGACTAGATCTCCTGGTGGGAGTGGACTAGGGAGATAGGGATGTTTTAAGTGAACCCGGCACCTCCCTGGGAGCTCTCTTCTGCGACCTAGTTTTCTACGTATGCTCCAGTGGTGAGGTGAAATCCATCAGGGGTCTCCACCTGTGCTGAGAAGATGCCAGTGCCACGCTCTTGAACCCCCAGAGCCATAAGCTAAATAAACTTCTCTTCTTTACAATTGCCGAGGTTTGGGTATGTTGTTAGAGCAACAACAAACCAAGGCAGGTCGACTTCCGTACACCCACACAGCCCCCCTCAAATATGCACATTGCTCTCCACTCGTAAGTCCACTGTGTGAAAGATACACAAGAACTGATGTTTATTAAGATCCATACGTCCAGATACATCATGAATCGTATGTATCCTGTTTTGAGAATCTGTATTTGTGAACACAGAGTATTTCCAGACCTAGATTTATTTTGGTATTTTTGACGACATAATTTATATTCACTTGAAACTGTTAACTGAATAAGAATCCCGTTTTTTTAAAAAAATGTAGTAATCTGATCACAGAGAAAAACAGCTTAAATAGTCTATTGGAGAGGTTCAATTATCATTTTCTTTTTTTGGTCTTTTTGAGGCAGGGTCTCTCTGTAGCCCTAGCTGGCCTGGAACTTGCTTGGTAGACCAGGCTGGCCTTGAGCTCACAGAGATCCACCTGCCTCTGCTCCCTGAGTGCTGGGATTAAAGGTGTGTGTGTGCCACCATGCCTGGGTGAGGTTCAATCATCTTTAAAAGGGTGTTTTCCTGTCAAAGAGCTAGATTTTATATACATAGAAGAAAAGTCATTTTAAGACTGTAAACATGAAAACTGACTTGTCTAGAAGAAACGGAATATGGTTGCTTATCCTTTGGTAGAATGTGCAACTTCAAACTCAGAGAGCTAAAAATCTGTTCTTTGGTGAATATAAATTGACTGTCAAGAATCTGCACACCAAATGATTATGTACTGCATATTTCTGTCTTAATTCATGTGCACTATGTATTGTATAACATTACCTCATACGTCGTAATCATCATGTGTCACATATGAGATACATAAACCCCATCCTGAATGTCCTACTAGATATCAGAGCTGTCCAAGTCTAATTAACTTATTTTACAGACTGTTTCAAGTTCTTATCCCATAGTGTGTAAGATCAGAAATAAGAAATCAGTCTAAATATTTGAATACGCTCTAATACAACACCATAACATCTTAGCTGGCTATTCTTTGATTATCTGTACTTTCAGTCTAAATTTTCATCCTTTCTAATATCACTTTGGGGCTGCTACAGAAAGCAGTCCTTTTCATACTGAACAAACTCATGAGATATGAGTTACTGCAGATGGGCCAGCCATAATTCGGTCCACTGCTCTCCCAGAGTCAAAAGGCCCACTTCCTGAGCACAAAAGTAGAGTCCTTTTCATTCAGTATCCACATGTGGGAGAAAAACTTCCCCCTTGTCCCCCCACCATTAAACTGATTCTCTTTGTACATCTAGGGCATATGAGATATCGGGTTATTTGGCATTTGTGTTGCCTTGAAGAACATCAGACCTAGAACTTGACAGGACACATGGTGTGGGCCTAGGCACCACTTTCTCCTCAGTCCAGGGTTGGTGAATCACAGAGGTCAGAAAAAGAGAACGTTCATTCTGGGCCGGGTCTTTGTGCCTACCCAGTACTCTCAAGGGCCTGCATCCTGTAAATGCATTCCTTTACCATATGTCCACGCCCCTCTTCTGACACATGCTGTATGAAACGTCTGCTTTTCCCATGAGCCTCAAAGTCTGGAGCTAGCATGGGAGGAATAAGACTGAGACACTGTGTGACAAGAATAGTTAAGCACTCCTTGCCTGTCATGGAAGAAATATATGGCAGTGGGTCTCTCAGAAAACTTGCCCCAGTCCAACAACAAGAAGAAAGAATAAGAAGTGGGTTCCCCTTAGAGGCCCTCACCCCTGTCTGCTAAAGCAGGGCTTCAGACTTTCTGAAGTCAAGCCTGTGCTTAGGAGTTAAAACATGTGGATTCCACAATCTGAAGATTAGATGTTTGCTGAGGTGCTTGTTGAGGAGTCAGTGGTGGGGCCAGGGACGTCCAGCTCTCATGCTGGTGGCAGCTGTGCTCCACAGTCATCTTGGTCCAGCCTGCTAGAAAGATGCACAGTGTCAGAGTGGCTGTGCTATGAGCCTTCCCAGAAGACCAAAGGAAAGGACAGCTCTCAGGAGGTTCTGCCAGCTTGGGCTGTAATTTCTGCCCTGTAATGACAAGTTCTTGTAATATGAACTCATTTTCCCCATTTTTTCCCAGAAGAGGTTATATCTCTGCCCCCCAGGGTTTTACAAGTAATGCCGACACATTTTTGCAGCAACTGTCATTGAACAATACTTTTTGTTTTCATCACGAAGTTAGGCTTCACAGAAGTGGGACATATGAAACAGTCTGTAGTTTCAAGCCTAGTGAGGCAGCATCAGGAAGCGATGCCGTGAACGGTGGTTATCCGTTCTGTGCAACTTGAAATCTCCTATACAGGACACATTATCTTTCCAGAAACACCGAATTCCCTTATTTTTGTTCTCACCAAATTTATCTTCTCTCTTTTGAACTGATCTGAAAAGTGAACTATTTTACCTGGAAAATAATATGGAAAAATAATGGAACAGTGCTTTGCAATTATACTGCTAAACAAATTGTTCCAGAATGAAAGAAACTCAATTGTGACTTTAACAGACATGAATTCCAATATATAATTTTTTCTGACCTTTAAAACAATGCTCATTTATCATAAATGCATATTTTCTGTAGCAATTATTTAAATATAAAGGAGAAATAATATTATATAGATTTAACTGTTTCTCTTCTATTAGTCAATAAGACTATTTCAAGATTAGGAATACTACTACTAAGAACGTTTTTACATATACTTTAGATTGTTTCCTTAGGATTGAGTTCTTTAGTTAAAATGATTAAGTAACACTGTATTGGCATTTTAAGACTTTGTTATTTAAATTTTTATTTATTTATTTTTATTTTATGTGTTTGAGTGTTTGTCCTGCATGTATATAACTGTATCTGTGCATGCAATTTCTGTGGGGGCCAGAAGAGGGTATCAGAACCCCTTGTAGGAATTACAGATGGTTGTTAGCTACCATGTGGGTGCTGGGAACCAAATCTGGGTTTTCTGAAAGAGCAACTAGTGCTCTTAACTGCTGAGCCATCTCTCGAGCCCCAAGACATTTTTATTATAAACAATTTAAAACTCAAAGAAGAGTGTCAGAACAGCTGTAACCAGCAGTGGCCTCAGCATGAGTCTGCCTCTGGCTAATCTTGCTCCTTGTTCCCTGTGTCCCACATCCCCTCCTGGGCTACATGAAGGAAATGCCAGGCTACTGGAGCCCATTTGGAACTCATCCTTTTCTTCTCCAGGTGCCACGTAGAGTACTCCATCATGCCCCCTTCTGCTTCCCTCCCAAGCACATCCTGACATGTCTACTCCCTCCTCCTGCATTCCTGTCTCTAGTGCAGGTCCCTGTCATCTCTCCCCTGAGCACCTCAGCAGTCTCCTCAGTGGGCTTGCCTGCTTCTGCCCTTGCTCATCTATCTTGAGATGAAAACCTAGTACTTCTGACCGTGATTTGAAGACTATTTCCCATAACAATTCATAATGAACTTAACTTTTCCAATTCTTTAAATATTACTCCTGAGTTTGCTCTTTTTAAAATGATTATAAAAGGTGTTCAACCTGTTTCAGAGAGATATTCTTCTCATGCCCACACCAGTAGATCTCTCTTCTCTCTCCCTTCATCTTTCCCTCCCTCCTTTCCCCCAATAGGTAGATATAGAAGTAGACATAGCTGTGAATCTACTTGAGTCAATTTTTATGAGTGTAGAGATGGAAATAGGTTTGTGAAATGAGCCAATAAATAATATCTAAAATTGGTATATCTGGAGCTCTAAAAATATCATATGTATTTATGGTTTGTATGGTTGATGGGCAATTTTGAATATAGAGAGACTGTTAAGTGGCAGTTAAGTTTCTTCTAGATATTATTCTAAAAGTCTATGACATTTTTGATGAGAAAAAGCATATTGCTTTTGAAGACTCAATAAAGAAGAGACCCGAGGTTAAAGCCGGTAACAGTTGTTAAGTGAATATGGTGATGCTTGCTGATTATTGACAAAGCAGGCAGATTTACATCTCCTCTGATCTGTGGTCATGGAAGCACAGGGGCCTGGGATGTGTTTATGATTGGATGGCTCTTATGTCACATTTGTGTTCTTATCTATTTCTGAGACAACAGCTCTACTGATCTTCCTGCATCACACAGGATTACTGCCTGCCCTTCATGGCCACCCATGACCACCTCATGACTACTTCACATCCTCTTTCCTCCTGCACAAACTTCCCATAAAAGGTCACCGCCAGGCTATGCCTGTGCTGCACAGAAGAATGAAGATAGGAGCGCCTGCTGGGGCAAAGCTGACAGGCAAATAATCCTGCTCTTCCCTTCCTACGTAAACAGTTCTGAGGAGTGTTTATTTTTATTTTAATATTTTATCTATTTTTAAATGTTATGTGTATGAGTGTATTGTTTACATGTATGTAAGTGCACGAGTGTTGTACAATGCCTGTGGAGGTCAGAAAAGGGCGTCAGATCCCCTGGAACTGGAGTTAGGACAGTTGTTAGCTGCTATGTGGGTGCTGAGAATCAAACCTGGGTCCTCTGCCGGAACAGTCAGTGCTTTCAACTGCTGATCCATCATGTCCAGTCCCTGGGACCTATTTCTCAGATCTTTTGGTTCACTTGCTGACACAGTGTTGGCTCATCCTCTTTCTGTGATTGTGTTCACTGGCCTCCTGTGGCAGAAAGCTTCCCAACAATCCCCAAGTAGTCCTGTCTCATGGGATCCACAGTCTTGAGTTATTCCTTGTCTTTGAGTGTGGGCTGGAGCTAGTGACTTCCTTCCAAGCACAGAAGACATCAGGAAAGACAAATGCCACTTCTGAGAGTAGGTTATAAAAGACCGATTGTGCAGGAGGAAAGAGCAGGAGTGTGGTGACAAGTCAGGTCCCTCCATTGTTCACTACAAATGCTTCTAGATAGACAGAGCAGGTGTCAGGTTGCATGGGCTGATTCTGAAGTATCCATTTGCCCTGGTAGATGTACACACCACATGCTAGCCTCAGGAAAGGAATAGCCTTTAAAAAGAAATTGTCCTTGAAGCTTGTATCTGATATTAGCTCTCGGATCCACATCTGCTGGAAGGTGTATTACAGCAAGTGTATTACAGTAAGGCCAGGACAGAGCCAATAATCCAGACTGAGTACTGCCCTTGGAAGAGCAATGATCTTGAACTTCATTGTTCTGGCTGCTAGGGCCATGATCTCTTTCTTTGTCCACAATGTCTGAGCACATAGTGGTGCCTCCAGACAGCACTATGATGGCATATAAGTCCTTGACAATGTCCATATCACACTTCATGATGGAACTGAAAGTGGTCTCATGATGCCACAAGACTTCACACCCTAAGAAGGAGGGCTGGAAGAGCGTCTTTGTATGCCAGACTTGCTTATGGCCAGTGGTGATCACTGACCTGGTGTGTAGCTCATAGCTCTTCACAGGGAGGAGGAGGATGCAGCAGTGACCATTTACAGCTTGAAGTCCAGGGCAACATAGTACAGCTTGTCCTTGATGTCATGCGCAGTCTCCTGCTTGGCTGTGGTGGTGAAGTTATAGCCTCACTCAGTCAGGATCTTCATGAGGTAGTCTGTCAGGCCACAGCCAGCCAGGTTGAGATGCAAGATGGCATAGCCAGGTGTAACTCTGGTAGACCCATACTATATGTGTGATTCTGTCATCAGAGTCCATGACAATGCCATGGTGCATCCAGAGATGTCCAGGGACAGCACTTCTTGAATGGCTATGCACATGGCTGGGGTGTTGAAGGTCTCCAACATGATCTGTGTCATCTCTCTGTTAGACTTTGGATTTGGGCCGGTCATCTCAGTCAGAGCACTGGATGCTCCTTGGGGACCACATGCAGTTCGTTGTAGAAGGTGTGGTGCCAGATCTCCATGTCGCCCATGTTGGTGACAATACTGTGTTCCATGGGTTACTTCAGGATCAGGATTGCTTGCTTGCTCTAGACCTCTTCAACCACAAAGGAGTCCACCATGATGCTCTGATGTTGGGGACATGCAGTGATGAAGGGGGAATGCCGACCTGGGGCATCTCTGTCAGCAAAGCCAGCTGGAGCCATTGTCAATGACAAGTGACTTCTTCCTTTGAGACTGGAGTGGATGGGGTCACAGAGCAGCGAGAGGACAGGGATACGGGACTGCGAGTCTACAAAACAATTTCTAAAATTGAATTAAAGCTTCCAGGGAAACGCTCAAAACTTCCCTTCAGTGTGTCCAGCCTTCCTCGCCTGTGGTATTTTCCTCTGCTCTCTCTTCTCCCAGCAACCAGTCTCTGAAACGTCACCAACAATTCTGGTTCAAAATCTGGTCTTAGTGAAAGCGTGCAGCCTGATCGGCACACTCACAAAGAAGAGCATTTGTGAAGTTTAATGTGTTATTTCTTCTCGAAAATTATTACCAAAATGAATATTAATTGTAGAATTTGGAGACTTTGAGAACCGGGAGGAGGGTTAAAGGGAAATGCTCCCGGAACTTCAGGACTCAGTTGCTTATGGAAAGTGTAGCTGTCTGATCCCAGTCTGGGCCACGTTCTGGAGCAGCTGTGTCTCGTGATCTTCCTGCTCAGTGAATGAACTCCCTCCAGTGTGTAGGGATCTTACGCCAGCTTTAGCTTGAAGTCTCCTGTTAAGTCACAGAGCGATTTACCTTTTCATGTACCCTTTATATGAGTTCTTTTGTGAAATGTAATATTTTGTACATTTAACGTTTAGATTTTTCAGTCAATTGTTTTTGTTTTGTTTTGTTTTGTTTTGGTTTTGAGACAGGGTTTCTCTGTAGCTCCAGCTGGCCTGGAACTCAATCTGTAGACCAGGCTGGTCTTGAACTTTTAGAAATTCACCTGCCTCTGCTTCCCGAGAATGCTGGGATTAAAGGGATATGCCACCACACCCCAGTCTTGATTTTAAGTAGCTATTCTTTTTTGTTATTGGTTGTTTTGAGACAGGGTCTCACTTTAGTCCAAAGGAGGCCAACAATCACTCCAGACCAGACTGGCCTAGAACTTGTGGCCATCTCCCTAGCTCTACCCCTTTGGTACTGGGATTACAGGTCTGCAGGGTTTAGTGCAGTAATTCTTACCCGCACTGATCTTGCTGCCTCCCAGCAGGTGTGGAGGTCAGGCCACCACTGGAGCCTGTGACAGACCCTGGGGAGAGCCAGAACACCTTTCTTTTCACTAGGCAGGGAATGGAGATCAGCATCTAGGTTAGCCTTGCAGACACCAAAATCAAAGCACTGTCTATTTCTATGTGATGGGGAAAAGAGTTCCTTTTTCCATTGGCATTTGGATAGAATGATGTATGTGGATCGGTTACTAGTCTCGGTGCTGTGACAAAAATCCCGGCAAAGGCAGCTTTACCAAGAAAAGGTTTGTTTTTGCTCATGGCTCCAGGGCTACAATCCACAACAGGCTAAGTGGCAGCGGAGGAGGCAGCTGATCTCATTGCCACCGCACTCAGTGGGGAGTGATGCTGGTGCTCGGCTGACTTTCCCCTTCTCGTGTAGCACAGCACCAGGTCCATGGAATGCTGCTCGCCACGTCTAATCCCTAACAGACAGGCTGAAAGGTTTGTTTCTGTGATGACTCTAAATCTTATCAGGTTGAAAATCAAGATTGACCAACATGCTGGGTGTTACTGAACATGATTTTTGTGGTTAGGCCACGCATTTTTTCATTCTTTATTATTATTATTTTAAAAATTATATGAATGAATGTTTTACTTACATGTGTGTAAGTGCACCACATGAGTGCAATGCCCATGGAGGCCAGAAGTGGCACTGGATCCCCTAGAACTGGGGTTGTTAGTTGAAACTGGCCAGATGTTAGCCACTAGGTGGGTGCTGGGAACTGAACCCAGATCTTCTGCAAGAGCAGCCAATGCTCTTAACCACTATTTGAGTCTCTGGATTTAAGGGATCTCCATTTCCCACCCAGAATACATGAGAGGCAATTAAAAAAACCTGAAAACTCACCACCTAGTTTTCCCTTAATCCCGAAATCTCTTCAAAGCCACTTCTCTTCTCTTCCTGTTAGAGGCTGTTTATTCCTGTGGCTATGATGGCCAGGAATTTTTTAGCTGTAAAGGGGAGGAGCTGGGGAAATAACCTGCACAATTGTGGCTGGCACAGAAGTTACCCGAGACAATTTTGAAACAGAAGTTGAAAAGTTAGAAGACTTATACTATAATGAAGTAATCAAAGCAATAGTTTGCTACTGGTTAAAAAACAGATGCATCGATCAATGGGATGATAAGGAGAGTTCAGAAGTCACTCAAATGTGAGTGGACTGCTAATTTTTGATAGAAATTCAGAAACAAGTCAATGAAGAAAGAACAGTTTAGCCAGTAAATGATAGAAGAAAGAACAGTTTAGCCAGTAAATGATACCGGAAGAGCTGATAGTTCCATGCATAAATAAGAGCCGTGACCCTCCCCTCATACCCTGTAAAAAACTCAATTCAAAAAGACAGAGGCTGGCTGATAATGTGGCTCAGTTGGTAGAGTGTTTGCCTAGCATGCGTGAAGCCCTGATTTGCTCTCCAATGCTTACAAAAACAAAAAACCAGATGTGATGGCATAGGTATGTATGTAATCACAGCACTTAGAAGGTGGAGGTAAGAGGGTCAGAAGTTCAAGGTCATCCTTGTGAGTTTGAAGTTAGCCTGGGATGTCTCAAAAAAAGTAAAGACCTACTTTGAAAGTATAGGAAGATATCTTTGGGGCCTTTTGTTAAAATTTATTCAGACAGGAACTACTGCAAAGGAGAAAAAATAGTAAGTTGAACTTAATCAAAAATAAATTTTTTTTGTTTATCAGAGATATTAAAAACAATGAAAAGGCAAAAGAAAAATTGGTTGTAACATACAACTGACATAGAACTTAGAATACTCAGGACCAGACCAGGTGTGACAATGCAAGTCTGTAACCTGTCACTTTAGAGCCAGGAAGATTGCCATGAACTCCAGGCCAGCCTGGTCTGTATAGTAAGTAACTCTTGCCCTCACTTAAACCAAAAGCTGGGTGTGGTGGCTCAGGAGAATCAGGAGTTCAGGGCTAGCCTTGGCTACATAACAAATTCAAGGCTAGTCTGGGTTATAATGAGTTCCTTCTCAACTCTCCAGTACCCCTAAAAGCATTAGAAGGCAACTATATCCACTGCTAGGTTGGAAAGAGAGCTAGGAAAATGCATAAATGATATTTTAAAAACAAAAATACTTTTTTTTTAAAGATTTGCTTATTTTTATGTGCATGAGTGCTTTGCTGGAATATATGTGTGTGCATCACATGCATGTCTGGTGCCTAAGGAGGCTTAGGAGGGCATCAGATCCCTGGAACTGATGCCTTCTGGGTACTGAGAATTGAACCTGGGTCCTCTGCAGAGTTCTTAACTACTAAACTATCTCTCTGTTTCCAAAAGCGCCCTTACTTAGCTTTAATTCTTGCAGTGTATGTTTGGTGAATACAGAATTTTGAGCTAATAATTATTTTTCATTTGTCTGTGTGGTTTATGTTTGTGTTGATGCGTGTGTACTGTGAGTGTTCCTGTGGAGGCCGGGGGTCAGTGTTCGATGCCTTCCTCTGTCCCTTTCCAACTTTATTTTTTGAGACAGGGTCTCTCAATACACCTAGAGCTCAGCAATTAGCTAGACTAGCTTGCTGTGAGCTCTAGCCCCGCCATTTGCGCTCTCCTGCCACTGGGGTGACAGGCATGTGCCCACCATACTTGTAGTATTTACATGGGTTTTGGGGATCCAAATTCAGGTCCTCGTGCTTGCATGGCAAGCCATTTTCAATAGCTCCCTGAGGTGACTTTTTTTTCTGTTATTACTCTGCAGTCTAAAGATGGTGCTTCTTAGGGTTTGGGAGACAGCTCAGTTTGTAAATGCTTTCCGAGCAAACATGAGACCCTGTATGTGAGTCCCAGCACCTGGAAAAACTGGGTGTGACAGCATAGGCTTTTAACCCAGCTTTGGGGAGGTGGAGATAGGACCCTGGGGCTCCCCACCAGCTAGCCTAGTCTCTTGGAGAGCTCCATGTCAGTGAGAGACACTGTCTCAAAAAAAACAAGGTAACTGGCTCCTGAGGAAAGACACCCAGGGTTGTCGCCTGGGCTCCACATACCCATGCACACATGTGCAGCTATATGAATATTCATGTGCACACACATGCACATGCACACACACAACGTCTCCACTGTTTCTGATGACAACTCTTCATTTGCATCATTGTACCCTGCTATGCCATTTCTGTGACTCCTTTCAGTAATTTTTCTTTATATTTGTTTTATGGCAGTACAAGCATAATTTTCTCTATATTTATTGGTCTTACATTTGCCAAGTACATTTTAAATCTATAAATATAGCTTTCCAAAACAGAAAAGTTTTTGGACAAAGTTATTCCAGTTTTTGTGCTTCCACTTCATCCTCCTCTCTAGCTCCGTGTGTGTGAGCTTCTGGTGCGGTCTCCTAAGTCTGGGAAGGTCTGCTCATTTTGTTTCAATCTTTTCTGTTTTCCCTTTCTGTTCTTCCTCATCTTAGATCATTTCTATTGATTAATATCCAAGTTTCCTGACTTCTTTTCTCTCATTTTAAAATTACCCATTTAGTGTGTGTGTGTGTGTGTGTGTGTGTGTGTGTGTGTGTGTGTGTGTGTGTATGTATGGCATGTATGTTTGGGCTCAAGTGTGTGCATGCATGTCACAGCATGCATGTGGTCAGAGGACAACCTGTGGGACAGTGTGGGTACTGGGGATTGAACTCAAGTTGTTTGACTTGGGGCTTAGCGCCTTTGCCCACTGAGAGATCTTGCCAACTGAGCCATCTTGTTGGCTGCCAACTGTTTTCTCTATCATCTAAGTTCTATTATTTGGCTCAACTGATACATTTTAAATGTCAGTTACTCTATTTTTCTTTCTGGAATAGTCCTCTGGTTCCTGTGACTTTTTTACTGACGTTTTGTATATTTCATTCAGGTTACCTTAACCATCTTTGCAACCCTTCCCCACTGGCACCCGCCTCTACTCCCCACTGGAATTCATACATTCTGTCATTTGTGTTGAGGCCTATCATGCCAAGTTAGTGTCCCCAGACTTCTCTGAGTGCGAGTTCATCCACTGAGGTCTAGTCAGCCTAGCTAGAGTCCCTCCGTTTAAGAAAATCAGTTTTTCCTCACCCAGCAGTACTCAGCTGCTAATAATTCAACTAACATTGGGGCCTGCTGCCCATTTCCACAGTTCTGTGCTAGGATTTTGTCCCCTTGAGTTTGTATGGGTCTTGTGCATGCTGACACTATTGCTGTAGTTTCATATGAGCCTATAGGATTCTATTTCCATACAGTTACCTCCTCCCTGGCTCTTACAGTCTTTCTGCCCTCTCTTCTGAAATGGTCTCTGAGACCTGTGTGGTGGAGTTTAATATAGGAGTCCTGTCCACTCACACTCTGCAGACTCTTATTCTCTATGCTTTGACCATTTGTAACCTTTTGTGTTCCTGGCCCTCTGTTGCATGAGGGAGCTTCATTGATGAGAATTGAAAGATGCATTAGTGTTCTCTTTACTCCTTGTTCTATGTTCTGTGAGCCTTGGTTTGTGTAAAGGCTGCATTGTGGATGTGTGACTTAGGCTTGGGCAATTCAGAGATAATCTCTGTATATGACCAGTTGTGGAACTCTGTAATGATCTGCATCCATTGGAAAAGATGAGTGGTGACTGGGATACTTGTCTGTAAATATAAAGATCCGTATTTTGAACATAGTGAGAAATTTGTCTAGGGATGTGACAGCCTTGAGGTTTTCTCTAAGATCTATGACCTCTCCAGCCATGCTTATTTGGTTACATTTACAGTACCACACATGAGTGTCCTCTCACTGAGGGGGCTTTAAGCCCAATTAGGTAGCTATTGATTGCCCCCAAGATAAAAGTGCCACTACTGCACCAATGTGCTGGTCATTGATGTGTTTATTAGGCCTTGAAGCTGAGGTTGGACCATCGATTGATGTTCTCCCTTAGCAGCCTGTGCAGTGCTCTCTAAAGCTACGAGAGCTAGCCTTCAGGGGATGTGGCTTCCAGGACTGTCCTGGCTCGATTGCTTTGAATCCTGTGTCCAAAGCGTGTCCTGTCTTCAGCAATGGAGTTTTACCTTCAAGTTCTTGGAGGCAACAAAGAGCTATGGTTCCATTTATGGCTTCTATTTATCTACCTTTTCATTCATTATGACCGCACTTTCCTGTATGTCACTGAATCCAAGACTATCTGGGTTACATAGCAAGACCATGTCTCAAAATAAATAAAACAGAATAAAGTGAATTGGGGAGTATTTGACCTGCCTCTATTTTATGAATAAGTTTTTGTGAGACTATTACTATTTCCTTCATAAGTGCTTGATCTGGCCATGAAGCTGTTGAACCAGGGCCCTGTGCTTGCTTGGCAAGTACTCTATCACTGAGCTACATCCCAGCCCTTGTGGAAATATTTTTAATTAAGAATTTCATTTCTTTAAAGGTCTCTTTAACTCTTTTACCAGTTTTTCTTCTAATTGGTAATATATGCCTTTTAAGACATTTTCCCCATTTCATGTAACTTGTGATATTTATTGGCAGAAAATTATTCATGTTTCCTTAATGTGTTTATACGTGTAGGGGTTTTTAGTCATGTCTTCATTTTTATTCCTGATATTGATAATTTATGTTTATTTTGATAAGTTGAATTTATTCATAACAGGCTTTTAGGAATGTTAAAAAAAAAAAAGTGAAGTGCTGGGCCCCACCCTGGGGACGTCCTCTTGGGTCAGGCAGTTCCCTATGTCTAGTGCAGTGTTCAGGGAGGGATACAGCTGGGAGCTGTTCGCAGTTAGTATCCCAGTGGGTGGGGGATGGGCTTAGGGGCCCAGTGGAGGAGGCCTTGGCAGAGAACAGCATTATCTACTTAGGAAAGAAAACACATTCTGAGTGTGAGATAAGGCTTGAGCAAAAGCAGGATGTTAAGGAGAAAGAGATTTGTAGAGACATGGAGTTTGGCCTGGTGAGGGCCAGAGGACGGAGAAGTAAATGTAGGAAGGACCCTAATGTTGCTTCCCAACCTGGGTTCCCCAGGCCACAAGGGGCCTAAGCAAAAAATCATGTTAATCCTAGAGACAGTGACAAGTCTCCCAAACTAACCATGCCATGGATCAGCGTCAACGAAAGGGTGCTTAGGTAGTGGGAATGAGTATATTGTCTTTTCTTTCTGATTTCCTTTTCTTTAAGTCGTTTTTGGTTTTAAGGAATGAACCTAATGCCCACGCCCAGCAAGTGTTCTATCAAAGAACGCCTTCCCCACACCTCTTTATTTATTTTGGGACAGAGACTCTTAAATTGCCCAGGCTGGCCTTGAATTTGTAATCCTCCTGTCTCTGCCTACTGAGTAGCTGGGATCACAGGCCTGTACAATCAGGCGCACTTGCATATTCAATTTTATGCACCAAATATGGATTATATCTCTAGATTCCTGATCATAAGAGTAATTCTGTTTTAAAAATTGTTTGTATGTATTCATTGTACAAGATAATGGGTTTCATTATAACATTTTATAGATGTTTATCACACACTTTGAGCAAATTCACTCACCCCTCAGCAGTAATTCTAGTAATTCTAATATATTCTCAAATCTTAAATTCAGAGCTGAAAACTTAACCCTCAAAATGTACATGTGTTATAGAGTCTTCTAGGCCTGTTTTCAGAATTCACATTCAAACAAAAGAAAATACATCATCTTGTAATGCTTTGATTGAGAGCCATTTGAGTATTCACATGCAATTATGATATCAGTCACAGATGATTCAGAATCAAATGTGTCACACAATATGATGATTGTCACCACCAGCCCCTTCTGCCCATTCTGTCATTCCCAGTGGAGACATGTCGGTCTTTTTCCTTTAGCTTTTGCCAGCAGCGAGTTTGTTCCTGCTATTTACAGGGTAACCCTCCTTTACTTTGTAATCACTCCTAATCTCTACCCTTCTCACCATCACAATCTAAGACTCAAAGAACAAATTTTGGTTATCAAGAGGGTTCTCCCTTCCAGGTCAGTTAGCAGGATTAATAGGAATCAAGCTATAGGAAAAAGTCATTTAATTAGCGGCTAAATAAAATTTACAGAGGCATGTACAGCTAAATCCCAAGCCTCTCCACAAACACCGTGTCCCCGGCCTCATCCAGCTTGTTGCCTCTCCTTGTTGGGGTCTCCTCAGAGCAGCCACACGTGGCACATGGTGGACTCATCTCTCTTCCAAGTTCAGATTCTCCCCACTTCTGGGCTCCTCCTCATTTCTGTTCACTCCCAGACAACTAGTTTCAAGTCTGTGCAAGTTCAGCTTTCCCTCCCTGTAGCTTTTCAGATTCAATTACCCGTCCAGCTTCAGTGGCTCTACCATGAAATCTCACTATGGTTTTCGATTCCTTTTTGAGTGTGCTGTCACATTCTTATAGGATAGTCTTATCACTGCATCAGTTTCCTGTCTCCTTTTATTTTCTTGTGTGTGTTGTATGTCTGCACAGGTTCATGTGTGTGAGTACATGTATTGTGTGGGGAGGGTTCACAGGCACACAAATGCCTGTGAAGGCCAGAGGTTAATATTGGGTGATGTCTTTCTTTCTCTATTGCTTTCCATTATATTTTTTGAAGTAGTCTCTCATTGAACCTAGAGCTCACCAATTTGGCTAGACTGGCTGGCCAGCAAGCCCCACGGATCCACATCTTTGCATCTCCCTGGTAGTGAGATTGCAGGCACACATCATGCCTGGTTTTCACTTGTGTGCTGGGGATCTGAACTCTACCTTCAGGCTTTCATGACAAGTACTTTACTATCTGGGTCATCACCCCAGCCCCTTGATGTTTTTCTTAATAGATATCTGTTCTTCAGTCTCTCCTGCTGGTGACATGATATTAATTCCTAAGTTATGTTACATTATTTCCACAGTTTTGTTTTTTTATTCATTGGTTTTTGAAGACAGGATCTTACATAGTCTAGGCTGTCTTTAAACTTGTCCTGTACCTGAGGATTTGAACTCATGATCCTCCAGCTTCTACCTCTCAAGCACTGGGATTACAGGTAATATGCCACCATGCCGAGCTGTCAGATTCTAAGTTTTAAAAATTGTATTTTTATTTGTTTTAATGTATGCATGCATGTGTATACTGTGATACATGTGGAGGCCAGAGGAAAACTTGTGAGAGTTATTTCTCGCCTTTCATCATGTGGCCCCCAAGGATCAAACTCAGGTCATTGTGCTTGGTGGTGCATGTCTTTACCCACTGAGCCATCTCATTGACCTCTAAGTTCTTTACTGATGTATACATACCTAAATTCTTCAATCTTCTGGCTTTCATCCACTTTGGAATTGTCTCTCATTCTTCTTTCCCTTTATGCAAGCCATCTGATTTTGTCTCCCTCCAAGAAAGTTGTAAACTTCCTTCCATTTGGCCTTCCTCTATGTAAGAGATTTTCTTCCTGCAAGAGAAGGTGGGTTCTACTGTTGAGCTGTACAGGATTTCCCCAGGTCATCAATCTTCAACTCCTCTTTCTCTATCGAAACTCTTCTGCCCACTGGGTCACAGAGATTGCTTTCTTACGTCTGAACATCTAGGACTCACATTTTCTATATACTTAGTATGTTTATTGTCTTATATTACTAGTTCCCTTCTTATCTGTGTCTGTGTCTGTCTCTGTATCCTTTGGTCTTCTGTTGTTATACTGGGGATTGAACCCAGGGCCTCACCCATTCTAGGCAACTCTACCACTAAATTACATACCCACCTCTGGGTCTCACTAATATCCCCAGTTAGCCTTGAACTTACTCAGAAGCCCAAGCAGGACTTGAATTTATGATCTTCCTGCCTCCGCCTCCCAAGTAGCTAGGATTATAGGCCTGTACCATTTGACCTAATTTTAGTTCCCTTTCTTTGATGTACAGGCTTGAAAGCACGTTGGATATAGCTATGATTCTACAATGTTTCCCTTCTGCTGGGCCTTTCTTTTGTGAAACAGATGGCAGAAGCAGAGAGAAGAGGAAATAGCTTCTGTGACAGAGGGCTGGTGGCTAGGTTCACGGTTGAGGGATTTGGAAGAGAGGGTGGGGGCAGGTAGGTGAAGTGTTGACCTGAAAGATCTGGGGAGAGAAAAGTTAGGTTTGAGGAGATTTGGTACATCTACAACAAAGTCTTATTGTGAGTAGAGTGGTTTCCCGTCCTTCTGTGTCCTCAGAAATCCTTCAAGAGAGAATTACATTACTTTTTCTGAAGACTGTCAGATGTTTCCTCATCAAAACAGATTCTGTTTCTTTTTTATGTGGCACAGAGGAAAGTGTAGTAGAGTGTCAGTAGAGGATAAGAAAGCCTCTTTCCAGGGTCTCTCATTGAACCTGAAGTTCATGATTCTGCTTGACTGGACTAGCCAGCAGACCCAAGTCTTCCTGCCTCTATTTCCACAGCTTTGGAATTGCTGTGCCAGGCTTTCTAAGTGCATGGTAGGGACCCAAGCTCATGTTCCAATGCTTGTTGGCAAGTACTTAAATGACTGGGTCATTTGCTATCCCAAATCATGTTGTTTTTGAGGTAAAAACTGTGTTGGTTGTACGAGTCTATGACAGAAGTATGACTTTCTAGCCAAATAACTGATGTCTTAAACACAGCAGGTGCTCAATAAAAACTTGTTGGTTATGAATGTAAAAAGAAAGGCTGTGTGTGTGTGTGTGTGTGTGTGTGTGTGTGTATGTGTGTGTGTGTGTGTGTGTGTGTGTGTGTGTGTGTGAAGGGCGGCAGACAAACACTCTGTAAATTCTTTGGGGACAATATTTTGCCGTTCTTGCTCATGCGTCATTGTGATATAGGAGCTCATCCACTGACCTGGCTGCTCACCTCTGATGTTCTTAGACCTTTGTACCTCTCTTCAGTTCCCATGGACCTATTATGGTCTCCAGTGGGATGAATGTATCCCAGTAACTATGCAAAGAGATCCATCAGGTTTGGAAAGAAAATAAAGTGAAAACAAAACAAAGTATAGGTGTACAGACTCACAAAATACTCCCTTAAAATTTTAGTTTTGGATATGTTTATGATGTAATAGAATTGACATCAAATTAAAAACTGCTTAGCAATGACAGACTGGAACTATAAGGATCTTTTGAACAAATCTAAACCACAGATTTCCATATCTGAATATACTTCAAGGAACTGGATACTCCAAAAATACAGATTCTGTCATCAGTCCTGCCCAGCTGTGAGCACTGTGAGCTACGGTAAGACTGTCCTGGCAGAGGCCCACTGGTGCAATCATGGTGCAAATGTTATGGGAGTAACCAACAAGTTTCTAATTGGATTTAAAGCCCACTTCACAAGATGGATCCCATACCCAGAGCCATTATCAGGGCCAAGAAACTGTGGCTAGACAGATCACAGGCTGTAAGGGAGAACCTACTGCTATTATTCTGAAAAACTGATATAGTATTTAACTCCTCATGGCTTGTTGTTATACTCATTGATTAGTATATCTCTCTCTCAGCCCTCATCAGAGGGTTGAGATTCTCTTTGAATCGGTTAGTGATTAATGTAGAGACCCACAACTGCTTAACATGCAAAGACTAAGAGACAGCAGAGTACTCAGCCCTAAATGGAGCATCTATATCACTCTCCTCCCCCAAAGGCTCAGAGAGTATCTCAGAAGAGGGGGCAGAAAAACTGAAAGAGCCAGAAATGGTAAGCAACTACAATGCAACAGTGTTTTCTGAGTATAACTGGGCGCTTGCACAGCAATTGTACAAGACCTATGTAAACCCAAGCCAGACAAAAATCTCAGCATGGGGGAGAGGTGGGCATGAAGGCCCACCCTGAACTGAGAAACTGTTGGCAATTGATAGTGGCTGGGTGAGGGTGAGTCAGTTTTCTTTAAGGGTGTAACCATACTCCAGGGAATGGACGCACACCAAAGAATATTTAGGCAATACAAATCGGACTTGATGCACTTTAAGGAAATACGGAGGCACAGAGTTGGGGGGAAGAGAATGGAAGTAGATCTGAGACGAGATGGTGGAGGGGTTAAATGTGATCAAAACGCATTGTATGAAGTGCTCAAGGAACCAATAAAATATTACTTAAAACACAGATTCTTAACATTCACCCCTGGAAGACTCCTGAGTCAGGGGTGAATGTTAGGGATGGGAATGTGGAATTTCATGAGCTGGTTGGTCCATCCTGAAGCTGCCTGCCTATAGCTCTACTGTCCTCTGAAATCTAAGCCTTACATTTTCTTGAATGGAAAACCAGAGCTTCTTACAAGTAAAATGACTTGTCGAGGCCATAACAGATCAGTAGCAGGACCAGATGAGGATGTGGGCTCCTGTCCTCTAACCCCAGGCTTGTTCTGGCCCTGCTCATGTGGTTGGTTTTCACACTGTGGGCAGCAAGCATCTCCAGCATTTCCAGACCCGCCCTTCCCTTTTCTATCACTCTGGATACTTCCCAGGGATTTATTATCTGTGGAAAGATACCCAGTATGATGTCATGAGCATGGTTGCGAGTAGAATGCTGCAGAAATTGAACAAGTTCATTTTGTAGTGCAGACGACTTGAGGTCCAGATGGAACACATAGGGAACAAATTAAGAGTAGTAAATCATGCCAACTATGATTAAAAAAAGGCAAAAGCAGTTGAGGTTTGGTAGATATAAGAAACATAAATGAAGACTATCTAATAAACTGATCAACACAGATGAGTTATGCCGTGGACTTACAATTAAAATAGGATTGAAAAAAAAGGAACAAGTTTAGGGATTTTGCTGAGATATTTGTTGAATATTGCTGGATAACTAATGACCTCGAATTTTAGGGGCTTCAAACACTACACTTCTAATATCCCATGATTTCTGTGGTCATAATTCAAGCAAAGCTCAGCTAGTGGCCTCAGGCTGAATAGTTCTTAAAGCTGCAATCCAAGTGTTGGCCAGAGTTACAGTAGCATCTGAAGATGCCCAAGCTTTCTCATGTTAGCAGAATGCAGCTCCTGGAGGGTTGTGGACTGGAGTCTCAGGTTTTCTGGCTGGTGGTTTCCTCAGTTCCATGCTTTGTATATAGGGCAGTTCACAAGGCAGCTGACTCCCATCTGTGTGGGCGAGCAGGAGATCAAGAAAGGACAAGCAAAATGGAATCCAGAGCCATTGTAATTTAATATCGGAAGTCACATCCCTTGCCTCTGCCACACTGGGAGGATTTACTGAGTAGGTCCAGCCCATTCTCAAGGGGAGGGATTATTCCTGGGCATGAGTACCTAGGCGGGACTTTTGCAGGCCACCTCAGAGGCTGCTACACATGACTCCGGCAGTGGGAGGAGTAGGTGGAGGCATCTAGCAGGAACTTGGATGTCTGGTTTGGAAGCTCTGGGGAGATGTCTGGGGTGGAGATACAGATTTGGGAGTTAATAGTATGTTATAAGCAGGGAGTGAAATCATGGGAATAGATAAGGTCAGCTAAGAGAAACATATTTTTTATATACTAATTACTAGCATGCACTAATTACTGTTAGTAGAAAATTGAGATTGAGAGAAAAACAGATGAAGAAGAAGATGAATGTAAATAACCAAGGCCACTTGTCATTCCTCATTCAACAAGACTTTCAGATTGGCCGTGATAGTTTCAGTTAGGGCATTAACATTTCCTGGGATAATGAGAATACTATTAGGATCCTGAAGGAAAGTTGATTGTCCATAAGAATGTAGGTGACTAATTGAAACCTGCAGAAAATCAAGCCTCGTTTTCCCTCTCTCAGTTTGAAAGTAGAAATCAGACAGATCTCCTTGCTACCAAGTCTCAGTGATGGGGATTATAAAGATTCATGGACTGTGATTAATCACAGTCATTTCAGAAATTATTTCCATGGGTCCACAATACCCTGACCTCCAAAAACACCCAGCCTTGGGTGTGTCCCAGAGAAGGGTGGGAAAACACCTCATCTGTCTCCTCTGGCCCCAGATCTTTCCTCCCTTTCTGCCTTTGCCTTCTCCTCCTCTCTTTTTTTCTGGAATGTTCTCCCCAGACTGGGCTGTTCGGCCAAACCCTACGCTCCTTCCAAGGCGCTGCTCAAATCCCATTTCTTCTATTAAGTCTTCCTGACTAAACCGGGGCTCTTACCCAACCCACCTCTGTCCCCTGTGGACCCTTGTTTGGGTGACACCCAGTTTTGGGAAGATTCCTTGAACAATTTTCTCTGCTGGCCTTTTTTTTTTTTCCTTATAGGCCAGGTACTGGTAAATCATGGCTCATTGAACACTGCCTGTTTTCAAATGGTTTATAAGCTGTAAAAAGTAATTTCACTTTAAAATTGCTTTTAAAAATCAAAAGAATGTTTCATTGCCCATGAAAATTAAATGAGATTCAAATGTCAATGTCCACAGATAAAATTTGATTCCTGCCTAAAACATGCTTTCAGAAATTGGATTTTCTTAGTCTCTCAGCTTGCTGTATATCATTTTTTAAAGTTTGCTGTATGGAGTCTTTTTCCCTCTTCTGAGGGAAGGTGGATCACATCCTGGGGCAGGAAATACTACTGGTATTTGGTGGCTTCTACAGGATCTACCATAGTATGGAACACAGAACGGGTGTTTAGTAAACACTCCGTTAATGAAACTCAGAGAGAATGTGTTTTTAATTTGTGATGGATGCAGTGTTATATCATTTCTTGCTGGCCAGGCCTCATCTTTATTCCCCTCTGCTGTTGAGCTGGTATCTGTTATGTCTGGTAGAAAAAAAAAATGACAGGGAATACCAGGGTGGGACCCAGAACTCGTGGAAAACACAAGTGAAACGAAGTCTGGGAACCAGAGCTTTTGTTTTGGGTGGAGAGGAACTGTTTGCTTTGGGGAATTGAGGTAATGAAAGTTACTTCAATAACATAACTCAACATGCTCTCTGCCAGAAGTATTGCTAGGCTAACGTCACCCAGGGACCCCATCTGCAAAATGCAAAGGTTAAGTCTAAAACGCAAACGAAATCTCCTCCCTGTTCAGTAGAAGACAAAGCTATGTAGACCCCATGGTTATGACTATGAAGATGAGAAAGGGACAAAAACTCATGGGAAACTGAGAAAAATAAAAGCGGACACAGGACTTAGACGAATCAAGCCTTCTCCTCAAGGACTAGCTCTCATAGTATCGGAAGGTGCTATGCAAACTGTCAAGGGAGAAAACACAATCAATAGTCCTACCCAGCTGAAAAGCCTGTGAACTGCTGCAATGATCAGCCCAGCAAGGTATCCCTAATGTGCAAAAGTGGCACTTTTATCTTTGGGATAAGCAACAACTATTTAATTGTACTGAAGCTTGCTTAATAGGTGAGAATTCATGCTTGGTACTATAAACCTCACCAGCTACTCATAGCTAGAGAGGTCATAGATCCTAGAGAACCTACTACTGTCATCTTCCTAAACCAATGGAATTTTAAATTGTATTCTAAATGCTTACTCCTATACCCATGAATAAGTGTGGCTCTCACCACTCATCAAAGATGTTTCCTTCTGCAGCAGATGGAGACTATCACAGAGATCGACTGATCGAAATACAGAGAATAAGTGACTGTGGGATTCCCAGCCCCAGTTGATAAACCTACAATACAATCCTTACACCTCATGCTCAGGGAACATCATGGAAGGTGGAGGAAAGATTGTAACAACCAGAGGATCAGTATATCTGCTGCTCAGTAGTGTCTTCTAGACGTTACGGGGAGTTGCACCCAGGAAATCTCGACAACACAATTGCCTAAACAAGACCTGTACAATGATAGCACCAGTAGATAAGCCAGTGTTGATGTGGGGGATTTCACAAGGCCCCAGCCCTAGATGAAGAGCTATCAATGGCTGCTGAGAGGGGGAGATTCAGTTTTCTCCAGGGATGAGCCCCATGTTAGGTTACCCAATCCCAAGTGGTCAGCCCTAACCCATGCACATAGTAACAACACTAAATGGACTAGGTGTTTTATAAATATATATCTCTATATATGTCACAATGATAATTACAGAAGAGATCATGAATTTGAGAAGGAGTGAGAAGGCATGGGAGGAGTTAGAAGTGAGGGAGGAAGGGGTGGAAATTATGAAAATACAGTACTCATGTGTGAAATTCTCAAAAGAATAAAAATTAAATAAACAGTTGTGTTAGAATGGTGGGATTGTAAGAAATACTTTTAAAAATGAGCTAAAACATTTTCACAATAAAGAAAAGCTGAAAAATGGTGGAAACTGAAATATTCTCATCCTTTTTCTATGTTATATATGCTAGAAATATATAAATATATATATATATGTATGTATTACCTTAAAAACAATCTCTTGGGGTTGGAGAGAGATGGCTCAGGAGTTAGGAGGATTAGCTGCTCTTGCAGAGGACCTGGGTTCAATTCCCAGCACCTACATAGAGGCTTCCCCTGTCTGTAACTCCAGTTCCAGGGGAACCCAACACCCTTTTCTGGCCTCTGTGGGTATTGCATGACATGTATGCGTTTACCTGCATGCAGGCAACACATTCATACACTACACGTAAAATAAAAAAAATAAATAAAATATAATATTAAAATAATAATATTTAAGAATATAATAATAAAATACTTTTCCCTTTCACAAAACTAAGAATTTCATATTGACATAGGAATCACTTAGGATCCTGGGTAAAATATACAGACAAGAATGCATGCAAATTGGATTGGAGAGACAACTTAGCAGTTGGAACACTGGCTGCTCTCGCAGAGAACCCAAGTTCCATTCCCAGCACCCATATGGCCACCATCAACCATCAGCAACTCTAGTTCCATATTCTCTCTTCTGGTTTCTGAGGACATTGCATACATGTGGTGCACTTATATACATGCAGGGAAAGCTCTCAAACATTTAAAATAGTTAAAAGAACTATTAAAGAAAAAAGAGTGCCATGTTTGGTTACAAAAAGTGCACTTGCTAAAAAAATACATGCAAATTTCCCCTAAAAAAAATCCTGCATTTCCTAAATTTTTTGCACGTGTGTTTATGTGTGTGTGTGTGTGTGTGTGTGTGTGTGTGTGTGTTTGTGTGTGTGTATTTTCGGGAGTCCATTGTCCCCTTCCATCATGTAGGTCTGGGGACCTAACTTACTAGCAAGCATCTTTTTGCCTACTTGGCCATCTCACTGGCTCAAATGTATTTCTTTAAACCTTAACCTCTTTGAAATGGGAAAGACATTCTAGCATTTTACATAGTACATTGCCTGCTTAAGCAAAGGTCAGTACAACTGGTCACTGTGAAGACCAGAAGTTCCTAGCCCTATGATTCTGACCAGGCGAAGTGTACCTCTTCACTGGTGGAGCCCCAGCTTCTGGCATGGTATTCAGCATATGGTGCTCGGCTTTGGTTAAATTGGTTAAGTGAACAGTAAACTAAGTAATAAAATATAGAACGTACATGGAGGTGGATGTTGACAATCAGGCAATTTAATTTTACTCTCGGGTCCTCATTGCTAAGATTAATTTCATTCACTCCCAAGTGAGGGTAATGGGACAACTGAGGCACAAGGAGGCACCATGACACACCAGCTCTGTCAATGCCTGGAAAAGTGCTGGTATTTCTTTAGTACAGAGAAAGATAAAGAATGTGATGGAGTTTTAAAGTTACCTATCACTATCTAGAAAGGAAGTTCATTTCTTCATTCGACAAATACTTAAGGACCTTCTTTGGTATGAGAAATTGCCCAGTGATAAGGAAGTGGCTGGGAAGGAGGACCTGAAGCTGAAACGTGGGTAAATTGACTGAAGTGGCTCTTTCAAGCCCTCCAACTTCTTGGGGTGAGCTTGGTGATTACATTATGGGATAAATAGAACCCTCATTGGGATTTGCTTTGTGCTGCCTGGGCAAAAACCCCAGAAGAGCCCTGTTCTCGGTGGTCCTCATCCATTATGTTGCTGGGCGGCAACCTCTAAGAGAAGGTCACATTGCCTCTTGCATGCCATTGATTGGAGTGAGTCCAGATCCCTCACAGGGCACAGCCTGGCTAACTAGAATCCTAGGGTTCTAGGCCCCTGGATCTCCACTAGCCCCATTCCTGAAGATCCATGGTTTCTCTGCTTAGACTCTTTTCTCAGCCGAAACAGCCTCATTACTACTCCTGTGTATCTGGTCAACTTTGAAATATACCCATGTCAAGGCCCACCACAACCTTTTAAAATCAGAACCTCTGGGTGCTTCTGTCTGACTTTTAAGTTCCTAGATCCTACTGTGTGTCCATAGCTAAGAGCTGCTATCTCACAGCAGGTAGGCTAATCATGCTTCAGAAGGGTTCCAGACATGCTCTCAGGGAAGCTTTCCTTCCCCGTCAGCCCTATCCCAGGTCTAGTCACCCTGGCATACACCATCTAAAGCAAGCACCATATGTTTCTTAGCACTTAACATCTTAGCACTTAACAATTGGACCATTCTTTGATTCAGGCCTTCATTTCTCTGTAGACTGTCTGCTGAGTGAGGAGACAAAAATGTCTGCCTCGCTTACCACTAAGCCTGGTTCACCCACGTGCTTGGTGGCACATGGCTGATGCTCAGTGGCTATCTCTTGAATGAGTAATTCTTTTAAACATCTGTATTTTATTTATTTATTTATTTATTTATTTATTTATTTATTTATTTATTATGTGTGTGTGTGTGTGTGTGTGTGTGTGTACGCATGTGTACATGAGCATGCCAGGGTCAGAGTGGAGTTCAGAGGACAACTTTCAGAAGTCCTTTCTTTCCTTCTACCATGTCAAACCTAGTGATAGACCTTGAGTCACTAGGCTTGGTGTTTGATTCACTGAGACACCTCCCAGGTCTTGAATGAATGATTCTTTACTCCACTGAGGATGTGTGATCAAATCTCCAATTACTGGATCTGCTAAGAGGATTTTTGAAAGTAAGACCTTAAAGTAGATGACATATTTAAAGGACAGTGAATTTAAATTGGTGCATATCTTCCAGTTTCAGGTATTATTGGGGTGCAGTGGGTCTGTCTTGATGTGTAGTCCATGTCACCGTTGGGATGAAGTTCAATAACTTGTCTCCAACCCCGTAACCTCACATCGGGGCACAAAATATTGAAAAACAAGAAATATCCTAGTCATCACAATGCATAAATTCTTAGGGTACCTGTTTGTGCTGAGCTTGATAGGTGTGTGTGTGTGTGTGTGTGTGTGTGTGTGTGTGTGTGTGTGTGTGTGTTTGTGTCTACCCGCATCCAGAGCCTAATGTGGATTTCCTAACCTTCTAACTGGAGTGCAGGCAACACTGGATCGTATCCATATAAGGATGCTATAAACACTATATCCCCTGCAGTCAGTAGTAATTCAGCATTCTAGCATATTTTTCGGGGAAACCCCAATCTCAACTCAAGGCTGGGCCAAAGGGCTGCCTGCATCCTAAATCATAGGCCCCTGGTTCAGAATCCGATTCAAATTCTGGGAGCATCCTGGCCTCGGTGAGTGGCTTGGACTGAGCTTTGGAAGAACCACTCAGTTGACTCTTGACATCGCATGGCAAGTGGCGACGCCGAAGCCCCCTCCTCAACCAGCCCATCAGCCAGCTCAGCTGTTCTGGCTTGCAATGTGCCCTGCCTCAGACTGGGGCCTGCAGTTTATACTCTGCAGGATCAGAAAGACACAGGGAGGCTGTGCGGGGTGGCACCGACAAACCGGGACAGGGCTCCACTCCAGCCAGGGCCTCCCAGCCTCGGCGGCCAGGGCGTACAGCGCGCATTCTTGGTGCAGGTGGCAAGCTTTCCGCGCCGGCGGGCTTCCTGATCACGGGAGAGGCTAATCTCTGGTCTAGACCTCCCAGCCGCAGAGCGGGCTAAACCGCTACTCCACCTCTTCCCATTCCCCTTTTCTCCACCCCAGGACGAAATATCCCAAGCGCCGCAGGACCGGATCACCTCTGCCTCCTCCCACTGCGTTAATCCTGCGAGTGAGGGAGGCCCTGAGCCCAGGCGGTGGCTGGCAAAGGGGAGTGGAAAGGGAGGATGGATGGGGCCAGGGGGTGGGTGGGGATGAGGGGATGTGGGAGGGGGTGTCATTTTCTTTTTCTTTCTTTTTTTAAAAAAAGTATTTCTCTCGCGAGAAACCGCTGCGCGGACGATACTTGAAGAGGTGGGAAAGGAGGGGGCCGCGGGGCCGGGGCAGAGATTGTGGGTGCCGCGGGCGGACAGGCGGCCACAGCTGGGACAGCTGCGGGCGGAGCGCAGGCTAGCGGAGTGGAGCAGGCTGCTGGGGCCAGACCGAGGACTAGTCGCCGCCCGCCGGAGCCTGAGCCGTCGCTTCTCCAGTGGGTGCAGCTGGGTCCCTGCTTGGGTCGGGAGGCAACCGGGGCTGGAGGTCTAGCCACCGAGGCGGTTACGTTTGCGCGGAGCCGGGGGCAGGAACCGGGCAGGGGTAGGGGACTGTCGCGAGCATCCACAGCTGGCTGGCCCGCCAGTGCCTGACAGCTTCCTGGCCCGGCTCTGGGTGCCCGGCTCGGCGTCAGATGCCGGGGGCTGGCGGTGGCGGCGGCGCTCGGATGGCTTGGCGGAGAGCATCGGCCGGGGAGCTGGGGCGTTGCAGCGCGCATCGCGCGCAATTAGTGCCATTAAAACAATAAGGGTAGCCCGCTCTAGGGAGGCCCGGGTCCCTGAGGACCTGGGGACTTCGCGGCTCTGGGTAGCCCCGGCCAGGCCTCGGGTCCTGGGATCACTGCTGCTGGGGGCCTGGCTGTGCAGCCAGATGTGGATCCGACGGTCTGCACTTACCCAAAGGAACTGCGCCACGCGCAGGCGGCGCGAGGGCTGGGCTCAGGAGCTGGGACCGCGGGCATCAGCATCCCGGTGCCCTGAGTGTCTCCCCCGACTTGGGGACTTGTCTGTGTTGCAGCTGGCTAGAGCCGCTCGAAGTGGGAACCGCGCCTGGAGGAGGCGGGAGGAGCCCGGCCTGGGGACCGGCGACGCCAGAGCGGGACCCCGCGGCGCGGGGCGCTGGAGGGCGCAGCGGCGGCCGCAGATCAAGTAAGAGGCGGCGGCACCATGCGGCGAGGCGGGCTGCTGGAGGTCGCGCTGGGGTTCAGCATGCTCTTAGCATCCTACACGAGCCACGGGGCGGACGCCAATCTGGAGGCTGGGAACGTGAAAGAAACCAGAGCCAACCGGGCCAAGAGAAGAGGCGGCGGAGGACACGATGCACTTAAAGGGTAATGGAAACGTCAGCTTTGGTGTGCCTCCCCTAGCACTTCTCTGGAGTTTATGATCCAGGGCAACTGACAGGGCGGATCTGGAAGGTTAAAGGGACCCTCGGGGAGACCTCCTGGGGGCATCTTAGAGGTATGTCTTCACCGCTTTTGGGGCCGTCGCCCTGCTCCTAAAGGATTCCTGCTCTAGAGGAGAGGTCCTGCAGAAGGAATCCTGGGCCATTGTTGGAGATTTGGGGAGGCGAGAAGAGTTCCATGAGGAAGAAGGGGAGGAGTCGGTCCCCCTCCCTGCATACCAGTTCTCTTGTGTGCAGGGGAAAGTGCTTTCCTTGTAGGCATCTGCCCATTGTGAGAGACAAGGAAGGGAGATGACAGAGAAGATGCGTGACCTTCTTGTAAGTTGTGCTTATTAAAATCAGGGCCTCCTCCTTTTCAGATGTCCACACCGGAAACAGCAGGGCTGAGGTTTCTGAGAACTAGTGTCTGGGTTGTGTGGCGCGCCTCATGTCCCTGCAGTGACTGGCCTTACGCGGGTGATAACAGTACTGTGTGTCTACTTGCCACAGCTTCCAGCAGCTCCCATGCCCCTCCTGTTTCAGCAGGAAAGATTTAAGTTGACTGTCTAAGGGTTTCCAGTTTCCTGATTGAAAGAGAGTGGAAATCCGGGTTCTTTTAAGATTCTTGAAAAGGGAAGTGTTTGAGATTAACTTCAAGCCTCCATAGAAACAGTAGGACAAAATAAATGACTATCCTTATCTCCTTGGAGGAGCCTGTTAAGTGATTCTAGGCAACCTGGGAGACCAAACGAAGGTGTCCACTGGATAGTATTATTATTTTTTTTTTTTTTGCTGTGGGCTGTTTTGTGTATATATAGTGAAAGGTGCTTTCATAGCTTCTATCCAAGGTGCAAAAGTGCAGTATATGGAATAGTTTTTGAGTCTTTGTCTGGACAAGGGAACAGATGGGTGTCAGAGGTAAGCACTTATAAGGGCTGTGACAAAATAGTGGGGTTTTCTGACCCCAGTAAATAGTTATGATTCAGTTCTATCTAGGCCTTTGTGGACAGTAAACCCCTGGATTCCAACAGCATTGGAAATAAAGCATGACTGATCCCTACCAAGCAACAGTCAGCTGTTGCCCTGCATCCAGTGTGTATGGAGAGTTCCATACATGGGCTGAAACTCTGATTTTCATATGTTCTCAAGACTTCATTTACTTTAGCATTTCTTTTTCAAAGATGTATTTCTACTGTACAATATATATTTTCTAAGACTGGGTCTCCCTGTAGTCCCAGCTGGCCTGGAACTCACTAGGTAAAGCCTCTGTCTCACAGAGGTACACCTGCCACTGCCTCCGGAATGCTGGGATTAAAGGTGTGCACCACCACATTGCCTCTGCTGAACAATATCATCTTATTATCTATTCTAATGGCATTGCTCATGTGTGTGTGTGTGAGAGAGAGAGACAGACACACAGACAGACAGACATCAGATCTGGCCAGACATTTGTCTCACCTTCTTATGTTTCTGCCATCAACCCCATGTCCCATAGGGAGGTACACACCCAATTTGAACACAGAGTAAGCTTTCCTTACTTTTTCTCACACCACTGCATATTTCTGTTGGTTGTTTATGATTGTAGAGAGTTGCCTCTCAACACTTTCATAGTATTTTATCTCTAACAGACCCTATCCCATTGCAGTTTTTATAAAGCCTTCTTAAAGCATGGTATTAATAGAACAGTAATTATGAATGTTTCTAGTTCTCATGTTATCTATAAGGTTTTCTATCAATGTCAATATCTATGTGTAGATGAGGTTAAAGTGTAAGAATATACAATTAAAAGTATTTCCTTCCTAATTTTTAGATACCTTTCCTAATGTATTTTTCTAAATTATAAACATGTACGTAAATTATGGGTACATGTAAACCTATGTATTATTGAACATGTACATGTGTGTATTCCTAATGCATGGATATACTACATATAAAGTGTATCCATATACATATATCCACTCATGTGTTCTCTTGGTGTGTAAAATGTCACAGTGTAATCAAGCAGTTTCTAAATAACGGCTTTTAAAATTACATTAAATATTTTGTATTACCAACATTCTTCTATATATCTACGTGTACATAGATAAGCTTCTATGTAGGATAGGATAATACAAGTAGAGTTGTGGGATCAAAGTTTTCCTATATATTTTAAACAGACACTCATTTTGATGCTGATTTTGAAACTTGCTGTCTCTACTCACATGACTGTCTTCCGCAAACGAGTCTTTCAGTCGTGGCCCCTGTGTAAGTCATCAGTGAGAGCTGCTATGCATTCTTTTTCCAGTTATAGCTTAAAGTTTCTGTTTTTGCTCATTAAAGTGTTATCCACTTCAAAACTAACATCTAACTAAGGTAACCCCTGCTGGCTCTTTTGATGGATGCGCCGGTTTTCTGAAGTGAAGGTAGTCTGTAGCCCCTGCAGCTGTTGGCTGTGCGGTGGTGCCGGTGACTAACATTTCCTCGCCAGTTTCTGACATGCACTGTCTAATCTCCCACAAGCATTGCCTTCTGGGTTTTGAGTGATGTGCAGGTGCTGGCTTTCAGACCTGGATTCTTTCCTTGTCAGCTCCTTCCCTTCACAGAGCAGGAGCTGCCTGTCTCTCCCTCACTCCTATGCCGTACCAGCCTGTCCTCTCCTGCCATCCCCTTGCAGGTGTTTTCTTTCTTCCTTTCTCTACTGGGCAGAAGAAGTTGTTCCACTGTGGAAATTTAAGCATCCTCAAATTTCTTCCCAGCCTTTTCTGCATTTTCTTAGAGAAAATTGCCAATTTCTGCTTTTACAGGAAATCCTTTTTTTAAAAAATGGAGTCAATGTGGCCCCCATTCACTCAGCGAAAACTGTGTTTGTTGTGTATTTTCAGGTGAAATTCTGCAAGTTTATTTATTTGTACATATTTTTGTAGTGTGTATGTGTGTGTGTGTGTGTGTGTGTGTGTGTGTGTGTGTATGTCAAAGGACAACTTTCAAGCACTGTACTCAGTAAGCCATCTCCCTGGCCTAGATTTTGCAAGCTTAAAAAAACATTTTCAGACAGTAAATGTGTACAGTAGACAGTAGTTTTCCTTTCCCTGGACACTACTTAAGATGGGTGAAATGACTCGATGAGTAAATAATAGACTCAACTTTGTATTTTACTTAATAAGAATTTTTCTCAGCTAAATTCTAACTTTGTTATTAGGCAAAAAATGGAAGATAGCTCTCTCTTTCTCTCTTGTACCCACACACTGAGGTGGAGAGAGAGACAGAGAGAGAGGAGAGAGAGAGAGAGAGAGAGAGAGAGAGCGAGCAAACCAGCAGTGGTTATTGTATCCTTTATTTATGATTGCCTTATTGCTTTAGCGCCCAAATAAGGACATATTGCAGTTTCATGTCAAAGGGAAAAATTCCTTAAAGTGAGACTCCCTTTTCCCAGTCTCTAGTCACAGGGAATGAGCCTTGTGTCTTTGTTGCTGGTTCATAGGTTGGCAGGTTGACAGGCTGAAGGCACAGGAGCCCAGTTGTGTTTCTCACGGTTTGTCCCCTTGTGCTTGGTTCCTTTTGGTCTTTGTTTATTTGTTTATGTTTTCCACAGGTCTTGTGGCCAGAAAAACACACACAAGATAGTTCATCCCCAGGTAGATTATGTGATGGCAAACTCCAGGGATTAATTACACAGAAGTCTGTTATTAAAATGAAAATCTTCAACGGAGCACAGAAATGTTCTGTGGGCTTTATAAAGTCCATTCTACTTTACAATGACGACTTTAAGACTTCATCTGAAGTCAGATGGACTAATGATTAAACATGGGGAAAGACTCTGACAGTGATGCGCTTTGTCTTTGCATTCTTGAAAAGAGTAAGTGAAAACACTGGAACTCAATTTTAAAAACAGATTTTCTTAAGTAGAAAGTTTCTGTAATTCCACATTAAACAAAAAGAGATGAAATATTTATGTGCCTTTTTGTAGTCTTTAGAGCATTTAGATCATTTACAGAAATTAATTAAATTATTGATAATATAAATGAATGAAAATGTACATCAGCTTGCAGTAAATGATGTGAGGCTCGAGCACAATGCATTCAGACATATCTTTAAGTTTATTTGGAATACATTTTTTTTACTTTATTTATTTTTTATTTTATTTATGTGAGTGTTTTACCTGTATGTTTTTAAGTGTACCTCTGCACGCAATGCCTATGGTAGCTAGAAGATGGCATTGGATCCTCTGGGACTGGAGTTATAGACAGTAGTTAGCTGTCATTTGGGTGCTGGGAACTAAACCTGGGTTCTCTGCAAGAGCAGCCAGTGCTTTTAACTGCCATGGCACCAACCTCACTTATTGGAAATTTTAAATAAATATTGTTTTGTTTAAAAATTGTAGTATTGCTGGGTGATGTGGCATGCACCTTTAATCCCAGCACTTGGGAGGCAGAGGCAGGAAGATCTTTCTGAGATCAAGACCAGCCTGGTCTACATAGTTTGTTCCAAGTCAGCTGTGACGACAGGGGAACCCTGTCTCAAAAAAATACTGTAGTATTGTACTAATGACTCAAACAAAATGTTAAAGAAGGTATTAATTAAAAAACATCAAATAATTTACCTAGATAATTGGAAATTTTAGTTTGATTTTCATTGTGAACGTCTTTTTGAAAGACAAACTATTTTAACAATTTCAGTTCTAGACACTGCCCAGCAAATAGGCTTACTTTAACAACTTAACATTTTTCCCATGAAATTCTTTAAGAACACTGACATAAAGAATACATCAAGCCTGACACAGAAGGTGTGTGAGAATTTAGTGTTTCATGATTTTTAAACTTGGTTTCCTTTTGTGTATAGGCACACTTGTGTGTGTAGGTGCAGTGCACACATGTGCAAAGGTATATGAATGCCAGAAGTCCCCACAGTGTCATTTCCTGGTAGCCATCTGGTATCCTTGTTTTTTGAAATAGGCTGTCTCCCTGGACACTCTGGTTGGGTGAGGCTGGCCAGCCAAAAAACCCCAGGGATCTACCTGTCTCTGCCTCCAAAGTGCTGGGATTATAAGTGTGCACCACCTCACCTGGTTTCTTACATGGGTGCTAGGGATTGAACTGACATCCTCATACTTGTGCAGCAAGGGCCTTACTGACTGAGCCATCTCCCTATTTCCTAAACTTGATTTTCTTTCCCATTAGTTTGCCAACTCATCAAAAACATTTTACCACTAACCTATATTAAATGAGTCTCAAAGAATTTATTAATTCTGGAAACCTTGATTGAATATCAGTTTTTGCTCAATTATGTGGGAAGCTAGGGACATATAATTCCCATCTGGGAGGAACTTAACCATTAAAAGAGGATTGGAAATGAGGAGCTCTGTAGGGGTCAACAGAAAATCAGCAGAAGGCATGGAGTCTGGTGTAAGGTAAAAAGAAGCACAGATGCTTCTGACTCGATGGAGCTATGCACTGATAAAGGCTGCAAGCTTGTTAAGAGAGTGTGTTAACCATCTCAGGGAAAGTGTCAAACTTCAACATGTGAAGTATTGTTTCTCTTGAGTATGTATTTATTTCTCACTATTATTAAGTAAAAACATTGTAATGCTGACCAGTAAGTCAGGACCTCTGTAATAGACATTGTAAGTAATGTTAGCTTTAGTAAGTAATGCTCAGATGACATTCATGTAACAGACACTGCTCTATGCATTCTATTTATAGTTGTTCATTTAATCCTCATAGTATTTAACGTGATGGGTCATTTCATTCATTCATTGGACAAGCGTGTAGAGGTTAAGTTCTAAAGACAAAAATCTTAATATTGGAATTTCTGTCCTTATTAATTTTAGTTATGGTTTTGTTTTCTCACTCTACTGGACAAAAGCTCAGGAATGAGATATTGGTAAAATTCCACTTAAAATGTCTAATATTTTTTAGTAGTAGTTCACAAATCCTATGTATAGTTAATTATATACTACTAGTTAAATAAAGATGTCTTCTACCTTTTCAACAAGACATTAATAAAACAGACTCATAAAATGTCAGAGCCAGCAGGAACCTTGGATGGTACATGTATTTGATTTTAATATTAGAGCTTGTCTTTTTACTAAGAAGGTAGATAACCATCGCAGGCATGCCCTTCTGTTACCTGGGCTCTGGGCAGAGAGTATTGTCAATTATATCCCCCAGAATCTCTTGTTCTCATGTTCCACATAAGAAGTGTCTCTCAGCAACACATTTCTCTTTCCACAAGAAATTGATATGTATCTTACATTCTCACTGGTAAAGATGAGATATTCAATTCTTCCTTTTTTTAAACCTTACTTGCTTATGAACTCAGAGCCAATATATATTTTTTTAACCTTAAATTGCAGTAGTTATGGTTAAAATAGCAAGCTCTGGCGTGTCCATTATGATTGCACCTTAATACTGTTAATTCCTTAATACATAACTCCTTCTGAGAGAGATTAAACTTCTTTGTACACTTAACAGGTAGAAAAAACAAGGATGTAGAGTTTCAGTAATTACTCTAGGGAAATAAACTAGAGTTAGGAAATATGGCTTCATAGAACTTTTAAATTAATATTTTGTTGCTTCTCGGTTAAATTAAATTTTGTAACTGGGAAATTTTGTTCTTCAATACTCACTACCTTCTTTCCCCCAGAATCTTTTACTGTGGGAGAAACTCAGTGTTTGTTGAAGGCATATCCTATTCCAGGCTAACAGAAGCACTGTGGGAAGAGATTAGTCAGAAAAGACATCACAGTAAATGTCTATTGAGTTTGCAAGTTGCAGACCAAGCTACTTTAGAAAATTAAGTTTTGTTGAAGCAAAGCCCCGCTCTTTTATGTAATATTATCTGAGTTGTTTGGACTCTTGCATTTGAGTGAGGCAATTGTGGCAGAGATGATATAGCCTCTGCACAACAGAAGTATCTGCTGCTTGACCTTTCCCAGAAGCAGCTCATCAGCCTCTGATGAGTGTAATGAAAAAGTGGATGTTTAGTAGGACCAAGAACCCCCTGAAGGTCGAGATCTCATGTGTTTTATTTCTCTTAAGAATTCTTGGGAATTGGGCGTGAGGCTGGTGGTCAGTAGATTATTGTGGATGGTAAGATGCTGATACTTTGATTGACTGGGTCAAGTTAATATGCATTAGAGCTCAGAGGATACAGAAGAGAGACAGATACGAGTGCAAAGGGTGTAAGGTGAAGGGGTTTGAAGTGTCTGGGATTCTGACATTGGTACAGTGGGTGGCGTTTGTGCTTCACGGCTCTGGAGTGGTGCTGTTCAGTGTTGTCTATCAGATTAATGCCCCTGAAGTTGTGTAGCGTGCCGCCTTGTGAGCCTACACGTAGAGACAGATGCTGTTAGGGGCTGGATGGGGGCTAACAGAAACATTACATTCCTTCTCGATTTTTATGAAAAACAAGGATGAAAGTGGGTAATGTGCTTGATCCTAGCACTCAAAGCGGAAGGAGGCTCTGTGAGTTTGAGGCCTGCCTGATTTACATAGTGAGTTCCAGGCTAGTCCAGGCCACATAGTGAAACCCTGTCTCAAAGAACAAATGAGTGAAGAGGATGAAGAGCTGTGAGTAGACTCAAGGTTTGCAGTAGGACAGGACCTTGTTGCCGAGGCACTGATGTAAAAGCTGGGTGATCAGAGTAGGAGGCTGGAGGCAGGGGCATTTCAGAGTCAGGAAGAGTGCGTGGTGGCCTGAGAAAAAGCAGAGGAGCTGTTGAAGAAGAACCAGTCATGACAGAGGTAGCACAACTGAGCTGCCAGCTGTGGGGACAAAGCGGAAGCCATGTCTAGAGTGCTCCTACCACCTTATAAACGGAAACTTCCATTTCTGAGAAACAAAGGGAAACAAGATCACACATAGACTGCCTGCTGCAATGAAGCAGTGGCTTTCGTTTGCCAGTATTTTTATTGTCTTTTTGCTGTGGAACCACTCTAAACTTAGTGGCTTAAAATGAACATCTCATGATTTCTCAATTCTGTGGGTCAAAATTGAGGCAGAGAATCTTGTCTCTGCTCTTTGCAGTGTCTGTTGGACAAGGTGAGTGATACCATGACTTAAAAAAAATATGGTGCCTGCCACCCCATTTGCTATGGTATAGTTTAAGTAGATGATAGACAAAAATAAAGAAGTGAAGAGACACTTGCTTGACTCTGGCGAGGGTCTCTCAGGTTTTAAGTCTCTCTATGTAATCTCCTGCCTAGGATTGCCCCTTAGGATGGAGCCCTTGAGTGTGATTTTGTAAATGGGTAAACAGCCCCAGAAGCAGTGACTAGGTCCTACTCAAAGGTATGTCTGTTGGGTTTGCTTCTTGGTACCATGGTGCAGCTGTGTGCGTAGACGGTAGGCTCACTTGAATAGCTGCAGGTGGGCTGGCTGGGCATGAATGGGCTCATGTACTTTGTGTTGACTCCTAATGGAACAGTTCTTTTCCTGATGCTCTCAGACCATCTTCTACACCTGGCCTTTCTATGTGAACGCCCCAGAAACAAAGCCAGGCTTTTTTCATGGTGGTTCTGGATCTCCTATGAGCGTGAACATGGGTGCTACCACATTATCTTCAAACTTAGTATGGAATTACATGATCTTGAACTCTGTGCAGTAGCAGGCTTTGCCACATTCAAGGCCTGCACTTGCATGTGAGGAGTGGAGTGTCTCTGTGGAGGAAGTGTGTTATCACTGGAGACCAGCTAGTACAGTGAGGCAACGGGCCTTTGAGAGGGATGATCCAATATTTTATCTTCTCGTTCTAGTTTGATCTAGTCCATTTGGCATTGTTCTCCACTGAAGATGCGTCCTTGGGTTTTGTTGATGTTCCTCAGAATAAAAATAGTCCATGAATAATGTGCCAGCAGGGTTCTCTTGGTCAGTGTTGAGAGCAGTGTTCTTAATTTACCCACAGCTCCACTTTTAAAGTGGCCATCAGGAAAAATATCATAGTTGCTAATGAACTTTTGTATTTTATTTATATCTAAGCATTATAAAGCATGTAACTTTCTTCTTTAGTTTTGAGACATTCGGTGAAAACTTTAATGCACGATCACTCTACTTTATTAACTTAGATATTCAACATGTTTGGACTTCCTTCTATATGGAATTTCTATTCATAGCTTCATTTTTGTATATCTGTTGGTGTAATCCATCCAGTTTTAGTTTTGTTTTGAGTTTGAAATAAGGAGTTGTAAATAATCACCAAGACTAGGTGTGCATTTGCCACAGAACTGCTGTTGTTAAGGAGCTGAACTGTATTGTGCTTCTTCTAAATGGAGTAACCATTTGAGCAGAAGAGAGTAAGGAAGATTCTCTGTCTTGACTGTTCCCAGCCAGAAATGTAGTCCAGACGGCAAGCAGGCCGAGAGGGAGGACTGCTCCCTTCCACAAGCAGCTTGGGCCAGTGCTTAGAAGGGTTGTGAATTCCTAGACAATCAGTCATACTTACATTCAAATATACACATCTAAGTCCAAATATAGTACAGCCATTTCATGACACTGGTGTTGGGAGACAAGATTTATGTCAGCCCTATGGATATACTTGGTCTGTTGTTAAATTTTATGGGTTTTGGACTGAAGTCTGACAATATCTAAATCAATAGAGACCATCTCAGGGCTGGAGAGCTCACTCAGCTGTTAAGAGCTCTGGCTGCTCTTATGGAGGACCTGTGTCCAGAACCTACATGGCAGCGTACAGCCATCAGTACTACCAGCTCCAGGGCATCTGACACTCTCTTCTGGCCTCTGTGGGCACTGCACGCAGAAGTGCACTTACATGCAGTCAAAACACTCATATAGATAAAATAAAAATAAATACATTTTAAAAAGAGATTGTTCAAGAAATAGTTTTAATTTATTCTCCTCTTCATCCTCCTCATCTTTGCCTCTCTTCTCTCCCTCCACTGCTTTTAGTAGACAGGTTGTCACTACGTAGTCCAGGTTGCTCTTGAAATCCTGTGCTGAGCTGAGAGTGGTGGCAAGCTGTAACCCCATGCGGAGACCCCCCAACAACAAAACAAATGCATTGGCAACAGCAAACCACCCCGGTGCTGGGATTATAGGCTCAGGCCACTGAATCTCTGCTTTTTCTTCTCTTCTCCATCTTCATTCATACAGTCATTATCCCCTCATCTTTCTTGTCTTTTAAAAGTAATGTCATAGCTACAAATAAAATAGGCTGAATAGAAATATTAGTGTTGAAGCATCAAGAAAAATAAATATATTCTAAATAAAATGTAAACCTACTTACCCGAGAGAGTTGGAATCTTCCGGAAGAAAAATAAGAGCAAGGTTTTATTAGGGAAGGGAAGAGGAAAAGCTGAGGGAAGCTGGAGGGAGGTGGGGAGAACATTCGGGGTGAGAGTATTTTTAGCCATGGTCAGTGCTGGACAGAGCAGGAGCTGAGTTTTGACAGGTAGTGATGGCAGCTCCTCACCCCCGACCTGTGGGCTTCAGCCTCAGGGTCAGAGAGCTTCTCAAGAATATCAACATGTGGCAGAAAGGATTTAGAGGAATGCAGTCAGAAAAGAGGTTCATTCATCATTGATTGTGCTCCTGTGGGTATGATGCTGTGTAATAGCACCATGGGGGAAGTTTGTGTCTACAGCTTTCTGAATCCCGTCAGTGCTAACAGGTTTGTATCTTTGTGACTACATTTGAAAGGCTCTCCTTTGCGGTATTAATATATATATATATGCATATATATATATATACACACACACATATATATAAGTATATATATGTATGTATATATATATTATATAATGTGTCTGGATCTCTCTCTGTCTCTCCCTCTCTCTGTCTCTGTCTGTCTGTCTGTCTGTCTCTCTCTCTCTCTGTGTATGTATAGCAAATGAAAATATTACTCAGATCTTCCACAGGGCGACCATTTACAAGTGTTATAGTGAGATGGATTTTAAAAGTTCTTAGATGTTAACCAAGACCCTGAGAAGGGCCATTAAAGAGTGCTCCTGATGCATATTTTCTTCTTTATTTTGTAGTTGTGAAAGTCACATCCTATAGTGACAGAGCTGGTTTAAGTGGAGGAATGGTATTGGCTTCTCTGTGTTCATAATTGGACAGTTGACGGGTATCTGCAAGTCTTCCAGTATGCTTGGCATGAACAAATTGACACAGCAGTGTAAACATGTAATAAGTAAACATGATCTCTCTCTCTGTTCATCATTTCTTGAAATAGGGTCTCACTTTTTACAACTGGCTAACCTAGAACTTTCTATGTAGACCAGGCTGACCTGGAGCTTGCCAGCCAGCTCCTTGCCTCTGCTTTCCTACGTGCTGGGATGGCAAGCATGTGCTGCTACGTTCAATTTTGAGGCATTTCGTTTTCGTATTTATTTTCTCTTAGGCAGTGTGTTCACCCTCTCTCTCTCTCTCTCTCTCTCTCTCTCTCTAATCTAGCTATCTATCATCTATCTGTCTATCTATCTGTCTATCTATCTATCTATCTATCTATCTATCTATCTATCTATCTATTTATCCCTAAACACACACACACACACACACACACACACACGTATACTCCCCCTTGGTGGAGGAGTGCTGTGTAGCAGTTTATAACCTGTGCTTCTACTTGGCTTTCAATGGAAAACTCCAAGTAGGCTTGGGAGGGATGTGGGCTTTCCAAAGGAGCTCATTCTAGAAGGGTATCAGGGTGGAGGATGTTGGATCAAAGAAAAATGGAAGGCTTCTCTAGGAGTCGAAAGAAGTAATTCATTCCCTTGCCCCACCACTCTGGGATTGGGTAAGACAACAGTAGACTGTAATTAAGCATTATCTTTTATTTTATATCTTGAAGACTCAGTTATCCAAACTACTGACCCCATGTGATAAGTATGCCAAGCTGAAAACAGTTTCTTGAATTCTTTAATTTTCTTCTATATCTTCTCCCCCATAATTTTGTAGACCATCAACTTAACTTTAATGACAGCTGTTTATTGAGCATTAGCTCTATGTGAATAGGACCAAATGCTTAATTCCCAGAATGAACCCACATCTCAAACCTGTTGATTTAAGCTTTCTTTCCAGTGATTCTAGGCAGAACTGCCATCCAGAGTATCTTTCTCTTTGCTGATGGGTTAGTGTCAGTCATGATGCAGACAAGTGTCTGGCAACAAAAGACAATGCACACCCTTCAAGTCCACAAATAGTTTTTAATCTTTCACAGATTGCTGCTGTTTCACACCCTAGAGTTTAGGCCACTGACCTCAAGTTTGCAAATTTTATATCCCATTACCACCCTGTGAGCTCTGTGTTCCCCAGGGCCACATAGTTGACGTTTTAAGCTGGAATCTGAGAAAGTGTCTGAACATTTCCTGAAGAATTGGCTAGGAATGATTTGGCAGTTTGGTCATAAAAACCCAGAGCTAGTGGCTGGGGGATATACTATAATTACCTCACACTGTTTCCTATTTGAGCCCGGTTGTGGCTAATGGGGTAGAGTGGTATTGCTTTGGGGACTGTATTTTAAAAGATAGAGGAGTCATTTTCAATGAACACTAATAACCACTGGCCATATTTTCAGGGAGGCTTGGAAATGTGAGGATGGACATGCTTGGGGTCAAATACTGGCTCCACTACTTACTGGGAAGAAACCTCAGACAAGTGGTTTGACCTTTTTAAGCCTCAATTTATTCACTTGTAAACAAGATCAAGCATATACCTTTTTTGTGTTGTCCCAAGACTTAGTGGCATGGTATGTCCCAGGTTCCTAGGACACGTTCCTCATGCCTGGCATATCTAGCTGTGGTGATGAAGGTGTCTGGAATGCTGTTGTAGGTAGAAAAATGATAAGGAAAGTCATAAAGAGTGATGTTTTTCCTGCCAGATCAAAAAATTAGATAATCATTAGTATCTAAATACCAAGATGCCATATCTTCTCATCTTGGAATTGATTATTTTTAAAACATAGGAATCAAACTTGAACTTCGTAAGGAAAATTTTAAATATAATTTTAATGGAACTTTATTTGTAGAGATCTGGTTACACTTAAAGGTGGAATATGAATAAGTTTTTATATTTACATGTCTCCTTCCCTCAAATTGTGTGACTTTTATTGTGAAGCAAACTATTAGTCCTTATGAATATGTCCCCATTGACTCTCTTAACAAATGTTTAAAAAAATTATTTTACTTTTTACTGTGGATGTGGCAAACAGGCCTTGCTTCCTTCCTGAGCAACACTCTTGTGTTTTCAAGGGCCTCTGTGGAAGGAGCTTAGGTTTTAGGAAATGGAAAAGCTGGCCTGAGAACAGCTCTCTTTGGCAGGAGTGTAGAGATATCCTGGGAGTTAGGAATGTTCTGTGGCAAGGCTGGCCATTACTGAAATGGGCTTTAATTGCTTTGGTTGGAGTAAAGATTTGGCTATAATGGAGTTGACAGGATGACCAACGGCAATTCCAAGCTACAGGACCCTTCAACTACCAAAATCAGAGCCTTACATGTCACATCTCATGGTGGACATGCACATTACTACGGCCAAAGAAACAGGGCCTCCAGCTGACCAGGCCTGACAGTGTGTTCATCCTACTTTGACCATATGGAGTGGCTTTCCCTTAGAATCAAGAGTTTGGTTACAAAGAAAGGCTAGATTGTTAGATAAACATAACACCTCTTCACCCAAGCTAGGAGAGCTTCTTCCCTAGACGTGGTTCCCCCTTCACTCAGGCTGTGGTCACTGTTTTCTTCACTGCCTTGGAGCAGGCCTTGCTGTGTGACAGAGGCCAGGCTGACTCAGAGCAGAGCCCTGGCCCTCACTTTCCAATCAGGCCCCTTGCTCTGGCTTCCTGCTGTTTAGGACATACTTGTTTTCTTCAGTGCCTTAGTTCAGTGTTCTTATATTTTAACAACTCTCATATTTATTTTAATGGGGACTGACTTTCATAAAGATCTGAAACTATTGAGCATCTGAGAAAATTGGAAGAAGATATGCATTGCTTAATTTAAGCAACCTTCGGTAGACTTCCTATGGTCTGCACCTACAGATCAGCCTTATATGTCAACCTCGGGACTGCTGATTAGCAGTGAAGTCTAAGAAGCTATGGTTGCTTGATACTCATTCACAAGTGTAAAAATAAGAGCCTGTTAAATAAAGAATGGTGGAAACAGATAATGGCAAGTTTTCCATTTGCCATTAAAAGTATTCAGATTATCTATTGTCTTTCATGGCCTTGGCATAAATCACCCAGCCATCAATACAATCAAAGTTCATAAAAAAAGCAAAAATGTGAAAGCAAATACCAGGTATTTTTGTGTTCTGCTAACTTCCAGGGGAAAAATGAGTCTAAAATAAAATAAACATTTCTTTTAAAGTTTTGAAAATTGTTCAGGAATCTCACAAGAATGTTCAAATCATTTTTTTCCCTTTGTGTAAGCAATTCTGACTCCATTTAGACATTGTTGAACATTTGACAGCAAGACAACAGGGTCTGCTTGACCTAAGACTGGTGTATCATCTCATCTGAGTTTGTCCTCGAGAACAAATATTACACAGCCTCACGCCCTGAAGTGCCAGAAAATATATCAGGATTCTTTGCTGTAACTCCACTAACATTTCATAATTCCTCTGAGTGTAAACTATGACTTCTTCCATATAGAGAAAAGCCAAATTCAACCCTTATAGACCTAATACAAATCAATGCCTTTGCCCTTAAATGCAGTTTGTTAACGGATGGGTTTATCCTTAAGAAAGATAAAGAATGCTTATGAGAATGAATCATAGCTGATGTGGTCCATTACTTGCACAGGTCAAGCGGTTTATTCTTGGAGTCTCCATCTAGTGAGCAGTGTTCTTATCTTAATTGCTGGAAAGTGGAGATTCATAGAAACACTGGTTAGCTCTTGCCAGTTGCTTAAAGTAGTTGGATTCAGCCAGGCGTGGCAGCACTCACCTTTAATCTCAGGACTTGGGGAGCATATGCAGACAGATATCTATGAGATCGGGCCAGCCAGGTCTACACAGCAAGTTCCAGGCCATCTAGAATGACTAGAGATATCTCAAAAAACAAAACAAAAAACCATAAACAAACAAAAACCTTCAGTGGTTGGGCTGGACGTTACTGTAGCCAATGAAGGCCCTTGTCCCTGTTGGGAACACTGAGGTGTATAACAGATGTAGGTGTTTTTTGTTTGGTTTTTTGTTTGTTTGTTTGTTTGTTTTGTTTTGTTTTCAAGAGAATGAAGGAGGAAAACAAAAGTACAGCGCAATGGTTTGTCGAAGCCTGTAACAGTGAGGATGGACTACTGCTACTAGATGATGCTACAAAGCTGTCATTTAACTCTTTGATGTGTAGCATTTCAAATACGTACAAAATTAGAGAGAAGGATACAGTGATGTCTCAGCTTCAACACTTACTAAGTAATTAACAGTCAGTCTTGGGACTAGGGAGATGGCTCCGTGTAGTCATGAGGGCCTGAGTTCAGATGCCCAGAACCCAAGCTCGAGGTTCAGTGAGAAGCCTATGGTGGAAGATTGATAGAGCAGGACACTTGATATCCTCCTCTGGCTTCTGCATTTGTGGGTGTGGGTGCTCATACCTGAACACACGTGTGTATCCACACACGTATGTGTACACACACACACGCAGGTCTTCTTATTTTCTCTGATTCTTTCCTCAGCCACAGAATATTTTGAAGTTAATCTCTGAAAAATTCTTGTATGTGTGTGTGTGTGTGTATGTGTGTGCGTGTGTGCTCAGAGGACAACCTCAGGTGTCATTCCTCAGGTGCTATCCAGCTTTGATTTTTTTGATCAAGGTCTCCCACTGGCCTGGAACTTACGAGGTAGCTAGACTGGCTGGCTAGCAAGTTCTTGGGCTCCATCTGTGTTCTGCTCCCCAGCTCTGAGACTGCAAGTGCACGCCGATATGCCTGGCTTTAAAGTGGGTGCTGGGAATCCAGCTCAGGTGCTCATGCTTGCATGGCAAGCACTGTATTAACTGAGTCATCTCCCTGGCCTGAAAAGTAACTTTATTTGTAAGCATTTCAATATGTACCCCTAAAGATAAGCCACCTTGAAAAAACATAAATACAATGCCAGTGGTACATTTAACTCTAATTTTTTAATATAAAATATCTGGTATTTAACTTTCCTTAATTAGGTCATACATTTTATTTATTTTTTATGTAGTTCAAATTATAGGTCTAAATAAAGTCAGTATTTTGTAATCAGTTGATACATCTTTTACATAGTTTTAAAAATGCAGATCTCCTCTCTGTCAGTTTTTTTCCCTTATAATTTACCTAAGGAGGAAATTGATGGTAGTGGTACTTTCTATAAAGCCAGTCTAGAAGCTGCCTTTTAGGAGTTTGATAAGAAGCTTGTGCCCAGATGTAAACTAAGTTTCGTTACTGAGAATATCATTCAGCTTAACTGATGGTTTCCTCTTAATAAGACTTTCTCAGTGTAGCCCAGAGTCTTCGATTTCAGCCCAGGCTCCTCATTTGATTATAGGATGTTAATATCTAGTTTGCAGGTCACAGCTGGAGTATACTGCCATGGCGTTTCTCCTAGCCTAATGAGTGCTTTTCTGTGATCTGAGCTTATTGCGTTTGCTGTGAACTCTGCCCAGTTTTTGTCAAGAAGACATGGTAAATGGGCTGTATTCTTTTGCCAGGAGGCACATTTATATTGCAGTTCTCTGTGACTTTAGCCCTTGATGATCTCCTAGAACCAGTGATTTATTTGGGTGACAGAATGGACATGTTCTAATTCTATCATTCTCGACTTATTAATGCTGTAAAGTTTTCTTAAGTTTTGAATGTATTAAGGTTCATTCCCAAGCCAAGCAAGTTTGCTTTTTCTAAATCATGACTCTGAGGGTTATAGAAAAGTTACATAACATGGAATAGTAAGGGTTGGCTATTATGAGATAGAAGACTGGGCTGCCTACAAAGAATGAGCCTGGCACTTGGGTGTTCCAGGAGGAAGATCTCTGCGGAGTCTGTTTCATCGCCCTTATCTGTTGTGCAAGTCAAAATGCAAACAATGTCTCATTTTATTTTAAAGTCAGTTAATTTTGAGGAAGAGCCTTTCTTTGTAGCTCTGGATGCCCTGTGTAGCTCAAGATCGACTCGAGGTCATGGCATCCCTCTGACCTCAGTCTCTGGACTGCTGGGATTGCAGGCATGCACACGACACCTGGTTTGTTTTTATTTAGGAGGACTTTCCAGGACTGGACTGGTTTGGAGGCAAAGGCTGGTATCACTTGGGTGAGAAAAGGCTTTCAGATTACACTTCAGAGAAGAGCTATGTCATGGCGAGAAAGAGTAAGTCCTCTACTTCTCAGTATAATGGACAGTGGCCCAGAGATCTCTGAGGTGCAGAGATGTGAAATGGGTAACTGTGACTTCCTGCAGCCCACTGTCAGATGGTATATTACCAAATAGTTTTCTTGAAGCTACTTTTTCAAAGATAAGACACAGTGTTTAATGTTTCAGGACCAGCTCAGAGTAAGCTTTGAATTTGGCACATTCTGTGTCTATCTTGCTCCCTACCCACTCAAACACTCCATACCCATTCCTCAACCCTGAACATTTAAGAGCTGGCTAGCACTTTTATTGGAAGGAGCTGGAAAGGGCACTCACCTGCAAAAGTTATTGTAGCAGCAGAAAGGCCTGTCTGTAGGAGTGGTTCTGAGTCCTCTGCCATTCCCATCATTTCCCAGTGTACTTTGTTAGATCTCTCTTAAACATTTTTTTTGTTGTTGCACACCAAGTGAAAGAAAAGCAAAGTATAAAAATGTTGTACAAATTAGTTTATGAAAAATAAAACACATTTTATTTGGAATATTTGTAGAAATGTCTTTTTAATCACTGCTCTAAAACTCTTTAGCACTCGTCTGAGGATGTTTTATTCATTAATTCTTTTGGCTTTTTACTTAGTGATTTAATAAATGTCTCCATAACGTAGCCTTTGAAATAGTTATGTTCTTCTCATTGTTTTGTATTTTCTTCTCTGAAAATGAGAGCAGCAATGTATTTTTCCTGATAGGGTTTTGGGGCAAACTCATATGGTCATTTTGTAAATTATAATGTTCTCTAAGACTTGCTAATTATTATTTTTATTTTACAGTATGACTTCTGACAGACTAGATAAGTTGCCAATTTACTCAATTTCCTCTTACTTTTCCTATAATCAAATTCCCTCAAATTTACATTACTTTTATTAATTTTTCCCAGATAACTATATATATTTAGATGTAAATACTTTCAACTTTGTTTTAATTGCAAGGTTAAAAGAGAATGTTCAAGTTTTAGAGCCCTGATGTTATGGAGTGCTAGTTTCAGTGAAATAATTTCAATACCTGTGAACTTTACCTAACTTCCTAAGTGATATTGCTAAAATTCCTTCCTGGAGGAGGGGAGGAGAGTTAAACAAAGACTCCCCCGACCCCCTAAGATCCTAACAACAAACCAAAGTAAGATTCAACCGCAGTTCATCCTGGGGAGCCACTGAGCTTACTGGGTTCAGAGAACACAGGTTACTGATAGGAGCATGGGTGACTCAAAAGCAGCCCACACTGAAAATTCTTCACCCGGTACAGATAGAGCCATAACCACGTCGATGGCACCCTCTTCCTATGGTGCTCCCCACTCTAACCCCTTCCCCAACCCTCCTGAAGTCACTTGGGCAGAACTGTACACACATGGCCGGGGCAAATGACTTGATGTTTTGGGTGAGGGTTCAGTGACCCTCCTTCTAGGAAAGAATGCCGATAGTTATCAAGCATAGCTGTGATGATCTTTTGCAAGCAGACACAGCTGGTCTTATGAAGATGGTGATTGTTCTGCTTGGAGGACAATACTGTAAAACAAATGGTTTGTTTTTATTTATTTTTCCTCTTAGCAACACTGTTGCTAAGGATTTGATAGATATTTGAGCAGCTCCATTGCCTGTTGACTCTTGTTGACTAGAGTTTGAGCTACAAGATCTCAAAGGCTTTTGTAGCTATAAAATGACTCTCATACCCCGTATACTCCTTCTAGGAGCATCCTTTGTGTTTGATTTTCAAAGTTTTAATTCTCTAAAATAAAAAAAAAGTGGATGAAACCAGGGTGATTTCTTTTTTAATATTTATTTTTTATGTGTATGAGTGTGTTGCCTTCATGTATGTAAGCGCACCCATATCATGCAATGTCCAAGGAGTCAGAAGAGGGCGTCAGATCCTCTGGAACTGGAGTTAGGACAGTTGTTAGCTGCTATGTGGGTGCTGGGAATCAAATCCCGGTCCTGTGCAAGAGTAGTCAATGCTTTTAATTGCTAAGCCATCTCTCCAGCCCTGAAACCAAGTTGATTTCTTACTGGTAATTCTCTTTTCCACTTACTCTATTTAGTATTCTATAATCATACTTACTTTTCCACTGAATTAAATACCTGCTACTCTGATAGGGTTCTCATTAGCTTATATTGTCTTAATTGGAAGTACATTTGAAATCTAAGCCTTTATATACCATTTAAATTTTAGATATTTTTTAGGTACTAGAATTTTAAAGTGAAATCTCAGCTTCTTATCTTTAAGCAACTCACATTATAGAAGAGGGCAATTATCTACTTCCAGGGGATCTGAATGCTTGAATAATTTGGATATGAGGTTGAAGCTATAACAGAGGGTTCAAAACTTCCTTGCTTCCTTGCTTGGACTGGAGTCTAGTCTCTCTAGAAATAGCTTACAAAACTCTTTTGGTCTTTGAGCTGACTCTGGGTGCTGAGTTTATAAAACAGTGGCTGATGGGGTGGAATCTTCCAGCCTTAAAAAAATCAAGTGCATTGAGGATTATACCATCCAGTTATTCTCCAGTGTTCATGTGTCTAAGTCAGAGACTCATGAATATTCTCTGGTCTAATGATCAGGTGCTTTGAGAGGGCGTCAACTTGGGGCTGACCTTCCTCTCAAGACTGTGAGGGACAGCTAGAGTCTAAGGTGCGCAGATCTTCAGATCCCTGGTCTGCTTACTCTAGCTGAAGCCAGTGGGTTTGCATGGCCAAGTTTCCTTCAGATTCTCTGCTGTGGAATGTTTCCCATAAAATACTTAAAGTTATGGTCAGGTTCCCAGACCAGTGCACAATGGCCTATTTAGCTGATAAAGCAGTGAAGAGCCTGCTATTTCACTAGCCAGGGGGACCAAACCACCATCGATTAACATTGTTTCTGTTGGAAAGGCTGTTCAGCTTTTGAATAGTAATGTGCAGGAATGAAGCTTTAGAACACTACCTGCTTGTCACTCAGGAGTTTCCAGTATTCAGAACTAAAGTATGGAGTCACCTGTATTTCTACCACAGCCATGCCTTCTCAGCTGACTCCATTGACTGGTTTTCTGGGATGGCCAGAACGTTCAGAAGGTGTTATCTGTTTGGACAGAACTTTTGGTTTGAGAATTTCTGGGAAGTAGGAGAATCCTGGTTTGTCGCATTCCCCCAGTTCTTATGTGTGTGACAAAATGAAGGTGGGGGAGAATTCTGTGTACCCCCCATCCTCCCCATCACTTCACAGGTTCTCTGTTACCTCCTCTCTTTGTTTGACATTTTCAGTCATTTCTATAATTTCATCTACCCTTTGGAAATGTACAAATGCAGCTTTGGCTCTAGTAGACCCAGTAAGTATCCCTATCAAAGAAAACGTTCTGATTGTCCTTGAACTCACTGGAAAGATCAGAAGGTCGCAGAGTTCTGGGAAGCAGCCTTCAAAACCAATGTAGGTTTTCGTGACGTCATTGGTCAGATTTTCTTTGAAGTTCAAGAAACTCAAATTTGAGACCTGCTTGTTTTTCCTTTTTGAGGCAGCCTTTTCCTTATCCTCAAGGGCTAAACAGTTCCCTCTTTTGAGCACAAACACCTCTCTCCATGTACTTAATGAGAGCATCTTTTATACAGCCAGAGATAAATCCCTTCTCTAGAAAGTAGATCCCAGTGCAAAGTAAGATAGAAATTAATTAAAAATTTACTAGTAGGACATTGGGGTGACTCAGACAGTTCAGGCATCTGAGCAAGTCTTGTCTCTTAGAAGTACTGAATCCACAGTTCCAGAAGCATAGAGTGCCTAGCGCCTCAGAGGAGCCAGGACTTGCCACACCCAGGATGTTCTTTAACCATCTGGACTTCTGGTCTTCATAGCTCAATGTCTTTTTCTTGTTTTCTGTTACAAGAAATCCCATGGCTTTTGAGCTTTAAATTCTTCCGTTTTTTCCTAAACAAACACACACACACATGAATATGTTCCAGTCATCCATGAAAGATTCTAAAAGTATTTAAATTGGCTGTCAGCTTAAAGTGACCTCTCAGGTTTGGGAAGTTGATCTTGTTGCTTCTGTGTCCCCAACTTTTTGAGACTCTATGGGCAGGAGGTGAGGGCATGGGTATGTGCCCACTGCTAAAGCACCTCATTCTATCATGGCACATTTGTCACAATGAATGAATCAGTACTGATGCACAATTACTAAGTTAAGTCCGTTCTTGTTTCTTTTCCTTAGATTTTGCCTCCTTTCTTTAGGACCGTGTCCCTACCACTGGTATCATATCCCCATTGCATTTAGCCATTGTGATTGCTTCTCACTTTCCTGAACTGAGGAGTCTGGGCAGGGGTTGTGTAGAATGCTCCTTAGTTGGAATTCTCTCATGTTTTTTGTCATGATTGGTCTGGAATTGTGGGTCTGGGTAGGAGACACAGAGGTGGCTTTGTTATCTGGGATAAGGTGATTAGTTAGTCATGTATCTGATGTGCAGATGGTGGTGAATTTGCTGATAGGAGGGTGAGCTGGGTGACCTTAAATATGATGAGTTCAAGGGTAATAAAACATTTAATTCTAAGTTCCATGAGAATAGGTACTAAAGAGAGAAGAAAAAGGTGGGGTTAAAGGTCAGACGAGAGGCCTGAGGAGAGGCAAAGAAGGAAGAGAGGGAAGGGAAAAAATGACAAAGAAAAGACAAAGCATGGTTTTGGGAGAAAGGATGCTGAAGTCACTAGTTGACTTGTGATAGAGCAAGAGAGGATAGAGCTTGGCGGTCAGAGCATGCACTGTTCTTTCTCTTCGGTTTTAAATTGTTTTAGGATAGTATTTTTGATGCTTTTTGAAAGAAAAACTGCTTGAAATAGAGTAGAGAGGTTGGCTGGCTTGTACCTTCAAAGTAGGAAACCAGGATTGTCTGTATCCTGGCTGGTGTCGGCCCAGACAAACCATAAGTGGGTCTCTGATCCAGAGAGTCTGGCTGAGGCTTGAGGAGCCCACGGAAGCTGCTTCCATTACTCACATTGTTGTGACTGGCAGATGGGCTGGAACAGTCACATGTGGTATTCACATCACTGCGGGGGGAGAGACTTGACCTCTGCCTTCAGCTGAGAGGATCAGGCTCAAGATATTAAAATCAGGCGGAGTGGAGGTCAGAACAAGAAAAGCTGTAGTGTTTGCTTTACCGGAAGTATGCATGGATTTCCTTTTTCTTTTTACCTTGATCAAAACTTGTCAAAGAATAAATAAAATCCTGATGTGTAATTAGCAACAGAGAGAGTTCCTTTGGATGTTGTGATTGTTCCCTGCTCTAGTGCATTTTTGACACTGAAAGGCATTTTAACTCTGGAATAGCATGGTGTTAAGGCACGACGTTGACACATACCACACGAGTACTTGAGTGCCTTTGGTTACATGACTTTATAGACCTCTTTTAAATTTTTTTATGTGTATGAGGGTTTTGCCTGTATGTAGGTCCATCTGCTGTACAGTGCCCTTGGAGGTGGGGAGAGAGAACTGGATCCCTGGAACGGTAGTTACAGATGGCTGTTAGCTTCCATGTGGGTGCTGCAAACCGAACCCAGGTCTTTGGCAAGAGCAGCAAGTGCTCTTAACCACCGAGCCATCTCTCTAGTCCCCACAATATAGACCTCTTGATTCTTCTCCATGTTTATAATTAGCATCTTCAATCATCATTTCCCCCTTAGTAACTCATGGAATAGGTCAACCTCATTTGCCCTGAGCATTAGCATTAGCATTACCTGATGCTTAGTTTTTCCTTAAATAAGTATGTAATTGCTGCACAGGCTGGGAAACTCTTACTTATGAAATAAAAGACCTCTGACCTTGTTTTTATCACTCCAACCCTATCTGAGAAAGGCTTTGTACTTGGGAAGGAAGCAGAAAGGCTGTCTTGCTGTGAGACAGGCCAAACTTGCAGAAGTGGGCTCTGGCTAAAGGAATGTGGACATGTTGCAGACATCTTGCACAGAGTCCAATTCTTGCAACGATGTGGTCAGACGTGGTAGAGCCCAGCTGTTTGCTCTATTGAGAGAAGGTTTAGTTAGCCCACACAGCCTCCAAGTGCTGTTTCTGAACTGGTTCCAAACATCAAGCCTGTTGAGGGTTACCATCCCCCAGGGTGATGGAGATGGGTAAGTGAAGTTACACGTGAAGACTTAACTATTTAAAAAAAATGTAACAGGGGCTGGAGAAATGGCTCAGAAGTTAAGAGCACTGACTGTTCTTACAGAGGATCCAGGTTCGGTTCCCAGCACCCATGTGTCAGCTAACGACCATCCATGACTCCAGTTCTGAGGGATCCGAGGGCATTGCAGGACACAGATGTATGTACATACATACAGGCAATACACTCATATATATCAAATAAAAATAACAAATGATAAATTAACAGTGGTGAAGTCTGATCTATACTCAGTCCCCTCTTACTCCCAAGGGCCATTAGAATACAGGTAAGAATGAATTTATCCTTTATCTCTATCAGTAGGCAGTTTGTGATTTTTATTATGTCACCACTAATGCTACTGGGTGAAATAGCATCTTGTTCTCTAAGTATGTCTGTGCCCTAACATATTGGTTAAGACAATAGACCAACTCGGACTTCCTGAGTTCAGATGCATCCATGACATACTTCTGGGCTGGGGGACTTCAGTATTTGGTTTAATCTTCCTGAGACTGTAGTTTCCTTAGTGTGGAAGGTAATAGCAGTAGTTCTTGCATCAAAGAGCTGGTATGAAGATAAAATACAGTGATGGAATTTTAGCATTGAGCATTAACATTAGCATTTTCCCTCTGAATTTTAATTCTCCTCAAGTTGCCATGTGCACAGCTTCAACTTTTAAGGTGCAGTGGAGACAACTGAGAAAAAGGAAGAGAAAGTAATGTGTATACAATATTCTCATTTTCACATGAGTAACTTCATTAAAAATGATCTTTTTCATAAGTGCTGTTTATATTGAAACCTTAGAGTAAAATCCTTTATAACGAAAACAATCCAGTGTGTCTCTTTAGACATTTGATGCCTTATTGCTTTCCAACTATAATAAAGCATTCATTTCTAGAATTAGAGCTTTTAATTTTGGGGGAACGGGGGTGTCTGAGGAGTAGAACAAATGCCACCCAGCTTGTTTAAGAAAACTTTGTTAGTTTGTAGTTCTCAAGCTAAATTGTACATCTGTCTAATACTCTGTGGAGCCAAAGTAGTGTTTAAGGATGTTCAAAGAGACATGCCCAGAATCAGCAAACCATCATATGAAGATGTTGATTGGAACAACTGAAATTAAAGAATACATTATTCATTATAAAAGATTAAATTATAAAAAAATCAGAATGCAAATAAAATAACTAACAATCCAAAATTTGTAGATCTAAGAGGAAATGTAGTAAAGATATAACTCACTAATGAAAGGGCTTGGAGTGAAGGAAGCATTCTTTCTGTTTCATTCTAATGGAACAGAAAACATTCTGTTTGAAGGATAAAGTGTTCACACTGCTTCAGATTAAAGATCATGATCAAAAAATGAAAGCATATATTCAAGATTTAAAGCAGAACGGTGTTGTGTGGACATTAAATGATTAAACAAATAAGGCCGACTTCCCAGGTCCTCACTGCTCTTTGAAGCTCTCAGATTTACGTCTATAGGACCATCTCCTACATCTGTTCTCTGTGTCTACCACACCTACACCCTGTGTCTACCACACCTACACCCTGTGTCCACCACACCTACACCCTGTGTCTACCACACCTACACCCTGTGTCCACCACACCTACACCCTGTGTCCACCACACCTACACCCTGTGTCTACCACACCTACACCCTGTGTCTACCATACCTGTACTCTGTGTCTACCACACCTACACCTTGTGTCTACCACACCTACCCCCTTTGTCTACCATACCTGTACTCTGTGTCTACCACACCTACACCCTGTATCTACCACACCTGTACCCTGTGTCCACCACACCTACACCCATGTGTCTACCACACCTACACCCTGTGTCTACCACACCTACACCCTGTGTCTACCACACCTGTATCCTCTGTCTGGACTTGAATAATACTGCTTGGTTTCGTGCAATGAAAGATTAGAACTTAGGTCACTGAGATATAAATATTTTGTCTCGCTCTTCCTAATTTTGTATATTGTGGTATAATTTTATTTTTGGCTATTTTCAGGTACCATGTAATATACTTAGATCTATGATTTTTGAATCAGTTGTCTTTTCACTCTACAATCCTTTCCTTCCAACTTGTTTCTGAATTCATGGCCTCTATGCCATTTATTTAAAAAATTTTGATGTATCTAAGTGTGGTGTATGTCTGTGGTGTGTGCACACTTGTGGGAGTGTCTGGGGGTGCAGTGTTGAATCTGTCGCTCTGTTACTTTAGTCCCTTGAGACAGGATCTCTCACCAAACACAGAGCTAGCCTGGTGGCCAGCAAGCCTCAGTGGTCCTCCTGTCCGTGCCCTGCACAGTACTGGGGTCACAGGCACATATGAGGCCATACTCAACTTTTTATTTGAGTGCTGGAGATTTGAACTCAGGTCCTCATACTTTCACAATGGAGCTCCTACCCACTGAGGATATCTCCTCTGTCCCATGCCGTGACATTTATATTCCTCTTATTTTGTAATTGTAGTAAATTGTACAGTCTTTTACATTTGAGTGACAGAGTGATACTAAACATTGGAAAAATAATAAAGAATGTTTACAGTGCTATACTATTTCAAATACTTTGGAGAAATCTCCTGAATATCTTGCTTTGGAGGCCTGAAATGATTGATCTTAGATCCTTTGTTATTAGCTGCTTCACCTTGTTACAGGCACTGGCACTTCATAAATGTACTCTGAGATTTGCTTGTAAAACATAGTTCCTTTAGCCACTGGGCACCCTACAAAGACTCAAGGGTCTTATGAAGCAGTTCTGGGTGCTATTTGGGACTGAATTGGATCTAGAGGAGCTGCTGTGATAGGCTGTTGGTGGGGAAGGTTTGAGGCAGTTGATTTTGGCTAGATTGAAATTTTAAATCAAGAGGACCTTTATAGAATTAGAAGGTTTGAGCACTCCCCAACCAATCCCTGCAGACTATTTGCTCTTAGTTTTCTTTCCAAGATTCTGAGCTTGCCAGGACATTCTGCACACTGCTGTTTGGGACACAGCTTTATCACAGGAGGAATAAAGAGCCATGCAGTTAACCTTTTTTTAAAGATTTTTAATGGTTTTTCACTGTATGTGTTAGGAGTGTTTTGCCTGCATATATGTATGTGTACCATGTGCTTACAATGCCTGCAAAGGCCAAAAGAGGGCATCTGGTCCCCTAGAACTGGAGTTCTAGGTGATTGTGAGCCACCATGCTGGTGCTGAGATCCCAGTCTGGGTCCTCTGTAAGAGCAGTCGGTGCTCTTAACCGCAGAGCAGTCAGTGCTCTTAACCGCAGAGCAGTCGGTGCTCTTAACCGCAGAGCAGTCGGTGCTCTTAACCGCAGAGCAGTCGGTGCTCTTAACCGCAGAGCAGTCAGTGCTCTTAACCGCAGAGCAGTCAGTGCTCTTAACCGCAGAGCAGTCAGTGCTCTTAACCGCAGAGCCGCTGCTCCAACCCCACAGTTAGTTAATACATTTTGTATTTTCCTGAATCACCTGGAGTTTGGGCTGATGAGGATCTGGCTAAGGGTTAGGTGAGATGACACCATCCAAATGAGAATTTCGCTTTGTGGCCTCATTCTTCTTTTCACATGGGAAGCTGTCTGTCTACAGTTTCACTTCATGGACACACTTCCGATGGAGACCAGGCAAATACTCTATTATCACCATGTGCGCTGACATAGATTAAGACGAAGAGGGGCTGTAAAGCCATGCATCTATTAAGGCTGGTTAGTGTGGAGTTCAAATTTTCCTGTCCCCACCCGGTTCTCCTTCCTTTCTGTCCTTAACATCAGTCAGTCTGAAGTATGTGTCACGTGCTGGAGTTGTTCCAGGATTTCTGAGACTATGAAAAGAGTCAAGGATAAGGAGAATTCTTTACCTGGGTCTATACTCCTGCAAGAGGTAGAAGGGAGTGTCAGAGTATAAGCAGGAAGGCGCCTAGAAAATGTTAAAGATGGACCCTGTGGGTTCTGAATGGAGGCTTTGCTCTAAGACCTATGACAAGCTGCCTGTAAACAGCAAACTCAGAGTGATGCTGCTTTTATTTTCTTGTGATTTCTGGTATCAACTGTTTCCAGACTTTTGCTAAAGAAATATTTACATGTTTTGGCCCTTATGTGTTTTTTGACTGATGGAGTTTACATTCCTATAATTTTTGTGAAAGGAAGAATGTGGTAACAGTTTAGAGGTGATCTGGACAGAGGAGGAAATATGTAGTTTCTAAGACATTTAAAAACATGTGTACATGTGTAGATATTTCTATGACTTTTCTCATCCAGGTGGGTAAGGAGTTTGTTGCTTAACTGAACTTGTACAGCTTTACAGGTTTTTGTGTCTCTACGCTGAGAGGGAAGCCCCTTTGTATCTCTGAGTTTTATTTTCCTGATGTGCTATGTGAATGTTGGTGTTAAGAGATATTTCTGCCAATATCGTTATGTTAAAATATCCGTAATGCCCTAAACTACTAAGCCTGATTGGGCTCCAGGATTTTTACTGTTCTGGTTTCAGAGATTCATCCTGTTTAATAACTGGGGATTTTCTCTCTTTCATTTGATCATATCTTCTTTTTTTTTTCTTCTAAATATGTAACTCTGTGCTTTTGTTTCAGACCCAATGTCTGTGGATCACGTTATAATGCTTACTGTTGTCCTGGATGGAAAACACTGCCTGGTGGAAATCAGTGTATTGTTCGTAAGTAGACAGCTTATCATTCTATACACAGTGATACTAGTAACTGTATACTATTAATGTGCTTAGAGCTGAACCTGCCAGCTCTAAGATTTTCCTACTTTTCCTGAACCTAATTTGGAAAATCACCTTTTCAAAGCATCACCATTCTTTAATTTAGTGACTTCCCTTAGAACATGTCTCGATCTAGAGAACGGAACTGCAGGAACGCTTCAGTCAAGGCTGTGTGCTGTGCACATGCTTGTCCTGGTGCAGAGACTGTATAATCTCTCTAATAGGATTTTTGAAGAAAATCATATCGTTGTTGACATTTTTATTGTAATTTCTACCTTGCTGGTTACAATATGCCATAGGCTTCCCCAAACCATGTAATAGAATCCTTTCTCTGAGTTCTTTAGAATTCTCTGAGAAACATTTTCTTTAGGCATCAAAGTAAATGTTGATGTGTTTCTGTGATAACTCATTTCATATAGTTTGTAATCTCCAGCTAAGCTGTTTTGATGTTTCAGTGCACAGCCATCTATGCTTTAATTTAGCCTCTTGCCTCATATTTATTGCTCTCAAGGGTCTTTACCGAAGGAATCTGGGCAAAGAAATATGCCATGCCAATAAGTATAAGAGGTACTGGGGCTGGAGAGAGGGCTGAGGGGTTAAGAGCACCGGCTGCTCCTGCACAGGATGTGGGTTTGATTCCCAGCACCCGTATTGTGGCTAACAACTGTCCATAACTCCAGTTCTAAGGGACCTGATGCCCCCTTATGACCTGTGAGCATTGTAAAACATGAGTGTACTTACATACATACATGCAGTCAAGGCACTCATACACAAAAAATATAAAAAAAAGGAAGTAGTGACCAAATGCTAACAAATTCAAACCATTTGCCATTTAATTTTCTCTTTTGGATGCTGGCATAACAATTAACCCCAGCAAGACATGGGCTGCTGGGTAACACTGAAAATGTTAACATCTTCCTAGTGGAAGATAGGTTTCCTAACTGTAGAGTCAGTACTGTGGCAGATTCCAGACTGTTCTTTCAGGCTGATAGTGCAATTCAGAACAGGGAAAACATTACACCTTTACAATTAAATCACCTCTTACTAGTATTGTTACAAATATTATACCTTTGATCATAGTTAATATAAAAAATTAAATACGCTTAGATGCAAGACTTTCATGTCTTTTGTTTTCCCTTCACAGCCTGTGTATGGATTTTGATAGAATGTGTGCTATCCAATAAATAGAAAGATTGAGAACCACCAATATCTGAAAGGGAGTTACTGGTTTTACTCCAATGGATTTGTTTTGTAATTGAATATACCTGAGGTTTAACACTATATAAACTGCGATGGCAAAGTTTATGAGGGGCAGTGGGCTTGGCCTTCTCCACTGAGTGTTGAATCCTGGTGACTAACCATGTGCTGATGAATCCATAGGCTGACAGACCTCTGGTTTTATTTGCAGCCATTTGCCGGCATTCCTGTGGAGACGGATTCTGTTCGAGGCCAAATATGTGCACTTGCCCGTCTGGCCAGATATCTCCTTCCTGTGGCTCCAGATCCAGTGAGTCCAACATGTCATTATATAGAATATTATTTTATGTGGTTATGCCCTCTTTTCTCCTAAATTTCCTTTTAGCTTTGTTTCTGCTTGAAATACATTTTCCCCGCTAGAACATCTGCCTTCTTCACTTTGCCCGAATACTTGGAAAAGCTTTCTTGTATCTGTCTTCCCACGCCCCTTCTTCACTCTTTATAGGAAAATGGCCCATAGGGTGTAGTTACAGGAATAATATCAGGATTGCGACCTTCTGTGCAGGGACAGCCGCGTCCACCTCTGTATTTCCACTGTAAACACCTGGAAAGGTGCTCACCAAAAGGATCGTTTAATGAACATTTTTTGGTGCCATCTCCATTGGCATTCATCGATGATCACCATGAACTGTACCTGAAGGCTTGGTGAAAATTATCTGTCCAGGGATGATGTCAGGTCAGTGTCAGAGCAAGCAGGAAGTGCTTAGAGAACACAGAAGCGACTTTCACCCAATGGCAGGTGGGGACCTGTTGGATAAGAGCTCCAGCTTCTTTGCTATTGGTTTGGATTATTCTGAGATTGGTTCTTCACAGTCTCCTAAAATTTCTGACTAGCTTTCACTGCCCAGGATTAGCAGACCAAGAAAGCAGCTCCTTCTTACCCCGTCTCACTTTATATGCATCTACCATGTTTCCTGGAACTACTCCCAAACAAACTACTTCTGTTGAAATTGTTATCTCAGAATCTGATTCCAGTGGAACCCAAGTAAGGCAGCCCAGTACTGAATAAAGCCAGTTGTAGATCAGAACGGAAAGTTCTCCGTGGGCTGGGCAATCTTGCTCCTCACAGACTACGGTATTTTCTTACTCAATCTTGGCTTGGTTTTCATGCGGAGGCTCACTCTGCACAGCAATGGTACCAAAGTTGGAGGATCAGGAAGAGACAGTGAAGTCCTCTGGCAGTTTCAGGAACATGCTGGACATCTCTCCCTCTCCCAGGAGGACCCCATAGAGGAGAGGCAGCTTCCGTGTTGGGCAGAGTGTGGATATCAAGTTAGGAATAAAACCTATTTCCTAGACAGGTCTTTAGTTCAGTTAATCCTCAGGAAAGAAAACCAGACAGTGTCACCAGCTAAAACGTCCTCTGATGATGACGTGACGTGCTTATGACTTCTGTGGGAGGCGGAGTCATGAGATGTGGACAGGAGGCTAACAAGACCAGATGGTAAGTCTGTGGTTCTGATAAGCTTCACACTAGGTGTAGATGGGAGGTGCATAGCAGTAAGTCTGGTGGCTGAATTTAGGCTGGAGACTAGGTCTAAGGCTTGTGGATGGTGCTTTCTGGAAGAGTTTGAATCCATCTGTGGTGGGAATCACCAAGGCTAAACAAAGAAGAGATCAGCAGCTTAAACAGACCCATAACACGTAAGGAAATTGAAACAGTAATACAAAACCTCCTGACTAAAAAAAAGCCCAGGTCCAGATGGATTCACAGCAGAATTCTATCAGACATTCAAAGATCTATGTCCAATACTACTTAAATTATTCAAAAAGATAGAAACAGAGGGAGAAGTCCCAAATTCCTTCTATGAAGCCAGTATCACTCTAATACCAAGAAAAGATACAACCAAAAAAGAAAACGATAGACTCATATCCTTAATGAAAAGAGATGCAAAAATTCTCAACAAAGTATTTGAAAACCACATACAGACACACATCAGAAAGATCATCCTCCATGATCAAGTTGGCTTTATCCCAGAGGATGCAGGGGTGGTTCAATATTTGTAAGTTAATAGATGTTATAAAGCACATAATTGGACTCAAAGACAAAAATCACATGGTCATCTCAATAGATGCAGAAAAGGTTTTTGAAAAAATTCAACATGCATTAGTTTAAAAGTCCTTGAAGGAATTGGACTGGCAGGAATGTACATCAGCATAATTAAAACTGTGTAGAAAAGGCTCACAGCCAACATCATTCTAAATGGAGAAAAACTGGAAGCATTCCCATTAAAATGAGGAACCAGACAAGGCTGTCCACTATCTCTATGCCTTTTTAAGATACTGTTTGAAACTCTTGCTAGAGCAATAAGAGAGGGAAGTTAAAGAAGTACTCATTGGTAAAGAAAAGGTCAAATTATCCTTTTTGCAGATGATATAATATTATACCTAAGAGATGCCAAAAATTCCAACAGAAAACTCCTAGAAATGATTAACACTTTTAGTAAAGTAGCAGATTAAAAAAGTAATCTACAAAAATTAGTAGCCTTTTTATATAATAATAACAAGCTTTTGTAGGTAGAGTACAAGGAAACCCTCACATTCACAATAGCCTCAAAAAATATCTTGGAATAAACTTGACCAAAGACATTAAAGATCTCTACAATGAAAAATTTTGATCTTTAGAGAAAGAGATTGAGGAAGACAACAGAAGATGGACGGACAGCCCATTCCCAGGGGTTAGAAAAATTAATATTGTGAAAATCACTGTCCTACCAAAAGCAATATATAGATTCAATGCAATCCCAATCAAAATCCCCATGACATTCTTAACAGAACTAGAAAAAAAATCCTAAAATTTATAATGAAGCACAAAAGACCTTGGATAATCAAAGTAGCCCTGATCACAAAGAGCAATATGGGTGTGTGTGTGTGTGGGTTAATATACCAGATTTCAAACTCTATTACAGAACTATAGTCATAAAAACAGCATGGTGCTGGCACAGAAACAGACTCATAGACTAATGGAATATAATTGAAAACTCAAGCATGAGTACATGCAGTTTCAGCCACCTGATGTTTCACAAAGGGGAAAGAATACTCACTGGAGAAAAGATAGCATCTTCAGCAAATGGTGCTTGCAAAAAATGGATCTCCACTTGTAGAAGAATGAAACTAGACCCTTATTTTTCACCTTGTACAAAAGTCAGCTCCAAATGGTTCAAAGACCTCAAAGTGAAACCTGAAACTCTGAAACTCTTAGAAGAAAATGTTGGCAGTAACCTATAAGATATAAGTGTTGGAAAAGACTTTCTAAACCAGACAGCAGTTGCTCAGGAATTAAGGTCAACAATCAACAAGTGGGACCTCATTAAACTAAAAAGCTTCTGTGCAGCAAAAGAAACAACCAAGGAAGTAAAGAGAAAACCCACAGAGTGGGAGAAAATCTTCACCAGAGACACATCTGACAGAGGTTTAACATCCAGAATATATAAGGAACTCAAAATACAGCAAATCAAGAAAACAAGTGTCCCAATTAAAAGATGGTCTAAGGATTTGATCAGAGCGTTCTCAAAAGAAGAAATAAAGATGAGAAACATCTTAAAAAATATTCAGCATCATTAAAATGTATGGAAATGCAAATTAAAATCACTTTAAGATTTCATCTTACCCTGGTCAGACTGACTAAGATCAAGAGAACAAATGATACCAAATGCTGCAGAGGATGTGGGGAAAAAGGATGCTCATTCACTGCTTGTGGGATTATAAACTTGTGCAGTCTCTATATAAAGCAGTGTGGAGAACTCTTAAAAGACTAAAAATGGATCTACCATTTGACCCAGTTATACCACTCCTTGGCATTTGCCCAAGCGGCTCATCCTATTGCAGAGATACTTGTACATCCATGTTTAATCCTGCTCTTCTCACAATAGCCAAGAGCTGGAAGCAACCTAAATGTCCCTCAACTGAGGAGTGGCCAATGATAATGTGGTACATTTACACAGTAGAGTAAAGAAAGCAGTAAAGATTGATGAAATCATGACATTTGCAGGGAAATGGTTGGAACTAGAAACTGTTATGCTAAGTGAAGTAACACAGAATCAGAAAAACAAAGGACGAATGTTCTCTCACTTGTGGATCCTAGCACCAAAACTTTTATGTATGCATCCTGATGTTCCTGTAGGAACCAGGAAAATGGAATGGAAAAGAACCAGGGAGGCAAAGTGAAAGAAGGAACCTAAGAGAGAATAATAGGAGACAGGTGTTATTAAAGGAGAAATATATAAAATGGGGGCATTTGAATTGGGGGGGGAGAGGGACAGTCACACAAGGAACTGTGGGGATAAAGGGAAAGAAGGAGCTCAAGAGAGGTGGGGCCTTAGGAAACTGGTATTGTCAAGGGAGAATGGGGAAATGGGGACACTTTAAATGGGGAAGGCATGGAGGGAGGGTGAGAGAGAGAGAGAGAGAGGGAGAGAGAGAGAGAGAGAGAGAGAGAGAATGAATAAATAATGCCTAGCTAGTATAAAACACCAGACAGAATCATATTAGTCTAACAACGTAATGACAAATACCACATACAATAGGTCTACATGAGTCCATGTGCATAGCTGAAGGCTGCATAACAGGAAACAGTGCCAGACAGGAAAAACCTTCCTTCGAGTTGTTGGCCAGGGTAGTCCAAGAGACTCCCAAAATTACATGGGCTATTGCCACAACCCTTAATTGCCTCCCAGAACTTGAAGGTAAGACCCTATTGCTGAGGACAGGACATACTTCAGAGACTGGATTTGAAGCAATGGAGCTGGACCGGCCTTGGAAGTCACGTCCCCTGAAGGCTAGCTCTTATAGCTCTGGAGAGCACTATGCAGTCTGTCAAGGGAGAACGTCAATCAATGGCTCAACACCAACTTCATGACTAGCACAGCGCTCAACACTGGTGCAGTAGTGGCACTTTATCTTGGGGCCAATCAACAGCTACCTAATTGGTCTTAGAACCCAGTCAATTGAAAGAAACTCATCTGTGGTACTGTAGTCATAGCCAAATACACATGTCTGAAGAGGTCATGGGTCTTAGAAGGATCCCCAGGACTGTCACATCCCTAGGCTAATGTAACTTCTTAGTAAATGCCAAATATGTATCCTTATATATACAGTTAAGTATTCCAGTCACCACTCATCAAAGAAGCTTCTGTTGTACCAGTCAGAGACTACTACAGAGTACCACAACTGGTCAGACACAGACTTGTCTTGAATTGCCCATGCCTAAGCAGCACATCTACAGTGCAGCCTCTGCACCCAGTGCCCACACAATACAGAACACAGGGAAAAGAGGACACCAATGAGACAAAGGGCCAGTAACACAAAAGGTCACAAATAGACAAAGCATGGAGATTAGAAGTCTGCAGGGTATAGGTCCCTGGTCAGGGCCCCTATATTAAGTTTTATTTGCCCGGAGCTCAGGGACCATTGTGGAAGAGATGGCAGAAAGACTGTAAGAGCCAGTAGAGGAGGTGCATGACCACGTGGAAATAGAATCCTACAAGTTCCTGGGACCCTGATCATATGAACCTACAGCAGTGATTTCAGCATGCTCAAGACCCATGCATCTCAATCAGACGATCACACCATGGAACTGGAACTGGAGAAATAGGTACCAGACTCCAATCTTTGATGAAATATTGGCAAATGTTTACTGTTGGGTGAGGATGAGCTAATGTTTCTGGATAGGCCAACCAGACCTCAGTGGGTGAGCCTGCTCTGAGGAACATTTGGGGACACTAACTTGACACAATAGCCCTTAACACAGATGAAAGTATGTATGGATTCCAGTTGGGGAGCTGTGTGGGAGTTCTGGTGGGGAAGGGGATAGAAAGATGACTAAGATTGGTTGAGATACAACAGTTCAATAAAAAAAGGAAATTGGGGCTTCTAAGATAAATGTCCCAGTAGATCACATGTCTGATGATGGCATGTTTTCAGATTGTCACAGGGAGGGGTAAGCAAGTTCCTGATCCTCTTCTTAAGATCCTATCTTAGTTTAATTTCCTGTTGATATGATAAAATACACTAGGATTTATTTGGCTCACAGTTCCAGTCCATCACTGGGGATAAGTCAAGATGACAGGTGCTTGAAGTAGCTAGTCACATTACATCCACAGTCAAGAACAGAGAGTAGTACATTTCTGCATGCTTCATGTACTCAGCTCAATTTTTCCATTTTTATACATTCCTGGATCCCAGTCAGGGAATGACCCCCCCCCCCCACAGTGGGTGAGTCCTCTCACCTCAGTTAACAGTCTAGATAGTCCCCACAGCCATGCCAGAGGCTCAGTACCTGGTGAATCCTACATTGTCAAGTTGACAGTAACTCTAGCATCACAGGGCCAGGGTCTCAACCAAAGGCTCCGCCTGTGTGATTTCCTCATCATACTGTTAGTGCAGTGGTTTTAACAGAGAAACTTAGGAGAAGGGACACAAAGATTTCAGAGCAGAATGTATAAATTCTTTGTGTGTATGTGTGTTTATATACATATATATGTATAGTTGCTTCCTATTATTATAAAATTTTTTAAAAATTTATTTGTGTGTGTACATATATATATATGTATAGTTGCTCCCTATTTCATATTATAAAAATTTTTTTAAATTTATTTGTGTGTGTGTGTGTGTGTGTGTACATGTATATCATAGAGTTTAGAGGACAAGTTTAGTTCTCTCCTTCTGCCATGTGGGTCTTAGGGATCAATTTCAGGTTGTCAGGCCTCGTGGCAAACATCTTTATCCAATGAGCCACCTCACTTGTCCTGTATTTTTTATTTTTAGAAATCAATTTTATGACCATTTTATCTTACTAGCTTTACACATTTTAAAAGAGACTTTTTTGATTGAATTTCATATTTTGAGATAATTGCATGTTCAAAGACAGTTGTACATCCTGATATAGAGAAAGACTTTACTTACTTTTTCTCTTATAGAACTATAGTACATCACTGCCAGGATGCTACATCAATGCATCTGAGACACAGAACGCTTCCCACAGTGCATGAATCCCTCATGGGACCGTTTTGTTGTCATTGTCCCTTTATGCCCTCCTGAATCTTGACAACCACCAAGCTATATCCCATTTTCATGATTTTGTCATTTCAAGGATGTTATAAAAATGGGATCAGCTAGGATATGAACTTCTGAGATTTGTGTTTGTCATCAGAATAACCCTCTGGAAGTTTTCCTCAGTTGATGCTTACATTACCAGCTTCTTCCTTTCTTTGCTGTGCAAAACACATTCTGTGAGGATACCACTGTTTATTTAGTTACCTACCTATGTTGTTTTCAGTGTGTACTTTTATGTATGTGTGTGTTGCTCAAATAAAGCTGCCATGAAGATTTGCATACAGGTTTTTGCTGAACACAGGACTTTATTTTCCTTCGATAAATGCCTAGGAGTGAATTTTCTGGGTTGTATGGAAGTTTCATGTTTAGCTTTTTAAGAATTGTGACGCTATTTTTGGAGTAGTTGTGCCATTTTCCATTTTCACCAGCAGTGTCTGCATGACCCAGTTTCGATTCCTAGCTGGCTCTCTGTGCGGTCACTGTCCTTAGCTGCAGCTGTTCTGTGAAGTTTAGGTAGTGATGTCTCACCCTGGTTTTCACTTACATGTGCTGATGACTGATGAAGCTGAATAACTTTTTGCCTGCTTATTTTCGTTTTGTATGTGTTTTTCAGGGAAATGCTTTCACCTGTAGTGTCCTGACTGTGGGTAGAGTGTTTGCTTTACTGCTGTTTTGAGAACTTTGTATGTTCTAAATCCTTGCTTTGTCACACGTGATTTGCAGACATTTCCTTTCACTCTATGCTCAACAGTTTGCTTTCCCACCACTGTGTGATCTTTCACAAGACAGAAGTTTTTAAACTTAATTACTCTAATTTATCAACTTTTCCTTTTCTCCATCATGCTTTTTGGCATTAAGTCCAAGAGTGCTTTGCCTAGTCCTAGATAGCAAAGATTTTCTCCCACTTTTTTCTAAATGTTTATAGTTTGGCCTCTATGTCTGTGATCTTTGTGGAGACGAATTTTATGAGAGATGTGAGCTAGAGGTTGGGTTCAGTTGTTACCTGTGGATGCCCACTTCTTCCAGTGTCATTATTTCTGAAAATTCTGTCCTCTCAGCATTTAAATTTGTCATAATTTGCATCTCATATATTTTGAAAGGTCAAGGAGCTGTTTGGGGGTGGTGAAATCTTTACAAGCTGGGACCTTGAGCGAGGCCTTTAGGACACTGAACATGTGCTCTTGAGGGGGATTGTGAAGTTCTAACCCCATTCTCACCTTCTTTTGTTCCTTTGTCATGAGACTACTTGTCTTGCTCTGCCACACACCCCACCAGGGTGTGCAGCCACATCATAGGCACAGAGCTATGGGATCAAGATTGAGACTGAAAATTCTAAAACTGTGAGCCAGAACAACCCTTTTCTCTTTATAGGTTGGTTATCTCAGGTATTAGATATAGTGATAGAAAGCTGACTAACAAAAATTAGTTTTTTATTCTTGTTGAAAATCAGTTGGGTCTATTTCTGAGAGTCTGTTTCCAGGTTATCTATGCTACTGTGTTGATATGACCCTTTTCTAACGTTACACAGTCTTGATTTCTTCAACTATACCAGAAAATGCGTCCATGCTCCCATCCTGCTCTTCCTTTGCCCTTCCATAAAAGCTTTAGATTTGTCTTATCTATATCAACAAAACCTTTGAGGACTTGGATAGGAATTGTATATTAAATCTGTGCATCATTATAAGGAATATTGATATCTAGTGGAATCCCCACTTTTTTCAAGTTTTATCATTTTCTGTTTCTTTCAGTTCTAATTGGACTTGGGACACTCACTTGTACTTCCAGCATAGATCTGAGACATAAGAAGGCCAAGGAAAATTCTAGACCATATACTCATGAGGTTGAAAGAATGTGGTGCAATCATACACCAGAAACAGGAGGGCACTCAGAGGAAGAGGAGCCAGGGCTGTGGCTCCTCTGGAAGACTTGGCTCTTGAAAAAGTTTTTTTTTTAATTGAACTTTTTTGCATTTCATACAACAGTTCTTAATCAAATTTGGACCCTCTCTCCCATCCACGCCCCTCCCCCTGCCACCACCCTCACATATTTCACTATACATGTTAAGTCCTATCAAGTTGAGTATTTGTACCCAGATGTCACTCAGGGAGAGTTCATCCACTGGAGTCTAGTCAGCCTGTCTAGAGGTCTTAGGGAAGACCTATTCTCCCTCCCTCAGCAGTAATCAGTCTCCACCAGTCCCCAGACTAGTGCTGGCCCACCACCCACTTCCCTCGATCCACTCTAGGCCCTTGTCTGATAGAGTTGGCGTGGGTCTTAGGCTCAACACCATCATTGCAGCAAGTTCACATATGCCAGCTTCCAGTGACCTGAAAGCCTCTGCTTCCCTATGTTCATGGACCAACGCTGGCTCTTAAAATCTTTCCACCCCCTCTCTTCCGAAATGGTCCCTGAGCCATGGATGGATGAAGGTTAATGTAGGAGTCCTTTCCAGGGACACATACTCTGCTGTCTCTTATTCTCTAAAACTTGGCCAGTTGTGGCCTTCTTTGTGCATCACACTCTGTTGTACTAGGAAGCTTCACTGGTGAGAGCTGAGGGATGCTATATTCTCTCCACCCCTTATTCCGCTGTGTTCCATGAGCCTTAGGTGTAGAGGTTCCACTGTAGATGTGGCCCCTGGACTCGATATTTCTCAGACATATTCTCTGTGTGTGAGCAGTTGTGGAACTCTGCAGTAGCCTTCATCTGTTGCATAAAGAAGCCTCTTTGATGAGTGATGTAGGTACTTGTCAGGGTCACCAGTGAGTTGGTCTCTTTAAAAAGCTTTTAAAGAAGCTGTAAGGAAGAGGAACACCCCAGATTTACCCAGACTCATCCTGTGAGATGGTTGGAGATTTTGCTTTCTGGTCAGATACACTTATCCCTCATGTCATTTAACTTGTCTTTTCATGGACTTTTTCTGGGTCAGATAGGTTTCTATTTTTTTGAGATATATTAGTGACATTGTTCTTCGAAGCTGTGTGTCTTTAAGCACGGACGAACATTTATGAATCTGAAGGAATTCTGTCCAAATGAAAATTGTTTTGTCTCGCAGTTACTTAGACCGCTCCTGTGGATTGTTGTCTTCGGTGTAAGAGCAGGAATTGGACTGTTTAGTTTGTTTTTCCTAGTGCTGAAAGTAAGACACATGCTTAGCCTATAGATGCTTGTTCACAGAGTGCTATTTTTGCAGGCCGAGTCTGCCTAGGGGATGATGACTTGTCGTTAGAACCATCAGACGTAGTGCGTTCCAGAGGGAATCATGTCTGAGATGTTTAGATCCAAATGCCAGCCCGACAGCTCTTCCTTCCCATGGTGCACATGTCTCTCTTCTAGTTAGTCATTTCTCATAATTTACTATACTTTCTAAGGAAAGATTTGTATGCTGCCTCATCAACACAAAGTGCTAGGTCAGTGTTTGTTAAATGACTGATATCTGAAATGAACACAAAAGTGCTAGGTCAGTGTTTGTTAAATGACTGATACCTGAAATGAACACAAAAGTGCTAGGTCAGTGTTTGTTAAATGACTGATACCTGAAATGAACACAAAATTAATTTGAGATGTTTTGTGGATACAAGGAAAGGTCAACATTTTGTTAGTTCTAGGATATGGAGGCTGTGTGAAATGCTCGGAGGCTGCCTGACCATCTTTTGAAGATTTATTTATTTTTATATTATGTGTATAAGTGTTTTGCCTGTGTGCACGTAAGTGCACCCATGTTGTGCAATGCCCTTTGAGGCCAGAAGAGGGTGTTGGATCTCCTGGAGATGGAGCTAAGGGAAGCTTTTAGCCACCATGTGAACACTGGGAACTGAACCTGGGTCCTCTGCAAGAACAGCCAGTGTGCTTAACTGCTGAGCCATCTTTCTAGCCCTCTCTGGCCATCTTTAATGGAGGGAGCCTCCTCAGTGGGGAGTTCAGCTCCCAGGGTGTACTGCACAGGACAGCGTCAGCTTGCCCTCTGAAGCTTTGAGTTTTCTTGTGTTCTGTTTCTGGTAAAATCTCAACACAAATTGTGTCTCGGAATGTAAGCTGGTGTGGGTTTAACACATCCAGTGAAAGCCGTGGCGTTAATGGGTTTAGGCAGAGCGCTTTCCTCAGCTGCTTTTGTCAGGAGACATAGAACCTTGTCTGCTGGTTGTGAAACATCAAGGATTCTTCTTTAAATGATAGAATTGTTTAATTATAGAATTTGGAATACGCATCAGTGGCAGAATCCAATCCAAATTAAAACCAAATTATACATATGCATTCTCTAAACTGTTCCCAACTTGAGTGAAGGTGAGTTGAGTATCTAGTTTTTTATTTCCCCACAGAAATACTGAGTTTTCTCCCATCCTTTTTTTTTTTTTTTTTTTCTGAGACAAGGTCTCAGACTTGGAGCATGCTGGAGTCACTGTGTAGCCCAGCCTGGCCTTGAATTCATGACAGTACTTCTGCCTCAGCCTCCCAAGTGATAGGGTTAAAGACATAAGCCACCATGTCTGATTTACCTCCACCTTTTAAGGAATGCGTTTTCCCTTAAAGCTCTAAGACTCTTAACGCAATTGATGAAGGAAGGCCTCTAGGCTGCTGATGACCTGGCTTGCTTCCTGTCTCTCCAAGGATTCATGGCCCATTGGAGTATGTGTCCACGGACTCACAGTGTCTTCTGGCTTTACAAGTCTGCCAGTGTGGTTTGGGTTTTTAAAGGAGAAAGAATATTCTTAACCTGGAAAAGTTTCAACTAAAAGATGGGATAAAAAAATGAAAGCATATCAAGATTCTAGTTCAAATTCAATGTGAATGTAATCGTTCTTCCTGGAGGGGGAATTCATTCCAGTTTTCACCTTGAACAAACAACTGTGAAGTCCCTATGTAAGCTGCTGTTAGTTTTCTTCCTTTTCTTTTTTAATCTCGAAGTAGCTAAGTGGCTTTGTTACTCATGTGGGAATGGAAATCAGCTCTTGGCATGAATCACTTTAATTGAAATCAGTTTGTGGGCTGAGTTCCTATGCTGCTTCACGAGTGACGTCATTTCCTGTCTTTTCCCAGTCCTCACTGTTTTTCTAAGATAGTATGAAGCTAAGTATAACATCAAATCTTAAAGCAACTGTGCACCTTTTCCTGACTCACTAAGAATATTATCTAAAATTTTTTACCAATTTTTTTCTTTGTATACCCGTAGATAGCTTTATGGTTCAAAAGCATTTGGCAGAGATATTTTTAATGGAATCACAGCAGCCTAAAGTAACAGTTTGTGTAATTTGCTGGGTTGGTTGATTTAACAGAGGATTTATTTATGCTTTTATAGATAGAGAAAAAATGATAAAATATTTAAATAATGGTGTACTTTGGGCTGTACTTAGGACACAGAGGACATCATCTAAGCCTCAGTTGCTCCAGAGTTACTCACTCCTGGGGTGTAGCTTTTGATGCCATTACCTGGTAGTGTGAGCTAAGCAAATGGAGTTAACCGAGGCTCTCTGGGCACTTTAAGGGATGCAATTAGCAATCATGACAGTCCTCACTTAAGGAAAATGGGCTGGGGAAAGGAGAAATAATGCAGCTGTACACACTCACACACACAAACAGCCACACACATACATACACCTCACACATATACACACTACACACATATAAACACTCACACATACACACACACCACTCACACACATAGACATACATACACACTCATACACTTTCTTTCACACACACATATATACATACCCATGCATACACACATGCACACATGTACTCTCATACACACACCCCACACACCCCACACATACACACACATGCACATGCATTCACATACAGACACATATGCAAACATATACACTTACATAAACTCATACGCACACATACACACACATGCACGTACACATATCGTACACACGTACATGCATATACATACACATGCATATATATACACTCATGGGCACGCACACACTCATACACTCCATACACATATATACACGTGCACACATACACACATGTGTACACACATGCAGTCACGCAAACACGTACACTCTCACACACTCAAACTCATACATCAGCTTCTCCTTTGCCACCTCCTGTCTGGTTTGGGAGGGAGGCGAGAACAGAAGACAGAAAGGAGCAGGAGAATGAAGAGCCCCTTTAAAGGATCTTGGAAACAGGTGAGGTTAGGTGAGTTTGGGTGATAAGAGTTAGAGCAAAGAAACAGAGAGCAGTTAGGGGAGATTCCATCCAGAGATTAGCGCAGAGTGCCTGACATTGTTCATGGTGCATAGTAGGCATTCAGACATATTTGCTGAGGGAATGAATGGTTGTTTCATGAATCAAGGACCTGAGTTTCAGGAGCTCTGAAAGGCATGTGGGCCCTGCTCAACAGTCTTGAATGCTCACATGGAGACAGTTTTTTGTTTCAGGAGAAAAGGAGCCTTCCATTGTTTTCAGGAAGTGTGCAGCTGTTCCAAAGGGCATCAATTTCAGCTTGACTTCACCTTTGTCTACCAAGGTGTAGTGAATCTTCCTGTGGTTAACTGGGATATCTGCAGCTCCTTAGACAAGTGGCCTTTCCTCTGTCACCAACTAGCCACTTTTCATTACTGCTGTGAGGACCTTTCATGGAAGAAACCAGCTATGGGGCGAATTGTGCTGTGCTTCAAAGAGACAGCCTGAGGATGGGAATAACAGTTGGTTTCAGGTCCTGCTGTGGAAAGACAGCGCTGTGTTCTCCGCAGAGCCCCTTCCCTTGGACGCTGACTCCCACAACATAAGAGCAGGACCAGCATAGCCCACACTTCCAGTGCCCGAGTTGGCTCGTATCAACAGTATTCATGACTTACTCAGACAAGCCTTTAGTTTTCTCTGGGTAAGACAGTTACTTCTAGAACGCTAAGGTCCAATCTGGCCTTTTGGAAGTGCCACTAGCATGCCCCAATTATTCAACTGGAGAAATTTACACAATAGAGGAATGAGCATGTCTCCACCCTCCCAGTGGAGCCTACTGGCCGTTTCAAGACCCCACTTCTTCCCGTGTCTCAATTCAAGGTTGTCATCCATAGTCCAGGACCCAGAAATGCACACTTCTGTAGCTGAAAATGTGACAAAGAACAAAGGTCAAATAATAAGAGTCTCCTTTAATTTAAAGTTACAGTATAAATAAGTAGAACTTTCTGAGGTCAGTCCAGTTAGCCCCGCCCCCATCATCAAACATTCCGGCTTGGCTATTAAATGCCTTTCTAGGCATTTTCTTTTTTTACCACCAAAATTTCTTTAACAAAATTCTGTGGAATTTATTACTTGTACCGTCTCCCTGGCCAGCTCCTTTGGACTCTAGAATCATTTCCATTACAACCTTGTCTTGTGGGGTTAATTCAGGCATGCCTTTCTTCGTGGTATAAATTACAAGAAGAGTTGTAAATTCTGCTAAAAGAGGGAAGTCATTTAGCCTCCATTAAAGCAAATGCCAAGAAACAACTACATTGCGCTGTAAATGATTTTATACATAAGCCTTGTAATGTTTAGCCTTGCTAACTTGGACATTTCTGCATATTAGCACAGATATATGAATTCTGATGACTCATTTTATTTTCTTGTCTAATAACAACAAATCAACTCTAGTGAAATGTTGTAATACATGTACTCAAACTGCAAAATAAATCATTCTTCTTTTCCTCCCTCTAGTACAACACTGTAATATTCGCTGTATGAACGGAGGCAGCTGCAGTGATGACCATTGTCTGTGCCAGAAAGGATACGTAGGAACTCACTGTGGACAACGTAAGTAAGCCGTGTGTGGTTGTAGATGCTCACCCACAGATAGATTTGTGGAACTACAAAACAAATGCAGAAAACTTTCTTTGATGACCCAGGACATCACATGTTTACAGGTGCTCTAGGGACCCTTGCAGATGAACAGGTCACCCAAACACTGAACTCCAAATTTCCTTCCTGAATGTTGCTGGTAAATTGTTTGATTCTCCTTCTTTTCATATGCTTGCTTTATGCTTTGGCCTTTCAAGGTATAGAAGTCTTAAAAATTTTGCAAATGATCTAATTCATGAACTAGAGAATTCATCCTTTTAAAGCGTATGGTGCCGTAATGTTTGTTTATCCGTTGGATTGTACCACCATCACTGTGAACTCATCTTAGAACATTTTCATCACTTCAAAAAGAAATCCCAGCTTTAGTTCCAAATGTTTACCTTCTGGTTATTGGCTGACTTTCTCCACCTGAATGCTCAGGAAACATCTCCAAAGTATTTTAAATTTCATTTCTTCATTCTTTCCATACATGTCCTTTCTATTGATTAATGCTGCCTGCATCTCCTCAAGGTGTAGTGTTTATGACAGGGTATCCAGTTTATGGGTTCATTCACAAATACCATTTACTGAGTCTGCTCTCTACCAGTCCCTGTATACTGCAGAGGATGAAAATTCATTTTTAAAAGCTTTATTATTACTGTGGGGTAAACTATAGACCCTATGGAAAATTGGGAAAACTTCAAAGATATAGAAATTAAATAAGTATGATTCCATGATTCCAGATACTATCTTCTAAGCTTTTAATATATATTTGGTTCATGGCATCTTTTCACCTCATATTTTATTAGTAGTATATTCATGTCATTAACCACTCAACTGCTGGGTAAAACTTCATTATATACATGTTTTACTGCTAACTTGATAAAATGGTTAGTATTCATGTCGTTTACAGTTTTTGCTATTGAATGTATATTTTCTATAATGAAAATGTTACTATAAATAAACCAACATTTAGACAATGCCCTAATGATTACTCCTACGCTGCCATGTGGTAAGAGTATCGGTTGAGTTTTGTGCAGCCCAACATGGAGTGAAGGCAAGAAGAGTTCACCCTTCAGGCAGGGAGCAGTGAGGCTTTTAAGCAAATGCCCAGTGTGAGCTAAAGCACTGCATCAGTACATAGCATGGGGCATGGGCCGATCAGCCCCTTTGGCAACATTAGAGATTAAATGTAGAGCCGAGTGACGGAGGGAGGGAGAGAAATAAGGTCAGGGGTCAGGTTTTGACGCTTCTATAAAGTACACTGTTTCATGCAAGTTAGACAGGAAAAAGCAATAAGATAACATAAAAATAGCAACCAACTACACCCACTGTGTTCCTTACACTACTGTGCTATGTGCTAGGCACATTTTAAAAGTCTACATGTCTTGGGGTTGGTGAGATGGCTCACTGTGTAAAGGCATTTTCCACAAAGCCTGACAACCTGAGTTCAACCTCTGGGACCCACACAGTGGAAGGAGAGAACCAACTCCCTCAAGTTGTCCTCTGACCTCCACCCGTGTCCTGTGGAGTATGCACCCCCTCAATCAATCAATTAATCAATCAAATGTAATAAAACTACACATATTAATTCATATTACTATAATAACTGTTTTGAGTTAGAATCTGTCAGGACACATGGACAATAATGAGCAGGGCTGGAATCGGAGCCCCACTGGCCTGATCCACAGTCCATGTGTTTAACACTTTAAAATACTAGCTTTAGCCTCTTCACTTTACAGAGATTCACATTGAGAAATATCACCCTGGGAATAGGGGGAGGCTGAAATAGGAAGTCCTAAGTTAGGCTCTGGCTGCAGAAGGAGAAATGGGGATGGATTCCCAGGAAGGAGAGTCAGGGGAGATGCCAGGTGTCTACCCATGTGTATGTCCTGGATGGAGTCAGCCTAAAGCCCAGAATACAGCAGGTGCTCAATTAACACTTGTAAGTCAGAAAATATTTTCTAAACTTCAACTTCCTCATCTGTAAAGAGAGAGGTTTGACTTAAGCATGTTCTGCTTTTCTTTTCTTCTTTAACATGTCAATTCTGTCTTTGTTATAAGAGGCAAAGCAGAATAACTGACACTTATAAACTTCTCTAACTTTCATGTTGAGAAACAGACTCTTCTAATTTTTGGTGCTATGAACTGTGTAAGTTCAGGCCTTCAGGTGCCAAGTATCTGCTAACATGGAGTGAGTTGGAAAAGTAACTTATGGAGGGGGTGTTGGAGAATAAAAGGGAGCGGAATCAGAAGTATGAAGGAAAGGACTTCAGACTCCTACCATTCTGCGAGAGAGGGAAGGAAGGACGCTGTTGCAGGAGGGAGCCTTGCTCTCAAGTGCAGCTGTGATAGAGCCTTAGCCAGGCGGATAGACTAGTGCAAAGACCTTATGGTGGGCAGAAGTGGCCAGTCTCTGCCGTCCTGCTGTGTGTAGTCCTTGGCTGAGGGTATGTTTCTGGTACGGATATTGTAGGAGCCTTGCACAAGCAGTGGCTGGAAGCTGCCTGACACTTCAGCTCACAGTGGGTGCTCCAGCAGGGAAAAGTTTCAGGGCTCAATCCCATAACTGTCGCAGAGGTAGGAGCAAAACCAATGGAGAAAAACAGAGAACAGAGGATTTGAATGAAATGAGTAGGAACCACTTGAGCTGGGCTTGGGAGAGAGGGTGAGACTGGCACAATTGGCAGAGAAGTGTCCACCACCCGTGATGGAGATGCCCACACTGAGGTTACGCATGCAGGAGATGGTGCAGGGAGGACCCGGTCAGGACCTGAGATTTTATTTCTTAGGATAATCCTTTTGGTTTTCTAGACAGTTCCTCTGAACTTATCAGTAATGTCATAGATCTTGTCATAACATTAAACCAGATCTTCATTAGGATGCTTAAATTGCTGAATGCCAGTATTAATGTTTTCTCACTTGCAGTTATTTGTGTTACGTTTCTGCAAGCATGACCTCGACAGGAGAAAGGTTTCCCTTGCGGGAGGCCTCTCAAGATTGCTCATAAATTATAAGCGAGAGTCCACTTGCTCAAATGCAGTTTACATCCACTGAAGGAACACACAACTAGAAGCATTGCTCAGAGGCTGCATGTGTGGAGATAGTCAGGATTAACCCAGGTACCGAGTCACCTATTCAGGGAGCTTTCCCTAAAAGACCCGAAGATCTGCAACTGGAAGGGGACTGTTCGAGGAAATAGGGGGTGATTGTTTGGATTGTATTTGTTCCCTTTCTGGGGGCACAAGTGCAGCCTCATCAACCTTTCCTCTCATGTAAATCTCTCTGTTTACGTTGCAGCTGTCTGTGAAAGTGGCTGTCTCAATGGAGGGAGGTGTGTGGCTCCAAATCGGTGTGCTTGCACATATGGCTTTACAGGACCCCAGTGTGAAAGAGGTAAAGTTGTTTTTATATGTCATTTGCATCTAGCCAGTCTGGTGACTAATCCAGTACTAATTTACCAGACATTGAGTTTATGCAGCTCCTTCTTGAAGTTTGCCGTGCTTTGAGAGGTTGTGAGTTGTCCCGGGGAAGGTCTCTAAGATACCAAGACGGGGGCTGTGAGTCTGCTTGGCAGCCCTTACCAGCGGAATTCAGCATTCCATGGTGAGCTGGGAGGTAGCGTGGGCACTGGAATGGGAGAGTTTCCCATCAAGGTTGAACGTCACAGGATCCTGGCAAATTAGAGAAATGACTCCCTGCAAATCTACATAAAGAAAGGGGGAAGTTTAGAGTGACAAACACAGGGATTGTGTTGGATGCTGAGTGGGCAGGTCAGCTTGCTCATCTGGCCGTGGGCGTTCTGAGCACCTGCGGAGAGGCTGCCACCAGTATATGTATTTGCTGCCACCACGAAATGCGAAGAATCACCCTCACTTGTGCCTCTGAAAAGACCAAGGCTCAGCGACATCCAAGGATGGCCTCAAGGCCAAACACATAAGATGCCTTCAGTAGAACCCGGATTTCCTGTTTTCAAGTTTAATGCTCACTGGTGCTCCCAGTTAAAGGAATACTCTGCTGTAGATGTAAATATGGTATTGAGATATGCACAGATGTGTAATATTCTAATGAATGACGGCTTCGTTAATCGTCTTGTCTATATATTCATAGCCACTTGAGTATCACTCCTAGTTTTAATTGTTCTTACTTTATTATTTAAAAAACGAGTATTCTTTTTAAAAATGTGTGTGTGTGTGTGTGTGTGTCTCTGTGTGTGTGTGTGTGTGTGTCTGTGTGTGTGTGTGTGTGTGTGTGTGTGATGTATGTACTTACGTGGAGGCCAGAGAAGGCCATCAGGTTTCTCCCTCCATCCCTCTCGACCTTATTGTTTTTTCTTTGATTTTTTTATTGAGCTTCTGTGCATTTCATACAACAGTTCTCAATCATATTTAGACCCCTCCCCCACCCATACCTTACCCCCTGTCAGACCTCATGCATTCTGCCATACATGGAAGTACTATCCAGTCAAAGCATTTGTACCAGCATTTTTACATGTTCTTTGGTGCAAGCTCATCCACTGGAGTCTCAGCAGCCTATCTAGAGATCATCAGTAAAGTTTCCTCTCCCTCATCCAGTAGTAATCAGTTTCCAGCAGTTCCCAGGATACGGCCAGCACCTATCCCATTTTCCTCACTCCACTCTGGGCCCTTGTCTTATTAAGTTGGCATGGTTTTTGTGTTGGATGCTGCAAATTCACAAGCGTAAACTTCCAGTGACCTGAAAGTCTCTGTTTCCTGTGTTCATGGACCAACCCTGGCTCTTACAGTCTTTCCATTCCCTCTTCTGCATTGGTCCCTGAGCCGTGGATGGATGAGGTTTAATGTAGGAGTCCTATCCAAGGACACACACTCTGCTATCTCTTATTCTCTAAAACTTAGCCAGTTGTGGCCTTCTGAGTGCATTGCACCCTGTTTATGAGGAAGCTTCACTGGTGAGAGCTGAGGGATGCACCAGTTTTCTCTCTATCCCTCGTTCTGCTGTGTTCCATGAGCCTTAGGTGTAGAGATTACACTGTAGATATGTCACCTAGAACTGGGCATCTCTCAGATGTATGCTCTTTGTGTGTGACCAATTGTGGAACTCTGCAGTAGCCTCCATCTGTTGCAAAATGTAGCTTCTTTGATGACTGGTATATGGCATACTTGTCTGTAAATATAAGGATTCATATTAAGCATATGGTAAGAAATTTCATTTGTCTAGAGATATGACAGAGGTAGGGGTTTCTCTAGGATCTGTGACCTCTCCAGCCATGGGTATGTGTTTGACTGCGTTGACAGTACCACTCCCGAGTTCACTTTCATTGAAAGGACTGTAAGTTCAATAAGACAGCTGTTTATTACCCTTCCCCCCAATCTACTTTATTTATTTGTGACTGCTGGATATTTGAACTCAGGTCCTCTTGCTTGCATAGCCGGCACTCTTATCCATTGAGTCATAGCCCCAACCCTAATCTTAGTTACTTAGTAAAAACTTAAAAGGTACATGTTATATAAAACTATAATTGAAAATCTTCAGGAATTATCAAAGTTGTAATGCTCACTTTTATCCAGAATTGTATAAAGAAAAATCTTCTTCAAAGATGGATGTAAACATAAGTATCAGATATTAAACATGATTAAGGTCAATCACCTTAAACATGACTAAGAAAAGCAAAGAACATAGTGGTATGTGAAAATTGTTTATTCTTTTCATTTGTTCACGTTCACCTAATTTCAGCTATTTGCTAATAAACCAATGCTACATATTTTGGCAAGCGACTGTAGGGCCGTTGCTATTACTGTTGGATAGATTATACGGTGTTTCTGTTTATTGGACCACCCAGGATAATGCTGTGTGATGCGTAATTGCTGTGCTCATTGAACTGCATCTTGGGGTCCCTTTGGAGTTTGATTTAAAAGATTTCTTTTTACAACTTGCACACTTGGAGCTAATATACACCCAGTGGCATCCTGTGTAATAAGGCAACTGTTTCTAGTGGGTAGCACCATTCTGTGGCCTTGCTGTTTACAGAGGGAGGATCTTGTAGATTAGAATTGTTGATGTGTGTTGAGAGTAGTGTGCAAAGAGAGCTTTTCACATGGTGCTGCTGAGTTGTTTTGGAAAAATCATAAGATAAACCTAAAGAACATTTTAGCTGGAACAAAGTGGTCAATAGTTTGCTGCAGGTACTGATGTTCACGCCGTCTAAATAAAGAGGGCATGCTGTTGAACTGTGTCACAGCTACTACTTGAAAGATTTAATGTTTGCCAAAGATTAATGAATGAGCTGAATGAGTTATTATTAAATTACTAATCAAAACTTGCATATTTCTTGGAGGAGTCTCCAAGTTTGAGTGTGTAAATTTTAACTGTGCTTCAGGGAGAAAGACCATAATGTGTGCTGAGGTATGAAGGATGTGACTGCAAAGGATCTTCACAGTAATGACTATGAAAAAAAAATTTGTCCCCACGTGGCAGCTTTCCAAGCACTGGTTGGAGTGGAGGTTGGGGGATAGGAAGTGGGCTTCAACTGTCACTCCCCCTTGCTCTGCACATGAGCACAGCACCAAGCTTCAGTGAGGGAGAGAGACAAGAGTTCCTCTTCCCTCACACATAGGGAAGGGTCATCCTTCCAGAACTGTGTTTTCATTTATAGAATCTATCACTTGTTCTTCTGAAAGTCATCTTTTTAATTAACGAGGCAATATATCTTGTTATCAGCTATGTTTTTGATTTCATGAGTAAGGGAGAAAATGTGTAGAACTGATCATGACAATCTCTGCTGAAGGACAGGGAGACTTCACCCAGAGTGACGTCTTTTGATGAGCTGTGTTTGATGGGATAACCACCCAGTCCAGTTGTGTTGTTTTTATTGGGATGTGGTCAGAGAGGATGAATAGAAGCAATTAGAAGCATAAATATGAGTAACAGGGAGTTTTCTACCGGCCCTCCTCTGAGTCTTCCTTGGGGTCAGATGTGAATGGGCACACCCACTCTTCCACATCCTGATGCCTTTGTTCTGCTAAATTCCTTCCCAAGTCTCAAAGGTAAAGACAATACTTGGACTTTTACCAACTCCAGAAACTCTTTTAGCTGCTACGTTGCTTATCAGTAACGTGCAGGGAAAAGCTAGGTTGAAAAATCAGCAGTGGGGACGCAGGTGTCAGGGAGGGAAGGGGACACGTGAAAGCAGCCCTTGCCGCAGGGGCTGGCAGACCCGCCTCGGGTGGGCAGACCTGCTGAGGCTGGACTGGGAAGGCCCTCTTTTACTGGCATAATATTTAGACAAAATGCAATAAAAAACTAGGCTGGTTGTGACTTCATTTCATTCCTGCCTGGGCCACTGACCTTTGAGAAATCATGGCCCTTAGTTTCTTTTATGATATAAAAATGATCTTGTTTAGATATCTTTGTAATAATTTTGTTTAAAAATCTCAAAAATTATGTCACAGGATGCGGCCAGTACTGTTCTGTAAATCCAAGAAGTGCATTGGCTCTACTGTTTAGTGAGGATGAGACCAATACACAGTGATCCCGTTACAATAGTCATGTGATCCTCTCTGGATACACCATCTCATCAAACAAAGCAGACACGTCCTCTTAACTCGGGTCCTGTTTAGAGAGCTTCGTGGAATCATGAGTCATTTTTCTTTCCTTAAATTTTTTGGGGACTTTTTTGAGACAGTTTTTCTGCATAGTCCAAATTGGCCTTGAATTTGCAGTCCTCCTGATGCAGCCTCCCCAGTGGTAGGATTTTAGGTATGCACCACCACACTTGACTTAAAAAATTTGTTTTAAATAAATTGTATGGTGTATATTTGAGGTTTACAGCAAGATGTTATAAGGTTCATCCATGGTGACATGGTTCTTATAATGGAGCATAGTAATCTGTCTTCTCATTGTTGGTGATAAGAGCAACAATACCCACTTGTTAAACAAATAGTACACATTTTAATAATTAGAGTTGTTACGGCATTATTGACAGTAGTTATGATATAGAAATAAGCTAGTGTCCACTGATGAATTCATGGGTAAAGAAAATGTGACAGGCATATATGTAACAGACTATTACTTAGCCTTACAAAAGAAACTTGCCACAAATGTATAGGCCTGAATACATTCTACTAAGTAAAATAAGCAATATTCCAGAAGTTAAATATTTTACAACGTCACTCAACTATGAAAACTAATACAAAATTCAAGGCCAAAAAATAGTGGCAGATCAAAGTAGAGATTAGTAGACTGAATAGACCTAATACATGAAGAGAGGCTTTTCTTGTGCCTTTTCCCCCAGCATTTTTTCTGTAGGCATAGTTGAAATGTAGATTAATTTCCTTTTCTTCCTGGAAGTTTTGCAGAGCTGTGTTTCTCTCACTAATTTTATATCACTTTAATTGTTAGTGGTTATTAGTAAATTTTCCAGAGTAAAGGCTTCAGGCTAGCCCTCATTCTGATAGGGCCCTTCCAAAGGCAAAGCTCTGTGAACTCTGCAGATTTTTTTTTCTCTCAAGGTGACAAGCAATAACCTATTGTTACTAAAATCCATTGGAGTGTTCTAGGAACCTCACATTTGTAATTTAGTCTAATGGAAAACAAATAAGATATCAGAGGCAAAATGCCCTCAGGTGAGACTCTCATCAAAGGTGGTATTACATTGATTGCTTATTGAACAAACAAACTACACCATTGACAAAGATGTGTTTTCCTGGTTGGGTACCTGTGCTCTGAGGGTACCCGTGCCACACAGAGCTGGTGGCATGCAACCAGAAAGTGCCCAATTTCCATCTCAGATTCACTGTGACTCTCTCCTACCCTGGGCTAGTTTATCTGTTGCTGGAAATTTTCTGGCCTCTTTCCAGGTTTCTTAATGTGGGAAAGCGTCGTGTGTTCTTACCTTTGCTGGCATCGCCTTCGGGAGGTCTCCGGCCTCTAGCACCCCCTTGTTTCCCAGGCAGCCTTCCGGGAAGGCTCAAGCTTGCTCACAGCAGCCTTCTTTTTTAGTGACCCAGAGCTAGAAACTCTTGTACATTTTTTCACAACAAAATTTGCTGCATTGCAAGCCAATTTTTTGCATAGAAGTCCATCTTTGGAACCACCGTCTGCCCTCTGACACTTCACAACCTCAGTGCTCTGTGTCTTCCACAGCAGGGACTATGGTACTTGGGGCGGAGGGGAAGCAATCTTGGAGCCTCTCTGGTGACTTGGTATCATAAAATGGACTTCCTCCAGTTTGCCCAGAAGTGCTTAAGACCACCTGGTCCTCTCAGGCCCTTCCTCTTTTCTCCGACCTTGGAGACTTTATTACTACCCTTAGGGGATCATCATCTCCACCTTTGCAAGTTCTGGATGTGCTGTCACATCAGACTTTGTGTCACTTGTTGGTCTTGGTGCTTCAGTGGGTACCTTCATTTTAACGTTCTTATGTTAGCAAAGTTAATAATTTAACTTCTTAAAATGTGTGTGTACATATGCGTGTGTGAGTGGTGGGTGTGTGGTATGTGTTTTTGTTATGTTTAGGTGTGTGTGCATGGGACAGGCGTGTGTAAGCTGGAAGAAGAAATCGAGTGTCCTGCTCTATCACTCTCCATTTTAGGCCCTTGAGACAGGGTCTCTCACTGAACCTGGAGCTGGGGGAGCAGCTAGCAAGCCCCAGCCATCCTCCCAACTCCACCCTTCACGTAGTGCTGTGGTTATAGGCCTTTGTGCAGCTATGTGTGGCTTCTAATGTGGGTGCTGGGAAGTCAGGTTCAGGTCTGTATATTTGCTCTTGTCTGTATGCAAGTCCTCTTACCCACTGAACCAGCTCTCCAGCCCCAAAGGATAGGAATTTAATACAGCTCGTAAATTTGATACAAAATTTGGTATCATGCTTCCATCCTCAAAGATAGTTTTCAATTTTAATCATTTACTTTTTAGTTCTTGTGAATTTAAAAACTGTTATATTTATTTGTTTATTGTATTTGTATGTGCACATGTGTGCTCATGTATGTATGCTACAGCATACCAGTGGAGCTCAGAGGGCAGCTTTCAGGAGTCAGTTCTCTCCTTCCAGCATTGGGGTCCTGGGACTGAATACAGGTCATCAGGCTTGGGGCCAAGGACCTTTACCCAATCTTGCCATCCTCTTGTGAACTTTTAAAAGTTAAAACCATTTTATGTAAAAGACTAGCCACATTTAATATTTGGGTTGCTTTTTAGTCTTAGATGTTCAAAATACCACATAATTTTAACTTTTGTAGTAACCACATGAAGGAAAAAAAGGCAAACTTAATTTAAACATGTGTTTTCTTTTAACCAGATATATCCAGATTTTAATGGACAGTATTAGAGGTTGTTATTGAGCTTTATCCCATTCTTTTTTCCTTCCTGAGACTTTGGAAACCCTGTATTTTACCACAGTTTGAAGCAGCGAATTGCCCTTTGAGCTTGTGGCTGCCATACCGGACTACACAGCCCAGAGTGTTGCTTGCAACATGCAGAGCTAACTTCAAGTGAGGTCCCTTCAAGGTTCTGAGTTCCCTTCTTCCCTCTCCTTCTGCTTTTTCTTCAGCCTCTCAGAAAGCAGCATTTTTGTGAAACTCAAAGAGAAACTGCATTGATATTCAAAAGATAAACAAATTTAAAACAATACCAGGGGCCTCAGATTACAGTCTATTTATGAGGACCTTGTACTTGAATCTCGTTCAAGTATGAGTGATAAACACAGTCATGTCAGATATAACAGCTCTGGAAAATATCCACTAAAGGTCGAGCACTGACCTGTGTGCAGGAGGGAACCTGGCAGCACTGTATGGTTCTTGCCATCAGGGCCTAAAAGGAACATTTTTTTGCAGAGAGCCATGCATGTATGAAATACGTAACAAAGTAACTGAGCAGAGATGATAAGGGAAGATGAGAAGGATGAAGGGAAGGCAGTGGACATTTATCTAGAGACTCATCTTCATCTGGGGCCAAAGGAGGCCCCAGTCCTGTTTGGGAGCATCCTTCTATGGGCTGGAAACCTATGGGAACCAAGTGGAGATTCAAGATCAACTGACCTAACTCCAAAGAAGGGACGATACAGGTCTCTCTGGGGGTGCCTTTCTATTCTGCTCAAACATGCCTCTGTGCGACTTCTGCCTGAGGCAGGGTTTGGGGAGTAAATAAACGTTCTCCTGTGTATATATGAATTGGTGAGAGAACCAGGCTCTTTCTGGAACTATTTTAGCCTATATTATGGACTGCAGTCTAGAGACCCTTACCGATTTTATATGCTCAATTGAGAGTACCGCAGAACACTTGGTGTTTATGTTCCCTAGTAGTTATGGTCCCTAGGGAGTCTATGCTGTTTGGGGGTTTATGAATGTATATTGGACAAATATCTGGAGCTTCGTGGTCCAGATGATATGCCAAAGTACTTTTTGTAGAACATTAGTCCCAGGAGGGGTCCATGAAATGCAGTTTCCATGGTCAATATCATTTTGGAAACCCTATACCACATCTTTTTTTTTTTTCTTCTTTTTGAGAGGAACTTGGAATATTGACAAATTAACTCTTGGGAGTCCTGCAAGAATCAAACTTCTTTGACCTCGTTTAACTTAAAAACTAGATGTTTTCAAATCTGTCAATCTAGAATCTTTTTTTTTCTTTTTGTCCCTTAACACCTTTGACATCCTTATCCTGAAGGTCTGGATTCTGATGATAGTTACGGTCATTTTGAAAGTCATATCATGTGTCTGTGGCAACTTCTTTATGTTCCAGGTAGATAGCTCAGTTTCTTACACTACATCCACTGTGAGGAGGCGACTATCAAGTGTCTGAATGATTTTAGAAGGAGAACTTCATCGTACAGTCACTCTTTGTGTTTCTAAGAGGATTAATCTGACCATAAATTCAAGCATGTCTGAATTATCTGTCTGGATTTATTTCCCAAACATTATAAAGAATCACCTAGGTAGTGCAACTGTCCCATTAAGTACTGGTAAGTTCCTTGTTCTGGGTGGTGTGAAGTAGTTGGCATTCATGTGAGTTTCGTGATACCACTTTTAGAACTAGCAGTACGAGCCATTCTTACAGCTGGAGCTTACGTTTCTTTCCCAGTTGGCTCCTTCTCCTTCCAGTTGTTTCCTGACCTCAGGATTCTCCTTCAGCTGACCCGTGAGCTCCCTGCGCCCCTGCCGACATCACCACCTCTGCCTCCCACCTGTGCATGTTTCAGTGCATAGTTTAATACATCTAGTAACATTTTTGGGTTTGCTGTTCATTTTAAAGATTAGCCATTTTAGCCTTTTTGTTCCTGTAATGATTTCTTATTTTTTCTTGAATTGTGTGGCCCAGACTTTGTGTGCAGGGGGCGGCAATATTACTGATGATTTTTTTTTAATGACATTTACTAAGAAGTAAGGAATGAGCTTATTCACCTTTCAAAAAAGTTTTGCCTATGTGTGCACTTATTGATTCGTATGTCAAAATATGTGTATCACCATAAAATAATCTAGAATCCTGTTTTATGGTTCAGAAAGCCTTTTCAGCAAGTGATAATATTTTGAGTTTTCTTGAAAATATTTTCTTAACTGATTGGAACATAGCTGATCTATTGATTTTTTAAAGTGAATCATCATCCATTTTTCATGTTTGCTTTGAAATGTAGTCTTATCAGTTTCATTATCTGGGAATCACAAAATTGCTGTACTCTTAAGGCTGATAAAATACTGATCTATATGCAATCTCTCAGCCACATTTTGGTACGCCCAATGAAACATAGATCAAACCTGCACCTGAAATTCCTCCTTTCTCATCAAGTACCAAGCCTCATACAGAGAAGAAAGTAGATATTTATTAAGTATCAGATGGTTTCCAGACTCTGTCTATGGAATATTGAGGGTGGTGAGAAATATTTAAATATCAAATGTATCTTTAAAATTTTTAGAGTTTATGTGTATGAGTGCCTGCCTGCATGTATGTATATGTGTATATCATGCTTGGCACCTGTGATGGTCAGAAGAAGGCATCAGATCTCCTAGAACTGGAGTTACAAATGGTTGGGAACTGCCATGTCAGTGCTGGAAACCAAACCCAGGTCCTCTGCAAGAGCATCAGATGCTCTTAACCACTGAGCCATCCCTCCAGTCCCTCAAATAGACCTTTAATAAAGTATTTTGACAAGAGTTGTCTGAACAGCTGGCTAACAGGTCAGCCCCATTGCATGTGGAGATGCGAGTGTTGACGTCTGTGGCTGAGCCGTGTGCAGTGAATTTTGTGGACTACCTGTATGACCCCACTTTCCTCCCATAATCCCTCAACCACAGTCCCTTTGCTCTGAGCTAGTTCAGAAGAGCTTTAAAAGTAAACAATAGAGTGGAATATTTGTTTCCTCAGAAAATAAAAATGTTCCGATGGTTCAATTCATAAAACAGGACTATTTCTATTTCTGTCTGGAGAGCTATTGCCCCTGCTGCCGGCCCCACAGAGGTCCTATTGACCTTCACTGTTGCAGGACACAGAAACAGGTCAAACAGGAAGGCCTGAAAGTTGGGGGCAACTTTTACCCCAAGATAAAGTGTTTCTGTAACTGTGCCCTAGCTTTTGAGGAGTTGCTTCTTCCTTCAAGTTGCTGGTGGAATGCTCATGCCCCGTTCGAGAGTCCATTCTTTAAGTCAAAGCTCATGAACTTCAGAAGACTGCGGCAAAGCCAGCCTCCTTCTTTAGAAATTTGAATCTATTCTTTGTGTGATTTATAAACTTCATCTAAAAAGTGGAACATATTTTGGAACTTTCTTATAGTGTGGGGAAATAAGAGCAGAGGCACACCAGCATCCTGCCGATCGAGCTGCTCTGGGAAGTGCAGTGCGACAGAACTGAGCTTTTCTCTTTGAGGAAAACAGCCCTTAAATACCATAGAGAATTCTTGAATTGTTTTCAGATAGCATAAGTTGGAGTGGGATAGATTCTTCCTTTTCAGAACTCATTAGGCCTCCTCTCTTCCTGGAGTGTTTCCACTCACCAAGCACAACCACACTCTCATAGGACCAGGCAGAAGGCCACAGTATGGCCCTGCCAAGCACTCCACAGGAGCTCAGGGCGCCGCTCTTCTCATGACTTTTAGTGTGTTAGTCTTTACTTTTCACGAATGATAGTAAATAATAGCAAAATTATTTCCAGAACTAAATTGTCCTAAAGGAGCCATCATTCCAATTTAAAGTTATATGACAAGTATCAAAAAAGTGCTTATATAGGAAGGGTATGTTTTAAAATGCCTTATCATTCCTAGAATATTTAGGTAAGAGCAAGGTCTTGGAGATAACCTGCCATTTGCTGGCCATGAGGCCTTAGGCAAGTAACTGCATGTGCTTCAGCCCCAGTTCCCTAGTCTGCACAATGGGTGTGATAAGAGTGCTTATCTAGTGAAATTGTTGAGGCAGTTCAATGAAGTAATTCATAAAGTGCTTAGCACGGGGGCCTGGCACACGCTGCATGCTTAACTGCCAGCTGTTAGCATTCCCATCTCAGTGAAGGTAACCTTGGCTGGAAGTTGTTACTTCATAAATGTTATGAGATTTTTCTGTCTGAGTGAAGGTAGACCTGTATGTAGAGGCCCTATTGTGATTGTTTTTCTCCATTTAGAAGTTTTGTTATTTTATTTGAACAGCATAGTATTTAGATCTTCTATTCAGATGCAGTGAACATTCCTCATTGGATATAATATCAACCATATGTGTTTCCTTAATACATATCCAACTACTGCATACAATTGTAAGGAAGATTGAAACTATATTGGGACAAATTGCAATAAATGGAGGAGAAAGTGAAGAGGTCACCCAACCCCTCCGTACAGTGTCATGCTGTTCATGGCCATGAGAAACATTTGCTGTCCCAACAAATACCTGAAGTTTATGAAAAGGTTTTGTTCACTTTTATTGGCACGTAAACCAAATGAGGAGTAAACATGTCACTTCCTAAAGAGTCAACAGTGAAATATATAAGAACTACTTTACAAATGTGCCAGTGTTGGTTACTTTTCTCCTGGCTGACACAAGGTATCTCACAAAAGCAACGTAAGAAAGGAGCTTATTTTGGCTCATGGTTTAAGAATGGGTGTAGTCCATCATGGTGGAAAAGGCATGGCAGCAAAAATGGGAGGTGACTCATTACATTATGTCTACAGTGAGGAATCAGGGGAAGTAGGACTGGATAAAGCCTCAAGTCCCACCCTGAGTGGCCCACTTCCTCCAGAGAGGCTTCACTTTCTAAAAGTTCCACAACGTTCCCAACCAGTGCTACCAAGCAGGGACCACGTCCACATGTATGATTATGGGAGATGTTTTACACTCAAACAATAACTGTGCTGCTGCTAGAAATGTAGTGTTCTAAAATCGCTGAGAGGAATCAGGTAGTAAACATTAGTAAAATTAACTGAACAGCTATACAGAATGTATATTCAGCTCTGCAGTAGATAAGGGAACTCGGGTCTACAAATACAGCATCATCAGGCTGGGCGTGGGAGATGCATCTAACCACAGAACCACATCATTTTTCTTTTGCTGCAAAGGAGCAGGAATGGTCCTAGCACACTCACACTAGAAAACCAAAATGTTGGAGTGATTGAAACCCATAACTTCAAGTCATCTTCATTAGTGTTAAGTTCTGTGAAATTTAGTCATTAAATAATAATACATAATAATGTATCTTGCCAGATGTGGTGGCACACGCTTTTAATCCCAGCACTCAGGACGCAGAGGCAGGTGACTCTCTGTGAGACTGAGGCCAGCCTGATCTACAAAATGAGTTCCAGGCCAGCTGGAACTGCAGGGAGACTCTGTCTCAAAAACAAAACAAAACAGAACAGAACAAACAAAAAAGACACTCATGCTAAGAGGAAAAGAGATGCAAACTTATCTATGATGTGTGGTTAATTTTCTAGGCACTGTGTAAAGGAGTACGTGTCTGCAGTACTAGATGAAATACAGTCAGCTCCTGGAAAGGCATTCTCATGGGAGGGACTGCAGCATGGGCAGAGATTCTCTGGGAAGCCCTGCATGCAGTGTGTTAAGAAACGTGCACGAGTACCATGATGCCCCACTCTTGGGCATCAGAATAGGTTTTTCTTTAGGTCAGTAGTAACCTGTGGCTCAGATTACAGATATAGATATGTTTTGATAAGCCCCCAATACTGATTCTGCTAGGCGAGAGGATTATCAGAGGTTTCTCTTCAAAGTTGGAGGGACCTTAAGAATTATGTTACCACATTGCCTTTTCTTTCATTCTTGTGCTCAGGTAGGGACTCTGAACCCTTATTTTCCCCCCTGGAACCATCATTAAGTTGGAACTTGGGTGACCTAAACATTTGTAAAGCAACTATATCACAAAAGGGGATTGTTCAGGCACCATAGGCTCCGAGACAATGCATGCTTTTGAATAGACTTATCCCCTGGGGAACGCCTTTGGACTCAGTAATAGCAGTTTTGCCTTCCATAAATCATTTGCTATTTGGACAACTTGTGGCCACCTCCTCAGTTACAAGATACATTTGTAATAGTTTATCTGAACAATAGCAACAATCATCTAGCAACACAGTGTTTGGTCATGTCATTTTTATAATGCCATGTGTGGCTTCGTAGGCTTTAGAGGAATAAGTTCTTACTGTGTCTAAAAGATATTGAAAATAAATAGCAAATATTGCCCACTGTGCACAAGGGCTGAAGTCAGTCTACATGATGTGGCTTTGTATAAGAATGACCAGAGGGGTTTTACAAGTTGGTTAGCACTGTCTTACTCCATGAGGAGGGATTGTATCTGTCTTGTTTACCATTTTATGGCCAGGATCAGGCATCTAATAGCTCAATAAGTGTGTTGGTTGGATGGTTGGTTGGTTGGTTGGATGAATAAGTGAATAGCTTTAGGGAGTTGATTTCTTGAATTTTTTGTAAATCAACTAAGAAATGACCAATCCACTATCTGTTCCTAGTGGATAGCTTTTCCTTTAATTTTTTTTAAAATTAATTTTTTTAGGTTAGTATTCAAAGTAGTAAGTTTCATTATGGCATTTTCATGTATATGTCTGAACATCCCTTAGCTTTTAAAAACCATCAGCAAAGTCAAACATAGCTAGTGTATTCAGCAAACCCTGCTTTCTCTCACCTTCTCACTAGCTCAGTGAATGTCAAAGCCTCCATCTCAGACAGTCTTTGAAGTAACTCATACTTTATAGCTAAGGACACTAGGGCTGAGGGGACCACATTGACTGCTCCAAGGCTGGGTGTCTCTCACATTGGCATAGCTATTATTGATGAATCCTCTTAGCTGTCTTTATTCCCTCTCAGTTCAAACACCTTTTTGATTTTGGACCAATTCACTCTTTCTGTTCTCTATCCCTTAGTCCTCGGATCAGTTTTTTTTAATTCTCAATTTTATATGACTAGGAAGATCTTTTGGGTTGAATTTATTCGGGGGCAGTTGTCTTTAATTATGCTGGGATGTTGTATGGTAGAGACTCTGGCTGAAGCTGTGATGAATATGATTTTTACTGAGATATAAGGGATTTGGAAACTCATGGAAATTGGGTTGTGGCTCTCATAGGAAGAGAACGTGGTCTCTGGGGAGCTTGAGAACACAGGCATGGAGCCACCTCGGTGTGAGTGATGTGCTATGTGTTGTTCTGTGCACATGTCTTGTGGCACACATTAATTTTTTTCACCTTTACTCATCTGATATGTGTGCATGCATGCATGTGTGTGTGTGTGTGTGTGTATGTGTGTGTGTGTGTGTGTGTGTCTGTGTCTGTGTCTCTGTGTGTCTGTATGTCTGTAGGTCAGGGAACAACTTGTGAGTCAGTTCTCTCTTCGACTATGTGGGTTCCCAGGAATCAAATGAAGGTCAACAGACTTGGTAAGTTCCTTGACTCTTGAGCCATCTTGCTGACCTTTTTTTTTCTGTTGTTATTGTTGTTGTTTGTTTGTTTTAAGTGTGAAGTGAGACCAGGGTGTTAGAAGGAGGAATCAGGAAGAGCTGAGATTCAGTGTTCTTTTGTGATCAGTTTGTTTTGTTGATGTACATAACGAGAGATTTGAAGTTTCTTTCTTGTGAAAACAACTGAGAATTTAAAGTAGACAGAAGTCTGTTCCAAGAGTGTGAGTTCTGTGAAAACAAAGCTTTGGGACTTTGTCTGGTTACAGTAGCTAGAAAATGTCTAACATCTAGTAAATGTTTGATATATACTGAATGCTTGGATCAGAAATGTCCCGCCTTTATCACTGTTAATGAAAGGACGGGGTTCAAAGTAGAGGGTGTGAGTGGCCAGTGCGTTGTTATGGTGATGGTTTGTGTTTAGCCTTCCTGCTACTCAGCCAGCCTGTCAGAGCGGTGGTAAGAGTCTGCCCTTCTTTACAGTGTATGTGTTTCAGTCACCGTTCCTTTGAGGCAATTCCTACTCCTCTGACTCACTGTGCTTGATTATAAACTCATAATTGGCTTTGGTTTAACTCTCTAAGACAGAATTGTAACTATAGCTAATCTGTGGCTGAAAATAGGGGTAAGAATGACAGGAATTAAAATGGATTGCTTCGGGTAGCCTAAAGTGATGTGGATTAATATGCTATCATTGTTCTTTCCCTGAGAAACATTTGGTCACAGGAAGATCTAGCTTTAAGGAGAAATTCAAATTCGGGTGTGTGGCTTTTGGCACAGTCCGTGATCACTGGAATGGCCTAAAGTGCACTGGGTTCTTTTTTTTTTTTCCCATGCTTTACTTTGGGTGTTCAACAAGACACATTTCCTGCCTGTAGGGTTATTTATCTACACCCGTAGACTGAGTAGTGCCTTGCCAAGTCACTTGGAAAAGCCAGTATACAGAGTGGATAGAGTAGACTAGGCAGAAACACCCCCAAAAACCTGAAAATGAATGGCAGGGATGATATAAGGTGTTCCTAGGGCAATGGAACAGAGGTGCTTGATTGAATGCCAAAAGGCAGAGGTTTCTTCTGCTTCCTGGTGCTAGGAAGTGGCAGACATTTGACAGATGCTTTTCAGTAGTCCCATGAACTACAAATGTCACATTTGTCAGATAGTCAGAAGCCTAAAGACTACACATGTTCTTTTAGCCATGGTGCATGCCTGTTCGTGCATGGGGTGGGGTGGGGGGGCTCTGAGTTCTTTGATAGTTACAATATGAATCGATTTGAAGGTCTGTTGCCTGGAGAGGAACTGGAAAAATTGGACTAGGAAGAAAAAAAATGAAAGTATGATGTTGAATTGAGAAATAGAAAGAAGTGTATTTGGAAATTTTAAGCTCTTTCTTTTAACTTCAGTAACATCAGAGAAGAATGAATCAAATGGTAGCATCCATCTCAGTTGGTCTCTCCCTTTCTCTCTCTCTGTCTCTGTAGCTATGGCTGACTCTTGCTTCTTTATACTGTAATTGTACAGTATTGAAGTGTTAATATGGGATTATAACGTCACAGCAAGAATTCTTATCCAAAGCATTTTGAAGGATCCACAGACCAGGTCAATAACCGTCTTAGGAACAAGAAGAAATTGTTCCTTTATTCATCACAAAATTATCCTTTATATTATTGTTTGAATTCTTTTTTCTTGTTTATTGTTCAGTAATTTGTTCTATTTTAGAATATTTACCATTATATAGAGCTTTCAGGTTTTAGAATAGACTCCTTTTTTTTCTAACTTTATAAAGTTAATCTTGATGACAACTCTATTAGTCCTGATGGTTGCTAAAAAGTGACATGCCCTGCCACACTGAGAATAATTTAGGTGAGTGAAATCAAATGTGCATGGGCTTGCTAACATGTGTGAAGAACTCATTAAGTGTGTGTCCCAGGACACAGGAGCCTGAAGGAGCCTGACCCGTAATGTGGCTTCCTACTGACTTATGAAAAGATGGAGCAGAGTATTTGTTTCTTTCTCAGATCATTGTGGACTGAGGTAAGACTCATAGGTTAGTGAAAGAACTTCCCGCGAAGGGAAAGGTTGCTGTGACATTCTTACCACTGTTCTTCAGAAGCCTGATCTTGTTCCAGGTGGGGTGGATTTCAGAAAGATGTTTTTGGGGACTACAGAATTTGTAGAGTGTAAGAAAATGAGTGTTTCAAATTTTCCTCCTTGGTTACTTGTAACTATAGTTGCACATGTATTTGAAATCATAGTATAAAAGGACAGCATTATAGTCATTATTAAAATCATACAACTATCTTGCTCCATACAGAGTGATTTCTAAATTCATTTGGCATAGTATTTTTTTTCCTGGCATTGTATTTTAAAAAGTTGGGTTTTGTCCTGAAATTATCAAGTACAAGCACGCGAAGTTGTTCGTCTCTGCTGGAATTGTGCTCAGATCAGCATCACGACACAGAGCTCTTCCTGCCTGCCCTCACTCCAGAACCATGTTCCCCCACTGGCTCCCAGTTCTTGAAAGTGTCTACAAGCCTTAATAAGCTAGAGATGCATTTTCATAGTTGACATTTTAAACTTCAAAATAAATTTCAGAATGCACTTTGGAGAGCACATATCCAGCAGTGGGACGCTGATGGAGCTGAGTGACAGACCAAAGACCACCTCCAGGACCCAATTCACACTATTGCTACATAGCTCAAAAAGAACGTTACCAGTGAGAGTACTGTCGCAGTTCAGCCATTTACCTCTCTCTGAATAGATACCTGGGTGTAGGATACCCTGAGCCTTTTACCTGGGAATTTTGAATTTTCTCCCCTACTTCTGTTTTTTATTTGTTTGTTTTGTACTGTTTTGTACAGAGTCTCCTTTGTCCCAGCTGGCCTGGAACTTACTATGTAGATCAGGCTGGCCTCAATCTCACGGAGATCTGCCTGCCTCTGCCTCCTGAGGGTTGGGATTAAAGGCGTGCGTCACCATACCCAGTGTCCCTACTTCTGTTTTAATGAACAAATTAAAAATAGATTTGAATGATTTGTCAGCCCATTCGGCAAACAAAATGCTTCCTCCTCACTAGCCAGCTCACTCCTTACCCCACATCAACAAGAGTCATGGACGCTCACTGACAGGTGAAATGTGGAAGCAGAGACGGCAGTGTTGACCAGAGGGTGATGAGCGTTCTCAGGCCGCTCAGTTCAAGAAGAAGCAAGCCTTGTTTACTTAAGAGGCAGACCTGCCAGGGTCCTCCTTGTACCTCACTGTGAAAATGCCACAGAACACGACAGTGGAGAATACTGAAGGAGAAGATAAATGAAGTGGCCAGGAAAGAGTGGAAGGAGACGTCTAGATACTCACCCCCTTGGAGTTAATCATTGCTTCATGAACTTAAAATGTCTTTTTGTTTTGAGAACCAAGTTTCTGATTCAAGTTACACAAGAGAAAATATTATTTGGCTTGAGAACGGAGAGACCTTGGTTCACTTGAATTCGTGCACAGATTCTTTTATCATGGGGGAATTGCAATTAGGGCTTCGGGATCTTGAGAACATGATTGTGACCTAGTTATTCCTGTACTGCGAGTGCTCAGAGGAGGCACTGGCGAGAACTGAAAATAATGAATTAAGAGTTTCCAGCTGGGATGTGATGAAAGCATTTTTGGGAATCTCTGTCTTGGCTAGACTGCCTGGGTTAGAACGTGGAGAGGCCTGGACTAGTAGTAGTATATGACAGATTTATAGCCCAGTTGATGTTGGGCATCAGAAAGAAAAAAAAAAGGCTGAGGTTTAAAAATGGCTTGAGAACTCCGACTATTGAAAGAATTGCTATTGGACAGATGGTGAAGAGGGAGGGGAGGATTCTGTCTGCGGAGGGCCTCATAACTGGGGTTGAGGCAGCGGCTCGGAAACAGGAGGGTGCTTTTTCGGAGGGGGGGAGAGTAGCTCCTCTTCCAAGATCCCTTCTTTGCCCTCTCTGCTGACAGTTCTCTGAGGCCCCTCTTTTATCTTGTGGCTTGCTCACCATTCACCTCTGCCCTTAGGCCTCCCACGTCTGGAGGTCAGAGACTTTCCCCACTGTGCCACACTCCTGTTCTTTATTGGAGCCTCGGCTGGCACACTGGTAACATGCAATAGGCTCCTGGGAAAACTGTGTCTCGTGAATGGGTGTATGGATGGTGTCGTTTTAAGATGGAAATTCGTGTTAGTTTCTGTCTTCTCTCGACCGTCTCTCCCTGCTCTCGTCTCCGTCATCTTCCATCAAGCATTGATTAGGATAGGCCAGGGTATGACTACCCATAACACAAGGTTCCTGTGCTTCCAAGCTCATCACTTATTGAGAGAAACCCATGTGACTGTGCGGGGTGTAGACAAGGGTGAGACTCCTGCAGTAGGCACAAGGTAGACTGAGAGGGAGAAGGAAGAGTGTTTCAATCAGGTGAAAGGCCAAGGAAAGGTTTATCTTGTTTTTATTTAATTTATTTTTATTTTATAAGTGAATGTTTTGCCTGCATTGAATGTAAATGGACTCACATTGTGTAATACCCACAGAGCCAGCAGAGGGCACTGGATATCTGGGAACTGAAGTTATGGATGGTTATTAGGCTCCATGTGGGAGCTGGGAACCAAACCCAGATCCTCTGGAAGAAAAGCCAGTGCTCTTAGCCACTGAGCCATCTCTCCAGCCCTTTATCCTGTTTTTAACGGAAGATGGAGTAGAAAACTAGGATTTGTAAAACTTGATGAAATCAAAGTAACTCAGAAGAAAGTATAAGACCTTGAAGTGTGACCTAACCTGACCAAGGAAACTGCAGGTGGTCCACTGGGATGGAGACAGGCGATCTGAGAAGTGGTTCTTGGAGGAAGTGAAACCAGCTGTCTTTTTAAATACAAGGTGTGTTTATTGCGATAATCAAATGACTTCTTAGCACTCCACAGCGAGGCAGGACTGCTCAGCATGACTTTTGGTGGTCTTGCCTTTCCATTTCTTGGCTTTCTTCTTCCCATAGATGTCCTCTCGTGAGAATCCAGTGGAGCTGGGAAGCAGGACACTCAGTTCCTTGTCAGAGAATTATTTATATACAGACACCATGGGTTTAGTGTGTGTGTGTGTAGGTGTGTGTGTGTGTGTGTAGGTGTGTGTGTAGGTGTGTGTGTGTAGGTGTGTGTAGGTGTGTGTGTAGGTGTGTGTGTGTAGGTGTGTGTGTAGGTGTGTGTAGGTGTGTGTGTGTAGGTGCATGTCGGTGTGTGTGTCGGTGTGTGTGTGTAGGTGTGTGTGTAGGTGGGTGTGTGTGTAGGTGTATGTGTGTGTCTCTGGGTGTAAATGTGTTTGTGGTGTGTGTGTATGTCCTTATGTATATGTATATGTTTGTAGTGTATTCATGTATGGTATATGCGTGTGTGTGTGTGTGTGTGTGTCTGTGGTATATTTATGTCCAGATGTTTATGTGTGTGTTTGTGATTTATGTGTATATGTCTGTGGGTGTGGGTGCATGTGACTGTTGACATGCATGCAGAGGCCAGAGATCAGTGTTGGATATCTTCCTTATTGTGCTCCATCCCAACTTTTTAGAGACAGAGTCTCTCACCGAAGCGGGGGTTTGCTGTTGACCTGGCGGGCAGAGCCTCTGAGCTGAGCCTCTGAGCTCTGCCCCTCCTCTGCCTGTGCTGGGGGCCATATATGCAACGATGCTTCCAGCTTCCGTGTGGGCACTACCAAGCCGAACTCAGATACTCATTTTTGCAAGGCAAACACTTTACCCACGGAGCCATCTCCCTAGCCCCTGCTTTAGCTTTTAAGAACCAAGTTCAAATCTGCCAAGTCCATATAATCAAAATGCCTCTTTCAGCCTCGTTTTTTTATTATTATTAGTTTATTTTTCAGATTAGTACAGAGAGGAAAGTGGGTTTTGCCATGTGAACCTCACGCATACTTTATTTTTCTTGATCCCCCCCCAACTCTTCCCACTCTTCTCTGGTTCCCCTAGTTTCTTATCTGTGACAGTGGGTAGGGGGTTTCTCTGAGAGAATGTCATTTACTGGAATTTCCACAAACTTCATGCCAGACAGGAACTGTTTCTGATTTATAATCTGGAAACATTTCCTTCCGGAACCGGTTTTTATATTTAGGTTCTAGGACTGCCTAACTATGAGGTATCACAGAACTGATACTTCTAGGCTAATTTGGTCTACTATAAGCTCTGAATCATGACAGATTTTAGTATTAATATCCTTTTATATGTGACAGATTCAGGATCAGTATTTGCTCATTTAAATTGGTATTTAAAATTACATGAGCAAAATGATGATGATGCTGATGTTGAGAAAAGTGGGTGCTGCTTGGTGGCTCCCAAGCTTCTAAGTGGAAGCCTTGCCTGAGAGCCTGTGGAAGTGACTGCATGTTCTTGAGCTTTTCCATGTTTTAAACATTTTATTAACATTTCTTGGATCTTTTGTAGCTCATAATTTTTATATTGGTCTGGTTTCACCATGATAAGAACAGCGGGAATGTTCAGGGCACTGACGCATCCATACATGGTACTTGCACAAAAGTAGGGTGCTTAATAGATACTTGTTGAATGAGAAAATCAGGATTATATTTTTAAAACATATGTCTGCTTACTGCCTTTAGAAAGAAGTCCAGATTTCTTTGCAAGAGCCACTAGATTGTTTAGAGTCTGGAACTCGTAAGCCTTCTTTGGCCTTATCTTCTGCTGTCCCAGCCACAGCCCTGTCTGCAACATAGGCTCACAGCACGGTGTTCTGCTCATTCTTTCTATCAGACACAGTCTTACTGATGCAGCAGATGAACAGTTTACCTCTAGACACCCTGTAGAAGAACGGCTTCAGTACTTCCAGACCATTTTGGATATGCTTCTGTAATAACTGCCCTGGGCCATTTCATTTTCTGAATTTACCTCCTCCTCCAGTTTGTACGCAATATGGACTTTGCTTTTGTTTTCTACCCTGTGTCTCTGATTATCGCAAGGGACTCAGTCATATGCACTGAGTTAATAAACAGGGTGACTAGGCCAGCGTCATGGCCTCAGGACAGTCCAGTTCTTCAGCCCCCACTGCATATCCTGTGACAGGGTCTTTGTGACTGCGACAAGATTAAGAGGTCTAACCCTTTTCTGGAGCATCACTGGGCCATGCCTGGGCTGTATTTAGTCTGTAACCCCTTTTGGCTGTGCCAGTCTAGGAATGACCGTTGTGGCTGTGTTCTTCAGAACACAATCCTTTGTAAGACCTGGGCCTATTGTGTAAAGGCATTGAGCGGGCAGTGTGACCCTGGAGACCCTGAAGGGACGGCAGGTGTTCTGGCCTGCTCTGTCTGAAGCTATAACCTAGGTCCCAGGAAGCCACTGCAGACACATACGACATCCTGACATCCTTGTTCCTCAGCAGTTGCTTACTCTTTTTTCCCCCCCACAAAGATCATCCTAGACCAAAACCAGGTGTTCGGGTTTTGTTTCCTCCTTCCTAATTTCCACATCAGCCCTACAACCTTCCTGTTTACCTAAAGACCTCACTTTAGCCTTCACACCTTCTGTAATGGCCAGAAAGGCCTCCCTGTATAATCCCTGCCTTGGTTTCAATAAGTGAGCTGTCCACTGACACAGTGTCTGGGGAAATTCTTCCCATCACACTCTGGGTCACCTGAGGACCTGTTTGACTGCCGTCTGTTCTCTGGGATGGCTGGAGCACAGTGGCCGTGCTGGAGATGGAGACCCACCCGCAGTCCTTCAGTGTCATTGCCTCAGTCCTCTTAGGAATGACTTTCCTGAGAAATGAGAATCATCAGCACATGAGGCTAGTTATGAGGGTTTCTTTGTTTGTTAAACATCTACCTGTAGGGATTATGGCAGACATCAAGGGACTGTGAGAATCCAATATCTCTTTGCTGGACCACAGATGGTAATTGAGAGCTGCATCTTAGAATGTGAATATAGATTATTTTCCTTAGAAGTATGATTTCACATTTGCTATAGTTTATTTGGTACTGACTGTTAATCTGGTCACCTTTGGTGTTTTCTTGACTTTATTTCTATTTTTCTTTGCCTGGTAATTCCCTTTGCAATCAGGACACAAGTGCTACTTGTGTTCTATGTTTTCCCACACATGCATATTTAAGAAATATCACATGGTCCCATGTTTCCATTTTGTTAAGCTTTTGGGTTTCTACCGTTATGTTTCTTTTTATGTTATATTACCATGGGTCACATTTTTGACACATACAGCTTTCTATATGTTTACAATAAACCTCTTGAGACACAATTCAGAGAACTTTAGTTAATACATATTGTCAACATGATCGCATGTGTGTCTGAGTTCTAGTTTTCCCTCATTATTGCCAACTTGTGAACTTGCTATACAATAAATTAAAGCTTCTGTTCATTCTATAATAGCAGCAGGTCTTCAGGGAATTATATCCTTAAATCTTTATTTTATTTACTTGAAATGTTTTTCTACATATTTAATTTCTGTTAATATTCATATTATTTTGCGACCTGTGCTCATGTAGTTCAGGCTGGCCTTGAACTTACTGTGTAACCAAGAATGACTTCTAATGCTCCTGTCCCCATCCCAGAAGTGTTAAGATTTCTGGTTTATTCAGTGCTGGGGACTGAACCAAGGACTTTGTGCATTTGAGGCAAGTACTGTATCACTTTAGCCACATCCCCAACCCAACATTTAGATATTTTTGTGTTTATGCAGTGGATATTTTCTTTGTGATTTTTGTCCATTGCTCTTGAGATTAGAGATTCCTTTTGCTTCTTGAGATTGGGTAAATATTTTAATGTATCTTCTATTTTTTTATGGTTGGTCTTTAGATGTATTTGATGAGTTAGCTTAGTCTGGATTTGTTGTAGGCTTAAGACAGACACTCCTGGAGTGCTGGTGCCTTGGTTCCTCTAAGTCAGTGTGAAATCTCCTGGTTAGTGAGCTTCAGCTCACATCAGGAGCCTGACTCTTCCTGAGAGTTTACTTACATCAGACAGATTGTTGACCTAGCTTAGACTTCCTGCATCTCTGCTGCCCTTTCCTTGTTGGGAGAACCTGGCATTTGTTTCTCAAGGGTGCACTATCTGCTTTCTGTGTGTTTCCTGGCCAATGCGTGCCAGTTCTTTGGCCTCTCTTGGGCTTGTGAACTGCCTTCCAATAAACAATGAGCCTTTAGCATTGGTCAACCAGCCCTTTTGCCTTAGGCCCTGGAAGATCTGAAACACAGAGTCATTCATCCAGGGTCTGATCCCTTCCAATCAGTTTCCTTAGGGATCTGCTTGCCCATCATCCCTGCAGCTGCCTGTTTGCCTGGCCTGGTCAGCACATGTAGGCCACCTCTGCTTCCTTGGTTAGCTGAAAGACCTTCTTTTCTTGTTCTACTACTCCAGAATAAATAAAAATACTGTTTATAGCAACAACATTGTTTTTTTTAAGAATTTTTTAAGGCAAATGATTCAATAATTGAGCAACGACTTCAATAACAAGCATGACTTATAAACGGGTGTCCTTCCCACCTCAGTCACCTCACCCGAAGGCTCCTGAGATGATCTCCACATGCCTAACTGTACTCTGTAGAATGCATTGTTGGATAAGGTGACTGTGGGTGCAGATGTTTAGGTAAATGTAAGAATTGATTCAACAATTCTTTTTTCAAAATAGATATTGTTGGTATAGTTTACATATCATAAACTTTCTCTATTTTGTGTATAATTCAATAAATTTTACAGTCCAGTTTTACGTTTCTATCACCACTGACCAAAATGATCCCTGTATCTACAGAAAATGTCTACCCTCATCCCAGCCCTGAATGATCGCTAGCTTGCTTTTTATCTTTGTAGGATTGCTTTTTTTCTGAGTCTTCCATAGAAATAAACCTTACTACTTATAGTCTTGTTCCTGACTTTAACCATTTTTCTACAGTGTAGCATATGTCAGTATTTTGTACCTCTCCCTGCTGAATAAGATTGCACTGTATGGTCATACCATATTTTGCTGGAGCAGTCAGCAGATGGTGGACTTCTGTGTTGTCTCTCTTTACAAACATTAATGTTTTTGTGTTTCTATGCATTTCTTTCTCTTAGTTTAGGATGCCTGAATATGAAGTTACTGGACCACATGCAGTTTATATTTAAATTAAAAATTTTATTTATTTATTTATTCATTTATTTTTATGAGTGTTTTGTCTGCACATAAGTACACCACATTTGTGCAATGTCTTCAGAGGTCAGAAGAGGGCATTTGATCCCCCAGAACTGGAGTTACAGATTGTTGTAAACTGTCATGTAGGTGCTGAGATCTAAGCAGGGCTGGTCTACTAGAGCAGTCAGTTCTCTTGACTACTGAGACATCTCTTCAGCCCCCATGTTTAATTTTTAAATTGATACATAATAATTGTACATATTTATCAGTCATAGCATGATGTTTTGAAACATGTATTGTGTAATAGTAAAATTCAGGTTATTTAGAATATTTATTTTTATGATAGCAACGCTGAAAATCTTTTGTTCTGAGAATGGTTTGTAAGTACGGGGCTGTACCTGGGTAGGGAGGAGAACTTCTAATATTCTTTAGCACAGTATAACAGTGATGGTTGTCAACAACTGAATATTTCAAAGTAGCTGGTAAAGAGGATTTTGAGTGATATCAATAATGAAGAAATGCTATAAATTGAAGTGGTAAATATCAGTTAACCTGATCTGATCATTAATACTGTGTACTGTAATGAACACTGAACCCCTCAAATATGTACAGTTATTATGTGTAATTAAACATAAAAAATTATACATTTTATAAATAATTTTTGAATCCCCTCTTACATTTTGAAATATTCATTGCAAGACTGTCCAGTCGGACACTGGGCTGACTGTCCTTATCTCACTGTATTACCTGGTCACCAACTGCAACTTTGACAACAAAGCCAAATCTTATTCTGAAGTGGCTGTGCCATCTACATCTTCCTCAGCAGTGTTCAGGTTTCCAGGCTGCCGTGTCCTCACAATCTGTTGTCACTGTGTTTTCATTGTGCTCATTCTAGTGGGTGTGGTCTTATTTTCCTAATGACAAATGATGTTGAACATCTTTCCATGTGCTTATTCATGTCTCTTCTTTGGTAAAATATATATTCATATATTTTGTCCATTTTTAAAACTTGAGTTTTTGTTTTGAGTTGTTAAGAGTTTCTTGTTTTGTTTCTGATGAGAGTCCTTTATTAGATTAAATATATCCTCCAAGTCTCTGACTTGTTTCTCACTCTCTCTCTGATGACATAAACATTTTAAAATAAAAAAACCTTTTTTATTCTTTGTAGTTTCATACATGCATATAATAAATTTTACTCAGCTTCAGTTTTCACCCCCATCACCTTCTCTTATCCTCCTTTCCTCCATCAACTGAAACCCTCTTCCCTACAAAAATCCCTCCTACTTTCATGGTGTGTGTGTGTGTGTGTGTGTGTGTGTGTGTGTGTGCGCGCCCCACTGAGTTTAATTGCAGTTGCTTGCATGGGGTTATTTACTGGAACATGGGCAGTTTACCAGTGGCTACTCCACTGAAGAAAATGACATCTCTTCCTCCAGCAACCATTAACTGACAAGAGTCCTTCAGGGAGGAATGGGGCCGCATGAGCCACTCCTGCATCCATGCTGAAATGTGGATGGGTGCAGTCTTGTGCAGGCAACCACTGCTGCAGTGAGTTCAGAGTGTAGCCACATGTCCTGTCCAGAAGATCTCTGCTTGCTGCACATCTGCCCATCCTCTGGCTTGTACATTCCACTCCTCTTCTACAATGATCCCTGAGCCTTGGAGGTGATGATACAGATATCAAGCATTTTGCCGTTACTTATGATCGGCACTTTGACCAGTTATTAGTCTCTCCATGAACTGCACCAACCCCACTGCGATAAGAAGCTTCTTTGACAAAAGTCTGAGAGCAGCACTATTCTAGGGATATAAACATGAATATTAGAAGTCAGTTCGGCACCTGGGCATGGTGGTGCATACCTAGCCCTCAAGAGGCAGAGGCACGTGGATTTTAGTGAGTCAAAGCCAGCCTGGTCTATGTAACGATTCCAGGTCAGTCAGGGACACATAGTGAGACCATTTCTCAACAACAGCAACAGCAATAATTCCCCCCAGACAAAAACAAAATATCCAAACAACAAAAACAAAATCCAGAAAACAAAACAAGAAGGCAGTTTGACAACATATCCATTTAGCAAAACAAAATCCTCACTAGGGTATAGACTGTGAGCTCTTGACTAGATTTACAGTACCAGGCATGAGTTCCCTCTGTAGAGCAGGCCTCAAACCCAAGTGGGAAGTGATTGGTTCCTCCTGTCTTAATCATCCCACTGCTGCACAGTGGGCACATCTTGCTTGGCAATTTAGTATTGTAGCTTGTAGGTTTCACAGTTGGGTAAGGCTATGGATGGCTTTTTCTCCCCCAGTAGTACGCACAATACTTTCTACAATAGAAAGCTAGCCAGAATAATGGCAATAGCTTATATTGTTTTGGAGGCTTTTGGGGTGTCGGATCCCCTGGAACTGGAATTATGGACAGTTGATAGCTGCCATGTAGGTGCTGGTAATCAAACCTGGGGTCCTTTGAAAGAGCAGTCAGTGCTCTTAGCCACCAAGCCCCATCACCGTATTTTTTTTTTTTTTGAAAAATAGTATCTTCATTGAACTTGCACTTTGTCATATCAGCTAGACTGTCTGTCTATGGTTCTCCAGAGATCCACTTGTCTGCACCCCCATCCGCAGCACAGAAGTTAAAGATGACTACAGCAACACCTGCCAAAGTGATAGATATGCAAATGCAACCTTACGTTTTGTTTTGTTTTGTTTTTCTCTTTTAGTTTTGTGAGACAGGATCTCATGTAGCCCAGATAGGTCTTGAATTTAGTCAGGGAAGATAACCTTAAATTCTTGATTCCCTTCCCTCTATCTCCCAAGTGCTGGGATTACAGCTGTGTGTCCCTATGCCTGGCTTCTAAAGTTTTATTCTTGATTTTCTATATTAACCTCATCACAGACTGGATGTAGTTCTCACACATCTGTGAACCAACTTTGAATCAAATGGATATAGACTCCAGCTTCTTAAACTTTGATATACACAGAAACCCAGGGGTCCTACAAAATGGAAGTGATTCTGAAGGAACAGGTCTGAGGGCCTGGCCTGAGCCTCTGCATGTCCATCAAGCTCCATGCTGCCACCACAGTTAGTCAGTGGAGCATACTGAGGACGATGGCTATGGAGTGTGATGTAAAGAGAAAAACAAACACATTATTTTGATAACCCTGTCATAGATTGCTTTGGGGAATAGTTAATGTATTAATTATTATTATTAATTGCATGTATGTAACTGTGTTCACATGTGTGCTGGTGCCCACATAGGCCAAAGGCTGGAGTTACAGGCAGTTTTAAATTGCCTGATGTGGGTGCTGGGAGCCAAATTTGGGTCCTCTGCAAGAGCAATAGGCACTCTTAACCACTGAGTCACCTCTCTGGCACTGTATTTGGGGTTTGTATTTGTGTTCAATCATCACAATTCTCTAAATATTAGTTGATTTATTTTTGTTTGTTTGTTCTTAACCTTCCAAGGCCTCTAACCACTCATTTATAAATTGAGGGGTTGAACTGAGAAGGTCCCTAAAGTCCCTTCCAGATCTTGTTGTCTGTCATCTTCAGCATCTCTGTCGAGAGAGACTTATGACTGAATTCACATTCTCTTTTCATAGAAACCTCATAAAATGTGAACCTAAAGTTTTCTATCATAGTAGTTCTTAACGTGATATCAAAAGCTAAGAGTAAATACGCTTTACTAAATTTTGGATGGTACAGAAAGATTAATCAACATCCAGTGGTTTTTCCATGTTGATGTCTGGGAGAAAAGGGTGGGGATCTTGTTTAACCGTACAGTTGGAAATCCAATTAAAAAATAATTGACTGTGCTTAAACTGTGGGGAGACAAGTAAAATAGGTGTTTATATTATGTAATTCAAGTTGACACAAAATAGCTGAAAGGATTCCATTTCAGCCAAGTGGCAATGATCTCACCTTCCTTTATGTTTCATTTTATTTACTGAGATACTTGAAACGTTTCCCCTGGTTGCCTGCAAGCAAACGGAAAGGGTGGTAAATCAGTGGTAGGAATGTGTTGTCGAAGCCTCCAGGGCCGTGTTCTCAGCCCTCGGCCCGCAGTCTGATTCTGCCATTCTCCCTGCACGTGACTACAGCAGGCTCTGCACTGAAGGGTGGAGGCGCTTGATCGGCCTCCAGAGACAGTGACTAATAACTGACCTAATGTACAGGGCACATGAATAACATATTCTTTGGGTAAAGAAAGAAAAAAAAAATCTCTGTTTTATCGAGTGTGTGAGAGTTCATCCATCTTTTTTCAGTTCTTTCAAAAGATTTAAAATCCTCACTTAAACTGTAATTACTCTGACTCAAATGCAAATCATGTATTACATGTCACTATTCAATTCAGTTTAAGGACAGACATGGGCTGGGGCGGCAGCTCGTTGGTGGAGTGTATATTTAACGTGCAGGAGGACCTGCCCCCGCCCCCACGCATGCATGCACATGCATGCATACAAACTTGTTCTACAAATTTATTAAAATAGTTTAGAATTTTGGAGAGAAATGGTATTCTCTTGCATTATTTATGCTTGGATTAACTTTTCATTTTAGGACACATTTTTAGTTTTATGTACCATAGTGATTATTTTTTTAACCCTGGCACAGAGATCTGAAGACTCTAAATGTACAATTATGGAATATAAAGTTAGCAGTTTCTCTCTTTCTATTTAGCACATTGAATATCATTCAATTAAATAATAAGGATTGTTATTCTTGCCTTTTCTGCAAGATATTCTGTGTGGTAAAGTTTATTTTATTCATGTATTAATAATAGGACCAGCATGGCAGATCTTTCTATCGTTAACTAGCTAACAGTGTATTCTGTTATGTGCTAAGACACATCTGCCAATATAGGGCAAATGAAGCAAAATATTTACAATAGTTCTTCCTGGTGATGGCCTTAAACTGAATTTCATTTCCTGGTTTCAATATCCTGTATGTATTTTGAATGTTCTAGAAGATCATGATTTGTTTTAATTAAAGAATACTAGGGACATAAAATGAATAAAATCTAGAAATTTAAACTTTACTTTGCTCTAGAGAAAGGAAACTTCATATGTCTGTTTATCATATATGGTGTTTGTACTATATGCAGCTGGTTGAGTTTGAGAAGAGGCAAATGAGGTCCAGCTATTTCCCTTTAAGTCAGGCTGTGGTTCATCATCACACCAGAATACAGTCAGTAGGGAACAGTACATGATACCACAATAAACTAGTACCATCTGCAAAGTAGCGATAAGTCTGTGTCTCTCATCTGGCCAACTGAGTTGTGTTTAGAGAAATTGATCTAATAATTAGCGAGTAGAAAACCTCTTGATTATTTTGGTATGCAACACAGTCTATGTTTGAGCAGTCTGGGGTGAAGGAGACTGCGTACTCAGGGGAACTTGCCTCTGAACAGTATCTGCCATTCTCACAGATGCTGCCCTGTACATGTTTTTGAAAACCATTGACTAGAAGGTTGTCAAGCCAAATTTCTTTGGGGACTTAGTGAATGAGTCTCTAGTTTTATAAAAAGGGACAGTAAAAAATTAGGATTTATTTTTCATTTATGTAATTATTATTTCTATCTTATAGATATTCATTCTATAGATTTGTGAAGGTCATCGAGTCTTAATTGCTTTTGTACCATTAGTAGAAAGTAAATATTTGAGAAAAAAGAGATAACTAGGAAAAAATACGACCTGGGTCATCTGAAGAAGTTCATATGAAGACAATGATTCAGAAACTTGAACTTAAATTTCTGCAGATTCTCTCCTGTGACCTCACAGCAAAGCGCACATCAAACCACCCTAGCTTTATGTGACAGAAATGTTCTAGGTCCCAACAGATGATTCCAATAAGTTTATTGATATGCTTGCACAGGGCGCTGCCCAACAAAGAACTGTGTTCAATAAAAAGCCTTCTGAGTGGCAGGGTGGGGCTGGTGTATGTGGTGATGAGGATGGTGGTAAGGAAAACGGGGCTGATTACAAGGCTATTGTTACATAGCAAAGCAGCCACAGCATCACCCTTGAGCTCTCTGCATGCCTGCCTCCCATACCAAACATTGCAGCCTTCCCCTAGATTTTCCAGACCACCCAGTGGAACACTACTGTGTATGAAAGGACCCAGATGCTTAGAAAGAGAAAGGGTAAGTGTGGAGTGTGCACAATGTTGCCTCATGGGTGCTCTGAGGCTTGGAGCACTGTTAACATAGCTGCCTCAGAGAAAAAGCAAGCTTCATCTCCCAGGTCCCTTTTCAGACTATTGTTTTAGAAATGTACCAGGATGAAAATGTTTTGTGAAATACATATATTTTTGAACATGTATCTGACTTGGAGATTTCTGTGTCTTTTCACTCTGTCCTTTCTGTCTTTAGTAATGCTTGGGGAACAGAGAAGAACAGATTATTGGGTATGCACACACACATTAACTTCCAGTGATAGGCGGCTTAAAGAAGGGGGAAGAGCGAGGGTGTCATACAAAGAGAGATAGCCGCAGGGAAGAGTATCAGATGCCTGTGGAGGACACGTTTGCAGAATGGTGAGCTAGCTGGCGAAATATAGACAACTTGCAGTTTAAGGCCTAATTTCTTGGAAATTTAAAAAATGTTTCATTTTATTCATGTTTTAGAAATGAGTATATAGTTGGAATTTGGGCCACTTGGCAACTTTGTAATGGTTTAACTGATAGAATATGATTTTGAAATAGTTTGTTCAAAACCACTTTATTAGAAGTGGCTCCCTCGCCCTCCCCTAGGATAGAAGATTCCCTAGAATAGAAGAGTGGCTCCTCTTTACAAGACACTCTTTCACTAAGTTATTGATCATAAGCCCTTCCTTGCTCTCCTCGTCTCCTCTAAAGTTGTTCGCCAGTCCATCTTCATCAGGTGAACTTATTCCAAACATATTTCTCCCCAGTTATTTTTCTCTTTAGAAAGGTAGTCTTGGAAAAGCAGGAGGCAGGCCTGGGGAGATGATTTAGTGGGGAAAATGTTTGTTGTTCAAGCCTTGGTGACCTGAGTTCCAAACCCTAGAACCCCCACAAAAGCCAGATCCTGTAGCTCTGGTCTGTAATTCTGGTACATCCCTACAGGGAGATGGGAGGCAGAGCGAAGAATCTTCTGAAAGCTCATGTGCCAGTTAGCACGGTATGTATAACCCTGAACAAGAGATGCTATCTGACACAGATGAAAGATGAGGATTACCACCTGAAGTTGTCTTCTGATCCCCACAGGCACACCACGGCATGTCCATGCACACGCATGTGTGCCCATACATGCGTGCGCACACACACAGAGTAAGAGCTAGTCACCTGGTATTTTAGTTTTTTTTTTTTTTTTGCAATATCTTCAGTGCCTAAAATTGTGCACGGCACAATTAGCAGAGACTCAGGTTGTGTAAGGAGGTTAGGAGACTAAGTGTTGTTTGAGTGCTCAGCCCCAAATAGGACATTTATAGCACATCCTCCAAGTCTCAGGGAACATTGTGACAGAGGGGCTAGAAAGAATGTTAGAAGACTGTGAGATGCCATCTTCTGGAGAAGACACAGCCATTGCAGTCACAAACTTACAGCAGCTGCGGTACCTGCTCTGGGGCCATCAACAGCAGGGCATGGATAGAGAGCCCTGCCCCCACTGCTGGACTGTTGCCTACTGATGAGTGGGAAAAGGAGGAATCACTGCTGTATTAGTTCCTTTTCTGCTGCTGTGATAAAAAACCATGACTGAGACAACTTATAAAAGGAAAAGTTTGACTTACAGTTCTAGACGGATGAGTCCAACATGGCAGGGAGGCGTGGCAGGAAGCAGCCACAGCAGAAAGCTGAGCGCTCACCTCTTCAAGAAGGCGCAGGAAACTGAGAGACAAACTAGAAGTGGGACTGAGGTCCGTGAATTCTCATAGCCCACCCCGGGTGACCACGGCCACACCTCTTACAGCTCTACAAACAAGTGCCACCAACTGGGACATTCACTGAAACCATCACAGTTGCTCTCAGTTGTGGAACTTGGCTGTTGTAGCCGGTGGGTTTGTGTGAGCTGGCCTCCTTGTCCTGTTTAGCCTGGTGGCCCTAAATACAGAGAGTTTGCTTTGCCTTAACCAGAGGCTGAAGTTGTGTACGCCGGCAGGCTGATGCGTCAGTGGTAGCACACTGTGGGCCACGGCCACCTAAGTGCCATGTATGAAAATGGCAGAACTTTATCCTTGGACACGGAAATGCTTTGGCTTTAAAAGAATATTCTTCTGTTTTGAATAAGTCCAAGGCACAGGTTAGCATATCCCTTTGCTTATGGCAAAACATGAAATTTCCATCCCGGCTTAGAGGGCCAATCCATGTGGAGCCCGTGATATTGGCTTAGTTTCTGATTTGTAATATACGACACTTGGGAAAAAATTGGTAAAGAAAAGAAAAGCGAATTTTCTTCAGCATATGTGGTCTTCCTGAAGTAGGTGCATCCCCACAGTGACCCAGACTCTTTGTGGCCACTGTCTGTCCAAGTTGCTGAAGATGTCACAACCTCACAGAATATGCATGTACAGGGGAAACTTATGGCCACCTAGCTTAGTGTATGCTTTTTGTGGGGAATCATGTGGAGTTCTAGTAAATAAGACTTATTAGCCAGGGGCCACACAGTTGTTGGTATAGATCAGACTTGAATTCATTCTCTTTTGAGTCCACTCCTCCCCAAAATATGGTCCACTGACTACTTATATCACTATTGTATGACTTTCACTAAAGACATGAATCCTGGCCCCCAATGGTGTTGGACTTATTGGAGGTTCAGTCCAGGAATTCATATATGTTTTGTATATAAAAACTTGGGCGTACAGCCTTAAGACTCCCTTCCCTGGGAAAACTATTTGCCAAGTACTTCTTCTAGAACGGGTGCCCAGAACAGTCTGCTTTCCTGTTTTGCTTTGTGAAGTATATTGAGTGTATAAACCACTTACAGATGAGCTTTGAAGGTGGATGAAAAAGTTACTCTAATTCAGGAGGGGAAGCCTCCTCTGATTTAGAGAGAGCGTTTTCCTCCATGGGATTAGGATTAAGAAAATTATGTCCCAAAGCTGTGGGCTTAATGGATCAACTGGGAATTGTTGGTATTATATCCAAAGGCAAATGTGGTTCCTTATATATTTGAATTATGTCTAATGGAGCTTGACTTGATACTGAATGCATTTAACTAGTTTGTGTTTTCATTAAAACCTTTCCAGATGAATGCCTGGGGTATAATAAAGTGGCTTCCCGTTAGATAAGAACTGTGCAGAAGGGGAGGCAGGTGTGGGAAAACTTCATTGAAAACTTTCTGTATTTCTTCGTCATTGATTCCTGTAAATGTACTGCCTACTCACAAGTTTTAGAGTGATACAGAGATTTAAGCATTGATATTCACTTTAGAGCCTAGTAGATGATCACTCTAATTATGCCCAGTGTTCTAGAATCCAAAATCTTCCTATAACAGGAGGAAATGAGAACTGCTAATGGGCAGAGCCAGGAAGGCTCTCCAGATTCAGCTAGTTTTCCTGAAATCACTAATTGGCTTGAAAACAAAGTCATTGTGATTTTGGCACCTTTGATTGTAAAGCCTTCCCCCCACCAAAAAACACTCATCTCTGGGTTTTGGGTGACCTTGGACAAATCACTCAGCCCTTCCCAGATGGAGTTTTCCAGTCTGTAGTAATGACAATCGGGCACTCCCTGGTGTTGCTGCCTGCTCTGAATACAACATTTTAGGCAGCTGGGGCAACAACCTGGGGGTGGGCAGTGTAGTGTTGTCTCTCCTGTTTGAATGAGGAAAACTGACTCAGTTTAGGAAGGGTCACACAGGGATGGAGCATCTAACTTCCTTTACTAAGCTCTTTTTCTGTGACATGAAGGGGACAATTTCCAGGGCCTCTCTCAGCATTACAGTTTCACAGTCTGTATGAACATTCAGGGCTCAGCCAACTTCTGTTGTAGTCCTTTACAGAAATCCCAAAGAAATTGAAGCACAAGGCCTTCATTTTAGGGAACTGCATTGTACTATGGCATCAGAATGGACTCCCATGAAAGTAATGAACACATACAAATAAAATACACTAAATTATGTAAGTTATATGTCACCTAGCACAAATTCTTAACTGCCAAGAGGCTGGGAAGTCCCAGTTTCCACAGAAGAACATTTGGCTATCAAATCTATTTGTGAATAAGAATAGTGACTCTTCTTTGAGCTCCCATTGAGTTGTTTCTTACCTGTGGGACCCACTGCAAGAAGAGCAGAGAAAGGGAAGCTGAGTGCTCTACCCATGTGACCCTTCTTAAACTGTGGCGTGACTCTAGGTCATCATTCCCCATCTGAAGACATCCAAGAAGATGGCATTCTACCCAACCCCAGGGAGTGCTAGGCGGCTGTTACCTGTTATCACACCACATCCTCACCACAGCCCTCTGAGGAAGACTTTATTCCAGTCTTCTAGATAAGGAAACCTGAGAGATAGAATGATTTGAATAATGACTTATAATTGACAGAGCACAATCATGAAAGACCACCCTGTTCTGGTTTTGTGTGAGAGTGCTCTGCCTTCATGCCTGCCCCATGTTGAGAATGCACGGGGCTTAACTTCAGACGAATATCATGAAGAGAAAGCTTAGCTGACCTTGATTCTCCGAGGCAAGCTTGATTTCCTGCAGGGGCAATTTAAGTCACCACTAGCAAGGCCATCAATAATGAAGGACCCGGGAAATCTACATGATTCAAAATGCATTATAAGAGCCTGTTTTTTTTCCTGTATAGCTTGTAACTTTATTTCATCTTCTCCATATAGTAAGTAGAGACAGATGTGCTTAATTCTTATATTGGTGACTGAGAGCAAATGTTGGGCACAGTAAACAATTTGGCAGCTTTTATCACGGTAAGAGAAGGTTTTATTAGGATAAAGTACTTCAGTATATTTTGTTGTCTTTTGACACTTAGGTATCAGCTTCCCACTATCATCTTCATTTTCTACAGCATCATCTTTCAACCCCTTCCTCACTGTCAGAGTCAATCCATGCTGCGCTTGAATGCTGCAGAAACCTGGCAGTTAAGTCTCAGTGTTTATTCAGTTGTTCTGGGAAGGGAGGGGAATTTGCTTCTTTCCTTAGTTCACATGGACACAGTGAGGTGCGCAGCTTGGCTGGACCGGCAGAGTGTCTGATAGGACTGTAAACTGTGCTTTGCCCGGGACCCTGGCTCCTCGTAGAGGTGTGTCTGCTTGTCCTCAGTCCGTGTCCTCGGCAGGCCTTTGGCTGGCGTCAACTTCTCTAATGAGAGCTCTTGGGTTTCAGTCTGGTGGAGCCCAGCCTCCACCAGCCAGACTTCCTGGAGTATTCTCTGCTCTTGCTGAAAGTGCCCAGAGCCTGGATGACTGCTTCCAGCTCCCTTTCAAAGGGGTCTCAAAGTTCCGTAGACCTAATATGTTTGTGGCTACAATTTGTTAAGAAAGGAGGTAGGCTGTTGCAGCCAATAAATTGTCAAAAGAGTACATGTCTAAGAGAAAACAGTGTGGAGCACCTAGAGCTTCACTCCCTTCCCTCGAGCTCTACTTGGTATTTTCAGTAACTTAAAACAGACCTCTGGAAGGGGAGGGGCTGCTTTTTTATTCACCTGCTTCAGATGGTCAGCACTGCTTGTTCCCAAGATGACTCTTAAGAGCTCCTAAATAACTGTCTTTGGGGAAATCAAGCAACTGGGATTTCTCTATAAGGATGTTGTGTTAGCTACCTCTCTGGTTGCTGTGACAAAGTACCTGGCAAAAGCAACTCAAAAGGTTTATAAAATAAGCAGTTTGTGGATAGAGTCTGTCATGACAGGGACAGTGTAGCAGTGATAGTGACTGTAGCTGTGGCAGAAGGAGTTTGAGACAGCTGGTTATGTTATATTTGTAGTCTGGAAGCAGAGGGAGAAAAATGCTTAGTTGACTTTCTCCTTTAAAAAGAAATTTTTTTATTGAATCATTGTGTTTCATAAAGAACATCTCAATCAATCTTCATCATCTTTATATCCGCCCCCAGGATTCCCCATAGCTCCCTAACTGGAATCCATATATTCTTTCATCTGTGTTAAGGTCTACTGTGTCAAGTTAGTGTCCCCAAATGACTTCAGTGCAGGTTCATCTACTGAGGTGTAGTCAGCCTACCCAGAATCCCTCACTTTAAGAAGCTTAGCTCATCCTCACCCAACAGTAATCAGTTGCCAATATTTCTTAAACAAAGGTTGGGATCTGCTGCCCTTTCCCACAGCTTCATGCTGGGTTTTTGCCTGCTTGAGTTTGCATGGGTCTTGAGCATGCCTACACCGTTGCTGTAGGTTCATATGAGCAGGGTCCCAGGAGTTTGTAGGATTCTATTTCCATATGGTCACACACTTCCTTATTGGCTCTTACAATCTTTTTACCTCTCTTCCACAATGGTCCCTGAGCCCTGGGTGAATAAAACTTAATATAAGAGTCCTGTCCAGGTCCCCACACTCTTCAGATTCCTATCTCCATGATTTAGCTATTTGTGACTTTTTGTGTTACTGGCCTTTTGTTATATGAGAGAACTTCATTGATGAAAGTTGAGAGATTCATTAGTGACTTCTTTACCCCTTGTTATATATTACATGAGCCTTGGGTATAGAGGCTACATTGTAGATGTGCCACAAAGGCCTGAGCAATTAACAGACAATGTGTGTGTGACCAGCTGTGGTACTCTATATTAGTTTCCATTTGTGCAAAAGAAGCTTCTTTAATGAGTGGTGACTAGGATACTTGACTGTAAATATAAGGGCATATATTTTGCATTTAGTAAGAAGTTATTTTAACCTAGGGATGTGACAGCCTTGGGGATTTCTCTAAGATCTATGACCTCTGCAGCCATGTGTATTTGGCTATGATTACAGTACCACACATGAGTTTCCACCCATTGATTGAGCTCTAAGACCAATTAGGTAGCTATTGATTGACCCCAAGATACAAATGCCACAACTGCACTGGTGTTGAATGCTGTGCCAGTCATTAATGGGGTTATTTCATCATAAAGCTGGTATTGGGCCATCTATTGATATTCTCCCTTGGCTGCATTCATAGTGCTCTCCAGAGCTATGAGTGAACTTCCAGGGGAAGTGGTTTCCATGCCAATTCCAGTTCCATTGCTCCAAATCCAGTCTCTGAAGTATGTCCTGTTTTCAGCCATAGGGTCTTACCTTCGAGTTCTGGGAGGCAATCAAGGGCTATGTCAATAGCCTGTGTAATTTTGGGAGTCTCTTAGACCACCCTGATCAACAACTCGCAAGAAGGTTTCTCTTGTCTGGCACTGTTTCTTGTTATGTAGCTTTCAGCTATGCACATGGACTCATGGAGAGATACTGTATGTGGAATTTGTCATTAGGGTGTTAGACTAATATGATTCTGTCTGGTGTTTTATTCTCTCTCTGTCGCTCTCTCTCTGTCACTCACTCTCTCCCTATCTTACCTTCCCTCCATGCCTTCCCCATTTAAAATGTCCCCATTTTCTTCATTTCTCCCTGGATAATACCAGTCTCCCAAGGCCCCACCTCTTTTGAACTCCTTTCCCTGTGTCCCCATAGTTCCTTGTGTAACTCCCCCATTTAAACACCCCCTTTTTATCTATTTCTCCCTTAGTCATGCCTGTCTCCTATTAATTCTTCTCTCTCAGGTTCCTTCTTTCCCTTTACCTCCCTGGTTCCTTTCCATTTTCCTGGTTCCTGCAGTTACATCAGTACACATACTTACATACAAGGGTTTGGTGCTAGGATTCACAAATGAGAGAAGGGACCTCAACCCAGGGAGGGTGCTGCCCATATTCAGGGTGGTTTTTCCAGGCTCAGTTATTTCTGGAAACAGCCTCATTGCCACACTCAGGTGTATTTCTGTGGTGAGTCTGAATCCAGACAAGTTGAGGATGAAGACGAACCATCACAGATATACATCTGAATGTCCGTGCGCAGCTCTGTAGCTCCCTGAGCTTCCCACAGAGTCAGTTACCTAGTAACTATAGTTTCCCATGTGACTTCAGAGACAACCATGGTATTATAAATTAGCTGCCGGGAAGCAGTCCCAGTCTTCTCATCCTAAGGGCAAGTGCTGCTTTGGGTACATGTTTGATACCATTCTCCCTAAATCTTCTCTTTGAATTTGATAAGATCTGCTATTCATATATTTCTGGTTTTGAATTAATTATTATACCATAGCAAGATTATTTACTAGTTTATATGATTTTTTTGCCTTTTCATAACTTTACACTACTCCTTAGCTATAGAATATCTACAGCAATTCTCAGTATGCTGAAACAGCCTTTACTATAGCAAAATCACTTATCACACTTAAGGGATGATATGTTTAGACAGGGTTTTTACCTCCTGACTTGGAATATATCTAATAATATAAAGCTGTCATCTGGAATGACCACGATCTAAAATTGTCTTGTGCTAATATAATACCTTTGAAGTTGAATTAGGGTCCAAAATGGTACCCAAGAATTAATGACTCTTTAGATCCTGAACTTCCTTATTTGGATAAAGTGATAGAACAGGAAATAGTTGAAAGAAAGAAAATGTGTGAATAGTGGCATATGAAATGTGTCATTAGATAAAGATTTAACAGTTCATGTGGATCAAGAAGAATTCAAGTAGTGGTTCAATGGCAACTTGGCCTAACTCAGAGGACGTGGCGTGGTAATTATTATTTATGTCCAGCTTATTTAAGAGTTCCCTTTCATAGTAAATAAATGTAAAGGACTTGGCCACTTATAATAAGGAGTAGCCTACTTATTCATTCTCCGGAGGCTTGAGCCTGGCAAATTCAACTCCTGGTGGTGGCTTAACTAGGCAAACTATTTAAATTGAGGGCTAAGTTCTTAGCTTTTAAAAGTAGGAATCTTGGAAGTATAAACATATCAAGTGATGGCAAATGGCCTAGGGACCCTCCAGGAGCAGTTGTATATGCTCAGAGCAGCCTCAGGGTGGGAAAGGTGCTGTAGAGAAAACACAGTCACCAGTATCTCCCCTCCACCCCGTCATTTTCCGTTTTTGTCCCCATCCTGGACCCATCTTGCCCAACCTCTTCAATGAATGCTTGGCATGAACTTCATTAACTCAACTTTGTCCCTGACACGCCCGTCGTACTGACGGAATCCTGGCTGGAGTGGCGCTTGCTCAGCTGCGCTTTAGACAAACCCTGCTGGCTGACCTGGTTTAAACCTGGCTTTCTTGACGCCATCCCTGGCATGTGCCAAGGTGAAAAAGGACACTGCTGCCTCGTCCATTGCTCCTCTGGAGGACAGTTGCCACCTGGCATCAGAGTTCATCAGGCTTGTATCCAAAGTAGTCACATGATTTAGTGAGAGCAGGTCCTAGATTGGGAGGCAAGAAACTCAAGTTCTAGTGCCAGCTCTGCTTTGCAATAGCCATGTTGACTGTGGGCACTTCATTTCCCTGCCCAGCCTCAGAACTTTCATTTGTAGAGGTATTAGACTAGATGTTCTCTCTGGGCCTTTCCGATCCTGAAACTGAGGCTCTCACATAAGGTTCCACAGGCTTTTCTTTCTATGTAGCCCCCTGCCTTTTCCCACAGAACATAGGCCCTTCTGTGTAGCATCCTGGTGTGTACTCAACTCCCTCTTAGTCTCAGACTTTGGTGCCTCAGAGCCTTTCTCCTGTACAGTGCACACTGGAGAAGAGTGTCCAAAAATTTAAATGACAGGGCAGGTGATTGCTTATTAATTTGTCTCTTATGGATGGTCTACATTAGTTTAAGAAGACTTTTCCTTCAATCCGTTTGCTGTCATTTCTTCTCTGGGGGACACTTACCCAAACATCAATGATAAAACTTGTGCTTGAGACAAGGCGTTTTATGGAATGTTTCATCTAAGCCTGAACAACCCTAAAAAGAAGTCTATTATCTTCATTTATCATACAAAGAAATGAGTCACTAGGTGACCCAACAACACAGTACTAATTGCAGGCCTGGATTCAGATCACACTCACTTGTCCACAGCTTGAGTTCTGCCATTACTCTGAGCCCGACGCTTTGTGCAAGAGGTCTAGGGAAACTTTCTTGTGAAGGTCTCAGAGAAAATGGTTTCTTGCTACGTTCCAGAATCTATCCTGTGCCAGCACTTTTCCACTTATTTTAAATCTATGAGTCTTTCAAGGGGAATTTAACTCATATGGTTGTGATTCCCTTGTACTGCACTCATCAAAGAGGATTGTTTAGTAAACCTTCATCTCTTTTAGGAGTACTTCCAAACTCATTTCTGGCTGGCATTGGCTGGAAGTTCAGTCTGCTACAGTTGAAGCTTGATTTTAAGTCTTTTTCCTAATCACTATTTCATGGTGGCTTTACCTTGCGAGTGGATAGAAATTGAAGGTGAGTCATAAAAGTCTTTTCTAAAATGGTACCAGGATTCCAGTTACATAAGAAGACAGCCACCAACCTCAGGATTGTTGGGCCCTCCTTTGTCTTACCCCATTAAGTGACTTAACTGTGGGTGGATGTAATCTACAAGGGGAAAAACTACATTCCCAGATGTTATATTTCACCCGGCACCCTAACTGTATTGAGCAAAACTGGCCTAGAGCTACAAGGAATCTGTGCAGGTTAGATATGTTACTACTTTACAAAAACTGTTTGAGGTAAATTTTTATATTTGCCAGTTGTGTAGCTAGTGAAAAGTCTCTTTCAGGAACCCTCATTAAAAATGTAGAAAACCAAAAGGCTTTATTGTTTTTGCACGTAGATGAGTTGGGTACACTTAGTTCTGATAGCCTGCCGAGCTGGAGACTTAACTAATTCATCTAATCAACTTCACATGAACTCATCCTTGGAATGTGTAGAACTGTTGGTAGTTATGAATGCCCCAAATGGAAATAAGAACAAATTCTGAACCCAGTTAATATATGTTTGATTTGGCAAACATTTATTGTCTTCTGCTCTTGGCAGCTGGGGATAGAGGACAGAAGTCCAAGGGTGAACAGGAGATCTTCTCTCATTCTAGAGAGTTTGTTATTCAGAAGGCTGTGACTGTATGCTTTTCTCTGTACCACATGCCAGGCAGCACAGCTTTGGACACAGGTACATATACAGAAGTACAATTGGGAGCTCAGAAATGAAAGATTCATTTTGACTGAGCACCAAGATTAGACAGGTTGACCCTAAAATGTTTAAGTTTGGTCTTGAATGATGAGAAGGCATTTGAAGGGAGAAGGGAATTCTGGAATGAGGTAAGCCAGACATGTTCTTGGGTAATATAAAAAAATGTCAATGCTAAACAGTGCCTTACCAGATTGCTACCCTATGTGGATATGGAGGTGGTGTGAGTCTGCAGGGTAGAAGCTCACACTGAGATAAGGGGGTTTGATAACTCAATGACAAGCAGCCAAGTTACCAAGACAGTTTTCAACTGATCATAGATATTGTGGTGGGACAGTTTAGTCTTTCACAATGTGTGAAATTTATACATCATCACTGCTTGCTATGTTTAAGTAGAATATACCACTTAACATTTTAACCTGGACTTTTATTTGAAAGTGTGCCAATAAGGCTAATTCTATGCAGCGTGTCCAAAACTAGTCAAATGATGTGTATTAGGTTAAAAAAAATCTATTTATATTATGATGTTACATAATAGCAAGAACTGCAGTTAAAATGCAAGATTAAATATTTCAGTATGTTGCCTCATAATCCTTACAATTATCCCATTGCCATCCTTGTTTACTATTAATGGTAAATGATTTGACCACAATTATATACTGGGTGCTTCCCAGTATATAACTGGGAAGTTATATACTGTATATAAACTGTGTTTTCAGGAATGTTGCTTGCCTTTTCTATTTATAATACTTTCCAGTTCATCATATGACATTAAAATACATGTCATATATAGGTTAGTTATTTAATAATAAAAGGAAGCACCCAATTTAAGCACTAGACTGTTAGGGTATCTACCTAGACTTTTCCACCACATTTCTGCTTTCCCTAGAAAAGTAACTTCTGAGTATATTTTAACATACACCCTTTAAACTGACATCAAAACTGATTCTGTGTTCTCATGGTTCAAAACCAATATATCTATAAAAACAAAGTTGAGATATTCATGTGGACAGCACCTATCACTGCACTGAGGGTTTCAGTGTAGCTGGAGGTTTAGGAAGACATAAATGAACTCCTGGTTTAAACAGTCATTGCTTTAATTCCAGGAGCTGTGAGCCAGTCCTGAATCCAGGAAAGTGAAAACTCGTACCAAAGAAGAGGCAGGAAGTAATACACAGAGCCTGCTCTGAGATTTGAGAGATAGATTGGAGTTTTAATTCCATTTACCATTCATGTGTTGAGTGAAACTGAGAAAATTGTTTTACTTGAGCTTTGATTTATCCTTGTGTAAATATTCCGATCTTGTTGAGAATGACAGAGTAATGGGGAAAGCTCAGTTTTTAGAATAAGAAACATCAAAATTTGAGTGTTTCATCCTGATCCTTAATCCTTGCATAATTTTGGGCAAGTTAACTTTCTTTTGTAAAATAGGGATAAGTCCCCCTCAAAGATCTGTGAGACTTGTGAAATGGCATGTAAGGGTAAACAGCATTGTGCTCTTAAATGTTCATTATTCTTTCTTGCGCTGTAAATTTCTTTCCAATTCTTATGTGAGCGCTCCCAAAACATCTGAAGTACAACTAGCTGATAATTATGGTGTTTTCCATACTGAAGGGCTCAGTGGTTCTCTCAAATCAGACGCCATCAGAAGGCTTTCCAAGATCTGGATAAACCTTTTCAAATTAACAACAGCACCTGGGATTGAAAAGATGTGGGGGTGACCCTCTCACAGAGTGGAGGGAAGGGAGCAGAGAGGAAATGCAATACTCAATTTGCCACCTTTTCCTTCATCTGTGCTTACGTGAAGTATCAGTACTGTCACCTCATTGATGGCTAGATAATTACCCATGTTGCTGTAATGATAATCATATCCTTTTAGTGTTCTTCTGGTGGCTTCCTGACCTAGGATGTCTGGAGATATTTACACAGTTCTTTGCTCTCTTCTTAATTCATTCTTCTTCACATACAGTTTGAATTTGGCCACTGTTTTGGAATAGCTTTGACATTCCATTTTTCAATATATCTGCTTTTTCTATGTCCTTGTGGTTGTAATGATATCAAACTAAATACATAATATTTGGGAAGCCAGAGGAAGGGAGTTTTTTATCTGTTGCAGGTAATATATGGGTATATCTTATTCAAAATATCTAAATGACTTACAGAATAGAAAAACATGACTATCTGACTGAGATATGACCAAGTTTATTTTTAAAATGTGATGTATTTTAAAAAGGAGAGCTGGTGGGAGTGATGAGTATGACCATTTTTATGTTGAATTAACTTGAGAAATCTGTGCGTATCAGAGAGAAATGTGTTACAGTGGGTCATCAAAATCATGTCCCAACATTAGACTCCTTAGTTGCCAGGAAAGAATATTGAATTGATCGTTAGAATACATGATGTTGAAGAAATAGTTGGAATTATCACTTGTACGTGGCTGAAATTCATATGCGTGGCCTGCTTTGCTTACTATTGTTTCTCTCTGTCTTTAAAATGCATGCTATGTGAAAATTGCAGAGATGTAGTATCTTAATCTCAGATCATTCTCAACAAGTTAAAGGACAACAACATTCATGTCCTAACATTTCAGTCCGAAAGAGGTTTGGATAGAAGCAAAAAAGGTGAGAAAATTCAACCACAACTTAAACAAAGCGAATCCAAAGCTAGTGTTTTCAATGTCAAACCCGACTTTGTGTATATAAATATACCTATGTATCTATTATCTATCTATCTATCTATCTATCTATCTATCATCTATCTATCATCTATCTATCTATCTATCTATATCTATGGATCTATCTATCTATGGATCTATCTAACTAACTATTGATGTATTAAAGTATAGGGAGTTTGATGGTCACTAAGAGGGTACAGGAAGGGAGGGAATCTAAATATGATCAAAATATAGTGTGTGAAATTTGCAAAAATTCAAAAAAGGGAAAAAAGATAAAAAAGATTCTGGGCCTAAGGAGGTAACTCAGTGGTAGTAGAGTGCTTGCTTAGGGAGGGAAGGAAGAAGGGAAGGAGGAGGAGAAAGGGAGAGGGAGGGAGAGAGGTGAAGATGAAGGTACTAGGTGATGGTTCACGTGCTCAGAAATGCCATCAAGAAGTACTTTCTTCTTTTTTAAAAAAAATATAATTTTATTTTAGTATTGGTTTTAAATTATGTGTCTCTGTGTGTCTGTGTGGGGCTTTGGGCATGTAAGTGTAGTGCTGATGTTATAGGATGTATAAGCCACCTGAAATGGGTACTGGGAATAGAACTCAGGTCTCTAGAAGAGCAGTACATGCTCTTAACCACTGAGCTATTTCTCCAGCCTGGAAGTGAAGTGCTTTCTTCTCTCTGTTTACTATCCCAGTTCGTGAACATTTGTCCTGATGATTGCCAGCTGACTAGTGCACTCCCAAGCATCGGATCTTTCTAGAAAGATGAAAGAGACAAGGGACAAGGGCGATCCAAATAAGCTTGTCTCATTTTATCACCGTGCGAAGCATTCCTGGATCCTCTGCTCCTCACACCTCCACCTGTACCTTATGGGCACAAGTCCACTCCTAACTGGAAGATTGCCAGAGAGAAGGGACTTGTGGGGGTGGTAAATCACGTATTTACTTATCTTTCAAGTCTTTAATCCAGACTTAGACTTGATCTGCAGGTCATATTTTATTTTCTATGTGTGTTGGGGTTCAACTTATATGTTCCCTGAGCCTTGGAGGGGAGGGTATAAATGTCCTGTTTAGGGCTGAGTGATCCTGTGTCACCTGTTTTCAGTACTTTGTATAGCCATGAGTCCCTGTGCCCACTGCTGTTCACTGGGAAGAGGAACTTTTCCAGTTAAGACTGTGAGTAGCATTTGTCTATGAGTATAAACATAAAATATTAGGAAGCTGATACTTTGTCAACCTAGCTTAACAGCAATGTCCAGTTTCCCTGTGATCTTCACTTACATGGGTTTTGATCAGTTTTACAGTAGCAGGCATGGATTCCCTTTTGTGGAGTGAGCCTCAAATCCAATCAGATTGCATGTCACTTTTATCTTTGCTCTATTTTGAAATTTCCAGCTGTTGATTACATGGGTGGGCCAAGTGAGAATGTAGGGATTACTTAGAACTGATCCCTGCAGAACAGTTAAAAGGTGTGACTCCTGGAGACGAGTTGGTGGCATTATCTGTTTTTAAGAGTAATGGAAGCTCTGGATGATCTACACCCATGCTCAGTTTTGGGACAGGAAAGATAGACAAACCAGGGACTGTGGTAGGTGTTTTACATTCATGATTTCACTTACTAGCATGTAGCCCAGGAGGCAGAGAAAACTGACTAAGAGGTAACGTTGCTCACTACCTCAGTGTTGACCAGAGTTCCGGGATGAATCATGTGTAGTTAGTTCCCCCTTAAGTAAAGAGAAAGAAAAATGAGAAAGATTAGGGATTTAGACCAGCTTAAAAACAGTTTTTCAGTCTCATCTGTTCATTCATTCACTCATTTATTCATTCTTGCATGCTTATTATGAGTCTACAAACTACTGCAGGCTATTGAGATTCAGAGTTTACTGGGACAAAATACTTATCCTTAAGGCTCACAATACACCTGGGGGATTCCTGTGGAGTACAGTCAGTGCCAGAGACAGCAGAGGAGACGGTAGTCAGGAAAACCTTCCAGGAGGAGGCTTTTGCTGGGAATAAGGGGAGGGAAAGAAAAGATGGCATTTGCAAAGTCCCATAGGTGTCGGGGGAATGGCTCCGTGAGTTGAGGAACCACAGCTCACCTGGTGCCTCTGAAGAGTGGCTACAATTAGGAAAGAAGCCAGAGAGCAGTCAGCAGGATTTCTGCACCAGGTACCTAGACTGACTCCAGGTGCACTCTCTCCTGGGGAGACAGGAAAGGGGGCTAGCCTACCAGTGACCAGCGGGTTGTAGAGGAGGGCTATTGAGTCAGGAAGTTGCCAGGGCTTGCGGGTGACTGAGTGTGGGGTGTGAGGGACACTGCCCTCTCCCAAGTTTGTAGCCTGGTAAGCTGGGCTATGACAATTGAGATTTGGGGAAGCGAATATGTGGCAGAAGAAACTCCAGTCAGACACCTTTCTATACACTTGCCCTTCTGTGACAGAAAGGACCCATCTCCTTCCATCTCCTGACTCAGGCTGGCTGAAGGGCACGCAACACATGGGTCACCACTCAGCCTCTCCTAATCCTGCTAACCTGTGGAATGTCTAACTCAAGACACCCAGCAAATTAGTTGCTAACCTGAGACTGGCACATGGGCCTGACTTGTGGGCTGTTTCTGCTTGATTCTCCTTCTGAATCTGTTTAGCCAAGTAAAAACATCAGAAATAGCCTGCTGGCATTTGGGGAAAATCAGCCAAAATGTGTTGCTGAGGTCAGCTGCTGATTTACCTGGGGTGGTTATATCTCTCATGCAAGGGAAAAGGAGGGCTGGGATGGCTTTTGTGCTTATCTTCCTAACTGGGAGACCTCTCTCTCTCTCTCTCTCTCTCTCTCTCTCTCTGTCTGTCTGTCTCTTTCTCTCTCTCCTTCTTTCTTTAACTTTTCTTCGAGAATCAAAAGAATATAAATCCAGGCAGTTATCTAGGTTGGCTTTTCTTTTATTATTAATTATGTTTTATTAAACACTGGGAAATCTATTGCCTTCGTTGAGTCACAGATGCTAAGAATCTGATGAAGGCTGTTCATGCTTCTCCCCCAACTCACTGTATTAGATCAAATTCTGTTGACTTCAGGGAAGGAAGCAAGCTTATGCAGAAAGAAGAATTTCTAGTAAGAAGCATGGGATGTACCTTAGGCTCTCAGGAGCAGATATGCTGCAGGGTGCTCGGGCCAGACCAGGGGCCACATGCACTCCCAGGCTCTCTGGAGCCACAAGTCCCTGCCCTTACTGCTGTCGCAGACTGTCCCTTCTCCGTCCAGACAGCTACAGTGTGCCTCCCCATAACTGCAGTTGCCTTCTGCCTCCCAAGAGGTCCCAGCACCTGTGAAGGTGAAGACCCGTGCTCCCCCATCCCAGTTGAAAGTTCTGGAAGAGTACTCACGGCTGCATTTATATTCAGAGCTATCAAACCTGTGCATATTTTCATGTCTTATTTCAGATCCCGAAGTACCAAGTGTGGTCTTCAAATGGCATCTCCCTAACTAGACAAATTTGGTATCAGTAGCCCAGTAGAACTACTTTAACTACTTTTTACCCATAAAATTCCTGAAGACATTTGAGAATACAGTTTAGTGAAGAATATTTGCACAGACATGGAGGCTAAGAATATGGCCAAAGTTATGAATTCTGAATTTGAATAATTAAACCCCAGGATGGTCAGTGTAATACATATGAATTCTGACGCACCCAAGTTATCTGTGTAATAGTCCCAACTTTTAAAGGTTTGGAAAATTCAATGCTAATTATTGTTACTATGCTTTGTAAATAAACAAAGGGATACAACATAATACTGTTAACACATCCTAACACAACCTAAACTCTTCCTGGAGTGGAGAAAATTGCCCCTTGGAGTATGTTGACCCCAATGCCAGCCCATTATTTTCTAACCGTATTCACTTTCGTCATGTATCTAGTCACTGTAGATGAACCTCCAGTGTTTCACCAAGGAAACATAAACCTCTCTCAAGTGGTGAAAGGGTCAATATATCACAGTGTTCTGCCTAGTTCAGAGAGTGAAGGTTTGCTCAGGCCAGGCCTGTCTCAGGAGCAGTGTTAGAGTTTTCCACGTCTGTAAGATGAGGTTTCCGAGCTGCTCGCCCTTCTCCTACTGGTTGCAAATGAGCTAAGAGCAGATTGGCTCATCTGTCTGTGTCATTTAGTAGTTGTATTTACCTCTCCTCGTCACACCTGAGATATCTGAGATACACAGTTACTGATTCTATAGAACAGGTTGCATATTTGTGTGTTTCTGCTTTATGCTGCAAAACAACTGTTGCAACAAAATCAAAATCTGCTTGTTTCTGGTGAGGCTTCCCTGAGGCCACCATGACAGGTCTGTTTATGGCAAGTTCTCAGTTCAAGAACCAGGTCTTAAAAGAATGCACAGACTTTTCTCAAAAATCTTTTTTAGTTGATTGATAGAACCTGCATCACTGGATTTGGGGGCTGCTGCTTGTCCTGTCCACGCCACTTCCACGCCTTTAGCATAGTTCTCCCAGGTGTTCCAAGTAATGCTTGTGCTTTCTTCCAACTTGCCTTTCTTCCATCGAGTTCAGTGCCAGACCCTGAGCTGGAAATAGTCTCAGGAATTTTTCATTCATCAGACATTTTCTTCCAAAGGGAAGTTCTGAGAATAGTGGGGCCACCTTGAGAGCTATTTGATAGTATGTTAGCACATTCCAGTGTGGAGGGCATGGGGTAACTTACATACCCCATATAAGCAAGTGCATATTTGGTAAAACGCCAACTCTAAGAATAACATTTGCCAGTCAGTATGTCTAAACAATCTCATGGCCGTTGATCTAGCTTGATGCTACAGAAAATCCATATTTATACGGAGACATTTCTCAGGTGCAGTTGATAACAGCTGAACTTTTGCCCTTGCTTTAAGTTTTCTACCAGAACTCTCAGGATTGATGATGTCACTGGAATGTGGTTGTGTCCATTTCCTGTGGAAGGAGCTCTGGGCTGGCGGCTAGCATGCTAGTGATCCTGGCTTTCCGTGCCTGTCATTTGAAAGTGACAGCAGTGACATTGCTCTGCAGGTCATCCACCCACCCTGCCAGGACCCCATCACAGGTTGCTGGTCCGTGCTAAGCCTTTAATACTCTGGTTTCTATGAGAATGGGCTACATGCATTTGGAGTACCAGCTTCAACCACAGCACATATAGATATCCATGATATGAGTAAATGCTTGCTTATTAAGAAGAAAGAAGGGAAATGAACTTCAGTGAAAATATACAGGCCAAGATACCATTTTATATGCGGTTTTAGTTTTGTCTTGACATTTTCAAGATTTACAGATTGCCTCTTATATTCAGGGCCAGCCTTCTCAGTTCTAATCACTTGTACAGCACTACATCTAATTATTTTTATTTTTTATGTTTATTCTATGTGTATGAATGTTTTGCCTGCGTGTATGTAAGTGCACCATGTATATGCAGTGCCTGTGATATAACATGTATGTGGAGGTCAAAGAGCAACTCCATGGAGTCAGTCTCTCTTTCTACTTTTACCTGGATCCTGGGGATTGAACTCAGCTTTCTGGGCTTGCACAAGTTCTTTTACCTACTAAGCCATCTGGCTGGCCCTAAAATTACTTTCAATATTTTTACCCATTTCTTGACTACCTCCCAGCGTGGATTGTAAGCTCCAGGTGGGCAGGGTCTTTGCTGTGCGCCTCACTGATTCAGTAGAGCGGCCCCATAAAGACTTGTTGAATGAATAAAGAAACCTTAGATTCCAGTTTACAATCTTAAAGTTTAATTCCTACAACTTAGCATTCAAGTTAAAGAGATACTTTGTTTTACAAACTGAGAGATTTCTTATTGTTCCAAAATACATGTAAAATAAAGTTTATCGGTCTAACCAGTTTTAGGTGGGCAGGTTGGTGGCTTTCAGTAAATTCACCTTGTTGGACTACCTCACCACTATCCATCTCCAGAGCTTTGACACTTCCACACGTATATATGATGCATTCTGATCACACTCACCCCTCCGCCCTCCCTTACGTCCCTCACACCCCTGCCAACCCACTCCAACAAGTCCCGCTCTCACTTTCATGTCCTTTTGCTTGGTTTGTTTTGTGATTTTGTGAGCCACTGGGTTTAGCCAGGACCACCGTGTGGGCATGGAATGGAGCACGAGCATCAGGAGCTCACCACTGGTGATACCACTGAAAACAATGACTCCCCCTTCCCCTGCAGCCATCAACAGCTGATAGCTCCCTAGGCATGGGCTGGGCCCCATGAGGCCCTCCCTTATTGACAGGCATAGTCTTGTTGTAAGGCCGGTAGCAGCCATAGCTGCTGTGAGCTTGTGACTGCAATGGCCATGTCATGCCCAGAAGATAGCGTTTCACAACACTCCTCCCCATCATCTGATTCTTATATTCTTTTCAGCATCTCTTTTGAGATGTTTCCTGAGCATTGGAGGGGGTGATAGGAATGTCCTGCTTGGAACTGAGAACTCAACAGTCCTTGTTTTCAGCCCTTTAACAACCATGAGCCTCTGTACTCTTTGTTGCAAAAAGAAGCTTCTCAAATTAAGGTTGTCTCTGGATATAAGCATAAACATTTAGGAGACAGTCTGACAACATGTGTATTTATCAAAATGAAGGCAAATAATTTACCCCAATGACCTGTGGTTTTCCAAACCGTGGACCTTGTCTAGGTTCACAGCTCCTGATCGTAGATAGCTCTTCCTGTAAAGCAGGCCTTCGCTACAATCAGAGAGCAGTTGGTTACCCCCAAAATATGATGCCACTGTGCAACAGTGGGCAGATCTTTCTTGGCAAGTCAGTATTATAGCAAGAAAGGTTCACAGCTGGGTACGACCATTGATGACTTATCTCCCCTGCCTGTCTGGATAGCACCTTCTGGCACTGTGAAAGCTAGTCAGCAGGGAGGGACCCTCCTGCTCAGTTACAGTTTGGTTTCTCTCTGCCTTATGTCCAAGCTGTGTGGTGTCTTTGGCAACAGCGTTTTACCATCCTGCTCTGGTGGGCAACCTAGACCAACATGTTGTTTTGTGGACTGCTGGAGCCTTCTTGTCCTACAATCTTAGAGAGGCATCTCACACTTGGCACTGGGAATTTTGTTTGATAATTCATGGCTTCTAGAATCATCATCATCCACCCATGACAGTATCTCCTCCCAGAACTATTTTTACCTTCCCAAATTGACCTCTGTATCCACTAAACACAAACTCAACTTCCCTTCCTCTCTGATGTTTCTGAAAAGTGCTATTCTCTCACTGTCTCTATGCAGTTGACTATTGGGTACCTCGTATTACATGAATGGCAAATTTTCAATCAGTGTATTTTTATGACCTCTTTGCCAATATAGGCTTTTGCTCTCTATACTCTGGTAATACTTTAATGACAAAATATTATAATTAGCTTAAAATTTAACTCAGCTTTTCTTGGAATTATTGGAAAATAAGAGCACCTTTAAAATATAAAGGTTGAGCTATCCCTAACAATATTTACAGTTAATGCCATTGATCATAAGCCATTTATTGCTAGTCTGTTACTCTTGGTTTTAGCAGTGATTTTTCCTAATTTATTTATTGACTTATTTATTTATTTTTATATGTATGAGTATTTTATCTGCTTGTATGTAAGTGCACCTGTGCCATGCTATGCCAATGTGGACCAGAAGAAGGCATCAGAGCCATCTCTCCACCCCCTTTCCTCTTGCTTTCGGGGCACAGAGAATGCTTTAGGTTTGATGGCTTAGAAAGAACTGTAATGTAACAGCTAAATCAAATTGTTCTATGGCACTGTTGTTTCTGTCTTACTGCCTTGTGCTAAAACCACACATTTGTGTAACATTGCTCTTCATATAAACCATTCTAAAAGTGAATGAATCAGAATCATTAGTTTTTTGAGGTAGAATAGATTCAGGGAACATGGAAGTATAGGGTGCAGAAAGAATGTCACAGAGGAGGGCCACCAGATGCTGCTTGACGGGCCTGACGTGGCTGTGGCTCTCATGAATTCACAAGACGTATCTAGCTGAATGCATAAGAAAGAGTTGGCAAACATTCAATTATAGATGGGAGAGAGCTCATGGGGCCACTTCACCCAGTGATTGCTGGAAGAGAGGAGCCATTGTCTTCAGTCACATAGTCACTGGTTAGTTATTCATGCTCTATACCTATGCCCATGAAAGTGACCTAGTTAAACCTGGTGGGTCACAAGGCAAAGAATAAAACAAAACAAGACTTGAAACTGAGATGGGGACTTGGGCTGGAAGGGCTAATGGGAATCAGGGGAGGATTAGAGAGAATGGAAAAGTGAGTGTGACCAGAATGTATTGTATCCATGTATGAAATCGTCAAAGAATAAACTAATAAGAAAGTGAAAGTACTCTCCATGACTTTATTATCTTGATGGAATCTATGTCATCTAAGTCAACATTTGACTTCTCATTTCTACCCATCTTTTAAAGTGAAAGTAGGAGAACTTTGGGGCAAAATGAAAGTCAGTAATGATGAGTAAGAACAGTAAGAAACAAACACTGTCGGATAGACGATGGCTTCATAAAGACATTCTTTTACGAAACTTGATTTCTGATTTTTAAACTATTTTCATCTATTATTTGTATTTTATGTGTATGAGTATTTGGCCTGTATATACGTAAGTGCACCATGTGTGTGCATTGCCAGTGGGCCAGAAGAGGGCACTAGATCTCCTGGAACTGGAGTACAGATAGTTGCTTGCTACCATGCGAATGCTGAGAACCAAACCTGGACCTTCTGTAAGAGCAGCCAGTGCTCTTAGCCACTGAGCTGAGCCATCTCTTGAGCCCCCAAAACACTATTTCTTAATATGCTCTTCATCATGGAACAGAACAAAATTTAGTATGGATTTTGAGTGGTTGAATTCTTGCCTCCTGTAATTAGGTCCCACAGAACCATGGCCTAGAATTTGGTCAATTGTTTATTCTTCATGTTAGATTAAAAGGTATAAAGCAAGTTACCTTGTTCCTTAAATTTTGAATGATCTTTATGTCATTCATTTATATCATTTATAGTGGTAATGATTTTAATTTATGATGTAAAGAAGTGAAAAATCAGAGAAAATATTAACATAAGAATAGTTTTGTGCTTATTCTTACAAAACATTTAGTTACAGTTAAATCATATTCCATGTATATTAATTTAAATGAAATCACTTTCATAAGGTAACTTAATAAATTTTAGTCATTGTACTTGAGATACAAATGGATAGTGCCCCTGGTACAAGCTCTAGCTCTGGGAGGGGCAACACATTGAAACAGGACAGTGGCAGAAGGTTGTATGCTCAGTGTGCTCCGAAAACCCAGAGGAAGCCTGGGAATGGAATTCAGTTAGCTTAGGACAGTACAGTTATGGGTGATCAGCCTTTTGCTGTTATGTTTGATTCTTTGAGATAGTCTCTTTATATACCCCCAGGCTGGCCTTAAACTCACCATGTAACACAGACCGGTCTTGAATTTGTCATCCTCTTGTCCTAGGCTTCTGAGTGCTGGAATTAGAGTACATACCACCTCATCCAACTGTCATCAGTCTTCTTAAATTTTGCCTTTGTTATTTAGTTTGGAAAGTTTATAATTAGTATAGCTTGTTATAATTTAATTAATAAAAAGCATAATAAATTGTTTCATAGCAAAGCAACGCCAGAAATCCAAACTGTCTTCCTTGAGTAGAAGGCCAGTCCTAGCTGAGAGATACTGGGTTATGTTGAGCTGTGGCCTTAGCTTATGGCTGTCTCACATATATCTAAGATTAGGCATTCTGTTAAGTAGTTTGTCATTTTTCAAATATTTTTCAAATGTCTTCAGTTCATCATGGGACATAAGTACTTCTCCCTAAAGTGGGAGGGAGAGAGAACTTACTGTCCTTTAGGAGAGTCACCTCGAGAGCTTTGGCAAAATGTGGATGCCTGGGTTCCATGACACACCCCTGGAATCAGTGCAGAGAGAGGCCTCAGTGAGAGGAGGGGCAGGGCCCCAGGCACCAGCATTTTACGAATGCTTCCCAAGTGATTCCATGATGTGTCAAGGTTAAGAAAAACTGGAGTAAGAAACAGTATAGTCATGAGGTTAGTTACAGTTATGGAACTTTTTCCTTTCAGTTTCTTTACACTGAAAGTTTTTCTGAACCCGTTCCTCTGAAAGCTGAGTTGAGATCCCATCAGTCAGCTTACCTGCTGAAGGAATGCCTGCTCTGACCCTCTGTCAAGAATAAATTGACATCTTATTCTTTTATCTGTAATTTTTATGAAATGAAGGATTTAAAGTAATTGGAGCCTAGTGCCCCAAATTATATCCTTCTGTTTCCCTACAGCCTGTGGTTCAGTGACTGGGCGTGAGTGACAAGAATTCCCTACCACAGAAATGCCTTTTCCCTGTCAGTGATGTGTCTGCCGTAGGGTGAGGTCTCAGTAGAAGGAAGTGAACAAATGCTATAGTCCAAGCCTTCCGAGCTGCAAGGACAGAAACAAGCTAGATTCAGAAACTGTGGGCACACGGTCAGAACTTAAGCCAAGGTTTGGTGAGATGGCTCATCAGGTAAGGTGCTTGCCACCAAGCCTGACAACCTGAGTTCATCTCTAGAACCCACATGTGAAGAAAACCTATTCCTACAAGTTGCCCTCTGACCTCCACATGTATGCATCGTGGCATGCATGCCCCTCTCACACAAATAAATAAATGTAAGAAAATTTAAAATTTATTTTTAAGTGTCTCTGTGTGTGTGTGTAAGAGTGGGTGTCTGATGAAACCAGAGGCATTAGATTCCCCTAGTTAGGTAATTGTGAGCTGTATGATGTAGGTTCTGAGAATCAAACTCAAGTCCTCTACAAGAGCAGTATGTGTTCTTAACCACTGAGCCATTTCTCCAGTTCCATAATTAGAAAAAAAAAAAAACAAGTCTAGAGGCCAAATTAATGGAACTAGAGAGCAGTCCTCGAGTTAACCACTCACAATGGAGCATGTAGAGGCAAGACTTCCCATGAATTAGCCACACTGGTTGAAAACAATTAATTCTGCACTTTGGAAAGGCTTGGCCTGTTGCCCCGTTTCATGAAGATCTTATAAGGAAGTGATTGTACAGCAATTTGCAAATAGAAAATCTTTCTAATACTGTATTTTAGTTGCATTAGGAATAATGGTTTATACTGAGGCTCACAATAAGACATTACACAAGCACCAGATGAGACACATTCCCTGTCTAGCACAGGACCATCTGAGAAGAAAATTTAAAAAGGTATGTAAATTTAGCTTAGTATCACGAGTGCCATGGGAATAATTATACACATGTGGATTATTAGTAAGGAGTTGGGAGTGTGGGTAAATTTCTTTCTATGGTTGGAATATTAAACAGAAACTGCATAACTTTCAATCTAAACCAAAAGCAGGGCAGAAAGCACATCCTGCCAAATAGGAATGACAGTCAAAAACAACAGCAACCTGGTATTTGCCTTTCAAGAGATTTTATTTCCAAATGTATTTTACCCAGATTATCAGCAATTTTTACTGAAAGTGTGAATACCAAGTATGTTTATATTCACTTGCTAATGGGCACTGTCAAGAAAGCCAGTTTTTCTAGGTTGGTTTCAAAATTACTTTGTCTCTGGTAATAAGTTTCTGACATAGAAATGGGTGAAGTTCATAGATTCTGTTCTCTATATTCAAGTTACAAGCGTCCAGTATATTAACAGAGACAGGTCCCTGTGGGCTGTAGAGTTGTCCAGTGTATGTTGTCGGAATTAACAAGTGTCATCCCTGACCCACGTATTTCATCCTGGAAGAAGGACAAGAAATTATTGACCCTGGAAAAGTCTGAAGGTTCTTTTTCTTTCTGTGAAGATCTTCCAACCAGAAATTCACATTTGAAGTCCTGAATCATTGTTAAGCAGGACTGAGCTAGATTTTTCTTGGCATTGTGTGATGTGCCTGGCCTTTGCTGGTGTTACCATATTTGCATCACTGTTGACTGTCTGCAGCCCTCAGATGTATGGTACTCCAGAGAGTATTTTTGTAATGAGGACAAAGCCAAGCAATGTTGAAGTGATGATCACACATTAAAATTCACGTTCCATTGTGCTTTTCCAAAAAAGATTGAAATTGGCTTACTGATACAAATCTGTTTGATTAAATCATTTGTATTTGTCTCAGTAAATTAGCAGGAAAGAAATGCGTCTTAACTTTGCCCTGTTTTGCATAGAACAGGAGGTTTTATTTTATTTTCGTTTTTTGAATGAAAGATTATGCCTCTACAGGCTTTGTGATCTCATATGTAAGATATATAGACTGAGACAAACCTTGACAGCTGTTGCATGAACTGAACACACTGGACACCAGGTAGAATGATGAAGAATTGGAAGTGATTCCAATCATGCACAATAAGAAAACTATTGAATAAATTACATTATAGCTTGGTGAAAAATTAGGCAACAGTAAAACTTGCATTTTAGAATAGTACTTAATTACTGCAGAAAATATTTTGGATAATATTTAGTAAATGAAAGCCAATATTCAACCTGCAACGAAGATTATAACTATATAATCATTATGTTGTGATTTAAATACTAACACACATAAAATTATATATAACAAAATCATGTTATCATGAGTTTGTATTGTTATATTTCTTATGTATTATTGTCTTTTCGTAATTGTCTAAAGTAATTATTTAGTTCTAAATATGAGGAATACATGACAAAATATTAAAATACAAAAGAATAACATTAATGGATTGAAGAGATGACTTGTAGATTGAGAGAAGGTCTTTGCCAACTATATATCTGTCAGGAATTGATATCTGGAATATATAAAAATTTTTAAAAACTAAACACCAACCCCTACCCAAATCACCCAGTCAATAAGTGGGCAAATTAACTGGAAAGCTTTCAAAGGAAGTAAAAATATCCAATAAATATATGAAAAAAAAATGTTGCACACCCTCAGCCACCAGGAAAATACAGATCAAAACTACCCTGAGACTCTGCCTCACCTTAGTCAGAATAGCAGTCATTAACAGAACAAGCAACAGATGTGGAGGATGTGAAAGAGAAAGAAAAGGCACCTCACACATTGCTGGCAAGATTGTAAATTAGTGCAGTCACTATGGAATGAGTGTGGAAGTTCCTCACCAAACCCAAAACAGAATACCCAGCTGTCCCACTTACTCTAGGACCTACTGAAAGGACTAAGTCAGCACACCACAGAGACACCTGCACATCCACATTCACTGTGGCACCAGTCACAGCAGCCGAGTTACAGAATCCACCCAGGTGCCTTTCAACAGATGGGTGAACTGAGAAATGTGGTATAGTTAGGCAATGGAGCTCTCTTTTTTCAGTTCTAAAAAAGAACAAAATTATGTCATTTTCAGGAAAGTAAATGGAACTAAATATCATTATGTGAAGCGAAATAAATCAGACTCAGACAGATGGTGCATGTTATCTCTCGTATGTGGATTTTAGATTTTTTCAAATTATATACATGTATGAACATGAGAACAAGAGGGGGTAGTGGAGTAAAGGGGAAATATGATATATGTGTGAATGAAAATGCCATTGTGAAGCCCATTATTTTAGTTGCTAATTTAAGAATGATAAGAAATGCTGTGTGAAGATAAGTATTTATTAAATGTCCATTGGTCATGTTTGGAAGTTCCTCATCCCTATCCCACCCCCAAAGTGAGCCAGAGAAGTAAAGGTGACCTCAGGATCCATATTGTTATTACATCTGAGTGATTTTCATTGCAGTTCATCCCAGCGTCCAGAGCCTCTTCTTTGGAGAGACAAAATGAAGGATGAGGTTTTAGTCAATAGCTGCTCAGCAGTTAACATTTGAATTCCTGTTTGAACTTTGTACCTATGGAAGAAGATGGCAAGCTTTGAATAAATCCAGTATATTAAAGTATACTTAGAACTTTATTACACTTAAGTTTTAAAAGTCAGTAGAGTGAAAGGATGCATATCAACGTAACAAAGCAAGCAGTATATTAGGGAAGTTTCTGGAGACTGTACAGAAAGAGCAGGTAAGGCTTGAAGCACAGATGTTTGAGGGAGCAGAGGTCTAGGTCAGTCTTGTGGAAGCATTTATGGATCATCTGTATGAATAGTTAACATTATTCTTATTTTTCCTTAAATTGAGTTAAAAGTGCTTTGGGGGGCTGTGCATGTAGCTCAGCCGTAGAGCACTTGTCTGGCAGAGCACACCATCCCCCAAAGTGTCCATAAAAATTACCTTCATTGCAGCAAATATGTTTATGAAATCATGAGTGTGGTATGTTTACATTCCTTGTTGATACAAATAAGAAATGTGTACCTGGCTGACTCTTTAATCGAGCACCTGAAGTCACCCTGCAGCCTGTTAACTCACAGCACATCTGGGGATGTCACATGGAGAGTTGTGTAGAGATAGGGAATCCATGTTTCAGCCATCCTGCCTGCCCCTCTCTGATGCTCCGATGTAGAGGTAGAACTCTTGTTTAACCATCTGCCTGCCCCTTTCTAAGTGTGGTGCTAATCAGAGTGGATGTCTTGCTGCACTTCCTGGGTCAGGTTGGGTTTGGGATTCCTCTGAAGGCTGATCTTGTAGGGTGCTCATTACAGTTCTGTTCCTACAACCCTGTTAGCCAAAGATGGCTGCCCCAAGTCAGCAAGGAGAGTGAGGAAGATGGTCTCGGGTTGGGTGGGACGGCCTAGTAAGTCAGAGAGCCAAGGGAAGGGTTGTGTGGGGATGCCAGCAGGTACAATTCAGCCACTACAAAAATATTGTGGTGACAAAAATGCCTACAAACACGGCTTAAGGGAGAAAGGGAGTACTGTGGCTCTCATATGAGGGTACAGCCCATCACGGTGGGGAAGTCATGGCAGCAGGAGCGTGAATGTAGCACATCGTGTCTACATTCAGGAAGCAGAGAGAGATGAACGCTGGTGCTCAGCTTGCTTTCTCCTTTTTCTGAAAGTCCGGAATCCCAGCGCACAGAATGGTGCTACCCACGTTTAGGGTGGGTTTTCCTTTCTCAATTAAGCCAATCTACAATCTAAGGACTCAGTCACAGGCATGGCTTCATTAGCACTTCCATGATTTCCCTCCAGCTATAGAACTCAGTGGTGAGCTGTGCCTGCTGGAATGCTTAGTTCACCCAGCGAGGCCCAACCGGAGCTCTTCTGGAGGCTGTACAGGAAGGAACCGTGGTTGGATGGTGATCCTTCATGGCGGGGGTGGGGGTGGGGCACCATGGCTCTGGCTTCTTTCATTGGCTAGATTTGGTTTTCTGCTCACAACTACTTTGCAAATGTCTACATTCCTCTGCTGAATCTAGATGAACTTTCTCCCTGTGTGAAGAAGAAAGTGGGACTATGCTTGCGAACCTGTGTTCTTAGTTTGTCCCCGTTTTCTTGGGGTTGCCACAATTTTAGATCACTGTCCTCACCCCTGTGTAATGCCTACTGTGTTTAGTAAGAGTACAGTTTGCCGTTTTTAAATGTATTTGCTTGTTTCTGCATTTCAAAGATGAACCAAATACACAAGAAACAGGAAACCATTTTACTGTTGTTCAACCCCCAGGAAGTAGGTGCTGTGATTTCCTTCATGGGATTATTTTATAATTCTTTACTTTCTCCGGTCTAAAGAACAGGAGGCAGCAGCTCTGTGAAGGCAATGATTTGGTTTCTCTGTTTACTTGCATTAAGAAAAATTTTTTTATGTGTGTGCCACATATGTAAGTGGCTGTGTGTGTGCATTTGCCTATGTGTGCTCATCTGGAGGCCAGAGGAAGTCTTTGGATGTACCACTCTGTCACTCTGAGACAGTGTCTGCCATTGAACCTGGTGTGGCCATGCTGGCTTTTTACATGTGTGCTAGAACCTGAACTCAGGGTGCTTACCCTCTGAGCCATCTTCCCAACCTTTAAATTTATTTTTGATTAGTACATTGAACATAAAAATTCTGCATGCATAGGAGGTAACATGATGTTTCAATACATGCATCCATTGTAATGTTAAATCAGTTTAAAAGGGCCAGTGAGATGACTCCACATGACTCCACAGGGAGTCATCAGCCTGGCAGCCTGAGCTTGATCCCAGGGACCTACACGGTGGAAGGAGAGAAGCATCTCCTGCAAGTTGTTCTCTGACTTCTCCAGACCTACCATAACATGCATGTGCTCACACACATATACACATACACACATAAATAAATAAATGAAAAATTAAATCACTTTAAACATGTCTGTCTCTTCATTTAGCATTCTTCATGACAAAAACTGTCAATGTACTTTTTTCTAGTTTTGAAGTGCACAGAGCTGTGTGTAGCCACCCTATTGTATTAACTGTGACTTACTACTTATAATCACTCCTTCCCAGTCCACTTTCTCCTGTTCTCCCCAGCTTTGGTAACACTATTCTATCTCAACTTTTATGTGATCAGCTTTTAAAAGTCCACCTGTGAGTGGAGCAGCATGCAGTCTGGCTCACTGAATTTAACATAATCTTCTGCAGTTGCCTCCACAGTGTTGCTAATGACAGGATTTCACCTTTCATGGTATACATGTCCCAGTTTATCCATTCGTCAGCTGACAGACCATAACATCTGTATGCAGTGTTTGTTTTGCCATTCACGGTTGTAAAGAATTTCTTTAAGCTCACCTGATCCTCACATGGGCATAGATAGAACCAATGTTTTATTCCCCTTTGTAGATGAGGAAAATACGGTTAGAGGTAGAAAGCTCCCCAGGCTTCACACAGTGACAGGCCAACGGCCAGAAGTCCACTTCTCAGCGTCATCAGCAGAGCAAGATGGGGTACAGATACTGGTCTATGTGCCGGTTCCTGCTTTTCTGGCTTTTCATGAGAGTCTTGTTCTTTATTTTCAGATTACAGAACAGGTCCATGTTTTACTGTGGTCAGCAACCAGATGTGCCAGGGACAGCTCAGCGGGATTGTCTGCACCAAAACGCTCTGCTGTGCCACAGTGGGCCGAGCCTGGGGCCACCCCTGTGAGATGTGTCCTGCCCAGCCTCACCCTTGCCGCCGCGGTTTCATTCCCAATATCCGCACAGGAGCATGTCAAGGTAATGTGGCCAGGAAAAGGGATGCATCCTGTTTGCTCTGGAGAGCCATCCTCCAGAGGGCAGAGAAAGCCGCTGTTCCCTGCTTGCAGGACGCAGCTGGGGCCTCAGCAGCAGGGCTCTCCAGAGCCGGGAAGGCCCACTGGTCTGCCTGCCAGGCCCTCTGACCAAGGAGTGGTTCCATGTTCCTCTGGCTCAAGGGTTAGCACTGTTTGTGATGATGCTGTTCCTGATGGCAGTGCCTTGTGGGGACACAAAGCAAAACCTGTGAACGAGGTGGCAGTGGTTCCTTTCCTTCATTTGAAACTGATGGAGTTCTGTCTCGAGTTGTACTCAATTGACCTGAAGAAAACAGCTCCTCTCCACATTTGACGTGCTACATTATGCTTAAAAAAAAAATCAGAAATAAATTAGAATTGGTTTCACTGTTTTAAACATCCCCAGATGTTGCCTGCGCACTCTTCTGCCCTCCCCTAGAATCCGGGACTCTGGTCTTGGCTTTTCCTCCTGTTCCTCCAGCTGTACAAATTCCTTCGTTGTCTGGATGTCTGGCAGGAAACAGGAGGAAGTGAACGGAGGCCGCTCCACTCTAAACTGATGGGACTGAAAACTCCCAGCTATCTTCACTCCCCTCAGACGTCTGCAGTGCTGTTTTTAGACAACTGCAATATTTCCAGAAAATATGCTTTTTTGAGGCAAATAGATAATACGTTGGCCCTGTTTTTTTGCATTAATTCTGAAGGTAGTGTGTAATAAAGCAGAGCCTGACCTTTCTCACACAGTTCCATGGGCTGCCATTAAGTTGAACTTCAGCCCCTGGCTTCCACACACCCTCTTTGAATGTGTCCTTTTGAACGTCAGAAGCAGGGAGAAATCACCTTGAAATCCTAAAATTACAAAGGACTGATGACTCAGTAAGTGCCTTCTCAGAAGCCTTATTTTCCCATTCTTAGAGTTCTGAAGAATTTGTTGATCATTGTGTTCTGAGTTGCTAATGCCCAAGAATTTGTTGACAGTGACCAAAAAGTGAGGACCCCGGTGCCCAGCTAGCTGCCTGTCAGTGGTCTGGGTGCCAGTAGATGGGGGAATGGGAAGGGAACGGGAGGGGAGACTGACTGACTGCAACTTACATACAGTCCGGATTTTTCCTAAAGTTGCTTCCTGTTCCTTCATAACTATTCAAAATGGAGGGTAGGGGAGGCTTTATTAGTAATTTTACAAAAAGAAACAAAAAACAAAAAACAAAAACAACCAGGAATAACAGCTTACATGGTTGCTTGTACAATGAATTTCAATGAATTTCTTCCTGGGGGTGGAGATTCTCCCAGTGTTTCAGAAGGGTGACTTCTTGATGGTGTTTTATTTAGCCCTTCCGCTAGGTACAAGAGGTTGTGGGCAGACAGGTTCAGAGAAGCATGCATTCAGGCACAGTCTGGGAGCACTGGCTGGAGGGGAGCTGCCTTCATAGACATTTCCTGTTGGCCAAAAATCATGATCAACAAGATTGCCTAGAGTTGTCTGTGATTTCAAATAACATTTTAATAAACACATTCAACATATCAAGAGAATGGGAAATCCTAAGACAAAAATGAAATTGGCTATAAAATGTAATCCAATTATTTCAATATAGTCATTCATTTATGGGTCAGGACATTCCTTTAAAATATTGACACCTTTATACCCAAATACACGGCTTTCCTTCTGGCCTCCTTGACTGTAGGTGACTTTTCTCAACAGCACATGAGACCCTGAAAATGGCAGCTGCTTTGTCTCCCATTCAGTGTGTGGTGCTTGCAGGTGCCACAGGATATTCCAAGCAGAAGAAGAAACTGAAGACTCCCATGGGGGCTCTTTATCAAATCAGGATTTTTGGTTTCTGGATGAAGAAATGGCGAGATCATACTTGCATTTTCAGTCTCCACAATGAATTCCAGTGATTGGGACTGATTATGAGGATTTGGTTGGGAAGGCTGACTTGGTGCTATAAACAGGGCCAAAGGTCAGGCCTTAGGTACTTGGATAGAGCACTGAACAAAGAGTACTGAGTCTCTGCTATGTGGAAGTGACAGCTGAATACAGTCAGAAAGACAAAGCAGGAGAACCAGAAGCCAGATGTTGCTCTCACACTGGCCAGGCTAGAACTCACTGCTGAATGAATTGGAGCAGAAACTAAAGGATGGGACAGAAAGACCACACATTTCCAAAGGGGAGCATATTCTGCTCAGAGAAGCCATGGCTATAAAACTCCAAGGGAGTTGTATCTCTGGTGTTTGTGAGGAAACCTGGGGATGGAGTGAAAGAGGACAGAGAGGGAGGTGAGGCCAGATGACGTAAAGGTCTTGGGGGCCTTTCTCTGACTTAGCAGTGACTGCAGAGGGACAAGATCTGACTTGAAAAGGTTCCATCTGTCTCTGTAGGTAGGTCTACAACTGAGACTGCAAGTTTGCCAGTTCTCATTTATGGCCTAATTAATTTTTCCTATACAGGGTATAGGGGACATTTCTGACTTCATTTATATAAAAACACTAGCTGTCCTGTGCACGTCTCAGGGACCTGAAATAAATTTTATGTTAACTAATCATTCAGTGTCCTAGTTTGCTTTCTATTTGCTGTGATAAAACACTGACCATTACCAACTTTGGAAGGAAAGGGCTTATTTCATTCTACAAGCTATAGTCCATCATTGAGGGAAGCCAAAACAGGAACTCCAGGCAGGAACCTGCATTGAGAAACTGAAGCAGAGACCATGGGAGAGAGCTGCTGATTGGATGTTCCCTCTACAACCTTTCTTATGTAACCCAGACACACCTGCCTAGGATCACATGGTCCACAGAGGGCTGGGCTCCCCTACACCAAGTGACAATCAAGAAAATGCCTCCTCAGACAAGGCCACAGGCCAGTCTGATGGAGGAAATTCCTCAATGGAGGTTCCCTCTTCCCAGATGATTCTCATTTGTGTCAAGTTGACAAAAACTAACCAGCATGTTAGTATAACACTTAAAGACAGTTTTATTTTCGACATCTTACATATTTCTGATTATTACTGCCAATCTAAAGATGAAACTGACAAGGAAAATAAGCATTATATTATACTATAATTATTTTATATTATGATATTATATTGTATTTTAAGCATTTTAAGCTTCTACTTTGCTGTGTATGTAAAAAACTCAGAAATTAGTAGAAATAATGTCTTCCACTTGAGGGACAGGGGGATTACTTATAAAACATTGTTGACCAAGCTACATTAATAGCATAGTTATTTTACATGATGTAATTATGTTCTAAACACTGACTGTGATGCATGCATTCATGTGAATGTGGTAATCTAATTTTTGGACAAACTATTATGTTTTCTTCTGCAGTACATTTTATATGAATCTTTCTCTCTTCCCAAATCTGACAGATGTGGATGAATGCCAGGCTATCCCTGGGCTCTGTCAAGGAGGAAATTGCATTAATACTGTTGGATCTTTTGAGTGCAAATGCCCCGCTGGACACAAATTTAATGAAGTGTCACAAAAATGTGAAGGTGAGCCACCTCATGCTTTGCAGCTAAAGGGGTGGGAGAGGACAGGCAAACTGACAGCAGCAAGCTTGTTTGGAAATTATTCAAGAGTCCTTCTGCCTTTGTCAACCCCATGAAAGTGTAACTGTAACATTCCTACAGAAATAATGTGCCATTGTGCCATTGAACCAGAAAAACCTTGCAGCTTTTTCCACTTTTAGAGACACAGAATAAGAGGGCCATCTGAATCAAATTAAATATTAAAACATGAAATATTTTTAGACTGACACTTGGTTTAAAATGTTCAAGGCACATGGTTTTGTGTAGTTCTAGAGGTTTGAATTTAAATTTGAACATTAGATATCATTTAAAATTATACCACCAATATTTTTGTAGTTAAAATGTAGCCTTTGGGGAAGGGTGACCTACTAACATACATATTTATGCTTCTAGTAAGAACTTGGGGTTTTCTTTTTCTGGGCCATGACATATGTCTATCAAATGAAAATCGTTTTAATGTTCGGGAGACAGAAGAAGCAACTTGAAGTAGAGTTTTAGATTTACATTTAGTTTACAGAGTGAGCTTCTAAAGTATGTATGGAGGACATGTTGATGCTTAAGACTGCTGTTATTTGCAGAAAGGGTCTGACTTCCGTGGAGTGGCCATTTCTTTCTTGTGAGGGAGGCACCCAGGAAGTGCGTATCTAGCACAATGCTCTCTTTGCTGACTTGGTGTAGGGCACGCAGTACCATTAGCTGACACCATGGCAGCCTTCTCAAAGTTGTGTCTTATATCAGGTTCAGAGGAGATAGCCTTACCTTCACTCTCAGTTTACTCTGCCAGATGTGGTCTGAGGTTTTATTTAGAGGTCTGCATTTTTATTGAGAACAGTTGCTGTGTTGTTTATATTCCTAGACTCTAGCAATGAGAGATGATTCACTTAAAGTAGTTCGTCTGTCCTTGGACTCTTAACCTCCTTGTGGATTTATTTCCCAGTATATCAGACCAGCAAAAGATAGCGTCACATGTATACTGCACTCAAACAGTTAATACTATTTGTATGGAAGGGGATTACCTAATTGTGCTAAAATTAAACTTTATGAGTTACAGCTTGTTTTACGTTATTAATTGATATAATTCATAATTACAGTTGCATTTGAGAATATGCTACAAACAGTTATTTCAGGTAGCTGGGGAAAATTTGTAGTTCCTTTCTGAAATTCGACTTCTTAAAAAATGTTTTAAATTCCAAAGAACAGTAAAACTGGTTCTCTCTGGAATTTTAGAAATTGTAGATCTAAGTTTGAACTACAGAGTATTGATTCTGATACAAAGACCTCATCTAGTTGCACCTTTTGGCTCCATAGGTGAAGGGACAGCACAGCAGGTTCGCGTTGACTGCAGTGCTGAGTTTCAGTGCATTGTGCTGTCTCTTTCCTAGCTGTTACCTCTGTTCTATTTATTGGTACTTGGAGCTCTTCAACATAGTATGGTGTGGATATTTGGTTATTACCACGAGTACCTTCTCTAACAGCTTACTGAGGTTCACTGCGTGCAGAATCCATGTCAATGATGCACTTTGTCCAACATTTTGGATTTTTCTCAGCTTAAATATATTTAGCTATGAGACATATAGTCAGCTTCAAGATTTAGGGTAATGGAGACCATATGAGCATGGATTTTGTCTTCTGGAATCACAGTTACTTCCAACTTCAGTGAGAAGTGACTTTCTGCCTCTTGCTTGGGATAGTTAACAGTCAGGACCACACATACATACATACATCATCATGGATGTGACCATACAGAAGATGCAGTATAATGGGACTCACATCTTTTGATTAATACCAAGAATCTTCTTTACTGGTGTATCTAATGGATCAAAAATTCGACCTGAGAATTACTTAATACTTCCAACAATTACAAAAAGAATCTTTTCTCAGCTATGTATTAGAATCTGTAGCAAGATAGAAATGGAATACTTTTGTCTAGAGTTCATTTTTCCTTTGCCACCTCCTGTTATATTAAATTTAGATGGTGACTGACCCCTTTCTTATCTTTCTATGCAAGTTGATATCATATAGAGTTTTTTCTCCTGTTAGTACTGACTGTGCTTAGAACTAGGTCTGGATGGGGCATTGTTAACCTGCCTAAAAGCAAAGCTATCAGACAGTCCTCTCACAATCCTCAGCAAGCTAGATTCCTTCCTTCAGTTTCAGGTTAGGTAGCTCACGAGGGAAATGTCACAGGCTCTCTTTTGTGGGAAAGTGAAGGGAACCCAGAAGATCTGGCACGCAGCCACAGAGAGGACAGAGATAGTGAGGTGACCGAAAAAGACGATTATAATAGCAAGGTTCTGTGCTATTAGCCAGAAGGTCATAACAGCAAGGTTCATGTGTGTTAACCAGCTCTTAATTTTAGGACTAAATACCTGAGATAGTCAATTTAAAAGGAGGAAAGGTTTATTTTGGTTCATAGTTTCAGATGCTTCAGTTCATGGTTAATTGGTTCTGTTGATACTGAGCCTTTGATGGGGCAGCACGTCATAGTAGCATACCTGGTAAAAAGACCCATTCACTGCATAACACCCAGGAAGGGAGAGAGAGGGAGAGGAAAAGAAGAAGAAAGGGAGGGAAAGAGAGAAGGAGAGAGGGAAGGGAGGGAGGAAAAAGAAGGAGAGAAGACCGAGGCTAGGGCTTAGTGTCCTCTTCAAGGCACGCACTCAGTGATCTACCTTCCTTCCACTAGCCCCTGGTCCCTGTGGATCTTTCAGCCTTCATTACAGGCGGGTACCACGCTTCCACGGGGTATTCAGGATCTAAACCTTAGTACTTTGTCAGCATTGTTTTGATGCTGTTGTTTTAAAATTTTTACATTAGAAATTATTCATTTATTTATTTAGAGGTGCACATGTGTGCATGTACTAATGTCATACATACATACTTGTAGGAATGAACAGGTTCTCTCTTACCATGTGAGTTCTGGGGCTCGAACTCCAGCTGCCAGTCATGACTGAAGGTGCCTTTACCCACTGAGCTAGCTCACCAGTCTATGGGCTGCCTTTTCAAAGATGTATTTTTTACTTTGACTTGGAAAGAAAGAAATTGTGTAGTTCTTATATTACTCTTTTTAAAAAATAAATTCAATCCAGTGGGTATTAGCAAATTCACAAGAAGTCAGCCACCAATTCCTCCACAGCAAGAGGGCTTTATTTAAACTTCTTTTCACGGGAACTTTCTCCTCAGAATCCTCCCTTCCTTCTCATTATATTTGGCTTATCCTAAAACTTCAACAAAATGTTATAGAATAAGGTTTATATAAATACACACAATTTAGAAACATTTAAAATGTAAATTAATAAGCTGAAGTAGTTAAATGGTTATTAGATTTTTAAGCATCTAAAAAGAAAATGATTGAGATTTACGACTGTGATTTGAGAAAGGGGAAGCAGAGTTCAGGGCCACTCTGCTGGGTTTTCCGGTGGGAACATTCCTATTTGGAAACCAAGCCCATATTTGCATAAATTGTTGTGGGAGGAAATGAAGAAATAAAAAGTGTAATTAAGGGATTAAGTTTTATTTCTGGAAAAAGTCCCTTGAATTCCTAATTAACCCTTAAATTTGGGGATTTAGATTATCACCAGCTCACTTTAGCAACCTTAAGAACTCTGAGGGATGCAAAGGAATTTTTTTTTTAACCTGTGGCTCTTAAGTACGTGTACTCCAAAGAACACAGAACTTCTCTTTCCAAACTAATGTCGTGTTTATGTGATGGCTCTTATCATCCTGGGCACCAAGGACAATTCCTGGGGCTGCTTAACCCACTGGCACAGGGGGGCTACTGCTGCAGCCCTTGCCTTCTCCTGCTCAGCTTAACTGGCCCTTGTACAGTTAACAGAGCAGTGGTGTGACCTAAAGAGCCCTGTGAGGACAGCCAGCCCGGCCTTCCCCCTGCCAGTGTCCCAATTACATTAGTGGTCTTAATTACATTAGTTACCAACTCCAGATTACTTCTGTTTTCAAATGAAAGCTGAGCAAGATGTTGCGTGTTCTTTCCATTTCTGCAGTCCAGACTCTACCTCTACACTTACTTTTCCCCAGTGTGTTGTATATAACTGATGCTTTGAGGGTAAGCACACAAACGTGGTGTGCTTAGATAAGTTAGAATGTGTCCAACTCTCATTATCACTGTTGTTATCTTCAGTAGACCCAGAAAACCTCACCTGGTTTGCATGTGAAAGATATTCTTACTTCCTGCCAAAGTTATTCTGTTTTCAAAATAACTTTTTTCATATTTGCAGTCTGCTTAGCTCTTTGGATATTGATATTTGATGAGTGACCTAAATAACAACGATAGCAGTGGTTATGTTACTAGTTTGTAAAAATATTTTTAATGGTCAGCATACAATCTTATGTGGTATTAACGTTTATGGACCCTTTAGAAGGTCACACCTTGTGGTGCCTCTGCCTTACAGTTGTATCTTCCTCTGGCCTTAAATAAGATTTTGAGTTTTGCAGGCTTGTTGATGTACTTGTTTGTAGTAGGTCTGGAACCTGACAGGAGGATCTGGCTTAAAGAAATGTGATAGAGTGCCTTGGGGACTGTGCTGACTCTAGAGTCTTACACTGTGTCCTGGCAGTTTCCCTGAAAGATTGAGTGGCTCTGTCCAAGAAGGTGCACCTATACCCCCAGAGATTCTTGGTGGTGATGCTGTTTATCCAGTGTTGACTCTGTGACTGGTGAAACCTGTTTGCTTTAGCTTCTAGCCTGGCATAGAAGAATGATGATTTTTGCTTTGCAAGCAGTTAAACCATATTAACAGCATCAGTGATGACTTTTCGACTAACAGGGTCAACTTGAGTGAGAATATATTTGACTGTGGTCCACTTAGAATGCTGTTTTGTTTTGAATGAAGAACAGCATGTGGACTGGAGAGGACTGTTCTCATGTACAGGCCCCGAGCCTGCCTGGACAGCAGCAGTCCCAGCTGGTGCTCTCAGGAGGTTTGGACAAACCTTGCCTCTCCCCACACAGCGAAGGCAGCCCTCTTTGTCTTAGAGAGTGCAGGAAGCACTCAGTTTCTAATTTTCTCTTCCACTTGCCACTGTTGATACTGGATTGGCTTTTGAAAATCTCTTCTGAGGAAATGGCCAAATTGTCCCAAGGAGACATGTAGCCCCTCCTCCTTTGGACGAGACCAGTGGCTTTGGACCCTAGAAGCTGACATTTGGCCTCTGTAGCATTCAGGATGTTTATTAAGGGCTGTCCTTAGGATTAATGTCTATGGAAGAAGAGAAAGGACCAGAATGTACAGATGGGAGTGAGCTGTGAAGGCAGCCTCAACTGACTGCAGAGGGCAGAGAGGACTCGAGTGGCCTTTATAGGTGTCCCTCATTGGGTTGGAATGATGAGAATTTTGCCCATCTTCCATGACTTCCTGCTAGCTATGGGGTACCTGGGGAGGGTGTGATCTTAGGAAAGAAAGCCTTTTGAAGCTCAAAGATCCCTGACAGGACCAAGAGTCAAAGACACTCTGTGAACAGCACCCCCAACTGCAGGGCCAGTAAGTCCTTCCCGAAGGGAAATCTGAATGGATCTCCCAGGATCAACTGGAGTCCATGCACCAAATACACACTTCTCCAAAGCTACAGGCAGTTATCATCAGGTGTGCCATGGGGAACCAAGTCACTACTTCCTTTCCTAGCCTGGCTTCCCAGCGTCACCAACTCTTGGTCATTGAACAGACCACAGGGTCTTCTCTGAAAGATCTCATTATTGCTCTGTGAAAAATCTGGTTGAAGAAATAAGCAAGTAATGCCGAGTATAGAATAATTAGTAGAGGAGTTTAATTTAGTCTAAAACAGAGGGAAAGAGAGAGCTTTCAAAATAAACAGCATTTGGAAAGTTGGCATGCTAGCTTAAGTTCTAAAGGGAACGACTTTATTATAGTCTATCTCTTGGACTTAGTGAACCTCTGGGAGCATGTGTTATGAGTAGACTCTTCTCTGGACAGCTCTTAATCAGTGAGAGGGCTGCTTCTAGGGATATGACTTTGAGTGCTCTATGTGAATCCTTGGAATGATGTCTTCTATGTACCACAGATAATGAAACTCATCTTTATTTTGCAGACATTGATGAATGCAGCACGATTCCTGGAATCTGTGATGGGGGCGAGTGTACAAACACAGTCAGCAGTTACTTCTGCAAGTGTCCCCCTGGTTTTTACACCTCTCCTGATGGCACCAGATGCATCGGTAGGTTTAATTACGAAAAGAAGGCACGGTTTTTATAAATAATTTCCACAAGGAAATCTCTCTGAACAAGTTAGTTAAGGGGACCGTATCCCAGTTGAGGTTACAGTGTGCACTTATGGAAACACATTGTACAATTGAATATCGTGTTAAAGAGCAGAGACCTTGTACATTCTTGTGTAGGGATTTATTGACTCCTATAAAAGGGGATCGATCCAGAGACACATCAGATGTCCTTGGTCTGTGAATTAAGATGCAGCTGTGCAGCCTCTATGAAGCTGCCCATTCTGTCTTTCTCTTTATTCCCACCTTCGGTCATTTCCCAGAATCTATGTTAACTTAGATGTGAAATTTCGCAATAATCTCCTAATTGTTCTGGCTTCTCTCCAATCCATTTTGTCAGACTTATCTTCCTAAAATAGTGCTTAAATAACAGTCTTGCTCAAAAATCTTGGGTAGTTTTCTACCAGGACTTGAAACTAGTGATTTTCAATCTGTGTCCAGTGGATCCTTCAGGTACTGCGAAGTCACTCAGGCTCCTGAGGTGAATGGATGATAACAGGGAAAGCACTCCTGTTCCCTGTACACACACACACACACACACACACACACATGCACACACGCACACACACACACGCACGCACGCTCCTACACATACCCTTCAGGCTGGCAGTTCTCGATCTGTCTCTCTGTCTCTCTGTCTTTCTCCAGGATTGGCATATACACCTGCAGATGGCACACACCCAGACACATGTGCACATGCACGAATTCCAGACATGGCAGTTCCGTTCTTATCTGCTCTGGGAATCTGCTTCCATGAAAATAGCAATTAAAAGAGGGTTCTGTTCCGGAATTGATGGTCCTAGCCTCAGAGCTGAAGTTACAGGCAGTGCAAGCTTCCTAATGTAGGTGCTAGGAACCAAGCTCTGGTCCTCTTCAAGAGCAGGACGCCCCCTTAACCACTGACACAACTTTATAGCTCTTAGGATTTCAATTTTTAAAAATTAGATGTTGACCGCTGCTAGATTTAACAATTGTAAGACTTCCTTCAAAGTCTCAAATCAAAGACTAAAATTCAAGCTCTACCCCATTTCTGCAGCCGTTTTAGCCTGGGCCGAGTTGAAATTTAGGCGACTGTGCCTGTGATTCCTCCTGCTCTCTTTATGTCTTCCACATCCCCACAGTCTCCACCAACACTGGGAAGCCTTCAGATTATCTTAGAGCCATCTCTCACCAGCAATTCAGAGTAACCAACCCCAGAACAACCCCAAATAGCCCCTAAGTTCCAGTCTTTTCCTGCCTTTTCTTACAAGCTCATATGTTTCCTTTAAAACTGGAAATGTGATTAATATACATATTTTAGACAAGTTTTTCTTTCAATAAAAAAAGTAAAAAAAAAACAGCCACCAAACAAACAAAGAGCATAACAGAAAAGAAAGAGAAACAGTAAATGATTACTGCACCTGCAAGTGCCATTTGTAGATCAAGGACTGCCTGTAACCCGGCATAGCTTGTAATTTCAGCCCCAACATTCTCCACTTTACCATTGCTGATCAAGAGTCTCTGACTCATTGATTTAACATATTAGCCAGATAGATCTGTAACAACATGGTATCATAGTTGATTTGCAAAATAATAGTCATTAGCCCATTAAGAGTTTACCATTGGCAGCTGTAAGTCACAGCTCTGCTATGAAGGATAACCAATTCATCTGAAAATTATATGTACACATTTCATAATTTGGTCAAGTGTTTACACTGGGCTTTGACCACCAACTCCATTTGAAGCTGGGATGGAAGCCAGGTTTGAGGATCTCTCTCCATTCCTAATAGCCGTTGGTTTCTAAAATATTTACTAAATGAGTAAGTAAAATATTGGTAGCTTCAATTCATTGCAAGTTAGCATGCAGGGATTCCTATTTCTTTATCCTTTTCATGAGTGAGGTGCCCCGCTGTGGGCTTCCAGGAGCAGTTGTCTGCACCCCCTCTTTAGCTATCTGTTCTCGATCATGCTGGAATAAAACTCGCTTTGCTTCTTTGCTTGAGACTATTAATCTACCCAGAGGTACAGAAGCCGGAACGAAAACTTTCTGGGAAGCACTTTATACTTGCTGGTATACAAGGTACTGTTCGTAAGAGATCTTGTATCCGTAAGGCTGACCCTTAATTTTCTTCTATGGTGTGTCTAGGCAGGCTTGCTTTATCCTTCTTCACTTAAAGTAAATAAGTGCTTTAAAATTATACTTGTTTATTATGCATATTGTATTCATTTATTAAGCCATCGAATTGAAGGCTTTGTGTTCTTAAGAAGAATTCAGAAAACAGTAAGCTGAAGTATAGGTGTGACCCTTTTTAATATTTAGAGCATATAGAGATGGAGTTTTGCCTGTAAAAATGTCCTCACTTTACAGAAGGAATTACTGCTTATATTACTTTAAATGAGAAGTACAGCTAAAATAAGATTTACTTTTCAAAACTTTATTGTGTATAGATTGTTCAGAGATGTGTTATATTTGCCTCATGCCTCCTCTTTTCACTGGAGCATCTCAATGGCTTCTCTTGTGCCATGATTCCTTTTTGTGCCATAGTGTGTCAGCTGTTGTCATGACAGTCAGACATGATGTAATCCAATAGAAGTGACCTATAGAAATGTGTTTCATCATGTTGTTTTTAGAAGATGCATTTCTGCCAAAAAGAAAAAAAAAACCCACGTAGAATTGCTGCATTGTATAAGACTCAGAATTTGCAATCATTGATGTTTTATATTTATATAAACAGATTTATAAACAGAGTCTTGTAAAAATTTGTTAGGGCCTCAGAACAAGAGAGAAGCTGGTTACAAAGATTAGATCTGGCTGAAAAGTGTTTCATTCCTTTAAAACATAACCTCACATGTCGGAATCACAACTTCAGAAAGATCTTTTAGAAATACAGACCGTGCCACAGATTAGTATTATGTTTAAATACACTTGCATAAATGTTTGCCTAACACGTCTTAGATTAAGCAGTTTGAAAACGAGGACTTTCCTTGAGAAAGAAGACAGACTCTCTTTAGTATGGAGACACATCTTTATAAATAATTCACTGTCAGCACTGGTGATTTTCAGCCTCCTTTCCTATGGCACATATGATTTTAATCATTCCTTCCTATCTTGGGTATGCAATGTGGGGCTTTGGCCAAGTGCACCAGCATGCAGGGTGAAGGTGTAGGACAAAGCATTTCTGACTCCAGCTTCAGGCTGGAAAAGTGCTCACAACTGCCTTCCGGATCACACACTCTTGAGTCAGTCCTGCCATGACACCAAGGTGAGGCATGGTGGTGCCGAGGCAGGGGAGGGCAGTCATAACATTATTATGATGGCCGTGTTTCTTGACTTCTCAGATGTCCGCCCTGGGTACTGCTATACTGCTCTGACAAATGGGCGCTGCTCCAACCAGCTGCCACAGTCCATAACCAAAATGCAATGCTGCTGTGACGCCGGCCGGTGTTGGTCTCCGGGAGTCACTGTCGCTCCTGAGATGTGTCCCATCAGAGCAACAGGTAAGAGCCTTCTATAGTGTATCCCAACCCAACCCTTTCAGACCAGTTGCAGTGTGCCATTCCAAGGATAACTCAGATGAATAAATAAGGTTCCAGAAAATAGAAGAGCTGACGTGGAGAAATTTCCCTGAGGATGTGCAGTTCCCTGCTTGTGATGCAGTTCCCTCCATAGGGCAGAGCGGCAGCCTCTTTAGGAAGTTTGTATTTTCTCTTATTCCCAGTGGGGGACTCTCATGTAGTACTAACCAGCTCAGCAAATAAAACCCAAGTCCCCTAGAGCGTGCGTTTTCTTTCTCACTGACATTTAACGCTTGCCTCTTCCCTTTGCCACGTCCTGTTGATTATTTTTTCATTCTTTTCTCTGTCATATTCCTTTCATTCCCACTAAAAGCTTGTTACTTTGCAGCCCAGGGGATTATGGCGTCCTTCTTTCTGGCCCATGCAGGATACTCAGCTCCGTTATATTAGGTCAATGAGCTCAGTGATACCCGATGTTCACTTTAAGTTATCCTTGGGGAAGATGTAAAGACAGATGTCCAGAAAAGTTTCTTTAGGATGATCACAGACAATGTTTGATAGTCCAGGTGACTTTTTCTTGCAAAGAAAAATTTATTACTTGGCAGTCCATAAATCTATACCTAGTTTGTCTTTTCATCATTGTTATTATAGGAGCTTTATTTTCTAATTAAATTATGATTGCATTTCCCTTGAACTCAGTCTCAGCATTTCTAAACTCAATCTATTCTTTTGCCCTAAAACATCTGCACAGTTCGGGCTTTCGTCTCCATCCCCTAGTCTTGAAGTCCTTGCTTGTGCATTAAGAATCGCTCAACCTTGGCCTAATCTGTGGCCATCCCAAGATAACCACAGATGGTAGTACTCCCTCCCCTTCATGGCTCAGAAAGTTCTAGTTCCTACTTTTGCTCTGGCACAGAGCCTACACTGTTCTGCTTTGTGTCCCCACACTGCTTTTTCACTCGTTAATACATCTCATTAAGAGGCCTCATTCATCGCTATAATCACCTGTTTCTCATACTTTTTATACTTCCATAGTATTTAGCAAAATCTTGCTTACCAGAGGCATTCAGGTAGAATGAACAGCTTATTGAGCACCATTTTCTCCATCAATTCCACCTCAAAGCTGAGTTTTCTATCACTGTTTAATTTGATTCCTAAAAGCATATTTCAATCAGGGGATTTAGGAAAGGCAATGAAAGTGAGAGTGGAGACACGCAGCATTGACCTAATATTATTGAATCTACTCTTCATGGGACATACAGTTCTCATCATGGGTTACAGAACAGTTCACGGATATTGCTATAAACTTTATGTTTATTACTGATAATTGTATGGGCTGATTAAAGAAGGAATAAAATCTTTTTATATATGTATACATATATATGTATATATGATCCAACAAATCGTCCGTTTTGGAGATCTGCTATCTGTGTCCTAAAATGTAACCTATTTGTTAGATCACTTTTTAGAAGCACATTACTTCCTACTAAGACACATGGCTTGGGTACCAGAACAATTACTTCTTAAATGCTTATGTCAATTTGGAGATCAGTAGCATTTGTATGGATTCCCTGTGTTGCGTTCTTGACTAGAGAAGGGAAGACAAGAGTAGTTGCAGGAGACAGCAGAAGAATAGAGTGAAAAGCTTCACACTCTTAAAAATTCACATCATCTCTGGGTTAAATTGAGATAGAAAAAGTAAAGATCAGCTGAACAAAATTAGTCCCTGATTACTGAACCTGAAAATAAAGATGCTCATGGATAAAACCATTGATCTGTAGAAAGTAGGAGGGAGTTTCGGACCCAGTGTGAAGTGCTCCTGCAGGGGTAAGATGAATTTAATGGCATTTTTACTTAACTAACATACTCATCTAATCAGTGGACATGCTGATATGCTCTCCAACATCTTTCATGCAAATCCTAAATGAATTTTAAAACAAGGCTGAGAGAATGCTTACAATGCTTAGATATAAAATGTTACTTTTAATATAGTCACAATTCAATGAAATCCAACATGTAATGAAATCCTCTATGTGTAGTTTACAGGGCTGTGCCAAGGGTAGAGTTAGCCATAGCTCATATATGGTCTGGACTCAAAGCACTTCACAGCCTGACTGGTAGAAATTTGGTAGAAATGTCCTTGAGGAACAGTGGAGATGGTCTATCTAAGTGATAGCTCTTTAGGAAGAGTCACTGTAGTTTGATAAGAGAGACTGTAACATCCCAAGTCAGGGAAAGATAAACAACACAAAATCTTTTCCAAACCCAGTATATTCCTACAGAGTCTCTGAGGGCTGAAATTCCTGCTAAATAATGAAGTACAGTGATGGAATCCTCTGAAGGCTTAAACTTGATCTGAGTTGAAGTATGAAATATGATTGATGAACTTTTAGAAACAAACCAGCTAGTACCAGCAGAGTGTGTAGAACTTGGCATATTTATCCAGATGCAAATTGGTGGAGTGGCCCATGAGGTTGAGTTATGAATGCATTTAAGTGGGACACAGTATTGTGCCTTAGAATCTTAGTCCTAGCCTAATTGATATTAGTAGCTGACACTAGTATAGGAAGTAGCTATGTGAGAATCACTTTGTCACTGTGATAATAAAAATATCAACACTGTAGAAAGAAAAATTAAAAATCACAACTATGTATAGGAAAGCTGCAAATGAATAAAATACATCCCTCAAAACTGGATAGTATTTAAAAATAGCACAGTGGAAACCCCCAAAAAAGGTGTCATAACCGTAAGAAAGATTTATTCTAGTAAGATGGGGCACTTCTAAAATAGTATGCAACCCCCAAATGTGCAAACACAGAGCAATAAATGATGAAGTCGGAGTGTGCGGGCTCAGAAGGCAATCGTACAGCATTCACACCGGCCTCCACCTGTTGGGATTCCTTCTCTCCCATGGACCACTTCTGTTTTCTTAGTTGTCTTACAAGTAAGTCGTCCTCAGGCTCTGTCTCCATGCCTTCTTGTTTTTCCTTCATAGTTCTGTTCTTTTTATTTTTATGGTAGTACTTGATCAATCAAGGGCCTCATGCAAGTCTCGCAAGTGCTCTCCTATGTTGCTACTTAGTTCTACCTTCCACCTTTCTTAGATGAACTCCTTCGTCCGTGGCTTTAAATATTACCTCTCTGCTGACAACTTCAAAACCCGGGCTGATTTCTTTTCTGGGTTTCAAGCTCTCTTCAACAATTGTTGTGTGATATCTCTCTTTTGGTATCTGTCATCTCATAACTCATATATTCAAAGTATAATTTGGCTTCTGTCCATCACATCTACCCTGATGATAGGTTTCTTCTCTTAGTAAAAGACACCAGCATCTACCTATCTCAACAACCAAAATACAGACCTTGAAAAGTAAAATAAAATCCAAGATTTTTAAAGAAACTTAAGTGTAGGGTGGTGGTACATGACTTTAATCCCAGCACGGGAGGCAGAGGTAGGCAGATCTCTGAGCTGGAGGCCAGCCTGGTGAGTTCTAGGCCAGCTGGGACTACAGGGAGATCTGTCTCAGAGAGAGAGAGAGAGAGAGAGAGAGAGAGAGAGAGAGAGAGAAACTTTGGGGGCTGGAGAGTTGGCTCAGTGGTTAAAAACACTAGCTGCTCTTGCAGAAGACCCCAGTTCAGTTCCCAGCACCCACATGGCAACTAACAGCGATCAGTAACTCCAGTTCCAGGAGACTCAGTGCCCTCTCCTGGCCACTGTGAACACTGCAACACAGGTGCTCTTACATACATGCAGGCAAAATACGTATACAAAAAATAAAATTAATTTGGAGAGACAGGGTCTTTATGTAGCCCAGGCTGGCCATAATGTCCTTGAACTTCTAATTCCCCTGTCTCTACCCTCCAAGCACTGGGATAGCAGCACTGTAATGCCATCTCCAGTTTATCAACCTATTTTTCTATGTAATTTTTATAATTTTTCCAAAGAATTTCTCTATGTGTTATTGATATATTTTATTTTAACAACAAAATTTCACATATACGTGAAAAAATGTATTTATTTTATGGTGTGTATATGTACCATGGAGCACACGTGAAGGTTAGAGGATGATTTGTGGAAGCTGGTTCTCTCTTTCCACAGTCTGTGATCCAGGGTCGAGCTCAGGCTGTCAGGCTTAGTGGCAAGCACCTGTGCCAGCTCTGCCCCTCACTGGCCCTCTCTCTATATATTAATTAATTTTATGTGTATGTGAACTTTTAAATCATTAGTTTTTCAATGCCACATTCCCTAATTTTTAATTAACTTTAAAAAATTTTTAAAAATTTTTATTTTTATGTGTACTGCCTCCATGTAAGTGCACTCGTGTCATGCAATGTCTGGGGATACCAGAAAAGGGCATTAGAGCCCTTGGAACTGGAGTTATGGTTGATTGTTAGCTGCCATGTGGGTTCTGGGAACCAAAGCAAGGTCTTCCGCAGGAGCACCCAGTGCTCTTAACTGGTGAACCATCACTCCAGTCCCTTTAATTAACGTTTAAACTTGGCATACATGGTAATGGATTTCATGACAGCATTTTCATATGTGTGTGTCACTATGCTTTGCTCTGATTAGAACACAAGACTTTCTGTGTGCTCATTACATCCTGTGGAATCCACACCAGGCCTAGTGGAGAAAGTGACATCTTAAATATCAACATTGTAAAGACTTCCTAGATTTTGGGAGGAACGTGTGGTACCCACTTCTAGAGAGTTTTTTTTATTTTGAATTATTGTCCCAGTGGAAGATATTGTAGGCATTAAAAATGTGAATGAAGTAATTTAGGGTGCTTTTCCCTTTATTCCAAATGACTAATGTGCTTTGGTCTCTTTAAAAGGCCATGCTATCTGGTGCTATCACTGTCTGGGCTTGTCGTAGCTGCCATGGCACTGCTCATTGTGTTGTATTGTGTTTTCCAGAGGACTTCAACAAGCTGTGCTCTGTCCCTATGGTAATTCCCGGGAGGCCTGAATATCCTCCCCCACCCATTGGCCCAATTCCTCCAGTTCAGCCGGTGCCTCCTGGCTTTCCGCCTGTGCCCGCACTTCCGCTCCCGCGGCCACCCCCGGAATACCCGTACCCGTCTGCGTCTCGGGAGCCACCACGTAAGAGTTCAAAAATCGCCTGTTTACTTTAGTTACATTAACCAGACTTGTGTGTGTGTGTGTGTGTGTGTGTGTGTGTGTGTGTGTATTTTTCATGTCACTTTAGTTATTAAATATTTTTACCAATTGTTAAATTTTTATATAATGTCACATATTTCTTAATGTTCCTATTTTCTAGCTAAAAGTGGAATTCTTCTGTTCTCAACTGAATGTGGCAGGGTTATGGGAAAGGCTGAAATATAATTCACAGAATGAACTTATCATAGAAGACATATAAAGTATACTTGGGTTATTTAATGTGTGAAGCAGTTTTGCAAGCAGTTACCCAACAGCTCACCACCTTAGTTATTCCCCTAGACTGGTGACTTGAGCGTGAAGAAGTGAATGGGGCAGGGAGGGGCGGGCAGAGGAGCAGCAGCGAGGTGCAGCTTCCAGATGGAGGGTGGAGTCACCGTTAGAGTGGCCTTGGGCCAGAGTGTCCCTTTCCCTCCGCTTGTCCCTTATCACCAGGTTGAGTACTAATGAAAGATTTTAATGGTGCTCATTGCTCTCCTCCTAGGGGTGCTGCCTTTCAATGTCACTGACTACTGTCAGTTGGTTCGCTATCTCTGTCAAAATGGGCGCTGCATTCCAACTCCTGGCAGCTACCGGTGTGAGTGCAACAAGGGATTCCAGCTGGATCTCCGTGGGGAGTGCATTGGTACGTGACTGATCACTCATTTGGCACCAAAAGAATACTGCAGTTATTTTTCGTAATTGGGTATTGGTTTTCTGTTGCTGGTGTAACAAATCTCACATTGTGGCTTGAAACAGAGCTTTATCTTTAACATCTAATGTAGGTCTTACTGGACTCAGAAGCTGGGGGTAGCGTCTAGTTTCTTTGGAAGCTCGAGGGGAGGGGAGTGCATTTCCTGTCTTTGCAACCTTTTTCAGCCAAGTGACCCTCTTCTTCCCAGTTTGTATCCAGTTGAGAAAACCTAGCCAGCACACATGCTACATTGTAGAGGAAAGGAAAAAGATCTTTTTGTCATGCCATCGTTTTTTCTTAAAGGGAAATGTTTTATATATGTAAAGAAACCCATAACGTCTTAGAATTATGAGTGTCGTTGTCCAAACTCTGAGATATGCTGCATTTTACAGATGTTGATGAATGTGAGAAAAACCCGTGCACTGGTGGAGAATGTATTAACACCCAGGGCTCATACACCTGTCACTGCCGAACTGGCTACCAGAGCACACTTACCAGGACCGAGTGTCGAGGTAAGGGGCTTTTGTGGAACAGTAGGCATTTGTGCCAAATGAAGTCTTTGCGTTGAAGGAGTCTACGGAAACTTAAATGCAAGGCTCACCCAGTTCCATTGTTTTTGTGCCTTGTTCCGAAAACTGTTGTTTTGAGAATAGTACCATAAAATCTGGCAAACATTCAAACTATTCTAAAAGATACTCATGTGCTTTGGAGAATAGTTTTGCCCCTCCTCCCCCCTTTTTGACTTGTTGCTGCTTGTTAGTCTTTCATTAAGGAGCTACAAAGTATGGCTATTCTTTTAAAGATTTATATGTATTATATGTGTGTGAGCATTTTGCCTGTATGTGCATAAGTGCACCGCATGCGTGCAGTGCCCAAGGAGATCAGAAGAGGTGTGGTCAGATCTCTTGGAACTGGAGTTACAACTAATTGTTATCTGCCATGTGGGTGCTGAGAATCAAACCTCGGTCCTCTGGAAAAGCAGCCAGATCTCTTAACCACCGAGCTATCTCTCTAGCCCCAGGATACGGAATTTCTTTGTGTGAAAGAAACCGAGGATTGTTTTGGTGGAACTGTGTGTAGTTTCTTCATAGAAAGGAGGATAAGGGCACTGCTCTGTGTCCCCCATTGCTTGCTGTGGTCTGCACCCAGTTGAGAGCTGTTTGGAAATGCTAATTCTCTAGTCCTTCCTCATACCAGCATTTCAACAGGGTCCCCAGCAGTCTGTATGCACAGCAGAGTCTGAGAAGCACCACGGTGAATGTTCTCTCATAAAAATTTCTCTCCAGGCTTATTTCTTAATAAATTTATTGGGCTGTCCAATATGCCTTTGGTTAAATGATATTTATGTACTAAGTTTCTGGTACAGAAATAAAAAAGATATACTGCCCACCCTTTGAGGACTCAAATCTTTATCTATGAATTTGGCATGAAATGAACTGTGTCATTAATCCAGTAAAACTAGATTAAAATAAGCAAGGACTATTAAACACAAGGAGGACAGGGAATTTTATATCAGGTAAAAAAAAAAGAAAAAAGAAAAATTGAATCCACTAATAGATTATTTTATTTGCCTCTTTTTTAAAAAGCAAAAGTCCTTTTTTTATTAAATGAAGGCATAATAGTTTATTTGATATCTATCTGTGAGAACTACTTTCAAAATCTATGAATTTGGCTTGACTTAGAGACTTATAGGCATCAATATATTTAGGTACACTACCTAAAAATGGCACTTTGTGGGCAGAAACAGTACTTCTACACAATTCTATTAACAGCCTATCACTGAATCATCTGAATGGGTTGAGTATTTAGCAGAGCTGAGAGCATTCTTGATATGTTAACCATTTTTTAAAAAACAATTAGCATATCAATAGTAGAGTGAAATTGCTGTCAAGAGACCTCACTGCTAAATAAGGGAAGAGGAATAACTGAGCAGGCTGAGCGGGAGCAAGGACTAGCCAGAGTAAAGGCATCTGGTCACCATCAACCTGAGGCCTCATTAGAGCCTAGAGAGACTCACATCTCGGGCTCTGTCTTGTCTAAGTCAGTGCTAAACTTACCCTGAATGTAAGAGCACACTGGTGCCCTTTGGCAGATGAAGATCTCTGCAGAGAGCCTCTGAATGTCTGTGCCCTTCACTGGGAAGATGGACTTCAGGTGCTTGGTAGCAGGGGACGGAGGACACAGAAGCAGTGGAGGGCAGCTTTGAATGGCAAGCTTTCTGATGTCTAGATCTCTAGAAGGACACCAGAGCACTATGGCGAACTTAAAGGAGTGGAGCAAGAAAAAGATGAATTCTTTTTCCTGTTTATTTTAACCTTGGGGCCTCAGAAAAAAATTATAGAATGCTAAAAAAATAGCCTGATCCACAATATGTGGTTTTCACTACATTTTGAATGTAGAGCAAGACAGATTTTTGCAAGGATTAAGAAATAAAAGAGAAAGAAAGAGATCAGAGATTTTTGGCACTAAGATCAGACAGAAGAAAAGCCCAGACGGCTTCAGCTAGTCCAATGGCTCAGACCGAAACCACTGCGGGATCTGCCCGGAAAGAAAAAGTGACGGAGGGTCAACCACAGACATCATGCAGGCAGGGCAGACAGGAGAGCTGGACTGGCCGTAAATGCACATTCCTGTCTAGGGTGTGCAGGATGCTCATACTCAAGCACATGCCCCCTCCACTCCGTGTGGATATTTGTGTCCATCCAGTGTTGCCTGGTCCCTTATCTTCTGAGAAGGAGCCATGGGAAGGATTGTAAGTCAGAAGACAAGGCAGTCTGTGTTCATCCTCTTTGATGTTTCTCCAGTTTGTAGTCCTTGGGAACAAAGGGAAATGGACAACCCAGGCCTCTCTGCTGTCTGTTCTGGATCATTAATCATGAGAGATCAGATGCAGCTTATTTGAGTCGATATCATTTTTGCACACTTCCATATCAAGTTCTGTTATTTGATATAACATTGAGCACAGTAGCAAATAGGGGACAGGGGATATCCTCACAGAAACGATATTTTTGTCTGGTGAGTAAAATAGTCATAAAGTTATAAATAAGTCTAAGAATTTTTGAGCAATAAGACTATACTTGGCCAGAACTGCTGTAAGGCAGGTAGACATCTTGAAGTTGTGTGAGGGAGAGCTGTCAGGGACATTTCTGTTTTACTCCAATACTTTCTCTGTTTTATTTTAGTATTGTTATAAGTTTCCCTTTTAATCATATGTTGAGTGACATCAATTGAAGTGTTCACACAGAACACTCAATAAATCAGCTAGGAAAATGGTGAAGTATCTATTTTCTTTGTAGAACTGAGGTAGGAGTAGTCTTAATAGAAATTAGGTTACATTAACATGATCATATAAAGGTTTATTTTTCTATCACATATCTTTGAAACACTGATAATCTTATATACTACATTATGTGGTTATCCGTTTATGTTAAAGAATATGATTAAATAATTGAAACCCAAGACAAAGACCATGAGTTTGCAAATGGAGGAGAGAAAATAATTATCAGCACTTCACATTAAAACTGCTTCATCCTTTTTATTTTTGAACTCAGACATTGACGAGTGTTTACAGAATGGTCGAATCTGCAACAATGGTCGCTGCATCAACACGGACGGCAGTTTCCACTGTGTGTGTAACGCGGGCTTTCATGTCACTCGGGATGGAAAGAACTGTGAAGGTAAGAACAGCTCGGTGAGGGCGCTCCGTCCTTCCCTGCCGCTTCAGTGTCAGGAGTCTTGAACAAAACGAAACTAAGTGCTGAGTCAAACTGCGAAATGCATTTCCTGTATTGCTATCTGAGAGGCAAGCCTAAATTTCTGTAGTGGCCACAGACATAATTCACATTTGTGTGTGTCAAATAACACTTAAACAGGTTGGTAGTGATGGGCATTTGATGATCCCTGATGACGATGGAGCTTTGTAGCACATACCCTTGCTTCCTTCTTTATATATAATAGAAAGTTGTACATTATGGAAGTATTATATAAAAATTAAAACACATCTAAGTGGGCACATCCTATAGTTATTTATAATTCCTTTGTTTAAAGTGCCTGCCTAGAAGTAAAACCTGTTAATCAGTGCCTAGGCATGTAGACTGGGTTTGAGAGAAATTTGGAGTGTTGAGAGCTAGCCTTTTATACTGCCTCCCAAACTCACACCCTCATTTTGAATTGGGATGCTTCAACACTGTTTTTACCCGTGCTGGCCTGCTTTTCTTGAAAGGGAAATATGGCTCTTAGGCTGAGTTTCTACCTTATAATCCTTTAGCAAAAAGTAAAGAATGCTCCTTATCATGTTTTCCAGTGTCCTTAGGAAGGATCCCAAGTATCTGTTCATACATTAAAAGAAATTCAGAGTTGTTCTTAGAAACATCTTTGGCAGAATATTATCTCAGTGATTCAATTCAAGGGTTTAATGCCAAAATTCCCAATTGGGGTAAAATTTGTTTTTTTTTTTAAATAAAAGAAATAAAGAAAAAATTATGAATTACTTTGGTCTGACTAAACCTGTAAGTGAAAGCATATCATGACGAGAGGAGCGGCTATCTCCTGAGACAGGTGTAGCTGTTCATGGTTCAATGTGCCCATGAACTTAAGAACTGAACTTGCACTCGAAGGATCCCACAGGTCAGAAGGCTCACCTAGATTCTATAGTTGAGCTTAGCATTTACAAAAATGATTTTGTTTTTATGTCTTTTTAAAATTTCCTGAAATGACAGGCTTCTCTTCTACTTTTCTAAAGAACCAGAATTAACCTGGTTATTATATAAGTATATTGTAAATTCCATTAGTCTTGGTTTATGTATATTTTATATATATTTACCAGAATAAAAGTCTGTGGAATAAATGTGCTATTCACTAAGCTATTAACACGCATTATAGTTTGCAAATGACTGCTTCTGAAAGTGTCTTGTCAACTCCTATTGAGTCAAGTTGAACTTGGCATGCCTGCTTAATATGACTTCACTTTGTGTAACATCATTTGAATGAAAATTAGCCTTAGGTTATAATAACAAAAAAAGGAAAAAAATGTGAAAAGGCAGAATTATATTCTTCCAGGCTGGCTTTCTTTGTGAACTTTGTCTTCTGACTATGAGAACACGTACATATTTGTATTTCAGATATGGATGAATGCAGCATAAGGAACATGTGTCTCAATGGGATGTGCATCAATGAAGATGGAAGCTTCAAGTGTATTTGCAAGCCTGGATTTCAGTTGGCATCAGATGGACGCTACTGCAAAGGTTTGTGCCACAGCCTGTAAATCACAGTCTGCCTGCTTTTTTTCTCTGTACACCTTCTTGGAAGATTTTTTTTTTCTCATATAGAGTAAATACCCCTAGTTCTGATTTTGAAACCTGAATTCTTACACCCAGACATCTAAAGAGCCACAGTCAATGACCAGAAGGCTACTACTCTTATTTCAGAGAAGGTATTTGGGGTCTTCTAAAAGGAGCCTGAAGTCAGCTGTATAGCAAATGCAGAGGCTGAGTCTGTCCAGGGGTGTGTGGGTCTTCCTGCTGAAGCTGAGTAGCTGAGTCCTCCCTTCTCAAGTGGGGAGTGAAGACAGTCAGGGGTCTTGATTGCTACCTTAGGTCACTACTTACATCTTCTCTTGTGAAAAACACCATAGGCTTATTTACAGTGATATTTTTACCTATTTTTCATCTAACTATCTTAAGAAACAACAGTAAAAATTTATGGTAATTTTAAAAAGTGTTGAACAGCAAAAATTTTAAAAAGGAAGCAAGATGAAGAAGTAGGCTGTTGAGTGTCCTGATGACTCTTAAAAAGAATCTAATTACTTCACTTACTGAAGCCAGACAGAGGGGAGTTTCATTTGTGTTGTTGAAGTCCTAACAATAGTCATCGGAGATAAATGTGTGCTCATCTCCTGCTTTCCATAGTCAGGTGTGGGTAACTGCTGCATGTAGATAACAGATGTGAGCTGGGCAGCTGGGTGTGGTGGCGCCCATCTTTAGTCCCAGCACTTGGGAAGCAGAGGTAGGCGGATCTCTGTGAATTGGAGGTCAGCCTGGTCTATATAGTGAGTTCCAGGTTAGCTAGGGCTGCATAATGAGACCCTGTCTCAAAAACACACAAACAAAAAATTTGAGCTGGAATCAAAGAGCTTTGTACTTAAAAAAGGGCCAGGAAATCTGCTAAAATGCCACGCATGGAGCCTTGATCCACAGTGCCTGCTGCAGAACTGCGTTAGCTCCGTGAGCTATTTCAGACTGCCTCTTCTTTGTCCCTAGTGGTCAGCTTTGGTAAAGGTGTTATGAAGAAAGGCTTGTATGTCTTAAGTCCTTGGCAAGACACACGCTTTCTCCAGGCTTACAGGAGCTTCTAGCCCTTGTTTGTTTACCTACATTCTCTATGACCTTCACATCAGTGGCTCTTAATATTGTGAGTCTGTCTTCAGTGGAAGACAGAACAGTTGAGTTTTTCAGGTTTTGAAATAGGAAAATGGTCTCTGTGCTTTTTGAGTTCTGCGCTGGGGACTGACATGAGAAGATTACTGCATGGAAATATTCTACAGTATAAAATAGTGTAAAACAAAGTGTCCAGTTGTGCAAATTAAGCACTGTACAAGTGAAAAAGAAAGGGGAAGGGTATGGCCACTGGAATATTTGAAATTAGACTTCCAAACAAAATAACAGAAAGAAATGAAAGCCCCCTTGTGAGCAGGACTTTGAGCATTTACTGACCTTGGCAATCCACAGAGTATACTAAGATTCACTTCTATTGCCTATAGGGGACCCAGGTGACAGCCTCTCAGCATGAAGTTTGCCCAGTACATCATGCTGTTTCAGAAGACACTATGACCTCAGAGTGTGGGCCTGCAGCCACTGGTAGATGGGAATAGTGTCTTATCACTAAATGGACTCTTCTAGTGGGTGAAAGTACTGATTGTTGCACTGGCTCATTCTCACAGCTCTGAGTGGGAGGCAGAGAGAAAGAGAGGGAGAGAAAGAAGCAGAGAGTTCATTATTCTTTTCATTGTTGTTCCAGTGTACAGAGCTGGGATAAGCACACTGTAACAGGACTGCTAGAGGCAGGAAAGGAAGTAACTGTCATGTTGGTTTTCCTCCTTTTTGTTACTTTTCTCTTCATGCTGTGGGATGAGATTTTCTCTCAGTGCTTTGTCCTGAACCCACAAACATATGAATTATTGGAAACCTAGTCAACAGAGCCTTTATCTTACCTGACGAGCCACGTGGCCTTTTCAAATCCTTTCTCAAAGTTGAAGCCTCCAACTTACTGAAAAGTCTTCAAGTTGCTTTTCAGATCGGAGTCTCTGCTGTTATATTGTAGTCTGAACTTGAACAAAAAGATGCCTGAAATAACTGAACACTTTGGATCCATGTACTTAAATATAACTGCTGTTTTAAATACAATCTGAACACGGAATCTTGGACCATATGATTATATTTTGTGCCAAGGAACACAAGCTCAGTGAAACACAGAGGTGTTTCACTCCCAGTTTGCCTTTTTAAGGTCAGAAGAAAGGAAACAGTCACACATGTAATTGTATATTGTAAAAAGATTGTTATAAAGGGACTTGCTTCTAAGTGTCCTTCTTTCCCCAAACTCAATTTTGGTTCCTTCTCTATCTTTTCACATTAATGGGGGAAAGTCTCTACTATTACGAGTATGATCCAATGAAGTCTTTTAGCAAACCTCTTTAAGTATATACATATGGTACTATAAAACATTTACAGTGTTTAAGAAAGACTCTACTGAGTTCCAGTTGCTTACTGTGTTATACTGGCCCAGAGTCATCATCAAAATCATCCTGTTGCTTTCTCTGCTCTGTCTAGCGCTCCTTCCACAATTTAGGGCACACCCCTTAATGTTGGGCAAATTGTTCCAGAGGACTCAGTAGAGGAGAATACTGACAGGGAGGCCAGACTGGGTGTTGAGTGCACAAAAGAAAAGCTTCCTGCCTAGGCCAGAGATGCAGTGTATTGTCAAACTAGATTTCTGGCATGGCTACCATGAGATACATTACACAAAACCCTTTGCCTTTTAGCAATCATGTTCCTTTTTCCTGCCAATTCTGTTTTGACCCTTGTGTCCTGATTTTTGATAGAAGGTGTTTGGGAAGAATGTTATTAAAATAGCTTTTAGCAGAAAAGTAACAAACTCAGTTGATTTCTTTGTAACTAGTCCTTCAATGGAAATAGCCCACATCACTTTACTCTTTTGTTACTGATATTGCGTAGCATTTCCCCTTTTACCTGGTTTTCATATCATCACAGTGAACTTGTTAGGCTTTTAGATGGAATCATTCCATTTTAAAGAAATGCTTCCTCCTGCTACAGATATTAATGAATGTGAAACTCCTGGGATCTGCATGAACGGGCGCTGCGTGAACACCGAGGGCTCGTACCGCTGCGAGTGCTTCCCTGGACTAGCCGTGGGGCTGGATGGACGTGTGTGTGTCGGTAAGAAAAACCACAACTCGATTTGTGACAAATACCCCCAGCCATCAATAAAGCTCACCAGTAACAAATGCATTCTACACTCACAGATACAATAGAATGGACATTTGCTGAGCAGTAATCCTACAAATTCAGTTCTTTTCTTCCATAGATCAGATATTAACGTTAGGAACAGAGAGACAGGCTGAAGTAAAGGAAGAGCCGGGGAGCCCTCGCCTCTGCATCCCCCTTTTCTTCCCTAAATATGGAGTCATCCTCAATGGCTAGCAAACTAGCTTTCTTTGTCGATAATGGTCTTTGGAATTGGCTTGTATAATATGCTCACTGTTTAATGTTGAACATTTTAATAGAAAATTAAATGTCTAAGTGAAGTACATGATGCAAAGGAAATATGGATGATACAGAAACACGTGGTAGTTTCATGTGGCTTCATAGGAAGCCTGAGGTTTGTTAAGAATTTGTAGAAATTTTATCCAAATTATTTTTTAAGGTATTCAGTAAACGCTCTGAATGGGGAGAAGATTGGGCCAAGCTGGAAATTGCTTCTTTAGAGGGAAGGATAACACAGCTTAATTGACCAACATCTACAGATTTATATAATGAACCTTTTACAGATTAAACTTTCTCCTTTTTGGAAAGCACACCTAATTTAGGCATCCAATAACTGCATGTTCATTTTTGAGTAAGCCACATTTCTAATAAAGCTCTTATTTTTCACAGTGTGAGATTCAGCCTTCATTCAGCATTTATTAAGTGCCTGCTCTGTGCATGCCCAAGGAAGAAAAAAATGAATGAGAAATAATCCCAGCATTTAAGGGCTTCACAGTTTGCTATCCATGACAGTCTTCAGGAAACTGATAGTTTGTGGCCGATTTCCACTGCTTAGCAGCTAACTGCGTACTTGGTGCTCTGCTTGATTTTTCTATTGGGTCCTAACAGCACAGGCTTCTCTGTGAGTTAGAATAGGGACAACTGAAATATAAAGGCAGCTTTGCCTGTGACATAGAGTGGGACTCTCATCTATTTAAAATGACAGTGCGATGATAGTGTGCCTCTTCCTATTTAGATACGCACATGCGGAGCACATGCTACGGGGGTTACAAGAGAGGCCAGTGTGTGAAGCCCTTGTTTGGTGCTGTTACCAAGTCTGAATGCTGCTGTGCCAGCACTGAGTATGCGTTTGGGGAGCCGTGCCAGCCATGTCCTGCCCAGAACTCAGGTATGTGGAACCCTGGAAGTACCCTTATACTGCCAGCCTTCTGCCACCATTTGTGATCTTTGTTTTTCACAGAATCACCAGGAAAGGCCACATTATGCTTCCCAGGGTGTCCTGTGTACTTTCCTGGGGTCTTGGCAAATGCTATCCAGTGTCTAGACACAGATTACTCACTCTGTCCTCACAATCATTTGTGGTAGGCAGTATGTGTGCCCCCATATGAAACACCCCTCATTTCATTGGCTGGTCCTGTTCACACTTCCTGGAACACATACAGCTTCAGGGTGCTTGCCTTTTGCAAGAGCTGACTGTAATCAAAGCAAAATTTTATACAGTGTAAAAGTAAATATCTTTCAGATGACCTTGATATTTCCTGCTTCCCAGAAGACCACTTGTGAATTTTGTTCACACCCTATATGTTGATTTTGGTGTGCTTTTCTTACATGTCTTTATTCAACCTTAGGGAAGTGGTATTTTTCTTCAGTGGAGATGGAGTGTATTGTGAAAAGAGAACAAGGCAGTAAGTCAGAACTCTGCTTCTCAGTTCACAGGCAGCAGATTTGGGGGTTAGTTATTTGTGTATTTTCACTCATTTAAGGATTTGAGAAGACTTACATTAATAAACATAATCACAAAATAGAATTATATGGAGAAGGGGTTCTTGGATTCTCACATGCAAGATCAAATGCTTTGGATAAACTAGATGGTCCTAAGCACATGTAATTATTTTTATTCATAAAGAGAAATGGTTTATTGAAATATTTCGTGTGTGTGCATGTCTGTGTGTGTGTGTGAGATGCACAAGTAGAGAGGAGACTGTGAGAAGAGAGGAAGGGTCTTATGGGAGAAGGAGAGAGTATTGGAGTATAGATGATATAAAGCAGAAAGGGGGACTGTTTGGGAGAGAGAAGGGGACCAGCAAGAGGGGGAAGAAGGGATGGGGAGAAAGGAGAGGGGAAAATAACTGAGTTTAGGAAGAAAATTATTTATTGAAGTTAAGATAATAGACTAATAATATTTGAACACAATCTTTAAAACTTTTTAAAATTTCTTTTTATTTTTTAAGTGTATGAGTAGTTTGACTGCATGTCTGTAAATATATTCATATCATGCAGTGTTCACAAAGTCCAGGAGAGGGCAATGGGTCCCCTGGAACAGGAGTTTCAGGTGTTTGTGAGCTGCCAGGTGGTTGTTAAGAACTGAACCTGGGTCTTCTTATGCAAGAGCAGCCAGTGCTCTTGGTCTCCAAGTCGTCTCTCCACCCCCTGAACATTATTTATGGTAGCTTAGTACCTGACTTTTATTTCCTAAAATAAAAATAGGACTAATATTGAAAATGTAGTTGCGATTAGTAAATCTTACATATCAGATTCAATCATTTAATTTCCTTTTAAATAAAACTCATTAAAGATTAACCTGTATTTTTAAAGACATTTGAAAATGAATATCTTTGAAATTACAGTCTTAGAAATTAAATATTACAAGACACTACATAAAGGAAATGCTTAAAAAGAAACGAGGAATGCCACTTAAAAGAAGGAAACTACCATTCTGGCTGATCATGTCACTCAGTGAATAGCATGCAGCTTTTTATATAGCATCAATAGTTAAGTATGTGTTTAATATACTTCAATTATGTATAAATATTTATTCAAACAAAATGATTCCATATCCTGTTGTAGGTTACTTTAACTTTTAAATTAAAAAAAAATATTTTTTGTTATGTATTTGAGTGTTTTGCCTGCATGTATGTAAGTGCACCTGCATTGTACAGTGCTTGCAGAGGCCAGAAGAATGTGTCCAATTCCTTGGAAATGGAGTCATGGGTGGTAGCTAATCACCATGTGAGTGCTAAGAACTGAAATGGGGTCCTCTGCCAAAACAGCCAATGCTCTTAACTACTGAACCATCTTTCCAGCCCCTACTTTAACTTTTCATTGTACTTTTCAAACAGACTTTGAATTTACCAGACACACATGTGCCTTGAAAACTGACATATAAAGACAGGTATTATATGAATAGGAAGCCCAAGACTTTGAATTCAGGAAACAGTCTATATAATTCTTTGCTTTAACATTTTCCTCTGGACCAAAAGCATCTCCAAAGAATTATCATGGTGCACAAGGAAAGATGAGCAAAAGAAACCCAATTTCTTAAAGCAATAAGGCTTAGTGAATGTTCATCTAGAGGCCACAGTATAAACTTCTGGTTATATCTGTATTTCTATATTTGTATGTGAGTGAATTTACATAGAAAGGGTTCACATAGGGAAGTTGTTTCACATAAAATCATGAAAAGTCCACAAGTATGAGGCCTTTTTTTCAGGAGGGGGCATTTTTAATAGGCACTGATAATACCCACTGCAGTCTGTTCAGCCAGTGGAGTGAGAAGCTGTAACTGTTCTTTCTAAGGTCATGGTGCTGTGCAAGCCAAGTAGGCTGTGTGAGACTGTCTCACTGGCTGCTAGCCTAATGCGCACGTGTTAGCAAGCTCTCTTGCCTCTTCAGCCTTCAAGCATCTTAGCTCAGAAAGTAGTCCGTTAGACCCATGTGAAGGTAGCTCTGGGAGTTTCCGTGTGCACCCCACTCTGCTGTTTGTGGTAGTACCTTGGGTTGCTGAGTAACACCTACCAATCATTCAGATTGTGAGCTGTGCACACTCACATTATCTCATTAAACTTAGAGATCCACAGTGGGAGATTGATTCCCGGAGAATCACAGTGTGAGATGGGTCAGTACCCAGAGAGCCACAGTATGAGATGGGTCAGTACCCAGAGAGCCACAATGTGAGATGGGTCAGTACCCAGAGAGTCACAGTGTACGATGGATCAGTACTCAGGGAGCTACAATATGAGATGCAATCAGTATCCCCATTTTGTTTAAAAGGAAACTACAAAGAAGGTCTTTGCTCCCAGCCATAACCATGATCTGAATTTGCACAGAGCAGTCTCCTGCCAGGTCGTGCCTTCTGGAAACCATGGTAATAATGTACTGTTTCTGTTAGGCCAAGCATCAGCAAATCTGAATTACTTGTAAAACTTTTTCACAGAAGTGTCATGGTTTCATTGCCTTATTCTTTACTTTATTTCATGACAGTGTTAATAATTGCTGATATGAAAGAATGACAAAGTTATGTTTTGGGGTTTTGTTTGTTTTGTTTTTGATCGCTGGCTTTTAAACACAGAGAGGCTGCCACCTTCCCATTTGTTCCTTTTTGGGGTCCCCTTTAAGATGATTTCTTAAAATGAAGAGACTTTACGACTTATTGCAATTTCCCATTCATTAGAAGACACAGGCACTGAAGGACTCATGCTTAATTTTATGCTTTTAAAACTCATTTGCATCTTTAGAAGTATAAGAACCATTAGCTTCAGCAAGAAGCCTCACTCTTTGAAAAGCCCATTCCTCCTATGTCATAGCTCTCTTCCATCTTAACACAGTGATTCAAGTGTGTCTCTGCAACTATGGCTGCCAGAGATGGTGACAGACTAGGGAACATCTTACTTTTTTCCTTGGATAAAGTACAATTCTAATTTTCCATTTTTCATCATTCACTCTTGTCTTCATCTCAATGTTGTTGGAATGGAATATAAAGTTTTATCCTATTTTAACAGAAATCTAATTCTGTCACAAGTTTGGCGAGAGATTCTGCACGCCTCTGTTTACTCAGAAAGGTCTCACCACATTAACATTTAGCAATAGTTTTCCTGGGAATTCATTATGGAGAATGAATATAATATACTGAAAATTTGAAAATACACTTGAACAGAAGATCAGACGTGCTGCCATGTTCTCGTGAGGCAGGCGAGGGAACCGAGGAGACAGAAAGGACTTGACAGTACCAAGAAAACAACTAGTAGTGAGATGCAAAACCTAGTGAGGGCAGAAGGAAGTTTTATTGACAGCCAAGAAACCACATTTTAACAAGCAAGTCTCACTGTAAGTGTAAAGTGTTCCCTGCTGAACAAATCGACCTGTAGGAAAAATACCTTTTCCGAAAGTGCTTTGCACAGGAATGACTATGACTTGCCTGCATCCATGTTGATTTCCTCCGTAATGAGGAGCCTTTTAGAGGAAAGCCTGGTGTAAAAGTGACTCCCCCAGGAGACGCCTCCTCTTCCGTTACCACTTTACTTCGGTTCTACTCACTTTGGTGGAAATGGTGTGTGTGAGGCCAAGGGTAGAATTAACCTGCTCTGCAAACATGGAATCATTTATTATCTGATAATTTATTGCAGCGGAGTATCAGGCACTCTGCAGCAGTGGGCCAGGAATGACGTCAGCAGGCACTGGTAAGGAGTCATTTTGAAATTTACTATGTTAAGCATGTACAGAGGCAGCATGGAGCCTTCTGTGGGTATCCATTTTCCCCCTGATTCAAGTCTGGCCTGATCCCTCACTGACCATCACTGCATGATATACCTGGGATATCTAGAGCTGGCCTGGTGGAACTGCCTAGATACCTGCTGGCTGGGTGTGGGGCATTCCCACTCCTTTCTCCTGGGGTACATGATACAGACTGTTTAAGACATGATAGCTGTGGTTGCTCATTTTGGAGAACAACCAGCTTGAGCCCTCTATGAATGTTCCATTATCAAATACAGCTCAAGGGTATGTATACAGCTTCACATTCTGGAAGGTTACATCACCATAATATGACAATGGGCCACTAAAGTTTTGTAGGAAGAAATGAAGGAATAGCTGGGTTGGAAGAAAATAAAATATTTGTGTTGGAGCTAGAGAAATATGGGTGTCATAATATATTTAGAGTCAAAAAAGAGAAATGGACCAAGTATCAAGAAGACAAGAATGAGCAAGGGGGTTCTAACTAATATAAAACTAAACAATTGGATTTGGAGAGTTTTGGGGGGAAAGCAGACTAGGTGATCTAGTTCATCGTTGTGGATGAGGTGAGAGAGTATTTGGAGGAAGAGGATGAAGTAAGGAAGTGGATAATGAGTAAAGGGTTATTGGGAGTAAATGGGCTATGATAGGGGCTTGGAGATGAAGGAACAGTCACCTCTGACTTATGGAGTGCAGCCCAGACTTGAGACTATCCATCATGTCCTGTCATTCTACCTCTGCTTTTCACACTGGACATGCCTGGTCAGTCTGTGAGAGCACAAAAGAGGGACAGCCAGGCTGAGCATCTGAGGGGTGCTTTTGACTAGAGAGGAGGCCGGAGGCAAGGAATTCCTCACATGAGCACAGAAATGGGAGGGTTTGTGGCAGATGATCACTGAATTTATACTTTAATTTGAAGATGTGGGACTTGCAAAAATTTAAACCAAGAGCATGACACAACCACCTTGTTTGAATGTTGAGAATGGTGGTCAGTGGAAGGCTGAAGAGAGAGGGAGGGTTGGTGGCAGGGAAACAGTGGCAGGGACTTGGCTCGATGCATGATCCGTATTCCCATCCTGGTGCTTAGACCATCCAGGAAATTTCCTTTAGCTCAGTTCCAGGGTAATGGGTGATGGATCGTGTGGTTGCAGATCAGATGCCAGTTTCCTCTTAGGGACCAGGGTGGTGGACTGGACTCAGAATATCTTACAATGAGGAAAAAGGATTAAACTTTCTCCAAGTCAACCCAAACCTCACCAAGAAGTTCTAAGGTCATTATATGTATTTGTGTTGCTTGTTGTAATTTCATGTTTTAGAATATGATTGATTCTGAGCTTTTTGGTGGTGCAGATATAAACGAATGTGCATTAGATCCTGATATTTGCCCGAATGGAATTTGTGAAAATCTCCGTGGGACCTACAAATGTATATGCAATTCAGGGTATGAAGTGGACATAACTGGAAAAAACTGTGCTGGTAAGACGTTTCACCTCCTTTCTAAGACATTTCTTGACAACTTACAAATTATCCTATGCCACATTGACCCAATAAAAGAGAAGCTGCCTAGGTGTACAAAATGCAAACATTTGGAGCCATTCTCATTTGACCACAGAGTCAGCCACGTTTTCGTGAGAAACAGTTCTCCCAACTACTCATTAGATTTAATCAGAGAAGCATAAATTATTTTCAGTAATAACTGTTCTCTGTTCAGTTTTTAACAAGCACTATTTTTTTAGTGTGATAACAACCTTTAATGAAGGAACTAGCCACTAGGTAAATCATTTACTTTGGAAGAAAATGGTCAGTGTAGGCCATTTTTTTTCCTCCCAGAACAGCGTTTTCTGAAATCTCTTTTCTGTCTAGAGAGACATACTTCCTCAGAAGCTGGGCTTATAAAACCAAGATACTCATATGGGAGTATGCCCAGATAGGGATACTGGGATGAAGACTGGGATATGCCCAAACTAAAATGGAAGATAGTATATCTTTTCAACTTGAAGAGCAAATATAAATTTGCATATAAGCAAATATACTTTATGAATATGATGAAAAATATTAATAAGTTTTTAGGTAGACTAGCAAACCTCTTACTTTCTGAGGTCCTTTAGGGCTTTAAAGGTAGGGACATCCTGTTTTGGCCATTAGTGGCATTTTAGAAGCAAGGTTGGAAAGGTACTGGTCTAGGAACTGATCTGGTTTTGGAGCATGGGATTGTTCCAGGATCATCCAGATGGAAACAGCACCTTTTCATTCTTTCAGTGGGGCACGTTGTCTGTCAAATACAATGACTTATCATGTGTGAGACACTGTTGTCACCCATCTGTCCAACATCACAGCCATGATGTGTTCTGACCCAGGACAGGAGAGTCCACTCACCTAGTCCCTGGCCCTTAAGGCATTTCATAGGTCATGGCCACTTCCACATTGTACGAGGCCATCTGGTACCTGGAGCTCATGGGGAAGAGTTGTGTTCCCCGTGTTATTTTCATAGGCTTTGTAGCACACCATTTCCTCATTAGTAATGTAACTCTCTTGCTTCTTTTTTGTGTGTGTGTTCTTGAGACAGGGTCTCCCTGTAGCCCTAGCTGGCTTGGAACTCACTATGAAGACCAGGCTGGCCTTAACTCAGAGAGATCCTCCTGCCTCTGCCTCCCGAGTGCTGGAATTAAAGGCATGCGCAATGACGTCCGGCCAACTTTCTCACATTTTAAGTACTTTTTAAGTGTTTTCACTGCTGTGATCCATGTAATTCCACATGGTCTCTAGCTCCCAAGTGTTGGAATTTCGGACATGTGCTATCATGCCTGGGTGCTTTCTGTTTATTTAGTTCCTTAAACCAATAAGATTAGTCCCTTTAATTCTGACACTATGAAGCAATTACAAGCATAAAGATTAATGACTTCCAGATAATCCAGCAAGTGAATTAAAGTAGCATCTAGCAACCTAAGACCTTGTAGATAACCTGGTTTGGATAAGCAAGTCAAACTCCTATTTTGGTAAAACCAATTGTACCAAAGTCTTGCCTTTTTGGTAGACTTAATCATACCATGATGACTTAAAGACCCAATCTAAAAGGAAAAAGACATTGCATGAGAAGGAAGGGCTCTTTCAAATGTGCATTCATTGACTTTCCAGATATTAATGAATGTGTGCTGAACAGTCTACTTTGTGACAATGGACAATGTAGAAACACTCCTGGAAGTTTCGTCTGTACCTGCCCCAAGGGATTTGTATATAAGCCAGACCTAAAAACCTGTGAAGGTAAATCTTACTTTTGCTCTTATGTGGAAAGCCATTAGAAAAACATAAGAAAAAAGTATCATCTTCTATTTTAGGTAAGCAGGCCAATTTAGTTGAGATTCTCTGATTCTAAATGACACTGCACAAACTTTTGCCACAGATACATTTACTTGCAACTAGCATCTTACTCTGGCCTAGTGGTGATTTTTAAAGTGTTCATTTGCCTTTAGCTGGCATTTTATTTACCATTACTTAATAGATAAAGAAAATGTTATGCAGATGTCATTTGAATTCATAATTTTGTTCCATATTTCTCTGAATAAAGATTCAGCCATGTGCCAATTTCTGAACTAAAGAGATGTACTCAATTAGTATTTTGCTGTTCCTTCTAGTTTGGAAAAGGCTATTTATGTCATTTTTACTATCTAATATGTGTCACCCATTAAGGCCAAAGCTGAGGTGTTCGTTTTATGCCTAAGACTTCAGTAGTAACGGAGACCTGGTTTTGTTTCAGACATCGATGAATGTGAATCAAGTCCTTGCATTAATGGAGTCTGCAAGAACAGCCCTGGTTCTTTCATTTGTGAATGCTCTCCTGAAAGTACATTGGATCCGACAAAAACCATCTGCATAGGTATTTATCTTTCGGTGTTTATCAAAATGATTTCAGTGCTTATAAAAAACTCAGTGTTGCCATGCATAATGGCGGCTTTGACTGTAACAAAAGTTTAGATATAGGTGAGACATTGAAAATGATCAATCTTCCTTGTCTCATAATGCTGTTCCTGCTGTAAGTCCAATGTGTATGTTTGAATTCTCAATAGTCTGTTAAATGTCCAGCATTATTCCCTCCTCTGCAGAAACCATCAAAGGCACTTGCTGGCAGACTGTCATCGATGGGCGGTGTGAGGTCAACATCAATGGAGCCACCTTGAAGTCCCAGTGCTGCTCGTCCTTGGGTGCTGCTTGGGGGAGCCCGTGTACCATATGCCAAGTTGGTAAGAGAAGCCAAATAGGGCTCTGCAGCCATCCCATCAGTTACTTTGACTAGAAAGGGAAAACCCAGTGCTTCGCATGTCAATTTGCATGTGAAATTTAAAAGATGGTCTCACTAAAACATATTCCTGAATGAGACATAAAAGTATCAAGGGCAGTAGTTTTATGTGATTTTGGCCCATTCTGTCTTTTTTTTTTTTTTTTTCACTTTTTCCTTGTCTTTCTTTTGTTTTTATTTTTATTTTGAGACTGCTGTAGTTTCAGATTGCCTGAAACTTGCTACTGACCAGGCTGATCTTGTTCTCACAGATATCTGCCCACCTCTGTCTCCTGAGTGCTGGGATTAAAAGACCTCTCTACCACACCCAGCTAGCATGTCATTTTCGATCTCCACGTGGACATCTTGTGTTATTTCCCTGAAAGCTGAACTTTGTTATGGAGACACTTCATTACTGGTCTTCCTCAATGATGCAATCTTGGACATGCTTGCTCTCTCATGCTTATCTATAACAACAGAATCAAATTCTTATTCCAGGTCCCTTTTCATGTTTCTTATAATATATAACTGCAAAGTCTGGATATTGTTAATCTTGTTTTTCCTCCCCACAGATCCCATATGTGGGAAAGGGTTCTCAAGAATTAAAGGGACACAGTGTGAAGGTATTTCAGATTCTTTATGCACCATTTATTTTTGTGTGTCTGAAGAATGCTTGTATGAACTTGGCCTGGCTAAGGGGGCCATGTACCTTCCACAGTGAGAAATATGCTGCAGGGAAAAAATGAGAGCTTCAGAACAGAACAGATGTTAACTGCACAAGCTGTTGCCAGAGTCAGTCACTATGGCCAAAGGACGGCATGCCTGGAAATGCTTTAGGATGACCGAGATGACCATACATAGTTGGAGTGGCTATACTTCCAAAATACTATCTACAAATCAGGAAGAAAAAAATAAGCAGTTTTTATGAGCCTGTAAATGCTGCATTTTTCTTAGTTTGCCCTGTGTTTTGTTACTGCTTGTTTATCTGTTGCATGGTTGTGGGTGATTTAGAAGGGTGAACTCAGTCTCCTCTCTTTGGAAGGTCTATGTGGACTCTCTCCAATATGCTGTGGCTCTTTCTCACGGAGTCCTGAGTAGATATAGGTCATGGTGACTAACACAGCCTGACATGACACAGCAGCTGAAGTATTTTAAAAACAACAGTTAGTCCCATATGTGGGATAAAATGAAGTTTTTCCCCTGTTAAAACAAAGAGGAATACTACAACCCCCACCCAAAGTCTTACTTTCCAAATGATGACTGAATCCTTTGGCTTCTTTCTGATTTCGGCCCACTGTTAATAACTTATCTGAGATCAGCCGCACATTTGGGTATAAAAACAGCCAGAACAAAAAAGACCTCAAGAAACAAAATTCAAAGAAACAAATTCTACCCCATTCTCATTTAGTTATATTCCAAGGAAATATTTAGAATTTTTCTTAACACTCTTGGCTTGGAAAATTATTTCTTTAAAACAGAGACGCTCTGTGTGTGTGTGTGTGTGTGTGTGTGTGTGTGTGTGTGTGTGTGTGTTTCTTAACTCATCCCCCCCTTTGGCATTGGAAAATGCCTTTCTTTGGATTAATTCGATGATGTCTGTTTTTCCAAATTAAGTGCAGAGAACATACTGCTCTTCCTGAAGCCAATTGGGAAGGACTGGCAGGTTTCGGCAACATTGGGTGGGTGATGGTTGGATGCTCATGCCGGCTGACTCCCCTCCACCCAAACAAAGCGCAGAGCAGTGCTGACAGCCACCCGAGCTCCACTCTTCCATGGAGTCTCGACTGGCTCACATATCCCACAAGATCTGATTTTTCCACGCACGCTCTCAAGCTACTTCTTCTTTGCTAGTTTAGAAGATCAGGTTTCTGGTTTTCTATTTCTAGACATCTGGTCTCATAAAACTGTTACCTCTAGAAACCTAAGCTACCAGAGCTGTCCCCACAATCCTCACCCAAACCCTATCCCAAATGCATGCCATTTCTGTGGAGTTTCAGAAAACTCCAAAGTTGTTCCCTGAGAGCAGTGGAGATACTCACATCTTTAGTGATTGGTAAGCTCAGTCTGGTTGCTGTTTAGACATGTCAGAAATTTTATATGAACTATTTGGAGGCAATCTAGTGTTTTAAATTCCTTGGTTCAAAATGGCCTCTTGTTTTGTGAGTGGAATAAAATGGGATTAGCTTACACAGATATATTAACTGCACACTCTTTTCTTTTCAGATATAAATGAATGTGAAGTATTCCCAGGAGTGTGCAAAAATGGCCTGTGTGTCAACTCCAGGGGCTCCTTCAAGTGCGAGTGTCCCAGTGGAATGACTTTGGATGCCACAGGAAGAATCTGCCTTGGTAATGATTATTACTGATGTAGTTAACAAGATGCAGTTGAACATTTGGTTTCAAGTACAGACCCCCTTCCACAAGTTCAGCATGTCCGTTAGCTTCTGTGGCAGCTTTCTTGACAAACCGTCTTCCTAACTCAGGTCCTGTGTTTTGTTGTTGTGTGACCATTCTTTAAATGCCACTCTCACACTTATTGCAGGCTGTTAGGTCTGCCCTGTATGCCAGGGCTGCAGGATATACAGTGAATGGTGGAAAACACATTTGTACTTAATGGGAAACTGCACCCCATTTCTTCTAGGCCTGTCTTATCACTGGTCAAGTAAGTTCTTGTAGAAAATACCTGTTGAAATTAGGAGCAGAACTGTTCTTGGGAAAGTGAGGTTGGAGGAAGGGGTAAAAAAAAGTTATTTTCTGCCAGTTGGATAGGATTCTCCATGCCAACTGCTAGACACTAGGGGAGCACTTCACATCCAGCCATCCCATCTCAATGATATGGAAGAGACTGGATAGGCTATTCTGTCTCTTTAGCTTCGCACTGCCAGAAGTATCCATTGGATCACTGGCTTCTGAGTCTGTGACTCTTCTGATAGCATATATCTATAGGACGTATCTGAAACCACATCAATATGAAGAGTGTTTAAAAGACTTTTGTGCAGTTGAAGAATTTTGATCTTCAAATTACCGATATACCTTTAAATACAAAAAATTTAAATATAAGCAATATGAACCAGAAAGGGGAGTTCAGAGTATAGAGTCTTTTCATAATTAAGAGTGCCAGTAAATCCAACTCCAAGCCTTAGTTTATGTATTTAGGAGGAATTCTTATTTAATGAAAACCTTCTTCTAGGTTCTCAACTGAAAGATTTCCCAGTGTTTAATTTTTGGTTTGTTTTAAAATTACCAATCTTGGTCTAAGGAACTTGGACACAAGGTTGCATAGATGTTTGAGAGTTGTTAACATCGGGGGAAGCCTAATGACCACAGTGTGAAGGGAAGGAAAAGACAGAGACAGTTTTTCAGGTGCATACTTTATCAGAGCATCACACCAGCTCCTAAGAGATAGGAACAGCATCATTTAGCAGATGTGGGAACTTGGATTCAGGGGTAATGATTTGGCTAAGAAACAGTTAGTCACAGAAGATTTCCAGAATCCAGGTCCCCTGTCCTCTGGCCTTTCAGGCTTCCTACTTTTCCTCATAGTCCCATGAATTTGGGGCTGAGATAGATGATTCCTTTTGCATTCTGGAGAATGTGCACATGAGCACACATTGAAGTGAATAAAACATTTGAGAAGAACAGTTGGCTTTTTCAAAATAAATTATTCTTTAAATTCTGTGTTAATTTTAATTTTATATATAAGAGTGTTTTGCCTACATGTATATAAGTGCATGCAATACCTATGTAGGCCAGAAGAGGTGTTAGATACCCTGGAACTGGAGTTATGGGTGGTTGTTAGCCACCATGTCGGTGCTGGGGACCAAACCAGGATCCTCTGTAAGAGCGGTCAGTGCTCTTAACCACTGAGCCACCTCTCCAGTCCTGTGGATAGACAGCTTTTATTGCTCTTTCCTCTTTAACTCTCATTCCAGAGTCCACAGTTCCACCTCACCAAAAGGTGGCTCGAAGGAGGTGGTGTTTGAACTAACTCAGATGCATTCTGACACTAAAGTGAGTTTGCTATTCACTGGAGACAAGATGCCAAGACACCATGGAACACATGCCTCAGTGATTGGCATGTCTACATAGGGAGGAAATGCCCACAGAGCATTGTGGGAGTTCTCAGGCAGCAGTTCCCTCTGCAGAGTTATCAGAAAATACTCACAGTTGGAAGGGAGCTTTTCACAAATGGGGGTGTAAACATGACCAGATGAAGATTGCCTGTATTAAGCAGGAATACCAACTGCACACCCTGGCTTTCTTTTGAGGAATAAGTTCAGTGTAGTCTATGTGGATATAGCAAACCAGTGCATGTGTTGCTCATGACAGTGGAGAGTCGCTGTCCTCAGTCTCCTTCTGCTCCCTCTGACAGACATCCGCCTGGAAACCTGCTTCCTGAGGTATGATGACGAGGAGTGCACCCTGCCTATCGCCGGCCGACATCGTATGGATGCCTGTTGCTGCTCTGTTGGGGCAGCCTGGGGAACCGAGGAGTGTGAGGAATGCCCAGTGAGAAATACCCCGGAGTATGAGGAGCTCTGTCCCCGAGGACCTGGGTTCGCCACAAAAGATATCACAAATGGAAAGCCTTTCTTCAAAGGTACAGTGCTCCCAGTGGCTGGTTGGTTTTCTTTTCAGACCAGCAGATGCCTTTTCATGAGCTCAGAGTTCTATACCAGCAGGTACCATTGCTGTGGCCATTCTTCAGCATCTCAGCACGCACACACACACACTCACACTTGATGCTGAACTCTCTCCAACTCCTACTCCTTAGGCCTCCCTGAGGAATAAAATCGATCTTAATACTATCCTAATCTAGAACTCTAGGAAAATATGCCCACAGAAGTTGAATGCCACCTTCTAAAGCCATGAGATTTGATTTTTCGCTTGCTGATCTGAAGCATTCTTATTTCTGGTGAGTGGTCTGGAAACCCAATAACAGGTCCTCTTTGTCCAAATACAGTGAATTTCATTTCTGTAGTTTCTAATGTTTCAGATATCATTTTAGTTTGTCATGTCATAATTTAAAGTCGGTGTCAAAATAAGAAGTTATAGATGTAATCTAATTCTAAGATTGATTTCACTTCTATGCACAGTGACACAGTATTTGTTTACTTTGGTATATGGAAAGATGATAACAGGTTATGGGGATTTCTGTTTACTCATTTACCTTTTGTGAGGGTGGTTGTCGGGTGGCATACATGTACATGTGCACATGTATGTACAGTAGTGCTCACTTGTGTGTCTTCCTCTGCCTTACTTTTGAGGCAGGGTCTCTTACTAAACCTGAAAATCATCACTTTGAGCTATACTAGTTGTCTAGCAAGTTCCTGGGGTCCTGTCTCTGCCCCTGTCCCTAACACTAGGCTTACAGACCCACACAGCCACACCTGTCTTCTTTATGAGAATCTTAAGGAACCAAACTCAGCTACTCATGTGTGCACAGCAAACATTTTACTCATTGAGCGATCTCCCCAACCCCTGTTACCAAAACTTCTGATTACACACAGAGACCGCAGCTTCTGTTTCTAGTGTAGAGGTTATTTTGACCCAGTTTTGCCTGCTGTCTCTCACGTCAGCTTTGAAAGTCTCAGTTCTACTTATCATATACTTCATGACTGAATCAACTCAGAAAAATGGGAACTACATAAACTCCACATAATTATCTTTGTACAGAAAAATAAAGATTTCTTCTTTTTCTTCTCTTCCTCCTCCTCCTCTCTTCCTTGTTCCTTGTTTTTTTCCTACTCTTCACTGTTTTCTCAATTGAGTGCTATTCCATGAAACCCTAAGGTTAAAATTGCCCTGTCTAAAAGAGGCAGTTTCTAGATGATCTTCTTAAATATCTCCTAAATGAACTGAAAGAAGCGTAATCCACAAGCATGGCAGCCTGTCACTGGGAAGGACTCGGGGTTCCTGATTCAGGCCCCAGTTCTCTTTCTCTCTCTCATGGCATCATGCAGGCAGGAGGGAACTTATGTTTTTTGAGCTTTTGATCTTGCTTTTGGAAAGAGGTTCCAGTAAGGGGAAAGCCAAGTCACATGTATACAGTCTTCTAGTATCCTGGAGCTCTTTAAATTATGTTATTGGTACATAATACTGAGATAAATTAAAATACTATGAGCTATTTGTAAACAATTTAAAATATAAATGATATTTTAAAATTCTTACAGTAATTTTAAGGTCTGTCCAAGCAAGCACCAAGGAGCCTGAAATGAGCACCTGGTTCCACGACTCACACAGTTGTGGTGGAGTCCTGTGTTTGCCATCCACGTGCCTCAAGTATAGAGTTTCATTTGGAAAATAGCCATCAAGTGCTCACTGTAGACCAGGAAGCATCCTGGTGCTAGAAGTTCAGGTGCTCACAACTTGCTCTTCAGACAGCATTTTCCAAAGTGGAGATGTTAGGAAGGCTAGACAAGTTTATAAAAATCCTGTTTCCAGGATTATGACACATTTTTTGAGATGAATCTTGCCAAGACCTTAAATCAAGACACTCCAACCTTGTGTTTAAAATGTGGGACACTGAGACTACTGGCTGCTGTCCATAAACTTTTCTTTCCTATGTTTTCTTTTTCCTGAAGATATCAACGAGTGCAAGATGATACCCAGTCTCTGCACGCATGGCAAATGTAGAAACACCATCGGCAGCTTTAAGTGCAGGTGCGACAGTGGCTTTGCTCTTGATTCTGAAGAGAGGAACTGCACAGGTCAGTGAGTGGGCCTTCAGTGAAAGGAGAGGTGACATTTTTTAAAATCCCCCAATTTTCTGTGTTGCCAAAAGTTTCAAGGCTGTCCTCACCCTCGTGTTCTATTGTCTGCTGTTTTCGTGCAGACATTGACGAGTGCCGCATATCTCCTGACCTCTGTGGCCGAGGCCAGTGTGTGAACACCCCAGGGGACTTTGAATGCAAGTGTGACGAAGGCTATGAAAGTGGATTCATGATGATGAAGAACTGCATGGGTAAGACTATGTCTCTTTAATCAGCACACGGGGCAAAGGATTGTCAGACGCTTGGGAGCCTCAGATAGCCTGTGTCCCAGGTTCTTCATGTTGCCTGGTCTTCTGACCAGTGAGGGCAGTCTGTGGTAGAGGGAGACTCATATATGGAGGAAGAAAGAGGGACTGAAGTGGGTAGATTCAGTGACCAGCAGTGAGAGCCTGAGAAGTGACCTCAACACCTGATATCCACAGTGCATTGAGAACAGTCCAGACGGGCTGTAGAAGTTCCAGCTCAGGACTTCTGTCCAGCAGTTCTCGATGGCAGTGTTGACTAAGCTGCCTGCCTTGGGTCAGGTTTCCCATAAACAAAGTCTGAAGTGGAGGTTCTGCAAAAATATGCTGTTGTTTGAGGCAATGGGAGGAAGCTGTCGGGATGCCGGGGAAGTGGGATGGTGCAGAGGAAGGTGAGTTGAGTTCAGCTGCGTCTGGGCCGTGCTCTGACCCTCCTGGAAGCTCTGAGCTAGGAACGCACCAGAAGTTGTCCTGTATTGAGACAAGGCCAAGGTTTTCTGCATTTCCAAGCCAGGTCAATCAGTTGTTTGGCAGGGATTGCTTCTCATATGGATGAGAGTTACAACCTCTCTCCTCCCAGGCAATTCTGAGTGGAGTAGACAGCATTTCTCCAAGAAGGGAGCCCCCGTGTCACGGGAGCCGAGCCTCCCAGCGACTGTGAAAAGGGGGCCTGGCAAAGAGAAGGAAGGCACCAATGTCGGCATCATGGTCATTTTGTTTTTGCAGATATTGATGAATGTCAGCGAGATCCTCTCCTGTGCAGAGGTGGCATCTGCCACAACACAGAAGGAAGTTATCGCTGTGAATGCCCGCCTGGCCACCAACTGTCCCCAAACATCTCCGCATGTGTCGGTAAGGAGGAGGACTTTCAGACCACCTGTGTGAGGTTGGCTGTTCACCCACACCTCTGCCAGAGTCAGAAGCTTGTGTTTATTTGTTGTTCTTTGCTTCTAAACAGACATCAACGAGTGTGAACTGAGCGCGAACCTCTGCCCCAATGGCCGTTGTGTGAACCTCATAGGGAAGTATCAGTGCGCCTGCAACCCCGGCTATCACTCAACCCCTGATAGGCTCTTCTGCGTGGGTAAGTTCTAACCTTTTTTAATTGAACTTTTGTGAATTTCATACACTACACCTTGATCGTGTGAGACCTCCTCTCCTGTCTGCCCCTCCCTGAACTCCCTACCAGATTCCACGAATTCTGTCATATGTTAAGGCTTATCAAGCTGCACTTGTGCCCCTGGATAGCCCTTGGTGTGACTTCGTCCACTGGAGCCTGGTTAACCTGTCTAGCATTGCTCCCTTAAAGGAAACCAGCCTTCCCTCTCCCAGTACTCATCAGTTGCCAATAGTTCCTCAGCTGAGGTTGGGGCTTCTTGCCCATTCTGTGCTGAATTTTTTGTCTGGTTTGAGCTTGTAGGGGTCTTGTGCATACTGTCACCATTGCTGCGAGTTCCTATGAGCAAGTTCCCAGCTGCCTGGAAAACTGTTTCCTTGTGGTCATCCACCACCCCGGGCTCCTGTAGTCTTTCCACGCCCGCTTTCTCAATGGTCCCTGAACCCGGGCTGGCAGAGTTTTGATATAGGAGTTCCTTCTTTATAGCTGATGCTGCACTTTATTTCATCTCTTTGTGATGCACTCTGGCAGTATGTGCTGATTTTGATTTTTATCACTAGTTGCTTTTACTTAATCTTTCTTGTTTCATTATAAGTAAAAATTCATCTCATGGTGGTTCTTTACATCTCACCTCCCTTTTCTGTTTAAAGAAGCAATTTGAACGAAAGCTGTGTACTTTGATGCATGGTTTTGGGGGCGGGGGTGGGGCAATGATGAACAGTTGTGACACATACACACCAAAGTAAATCCACCAGTGAGAATTAGCCCTGAGATAATTACACATGACAAGTGCTGTGGAAAAGACAGAAATGTGTAAGGTGAGGGCTTTGCACCCACTCATTAGAGATCATCTGAAGATTTCAAAGAATAACTATTGGCCAGAAGGCTGTGAAACAGTCATATCTTACAGTGAAGTAGAGTCTGGCACTCCCGAAGTATGGGTTTTTGTGGGACAAGCATTTGGCTTTGTGGTTGGCCCTCTGTAGGTTTAGTCCTGCTGTGAAGAGTGGCACAGAAAACCCTGTGGCTTTATCATGCCCAGCGTCAAAGGGAAATCTTATAAATGCTGCCAGTTTGGGCTTGGTTTGGGGTGCACACCATGTGGAACTGCCAAGTCTCATGGTTTCCACCCAAAACCATAAATCAGCACAAATTCTTCTGAAGTCTGTCCTAGGTTCTTGAAAGGGATTGGAACCTCAACCAATCAAACCATAATTCAGGTTTATAACTGAATAAATGACCAAGCAGATCGCCACAAGCATAAACACAAAGGAAGGTGTCTTAGTCCATTTTTGTGTGCTCTACTAGAATGTCTGAGACTGGATCATTTATAATGCGTAGAAATTCAGTGTCTCACCATTCTTGAGGCTGGAAGCCCACTAGCAAAGTGCTGGCATTGGACTCGGGCCTTCTTGCTGCACCAAAATGTGACAGAGGGTAAGAAAGTGCAAGAGAGAGGGGGGTGACAAAGCCACCGTTTTTATAATGACACTAGTGCCACTCACAGTGTGAACTCCTTGTGGCTTAATTACTTCTCCAAGGTCTCACTTCTTAATAATTTTACAATGGTGATAAGAGGAGATAAATATTGAAATCCTAACAGAAGCTGCTCTTGTTTGTGTTTTTCAGACATTGATGAATGTAGCATAATGAATGGTGGTTGTGAAACCTTCTGCACAAACTCTGAAGGCAGTTATGAATGCAGCTGTCAACCAGGATTTGCACTAATGCCAGACCAGAGATCATGCACAGGTGAGTGGCTGTGGGCTATGGATGAAATCAACGGCTGTCTCCCAATGAGAATAGCTTGAAATCTGGACTTTGGGGTCAGATAACTTTGGACTCAGTGACTTTGTCTGTTGTTTATTTAGCTACGTGTCTTTAAGCAAGACACTAAGCATCAGATTTTTCATCTAGAAAATGTGAAACAATATGTACAAAACTTAGCATAGCATCTGGAATGTAATAAATGGAATAGAAAAGACTTTCTTCATTAAACAGTTTTGGAGTGCTGGGGCTTGAACCTAATTCGGTACTATTCTGGGTGTGTTTTCTGACCTGTAACAATAGCAACATTTGAGGATTTGTAAGAAATATATAATCTCAGACTCTGTCCCAGATCTACTGAATCAGAAACCACTCGGTTGGCTCTTTGACGTGTTTTATAGGCTCTCTAAATTGTTTGGATGCATGCTAGAGTTTGAGAGTCACTGGTGTAGTATCTTCCTGTCTTTCTACCTACCTTGTGCTGGGAGAGCCAGGCAGCCAAGATCTAAGGACTGGAGTGATACAGACTTTGATTTTAGCTCTCTTTAAGAAGAGAGTCAGAGGTAGGAGCTGGAGGAATGACTTAGTAGTTAAGAGCACTGACTGCCCTTACAGAGGACCTGGGTTCGATCGCCAGCACCCACATGGTGGCTAACAATTGTCTGCAACTCCAGTTCCAGGGAACATCCACAGGCATTGCACAACACAGGTGCACTTTCTCACATGCAGGCAAAACTCATATACATAAAATTAAAAAAATAATAAATAAAATATTTTTTTAAAAGAAGAGAATCAGGCCTTAGGGACCACAGTTATTTTATTTGACCTAGAAAACTTCCTAGAAAAAAAACTGCTATGTAAACTTTACTATTAAAAATAAATGTTGAAAATAAATATATTTACTCAAAGTGCATGCTGATTTCAAACAATTTTTTATTTTAAAAATCATTAAAACAGAAGATAACAGATCTTTGGTATTTATAACTGGACAATGAGAAAATAAGATTCATAATCATTTCTGGATGATAAATTTGTGTTTAAATTTCTGATTAAGTGATAGACTGTTAGATCAGTGTGGGTCTGTTGTGTACGTAAGCTCTAGATTGTGAGTTTTGAAAATGGTTGCCTCTGTTTAGCTCCCAGTCTAACCTGCTGGGGTGATTTATAGAGAGCCTAACTTCGATTTAGGGGCTCTTCATTCATTAAGTGGACTGGGTCTATTTGAGTTGTGTCTGTTATGGTTTCCTTCCTGAATAGTGGAGCCTGTATCTACAGCATGTGGTTGTTATTTTATCCTTTGCAGATATCGATGAGTGTGAAGATAACCCCAATATCTGTGACGGCGGTCAGTGTACAAACATACCTGGAGAGTACAGGTGCTTATGTTATGATGGGTTCATGGCATCTGAAGACATGAAGACTTGTCTAGGTAAGCATGAAGACAACATTGTCTAACTTTCCTGGTTAGTCACAAGTTCTGTGAAATTACATAAATGTCAGTGTGTTTAGTTGATAGTGCCCAGGGGAGAAGTAAGGCTTTGTAGAGGCCCGGTGCTCGTATTTTGAAGCCATGAATCCAAAGAGCACTTTTCTCATTTCTGTGTAATGCCTTGTCAGCCACTTCATGTGGACTGAGCTAGCTATAGATAACTCTAATAGATAATCCCAACTACCTGCTATTTGTGTCTTCTTAATGCTCCTCCTGCTCTGAGTAGAGCTTGGGCTTTTAAAATACTTATCTGAAGCCACACATGACCTGTCTTTGATGGTAGTGAAATGCCTTCGGAAGTTATCTGTTTTGGATAGTTTTTATTGCTGCACCTTCCAACTTGTTAAGCTTCTTCTGCAGTGTTGAATCTGCTTCTAATGATGTCTGGTCCATCTTTCATTTTAGACGCTGTAGCTTTTAATCACTAAAAGTTTAAGCTCTTTTTTCAGATCTTTTTTGAAAAGAGATGCATCTCTGCATCTCTACTTAAAATGTTCAACCATTTGTTCCACCTTTAGGACACATGGAAAACACTTATATAACTATACTAATAATGTCTTTGTATCAATAATAATAATTTGTATCAAACTAGAGCCATTTCAATAAATTGGTATTTTCCTTATTATTCTTAATATTTTCTGGCTTCATTTCCTGCCTGATAATATTTTTATTGTAAGCTAGTCATTTTTAATTGTACTTTGCTAAGTGCTCGATATTTTTGTATTCTAGAAATGTTGATCTTTGTTCAAGAATACAGTAAGATCATTTGGAAACAAACTGATCCTTTTAAAGTCATGCTTTTAAGCAGCAGTTAGTCCAGGAATCATTTTGCTGCATTATTGAGGCAAGACTTTTCTGGAACTGTAATTAGTGTCCTGTGAATTACAAAGTTATCTAACTGAGCTGGTGGGAATGGGCATGATTCTAGGCCTTCTATGAGTGTTGAGGGTAGCTCTCTTTAAGTCCTTTGGACAGTAGTTTCCCCAGCCGGGTAGTTTCTTTACATGAGTGAGCTCACCTTTACTCTGAATATTGGGGGAAGTCCCTCTTCAGGTCTCTGGTGTTTTTTCTATGCAAAGCTCTTTTGTCCTTTATTGAGCCTGTGAACGCTCCCTTATTTGGCCTCCAAGTCCTTTACCCGGTGATGTCAGCTGGCTCCATGTGTGTCCTCCGCCACAGGCTCTGGACTTAAAACTCTCTTCAGTAATCTGAGAATTAACTATAACTTACTTAGTTTATTTTCTTTTTCTTGGGAATCACTATATTTTTGTTGCCTGATGTCCAGGGTTTAGAAAAGCATTTTGCCAGTCTGTGGTTCATGTTTTTAGTTGTCTCTGGTGGGAAGGTCAGAAACAGGAGTCTAGAATTAATTATATGTACATTCATATAATCTGAAAACCTTTACTGAAGGTTGTGAAGTCCTAGAAATTGCAGTGAATGTCATAGAAAGCAAAGTTTTAATTGGGTAAAGTAATGAAGTTTATAACCACTTTGCATTAAGAGTAGCAGTCGTTGTATGCTTTCTTCTAAGAGTGGGCAACTTGATTGTTAGCGTCACATAGACTGAATCAAAAATTTTAATCTTTAGCAACAGAATGTGTTATCTCCCAGGAAAGTCTCCTAGACTGTCATATAAGCAGGCTCTAACTCAGCCAGGAGACAGTCTACCCCTCTCTCGGTTTACATGCACTGTAAAAAGCCAGTGAGAATTAAGATCATTAAATATAATTTTTTTCCTGAAAGAACTTAAATATATTATGTTGTCATGTTTACTTTCCAAGATGTTTTTTAGAGAAAAATTTATCTTTCATAGTTATTATCTCGTGGGGGGGAATCTCAGTGATGTCAGAGGTTGGGTACATGAATAATGTGTATGTTTTACAGATGTCAATGAATGTGACCTGAATCCGAATATCTGCCTCAGTGGGACCTGTGAAAACACTAAAGGTTCATTTATCTGCCACTGTGACATGGGCTATTCAGGCAAAAAAGGAAAAACTGGCTGTACAGGTGTGCTTTTTTTTCATATTAAACAATAAAGTATTAAGTAGCTGAGAAATTGCCACTATAATTACAGAATAGTACAAGTTTTAAAACAAGGTTGTAACTGTGTTATAAAGCATTTTGTTAACATATTTTTCATTAACTTAGCTTCTATGCCTTTGAAATCTTTCATACCTTTTAGTGGATCCAAGTTAAAGTTTATTCCTTCACCTATTAAAATAAAGATGTGTTGACTGTGTTAATAAAGTAACATTACAAATGATGCAATTATTATGAGGTTGAAAAAAATCACACCTTCAGATAAAATCAGCAAACATGCTAGTATCGAAGCAGGATCATCTCCCATAACCTCCTTTGCCAACACCCCATCTTATAACGAACTCCTTTTTTAGATAAGCACATCTATACTGTGTGTTTTCAATTGTTCTGCTCAGTCTTCCATTTACTAGAGTGGTTTTGATGTATTAAATTGTCTTTATTCATGGGACTTAGCAAATATTATGAAGTGACCATTGAACCTTTCTCAGAAAAATGTTCACAGTATTTTCAAGCTGCTGTCCTATTAAATGCCCAGTGGAGGGATCCAGTCTGTGTAGCCACATTGTTTTATAGGTGTTTAGTTGGTATTTTCAAACCAACTAAGGATGGGGGAATGAAATTAAGTACATGGAATGGCAGAAATAATAAAGTTTTACTATAGTAACTTATAGTAAAGTAATATTATGGCATATAACATAACTTAAAAGAAATGAAGACCACAGTGAGCTTGAATTAGGTAACTATAAATGAGTGGTTTAATGATTCATAGGCTTAAATTTCAAAAGCCCTTTGGCAAGCCCCTGTGACTTAAAACAAACCACAGGCTGGCAGAGTGGCAGATGTACAGATCTTCTTATTTGTTATATCAGCTTGTTTCAAGAACACATCGAAATATACTCATTACTGTTAAAAGTGGCCATGATGTTACATGTCAAATTTCCTAGTACATGGGATAATGCCAGTAATATTACTGGAGGTCCAGATATGACAGACTCTGGCCAAGCCATGGAAAGAGGCATAACACTGGACCACTTTCATGCCTTCTGTGTTGCTCTTGGTATAAAGCCTGGCTAGGGGTCCATTTTGACCAACAGATAATGCTTAAACTCTCAACTCATCTATGTAGCCTCTCGGGTACAAGTGATTCTGTGGCTCAAGCTTCATTCTTAGCTTCTAGTACAAATATGAGGCTTGCTGAGGGGTGTGGTCTTGCAGTAATGTTAGAAGCATAGTTCTATGCTGCCTTTTGATGAGTAAAGGAAAAAATAAAGTTCATTGAATTCAATACGGAAGGCTGGAATGGTCATGAAAGGAGACAGTCCCTGGGCAAAGTCTCCATGGCCTATAGTAAAAGGTTCTAGAAACTCCATTTTCCAAACTCCAGCCAACTGGGGCATGTGCAGTGACTGATTACTGATTGTTTTAAGGCCTTTATCTTAAGGAAAGGTTAAAATTTCATGCTATAGTTATAAGACTGTAGGTAAAGGAGATATAATACATATAACACTGTTAGTGTTGTGCTTGCCTGTAAACAGGAGCTTACTGGTATCGTATTGACTGGGGCATACAGACACCCTTGTCCAGAGGCCATTTTAATGAGAGATGTAACATATAATCTACTCAAAATTTTATATTCCTGTTTGCCATACATGCTTGTAGCAAGTTTTTGAAAGGAATTTTTTCCTCTTATGCTGAAAAACTTGTCCTTCATAATTGAATTTGAAGAGATACTGAGACTGTGGTGACAGGAAGTGAACACGGTACTAGATGAGATGACACAAGTGTTGGAGACAACAGTCTCTTTTAGTAAATCCCATGACCAGAAGTAGAGCCAGAGACACACTATCCTTCCTGAACAGCCAGTACCTCCCCGCTCTTTCTAGCCTAGAATGTGCTTTCAATTTAACGGTGCCCAATCAATACTATAGGTAAAAGCCATGAGCCATGTAGCCTCTTGATATCACAGATGTGTGACTTGTAATGTTCTCATTTGAAGGAGCAGAACCCTGAGTGTTGTTCTGGGCTGTTGACTGGATTATGATCTTAACAAGTCACCAGGGTCCTCTGAAATTACTCAAAGGATCCCCTGGGCCAAGTAATTCTTCAGGGACCTATGGAGGGGAGCGGGGAGGGGCAGGGGGTTGCTGCGTTAGGGAGAGAAAAGAGATCTTCTGTGAATACTGTTACTAAACCAAGGGTGTCACATTGGACTAGAAATGACTTACACAAGCAGGAATTGGCAGGAAGTTTCATATACTTAAAAACAAGTTTTTAAAAATCAAGGCCAAAATATTTTTTTCAATCCAGTGTAACTAGGACTCTTTCAGGCTGCTTTTGGTTTAAAATTAGTGTCACTCACAACTTAGAATACCATCAGGTTACCTTGGTGATGGGTCATGTTAAAGACAAGTGTTTATAATGTCCCAGGCAACTAATATAAACAGAGATATGTATCTTGCCTAATTGGATAAGCAAGACACACTACAAATAACAGCAAAAACAGACTTTGGAACTATGTAGTAACTATATATGAGTATATAAATGTACACATCTACTTACTTATTTAGAGAGAATTTTTAAATGAGTACCCTGGGAAGCAATTATTAAAAACATGTATGCTATTTCATAAGGAGGAACTTTGTTTCATGAGAACTAAAAAACATGCTCTGGGCTCCATTACAGCTTCGTCTAAATATTTCAGCCCCTTGTCATTACTGATTGTTTCCATTTTAACAAATAAACATGTTTTCTTCTCCCAATCACATCGCAGTGTTAAGAATCTGCCCACGAACTCAAATTCCCAGCCCACACAGATGCTAAGACTTCCTTTTTTTTTCTTCTTAAGCTTTGTCCAAATTGTGGGTATTGCTGAGGGGAATGTTTGATTTCATGGATAGAGAATGTGCCTTTGCTTGAAACTTAGGACACAGCTCTTCCATCTTTGGCTTAAGTGGGCTGGATCACAATTTTTCTGTGACCTCTGCTGCTCATTCTTCGTAATTGGAACTGGAAGAAGAGAAAGTAGGTCACTGCTGGGTGCCATCCCAGGTGGGTCTTGACTTTCACAAGCTCAGTCTTAAGAACTCTTCTCCCATCACAGACTCACTTAGCCAGTGGGCAAAAAGCATGCTGTTAAGTGAATTAAGCCAGAATTGCTTTTAGTTAAAATAGTAGGATTTCTGGGTAAATCCATTTCTCGAACTCTCTGTTTCTTTTCATATGAGAAATGTTTCTGGGGATTTTAGTCCATCGGAGAGAGTCATACACTTCGACACCAACAGTCAGTCAGATTTTGACTTCATTTCCTTCTGCTTTCTTATCACTGCTAATTCTCCTCTCCTGGCTGTCAGCCTGTGAAAACTCCATGGGTATTCAGTTAATCGTTTTGACTCAAATTTTGATCCAAATTAAGAAATCCAATCCCCTGTTTGCCAGCTATGCAGCAACAGAATCCCGGTGATAGATTCTGTCCTGGTGGGAGGAAGGCAGGTATTTGTGTGGGTGCCATGGCCTCTCCCTGTACGATCACAGAAGGAGGCCAGAGCAGCTTAGAGCATATCCCACACTGGGAAACAGACTAGAGGGGATAGACAAAGCCTGTCCTGGGGCTGCTCTTCCAGGAGAACCTGGACAAAGGAGTTTGGAGAGTGTTTGTGACAGAGGGCCAGTAGGGTTAGAAATTTTTTGCTTGACTTGTCTTTCATTTACCCTTAAAAAGGAATTTTCTGTCTGGAGAAAGCTTGTGGATGGAAGAGAACATCTGTACAGAAAGGGATGTGCTCGGCAAACTTGCACTCTGTGTCCTTTGTGCTGCTGAGTGTTTCAGTGCAGTGCTTTTCTTCATTTTTTTTTTTATAGTTCCCGTCTGCCATGAAAACACTTCAGTAGTAGTAGCTGTGTGCACGCACACCCATACACTAGCAGACACTGTTCATACTGACCTTGAGTTACTCTTTCATGATATCTAAAAGCCCGTGATATGCAGCTGCTTGCAAATATAATTTTTTTTTCACCTTGAAAGCATTGCAAAAATCTAAAAATATTTCATTGAATTCGAATTTTATATTACATATTATTAATAATAAAAAGGAAGGAGAGTCCTTATCCAAAGAAATGGTCATTTTTAATGCACTATTAGATAGAAACGATAAAAGCAATATGAAAACTGTGGTACCTTTGACTGTGAGAAAACTGAAAAAAAAAAAGAATAAAGAGTAATTGGGGTATGAATGTGGTCAAAGTACATCATATATATGAAAATATCATAATCAAACCCATTTTGTACAATGAATATATGGTAATAGAAGGAGAAAATTGGAAAGACATTACAGACTTACTAGGTTAACAGGTTCTGATTAACTGCGAAAATTATGTTTAGTAAAATACTAAAAGCTAGTAAGAAAAACAAAAACCAAACCAAACAAACAAAAAAAAAAACCCTAGCTTTGACTTTTACACACTGTGCAGTCCAATTTCTGTGTTCTCCAAGAATTAAAAATTGTGAAAGCAGAATTGTAGTTCTTTCCACTTAGAAAATTCCTTAGTTCTTTTACTCTTTTGTGGTAACAGAATACCTGAGAGAGGCAGCCGAGGGGGTGAGGATTCAGTAGCCCCTCGAGGTTGGAAGCCCCTGCAGCTAGGGCAGCCTGTGGTGGCAGCAGCCTGCAGCTGCAGCACAGCCTGCACACATTTCAGCTGATCTGAAGCAGAGTGATCCTGCAGGAGCTAGAAGCAAACATTCTCTTCAAGGCCTGCCCTGGAGAGCAAATCTGCTAATTAGGCCATAGTATCAAAGATTCTACAACCTCCCTGAAAGAGAGCCGCAAGCTGGGGAGTGAATTTTCACAAACAGGAGTCTGTGGGAGACGTTCAAATCCTAATAGTTCTGTAACACAGGGGAGCATCAGCACATGTGCAGAAGCGCACTCTTTCCATCTAAGATGATTTGCCAAAGATCATGACCAATAAGAAAGGGGAATTAAGACAACGCCACAAAAGCTGTGCTATGTGTATTTATGTCTGAGGTGTGTCCATACCATTTGGGGGGATGTCTGTGCCAATTCTGTAGAGTTAGTTAGACCAGGCATAGGAAGACTTCCCTTCACTAATTTCAGTGCATATTTGCCACTGTTATCTCCAGGTTAGCCTTCTTTCTTTCTTTGGGATGTGCTGTGCTTTGTTGTCCATTTGGTTAAAGCTTCTGTTCAAAAGTATGAAGTTATCTGCCTCCCTTGGCCTGCTGTATGACCTCTGTCAGTCCATGTGGCTCTCTAGATGACATTAAAATTCACCTACACAGCTTGTTGTCTTTGTAAAATCATTCTTTTAAATATATTTTCATCTCATGATTATCAGTGACATTACAAAAATTTCTTTAAGGGAAATCAGTCATTATCTCATTTTGCTTTTGTTCTAGAAATTAGGAGAAGCCAAAGATTTGAAAACCATTCTAGGTTAGAGATGGAACATTTGGCAAACAACCTGTTTCTTGACACTTTCAGATCATTGAATTGGGCTTCTTGAATTGCTTACCCAGTTTATATTTAAAGTCACTTTTCCAGTGATCACTGGAAATTCTTGCAGCATTTTATTCACCAGTTATCTTTCTTGACCTGTTTTGTGCAAGATATAGGTTTCCATTTAAAATCATAGTATTATAGCTATGCATTTTTGTTCTTAGCAAATGAAGTTAATTTTGAAGGCAGCACATTATACAATGAATTCATTTGAGGAAGGAAAAAACTGTCACCTTACCATTTTTATATAGTTGATCCTGGATAAATTTGCAATGGAATTTCACAGAATAGAAAATTTTGAAATATTCTTAAATTTTTTTAGTAACTTGACCTTAATCTGGCATTTATTATTCGGACAAAATTCTCTCTAGGTTGTCTTGAGCTTTTATGAAATATGCAAGAAGGCTTAGCCTGCCAGTGGACCAGGAATGCTTAGGGAGCTAAAGAAGAGTCACATACTGCCTTTTGTTCTCCTTATGTCTGAATTAGCAATACCTAAAAAAGATCTTATAAGGACTGGAGAGATGATTCAGTGGTTAAGAGCATTGGTTCCTCTTGCAGAGGATCCAGGCTCAATTCCCAGCACCCACATGGCAGCTAACAAACATCCATCACTCCAATCCCAGGACATCCAATGCCCTCTTCTCACTTCCATGGGCATTTCAGGACACAGGTGCACTTATATACATGCAGGCAACACACTCATACACATAAAATAAAAATAATAGAAAAGATCTTATAAATAAAACAATATTTTAAATTTAAGAATAAAATATATCTTATATAATGTAAGTCAAAGGTTTTCTGATATGCCAACATTATATTTGTCTACAAAGACTATGGGAACAATGTATCATTACCTATATGTTGTCTTCATAAAAAAAATGCTCACAATAGAAACATATGACTGTTCACATTAATCCAGAAAGTCATTAGGCAATTCACATCTTAAGGTTGTCCTCTGGAAAGAGGTTCACTTCATAGTGACTGGATGCTTACATTAAAAATACAGAAAATATTTAGCATTAACCATAGCAAGTTCGATGACTACAGTATTCCTTCTTTATAAATCAAGTGCAAAGCTGTTCATTAGAAAGAGTCTACGTGGATGCTAAGTCTATGTGTACTATATGATGCCAAGAATGAAAGAAAATCAGCTTTTGGATATTGCTAAGTTGTTGAAAAGACCAAAAAAGCATTTGTGCAAAAATTTTTTCTAAGCCACTGGTTCTTTTCCAGACATCAATGAGTGTGAAATCGGAGCACACAACTGTGGCAGGCATGCTGTTTGTACCAACACGGCAGGAAGCTTCAAATGTAGCTGCAGTCCTGGATGGATTGGAGATGGCGTTAAGTGTACAGGTGAACTGGAAAAATAACCAAAGTTGCTTTTCATGAACCCATAGATTATAAATGTGAAAATATTAATTTTATAAGGTAAAATTTAATGTCTGTGTTATTGAACATTAATGTTACACTATTAATAGTGTTATAACCTTTGTCCTTAAGATTTGGATGAATGCTCCAATGGAACACACATGTGCAGCCAACATGCAGACTGCAAAAACACCATGGGGTCCTACCGCTGCCTCTGTAAGGAAGGCTACACAGGCGATGGCTTCACGTGTACAGGTAGGCTTGCTGGGAAAATCTGTAACTCTCATTGGAAAAGCACAGTATTCCACATCTTTCAAACTGACGATTGTTTTTGAAAACTGGGGAAGGTCAAGTAACAGATTACTTATTAGAGACTGAGTCACCATGGAATGAAACTTTAGAGGCAGGTTAACAAAGAGATCACAAAAGCTACCATAGTGTGTGTGTGTGTGTGTGTGTGTGTGTGTGTGTGTGTTTCCCACCCTTTCTCTATTTCTCACGTCTCATATACACACATACATACAAAGATACATGTATGAACACATACTTGCATATATAAATGTGCACACATACATATTAAGGCAGACTGTTTCAAGCATTTAAATGTATATGATTAACATGTGATTGTAAAGTTGGGCATGGTTGTGCACATCTTTAATCCCAGCACTGGGGAGGCAGAGGCAGGTGGATCTCTGTGAGTTCAATGCCAGCCTGGTCTACATAGCAAGTTCCAGGCCAATTTGGGGTACAAGGAGACCCTGTCTCAAAAAAGACAACAACAACAAAAAAAGATGTGATTGTATAATTCATGCATACTTTTATGTCAGGACTTTGGGATTGAATAATGAGTAGATTGATTACTCATTGGCCATAAAGTAGTATAACTTTTCATATGATTTAGGGAGTTGTTTTAAATTAAGTAAATAAATTAAAGCATTGACTTATATCTATGCTGTTAATAGTAAGGTATCATGTAAATTGGAAAGAGGCTGAGACTTATCAGGTGATTCACTTGAAATTCACTGAAGCTTAATCATAGCTGAGATCATTTCTACCCACAATGTTTACCTTATAACCTTGGAGAAAATACTTAAATTGCATTTATTAGGCATTTATGGTCCACGTGCTTGGTATTTAATTCCTATGGTTATTCTGTTCTCCTTCCTTCACTGTCCCTTTAAACTGAGCCTGAAGCCTGAGAAATGTTCACGAGCCATGACATGTTGTTTCTGTCTTGAATGTGCCCTCCCTGTGGATGGCCCTTCTTGAAAAGATCTTCGTCTGAATAACAAGCTTGACTTATTACTCTGTCCCAGCATTAGGGAGAATTTAGCAGTCAGAGTTCCAAATATGAACCCCATGTTACTGCATATTCAATATTAACATTCACAAGAAAAAAACCAGTGAATTTAAATGTATCCAACAGAAATTATGGTGAAGTACAGCTATACTCAGGAAGTTGGCAGTTATAGAAAGTATAGGACCCAAGGCATTGGGAAACTCTTGATTGCAGAAACTAACGTGTTTTTCTGTCTGTAGACCTGGATGAATGCTCTGAGAACCTGAACCTCTGTGGTAATGGCCAGTGCCTCAACGCCCCTGGAGGGTACCGCTGTGAATGCGACATGGGCTTCGTGCCCAGTGCTGATGGGAAGGCCTGCGAAGGTAACCATGGGGAACAGCCTGGGGCCTTACAGGGCTGGATGAGATTTGGTTATTCAAACATTCCTGGCTCTTTTCCTCTTTTAAGCCCAAGGTGTGTTTTGCTTTCACAGTTAAGCTGGTCAGTGCAGTTTGTGGATAGGATGTGAATGGTTAATATTGTGAACCTGACAAGATTTAGAATCACCCAGGATACAAGCCTGCAGGCCTGTCTGTGAGGGATTATTTACATTAAATTAACTGATTTGGAACTATTTACCTCAATTGTGGGTGTTACCAATTCCCGGGCTGGGGTCCTGGATTGACTAAAAAGGAGAAAGCAAACTGAGCCCCAGCGTTCATCACTCTCTGCTTCCTGACTGCAGACAATGTAACCAACTCCTAATGCCATGACTTCCCCACCGTGAGCTGAAATAAACTCGTTCTAAGTTTGCTTCTTTTCGGATATTTTGTCACACTAACGAGAATCTCGTAGAAGAGGCTAGTTCTAGGGTGGACTATCTCTGCTTGTGCAGAGAAAAATGCCTGCTCTATTACCGGTGGGGATATATTCAGTATAGGGCAGATGATCTGCAAAGTTAGAACATGAACACAAGAGGAAGAATGACCAAGTGCAGTTAGTTCGATGCAATCCATTAATCCTTACTTCTGGAGAAATAGCTCAAAGTATAGGTCCCCTGATGTCTGTTGAAGGCTTGTCTATAAGTACAGAAGTGTGACCGCTAATCTCTGTCCTGTTTGGGTGTCTAGTAGTAGACGCTTCTAGACCTCGATAGTTTTCTCCTTATGTGGAATGATGTCCTAAGTATATCTTAGCATGTTCTCCAAATATCTAACATGTGTAAACATAGAGCAGGATTTGAGGAGTCTATCAGAAGAGAATTCCTTGGAATAATGCCACACGCCTTGGTGTCTCTCTGCTTAAAGTTCTGTCTTTCTGGAAAGAACTGGTCAGACAGGGAGAGTTCTGAGAACCTGTTGACTCAAGATGAAACCACTTAAGAAACAGCAACTTCTCTTTACTCACACTTTTCAGCCTTATGTGCACACTGTCTTCAGTGAAAATAATTAATGCCTGAAAAAGATTTCAGTAGAAATAAACAATGATAGCGATTGACAGAAGTTTAAACGAGGTCCTGATTAATGCTTTAGCTAATAGTTATTCCTTGTTAAGAGGCTATGAACTCTTCAGCTGTGGTCTATGTACTAATTTCCTCAAATTTCTATGTAACATGTCTCTTAAGGAACCATTGGATGTTCCTATTAAATATGCACCATTGATACAAAATTCTTCTGAGGCAAGAAACTAAATTATGATATTACTCATGTGCCTAATGCACGGTCACTTCAGTTACTCAAGATCCAAGGAAAACAGGTGTTGAGCCACCTCTGGTAACATGAATAACCATAGTGCTTGCTTCGCTTCTCCCAGTACTTAAGGGAAGGTTTTGTTTGTTTGTCCTTAATATGAATCATTACTGGCAGAGTGGCCATACCTAGTTAAAGCCAATCTCAGGTCTGGAAATACGCCCATGTTGCACATCACAGAAGGACACTGCTCAGATAAGGCCACAACAGAGGCCTGGAAGAAGCATCCACAGTCTTTTAGATTTCTATGAACCGTAGCAAACACACACCATATAATTAGGGACAGGGAATTATAAAACTAAATTTTAAAGATGCCACAAAGAAAAAGACTTGGTAGTTCTTAAATTGTTTAATCGAAATTTTTATTTATTTTTCTTGTATGTGTATGAGTATTTAGTCTACATGTATGTAAGTGTACCACATGCAAGGAAAACCCTTGGAGGCCAGAAGAGGGCATAACAGTCCCTGGAACTGGAGTTATGGACAGGTGTTAGCACCATGTGAGTTCTGGAAACTGAACCCCAGTCCTCTGCAAGAGCAACCAGTACTCTTAACCACTGAGCCATCTCTCCAGTCCCTAGTTGTTACATTTTTAACTTTCAACAAAATTAAGGACTATAAAGATAAAAACAATCCAAGAATTTAGTCCGTCATGCTGTTAGTCTCTTGCTTTACAAAAGTGATGTGGACCCATGTAAAACAGAAGATGTCTATCTATGGAATGTTCAACCATGTGCTTGGCATGCCTGTCACCATCAAGGCTTCTGTGTACAAGACAAATCACCTTTAAGTCTAGGGGAGTTCCTAGTCTGGCAGACTACATTTTCTTACTGCTAACGTTTGTTGCCTAATTATATTAGTGGTTTCTTTAGTGAAAAAAAAAAATTTAACCATCCCTGTGTTTGTAATGTCTCCCCCAAGATATCGACGAATGCTCCCTTCCAAACATCTGTGTCTTTGGAACCTGCCACAATCTCCCCGGCCTCTTCCGTTGTGAATGTGAGATTGGCTATGAACTGGACCGAAGTGGTGGGAACTGCACAGGTAAGATACCATTTACCTTAAAATCGGGTCCTAGGTGTTCTAGGGGCTGAAGCTGCTGGGGAGTCTCTGGAACCACACAAGCTGCAAAGCTGAGAAGAAAGGCCAGTGCGGCATTCGGAATCATAGAGTACATTTTTTTCAGACCTAGGACTGATTATGAGGAGGCAAAGGGATGAGACAGATGACTGAGTGGAGTTTATAACCTTAGACTTGAGCTTGTTGCTGCATACAAATATTCCAAGCTCTGACTGTGTGGCTTCCTCCTGAAGACCATCTTCAGAACTTCCTTTCAAACACCATGCCCTGGGATCCCTGGTTGGTTCCTTGTACATTTCCAATGTAATACCCGCTCCTTTCCACCTCTGCCCCGTCACCAGTCATTAGAGGTTGGTCATGCATTTCTTTTGTGTGTGAGTGTGGTGCCCCTGCGTATGCATGTGGAGGCCAGAGGTCAGTGTCTGACGTCCTCCCCTATCACTTTCCATCTTATTTTTTGAGACAGGATCTCTCACTGAACTTGGAGCCCACTGATTGGCTAGACTGGCTGGCCGGTGAGCCCCTGGGATCTTCTTGTCTCTGTCTCCCATCACTAGGATTGCATAGAGCACCTGAACTTTATCCACTGAGAGCTATCTCCTCAGCCCCATTTAGTATATGCCATTTTCTTGTAGAGCAAAGAATGCCTAGGGAACCTAAAAATATTTGAAAAGTTGCAAGCACCCAGCAGACTGCTACTCAGCTTTCTCTGGCATTAAGAAAAGATTTTGACTGTTGTGGGCAGTTGTCTTTCTTAGTCCACCACAGAGGAAATAAGGCCCATCCTAGGGGATCTTTAGGTTTCAAGGAAAATCTTTCACTTCAGCAACCTGAATAAGCTCCAACTAAGTGGCTGTGTAGGGCATAACCTCACAGCTCCCCACAATGCCCTAGACTGAATATTCCTCCCCAGGCAAATATCTTCCCTTCTGATTCCTGAAAAGTAATGCGATACCATGCTGAGGGTCTAGTACCCTTAAGGAAGTCATCTGTTCATGGCCAGATCCTCTTTTCAGCCGTAAAACACACAAGCATCTCTCTAGCCTCATTTATCTTGGTCTGGCTACCTCTATCCAAGTTCACATGAAATTTGAGTAAAGGATCATCTTTTGTGCCATTCATAGAGGGATTTCCTGAGAACAAAGTATCTGGGTTCCCTACTCTTCCTCTTTGAATCTGTTTGTCTAGTTTGGGGTATTGCTTAAGGATTCAGTTTGATAAAAATCCATGTCCTAAATATCTCAAGTTTTGTGCATTTTTTTGGAATTAAAACTGAAAGGATCATGTCAGTGCATGGAGAAAGACTCCTTATAAGCTTGAAGAACTAAGCCTCATGTGTTGTGTGTGGGGAAACAGCAGAAGTTACCTGCTCCTGAGGATTCTGTTGGACATATTGCTCCAATTTGACAGAATAACGTGCCACACATATTAAACGTGTTTTTTTTTTGAAACTGTGTCTGAAATTTTGGTTGACTGAGGTCAAAGCAATGTTTTCCCTTCAGCTACCTTGACTGGAATATTTTTTCTTTATGCCAAAGTTATACTTTATTCTGATGACAAATTAGAGGAGTGAATACGTTCCAGGGAGAACTAGAGATCAAAGATTATGACACGGTTCCTTCTGGGGTGGTGAGGTTATTTCAGAAGTGGAAGGTTGCATTTCTAGGCATAATTACAACTACTGTTTTAAAAATTCTTATTGGGAGCCCTGGGCTTGATGTTGACAGTCCCACGCTGGCCCACTGAGTAATTCTGTCCATCTGATTGCAGATGTTAATGAATGTCTGGATCCAACCACATGTATCAGTGGAAACTGTGTCAACACTCCAGGCAGCTATACCTGTGACTGTCCACCCGATTTTGAACTGAATCCAACTCGAGTTGGCTGTGTTGGTAAGATGTTTAAAGCTTTTGTGAGACACATGCTATTATTTTTAAAGCAGCACTGAACATTCCACTTTCAAAGTTTTCAAAAGTAATAGTACAGAAATTTAATTATTTCTCAAACACAATTTGTACACTCAGCTTCCTTTTCAAAAGGAAAATTACCAGTTTATATTCTTGGGCATGCTTTAGTTTTTTGCTAAAAGTAAATTATAATTATTAAACATTTTCAGAAATGAATATGACTTTTCAACCTTCACGTACACAGAATTTGGTTGACACTTTAATGTTTCTATGTAACAAACAGATACCCGCTCTGGAAACTGCTATCTGGATGTCCGACCCCGAGGAGACAACGGAGACACAGCCTGTAGCAACGAAATTGGAGTTGGTGTTTCGAAGGCCTCCTGCTGTTGTTCTCTGGGTAAAGCCTGGGGAACTCCATGTGAGCTGTGTCCCGCTGTGAACACATGTAAGTGGACAGCCTCCAGTCTGTTGTTACTCTGTCTTGGACCAGTTCTCCTTTCTAGATCCATAGAGGAAGAGCAGCCCATGGAAAGAGTGCTTCAAGGTTTAGATCAGGAAAGGCAGATTATTCTCATTAGATCTCATTCACCACTTGGGAGTTCCTCCTTCAGCTTGCTCTAGAAGCTTATGTGGGACAGTGAGTGTCATATTCCTGCCCTAGTAAGAAGAGATAGCATTACTCTAAGAGTTTCCGTGCTAGGTTACTCCACTGTGTTGATTGCTGGTATCGGGAGCTGTGGGACAGACTCAGAGAAGTGTTTAAGCATTTCATGAAATGCAAGATGACTCCATTTTTAGAGTAGACTTGAAAGAAAGCTTTAGGATAGGATTTTAAAGATGCAAAGAATACGTCTCTTTTTAAAAGGGCTTGCTATCTCTCTGAGGAGTCTTTTATTTTGATTCAGAATCAAATGTAACCTATAAGTGGCTGCTGCTTGTGGGTGTTATTTGAGGTGGATCTTGATTGGTTCATTCCAAAAAATATTTACTACCTGAGCATAGGAAAATGACTTAGACCAGATTCTGCCCTTCAAGTATATCTAGTCTGCTAGGCAGAATGGGACCCAAATATACGTACTGTAATTCAGCACAGGCCTCAAACCAGCCTAGCCTTGCCTGGTTACTTAGCACCTTAGAATGTCTCCTAGGATCCAATGAAAACACTCAGGCCAAACACCCGGCACCACTTGGCAGACAGCGCCTTTTCTCTCCTCTTCAGCAAGAGGCTCACTTCAAGTTGGAAATGACCGGGAGTAGGTGCTGACCATTTGGTGAAATTTTGAGTTGCACCTTCAAAAAAGGGCATGAATAAATGAGGAGACTCCAAAGTTTCCCAAGAGAAGAAAAAGTGCGAAAGAGGAAGACCCTGAACTTCATTGGTGTAGAAAGGGGCAAACCCAGAGTTTGAATTGTGGAATTTGGCTTTATAGATGAATAATGGTTAACAAAGCAAAATGTCACCCAGCTCAACTCTAGAGTGGAATTAAAATGAGAATCTCTGCAAATACACACAAATATATGCATGTGATTTCACACACCCAGGACAGGGATCAGACTCAGAAAGAGTCTGATTATAAAAGAACTGATGTTGTAGATTAAAAGGATGATGCTATAGGCTGGGTCTCTGTGACTCCTCAGCTCCCGTGTGTGGCACATGCTGATACATGGGACTAGAAGAAATGCTTTAAGTGAAATAGTTGTGGCTTGAAGGAGAGATCAAAGGATGTTGGAGAAGGCTATTTTGGAAATAGGATGTTATCGTCTACTATGGATAGGACAGTGGGTTGAAAACAGTGTCTAGACATCAAGGGAGCAGTGGGGTGGGAGCCAAGAAAAGAGGGTTCCTAAGCTTGGCTTGGAAAGGATATAGAGACAGGCTGATGAACAGTATTAGGGGGAACTGTGCTACCCAGGAAGGAAAGCTGAACAAGACAAAGACGGAGGTGGGAGTTGAAACTCCTTTAAGAGAAGCAGTGATGGGGATAGAGAATAAAATAGCTCATGAGAATACAATGCCAAGAGAGTAGCGGCAAGTTTCTCACGATGCACATGGCAGCCTTATGTTTGGCACACGTAGCAGAAACCATTAGGCACACAAAGATACCCACTTTATGGTGGGTAGAGTAAGAGATGAGGTTTTCAGAAGGTTCCTATTTTTAGTCAGCTTTATCAGCATCTCTCTTAACTATATTATTTCTAGAAATTTTAGGTTCAAAAGAATTCATGTGAATTTTTTGTTTCAATAGCTGAATATAAAATTCTTTGCCCTGGAGGGGAAGGTTTTCGTCCAAACCCCATCACTGTCATATTAGAAGGTAGGTCGTCTTCCTTTGTCTTAACATGCACATGTTTTAGATTTCCTTGGGTTTATTCGCAAGACTGAAGACACACTTCATTTTTGTTCCAATAGATATTGATGAGTGCCAGGAACTGCCAGGGCTGTGCCAAGGAGGAAGATGTATCAACACCTTTGGCAGCTTCCAGTGCCGCTGTCCAACTGGTTACTACCTGAACGAGGACACTCGAGTGTGTGATGGTAAATGGTCCTCATTAGGATAAGTGCAAATACTGAGAGCTGTCCAGCCTGGATAACCAGAATGCAGTTACCAATAATTAAAGGGATAGCAGCATATAGCACGGTGGGCTAGCCAGGAGCATAGCCAGGCAGTCATGCTGCACATGCAGTGGCTACAGTAATACTACTGCCCTGATGTCATTCCAGCAAATCCTGAACCTCTTTTCCTGAGAAAAGTAGAGTTTATTATGCTGAACCACAGTCCTGTTTAGGCCTACAACAGAATGGCCATGCTCTTCAGAACAGGCATTTTTACTAGCGTAAGACAGGTCCCACTTCAGTAACCTGTGTTCAGGGTAGTTACAGGCTCTCTTTATCTTTAACCACTTGTTGTCTGGACTAGTGTGTTCAGATGGGCCTCCCATCTGAAGGCAATCCCTTGGTTTTATGATCTATCCTTTTACTGTAAAACTGAAGAATATTGGCCTTTTTTTAAGTTTCAAGGACTTGGAGGTTAGGAGGTGGCTTTGTCTACATCTGGGAGTCACAGGTCTAATTAGAGAAGAAACATCCTTGCATTCTACATAAGAAATGTCCCCTGGCTCTCCAAAGACATAAACAGCGACAGTGTCATGAAGTATCATTTGAGCACTATAGTCTAAAAGAGCTAGCCCTCAGACTCGGGGAGTTAGCAAAGACTCCGATCTGCCCCCGCACTTACAGGAGAGGGCTTGAGGCAGCCGTATCTCCTTACCAGCGCAGGCTCATGACGCCAGTTGCTGCTGGCTTCAGGATACCTTATATTCTGTGAACCTAAGAAGTATAACTGACAGCTGTAATTTCCCTACATTTCCATCTTTGTATGCTTCTGAGAACATTATGGGCTCATTTATTGGGCACTCATATCAGAAGGCGAATTAAAAGAATTCCTTCCAACAACCCTTGTTCCTGAGATTTTGGCAACAGATAAGGGGCACTTATACACGGAGTGCCTCCTTTTCATGTCTAGATTTCAAAGATCCACAGGGATTTTCTCCTTTGTTGTCAACATTTACACTGACACTGAGTGTTTCAAAGAGTGATGCTTTCATGTTTACACGGCACTTTCTCCTTCTGTTGTAGATGTGAATGAATGTGAGACTCCTGGAATCTGTGGTCCAGGGACATGTTACAACACTGTTGGCAACTATACCTGCATTTGTCCTCCAGATTACATGCAGGTGAACGGGGGAAATAATTGCATGGGTAAGTGTAAGTCCTTCTCACTTGGGCAGGTTTGCCTCTCATCTGACAGGCCAGTTAAGCAGCTGGTCTTTGGTCTTATATTACTCATCAGAGGGAGTGTTGCCTCCTTCAGCAGTCTTAATGAGATCTTTCTCCTTTCTAGGCCATCAGCTTGGCATTTTTCAGGACCACGTGTGGGTAGTTGGGAGTTTCCTTTTTAATGTAATGTTGGAAAATCCCAAGCAACAGTTTAATAGTACTTCTTTTGTTTGACTTGTGGGTGTGACTTTATCCAATTATATTATAGCACTGACTTACAGCATTAAAACATTATGAGTCGGAAATAAGAGACTTACTGCCAAATAGCAATAGAGAATTGTTTCTAGAAGAGTGGGTGGGGAGCTGGATAGAGTTTACTAATCTATACTACCTGATGCCTTCATTCCGTAATGAAGAACACCAAGGGATACATTTCTATGCAAATCCTGTTTCCTATAACAGCTCAGGTAGCTGAACAGCTATGTGTATGGGTGGTTTCCTGCTTTTAGCAAAGTCGGGCTACAATGTATTTCAGTGAACTAGCTCTTTCAGTCTCCTTAAGAGCTGTTGTGTTTTCTCCCATGGGATCACCAACCCTTTCATCCTTCTGTCTTCTAGACATGAGAAGAAGTCTCTGCTATAGAAATTATTATGCTGACAACCAGACCTGTGATGGAGAACTCTTATTCAACATGACTAAAAAGATGTGTTGTTGTTCCTATAACATCGGCAGAGCCTGGAATAAGCCCTGTGAACAGTGTCCTATCCCAAGCACAGGTGACATTTAGTTTCTTAGCTGCCATGCTTTATAAGTTAGATATGAATTACTAGAGGAAATCGGTCTCAGTAAAGAGAAAAAAGAACAGATTATTTTCAAAAGAAAAACTCGCCTCATCAAGACAAATATTCATAGCTGACCATGGTCCTTCCAGTTGAAAACTGAGCCACAGAATATACTTTGTAATTTGTATCTGAATTTATAACCAAACATAAATCAGCACATCGCAGAAATATAAACATCGTCAGCATTGCTTTACATTTCTCTATCTAATTAAAAGACTAAAAACGTTAGGCTAACCAATAGGATAAATAAGTAAACCATGATTATTCGTTTTTACCTATTTAAAACTAGTCTTTGGCTGAAGAGATGATTCTTTGTATAAAATCACTTACCATGCAAGTGTTGAGGACCTGAGTTGGGATCCTCAAAGCCCCCATAAAAGCCAGACATGTAGTGCAAGTGTCTGTAATCCCAGCACTCCTATGGAGAGATGGGAGGTATAGATAAAAGAATTCCTAGAAGTTTCTGGGCCAGCTAGCCTGGTGTAGGAAGCAGAAAAACAATCAAAGATGCCTTATCTCAAACAAGATGGAAGGTGGGAACTGACACCCAAGGCTTTTCTCTAACCTCTACCCACATGGTGTGGAAGAGGAAAGGAGGAGGACAGAGATAGACCAAAGAAAAATGTGTGGGCCTTATTGATTCTCCTGACTCAGTCATGGTATTAATGTCTGATGTCTATAATGTGCAGCAAAACAGTCTCCCCAGTCTACTGAGAGAATGACTTCTGTAAACACTCATCAAACTCTAGAATGAGCACTTGACACAATGGAGAGAAGTGGTGCTGCCAGGCTCTGGATTCAGTACTAAGGTATCAAAATCAGATAGAAGTTCCTCCACCCAAGCAGATAGCAACCAGGATGGTATATGGGGAGACCTCTGCTTCTCTCTCATTATCAGACATGAGGTCACTGTTCCTTCAGTGTTTGTCTTACAGACAGGGTTACATTTGTGGTCGTTTCAGATTTTATTTTAAGTTCTTCAAAATATAGATGAATACTTTTCACGACTGTTGAGTTATTTCTCTCTGAATTTTTGCTCATCACTGATTCACTGATCCTGGCTCCATCTTTGTTTAACTATTGCAGATGAATTTGCTACCCTCTGTGGCAGTCAGAGGCCAGGCTTCGTCATTGACATTTACACTGGCTTACCTGTTGGTGAGTTGAAGCCTGTGTGCACGTGAATATTGTCAGACTGTTCGGCTTTTATCTTTGTGTTAAAAGTGGGGGGGTAGGCATATCATTTTCTCAACTGGCATTTTTCTTTGTTTCTGAGGACAAATTGTTAAACAATACCTCTGGTTATACCGAAGCACCAATTCTTTATTTGAAGCACACTGCTAAAGCCTTTGCAACTCCACCTATCCGGCAGCAGTTCTTCCTGCCCATAATTAAGGGAGTTGCAGAGCTTCTCACAAAACTAAGTCAAGCCTGATCTAACCCTAGGTATCAACAAAGGGAGATTCTGGGAGCAGGGCCAGCTGACATTTGACTTGACCATAATTCCCCATCTTTTCTTTTGAATTTAATATGACTTCTGACACTAGTTATTACGTGACGGTTGTTTACACACAGCCCCCCTTGTCTGTCATTTTGTCTTGACTGGCCTTTGCTTAGAGACTTTGCTTAGAGAATTTCAGGTGTGCAATACAAACTTTTTAATCTGAGGTCTTGTCTGGGAACTGAAGGAAACCACTTCAGTGGTAGCGATGGTTGCATTACATTGAGAAGTGTTGCACAGGGTTAGTCGGCATTGGCAACGCCCTTGAGGTTTAAAAGAAAATACCTCCAGAGTGGATGGGAAGCCTGTGCATTCTCAGAGTGTTTCCCTGGTGTACTTAAATGCATCCTCAGATGCCCCCTGGGTCTAAGAGTTGGGTCTAATCGCAGACATTTCTAATTACCTTGTTCTACCTTATTCCTGGTAAGTGAACCGAAATTCACATCAGCCTTTCCAGTGACCTTGTTTAAGAAAACAAGGATCTGCTCCAGCAATCAGCCGGGCTTTCACATGCCAAATCCATATGACTCCATAGTCCAGTCAACATCCAAAGAAACTTCATGGTTTGGAAAGAAAAATTGTTAAATGACATTGGCATGAAACACCTGGCCCTAGCTACTCTGTTTTTCCCCTTCCCAAAACAGATCTTTTAATCTGTCTAGAATCTGTGATTGGAAGGTAAGTGGCCTCTAACAGTAATGGGTCTCCATGAGTGGTCCCGCCGCGTAACCCAGCAAGGTCTGGCACCCATGGTTGGCAGTAAGCAAAGACTTGAAATGGCATTAGCACCAACTACTAGTAGACCTGAAAGGGCCTCAAACCCCATCTTGTCCAAATGCCTTGCTTTCCAGCAGTAGAGACAGAGGCCCAAAGAAGGGACGAGACTTACCCAAGGCCACCTAGCTAATTAATAACAGAGCTGGGACCGGAACCCAGTCCTGATTCAGAGTTTGCTTCGCCTTTAGCTGTGGACACCTAGAACCATGATATTTAGTAATGTGCTTATTGTGACCAAATTCCACCATGACAAAATATTTAGATGATTGAAAAGCCTCCTTTTATTTAAGCTTTATGCTCTCTCTCTGAAAGGTCATAGGGCTGTTGGCAGCTAGAGTCCATTCCTGTGGGGCTGAATCTATAGCATGTTTATTAATCTTGTCTTAAAATATAAACTTCTCCAGGCTGAAATAAAACCCATACAAGAAAAGAACAGAAAAGAAAAAATTTAGTATCTTTTTGCTATTTTATACCTAACAATGAGTAGAGATTTGACTCAGTCTGGTTCTGTTACACTTGGTAATAATGCATTACTATATAATGCATTCTATATTTAGAACTAATGAATGAAGGTGACAGTATTTCATGTTTCAGTCCACACTGAAAGAAGGGATTTTTGTTTGCTAATAATGCATAGCAGTGATGTTATCTCGCAGGGTGGTTTAACATGAATGACAACCGAGTGAAATCTAAAACCAAAACTGTCAGTATTCAAAATGACAGTGCTTTGGGACTGTCCGCTTTGAGACTTTTAAAATTAATTTTTAGGTAAGCATACAAAGCATGGGCTTCATGCTGTAGCAGGTTCATTCTCATGTGCTGTTGCACTTTGTTCTCCTCCGCAGCTCCCCCCCCCCACCCCACTGCCTCCTGTCCCGGTCCCCTCCTCCCTCTGCCTCCTTACTGCATGCATTATGTTACCCTGTCCCCTGTCCCGTCCCTCTCATGCGCTCCTTTCTAGTTTCAGAACCGACATATACCTTCTGAGATTCTGAGCTGTTTTTGCCATTAAGTAGATCAATTTGCTTTCAAGCAAAATCACGCTGTTGGAAAAAGGGAAGCAGGTTGATTTTAGAGTGTAATTCTGAACTCGCCATAGTTCCTTCCGGCTTCACAAGAGCTTATGGCCATTTCCTTAGAACTTGGGCAAAAGAGGGACGTACCCTGGTGGAGCTACTTGACTGCAGTGGAAAACAAAGCGCCTGAACAGCAGGGGCAGAACCTCTTAAAATGGACTTTTTGCTCTAGCCTAGACCTTTACTTGCCCACCCAGAATGTTGTCAAACTGTGAAGCAACTGATGGAGGGGACCTCCAGGGTAGCAAGCAGTCAGACCCAACCCTGGCCTTAAGAAGCTCACATCCACCATGACAGTCCTTCTTAGAGTTGACTGTGTCTTCAGTCAGTCATCCTCATCTGCTATATCCGTGTTTCCCAGGAGAGTCAAAAGTAGATTCAAAACAAATGTGTTATTTTATCATCCCCCCACCCCCACACCCAATCCCGTCTTAGTCTGTACAAGACGGAGTGTCACACTGTCACTCATGAGGGCTTTTCTGTTTCTAGATATTGATGAATGCCGGGAGATCCCAGGGGTCTGTGAAAATGGGGTGTGTATCAACATGGTTGGCAGCTTCAGATGCGAGTGTCCAGTGGGATTCTTCTATAATGACAAGTTACTGGTTTGTGAAGGTGAGTGCTATGATTGTACCTATCAACTGATGAACTAGTACCTAGCTTTTCAACAATACTTTTGCCAAGTTTTCTGCAGCATTGAAAGTTCAGCTCAAGACCTAGAATAGTGAAGGACATGGGTAAGAACCAACATGAAGTTCCATGAAACACACACACACACACACACACACACACACACACACACACACATTAACTCCTAGTAGAAAAGCCTGGACCCACATTCCAGAGTTTCTTCCCCCAACACACAATATTCCAGATTTCCCAGCGATAGGAAAAAGCTCTGAGTCCCTGGGTGTGTCAAAAAGATTGCTTTTGTTTCACTTTCTTAATACAATCATGAGTGGAAAGTCATCTTTAGTTGAATGTCAAAGTCTGTGTCCTCTTCCAAACAGACTTTGCTGCTCCCAAATGGAAACAAGGTTAAAACAAATATTCCAAATCATGAGAGAATTCCAAATGGCAAGATGAACAAATTTGACATGTGAGAAATGCCGGCACGCTGGCAGATGGACTTCGCACTGCCTCCTCCTGCTGTGTGTGTGCACTGTGACTCTGAGCATTCCTACCAACACTTCATATTTTTCCTACATCTGGGGAAGTTAGTGTCCTTTTACATTTTAGCAACAGGGACATTGCTGCTTATGAAATATGTTATGTGCTCTAGGATAAGTGAAATAAATTGCTATTTAATACTTCAGCTATAAGCCTCTAGCAGAGTGTTATACATTATAGGAAATGTTATTGCCCCTTAGAGCATGCATTATAGCACATATGTCAATATTTTAATGTTAAAAAAACGTTTTCCTCTAAAGTAGGCATAGCTTACAATCCACAAGTAGAGTTATATTCCATTAGTAACCACATACTTATTAAGTTCTCTTACCAGGCCTTCAATCACTGTGGCCAACTGGGCCCACAACACTTACCCTGATTGTCCTGTGGGTTGTGGGCAGGGGTGGGGCCACTCAGAGCCTTTCTAAGGAGATGGCCAGTTCACACCATGGCCTCAGCCCTGGGGCTTTCAGGAACCATCAAGAACTAGGTTCCTGAAGAAAAAAAAATGCAGGGGTGGGAGAGGAGGGAAGTCCTAAAAGGAGGTCTCGTGGTCCTGGAGGTGCTGCCTTCTTCATGGGTGTACTCTCTCCTTTGATTACATGCCTCAAGATGTCTGCCATTTTCTCTCAGAATTTCCTCTTCTCTCCTTTCTGAAACTCCTTGAATAATTACCCAAATATCCCCTTGCCACTTAGAATTTTCTGGAAACTTCTGCCCTTGGCACATAGGCAAGGCCTCCCATATCCATCCTAACGACCTAGACCTTGCAACATACATGAGTTTGAAAGCCTGAAGCTGGGCCAGTACAGCATACCTTGCTGTCAGGGAGGACCCAGCATGCGTCACCCCCTAGTCCTGCCCTTCCTGTAAGGGTGTCAAGAAACAGTTACACTCAGTGAACACTAAGAACACTTGAGTACTCTGGTTTGGGGTTTCTGTTTCACAGATTGTACATCTTCAAGGTGAGTGTTTAAAAGGGCTCAGCTGCTTCCCAGCACATTTCTTTGATTTCAAAATAAATGAGAAAATGAAGGTGAACTTCATGTGTGCCTTGGCCATCCTGAAATTTGAATGGATTTCAGAAATGGTTTGAGGAACATCCACAATTCCGCGCTCCACAAGTATGTGTGTGATCAGATGATAGGCTGCTGTCCCACCGAAGTGCCTGCCTGTCACCATTTGGCTTTTCCAGTGGCATGGTTGACTCTCAGTGTTTCCTTGCATGCTTACCAGCTGGGCAGAACTACTAAGCGAGGCAGGGCTGGGTCTGCCGTAACAACATAGGCATGCTGCTGCTCTTGGGCCTGTTGAAGAGAGTGCACGTCACCTTAGACAGAAACTCCCACTCCTGGAAGCTCCCCTGATGGTACCTGGGTTTTCCCACCACAGAAGCAACCTGATATGTTTCTGCTGTGTGGCTTTCCCTGGGGAGGTTTGAACAAACCTCCATTCACTCCAGTTAGGATGCCGACAACACACCAAAGAAACAACTCTACCCAAGTCTAGCTCAGTGAACCAGTAAGTTCGTTGAGTTACACACTAGAGTATGCAGGAGGTGGTGACTCAGGGAGCCACATCACCAAAAAGCCCACCCTACACCAGCAGAGGGGACAGTTCATGAAAACTGCATCCCAGGACCTCACTGCACAATTTGCAAGCAGCTAGGCCAGTCCCTGAGCTCCCAGTGTCTTCTCCCCCCACCCCGAGGCATTCTTCCTGCTCTTAGAACCTTGAGGAGGGGCTTTGTGAATCTTCTGTGTTTGGAGAGCTTCCTGAGGCTTGTAGGTTTCATTTGGTAGGATCTACCCTTTGTATTTGTACGTATTGTACATCAGGGAGACTTGGACACGTTTATAATAATATATTTACTATTCTAGCACCATAGTTTGACTGCCCTCGTCTTCTCTGTGTTCTCTCCAACCACCACCCCTCTTCCACTCTAATGATCTCTTTCTACTGTTCATATAGTTTTTGCCTTTTTCAGAATTTCAGATAGTTGAAATCTTAAGAGTGTGTTGCCTTTTCAGACTGGCTTTCACTATTAATAAGCATGTAAGTTTCTCCCAGGTCTTCTCATGGCTTGATAGTTCGCTTAGAATACTCACTGATATTCTCTCTGAATGTAGAGCAGTGTATTTATAATACACTTACCTGTCAAAGTATGTCTTGGTTGCTTGTGAGTTCTCGCAATTATGCATAAAGCTGTTAGAAATATCCATGTTGTCTTTTCAAAAAACAGGCCAAAGTAAGAACATGTATATACATATCTGTGTTTTGTATGAGGCTTTACTGGCTCAGCATTAGACTCTGTTCTCCCCTGAATTAAATTCTCTGTGCTTGCAGATATTGATGAGTGTCAGAATGGCCCCGTGTGCCAGCGCAACGCAGAATGCGTCAACACAGCAGGCAGCTACCGCTGCGACTGTAAGCCGGGCTACCGCCTTACCTCCACGGGTCAATGCAATGGTATGTAGCTCCCCTGGCTGGGCATGTCACTGGCGGAGGTCGTTGCTGTCATACTTCCAATACCTGAACTTCTTTGGGAACAATAGATCTGAAGAACAGAAGTAGAGATTGAGATTCATAAATTTAAGTGACTAAATTGAAGAAAAAGGAAAATTGTTGAAATAGCTAAACACTTAGCTTTTTGCCCCCAAAGATAGCTTACATAAGTAAGTCTTATTTTGGGGGAGCTCTCTACCGCACCTGGAAGCACCCACCCCCACACACATATGCACACACTTTTCTAACCAGTGTTCGGGATCAAATTATTTTTTGGCTTCTACATAATCCCGCTTAGACAGGTGGTTTTCACCAGCTCTACCACATATATGTATACCAATCTAGACAGTGAGACTCCCTTGAGCTGAACCAGATCTACCTGTGTAAATGGATTTTTTTTTAAGTATCACTTATCTTCCCAAACATTTTGCAGGAAAAAAAATCCATTGAAGGCAGCAAACATTAATATTCTCATCATCTCTTAGGCACGTGTATTAATCTAGAAACTGTCACCTCCAGGTTAGGGATGTTTGCCTTTCACCTTGTTAAGGAGATGACATGAATAAAGCAAATGTATTTGCTGCTGACATACATTGGTGGCAAAGTTATTCCACATCTGATGGCATCACATTGCCAGAGGTACAAAAACTTAAGGCCTTCATATTTCAATTCAGAGGCAAATTAATATCTCAGGTTGATTTTCACATAAGTTTTAAAGTAGTTATAAATCACAGTGTATCTAGAGGTCAGGAATACTATGCTATTCTGCATGTGGCTCATTTCCAAGTGAATTTCCTGGGTATTTTATGCATTTGTGAATGAGACAACTCGGGGAGCGTGGTAAGGTTTTCCTTGGCTTTTCTGGTCAGTGGTGATTAAGAGTTAGGAAGTGTACTTCTCTCTGCGGGGCAGTTTGCATTGTTTTATGGGACCTTGGTGGGAAGAAGGTGTATGAACAGAACAACAACAAAAAAAAAAAAAACACTTTATGAATCAAGATTTGTTTTGTTGAGTGTAAGGGAACATGTGCAAGTATTTAGCATTTTGTCAACAAAGCTGTGATTATCTGTATAGTAAAAATACAGAACAGGAAAAATGGGGGGCTGTGATATGAAACACAATACCCCAGCAACACTTGGCCCTGGTTCCACTTCCCTGCATTTCACTCATAATTTATATTTCTTTGGAACTTGGTGAAATAAGTCCAGTTAAAATAAAGAATGTCTGATAATATAGAGTGTCATTTCACACCATTTCATGCTCTGGCACAAAATGGGACAGGGTTATTTATAGACCAAAACAAGACATTCAGCAGTAGCCTGCTAGGGCTTAAGCCGTTTTGTGTTTTCTTGTAGAACCTTAGTGTACATGAAACGCATCAAGGTAAATGTGGGTGAGTGGCTTTTATAGCCAGAGGTTCAGCATTCCTCCCTCAATGAAGTCCTTGGCTTTTGTAACTATTCAGCTTTGAGGGTGGAAAATTTCATTTTAGAGACACCTTCATTTCCCTATCACTGTTTTTGCGACTATTGTTGGAAGAAAGTCTCGCTAGAGAGCTCAGGCTGGCCTCGAAGTCAGAATCCTCCTGCCTTATGTTCTGAGAGCTGGCATTGCAGGTGTTGGCCATGGTGCCCGGCTACCATCCTATTTTGAAAGCCTTTAAACATGTCGTTAAATGTTATCCCATTCTGGTGGTTTCCAGGCAGGATGCAAAGCATTCTGCTCCGCCTATATTTAAAATTAAAGGAACTCAAACTCTCTCTCCATCATAGAAAATTTGGATTTGAATTTGAATTCATTCACAGGTAGTTTCAAACTCCATTTGACCCTAACACTCACAGTGCTGCTCAGAGATCTGAGAGAACAGCCAGACATCACAACTGGGCTGCCAGTGTGACCGGAGGAGCCACTGCAGCCTCTAGCGCTTGCTTGCCCAGCTGTTTCCCAATCACTTTCTGTCTTGGCTCCCACCCGTCCCCATGGCCTGGCCAAACCTCCCATCCCAACCTCGAACCTTATCTCCTGGAAGTTCATCCTGGTGCTCATAGAAACCTCATTGTCTAGACCCCCAAAGTGAGCACTCTACAATACGTTTTCTGGAATCGTAACTTTTATCAATGGAACCTCCAGGTATTCCAGTTTTCATTTTCCACAACCATAAAATAGGATAAAGGAAACTATAAAGCAGGTCTGGTCCTTACATACTCCTCTATCAAGCACTACCCAAAGGTGATCAGCCTTCCTCAAGGTCAGCTCCTTTTGCTGACAATGGGACTGAAAATCAGGGAAGAGTTTTTGCCCAAGCATTCTTCATTTTAAATGTGTTTTTTCAAATGAGAACAGGGACAGTTTGTTAACTATCATTTCTGCATAGGGTTAGCCCTAGCTCTTGAGCTGTACAACCACAATTTTCTCCCTAAGTTTGAGGCTTTTAAACAGAATCATGATCAATCAAGGAGATAATTGAGAAATCAGCAGCTTGTGAGATAGCTTTCTGCCAGGGTCAGGTGATGTTCTGATGGAATTAATGGACACACAGGCAAGTAATCAGATTGTCAACTAAAAGCAGGAAGTGCCACGTGTGACTACATCTGCTGTGTGATGACATCTGCTTCCTTCTGTGATGGGAAAATCAGGAAGGTTCAGTTTTACCTAGTCTTGAAAACTATACAAAATGAGAGACATTAGTGCTGATGAAAGAAATGTGTGCTCTCCAAGGGCAAATAAGAAGCGGCTCATTGTTGCTATTTACTATTCCCAAAAGGCTTCCTCAGTCAATCAGCCAAGAAAACAATGAGACATAAGTAGCTATGTAATTCCATCATTTGTGAACTAATGCTTCAAAATCTGCCTCTCAGATAATCAGATTTCAAGAAAGGACTGAAGATTCAGTTTGTCGTGAATATAACATAGAGCTTATGGGTGGTTGAAGCAGTGAGGACTTTCCTTAGAATGAGCAGAAGGGAGGGAAGGTGGCTGAGACCATCTTGTTAGACTTGTTGAGATGGAATCAAGTCTACAGCAGCAGACAGTACAGCAAGGTTAACCTTGAACCTATACAATCGAATACCATCCTGTTTCCATTTGACTTTGATCTAAATTCCCAGAAGAAACCACAAAGTGTCCATGATTTGTAACACCAAAACTTAGATTAGAGAAATTAACTCCATAATCTGAGATGCTTCTTAGGCAAATAATCAAACAGGAAAAGCCAGGAATCTTGAATTTTTTCTCCCAATGAGTTGTGGGTTTTTTCCCTTTTATGTAACACTTTTGGGAGTACAATCCTGATTTCCATCATTTTGTGTTGTAGGATAACCCTGAAAGTAAGATCTAACCAGCTTGAAGCAAGAATAGATACAATGCCTGTGTGTCACTAGACTCGGTTTCAAGTTAGAATTAACCTTGAAAGCAATGCCTAGAAGCTACTGAATTTGAATTTATATTCTTAGTCCACGTCAAAAAAAGGCAAGCAAAAAGTTCATAGTGCCCATTTAAGACACTTTTGATTTACAGATCGCAATGAATGCCAAGAAATTCCCAACATATGCAGCCATGGGCAGTGCATCGACACAGTGGGAAGCTTCTATTGCCTGTGCCACACCGGCTTCAAGACGAACGCCGATCAGACCATGTGCCTGGGTGAGTGTGTTGTCAGCATTTCATCCTGGGTAAGTGTGTGGTCAACATTTCATCCATGTGCCCGGGTGAGTGTTTCACCATCATTTCATCCTGGGTGAGTGTGATGTCATCATTCCATGTTTTTCTTCATGTCTTACTGAAAAAGTCTGTTACCTCCGATATGTGCGAGATTTAATGCTAAATTGTTCATTACTTATTGTGCTATTTACAAAAATAATGGCAGGTATACGACAGTGTGGCAATACTTAATGTGAGCATACTAAACCTCTGCCTTGATATTCATTAGATTGTCAGTTTAGAAAACCCTTTTTCCTTGCAGTATTAGAAATCACACCGAGGGCAGGGCTTCATGCATGCTGGACAAGCATTCTACCACAGAGCCACACCTCCACCCCCAGAAAAACTTGTGGCCAACAGATAAGTTGGGAAGTATATTGAAATAAAAACTTAATTTGTATTAATATGAATAACAGGTGATTTTGATACTGGAACAGACTTCAGCTTTTGAGAGGATGATTGCTTTTGCTCTCTCCCTGCCTCATTGTGACTGGTCTTTCCAACTAGTTGTACCAATTTTCTTTTATTTAGTCTTTCTACTGCCTTTTTAGTTTAGTGGGCACATGCTCTTTGTGCAGACGATGCTAGCTACTGTGGTAAAATGAAGAAGTATTTAAGTTGCCAGGAAAACCTTTACAATATATCAAAGAAAAGAGTCACAGGCCAATGAAAAACAGTGATGCAGGCCCTGTGAGCAGAGCCAGATCTGGCGCCACCCCGTTAGCCTAGTTCAGAAGGGGAGAAGTCTTCACTGGCAGGAGCTCCGTGTGTTGAGTGGGGGAAAGAAGTGTCAGGAGTGGCAAGTTAACTAGCAGCTGGAGTTCTTTGGTTGCTAATTTCAAGTAAAGCCAGGTGAGTCATGGCTTCAGGGTAAGCTGGAGTAAGAATCCTGAAAGCTGAAGCATGCCAAAGGTGGTGACAAATCAAGGCCCAAATGCACACAATTTTTCCATCTTCAAGTGAAAATATTTGAGCAAAGTGGCTCGGGTGGGGAATTCAAGAAGGAAACAATAAAATTCCAGTCCAGTTCTCATGTCCTCAGCTCGCCTCCTTTTATGTGCCAACCGAGGAAATTGTGCTTCCAAGGTGTGGTCCCTCATCTCTGATTCTGCAGGGGGCTGCTGCCATTGTCCTACTGACGAGATGCTGGGCACCCCAAAACACTCCTTTGCATCAGTGACCACAAAGCCCCTTCTCCTTTAGTAATAGTGTTTCTCCCTGACCTTTCTTACTTCCAGACATAAATGAGTGCGAGAGAGATGCCTGCGGAAACGGGACTTGCCGAAACACCATTGGTTCCTTCAATTGCCGCTGCAATCACGGCTTCATCCTTTCCCACAACAATGACTGCATAGGTGAGTGTGCCAGGGAGTCTGGTGCCAAATCCATTCATCTGTACACTTCGTCACTGGCATTATCTCCAGGGCACAGATTGGTTTGCATTGTATGCTATCTTCTGCCTATAGTTGGTGACAGGACTTGACAAATATAATGTGCTAATTAAAAGTCAAATATAGTAACTTTTCCCATTACCTTTATTGAAATGAGCATTAACTGCCATAATTTTTACATCCACTTTGCTGTAAATTAAATAACTTTCAAAATAAATGCCTTAGGTTAAAATTTAAAGTATACAAAAGCTATTTCTTACATGTAAATTATATGACTTGGAAAAGTGTGAACTTTCTCGCCTAGGTGTTTCTCTGCAACCTCTCTCAGAGAAATTATTTATTGGGGCTGGAGAGATGGCTCAGTGGTTAAGAGCACTAGTTGTCTTGCAAAGGACCTGGATTTGAGTCCTCACACCCACATGATGGCTAACAACCATCTCTAAGTCCAATTCTAGGGGAATTTGATGCCTACTTCTGACCTCCATGGGCATTGCAGGACACAGGTGCACTTACAAACATGCAGGAAGTACGCTCTTACACATAAAATAAAAATAAAAATTTTTAAAAAGAAATAAATTATTAAGTATATAAAATTTCCCTTATAAAACATGGAAGGCGTCTTCTCTCATATACAGAATTAGATTTAACTATATGTGTCATATATAAAACCTAAATAAATGCATATATGTAGACACACACATATGCATGACATGAAAGCAGAGGACGAAAGGGCCAGTGTGAGACAGGAGGGACAGAGTGGGGAACCACAGAAGTGAATATGAGCAGGATACAGTGATCCGTATATGCAAAAATACCACAGTGGAAACCATTGTTTTATGCTATCGTCCTACTTCTCTTTCTGTTGCTGTGATAAAAGCAATGTGGGGAAGAAAGGGCTTATTTCACCTTATATTTCCAAAGCACATCATTCAACAATCAAGAAAATGCCTCACAAGATGTGGCCAGAGGCCAGGCTTACAGAAGCAATATCTCAAATGAGGATCCATCGCCCCAGTGTGTCAAGTGGACAACCAAAGTCATCTAGAACACTAACTAAAAAATAATTTTAAGAATGCATGCTGAGGAAGAGTAATGAACCTAATACTATGTAGAACTAGAAGCTAATTTTATAAACTAATCGCAGTACTGAATCACGACGTCAGCTGCATTGTGTGTGTATAAATCATTTTAACCTTTTAAAAATAAAATGTAAAGAGGTAACAAAAAGGGAAAAGGAGTGTTGAGGAAGCACTGGAGAGGGGCAGTTGAACACATGAGGCATGAAATTAAAAGGAGATCTGAGGGGTAGCGGGGAATTGAGGAGTCAGGGGCATGAGGCAGAAAATCAACCAAACACATTTTTTAAATTTCATAATGAAACCTAATAGTGTGTATGTTCGTTAATATGGTTTTTTAATTAAAATGCGAAAAAAGCAGAAAATAATAAAATCTAAAGTAATATCTCAGTAAGACCATATGAAATTCTCAGGTACATCATCAGCCTTTAATATAATGATGTAATATTTTCATCCTGTTTGGATAGGTGTCTACCCTGGGCCTGTGGCTACAAACCAGATCTTCATTGTCATTCCTTATGTTTGGCTGAGTCCACGAAGGCCAGCAAACTTTCGAGTGATTGCTGGGATTTTGACATTTTCTTTGGAATGTAACAAAGATTTCTTTTTTCAGATGTTGATGAATGTGCAACTGGAAACGGAAACCTTTGCAGAAATGGCCAGTGCATCAACACGGTGGGCTCCTTCCAGTGCCAATGCAATGAGGGCTACGAGGTGGCACCAGACGGCAGGACCTGTGTGGGTGAGTGCAGGGCTCAGAAAGACCCCAGGACTGTTCCCAGAGGCCACATGTAGAAGCAGATAGCCTCCATTCTAAGCCTGCTCATGCACAGCTGGAGGAAAAGTCAGCATATGACTACACTAATAGCGCCTCTGAAGACTTTATTTTTGTTTTTAAAAAAGCATATATTGGTCTGGGCACGGTGTGCACACCTTTAGTCCCAGCACACAGGAGACAGAAGCAGGTGGGTCTCTCTGAGATCCAGGCCAGTTTGGTCTACATAGCCAGTTCCAGGCCAGCCAGGACTACATAGTGAGGTCTTGTCTCAAATAAATAAATAAATAAATAAGCAAGCTACATAGTGAGACCCTGTCTTAAGTAAGTTGGTAAGCATATAAATAAATAAATGGCATAATTATAGTAATTTTCTTTATAAATAAGCTACATAATGAGACCCTGTCTCAAGTAAGTTAGTACGTATATAAATAAATAAATGGCATAATTATAGGCATTTTATTTCTTATTCTTACAAATTAGCTTATATTCATAGAACACAGTTAAACAGTTTAATGTTAAACTCAGTAGTTAAATAGTTATGATTCTTTCTTATTTTTGTAATTAAAATACCTCTACAAAGGTAAGTGTGCATATGGTCTTTTACCTGTTCTTTCACATGCCACACTTTTCTAGAAATACTTAATTTGTGATTGGCAGAATAAAATATGGATATGGCAGTTATATTATACACGTTGGAAAGCTGATAAAGCTTACTTTTATTCAATCATTCATTTTCCTCTTTGGGGAGAATTTTGTGGGTTTTAATTAGCTGTGTGTGCTTTTTTGATTTGATTCCAGTTTATGTGAGTTGGATTGCTTGATGGAAACCCTGCCCATGGGAACTTCTCTCTTTTTCCCCTTTTCTTTGCAGATATCAATGAATGTCTTCTAGAACCTGGGAAGTGTGCACCCGGAACTTGTCAGAACCTGGATGGATCCTACAGATGCATTTGCCCACCTGGGTACAGTCTACAGGACAACAAGTGTGAAGGTAGGGGGCGCTGGCACTAGGAATGTGGAGGCTTGGGGCACTATACTAGAATCACTGCTTCAGAGATTTGTTGTGATGGTGGAGTCCTCTGAGTGCTTTTTGTTGTTGTTGTTTTAATCTAAGACCGTGGGATATGGCTTATGATCTCATTCTCTGGCAAGACAGGAATGACCAGTTCCTGTGCAAAAGCCTGGAGTTTATTTTCCTTGTGCACAGCCTCCTTAGTAGACCCAGCAGCTCTTCTGTGCTTTGATACAGTTTACAACAATGCCCACTGCTGGTTTTCCTGAATTAGCTGATTTTAAATGGCAATCATTGATAGCTAAAAATAGCTCTTGCATTTTATAGTTTGCTTTCCATTGCTGTGATAAACAGCATGACCAAAAGCAACTTGGGGAAGAAAGGGTTTATTTGGCTTACAAGTTACAGTCCATCATCCAGAGAGGCCAAGGCAAGAACCCAAAGAAGGAACCTAGAGGCAGGAAATGAAGCAGAAACCGTGAAGGAATGCTGCTTACTGGCTCACTTCTGGCTTGCTCAGCTACCTCTTTATACAGCCCAGGCCCACTTGCCCAGGGATGGCCCTGGCTGCAGTGGACTGGACTCTCCTATATCAACTAGCAAATTTTAAAAAGCCCCACAGACATGCCTACAGGCCAGTCTGATGGAGAAAATTCCTCAGTTAATGTTCCTTCATCCTCAGTATGTCAAGTTGACAACGGAAGCTAACTGACACACATCCAATTAAAATTTTTAAGTGCTCACATTCAAGGTTGGGTGAAAGAAGTCACGTAGTCTGTGTTGTCTTCAGGTGTGGAGTGACAGAATTGGAAATGCATTATTACAAATATTCTCAGCAAATTTTATAGTATATTACATTTCTTTAATTTCATTAAGTGAAGAATATTCATTGCCAGAACTTCATAGTAAATCAGGTTAAATGGATTTTCAGGAAGTCACATAGTTCACACCTTACCTTTAAAACAGGTTTGCCTATCATCACAATGGGTATGAATTTTCTCTACTTTTAATATTGTAAATGAAAAATTTTTTATTATATATCCAATTTATACCACATTCCAGTGGTGATATTTTAAGGAGGAATAGTTTATCAAAATTAGGTCTAAAGAAGTCTATTAAGTGTTCTAGGATTCTTTTAAAAACATTATTTTTTACGTGTGTATATATGTGTGTGTGTGTGTGTGTAAGTCAGAGGACAATTTGTGGGAGTCAGTTCTCTCCTACCATGTGAATCCTGGGAATCAAACTCAGGTTGATGGTGGCAAGTGTGTTTATTTACCCACTGAGCTAATTTTTGTTTATTTTTCGAGACGGGGTCTTCCTGTAACTCCACCAGCTTATATTCGCTGTGTAGAACAGGCCAGCTTCAATCTTACAGATTCACCTGCCTCTACCTTCTAAGTGCTGAAATTAAAGGCATATGCCACCATGCCTGACCCAGGCTAATTTTTAGTATAAGAAAAAAAAATCAGAGCTGGAGAGATGGCTCAGTGGTTAAGAGCACTGGCTGTTCTTGCAGAGGACCCAGAGTCGATTTCCCAGCACCTTCATGGCAGCTAACAAGTGTCTGTAACCCAGTTCCAGGGGAATCTGATGCTTTTTTCTGACCTCTGTGGGTATAGCATGACATGGTTGCACTTACACACATGCAGGCAATACACTCATACACATAAAATAAAAATAATAAATAAAAGAATCGAGGTGAGGGAGATGGCTCAGGTGGAATGAGCGTGAGGGACTGAATTTGGTTCTGCTGCACCCGTGCGAAGGTCAGGCACATGTGGTGGCCTGCCCGTAATTCCAGCACTTGGGAGGCAGAGACAAAGCATCCCGGGAGCAAGCTGGCTAGGTAGACTAGCCGAATCACCAAGCTTTAAGTTGAAGTGAGAGACTGCCTGTCTCAATAAAGGTAGAGAATGATCTAGAAAGATATCCAGACCAACCTATGGCCTCACATACACACGTACACACACAGAAAGAGAGATTCATGTACATCCACACATATGCAGCCACATATATTAAAACACATATGCATATACACCATACACATGTACACATGCAAAAATAATAGTAAAATAGCAAATAAATCATAATAACAAAAACAACCACTGAAAAGATATTTGAGCAGTTATAAAAAAGTTGACTCTTTTCTATGAACAGGTTAGATGCAGAGGGAAGAAAGAGCTTAAGAATGAAGTAATCCAATGAAGAGAAGTTCAAACCCGTAACAAGCCGAAAGGAGCATGACAATTTAGATATATACTAAAGAGGCTGGAGAAATGGCTAAGCAGTTAAGAGCACTGGCTGCTCTTATAGAAGACCTAGGTTCGATTCCCAGCACCCACATGACGGCTAACAACCACCCACAACTCCAGTTTCAGGGGATCCAACACCCTCTTCTGACCTCCGTGAGCCCTGCGTGACATGGGTGTGCCTACCTACGTGCAGGCAATACATTCATACACATAAAATAAAAATAGTAAATAAAATATTAAAAAACAAATATACACTAAAACATGTTGTACAAGGAAGTAATCACTTTTGTGGCATATTTCTAGGAATATCTGTTGTGTGATATTTTTAATATTAAGACAAGACAATAGAGTTTTTTGACTTTTCCTTAGTCAGACCTTTTGAAACTAAAAGTCATATAATACAAATACATTTTAGTGTCAGTGGGACACTGCACTGACATGAAATAAGAGAGTTTCATGATCCGGAGACATTTAATGTTTTGTTTAAAACATTTCCACAAAAATAGTATGGCTCACAATTACTTACTACTTCTTTCATTGTAAATTCCAGCTGAAAGTCACAGGTAATGGGCGAGTTTGTTGCAGAAGAGTGGCTGTGCTTTTCACAAAAGTAATCTTTCACAAAGGATCATGTAATTTATTGACCAAACTGAGACTAGTTTGCAAGTGAAAAGGGACATTCAACTATAAAGTTAGATCAACATGCATAGGCCTAGGACTTTCTTGGGCAAACTACAACATACTGGTTACCCATGTCATTCTGAATTCATGATAGATCGCCATTTACAGGTGCTAAGGTATATTATGAGGCTGAATAAAAAACATGCCATAATTCACAGTATATCCATTTCCTAGAGTCTCTCTGATGAAAGAATAGTCATAAGAAAGGAAGTTTTGTGTCTTCAGAAAAACTAACCTGCAGATCAGAGTTATTCTCTGGGATGAGATAGTGCTTATTTACATGAATACATGTCTTTGTAAAATGCTTTTAGGGCTATAGGAAAGGGAAAGCTCTGTGACTGCGTGGAGGGAAATAATTTGGTTCAAATGTTTAGAGCTGACATTGAGATCAGTCTTTGAGCTTCTGCTGGATTACCATGAGGCAGGCCTCTTTCCTGGCTCAGGGTAGTAGAGACGAAGAAGTCCGACTTCTCTGATTGGCCATGTACCTCCACCCAAGGGACCTGTCATTACCGCGCTTGGGAGGCTCTTACAGGTTCCATTTTTACAACAAGAAACTGTCAAAACTAATTTTTTAAGAATTCACTTTAAAATATCACATCCTAGAAGTTTAGAATTCTATCACAGGAAAATACTTCCCTGTTGGAAATGTTCTGAAACTTGGTCAACACATTATTTCCAAATTTGGGGCTTGGTCCATGATGGGTTCTGTGTTACATTTTGACATTGACATGTGTGCTTCTTTTAGATATTGATGAGTGTGTTGAAGAGCCAGAAATCTGTGCCTTGGGGACATGTAGCAACACTGAGGGCAGCTTCAAATGTCTGTGTCCAGAAGGGTTCTCTTTGTCCTCTACCGGAAGACGGTGCCAAGGTAAGGACTTCTGAAGGCTTTGGCCTCTCATTATTCTGTGTTTATTTGTTGTGGTCTTATGTTTTAAACATGGCAGAGTTCTGATTCTTTGTGAGCAGGAGGATGTTTCATTCACCCACAGGTCTAATGATTACCATATGCCAGAGGCTCATTTTTTATTTTTTGAGGTTAAAAACTCATCCATCACATTATAGTTGCTTATACAGCTTTCTTGGCACTTAAGCCTTTGTTTCTCCTACAAGCACGAATGCTGATAGACTCTTTGGTGGGGTATCCCTAAGAGCCACTGAAGGCCCAGAGCCTTGGGGAGATAAGCTACAGGTTCCTTGCTCAGAGGCTGCTGCCTGCATGACTGTGGGTACAAACCGAAACCTACAGACAGAGAGCGTGCAGACTGAGCATATGTCTCCAGGAAAAGATGTCCATCCTCACCTTGTAAATTCTCTGGGGAAACAGAATAATATTTGTCAGCAGTGAATATTTTAAGAGCTTGCCAGGTTGACTTTCAATAAAATGAAAAAGAAAAACGCTGGAAATAAACAATACAGTGTGTCATTGAGACCCAGAGCGTGTTGAGACGTTTCTAAACAATGCAATTATTATGTGGTTACCCTTACACAAGCTAGTTTAATAAAATACTGGGAGGGGAGATTATATATATTTGAATTTTCTTGCCAGTGTCTGTTGGTGTTGCTTGGTGATGAGTTGAGGCTTTGTATTTTCATTTTTTTTGGTATGTGTGTTTCCTATTACTATATAATAGGTATTGAATATAATTTAATTCTAAAATTTGGGTTTGGTGTCATATGCCTTCCGGTTTTCAACCCATAGCAAAGCTTTTATTGTTTAGGAATCCAGTTTGCCCATTCAAACTACACTAATATCCACCCAGTCGACCTTATTGCATGTGTGACAAAGATTTATTAACTTCTGAGTCCTCTGCAAACTCTTGTGATTGTTACTCTGTCCAGTCAACTTTTTACTTTTCAGTCAGTTGTTTCACAGGCACAAAGACTAGAGTTGCAAATTCTCTGGTCAGTTTAATCATGTAAAGAACTCTGAGAAGGCCACATGGATTTCAGAGTAGAGATTAAAGTACAGCTTGATTCAGATATTCAGTCTGTGTGGTAAAGACCAGTCCAGATAGATTCTGACTCCTATTCCCTTGTTTGTGTGCCGTTGACTTGGCTTGCACTGGAAAGAAAGCAGTGAGAAGCCAGGTGTGAATCTGCCGATGTGGCAGGCCAGAGGAAACTCCAAGGCTATTAATTCAATTTGCATTGGCCTGTCACAGAGCAAGCTGACATTGCAGGAAGAACCAGCCCAGCTGCTGCAAGCAGCCCTGCCACATGCTCAGGCCTGGAACACAGAGCCAGAACTGAGGAATGTAAGCAGGGAGAGTGACTTTCGTAGTTCTGAAGAAATTTCAGAGGTCAGAAAGGGCTGGTAAACAGGCGTCCTGGTGAGCTTTGACTGAAGCGTGCAATTGAACACGGCCCTGTCTCCTAAGGCAGGCCTCACCCTGGAGACTCACCCTTTGTAAAAGTAAATCTCCTACTGAGTGCAGGTTTTGCTGAAACCCAGAAATTAAAGCCTGATCTTCCTTGTAAGATGACAAATTAGGAGCCAGGCCTCTATTAGCCATAACAGGCAAAATTCCTCAGAAACACTGATTTTGGTTTTGCCGCAGCAAATGCCTTGGTAATCAGAGGGACAGGTTCTGGCTTTGAACCACAATGAAAAAGAACCTTCCTACTTGCAAGGTTCTGAGTGACTTGAAACTTCATGCATTTGAGTCTCTGTCTGAATCCAAGCTACTTTTCTCCGTGAGTGTGTGAGTACACACGCCTGTGTGTGTGCTTGTGTGCTTGTGTGCTCATGTGTGTGTGTGTGTGTGTGTGTAGGCCAGAGTAACTCTTATCACTCCCCACCTTATCCTCTTGAGTCAGAATCTCATTAACCTAGAGCCAAGCTGCCAGCGGACAAGCCTCCCCAGCCCCATGCTGAGGTTACGGACCTGTGCAGCCACACCCAGCTATTTTATGTGGGTGCTGGGAATTTGAACCCAAATCCTCATGCTAGCACTCTTAACTGCTAAGCCATCTCTCCACCCTTCGAGTGAAGTTTTAATATGTTTGTTGAGACATTCTTAGGGATAACTGTTGATGTTTTCAGGAATACATAGCAAAAACAATACTAATGAGCACCAAGCAACTGATGTGACAGAGAACTTGAAGAATAAAGGAGATCTAAAGGTTTCCTCCAAGAAATGAAAATTAGTTAAATCTTGACATTTTTCAACAAAGTAAATATTTCAGGAGCAGACGTACTACAGGATGAGGACGGACTTCTGTTGTTCTTGTCTGCAGAAGGGTGGCTCATTTGAAAGGCACCTGCTAAGAACTAACGAGCACAGGTGGAAAGTGGAGGGGAGGCTGTCAAACAGTGCTTTCAAAAGACTTGTTCTCCAAGAAGAGCTGGGGGGCAACATCATTTGTGAAAGCAACTGAATTTGATTTCCAGAGCTTAAAGGTTCGGGGGCGGTATTCAGGTTAATTAATGAAGACTCTTCTTCTGTGCCCCTTAGCATCAGTCTTCTTATATGCTACTTCTTCTGTTGTTAAATTGGAGCTGGTAACGTTGTCATAACAGGTAGCTAAGGCAGTGTGCTTCCTGGATTGAAAGCCTGATGGGAGAGAAAAAAGTCAGAGGGTGGCCGGAACTAAGGAAAAAGGATGATCCAAGATGGATATGAAGCATCTTAAACCTGTAATGAAAGGGAAGTTGTGCAAGGCTTTGGAAATCACATTTGAAAGAAAGAAAATACATTCCAGACCCCTAGATAAGCTCATTTATTAGAGCACCCAATCTGTTGTATGAGAGACAGAAAAGCTAGCTTCCAAAATGATGTCAAGCAATGTTGGAGAGATTCTTAGGAAAGAGATCCCATCTTATTTGGAGTTACCAAGCAATAATGAGTATAAAGATATTCATACATCCTTTGAAAGAAAGATCGTTCTTCTCCTGTCTGTGTATGACCCTGCATTCCTTTGTCCTTCCCCTTTCTATTTTAGTAAACAAATTCTGTGGCTGCAGTTCTGATTTTGATGTAACTCTGTGTGCATGCATGTGTAACCTGCAGTAAGTCCCGTTTGTATTTTGTACTCAACAGTCCCTGGTGATAGTTTTGCCAGTCCACAAACTTGCTCTTCTTCATTGGCCCTAGGCTGTGATGTGGGGTTTTATTTTCATTCGAGGCTTATGAGGCACAGACTGTTATAGCCAGGAGGCTCTCATCCTTCGTGTGCTTCCTAAAAGTTGTACAGAACCCAGACAGGAAACGCTGTCACGAAGGGTGAGAGATTCCATCTGTGAATGCTCCAGTCCTGAAGTCATTCATGGAAGTCAATTAAAACTGACAGGGTTGTAATTCCTTATTCATATCAAGATATTTTGAAATATTGAGTAAACAGAGAAGTACCAGTAAAGCAATATGATCTTACTGCCAGTTACCTGTGACTTTAGCAGTCTTGGCTCAGTTGCTATTCCAGGCATTTAAGGAGTGTTGCTGTGGTTAATGAGAGAACACGTGTGATGTGGTAGGTGTTCCCTACCCACCATTACGCAATGAAGATTCAACAGGAAAGTGTATTGTGGAATTTTGCTGCAGATTTGCGAATGAGCTACTGTTACGCGAAATTTGAAGGAGGAAAGTGTTCATCACCCAAATCCAGAAACCACTCTAAGCAGGAGTGCTGCTGCGCCTTAAAGGGAGAAGGCTGGGGAGACCCCTGTGAGCTGTGCCCCACTGAGCCAGACGGTAAGTCTGATGTCTTGCTTCTCTTTGCATGATCATACATACTGGTCATGTCTTACTTAAAGCCAGTAAGGCAATGAATTGTAAGTCTAATTAGAATGTTCATTAAAACTCTTTTAATATCAGGAGCAAGGCAGCGGTCTCCTTTTGGTTGTGTTAGCAATAAAAGGAACATCGGAGGGGCAGGCACATCTTTGGGAGTCTTGTTTCTGAGAATGTTCTTATCTCTCACTATATGCAGCATGTGGCCACAGACACACAGTGCAGGGGAGGGGGGAGCCAGTAATCGCCCCTGGTCTGCCCACTAATGAGTGTGCATCTCCACCACAGAGGCTTTCCGCCAGATCTGCCCATACGGAAGCGGGATCATCGTGGGGCCCGATGACTCGGCAGTTGGTCAGTAGCCTGTGTTGGGCCTCAGCTCCTCTTCTCTGTCTTCCAGGCTTCTCCACATCTATCTGTATCTGGTGGGGAAAATATCTCCCTTTTTTTTGTTATTTGCTTAAATGGTAATTGTATTATGATATTAGTCACTGATTTAACAGTGAAAAGACTAGTTTATTGTTGTGCTAAGAAAAATGTCCTGTGTTTACTATGTTTTTTTCTTCCTTTGCTTAAGATATGGATGAATGCAAAGAACCAGATGTCTGCAAGCACGGACAGTGCATCAACACAGACGGCTCTTACCGCTGCGAGTGCCCCTTTGGTTACATTCTAGAAGGGAATGAATGTGTGGGTGAGTAGTAAGCCATCCACTTCCACTGGATTTCATACAACAGAACTGAGCTACTCAGCATTTACTCAAGGAACTCTCACTACCAAGATGGGCGTTAAAGCCTTCTCCCTCCATTCATGGATCCTCATTTAGAATACTGAATGAGTCCCCACCCTGTGCTAGGCCCTATGTTAGTGTAGTCACCCAGGCAGAGAGGGTCCTTCCTTGCATGGACCTTATAATGTAATGTGGAAAACAGACACTGGGTATGTCCTAAGAGATACTGAAAAAGACAATGCTATAAAAGAAGTCTCTGTGCAACTTAAAAACATATCCTTAGGGGTCAAAATTTATTCTTTTGGTATGTAAAATGCAAACTTTTTGTATGCATTGTATATACATTTGGTAATATGAAAGGCCATCTACCCTATTCAAATTCTCTCTTGTTTTAATCTTTTCATTAACATTTCTAAGGTTGGCTCCTATGTGAACCTTTGACTCTTAACCACACACTAAGTGTAAGTTAAATTCAAGTATTATGATCAAAAATTTCAAACAATTTTGATGTGATATGAATTAAGTGTTGTATAAATGCTGAAGGTCTGTCTGTGCAAATTTAAAAGCACTCTTTTCATACAAGGATTCAGGATCTGAGGACTCCAGGACCAGCTAAGGCTGTGGCAGCATAAGTGTGTTCTTTAACCTCTCCAGACCTTGAGAATACTATTATGCTAATGAGCTGATTAATTTCTAATTACCCTGGCAGCTGTGATGACATTGTTATTTTTACTAAGTTGGAGGAGATACAGTGTTCTTGGCTATGAACTGAGACTGAATAGCAAAACAGACACAGATTTTTATCAACATTAACTTTTGGGAATCTTCAGTTAGGGCTAAGTGAGCCTCCTCCCCTAGGAGCAGTAACCCTTGACAATAGTCCACTGTTCTTCTGGGCTTTAGATAGCTATAATAGCAATGTCATTCTTTAAAAAGTTTTTTTTTTTTCTTTCCCAAGGGAAAACATTCTCCCTTAGGGCTATTGTCAGAAATAAGAATAGAGCCTGTTCCAGGTGGATGGTTAGGAGGCAGCTCTTTTTTCCAGCATCTTCTTGTGAGATGTGCTCTCTTTCCATAGCCATTTACGAAGGTCGTGCCCTAAATATATTTTTTCCAGCCTTTCTTCTGCCTAATGTAAACCATCTGGCTTGAACAGAATCAACAAAATCTACTCGAGGGTTGGTTTTTATCCAGTGTCTTAATTCTATTTAACCTTTGGTCTCTTATTTTGCATAAGTTTAGTCTTCTATTTTATATCTGGCCGGAATCCATCATGTCTAAGCCTTCTTGTACAGTGACGTAATGTAGGGACAACCGGAGATGTATTTCTATCTTTGAACAAGGAGAAACCTCTGGCTGCATACAGGAACTTTATTTTAACCATCAGAGCTTCTTCTCCCAGTGAAAGATGTACTTTTTCATAAGGAGAGGCTGGAGGAAACCATGTGGCTGAGTAATACAAGGGCTAGAAGTTCGGGTATCTCACTGTATCTGCCATTGAACAAGTCAAACCTTCATCTGTAAACCTGTGATCAGAAGGCATGCATATTCCTTTTTCACAAGAATAGGAGGAGAATGAGACAAAATGGTTCAGATCAAAGAACTCCAGAAGGATGAAAGGTATTATCTGCGTCCAAGCCCATTTTTATCTCAACTAATCTGGTTTTGGATATACCCCTGGTCACTTGTAGATACTGATGAATGTTCCGTGGGCAATCCTTGTGGAAATGGAACCTGCAAGAATGTGATTGGAGGTTTTGAATGTACTTGTGAGGAGGGATTTGAGCCTGGTCCAATGATGACATGTGAAGGTAAGCATCTTAAACCAAAAGAGCTGGTTACCTGTACTGATTATGAAAATAGTTGGTTGATTACGGTTGTTAACATTAAATAGCATTTGGGGTACATAGAATAAAGAACATCAATAAAGGGACTTGCTACCTGTTTATCACTTCTTCTCTGTGTGGCCTTATTCCTGCAGGAAGTATCAAAGAATGATCTCGGAGCTTCATGGAAGACATTATGATGTACATTTCAATACAACTCCTGTCTCATGTACTCCCTTCCATCTCATTTTCTATTTTCTGTTTTGGTGATTCCAATAGTGTTTTTCTTCCTCTGTTTTCTCTTTCTTTTTGTTTGTACAAAAGCATCTGCACACAGAGATAGATGACCACTAACATCCTATGGTCATCTGCAGGGAACCATAGAAAAGATGTTGCTTAGTCCATATAAGCATCTGAGAACAATTTAACTGCCTAGAGAGGACTATGGAAGAGAAGGAAAGGGTAGGCAAGGAGCAATGGGTCCCCTTCGGGTGATCTGTGTGCTCTTTGAGACAAGAATCTCTGGTGTAGGAAAAAAAAGGAGTGGGGGTTCAGGAGATGGAGGGAAAGTTGGTACTAAAGGGAGTTCTTCACCAGAGGTATGGCCTGTCGGTACCTTCAGTGTGGTGACTCTTTAGAGGTTGTGGATAAACCCTGGTCTGTGGTTTTGAGACCTGTCCTCCTCCAGCATCACTGATCTTGGGAAGCAACTTGATCATTGAGGTGGCTTCTTTTAACCCTCCTGTTTTTGCAAGATACATTCTGTTGTTCTAAAGAACTTACTTTGCCTGTTAACAATCAAACCCCCCTAATCAGGGATAGAACCCGAGTATGTGTTTAAAAAGCATTTCTCTAAGTTGACTATGATCCATATCACTCTGTTTTGGCAGGAAAATCACTGTTATCTCATAGGAACCTCTATGCTTGGGGAAGGGGAAACGGCTAAGAATATTATTGTTTTAGCTGAAAGAAGCAAAAATGCTCCCCAACCTATGTACTGGAGGAAGTGGCAACTGTTCAACCTTAAGCTTTCAAGCTACAATTTCAAAAGTTTCTCATTCACTTAGATGCCAAGACAACAAACTTTGTGTCTGTTCTGGGAGAGCCAGAACATATTGCCACCCTATTTATGCCAGGAATAAATGCTATAGTATTTATACTTATATTTAAATACTATACTATTTATAATGATTTTCTAATAACCAAAGACTGCTTGGTCTATTTGTGTTTATGATAACGAAGTCTTTTAACTTTCAATAAAATACATTTTTCTCTTTTTGCTGTTATTATTTTTTTTTACTTTCTTCTGTAGATATAAATGAATGTGCCCAGAATCCTCTGCTCTGTGCCTTCCGATGTGTAAACACGTATGGGTCCTATGAATGTAAATGCCCTGCTGGATACATTCTCCGAGAAGACAGGAGGATGTGCAAAGGTGAGAGATCTGTTGGAACTCAGCCAAGCCAGGAAGCTCTGCCCCTGTGCGACTCCAGGCATCTCTCCAAAGAGTCCCTAGTAGGGAAAAACTGGGAATTGAGGCACCACTCATAATCCATAGACAGTTCAGGGGCTGTCACTTCTGCACTTTCCTATAAATTGCAGCATGGAGCATAGTCAAGCTGAGTGAGGCTGCAGATCCTTTGTTAGTTTTGTGTGTACTGCATGGCTAAGATAAACCAGTCATTCAGTAAAGTGTAAGGTATTTTCTTTATAAAAGGTATTTCCACCATTTTCAGAGCTCAGTATGAAGAGGCTGAAACAAAGGACAAAGATCTAAATAAACTATCACAGTGTAATAAATGCTCTGAGAATTGTATATAAAAAATGCTCTGAGAATACAAAAATATTGGCGGGGGGCTATGAGAAGACAAGGGAAGAAAGTATAGTGCATCGGAAGGACAGAATCTGTGTTAATGAAGCATTTCCACTAAAAAGCCTCATTGAACATAGGCAGTTCAGCCATTTCCAAAGCACTGAAATAGAGTATGTCACACAGGCTTGGGTCATCATGGGGTTAGTCTTGAAAATTCCATTGTGCTCCTTCTAAGGTTTTCAGTGAGCAGAACTTGGCATCTCAGGTTTTGTTTGAGGGTAAGAAGGTATCCTAACTGAGAGCTCCTGACCACATAGTGTAGAGTCCAAATTTCTCAGCTTAAAACGTGATCAGGGAAGAAAAAAGAAAGAAGGAAATACAACGGCATTGAAAGTAGATGGTGAGTGGCATCGACCCAAAGAGGAGAAAATGAAGCAGCCAAGAACCATGGAGAGCAAGATGCTTGCCAACGTTTGTCTTCTCAAAGCATAAAACCAAACCTTTTATTATCCTGTGATTACTCAAATATATCATAGGTTAGTGCCTAACAAATACAGAAGGAAGTAAGCTCAACACTGAAATAACAAAGGTGACCATTTGTGTTTAAAGGCAAGTATTTAATGCACCTGCTTTTGTAAATGGTAATGATATGCCCTTTCCAGATGAGGATGAATGTGAGGAGGGGAAACACGACTGTACTGAAAAGCAAATGGAATGCAAGAACCTCATCGGCACCTACATGTGCATTTGTGGCCCCGGGTACCAGCGCAGACCTGATGGAGAGGGCTGCGTAGGTAAGCATGTCTCTCAAAGAGCTCAGGGTGAGTCTGAAGTGATGGTGAACCAAAGCGACCTGGGCTCCGAGTCCAGTGGCATTGCATCCTTCCCTCTTACCTAATGCCACAGCTTACTGTGGAGGGGCCTTAGCTCTCCGTTATTCTTGAATCCTGAGTGTTACCATTCTCTCTTCTGGGCACACTTTGCCTACTTTCTTGACCTGTGCTGCCGCCACGATTGGAACACCGGCCTTTGATCCTTTCCTTTTTGTGCCCTTGTCGATCTGGGAGACAGTCCATACCACCACATTGCGGTCACCTCTCTGTTGACTTAGCTGTACTAATGTCCTGTGCCAGGTCCCTCTGAACCAGGATTATCTCTATGCCAGTGGGCTCTAACTTCAGGAAATCTGCTCTTACCTCAAGTGATTCTAATGTGGATCTAGCATCAAGAACCACATTTTTGGATCGAGGAGTAGCAAACGCAGTTTCCGACCAACCCCAGCCCTCCAGCCTGCCATTTCTTTTATTAATAAAGTTTTATTCATTACATGTCACTGTGGCTGCTTCAAGCCACAAAGGCAATTGAATAGCTGCAGAAGGGACCACAGAGCCAATAAATCCTAAAATATTTACCATCTCACCCCACCAGAAAAGTTTTTTGATCTTTGCTTAAGATAGTAATTATAGGAGAAAATTACTAGAAAGTTCTCACATGTACATTTAGAAGAATGACATCATAAGTTATATTTTACGTTGTCATTCAAGAAAATTGTTTTCTGCTGTCTCTTTATTCTCTAAGATACAAAATTAAGTGGTAATTTAAAGAGCTGACTTTGAAAACATAGGAAAAGAGAGCATGTAGACTGATGGTCGCACAGTGCATTCTCCCTGGCAGTGGGTCTTTCGGGAGGGTGCTTGCCCCTCACATTCTGGGTAAGTTGATCTGAGGGCAGCTTGGGGAATGGGATTTTTGTTGTGGTTTGTTTGTTTCTGTTCTGGGGGTTGAATCTGGGGCTTCACACATGACTGCAAGTGCTCCCCAACTACAATATATCACCAGACCTTTTACTTTTTTTATTTTGAGACAGTTTTTCATGAACTTGCCCAGCCTGACCTTGAACTCACTCTTTAGCCCAAGCATTTATGACCTTCCTGCCCCAGCCTTCTAGGCAGTTGGGATAATAGGCCTGTATCACCACATTTGGCTGGGTGCTGGGGTTTTTAACCAGTTCTCGCATAGCTCTGGTTGCCACCTCCCCATTCTCTGCTACTCCCAGAAAGATCTCTCTCTGTGTCAGGGACTCTAAGCTATTCTTAAATGATGGGTAACTTACTTCATAATCCTTCTAAAAAATCACCAGATAATTCAAAGAAACCCCAGATACTTTAATATGTTTTAAGTCTGGGATGTTAAATTGTGGTTTATTATTTCTTAATAATATTGTTGAAGTCAGGTATGGTGCTGCACACCTTCAATCCCAGAACTCAGGAGGCAGAGGCAGGTGGATCTCAGTGACATCAAAGTCAACCTGGTCTACATATTGAGTTCCAGGCCAGCTGAGGTTACAGGGAGACCTTGTCTCAAAAAATTAATAATAATAATAATATAATTGAAGTTTTATAAATAAGCTATATTGAGTCTAAAGATTAATTTAGACAAGTGCTCCTGGATCAATAGTGATAACTTACTGGCATTATTCTGATGATATAACTAATGCCATATCTCCTCAAACTGTCAGTCAACCACCAATCCCCACTTCAGGATGTGAAATTATCTTTTAGAAACCCCTTTTTGTACCAATGCAGAAAGATTTGTTTTGCTAAGTGAAAAATGGAAGTGAACCTAAAATGCTGCCATCTATATTGAAGGGTATCAAAAGTATTCTCAAGGGTGCCTTCCAAGAGTAGAGAGGCGCACATACAGACGTGTGTGTACTTGCATTTATGTACACAGCCCATCTCTGGGAGGGCACGTCGGAACTAGCACAGCATTGGTTGCCTCTTAGGGGGAAATTTGGTTGTTGAGGATACAGAGGAAAGGGAGACTTTTCTTGAATAACCACCTTTCAGAAATCTGTGAACCTTGAACTGAATTCAAAGCAAACTGAGATAGACAAAGGGGGAAGGAAGGAGGGGCAGTTGGAGGGCTGATTTATTTCTATCAAGTAGTCTGATGACTCCTGTTCTCTGTCTACACAGATGAAAATGAATGTCAGACCAAGCCCGGGATCTGTGAGAACGGGCGTTGCCTCAACACTCGAGGGAGCTACACCTGCGAATGTAACGACGGGTTCACAGCCAGCCCCACACAGGACGAGTGCCTGGGTAAGTGCCAGCAGCTGGCTGTCTCCTTCCATCACCTTCATGATAGGGTGCTCAGAAACAATGAAAGAAAATGTTGAAAGTTGTGGGATAGCTGAAAATATTGACCCTTGGGGGTTGACTTAATGACGGGCAGCTGGGCTCAGCACCCCACTGCAGCTAAGTTCCTCCTTGGCTAATTGCATCACTGAATCACTTGCTTGGAATTTCTTTCTTGGCTGCCTTTTTAAGCCCTTTGTGAGCAGGACCATTTCCACATGCCGCTCCCCTTTCTGTAGCATGGCTACCGTGGCTGTGTGAAACACATAGAGTTATAAGCTTATTTACACTGATGCCTTTCTGCCAACTCACAAACTTCTTGTCTTGTTCCCTCAGACGGCCTCCTTTTTCTCTTCCTGCTGTTTCCAGCTTTCCCTTCTCGCTTCTTCTCACCCAGGGTAAAGTGTTACATCCTTTTAGTTTTTATATCTTGACCAAATTCCTAATACCTAATCACACTCATAACATTTTCTAAAGTCCTCTTTGCCACGGAATGTCTCCTCCAGACAACCGGGAAGGATACTGCTTCACAGAGGTGCTGCAAAACATGTGTCAGATCGGCTCGAGCAACAGGAACCCCGTCACCAAGTCTGAGTGCTGCTGTGATGGCGGGAGAGGCTGGGGTCCACACTGTGAGATCTGCCCTTTTGAGGGCACTGTGGCTTACAAGAAACTCTGTCCCCATGGCCGAGGATTCATGACCAACGGAGCAGGTAGACCATTCTGTTCTGTTTGCTGATGTGAGGTACAGCGTCTGCTTTCATGCTTGCAAGGCATCTGCTTATTTTACTGTGGGGAATGCTAATGAGAATGTGGACTTGATGATACAGGCCTCTATTGAGCTGCAGCAACTGACATTGACAGGAATTCATTATGGTGCTTTAAACATTCAAGACCTTTTGCCAAAGGATCCCTGATCCATGTGATTAAATTCTATGTGTTTGCATCCTGGCATTTTGCATTGCAAGAAGTCCAACTTTTTAAGCAGAAATCTGGTACAAGTCAATGGTCAGTTACTCAGACTACTTTATAGATGAACTTTGAAATAAATGATGGTTCAGTTACAGTCTAGCAATATACATTGTAACTCAAAATTAGCCAAAACTTATTATATCAAAGAAGTATAAATAATGTTCATGTGCTGTGAATTAACATGATTGCCTCTGAAAAGCACAAGCTGCTGTAAACCAGAAACCTGTGCACAATGAGGCCCCTGAGATGCCTGAGGCAGCACCGAGGACTTCAGGCCTAATTTCTGTGTCTATAGACTGGCGCTCACAGTTGGGTTTTAGTTCTTAAAAGGATGGAGCAAAGGATCGACTTAGCATTCTGCTGTGCTCTTTAGAGGGGAATCAGAAGTGAAAAAGGAAAGCTAGAATGAATTTTCCTTCATGTTAGCAAGCTGTGGCTGAAGTATAAAGGGAAGAAAAGGACAGACAAGATGATTAGCCGAAAGCAATTTCTGTTTCTCTGGAGGATGTAAACACAAGACGATGGAAGACTCGTTTCCTAAGACCAGTGATAAAGTGCTAATTTGCAGGGTAAACTTCAAAGATCAGGCACACCCAGTTGCTCACCTTAAATGGTTATTTGGCAATCAAGATATGATACTCATGTGCAAACTACTTCTGTTGGTGCCCTGCCAAATAGAAAGGTAACAACTGGGTCAAGAGGTAGAGGAGAGTTGCTTTAATCCTCTGCAGTGCATACTGGAGACGTGAATAAGGGTCTGCAAAAGCCCAGCCCCGTCATCTACCCAGAACCCGGGTTCATTTCCCCACTCAACAAAAGGGAAGGTGATTCCATTTCCCCAACATTTTGTAATTTGACATTTTTCAGGATTAACTTCAAACACAACAAAGAGAATGTTAAAGAACTTTGCTTCTTATTTTGTATGTGCAGTATTAGGAAAAACTTGGAGTTTCCTTGTCCAAAGGATCCTCTGCTGTGACTTGCTTATGTGATGTCAGCAGGAGGCCAGAGTGAAGGCAAGATGGAGCAAAAGGCCAAATGTGCCTCAGTGGGGTGTGGTTCTATGAACCAGAAGAGAGAAATAAGAAACATTTATGAAAGTTTTCCTTTTGTTTTGTTAGCTTTTCATTATCACCTCATAAAATTATTCAATTTCCTTTCAATATAATTGTCATAGCATATGAAATCTATGCTGTCTCCTCTTGGTTTAATTTCCTAGAACCATAATATAAAACACAATGAATTAGATTTTATACTCAAGTGATTCCTGTATATTAATGTTGCCCGTGTTCTAATGTATTTATTATTTTAATTTATATCTACTAAATTCTAGATATTGATGAATGCAAGGTTATTCACGACGTTTGCCGAAATGGGGAATGTGTCAATGACAGAGGATCATATCACTGCATTTGTAAAACCGGATACACTCCAGATATAACTGGAACTGCCTGTGTAGGTGAGTGCTTCATTTCTAATGGTTTATTCCTGAGCAAGATTTCCAGGTATGGTGGGTGGGGTGGGATCCAAAGCTAAAATTCTAGATCCAAATATGTCTACTTTAATAGAAAAATCTTAAGACAATGATCAAATACTTTACAGAGTTTATTTTCCCTAAGAAACTGAAATTATTTTCTTGACCTACCCATGGATATTGAGCACTTAGTCTTTCAGGTGTGCAATTACACTGTCTCTCTTTGATCGCAGATCTGAATGAGTGCAACCAGGCTCCCAAACCCTGCAATTTTATATGCAAAAACACAGAAGGGAGCTACCAGTGTTCCTGCCCGAAAGGTTACATTCTGCAAGAGGACGGGAGGAGCTGCAAAGGTAAGGGGGCTTCGTCTGTCCACTCACCCACCAGCTGCTGCATTAACACATTGCTGTGCCTGTGAGTCTCTACAGACAAACTGGAAGGCATGTTTCCCTGGGGCTTAGTGCCTGTGTAGAAAGTGGGTTCTGAAGAGCGGAAGGCCAGGGAGGCTGCAAAGCATGAGTGGCAGGAACCATTCTCATTTGATGTCCCGTGGCATCCGTGGCAGGAACCATTCTCACTTGATGTCCCGTGGCATCCGTGGCAGGAACCATTCTCACTTGATGTCCCGTGGCACCTGTGGGTGCCATCCATGAGGGTCTCAGATGGTGGACTGGCCTCCAAGGCTCTGCTGAGGGACATTCCTATTGGTTTCTTCCACTCTCCTATTTGTTGTATTTATACCATCTATTCAATAACTATATTGTCCAGGCCTTCTGCAAAGTCTAGACTTAGCATAGACCTTGCCATGATCTTAGAAGACACTGTGTCTAATTAATTAAAAATATGCTCAGATTTTGAGTCTGCAAAATAAAGCCATGTATTTGGCCTATATGAAAGTATGTAGATATGTATCCACTGAATCTGATAAAATAGCCAGAAAGGAGGCACTAGGAGGATGCGGGACTAGCACCTTACCCAACTAGAGCAAGGTGGAGCCAGGTAAGAGGAGAAAAGAGACCAAAACAAGAATCATGCATGTGTGTCACAATGAAACCCATTAATTTGTACAAGTCTTGTATGTTACTGACTCTAATAACAAAAAGATGGGATAAGGGAGAGAGAAGACATTCTCAGAGGTGAGAAGGGGTGAGAAGAGGAGGTGTGTGTGTTCTTAATGGTTTGTGTTAGCAGATGGTTGTAAGGAATCATGGCATTGTCTTCCTCATCTACTGCAGGTGAGCATCATCGAATGCGTGTTGGTACTGTACTCAAGGCCTAGGATCCTAGATGGGGGTCTGGCTTTGAGAGAACCAGACATCAGCCTCACAGAAGAGACCAGAAAGGGCTCCATTTGAGGGGAAGTCAGTGCTGGGATGGACATGGGAAGTTCTTTTAGGTTAGGTCTATTCCCAACGTCCTTCCATTCAGGAAGGCTGCTGTGGAACAAAGGTGATGAGAAGCAAGCCTAGCTCTGTGCAGGTGTATGCAGTGGTTAAATCTGTGAAGAAATGACCTTGAATTCCCAGGCACTTTAAAATTAAAGTCCAACCAAAATCAAGAATACACTTGCTATCTCTTATTACTTTTAAATACCTTTGGAGTGTAAAATGAGCCCAGAAGTTAAGGCTGTAAAGAAAGAAACTCATTTTAAAATGTAAGATCATAGCTGGGCATGGTGGCGCACGCTTTTAATTCCAGCACCTCGGGAGGCAAAGGCAGGCATATCTCTGTGAATTCAAGGCCAGCCTGGTCAACATAGAGAGTTCCAGATCAGCTGGGACTACAGGGAGACCTTGCCTCAAAAAGAATCCACCCTCCTAAAAAATGTAAGATCCAATGAGATGAGAAATAATGTTGGATAATAGTGTGGCGATTTTTCTTCAGTGCTTTTATTAGCGTATAAGAATCAGACTTTTTCCTTTCCTCATCACTTAATTTTATTTCATTCAAAGAAAAAGTGCTAACCAAAGAAGTCATGCTAACCATCTCATTTCTGTTATTATTTAAAAGCAGCAGAAAATAATTATGGAGCAAATGAATTTCCAGCCTCAATATTTTTTATTTAAATTTGTAATAATTTTATACATGAGTACTGTGTTAACATCATTTCCACCCCTCCCTCCCCCTCTTCTGACTCCTCCCGTGGCCCTTCCTAGTCCGTGTCAATTTTATGACTTCTTCAGTAAGTATTACGTACATATATTCATACACACATACATACATACAACCCACTGAGTCCATTTAGTGTTGCCCTTTTGTATACATGTTTAAGGCTGACCACTTGGGACTGGATAATCTATAGGGGACTTGTCCCTGGAGAAAGCTGATTCTTCCTCTTAGCAAACATTTATTGCCTGTGGCTCTTCATCCAGGGGTGAGCCCTTATGAAATTTTCATCATCCATGTTGGCATATTGACTGGTGGTATCATTATTCAGGTCTTGTTTAGGGAACCATATTATTGAAATTTCATGGGTACAGCTTTGCTGTCATGTCTAGGAGACACTATTGAACATTAAGCATCCTAGTCCTCTGGCTCTTACAATCTTTTCTCCCCTTCTTCTACAATATTCCATGAGCCTTAGGTCTAGGGGTTGAATTATAGGTGTACCAATTGGGACTGGGCACTCCATGGTCTTTTTTTCTCTACATTATGACCAATTGATGATCTCTGTAGAAGCTTTTACCTGCTACAAAAAGCTCCTTTGATGAGCATTGAGAGCTACACTTCTGTGGGAATACTACTAGGTCTTTTCACTATTATGGAAAATATTCAGAACAAGTTTTTACTTCATTTTATAATTTGTTGGAATTTTCTTTTGAAATTATTTTGTTGAGATGTTTCTTCATTTCTTTAACTAAAGAGTATTGGTAATCCTTGGATCTGACAAAGCCACTTTTCTCTTGGTTGAAATTGAGCCCTCTTTCTCTTCCAAAGCTTAATCTCTGGAATTCTTCCTAGCCGTTTGCTATGACTCTGTTCTTGCCAGTGTCATTTGAGGCCTAGAATTCAAAGCTTAGAATCGCTTCCCGTCCTGTAGGCAGCTTTAGAACCTGTGTGTTCAGCTCCACTCGAATTCCGTTCTGCATTTTCTTGCAGACCTTGATGAGTGCGCAACTAAGCAGCACAACTGCCAGTTCCTGTGTGTTAACACCATTGGTGGCTTCACGTGTAAATGTCCTCCTGGGTTTACCCAGCACCACACCGCCTGCATTGGTAAGTAGAAGTGGAGAGAACTCTACACAGAACACAGCTGTTCCTTTAAGATACTGCTTTCTTTTCCTTCTGCTGTGGAGTAACAATACAAAAATGTGAAATGTGCATGTACAGGTGCTAGACTGCATACCTGGTGTGAGGAGCTGGTGGCCTCCTCTGAGTCGTCCTTTCTTTCAAACCATATAAAGAGATTAGGAACTTTGACTCCTCCTTTCTCCCACTGCTTATCATAGATAACAATGAATGCACATCTGACATCAACCTGTGTGGATCCAAGGGTGTTTGCCAGAACACTCCCGGAAGCTTCACCTGTGAATGCCAGCGGGGATTCTCACTTGATCAGAGTGGTGCCAGCTGTGAGGGTGAGTAGAGACCTCAGCATGTCTACTTTCAGCTCCTTACAGAGCGGTCGGTGTGGGTATCAGCATCTGTGAGTTACCAGAGCTAACACCTCAGCTGGACATGGTGGTACACATCTAAAATCCCAGAACTCGATGGGTAGAGGCAGAAAGGTCATCACAAGTTTGAAGCCAGCCACATCTATATAGCTAGTTCTAGGCTTGTCCAAGTGATTACTAGTAAGATGCTGTTTCAAAAAACAAAATAAGCAAACAAAAAGAAAACAATTTTTAAAAAATAACCAATATCTGAGCAAGAAGACCAGCCACCCAAAGATGGGAATTGTTTGCATGGAGCCCACCTTAGAAAGTCATCTTTATTCTCATACTTGATTGGATCTGTAACATATGCTTCTTCTGTATAGATCAAGATTTTTCTGCTTAGTTAATAATTTAGCCTACTAGGAATAACTCAGTCAGGAAAATTTGCTAGATTCCTGACCACTGAGTCTAGAGCCCTTGGATTTCTCCAGTATGGACAGAATATATAAGAAATAACTCTTCTCCTAATGTGTAATTAAATGTTTAAATTATAACAATTAGGATTCTATTATTATGTTGACATCTTTTGGGTTCTAATTCTAATGTAAATAAATAAAGCACAAATAATTTATAGAGCTATTTCATACCCGCAGGGTAAATGAATTTCTATGTTGTTTTCATTTGTAAACTTTACCAGGGATCTCTGGATATTCTCTTCCTTGAACTTAGCAAAAGCTCTTGGTGTTTGCGATGATAGGATAATTTTTAGGAGAAAGATTTCGTTCTAGAAAATCTCAGTGCAGATCACTGGGGCTTCTGAGAGTACCCGGGAGACAATACTGACGTGGCTCTCGGGTGACTCTGCTGTTTTTTCAGACGTGGATGAGTGTGAGGGCAACCATCGGTGCCAGCACGGCTGCCAGAACATCATTGGTGGCTACAGGTGCAGCTGCCCCCAGGGCTACCTCCAGCACTACCAGTGGAACCAGTGTGTGGGTAAGTAGCTCTTCCTCCTACTCAGGACGCACTGCTGTACACTGCTAGCAGTCAAACTCTTTCTTTCTGGAAATTTTAAATAAGATTATTGAGCCAACAAATGTTCACCCCAAACTGCCATTCCTCAACTGGAAGCAAATGGAAATAATAGTCTCTGCAATGTAGAAACTGGGAAAAAAGTTTATGGTAAAAGATGCTTTGGGAGACTCGAAGTGGAGTGCCCTTAGAATTCCTTGACATCACTACAGCCTGCCTACTCCTCTGCAGTACCATCAGCCCATACTTGAGGTCTCTTACAGTATCCTACTTCTTTAAAAAACTGCTACATGTTTATGGCACACATGTAGAGATCAGAAGACACCTTGCAGGAGATTGTTCTTTCCTAACACCTTGTGGGAACTGGGGATCAAACCCAGGTCATCAGACTCAGCAGTAAGCAACCTTACCCACTGGACCATCTTGCTAGCCCATAATAACCTATTTCTGACTGAAAAATATCAGCCATCTAGAGGCTATTTTGAGTGATTTTTTTACCTGAGGATTTGGAAGTCATTTTGTTGAGTTCTACATACCTTTGATACAGCAAGCAGCCTAGACAGTGTGTTTTTTCAGGATGAAATTAAGGGAGAGAGACACCTGTATCAAGATGAAATGATACCTCTTATTGTTATTAAAAATAATTCTTAATGCATTTGACAGAATCAAAGCACTGGGAGTTTGGAGAGGGTCCAGAGACATGTTTGTTCCCCTGATGAGGGCTCTGGAACTCAGGAAGGAAGGAGACATGTCTCAGGTGTTTCTGTGCCTGCCTAAAGCTAGACCCTAAAGCTCGTGACTGTTAGCTTCCTTACTTAGGACTGTCAGCCTTTCGAGGCTGTGCTTACTTGGTTTACCACTCAGCAAGCACATGGGAAGTGCCACTGTGAGTGGGTGCTCAGTCATGGGGCCTATTCTGTATGCCACACACAAAGGATGATCGCCTTGTGGTGGATGCTCCATAGCACAGCTCTTTACTCGCTTAGTGCTGATAGTCTCTACTGGTCTTTGAAGCACACCTCATTGCTAATTTAAAATAAGAGGAAAGGAACAGAGACAATGGCATACTTTATTCTTTTTATTTTAGGATGCCTGTAGCCTAAGGAAGCTTGGGCAGGAATTGGGAGTCCTTAGGTTTAGACTCAAACAGGCACAGCTAAGATCACAGGCTGGCAGCCGGAGGAAAGGAGGAAAGGACATATATGTGAATAATAACTAAATATATCAGCAAGGGTCCTAGACCTTCCACTTTTACTTAACCTATTTTTAAATATTTTTTGAGTCATTGTGTGTTTCCTACAGAGCATCTCAATCAGTCTTAATCATCTTTACATCCCTTCCCCCACAGTCACCCCTAAAGCCCCCTAACTGGAATCCACACATTCTTTCATCTGTGTTAAGGTCTCTTATGTCACGTTACTGTCCCCAAGTGACCTCAGTGCAGGTTCATCCACTGAGGTCTAGTCAGCCTACCCAGAGTCCCTCATTTTAGGAAGACTAGTTCATCCTCACCCAACAGTACTCAATTGCCAATATTTCTTAAACAACAGTTGTGGTCTGCCACCCACTTCCCCAGTGCCATGCTGAGATTTTGCCTTGAGTTTTTATGAGTTTTGACATGCCGATGCCATTGCTGCAGGTTCATGTGAACAGGGTCCCAGGAGCTTGTAGGATTCTATTTCCATGTGATCATGCCCCTCCTCACTGGCTCTTATAATCTTTGGCCCCCTCTTCCACAATGGTCCTTGAGCCCCGGGTTAGTGAGACTTAACATAAGAGTCCTGGCCAGGGCCTACACTCTATAGATTCCTAATCCCCATGACTTAGCCATTTGTGTTAACTTCAAATATATGACATGAAAGTAGAATGGAGTCTGTCTGGGGAAAGGGAGGATTAGTGGGAGGGAGAAGGTCTGGGTAAATATGGTCAAAGTACATGATGCACTTAAATGAAAATGTCTTTATCACTGTATACAATGAATACACTCCAATAAAAGTATTGGAGGGCCAGGGAGATGTCTCAGTGAGTAAAAGTGACTACCATGAAGCCTGATGATCAGAGTTCATTCGATCAAGGAAATCCACACAGTGAAATGAGAGAACTGATCCCTCAAGCTGTCCTCTGCCCTCCACGCATGCACCCTAGCACCTGCCTCCTCCCACAATAACAAATGAGCAAACACAAGATTTGTTAAATGTTTAAAGTACTTGAAAAAAAAAGAAGAAGATTTAGAATCTGCTTGAGCAAGGAAGGTAACAATTTCAGGAGGAGTGTGTGCACTCATGCAAGTCATTATGATACAAAGACGAGCAGGGCTGTGTAGGAAGATAGACCTATTTGGGATCCCTGACCTAGATGCTATTGGATGTGAGGTCCTGGAGAAGCTTTCTAAAGCTCACGGGACTGTGGGAAGGTTCACATAAATGGATGTGAAGCCCAGTATCCTATCTGTATAGGATGGGCTTCTAGTAAGTACCATTTCCTGCCCTTCCCTCACTTCCACCGGAAGTAATCATGCACTAAGTGAGGAGTGGACCGATCCACCTGTGTTCAAACCACATATGCCTTAAAGTGAGCTGTAGTGAAGACATGTCTTACCAGCAATTCCCAACTTGCCCCACAACGGCAGGTCTAAAAACAAATATTTAAGATTTTGAAAAAAATAAGTAAAGATCAAAATAATGAGAAATTGAGTTTTCTTCCTTTAAACTTATTTTTTTGAAAGTGAGATTTTTGCTTCCCCTCTTTCTTTCCACCAGACTATGCTGATCCCTGTGGGTAGGCAGTCCTGCAGCCTCAGTCCAGTGCTCACAGGCTTCCCCCAATTACTGCCTGAAGAGTCTGTGTTGAATCGCTTCCAGCCACATTTAGCTTTAGTCACGGGTCAGACACTGTGGGCTGGAGGCTGGTTTGGAGAGGCATTCAGAGACCCAGAGACCAGAGCAGACATACCAGAAGGTACTGCTCACCCCAAGAACAGGCACCTGGGGCCTTTCAGATCTTTGAAAAGGAAAAGCAAACAGGACAGACGCCTCCTGGAAGGTATCAGCCTTCCCAGACCTGCACAGCCTGCAACAGGAGAGGCCAAGAAGGCAGTGTCTGGGAAATAATGTGTCTCTGCTTTGGGGATATTTGTCCTTCAAGAACCTGTTAATCAAGGATGCAGAGAACGGCTTGATTCCTTCCCACCCACCCTGAACCCCAGATCATAGCTGCCTACATTTACGTGGAACAGACCACGCTGACCTTAGCTTTCAGTGACAACTAGACTCTACGCTCTTCACAGTGCTATCCCCAGGTGCTCTCTTCTGGGTGCATTTGATCTCACCTACCACAGTTAGTCATAGTGTGGCAAGTGACCTCCTCCATTTCTGCATCTTCCTCTGTTCTCCCCATCCTGGCCACCTCCACCTGCTTTCCCTCCTAAGAGCTTACCTGTGGACCAGCTGGCCAGCCATGAGTGACCTGACCCTCCCTAGAACTGTCTGGTGAGTGTTAAACTTCTGTCTTCTTGTGTCCACTGCAGATGAAAATGAATGCCTGAGTGCTCACATCTGTGGTGGTGCCTCCTGCCACAACACTCTGGGGAGCTACAAGTGCATGTGTCCTGCTGGCTTCCAGTATGAACAGTTCAGTGGAGGATGCCAGGACATCAATGAGTGTGGCTCTTCACAGGCCCCCTGCAGCTATGGATGCTCCAACACTGAGGGCGGCTACCTGTGCGGCTGTCCTCCCGGTTACTTCCGAATAGGCCAAGGGTAAGCACGGATTGATGACTCTCTAATTCATAATGAATATTTACCTCAAAATGACTTGTCCTCCTCAAGAAGGATACTTTTTGTGATCCTCAGATTAATTCCAGTTAACTTTAGAAAAGCGTTAGAGGCGCGTCAGTGAGGGATTGAAGGAGATTCATGGAACACCAAAGTCATAGAGCTACATTGCAAATATCTGGGTGCACCTCCTCTGTACTATGCTCTTCATCGTCATATCGTGCTGGGAAGTGATTTGTCTCTCTGAGAATGCCCCTGCCAGCCAGCCCATACAGCACTGGGCCCACCCTGCTCCCACTGAGCCTTCTGTGGGCACATATGTATTCTCTCTTGGCTTCAGAGGCTTTCAGTTAAACCAGATGGACCCTTTTTGCTGGAGGTCTCTTACAGTTTTACAGTCTGCTTGGCACTTCAGTCTTGAGCATACATTAGACATCACCAAAAGAACATTAAACATAAGTTGGAGTAATTATATTTTCCAAGTAGAAAATTTCATCACATGAGATGTGTGTGTGTGTGTGTGTGTGTGTGTGTGTGTGTGTGTATAAGAGAGAGAGAGACAGAGACAGAGATTCTGACTGCTGGGACACAGAAGGCCTGTTACTTTACCGAATGATTGAAAATTTTAGTAAATTTTCAAAGTTGAGGTCTTTCCTGATGAGTTCATATGGACTCGAGTGTGCATCTTGTTCAACTTCATGCATTTTTAACTCGTTAAATATGAAATCACTCTCTCTCTCCCTCCCCCCACTACATATTCACACTGATACATACTTTTACCAAGTTATTAAGTTAGTGATCCTGATTCTGTAGCACACTGACTTTCAGTGACTTAGTCTGGACTGTATAGAATTCAAGGTAGAGACTGTTCTGTGGGGAGCTCTCAGAACGCCAGCGGTAGGACCCGCATTCCCAGATGTCTGTGTCTGGCTCTCAGCTGACTCATGCTTTACAGTTTAATGCCAGCACCACTTTTCCCAGAAAAAAACATTGTGACACTCCAAACTGGCTTTTGGCCAGTGGGATTTTGTAGCCACGTTTCTTATAAGTGGTACTCCTGGGATGCAAAAACACTGCGGAGTTCTGAGAAAGGAGCCAAAGCCTGCTTGGGCTTACCTCCTTACAACTTAACCATTATGGGGCTGTACACACATGCACGAGTGGCCATTTGTCACCTTGTTTCTCCATATTCCATGCTGCGAGATAAACAAGAAAGGAAATGTGCACCCTTTGGGAGGCCTGTGGAGGTCAGAGGAACTTGAAAGATACAACAGCTTTCTTGTTCCTTAGCATTGTGTTTTGAATCCTGTGGGCAAACAGGAAAATGAGTTATAAAGAGTAGGTCGACTATTACAGAGAAACAGTTAAGCAAAAGTTGGTCTATATTTGGTGTATCAGTAGAAATCCACCCATTTAAAGTAGCTTTGGCTGTCCTAGGAAATCATTAGAGTGACCTCTGCCCCCCCAAATAAGGATATAGTTCAAACATTCAGATGTTTGAACACATTTGGAAAGGGGAGCCTGATTAATACACATGCCAAGTGGCCTCTGAAATAGTTAGCAGAATAACAGAACAAGGTGCTGTGCAAGGCTCATTCCATAACTTTACTTTGGTAGCTGAAAGGCAAAGGAAAACAACTGAATTAGATCTCCCCTGGGCATGGGTTTGTTTACCCGCCTTCACATGAGTCAAAGCCCATGTCCTTAGTTTTAAATGACTTGAAATGAAACAGTTTTCCAGAGCATGGACAGGCTCTGAGCCCTGTGTTTTATGTATAAGAATATATTGCACCTCTTCCCTGCACATTCCCAAATCAACCCTCAGTTATCACCTAGCTCTTTCCTCTTGTTCACAGTAGGAGCTGTACCATGAAATGTCAAAGAAGAGACATGATTGCTCAGAGAGTTGAGTAGGGAGGGATGGTGGTGGCCGCAGGAAAGGACAAGAAGTGGGTTACCTGTGGCTGAGGAACACATCCTGCTTTGTGATCCCTCTTGAGCCAGTGGTGGTGAGGCAGCAGTTAGAACTGATGAGACCTTGACCTCAAATAAGGTCACAATGGAACTGAAAGAGGAAGAGAGTCTGGGGTTGTGAGTGAGGCTTCCAAGGGAAACAGGAGCAGCTGGAGGAAGGAAGGGGGAAGAAAACCGCAAAAACACACTTTGTTCAAATACATTGTAATGGTATCTAACATATTACATTGACTTAAAAACTAAATGAAACAAGGCACACACTTTTAATCCCAGCTCTCGGGAGGTAGAGACAGGCAGATCTCTGTGAGACTGAGGCCAGCCTGGTCTACATACTGAGTTCTAGGCCAGTTAGGGCTACAGGGAGACCCTGTCTTGAGAGAGAGAGAGAGGGAGAGAGAGAGAGAGAGAGAGAGAGAGAGAGAGAGAGAGAAAAGAAAGGAAGGAAGGAAGGAAGGAAGGAAGGAAGGAAGGAAGGAAGGAAGGAAGGAAGGAAGAAAGAAAGAAAGAAAGAAAGAAAGAAAGAAAGAAAGAAAGAAAGAAAGAAAGAGAAACAAGGTCAAAACAGAACAAATTGCTGTCCAGGTGGGAGGACCCAAATTTGGCCCACTTGCCAGCCCTTGCTGTTCCCTGGGGTACACAAACAGACCTTCCTTACTCCCATCGAGCCAAATTCATAGAAAGAAGACATTTTTAGTAGCCCACCCTCCTCCCTGTTCTTTGGTTTCCAGTGTATCCCCTCCCCAGCCTGAGTACTGAAAAGGGTCTGTCCTAGTAGGTTGGGAAATGGGGCAAGGGGCAAACAAATATGGAAACCAGGGTCTGGGGAGACAGGAATCAATGTGCCCAGGGGACTTGGAATTAGAGGACAAAGAAGAGTACCTTGGAATGATTTTCAGAACCAGATGATCCTGTAGTGGTCAAATAATCAGAGTCTAGTTTCACTAGGGTAGAGTCTAGGTGCCACCAGAACTGCTGGTCCTGATGAAAACTACCTGTGTGTTCCTTCTGCTGTAGGCACTGTGTTTCTGGAATGGGCATGGGCCGGGGAGGCCCCGAGCCACCAGCTAGTGGTGAGATGGAGGACAATTCACTGTCCCCAGAGGCTTGCTATGAGTGTAAGATCAACGGCTACCCCAAGCGAGGCAGGAAACGGAGAAGCACAAACGAAACAGATGCCTCTGACATCCAGGTAGGTAGTGCCCTCTGTGTCTGCTGATGTAGAAAGGCTGTCCAGGTTCTTGTGGTTTCCTCCAAGGGTGCTCCAACTGTGAGAAACCTCCCCAGGCAGGAAGTCTAGACATACTCCTGGTCCTGGCTGCATTTTATAAGAGACTGGGGCTTTCTAGAGGGTTGGGTTTTTTTTCCTCCTTTTTGGGAGTGGCAATTTGAAAGTTTTTCACATACTTGCTCATTTCCTCTGTCTCACCAAAAAGAGTCAAACACCCACCCACTGTCTGCTGAAAGGACAGGGTCTGAAGTCAAGGACACCAAGCAGGCAGGATGGCCCGCTGACACAGTGCTCCCCACACAGCAAGCCAAGTTATGAGAGCTAGAATCTCTTCTGAAAAGAACCATGTGGAGTGTAAAGAACTTGGATGGTGGACAAACACTCAGAGCTGGAGCAGCCTGCTGGCTTTGCTTAGACTGTTGCAGCTCCCAGTCGACTGGGAGATGCACAAATATTGCCCCAGACCTCTGGCTCCAGGCCTGGAGAATCTAGCACATGTGGTCCCCAAAGAGGCAAGCAGAAAGCCAGGTGAAGAGTGCTGAATATTAGCAGATCACCCCAGTCAGGAAGTAGGTTCAGACGTGTGTCCTGAGGAAGGGATGATTTTGTGTCAGTGAGCAAAATGGAAATAGACATGTTCTGAGTATCTGTGCTGCAACCCACCTGCTGTGGTTTTAGAAATGAGATAATTCTTTGGAAAGAAAATAATCTATTGGACGGCATATCTCAAACTTGACTGCATCTGAATTACCTGGAAAGCTTGTTAAAATGGATCCCTGGGGGATGGCCTGGGGATATTAACTCACAAGGTCTGAGGTGCTGAGAATTTTTATGTTAGGGACCACACTTTGAGAGTCACTGCATGAGGACCCAGGCCCACCCCACAATACAAGTGATTTCAACTTGACTTCCTTCCTGACATCAGTTTAATGTTTTAAAACATATTTGTGGTTTAAATAAAGTGTTATGAGTGTGCATTTTCAACAAAGCATATACAATATGAACAGAAAAGTGTATTTGTCTGAGACTTCAATCACTTTTTCTTTAGCATGAGAACTAAGTCACATATTTAGCTGGATTTAACCATTGCGTGTGGTATCCTTCCAGGATGGATCTGGAACAGAAGCCAATGTGAGCCTCGCAAGCTGGGATGTTGAGAAACCAGCTACCTTCGCTTTCAATATTTCCCGTGTCAGTAACAAGGTCCGCATCCTAGAACTGCTGCCAGCTCTTACAACACTGACGAATCACAACAGATACTTGATCGAATCTGGAAATGAAGATGGCTTCTTTAAAATCAACCAAAAAGAAGGGATCAGCTACCTCCACTTCACAAAGAAGAAGCCAGTGGCTGGAACCTACTCATTACAAATCAGTAGCACTCCGCTTTATAAAGAGAAAGAGCTGAACCAGCTAGAAGACAAATATGACAAAGACTACCTCAGTGGCGAACTGGGTGACAATCTGAAGATGAAAATTCAGATTTTGCTTCATTAATTCACCATCCAGAGACCAAATAATTAAAAGAAAAAAACCTTTAGGTAGGTAGAATTATATTTTCCCCAAATCAGAATTTTTGCTCCATAGGTACAATCATTCACCAGGTAAATTCGTATAAACAAACACTACTCTTGTATAACAAAAGCAAGGTACAGTGATTACCCTACTTCAAACAACCCCTTTCTCAGGCTTTTCATGAGTAGTTAAGCTACCTTGTCATACATGTTGATCCTTGAAAACTGGGATGTGTATATCCACTGGGGTTGGCCATTCCTGCTGACGAGCTGGCCTTCTGGGAGATGATGCACAGCAACCTGCTTCCATTTGATGGATTCTTCTATTGTTTTCAAATTTTGAAACTTTGCTTCTCCAAGTGCAGTAATAAGTTGGCCATTTATGTTATCTATTTGGTGCTAGTAAATTTTCAAACTAGATTTATAAATGCACTGTAATATGTACACAACTTAGAAACCAAATTGCAAATATTCAGTTCAAATACTTCATTTCAATCAACCCAAGTTAGTTTGGTAGCTTATCTCAGTTACGAGTATAATACATTACATGTAAATTAAGTGTGTGTATACTGTAATCGTGCTATTTTTATCATTGAAACATTTATAAACTAGAATAATAAAGCCCTTAATGTGAGGGTTCATAATGGTGCTTATTAAGACCAAAGACTTGTTAAACGTCTACACCAAGTGGTAATGGAATTTCTGTGACTGGCCCACCTGTGCATTGAGGTTGGGGAGGACCAGGAAACAGCCTCAGCCGCCAGAGGATCAGCAGTGCATCCAGCATCACACAGCATGTGCAATATGCCAAAATTACTCCTGGCCATTCCTCTCAACAAGGGGTCAATGTCATAAATGTCACAATAAAATAGCCCTCCCCCCGTTTCTAAAAACCGTTTACTCCTTGGCCTTGTGTTATTGTGTGGATTCAAGGCTGGAGGGGCCTTTCTGGAGGTAAAATAAAGTCTCCTGGGTTTAAAGTATCCCTGGTCTGTTATTTGTGGCTTACATGGGCATCTAATGTATAACCACTAGGAGATATAATCAGTCCTTTGTTTTTAGTCATTAAGGTAGCTGAATGCTTGTTTTGTTACCTGACTTTCTAAGAAGTTTAGATTGTAGCATTTCTAAAATACAGCCTAATTAATCCTGTGAGTTCTAAAGTCCTAGATTTAAGTACTTACACATATAAAATTCAGTCATTGTCTAAGAGCATTTGAACTTCATTATAAAAGATTTATGCCCCCTTCCCTCAAATGTAGTGTTGGCAAGGTGTTCCATCTTTTCCCCTAAACATCTGTTGTTGGTCAGTTAGACAACTAATTGCAGAGAGCTCATGTCAAACTGAATCCAATTGAATGCTACAATGCTTGGTTTTTTTAAGTCCTAATTTGAAAATGTTGGTTTATTCTAAGTGCAGTGTTGAACATCTAACTGTTAGGCTCATTCGACTGATAGGAGGTAAGTTTTAAATCTCTAAGGGCAGAACAACAGTTTGTGGTAGTGAAAGTAAGATAAATTCAGATTGTTACATAAATGGAATTCACCAGGACACAAAGAAGTCTCAAATTCTTCCAAGAATTAGGCTAAAGCAAATGGAACACATGGTCTGTATTTTCCCAGAAGGTAAAACTCAGTTCCACACGTCTTCTTAATGGTAGAGCTACCGATTGAAAAGGATGGGCTTCCTTGCAATGTGATACTCAGTGCATAGCTCATTTCATTCTGGACTTAAGGACAATGTCAGACAAGGATACTTTCTTCCATCTAATGTCCATGAACATCTTGCAGGGGTTTGTTGTTGTTCTTTGACGGTTGTTTGTTTGGAGTTTTATCTCCATTTTTACCATCTAGAAGAATGTGACTCCTAATTGCTGCTCCGTACAGATGAATAGAATGTCGATGACCAGTGGGATTGGGACCTTGAGTAGGAGGTTAAAATATGACTCAGATTTTCCTTTTAACTCGGCACCTATCATTCTGTGATAGAAGTGTATTAAAATTGTTAAAGAAGAGTACATAACATATGGCAAGCTATGGTTTTCATATGGAAAATGTCTTTGATAATTTAACCAGAACTGTATTATATTCATTAATAGATTTTCTTTATAACAAACAACAAAAGAAAATGGAGTTGGCACATAGTGGATCACTTTGATATTTTTAATAGTCTAAGTCTGGATTTTATTTATTCCAGAGCCAACAATTTCAAACAGCATATTTTCCATGTTTCTGACTGAAACACAACATTTTCCTCAGTGTCCCTTGCTAGGTATTCCTCTTGTAAAGCCCTTTTTTTAACCTGTACCTTTCAGTTGTCTGAGACCTTTCAATTTTACTTTTACTAGTCAAAGAATTTGTGCTGTAAACCTCTCAGAAGCTTAAAAATATCTTGTCTTTCCCATGGCCCATTTCATTTGCCAATACTTGTTCTGTAAGTAGTGTTGAAATGAACTCAGCTGCCCTTTTGAAATGTTTAAACTCGCACAAACAACTACATTTTTTTTTTTCAACAAATAGGACTCTACTCAGCCAAAACTGCTTTGGATGTGCCATTACAAATACCATTTAACTTCAAAATTATGTGTGCAGATCAGATCAGCCCAAATAAAGGGCAATCAGGTTGGTAATGTATTTGTATATACCTGTAAACAGCTGGAATTTTAAAATCACAGTCAACTTTGTCCCCACCATGTACTTGAATGCTTTAACTGGAGTTTTTAGAGATATATTGTAAATGATATTATTCACTGGTTTAAGGACATTGTTTTTAAAAGTGAAGAGATCATGACCACTGGAGAGATTAGCTTTCACATCCACAGCTGTGTGTGCATGAGTCTGGACCATTTGACAGCGCTGGCATGAATTTGGCACTACCTGGAAACACCACAAAATGCAGTATTTCAACTACCTGCTATTGAATCCAAATGCTGTTTCTTTTTTTGAAAACAAAGTCATAAACCTCTTTTTATAACATACACTGCATCCTTGATGTCAGCCTGATTTATGACCTCCACATAAGGATGTCTCTTTCACTTTTTTTGTTGGAGAGTGGAAGGTGCATCTTTCTCAGTTGAACTCAGTCCTAGCAGGTACTTTGTGATTCCTGCTGGTTCATTGCTAAGTGCTATTTTTGGCCCCTGTGATTTCCCCTACTTCATAAATGAAATGCAACAGAATTCTGTCTACATCCCTCTTGTCCTTCAGGGATTGGTCACAGTGTCAGCTAGAAGACACCGTGACTTCTAAGTACTTCTATGGACTTCTAGAACTCTGAGCTGAGTTTCAAGGTTCAGTAATGTAGAGGTAGGACATTTGGCAGAAAACAGCTGCTTTGTTCAGCATTCCCGCCTGATCTGCTCTCTGCAGCTGTGCTGAAAGTTGCAGAAATAAAAAGAGGTCCATTTCCTTTCCATTCTAAAATAGTCGCTTGGGGAGAATTAAGTCAAATCTAAACGATTAAGTTTTTCCTTCTCCTGGAAATGGAGACATTTGAAAACATCCTGATGATAATCACAGCTCTAATCCTTCCTACCAGACATTGACAGAAAGGGGTCACAGGTGTGTGTGGTTGTGTCGCCATGGTGAGGCTGCTCCGGATAACGTCAAACCCTTCAGGAAGGGTTCATGGGCTCTTGATATGTCCAAATTTTATTTTTGTAACTACATAAAACCAGTGTGAGATGTTCTCCTGCCTTTCCTGCATGTCAAGACCAGCCAGCCTTACTGTACCTGTGCTGTGCTTCTCTATGGTGGTCCTGTGATCAGAACCTGGTGCTGAAGTCCCAGCAGGTAGCAAACCCCCACCTGCTGCTTCCTGTGCTCTTATGGATTATCGGGGTTATTTGCATGCTGTGTGGACTCCCCTGAGGGAGTCAGGGTGCCATGTTCCCCAAGAAACAATGACTCCAGATCCTGCCCACTGTCTACCCAGATAGACCTCATAGCCCCTGGAAAAAGGTGGGAAGCCAGAACCACCATTCACAGAGGTCTACGATCTTCTCAGTTGCAAAGCTTTCTTCAAAGGGCCTATGATTCTTGGTGTATTAGGTTTTTACCTTTCTGTGGTCTATAAAGAAAGTTCATTGAGAGCTCTATGTGATCCTCCACGTGGGCTGGCCGAGTCCGGAGATTGCAAGGCATGTGAGATCAGAAAGCTGAGTGAGCTGGGTATGGTGATGCACACCTTTAATCTCAGCACGCCAGCACACGGGATACAGCGGCAGACAGATCTCTGCGAGATGAAGGCTAGCCTGGTCTATATAAGAGGTTCCAGGCCAGAACAAAACCAACCAACCAACCAAACAAACCGAAAATCTGTGTGAGTCTCCACTCCAACCCTTTCCAGTCGTGTCTCTGAGCCTGGTTATTGGGGGTGACAGTGACACCCTCTCTATATTATAGAACCACTTCTATTTTCCTAAATTTAAGACATGTGACCCATGCTTTCATTGGTAAGTCAGTCTGAGGGTCTTTTCAAAGGTCTCTCACCTTATAGAGGTTGAGCTGAGACTAAAACTCCTCAAGCCAATCTTCAACACCGATGTACTCAGTCACTGTGGGTACCAAAAGAAGGATGAATGAGCTACAGTTTATGAAAGTAAAGTAGGAACCTGTCCAGCTACAAATCACTCTAATGGTTCAAGATGGTCCCCCCTTTGTTCTTCCAGAAAACAGGAGAAGGCCATGGAGAAAGTAAGTAGCAAGCCTTCTTCTGTTCTTCTCTTGTTTCCTCTTCAACCCTTGCAAATAATTATCACCTCTCCTAAGACCTTCTACTGCCTCTTTTGCACCAGGAGCTCCTCTGACAGCAAAGAGCGACCTTGTTTTGTCCTTCTAGCTTTATCACCTAACTCGGTAGCTGGCACACAGTAAGCATTTAATGTGTGTTGAAAGTGTTGGTCACTGAGCTCAGGAAAAACAAAATTGGAAAAATCCTCACAAAAGAATAACCTGTTTCTTCTCCTTGACTCTGTCTCTCTTCCTCTTCACTTTCCTCCACTGCTTTGTTTTCCTCAGTAAATGCTGAACCTCTGCATGAAGCACCAGGCACAACTATGAATGTAGCCAGGCTCGTAGCTTATCAAGCTTTTTAGGGAGTAATATGGTAGTATTCTCCCACTAGCACTTTGATGGTGTGTGTTTAGTTCTTCTCAAGCTGAAGGAAGTGTCAGAGTATATAAACCACAGTTCCATAGTCCCAGGAAACAGGAGGCAAGAAACGTCTGTGGAACGTCCATCTTGCACATCTGTAAGGCTCAATGTCTAGGCTTTTATGAATCACCAAAATTAGAAATACCATTCTAGCATATCTGTTCATATATCTTGAAAGTAGTGAGTTGGTCTAGAGAATTAGATCCTGTCAGTTTCTGTTAAAAATTATAACCAAAAGGTCCTTTAGATTATTACTGCTTCTACAGGGATGAGAAGAATGATATGTAAGATTAATTTTTAACATTAATACTGAAATGCTAAGCCTGTGGTCTTAAATTAGAGGTCTATAAATACCATGTCAAAAGGAAATGTGTTTTAAATACTTTCCTGATGTTTATCTGTGGCTGCGTGTTAGAAGTATGATGGTACTTTAAGGGCTTTCTATATTGATTCTGCACCCAAAGGCTATTTATTCTGAATTTGGATGTGAGGTCCAGCCACAGTCTATGAGGTTCTCTGAGGGATTCCAGTTTGCATCCCTAACTGATAACTATTGCCCTAAAGATTCAGGTCCTTTGAAGATCTGGCCCACGTGGCTGCTCTGCCCCAGGTCCTCAAATGTGTACCCCTTCCAGTTCTGCGACTCAACTGGACATCATTTATCACATGATAGTACGTGGCATTGCCTGATTCTGCTGGCTGTACCTTCTCACTGGAGTTTTTGTGGCACCAACAGAGACTAGACAGGCAGCAAGGATGTGTGGATATTGCTGGGTGCTTGTCTGAACTCTAACCGACTATAGCTCCCCATCACACTAGCTGCTGTGAGCCATTTTTCTCTCCATACTGGTTTATTCACAGAGAGCCAACATCTCCAACATGAAGTCTGTTCATAGCAAAACACTGAAGAAACCTCCTAAAATTCATACCTCAGAAACGTGGTCCAGTGAACCTGAGTTTACTGACACCAGTTCTTACAAAAGAGGAAAAATATATTTAGTTCCTCTGAAGTAGACAGTTCTTTAAGGTGAAAATAAATACTTTCTTTTCTAGAAGCCACCAGTTTCTGCTAAAAAAGTGCACGTAGTATGCTGGATCATAGGCCAGGCCACCATCCACCCTGGTTAACCAGCCTTCTCCTCCTCCAGTGGCCCCATGCTGAAATGTCAAAATTATAGCATGGTTTCCATTCTGTTACAAAATGTAAACCTTTAATATGCCTCCCAGGAAGTTTTCTGATTCAGCAAACCACAGAAGAAAAGACAAAAACAAAACAAGAACTACAGAAAAGTAGGCTGTCCTTGCCAATATGAGAGACTGAAAGGAAACTTTCATACACATACTAAGAAAGCTCACTTGGGGCTGGACAGATGCCTCCATGGTCAAGAGCATTGGCTGCTCTTGCAGAGGACCCCGCTTTGGTTCCCAATACACACATGGCAACTCATGACCATCTTTAACTTCCATTCCAGAGGATGTGATGCCTTCTGTGGCCTCCACAGGCATTGTGCATACATAGTACACTTACATACATTCAGGCAAAACATTTATATATATAGAACAAAAATAAATCCATCAAAAAAAAATTAAATGCCAGGCATGGTGGTGCACACCTTTAATCCCAGCCCTCAGGAGGCAGGCAGATCTCTGTGAGATCATGAGATTAAGGCCAGCCTGGTCTATATAGTGAGTTTCAGGTGGGCTGAAACTCAGGAGACCTTGTCAGAACAAAAAAAATTTCTAAAGAAAGCTCAATGTTGTGGCTATAGACTATTGGAAAGGCATGACACAAAAAGTCATTCCAAGTACCATAAATGCTGTTACATACATGAAATCCTTTCCCTATGTTGAATACGAAAAGAGAGCTGTTTTAATCTTTCCTGTCCTTAGCAAGACAATGATAAATAATAATGTTTAATGACTATCTACTTGAAGGGCACCAAAGTGTGCCTGACTAGAGGGGCTGTGTGTCAGCACAGCTTGTCTTCAAGTCTCATGGTGCAGACTTGAATGGGCACAGACAGCTATGGAGCTGAGGCAGAGCATGAAAGTTTGCTTTTCTAAACCACCAGCCCGTAGCACAGAGCTTGCAGTTTACATTTCATCAGTCCTACTTTGGAAGATCCTGTGTTGGTTCTGGTGTACCTCACATACCTGTCCTGTCTTCAGATAACATGCTGAATCCCACAGCCCTTGTGGACTAATTTTTGTTTATGGTTCCTTGACTAGGGTCTATTTGGACTTCACTTTCCAATCCATCAGTGCTGTCTCCCAGCCTAGACATTACCAGTTCTCAGTCATATAACACATGTTCAAGGGTCCAAATGTCAGAGATACTGGAGCACATACCAACTATGTATATGTTGTTTGTGAGATTTAGCTCTCTTTAAAGACAACTCATTCTATATCAGAGAAATGGATTTTAAATACTTTCCTTGCGTTGTAGTTGTCACATTCCCTGATGGCCTGTGTGTGGTTACATGTATGTTGTGTATATATCCTCTTTGAAAATGAAATCCTTACACTTAAAATTTTTTTTCGATTGACTCTCATGCAGAAAGGTTTTCTTTTTTCTGATTGGGTAGATAATCATTCCCATTTATTCTCAGAATGCTCATTAGATTTGCTTTCTTTTCCTTAGGAGCTTTGATCAGAAGAGGTGAGGAAATATAGTAATATGCAAAAAGCATGTTAAAATCTTAAAACTGTTGGCCTAAAGAGGAGGTGAAGTCCTTTCCAGCAGTGGAGGACAGAGTCTGATTTTTTTTAAGGTTAGTTGAACTGTGTTGGCTTAAGACAACATACAATCCATCATTCACTTCTTCCTTGCTCATATTCTTTGAATATGTGTTCTCCTTTTGAAAATGCCTTGATACAATGCCTAAAATTTCACCATACCAATACAATGAGATGGTTGATCCTCATCAACGTGATATTTTATCCTGGACAGGAAGGCTTAGTGACATCTTCCAGCTTGGGGATTTCATCATACAACTCATGTCTACAAGTCGTTTATAAAATATGAAACAAGGTCCCAAGTCCAGCATGGTGTCCTCATTATCTGTTTCCAAAGAGCTCAATCATCTGCTCCCTCCCTTCCCTGCCTGGCCTCCACTCCACTTATTACAAACCACAAAAGCACTTTTATCCAAGTAGATACACCCACTTACTCACCCACTGAGCAGCAACTATACACAAAATGCACTTTAAAAGGGTGGGTCTGTGGAAAACCAAAGGGAGAACTCGACCAGAGGAAGAAGGTCAGAGGAGACAGAGAATACAAAGTGCTATGTGACAGGATGGGCGGGGTGGGGTGGGATGCATGTAGAGGCTCCTTTCTTCTTGGGTAGTCACTGAGACACTACGAGCTTTTTTACTCAGCTTTCTGGAGTCCACAGAAAGTCAACAACACTGAACTGCTACCCAAAGAACCTGAAATCTGATAAGATTTACATGTGGAGCTACCGTGTAAGAACACACACACACACACACACACACACACACACACACACACAGAAGCAGAGAGAAGAGAGATTTTGGTATCTACAATGCTGCACGCATTTCAAGTATCTCGTTTGCTCCTCACAGCCACTTCACAGAGTTGGGTTCTCTTGATCACATTCTGTCAGTCAAGAATCCAAAGCCTGAGAGAGGCTGGCAGTCTTCTCAACATGTAACTAATGAGTGACACAGATGGGACTCAGTCCTACACTTACGTTTTTGGACAGAAAGATCCCAGTGTTTTAACGCAATGAGAGTTTGTTCCTTGCCCAGAGTCTTGTGCAGCTATTCCTGGCTGGAAGCCTATTTGGGGAAGTAATTCTCCAAGTGGTGACCCAGGAGTCTGGGCTGAAAAAATTTACTAAAACCTATATTTTCAAATATGAGAACTGCATATATATTACATCTTGAAGCTCTGGGATTTCCAATGTGTGGCATCCAAGACCAAGAAAAAGGAAGAACAATTGGCCATGGCACATGAGATACTTTAACAACACCCCACCCAGAAGTGATAGAAATCACATTGTTGTGTCCATACTGAGCTGCATGGCCCAGGTTAAAAGCAGAGGCTGAGAATGAGGTGGTCAGGAATCTGAGTCCCAGAAGCAACTTGTCCTGATAGAACAATAGACTCTAGCTCTCACTGTCACAGGCTCCAAATCACCAAACTGCACAGCTTCAAAGTTATTTAAGAGGAAGAGCTAAATTTTGTGCTGATAAGAACAGAAAGCATTTAAAGAGTCATAAGGTTAAAGCAAAAAGAGAGGAACCTGAGTGGGGTGCTGAAAACTGGGTTTCAGGGAGACATTTGTGGTTGGAATCGCACAGTGAACTAGGGAGATGTATACACAGCCACACTATGACTTCCATGTGTAAGTCATACCACATGTGGTGATGTATTACAGGCTAAGTTCCAGGGAGGGATCGAGTCAAAAAATAGGATATAGTAAATGTTTCTCAACTGATGCAGGCTCTGTAGCATTTCTAGGAATTTCTCCAAATGAAAACTGATGGGGGCTGAGGACCCTGCTTTCCGGACTGCATTTTGCTCTGCGGTACCAGGGACATGGTGATGGCTGAGAAAAGACTACATGTGAGTGTCTGACAGGAGCGAGCTTCAAAACTGTGCTGACAGGTGAATAATCCAAGGCCTTTCAGCTTCATTCTGTCTTCGATTGGGGTTTTTATCACCCAAAGGAGTCATAAATTCCTTGAATTGTATGGCATATCTTTTCCACAAAAGAAGTCCTAAACTGCAGTTACATAGGGGCTGGTGCAAGGCCCTTCCTTCAGAGCTGCTGTGCAGCCCCCTCCGGCTGTGGCAGCAGAACCTGGCTTTTACACGGAGAGGATACCCTGTGAAAAAAACAGACTGGGCTTCGGCCAGCTGGTAGGCTGGGTGTGGAAAGAGGGTTAGGCCTTAAGGGCAGAGTTAGAATGCCTGTCTGCAGTCATGGGAAAGCTAAGCCACTGGTGGAGCAAGTGGAAAAGAATCTACATCCTTTCCTGTTGCTGCTTATTTATAAGGCATGAGGGCAGGAGCTGAATCCACCTTAGTCTCTCAGGAAAGGATGCCGTCCTATGGGGCAGGTATAGGAGGGTCCCAAGCGAGGTGGTTTGGGGAGTGAAAGGACGGGACCCATGGGTTAAGGAGGTATTTTCCCTGCTTTCCCGTGCAGTGACCCAGGGGAAGTCACTCTCTCTGGGTCTTGGATTTTCTACATTTACTTAGTTGCTTAAACACAGGCATTGAGAAGGTAGGATTACAGGGGAACCTATTAGAAGTAATAGGACCCGTATGAATCCTGTTAAACACCAGGGAGCACAAGGGCCACTGCAGCCTTTCAGTCACTGCAGTTGACAAACCCTGGCTCCTTTGTCTTGTCTTATCCAGAACCTGTCTGTGCCCCGCAGCAGCCCCTTCCCCTGACGCCCCCTGACCTCTGCTGCTTCTCCCTGCACTCAGTCTCCTTTTATCCACCTCGCCATTTACAAGCATTAAAGGGCTTTTACTACTTGTATGTTCCTTTTCATGCCATCGAGTAAAACCACATTAAACAAGCTCAAATTTCACATAAACAGAATGAACAGATATGTCACTGGCTCCATGACAAAAGAGGCTTTAGTGCCACAGAGCAGGTAAGCAAATCTGTGCTTCACTTGGAACATCTTTAAAGGTAAGATGATAGTGCTGGTCTTGAAGGCTGCCCTCTGTGACCTTCCTCATCTGCCGGCACCTGTGTCCCTCATCTGAAGCACACTCATGCTCTCAGAAAAACTGGAAATCCATGTCCAAGATACCTGGGCATACCACTCTCCATCCCACTGGTGTCCGTTGGACACAGGCTGGTTTCCAAAAAGAAGAAAAAAATTCAGGGATGGAGATATGGACCAATGGTTAAAAACGCTTGGTGCTCTTCCAGGGGAACTGAGTTTAATTCCCAGCATTGATGTAGAGCAGCTCACCAACACCTGTAACTCCAGCTCCAGCAGAGCTAACACCCCCATCTGGCATCTGAGGGCACCGATACACACATGTCATACATAACACACATGCACATAAATGTTTTCTAAAAAGAATAAAAATCTCAAGGCTTGCAGTCCACAGTGCCCTGTGACAATTCCACCCAGGCTGACTTAACTGAATGAGGTGAACACCCATTTTGAGAGAAATGGTGTAGGACATGCTCTAAAGTTCAGCTAAATCTCAGGCCAGGACTTACTCTCCTTGGAAAAACTTTCCACTTTGCCAAGCATGGACATTCAGGCCTCTTTTCCCCAAGAATAGGATGGTGAACAACTGCAATGTGCCTATGATTTAGCTGCTGTGCATTCCCAGGGAAGGGGAGGTGGTCACTAACCAGAAATCACAGTCTCCTCGCCCCAGGAGACGCCAGAGGAAATGAGCTAGTGCTTGAGGCTCCCAAGGAGAGGCGAGCTCTACACCCGTCCCCTAGCCACAGCCACTACAAAGGCTTCAATTTAGTGCTGGAACCAGGGGGTCTCAGGAGAAGAACCCAACAAATTGGGTCAGACTTCTGTGCTGGGGTGGGAAATTCCTCAGAGAAACCGGGTGTGTGTCAGCTGCTAAATAGTTCCATTCTCTTCCTTGGCTCCTAAGGCACCGCCCACCCCTTAGGGAGCACAGGCTGCCAAGGAGTGTTGCTCTGTGCTCAGGACGCTAAGGCACGTGTGCTCAATAGTGAGCATCTTTTATGGAGTCCTTAAAGTGCGCCAAGCAGCCTGCTAACTAACTACTTCACAAATGTAACTGGTTCACTGGCCCGGGAGAGAAAATACAGTCACATTCTCACCAACCTACATACAGAGTGCCTAGGCACCTACATTATGTCTTTGTAAAACCCCAAGACCCCAGCAAAGTATCTTTGGTCCAACAGGCCAGTTCAGAGAGGAAACACCTGAAGGCATTAAACACAAGACCTTGCTTCTTGACTGCTCTTTTTCACAGTAGTTGCTCCCCTGCCCCCCATGGGGGAAGGCTCCTCCCAAAGGAGCTGCTGATCTGACCCTCAGACAGCTCCTGCTTATTCAAGGAGGCAGATCCCTTCAAGCAGCAGCAGAAACAAGGCCAAATCCCTCTGAGTGTCAGAACGTGCATCTGCTATACTGTACTAATGTCCCCCATCCATATCACGTCATCTGAGAGGCTCTCAGTTGTCAAATACTGACTGTCACTCCTGCTCTTCACACACCCCTGCTCTGGGTTACAGAGTCACTTTTCTGCACTCAGCCACCCATCATTTTTTTTTTTTTTCAGTACTGGGAATTGAGTCCCTGATCTTATGCATGCTAGGCTAACCTTTTACCACTGAGCTACATACCAAGTCTTTTGGCCTTGATCTAACTTTGTAGACCAGAAAGGACTTGAACAGGTAATTTTGCTGCCTCAGCCTTCCAAGTAGCTGAATGACAGGCCCATGTTATCAGTCCACTGCCTGTCATACTTTAAACTGCAGTTTGTATCCCCCAAAAGTGGAAAAGGCCCTTCCCTCCAGATGTGCCACCAGCCCTGTTTCCCATCTCAGAATGGCTGCCTGTTTTGGGTTCTTCTGCCTTAGTATTAGTATTTACAGGTGAGCCTTTGAATTCTCACACCTGTTTGCATGATTTGCTTCCTCTTTCAAAAGAGGAAACTGATTGAACGGTGAGGGAATCACAGGGCCAATACATAGAACTAGGAGTCTACCCCACACAGCACAGCTTCATCTTGCTAAAGTGTTTCTCATTGGAATGTCCATCTGAGTTGAGGTTCCCTGGAGCCACTGGACCTGAGAAGATGGGAACATTAGGTTGAGGAAGCCAAGCCAAAATTCTTTGTCTGAAATGAACCCTAGAGCAGGTGGTGAATGGCCAGAGCATTTCATGTGGGCTGTGATGGTTTAGGACAAATGCTGGCCTTGAACAGTGCCTGGCCCTGCTCTCTTACTTAGCCACATTCTGGATTAAGGAGACCTGAGAGGGTGACTGTTAGAGACTCCAAAGGCAAGTGTGCCAGCCTGAGCCTTTGTCTACTAATAGGCTACTCTTGGACCCAAAGTTCAGCCTGGCCTGTTTGGCTATAATTCTTTCTACAGTTGGCCTGATGCTTTTTGGACAGAAATCCATGAGAAGGACTTTTTTATTTGTTTCAGTCTAAAGCATTTCAAGAAGTGAACTTGAGTTTTCCAGTACCATCCCCAGTTGCCCTCTTCTGTCTCAATAGGGCTAATCACAGTGAAACAGTATCAGTTAGCTCCAAAACAGAAATACAGATGGAAAATATTTAAACAGAAGTCAGATTTGAGTTATGGCCAAAAATTGTGTAACCAACGGAGAAATCAGAGAGCTAGCATGATGGGCATAGAGAGAGAAGGAACAGGTGGTGTGGAGAAAGACCTGTTTTCTAGGGTGAGCAGTGAAGGAATGTTAAGAGGAAGCAAAGCAGTGAGCTACCAAGCCAAAGCAAACACAGGCTGCAAAGCTGCGCACATGGAGTATCCATAAGGAAGAGGGCCAAGGCAGACACAGCAGAGAAGAGGGCTGGAGGAGTCACAGTTCCCTACTTAGCAGCCAACCTCTAGGGAGCCAGGACCAGTGCTGCCTCCTGAGATGTCCCTCAAGTGACTCAAACGGGGCATCTCTGCCCCTTAGACTGTGTGCTCTGGCCGCTAAGGCATGTGTGCTGAACAATGAGCCACTAGACCTGAGAAGCCCAGCAACCTCCTTTGGTCTTTGTGCACCTCTACCATCCTCATTCCCAAAGTAGACCTCAAAGAATGTTAGATAGAAAGATTGTGTTCATCAGACTTTCCCTGCTGTGAACATACCTGAAAGAAACCATCGTACATGAGGAAAGATTTATTTTGGCTCAGAGTTTCAGGCATTTCAGTTCTCTATCTCTTGTTCCTGAGCTTCTGGGCCTGTGGTGAGGCATTACATCATGGCAGAAAGGCAAGGTAGAGGAAAGCTGGTTACCTGATGACAGGCAGAAAGCAGAGAAAGCAAGAGAAGGGGTCAGGGACAAAATATACCCTTCCACAGCCTCCAAGGACCTCCTTACTGTGAATAGGGTCCACCTCTGAGTTTTTTCCATCTAATTACAACTCCATCAGTGAATTACTGCACTGATACGGTTCAAGCCGTAAATCACAACCAAACAGGTGAGCCATTAGGATACATTTCAGATTCACACCAACCCAGGGGCGATGCAAGTAAGTGTTTCCTCTATTGTCTAAAGCAGTTGTCTATATGACATTGTTTTATTTTAACACCTGCTTGACTTTGGGCTTCCTCAGGGAGTGAAACCTGTTACATCTCATGATTACCATGTTAACTCACATTTGTTGAGACTTTACCATGTGCCAAGTTCATTTTATTCTCGTAATCATGGCCATGTTATAGATGGAGTGCTAAAGTAACTTCCCTACTGAAACACTGCTAATAAATAGTGGGAGTGTTGTTTGAGAACAGTCAGGGTGACTAAAGACACATGCCCCCCTCTAGTGTAGCTCCAGATCCCTAGGAGACTGACATCATTAGGAGACAGTGGAGGGGGGCTGGATATGTGTATGGGAAGCAGGTGTGGGGAGGCAAGGACTAAGTAAGTGATTATTAAGTCACCAGGATCTGGCACTGGGAGAGAATGACCTATTTCATGAAGCAGATTCTTTGGTTTAGAGTCATAGTCCGTGGGCCAGGTCAGGGAAAAGCCCAGAAAACACATGTGGCTGTAGTAGACAGAGAAAAAAGCATTAGCCAGAGCCTGAGGAAAATGGTATGGAATTGAGGCTCAGGCTCAACTCGGGGTTCTTATGAGGCTAGAAAGGAGGTACCACGTCTGCTCCGCACTGCAGAGGTGAGAGGATCTGGACTAGAGTAACAGGAGATAATTCAGAGGAAACAGCAAAGGATGGATCTTCCATGGGTGTCTAAAGATTTCTAAAAGTCCTTTACTGGTTTTTTGAGTTGAATTTTTTAATTAAGAGACAATTATTTTTTGATTGTATAAATGACATTTCATTATTATAGGGATTTTTGAAAACTACAGAAAGGCATAAAGAAAAGAATAGCAATCCCTTAGAAGGTCAACTTAATATTCTGTTATGCTGGACTCATGTACATATAAAATATTAGTTAAAATAAAAATTTAAATTTATTTGTGTGGATTCCTGTGGGCTGGGAAGATGGCTCAGTGAGTAAAGGCACTTGCTTCAAAGTCTCATGACTTGAGTTCAGTTCCTGGAATCTACATGTTGGAAGGAGAAAACCAGCTCCTGCAAATTGTCCTCTGACCTCCACATGTGTAACGTGGCACTACATGTGCAAGTGTACTCAGAAGTAAATTCCTAAATAAAAGTAATAAAATACAACTTGTACTATAATTGGGTATGAAAAGTGAGTCTCCTAATGAGTGGCTATGGGCTGACTGGACATTCAGCTAGTAAAAGAAATGGAATTTTTTTCTTTTGAAATATTTTTCCTACTGTGAAAAAATATCTGAATGTGCTAAAGATCAAAATTCAGATCTAGACTATCCATTCTTCAGAAAACATATAGGAGAATACTGTTGTTAAGTTGAACAGGGAAGATTTCTTAAGTTGGGCCCAAAAGCACTAACCACAAAGGAAGGGCCTCACAAACTCAACTGTTTTACAATCAGAAGCCTCAGTCCATGAAAAAATAGTTAAAGGCTTCAGAAAAATCACCTTGCTTGCCATAGACGTTCACCACATAGATCATCAATAAAGGACTGCGACCAGAATGTGTAAAGAGTGTGCATGAATCACTAGGAAAAAGAAACCCCTGAGAAATAAAAACTTAGATCTCTACAAAAGCATACACACAATTGGTCATACAGCATTGAATAACAGCCAAAAGCTAGAAATAGCCCAGATGGCCATCAGCTAATGAATGGGTGAATCAAATGTGCTCTCTTCATATTATGGAATATTTTTCACTAAAAATAGATTATTGATAACATGTTGCAGTCCTGACATGGATGAACCTAAAACAACCATGCTAAGTGAAAGAAGTCATTCATAAAGGACTGCATATTGTATTATTTATTTTATAGGAAATTCCAAAATAGGAAAATCCATAGAAATAGCAAATGCTTGCCCATAGTAGAATGAATAAGCAAATACGCCATATTTGTTCATTGAAAAGGACACTGTAGGAATGAGATAATTTGACCACAGCTATGTACAGCGCAAGTATGAATTCCACAAATGTGGTATCAAGTATAGAAGCAAGAAAGGTGCAGGTCTACATGCTGAAACTCAAAACAGCCTAGCTTACATCAGTTGGGAATTCATACAGATGATACTTGCAATATTTGTATATATTACAATTGTATACATAAACTAATTATCACAAAAATCAGAACAATTTTTACCTTGAGGTGTTTGTGAAAGAGAGAAGATTGTGCCACCTTGAGGGGGGGCTCTGGGTGCTGCCAGTGTTCTCCGTGATACGGGTGTGGTTACACAGATGTTTTCTGTACATGTGTTCATTAAAAATATACTTAATGGGTATATGGGTATAAGAGATGACTCAGTGGTTAAGAACACTGGCTCCTCTTGCAGAGGACACAGGTTCAGTTCCCAGCACCCACATGCTGGCTACCAGCCATCTGTACCTCCAGTACCAGGGGATCCAATGCCCTCTTCTGACCTCCACAGTAACTGCATGACACAGGTACACTTATATACGATATGGAGGCAACACATTCATACACATAAAATAAAAATAATTAAAAAAAATTTTAAATATGCTTAATGGCATATCTCTAATATATCTTACAACATAAATGAACATGGAAAACATTTTGATACCATTTTCATGTATTCCTAGGCATATGGATATATGAAGTATGTTTGAAATAATTACTGCATTTTCTGCTTTTCTCACTGAAGATTATATCACAAACATTTTCTGATGTCAACAGAAATTCTTTCCCAAGTTACTTTTAAGGATACAACATTGTTGCCAAATAGAACACTATATAGAGTACTTAGCTCATTGTTAAGAATGGACTAGGTTGGAGCTGGAGAGATGGCTCAGGTGTTAGGAATACGTGCTGCCCTTGCAGAGGACCCAAGTTCAGTTTTCAGCACCCACAAGGTGGCTCACAACTGTCTATAACTCCAATTACAGGGGATCCGATGCCCTTTTCTGGCCTCCCTGAGTACCACACATTCAGGTGGTGCACTTACATAAATTCTGGCATGAGTTAATATTCTCATTTGTGAAACTTCTTGCCCATTTTTACAAGAAGGTATTTTAAGAAATTCTAACCTATGCCTTCATATCTTGGGCTTCATATCTTGGGAGAAAAATGAAGAATCTTAGTTCATTGTTCCAACTGACCCATAGTCTAGGTTCTGTCTCCCTGTACAATTAGCCACACTAACGAACCCTTCTATTTGTGCCTTGAGCATTCAGTGGCTCCTGTATTAACTTGGCTTATGTCTTCTTCTCCTCCTGAGAGCAGAGACCACATCTACGTTGTTAACCTCTGCCTTTAGTTCCAGCACAAAGCCGGCATGGCACAAAAGTGCTCAGTATAGTCACCAAAGAATACATGAATGAAAGGATGAAAGAAATAACAAGGCTAGTATGGTGGCCTGTGCCTTTAATCCCAACAGGCAGGAGGCAGAGGCAGGCAGATTGCTATGAGAGCGAGACCAGCCCGGGATGGTATATATACTAAGTTCCAAGCCAGCTTGGGCTTCACACAGTGAGAACCTGTCCCCAAAACAAAGAAACAAACAACAAAGAATGACATAACAAATGAATTTTGAGGCATCCAGTCTTTCTGTCCTGCCCATGTCCTCTAGGAAGAGACTCGCAGAATCGAGACAGCATGGGTGTCCCAGGACAGGCCTCATGACCAACTGTGAAGGATAGCAGTGAGAACAGGATCCCTTCATGGGCTGTGACTTAGAATAGAGGATCTCTGAAGTGTTTTCTATCTCCTACCCGTACTAGGACTCAGTCAGCTGACCAGGGCCAGGACCAGAGACCGGATGCTAGACCTGAACAGAGAGGAAATGTTTGCTTAAAAGAAATGCAGAGTTATTGGAAGAACAGACTTTCTAATTGAAAGGATGAACTTTGGGCTAGTGAAATGGCTCAGCACGTAAAGATGCTTGATCTGCAAGCCTAGTAAACTAAATTTGATCCCAAGAACCCATCCAAAGGTAGAAGGTGAGAACTGACTCCACAAACTGCCCTCTGGCCTCCACCACATACGTGCACATACAGAAATAATAAAAACAAAAGTGAAGAAAAAGACAAACTTTTCTATTTTTTGCAGCTCACTTTTCTGACCATACAAGTAAAAAATCTGTAAAGAACTGGCAAAAGTCCAGAACTTAAATTTTTAAAAATTATTATTAGAATTTGGAAAACCTTAAATAAAACTGATTTTTCCATTGCTCACCTCAAAAGAAGAGGCCATTGATTGCTAAAGGTGCATGCCTTCTATACCCTGGAGAAATGTTCAAAAAACTATGAGATTTCTCTTCTTGTTTATGAGAACCAGGAACAAAAAAAAAAAACATTTCCTGTTAGAATCTAAAAGTGGGAAAAATAGTTCACACATGTGACTTAAAACTATTTTGGTTTTTTTTTTTTTTAATCTCTTCTGGAAAGAGACAAAATTCTGCACAATGGAAAACTGAAAATTCTCCAATTTCAAGATGAGTCAGCAGATAACTCCTCCCTGACAGTGAATCCTAGAGCTTATGGAACAGATAGGCTGCTTTAACAGGAAATCAGCTCTGTCTCCTGGCCTGCAGGGCCCATAATCATCTGAATATCTTTCATAGGTGATATGTCTCTCTTTGCCCCTTGAAATTTATTAGGAACAGAGCCTGGTACTCCCAGGACGGTGTCTACCCTCAGGAAAGGATCTGTGTACACAGGAATGTGATTACATCAGACTCCCTCTTCCACCCAAACTCTCCCCTCCTCTTCCCTCGTGTGGCGCCAGCTGTTACGGCTGCCAGCTTTCAATTAGAGAGGTTCCTATTTGCAGGGAAATCATCAACACCTGGCTCCGTGCTTTCATCTCCCTCAATCCTTCTTCTCTTCAAATTAATTTCTTCTTTCCCTAAAGGGAAAATGCTTTTGCCCAGGATTCTTAAGCTTCAAAAACTTGGTCACTCAAGGAATGGCAATGAGGAAAGCAAAGAGGTGGGAAGAGAGGGTGAGTTCTCAGGGTCATCCAAGAGATTTTGGCAATTCTTGGGGCTTTAATTGGTGCCTTTTGATTCCTGAGATGGCACTACTGTGTGTGCCAATCACTTGCGTACGCTTAAGGGGTGAAGCTGATGCCTTCTTATTCCCAGTGGAATTGGGATGTGGAGAAAGGGTGCTTAAGAATGTCAAATCCCCGAACAACAACAGTAATCAATTTAGTAACTCCCCAGTTTCTCCCTAAGTCTGAATCCGTTTGCTTCTTCTCCCTCAGAATTTTCTTTGTAAAAATGACATAAATGTAATGCAAACTGGAGCAGCAAGAGTTGAAAGGGTGGTGTCATTCTTTTTCACAGGCCCCAGAGCTAAGCAGACGCAGACGCGCTAATCAAAGCACTGGTCATGGGTTTTGCTGAGGCTCAATTGGTAGAGTACTCACCTGTCATACATGAAGCCCAGGTTCCATCCCCAGCACTGCATAAAATGGGGCATGGTGGCACATGCCTGTAATCTCAGCACTTTGGAGGTAGAGGGAGGAATATTCAGAAGTTCAAGTTCATCCTCAGCTACATTTGGAGTTCAAGGACAATTAAGACTACATGAGACCTTGTCTCTAAAAAAAAAACAGTAACAATAATTTTAAAAGTGCTGGTCACCTAGTCTCTAGCTGCTCACAGCCATCTCTCCTTTGGGGGGTAGTAGTCAGTCTTGCTGGCCTTTTCTCTTCTCCAGTGGGATCAGTCTAATTGGAACAGTGGGCTAGAAGAACTGCCTCTCCCCATGAGTCTGCCCAAAGTTCCCACATACTGGGAAGTTGATCATTTCTCTCTCGGGATGGCCAATGGAGCATAACTTGAATCTATTTTTAGCAATAAAGGCTGCCAACAGAGCCTGGGCATTTGCAAAAAGTCACAGTGAGACAGGTTTTCCTACTACGTCCCTCTGTACCATTTCAACAGTCTCTGTTACACAGATTTGGCAGCTCTTCAGGGATAAAGGTGTGTTACATATCTAGACTCAGAACATGGAGGTTTCAGTGGAAATTAATACAGCTGAGTCTTCTCTGAGGCGTCAAGATAGTTTAGACAGTTCAGACAGAGGATCCCTGTGTTGCCTATGTTGACGCAAAAGCACAATTCTCATCTCAAAGGTCATAAGAAACAGTTTATTCTGGAGCCAAATATGAGTGACCATGGTCCAGGAACACAGATTTAGGTTACCCCAAATCCATGTTCCAACATGGCAACAATTTCATGGCGTTTTTATTAACAGAACAAAGAAAGCCATACATCAAGACATTTTTCAAATATATTGCTGGAACATTAAGTAGGTGGCAGGGCTAATGAGAAATCTCAGCTATAGGTCTCAGATGCTGTCTAATTGACACTCAGCCTTTTGATTGCTGGAAGCTGGTGATCTAAGTTAGTGTGGACAGGGAAGAAAGCTTATTGGACATTTAATTGGGGCAAATAAAAACGTAGGTACCAGGTGTATACCATTTCAGTGGCATTTGCTACACTTGGCTTTGTACCTCAGTACCCTATCAGAAGATCCATGCGGGTTTGTTTTGTTTTGATTTTTATTATTTTTAATTATGTGTACTTTTGTGTGTCTGTGTAAGGGTATATACATGTGCCCTGCAGAGGTCAGAGGCATTGGATCCTCCTGGAACTGTAGTTATAGGTAGTTGTGAGCTCCCCAATGTAGGTGCTTAGAACCAAACTCAGGTCCTCTGCAAGAGCAAAAATACATGATCTTTACTGCATATTTTTAATGACTACTTTTCTTTCCCTTGTGTTAGAACTGGAAGATAGAATGTCTTTAAACAAACTGTTTATCAGCCAAGAGGTTGCAAATGGACTGGGCATAGTGGAGAACACCTTTAATCCTAGCACTCAAGAGGTAGAAGCAGTCAGGTCTCTGTGAGCTCTAAGCTCTAGGCCAGTCTGATCTACATTGGGAGCTCTAGGCCAGCTAGGGGTATATAGTGAGACCCTGTCTCAAAAAAATAAAAGAAGTTGCAATGGAGTTTTGAATGTAGTTTACTCGGAAATATTTGTGCCTCTCCTGAGCATTAAGGCCAAATCATCACCATTTCTGTTTCAGTGGAGACTCACAGCCCAAGAGGACAAAACACGCAACACCAAAACTCAACAAAATGACGTAGGGAAGAAACAGGGTCCCCTTCAACCTTTAGTGCCATTCATAAAAGAATTTAAGAATGGACTCAAATGGTAGGTTTTAAGGCTTTTTTTTTTTAGAATTTAAGGAAAAATCCTAAGGGCAGGCATGCTATAAATTGTAGCAGCTGCCTCGATTCACCAGCTAAACTAGCAAGTTGGATCTTTATCCAGATCAGAGATTGCTATTCCCTCGACCAGTTAATCTTATGGGGCTTTTTGCTACCTTAAGAAAAGAAGATCTTCTTCCTGGTGTTTGCGTTTCCACAGATCTGCTTATGTGTGTGAACCATGAAGCCAAACCATCAGGGTACAAATTCTAGGGACCACTTTCTAGCTATATGATATCGGGAAAGTTACTTACGGTTCCAACCTCTCCTCCTTGTGAAGCAGCAATAATAACAGTACCCATTTTATAGCGCTGCTGGAAGTGATTAGGAGTGCTTGCTGATGTTCAGAAAAGTGTAGTCTCTCCTTTTCTTCTTTATACCGCTTTCCTAACCAAGCTTTCTTTAACATTTTGGGCTGCTCCAATATCTTGTATTTCTTAATTTTTTTTCTCTAAAGCTTTCTTCTCCCCAGCATGTAGTTGCTAGTCAGCCACGTCTGTCTGACCTCCACGCAGGCTCTAAACCAGCTTAGCTTTCTTCTCCCTGCCATTCTCCTCCTCAAGGCAGCTGCTGCAATTTATGGCTCACCTGCCCTCAGGATTTTTCCTTAAATTCTAAAGAATTGTCTTAAAACTTCCATTTGAGTCCATTCTTAAATTCTTTTATGAATAGCACTAAGGATCCTTTAAGGGAACCCTGTTTCTCCCCTGTGTCATTTTGTTTAGTTTTGGTGTTGTGTGTTTTGCTCTCTTAAATTGTGAAAAAGCTCGACATCCCTTCCTGATAAAAGTCTTAAAGAGGCTTGGAACGGAAGGAATTTATTTCACTTTATGGGGAATCTAGGGACACATGAGACTTCACTACTGTTCTCAAGAAGTTGAAAGCTAAACTCATGAAAAATGTGGACTGACATTGGGTCGCTTGCACTGAGACAGTTCCAGCAACATTACTGTGGCTGACACCCCTGGTTGTCAGTCAAAGGCTAGTCCCCCAATGCCTTTCATATTAACCACACCCTGATGTTATTCAGGCATTGTGAGTTCACCTCAGAACCCACTGGTTCCTTCCCTATTTATCCCAGTTATGATCATTATATTTTTCTTATTATTATTGACTTTTGTAATGGGCATGTAACATAATTTTGGCTACTCAGATAATGATGGACTCTGAGCAGGTTTGGCCTTTTTGTCATTGTTTTGTTTTCTTTTCACTCTAGAAAAGCAGCACAGTGAAGAAACATTCTTTCTCTCTTTCAGTCTTCACTGTGGCAAAGTGAGAAGGTCATATTCATGGCTGCCTGAACCATCTGATCACCAGAAGATAAACCTGGGACAACTGATGAGTCCACCTGGAAGGCCAGGAAAGATGGAAAGCTCCAGCTTCTGTATTTAAAATTAACGAGCAACTATTTCACATATGAGGGGACTTTCCATATGAGACAGTGCATCTCTTTATCCCTAATGCCCCGATGAGTTACATAGGGTCTTCATTCCTTGTAGCCAATGGTGTCCTGATTGATATAATCTTAATACTTCAGTGTACATGTCATCATGCTATTTTATAAAAGTGGAACCATGGGACTCATGATCATAATGTATACTATCTCACCGTTGTGATAACCACTTGTGGTACTTTGAATGAGAATGCCCCCCCATGGGCTCTAGTATTTGCCCCCAGTTGGTGGAACTGTTTGCAGATATTTAGGAGGTACCACGGCACTGGGGGTGGGCTTTGAGAGTTCAAAGCTTTGCTCCATTTCAAGTTTCTCTGCTTTCTGTGTGTGCTCAAAGATGTGAGCACTCAACTTCCCCGGCTGCCTCCTGCCATGCCTCCCTACTATGATGGACTCTCATCCCTCTGGAGCCATAAACCCCAATAAACTCTTCCTTCCATAAGTTGTCTTGGTCATGGTGTTTTATCACAGCAACAGGAAAGTAACTAATACACTGCTGTACATAGACCTTTTCCCCCTTTATTCTCATCCTGTCTGGGATATCTTGTCACTCTGCTCTGTCTCAGTTACTCTTTTCTTCTTGGATCCTAATGTTCAGAAGAACCAGGAAACGAGCCGTGCGTAGCTGCCATGATGTAACTGGGTTCACGTGTGGGTTCTGCCACGTGCCCGGTGTTTTGCTGGTGCCGCCTTCAGCAGCTGCTCACTGGGATCTTCTCCTTGAGTGCCTGGAGGAGGATGGGGATCAGCAGCAATACAAGTCCTCAAAGTCACCTCACAAGATTCAGCTGCTCCTTTGGCCATCATTGGAGAGAGTCTCAGACCAGGGATGGCTACTCATGGGTTCAGTGAAAAGCCAGCTCTCAGATGGTCATTCCCAGTGTTAGTGGACATTATGTAGCTAGAAAGATGGACAAGGCAAAATAGTGAGTTTACAGAAAAGGGGCACAGCCTTAGGAATTAGACAATTACAGAGTCAGAGTGCAGAATCGACTCTATCACAACCTCACCCGGTGACCTTAGGAAGATAACATAATCCTCTCACTCTCAGTTTCCTCATCTATAAAATAACTGAGTTCATCACCAAGTAAAGCCCAGTGATTTGAAATGATGGTTATTCAATAGCCTACCCTCAAAAAATAAATACAATATGCTGCTTTGGTCAAGTTCAGGTAATCTTCTACAGCTCTATCTTGTCTAAGCATAAAACAAGAGAGACTAAATTCCGAAAACTACATCTAATTCTTCCTGAAGATAGACAGTTCCTTGTAGCATAGCTCCTGCTGTAAGCCAGTTTGAATTGGACTATCACAGTCCAGAGTCCTGACTAATACAGCATTATTTACAATCAAGCTCATGTTTATGAGCTTGATCCCAGTACAATTCCAAACACAGTCAATTCCCAACCTTTCATGCTTCTAAATTTCCAGGTTGTTTATTCAAGTACTTCCATCTATCCTGACTGGCTTGATAACTTAACCTTTCTATGTACATGGTTCTCAACATGTTTTTAAGCTTTGCAATGAATGGTAGGAGCATGTTGTAAGAACTCCTGTGCTGGGAGACATAAACAAACATCTACCCCATCCTTATAGGGCATCAAGAAAAAGCAAAACAAAACAAAATATATTTCCACCAAAGTCTAACTTTGGGAACCAATGAGTTTTGGAGGTTTTCTTACAGAGTATGGATGAGGGATTGCTGTGATGCCCCAAAGCAACCAGACCACCAGAAAGTCACCCCAGCACGGAGCGTGTGGATGATGGCTTCCCCACAGTGTGCACAGACAGTCTCCATGTTGCATGGAGGGTGTGGATGACGGCTTCCCCAAGTGTGCACAGACAGTCTCCATGTTGCATCCCACTGTCTATCTACTTTAGCAACTCCCAGGATCATAAGGGAAGGTGGGAGGAGTGAGTGAGAGCAGGTCAAATGACCTACTTCCTACCTTGCCTTCTGTGAGGGAACATAAACGGTCAACAAGCCTGATGCTGAGGGTCCCTACAAGCAGTCACAGCTGCTCTGACGAAGATGATGGCCATCACACCTGAAGGGATAGTACTATACAACAGAGCATAGATTCCGTTTATTTTCTTCACCAGACCAGGTTCAGTTCTAGTTCATAGCAGGCCTGTAACCAGCAAGGTGTCTTCATTGTGACTGGAGACAGTTTTGTCACTGGAAACTGAGCATGGCTGAGCATATCTGGTGGCCTGGTAAGGTGACTCTTTCTGAAAAGAACCATTCTCAAAGAGGGTAGAGTCCAACACACAAGCTCTGTAAAAATAAAATGCCTCGGTAAACATCGAAGCAGGGGGGACTCCAGGCACAAAAACAAGTAGGATAGGGCTAGGGATGAGGCTCAGTGGCAGAACACCTGCCTACCACTTGCTGAAGGCATTCAGCTCAATTCCCAGAATCACACAGCACGAAGAAGAAGAGAAGGAGCTGGGGAGATAACTTGTAAATCACCGAGACCACGAGCAGCACAGAAAGGGCATACTCTAGAACAGTGCAGCCTCCCACTGGTAAGGAGAAGCCACCACGTGACTTCAACACCAGTGAGGGCGAGTCAGTCCATTTCCACGGGTGTCGGCAGCAATGATCACCATACTATATGCAGAGATTTGGGTGACAGAGTGAGTACTAACAAACAGGTCCAGTGGTGTGGGGCACTGCTGGAAGGAAGCCCCTAGCATCTAGTCAGTAAGAAACAACAGAATCATGCCAGTTACGGGAGTGTTCTTCAAGGTTTCTCAATAAATCCTGGGGGTAGTGTTCTGGTGTCTGAACACTGTAGCAGAAAAGCATCTCGTGGCATCCTTGAGCGGCAGTCTCTAGAGAAACATGAGTTATGCTCGAAAGTTACATTCTGGGGAAGGACTCAAGGGCTGCTGCCAGGCTGCCATTTGGCTCTACAGGCTCTTCCCGGAAGAGCTGCACTTCCCCCAGCCTCTTCCAAACTCTTGCTGCTGTTATACTGCTGAGACTCAGTACTGTTCTCTTCCCTCGATACTTTTCCTCAAAGCATCCCCTTGATCCTTGACTGGCCCTTCATTAGTCCCATGGTTATATTCCATTTTCTGACTCCAACTCTATTTCATTTTTGTTAAATTTAATTTTTAAAAAATTTCGCTTTATTTATGTATATATGTGTGCACCTGGTCATTTGTATGTGTACCATGTGCATGCAGTACCTACAGAGGCTAGAAGGCACTAGATCCCCTGGAACTGAAGTTACAGGCTGTTGTGACCTGCCTGATGTGGGTACTGAGAACCCAACCTGGGTTCTCTAGAAGAGCAGCAAGTCATCCCTAGTGCCTAGCTATCTCTCCAGCCCCCTATTTAATTTTTAGAATTTGAACTCTTATTTGGGTTTGTGTTCTGTCATTTTTCTCACAATTATAAAAATCAGACTCAAATTTTATCTTGTTTCTCATTCTTTTCTCTGATGGTGTGTTTAGCTGTCAAGATTTGAACTCACCTGATATGAAATGCAATCTGTGGTATTCAGAGGGCCAATGGGTGTGTGTCAACACAAGGTGACCCAGAAGTCTATGATGGCTTCAGAGTGTAAATATAAGTTTGATTAACCCTTCATTTCTCATTCACAGCTTGTGAAATATTGAAGTAAGTGTAGAAAAGTTTCCTTCGGATGAGGTTTTGGAGTGATAGAAACCATGCTAATGCTTTGGCACTGCTGGGGCACCCATAACTAAATCTTGGCTTACGCTGTTGGAAATTGCCTGTTTCCTGGCTTCCTCAGATATACCCATTCCTGCAGTTCACCCAGCAGCTTCCATCTGCACGGGCAGATGTCATGCAGTGTGACCATTGATGACCTTGTACAACCTGGGGTCCCTGGGCTCTTAGGTGCCCCTGGGTTTCTGACTGTCTAAGCTAAGACAGCACTTGGTGGGGAACCTGCACAGTCTGACCTCTTACTCCAGGTTGGACCCTGGGAAGAAAGAAGGCAGAAACTACTCTGCCTCCTTGCTGGTTTCCCCTTCAGGTGGGCAGAGCCATGAGAACTACATGAGGAAAATGTAGGTAACCAGGTTGCAAATCACTCTCTACAATTCCCCTTTCATGTTGAGCAAGAGACCACCCGCATAAACAGAATATCTTCAGGGTCGTCATCCAAGAACAGAAGACGAAGACCTGTGGGTGCTGGGGATGGTGCTCTCTGCCCTCTGGTTCAATTCCAGCTTCACAGGATCAGTAAATAAACTTCCTTCTAGTTGGTCATGACATCTCAGCCTAGAAACAGCAATGTTTGTTTTCAAAGAAATTACTTCCTGCTGCAGATGTGGGTGCCTCAACCATTGCATTCTGGAGGCTACCGGAAAGAGAAGGGAAAACAGGGAACGTGAACACAGTGCAAGGAAAATGGAAAAGGGAAAATGAGTCTCTGACGGCTGCTGAGTGCTCTCTGTCCTGAATGAATGCAAATACAGTGGGACTCGACTTCATTTTCTTCAACCTCCTCTTCTTGTAAATTACAACTAGAGACATATTTTTGAACAACTCAAGTAACTAACATTTATTTGTGCTCAGTTACCAGGCATTTGTGCTTTATCTGTTGATGCATTTGAAAAGGTAGAAGCCAGTATACCAAGCAAGGGAGGGAGAAGGAGGAAGATCAAGTTTGTACTTGGCTACATAATAAGTTTGAAACCAACCTGGGCCTGGGCTTTAAGACTGTCTCAGGAGATTTTTTTTTTAATTAATTATTTTTTTATATGTATGAGTGTTTTGCCTGCATGCATACAAATGTACCCATTTCGTGCAATGCCTGTGGAAAACGAAAGACGGCATCTGATCCCCTGGAACTGGAGCTACAGACAGTTGTTAGCTTCCATGTGAGTGCTGGGAACTGAACCCAGGTCCTCTGCAAGAGCAACCAGTGTTCTTAACCACTTGAGCTACCTCTCCAGCCCCCAAAGAATTTTCTTAATTAAAAATAATTGAAACAAGGTGTGGTGGCACTTGAGAGGTAGACTCAAGCAGATCTCTATGAGATCGAGGCCAGCCTGGTCTCCATAGCAAGTTCCAGGCCAACTGGGGTACAAGTAAACTCTGTCTCAAAAAGACAAAAAAACCCCAAACAAAAGTGAATACACAGTACTTGTATTGCGTTGTCTGAATAAATACTTCTAATGTAGTTGCGTGCTAGATTGCATTTTCTTCTCCATTTTCTACGGTGCAGAAGAATCACTTTTAGCATGAAGGACAAACGGATTCTTCTTATACATTACCATTCTTCTTATACATTACCGTTTGGTGAGAAATTGTATCTCTTTAGAATTTCACTCCCATTTAAGTCAAGATTTGCATGCCTCGATTTGGGGATTTTGCCCTCATTTCTAATGGCCTTGTTTGAAGCAAGGCTATTGTGCGAGTTACAAACTTAAAGTCTGTGACCAGTGAGGAAGAATAAGTTGCAGATACACAACATTGAGACAGGTGGCAGAGGACAACAGAAATCATGTAGGCAACCCATTTCTGCATTTGCGTGCTATTGTAGTTTCGATATGAAATGCCCCCCATTGGCACATATACTGGGTCCCCAGCTAATGGTTCTACTTTGGAAGATTGCGAAACCTTTAGAAGTCTTGTAGAGGAAGCAGACCCCTGGGGAGCAAACCTTAAGGTTTTGTAGCCAGGCCCCCTTCCTGACTATAGATACAATGTGACAAGTTGCCTCAGGCACCAGCTGCCATGTCTTCTCTGTCATAATAGACTATGTCCATGCAAGATATGAGCCAAAATAAACCCTTTCTCCCTTAAGTGGCTTTTTACCAGGAGTTTGATACAATAAGGCAAATAACTAGTACATGAACCCCCTGCTCTTTTATCCTCACATTCACTTCCAGTAACATAATGAGAAGGAGAGTCCCCAAAAAGCTGCATCTTAAAACTAAACCTTCTGCAAGAGCTGATTAGCTGATTAGAACTTCAGTGATGGGGGTGAATTTGAAGTGTTGCAAGTCCAGAGCCTAATTTTCATTTATCTTGGGCCATCTTTAGCCCCTAAATAGCCACTCTTTGACTACCTTTGCTTCTGACTTAACATCCTGTGACTGGCAGAAAAAAGCCTTTTGGAATGTATTAATTTCCACCCACCAAAATGCTGAGTGTCAGTATCTGGGCATCCGAGCCTATAGCTGAGATTTCTCTTTTGCTGTAAATGCCTATTTAATATTTCCACCGATATGTTTGAAAGGTGTCTTGATTTATGATTTTTCTTTGTTCTGTTAGTATAAAAACTTCACGAAACTGTTACCATGTTGGAACATGGAATTTGGGGTAACCCGAATCTGTGTTCCCAGGCTATCCACTCATATCTGTCTCTTCACCTTTAAGGTGAGAGCTGCGCTTTTTTTTAGTGGATTTTATCAATATCCACAGTATGCTGACAAAGTCTATCAGTGAACAGGGAGTGAACGGATGAAATGGAGACCATGAAGAAAAGTGCCCAACTCTTAAGAGGGGAAAGCTCACTTTCCTTGCATTTCAGTCTCAACGGTGTGATATTTAAAAGGAGAAAACCAACATAAAAGAGGAGCTCTGGGATAAATCAGGAAGGGTGGGACTCAAGAAACAAATGGAGGATGGGAAGACAGCAATGCAGAGAAGAGTGGGTGTGGACACAGAGCAGGCAGCAGATGAGCCCTGAGTGGTGAAGGGTCGGCGTAGGGAGGTGCCAAAAGGCACTCAGAACAGATAATGGCAGCTTGGGGAAGGTGAAGCAATCACAGGAGTGGAGCTGGGCAGGGAGTGGACCCAGCATTGAAGAGACTTAACAATCCATCTGGGGAGAGACTGGAAAGAGGACAGAGTGGAAGGAAGAGCAACGATGGCCCCAGTCCAGAGAGCTGTGCATGGGGAGTCTCAGAGCAGTGACTCACTGTCCCACTCAAGAGCGCCCCTGGGCTGGACAACTTGAAGTCATCAGGAAGCTTAGCAAATTAAGAAGTTATTAAAATATTAAGGGTAGAGCCAGCTATTGCTGCCAACTTCATATGATTAATGTTGGAGCAGCCAATTCCAGCCCTATGGAATCTGTCTTGTCTTTGAGAAGTCACAGGGAATAAGTCACTCTTATCCTTCCCCTCTAAAACCCTGTGGTTTCCTTTAATACTCTGTAGAGAGCTTGTCTCCTCTCTACCCAGGGTGACTTGGCTAAGTGATCAGTGTTATTAGTGTGGAGAATGACCAGTCCACATCTTAGAAGATGGGGTCTCACCTGTGGGGAGGGCTACTTTGAATGCCCTCAAGTTGAAGTGGGAATCATAGAAATGGCCCCTAAGTTTCTTCTTGCCTATTGGAAGTGGCTTTTTCATAAAGCTGTGTATTTCAGAAAGTTATTTTGGGACTACATCATGGTTAACAAGGAAAATGCTTGCTTGCATGGATCAGTGGGAAGAGGAGCAATTTTTAAACTATCCTACAAAATCACTGCCTTAAAAATGATCCATTTGAACTGTCTCATGATTAACTGTTTTGTAGATAAGGATTATCATAGATCCTTGCTTAATTTATACACTCTGGACTTAGCGTAGGTAGGAGACAATCTAGATGTATTAGGTTTCCAGTTTCTGTACCAGATTATCTCTAAACTCCTTCTTTTTTGTTTTTTTTTTCAAACACTCCAAAAATGTATGTATTATGTATGTATTATTCCAGTAAGCAGCCTACCTGCCTTATACTACTGTCCAAACCAGTGTTCCTTTCTGCCACTCTTGGTTTCCATCACCTTCTCTCCAGGATCCTAGAAGTTCCTATTTGACCTCATTGAAGCAACTATGAGTTCTGTGGCTGCTTTCATGTAGACTACCCAGAAGAGATGCTGAAAGTTGCCTGCTCTGCCACAGCCTCACGTAGGTGCTTGGACAAGCATTCTGTGCTTCATGTTATGAAATGCATTCATCCTTTTCCCCCATGTGACCAAGTATGTGACCTTCTCAGCCATTCCCTGTGTGTAGCCCATTTCAGAGGCAGTGTCTATCTTTCTTAAATTTCATGCTAGCACATAGATCATAGGTCAACTGTATGTTCATAGCAGTAAAGAATGCTGGAAAACTGCAGCTCATTTTTCTTCAAATTTTCTCCATATTTGTATCTTCTGTGCATGCTTCCAGAGCCATCTGGATTTTTAAGGTTGATCAGCATACAACAAAATTCTTTAATAAAACATTTCAGCATATCTATTCATAATTTCAAAGTACATAGAATGCATAGTTAACACACTATGCTCATATGGCTAGCTTATTTTAATTTATCCTCACAAGAGATCAGGTAGATAGTAATGTCTTCATCAAGCCAAGAAGAAATCAAGTCTTTGGGTGTTCATATATGGTCCTCACACACAGGCGGAGGGAAGGAGAGGCGAATGGAATCTCGTTCCTCTGACCAGAGACCCACAGAAATACAAGAGCAGGATGTTGGTGAGAAGCTTGAAGAAGGACTGAGCAAGGGAATGGGAAGGCAGCTCTACCCTGTCACCCCATTCTCTGCTTTGAATACGATCCAAGAAGCTTGGGTTCAGAGGCAGGTCAGAGAACAAAAGTTATAATTACTGAGTGAGCGACTGTTGAAATGAGCCACAAACTTTCTGGTTTCCTCTTCCCTTCTGGAATCCTGTGTGATAATGGTTTCCAATTTATGCTGAGGAGACTTCGCATTTAAAGATTCCTCAGGGTTCATACAAAAGCCTTGTAGAGCTTGTCTGCCGTGCCACATTCATCTGTTTTAGATATTAGGCATCTGCATGAGATTTAATTTGAAGAAAAAAAGCATTCTGTTACTTAGGAAAATTCTTTGGAAATCATTGTACAGGGCTGTTTAACCTCTGGTCCTGTTTAGTTCTCTAGGACATCTGGATAATTTTCAGCCAAGGGATTTGTCACTCGCAAGGTAAATAGTGACACAGGAGAGTTAAGAGGTTGGGATGATGATCATTCTTAAGATATGGGATTAGAAGTCCTTGGGGACTTGATTATGCAGGGTCGGGGAGGTGGCCCACCCAGCCAGTGATGACTGAATTCTGAAGCAGTCCGGATCACTGCATAAAATGTGTGCTGTACAAACAGGAACTTGAAAAATGGACGCAGAGGGCCACATTCCAGACTTCACCTACACCTGTGCCGGTATTCCCAATTAGTGATCCAAGTTCACACCATTCCGGACAGACTTGTAGGTCTAGCTCATTTCGGGTCAGCATCCTGGAACAGATAATGAATCAGGAACAGGAATGGACTGAAATCTAGACTTATTTACCTAAGCTCCCATTCTCATCCTTACCATCCTGGACCTCCATCAAAAATCAACAAGCAAGTTTTGATCCTATAAAGGAACAAACAGAGCTGTTGTTAGAAGTAATTTGGGGGATTCTGAAATCACAGTGCCTTAGAAGAAGGAAAACAGGACGAGCAAAAGAAGGAAAATGCTCTTCTTTCCCAGAGCTTTGTTTCACAGAAACCACACTAGTCCACAGTGTGACCTGATTGAGGAAGAAAAGCCAGAGAAAGATGACTCCTGGGTGTCCTTGGCCTGGGGCTGAATACTGAGGTGCTGCCACGGGTTTGCACAGTAACTCCCTGGGACTGGGAGCACTGAGTCTGCGTGTTCCTCCTGGTAATTACACCTCCCTATGGCAGCGCCAAGCCTGCTGCCACACCAGGCTTTGTGGTGGACTGGGAACTTGATAGCATCACATTATGCAGTTATGTGGGAACTCTGGTTTCTGGAACCGACTGAGGTTCCCAAGCTCTGCTCTTGTACTATTTGGGCGTGTCTTGCACAAAACACTCTTTATGTGAAAAACAGACTGAAAGACTCACTAGTCTATTAGATATGTTTCAATAGCAACACGAAACAGACTCACTTCTTTCAAACAGTTCTTCTCAAAAAAGGACAAAAATTAATAATAACAGTAAATAATTTATTTCCTTGCCTGGGGATTCTCCCCTAGCTGATTTGAATACTATCCTTTTGGGTGAATTTAATGATTCATGAATTTTGAAGTAGCACAGTAATTATCATTAAGGAAGGAGGCATCTAAAATTTGTTTCTTAAGGATATTAGTGAACTTAAAGGAAGACAACTATAATATTTAGGATTGAATGAAAATAAGCAGAAGAAAGTGATAAGGATTTAAGATTAAAATCTAATTTTTTATGCTTTTGTTAAGAACCAAATACCCAGGGCTGGAGAAATAGCTCAACGGTTATAAACATGAGCAGCTCTTGCAGAGGTCTTGAGTTCCATTCCCAGCACCCATATCAGGAGGCTCACAACTGCCAGAAACTCCAGATCCAGGAGATCCAATACCTCTAGACTTTTGGGCACTTGCACTCATGAGCACATATCCCAACACATACACACACAAATAATAAAAAGTAAAGAGAGGTTCGCCTTTAATCCCAGCCCTTGGGAGGCAGAAGCAGGTGAATCCCTGTGAGACCGAGTCCAGCCTGGCCCACATAGTCCAAGTGCACTGGGACTAGGGAGGCCCTGTCAAAAAAATAAAATAAAAGAGGGGTTGGAAAGATGGCTCAGCAGTTAAGAGAACTTCCTGTTCTTGCAGAGGATCTGGATTTAGTTCCCAGCACCCACATGGTGGCAAACAACCATCCATAAGTCAAGTTCAGGGGATCTGATGCCTCTTCTGACCTCCACAGATATTGTACGCATGTGCACGTACATAAATGCAGTCAAAACAGTCATTCACAGAATAAAAATATATAAAGTTTTAAAAATCTATCTTTAAAAAAAAATGAAATTCCCTGTGACCAGAGGCTCTCCTTTCATCATTGAAAGTGTTGAGAACTGAAATGAGACCTTGCACAGCTATGACTTTTCGTCGCTCAGTGTGAAACAGTATCACTTTGAGCCTTTCAAGTTGTACTCCCATGCTGTGAGTGAGGATTCAGGTGTTAGGGGACTCAACAGATCTTCCTACAGCTGCTCTTAAAGGTATGTTAGGGAAGTTGGAGAATGTGAGTTTCTTCATGAACAAGAGGGAGAAGCTGAGGAGGAGGAAAAAGAGCTTGGGAGATGTGGAAGAGCTACTCAGGAGGAACAGCCAGAGTGTGTGGCTTTCTGCTATATCCCCTGCATGCACGAAGGAGAACTGGGACATGATTTGGAATTTGGCACATCAAATCCAAGAGAATTTCAGACAACGAAGCCTATGTGAACAGCTGGGGTTTGTCATACCAGTGCCTAAGTGCCAAGCATCATGGGAGAACTCTTCCTGACCAATGCCTCTGGGAGCTCCCAGCTTCAGTATGATTGTACCTACGTGTGGGTTGTGCTGGTGATACACTGGAAGCTAGTTTCTTATCAAACTTCATGCACAGGTGAGCTGGCTCACTTGTGGCATGTGTCCGACATTTGCTCACTCTTAAATGACCTAGGAAAAAAGCTAAAGATAGTTCATCATGGGAGTTTCCAGAGGTAAGAGTTTAAAGTCTGGGATGATGGAACTTCATAATTATTTGCAAATGACTTTCACATAAGGAAAATTTCAAAAGCAAAGCAAATGACCACTTGAGTATCTAAATCATTACTATAGGAAATCACCCCAAAACCTTCATCAGAAGATAGTAAGTCTGTTTCTGACAAACTGGTTGTATTGGGGGGACAGTTTCACATTTAAATTCAGTATATCTATATTTGCATTTGCTGTCAAATCTGGTACAATGCTGTGTTTGAAGCTGGAAACTCTGTTATACTTTCTTCTAAGCTCTTTACACTTCAGCCAGAAGGCACAGGCAGGGGAAGATGCAGACATTCCAAACAATGCTATTTTCCCACGCAGTGTTCAGTACAACCAGCATGGAAACTGATCAGAGAAGAATGACTGACTGGCCTTGAAAAAAAATCTAAAAAGTCCTGTAGATCCACATAGGAAGTGTGAATGTCCCTCCCTAAAATCACACAAATGATTGTCAAAATACATGCTGGTGCTCTGAGGGGGGAATGTGTCATCCAAACGTCTGTTAGAAAGCTATTATCAGAAATGATAAGAGGGACAGATTTCCACAGGGTTCCCCACCTGAAAGTGTCAGCAATGAGAGCTAAGGATTCTGTTTTATTGACTAAAGTGTTGGGACTTTCCATAGAGCTGGATTTTTTTTTTACAAACAATCCTGGCCCAAGATATGATTACCCAAAGAGACAGCAGCTGTGGGGTGGGACTCTGTAGCCTCATCTGAGGTCAGTGTTGAGCAAACAAGGCCAGGCGAGAAGAAAGCACCTTGTACAAAGCCTTGGTGATATTTCTCAAAGGACAAACTTGCCAAGGAAAATAGTACATACAGCAGTCGATGCTGTACCAAGATTGAAGTATTCATTAATGGTGATGCCCTTGCTTTCAGAATACTTAGGAGAAAGAACCTTGCTCATATGATTAGGAAAAGAGAGTTTGAAACATAAGGGCCTAAGACTTTATAGCACAACTGGTCTAAAGGCTTGGAACACACGGCCTTTTTTAAGCACTCTCTCAAATGAACATTCTGTAGGATGTGCCTCTTCTACACCTGAGGAAATCTGAGAGCAGAGAGGAAAGAAGGAGCACTGTGGAAGGGTTTGCTTCAAGCCAGCTCAGGCAGATCGGGAACCTGAACGTACTTGCTTCCTGGTGACGCCGTTGTCTTTTCAACAGCTGAGGGATCTCGGTCGTCTCTTCCACATTCATCCATTTATCACATATATGCTGAATGTCTTAGACATGACAGATACTTTGCTAAGTTCTAGAAAAGTCAAAGAATAAGACACAATCTTAGGCCTTATGGCAATGATTTCTACAGCAGTTCTTCACTGGGGAGATGGGAAATATAAATATAAGTTCTCTGTTGCAGGATTGGAAAAATGCCTTTTTCTCTTTGAGATGGGATCTCTCTGTAGCTCCAGCTGGCCTGGAACTTTCTATGTAGACCAGGCTGGCCTTGATTTCACAGAGATCTGCCTGCCTCTTCCTCCTGAGTACTGGGATTAAGGCTGTGCACCACCATGCCAGCAACTACAACTTTTTATATATAACAACATTATGTGAACACCCAAGAAGATTGGAGGAGATGAGGAAAGCGGGAGGGAAAAATGAGGAAATGCTTTTAGGAAGACAAAAATATAGACAGTCATGTGCTAGAAGGCCAGTGTGTGTGAAAAAATAGACAGTCATGTGCTAGAAGGCCAGTGTGTGTGAAAAAATAGACAGGCCAGTGTATGTACAGCTGTGAACACAGACAGCAGAGATTACCTGTGAGCTAGAAGGAAATTTCTTTGTCCAGATTTTGGGTTAAGGAGAAAAGTTATTATGAATCAAGTAACAAAAGATTTTATATCCCAAGTAAGGAAGTTAGAATTAATGCTGTGGACATTGTAGTTCTTGGGAGAGGGGGTGGTGTGAACATATTCTAGCTTTAAATTGTTTTAATTAGTTGTGGCTAAAATTAAATATAGAAAATCAAAGAGTAGCACGTATATATACTCTGAAGAAATCTATTAAAAATGACAGTGAGGGACTTAGGAAAGGAATAAACACAAAAGGACAAAAAGACCTGCGGAGGAGATAGGAGCTGACGATTGTACTTGGGAAATGAAAAGTCAAGAATGAGGATGAGAAAGATGAGGAGAAGGGGGAGGAGAAGGAAGGAGGAGGAGAAAGAAGAGGAGGAGGAAGAAGAAGAGGAAGGAGGCGGAAGAGGAGGAGGTAACTGGTAACTAAGTAGAGTGGGACAAATTACTACACTGAAAATCTACTAAAACTGGGAAGAAGAAACAAGTCACTTTAAAGCATTGAGGAAAGGTCAGGAGTCGATGGGTCTCAGTGCTCATGAAGATAGAGTGGGTGGAAGACAGACTTAGGTCTACATGATTAAGTTATAGAGGTTTCCATGCCTATACGAGCACCTTTCAACTGCCCCAGCCCAAGGCAGGGTGTTTGCTCTCTGGCGGTGCTGAAGCTGCAAAGTTCTGGTCTCTGTGATAGTGGGAGGCAGAGTGAGAGGCTGGACAGGTGAGGTGAAGATTCCACCCTGAAGGATGTCCAAACCTCCCTTAGCATCACACCCAAGCTCATTCTCCACAGGCAACTGGCAAGTTCTTTTAGTCAAAGTGACCAGCCTGAAAGGAAACACCTGCATGGACCTGACATGGAATTTCGCCTGATGAAATGCCGCGACTCCCCTCATCATCCTACGGGGAAGCTCAGTGGTCTTTCTGTCCTGCCCATGTATGTCAGTCTTCCAATCAGATTTTCAATCCCCTTAGCACCACAATATAGACAGGTAGCCAAAGATCTACAAAACTAAAGGAAATTTTCTAATATGAAAGAGAAATTTGAAAGAAATGAGCAGTTTAAAATAAACAGAAATAAACAACAAGACAGAAAAAAGAGACACAGTGCATGAGAGCTTGAAAATCATTTATTAATTAAAAGTGAGTCCACCCATCATTTAACAGGATATTATGCCATAATAATATGAGAACAAGATAAATAATAAAAATTAGAATATAAAAGATATTATAAATCAATGTAAAGGGTTAGAAAGTAAAACTGGGAAGAGCAACCAGAAATCAGTATAAAAAATAGTGATCAAAACTGAGAAAGTACACCAAATGTCCCTGCAAAATATCAGAATACTGAGGGCAAAGAGAAAATCCCAGTGTGTATACATATACATGTATGTATATATATATCTCCTACATAATGAATCACACTGGCATGGAATTCTTAACAGCAGCAAAGACGTCACGAGATGACGAACCAAGAAAAACAATTACCTGTATCCTAGGTAATTTCACACCTGGCCAAGTTCATTCAGAATTAGAAGCAAGGTTCTGTCAGATTTGTGAACCATGCTAGGCATTCAATGCTCACCAACATCTGCTCTCATTACTGCAGCATGCTGTAGCCTAGCCCAACGTATAACCTATGAAAATAACTCCACTATTTCACCAAAAGCTCCTGGCTACCCTGCGACCCACCAGTTCCACTCCTAGGTAACAGATAACCTCCATAAGACTCTTTGTAACAGATATACTTGAAATATCCAAATAATTCTTAGTCACAACACAGTAAAAATCAAACAAAAGAACATTGACACAGATGACTCAAGTGTGTGGAAGAACAAAAGAAAAACAAAAAAGAGCACATCTATATGAGTCACTTCTATGAGGGTCAAGAACAGGCACAATCAATAGTGGTAGAATCAGAACAACCACCATCTGTTAGAGGTGCGGAAGGTGGAGGCTGTTAACCAAGAGGAGCTGGAGGGTCCCTGAAAATATTCAGGATTCTAAATCCTGGTATCTTTTTGTTTTTAAGTTAGCATACAAAGTTCCATTATGTTCCATTATGACATTTTATACATAACTTGTTAATAGTCCTCCCCCTGCTCACCACTGGATGGTGATAACATGTATACAAAACTTCATTGGGCCAGACACTTAAACTTGGTATCCTTATATATTTGTTAGACCTCAATTAAAAAAATAAGTTTAGAAAGAAGCTACTGAAGATAGTTTTACCAAAATTTAAGGATAAACCCAGACCAAAAAAGCTTGGGACACCGGCAGTAGAGGAGCCCACAGAGCACAGAGATGAAAGGACTCCCCAGGCAGAGGGCACACTCAGGGGTGGAGAGCTTGCCCCGCAGTGCTGAAGCCCTGGCTTTGATCATCATCACTGTGAAAACTAAAGAAGGATTTCTCAGGGCTGGCAATATGCCTCAGCAAGTAAAGGGGCTTGCCACGTAAGCCTGACAAACTGAACTTGATCCCTAGAACCCACGGCGCAAGGAGAGACTCCCTTACACTTGACTTCCCCAAAATGTCTTCTGACCTCCATACCACACACACACACATACACTAAGTAAATAAAAAAAAATTTTTAATGAACTTCCCGACCCTATTCTGTCAGAGTTTGAGACAGTAATAAACACATCAACAGCCAAGTAACATCAAAAAAGGAAAAGCTGGTAATGAAAAAGAAACCCACCAAAGTTATATGATATTGTACTGTAGCTCAGCTATAAATTTAGATATAATTTTGTTATAAAATCACAATCATCAGCTGTTTAATTGGACTAAGTCCTGACAATGGAAGGGAATTCATGTGGTACTGTTAACATAGCCAGATACACATGACTGGAGAGGCCTGGAGAAGTCATAGATCCTAGAGAAAAAAATCTACTTTTGTTACATCTGTAAATCAATGCAATTTCTTACTAATTCTAAAAATGTTTCTTTATATTTACAGACAAATATACCTTTCACCACTCACCAAAGAAACTTCTTTTTGCAATAGATGGAGACTATTACAAAGTTCCACAACTGGCCAAACACAGAGAATAAGTGTCTGTGAGGTGTTCGGCCCAAAGTGCCACATCTACAGTGCAATGTCTACAGCTAAGGCTCAGGAAACATAGTAAATAAAACAGGGCATTAAGAATATTAATGCATCTCTCAACTTTCACCATGCTTTTTCATACAACAGATAGTGATTAACCCAGAAAGACACACCTGGTTAAAGTGCAGAGAATAAGAGACTTCATGGTTCTTATCCTTGAATAGGGCACTTATATCAAACTTCTACCACCCAAGGCTCAGAGACTATTGCAGAAGAGTGGGAAGAAAGATTGTAAAAGCCAAAGGGAGTGAATGAGCACAAGGAAACAGAGATTTCCGGACAACGGGGCAGTAACTCATATGAACTCACAACAATGATGACAGCATACGCAAATCCCACATAAGCTCAAGCCAGACAAAATCCCAGCATAGAAGTGGGGAGGTGGGGAAGAACCCCAACTTAGCTGAGAAACTATTAACAACTGATAACTAGGGGGCGTTGGTTTTCTTTAAGGGTGTGATGGCTCCAATGGATGGATGTGCATTACAGGACATCTGGAGACACTCACTTAACTCGGTATGACCAAGTACATGAAATCTAGCACAGAGGCTTTAAGAGGAGTGCAGAGAGGGGAGAGGGTCTAAGTATGATCAAAATATATTGTATAAACTTAGCAAAATTTCAATTAAAAAAAAACAAAATAAACCAACAACAACAAAAAATAAAATGAATGAAAGCAAAAGAAAACTTTACTAGGAGAGGCAGGAAAACAGAAGTAGCAATGGAATGCACTGTGATAAGAAAGTAAAAAGGCAGGACGCAGGTACACCTACCTACAAGCAAGCAATACACTCATACCCATGAAATAAAAATTATTAAAAAGATATGTTTTTAAAAAGAAACTAAAACTCCGCAGGGCATGGTGGTAGAGGTCTGCAATCCCAGCTCTCAAGAGGTAGAAGTAGGAACATCTCTGTAAAATCAAGTCAGGCTGGTCTACATAACAACTTCCAGGCTAGCTGGGGCTACAGGAAAACTCTGTCTCAAAACAAAACAAAACAAAAAAGTTAAAATCTGGGCCACAAAATAAGGCAGTGCAGAGTCCTACATCTGAGGAAGTGTGTGCGAGCACCTGCAGGTGCCTCATCTAGCTGAACGGCCAGACTGACTGCAGGGGGCAGGCCAATGCAACTTATGGTGAGCCTTGTCCTTGACTTGCTTCTGTAGCTACACGCATGAAGTCTTTCAGCACCACAATGAAGCAAGGAAAACTCTCCAGAAAACTCTCCAGAAAACACCAAGAAGTCTAAGGTAAAATAAAATAGCACATTTCAGGGCATAGTTTGAAATTAATTTAAACCAATAGACACAGTGCCTTACCATTTGTGTGGGAAATAATATATGTGTTATAAAACCACACTGTGAATCCTTCTAGAGATAAAAAAAAAAAAATCAACAACAAACAAACCAAGAATCCAACTCAGACAGCCCCACGTGTTCACTTCAAAGGAAATAAGGCGGGGGGTAAAGGTAGTTCCAGTTCTGTAACAGTAGCATAATCGAAAGATTGTACCAGCAAGAAGTGGGTGGCAGGGATCAGGGGTGGGGCGACAGCACACGTAATGAAGCCTCCAAATTCTAACCTTAAGAAAACGATTGTATTAGGATGTATAATCACTTTTCATCAATTGATTGACTGATTGATTTTATGAGATAGTCTCATTATGTAGCCCTGGCTAGCCTAGAACTAACTATGTAGACCAGGCTAGCCTCCAACTCATAGAGATCTGCCCGCCTCTGCGCAATCTTACTTGATCGTGCAACTAAAATGAACTTTAAAAATACTTGCCATCTAGATTTGCAGGCACCTTTAATCTCAGCACTTGAAAGGCTGAAGCAGGAGGATCATCACAAATCTCAAGCCATTTGGGCAACATAGTAAGCTCCACGGCAGCCTGAGCTACTGAGTAAAACCCTGACTAACAAAAAGCACACATATTTTGCACACACACACACACACACACACACACACACACACACAATGCTATTTAAGGGAACACAGTTCCTTTAAGACAAGGCAACTAATAACTAGAAAGGGTTACTCCTGCAACTTCTAAATGCCTGTGTGGAAATGTGGGGGAAAATAGTGTAGGTTAAAAAAACACTAAAAGTGATGAGTAATCAAAAAACACAGTCTGAATTAGAAACAGAGTACTTTCATTCACCAAAACACTGAGCACTGAGTCACCAGAGCAGAGTGCCTCAAGGAGGTCCGCAAGTGTCCAACCCTCATCCTCAGCCTTCTGCTACTGACTCCAGATTACCACTTCTCTCCCTTGTGCTAAGGATTCTTTTTCAAGTATGCTGGGAATGGGTGGGCGTCTCGGACAGGTCACTCCCAAAGGAAGTCTCTTGTGTGTTTGCACTGGACAGGGTGAGGCGGGTTGGCCAGGAGATGAGGCACACTGAAGCACCCGGTTTAAGAAGGCAGCTCAGATTGCAATACTTCCTTTTAAGCAAATGGTCACCTTGAGAGTCATGCTATTTGGTGGAAAGCTACGTCAGAACTCTCATCTTTGACATTTTTGTTGAACCTTAAATATCAGGAACAGGTTGTGAGCCAGGTGTCATGACACTTAAGAATGTGAGGCAGGAGGACTGTAGGTAAGGCTATGGTGAAATAGTTTTAGGGTTTTTGACCACCAGAAAAACCTAATAATTTCAGAATAACAGGAAAACACTAAGAAAGTCCCTGAGTCAGTGTGTGATGGGGGAAACCCATGGCCAATGAAGCTGTGATTTGAGTACAATGTTCCAATGCCAGAGTCTGTTCAAAAGTGGGAAGATGTGGGCCTAGAGTCTCCTAGGAGCGCTAGGTTGAGCTGCTTATTTGTTTAGATTTAGCTCTTCATATTTATGTGTCCGTGTGTGTATCTGAGTGTATGCCACATGTGTGCAGGTACCCACAGACACCAGAAGAGGGCAACAGATCCCCCTTGAGCTGGAGTTACAGGTAATTGTGAGAGGCTGAGTAAGGGTACTGGGAACTGAACTCCAGTCGTCTGGAAGGGCAGCAAGCACTCTTAACTGCTGAGCCATCTCTCCAGTCCCATAATTATATTTTTAACAAGAGATAATAATACCACACATAGCAGTCATGAGGATTAAAACAGGTATCAGAATGAGAATACCAAGAACTGTTGGAGACTATGAAAGCTTCGATAGGAAAAATCTGGTAAACCTTACACTTAGGTGAAAGTGCAAGGCACTAAAGTGCAATTGTATATGAGAGTAGAGCATTACTCTGCTTTGGTATCTCTGACAATATCTGAAGCAGACCTGCCTATGTGGACCACAGCCCCTTCTTTGAAGGGACAAGGGACACCCAGATTTCCATGGGAATCACAACCCTCCTCCACAGAGAGATGATAAATCACATCTGTAATGCTGATCTTGCAAGCTCAAATTCATGAGTGATGAAAAATGATGTATATGGTATAAGAAAAAAATAAAATTTCCTAATTTCAACCAGTTTTGGAAAAAAACCACTATCAAGGCAGGCCCATGTGTTCTAGGGAGATGAGTGGTAATTTGGTGATGTCTGTGCTTTGTAATTTTTTATTCAATTTGCATTTCTTTGGTCATTATGTTCATTGTAGATTCCATAGCTGTATCTGATGAGCCCCTTGTTTGGGCTAGATTGTTTCCACAGTAGCAGTACATGATCTAGTTTGCTCTGCTGTTAACAGGATGGTTTGTGTAAGTCAGCTCACCTCTGTTCCCTAGGTTTTAAGATCACTAAACAATCTCAAACACAGTGTGAACCAGATCATTCTGTGAGTGTGGGATGCATTAACACTAGTGAACACTTCACAAAATGCTGATGCTATTTTAGATGAAGTAGACCAAGAGACTTTTAGAATTTTGGTTTCTTAAAAATAGAGAACAAATGGCAATGAATATATTTCATATTGAGTAGTGACTGGCATACTTGTCTACAAAATATAAGGATCTATATTTAGCATATAGTAAGAAAATACATTTGTCTAGGGATGTGACAGACTTAAGATTTTCTCTAAGACCTTTGACATCTCCAGCTATGGGTGTTTGGCTATGTTAGCTGAGGAATTAGGACAAGAATCAACAAGTGGAACCTCATTAGACTAAAAAGCTTCTGTATAGCAAAAAAAAAAAAAAAAAAAAAATCAAAGAGGTGAAGAGGAAACCCAGAGTGGGAGAAATTTTTCACCAGCAATACATCTGACAGAGCGACAGAAGGTTAACATCTAGAATATATAAAGAACTCAAAAGAATCAAGAAAACAAATGACCCAATTAAAAGATGGGCTATGGATCTGAACAAAGAATTCCCTCCAAAAGAAATAAAAATGGCTAAGGGATGTATTTAACACCTTGTTCAATACCCTTAGTAGTTAGGGAAAATGCAGATCAAAACAATTAAGATTTAATCTTACCCCAGTTAGACTGGCTAAGATCAAGAGAACAAATGATACCAAAATCTGGAGAGGATGTGGGGAGAGGGGAACGCTCATTCACTGCTGGTGGGATTGCAAACTCATGGAACCCTATGGAAAGCAGTGTAGAGAACTCTTAAGAAACTAAAAATAAATCTACCATATACCACTCCTTGGCATATTCTCAAAGGATTCATTGTATGGCAGAGATACTTGTACATCCATGTTTGTTGTGCTGTTTTCACAATAGCTAAGCAATCTAAGTGTCCCTGAGCTGACTAATGGATAAATGAAAATGTGGTACAATTACACAATGGAGTTCTATTCAGTGGTAAGAAAGACGAAATCATGAAATTTGCAGGTAAATGACTGGAACTAGAAACTGTTACACTAAGTGAAGTAATACAGACTCAGAAAAAGAAATGGCATATGTTCTTCCTTGTTTGTGAATCCTAGCACCAAATCCTTATATGTGAGTGTGTATCCTTATGTAACTGCAGGAGCCAGGAAAATGGAAAGAAACCATGGAAGAAAAGAGAAAGAAGGAGCCTGAGAGAGAGATAGTGGAAGACCGGTGTTACCAAGAGGGAAATGTCTAAAATGGGGCTATGGAACTGGGCAGGGGAAAGGCAGAAGGTTATGCAAGGAACCATGGGGTAAAGGGAAAGAAGGAGCTCGAGAGAGGGCACCATAGGAGACAGGTGCTACCAAGGGAGAAATAGGGATAAAAGGGTACTTTAACTAGGGAGGGAGGAAGGAGGGCCAGACAGGGAAAGAGAGAGGGGAGAGATCAATAATGCTTAGCTGATGTGAAAACCCAGAGAGACATGTATTAGTTCAAAAGTCTACTGATAAAGTATATATACAATATCTGTACATGACTGCATGTGCATAGCTGAAGGCTACTTAACAAGAAACAGTGCCAGACAGGAGAAACCTCCCTTCGAGTTGTTGGTCAGGGTGGTCCAAAAGTCTCCCAAAATTACACAGGCTATTGCCACAGCCCTTAATTGCCTTCCAGAACTTGAAGGTAAGATCCTATTGCCCAAGACAGGACATACTTCAGACACAGGACTTGGAGCAATGGAGCTGGAACTGACCTGGAAGCCTCCTCCCTGAAGATTAGCTCTCATAGTTCTAGAGGATATTACTACCTATGCAAGCTGCTAAGGGAGAAAATCGATCAATGGTCCAATCCCAGCTTTAAGGCCTAATAACCACAACTATATTCGTGTAGTAATGGCACTTTTATCTTGGGCGTAATTAACAGTTACCTAATTGAACTGAAAGCCCACTCAATGGGAAAGAACTCATGGGAGGCATTTGCCATTCTTTGAATGCAAAAGATGTTCACCACATTCTTACTGTCATAACATTCATATTATTGACAAAAAAAAAAAAACACTCCAAAAGGTAGAGAAGAGCATTCTAAGGCAGTCAGTGTCATCAGTGGGGACTTTTCTTTGGCTGATGTTTCAGAACGAATCCATTGGACAACTATACAGATCAGGGTACTTAAAGATCAGGCAACAGAGATATTTTTTTCTATTGACTTGAAGTCGCAATGTAACCTTTGCCATAAAATGAGTATTTGTTTGAAAAAAAAAATGTCTTTAAAAGGTATGAATAAAACATCAGTAAATAAAAGTACTGCATCTTTGCCCAGCTTGGACCAGTGTGAACAGTTATGTAACAGTTTAGTAACAGTAAAGGGTCCAGTGTTTCCCTGGCTTTATCATTGCAGTAACTTATTAAAAATGATTCCTGCTTATTATTTGTGATGTTTGGGGAATAAAACAGGCTGATAATCCTTTCACAACTAACCTGTTGGCCACAGGACACTTTTGAAGTGTGGAACCCTATGAGGTGCTGGGAAAAGCACTGAGTTCTCTCACACTTGAGGTCACAAATTTTTGCAAGTCAAAAATGTTGGGCATGCCAAAAACATCATGCTACACACTACCAAATAAAAGAACACTGTTATTCTTACAAGGAAAGGCTTGACAGGACGGGAAATAGGCAGGGTCAGAGAAGTTTACTTAATGCTGAGACTTATTTAACCATGGAGAAACCAAAATACAATGACAGTTAAAAAAAATAAACAAATAGCTGTCACACAAAACAAAACCACAGGATACATGGTCTCCACTGGAACTGATTATTAGATTTTTGGCAAATACAGGAAGTGGATTACCAAGAAACCTCCCAGGAAACTTTCAGTGATCTTCTCCATGTATGTATGCCACATGGTTTTTGCTGAAATAATGACGATGGAAGCAGTTCTAATTTATAGGTAAAAAATTGGAAGATTTGATGTTAAAATGTTTCAAATGGTTTCATTAAAGGGCCGTCATTTTAAAAGTCACATTCTCCTAAAAACAGAGAGGGGAGAGGAAGAAAGAGGAAAATGGAGGGGGTACGTCTAGCCCTTCATTACAATCTTTCACTTTTGTTTAAACACAGCAGCGGGGCAAAGCCGCTGGCTTCTCCAGCCCTTTCGAATGCCAGGAGCAATTATGCAATGCCCACAACCACCCAAATCTTATTTAAGGTTGTAATCCTGTTCTCGTCTAATGACGCCTGTTCGCTCGCTCTCAGATATTGCTGCATCTTGTTTTCTGCCAGGTTTTGGACCCACTGGGAGTCTTCAATCTATAATTGCAGATAAACTTTTCTGTTGCTTTAAAAGTAAAAAAGCAAACAACAAGTGACATCTAGTGGATGTCTGGTTGCTGTTCGTTAAAGCCTCTTAGAAAACAGTATTTTCAGGAATATCTTGTCTTACAATTTTTTAAAATCTTTGCTTCCCAAATGGTCTGTCTCTTCCTGAGATGGAAAAACACCTGATAAAAGACTGATAAAGACAGAAAGGTGTCGGTTTCTTTCCTTAAAGAAAATATTTTTTCTTCCCCTTAGAATATGAATAATTTTCAAGATTTAATCACTCTAGAAATAAGTGAAAAGTCTATGATTCATTGTTGTATTTACTGGAGGCAATTACCTACCATGTATCTAGATGGGTCTTAAGATGGCATAGGCCAGGCATGGTGGTGTGCTACATGCTGTAAATTCCATCAGAGGGTCAGGTGGATCTCTGTCAATTGGAGGCCAACCTGGTCTACATAGTGAGTTTTAGACAGGGCTACACAGTGAGACCTTGTCCCAAAACAACAAAGAACAAAAAGATAAGATGGCATATTAAGTCACAACTATAAACTTTAAGAACATTATTAATTTAACAAATCTGTATCTACTTTAGTCATTGCCCACCCTCAAATGCAATGGGAGAATGGAGCAAGTATTTGGGTCCACTTTCTATAATGATGGAAATTTTTGCTGGTTTCATCACAAGTGATTACAACAACAGAACTACACAGGAAACCATGGAAAATTTCACTGGGATTTGAATTGCAAAACTTTTCTTCCTGTACTTCCATGTTTCTGAAAGGTGTTACGAGAATAAATGCACTGATGTCTAGAGTCTGTATTTGTGAAAGGTACAGAAAAGGAAATTATTCACCAAGAAATTGAAGGGTGGTGTTTAAATTTAGTATTTTCTTTCCTTTCAAGGAAAGGAAACTTGGAATATTCAGCTGTACCAAATGCCAGCTGTCTGGCTGTCCCCAAGTCTTTAGTCTTACAGAGTCTTCTTTTCAATAACACCCAGACTTGCACACACACACATACAAGCACCACAGGGTGTAAGGCTCTCATCCAGCTTGCTATAAAAACACCACTGTAAGGATTCTCAAGAGCTTTGTGCACTCTTCGCTGTAGGAAGCGACATTGGACTGGCTTCTATTCACCCACTTTGACTGAAACGTAGTTGTTTCTTTTCATTCTCCTCCAAAATAGCACTGCCATGAAAGTATAGTGGTGGACAGGACTGACAGGTGGGTACAGGCAGGAGCAGCAGCACAGACAGCTCAGCACACTGATTAAACTGTCACTTATGAAGCTATGTGATCTAGAGTTGTTCCAAAATATTGGGGGTGGGCAGGAGTAGGAAAGTAGGCGATTCAGAAGAAACCCAGTCACCCATAAAAGTACTGGATCTGAGGGGCACAGTATTCCAGCTGCTCAGTCTACCTGTTTATACTAGGGATCTGTAAAATTTCTAAAAAAACATCTTCCTTGGTAATCCCCTGTGTAGAAGTTTCCCAGTGATCCCTTCTCCCATCAAACCTTCTACCATGCTTTGGGGTCCTGCTCTTATAATCGAGAAGCTGGTAACAACACTGTACCACTTCTTTTACATAGCCCATCAGAACTTAAATAAACTAACTTCCACCCTCACTCTAAGAATTCTGCCCCAGGCTTGCAGAAGAGCACCTTCAGGTAAAAGCAACACAAACAGCACAGCACCTGGCTTGGACGGTGTCTTAAAACGCCAGCCCTCTTTCTCCTATATGCATTCTACTTCAATTACTCAGGACTGATTCCTCAAAAAGTAGGCACAAATGGTTCTATCATGACAAGGCAATTGGAAAGACAATTATCTCTTCTTAAAAATCAGTCTTGAAGAGACAGCAAATGTGGCAAAAAGGCAATTCTTTTGCCGACTACACAAGATGTTCAATATAGACATTGTGTTATGTCCAAATGAAGCCTCCTTTAAAAATAAGCTCCCTCTCGCCCAGGTTCTTTCCACCATCTAACTGTTATAGCTGGCACAGCCCTCGCTCCTGAGGTGACCTGGAAACCTGAGCGTGAGCATATAGACCTGTGCTGAGAGCCTGGAGGAGAGAGCCTCTCTCCACCTTCCTCAGCATCAGCTGCCCCAGTTCCTTTAAGAGCGCTTTCTACTTTGACCAAGAAAGCACAGGCTCTGCTTAGTACAGCTCTTAAGCCAGCTGAGGCTACTGTTCAAATTCCCCAAAAGATGTGCTTATGAAGACAGGGGGCCGAGTTTCATAAGGGAGACACTTTTTCCTTTCAAAATGTATGCAGAAATGAGCTCTCTGCTGAACAGTTGTGTAAGTAATACCTATGTGAAAATGCGACTTCATTCCCTTTCCTATTCCTAAAAGGGAGGAAAGAGACTTAGGGATTAGGGTGGGGATGGAGAAGAGGCTCTCAGCCAGGGAAAAGTGGACATGTTACCATTGACATGTGCCATTGTCCCCAAACTTATGTGAGACAACGTCAGCACTTACGGTTCTAAGTTGAAAAGCCACTTCTTCCTTCCGCCAGTACTCTCCTACCCTCCCCAGAAGACTGACGGTTTCCGTTCCACAGAGACGAGGTAACACATTCCAGGAAGAGCTGGTGAACAATGAGACAGGTACAGGGCTCAGTTTAAAGTGAAATAAAGGAGCAAATATTTTTAACTTACACTTTGAAGTTTTACTGCCTTATCATCAAGCAGCTTCTCTGCTTTGGCTACATATAGACTTTTCTTTAACTATGAAGAAGTGTTTCATCTCTTCTGTGATAATTAACCTCCCTCAACAGGCACCTTCTTTTTTCTGACCTGCATTATTCGGCTATTACAGAATTTCCCCACTTTCCCAGTCAACTCCACTCAAACACACAGCTGCAGGGATTTTATTACTCTTTGCCTTTACTCCCTCAAAGTATATTTTCTTAGCACTTCCTGTCACATGTTCTGATCTACTATTTGTCCAAATATCAGCTCTGAAATTATCTGCATTTTTATGATGGGGTTAAGGAAAAAAATTATCACCAACTAAAAGCAGTGTTGTGATAAATGCTTCAAAATGAGGCACATCTGGGATTTTTATTTCTTCTTAAGTATGACATCCTTTTGTAATACACTGACCAAACCCCTGGCACATGAGAAATGAACACACAATTTTCATCTATATCAGTACAGCAGGATATGCAGCCCAGCCTCATCTTTGGCTCAGTGCTCACACCTCACTGGAAAGTGGGGTTGACATGCTCTGTGGAGGGAAAAAGGCTATCAGACCCAGAATCAGGAAACCAAGTCCAGCCTCACTCTTTGGCTTTCCTTGGTTTACGTGGCTCTTCTGTGATCTACCACTCTTCTACGTTGTCTTAGAATTACAACCATGGTTCTGGTTTTAGTTCATTTTCATCCATCTTTCCTTGGCCAGCCTCAGCTCATACCAGCCTGTGCTGGTGACAGCTTCAGTGAGTTGTCAGACATTAGCTAGTCCTGACCGTCTTTGTCTAAAACTCTTCCCACAACCTCAAGGCTGCCATGCTTCCCTCGTATTGTGAACCCTCCAGAGTAGATCTGCAGCACTCACTTGAGAAATACCAACCCCTCACAGATTTATAGCCTAAATCTTGGGCTTTACCATTTTTTGAATATGCCATCTCTATCTCTTAGAGATGGTCACAAGCCTTTCTTTATCCTACTTCCCCACCACATTTTTCAAATTGGACATAATGCCTCACTGGGTAGCCCGGGCTGGTCTTACAAATTTGTGACCCTCCTACCTCTGCCCTCCGGCTGGATTTCAGGTGTGCATCATCATAGCCAGCCTTGAACACTGCACTTCCAGGACAACAGCTACCATTGACCAAACATTCTTTATCATGCACAGTATTAGATATCCTCCTTTGCTGAGCATGGTATGTGAAATACACCATCTCTTTTCCTTATATAAATTCTTTACTTTTTGAGGCCTGCAAAGACACTAAATGATGTCCTCAAGGTCGCATGGGTGGTGTGTGACAGTGTCTCAGTTGTTTCGCTTGTACCATCTAAGAAAAAACAAAGTGAATGATGGCACTCGCACGCACTTGCTAGGCAACAGAAACAGCAGTGATGGAGCTTTTATCCCTCAACTGCAGCCTTCTCACTTCAGAAGTTTGCCATGGTCTGTCCGCTAGTGCTGAAGGGACCATCTCAGAGCTGAGACATAGTCTCCTTGTTTTATGATGGAAAAACCCAGACTTGGAAGCTTATTTATTCAGTATTGTTGTTAGTAAAAAAATAGAACTTAAACTTGGATGTAAAGTTCTCAAAGTTAGTGCTTTTTCATTATATGTACATAGTTTTTCTTCAAAACTTACAGAACTTCCCATATTTTCTATATTAAAAAACCCAGACAGTAAAGTGTAATCATAATTAAGACATAAAATTTTAATCTTTTTTCTTAGCCACATTATATAATTTTCACCTCTAAAAGAAATTAAAATATAGACAATCATTATTTTGGAATACATTTTTTCCAGAGATTTACTTTTCTGTAAAATCTTCTAAAAATTGTACTTGCATGTGTATATGTTTGTACACACGTGTGGGTACCTGTGGAAGATGGATAAAAATGTTAGATCCTCAAGAGCTGGAGTTACAGGTGGTTGTGAGCTGCCTAACATGCTGGAAACAGAACTCTAGTTCTCTCTGGACAAGCAGCAACCACTCTTAACTGCTAAACCATCTCTCCAGACCCCATAACACCCATCTTTAAATTAGGATCAAGACCTAAGTTCCCTTAAATTTTGTTGATGATCTTATTTGCACAGGTACTAGACTTCTTTCATGAGACCTACTGGATTAAACAAAATTTCTCCCAAATTTAGCTATGTGTAGTTTCTAATAAACACCTTCTTAAAATACCCTGTTTTCTTGACGAGATTTTCAACATTTCAATTTACACTTTTCCATTCTCTTTTCACATAGAAAAAGAGCAGTATCAAAACATTTGACTATGGGGCTGGTGAGATGGCTCAGCAGTTAAGAGCACTGTCTGCTCTTGCAGAGAACTCTGGTTCAGCACCCACACGGTGGCTAACTCCAGTTCCAGGGGATCCAACATCCTCTTCCAACCTCTGTGGATACCAGGCACACATGTGGTACATACACGCAGACAACACATAAAATTGAATAAACCTTAAAAATAAAAAGATTTTACTATGTAACCAGTCTCAGAATGGGGAAGTTACTTCTCTCTTACCTCCTCTTGGAATAATTTCAAAAGAAAATGATGTCCCAGCTAAAATGATCAGGTCAATTACAGTAAAAACTGTACAATTTACACTAACAGAAAATGGCTGTGATGTGTGATTAAGGATTAGATACCATTCTCTTGATCTCAATGATCACATACCTCAGTGTTGATTTTGCAGTTTCTTCTGTATTTAGGACCTGAGTCTGTACATTACTAAGATCTCTATTCTCCGTGGTTCTGGTAATCGTCTACTACTACTGCCTTAAGGGAAAGAGGCTGGGCAGCAGTTACAGCACAGACCACAGGTACTCTCCTACCAGGCAGCTGCTGGAAATCGCAATGCATGGGGAGACAGGCAAGTGACTTGGGAGTGGTCAACAGACAGTTAACACAGGAGGAAAGCGCGCTGCTAAGAACACTCCATATAGCATAGCTGAAGCTATGCCAGTTACTTCTAAAGCTTGGAAACTGCACATTCTGATGGTTTCTCTTTACAACACTCCAGGTGCCTTTATTGCAGCCATTTCCATTGATAAAACAGAGGAAGATGCAAGGTGAAGACAACCTTTTTCCAGGTGACATGGCCATGCAGTGATATGAAAGCCTGGCTTGAGACTCAGTACTTCACCCATGCAGCTGTGCACTACGTGGTTTCTGCAAACAACCGTCGAGGTGAAGTCATCGGTAGAGCTTCAGGTGGAGGCACCCTGTGTCTCCTGCTGTACATAGCATTAAGGAGGGCATGGACAATGGGCATTGACAGTGAGCAAGGTAGTTCTGACAGGAGGGAAACTGACTGGTTTTAGCAGGGAAGTTGTTAAGGCTAATAGACCAGTTATTGCTATTCAATCCAGTTATCTGAAAACCCTATGGTACAGTCCTACAACGAAAACAGTAAATCTTTTATGATTTCTTAATTTATGTGTTTTGCCTGTGTGTTGTGAAGTATCAGCAAAAGCCAGAAGAGGGTGTTGGATCCTCTGGAGTTACAAAGGCAGTTGTTAGCTGTCATGTGGGTGATGGAAATAGAACCTGGGTTCCCTGCAAGACCAGTGCTCTTAACCAGAACCAACCAATGTTTCCCATTGGCCATGAGTGAAGAACTCGTTTCCTTTCCAATGGTTAATGAATGACATTCCCTTGTCTCCCTTTGCCATCAAGTCTAACTGGAATAATGCACAGCCAAGTGTGCCTAGAAATCAAGCCCCATTAACATGAGATTTTCACCTCCTGGGAAACAAGTCCAGACTCCAGAGAGGCCCAAGAATAATGTATAAAAACTACTCTACACATCATCCATAAACATTCCAAAAATGTAAGAAAACACTCAAAGTTGACCCCAGAATTAAAAAGTACAAAACTAGGGGTAGGAGGATGGCTCAGTCAGGTGCTGGCTACTCAGCATGAGGATTTGATTTTGGATTCTTCGTAAGTAACCATGTAAAAAAGCCAGGCCTGGGGTTGGGGTGTATATGGGGCTCGCTCAGGGGGTAAAGTCATTTGTCCAACCCTGAGGACCAAGTTTGGTCCCTGGGGCCCACAATGAAGGAAAGGAGCAAGCCATATTTTCAGACAGGTAGACAGGGAAAGGGCTGCTGGTAAGAATTGCATACTTCCAATTTCTTGGCCTGAAAGGCCCAGGGGCTCCCCACTAGCCAGCAACTAACTAGCTCTTTCTGGACCTGGACACATCATTTAAAGCTACAAATCTATCAGCCTTTTCTTTAGCTGACTAATCCAAAATTAGGGAAAGGGAACCTACTAAAGTCCCTAAAAGCACAGACCTTAACTGGGGACCAGATTTCTGTTTCCCAAGTCCGCTCCCCGCTCATGGAACACTTCTGTGAATGCATAGATGTAAATCTTCAGCTTTCAATAGTCTGTCTGCTTGTTGCTCTCTTCTGAGGTTTCCAGGTTTTTAATTCTTTAATCGGCTAAGAATGCAAACCCAATCCCTAGTATCTCACCACCCTTCAACCCATGAGGGCAGCAAGGTGAAGAGAACCAACTCCTACAAGCTGTCCTCTGACCTCCATGTGTGTCTTGACATGCTCCATCCCAAGCTTAAAAAACAAACAAACAAGCCAGTTTGGCCCTTTGTGCTTACAGTCCCAGAGCTGGGAGCAAAACAGGAGGACCCAGGGGCTCATTTAGCCAGTCATCCAGCTGAACCAGTGAGCTTCAGATCCACTGAGACTGGCTTTTAAAGTGGAATGCAATAAAGGCAAACACCCAACTTCTGGGCTCCACATGCATGCATACATGTGCCCTCACACTCACACATGAACTGCGACCTCCCCAAAGCACAAAACTACAGAGTCTACAGGATAACAGAAACTAAGCAACCTTGGGAGCCAAGAGGACTTCTTAAGACACAAAACTAAAGATATAATACTAGAAATAAATAATCACGCCAATTGTTGTGAAGCAATTTCCTTCCAAAGGAAACATTCCATCTTGGAGGAAAATGTTTTAAAAGGAAGTAAACAACTCCTAAGTTTCATTAAGAGGCTAGAGAGATGGCTCAGGAAGCAGGCACCCATTTTGGGGCAGGGTTTTCGTGACAGCTATTTTTGAGTCATTTCTGCTCCTAAGTAACCAAAATAAAACTCACTGGAGGTATCCTTTGGTCTGCTGATGGTTCCCTATTTGGAGTAGATGTTTGTTCATGTCTCCCAAGGAACAGTGTCTGTCACATACCACCAATGGAAAAAAGAACAAGTAACTTTAAAAAAATAATCTTTATTTTTATTTTATATGTATTAGTGTGGTCTGCATATTATGTAAGTGCACCTGTGTTGTACAATGCCCAAGTCAGAAGAGGGCGTCGGATCTCCTGGAACTGGAGTTATGGACATTATTAGCCACCATATGGGTGCTAGGAATCGAACCTGGGCCCCTGCAAGAGCAGCCAGTGCTCTTAACTATTGAGCCATCCACCTCCCCAGCCCATAAGCAGTAATTTTAAACTCCTTTTTGTTTTTGAGCCTCACTGTAACCCAGCCTTTAACACACAGCAATCCTCAAAGTTGACCCCAGAATTAAAAAGTACGAAACTAGGGGTAGGAGGATGGCTCAGTCAGGTGCTGGCTACTCAGCATGAGGATTTGATTTTGGATTCTTCGTAAGTAACCATGTAAAAAAGCCAGGCCTGGGGTTGGGGTGTAGAGTGGGGCTCACTTAGGGGGTAAAGTCGTTTGCCCAAGCCTGAGGACCAAGTGCTGTTACAGGCCCAAGCCATACTTCACCTCCTTTTAGTACTTTAGTTCAGCTTATGCAGTAACTTGCAAAGATTTATAGAAAAACTGATTTATAAAACAGTTAAAGAAGAACAAGTTGCTGGAAGGGTATAATTTAAATATTACAAATTTAAATCTGTAATCAGGTCTGGAGAGATGGCTCAGCAGTAGACAGAGGTGGCAGTTCTTGCAGACTGAGTTCAGATCCAGCACTCACACGGCAGCTAACAACTGTTTGTAACTCCAATTCCAGGAGATCTGATGCCCTCTTCTGACGTCCACGGGCACCACACTAAACAACATGTGTATACTTACACGCACACAAAACACTCACACACAAAATAAAAATCTGTAATCATACACTAGGTTTTTAAAGTTTGTATAACATCACCATGACGGAGATTTACATGCAATCATCAATTGCAGAGATCCTGACAGGTCTTCATCTAAGGAAATGAAGTACTTGTAGAAGATAAAACTATTGTTTACAATGTGGAAACATCAAAACACTTCAAGAAAAATCTCTTTTATTTTTTAGGAAAAAAGTTTTGTTTTTTCGTTTTCTATTCTTGGTCAAAATTTTAATTCTTTCCAGTGGAACCAAAACCTCCTGAACCCCTTTCAGTGTCATCCAAAGCCTGAAAGACAAGACAGAAAGGGTAAGCTACAGTTAATGTTTCCCTAAAGACCGTCAGTCCTTGCTACACCATCTGCTAAAAGGCTACCCAAGATCTATATGAAAACATCTCACAGCACCTAGTCAAATACACTATTAGTTACAAACATTCTCAGATGCCCTCATTATCCCTGATGTCAGCCCAGTCACTCTGCACTCAGTTTTTCCAAACTTACCTGAACTTCTTCCAATTCTGGATAAAAAATCCGTTCACAAATGAGCTGTGCGATTCGATCACCTTTTTTTACTTCAAAGAGAAAACAAAAACAGATCACTGTTGTGATTTAGTGATAGTGTTCTCTGAATCTTGTCTTAGTCAATGAGAACCTGGAGTCAGTTCTACTGACAACTCATAAAATTGGTAACTCAGAAAATGTATTATATATGTGAGTGTATGTATTTAACTCACCTTCAAACTTCTCCTTCCCAAAATTAAACAGTACAACACCAACATTTCCTCTATAGTCTTCATCTATGACACCAGCTGGAGGAAAGAAAAATGTCTTGGATTTATACTATCACACCAGAGTGTAAGATTATCTCAAAATCACTCTTATGTAGCTCTGAGATTCTTATTTTTACAGGTGAGTAAATGAATTTTGCTCTGGTTCTATGTAAAGTCAGAAAACAGAAATGACATTACTAAAATGTAAGAATTTAGAAACTGTATCGTTATTTTCCATCCTGAAAGTTTATCAAGTGGTCTGTCATCTCCAACCTGCAGGCTAGCTATCACTGTATGTGTCAAACAGACTAGGAGAAATAAGATTTAAGGCTTCAAAGGTTTTTCCTGATAGCAGCTTCCCACTAATACTCTGATTCAAACATGACTGAATCATAAATAAAAAGTACTCAAAAGCCTGAAGAACTGCAGTGGAAAAGTCAATGATAATACTAAGCAGCAGTCCTGCAAATATCATAATATTCCATTTGCATAAAAAAACCTGGGTCCTCTGCAAGAGCAGCCAGCACTCTTTAACTGCTGAGCCATTAATTTAAAACACCATCCTTTTTAAAACCAGGATCTTTCAGAAAATATTACCTCATAAACTTAATGAGTTCACTCTTATTCATGATTTATGAGTTCACTTAAAAATTCTATTACAACTATGTGTGTATATGATGCACATGTGAGGGATCAGAGAACAACCTGTGGAGTCAGTTCTCTGCTATCATGTGGGTCTGAACTCAGGTCATCAGGCTTGGTGGGCACCTTAGTGGCCCAAGTTCATTGTTAAATGTACAAATAATGCCTATTTGACATCATATACATAAAAATAGCAGCTCTTAGCAGCAGACTTGAGCTAGGTCCTTGCCATGGCCCAGAGAGACATATTCACCAGACTGTTTCTGGTTATTTTTGAGTCAGGAACTTTACCTATACAAGCACAGATAATGTAGGCATACAGTCTTCAGTTGTTTTAACATGGAGACTCAATTCATATGCCCTAGAAGTCATCTTTGTAAAGTATACAATCATTAGATTATAATGCATTCACAATTACAAAACTTCCACCATAATCAATTTTAGAATATTTTTATTACTCCAGAAATAAATCTCTGGAATTAGCAATCACTATCTGCCCTTCCAAAACTGTTCAGGATGTATTAATTCTGCTGTAATTTGTGAAAGTATAACTCCAAATAATTACCCCCCCCCCCCAGTCAAAAACTAACTCCAATAGAAACAAGGAGTGGGAAGCTCAGAAACTTAGCTTAATGGATGATAAAGCTGGTTAATCTACTTCTAATTACTTGAAGGTCAAACCCTAAAAATACATTGGGGGGCTGGCAAAAGGGATCAATGAGTAAAGATCCTCGCTACACAAGCCTGGCAACCTGAGCTTGAAACTGGAACCCACATAAGATGAAAGGAGAGAACCAACTCCATGAAATTGTGCACTGACATCTACATGGACACCATAGTAGTGCATAAATGGTTCAGTGGTTAAGAGCACTGGCTCTTCTTGCAGAAAACCTGGGTTCAAATCCCAGCATCCATACAGCAACCAACAACCACCTATAACTCCAGTTCTGGGGGATTTGATACCCTCTTCTGACCTCCATAGCACTGCATGTATGTGGCCCACTTACATACATGCAGACAAAACATTTACATGCATAAAATAAAAATGAAATTTAAAACCTATTAGGGGCAAGTGAAATTGAAGAACTTAAAGGTTCCTCACCCAACACTTCCCGGACTGAAGGAGAAATCTGTTAATTTCTAGTGGAATAGCAACACATTGCCCTGGTTTTTTGCCTTACTACCAGCTGACTACTACTTTAGTCCTTAATACTTATGAGAATTGGGTCAGTTGTTCTCACATTAGCTCTATGGAGAAAGTCTGAGTGCTTGTACCTAAGGAGGAACCATGAAGTATAAAGCATGTTGTTCCATGCTAGAATGGTGACCACAGAAGCCTGGGGAATTTCCATGACGAGAGATCTTTGAGAAACAGGCTAATGAACCCACTTGTGAGAAAGATGATCTGGACTGACTTACGAAATTTTTTGTTAATACTTTATTAGAAAACTATTACATTACTCAGTACTATTACATGCAAGATAAAAGCCAATATTATAGCAATAAAGTTTACAGGTCACTTTTCCACCCAAAAAAATCATAGATATCCTTTAAAACTAATATATAAAAATTTCGGTCATTCCTTTTAGACACAATATGTAGAAGTTCCATTGCTTCTATGTCAATTATCATTTTACATAACACCAAACTCATGGTGCCTTCACACTTTATGTGCCTTCACACTTTTGCTATAATACACAAAAGAGCTCTTGACATATATCCTTTCATTAATGCCTTAAAATGTGATCAAGTCAGGCATGCGGTATATACCTTTAATCCCAGTACTTGGGGGATAGAGGCAAGTGGATCTCTATGAGATCAAGGGCAGCCTTGCCTACAGAGCTATTTCTAGGTCAGTTGGGGCTATAAGGAGAGACACCCTGTTTCAAAAAACCAAAACCAAAACTAAACCCAACCCAACAAACATACACACATACACATTCCTTGGTCAAAGTACCTGTGTTACAGGCTATTGCTAGATAAATACAAAAGCAAAAAAGGGACAACCACTCAAAGCTTTCCCAGCACCATTTGAGAACATCCATTTCTAAAATCTTTGCTAGTACCAACATGACCAGTGAAAATGTGTTCTTTTTCATGAGATGCAAATACAGTGGTTTTCTACTATACAAAAATATTCCCTTTGTGTAAAGGCCTCTACTGTATATCTGCAAAGTACTACTGCTGAGCGCCCTCCACAGGTCATGACACATACCCCGCCCCCGTACACAAATATATACTTGAAAAAATTAAGAAAAATGTGTGGCAGAAAAAATTCTTTCAATTAAAACTTTTGTTCAGCATGGATGTCAATGCCATACAAAAATTCAAGTTCATTTATTCAACTGCCACCTGACTTTTAAGAAAAACTCAAGGGCAGCTTAGTGGCAGAATACTTGCCTCCTACCCACAGGGCTCTGGGTTCACTCTTCAGCATAGTAAAATAAACAAACAACAAAAACAATGCCAGCCCTGGTGGCAAAGACCTGCAGTTCTAACTACCTGGGAGGCTGAGGCAGGAAGACTGCCATGCTGAAGGCCTACCTGGGCTATACTGTGATTTCAAGACCTGCCTGGGTAACTTAGTGAGATTTTTGTCTCATAAAAAAGTAAAAAGAGAACTGGGGCTAGCTCAGTGGCAGTTGGGTTCCATATCTAGTGGTGTAAAAATAGACAAAACCCCAAAACCCAAGATGTATCCTTTCTCTACATAATAATTACAGGTAGTAAGATCATTTCTTTTCACAAGAAAGACCAAGTATCTTGAAGTTATCACTGGAAAAAGCACGCACTGGAACTGGCAGTGCTTACCTGGCTTCAGGCAAGTTTTACTGTGTCAAGACTTTGGCATGTCATTGTTGGAAATTTCTTCAGTGAAAACCATCCACACTTACCAGATGTGAATTCTAACCACATTCTTACAGTCAACCTTTCCCTTTGACCCATATTCACAGCCTGGGATTTCTAATAGAAACTCCCTTCAGTGGGCCACAAGGATAAACCTGTACCTAGGAGACATTTTTAAAGATAGTCTGCATCTAAGAACACACCACAATGTGATTTTATGAACAACCACATACCAACCACCAGGCAAACTAACTTTCCAATTACATGAATTCCATCCCTCCTACCCCCACCACCCAAGTCTTTTAAAACAGTAAAAATTAGATACAAGTTTGGAAGAAAGTTTCAACATTAAAAAAAAAAATCTGTGAAGTCCATCATAGACAGAAATGATCACCTGAATTAGTATGTGCCAAACACTATTTAACCCTGTCACCGCTCAGAGACAGGAGCATTAATTTCTATTACAGTGATGAGGAAACAGGCCCAGAGACTGTATTCCTTTCAAACCCCTTTTGAAATTTCATTAAAAATATGGTATGTTTTATGACCTTAAGTTAGATTATAAGTATATTCCAAGTGACTACATTTCATATTTGGATTGGTAAAAAGTATTTTTGAAAATTAAACGTAACTCACTAAGCCCTGGGAATCCTCAACCCAAGAGTGGGCTGTCAGTATCAACTGCTGCTATGTATTTCTGGGCCTCTGCCTTGCCCCACAGCACCACCTAGTGACACTATGGGAGACACCAGTACATTCCAAAATGTTAAGACTAATGGGAAGGCAGGTCGGCTTCATCATGAGCTTAACTCTACACAGGCACAAACAGCCAATGAAGAACAGCTGGCAAAGGGATGGGCAGCTTTTGATTGCAATGGTAAGAGCAACAGTGCTGGAACCATCTGGGCCAGTTTCCTGATCTCTTAAAAAAGAGCTTGGTGGGGGCTGGAGAGATGGCTCAGCACGTGAAAGCACTGGCTACTCTTGCAAAAGACCCGGTTTGAGTCCCAGCATCCACATGGTGGCTAACAACCATCTATAACTCCAGTTCCAGGGTATCTGATGTCCTTTTCTGGGCATTGCATAACATGGGTGCACTTACACACATCTAGGTAACATACTTATATGTTAATAAATAAATAAATAAAAAAAATGAAAGCCCCAAACAACAACAAACCCCCAGCTTGACATGATTCTGTAAAAACAGAAGGGAATTAGCATACCCATACAACTGAGGGCCAAAATGTCCTAAGTGAAACACTACAGATGAAGTCAGAGAAGAGTCAGGACACTGGGACCACATCAGTGCGGTCTGTGCCCCAATAAGAAACAAAAGAATCCTATCAGAAAAGTGAGACTTTCCTTACAGTGAGGGTATGGCTGGCAGAGGACAAGGAGCTTCTCCATGATGGGGACCACACAGAGGAATTAACTTTGGAAGACAAAGGTTTAAGGGAAATAGATGTTACCAAGGACAAGAGAAGAAATTTGCAGAACCATGGTGTTTTCTCTTCATACTTGGAAAAAAGATTACCTCGTTGTATTTTGTAAAACAAAGGTGTCCTTTCTTACGGAATAAGAAAATTCTTACAAAACAGATCTGCATTTCAAGAACCTTTCCCTTAAACGTTTAAGCAAACTATGACGGCTTAAAACAATAACAAAAACAATAACAAAAAAAAGCTTTTCCTAGTCTCAGGGTTAACTTTGCACTAAATACAGATTATCACCAAGGCAAGGCAAAACCTTTGTCAGTACCTGCCTATTAGTAAAATAACAGACATTTTTGCATGATGATCATTACAAATTACGCATTACCAAACAGTACTTGAAACTGTATCATAACTGCTTATTACTTCAAACTTAGAAATTCTAGCATCAAGGACACAACAAAACATTTCCTCTCTTGACAATAAAAATAAAACCTGGTATCTGAACACAGGTTACCTTTAAAGCAAAGACAAATACATTTATAAAATACAGGAATCAATCTATTACCTCCTACATCTATGAAGTGTTTTACAGCCAAGCCAGAACGTGGAGCTAAAAAACAAAATAGGAGACAGTAGACATTTTAAACAGGGAGAATAACAGTTACATTCAATGCGACTTAAGCATCACCCTCCCCTTTATTATCTGTATTTTCATCTTAATTTCAGCAGATTATTCTTAGAGAATATACTTATACTCCCAAAGTTGGAAAAATTCAAGATCATGTATTCAAAACAAACCTAAACCACTACATGACTTTGGTTAATTGAAGATTTGTGGAGATAAGAAACAGACTGCTGGAGTGAATTACACAGCAAGCAAATGGGAGCAAGCAGAGACCAGTTTGAAGGATTCGGACTGCAAAGGAAAAGAAATGACTACAACTAACAGTGGCATGGGGCTGAAGATGACCTGTTTTGAAATTTACTTACTGTTTTGTGTGTATACAATGTGTGTGGGGGCATGCACACTACTGTGTTCATGTGGAGGTCAGAAGACAACTTTGTGGAGTCAGTTCTCTCTTTTCATCTTTACTTGGGTTCTGGGGATCAAGCTTAGGTTATCAGGTTTCGGGGGCAAGTTCTTTACTCACTGATCCATCTTGCTGGCTCAAATTGGGGTTCAAGATGGGAGACTCAAATGTGTGAAAAGATGGAAGGAGAGGGAGTGGGAAGAAATAAACGTAACCAAACAGATGCAGAACTAGCCCAGAACTTGGGGCAATCTTCATGAAACACAAAAACTTGAGTAACATAAAAGGCCTAATATTAGGGAATTAAGATGCCAAAGCTATGCATCAAAAATAACTCTGCTGTACACTTTTTTTATTCTGAAAATGGAAACAAAACAAAAAACCCTCAGAGACCAAGGTTACACCTTAAACTTGCTGACTTGACCATCAGGTCCACCTCAATAATCTTAATTTCTAGTATTTAATTTCAAAATAACTGAAGGCAGGCACTTTGTCAATAAATACTACCTCTTTTGGGAACATTTTCCTTTCCTGATCTCTTCAGTTTTCTCCCACTGGCATTCTGAAAGTACAGTCAGTGAGGAGTCCAGGAGAAAACTTATCTTATTCTCTAAGGGCCAAAGTAATGGCATTCTACACATGGGTAACAATATAAAGTTAGTCTAGGTCTCTTTCCCAAAGGAGAGACAATTTCCTTTATGTTTATTTTGAAGTTAGAAAAAAAGTATTTATGTTCTTGACAGGTTTTGAATTCATTCTCTGGACAAGTGGCATGCCCTACAAAAATCTAACCCACTGACTTGCAGTCCATTTTGTTTTAGCTCCTCTCAATATAAGGCACTTCTCCAGATCACAAAAGAACATCCCCTACTCTAACCCCTAGGAGGGCACCAAGGACAATTTGGGAGGGTCACTGGGTTCATATAATCTGGCAGTCTCTCTCTCACAGTAAGAAGTGCCATGAGCCAACATTCTAAGCCCCTATTTTCTTATATAAGCATAAGTGACTCTTGCACTATCCTTATGAAGAACATGACCTCATGTGCAAACTAATTCTTGAAGAGTGGGAAGAACTACCAGGAAAAGTGCCAATGAACAATTACCCAAGTTTTCAAGTTTTCTGTGAAGAACTATAAGAACCACCACTTGGGCCAACGTGAGCTTTTGGTTTCCTAAAAGCTCAAGAAAGCATGGAAAATAAAAGGGTAAGAAGAGGTAAGAGTAGGCATGTCTGTGAACGTTCCTACACCCCGTATCTGCTACCAGATGGCACTTCATCACCTGAGGACACAAGCAGTATCTTTTCAGTTTTAACCCACATGACACTAGAAGATAGACCTTATCATAAAGACTTGACAAAAGTTATCTGTTCCTTAACTCACTTACCTACTCTTCCATAGCACCCAGAAGGAACAGCTATCTGGATGTCTGTTTTCACAACAGCCTTCTCCATAGGTGGAACTGTACAATCATAGGCACTAAAAAGATTAAATAAAGTAACTGGTATTGGCTTGTAAACTGTTCTCAACTGTGACAATGCATTCAGAATTTATACTTATATTTAATAATTTTATAAGATCTTGGGTTCTCTACTTTTATGACAAACGTCCAATTTGTCTAAAACATTTTATTAAACAGGTAGATTATTTTCTTTCAGCTTAAAAAGGGCAGCTTAAGATAACAGTTCTCTGTGAATTTTATGGTGGAGAAAAAGGTCAGTATTGCCACAGCTGAACGTTTTTGTCTCTTTGTTGGGAAACAGAGGTGTTAGCATGAGGGGCAGAAAGGGGAACATTTATTCATTAATACAGTATGGAATGAATACAGAGTCAAGAAAAGGGGAAGTAAGAGCTAACACTGATGAGGTCCTCACTCCATGCCAATTCTAACCTGTTAATAACATCTCATCTCACTCTAAGAACAATTCTGTGAGGGTGAAGCTACAGAAAATGTTAGAGAAAACATTGGCAGGAGATAGAGCTGTGTTGCATTCGTTCTGCAAGTTTACTGAGCTACGGGTGTGAACTGCACTGGCTGAGGTAAAGAACCAATCTCTAAAACAGCTCCTGCAGATGGACACCCCTGAAACAGATTCCCTAGGTCCACCTCTAACAAATGGTATTGTCTCCATTAATGTGGATCCCTCCCCAACAAACATTTAAGATATTATACAGCCCTTGAGGTCATTCTGGAGACCTTTGCTTCCTCAAAATCCTGCCCAAGACTCAAAATGCCAGATACATACTATGCTATATTCCTAACAGCAAAAATAACCTGTATCTCACTTTTTCTGTTACTCTGAATGCATTTCTTTCTCCGTGAACATGCATGAATTATCTGGGATGTCTTAAATAAATCCTAATGTGGGGCTGGACAAATGGTTCCTAACTAATGTTAGGAACACTGGTTGCTCTTGCAGAGGACTAGGTTCAGTTCCCAGCACCCACCTGGTGACTAACAACCACCGTTAACTGTAGTTCTTGGGAATAGACGCGCCCTCTTCTGGCCTCCAAGGGCACTGCATGACATGGGTGCACTTAAATACATGCAGGCAAAACCACCAATGTTAAAAAAAAAATTGCAATGTTTCGGATTTGGCTATAGAACAAACAACATCACTTTTCACCTACTGATGAGTTTTAGAACTAGGAGTAGTACATCAAATGAAAAGAGCACAAGATTCAAAGTTAAAAAAAAAAAAAAAATCTATCACACTCAAGCCCTGAAGCAAACGTTTCCAATTTCTTCACCTATAAAAAGTAACACTCAGCTACTTACAGACTGTTTTGAAGAGTTGTAAAACAGTAATATGGGGCCAAATTTGTGGTTTGGGTTGTATTACTGGAACCTCCTTTAAAAGATAATTTATTTTGGACTTATGTGTTTAGGCTTGTGCCATAGAGGGGCCAGAGGACAACTTGTCCTTGAACTGTTCAGCCATCTGACTGGTCCTGGAACCCCTTTTTCTCCTTTTCTGAAGTTCTCCATCTTTAGATCAAACGAACGTTTGGTGAACTAATCTTTTCAGTTAGAGGCAGCCTCCATTAAGCCTTTTAGCTAACTTGCACATCATGGCCATCAAGTCACTCATTCCCTGATGTCCAAGCGCCTTGTTCATCTGTACCTTCCACTTGGAAGGGGTGGAATACAGGCCTCAAAAAATGCTTCGTATGTTTCATAATTATTCACATATTCTACACTCTTGCTCAAATTCCCACTGAGTGTTAAAAATGAGAACTAAAATTTCTCTATAGAAACGGCAGAGACCTACTGTACAAAAGTGTTTAATCTCTCCCATGAGGGTTCGGGTCGGGGAGCAGGGCCTAGGGTACTGGGTCTCGGGGTGCAGAGCCTAAAGGTGGTGCAGAGGCTCGGGCGGCCGTCTCCGGCTGCGGGGGCTCCCACCGCCCGGCGGAGGCGCGCTCACCTGTACAGGTCGTAGCCGGCCGCGCGCGCGGACCCTCGGGTGGGCGCCGTGGCATGCTCGGAGAGCCGCACAAAGCGCAGCCGCGCGGTGGGCTCTTCCGGCCGGGCCCGCTTGCTGGGGGAGCTGACGGCGATCTCTTCGGAGCAGGGCATGGCAGCGAGAGAGAGGACGGGAACAGGGTAAGCGCCAAATCCCGCCACATCCAAATCTCCCGCCGGCCCCTCCGCGGCCGGCCCGGACGAGCCCACCGTGACGGACGGGGGCGGCATCCCGCCGCGGCGGAACCTTCTGGAAACGGTCTGGGAAGGTAGAGGGGGCCCCTTCACAACTGTCAGGACTCGGTGCGCGTCCCAGCGGACCCGCGGGCTGCGGTGCTCCGCCGCCAACAGCTTAGGACTCCCCTCCTCAGGGACCCCAATGGACTTGCCTGCACGCCAGGGGCGGGGCCTGCGTCTGCCGCTACGCGAGAGGGGCCTCTCGCCGCGCGCTCCCGGATCCCCTCCCCGGCCGCGCGCCCCGGTGCCCCTCACCATGCTGCGCGCTCCCGGAGTCCCCTCTCCTGCCCGCGCGCCCCGGTGCCCCTCCCTGTACTATGCGCTCCCGGACGCCCCTCACCACATTGCGCGCTCCCGGCGGCCCTCACCAGCCTGCGCGGCTCCCCCTGCCCGCGCCTACCCCCGAGCGCTCCCGGTCGTGTCCGCACTTCGCCGGCTCCGCCGCAGCCTCGGCTCTGGGGCCCCCCGCTGGGCCGCGGTCCGTGCGCCCCCGAGCGGAACAGAGCCGACAGGAGCCGGCCGCGCAGCACGGAGCGCGGCCCGAGAGGCGGCATTTCCTGGGGTCTGCGGAGGCTGTCGGCTCATGGCGGAGCGGGAGTGCGCGTCTCCGCGGCCCGCTGCTCTGCTCCCGCCCCCGTAGGCCTGGTCCTCCTCCCGCCTCGCCCAGGCCTGGCCTCAGCCGACTACCTGGGCCGCCTGCCGCCATGACTCCTCGGCCTGGGTCTGGCCGAGTGGAGGAACCGCAGCCAGGCAGCCGCGCGAGGGTGGACGCGGCCTGCGCGGTGGCCGTAGCTAGAACCCCGTTATCCTTCAGGAGAGATTGGGCAGGGGGCGTTTTCAAGGTTAACAGCAAGGACTACTCAGATTCCCTAACTGGGGTTTCAGATGACCTCAGTAAACACATAAGGCCAGCATCCAGCTTGTGAATTTACAGAATGCGCAGTTTTCAGGGATCTCCAGTTATATCCGGAACTGCCACGAAAATATGGAACCCAAATTGTGATGCACTTTGATTTTCAAAATAGAAACTATGGGTCATTTTACAGAAATGCCCCTAAAACTGTTAGGATACTTTAGAAGTTTTCTTCAGTCCCTGTTCTAATAGGCCACGTTTTAACTGGCTCCTCCTGGGTGGGTTATGTAATACCCTTCACACCGTTCCCTGAGGCTTCAAAGTTTTTTTTTTTTTTTTTTTTTTTAATGTGTATGGGTGTATGCCTACAGGTATATTAGTGCACCTGTGTTGTCCAATGCTTGTGAAGGTCAGAAAAGTGTGTCAGATTCCCCTGAACTGGAGTTATGGACCTTTGTTAACTGTCGTGTGGGTGCTGGGATTTGAACCTGGGTCCTCTGCAAGAGCAATCAGTGCTCTTAACTGCTGAGCCATCCCTTCAGCCACGGCTTTAAAGTTTTTTATTGTTGTGTATGTGGAGTCACTTCTGCCACCTTCACACATGGGTTTCAGGATCGAACACTGGTCACTAAGCTTGAGAAGCAAAGGTCTTAATCTACTGAACCATCTTGGTAGTCCCCAAGACTTAAAATACTTTCTGAACCCAGAGAACTCCCCAGATCTGTAGCAGCCTGTCTAAACCCCTGCTATTTTCCCAGTTTTCTTGAGCTCTTATCCTCCCCTCGTTCAAGTTTCCAGATCCTGTTTTACCTTTGTCTTTCCAAATCAGTTCATCTCTGAAGTGCCAGTATCATCCACATTCACCTTTGTATTCCTGGTGTCCAACAATGCCTAGTCAGAATGTTTGCTTGATATTCTAATTAGCTTTCTGTTGCTGTGATAAAAACACTGCCCAAAACCAACTTCTGTGGAAAGGGTTTATTTGGTTTACAACACAGTCCTTTATCAATGGAAGCCAAGGCAGGAACTCAAGGCAGAAACCTGGACCACAGCCCATGGAGGTACACTGCTTACTGGCTCCATCCCCTGGCCTGTGCTCAGCCTGCTTTCTTATACAATATAGGATCACTTGGCCAGGGATGGCACCTCCCACAGTGGACTAGGCCCTCCCACATCACTCAACAATCAAGAAAGTGCCCCACAGACTTGGCCACAGGCCAGTCCAATGAAGAAAATTCCTCAATTGAGGTTCCCTCTATACAGGTATGTCAAGTTGACAACTGAAGCTATCCATCACACTTGATCCTTATTTGTTATTTGAATGAATGATAAATGATAGTGATCTCATTATTTAATCAGACATAACCCCTGTATAGTCCTCCCCTCCCCCACCATCTTCTTCTGAGACAGGGTCTTCCTGAGACCATAGCTGACCCAGAATTCATTGTATAGACCAAGCTGGCCTCCATGTCACAGAGATCTGCCTGCCTCTGCCTCCCAAGTCCTGGGGTTAAAGGTATGTGCCAACAGGCCCATCTTTCTGCCATGCTTAAAAAAAAAATTACTGGGACTGGGGAGATTGCTCAACTGTTAAGAGCACTTGCTGCTTTTTGCAAAGGACTCAGCTCCAAGGGAGCTGTAAGTTCAGTTCCAAGGGATCCAACCTCTTTTTCTGGCCTCTGTGATCACCCATGAATGTGGTACACCTACATGCAGGCAAAACACTCATATACATAAAAATAATTCTTTAAAATTTTTTTTATTCTTATACAGTTTCGTACACACACAGTTTATGAGTGTGTACCTTGGTCATATTCTCCCATTGTCCTCTCTTATCTCATTTCCCCTCCCACTGAACCTCTTCCTCACAGCCAGTGTTCATGTTTTGTCTTTTTTGTTTGTAGCTCACTGCATTTCATTACATTTGTCTGCTTGAGCATGGCTGGGCAACCTTTAATTCCCTTTAGCTTCTCAGGGAGCGATGGGGCTTTTACCTGTTCACCATCACCCCCCCCCCCCCCAAGCTCGTGTATCATATGCTCCACACTGGCCTCCAAAGGGAGGATCTTAAACTTTTGATTCTCTTGCCTCTGCCTTCCTAGTGCTGGGATAACAGTCTCAAACCACCATGCCCAATTTTGTCAGGTATTGAGATTGGAACCCAGGCTTCTTGCATACTAGGCAAGCCCTCTACCAACTGAGCTACATCCCCAGCCCCTAATTCCTCTAATTTTTAATCAAAGGCTTTTCCTTCTGTGTACTGCTTTTTCAAAGTCTACAATAAAAAAACAGGTATCTTCTCCCTAAATCTCTACATTTTCCCAACCCCAAGGCTCATTTCTTAGGGCAACATGCTCAACTGTTGAAGCTTTTTCTTCTGGAATTCATTTTCCTATTTCTAGATTACATGTTGATATTTCTTTTAAAATGATATCAGGCTGAATTAGGATGGTTCTTTTAACACTTTCTTGAATGCCAATTCTGGGAATAATTTAGTAAGGATCTTTAGAAAAGTTATTCCTTGAAGGAATTTTATGACTAAATATCATTCACTATTGAGATAAGTAATGTGTTACTCTTTTTTTAAATAGCAGTCTCAGGCTAATTGTTTTTCTGCTTACTTTATTTGTATGACATTTAATTTCCTTATTGGTTTTGTTTTTCCAAATGCTACAATGGGTCCAATACCTCAAAACATGATTCCCATCAAATGAAACACAGACACACATTCATCCTCCAGCAGTTACACTCCAGCTGCCTCCTCTATCGTCTTGCTCTGGTCTGCCCTAGTCCTGATGAAAAGCTTTGCTGCATTCTCTCATTCTGAAGCATAGTCCAGTGGATCCAGTGCTTTATTCCCAATTTGTTCCATCATTTTTCTCAGATACTTTCTTTAGAAGTTTCTTTAGAAAGTGCATGTGAAAAATTGTGTCTTTGCTTATCTTATCATGCAATCTATTACAGTGATTCCCTCTTCTTAGTCCCAGATCAAAATATCACTTCATTCAAGAAACTTATAACCAGGTGTGCCTTCTGCTCCCATCTTATCTACTATAACACATAAGCTATCATTTATTAGTCACTTAGCTTTATTGTGTAATCTCATATGCATTTTATCTTCCAGATTAGCAGAAGTCATATACTTTTATGAATACTTTAAAGTACCTACAGAAATGTTTGATTATAATACCTGCACCAAGATAGTATTCTGCAATAGCTTTTGTTAATTTGAATATAGGAAGTGTTTATTATGATGACTTTTCATCTGGGATTATTTTAGACTGAAAAGAGAAAGGGCCATTATTCAACTGAAAAGGAGTGACAAGGTTCTGAATAAACACAATAGGACATTGTTATGATAGTGGAACATGTCATACATATTTATACAGCTCAACATGAACATGTATCTTAGATTCAAGATGCTGAAGTTGAGAAGAACTAGGCATGTTCTGAACATGGTTTATTTCATGTTATCTGTTAGGACACAGTGATTTGTGCAGATTAATCATATAGGTCCAGTGTAAGGTTGAAACTTGAGGATGCAAGTAGGTGGTTTACACGCAAAGTTGTCTTTCACTTTGCTGTTGTAGGGATTTTTGTTTTTAATAAAGAGGTGCGTGATGACTATTTCATGTCAAATATATCCTAAGTACTTTAAAACTATAATTCAAGCTGGGTGTGCTGGCACATGCCTTAATTCCAGCACTAGAAGACAGAGGCAGGCAGATTTCTGTGACTTTGAGGCCAGCATGGTCCACATAGCAAGTTTCAGACTGACTGGGGCTACATAGTGAGACCCTGTCTCACAAAACAACAACAACAACAAAAAGCCCACATTAATTTCATCACAACAGAACACAAATGCTATTATTATCTTCATATAACACACAGGGAAGTTAAGTGCAGAGACGTGAAGCAGCCCACAGTCAGCAGGCACATGAGGAGAAAGAGAGAAAGCGTCAACTTCGGATACTCTAGTGTCCAGTCTTTGCTCTCAGCCGCTGATCTCTGCAGGTCTCTGTGACCCTAATAAGACTACAGTAGCTCAATACTGAGCCTGCGACCGCCCATGTTCCTTAGGTCTGGTAAAATGAGTGTAGCAAATTAACTAGGAAGCCTTAGATTCAAAGTTGGTTGTGCCTTCCTGGATGTACTTCCCTGGGCCAAATCCTCTGGTTTCCTCCCATCTTCCTGGCTGGTGACCTTCTCAGTCACAGGGTTGGTCATTCTCCTTTCAACTTATTTCTCTTTTCAACCTATTTATTCTCAAGATGAAAGAAAAGAGTTCTGATTGTTTTCCCTTTCTCTCAAATCTCCCCTTATCTAGAAATAGTCTCCTCTTGGGCACCAGCTAATTCTTTACCATACTTGATTTTTTTCTTCAGTGCCTGTATTGCTGTATGAAATTATGAATTTATTTATTTCACCTGTTGGCTGGGCATTTGTCCTCCACAGTCATGAAAGTACCAAGACGGGTTTAAGTCTGTCCATTTGGTTTCTTTTCAAATGTTCTAATTATTGACTTGCCCTTCCTTTTAAACTTACTAAATTTATCTTAATTCATGTTTTTCTTGGGTTATCTGCTTAACTTTGATTTTATCATTTTAAATTAAAATGTGTGTTGATTTGTCAGTATCTAAAATATAAAATTAATCCAAATCATTCTTTCTCCTGGACAAAACTAGGACTTTAGAATGGTTTAATTTTGTTGATCTTTCTTTTGACTTATGTGTGATTATAATCTAATATTCTAAGTGTGTCTTTTAATCACAGAATAGCCCTTTTATTGAATTTTTTCAAATTTCATACTTGATCATGTTTAGATCCCCTTCCCTTATCTGCACCCCCCCAAATTTCTGTACTTGAATGTATCATATAATATATGTATATATGTATATATAATATATGTAATATAATATATAAAAAAATATATTAAGATGTATAGAACCATTGAGGAAGAGGTGACAGAAAAATTGTAAGAGCCAGGAGAGGATGTGCATGACCATCTGAAAACAGAGTCTTACAGGCTCCTGGTACCTTGCTAACAGGAACCTACAGCAATGGTGTCAGCATACACAAGACCCATGCAAACTCAAGTAAGCATAGAACTGGGGAAATGGGCAGCAGGCCCCAACCTTAGCCAAAGAACTATTGACAGCTGAGAGTTGATTTTCCTTAAGAGAGAGACTCTAGAGAAGCTGACTAGACTCCACTAAGGGACTTAGAACTTGCACTAAGGGACATCTGGGTGCACTAACTTGACTCCACAGGTCTTAATGTGTGAATAGGGATGATGATTAAGATGTTTTGCATGAAAGGTACAAAAATTCAATTAAAAATATACATAAAGAAGACCTAGAGAGTCAGGTTTGTGTCCCCAAATGTCCTCTGTGGGTTCATCCACTGGAGCGTGGTTACTCGAACAAGAGTCCATCACCCATAAACGATACTATATCTCCCCTTCCCAGCAGCCATTGGTTCACCAGGTAGAGTTGGGGTTTCTTACCCACTTCCCCTTGGAGGATTTTGTCTGGTTTGAGCTTGTATAGGACTTGTGCATGCTGTCACCATCCCGTGAGTTCATATTGGTAACTGACTAGCCATCTGGAAAACTGTTTCCTTATGGTCATCACCAGCTTGGCTCTTACACTCTTTCCACCCCTCTTCCGTATGATCCCTGAGCCTTGGGAGGTAGAAGTTTGATATAGATGTCCTATTCAGGGATAAACAGTCTGTGTGAGTAGCCATTTTATATAGTATTTGTCTATGTTCATTGTCTTCTTTGCTCTTCTTTCAGGGATCACTGTGCCTCTATCCAAATGTTCTGTGGAGAGGTTTCCTAGTAGGGGAGCTTCCTCAGATTTTATGGGACTGAGCTAAACTCTAGAATTCCTCATTAGAGGGAGGATATTCTTGGATGATAATTTAGGAATGGAAGCAGTGTAAGCATTAATGGAAAATCACCATCATTTCCTTAACTACCCAGCTCTATCTGAATTTAGAACACTAAGAAGTCTGTCAAATAATTGTGTTTCTCATGCCAAAGTTCACCTACATTACACAGACATATATGCCAAGAAAAGACAGAAGTCACACTTTGGGCTCTGACATTGAAATTCAGATGTGCTCCTTTGCTTCTAGCCCACAGGCCTTTCTACCATGGGACAAAATAGTAGCCAGTTTGGGAATGGGTAGGAAGTATGCATTTGTAAAAAGGCAGTTGTGGTCTGGGAGGTGGAAACAGGAACTAGTGGTATATGGGCAGATCAGCTTAAATAAAACTGACTAGCTGGATCAGTGTCTAAAACATAAAATTATTACAAATTATTCTTTCTTTTGGATAACACCAGGACTTCAGAATGCTTTAATTTTGTATTGTATTTATTTTATGTGTGTCAGTATATTGCCTGCATGTATGTAAGTGCACCTGTGTCATGCAATGCTGGAAGAAGTCAGAGGAGGGCATTGATTCCCCTGGAACTGGAGTTATAAACAGTTGTTAGCTGCTATGTGGGTGATGGGGATCAAACCCATGTCCTCTCTAAGGGCAGCCAGTGCTCCCAACTACTGAGCCATTTCTCTAGCTACTGCTTTAATTTTGTTAATTCATTATTTTTAAATTTCTTGGTCCAAAATGCCATTGAGGAACTGGAGAGATCGCTTAGTACAGTGTTTGCCATGGAAACAAGAGGACTGATGTTTGGTGCCCATGTGAAAAACCTGGTGTAGTGGTATACACTTGTAATCCCAACACTGGAGAGAAAAAAACAGGCAGATTCCTGCAGCCAACCTAGTATAATTCATGAATCCCAGGCCAATGAAAGACCTTGCCTCACAAAGCAAGGTGAATGGCTCCTGAGGAAGAACAGTAGAGGTTGATTTCTGGCCTACACACATACACACACGTGCGCGCACACACACACACAATTGAACACAGTACCTTCAGTAAACCTCCTGGAATGTCTAGTATTCCTATTGAAATGTATACAGACATATTTGAAAATACTGAGTTAGTGTTCAGCTTGTGAACCCTGCAAGAATATTCCTTCCAGGCTCTCATAAAGAACACAAAGGAAAAATAGTCAGGCTTTTGATATCCTAGAACCAGCACTCAGGTTTACAAATAGCTCACTAAATTGACCAGCAGTTAAGTATCTAGATAATAATCGAACAAGCATTTCTTGCTGTATACCTGTATTGACTAGCTCAAATTATTGCCTCATTGAGCTACAAAAGTTGAAGAGGATTAGAATACTTAACACATAATTTCAGAGCACAAAGTTCTCTTGAATACACTGAGTGCTCAATCTAACTTAATGAACATAATCCCCATGAAATGACTTGAGATGATGCCAGTGTGCAGAACGATCAGACACAATTAAAGTCCAGAGATGGGTTATTGCTATTTCATTTGAAAGCATTATTGAACTTTTAGGAAGTAAAGTAAAAGCAGGTGACTTTAAGAGGGGGGCACATAGAAGAGTCTCCAGAGAGCTTGGCTTATGTGTATACTCAAATCTCAGAGCATTTTGGTTGCCCCTTTGGATCATTGCTTTGGGGGTTCCTTTTTAGGGAATTTCCTTTGATCAAACATCCTGGAAAGAATTCCTCAACATTTAACCAATGTTATCAGCTTTACCAGATACCAGACATGCAGTGTTAGAACATTTTGATAACTATATCATTACCTTAAATATACTAGCAAAGCCAGAGTCTCTGTTTCTTAGCACCAATTTTGTGGTACAATTTTATTAATAATTGCACACTCGGCAGCATTCAGAATGTCTGCTGGTTTCTTAATTAAGCTGAATGGAGATCGTTAAGACAAGTCATAAGAAATGCCCCATCAGTGATGAAATGGGACTGAAAGGCTGAAGCCAAACTGACTAGAGAATGTGAAGTGAACTTCTGAGTAATAAGGAAATAGAAAGCGGAAAGGCATTATGTTGACAGAACCGGAAACCTCAAGAGCTAAGCTTGGGCTTCCTCTGCCTTTCCTAGCTCATGTTTTCATTTCCATATTATGTGTTCCTTTCTCAACTTTGAAGGGCATTAATGGGACTAGAATATTAGCTATAGAATGTAGATCATCCCTATTGACTGGTCCCTGGTTCAGAGAATAATTATATGGTTCCATCCTGCCAGAGAGCAGAACTGGCTTTACTCCAACACATTAGCTATTTCATTTACATTTTTATTATTTGTGAGTATCTGTGTCTGTGTCTGTGTTCATATCTGTGTGTGGACATGTGTATCCTACATCTCTCATGTAGAGGTCAGAAGACAACTTGTGGGATATGGTTTGTTCTCTCCTTCCACCATGTAGGTTCTGGAGAACAAACTCAGGTGATTTGGATTGGTGGCAAGCACCTCTACCCACTGACCCATCTCACTGACCCATACCAACTATTTTTTATCAAGACTGCGTGTAATGAGCAAACCATCTGAACTGTGGCTGGAGACTCTGGTAAGCTAAAGCACCAGTGAGATCTCTCAGATCCTCTGAGCTGCCTTCAGGTTGTGCAGAGAACTCCAGGGTTGCAATTTTCATGAGTTGTCACCCATTTTGGGGTGGGCTTTTTGGTGAAGCAGCTGCTTTTGAGTCATCCCAGTTCTTATAAGTAACCCCTCACCCATGCTCCTGCAAGTAACCTCACTAAAACTCATTAGGTCACCAAATTGGTCTTTGAGGTAATCGTTACTTTGGTGTGTCCTGAATTCCCCTTCTAGGGTGGGCAGATGTGTGTGTTTTGTGCCCACAGGAAAAGCCCTCATATAACAGATATATCTATATGTATATATTAGGAAGAAATTTTTCTGATCGATATGGAACTTTACTGCTGGGGAAAAAAGAGTCAGTAGGTTAACTGAGCAGGATATGGTGAGAATGAGTAGAGTTTATTTTGGATGCTGTAAGCCAAGTACTTTAAAACAGTGAAACTCATTCTTGAGCCCTTATTTTATGTCAAAGTCCACTCCGTAGAACAAGAACAAACACAGCTCTCCTGATGACATGGGAGCAGGGAGCCCTTAACTCCTGGAATTTCCTCTGGGCAACATAGATTTTTTGACATTCCAGAGGTAAATGGAGCTGTCGTTTGTAGGCTAGTAGAGATGTGGCAGAGCAAGAGCAGGTCTGTGACAGTGGGAAGCTTTCTAAGGGGACCAGACACCAGAGAGGCTGGGGAGAGTGGGGACTGTTTATTGTGGCAATCATGCTCTACCTGGTAAAAAATTTTTTTTTGAGACAGGGTCTGTATGTACCCTTGACTGGCCTGTAACTCACTATGTAGACCATAGACCACACTGGCCTTGAACTCACAGAAATCCACCTACCTTTGCCTGCTGGGTGCTGAGACTAAAGACATGTACCATCATTTTGGGTTTGGTTTTTTGTTTGTTTGTTTGTTTTTAAAGCAGGGTCTCATGTAGCCCAGGCTGGCCTTAAATTCTGAAGATAACCTTGAATTCTTGATGATCTTTCTTTTTCCACCTAGTACTGGGATTACAAACCTGCACCTCCATATCCATCAGTTTTCAATTTTATTTTGATACTATAACAAATTATTTCTGCCTTGGTGGCTTAAACAATGTATTGTTTAAAATCTTGTAGTTCTTTAGATCAAAAGTTCAACCCAGGTTTCATTAAGGTAGGATGGAGGTATTGGAAAGGCTGCTGTTCCTTCTGGGGTTCCTGGGGGAGAAAGCACTGCTCTGATTTTCCCTCATTCCTGCCTGTGGCCTCCTCCTTCCCTGGTCAGATGGCGTCTCATATGCGGCTGCCATCTCTGGCTCTCTGGTCATAGCTGGGATGGACTCTCCTCCCTCAAGGACTTGTGTTCAGATTGTGCCCACCCAGACTGACCAGGATAATATCCCCAGCTTGAGGTTAGTATCTGAGCTGTGTATGCAGAGTACCTTTTGCCACAGGAGGTAATATACGTGTGGGTATTGGGGATCAGAGTGTGAGTATCTTTGAGGGCCACTTTTTTGCTCATCACAGAGACTTTGAACATATATTTTAAGCCATCAGAAGCAAGTTGATTTGATATGGACATGGTCTGGAAGTGGAAGAGGAAGATACTGAGTTCCATGCTTGTCATCTTCATGTTTTCAGCCCTTTCTAACACTGTTAGACTGTGGAGGTCTGTGTCTGTCTGCTCACTGCCTTAGAGCAGCTCTGTAGTAATGAAAGCAGATTCTCTGAAGCTTTGGAAACTTCCAGAACTGGGATCAGTGAACCTTTCAAAAGCAGACCTAAGACTGGGGATGTAGCTCCGTTGGTAGATTGCTTACCTAGCATGCCTGAAGCCTCGGGTTCTCTCCCCAGCACCATGTAAACCAGACATGGCAGTACATGACTGCAATCTAGCACTGGGAAGGTGGGGGCAGGAGATCAGAAATTCAAGGTCATCTTTGGAAGTTTGAATTAGCCTGAACTATATGACCCTGTCTCAGAAAAAAGGGCTTGATTTATCCCTTAGTGTCCAAAGCATACCCCAGGACATTGGTGCTAAGGTGACCCCCAATCCTGAAGTTTGGGGGCTGGAGCAGAGGAGGACATTTTCTTTCTCCTATCTTATACCCTTGTTCCTGCTCATCACAGTCCTACTTCCTGGAGGGAGCAAATGACTGCAGGCAGTAAGGGTGGAGAAAGAGTGTAAGGCAGCTGTCATTGGGGCCACACTGAACGTGGTATGTGAACTTGGTCTGTGGAAATCTGGTGTCCACTGGGTTGGGGATTTGGATATAGGTGGAGGTGTGGTGATCACATGGAGAGCCTTCCTACATGTTGGGGTGGCTCCAGGAGAAAGGATGTCTAGTTAAGTCTCTACCTTAGGCAGTTTGGTCTCTTTTTTTCTCAGACTTCTTGGCTTTACTTAGTGTCTTCTATGGCATTAAACAACTGACAAGTGTTGTATGATTTTTTTTTCTATTGGTAGCGCATAATTTAAAAATAAAGATAGACTGAACATTGTGACACATACCAGTAATTCTAACACTTGGGAAGTTGAGGCAGGAGGATCAAGAGTTCAGAGTCATCCTCTGGAACATAGTGAATTCAAGGCCAGTCTGGGCTAGGTGAGAACTTGTCTCTAAAAAAAAGAAAAAAAGAGTTAGAAAGGCTCTGGTTTGTATTTAGGTATGGGTGAATCCATTGACTACCATAACTCAAATTGCTGAAGAAACTACAGATTTTAATGTGCACATTGTTGCTTTTGCAAAAAACATAATCTCTGCATATGTCCCGAGAAGAGATCCTGAATTAGAAAATAGAAAAAAATGATTAAAATGAAATTGGACTAAGTTGGGCTAAGTCCATGATGTTTATATTCATAAAATTCAAAGTTCTTATAAAATACTGTGCAATGCATATTGAATTATCTTCCTAGCTAATAATGAAAAAGAAAAGAAAGACAGAAAAGAGAAAAGGCAAGATAAAGTGAAACAGTGGTAAAAATAAGGGAACCCAAGAAGGAAGATGGGTGGGTCAGGGTTGCTGTGGTCTGGGTTGGCCGTGACTCAGAAGTTTGCTCCCATAAGACAACCTTTATTTGCTAGTTGTATGAACTCAGTTCTTTCCAATCTGTAGTGGGTATCGACCAGCTTTTAATTCAACAGAATTTCCTCAAACTTTACATTTTCACCAAAGAAATTTTCCACTGAAGACAGCATCATTAGTCTTCATAAGTATTTTCATCTTTGATTTTCTAGAATGCCTTTAAGACAAAGTGCAGTTGTAAAAGTTCAGAGAAGAGTTAAGAAGTTGGGAAGCCTATAGCTGTAGTTGTGAAGTTGAGGCCTAAAGAAATTATGTAGAACTTTCAAGTCTACATAATTTCATTTGATAAATGGGAATAGTTACAGTAGTGCTTGTACTTCAGACTCTTATTTATCTCTCTACACCTTGTGGTCTGCCCCAGGAGGCTGTTCTTTAAAGTCTAAAGCACTCTTGTCTTCAGGTTCTATTTAGGTTTAGACAGGGCAGAACCCAAGCAGGAGGCAGAGCTAGAGAGAGGTTTGGGGCTCTCTGGCTGCCTCTGCACCTCTGCTGAATGCCACTGCTTGTGTCAAGATCGTCTTTCTTCTAGGCTTCTACCATTTTCCACTTCAGGACTGGTAGGAGATAAGCACTGTTTTAGTAATTGCTTCTAGACACTGCTCATTCATGTGGTACTGATTTCTCAAATCTTGCTTACACTTTTATAAATAACTATTTTTAAAATTACTCTCAAATTTCTCTTAGTTTGACTGTTCTCTCTTAGTTTCCCACAAAGACAAAGTCTGAGTCATCCATTTCTACTGACTGTATCTCAGTATGTCTAATTTTTCCTCACATTCTGGGACCAGAATCATCTCTTATAAGGACTACTAAGTAACCTTCTTCCCTCTACTCATAATGGCTCAAAATCTGCAGGTTTCCCATTCTACATATAATAAAACTGCTTTTATCTCCAGGTCTGAGGGTGGCCTTGCCTCAGATAAACAAGGACACCATCTACAAGTCTTGGTATCATGGACAAGAGAGGATCAGGAATGCTTATCTGAGTCACATGGTGTGTTATTTTTATTATTGCTCTGACAAAAGCAACTTAAGTTGGGGGTAGAGAGATAGCCCAGAGGTTAAGAACACTGGCTGCTCTTGCAGGGGCTCAGGGTCCAGTTCCCAGCACCCATATGACAGCTAATAACTGTCCATAACTCCAGTTCCAGGGGATTTGACACCCTCTTCCAACCTCTGTGGGCATTGCATGACATAGGAGCACCTACATACATGCAGGCAATACACTCATATATATAAAATTAAAATAATAAAATATTTTTAAAAAGCAACTCAAGGAATTAAAGGTTTATTTTGGCTCACAGTTTGGGGGTATAGCTCACCCCATTGGGGAATGCATGGTGACAGGACTGTGAGGCAGCTAGTCACATTGAATCTGCAGCCAGGAAGCAAGGAAAGATGTTACTTAGCTCACTCTCTCCCTTTTACTCAGTCTGGGACTCCTGCCCATGGGATGGTACTGCCCATGTTCAGCATTTAAATCTTTCTGAGAACATACTCCTAGAAATACCCGCAGGTGTATTTCTGTGGTGATTCTAAATCTAGTCAAGTTGTCAGTGAAGATTAACCCAAGATTATCTCTACTTGGGGAATGGGTCATTGAATTAACCATTGTAAGAACACAAAATGTTGAGGATGTTCTGATGTGGCTGGAGATGGAACCCAGGACCTTGTCCATACAAGGCAAAATGCTCTTCCACTGATCTACATCTCTAACCTGAGATTTCTTCACCACTACTGTAACCGTAGCTATTGCAGTGTGAGGGATAACGCTGAACTCTGGTGTCAGTCAGAGCAATGGTAAACTCTTTCATTTAGAAGGACTGTTTGAACCCTTGTGCTGAAATGAAGTAGGAGAGGGCAAAGTCCAGCACAGAAGGATCTTTCAGTAATCTGCTGCAGAAATCCTTGTGAGAAATCCAGTAGCAGCTTGGACCAGAGAGGCACCTCTAGAGATGTGAGAGGTGGTCAGATTCTGGGAGGATCCTGAAGTCAGCAGGATTTGCTGATGGGTCAGATGTGAGGTGTAAGGAGTCTAGGACAATTCCAAGATCCACAGCAAAGATGGAGTTGCTGTGTACTGACCCGGGAACTCGTGCCAAAAGAGCAGCATTGGGAAGGAAGATCAAGGGTCTCTTTTGGATATATGAAGTCTACAGTGCTCAAATGTGATGTTTTTTATAAACAGAGTTCATTTTGTATGCTACTTGGGACATTCAAGTAACGTAGAATGCTGGCTGACTGCATAGCAGTGTGATCTTCCTTTTCCAAGCTGCTCATTTTCTCTGAGAACAATTCTACCACTGTTTTGTTGAACAGAAGTACAATGGGAAAATCAGAAACCCCAAATGCATAACAGCAGAGAAGTCATTCTCTTGTCCTTGATCTCCTAGCATCCCAAAGAGCAGATGAACCAAGTTTGGAAGCTGGAGTAAAGCTATTATCTTTGGGGGAAAATGTTGCATCAGAACAGAGGCCCGTGTTTTCCCCAGTGTGCAGCTGAGCCCACAGCTGCACCTTTCTCTTGAGAGCTGAATGCCTAATGTTGTCCTTGAACTACCTTCTACTACAGTATTGACAAGAAGCAAAGGCCCACATCAGATGTCGTTGTATGTTCCCTTTTATGAAGTGCGGGATATTGGCTTCTGTCTTCATTCTCTGAGACTTTCTTTCTGCATGCATTCTTCATCTTGGAGTACTTACCTTCCAAATGCACGGTGTAGGTGTGCATTTGTTAATTTTCCCATTGCTATAGTAAAACACCCTGACAAAAAGTAACTTAGGGAAGGAAGGGTTCATTTTGGTTCACAGTTTGAGACATGGTGGGGAGTCACGGTGGCAGAAACTTGAGGCTGCTGCTCACCTGCATCACTAGGAAGAAGGGAGCACCAAGTGCTGGTGCTCACCTTGCTTTCCCCTTTCATGCATTCTAGCTCAGCAGCCCACTTACATTTGAAGTGGGTCTTCTCATATCAATCAACCTAATCAACCCTCACAAGCATGTCCAGGCTAACCTAACCTAGATAATCCCTCACAGGTGTGCCTAGAGACTTGTCTCCTAGGTAAGTCTAGGTCCTATCAATCTGACAATCACCATTAATGATCACAAGGTTTTAGGTAAGAGTTTCATATATTCTGCTTAACTTCAGAAAGAGTCATTCCACTTAAATGTATCTTATAGTTTTGCCATTTTCTGATTTCAACCAAATGGACTAGATTTTTTTTTTGAGGTCGTATGGAACAAAACAGAGATTTTCTGCCATTAATCTGTGCTCTCACAAAGTGATAATATCTTCAACTCTGGTAAGACATAGAGTCTGTGACTTCTGTGAGAAAGAATGACTTACACACAAATCTGTTTGAGAACCTGGCTTTAGTATCGAGGAAGCCCAAGGTCCTTCCTAGATTTAATGTATTTCTGTGCTTCTATATTTTGCATTCCCAAGAAATGGCCCTGATCTAGTATATATAAACAGTGGATTGGGCTAGAGAGATGGCTCAGTGGTTAGGAGCACTGACTATTCTTGCAGAAGACCTGAGTTTGCATTCTAGCACTCACATGGTGGCTAACAACCATCCATAACTCCAGTACCAGGGGATCCAGTGCCTTCTTCTGTCCTCCTTGGGCACATCACAACACTGGTGCACTCACATACATATAGGCATAACACTCTTACACATAAATAAACAGTGGTGCTTTTATTTGCATGTTTCATGGACCATTTTTAGCTTATTTTCTGATTCCCAACATTGGTCTAGTAGCTGACATACATTCTCCAGAAATGTGAGGTGGTATTTGTGATAGACTGGATTCTACGATGACCTGATGTTACCTGTCCCCTACCTTCACGTTATGTGCAGTGTACATTGTGAAGGTGGGGCCACACCTGTGAGTGAGTTGGGCTGCTGCTCCAATGAGCTGCTTTATATAAATAGCAAGGAGATGGTCATGGTGGCACACACCTCCAGTCCCAGCACTCAGGAGGCAGAGGCAGGCTTTCCGACTTTGAGACCTGCCTAGTCTACATACAGAGTTCTAGGCCAGCTGGGCTACAGGAAGATCCTGTATCTGAAAAACAAAAAACAATAACAACAACAACAACAAAACATCAAGAAACAAAGCAAGGCAGTGAAGAGATCTTTGGCATTGTAGATGAAGTTTCCAGTGAATTGAGAATAATTTTAATAATAAAGGGGAATTGACCTGGGTGGGCCTGAGTTAATAAGGTATTCCTTATTAAGCTAAAAGATTGTCTTTCTGCTGCCCTTAGTTGTCAAGTATTCTACAGCAGCAAGGCAATTAATTTGGCCACTAATCCCCAGAGCTTGGAAGAAGACAGACCCTTAGTGGACACTGTAACCCCAGCCAACCTCGGCTGTTGTACAGTGAGATCTAGAGTAGAGAACCCAGTGAACTGGACATGACTCAGGGAAACTAAAGTAACAAATAGGTGTTGTTTTAACCTGGCAAGATTGTCATTTGTTATGCAGCAAGAAAAAGATGAGTCAATATCCCACTTGGATATTATATTTAAAAGGCTGGAAGCGTACACTCTATAAAGTGTGTGTATTCATACAAACTCAGTCACTTTATTATAATTATTTCATCCAACTATGGATAATATCAATTCTGAGTTTTCTTTGGCTTAAAAAATAGAATTTAGACCCTATTCATATTATATCTGTCCATTCCTGAACACCAGGAACAAAACACAAGAACACTGTGATCCTAATGCTTGCAGGACTGTAGTAGACATGATCTTCTGTTTCTCTTCTTCATCACTTCTTCATCCAAATATCCAAATATTAAAAACATACAAACTTTAAGGCTGGGTGTGGTGGTGCACAGCTGTAATCCCAGCACTAAGGAGGCAGAGGCAGGCAGCTTTCTGTGAGATCAAGACCAGCCTGGTCCACATAGCAAGTTCCAGGTTAGCTGGGGCTACAGGGAGACCTTGTCTCGCCACTCTCCCCGCAATATAATATATATATCCTTCAAAATACATTATCATTTCAACTATGAGTTAATATTTAATTACAGCCTGACAAGCAAGCAGATTAAAAATTTTAATTTCATTTTGAATAGTCATTTTATTTATAGGAAGAACGAAATCTCTGTTTTCTTTCATTCATGATATATTCTTCTACATAGTTAGCTCTTTTTTTTCTTGTTTGTTTGTTTCTTTTGTGTATGTGGTGTGTTCTTCCAGAACTATTTCATATATTTAAAAATAATTATTCAAATAATATGAATAAAAAAATGGTAACTAATGCTCACTAGCTGTAATTAATTAAATGAACTAATTTCTTAACAGTGCACACTGTCTGTAAGGCTGAATCTATCTTCTTGATGATGGTGAAATATTGTTAAAATAGATAGTCTTCATTAAATTGCTAATATTTTATTTAGTGTTTTTCAATGTTTATCCATAGAAAAATTTTCAGTTTCTATTCTGATCTACAACATTTTGATATCAGATTTGCACTAGTTTGAAGAACATTTGAGGGATGGAAAGAGAATTCTTTAACTTGTCCTGTTCAGGGATTGCTTAACTAGAACACCAGTGGTTTTTGCTTTGAATGTCTAAAAAAGTAATCTAGAAAAAATATTCTTCTGGATCTACATCTTTGATAAGCTTTGTGTTTTGGTCTAGGGTATCACATTTCATCAGATACTGAATTTCTTCTTGAGTTAATTTAATAATTTATATTTTGCTAGAAATTGTTATATTCATTGGAACTAAGAAATTTGTCAGGCTAGAATTTTAAAAGACATACTCTCTAAAGTCATACCCATTGTTCCTAGTTTTTATAAACCTGGGTATTTATCTTATCTTTCTGTTTTTCTAAGACTAAAAAGTTTATTTCAGGTCATTTCTTTGATTAAAAATTGCAAGCAGTAGTAACAGATGGCAGTGAATTTATCAGTTTGTTCACGGTCTTTCTGGGAGGAAAAAAAGCCCACTGCTTAGTTAAGTATTTGGGTTCAGCTTCAGTGCTCCGTATCTTATGTTTGCACAAACCTGAAGGGGTAGATCCTTTTCTCTTCATTTAGACAGGAAAACCTGATCATTAGGAGGTGAGTTGGTGATCTTTCTACCAGACTGTGGGAAAACTGAGACTTGGGTGTTTTCCTGGCCCCAGAGCTGCTAATATTACTACCTGGATTTTCTTCTTCAGTTTCATCTCTGGTTCCCCTTAAGTGACTTTGTCAGCAGAATCTGTTTTCCTGTATACAATTCTCAATATTACTTTCCCTAAATAATCTGAAATTGCAGCATCTATTTCTTTGTTAGATTTGAGTTATTTAGAAGAATTTTGTTTTCTGAGTGAAAAAGGTCACTGATGTTTGTTTTAAATAATATCAGGGTTATTTTATAATGATAAAATATTACATTTATTATTTCTACATTTTGAAATTTACTGAATTTTTCTTCTTTATCTAATACATAAGTTGTTTTCTAAAAGATATGTTTTCTGTACCAGTATAGCTATGAAATCTATTTTTTTAAAAAATGTGGCCTGAATTTTTATTTGTCAAAGATGGTGATATAGGTGAGCTGTTTCCTAAGAAAACTGACTTTCTGAGATTCCTTTTTATTGGCAACAATTCTGATGTTATTTATATCAGTCCCATACTATTGTTATTCATACACATAAACCTTGGTGTTGACAACTACATTATGGCTACCTATATTTTATAATATAAAATGATATTCTTCTGTCCTTCTTAATCATTTTAGTCTTAAACTTTGAAATCAGCACTGCTGGCTGCATCTTATTGTTCAGCTATTTCTATGTGGTTTGGGTTGTTGTCATTTTTAACTCATTTCCCACTGTTGGCTTTTACCTGTTATTTTTTGTTTGTTTTTCTTTTGTGTGTGTGTGTGTGTGTGTGTGTGTGTGTGTGTGTGTGTATGAGTATTTTGCCAGCCTATATGCAGCTATACGTGCATACAGTGCTTGAGGAGGCCAGAAGAGGGCATGAGATCCCCTGGAACTGGAGTTAGGAATAGTTAGTTGTGTTAGCATATGGGTGCTGGAAATTGAAAGTGGGTCCTCTACAAGAGCAGCAAGTGTTCTTAACTGCTGGATCATCTCTCCAGCCCCCGTCCCCCCTTTTGAGACAGAGATCATGTAGACCAGGCTGGCCTCATACTCACAGAGATCTACCAGCCTGTGCCTGCCCAGTGCTGGGATTAAAGGTATACACCACCACACCTTGCCAGATTTTAGCCTTTTTAATGTTTAATTTAATATATGATGTTTGCAGAACTGATTTTTCATTAGAGAGTAATATGTCTACATGTTTCAATTGTTGCTTTTTTAGTTTTATTTTATCATTTTGTGAGACAAGTCTTGTTGTGTATCCCAAGTTGGCCTTAAACCTGCAATCCTCCTGCCTCAGCCTCTTGAATGCTGGAATTACAGGGGTGTAGCACCACTCCCACTCCCCTGATTTTCTTTCAGTTGTATGATTTTTCTCTCTTCATAAAGGGAGGATTTTTTTTTGCCCTCAGTGGACCATGCCCTCTGCTTTTACATTCCATGTGTATTGGAGCTAGAGCACAGTGCTTCTTTTCCTTCTTCTTCTCCTGCTGCCAAGTGCACCAGGGAGCTGCACTGGTGCAGTGCCATGTTTCCTTGGATGCCCTCCAACTACGCCAGCCATCCTGCCACAGAGGCTGCTTCTGCTTGCTCTGCATTTCAACACCCTGCCCTACAGACAGTTCTCACCTCCAGCTTCATGCTAAAGGAAAGCTCAGTGCATTTTTCCAAGGTCCTCTGAAATTCTTCCTCATTTAATTTCTAGAATTGCTATTATGTGGATAGCAGCTTCTCTTAACTTTCTGCATGATGCATGCTTTCCCTAGTTTTATGCATCTTTAGCTATTTCTTAGGAGATCTGATAGATAATGGAGAAAAAGATGCCTTTGCTTCTGTGTGTGTGTGTGTGTGTACACAAATGTCTGGTTATCCGTCATGTGGGTGTCTTTAGGATATGCAGAGAAATGCCCAGAAAATTAGTGATTAAATATATAGAACTGATACCTGCGAGAGACCAGAGTTTAAAACATAAATCTAAGTGACACTAACATGATAGAAGTCCAGTCACAGGAATGGGAGAGAATGACTAGATAATATGTCCAAAGTCTTATGGATCCTCACAGGGAACTTACTAGTCCCTCAGTCTCACTCCTAGAAATTCTGATTTAGCAGAGCTTCCAATTAAAAATATCTAAAATCAAGTATTAAGTGAAGACCTCATTTTTTGATGTTCTCATCACTGTCCTTTTTAGGTCTATATGTGCATGTACAGTTTGTAGAGATGGGGCAATGTCATCAGCTGGGAAAGCACTGTGAATTTTGAAATCATTGTGTTGAATGCGCAACTCTAACTGAGACATCTACATCACCCTTTAAGGTTCAGGGAACATCACAGAAGAGGGGCAGAAAGAATGTAATAAGAGTTGGAGGAAGGGGAGGAGTATTGTAGATCACTGTCCTCTGGCCATGATGTGACTACTGTACTCATGAACTCACAGCACTGACCTGCACGAGACCTACATGCACACACAAGGCCTGGATAGGACTGGGCCTGTCGACATTCTGTCATGGAGGGTGGGGACTCATGGGGCCACAACCCTCTCTGTGGACTGTAGGCAGATAAGGGTCTCTGGGAGGAAGGGGCTCATGCTGTCCTTCTTTCCTGAGAATTTGTAAGCAGTGAACAGTTGCTGGAGGGAGGGGGGTCATGAGGCCCCACCCCCTCCGTGGAGAACTATTGACAGTTAATAGCTGTTGAGGAGGTTAAAACATTTTCTTCAGTAGTGTAGCCACTAGTAAGATGCTAGAAGCAATACTCATAGAAGCAATACTAATTAAACTCATTGGGTCTCAAAAACAAAAAAAGAAAGAAAGAAAGTAAAGAGAGACTTGGAAGAGGACTAGCTGGGAAGTTGAAGGGGATCAGCACGCATGTGAGGAGGACCAGAGAGGGCGAAGGGGTGAAAAGGAGCACGCGTAATTCATAGACATATATGACAGTGTCACAACGAATCTTATTTTGCATATTTAACATACACTAATAAGAATTTTTTGAGCTCACTATGATGAAAGAGTGGAGATCCTAATGGGAAAATGGCACAGGGTGAAGGGTGGGAACACGGGGCGCCAATGCACAAGACTGGCATGCTCTCCTCCGAAGCTTGAGTGCAGACATGGAGATGATGGGGTTTGAGCTTAAAGAGTGGGTGAAACAAAGGATGGTGGCAGGAGCACCAACCAAGTAGTGGTTGGTGCTGTCTGCCACCATAATCTATTTCCATTATGGATACTATTCTTTACCTCAAAATCTCCAGTCCCTTTGCCACCCAGTCCTTAGCCTGGAACCCAAGGGTACTAGATATCATGCTGGTAATCTCAGAAATGGACTGTTTTAAAGTCATACAGTTAATAAATAGAGATGAAGACTTGAACTCAGGCCAGTCTGAGAAGTTTTTTGTTTGTTTGTTTGTTTTGCCGTAATCCTATAGCCCCTTTGGCAGAAATGGCGATGTCCCTCCCTAGATTTGTTAGTGAAGAAATGCTGTCACTGAAGCTAGGGGTGCTGTCAACAGACAGACCTCAGCTCTGAGTCCCTTCGGAGAAGGCTTCGGCAGTACAAATCTGCCAAGCCCGAGTTCACACCCCTTCCTGGGCAGCCGGAAGCATGCAGGAACACAAAGGCCTGGCCCTGTCCCACCCTCTGGGGCTGCTCTGACAGTTTCAGAGATCTGTCCTTAGCCCACGTCACAACTCATCATTGCCTTCCCTCTGCTTTCCCTTCCCCTGATCCCTTCTAGAGGTTCATCCCCTGGGCACTGCCCACTGATAAACTGTCCAGTATTTCCAAAGGAACCCAACCTACAATAGCCAGGCAAGAAACAAGAGCTCAAGTTTCTTGCTGCAGAAACTGCTACTTTGTCTGCTTCCCAGAGAGCCTCTCGAGTATTTGTGAAGAAGCTGGGTTCTCTTTCCTTGCTCACTTGTCATTTAGGGTTCAGACTCATAGGGCTGAAGATAAACTAGTTATTACAGTGCCATGGGTGTGTACAAGGGATGTCTAGTAGTAAATGAGGACTACGGATCCCCAGCAGTCGATGAGGACTAGGGATACCCATCATGGATGAGGGCTAGGGATGTGCAGCGGAGGATGTGGACTAGGGCTGCTCTGACTTTGCCTGTTGCCTCTGCCTTTTCTCTAGACAGTCTCTGAGGGGAGGCTGAACTTGGAAATCTTAATCTTGAATTCCTGCTTTAAACAACCCCTATGCTGGGCTACAGGTTGACATTTTATGTACCATTGAATAATGATGTTAAGTTAAATTAATAGAAAATAAAACGCATGGCTTAGGCCAAAGCAAACAATTTTCAGTGTTTTTATTTCAGGTTGATTTTCTCAGAACAGTCAAAATATTTCAGGAAAAAAATTCAAGCCATCCATCAGAAAGAAAAAATTGGTTTTTTAACCCTGTGATTAAGTCTTATAGGTATACTAACATCAATATCTGTACCCTTCAGATTTTGCATTTGCTCCACTTCACATTTTAATTATCCTTTTAAGTCCATATAATCACTATAGAAAGTAACTAAATGTAGATTCAGGGCATATTTTTTAAATAGCGGTTTGAAGTACATGAGATTTAGTTTTCAAGTTAGACATTTATTTTTATTTCATCTATGCAAACCACTTAATTAGAAGAAAAAAATAATCCTATGACAGAATGTTTAGCAGGTAGGACAATTAATATTTGTATGTTGCGAACTGACTACATTTCATTTAATTGGAATGTATGCCCCTCTCTTACCTAGTTAATATACTTCCAGCTAGCAGCAAATTCAGGCTACATGTTATCAACAATTACTCTTAAGCATATTATGTGCTACATTAAATAAACCTTATTTAGGTAACTGCTTTGAAGATTTTGTAGACTCAAGTCCTTCTTAAAGTTTTCAGTTATTGATTTTTAAATCTTCTTTGTAGACATAAGCCTCTCAGGAGGCCAGACAGAATCATGCTGCCAACCCAGTTGGTCTTTTCCTTTGATAACCACCTGCGGTCACTGTGCCAGTCTGTCAATGAGTATTTATTGAGGACCTGCTGTGTAGCTGAGGCCCACACCATGGCCTAGCAGCAGACTCCACAGAAACAAGAGATTAAGTTTGCCTGGGGGAGCTCACAATGAAAACGGGACTTCTCATAAACTGTGCCGGCTGGGTTTATTAATGTGTTTATCAGCAGCAATGGCAAAGGTGTTTCTATAGGAGTAGGATGTTCCTTAAGCTGATAGTAAAAGCCCACCAAAGCTCTCATTAATAATAACTTTTTTGAAATGTAAAATTTACATAGAATTTGGTAGGGTAGTCTACAAAGGTCTATATATCCATAGATCAGATTTGACAACACAAAGCACTAGACATGTTTCTTAATTATTTAGACATCAAGTTACAACGCTTCTCACCATCCAGGTTTAAGAGTAAAATGTTAGAACATTTTTGTGATTTCCTCTAACCACTAAGACAGGAGGGAGATTCTTTGTCAGTATTTCCAACCAAGCCATATACAACAAATCCGATATAGATCCTTTCCTCGCCACTGGAAGGCTCCTGATGACAGGAAATAAAAATTAAACACCAAAGAGAAAATTAAAATGGGAAGTGACATTATGTGCTCTTCTGAACTATTAATAACCAGTGGCATGGAACTTTTTCATGTCGTCCTTCAAATGAGAGCACTGTAATTACTTTTTATAGAGAAATTAAGTTGATGCATCCTTCAGAGAATGCAAATGTTTATAAACCAGAAAAATTGATTTAGAGATGGTAAAGACAATCTAAAATTGTATATTCTGACTTTTCTTTAAATAGAGAATTTAATCAACCATTACCCTCCTAGAAAGGAAACCACTTTTATCTATAGTAGTTCAAATTACCTATATTTAGGACAAACTTCAGAAATCCTAGTATCTCATTCAGAAAATTATTTTGCAGTGTCTTTGAGGGATAATCCTCTATTCCATGCCATGCTGGAAGATAAATTTGTCTTTATACAAAGGTCAGTTTGTGAGATAAAGATGAAAGAGTTGGACATTTCCCATTTTTAGTACTGATCTTAATTAAATGAATATTTCAGTAGGCATACTCCTAACATTGGTAGGCCAAGGGATGAAAAGTGACTATGGAAAAGCTCCTGGTCCTTAGTCTTTGATGCAAGGAGCCCCGCAAGTCTGCCAGGGACACACAGCCCGGCAGAACCACCCTGGGAAGGTGCTTGTGAGCCCTGTGGCCTGCTTGGACTCCCTCCCTTTAGGCTTCTGGAGCCTGCCTGGTCCAGAAGGCTACCTTGGGTTCAAGGTTGATCTGTGCTCAAAGCCCCATGAGTGTCATATGACCAACAGAAGTCCAAGCAAGTCCCACTGTTAAGGTTCATGGGACTCAGCCATTAGAGTCTTGGGGTGACATTTATCTTCCTCACTATCTTACCTTCCACATGTTCCAAATTATTCTTTGAAAAACTTCCCACTAGATTCATAAGCATCTAGTCTGATTAGTCCATCACTCTGACCCTTCTTTCTACCAGTCATAATGCCCCCAGTGATACTTACAGGACAATGAGGTTGGCAGCTCTTGAGTGTTCCTGTAAGAGCTCATTCAATCGAACTTGGCGGTAACTCTGTGGATGACATTTAGACTGTGTTGACTGCAGGTCTACCAGAATTATGACTGAGAAATCTTATCTCAAAGCTTGGGCAAGCAGAAAACCGTATTTTTTTAAATCACTACTAAAAATGTTTAGGGTCTAATTTTAAAACTTCATGAGAAATTTTAGAGACATAAAGGGTGAGTCCAGATTGTCATTGTGCTATGATGGCTTATTAAAGTTTAGAGGTAAAAGGCAGCCAACAAGGACAGCCAAAACGTAGAAGCATGGGGAGTTGTAGGGCCAGGCTTTAAGTTGAAGAAAGCCAACTGAATCTTGATATCCATAGAAGATGGATTATATCCTATGCTATTTTTCTTAAGCTCTCTAACAGTTTTACTAGTTGAGACTGGTTTCAGCTAAAAAAGTCAGCAGTAAACTCACTTTGAAAATTATTTTATACAGTGATGAGAATAATGTTCATTTTTGTATTTCATTGGTTCAGAAACAGACTCAGATGTCTGACCTGCTCAATTATATGATGTCTTTGTTGAAGCTAAGCACTTAATTACACCCACAGTGTTTTATTCCATCTCAGTATTGTTTTCACTGACTCTGAAAGAGTTTAATATTTCTTTCTCTCATTTTCTCAAGCTCAACTCATAATGTAGTTACTCTTGCTTTGTAGTTTAGAAGGTCCTGTGGCCTTTCCTTTCGTAGCCACTTGAGGTGTCAATTTGGTACCTAAATCTACATCCCTGTTCACGTCATTACCATCGCTGTCCATCACTTCAACTTCAGCTCAGCCCAGAGAGAAACTTCAGGTTGTTCTCTGTTCCCGTTGGTTGGTCTGGAATTTGGAGTCCTCTTGCCTCAACTTTTGGAGTGCTGGCATTACAGGCTGGTGAACTGTCTAGGAAAACTCATCATTTTGAATTCACCTGTGCCAGATGCAACTTTTTTAAAAAAGTGATTTGTGTGTATATATGTGTGTGTGTGAGTATGTGTGTATGTGATATATGTGATTCCTGGTGTGTGTGTATCTGTGTGTGACTGTGCATGTATGTGATGTGTATGTGAGGGTGGGAGGTGTGTATATGCAACTGTGGTGTGTGTGTATGTGTATCTGTACACATGTGTGTGCTGTGTGGCACTTGTAGAGGTCAGAGGACAGATTTCAGGAGTCCATTCTCTGCTACCACCACAATAGGTTTGTGGACTAAACTTAGAGGTCCGGCTTAGATGCACAGCAAGTGCTTTGACCTACTGAGCCACCTTGCTGGCCCCAGGTGCAACTTTTATATTCATTGTTCCAAGCAACACATCATAATTTTCTATAGAATTTTTGTTACTCTTTCATAGCTCTCTTTATTGGGTGAAGGTTCTTTTGTTATTGTGTTAAACTGTGGGCCTGTTTACCTTTACCTGCCTGCCTGCGTAATACTATTCTAGATTAACACAAATAAAATTCAAAAAGAGACCTCACAGTGTGAACTAATAACTTGTTTTGTTAATTTAAAAATAACTTACTTTCTAGAAAAAAATTGAAAATGGTCTCTAAATGATTGTATCAGTCATATGACTGAAAACTCTCTGAAAATGCAGAAATCAGGAACACACTGAATGCTGCAGGCTGGTAACAGAGGCATTACTCCTTGATCTTCAAACCAACCACTGTTTCTCTTTTCAACCACTCAGAGAGTAAAGTAAAGATTAAGGAGGAAAGGTTCTTACCTTTTCTTTGACTGCTTCTAGTTCTGCATCTGTAATTTTCCATGGAGTTTCTCTTTTTAATTTCTCAGCAGTGGTTAAATCTTTGTGGCTTTCATGAAGCCGATATGGTTCAATCATCTCTTCAAAGACTTTCCAGCTGAAATTGGAATTGTAAAGGAGGCTGCACAGTGGGAAACTAACTCATTATTTTACAGATACTAGGGGCAGGGCTGGCTCTGTTGGCTATGGAATCAGAGCTGAATGCTATGAAAATCTTTTAAGAATCATCTTTCTAGGGAACTTATGTGAGTAAAATCATGGGTATGGTACTCCCTCCCAACTGAAGGACTTAGTGTTTGAGGCCTTGTTAGCCTACAAGGCCTAGATCTTCAATATTAACACAAAAGCATACAGATGGTAATTATGTCACAGATACATTTTCTACGTACTGTATTCAGACTCATTTATAATGTAGACCCTTGAGCCCACACCTGCATGTCCATGTGCTTATTATACAGACCCTGTGGAAGACATTTGTCTGTTACTATAGTTTGGGGATGAGTTGGGTAAGGCCTCCTCACCTTCAGCTTAACTAGCAATTCCCACTCAGGCCAGGAGGCTGTGGGCAGATAGGACGGAAAGAGCTCGTATAAAGTTTAATAGTTCTAAAATGATGAAGCCTGCTGAAAATGATGGTATCCTTGTCCTGGTGCTTGATGTTGCTGTCTGAGATTTTCAAATGACTCTTATTCAGGTGCATGTTAAAGGAAAGGACAAAAATCAATAACATTTAATGCCTAAAAATCTGCAGCCATCTTAGAGCATTTAAAAATAAATCATTGTGGAGAGAGCTGGCAGCACAGTCTAAGAACTGCTGAGCACTTTAAGAATTGCAAAAAGAATCTCACCCTTGCCTTATGAGATAATCTAAGATTTATTTTTAAAACAATAGCACAAAGTAAAGCTTATAATTTATGGCAAGGGTTGTCTTCGGTGTTCTACTTTAAGATGATCTCAAGTATGAATAATTTTCTTTGGTTTTATATAATGCAGCTTACTTATAATTTAGTAACTTTGGAATGAATGATAATTAGAATCCATATGCTTTTAGGTCAAGAAATTAAATAAGAAACGATGAGTTTAATTATCTCATCAGTTGGCCTGATTTAGGATTTGCAGATACAAGTGCAGATTACAAAGGAGGAAAATTGCCCTGCCAGAGAGCCTGTGTTAAGGGACTGAAGAGATACTTAATGCAATAGACTTCTGTTGGACCGACTAATATAAAAGCTCAGAAGACAGGTGAGGGGTAGAACTGATAAGTCCTTTTATTCCTGTAAGAATGAATACTTTTATTCACTGTTGCTTCCAGTGGTGTCCTGCCTTTAGAGAGCTGTGGTCATGCTCAGTAAGATACAGGGTCTGGCCTCACAACCTGGCTTCTTGCTCTAGCTCTTCCATTGTCCATGGCCTTGCTAACCTGGCCTATAGAAGAAAGTAACAATGGCTCTTAGAAGCTGTGTGAGAAAGAGGGTACAGTGTCTAGTGAAAGTGAGGCATCCCTGTTCTGACCAGTCATGGAACTTGGGTTCAGGATGGCAACGCTGTTTCAGCTCTTATGTGTGAGAGTTACTCTGTGCCTCGCCTAGATCCAGGTTAGAAAACACAAAAATGATTTCCTAAGAAATGGAAGGGGGAATGGAAGGTGGTGGTTGTCCCCACAGTGTCCATGGTGAGAATCACTCCATCGGCAACATCAACCAGTCCTAGCATCATGCCTTCTGCAGGAGTAATGGGCCAGGAGGGAAGCATCAGTCTGCAGGCTTGAATCGGTGTACATCCCGGATTAAGCTGCCCATCATGAATGAATGACCATCAGTGGCTTAGTAGGACAGTGAATCCTGAATGGAACCTAGGACATGACTTCAATGACTAGGGAGAGACACTTTCTCTCCTACTGAACTCACATGAGCAAGTATGTAGTCCTAGTTTATAAAAGTTATAAAAGCAGTCATCTTGCTTTTATAAGCCAAATGATTTATTGATGACTTTATGCTACAAGGTAGAATAGAAAGAATGAAAGAGAATTAGTCCTTTATTACAAAATTTACCTTCTACATCCAGCTTAGCCTGAAAGCTAACTTGTATTTGCATTTAACTATGTGTGACAATGATTTCTTTCTTTTTAATATTTTTGTGAATTTCATATATGAGTACTATATGTGAATTATTTCTATCCTCCCAAGTCCCCCTCCACTCCCTCTCAATTTCTTGTCCTCTTCTTTGATTATTATTGTTACATATATGCATATGTTTATAAATATACATATATATGAATAAAATGCACTGAGTTCATTTAGTGGTGCTCATGTGTACTTGTGTTTAGGGATGTCCACTTGGCATTGGATAACTTCTCAGGGAGCTAGTACATGGAGAAAACTGATTTTCCCTCCCTCGGCATCCATTGGTTGCCTGTTGCTCTTTGTCTAGAGGTGAGGGACCCCATGAAATTTCCCCATCTACCTTGGATTGTGTGACAGTAATTTCTATCATCTAAGTTACACTGAGTTTTCTTTCATTTGCATTTGAGATGTGCTGAGTGATGCTGGGTTGTAACGAGACTGCGTTTGCCCATTCCTGTTGATTTCTTCGTCCCTGAGCTGGCCCTTTTGTGTTCTGCCTGCCAACTGATCCCAAGGCAGCTCTATTGCCATTCTCATCCACCTGATTTTTCTTATAAATACTTTTTAATTGACTCTAAGCCAAGTAATACCTGTTGTTAAATATACATGAGGATTAATTTTAAAATTCTGAATTAACTACTAGTGGTTCTTCCTTCCCCATCATTTTTCTTGTACCAAAGTTTAACAAATTTTTAACTGTGTAAAGATGTCTTCCCTGGGCACTTAAGATTTCCTCTCTCAAAGTAAAGCATTATAGTTGTTTGTATGACTACTCCAGCATCTAGCATATTTAAGCTAAATTATTTAGTTAATTGCTTCTATTTTCTCCCTGATTTCCATGTAAAGATTGTTGCCTTTTGCCTATGACTTTTAATTCAGTCTATATGATAAAAATGAAATTCAACCACTAGATGTCTTGAAATTCAACCACTAGATTCTCCTGGTTCAGTTATTTTTTCATTAACTTTGCTTTTTTCCCCTCCCTTCCACCTTGCCCTATCATATTTAGAGATAAGGTTTCTATGATGAAATGACTCCATCACAACTAACCACCATTTCATGATAGTTGGAAGATTTACTAAAGACAATGTAAGGACAGTCAACATTAATCTTCCATAATCACTGACAAACTGTTTTCCACATGTATGTCACCTGGTGACTGTTGACCACAACAAAACAGTGATATGGGGAGAGTTGTTAATGGTGGTGAAGACTGCCCAGCCGGGAAGGCCACATTGGGAGCCGAAACTGGGCCACTATACAGTTCTTGAAAGCTCACGGGCCTGGAGCTGTATCAATTTAGAGAAAGACTTCTCTTTGTTAGATTGTCTGACCCAGAAAAGCTGGTTTATTTAAGTTAGCACAAACTGCTTCTCAGCATGGGGCAAAGTCAGCATAGAAAGATGAAGTGTGTCCATACAATGACAAATCCGTACTCAATGAATGGAGAGGCTTGGTTAATGGAGGCCGCACATCACATGCCCAGTGAGAGAACAGAAAGGATGAGAACACAGGCTTGTGGCCACACAGCTGAATGGGCACTAGGATAAATGATACAGAAGGAAGCAGGACTATGGTAGAGGAAACCAAGTTGATGGGTAAAAAGACAGAGGAGTTGAAGAACAAATTACTAAGTTTCTTAGATACCTAAGAAAACCTGGGCTACAGAAAGGAGGTGACTAATGTGTGCTGAGCACTGAGGTTAGAAACCCCAAAGTTGGTGGGAGATAAAGTAGCTACCCTTCAGTCAACAGAAAGTGGCTCTACCTTGTAGTACAATGAAAAGCCACCCTGTCCCTAAGAAGTATGTACTAAAGAACTGTTGGTCTTTCTGTGTTATGAAGGAGAATCTGTCTCCACCAACTAGAGCCATAAGATGAGCTGATTTGATCACATGCCTGCAAATGTCAAGAGGCAGTGACTTAGTGAACTAAAATTCTTCATCTGAAAAGAGATTATTGTGTGACTATCAGAATGGCATTTCCACTTACCAAGGGGAATCATAAACATGCTATTTTTTCTTAAGTATCTGTAACTGTAGAAACCTAAGAATGTCAGGCATTAGAGCTATGTATAATGCTGGGGTGGGGGTGGGAAAGATTATTAGAAAGCTATTATAGTTAGCCCTGATGATTTTGACTTTCTCATAAATTCAGGTGTTTTGTAAGGTCATTTTTTACTGACACAGGGCCTTCAAGAGGAAGAATATGGAGTTCCATTCAAAGAATATGGAGTTGAAGTTTATCTGATCAATAAAAGAGCATCTTAAATCTGAGTAGTTTAGTTTTAGTGAACTTATTAGGTTCACACAGTAAACAAAAAACTAAAAGAAGGGGAAGAGGCAAGAATACTTGAGGGTTGTAGAACTATATTCACAGAGAAGAAGAAAAGGTGGCCAAAGAAAAGGTATCCTGACAGGACAAGAGGACTCAAAGTCCCCTGAAACCTTCATGTACACACTGCGTGATTTTCCTTGTAGGTCCCAGTCTATTCTATGACGAATGTATTAAATTGTAGTCGAATAAAATAGCAAATATGATTTACTATAAATAGTGGAAAACATCTTGTAACTATCAAATTATAAATCTAAGTAGTTCATTTAATTTATAGTTGACCATAATTCCAGGAAAAATCTTTGTACCATTTGGATCTCCTGTAAAGGTATAATGTATGAATTGTTTTCACATACCATTTTTATGAACTGAAGTTTTGTTTTTACCAAAGTTCACATCCCAATGTAATGATGTGGGGAGGTTGGGCCCTTGGGAGGCACTTACCTATAGACAAATAAGAATGGTGCTGCCATGAGAGAATTAGTATCCTCACTAGAAGAGGAGATACTAGAATTCTTTTTCTATTGTGTGAGAATGAGAATGTGGGAGAGGCCATCTGTAAGCCACAGAGTCCCCAGTGCATATATCAGACAGCACCTTGATTCTAGATCACTCAGCCTCCAGAACTGAGAAATGAGTGTCTGTTGGTCAAGCTGCCCAGTCAATGGAATTTTGTTAATGGCTAAGATAATGCTGGAAGTTGAGAAACTCAACAGTTAATAAGGGTTAAAATGATGCCATATTTTGATGAGAGTTAAATGATTATTTCAACTTTGTCACTTTTTTTCTGGAAATGGGGACTCTATCTACTTTCTAAATTTCAGATTTTTTTTTCTTTTGGCCTTTTTGAGGCAGGGTCTCCCTGTAGCCCCAGCTGGCCTAGAACTTGCTATGTAGACCACACTGGCCTTGATCACACAGAGATCTGCCTGCCTCTGCCTCCAGAGTGCTGGGATCACAGGACTCCTATGACAAATGTCACCCACCCAGGGCTCAGGGACAATTGCAAAAGAGGGGGCAGAAACACTGTAAGACCTAGGGGAGGAGGTGTATGACCATAAGGAAACATAGTCTTACAGGTGCCTGGGACCTTGTTCACGTGAACTTACGGCAATGGAGACAGCATGCACAAGACTCATGCGAACTCAGTCAGACAGAAACGAGCATAGAACTGGGGAAATGGGTGGAGGCCATGACTTTTGTGAGGAACTGTTGGCAGCTGACCACTGCCGGGTGTGAGGAGAATTGATCTTCTTTAAGGGAGTGATGCTAGTAGATAGGCTGAAAAGGCTCCAGTGGGTGAACTCAAACTGAGGGACATCTAGGCACAGATACCTGACCCAACATATATGACAAAACACATGAAGACCTGTGGGCAGGATATGAAGAGGTGTAGATAGGAAAGTAGGCCTAAATGTGATTAAGATGTGTTGTATGAAATCCATAAAAATTCAATAAAAACTGTATTTTAAAAATGTGGAATTAAAAAAAAAAGTTCACAGGACCTATGCAGTGAGCCCTTAGTGACTGAAAGCTAAAATAGTCCTAAGGCAGGCAACCTTTACTCAGAGTTCTCTCACCATAACCCCTTTTTTTCAGTTTGTGATTATTTCTTTTCTTACTTCTAAAGAAGCCATTAGAGTAAATGCATTATGTTTTCACTCTTTGATAACACAAAAGAGATGTTAGAGTAACAGAGGGGGCAGTGGGCCTGGTTAAATGTTTCATACCTCTCTTTGTTTGGCTTAATGTTGATGTCACCAATGATATGAATGTCTGCAAATTTTATTCTAAACTTGCTCAGAAGAGAGGCCATTCTGGAAAAAAAAAAAAGAGAGAGAAATATGTTATTACTGCATATTTATTTCTGATCAAAAGTGTGTTTGTGGAGAGTAGAAAAATGGTTCAATGGATAAGAACATTGACTGCTCTTGCAAAGGACCTGGGCTTGGTTACCAGCATCCTCATGACAGATCACAATTGTCCTCAACTCCAGTTTCAGGGCATCTGTTGCCCTCTTCTGGCCTCCATGGGCATTGCATGCATGGGTACACTTAAATACACACGGGCAAAACACTCATACACATAAATAATAAACTTTTAAAAAAGCGTTTTTGTGTTTAAGATACAAATAATAATCATGCCTTATTTCAGCTTAGGTTTCAGAGAAAGGCTTTTTAATTTTGATTTTCATTACAGTCAGTACTTTTTGGACAAGTTAAGTATGGACCAAACTATTCTACTGAAGGCAAAAATAAACTCCTGTAGTCAAGCACGGTGGCACACATCTGTAATCTCAGCATTTGGAAAGCTGGGGTTGGAAGATTGTGAGTTAGAGACAAACTTAGACTACATAGTGAGTTCCAAGCCAACCTGATATTGAGAGAACTTATTATAAAAATAAACCCCCCAAATAAAAATTATATCCTATAGGTAGATAGAAAGAGCACCTGGACCTGTGTATTCATCTTTTAAGGAAGAGAATATGAAGCTCTCTTAATAGAAAGATATCAAGGACTAATTCTTATTGCTGATAATTTTTATAAGTTGCTGAAAAACTAATAGACTAATAATCTTATGTTGTGTGGCTATATATTTGGAGGGCTTTTGCCCTGACAATTGATAATTTCAATATATTTTTAAAGTGACAGAAAAATTTAAAGCTAGTACAAAGACTCTTAAGCCCATCCTTTGTTTATATTTTACCCAACTTGATTTCCTTTATCTCCTTTTCTATCTTTTTATTTATCCATCCATTCAGCTGGCCAGTCCACATTCTTTCAGAGGAATTAACTTGGGGCTGGAGAGATGACTAAGCGGTTAAGAGCAGTGATAGATCTTGCAGAGGACCTAGGTTTGGTTCCCAGCACCTACATGGTGGCTAACAACTATCCATAACTCCAGTTCCAGGGGATCTGAATGACTTCTTCTGATCTCTGTGGGCATTGTGAGACACAGGTGCACTTACATGCATGCAAGCAATACAGTTATACATGCTGGAGACCAAGTGACCTCTGTCTTGCCCTTTTGCATCTTGTGACTCAGTGCAAAACATCCTGACACCTGTTGACACCAATTATGCTAGGCTGGAGTCTCTTGAGTACCTCTTATTGTCTAGCAAACAAGCCCCCCTACCTGTAGCTGCCCTGGGCTACACATGCCCTTGGCTCCTGGTTCTTCCTGTGATTTGTATCCTAGCAACCTTAGTCCATGCCCCACTTAGCCCCTGCCTCATTTCCTAATGTCTTCTTCCTGATAGGCCTTTGTCTCTGTTAATCACCACATTCCTGTATGGGTGCCTGACTCCTCCAAATTATATATACCCCCTAAAAGAATAAAGATTTGCCGATTTGATCAGGAGACTGTCTTGTTGGCCCTCCTCTGTGTTCCCTCTTGTCTCTTTCACCCCAGGTTTCTGAGGACTCGTGCCAGCGGGCCGCGGCAATACACATAAAATAAAAATTAATGAAATATTTTTTAAAAGCATAATTAACTCTAATATTATTGTATGAGCATTGTACTCTTTTCATTGAAAGCAAATAAATATATTTATATACTTATTAATATGTGAGTGTATATGTGTGTGCCATAATTTTTCCTCCCTAGAGGGAGAAGACAATATGAAAACTGGTGGGACAAGAGCCCTATCATAGTTTTGTGGTTTCTGGAAGTCACAGGGCTCAGGACTTAAGCATTTCATGCAGGTCAAAGAGCTGCTGCTGATGCTTGCTTGGGCACCCCAGAGAGCTATGAGCACTCCATGTTCTTAGATGCTTGCTATTCTTATACTTACACATCAGGCCTCAGTGATTGCATTAATGGAAAATATATAGAGATACACAGTGGGACCTTTTATTTTAATTAGAAGTGCTCTCAACATTTATCTGTTGAAACTTCTCAAACCATACATGAGAACCTGGGACTCTGTGTTTAAGAATTGTTGCAATGTCCTGTGTTTCCTTGCTGGTAGGGCTGTGGCCAGATCCTAGGCAGTCTGGAAGATTTGTGCCTTTTACAGATGTTGTGCAAAGAGTAACTGCTGTCAACTGCAGATCTGGGTTCTCCTCAAAGCAACACCACCACATATTCTTTTAGGACCTTTGATTCTTGAATGTATTTACTAGATAGAACAAGGTAAATATTATACAGGTAACAGCATTCCAGAGTTCCTCTTTGAAAGCACAGTGGCAGGGGATAAGACTTGAGGACAGTAATTAAAAAATTTTGCAAATAATTTGCAATCCAGAAAAACCAAATAGACATGAGGCTTATCCTGGTGGCTTTGTCTTTAAATCTCTTGTAATTCAAGGATGTTTAAAGCACTTAAAATCGAACATTGTAGCAGTCAGATTCAGAAATGACCAAACTGGTGAGCCACAAGTACTTACGAAATTTTTTCTTCTTCTATGCGGTTGATCTTCCCTCCAACAAAGATTCTTAATTTACAATCTTTCCATTTTTTTCTGAGAGTTAAGATATAGGGGATAAGAAGTGTTAACCCTGGAATAAAAAGTAAATTACAACAGGATGAATATTCACAACTGAAAGAAAAGAGTAAGAGCTTTATTTTTTATTCATTCCCATGTACATAACTGGTGAACAATTTGTGGCCTTTGAGAACTCAGAAACATTACCCAAAACAAACCCATGAACTGGTTCCATTTTCATGTACAAACAGCTTATTACATTTATCAAAGCAGGGATTCTGCTCCCTAGTGTGTTTTGGAAAGTTTACCTCCATCATCAAATAACCACCAGACATCAATTGTGCCTTTTCCTTGTTTCTTTTTAAATTGAGCGCTGGCCTCCACCAGTTTCTGGTTGAACTCTCCCACGTGCATCGACTGGATGGTGTTGATGTTGCTGTCTGAAATGAAGAAGACAGTAATGCATCTATTTGTCTTTTGAGCCCTAAAGAAACAGTAACTTTTCAATAAGCCTGTTGAAAAAATAGAAGGAGGGTTTGAATTCATGTTGTATGTGTCTGTAAATAAATACTGACTCCCCTCTTCAAAGTCAGGGACAAAGTTCAAACCCTACAACAATTCAGATCGCCTTCTGTAGCTAAAGAAAAACTTGCTATTAGTTCTATTAGAACAGTTCTCATTATAAAGCAGTGAGTTATTTTTAGATCCTGAGTATTGTGTCTCAGAATAGAATTGTTATTCAGGCCTGTGATGGTTTGAACTTGAGCTATCCTCCCACAGCTTTATGTTTTCAGTGCTTTTCCTTGGCTGATGACACTCTTCTGGCAGGTTTTAGAACCTTTAGGAGGTTTAGCCCAGATGGAGGAAATAAGTCAGTTAGGGTGGGCCTTTGTAGGTCCCAGTTGGGCTCCTATGTCTGGTTGCTGTCTGCTTCCTGGTCTGCCCTGACGTGAGCAGCCTCTGCCTCATGCTCCTACAAGCCTAGGGTAGAGTCACAGTTACATGTCTTTGGCAGTCTGATGGGCTTAAACTCTCTGATATCACAAGCCAAAGTATATCTCTTTGAATTTTTAGTTTTTGGTGGGCGGTGATTCGGGAGACCAAGGAAGAGGAGAAAACAGAAGTGTCTGGGGGCAGGGGTGGGGGACTGAAAAAGGTCCCGTGATATGAAAATGGAAAGAAGGCTCCAGGGATGGGAGTGCTAGAGCTGGGGAGGGAGGGGAAGAAGGGGAGAGAAACAAAAATTTTATTTGAAAAATGCCACAGTGAATACTGTTCTTTATACGCTAATAAAACATTTTAAAAAGGAAAAGAACTGTAAAAAAGTTTTTTGTGGGGTATTTTAGTCATAGTTGCACAACAGCAACTAATAACAGCATGTAACAGTGCCCAGTAATTTCCCAACCTTCTGAAATCTCAGATGTAAATCGGTGAAATAATATTTTCAAATTTACTTTAAGAATCTCAGTGCTGGGCAGCAGAGGCAGGTCGGTTCCCGGGGCTCAGTGACCATCTAGCCTAGCCTGCTTGGAGAGCTCCAGGCCAGTGAAAGGCCCTATGTCAAAGGAGAGAAATATTCCTGAGGATGATACTCAAGGTTGTCTTCTGGTCTCCACACACAAGTGCACCCATGAATATGTACATGCATACACACATAAAAAAAGATAGAACATTGTTTCACTGGAGAATTCACTCATTTAATCACAATTTCACCCTAAGTTCCATGGAGGTCTCGATTAGAGAGTTTCCGGGGACTGTGCACATCTTGAATTCTCTGCTTTCCCATGGTTAGCTGAGCTCACATCTTTGCTTCTTTTCAAGGAGTCTTGTGAAGCTAAAGTAAAACCACTTGGGTGGTGTGAATTTTTGTGAATGATATGAAAAACCCCAAGAAACATGGAGCGAAAAGGTCTTTATGTTGAGTTTTAATTAAGATGCATAGACAATGCCTGCAAGTGCTTAATAATGTTTTACTCTGACATGGACACAGAGAAGGGGAGCCAGGGAACCAGGCCCATTTCTGAGCAGGCCCCTGTCAGTGGGGTTTCTCTGACATGCTGTCCTTACTGTTTCTAATTTCCTTGCCTTTGAAAGGTGTGACTTAGGGCTGCGTTTCAGACGCAGTGTCAGCGTAGTGCGCAGTGCAGAGCTGACAGCTCTTCAGAGCATCCGCTCTGATCTAGTAGGTTCTGAGGATGCTTTGTTCTGTCTTTCTGTTTCCATGTTTGGGGCCTCAGTACTGAGGCAACTATTTCACATTGTTTCCATATCCTTAGGACTGCTGAGGAAGAAAGTAAATTTATTTGCAGAACAGACCAAACTCTGCCCTCACTTACATGTGAATCAAAGCTTCTGGAGGAGTCATTAGGAATGCCTGCAGGCTTGGGCTTGATCTAGAGCTCAAAAGAGTTGTCACCCACCTAAAGCCTGGGTATGGGATGGGCTCACTGTAGAGCTGTGTTTGAACTCTTAGGTATTCAAAGTACACAGTATTATGATTTACTTTTCTGAACTCCAAGATATGTTGACTTTCAGAAAAGTACATTTTTACTAAAACAAGTGTTGAGACGTATGAACAGGCTTCCAGAGTGAACAAACCTTGCTTTCATGGATGATAGCAGTACCTCCTGCTCTGCTATAAAGAGGACAGTGTTAAAGCTTTGATTCTGAACTTTCCATTGTTTTTCCAGACTGTATCACTTCATAGAGATTAACGTTACAAATAAACCAAATAATGGACAATATATATATATATATATATGTACATGGTGGCTCATGCCTTTGATTCCAGCACTCAGGAAGCATAAGCAGGCATGTCTTTATGAGATGAAGGTCAACCTGGTCTACATAACAAGTTCTAGACTATCTGAGACTACAGAGACTCTGTTTCAAAATACAAAAGTTTTTTTTACATTTATTTGTGTATTTTATTTATTTATTTGATGTGTGTGTGTGTGTGTGTGTGTGTACCATGGCACATGTGTGGAGGTCAGAGGACAACTTGTGGGAATTTATTCTCTCTTTGCACTATGTGTGTCCCGGGGATGGAACTCAGGTTGTCTGATCTGGTGGCAAATGCCTTTCCTCTGAGTTGTTATGAAGGTCTTGTATTATAATTTAATTATAACTGAAAGTCCTGATGCAGTTCAGCTCAGATATGAATATGTCATTCTCATGAGATAAGCCATTTTCAAGGAGGTGGGAAGGGACTGGGCAGCTAAGGCACTTGCTGCTCTTCCAGGGGACTGCAATTTAGTTTCTAGCCTCTGTGCGCATATGCGGGGCAGCTTACAACCTCTGCTAACTCCGCCTCCAGGGACCTGACAACCTCTCCTGGCCTCCTCAGACACACACATGCACATGACACACACATGCACATGACACACACACAAATAAAAATTTAAAAAATACTTTTAATGCGTATCAAATATTAAGCTCCCCCACAGCCTATGGAGTACCCCAAGAGCCTGAGAGGGTCTCTAGCATGGGAAGTCGGCTGTATTTGTCCCATCTGTCTCATTTTACAAGTGGAATTTCACCCTTGGGCTACACATGGTAGAACAAGCCAACAAAATCAAGCCTCTTACAGGTTAAAAAGTGAACTAGAAGACCTGGCTACTCTCTGCTGAGACCAGAAGCTGGCAAGGCTTCTCTTTGGACCCTGCCACTTGCCTGAAAGAGTCTCCCAGAGGCTCCCCCTAATCTCACACCAGTGTGACATTCTTGCATGGTCGCAATCTGATTTTCTACCAGCAGAGGTCACTGTAGACCTCATCAAACTCAAGCCTATATACTTTGGGAAGAAGGCTATTTTCAAAAATATCTAATAAATAAATAAACCTCCTGTTTACAAAACTTTTAACAATCTCTCTCAAGTTTTGATCCTCTGTCCCTAGGATGTTTGCCAGACACTGAGAGAAGTTCTAGGCTTATCATTCTGGTTCATAATAAAGATGACTTTTGTGGAAACATATTTCTAGCTGTATCCCCTGATTGGCTGCACTAGTCCCCAACATGTCTCCCAGATGAGGAGCGCATAGATGAGACAGGTTGGGGATGGTTGGTTGGTTCTTAAATTTCTTCCCTCTTTCCATCTCAACAGACATTTCTATTTTAAGGCACTCAATTTGTTTAAGCACTAGGTCACTTCTAAACCAATTACTGTTTTAAGTAATTTTTGGCAGTAAAGTGTATAGGCTTAATGACTCTACCCCCATGGAAGAAGTCTTCCAGGTCCTGCTGTACTTAGTGTTCAATGTCCTGGAGCCGGTTTCTGACCCCTTCGAGATGTCCATCAGGAGCCGGTTTCTGACCCCTTCGAGATGTCCATCAGAGATCATTCTCAAGTCTTGTTTGTATGATTTAAAAGTGCTCACCTTTTTTAGGAGTTGGCTTTGTAATGTTCAGTTTGCCAGCTTTTTTAAATAAGCCTCGGATGCCGCCCTTCTCTTCCTCACATTCATTATCTTTGATAGTGGTCTCCAGTGCCAATCTTTCCTGTTCCAATTTCTCCAGTTCGTCTAATGAGAAAAAGCAAAGTCAGTGACTTAACTTGGAGGAACAGAGTTCCTAGGAACAATATTATAAACAATTTTAGCCTTTAAAGTGATAAATTATACAATAAGTGAGATAAAACAGTTATACCTGGTGTGATTTTTTTTCCCTGATTATTCAAAAGGAAATTTTTGGTAAATTGTATTTGGAGAGTAGTAAACAATTAGCTCAGGAAAACAGCTATATGCATGAAGTCACCAGGGCTCTTACTTGTGAGGGGAAGAAAGGAAATTCCTTATTCATACCTTGATACCACCATCCAGAAACAAACAATGTATACCATGAAATCACTGACTTACTGGTCCTCGCAATTAGCTACTAGGTCATATTTTCAACAACCCAAAATGACAGAATTGCGGAGTATGTATTGAGCACACAGAAAGGCCTCCTAGACTGAAATATGAAACCAGAGAGCAGAACTTATAGAAAGATAGCTGAGCATGATGTCACATGACTGTGATCCCAGTGCTTGTGAGGTGGAGGCAAGAGGTCAAGAGTTAGTTCTAGGTCATCCTTGGCTACATAAGACCCTGGATTAAAAAAAAACAAAACAAAACAAAGGGGAACAAGAGGGAAGAATAACAAAAATAATGAGATCTTATCATCAGCTTCCCTGATCTCTGAATTCAAATAGCATGGAATAAAAGAGCCAGCACCAATTACTTCTCTTAAGTGAAAAACTTTTGCTAAGTGAGTGACCCAAAACCAGAGAAACAAAAACTGAGGTTTCTGTGAGCATGCCCGAGTTCAAATGGTGTTGAGTCTAAACCAAGTGTCAAGCTGTGCAAAATTTCCTTCCCAGTGTTCAGAACCGCTGTCCAAGCTTTGATGTTGCATCGGGCTGCCTTTTATCTTTTTTGGATTATGATTGCATTTAGAAGTTTTTAGCTGCTACATAACATGTGTGAATTTTTCTTTAACCTCAGCCTGCCTAGGATCAGAAAAAGTAAGATTTTAAAAGTCACATGCCAACGCTGAACTGATGAACATTCTTGCTCACACAGGGCCAGGTGACACTCGTGTCAGATCTCCTATCTCATTGCCTGCAGAGAATCCCGCCTTGAGAAAGGAGCTGTGCACCAAGTGAGAGGGTACAAATCCCAGATCCAGTGTTACAAAACACTGGTAGGGCTTCTGTAAATGTCACTGCTCAGAGCCTGTTGCCTCATCTGTCTGTGAAGTGAAGCTGTACAAACTCTACATTTATCAATTATGTACTAACTAAATCTGTCAGGACATTCACATCCCTGGATGATGCTGGTATCCAGCTACACAGAATTGTCTGGCCTCTTTCCAGGTCTTAGCAATTAATCTTTTGCCAGTGGCATGAGATTTAAGGTCAACTCACCCATGAGATCTCCCCAAAGCTTCAAAGGTTCTCAAGATGAGCAGCTGCAGAAACTCTGGGGAATGAGGCTGATGGTATTGAAGCTCAGACAGGTCCCACTTACCCCGATGTTGAAAGGTGAGGATGAGCTGCACTGCAGTGGGGGCTATGACCCGCTATAGCTCAGCAGCAGGCTCCATGTGACATGAGCCATTTACTGTGTGAGTGTCTCAGACCTCCTGAGTGTAGTGGAAAATCTTAACCCTTTCCTTTGCCCACCTTATAAGCTTTACAAAGAAATAAACAGCATTTCTCTTCATAGTGCTTTGGCACTCCTGAAACAACAGAGCAATGACTCTATTCTTTATGCACCTTCTGGAAATGGATCTATCTATGTAAAGCAAATTGAGTATTTTGAGAAGACCGGGAGACATTTTGACAGTTACCGTTTATTGCATATGCTTTGGGTCCTTATTCCTTTCAAACAGCGTAGAGATGGTTACTGTCCTCATTTTGTAGGTGAAAAAACAGAAACAAAGGTTGAGTCACTTGAGTGATTAATATCAAGCAAGTCACAGGACTCAAATGCAAAGAGGTTGGCTTGACCTAGAGTCTGTATATTTCCCACCACGAAGACTTTCTTGTGGCTGATTACTTAGAAGTCTTTTATTGACCAGCAACCTCTTTATCAGGTGAGCTAGAATACTTGCAAGCACAGGTGTAATGCCAAGCTAACCTCCCAGATGATGGCCCTTGAACATGTCAATTTAGGGAGACTCTAAAGATTTGTATCAAATGGGAGGCTTCCCCCAAGCAGCAGCTAGGGTAGCAGAGTTTACTACCACTGATTTGGGTGCAGTACCCTGGCTGTTCTTCAGCCTCCAGCTGAGTAGAATTTTTACAGTCCTCTAGTAGGTATGTATCTGTAAGGACTGCCTTGTGGAAGGGGCTTTTTCCTGTTCTATCTTTGGCAGGCTCCAGCATACTCTGTGATTAGCTGCTAATTGCTGCACTCTTTGTCCTCCATTTGGACAAAGAAGGAAAAGAGATAAATCCTCTTTTGTAATGGAGTCAACTGGCTTAGCACACCCCAAGTGACTCCTAACAATTGGTTCCAAGCTGTGCCCATAGGCCATCCAGGACAAACAAACTTTAGGACTCCAGGACTAAGTGACAAACTAGAGTCTTCTGGAATGCTTCAGAGACTGGCTGGCAATGTCTATTCTGAAGACTCAGATCCACTTGCTTTGCCATCTCAGGCCTCAGCTCCATACAGTGGTGTGATCTGCCTTTCACAGTGGGCTGCAGGTTCATATTAGAGATGTTTCTTCATTATTCATTCTGTGGGAGATTGCAGACCTCCTGTATGACTCCTCCTCAACTTCAGTGTTAAGTAGAAGTGATGTTTGATGATCTGGTCTTTTGAATTATGTATCTGGTATGCTGCATACATATGTTTACATGGGAAATGAAGAGTAGACTTTGTCAAAACAGTTCTTTTAGCAGGAATACTGGCCAGTTGACTTGCAAAGTCTCCATTAGTCACAAGCAGGGGAGGGTGATCCAAAGGAGCACCCATTAGGGTGACAATGGCCTTGATTCATTCTATTCCCACAGCTACCACCAGCACCACCATCGTGACTGTACTTTTTGTTTGTTTGTTTCATTTAGGTTTTTTTGAAACAGGGTCTTATGCAGCCCAGGCTGGCCAAGAAATCTCTGTGTAGTTGAGTCTGGTCTTAAGTTCCTGACCCTCCTACCTCTACCTCCCAAGTGCTGGGAATCCATGCCTATGCTCAGCTACTATTGTAATGTTTGGGAATTACAGATGATATTTTTATATAGATACTGGGGTGCAGACAGAGCTGGCAGAAGTCTTACTTTGCTAAAAGAGGAAACTTGGGCATAGAAAGATCAAATGAATTGTTCAAAGTCACACAGCTTGTAGTCAAGTCTTCTCTTCCAATTCCAATGTTATCTCTCCCACTTTCTTTGATATATGTTTTTACATGTCTCAGGCTAGCCTAGAGCTCACTATGTAGACTACACTAGCCTTCAACCCAATCCTCTTGCTTTAGTGCTGGGATCACAGGAGTGCGCTGCCACACTCACTGTTTATTCCTCTTTACCCTTCTTTGGTGATATATCCTGACCACAATATCTACCTGCACTTCTCTCTTTTTCTGGTTTTAAGAGAATCTCTGAGGTCATGGTGGTGGAAGGAAAAGCTTAGACTTGTAGGCTCTCAGTGAACAGCAGGTTTCTAGTAAGTTTCTTCCTGCATACTATCCAAACAATTCTAGTGAGACCGGATGCCCAAACTGTTTTGAACATTGGTCACTGTATTCATAGTGCTTTATAAATTGATTGCAGAGTAACAAATTAGATACTGTATCTTATAGTTCAGTTTAGTTGTTAACGTTGCCTCAAATGTTATAGTGTCAGTCTTTTTTTTTGGAGATATCTTTTAGAAATAGGAAGGGTCTACAGATCATCTGCTTTCAACTTTAAGGACGGCGGAAGAGGGGAGTACAGAAAGTGCAGGGTGGGAGTTATATCCTCTCCCATTTTACATCTTTTTTTCTTTATTAATTATTAAAATATAGCTCTTTCCTTGGCCAATGAGCTCAAAGCCATAAATGCTTATACAAATCAATTGCTAAATCCCCAGTGAAGTCTACTTGGATTAAAGGCAGGAAGCAGTCCTGCAGTCCTGACTTCCAATCAAGTAATTATTTACTGCACTGCCATCTGTCTTTATTTTGCTGAGCCATTCGATCAGACACACAGCAGTATCACTGCTCGCTGAGACGGTCATAAATTGTGCAGTACTTACACCAAATGCTTGACCACAATACATTCCAAATCATACTTCATCACTGTGTTTCATACCAGTACAATTTGGATTCTTTCTTGTACTTGGTAAACCTGCTAAATACCCCAGGGATGGAAATAATAAAATGCCACATTTTTGTGTTGCTAGGCAATACATTAATTTATCAAGAAAAAGTATTAGTCATCAGTATTGGGTGACTTGCCGCAGTGAACAAGTTAGAATGCTATAAGCATCGATCTTATTTATATAAAAAGTTATTTTCATATAAGCCTGTGACGCAGTATAGAAACCATTGTCATTAGCTGCTAAATTACCTATAAAGCTGGTTTCCATTCCCTGCTTTATTAACTATGTTATATGGGCTCTGAATTGCTAATATTTCCTTTAAATTATAATCTGTGATGACACTGTGGTGCCTCTGTAGGAAAAGCTATGATGATAATCATTAACATACTGTAATGTAATACTTAAGATTTATCAGGCTCCTATTAAGCTCGATATTACAGTATAATATAATGAACTGCAAGCTTATCCCTTCCAATCCAAAAGTCTACTATGAGGCTTGTACCATAAATTACAGAAGCTTCAAAATAATGCATGGCACTGTGGTATAAAGCTAATTTCTATCATTATGCTATTGTTTTTTTCCACATGTTCTTTATGTATTTGTGTGACATTACATTCCTGTTTACCTAGCTAGTTGGTACTTATGATTATTTTATTAGCATTCAACTTTATTTTCCCTTTCTTGTTTTTGTTTTGCTTTTTATTCTTTCTTTTTGCTTCAATGTATATTTTTATTGAATTTTTGTGCATCTTTATACAAAACATCTTAATCATCTCTAGACTTTCCCTTTCTTGACTAAGAAGCAGAAATATTCAAAAGTCAAAGTTGCTGTAGCTAGCGCATGTCCTTTGGGAAATTTAAAGGGGCTGCTGTTTACTGCCAGGATTATTTGAGAAACACTACAGAATCTGATTGCTGTGTTGCTTCCCAGGAATAAATTGAGGATGTTTGTTGGTGGCTGTAGAAGTAAGGGGTAGGAGCGGTATTTTTCAGCAACATCCCATCTTGTGGATTGAAGAGACTGACATAATCTATAAATCATCTAAATACAAATTGTGTTTTTCATTCTAATTTTCAGAGGGAAAACAGGACAGCACAAACCCCTCCAAAAGACTGAAGTGCAACTGAGAAGGTAGCAAGAGCACCCATGATTCTCCAGCCTCAGCCCTCGGGGTGTGGGTGCAATTACAGGCATCTGTAATTGCCTCACAGTCAGATCTGCCTTCTCCCAGGTAAGTAGACCCTGTGTTGGAAGCTTTGAGAATACCTGGGAACAGCTGTGTCCTCCTCCCCTAGCTCAGATTTCACCAGGCCCATTATTATGCAAGTTGCTACCTTTTCTAGCTCTCCTCTTTAAAAGGCAGAATCCTTGCTTCAAGCAAAGGTTTGAATCCCAGCACTACCAATTACCTGCTTTCTGAATCTTGTGTAAGTCTCACTTATCAGCTGGGATGTAAATGTTAGATGTGAAGACAAAGCCTAACACATAGCATCCAAGTGCTCAGAACTGTTAGCCATTGCTGCTCTGAATATATAAAATCTTGCTAAAAAGGGATAGAAACTAATCATAAATGCAGTGGGAATTGGAATATCCGACTTGAGACATACAAGGTCCATCTAAGAAGTAAAACCAAAGGCACCAGAAGATAACTTAAATGCTCTAATTTTGTGTGAGACAGTCTGCTCCTGTTTTATTTTTAAACCTTCTTGTAATTACAGAGTACTCAGAAAACATAGTTGTTGCTCTCTTTCATAAGAGTCTTCGAGCTTTAGTTTCGTCTTCTTCTCCTCTGCAAACATATTCTAGAATGGCTGCATCAGAAAATTAACCACATCTTCTCATGTTTCCTTCTCCCACGATGGAGAACAACCATGAAAGAGAGGAATGTGGATCTGGCACCAAGTCCCTCACAGACTTTCCTTTCAGTTGAACCTACCAGCAGTATCCTGGTGCTCTTGTACCTGCAAGACTGAATACTGCTTTAGGAGAAACAAGACATCACAGCTGGATTTTCATACAATAGTATGTTCATGAGCTGTTTGAGTTTTCTGATCTTTTTCACTCCTCATTACAACTCTAAAAAAATCCATGCTAGTTTGCTCTTGGGTCAAATGAAACCATTCCTCTCTTGTTTTAAGAAGCAAACCCCTGCTCCAGTTTCAGGGTGAATTAACACGATAGCTCCATGCACAACCTTCCTTAGTTTACCTCTTTACTCTGACACATCTGTAAATGTCATCGTCAGTCCTCATGTCCAAGGTTAGAAGATGAAGCACTTCTTTCATCTTTCTATCACGTTCTTCTCTCTATTTCCTGTGTCCCCTGGGTCTCGTTCTACAGAATGCCTGGCTTTCCCCATGTCTTCCAACTCTTCCACTCACTTGTGTTCATGTCCAAAGTATGAAACCGTGCCCAGGTCCCATTTACAGACTGACTCTCCTGTAATAAAACACTTCAGCCTCATTCTAATCCTACCATCCTACTTTCTCAAGACAGGTGGCCATATCCATATTCTCTGCTTTGTCATCTCAAAGTCTCTCCTTGATCCGTTGCAATCTGGATTCTAACAACGTAATTCTAGAGGAATAGCTTTCACCATGATCACATATGTTTTGTCGATTATATTTTATGCATTCTTTCTGTGCTTGTCTGCTGTCCTTGCCAATGTCAATTATTCGCCTATTCTAAGTACCTGGTTCCCACGGCTCCTGTCTCCTTCCTTGCTCCCTTCTGGGGCCCTCTCCCTGTGTCTTGGAAATCTCAGTTCCACATGCTTCCTTGGCTGTATTTGCAGTGTCATGGTTTCCATTTCCACTTTACCTGTTTGTCCTGACTTTGCTTGCTGGGGCTGCCATAAAAACCATCACACACTGAGTGGTTGAAACAATAGAAATTTGTTTTCTCACAGTTCTGGAAGTTAGAATCCCAGTATCAAGGTATCAGCGGAGATAATTATCCCAAGGCCACTTTCCCTGACCTGAAGAAGGCTTTCTTCTCCCGGGGTAACACCTAGGAATATGTCCTAATCTCTTTTTGTAAGACACTAGAAACATTGATTTGCAGCCTACCAAATGACCCATCCTTAAAGACTTAATTACATCCTTAAAGACTCACTCTAAAGACTTTCCATCCTGAGGTACTACTTTAGCATATGAATTTAGTGGTAGCTGGGGCTCAATTTAGCCAACAGCATCTAAATCTGGATCTCAGATAGAGGATTCTCTTTTAAGATTAGGACCATTTGGGCTTGGTGGGATCACTTTTAAACTCAGAACTCCAGAGGCAGAGGCAGATAGATTTCTTTGAGTTTGAGGCCAGCCTGTTCTACATAGTAAGTTCTAGGATAGCCAGAGCTACATAGTGAGACCATGCCTCAAAAACAAAAACAGAAACAAAAAAGGTCAGGAATATTAACTGCCTGTTGAATACTCAGTAGGATTTCCCACCAGAGATTGCTGGAAGTTGAGTCAGACATCTTATTTAAACCTTTTCATGCATTTCCCATCTCCTGTGATAGCACCCCTGTTAGGAATATATTAACAAAGTCCTAGTTCCCACCAAACAAAAGGCTGAGAATGTCATCAGATAGCATCTGAGGCCTATAACTGCGATTTCTCTTTTGATTCATTACACCTACTTAATGTGAACATCAATGTATTTGAAAAATGGCTTAGTTTATGACTTTTCTTTATTCTGTTACTATAAAAACTTCATGAAACTGCTTCCACGTTGGAACATGGAATTTAGAGTAACCTGAATCTGTTTTCCTGGGCCATGGTCACTCATATTTGGTTCCTTGGAAATGAGAGTTGTGCTTCTGTGTAGATACTTGCATGCATGTAAGTGTACCACATGCATTCAGTGTCCGTGGAGGCCAGAAGAGTACATGGGATCCCTTGGAACTGGAGCTACAGCTGTTCACCACTGTATGGGTGCTGAGACCTGAACCCAAGTCCTTCTGCAAAAGCAGTCAGTGCTCTTAACCACTGAGCAATCTCTGCATCCCCCAAGCTTACTAATCTTATTCTATCCAGTGTCTTCACCTACACTCTTTGTGCTGTGTGATAGGTACCCCAAAATATCCCCTTGTCTTAGTGACTTTAGAAGACTCCAATGAGAAGTTTGTCTGAAGGAATGGATTCATGTCCTCTGTTAATCTCTCGCTAACTCTTCCTAACAGTTGTATGTCATGTACCAAAATGATATATATCTCTATAGAGAAGAAACAGTCACTGCTCAGAATGAGCAATTCTACCTGTGCCTTAGATTAGTGACTTGAAGCCTGATTCATTCACGCTCATTTCCATGGCTGCTACAAACCAGTTCCCGGGCTCTTAAAAGTAAAATACGTTTGAATGAGTAAAAAAAAATGAATTCATTTTCTGAAACATCTTTCAGAAATTAATGTGGCAGGTTACTTTATGGAGAGTGTTTATTTTCTTTGATGCTGACTTTGTGGTCTTACAATGAGGAAAATCATTACTGACTACTCCGAGTCATTCTATTTCTCTGATTAGCAGGGCAAAGGTCACTTATATTAGCAATGAGGAAAGCAAGGGAAAAATTTACAAGCCATGGACCAGGGCAGAAGTCAGGCTCCACTGTGGGTAAGTTTTGTGTATACTGAGCACTGTTTTGACCCTATTACCCAAAACAATGTTGGGTGCCTAGTAGGTTCTCATTGTTTGTTGAGTGACTAAAAAAGAACATACCTTGTACTTGAAGAACTTGAGAGATGTCAAACCCTTGGCTGATTCTGACTATGACCACGCCAATCTCAAAATCAAATGCATCACTGAAAGAGAAAGAGACTGTGAGTATTTCTAGTGTTTTCTCTCAATTTGGATGAATATTAAACTTGTTTCTAAGATTTTAATGTCATGATGCTATTAAAATTCACTTTATAATACATCCAAGGGCTGATTATTATTTGTGGGTTGGGAATTGTTTATTTTTCCTTTATGCTTTTGTAAAATACATTCTGTGTATAGGTAACTAAATCATTTACTCTGAGGGAAATTTATTTAAATAATGCCACCAGCTGGATTTTTTATTAGGAGCTTGCTACATACTTTAAAAATCTTTTATTTGGTGATCAAAACAACTTGATACATCTAGAATAGAGCATTCATAGGTTGCAGAATCTTTGAAATTATTAACAACCCCACTACCACCACCACAGCAAGGAGGCCTCAAATATTTCTGGCATCAAGTTCACGGTTTAAAATATCTCCATTTCCTCAAAGGAACTTTTGTTATTGACCCTGGACAAGCCCTTTGGAGCAGTGCTTTTGTGCCTGGAAATCCTGTGCCCCTGAATATGGTGCCTCCTCTATATCAAACCCAGTGAAATTAGATTATGCAGAGGAGAAGGAAAAACTCTCTGGCTTATCTCAGCTCCTACAGTATGTGTTATATATGCTGTAAATCTGAAACAAATCAATTATTTATTTGTGTTATCTCCAATTTTTCCCCTGGGAATGTCCTCATTCACTCTTCTAAGCAACTGAAACTGGGAACCCCCTAAAGGTTAGACCATCCTCCCCAGACAACAGTGCATTCTGAGATTATCTCACCATAAACAAACAAATTTCCAGTAGTGGAAATCAACCTGAACTTTCAGAGAATGATATAAATTCCAATATAATTATACACTCAAAATTCAAAACCTAAATGATCTTCACTTTTAACAAAATGGTTTAGTCTAACACAACTTGCCATGAACTAAATTCCACATTAAAAAATCTTGTTTCTATCTGACCTTGATTATGAGAAGCAGACAGTATATTCCAGGAAAAAGATATTGCTTTCTTGACAGGCAGAGTAAAGGAATCTGAAGGATTTCTTAACCCCTAAACCTATGAGTACATTTCCTTACATGACAAAGGACTTTGTATAGGTGATAAGGTTCGGGGCTTTGGGTAGGAAGAGTATCCTGAAATACCTTCCTGGGCCAGATGATGACAAGGGTATTTGAAAATGAAGTTGAGAGTCAAAAGACATCAATGTAATGTGGCCATTGCTCACTTAAAGGTGGAGAAAGAGGGCCACCATCAGCATCCACACACGGGAGGCTTCCAGGGCTGGTAAGTCAAGGCAAGAAATTTGCCCTAGAGCTTCCTGCTGGGAATATAGACGTCAAACTCATTAAACCAGAAGATGATAAATCTTTGTTGTTTTAAATATTAAAGTTGAGGTAATTTGTTAGGTCAGCCATGAAAAATAAAACAGATTCTAGTTAAGATCAACTATTCCTAAGAATGGTACAGGCATTTAAAACCTGTAATTTAAAGGCGTAAGCTATCATAGTGTCAGGCTGGAGAGATGGCGCAGTATGTGCTTCCATACGTAGCTGCTTTTAGTCTTATACATAGATCTTAACATTATAACTGTAGATTATTTATCATTTTCTTTGACTCTGATATTGTCTCTATCCTGCCTCCTCTGATAGATAATATAAGTCCTTCTAATTCTCATTCATGGTATTTTCTTTATTTGGTAAGGAATTCAGAGGACCAGGAGAATGTTTCTTCTCAAGGAGCTGAATCCAGCACTTCCGTGTTTTGTGCACACAGGTTCTATACTGCTCTGGTTAGTGCCCTGTTGACAAGAACTCATCCCCAAAGCCACCACTTACTGTATTATTCCCACGTAGTTCTCAATCTCTGTCAAGGGAGCTTTCCTCCAGTTCTTTTTATATCCAATCACTAGAGTATTTGGCTTCATTCTTCCCAAGCCCGAGGCCTAAACAGAGAACACAAACACATGGGCAATCCTTACCATGCCGTGAAACACTACTGCAAATGAAAAATGATGTCCAAAGAGCGCCGAAGTAATGTTCTGAAGGTTCTGAGATTAGATTACATTTTAGTGCATGTCCTTCATGCCGGTACCCAAGCATAAAATAGAAAGATTAGTTCTAAATCATCTCGGCCATAAACGGATTTTAGATGACAGAAATGTAGCTTTGCTAAATTAGCAGTCATTTGCATTTCTTCTGACACACTCATTAAAATGGTTCAATAATTTAAAATCAAGTATGGGTTGGCTTAACTGTCGGTATGCATGTTATAACTTTGTGGTTCAGGGATCATTTCCACTTGTTATGTTCAAAATGTCATCAGCAATGAAATCCATGTTTGGGAGATCCCTGTATACAAGGAACATTAACATTTATTTATTGAAGAATGATTGAACTGTGCTTCTCAAATAGAATCCTCTTACATGAAGTATCATTAACAGTTATATTCCATATCAGAAGTTAGATGATAGGATATGGCTTCCAGTTAATCGAATTTAATGTGGCAATATTATCAAGCTCCTATTAATTGCAAAGTGGTATCTGAGGCATTGGCAGTAAGTCGCTGAGAATAAGGTGTAGGAGACAGGTGCACACAGATGACCGTAACATAAGGAAGTATTCATGCAAGAGGGACTCACGGAAGCACTCCAGCTCATGGCGCAAAGCATTTCGCAGGGGTGGCATTTATTCTGAAACTTAAAGTTTAGTTAAACATTGACGAGCAAAGATGAGGAGAGCTAAGAGTGAAGGAAGGTCACCTGGGTCATGAGGAGATTAAAGACATTTTTTAGAAGACACAAGTGGAGGGACATAGGCACAAATCAGGGATTCCTAAGTGAGCTTTGCCTTCCACATATTAGGTCTATACTTCCTAGACATGCGTACATGGCCTAACAGCTCGTTTGACCCTTGGCAGTATGTGTCATTGTGGATGCAATCTCTCCTCACTTGGGGATATAGTCATTTGTACTTTATAATTTCTTAGATGCAAGGAAGGCTTCTCCGCATTGACATAATTGGCAAAACTTCACTTGCACTCTGTCCTTCACTTTTGATATCACCCCTTTCTTTGTATTTGTACTTTAAGAAATTCATGTGAATTTGCATATTCATCTTTTTTCACTTTTATTTATATATTTAAAGTTTTTCATGAGTAATTTATTTAACTTTTTTTTGGACAATTTCATACATGTATATATGAGTTTGGGGCATTTCCATCTCTTATTACTTTCTCATTGCCCCATGCCCTTGCTGAAACTCATCTTCTTTCCAAGAAGCCTTCTTCTGTTTTGATGTGGAGATTCATCTGCCTCTGCCTCCGAGTGCTGGGATTAAAAGTGTGCATCACCATGCCCGACCCCCATTTTCTTTTTTAAAATGAGCATTTCTTTTTTTTTTTAATTTATTATTTTTATTTTATGTGTGGGAGTGTATTGCCTGAATATATATATATAAGTGCACCGTGTCGTGCAATGTCTGGGAAGAGGATATTGGAGCCCCTGGAACTGGAGTTATAGTCAGTTGTTAGCCCTCATGTGGGTGCTGGGAATTGAACCCAGGTCCTCTGCAAGGGCAGCCAGTGCTCCCAACTACTGAGCCATCTCTCCAGCTCACTCTGTAGATGAGGCTGGCCACAATCTCACAGAGATCTGCCTGCCTCTGCCTTCCAAGTGCTGTAATTAAAGGTGTGTGCCACCATACCTCTCCTCACCTAACACTTTTTTGACAGTGAGATCATAATTTACAGTATACAAACATTCCCCTGCCTTCCCCCAATCAAAAGGCAAAGCTTGCATCTGAGGTCTACAGCTAAGATTTTCCTTCCTACCTAATGTTCCCATCAATGTACCTGAAAGGTGTCTTGATTTATAATTTTCTTTCTCCTGTTACTATAAGACTTCATGAAACTTTTACTTATTGAAATGTGGAATTTGGGGTAACCTGAATCTGTGTCTTTGGGCCGAGGTCACTCATATATGGCTCTAGGATGAACTATGTTTTATCCCTTCTGAGGTGAGAGCTGCCTATTGTAATAGACCATCAATGACTTTGTTCCCAGCAACCTGCATAGCACCTTCTGGCACTCTGAGCACTAGCCAGCAAGGAGGAAACGTCTAGCTCGGATTTCAGCTTGATTTCTCAGTGTTCTGCAACCCAAGTGTGTGTACCTTCAGCAACAGGGTCTTACTGTCTAGTTCTGGTGGACAGCCAAGGCATTGGCAATAGCCTGTGCTGTGTGGTAGCCTCTGGGGCCTTCCTGACCAACAGCTCCTGAGGAGGTTTCCCATACTGGCACTGAGAGTGTTGTTTAGTAACCTTTGGCTTCTGAAGGAGTGCCATCCACCCATACAAGGTGCCTCTTTCAGACTTTTTAAAAAATCGTTTTTGAATAGACTTACCAAATAGTAGGTTTCCACAGAGATTTTCAAATACAACCTTGGCTTTCTTAGGTTTACCAATTTCCCCATCCTCACCTCTTCTCTATTCCCAACCCCCATCTTGGCCTAAGCATTTAAAAAATGCTTTATTTATGGTTTTGTTTCATGTGTATGAGTGTATTTCCTGGATGTGTGTAAGTGTGCCTGGCTTATATAATGCTTGTGGAGGTCAGAAGAAGGAGTTCAGCTCCTCTGGAACTGGAGTTATGGTTGTGTGGGCAATTCCTGTAGCCAGTGCTCTTGACGGCTGAGCCATCTCTCCAACCCTGTACTCAGACATTTTTAAAGCTTTTGGAAGGGCTCATACAATCATTTTGGTCCACATCTTGGCATTTTGTCTCTGGGGATGTTCTGATTCCTCTTTTCACTTCAAATTGTGTTATATATCTGTGATAACTTTTATTAAATATGGAATTTTCCCAAGATGCTTAACCAAGAGTTACTTATAGATAAGGCACTACTAAAGGAGCAATTGGCATTTTGTAGTAATATTTATTTCCATGGGTTGGTAAATTAATAATGGATTAAAAAGAAGCTTATGGCAGATAACTGTTCTCTCAGGCATGGCTTCTCTTTACCTGTGTTGCATGCATTCTCCAGGTACACTGGAGTTAGGATGTACCCAGTGCTCAGTCTCTACTCTGCAGCTTAACCGGTATGTTTTTCCTGCTCACATAAACATCCGAGTTACCTGGAAGCAGTCCTCAATCCTTAGAGCAACTCTGAAAGCCAAGCACTTCATTGGGTGAACAGCCATATTAAAACCAAGATGCTAGGAAGCCGCACCCTTCAGTTTCGGAGTCTCTTGGATTGTTTTAAGGATCATGGTCTTACTTTAAATTACAGAGGTGGAAAGTGAGGAAAGATTTTTCTATGGTTACTGTAGAAGTAAAGGGGAGGTAAAAGCAAGATGGAGAGAGAATGGTTAGAGAGCTGTGGACTTCAATGTCATAGAGATGACTGCATTTTATTTAATGTTCTGGAAATAATTCAGGAAGATAGGGAGATTTTCCGCCCTGATCCACATGAATTTATTAGTTGAGTCTAGCTGCTGCCCTCCCGTCATTTGCAAAAGAAAAAAGGAAAAGGATGCCTGGGTTTGAGCATTGCTACCTGCAGTGAGAGACAGAGAAAGAGTTTGAAGTTTTAATAGGATCCTGAATGTCTGCAACCACCAGAACAGATTTGCATTTCAATAAGCGTGGGGACAGAATGCATGCAGGTGACCAGAGGGTACTGCAATTTCTGTTTCCAGTGTATTCTTCATAGTTCACTGTAATAGAACCTCTGCTTTTGTTCTAGCTCTGCCTATCTCCAGGAACTCAAAATGAATTTCCTGGCCATCTGCCTTGCTCTCTCATGATGCCACACGAGAGTTGCCACACTGTGGCCCCTGCTTTTAGAAGCTTCATCCACACGGAGTGCCGATCACCTCAAGCCTGCCTTACCTGAAGGAGACTTCGGACACCATCCCTGAAGCAGTCTGCTGCCACTGCAGCATAAAAAGCCTTGATTTTGTTCTTGATAAGCCAGGCCTGTTTTTTAGCCATGCCACTGTTCATCTCCTTAACACACAGCTTGCGCGGTCCCTGTAGAGACAGTAAAACACTGGTTAGAAGCCCTGCTATTATACATCATTCTGCTGTTGTTTTCTAAAGCCAGTAATGCTCCATTGAGCTACAAGATGGTAAAGAGGGACAAACACCTCTCTAAATGGTGTTTGCTCAGATCCGTCCTTTGGGAGAGGACCTGTGTTGCTCCTATGATTCATTTTTCACCCCATATGCCAAGGCTTATTAATGCTGCTTAATTAACTGTCTTGTGCTGAATGAAAAGGAAAGCTGAAGGCGTGATGGCACACAAGGAAAACACTCCAAATGTGATTGAAGAGGCTCAGGATAAATTCAAAATCAACCTTTGATTCAACACTGAGAGCCATGTTTATGAACCTCAGAGAAATCTCAGTCAGAGTCCAATTTCAAGAAATGGACAGAGCTCTTGGGAGCCATAACATAGGGGGCTGCAAATCTTTTCATGAACTGCACATCCTGACAACTCTATTAGGTGGATGCATTGTTCCTGTGCTGAGAAGGCCCTCACACCACCGTCCCCCATATAGTATGAATGCATTTCTACTTGAGTAAATTAACATTTTCTCCTACTCAGAGAATTTGATGGGAGCAAAAGTTCAAATACCTATGGCTAGGATAAGTAGAAAGAACTAAGAGAAAAGGAGGCAGGTATTGTGGTAGTAGGTAAAGCACTCTGTAATTTCAAGACTTAATTCTGGTAATTTTCAATGAACAATTCTACTTTTATTTCTTCTTCCATAAAGGTCAACATTCTTTTCTTCTCGTGTTTCAGTTCAGTTCAAAAGGTATTTCTGATTATCTTCATGTGCTTGCTAGGGGTCAGACAAACCAACTGCTTTCTCCAGCCCATAGAGAGGTTTCTATTTTGTTCAGATATCTTAGATTTCATATAAGTCCCCTGAGATCTTGAGAGAATGTGGTCAGAGGGTGTGAAGTAGGGCTAAGAATCTGCAATTCCTATAAGCTTCCAGGTGTCCCAGATGCTACTGGGACATTAGATTCCATTTAGAGTGACAGTCTTAGAGGTCTTTGATGGGAGATGTAGGACACCAGAATTCAAGAGAAAACGTCCGAGCTTAGAAGTCAGAAGCTTGTCTACCCCTAAGCTTCACCACATTGGAGCTCATTATTTCTGAACTTTGAAATCTTATTCTAGACATGGGGTTAAGCTTGCTTTTTCCTGAATGCTTGTTTAAATTGTAATAATAAGGTGCCTAGTAACAAGCTTGAAAAGTAGTAGGTATTCAGGTAAAGGTGACTTCTGTCATCTTAGGTACTAAGTACTCACAATCTCACTGAAACCCCAGGTCTAATTCTACCCTGTGTTTGCTCGTTAACAACTCAGTGTTAGAGTAGTAATAAAGGCCCATTAAGAAGACCCCGTTCCAGACATGAGAAGAGAAGCTTCCATTAGAGTCCATTCTTAGATTCTCTTAGGAATGAAACCAAGAACCCCAAGAGGGGACCCCAGTTTACCCTGCAGCAAAATGACACTGAGCTGGGGGTGAGGGTGGTTGGTCTAAATGTGGCTCTGGCACTGATACCATGGGCATGCCGTGTGCCATCTCTTGATATTTGTTCTGCTTATATAAATGAGGCGCCTGCCAAATCAGCACTGCCCAGTACAAGCACCCTTACCACCAGCATGAGATGTGGTAGTTTGAACAGAGGTGTCCTGGAAACTTTAGTACAGAATTATTTCAAACACCTCATTAGCATGAATGTGGATTACACACTGAAGTAGCATTTTGGATATATTTGATGGTTAAACAAAATAAATTATTAAAGAGGATTTTTTTGCTCTTTCAACTGGCCAATAGAAAAAAAATTAAATTATACAAGCAGCATATCATGTATTTTTATCATGCAACAGTAGGTAAACTTTGGGGCACTTTCCATTTTAACATTCTTTAAATTGGATCAAGTTCTTTCTGTACCTAGTTACTTTCTAGTATATTTTCTAGAAACTGCCAATCTTTCAAAAACAGTTTGATTGACTTATATTAGAGTTAGGAAACAAGAAATGTCAATGAAAATAGAACAGGCAAAAACACGAGGGTCGGGGTGGTTGCTGAACCCAAACCCCTGAACCAGAGACAGATGGCCTACTACGGGTGGAATTTGACTCGGTCGCCAGGATGCCAGCGCATCTCAAGTCACCCGCCCTTATCTGGGCATTCTGGGCTCCACCTACTACAAAAGAAAGAAGGAACATTTTATTGAAAGAAATTGAGTGCTGACAACCACCATCAGCTAGGAGAATAGCCAAAACTAAGAAAGATGTTAGACCATCAGAATACTGAGCTGTATGCAATGATTGTGAGCCTCTAGGGAAAATGGTGCTTATTTAAAGAAATACAGTCTCACACATGTCTATTAGTATTACAGAAGTCTAAATTAAACATTAATTGTGACAGAGAGATTTATTTTAATGACTAAATTTGCCATTCTGAGAATCATAAGAATATTTCATGCAGAATCTCTCTAAGAGTGATTATAATGTCCTTGCAGCACACTTATTAATGTGAGGCTAGACTGCAATGCAAATACATTGCAGATAAAGAAAACTAACAAAGAGGGGAGAGAGACTGGAATATAATTAGTCAGCCTTCAAATATGCCATAATCATAAAATGGATTTTACCAGCCAATTAATGTATTATAGGGATTAACTTCAATCAGCATTCCAAAACACAAACACATAAATTAATACCCAATTCTAACAAATATGTTGTACATATTATAACTTGGACAATAATTTAGAAGAAAATAAAGGATTTCTATTTAGTCTGAAGAGGAAATTGACGTGTACTTCAAAGAGATGAGTTTGATGGAAAAGAATTTTGCAAATAGAGGAATTTCAGTCAAGCCTAGCATTCTTTTTGACTCTCAGTCTTTGAAATGCTCAGAGTCTGCTGTCTGGTTTTTCGTTGCTTCTCTGGTTGGAATGATGAGAAAGCGTATTTTACCCTCTCTGATTTGGTCCATAACTCATCTCTCCAGACCTCCCAGTGCTCATTCATTCTTGTATTTGGTCATGTCATTGTTTTATTAACATCCTGATAGACGCTCCCTAGCACAAAGAGAAGCACATCGCTCATCTGAAATCTTAGGACTGATCAAGAAAAATACAAGGAGAGGAGGGAGCAGCTCTGATGGTTGACATGAGTTCGATGATTAGTTGTGGCCTAGCAAAAAGTTCTGTTCTCTTAATTTGATTTTCAGGTGATTCAAGAGTCATAACCTCTAGAATTAAAAAACATGCTGGTGGCAAGAATTGGCAACTGTGGGGCTGGTGAGATGGCTTAACAGGTAAAGGCACCTGCCACCAAGTCTGAGCACCCATCCTTGAGACTTACATGGTGGAAGAAGAACTGATTTGTGATCAAATTCCTCGATACCTTAAAGGCTAAAAATCCAGGTTTTAGCAGAGGCCAGACACTTTAGGATTGAAAATAGCAACTACAGTGTTCCAATAATAATAATAATAATAATAATAATAATGACACTAGCATTGCCAACAATCACAAGCTAATTGAACATTTACTATTTGACAGACCCCAAACTGAGTACTCCAAAGCTGATCTTATATAATTTTGACAGTAACCTTGAAACATAGGTGCTCTCTTTATTCAGAGACTAAACTATGTGTCTAAGGATCTCAAAGCTAATAGGTGGTAAAATAATGATTCAGAACTTGACTGTTGGTCTCAGAAGCCCAGGAGTACCAGCTTCCTAGAGTTAAAAACAAACATCGCTCTCTTTTCATCAGCAGCACTTAACATTTCCACAAGGCTGGCCTAACGTCAACTCTGTGTTTTGAGGGAAAAATTCCAGTGGTGGGCTGCCTCATTACACACTCTTCTATCTGTTTCCCTGGAAAGATGATTGACAACTGAGCCCGGAGTCTAAAAATGCGGACAACATCGGCAACCTCAGGAGTTCACAGGAAGTAACTAACTGGAAAGTCTTTAATTGGTGCAGCAACCCTTTTCTGTTCCCAAGAGAGTTGCAGTAACTGGGAGCAAGAATCCTGGGTCCTTCAAGGAGATGCCTGCAGAGTAACACGCAGTTGTCAACTTCTGTGTGAAACAACCAGATCACAGGTTATGGGCTTCAAATAAAGGGTGGTCCAGTACCATATTCCTTCATCATGATCAAAGCATCAAAGGGTTAATTAAAAACAATATTTCTTGTCTCTATGGAAGACCCTTTCTCCCTTGCCAATATACGACTGCTTATATGCCTTGTTCATCTCTGAAGTCCTAAAGATATTTCATTGCCTACTAAACCAAATTTTCTCCAAATTGCTGGAGAAGAAAAACACCCCAAACTGCTTATTCCATCAAAACTAGCTCTTATATTATATTGGCCAAAATGAAATCCACTAATCCAGGGCACTAAAGTTGATAATATGAGAAAAGGGCTCTTGATAAGTTTAAAAAAAATCCTCTGGAGTCACAGTTGGCCATTACTTAACCTGTCAATCTTCTGTATTGAGTAAGACTATCTCCACCACCCCTACGGGATAATTGTATTTAGTATATTGTTTGAGTTACTGTCATATAAGCACAGGGAAGAAACAGAATATGACCAACTTTCTTCATATAGCATTTAGAATATTGCTAAGTATAAAAAGATGTTCAAATATTTCTCAGGATGATTAGTGGCAAATTAGTCCCTATGTCATTGCACAGCTGATTGGCCCTGGGTCACAACTTCCTGATAACCATTCCAAGGCAGGTACTGGAGAGAGAAGTAGTGTGTCTGCTTGTGACAGTTCTTCCAGGGATCAGGCTGCCTAGGATTTCTCCTTGTGGACTAATAAGGGGCACATTGGGTGACCCTCCAGAAATATCCCAACTGCTACTTTCTTGGCAGATGGTCCAGTGCAATGATTTCATTTCCCTGATCTCATTTTCCCAGTCAGTAAAATGGGAACAGAGTTTGTTTTCTGCCAAGATTCTTAGGTTCTTGTGGATCAAATGAGAAAAACTGTAGGAAAGTGCTTTGAAGACTAGGTAAGTACCTCACTAATACAGAATATATTGATAAAGATTTAAACTATATGTGTGTGTGTGTGTGTGAGAGAGAGAGAGAGATAGAGAGAGAGAGAGAGAGCCAGAGAGAGACATAAGCCAGTTAGAAGGATTTAGGCATTTAAAAATTATAATTGTAATGCTTTCTCCCCACTTGAGGAATTAGTAAATAATTATGTTTGAATTTTTAGCACCTGCTTTAAATACTCCTAGGAAAATCACCAGTAAGTTATTAGTCTTCCATCTACTCCTTGAACAAAGGGAATTCTTTTGGGTCTGACTGTAAGGCATAGGAAATTTAGCTTAATTCTCAAGATATCTGTAGTGTCATCAGAATTATCCAAATATTTGACCTAAATTCTGTGCGTTGTCATTTAAGGCCATTATGTCTGCTTCCCTTCTTTCAGTTAATTTATACAATGGCACTCAAACTGGCTCGTTCCATTCTTTTACATTTCTGTGGACAGTTATCACTCCAAATGCCTTCATCTTATTTCTGAGCCAGCTCAGATTTTCTTGACTTAAAGGCCATCATTTAAAAATATTTACCACTTTTAGTTGGTCTCCTATGAAATCAGAAATCTATTTCATATATCCATTTAAATTCAAGATCATGGACTTTGCTGGTCCTAACTCTGTGAATCAGGAAAGAAGGCTCTTGTCCTAGCTGTTTTGCTGCTTTCCTATTACTTCAGATACCTTCTCTGCTCGCCTAAAATAACCCAAGGTGAGCAGAGTGAAAAAGCACTTTCTTTGGATGCAGTGGCACTTACCACAAAGACTTCACAGCAGATGCAAAGGCCACTGTTCTTGGTGAAGGCATGGGATATATCCAATAGAGCAGGTCTTGTCATGGGTCCTCCCGTTAAGACGATGCACTGGGGTCTGAAAGTAAAGAAGATGTGAGAACTTCGAGTGCAAGAAGTCTGTGGACTCAGAACCTCCCCACCCTACATGTAAATAATAGGAAGAGAGCTCTTGGCAAAGTGGGATATCCTCTCCCCTAATCATCATTTCTTGGGTTTCCCACACAAGTTCTTGAATTACCGTGACCATCCATTTTATCTTAGTAGTTTTCATTTTGTCCGTCACAGCAAAGTCTTAAGAAGGAAGAGGGTCGTCTTGGGTCCCTCTTGCTTTTCCCTCATGTGCAATACTTTACTCCGAATCCCTGCACAACCTGCCCCTCTCCCATCCACAGTCTCGTCCTGTTTTTCTTCATCCTCCCTGCAAGCCTGTGTTGTGAGGTACCATTCAAAATAAGAAAGCTAATGAAGAGCTACAGTCATAGCCTCTCCTAAGGGAATTCAGTGAGCAGTGAAGCTGCAGGCTGAACGGAGACAAAACCAGTGATCAAGATGCACGAGGACCTGGGAGGTGTCTTCGGAATCATGTCACTCAGGCCACCTCCGTCTCCATGTACGGAAAGTGACACTCGGCAGTATGGGGAGTGTGGCTGAGGGTGAGCAGAGCTCAGAGGGGAAGGAAAGAAGCTCTCACATGCAGGCAGTGGCGCTCACCGAGGAGATGGACCCATAAGTTTGCTGCTTGCTACCCCAGTGTCTAAAAGAAGTCACTTGCGATGGGGAGCCTCAGGATGCCAGCAAAGCCAACTTTACCTGAAATTTTTCACATGGTCTTCCACTGTGGTTAATTCCAGAGCATTGTCTAAAGCACTCACATAGGAAAGAGCCTGGGTGGAGGAGCCCCAGTTCACATCTGTGGACAGAAGAGAAAACTGGCACAAAAATGTGACCATGTCTCTGTATGCCTTGAACAACTTTTTAGAAGCCATTTGTTTCCTACAATTTTTCTTGGCTATGCAAGCACTGATGACACCCAGGTTAGAGAAATGCAGCACAGTGTTTCCTGAAGAGAGCACCGCAGCCTCCTGTGGCCACCTTTGTGCATCCTTGGAGGTGCTTCTTCCAGCACCTCCAAGGTCAAGTCAACATTTACACATTATAAAAAAAGAACCTTGAAACATACCTTACACTCTATACCAAAATTAAACTGCAGCAGATAATAGATCTTTAATTAATTACCAAAGTGCTGAAACTTCTAGTTGTTTGTGGCTTTAGGTTAAAGAAAGATGTCTCCAATCATGTGGAAAATGCCAAATGGTAAAAGACAAAAAGGAAAGATAAGTTAGATTTAATAAAAGTTAAGACATTCTGTTATTTAAAACAAATTACCAGGGAAATGAAAAAGAAGTCACGGGCCTGGAGAAATATTTACAAAAGTCACACTGCAAAAGGATCCAGAATATACAAGGATTTCTCACAGCTGATTAAGGAAGCAAATGGAAAAAAAATAGATGAAATATTTAAACAGATGCTTGAAAAGATAAGATTTTTACTGTTATTATGGAGAATGCAAATTGAACTGCAGTGAGACAGCACTATGCATCTATTATAAAGACCTTATAAAATGACTGACAGTGGCTGGAGAGATGACTCAGCAGTTAAGAGCACTGGCTGCTCTTGCAGAGTTCCTAGCATGCACGTGGTGGCTAACAACCATCTGTAACTACAGTTCCAGGACAGTACCTCCTTCTGACCTACGTGGGCCTTGCACAACATGGGTGCACTTACATACATGCAGGCAACACACTCATACACGTAAAATAAAAATAATAAATAAAATATTTTCAAAAACCACAGCTGACAGCACTACAAGCTGACAGGGATGCCTAGCAACTAGGACACCTTTTTAAAAAAAATTGCTGTTTGGAATAGAAAATAATACTGCTGTTCTGGAAAACAATCTGGCAGTTTCTTATAAAGTTATGTACATGGTATATAAACAACCTCACTTTTAGATATTTATCCAAGAAAAACAGAAACGTGGATCTACACAAAGTCCTGTACATGCATATGTATAGCAAATATATATACTGTAAACTGAAAATAACTTAGATGTCCATCAACTGTCAATCAACATCAGAGTTTAAAACCATTTGCGATATGTTCATATAGAGAATGCTACTCATCAATACCAAAGAACGAATTATTCATATATGCTATAGCATGGAAGAATCTAGAAGCATCATACTAACCAAAAGGCATACATGAAAGCTATCTACCATATGATTCTCTTTACATGATATTCTGGAAAAGAAAGACGAAGCCATAGGCTCAGAAATTGAAAAACAGTTGCTAGGCCCATGTTCTGGGAGAGACTAAGTTCACAGGCCTGAAAGGAAACTCTTGAGGGGAACTGCTTCATCTTTATTGTGGTGGTGATGGTTTCTAGGATTTTATAAGCTATCAAAACTTATGGATTGTACATCAAAAAGAGGTCAAATTTTACCACTCATCAATTGTACCAGATGTTAATAATATATAAAGTAATAATGAAAAATAAAATAAATCCCTCCAAAATATTTGCTTCCATCTCCTCTTGGTTGACAGAGTCAAGCATGCAGTGGTGGCCCTGGGCCTCTTGGTGCTGCATTCTGGTCCTTGAACTTTTCATAATATGGTCACCCTCCTCCTTGGTTCTAAAGTTAACAGCTAAAGTTCCCATCCAGCTATGTTTCTCCAGCGGCATAACTTAGGAGAGCTTGTGCTCACCATATCCATATTTTCTCATCATAGTTGCCTTGATTTTGGGCTTCAGCCTACCTGTCCAGGCCACCTTATGTCCCTCTTCCTTAGCATTCAAGAACACCACACATGGTAAGACCTTGAGGCTTCCCAGATATTCCACACCTTTGCAAGCATCCTCAGCTCACTACAGTTCTCCTTCTGCCTAGAATCTCATTCCCTGACTCTGGTATTAACATCTCCATGTGATTTGGTGTTGTTTTTATAACTTAATTTAACTCACTCAACCAATATTTTTTAAATTCGTGCAGAGTATGTGGCCCTGAGAACACAAGCTATGAACCAAGAAAGAATGTTGTACAAATGGAAGGTTCTTCATGCCTCCCCTCTTTTCTCAGCAATCTGTTTATGTTGTTCTTGTGACACTACATTGCATTATAGTGGTGACTCAGAACTCCTTGAGGACAGGAGCCCTATCTCCATGGGGACATTAGAAGTAGAAGGTGATACCACGGGAAGCTTGTGGTTTAAATGTCAGCTTTACTACACCTTGAGTGTTATTTTAGCAAGTGGTCAACTCTCTGAACTTCAGTTTCTTCATGTGTAAAATGAAATTCAAATGTCTAATGTGCAACATTACTGTGAAGATTAAATAAATATACTCCATGTAGTGCTCTCTGCTCCACAGGGTTAATTGTTCTTGTTTTTATATTATATTGAACTATGATGAACTGCCTTGCACAGGATACATGGAGGTACAAAGAAGCCATTGGATAAATGTCCAATGGAGAGAGAGAGAGAGAGAGAGAGAGAGAGACGGAAGTTCATCTCAGGTGATCCTTTTCTTACCTGGCTTCTTATAGGTCACGTAGATATAAAGGAATAACTCAATGACATAGGTGATGACAGCTGCCCACCAGTTGATGACAAACATGACTGCACAGCACAAAATTGCTCCAAAAAGAGACACCCACATGTTGTAAATTCCGTATGCAGGTCTCCACCCTGAAAGCAGAAATAACTCATGGAAGACCATTTTTCCCCACACTTACTGCTACCATATACTGTGTGTTACAGGAGTGAAGGTAACATGTCTTTCTCTGCCATAAAATCATGTTTTAGGCCTATTTCCTATCTCTTCCCATCTTTGTATGATCTTGGATTCTCTGAAAGTGGTGTTCATACCAAAGAGGATGCTGTAAAATTGGGAACCATAAGGCATCTGGGAAATGAATGCTCACAAACTCCTTTGTGTTTCCTGCATGCTCTGATTGTCTTCCCAAGCAACCAAACCTTTAGCATCTAAAATGGATACCATCAAGAACAGAAAGGAAGTGGGTGGGATGGAAAGAGTGGTGTCCAACGGGTAGAGAGAAGGAGCTTGCCCCTTATCTAAGTAAGAGAAAGGTAAGCCAGTGTACTTTTCGCCCATGGGAGAGACAACAGTGGAGGCAGTCTGCTTTCCATAGCCCAGAGAAGACAAGCCTGCTTCTTCAGAATCAGCAGTTTAGAGGAGAGAAGAAATGTTTCTGGTAGTGGCTCCTTAAACCCTGGGCACTAATATGTATCACATAACATTTATATTGCCACAGTTCTATGTGCATAGGCTTCTCTGTTCCATTAGTGTTCTGAAATGAAAGAGGGTAGGTGACAACGTGGTCAGAAAGAAGAATCTGATTTGGAGGACACATTTGGTCAGCAGGTGGAACTTTGTACATAGGAGCAATTTCCTACATGACCACAAGATGGAAATAGCACTTCAAGAACATCATTGGAAGTGCCCTTATTTTCCTTAGAGTGTAGCTTGAGACAGAAAGAGAGGAGAGGGAGAGAGAGAGGGAGGGAGGGGAGAGAAAGGAAGGGGGGATTGAGATTGAGATTGGAGAGTCATTTTGGGGTTTGTGTGTCTACATGTGTCTTGTAAATGGTTTTCTATTTTTCCTCTTTCTCCTTTCTACTACTTTTACTCTTTCTTCTGATACTTGTATAACTGCCTTTTAAAAAAATAGCATAACATGCCAAGGGATCACACACCTCTTTGTGCTAAAGGAATGAGCCCATACTAACTCTGAAACTAGTTTCTGTGACCTAGCAGCCTTGCATGGATACAGGCCTCACTTCTTATTTCACTTTATTGGCAGCAGGTTTTCCAAGGGCAGTTGCGGGTGGTGGCAAGCTATAAAAGAGTATTTAGGATCTTTGATAAAGCTCCTCATGGGGAAGAACTCTCGGGGTCATAATGACCTCTAGATGACTTTCTGAAAGGCAGAAGAAATGTTATTGGGCAATGGAAGCGAGAAGGAGATAGTGGTGACTAGCTAGAGGAAGGTTCTTGGGTGTGGAATCTTGAACTATTTAAAACCGTAGCCCCAAATGTGCGCTGGCGCCCTGGCATGAGCGCAGCAGTGGATCTGCATTGCCCGCGCTCAGCGGGTAATTATGGGAACTGTTCATCCTTCTCTTCTGCACCATGGGCAGGAAGCAAATTGATAGTAAGGAAGTCTCAAATATATACATTTATTCCACTTCTGTGGTCACTTTCACCCTGGAAATAAATGTGGTGTTTTTCTGCTGCTGAAATAAATGTGGTGTTTTTCTACGGCTGAAATAAATGTGGTTTCCCTTGCAATGAATAATTTATTGCCACAGGAGAAAATTGACTTTACGGTTGGTCAAAAAGGCCATTGCTCAAATGATTCTTTTTCTATTTCAGAAGTCATCCCCCAACTCACCAAAATAAAGTGGATTATGTTGCCCACTAGGATATAAGAAAACATATAAACACAGATTGAACATTTTCACTGACTTCTTTCATTCCATTGAGACAAACTAACTGCTTGCTTAGGCTTCTTTTTGCTTTGAAATGTCAGCTCACCTGGAGACTTGGCGTAAGAGGCATGGAAGCAGGAGAAGTTAATAAGTGCATATGAGGCCAGGAAGAAGTTGGAGATGATGGGAGCGATGACATTCAGTTCAGCTGCAAAAGAAGCAGAATTGAACATGTCTGTCTGAGCAGCGCTGGGGGCTCAACAGCTGATTCAGTGGGAAGCTTGACTTTATTTGGAGATTGAAAACATAGCTAACACCTGTCACAGTTTAAGAAGTCGGCCATTGTTTTCCTTTGGGCTAAAATATACTTTTAGACAGGGTTCCCACAGAATGAGAATCAAGAAAACCTGCCAATCAGAAAATGGAGATCTAGGCCTCAACCCAAAACTCATATTGGTGTGGATAGGGCTGTGTGGGACTTATCATGTGACAGACTCCTCTATAGTTATTTTGGATACATTGAGCCTGTGTTCTTTCCTGCTGTGTATACAAGCAAGAGGCTCTGGAGAATGACAGATTAGTAAAATCCCAGAATATCAAAAATTCCCCCATTGGAAGTCAGTGCATATACCGGTATACTCTCTGACCTCTTACTCTTGTGGCTCTTTTTACTTTTTTGTGTGTGTCTCTAAAGAGTTCCTTTTACCTCTCCAAGCTTGCCAAGAGCACTTTGATATCAGTGGCTCAAATTCAGTATGATTTAATCTCAGTGTGATTGCTTACTGCGTGGTATAAGAAAAAAAAATAGTCATTCTCATCAATTTGAAGTTGAGACTTCTATCAGCCTTAATGATGCAAGTACAAGTAACAACAGGGCATCATTTCTAGAACACAATTCTATTACAAAAACAGACAAACAGTGCTGCCATAACACCTGAGTGTGGAGCTAGTCCACATCATTATGAATAACTTTAAAGGCTATAACTTAATTTATACGTTTTAAAATGTTGGTTGTGTGATCATTTAAATGCAGCAGAGGGGCCCACCAAGATGGCTCAGCAGGTACTTGCTGCTAAGCCTGACTACCTGAGTTCAATCTCTGAGACCAACATGGAAGAAGAGAACCAACCCCCAGAACTTGTAGTCTAACTTCCACACAAATGAACACACACACACACACACACACACACACACACACACACACACAAACACGTACTCACGTGCACACAAACACACATGTAAATAAATAAATAAAATGTAATAAAACATACATTTAAATGCAGCAGAGGGCAATAACTTGAGGTCTTAAAGGTTATATTATATTACTGGGACATCTCTATATGTAATCATTTTTATTTAATTTCTTAAAGATCTAACAAATTTAGTAAGAGTTATATATATTTCCCTCTTCACCTTCATTGAACTTTTATAAGGATGCATGAATTATAGTCACCTCCTGGTTTCACATAAAGAATTGAATAGTCCTTATTTTTGGCCTTAGGGAGAAGCAAGAAGTGAGACTGTAGGTGTTGAACCTGTCCTTCCAAGATCATGTAGCTATTTCTATATTCCTTGAGAAAGAAAACCAAGATTGTAGTCTAGGTAGGTGGTTTTCAAATACTGATATTTAGCAGTGATTTGAGGAGTTTATAAAATTTGTATTTCATATCCTCAGAGATTCTGACTTAGTAACCTTGGAGTTGAGCCTGGAGAATCTGTACTTTCATAGACACCCTGGTGATTCTTTGTAGTCACTGGTGTAGACACTTCAGCTCTGCAAACTTAGAGCTGCCAGGCTACAGCAGTGTGGAATCCCCGTGGTTAGCACATATTGAGTTCAAGGACGAGTTCAGTTGTATTTGGCTAGACGGGTTTCTAAGATTCATATTCTAAGAATGGATGCAAGTCCAGACACCCCACCCCCACCTCTTCCTTCAAGGGTCTCCACAAGGACATCTCACTTCCTTCTCAGACAGACTCCAGCATTCCCATAGGGGGTCTTAAACATAAACCAACTAATGCCTCAAACTGAAAGGACAAATCTGAGTACTCAGAATTCTTTGGCTTCCAATAAGTACAAGAAAGCTACAAACCAATGAGAATAAAGGCAATGGCTATCACGAAAGTAAGAAAGTATCCTCTCAGGGGCTCGTTGTTTTTCCCATATCCCTTTGCGAAGAACTGTAGTCCTTTGAAGATGTTGTCTTTGCACAAAGCCTAATAAAAAAGAAGAGGAGACATTTGTCATTTATATCTGTGCACAGTCATTTTTTCCAGGTGATTCAAAGAAGATTTGGGGGAAGATTGAGTGATGCACAATTTAAGGCACAAGTCACCAGTGTGGTTCATCATTCTTTATATTATTTGAATTGATCTTGCTTATGTGGCAGAAACAGCACTTGAGCCAGATGTAAGCATTAACTGTTTCAGAAAATGATGGGAAATGATTTCTAGTGAGAATAACTATTTCAGCCTGATCCGCTTGCAGTGGGAACAGCAAATGGGAAGAGAACAAGGCTTTATGGCTGTATTACCTGGAATACTTTGGGTGCACTGACGAGGGAGGCTAGGGCTGAGGACAGCGTGGCAGAAAAGATTCCTGCTGTGATGAGGGGGCCAAAGCCTGACACCATGCTCATGACCTTGAGAAGAGAGCAAAAGACTCATCTAACAAACAGTTTTAAAAGTCACATTTTAATGCAATCGCTTCTTCCTTCACTTTCTGTGACCTGGAATCTTTTATAAATGAATTGCGTCTGCCAAGATTTTTTCCCTGTTTCATTCTTGAATTCTTTAAAACAATTTTAAAATTTATTTATTTGTATTTTATGTGTATTGTGTTTTACCTACATATATGTTAAGTACATGTAGGTGTAATATTCCTGGAGGCCAGAAGGATCTCCTGGAACTGGAGTTTTGGGTGCTTATTAGCCACTATGTGGGTGCTGGGAACCAAATCAAATTCCTCTGCAATAGCAGCCAGTTCTGTCAACCACTGAGTCATCCCTATAGCCCAGATTTGGAATTCTTAATCTTATCTTCTTCAGGATGAAATAGCCTCTTTTTATTCTTTTTGTTATTTATAAAGATATTTCCACAATTTATTTAGAAAATACTGGACAAATTAAAGAAGGAAATGTTTTTTGTGGTCCTTTCTTTCTTGGTGGTAGGAAGTTTTCTCCAGCAGAGTGTAGTGTTTGAATAAGCTGTAGGGAGGGGCTGAGTTGCTTTCATTCTCTTTAAAGGCATTAGATTTTCTTCTGCAAGCAGAGACTTTCCAAACCACTGCTTTCCTTGTACTCATTAAACATAATTTTAGATCTGAGACATGAGAGTTTATCAGTTTAAGTCCTATTTAAAATAATGATTTCAGTTGAGTAATTCTCCTGTGTTGGCTGTTAAACTTCTCAACACATTTGCTTATTCCTCTCCTTACCAATCATGTAGGAAAATTAATGTCTCAAGTCAAGTACTTCTCCCATCTTCCCTTGTTGATTTGTCCTCATTTTCTTCCTGATCTCTCAGTCACGAACTCTCCTTGCTCTTGTGTCCTGGCCCTCCGGACCATGCTAGGTTTTCCTAATGCAAAGCCCCAACATAGAATGCATTCTGAGTATTAACTAGTCTGAGTTTCTCCTTTCCACCAGGATGTCTTGCACAGTTGACTGGAAGACACAGAATGCCACAGTGCTGTCTCCTCGGTGACACAGTTCACACCCCTGCCTGTTGTCTGCCCAGCACGGAGCTTATAAACTGTAGGAATTGCTACCACACAATACCTGTAGGATTTCTTTCTCTACCTTCCCAACTGTTCCTTGCTCAATTAATATCAATCAATAATTAAACAATTGCAGACCAAGAGGCCTTACTGTACTTGATATTCTAAAATGCAAACAAGAGCAATAAACTGTCCATTTTCTTTTCTTCTCCTTCTTTTTGGCACTTCATACCTGAAAATTGTTCATCAGCCCGTACTGACAGGGCTCATGTTGACATTTTGAGAAGTCATAGCCCAGTCCACAGGCTGCAGACCCATTGCAGTTCATCCCGGAGATGATAGTGTCATTCATGCTTCCAGTGGCATCTCGGACCACACATGCCGCTGAGGAAACAATGTTCGCCAGTCAATTCCTTTTCTTTCTCTTTATTTCAAATCTAGGGACAGAACTGGAGGCCTTGTGCTTACGGAACATGTACTATACCCCTGAGCGAAATCTCTGACACCCTCCCTCCCACCCATCATTTCCTTGGGACACAAGCACTAGAACTCCCAGAGTCTGAGTCTGTGAACATCCCTGGCTTTTACAAGGTGCCATTCCCAGTGCCCTGGGTGGTCCTTGCTCATAAGGCCATTGTCAGAGGCTTGGGCATTGAGTCTCACTTTCTGATCTTCTAAAATGTACATGAAGATGCTTGCCATAACATGTACTCAAGCCCTGAAGTAAATGACTAACAACTAAGAATGCTACAGCCAGCAAAACTATCTTTTAAACGGGATAAAGAACTAAGGACATTTTAGGACAAGCACAGACTAAGTATTGTCTGCAGTGATGGTTTGGTGGTTATCCCTGCCAAAATTAAAAGAAGAGGCAATAAATACTTGAAAAGGTATTCATTATTCTTAGCCATCAGGGTACTGAAACTTAAAACTACACCAAGAGTCCACCTTGTGCCAGTCAGAATGGCTGTCATCAAGAGAACAAATGACAACAAATGCTTGTAGGAATGTAAATTTGAGCATCCACTATGGAAATTAGTATGAGGTTCCTGAAGAACCTGAAAATAGATCTAACATATGACCCAGCTATACCACTCGGGGATATCTTCAAAGCTCTAGTCAACATACCACAGAGATACTTGCACATCTGTACTTATAGCTGAACTATACACCATAGTCAAGAAATGGAACCAGCCTAAATGTCTACCAGCAGATGAGTGAATCATTAACATGTGTTACAATGGAATTTTATGTAACCACAGAGAAAAATGAAATCATGACACTGGCAAAAAAAAAAATCATTGTTAAGTGAAATGAGCCAGGCTCAGAAAGACAAACACTGCATGTTTTCTTCTTATGTAGAACCTGAGTTTAAACATATATGCATATGTTATGTGTTTATATATGTGTGTTTGTGGGTCATGTAACTAGAATGGAGATTCTGGGAGGGAGGATGTGATTTTAAGTGGGGTAAGAAATAGCATGGGAAATAGAATGTAGGTAATAGGAAAGCGGAGAGGGGCCAGCTTGGAGGAGAGCCAGGTGGAAATGAGGTGGAGCAGAGGAAAGGGAGGTGGGAGAAAGGCACAAATAGAACGAAGAATAGTGACACATATGTATATGTGAAGATGGCACGATGACCCCCATTCCTTTGTATGCTGACCTAACAAAGTAACTAAATGATAAGCCAATGTTTGGGGTTAAAATGTTAATAGTTACTAATTAGCCACTAATATTAATGGTGAAATAATTATTTTACAAGTTTCAGTTTCATTATTTTCACATACTCAGATATCTATATTACTTTCTATTATGAGCATTGTATGATGAACATCTTTGTACATGAACTTTTTCCATACTTTAAAATCTTTCTCTAGGGTAGATCCTCGGAAATGGAATTGTTAATATTTTTAAGTCACTTAGATTTTATTCAACCATAAAAAGAGTGAAATTATGCCATTTGCAGGAAAGTGTACAGGACTGGAAGTCACCATGCTAAGGAAAATAATCCAGATGCAGAAAGACAAATGTTTGTGTTTTATTTGTGACTCTAGATCTGAATCTAGATACATATGCACACATATATGCACAGCACAAACATGCATATGCACACACATTCACACATGTGCACACCCCCCATGCAGGAAACAGGAGACTAAAGGGAGGGGGAGGGGAGCCAAGGAGGATCTAGGTGGCAAATAGAAGCAAAATACAGTGATCTCTATGAGTGAGATGCCAAGAAAGTGGCACAAAGTGAAAGACAGTACGTATTTTAATGATCGTCTATTAAATGTTTTGATATCCTAAAGCACTGAAACAAAAAGTTTCTTCACATGTAACTAAACTTGAAATGCCACCATCCATTTAATAGCCTTATCCAGTTTCCTCACCTAAGAGGCTGCAAAACAGGCAAGAGTCTAAGTTTTTTGCTTTTGTTTTTACTTTTTTCTTCAGAAAACATCTTAAAACATATGGACCTTTCCAATGCCCCTTATAGTAAGCAGAGAACTGCTGGGATTTGCCCTTTGGTCAAATGACCATCAGGCTTCTGTAGCTGTCCAGCCTGGGTCTGCACTCCTTACTCTGCGCAGAAGAGAGTTTCTGATCGGCATGCTGGAAAACATATTTCTTCCTTTCCAATATGGCATAAGCAAGAGGTGGGCCCCAACCAAGAAGAGGTATGGCTGCAGGCAACAGGTAGAACCAAAGTCCACGTCATGAACAGCAGCGAAACGCATGTATGCGCTGCCCGCTGACCAGTACGGGGCGGGGCTAGCCTCCCACACGGCTAGCGCGGGGGCTTTCTGCTTTCCGGCCAGTTGGTATCAATGACATTTCCATGTTAGAGATGAGATACTGCCATACATTCATCTTTCATGACTTCTTAACGCCAGGTTTGGGTTTGGTTTCATTTTCCCTACTCGTCTCTCTCCTGTTCCTCACATCCCCGTAGGGCAAGGTCCAGAGAAGTGCCAGATGTGGCAGTTTTCTTCGCAGTGGAATCACCTAGGGTGGCAAAATTGAGCCTTCTTTGGACTCAGGCAGAGGAGCGATCTGATCTGCCGTACTTTCACTGTGATCAAGAGATGAATTGCCCCTTAACTGCATTAAAATTCTCCATGGACTCAAACCATTAAGACCAAGAAAGGAATTAAAATCACTACTTAAAAAACTTTCTACTTACTTGTGTTCCATTGAAAGGCCACTGGACACAGTTGCACTGGGTTCCCTGTACTTTTGATGTCAGAAATGTACAACTCACCTACACAAATAGCAACTCCTATGTAGGCGACAGTGGTGATGAAAATGGCCAGCATCGTCCCTCTGGGGATGGCGTCCTGGGGGTCCTTTTTTTGAAAAAACAATGCAGAGAGAAAACAGAGCTGAGTAATAAAGAGTGCTGGGAGTTATTTCTGTATTCAAAATGTGAAACTATGCTTCCCAGGGCAAGTTCCAAAGAAACTGTCCAGCAAATGGCAAAGTGGTGAATTTGGATTCTTTGGACAAGGTGTATAGAGTGAATAATGAAATCTATAAATCTGTAAAACTTGCTACTGTACAGAAGAGATCACTCGCTGTCTGAAAAGAGATTTTATGGAAAAGAAAAACAGATCTCTTCCTCCTGCACTGTGAATTCAGTGTAGATATATCAGACCTTGAAATGTTAGAAGAAGGCATACACGCAACTCTGACATGGTCACAATATCTGTGCATGTTACCTGTTTTATACTGAGCTTAAGCTTGTCTTTAATAAAAAAGAAAATACGTCTGAGAAAAAAAGGATTACCTACTAAATTCTTCAGTCTCTCAAAATTCTTCATTTGGAGGTCCAGGAATAATTTTGGTGGGAGATGTTTAATTTCCACAAGCAGGCTTAAGAAAGAGGTAAAGCCAAGCCTATACCAGAAAATGGGTTTTTCTCTTGCTTATGAATGTATATACACACATTGAATTGAGTTCAGATAATGCTAATTTACCATTTTTATCCTATTTCAGAAGAGGGTGTTAAATTATATTAAATCAACTTCCAGGCAACATATTGAATACATTTATCTTCATCTTAACAGGGATTATTAAGCAGAGATCTTAATGCATGCTTTCCTTATCCAAGGTAGTAGCAGGCATCCAGTAGATGTCAGTAAATACTGAATGGAGAGAGGTACATTCCAGTACACATTAGTCTCCCACTAGAGTATATGAGTCTCATCAATACAAATAAGTAATCAATACAGTTAAACAAATTTTGAGCTTTTTTTTTCTGACTTAAATATGCAGATCAAGTCCATCAAAGGTCACTCTTCATGAATGTAGACTCAATCTGACAGCTGAAAATCGTGACTCAACCAAGCAAATCTGCCTCATGTGGGTGTAACTAATCCTATGTCCCAGTTCTCCCAGGGACATTTGCATATACGGTTTACACTGAGGCATGCTTATCCTCTTCTGTCCATGCTATCGTCTCAAAGTCCATGCGCAGGTGTTCAACAGAACAGTTTCTGGGAGGAGAAGCAGGCAAGTGTGGCAGAAAGGGTCTCATTTAATCTCCCAATTCCTGAGCTGTTTTACATTTCATTTTATTGCTCAAGACTTGATTGGGGCCTGGGAGGTAGCTCAGTCAGTAAATCCTTGGTGTACAAGCCTGAGGACCCGGGTTCAGTTCCTAGAAGTCATGTAGAAAACCAGGTATGCTGGCACACATGTACTCCCAGCACAGATTCCTGGCTAGATTCCTGGATTACTGGCTGGTTAGTATAGGCTGATTGGTGTGCCTTAGGGTCTAGTGAGTGACTATCTCAAAAAATGAGGCACCTGAAGAATGACACCTGAGGTTGACCTCTGGCTTCCGTATATATGCATACGCATGTGCATCCCCACATACATGAACACAAACAGCCATACCCAACACCACGAGAATGTCTTGGCATCTGGAAGAAGTGGGGACTGACTTAACTGGAATTAATTGAACAGAAATATCTGTGAAGACAGAGGTATGAAGAGAGAGGCGGTCTCGTAGCACAGATAAAGACCTAGGTTTTACTCACAACCATCTACTACAAGCTCTAAAGTTGCTTAACACAAGCTTCATGACAGTCACTTACTCTAAGATATTAACATATAAAATATGATGTCGACTTATTAATGCATGATCCTGTAGTATAGGACCAGGTGGAAATGGGATTGTCTTGTCTTGCTGCCCATAGAGAGGACTTGGGACCTTGAACAATTCTTAGTTTTACTCTATGCAATTTCTCTCCTCCAGAATTAACATAAAATCCAAGCTTCTTCAGTCTTCCTTCTTTATCTCTTAGGATAGATACAAACAACAGATTAGGTTGCTGCTCTTGAGGTACAATAACTTTACTCTAATAATGCATCCTAGAATTATTTCCCAAATGTTCTCCCAGGTCCAGATTGGCAGGGCATCTATTAGCATGTCATCATAACACACAGGGTGCTCAGGATGGGAACTTTGCAGCATCCCCTTGCCCTGAGTCTGGTCAACTGTCTCTACAGTGTGAAGAAAGATTTGGAGGCTAGGAACAGAGGTGAGCATGTGGCATTTCCTATATTATATGAAAGTATTTTATAAATTGAACTGAATCTATTATGATCTGGCTTTGCCATCAGATAGAAATAAAATCTATAGAAATTGAAGGCTCCTTGCCATTTTTCAGAACAATGTCACCTGGAAACTAATGTGCTTGGCCACCCTGGCCCTTGATCATGCTCAGATAATTGCCATTATTTTCATTTTTATGCATCTAAAGCCTGTTGGTTTTCCCAACCTCTTACCCACCCCCCACACACCTTCTCTTAATTTCTACATTAATACTTTGAATGTCATTCTCCCTGAGTGTGCCTTGGATTTGTTCTCAGCTTTGCCTGCACTCACCTGGGTGAGAATTGCCCCTGCAGTGACTTCCAGTTCTGTCCTTCCTTTCTAAAGCTCCAGGCACATCATTCTTGTGTCACTAGATATTTGTATTCTGATGCCCTTCTCTCATTTTAGCCTCAGTGGTTAAGTTTGAGCTTCCTTTTCCTCATCTACTATGCCATGAAATTGATTCATTAAGGTAAATCCAGTGTTAAAAGAACACAATTGAACAGAACTGATGTGAAAATATCAGAAAGTGTTGCTTGCACTTGGTGGGGATGTGTAATGCTTCCTTTCTGTGGCTTACAATAAAAGACTTTCCATTTCTTCTAATTCTAACAAAAGATGAGCCTTTCATCTCTCTCCTCTGCATGCCCTTAATGCAGGCATTTAGTAAGATGAATAGACTATTAAGTACCTGATCTAAACTTGGTTTTTAAGGAGTCTAAAGAAACCCTAATGTTCTTTAATTTAAACTTGTACTTATAGCTTTTAGAAACTTAAATCAGTGAGCTTTGACACTTTTCCAGTTACCGAGAAAACAAGTTCACAGTTAAATCATCAAGCCATGATACATCCTAAACAAGTTTCTTGACTTCTGTGAGCTTTAGCATTGTCTCATTTTCTGCCATTAACTCTGCTCAAGAATCAAGTAATGAGGTGTGATCAGTATTATAACAAATCTAAACACCTTCATTCATCCACTCAATACACATTTGTCAATATCTTATTATCTCTGAAGATACATCAAACCCCAAAGGCAAATTCTCAACTTCCACTCAGTTATCTTCCACAGTAAGCACATCTGGATACATGGCAGCCCTGCTTCAGAATACATTTTCTAGAATCCTTTCCAACTAAGTAAAAGCATAAGTCAAGGTAATGACCAATGGGATATCAGCAGAAGTAATTCATGCAAGTCCAGATATTAGCAATTCTTTATCTTGAGTCCCCTTCACAGAGACTGGAACATGAACCTGGACATGACCAATCATCCAGGACCTTCCAGAGAGGGTGAACTCCTGGGCAGAGGTGAAACCAGAGGGTCTATGGATTCTTGGGCGGCCTTTTGAAACAGGGTTTTCTTATTCTGGAAATGGCCTATCTGCACAAACTTTCATATGCTAGAAAAAACAAACTATGATTCTTGGTCCAGGTTAGTGGCCTTCTATAAAATATTGAAGTCAGCATCCTAGGTAATATAGTGATCCTCATGACACTAGACATAGAGTGCTATAAAGGAGGGCCAAGGTGTAATTTTTTTTCAGATGTCCCTTGATCTTATTCATTATGATTTTAAAAAGAGAAGGTGTATATTTACAGACAAGTGTACCTCTCATCGTGCATCAAAGAAATTTTCTGAAACAGATAGAGAGTATTACAACTGGTCAAACACAGTGTCTCTGAGTTGCCCAGCTCTAAGTGGCACATCTACAATGTAATCTCTACACCTAAGGCTTAGGCAAGATCATGGAAAAGGGACCAGAAAGAATGTAAGAGCCAGAGGGTTAAGACACTTGCTGCTAGTTAATGCATTCTAAACATGATAGAGAAACTTCACCAAGGAAGTCTCCACAGTATGGTAGACTAACAAGATCTGCATATAATGACAAAACCAGCTGACCTACCAAGATGGATGGAGGAAATGTCACAGGGTTCCATCTCAAGATGAAAGCTACAGGCAATCAATGGATGTGGAGGGAGAATCAGTTTTTTCCAGGGACAAGCTCCCTGAGGCGTTATCTAATCTCAAGAGGGCAGCCCTAAACATAGGTGCACAGGAGCACCACTAAATGGACTCAGTACATTTTATTTATACATATATATGTATATTTATAGATGCATTTATGAATTTGTAACAATAATAAAGACAAGGACAAGAAATTGAGGGGGGGAGTATGGGAGGATTCAGAGGTAGGTGGGGAGGGATGGAAATAATGCAAAGACAATACTCGTGTGTGATAGTCACAAAAATTAGTTAAAAAAGGAGAAGATACGGTTCTGATAACACCTCACTGAATTACATTCATTTCATTGGAAGAATACTTTACTATCTGTTTTGAACATGAGTTTTAGACGAACTATCTTGTTAAGGATTTATATTTAGAATTCAAAGAGAGAACTTATAAATCACCAGCAAATCATGCAGAAATCGTCAGTGTTGAGTCTATAAGTACATAACATCACACTTAATCTCTGCAGCTTCTAGTGCTGCCATGAACTATGTTGCCACCTCCCAGGACTGAAAAGCAAAGGAAATGATGTACCTCCAAGTCTCCTGAGATGTTGGCACCAGCAAGAATCCCAGTAGCAGCTGGGAAAAAAATGGCAAAGACAGAGAAGAAGCCTTCACCCTTTGTGAAGCTTGGTCCAAAGTTTTCTGCAAATATGGATGCTGAAACATAAGTTATAAGAAAATGATCATGCAGATTTATGCCACAGTGTAGAAGCTTAAAATCTACTAACATCTGTAGTTCTAAACAGAAATAGATTCTTAAAATATAATCGGAATGAATTTAAAGATTGGTGTATTCCTGGTAAACCCTGTGTTACTTTGTCCTAAGTGCTAAAATGTGTATTCATAAGATTTTAGGTCTCTGGGACAGAGCTCTAAGGCTGCTGGTCTTTTCTAAATATAGAAGAAATCGAAAAAGAAAATATAGAATTCTTTAATAATTGTGTTAGCATACTCATAAACACTTCCACCTAGAGCCCTTCATAGTTACAGTCTCCTGAGCACATATTTTAAAGCAATCAAATTTCTGTTTTCACAGGCCCTTAAAAACTGTAGGAGAAGGTTGTGGGGTGGGCTATTCTAAAAATTTGCTACTAATTTTCCAATCTCTTTGCTCTTCCTCCCAGAGTTTGGATCTTAGGTCCTTAAACCAAATACTCAGGGATCAGAGAATAATGTGGTGAAGAGCTTTGTCCATAAAATACTGTCCCATAGGATGACACGAACTTGCTCAAATGAAAAGGAAACAATGAAGAGGGAAAAGAAAGAGGAAGAAACCCAAAAAAAGAATCTGAGATAAGCAAAGAAAGATAGGAAGGTTAACCCATTGGAAAATACACCAGAGGGAAGGACAGAGGGAAAGGATAGAGAAGGAAACAAACAGAAATTCTAAAGCAAATTATGTAATCATCACAGAGAAAAGAACCATAAAGAAAGATGTGAGTTAAGAAGCGGGAAGTCAGGACACAAATGCTGACAACTGAACAAATAATGAAGTCAAAAATGTTTCTAAACCTGACAGTGAAGTTTCAATAGGTTGTGCACTAGCAAGACTGAGTGCCAGGAAGACAAGAATAGCTTGATTTGTTAACGTTTTGCAGTGGCTAAGTAAATGTCTGAACTCAGGCTCTTTTTCCTCAAGTGTACTTTCTATTCCTATTTAACAGTGATATGATAACAGCCCAATGTTCTAAGATTTTCAAGGGATTTTCACAGCTGCAATTGAAGAAAGAATTTACTTTTCAATATTACACTTTACATATTTACTTTTAAAATTGTCTCTGGAAGTTCTTATCATTACTTTAGTGCAGGAAATCTGAGACCCAAACAGGTTAGGTGATCTGTCCATCTGAGAAGCAAGAATTGAGACCCAACTTTGGGTTTCTTGGAGTCCTACTCTAGGCTCTTTTCTGGACCACACTGGAGTTCTGATACCTGGGTTGGGGGTGGGAGGTAATGATCGGGAGAGCAACACAGAAACATTTATTGAAAAGCAACTGATTTGTCACATGTACCTTGATAGTTGAAGAAACCTCTGGATTTCTTCTCATTGTTAGATGGAATGACAGTTCCAATGAAGAAGTTTGCAATAGCGATGAGCAGGATGATCAGAAGAATCACTTGAGCCTGGGATCCACCATGAAAGGAGACCCAGTTAGTTTTAACAACTGTTTTTTTTTAATTTCATAAGTTATGTGTCCACTGGAGAAAGACTATCTGATTATTCTATATAGGATTTAGATACATAGCTTGATTTACCAAGAATGTTGGTATAGAACGGCATCCTTTTAAACTTATTTATTTATTTATTTGTATGTGTGTATGCCTGAGTGTATCTATATGTAACACATATGTGCAGAAACCTGAGGAGATCAGAAGAGGGCATCAGATCCCCTGAAACTGAAGTTACAGGCATGTTGGTGTGGGAACTGAACTCAGGTCCTCTGCAAGAGCAGTTAGTTCTCTTAACTTCTAAGTCATCTCTTCACCCCTGGAATGGCATCTTTAAAAAGATATTTATTTATTATTTTTATTCCATATGTATGAGTATACCGCTTGCATGTATGCCTGCATGTCATGCAATGCCCTCAGATGTCAGAAAGAAGCATCAGATCTCCTGGAACTGGAGTTATGAACTGTTGCTAACCACCACATGGGTACTGCTCTCTGCAAGAGCAGTCAGTGCTCTAAACCACTGAGCCCTCTCTCCAGCCCCTGGAATGGCATCTTAACATGCCTCATTCTCCCTTGATACAACTCCCACAGCTTCACTGAGATCATGCATTGGGATAGTTGAAGGAAACTTCGCAAGAACATCCTAAGTAGTAGGTAAGTAACTTAGTAATTGCCCCAGGAATATAAATGGAACCAAATGTTTTAATATGCATGAGCTTAGGTTCTTTTGCAGGCAGAACATCTGTGGGTTCTTCCCCTTCCTAGCTGCAGAGGGCATATTGGAACACAGAATGCTTCATAGAACTTGGATGATGCCTACAACACTATCAGGCTGCAAATGTGACCAGTCCATTTTTTCCGCCTTTGGTCCTTTCAACACTGAAAACTACTAACTTGATGTTGCCATGGGCTGTTCCTTCTATGGTCTCACTTTACCCTGGCTTTCCTCTAGGAATTTCTTAATTCTCAACCTTCAGGCTTCATTGTCTCCTTCCAGAGAGAGGCCTTTCCTAACCACTTGACCTAAACAGTAGTAGCACCTAATAGTGTCCCCTGGAGGTTACAGTATGGCAGATGCAGCCTAACTGTACCTGTATTTGTTAAGGTAACATCACTGGTAGCCTTTTGTATTAGATACTACTATTATCTCCACTTAATGATAAGAAATGGAAGCAGGGTGATGTCAAATAATTTCCTGATGGTCACAAGGATAGAAAACAGATTCAAATCTAGACATTCTAACTACAGAGCTGGAGTTTAACATACTACCCTCTACTGCCCACCTCTGCTCAGGACTTGTGATTGAGGTGCGTGTGTCGGGGGGTGGGCTTCTAGTGAACAGTGTTACTAGTTAGCACAATTGGTTGTGCATGAAGATGGAAGCAACCTTGGTGGCTGTATTGCCATGATGACACTGAGCATGATAAAACCCGACCTGATGACATGATGCACAATGTGAGTCACAACCAGCTTTTCCCTGATGCATGCTTATTCCTTTCATGGGAACAAGTGATAACAGTGATTCTTTGTGACTACGGGGTTCCTTCTAGTGGAATGTATTCAGGTCTTGACCAGCAGTCATTTTGATGCTATTTTGAGGTGTTCACCTTTGCTTCCCATTCCATTCCAGCTACTGAGATTCCTAGAAGAATCACCACAGTGATTAACCCAATTATCCGGATGTCGTTGGTTGGATCAACCATCACTGAATCACTTTCCTGGGGGTTAGAATCATTCAGATTAGAGACAGCTTTTTGCACAAAAGTCTTACTATAACATCTGACAAGAAAAAAAGATATTGTGCACAAATGCCACGTAGAATAACAGGGAAACGGAGTGCTCGTGACTTTGAGAAAACAAAGGGCCTAGTATTACTTTTTCCCATGATCACCTTTGACAGCCAAGGTTAGAAGCTAGAAACTAGAGATTCATTCTAGCTGCAGCTTTTGGAGCTGCTGCAGGACCAAGAAAAGGCATGTACACCCAACATCTATTGCGTTTTGTTTTAGAAAAAGGACTAATTATTTATATATGCCATTGGGTGGGGAATCCTCAAAGAATACAAATGGGTGGTTTACAATGTGAATATTGGAAAATCAGTGCTGTCAAACTTAAGAACAAACTCAATGAACCATCTCTTGACAATGACCTGCCTTAAGAGGTATACAATATCCTCATTTATTCATGTAATTTTCACATAGAGATGCTTTTACCAACTGAACTCAGTCAGTGTGTCCACTATCATGGAAGGAAGAGGAGTTACTTTACATACTGGCTCAACGATATTGCTAGCAGTGGGCACTTAGCCACACAAGACACATGCCCTGTTTTCCGCAGTGAGCTGTGCGGGTGTTTGGGCCTTCCTTACCCTGTAAGTTAGCAGCAGAGCCACCACGGATGGCAGAACACCCGCCATCTGTCTGAAGCTTCACATTTTACACAGTATTCCATACACATTTTACAAATATGATTTGTACTGATTTTTTGAAATACACAGAATAGTGTTATTAGTTTTAGAAAACAAGTTTCAGGTGTTCAGAAAATTGGTCCAAAGTCTACCAGCCGATGGGGTGGGTACTGAACGCCAAGCCAGATCATCTGACGTCATTTGTGCCTGGGGCTCCTGCTCATATACTGAACCTTTCCACTTGTCTTGCCATACTGTCCCCTAAGACCTTGCAAAGGAAAGCTAAATTGAATTATCTTGTTTGTCTATACAAATAAAAGCTTTAATTACCTTAAGAAGATCTACGACAGTCTCAGCAAATCCCACTACATACATAGCAACAGCCACTGCATTGGCAAAAGCAAAGATCAAGCCTATTGACCCACCAAACTCAGGCCCTAAGCTCCTGGAAATCAGATAGTAGGCTCCACCTGGAACAAGAAACAAGAATGCTTCACCTCAAGGAAATATGATCAAGTGCACTGAGTGTCTGAGAAATTCCAAATATTAATCATTCCAATAAAAATATTATGAATTTATAATAATTTCATAAATCCTGTGCCACCATTATGAATAGTTATAGTCAGCGCTTCCTTTTACTCTCTACATAATCTACAAAATACTTGTCAATAAAATTCGATTTTTTAAAATTTGAAAGTAAAAATCCTAATCTAAATGTATAATTAATAACATAATTTACCCAAATGCTTTATCTTTAAAAAATCATTAGAGCCTTCAAATTAATAATGTAACTGAAGTAAAATTTTATATCCAAAATTTGCAGAAGCAAGACAGGCCAGGGTAGGAAATGAAGAAGCAGAAGTTATTCTCTTCTGGACATAGTGCTGCACACCTACAACCCCAGAACTTGGGAGGTGGAGGCAGAAAGATCAGGTGTTCAAGGTCATCCTTGGCTACATAGTGAAGTTGAGGTTAGTCTTCCTTTCTGTTGCATGAATGTTTCTGGCATATATGTGATTAAACAAGACATCTGTGTGGGATATGTATTATCCACCTTATAAATTTTTTTTTTTTTTGCCTAACAAAACTGGAATACTCATAATCTCATAAGAAAGAAAATGAACGGAAAGAAAAGTGGGGGTTGAGGAGCCAGGCTCGGAGCTACTCCTTCTCCCGTGAATACTGGAGAATAGCTTTGTATCTGGCCACGTACTTCTGTGACATGAAAGGCTGAGATGGACTACTGCCCAGCCTATAGCGGGTTACAGCACTAGAAAGAGATTGGCTGAGCCTTGGTATCTCAGACATTGTAATGACTTCTTACACTAAGCTAGTCCTGGGAGTAGATAGAATCAACCCAGAAAAGACATGTAACGAACACATTTAAAACAAAATCACCTTTTACAGAGAAGAACCTGTGTTCACTAAGGTTAACAGTTCCCAAAATGAGCTGGGAGTAGTAACCTACACCTTTAATCCCAGCACTTGGAGACAAAGGCAGGCAGATCTTTGTGAGTTCAAGGCCAGCCTGGTTTATATAGTGAGTTCAGGCTAACTGGAGCTACAGGGAGATCCTGTATAAAAAAAAATCTCAAACTATAATAAATTACTTTGTAGAGCAAACAACCATGATTTCCTGTATCTCAATTTTGTCCAACAAATTGGCTGGCCAGTTACCCAGGCAGACCAGTCAAAAGGATAAAGAGGTAGAAGTAGAGACAGAAGCTGTGCTGTTGGGTAGGGTGGTGCTTTAAAACGTCCATAGAAAAAGCTAGATAGGATGGCTCATGCCCATAATCCCCGAACATAGAAGGCCTATGTAGTGGAATAGCCATCATTTCAAGGCCTGTCCGAGCTGCATAGTGAGTTCCAGGCCAGTCTGGCCCTTCTGAGTAAGGTCCTACCTCAAAAACACCAAAACCCACCAGAACCAAAACCATCACTAACCAAAAGCTTTGAGTGAGGAGACCTGGGTGAGGCCTCCAAGCCAAGACTCTGAGAAGCAAGGGGCGCTGGGGGTGGGCAGTTAGGGCAAGGACGAACTTCGCCTTCATTTTCTGCTCAGGCCTGTCTGTCCCTGGAGGTTTGAAGGAGTTCTTTGCTTCATTTATTTTTTAATTTTCTTTTTGGTGATGTCCCATGACTCTTTTCCACGAGAAGAGTGTTTGTGGTGAACCCAACGCTGGGCTCAGAAGCATTCACTGTGGGAATCACCATTGTCAAGTACATCTCCCCAGATTGAGGGGCCACAGAGAGAGTCAGCAGAGGCTCATCCGGGGCGCAGAGAATCCATGTATGGCTTATGCTTTCAAACATGATTCATCACAGGAAATGAATTCTTTCTGAAGCTTTCAATTTTAATTTGGAAAAAATTTACCTTGTTATTTAAGGTTTGTATTATTTTATTTTGTTTTGAGAGTTGCAGGCTAATTAGTAACATAAAAATTTCATTTTCAGTTATTCAATCAACTCTAGGCAGGACTAGGAAACCAAAGCATACAGACACAAGTAAACTGGTCAGCTTACCTCCTCGTACTACTCCGTTTGTGCAAATAGCAGACATGGAAATACCTGTGAGCGTCGTCACCACTACACTCAGGCAGATGATGATCACTCCGAGACCTGCAAAACCCCCAATAAAGGTGTTTGGCTCCTGTCCTGAGAGAAGTCACTCATGCTTCAGGAGGAAGCAGTCGCAGGTCAGTCTCCCCACAGAAACCTGAAATGTTCTGAAAGATCTCATTCCATGGCAGTCCAGGAGACCCCTGAAATGAACTAAACTTTAAAACTGGAACCGCATCTGGAAATCATTTTCTAAGAATCACCAGCCAGAGGTATGCCAGCTGGCCTGTAAAATAAAAAGTTTTCTCAAGGAATCTGCACGTCTGGAACAGGACCTGTAATGTGCCAGGAGTCTGTTAGCAGAGACCAGAACTGACCGCGTGGACTTCAACAACACTTACCATGCCGTCTGCATCCAGCTCCATGAGACTTCCTTGTGCCCATTAAAACCAAGTATATAGAAAACTTTTGCCTACCAGTAGCATGTGATGAGGACATTAGAGATCTTAGAGATTTTACCTCCACGCACAAACCCGTTAGTTGCTATTGCAGAAGTTGATAAGCCAGTGATAGAAGTTACCATGGTGGAAAGAAGAATTATGATTACGCCAAGACCTGTTAGCAATGAAAGACAGAAGACATTACATTTTACTCTCCTTCCCTGGACTCCCTACTGCTGTGACCTATGCTGCCTTTAATTTAAGTTTCCAGGTCCGTGCCTTGGGCCCCAATGGGGTTTCTTTGTGTGAAGGAGAAATGGGTATGCCAGGCATAGAGAACAAGTCCAAGAGCCACTCATTATGATGAAGGATGGCTTCCAAAAGTCAACACAATCCAAAATGCAGCCCTGGAAAGCAAACGCCGCCTTTTGCTGGTGTCCTGGGAGAGAAACTACCCTGTCTGTGAAAAGAGAAAACATGACATTTGACCTTCTCTCTTGCTTGAGAGGAGCCTGAATGAGAAAATTGGGAATTTGACAAAGGTTAAATCCTTCTTCATTTTTCTTGTATCCCTTTGCCTAGGGGAAAAAAAAAAAAGGAACCAACTTGCATTACCTTTGAAAACACTCCAGAAAGGTCAGTGGTGAGCTACTGGAACCTGTGTTGCTTTTACCTTACAAATGATGTTGTGGGTCACAAGTTTAATTACCTCCTCTGACATATCCATTTGTGGCAATAGCAGAGGTGGAGAGACCAGTAATAGCAGTCACTGTCACGGCTAAGCCGATGATAATCACACACAGACCTCAGTTGAGAGAGGAAAAACAAAGGCAATTAAATGGTGGAACTATCTATCTATTGGCTCATTTACATCAAAGCAAGCAAGTCCAGGGGAGTCACTGGAGGACCACATTGGATTTAACAAGTGGGCCATGAAATCACCACTCAGGTACCGAGGAACTCAAGAGCTAGAGTTCACTAGCTCTTTTTTGTTGTTCTAAGTACTCTCCAGCTGTGACTGAAGGTTGATTATTACCAACTTTCTGGGAAAAACTCTTTATTAGCAAATTGTTCACTAGGTAGAGGTGGGTAAATCAGGCAGAATCAGTTTTTGACTCCATTAATTTATTTGCTGTGTGACCTCAGAATTTACTTATTTTCTGACCCTCCCCCTCCAAGATGGGAATCATGTTAGAAGAATACAGGTGTGAACTGGCTCTCATCCTGCAGAGTGCCATACGCATTTCATGGAGCTTCGCTTTCAGCATACCCGTAATACTCATACATGCTAGTGTTTATTAAAAGTTTTCTGTATATCTAGCTGTGTGCTAGACAGTGTGAGAAACAGGGCACAAATAAAATGAAATGGAAAAGCTGCCCTTGAGGATTTTGTGGTTCAGAAGGGCAACTATTACGAAGAGAAAGTGATAGAGGCCAAACGTAAAGGAAAGTCATGCTTGCTTTTAGTTTCAAGAAATACACAGCCAGGAGGACATTTAGGATGGGAGAATGTGCCAGAATGTACCACTTTGAGTGAGGATTGCTTTCTTGAGCTACACAAGTGAAAAGAAATAGAGCAGGCCTAAGTAAAGCTCTCTGTCCCTTCCTCCTTGCTAAGTGGGAGACATGCATCTGTAAATGTGTTCTTGCTCCAGTTTTCTGGAAATACAGAAGCTCATCCACAGAGACAGGTGCAGACCCTTAACCATCCTACAGAAGGCACCAGAGGAACCCAACATGCCTTTCAGATCTGTCCTTACCTTCCAGAAATTTCCCTATTTATTTTACTGCACACAATTTGCCACCCTAGAAACTTAAGTTCCCTTTTCTTTCTCTAAAGGCTTCTCTGCAGTTTTCTTATTTTATGTACTTTGTTAAGATGACATGAAAGTGTTCTAACTGCCCCTTTGAATCATCACCTATCACGGAGTCCTCCCATATATATGCACAATACATAGTAATAAACATGCTTATTCTCTTTCAAAAATCTGACTTTTGACAATGACTTTATAAGGCCACAGACAATAAATCTACGATGGCTAGTGGGAGACTGCCATCTCCATCCCTCTGATTCCCCTCTCCAAAGGAAGTTGATCCAGAATTCAGGAAAAGGCTGTGGAGTCACAGCTTCTGGCTCACTGGCTCCATCCAGAGCTTTCTACCCTATACCGTTGGGTGCATTCCCACACATTAAGTAGGTGTTCCATGAAGGTTGCTTGCAGGTTCTCTTGTGTTAGAAGGATAGCCTTGGCCATGACATTTCTGTCCATGTCCCAAGAGAAGGGGAAGCAGAAGGAGGGGCAGGGATAATGGGGTGAGGTACTGGAAGCTGACTCCTTTGATGCTCTCAGTTATTCCTTAGCTCTGGCAAGAGTCTCCAGGCTAATTTTTAGGTTAAAGTGCAGTAAGAAAGGAGCACAAGCTGAAAACTTGGGTCACGTTGCCTTGGTCCCTATAGACTTATCCTTCCTTCCTTCCTTCCTTCCTTCCTTCCTTCCTTCCTTCCTTCCTTCCTTCCCTCCTTCCTTCCTTCCCTCCTCTCTCTCTTTCTCTCTCCATTTCAACCTTTCTCTTGCCCACATAGACTCCTTTTAAAAGCTGGAGACTGTAGGAAATGGTAGCAATAAATATTTTGTATTGCAGGGATGCTATGATGAGCATCATTTCTATTCTGTTGTGTGATCATAGCTCCAGGTGCCACAGAAGGGGATTTATTATCAGCCTCTGCACATTATTTTGCTCTTGACTTTGTTTTGATAATATTCGAGAGAGAATGTTTAGCACACCCCAGTCACTGTAGGGACCCACACACTTTGCAGTGTGTGACATCACCTCTACTCGAACTTCATGATTTCCTTACTGTTATCTTCAGAACAATTCTCACTGCATCTTTTTGTGCTACATACGTTTCTGTAAGCCATTTGAAATCTTAGAGCACCATTTTAAACTTTCAAACAGTGAGAAGCTTGTTTCTCTCTCATAATCAAATACAGGATCCTAGGGTGAGAGGCAGCTGAAAGAATGTGCCACTCGTGTTTTCTTAAAATGTTGTCCTTGGGTCACCTGCTACAGGAAGTGCCCAAACATTTCAGTTCAACTATCAAAAGTCACTCCCATGCTTTGCAAGTTTCTGTTTTACTCCCAGATAATTTTTACCCTACAGAAAGAAGACTGAGTTAGTCTTGACCCATCTCAACTTTTATCTTTCTGTTCAGCAAGTTGTCTTAGCTTTATTCTTAAAGAATTGATTGAAAATGAACTCAGCTCCCTACGTTTTAGATGAAACAAACTCAGAATTTAGTGTCTTCCTTCAAGTCAAGCCTACTTTTCACAGCAACTTTCCTGCCTAATGGCTGTTTATTGGAAATGATATTGCCCCAGCAAGGTCACCAATTGAGAGAAACAACTGGATAGCATTGCCAGGTCAGTCTATCATTGACTTTAAGGAATATGGCAGCCCAAAATCCTAGCCCCAGAACGGTTATCCATGGGCTGTAACTACTGATCCCTCAGAATTTTCTTCAGGGTTCAGCTTGAAAATGTGTCCAGGTTTCTTTTTTAAACTATACCCACAACAAGAAGAAAATACTCGTGTTTGTTTCTTTTCTTCTTCAATATAGAGAGAGGTATGTTAAACACAGAGTCAGTTGGGCGGTCCTCTGGCAGGTGTGTGTGTGTGTGTGTGTGTGTGTGACAGAAGCTGCTTCCAAAAGCAGTTTTTTTTTTCATCAAGTGGTACTGGGGATTAAGTCTTCAAGAATACATGGATAAATAAGAAGACTCCCTCTCCCAAAAATTCCACACAGATGTATGAGTCAACGCAGAACACAGGAAACATGAAAAAGCAACATAACTCATCCAAAAGATCCTAGCTCTTCAGCTCTGAACTCAAAGATGCTGATGTTGGTGATGTGCCAGGTGAGGGGTTCAAGAGTTTTATGGCAAAAATGACCAGCAGTATATGAATTCAATCCAGACCCTAGAGAGGAGAGTTTGTAACACAGAGGACAAAGTCTGAAAAACAGATAGAAAATCAGCAACATAGAAAGCCCAAATAGGATCAAATGTTGACCTAACATATTTATCTTTGGATTCACAGCAATGGCCAGTGGAGTTCTGGATGGTTGGTAAGTTTCTCCGACTCACTGAAATTCATGTTCTGAGAAATAAAAGAGTAAGAAGAAGCCTAACCACAGGCTTCCAATCCAGAGAAAACTCACTGAGCATTGTTATGATCTCTACTGACTTCTGATGTGCAATTCATCTATGCAAGTAAGAGGCTTCTACTGAAACACATTAATGTCTCAGCACAGCCAACGGTTCAGCAGAGAGGATTCTTCATATTTCACACCTTTGTAATAAACGTGAAACTGGGCTGACTGTGACGAGCAAGGTAAGATCTGATTAAAGTCAGATTATTGCCCAAACATATGGGTGTTAAATAGATTGCATTAGAAAGAATTACTCTTGCCCTTGGCTATGCTCATGACTCCACACAAAGAAATGCTTCCTGATGATCTCAATAAGTTACTAAACTGCCCTTAAAAACCTAATTTTGCATGAAACCCTGGAGCAAGCCTTGGCAGTATTAAGCTGTGGATTTTCCATGGAGCAGTGTGTACTTGTTTTGGCCCCTGTGGCTGCACACACTCATTTGCTATGCACCATCAAACCAGCAAGCAGCCTTTTGTCAGGAACACAGCAGCTGCCAAACCCAGAGCATGGAGAAATCGATGGGAACGGCTCTGGTGTTCCCCACTACAGCTTAGCCCTTCCTGTCTTGGGAAGTTCGCTGATGGCTCTAAGTGTGTGCAGAGGAGTGAAGGTGAAAGATGACCATCAGCAGCATCGGCAGGCACAGCTCAGCTTCTGTGTTCTCCATATTAAGATTTGTAAGTCTCCCCTCAAAACCGAATCCGTAATGTAGTTCACACACATAGAACATCGCTAATTTTTAATCACATTAAATCAAGAACTTTGGTAAAACTCAAAGCTTTTCAAATAAATTTTATATTCTTAACAAAAATGTTTTATAACACAATGGAGTATTTTACCTGGAATGTAACATTTAAAAACATTGACTCATCATTCCTCATATAATATCAATTTCTTCCATTCCAAAAAAGTGGCTATCTACATTTACAATGACTTGAATCATTTCAATTGTCCTTATAGGCTCCTGTCTGGGAATATTTTATGATTATCAGCTTTCTTACTGCTGATGTCTGAAAGTACAAAATCACTTTCTTTGGAAAATATTTAGTAACTCAGCACTTTTTATTAACCAGGTCATTTGGTTTTGCCAGTTTCCCCAAGTTGTTTTTGCTTTGTGAATCTTGAAAAGCTTTCAAAGAAGGATATGTGAAGCAAATGAAATGCAGATGTCAGTATGCCCCAAATATGATGCTGTCATCTGAAGTGAATGTGCTTTATACACCCATATTCTTTAAATTCCATCAAAAATAGGGCAGGCATGGTGATATACCCCTTTACCCAGCACTTGAGAGGCAGAGGCAGTCGAATCTCTGGGAGTTCAAGACCAGCCTGGTCTACACAGGAACTTCCAGGCCAGTTGGAATTATAGGGAAACCCTGTCTCAAACAAATAAACAAACAAACAAACAAAACCCACACAAATATTTTCTTGATCATTCCCCTTCTTGACAAACTGGAAAATTCCAGTCTCATAGGCATTAGTGCCTCACCTCTCTTTGCTGACATTGTAGGGGAAGTAAAAGGTACTCAAGTGTAAATGATTTCTGTGACCTTCATCTTCTGCATCATTGATGGCAAAACCAAGTTGCTTATTAAGTTTGTGATTTACATAAAAACAATTTAGGAGGGGAAAATTGCTCACCAATTCCGGCTTCTCCAACAATCCAGGAGAGGCGAATGAAGAGCATGACCCCCCAGATGTTGAGCATGCATCTTACCTGTGGAGGAAAGCAATGGCAGTCAGCAAGCCTGGGGTGGAGCCCAACCCCCTCTCCAACTCTAGTGTCCTGGTCTGCCTAATGCAGCCCTCAGATCACTGAGTGGCTAGTTTTCCTTTGTAAACATGAAGTTTTCTCACCAGCACACCTTTCACCCATCCAAACTTCACAACACCAGCTGTATCTTCTTCCTTGCTTTCAGCTTGTTCATCTCCTGGCATCCCATCACCATTAGCAACCCTGTCAGCTGAACCAGGTGCCACGGCCACATTCTACATATTAACCGAGAGCAAAAACATAGCTGTTAGTCAATAAACAGTTCCTTAGAAATTCAAATTAAAACAATGAACATAAAACTGTAGACAAAAAAAAACATATTCCAATAATTTCAGCAAATAATATTTTGGCCTGGGAACTCATGGGTTCCTTTCATGAGCCATTTTGAGCCATGGCTAAGGATGTAGGGATAGTGAACAGAGCCTGGGCAGTTCTTCCACTAATGAGAGCATTTCCTTCAGTAAAAGTGATCAGATTAGATAAGTTCCAAATACTAAAATTGTTTCTTTTTCTTAAATTTTTAAATTTTATTTTATATGTACGGATGTATTGCCTGATTGTATGTAAGTGCACCTGTGTCATGTAGTGCCCACAGAGGTCAGAGGAGGGCATCAGATCTCCTGGAACTGGCATCACAGAAGGATGTTAGCTGCTTCATGTGTGCTGGGAACTGGACCCAGTCCTCTGCGAGAACAGCCACTGCTCTTCACCGCTGAGCCATCTCACCAGTCCATAGGGGAGTTTCTTATGGACTCACATCTTCTTTCCTGAGAATTACGCAGCATGTGCTAACAGTGTGGAGATGGTGAGAAGCCTCATGTATGATGGCCAGAAAGACTTGCTCAGTAGAAAGGAAAAGGTTTTAAATTAAATTATGAATAATAAAATTTGTATAGAGTGTTTTTCCTCTCGTCCAGTTTTCCAAAAGACCTTCGTTTTTTGTGTGATGGCTTTTAGGTCCAATGGGGGAGGAAAATACCTGTTTGTTTCAAGTTAAGAATGACCCTCCATCTCTAATTTCTCTTTTGTATGTATCTGAATAATTTCAGGTGCATATATTTTCTTTAGACTTTCTGCACATACCTGGATGTTTACTCAGTAAACAAAATCTCATTGTGTTTCCCCAAAGCAATCTTTTCCTTGATTCCATTCTTACCATCACTTTAATCTTACTTGTGGCATAGACCTAGGGTTATTTCTTCTCATATTACTAGCTAAGAAGAGTTGGAAAAGCACACTTTTTTTTCCCCCTTCTAAAATAGAACCAATGGGGAATGAACATTTAATGTTTACTGTAAAAGCTTTGCAGGGAGGTGATTAAAGTTCTTGCCCTTGCTGCACACAGGGTTCCGTCATCTTAGGCTTTGGAGGCATGTATATACTAGTGCTAGCTGACTACAGTGTGGACTAGTTAAACTCAATTGACCCATGTCTTGTCTCTTATTTCATCATGTTTTTCTCCTTTTCTATGTGAGGATTTATAGTTAGCTTCTTTTAGACCCAGTTCCTGTTACTAGTGAGACACTTCAATACCTAATATAACACAAACTGATGAGAGTCACACTTCGCGATCAGAGAAAGACAATGACGAGATTTGTTTCACTTTAGCATCCATCAAGGACTTGTCGCAATACATAAGCAATGTTAACCCATCTAGTAAACTTAAAGCCATCCGATTTCTGCCACTTAGGAGCAAATGTCTAAGTTTCTTATCCTTTCTTTGCTGTTACCTCTATGCAGGCCACGTTTAAAATGGAGAAGAGAATGAATCAGAAGTCAGGTATTTTGTTTTGTTTGGTCTTTGCTACTAAGGATTGAGCCCAGGGCCCTCTGAATTCTAGTCACGTACTCTATCACTGAACTATATCCTCAGCCCACAAGCCAGCTCATTTTATTATTTTTTGACAGTATTGGGGAAAAATGATCAAGAAAAGATATTGAAAATAAAAGTTAAAATTTAGTTTTTAGTTTTAAGATGGGAAGCATCTTTAAAAAATTTTTAGAGAATTTCCAACATGAGTCATCTATTTACATCATTTCCACCTCCCTCCCCCTCCAGCTCTTCCCACACCCCCACCCCATTCCCTCTCAGTTTTGTGGCCTCTTCTTTGATTATTCTGTTACACACACATATGCACACATGTATACTGAATCTAACTGGTGGTGGCTGTTTGTACATTTGTTTAGGGCTGACCACTAGGACTGCGTAACTCTCCAGGGAGCTCCTTCCTGGAGAGAACAGATTCTCCTTTCTTCAGCCTCCACTGATCGCCTGTAGCTCTCCTAGACCACAGGAGAACCTACTACTGCCACTTTCCTAAATAAATGTCTATTTTTTTCTCTATTTAATACTTATCCTTATCCTTATCCTTACAGATATGTGTGGCTCTTACCACTCATCAAATAAGCAACAGATGGAGAAGATTACAAAGTTCCACAACTGGTCAAAATGCAGAGAGTAAGTCAATGTGGGTTGCCTGCCCACAACTGATACATCTACAATGCAACCCCTATACCTAAGGCTCAGGGATTATTTCAGAAGAGGTGGCAGAAAGGTTTGTAAGAGCCAGAAGACCAGGATACTTGCTGCTAGATAGTGTCTTCTAGAAATGACAGGGATGCTGCACCCATGAAATCTCCAAAGTATTGTTGCCTAAACTAGACCTGAGGAATGACAACAGCAGTTGCCAGTGTGGATTTGGAGGTTCACAGGGTTCAGGGGAATATCTTAACTTTAAGCCTCCTCAGTCCCCACTTGCACAGATAATTGAAAGCTATTGTCACATATTTATAACAATGTAAAATAAAGACAAAGTCCAAAGAAGTTGAGGCTGATCTGGCAGAACAGAAACTGATTATCTATATGAGCTATAAATACAAGTTATACATGTCGTTCAAAAAATTCTAATAATGACTTTTATTTGTTTTAAATTTATTCTTCATGCTGGAGAATGAAGCCTGGGTCTAGCTCACACTAAGTGCATGCTTTGCCATTGAGCTGTGCTCTTAGCCTCTGGTAGCTACTATTAAAGAGGAAAATGAAAGGTGAAATAACCTGGATTTATATATGGATCATTAAATTTAAAAATTGTTATAGAAAATTATATTTCCAATATAAGAATGTGTTAGCAGTGATGGTATCTTCATTGTAGAGGAGATTTGAATTATAAGGTATTTTAGATTGTGTTTTATTTAGTTGAATCTATATATAATATTATTATTTACACATACAGTCAGTAAAAAGTATTAGAAAGATTCTTTCATACTAATTCTTTTAAATCCAACGTGCGTTTTCCACTGATTCCACATCTTGGCTTGGACAAGTCACATTTCAAGTGCTACACATTATTGATGACTACTGTGACGCACAGCACAGGCCTGTACAACACTTTCAGCTGCAGATGAAAGCATGGGATGCTGTTCTTGCGTCCAGTAAAAGGTCTGGTTCTTAAAACTCAGTTCTACACACACAAGGCAGCTGCGTGGTCATCTGCAACTTCTAAATTCATTTGTGTGTAGGGGGGGTATATATGTGTGGTGTGTGTATGTGTATACATGTTTGTATGTATAAGTATGTGGTGTATATATGTGTATGTACATCTGCATCTGTATGATGCTTGTATGTGTATGTGTGTTTGTGTGAATGTATGTATATATATGTGGTACATGTTATGTGTATTATGTTGTATATATATGTGTGTGGTGTATGCATGTGTGTATGTGTGTATGCATGTGAATGTGTGTATATGCATGTGTATGTGGTATGTGTTAGTGTGCATGTGTAGGTATGTGTCTATGTAGGTGTGTATATGTGTGTCTATATATGTGGTGTGTGTATGCATGTATGTACATGTACTTCTGATCTTGCCACAGGAGTACTGGGATCACAGACCTACACTACTATGTCTGTCTATCCAGCAAGTACTTTACCTACAGAGCCATCTCCCAGACACAACTCCTACTTTTCATAACTGAAATTTACAATCAATGGAAATTAGGAATGTGCTAAAATAAATGCTGTGGAGATTATTTGGTTAGAGGATTTTTTTAACTTACTCGGAGAAAATTCTTTAAAAATGATCGATAGTCTAGTTAATCACCGTTTCCTTGGCCAGATCAAGGAAAGTGAATCCCTTTACCTGCATTATCTAGGAATCATGTGAGACACTGCCTTTTTAAAGGTGGTCTTGGGAATAAAACCTATTTTTTCTGGTAAAATCTGTACCTAAGCGTTTGGCAGGAAATTGCTGTGTTCTCTGATGAGAACACAGTGGAGAAGGAGAACATCGTGACTAAAAACAATCCTGAAGGATAAAGAATGAATAGTACATTTAAATGTTCCCCAGCAATAAATATTTTTTCCTGATGGATGCCATTCCTGATCACGGTTTCATGGTTCTTCAATTTATCATCAGATTTCAGAATACAGTAAAGCAAGAATATTCTATGAGCACAGGTAGAAAAACCACCACACGTGGAAGTCAGTAAATTATTTAAAAATGACCAAGGTAGGGACTTCAACTCTCCCTTAGTAATTATGTGGAGCTTGCTAGTGTTTTGAGTTTTAAATATATTTATGCCATCGGGACAGGGGCAGTGACTCTGAACATAGACTTCCCTTTGGTGACTAAGGTTTAATAATAAATATACCAGAATAGATGCTATTTTCTTGGCTACTCTAATATGAGAGCTGAAAACTGTACCTTATAAACTAGACATGGAATCTAACTTTGTCGTGAAATCAATTCAGGGTATCCCTTCCAGCAAACTACTTATGCTGTTGTAGGAAGTGGCAATGAGAACAAATGTAAGGTTTTTCTGAATACCTTTCCTGGAAGCAGTGTAAGGCAGAATCACCTCTCTGTGTGGAACATCTTCTTGCAAACCTTGGTCTCACACTTTAATAAATGCTTCCTTTGTAATCCAGAACAATCACAAGTTCAATTTCTCATCCGAATATTGAACATGACATTGGGATATGGATTTGTGAGAACTTAAAGGCTCTCAGCACTGCCTGGGGGTGGCAAACATCTAGATGCTGTATGTTATTGAGACCAAAGTCTTAAAGGTGAAGAGTTTTGTGACCACATCCTGAAAACATTTTTTCCTTTCACAATTTGAGTTAATTTGTTTATTTCGTACTCCATTACCATAAATGATGATCTTTTGTAACTTTATTTTTAATTATAGCTCTAGGGAATGACTATTCCTTCACCAAGAGTTCTACCTGTGCATTATGGATTCAGAAAAGGTAAAATAAAGTGCATTTAAAAATAGAGTATTTAATAAAAGATGTTTCTTCTTCCAATATTAATAAATAAATTAATAAAGCTTCAGTTACATTTAATTTAATGGGAAATTTCCTAGTAAGTTCTTCCTGAGGGTGAGAGACTATTTTATTAAATATGTAATGTGATTTCCTTACATTTCCCAAATAAAAATGCCTTTATAAGTATCATCAAAGCTGAGCAAAGAAGATTTACTTTTAAGTTCTAACTAGATAATGTTTGCTACTTAAATGTGCTGTTACATTTTGAGCCTTTTAATTCTAGGGTAGATCACCACTGAGAGAGAAAGAGTTCCATAAATATGTAAACTCAAAGGATCTTCCCACTGTTTTAAATTTATTATTGAAATATTTAAATATTTGACAAAGTAGAAAGAATAATATAAGAAATCTCATGTGCTCATCACTCAGTGTCAACAGTTATCAGTCTATGTATGGCCAGTTGTGTCCCTCGTTCACCCTTCACTCTGCTGTGGTGGAGTATTTAAAAACCAAATCCCAGTAAGAACCAGAAACTTTCCAAAGTCCATTTCAGAATGTGAAACATGGTTCTAAGTACATTTCCATATCTTACTTTAAAATTTTTTGATTTATTTGTTTTATATGTCTGAGTGTTTTGCTTGCACCACATATATGCACATGTATGCAATGCCCAAAAAAGGCCAGAAGAGGGCATCAGGTTCGCTGGAACTGGAGTTACTGTTAATTGTGAGTTTCACGTGGATGCTGGGAATTGAACTCAGGTCCTGTGCAAGAACAGTCAGTGTTTTAAACACTGAGCCATCACTCCAACCATTCCATATCTTATAGATAAATATGTATTTACCCTTTGTGATAAATGAGAATAATTAAGTGGTATGAATGAGAGGGCTTTTTTTTTCCTGTTTTACTATGAACTATAACTATAGATCACTAACTGTAGTCACAATTTATAATCATGTTTTTTATTTTGTCTGAAAACACATATTATGTACAGAAATTCACTTGTGTGTTTGATTATTTATGCCAGTCTTAGCTGTTTGTAATAAACTGGTATATGAAAAAGAGAACTGAAAGCTTGGTATTTTCCAAGTATCCTTTCAAAGAATTTCCATTCGAATCATCATCTCTTATGAAACTATTACCATGGGAAATTAGTCATGTTTTTGGCTTTCCTTCAGATTATTTTCATAGCCAGCCTTCCCAGGAGAACTGGCCTTGGGTAGTAAGAAACTCCACTAAGTTATCATGAACCCCTCTCAGTAGAATTTCACTCAGACAAATATTTTAGGGATGGCTTCTATTTTGTTACTGGCTTTTAAGGTCTTACTTCAAACTTGACTGTTTTATTTGACTCTAGTTTGTTGATTATTTCTTGACTATCCCATTTGAATGCCAAATTCCAAATTTGAAAATTAACTTTAGAAAAGATTTTGTTTCAAGGAAAACATTGGTATCTTTTTATTAATTTGCATTTAAGATGCTGAACTGTGTGATTTAATGTTTCTTAACAAACCTGCTCTTTTTTAATCTGTAACAATGCCATTTGACTATATATAAAGCTTTGGAGGATGGAGGTCAATCACCACAACTCACATTATACAGAAGCTCTTATAAATAAATACCTAATAAACACATTTGATAAGGATAATTAAAAAGATTGAGACCTATAATTAACTCAGTAAAAGAATTAATGTAGTCTGTTGGTGCATCGCAGAAACAGGAATGAACTGGACTTCCTGCTGAGCCTCTTACAACTGAGGTGATATTTTCATCTGAGCCTGAGTTCCAGCATTTGCCCTGGATACAGTGATTCAAGGCAGCAGGTCCTGGGGAGTAGGTTCTTGAACTCTTGCAAGGAATGATGAAGGCTCTGGAGTCATGAAGACATGGGCTAAGGTTAGCAACCATGTGACTTGGCTTCTTGACATTGGGAATTTATTAACTTCTGTTTCTCTTTTTCTCTCTAGAAGATCCTATCACTGAGATATTATCACCACCTACAGAACAGCACCACCAGAGTACCTGGAGGGGCAATCAGAAGGATTGAATGAGATGTTGCTCAAGTGTGAGATGGATGTGTGACAGAAAATTCTCTATAAAAATTAGGTAATTATTATACTGTAGTCAATGCTTAATGTTTTGATTTATTTATGCTTTTAGTTGTAAACAGCCTGGTGCAAATGTGGAACTATTCCGTTGGTTTTGGTTTAAATTGCTTTCTATATAGTTGACTTCCTTAAAAATAATATTTTCACTCTGGCTTTATAATTTTCATTGTTTATTTCAATGACATTGGGACACATGGCTTTGATAGAAAGGATATATATTTTTCTGAATTCATCATAATTATAGTTTTCTGAAACATGAACAGAAATGATGGTTAATTTGTCTAAAGAGAAGTTTCAGTTTGGTTAGCCTTGTAGTTAGGAATTGTGTATGAAAAGTAGCCACAAGAATTAGGCTGAATACTGAAAATGGAATTCTTTTTACAAACTAGAAATGCAAGCTTAATCTGCACTAGATGCCAAATAGTCAGTGGGCCTGCTTAGATAGGGAAAGATCCCCAAGGTCTCTTGTGTGGTAAAAAGAACAGAGCAGAGAACAATGAAAAATATGTCCTGATATGCATTTGAGAAAAGAATACAGACAGAAAGTTAGGTAGGAATATAAATATTTATATTTATGGATATGGAAGTCTAGAAAACTTCTAGAAGGATTTATAAAATCTGTCCATATTGATTGTTCTAAAGAAAATAACTAAAGATTTGTGCTAGATGAGAAGCATTTCATTATATATATATATATGTTAAGTATTTCTATGGCTGTAATTTAAAAATAAAAAAGCTAGTATAAAAATTACTGCCATCATTTTCAACAGCCGTTTATTGAACTCCTACCCATTATAATCAATGTGCTATTCTTTATATGCATATAAATGAATATTCTTCAAAAGCACTTTGCAAGACAAGCAATGCTGCGTAGACTGTACATTATTGTAGAACAAGTAATGGACTGGCCTTTTTCTTCTCTGCTCTTAACTAGAGTCTTCAGAATTCTATAATTTGTGGTCAGCAGCACTGGTATTTACTTTCACTCTGTAGCAAGTGAAAAGAGTTTCTTCAAACTATGATCTCAGATAATTTCTGTCAGTATCTATGACTACTAGGGGTTCACTTAAGGCAGAGACTAAAATCTTTTAAATATATTTTTTATTTTGTCTCTTAGGACAATCATTGTACATATTTTTTTCTCTGACTTGGAAATTTTAGCCAGAACTTGTGCAAACCCCAACTGGCTTCCTAACTAAATATATTTGTCTTTCAGTACAGTGCACCATTGCTGGATGGCTTTTGAAAGCATTGTACTTAGGGGTACAAAATATTGTCTAATTTCTACTCTGCCAGCTGTTTTCCACTTTCAATGATTTAAGTACGCAGCGTCATTTATGGTTTTGTATGCAAAATATGTGAAGTATCTGAACATTATATAATTGGTTGTTCCTACCTGTGATTTGAAAAACTACCATTAAAATGTCAAGAAGGCTACAACACAGGTACAACACATTGCAAGTTTTCCATCTCTTCTTCGAGGGGGAAAAACAGAGCCAATTCAGTGGCAGGGAAGAAGCTAAAGAATGGCAAGGAGGCCCAGATTGCTCCGTGCCTGCAGTGCAGAGAATGCCCACACAACCTTCACAATGGGAGAGCACAGGCAGAGGCGGCTCACACAGCCTCAGCAGTGGGAGTCTGTTTGACGCAGGCAAGTGCCTGTGCAGACTCTCTGGCTGTGTGTGATTTTACTCCTGTTTTGCCTATGTGGATACTTCTCTGTGATCTAAGCAGAATGAAAAACCCCAGATAAGTGAGGGTCAGGTTCACAGCAAGAGCAACTTTTTCCTTTACTAGTTCAATGTTATTATGCAAGGCATTGAGCTTAAACTTACTTTTTGAACACATTAAACTTGTTATGTTTTTGTGTATGAGGGTAGGGAGGAATAGGTACCTTTGTCTCATTTTGTCATTCCAAACAGCCTTCACAGTATTTCAGCTAAGCAGTCATTCGGATGCCTAGGAAACTATTTCTTCAGAGTTTTACTCTCCTTACATAAGTCACAGCTTATAAATAACTTATAAATAGGGCACTTTTCTCTCTCTGCCATGTTAGCCCTAAGAACAGCACGTCCCCTGCCCCTACCCACTCTTTTTAATGGCTCTGGGGATTGAATCTAGGGTTTTTCATATGCTGGGTAAGTATTCTTTATCATTGGGCTTTATCCCAAGTCATTTTTGTTTTGTTTTAAAATTTAAGATTTATTTTGAGATGGAGCCTCACAAAGTTGCCCAAACTGGCTTTGATCTCACTTTCTGTAGCCCAGACAGGCCTTACAGTCCTAATACTCCTGCCTCATTTCACCTACTAGGACAGCTCTCTCTGGTCAGATAATTTTCTGACTTGGAAATTGTATGGAGGGGTGGCCGGGATTGCAGGCCTGAGCCACCAGACCCCGTTTCTAGCTTCTCTGAAAGGGGTTAAATATTATTTTTCTTTTTGTAAATTGAGGAAATGAATGGAAATATTTAAATTTTACATGCACTTTTCCTAAAGGAGGTAGCTTTAAAAATCGCATGTAGAGTGTGGAATATGGTGAGAGAGTTTCAGGTCTTTTCTGAAGGATTTTGGCCCATTTTACATCTTCAGATAAATCAGAATCTCCTTATAATGTTTAAATTTTCTTTCTTCCCCTGTCTTGGAAACTCTGTATCCTTCCCATTAACACATTGTTTCTTTCTTTTCTCTTCCCTGGCACTCACCTTTCCTTCCCCCCTTACATCAAAAAAGAAAGGGACACCTCAGTTTGTTAGAGATTTCAAGGAACCTTCTCTAAAAGCATCTTCATGGTCACTGTCACTTTGAAGAGCCATGATGCTATTTTTTTTATTTTATCAAAGCACTATATAATGTCTAAATCTGATGTCTATGAAAAAACCAGCCATTTAGCAGATTGTCACAGATATGGCCCACAGGACACACGAATTCTGTGGGGTAAGGGGGTAAAAGAGCAGAGTAGAGAGGGCACAGGGTCTTCCTCGGGAAGTCCTGATACTCCGAGTTGGGCTCCAAGCCACTCAGGAAGAAAGTTTTGGATGTGCGATTTCTCTAGAAAAAAAAAAAAAAGCAAGCAGACGCTAAAGGAAGAAAGCCTGTACTAAAACCCATCCTGAGATAGGACACTTTGATCTGCAGTGCAGTGGTGGGCGATTAGTTAACTTTAAAAATGAATGAATAAATGCATCAGTGAATAGAAAATAAACTATCTCATTCTTGTTCTCCTGAAAACTTGGTCAAAAATGAACTCATTTTAATATGTACTATATGTATTATTACATTCTCTTAGAGATAGTAACTATGTTCCACTGAAGGATTCCGAGGGCTGGGAATATGGCTCAGTAGTCAAGGTGCTTGCTGGGAAGGGAGTCTGAATCCTTAGCACCCATGTTTGTGCCAGGCTGGTGTGTAGGCCCACCTGTAATCTCAGGATGGAAACAGGTCTCCAGAGCAAGCTGGCTAGCCAGGCTAGCTGATTTGTCAATCTCTGAGTTTAGGAGAAAGATTCTGCTTAAGTATATAAGGTATAAAATGATTTAGGAAGACACCTGACATCAACCTCCAGCTTCCACACACACCTGCACACACAGGTAAATAAATACATGTAGACACACATACATGCACACCACATGTACATATACACGTGAAAGAAGAATGATATTCATTGCAAACTGTCACAGAAAAGCAAGGGGATAAAGTCTATCAACATATATCTTTGAGCAACTTATAAAAGATATCTACCAAGCTTCTAAATGGTGGACTGCAAGATGAGAACGTGCCACCCATTCGTCTAACAGACTGGGAAGCCGTCCTATATTGCTTAAATGTCACGCTTGGCCACTTCTGCTTCTGGATTTAAGTTTAGTTATTCTATAGAGGAACCTCAGACAGAGTTATAAAAAGGGAACAGCAATGCCAAATCTTACATGTTTCTGTTCTTCATTTTAAAGAATATAAAAACTTCTACCACACCTCAGCTTCCTAAGTAGCTGAGAATCAAGATCACCACTGGACCAAAGTCTGGCAGCCACACAAGAGCACCACGACTGCTTTTAAAGAACTGCTGTGGGGCTTTACTACGGGAGAAACAGCTTAGTACTTAGTTTGACATGTTCGGCCATGTGTGGATCGAGTAACTATAATTGCAAACAAGATAGGGCGTATTGCTTAACTTTCAGAGTTAAGTCTGTAGTTCTCTCCCAAGTCAGCAAACATTTGTGAAGCACTTGTAGATTTTCTGTTTCTTGGGCACTAGAAACAGCTGCGTAAGTAAGACAGATAGTTTGGAATAGCCCTGTTCATCTGACCAGTGCATGCTCAGAGTCTTACTAACCCTGAGGAAATGGCCTACAGGAGGAGGAGGAAGGACACTGGCCATGTCCACAAGTCCTTTGGGCTTACCTTGGCGAGTTGTTCGTGGATCTCCAACAGGCTGGGCCGGTTGACTTTGGGTCCACTCACACTGCCGGTGTTGCGGTAGTACTCAATCTTGGGAACAGCATCCACGGTATTGTGGCCAAAGGTTTGTAGGTAATATGTGTTTGTGTGGGAGTCATAGGCATGGAAAGTGGCATCTGTTCTAGCACTTTCTCCATTCTGGAGGAAATTGTCATAGCATTCCTGATTCCCAGGCCTAAAGCTGATTCTCAGTCTGTTTTGGGCTTCTTCCCCAAAAGAGGTCTCTTCATAATGTGGGGGGTCAGGACTGTCAGTCACAGCTGCACAGCTGTCATGGCCCTCGTTTATGACATGAACTTGGAAACGGCTGGTGGTATTACTAGGTACCGAGCTGGAAGGAGTGTTCAGTGACATCTTCCAAAACGTACTTTTTGGACTAAACTACCTATATTCTTGCTGTTTAAATACAATCTATATATTTCTGCTTCAAAGCAAACTCTAATGTGGTTACAGTGGGGAGGTTTTGTTCTAGGTGAGCTCAATAATTAGATGCCTGCTGTATTGTTGGTACTTCGTCTCCTATGTAATCTTCAGAATGCTTTTCAAAGCTGTCACTGAGAAAGAAAATTAGATTTGTTCCAGGCAACACAAGCATATTTAAGTGGGAGTAGGTTATGAAATTACAGTTTTCTTTTATGACACACAATTTTAAACTCATTTCATTAAAAATTACTTGCCCAGGAATCTTATTCATCTGAACAATGAACCCCTAATCAATAACTAGGGACTTGCTTCTGCAAACAGAAATTCCAACAGAGTCATTAAAATGTGACCCTGTTTGTAGTATTTGCCAGAAGTCAGTAGGACTTTTGGACCAAGGATTACTTACCGATTGAGAAAGGTGGGAATAGACTAGATGAGAATATTCTCGGTCTGAGCCAAGTTTACAGACTTAGGGCTGAAATTTTATGTTGAGAGAATTGCACACTCTATGATACATAAAAATGAAAACTAAAAATTTCTAAAAGTTCATTTTGCAAGTGATAAAAATCTATACATTGTCAAATAATAAATTTGTTTCAGAAATTGTTTGGACCTATGCAAAAAGTAAAAAGTTACATTTTAGAATATGAAATTTTAAAAAATGCAACCTGTCAAGATCTCTGGAGATTCTTAGAGTTTTTAGCAGCCTTTGAAGTGCTTCATTTGCTCATATATTTGTGCTTTTTTCATAAATGCTATCATGGAAATCTAAAAAATGAATATTTGGGATATGAAAATAAATCACAGTCACCAGTAAAGGTTTATGATCTACTGGCTCCTTTAGTGAAATATTTATTGAAATTGATTAGGCTACATGATAATTTTCACAATTCTACAGTATGTGCCAACCTTAGAATACTTTCAATGGAATAATAGTTCTCTGTTGACACCTTAAAATTTGTTATTTCAAAGAAAGGTAGAAAGATGAGACCAATACAAACAAACTGATTCTCATGTAGTTATTAAAGGCATTTCTTTGAATTGAAAAAACCTGAACTCTCAAATTATCGCTCCTTGGTGAAATTATAAGAGAAGCTGGTGTCTTCTCATATCTTTTAGTATCTGCCCTGTCATCCTATAATCCATTCCTCAGGATTTGTTTTGTGACATGGTTTGAAGTAAGCTTTGTACCCAGCCCAGACCTGCTTACCTTCCCATCCAGAAGCCTTCTGAGGAAGTATAACCTATTTTAGCATCACACGGGCATATATGGGGCCTTAGCTTTCAGCCCACAACCTTAGGCTTCTTTCTATTGGTTAAAACATTTCTTGAAAGAGATGACTTTTCAATCATTGGCCTGGAATAGAACTAGAAGCCCGCCCAGCCATTAGCCCTGAGGAACCTTAAGTACCACATCAACTAGTAACTAGTAGTAAATCATTAATCCTTTTAGACAGTAAACAAAAAAAGTTTCTTTAATTCATAAGGAGAATAGATTGCTCAACACAATCCTTTAAAAATATTGCTTCACTTGTTTGGGACTAGATAAATTGAGTCCCATGGTTTCTCTCCCTTCTTCCTTCCTTCCTTCCTGCCTTCCATACTAAGGATTGAACACCGGCCCTCACACGCTGGGTGAATGCTCTGCCGCTGTGCTATGCTCCCAGTTTCCCCCAACCCTGTTTTAACACCTTTTTATTTAGAGATAAGATCTTGCTAAGTTGTCCAGGTTGGACTTGAGCTCACTCTGTAGTCCAAGCAGCCTTGAGCTTGCGATCTGATCCCCCTGCCTTAGCCTCCCAAGTAGCTGGAATTAGGCCTGCGCCACCAGGCCTGACTGATCCTCTCAGTTTTGATGAGACTTAGTGACCTCCTGTTGTTCAGCAAAGGGACCAAAATATTGTGGACAAGAGATAACCTCCATATTGTGTAGCCAGAAAATGGTATCCGGAATTATTTTATCTTATTTAGAGTAATATTACTGTGACTCCTCTACATGGAAAGTGAAGAGAAAGTATCAATGACTTACTGGAAAGATTTCTCTAGTAGGAAAACTGTATCAAGCCGGAGTCAAACTGTGGGTACATTTCCCAGTGGAATGACTAAAATGGCCTTTCTGTCTCCAGATGGAAGACCATTTTTATCAAACAGTTTTTGATTCTTGCTGAGGGAAAGGTTTGCTCTAGTCCGTGAGCTGGTGATTATTAAGGCAGCACAGGCAATTCTTCCCTGCAGACTCTGTCATTGGTTTTCAATCAGAATGATTGAATGAATCCTCTTTGTGTCTAATAAGAAACTATCGGAGTGATTTCCAGTTGCCTGGGTAGCTTGCTGTGGTGTGATGTAGTGTTAAGCCTGAGCTCTGGAGTGGGAATGCTCAATTTCAATTCTGGTCTTGCCATTTCCTGTCTGGAGGAACTCAGGTGACTCACCAACTCTGTATGCTTTAATGTTCTTACCTGCAAATGTCGATGCAGGAGCATCTAGCTTGCTGAGTTACTGTGAAGATTAAACCAGCTAATTTGTGTTTAGAACAGCACCAGTTTGTACACAGTCTTTGCTTGTGTTATTTTAGCAGTGTTTATAATGGGTTTGTGAGTTTATTATGCTCATGATTCTGAGATCAATCATTAAAGATAGGGATGGGAATTATATCCATTCAAATAAAGAGAAAGGTAAATTGGTAACCAGACACAGGATTACAGAAAGCCATCTGTAAATGCCTCAGGAAACCCCCTTGGATATTCTTAGTTAATGCCATGGTCAGGCAATGTTAGGAGGATCTATCAGAAACAGAATTACAAGGCGATACTGTAACTCAGTCTTCTGTGTCCTTTTCTTTTTTACATATATGTATTTATATGTGTGTGGGTCAGGGAGATACTCATGCCATGATGCATGTGTGGAGGTCAGAGTCAGGAATCAATTTTCTCCTTCAGCTCTGTGGGTCCCGTGGATCAGAAACTTGACAGTCAGGAGTGGCAACAAGTACTTTTGCCCTCTGAGCTGTTTCATGTGCCTTCAATCTTCTCATAAAGGCCCTTGATAAAAGGCATCTATTTCTTCAAAAGCAGTTTCCAGGCTGGGTATAGTGATGCATGCCTTTAATCTCGGCACTTGGGAGGTGACCAGGTTGATCATTGTGAGATCAAGACCAACCTGGGTTCTTCTACATACCGAGTTTCATGTCAGCTAGTGCTACTTAGTGAGATACTATGGAGGCTTACTCGTGTGAGATTTTGGCTATGGTGGCATAGTACACAAGACCCATGCCAACTGAGTCAGCAAGAGCCCAGGCTAGAGCGAGGGAAATGGGTGGCAGGCCAGCCCTAGGCTGGAAATTGTTGGCAACTGATAATTGCTGGGTGAGGGAGAGTAGATCTTCTTTAAGATCTCTAGGTAGGCTGACTAGTCTCCAGTGGATGAACTTGTACTTAAAGAACATCTGGGTATAAATGCTTGATTGGATAGGACTCAACATATATGATAGAATGCATAAAGTCTGGCGAGAGGTTATGGAGGAGACGTGGATGGGAGAAGAGGGGTCTAAATTTGATTAAGAACTGTTGTATGAAATGTACAAACATGCAACAAAAACATTAAAAACAAAACAGATAAAAGGGTTCCAACTCTCATAGAAGAAAAGACATTATAGGAAGTGGTCAGATTTCAGATTAAGCTAGGAGGTGCTGGAGTTATTTATTTAATAGATCAAAATTGCACAGTTGAGATGGAGCTAAAGCCCAAAACAAATCTGCTCTTTGTAACCCTCACACTCAGGAACACCTTGGCCACTATTTAGTCTTTTTCCTCCACCAGAGGCTACACATACCTCTGTAACCCATCACTTATGTTTGCTTGCTGACTGCCTGCCTGACACCAGTGTAGTATGAATTACTTTCAGTCTTGGTCTTACATCAAGCAGACATCTTCATTCTAAGGCTTTTATCTCCAACGTGGAAATGAAAGCCTTTGTTCTTTTTAAGGGGACTCAGACCTTCTCTCTTGAGGGGATGAGAGATAATTTGGGGGCTATGGATGAAATTACACCATCCATAAAGTAAGTCTTGAAAGTTGAGCCTGATTTAGGCCTTTCAGGAATGTGGGTCAGGGAACAGAGCAAGTTCTCTGTAGAAACAGCTCCCACCTTCCTCCTGTTCGCTCTGGACAGGCTCTTGGAAGTGGCAGCAGGAGCCAATCTGTGTATGACACTGGCCATCTATTCACAGAATTTTCAAATTTCATTTTTTGAAATTTCTGTGTCATATGCCCAATGTGTTGATGTATACCTTTTGTCCCAGCCCTTGGGAGGCAATGGCAAATGGATCTCTGCAACTCTGTCCACATAGTAACTTCCAGGGACTCTGGGACTAGGGAGACTCTGTCAAAAACAAAACCAAGACAAAACAAAACAAAACAGAACTAAATTTCCATGGCACATCCCAAATAGAACCAGTCTTTGTCTTTCTTGCATCACCTCTACCTCTGGGAGCACATTCATGATCCTTCTTCTACCCTTAAAATAAAATTTAAAGACGCACAATTGGTCATGAATGACGTCCCTTTCCATCAGCATGCTTTTTTATTATTGAGATTGGGGATAAGTGTGGGGATCTGGGTGGTTGCCCATGCATGGAGACAATGTCATTCTTTATAAACTTGTCTTGCGTTTGGTTTGGGGTACCTTTCTTTGTTTTAAAATAAAGATATGATGTTGTGACTCTCTAGTTACTGAAATGGTATGTCATGGGAGATGTTTTGCCTTGGGGACAAATGGAGCATCTAGAATTTGGACTTACTTCTTAGGGGGTACTTCAGGGCCTAAGTGACAAAGGAGATGCCTAGCATTAGGCATAGAAAGCTCCCAGTAGTTCAGCTGAGCTTGGCTTAGTGAGTTATTCTTCTGACATATGTGAGGTGTTCCCAGTCTGTATCCTTGTACCAACTGGGATACAAAGAGCCTCCTTGATGAGGGTTTGGTATGGAAGAACCACAGCTAATAGAGGGTTTTTAAAAGCCTACTAAGAGAAAAGAATTACCAGGAATCTCTCTGTGACAGGTGTTTTGGAGTGCCATAGATCATGGGAGTGTGAGAGTTGTCTTGGTAAAACATTGCAGGGACTGGGGAGCTGGCTGGCGCAGTGAGTGAAGTGCCTGTTGCTCAAGCACAAGGGCTTGAGTTCAGATCCCTAGCACCCATGTAAACGCAGTTATGTCAGAAGCAGGTGTAACTCCAGGCCTGGGTTGGGGATGGGAAAGAGACAGGTGGAAAGCAAAGTATGTTTAAAGAGTGTTCTGATGTTTTCAAGCACTTTACATTCATTTTATCTCAGAACTATTTCCAGCGTTCTTGCCAGATACCCAGGGTAGGTTTCTTATCCTTGTTTTGCTGATGTGGAACATTGGTTGACCTAAGGCCATTTTCTAGGTCATCAAGCTATTACTTTGGTGGGCCAATGTTAGAATTCAGGCTCCTAACCTGAAAAAAATGTGCATGATATTTAAATCCTCTTTCTTAGCTTTTCAGGTACATTTGTGGCATTTTTAGATTGATGTTGTTGATATGAGCATTCTGGTTGTCTCCCCCCTGAAGTCCACAGAGACTAGACTACTGGCTAACCACACAGCTGCAGGGATAACAGAACTTATACTGGGCTTCCTGCTTTACTACAATTGATCCTTCTTCTGGCTCATGCTGGAAACTCCCTTTTTAGAGCTATTTATTTATACGAGAAGTGGTGGAGGGGTTACTAGAAAGCAGGTTTAGTTTAGACTCCAAGCTACAGGATTTCATCATTAGAGATTCTATAAGAGCTAAACAGTGTCAGGAATTCTGGGACCCTTCAGATCTGTGGGAACTTGTAAGGTTTCGATGTGAGTTTTCTGAAATATTTTCACTGGGAATCTTTTGCCCTATGACTGCTATCTAAAAAATCATATAATTTATTCTTTGGTCTGAAAACCCCTTGAGTTCTGGTTCACTAAAGCTGTGCTGTGGCTCCAGTCTGGAACATGGAGAGAACACCTGGCTTTGCAGATGCCTCTAGCTAGTTCATTAGCATAGAAAGGAGAAAAGACTTTCAAGGCAGACACTGGAGAAGAAAGGAGAGGTGGCTGAGGCCAGGGTTATGCTCTATGTTTAGAAACCTTCAGGAGGGGACAGGGGAAAGTTAAATTTCAATAAAAGACTGCCATTTATACACACTGTGGATAAATCAATCCCAGATGTTTATTGAGTAAAGTAAATGAAATGAAACTTTCTCCCTCACAGCCAGGCTGGTTACAAATGTAGCCACCATATGTCCATCCCAATGGCAAATGGAAAAAGGCATAAAGCTGGAACTCTCAGGCCAGTGCATACTCAAATGTCCCTTTATCAAACTCTTCTACTTCATCTTCCCACGTAGAAGAAGGCATGCTGCTATATGGATCTAACAGAATCTTGAAGCATCTGATAATAAGAAGTCCCAAGAAGATGCACAAAATCCCCACGAAAGCAAAGCCAGTCTTTTGCTCGAGAGTCAGTGAGAAGGCAGAGACTTCGTTGACACTCATCTTGGCTGAAGAATTGCCACAGCTGGCACTACTCATCATTCACTGCTGCATCCTGGTGGCTCTTCAGAATCCCTGCAGGAGTCAATTCTCTGCCTAGGTACAAAATGGATTAGTTTAGCTTCGTCCTTGAATGGCATTGTATGAGAAACTACCTTATAAAATTGGGAGTTTCTCAACCTCCCTTCCCTTTCAGTGACGTTTGGAAATCTCAGGGGTGGATCAGAATCCAGTAGCGTGGAAGCTACTTCTCCTACTAAAGAATGGATATTCAGATAATGGACACTAAATGGCTTTAACTTATTGTTAGAAGCCTCACCGCTTCTTTGATCGGAGTTTTCATCTAATTTTCCCTTTTTGTTTGCATGTGGAGATAAGATTTAAAAACAGAATAAATAAGCTACTGGTGCTGTTTAAAATCCTTACCTCAAGGGCTGTTTCCAGCGTCATCTTGTTTGAAACAAAATCATGTTTTCTCTGCAATTCAACTTTAAGACAAGTTCCTAGTCCTTCTTCCAAACAGCTTCCCATCCCTCTGCCCCTTTTATGTAGAGATTCTAAAACTACAGCTAAATGTTTACAAAGTTTATATTGAATTTAAACAAAATAGGACATTTTGTCCACTTGATATCTTAATTAAAGGTTAAAATAAAATTATTTAAATCAAAAGATTACCAATGTATATTTGCTCTTATTGAGAAAACTATGTGAGAAAGGGTGCTTTTCAGACTTTCAATTTTTTTTTTTTTTTGATAACTTTAGTGACTCACAGTGTTCTTGTAGGAGGCTGATTCTTGTATTATTTACCATAGAAGACAGGGTTAAACTTTTTTAACGTTTCTATTTTTTTCATTTTTTTCAGTTAATGGTCCTTTGTTGGGATGCTCATGAGTCAGGTTTATTTGTTTCACAGATATAGACACTGAAAAGCAGAATATTTCCATATGGTTATGCTGGGCTCGTGATTGACTGATTACACAGATCACTTGTTTAACTTGAATTTTCACTAAAGCAAAACATTGTAAGCTACAACATTTAGCATCTCAGGGAATATGTGGGTAAGAGGCACTAACAACCCTGGTCTATTGGTGGTATATGATGTACCTATAATGATGGGTCTATGGCCCAGCAGCTGGGAGTGTTGCTAACAGTCCCTGTCATCTCCTTTCATACGTTTCCTCAGCTGTAGAGAACTGCCTTACCCAAGGTCACATCTCTTCCCAAGAGAGATAGTAGTCAATGATTGATTGGTAGGATGAAGCCCTGGCTGTCTTGACTCAAGGAAGGAGAATGCTGAAGGAACAGAGACTTGGTCTCAGCTGAGGATGTTGTTGGGTATATTTCAGAACCCAACTTGAGCCCATACCTGCTTCATTTCTTACCCTTATATAACGTGTTTAGGCCCAAGGACATTCCTTAATAAACATCTGGGCCATTGAACTCTGCCTCAGAGTCCGTTTCTGCCACAGTGAGCGTTACAAAAGTTAAAGTACCTGAATGGTTTTAATGATTTGTTCATTTTTTAGTGAGCTCATTTTGTCATCATGTTTACGTGGCCCAAGATTTCAGTTGTGAAATTAGCTAAAAATATTTAGGTATTTTTAAAACATCTTAGAGTAGAAACATAAACAAAGCCATAGCTGATCATAGTAGTCAAATAAGTTGGTTTGTGACTTATTCTTAGCAGAACTTACCAGGCAACTCAACCAGTAAACCAATAAAAGGAGGCATTTTCCAGATGCAGCAATAAAGCACCCAGTTCATATAGTTATTTTAAATCAAAACAAAGTCCCTCCCTAGTTAAAAATGCAAAAGTACCCCTTTTGTTTTATAATTTATCAAATACATGCCAAATAATGATTCACTTTTAGAGTCTTGGATAATAAGTGAATTAATGAAAAAATTTGGTCAAAAATAATCATTTCTAAGTTGATATATCATCTGTATCTAACATGTATTTGATTTTAAATAAACTAAATATGTTGAAGGATATAAATTTTGAAGAATAAAGTTGTTTTTAAAAATCTAATCTTAGGGGCTGGAGAGAGGACTCCATAGTTAAGAGTACTGGCTGCTCTTGCAGAAGACCCAGGTTCAAATCCCAGTACCCACATGGTGATTAACAATCATCAATAACTAGAGTTTCAGGGGATTTGACACCCTCTTCTGGACTCTGTAGGCATTGTACAACATGAGTGCACTTACATATATAGAGATATAACAATCATACACATAAAATAAAAATAAAACTTTAAAAAAAAGATTTCTGGTATAATTATTCCTTCTTTTGCCGTATCTGATCCTTGACTGCTACCCTTAGCCAGTAAGATTATTGTGATTTACTCCGGAATCATATGAATCAAGTAGGGATTTGAATGGTGAATGGACAAAGAATCACTTAATAAATGAAAAAAAGTCATGATGTTTATAGTTCCTTAGAAGAACACATAAATGTCTATTTCATAATATTAAACATATTAAGCCTTCTCAATATACACCATTAGTACAAATATGGAAGAAACGCAATATAATTAGAACAAATGCTGAAACATGACTAAAAACTTTAGGAATGCTTCAGGAAGTCTAAAGGGTTAAATGAGCTTAAGAAAACATAACATATTCATTAACTTATTCATTGAATAGACACACACACACACACACACACACACACATAGGAGGTGGGGAGCCAGAGAGAAAGAAAGCCATGTCAACACTGTTCTTGGTGTTAGGTACTGGTGAGCTTGATAGCAATGCACACCTGCCACACTAAGCATCACACCTGTGTGGAAGAGACAGACAGAATTATTTTCAAGAGTTGCTTAATGACAAAAACCAGGAATGCCAGTGTAGAATGGTCTTTAAAAATGACAGTAAAATCAAACAACGTAAAGGGAAAAGAATGTAGTAGAATAGTAGAACGGTGGTTAGCCATGTTAAACTCCATATTCAACTTAAGTTAAAATATCTAATATGAGGTGATTTGTAGCTTGCAGGCTTTCAAGGCTTTCAGAAATTATTGACCATAAGACAGCTACCAGAGTTATGAGAATGGACAAATAGTCAATTTTCAAAAGAAGTAAGAAGAAATGATGAAAATTCTGTTGATAATATGTAACTAATATATGTAAACAAGTAATTTCAGCACTTACAAGGGAACTAAAAGTAACATGAGCTAAATGGGTATTGTTGTGGTACTCAGTCCTCCATCACTAGCAAAAAAATATCAAAGAATCCAAGAAGAGAGAAAAAATTTACTGTGGTTTACTGGTTCAGAGACTCAGCCATGATCACATGGTCCTGCTAGTTTGGTTCTGAAGCCAGATAGAAAGGCATGGTAGGGTGTGGAAGAAGACTTTTCACTTCATGGTTATAGGGAAATAAAGAGAGGAGGAAGAGTTGAGGTCCCGCTGCCCCCTTCAAGCTTCAAGGCATATTTGCAATGACCTAACTTCTTTCTACAAGGCCCATCTCCTATTAAAGACTTCTCTGCCTGCCAACAGCTCCATGGCTGGAAATGAAGCCTGTAACATATATGGGCCTTTGGGGAAAACTGCACGTTCAAACTACAGCACATACGAAAAGCCAAATTCACCTTCTTTTGATAACTTGCTGCTGCTACCATGATGATTTGGAAAGACAATACAGACATAGTTTAGTGACTTAGGAGGTACACGAAGCTTCTTCCATAATACCTCTTGAGGAAGATGTGAGGCATACCTGGTTTATAGAGGCATTTTTATAGAGCCATCATTCATTGAACTTCTATAACAAATACTGGGTTCTCTAATCGTGGAGACAAGTTTTTGATGTAGCGCCATGAAGGCCTAACTTCACCTACCTTAGCTGTTTAGAACAGTGACTAGAATGAAGACATTGGAGTAGTAGTTATTAAGTTTGACACAAAACTTGACTGAAATTATTTTGTAGCTTCCAGAATCAAGATTCAAAACAATTTTAGAGACTTAAATTCTGGACTGAAACTGGAACATAACGTTTAATAGAAGCAGTTCTATAAGCCCTGTGTTTGAGTATGAAGAAGGCAGATGTATCAATTGCAAATGAAGGAGACATCAATCGACATGAAATATTCAAGTTTTAATTCATCAAAAATTAGTATAAATCAAAGATATGAAGTGGTTCCCTGAAAAGTAAATGCAGCCTTGAATTGAATGGGATACTTATGCAGAGCTGTAACATCATTATTATGCCTAGATAAATCAATAGGTATACGCCATACTTGAATCCAAAATATTTATTGAATTGCTGTTAGACAGGACTCCTCTACTGAAAGAGTTTCCAATTAGCAAGGGAGAGGAGCCATGGACACACAAGAAGAAAACAATTAAGTCTTCTACAAAAGGCAATAAAAAAGGGGGAGGGGCACAAACTATACTCAACAACTACTGCGTCTCTGCTGCACAATAGTGATTTACACACGCTTTTGTTCCCACAATAACCTTATGGGGTTGATTTCATTTTCTTCTACATGTTTACAAAAAATGGAAAGATGCTTTGCGTGAGAGGCAATGAAAGTCTGCATTGGTGCGCATTTGGAAGAGGGTCAGGTTTGAAAGACATTACAAAGACAGGAAGGACAGTATTCGGCAACTGAAGAAGTGAGTGATTAGAGAAGCATCAAGGATGACTCCATCTGTTTAGCCTTAGTGTCTTCACTATGCACAATGATGAAAAGAATCATGTGTTACCGTCTTGAAAATTAGGTGTAAAGTTTAGTTTGAACATAGATAGTCTGAGGTTCTCATGAAATAAGTCGAACCAGATCATTTTGTGAAATATGAAATTCCTAATGTGGGTAATATTTTAGAGACTGATCATCAAACAAAGCTTATATAGATTATGCAGGATGGAGAGCCCAGTACATAAAAATATTTTTGATTTAAAACTTCAGAGAAGGAAAAAATTATTGAATTTGTCTAGGAAAAGGAAGGATGGACTTGTTCTAGAGTGAGCTAAGACAGTTGTTGAAAGTCCCATAAGATACTGTTTGCTACTCCCAAATAGGATTGAATGTAGAAAAACGCTATCAATAACCTTTAGTGCCTGCACCTCCTGCAGAGGGAAAGTAGGATCTCCCAGCAGACTCATAAAAAGTGCTCAGGATCATGAATAAATCCATTGTAAGAAATTCACCCAGAACAAACAAGGCCAGGATATCTAGAAGGAGGCACTGACACACTCAAATTCTGCAGTGAGGATGAAAACTAAGCACAGAAAAACAGGGCCTGGCATCCAGAATTATTTCACCATTCTAGAGCTTTCTGGAAGAGTATTACATTGAAAGGGATTTTGCTGTAATGGCCTATGAGAAAATGGAGTTAGATGGTAAAGAATTTGAAAAAAAAATAATTGCACAAAAGATGCAGAAGGGTAATGTATGTATTAAACTTTGAATCATTTTAAATAATAATGTTTTAATCAGTTTTCCAAAGGAAAATCAAGTAAATTTATCTGAGGTTTAAAGAACTATAAAGCTTCTATTTCTTTTTAAACAAAAATGTGACTTAAGAAAGAATAGCTTTATTAATATCAAATTTTTCCACGTACTTAATTTTATTTTACTTTGTATGAGTGTTTGGACTGCATGTATGTAAATGCACCATGTGCATGAAAACCTCTGGAGACAAGAAGAGGGAATTTGGATGCCCTGGAACTTACAGACAGTTGTCAGCTACTATGAAGGTTCTAGGAATTGAACTCAGATCCTCTGGAAGGGCAATCAGTGCTCTTCACCACCGGGGCATCACTCTAGCTCCTTAGAAACATCTTAAAAGGAAAAACATAGACTTCTATATTCATCTTCAAATTCTACTTTATATTAAAGATGAAAACAAAATTCAAATCTAGGAGAATAATTGAAAATAAAATAGACAATTTTTAAAAATTCTGCTTATTGATGCAAATTCCATCTATAAAGCAAATAAAAGTAATACTTAAGCCCTTGCTGAACATCATATTCAGCAAATAGACATATATTTAAGACCTATATGTAGCACCTGAAATGTTGGTACTTGAGGCCTAGCTTTTTCAAATAATTCCAAACTTTCTCATGTTATTTGATGTATAAATAAGTTGACACATTTCAACACCAAATCTGAAGTTTTTGAGAATATTTCACTGTTTTATGAGCTCCATGCCTTTCTTTTGATACAGAGTATAATAAGATAAAAATATTGCTTTTAGCAACATCATCATAAATAAATAAATGTCTTTAGTTATACCACTGATTTCTTCTCGATTAGTAAGCTATCAAAAATACTTCACAACTAGGGATAAAAGACATATTTTCATTTTCTGTGGCTATTGGAAGATCTAGGAAAGTAAACATTCAGTAAGTTCTGCAGAGCCAGCCTTCAAGGAAGGCCTTCCTTAGGTGGAAAACAACATTTGAACAGCCTGTTTACTGAGATGCAGAAAATGAAAGAAATGTGAGAGAAACTGATTACAAAGGAACAAAACTATGAACTGATAAAAATCCAGATAAGGAAAAAATAAGTGAATTTTAAAAAAGAGTTGAATTAAAAGCTGGAGAAAGGTAAAGTTTATTTTAAATGTGATACAACACAAAATGGGTAACATTATTAACATTGCACAGCTTAAATATCAGAGTCTATAAAAATGTAAAATGATTGAAATAGTAAAGTATATTTTTATAATACTACTGCTAATGATAAGATACTACTTGGAGATACATTCTCTGCACCTGATGGGCACTTTGGTAGTGAGCATCCATATTGAAAGTACCTCATTCCTTTTATGGAAAATGTCAGACACAGAGATTTTTAAGTCCTGATGAGTCATAGCACTGGGCCAAGGGTATACTTGTAGATATCAAAAGGCCCAGATGTTATGGAGTTGCTTTGTAGTTAGCAACAAATAACTGAAAACCCAAAGACCTTTTGTGATCAGTTACTCAAATCATACCTTTCTAAGTATCTGACTGAACTGTTTTTTTAACTACCTGCTATATAGCCTTTCATGTACAAGAATGTAGCAGGTAATGTTTATTTCTTCTGTGAATTAGTTACTGATTAGGAGCTATAAAAACTTACTTTTTACAATAGCTTTCTAATTTGTGCACTATAACATACAATTACAGAAACCAATGGTAAAATGTATATAGCTTTTAAAAATACAAAAGAACCTATGTTTTCATTTTAATCAACAGGTTTTTTTCTCTTGTTTAATCTATTAACAATATAACAAACAATAAATATGCAATAGTTACTATTTGAATGAAATATAATGTTCTAGATAAAAAATATTTTAATCCTAATCACTAAACAAAAATCTCTAATGGGATGACATTTGTAATTTCATGAAATGAGACATATGAAAACCAAACTTAAAAACTAATGAGCCCTCCTATATATACACAGCAGACGCCACACCAAACACAAAGGTCATTCAATCTTATTCAAAGTAAGAAGGAGCAGGAAGCATTATTGAGGCCACATCTGCACAGAGCTAGTCAATAGGATTGGAATGTATTGGAATCAAAGAAAAACCTTAAATTACAAACCCAGATGTCTTCATCATGCAGAAGTGCATGCATTTCCGTTTCCTAGAGATCCAAAACCTCAGGATCTTCAAGAATCCACCCCAAAGCCCTGGAGGTTTTAACCTTAGGAGAATTTCTTCAAGAGAATATTTGAGTGGCTCCTCAGACGCCCATTCCTTCCAAAGCACTGGTAAACCTGATCTGAATATTCTCAGCATGTCTCACTAGAGAAGCCCGGACCATCGCTGTTCCACGCTGTCTGCAGTCATCTTTCTACATATTAAGCTGAAGGAAGTATGGAAACTTCCTACAAAACATTATGGAGGAAGCATCAGCAATCTGCACGCACACAACACATTTTTATTTTTTACATCATCATCAGCTGCAGAGGCATTACGATTCTTTTCTCTTTAGAATTTGAACTCACCAGACCTTGCAGGTCCCCCCGCCCCCCACCCGGCTCTCTTGCTTGAGAATGAGAACACCTTCTCATCAGGACCTGCACTGGAACCCTGTCGGTGAATGCTGAGGAAGGGGGAGAAAGTTACTTCACAGGCAGCGATGGATGTCTCACCTTCCATGCTTGTTGCCATGGAGATTAAATCCAGCCAGTAGACTTTAGGGTTGGCAGGTTTGTCTGTGTTCGCAGATCCGCTCAGTGTAAAAAAGCTTGTTGTTAGGACCTGCGTGGCGTCACAGGACTGTGGGTAGGGCTTTCTTGGCCTACGTGTAGAAAGGTCTGTGTCTGGGTGGGAGACGGGACGTGGGCCGCCACTGAAGTACGTGCGCGCGTGCTTGCAGGAAGATGTGTGTGCTGTGCGTATTTCTCCAGTGTGGCAGTGTGTAAATCTTTGCGAGTGTGTGTATGTATGAGCGGTGTGAGGGGTGAAGACTGAAAGGAGGTGGGAAGTGAGCGGGGGAGGGAATCCGCTACAGCAGCAACAGGCTCTATCTGTTCTCCAGTCCCGCTAGGAAGAAAGCAGAGACAGGAGCTCATTTTCACTCACATCACACCCTGAAGGTTAGTAATCAGGGTTCATCACCCTTTGTGCTTCCCAGGGCACAGAGGGTTTACTTAATTCCTTGTAAAATCCTTTTCTTTGCTGCCTACCCAAATGTGCTGAAGGCATTTTGCTGTGCGTGGTGACAGCAGTCTCGGACTAATAGAAGGTGCAAAATTATTACGTTTCCTCTTATCAGACAAAGGGAAAAACGGAGGGAAAGGTGTGCTGGTTTAAATGGAGACTGACGCACCATTTGGAGTTCACTTCCCCGACCCAGGCCGTTTTGCACACAAACCCCACCCCACTGATTCTGCAGCCGCCTTGGAGCTGTCCGCAGTGCTGAAATGCCGAGGCGAACCTTAAGCAGTAACGATATCTCAAGGAAACTGTGATGCAGGTTTTTACAGTTGAATATACACACACATTGTAAACAAACCACACTGAGTACAAAGGAGAACAAACCAAAGTAACAGACACTTCCTTCTCATCCCTGTAAAAGTTTGAGTGCTTCTCCATACTCAGTTTTAATATTTCCAGTTGCATTCATGTTTTGACACTATTTTCAGAACCTACACTTTAAAGTGCTTGCAGATTCCCTACAAACTTAATTGTTCATTTTGTGAACCATTGAATTGTTAGTATTTGTGGGAAAAATAGATGCAGAATTGAGACTTCCTTCATGTCTTTCTTTGTTCTTTAGAGAGAGAACACATGATGTGTGACTAGGATATAATTTAATGGACATCTAGAATATTCACTATTAAGAAATTTCATGGTCTTACAGAACTGTTGCATAGAGAATAAGCACCAGTGGAGTGCACAGCAATAAATGAGACATCTGCATCACCTCCCCCACAAGGTTCTGGCCATTGCGGAAAAGGAGAAGGAAAGATGGTAAAATCTAGATGTCAGGGAAGATCAGAGCAAAACTGTCTTCTGGACGTGACAGAACCACTGCACTCATGAACTCACAGGAGCTGTAGCTGCCTGCATAAGAACTGCACAAGGTCAAGCCAGTCAACATTCCATCATGGTGGAGAGGGGGTACAAGACCCCATGCTTAACTGAGAAGCTATGGACACGTAATGGCTTATAGGGAAGAAGAGAAAGCTGTCTTAAATTCATTTACTTTTATTTTATGTGTATGAGCATTATGCCTGCATGTATGTAAGTATAACTGTGTCATGCAGTGCCCACAGATGCCAGAGAAGGGGTCAGATCCCATGGAACTGTAGTTAAAGACAGGTGTTAGCTATCATGTGGGTGTTGGCATTTGAACCCAGGTCTTCTGCAAGAGCGGCCAGTGCTTGTAACTAGTGAGCCATCTCTCCAACTTCAAGAGAAAGTTTTTTAAGAGTGTGGCCCCTGGTACATTGACCATACTACAGTGACCATTTCACATACCTGAGTCAGCACAGATTGGACTCAGTGGCTTATTTTAAAAAATGAAAGAGGATGTAAAGTTGGGAGGGTTTGGGGAAGTTGAGGTGGATTTGGTAGGAGTTAGGGAGAGAAGTGCGGGTGAATATGATCAAAATATAGTATATGAAATTCCAAAAGAATTAATAAAAATGTTATATTAAAAATTTACAAAATATAACTGAGAGTTTGTATAAGATCATATTTTTAAAAATTGTCTTCCTTTGAATTTATTTATTCATTTGTTTATCTGTTTATTCATTTATTTTGAGGTAGCTGGTCTGGAACTTGCTATTTAGGCCAAGGTAGGTCTTGATCTCACAGAGATCTACCTGCCTCTGCCTCTCCAGTGCTGAGTTTAGAAGTGTGTGCTACCACTTCTTAAAATTTAAAACTATTAATACATCCTAAGAGATAGATAATCTAATTGCTCACTATGGAAGAATGGAAAATGGTTTTCTGTGATGAGCTGGTGGCTTTATTGACTCTTTTCCAAATTTGTGAAGGGCTGCACCCCTGCCTACTACTCCAGACTAAAACAGTTGTTTGACATTTAATGTGCTTATGAATTGCTCATCTGTGAGAATGCAGATGCTGATTTAGGAGGTAGGGCTTGTGCCTCAGTTTATTCATTTCTAATAAAGTCTGAGTTGATGCTGAGGTTGCTAGTTTTGAGATCACATTTCAACTAGGAAGGTGTGAGAAGTATTATATTCTGGTAATGTTACCTTATAGAATCCAAGAAAGCAGATAATTTTCTCCTGTCTATGTTTTAAAACTGTTTCATGGGTTGGAAAGATGGCTCATTGAATAAGAAGAACCCTTGCTGCTCTTCCTGTTCATTGTCCAGCACCCACAAGGTAGCTCACAACTGCTTGTAAGATCAGCTCCAATGGATTCAGTATCCTCCTCTTACCTCAAACACATGTGACACACACACACATGCACACATACACAAGTAAATGAAAGAAGCAAGAGAGACCATTGCAAAACTAATCTTTTTAAATAAGTCCAGAAGTCCCCATATAAATAATTTCTTTAAACAGCATTAACAAATTACTTATGAATTTGATTAACTTTATTTTAATTTTGCTAATATCTGGACCCATGCTATAACTGACCTCTCTCTTTTTACCTTTGTTTTGTTTTTGAGACAGGGTAGCCCCAAATGGCCTGGAACTCACTATGTAGACCTTAGACCTGGATGGCCTGGATATCACAGAAGGCCACCTGCCTCTGTCTCCCAAGAGCTGGGGTAAAGGCATACACCACCATACTTGGCTTCTTTTCTATTTTTAAGAAAATATTTGTTTGTTTGTATGATGGGGCAAATGTGCCACAGTGTGCATGCTGAGGTTAGCAGACAACTTGCAGGAGTCAATTCTCTTCTTCTACCATACAGGTCCTGGGGTTTAAACTCAGGTTGCCATGTTTGAGTGAAGCATCTTTCACCTGATGAGATATCTTGCTGACTCGACTCTGTATTTCCATATTATGCTCTGCAATCATCTTTGTAAGCCTAGCTCAAGGGATCAGAACAAGTACAATTATGTATCAAGTACATAATTCTGCTGCAGATATGAGCCTCAGTCTAAGAATCACATCATGGTTAGAGATTTTGAATTGTCATTTAATGACTTTACAATTCCATGGCAAACGCTTGTGATGCCAATTCTTAAAAATCTCAGTGTTAAAGTTGGAAGAATGACTTAGCAGGTAACAGAACTTGCTGCTCTTGCAGAGGACCCTAGGTTGGTTTATAGTACCCTTGTTGGATGATTCACAACCACCTATAACTCCAGCTCCAAAGGATTCAATACCTTCCTCTGCCATCCACATGCACATAACATAGATTTACACGGATATATACATGAATAAAAACAAATCTTTAAAAAATCTGCATGTTACATATCTAATTCTCATTCAGTTTCAGTGGGACAGTATTGTTGTTTCTAGATCATCTGTATGAACACTGACATAAGAACATACACAGCTTTTTTTCCTCTGGATGGTTTTCTATTTTAGAAAACATCTATTCAGACATCATCTAGTATAGTGTTTCCAGTTAGTGTTTTTGAATTGAGGCCAAAGGAAAGCTTTTACTGTAAATGAGATTCCTTAGTGTTAGTTGGTACATGACCTTGACCTTTTCAAGCCACATCAAAGGTGGTGATGCTTTCAAGTCCGAAAGTAGCTCATTCAGGAAAGCACGATGAATTAAAAAATCCATTATGTTCCACTTGCTTTGCTAGGTATGAGGATACAAAATGAACTAGGTTTCCCTTTGCCCTTGAGGAGATTTGTTATTGTAACACAGAGTAGCAACTTCTATGAAGGTCTACTGCCACATAAATTTAGTAAATTATTTGTTTTATTTTCCATTGCAAAAGGACTGATGAAGTACTGCAACTTGAAATGAACACATGTGTTTCAAATCCTTGCATAGCTTTTGTAAAAACCTTCTAGAGATGTGAAATTCACGAATGTTGCATAAAGTAATTGAGTTCACCTATGCTTCCAGAGTCTATGTTCTATTTTCATAACCATATAAAGGTAAGCATGTGAGTGGCATTGTGTGTACATCCTCAGACAAAGTTGCCTTTCACATGCTGTGGAGTTACCCTGGAATTTATCTACAGAAAATTTATATGAACAATTCCTGGCTTACACAAACTGCTAGATGTCTTCTGTGCCCATTATAGAGTTGATTTCAAAGCCCTTGTCAACATATAACCTACTACTTATTCTTTAAAATGCTGAGGGATTTAGAAATTTTAGACATTCCCTAAAAAGCATTTTTTCCAATACTTATTTTATAATGGAACACTCATACTTCTCTTCCTTGTTTAAAACAAGTCAGAGAAAGTTCTTTTCTTATTGCCAATAAAGATTATGTAACGTATCACATTTATTGCTTTTTTTAGTCTCCAGGAACATCAGAGTCAAATGAATAGCCAAAAATTAAGAATTTCATAAATTCTTTTAAATGTGTGTCCTTTCTCTATTGTCCTAGCTATTGAGATTTGGTTTTTATTTCAAATGATGGCCTGCTATTTTCTTTTAATTATCTGTAAATATTCACATAAAGTCAGAAGCACAATAAACAAATGTCATTCACTCACAGCCAAAAATGTTGGCTGTTAATGAGAGCATATAACTTTATAAATTTATTTATAAAATTTATTTGTAACAGAATACTGAAAATTGGAAACTAAACACCTAATTACTATTAAGATAAAAATCTAAATTATAATGACTAAATATTAAAATGTTAAGTTGGCAGAAGATAATTTCAATTTACAAAATTACAAATCAACTTAATCTCAAAGTACACAGTCTTCTCTGTTACTTTTTGTATATCCTAAATAGTGTCCTTATATAACAAGATCGTTTTATTAGAGCTCAGAAATGTTACTTTCCGTGTGTGTGTGTGTGTGCTGTTACTCCCTCCTTCATCACTTTACTTTTTAAGACAGTCTCATAGATCTGTCTATGTTAATTAGCAGTGAGCTCCAGGGATCCTCTTGTCCCCACCCCTTTAATACTGGGGCCACAGACATGTATCACCACATACTGCTTTTACAAACAGTTGGGGATCCAAATTCAGGTCCTTATATTTTCGTGATAGGCTCTTTACCAACGGAGCCATCTCCCAAGCCCTTAGAAGTGTTAGTTTCCTTCTACTTTGTGGGATGACATGGTAACTGTGAGAATTTAGAAAGCATGACAGGCAGCCTCACTCTTAATGAATGTATTCTGGAAAGATAGTGTCACAATGAAACTGGAAAAAAACCTTCCTCTTAAATCAGCCTAGAATCCCACCAGAGGAAAGTTTTGCTTGCCTGGAGCCTTGCCACAGGGGAATTCTTACTCTCAAACTTTGTGTACTGGATCACCTCCTGATGTTATAATAAGGTTAAGCTGTTTTTCTTTTTCAGGGAATGCTATATCTTGTCTGGCTGGAGGTTGACTGTTTTTCCTAAGGTAGAATCTTTTACTGTAGTTGTGCCTTTTATTAAATACTACCGTTGACCCAAACATTAGATAAGAAAATGCTTTTTAGTGAATGTCTAAAATTTCTAAATCCCTCAGCATTTTAAAGAATAAGTAGTAGGTTATATATTGACAAAGGCTTTAAAATCAACTCTGTAATAGGCACAGAAGACATCTAGCAGTTTGTGTAAGCCGGGAATTGTTCATATAAATTTTCTGTAGATAAATTCCATGTGGAGTTGAAAAGTTCTCCAATCTTTTTGGATATCATTTTTACCTGTGAATGCATTCTCTCCCTATATAAGTGGTTTTAACCTTTTTGGAAGTATGTTAAAGATGATTTTGAAATCTCCTTAAGAATACATGTTATGTCTCCAAAAGATACACAAATGCAGATATTTTGCTCACAATTCAGGCACATCTGTAACTTCCTAGAAGTTGATGTCTGTAATCCAACGTAACCCGAGGAGTCAGCCCCCTTAACTTCTGCTGCTACAAATGAAGCAGAGCTCCAATTTTGCAACTAGATAGTGAGTGGCATAAAGCGCTTGTTGTTTTTAATCACCATATTTGTTTTCTTTCTTTTCTCCTTAAAGTTTTCACTCTAGGTAATTTTGTCATCTGATATCTCAAGAGTAGCCAGTGCTGACTATGCTGAAATGGGATGGGAGAGTCCAGTAATAGGATGATTGGATTTGATTAGAAAATGACTGTGTTGGATTTTGTCAACAGTGAAGAAATTATCTGAGTGGACTTCCAAGTGAATTGAGCTTGATGACACTTCAGAGAAGATAATGATCTAATGCTGGCCTATTTGATGAGTCTCACTGAAAATAAGATGTTACATTTTGCTAGTTTTAAAGTCTTCTGCAAAACAGAGAGTCACTGAATGTTTCAGCTCCAAGTGATCTACTTAAATGAAATTTAATTTGGTTGTTTTTAATTTTACTTCTTACTGGCAAGTCTCAAAGTTGTTACATTTAAAGCATAATTTACTTCCTCTACTATATTTACTATTAAATACAGTTTACTGTTAAAAATAGATTACTTTGAGCACATGCTTCACAAATGTGTGAGCTGTGAACATTATCATGTATAGGAACTGGCTTAAATTATTTTGATTGGCTAAAAATATAGAGACACAAAAACTTTCTTTTTCTTTTTTTTAAAAATTAATAATAATTATTTTAATTTTATGTGTATAAGTGTATTGCCTGCACGTATGTAGGTGCACCTGTGTTGTGCAGTGCCCACAGAGGTCAGAAGAGGACATCAGATCCCCAGGAACTGGAGTTATGGACAGTTGTTAACCATCATGAGGGTGCTGGGAATTGAACATGGATCCTCTGCAAGAGCAGCCAGTGTTCTTAACCCCTCAGTCATCTCTCCAGCCCCCAAAGCTGTCTTTTTCCTGATCCAACATATGCTTTTGTAATATGAATCAGTTAATATATAGTTGACAAATGGGGATGTCAATAGATTCTGGCAATCAATCATATTATATGTTATTTTTCTCAGTTCATTAATGTTTTAGCAGCTGAATTCTAAGTCCATTCACAGTCGATTACGGCAAGCTCTGAGAAAAGCAGTCCTTTGTTCAATGCCCACTCACTCTTCCTTTCTGTCTGCAGGGACCAAAGCTGATGGTTCCTTGTGATTCTTAACCTTCTTAAATTTTCAAACCCTTTTAATAACTCCTGGACTTTTGTTCTCCCATTCCAACTAGCTGTTGTTAAAATATATAGAACTCTGTACATGAAGACCTTCCTTACCTGAAATAAATAAATGACTAAATTAAAAGTTTTGCTTTCTTTCCCCTGACATATGAAACAGAGATGACTGCATATTATCAAGTTTGGTTCTTTACATTTTGCATAGCTACACACTTATTGTAACATATTTAGTTAAAATACTAAAATACTGGTAATGACACTACGATTGATTGTAACATTGAAAAACAAAACAATCACCTAAAGAATTTAAGTGGAGTTTTTGTGTAGATTATTCAGACAATTGTCTTATTTCTGAAATTCACTTGATTCGTAGATTGAACCCAGGGCCTCCCCCTTGATAGACAAGTGCTTGACCACTGAGCTACATCTCCAGATCTATAAATGCTTTTCTAAGCATTAAAAAGAGCATTTTGCTTTCTCAAGTTCAAGGACTTAGTACTTCAGAACCCAGTGGTCTAACTCATACAGTCCAGGAAATGAAAGTCAGACTTTTCTTTTGCTTCATTTCATTGCTCTTTACTTTTATTTATTCATTTGTTTTTTGAGGCCGAGCTTCATGTAGCCCAGGCTGGCCTTGAACTCGTTATGCAGCTGAGGATGACTTTGAATTTCAGGATCCCCCAGTTTCTACCTCCTTAGTGCTGGCATTACAGGTGTGTGCTTACCTTTATGCTTGACTTAGACTTTGCCTTTTAATTCTTATGACCCACAACAAAGATGCTGACATGCCAGCTGCTCTTTGATTTCCGTTTTGCTTCCTTTGCTATCAGGACCCCTTGGCAGTGAGCTGCTCAACTATTTGCCAGCTTCCCATAACTCCTGTTTCCTGGATGACGTTTTGGCCCATCGCTTTCTTGTATGAGACTTTGGAATAGGATGCTTCCTTCTTTTCTGGACAACTTCTGACCTAAAATGCAGACAAGATGCCCAGATCATCAGCAGTGGTCTTAGGCCCTGGGGCCACCTTAAGGATTGAAGCCTCGCACTAGTATGGTGATAGAGGATTGTGGGGCTCCTGTACCTTCCCTAAGATGTGCCCTTTGTACTTCTTTTTTCTTGTTTCTTTCTTTCTCTCTCTTTTTTGAGACAGGTTTACTCTGTAGCTCTAGCAAACTAGGAACTTGCTATGTAGACCAGGCTGATTCAGTCTCACAGAGATCTGCCTCCCCCTGCCTCTCAAGTACTCTGATTAAAGTTGTGTGTCACCATGCCAGGCTGTACTGCTTTTTCTTAAATATTTCAGTCACTTACTAGCCAATGAACATAAATTATGAATGATATTATGTATTGTTATTAACAGAAAAGACTGACCGAGTTACATTTTGAGATATGTGAGACGGCGTCCTTATCTTTCTTTTCCTCTTTGACACATACACCACACATGCACATGTATAGAAGGACACAGGCACACGCAAGTGAATATACATTCCGATTTGTGAGAAAACTCAGTGTTCATGTGACATTATACCAGAAATATTTTTGTATAATTACAAAGGATAACAATTTTGCAGTGTGAACTGTGGGAAGACAAAAAAAAAAAAAAAAAAAAGGAGCTCTACGTAAGAGTTTTTCAGTGTGCAAACATACAATGCCCCCGAAACAAACAGAAAAACAAATGGGGGGCATAAAAAAACTGAATTTGGCAGAAGAATATTAATGCTATTTTTGTATATCTAGTAAGTAAACCTTCAAGAGCAGGGAGGGGAAAGTTTGGTGTACAGAGCAATTTCTCCTCTCATCAGAAGCTGCTCCAGGTCTCCCCAGCTTTCTAGACCTAGCTCTGGTAGGAAACCATCACTGATCCCCAGTAGGAATGGCCTTCTGTCCTTTATGCATTCACTAAGACAAGGGCTGTAGGGAGTGAGGTGTTTGTCCTAGGCACAACATTTAAAGCCCTCCCCCACCTCAAGCTCAGTAATGAAAAAAGATCCTTTAATGAAATATTTTAATTGGTATGCTAGGGAGTGTGGACCAGACTCTTGTTGTTTTTTAAAATGAAATTATATTTTGCTCTTATCTCTATTATACTAGCATTCAAATTGTGTTTACAAAAGCCCATTTCCCATAGGGCAGTAGTCATTTCTGTGCTCCTCGTGGGTCTTTGATCATGTTTTAATTATGAGGACCTCTTGAAAAGTATTGAACTGATAAAAGGGTTTTTGCAGGAATGTACTAGAGGAAGGACTGCAGGAATGCGTTTCATTGTGAAATTCAACTATAGTTAAACACTAAGAGAATGAAGAGCATTTTGAAAATAATTACAATTTACTACTTGGGGAAAAATCATATGGTTTCTCACTGACTTAAAAAAAAATCCTGTGAGACACTTAAGAGACTGGAACCTGCAACACTGTAGTACTCTGCCCTACATAGAGTGTTTGCTTTTAATCTTCACCTAACCCTGCAAGGCTGGTATTCTTATCTCTACTTTGAAGAGAGATTGAGAAGTGATTTACCTAAGGAGTGACAGGCAGATAATGGCAAAGGCCGGCTCTAACCCCAGTTTTCTCTGCCAGAGTCCAGTGCCCATTCTGTTACTACAAACACTGGGTCCCAGGACTGAGAGAGAAGAAACAATTTTGAAGAAAGTATAGCAATATCTATTGTGTTTAGGAAACAATGTAGGCAGCTTCCCAAACACAGCATTTCACCAACCATTCTCATCCTAAAACGTTCTGTGTTTCTGAGTGTGTCTGAGTGTCTGACTCGTGTGTGCGTGTGTGCTTCAGACACTGCACAGGGTATTTTATGTGTTTATTTTTGTAGAACGCAATTCCCAGTTGAATACAAGTTGCTATGTGCAACTTTATCACTAATATTTGTGCAGTATTTTGCAAAGCAGCAGGCCATACATTTGCTTTTTTTATGAGAAGAAACATTTGGGCAAATCTTTGCATTTTCAAGAGAAAAAGTTTATTTCTGTGTGAAGTATACTTATAGGGCTGGAGTTAGGAATTAAGTTTAATGGATTTCTTTTTTACATTTAGGAGAAAATCTATAACGGCATTAAAAAATTTCCTTTGACAAATGTTTGAGAGCCTATAACTGCTTCACATACAGTTTTCCCTCAGTATATAGTAAACACATAACCAAAATCACAAACGTGTATTTTTGGCCAATCTAGTACAAGATTTCTTAAGAAAATGGATTATCCATATTGCTGGGTGCCCCAGAATTTCAAAAATCCCGTCTTCTCGCTGATAGCTAACTTCCACAGAAAGCTTCCCCCTCAATAACAACTAATCCTCAAAGAAATTCAGCCTTCAACTTGGTGGCTTGAATCGGCCACCAGTAGCTAGGGAACCTCTAGAGCGGCTTGTTTGCGAGTTCAAGGCTTTCCCAGGGGGCCCTGCAGGTGTCTTGGGAGACGGTGCGGGACTGCCTACGTCACGCTGCGGGCACCTGGAAGGACTGCACCCCAGGGTCTCCTCGGACCCCCACCGGAAGCGGAGCCCTCGCCGAGGCCCCGCCCCTCCTGGGCAGGTGTCAGTCTGCAGCCCGCGGCGCCCCCCGCCCGCCCCTCCCCCGCGCCCCGCTCGCGCCGGCAGTCGCCAGCCTCGGCCGGTTCTCGCGAGATCCGGCCGCCGAGCGCTCGGGGCCTTTTCAAATCGGGATCCGTTACCGCTCCGCTGGCCGCCGCCATTGTCGCGCTCGGAGCCCTCAGCGCGGCCGAGGCGGAGCCAGCGCGGGATGGCGGACGCCGACAAGCCCGAGGCGGCAGCGGGCGACGACGGTCCGCAGCAGCACCCGGCCGAGCGGCGAGACGCGGAGCCCGAGAAGCCGCCGCGCAGCAGCAGCGCCAACGGCGTTAAAATGTATTGTGTCCCCCCGGGCCGGGCCGGGCGCGGGGCGGGAGGCGCGGGGCGGCGGCCGGGGCGGCCGGTGGGGCCGGTCGGCCCGTCGGTCAGTCGGCCGGCCGGTCGGTCAGTCGTCAGCCCGCGCGGTCGCTCGGCCCGGGTCGCCCGAGCAGGTGCAGCGCAGGCCTCCCGGCCCGGCCGCCCTCGGCGGGTGGAGACCGGTCCCCTTTAAAGGCCCGCAGCGAGCCTCATCACTAGGAGGACCTGGGATGACATCATCCGACATTTCCTCTCCCGGCCCCCATTCCTAGCCCTACAAGTGTATGCTGTTTGCTAACGGTGCATTCGTTTCTCAAGTGATGTATGCCGAGAGGAAGTTCCACAACGTGCTGGTAGACCGAGTCCATTGTCCCCCGTGACTTGGCTTGGGGTACTTTTTTTAAAAGGAGGATTGGGCTTCCCCACCCACTCGGTGATGTTTGTCTACCCGGCAGGCTATTTTAAATCAAACTCAATGTGTGGAGGCCTTTATTTTGCTATAATGGTAGACTGATACGCCGTAATACAACATAATATAAATTTGTGTTTGGCAGAGTTAGGAATGGAACCCAGGGCTTCGTGCTTGCACGCTAGGCAAGAGCTAGACCCCTGAATCACATCAGCAACCCTTAAAATACAATGTTTGTAGTAGAAGAAAACCCACTCTTTTCAGGTCGGGTGTGTCATCAGTGTAGACAGTTCAGTTCCTGTAAATCCACATGATCTTCAGTTATTAGGCAGTGAGATAGGAATATATTGTGCTCCCCTCTCCTTGTTACGTGGGGCGATGTGAAGTCAAACATTTATTCTTGTATGCCTCATTCTATAAAAAGAAGTTGAAAGGATACCAATAATTTCGTGAAAACACCCTTTACCTTCTCAGTTCTGCCCCATAGAAAAGAGTAAAGATGTGCTTATTTTGAAACAGGTATCTGCTTTTTTGACTTCGCTGTATGTGGAAATGTTTGAGATAGTTATGGAACCATCTGGACCATTTGGAATTGAATGAATTGATGAATGCCAGTGAGGTGGGGCTGCTCTCCTCTGCATCCTTAGGACAGTCTCTCTTTGGATGACATCATTAGACATTTTCTCTTAACCACTGACATTGTATTTAAAATTGTATTTGCCTGGGGCCCATTCTCAGCTTTAGAAGTCTAATGCTTCTTGCTTACTAAAGTGTATTCACTTTTGAATGAATGTGGAGAGGAAGTTTAATAATGTGCTGTTAGACCACATTCATTGGCTAGTACTTTGAATAGGAATTTTGCTCTCCTACCCACCTGGTGATCCTTGAATAGGCTGCATCTTCTGGGAAAGTATGAAAGATTGGAACCCAGTGCAGTTTGTTCCTGGATGGAAGGTGTGCATGCATACACCTCTAGCCATTGAGAAATCAGAAAGCAACTGAAGCTCTTTCTGTCATGCCTGCCAAATTGCAGGTTTTCAGAACCTTAAAAATATAGGCACACTTAAAAATATAGTCAGCGTGCATATCTTTGGATTCTGTATGCATCGATTTAATCATGATGAAAATATCCCCTTGCCAAAACTGTATCTGTATTAAAAATATACAGAACTTTTTCTTTTCATTTACTGAGCATATATATATATATATAATTTTAGGTACTATAAGTAATCATGGCTTTAAAATGTGTGGGAGATTGTATTTAATTCATATGCAAATGCTATGCCATTTTATATAAGGGACTTTTTTTTTTTTAAATCTCTGGGGCTGAGTGGGGCTGAAGAACCAGTCCTCTGTGGATGGATACTGAAGGATGATTGGTATGGACCATTAATGTATATCTAAGCATGAGTGTGTTGTCCCTTTTCTCTTGAAGAAAATAACTGTTGAATGTTGGTACCTTTGTACTATGATGCTGGTACTTCCACTAGATCTAAAAAACTATAGTCTCTTTTACAGTAGCATTGTAGGAGAGGAGAATAGGTGGAAAAAGAACCATCTTCTAATTTGGGGAGAGAAGAATGTAAGGCAAAAAATTGTTAGTAGTAAGAACAGATTGTTTCCATATTACTTCAAATTCATTTCCTTATTTCCCCAAGGCTGAGTAGAAACTAATGTACTCTTAAGAGATTTTTTGTTATGTCTATTTCATAAAGACATAAGATGGGCCAGCATGGCATATTCACATTAAACGTGTAAATCTTACATGAATCTACTGTGACCCAGCAGAGATGGTTAACAAGCCTAAACCTTATTATGCTTTTAATGATAAGAATTCACTAAATAAATCTTGATGACCAGATGTTGTTTTATAATATATACTATTTAGAAATGAATGCTGCTGGCATCAGGATTGTGGAGACTTGTTTAAGTTAATTCACAGTCATTGAAGGCAGAGACTGCTGCCTTTTTACTCTTTGTACCTTAAGACCTTATCATGAAAAAGTCCAATAAGTGTTGAAGAGCTTTCATGATCAAGAAACTCATGCAGAAGATTTAGTTGGTATGTTCACATGCTTTGAAAAGATTTTAAAGATGCCTTTCTGTTTGTCTATGTGAATTGGAAGGAAAGCAGCAATCTTCTTGTGACTCTTCATTATTCATATATACTTAAAATCTTCAAGTATTTGGGTATTGAGATATCTATCTATCTACATAGATAGATAGATATATTTATAGTACTTATAAAATATTAACTTTGGGGCAAGGTAGAGTGTTTCCTAATAGAGTGGCAGTTTTATCCTGTAAGTAAAGATCAGAACTGGGATTCTTTTTTCCTCAGCTTTTGCTGAGGTATAACTGAAAAACAAAACTGGTATATATTTAAGATACATGACATGATTTACTAGGAATATATTATGCAATGGTTATTATAATCAAGCTAATTAATACACCATCATGTCATACAGCTAGCACTTTTTGTGAGTGTTGAAATACCTATGTATTCTCAGGAAATTTCAGGTATGCAGTGAGTTTACATTGTCTCCAGACCTTATTTATTTAAAACTATAAGTTTGTAACCTTAGGCCCACATCTCATTTCCACTCAACCTCTTGACTTCTGGTAATGATCCTCCTACTCAGTGATTCTTTGAGTTTTATTATTGACATCATGCTGTATCTGGCTTATTTCACTTAGCGTCATGTCCTCAAGATTCAACTAGGTTGCTGTAGATATCAAGATTTCCTTTTTAAGGCTGAATAGTATTCCTGTGTGTATATATACATCCAGAATATATACGTGCCCACATCCACCTTTCTTTTTACTCATTCATGGGTCAGCAGACAGTTTAGTTCTCTGTCTTGGTTATTGTGAATGATACAGTGAACATAAGAGTGCAGAGAATGCTTTTTTCCCCTTTTGGGTAAGTACACAGAAGTGGAATTGCTAGGTCATCTGATAATTTGGTTTCTGATTTTCTTTTGAGACACTTTCATGTTTTCCCAATATATACTCCCACCAACTGTGTAGAAGTGTTCACTTTTCTTCACATCCTTGCCAGCACTTGTCATCTTTGACATTTTGATAATAGCCATTCTTATATGTGTGAAGTGATACCTCATTGTAGATTTCAGTTCCATTTCCCTGATCTTTAGTGATATTGAACACCTTCTCATAAACTGATTGGCCATCTTTATATCTCCTGTAGAAAAGTATTAATTTAGGTTCTTTCCCCAGAGGGCACCAGATCCCTTGAAACTGGAGTTGTAGACATTTCTTAACAGCTAAGTGGGCACTGGGAATTGAACCTGGGTTCTCTGCAAGATCAGCCAGTGCTGTTCACTGCTGAGCCATCTCTCCAGCCCCCTTTCCCCAGTTTTAAATTGGGTTATTTGTTTTGGATTTTTTTCTGTATATTTATTTGTGTAGGTTCCTCATATACTTTGATATTAATCTGTAGTAGGATATCTGGTTTGCAGATGTTTTCATCCATTCTGTAGGTTGCCCTTTCATTTGGTGTTTGCTTGCTGTGTAGAAGCCTTTTCGCTTGATGTATTGCCACTTGCTTGCTTTTGCTTTTATTACTGCTGTGCTTTTGGTGCCATCCAAAAAATAATTGTCAAGACCTAAGTCATTGATCTTTGTGCTGTGTGTTTTTCTTTTTTTTAAAATTTAGTTCATTATTTATTTTATGTGTTATATGCATGTATTGCCTGCATGTATGTAGAGGTACCTGCAATGCCAGAGAAGGTCAGAAGAGGGCGTTTAATCCTTTGGACCTGGAGTTATGGAAGATTGTTAGCTTCTTGTTGGTGCTGGGAATCAAACTCATGTTCTTTGCAACAGCAGCCATCTCTACAGCCCTCTGTATGGTTTTTCTTAGACTTAGTTGGTTTCAGATGTCTTTTGTTCATTTGAGGTTATTTTTTTTCCCATGTACTGTAAAATAAGAATCCAATTACATGGTTTTTTTGTTGTTGTGTGTTTTTTTTTTTTTGTACATGGGCATCAGTTTTCCCATCATTTATTGAAGAGACTGTCCTTTCCCTGTTGTACATTACTGACATATTTGTCAAAGATAATTGATTATATATATTTCAATATATCATGGTTTTCTATTCTAACTCAGGTTCTTGTCACCTCTTTTGAGTAACACTGCAGCTGCTTGTATTTGGGGAATGGGGAAGAGTAATGCTATGCATTGAACCCAGAACCTTATGCATGCTAGAGAAGTGTTCTGCCGCCGAGCTGCATTGCCAGCCTCTTCTTTTCTGTTCTGCTGCTTTTATCTGTTTGTCTGTTTATATGCCAGTGCCATATTGTGATTGCTATGGCTTCATAATTAAAATAAGGAAATGTGTTGCCTTCTCCTTTGATCTTGTTATTGTTTTAGTTTTTTGAAGTCTTTGGTATCTGTGTACAAATTTGAGGATTTCTTTTTCTGCTTTCATGGAAAACGACATTGGAATTTTGGCAGCACTGCACTGAATTAATAGATTATTTAGGGTAATATGGTCAGTTTGAGAACATTGATTCTTCTAGTCCACAAATGCAAAATATCTTCATTTATTTATGTCGTTTTCAGTTTCTTGCATGGATTTAATTTTTTGGATTTACTTATTTTAATTTTATGTTATAAATGTTTTGCCTGTATGCATATGAGTGTACCATGTTGTACAATGCATGCACAGGCCACAAGATGGTATCAGATCCCCTCTAACTGTAGTTACAGATGGTTGTTAGTTACAGTTGGGTGCTGGGAACAGAACTCAGGTCCTCTATAAGGGAAGACTGTACTCTTAACTGCTGCTCCTTCTGTAGACTCTTTCATGGGTTTTTAAAAATACCAGTTCTGTGTCTTTGTTGCCTCTTTAATTTTACAGACAATATGGGTACGGCTTCTCTGTCATGTCTGAAAGACACTAGCAGAAGGTATCCTGCTTTTCTTGCTCCTACAATCTCTCTGCCTCCTCTTCTGTGATGTTTCCTGAGCCTTAAGGTGTGGGAGTTGTATTTTATTTTAATTGAATTTTTGTACATTTCATGCAAAATATCTTGGTCATCTTTATACCCCTTCCCTGTCCATACCCTCTCATGTCCCCTGCCCTGGATTTCACACATTCTGATATATATGTTAAGGCATATTGAGTCAAGTTTGTGTAAGTTCATCCACTGGTGTAGTCAACCTATGTAGAATCTCTTCCCTAAAGAAGATCAAATCTCCCTCACCCAGCAATAATCAGCTGCTAGTAATTCTTGTTTCAACCTTGGCTCTTATAATCTTTCTGCCCCCTCTTCCTCAATAGTCCCTGAGCTATGAGTGAGTGAGATTTAATGTAGGGGTCCAATCCAAGGACACACACTCTTCAGTCTCTTATTCTCTACATTTTGGCCAATTGTGATCTTCTATGTGCAGAGTACTCTGTTGCGTGAGGAAGCTTTGGTGGTGATAGTTGAGAAAGGCATTAGTATTCTCTCTACCCCCTATTCTACTGTGTTTCAGGAGCCTAGGTGTAGAGGTTCCATTGTAGAGGTGTCATATAAGACTGGGCATCTTTCAGATACTTATTCTCTCTTTGTGACCTGTTGTGGAAATCTGTTAATAGTCTTCATCAGTTGCAAAAAGAAGCTTCTTTGATGAGTGGTGAATAGTATACCTGCCTGTAAATATAAGGATCCACCTTTAGCATGCAGTAAGAAATTTTATTTGTCAGGGCTGGAGAGATGGCTTAGCAGTTAAGAGCACTGACTGCTCTTGTAGAGGATTTGATTCCCAGCAGCCAAATGGTGGCTAGCCATCAATAACTCCAGTTCCAGGGGATCTGACACCCTCTTTTGACCTCTAAGGGCATTGCATGACAGGGGTGCATTTATATACATGTAGGCAATACACTCATACATATTAAATAAAAATAATAAAATATTTTTAAAAAGAAATTACATTTGTCTAGGGATATTACAGAGGTAGGATTTTCTCTTACGATCTATGACCTCTCCAGCCATGTTCATTTGGTTGTGTTTACATTGCCATATATGAATCTCTCCCATTGAGAGGGCTTTAAGTTCAGTTAGATAGCTGTTGATAATACTCTAGATAAAGTGCCACTACTGCACTGCTACAGTTCCTTGTCCACCACAGTAATTATGGGCACAACATGCTATAGTGGGGGTTGCATTTTAATCATATCAGTTAGGACTGGAGACCCCATAATCACCCATTTTCTTCCTTTGGACCAGTTGTGGTTCTCTGTAATAATCATCATGTTTTATAAAATGAAGCTTCTTTAATGAGGGAGTGAGAGCTACATTTATTTGAGTTTAAGGACAAGTTTAGGGCAATTAAAGTCTACAAATCACAATGACTGGCCCAGCAAGATATCCCTAATGATGCAATAGTGGTACTTCTATCTTGTGGGTCACCAGTAACCCTTTAGTAGGAGGAGAGGATTCACACATGGTACTGTAAATGGTAGCCAAATAGCTGTGGCTGGAGAGACTATAGAAGAGGACCTACTAAATAATTTTTTTAGAGGTTTTTTTTTTTTTTTTTAAAAATCAGGAAAAAAATGTGGAATTTTGTTAGTGTTTTTCTGTATTTACTGAGAGTATCATTTAAGTTTTTGGCGTTGTTCATCAGGAGTTCATTTGGAGTCTGTTCATCAGGAATATTGGCCTGTAAATTCCTCTTTCTTCTATATTTTAAATGTTGGCTTTCTAAAATGTTTTGGAAGAATCTCCTCTTTCTCCCCTTTTCTTATAATTGATTAATTCAGTTATTCTCTTTCTTCTTGATTTGGTCTTGGTGAGCTATATATTTCTAGAAACTTAGCCATTTCTTGTAGATTATCCAGGTTGGGGGTTCATAGTAGTCTCTTATTCCTTGTATTTCTGTCATTCAATTCTAACCTCTGAGTTTGTCTTCTCTCTTGTTTGAGTATAGTTTAATATTGGTCAGTTTTATTTATCACGTCAAAATAATGTAATCAATTCATTGCTCTTTGCAGTCTTTCTGGAGTACTTCATTTATGTGTCCTGACATTTACTGTTTCCTTACTTTATTGACTTTGTGCTTCACTCTTCTTTTTTTCTGTTTCCTGAGGTATGCAGTTAGGGTGTTTGAGATCTTTCTGTTTTTCTAAATGTAGGTATTATTCGCTATAAATTTTCTACCGGGTCTTTTCCTCTGGTACTGGGATTAATATTGAATCTCATATGAATATTATACTCTTAAAAAGTCACATAATAATATTATGATTATTTCTTGTTGGGTATTGATTTTTTTAGATATTGATAATTTGGAAAATTGTAACTGAGTCTCAAGAAAAACAAAATTTATGAGTTTTCTGGGGTCTTCAAGTACATTAAGTGGGAGAGGTTTGTTAAAATTAATAATTTGAGAATAGTATATGGAATTTTGGATGTTGTATTTTGATTGTCAATTGTCTTAAGAGTTTTCATGTTTATTTTTTTTCTTTGTCACCATAGCATAGGACATAGAATTCAGGAATTGTGTAATTAAGAGCTAGATTCTTAATAGCCAGATCATCCCTCTAGCTGCTAAACTAATATGCCTTCCATAAGTAAGTTAGACATTATAAATAAACAGTTCAGTAGTATTTTTAAGAGAAAACTTTACTTAGAGAAAACTTTAAAAACTTTCTTGTCTTCCTTTGAGTAAACATAAAGAAAATATTCTATTGTACTTTTAAATGAATCATCAGAGTATTATAAGCAAATTTTTTTCACATTCAGGTTAACTTCAGCCAGGTGAAGAGTAGAGGGACTTTATGAGTACTTTAGAATTTTGTACATTTTAAAAGATCTATCCAGGAAGAAAATAGACAGAGAAAGGATATTGTCCAAAAACAGTATGGATATCTGCTTACCTGTTCCCAGAGTTGGAATCATTTGCTGAATTCAATGTAAACCCATTATTATGCAAATGCTTCCTTAGGGGGATTAAAAAAGATTTGATGTGTCTGCTGCAGCAAGGAACCAGAGAAGAGGCCTCTGTGCCTTTGGGCTGCTTGCTTCTGTTTTCAGAAATACCAGTGTGTTTACACAGAGAGGTGCTTTCTAGAGTTTCGACTACCCCTTCCAGGTCATGCCTTTTCTTATGAAAGTGAATGTTTGATAGTGAAGATGCCCTGTAAAGGTCTGAAAATGAGGTAAAGCAAGCTTTGTAGTAATATTTCTTCCTTGATTATAACAACTTTTCTGAAAGATGGTCCTGTTAAGGTCTGAAAATGGGGTAAAGCAAGTTTTGTAGTAATATTTCTTCCTTGATTAAAACAACTTTTCTGAAAGATGGTGGCACCATCTGTTCAGATGCATATGGGTTCAGTTTGCTTATTTTTTTATTTTTATTTTGTTTTTGAGATAGGGTCCTTATTATGTAGCCCTGGCTGGGTTGGTGCTCACTAACTACTATATAGTCTAGACTGAGCTTGAACTCTTGATAATTCATCTACCCCAGTCTCTTGAGTGCTGGAATTCTAGACATGTACCATCTTTCTCAGTGAGTGTGTATGTGTGTGTGTGTATGTGCATGTGTGCATGAATTTACCAGAGGTTAATTTAAGATGTCCTCCTCTGTCTCTTGCCATCTTGGTTTCTGAGACATGGTCTCTTAGGAACCGTGAAGCTCACTGATGTGGCTAGAGTGGCTGGCCATTGAGCTCCAGGAATCTATCTCTGCTCCTGTTGTTGGGGTTGTAGTCTTGTTACCTGTGGGTACTGGCAATGCAAACTCGGGCATTAATGCTTGTACAGGAAGCAATTTACCCACTGAGCTATCTATCTTTCTACCCCCTGGAGTGTAGATTCTTATCTCTTTATTTTAAAAAATGACTTTTATCTAGCATACATTACATTCAGTTACTGTTTTAGATTTTGCTGTGGATACCAAAGGAGAAAGGTTTTATTTTCATAGTTTATGTATTTTATTTATGACTGTGTTGTTAACTGTTCAGGAGAGAAGTGTCAGAGAAGTTTACCATATTACAAATTAAGTAAATACAGTGAGAAGTTTGTTTATAGACTCCCGAATTACTTGATTTAGCATTTATAGTCTGGATTATAATACTTGGCCTTTGTTAGTAATTCATGAGGCTTTAAAATATTCTTAGAGCCAGGTGTGGTGGGTGATGTGTACCTTTAATCCCAGTCCTTGGGAAACAGAGGCAGTCAAGATCTCTCTCTGGGGCATTGAGGTTAGCTTGTTCTCCATAGTGAGTTCCAGGCGGGTAGGGAGACACTGTCAAAAAAAAGCGAAGAACACACATACATACATACATACACAAAACAAATTCTTAGTGATTTTCACTCATAAATGTTTGGGAAAAGTGCTTTAAAATCATTTTGTTAATGAAATAATTTTAAATTGACTAAAGTATTTAGAGATTTAAAAGAAATCCTTTTTTTCTTTTCTGTAAACAGATTACTTTTGAGGAATGGGGAGACAGCACATTTGGGAAAGTGCTGTCTTACAAGTATGTGAATCTGAGTTTTATCTCCAGAACCCATGTAAGAATGCTGGGCATGGTGGTGTAATGCTAGCACAGGGGAGGTGGAGACATGAGGATCCTTGGGGCTCCCTGGCAAGCCAGTTTAGCTAGTTTGGTGAGCTTCAAGCAAGTGACAACTGCCTTGTCAAAGGACATGGATGGACTTCTTAAGATTGGTACTTTAAAAGTTGTCCTCTGTCCTCCATAGGCTTGCACACACATGTGTACTCAACTGGCACCTATACATGTGCTCACACAGTGAACACATACATATACTTGCATATTGGTTTTTAAAGGCAAACTGTATTTTTAAATATAAATCCAGATTTTTATCTGTAGGGTTCACTTTAAGTGTATACCTGTATCTTATAAATTAATTTTTTTCCAACTAGGCCTCTTAAAAATGATAAATTCTGACTCATGATTTAATTGCCTCTTCCCTCCTGAACTCTATCCCTTCATTATAGGTACTTCTACTAATAAATTTGATACAATTCTATGACATGAGTATATGTGGTAGTCTTGTAGTCTCTATCTCCTTAGTGCTGGGAATATAGGTGTGAGCTACCATGCCTGAAATATTAGTTGATTTAAATTTTATTTTTAAAATTTAAAAACTATTTGTGTGTGTATTGTACATATGTGGTTGTATGAGCCATGGTGTGTTTGTTGAGGTCAGAGGATAGCTTTCTGTAGTCAGTTATCTCCTTCCCCCTTCCCTCTTTAATGTGGGTTTTCTGGGATTGATTTCAGGTTATCAAGCTCTTTCAGCAGGTGTTATCTTGCTGGCCTGAATTAGTTTTTTAGAGTGTTGAATGAAACCTAGGAAGTTAATTCTGTCTTAAGTGTAATGGTTTTACATACTGTGGAAATAACTTACCCTGCTACCGCCATAGGTTGTAATAATACTTAGTAAGTATTATGCTGGGAAAAATTGGGGATTTGAATGCTTACAACTATTTGGTATAGAAGAAAATATGTCATTGTTAAACAAGAGACTGAAATTTGGTTAATATGCCCAGATCCTTCTCTTGAAATGACAGTAGGTATTTTCAGAGCTCTCAGCTGACTCTCCAGCTTCTTGGCTGAGGTCTAGCTTAATTGGGCATTTTGTGATGTGACAAATATGAATGATTGATTGATCTAATACAGTGTTCCATTCTTAGAAGTTTAACTGAAGATGTTTTGTTTGCTTTCTAATTCATAGGGAGAATGATGAATCTGTGAAAGAAGATAAATCTGACTTAAAAGAAAAGTCTACAGGAAATAAGAAGGCCAATCGATTTCATCCTTATTCAAAAGATAAGAATTCTGGCACTGGAGAAAAGAAGGGTCCAAATCGCAACAGAGTTTTCATTAGCAACATTCCCTATGACATGAAATGGCAAGCTATTAAGGATTTGATGAGAGAAAAAGGTAACGATTCCTGAAATAACCTACTGTTGGATAACTTTGTGTAGGAAGGGGGGAAACTCAGCAAACTTTTTTATTCCTCTTAGCCACACAGACTCGAAAAATGACTTTTATTTCTTGACGTGAATTAATCTTTTCCTTTTCTTCCACTTGGCAATTTCATTACAAGGTAGTATGGATAAATGAAGTATTTTTCTTTTTGCCATTTTAGTGGGATAGTAGTGAAGCCAGCATTTGCATGCCACCAAGAATTTTGTTAACGTGATTGCTTTGTCTAGTTGAAGTTCTTATAGATTTTAAAAGGACTATTGCATTAGTTAAGCAATGCATTTAGCGTGTTAATGTATGTATAATAAGGTCTGATTTTTTTTTTTTTTCCCAAAAGCTGTTTTTGGTGGAGTCTGGAATCTGGCTGTGGAATTCATTTTGTTTGCATTGTCACGACTGCCATGATGCTGTCTTTGCAGTTCTGTACTAAATTTGTGTTACTGCTGCTGCAGTTTTGTTTTCAGAATAATCTGAAAACTTTCATCTTATACATATGGTTGGTTTTGGGGAAAAACAATTTTAATACTTGATCTTGTAAAAGTTAGTTCTGTTATCTCTTGAAAAATTGGTTTCAACAGTCCTGCAAACTATGTACTTGGCTTTGAGGGTGATCTTCTCTAATAAATTTTTTAAAAATTGCATTGGTGTATCTGTTGTAAGGTGACAACTATTTGATTGGTTTTATTCATTGACTTTATTTAGAAGTGTGTGGCTTGCTGTGAAGCATGACTTGTAAATTTAGTTTACTGATGGCAAACATGATTGAAGACATTCAGGTAGAAAGTCACCTTAAAACAGCTGTTGTGTGTAGGCTGACCAAAGTTATGTGAAAAGTGCTAATGTTGTTAATATGACAGGCTGAGGACCATTTGTATGTATATGTGCATTTGTTCACCAACTACATCACGCTGGCCAAAATATGCTCTGCAGTATGAATTGGGTTAATATGGTTGTTAGTTTTTTAGAGAATGTGGATGATGTATATTTCTGAAAATTAGTTAAATTTACATAGCTACTGATAGGAGGTATGTTGATCTGGTTTTGATTGTTGGTGAATAATAGGTGCTTTTCTGTAGAGTTGTGCACAGGTGTGCAGTAAAGCAAGATACTGGTGTTTAAATGTATTGTTTCTTGGTATCTTCCTTTTGTATGTCTTATGTAGTTGGTGAGGTTACATACGTGGAGCTCTTTAAGGATGCGGAAGGAAAATCAAGGGTAAGTGCTGTGGGCAATAATCTGCTTGAGGTTTAAAAGTTCCTCAGCAGTTTACTTTTTGTATAATACTTGTATCAGATTTTTGGAAACTTAAGTTTCATTTTGTTTTACTTTATTATGTAAGATTTGAGGTTTTATACTAGCAAGTATGACACATGCCAAACAATCTAGCTGCCTGGAAGGAATGGGTCTTGTAAATGCTCATAATGGGCATTCATTTTTCTAATGCTTTAAGGTAATGCTTTTTCTTAGCCAATAAAATTTTAATACAGGAATTTTTTGTTGTATTTTGATGTCTTTAGGGATATTCTAAAAGTCACTGAATTGATAATATTCCCTAGGAGTTTTATGAGAGGCTATGACTTAAAGGTGTTAATTTAGAATATAATTTTGAAACTTTTATTGAAAAGTTTAATTTGGTAGCCTGAAGGACTACATGAGAGGCAGCGCTCTGACCAATTGGTATGCATGATATTGATGATTAAATTGACATAGAAGGTTGATAATAGATTTTGATTTTTAGCAACAAGAGTTCTGTACATATATTGAAGAATACAGTGGAAAGCTCTTAACAGTGTCTTATTCACAAAAACTGGTTGGGTTCATGAAGAATGAAACCTTTGTCATCACATTCAAATGGCACTTTGAATAGTAATCACAAGGAATTATTTTTTAAATGATCCTATAAGTTTCTTTAACATAGGTGATTTATTTTACATGCTTATAACCAGATGCCTCTAAGTTGTGTGTAGCCAGTTTTAATATAATAAAGAACTTTATTAAAAGTAAAATTGTTTATTTTCTATTTTGATTAGGTTTGAAAATATACACAATGTATCTTTTTGGAAAATATTTATAACTGTGCAAGGACAGGTATTTTGGAGCCTTCAATTTCTTACTTAATTTTTTATTGAATGAATCTGTACAACAATACTAATTTTAATTTAAAGAAAACTCATCTGCAAGTAAAGTCTGCTCCAAGTTTGTTACATGCTAGATAGATTAGAAACTGATAAAAATGCATCGTCACTTTCCCATTACATTCTAAGGTATAAAAAAATAACAAAAAATGTGTTCTTGATTACTATTCATGACTTAAATATTAGAGTCTACTACTGTTAACTTCATCTACTGATCTAAAATATTTTTTCTTTTGCATATATTGTCAATCTACCCTGGATATAGGGTTGTGGGTAAGAATTTTTTTTTAAGTATCTTTAGTCAAATTTAACTTGTGATTGGAAAAATATTCTCTGAGCATAAACATTTCTTATACATTTTTCTCTATTAAGTGTGGTTGAATTCAAAGATGAAGAATTTGTAAAGAAAGCATTAGAAACTATGAACAAGTATGATCTTAGTGGAAGGCCTCTGAATATTAAAGAGGTAAGATTTCTTGCATGTGGAATTGAAATGTTTAACTATATGGGCATGCTTTCTTTAGCTTTTCATTTTTGCTCATTTGGTTGTCTGATAATTTCTTAAAAAGCATAAATGCTTATTAAAGAATTATATACTAGTGATGGTTTTATTTGTAGATCATTTTCTATTAATCCTCAGTTATTTATAGTTCATTGACTTGATAGAGAGGATCTTCCTTAATTAAAAAGAATTAAGAACCCATAAATCTAAAGATGACAAACTTTATTTGGTATATACATTTTCATTTTTTAGATTGGATTGTTTAATTAGAAAAGTTCAGTAGATATTCTTGTAGTTGATGATTGAAAGTTGCATAACAATACACATAGCTTGTAGATTTTAATAAGATTATATTCACTTTTAACAAAATTAATTTAGAGATTTTATAAGATTGAAATATAAGAAAAATTATAACTCTGTTACTGAGATACATAACTGGAACTCAGAATTCTCTAAAATGAAAATGTTCTCTATGTATCGAATTGTTGACCATTAATCAGAAAATATTTTACAGAAAGACACTTACAGTTAGGTATAATTGATCTGGGTAATAATTAACTTGAATAATAGTCATTTTCATAGGCTCTTCTCTCTTATTTATTTTTATATTTTATTTATTATTTTTGTTTTATCTTATGTAAATGAGTGTATTGCCTGCATGTATGTAAGTGCATCCATGTTGTGGAGTGCCCATAAAGGTTTGAAGAGTGCCTTGGATCCCCAGTACTGGAGGTATGGATGATTGTTAGCTTCCATGTGAGTGCTGGGAACTGAACCTGAGTCCTCTGTGAGAGCAACCATCTTTCTAGCCCCAGTCTCCTTTATTTTATATTGTTAATCTTTCCTTAATAGTCGACCATAGGCTCCTTATCTACATATCCTTGCTAACCTCTGTATTAAAAGAAATAGATGATGCTACCTGAAATTTTCTACTAACACTGATGCTATAATCATTGGCATTCAATAGGAGAACACTGGTTTGGGTTCTGGCTATATGACTAGGCATGCTGCTTCCTTTCTGTTGACTTCAGTTGTTATTATAGTACTTACATGATTTTTATGATGATGAAGTATAATAAATAGGTCATAACTCACTCTCTGTCACCAGCAAACCTGTATGACGAAGGCAGAGCAAATCACTTAACTTCTGTTAAGTTTCCTTCTAGAAATACTAGAACCTGTCTGGTAGTGTTATAAGGATTCAAAGTATTAATGAATGTAGGCCATTTTATCAGTGTTTTCTGTTTATTATACGTATGATATTATATAATGCAGAGGACCTGGGTTTGGTTCCCAGTACTCACATGGTGGCTAACAACTGTATATTAACTCCTGTTCTAGGGGATCCGACACAGCTCTTCTGCCATCCTTGGTCATTGCACAAAAACACCAGTACACATAAAATTAAAATACTTAAAAAAATGAATTTCAGAAATACCTGTTACAGTTCTTCACTTGGATACGTGGCCTTCTTTGTCCAATCCCTGTTCTCATCACAGGTCATAATCATTGTTGATGAAATAAGAGGTTATAATGTGGATAATGATATTTTGTTCAGGAGCGAAATTTACCAATGACAAGTACTTAAAATATTCTTTCATAAATATAAACTGTAAAAATAATTATTAACTGTTTAGTGGTTGTTGGTCTCTTGTTCTTGAGTGTGATGATAACTTGAAATTAAATGCCTTAGTACTAACATGTTCATGAGTCCCACATTCTTTATTGGAATTAGTTCCAGTTTCCTCTAATCCTGTTTGAACCTGGGATTATTATTATCTAAAAGTCATTTGACAAGAACATAGAGAATTGGTAGAGAATGCTAAACTTTTGTTATTTTGTCCGGTTAATTATTTGGTGCTTTTGTGCATAAACCAGGACTAAGACTTAAGGCATGTGCTGGCATCCTAAATAATTTGCCTCAATTTAAATTGCACCATATTGTAGAGCCTTTATATATTGTGGTGACCCAAGAATGAAGTTACAGTATGCCTCTTTTTAATTTTTTTTAAGAAGAAGAAAAGAGCAGAATTTAGCTTAACTAAATGATGAGGGATTTACTTAACTTTTTTGGCGTATGATTACTAAAGGTAGTGACTTTTTAAAAAATATCTGATTTACAATGGATAGCTGGCCTAACTGCTTAGAGCTACTACTGTCACAGATGTCTAAGGAAATTATATTTCCAGGCTTTCTTAACAGAGCTTAAAATTATATGAAAATATATTTAATTAAATGGAGATTGATAGTAACAGATTTACAGGTCCTCTAATAGCATTCACAGGCTGACAATAAGGGAAAAAGAAGAATAAAACCAAGTTAGATAGTATGTGATTTGTTATATATATATTTATATATGACAAAACACAAACATAAACAATACTGTTATGAGCAACCTATGTTTCGTAGGTATCTTAATAATTAAAGAAGCCATCTTCCCTTTTGTTTTAACCCTCTTTCCTGTATAGGTAAACCACTATTGTAAATTTTTGTGCTTGTACAACTTTTCAGTTCTCACACTTGAAACATTTATTATTGTCTTAGTTTCTTTCCTTTTATCTGTGGTAAAATACTTGAACAAAAGTAACTTAAGGGAGAAAGGACTTGTTTTAGCTCATAGTTCAAAGTTTGGTCCATCGTGGTGGGGAATTAGGGCAACAGGAGCTTGAAGCAGCTGTCATGTCATGTCCATAATCAGGAAACAGAAAAGTGAGTAGATGATTAGCCCACTTCATTTTATACAGTCCAGGATCCCTGTACAGGGAATGGTCTTGCCCACAATTAAGATGGTTCTTCCTGTATTAATTGATGTAATCAGGATAATGTCCCATTACATGCTGAGAGGCCCATGATTCTAGACTCCTTCAAGTTGACGGCGAACACTATCACAGTTGCTTGCTAATTTAAATGTCTTAGAGCAGTCTTTGGTAATACTTATTTCTTTACTTTTGCAATCCTTTTAATTTATTCATCATTAATTTAAAAATGAGAGATCAGAGTATCTTTATTTTCCCATTCATCCTTTTGCCCGTCCAGCTATCTTAGAAAATTTGGTAAAGTCATCTTACTTTATTCTACTTAATTCTTATCTGTACTTTTAGACTGAGGCCAACAGAGAATTTTTAATGTAATGTTTTTATTTGAGAACTTCACACATGCATTTTGTTCACATTTATCCCCATTCCTACTAACTCCTCCCAGAACCACTCCCACCTTCCTACCCTGCAACTTTTTTGTGTTCCCCAATTTTTAACCCACTGAGCCCAGTTTGTGCTGCCTATATGCTCTTCTGTGTGTGGCCATCCACTGGAGGATGGTTGATTGATTTACCAGTGTCCACATATTTAGGGAAAACTGAGTCTCCCCCTCGTAGAAGCCATTAACTGTCCATATCTTCTCAGTTATGATAAGGGGCTCATGAGCTGCTACCTCTTCCATGCTGGAATGTTGATTGGCCTGATCTTGTGCAGGTCTTCTGCAGGTAGCCACAGTGTGAGCTCATGAGTGAGCAGAGTGAGATTTTGTCTGCCTTTAGCGTAGTCATTTGGCATGACAGATGATAGTCTTACTGTTTTGTTTAGTTTGGTGTGTGTGTGTTATTTTTGTTGTTTTGGGCGTTCCACTTAGTGGGATGAGTATGTGAAGTACATTTAAACTTGCTTTTTGTTTTATTTATATGTAGAATATTTCTCTTAAAAAATGAATTTCAGAGCTGGAGAGATGGCTCAGGGGTTAAGAGCACTGACTGCTCTTGCAGAGGACCTGGGTTTGGTTCCCAGTACTCACATGGTGGCTAACAGCTGTATATTAACTCCTGTTCCAGGGAATCCGACACAGCTCTTCTGCCATCCTTGGTCGTTGCACAAAAATACCAGTACACATAAAATTAAAATACTTAAAAAAATGAATTTCAGAAATACCTGTTACAGTTCTTCACTTGGATACGTGGCCTTCTTTGTCCAATCCCTGTTCTCATCACAGGTCATAATCATTGTTGATGAAATAAGAGGTTATAATGTGGATAATGATATTTTGTTCAGGAGCGAAATTTACCAATGACAAGTAAACCTCTATCGTTTATAGCATTGTGTTCTATTAGTGAAAAGCTTTGAATTAGTCTGTGTCTGATATTCCTTGGGTTTGCAGTGGTGAGAATTCTCCATGACTATATTTTAGAAAGAAGAGAATCATAATGTTTTACTGCTCTTTAAGTCAAGTGAATTTTGTGTGTGTGTGTGTGTGTGTGTGTGTATGTGTGTGTGTGCCATGATTCTACATTAATGTGAGGGCAACATGAAAGTAGTTTCAAGTTCTTAAGTAACTGTAGTGATCAGAAAGAGGTACTTAACTGGCAACTTTGGAAATTGAAATCTTTTGTCTATCTGCAGGTTTTTATGCAACTCTCTCTGTGATAAGAAAAATAAAATCAGCAAAGTGCTGTTCCTCAGGAGTATCCATGATTTGAGCCAGATGGTCTAGCTCCTATAGAGTCTGAAGCTACTTGAATTGTATATATTTACTGATGTAGTTACTGGCATTTAACATCCAGTATATGTTACAGGATCCTGATGGAGAAAATGCTCGTAGGGCACTGCAACGAACAGGAGCATCGTTTCCAGGAGGACACTCCTCTGATGTGGGATCAGGGTTGATGAATTTGCCACCTTCCATTCTCAATAATCCAAACATTCCTCCCGAGGTTATCAGTAATTTGCAGGCTGGTAGACTTGGTTCTACAATTTTTGTTGCTAATGTAAGTTTAAGCTTTAGTTTAAACTTATTGTTCTGACACTTAGTACTAATGAAATTATTTAGATATATGGTTAGAGATTTGTAGAACATTTTATTTTTAGCTAAAATAAGTAAAATCATAATTATTATAAACTCAACTCAATTTATGTGTGTGTATCTGAGGTTAGAATCTAAATAGACCTAGTTAGTATTTCAAAATAGAGAGCATCAGAATTGATAGACACTTGAGCAGTTCTTGAAGTGCATCACATGTAATTTTGTTTATATCGGTAAGTGAATTTCACTCTCATGACCTTTCTGTTATTATGTTTAGTTTGTCATTTGTTCTAAGATCTTGAAAGTCAGTGAAATGGACAGTGTTTTCCAAAAATTGGAATTTTTCTTTTTCAAAACAGACATACAAATTTCAAATGTAAAGAATAGGATTGAGGTGTTGAAAGATGATGTGGGGAATTAAAATGAAGATAAGAAACAAGATAGCTGTGGTTGGACTTGTTTTAAAATATTTTTTATTTATTATTTATGTCGTATGTGTATGTGTGTATTTCCTGCGTGTGTGTAGGTGCAGCCCTTGTACAATGCCCGTGGTGATTAGAGGAGGGTATTGAATTACCCTGGAACTGGAGTTAGGGATGGCTGTTAGCCCCCATGTGGGTGCTGGGAATTGAATCTGGGTCCTCTGCAAGAGCAGCCTATGCTCTTAGCAGTGAGCCATCTCTCAGTCCTGGTTGAACTAATTTTAAGCAAGACGCTTTTTATTTGCACACTGTTGTTACATTGTTGAGCAGTAGTTAAAGTTGTTTATAGTTTTGAGACTTTATTTTATATTTATAAATGGGATGTAATTTTATACAACTTATGTTAAAGCTTGACTTCAAAGTTGGTTGGAAGAAGCTAAAGGAAGTGTTCAGCATAGCTGGAACTGTAAAGCGGGCAGACATTAAAGAAGACAAAGATGGCAAGAGCAGAGGAATGGGCACTGTCACTTTTGAGCAAGCGATCGAAGCAGTTCAAGCAATTTGTATCCTCATTTGTACTTTGCATTATTTAATGAAGTTGAAGAAATTTGACACCATTGAATGGAGCTCATGGAATTTACCTTTTCCTAGCTTAGAAATCTAGATTTTCATCTCTAGCACTTAAAACTGTTTCTGTTTTCAGGTACTAAAGCCTAACTCTTAAAACTTGGATTAGCTCTATTGTTCATAGCTGGTATGAACTCTTTTCTATTTTTCCTCCTTGCCATAATTGTATGTGTACATACTTTTTTTTTTTTTTTTGTCTTTTTGAGACAGGGTCTCCTTGTAGCCCCAGCTGGTCTGGAACTCACTGTGTAGACCAGGCTGGCCTTAATCTCACAGAGCTCTACGTGTCTCCGCCTCCCAAGTGTTGAGATTAAAGGCATGTGCCACCAACTGGCAGTATTTTTGACACTTATTTACTGCATTGTTCCTTGTGCAGGTGCTTTTGATGAAGTGTAGTTAACTGTGGTGAATGAAGATAAAAGTATAAACCAAGGGGAGTGAATAGTATGACTAAATACTAAAGATGTTAAAATAGAAAGTTTCACACTCCTTTTTAATAAGATTATTTTTTAAATACGATTGTGTTCAAGTATAGTTTTACAACCATCTTAACTGGCTTTCCTTGACTGAATTAACAGCTATGTTCAATGGGCAGTTTTTATTTGATAGACCTATGCATGTGAAAATGGTGAGTTCCTACCTGTCACTGTAGTTCTCTAACTTCTTCAGATCTGTCTGCTTTTCTCAGCGTAGCATTTCTTTTTTATGTATTAACTATATAATGAACTTTTTTGCAATTAGGATGACAAGTCTGTCCCTCACGAAGACTACCGTTCACATGATAGTAAAACACCACAATTACCACGTAAGTAAAAGCTATTAGAATCAACATAGTCTGCTGTGTTTGAGTTTTATTATGTACAAAGCAGAACGCTGTTTTTATACCCATGTGGAAGCTGCTTACACTTGAGATTAGTTTGGAACTGCTGATTAGGAAGACTGAAAAGATATATATTGTCTTTGATAATTTTTCTTGGCTACATAGTAGTGCCTCCCAAAGTATTTGGTAGGTTCATACGCAAGAAGGAACATCCCTGTAATTTTACCATTCATAGATAGCCACCATTATGACATTTTATGGATTTTCTTGCAGTCTTTCCTTCTATTTTTTTAAGAGCTTAAAATTGTTATATAAATGATTTAGAGGTTGGGCTTAACAGGAAACTACAAACATTTTCCCATTATGAAAATTCTTTCCAAATATTTTTATTGATGTTCTGTAATTCTTTTGCTGTTAGATATTTTACAATGTATTTTAATATTTACTAGCTAACAGAGAAAATTTTACTTTTTTGTATGTAAATCTTTGCTGTTTTTAGTATTTCCTTAAGATAGATATCCTGAGCCAGGCCTGGTGGCTGGCCTCCAGCTACTTGGATAGCTAAGAAAGAAGGATCTCAAATTTAAGGCCTGCCTTGGCTATTGAGTAAATTCTAGGCAACTTAGTGAGACCTTGGCTCAAAGTCTTAAAAAAGGCCTAGGTATCTAGGAAGAACATTTATCTAACATGTAAATCCCTGGATTCAAGCCCTAATGCCACAAAAAGCATTTGCTGGGGCGCAGGGGGTACTGGGGTTATACTGTAGTCACAGAGTACTTATTTAACAGGCACTAGGTCCAAAATTCAATCTCAGTACTGAAAAACAAATTCTAAAGTAGAATTCGATTTATCAGTTCTTAAGGTGTACACACTAATTGTTGTATTTCAAAGGATCATAAAACAACATTGTAAGTACTCAGTATTAACCATTATTCATACCATGTTACTCTTTACCGACTCTGGTTATTGTTAAAGTCTTAATGTAATACTTCAAATATACAGACAAAAATTCAATTTTTCTTGTAGTTATATGCCATACATTTATTAATTTTTTAACTAAAATTTCTTAGATAGAATTGAGATGCCTTTCCTCCCTATCCATAACTTCCAATGTGTGTCTTATCCAGGTGAAACAGCTTGTGAATATAATATTTATTATGAAGATTTTAATAATGTGAATACACATTTATGTTTCTATAAACAAAGAATTGTTTTGCTGAATCTAAAATTTAGTGTTATGTCATATATATTATTCTGTAACTTGATGTTTTTGTTTTGTTTTTGAGTATTAAAAAGTTCTGACTTTTTATTTTTGTTTTATGTGTATGAGTGTTTTGCCTGCATGTATGTAAGTGTATCCATGTCATACAGTGCTTGAAGAGGCCAGAAAAGGGAGTTAAGTCTCCTGAAGCTAGTTACAGGAGGTTGCGAAGCTGTCTACATGGGTACTGGAAGCTGAGCTTGGGTCCTGTGCAAGGGTAGTATGTGCCCTTAAACCAGCTCTCCAGCCTATTATAATTTCTCTACTTACTGGCTCAGTATTGCTAGAGATGGGTCAGTTTTATTAGTGTTTTCAGTATACTTAATTCCTTCTCCTTGTTGTTTCCTGATTCTTTAGATTTATTTTTATATATTTTTGTTATAACTCTTAAATTGCATGCTTATTTCACTAATTTGCAACCTTTTCTAATATAAGGAGTTAGGATCATAAATTGAGTTACTGTTCACAAGTTCTGTTCCGAATTGCCTTTCAGTTTTTAAAGTATTTGTAAATTTTCACTACAATTCTTCAGTCTTATATGTTGGAAAATATAAGTTTCAAATTTCCAGATGTATGAGTTCTTAATTATTAGTGTCTACCTTAGGTTTAGTGTGGTAAGACATGGTCCATATGATTGTGAGTCTTTAAAATTAATTTGTAATTTCATTATGTATGTATTTCTTACCATAAGCCATTTTTATAAATACTGTGTCCACTAAATCAGTCTTATTAATCATTTAAATTGTCTTGTATCCTTTATCATAATTTTATCTATTTGAGCCATAAGTTACTAAGAAATGTTTTTAAAAACTTTTAAAAAGTTTCTTTTGTGTATGTGAGTGTTTTGCCTACATGTATGTGCACTCATGCATACAATGCTTGTGGAGGCCAGAGGAGTGCACCAGATCCCTTGGGACTGCGATGTGGGCTGTGGGAACCAAATCCTGGTCCTCTGAAAGAGCAGCCAGTGCTCTTACCACTGAGCCATCTCCAGCCCCCTACTAAGAAATGTTTAATAGTAAAGAATCTCATTAGAATGATAGATTTGGGGCTGGAGAGATGGCTCAACGGTTAAAAGCACTGGCTGCTTTTGCAGAGGACTGGGGTTCAGTTCCCAGTACTTATGTGGTGGCTAACAATCACTGTAACTCCTGTTCTAGGGAATCTGATGCCTTCTCCTGACTTCTTGGGCCATTGTACCACACATGGTGATCTTACATTGCAGGCAAGACACTCATACATATAAAATAAAATATAAAAATAAATTCAGTATAACAAAAAATTTTAAAGGAATGATAGATTTGCCAGTTTTTCTGAACTATTTTGAAACTAAATTAGCAAGTAAATCACAGATTAGAATAGATTTATTTTCCTAAGGAATTAAATAATTTATTATAAGGTGAGTTTGCCTTTTGTAATTACCCTTAAGTCCTTTGAGAAATAATAAATGGTTTGTTTAGTAATTTGCTTGATGCTTTTTCCTGTTCATTTTTTACTGTTTTTGTATACATATAAAAATATTATAGGTAGAATTACAGTTTTTTTTTAAGTTGGTTTGTCTATCTTTTCTGTGAAATTGGAGAGTCTATTTGCTTTTATTGGCTCATTTAAATGAATCTCCATTTTCCTATTTTGTGTTTTCTTTTTCTATTTTACAAATAATTATTTTCTCCTTTTTTAGTGATACTCCTGGCTATTTTGTCTGTAGAAAACCTGAGGTCAATTTGATTAACTTCTTATTCATTAGTAAAATGTCTGTAAAATACCTTTCTTCTAGTTTTCAGTTGATTACATGCTATTATAGCTCAGTGTTTTAACTATGTAGTGCTCTTTTTAATGTCACAAATTAGACATTGTTATTTTTTTTTGCTATTATCATTCCTCTGCTTTCATAAGTGCTAACATTATTTTTCTTTGAATACTTATTTGTTAAATTTTTTCCCCATTGAGGATTTGTTTGTAATAAATTCTCTCAATTTCGATTTGTTTTTTAATTTCTTCTAAGATACTTTAATTTATTATAGAGTTCAAGATTGACATTTACTTTATCTCAGCATTTTGAATATACTTCAGTCTTTTAAGTTTCCATTTTTGTTAATTTAGATAGGCTGTTAAATTTCCCTCCCTCCCTCCCTCCCTCCCTCCCGGGGCCTCAGTCTCAGAGATCTGTTTGCCTCTGCCTCCCAAGTGCTGAGATTAAAGACATCTGCCACTGTTCCTGGTGTTAATTATCCTTTCTTTAGTAGTAGTCTGTGGTACTCTTGTTTTTAAATCTTGGTTTCTACTGGGCAATTTTACTGCGGTATGAATGTAGATTTATTATTTATTGAGCTTTCACATTCAAATTGTTGAATGTGAAAAATTTAAAAAAAATAAAAATAAATAAATTGTGGAAAATTCTCAACTTTGTGTCTTTGAAAACTGCCCCTTTTCCCTGTGTAAGCTGCCCTTTGTCTCCACATTAGCTAATCAGGCAGGGTGTGCCATTTTTCAAGATTTCATTGTTAATAGTAAATTGCACAAGATCAAGCCAGGCAAAATTATAGCTTGGATGGGGGAGGGGGTTATGGAGGCCAACCCTAAGTTGAGGAACTATTGGCAGTTGATGACTGCTGGGCAGGGAGAATTAGTTTTCTTCACGGATGAGGCCCTGAGAGTCTACCAGTAGACAGTCCTATATCCATGTACGTGCTGGCAGCACTCAGTGAATTAAAAAAAAAAGAGAGAGTACATGAAATTGAAAGGGAGATGTGTTGGGGTATGAGAAAGTATTGAAGGGAAGGGTTGGATTTGATCAAAACGTGTGTATGAAGGTGTCCAACAGAACATTAAAAGTCTGTCCTATTATTCATACTTTGTACTTTCTTAGGAGTTTCTATTTTCATATTTTTTCTCTTGATTTATAAGGTCAAGGATATTGGCAGAATCAAAAATCAGATTCTTTTGGTTAAGCTGCTATGAACTTCCCTATATTTTCCTTTCTTCCTTCATTCTTTGATTTGCTCAAATTATTACAACTTGGCAAGACTGAAATTTCTCATTTCTCATGCCTCTGATAGTGTTAATTTTTATGAAAACAGAGTATGAAATCAGATTCATTCTGATTTTTCTTATTTCAAGACATGGGATTGTCCTGTCTTTAAGAAGTCTTGGTTTATTCTAGCAAATAATGACATTAGAACTGAAGAGATGGGTGCTTTTTATACACTTAAGCATTGGTGATAGTTAGACATACTGTTGCTTCCAAGTAGAACACAGTTAGGGACTGAATAACACTATTTACTTCAATTTAATCTTTGCAATCTAAAATTAACATATTTCTGTACTCTAGTTAAACTTAGAGTGTATGCTTTTTTCCCGCCTCTAAATTAATTGCTCTTTTAGTAAGAATTTTAAAATCACATTCAAGTTTAGTAGAACAATGCAATCCCCATCCCAATGTCAGTTTATTGTTTTTAAGCTACCAACTTTCCCTTCTTTTTAGTTACTTGACATTTTCATATACATCTCGGGTACCTTGTTCATGTTCACCCTCTTCTCTCATCTGTATTCATTCTTTCTCACTAGTCTCCTCTTTTCCTCAGATAATCCCCCTTTTGCATTCATGTAACATAAATACACACATACACACACTCACGTATTAAATCTAGATTCTACATATGAGAGAAAACATGTAATATTTTGTCCTTCATTACTCTCTTTTAGACCTCTTCTTCCTCTTTTATAATCTCCCTTCTACTTTTTTGTAGTATATTTAAATTCCTTGTATGAAAGAAAATATATTTGTCTGAGTCTAGTTTATTTCACATAACAGGATGATTTCTAGCCATTTTCCTGAAAAGAATATTATTTCATTCTTCTTTATGGAGGAATAAAACTCATGTATATATACCTTACTTTTTCCATATCTTTTTAAAAAAGTTATTTTATGTATAGCAATACAGTTTATATATTAAATAGCAATGTAATAGAACAGTTTAATACAGTTTTAACAAAAGGAAAAGAGAAAAATTTTAGATTGCAGGGCAAATAGAAATAAAATCACTTCCCCCAGAACAAATTTAAAAATCACTTTTTTCTAAATGGGTTCATTTAATAACTGTATTCAGAGATTATTTGTATCTAATTCCTAAAAGAAAGTACAACTTTTATAATTACCTCCTCAAAAGAGTAACTGACACCTATTGGGTTACTTGGGAATACAGAAATGGTTCTTGTTACTTTACTCAGAAAGTTGAATTCACATATCCATGAGGAAAACTAGAAAAAAAATTAGCTTTACATTCTTTTTCATGATTCATGTGGGTTTTGTTTGTTTGTTTGTTTTGCCTACATTCTGACCTTCATCACCTACTGTTATCTTCTCTTGATCTTTCTAAATTTTTGGGCTTTACTCATACACCCATTTGTGTGTGTGTGTGTGTGTGTATGTATATATATATATATACACATTTATACATTATATACTAGGATCCACAAACAAGGGAGAACATGTAGTTATTTTTCTTTCTGAATTTGGGTTACTTCACTTAGTAGTATACTTTCCAGATTAATCGGTTTTCCTGCAGATTAAAAAAAATCAATCTTTTAAAGCTGAATAAAATTGCATTGTGTATATGTAGCACTATCCATGGCTCCACGTCTTTGATGTTGTGAACAGAACAGCAGTAAACATGAATGTGCAGGTATTTCTTATAGGATTTAGAGTTGTTTGGGTGCACAGCAGTGATATAGCATGAACTTTTTGAAATTCTTTATTATATTCATTTTATGTGTATGAATGCATTGTCTGCATGTATTTAGGTGTATCCATGTCATGCAGTGCCCTCAGAGGTCAGAAGAGGGCATCAGATTCCCTGGAACTGGAGTTATGGACGGTTGTGAGCTGCCCTGTGGGTGCTAGGAATCAAACCCAGGTCCTCTGTCAAGCAACCAGTGCTCTTAACCACTGAGCTATCTCTCCAGTCTCTAGCACCAACTTTGAAAAATTGGTTTTCAATTAATTTACTTAATTGGGTGGCAGTATATAAAAAATCCTGAATATAAAGGCAGAAGACTTAAATTGTAATCTTAGTTTAATCACATAGCTAAATGGCAATGTTTAAGTAATTTAGGGTCTCAAAAATTTCCTCATGTATAGTAGTAGCCAGGAGGACTCTTTAAAATACAATGTAAATGTAAATAAAATGTCCATGGTAAAGTCAGATAATGTAATAATACTTGCTTCACTCAATATTAATGTGTTGTAATAATTTTTTGATTTTATTTTATGTGTATAGGTGCTCTACTTGTATGTAGTAAGTAGCACCCATTTTCATGCATTTCCCACAGAGGCCAGAAGAGGGCGTCAGATACCATGGAACTGGATTCACAGATGGTTGTTGGCTACCATGTTGGTGCTGGGAACCAAACATGGGACTTCTGGAAGAGCAACCAGTGCTCTTAACCATTGAGCCTTCTCTCCTACCCATTATGGGTTTTTAGAAAGGATGTGTTGTTGGTTGTTTGAGACAGGGTGGCCCTGGCTGGCTTTGAACTCAAATTCCTCTTGCCTCTGTCTCCTGAGTACACAGAAGGCCCAAGATTAAAACCTGTGTGTCATTGCAGCAGCCCAGTATTATGTCTTTAATGATGGTTCTTTACTCCTGCCCCCTGTTTTATTTGGACTATTTTAAAAATAATACTAAGGTTTTAAATGGTTCTACAAAATATGGGCAAAAATGCTCATTTTCAGATGTGTGCTATGTGAATTTACTTGGGGAGGTATGGATAAATGTCTGTTCACTTTGGATGAGGTACCAGCCAGAGACTAAAGAAATGATTCCACCCGAATCCGGTTTGGTTGAACCAGCTATACACCTCCAAGGAATATACCTGTCCATTCTCCTCCCACCTACCTTAATTGTTAATTATTTATATATCCTATCTCCCATGAAATATGCAGGCACCATCTTGTGGGCCCAGTCTTATTAAGAGCCTCCTGTGGATTGTTACAACTGCTCTGAATTTTAAGATGGTAATGGCCCTATTAAACCTGGAGGACAGAGTTTTATAATGTGTTGTTTATAAAGTAATATATTATTCAGAATTTTCTTGGCATTTGTATGTGTGTTTCAAGGGTAGGTGGTAGAGTTTGAGATCAGAAGACAGCCTTGTGTATTTTTTGTCAGGTAGCCCTCATCATTTCATTTATTTATTTATTTATTTATTTATTTATTTATTTATTTATTTGATATAGGGTTTCTCACTGGTCTAGAATTTGTCAAGAAGGCTAGGGTGGCTAGCCAACGAACCCTCAGGATCTGTCTGTTTACACCTCCCCCACATTGGGAATACAAGTGTGTGCCACCATCCCCAGCTTTTTAAAAAAATGTGTTTTAAAAAAGGTGGCTATTGAACTCAAGTCCTCATGCTTGCAAAGCAAACTCTTTACTGACTATGCTATCTCCCCAACCCCTCTCTTGGCATTTTATTAGTCCTTTCCCAATATCTTTAAGCATTAGTTGAATCCACTTCAAAAGCTTCTTTTCATTAAAAAATCATATTATAGTCTTTAAGTATGATGCTTTCTAAATGAAAGCACATCAGTGCTGTTATTTGTAAGTTTGAGAAATTTTAGAATACTTTTACAAACATACAGCAATTTTTAAATGTTAGTACTAGTCATACATAAATCTTAATAATTTGTTATTTGTGATTTAGGTGGTCTTGGAGGCATTGGAATGGGACTTGGTCCAGGTGGACAACCTATTAGTGCCAGCCAGTTAAACATAAGTGGTGTGATGGGAAATTTAGGTCCAAGTGGTAAGTTTTTTTAACTTTTTAAGTGATCTATTTGCTAGTTAATAAAACTTATTTTTATTAGTCTCATATTGTTTTGGGAAACTCTGTTTTGGAGTTAGGATGTCAATTAAGTCTGAAAAAAAATGAGACCCTGAGAGAGTAGCTGACATGCAGAGGGTAGAAGATGGTCCGAAGGCTTCCTCTGGGACCACTCGTGTGAAAGCTAACCCTAATGCTGTGAATACGGAAATGTCTTTAAGGCAGAAGAATTCTCAACATAGTGCCTTGTACATCATGTGGATACAGGATTTGTGGAATGACTGAGATATTTCCATAGCATGGCAATACAAATTTGTTTGCTGATTAGGAAAGTAACTTCCAAGGTAGCTATTTAGCTACTTATTTGGACTCTTAATTAACTTTAAAGGTTTGTTTTCATACTTTTAAATTCAAGACTCTTTCTTCATACTTTTAAAGTTTGTTAAGAACCCTAGTCTGACTTTGCTTTTGTGATTGTTTCTCAGTATTTACTGCATTATAGAAAACTTTAATGAGGATAATCGAATTATTTAAAAGCAGTAATAATTAACCCTAACTTCAATTTTAACATTAAAATTATATTTAACATACATAACATAATATGAAACATGTATTTAGCATAAATACTATTTTTAATAAAATATTTCTATTTTCAAAGTTTGATTGATTGATGTTTATTTTATGTACATGGGTGCTTTGCCTGCATGTATGTGTACCTGTGCATACAGTGTCCACAGAGGCCAGAAGAGGGCATTGGATCCCCTCGAACTGGAGTTACTGTTGGCCACCATGTGGGTGCTGAGAACTGAACCAGCATCCTTTGCAGTGAATGCTCTTAAACACAAAGCCGTCCCTCCAGCCCCAGTAAACTATTTCTTATAAAAACAAGTAAAGTGATTTTTTTAAACATCTCTTTAATATTTGGCTTAATATCAGATAACCATACTATTATATCTGCATCTGCATTTAGTTTGCTGTGACATCATATATCACATGGTTTCTGGAGAATTAGAAGTTATAGTTCCAAGAGAATGAGAGTGAAACAGTAATATCAAAAGTATTTAATGATGGAAACAGTTTTGACCTATTGACTGACCCTCAAAGATCCCAGACCATACTTTGACAATTACTTTTTAATTGATGGACCATTAAATGCTTCCATATTCTTTTTGTTGAGATGATACGAACTTTATAATTTATAAGGCTAGTTATGATCATCATTATTTTGAGCCAGACATACTTTCTTGCTTATTTTAGGATATCGTACCCTTCACTCTTCTAAACGTATACTATATCTATTTGTTATTTATTTTACTTTAGTTTCAGTTGTCGTATTTAGAGGAGTCTTTACTCTTTAGCCTAATCTCCAAATCTGCTATCATGATATTTCTGTATTTGTTTTGAAAGAGAGGCAGTATCCAGTTCTAGATAGTCTTTAACTGAATGTTGGAGGTGTGACTAGCGAAGTTTGCTTTTTTGTCTGATGTTGAAAGAGGCCTGTTTTAAAGACCCAGGACTAGTCATCCGGTATGATGTGGCACTACTATCTTGCTACTTCTCTAGTCCTCCATTGTGACTAAACCAATGGTGTTTATTTTGCTATAATGTCATTCGTTAGTCACAAAAATAAGGTTTACTGAAAGCACATACTGTGTATTTTATTTGAGGTATGGGAATGGATGGTCCGGGTTTTGGAGGAATGAATAGAATTGGAGGAGGTATGTATAAGCATTTGTTTTTGCATGTACTCATCACCATTGTTAAGAAACTAGAAACTGTGTTGAGAATTCTAAGAAAAAAAAGTCATGGTTTATTGTTGGCTCATCCTCTAAAGGCTTCCAGGAAAAACCGAGCCAAATTCAACGGACTTAAGGGAGGTGATATATTAGGTAGCTGCACAAGGTAGGGTGGATGAAGAACTTACTAGTGATCTTCAACCTTTATAGAATGTACCATTCATCTGTATAACTGACAATCAAGTCTCAAAATTAATCTCTACTCTATAGGAATTGGGTTTGGTGGTCTGGAAGCAATGAATAGCATGGGAGGATTTGGTGGAGTCAGCCGAATGGGAGGTAGGTAAATGTATTTGGGGGCGTGTTTATACTACATTTACTTTTCCCTATTTTTAAGATACTTCCCCTCCACACACTTAGGATTAGGTTCTGTAGATGTCTTCAGAAGTCATGTGGGCTCTAGAGGAGAAGTACAAACATGGCAGGAATGGGGATGGGTTGGTAGAGTATGAGGTAAGTTAATATGTAATAGTTTGTTTCGTATTGATGACTTTTGCTGTCTTTTTCATTAGCTTAGACATGCTCCTGAGTGGTTTGCCATGCCCTGATGTACTTGAAGAAGGCTTAATTTGTTGCACAATCTTTTCAGAGCTATACCGTGGTGCGATGACGAGTAGCATGGAGCGAGATTTTGGACGTGATATTGGAATAAATCGAAGCTTTGGAGATTCCTTTGGTAGACTTGGTAGGGCTGGTTGCATACTCCCCCTCCCCCTTTTTGGTTATATTTTTCAAAATTATTCTCTTTTTATTGAGAAAAATTTAAAAATTAAATTATAATTCATGTAATTTATTATCTGAAGAAACTATTTTAGGGATTTAAATTTTATAGCTCTCTTTTTACAGTACCTTAAATGTTTGAACTCTGTTTCAAGAAAACTTTTTACTGTGCAATTATTGAAAGAATAGTACTGAATTATTGAAAATTATTGAAAGTATAGTATTGAAAGTATAGTGTGTTTATTTAAATTAATTAGTATATTATCTTTCCATCCTTGTTTAGGCAGTGCAATGATTGGAGGGTTTGCAGGAAGAATAGGAGCTTCTAACATGGGTCCAGTAGGATCTGGAATAAGTAGGTTTAAATTTTAATAGAACTTATTGAGTAGTATTAGAATGCTTGTAAAGAGTTTACAAGAATATTTATTTTTATATAATACTTTTTCTTATGTGTTAATGTCTTATATTTTGAGAAACTTTGCTTACTATTTGAAAATTTTAGATTAACTGTTCGTTTGTTTGGTATTTCTAAAGTAACTCCAGGATGTTTATACAGTAACTAATCCAAGAACCATCTATCCACTAAGAAGTCTGAGGATTTCTATGATCATGTGTCATGAGCAACTTTTGCTTTAGCACCAGCCTGACTTCTGTTTTATTTTGTATAACAGCTATGAATGGTTAGCTTATTTCATCTATAACATGCCTTTTGGCAGCTATAGACAAAATACTAAATTTTAGAGACCTCCTGAAATTGGGGATTAAGAAACAATTATTTTCTTTTCTGCTTAAACCTTTCAAAATCACAAGTATTATAGTATTTAGAATGCTAAATACCTGCCATCAATTTCTACTGCCACATGGCAAGCCTCATATTAGCCTGAACACATGACTTTGATTTTGGCCTATACCTCCAGCGTGGCCATGTCTGATGAAATCCCCATTCTTTACTACCTTCCTTTAATTGATGAATGTTCACAAACAGAAAGTAAACCTACTGAGAGTGAATTCTTAAATCCTGTCAGCTGGATACATTTGCTCCCTTTGTTCTTCTCTCATTTTATTCCTTTTCTATCATCTTTGGTCTGTAATCATTTTCTTCTTTATCCTTACTCCCTTACCTTCCCTTTGATCTCAGTGTTTATATTTCTGTTTCTCCAGTTTATGCTTGTTATTAACAGAAAGTCAACTGGAGAGTGATAGTAATTTTTAGGATTTTCATGTAGAAAATATTAGGTCTGAGAAAAACGGATTAAGTTTTGAAAATGGTTACAATCAGGATAATTAAAGGAGATAAGGAAATATAATCAGTGTATAAGAATGAAGTAGATATGAGCTAGGAGCTAAATGCTCAAATTTTGTTTAAAAGAGAATAATAACAGCTTTTGTTTTTTTCTTTGCAAGTTCTATGTAATATTCTGATTTGAGAAAGTTGAATTGTATGGGAAACAAAAGTGAAGATACTGAGGTGAAAGGTGAACTGGGAAAGGAATGTTATGTAGGGGAGTGTGATATGATTGCGGCATGTATGCTAGAGTTGTAATAATTTGAATTATCTCTGTATCTTTTTGTTTAAAAAATGTTATATTTGCTATTGTTGGAAAATAAAAATGAAAAATTTTTATAAGAGTAAAGTGATTGGTAGAAATTTTAAGTAATTTATATGATAAGTTTTATCATTAGAATATAATTTCATAGAAGTGTGTATATATTTATGCAGTGAGTAGAATTATGATTTCTCAACTAACAAATGTATACCAAATTCTATTTCTTGTTTTGTTGTCTGTATGAAAATAATTTAATGTTTATATGTTATGTAAATGGATTTTTCTCTCTTCTTTCTCAAAACTGATACTCTTTTTTTCCTTCCTTTCTCTTTTCTTTCCACTTGCTTCTGTTTTTAAAACAAAACTTGAAACTCCCGAATCTTCCTGCCCTTCTTCAAAATGCAGGCGGCGGAATGGGTGGCATGAGCAGTGTGACTGGAGGAATGGGCATGGGGCTGGACCGCATGAGCTCCAGCTTTGACAGAATGGGGCCGGGTCTGGGAGCTATACTGGAACGGAGCATCGATGTGGATAGAGGATTCTTGTCGGGTCCTGTGGGAAGCGGAATGAGAGACAGAATAGGCTCCAAAGGCAACCAGATTTTTGTCAGAAATGTAAGCAAATAAATGTATAGGATGCTTAAAATTCTTCCTTTCCTCATATACATATATTACTAATTCTTTCTTTCTTTCTAGCTGCCTTTTGACTTGACTTGGCAGAAACTAAAAGAGAAATTCAGCCAATGTGGTAAGTATGCCAGTGACTACTGATGTGTTGATCTAATGTTATTGTGGGGGGAAATTGATTTTTAAACTTTGAAACACAATGTTCAGACTTTTACCTCATCTAGTTCCTATTCTGTCTGATTCAACTTCAAGTAAATAATAGTTTTGCTGCCTTCTGAGTTGGAACAGTACAGAGAACAAGGTTTAGTTTAGACATTTTATAGAATAGCCCATCATTGCCTTCACTGATAAAGAAGTCTTTTTTTATAACGGATTTTAAAGAGGTTCATATATTTTTGTAGTAAAAGTTTTTTCTCATAAGAAACAATAAGTGGTATATTTACATATTTGCTTCTAAATGCTGTGTTGAGGATTATCAGCACGACCCACTGAGATCCTGATGCATAGTTCACAGGGAGATACTTTATACACACTGCATTCATTGCCTGCAAACAACAAGGACCTTAAGTTGATAGCAATAGAACCCACTGTTAGACATGGATGCATTTTGGTGACTCTTCTAGTTCTTTTATAAACTGTTCTTGATTATAATGAGGCTGCATTATTCTGATTATTTCTTAGTTCTGTAGATGATTGGGTGGTTTATTACTTTTAAAAGAAAGCTTTGTATGTGCCATATTTGTTTTTGTTATAAAATATCTTAATTGGTGAAGTTCTCTGTCTCTGTTTTCTCAGTCTCTTACTCTGTGTGTGTATGTGTGTGTGTTGTGTGTGTGTGTGTGTGTGTGTGTGTGTGTGTGTAAAATAATGAGGAAATTAGTGTGAGTGGCACAGAATATCACATTTTCTCTTACATGGAATCCCAGTTTATAATCACAATAGTATGATAGACATGTAGCAGGTAATGATAAAAAGGGGGTTGTAAATAGTAATTTGGCCTCTCAGAGTTAACAGAAAGCTGAGTATTTTGAATGTATCTTTATTATTATTATATTTATTTTGGTTTTTTAGAGGGGGGTCTCACTTTGTAGCTTGGGCTGGCCTACAACTCACTCTGTATATAGACCAGACTGGCCTTGAACTCACAGAGATCTGCCTGCGTTTGCTTTTTGAGGACTGGGATTAAAGGTGGTGCAGGTCTGTAATCCCAGCTACTTGAGAGTCTGAGGTTAGATGACTACTAATTTGAAGCCTGTCTAACATAGTGAATTCAAGGCCAAGTTGGACAATTTTGTGAGGTCTGTCTCAAAGTAAAAATAAAAAGCCAAGAAGAATGGAGATTTTGTTCAGTGATAGAATGCTTGGCTGGCATGTGTGGGGCCCTCTGTTCCATTCCTAGCACTGAGGGCTTTAAAGAAAATAAAAGACCCATTGAATCAAGTTAGTGTGCCCAGAAGTCCCTCCATGCAGGTTCATCCACTGGGGTTGAGTCAGCCCATTTAGAGTCACTCCCTTAAAGAAGATCAGCTCTCCCTCACCCAGCAGTAATCAGTTGCCATTAGTTCTTTGGCCAAGTTTGGGGCCTGCTGACCTTTACCCAAGTTCTTTGCTACCTTTTTGACTACTTGAGTTTGCATGGGTCTTGTGTATGCTCATGCTATTGTTGTAGATTGATGTGAGCAAGGTCCTAGGAGCCTGTAAGACTGTTTCCATATGGTCATACTCTACCTCTCTTGGCTCTTAGAATCTTTCAGCCCCCCTTTTTCACAATGGTTCCTGAGCCCTGGGTGAGTAGAGTTTAATATAGGAGTCCAGTCCAAGAACCCAGACTCTTATTCTCTATGCTTTGGCCATTTGTGATCCTTTGTGTTCATTGCCCTCTATTACATGAAGAAGCTTCATTGATGACACTTGAAAGATGCATTAGTATTCTCTCTACCCTTGTTCTACTATGTTTAGTGAACCTTAAGTGTAGAGGTTCCATTGTAGATATGTCACTTGGGGTTGAGCATTTCACCAACACTTACTCTCTATGTGTGACTAGTTGTGGAACTCTTTAATATTCTGTATATATTGCAAAAGAGGTTTCTTTGGTGAGTGGTGACTGGAATACTTGTTTGTAAATATAAAGATCCATATTTAGAATATACTTAGAACTTATATTGGTCTAGGGATGTAACAGGTTTAGTATTTTCTCTAAGATCTATGACCTCTCTAGACATGTGTATTTGGCTATGTTTACAGTACCACACACGAGTTCCCTCCCATTTTTGATTGAGCTTTAAGTCCAATTATGTAACTGTTGATAACCCCCCAAGATAAAAGTGCCACTGCTGCCCCAATGTAGTTTGCAGTGCAGGTCAGTTTTGTGGTTATTAGGACTTAAAGCTGGGGTTGAACTATCAATTGATGTTCTCTCTTAGAAGCTTTCATAGTGTCCTCTAAAGCTATGAGAGCTAGTCTTCAGGGAGGTGGCTTCTAGGTCAATTCCAGCTCCATTGCTCCAAATCCTGTGTCAGAAATATGTCCTGTCTTCGGCAATAAGGTGTTACCTTCAAGTTCTGGGAGAAAATCAAGAGCTGTGGCAGTACCTTGTATAATTTTGGAAGTCTCTTGGACTGCCCTGACCAACAACTAGTAGGGAGGTTTCTCTGTCTGGTTCTGTTTCTTGTTATATAGCCTCCAGCTTTACACATAGACATGTAGAGATATTGTGTGTGTACTATTTAGAAGACTTTTGAACTAATACTTTTCCCTCTGAGTTTTCACAGCAGCTAAGATTTATGTCTCTTCTCTCTCTCCCTGTCTAACCCTCTTTCCTCTCTCCCCAGAGGAAAGTCCTCCCATTTTCCTCCTTTCACTCTTGATAATACCTGTCTCCTATGGTTCCCCCTCTCTTGAGCGTCTTCTCCTTTAATCCCTTGGTTCCTTGTGTAGCCCTCTCCATCCGCCCAGTTTAAACACCCCCATTTTACCCATTTCCCCCTTGGTAACATCTGTCCTCTACTGTTCCTCTCTTTCAAGCTCCATGGTCTTCTTTACCTACCTGGTTCCTTTCCATTTTCCTGGCTCTTGCAGTTACATCCGGATGTATACTTATATAAAAGGATTTGGAGTTAGGATCCACAAATTAGGGAGAATATGCACTATTTGTTTTTCTTAGTCTATGTTACATGAAATCTGGTGGGGGGCTATGGTAGGGTGTGGATAGAGGAAGAATATAAAGATGATTAAGATACTTTGTATGAAATATATAAAAATTCAATAAAAAATTTAAATTATTTTAAATGTTTGTACATCTTTATATTTATAAATGTAGTCATAAAACAAAATGTAAGGAATGTACAGAAATTCAGAGTCATTTCATAATTCTTATATTCTTTATTCACATAATTACCTTGGTGGATAGAAAAGGCTCAGTGTGGTTATCCTTAATTGATTATCTATTTATGGACTGATAAGATGTAATAGATCATGAATGTTGTAAGATAATTATTAGTGCAAAGAAAAGAATGAACCTTCCCATTTCATTTTGTAAATTCACACACTTAAGTAATAGGTAACTAATTAATTAAACTTGGGTTATTATGAAATCATAGGCAAGCAAAAATAATTAATCTTAATTGAGACTGTTGATGCCCTAGAGGATAGATGTCTTCTCTTGACCATTTTTATATTCATGTAACCAATTCAAAATAGGGGCTATATCTTCAGTCTCTTAGTTTCATAGATAGATATTGATAAAATTATGTGATCTTATTCCAAAACTAGGTTGGTGTACTTAATGTCTTAACTCAGCCCGTTATACTTATTATTTCCTTTTACTAAAACTGTATTTTTGTGGAGTATTCCACATAGTAAAAGTTTCATAAAGAGTAACTCATGTAAAGAAATAAAAATTATATAAACATAAATAAAAGAGAAAAAAGAAAACAGAAGACCTTTCTGGGCCCTATCAGGGACAATAATATCTACTGCATTCACATAGTCCTTCATCTCTTTCTTACAACTTTTTTAAAGTAATAATTTGTTGATTTTCTTTGTCCCAGATTGAGGCTCTTAAGTGTAAGAATTAGCTTTTTATCCTGGTACGTTTTTTACCTCTCTACGTATAGTATAAGTTATAAAATGTTCATAAGCACTCTGATCTGGTTTTCATTGATGTATTCATTTACTCATTAAATCTATGATTACTATATTTTTGACAACCTGCTAGACACTTTGAAGGTGAACAGATTCAGAAGCCAGAATTCTCTACACTATAATGACCTACACTATGAATTTGTGTAGGATGCTGATTGTTGTTTTATTTTACATTAATATAAAATATAAGGATGAGAAGCAATTCTTACTAAAATCAAGTGAGTTGGTAATTGTTTACTACTGAGAGAAAGTAGTGTAGTAGAATTATTTTGAAGGATGTTGATAGCCTTTGTAGAATAAGGCTCTGAATAAGTAGCCTCTGGTTATGACCCCCGTAGACCACAGAGGAGTTATCTTATTAAGGCCTAGAGAGAGGAGTTATGGCAGCAAGAATGGATAATCTCTGCTTAATGTACTTTCAGTGAAAAATATTTCCAGATCAGAGAAGACCTTATGTTAAAAAGTGGAAATGAAACTTAACAGGCAAAGGCAAAGTTTGGCAAATACAGTGTGAACAATACTGAGTTGACTATTACTATTGATATTTTTGTTATTGTTGTTTTTGTTTTTGATTCAGAGTCTCTTGTATCCCAGACTGACCTCAGTCTTGAAGTTGCTATGTAACAAAAATGATCTTGAACTAATACTTTTTTTTTTCCACCTCTGGAATGCAGGGGTTATAGGCATGTATGCTGTGCTAGGGATTGAACCCAGTACCATGTACATGCTGTGTAAGCACTCTAACAACTGAGCTACTTCCTCAGTCTTCAACTGACTGCTTTTTTAATCAGACTGTGTATGAATGTGGCCTTTTGAGCTCAGGTAGGAGCAACACAACCATAGTTAGGGCTCTGTTTGTTTGTTTGTTGACAGGATTCCTCTGTATCCCCAGCTGACCTGAAACCCACTATGTCGACCAGGCTGACCTCAGTCTCACAGAGATCCACCTGCCTCTGCCTCCAGAGTGCAGGAATTAAAGATGTATGCTACCACACCCTGCCAATAGTTAGAGATTTTGATACATTTCTGGTTAGAGTAGCTTTGACAGAACAGTAGCTATTGAAAGGCATTTTGTGAAAAGAGAAAGTATGTAACTCAACACAGAAAAATTTGCATGGTATTTTAGTCATATGGAAAGGTGACTAAATTATTGTATTGGACTCAAATTCAGTTCCCTTCTGAATTGTCTTATTATTACAAAGTTAATGACTTTTGATTTTGCTTTCTAGTCTGTTATAAAAGCTTTTTTAATATTTTGTCTTAAGGTAGTACCATACTTCCATAATTCCACATCATCTCATTATTTTAAACATCGATGACAAAGAAGTTGCAGTAACACGTAATTAAATGTCCATTTATTGCCAGAGTATTGTCTAATTTGTTCAAACTGAGACATCTATTTTTCTGCCATATCACTTTATTTATAAATTTTAGTGTTTTTCTGCCTTAATATAGTAAATTCATTTAATCTGACACAAACAAGCAATGACCTCTTTGGTAGTAAAGGTTGGTTGGTTTATTTGTTTGTTTGCTGTGTTTTGTTTTCTTGAACACAAGCTGAATAAGTAAATGTTTTTTCCTGCTTAGTAAGGGTCTAGTATATTTCCCCTAAACAATATCTGCTACTAAATTAACCTGCTGACAAGTCTGCCTGTCTAGTAGTTAACTGTCCTTCACTGGGTGATTAAAAATGCTGAAAAATTATGGGTAATATTAGCCTCAATATACCATCTTTTCAGTCTTTATAAGGAATTAAAAAATATTTTCAAATCTCCTTAAATATAGTAAAATGGGAAATAAATGACTAAAAGTTCTGTTTCCTAGTTCTTCTAAATTCTAATAAGCCCCACAAATACAGTGTCATTGAGGCCAGTATAGGAAGACACATGCCATACCTCTAGTAAAACAGACTTCCTTTTATCCTGTTACAGTAATTCCTTAGTGATATGCATTCTTAACAAGACTGAATATAGATAAATTAACTGAGCTATTCAGAGCTGGACCCCCATGTTCGTTCAGTTTTTGTTGATGGGATCACATAGTTAGGCTTTTGTCTAGGACATATTCTGACCTTCTGGCTCAGTATGATACAGGATTATAAGACTTTAGAACTGAAGTGCAAAGAAAGCTTGTTTCAGTTAATACTGCTATAAACCATGTAAGAAATATAATTTTGTTCTAAAGATTTCCATTATGTGATATTTCTATCAGTGTGTTTGTTGTCACTACATAGAACAGAATTTGTGGTAGATTTTATTTACTAAGGCACTTGCTGCTTCAAGCATGATTAATGGACTTTAAAAGTAAAACACTCATTAAAAATAAATAATTTCTAAATAAAATTAATTGATAGGGGCAGTCTGTTTTGTTTGTAAAGAAGCACTGTAACTTTAAGTTTTGCTTCCCCTATCACACTTAGGTTGTCTTATGGTAGAACTGCATTTTGATTTTTTTTTCTCATGGTTATGTTGTAGTTTTATTTAGACAGAAGATTTTATTACATTATTTATTTATAAATGCTTTAATTTATTTTTAGATACAATCTTTTGCCAGTATTTCCCAAAGTATATACCATTTTCCATAGTAACAGGATGCGTTAAATAAACCAGAAAGCTTTTACTGCAGGATAATTAGTTTTTATAACTACTATATGTGATAGAAGTATGTTTAATCTGTGACTCTGCTTTTTTTGGAATACTGTTTTATTCTGATACAATTGAATAAAATTGCAATCTTAGTTTTCTTGAAATCATGTAAGATCAGTAGATAGTAAGTCATTTGAAGAAATTCTCAGTATGTAAAAGATTAGGCAGATCTAATTTTAATTATGGAAAACTAACTTTTCCCTCTAAATTATTTTAGGAAGAAAATTTCTCAGTTTTTGTTTTTATAGGGTTAGGAAGAAACATAGATAATTTAGAACTCAGCTGGGTGTGATTGTGCATGCCTGTAATTCTAGCACTGAGGAAGGCTGAGGAAGAAGGATTACAAGTTCTATATCTGCCTCAGATATAGAGTAAATTCACTATCAACTTGGTCAACTTAATGAAACACTTGTTCCAAAAAATTATTTAGAATGTCAAAAATGTAATGTCACTAGTGCAGAGTTAAAATATTTGCTGGTATGAGCAAGGCTCAATCCCCAGGCCTACAAACAGACAACCCAAACCTCTTTGTTTCCATCTTACTAAGGTATCTTTGGGTAGTTTAACCATGAAGACAAATGTCTATGAACCCATCTCTGTAGAGTCTTATGATATTAAGGCCAGCCTGGTCTACATAGCAACTTCTAGGCCAGCTGGGACTACAGGGAGATCCTGTCTCAAAAAATAAAAGGGTGCATTAAATAAATAACATAGAAAAGTAGATCAGGATATTATAAATGAGAAATCATTCAGATCAGAGTTTTAAAAGGAAAACATTCTTATACATTAAGAGCAAATATTCATTTCCTTCTTCTGGAAAAGGCTTATACAATTTGTTGTTGTTGTTTTTAGCAGATACTCTCTTTTTACCTTTCCCTTTTTTGTTCCTTCATAAAACTAAATGTGTCTGCCTGTCTGGTTTGGTTGACAGACTAAAATATTCAAAGTCTAGCTTGATTTGATGGCACGTGCATCTAGGAGTGAGGGAAGTATTACATAAGTGGTCATACCTGGAAGCTGTTTGAATTGGGTCCTCATGCATCTGTCTTGGACCGAGTTGTAGTCTTATTAGTCTTACTTTGCATCTGTTTGCTGTACTTAACAGTAACCCCCCTTTACTCTTAGAAGTGTTCTCATGGAAGTCAGAGATTTTTCTGGCCACTTTATATTTTTAATATGTTACTGATTTATACTATAAATTTACTGTTCTAGGTATGAATGCTATAAAGAATATTTGTTTTGTTTTTCTATCCAGAATCTACTCCAAGATTTGTCTTTAACATCATTGTTTATCTGTGCTCATTAAAATCTGTATTGTCTTCTTCTATAAGTATTGCCTTATTTGATGCCCTCCTCATGATTTTAAATTCAAATTGTGATACTGAATAAGTAAATGGCTTTATCACAGTAGGAGAAAAGTAGAATTGATGCAGCCTTTTATGACCTGATACAAATTAGATTTTTGAATGGTTGCTCTTATTTGTAGGGGAAGAGGGAGTGAAGTGAGAATCAAAGGGAAGGAAGAAAGATTTGGGGGATTTTACAGTGAGCAAATTGTTTATTCTAAAAATTTTTTGGCTAAAGGTATAAGCTTGTTCTGATGCATCATGGTGAGTTTGTGGCATTTACGATAGCTAGCCTTATTACTTTAGGTTTACTTTAGAAAATAGGAATTTAGCACAAATCTCAATGTCCAATTCTAATCATATAGGCTAATGTGTGTTTATAGTTATACTATATATGAATTAATTTCAGAATATAAAATAAGAATATGCTCATAGGATTATATTCACGCCATTAGTTAATATTTTTAACCAAATTCCTTATCTCAATTGCTCTGAGGAATTTGAAAGTTGTATGGTAAAATGGACCACATTGAAACAGACAAGTCATTGTATGACTTTTCTTTTGCAGGTCATGTAATGTTTGCAGAAATAAAAATGGAGAATGGCAAGTCGAAAGGCTGTGGAACAGTTAGGTTTGAATCCCCAGAATCAGCTGAAAAGGCCTGCAGAATAATGAATGGCATCAAAATCAGTGGCAGAGAGATCGATGTTCGTTTGGATCGTAATGCATAATTTCAAACATGGTTGGAACATTCCTTCATCTGTTTGCTGAATTTCCTAGTAAAAGTCATTTTTTTAAGTAATGTTGTATGCTTACAAATGCTGTAAAAATGAACTTAAAACTCCCACCAGCTTTTAACAGTACAATGTTAAAAATATACTGTGATTTTTGTTATCTCAAGTTTGAGTTTCTAAAGACAGCAAGTTTGATCATTCAGTTTAAATGGATGGTTACACCATTTTTAATGAAATAAGCCATTTTTTGTTTTCAGTATGACATAGTAGAATCTGTTCTAGTTTCCCTTCCCAACTTTTATTAGTTTATTGTAAGTTAAAAGATAAATGTTTTCTTTTTTAAATTTCTGCTTTATATGTAATTGTCCATGAATAGAAAGGGCTCAGACAAATTAGGATGTGATTTTGATGGGGTTTAAATTACTTTTCTTGCATTATAAAGGATTACTGTAAGTAAGCATTACATTCTAAAGTTGAAGATATTTTTTATTTGACTTAAATGAAGAAATGGATTTTTCCTTCTCCTCCACCATTCATGTTTTTCATATAACACTATTAAAATATCAAACTCCACAGCCCTTTATATTACTAGATCCAATAATTCCAAGTTCATATAGAACTGATACTGTAGCAAGTCCTAAGTATAACAGTAGGCAGACTACTCCTAACTTTTTGTCTAGTTTCCAGCCATTAAAATGAACTGCTAAAAACAGAAAAATAATTGAAATGTTTAGAAAGATGGTTATGTAAGTGAGTCCCTTGCTGTTCACTTCTACAGGCGCTGATGCATTTGTAAATGCAGTTTTAATAAACCATGGGAGACCTAGACATAGCATATCAAACACGTTGGATCCCACGATGTTAGATATAGCCATGTCTCCTTTACCTGCAAGAAAACAGCATGTTGTTAAAATGTGCAACCAGTACTATATTTTATTAATAATCTTCATAAGAAAAACACTGGATACTTTTGTTGTTGGTTAGCTTCAGAAAATTGTTGTTAGACCAAGAATCTTATTGAATTTGTATTTTTCTTGGGTTAGTATTTAAAGTCTTAACATTTATTTAATAATTATCTTTATTTATTAAACCATTTTTCAATGAGGTATGCAGCTTACTTGTTGCTTTTCATTCACATTTAACATAATTATTATTTAATGCATATTTCAGGTGAATATTATTTGGGGGATTAGGTTGGTAAAACTACTCTGGTATTAAATAGCAAACTCTTGAGTCCCTTTTTTTCTTCAGAGTTTGTCACTGGGGAAATAAATACTAAATTTACTTTCTCATGGTTTAAAGTCAAGTGCAGAGAATGCCATTGCAGCCTGAAGAACTCCATTCTTACCTTTTCTTGCAACCAACACACTAGCGATTGTGTCGGGTATGCTTGTACCTGCTGCCAATAAAGTAAGGCCCATTACTGTGTCTGGGATTCCTAGTGCTTCCCCTGTAATGAGCATATAGAGACTATAAGTTACAAATCACAGGTTTTCTAGATTAATCATTTCCTGAAGAGAGCTTGAATATTTCTTCCTTGTTCATATTTAGATTTCTGAACCAATGGAAACTTACTAGGTTTTTAGATAGCAAAATATTTGAATCAGATTAGTAATTTGGATAACTCAGGTGTAGTACAGATTTTTTTTTTGTCTTTTTTGAGACAGGGTTTCCCTGTATCTCCAGCTTGCCTGGAACACCAAAGCTGGCTGGCCTTGATCTCCTGCCTTTTGCCTCTCAAGTACTTGGATTAGAGGTGTGTGCCACCATATCTGGCAGTACAGATTTTTAATTACATATAACTGAAGCTGTTTGGAAGTTGGAATTCTTGAAATGAGAAATTCCCCTATTTGGCATCGTTAGGGAACTTGTGGGTGTCTACTCTTACCTCTTTAAAACTATGGCTTGCTATATCTGAAACTGATTCTGTACTTGTTTGCTCTTTTTAAGCTGTTTCTTAAAGTAATCAAACATTGAATATATTATAATATAGTCTATTAAAGTAGTATTTTGGTGATACATCTTACTGTAATGTTTTCTTTAGGAAAGTCCATATAAATCTATGAGGTAAACCAACCTTTTTCTTTCTATCTGAGTCTAACATATGGTCTCAATTTTTTCTTAATACTTCTCTAAAATTTTATATCAGAAATTTGTTCATCCTGGGAAATAAAACCAGAGAGAAGTTAAAACATGGTTTGAATATTTTCATTTTGATTTCTTAAAATGCCAATTAAAAGAACAGGAAACAATACTAGAAGCTTAAAATAACACTTTGAGACATTTTTAGTCATTCATAATATATTCATGTTGCCATATTTTAAAGCAAAAGAAAACATAATTTAGTTAAACAGTGAACACCTATTTTCTTCCTAAAACACTGGCTCCTTCTCATTATGGAATAGAATTCAGTGTAAAGAATTACTGAGAATTCCATGTAATGTCATTTAATTTTTAACATTTTAGAAAGATAACCTATAAATTTAATGTCATTTATGATTCCTTGAATTTTACTCCAGACTGTATAATAGAAATGCCCTTAGTATGTAAGATGCACTTACAAAATCTGAATGATCTTGTTCTGATACTAATTTTTAATCTTCTGCATAAATAGTGCTTATTTCTAGTCTTGCTAAGGAAGGTGTATGCTCCCTAGACTACTTTAAGTGAACATATACATTTGTTCTTACATGAAACAGTTTTCTTGTTATGCTAGTATACTTAAAATACATACCAGTCATTGTGACCATCCAAACCAGGATGTATGTAAATGCAGATATCCATAATGCAGACATCAAAAAGGTTACCACAAAGTAGTTTTTCCAAAACTTTCTTCTACAATCTGGTGTTGTCAGAAAAAGTAATGTAATAATAGGAAGAGATAACACCCAAAAAATTCTTTTTAAGTCTTCTTCAGGCATGCTGAAAACACTTGGTGGGTCTGTTGTAGAAAAATTAAACAAATTTGAATTTCTGTAATGCCCAGTTATGAAGAAATGCCCATTTAAAAAGCTGACTTGAAATAAATTAGCTGTATCAGTTTTTGAAAGGCTATCTTAAATATTTCAATACTTCATTCATGGTATTGCTGGTCAAAAGAAGCTTAACAGAAACTAGGACAGACAGTGTAAGTTAAGATAGACAACATTTCTTGACTTAGGGCTTTAAATTAATCAAAATGTTTTGGACTGTTTCCTGAATATACTAGTGGCAGTGTTTACAAAGTAGGAATTAGCTGTCCTTGCTTGCTTGGCAGTAATGTGGATTGTCTTCAGGGACTTTTTGTTTTTAAAATTAACCTGGCTTCTCCTCCAGCCATTCTCCTCCCTCCTTTTCCAACATTGATGATACTTAAGGTTTGTCCTATGATAACACATGCTTAGGGAGTATAAAATAATTCTTTCATGATGTTTTCAGTTACATGTTGTAATTCTTACTGTAAATAGATATTTTGGGAATGTTGTTTACTGAATTTAGTTTTAATGATTTCCTAAAAAAAAAAAAATAGAAACAAACATAGACTGTTCAATGTAATTTACAAAATTTGTTTGTATTCTTTTGTTCTAATAATCTTAAGTTAGTAGGGGAGAAAGATAACAAATCTATTAGATAAAAATGAAACTCCACTTTGGACTTGTTTATACGGCACTGATAAAATAATGTATTCATATTATATCAGATTGTAACTAATAGTAGTAAAATAACTCATAAAAATTTACTTAGACTTAAACAGGACACCATTATGTTGTACTTTTAATACAAAATAATTTAGACTGGTTCTTTGTGTATTTTTTTTATAAATCTTAAAAATTAAGGATACATACTTAACATACCTTAAAGACTACAAATTATGTTTCATAAGAAGGAGAGATGTCATTTTTCAATATTTTCAAGTGGTAAATTAGAAGTTCTCCTAATTACTAAAACTACAATTCGATTTACTCCAATTTCTTGTCAGAACTGACATTGTTATTATATTGAATATATCTGCCTGATGTTCGACTGCTGCTTCCCATGCCTTCCCTCACCTGCCTTTCTTTCTTTCTCTTCCTTCTAACAAACTGTTTTCCTCAATTGCCAGTTTGTTATATAAGGTGCTCTCTTTCTCAGTCACTGTAAGATCAAAGTCTTGGGGCTATCTTTGCTCTTTTTCTGGCCTCATATTGTCTCTCTGTTGCCAAAATTTGGTGATGCTTCCTCGGCATTGAATTCCTCCCATGTTGAATTCTGTCTTGCATGTGCTGTCTTTCATGCCTTCTGCTTTCTTTGTCTAGGAATCTAGTAACACTTCAGTTGCCCTAATAGCCCCAGACAGATTTGCTGTCTCTTCTTGTTTTAAAGTACAGTTCTAATAATTTCCCTCCTATAAACCTTCTAGGACTTCTCCATTTTCTTTCTAGCCTTTCCTCTGCTTCCTTCCTATGCATGTATTGACTTCAATCTGTTTATGCAAGTGCTTGAACAGGTATTGTGCTAGTGTTCCTTGGCCTCAGTTCATACAACATGCTCTTATTCCCCCCTGCCATCAATGTAATAAGATTTTAGTAAATGTTCCTTATTGGTTATAATATTGGGTCATTGAGTCAAAATCTTACCTGCCTACAAGGCCAAATGCTCTCCTTCATGTGAATCTCCTATCTGACTGTCACCATAAAATTTTATATACAATAGACCTAATTTATGAACCATAGTTACTTTTGTCTTTTTATGGCACTGATACCTCCCAACTTATAGCTGATTTGGGGGCTGGGGAGTTGCTCAGTGAGTAAAATGCTGTAATGTATGTAAAAGGCATGAGGAACTGAGTTCAGATTCCTAGGACCCATGTAAAAGCCCAGTGCTGTGGAGACATAGACAGATGGATAGACGGATCACTAAAGCTCACTAACCCGCCAGTGTAGTCAAATTGGTGAACTACAGGTTCAGTAAAAAGACTCAAAAAATAATGCAGAGAGCAATTAAGGAACAGCACCCAATGTTGAATTCTGCCTCCATTCACAGAATTTTAGCTGATTTTGAATATATATATATAAATATATATTTCTAATATATATATATTAGAAACTCTTTAAACGTTGGAACTTGAACCTAGTTATCTTTGATTCTCCACAGTGTCCATTTAATAAGTATGTGATAATTGCTAACTTGAAAATTAGATTCTTAAGTTTTTCTGGTAGCCTTAATCGTACGTTGGTAGGATATAGTCATTACCTTCAGAAACCTGACTAAGACCATGTAAATTTAGAGAAAGCTGGGAGTAGCCAGAATCTTCGTGAAATATTCCACTGTCTGTCCTTGATTGCCGATGAGTGACCAGCTGGCCCTCATCTTCCCATCCCAGCAATGTCTGTTGTTCACTTCTCTCCTCCATTGCTCTGGCAAGGCAGGGGCAGCAGGAACTGCATTTCTTTGTCACATATTGGTGGATTTTAATGTCAAAACACAGCAGCAGAACATACAATCCATATATCAGAAGCAGTAAAGTTCCTTCATACCTATAAGTTAAAGAAATTTGTATTTAAATGAAGTCATTTTAGAGTAATTTTTAAGCAGTATTTTTAAAAATAATGTTCTAACAAAAGCAGCATTAGAAAAATCAAAGAACCATTCCTAGATAACTTTTGTTTTATAATTTTTCCGAGTCTTGGTTGGTTATAGCATTATTACAACTCATTGTTAAAAGCCTGATACTTTCTATTATCAGAAAGGATTATATAAATCCATTGTCTATATTTATAGATTCTTTCCAAGTATTAGGCATAAAATGCCTTGAAAATAATAATTGGAGATTTTCAAAATAAAACTAATAATGAATAATTAATAGACATTTTCCACCTTAGTTCAATGACATATTCCCCCAAGTATATAATAACTATAAAAGAAAAGACAATCTGTTAATTTAGTCAGATTTCCTGGTTTAGGAATTTTGTGTAAAATATTAATTCAGAATATTTTAGACTTTGGTTGGAACTTTCCAGTTTGCCATGCAGAGATTTAAATAGAATCAGGAGGAGGGAGAAGGGGATAGTTTGGAGATAGGGTCTTACTGTGTAGCCCAGGCTGGCCTTCAACACTCTGTATTTCACTGATTGGCCTCAATTTCTTAAATATTAAATCCTCAAGCTTCTGCTACTTGAGTGCTAGGACTTCAGATCTTTAATACCAGGCCAGGTCCCTTTTTAATGATTTTAATGTAGCTGAATTCAGCTTGTATTCCTGAGAAATAAAAGATATTCTCAGAAGTGAAATTAAAACAAAAGGTACCAAGAATTGTTTTTTATATGTTGGTTTTCTGCTCTATTATAATCTTTGGCTAATTCTGTCACATTTGAACCTTGTGTATTTTATTTCATAGCCAGTGAATCACTTCTCTGCTATAGCTAAAAGAACAGAGTTCCTGATTTCCCTAATGAATGAATGTTTTTAGGAACTTGGATACTTTCACAGTTGGTCCCTTGCAAATAACAGCCACATTCCAGGATCTCTGCTCTGATAACACCCTGACTTTGGTAGCTAGGCTAGATAGCAGGATGATTAGTTTAGAGATGTTCTTTCCTCCCTGTTCTCTTATAGAGTCCTCTAAACACGTGCATGTGAGGTCAAGTGATTTACATTCTTTTCTTTTACAGTGCCTAACTTAATGATGAGCACCAGGAAGATACCTGGGCTTGTTTGGAAAGTCTATGACTATAAGGCAGGCTTTGTTTCATTTCTTAGAGCAACTCAGTCAATAGAGATTACAGGGGAAGCAAAAGTGGTTTTTTTATTTTATTTTAATTTTTTTATATTAACCCAGAAACATTTTTTGGATCTTAAAGAAGATTACACTTCCTTCTGTTCCATGAGCATTAGAGAAATGTGAGAGAATGGAGGGACTTTAAACACTACAGTGTTTCTCAAATCTTTTGTGACTATGACCATTTCTTACTCAGGCCAGGTGAGCGGCAACCTGGTAGAAGAGAAAGCCGACCACTGGGCTATTAAAATACAGTGAAAACTGGGGAATTTTCTGGACGAGGAGGCCATGGAAAAGGGAAAAGTGGTAGACTAGGACGTGAAAGGGGGCTATGATGATGAAAAAGAAATTGCAGAGTAGAGAAAAGAAGCCACCTGTAGCTGTGATGAGGATGTTAGATCAGAGACCTGGAGTGTGCTGTCCAAGTGACAGGTAAATGAGAAACGATACTCGAGTAACACTCGAGAAAAAATACTGCTCAGATTCCCTCTAGTCGTGTTTTATAGTAGAGGAACAGTTATTTGCAGCTTACCAGTAAACTTGGTTGTCAAATATTATTCCAAAAACTGCTCCTATACTGATTGCATATGCTGCACAGTCTCTGAATAGAGGCCAACATGACAGTGTTGAAACCTGTAAATGATAATTTGATTTACTGTTTCCATTACAGTATAAGTAATTCAAGTACAATGCTTAGTATAATTCTATGTTTGTATATTTGTAGTTAAATATTGTTATGCTTTTCATATTACATAGAAAAGAAAGAATTAAAAAACTTGTTTCTAAACCTGTACTGACTTTCATAAATTTGACTAAGAACCTTTTGTGGATTTAATAAATCAAATAAATGTTTTTCTACTGATTAGTAAATTTGATTGACCACATCACTAGTGCCACGTTGTTCATCCCAGACAAATAATTAATTTTGGAATTTGTCATGACATTACATTTTATTGAATAGTTTTTTTACATACCGAATTAGATAGCAAGCCACAGGCTGCACATATGCCAAGGAGATTATAAATTGCAGAGCCTAGAATGGTGCTGATGCCAATATCTCCCTTTGTGACAAATACACCTGTGAGCAAGATAGTAGCTAAATCAGTGGTAACTTGAAGAGAATAAAATCACATCTAATAAGCAAAAAGTAGAAGGAATAGTAATTACCTAAAAAGGCTGTCACTAACTCAGGAGCAGAGCTACCTGCCGCCATGAAAGTTGCGCCTGCAACGTCCTGAGACAGTCCAAGGGCTAAAGAGAAAAGAAATTATTATGACTGATAAAGTGACAGTATGGAATTTTATGTAACACTTATAACTGACTTAAGCTGTAAGTAAAACATACAGGCTAGAAAATAGAGTACTTCTGTGTCCTGCCTTCTTTATGAATTTATTACTCAGTGTTTCCATAGAAAAGAGAGGGCTGGTAAGGCAGCTCAGCAGGTAAAGATGCTTGCTGTGCAAACCTGGTGAACTGAATTCAATTTCTGGAATCCACGGAAGGGTGGAGGGAGAGAACTGACTCCACAGAGTTGTCACGTGGCCTACACAAATGTGCTATGACGTGTACGTGCTCATATGCACACAAACATACACATACATAAAATAATAATATGAGGTTAATGGCTTGTAAAATGGTCAGTGTAAGAGTGCTTGCCATCCAGCCTGACAACCTCAGATCCATCTCTAGAAACCACATGGTGGTAGGATAAAAACCATTCCTGTAGGTTGTCCTCTGACCTCCACACGTGCTACGGTATTGTCTCTCCCCCCAGGTAAATACATGTAAAGTTTACAAGGAGAGGAGATGAGAAGAGACCACTTCCAGGTACATGTAGGTGAGCTGCAAGACTAACTTCCTACGGAAGTATGGAAAAAAGATGACAGTAATTCAGAATTCCTAACTGAACTTGGAAGAAGAAAAAAGGCACAGTGGTTTGTAAGCTCTGTAAATAAGGCTGAATTCTTTTACACATTTGCAACACCAGCACTGTCTAATGAAAAGAAGAAATTATCTGAAAGTCTAATAAATATAGTATTATATAAATAGTATAAAAGATAAGAAAGTACTATTAGTTGGTAGTTTGTGAGTTTTTCCGGACTTCCAAGCATGTCAGTCCACTCACTTAACTGATGGTAGGATGAGTCTTAAGTTTTGGCTCATTCAATGTAAGAGCTCAGAGCTATTACAGCAAGAAAAAGCCGTATTGAAGAAACAACCCAGTTTTTGCTTAGGAAAAATCCCTATCCAGGCACTTGGTAAAGTTTCCCAGTACAGGTAGCATGCTAGATGATAAATTACTCAAACTAGAATACAAATTATTCTGTGTGTCAATGTATATGCATGTTCATGTAAGTGTGCTTGTGGGGGCCAGAGGTCACTGTCTGGTGGTTTTATTTTTTTTTTTTATCAATGATTTTAACCTACTTTTTGAGACAGTCTCACTGAGGCTACACCTCACCAATTTGGCTAGACTAGCTGGCCAGGGGGCCAGGGATTCCCCCTGTCGGCATCCCAAGTGTTGGGATTCCAGGTGTGTGTTGCTGTACCTGGCATTTTACATGGGTGCTGGGGATCCAAACTCAGGTCCTCAAGCTTGTGCAGCAAGCATTTTACTCATTGAACCATCTCTGCAGCCACTAGAATTCAGATCTCCAAGACTTGCTGGCACTCCTTTGTTGATGTTCACTGCTTTTACAAAATGAACCTACTGATTCTTGGCTCTTAAATTTTCTTGGCCCTCAAACTCTGGTATGCTTGGTTCCGTCTCTGTCACAGGTAAGCAGTATTTCCTCAGGCTTGCCTGTGGGGGCCATCATCTCTTGCTTGCTGTCAAGTGCATGTTGCTTTTCTGCTAGGAATTTAGAAATTCCTTGTTATTTTGGTGTGGCAGAATGAATTTTACAAAACTTGCTACAATATTTCTATTCCACATGCTTTTCAAGAACTTTTATGTCCCTTACTGAAAAGGGCAAAAAGGTTGTGGTAGAGCACTTGGCTGGCATGCGTGAAGATGAATGAACCTTTGTGACTGCTTTGTGGTATGGGGGCCTTTGCAGTGCCAGTATTTTCAAGGCCAGGATGTTAAAAGAGATAGAATTTCCTCAGTGACCTCTCTTGGGACATTTGCCTTGGCCTCAGAAGTTCTGCTGTCTGGAGACCTCCTCATACTCGAGGGAACTCATGAAGAGCCCATATGGAAAAAGGGCCCCAGACATTCTTGTCTCATCCTCTAGATTTCAAATCTTCCCAGACTAGGTACTAGCCACTCGACAGAGGGAGCCTTTCATATGATTCCAGATCCATCCCCTAACTATAACTGCAGTGGACATCCTATTTAAGCATCAACCAGGTGAACTTTAATAACCCCCCAAACTAGGAGTAGTGACAATGATGATTCATGACTAAGTCGCTGCCTTTGGAAGTGGTGTGTTTAGGAGCAATAGTCACCTATCTCATTCATTCACAGTCCCAGCTGTGCCAGATGCTTTTCTGTGTGTTGGTATGTGGCAGTGGACTAAGCTTCTGCTTTCAGGTAGTTATAATTATAAGCAAAGTATGTACATTTTAGAGAAGCAGCAAGGCGTGTAGACAGCTAAAATTGTGGGTAACCAGAAGTAACTTCCCAAGGGGAGATTTCAGAGTGACAGAGTGGGTCCCTTGGCCCTCATGCATGTAGGTAAAGTATTCTAGGCAGAATAAATGACTGCAAATTCCTGGGGTGGAATCTAGCCTATGTGTTTGAATGAAGAGCCAGAAGGGGAAACAATAGGTGGTAAGGGTGGAGGAACGTCATGGAAGGACCTGGTAGACTGTGTAACTAGAGACTGGGATTTCTTCTGAAAGCCAGGGGAAGCTTGTGGAAAGTCCTCTTCTTACTGTCTTTATCCTTTGGGGCTATTTTGTGTCAGAGGTCATGCCGCTCTAATCTGAGCTGTTCTGCTACCATAAACCTCCCCTGTGAACAGCATTCAGAATAGTTGGAATGACCTAATCGCAGCCTTCTGGTCTACTCCTCTCACGTGCCACTTAAATGCCTGCCTTCAGTGAACAATGAAGGGATGAAAGCAATGACTTGGGATCTTTGATTTCATAGCATTTCTTTTACTGCCTAGAGTGACACACATATGGGACATATATAATCCATAAATGTTCAGCCCTGTCCCCTCCACAGATTCCATAGCCTCAGATTCAGCCACTTGTGGATCAGAAATACTCAAAGAAAAAAATGACCTCTGTCATAGACACGGACAAAGTTGTCATCTTAAGTAACGAACAATTCAGTTTAACAGCTATTTGCATACTATGTATACTGTAGCAGGTAGAGATGATTTAAAGTACACAGGAGGTCCACTGAGAGAGACACACAGGCTCTGAAGATTTTAGAAGATGCACCTGAACATTCTCAGATTTGGGGATTCCTAGGTCCCAGAACCAATCCCCTAGGGATACTGAGCAATGCCTGTGTGCCTTACACATATATAATGTAATTAGTGTATGTACATATATTAGTAACATAAAATTTCAAAATTGAACAAAAAGACAAAACAGACTGGTCTATAATTCGTTTCATTTTAGAAATGAAGTGTCTTACAATCATGGCATATGATTTACTATACTTTCGTATACTTAATAATGTCAGCTCTCTTCAGAAGTGTGAGTTGGAATTTATATTTTACAGATAAAAAAGCAGAGCATTTGTCTAGTATGCATGAGGCTCTCAGTTTGATCCCAGGCACATTCAAACAAACAGAACATGTCTAGGAGTTCTTCATATAGTCGTGATTGTCAGTGCTGGGAATCAGGGCATAGCACTGAATCCTTGGATTCTGAGTCCAGTGCTATTTTTTTTTCCATCACAGAAATCTAATAAAGAATGGAATAAAGGTAGACAAGTTACAATTTTGTGGGCAGTAGAATTATATCCTTGTTTCATAGTTTGTCACCATAACTATCTCTGTCCTGTTCTTTTTTGACAGTTTTTTTTTGAGACAGTCTTTCTTGTATCCTAGGCTGACCTTAAGCTCACTATGCAGTCCAAGACAGCCTTCAACTGGTAATCCTCCTGTCCCAAGTGCTGAGATTGCACCTGCATGCCATCATGTTTGTTTTACATGAACCCAGCACTGTGTGTGCTCGGCAAGCAATCTACGTACTGAGTCACGTCCCCAGGCTCCCTTCCTTTCTTAAGTAGGAGGCCATTAATTGTTGGGAGCCAAGATTGCCTTGACAGTGTTCTAAGGACATTTCTAAGAACTTATAATTTTAGCTTTACAAGTTATTTTGTCTTCCAAATCAAATGCAGGAAAATTGGAAAAGAAGAGAGTGCTTTATCTTAAAGTAATGATGTACATTTGCTGCCGCTGAAGACTGACCCATCTTTATTTTAATGCTAGCTGAAGAATGCGTCATTAGACAAATTCAATTTCAAGAGAAAGAAAAGGTGATGTATCTGGTTGTGTCCAGGTGGGAAAAGGAGGTGGTCCTTTAGAACTCATTTGGTCTCAACAGGCAGTAAGACTGAAATTATGAAAGGAAAGATTCTGTATAGATGGATGAATAAAACTTCAAAGGTAGTTTTACAAATCATATAGTAAAGTTCTAAGAATATTTTGTAAAATGGTTTATATCTTTGAACTTTAGAATAGATTGACTTTGTCTTCCTCGACCTTTGGGTAACATTTCCCTCTGCTATGGTTTATTATTAAAGATAAATTGTTCTGCTTTTTGCCCTTCTCTATCTGTTACTCCTCCCCCCCCCCCCCATTACTCTAAAAGAAACCATGTTTCCTTCAAGATGTAGAGATGGTCTGGGTGTACTCTAGGTTTAGGTACCAACACCACACATTGTTTGCGTAGTACACAGGCTGATGGCAATGAACTGATTTTACAATTCACTTTCTCTTGTGTCTTATCTTTTGTAATTCCATGATGACATGTTTGTGGTGACTTTAAAATCTCCTTATATACCTTATAGTAGAAAGAATATCAAGCTAAAACAGATCTAAATTCCGGCACTGCCAATAATTTGCGACTTTGGAGAAGTCACATAGAAAAGTCTTGTATTTTACCATTTGTAACAAATGTAAGGTTAGACTCTACTCTTAGGTTATTTTCTAAATAATTCAGTATTTATTGGGGAGAGGGAGAGAGACAATGTCTTGCTATTGAGCTCTGGCTGGCCTGATGTACACTGTGTAGCATAGATTGTTCTCAAACTCATGGCAATCTTCCTGTCTCAACCTCAGAAGTGCTGTGGCTGTAGGGTTAAATCTTTGAACCTTTGCTCAAAATGTAGAATATAAATTCTATTCCTCACCAAATGGATATCATTTTAATTATAAATTAAATATAAATTGCAATTATAAAATTAATCTATAACTTGAAAAAGTCCAACACTACATTATTGGAAATTTGGAGGATGGTGAGGGAATAGGAGAAGGATTATTTAAACTTTTACCATTATATGTTTTTCCTTTTTTATTGAATACTTCTAAATTTCATACAGTATATTTTGATCTTACTTAGATACTTTCAGCTATATACATTCTCCCTTACTAACCCCCCCAATTTCATGTACAGTGTTTTATATATATATATTCATATATATTCCATACACACACTCATATATTTATATATTTAAATATATATATATATATACAAACACACACATATACATATATGGTTAAATTTGTGTCCTCCAAATGTTTTTTGGTGTGGATCCATCAACTAGAGCCTGGTTACCAAGAGCCATATCCTTAAAAAAGAATGACTCTCCCTATTCCAGCAGCCACCTCTTTTCAGTAGTTCCTCAGGTAGGGTTAGGGTTTCTTACCCATTTCCCCACATCCATTATATCTTAACCACTGCATTCCTTTAATGTATTTCCAGTCCTCATTACAAGGTACTTTTCAAGTCATAGCCACTGGCTTCCCACAGTTTAATATCCTCTGGCACAATTTTGAAAAGTCTACAAATCTTCATGCTTTGTGAATGCATTAGCCTCAGAAGCAGGTAAAAATCACCTCTAATGATTAGGCTTGTGTGTGGTCAGACAGTCATTCTGTGTAGTTCCAAAGTGAAATGTGACAACAAATTGATTTTTTAATTAAAAAGTAGTCCTTAAATTAACTTCAAATGTATTTATAGAAATCGTGTGGGCAAAGCAGTATAATTCGAATGAATACTTTATCTACAATCTGTAACTATATAAATGCTCTATGGTTGTTTTTAGCAATAAATACTTCCATTACCTTATATTTACCACCTCATATTTTCAATTGCAGAAGAGTGAGTTCTGATATACCTCTCTAATGCTTTTAAAGTCTGGTTCTACTGAAAAAAGGACTTCCTGCCTGGCATGGTGGTGCACACTCTTAATCCCAGAACTTGGGAGGCAGAGACAAGTGATCTCTGTGAGATTGAGACCAGCTTGGTCTACATAGCAAGTTCCAGGCCACCTAGGCTACAGGGACATCCTGTCTCAAACCAAACCAAACAAAATAACAAAAAGAAGGACCTCCTTCCCTCAGTTTCATAGCAGTAATATTACTACGGATTTCCATCTGTCCTTAGCCTATCCTGTATAAGGCATGCCTATGATACTACCTCCAAACTTCATGATTACCATAGTGTGCCCAAGGTCAGAGGTGGGGTAGGAATCTACATACAACTTTTTGATGCCGACAAAGCTATTCTTCATGTCAGTTCATGTGGATACAGTGATTGGTGCATAGCTTTATTGTCATTACTGCTTAACCTTGCACCAGCATCTCGGGAATACTCAGAGTACTTAGCACATACTTAGATCCACACACCCACTGCAAATGTAGATACAGTCCAGCGGACCACAATTCATATTAGAGAACAAAAATCCAGCTTTCAGGAGGCTACACTCAGACAGCAGGGAAGAATCACTATCCTCAAGGTCTTTGTTCTTTGGGAAAGCTTTTGCCTCTGTAAATTTCATGAGGATTTAGTCAGATAATCCCCTGAAACTGTAGGCTATCCAAATGCCATACTCACAGAATTATTAGACTCCCAATTTTACAAATCAGAGCCAGTTCTACCTGGGATTAAAACTTGTTGATTTTTATTGTTGATTTCTGAAACATAATATAGTTCATAGCAGAGGGAGTAAAACTCATTTTTTAAATAAACAGTAAATAGTTAAAATGTTTTCCTAAAAAGTATAAAGATGATTTGTACTTAAGATGTGTTCTAACTCAAAGATAATGGCCTAGTGGAGAGATTAGGTTTTATAATTGAATAGCATACTGGGGTAGCTTTTAAAATGGAAAATTGTATGAATAGCTCATTGTGGGATGTGGAGGGTGTAAGGAGACTATTCTTAAGGGCATCTCTGAATTTTTCATGTAGATATCTTAGAAAAATGTAAAGAAAGCTATTCCAAATTGTGCCTTACTATACTTGAGAAGCCTATGATATGCCAAAAAGATACTGTTTTATGCTGAACTCTCTGTTTCTACAAATGAGCTTTGTATAGAGATAAGAGATAACTGTATTTGAGTTGTATACTAATGCTCTGTGTACTATAAACGTTATGTTTATCAGTTTGTATTTAGGGGTATCACTTTTAAATAGAGATTACTAAAATAGTACGGATGCTAATGCAAGAAAGAAACAAGGACATTTCACCAGGGATATGAAGAGATAGCGTAAAGTTGCCACATAGATTATTAGATAAAGGGTTTTATAAGTTTACATGCTGCCTTTTGGGACAGTGTCTGATAGTGTTCACCTTAAGACTGGCCTTCAGGTTGTAACAGATGCACCATAGATTTGATATTTGCTCCAAACACATCTTTATTGACTTTGACTATTCACCTTTCCTTTTTCCTGGGTAAAGGATTCTAATCTTTGTGGTCTATTCTTCCATAATAGCGAACACTGAGCGACTGTTGACTGTGTGCCAGGCACTTATATGAGTAAATCACTTGCAGTTTCTCATGTACATCTACCAGAATTCTAGGAACTAAGCATCTGTTTCACGGCTGACATGGCAGAGGCAGAGAGATATTAAGCACTTGCCCAAGGTCACAGAGCTAGTAAATGGTAGAGTTGGGAGTTGAATCCAGGCGTATCGGCTCTCAGCTCGGCACTTTCAACCATCTCACTATAGTAAATGCGACTACAGCATGTGACCGTCGTGTCCTCCCTTCCAGCCCTCCAAGGATCCTCAGCAGTGTCATACACCTTTCAGCAAGCACATCAACACAGAGAGAAGGAAAAAGCCAGTAAGAAAGACGCACCTACAAGGTAATGTGACTAATTTCACAAACTAAGCACGAGAATCTTAGGCTACAATGATAGGCAGACACCTCCAGCCTCCTGTTCTTCTTTGTCATTTAGCATCCGCTATCTTTTGTCTCTGTCTCTCCTACCCACACGAAGTCCTCAGCATATCCTCAGCTAGGGTCTGGAGGACAACTGGTGGAGAAAAGGAGAGCCCTGGACTTTACTACCCCATATCCTTCCGCTGTCTCGGCTCTACGTTGAACTCAGTGTTCCTCCTCTTTTCCCAGAATCTCCATTCTGTTTCCCATCACAGAAGACAGTTCTTTTCTTCCAGTGTACAACTGGAGTGCAATATATTTTCTCTGTATAATATGGATTAATTTCCCTTCTGCTCTCCCTGTTCAAAGAATCCCACTTAGGGGCTGGAGAATGACTCAGTGGCTAAGAACACTGACTGCTCTTTCAGAGGACCTAAGTTCAAATCCCAGCACCCACATGGTGGCTAACAACCATCCAAAACTCCAGTTTCAGGGGATCTGATGTCCTCTTCTGACTGCCGAGGGCGCTGCACAACAGGATGTACTTGCATGCAGGCTGTCCAAGCATACACATTAAAAAACCAGAATCCCATGTAACTCCCCCACCTCCCTAGCCTAAATTGAAGAGGAGTAGGGGAGGAACGAGTAGGAAGAGAAATTAGAGAAGGGAGTATAGAAATAGCATTTTCTTGTAATAGTTTTACGCAATTGAGATAATGGCAAAATGTCTCAGGCTGGCCAATAGAGATAAGTGCGTGCTTTTTCAGGGTTGAAAGGTGGAGGAGGGATTGTGTGACTTATAATCATAAGTAGAGCAAAAAGTGAAAGAAAGGAAGGGAGGGAGGAAAGGGAAGGGGAGAGGAGAAGAGAGGAGAGGAGAGTAAAAAGAGAAAAAAGACCAACTCCTTGCTAGAAGCCTCTAGTGTCAGCAGCTCTAGGAGAATTGCCAGAGGACCATACATAGGCAGTCAGAACAAGAACACCTGCTTGTCCTAGCTGGAGTCCTGCTAAAGTGTCAGCCAGAGGCTCTGCATCCCTTCGCCCCTAGCCGTTCCTTGCATGGCGACTCCGGGCCTGAGGCCTTTCGCCCTTCACCTTTCGGACGGTCCTGTGATCAAGTGAACCACTGTCATGATTGAGAAGAGAGTAATAGGGTGATGGGACTGGGCTGGGACGGGACATGCCTGTTCTTCCTCATATTCTTGCTTGAACTCAGAGTATGGACGCTGACAGGAAATTCCAGTGTCAGGTGATAGTGAATGCCACAGTGCTGTACAATGATCTCATGTACATTTTAGATAAAATGCCTAGGCCTGACAGTCCAGTTATTATGAGAAAGGGTTTACAAATTAGTTTATAACTCTTTATAAGTTGCTAAGAGTCTAAACCTATTTCTGTAAATAATTCAGGGTTTTCTTTTTATTTTATAATATACTTCATAGCTACAATGAGTGATTAATATATGTTTTTGTAAGAAATTTCCATGCCGTTTGGAGGAAATTCACCTGTAAAATGGTTGAAATAGAACATGCATATAATAGCAGCTATCCTCCATAAAGGATATGTGAAATCACAAGAGTAGTAGTTTAGAGAATACTTGGGCTTTGTAATATTAGAAAGCCGCGCTCGGCTATGTGGTTTTGAGACATTGTTCCCTCAGTTATGCTTGGGGTTTTGTGATTGTACCGTACATAGCTGTGGAATACTTCTGTCAGTTGTTCTGAGGATTATATAAATGCTAACCAACCGATAAAATGGGTGCAGCAATTAAAACTTTTTGTCATCAAGGAACATGGAAGAAATACAGACCTCGGAAAGAGAAATGATAAGACTAATTTATCAGCTTTAGAGATGCATTCAGCTAGCACTGTTTCTACTTTGTTTTGTTGCCAGTAGTTCTGATGTCAAAGAGCAGCGTAGATTCTCACAGCTGAGGAAGATTTGGCCGCTGTGTTGGGTGGGCACCCATCAGTCACACATTCCTGATGGTGACTATGGTCTGTTTATTGCAGAGTTATGCTCCTGAGAAATTCATGCTTGAGGATGATGTTTCAAAGAAATTCCACAAGTGGCCTCAGTATACATTATTATGACAGACATATGAAATAACTTAATGAAGATGATTTTGAAGGTATAATCTAACATTTTGTTGCACTAAGTCATTTCCTGCAGAGCTGGAAAAGATTTTTTTCTTTTAAAAAAAAAAAAATCACTCCAAAGGTAATTTTTAGAAACAAAATTCCTGATGGATTTATTCCTTCAGCCTAACTGAGTCATTGTTTAGAATGCACATAATGCCATGAAATTTGTAATTTGTAGTAGTGCACGAAGTACTTTATATTTGCAGTTTTTATGATCTGATCATAATGCTGACACAAGAAGGAAAAGATAGATTGGTAGAGTTAGGGTTATAGAAACAGACACATGTATGTGCTTACTACATGAAAACTGATCAGTCTAGAAAAATGATAGTGAAAGTTGGGAGCGATATATGAGGTGGAGAATAAGTGTGGAGAAGGAGAAAGAGTTCAGGTGAAATATAAAAAGGAGAGTCATGGGATTTCTAAATTTACTTTAAAATAGTTAAACTTCAATATGATAAGTGTGCACAATATAAAAGGAAAGAATGAAAAAGTATAAAAGTTATATTAGATAAGTGTTAATATCTTTATAAGTCTTTAAGAAATTAATAAGAATAAAAACAAAAAATATCCCCTCAATTGAAAACACAAAAGTAGAGTTGCATGTTTCAATGAGCACTAAGAGCATTCAGCCTTTTAAGTGGGATATATACAGATTTTCTTACATGAAATTCTATTTTAACATAATTAACAAAGATATTAAAAGTGATATTCCTTTTCTGGAATGTATGCTGCTCTATACCATGGAAGTTTGAATTGGCAGTCCCTTTGTGGAATGCTACTTCTGATGTTTATTATGAGCCTTAAAATACGCAGTTCTGCCTCTTACTCTGAAAATGGTCAGAGATGTGTGTCAAGCAGTTACACTAATATGACATAATGCTTAAAATAAAAAATAAAAGACTCCACAAATGTCCAATGAGATCAATAGCTTAAAATAAGGTTTTACTGGACAACTATAAATAAAATCAAGTATTAGGTTCTCAAATTATTCATAAGATCATAGACTGTCATGCTATCATTAAAAATCACATTTTCAAGAGTAATGTGGGAAAATGTATACCACAAAATATTATATGGGGAAAAATAAAGATATCTAGATGATAGACGATCGATTGATAGGCGATAGGGAGATAGATAGATATACACATACATAGATACATAGAAAATAGCAGTACTCTAAAGACCGACAGGAACGGCTATGCACAAAATGGTAACTTTGGAGATCTTTGGGGATCTGGGAGCAATATAAATACAAGTAGATTTACCCTTGTTACTGCATTTCATTAATCTAAGTAAAAACAGTGTGCTTTAAAACAAGTTAACCTATATTAAAATATCAATGTAAAGTCAACATAAAATACAATGTCAGTGTAAAAAATGATGTATTTGCATCTGCTTAAATGATAATAGTTATAATATGCTTTTTATTAAAAAGTTTAGTGCCTCTGCTATCGCGGGTGCTGTTTTAGGTCTTCAGGATACTACTGTTTTATGTGAACAAGGGAGAAAGCAGCTTGCTTTGCCTGTCAGGCAGTGTAGTGGGTGAGGGAATGGGGAAAGAAGTTCACTTCATGCTGTCTGCATGACGGAGTTGTGGATGCTGCTGTTGCGTGGTCTTGTCAGAGGAAACCCAGCCCTTAACTTTGGCTTTGCTGTGGATTGAACAGACTCAACGAATTCAACTAACCAAGTATAAGACAGAGACTTGAGACATGGCTACTTCTGTGTAGTTGGCATAAACATCATTTCTCCCCTGCTTATATGGCCTAGTGCACCCGTGAAGGTCTATACTCAGAACTCTGGGCCATGCACAGTGTAGGCAGAACAGAACTCAGGGACTGAGACTGGCTTGTTTTATTTTCAGAAACCACTAAAAAAGGCTTCATGTTTGATAACTGAATTTACAGTGATCTGATGGCTAAGATCACTTTACACAGAATTTAACATTTATTTTTTTATTGGTTCATGAAGATCCACTTTCTTAACAGCTGGATTCCAGTTAAGGAATAGAGGGAATGGAGGTCCTGACTCATGTCTGTTTATCATCTAGCTCTTTCCAGAAGAGTTTTTGTGATCTTAGAGTAAAAATCAAAAAAACATAAGATAGCAAGCATTAGATGTTCCATTGTATTAGGAGTATACCAAGTGCATGGGTGTAAAAGCTTGGAACAGTTTTTACAACAGCCAGCCAGGTGTTCAGAGGTAGGTAGCATGGAATAGTAATTGAGAGGCTGCTGTCTCGACTACCAAGACAGATCACATTGACTAACTTCTAAGGCACAGCACCCTAGGACAGAAGGTGGTGCTCTGCTACCCACTGAGAAGGGACAGAATTGTTGCTGAACTCTTCCAAACACAGACAGCCCTCTGGAAGGCTACAGAACATCCCAGAAACTTACATTTGCTGATGATTTCCAGGGAAGGCAGGAAGTACTTGTCACAGACGATAGACACGGCCATGAACATGTACAGAATGATTAGGAAGTAGATTATGATGCCTCCCTCTCTGCTCTCCTGCGTTGTGAAAAACCCTTCAGGAAACTCTGCTGCTGGAGAAACAGCACACTGGGTGCCATTTCCTGGTAAGGAAAAGAGGGTGAAAATCCAAAGAAAGTTGGAGCCACACATCTCAAGTCCACCAAGAGAAAACTGGAGTATTTGGGTGGAATTTGTAAAAATTGGTGAAAAATATTAAGTATTTCTAAGTATTATATAAAGCCTTAAATAGTCTCTGGGAATGGAAAAATGTTCTTTAATGAGATAAGCAGGCAGTGGAATAATTAAAAGAAGGAAATTATTAAACTATTTCTCTATGTCTGTTTTTAAAAGGGATTTCTGAAAGTCCTTCCTTAGGAAGAAAACATGTCCCTGATGAATAAGAATTTCTGATAATTTTACAATTTCATTTTCTCATTTCAGGGCTCTAGTCATCCTCAGGCCTGCAAAGAATCATTTGCTGAAGCAGAGAGTTTCTAGGAGGAAAGAATATTTTTATGATGCTTTCTCCAACAATAAAACTGCAGTCTTGGCTACCTTTTGGTCACTGTGAGTTACGGCAGAACTTTTTTTAAGGATTTATTGGTGGGATCAAGAATGTTTGACATCCTCTGCGGTGTTAAAAAGCAGAGCAAATATAGCAGGAAACAAAAGCAAAAAGGAGCCATGGGAGCGTCCCCCTCCTTATCCCACATCTAAGATGTGGCAGCGGCATCAGGACAGCTGACCCCACTGTTCACCTACCTGTGGCCCTTCGGAGGCGCCGGGGCGGAGAGACACCTCGGACAGGCAGGCGTGCAGAAATCCAGAGGATGCTGAGCAGCAGGACCCTTCTCGTCCAGGCTGGGCCGTGTTTTGTAGGCATTTCCACTGTGCTCTCTCTGCCGTGTTTTGTTCAGGAAGGGAGCAAGGGAGGATTATGCTGAATCATGTGAGGAGCCTCCTTCCTGCTCAGTGACTGCCAGGGGCACAGCTTAGCAAGGGGCAGCGCAGGAGCCAGCTGAGCTTCCCTGGTCAGGAGACCCAAGCCGCAGGGAAGCTGGAGGAGTTGGGGAGGAGGGCAGACAAGTACTTCTATGGCTGTTTTGTTTCCAGGGCTCAGTTTCTGAGGGCAGGCCCAAGAAGCCTGCATTTCATGCCGATGCACGCTTCCGGTCCGTGTCTTCATGCTGACACTAACTTTCGACTCGCTCTGCTCTGTATTTGTCGAACCCTGGGTTTTCTACTGCTTCCTACCTTTGTCTCTCCAGTCCTGCTTCGAGAAACTGTTTGGGCTGATGTACCTATAGCCTTTATTGATTGTGGCTCCACCGTTTTGCATGTTTTGATCACTCATCTTCATCTACATTTGGGCTAGTGACAGGAATGTCAAGAGGCAGCTGTAACGGTCAAGCTGGGATGTGAGCGTGGCATGAACGAAGGCAGTGGCAGTGGGCTGAAGAGAAGCCCACAGCGCCAAGAGCTATTAAGCAGGCACAGTGGATGCTCTTTGATAACTAGGTTGGCTATGCCTTTCTCCAAGAGGAGCTGTATAAAATGCTGATTGGACAGCCAGGCTGCTTTCAGCTACATTTCCAAGACTAAGAAGCTGAGAACCTGTGGCAATGGAGTAGCCTGTGGTGATCACACAGCATGAGTTCTGTAGCTAGACCTCATAGTCTGAGTTCTAGACATGCTTATTAGTTATGTCACCTTGGGCAAGGTACTTGACTTCCCTGCTTCTCCTCCCCCTATCTGTAAAACAGAGACTCTCTTCTATTTGGATTGAGTGAGTACCACCTAAATGAAGGCATGTAATCTGTTGATAATAACTTCTTTTCCATGTAACCAATATTCTCTCTCTCTCTCTCTCTCATCTACCTACTTATCTATCATCTGTCTATATCATCTATCATGTATTACTCTTGATTACTATAAAAAGTTTTGGTGGTCATTGAAGAATTTTGTAACTTTGCAACTTTTTAGGTTCCTTTGCACATAAAGTAGGTGTGAACAGAATGTATCATATGTACTTATTAAATTACCAAAGAATAATTAAAATTTTAAAAACCAGTGTGTAAGTTTTAGATGTAAAAATTGGGTTCATCTAGTAAAAAGAAGTTGCTTCCCCATGTTCATGAGCTTACACTGTTTTATAAAAACCTCCAGTGCAGTTTTGCTTGGTTGGGAATCACTTCCTGTTATAAGCCTGACATTCATTTTTTAGGATCTCTGTATCTGAACGTGTGATGTGGCTGTGAGGCCGGATGCTGAGTCACCAGAGTGCAGACCCGGGGAGTCATTTCTCAACAAGCACAGGCGCTACCTGCAGCTCCCTGGCAGTGCTCTGGCTGAGACAAGGAAGTGGGCCGCTCTGTTTTAGGGTGACTAGATGTCCTCACCATCTCCTCCTGAAAACACAATGCATAAACCAATCCCAACAGCAGAGCATCACTCACAATAGGAATGTCAGCATCAGCAGAACCTCAAATTCACAGTAAGAGCCTTCAGCGCTCATTGCCAACCAGGCTAAGAAAGGAAGTGCCAGGAGGTAGGAGCCGGTGACAGAACAAAAGTACATAGCACACAGTAGGCACTCAGGGAATGCTAGCTGGTTGATTAAACTATAATGGGTCTTGAAAACAGTCTGGGAATATGAATATACCTGGTCTAAATAAAGTATCATATTGAAATAAATTTACCAAGAAAGATGAGCTCAGGAAACTAGAGTTGCTTTAAACGTGTACTATTCTTGTTTTGAAACAGGGTCTTTAAAATTTGCAAAATAAAACACATAAAGAAAGCCACAAAAATATATGTAGTTTGTGATATTATTACTGTGTGATAATATCCTTAACTTATATCTAAGTTAAGAATCGTTGAATCTCAGCACTGGGAGGCAGAGGCAGGTGGATCTGATCTGTGAGATTGAGGCCAGCCTGGTGTACATGATAAGTTTCAAGCTAGCTGAGACTACAAAGAGACCCTGTTTTAAAAAAAAAAAGTAAGTTTTCCACAGTCATGCTAGGCACCCTTTCATGAGCTCTACTTCTCTGTTTAGCTAAAGTAACCGCTCTGCCAACCTGCACACTGGTTATCTAGTATATGAATATTAGTTTTTGTGTCTCTGTGTAGTAGTGTGACTCCCTTCCTTGGGTAAATCCTTTGGATGCCACAGCTTAGTCTTACCTTAATAAGTGTCCTTTACGTTTTCTTCACCATCCTCTCTTTTCCTGGCCGCTTTCCTGTTGGAAGCCCCAGAGCACTTCTGTGGTCTCTCCCCACCATCGTGATTTAGATGATTATGTCTCTGTGGTAGAGTTCAGTCTGCTCCTGTGTCTTCCATATGGCTGTGAAGGGGCAGTTGTCAAGTTGAGGCTTCCTCACACTCGTTCCTGCTGTTCTGAAGGTGGGATGGTGTGTGTTTAGGAAGCACACCTTGTCCGAGGTCTCTCTTTTGAAATGCAAGCACTCTGTTGTTCATTTGCCTTAATTAGAGCCATTCATTCTTTGGATGTTGTCAAAGGGTGTCTTCTTTGCTTGTTATACTAGTTGGAGTATTCTTCAGTCATTTTCCATCAGTCGTTTATTCTCGGTACCCAGCGGTGAGAAGGATGAGCACGCACTCCAGTCTTTCCCACTGTTTGCTGCTTCCACATTTTCCCTCCAAAAATAACCTATTCAAATTTTTTGTTTTTTGCCTTTTTGAGACAAGGTCTCCCTATAGCCCCAGCTGGCCTGGAACTCACTATGTAGACCAGGCTGGCCTTGAACTTACAGAGATCCTCCTGCCTCTGCCTCCTGAGTGCTAGGATTAAAGGCTTACGCCCCCACCCCCAGCTCCAATTAAATTTTTTTAAAAAATGATTTTGAATTAATGTATTTAATTAGATTCAATGGGTTCTAATCAACTGCAGTTGTTACCTGTCTTTAAGGTCAGGTTGTCTCAGCACTAGCTAGGAGAGCCTTTTCTTGGAGGTTCTTGAATGTCTTGACATGATCTTAATTGTGCTTGACAGCTTCGTGGCATACAAAGACTTACTTTACAAAAGTAGCCTTTTCTCCAAAATGCTATTTTAAGTAGAAAGTATTTCAAGACCATGAGACAGTGGATGGCTCAGCTGGTAATGGGGTCTTTTACCAAGCCTGAGAACCTGAGTTTGAGCCCTGAGGGTCCATGTGGTAGAAGGAGAGAACCTGCTTCCAGTAAGTTGTCCTCTGTCCTATACATGTGTTCCATGACACATGCACATTTTCACACACACACAAACATAATTTTAAAGATGTTAAAAGTACTCCAAGACCACAACCTAAGAATATAGGTTGTTAGAGATGCCCATTGCCACCAAAGTGTTCGATGCTTCTCTTTTTCGCTCACACAAACACGGGTAATGGTAACAAGCTCACTGGGCCCTCTGCTCCTTTTGTGACCTGAGCACCTGACCTTAATCCTTCAGGACCTCACCTTGCCCTGCACCCAAGGTAGTGAATGACTGTGAGTATTCAGAATTAAGATATCAGAGACCAGAATGCAGGTTGCTCCTCACTTTGGAAGCTTGAGAAGAATTGAGAAGTTTGTTTGCAGCTGTGTGTGTGATATTCTAGGCCTTGGGACCACAGGGTGAGGCTTTCTGATAAGGGAAGGGTGGGTCCTTGTTTCCACTTCCCTATTCATGCTTGAGATACTGTTTTCAATCAAGAACTAGCAAAGCCCTGGCTCAGGAGCACAGTTCCAAGAGACATCTGAAGAAACAGGTTCTGCTCTCTGCCTTAAAATGAATGAATGCCTAGGTTGTTTCTTCGTTCAGAAGAACAGTACGGTGGCTGAGGAACACTGTGCTCTTTACTTTAAGTTGAATCTTTTCTGTTTTAACTATCACCTTTCTTTCACATCTGGGAAGGTGGCTTTCATGAACAAAGGAGATAATAGAATTAGAATGTACTCATGCTACCAGTGGAAGTTTCAACATAGCAACAGGAATGAGCACCAGCCTAGCTTCTTAGAGGAGCTGGGCCTTTTCCTGTGCTCTGCCATTCTCCCCCATTCTTCCTAAGAGCTCCTGTCTACCTACATTGCCTGAGCACACAGCCTTTGGACCTATCTATCTCCCCTTTAACCCTTATTTTGATCCTGGACTCGAAAGCCTGCATATTTAATACTCACCACTGGTTCTCAGGCAGAGGCTTCTTTAAATATTTTGTGACTGAAACTCACTTTCTAGTAATATTCTTGGAAGGATACATAGAATAATAATCTTTTAATTCTTCCATGCTGATAATATTTCAAGGGATTCTTCTTGAAATTCAGAATTTGTTAGAGATCATTCGCTCACATTTGTCCCTTGACTGTCTTAAATATGTTACCCCATTTTCTTGTTATTGACAAACTGATAATATCTAACTTTCTTTCCTTAGAAGTCACATGCTCTTCTTTTATACATACCCAAAGGATATGGTCATTCTGGGCCAGTGTTTTAAGGTGTCTAATATGCTCTTTCTTTGTATCATTTTCAGTGTATTTCAGGAATGATTTCTTCAGTTGTGGCTTGATCATTTGTTCTGTTCTTGGATTTCTTCTTTCACATATTTCTTCTTTCTATGATTTACATATTAGATATTCTTTGAATGTCTTCCAGATTATAACTTGCTCATAAATCCTTTTTGCTCCCTCCCTTCCTTCCCCTTCCAGGCCCTGCTGGATAGCCCAGACTGATCTCAAATGCTGGGATGAGAGTCTAGTGTTCAGATACCACGTATTTTTTGAGCTAAAAATGTTCATGTTTTTTCTTTCTGTGTGTCTCAAGTCATTTGTTGTGTTTATTGCTCATGTGTTTTTTCCAGCTTAACATTCACCTTTGAAGTTCCCCTCTTTGGTACCTCATTTCTGACTTTTCATCATTTCCTCTGACTTTGATCTTCATGTCTTATGTAATTTTTCTCGTGTCTTTTAGAGTTTATACTGTGCAGTCGTGGTCTATTCTAAGGCATGTCTATCCTTTCGATGCTTGTTTGAAGGAATATTCTCATTCTTACAATTTTTTGTGGGATTTGACAAATCTCATTTTTACATGAAACTAATTTTTCCCTGAACGTTTAAAAGAAAGTCTTTGCTGAACCCAGCTTTTTGTAATTCACAGAACTTCCTCTTCCATTATTTTTATACCATCTTGTTTTGTTTGAGACAGGATTTCATGTAGCTCAGCCTGGAAACTACTTGGACTAGAACTTGCTGTATAGCAGAGGCTGACCCTTAGACTCTGAATCCTTCTGTTTCCACCTCTGGAATGGAGTACCTGGATTGCAGGCATTGGCCACGATCCCCAGTTAATGGTTCTGGGACCTAACTCAGGACTTCATGCATGCTAGGCAAACATTCTACTAATGGAGCCACATCCCCTATCTGCTTTTGTTTTTTTTTTCTTACCATGGTTAAAAACACCATTGCTGTCTTTTGGCTTCTTCATAGTACTGGCACCTGAATTACACATGGCCTTTGGACTTCTTTGTGGTTCTGGCTCCTGAATTCTTGACTAGCCACTCACAGCATGAAGTCCATTAACTATACATCTACTATTCCGGCATTATAAGAGACCTGGGCATTGCTGTAGAGTACAGCCTGCAAGGTCCAGCAGTCACTTTGGAATATACCTGTCTCCCATGTCTGAAGATGTGGACTGGAAGGAGTGAAAGGTCCAACTCATGCAAAGACTAAAACAACACCTGGAAGCTTTTCTAAAGCATAGACATGGCTGATACTGAGTACTAAGTGACAGCTTTCTGGGCAAGTGTCCCACAAGAGCAGTGCTGTAGGATAAGCCTCTCTTGTTCTATTCTCATTCCACCATATTCTGACTGATGACTGGATTGTTTTTCATTACTGTTAAATGTTTATAGTTTTTCAAATGTATCATAGAGATGATTCCTATGGATCTTATGCATTTGTGTTATTGTGATCGAGCGTTCCTTAACCAACATGCTTATTTACTGGCTATTACAGATATATTCTTAAAAAACAAACAAGCAAAAACAAACCAAAACAAAACCAAAAAAAAACCACAAAATCCAACATGGTTTGTTCTAAGATTTAGTGGCTTTGTCTTCTATGTCTGTTTATCTGGACTCTCGTCCTCCCTTCCTCCCTCCATCCCTCTCTTCCTGCCTGCTTATCCTTTCCCCTCCCCTCCTCTCTTCCCATCTCCTCATCTCCTTGCCTCCCTCCCTCCCTTCCTTCCATTTATTCTTGTTTCTTCTGTATCTCATTTACCTCTGATTCCATCACTAGCAGTATCACTGTGTAGTTCCAAATCTCCGGGAGGGCCCTGGTTGACCACTTTATGGAGTTCCTGTGGCTCAGACCTTATTGTGAACTTTGTATTCTTGTACTGTTGGAATAAGTCAGACTTTCTGTGGTTTCAGCTACTGTTCTCAAGTTGGTCTACTGTACATTAGCAATTGTGGGTCTCCTTTTCACGCCAGCCAGGTTCCTGGGCCTTTCCTCGACTTTCTCTGACATAGCAGCTGACACTAGGTGTGGTTTGTTTCCCATTGTTCACATGTGGGATTTGTGGGGGTAGTTTCACCCTGTTCTGTTTTACATGTCCAGGGATTGTTGTTTGCTCCTGTGTAGGGGTTTGAGAAACCAAGAAACTGTGCCACTGATGTCTCTATCTTTGAAAGCTCTTTGTTTCTACCCAAAGTGTTTGTTTTACTTACCCAGAAAGTTCTGTTAGTACGTGTAGTGCCTATAACTTGCTTTACAAAGACTCTACTTAAATATGACCAGTAGGAAGCTCATCTGTTATTCAAAGTTGCACTTGGCTAAACTGTTTCATAGGTTCCTACTAAGATCAAATGAAACAAAACTGAACCTTTTGGATACTTGATCTTGGGAACAGTATTTGGTAAAAACACTTCCTATCTTAGGACTTCTTGTTCTTATTTGTGAAATGAAAGGCCCAGGCCTGCTAAGCTCATTATTCTTCTCTTTATTAGCACTCAAGTGTTATTAAACTTTGATGAGTTTGTGTGGGAGAGAAGGGGAGAACCTAGGAACAAGATATCTCAAAGCAGCCAAGAGAGCTTGTCCATTAGAATCAGCACAGGTAGTGTTGTGGTTTGAATGTGAAATGACCTCCATCAGCTCATGTATACGAGCACTTCATCCCTAGCTGGTGGCACTGTTTGGGAAGGTTATGAAACCTTTAGGAGGTGGACCTTTGTTGGAGGAAGCCTGTCATTGGAGGAAGGCTTTGAGGGGTTCTATAGCTTGGCCCCATTTCCTGTTCTCCTCACTTGCTTCCTGTGTGTGCATACAACGTGCTCAGGCTGCTCCTGCCATCATGCCTTCCCTCCATGATGGCCTGCTTTCCTTGCCATGGTGGACTCTATCCCTCCGGAGCTCTAAGCCACAACAAACCATTCTCCCTTAAAGTTGCTTTTGTCAGCGTATTTTATCACAGCCACTGAATATAAATGAATACAGAACTTGGTGCTGAGAGTGTGCCATTGCTGTGATAAACCTGAATGTATGGCTTTTAGGCCTTTTTTTTTTAGAGGAACGTGGAAGGTTTTTAGATCTTTGGGTTAGAAAAGCCACTGAATTCTGGAAACAGAGCTTAATGGGCCATCCTAGATGCTTAGAAGGCAGTACTGTTGAGAGAAAAGTGGAAAGTGGAGACTCAGCTCATGAGGTTTCAGAGGGGAACAAGGACTCTGTTAACAACAGGCTAGAGGCCATTTGAGAAAAATTTGTTAAAGAACCTGGATACATCTGCCCCATGATTTGAGAATTTTTGTGAGGGTGAAATAAACTTCTTTGGTAAAGGAAATTTCAAGACCATATAGCACCGAGTCTGTGGTATTTATTACTGATTACTCTTATGTAGATCTATAATGAAAACAAGTGGGATAGAAAGAAAAAATGTGCAATTTGGAGAGGAAAAGAGCACTGGGAAACTTAAGATTACAGCCAAGTCACCTACTGAAAAAGAGGCTGTAATTGTCAGGAGATTAGTGGCATTAAAGGGAAGCCTGTGTGCACTGGAACTATAGGAAAGGTGCCCTGAGGGCAAGATGCTGCCCAACTTTTGCTTCAGTTTGTCAGAGAGTCTAAGGGGTATCCTGATCCTAGAAAGTAACTACACAGGCAAGTTTTTCATCAGCTACACCTTGCAAAGCATACTGTGGACTGATGGGGCAGGTCCATCCTGAGCTGATAGCAGAACTTGGCAGTGTCTACCATGTAGTACTGGGTTTGGAAATATGAATGATGCAAGACTGAAGGGATCATAAATTCTTTCTCTGTGGTTTCAGAGAGCCACAGAAGTCAGACAACATGTGGCAAGGCTGGTGTTCCTGTAAGGAGTGGTACAGAGGCCATTAATTGAAGCTATAAAGATGAAGCCTGGATTACAGTGGAGATTCCCAAGATGTTGGAGATGCCAGATGTCTGCCAAAGAGTGCTGTGTGTAGGGAGTGGAACCATCCCCTTAGAGTGACACATGGTGCAGGTAGTAAAGCTGGAGGGGTGGAGCTACTAAGCCTTTTGAAATCGAAGCTGGAGATATCCATGTAGCTCCAGCTGCAGAATTTGGCATTTGCTCTGATGGGATTCAGTCTTGCTTTGGTCCCATCTTTCTTTACTGTGCTCCTTTTTGGCATGGGATCTATGCCACTGTTATGCTGGAATAATATAATTTGTCTTTTTTATTTTACAGGAGGTCACAGTTAAGACATTGCCTTTAGACTCAGAAGAGACTTTGGGCTTCTGCACAGCATTGGGAATAGTACAGACTGGAGACTTTGGAAGTTGAACCAAATGCTTTTTGCATCATGAGACAGCCATGAGCATATGGATCCATGGATGGAATACTGTAGTTGGAATATAAAGTGTCAACAATAATAATTCAAGAATTGGTGGTGGGAATGGTGTAAAGACAGTACTCATGTATGAACTGCTCCACAGCTGATGATGCTCTTCAGGAAAGTCATGGAACCTTTTGGAGGAGGGAACTTGCTGGAGGAAGCATGTCACTGGAAATGGACTTTGAGGTTTGTAGCCTGCCTCACTTCCTGTTCTCCCTCTGTACTCACTGTATGTGAATACAGTGTGATTGGCCAGCTTCCTGCTCTGCCGCCAAACCTTCCCTGCCAAGATGCACTCTCTTCCCTCTGGAACTGCAAGCCAAAATAAACCCCTCTCTCTTAAGTTGCTTTTGTTAAGATATTTATCACAGCAACAGAAATAAAACTACTACAGGTGGTTATCACACTTCGATAAAGTAGTAAAAGGGAGAAAACAAAACTATTAGAATTATCTTTAGTTCTCTCTGGTCAATGACCAATTTTAGGTTTAGACTTGTAGGGGAAGTCTGTTCACCTCACATTTGCTAACATAGACAATAACTTTGTTTTCTTGGAAGTCAAAGCTAACAGTTACATGTCTGTTAAGTAGGAGATGTTGATGCATTATTCAGTACAGTTCTCCCAACTCTAAAGAATAGAGGAATAGTTGTCACTGTCTACTCAATAAAAGTACCTGTGACTTTTTAAATTACTGATGATTTGGTATTTACTCAAACCAACTAAACCAAAAATTGTGAGTGTGGTCCAGGTAAGAGTATTTTTAAAAATCTCCAGGTACCATTAAGAGGCTGGAGAATTATTGGGATAGATTTATCACTATCTGTTTATACATGATAGATTGAGTCAGTTGCCTTAAATCTGAGTTTACATATTTCTTACATGACAGAGTCAAGATATTGCTTGACCGAGGCCTGTCTAATGCCAATATACATGAAAATAACCACTGTGCTTAGCTCCTTAGATAATGAGTTTCATCTGTGGAAGGCTATGTCTATTTAGTTTCCTACAGCTCTTCTAGTGTTCAACACAGTGTCTGTGACTTGTGGATGACTGAAATGAGTGGTGTGTTTCTCATTGGATTTCCCTTGAAAGCACCCAGAGGACCTGTAATGACATATCAGGTCTTTTCTGTGGTTGGCCTTATACATAATGCCATCTGCACAGTCTCCAAACAGTTGTATGGAATGTCCTTTAACTTAGCGGCTCAAATAGCTCTCCAGCTCCATCTGCTGATGCATCAAGTAGGTACTCTGTTAGAGGAATACAAGAAAATGCACTATTAGGAACTCTGCAATCTGTCATTTGCAAAGATATCTGAGCTCATGGAAGGAAAGTTAGGAATATTGATCACCCCCTGTCTTTTTTATCTGCACACTAATCTCTGAAATGAAGGTTTCATAGCTGCCCCTGACACTCAGGGCTGAGGAAGGGAAAGGAGGTTGTGGCTATGTAAGTTCCCATGCTCTCTAGCTTGTCAATATCACCTTTTTATTTCTTAACATCTAATTAGTATATATAATAGACTTCCATTGCCATAAGCAATTTAAACACAGATTTAAGTCCTAAGGCTTCTGAAGGTGAGTGTCACTGGGTCAAGAACAACGTAGAAGTCTGCAATAAGTGAGCACTGAGTGAAGGACACTGTTGTCTGGAGTCTTCACTGTCCCCCTTCCCTCTTTCTTGGAAGTTCCTTTCCCTTGCGTTCTCCAGTAGGAAGCAGCTTGGAAACCAGCCTGCCTTTGAGCTTAGGCTCCTAGTTCTGAGTTCCTTTGATTTTTTTTTGCCATTGCTAACAACAGCCCCAGCCAAAGCTGTGAGTTGACCAGCATTTTCCTGTGTTTTGTATTTCATGAGTCCTGAACCTTTCCCAGACCCTTCACCCTTAGTGATCTAGCCAGCAAACTCATAAACACTGAGCATCAAAACCAGGCTTGGGCACTGACGTAGAGCATGAGTAAGCATCCCCAGTGCAACCCAGTTTAAACCGGTCTCATTTCACTGCTGTGTGGATCCAGCTGACTAGCAACTTATTTGAAGCATCAACAGTTCTTTCTTTGTGCAGTGGAGAGTGGTTAAGAAGCAACTGATCAAAGTGCAGAGAGTAAATGTCAGTGGAATGCTCAGCCACAAATGGGGCATCTCTATCATACCTGTTCCCCCAGGCCTAGGGTCCATCACGGAATGGGGTGCAAAGATTGTAAGAGCCTGAGGTCAGGGAGGACTGGAATTGAAGTAGTGTTTTCTGGACATGATAGGTCTTTGCCTGCACAGGATCAAACCAGTCAACCTCCTAGCATGGAGGGGAAGGGGTTCAGGAGACCCCACCCCTAACAGAGGAGCCCCCGCCCCTAACAGAGGAGCCCCCGCCCCTAACAGAGGAGCTCCAAACAGCTGATGGCTTCTGGGGCAGGGAGAGTCAGTTTTCTTTAAGGCCATGGCTCCTGGTAGGTCGACCATGCTCCAGTAGAGGGACTCATAGTCAGGAGTATACATACACAGCACAAATTAGACTTGGTGGCTTATAAACAAAGAAGTCAGGAGCGGGTAGGGAGGTGCAGATGGATGCAGGAGGAATTAGGGAGGAGTGGGGGAAGTGAATATGACCAAAATACATCGTATGAAATTCTCGAAGAATTAAAAATGTTTTTTAAGAAAGGGAAAGGTGGACTGAAGAGGGGCTAAGAGGAATGGGAGGGAGGTGGGGGGGGGGGCTGCAGTTTCCAGAATTCACTTTAATATGTGTGTGAAATTGTCAAAGAAAAATTTCAATAAAAGTTACAAAAATAAAAACAACCCCCCCCCAAAATACCCATTAATAGTTCTTAGAAGGTCATCAGCATCTTAATCTTTTACCTTTTTTCTGTCTCTTTTATTGCAGTATTCTAGTCCTCTGAATACTAACAAAAAGGAATTCAAATTACTGGATACTATTTGAGTTTTGTGTATCAACTGTTATTTAAAAGAAAAAAAACATTTTGAAGTGGAAATAATTTTAGAGTTAGTGAAACCTGGGTTAAATGCTCCATCTCCAACTCTTTCTGAAGCAGTAAATGGAGACTACCTCCTCCTACATTTTGGATGAGATGATGACTAGAACTTGGCCAAAACTACAACTCTCTATGATGTTGAATGCATTGGGCTGAAATCTTTAGCTGGGGAAAAAAGAAACGGATAAGTGCTTCTCTAGCTGTATTTACACACATTGGAATTTGACGCTTTGGAGACCTGTTACTCCCAGTTCATCTGCACCCGACTCACTCTTTCTTAGTTTCCAGGGGCCAAACAAAACCCTCCCCAAAAGCTTCACTACTCAGTGCTTTAGTGAGTGATGTGGAAATGGCCAGCCTCCAGCATGGCCTCTTCCTTCTCTCCTCCAGCTGAGTTTCACTGGTGTGTCCTTAGGAGGAGAGGCAGGCAAGAATAAGAAGTGGAGGACCTGACTTTGGCACACCGGAGTGTGATTTATTTTCTTTGCTTTAATATAATAAACCCCTCGGAGTCTGAGTTAGCATCATCATTTTTCCTTGGACTGCTGTGTGAAAGCTGCCATCCCTGTGAGGGGAGATTGATGCTGTCTCTGCTTAGGATGAAGGGGAGGAAGGTGTTTGGCAGGGATTCTTCAGAATTTTCTGGGCTTGAAAGTTCTCCCCCTAGACTTGGAAATCAAGCATCATAGAGCTCATCAGGGCTGAACAGAAGAAATTCTGATCCTGAAAAGAGAAACCAAATAAGACTTTTTAAGCCTCTGCATGCTGGGGCATGACTGCAAGGTCTTAATATACCCTCAGTCCTTCCCAGTCAGATGTGGGTCAATGTATCTCTATTGTTTGAAGGCGGTGATCACGGAGCTAGAGGAGAAGGGAATTGACTGGAAACACTGACTTCATGACCATTGTGATGAACAGTTTAGTATTATAGGCCATGCAGGCCAACACTGCTCTGAATACAACTCTAGTCAGAAAGCCAACCTCTTTAGTGTGTGGAGTATGAAACGAGATCTGGCATTCCATACTGGTTCCACATCCTTGGACTGCTTTCAGAAACATTTCCAAAAGACTAGAGCTGAATTTTCTTTAGAACCTGAGGACGCCCCTCTCTTTTCGTTTGTCCCTTGTCTTTCCCTTCTTCAAACTGGAAGGACATTGGAGTACATAGACATGAACAGGAGCCTTCCTGACCCTTTCAGGAAGGAATGCTGTCTCAGCAGCTGGAAGTCCAAGTACCACATGGCCTCTATCTTCCAAGCCCTTCACGGATTGCCTCAGTTGCAGAAAACCACCTCACCTGAGGTCCTGGCAGCCAAAGGCAACCACAGCTGAGACAGGGACACAAAGCCAGGCCATTTCAGCCTGAAACAGATAGCTGTAGCAGGTATTTGAGACCTCCATGCTAGTTAGGCTGAAGCTTTGTCAGACTTTCCTCAGCAATGTCCTTCTCCTACCTCTTCTTCCTCTGACGAGTGTTAAGGCCCAGTAAATGCCCCCCCAATCCACCTCACAACAGATTCTGAAGAGCCACCTAGGTGATGGTGCCAGCCTACCAAAGCTCCACAGAGATTACATGCTCAGAATTCCAGGCTTCACTCACAGTATATAGGCAAAGAATTTTAGATTTTAGAAAATACATTTTTCTCTCAGCAAATCTTGGCTCTCAAAACTGTTTTCCTCTATGAACAGTAGGAAAATCATTGCATTTGAAATTTGGCGTTGAGGAGAGACTTTTTCTAGGCTGTGCCTGCCCTTGACTTGAAGCCATGAACACTATTGATTCAATGAGTGGTAGCCAAAGGGCAAAAAGAAATGAAAACAAGTCATGAAATGTTTTGAAAACATTAGCCTCATTTTGTCTGTATTAAGAGACTTAGAAACTCTGGGACACCAGGCCAGGCAAATTTTTGTTATTGTGACCCAGTGGACACTGCCTTTTGTCAGTGTTGTGGTCCTGTCATCTTGGGCTTGGCCTTGTCTCTTTCTCTCAGATTCCGCTGCTCTGTATAGCTCGGGAGGCTGCCATGCATAGACAGGAAGCAGCGTGATGGTGGGAATGGCCGGAGGCTGTTCACAATTCTTGTCTCAGCCTCCGCATCATTTACCCTGTTTTCTGTCTTCCCCTCAACTCTTGTGATTCTTTTTGTCGAGCGGTCCAAGAGGAAATGGGGAACAAGAGGTTCAAGTTCAAAAAGAAGCCTTTCTTCTCTGCTTGCCCTTGGGGTGTGACAGTCCAGCCATTAATCTGCCTGCATACAGGCTCTCACTCCTGTTCCTAGACGTGTGGTTTGTAGAGAACATCAAACTACCATTAGGCCAGAGTTTCCTGCTGAAGGAGTAAGATTTAACTGTCCCATCTAGCCGTCACACACCCAGGAGCCCTGAGCAAGCACAACTGTTGCTGAGGGAGGTCACCAAGACGAGCATAAGCAGGTCTCCTACAAGGGACCTGCTTCTGGGGCCCAGGGCTCTGTGCACCTGAGGGACCAAAGCAGAGCTTAAAGGAATCTGGCAAGGCTTAAGAGACTAATTCACTGAAGATCCATGACTCTGTTTCAAAATCCTTTGGGTCTTCCACATGGCAAGGCAGAAGCTTTCTAAAACAAGTGCTATTTTTCTTTTTTAATATATATTTTTACTTATCCTTTGAAAGTCTCATACATGCGCACAGTGTATTTCATATGTATCACTCTCTCCCTCCAGTGCCTCTCAGACTCCCCCTCCTACATTTCTTTTCCAATTTCATGTCCTTTTTTTTAACACCCTGTGTTCAGTTGGTGCTTCCCATATATGCTTGGATATATGGTCACCTGCTGGACCTGGTTAACCTACTAGGATGACAACCCTAAAGAAAACTAACTCCCTCCACTAAGAGCCATCAACTGTCAAGAGCTCCTCAGCTACGGGCAGTGGGGGCCCCACGCATCTCTTTCCCGCTCATTCCATTTGTGTTGCAGTGTTGACTGGCTTGATCTGGTATAGGCCTGGTTCAGACAACCAAGCTGCTGTGAGTTCACCAGTGCAACAGTCTCGTCATGTCCAGAAGACACCGTTTTGCCCCAGTCCTTCTTGCCTCTGGCTTGTAGTCTTTCTGCTCCCTCTTCTGAAGTATTCCCCAAGACTGGAGGTAGGGGTTGTCACGTACCATTTAAGGCTGAGCATTCCACAGACACTTATTTGCTACATTTTGGCCAGTTTTAAAGTCTCTGTATTAACGTCTATCCACTGGATAAAAACTTTTCTGATAAGGACTGAGAGCTGCACTAATCTATAGGTATACAGATAAGGATTTAGAAAGCACAGTTTGATACTATGTCCATTTACCATAATAATAATAGATTCATCCCGAGGGCCTGTGACCTACACAGCCATGGGGCCTTGGCCAGATTGACACGCATGAGTTTCCTCCTGTGAAGTGCACCTCTAACCCAGTCAGAAAGCAGTTTGTTACTCTCATAACATTAATGCCAATATTGTACCAGTGTGCATTATCTTGCCACTTTGGTTACTGTAGTTTTCTGGGTTCACAGCTGGGTAAGATTGTTGCAGATTTCTCTCCCAGCAATCTTCTTAGCACCTTCTGCTTCTGTGAAAATTTGCTAGCAGAGAGGAAGCTCCTAGCCAGCACCAGCTTGATTTCTCTGTGTCCTGTAACCAAGGTACGTGGTATCTTCAGCAGTTGGTCTTACCATCACGTTGTGGTGGGCAACAGAAAGCAATGGCAATACAGCCATTATTGTTTTGTGTGTCTCTGGGATCTCTCTGACCAACACTGGAGGGAGAGATCCTAACAGCTGGCACTGGGCTTTTTGCTTTTTATTTGGCAACTTACAGCTTCTGGGTCGAGCATTCTACCCTGTGTAAGGTAATTGCATTTAGACTCACCCCTCATATAGGAATATAAAATTATAAAATACATTTCCATATTGCTTTTTCAAACATCCTTAGTGCTGATTAACCCTCTCCCCACCGCATCCACTATCTTTCCCTCCCATTTAAACTATCCCCGTTATCCTGCTTTCCCTTGTCATCTCCCGTGTTCTACCATCGCCTTACCTTAAGATCTTTTTCCTCCTCCCAGTGGTCTTTTTTTAGTCTCCCAGCTTCCACATGTACTCCAAGTCAAACACAGAGCTGTAAGTGTAACACTAGTATCCACAGATAAGAGAGAACGTGAGACCTTTGTTTTTCTGGCTCTGAGCTCGTTCACTCAGTTTTATCCGTTTTTCTACAAATTTCATTTTTCTTTACAGCTAAATAAAATGCCATTGTGCATTTGTACCACATTTTATTATCCATTCATCTGTTGACAGACATCTGGGCTTATTCCACCTCCTAGCTGTTCTGAATAGAGCAGTATTGAACCTGGAGGGGCAAGCATCTACTTAGTGCGTGATAGAATCCTTTGGGTATAGCTGGATCATATGGTAGATTTATTCCTAGCTCTTGAGGAATTTCCATACTGATTTCTGTAGTGGCTGTACTGGTTTGTGTCAGTTTGCATGCCCACCAACAGTGACTGAGGTTCCCTTTTCCCTGCGTCCACTCCAGCATTTGTTGTCATTCTTCCTGGGGTAAGATGAAATCTCAAAGTAGTTTTAATTAATATTCCCCTGATGGCTAAGAACGTTGAACACTTAAAAAGTATCACCTAGTCACTTGTATTTCATCTTTGGAACTCTCTGTTCAAGTCCATAGCCCGTTTTTTTTTTTCTTTTAACTCTGCTGGTTGTGTTTGTTGGTGGTTAATTTTGTGAGCTCTTTATATATTTTAAACATTAGTCCTCTGTCAGATGTACAGTTGCCAGTTTTTCCCCATTCTGTTGGCTGTTACTTCCGTTCATTCAGTCTCCTTTGCATTACAGAAGTTTTTGAATTTCATGAGGTCCATTGTGTTGGCCCTATTTCCTGTGAGATGTGGGTTTGATTTAGAAACTCCATATCTGAGCCTTTATCCTGATATCTATATCTAGGTGTTGCAGAGTTTCCACTCTAACATTAATTTTTTAAACTCCATTTGGAGTTTATTTTTGTGCAGAATGAAAAGGATCAAGTTTCATTCTTCTACATGTAGCTATTTAGTTTCCTCAACACCCCTTGTTTAAAAAAAAAGCTATCTAATGTGCACTTTTTGTAAATGAAGTCAGGTGCCTTTAGGTGTATGGCCTTGTATCCGAGCCTTCAATTCTATCTCCTAGGTCAATGTGCCTGTTTTTGTACCTGCACCTGCTGTTTCTTAACATATTTTTAAAATATTTTATTTTAGGCATATGAGTGTATTTTCTGCATGTAGATAGGCATTCCCATATTGTGCACTGCCTGTTGAGGTCAGAAGAAGGAGTCAGATCCATTGGAACTGGAGTTATGGACAGATGTTAACTACCATGTGGGGGTTGGGAATTGAAATTAGGTCCTCTACAAGAGGACCAGTGCTCTTAACCACCGACCCATTTCTTCAGCCTTGTTTTACTGCTATGCCTCTGGTATAACTTGACATCTGGGATGGCAATACCTCCAGCAGAGTTTTTGTTATTCAGAATCATAAAGCAAATATTAGTATTAAAAACAATTTTTAGTATCTGCTCACTGTTCTAAGCCTTTACGAGAATTACTGTATTTAATTCTTACAAGAACTTTCAGAGAAAGTTGCTAGGAATGTTCCCATTATATATGTGAGGAAAAGAGAGTTACAGAGAAGTGCAGTGATGAACCTCATGCTGGATCAGCCTCAGGGGTCACTGGGAGCTGACTGCGTTTTCTTCTCAGGTGTTCACCAAGCGCCTGTAAATGAATGCTGGCTACGGTGCTGGACAGAGCTCTGAGCAAGCAGACAAGGTCCCTGACCTGCTGGAAGCCAGAGTCCGAGCATCTGGCTCTTGGTGGGCAATGCCTGCACGTCAGGTGCCTTTTCTTGTTACTGTTGGTATCCTTGCAGAAGAATGGACTCAAATCCCTTCTGCATAATTCTTTTTAAAGCCTCATTTAGAAAAGAATGCTTGTGGAAAATTTCTAAAGGATGAATTCTAGACATCCCATCCTTGCTTCGAGTTCCTAACACTAGAGCCCAGTGGACCTGGCCTGTCACTCTAGCCACACTTACCCCATCCCTCCTTACGTCTGTCAACAGTGAGTCCTGACCACTCTTAACTCTTCCTTATCATCCCTGTGTCCTTGACATTTTCTGAGCATCTCTTAGGTAAATATCTCCTCCTCTTTGCTTTGCTTATTAAAGTGGCCCAGGCTCAACTTCAGCAAACATGAAGAAAAAGAGCAGTATCTGTTTCTTAGCAATGCTTTTACCTCTGCTTTATGTGGTTAGGTTTTCTCAATTCCTTCACGTTAGTCATTTCTTCCTATGCTCCTCCTCTTCTTTACTCTTTCTTAAAGTTTTATTTCTAAAACATGTTTCTTTAGCATTCATCTGGGTGTTCATCCTACAGACTGCTCCCCTTCCATGCCTGAGTCAAGCGGGCAGTTGAATCTAGGAGGATGTAACTTGAGAGGCAGTCTGGTAGCAAAGGAAAAGCTGATATAAGACGGCCTGCCAGGAGGCTCCCAGAGGCAAGCAGAGTGCTGGCATGGAAGGTCGACAACTCTAAAGAGGGAGTACTTAGAGGTGAAGAGGAAATATAAAACAGCCAGTTGTACCCATCAGCAGAGAAGTCCTGGTTGTCCTTAACAGAGCAGGTTCAATAGAGCCATGTGGGTAGAAGCAAAATTGGAGCAAACTCTTAGAAGGAAGTAGAGACTTTTTAAAACTGTATTTAAAAGGGAAATTGAACAGCAACAGTTGGAGGGACGCACAGAGTGAGGGCAGTAGCTTTTTGTTTGTTTTACTGGGGGACATTGTGAGGCTTGTTCATGGTAGATAGAGGTGGCCCAATAATGCTTTGGAGACGGTGAGTACAGGCTTCCAAAAGGAACCGGACCTTCCCGGAGTTCTGCCTCTCCCTCTGCAAAGACGGGCACAGAAAGTAAACACAGGAAACTCTCAGTTGATGGGGAAGAAGGTGCATGCATTCTTATCTGATGTTTTTATCACACAGAACATTTAAAATGATATTTAATTCATGTTGAAGGAGATTTGAGGAGACATAATATAAAATAATCTTTTCTTGGGTGAAAAAATAATTTATGGAGGAAACTAAGAGTAGAGTTGAATCTTGGTTCAGGTTGTTAGATGGATTTAAAGTGAAGCTGGTAGGCATGACTGTTTGTTTCTCTGCCAGGCCTGGCTTTATTCAGTAAGTATGATGGAGGATGTCTTCAAGGAAGGGGTTGTAATGATAAGACATGTGATGTAAATGTGAAAGAGGCAAAGGAAAGGAAGAAAGAAAGGAAGGGAGGGAGGAAAGAAAGAAGGAAGGAAGGGAGAGAGGAAAGAAGGGAGAGAGGAAGGAAGGGAGAGAGAGAGGAAGGGAAGAAGGCCAGCTGACTTTCTGGTGGAGAATGAGAAAGCGGTGAGTGGTTTGTTAGGCATCACTTGTCTATGAGCAGGAGCAAGGATAGGAGGTGTGGTCGGAGACATGTGTCCTCTTGTTGCTCCCTCTCCAGTGCTCAGAGCTGTATCTGAACCAGCTGTGTGTGTATGTGTGTGTGTGTGTATGTGTGTGTGTGTGTGTGTGTGTGTGACATGTGTACAGGTGCCTACAAATACAGAAGACAGTGCTGAATTTTCTGAACCTGGCATTGTAGGTGGTTGTAAGCTACTTGGTGTGGGTGCTAGGAACCTATTTCAGGAGCAGCAAATGCTCTTAACGTCTGAGCCATCTCTCTAGACTATCAGCTGATATATTTTTGTTCATTATGATTTTTAAAAATGTTTCATTTATTATTTTTGTTTTATGTGTATGAGTATATTGCCTGCATGTGTGTATGTGTACTTGTGTGCAGTGCTCATGAAGGTCAGAAGAAGGAGTTGGATCCCCTTGAACTGGAGTCATGGACAGTTGTTAGCCATCATGTGCGTACTGAGAATTGAACCCAGGTCCTCTGCAAGAGCTGACAGTGATCTTAACCACTGAGCCACCTCTCCAGGCCCAGACTCTGGTGTTTCTAAAAGAGAAAAGTACTAACCATCACCATCTTTGTCTCTCCAACCCCCATAGCAAGTATCGCTAAAGAAACAACTTTATTCTTGCCTTATTTCATTATCTTTCCTTGACTTTGCCATCTTTGAGATTTCTTCTTTGTGCTTATTTTTCTGGTCTACAGCCTTTCTGTAAGGGTTAATGATAAAACATGTTTTGTAATACTCAGCTAGGTGGCCTGTTCTCTTGACCCTCACTTCATTTCGTACAAATTTCTGGTAATCATGTGAAACTAGGTCTGTTATTCTATAAACTAGGGTAGTTACAACCATTTACAAGCAACATATCCTTCTAGTACTCTTCCCAAGCTGAAGGTGGAATTTCTACAGTGTAGAGTGGTAGACATGCCACCTACTTGGAACTTGTTGCTTACTCTTAGAAGCAACATTTCTGGGCACTCATCAGCTAAATCAGAGGTCGTTTTCTGAGTCTTTACTGATTTAAGCCAGGAAATTTACAATTTTTGGAACATGTGTTTTTTAGTCAGACAATTTCATGATTGTAGAAAGAGTGAGAACTCTCTCTAGTGAGAGGACCCTGTAAGAGTGCAAATGTAGTTACAGCACAGAAATCGAAAGTGGCAAATCCAGTTCGAGGCCAGGGCAGACAGAAGGAGTGCAAATGGAAGACGCTACACAGCGTAAAGAAAAAGAAAGGAAAATGTGGCATGCACTGCCACTGTGAGCTCTAGAACACACGGTACGAGGAAGGTATGTTCAGTACTGTTGTTATGGGAAGTACTGTCCAGAACATTTTATGAGTATTGTTCTTAGCAGATTACAGATGTGAGGTCTGCAAGGGCAGAGTGTGGAGCATGGGTGCACCGGGTAGCGGCGGGGTGCCCCGGGTAGCGGCGGGGTGCCCCGGGTAGCGGTGGGGTGCCCCGGGTAGCGGCGGGGTGCCTCGGGTAGCGGCGGGGTGCCCCGGGTAGCGGCGGGGTGCACCGGGTAGCGGCGGAGTGCCCCGGGAAGTGGTGGGGTGCACCGTTTAGCGGCCGGGTGCACCCGGGCAGAATCCTGACTAGACCTCAGTCTGTGTGGTGAAGGATGACTGTTGTCCTTCTTCCCAGAGTTCATCCCTAGATGCAGATGGAAGGAATGAGATTTTTAATTGTGTTTACCATGAAATAAATAAACAAATAAAACTCATTAAAAATTTATTAACAGCTATAAAATCTTGGAGAATGCCAAAAATTATGTCAGTGCAGGTAATTTTACATATTTTTGTGAGTTTCAAATTCTTTCTTGAGAGAAGCTGGGTTATTTAGAAGGACACATGAAATATGACCACATAAAGCCATGTTTGCAGTATTGGACTTTGAAAAATGACTGTTAACAGAATGTTTGTTAGTGCTTTTAGAACTACCAACTAATGTACACTTGTGCTTCTGGTAGTCTAGGCAGTGACCCTAACATTTCTGTGCTTTCTTTGTTGCTGTAGTAATCCGACAGAGACGGTCCTAACTAACCTACCCCTTCATCCAAGGCTTCCCAAGTTCCTGAGAAGTGCCAGTCACTTTTTCTAGGGGATGAGATGAAGTCCTGGCTCTCTTGTGTTTTCCTAGTAGTGGATGACAAAAGCCAAATCATCTTGCAGGATGCTGGTAGTGTGCAGTGCCGGAAGGAGGGAGAGCTGCACAAGGTGATGACGAAGAGTGACAGAAAGTGCCACCTCGGACAGAGCAGTCTGGAAGGGCCTCTCTGAGGGGAGGAAAGCTAAGAGGCACCATTTTATAAAAGAGGTAAGTAACTTGCTGAGGGTCATGCGAACAGAAAATGACAGAGCTGACTTAAGCTCATGGGCTGGAGACTATGGAACATTCCTGAATGCAACATTTTGAGCTCATTCAGCTGCTTGGCCTAGAGGGCAGTTCCAAGTGCGGAATCCCAGTCTCTGTAATTCCAGCTACCTACTGCCTGCAGGTGCTCAGTGGTGGTCTTGCTATGACTGCTTGCAGGATGGCTCAGCTGCAGGGTGGAAAATTGGTGCATATGTTTTTGATAATAGCAAGTTTGAAAAGCAACAGGGAATATGTTCTGCTGTATGAAAACAGAGGGTGGGGTGTGTCTTGGAAAATGATGTTATACATTGTATCACTTTATCATGAACCTGTAAACTGTTCCTATTGCTTGAGAACAATTCATGTTGCGTTCTTAGCCCAGGTTCCATGTGATAAAGTTTAACTCCGCTGGAAACCCATTTCCCACTTAATCTCATTTCTTTTCCCTGTCACGTTGTAATCACTGATAGAAGGGATGCAGAGACCCTGCCCCCTTCATTCACCAGCCCACCTTCGTTCTTTTAGAGTTCCTGTACCCATCCTTCATTGCCCCTGTGGATGGGGACAGGACCTGGCTAATTCCACTGTACTAGCTAGGGGTTTGGATGGGCTTTGATCACCTTTCCCCTTATTGAGGGATCAGAACTGGGAGTAGAGACTTGTTCACAAGGAGCATGCTGTTGAGAGGTGGCAGTCTTCTAATGAATTTAAGTAAGTCTCTGAGATTTTTAGAGCTGTCATAAATGGAGTCAGAAAGCTTGTAAGTTATATTCCCTTGCTTGTTGCACATTTATCAAGTAATTATTATAATTGTCTTATATCATAATAAAATTCTAAATGCTGGAGATTCGGAGAATTCATTGAATCACAGAAAAGATAGGCAATGAAAACATGGCTGTATTTAGTGTGTTTTTACAGTGTGGTCGGGGGACACAGAGCAGTGTTTTGAGGATTAAAAAATTCTTCACAGGTAAGATGTTTTGCAAGTGGATCTTCAAGGGTGAGTAGAACCAGACAAGGCAAGAAAAATGGCAATACTCAGAAGTAGAGGAACACAGTGTCCAAATTGACCTGGCTCACTCAGGAAGCAGCATCATTTCCTGAAGAGTCCACAAAGCAAAATAGGAATGAAAGCTACAGAGGAGGCTGGGCCAGATGGAGGCTGAACCTTTCTCTTCCTTTGTGAAGTGGATCCATAGATTGAGGAATGGAGGGGTGTTGAAAAACATCAGGTTGATAAAGAATCTGAAACTCAGATGATGACTTGATTAAACAAGATTTTAGAAAATAGAATACAATTTTGGAGTTATGGCCAAATGAAACTTTTGCAATATTTTTGTTTTAGTTGATATATATGTATATACACATAATGTGTATGTATATATATATATATATAGTTTATGAATATGAACATTTTATTCATGGGTGTGCTCATGTGCAAAATGATGAACAGTGTGTTTTAAGGACTTTAGATTCTTAAATCATAAGAAGTTCAGTCTGTCAGTGAGTTGGCTGAACAACATTAAGATTTATGCCTTGGACCCTCACCCACACAACAAAAGTGGGAGTATAAATTGGAATGACTTCTGAAGGGCAATTTGGCAATGCACATCAAAACAACCTGTGAAATCTAAATAGCTTTGACCTCAAATTCCTTTGAAAGAACTTGTCCTAAAAGAATGGCCAGAAATACATCTACAGTACATTTGTTCATTGTAGTATTGCTCACAATGCCAAAAGCTGGAGAGAATCTATGGTTTCTAATAAAAATAATTATGGTTGAGTGGAGTGCCCTGTGGGCATGAAAATGATTAGATAGAAGCTTATTGTTTATGTGAAAATATATTCCTAAATTTAAAAGTAAGCTAGAAAATAGCACATACAATGGCACTATTATTATAAAAATTAGAAACATTCTATGTGTATGCACAAATATATACCAAGATATTAATCATAGTTATGACCTGGTGATAGGATAATAGGCAATTCTTCATCTTTACTATTAGGTTATCTGCATAATTTCTAGGATTCTTTGTTTAACAATAAACATGTACTAATGAATTACCCATGCAGTATAAAGTTCTACTACATAATTTCCCACATGTGTATCATCTGGCTGGTTGCCTAGTCACCAAACCTATTTAAGACTCTTCTGCTGTTCCATTCAGAGCCATTTTGCTAACAATTGTAGGGGAAAATATTAAAGCCTTGGGACTATAGACTATGGTTAGAAGATTTGTGTTTTGTGCAGGCATTGTATGTTATGGGCAAGATAAGCTAGGCTTATCTCCACTCTGTTTTGGCAAGAGCTGATCTTTAAATTAAATATAGATGGCCAACTTCCAGAATTTCCATTTTTTTTAGTAACTGAGTGCTGTAACAAAATGGGCAAAATCTGAGCTACTTTGCAAATCATCAATACGGTGAAAAGTTGTACCCAAACATCTGGATTTCCTTTCAAAAATGATATGGTTTTTACATTCTGCTTTACAGATGGGTATGATCTTGGATAAGACAAGCCTCTCAGGGGAGCTACATATTTGTTTTTGACTCCTGTTTTGACTTTATGATCAAGTGGGCATCACCAGAACCTAGTGTTTAACACTTAACAAGGACTCTATAACTTGGGTTTCATAAAGATCATAAATGTGCTATGGAGAAGATCCAGTCACCATTCAGTCTGCTTGTGTGTGGACTTCAGACTGAATAGGGAAGATAGGTTTTTCTCTTCCTCCCTCTTCTCTAAGACACTTTGAGAACACCTTTTACTAGACTAGTTCTATTCCAAATTCCTCTCCTTCTGCATGTCTCGGGTTGATCTCATCTGAAAAGATTTGCTCTGCTCTCAGATACCTCCATCCTGTTCATGCCTCCATTTTGGAATAAAGTGCTGAATTGTTAATTGCTGTGACTATTTCCCTGTGTTTCTCCTTATTCCCAGTTTCATGGGATACAATGTTATGTATATTTTCTAAAAATATAATAATACATAATAAAAATACAATACAGTTTTGTGAGGCAGTCAGGAGAAGCTGCTGGAAGTCCAAAATCTCCTGGTGTTTCACAAAATTCTGAGCTCGTCAAAGACAGTGTTGGGTAGAGAAGAGAACTGGAGTTTAGGTGAGAGCAGGAATGTCCCAGATCTGAAGAAGGACTGGTCAGTTTAGACAACACTGGGACCCACCCCAGGAAGGTGCTTAAGAGGGGAAGGTGCCTGGGGCAACTGGGAAAGAGGGGTTGAGTGCTCTGAGGGGGCGTGGGAATCAGATTTTTGAGGACCGTGTTAGACCTTGAAGATGTCAGAAGCATCTCTTCAGAATTTCTGGTAAATCTTGTAGCTCATGGAGGAGGAAGTGGCTGAAATAGTTTGAGAGGGCAATCATACCCGGCCCAGAGTGACTTCACATTTGAGGCTGATTTGATGGAAACAAAGTGACCTTTCTGGCTGTGGTGCTAATAGCTCAAAGTCCGTCAAATGCACTTTTTAGCCTTTGTTTCTCATCAATATCTCCCAACACATTGCCTATGGTCATATGGATTTCCGGCTTTTGAGGCTCTAAGGAGAGACTGATTGGACAACTTCATTCCCTCTGGAAGGATTAGTAATTTGGGAGCCAGAAGCAAGAAATTTAAAGGATTGTGGTTATTGATGAGGTCTTCAACCCTTATGTGTGAGAAAAGTCACTTTCAGGTTGGAACTAAAAATAGATAATCCATTTCGTAACATCACAAGATTTCCTATATCATACTATTAAAATCACCTCTCCCATGCTGCAACAGCTCCAGATGTAATTATTTCCTTATGCTTAAGAACAGACAGTACATTTTAAATTATACTACTAAAAGCCAAGTCATTGATTATTCCTTGGGTGATGTCCTGGTTTCCAAGGTTGTGGTAGTACAATGCTACTATGTATAAATCACTATAGGTTTGAGTCTCTCAGTACTTGGTGCTCATGCAACAAACTGGGCTATCACTGTGGGCTGGAGTCATAAGATGACACAACATGACAATTAACATGGGTTATACACTGTGGGTGAGGAATGGAGGAAGGACCTTTGGCCTCAGCTTTGCTATTGGAAAAATTAGAACATGGTCAGCAAGTCTTATAGCATTTAATAAATTCAGTGTAAGCCTGGAATGAATAAGTGCTAGCAAGAAGTTATAGGGCATCATTATGAGCATCCAAAGAAGGAAGGGTTCATTCCTGGATGGAGCACTTATAATAAAATAATCTAGAATAATGAGTGGGATTTGGGTAGGTACAAAGAATAAATACAATCCATTAGTATTGAAACTAAAGCCAGTCCACTTCATTCCTTAAGAGCTCTCACAGGTAACCTAATCCATCATATTTTCCCATTATACCTGAAGCCTGAGCTCAAGGTAGTCTGGAACATGCCAAAATACTGCCTTATTTCTCTTTAGGAGATTTTTTTGCAATTACTTTCTCTTTTCATTCCTTTTAATGTCCTGTTTAGCTGAGCCAAAGGAATAAGTCTCGGGGTTCCCCAGAGAAGAGGGATGAGCTCACCCTGAAGACTACACTGGTCCTCCTAAGCTGCCTGTGCAGAAGAACAGTACCAGTGAAGAGGAGGATGGTGTAGTATAGAGAAATGTCCCAGGTTGTCCAGATACACAATCATGGAAACTTGCGGTAACTTGAATGCAAACCCAACATGACAGCATTTAGAGACAGAACCTTTAATGAGGACAGTAAGTGACCATTGCCATCATGTTCAGGATTAGCTCCCTTGTAAAAAGGCTTTGCTTTCTCAATTTCTATTACACAAGGATACAGTGTCTTTCCTTTCTTCTACTTAAGGATGAAGCAACAAGGCTCCATGTTGGAAGTGGAGCGCAGCCCCTACCGGATGCCATACTCGCCAGCACGTTGGCCTTGGTGTTGGCCTGGCTACGCTTCAGAACTATAAGGAGTACATTTTGGTTCTTATGAAGCACCCAATCTCAAATATCGCTTTTTTTTCAGTGAGAAGAGATTAATATAATTATGAAAAGCAGAAAAGCTACAAGACAGAATGAGGCAGTGAAATGCAGGGAACATGAAAATCAACAGAAAGTTGTTCTTCATGCATGGACCAGCAGTGAAACCATAAGATGGAGCAGGAGCCTGCCCACAAGTCAAGCTGCTGTGTTAGCACAGAAGTGCAGTGGCTGACATTACAGTGCTCATTTGCTGTCAAGCTTTTTATAATGCATTGTCTCACTACATATCTGCCCCATGAAAGAAGTACTCTCTAGCTCACATTTCCTGAAGAGAAACTTGTAAAAGTTATGAAAATTGACAACTGTTAGCTCATAATTAGTGTAAGGTGGCAAGTTTCAGTCCAGAGCTGCAAGCTTAAATATTGTGCCAGATTGAGAGCTTTTAGGAGAAAAGAGTAAGAGCAGTTATAAGGAATTTCTGTTAGTGTCCTTAGAATTCTGGGTAGCAGAGATGTTTCTTTGTTTACTTGCATCAGAAGATAATTTAATGAACTACATTAAGATGAAGCAATGACTGTATTCAAAGGATTCATGTCTCACATTTCCCCAGATATTTTCTTTTATCCTCTGCCATCAGTATTGTGGTGACTAGATATAGGATTAAAAAATGTATCAGTAATGAATAAAAATGGCTTTTTGATGGAAAATACTATTGATAGCTTCTAAAAGAATAGCATTCTTACAACTTGCCTGGAGTTGACTGAAGAGAGCAAAGGAAAGAAATGTTCAGCATGGTGTCTTTTGCTGGCCTACTTTTTGAAAATAAATAAGCCAGTAAACTCCTGTTGCAGAATTGTTGGTTCTGTGTCGGGACTGTTATTCAGCAATCAAGAAACATGAGCTCACATTCCTAATATGACTCTGCTCTCCAGACACATATTTTGATAATTCTTTTACTTATCACAGGAGGAGAAATGCTGAATCCATATCTTGTGTTCATTGTCATTTGCAAGTTCACATCCAGTCCCTGATTTCACCTCTTCTACTAGAAGGAGAAAACGATTTTAACAGTGCCTTCAGATTTCATCTCAGAAGAAGGTATGGATCAAATACACTGTATTAATGAGGATTTGAGCCTTATACCCTCCCTCTGAGGTTTGCTTTGAATGACTGTCTGGGAACCGATTGCAATGGATCTGTAAGGACATACTTGTAAATAAAACTTACGTTTTAGCAGAAGGCACTCATGCACACAATACAAAATGCTAAAAGTATTAATCACGTATATTGAATAGTGATGGTTTCATCATTGCCACCTCTTGGGCACAGCAATTAGTTCTTTTCTTGTTTTATATGATGTCTTGGTTCAAATAATTTGATGTTACCATACTTTTTACTTGACCAGATGTTAACTTCCCATGTAAGGAAAAGGTCGTTCAGCAACACCCCCTGCCCTCCCTGAGAGTCAGTTCTTCCTTTCCAACTGGCGTAGTCACCCATTTAGAGGTGATATATAGTTAGGATCAGTCCCAGGCAGGACTGTAATCAGTTGGAGACGGAGAAGGAATCCTCCTTGTATGCCAATTCCTTTATTTCTGGGTTTTGTAAAAAAATAGGATCTTAAGTATCACCATCTGATCCTGAGCTCACTGTGTAACCAGAGCTGGCTGGACCTTCTGATCCCTGCCTCCACCTTCCTGGGCTGAAATTACGGTTCTGAACCACTATGTCCAAAATGCCAATGAAATTTTAAAAGCCAATCTTTGAAATGCAAATTGACTGATTCATAAAGTCCTGTTTTATGTACGCAGATATTAGCAATAGGTCTTTGATGCATTTGGAATCTGATTAGAATATTTGGTTACCCAGGGTGATATATAGGACTTCATCACTAAGCTCAATGGAAAGTCATCACTGAAGGCCTTACCTGTGTTGCAGCCCATCACAGGGCTGAGCAGCAGGGACAAGAGAAAGGGACAAGGGGAAGGTTCTGGGAAGCTGTAGCATGATGACTCCTGGGTTGCACAGAAGCCTCAGTGTCCAATGACCAGGAATCCTTCTGAAATACCTAAACATAACCTACCACTGCTCCTTCCCCTCTTTCTCCTTCGAGTCACATCAAAATGTGATGTGACAATAGAGGTATCTGCGCAGGAGGTCACATTTCCCAGTGTTGCCTGAAGCAGGCAGGAACAGCATCACTGAGGCCACGTCCTGTGTGCCTGTGTGACGGGCAGCGGAGGCTATGCCCATGAGGAGCTTAAGTGACCATTTAATGGAAGAAATGCAGGCCTTGTATAAATTGGGGAGCATTGGTCCTTTGCATCAGTGTGGGGGTGTGGTAGGAGTTCAGAATGGCATCTCCAGTTGTAGTATGGAGGGTAGCTTGGAAAGGGAAGTCAGGATTGTCTGCTTCATTGTTTCACTGGCTAGGAGCGCTAAATGTCACCGCACTAAGAATCCAGAAACATAACTGCAGTAAATCCTTCCTCATCTCTCACCAGAGATAGGAAGAATTTTAATGAAATTTGTCTTCCAATATGTTGGATTTAAATGCATTTGGCTGATCCAATCTGGTATATTACCATCTCCGTGGAGGCATTAACACTCAGGCACTTTGGGGCTTTCTGTCATTTCTTGATTTTGTTTGTGGTTTTTTTTTTTTTTTTTTTTATCCTTGAGACAAGAACTTAACTCATCTTTGTCATTAGGTGAGTCAAAGTTACCATTTATACATACGTTTATAAGCTCTAAATAGTCTGTAAGCTTTGTACAACAATGTCACAGCCAAGAAAAGACTTCCATTTGCAGAGCCCTGCAGTGCAGATACTTATCCCCTCAGGGCTTCTCCCATGCCTGCTCAGTGAGACTCCAGAGGGAGGTGACAATGAAAGGCACCGCTGGCCCCTCCTGGTGATTGTGAGTGGGTGACAGAGCATGCTGGGAAGAAATGACTTTTTTTGAACATATGAATTTTGAGAATTTCAAACAATGCAGTACAAAAAAAAATGACGAGTGAGAAGCTGGAAGGTCAGATATCAAACTGTCAGGCAGCACTCAGAGCTTGTGCAGCCCATTCAACTGTCCACAAGCTTTTACTAATCTCCTCTTACAGTCCAAACACGCAGCAAGACAGAGATGGGAAAAATAAAGCACATGTTCTACCCTCCTGTAAAATTCCATCTTCAGGAAAACCAAATAATTGGAACAGAGGCTGAAGTAGGACAACCATTAAGTATAAATCAAATGAAAAGGATTGGGTGACGGTGGGGTAGAGAAGGGAGTGTGCACAGGCATAACACCAGAGACCGTTGAGGAAGCCACACTGCAACCTAGTACTGTAGAAGCCTTCTAAAACATGCGTATATAAACAGACTGTAAATAGATTACCTTATAACAGGAGGACAATGTCCACCCCCACAGACCATAGACTATCAAAGCAAAAGCTCAGTGCCAGGAATAGGAACTTTTTCAGAGTTGTTGGCCAATGGGGTTCCATAGACCCCTCAAACATTACAGGTTATTGCCACTGCTTTTGGTTATCCTCCAGAACTTAATGGTAAGACCCTATGCCTAAGGACACCACATACTTGAGTCACAGAATGTGGAGAAATTAATCTGGCATCAACCTGGAAGCAGCATCAATACTGACTGACTTTCATAGTCATGGAAGGTGCTCTCCACACTACAGGACGAGAAAAGACGCCTCAGTTGTACCCAGCTGTGAACCCTGGGAGCTTCAGTAACGACTGGCCTGGCAGGATATGCCAGCTGGTGCGGTAGTGGCATAAATGTTATGGGAGCACTCAACCACTTTCCAATTGGATTTAAACCATGATGCACAAGACAGCTCATCCATGGCATCATTAATGGAGGCCAAAAACCTATGACTGAGTAGGTCATAGGCCTAGGGGAGAATCTAATACTATATTCAGCCAAATGGATATAATGTTAAACAGACATTTAATGTCTTCTAAATAGACTGTTATACTCACAGACTTGCATCTTTCAACGCTTATTGGAGAAGCTTCTTTTTGCAGTAGATGCATTTCACATAGGGACCCACACCTGCTCAGCATGCAGAGAATACCAGGATATGGAGTACTCAGCCCTAAATGAGATGTCTATACCATACCTACTATTCCTAAGGCTCAGGGATCACTGTGGAAGAGGGAGCAGAATGATTATAAAACCCAGGGGTAGTGGATCACTACAGTGAAATTGTCTCCAGGACAGAATGGAGAGGTCGCACATACAAATTCACAGCAGTTGTGACAGTATGCACAAGAACTGTAGAAGAGTAAGTCACACAAAATCCCAGCCTAGAGTGAGGAGCTGGGCAAAAACCTGAGCCCTAGCTGAGGAGCTATTGGCAATTGATAGCTACTGGGCAAGGAAGAGTCAGTTCTCTTTAAGGATGGGGCTCCTGAGTGGGTAGCCTGGCTCCAGTAGATGGTCCTGCACCCGTACACATACTGAAAGTTGTGTACATGAACACATGATTCAGGGTGGCAATGGGCACGAGAAGAACTGGAGCAGAGGGAATGGCGTGGCGAACTTGGTCAAAACATATTGTATGCATGTACAAAACTCTCAAGCATTAAAACATTTTTAAAAAGAAATTAGGATTGTTGGGGGGTGGGAAAGAGGTATATTAGAATGTGATAATGATTGAGCTGAGTTTTGAAGGAAAGTATATCTGAATAGAGGTAAAGGAAGGTCCTTCTAAGGAAAGCAAAGAGAACGAGTACAATTCAGGAACTGCAAGCAAACAGGAACTGTTAGATGAACAGTGCTCACTTCTTATAGTCATGTCCACAAAGAAGCTCAGAATCTGATCTTATGAAAATGTAACCGTCCCTCCCTAGAAAGGAATAGCTTCAAGATCCTCATAAATCTCTGAAAGTCTTGAAGGTAACTAGTCTTTTATATATAATCTGTTTTTTCCTGTACATATAGAGCTGTGATAAAATTTATTTTATATAAATTAGGCATAGTAAAGAGATTGATGACATCTAGCAATAAAATGAAATAATTATAGCATTTTTGGTATAAAATATTTAAAGCCTACCATTTTTTTTATTCCTGGAATTTTCTGCCTAATACTTCTGGACCAAGGCTGTTTGTGGATAACTGAACCTCCAGTGAAATCGGGATGGAGAGAAGTCATGTAGGGCTTTTGCAGATGTGATTAGTTAGGAGAGGGTCATAATGAATTTGGATAGGCCCTGCATCTAATGACTGGCTGTTATTAAGAGAGCCACTAGGGTATATGGGAGCATAGACAATCTTATTTTAGGGACTTGGCTCCTGTAGCTGTGGAGGTTGGCAAATCCAAAATCTGCAGGCCTGGTGAGCAAGCTGCAGACTCGGGGTGGGGGAAGAGCTGGCATTGCTCACGCAGGGAGACCTCCTGCTGCTCAGTTCCTTCCCATCCAGTCTTTTGTTCTGTTCAGGCTTTCCAGTGATTGCACAGCCCACCCACATAATAAAGGGCTTTATTCAAAGTCCACTGGCACAAATGCTGATCTAATCTCAAAACACCTTCCTAGGAATACCCAGAATAATACTTGACCAAATATGTGAGAAATGTGGCCCAGTCAAGTTGATATGCAAACTTCACCAGCACAGAGACCCAGACAAAGAGAGGTGAAGGTGCTGTGAGGCCTGAGGCAAAGCCTGATGTGGTGTGGTGGGTGCCAACAATGACAAGGGGTCCCCGGAAGCAGGGGAGGGCAAGATGCTTTCTCCCTCAGAGCCTCTAGGAAATCCACTCTCAGCGTCTTCATTTTGAACAGCTAATACCCTGAACTGTGAACCAATGCATTTTTGTTGCAAGCCACAAAGTTGCTGGAAGTTTGTTCATGTAAAACCTTGGAATTTGACAGGCAGCCAAACAAGAGAGGTGCCATGGCTTTCCCAGTCAGTATCAGAGCCTGAGGCACTGCTGAGTGGGCAGGCTGGGAAGCTCGGAGAGCCAGGCACAAAGCTTCCAGAGAGACTGGCAAGAACCAGGGAGACAGATGTGTGGCTCTCAGGGACGATCACACACGAAGTTCAATGACAATTCATACTGAAAATAATGGCCACATATATACCAGAAAACCAGGAGTTCGCTTCTTTACGGAGCTTCCCCAGAAGTCAGTAAGAAAAACAAAGTCATTAGTAAGGCAAAATTGGGAAGCAATCAATATACAAAATATACAAGAGTGACGACTACCCAGTGAAGCTCTTGCTGGCTGCCTAGAGTTGTGCTCAGGATTTGTTTTTTCAAGCCCATCCTGAAGATGCCTGTTAAGAGCTATCATAGGAAGACTTGCAGGAAGCCTTCACTGAGTCAGATAGAGCAAAGGTGGGTACTGCACAGCTCGGTCACGCAGTGGAGAAACTTCCGCCAACCTGGAGCAGAGTGACATGGAACATTGAAGCACAAACCACAAATGACCAATGAACACCTTTGCTGAAGGTCCTCTGCACCTTTCACACTGTGGTGCACTCTAAGAACCCGAGATTCCCAAGGGGGAGCAGAGACTAGATGGTAAGAGCTCAGGGTTGAACAGTTTGATTCAGCACATCAGAGCTGAATGTTTGCATCCCTGAGGAGCTTTTTCAAAACGCCATGCCTGCTAGAATATCCATAATAGCACTGTTTGTAAGGACTCTAACCTGGAAACTATCCAAGTGTACATCCACAGTAGTATGTATAAATAATTAGAGCTTATTCACATGATGGACTTCTATTTAGCAATGAGAATGGAATACTGACAACTACACACGGTAGATAAATCTTTAAAGTCAAATATTGAGTGAAGGAAACTAGAGAGAAAAGGCCCAGTTAGGCAAAGGATCAATCACAGAGAAACTGGGTATAGAGCATGCATGCAAGTGTGCTTGATGCTACCTGTATTTTTTCTGTAAAAGTATTCTAGGATCTACATAAGCAAGAGAAGATGCATTTTTTTTCTTTCTGAGATTAAGTCACCTCAGAACCATACATTCTAGTGAGAAGAGCAGGAGGCAGAAAACAGATAGGCAGTTTAGAATAAAGACCCCAAGAGAACAGTGACCAGTTTCTCTACCTTCTGAGAGCTGGAAATTCCTCAGATCTGCCAGTAACCTTGTCCCTGAGACTAGAGATGCCAGAATTATCTAATCCAAAGATGTCTCTGGTTCCATCAAGGCTAGAGGCTGGGGAGACCAGTAAGGGGGTTCAGTTTTTCCTTCCCTCTCTTTTTTCTGAAGTGGTACACTGTTCCTGGAAGATATACTGAGGACGTGACCAGGACCTCCTGACCAGGACCTTGAGGGACCTGGACACCTGGAATGAGAACTGGACTACCAGCTCATCTTCACCTAATCCTTATGAACCCAGGGACTGAGACTCAGTGCTATCAATTCCTGGGGACCCGTCCTGCTGTACAGGAGCTCTGCTTTCTCTATCCTGGAGTCCCCATAATAAAATACTCCTTTCTAAAACTCACTCTCTGCAGTCTCATTCTTCAGAATCGCAAGACAAGAACCGGAAAGCCTCTGGCTTGTGGTGGCTTTGGTGGCCATTGAGTTTCTGGGACCCTAGCCTCTCAAGCTAAACACAACAGAGCTGAGAAAAGCTCTGTCAATCTCAAAGACACCCCAAGATTCCTGTATCACTAGGTTCATTATTCTCTGAGAATTCTGTGATTCCATTCTTCTTTAGAGCTAAATAATATTCCATTTTATATATGTACCTGATTTTCATTATTCTACTCTAACCTATAATGTATACATGTCTATATGTAAACAAATACGTGTGTAGGTATAAAATTTGAAAAGTAAAACAAGAAAGGGCAGTTTTTAAAAAGCAAACGATGAATCTATAACATATTTCATGTAAGTCCTTTGAATGCCCTCTCAAGATACAACACATTTTCAATATAACATAAGTCCTTAAATGGACAGTACCGACATGTGATTCTATGACAGGTTCTTAATTGACTGGGAAATCTGAACTTTAAATTATGTTTTTCATTGTTTGACTATTTCTGTATACTGTAGTTTTATAGATACTAATAAACTTAGTTAATTTTATTCTTAAAAAAAAACCCAAACTATTCTAAAATTTAACATTTACGTAAGGGGCTCTGGATGTAGCTCTGTGAGAGAGCGCCTGCCTAGCAAGGCCCTAGATTCCATCCCAGTATCGCCAAGAAAACATTTGCCTATTAAACAGCAGCATTAGTTCTGGTTCCTGTTGCTGTGCTAAAATACCTTGCCAAGAGCAACTTAGGGGACAAGATTTATTATAGTTCACAGATCCAGGTTACAGTGCATCAGAGCAGGGACGTAACAGCTTGAGGAGCTTGAGAGAACTGGTCACATGCATCCACAGGCAAGACCAGAGAGCCCCGAGTTCAGGATGTCCTGTCCAGGGAATGATACCACCAATGGTGGGTGATTAACATAATCAAGATAATACATACCTACATACATACGTACATACATACATACATGCTTTCAGGCCAACCTGATCTAGACAATCCCTTAATGAGATTCTCCCCCTGTGATTGTAGATTGTGTCAAGTTGATCAAATGAGCCTTCACAACAGGGTTAATATTTATTTCCTTTATGTCAGTCACAAGCATGGAAAAAAATTAGTCTGTGCTATTTAGGAGTCAGGATAATCGGAGGAGTGGGGTTTGCAAGGGCAGGTGAGGGGACTTACAGTGATGATCTGGCTAGGCCTCTGTGCTCCTCATGTGGCTCTGTCCCTTTGTGAAATGTGTTAAGCTGTGCACTGATGTGTAGTTTTCTATGCATGTATTTTATTTCAGCAAAAAGCTGAAAGCTCTTTTGATTTCTGGTCCTACCCAGAGTAAGTTAGAGTGTGGGGACGGGTCCTAGGCACTAGTAATTCTTACTGTGCCCTAGATGAACTTACACAAAGATTGCTGCCACCTCTGAAGGTTCTCTAGGCAGAGAGAGGAGACACCAAGTTGGCACCACATTTCCAAACCTCTTCCTCAGGAGATAGAGCTCAGTGTTGGATCCTCAAAGCTAGGAGGGAAAAATGAGGCCAGCAGGGCTCCACAATAAATGAATATTTTAGCACAAGAAACGTTTGGGTTCCAATTCTTGTTTTCTGTTTCTTTGGCTTTGTTTCTGCTTTGGAATTTATTTCTCCATCTTAAATACGTTTATCCTATGCTGGGTCAAGAGCCGTGAACAAGATCTCACAGGGCTTCACACAAATAGAAAGAATTAAAGAGCGATTAGTCTCATGTGTTCTAAGCATTAGCCTTTATCCACTTTGTTCTTTCTGGTTTCTACTCAGGTCTCAATAAGATTTCAGGAAGGCCTGGTTGAAATAAATGACTGGAAAAGCAAGCCGCAGCATTTCCAACAATCCATGAAGCAATCAGCTGCTGGCAGGCATATATCCACATGTGTAAATCTGGGCGGTGGAGACTTCTCAGGGGCAAGGACTGGGATTCCAGGCTTCTGGAGGAGCTGTGTGCTGTGGGCAAGCGTGGGTTGAGCCGTAGCATTCTTTCTCGCCCAGACGTGCAGGTTGACTCCCTGGTAAGTTTCTTACTTACCAGAAGAAGAGGAACGATTATGAATTTATCATTGAATTTTTATTCAGAAGCCTTTCATTCACAACACACCACCAGCAGTGACAACTGATCCTTGAGTGGACACATCATCAAGGTGCTTTATGCACATTCCCTTATCTAACCTCACTTCAGACATAGGAATGCCCACTTGACAGATGAGAACATTGATGTCCAGAACTAATAGCTTATCAAGGTCCCACCAGTGATGAGAAAACTCTACTGTGATGGGGTCCTGGTTCTGATGGGCTAATACAAACCATTGGGATATAACCTGTTGGTCTTATTTGGGTCAATTTTATGGCAATTTAGCCATATTATTTATGTATTTATTGGCCTGTTGTTGCCTTGGTGCTTCCTGGGCAGACTGAATAATTACAAATGATGCCATGTGGCCCACAAAGGACCGTATCTTGGATAGTTAGCCACGAGGAAAGATCCTGTGCACTCCATGCCTAACCCAGAGACAGCTCCAGTGCAGAACTGGTACACAGTGCTCCACAAGGGCCCATTTCCTCTTCTGCACATCTCTGCCCCTTCCTGCAGGTGAATGTGGGACAGAAGGAGCACTCTGAAATCATATCACATGGATCATTACTGACCCTGCTCGCACACGGTGAGCCACGGTGGCAGCGGTCCTCACTGAATATTCATTGGTACTTTGGCTAGTGCAAAGTGACAGGTGTCTTCCTCCTAGAAACAATTGATGTATTATTCATTTTGCAGTGAGTGTCCTCATATGCAGGCTGCAGGGGCAGCCCCAGCTGACGTGGGATTGTCGTATCTGTGGCAGTACAGGTGAGGGGCTGGTTCAAGATGGTGTACGTGCCTCAGCACAGGGCAGTTATTGGACCTGATTTTTTTTTTAATTGAACATGGACTTTGCATCAAAGAAGACACTTAGGGTTTCTATATTCAACATATCAAAATCTGACATTGGTCTTGAAACAGTTGAAGTTAACCACAGTGTCTGCTTTCATATATATATATTTTTTAATTATTATTTTTTATTTTATGTGTATAAGTGCATTGCCTGACTGCATGTAAGTGCACCTGTGTCATACAATACCCACAGAGGTCAGAAGAGGGCATCGGATCCCCTGGAACTGGAGTTATGGATGGTGGTTAGGCACCGTATGGATGCTGGAAATTGAACCCAGGTCCTCTGCAAGAGCGGTCAGTGTTCTTAATCATTGAGTTAGCCCCTGCTTCCTTCTTCCTTTTGTTTTTTATAAGACAATTGTCTGCCATACAATCCTAGGTTTTTACTGGTTAGGGCCAGGGGTGGTGTGGGGTTGCAGGGAACCATCAAATGCAGAGATACAGCTTCTAGCTCCAGTTCAAGGAGCCATTAACATGAGTCTTGGCTCCTCTTCTAATTCTGTCTGTCAGGTGGGGAAGCATGAGTTTTGTGTTGGTGGAGCGTTCTCCCTGCGGGCAGAGTTTCCCTTGCTGAGGTTTGTTCAAGAACCAGGTTCTCAGGTTTTCTCCTGGATGATGTTGGTGGTCTCACCATCTCAACAGGTGCTCATGTGGATGGTACCTACACTGCCTCTCGTTTCTCTGAAGCTGGTTCAGCGATGAACATCTGCAGCCGAGAAGACATTCATTCTGTCATGTTGGCCTGAGTTCCTTAGAAAGCAAAGGTGGAGGCCACCTTAGCTTCATGGCTGAGGGCTGTGGGGCTGTGGCAGAAAGGAGGACGGGTGAGAAGGATGATTGCAGAGCTAACATCTTCCAAATGAGATATTTTGCCTGATCTCAGAAGACAATTTTCCAAGAAAATGTATAAACTAGTGTTCCGGACAGTCCACCTTGTGGAGAACAATGCAGAGAACGTCATCCAGCAGCTCCTGTCACTCCTTCCCGTTTCTGAAAGGTTTCGGCCATAGGTTCTTCACTTCCTTGGCTGTATACAAAGCCGGGAGTTTTCCAGGTCCCCGGGGTGACAGGAAAAAGTGCAGCTGCTTATCTGTCTCTGCCCGCAGGACTCTGGAACTTGTTTGGTTCTCCAGGGCAGCACCTGCAGCTCTGTTTGAGCTTTTCTCTGTGTACAGAGGTGTGATAGGCCTGCATGCTGGGGAGTGAACTTCTTGGGACTTGAGAGTTGGCGAACAACTCTTTGCTTCCTTTGTTTCTTGGGTGAGCTGGTTATGGAGTACATGCTGTGTGGTCTTCTGAGGCTCTGGGTGGAGTCGAGTTCACCTTATCCACTGCAGCAAGCTGCTCATTCACACATTTTTTATGGCTTCTCTTCTGCCTCCTCTCTCATCATGGCACTACTCCCTCATCAACGGTTCAAGATTGCTGGGGACTTAACTCAGTGGTAGAAATAGTAGCAAGCTTGCCTAACAAATGTGAGGCCTCAGATTCAGTCATACACACACTCACACACACACAGAGAGACAGAGAGAGACAAAGAGAGAGATGGAGAGATAGAGACAGAGATACAGGATACAGAGACAGACAGACACAGAGACAGACAGAGACAGAGACAGACAGAGAGAGATGGAGAGACAGAGATACAGGATACAGAGACAGACAGACACAGAGACAGAGACAGAGACAGACAGATACAGAGAGATACACACACACACACACACACACACAGAGAATGGTATGCAATTTAGAATTCATAATATCCTGGCCTGGTGGTTCATACTTGTAATCCTGGCACTTGGGATGCAGAGTCAGAAGGATGAGGAGCATCAGGTCATCCTTAGTTAAACAACAAGCCTGAGATGACACCACTATTGAGACCTGGTCTCAAAACAACAGAAGAAGAAGAAGCATAGAAATATTCCTAAGATCACCTTAAAACATTTCCCCTGGCTTCTGTTTCTGGGAGAACCCAATCTCAGGCAACAGAGAGGCCCTTGTGAAGGTGAGAGTTTCATGGCTCAGACTTATGGCGAGTACTACCACATTACATCTGTGTAAAGTTGCTCAGAGATTCAAGGAACTGGTTATTGAGATTCAGCTGAGGCTGAGAAGAGGAAGGCAGTCCCTACAGGTGCCAGTGGGTATCTTATGCACCAGGCAAGAGGAATGACAGTTAGTTCACTAGTTTAAGTGGGCTCTGTGTATTTAGCCTGTGCAGTGACTATGCCAAACACACTCGCTTTGTGATATGCAATCAGTGCATTTTAGTCTCTCCATTGGTGAAATGGTATAAGAGCAACCACATTTTACAGATGAGAAAACTAAAATCCCTAAAGATTAAGTCACTTGCCTACGGCAACACAGCAAGAAAAGGAGGGAGGCAGGACTTGAACCCATGGCACTCTTCCCTAGAGTAGCACTTTTATATTCATGGTTAAGGCTGATTCGTGGTTAAGTGTTAGTCGTGACTATGTGCAAATTTGCATGGTCAACAGAGCCAGTCGGGCATCCTGTTCTCCTCAACTCTGCCCAGAGCCAGCTCCTCAGGAGAGTGTGGCACTGCAGGTGCCTGGGGTGGAGCACGTGCAGGAGCTGGGGACAGGAGGGGACACAGAGACCGCTTCCGGAAGTGGTTCCCAGAGAGAAAGCCTCCTGTCTTTGTAAGCCAAAACTGGGTCTGAATGTTGGGTCTTGGTCTGGGTCGCTTTCCAGGCCCAGAGGCTGTTTCTCAATCAAGCTGCAACTCACTAGCCATCAGCTAATACAGAGCAAAACAACTCTTGGATGACTTAAGTGTAAATGAGCCAGAGGCGGAGAGATTAAGTTTTCCCTCAAATACACATGGGTTAAAAAAAATTATAGTCTCCAGAGAGGCTGGCTCCTTGAGGACAGTTTCCACCAAGTCAGCACACTGGAGAGACACCGACTTTCAGCCAAACCCCAAGCTCTGTTGGCTTCAGCTTCTTGCTGAACCCCTGAGGAATCCATCTTCGTCGATCCCTGCTGTGTCTCAGAAGTGGAGGCCCATTCTTGAGCAAATGATTCATTGTTACAATCTGCGCCACCTCCTCGTGGTCTCAAGGACTCTATTTTTCATATTAGTTCCTACGTAGCATTTCAACGTGTCTCTTGTCTCCCTCCGACCCCACCTTTGTCAGCACATTTGAAACAAGTCAGTAACAGGCTTGCTTTGAAAATCTCTCTGGCACACACACACATCCCCGCCACCCACCCTAACCCCCACCCCCCACCCCCCACCCAGCAATCTATTTCTGACAGGTGCAGAGCAGGCGGGCAGAATGGCAGCATCAGGGAGGATGTGCACGTGCGATGCTGGGAGTTGGCCCTACGGCCTGCTGCTTCTCTGTGAGTGCAGTGAAACCACCTTCGGTGACAGTTTCTGCTGTCTTGCTTCTACAGAGAAACCATTGCGGCGGTCTCATTCATTTGCTCTCTGCTTCCATGTTTTTAAGGACACAACAATCAGAAAAACATTTTGAGCACCTAGATCCTTCCTCCAAAATTTTGCAGTAAAAATTTGCCCTCCTTACAGTGCAGTTGAAAAGTGAAAATACAGCTGGATCAACAGAGTCCCCACTGAGCAGCAGAAGACAGAGGGACTGAGTTTACAAGGAGCAAGCAGGTTGACTGACTCGTGGAAACAGTGCAAGTGGGACCACCTGGCCTCGACTTGCTTAGTTGCAGACAATTCTAGTTTCAAGGTGGGCGAAATGAACAATCCAGAGCCAGGAAAACAGACATATTCTCCTTGCATTTTAATGCCAATGAATTCAGTTTCCCATCCCCGGCTGTGACATCTGCCAATTCCTTTGCATTTGGCTTGGACTCTAACGAGTGCCCAGGGCATCATTGTCTCTCACCAGCTTTCTGCTGAGCATTCAGGGGATGCTTCTGGAGGACTGCACTCTAGCAGCCATGGCATGCCTGTTTGGGACACTCCAGAGGGCTTGTCCACTGGGCCACTTTTGTTCTGTGGCTCCTGGCAGGCAGTTGGATCTGGGAGTGGAACAGATTTCAGAGAATGTGCGCATCAACCTGTCAAACGTTCTGCTGCAAAGGCGGCATATGTTGCCTTAGAATAGCGCCCATTTAGCAGGCTGTGTGGGCTCAGGAAAGGATTCTGAGGCGCTGCTGCCCTGACATGGCGCTGTATGTGTGGAAGCCGTGGTAAAGTTGAATAGCAGATGGAAAACTCCAAACCTTTTATTGGCCATATGTCACTTTTGAGTGTTGGCCAACAAACTAAATTCGCAGCTAATATATAATGATTTAAACAGAAAAAAAGAGCAGCTGCACTTTGATTTCTGACGCTGTTCTTCCAGGCTCCCGTAGCATGCCAGAGTTCCTGGAGCTCTTTCCCTCAACTGCATGCTGTCCCCCAGAATCTTCCTCAGGTGGCAGCATCTCCGGAACCCTGGGTGTACACCATCTCCAGAACCTGGGTGTGCGCCATCTCCAGCTCGGTGGCTCATTACCCCCTCTTCTTCCTCGTAAGTTGAATTGTTGTGTTTTTTATTATGATGATGATTTTTCAATTTGATAGAAAATGCTACAGAGGACAAGGCTTCAATGATTTTTAACTTCTGCCTGCTTGACAATGGCTCTTCTCTGTGACTCACCAATGCCATCTCTTCTGGGGTGCCTGGGCTGGCCTCCTGTTCAACCCCAAGGACTTTTCTTTGGAGTGGATTTGTGAGAGGGCAGTTCATTCTGATTTATGAGGATGTGACCTGGAAAGAAACTCTTCCGGAAAGGCTCCACTCTCACTGTCGGAATCATCTAGAAGGAAATGATGGATGTCAGAAATAAGGAGACTAGGCCACCTTCTGGCTTTTTATTCTCCTCTGGCTCTCCTATCCCACGTGTGAAAGTGCCAGATCTCTACTCCCCAGCTGCCGTGGACAGACTGGCGGCCTTCATGCTTGTGGCCTGCTGGAAGAAGAGGCTCCTTGTTCTACAGTGAGGGTTACGCAGTTGCTTCTGGGGTTGGAGTCCTGGGAGCAGCCAGGGAAAGAGAAGGGATCATGTGAATTTAAACTCACATGCTTGCCAAGCACTAACTCAGTAATCCAGTCTAGGAATATATTCTTGCTGAGGTTGTATGATCATGAAATGGCTCTAGAGTTGACATTCCCAACTGGAGTCTCTGCACATAAATTCCCTCAAAATTCAGCCACCTCCCTAATGTTATATTCAAAAGACTTCGAACAACATTGTGAATAAAAATTACAACAGAGTATGTCAAAATCAATGATTTCTGTAATATCTGGAGTAATGCACATTAAATGGGCAATAAAAATCACATTTATCATGGATGTTTGCATTTGTTTTCTCTTTTTGGAAAGAGAGGAACTAAGAAACATCTTTCCTGTAGGGACCTTCAGTTACCTGTTCCTGTGCTAACCTGGACATCACACAGAGAATTACAGCATTGTTTTATGCATTTGTGGGACTTGATTCTCTGTTTTTAGGTCTGATTAAGATCTTGTCCTGTAGTAACTTTCCTTTGGGGAATTTTATGTGCTGATAGACTGCTGTGTGAAATGACAGGTGTCCATGGAAAATCATTCCAGCTTTCTTTAGAAAAGCAGATTGGCAACTACCCAAATGCTCATCAATAGAGAACAAAGTTATTGCATAGCCACACCGCAGAGTGCAGCTGTGTAGAAAGGGGCAACAAGCCAGTGATTTCTAGTGTCTTGGAATCTGGTCTTCGTATCCACTAGTCTGGAGAAATGTTTCGCTATCCGCTCACTTCTGAGCTGTTTTAAATGCCGAAGCCCTCGGCTTCCTTGATGCCTTTGCCCACCGTTGACCAAACACAACTTTAGGACAAGGCAGCTGCAGTGCAGTCCAGTCCAGTTAGGGATTCTGCTGCTCAGGAGCCCTGTGTGCCAGGAGTGGAGCTGGCATATCTGGCTGCCTGCTTTCTTTGTATGGGTATCTCTGGGGGACAGATGCCGACAACATCTCCATCGTCCAAACCAGGAAACCGAGGCACAAATAGGTTAACTTGTCTCAATCCACATCAGTCCTAGATGTTGGTGTCAAGATTTGAAATCCATGTGACTTATTTCCAATTCAAGTTTATGAGAGCGTTTTTGAAAGGAAAATACACAAAGCTTCCCCACCCTTTGGCTGCCTCTCCTCCCCAACTCCGCACAGGCTCTCAGTGCTCATACGCAGACAGCTTCACTACCTCTTCTTTCTTTCAAGCAAGAGTGCCTCCAAGGCCTGCCTTTACTCTCACCTCCAGAGTGCCTACCTCCCACCTTCTCAGAAGAGTTTTGATTCTCAACCAGTAAGTCTGCCTTCTAAGCCATGTCTGTCTGTTCAGACATTCATTTCCACCACTTGCAGACATTTCTACCTGAACATTTTGTTGAAACCCAAGGTCCAGGTGCTTCCAAAACCAAATGCCGGACTGTTCTGCCCTCACTGTGCTTGTTCATCTCCTTTTACTTTCTTAATAATGCCATCTGCCCCCAACTTCCCATTCCTTTAGCTAGACGTTTGGGAAGGTTCCTATTCTTTTGTTATCCTCTGCTTCCAGTTTCCCATAAGTAAAATACTCTGTTGTATTGATGTCTCCTGCCTTGACAGAGCATAGCCTCTCATTACATCTTGCTTGGGAAATGTTCTCCTAACTGACATGCCACCCCCATGAAGTCAGCAGGGTCTTAGGTCTGCACTGGAAGCCTGATGACGCTGTTTCTATTATCACTGAAGGAATCAGCAATGCCAACACTACTAGGTGAACTCTCTGAGAGCGAGAGGAAGGCCAAGTGAACGGAAGCAAAGAGCTTTCCTCCTTCTTTGTCCTTTTATCTGGGCTGTCTCCAGAAGGCAGGGCCCACATTCAGGTTGGGTCTTCCCACATAAAATAAAGCAATTAAGACAACCACCCACTGCCATGCCCACAGGCCAATCTAATGGAGATAACTCCTCATTAAGGCTCTTTTCACAGGTGATTCTAGATTGTGTCAAATTGACAACTAAAATCACAGTTCCATACCTTGTCAATTTGTCACGCAAACACATAACTTTTAAACTTTGACCTCCTACCCCTTGCTCCCAAAGTCTTATGTTACTTGTCTTGTTCTCTCTCTCTCTCTCCTCTCTCCTCTCTCTCTCTCTCTCATCTCTATCTCTCCTTTTCTCCCTCTCTGGTACTGGTGGATGGAACAAACCCAGTTTGTCCAATAATCTATACCTCCAGTTTATCCCCTTTTTAAATTAAAAAGGAAAAATTTGAGACAAAATCTTGTTAATTTGCCTGATCTGCCTTGAACTCAGGCAGACCCCAGGCAGGCATTTGGAATTTGTGTTTCTTTTGCTACCGTCTCAGGAATAGGTAGGGGTGGCTAAAATTCCTTGGGTTGGGGGTAAACAACAACATCAATCCCTCCTTCCTTGGTCTCAATGTCACACTGAGGTACATGCCCACTAAAATGCATTCTGGGAACCCAATATGTTTACTGGGTTTCTTTACAGAGCAATGGGTAAGGTTTACTTGCAGGAGTGAGGGTGCTCCTCATCTAAGAGAGCACTGGGATGTCTTGCCCCAAGCATGGATAGTGCCTTTCCCATAGCCACACAGAATGGTGAGAGCCCCTCTCCTAGTCTTCTCCCAGGGAGTTGCTAATTAATCCTGGATTGGGAGGTGTGGCTGGGTGCCTGGGAGAGGGTCCCCTGACTCTCCCTGTCCCTCCTTCCATACAGGGGGTGGGAGTTTGTGAACAGTCAACAGACCAGCTGTGATGATCTTAGACAAATGGGTGCAGCCAAGCTCAAGAAGATGGTATCTGTCAGAGGGACAGTCATATAACAGCAGGATCACAGGCATGAGCCACCATACAGTGTTGTAGGGAATATACTTACATGTTTATATATTTCTTCAGGCACAGGATTATTTGTGAGCATTTATATAATGGCAAAAGAAATTTCCAACATGTAGTTGAAAATAAAAGGATGCACATGTCATAAATTTGAACAGAGCTTCTAAAATTGTGCCCTTTAGAAGTTGTACCATTCTCCATCCCGATGTGTATTTTGCTGCACTATTGACAAAAGTAGGTGATCAAAAATACATTCTAAAAGCATCATTTGGCTAATAGGTGAAAATTTCAGTTTTAATTATATATTCCTGTTGTACAGAACCCACACATCTTTTCAAATAGAATGTTGATCTTTTCCCTATTGGCTTCTAGAAGCTTGTTTTATTTTAATTAATTTAGCACTTCATCTGATACACTTGTTTAAGATATTTTTATCTGTTCATGATTTGTCTTTTGATTTTATTTATAGTGCTTCCTACCATGAAGAAATGTTTGATTTTTATGGCCAAATGTATTAATCTTTCCTTTTATGGTTCCTATATTTTACTAGGTTTCATAAGACCTTCTCAACTTCAAGACCATTAAATATTTTTTCAATTTTTTTTTCTAGACCCTTGATAGTTAAACTTCATGTTGATAGTCCATCTGGCACTCATTTTGATAGGCAGAGTTGGAAGAAGTACAACTTTATTATTTTCCAGATGGCTGCCCAATTGTCCCGACATTATTTATTGAATTGTAAAATTTTGTGCAGTGATGAAGATATTCGTTTATCAAACCCTGAATCCTCATCATGCTTGAGGTCATGTCTGAGTCTGTTCTGCCTGTTCTTCTTTTCTGAATTGTTCTGGATACTTTAGTATACTTGTTTCTCTACTAGAATCAACATATCAATTTGTCTGGTTACAGGAAAATATTTAAAATATTTAATAGCTCTGTTGGTATTTTCACTCAGACCCTATCAGATTTATAGGTTAATTTGGGGAGAATTATCAGCTTTACAGTAACTTGTGTCCCTGGCATTTTCATTTATGAAATTTCTTTTTGCATCCCTGGTCAGTATTTGAAAGTGTTCCTCACACTGATCTCATGGGTACCATATTACATGACGATTACTATTCGCTAGGAAAGGAACAAGACTGGAGATAAAGCCTGGAAAGTAAGTGACTGTGGGTGCCCAGCCCAAATTTCTACATCTAAGCCATAGGGAAAATCACGGAAGGGGAAGGGAAGGCTGTAAAAGTCAGAGGACTAGGATACGAATTTTGACATGACAGGGAACCTACACCCACATTTTGACAATATGGCTGCCTAAGCAAGACCTGCAAAGTGACAACACCAGTTGACAGGCCAACACAGATGGAAGACATTTCAGAAAGCTTCACCCCTAGGTGAAGAGCTATTGGCAATCAATGATGGCTGAGAGAGGAAGAGTCAGTTTCCCCCAGGAATGAGCCCTCTGATAGGTTAGGCTATTGAATCCCAAGTGGTCAGCCCTAAGCACATGTACAAATAAACACTGCCAAATGGACTCTATAGGGGTGTGTGTGTGTGTGTGTGTGTGTGTGTGTGTGTGTGTATAAGGAAGAAGAAGAGGTCTTGAATTGGGGAGGGAGTGTGAGGGTGTGGGAAGACTTGAAAGGGGAGAGCGAAGGGGTGGGAATTATGTAACTACAATATTCATGTGTGAAATTCACAAAAAATATAAAAGTTAAAAAATTTTAAAGAGTTCATTTATTTTTTATTTCATGTGTATTAGTGTTCTGCCTACATGTATGCAAGGGCACCATGTTTTTCTAGTGCCAATAGAAGAGGGCCCTGGATCCCCTGGATGGTTAGCCTAGATGGGTGTTAGCCACCAGGTGTTGCTGGGAGCCAAACCTGGGTCCTCTGCAAAAGCAACCAGTGCTTTGAACTTCTGAACCATCTCTCCAGTCCCACAAATTAAATTAAAAATGAAAAAGAAAAAAAGCCCAGAGTGTGTTATGTAACCTTCATATAAAATATGTATTTATTTCCTATCAGCTTTGGACGTTTATAATCTGGCTGGCCTGATCCTGCATCCTGAGTCTTGCCTCTCTAAACTCCACTCACTCTTGTCAAATGACCATGGCCCCCTGCACGTTCTCATCTGAGCTGCCTGCTCCCCTCTGTGCTGATACTGTTGTGGACGTTCCCTTTTCCAGCCCCACCCCTCCTCCTCACCTACTGACTCCACATCTGAGTTTCATGCTGCCTCTTTGTGAAGGCACTCCTGAGTAAGACTTAAGAACTATTCAATTAAATTGATTGATTGGTTGGCGTGCGTGTGTGTGGTGTGTGTGTGTGTTGGCAGGGAGAGGGCACAGATGTACCATAGTGAGCATGTGGAGATCAGAGGAAAATTGGCAGGAGTCCATTCTCTTGTTCCACTGAGTGGGTCCTAGGGTTGGAACTTGGCCATCGGGCTTGGTGGCAAGTGCCTTTATTGGCTGAGCCATCACTGACCCCTGCTCTTGTTTTTGATGTCACTCCTTTGCCACAGTAGTTTGGAGTAGTCTCTCTTTAAGTGCATTGGCATGTTGGTGTTCTTCCTTTGTTGCAATACAACCTACATAAGCCAAATTAACTTACATATTCTACTTACATTTTTCCACCAAATGAAAATATTCTTCTTTGTTCATTTTTTTGATTATATAAGTAACATATACAAACTTTTTAAAAAAGGAAACTCTCATACCTGGCTCTTGTATGTATACATGTGTGATGTATGTTGTATATGTGCAAAAGATAGAAGAAAATGAAATTTCTTGAAGTAGAGTTCTCAAAGAATATACTTTTTTAAAAAGCTGGCACATGCTATCAAATGGATCTCTGGGATTATTCCTAACTTATTCAGTGATGTTCAACTCAAGAACCATATGCTAAGTACTTAGGACCTTTGTTGAGTGTGGGTGCTGGTAAAGAAAAAAACAGAGTATTGCTGAGCATGGTAGAGAGGGTTTGACGCAGCTGAAGTTCAAGGTTGATTTCTTGGAGGATGAGGAATTACAGGTAATGGCTGAAGGTCAAGCAGGGTTAACTGACTGATGAGGGAAGGAAATGCTCTCCAGCCATGGCTCACACAAACACACCTGGACAAGAAGCTGAGAGGCAGAGTCAAGACAGAAGACAGGTTGACAAGCTAGGAGGTTACAGCAGGAATCCAAGTGACAGGAACATAGCTTCAACAATTCTGAGTTACAGCGTGGACATGGCAACATGCTCTTTCCCAACCGCCCCCTCAAGGTCAAGCAGAAGTCCATGAGACCAGATGGCTTTGTGATTTTTTTAGCAGAAATGAATATAATTGATCATTTTTACCTTTGTCAATTCAAGGTATGTATAATATATATTCATATATATATATATATATATCACAAAGTACATGTATATGTAACTTACAGCATTCTATATAATGTCCCCTCTTGATGATGAATTGAGGGTAGACATCTTTTTACATTTTTGTTTATTTCCTCTGAAGTATCCACACGTACCCTTTCCTTATCAGGGTACATATCTTCTTTCTTCCAGAATGTAGTCAAGGCTCTTACACTGCATTTCATTATCATGTGTTTGCTGTCTCCACTGATTGATGACAACTTCTCAGGTTGTCTTCTTTTAATTGAATATTCAAATAAGTTATTATAATGTTGATAAAGAGAGCTTTGCAAGAATCCAAGTGAAAAATAAGACAAAGTTAAATCAGCTTAAAAAACTCAATAAACAACTGACAGTGATATATATGGCATCTATGTTTTCTAATTTGGATTGTGTGTGTGTCTGTCTGTCTGTCTGTCTATCCATATAGACCATAACCAAATAAGATAGTCTTTTCCTTCATTATTTCTGGTTTGGGTATTATGCTTAAAAGTCCTCCCCATCTGAAGGTTACAGTAAGCTAGCCTTACTTTTACAACCATATATTTTCAGGTTATATTGAAGAACATGTACACCAGACATATTTATCCCTTTCTCCAGTCTCTCCACCTCCAGCTTTACCAGATGGGCTGTAAAAGCAGTGCTGAGACAGTGCTTCTGCTTTAAAATCAGCGATGTAAAAATGGCCAGTGTTGGAACAGCTTGAGCCACTCAGAACTGCTTTGACTTTGCAACTAACACAGATACAGGTCAAAGTCTTCCCTACATTAATATGACTTCTCTGCGGGACTACCAGACCATGAGTTCTCTGAAGGCAGAAACTACAGCGATTTAGTTTTGTTCCATACACATGTAGGGATCCCTCATTAACAGCCTCTGCCGCATAACGTTTCTATGTGTCACTCCCATGAAGAAAACACAAGCTCTCGACACATTAAGAAGTTGTAGAGTTCCTCGGGATTGTGAGGTAGTCGCCGGGAGCAAGAACTTATCAGAAGTCTTACATCAAAGCGAGTATATCTCTACATGGGACTGTTTTTTCTACTTTTCCTCTGTAAACTCTTTCCAAAGACAGGAAAAAGCCCACTCAGCAAAAAACAAACAAAAAATCCAAAAAACACAAAACAAAACAAAAACAATCCCCATCTCTGAGAAATACTAATAAAGGGGAGAGTGTTTTTCTCCAAACTTCCCTTAACGGTTTGCATTCATCGAGGCTCTGTCTGCTGCTGTTTTCCCAGGAAGCTGTGGGTAGAGCACAGAGGCGTCATGAATTGGATGGAAATCCTCTCCTGATACTTTACCATACAATGGCTTACTTGGAATAGAAAAATAAAAGTTTTCTTTTCCAATTCTTTATATTTGCATTTTTTGGCAAAACTTTGGACTCAGTTAGAAATCTACCATCATTTTATGGTCTGTTAAGTCAAGTTCACCAAAATAAATATTCAACCTAAATTCTCCCAGAAGGTTTTAGCTAGGAACAGTATTTTCTTAAGTAGTTCCTTAGCATAGACCCAGACAATCTTGTTGCATAGAGCAGATGAGGGTACGGATTGGCTGGAAATATGAGTTTATTCTTGCTATGGCCAGACAGGTCCAGATGCAGTTGGAATGAAGCCTGAAACTGGAACCTCCTGTGGGACCTTTATCTCTTTCCCAAGCAAAAGGAAGTAGAGAGGAGTTGAGATGCTTGAGCAACAACGGACAAAGCCCATGTGGTCCTAAGTAGTAAGCTGTTTTCAACCTCAGTTTCCTCATCTGAAAACAATAAAAGATTTCTAGATCACGTGGGTAGAGCAACCCTCCGAACCAGGCCAGAGACCCAGTAGATGCTCCTGTGATGTGTAGTAAGAGAACACGATCTACCACCAGCTGTCCAGATACTTCCGACTCCTTCTTTCTGTGGGGCTGTAGAAGGGAAGACTCCTTGAGCATCAAGAACAACAAAAGGTCTGCTTTGTCCTGATTTCTTGCTGCAGTCGTTCTCAGCGTGCAGATTCCTTGCCATTTTGAAAGCTTGGATGATGGCTCCCTGGCATCTCTTTAAATGCTGCAGCCTGTGAGTTACAGCTTCCGCTGACCGCTGTGCAGGGTGGGACAATGGCAGACAACAGCTGCGGTCCACAGTAAAGAGACAGCAGATCAAAGCTGCAGCTGGGTTAATGATGCTGTGGTGCTGGTGTGGCTGTCTTGAGGGCGATAAAAAGAGAGAGAGAGTAAAATCAGGAAAAAGTAGCCCAAATTCCCAAACAAAGACAGATGTTTAGAGTTAGGAAAGACACACAGAAAATATCAGTTCAGAAGTTTGCCTTACTAACAGCAAACACTTCATTGGATTAAAATCATTTGAAAGGCATTTTATATTAAAATTACTCCCTAAAAGCAAGAAAATCTAAATCCTCTCTAGCCCCATGCTCCTCATTTTCTTACTTCCATTTCCGTTCTTCAAGAAGAAAATCTCTCCTCACAGTTGCCCCGAAGGCTCATGTGGACTGGCCCACTGCTATGATGGATGTGATGATGGAATCTGGAGTGGGAATCTTGGAAATTCTATCTGGTGGCAGCACAGACCTTGGTTAATTTAAGTGAGTCTATCATGGCGTCCATAGAAGGGAGGATCTGTGTCTCAGTTCGGTGTAAAAAGTCCCTCCTGGGACTGGTGAGACACATCTTCCGTTTTTACTTGGCCCCCGACTCAGGTGTGACTGTGGGAAAGGAATTCCGATTTTAGTAACTCCTCCTCATTCAAACTTCTGAGTCCCGGGTAGAGCTGCGGGGTGTTGCTTCACAGGCTAAATCCAGACTCTATTCCCATTGCTGGGCCTGCCTGCCCAGAGGGGTGACTTCTTGAACTAGGCACAAAGTGTCTCATGTGCCAGCTGCAGCACTGATCACAAACCTGCTCAGAGGCACCACCTTAATGTGGGGCAGAGGTGAGAGCCCAGAAACTGAAAGTGAAATGATGCAGCTATGGTCACTGTAGGTCAAGGGTGACTTTGGCCAGAGAGGCCTGCAAGAGCCAACATTGAAGAGTGTAGGAGGACAGAGAGGAATGTCTGGGAGAATGAGCCAGGAAGGGGTCCACCAAGCACAGGTGAGTAGCTCAACTCCTGAGGGCAAGGTGATTTGGCATACAGCCTAGCTTTGGTTCCATGATGAGACTCAAAGAAAGCAGACAGAGGGCTGCACACCCCATACCTACAGGCTAATGTCAGATGCAGAGTGCTGGCTGGGGTGCCTGGAGGCGTGGGCTATGGAGAGATGGAGGGGCCTGCAGACTGGGAGAAAATGGAAAGAAGAGTGGTTCAAGAAATGAAACAGACTCAAAACCTCTGTTTTTAGGTAATGAACAGATGCCATTCATCTACTTTTATGCAGTTGACTGGAGTTTGTCCCTTACAGTATCTGCTCCCTGTGCTAAAGAGATTTGCTCATGCCTGTCTGAGATAGATGAACTGGCCTCTCTTTGGGTGTGAATGCCTTAAGGTGGAAAGGTATTGCATGGAAGCAATGAAGAAAGGGATAGGCCCAAAATGGTGTTAAAAATAAGAAAACAGGGGAAGGAGGGACGGCTCAGCTGTTACGGACACTGGCTGTTAAAGGCAGCTAATAACCATCCTTAACTCCAGTTCCAGGGAATCCAACACCCTCTTCTGTCCTCCACGGGCATTGCACGGCATAGGTGCACTTACATCCATGCAGGCAATATCCTCATACACATAAATTAAGAATAATAAAGTATTTAAAAATAAGAAATCATAAATAAATACATAAAGTGAGTAAGCCTTTCTCCTTTGAATTCCCTAGACTTTGCATTCTTAGCCACTCTGATGAGTTATGGTCTGTACAATGAACATAAGTGATGTACATAACTTTTTAAAAATGTGACTGCAAGGAATGGGGTTAGGAAGAGATAATCAAATTCAAGACTGGTCAGAGTCTCTAGAAGGGACAGAAGAGTGTCCAGTATGTTCAGAGACAGTGGAGGACAACACTGGATAAAGAAACCATCCGTCTCCCCTCAAACCATGCTCAGACCTTTCAGAGTGGGGAATGTGGAGTGATCTTATCTGTGGACGTCACAGGAGTGAGTCAGCACAGCTTCATGTGACCGCACTGTGTGCAGAGTTCTTATGGCCTGACAGCGGGGTGGGAGATGATCCAGCGGCACGTGAAGCTTGGGTGAGAGCTTGTTCAGTTAGATGAGTTAAGAAGCAACCAGAGGAAGGGTCTCATTGCAAACTGACTTCACACTCAGAGAGGCCAGGCAGGATGCACAGAAATCACTGTTACAGCTGCCGGTCCAGGCAGTGCACCCAGGACCTTCTTGAGATGTGTGAAAGAGGCTTTTGTGAGCTGAAAGTCACATGGAAAGCAGTGTGTCAGAGCAGGGTGCAGAGCTGGGAAGCAGGCCTGCAGGAAGCGGAGCAAGACAAGGGCAGGAGGGAGGAGTCTCACTGCGGGCTGTAAGCAGGGTTTGGGTTAGCTGGCAGGTTCCAGTCCTTCTTTGGTAGCTGACTTTACTTACCAACTGGACTCTGCTGTGGCTAATGTTGGCTGTCAATCCGACAGGATTTAGAATCACCTAGGAAACATATCTCTGAGTATGTCTGTGGGTACATTTGCAAGGGAGGGAAGACCCGCTCAGAGTGGGGCAGCACCAGCACAGTCAGGACCCCGGACTAAGCCAGTAAAAAGCATTGCTTGCTGCCTGCTTCCTGGGTGTGACAGCCCTGTGACCAGCTGCCTCCCTCTCCTGCTGACAAGCCTTCCTGCCGGGGTGGACTGCAGTCTCAACTGTGAGCCCAAACAACCTTTTCTCCCCGAAGTTGCTTCTTTTCAAAAGTTTTATTTTTTTTTCTCTCTTATCTTGTGTGTGGTGCACACATGCCACAGTGCATGTAGAAGCTAGAAGACAACTTTGTGGAGCCAGTTTTTGCCTTCCACCTTTACCTTCCACCACGGATTGAACTTAGGCTGTCTGTTCTTCTTGGCAGGTGCCTGTACTTGCTGAGCCGTCTGGCTAGCCCTGAAGTTGTTTCTTATCAGGTATTTGCTTGCAGCAATGAAAAAAGAATAACTAAAATAGGTGGGTTCCTTGGTCTTTAACGCTCTTTTTAGTTGTCTGAGACTTGGATAAACCTCTTTTTTCTCTCTTTTTTTTCCACAGTCCAAAATTTTAAAAAATTTTATGCTCAATTTTTGTGATTTTCATACAATTTAATTTGATGGTATTTAGATCCTTCCTCAATCTGTACATCCTCTTTTGCCCTTCTGCCCAATTTAATGTACACTATTGTATATATCTATGATATATAATCATAAAAATATATAATACAATATATTGCATCTATATAATCTAATATAATACATTGTATGTATATATATTATATATATATATATATATATAATATATATATATATACACTAAGGCCTATAGAGTCTGAGTTGTGTCCTCAAATGCTCTTCAGTGTGGGTCCATCCCCTGGAGCCTGGTTAAGCTACCAAGAGTTTCATGTTTGAAAGTTGAAAGAGACTGTCTCTGCCCCTACCAACAGCCTTTGGTTGCTAAAAGTTCCTTAGGTTGGGCTGAGATTTCTTACTCACTTCCCCATGTCTATGCTGGGATTTTGTCTGGTTTGAACTTGCATGGGACTTGTGCATGCTGTCACCATTGCTGTGAGTTTTTATGAGTAACTGACCAGCTGCTTGAAAAACTGTTTCTTGTGCCCATTCACCCCCTTAGGGTTTTACAGTCTTTCCATGCCCCTCTTCTCCAATGATCCCTGAGCCTTGGGAGGCAGAAGTTTCTTATAAACCTCTTGCTCCTTTACTTGATACATGAAATTCCCAGAAGCTTATTCATGTTAGTACAATCAGAGTGGGGACACCCTGCCCACCAACATCAGAGCCTGATGAAGCCTCCCTGCAGCCACTATACCTTGGCCACACAACCAAGCTATCATGCCCCTGTTGTGAGGACTGCCAGTGGGGAACCCCGTAGTTGCCCATACTCCCAAGAAGCCTATTATCTCCCCAATAAGCAGGGATCTGTTATTCAGCAAGTGAGGAATTCAGAGTCTAGCGAGGTAAAGTAGCTGCCCAGGTCACAGCAGCTAGAGTCAAGACACACTGGCCTTGTTCTCCCTAATTAAATCCATCTCCATCCATATTCACTCTTGGATTCACTCTCATTTCCTGAAATTCTCAACTTACTCCACAAGGCTCTTATGGAAATGAAAATATGGATACTTGAGCAGATAAACTCACAGAAAGTCACTGTCATATCAAGACATAACCAGAGAAGAAAATCAAGTAAAATTATATGTTCTTATTATTTAACTCTATCATAAAATAAAAATCTCTAATGAACCAAAAATCTCTCTACAAGAGTCATTAAGTTAAAAATAAACTTTGAACACTGACTGGTAATCATCAAAAATAATAGAAAACTTAAGCCTTTCAAAGTAGATCAGTAATTACATTATTGCTCTGAGGACTTACGGCAGAGAGAGGGAAGATGGGTAGAATGTGACTAATGACTACTGCCCAGTGGCTGGGGATTTTGAAGCCCAGTGAGTGGTTGCATTTGAGGACCTCAGGAGGGACCAGCCTTTTCTTATTCTACCTAAGAAGTTCATTCCAATCAGTTTTGCTAGAGATTTCTAATGTGGCCAGATGCTAACACAGAATGAAGATCTTTCCAAAAGCAGCAGTACTTTTTGGTCCTAAATCTAGAATTCAGGTCTTGACCAGACTCCTTTCCCCACAGTACATAGACTCAGCAAGGATTTGTTGAATGAATGACTCAAATATTCAAATAACACCTTTCTCAGATTACTCTTAAGTGATAGGATTTTGGTAGAGAAGTGGTCACTTATCATTCATTTTCATCCCTAAAACAGTCCTAAGCCACTCTTGTGGTCTCCTCTGCTGTGTGCAATCCTATTGGCTGTTGCCTAATGCCATTGTTGAGAGGAGGCAGGAGATTTCATTCATCATTGACAGTTGTCTCTGATGTCCACATTTTGGGGCTGTGGGCTCATGAGGTCTCCACCAATGACATTACCAGTTTTCTTTTACCTTCTCTTCTGGCATCATCCTGTGGTGGCCCATCTGGGTTCATGGTGTATATTTTGTTCAGTGCCTAGAAACTCAGGCAACTCTTGACTTCCACCAGCCAGTCCTTATTTTGTTACTTCCCACATCATACATACTCCACACAGGGTACATGAAGGAGATTTTTTAATCTCTCTTGATACCAGACTTCATCTTTATGTCTTCATTTACTAGGTGCCAGACACTCTGCTGTCACTGGGAATCTGGCTGTGAACCACACAGACAAGTCTCTCTTCATGTGGAAATTGTTCACTGGTGCCTGGGAGAAGGGCCCTGGGGTGAGCTTCCCTCCATGCCTGGACAGGCTTTGCAATAGGACAGGACAGGATGCCTGGATGGTCAAGGTGACTTCCCAGGGGTGAGGTCGTCAAGAACAACTTTAGACTTGTGTGTTGTACTTTTACGGTTCCTAGGACCCTTTACATTCTTAATAACCAGGAGTCAGTGCTGCTATGCAGATGGAAACAATGACTAGGAAACCGTTTCCACCATCTCTGCTTCCTGGCCTGTGATGGTGTCGTCTCCGTCCTGTTTCCTAGTAGAAGCCCTATATGGCATATGGCTCAAACAACCTGACTCTGATGCTCATGAAAAATACTTAGGTTGGAACTTGAGGAAAATGTTATGCTACTGTGACCTCAAAGTGTACCTTGGTGTGACCCTGGCACCCTGGACATCTTCTGTTCACAAAGCTGTGGAGCGCCAGAGCCTAGCTCCATGCTTGGGACTCCTATGGTCTCCTAGAACTCAGAGATAAAGCAAGGTGTCTCTGTCCTAGGAATGTTCTCGCCTCCTCCATCATAACTTCCTGCTTTTAGGAGAGGCATGGCTCCACTGAGGCTCCCTGCCTTTGTGGGTATGCAAGAATGTGCTTATTTACTCCCCGCCCCCCTGAAAAAAAGACCCCGATAGAAAGAACTGACAAATCGGAGCCTAGATGTGCTGCACCTGTGCTCTGGGAAAAGCCTAGCCCGCGGCTGGGCTTGTCTGCAGGAGCCCTGCCAGCTCTAACCTGGGTCATCAGCACTGGTTTGGGGAGAAGAGTCCACAGCTACAAAGCACTTGCGTCATTTGGTCAAAGATGTGCGATTCCTAGAAAGCCTTTCATCAGCTACACAAATAAATGAACTGAACTAACCCCAAAGCATCTAAAATCCATTCTGAAACAAGGTGAAGTTTTGAATACAGGAAATAATCAACAAGTTAGCTGTGATAGCAGACCACAGGGATGGTGCAAACTGCACATCAGACTTTCCTTTGCCAAAGAAGAACATGTCTGCCCAGTGGTACTTGGTCTATGCTGCCCTCTCCCAGGGACCATTTATATACACATCCCTTCCCCATAGCTAGACCACGGCTTTCATTTCCGCCCCCTCTCTCCCTGCTTCTTTTTCAAAGTGTGGAAACAAATAACCAAGATGCCAAGGAATACATCCAAATACTGCAAAACATTAATAGACTATTCATTCCAAATGGGAATTTTAAGGAGGCACTTTAAATGCAGAGAAGACCTGGCACTACCATCAGCGCTCCTGTAACCAGAAAATGAAATCTACAAATAAAGTTTTAGAGGAAGGTGTATCATTGCATCCATTAATATTCATATCCTGAGCTCATTGTGCAATTGTAGAGAACTTCATGAGACAATATTGCTTGTAGGAAGCAAATGATAGCTCTAGCCTGGCCTGATGAACATTTAGTCCTCATTCACACTGGACAAGGTACTTCTCAGTTGCTGCCTTGCTCACTGCGCTGGCGAGAGCTCTCAGTGTCTTTGTAACTCATGCTTGGCCTTTGTGTTCTACATGTCATTGAGATCAAAGAGGCAATTTTTTTCTTTCTCTTCATTGGAGGGGACAAGGTTTAAGTCCTCATAACAACACATCTGTCTTCTAGTTTGCCATGTTTGTGTTCAGAATAGCACATATCCCAGCTGTCCCTGGCTGCTCAAGGACTGACAAGCTCGGAGGAAGGCACTCCAGCTTCTGCTCTGCTCCACTTTCTGACAGCAGGTGCACTCATGAGACCCTTGAACTTGGACCTCAGTGACTTTCTCTGAACAGGTGCAAGGTGGTTAAACAATGTATTCATTCATTTATTGAGGATCACTGGACTATAGAAAATGGTAGCTTATATTTACAAGGTGCTTTGGTTTTTGTAAGGAATGTATATGCCTAGTCGGGTCACTCAACCTTCATGATGTCATTCCCATTTCATTTCTGTGACAGTAAGAAGTGACTTTCCCACTTTACAGGGTTCTGACACTGGCTCTGCTCCTGAGCTAGGGGCTGTTTCTGTACCCCACAGCTGCTCTAAAGATGAACTGAGAAGTATTTTGGAATCCTAATAAATTATCCCCATGTTTAAAATTTCTTATCCTCGGGTGGGGATGTCAGCAGAAGAGAACTTCTAGGTTAGGGAAGGGCAAGGAAGCCTAGGAGGGATGAAAGACTTCATCAGAAACACATAAATGAGAAGTCCTGAAGAGTCCTTGGGGGTGGGGGAGACTAGGAAAATTGTAGTTAAGAAACCTGGAGAAGTGTCTGACTCAGTGGGTCAGGTTTGGTTTTACCTCTAGATTCTAATTGCTTAATTCCCGGACAGTTAATCAGAAGGTCCACAATCAATTGGCCTTAGGAGACAAAGAATCTGAAGGCATTAGAAAGAAAAACAGGTCAGTTTTAGTCAGCAAGGAGAGAAGGGAGGACTGGGCAGCTCACTAGCTCCATGCTTGGGACTCCTATGGTCTCCTAGAACTCAGAGATAAAACAAGGTGTCTCTGTCCTAGGAATGTTCTCGCCTCCTCCATCATAACTTTTTACATGTCACTGGACACATCATCACCCAGCTTTGAGCCAGGCTTCCCCACCACACTGAGTAGACTAAGAGGATCACCTGAACAGATGTAGAAAGCACTGTGACCCCAGAGCTCCTGAAGTGAAGCGCGTGTCCAATGAATTCTCTCACGGTGAGGCCCATTTTTCAATCCCACCCCCACCCATAGGTTTGAACCAACTGAGCCGACAGAGAATGCTCTCTTAGAGAAATTAATTTATTCTGGGTTACTTACAAAGGATTCATCCCTGGGGAGAGAGACAGAGATTTCCTATGGTGGAGCCTGCATCTTGATCATAAGTCCCCCGAACCTCTGGCACATGCACCCAAGATGGAGGCCCTAGCACCGTGCCCACCTCTCTCCTTCCCAGCTTTCCCTGCTTTTCCACTGGACCCCCCTTAAGTCATTGGTTAGTTGACTGTCAATCACATTTGGAGACATGTCCCTCGAAGCAGAGAGAGAAACTGTAGGTTTATCCAATAGGTGTAATCCTGATGTCACCATGGGCCAGAGGACTCCAGTCTCAAGGAGCAGAATGCTTCCAAGTGTGAGCTTTGGGAAGAGGCTGGGGAGGTGCTGTGAGTGCAGAGGGTTGCACCCGATGCCTCCAGTCTACCTTAAAAATGGTCTTCACTATTTTATGCCTCAGTCTCTTCTGCAATATGTAAATAGTAAGGTTGTGTGTGGCTAATATGAGCAACACAAAAATGTTGACAGCTGCATTTAGTGTTGCTGTGGGAACCTTGCTGGGATTTCTACTTCTATACTTTCTGTGTTAGTCTCCTAGCCTGGCCTGTTTATCTAGAGTCTTCTGTTTAAATAGCTCTAGTTGTTTCTAGGTCCTGGATGCTATGTAAAATCCACTGATTCACAGTCTCTGGTAGGAGACTGGGAACTCGTGTTTTAATAAATGCCCTGGGTGAGTCTGCAAAGCAGCTGAAGGAGCCAGTTCTATAACTGGAGCCACTTTAGGCTGAGGGTCCATCCTCGGTCCTACTTCACCCTCCTCAGCTCATCTGTTCTCTGGCTGCACGTTCCACTTGGGCCATTGAGGCTTGCTTTCTCATCTTGTGGGAGAAATTGCTTCCCTGAGCACATGTGGCCTTCTCTGCACCCTGGCTGTCCTCAGCCATGTCTACCACCTCAGCTTTCTTCACCTTCCATTGCCTTGACCAGCAGACTGTCTCATGCAATAAGACTAGCAATGAATGTCTTCTGCCAAGGTCACCTCCTAGCTTATCTGTAATTCCCTCTAAGTTGAAAATTGGAATCCATTGGTGGGATACCAGGGAGCCACACCTCCTGGGTTGCTCCTTGCTCTTTCCTCATCACCATGGCTGGATGCTGGGGATGAGCTGATCTTACTCCTTCTGCAGTCAGTTCTGCTCTTACTCTTGTACTCTGATCCATACTGGAATCACTCACGGGCAAACCTTCTGTCCTCCATACCTTGTTCAAGGCCACATCTGATTACAGCCCTGGGCCTTGTGTCTGGTTCACTACTTAACAACAACTCTGTTGGCACGTTGTTCTTTCCACACTGGATGTGAGTCTTCTCCTCACTGCCCAGGGTTGGAAATGGCTCATGTGATCTTCATCTGTGGTCTTGCTATCTAGCCAGGACTGCTAGACTCATTTCTTCATATGGACATTGTGGCTCTTGCTGCTGGAAAGAATTCTGACAAGGAGGTCAGGGATATGGCTTGAGGACACAGCTTGGTTCCAAATGACAGACTTTTCCTGCAGACACGGAAACTGGCCAAATCGTAGTCAAGTAGCAGGCATTCCTGGGCTTCTGTGGTCACCTCTGTGGTCACCTCTGTGTTCATCATGTGGGCTAGTTTGACTTGCCTTTTTATCAGGTCCTGTTTCCCTCCCAGCCCCTTCCATGCTTGTCCTTTGCTGGACAAGGTTGAGAGTGGGAGGACAGGAGTCTGTGGATCCTGTTAGAATGCGATAGTCACACCCAGTCATGACACAGGAAACCCATAGGCTTGGAGCCACCACTGGGGAAAGTCTATCTAACTGCATTGCTTTGTCCCTAAGGGGTGAGAGGACATAAAGATAGGCGCCAGGGAGGGTGTTGTCCTCAGGACCATTTATTATCTTCTTTTTGTTCAAATTCTGTTTCTTTTCTAATCATCAAATCAAATCGGACTGTTTCTGCAAGGACAGATATATGACCTAGGCCTTAATGTGCTCTTTCATTCACTAAATATTCACTCAGAGTATACTCTGCCAGGGGTCTTGGGGCAGATGAGCTGGGAATAAGGATGAGCAAAGTCGTAGAGACAAGTCTGTTGCTTACATAATGCCTGGTGGCTCTGTAGTAAAATTAGGAAATTGTTATATGAGGAAATTAAAGGCAACGTAGGAACTACACACCAAACACAAAAGACTCAGAAAATCTTCTTGGTGGCAGTACTTAGCAGAGGTGTCCTGGCAGAGACCTGAGGCTGACCCTGAAGGAAGGTCAGGTGAGTTAGTAACCAGACAGGTGAGGTAGGCTCTCTAGGTGAAGTCAGACTAAGCAGTGGGAGATGGGAAGTTCTGGCATAACTGGAATGTGAAGTGTTTCCTTTTCATGAAGCCTGGGGCTCCAGAGGGGGAAATGAATGATTAAACCTGAAAAGTTCCGACAGGGAAGTCTATGGAACACACACACAATGAGAGGTTATGATGTGATTCAGTCCCACACTGAGCCCTTGGAAGCCCGTCTTTCATAGGTGTGTGAATGAGCATGACAAATCTTGTTTTGGAAGCCAAATCTCACATTCTCGCTGAGAAAGGCCTCAACCGGACAGCTTAGGATATGGCGACAGTCTGGAGGAGTCTGGCACTGGTCCTGAGGGAGGTGGTGCACAGCTTGAAGCCTTTTGGGGACTTTCTCTGGTTAGAGTGAAGAATATTAAGGTCTGTGAGGTATGAGGAAGTCATTTGTGGTTTTGTGCACGGATTTCTGTTTATTAGGAAGCTCCGCAGCCCAATATTCATATCCATACTCTACCCACTGTGTGTGTTATAGCAGAATCAGCCATCTAGGAACAATATAGTTGACAAACCACGGTCCTTGTTCTAGATTTAAAAAAGAGATTTAGGAGTGCCCAGGCCAGGCCAACTATTCTTTATGGAAAGAAGATCAGAGATGATGGGGTGCTTTGTTTACTCATCCCTCTGACCTGTGGACGAGGGAAAGTGATTCAGGTCCCCATTGGTCCCCACCCATAGCTTAGATATTTAAACAATTCTGGCTTTGCTCCTTCCAGTAGTGAGCTCTATTGTCCCTAACACTGGATGTGTCTCAAAGAGTCACAAGATAAGGAAACATACCTGTTCCACCCTACCATTCTCTACCCAAGACCTCCCGGCTTTTAAGGATAATCGGAGGAATACATAAGCCTTAGGATTTGAGTGACAAAAAGGACAGAAGCAAATGTGTGGAACTGAGAAGGTTTTGAGCCTCACAGGGGAAGGAGTTGAGGAGTGTCTTTGTGAGAGAGGTAGCACTTAAGACGGAGTTAGATGGGGTGTGATTTCAAACGGTAGACACAGGGCAAGTCAGGGAAGCATAGAGAATAAAAGGGAAGCTGGAGAGATAGCTCAGCAGTTAAGAACACTGACTGCTCCTCCAGAGAACCTGAGTTTGATTCCTAGCACCCACATGACAGCTAAATACCTTCTGTAACTCTAGTTCCAGGGGATCTGATGCCTTCTTCTGACCTCTATAGGTACTATACAATACAGGCACATTATACACATGCAAGAAATATGCTCACACACATAAAATAAAATAAACATAAGTATAACATTTTAAAAACAGGATGAAGGAGGGAGGAGGAGGAGATATCAGCTTGTTCAAAAGCAGTGTAGGCTAAGCACAGCCTTGTTTATAAGTGTTTTGTCTTGTTAAGGAATTCAAGAATAACAATTGGAAATCCAATTAAGGGGTTTAGAAGTTGTGGTTTAGTTGTTTTCAGTTGTGCAATGTTCTGAGCTTCTTGGGACTAGAAGACATCCTGGCTTCTTAGCCAGTTTTCATGAGGCCTTTGATTAAGTGATTGCTCCATTCCTGCCAGGAAGTATGTCTGTTGGACTTTGATATTTGGTAATAATATATCCTCGGGAAGGTACATTAGTTGTGCACTGTCCAAGAGGTAGAAAGCACATTGCTTTCTTTATAGTGTCTTTTAGGGATGTTGAAATGTGTGCTGAGAGGACACATAAGGAATCAGATGGAACTCACCCAGTTCCATAAAAGAATTGGTGGGAACTCAAATGCTCAAGGCTAGGACCAGAACAAAGTTAGTTTTTTGTATTCTTTGACTTCATCATTCTGGATCTTCCTTTTTTTCAGAGTTGCTGATCCATCAAAGAATAACTGGAAATATTATGACAATAGTATATTTCTCTAAATAGAGGATAAGGAAGACCACCCAAATGAAATGAGAACGATTAAACATTTTAATTAGCAACAGTAAATCGCCAATAATTCTTCACTGTGCTTTCCTGGTAACATTATGTACTAGTAAGTTTAAAGTGAATACAAGAATAGATTTTAATTTCTTTTTGTTTGGCAGAGCATGAGGGGGATGGTGGTTAGAATTGGGAAGCCGTTTGTCAGAACAAAAAAAATTCTAATAAATCCTTGAGAATCAAATCCTAGACGTGTCTCCAGGCAGGAATGGACTTGGTGACTGACTGCATTAGTTTCCCAGGGGCAGTATAACAACTTATCACTACCTAAAGGCTTTTAAGTTATAGAAGTTCATTTTCTTTAATTTTGGCAAGCAAAGTTCAAATTTGGATGTTTCCAGGACTGCATTCCCTCTGAAGTCTCTGAGGAACAACACATCTTTGCCTTTGCCAGCTTTGGAAGACTCCAGGAGTTCTGAGGCTTAAAGTTGATAACTCTAACCTCTGACTGTATTTACATGGCCATTTTCTCTGAGTGTCTTTGTATCTGAAACCTCCCTCTTCCAAGTTGGATGGAGGACCAGGGTAAATCTAGGACAATCTCTGAGAGCCTTAGCTTCGTTACATCTACTGGGAAAAGAACCTTTTCCAAAATAAGGACATATTCACAGGCTCCAGAGATTAGGACTCATGTATATTCAATGTACCACACTGAAGGTACATTGTCCACTGGCAAAAGATGTGCTCTTCTTGGAGGTTCAGCATGTCTTTGTTGATGGACTTGCCCAATAGTCAATAGAGCAGTCTGTTGGATTCTGAGCAAGTAGATGAAGTTGAAGCCAACTTCTGTAAGAAGCTGTACTTGGAACAAAAGGTTGCAATTTACTGGACAGAGATTGTACAGTGTATTCTGAAATCCTTTTAAAATATTTTACATATTATTTTTATTTTACTATGTGTATGAGTATTTTTACCTCTGCATGTATGTAAGTGCACCAGTGTTGTACAATGCCCACAGAAGTCATGAGAGGGCATCAGATCTTCTGGAACTAGAGTTTACAAAAGGTTGTTGGCCACCATGTAAGTTCTGGGAACTGAACAGGGTCCTGCAAGAGCCGTCAGTGCTCTTGACCGCTGAGCCATCTCTCCAGCCCCTTATTCTGAAATCTTATCAACAACTTCCCTGAAGGACTTTAAAGCTTGGAATTAGAGCTCTCCAGAGAAAGTAATCTACACAATATGTTTGGTCATTCATAACAAATTTTGCTATTTTTCTTTCCTCAGATATAGAAAACCTTGAAGGAGTTCAGCTGGCCATTTGAAACTTTGGAAGTTCAGAAATATTGACATAGTATGGAATAAAGAAATATCTTTTAACGTAAGTCTTCCTCAAATAAGTGGGAAACAGTCCAATAAATAATATGCATTTTAGTACTTAAAGGCAATCCATGAAGATCAGAGTTCTTTTAATTTTTTTTTCTTCTGGGGATATTAAATCTTAGAGTAGCCAGAATCATCAATGTAAATAAAGTCAGTCCCCCAAACAATACTGCAAAGAGTCCCTGTTTTCTTCTGCTAGCTGAGAAACAGCCGCCCACATCTCCCTGGCTCTCTCCTCCAGTGTTGAATTAGTGCCAGGGAAATTGCAGGGCTAGTCCTGACTCACCAGAGGTGTTCTCCTTTCCAGAGTAAACAGCAAGAATGAAATCATGTCAGCACCATTTACCAATTTTATTTTTAATTGGTTGGTGTGCCATTGATCACCGAAGGGGAAACAAGTAAATGAGGCTTGGCTCTGGCTCAGAAACCTGTATTATTACCTTGCACATTTGTTTAGATCATTTTCCACCATCCACCTGAGATGTGGTTATTTATTAGCATAATATGGTTACAGATCTATCTGCAGGGCTTAGAGATGGAAATTGAAACTCTGTGATGATTTAGTTGAAAGTTACTGAAGCATTCATAAAGCTGTCAGAATTACAAGAGAAACCACATTAAGAAAACGCCGGCGCTAGTTGCCATTAAATGGATATTCAAACATCGTCAGCACTGTTATCCACAGAAAGCTGCTCTAATTTATAAGCTCCTGTACAAGAGGATAATGGTAGCCGCAGGTTCAAAGGAAAGTGGATCATAAGAGTGACATTAGGAAGAGTGATCTCATGTTTTAAAACATAAATTAGGAAATAGGACAAAAGATTTTCCTCTGATTTGTTAATTTACTTACCTCTTTAAAAAAGTGTCCTCAGTTAATAAATCATATGATATAAATTAAAAAGCACAAATTCAACTTTCATTCAACCAGTACTTCATGCCATTTCTATGTCAGGCACCGTTTAGTGCTGGATGCGATATAGATAGACCACAGACAAAATAAGTTCCCACAGATGGAATTCAATCATTTTGTCAACATGTGTTTATCAAGTGGTGCTCCACACCAGGTATGTGTTGAAGTTGGTGTTCAGTCCCTTCACAGGCACAAACATTTGTGGTTGCATCCAGCTGGAAAAATAGGATGTTACTGGGCACAAACCCTGGCATTTCAGAGAATGCTCAGTGTCTCCCAGGAGTCTGTTGTTTCTCCTGGACTGTTGTCTAGTCTGAGCTAGCCACACTGCAGCTCTGTGGACCTGCATCCTAGTGCACAGTTTGGGCTGTTTAGGCTGAAATTTTGCTCTAATTTCTAGTGACGCCTCTATGACCACAGGCTAGCTTGAATGGAGTTAGAAAGTTTCTGGGAGTGATGACTCATATCAGTAAATGAAGGTGCAGTTAGGATGTGATAATTAGAAACACGGCATAAAAGGAAATCGACAAAGAGCTACTTGATCTATATCGTCCTCAAAGGAAGAATCATAACTTACATGTAATTTACCATTCAAGATACTAACATTGAACTTCTCGGATGCAGATACTGCCCTTGATGCTGGTGAATTAGGAGTGAATACAACCTTTTCTTGTCTTTAAAACAGCTTCTCATCTCAGAAAGAAGTCAGCAAAATATGGCCTGGGGGACACATCTGCAGCGCCCCTTGCTTATGTACGTACTTCGTGAACTAAGAATGGCTCTTATAGTTTTAAATGGGCAATAAAAGTTTCAGAAGAATAATAATTGTGAAAACATGAAATGATATGAAATACCAATGCCAGTATTTGTAAATAAAGTACTATAGGGACATCATTCGGCTCATCTGTTCGTCTCCTCTTGTCCATGACGGCTTTGGGTTATAGCAGTGCGGCTGACTCAGGGATGGAGATTACATGAGCCACAAAGCTCAGAGTCTACACAACCCTGCTCCAAGAGAGGGAACGAGACAAGAGAGAAGCACAAGACTTACACAAAAGTGTGGAGGAAAGATGCATTCAAAGGTATTCTGGTGCATGGGAGAGGGGATTTTCACAGAAGCATGTCATTTAAAAGATGACAGTCACTTTCCTGATTGCCAGTAGAACAATAATAGAACCAATGTAAGAGATCTTAAAATTTTTATTTCTTTATTTGTTGTCACCCAGACCAGAACCTAAAAGGAACATAAAAAAGAAATAAGCATTTTGCCCAGTCCTTGTTTTATAAGCAGTAGTATCAATACTTTAGCTTGCTCTTAATACCACTATAAATATTCAGGTATAAAATTTGTCTTATTACCAGTTGTTTCCTAGGTGCTTTTAAAGCATTGTTAGGACAAAGTTTAGAATAAGGGCTCCACATTGGAAAGTGTGGAGCAGTTTGATGGGCCCAGGATGGGTACAGATGGTGGCTATATTAGTGCGGCCTGAGAAAAGGGCACACACTAAGATTCCATCCGACTGGAACCCAGGATGGGGACAGATGACTTTCTGATGCCAGAGGGAAAGAACTATCTTGTGTGCTTGGCTTACCTTAGAGGATTTAAATAGGGCCTCGCCCTTATTGTGTTCATGATTGCTGAGTAAAACAGCAGATTCAGTACTTTGGTCCCCACAGTCCTCTTCCACTTTTAACTGTTTGGTGAGAGCGCACGTGCATCCTCTGATGAGCAGGAGGTTAGAGACACAGAACAGGGGTCCACATGGACTCATCAAGAGGCAGAGTAGCTCAGGGTAGTGTGGAAAGCCTTGGTTTGTGTCCTTGCACTGCCAGTTAGCAGCTTTGTGACTTGAGGAAATTTATTTAGCTTCTATGCTTCAGTGTTTTTTAAATGAGCAAAACAATAACTGCTATCTCACAGGGTTATTGTGAGGATTAAATAAATTGGTCTGCGAAAGCCATTTAGAATGCCAGGCACATACTTAACTTTTGCAATGCCAACAATGATAATGATGAAGGTGATAATGATTGCTGCTGCTGCTAATACTTGTGATGGTGACAGTAGTAATGAAGATGGTGATGATGGTGATGATGATGACAGTGATTGATGGCGATGATTACTCCTTTTCTCTTTCAGAAATACCAGAGTCTGGGCCTGGAGAGAGAGCTCAGTGGTTAAGAACACTGATTGCTCTTTCAGTGAGTGACCCAGATTCAATTCCCAGAACCCACATGGCAGCTAAAAGTCATCCATAACTCCAGTTTCAGGGGATCTAATACCCTCTTCTGACATACGCAGACATTGCATGACGCGGTGCACTTATATACATGCAGACAATATACTCATATACATAAAATAAAAAGCAATAAATAAAATAATAAAAGGAATTCCAGAGTCCATCTTAAACAGTATTTTAAGGCTCTGAGCGGGTTCCCGATCGTCTGCCAGTGGTCTCCCTGTATCTCTTACTTCATGAGGCCTTCTCTGAGCTTTCTCCCACTCCTCTTACTCCCTTTTTTGAGCACATCCATTATTTTAATCCTGATTATAATAATCGCATGTGCTCAGGCACTAGCTTTATTATCAGTGTGAGAAACAGCGGGTGATTCACCACTCTACAGCAGACCACTTTTTGACTTGTAACCACTTTTTGACTTAGAGTGTCTGGCAGGTCCTGTGAAGCAAAAATGGTGCCCTCCACGTGTTTGTTAGATTGAATTAAATTCCATTCTTGCTCTGACAGTGATGAAGATCCCATTCTCAAGAATTTATTGCTGCCTTAAATTAGCCTTGAGCTTGAGAATTGAACAGGTATCCATTTATTTATGCTTAACTACTTGGTACCTTCCACCTGACTGCTTTGTTCTAGAAGTTTCGAATCTCTGGCTCCTGATTTATATGAGGTATGTGCTATGATTCTTCAGGAAGATTGATCCTTAGCCCCAGTTTCCAGGGACCCTTGTATCCTGGCTAGCTTCCTTATCCGATGCCGGCTAATCTGTTATTGGCTCAGAACCCTCCTTATACATGAATTCAGTTTCTTGCCATTAGGCTTCTCCACAGACTGCTCACACAGAACAAATGGCTTCCTCTGAGTGAGCATTAAAAGTGTAGGCTACAGCTTTTATAACCTGGTATTAGAGGGGAGTCCTTCAGCTGATCAGTGCCTTGTGAGAGAAGAGTGCACTGAGTGTGCATAACACAGTGTGGGCCTTTGGGGGCCATGGTGGAGGCTGGGCATCACAATTGCCCTCTGGTGTCTACAGTTCACCTCAATCCCATAGGCAGCATACCTTCATTCCTGCCCAAGTTGTCAGTGCTCCATCTTATTAAAACCTTAGCCTGTGCTAAACCAGGTGTAGGAGAAGATGAGGCTGCTCAGGTGTCCTTCACAAAGATCCTGCAGCAGAGCTCAACCATAGCTCTTCTTCACCTAGAGAGGACAGAAGTGAATTCCCCATCTGTCTGGGGATGCCCTGACCCTCTTCAGGACCTTTCTAGGAATAAGCCAACTCCTCAACTTTGGATGTCCAAAACCGGAAGCTCAAGAAGACCTCTTTTCTTTACAAAGTAGTTTGCTTTGGGTACTTTATTAAGACAAAGACTAGGTCAAGATACTTAAATAACTTCTGAATAAGTTGAATACATTAAGATTTCATTTTAATTAAAATAATTTAATTTAACCTAAAAATTTTAATGAGCACAGTGACTATATAGATTTTTGTGTAAAGGAAATAGAACAGTTTCTTCATTCCATCATACTCCCTCTTGTTCTCCCTTCCTCTGCCTCTGAATCCTGTTACAACTGCTTTTGTGAGATGACCAGCCCTAAATGACACATCTACAATGGAACCTCTACACTTAAGGCTCATGGAACATAGTGGAACAGGGAATAGAGAGAATCCTGATTTATCTCTCAACTGTCAACAGTGAAGCTTCCTCATAAAACAGAGGGCGATTAGTACAGAAAGCCACAAGTGGTCAAAGTGTAGAGAATAAGATAATGCACAGTCTACATCCCTGGATAAGATTCTTATATTAAACCTCTGCCACGCAGGCCTCAGGGACCATTGCTGAAGAGGGGGTAGAAAGATTGTAAGAGCCAAGGTTGGTGGATGACCACAAGGAAACAGAGTTTTCCAGGCTTCTGGCAACTTGCTTGTGTGAGCATGCAGCAGTGTGAAACCATGCACAAAATCCAATGCAAACTCAAACCAGACAAAAACCCAACACAGAGCAGGGGAAATGGGCAAAAAGCTCCAACTTTAAATGAGGAAATATTGACAGATGAACACTCTTGGATCAGGGAAAGTTGATTTCTTTAAAAGTTATTATTTTCATTTTATGTGTATGAGTATATTGCCTACACATATGTAAGCACACCCATTTCATGTGATGCCCACGGAGCTCAGAAGAGAGCACTGGATTCCTCTGGAACTGGAGTTACCTGATGATTGCTAGCCACCATGTGGGTGCTGGGAATCAAAACTGGGTCCTCTGCAAGAACAGCCAGTGTTCTTAACTGCTGAGCCATCTCTCCAGGCCCTGAGTTGGTCTTCTTTAAGGGAGTAATCCTAGTTAGGCTGATCAGGCTTCAGTGGACATCTGGAGACACATATTTGACTTGATAGATCTTAACATATATGACAGAATGTATGAAATCTGGTGGCGGGGCTATGGAGGGGTGCAGAGGGGGGAGGAGGTCTAGATAGGTCTAAGATATATTGCACGAAATGTACAAGAATTCAATAGAAATGTATATTGGATACAAGGAAAATCACCTAAAGAAAAGACAAGGTGGAATGATTTTCTGGGTACATTATTTAGCTGTCCTTAGTAATAATGCATCTACTTTCTGTGGACAGTACTTTATTGAACAATTTTGAGTGGTATGTAGTGGAATTTCATCTGGCTTTAATTTTCATTTTCTTCATCATAGTGAAAACATTTTCTTGTGCTGATTCGTCACTCTGCATTCTATGTGGTGAAGCCTCTGCTCAGCCCTTTTTGCTCACTTAAATATTTTGTTGTTTTCAGTCTTACTGCTGAATTTTGAGAGTTCTTTATACATTCTGGACACAAGTCCCTGTTGGGTATATATTTTGAAACATCTCCATGCTGTTACCTCTTTTTTCAATGACTTCACAGTGTCTGTTGCATAGCAAATAAAATTTTGATGAAGCTCAATTAATCTACCTTAAAATAAAGGGCCATGCATTTGAAGTAATTTACGTGAACATTAAAAATAATTTTTAAAAAGATTTTACCTGTATGAGTATTTTTCCAGCATTTAAGTGCACCCACTATTGTGATGCCTATGGAGGCCAGAAGAAGGCCTTAGATCCCCTGGAACTGGAGTTATGGATGGTCATTAGCTGCCATGTGGGTGGTGGGAGCAAGAGCAGCCAGTGCTCTTAATCGCTGAGCCATCTCTCCAGCCACCTTGTTTTATTTTTTAAAAGTTGACTCTTAGGCCCTTGCCTGGAAACCCTTTTCTATCCTAGTACAAACACTTAGTGCTATTCATTGTCTTTCTAAGCATTTCATTGGACAACTCTTAAGGCATTGAAGTTTTCTTATTTTCTTCAGCTTTCTTTTTCAAGGTCTAGGAACACTAATCAAAGATAGACATAGATTTAAAAACAGCAGTAACTGCCATTATGTCTTATCAGAAACTGATTTTAAATATTATGATGTTGATTATGCTCTGGACTACACAATATGCCAAATGCGATATTATTCAGTAACCAAAACCATGGTGATATCACTATTTCTATCAGTTAATAGGGGAGGTAGCTGAGAATGATATAATTATTTTCTAAAGTCATATGATAAATATATGATAGAATCAGAATGCAAAGTTTAATCGGGTTCCAAAATTCATGTCTCCATCAGTAGGTTATTTTGGTTGCTTGCTTTTGAGATCTGAATTGGCCAATTTTTTTTCTCCTTTGTAAAGGGTCAGAAAGTACATATATGAATTTATGCATGTCCCAGAGTTTCCATGACAACTGTGATACTCTGCCTATAACACAAAACAACTGTAGATGTGTGTACATCTTTGTTGATGTGTGCCACTAAAGCTTCATTTAAAGAACAGGTAGTGAGTTAGGTTGACCTTCAAGATGCTGTTTTTCCAACTCCTGCTCAAAGTTTCAGGTGAATTCCTCAGTTTTAGTCTCCTGCAATCTGTATTTATCTTGCTCGTATTTTTCAAGTTCATTCCAAGTCTTCATAGCTAATGTGAAAACTTAATTCGTATTTCAGTAGTCCCATGTTTCTTCATCAAGAGGTTTTTTTTTCCTAATGTGAACATTTAGCATATTTTTCTTGCCTTAACAGTGCCCCACATACGGCATGAGGCATGATTCAAAGCCAGAATAGGAGCAGTGGTGTGTGAGGATCCGCCCAGTGGAAGAGGGAGAACGACCTGTGAATACCACCGGTCTTCACTGTGCAGCTTACCTGTGGTTCTGGGAAACTGAAGATTATCTAGACCAGAAGTGCACTTTACTCCAGTCTGTCACGTTCCCAAAAGAATTGTTAGCAGCTCCGGTGTGATTCCATGTCTTGGAACTCTGAATCCTTAAAGAGTCTTTCTGTGTTTGTCTTGGAGACGCACTAAGCAGGGCACCTGAGCTCTTGAAGTGTGCACAAAATGACCTAAAATGTGCCTTTGTGTAGTTTTCTTCCATTGTTCAGTTCTAGTCTTTGAAGTCACACAAAATGAATGAAATTTCCTCTACAAGACAGTCTGGGATTGTATGTTCATTTTCATGGTAAGGGAAGAAAAATACCAAATCTCATAAAAAAACAATGACAAATGCAGGATACTTAGAGATACATTTAAGTATCACAACCTATATGAAGAAAACTTCAGACTATTTTTTGAAAATATAGAAAAACGAAAACAATTGTAGTAATGTAGATTCTTGCCAAATTAGTCCAATGCAGTTCCCCAAGTACCAGTGATTTTGCTTTTCGGGAGGGGAATGTTGCATGCCAGAATTTCCAGGAAGTTGGCTGGGCTGGAGTTCCCTGCAGGACACCGACTTCATGGGGAGGGAGTAAGGGAGGGCCTGCAAAGGAGCTGGAGCACAGCACTAGCTCAGATAGGGCTGGCTTTGCAATCCTTCCCTCCTGGGCACTTAGCCCTCAAATGCAGGCTGTTTTGGGAGGTCTGACCAAGGTGAGGTCGCTCCTGACAGAGCTCCGGTAGCACTCCTAGCACTGGGGAATATGTGTTGGTTCTGAAAAGAAGGTTTGTGTGCTCATCAAAGCATCTGCAACATGGGAAAAGCTGGACACAATTTTTATCTATTGAGCTCACCTGAAATAATAAAAGTGATAGCATATTTCATACAGTCTTAGCAAAGAAGAAGGATGTATGTGAGGTTTGCCTGACGAGATGCTGTAATACATCAGGGAGCTCCCTATATCATCAACACAAAGTGATTTGCACGGGTATGGGTATACTGGTCAATGCAATAGAAATGCAAGACCATGGCCAGAGTCTTGCATGTGAAGAGCCTAATACCTAGTACATGTTACCGCTTAGTCTAGCAGAAAGTGAGTGATTATTTAAGAAACAATACTGGGATAAAAATGAAATTAAATTTCCTGACTCATAAGATAAAGTTAATATCTGATGAATCAAAAATGTAAACGTAAAAGTGAAAACTTAATTGTACTAAAACTGGAATAATAAAACTGAGCTGGGCATAGTGATGCATACCTCTAATTCCAGCACTCAGGAGGCAGAGGCAGACAGATCTCTATGAGATCTATTAAGTGTTTAAGAGGCCTTTTAAAAATAAAACAACATCAGAGCTAGACAGATGACTCAGTGGCTAAGAGCACTGGCTGTTCTTGCAGAGGACCAGGGTTTGGTTCCCAGCATCCACATGGCAGCTAACAACCACCCATAACTCCAGTTCCAGGGGATTCAACATCCTCTTCTGCCCTCTGCAGGCATTATACACAGAGGCACTTACATACACTCATACACATAAAATAAAAATAATAAATAAAATATAAAAGCAGGATAAAGGATACTCTTCAACTGAGAGTAACAAATATCTCTGTAAGATTAACTGGTCAGGACTATAAAATCTCTAGTCTATCTGTTGGAATACCCACCTTTCCAGTTTCAATGGTCAATCATCTGATCATAGGACCACCCCCAGGAAGGCAGGTTCACTTTAGTCTATGCTAAATAGATGGGCAGAATACCTAGCTTGTCAATGAGATGGTGAACTTTTCCTGTCCGAATCCTACCTCCCAGTGCAGTGCTTCTAGACGCAGCCACAGGATTCCCAGCTTGGCCGCCCTGTGGATTTTCTTTAAATTCTAGTAAAATTATCCTCAAGCTTCCATTTGGGTCCATTCTTAAGTTCTTTTATGAGTGAGACTAAGAACCCTCTAGGGGACGCTCTTCTCCCTGTATCACAACTGGTTGAGGTGTGTGCAGGCTGTGCCCTGATCTCCAGGTTTCCTGCTTTTGTGAACTGTCACCCTGCTGGGAAAGGCTTTGGTGATACAGCTGTCTTCAGGTCATTTCTGCTCCTGTGAGTACCCCCTCACCCAAATCCTTGTAAATAACCCTAACAAAACGGATTGGCTCAGCAAGCTCTACTTTGGTGACATCCTTATTTTGGTCTCATTGGTGGGATGAGTAGGCATTTGCTCACATCTCCCCAGGAATAGTGTCATACAACACATGCTGTCATGGACTCTCCTTCAGAAACCATAAGCCCAAACGAACTCTTTCTTCCATAAGTAGGTCATGGTGTTTTATCACAGCAACAGAAGAGTAACTAATACAGTGTATATGTGTGTGTGTGTGTGTGTGTGTGTGTGTGTGTGTTACAGGAATTCAACATGCCTTAGACAAAGTACTAGAGGCAGAGTGGAGAATCAGAAGACTTTTGGGGGTCAGCACAGACTCAGGGGAGTAATCCCCAAAGACTGAGCCCCCATCCACAGTTTCTTACATTTATAGGCTATCCATCATCATTTCAGACTTATTCTGTCATTGGTGGGTTAAAATTCTTAGTCCATGTGAGGGAAGACCATGAGAAGTAGCGGGTTCTCTAGCAGTAAGTGTATTTACCAAAGCAGAGGTAGAGAATTGAAATGGCCCTTTCGGAGGCAGCTGCCTTTCAAGATACTGTTCTTGTAGTTTTGTTTTCCAACTGGCTCTGGCTTCTTTCCTCATATATGTGTGTCTGTGTATAAGTACATGTATGTATTAGTGTCTGCATGTTTGTTTGTATGTGTATGTATGTATTAGTGTATATGTGTTAGTATGTGTATATGTACATTTGTGTGTATGGATGTATGTGTTTTCTCTGGAGCTGTGACAAAATCTGGAGGAGGTTCTTGATTCATTCATTTCTATTTGATACATATGTGTGTGTGGCCTGGATGGGCACCCATTTCATGCATTGTCCATGGAGGTCAGAAGAGGTTGTCAAATCCCCTGGAACTGGAGTTAGCCACCATGTGGGTGCTTGGGAATCAAACCTGGGTTCTTTGTAAGAGCAGTCGGTGTTCTTAATCACTGCCTCATCTCTCCAGCTCCCCAAATTTTATTTTATTTTTTTAAAAAAATATATTTAAACTACTATAAATTGCTATTGATGATTATGATGTACATTAACCTAGAAAATTGTTTATATTTTCTTACTGAGGAAGAAAGGTAGTCATACTATGAGATTTTGATGAATACAGCTGTGGATGTAATAATCTAGATGTGTCTATTCCAAAATGTCAGCAATGGTTACCTTTAGATGGTTGTACGTGAAGATTTTTCTCTTTTTTACTACCATTTAATTTCCCATTTTCCCACCACAGTGTATATGACTCCTGTAGCAACATGCCAGTTTTGATACTCAGTACCAGTTTTGAGAAGATTTTCTTAATCCTAGAGACTTTTCAAAAATGGGCATCCACAGTTACCTTCCTGGCTCAGCGTTTTAAGTCTCCTGTAAAACACGTTTCAAGTTGGAGCCTGTTTGCTTCATTCTAGTCCCTTTTTAACAAGGCTCCTCTGGGTACGTTTGCTCCAAACTCGCTGTGTCGTTTGGTGGTTAAAGCCAGCAGAGAACAAAGCCATCAGTGTAATTTGAGTGCCTGTGGATCAGAATGCATTGGGCAGACGTCAGGAAACTGTCTGGAACTTTTTCAAGATCTTTACTTTTTTTCAGTCTTTTGTATTCAGGGAAGATTGAGGGCCCAAGTGGGAGCGGAAATCTTTGGGGTTCCTCTGTTTTTAACATGCAGGTCTTGAAGGCCTTACACTGTCTCCTCGGCACAATCAGAAAAGAATTGGGTGCGAAAGGCAAGCAAATCACCTCGGCCGAGATATGATTCTTGCCTTCCTTTTTCATGGAATGTCCTCCCTGCTTTTTAAAGACGTCTTAATTCCTCTATGCTCCCTAAACTCTCAGTGACCTTGAGTCTGAAGTTCTTCCCAAAGAATGCAGAACCAACTTAGGAAAGAAAGGAAAAGGAGTTTCATTTCTGTTTTGCAGGGGCTGACATAGTGGTGCAAATAGCCGAAGGGTGGTGTTGAGGACTTTCATTTGTATTGCTGTGTTTTATTTTTGCACACCCGCAGTTCCTTCCCTAACAATGTCTTCACACCCTTTCTACCTCCACAGGATTCATACGTGCATCACCAAGAGGACAGGAGGAGGAGGCTCGCGGGGCAGTGTTGACACAGTAGACATGAAAATGGGCGGCTGTCCGAAACAGGATGCCACAACGCCGATAAATGCCCCTGTTCTTTTTCAAATCATGTGCTTATTCAGTCACTTATTTCTTGATTCCTCAAGCATGAATTTCATTCCTATGTGTGCCAGAGACTTATGTGTGCCAGGCATAAAGCGTAGATAGATAAACCTGCTTTTTGACCTCAAATAATTCATTCCTAAAAATTTTTAAGAATGACTGCTCTTCAGAGTTGGTTGGAGAGTGGTGAGAGAACAGGTATCCCTGGGCTTCATCTCAAGACCACTGCATCTAAGTTGCCAAGGGAAGGGTTATGCAATCTGAGTTTTAACAAAATTTACCAGACAGTTCTTTCAGTTAGCTCTGATCTGAGGACCACTGTTAAAAAACACTGGCTTTGTAATGCATGAAAGAAAACTCTTAACGAATGAGAAGTCACCTTCGCTGACTGCTGGGCCCGCCAGCCCTCTCTCTCCCGTTCGTTCCACCATGTCTCCTGCGAACACCAAGGTCAGTGGTGACATTTTTTTCTACTGCTATATCGCCAGCTTCCCAAATGCTTAGCGTTCCATCGCCTTGTTCGCATGTTATTGTTCACGACAGTGGGTTGGCTTGGATCAGCTGTGCATTTCTTCTGTTGTGCTATAGTGGGGGCCGCTCAGGTGGCTGGATCAAGTCATAGAGCACAAGAGACACTTTGTCCTCCAAGCAAGTTCACCATGTTACCTACCACTTATTATAGGACTTCAAGAATTGCGCAGGTGATGCTGGTAGAACCAGCAATCAAAGTGGAGCACAGTGCCAGCCAGGATTCACGAAGAGGTGAAGTGGACCCACCTCTTGTTGAGAAGAACAGGAAAACAATGATGACAGCTTTGATCAGCCAGAGCTTTTAGAAGATCCCCTTTAGTTCTTGTACTGGTTTCTAAGGTGCTCTGTACTCCTTGACTTCAAAGATGCCTTCCTGAGGGAGCCCAGGAATGGCTCTAGAAATTGATCAGCTTGGACTAAGACCTTGGCTAGTTGTATAAGTAGCCATAAATGAGCCATTAAGATTAATAGGGGAAGGCTGTACATATAAGACAGGTCACTCCATAATGACTATAAAAAGCTAATGCTGAATAAAGGGAAAACAAGGCTTGAAGATACAGTCGAAAGGCAAGCATGGTTCTGGATATATCTAACACTTGAATACATAGTGAAACCACAGCTAGGGTGTTGGTGCAGTTATGGTCTTTATAATTAGGAGTTGGGGTTTTTCAAGCTAGAAATAGAAATTCTTTCTATGCCTTGTCTTATGATGAAGCATTATTGGGTAATGAGGTTAGCCTGGGCTCTGAGAAATGAGTGTTGATGAATGGAGTGAGAGAAAGTAGAACACCTGGTTTCTGGGTCTTCTTTCTTTGTTCTTCTTTCTCCTTCCTTCCTTCCTTTCTTCCATTCTGTTTTCTTCTCCTCCTCCTCCTTTTCCTCCCTGATAAGACAGGTAGGTATTTAGCTTTTCTGTGTCTCATCTGGCATGAAGACCAGGAAAGACCCTCAGCATCCTCTAAAGGAACTATGAATAGGAGAATGTTTTGGAAGGAATATTACCAGTGGCCTTGATTGTCTTTGGTGAGAGTATTATGGGTCGCTCCACAGTTAATTTCTTTGGGTTCTTCCTGTTAGTAGGGAGAACATTTTGAATGTGTATTTAATGCATGAAGAAGACATAGTGATGTTGAGATTCTCAGAGATGAAGTGGGGACAAAGGAAAAACAAAGAAGGTGGTCTCTCAGACACTGGGAGGCCAGGAGCTTGCAGGTCTCCTGTCTGTCTTCACCTCCACAGTGCTGGGATTACAGGCCTGCCCCACCACTCCAGGTAAGATATCTGTTTTATTACTGTCCAGATGGATTGGAACACATGTCAATAATACCTATGGGGAAATTTGTTAGGATTTTGAATCTTTCCTTAAGGAACTGTGGATATTTAAAAAAAAAAAAACAAAAACGAATAAATATAAGAGCCTGAGTTCAAGTCTCAACTATTTTAGACTGAAATTCCATCTCATCGTCTAAGTGTGAAATCATAAACATTCAGTCATCTTTTTGAATTTTAGTTTTACCTTCTATTCTAAAAGAGTATTTTAGAAACAACCTACCTTGCTAGCTTTTAGGAAGGTTAGGTGGAAGAGTCTATGCGAAGCCCAGAGCACACACATATCCATTATCATCATGGACTCACAGGCGCCTCTTGTAGGTGGTGGAGTAAAGCTGTAATAGTATTCCCAGTTCTGCCACTTAGTAGTGTCTCACTTTCCATACGAATAAGTAAGACAATAGTCTATGTCACAAGGTTGTTATTCCACAAGATGCTAAGTCAAATAAAATGGTAAATGGCTGTGTTATGCAAATGTTAGCTATTACCGAATGTTAAGGTACAATTACTGTCACCTGCCCTAGGCACTCAGCTCTATCCCAGCCCCTGAAAACATGCTGACCCTTAAACCTGGCTTTGACTCCTTCCTGTACACTTCAGACCCTCCAGTTGCAGAGTCAGACCCTTCTGCAGACCTGAGGGAACCAGGACCTCTCAGTCTAGATGGAGGGTAAACACTATTCTGTCAGCCATCCATGAGTGACCCTGGAATCCATGAAGGAAGAAAGTATTTTAAGAGCAAATACTGCAGACCCATAGGAAGAGTGACAAAATTATCAACAAAGAACATTGTTGGTTTCTTGCTGCAAGGTTTTTAAAAATGGGTATCTTGTCTGAAGATGGAGTCTGGATTGTAAGGCCTCTCTAGATCCCACCTCATTAAAATTCCTTGTCACTCCCTGAGTCTTGTCTAGCTGCTCCTTTGGAAAGGAAGTTCCTCCAGCAATTAAATGTCTGAAGGCATTGGGCATTTATTATCTTGAACATTAATTCTGAAGGCAGACCAGGGAATTCTGCAATTTCAAATCATTTGGTAAATGGTCATTTGATTATTACTCAGCTGATGGGATTAGAAAGAGATCTTTGAACTCCTTTGTTGTTCATACCCCAGTTCTTAGGGTTTCTATGTTTAAAGGTCTTTGATTAATTTGCTGTACAGAGGCTCTTCTAAGCTTTCTTTCTAGACATGTCTGTATTCTTTGTGATATAAGAACTCTTTAGAGGCTGGGTATCTCTATGCCCTTGTGTGCTTCTCCTTGCTTGTCATAATATAGGCTATTTGTGTTCTAAACAAATGAACATTACATGGGAATTAGTCAATTGCTTGTGACCACATTTAAGAGTGTAACTTTAAAAAATTCAGCATTCAAGTGTCATCTGAAAAGAACTGATAAATATTTTAAGTAGACCTTTCTTGTGATTTTGAATGAATTTTAATGAAATTAAGTGTATGTGATGATTACTTTTGCTTCTCAACTTGAGACAATGTAGAGTCACTTTGGAAGAGGGTTTCAAGGATGGGACTGTCTAGATAAGGTTAGCCTGTGGGCACATCTGTGGGAGATTGTCTTGGTGGCCTTGAGGTTGGAACCTGCCCACTGTGGGTGGTGACATTCCCCACACAAGGTTCCATAAGAGTGGAGACAGAAAACAGCGTAAACATGCCTGTGTTAGCTCCTTTTCTCTGTTAAGTATAGATGTCATGTATCCCGTTGTCTCCTATGCATGTGACTTCCCTCCAGTGGTGATCTATAACCTGGAACTGTGAGCTAAAAGAAACTTTTTCTCCTCCAAGTTGCTTTTGTCAGGGATTATGCCAACATTATAATTACCTGAATAACAAGCTTGACTCTTAAGTTGAGGTTTTAAAAGTGGGCCTGAACTCAGAGGACACTTGTTCCCCTAGACAACTCTTGAAACTGTCTGTCTCCTGGAACTGTGGTGATACAATCTGTCTCGCACTCTCTTCTGGAACTGTGTCTCCAAGCCAGGACCCACCTATAATTTTATTCAAAATGTCTTCTCCAGCTTCAACTTGGGGGAGTATAAGCTTGACTTAATCTTAACAGGCCAGCCAGCCTTTTCATTCCTTGTTCTAGAATACCTATTTAGTCAAGGTCACATGTCCTTCCACTGTGTGCAATAGAGATGGATGTGCAACGTTTTGGTGCTTTGATATGTTAATTCTGAAGCATATCCACATTCATTTATTCATTGCGTGTTTTTGATCAAGTGCCAAACTGAGGTTGCCAAGGGAATGAGATCAGGTGCCCAGGTCACAAGACACAAGAGCACATGGTTTGGCTGGGGTTAATTAAAAGTCATTAGTTCAGATTATGTCCATTTTATAAAAGTCACTCCTGTAGGTAGGAACTGAAGTCACAAAGTAAAACAAAGTCCGCATCTTGATTCTGACTTTACTTAGCATGGAGGTTCTCCTCCACTTTGTGGTTAAAATGGGGGTGGTTTGGAGCAGGAAGCTTTACTATGGTTTGGCACCTTGCTGTGTCTCTGGTTGCACCAGAAAATGGAAACCATAAGGACCACTACTGCTTTGATGAAATGTTTTGACACCAGAGCTTCCTTTTTTGCCAAATGTAGAAAAGTGCCAATGAGATGTTTGTGGCGTTGCAGGTTCATGGCTGGGAATTATGGTGGGTGGTCCAGGGCACCAGCTCTGAGAACAAACTGAACAGGATTCTGTTATTCAATTAATTTCACTTTCCTACCCAGTAGCTACATCATCTTATGTAGGTTAAAATTTCTCAGTCTCACTGCAAAAAGATTATATTTACATATCTTTAAAAACCTGATATTAAAAAGGGCCCAAAGCACAGCTCAGAGCTATTGAAGAACTAAAGGTTGTGTAAGAGAATGAGAAGATCACCTGATTGATGTAGTGAGGACTGAAAGATAATAGTTGCTAAGGGGTGGGTGAAGAATGCTGCTGTTGACAACCCAACAGGATGAATCACTACAAAAGACACAGTTGTCAGGGTCCCTATCTGTCAGTTCCCGTGCTTAAGAAATTAAATGAGTCCATCCTAGCAAAGAATTTAGCAGAGTCCCTGGCACATAGGACGTGCTATTGAAGTGTTAATTTTTCAAACAATAGTATGCAAATAAATTTCCCACATTTCTGTTGCATGAAGCCAACAAAGGAAGGTGTTTGCTGCCACTGAGACACTTTCTATGCAGCTTTGCAGTCTCGTAGCCCAGAAAGAACAATCCAGCTCTCCCTCAGCTCCCCAAGACAACAGGTACCTACACCGATTCCGCCTTCTCTTGGTCCCACTCCCCCTTCTTCTGTTTGTTCTTTCTTTTTGGGGAGGGAAGGGTGGGTATTCAAGCTTCTTTCTGCTGTGATCTTCGCCTCGCATCTGCTCTTATCCTGCCCTTTGCTGCAGCACCACGTGAGTTATTGAGGGCTGCTCCCACAGAGGTGCAACTGTTCTTTGGCAATCAAAGAGCTTCTCATGCCCTGCTCCAAGGCACATGGCAATGCTGCAAATGCCGGCTCAAATGCCAGCAGAAAGCTGGGTCCCCTTTCATCTTTGCCTTTTGAAGACATTCTTTGTCGTGTTTCCTCCTGAATAGGGTCTTGAGACAGGGTGCATTTTGACCCATTTGTCTAGCTTTTCATTCCATTTTTCGATGACAGAGGGAATGGAAAGTTGGGATCTGTGAGAAAAATCCTCTGTGGGCCTTAGACAAAAAGGCTGATTTTAGCACCTTGTCACATCCTCTGGTATGGCCAGCATGCCTGATCTGCTCAATTTACATGGTGTCTCACAGGTAACTTATGGAATTACCCCCAAAGATCATGAACTGGCCTCTAAAATCAGAATTTTCTCATTTGAAATTTGTGGGCCTGAGTTGGGGTGATTACGTAAAATCCTTGTGTTTCAAATATTTTCATCTGGTATGCTGTGAACCACAGTGGATGGTGTAAGCTCAGAACTTTTAGAGAGCATGCTTGATCCAGGGAGCCACCAGAGCCTGTCTTAGCAGCGATCTGTAGAAAGCTCTCCTCCTAGTACAGATGAATGTCTGAGAGTGAGATGGGATTCCTGCACCTCCGTGTTTAGCATCAGTTTTAGCTACTAGTTGTTTCCATCCAGCTGAATGGCCTAAGGGAAAGGCACTCATATGGGAGAAATGAACTGTCTCAATTCCTTCCTGAGACAGGGTCCTGTGAGAAGTCCCAGAGTCATGAGGAAACACTGGAAAGACAGGGTTTCAGCCCTTCCTCGTCTGTTGGTTCTAGCAAGTTCTATTTCCTTCTTAGGTAAGATGTCACTGAGAAGTTCTGTAGCTCTCTGAGGAACAATAGGTCATCTTTGTTTTCCTAAGCCAAGTCCCAAATCCTAGCTGTGAATTTACACTGGGCACCCACACCTGGGTGTAGACAAGCACGCAGCACATATCATTTCCAAGGGTTGTAAGAACTTCAGAAAGTCCTGGGAAAAAACCCTAGGCTCGAAGTCTAAGTGATTTAACCAAGTATGGCAGATGGCAGTTTCAAAATACAGCTACTTGCATGTCCAGCAAACCCCACAGTGTTCTTTCTGTCTACACAGCCCACCCAGAATACCACCACACTCCATCTAGCAGTGAGACCATTCTCCCTCTACACTGGGGCAGGTCTTTGAGTTTATTTTCTGAATTTCTAACCAATATAATGTTGTGGAAATGATGCTGCAGTGCTTAGATTTTATCAATAAAAATGACAATTTCTGTGTAGCTCTTTCTTTCTCTTTGGGAATAGTTACCACTGAAATCCAGCCACCATATAAGTAAGCTAGCTCATGCTACCACTTAAGTCCCAGCTGACAACTAGCACCAATGGCCAGACTGCTGGGTGATGTCCTCCAGTCTCAAGCTTCATGGAGGAGAGATTAGCTGCCCTTGCCAAGTCCTGTCCAGATTGTACATCCATGAGCAAGATTAATGTCATACTTAAGTCCTGTTTTAGTATGTTACACCATAGTGTAACCAAAGCACCAAGCTATGTAGCTGGTAAGTGGATGACCAGGTTTCAAACTTAGGTCAGTATGACCGTGACCACGATGACGTGTGTCCCCACTGTCTGATATCCTTATTTGCCCAAGCCACACTCCTCTCCTTCGATCTGAACACAGGGACACTCTTCTCCTTGCTGTACGCTATGGCGGAGTGTGGTCTCCAAAGTTCATTTGCTATACACGTAACACTGCTAAGAACTGGGACCTTTAAGAGATACCCAGATTTTGAGAGTTCTGCCTTCATGAATAAATTGACGTTACTGGGGAATGGGTTCATGATTGCCAGAGAGAATTTATTATAAAAGCAAGCTCAGCACAAGCCTTCCCTGCCCACCTCCTTCCTTTCTGTCCCTCCTTCCCTCTTTTATTCCTCTCTCCCTTCCTTCCATGTCTCCCTCCCTTCCTCCCTCCCTCTCTTGCCCCTCTTCTCACTCCCTTTCTCTTTCTCGCCTCCCCCATTCATCTCTCTTGCCATCTGATACCGTATAGATATGACACAGAGACAAAACATCTAGGTTCAAACACTGGACATAGTCTCTTTGTCTCAGACTTCTCAGCCTCTCTATTACCAAGAGCAACATACATTTCTATTCATTATAACTTGCCCAGTCTTAGATATTCTTTGACAGTGGCACAACATGAACTGAGATACTGTAGGTGTTGCTCCTCATTATTGAGCCCCTGTGAGACATCTGTGTAGAGACACCTCAGTATCAGTGAACCCACACCAAACAGAGATTTGCCTTATGTGCTCCTAGAGAAGTTTGCACGTTACCTTACGGCTCTTGTCCATGTTTCTTAAGCATGCAAGAAGAAGTCTTCATAGCAGTCAGGGTGATATGGAGGCAAATGTGGAGATCTAGGAAGCTGCATGTCTGGGTTCAAATCCCATTTCTTCCATTTGCTAGTCATTGGTTTAACTTATATGTACTCTACTTTTCTCATCTATAAAATGGGATGTTACAGCCCCTGCCATCTACTTTTTCTACTTAGGCTCCTGGACAAGAAAAGCTGAGTTGTCTGTTTTTCTCTGCAGAGCAGCTTAGCTTTTTATGGGAAACTCTGATACATTCTGCCCAGGTTCATCCCATTAGGGAACCACCCCCTCCTCCGCCTGCCTGTACAACAATGTTGGTATCCCCATGGTTCAGTCGACTCTGACCTTGGCCACGTTCGCTTCTAAATAAGATCTTTTCTTTCCATTGTTAATTGTAGTGCAAGTGTGTGTACACTGATGTGTGAACCAAAATTTATTTTATAAGACATTTGAGAAAATTGGGTATCTCTTTATAAAAATTCAGGGAAGCCAATGACCAAAGAGCCTAAGAGGTCAGAGAAATCTGCCTGTCTGAATGCAGAAACAAACCACTGGACAGGACAGAGCAGTGGCCCACAGAGTGCCAATTACCACATAGGACAGAAACACAGAGAAGAGAAACAGTCTCCTTACTCATAGATGAGGGTCCAGAGCTGTAGTAACTGCCCTGAGCTGACCTCTCCTGGATTGAACATGAACTTGTAGCTTGATTACCTTGTGTTGCACATCACCTAGCTCATTTATTTTGGGTTCAACAATTAATTTAGGATTTGGCTATGACAAACTGCCTTGGATTTTCTTATTTCTGTAATTAAGTTATCTATTCAGTTTCTTTTGTTGAAGAGGCACTGTGGAAGGCAGGTAGCTGTGACAAAGCAATATATATTTAGAAGTGTCATCGCTGAAACTATCTGAATGTCAGAAATTGGAGGAAACATATAATTATTCAGTCTGTCTCTGGTGTGATGGCTAAATTAGTTTCGTGATATTATTTCTGGCTTCAGTTTGGGTGAATCTGAGGATACCGGAAGGCACAGGGCCATGTGGACCCATCCTTGATATGTGAGAACAAATATGGTATAAACACAGAACAGGAATGGCGACTCCAGACTTGGCCCTCTGTATACTCCCGTCACTGCATTTCCGTCTTCTGGCTGCCCTGTTCATGAAGTCTCTTCTGTCTCCACGTGCTGTTTGGATGTTTAAGGGCCTCCTCTGTTGAAGCCTGCTGCCCCAGAGCTGACTTAATGAGGTCCCAGGAAGTACTCTCCACTTTGAAGCAAAATTTCAGTAGCCCAGAGAGATGGATGGTATGAAGTAGGCAAAGGAGCCACCTCAAATAGGCCTGGGGCCACCAGGAAACTTGACTGCAAGGATCAGGCAGTGGTGTGTGGTGGTGGGGTGGGATGAGTGATCCTTTGACAGAAAAACAGACTGTAAGGGAAAGAAAATCAAGAAACAAATGCCAGTTTTCTAAATGGGCTTAGGGTAGAGGGCACTGCATCTGACACATACAGGCTCTGCACTGCAGTGGTTTTTAATGCAGATTTCTATCTGACATTGGACAAGGTTTTGGTTAAAGAGTCTCCTGAGGAATAAAACTTTCCTCTGCATGTTTAGGTGCCAGGATTAATCTCAGCTCTGATGATGTCCTCATTCAACTGCCAAAAGGCCAAAAAAAACCCCACAGATACATAGATAGCAAGTGATTATGCCTCCTTCCTTCCTGGCCAGTTTGCATTTTAATGGCAGGTCTTTGCAGAGAGAAAAATAGAAATATGCTGTACACACAGACACACAGACACACACCCAGACACATATGCACACACACACACACACACATACACACACTTAAGAAAAAGGTTTTAGATTAAGCTATCACTATTATTTTCTTGAAAGTAAAAGATATAGTGTCTGAAGGTCCATGGCCCATTAAGGATTCTTTGACTTAGTTTCTCCACACTTCTAAGTAGGGAGAGCTTAGGTCATTCCGATGAAAAGGAAAACCTACTTGGTGCTTTGAGATTTTAGCTCGTAAGGCTCTTCTCCCTCGTAGACAGTTCTCAAGGACTGATTTCCTCCTTGGCCTAAATGTAGCTAATGACTGGGAGAGTCAGGTAATTTGGGTGTAAGTCCAGACTGCCCCATTTCCTTGGCATGGGACCTAAGGTGTTTCAATTAATATTGTGGAAATTTCATTTCCTCAACTGTAGAATGGAATATTTGACATGCTGTGTGATGTAAGAACAGGTATGCAACACAGTGTTTGACAACTGCCAAATGCTCAAATACTTGTTAGCAGTGTTGAATGACTGCCTTGCAGTGTTGGCTGTGGCCTGAAGTAGTGGTTGTGGTGGGGATGAAGCCAGAGATTATGCACTATTAGTAAGAAAAAGATGTTAAAGTCTGGACTTCATGAAAGGAAAAGACTTAGAATATAAGGCTTAGTTAGAATGCTGTCTATACTGATACATATACAAGGATAACCAAATAAATTGGATAACTTACCTTTTCAAAGTGCCCATAACAGTGGTCTCTCGAGGTGGCTCAGCAGGTAGAAGTGCTATTAAGCAGCCTACAACATAAGTTTGGATCCCTGTAACCCATCTTTAATAAAAATACCAACATGATGACTTTACTCCCCTATAGGGATGAAACGCAAAGCCAGAAAAATCCTCTAGAACCTTGAGGGTTAGACTCAAGTACACATCACAGTGGTAAGTATCAAGAGAGATTCTGCCTCAAGAACAAGGTGAGAGGCCAGGACTGACACCTGAGATTATCCTTAGACCACCATATGTACACCATACACTCTTGCATGACCTCATACACAAACATTTATACATACATCATACACACACAAACACAAAATAAATAATGATTATTTTTGTCATTTGGTGTTTTTGGTTTTGTTTTGTTTTGGACAGGGTCTACGGCCCTCCTGGAACTCACTATGTAGACCAGGCTGACCCTGATCTCACAGAGATCTGCCTTCCTCTACCTCCAGAGGGCTGGGAGTAAAGGCACATGCCTCCACACCTGGTGTAATAATGACTATTTCTTTAATGCCCATGATAGGAGAATATGGGCAGAAGAGGACCACAGAGAAGGCTGGGCATTGCTACTTACATTAGAGGTAGGAAGTCCAGAGAGGGAGAGAGGGTGTGTTACAGAACACACTCAGCCCTGAGGGGGAAGTGTGTGCTCTACAGTGTGGTGGCAGCAGTTCTCGCTGGGGGAGGAAGGCCCTGAGCTTGAGAAGATGGTTCCTAGCCCTGAACGTCGTCTGTCAGTCTGGATTGCTGCTGCTGTGTGGATGCAGCACAGTATGGAAAAAGTGTATTTAGCTAATGTGTGTTGCTCTTTGGTCCTTTGTTTTTTCATCATTCATTCACTGACTTATTGAGCATTAGGGACTTGTGCTAGAGATTGGCATCTCCCGATGCCTTGCATGTCTGCCTCCTCTCCTGGTACCCACCTTCCATGTCTAGGAAAGCAACACAGCGGATGCTTAGTCTCCTGAACCAGACACCTCAGGCACCCTCTGCTCACCACTTTTCCCTCCTTCCCATTCCCAAAGAAACTAAGTTATTCATTCTCTCGTTCACTGCCTCCTTGCTCTGCACTGGCTCCATCACTACCCTGTCCTTGTATGACCTTGACAGACCTCCAAATCCATTGCTGCCGCAGCTCCTCCTTCTAGCACTCCCTGCCACCAGAAATGCACCATTTTCTCCTGCTTAGATCCTTTGAGAGCCTTTCTCGGGGTGACGGTCAAACTCCTCAGTATGATTTGAAAGGCCTTCTGGAACCTTGATGCCTTTCTCCCCAGCCTCATCTCCTGCCTTCCCCTTTGCTCCTGCGTCACATCTCCGGTGTGCTTTGTGGCGTGTGCACAGTCTTATTTCTGAACTTGGACTGGACTCATTTTTCTGCATTGTTTGCCTGGCAAGTGCCCATGTTCTCTTCTAGATTTCTTTTAAATGTTCTCTCCTTTGGGAAACCTTTTTCTTTATTTGTATCTATGCCATTTATGTTGTGTTTTCCATAATCATCTACGTCAAATATTTCTTAGTTTTAAACTAAGCACCATGGACTGCAATTATTTGTGGACAGAGTTATCTTCCACATGAGATCGACAAAGTTCTTTCCCCAAGAGCAGACACCATGTCTTTGGTGGTACCCTAATGTTAACTTATGGAATTCATTTGTCACCTGGTGGTCCCCAAATGCTCGGATGATTGGAATGTATGTAAAGACCAATTCCTGGCTATTGGTAGTGAAGAAGGTGGAATCAGTGCTGTTCCACCCACCTAAGTATGATACCCCTGCCTTAGAGTCAGAAGAAGGATGAAGTTCTACAGTCACAGAATGTGAAATGGTCAGAGTTCAGGGCTCAGAAAAGGCAGATCCTAAAGGACAGCTGAGTGGAAAGGTGTGAATTTAGAGTCTAGATGTCCTCTTCGGCAGTAAGTATGTACAAATGGGAAGCTGAAGCCAGGAGACAGGGAGCAGAGGGCAGAAGAGGAAAGAAAGAAGAGAGCAGGGGTGATGACACACAGGCCCCGGTGAATGCAGACCAGGCCTTTGTGCAATGGGAGCTCCCTTGCACCACAGAGAACTCAGCAGCATGGGTTTTGAGGCCTGACGGGTACAGGGACACTCACTGTGCTTTCCTCATCTCTCCTCCTCTTGGAAGGAGTTCATCAACCCATGATTCCATTTTCCTCAGGTTTTCCCTCTTTGGAATGCATTATTTTTAAAGAGGAGTTTGAGGTTCATAATTATGAGGATGCTCAGATTTGGATAAGTGTGCCCAGGCACTCACGTAGTTGGTCACCAGCCTATGTGATGCTGCTGAGAAGTCATGGGACCTTTAAAAGATGATGCCTAATAGCAGGAAGTTAGGTTGATGGGGACATGCCCATGAGGCAAATATTGAAACACTAGTCACTTCCTTTCCCTCCCTGATTCCTGGCCACCATGTGATGAATGAGAATCTTTCTCCACCTCTTGATCCCACTGGTATCAGCATCTTAATGACATCCTGTACTAAAGTGGTGCGTTTGTCACATTCAAGAACCCCATGATAGTACACAATTTACAGTAGGGTTCACTCTTGGTGTTATACATGCTATGGATTTGAACAAATATGTGTACTGACATATATCCACCATTTACAGTATTATACAGAATGGAGTCATTAACCCACAGACCTCTGCATCCACCCATTCATCTCCTGGAAACCATTGTTCTTTATCCTTTCTTTTTTTTTCCTGTTCTGTCCTTTTCAGTCCTTTTCTTTTTTGAGACATGGTCTCACAAAAGCCCAAAATAGTTGGCCTGAAACCCACTATGTTAGATGAGACTGATCTCTGTCTCACAGATGTCTGCTTGCCTCTGCCTCCCAAGTGCACCATTTTTCTTTTTATGTCTCCATGCTGGGACTTTTTCCTGAAAGGCCTGGGGTTGGAACCCTATAGCTTTTCTTGGCTGGTTTCTTTTTTAAAAATATTTTATTATTTTCATTTTATGTGAATGAGTATATTGCCTGCATGTTTGGAAGTATCCACAGAGGTCAGAAGAGGGTGTTGGACCCACTGGGAACTAAAGTTATGGAGGGTTGTTAGCTGCCATGTGGGTGTTGGAAATAGAACCTAGGTCTTCTGCAAGAGAAGCCAGTGCTCTTAACTGCTGAGCCATCTTTCCATTGGCTACCTTCTTTCACCTAGTAATATTCATCTAAGATTCTATGTGTTTGCATGACTTGATAGCTCTCTTTAAAAAGAAGTGTGGGTCATATCCTATTTTCTTTCACCTAACAAAGGGCATCTTGGTTGATTCCATGTTTTGGCAAGTATAAATCTAATTACTTTAAACAACACTGAGCAAGTTTTTGTTTGGCGATAAGTCTTAAACTCATTCTGATATAAAACTTATGTTTAAAATCAAGGGGCTTGGCTGCTGGATCACATGAAAGGAGAATACTCAGTTTTGTAAGATACTGTGAAACTGTCTTCCAAAGTGTTGTGCCATTGTGCGTTATCATGAAAAAATGAATGAGAGTTTCTTTGACTCCACAGCTTCATAAGTATTCAGTGTTGACAGTGTTCTGGATTTAGGTGACTATGAAAGCTGTATAGTGCTTGGATTTCCATCATGACATTATAGATAAGCAGTTTTCTCTCTCTGCTGAGAGGGATAGGCTTCCAAACGTGGTTGGCAGCCAACTAACCAATGACTTAAGCGGGGAGGTCTAGTAGAAACGCATGGAAGGATGGGAAGGAGAAAGGCGGGCATGGCACCAGGGCTGTATTCGTGCACATGTGTTCCAGAGGTCTGGGGAGACTTATGATCAAAATGCAGTCTCTGCCGTATAACATCTCCATCTCTCTCTCTCTCTCTCCCTGGGGATAAATCCTTTGTAAGTAACCCGGAATAAATTAATTTCTCTAAAAGAGCATTCTCTGTCCGCTCAATCAGTTCAAACCTGGGGTGGGGTGGAGCTGAGTGCTGGGTCTCACCGTGAGAGAATTCATGACACACAAGGCATGTAGTTTCTTGGCAGACTTTTGTAACTTACACATTTTTTGGTAAGATGACTAGATCTTTTGCCTATTTTTTAATTATGATGAATTTTTTCCTATTGTTAGACTTTAAGAACTCTTTGTATATTTTGGTTAATAGTCTTTTATTAGATAAGAGTTCTGCACATATTTTCTCCCTCTCTGAGGCTTGTCTTTTTATTCTCTTGGCAGTGTCTTTCACAGAGCAAACTGTTTAATTTTAATGGAGGTGTGTTTATCAGCAATTTCTTTTGGGAATTGTGTCCTTGTTTATTTCTATTTTTTCTAGAGAGCAATTATTAAACCCCAGGTCACCTGACTTTCTTCTGTGTTATCTTCTAGGGCTTTCCTGGTTTGGGGCTTTACATTTAGAGTTGTGATCCCTTTGGAGTTAGTTTTGTGAAGGGTGTAAGGTCTATGACTAGACTTTGATATATTGATGTTCACATCTGCTTTTGACCTCACTATTGCATTATTTGGAAGAATCATTGTGGGGGTTTACAAAGGCTCTTTATTTTGTTTTGCAATGGTTAGCACTTAACACCATGGACTGGTATGTTCACACTTCTCTCAAAGAAGATACACTGTAACATCTGAGTAGGTTTAGTGTTTTTCTGTTTTCCTCTACCTACCAATTTTGACACATTAGATTAAATTTCAGTTCTGGGCCAATCTGTCAAAGAAATGGGAAATGTCTCTTGTGATGACAAATTTACCCGCAGCTGAGGTTTGAAGCCAGGTGGGTATTACTTTTTACAGAGAGGCAATTTCTCTCCATGGGAGAGGGTTGAGTCATTGGATCATCGTAGCCAAAACCTTTGCTTTCTGTGGATGAGTCTTGGATACGAAAGAAATCTTTTGATAAATATATTTAACCGTGTTTCAAAAATCTTGAGGAAACTTAAGGAAATAAAAAGCCTTTTTTTTTTTTTTTAAGTTGGGAGAAAAATCAAACCTAACTATATAGTGTTTTTTTCAGTATTGAAAGTGTAGGAAAATGACTTCAACATGGTTATCAACACCCTGAACAGACTGTGTGCGATTAGAGAGGGTGATAAGAGGCGGGAAAGCATATTTTTCACGGACCCATAGGGCACTATTGTTCTGACAAATATCCAGAACTACAGGAGAGCCCCTGACACAAGTTTTCATCTCCTATGAAAGATAAGGAGTTGTTCTGACTGTCGCCCCCAGCCAGCTGTGGAGGAAGGGAAGCCACCGCCCCTGTCCTTCCTCCTGTCAGGCCTTCGCTGTTCTGCTGCAGGGAAAATCAGTACCTAAAGCTGAGAACAAATCGAGCAGCACCCAAGAAGCACTGCTCCCCAGAGTCTGATAACAAAGGTATCTTTTGCAGTCTTCAGGCCCTGACAAAAGACGGGAGGTGGCTGTAGTGAGCAGGTACTGGATCTTCTGTGAAGAGGGAATGATTTCACGCAGTGGGTGCTGAGATGTCTTCCCTATGCATCATCTTGGTGGTCATTCCAAACCAGCCTGTGGTTGAAGGCCAGAGCAGAGGAAGGTGCCCCTGTGTTAAAAACCAGTACTCTTCCTCCTGCTGGAGCTGCGTTGGCAGAAGGGCGACTGTGCAGACATGGGAATGGGCCCGTCTCTAGGAGCTGTCCGGCTGTAAGGCTCTCCCACACCTTACAGAAGCCTGAGAGCAGTGAGGAGCTTAGCAGGAAGTCCAGCCAGCAGTGACCATCCGGAGAACTCCGGGCTCCCAGAGCATCCACGCTGCTCTCTGTGTTGATTAGTGACACCCCCACTCCATTTCCTAAATACTGAGAAAATTGCTTTGGACTTTACGTATTGATTTATAATAATCCCACATATGGATATTTTTGAAGTAGAAAAGAAGCTCCATGGCTTTTCCCAGGAATCCATGATGTGATCACTTCAAGGCATTTGCCAACGAATATTTAAGCACTTAGATCCAATAAACCATAATCATAATACTTATTGCAGCAACAAAATTCCCACATGTGTGGGATGCTTCGTGTCTAGGCACAGTGCTCAGAGCTGAGAACGTTTCTGTTCTTATTTTGTTCTGACAAAGTTCTTGCTAGGAGATCATTCGTATTCCCTGCAGTGCCAGGAAACAGCAGCAGAATGCAAAACGAAGGAACTATCTATTTTCAATTTGCTCTTTTGGTTGGTTTTGCTTTGTACATTTTAGCCTTTTGCTGTCTTAGAACATGCTATTCAGTGGCTTTGACTCATGGTGTGGTCTGTAGCTGTGAAAGAAGCTGAAGGCTGGCTGCCTATTTTCAAAAGGCATTGCAGGCTAACAGCAAGAACGATGACGAAAGGTGCCTAAACATTACCCAGCACTGTTTCAGTTGATTATTTGAGCTGGGCATTAACATACCGCTTTGTAGACGAGGAAACCATTCTTTATAGCTGGTATGTGAGGGAATCAAAGCCGGTCTGACATGATTCTAAAGTGATGGCTATCTGGTTTCTCCACAGAGGGGTGTGGTAGCCTGTGAGCCCACTGACAGTAGGGCAGGTGTGGGAAGTGCTTTTGGAACTGGGGAGGGAGAGAGGAGGTGAGGATACCTTTTGGTAGCAGCCCTGGCTGGCCTCTTTGAGGCTGAAGTCCTCTGCGCTTAGAAAAGGGCCTCGTGTGTCCTGTATTTGTAATCTGGAGAAGGTTTCTACCTGTAAGAACAAAGAACTGAAATAAGCAAACTTGGTTGGAGGCCAATACTTGAGGATATGTTTTACTAACAGACCTGTTCATTTAGTGTCTGCTTTCTCAGTACACTGTCTCTCCCGTCTGGTGACTCCCACAGCAGACCTATCATAGCGCATGGTCCTGGCTCACTGAATAGCACCGATCATCCAGTGTTAGACTGCCAATCAAGCTGGACCTGCCTCTGTTCCTTCACTGGAAATATGGACTTGGAGTTTAGACATTCCAGCCTTGGCAGCAGGTGTGGGTGTCCTGGGAAGCTGAGAATATCCGTTTGCAGTTGGAGCGGGGGAGCTACTTAAAAGCAAGGAGACTCAGGCCCAGGGGAAAGGTATTCCAGGTACAGGCTCAGGCTTCCTTCTGAGGTCCCCAAGTCCTTGTCCTGGGGCTCACTGAGGGCCATGCATAAAAAATTAAATATGAATTTCTGTTATTGGAAAAGGGACCTGCTCTGGAGTGCTTATGGGCAGCTGAGGTCTAGGTAGGAGGAGAAGCCTGAAGAGGTGAGACATGGAAGTGTGATGCTGATGCCAGCAGAAAGAAGAGTGTGGAGAAAACAGCTCTGTTCCCACAAGTTTTATAAAATGGAAACAAAACAAAATAAAAATGAAGTCCCAGCCATGGTGCAAATTATAGTCTAGTGGATGCAACAGGCATGCACGAGAGAGGGGAGCTCAGCCCTAGTTCTGTCCCCGGGGACTGCTGGGGTGGAATGAAGGGGATGGCCATCGGCAGAAGGACAGAGGGTCCGGGAGCCCACAGTGGGGGCTGGGAAACAGTGAGCATCATTAGTGGGAAAAAATGTGACTGTATCCTGTGGAACGCCCCCAGGAGGAGAACTGGAGGGGCTCAGGCTTGATCCATAAAAGGGTCCACGGGAGGTGCCAAGGCCCCAGGCACAAACTGAGAAGGACAGAGAACAAATTTGGTCTCCAATGGGAGCTGCCTTACCGACTCAGATGGGGCAAAGACCGGTTATGATCACAAGGCTTTGTCTCTCCGTTTGTGGCTTCTTTCTGCTTAACCAAATAGAGACAGAGGGGCAACAGACTCACACAGAAACAGGCACACCCTGTCTGTCCTTTTGAAATATCCCTCTACTTTCCTTTGAAGGACACTCTGTGGCTCAGTCCCTTAAGCCACGCTTCCCTTCAGCAGTGGTTTATCTCATCATAGTGGATGCTATCTGGTCTCCATTTTTCAGGTAGCAGGGGACTGTGATGGTTAATACTGATTGTCAATTTGACAGTATCTAAAATCATGTGGGAGACATGCCTGTGGGCATACACGTGGGGGATTACCTAGATTAGGTTAACTGACCTGGGAAGACTCACCCTAACTGTAGATGCAACATTCCGTGGGCTGGGGTCCCACATGGAAGCTAAGTAGTAGTATTCATCGCTTTCTGCTTCCTGATTGCAGATAGAATGTGACCAGTACCTCAAGCTTCTGCTGCTGTCACTTCCCTCCATACTAGACCATACTTTCCATCTGTGAGCTCAAAGGAACCCCTCCTTAAGTTGCTTTTGTCAGGCACTTTGTCACAGTAATGAAGTAAGTAACAATGACCCACTGACTCATGCCCACCACCCTAGCCTGCCTCCTGATACTCCAAAACCAGCAAAGACTCTGAGTGACTCTGACTCCCCAGGAGAAGATAAATGTCACAGAGTAAGAATGGTAGGAATGTGAACACCAACTGAAATAAAGGAAAAATTCAGAGATTGAATCAGATTTACTCTATTTTGCTATATTAGGGTTTGTTTCTTCAAAAAAAGAGAGAGAAATTATCTTTCAGGAAATGACTGAGAAATATGTTAGACAGAAGAAAGGAAAAGAGTCACTAGATATTAAACATCAGATATTCATCTAGACACTATTTGGAGCCCTTACTCTCTAAGGGAAGCTTCTCAGTCTTATAAGTTCTATGATCCTTGGGCAGAATATCTCCTCCTATGTGGGTCCAGATCTGTCTGGAAATATGTGTCTGGTTATGTTTGTGAGAAGCTGATCATGTATAAGACACTGGGTGTGTTTCATATCTCAATAAAAGAGAAATATGCTGGTTGTCATTGTGTTCCATGGAGCTGTTATGCATGATGATGTCAGCATGTTTATGTAAAGCATTATAAGTAATTAATGATCCACTCACCCACCTCCCCACTGCCACCACCACTGGGTAGTGATGAAGAGAGGATGTTACTTAGGGCTCACGAAAGGCATCATATAAGTGCAAAGAACCTTATTAGTTTTTAGGGAAGGGATGATAAGATTTCAAGCATTACCTCGCCTGGTGAAATACTCATTCTTGGGTAAGCTGCTTGCAGTTCGAATTGCAGTAGCAAAGAGGCTTTTTGGTTCCCATTCACATTAATCTTTTAAGCAGAAATGAAGCCTAGAAGCTCATAGATCTCCAAAGGGAGGGGGTGCCTAGCACATAGACTGTAGGCACATAAAGAATCACAGGGGAGATCAAATGTGGAAGGTACCTGTGGGCCTCTCAGGGTGACCTGCCACTCAGCGCTGAGTTGGGTGGAGCTGGGCAGAAGGCTTTGTTTGTCTCTGGGAGACAACTCATCAGAAAAGGATGAGACAAGCATCTCTGACTGATGGGCTGTTAGAGGTTTAAGATGTTTGCCTTGAATGACCTTAGGGAAAAAAAACCATCCTCTCTGGCTTAATGCGAATTAAATTTTTCGATTACTCCCGAGGAAGGAAAAGCAGAGGCTCCAAGCATGCTTATTTGTGGGAAGTAAAATGAAATTAAACACTCTGGCAGAAGGAAGCTGAGCAGCTCACTGATCCCAGGGCAGTGCGCCTTGCCACTCAACGGCAGGGAAAATTTGATTTGAGGGTAACAGATATTTTAAATGGAGTGTCCTGAATCCATCTCAACATGTTTTTATTCTGAGAGAATAACTGTACTAATTTGTATAACCTGGGAAGGAAATGGAGCATTTCAATTTTTTTTTCTCCCAGCAGGGAGACTGCTGCAGATGTCTTGAGTAATAAATACAAGGAGAATTCAACATGAAAATGTGCAATCTTCCTGCTGTGTGTCTTTCCCAGGCTTACCATAGGCGTGGATGAAGAGAGTCTCTCCCTGAGACCCTGGAGAATGTTAAGAATCCAGAGAAGAGAAGAAAGTTTCACAATCTTCATCAAAGGGAACATTATTAGATGGTCTTTTCTTTCTGTTTGAAAGAAAATAAGAGAAAATGTGTGTGTGGTGTGTGTATGTTGTATGGTATGTGAGTGTGGTGTGTATGTTGTATGTATGTATCAGTATGATCTCCAGTTCCAAACATTTTCCTTCACTCCATTGCACATATATGCCGCATTTTTAAATGCATTCATCTGTTGATTTGGATTATTTTCTTTGTTTAGGGTGTTTTTCTGAGTTTTAAGAGAGCTGGCCTGGAACTGAGAAGTGGCTCAGTAGGTTGACTCTTTTTTAAAATATTTTATCTGTTATTCTATGTGTATGAATGTATTGCCTGCATGTGTGTAAGTGCACCTGTGTTGTGCAGTGCCTGAGGAGGTTAGATGAGGGCATGGGATTCCCCTGGAATTGGAGTTATATATGGTTGTTAGCCATCATGTGGGTGCTAGGAACTGAATGCAGGTGCTCTACGAGAGCAGCCCATGTTCTTAATGGCTGAGCCATCTCTCCAGCCCCATTGTAGGCTGATTCTTATACCCTGTGGAACGAATGGAACAAATGCAAATAGTATGGAATGGAGGTTCCTCAAAACAGGCTTCACTTTTTAAAGTGTATTGTGATCTCATAATTAAAACAAGAGCTTCCATTTCTGGTTAGGGCCTAAGAAGGTACAGAGGATATATTCAGGTTTATAAGCTTAGATTTTCAGTCACAATTAGGAAAGATATACAAAAACTGTGCAACCTTTGTGCCACTAAACATATAAACATATCATAGGATGATTCTGTCTCTGAGGCTCTTGAGGATGTACAGGGTATGAAATTTGTCTTCCATACAGGTGGTAAAGGAAGGGAATCAAAGTCCATTTATATGAAGAAAGATTTGGGGCTGTAGTTCTTTTTTTATGTCATTTAGTTTGTGGAATAACTTTTATGGAATACCATTTCCTAAAAAGAGTTTGAAGTGCAACAGGGTTCCACAATTGGTCAAATGCAGAGAAAAAGTGTCTGTTAGAAGTCCAGCCCTAAGTAACACATCTACAGTGGAACCTCTACATCTAAGGCTTCTAAGGCTCATGGAACGTAGCAGGACAGATGACAGAGATAATGTTAATGCATGTCTCAACTCTCATCAGCAAAACTTCCTCATGTAATAAAGGGCGATTAACACAGAAAGCCACAACTGTAAAAAATGCAGAGACTGAAGAGTGTGTGTCCCTGGATAGGACTCCTGCACCTCACCCACCCAGGGCATAGGGACTATTGTGGAGGACGGGTGGAAAGACCGTAAGAGGCAGGGGTGGTCGATGACCATAAGGAAGCAGAGTTTCTCAGGCAGCTGGGAACTGATGGCAATGGTGACAGCACAGACAAAAGCCCTTCAAACTCAAATCTGACAAAAACTCAACACAGAACTGGGAAAATGATTAAGAAGCCCCAGCCTTAGCTGAGGAACTATTGACAGCTGAATCACTGCTGGGTGAGGATGAATTGATCTTTAAGGGAGTGACAGGCTGACCAGGCTCCAGAGATGAACTCACACCAAGGGACATCTGGGAGCACGCATTTGACTCAACAGGCCTTAACATATATGACAGAATGCATGAAATTCAGTGGTGGGACTCTGCAGATAGGGAAGGGGGTCTAAATATGATCAAGAAGTATTGTATGAAATGCACAGATATTCAATAAAAATATATTGTGTGACATAAAATGAGTTTGAGCTAGGAAGCAAGCTCAGGACAACTCTTTTCTTTGGAGCACACCAAAAACCAAGTGTTCCAGGTGGAGGACCAGTGGTCTTGCTGTCGTGTCTGATTACCCACTGTGTGCCAGACACTAGGCAAAGAGCTTGAATTTTCATAATCATTTTGAGAAACAGGTTTCTAAGTATTCATGCAACAGATGAAAAAGTTAAACTCATAGAAATAGCATTTCATTTTGGTGGGTTATACATAGGATTTGCATCACGGACAGTGCGCAGCCTGATCTCTGTAGTTCTAATAATGTTGCAGTCTGTTTTGCATTGTCCTAACAGTGGCTGAGCAACGCACAAAGAAAAGAGAATTTCATAGGTCACAGTTTGGGGAACTCAACGTCGAAGATGGTGTGGCACTTTGATTTGGCCTGTGCTCAGGGCCTCACGGTGGTTGACATTGCACGGGGGGATGGGAAGCTGGGAGCCGGACATCAGTCTTATTCTTTTATGATAAGTAATCCACATGGGAACTAACTGGGGCTCATGAACGTCTTAATGTCTTCTCAAGACAGTGTCCCCAGTGACTTAATCATTCTCACTGTGCTCCACTTAAAGGCTGCAGCACCTCCCACCACTCCTGCACTGAGGATCAATCTGCCAGCACAAGCACATGGACCCCTGAGACGCAAAGCCCAGGGAGTAATTAAAAACACCATTGTTTCCAAACCTAGCGTACTATCCCATTACTACTGTGTTCCAATTATTAGACTATGTAATGAGGAAGGAAAAAGGATGGAGGAACAAGAAGGAAAGGAGAAAAGAGAACAAAGGCGGAGGAGAAGGTAGAAAAAATGAAGACTTAGGACAAACAGTAAGAAAAAGAATGTGCGTCTGAGACGCGGATTCAGGTGGGGCCTCTACATTTTGTCTGGCAATCCCAAGTATGTTCCAAGCAAAAAGCAAAGTATTTTCCATGTATAAGTATATAACTTCATTTAAATTATACCAAACAATCACATAAGGACAACTGACCCTTGCTTTTCTTTTTTAAAGACAGAGGTTTATTCTATGGTTCTATAGTCTAGGTTGTATGTAACTCACTGTGCAACTCAGGATGACGTCAAACTCATGGCGATCCTCCTCCTGAGCCTCCTAAGTGCTGGGATTACAGATGTGAGTCGCCACACCTGGTTTCTTTCTTTCCTTTTTAAATGAGGAAACCAAGATTCAGAAAAGTCCCAAATCATGGGGTGGGGGCCCGGGGTAGGAGGGGTGGGATTGGCATGGTGACGAGCTGGGGAGGGTCTATTTACAGCTTATGTTCTGGAGTGCTAGGGAAATAATGACTGAGCCCAAAGAACTCAAGACATTTTGAAATAACTGAACAGGAGCTTTAGTGGAAGGAGAGAGAAGGCAGTTGGCAAGACCATGGTCTCCAAATGGTGTCAGCAGCTAGTTCTGTGTTGGCAAGAAAACTTCCTTGGGAGCTCTGCTTAAACTATAACCCCAGATTTTTCATAAAAGAGATACTCCCTCTACCCATTGCTGATGGAGCAAATTAAAAATCTTCATATATTTTGACTAAAGAAATGAAACCTTTGTGGTAAATCTCATAAAAATATGCCCCGAAGATGAAAATCACATTCAAACCTCAGCCATCTACATCAATTATGAAAAAGGACATTTTGTGCAGGGGGAAATAGGAATTGTGTCATATTCCTCAGCACCGCATGCTAAGAGGGACACAGTCAATCCAGAATGTACTTGGGTTGTGTGTTCCATTGCTGCAGGTAGGAGGACCGTGCTTAGTATAGGCTGTAGGACCTCTCATGTAACTAGAAAGAAAGAAAACCTGGAGTGTGCAGCCTGAGTGACAGCAGGGAGTCATTTGAATCAGGAGATAGGCTCTCAGTTCTGATTGCAAGTGGTTAGAAGTTCATTGCTTTGAACAAAAGAGCTAGAAAAGCTCTGGTTTCCCTAGTGATTTTTTTTTTAATTATTATTTTTATGTGTATGAGTGTATTGCCTGCATGTATGTAAGTGCACCCATGTCATGCAATACCCACAGAAATCAGAAGATGGCATCAGATTCCCCTGGAACTGGAGTTAAGGATAGTTGTTAGCTGCCATGTGGGTGCTGGGAATCAAACCTGAGTCCTCTGCAAGAGCAGCCAGTGCTCTTAACCACCGAACCAACTCTCCACCCTCCACCCCTAAGTGTATGTTTTATGGAGGCAGGTTCTACTTAACACAGGGAAGCCAAATTAGTCCGCAGGTAAGATAGATATGCCTGCAAAGGTTGTCTCTTCCCTGTGAGCCTAGATGTTAGTCCATCTGGGATGTGATGGAGATATTTAAATGGAGGGATCAGCTTGTCAGACACATGTGGTGGAGACTGATAAAAGATACTTGACATAGTCCATCCTCAGGCCTCTCCATGCATATGTGCACACAACGGCACTCACATGGGTTCACACACACACACACACACACAAACGACCAACCTGTGGGAGTCTTGAAAATCTACTTTTGCCCCAGTATTTATGAGGCCCAGAATAAGAGTGCCAATGGCAGCCCATATGCCCTGTGCCTACTGCTGAAAAACTATAAATCAGAATGGGTCTATTCTCCTATTTTGCCAAGCAAACCCTCATTGTGGTAATACCAAATATGCATAAAGCTGCTTATTTTTAATAACTGGCAAAATACCAAAGATGACAACATTTAATTATTAATGCATGTCTGAGAATTCTCTTGATGGGTTGGTGACATTTGCATGAGAATGAAGTGGATACATACATAATTCATAAATTACCATATATTTATTCCATGAAGTTTATTCTTTTCCCTTAACTTTGGCTAAAAACCTCACATAATTTAGGTCCTCTTTAGATTAAAATTGTCTTTGCAAAATATTTTAAATTTTTAAAAATGAGTTTAACATTTTAAAGTCTTATTTTCAAAGAGTTAGCTTTGGTTACATGTTTTATAAAATATAACGCTCTACATTTCTAGCTTCTGGTGCCTCCCTAGGTGCTGATACAAATGTCAGTGTCATACTTCATGCATGACGGATTTATTCAAACGCAATGTGAGTTATTTAATATTGCAAAATATCCCTCAATTATTGCATGCAAGTGCCTTGACAATCCATGAATCTATCTAGAACTACAAGCTGGGAAAGAAAGAAAAGCAGGAAGAAGGCATCTCATGAATGGAACCTAGAACTTCATTATGCATAAGTCCACTGTGTTAGTGTTGCTGCAGGGAGAAGATCTGACCAGTTAATAGATTTGCCTTTTCTCTTAGCTAAGCACAAACTGTTTCCACACCCAGAAGCTCCATCTTCCTGGATTGTTGGGCAAGCGGCAAAATTCTCCAACCTTCTCATCATCCATGGATATTTAGTTGTTTATGGTGAGGACTGAGAGTGAAAGATGTAAAGCAATATTTCTCCTGGACCTGAACCCAGAGAGCTACCGGAACAGATTCCTGTAGTTGAGAACTTGCTGTCAGTATTCAGTACTGGAGCTTCAGTGGCAAAGGTGTGTTTGTTTACACATGTTGTGTGTGTGTGTGTGTGTGTGTGTGTGTGTGTGTGTGTGTTCTAAAGAACCTGTTTGAGTACACAGGCCCCTGACTCAATGTAGGGGCATATTGACAAAATCATTTGTGTCTTTGGATCCATTTCAATAATTTGGTTTCCTTAGTACTTAAGATACTATGAGCTAGTTTGTTTGCACTTCAGATGGAAAGGCCAAAGACTCAAAAGACCGGCCTGCTGGGGGTTGCTGCACTCTCCCCTTGTAGGAGGGCCTTGGTGTCTTCCCTAAATGTGCAAAAGGCAAAGAGCCTTCATTCTCTCCCAAGGCTCTTCAATGAGTTGGGGAAAATCTTGCTATGGCTTTGAGCGGGTGTGTAGGTGACAGTTCAGTTGATCTGAGTGAGAGGCTCTGTGTGTGTGTGTGTGTGTGGCGGGGGTTGTCCTATTTGAGGGTAGCTGTTTGAGCACCAGATATCTATGTCCTGAACCTCTGTACTCATTCCTTTCAGACCAGCCTCAAAAGAGTGACAGAAGCCTTACTGTCAGCAGAATTCTTTGCTATTGGGGAATTAATATAATTTTTAGGTGATTTAAAATCAGATTTCAGCAACTCCTCCTCCTACTTTCATGGCTTCCTTTCGTGTGTTCCCCCCTGTTTTTAGTCAGAGTTGCTTGCATGAGCACGGGTGGGAGGTTGTATTGTCTGGAGCAGGAGACCAAAATTCACTATATACATGCACAAAACTATCGATGAATAAAAAGCGAAATAAAAACCAAACTGTACACGGAATGGCCCTTTTTGGCCCCTGAGAACCCAGCGTGCATTCAGGGATCTTTTTGGCCCCTGAGAACCCAGTGTGCATTCAGGGATCTTTTTCTTCTTAAGGATATAAAAGGGAAAATGGAAAATACCGGGTGTGTTCTTTTATTTTCCCTTTTTTAATTGAATTTTTGTGGATTTCATAAACTATATTTTGATTGTAGTCAGATCTCCTCCCTCACTAACTGCACCTCCCCTTACTACCTTCATCCAATTTCATATAATATCTACATACATACATACATATATACATATATATGTGTGTATAGAGTCAAATTTATATTTGCAAATGTTTCTAGAATGAATCTATCCACCGGAGTCTGGTTAATCTACCAAAAGTCACTTAAAACTGGCTGTGTCTCTCCTTACCAGAAGCTGTTTTCCGAGAGTTCTTCATGTGAGGTTAGAGTGTCATATCCCCTTTTCCACGTCATTGCTTGGATTTGGTTTGAGTTTTCATTGTACTTGTGCATGCTGTCACCATTGCTGTGAGTTCGTATCAGTAACTGACCAGCTGTCTGGAAAACTCTGTTTGCTTTTGGTCATCCACCACCTTGGCTCTTACAATCTTTCTGCCACACCTCCCTCAATGATACCTGAACCTTTGGAGGCAGAAGTTCCATATAAGCTTTCAGTTCAGGGATAGGGACTCTGTAGTCTCTTATTCTCTTATTTTGGCCAGTTGTGGGTTTCTGTGTTAATCACCATGTGCGCATGAGGAAGCTTCTATGGTGAGAGATAAGAGATGCATTGATTTAAGGGTATAACAATAAGTCCTTAGGAGTTGTTTAAATTCTGTATCTATTTAGCAGATGATAGTACTAGGTTCTCCCCTATGGACTGTGACCTGTCTAGCCACATGTTCTTAGACCTGATAGTAACGTTATGTATGGGCTCTGTCTTATGAACAGACCTTAAATCTGATTAGAAAGTAGTTGGTTACTCCCATTAATATTCATGCCACTATTGCTCCTTAGGTCGTATCTTGCCAGGCCAGTTGTTGAAGCACACAGGATTCACAGCTGGGTAAGGTTAATGATTAATTTTTTCTTCTGGTAGCATGCATAGCACTTTCCAGCACTATGAAAATTAGCCAGTAGAGATGAAGCTTTGAAGTAAATATCAGTTTGATTTCTCCCTGGTTTTTCAACATCTCATGTAAGCAGAGCCTTCAACAATTGGGTCTCACAGTAAAGTTCTGGTAGGTGACCAAGAGTAGGTGCAATGGCAAGTATTGTTAGGGTCTATAGGAACCCCTTGTCAACAGCTTCAAAAGAGGGAGTCCATCACTGGCATTGAGCTTCTACTTTCTGTGTATATTCTTAATGACAAAGACACATTCTAAAAGTCACAAGATTAGATGACTTTTGTCAGTGTAAACATCACAGAATGTGCTTAAACTGATAGGTATAATTTCAGTATTGTATTTTCTGGTACTATGGTAATATAAGCAGCCTCTAATCCACTATCATGCAGAGGTGACTGCAGTGTAACACAGTATTTCCCAGTTGTGCAAAGGATTGAACTTCCTTAAAAGGAAAGAAGGTCAGTGGTGTACAGTGTGATGAACATGAATTTCTATGTCATAACATGGAACTAAGTATATATTCTTTTGCCTATATATTTCCTATATGGCCATATAATCAAAACAAATTCATTAGTTTAATAAAAATAGTCTATAAAATTCATATCATTCATGTTAACATTAAACTGAAAAATATTTTACTGTGACCAAAGGTGTTTATATATATATTTTAATATTACACTAAAATTAAATTTGATAAGAACACATCTTTTGCCAAAAACTACTTATCTTCTACATTTTATAGTGTACTTCATGAATAGCTCCTAAGCCACTGGACGGATGGGGTCTACCTTCTGTGTAGCCAGTGTGACTATATATGGCCCATAGAGAGTCTAATTTGCATCCCCACATGCCCTTTAGAGTGGGTCCATCCACTGAAGCCTGGTTAGCCTACCAAGAGTTGACTCTCTTCATCCCAGCAGCAATTGGTTGCCAACAGTTTCTCAGGTAGAGGTTTCTCAGCCACCTTCCCACATCTATGCAGAATCTGTCTGGTTTGAGTGTGCACGGAACTTGTGCATGCTGTCACCACTGGTGTGAGTTCATATGAGTAACTGACCAGCTGCCTGAGAAACTCTGTTTCCTTGTGCTCATCCACCACGTCTGGCTCTTACAATCTCTCCACTTCCTCTCTCACAATGATGCCTGAGCCTGGGAAGCAGAAGTTTGATATAGGCGCCCTATTCAGGGATAAGCACTCTGTACCCTCTTGTTCTCTGCAAAGTGGCCAGTTATGGGTTTGTGGGTTGATCACCAACTGCTGCTGTAAGGAAGCTTCTCTGGAGAGAGTTGAGAGACGTATTAACCTGTGGATGTGAGTAAATCATTAGGAGTCAGTCCAATTGTATAACTATTTAGAAGAAAACTAGTATTAGGCTCTCCCCTCTGTCCTGTGACCTGTCTAGCCTCAAACCTCTAGGCCTGATGTCAATGTCATGTCACTCTGTCCTCTGCCGTGGACCGAAAATTCAATTAGAAAGTGCTTGGTTACTCCCACAATGTTGGTGCTACTACTGTACAACAAGCTGGCATATCTTGCCAGGCCAGTTATTGCAGTTCATAGGATTCACAGTTGGTCAATGCCATTAGTGCTGGAACTATACTCCCTCCTCTCCCCTGCCCCTCCTTAAAAAACCATATAGTTACTTCAGTGGGCATGAAGTAGCATGATTTATAGTTATCTGATCATTTAGTGACTAAAACCCAGCATTTTCAATAGACATTCAGTGAACGTGAGTCAGCGAGAAGGACACTGATTCCTTAAAGCTTGGGTTCCATGACCTGTCCATTAGGCATCTTAGGTAAAGTTTCAACATCCCTTAATGTAGTAAAGATAACTAAAATAATATGCATAGAGCTTTTGGCACAATACCGGGCACATGGTAACCTCTTCCAATAGAATTATCACGACTGTCACAGTTCCTCCTGCTTTGAAACCCTCGGGAGCCTTGCCTCTTTTCTAGTTTGTCCTTTCCCGAGTAGAATGTTGCTTGTGAGCATCTGATGAGGGACTGAGAGTGTACATTTGGAACATCTCAGCAGCATCTGAGAGCAGAAGGCTGTGAGAGCAGCAGGTTCAGAACTTTCAGATTTGAAGGACTCCACCTGAGGGAGAGGAACACAGTGGTGGGACACAGAAGTGCACTGCCATCCACTGAGATGTGTGATGGGGAAGAGACTAAGGCTGGGACAGCAACACGGGGCCTCTGCTGGGACCCCATTCGGGTGCTCAGGGCCTATGATGGTGGCTACAGCACTTGAGGTGGGATGCTGGGCAGGAAGAGGAGTGGGCGTGTTACACGGTTCAGTCTGTAGTTAAGCAGTTGGACACCAGGCAGACAGAGGGTAGGTGTGCTCCTGAGCTCAGTCTATAGTTACATCGAGCCTGGTCAGCTTCTTGGAGGAACATCTGCGGATGAAGCCTCCACAGACTTCCCTGAAGGAGTTATAATCAGGAAAAGTGCAGACTGAAGGAAAAACTCACTGTATGGGTTCAAAGAAATCTGGGTGAGGATGTGTGGCTTATTCTCTGTTATCTCTAGATAGAGCCACCACTCCACTCTTTAGACTCCCGACTTAAACCTAGGACAAGCCTTGCCATGGTTGCTTTAATCATCCAGAGATTGTTGCTTTTCCACCTGCAGAGGTCTGCCAAGAGGCCTCCCACCCTGAGGACCAGCCGAGTTTAGTCCTGGCTCCACCTTCTCTGTCAGAGGATGTTGTTGTAACCATCTGTGTCTCACTCTAAACTTAAGAGTGCTTACCTGGCCTCTCTGTGCTCACTCAGGGAGTCAGTAGGGCACTGGGAGCTGATTCATTCATTCTCTAAGCCTGTGCTTTGCAAAAGACAAACTGACCTCTGTTCCATTATAAAGAATTAGAAGACACTAATTTATAGTCACTTTGCTTTGCATTAAATGACAACTGGAAGCAATAAAAGGCCTGGGTAAGGGCCATTCAGGGGCTCCTAGATTGGAAGTATCTGTGGCCAATTGACTTCCAAATCCCTGAGTCACTGGTGCCATTCCTTTGCAGGGCGTCGGATGCTCCTAAACCTTTCTGTGTTTTGGGGCGTTGAAATGAAAATGGCATCTACTAATGGTAGCCTAGAAAGGTGCTGGCTTCAGGGTGCTGCCAGAGCAATGCCAACCTACCAGGGAGGCTGGAGGCCTTTCACCAGGCACAGCATGTGGCTGCTGGCAGCAAAAGGTGTGTTCCAAGCAGCCATAATGACTACAGTATGCCTCACTTTGCTCCGAGTCCTTGGATCTCAGGGACAAGGACAAGAAAGTCTGAATGAGGAAAAGAATTTGTGGCTGGAAAATTATATTCGACAAGCCCCCAAGCAGTGGCCTGAGCCAGCAACACCATAGGTTCAACTCTGACAGCTTGGGAAAGTCAGTCCCGTCTATCCCTTTGCTTACTGTTTCTCTTTGCACTTGTCTCCCACACTTGTGGGTGATAACGTTCAGTTAATCATCTTGTTTCTTTTGGATTAGGGATGTAATCAGGAAGGAATCAGAGTTTGGAAAAACTTCTTAAGATGGCGAATAAAGATGCATGGAGGCCAGAAGTCACTTGGCCCTTTAGAACACTGAAAAAGGGTACCAGAAGGAGCGGACAAGAGGCAGGGTAAGCTAGTCCGCCTAGAAACTTGTCCTTAGCAGCTTCAGGGACAGTCAGAAGAGATCCAGGGAATTTCCCAGATTATAAACATGGAGACTTAACGTAATATCTCAAATCCCATTCACCTCAAGCTTAAGCATCCATTAGTGACAACACCCAATAATGATATCATTTTAGGATTCTGGGGGGATGGACACATGATAGCATTTTATAAACCATAAGCACTGTCTCATGTAAGATATGACTGCACATCACTTGACTTTACTATTGCCATTCACCAGGACAGAAGCTGGTTGGAAATTACACAGTGACTCTCAAAGAAGTGCTCTTTTATTACTTCCTAGTTCCACAGTGACTCGGACCCAGGTCAAAAAGTTACTTAAGTTGGAGCGTGATCACAGAAAGAGGAGAGCTTCACTGAAAAGATGTAAATCTTCATGCTCTACAAAGCCTTGGACTGTACCTCTTCCTACTTTCTAGTTTGCACTTGGTAGAAACACAAATATTTTATAATAGTTCCAGATGGAGTCCTAGTCTACATCTCCTCAAACTCATTCCACCTGGAAAACTAGATTCTAGTTAAGTTATTCCACCTAGTGGGTGGAGGTTGTTGGGGGAAATGTGCATTCAGACTGTGTGGATTTTGTGAGCATAAGCGAATGGGATGGAACCCAGTGGAGAGCTAATGAAGGATGAAGCTCTGAAGGCTGGTGCTGTAGCTGCCTTGCTGTGATCATCCACCAAGTCTGCTTTGTTATGGGAACAAATGGAATCTCGAATAAGAAGAATCGAATTTAAGTTCTGTCTATCTGTGGCCGTATTCATTAACCTCTCAGCATCTTCAATATTTTTATCTGAAAAAGGTAGAAAATGTGGAAACTCCTCACAACACCCTTGCCCAAGATACAGCTAGGACAACAGACAGGGCAGTGTGCTTTCTAAACTATGAAGTGCTAAACAATGTTCCCCATCGAATGAGAAGGCCATCTACCTCATCCTGTGGTCCATTCTCTGTCTCTCAGAGGAAGCCCGGATGGGGATGGTTTTCTGTACAAGATCTGCATTCTGTCATGGGTGTCTGGTCCCCACAGAATTCTTGTTTGCTGATTCAGTAGTTACAACCTTTAAAATCCCTCAGTAGCCCTTTAGACTAAGTGTCTGTGAAAAAAGGAGAAGTGCCATTCCAGCATTTCACTTCAGTCACTCAGGATCTCAGTGGCACTACCCATGTTCCACTGGCCATTGGTGCTCCTCAGGATGCCCAAAGTGGGTCATCTTTTGAGCCTAACTACCACCATTTAAAAGTTCTTTGATACTGAACACAAACATGTATTTTCTTTAAAGTACTATCTCCTCTAAGGCCAGTTACATGCACCCCATGTTTTATAGAAATGTGGCTTCCTTCCGATAGTCACAGAGATAGGCTTCTCACCTGGAAGTGACTCACCAGTTCAAGCCCTGAAGGCAGTTGTAGGCTTGATTTGCCAGACAGTTTGTTGGGTGCTCCTGGCCCAGCATATTAAGGAAGATGAGCTGGCATTTAGTAACATGTCTTGCTATCTGGAGAAAATCTGTTCTTACATTGTCTGGATGCACTGCCAGAGGCATGTTCTCTCTCTCTCTCTCTCTCTCCCCCCCTCTTCCCTCTCTCTCTTTTAGCCAGGGACCACTGCCGAACATTTTCAATAAAGGGATATAACTGATACTTTTACTTGGCTGCTGTCTTTGAGACAAGAGATAGCTTTATTAACACTGAATTTTTAGGGCATTGCTTATAAAATCATACATCTTTGGCCTTAACTTGATAATACTAATGAGATAGGCATATTTTTTTCTTCTGAGAGCATTATAGAAAAAGCCTGGTCCTAAAATCAGAAGACCTGGGCTCGAATCCTAGCTTTCTTATTCATTAGTTAGATGACCTTGGGTGAGACAGCTAAGCTCTGCAAGTGCTAATTTCTTGCCTTGTGAGGACATCAAATGAGCCCCTCAGTGTGGTATTTCAGTGATGTGTAAGGGGGAGAATACCTACCACTGCGGAGTCATGCTTATAGCCACAGGGAGCTGGGAGGCACAGTTTCTTTTTCTTTTTTTTTTTGGATTTGATCCTGTAATTTCACAGACTGGAGGAATAAATTCCTATTGTTTATAAACCACCTAGTTTAGGGCATTTTGTCATATCTGCCATACAAACTAAGATAATTTTTAGCATTAATAATTGCAACAAAAAGGAACTCATAGGTTCTCAAGAACAGACATTACTTCATTCATTCAAAGACTAACTGCGCAGGGTTTGAAAAATAACAGCTATTTGGTTGTTTCCATTGACTAAATATCATGCTAGCATCTTTTTAAATCTCTTATGTCAAGTTAGCTTAAGTGAAACCAGGAGAGAGTCTTTGAGAGGTCAGGAAAGCTGAAGTGGAGGCAGAAGATGGGCTTGCCAGAGGCAGAGCTGGCAGGCAGCCGTGGAAGGTTGGTGTCTGTCTAAAACTTTGGTCCTTGCACCTACAAAACTGCAGTAAGTCTGATTTGTTCCATCTGATTTCAACTTTAAGTGGTATTTGTTTTTGACGTGAATTGCATGATGCCGTTTACCTCCTGGTTGATTCCGTGTGGTTTTTAGGTCTGTGTAGGAGTATCTGCGACCAGCACAGTTGAAAAAGCCTGTTGCTACCTGGTCTTCAGCTCTGAGCTTCCACGCCTCTTGAAAAGTGGGTTTCACAGCCGTAGGCAGCCTTCTTCCACCCTCTGCTCTCCCCTTCTCCTCACTAACTTTCACTAATGACCCAGGAGGTTCACACAGCCTAAGGTTGCTTAAAACCTTCATACTTTTTCTTTTCAGTGTATTGGCCATTCTCTCCTTAGGCAATTGATTGGGCTTCTTCATGGCTGAGCAGTCTCACCTGTACTGGCAATGCTTTCAGGAATTGTGAGGGTGTAGAGGAATCTGTTGTAGGCAACTTCTTTTCTTCCACATCCAATTGATGCTGAAGAGTGACTCGTGTTAGCCCAGGCTGTTCAAGTCTCAAGTGACCCCAAAGACAGTGCATTCCTACTATTGTATATAGTAGTATATAGAAATGAAGAGCTTATGACTTTGGATATTTAATAAGAATAAGTGATTTCAACTCATTTGTTCATCCCTTGGTCTATCTGCCTAATCAATAAACACAGTTACTGGGTGTTTACTATGTGCTGAAGGTGAGGAATGGGGAGCATCAGCGGGGAAAAGGCACTCTCTGAGCCCACTGCACTTCTCAGCCCCTTCCATCCAATATCCTGGCAGGAAAGGAGACAGAGCAGGATGGGAAGGCTCGGCCCAGGATGCTGCGGCAGGGTGGCGGCTGCGGGGCTTGACTGCCCTTGCCTTAAACACCCTTGATGCTTGTTTGAGGGCTTCTGAGTTAAAATTTCATAAGCATTTTGCACTCTGTGGCTATATAAGACACCCATGTTTCCTTATTAAGAATAAGCCAGCATGGTGGTGGTCCCTTGTCTTCCTAGCACTTGGCAGGCAGAGGCAAGAGGGTCAGGAGCCATTTAAAAACATGTCTACCAGCCTAACAAAACTTGCTCCAATTAAATGAACTGGACTCCTTGAGGGGCTTCAAGAGCCCATGATATATACACCTGACAACCGCAGAGGTTCCATAAGAAAGGTAGGGCAGAGAACACAAATCAGGAGAAAGACACTCACCCAAATAACACGGAGGAGAGTAATAGCTCTCTCGGAGGCAGTCTGAGAAGATGACAGTGAGTCGGCCTTGAGCCTGGGAGATGGCTCAGTCAGTGAAGTGCTGACCACGCAAACATGAAGATGTGGGTTTGGATCCCTAGTACCCACGTGAAAAGCTCGGCACAGCAGGGCATACTTGTAATCTCAGAACTGGCAAGGATCCTTGGAGCTTATTGTCCAGTCAGTCTAGACAAATTGAGGAGCTCCAGGTTCAGGGAGATGCTTTGACACACAAAAAAATAGCTATTAAGGAACACTCCCAATGCTGACCTCTCTCTCTATACACACATACACAAAGAGAGAGAGAGAGACAGAGAGAGAGTCAGAGACAGAGAGACAGAAGGAGAGACAGAGAGATACAGAGAGAGATAAAATAAAATAAAAGTGGGTCTTGAAGGGAAGGTTAAGAATTTTTGAGGTGGCGTGAGAGTCATCTGAAAGACTGGAATTCCTTTGTCAATGTGTGGAGGTTTAAGTTCCAAGAGCATAGTTTGAGACTATGTGCAGAAGAGAGGAGTTGGGAAAGACACTAGAGCTGGATTGAAAAGGGCACTGAATATCACACCAAATACAGTCAGTGATGCTGTGGGTGAAGAGAGAGTTTTCTCAGGCAGAGCAGAGGATAGACAGCACTGAGGAGGACTCAGTAGACAGGGTGGGAGGGCAGTTCAGAGGCATCGAGCCAGATTCCCCTTCATTCTCTGATTCTCATAAGTCTTGGGATAGGGCCTAATAGTCTTTATATTCAAGCATTCCATGTCAATTCTGAGCTCAGCTTGCTGGCCAGGATATGCCGCTCCACCATGGTCCTTCCACGGGGCACACAAGGAGAAGTGAAGCTGGTTCCCAATGTCACCAGCTAATTATTGGCAGAAGCAGGACTCCCAGGCAGCCCTTCTGTTCCCAGTCACGCATCCCCGCAACTCACGCTGAGGGTTTTGACCCAAGTCAGCTTCTCATTCACCCTCTCCGTCGCCTGTTTCTGCATGCATGGAGGGGAGGGGAGGACGGGGTTCTTTGCAAGGCACTGGAAGTTTTGTGCCCCAGCCAAGGTCAGTTCAGCATGCTTATTAACATACTGTGGATAACGGATGCCTCAAATCTGAGAACATAAATATTTTAATGTAGCCAGACTGTGCCGCAGTTTCTTTCAGACCCGTACTTCAATTTTTATTTACTTTTATATGATGCTGGCACAGGGCCATGAGATTTTCCATCAACAGAAATGGCTGCTGATTGAGGCTATTTGCTTTCTTCCCCAGCACTGTGGAGAGACCCATTCTCCAAAGCAGGTGTTTTTAGATCAAGATGGGCTGCTGGATGGCACAGTAGGGAATACCCTTAGTAAAGCAATGGCATAAATTGAACTGGTGTCGGCTGCCTGATTTAATGCTCTCCTCTATTTGGTCATGAATTATATATTCTGTTTTAGATTGATCATTTCTCCTGCTGGTAACGGGACAGTGCTGTACCAAGTAGGTTTGGCCCCTGACCTACGAAATATACTGATGCATCAAAATTCCCTGAGCTGACGACTTGAATGAACTTTGGGGACTGTAAATCTGCAAAGCCTGTGAGGGGTGGGGCAGGCTGGGGTGGAGAACTCCTCTTACTTAGTATGCATCGACTACCATGATGGCCATCAGTTCCTTGGCTGCTTTGTACCCAACGTAATTTGCAAATTGATTGTTCTTCTTTGGAAGTCTTTCTTAATTAAATAGTAACTGCACTTATTACCCCCGACAAAGGAGACATATTAGTGTCTTGGCAGAGGACAGCCTTAGCTCAGTGAATTGTGTCTGCTGGAGTGTCTACAATGAACCTCTGCGTACATAATGCCTGGACATAGCTTTGTAAAGCAAGGAACTAGCAGGTCTTGTCCACAAGGAACTCGAACCAAGTAAGTGTGTAGCATCCTATTAAGAAATACGAATGCGATGCCTCTGCTTCCCAGGGACTCGTTTCAAACATTACCTCTTCATACTGTTTGACAAGCAACACTAGTTTCTGCTTATGAGATGAGGAAACCAAGACACAGAGAATTAAGAGGTTTTCCCAGGATTGTGCAGAAAAGGAAGAAGGGAACTAGAACGCTGCAGGAGCGACGCGCCTCCTTGTTTGCTCCGCATGCAAGATTAGATCCCAAGGGCATGCTCGGAGCCATCTTTACCCTTCTGGAATTGGAATGAGCAGTTGTCCAAACAAGGCCAGGGGCTGTGAGTCCTTGGCCAGTATCAGAAGCATTCACAGCTTGTTCAGAAGTGCGGGGAGAGTCAGCTGGCATTTCCAGAAGTTCTTCAGTAGAATGTGGTGGCCAGTGCATCATGGGAAGAACACAGATGGAACCAAGCTTTTATGTTACACAAGGAAACCTGACAGGGAACTAGGATGTGTGGCTTATGAGCCCAGGCAGTATGGGTACTTATGAGGAATAGGTGGTGATTGCCACTAGGAGTACCTCAGGACCCTGACAGAGGTGGAGCTTAGTTTTTGCTTCTGGGAACATTCAATGCCCCGGTGCTACGTGGCTCTCTCCTTGATAAAACTCTCCCAGCTTAGGCCTTGTCAGCCTAGGGCTGGACCAGGAAAACCTGCCCATTGTCCGTGCTGGCTCTTGTTCTCCTACCTTCTAACCCTTCTGTCTTCTCTTCCCCTCGCTCCATCATAACTGTCTGTAACCTCCAAGGCCTAACTCACAAGCTGCCTTTCCCACAGCTTTCTTGATTTCTCCTCTTTGACAGTCACCCTTTCCTTTGTCTTTTCTGGGATGTGGAGCCTCCATGCTGTCTCACTCAGATACTGTGGTAAGAGTGTCTGGCAGCCTTGGGCGAGACGTACTCTAGTCTCTGTGTCCCTCATATTACCTAATATGGGACCTCACATCAGGCATTTATTTGCTGAGTTTAGCTGCTACCTAACACTTACTACTTCTGAGCAACTGGTCCAAAAGACTCTTCACTGATTAAAAACATTAGTCAGTGGAGCAGTTCAAACATAAATGTACATCTACAACAACTTTCATCCTTTAACAGTTAAAAGAAATTCAACATGGGACCAGAGAGATGGCTCAGCAGTTACGAGCACGGGTTACTCTTGCAGAGGACCCTGATTTGGTTCCCAGCACCCATATGGTAGCTAACAACTGTCCATAACTCCAGTTCCAGGGAGGCTGACAACCTCTTCTGGTCTCTGTTGGCTTTGCATGATATGGGTGCACTTACATAAATGAGACAATACAATCGTATACACAAAATAAAATTCAAAAATGATAATTAAAAGATTTTTAGGTTCCAACATACACACACACATTTACCACCTAACAGAGGGAATCATGGATGAGTTCACAGTGGTCATTGGTACACACTACACACAGGCAGTTAAACGCTGGGTCTATCCGAGTGAAGGTGACAGCCTTACACAACTGTCTTGTGACTGTTGAGCCCTGGGCACTTTTCACCGTCAGCGTGTGCTTTGTTCTCCTGGGCGGGGGGCTAGCCTGGGTTCAGCCTCTTCCATTTCTGTTGTTCCATGTGCTCCGTCTCTTTCTGCTCCTTATCTGCTCCCCTCCTTATCCATTCTCCCCACTCCAAGCCCCGTGATCCAATGTGACGACTATGTCCTGTCCTGACCAGCCTTACTCTGGTTTTCGGAGACTCGCCTGGGTCAGGAGTGCGGTGGAGAAAGCGAGGAGCAGAGGTGCGGGCTCCGGAAGGCTGGCGTCACAGGCTGGTGTTAGTAGAAAGTTCCTCCTTCTCTCCGTGTCCTTCCCTTGTCTTTCAGCTCTGGAGACAGGCTTGAGAGCTGACAGGCACTGGCCCTGTCTTCTTTACAAAATTTCCAGCCATGCTCTTCAGGGCAAGAAATGCTCAAGGCCAATTATAGCTAGGGTTCCTTTTCCATGAAAGTATCACAAGCTGTGGTTCTAAAGAATGGATTAATCTTGCCTAAAATAGCACTATAGGGAAACTTTCTTTTGAGTTAGCCTGCCAAAGTGGTGACGGGTCCAGGGCCTCCATGTTGCACCATCTCACATCTGGCAGATCATCTTTGAATGGCCCTAAGTCAGGGGTTCAGATAAACAAGATTGTCACTGGGTTTGGGAGAGCTGCATCGTTTTTGTTTATAACAACACTGAGTGGGATTGGGAGAGAAACCCATCAGGATCCACGCATCTGTTGGTAGACACTTGAAGGCAGCTTCTGAGGAGAGATCAGACCCACTCTGTTAGACCCAAGTGGGTTGAACTGGGTTACACCATAAGCCCAGTCCCCAAACTGCCTTCCTTCTAGGCTTTGGCATGCTGGATGACTCTGGCTCTACACACATGTGGTTTCTTTGCTGAAACACCTCTCTTCAAATCCTCTGCCTAGGTCATCTTGGTTTACCTTTGAGCGCTAGCTTACACTTCAGGTCCACAGAGCAGAAGGCCTTCCTTGAAACCTCCAGAGTAGAGTATCTCTACATCAGCACTATGAGATTTCCAGTCAGACGACTTTCCTGTGGGGAGATTGTCCTGAGGATCAGAGGATGTTGAACAGCATCCCTGTCTCTTACACACTAGATGCCAGCAGCATCTCTTCTGTTGAGATAAAAAGGTCTCTAGATATTGCTAAGTGTCCTTGGGGATTAAAAAAATCTTTACCTTCTTCCCTAGCTGGGACTACTGCTCTAGACTTCTGTCCCAACATCACTCTGTACTTTCTTTTTTTGTGACATTTATCACTTTCTTCCTACTTCCAAACTTTTTAATGTGGGTATGTATGCAAAAGTGTATATGTGTATGTGGCATATGTGTGTCACTATGCATAAGGAGGTTTGGGTGTATGAATCTGATGTGCACATATACAGAGGCCAGAAGATGAAGGTTTTCCTAATCTATCGTGCTTTCTGCTTTATTCCCTTGAGACAGGGTCTCTCACTGAAACTGGGGCTAGGTTGGCAGCCAGCAAGCCCAGTGGATTCTCCTCTCTGGTCTCCACGGTTCTGGGGTTGCAGGTTTGTGTGTGGCTACACTCAGGATTTTACATGCATGCTTAGGATTTGAACTCAAGTCTTCATGCTTGCACAGCAAGTGCTTTTATCCACTGATTCATCTCTCTAGCTTCAGAGATTTTCTTGCTTGATCAATGTCCATCTCCTTCCCAAGCTGTCAGCTCCTTGATGACAGAGACAGTCAACTGCTCTTTGCAGTGCCTAACTTTTCAAGCCATAGTAATGAAGCAAAGGAATGATAACAAAGAAATTGAAAAGTTGCGGCATTTCCTCTCACTGGAGAGGTCCGCAGAAGGCAAACGGTCACCTGTGGAGGACACCGCAGAGGAGATTTTAGACCCGAATGCATGATCTTGAAAGTTCCTTCTAGTTATGAGACTATATGGAATTTGGGCTCTCAGCCATGCACCCCATGAGTAACTAATTAAACTACAACTGCTCTCTCCAGGTCAGGTGCTAAGTGTTCCCAAGAAGAGGCTGACATAATGTGGGGAGTGACCTTTAAGTGGATCAAGAGTCACATGAATATGGAATGCCTCACTCCCCTCCCAAGAGGTCATTTGACACATGTCCTGAGGGATAGGATCATGCTTGAAAGGTTTAGAAAACAGCACTTTCTAATTCCCACTTTAGCAGGCCAAGCTGCCCAGCCTTCTGGTGTGTGATGTGGGCGGAGAAGCAAGCCCAGCACTCTGCGAGTGGTGTGGGAGTTGCCTGGAGCAGTATTCTTTAGACTTGAAGGTTCCAGTGCGTATGATTTATTGCTTTATTTTTCTTTCCTTTTGCCCCCTTTCCAGTGGGCCAAAGGACCATAGGCAAAGACAGAGGGAGGCCCTCTAGGACCGCATTTGATCCCAAAGATTGTGGAAAGAATCAACATCAACCTCTGTTGACTGAGGACCTATGCATCAAGCACTATACTAGGAACTTTCATATGCATGATCACACTCCTGTGCACAATCCACTGAAAGAGGGAACTTTACACCTGCTTTTCAAAGGAGCAACTGAAGAAGTTAACTACTTCCCCGTTTCACAGCTGGGAAGGAGTGAGCCATTTCTCTCCTGACTTCTCTGTGCCTAGCACAAGCATTGCATGAAACCCTCCCACCCAAATCAGTTTTGAGAGTTTCAGTGAATTTGTGGAGGTTGATAAAAGCTGTCACTTGAACTCAAATCACTGCTGTCCATGTCACCATCCCTTAAGATCTGCCTTGACTTCTCTTGACTATGCCTTTGGAAACCTTGTTAGCAGCATAGGCAGCTGAAGTCCCTTAAATCATTACTGTTCTGAGTTAACATAGTGAATAGACACATGCTTAGTTCTCTCTAGAAATGAAAGAGAATGAAGAAATCTGTCTTTGGGAAGAAAAGAGAGGAGAGAATTGCTCCAAAGTTTAGAAGATGGTATAGATAAATAAACAATAAGCGACCAGGAACACTAGAGAATTGTGGAACCCAAGTGTCTAGAGTGGGTGCAAAATGGGGTGCAGGGTGGTAGAGAAAGATGAAAAAACATAGGGTGCATCTCATTTGCTGAATTTCCGGAAGAATGTAGGTGCCGTGAACTGTGAGGCTGATCATTCCTTCCACCTCCCCGATCAGCTGCCCCACCCTCCTTTTGGACTGGAACAGAACATTCTGTAGACTATGAGCCAGAGAAGCTCCAGATCCAAGGGTGCCAGTCACAGCCCACGTCTGACAGAGACGGTGTCTAGGGAAAACAGGAGTTCAAATCAATATTTTCACACTGAACAATAGAACCCCTCCCCCACCACCTCTTCCAGCTGATGACTCTGAGGTCATCTCTATATCTCCAAGTAAGAAGATTCTTCCCGAGAGAAAAGACATAAGAAAGTAGGCTTTCCCTACAGGCCAGTGCAGCACACCACACCACATTTGTTTGCTCTGTATACCTTCAACTATCATGCAGAAAAAAATTAGGCCTTTTTAACTAGAAGAGTCACTTGCTTGCTTTTAGAACTTAATAGATGCCAAGCTGGCATTGACATCTTGAGTTTGATGACACTCCAGCTGCAAAGCCTTAGACGTTTTTCCTTTGCTCGTTTTGGCCCCTTCACAAACTTACTTCTGCTTCTACCCCCACCTGTCTTCCCTCCCATCTCTCACTCCGATTTGTATGTCTGCTTGTTTTCAGTCTGAAATAGGTTAAGACTGAATCCACTTCATGGAGGCCAGTAGATTTAGTTCTTACTCACTTTGTTTGACACTTGGTTATTTTTATCGTGGTGGTGGCTTTGTGTTTCTAGTGCTTTATGCCATCTTCCCATCTTACTCTGAAGCCCTTAAGCATAATCCTGCCATCCTGGGAATAAATAACAAGTACTTTGAAGCTTTTTGTACTCTGGCCAGATTCCATTATCTAGAAATATGTTGGCAATATCATATAAACATATGTTTAGATTTCTGTAACTAAATGTATCCTTATGTATGACTTATTATTATTGCTGAATACATCTATAAAAATGTAACTTTATTTACAGGTATGATCTATTATATGAATCTACATTTTTATTCCATCTTATGTGCACCCAGCAAAGAATGTGTGTCTCATTTCTCCCCCTTAGGAATAAAAATCACATTATTTGTGAAGACTTGGTAGAGATTAAATGACTATAAGTAGTAGTTACCTTATTTAATAGATATTTTCAACATATAGAACAGTCTACTGTTCTCAGATGATGTTCTGAAACACTTCAAGGTGACCCCTAGTTCCAGCACTGAAACAAAATAATGTGGTCAAGGCTGGTCCCTGTGGACATTTTACAAAGGAAAGCAAGGGGTGGAATAAGCGTGAGGTGGGGTTTCGAACCAGAAGATGGTGGGTTCAAGGTCTCCATTTATTGGCTCTGTCATCTTCAGTCAGCCACCTCACCTCCCTATGGGTAATGAGTAAAATGGAGATCTTGTTGATCATTGCCTAGTCTGTTATACATGGAATGAATATATATGCAAACATGTTCATTATAAACTGTTACATGTATTTTAATTGTGTATCCAGTTTGCTGTGTTGTTTTGTTTTATTCTATCAAGTCTAGTGCTTTGGGGCAAAGTACTTTTTCAGCAAACACTTCTTGGATGATAATGAATGAATTTGTGAGGCAGCATTTTGAAAATATTTTTCCAGCGTCTGAGTCATTTATACATGTTTGTAAAACTGATGACTTAAACATTGTCTCTGGATAATCAGAGCTCTTGATTCAGGCATACAAATTAACTATTTGGGTTTTCAAGTCTCTCCTGATTTGGGGCACTAAATGACAACGTTTGTTATGAGAAATTACCATCTTGTTCAAATATAAGATCACAGATTTTTTTTTTATTTTAGAGATAAGAAACACATACAAGGAAACTAAATCTCTGAGGCAGTTAGAAATTAGTTGTTTTATATGATTTTTCCCTTCCAAAGATCTAAGATAACTATAGACACATACAGAGAAAATATACATTAAACTATGTTTTTGAAGACTGTACTAAGCACAAGGAAAAAACACAAGACAAAACCACCTCCTTGAAGAACACTTAATCTACAGAAAACCTGGAAGTGTACCCTTAGTTATGCTGAAATGGAACCACAGGGGCGGGAAGGAATTTCCATGTGCAGCTTTGAGAAGAGACGCTAGCCTCTTGTCCTGGTGGGTTTAGAAAGTGCTCCTGGGAGAAACTGGAAAGGAGGTGTGCGGAACTTGAGAGGAGATGACCCAAGCAAGGGTGAGATTGCTGCTCATCTCTTCCAGGATAGATTAGTCTGATCCTCTGGGGGAGTCCTGAGAATTTAGCTACATTTCCACTTGTCCCTGACTTGCATGCAAAGCAATTGGATTTTCATAACTGTGCACTACTTGGCCATTGGCTAAAGGTTGTGATGGGTGAGTTAGGAAGGTAACTTAATCCCTAGGCACTTTTAGCCTTTAAAAGTATGAGTAATTGTGGTATGGCTCCCAGAGCCAGAGAGTGAGTTTCTAAAGAGAGTTGCAGGCCTGGATCACTAGAAACCAAAGCATGCGGGTGATGGATGGATATTAGATATGTAGAAATAATAACAGTGGTCCAAGGAAACCTTGGAAAAGCACCAGCAGCTCCCACAGCACTTGAACTATTACAGAGGTTTGAGGATGGTGGGAAGGGCATTCCAGGCATAAGATACAGTGTGGATAAGAGGCCCTGAAGTATGCTGGAGCCTCAGTGCTCCTACCTGAGACCTAAGAAGCTGAGATCAGAGATAAACTTGGAAATATAGGCTAGAACCTTCTGTTCTCTCTCTCTCTCTCTCTCTCTCTCTCTCTCTGTTCCTTTTCTTTTTCCTCCTAGTCATCTTCCTTCTTTTTAATTTCTTTTTGTAATTTTGTTGCAAGGAAAAGAGATCTAATAATGGTATCTCAAACAACAATTGACTTATTGCATGGATATTTATGCTAGAAACCCAGGAAAGGAAAGGCTTGGTCCTAGGAAAAGCAGAAGAAATAGAAACAGCCAGGCTCAAGTATCTTGACTTCACTCTAAACAAGCTGAATGCGTGGATCTTTGTCTGTGTGAAGGTACTCTTCTGGCTGTACATATCTGTTCTAATTTGCTATAATTCACCACAGAGGGGCTTGATTTTTCTTCCATTCTAGATAGTGTTGCCTAACTTGGCTTCTGCTGACTTGTGTTTTTGCCTTCTTATAACTAAATGCCTCTCATTCATGGGCTTTTCTATGCCCTAATTTTTTTCTCAATTTTAACTTCTAACTTCTGCTTCTGTGTATCGTTATTCTCCTCCCTATCATATAAGCATGTCTGACTTGCATTTCTAGAAAGAGCTGGTTGGGTTAGAAAGTGTTCCCTGATGGTATACAGCATAAGTTGCTGTCCAGTCTATAGATTCAATTACTGTCCTAGGGTCAGATGCACAAAACTGGCCCAACTGTCTGTGCCTGAGGTAAAAACAGGGTCATATAATATAATAACACTTCCTAAGCTTTTTTGCCATTGTTCTGAGCATTTCACAAATATTAATTCATTTAATGATTTTATTCATTTTATCAACATATATTTAATTTCATCCATATTTATTTAATAATCCCAAAAGGTTGCTCTAAAATTATGTGCAGCTTGCAAAAGAGCAAACTAAGTCTCAGGGGTTTACATAAATAGTACCTCCCATCAAGAGGATATGAATCTGTCATCTTAGAAGGATCTATGGAGGCACAACCCCCAGCCATTGTGTGTCTGGTCAGCAGCCTTATTTCCATGTGAAAAAATTTGGAGTTGTAGTCATTAAGCCATATGCTTACAAAGGTAGGATGGAGTCGGAGTCTGAGGTCTGATTGGATGTCAGACTTAGGACAAAGAGTTGATTCAATACTCAGGGGCTAGAACAAACCAAAACACAAAAGAAAACCCCAAAATTATTAGTTACTTTACTAGCTCCATACTGAACTATTTTAAATGAGGAGTCAGGGTCTCTTGCAACCAAGTACAAAGCCCAGGCAGTTCCCAGCAGAGTAGATGGCCTCCTTTTGGGAGGAGGCTCTGTGTGTCCACTGGTCTTGCCAAGCTGGATGCATAAAGCTGAGGTTCCATGCCTCTCTCCCTAAGATTTATGAAATCTGTAGGTAAAGGAATGGCTCTGAAAACAATCATTCAGAGTGAGGTAATCCAGATCCAGAAAGATAAATACCACATGTTCATATGTGGATGCTGGCTTTGAATCCTTATACACGTGTGATTAAATTGGAGTACCAACAGAAGTCAAGAAACTAATGAGGAGCCATGGGGAAGCTTTCAAGGGAGCAAAGACAGAACACAGGTGTCATGGATGGGCAATGGGGAGCAACAGAGTTAAAGCAGGGTGGGAGACAGGAGGCAAGGTAGAGAGGGGCCATGGGGAAGGAGAACTAGCACTAAAACAGTCATATGAAACCTGCTGCTGCTGAAAATCCCTAAAGTACATACATATACATACACAAAAAGCGGTTAAATGGAGTTACCCTATTACAGAGGGACAGTGCCTCTCCCAGATACCACAGGCTCTCAAGCAAAAAGCTCATGCCAGATGTAGATTACTCTTCTTGAGTTGTTGGCTAGTAGGTTCCCATAGACCCCCAAACATTACAAGCTATTGCCACTGCTCGTGGTTATCCTCCAGAACTTGACCCTGGAGATACCACATATTTGAATCACAGAACACAGCGAGATTAATCTGGTACCAACCTGGAAGCTTCATCCTTACTAGCTTTTATAATGCTAGAGGGTGCTATGCATTCTACCACGGGAGGAAAATAATCAACAGTCTTCACTACTGGCAACACTAAGTGAACTCAGTGGGTTTAGAAAAAGAACATACTAATTAGGAGGGAAAAGTGGGAGGACAAGTTGGAGGGGAAGAAATAGAGGGTGGATTTGATCAAAATGCATTCTATGCATGCCTGAAATTCTCAAGCATAGAATAAAATAAGATTATTTGAGTACATCTGACAAATATGGAAACATATCTACTTGAAGGAGAAAACAATTGCTTGTTTTTAAAATGTCTATATAAATACGTGGATAATCTTGAAAAAACACAAAGAAAAGAATCAAGTGAGGCAAATGTCTATGTCCTTTGCTCTAGTTCTCTTCTCTGTATGTCTCCAATGATCTTGGAATGGGCTTAGTACATGAATATATTAATTCATACAGGCTTCTCACACACTAGAGGCCAATTTTGAGACTTCTGGGAAGATCAAACTGTGCTCAAGGAGACTTAGCTCAAGGTTGCATTAGACTGACTACTGCTAATCACTACCATTTGGGTTCATCCCTTTCCCTTGGAAGATGATAAGCATGGACTATCAGTATCACAGCTCCTCCTGCAGACAAGATCCCTTCTTCTGACATGAGCTTTTAAGTCTCCAGTTAGTTCATTCATTTAGCCTAGATGACTGGGTAATCCTATAGAGCAGAACTCTCTAGAAAGATTCTCAGGCCCATAGCAGACCTGGTGTGAGTGAGATATTAACTTTTCTTTCATTAGGTCACAGAGATTTCAGTATTGTTTTTTACTGAAGTATAATAAACCCAATTGACTGATACACAGACACAGTCAAAGACAGCTTCCCAAAGTAATATGTGCATCAAAATCTTGTCAGCTGTCTAAAATTCATTCCCCAGCCCTGACCAGGTAGATCTAGAGTAGAGCCTGGGATTTGCATTGTAATGGCATGTTAAGCCCCTCACAGAAAATTTGGCCCAATATCTCTGTGAATTTGCTGTTTTCTGAGGCTCACATGCACAGAAATACTTACAGGAAGATTGAAGAGATTCCTGTAGATTGTTCACTACTGAAGTTACGTTGGATTTCTGCTCACTTTGAAGACCTTAGTGACTTTCTTAAGTTCTTAAGGAAAAGTACAGTGGAATGAAAAGTGAATTTTCCAGCAAAGGAATATTAGTATTAAACAAGATCACAGCCACAAGGGGTGATGCCTACCTACCTCATAAGTTTTTTTTTTTTCCTCTGTGGATTCACCGAGATTATTTAGTGAAATAAACGAATCATTTAGCCTTGCAAAACTCCCACTGAAATTTAAGAGTCATGGCAGCAGTACTAGAGGTGGGACCTTCTGGAGGATCATTAAGTTGGCCCTCGTGAATGGATAATGATGCTGTTTGGGGAGTGGATTCCTGGTTTAAAAGGTGGAGTTCAACAAGTTTGCTCCCACTGCTCTGTGCTGACTTATCCTCTGCACGCAGTGATGCCGCTCAAGGCACTGCCGCCGCACTCCCCCGCCCCCCCCGCCCCCGCCCCACTAGATCAGTGTCGGGAGCACCTAGGTTCCAGAACTGTGTACCAAAAAAACCCGTGTGTTGCTTCTAATCTTCTCAACATGTGCACCTCTACAGCAGCAGAAAACTAGCAGGGAAATGGACCAATGATGTGATTTCTTTAAAAAGTAGAAAGAAAAAATCAGTTTCAGGATTGGTTGTATTTCAGTGAAAACAGACAGCTATGGATTCCCTTCTTCCTGCCGGGAAGCCCCGACCAGTACCAGCTGTCACCAAATGGAGCCAGTGGAAGCCGAGCTGCGCAAGCGGTGAAGTCACGGTTGTTCAAAGCTGTGGATGATAAAGGCTGTGTGTGTGCGCTCACTGTAAACCCTAAGTGCGGCACCGGTTCAGAGAAGGAAGAGATTCCAATTTCCTTTGAATATTGACTTGCTACTGCATAATAACTGTAATATCTTCTAAGGATGACAGCCAGACATTTCTCACAAGGGCTAACGAATCACTCTATTTAGCTGTGACAGCATGGCGAAGAAATATCTTCAACGTCCCAGACGTTATTTTCCCAGCCTTGTCCTAGGGATACAGCATGCTTAGAAGTTATGACAAATTACCTGCTTGTGGCAAATCTACATGAACACTTAAACAAAAATGGAAGTCTGGGCCTTAGTTAATGGGTTATAATTGGCAAGGGAAATAAAGTTGAGTGGGGAGGGTACAATCAGACAACGAAGAACTTTGAAAAGCTGCAGAGTTCAGATTTGACTCAGGAAGCCAGAACCAGCAACTGTTCAGAAGGCATGGGCCCAGCCTTCCTTCAGTCATAGGCCACTGCATGCTTCAGTGTGCAATAATCATTTTTCATACTGAGGACTGGGGGCAGTCACCAGACAAGTGCACAAACACAGTGGGAAGACCGTTAAAGAACCAATTAATAAACAAAAGGAAATAATAGAGGAGAGTGCGTGCTAGGCATTGTTTTAGCTCTGCTTATTTTTATCATCAATATTACTTTCCTAGAAGGGAACATCCATTAACTTCAAGCTGCTACGATTATGCTTCAATGTGCCCAGTTCACTCAGGACAGCTGGCCTATAGGTTCTTTCTGTGCCTTTGAGAGGAAGAGGTCATTACTACTTCTTCCTAGTTCCGGCTCTCAGGAAGTGCAAGCCTGTCTTGGCAGAAATACATATCCCTTTGTCCATATCGGCAAAAAAATCATCACCATTCACCACCATCATCACCATCATGCTCGTCAGTAGCTTCAAGTCCCGGATACCCTGTGGTCAGGAGACACGCATGGGGGCTTGTAAAGCTAAGTGTCCTGGCAGAGAAGAAGCTGGCTGGATAGTCTTGCAGAAGCAAAGCAGCTATGGCCTCGTCATCATATTCCTGTGTCCTCGCTTTCATGAGCCCCAGTCACCCTCTGGGGCCACTCTCCACTCTCTCTTCAAGGTGTGTCCTTCACATGTCCTCTGTCTCCTGGCTTTGTGCATTCAGAGTTACGGCCTCTGCATAGCTTGCCTTCTTCACGATCTGCAATGGCCTTCAAGTCTTGTCCTATAATCAGGCTCTTTCTTTCCTACTTAGATCTGTTTTTCCCCTAATTGAAGTTGCAGCTGGGTCAACATTTTCTATTTTTTCAGTAACTTGATTTTGCAGCTACACTCATTGGGAAGTCTGTGAACTGGCTCCCAGTGAGTTACATGATGTCCACCTTGGGAGAGGAGGACTCAGACCTGTGTGGTTAGCACTGGTTGGTCCTCCAGTGGAGGCTGTAGGAAGGTGAATAAAATGTGAATGGCACATTGTTTTCCAGTTTTTCTTCCTCATCTGTTCCCTCAGCCTCTCTGTCAAGTGGTAGGACTAGGGTCCAAGCCACCAAGATACCATATCATATCTCAGTAGGGAGGGATAGGGCTAATATGCATAATTTCTTTAAAAATGTAATTTCTAAGTAGTTTCTTTTTAAACTACTGGAGGTGATGGATCTGAATGCTCTTGTGGAGTTTCTGCCTATCAAAAGTCACAGCAGTTCAATACGCTCAGCAGAACCTGTGCAAGACCCATAATGGTCCCTCTATTCAAGGTGAAGCTGGAGAATGAATTGAAATGAATCTGTCACTGAAAATACCAAAGAAAGAGCACAAAAGACAAACGTCTGAAAGATGTCTCTTTCAGGATTTCTGTGGCTCCACTCTTGAGGTAGTCATGCACATGTGTGTCAGCCTTAAGGGTTTAAAGCAGGCATTGTGCTTGATAGAAAACCCCAAACTGGCTGGCTTACTTCAGAACAGGTGCATGTTATGAATGGTGGGTGTTCTAGGAGTGTCCCTGAAGGTCAGAAGCCTGTCTCTGTGTATAACACAATCATTCTTTTCTCAATACCACTCCCCTCATCCAGGTCAGTTTGCCTCATAGGAAGAGCAATGTGAAGAAAATAGTGTTTTGTGAAGGCAGCCTGGATGGTATTTGCAGGATTTAAAATTTTTAATCTGTATTCAGTTCTGTGTACATGTGTGTGAAGGTATATTTGCCTGTGAACGCATCGGTCAAGGTGAGAGAGATTTGGCTTTCGACGTCTTCATCTATTGCTGTGCACTGTGGCTGTTTTGAGACAGCGTCTTACTGAAACTGAATCTCACTGTTTCTGAGAGACGGGCTGGCGAGTTAACCTATGAATCTGCTGTTCTTTATCCCCCAGTGTGGTGACATGAGCAGCTTTTATGTGGGTTTTGGAGATCTGAACTCAGATCCTCATGCTTGCACAGCAAGCACTTAACCCACGGAGCCATCTCCCAACCCTGCAGGATAAATTTTATAGAGATTTATACCGGAGGTCCTATCTAAGAATACCTAAAGATAGTTAAGAACAATTTGCTGAGTTCACACACCTACAGTGGGAGACCTGATTACCATATCATATCTCAGTAGGGAGGGATAGGGCTAATATGCATAATTTCTTTAAAAATATAATTTCTAAGTAGTTTCTTTTTAAATTCATGTTTAGAATAAACCAAGACAGATAACTAACTAGAAAGACACATGGAGGGTTTTGTGTCTAGTGGAAAGCTTAACCCCAGGGACATGAACCCCACTCCACCATGACATCGCTTGGTGCTCATGAAAATTAAGGCAGGATAATGTTGCTCTGAACCTCAAACTTGTTGTCCATATAACTAGGGCAGTAGCACCCACTGAACAACGTCACATTGGGAGTTACAAAGTTAATGTGTGAAGAACTTGGTGGAGTGGCTGGTTCAAAACAGGTTGTCAATAATTGCTAGTATTAATAATGATGCTCCGGTGTGGGGTCATTAATCCTGGCTCTTTGGTTGCCATGGAAGAAAAGGAAGGAGAGGGACACAGAGTGGTGGGACAGTTGGGATAGGACTTGGTGATGGGTGGGAGGAAGGGTGCAGGGGAGAATGGTCAAAGAGGTGTCTGTACTTTGTTGATAAGTCATCTTCAAGTTACATTATTTTGATGTCAGTTGACACTTTTTAGATAAAATAAAAGAACAGTTGAGAATGCCTTCTGATATAATGAAATTTCTGAGACATAAAAGACTAGCTGACCATATCAAAGAAAGCTAGGAAAGCACAGCTTCTCTTCCACCTCCTTCTTTAGAAAAGGAAGGTAATTTAAAACATTAGAGAAAGTTTGTCTGACTTACTAGTCAGATGCCCCAATTCATAATCAGTCTCACTGCCTTTAATCAAGTTTTTAAGGAAATAGGGTACAAATTACAAATAAATAATCTGGTCAACTGACTCACCATAGGGACAGGATTCTTCATCAGTGAAAGAGGTCAGACTCACACAAGGAGGATGATAAGAACGATCCCAACATCAAAACCTCACCTCTGAGCCCTGAACTGAAAGTCCCTGTGATGTCAGTCCCTGTGCCTCAGGAATCATGACTACTCTCCTTGCTAAGCCCACTTGCTCTCAAAGGAGATGTGATTCCCATTAGCACCCTGTAGCAGAGGATAACTAGGGGATAAAAGGTGGGATTTACAGATAGTCTGAAGAGGCCTCAAATTATTTAATGCCTAGGCACTCAGAGTGTGTACCAGAACCAGAAGTTTCAGCGTGCCCTGGGGAGCTTGGGAGAAACGCAGAGTGTCAGGTTGCTTGTGTGAGTTCTACTATACAGTCTGTACTTTAACACAATCCCCAGAGAATTGGGGGGATTGTTACATTCTAAAGAAGGAGAGAAAGACAGAGGTAAGTCTTATGGAAGGTAGAAAGAAGAGGTACTGAGAAAGGAGAAGTGAACAGTTGGCTTGTGAATAGGTGTTTGGTCATGCAAGTAAGAATCTTCACAAAGTTATCTGGGACCTGCAGGTAGCATGTGTCACTAGGCTCCAGGAGAAGAGCCACCTGCAGAGGACAGGGTTATTGAGCTCAGCATGAGCTGGGTACCTGCCTTCCTCTCTTAAATTGGAAACAGATTGTTGGGCTGCCGGCCATGCTGTTGAGAGATGGCCACTACCTGCTCCATTCCCAAAGTTACCTGCATTCTGCCATAAGAGGGACTTTCTCGGCAAGGCCCTTTCTTTAGCTTTGTTTTTTGAAAATTTCTCTGTGTCAGTAAAAAAAGCAAAGGTCCAATGTCATCCAGGAACTTGTCAGAGTGTACAAATCTGGGTCTCTACCCAAACATAAGAATCAAAATTCTACTTGTGCAGCCCTTAAATCTATGTTAATGTACAAAGGGTCTACGTTCAAACTTGAGATGTAAATAAAGCAACCTCCTTTGACCTGGCTTCTTATGTACCTGGAATGTAGATTTTCTGTGACTGCCGTGTGTGATACGAAAAAGGAAAAAAAAAGAGTCAAGTTCTCTATATTTCAATAAGCATTTTCACAAGTGAGCTATATTTTCCAAACACGCACACACGGACACACAGACACACTCACATTCATACAGCTTCAATCCTGTTGTCCATCTCAATAGACAAGCTGACCATCTCCAAAGCACTCAGTGACTGTTGTGTGACCCCAGGGGTCAGGGTGATTTGGGCTTTGTCTTGTCAAATTACATTTGATAAGAATTCAGCGAATTCGTCGAGGTCCTCAAGAGATATTTCCCTCAAGTGAAACCATTTTCTTTCAAGTATACCGAAGTCCTATGGTGTTGAGGGGAGGGCTATTAGGCTAACTGTGCATGTGGAAAATCCTGTACCACTAAAATAAAAGTTCCTTTTATTTTAGCTCAATGGCACTATTCTGCCTCCAGCCCTCCCCAGAGAAGTGTTTCAGCTATCTCTAGCTGCTTTCTGGTTTGCCTTTGCTTGAAATTTGAGAGGCTCCATGGGGTCCTGGATATTGGGGTTAGATGCTCAAGGCTGTGCTTTAATGGTCAAGACCCTAGTCTTTGAGGACATTAGTGTGTTCTGCTACACTCACAGTGGTCAGCTGAAGTTCATGTCCTGCTCTCGGTACAGCTCTGTCTTCACAGTGAACTGTGACGAGTGCTTAATTGACCGGTGGTGGAAAGCAGATGAAACTCACAGTGCTCAGAACGAGAGCTGGCCTAGATGCAGCCCTTTCCAGACCGTGGACCATGTAGCTCCTGAGTCTAGGAATGATCCTCCCTAGACCAAGTGTGTGCTCCACCAAGGATGAGAAGATGTGGGCTCTGATCGTAGATCTGGTTCACTCGCCACAGGAGTCTGAGAAAGTCATGACACTTTTAGGTTCTATCAAATGGAAATGTTAATACCTGCCCTGCCGACTTCAGAGAGTCCCAAGTAGAGCCTGCTACCGAATGCAGCCTGTCACCTGGAAATGGCAGTGTCCTAATTGGGTTTCTGTTGCTGTGATACAACACTGATCAACAGTAACTTGGAATGGGAGGATGGGTTTATTTTATCTTACAACTCCCGGGTCATAATCCATCACTGAGGGAAGCTAAGGCAAGAACTCAAGGCAGGAACCTGGAGGCAGGGACTAAAACAAAGACCTTGGAGGAAACTGCTTACTGCTTGCTTCACTTGGCTTGCTCAATTTTCTTATATAGCCCAGGCCCACCTGCCTAGGAGTGGCCCCACCCACAGTGGGCTGGGCTTTCCTATAGCAATTAGCAGTTAAGAAAATGCCTCATAGACATGCTCAGAGGTCAGTCTGATGAAGGAAGTGCCTCACTTAAAGTTCCACATCCCAGGTGTCTCTAGTTTGTCTCAAGTTAATAAAAACTAACCAGCACAGGCAGGATATGCTGAATGGTTCTTTCAGCTGTGTGGTCCCTTACCCAGCCGTTGGAAAGACCCTGCAACTCTCTGGTGTGGGTGAACAAAAATTCTTTTCAGAGTGACCTCATAAACTTCTTGAAACAAGGCTGGATTCTTTAGCAATGCCTTTGTTTGTCTGGACTCAGAGCCATCCAGTAAAGCCACAAGAGAGGGTCCCTCACTCCTCAGTGCCCACAAGACTCAGCTGTCAGAGTCCCCTTCCACCCAGGCACAATGTCCAGCCCCATGAAGACAGTCTCTGTTCTTAGGGACTGCTCTGGCCTCCATGAAGCTGAATAGTGCCCATTCTCCATCCCCTGCACCTTTATTTCAAAGGATCCTGAGCATACGATATACTCTACAGTCGGGTCCCCTGCCATTAGACAATAAGGGGTCTTTTACTGACTGGCCCAGCTGAAATGCCACCACCTCTGCCTGGCAGCTTCCAGACAGCTGCTCTGGGCTGGGTAGAAAACATCTCTCCATTCTAGATGGTTTAGAATGTAATATGGTGACAAGAGTTCAGTAAGACAACATGCAATTTTTAAAGTGTGGCTTTTTGTGAAACTCACATACATACAAAACCGACCTTCCCACCAATCCAAGAAAGCAGAATAAGCCCATTAAGATGAAGATGTAAACTTTAATCTTCTCTGTTTTTGTCCTACTTCAAGTGACCTCTTTACTACAAACAAGCAGGCTTATTAAAATGATATCTGTATAAGGAAAATTTAAGTGTGGTGAAATGAACTTTTCTTGGTTTGATCCCTAAATGGCTGTAAATATTAGTGTGTTTATCCTAATGCAGTTCAGCAGTAGGCCCAGTGATGCTGTGCTGGACTAAGAGCTGGACATTAACAAACATCTCCTTTGCCTCCGAGTTTGAGCACACACTGAGTATAAAAATGCAGCACAGCATTGAGACAATTACACTGTTTGTGAAAGTAGAAAACTGGTATCTCTTCAGACTCCCGATTTTTAATTCTAGATGGGTCTTTTGGAAAAGCAGCATTAATAGCTAATGTCAATAATTAGTGCATAAACAATACTAAAAGTGATTTCTAATATTTTTCATTTTTTTAGCACTAACTGTAGTAAAAGCATAACTTCTTTTGTTGTCCCTAATTAAGTGTCCCACAACCAAGGACAGCTGAAGAGTGTCAGTCTCTGATCCACACAGGCGGTCTGACAGCACCGGGAAACCCTTATCACCTGAGCCCATACAATTCAATGCTTTTGTGGGGGTTAGCTTTAAAAAACTAACACGACCCTTTCACAGAATTCCTTAGGCCCACAATGAGGGAAGAATGAGAAGGACAGAAATGACATGATATTTTTCAAAACCTTAAATTTGTATTTTTGGAGAATTAAAATTAATCATTAATAATTTGCTGATCAGTTTTTGTCAGAGCTGTGCTGGCAACTTACCAGACCCAGGATGGGCATGGGAATCTCATAAACAGAAGAGCCCGGGGAGCTCTGGGAAGAAGAAACAGCAATTACTGAGAGCAGTCTGAGAATGCACAGAGGGATTCAATAAGGAAGACAAGATGTGGTCCATCAGCATTTACAAACCTCCATGGGAAGAGGAAACCCTGGGCCTGGAAGGATGGCATTTTGTAGCTGGGATCTCACCAGGAGGATGCCGTAGCTTGGAAAGGAGTTGGCAGAGGGATGGCTTGAGGTACTTATTTGATAGACTCAGGTGAAGACAATTCTGTTGGAACAATAGTTTTTAGACATTTCATTGACCATATAAATGGTTAAAAGTGGATGAATGGGCATTCAGAAGAGTGAGAAGCCTGGGTTTAACCCTAACCTCCCCAGCCTCCTCCTTCCACCTTCTCAGAAACAGGCTTCTTCAAAGACAGGTGGTGGAACTTCAGATGACATCATCTTAGAGGAAAAGAACTGCATATTAAATATCAGTAAGTCATGTGATCTAGCAATCCTCATACTTTGTATATGTTACAGTCACTCACCTAGAGGGCTGTGTTTTGCCCAGTTTCCAACTCAGTAGATCTGGGGCCCAGGATGGAGCTGGACCAACTTAATATCTAACAGGTCCCAGTCCTGCCACCAACCTTGGTGCAGCGATCACAATTTGAAAAGCACCATTCTGGTCTACGTCCTAAGCTACAAAAGAAGAAACTGAACCCCAAAGAGTGCTCCGAGTGTAAGGAGAGCATTGGCCAGTGATTCCTCCACACCTTTTCACTGGACCTTATGCAAAGTCCAACCTATGTCTCAGTTCCCAGGGTTAGGTTAGCTCTGAGAACTGAGCTCTCTAATATTAGCCAAAGTTCTTGCATATTTAGGAACAGGTCTGCTCAAAGGCAAGAGGATAAACTAGCTAACTTCCAGGCTTTTAAGGCTATGAAAATGTTACATTAATAAAACATTTTTTTCCCACAAATTAAGTATTAATTTACTCTAAGTTTGTAGCCTGTAGGTGGCAGTGTGTTCCTTCTCTATGCGTTGCCAGATGCCAGGCTTCATTTACTGACTGGCTGGGAAGGCTGCAGTGTACATGGCATTAGAGATTATGCCACCTACCACTGGCCTGGGATGGTGACTCCAGGGATAGTGGGATCGGATGATGAGATTTTGAATTCTGAGAACGGTATTGTCTCTGATTTTGACGCATGAGGGTTTTTACAGTTTTTTAAAAAATATATTTTCATTTTTTACTTTAAAAATATCAATTAGTTACAATTTTTTCCTTTGTACAAAGTTTTCAGACTCAAGCATCTGTGAGTAGCCAGAAACCAGAGACACAGAGGAATGTAAGTGCTGTGATGCTATGACTGCACTGTAAGAGAGCATTCTTCACAGAAGAGGTTTCTGGCTGCCAAGGCTTCCGTTTATTGGCAAAAGTTAAGGGCGAGGAGGAAGAAAGAGAGAAAAATATTCTAGAAACCAAATGGCAGAAATGCCAGAGGAAGAGACAAACAAGTATGTGATTGTTCATTAACTCCCGCCAATGATTCGGTATGAACTCGCTGTCTCCGTATGACCCCGGACTTGGCTACAAGAGTTCCATTTTGTCACCAGTCATTGACGCAGTGACAGCATCCTCACTCTGCCTTCAGTCTTGGGGTGAAATCATTGCAGGGGTGTGGAATGAGCACTCAGAGACATCCAGCAGTCTCTCTCCTTCCTCCCCAGATCCCACATCAGTCTCTTCGGCTACCTTGCTTTCTCTGAACTGATTCAGCCACTGCTGTGCCCACAGAGGGAGCCCTGGATTCCTGACAATCTCTGTACTCTCCTAAACCATGCAGAGTGATTTCATTCCATCTCCACTAATCTTCCTTGGCTCTAACCAACTTACTCTTATTAAAAAACTGTTACCTCTAAATTTCTGACAGAAGTAGATTTCAGCTGTTCGGGGATATCGGATCCCTTCCTCTCTTCATCTCCCTTCTTCCTTCAGCCTCATCTCCCTCCACTCCTGCATCGACTGGAAACCCCAAACACTTTCAAATGATCTCATACATTTGTTCCTTCTGAACAACATATTATTTATTTTTTAAGGTTAAATATCCATTTAAGGGGCGGAGAGATGGCTCAATGGCTAAAAGCACTGCTGTTCTTGCAGAGGACCCAGGTTTGTTTTCCAACACCCATATGATGGCTAACAACTATACTTAACTCTAGTTGCTGGGGATCCAATGTCCTCTTCTGGCCTTCTGCAGGCACAAGGCATACACGTGGTACATTACATGCATGTATCCATGTGGGTAAAACATCATACACATGAAGTAAAAATATAATAAAAATCTTTTAGGAATCAAAAGGTCACTTTATAACGTAATTTCCGTATGCCCTGCACTATACTGGCTGTGAGTTTAATACAGCCTTTAGCATAATAATCTGCCTTTAGTATGCTCTACTGTGATGTGCTTCTACGCCCTCCAATGTGATATCTGTGATTGTTTGTCACTTCTGACTTGCAGCCCCTGCCTCACTTTGTTCCACTGCCCACCGAAGTTGACTGATGTCGTAATGATAATGACTGTTTTTTCCTAAGCATTTAAATTTATTTCTTAGTCAGAGAATAGATATGTATTTGTTTTTAATTTTAAATTTCTTCTTAGTAATTAAATCTGTTCTTTAACATTTTTGAACATTTATAACCTGCATTCTGATTACTCTCATGCACAGACCCCTCCTCCTCCCAACATATTCATGGCCTTTGGTTTTGTTCTGTGACCTGCTGAGCTTAACTAAGGTCTTCTATGTGACCATGGTTTGGAACTATCCGTTGGAGGCTGGTGGGCTCAGCAGTGGGTACATAGCTAAAGACAGTGACAGCCCCTCTCCCAGAACCCATCAATAGTCATTAGTTCAGCAGGGAGGGGAAGGGCCCCAGGAGCCCCTCTCCCATCCATAATTGATGGTTGACAGGGTGGGTCTTATGCAGACTAGTGAAGGAAGCCACAGAGAGAAAAAGGGAAGGGAGACGTGACTGTTTTATTCTTTGTATCCCTGAGACCTACCATAAAGATGGGTAGTGGACGATAAATAAGTGTGGGGGGCTTTTAATCAATTAGCCTATTCAAGACACTACTTTCTTCCGTTCCCCAGAGAAGCCCTCCCTTTCTCTTTCAGACTTTCCCCGTCTCTGCATTATTCCATTTGGCAAGTCAATAAATAGCTTGACTTCTACAAGCGATAGGTTGGTATGAAGAAAAAGGCAGGAAATGTTGAAGAAAAAAAGCATGAATAATAATGACTGTTCTTTTATTACTACCGCTAAAACGCTAGTTTCTACAGATCCCTGAAAGTTACCCAGATTCCTCCTCAGAGCATTCATAGATGGTTTCATCCACCCCTTTGGACATCCTAGATTAAACTGACCTTTCTTTAAGTATCACAGTTGAAGTAAATTAAAATTATTTTCTTCTTTCTCTTTTCTGCTTGACTTCTTTCCCTGCTGTGTGTTATATTTTGCTAGTACTGTAGCTTTCCGTAATCTGTTTCTCCTGATACTCTGTGGGTTAGATAGGTGCTTGGGCCAAGTCTGTGGCCGGTATCAACACCATAAACATTGTTTTTAGAATAAAATGAGTTTCGCATTTCAGCAGCTGACCGAAAAGTGAACTTTTTGAACAAGCCCCTGTCTTAATGTGAGAAATCTGGCCCTGATATATCTGGCATCATCAAGCCAAGTCTTCAGTTCTTCCATTATGTCACATGCCCAGGGCAGAGCATGGCCTGAAGGCCTGTGTGTCCTAAATGGTGTTGGAGATTTCATGCTCCTGGAGAGCGTACAACTTTGGTTCTTTCCAGTGATGGGCCTCTTTCAAGAAATGGGTAACTTTCAAAGATCTGTAAACACTGTAGACCATTACTCTTTAAACAACACATGCATCGTATACCTTGTTTTATTTGTGTTAGATTTTAAAAATATAAGTGTGAATGTATTTATTGGTCACATATAAGTAGCATGTTTATAAACATATACAGTGTGCATAAATTGAAAGTATCTGGCAGTGTGGTTGGCAGTGGTTAGAAGTCAGCCTAATCAGAATGTGGAGTTTGTCTTTAACATATTCCTCTTGCTCTAGGTACTCAGATAAGGGTTTGCTACATTCTAGATACATGAAGCCCAAATTCTCCACATTTATTTTAATCTGTAGACCCTGGCAGTGAGTAAGGGAGAGTGCTCCCTGAGTGCTCATTTCTGGTTGCTCTACATGTACTGCCAGACTTCTACATTTTTGTCAATAAAGTGAAAACAAGATAGTTGAGGTTGCAATGTGCACCTCCTGTTGATGAAATTGGACACACTTTTGTACTTTTATTGGCCATCAGTATCTCTTCTTCCATGAAACGCCTGTTCATATATATCCAATTTTAATGGGCTTATTGGTTAATTTTAGGAATTATTTATGTATACTATCTATTAACCCTTTGCCAGTTAGAATGTGTGGCAAATGTCCCCCACTATCCATGAATCATGTTTTAATTTCTTTATAAAATTATATTAATATCTGACTACTTGCTATATGCATTTACAGAGAGAGAACGTAAGTACCACTGCAGAACAACAGGGCTCTTTTATATCCTGATGTTTGGCATATAACTGGGGTTATTTAGTAGGTTAGAATAACATGTAAACAGGGAGGGCCTTGTACTCACTATTTACATCCTATGTACAGGGAATGCTTGATTGGTGCTGTCTGATTGTTCCAAACAAGAGGGAAATGGAGGCAAACTGAGCGTTCTCAATTTGTATTATGAGACAGTTATATCTCAACACCTTTATGTTTCCACTTGGAGCAGTCTTTTTAAAAACTTTTATCCATTACTTTTATTTTATTTGTATGACTGTGTTGCCTATGTGTATTAATTGTACTTGTGTCATGCAATGCCCATGGAGGTCAGAAGAGGGCATCAGATGCCCTGGGACTGGAGTTAAAGACAGTTGTTAGCCACCATATGGGTGCTGGCAATCCAGTCCCTGTTCTCTGAAAGAGCCTCTAGTGCTCTTAACCTCTAAGCCATCTCTGCAGTTCCCACTTTGAACATTCCTGCCACCCCCCCAAGACTGAAAAAAATACAAGATAAAGACTGGCAGCTATACAGTTGAAATGATGCGGATGATCGCAGTTTCCAAACATGCTCTCTCTTCCTGGCACCCCTTTAAAGTACATCCTTCACCATTTTGTTCCGATATGTATACTGTTTACTTATGTGCTTCCCCCACTCTAGAGCAGATTATATGCCCCCATCAGGTGTTTGTCTTTCGTTGGTCACTATGTCCTGTCAACTAGTGGCTCTCAAAACAAAATAAAATATCAAACAAATACCCCAAACTCACTGGTTATATAAACAAATCAGGGCTCATGTTTATTTGTCCTGTCCTTTCCCATCCCTGTGGTTATTACCTCAGTTTGTTGTTTAAAGGATGATATTTCTCTGTGTTGTTTCAGATGATCACCTCTACCTCTTCTATTTAGAAGATTTATCATCTATGGTTAAGATAAATATATTTTGATTTTTTGTCCTGTTCAATATGTTGAAAAAAAATTCAGTGGCTTGGACAATGCCATTGATACCATCCTGATCAAATATGTATGTGTGGGGGATGGGAGTAAGACTGGAGGAGCCCAGCAATATAGGTATAAAGTAGGTATACGTAAACTTATACCCCCAGTTGGGTTCAAACAGCAGTGTGAATTGCAGATGAGAATTTCTATGTCAGTGGTAGACTGCACTGTTTGGTATACTCTAGGTTAACCGATTCTTATTCAATGGGTGTCCCAAATCTTTCATTACCTTTGGGTTAACTTACATTTAATTCAGCAAACTGTGGATAACCCATAGCAGTGCAAAAAAGTTCTTATCTAGAGCCTTGCAGAAAAATTCTGTTTCATGAAAATTCAAGTTACACTGTTGAATAACTAATTTTAAATCCATGTGTAAATTCATTTCAGTCTTCTTAATCTACAAGTGTGTCTATTCTGCAGATTATTTTTCAATGGGTAGAAATAGCTGGATAGTTCTTTCTCTAAATACTGAGTCAAATAAAGTCTTTAATGAATTTGTATCATGTGTTTACAGGACAGTCTTGGATTCAGCTCACTTGGAGAGTTATCTTGTAACAAAATAGAGAAGAAAACTCAAGTGACTAACTCCGTATGTGGGAAACATCTGAGGTCACAGTGAGCAGCCAGCGCCGTGTAAGTCAGCAGTGCGCCGTGGCTGAGCTTTGGTTGTTGGGATATTATGTATTTCATTTAGATTATTATTCTAACTCACCGGTCAACTTTTTTTAGTTTTAATCCAGTATCTGTTTTGATAATTGTTATAAATCCTCTTTTAAAATCTGGTAGTGAAAACCATTGCGATTTTCTTCATTTACAAATTACTTCAGTATTCTTGATTGTTTCCCATTCTAGTTGATTACATTGTGGGTTTATCAGTGTCCATAAGGTCTCATTTTGGTTATTAGTTTTGCATAAAATCTATAAATATTTGCTTAGGAATTGTTATCTTTGCTAGTAATACTTTGTCTTTCCAATAAGAATAAGAATATATATATATATATATATATACAATTATTCCTCTCATTTTTATTTCTCTCATTAGGAGGTTTTAGATTTATTTGAATAATTAAATCATTATATCTTGAATTAAATAAAGATACATCTAATGGCTTCAGTTTTAATAGAATTTTTTACTGTGTCTCTAGTTATTTATCATGGGTATAAAAGAATAGAATTATTTATATCTATTTTTTTCCTAAAAATCAAGTTTTGAGAAAAATTTATTGTATTTTTATCAAATGAATACTGCCAGCATTTTGTTGTTGTGAGCAGGTAAAAATGGACTAGGCATCCTTATTTTGAAAACAGCCTCCAATCATCTGGAAAAAAAAAAACAAAATGAGAAACCCTTAGATTCCCCTCTCCTATTGTGGAGAGTTTGAGTAAAGGGTGTCGTACTTGCTTTCTCCGCATTATTATTTTGGGATAAGACAATTTACACCTTCAGTTGAATCAGTGTCAATGTATGTAGGTCAGGGTCAGGACTTCCCTACCAAGGATCCTGTTCCTTGGGAGTGAGCAGCAAGCAAAAGAGATCTAGAATCTGAAAATACACTCAAAAGATGAACCAGAATAACCCTTGCCCTAAATGCTAACATGCTTCCATTTTCTTCTCTGCTTGTCACCATCTGTCTTTAATGATCACTTTACTCAGCTTCCTCTGAACATCTTTAGTTTGGTCTAAATTTCACTTGTTTGACCTTTAGAATTAGGAATGTTTTCCAACCCTCCGTTTCCTCATTTGTAAAATAGTGTTACACAGTGTTTTGCATGTCTCTTTGTGTGATTGTTTGAATCAGATAAAACATTAAGAGTGGTTGGTTTAAAGGATCATCTCAACTAAATTAAATAAAAATATGTCCCATCCACTTTACAGTTGCTCTGGTTCCTTGTAATTACAAAAGGGCGTAGATTTGGCAACATGGCTCACTGGGTAAGCTCACTTGCCATTACTAAGTCTGAAACTGTGAATTCCATACCGAATGCCTGTTTCCCACATGGTAGAAGCAGAAAATTGACTTCTCCAAGTTGTCCTTTGACCTCCATGTGTACTGTTTCAAACACACACACACACATAAATAAATATAATAATAAAAATAAAGCTACAAATATGAATGAAATACAAATACAATCTCCTAGAGAAATGAGACTCAAATCCACATGTGTACATGAATCTCCCACTGTTGTGTTGTTACAAATGCAATTTAAGGAGTCTAGGATGGAGCCTGAGAGTCTTCATTTTAACAGCTCTCAACTGTGGCCCATATTGTAAGAGGCTGAATCCCAAACTCTTGACGGGGCAAAAAGCTATATACATTAGACACAGTGTCAACTCCAGCCCGCCCGGCAAAGCCCAAAAAACAAAACTAGATATCATTATATCCAAAACTATATATCCTTCTGAATATTCTGTACATATCTTCTTATACATAAATTTATCACTAGTCAGAATATTTTTTAATTTGTAGACAAACCACATGCTTTATGTTTGTCATAATATTAAAGGCAGCCCTCATTAAGTACCAATCACGCCCCCAAGACAATGAGAGTGATTCTTTCCAACATGGTAAGAAGCTTGCCTTGGGCTGAATGTGTTACCGAGGGACCTGCCACAAAACAAGATTAAATGCAGTCGCCTTGCAGCTCACTGATTCTTTTGGTGTCCCTCTCTTGGGGACGCAGCTACTCCACTCTTCGTCTTGGTGGTCTGGATCACCGCGTGCTGCTTCCATGTTCAGACTCTTCCTGCTATCAAAACTGCCTGCTCAATCCGTGTCTCCTCCAGTTGGAGCGACTGTAACAGCCTCTTCTCTCAAAGACTCCACTTGAACCCTGACTTCAGCTGACTTACTGCTTGTTGGTTACAGGAGCGACTCAGCCACCTCCCTGGCTGGGAGCCTTCCCTGCCGTGGTCCCAGTCAATGGGTTCCTTCCCTCCTGCCCGCCTCTCCCTTTCCCGTTCTTCCCAGGAGGCAGGCAGATCCTGCCCATCTCGAGCGCAGCTCCCCTTTCTGTGGACTTCCTCCAGCCTTCTCCTGTGAGCCCCTCTGTAAATTGTTTGTGCTGCCTCTTGACAATGAACTCCTTGTTGCACATCTTATTTCTGGGTTTCAATGACTTCTCCACTGCTTCTCAGAACTTATATGCAGCATTTTTTAAGACTTGATATCTTGGCTCCTCTATACAAAAGTATCTTGAAATTAAGAGTTTTATCTTGTATGCTTTTTATGATAGTCTCAGACAAGTAAATGTTTATAGAATGTTGATATGATAAATGGATTTTAAGAATCTCCAGGATGAATGCAAGAGGCCATTCAGCTAAAATGTTAATTGGAGCGTCTGCTGAAATGACTGAAGAGAAAAATAATTTTAGAAATCTGGATGAGGCCAGTGAATTTCTTTCTAAACATATTCCGGAGCCGATCGCTGGTTGCCTCTCTCCCTGGGTCATTTCGATGCCATGGTAACTGTGCCCTCAGTTGTAGTCCAGCTTCTGAGCTGCCAAGTAAGGAAGAATGACGGGGGCGGAGAGGCGTGTTCTTGGGGCTTCGTGGCTGGCCTCATTCCACCCCTCCCCTTCTACGGAGAAGTAGGCTACCTCTCCAAGGCGCACAGGCTGAAGCTGGGAAATGAAGTTTAGCTAGGGGAGGGCACAAGAGAAAGCCTGCCCCTCCTCTGAGGAGCTAATGTCTGGAACGCTCCTCTGGACCCTCCGTCCTACTGTGCAGGGCACACGGTCTGGCTCTGTCTCCCAGCCTTCTTTGGCCACCTTCTAGAGCTAGGCTGGAGGGCAGCCTGTCTGGTTCTCCCCCTGCCCCAACCCCCTGAGAAAGAGGTCCTTGTCATTCCTTTAGATAAGGTAGAGCAGGGCAGGCTTCCAGCCCAGGGGGCAGCCAGTCTCTGAATCCTCATTCACCAGCTCCCTCTCAGCTACAGTTTAGGACTTTGTTTCGTGGCACTGATTTCATATCACTCTTTCTTCCTTCCTTCTACTCCCAAACCTGTCTACGGAACTTGAAGTGTAGCTTCAGTAAGAAAGGCTACGTTTTAAATAGCTCCCTTTGATTACTGGTGTTTGACATATTTCAGCTTTGAGAAGTTCTAACTACCACCCAGGAAAATGACTGGGAAGAAGTCAGCTTTCTTCTCTTCTTTGTTCCTGCTGGCAGTCATAAGACTGACAGCCGCCATGTTCCCCGAGGAGGCAGGACTGGACTTCTGCCGAACACTCCGGCCCTGGTGACCCCACTCAAGGGCTTGGCTTTTCTTTCTTCTGTCGGTTCCCTTCCCTGAACCTCAGAGGCCGTTCCTGGAAAGATAAATGCTCACAGATGTCATCCCATCTTCTAGCTGGTGGGAGAGTGGGGGAACAGGAATTACAAGAATAAGAAAGACTGAGAGATTGAGAGGAAAGACTGAGCCAGGCTAAACGGCAATATCTGGATCTCCATCACTCAGAACCTTCATTTAGCCAGGAACAGCAGCCTTGGGGACACAGAGGACCATGTGGGAGGAGCTGAAGGTAGAAACAGGAGAATGTCTGTTTCCAGAATTGGGCGGGGGTTGGGGGGTGGTAGGGTGGGGAGGTCTCAGGCTCTCCTGAAGCCCAGGAGCAAGATCTAGACCTTTGTCCCTCCAAAGAGACCTCCTTTGGATAATTCTCTTAGGTGATATTTGATATTAACTGCAAGAATAATAATGACATGGCTTCTTTAGAATATTCATGAAATGATCTGAGAGATGCTGAGAAATAACTTTCCACTCGCCCCCTCCCCAAAGACCAATAAAGAAGGAAACTAACTCTTTATCACAGAGCCTGAAATTGCATGGGAGGGGTTCTGTGTAGTTATCAAAGTCATGCCTCTTAGGGGAAGGGAAGAAACTTATTCAGAACTCTTTGAAGATTTGGAAAATTATGAAAATGCAATCAACCTTCCCTGGTTACATCATAAACCAAAATAAATTCCAGACTGTTATAATATCTGAATGTTAAAAGAAAAAAAAAAGATATAAGAAAGAATAAAGATAAATATTTACTGGATTGTAAGTTAGAAAAACTCCATAGCAAAGGAAGAAGATATGGAGTGGAAGGGATAAGGAGTTGGTTATACAGGAAGTTAATTCATTGTGCCCAAATGGATTAGAAATACATTTAAATATTACATGCCAAATTGGGAGAACGTGCAGTAAAGAATATAAATGTCTAAAGAGCTTTTCTAAATCAATATGAAAAACTTCTAAGACTTTCATTGGAAAATTGGTTAAAAAAAGAGTTAGGAATTATACATGAATAAATGTTCAGTTTTGCTAGCAGTCAAAAATGCAAAATAAAATGAGGGGGCTACAATTCATGTAAGAAGCTGACATTAAAACAGCTGAAGGGAACTTGGTGATGAGATAGAAACTTCTAAATTCTGGGCAGACATTTCGTCTGGTTGTCTCTAGAAAGTTATTTTAGAATTAAACATCAAAAACTCAAATAGTGTGGACATGCATATAAATAGATGGTATTTAAGATAGGGTCTTATGTAGCCAAGGCTAGCTTGAACTCACTGTGTAGCCAAAGACGGCCTTAAACATCTGACCTGCGTGCCTCTACCTGCCAAGTGCTTGAATTACGTGCATGGGCCATTATGACTCGGTTTTGTGGTTTTCTGTAGTGCTGGAGATGGAACCCAGAGCTTTGGGCGTGCTAGGCAAGCAGTCTCCCACCTGAGCCACATCCTGACTCCCCATTTATAAAAGAAAAAATTAGAAGTAGCCAAATTATATAAGGCTGGGAATGGAATGACTGAATCAGTAACAAAAAAAAAAAATGTGTGCTGCACTAATAGAAAACCATATAAAAATATAACACCGGAAATGAGAAAAATACCATATATATATTTTTTGTATTAAAAATAAGAAAAATGGATTAAATGTATCAGCATCTGTGTATTAGTTTTCTATTGCAGCTATGACAAATTGCCACCGACTTAATGGCTTAATATATACAGGATAGTTTACTATTTTAAAGTCCCGGCATGCATCTCAATGGGCTTAAGTCAGTGTCTGCTGAGCACTATTTCCCAGAGGCTCTGGGGTAGAATCCATTTCCTTCCTCATTCAGAATTGTTACTGTTTTTGTTTGTTTGTTTGCTTTTCCTTTGTTCATCTGATGAAGCTTCAGAGTTTTGAGAAGCTACTCAATTTCTTTGGTTGTGGCCCCTCCATCTTCAAAGCTAGCAATGTGTTCCGTCGGGTTCCACAGCTACTTCGGCATCTCCTTTTTCTAGCTTACATCAATGACGAAGCAGGTAAAAATGTCTCTCCCCTATATTTTAAGACTCATACTGTTAAACCATGCCCAGCTGGAATTTCCAGAATGGAACCCTGCCTTCCATCTTGGGGTTCAGAACCTTAACCTTGTAAGTAGTAAAACCATGTAAGGTAATGTGTTCACATGTTCACAGGTTCTGGAGATAAAGTATGGACATTTTTGGAGACCATTATTTTTTCTGTCACTTTATATAAAAGCATGTTACAAATATATACGCATAGATCTAGCAGAAGGACCAAAAGTACATTAGGAAAATGTGATTATTTATGAATTTATGAACTAAGAGTGATTTTTATTTTAAATTGTTTGTTTGTTTTTCATGAGTGTATTGCCTGCATATCTATAAATGCATCTGTGTCATGTGATGCCTATGGAGGTCAGAACAGGGTGTCAGATTCCCTGACAGTTGTTAGCTGCACGTGGATGCTGGAAGGCTTATCCAAAATAAAATATGCATAAACATGGAAAACTAGAATCTTCCAACTTTAGAAAAAAATAGATGGAATAATAGAAAACAGGAAACAGGAAAGGATGGGGGTTGTGGTTCCAGGAGCTGAAGTTTTAAGAGGAATAGGAGGACTGGGGAGAGGAGAGAGTGGGGTGGATTAGCCAAAACTAAGGGTAGATGAGGAAGGTTTATGGAAATCCACTAATTTGTAAGCTAAATAAAAGACATATAATGTGTTCTTCTGAATGGCCATATTTTCAGGCTACCTTCTAAATATTTGTATTTATATTCATACATTTGTGTTGCTCTTGGTTTGGGTCAGAAAAACTTCTTTGTGCAGTGGGTAATGGCTAATGTAGAGGCTCATAACTGGTCAAAGTTTCAAGTGTAAGTAACTGTGAGTACTGAGTACTGCTGAGTGCTATGAATGTTCAGCTGTGGGTGCATCATCTGTTCCGACCTCCCCCATCTAAGGAGGGGAGAGTGTAGAGAGTTAAAAGAGCTGGAGGTTGAGGCAGAGAACTTTGAAATGTTGACTTCTGGACATGACATGGCTGTTGAACGCATCCACTCACAACATTTGTCTACCTGCACAAGACTGCACAATATAAAGCCAATAAAAATTCCAGCACGAAGGAGGGAGGGACTCCTGAGGCCAAGGCCAACTCTTCATGAAGGAGCTATTGGTAATTGATGGCCTCTGAGGGAAGGAGAATCACTGTCTTTGGGGGATATGGCCACTGGTAGGTTGCTCACACTCCAGGGGATGGCCCCACACTCATGTGCATTTGGTCAGTACTAATTAGAGTCAGGGTGTTATTAATAACAACAACAGAAAAGGAAATGAAGTCGGGAGGGAAACTGGGTGCGGAGCACTGGGAGGTAGTGGTGTGCTGGGTGCGCAGCACTGGGAGGTAGTGGTGTGCTGGGTGCGCAGCACTGGGAGGTAGTGGTGTGCTGGGTGCGCAGCACTGGGAGGTAGTGGTGTGCTGGGTGCAGAGCACTGGAGGGAGGTAGTGGTGTGCTGGGTGCGCAGCACTGGAGGGAGGTAGTGGTGTGCTGGGTGCTCAGCACTGGGAGGTAGTGGTGTGCTGGGTGCGCAGCACTGGGAGGTAGTGGTGTGCTGGGTGCGCAGCACTGGGAGGTAGTGGTGTGCTGGGTGCAGAGCACTGGAGGGAGGTAGTGGTGTGCTGGGTGCAGAGCACTGGAGGGAGGTAGTGGTGTGCTGGGTGCAGAGCACTGGAGGGAGGTAGTGGTGTGCTGGGTGCGGAGCACTGGAGGGAGGTAGTGGTGTGCTGGGTGCAGAGCACTGGAGGGAGGTAGTGGTGTGCTGGGTGCAGAGCACTGGGAGGTAGTGGTGTGCTGGGTGCAGAGCACTGGAGGGAGGTAGTGGTATGCTGGGTGCAGAGCACTGGAGGGAGGTAGTGGTGTGCTGGGTGCTCAGCACTGGAGGGAGGTAGTGGTGTGCTGGGTGCAGAGCACTGGGAGGTAGTGGTGTGCTGGGTGCAGAGCACTGGAGGGAGGTAGTGGTGTGCTGGGTGCTCAGCACTGGAGGGAGGTAGTGGTGTGCTGGGTGCTCAGCACTGGAGGGAGGTAGTGGTGTGCTGGGTGCAGAGCACTGGGAGGTAGTGGTGTGCTGGGTGCTCAGCACTGGAGGGAGGTAGTGGTGTGCTGGGTGCGCAGCACTGGAGGGAGGTAGTGGTGTGCTGGGTGCGCAGCACTGGGAGATAGTGGTGTAAAGATACAACGAGAGTACATTGCACAGATATGCAAATTCTGCAAAGAATAACTAGAAAATATTACTTTTTAAATTCCTTATGATTCTTTTTAATTTTACTAAAATCTGAGAAAAGTTTAACACGGTGATTGGCCTGGGTTTGCAGCTTACCAAGGGAAGCAATTACCACATTGGTGTGAACTAGTCCATGAATTTCCTCTTCAAAGGGAGCTTCTAAAGAGAAACTCCAAGGAATGATGACCTCCTACTAAATTTGAGTGCTTCTTTTACTGTGCAGTGGCTACTCACAAACATTCTTTGGGTTTTCCTACAGTCTTAGACCTTTCCTAGAAGGTACTTATTCAGTACATGAGTGTTGCTCTGAAGGACAGACACTTATGTCTGGGCATGATTATTGCTGGTGATGGCCCTCGGGTGAGATCAGAGGCCGTGTATTGGTATGTGCAGGTGGCAGATAAGGAAGGAGATGGCATTTTGCTGAGACTAATGGATTAAATAAACTCGGGTAAGAATGAGAGTCTCTGATCAATACTGTAAGATTCTACTGGGTACTGAGTATATTGTCCTTTTTCTGCTCCTTTGACCCTAGGTCCATATTTGGACCATGATGTCATCTTGCTCTGCCTTTCTCTAAGTTCAGTGTGCATTAGTACAGTCCTCTACTAATCACCAAAGGTACTTTTTTCCCCAGGCACCACTGCCTCTTTCACCCAGCCCTCTGCCATCCCTGCTCTGCTGCATGTGGTTGCTGGTCTATGTCAATACTGCATCATCCATGTTTATTCTCCACTCCAGAGACCATGCAACTCAGTGCTAGATGCCATATTGATGTCCTCTCCCTTCCAATATAGATTTTCTGATAGATATTTTCCCTACTCCCTTAGCACCTCTGGGTCCTCCATTCCCTTTGAATGGTCTTGTATTGCTTTGGGACTTTGCCTGTGTGATGAGAGTGGTGGTGAAAAAGAAAAAGAACAGAGAGCAGAGAGGTCTGGAATAACTGTGTCAACTACTCAGAGCATTCCTTTGCCGAGAAGACTCTCTCACATTTTCCCCAAGCCAAATAACCTGCTTCTCACAGCCAAATTTAATAGACACTTCCAGTAGAGAGTGACTATCCTAAGCTTAAGAGCCATTAACTCTAGCTTTAATACTAGATGGAAGGGATCATTCCCTGGGCCTGTATGTAGTCATCACACCATATTTGGCTTTCCTTGCCTCCTTGCCTGGCTCTTTTATTTTCTTCACCACTACTCTAGAATCTTCTCTTTTAGCTCTGTGTTCTGTCCATCCTGCTTTGCCCGAACTCCTTCTCCTCTTCCCTGTTCTCTCCTCCATTCCCTGCTTGTAGAGAAAGGGTGCAGCCCACGTGGCTGGGCCCATAGTCTATTCATTTGCTGTACAATATCAATTTCTTTTTTTTCCAGTTTATTTCACATAATGGTCCAAATGTGCCCTAATATTCACAAGGATCCTCCAATAACAGTAATAGCAGTGCTATTATTGTTATGACTTTCACTAGTATATCATGATTGTTAATACATGTACACTATTATGAACAACAATATTATTATTAGCAAATACTGCTATAGTATTTAATATATTCCAAACTATCCAGGGTGTAACAATGATTAAATCACTGACTCTTCCTGTTAACCCTAGGAATCATTATTACCTTTCCATTTATGGAGTCATAAAGTGTTTGAGGAAGGCTTGGTGGTCGGCGGTGGGGCTGGGACTTGACTCTGAATGGCAGTCTGTGTTCTAGACCTATCAGCTGCTTCACATACATGTATTTCCATTCCTAGTCTCTCAGTGGACAATTTCTCTTTTGATGCCACCGAGAAAATCAAGGCATGTGACACCTGACTTCTAACCCATCTGCTCTTTCTATACTTTTACTTTTGCTCTCCAAGACCATTCTTCTCCCCTCACTTCAGGCTCAGAAAGCGATGTTTTCCTGCCCCATTAGGCAGATTCCTGCTGGGTCCTTGGCCCCAGCTCTCTCTAAGGACCCTCATTTACAATTAACTGTTTATATTCATTTGTAGGATCCTTTCCTCTCAAAGCCTTCAAATATGCATTGGTCCCTCTCATCCAAAAAAAGGTCTGAGCCTTTGCCAGTTGAGCCCATAAGGATATGTCTTCTTTTTACTTTCCCAGACCATGTCCCTTTGCCAGGTGCACATTTGGAGCCCCACGTGTCATCTTTGGGCTCCATATCTTGCCTTCCTTTTGCTGACTTCTGGCTCCTATTTGTATTCGGGGCACTATTGTCCCAGGGGGTTGGTTAGCTTATTCCTGCCTTGTCTCCCATAGATGATTAAGTCCCCTTAAAAACAGAATTCATTCATGCCTCCATCAATTAATTAGGTAGTTAATGGTTTCGTTAAAGCACTTTATCAAATGTCTAGTATATATCAGAGACCCTGCTAGGAATTAAGAACCCAAATGAATATGGCCGCCCACTCTTAAAATTGGGGCCTGCACTGACAGAGAGTAGCTAGCCACTAGTTGTAACACAATGCCCAAAGTTTTGATGGAGCATCTGTATATAACAGGTACTGTGTAAAAAAAATTTTTTTTAAATAATTTTTTTAAATGTTTGAGAATTTCATATGTATTATATTCGCATTATTTCTAGTCCTCTTCTCATTCTTCCCGTATCCTTAACTCCCTCACAATTTCTTGACCTATTCTTTGATTATTATTGTTACATATACACACATGCATTTATAAATATACATATAGTTATATATAATGCACTGAGTTCATTTAGTCATGCTCATGTGTACCTGTGTTTTGGGCTGCACACTTGGGATTAGATAACCTCTCAGGGAGCTAGGCCCTGGAGAAAACCGCTTCTTCCTCCCTCAGCATTCACTGATTGCCGGTAGCTCTTCTTGAATTGGGACCCCATAAAACTGCCCCCAGCTACCTTGGCATGTCAACTGGCCATAAAAAAAAAAATCTTACATCATTTAAACTTTATGTAAGGGGAGTATTATCCACAATTTAATGATGAGGCAAGTGGCACATACAAAAGCTTAACTTGCCCAATGTTGTATTGCTAAACATGAGATAAGAGATTTCAAGTCTGCTTGTGGTCTAAATTGGATCATGCTTCCTATCATAAGCTATGTACAGGATGGATGACTTGAGAGCACAGAGGACAGACATTTGCGAATGACAGACATTTTACAGAATCTTATATGGATCAAACTTGCATCTTGGAGGAAGAAGGCCAAAGGGACCCACCAGCAGAAACAGCAGGCTGCAGAGTGATGCAGAACACAGAGTGTGAGGAACTGCAGCACTTCTGAACCGGGACCTTAGCATACAAATAAGGAAGACTGGAGCGATAGTGAGGCTCCTTGGTGGTTTCACAGTAAAAGTCTTATCACAAAGTTTGACATCTTATGTTTTATACTAAACGTTATATTTCAGTGCTTAGCAAAGAGATCATATAATCAATTGTATAACTAATCTTTCCCAAACTGAAATAACAGGTGTGTATCACAGACTGAAGCAGAGCCTATGACTTTCTGATGAGCTAGAATATTTTAGCACTTTTTAAAAACTATTATTATATAGCGTTCTGCGTCTTCTGTTTTTACAGGGAGCAATTCTGTCATTTCTTCGGCAGTTTGAGCTTTTTCCTCCTTGGGAAAATGGAAGATGAGGTAATTCAAGTAATTTCTTATTGTGTTTGGCAATAATACCAAAGATACTTAATCTGAAGAACTGACAGACAGATTTGGCAGATCTGATCCAAATGACTGTGGTCCCGGGTGGGGTCTGGGCAACTTCCAGGCAAGGGTCCTAGTGCTCTGCACCCTTGAAGAATGAGTATGGGTCTTCCCTGTGATCCCATTAAAATGGCCTGACAGCTTTGGTAGGTACAGCCTCAGGCTACAAAAGCATCCCAGGCTTCCTGCTTCAGAGGTTATTGCTTGTCCTCTCCTCAAGGTATTGACTGACAGGATCCAAATCTCTGCCTTCAGTATGCAACCCATGAAAGCTTGCCTACTGCATCTTGACTTGGTCATGAACTTGAGTATCAGTCAAATCTCTCTAACTTGCATTTGCTGCAACCCAGTCGCACAGGATAGCAATTAAACCAGGACCAACAAGGAAGATCATGTTTGGATGACTACAAGTCTATAACATGTTAAGTAACTTTCTGAGTCTCCAAGAAAGCTGATTTTTTAATGTGTATGCATGTATTGCCTGCATGTATGTGAGTGCACCCATGTCATTCAATGCCCACAGAAGACAGAAGAGGGCATTGGATTCCCTGTAAATGGAGTTTTGTATAGTTGTTAGCTGCCATGTGGGTGCTGAGATTAGAACCTGGGTCTTTTGCAAGAATAGCCAGTGTTCTTGACTGCTGAGCCATCTCTCTAGCCTGAAAGCTGATATTTTTTAAACAGTTTTGAGTTTGGAAGCAGTTTCTTTCTGGGCCCAAATTAGAGCACTGAATGTTCTGTGCAACAGGTTTGGGGACACACTGTCCAGTGATGTTATAGGCAGACAGTAACACGGTTCCTACTGATTTCGGATACAGGGGAATAAGCTGCTGCACAGTGAAACCTCTTCCAGACAACTAGGAAATTGCATGTGAATTGTGCAGCAAATCTCTTTCAGCTTTTTTAAACACCTTATGCAGTTCCCGGAACCTATAACATGTGCAGTGGGATGACAGTTTGAGATAGTCACATGAGGTTCCCCATGCCAATGTTGCCAGCGCTGGAAGGTTTTTGTTTTTCATGTCTGCCTGTTGTATAGTTTGCCCATCATCAACTCAGCTTTATTTACCATAGGTACACACAGTGTTCCTCCCTTTCCTTTCCAGATTTGTTCCCTTAATGCCCAGGAAACCAGATAATGAAGCTTCCCAGAATTAAGTATAAAGGGAGAGGAAATTGGTTCTGAGAACCAGCTTGTTTTCCTCATCTACGAAATAAGCAGCTGTACCAGAACATCACTGAGGTTGGTCCAGCTCTGACATTTCATGATCCCTTGAATAAAGCAGGCAAGCTTTTATGCACTGGTTTTGGAACATCTATTTCCTATTTCCTGCTTCCAGGTCACACTCTTGTGGGGTCAGGTGGCTTAGCTTGTGCTCTCTTGAAAAGTGACATTATCTAACTCATTGTTTGTTCCTCCATTCACATTTTGTCCATTCATTTACAAATTATTGAGCATCTACTACTTGACTGGAATTCAAAGACTAATACATGATCTCCCTCTAAAATTCTTTAAGGATGTGGGTATTGATTCCTCATCTTTCTTGCAGTCATGAAACCCTGGTGGACATCGATCAAATCATATTATATTAGAAGTCATTATTTATTGAGCACTTCTGCATACCAGATTCTGTTCCCTGTGCTTACATTCCTCAAATTTCTATGGGGTGGTTATTTTCTAATTATAAGTGAAGAAATGGAAACTTAGGCCTAAGGATGAAAGGTAAATAAAGGTTCAGAAGCAGGATTTGCTCCCATTCTTCTCAAATCCAGAACCTCCATCCTCCATCCTGGAGTCACAAGCAGTGTTTGGAACCAGCTGCAGCAGCATCAAGAACCATGGCATAGAGCAACAGCTTTAGAGACTGCACCACAGGCCAATCACCATGCCAAGCTTGCTGTGTTAATTATCTCAATACTAAGGGCAGCTCCTAAGTGGGTAGTTTCATGAGCTACAGATTTCCGAGAAATTCTTTGCTTAAAAGGGCTAAATAACTTGCCCATTGGTGCTTATCTTATAACAAAATGAGACGAGGTTCAAAGTGGATTTGGGCGTGCAGTTTTATATCGTTCTTCAATTTCCTGTCTTCTGAGTGGTGGAAGAGACCCATATATCTGGATCTTTGGTAAGTGCAGTGGTCAAGTTTTAAAGGAACAGCAGGAATCTGTCTGTAGGTTAGGGGAAAGCTCACAGGTGAACTGGGGTTTGAAGGTAAGAAAGGCATCATTGGAAACCCTGGGGAGAGGCATCAAGAGTAGAAGGTGGAAAATGCCAAGACAGGAGCAAGACAAGACTGAAGAGGCAGGAAGGCAGGTGGAAATTAGAACTAAGGGATCAGGGAGTCAAGCACAGGAGTTTGACTTCACTATCATTCTGAGCCTGCTTCAGGGAGCCACTGGGTTTCAGATCAGGGTGTGCCTGAGAGAGCAATGCTGCTGGCAGCAGGGTCAGCGAAGATCCAGGATGACAAGCAGGGGCATCGGGTGTCTAGGCTGGGCAGGAGCCGGCTGAAGGGAGACTATTGGAAGTTAAACTACTGGGACCAAGGCTGAGTGTGATGAGAGGCTGAGTTGGGCAGAAATTAGTTCAAGGAATGCTTAAATAAAGAGAAAAATCAGAATACTATAAGTCTAGGAAATCCCAAGCAGAGCCTGACAAACGGGGCAAGGCGTCAGCTGTCGGGAAGTCTATCCAGAAGGCTGAGAAAGCTGGAGAGGAAGTGAAATGTGAAGGCAGAGCTGTTGACCTGAGCTGCTTTACGGAGATCCTTGACTGGAGTCAAATGCTCCAACATCTCTACACAGAGCACAAGGTGGCTGAGGTGAGACTGGGGGTGCACACGACCTAGTGCTGCAAACTGAACTGTGCTCCCCTGGAATTCATGCCTTAGAACCAAACATTTTTGGAAATAGACCATTGTGTATGTGTTTAGTTCACACCTAGTCATTCTGGATTAATGTGGTCTTTAGTCTGAGAGGACTGGTGTTCTCATGAGAAGGATGATTCTGACCCATGCACATGCATAGAGACATCTTGCGGAGATGAAGGCAGAGACTATGTTGATAGTCTGCAGGGCAAGAATTGCCAACAACCAGTAGAAGGGCCTGTTGCAGGGCCCTTCCCACACTGTGGAAGAATCCAACCCTGCTGACACCCCACATCTGTGACATGATAAATTCCTCTTGTCCAAGCTGCCTTTCTAAAGCACTGTGCTCTGGCAGCCTTGGGTAGCCCAGGCACCAAATAACCACAAATGGTCCTTAACATGGCTTCTGAGTGGTACAGGCCAACTGACTTAATGTGCTTTGGGATTAAGCCTTTCCAGGGATGGCATTTTCAGTAGCAAAGCCAGAGGAGTCATGGGAAAATTGGGCTGAGTGGTTACCCTAAGACAGTGAGCCTGTTGACCATAGTTTGTAGGTGTGAGACATTGACAAGTGGCTCAGGACAGTCAGGCAATAAACACAGCCATTGCAACCTTCCTTCTCCACCCTCCCCTCATGGAGCAAGGCCTCCACTACCACGATCAGATAAATATTTAACAAATCCAGCTTTGAATGGTCATCCATATTTATCTGCCTTGACCAATCTTGTTGCCCAGCTGGGTGGTGGCACCAGGTTTTGAGACAGAAAAGGCTGGAGATGGAGAAGCCTCAACAGGCAGGTGTCAGTTACAAAGCATGTTGAATTTAAAGTGTCAATGGCAAACCCAAGGTAGAACATTGGTCAGACGAGCCAGGTAGAACAAAATCATGACTCTCAGGAGTATGCCTGCTGTGTTTTCAAAGGAAGAGAATCTGGGAGAAGCTGCTGAGGTTGCAGAGGACAAGCTCTTAGGGCAGAAAACCCAGAATTGTTGCAAACTATCGATCATGAAGCTACTAATGAGGAGGAAAGAAAGTAGGATCAGAGGGCAGATGAACACCTGGGTTTCAGGAGGCAAGCAAGGGGCAGCCTGTTGCATGCAGTGAGGAGAGAAAGTGCATATGGAATGCCTGTGCACACCGGCAAATGCGTGAATGCCACTATGTTGTTGTGATGTGAATGACACTCATTCTCTCTGCCTCCTTCAGACACTGAGATGGTTCCCCTGGTCATATTGAATTGTATCTGGCTATCTATGAGCTTTGGGAAATGGGTGGTGCCATGTGCTAGAAGCACTAAGTTTGCAGATCCATCCCTGACTTTCCTTTTTCCCTTCATTTTGTGGCTCAGGAGAGAGTTAATTTATTGACTTATGACTCAAGGAAAGAATGAATGGCAAAAGGCCCATTTCATATTGAGTGAGTTTGAGGCATCATCAAGGCCTTCCTGTCATTTTGTGGTAATTTTGTGTTTGTTCACAACTGGTAGAAGCGTATGCCCTATGTCATAATGGCTATAAGATAATACCTTCCCTTTGTAGAGAGCTTTATGCTTTGCCAAATGCCTTCACCTACATTAGCTCATAAGATCCTTGCATGACACTGATGTGAACTCTGGCATGAATCTATGGGTCTGTCATGATTGTCAGTAAGAAGTAAAATTTATTGACTTTGTAATAATTGCCATATAGCCACTTTGCAGACTCAGTAGGAGTTACATTCTCATACAATAAGAAAATGAAACTTCCATGGAATTAAGACATATTTATTTAGTCCATAATATGAGCAAAATGCTGGGCTGGGCTTTGTGTAAAGATGCTAGGCAGAGCGTATGAGGCAGGGCCTTAAGAGAAGCTTAAGATTGACTGTGGAGACAAAATGTACAAATGAGAAGTGATGACTCAGTAAGAGGCTCTCACAGGCAAACGTGTGAAACAGACACACATTGGAGGGCTGCCGTGGTTGCTTTGGAAATGTTCACTGAAGGGTATAATGAGAATGTGGGGCAGAGATGCCTTCATTCGGTAGGAGGGCAAAGGAGGTTCCCAGCAGAGCTCTGTTTACCCCTCAACAATGAACTGTACCAAACTCTGCTGTGTTTGTTGGAAAGTGTCAAAAGATTGATGCCAGTAGGCTCAGGTGAGTCTTCGAGGATGGGAGTGATACTTCCTTCTTGGTCTTTGAAGATGCCCTTGACCCCCAGCGCAGAGCTTGGATATGTCCTGGGGAAGATAGAATATTAGGTATGAACATTTTTCATACAGGCGTCAATCTAGAATTCTTTAAAAATTAGCTTGACTTGAAGGAAGAAAGGAAGAAAGTGAGGGAGAGAGAGAGGGAGGGAGGAGCAAGCAAAATGTACCCCACTTTTGGTTTAGAGTGAGGCCTCTACTTCTGTTGTAGATAGGGCGCAAAGCCTTAGTCTTCTGTGTGGTTCATGGACCAGCAGCATCAGCATGGACTCTTATGACCTCACTCCATCATACTGAGTTCTATGCTGCATATTAAGGCCATCCCCGTACACACATTTAAAAGACATTAAACATTAGGAGCTCAGCACCTCTCTATTTACTTAAACACAGCAGGGTTATTTATTTAACACACAATGGTCCTAGCCATCACAGTGCAAGCCTGATCATTTTTTATTATTATGTCTATGCATTAAAACGTAGGTACAAGTAGCAGTCCTAGGAATAGCCATCCTTCCCCCTCTTAACTCTCCACATGGCAGCAGGAACACAGTCATCATCTCGAGTTAGTCTAGGAGAAGCATACTCAATTCTACTAAGCTGGGAGGCCACTTGGTGCAAGGAGAAGGCCCTGGGCTTTGTGGTCAGATGTAGCTTCAGAATTAACTTACCTCTCAGAGACTATGTCCTTCTTTATACAACAAAGCCATAAAAACTGGTGTTTTTCCTGTCCTGTATAATTTTTTTAGCTTATTTTTCATGCAGGATAGCTTCAGTTGTCAACTTGACGTACTTGGGAAGAGGGAGCTTCATCTGGGGAATTCCTGCTATTGGGCTGGCCTGTGGCCATGTCTGTTAGGCATTCTCTCTCTTTTTTCTTTTATTTATTATTTTTATTTTATGTGTATGAATATATTGCCTGCATGTATGTAAGTGCATTGGTATCATGCAATGCCCATGGGCATCAGAGGAGGACATCGGATTCCCCTGGAACTCGAGTTCAGACAGTTGTTAGCCCTCAGGTGGATGCTTGGAAGCAAACCCAGGTATTCTGGAAAGGCAGTCCGTTCTCTTAACTGCTGAGTCATTTCTCTAGCCCTCTTACACATTTTATTGAATTTTGATTCTTGTTTTTGTTTTTGTTTGAGACAGGGTCTCTGATACCACATCTGGGCTGGAACTCACTATGTAAACCAGGCTGGCCTGGATCTCACAGAGATCCCTCTGCCTCTGCCTCCCAAGTACTGGGATTAAAGGCATGCATTGCCATGCCCAGAGCTTTTTCTTGATTGTTGAATAATGTGGGAGAGATCCCAATTCACTCTGGGTTGTATAAGATAGCAGGCTGACAGGCTGGATAGATGGCTGTGGTTAAGAGCTGACTGCTCTTGCAGAGGACCCAGTTTCATATCCTAGCACCCATATGACAGCTAACAACTATCTGTAACTTCAGTTTCAGGGACTCTGACTCTGACTTCTGTGGGCATCACACAGCAAGGGTTCACGTAAATACATACAGGCGACACATACATACACATAAAATAAAACAATAATAATAATTTTTAAAAAGAAATAGGTTGGGCACAGGCCAGAGGAGCAAGCCAGTAAGTAGTGATTCTCCATGGCTGTGCTTCAGTTTCTGCCTCCAGTTTCCTGTCCTGAGTCCCTGCCTTGGCTTCCCTTAATGATGGACTGTGAGCTTTAAGCCAAGTAAACACTTTCCTCCCCAAGTTGGTTTTGGCTACTGTTTCATCACAGCAATAGAAATCTAACTAGGCCACTATTATATAATTTCTCCATTAAGTAATACATCTAGACAAATTACTGGCATATTGAGTATTTTTTTTCCAAAAATCAAAAGCCACTAATTCCTAATATCATTCCCTACAAGCAGCATGGTATCCAACTAAGTGGCTTCCTTCTCAAGACTCAGTTTTCTCAAGCAAGTTATAAGACTCAGTGACTAGCTGAGTCTTTAAGGTCGTCCCAGGATAGAACCAGTGAATGCCTTGCGTGCAGGCCAAGTACACACAGGATGGTGTTCCCTTGCTCCACCCTCACCAGTTCCAATCCTGCCTCTCAGACCGCCATTAGCAGTCCCAGACACTTGTCTCTGGAACCAAAACCTAGCAGCTTAGAGGAGTTCTAGGATTATTCCTTGAGCTATCTATTCTTGTCTTGCAAGTTGACATCCTGGATGAATTCTACACTGTGAGAAATACTAACACAACCAGGATGACTGATATGAGGTGATGGCTCCACTGGGCATCCTTGGCTGCTAACATAGAGAGCGTGGCTGGGCTGCACCCATTTCTTGAGACATTATAATCCTACTGAGAGACAAAGTTGAGATCCTAGGGTTTAAAGTACCCAGAAACAAGTCATTCTTCATACCACAAGTGAAACGAAGCATTTACTCACGGGCTCAGTCTCACAGAAGAAATCTCGGTAATTTGTACATTATCAAATTAGGGTTGTTTTTCTTTATTTCTTCCGTTTTTTAAAAAAACAACAGTTGTGATATTCCAGCTCCATTTGGCAAAGCTGGTTAAGCAATTTTGGCTTTGGCTGGGGTTTCTTGAGGCAAGAGGTGTCAGCTTTGTGGCTGGAGCTGCTGAGGGGCGCAGCATATTGCCAAGATGGTTAATCTTGGTTCTGTCTTTCTTGCTGACATGAAGATTACACCTGAGCCACTGTGTTTTTTGGGTCCTTCCTGAGGCACAAAAACAAAACAAAAACAAAAATACAAGGAATACACAAACCCAGTGTTTGCTTCTCGGAAGGTTTGCTGGTGAGAAGGGAAATCAAGATTTGCTCGTCCCTGTGGAGGAGTGCTCATCGCTTCTGGGTTTTGCTTCTGATCTCTCGTCCTTGCTCTTTTCCATCCTCCATGCTTCACAGCTCCACCTGTGGCCCCGCAGGGTCCAAATCCCCGGAACATGCCCTCGTTCCCATTGCCTTCTCATTGGCAAGGGCACAATTAGTGGGCACCATCTTTGACTGCAAAGCAGCTTGCTTCTCTCACAGGAGCTGCTCCAGAGTGGGCACCTTTGTTCTTCCCACCTCCCACCTCTTCCTTTAGGAAGACTGGATTTCAGTTTCTAGTTGTTCTGAATTTGGAAGAAACAAAAACTCAATGTGTCCATAAATATGTATCAAGCGCTTAGCTTCTGCCTTATCAGAGGAATGGGAGAGCAGCACTCTTAAACATGGCAACACAGTATTAAGCGACCAAGAGCTTGGGCTCAGGGTCCAAGAAGAGCATGGCACAGGCTGAAAAGTGCGTGGTGGTGATGGCGGGTGGTGAAGCCTGACAGGTCAGCTGCAGAATGCAATATTGTCTTAGAAAATAGGCGAGTTTTCTATCTTACTTTAAAAAACATCTGCTTGTTATCTAGAGAGAACATGTTGATTGTTCTCCATGAAATGAAATTGATGCTATTCCTGGAGAATACTTTCTGGGTACTTTCATATCTCTAACAGTCAGTGTGGATTGCAGCAGAGTGCTGGCTCCACTGTGAGAGTAGGAGCCCAGGAATTAGGAGCAGAGCAAATATGTGGACGCCCAGAGCAGCTCACATCTACAGTGTCCCATTCCGTTTCCATACATGGATTTATCCTTGTAGATCCATGTGACCCCCATGTTTACTAATAAGAACTCCATTAGGTTCAAATATTATATGTACATACATATTCTGCCTTCAAAGAGGTCCTAGTATATAGAAACAAGATTATACTATGTCAGACAAATAGTACCCAGACTCATTCACAAATAGGCCCCGTAGTAGTTGACCATTTGGAGTTGATTATAAGTGAGAGCTAGATTACAGGTGCCGAAATGGGTTCAGGGAAAAGAAATGCCAATGTAGAGTAGAACTGAGAGAGCAGCTTCCCTGAGCTGGCAGGGAAACTGTGTGTGGATGTCAGAATCAGGGCAGCCCTGGTGGCTGCTGGTGAAGGAGCCAAAGGCCTAAGGACAAGGGCTTCATAGGCTTTCCTGAAGTCTTGGCTCACACCTCACTCCATGCCTGCTCCATTCCTGCTTCTCAGGCCACCATTCACAGTCCCAGATACTTGTCTCTGAATCCAAAGTCCGGCAGCCTAGAGGAGTTCTGGAATGGGTCCTTGAGCTACCTATTCTTGCCTTGCTAGTTAACATCCTGAGGGAATTCCACCCTGTGAGGAATACTAACACAGCTCGGATGACTGATGTTCTTGCCTTGTTGCAAACTCACATGTCGCCTCATGACTCAGTGTCCAGAGGAAGAAGACTTGGCAGCCAGTGAGGATTCCGTTTTCTTCTGCCCTATCTTTATGTCACAAATGTTCCTTCTTCCTGCACTGTTAGAGCCTTTCTGACTCTTCTGAGTTGCTCCCTGCTCCCCTCTTAGACAGCCTACCCCAGGGCTCAGTCACATTTGTTTCTTTTATGAACCAGTTCTATGAAGTACCTGAAAATTTTTCTAGTAGCCATTACCTCTAGAAGAAATAATAGAGCTATAATTTAGGGCCCTAAGAAAAAGTAATTGGTATGGCTCTCCTTTCTTTCTTAAACCATAATCTTCTGTGAATAAATAGTTGGCCATACAGATTATTCTAATCTAAGAGTAAATATGAAGATAAAATAACTGGTCTACCACAAAATAAAATGTCGGGAGTAGCTCAGCAGGAAATACTAATTGCCAAATATCCAGGTTTTCAGATAGATCTGCTTCCAAGGAGAATAATGAAATAGGTGGCAGAGGTTGCTAGGGTCTCACGATGCAGCTTCCTACCACCTACAAGAATCACCCTTATGGGCTAATTTTATTTTAACAGAAATTAAAACCTTATGGACAGAAGGATGGGTTTCTGTTTTCATATCATCTGACTAGTTCATACAAATGGGTCAGGAAAGGCCCTGAAGGCTTTTCCTTCTAATCCTCCATAGAGTTCTTACTTGGACACCATAGCAAAGGACATTTCTCTCTCTTTTCAGTGCCCTCCTCACACTCAGCTGAGGATGCCAAGCTTTTCAGTGCCTGGGTAGTGAAATGAGTCCAAGTGGGGTGGACAAGAAAGACCATCCTCAGGACCAGGAAGCCTAGATGCCAATGCACCCTGTCCTCGTGCACTGCCCATAGCCAGTGGGCAGAGCTTTGTCCTGTGCTATGTTGTGATAATCCTGAAGTGACAGTGAAGCCCTGAATTAAACATGTGTGTAGCTGCCCACACTCTTTTATAAACTCTAGAAATGTCTGTGGCAATTTGCAGACAGAGAGCTCAAGTATTAAAACATTGACATTGGGTGACCGCTCCCTAGCTCTCCTTGGCATCAGGATGCTCAGCTGTGGGGTAGAGTTTCCTCTCTCTTGTTCTGTAATCACTTAGGGCAAGGCAAGGTAGCTTATACTCCCTACAGTATCCACAGTGCTGAAGGCTTTGTTTTGTTTATAGAAATCAATCACAGATACCCATTAGATAGATGGATGAATGCACAGAGCACAACATTTAAGAATCATTACCCTTTTTTATAGAGAAATATTTTTTAAGAAACAATACATGTGGCAGAGGTGTAGCAGAGTGTGTACTTACCATGTGCTAAGCTCCAAATCCTTAGATACACATATACCTCGCACCACTCATTAAAGAAGCTTCTTTTTGCAACAGATGGAAATGATTACAATGCTCCATAATTGAGCAAATGCAGAGAATGCAACAGTGAGGTGCCTGGGGGCCCTAAGTGACACAACTACAATGCTTGTAACATTGCTGAGAGAGTGCAGGAGAAAGCAAGAGCTGGGGAGACGAGACACCTGCTGCTAGTTAATGCGATCTAGACGGGCTAGGGAAGCTACTCCAGTGAAATCCCAGCAGTCTGGTAGTCTAACAAGATCTGCAGAGTGACACGCCAAGGTGGATGAGGAGAAAGGCACAGGGGTCCCATCCTTCAGATGGATGCTGAAGGAGGGAGGGAGGGAGAATTAATTTTCTCCAGGGACTAGTTTCATCAGAGGTTATCTATTACCATGTGGGCAGCCCTAAACACAGGTACACATGAGCTCCACTAAGTGGACCCAATGAACTTTAAGTATGTGTGTATATTAATAAATGTATGCATGCGTATGTAACAATAGTGAAGAAGAGGACAGGGTATTGAGAGGGAGTTGTGGGCATGGAAGGAGCTGGAGGGGGACTAAGCAGGATGGAAATAACACAAATATTCATGTGAAATCTTCAAAAATAAAATAAACTATATTTAATAAATTATATTTAAAAAATCAATACAGGGGCCAGAGGTGCAGGCCAGTGGTAGAGAATGTACCTGGGTTCAATCTTCAGCACCAGAAAACAAAAATGAAAGCAAAAAGCAATGTAAGTTTACTAAGAGATAACACAATCTCTGTATGAGCTAGGAACATACACTATCAAAGTTTGTGAATAGAAAGTCTGGCTTGAGGTGTATGGAGTCAGTTCTGCCTTATGAGATACTGTGAATTTTCTTGAGAGAAGGAAAATGACACCCTATGTCTTTAGATATCCTGCCACTATGAACAGCTTTGATTCTGTGACGATGTTGCTGATGAGAACATCACCATAGGTTGGTGTAAGTGTTGCTAGCAATAATCCTGGGTCCTGTTCTGAAAAATGTACTGTGCACCTGAGGGAGGAAGAGGATCAGAGGAGGCAGACTCCATGACTCACAAGTCCAGAATGCCTAAGGAGTCAGGGCCCATGGTCCCTGCCCCATTCACATGAGCATAGCAAGCTCTTCATCGCAATTCATTAATCTGAACATGATGGAAAGGCAGGCAGAGTGACAGTAATAGGGAGGAGGAATCAGAACATGTGGAACACAGGGTCACCAGTTCAACGCGCCCCTAACGCATTATTGCAGAATAAAGATGAGCTAGAGCAGAGGGTAGGAGCTAGCCAGCCTTGACCATGCAAGGCGAAATGTGAGAAGAACATGAAAGAGAAAAGAGCTGAGATGCAGTGTTGAGGGTACCAGCACTCAGGACCAGCCCGAGGGGGACCTGCTGTAGGGGTGGGGGCGAGTAGGCACGGAATCAACACACAGACTCCGGGAGTTGAAGAGAAAGCCAGCAATGGTGGTCTGCTGCAAACTCATTTATTCAAGAAAGAGCAGAGTGTCTTATAGGTCTTGTTACCAATAGTCTTATGGGGTGGGGTCCTGACTACAACCAATTACAGTTTGTTCCCAGGTGGATCAGGTTCCCACCTGTGTGGAGCACCACACCCATAAGAGCCATTCCTCCATTCCTCCTGGCAGGTGGCATAGCTAGGCCCATCCTGCATTATGCCCAACAATGCAGGGCAGAGGTTAGCAAGGGGAAGAAAACACACAGGAAGATTATGTGGGGCCAGCCAGGGAGGTCCAGAAGAGTGAGAGGTGGGGACCATTGATATGTATAAGGAAGCTCTTATTCCACTAGTAATGAGATGGGTTTAAGTAGCCCTGGAAAACAACACATGGACTGCCCTCAGGGTGAAAGACCACAGATAGGCAAAGGCAAAGATTTGTCCAAACGACACTGAGGAACAGCATTTAAAAATGTATCCCAGGCACAGGGATCCCTTCCCAGATCTGTGCACAGCTCATTTTGGCAGAATTCATGCACTCCACTCCCAACAGAGAGCTTTCCTTCTGCAACAGATGGTGACAAACACAGAAACCCACAACTGGCCAATGTGCAGAGAACCAGAGGCTGCAGAACACTTATCCTTGAATTGAACTTGAATAGCAAACTTCTGCCTCCTAAGGTTCAGGGATCATTGCAGAAGAGGGGGCAGGAAGACTGTAAGAGCTGGAGGTGACCACAAGGAGACAGTTTTCTAGAAAGCTGGTCAGTTATTCATATGAACTCCCAGCAATGGTGACAGCATGCACAAGTCCCGTGCAAGCTCAAACCAGGCAAAATTCCAGCATAGACATGAAGAAGTGAGTAAGAAACTCCAACACCACCTAAGGAAACTGTGTCAGCAGATGGCCGTGGAGGGGCAGAGACAGTCTCTCTCAAGCGTGGGACTCTTGATAATAAGTTAACCAGGCTTTGATGGATGGACCCACACTGAAGGACATTTGGGGACACACATTAGACTCTATAGGCCTGATTACATATCTAATAGAGTACATTAAATTGGGCAGGGGTGGCAATAAAGGGAGGTGAGGACAGGGAAAGGGACCTAAATGCCATCAAATTATATTTTATGAAAATCACAAAGATTCAGTAAAAACAGAAAAAGAAGAAATTATCTCATAGACATATGCTCTCTCTCCATTTTGAAAAAAGAATCCTCTGTGATAACTTTTATTCATTTTTTTGCCAATTTTGAGACTAGCAAATGTGCCTGTAGGCATTAGAAGAGGTTAAGATTTGGGGTTTCTAACTCTGCCACCTTTTGGTGGTAGTTTTGTATAAATTGCTTAATATCTCTACGCTCTAGTTTCCTTACCTGGAAGACCTATCACGCCATCCTCCTGTGACTGTTGGGGAGTCCACACATTGTTCCTGCGGTCATAGAACGTCAGCATCAGAGGCATTGGCTCAGTCATTGGCTGCTGATTCTACCCACACCTGGCTTCACTGTGCAGGTCAGTAGATGCTGGTAAACTGATTTTTCACAGACAGAGGAAGAGAGCATCAAGAAGACGTAACCTCCAATTAACTTTGTCGCTGATTGTTGGGTAACTTTGGGCCAAAAGCTGCTCTTTAATGAATGAGAATGTGAAATTTATTAAGATTAATGACTATCACAGCTGGTAGCCAGATGTTTACATGATTCCCCTCTGTTTTATTGCAAATACATCAGTGGAAAGGGTTGAATGACAGAATTAGGCAAATAAGGACAATATTTGGAGAATGAATAAATGTTGTTTTGGAGGGTAGAAGATTAAGATCCTAATGTATCTTGATTAGGCCAATATTAAAAATTAGCATTCATAAACCAGTAATCTAAGTGAGCTAGTTTTCAACACAAGTGGGGTTTCTAACTCTGCCACCTTTTGGTGGGGGAGGGGACCAGCATAGGCAAAATGCATGCTTATGGTGAAACTCCAGGCATTAAACAGTCCTTGCTTTGTAGAACACAGAGTTAAATGTGTCTTTGGTAGCCTCAAGTATGAAAGGGAAAATCATTGTGTTTAATTGAGGAAGGATAAAATGGCTTGGCTTTGCCCATATATTTATGTCCTATTTTAGCAACATAATTATTTTTGCAGCTGTCAGAATTTTACAAAACCTAATAGGAAAACAAATTTGAATATAGAATAGCTCAGTCCTTTCCAGAGAAGTCCAGTAAATAAAAACTCTTCAGTGACTGACTGACCTCATTCAAGTCATTGCTCCTAAGCTCCAACCCTTGAGTGAATGGGAAAGAGGTTAATTAGTTGGAATAAATTCATGAGATTTTTTTTTTAAAGAAGCCACCTGAATTGAAGTGATTAAAACAACACAAATGGATAAAGGGTAGAGCTGTGCAGGAACAAGTTTTGCATTACTAAATGTCCTGACTACATGCAGAAGATAGGAAAGAGATTTTTCCCATTCTGATCTTGAAGAGTCAAGGGGCAGAGTCACTGAGTCAGAAGCCAAGTTGAAAATGTGACCACGCTGTCCATAGGGGAGCACACGGGCTGCGTGGACCAGAGTTCAGAAGCTCTGGTAATTACATTTACTGTCCCAATGTATGAAGTTAAATCATGAAGCTGAGTTTTAACTCCTCGCTTCCTTACCCGGTCAGTCATACAAAACAAGGAATTACCCAAAGGCCACCTAAAGAGAGCATTTCAAATTCTTGTTCCATAAACATTTACTAACAAATCTATCTATAGAAACGTTTTGCACTGTACATACCCTCAAAGAGCTGCCAACTCAAAACTGCCAAGAGACATTCAAATAGGAGCTGTGGTAGTCAGAGTTCTGGCCTCCCAGAGGTTATTTATGCCCTAATCCTGGAGATCTTGCTTATGCTATACTTGATGGCAATGGAAGACTAAGATCTGCAAATGGAACTGGAGTGTCTAATCAGTTGACCTTAAAATAAGAATATTAGTTTCCCTTATCTCTGTAGACTCAGTCTGATCACAAGGCAGCTTAAATGATAGAAGAGGCAGAGGAGGCAGTGTCCGAAAGGAGCCACATGGCAAAGTCTCTCCTGGTCATTACAGGCACACAACTTGATTGACAGATAGAAGGAGGCCCCTCTAGAACCTGGAAGAGGCAAGGGAACAGAGGAGGGAGGGAGGGAGGGAGGGAGGGAGGGAAGAATTTCTACTTACAGGAATGCACTTCTGACCTCCAGAGTGGCTGAGATAGGAAGATCACGGAACTGAAAGCTGTGGCGCTGTAGTTCTTTATTTCAGCTTAGGAGATGAACAGAGGTGCCAAAACACGGAGCAGGCCAGGAGCCTAAGCAAGAAGAAACACTGGAGGACAGGATAGTGCTGGCATGTGTGTGTGTGTGTGTGTGTATGAGGGCAGGTGTGCAAGGATGGATTTGTGTGGGGGTGTGCATGCATACAAAGGTAAGGTCAGAGGTCCAAGTTGGGTGTCTTTCTCCGTCGGTGGCCTCCTTTTTCTGTTTGTTTTGTTTTTTTTTCAGACAGCATCTCCCACTGCAAGCATTTTACTCAAGGAACCAACTCCAAAACCCTAATGTTTACGTTTGAAAGGAAAGTTCAATGGTAACTTCCCTTTGAGTTTCTTCTTTAAAATTTTATTTATTATTTTTATTTTATGTGTATGAGTGCATTGCTTGCATGTGTGTAAGTGCACCTGTGTCATGCAATGCCCGCAGAGGCATCAGATCCCCTGTAACTGGGAGTTACAAATGGCTGTTGGCCACCATGTGAGGGCTGGGATCTGAACCTGGGTCCTCTGCAAGAGCAGCCAGTGCTCCCAATCTCTGAGCCTCCTCTCCAGTCCTCCTTTGAATTGCTTTTGAACTAGGTTTCTGGGCTCCTGAGATGGCTCAGCAGGTAAAGGCACTTGCTGCCAAGATGGATAACCTGAGTTCCATCCCCAGAACCCACGTGGTGAGAGGAGAGAACTGACTCCTACAAGCTGTCTTCTGACCTCCACAAGCATGCTGTGTGGCATGCGAGCCCTGCTCCAAATAAAAACCAGATTTTTTTAAAGAACCATTTCTGGGCCCCTATGGGGCGGTGGGTGTTGTAGACAATCATCCAGCCAGAGCCCGGGATGGCAAGGGCCCAGAGGCCAAGACCGTGGCCACTGAAGCGCCCACGCGGCCCTTCAACTGCTAGGAAACGGACGCTGCAGCTGGGGTGGTGGCCGAGGACTTCTGCAACGCGCCAGACAACCAACAGCTATCCCTGGCCCAGACCCCTGAGGACCCAGCAGCCCTCGGTCGGAGGACGCAGGCTGTGTTGCGGGATATGAAGATCGTCTGGAACAAGACCAAGCACGACGTCAAGGTTGCCCTGGACAGCACAGACTCCGAGTTAAAGTAGAAGATTCACTTGATTACAGGTCTCCGGCCTGCCATGCAAAAGGCGTGTATGAGGGGCTTGTCTTCGAAGATAAGACGGTGAGAGAATAAAAGTGACGAGGGAGGCAAGATCACGGTGACTGGCTCTACTATAAATGATGTCTTAGCAGTAAACACACCCAAAGACGCCACCCACTAGGATGCAAAGGCTGAAGAGAACAAGAAGGTGCCACTCTGCAGACCAAAGCAACACAGACAAGTGTTGGACAAAGGAAAACCAGATGTGATTCCATCTGTTAAGAGGGCTCAGGAGCCCCCGAGAAGGGGCATGTATGAGTCTGGAGAAGTGAGACTCACCTTTAAGCTAGAGTAAGACCATCTGTAGATAGGCACAAACAAGCAGAGAGGCTCCCTTAAAAAGGTGGTCAGTGAGCCTTTAGAAGGACTGAAGACTACCACATGATGGCGTTTCAGTTGGGCTCCACAGAAGCTCTTACTACTGGGTGTACTGTGTTCCAGCTCAGTATGTGAATGCACTTCAAGACCCTGCGCTGAACAAGTGGCCATGTACTTGAAAGCACTTTCACCCCTGGCCCAAGAGACTGACCCAAAGAGAAGGACACTGCCAGGAGAGGCCTGCAGCATCCCTGGACTTCAGAGTTCTGGAACCTGGTTCACACACACACAAATGTCTATTTAATCTGAGGTGATGTTGTGATGGATGCCAGAGGTGATGTACTTTCACTGTTAGCTTAATTTTAATTTAAAATCACTGGTTCCCTTTCTGAAGTCAATTTCATGCCATTTTTAAAGTCAGTATGGTGGAAATCAATAAATCTAAATTCCAAACAACAACAGCAACAAAAGCCATTCCCTTACCCATATGAAAACCCCAAGATGACAGGATCCAGATCTGTTCACAAAAGTCTTTTCTCAGACATATTGTAGCCACCTTTGAAAGGCGGGACGGTCACTTTCTTGATGCTGCATTGGGGTGACGTTGGTGAGGGGAAAAAAGGCATGCAGGTAAAGGATAACTTTTTTTTTTTTTTCTAATCTGACTACATTGCCTCCAAACTTGTTCACTGCTGCTCTTTCGTATTCTAAGTTCCAGAGATTTCCAGACATCCCGGAGACTGGGTAAGAACTGAGCTACTGGTGTCAGCATGCACAAGACCCTTGCGAACTAAAGTGGACAAAAACCCAGCACAGAACTGTGGAAATGGGCTGCAGGTCCCAACCTTAGCTGAAGAACTTTTGGCAGCTGATTACTGCTGGGTGAGGAAGAGCTGATCTTCTTAAATGGAGGGACACTAGATAGGCTGACTCGGTGAACGAACTCGCACCGAGGAGCATCTGGGGACTCTACCTTGACTTCATAGGCGTTAACACAATTGACAGAATGTGTGAAATCCAGTGGGGGGGGGGTGTGGGAGGAGCCACTGGGGAAGGGGGTGTAAGGATGATCAAGATGTTCTGTATGAAATAGACAAAAATTCAATAAAAAATTTACAAAAATATAAAAAGGACTGAACTGCAGGCTGCTGCTCCTACAGTCACTGATGTCCCGCTCAGCCTCCCTCTTGACTCCTGCAGGACCACTCACCGGGCAGATGCTGTGTAACCTATCAGGGACTCCCAGTGCCCAAGGTGGAGGTGGGAGGTGCTGCCAATGCTGACTGTCTCTGGAATGCTGTTTCTTTCCTGCCCTTTCAGTACTTTTTGCTATGCTCACTCCTGTGATCACTGCCAATATGTCGACAATTACAGGATGAATTTTTGTGAAGGACTGAATTTGCATAGCTTGCCTTTTGTTGTTTATTGGGATTGAGGGAAGAGCCTGCCTTCTGCACACACTCTGTGTGTGCTTTACTGGAGATTGCTGGGTTAGATTCACCCTGCTCACTGGTCTGGCCTTGTTCTGCATGTGCTGTCTATCGAGGCTTAGTATTAAACCATTTTCTTTGTTCAGATTTGGATTGCTGTTTCTGCTTGCAAATTATTTTACACAATGCCCTTTCTCCCCCCCACCCCCCTCTCTCTCGTGTGCCCTTGCATGCACAGAGGGATCAGATTAGATATACTTCAGATATTTTTTCATTGCCAAGTTCAGGACCCAATAATAACATCTTTTCCCAGTTCAAGTCTGTAACAAGCCTTCTTCACTTTGGTCAGCGATTATCATGCAGTCATTGTGTTCATTTATGGAGACAAATGACTAAAGAAAGACATCAGTGTCTTTATTAGATTGTCTCCATTGGCATCTTTGGTCAAGTATGTGTTGTGTTGTCAGGGGCTCTTTTGAGCCCTTTGGGTGTTTAGCAGGATCCTCAGTCTCTGTCCTCCAAATCAACACCTCCCCAAGTCTTAACAACAAAAACAACGTCTCCAGACATTGCCAAAAGTTCCCCAAAGGGAAAGATTTCTCCTGGTTGAGAACTAATGGAATAGAGAGATCATAAACAGTTTCAAGAAACTTCTTAAGACAGCTTCAAGAACGGTGAGCGGCTCAGCTGTCACTCAGCTGTGTGGACCACCTGTGGCCAATTAGTTGACAAGCTTATTGAGTTACCAGGCTTGAATGTGTGGCTCAGCTACAGGCAACTGTGTGTTCCGTGGGCACTGGGCTGCAGAGATTGAGTTACACACTTGGCTCGGCTCTGCAGCAGCTTGAAGGCAGCTCTGCTACTAGCTGATGGTGGTAGCAGGTCAGACCCCCAGTGTGACCCCAGGGTATTTGAATGTGCTTAAAAGAAACAGCCATAGTCACCTTTTTCTAAAATCATTCTTGCTGTTGTTTAAAAAGAAAAGATTCTCAAAGTTGGGAAGTGACATAAATCTTACCCACTTTTCCATTAATAGATGTGGATCTACCCTGACCCTGACTGCCCCATGTCCTGATATCATGCTAAAAAAAAAAACCTGATTCCAAGTTCATTATCATTTACCTCCCAAAGAATATTTAAAAATATTTCCTTTTCTGTCACATAACCTTGAAATAGCACACAAGATGCCTAATTCAGTTATTTCTGTTCAAATCTCCCGATTTGCAATTATCCTCAAATTTCTCAATATGCAATTACCATGTTATCTTTCCTAAATCAAAGGTTGGATTAAAACTGTGTTCAAAAATGTGAAATGGCTCCCATTAACCACAGTCTAAATTTTACAGCTAAATAATCAAGGCCTGAACTTCTCATTAGCCTGTAGTTTTCTCCTTCGTTCCTTCATTCCTTCCTTCCTTTCTTTTTCTTCCTTCCTTCTCTTTCCTTCCTCCTTTCTTTACTCTCATTTTTCTAATGGTATCTTTTAATCAAGGGCTTCTCAAATGTAGCCTATGGTTTACCATAAGAATGCCTGTCTAATGCAGGTTTTTCATCCTAACACCAGAGTTTCTAGAAAGAGCGCCTGATTATCTTGATAACCTAACTTTCTCCCAGATGTGTAGAATCTGGCCACATGACCTGGTCATCTATTGAGTTTCAGAGTATTTTAATTAAGTTTAAGTTTTGTATTAGGGCATTTATTGCTACCTTAGTGTGTGTGGTCTGAGGGGTGCAAGATGGAAGTGCCTGCAAGCATTTAGTGCTTTCCTCCAGCGCTTACAACCTTCTGACTTCGGGCAGAGGGGAGAGGATGAGAGAGGGGGTCGTGGCTCCAGTTTATGTCCCACAAACTGTAGTGGGCTCTTTACATTGAGTGTTTCATTCAGTCTTTGTAATGCTGTTGTGCATGTTACAGAAGTGTAAACTGAGGTTTGGAAAGGTAGATTTACTTGCCAATCATTTACATTTTTAGCAGCCAAATGTCTCATTCCAAATCCACAAGAATCACACTCAGCTAGGACCTTGTATTTCACTGGTTTCTTGGTACAGTTGTCTCATGTCTTTTATGGAGGAAGTCCTTTGTGTGTAAGACCCTAACAAAGTGCCACAGTGGACAAGGCACTGACTGAAGAAAACCAACCTTTGCTTGAATTTTGGTTTAGGCATTTATTGGCTCCTTCCAGCCTGACCTAGGGTGTGGCCATGTGCTGTGGCTAGAAAGGAGCAGGGACGAAGATAAGAGGTCCAAAGGACAGACAGCTGCTATGTGTTAGGGAAGATAGCCAGAGATTTCCCCCTGACTCCTGTGCATATCCCAGATAATAGTTCTATGGCTAACCAAACTTCAAGGGAAGTTAGATCACCATTTTCATTGTTGTTTTTTATTATCTTCATGAGACATCCAGTCCAGCTAAGAATCAGGGATGAATAGGTTTGGGGAAACTTTCTTTGTTCTTCCAAAATAATTAACATTTATTATCTTTCCCTCTGAATATGTTAAGTCATTTTTTGCCATATGGTCAAAATACCTAAGAAAACAACTTAAGTGGGAAAGGATTTATTGAAGCTCACACTTTGGGAAGTTGAGCCCATGAACGGCTTGTTCCATTGCTAAGGGCCTGTGATGAGGCAGCACATCTTGAGAGCAGGAAGGTATCACAGAGCAAAGCTTACCTCTCATGTGGTGGGAGTCAGGAAGCAGAATGACCAGGAACTGACTGGGGACATGATATCCTTCCAGAGCTTGTTTTCCATCATGCTGGATGTCAGACTTTTATCGTCCTATCCATCAGCCTTCTCCATTAGGTAGTGGATGTGCTTCAAGGGCATTCCAGATCCAGGGGAGGACAAGTGTGCTAGGTCCAGTGAGCCAGAGAGGGCTTATGGTTTCAGCCAAGCCAAATCCATCAGTTACAAACAAATCCCAAGACTTGGCTGGGGTATCTGACCAAAAGAAATATCTTCCTGCCATAGACTTGAAGCTATGAAAAGGTAAATTGGAGGCCCATGGATTGACCCCATTTCAGGGTGGCAGCTTGTCCACGGGACAGGACAGAGACGGGTTCTGAGGACACCGCTGAGCCCTAGACAAGTTTCTGTTTGAACCTAGCTAGCATCTATCATGGAGATTTTATAAACAAGTGGAGATATGTTTCTTATTTTGCTTAAGCTAGTTTGGGCACAATTTTTTGTTTCATATAGCATTTAAATAAATACAATCCAATACATGGTCACTATTAAGATACTTGAACTTCTTACACCAACATACAAATAGATACTCCAGAAGAGATGAGCAAAATAATGAAAGTAAATACTCAGGCCAACCCCATTAGGTTGTAAGAATTTTGTTAGTTTCTTTTGTTCTAAATATCCTTTCTGACCACATTTAGGAGACACAATTATGAAAACTAATCCAGATGGCCTGAGATGTTTTTAGAGTTCATCTTAAGACCTTGCAAAGAAACCAGGATGGATGATCTTCCAAGTTCCAGTAAGACTGCACCCATATGTGAAAGTGGAGGCATATCCCAAGAGTTCCAGACTGAAGTTTATATCCTTTCATCAGCTCTCGCTGGTCTTCCTTGTGACAGGATGGGATAAGGGCAATGTTTTTCAGTGTTACCAGATGGTACCCTCCTGCACACAGACGGTGAAGCATGCTGGAAGCGGACAGAGGAAATGACTGGACAGCAGGCACTTCAGGGGTGTCCTAGCCTGCTTTCTATTGCTGTGATAAAACACTCTGACTAAAAACAGCTTGGGGAGTGTGGTGGTTTGGATGAGAATGTCCCCCATAGGCTCTAAGGGGATATTTTGTCTCCACTTGGTGGCGCTGTGTTGGGAGGTCTTAGAAGGTGTGGCCATGCTGGAGGAAGCACGTCACTGGGGGTGGGCTTAGAGAGTTCTTAAGCCTTGCTGCATCTCCAGCTGCTCTCTGCTTCCTGCGCCTGCTTAAAGATGTGAGTACTTAGCTTCAGGGTCTACTCTAGCCCCTCTGAAGCCATGCCTCCCTGCCACAATGGACTCAGCCCCTTTGGAACCCTAAGCTAAATAAACTCTTCCTTTCATAAGTTAGTCAGTGTTTCCATCACAGCAGTAGAAAAGCAAACTAATACCGGGAGGAAAGGGTTTATTGCATCTTACATTTGCAACTGACAGTCTGTCTGAAGGAAGTCAGGCCAGGCAGGAACCTGGAGACAGCAACTGATACACAGACCATGGAGGAGTGATGTTTTACTGGCTTGCTCCCCTGGCCTGTGCTCAGCCTGCTCTCTTATACAACCCAGGACCACCTGCCCAGGGGTGGCACCACTTAGTGTGGGCTGGGCCCTTCCACATCATTCAACAAGAAGGAAAATGCCTCTCAGACATGCCCACAGGCCAATCTGATACAGAAAATTCCCCAAATAAGGTTCCTTCTTCCCAGGTGTGTCAAGTTGGCCACGTAAGCCAATCATGACAAAGGGGCAAAATATTTAAATGGTTCAAGCTCTTAATACTTGAAGCCATTTTGCTTCAGACCCGAGTGAACTTTCAGTACAAGATGTATGAACTAAAGTGAGCAAAGGTAAAAGATCAGTGCCCTGTAGTCATGGTGAACTGCAGTTTTTGGTTGCAAAGTTTTTGTTGTTATTGGTGTGTGGGAGTGTGGGGAGATGTGATGTTGTTGCTGTTAGAGACAGAGTCTCACTTTTAACCCAGCCTTACTTATGTGATACTGAATGACTCTGGCCTTGGTCTTCCTATCTCAGCCTCTCCATTGCTGGGATTATAGGTGTGAGCCACCACACCCAGCTGTAAACATTGCTAATAACAGCTACATTTCCTGGGGGCTATGTTCTGTAGAATTAAGTGCACTCTTCTGAGCACTGAACTTGTATCATAGTGTTTATTCTCCAAGCATCTCCATGAAAGTATTTCCTGTCATTGGCATTTTGTGATAAGAGAACTTGAGTACAGAGGGGCAATGGGTCAGGACATGGAGGCCAATAATACATACAGCAGAATTTTAGCCTAGAACATGGATCGGGCAAAAATAAGGGCCTTGTTTCAGTCTGTCAGCCAGGATTTAAATTGAATCCCTGTTCTTTCACTAACTAGATGATGATGACCTGAGTTAATCATTATTTAAAATTCTTCTGTATCCATAAAATGGGTTTTATGGTGAAGTCTAAAAGAAACACTGATTGGTAAAAAGTAATGAAAACCGAGTGCCTGTTAGCTCACCAAAATCATCATGGAATCATGTGCTGATAATCTGTTACTGAACAGTTTACTATCAGACCAGTACTGGATTAATTGTAGACATGCGAAGTTGCTTTTTCCTTTCCCTTCCAGGGTCCTTTGTGAGGAGCATCATTTATCTTTCACTATTTTATTCTGGTGATGCTGCTGTTTTGTTGCTCTTAAGTATGACAAAACTTAAAAAATTAAGAGGAACATTTAGGGGTTCAAACTGGGCAATACGAGGCAGTGAAAGGATATGAAGAAAAGCCATGGGCAGTGCCAGTCAGTTCCTTACCGACTTCAACTCTGCAACAAACTCATCAAACTCAAAGGTGGAGTTAGTTGGCAGGCCAGCTCCCCCTCACTCAGTGCCTTGGAAATGAGTTCTTCTTTTTGTTAAGTACATAAATTACAAACTTCATATTTCATGTCCTCAGAGCAGGAGGAAACAGTGGCATTGTGGTTCGGGGTTTGTGACTCAGGAAGAGATGGGGCACTGAAGTCAACTAGCAAGTAACTGTGTGGATGAATAGTCCTGTCACAGAAATCATCAAGGGGACATCACCACTGTGAAAAGACATCTTGATCGTACCATGCAAAGATACAACGATGGAAACATTCTTAACTGCTCAAGTCTCTGCACTCTGTGAATGTGTGTATGTATGTATGCATGCCTGACGTGTGTGCATGTCTGCATGTGTGAGCATTCAACTCTACTACTATTTAAATAACCAACCCGAGCTCTGTGGGGGTAAATCATATACTTTCCAGATCGACTCTTCTGCAAACTGTGGTTTAAAGCAGTCCATTTTCTGCCATTCTGAGCTTTGCTGATCAAGGGTCAAGCAGGAACATGTGACCTGGGACAGCATGCTCTGTACCTTTCTTGTTGGGACCTTAATCAGATGAGAACAGACATCCCCTCACATTGTTCCTCAACCTTTTTTTCTCACAGGGAAACAACGTGAAGATAATTAGCAGAGGAAGCCCCTGACCTGAGGCTTCTATTCAAGGGAGAAGGCAGCACTGGGAGCCTCGAGTTGTCTTGCAGGAAGTCAGTTCTGGCATAAGGGACTTCTTCACCTGCGTTTTCTGCTCTGCTGTGGTCTCTATCGTCTAGACTCTTGCTCTCCACATCCACCTATTCCTTGGCATGCTTCATGTGTCTCTTTCTCTTCATTTGCATATTCATTTCTTCTTTTTCTTACCTTTAGGATACTCTCCACACCATGTGATCTGTGCATCTGGAAGAGGCAGGAAACAGGGCAGTGACAGATCAGCTCACAGCTCAGGACACAGTGACCATTCTGTTTTGCTCCAGATAGTTCTGTCCCTTGATTTCATCATGTGTTATGTCCGTCAAGGTCAGCACTCATGGTGATAAGCAAAACACAGTGGAGAATGGTTTTGTCACATCTAGTGTTACCCATGATGACAAGGAGAAACCCAGAGAGCTCTTCTGCCTAAAAGCTTGCAGTCCTAGAGCGAGTACACTAACTTGTGAGCCAAAGGCAGATAAATCATGTCAAATACTGGGGTGTTTTGTTTTGTTAGTTTTTTTTTTTTTTTTTGAGAAAGTCTAAAATGTAACTTGTTCTATTCCGATGTGGTCTAAATTCTCAAGAAAAAAAATAGTTGAAAGAACAGGGTGACTTTACAAGCTGTCATCACTCTCCAAAGACACCCAGGTCTCTTGGATTTCTAATTTAGATGACATGGTTCTGCTAGTAACAGGAAGTCCCTGGGGACCCCGCCTGTGTCCCCTGGAGCAGTGCATTTCTATCTCCAGGACAGACCATCGTAGACAATGAGGAAGCCCAGAATAGCCTCTGAAAGGACCCAGACAGGGGTTTGGGAAAAGCAAAGTCATCTCTTTTTATGGTGTTTTTGATACAGAGCCTCCTTGTAGTCCCAGCTGGACTGTAATACACTATGCTATGTAGACCAGGCTGACCTGGATCTCATAGGGATTCATCTGCCTCTGTCTTCCACGTTCTGGAATTAAAGGCGTGTGCCACCACATCTGATGTAAAAGTGAAGGCTTAGTAGCGTGGGCTAGCCTGCTTTTGGCTCTCTGTGCTGCCAGATGCAATTCCATTTCATCTTAAAAATATTTTGAACCTGGACTATGTTTCTGGCTAAATGTTACCTTTGACAAGCTTTGCACAAATTACATTCACAGTCGCATAGTGTTTACAGTGATTCCATTTTTAGCAGTGTCAAAGGGAAGGAGGGTTCTCAGAAGGATGTATGCGTGTGATATGCTTGATCCTGCGCTCGAAGGTCAACTCTAGCATGCATTCCTGGCAGGCTGGCATTGCCCAGGCTCTTCAGACGTCTCCCTCCAGGCTATGGAAGCTTCCTAACCTTCTTATCTTTGAGCCAAGAAGAATCTAGATGGTTCACATTAAGGCTTGCTTTGATCTTTATGCCCCCCTCCACCTGCTGAAGAGGGGGAAGGAGAGATGAAATTCTGGCTGCCATCCCTGTATGTGTTTGGGGATCTGTGTGTATATTTCCAGCCACAGATATCTAAGACTTATTTTTGTGTGAAAGGACAAGACAGTGAATTCCAGGATTTGGAATGAGGTCTGAATGTCAATGATCAGAGCTTCCATCCGAGACTGTAGATGCAGATTAGAAGCCTACTTTGCTTTCTTTTTTCTTTGTTTTAGATTTGCTGTGAAACACCACATACATAAAAAAGAATGCAACATGAGTGAATACATGTTTACCTATGTCCTTAATTTGTGTTTGCTGATATTAAAAAATGATACAGTACACACTTTAGAAGTGAAAAGTCAAAACCAATGACACAATAACTTTGATGCGTGCCCAGTTGGATTCTCCTTTCTTCTCCCTGGCTGTAATTCCTTTCCATTGAATAGTATTTTGTTACATATGTAAGTACTTACAAATAGGCACTGACGTGTTTACATGTTTTAAAACAGTGTACAAATAGACTAGCATATGCCTTTCTCCTTAATATAATTGGAGTTTTATCTACACTAATATGTAGCTGCAGTTCATTTTCACCACTGTGTAGCATTTTATGTTAAGGCTGCATCTCAACAGATCACCCATTCTACTGTTTATGGGCATTGAGTCCTGACTGATTATTTTAACAACATGACTTGTGCTTCTGTGACACACTCTTATCTGGTTCCTGGTATATAAAGGCAATAGTTTCTTTAGTGCACAAAGTATGTCTGAGGAAGAAAGGTCTCTGGTGGACCCAATGTCAATTTTACTGCCTTCTGCTAAATCACTTTCCAAAGATTGCTATGAGCAGTGTATGAACAACCAGACTCGCAGCATTTGGTGTTGCCAACCAGTTATCTTATGCATTTAATTAATTTAATATTTGTATATTAATTTATTCATTTGAGACAGGGCTCACTAAGTTGTTCAGGCTAGCCAGGAACTCACTCAGTAATTCAGACTACCTTTGAACTTATGACCCTCCTGAGCACTGGAACTAGAGTTATATGCTACCACACTATGCTTTTAATTCTAATGCAGTTAAATTACCAATATTTTCTTTGGTTAACTTTTCATCATGTTAAAGCAATCAGTACTGGTATTAAGATTTTTTAAGCTTTTTTTATATTTTCTACTAAAAGTTTATAGCTTTTACTTTCTGTGAGTATAACTGTTTTTCTAGATGGTATGGGAAGTCACCTTTTGTTTGTTTGTTTTCTTTCTCAAATAGATGACCAACAGTGTGTGAACCTTTTCAGGCTATGTAAAGCAAGAAGCCACAGACTGGGCAGATTAAACAACTGGAACTTATTTTCTCAATTCTGGACATGGGAAGATCAAAGGTACTGTTGGGCTGGTTTCTCGGGAGCCTCTTTCCCTGCTTTGTAGTTCTCAGTCTTGCTGTGATGGAACATGGTCTCCTCTCTCAGCCTGTGAGGAGAGCTCTCTAATGCTTCTTATAGGGATGCTGGTCCTGTCCAATCAAGGGTCTTATTTATTAACCTGTGTTATCTCTTAAAGACCCTATTTCCAAAGGTAGTCACATGTGGGGATTGGAACTGCAGGGTGTGACGTTGGGGAGGGCAAGCAGTTCCAGCCACACCAGGCTCCTCACAGCGTTGTTATTTATGGTACATTCGCTCTCCCTCTTCTGCGTGGGTGTCTGCATTCTACTCCACTCCAGCTTCTATTTTATTCCGTGGGTCCCTTTGCTGGGCTTGTACCAATACCATGTGCTTAACTGTTTAAGCTTTGCAAAAAGTCATGGTTTTTGCTGCTTTCTTTGGCTTGTTATGCTTCCTTATAACAGTACAAAGACACTTCTTAACCTGTCGTTGGTCTATATAAATTTTAAGCTCAACTTGTCAATTTTCATTAACAACCTTATAAAAATTTATGTAAGAATTCATTGAATCTGTAAGCCCTTTGGAGACCATGGATGTATTTATGGCATTGAATGTTTGGATTCTGGAACAATACCTTTCTGCTATTTTTCTTTCATTTTCTTCTCTCTCTCACTCCCCCCTTCTCTCTCTCTCCCCCTTCTCTCTCACTCCCCCTTCTCTCTCACTCCCCCTTCTCTCTCTCATTCCCCCTTCTCTCTCTCACTCCCCCCTTCTCTCTCTCTCAGTCCCCCCACTTCTCCTTCCCATCTTTTACTCTCCATTTTTTTCAAAGGCAGATGTTTTAATGTGGGTTGTTTTTTTTGCGTTTTGTCTTTTGAGTTTTAGACTGGGTCTCAGCTGGCCTAGAACTCCTTGTGTAGATCAGGGCGGCCTTAAACTCACAGAGATCTGCCAGAGTGCTAGGATTAAAGATGTGTTTAACACATACACCACGTCACACCTTCTAATGTGTTTGACACGTCACACTTTCTAATGTGTTTGATGAGAATCCTTTCTATTTTTATATATGTCCTGGTTAGCTTTGACTGTCAGCTTGTTAGTATTTAGATCAGATTAGCCGGTGGGCCTGTCGGGGGGGGGGATTGTCTTGGTTGATAATTGACATATGAGGATCCAGCCCATTGTGGATAGCACCATCCTTTGGCTGGAGGTCCTGAATTGTAAAAGAAAGCTGAGTGCCACCTGTCAGCCAGCTAGCAAGCAGTGTCCTCCATGATTGCTGCTGTGCTCCTTTTGACTGTGAAGTGAGTTCTTTGGTTGGCGGTAATACTGCGTGGCATAACAAAGAGGCCTGCCTAAAGGTTCCTGCTTGAGTTTCAGTCCTGTCTCTCCTTAGTGATGCTGTGACCTGTGAGCTGAAATGAATGTTTTTTGTTTTTTTTCCTCTAAAGTTGCTTTCAGTCGTGGTATTTATCACAGCAACAGAATAAAATACAACAGTCTGAATTATTGTAATAAATGCTTGTTGTGTGTTTTAATTTTTATGACTATCATCTAATAATACTTCTCTTTCCTTCATAGTCTTTTCTGATCAGTTTTATCAGTTCTGTTTTTAGAACTATTTAAATACTTATCTGTGCATTTAGACAACTGCTTTGCTACACGGAAAGCTTTTCCCTCCCTCCCTCAACTTATTCACTTCCCTAGGACTCACTTGTAATTCCAGGAATATTCTCACTTTCTGTTTCTTTCCAAATTCGCTAAATTGATATTTTCTCCAGAAAGGTATGCCTTTTATTTAAATTTCTAATGTATTGGCATTGCATATTCCCAATATTCCCTTACTAATTCAACCTGTTCTAGATCTGTACTTGTAAACCTCTTTCATTTTTGGTATTTCTTGTATGTTTATCCTTGATTTCTTTTCCTTGGCCTATTTCCCCACAAATTTAGTTATTTTTTTTAAACTTTTCCCCAAAACTGTCTTTTGGATCTGCTAATTTTGCATTTTGCTATTTTATCTGTTTTCCCTATTGCTGTGACGATTTTAAAACACTTAACACTGTTGACTGGCGCAGGCTGAGAACTCTCATATGTTATCTTGCTTTAACCTTAGGATATCTTTAAGAGGAAAACACCATCATTGTGTCTACTTGACAAATTCGGAAACGTGACATCTACAGAGTTACTACACTCCAAAGTGGGCTGCAAATCCAAGCCATGTGTACTGTGTTCCTCCTCAATGGTCTTCAAATCAGAGCTTGAAAAGCAAAAACAAATGCTTAACTCTGGGGAATAAATTAGTGATGTTAAGATTTCAGGTGTGAAATGAGGCCACAGAAGGATTTTGTTGAATTTGGAATTGAAGCTGCATCCAGCTCCTGGCTCTTCCTTCAGCCGTACTTTGATGCTAAGGTTGGCAGACTGAGAGAACTCAATTACCATATGAGTCCTATACAGTCTTTTTATTTCTGATGTATCGGAGCCAAAAGATAATGGAGTGCTTCCTGAAAATTATCAAATTATCTTGCTCTGAATTACAATTTTTTAAATTTCAATTTTGAATTGGCTGATTTGCAATCAGCTTTCAAGGTGTTTTCAAAGCTTCTCCTTCTCTTACAGCTTCGGCAGCTATTAAGTAGGTATTTATTATAACTACTCCACAGATGCAAATGTTAGAAGTTAAGCAGCTGGCCCAAGGTCATAGACAAAACAAGAGGCAGAAGGATTCTAGAATGCAGGCTCTCTCTCACCTAGTTTATTCCTTTTCTTTTTGTACTTTCCACATCATGCTGATCTTAGAGCTCTCCATAAGGTACTTATACAATAAAAAGTTGTATAAGCTGTATGTATATGATAGTCATGAAAATAATTAAAATACTGTGAGAGATTTGGGTAGAGGATAATGGGACATTTATGTGAGTATGCTATGTGCGTGTTCAGGCATGTTTTGGGGTGCATAGGTCTAAAATATTATGGAAGATTTGGGTAAAGGATTATAGGAAATTTGTACATGGGTACGCATGTGTGTATGTGTATGTGCGGGTGGGTGTACACGTATGTTCACATGCATGTGAAGGCCAGAGGTCAACCACAGGTGTCATTCCTCAGAAGCCATTTGCCTTTTTATTCTAAGACAGTGTCTCTCACCAGTCCTCTGTCTTTGCCACCCCAGTGCTGGCATTATGTCTGGCTTTTTAAGTGATGGAGTTGTTGAGGATCAGACTCAGTCTTCGTGCTTACACAGCGAGCCCCCCACTGACTGAGCTATCTCACCAACTCCATATTACAGCACATTCAAAAGAGGGTTAAACTGCCTTTGAGTGGAAAGAAGAATTTTAAAATTTTCCACTAAATGCCAAGCAAATCTTAAGAATTCCACAATATTGAAAACCCAGAGGAATTACATGAAAAATCTGCAACATAATATATTATATCTAATAAACTAAACAAGAATGCCAAGGAGACCCTATAAAAATGAGGAGAGGATAGCAAAGGAGCCCAAGGTGCTTTCCAGATTCCTGTAGGAAAATGGTGTGATGAACACTCTCACCATCGGGTGCTCCCACTGTGACCAAAAAGACAGCTGTCTCAGCCCTTCCACCTGGCTCTCTGCTGCTTTCTTTCCCTCTCTTGATGTCATCTTCCATATCCTTAATCTGTCCTCTGAATGTGCATTTCTTATCTTATCATCAACCTAACCTTCTCCCCTGAGTTCCTTGCCACTTGCTTTATCACATACAGTGCCCACACTGTGGACTGCAGAGATGGTGACTGGTGCCTTTTTAATTACTCATCACATATTCATGGTTTCTCCACCTCTCTCCTTTCAAATTCCCTGAGTGTCATAAAGCACAGGGCATTAGATTAGACTGCCTTTATTCTTCTTCCTTGCAGTCCTTCTCTGATCTTTTAGGCATGTAACTCAATGAACCTGGTTAATGATCTTCATCAGTATTCTTAAAGTCATTTTTGTTATGAATGTTTTGTAGATGGTCCACTAAATGACCCTGGACTGACTCAGAACAATGTCTTCAAGCCATCTACCTCAGTCACTCACTCTTGTAGTTGAACTCTAGATCTCATCATGACCTCTGAATGTCACTATCTCCAAACTACAAGTTCAAATACACTAACAGCAGGGCTGGAAGGATGGCTTAGTGGTTAAGAGCATTGACTGTTCTTGTAGAAGATCTGGGTTTGAATCCCAGCACCCACATGGTGGCTAACAACCATCCATAACTCATCCATAACTCCACGTCCAGGGGGTCTGATGCCCTCTTCTGTCCTCTCTGGCTACTGCATGATAGAGGTGCACTTACATACATGCAGGCAATACACTCATACATATAAAGTAGAAATACATAAATAAATACACTAACAGGGGCTGGGCATATAGATCAGTTGGTAAAGTACTTGCCTGGAATGTACAACAAGAACCTTAGTTTGATCTCTCACATTCATAAAACCTGGTGTGCTGATGTATGCCTGTCCTCCTAGAACTAGGGGGTAGAGGCAAGACGATCAGAAGTTCAAAGACATCCATGGTTGTACAAGGAGTTCAAGGCAGTTTGAGTACATGAAATTCTGTTTCAAAAAACTAGCATCAACAGCATGTTTACATATTCCCTCCAGTATTTCAACGGCAAGTTCCCACCATCAGGAACTTCAGCTTCATTGTGCTGTGTGCCACACATAAGTTATGTCCTCTTTAAGGAAATTCCGCAGTCCACCTACCTGTGGGAATATAAATCTCCTGCCCTTTCTTTCTCCATTAGGCCCACCTGGCAAAACCACAAGCTTGGGTAGATGAAGCTTTCAACCACCTCTCTTGCATTTGAGCAGAGTGGAGTCAGGAGAAGAAAACCTGCTGCCATACTGCACTGACTCACGTTAAATGTATGACTGCGGAGTTCAAATGCGCCCTCAGCACTGCCCAGCCAATTTTTGTCTCTCTAGTCAAATTACTTTCCCAGTCTTTGAGAAAATTATTTCTTACCTTCTGTCCCTTCAAGGCTACTCTCGACTCTTCTCACTCATAGCTGATTATCTCATTCCCCAACTCACTGAGAAGTAAGAGCAACTGGATGAGAAAAAGCATCTTCCAACACCAAAGGTATTGTCCTCTTGGTGTCCCTGCCTTCTGCCTCTGCTCCTGAGAAGTAGAATAGATTTTGCTAATTTCTGCTGAATGCTGTGGCTACCACCTGCAAATCACTCTCTCTCTCTCTCTCTCTCTCACACACACACACACATACACACACACACACACACACACACACACACACACTTCCCTGTGGACTGCACAGCTGGTTTCCCTGCATCTTGTCATTCCATCCACAGGCAGATATGTGGAGTATTCCTGTTGTTAGGGAGGAATTTGTCGTCACACTACTCCAGGGGAGCAGGAGGAGGGGGAAGGGGAGGGGGAGGAGGAGGAACTAATGTTGATGCATGACTAAGAGCCTTGATCTACCTTCCTTTCTTGGTCCCCCTCAAGCTAATGCACCTGAAGAACCCTTATCTTCTATTGCTTTTCTTCAGATTATGGGGCAGACCCCTGAAACAGTGCCAGAGAAGAGAAGGTAAGCATAAGTGTGCTTATTCTCTGTAAAATGCTGTCAGTTGTATTTTACTTAATAGAAATAGATCCACCAATAGTTTTGTAAGTAATAAATGTAGGTTTTTTTTTTTTTTTTTTAATCTCTGGCTGTCTGTTTTCTGTTTCTCAGTACACTAAGCACTTGGGCTTATACAAAAAGGTATTTTATTTGGTTCTTCCAAATGCCAGCATCTCCTGTCTTTAAAAATCTTCCCAAGATCTTGTCTTTCTCTTTCTGGTACCCTGTTGTTAGCAACACACTCTACTGAGCCAGGCACAGAAATGTGATCTCCTTCACTGTCTCCTTGAACTTATCTTCTCCTTACTTGATAAACTAAATCTTATTCAAGGGTGCCACTGACTTCCCTTATCTAATGACTGCGATCTGGCACAGTGGTAAACTAATTAAAAGCCAACCTGGGAGCACACTTTGGTGACAAATAGTTGTGCCTCAGCCTTTCACAGTAGAGCTCCAGTCAATCAATCACAGACCGCCAACTAATCAGACCGTGTTCAAAGGAGGCAAACCAAAGAATCAAGTTGTTTCTGTTCCTTTCTTCAGCCTTATCCATGACTCCTCCACAAAGTGGAGCTCTCTAAACCTCTTCTGGTTCAAAGAGGCCCATTTGAGAATCATTCTCTGCTCAATTAAATTCTGCTACGTTTAATTTGTCTGAAGTTTTCAGTTGAACGTGCTTCTTTCAGCTTTCAACATACCAGTGAAACTATTCTGTCAAGACCCCTGGGATTTACAGCTGCCAAGTTCAATGGTCAATTCTCAGCACTTGAGTCCCTCAATCTTTCCACCTGATTTGCCACAACTGATTACTCCAGCACCCTTAAAATGAAATACTTCCTATCGGCACCCACACCCTCCCTTGGCTTCCTGAATACCAGACTTTTCTTCTTGGCACTAAGTGATAGAACCCACCATGATAGATGCGGGGAGGTGGGGGGGCTGGGGGGAGGCTGGTGTGCCTTCACTCTGCTGTGCTGTTGTCATTCACCTTAAGGATAAGCTCCTCTTTGGAAGGCCCTGCTTTTGACCCTACTGCTTCCAGATCTTACCTGCCTCTCAAAGAAACGCTACTTAATTTCATTGGTCTTTCTGCCTTTTCAGTGTACCTACCTAAGTGCCTTTGTTCTGCTGCTCTCTCCTGGATGGTTCTCCGGTAGTCTCCCCTGTTGTGCTCATTTCCTAACGGCCTCTTGGTGAGACCTCTCTGATCACCCTATTTTAAGTCAAAAGCCTTTCATTTTAGCTTTTTATTTCCTTTCCATGCATTTCCCAAAGCTCTCAACATAGTACATATTTTATGTCTTTCACTGTATATGTCTGTTTATCTCTCCCACTAGAATATAAGTAAGATCTACAAGGACAGAAATTTTGCCTGTTTTGTTTCTGAAAATCATGTCCAGCTCGTGGTAAGCCTTACTGTATTTGTTGGACAACTGAATGGGTGACTGACGAGATCCTCTGGGGAGAAGTAAACATTCCTCTCATGGGCTCCCTTACCTGATTCTCTGGAACCTGTGACTCTCAGACTCCATCCTCAGCTGTCAGCAAGTCCCAGGTCAGGTCCATGACTCCATCTTCTCTAAGTTCTTTAGAGCTTTTGAGCTCTACCTCTCACCAAATATAGAAACTTCTCAGGGATAATTTATATATATAAATTATTTATATTTATATATTTATATATATTTAAATTTTTACAAGTTTTGAGCCCAAATTCTATTTATAGAAACATATCCTAAGGATAATATTAATAAAATATATGTACAAAGATGCTTTCTCATTCTTAATCAGAGCAGTGAAAAAGTTGAAATCAATGTAAATATTTATTACTTGCAAGAAACATAAATCCCAGGGACAGCCAGCAAAGAATCACTAGGTATGCATATCTTGGTATGGAAAACATATCTGCTATTTTAAGAAAGATAAAATATCAGGTTGTGGGACAGTAAGTATACTGTGATCTCATTTTGTTAACTGTGAAATAATGTATGGCACTCAGGCATAGAAGTAGAAGTTCAAAATGATATCTTTTCTTCTTGGACTCTGGCTAGTAGAAAGAACTAGGAACATTGGACGAGACTTTCCAAGTTTGGAAACAAGAATATGAATGAGAAAAGATTGATAAAGCCTGACTTAAAACTCCCTTAAGTTCACAGATAGAAATTTCGTAAATGTGTGTGTGAAATTAGAAAATATTTTCAGTAAATATGACATGATTATATAAATACATCACTCAAATTGATAAGAAAATCACGAAGCCTAAAGCAAGAAATAGATACAAATAGCAAATGGTTGAGAAGAATAAATATAACTGTCAAAAGTCATGAAAGAATATTCGAGCTCACTGGAAATCAAGCATCAGCTAAAATTGCAGTGGTCGTATATGCTGTTATGTCAACGAGTTAGAGTGTGTGTTTAAGTATCTACACATGAGTACACATGTGCACGTGTGAGTCTGTATACATGCACACAGCTGTACCCTGCCTTGCTGGGTTTTATCTATTCTATGAGAGGCCACTTTGTCCTGAGCAGCAGCCCTGTGACTGACACACAGTGCTCAGTGAGGGTTGGTTGTGTGAGCATGACGGTGCGTGAGACGGGATCCGAGGGGCGTTCTAAAGGAACATGCTTCTCTCATTTCGTCTTTTGAATTACAAAGCTATTCCATAATTAGCATTTTATATGTTTTTTATTTTGTTTCTAACCACAGTAAGACAGACATTACATATATCGTGACACATATCTATGATCCCTGTAATCCCAGCACTGAGGGAGGCTGAGGCAGAAGATAGATAATTTGAGGATAGTCTGAGCTATATCCAGAAAAGTATTTTTTAAAAACGACATTATTGACCCAGTATTTTTAAAAGTTTAATTATTCTGATTCTATTTTATTTTAATGTATTTTCTGTCCTTTATTAATGTAATCTACTTATTTACATCATGTTCTACTGCAACTTACAAGAAAAATAACATGCCAGAGAAAATTGCTTTGTAAATGTAAAAATGTAAATCAAATGAAATTCTGTTGCAAGTCACTGGTAAGGCCATCTCTAACATCGATTACAGGACAAAATATCATCAAAACAGCCACAGCTTTATTATGCAGACTATAAAATGCACTTTAAAAAAAATGTAAAAGGTCAACGTCTTTCTCTCTTTTTCCAATCAGGCTGTGTAAAAATAGGGCATTAGAATGAAGAACCACGAAGACTCTGCTCCTTACTTTGGGCTGCAAACTACTTAGACGCAGTTCTGAACATGTGAGTCTCATTTTTGCTTTGATATTTGCATTATTTTATTATCTGCAGTTCTGTAGGGAATGGAGAGGCCAGACAGGTCTTGAAAGGAAGCAATCGTGGACACTTGGGTGCTTATGGCCAAAGGAGCACCACTGTCACCATTAACCAACTCACAGCTACAATGTAGGCCTTCCAGCCCACAAGTGTCTACCTGTGAAATCTGGGGATTGGAGTTCAGTGGTAGAGTGCGTCAGGCTCTGTGTTCAATCTCCAACACTATAAGAAAACTAAAACAAAAATTTATGAGAAAACAAATCTGAAGATTCACTCCCACATCAAACCTTCCACTGACTTCCTTCTTCACAATAAGAAACACTTCGTAACATCCAACAGTTATTATTATTCAGTAATACTGAATTTCTCCCCATGGTTTGTGAGAGTGGGTTAGCATAAGGAAGAAAAGCACTGAAGTCCGGGCTTCTTAATAGGATGTTCAAAAGACTCAGCACTCTGCCACACCTCCAGCCCCTTTACACCCTCCTGTCCTCTCAGAGTACATGCATGCCTTTCTTATCCAGGTCCCTGGTTCCCATGCATCCTTGACAGAAATATCTCTTGCCTACCACAACTCCTCAGACTGAGGCCCTGTGTTCTGATTTGCAAACTGGGCTCTCTGTCTACATAGACTTAAAGCCTTGCTCAGTTCTTCACCTGTCTGCTGATCTTTTAAGACTCTCAGCTCCCAGACAGTATGGACCTTATTCAGCTTCCTATGTCTATGGATGAAATTTATGTGAGTCTACATTAGGTTCCTCCCCCACCCCATTCATATGTTGAAACTTAATATCTACTGTGATAGTAGTGAATGGGCCCTTTTGGAAGTGAGAGTAGGACAGGGCCTCGTAGTGACCCTTGATGCAACAGTAGATCCCCATCTCTTAGACTTTAACTTTAACCCCAGAAAAACCATGCACTTTTGAGTCTGATGACCTTGGCGACCTCAGTTTGGTACTCCACCTGAAAAGATGAATGAATGAATGTGGGTATCTTGAGAATTAACTTAGCGGAGCACTGAAAGCAGTGCACCCGCTCACTGGGAGCAGTGGAAGTTGGGAAGGACTCCTGACCCTGGATGAATGTGAACTAGGAATGAAAAGACCAGGTGGTCTGTGAGGAGGGAGCCGAACTTGAACTTGTACTTCCGCACTGAAGCTGCAGGAGGTGTTTTGAATAAGTTATGGATGTGGATCAATGGGGCAGGGGGAGGAGAGACAGTGGGAGAAACGGTTCCAGAAGCAGCTCCTTTGGCACAGGGTGAGGACACGGACAGCTCCATCTGCCAGGCTGAGGGCATGAGAGATCCACGGACACAGTTCCCAGAGACAGACAGTTCTAAATAGATAGCTAAGGGAACCACTGTCTCCGAGTTACTTTAAGAGTCAGTCTGTTTGTTCAGGTGATTATGATGTTGGCATAACAATAAACACCACACTAAGGGAGACTGGGATGATGCTGGCTTATGAGATAGGGGGACAGAAAGGAGAAACTGGAAAATATCAGTGATGAAATTGGAAAATAGTAGTGATGAATTTTGTTTATTTCCCAGTTTTGCCTTCGCATTTATGGAAGAAGCCAATCTTCAGAAAAAAATTAGCCTCAGAGAAATGTCAGCTGAGCAGTCTCTTTCTTGACTCACAGCCTGTTTTCTCAGGGTGTCCCTCTTCCCAGCTGCCTTTCTCATAAATGACACTGGGAAGCCACAGCTGGGGTTCCTAGGGGACCCCTCAGCCTTTCTGTGGATTGGAGCAGGGAGCTTGTCCTGGGGTGAAACATGCATGCGTTCTCTCTGCTCCTGTTCTTCCCACTCATGCATCTTAACATTCTGTCTATTCGTCACCTTGACGGCATCAGCAAAGACTCTGCAAATCACACCCTATTGTAAAAGCTTGGACAAATTCTTATCCACTCTCCCCATTCCTTGGGCAAATGCGGTCAATTCCCTTTGACTGATGTAGACATCTGATCAAGGAGCTAGGTGGAAGGCTGGGAATTCTCACCTCACCAGGAAGGTGACCCCTCTCAACTCACAGCTCTAAGTTCTACTCCCACCTCTAGACTAGGACATCGTGGGAGACATACTCAAAGCAGAATTACTCAAGGGCCAAGGGAGTTTTCCTAGTCTTTATTGTAGCCTGGCGAGGAATGCCTCGGGCCTCATATTTCCTTCAAAGACAAATTATTTTCAAATTATGGACAAGTCCCTTGAGTGGCCTGCAAAAGGCAGTTGGTTAAGCGTGATCACATACTCACATACCTAGGTTTCTCAAGGCGCCTTCCTGCCTGCTAACACACTGCAGGCAGAGTAATAATTTATGCAGCTTCTGGGCACCTTTCTAGAGTGTTACTGGAGATAGCTTATCGCTCTCACAGAGTGTTGGACTTCTCAGTTTCAGACAACTTTATAATCGTTTCCACCTTTCATCATGGGAAGCTTCTTGTTCAAAGATGCTCCAAACTCAAGGAAACTAAAGACATAATGGCCACCAAAGGCTGTTGGATAAAAGAGTAGGCACACAGCCCTGCCTGCCCACTGAGACTGATGTAGATTAGAGTCATCTAATGTAGGCTGACCCCTTCCCCCACCTCGATTACTGACTGACTCTCCTGTGCCTCATAGGATTAGACTATTGAATGTTAGAATGGCCTTTATTGGGATTATTTGTTCTTTTCTATAGGGTTCCAAGCCCAGTCTTCAGCTCCAGGCCAAATCTTTGCTCTTAGCAACCACTGGGGCCTTGTTAACTGGCGTCTTGTTCCTTGGATCACTTCCCGGGGCTTTTGAATACGCCTCTCTCTCTAGGCCCTTCAATCTCTCAAGTCCCTCTTCAGTGCTTTTTATCCTCTTCTCTCTCTGGGCCGCGTTTAAACGCCAGCTGCAGACTTCCTGGCCACCCACCACAGCAGCTAATTTTCCTGGGTCTATCTCATCCTTTCCCTAATCCTCGTTCTTCAAGTGCCCTCCCCTTCCGGAGACTTACTACCTCAATGTGTCTGACTGTTGTTCCTTCTTCCTAGACTGTCCTTCTGTCTTTCAGTCACTGATGGCACTTGTCTATTACCATGCCAACACCTTTAATGTCATCTGTTTGCACCTACCAAAACACCATGGATATTTTCAGTACATACCAAATTAGAAAATGCAGCAATTTGTATCTGAATGCTTTTTTCTTTTACTGTTTTAACCTTTTCTGAGGTGGCTTCCCTAGGGCCAGAGGACTGATTTAGAAGCTTGGGAATGGCAACACTGGAGAGCTGCTTTCTATTGTACACAAAGGATTTAGTTGATGGTTAGGAGGTGTTAAATGGGAACTATAGGTTTCCATATAATGTTCACATTTCCTAGAAAATTGGTAAGCCCCATGACAAGAGGATTGATTGACTTACATAATATTTCATATAGTTGGTGACAGAATGGGCACTAGAAATGGAAGAATATATTTGAAACGCACAAACATTCTTTCTGTGTAAATGTGTCATTAAGGAATATTGATAATGAAACAGATACAAGGAATGCTTGAGGCAGAGCTGCCTTCAAGATGTTTCCTTTGAGTCTGCTTTATATAGTCTTGCCTGGTGAGTGTGTGCGTGTGTGTGTGTGTGTGTGTGCATGTATACAATGTATGTGCATGTTTGTGCACATGTTCCTGGGGAGATATAATGTATGTGGATGTCTGTGCACATGTTCCTGGGAAGGCTAGAAGCTGACGATGGGTGTCTTCTTCCATGATTCTCCCTCTCATTTTCTGAGACAGGGTCTTTCACTGAGCCCAGAGCTAACTGATTTGGCTAGACAGGTTGGCGAGTGGGCTCTCTGGCTCTCTAGCTCTCTAGGCATCTTCCTATCTCAGCTTTCCAAACTCTGGGGTCACAGTTGATACACTACCACACTCAGTTTTTGAACAGATACTGGGAATCTGAACTTAGGTCCTCATACTTGCACAGTATGTACTTTACCCACTGAGCCATCTCTCCAGCCCATCATCTACTTTTAAAATATTGTTTATAAGAAAGATCCTGTATGAAGATGTTAAAGGTGAAGGTAAGGGAAAAAAAAACCTGAAAACCAAGCAAGAGTCAATGGTGTGTCCCAAAAAGTTTTTGTTTGAGTGTTTTTCCTGTATGTATATAAGTGCACCCATGTCATGCAATGCCCACAGAGGTCAGAAGAGGGCATTGGATCCCCCTGGAACTGGGGTTAAGGTTGTTAACTGCCATGTGGATGCTGGGAAATCATCAAAGTCTTCTGCAAGAGCTGCCAGTGCTCTTAACTACTGGACCATCTCTCTAGCCCTGAAGCACACACTTTATTAGGAAAGTAATGCATGCTGATTGCCAAAGATGAGGATATATGGAACGAAGGGAGGGAGGAGGAGGGAGGGAGAGGGAGGGAGGGAGGAGAGGGGAGGGAGGGAACCACCTTACACTTGAATTGCCCCACAGAAAACAGAAGTACCTCTTTCATTTTAGATTTTCTGTGTTTTTTTTCAAGGATATGTTTTTGCCTAACTCACATACTATTTCTAAATGTATGTGCAACTCATTAACCTGCTTTAAAAAAGCCTTATTAGACATTCCTTATAGCTTTTCACAGTCACATAATCTTCAGTCAGATAACTATTTCTTCATTGATTCTACTACTGCAGTCTCTGGAACACTTAATTTAGTTTCAGTGCTGTGTGATAAACTCCTTAGTGTGCAAACCTTTACCCAAAATTCAAATTGTTTTCCTTAAGCTAAATTCCTGAGGGTCTATAAACTTAGCAAAAGGATTGTGACACTTTTTAGATTCTTGATGTATTTTGACAAATTGCTTTTCCAGAGGGTGGTATCAGTTTGCACTCCCGCCCACAGAGGGCAAGTTCGTCTCACCTCACCTTTGCCAGGATTGAATAAGACAATTTTCAAAGTCTTTGCTAATTGGATGAGTTGGAAATAGCATTCAATTTTGGCTTTACTTTGTATTATTTTCTTTCCAGAGAACTTGACAGACTTTTCATCTTATCAGCTATTTAGAAAACAAGATCTTTTAAAAAAGAAAATCATGTGCAAATTGAGAATCTTGTTAGGGTATCCTATTTTTTTGGCAAGTGTTGATATTAGCTGCAACGTATGATAAAATTCTCTAAATAAAAATGCTATTAAGTAAGCTTCAGCCATTAGAAATAGAGGGTTTAACATATGAATTCATGCTTATAATATAGCATTTGGAAGACAGCAGAGAGGATAGGTCCATTATCTGTGCTAGAATCAGTCATAGAGGAGTCAGGGGAAAGTGATGTTTTGGGCAAGTATTTCCAGGGGAAAATAGGCGGGGTCTAGAAAAGTGAGCCAGGGCTGGAAGGCGATGAAGCAGATGTGTGACAGCAGGCAAAGTCCAGTGAGAGGCAATCATCCACGTCCTGCAGATTGCTCTGCAGTCAGGAAGTGTCAATGCTGCCTCCGGAGCTGGAGGACTCACTTGCTCAGCCATCTTTCCGGACGTCAGGGAGAATGGGTGGACATTTCCTGAAAGCTCATCTTTCCCAGTCTTCAGGCAAGCACACTGAAGGTGGAATAGACATAGGGAAGAAAAGTAGCCCCTCACTGTAGAATCTGATTGAAGTCTCTCACCAGTTGACAATCAAGGATTCCATCACTGTTAACATTGACGACATTTGCTGTGAAGGTTACCTGCACAGAGACAATAATCCTTTTATGTAGAGATGTTTCTAAGAAGAATGGTAAAATAGCAATGAACCACACATAAGGCCTAAGTTATCTGGCTTACTCCTTTCCCAGCTATGAACCTGCGGTTTTCTAGGACTCTCACAAGAAACTTCATGTATAGCAAAACATAAAAACAAAATAATTTTTAAAATTTATTTATATTTTATGTGATGAATATTTTGCCCGTATGTAAGTGCACCTGTGTTGTGCAATGACCGCAGAGGCCAAAAGAGGGCATTGGATACCCTGGAGTTGGTGTTACAGACAGTTGTTAGCCATCATGTTCTGGGAACCAAACCTGAACATCTACAGGAGCAGCTAGTGTTCTTAACCACTGAGGCATTTCTCCAGCTTCCCCTACCTCTCCCAAACACACCCCAATTTTTTAACCCTTTTATGCAAGTCTTGTGACACATGGCTTTGCCTCCTGTTCAAGGCAACTGCAGAGCCACCTATAACCACATTTGCCAAAAAGAGGAAAAAAGATGTACGTGTGTGTGTATGTGTGCGGGGTTCTTGGAAATTCTGAATGATATAAACAGAAGCCATCAAAGACACTTGAGAAGCCCACACCCACACCTGGCATGTGTACTGTCCTGTCCCCGAGTGCCTCTTCACTAACTGTGTGCTTAAACTCATGTTAAAATCTCCTCCTAACCCCCACTATCTTCTTACTGGCTTGTTCTGAAATTCTTTTCTGTGGCTGAGTCAAGAATCCTAGCTTCACCTAAGTAGAGGTCTCTGTAAAGAGGTCTTCAGGCTGCTGCAGGTGGCAGTGTGGAACTGTGGAACTGACAGAAACAACAACCAACCTATAGGCAGTTCTCTGACAAAGAGAAGGTGGCACCTCTGAGCAGAGCAAACCCACCTGAAAGCAGTGGTGTGCAGAAATGGCTTAGAGAGACATCCTTGGGTCTCTGTAGAGCATATCTCACTCACCAGGAATCCTGTGACCAGCTGGCCACAGTTATCACCTGTGGGTGCCAGTCCGTTCATCTGTATGCTGAACTGGAATGGGGCTCATCTCAGGCCAGCAGTGAGTGGTGAGATGCTTCTTTGCATCTGTGTCTGTTTCTGGAGTAGATGAAACTCTGAAAGTGAGTGGAGGGAAAACTTTGGAAGAAAAGAACAAAAAGCCTCATGTGGAGCTCCTCCAGAGGGACCCCGTGGGGCAACAAATTGGGTGCTGAGGAGGCTGCGAGCCACTGGTGCAGAGAATGGACCCTATGCCTGCTGTGCTTTGCTGGCCACAGTCAAAATTTAGAGTTTCTCATGTGTCATGTTTTCTGGTTTATTTCATAAGAAAATATAAATGTTGACTTAAGAAAGCAAGTGATAACATATTTAGAACATCCATGAAAGAAAACTGAGTATATTGTCTGCTAAACCGGGTACTTCACCAAGTGTCCAGCAAAACAGATCCTTTCAGGGGGTAAATATTAGTTGCAATGGCAGGGAACTAGCAGGGCCTAGGGAGGATCCTGATGCCAGTCCTCCACCTGCAATCTAACAAACGGACCAAGAACTAGAAAAGTAGCTGTGAAAGCCGGAAGTATCCATCCGAGCCCTCTGTGTGAAAGCCTCCTGTGAGCGGCAGCTGAGGACTGGGAGAAGGTGGGTGCCTGGTCACCAGTGTGTGGCCAGGCAGGGAGCTGCAAGGTTTCTGTGTCTATACCGGGAGCTTTCTCCTGCTTCCCGAATACCAAGAAACAGCAGTGGTTGCAGCAGCTAACTCTCTCACTTAGACTCCCTGATATGTGGATCACATTTTTAGGGTGCATTTTCTGGGAACCTAGAGGTTTGCTACATAGAGGGCTGCAGCTCTCCCTCTGCTCCAAGCAGCAGCTGCAGTCCTATAACAATGGGGGGGGGGCGTCTCCTGAGCTCCGCCTCCAACCACTGCTTCCTCCAACTGAGGTATCAGCTTCCCTTTTAAGTAAACACACCTCCTTGCTTGACACTGACTATTCGGAGTGGGTACAGATCTTTATTGTTTTACGTAAGAAAAAAGGCAGCGCTTCCGTTCACCCCTCCCTTCCCTTTCCTTCCTGGGATATCCCCTTAACATCCTGTCCCGCCTGAATGATTCAGAAAGCCTGTATGTGTGGTGCGTCATTTGGGGAGAAGGGCAGCCTGCTCACGGGGAGGGGCCTGAGTCAGCAACAAGACGTGGGACTCCCCCTAGAAACAGTGGGCGAGTAAACATTTTAAAGTCAGGTCTCAAGGTGGGCTCTCTCTCTCTCTCCCTCTAGCCTTATCCGTAGGTAGTCGAGGAACAGTAACATTCCAACAAGAAGACTAGTATGCAGATCTTGTGTTGGCTGCCATGGGCACCAGGTGTTGGCTGGCATGGCCGGATCCCTTGGGGGAGGGGGTAAGGAGGTGCAGAGTCAATGTCACAGACCCTGGAAGACAGTGGAGCCACGATCTCATTCAATTTTAGAAAGGATCAGGATTTATATTTTTGTCAGGCTTAGGGGAGGTCTTTATCTAGTCATTTGACATGCTTCATTCTAGTAGGTCCTGAACACCTGACATTCGAAGTTCATCGTTCCCATTGGTCCTGAATGGCTGCTAGCCTCAGACCTGCCCCAGGTTCAATCCTAGGAGGTGTTCACGACGCATGCATGCTCAATATCGGTTCTAGCTCGTTCTAGGCCATCAGGTCAAAAACCTGCCTGGCCTTGCCAGAATCATCCTACAATCTTGGTAACTATATTCTCTTATCATTCAGACTAATCGCTGAAGGACGAGATATATAGATAATTTTGAAGCAACCCATTACACCGGAAAGTAAAGATGTTTCCAATAAATGGGGACAGGGGGCGTGGGGGTGGGGCAGTATTTACATCTCATAGGAGACCATGAGTCCACAACCAATGAATAAACGAAAAGTTTGATGAAGAATCAAAGGCTGGCAGCCAGTGGTTCATCAGCTGATGGATGTTAGCACACAGTGACGAGCAAATTGAAATTGTGAGGTGCCTGCGGAATTCTGTGAAGATTGCGGTCTCACTTTAGGGGTGTTCTTGCCAGACATGGAGTCAGAGTACGATTGTGACAGATAACCAGACAATGCCAAATGGAACTGGAAGAACAACTCACCATTTCTAGCCTGGCCTGGATATGAAGTGATAGTACTCATCATCACTTGCAAGAACATCTAGTTACTAGATACAGTCTTCTTCAAGTGGATTATTTTGCTGTTAAGGACATCATTATAATAAGAGATGTATCCTGAGTGAGTCTGAGAATTAGAAGTCAGAAATGTAATAGTTCTATTTCTCCATTTTGATGGCTGCAATGGACTACATAGGTTTTTGTTTACAGGATTTATACACTAAGGTACTAAGGAGTGATAGACATGGCTTTGTCCTTATTCTTCAGTGGTTCAGAAAATATCTCACTGTTATTTAAATTTATGTGTGCATTTGGGACAGTTACACAGACACACACACACACACACACACCAAATACCTGTTGTGTGGAGTGTTGTCACTTAGGCTCAAGAAGGAAAGGTGCTGAGTTAGGCATGGGGTTGGGAATCCTTGAGGAGTTTCTTCATCTCCTGGGCAGTAGCAGAAACATAGATGGAGGTGAGTTCAGTTTCTTGCTCAGTGGGGATCATTTATGGAGTCTATGAGAAAATATGGCAGCACAGAGTTAGACAGTTGGGGCACAGTTTAGCTGGCAAGATACAGTGAGTCAGACTCCTATGTGCCATTATCATTCACCACATCATCATGTGACTAAGAATGCCCCCTACTATGACACCCTGGACTGTTCCAGAAGCATCCAGACCTAGGATGTCCCTGAGGTGTTAATGCAGGCAGACAATGCCAGCCTGACATCTGAGGCAGGCAGGGCAGGCCCTTCTCACTCTGTTCATCCATTCCTTGCTTGTGGCCTACACTTTAAGTATTCACCTTGTTCTGTCTTTCTCCTAGCCCTCTCTGCCCTCAACCTGAGGCAGTGGACCTCTAGGATACTTGGAGAAAAAGGAGCATAAGTCCAGTTTGAGTTTTTTAATGACTTCTTGACCCTAGCAATAGGCAGTAAGCCTACAGACCCTTCGCATGTGGAGGGGCTCTGTGCCTGCTACCCACAAAGAGCAAAGGAGGCTGGGCACACACTCTTACCCCAGCCAGTCAACAGTTTACTTCTGTGGACAGAAGCAGAGACCCAGTTCTTGCTCTAGAAGGGACACATCGACACCATTAGACCAAAAGAAAAAAGGAGGGACGAAGAATCAGGTGGGCATCTTAACCCAAATAAAACCATCAACCCCCTTAAAGTCAGGTGTCCTCCCCTCCAACTCTGGGGACTCCCCTTCTCTATCCTACCCAAGAAGTCTGTAACATTTGGCAATAAACCTCATTTTTACTTTGCATTGAGCTATTTTCCTGTCTTTTAACAGATGAAGGAAAAGAATTCACCTGCTAGCCAGAATCAAACCCAGTGCCTCTCCCAGGCGTCTGGATTTTGTCAGTAATCCTGATTACCCATCAGTTGCTAAGCGAAGCTCGGCCTTTCAGAAATTGGCTTTCTGGCTGGGAATGCCCCTTCCTGCTAGGGAGAGGTGAGCAAACAGTAGGCTAGGAGTGGTCCGTGGAATCATATAGCCCAATTCCATCATCCCTGAGGGAGATGAGATGGAGGCCTGCAGAGGCTGTGCTGTAGAGGCTAATGATGACAGCTGACTCAGGACGGAGTCCTTCTTGTCGTGTTTACTACAGGCTACAGTGGAGATGGTAGTAGCAGAATAAAAGAACAAACAAAAGTGGAAAAATATAGAAAGACATAAGGCATGGAATTTAAGCCAAAACACATTACAATTTCCTTGAAAAAAAGTTAGACACTAAAGACAGGCAATGTATTTGAGATAGATTATTTGGGTATTTACTTTAAACAGGATTTCTCAACAGTTACCTTGGGCCAAATAATTGTTTGTCATAGAGGCCACTGTGTGCAGTGCAGTGTACTTACCAGTCTGCCTGGCTCCTACCCACAGGGTATGCTAGCACCTCACTAACTGCCAGATGTCTCCTGGGTGCAAAGCCACTCTTGGCTGAAAACTTCTGGTTTCGTGGCTTTACTTGGACTGAGGTACATGGAAGATGCTGGTCGGCAGGTGGATTCAGGCAGAGAAGACAACCCTTCATCAAGCTCTGTCTTAGGCGCCGGAGCCAGACCGCCTGTCTTGAATGGCAGTCCAGCCCCAGGACTTCCCTTGGGTTCTCTAAGATGAGATGGCATCAATGCCTACCTTTTTAGGGCTGTGAAATATTTACAAAGCACTTCTAGGAGAGATTGCGAAGCAGGAAGATGTTTAATTAGTGAAAACAAGGTTAAGATGTAGCTTAGTGGTGCAGCACTAGTTCAATGTGCACAAGGTCCTGGGTTCGAGGGCCAGAAGTGCCAGGTGGAGGGAGAATGAGGAAGCTTTGATGATGGTGAGGTGAAGGAGATCCCAGCATTCTAAGTGGCTTAGTACCTATTAAATCTGCTCAGTTTGGTGATTGAGAAGTTAGATTTTGTGGATGCTTTAAAGAGTTTCTTCTGATAAGCTGAACCAGATCAATTTTGACTAAATGCCATACGAAATGTATGAACAAAAGAAAGGAATCAAGTCAGATGCCTCATCTTCGCTTCAAGTACAAAAAACAGATAAGGAGGTGCATGTTTGTTTAAAATGAAAAAAAAATCACAATAAATATTTGGAGCCCAAGAGCCTTTGTTCTGTGATGTTTGGAGGCAATTTTGAGAAGTCTTACACCAAAATGGTTCCTGAGTGCAGCCTGTCTTCTCCTTGGCATCTAAACGGTCTATAGCTGCCAGTATTCACTAAAGCCCATGCAGCTGAGGAGCTGTGATGGTTTGGCGTTATTAACCCCCACTAAATCCACCATTCGTCACAGAACACACATCCCAGGGGACACCGCACTAATGTAACCTAGCACTCTGCACCATTGTTCATGGGCTTTCTGGAAATATTCTGTGGGAACCAAAAATTCCCTTGTGAGGACCACAGCATGGCCAAGTTCCCACATCCTGGACTGTCCAAATGGCCTGCACGAAGACACCCCAGCCGTGGACGTGAGAATGAGTTTCACTTGGCTGCTGTTTGCTTTGCATACTTGCGTTATTTCCTCTGCCAGATGTATGCATTTATTTTATTTTCCCAGCCTGGAAATTTGTGATTCTCCCACCAAGAGACCTCTCCCCGTCACGACCTTTTAAATGACGATGGTGATGACCTCCTGCATCTGCATCTCTGACACTCTGTACTCTTCAAAGCAGTTTCATGTGCATTCATTTACATATGCTATTATTTTTGTCTCAGAAATGGCTATCAGCTCAGTATTGAATTTCCTCTCCCCTGCCCCAAACCCTTGCGAACCTTTTGCACTTGGCTGTTTTTGAAAAAAACATTGTTTTATGTTGTTCAGTCCACAAGGTTCAATCTTAATTAAACCAAGTTCAGGATACAAACGGAAATGACTAGCAGTGAGGGGCCGATTACTAACACTCATTGGCACATTCATTCTAAATTTAGACAATACCCTTAGACTCCTTCAAATTGAATCACAACCTTATAATTAATATTTCCTGTTCTTCCTCTCTGTGTGAAATTGTCAGCCCAGCGGCGCTTTGCTGTATTTGCAAGCATTTATTCTTTACAGATTGTATGCAACTGCATATGACCTGAAGCCTCCAAGGCAGAACTTTTCATTTCTTTGGGAAAAAAAAAACAACAAAAATATACAATCTAAATGATAACTACAGACTTTCAGGTAAATAGATAGTTTCCCTCACAACAAGTCTCAGGTTGAAAAAATAATTATTTTGAGGTAAAGCTCAGTGGTAGAGCATTTGTCTGTCTGTAAGGCCCTGGATTCAATCCCTGGGACACTGAAAAGAATTGTATTTTAGATGTATTGATGTATTGATGCATATGAATCAAATCAAATTCCATTGCAGTAATATGTGATTGTGAACATGTCTCCACATATATGAATAATGGTGGATAAAGCATTAAAAGCATGATCAATATGACAGGCAAACTGGGAGTAGATGTGCATAAGGAAACATGCTACTAAAATTGTTAACAATTTGGACACTTTCCATGTTCTATCCAACCTGATTAAAAGACACAGAAGAAAAAGTCAATTTCAAAAGACTTGAGGTTCAGTGTGAGGGGCTGGAATTCTATACTGTGCTGATAGCAAATAGTCTAATGGATATAGGGTCAGAAGGAGGAAGGAGCTGAAGGAGAAGAGAGACCGCGACTACCTAGTCTGTAAACAGGCAAGGCTGCTTCTGGATGGTGTATGCTTGTCCCATGTGCCATAGTAAAAGCCTGTTTCAGAGCTGAGTTCAGTGGGTTGATCGAGAGCTCAAATGAACCACCTGAAATTACAAATTGAAGGTGTGTTGATAATCGGCTTCAATAATAATGTTACGTAATAGTAACCAAGAGACGGATTTGGATTGCTGTGGGCCTTCTCTTTTCCTGTGAAAACCACATTTTGGATGAACTAGCAACAACTAAAACTGATGAATCGTAGGCTCTCCCGGAGGCCCAAAGTGGACCCAGTCCATTTGAAGTTAAATGATCTCATTCTTGGTCAATAGCAGGCAAGGAGAAGCGATAGTTAAATGAACCACGTACCTGTACTTCATCCTTAGATGTTTATGGTCATTGGAGGTAAGAGAGCCATCTCCTCGCCTGGTGTGTCGCCAACCATCCGCACATTAAGCACCCGAGCTAACCTATCCTGGCCATTTGCTATCAGTAGTTATGTCTCCAGAAGTTTGAATGTCTCCAGCCCTCTCCCAATGAGATCAGCACATGTCATCTGCTGATTAAGGGTTCAATTCTTAGTTCTTGGTGTGTCTATTAACCAGATAACTTGAATGGGCATTGTAATGAGACCCTCAGGTTATTCAATGGTACCTTAATATTTGAAAGACCCAGTCTTATGCACACTGTCACTTCTTTTGAGTTCTGTATTTACATTTTTATAGGTATTTTGGTAAAAGGTTCTGAAATCGTCCTCCCCCACATCACCCATGTCATTAACATCCTCATGCAATTACCAAACATACATCTCTATGGCACAATTTGGATGGTACAAGAAATACACTTGCAGTCATCAAAGGCTTCCTATGGCTTCAGGAATGAGTCCAAATTTAACCCTTTCTGAGGTGCGATCCACCTACAGCTGCAGTGTTTACACCCCGAATGCTTCCCTGTGAGGTGGAGGATGCTAAGACGAGAGCAGAAACTGTAAATTTGCTGGACTGAGAAGCCTTCTGGAGGCAGGGATAGCTGATCATATCCTGGATGGTAGGAGCCCATTTTGCCTGTAACATCCTTCTTTTCTTTGCACAACCTGTTTCCAGCACTGAGAGGAAAGTAGTCACCTTGTACAGCTTCCTGTCTCGGTTTCTTGCTCATTCTCTGGGCATCAGCTGAAATGGCATTCCTTCCAGAAGAGTCTTTTCTTTTCTGTCCTGGTTCTCTCAGGGTTAGTTTTCCTGCACTGGAATTGTGGCCTCCCACATCACATGGCACTGTGTAGGTGTGACTCTTTAAAAGCAGATATTTTATGATACACATTTTTGAATAGATAATGGAGGAAGCAGAACGGCATAGAAGAGAACTTCAAGCTGTGACACAGATCTGATAATGCCTGTCTACTAGTTAGCTTGTTGTTGCTATGACAAGTTACTTGAGAGAATCAACTTAAAAGAATGTCATTTGGGCTCCTGGTTTCACAGGAGCTGGATGGCTGGGTCAGCAAAGCAGAGTAACATGGTAGAAGCAGGTGGTAGAGGAGCTATTTACTTAATGGTATGCAGAAAGGAGAGAGAGAGGAGAGAGAGAAGAGAAAGAGAAGACAAAAGAAGAGAGAAAGAGAAGAGAAGAGAGAAGAGGAGGGGAGGGAAGGGGAGGGGAGGAAAGAGGAGGAGAGGAGAGGAGGGGAGGGGAGGGGAGGGGAGGGGAGGGGAGGGGAGGAGAGGAGGGGAGGGGAGGGGAGGGGAGGGGAGGGGAGAGGAGGGGAGGGGAGGAGAGGAAGAGAGAAGAGAAGAGAAGAGAAGAGAAGAGAAGAGAAGAGAAGAGAAGAGAAGAGAAGAGAAGAGAAGAGAAGAGAAGAGAAGAGAAGAGAAAAGAGAAGAGAAGCTAGCTGGGATCTCAGTATCACTAATGATCTAAGGTCTTCCTACCAGGCTCTGCCTCACAAGATTCCACCACCTGCCAATTGCACCATCAGTTGGGACAAAGTCTTCAAAACACGGACCTTTGGGGGACATGCAAAATCAGAACTATAATGACCTTTTCAACAGCAGGCAACCCTAGAAAGAGTACTGGCTAGGTATAAGGGACAAAATGGCCAGGGCTTTCTAGTCTTGCCTGACCCAGTGACCAGACATCAGTACCCTGGGAAAGGTGTGAACACTGGCAAAACAACTCTCTAGAGTTGAGGCCAACTATAGAGGCCTGGCAACAGAAAGCTGATGGGATCCTGTGCCTCCTCTACATAAGCCTTCCCCTGATGCCCATGTGCCAGTTACACAATGTACACTGTTTTTTACTCTGAGTAGATTCTTCAACTTTGAACTCAAAGGGAGAGAAAACATCTTCTCAAAAACTACATACGGAATAGACATAGATCACAGTAAACCAGACTGAATGATGAGCTTGCTTTATGAGCCCTGGCCTTTGTTACTACGACTCGTGTCCTTTGTGATGAGGGGACAGTGTGCATGCACTTCTCTGTGCTGTCCTTCCTCCATTTCCTCTGTCAATGTCCCAGGCCTCTTTAGTCTCCGGCAAAGCTGTTGCTATTTCCGCACTACTCTCGCTGAGGGCAGTGTGGCTGCACTGCATGGCTTAGAGACTGGTGGACAGGCTACCGATGGTTGTGTTTCAGTGTGTTAAATTCAGAAGAGACGGTGAGCTTAGCAATGCAAATGAAGAAGATGGCTTATGGCCTTGACCTCTAAGCCCATGTCGGCTTTCTTACTTCATTGTAATTATTTAACATAGTAGCAAACAAAATTTTCTAAAATAGATTCATGTGGGGAGATCTTGACTTAGGTCCTTTAGGGACTGAGGTGGAGTCGTGCTGTGTAGAGACTTCACAGGGAAAGGTAATTTTCATTCAACCTCTAAAGTGTTACAGACTATAGCTTCATGAAAAAGACTAAAAATAAGCTACCAAAACTCAAACTGAAAACAAAATGTACCAAATACTATACCTAAATTCATCTTATTAAGTTCAATGGACATGAAATTATGTTTCATAAAAATAGATATAGGAAACATAATTTAAGGAAAAAAGAAAACAGTTTCAAAAACATAAGCACAGTTTCATTGGAAAGTTACAGCTAGGTAAACACTGTAGAGAATCACTTTTATTCATCTTTTGATAGTTCCATAATCATAACTAATCCACTTTAATAGTGACTCTCCATGGTACATACCTGTTTTGATTATATACAATGTACATCAATATTTTGAATTTGCAGCGTAACAGATGGGCCTCTTCCATGCTGCTGATTAACAGATCAGGGCTCGGTGGGCTTGATGGACGCACACAGCCCATAGAAATATCAAGTGTCTAAACTGCCACTGTGTTTTGTCTTCACAGCACAGTTACAAAAGAAAACAGCCTTATAAACAGAGATGGATGGAAACACAAGGTGAAAGCAGTGACCACTAAATTTAAAATGTTAACTTTTGTCCAAAGAAAACTGATAGTACATTTTCCAAATTTATCTTCAACATGATTCTGTAGCCAGTTTCAAAAACACTACCTGCAAAGTTATAATTAAATTTAAATTTTCTTTTGGTGAGTAAAATGAATTCTTGATTTTATATAATTTGGGGTTACAGTAGCAAATTAACCTTAAGCTGTCACCAGCTATAACATAGTCTTGTGGCAAACGATGTGCCTCACATGTGACTTGCCTGCTGTGTTTAAGAGCACCACACTGGGCTCCATCCTATTCAACAAGGTAGTAGGTCTACTCACCACACACTGTGCGGGGTAAGGTCAAACTGATGTCTCAATTCTGGGTCATGTAATGGAAGAAATATGGTCGGAGAAGTGATATAGATTGGAAGCCAAGGAAAATGCAAACTGAAGTTTGAGGAAGCAGAGGGCAGAGAGGCAGTCAAAACCAACAAGGTCCATTAAGAGACAGAGAGCACCCTCCTGCCTTGACCTTGGCTGGTGTGCCTGTAGGAGAGAGCCTTGCCAATGGAATCCCTATAGGAGAGAGCTTTGTCAAGTCAATAGAATCCCCTTCCTGGCCTAAAATATTTGAGTGTATTTCTGTTCTGTGCAATGAAAGGATCTCTGGCCAAGATATTATATGACATTAATAGACCATGCTTAAGAAAACAAATTGAACCAAATTTCTAATCCTTTTTATCCCAAATTGTCTGATCAGTTCCAACCATAAGTAATTCCGATATGTACTGCATCGAGAAGACAAGGGTCTTAATATTGTTTGGAAATTTACTCAAGTTGCTGTTTTTTTTTTTAATTTTATTTTTATTTTATGTGTATGAGTGTAGTGCCTACATGTATTTAAGTGTACCCATGTCGTGCAGTGCCTATGGAAAACAGAAGAGGATGTTGAATCTCCTGGAACTGGAGTTAAGGACATTGTTAGCTGTCGTGTGGGCACTGGGATTAGAACCTAGGTCTTCTACAAGAACAGTCAGTGCTCTTAACCACTGAGCCACCTCTCCAACTCCTTATTGTTTTTCTTTAAACAAAAATAAATAAATAAATAAAAACAAAATATTGTGGGGGAAAAGATCTTTACCAGCTACACATCTGACAGAAGATTAATATCTAGAATATACAAAGAACTCAAAAAACAAAGAAATAAGAAAATAAACTACCCAGTAGAAAGATGAACAGAGAGTTCATGAATAGAGCTGAACAGAGAGTTATTAAATGAAGAAATAAAAATGGCTAAGAAACACTTTAAAAAGTGCTCAATATCTTAACAATTAGCGAAATGCAAATAAAAAACACTTTAAAATTCCATCTCACCCTCTCAATGGGAGTGAACTCATGAGTGGTAATATAAACTCAGCCAAATACACGGAGTTTGTGGGGGCACAGATCCTATAGAGAACCCTGTCTCTGTCATATCTCTAGAGAAATGAAATTTCTTACCACATGCTAAATATGGATCCTTATATTTACAGACATCACTAATACAGTACACCACTCATCAAAGAAGCTTCTTTTTTGAAACAGATAGAGACGACAGCAGAATTCCATAACTGGTCAGACACAGAGACTACACAACTGAGAGATGCCAAGTCCTAGATGACACATCTACAGTTGAGCCTCTACACCTAAGGCTCACAGAACATAGCAGAAAAAGGGGTAGAGAGAAAATTAAGCATCCTTCAACTCTCACCAATGAAGCTTCCTTAAACAATATAGTGCTATGCACACAGAAGGCCACAACTGGCCACAATTTATACAAAAAGAGACTGTAGAGTACGTATTCCTAGATAGGACTCTTTCTTATATTGACCCTCATCCCACTATGGCTCAGGGATCATTGTGGAAGAGGGGGCAGAAAGGCTGTAAGAGCCAGGGTTGGTTCATGAACTTAGGGAAGCAGAGGCTTTGAGGACAATGGAAGCTTGCACATGTGAATTTGTGGCAGTGATGGCACTGAGCACAGGACCCACACCAACTTAAATTAGACACAGGCCCAGAGTGAAGCAATAGAAATTGGTGGCAGACCAGACCTAGACTGAGAACTATTGGAGACTGATTACTACTGGGAGAGGGATGAGTTTGCCTTACTCAGCCAACTCTAGATACCTGACCAGACTGCAGTGGATGAATTTGCACTAAAGAACATCTGGGCACTAATGATTGATTGAATAGGACTTAATAAACAGGTATGACAGAACATATGAGATCTGGTGGGAGCTGGGGGGAAAAGATGGGGGAGGGGGTCTGAATTTGATTAAGAACTGTTGTATGACATGTATAAAACTCAATAAAAGTTTTAAAAATTAATTTTAGATCAATAAAAAAAGATTATAAGGAGAATAAGCTCAATTGACATCACTGGTGCTGGGGAATAATATATCTCCCCTTCCAGATGAGAAATGTCCGTGATAGTCTCATGTATTTGACCACTTGTGGTTCCTTGGTTGGTAGCACTGTTGGGGAGGTTTTAAAACTTTCAGGATATAGAGTCTTGCTGGAGGAAGTATGTCACTGTGGCGGGCACAGTTTATTCTCTCAGATTCTGGTGTTGCAAAATAGAATCATCTAGGCCCCTGCTCTGGTCGCATGTTTTCATGTCTCCCTCAGCATTATGAACAGCTAGATCTCTGGACCTGTGAGCCAAAATAAACTTTGTTGATTTTGAAAAAAAAATAATGCTGCAGATTGTGATGTGATAAGGCTCCATGTATATTTGCATATGGGAGTATCCTGATTCATTTCAATGTTTTAGAAAGAGAAGCCAGAAGCTATAAGATTCGGAGGTAAGAAAAACAGAGAAGGCCAGTTGTCATCTTCACATTATGTTACAAGCCTTATGCAAGTTGACTTCACTGTGTAGGGAAGGGACTTCCTGCCACTGGCTCTGATTCCACTGATGACCAAGATGACAATTTGCTGAACAAAGATGATGAAGGAGGGGGTGCTGGGATGAATGTGACTTTTCTTAAGGAAAGCTGAGATAATTCTACCTGCAGTTGCTTTGGCCAAACAAACAGACTATTCTTAACCACATCTGTCCTGCTTCCAAAAACATTATCACTCTGGACTATTTGTTTTTGTCATTTTTTTTTTCACTAACAGAACTCTGTTTACTTTGCCCTCACTTGTGTGGGTGTTTGGTATTTGCTGATGAGCAGTGGAGATGATGTTTATATACTCTGGTTTTGCACATAGGTATCTGGGGATTTAAAACATGGAGATTTCATTAGACTTCTCCTAATGACTAGATATTTATTAACTAGATTAACTAACACATTTATATATTCTTGGGCACACATTTCTCCATTGTCAATGATTTAGTAATTTCACGGGAGACATTGGAGTCATTTGTTAAGGTAACTCATCACTCTCCTGGAAAATAAAAATAATTCTCAACTCCTATCCTTGGAACCAAACTAAATGAAAGCACATACATAACAAGACAGAGGAGAGAACTGGTGAATCACGAGCTACATTGTTGTGTCCCTTTTAGAACCTCAGTGTGGGTGAAGAGGATGGCAGTGGACCGACCCAGTAATGGGACGGGCCAATATATCTGCATTTTTATTAGGTGGCAAGAAAACAGAAGCCATTGGTGGTGCCATGACTGTGAACCTCAGTAAAAGATAATCTGGTTGGACTTAAATAAATAACAGATTTCATCTCATATCTTGATTTTAATTCCCTCATGAATTCAGGATATATCAGGCAGTTGAACTCTCCAGTCTTTCATTAAGAGAGCAGAAGCCAGCATTATTTCTGACCTATTGACTGATGGATAGCTACCTAGACTGACAGAGGTTCATTTAAAACAATGTTTTCATGTCATCGTTTGGTCGAACCCCAAATGTTCATTGCTATTTCTGAGGCAAGGAGACTACAAAAGATGATATTGCAGAGTTTATGTAGCTTTTCTGAAAGTTATTCTTCGTGACCTCGGGTACCACTCTTGGAGGTGAGACTTGGACACGAGCATCTTCAGTACATTCTACGTTTGTGGAGCAGCTGCAAAATCAGGACTGGGAAGCACCCCACACTGGCTTGCCGGCCACCACCCTCAGCTGTCGCCAGCAGGCAGGTTTTGATGTGTCAGTTTACAGAGCTCTTGGGAAGCTGCTGTCAGTTTTCATTTTGTCACTGTGAAGGTAGTGGGCATGCTCAGCAGCCTCTTCCTTTCAGGGTGGGTATGAGCTTGACACAAGCCGTGGGGACACATTTGGGCAAACTGGCCAAGCAGTTTGGGGAATTCAACCTAAATATTTATACGCTGAAGATCTGTCTCACTCCAGGACTCTGTCCTAAACCCCAACCACAGTGGTCCTTCTCCCTCTGTTTCTCCCCTTACATTTAGGTTGATGACACAATATTCAGGAAAAAGGTGATTTCTGATCAAGAATGTCATGGGCATTTTTAGACCTCATTATGTAAATTTTTACCTCAATACACTGATTCTTCTCTTGTTCAACAGAGCCCTTAGACATTAGACTGCCTGTAACAAATGCAGAATAGTAACTAGATTTCTGTCACCTGTCTAATCATTAACAAGCATAGTTCCTACTATGTGCCTGATGCATAAGACCACATCTGTGATGCATACTCAGGACAAATCATATTTTCTTGCAATTGGACCCTCTTCTCCTCCCATAAATAATAATAATATTCTGTTTGCAAGTAACATAAATGCTCAATAGGGAGCTAAAAGTAACTTCTGGATAAAAAATGCAAAGAGAATAGTAAAAAGGCAACCCACAGAGTGCAGTCATGGGAAGGTCATAGTGCTGACCTGAACGTCTCAGCAGGTGGCTGAAGTATTAGTGAGAAAGCAGGAAGCGGGGCTCCAGAGGGATGCCCCGCACAGCTCAGCTGCTTTTGGTATCAGCTAAGGATCCACCATCTTTTCCCTCAACTCCATCGTTGCTAAGTCTCTGCCAAGAATTCAGGAGTGCTCCTCTGAAGAGGAGGAGCAAAGGCCAGCAGAAAATCAGTGTGGGATCTCTTCGCTGAAGGCAAGCGAAGTTCTTGTCTATGGAGATGGGAAAAGCCTTGTTTGTCTAGGGAGACCATACAGGGCAGGATTATGAGGCTCATGTGACAGATTAGATTCTAGGGAGCAGGCTGGCATGCAGAGACAGGAGAGGCTGGGCCTGAGCATGCTGACTTGGTCTGGCTCCCTCTGCCCTGGGTTCTCATTTTCACACAGCAAGATCATGGGGTACAGGAGAAACATGCTCAGCATATATATATATATATATATATATATATATATATATATATATGCTTCCTCAGGCAGAACTTGCACCCCCAGATTCACATCAGCATTATAGACCTGGGGTCCAAGGGCCCAGCCATGTCTGCAGGCATCCTAACACTGCCCTTTATCTACCAATCAGATATATAAAGCCCGATTCCCAGGGCAGTATTCAGATTGGGACTTATTGAGGTAAAATTTATCTCTTCTCCTGCTCTGCCTTTCTGGGAAAGAAGCCTGCTATTGCCAGGTTCCTGGCACAGGGACTGGAGCCTTTGACCCCCCCTGCCCCCGCTCAACTCAGTGTCTGGGGTCATGTATCCCACAGAAAGTGCTTTGCCAGTTGAATATCTATTTTCACGGGACTCTACTGCCTTGGGGTCAGTTAGCATCCTTCAATGACTTAACTGGAACCCACACGTGAGAACTAAGTGTCATGTGGATAGTGAGTGAGATTGATACTGATTTTGCTACTGTTTAAAGGGCTTGACATTGTCTTTACCAATGTTCTAAAGTTTTCTTCTTAACATCTTAAAAACATTTTCACTGTGTATCCTTATTGTACATGGTACTGTGCTACAAAAGGACATTTTTACACAAGTATGTATGCTGAGCATGTTTTTCCCATACCCTAGAGACCCCTTTTCTCCCCTCCTCCCTCCCACTTATCTTTTTTGTTCCCCTAGACAGCTTCACTCCAACATTCATGTGATATATACATTCATGATTTTATGGATCTCTATAAAGTCTAAGATCCACAAATCAGTGTAAAACATGCGATACTTGTATTTCTTAGCCTGACTAAAATTAACATTATTATCTCCAGTTGTATCCATTGCAAAGAACACAACTATGTTCTTTTCTATATTTTATTTATGATTTTTATTTTATGTGTATGAGTGTATGCCTTCATGTGTCTAAGTACAACTGTAGAGGTCAGAAGAGGATGTCAGATAGCCTGGAGCTGGAGGTATAGATGGTTGTTAGCCTTCATGTAGGTCCTGGGAATTGAACCTGGGTCCTCTGCAAGAGCAGCCAGTGCTCTTAACCACTGATCCATTTCTCCAGTCCCTGCACACCTTTGTTCTTTATGGCTGAAAAAAATCCATTTTGTATATATACTATATTTTCTTTATCCATTCCTCTGCTGTTGGATATCTACCCTGGTGCCACAGTAAACATGGGTGTGCAAGTATCTCTGTGACATGTGGACTTAACGTCTTTTGGGTAAATACCCAGAGTTTTATCTGATTTTGGTCATCCAGGAAGAACTTCTATGACTCTATCATCTCCTGCTCCTAACTCTGCCCTACTGGGGTGATTATTCTGCTTCTTGGAGAAATAGTACGAATTATACTTAAACACAATTTTATCAAACACGAAGAAATACTCTGTCTAAATGAATGAAGCAAATGAACAGCTTCAACCAATTACCCATGCTATTAATGTTTGATTTTCAGGGGCTCAGTGTGAGAAAATGTGCTTCTCATGTAAGGGGATATCAATTCAATGCTCAGGACCAAAAAAAATTTGTTCTTATTTTATGTAAATAATTAGTAGTAGATTTAACTTTGCTAAACACAGTACTTTACTTACATATCTGTATTTGGTCCTCATAATATTCCATTGGTTAGTGCAACTGTAATCTCCACTTACAAAGACAGAAGATGTCACAGAGAAATTGACTTGCTGGAGGTTGCAGATCTGGCAAGTGGTATGGCAGAGATTCCAGCACAGCCTCCTTGACAACATACTCATCACCATCATGATAACTGGCCACCCTGAAGTTGGGGTGCATTTAAAGTTCACATAATAAGCAATAGAAAACTTTGCATATAATTTCAGTACTGTTTACATAAAATATCACTCAACGTGGAAATATGGCTAAATGAAGTTAATGAACACTTGTATCCTGTCAACACACACACACACACACACACACACACACACACAAGTGCTTTTCACACTTACAAATCAAGCACTTACCTTTCAGTCCACAAATAATAAATTTGGGCAAGAATTTGGGGGTGAAAATCTAACGTTATAAAACATACAGAGACCTGCAAAGAGACTGCTATATCATGCACAATACTGTTTTTCTTTATTTCTGATATTATTACTGATAAGATATATTTGCATTACAAGTTAATATACAGTCTTTTTATATTAGTGTTGGAGATACAGAACCTTACAGCAAAAGTTTGGGATACCTCACTGTAAAATGATACTTTGCCCCTATGACCACTGCCTTTGGAATCTCCCTAAGATGCCTTGCATGACAATTTCATCATAAGTAAAATAGATGCAAAAATTTTGTCTCTTTCACAGTAATGTTAGGAGATAAAATAAAATAATTTGCAAATTAAAGCCCTGTGAAATTGACTGTTTTAGTGAAATGCTTTGAGACCTTCTTAAAATCAGATTATATTTCAAACTATTACCTCTAGGCACTCCCTAGAAATAACACTATTTCGAAGTAGCTTTTATTAACAAGAAATAGCATATCTAATAAAGGTCATGTAATCCTTCTCTAGTACCTTAGAATCCCTCCCTCCTTCCCTCCCTCCTTCCTCCTTCCTTCCTCCTGGTTTTATGTCTTATCTAACTGGGGCCAGCTTCATGGATGTGACTTCTACAGTCACACAGGGTATTGCTTGTACAGGTTTCTTGTGTTTGCTCTGCTGTCATTGGCTTGAAATCTTAATAATTTATAAACAAGGGACACTCCATCTTGGTTTTGCACTGATACCCACAAAGTATATAGGGTCCTTCTTTTGTAATCTACCAACCTCCCTCAGGCTGTCCTGAAATATAACTCACCATACAGGATTGATTCACTTGGGAAATGTCTTCTCCCCCAAGAGTTAGAACAGGGAGAAATAGCGCATTTCTAAGAAAGATGATCGTCACTATTCCCAGTCAGTAGCGTATCTTGATGGAAAACTCAGACTCATTCAGGGAAGCACCAGAAAAAAACAAGACCAGGGTTAGAAAGTCCTTCCCAGTCGAGGAGGAGTTGCCACCTCTTTGTGGCCTCCTATACACCCATTTGGGGGATTTGGCTTTGAAGAAGCATCTCCGGCTCTGGGGCTGTGCTAGGGCCTGGCCTGGGTGAAGGAAAGCACAGGTCAGGAGATGGCACCTTTCCTTGCCCCTCATGGAGCAGACAACACCCTTCAGTAGACTTCCACCTCAAACTCACACTGGTCCTATTTCTTAGCCAGTGACTTTTAAAAGCAGGTTCACTGTGACAGAATTCATATACCACAAAATTACCTCTTTAAACTATGCAGCTCAGTGTTCTTTTAGTGTGTTCATGGCATCATGCAGCAATCATCACTATCAACTTTAGAACATTTCAAATGCCTTGAAAGAAATCTCATACATATTAGCAGTCCCTCTCCAATCCCTACACACAGCATCTTAGCCCCCACCACTGGCAATCAATAAGCTCCTTTCTGCCCCCACGGATTTCCCTATTCCAAATAGTTCATAGAGACGAAGTCTTTAGAGTCTGGCTTATCTTAGTATCTTCGAAGGCTCATCCCTGTCATAGTGTGTGCCAATGCTTCACCCTTCATCACAGCCAAATAACATCCCATTCTGCAGACATAGCATGCTATGAATTGAATGTGTCTCCCGGAAAGCCCGTGTAATGAAAATGTAAACCCTGATTCAACAGTGTTGGGAGGTGGGGCCCAATGAAAGCTAATTAGGCCATGTGGACTCTGCCCTCATAAATAGATTTATGTCACCATGAAGTAGGTTCATTAAGGAAATGCATTTCTTGTAAAAAGATATGCCCAGCCCTTTTCCACGCTGTTTTCTCTGTTGCTCCCTTGCATCTGAAATAGGATGATGAGCAAGAGGCCCTCAGCAATGCTGGCACCAATCCTGAACTTTTCATCTTCAGAACCACTTCTGCTCATTTTGAGTTACACAGCCTCATATGTCCTATTAGAGTGGCACAGAGTGGACTATGATGTCACATTTTATTGACCTATTCACCAGTTGATGGACATTTAAGGACTATAACAAATAATGTTGCTACGAACGTTCCTACGCAAGGTTTTATGTGAGTATATGGGTTGTGGTTTGGCTATGAGGTCACCTACAAATTGCTCATGTTTTATAGTCTTTATCTCCAATGCAATATTCAGAGCTAGGGCTTTAGGGCAGTGATTGGGTCGTGAGAGCTTTGATTTAATCAGTGGCTTACTTTGCTGGATTTATAAAAATGTAGGCGCTAGAACCTAGTGGGTGGCTACTGAGGAGATACCTAGGGAATATACACCATGTCTCTGGCCCCTTTCTCTTCCTCTTAGCTTCCTGGCTGGCATAAAAGGAGCACTTTCTACCATATCCTCCCACTGAGAACGCCTGCCTTGCCTGAGATCCAAAGAAATAGAGCCAGCACACCTTGTACTGGAACTTCTGAAAGCTTGAACCAAAATACTTTTTTTCTTCCTTTGAAAGAGTTTCTCTCTGGTATTTGTCCCAGTGATGAAATCTGACTTGCATAGTGTTATGAGTTACTTTTCCATTGCTGTGATAAAATACCATGACCAAAGCCACTTAGGGAAGAAATGCTTTATTTTGGCCTACAGTTGCAGATGAACAGAGTTCCATATGGCAGGGAAGACATGGTGGCAGGAACAGGAAGCTGGCTGATCATATTTTCATCCATGTACAGGAAACAGAGAGAAAACAGGAAGCGTGTGAAGCTATACACCCTCAAAGTCCTTCCCCAGAGACTTTCTTCTCCCAGCAAGGTTCCACTTCCATAACCCCCTTAAAGAGAGTCTGGGGGACCAAGTGTTCGTGTATGCGAGCCTACGGGGAACATTTCTCATTCAGGTCACCACAGATGGTGTACTTCCCTTTCTCCTGGGTATATACCTAGGAATAGGACTTCCAGGGCAAATACTAAGCCAGATACTTTACTGCACATCTTCCCCCAAAAGATTCTCTTTCAGTATCATTAAAACTAGGCTAGATATTGAGTATGAAGTTCCCAAGACTACAAATTAGTAATAAAATATTTTATATTAGGTTCAAAACTTGGAATCAGACTTGCTGGAATAGCCATAGCATAAAAAGTTTTGATGATTAAGTAAATAAAGCCCACAGTAGGTAACATGCTTCTGCCCTAGAGCACAACTAGAGAGGATAATCCAGGATTTCTGGTCCACTGCTGCCAAAAAAAGGCATTTGGCATCTGTTCGGAACCATATTATCTCCTGAGGCACTTTGGAAGATTTGGCCAGGGAGATATTTATAAGAAAGCATCCCAGAACTTATTGGGTCGGAGTGCTGCCTGGGAGTCAGGGGTGAAGGGAGCGGCTTCAGGAAAGGGATGGGCTGGGGGTGGAAGGTCATCAAGAAAGCACGGAAAATGCCAAGTTAGTGGTTTCAGATTTAAAGTCCACGTGCACACCCAGAGCTATTAAGTCTGAGGAGGAGGATCCTGCTCTCTACTAAGGTCCTGAGTTCCACTACCTCTTGCCCCAAGGCTGCAGGTGCGACAGGACCCTGTGGCTCACTGCTTCCTGAATTCTGAGCTGTTCATGGATTCATGTTTGCTGCCATCAAGTTTTCTAGGTGAAATAAGGCTTGTAAAAGTCCAAGATCCCACACCCAGTGAATTGGGGACGGCGAGGGGAAGACATGGGAGCTCTGAGCTCTGCTCTTCTCTTGCATAATCAGCAGATCCCATCTGCTCTTTCAATTCAATTAAGTTCCATGAGCTTAATTAACTGGCGCCTGTTTGAAAGCTGGGCAGCTTCATGGTACAGTGGAAAGCCAGCATCACACCAGACATCAAGAGTAATTGAAATAAAATGTAACATCTACTAGATAGGCTGAGTGTTTGGTATAAGCAAGGCCCTGGGTTCAATTCTCAGCACTGAAACTCTTTTGAAAAAAATATCAAAAGAAGATCCAGTTTTAATGTTACAGAAGAAAGCATTAGAATGCCATTTCCCCAACCTCCCGTCCTTCTCCAGAATACCACTCAATGGCCTGGGAGATCGTCTTTGTTCTTGGATTTCTCTCAACTCTCTACCTTGCCCACTGAAAAACTCTCTTCTCCCCGCCCCCTCCAGTCAGTTTTAATTGGATAGACACTGGTGCTTCTCAGACCTGAAAGTGCACATGAGGCAACTGGGGTTTTGTTAAAACACAGACTCTGACTCAGAACATTGGGAGCAGCCTCAGAACCTGCATTTGTAACAAGTGTTTAAGTGACACCAATGTGTGCCATGTGCTCAGGAGACACGGGGTGGACTATTTTAGCCTCCTTGCCTCTTTAATATCTTCTCTTCTTTCTCCTTCAACGAAGTCATAAAGTTTATCAAACAGAGAAAATGAGCATCTATTGTTCTTAATTTTTATCATCTGCAATAACAATGTCAATGATGTTTTCTTTTCTGAGGTTAGATTGAAGAAAAGTAAATTTAATAATTGTGTTAGTTACTTTCCTCATTGTTGTGACAAAATACCCTACAAAAGCAATGTTGGCAGGGAATGGTTTATTTTGGACTGCTGTTTGAGAGTACAGTCCATAATGGCAGGGAAGACTTGATGGCAGGAGAGCGAGGCAGCTGCTCACATTGTATCTATAGTCAGGAAGGGGAAAGAGAGAGAGAGGGAGGGAGGGAGAGAGAGAGGGAGAGAGGCACTGTTTCATTCACTTTCTGTTTTTTATTCAGCAGCATGGTGCCACTATATTCAGGTAGGTCTTCCCACTGCAGTCAACCCATCTAGAAACTCCCTCACAAACATGCCCAGAAGTTCTCTCCTAGGTAATTCTAGATTCTGCAAATTGACAGTATTGATCATCACAGTAGAAATACACAGAAGACCTAGCACAGTGCCCAGCACCGCTGAGTCTAAACAAGCTTTGGTTTCTTTCATCCTACCTTCCCAGGTGTCTTCGGGAGCTCTGAGCCGGCAGATTTCATAGGAGTGATGGGCATGAAGCTTTAAAAACTGATATTGACAGATATCAACAACCCGGATTTTTTCCCCAATTAAAAAAACACACATCGTTTATCCAAAAGAAGCATGAAATGAGAACAGATCCATGAGAACAGGTTATCACTTAGAAACTACATGAATTAACTGTAACTTCTTTTTCAATTCCAGGCCATGTAAAATGAGATTGCGATTTCAGGGAACCCAAATGGAAAAGGCCTCTCTCCAACTTTTATCCTCCATCCAAGGTGGAATCAGAGATTAAACTAAGGGAAGACAGACTCTCCCCTTCTGGCTGCTAGCCCTCATCCTCAGAGTGGATTTCTTTCCTGGGATGAGTCTGAGCTGCAGTCCGTTCATTCTCTCAGGAATGGACAGAGACCTCACAGGGTGCCTGGCCCCGGAGCAGGCATCTGCAGACCAAAGCACTTCCTTCCCAAGGGAAGAGATGTTCTGATTTCTCAAGTGTTGTGCTACCTCAAGGCAGAGGGTGGTGAGGACTGGGTAACACTGTCCTGACTCTGATTTCTGCAGGGACACTGGGGAGCAGCATTCTTCCGTTATCTAATAGAACGGGGCAATCACAGTGGCATGAACGCGGAACAGAGGGACTTTTAATAAGCAAGTAGCAGACATTACACACTTTCATTCCTCCTTGCATTTTGTCATCTATCTTCTGGGAAACAGGCCTAGAGATCATGGTGTAACTCACTTAGAACAACAGACAATTGTCACAGCCTGTTAATTCCATCTGCTTCTGACGGGAAGGAAAAATGGTTCCACAGTGAAGTCAGAGGGCCTCAGCCACAGACAAGGATTTCTCCATGTCTTGGGGGTCTTCCCCAGCCAGAGCTGATGTATAATTAGAAGAAGGAGGAAAGATGAGAAAACACCAGTCTTGGCCTCTGCGTGAGCAAGGCTTTAGTCTGCCAATCACTTCTCCATTGAGTCAAATAATTTTTAATTGCCCTAAAGAACTGGCCTGGAAGTTGCAGTGTGGGTATGATGAGAGAAGTGGAGAGCAAGGGACCTTTGCCCCAGTCACAGTGAGATGACCTGTCTACATTTGGTCTAGGGTCTCTAGCTTGGGCACCCATCAGTTATCAATATCCTTAGATTTGAGGGAAAGCGGGGGGGCCTCAAATTTCTTGATGATTACTAAAATTACTGCTTTTACTATTTAAAAACATACATACTTTCAGGATCACATAAACATTACCTTTAATTGGAACATCCCAGAAATACCCTTGTGTTGTGAGGCAGGATTCCCATGCCCTAAAATGTAATGCTTATGTGATCTTGGGAAAGCAGTCTAAGCCTTTTAGGTCTTTATCCATGAAGTGACAGATTAGTCTCTTGGTATTTTCCAGTGTGAATTGTGTGGAATAGCTATTGGACAAAAATGTTAGTTGTTGGTCAGGTAAGTGTGGTAAATCCTGAGCTAGGATTTATGTCTTTGATATAGGAATTCTTAGAATCCTTAATATGCTCACCTGCACTAGGAACCTCAAGTCAGCTTCGTTGTTCCCCATAAAATTTTCATGCATCACATTATGTCACATAATGTGGGTGGGTCTCCATCTCCAGCATGGCTGTTGTGCTCCAGCCATGCCAGAGAATGGAGGACAATCGAACAGGGCCTCATGTGGCTCAGAATGCAACCGGAGGAAGGGTTCTGGGGATACTACGTCGGTGGGTAGTTCGGTTATCAAAACCAAGACAGAGGTTTATATACGGAGGCCTTTCTGACCATTACAGAAGGTAGGAAAGTTAAAGGTGGGGTCTTTAGGTAAAGGCAGGAAGGTTGTAGTGCTGATGTGGAAATTAGGAATGAGGAAACGAAACCCAAAAACCTGGTTCTGGTCTGGGGTGATCTTTGTGGGGGAAAAGAAGCTTAGTATCTACAGTGGCTTCCTGGGGCCAGGTTACTGAATCAGGCAGAGCAGGCTGACTCCTACCATCCCTTTAGGGTATCCAGGGTTGCTTGGTTTTGCTCAATACCTTTCTACAATAGACCCAGTCCCCACAACACAACCTGCCCTATTACCCAGGCCCCAGACTCCGAGCTGGAGCCTCTCTCCTTTCTCCCATCACCCTTCCCATGTCCTCTGAGTTGGAGCCCCTGTCCCTTCTCCTATTGCTTGTCCCTTTCTCTGTACTCTGGCAGCATCTCTTGTGATCTGATGGCTTAAAAGACATCTGGGAAGTGACTTTCTATGTAGCACTGAAGTCTAACTGATTTTACATAGCTAGTAATTATTTTTGAATGATAGTGGCTCCCACTTTTCAAGTTGTCAACCTACATATTTTATAGACACTTCTTATGCACCTTGGAACATGCCCTTCCTTTCGGCCTTTTTGTTGACATATGAATTTGATGTCAATTATGAAAGCTTGAGTGAATCCAATACTTTCTTATGCAAGTAAAAGTATGCATCTGAAGCTAATTATTTAGGCTCGAGACTTCTCTTTAATTACTTGACCAGGGGAATGTTTATGTGATTTAAACATTAGCTTGAATATACTAGATCAAGTGCTTTAGGCTGTTTTAAAAGCACATCAGATTGATTTTATGGCCAAACTGATGGTTGAAAACTTCTTTTGAAAGTAGTCCAGGCAAAAAGAATAGACTTCATACTGGTTGATTCAAGGGAAGGGACATGCTGAGGGATGCTGAAGCCCATTATAATCACCATCTTGGTGGAATACAGATGCACAGAAAGGTCCAACGGGGAAATTTCCAGTGAGAGAAATGATGAGTTATCAATTTCCATTAGAGTTTGGGATTCATCCTCAGGGTCTATCACTGTTGGTACAGGAGACCTAGTCACAAACAAGCTATTACAGTAATCCAGGCAGCGATGACTAACCATCTATTCATTTTAATTTCTTGGGTAATTGGTTTCATCTATTAGTAGTCAGCCACATATTTAAGACACAAATGACTTTCCTCCATAAAAAAGCTTTCCTCTCTGGTGTGGCGGTCAGCTGAGCCAGTAAGCATAGTAGATTTTGCAAGCAGCTTGTATCCGTAGCGGCAACCTCCAGGGAATGCCAAACGCGATCTACCCAGTAGCTCTTACTGTTTTCTGACAAAAATAATCCCAGATTGTGCACATTTCACAATTAGTTTTCCTATATTATATAGCAAAGATCAATATCATTTACTTAGCAGAATTCATGACATGCTCAGAACATCGCAGGTATCAGTTTAATACTGCCATTTCAGAAGGACTGGAGGAGCTGAGTCTGCTTTACAGTCTGCCATAAAAGCAGTCCCTTCTGAGATGAGAGCACGGTGATTTTTATGTGCCTTTCTCATCTCAGACAAGGATTTAGTTGGACTACAGAATGTTTACATTTTTCGAAACCAACAAGTTGTTGACTTTACAGATGGAATGTAAAGAGCCTCTCCCTAGTACATTTCACTTTCACAACATCCAAAAATGCCTGCCTTTTCTTCAACTACCCCACTGCCATCTAATACCCTACATTTTGGAAAAAACAAACCTATGCAACCCACTGCAGCTGAAACTAAAATGCGCTACCATGTTATTATGGGGAGAATGATGTAATTTATATCATTCTTGAAAGGATAACAAAAATCTGTTTTGAACAGACAAAAAAGCCACATCGTTTTGTAGTTCTCTGTTGCCAGGCTTCTACAACCTTCATTGAGAGGTATGTGGTTTATGCAAAGCTCACTTCACGGACTCCAGCAGGATCTACGTCCACAACTGTAAACAAGGAAGAAAAAGAGGAGGGATTTATTGCTTACAAGATCAGAGCAAGGGAATAAAATACTTTGCCTTTGAAGATTGCTTCATTTCAATGAATTAGCAGGCTTACAAGAATTTTTCAGCTTTTTTTTGTTTGTTTATTATTATGAGAAGCTGGAGCTGGAGAGATGTCTCATTGGTGAAGAGAACTGACTGCTCTTTTAGAGGACCTATCTTTGGTTCCAGGAATCCACATGGTGGCCCACACTTGTCTGTAAGTCTAGTTCAGGTGAGCCAACGCCCTCCTCTGACCTTCTCAGGTATTGCATGACATGGGTGCACTTACATACATACAGAGAAAACGATCATACATATAAAATAAAATTAAATAAATCAAAAAACTTATGAAAGAGTTCAAATTACAAAATAATACTCTAACATCTATACAAATTAAAAGTAAACTTGGCCGTTTTGTTATTTTTCCTCTGATATGCATTTTTCTTTCTTTTTTGATTTTGTTTTTGATTTTTGAGACAGGATCTAACTATGTAATCTTGGCTGGCCTGGAACTCTCTACGTAGACCAGGCTGGACTCAGACTCACAACTATCTCTTTGCCTTCCAAGTCCTGGGATTAAGGCATGTACTATTATACCTAGCCTTTCTCTGATAGGCCTTAAAAAAGAAAGCACTAGATAAACTATACAAACACTCTCCCTTTCATCCTCCATGTGCTCCAGACAAAGGCAACTTTCAACACAAGTTTCTGTGCGTGACTGCAGCCTGTGTATCTTTAGCAACTTCCTAAGATTACATCCACATCATTACAACTCATTATTGTTGGTTTTCATTAAATTAATAGACTTTTGAAGCTATTACCACACTTAATTCTACAGCTTTTTAAACATTTCTTTTTATGTGTGTGTGTGTGTGGTGTGTGTGTGTGTGTGTGTGTGTGTGTGTGTGTGTGTGTGTGTGTGTCTGGCTTCTTTCACTGAGCAGGATACTTTCAGGGTTTGTTTATGTTGTAATATTCTGTCATACTGGTGTGCCACAGACTGTGTTTGCAAAAATTAAAGGCATGTGGCTTGCTTTTACCTTTTGGTTCTTAGGAATGGTGTTACTATCCACATTTATGTACATGCTGTGTGGACATATCTTTTTGTTTCCTTGAGGTGTACCCCAAGGTTGCAACACTGGGTTTTGATGCAGATACATCTAATTCATTCTAGCTGCCACATGGGGCTCCACTCTATTAACAAGCCTGGTTTTGCTTATCGTTTCTCCTGGTGTGTTCTTCAGTTCTGAGTGTCAATGTCCTCGCATCTCCTTCTGTGTACACTGGGAGACATCCTTCCATGGAAGAGGACCACTTTGTGAACTTTGTTAGTGCCTGCCAAACTGCTAGCATCTCTGTAAACACATTCAATGTCTAACAACAAGACAGAAAGCTTTCTTCCCCACATTTTCCAAAACTTACTGCTCTCTAACTGTTGTTATATATATAACTGATGCATATAACTTGCCTCAATATGCCTCTTTCTGGTTATTGATGGAGGTGAGCCCACTCCCAAGTGCTTATTGATCATTTCCCTTTCTTTGGCAGAGGATTGCACAATTTTGAAGCTATTGTCTTCTTTATATTGTGTTACAGGTTTTTCTTATTAATTTGTAATGTTGCTTATGCATAATTTTTGCTTGTTAAAGAGATTGCAAACACCTACACCTGGCCAGTTTTGATTATTATCATTATGTATGTGCATGGTAGGTATGTGTGTGTGTGTGTGTGTGTGTGTGTGTGATGTGCACATGGGTGTGCTCATTGCTACAGTATGTGTGGAGGTCAAAGGACAGTCTACTTGGTTCTCTCTTTTTTCCTTTACTTGGGCTTTAGGAATTCCTGAGGTCCTTGTGCATTTTACCCACTGAGCCATCTCACTGACCCCTGTTTTCCTCAATTTTTTGTTTGTTTGGTTCTGTTTTCTGACATAAAATCTCATTAAGTAAATGACTTAGACCAATATGAAATTTACTATATAGCGCAGGTGGACCCAAATCCTTGATCGTCCTGCCTTAGCCTCACAAGTGCTAGATTATGAATGTATAACATCAAGCCTGGCTTCCATTTTTCTCAACTCAAAAGTGTATCTTTGCTGGATGAGAGAGAACATGTCTATAACTCCAGAACTCTGGAGGCCAGCCTGGGCTACCTAGTGAGTTACTATCCAAATTAAATAAGAAATAAATACACTGACTTTCATTTTAAAAATCAAGTTTATTAGTATTTTCCTTTATAACATAGATATTACATCCTAGCTTTGAAATTTCTTCCTGTTAGTTGGGGAAATAGTTTAGTTGGTAAAGTGCTTCCTATGGCAGTGTGAAGACCAGAGTTCAATCCACAACACCCACATAAAAATCAGGTGGTGGCACACATTTATAAACCCAGCACTCAGATTGAGCCTCCATGTGCTTGGGCCCACACATTGTGCATGTGCACACACATGTACCCATATACTATACGAACATACAGAAACACTGTATAGACACACACACACACACACACTTTCCAATGACAGTGTTTGTCTTCTGTATTTCATTTCTCTGAAGCATTTAGTTTGGGCAATTTTTTTTCACATTTAAATCTTCAGTTCATTTGGAATTCTGTGTGTGTTTATTTTCATGAATTAGTTTAAAATATAACATTACTTTTTTATTTTTAATTTTTAAAATCATATCTTATTAATGCTCGAGAATGTCACACAGTGTATTTTGATCATGCTCAGACCCCACTCCCCGTCCCATCTCCTTACATCCAGCCCCACATCCCTGCTCTCTCGCTCCTTTTCCTTTTTTTTAAAGCCCATTGATTGCAAATTGTATTGCTAAAATATTCTTCAGTGTGGGTCCATTCCCTGGAGCATGGTCTACCGAACAGGGGTCACACCCTGAAGGAAAACTGATCTCCTCCTCCTAGCAGCTACCAATTGTCAATAGTTCCTCAGCTACAAGTGGGACTTCCTGCCCACCTCTCCTCTCCATGCTGGGAATTTTGTCTGGCTTGAGCTTACACTGATCTCGAGCGTGCTATCACAATTCCTATTTCATATGTGCAACTGACCCGTTGTGTCCAGAAAACACTGTTTTGGTGTAGTCATCCAGCAGGTGTATTCCCTACTTTCTCCTCTGTCAGATTCAGGGTATCAGGTCTTATGTTGAGGTCTTTGATCCATTTAGAGTTGAGATTTATGCAGCATGAGAAATAAGGATCTAGGTTCATTCTTCTATATGCAGCTATCTAGCTTGACCAGCACCACTTGCTGGAGGTGCTGTCTTTTCTCCAATGTGTGCTTTGGCCCTTGTGTCAAAACTCAGGGGGCTGTATGTATATGAACTTATATCAAAGTCTCAATTCTCTTTCATTGATCAATGTGTCTGTTTCTATGTCAGTGCCAGGCTGTTTTCATTACTATAGGTCTGTAGTATAACTTAAATTCAGGGGTGGTCATGCCTCTAGCAGTTCTTCTATTGTTCAGGATTGTTTAAGCTTTCCTAGGATTTTTGTTTTCACCTGAAATTTAAGATTGTTTTTTAAATTTCTGTGAAGAACTGCATTGGGACTTGGATGGGAATTGTGTTTCAGCTGTAGGTTGCTTTTGATGGGAGGGAGAGCCTTCCGTCTTTTGTTATCTTCCATAATTTCTTCAGTGTCATAAAGTGCTTTTATGTAAGTCTTGCAGTCCATTGGTCAGACTTATTCCAAAATTTTCTTTGCAGCTGTCATTAATGGAATTATTTTATTGATTTCATACTTAGTGTGCTTGTTGATAGTGTATAGAAAGACTCATGATTTTTGTGTTCATTTTGTATTCTGTTACTTTGCTGAATGTGTTTACCAGCTATAGTTTTCTAGTGAACTTTGGGTCTTTTATGTATAGAATCACATCATCTGCAAATGAGGCTACTCTGATTTCTTCTTTTCCCAGTTCCATCTCCTTTATCCCTTTCACACGACTTATTGATCCAGCTAAGAATTAAAGCTTTATACTGAACAAGAATGGAAAAAGTGAATATCTTTGTTTTGTTCTTGATTTTCATGGAAATACTTTGAGTTTTTCTCCATTTAGTACAATGTTGGCTATAAGCTTGTTGTATCCTGCTTTTCTTATGATCAGCTATGTCCTCTGTATGCCTAGCTTCTCCAGGACTTTTATCAAGAAGGGACACTGGATCAGGTCTTTTGTACATATAATGAGATGATCATGTGGTTTCTGTCCTTGAGTCTGTTTATATGGTGGATTATATTTATTGATTTTCTTTATTGAACAATTCCTGCATCTCTGAGATGAAGTCAACTTGATCATGGTGGATAATCTTTCTGAGGTGCTCCATTCAATTTGCAAGTATTTTAAAAAATTATTGGATTTTTGTGATTTTCATTCACTATAGTTTGATGGTATTTGGATCCCCTCTCGTATATGCACCTCCCCTTACTGCCCTCACCCAATTTAATGCACTCTAGTTAGAGTCTAATTTGTGCCCCCAAATGTCCTTCAGTGTGAGTTCATCCACATGAAGTTACCAAGGGTTCCATCCTGGAAAGAGACTTTCTGTGACCCACCTTCCCAACAGCCATCAGTTGCCAAGTTCCTCAGGTGGGGTTGAGATTTCTTATCCACTTCCCCATGTCTACACTGGGATTTTGTCTGGTTCGAGTTATATGGTACTTGTACATGCTGTGAACGCTGCTGTAAGTTCATGAGTAACTGACCTGCTGCCTGGGAAACTCTGTTTCCTTGTGGCCATCCACCACCCTTGACTCTTACAATGTTTCCACCTCCTCTTCCACAGTGGTCCCTGAGTTTGGGAGACAGGAGTTTGATACAGGTGTCCTATTCAAGGCTAAGCGTCCAGTAGCCACTTGTTCTCTGCACATTGGCCAGTTATGAGTTTCTGTGTTAATCACCATCTGCTGCATAAGGAAACATATTTGGTGAGAGTTGAGAGATACATTAATCTATGGGTATAACAATAAATCATTACAAGTCCAAAAAAAAACCCAAACTCTTTGTTATATTGATTCTTCCTATTTTTGTTATTTCTGTTTCATAGTGTTTCTAGCACTATGAAAGCCAGCTAGTAGAGATGAGGCTGTGAAGTCAGCAACAACTTGATTTGGCCTTATTTGTTCTTCAGCTCATGATTATAGTGTCTTCAGCAATAGGGTCTTACTGTCAAGTTCTGGTGGGTAACCAAAAACAAGGGCAATGGCCAGTAGTATTTGAGGGTCTATAGGAACCCTGGTCAATAGCTTCAAGTGAAGGAGTCCACTCCTGGCGTTAGTATTTTATTTTGTTAGCCAATGGTGTCTAGTAAGGGAAATGTCCACCTGTTATACAGTGATTCCTTTTAATCTCTTTTTGTAATGAATATGTATATACTTTAAGAAGTTTCTATACTCCCTCCTTTGTCCCTGTCCCGCTCTTCCCCACCCACCCCACTCAACCTTCTCCGTTTATTTTTCTCCTTACCCCTGTCTATCACTGAATTCTACCATCCCTCCCAGTTGTATTCTCTCTCTCTCTCTCTCCCTCTCTCTCTCTCTCTCTTTCATAGCTTTCAAATCCTAGATATGCACGTTTCAATTTGAAAATCCAGAAGTCAGGAAACTAATAAATGGCCTTGGAGGGGCTGGAAACTTTCTGGTTTGAAAGTACTTGACAATTTTTGTGTCTATCCCCATCAGACAGATTGGCCTATAATTTTCTCTTTCTGTTGGGTCTTTGTCTGGTTTGGTATCAGAGTAAAACTGGCCTTGTGAAAAGAATTTGTCAGTGTTCTTTCCTTCTATATTTTGTGAAATAACTGAGATGTATTGATGTTGGCTTTCTTTGAAGGTCCAGTAGAATTATGTGCTGAATCTTTCAATCCCTGGGCTCTAAACAATTATTTGTTTTTTTTTTCCCTATGTATATGAGTGCTTGCTTTCATCTATGTAAATACACCTGTAGTGTAATACCTGTAGAGAACAGAAGATGGTCTTCAATCCCCCAGAACTAGAATTTGGACAGTTATAAGGCACGTTGCAAGAGCAGCAACCTGTGTTCTTAACCACTGGGCAATCTCTCCAGCCCCGGCTCTGACCATTTTTTTAACTTTGATTTTTTTCATCAGTTGTTAGAAATCTGTTTAAATTATTCACTTCACCTTGATTTACTTTGGTATGTCATCTATTTCTTTTAGATTTTCCTGTTTAGTGGTATATAATTTTATATATACCATTTATATATAGATTTTTAAGTATGTCTTTATGATTAACTTAATTTTCTTGATGTTTATTATAATGTTTTCATTTTCACTAATTTGGATCTTCACTCTCTTTTGTGTAATTTGGCTAAAAGTTTTTTAATTGTTAATCTTTTCCAAAAAAAACCAAACTCTTTGTTATATTGGTTCTTCCTATTTTTGTTAGTTCTGTTTCATTCCTTTCAGTCTTGATTTTGAGTCTCTCCTCCCATTTGCCGGTTTTAGGGTGTTGTTTGTTCTTGCTTTTCTAAGGCCTTTAGGTACATCATTAAGTTATTAATATGAAATCACTCAGTTTTTTTGAAGTAAGCATTTAGTGCTACAAATTTTCCTCTTAGGACTGATTTCTTAGTGTCCCACAGATTTCAGTTTGTTCTGTTTTCACAATCATTCAGTTATAGGAATTTTGAAATTTCCTTCTTGATGGCTCACCTGGCCAAGTCTTCATTCAGTAGTGTGTTGTTTAGTTCCCGTGAGTGACTGTCATTTCTGTAGTTTCTACTGTTGTTGATAAACTACTTTATTCCATTGTGGTTAGATAGAATGCAGGATGTTATTTTAGTTTTCCTATATTTGTTGAGACTTGCATATGTAGTTGTGTAGAATCCTCCTTTTCTCTTCCAGCCCCAATGCCTTCTTAGTCTAACTGCACTTTTTGGCTTTTGTAAAATGCTTGGCTTTAGAATAACTAGGGTCAAATAGCTATGATTTCATTTTGTGATCTCTACCTCCATTTTGCCGGTCTCAAGCTGTTGTAAGTCTCCAGTCATGCAGAGGGGAGGAGCAGACCTGAGCAGGCCCAAGCCCTGCATGTCGGGCTTGCCCCAGCACAGTAAGACCTGATAACGGAAAAACAGAACCTTAAGGTGAGCCTGAGTAACAGTTAGCACATTCCTTTACTCTGAAAGCAACACCCAACAGTAGGTAGACCCCTTAACCCACCTCCAGTCAATTTAAAATATGTTTGATGCCCGCAGGCTTCCTTGACCAACCATAATACAAACTGGCAATTCTCCTCCCCTCAATAGAAAGTTCTTGGCCCCTCCCCTCGAGGCTCTCAGCACTGATCCACTGAGGTGGTGAGGTCTGAGGGTCCAAGCTTAAGCTTGAATAAAGGCTCTTTGTTTTTTACATACACTCCGGATTCCTTGGTGGTCTTTGGGGGTCCATTTGATGGACATTGCAGTTGATTTTGCAGAAAGCTCCATGGGCTGCTATTGTGTGAACTATTCCTGGGGAGACACGAACATATGTCTACTCACCTGAAATAGGGAACAAACAGACCAATCGAAGGATACCAATGAGTTTTGTTAGGGTTACTTACCAGAGTATGGGTGAAGGGCTACTTACAGGAACAGAAATTACTCACAGACAGCTGTATCCCCAAAGCCTACCTCAGCACAGGTGACAGCGCACAAAAGCAGGAAACCTGAAGTACACTACAACCTACAGACAACTCAAGGGGTTGGAGATTGTCTTTTCCAACGAGTCACGAAAGTCTGATCCTTCCCCAAGGAGTTCAGCTGGTTTCATACTCTTCCAGGAAACTCAGCTGGTCTCTGGACCTTTCCCACGGCTTGGCTGACCTGAACCTCTTGTAGGCAGTTCATCTGGTCTCTATTTCTTCCAGATGTCTTGACTGGTCTGAGAAATCTCTGCTGTTCTTAGGGCTGATTTGTGCTTGGAGAGCAGGGACCTAGTGAACCTGGTGGATTCCAGGGCCTTCCTGAAGCTACTGAGCATTTTACTTCCTGTACTTAACTGGCTTCTCTGCAGGAATGGTTCACCTCCCCTCCAAACATCCTGTTGTTGACCTTTCTAAATTTAGAGCATCCTGCTTTTGACCTCTTTTTAAACATTGTTGTTAACATTGCTTGAGACACCCTGTTACTTACCCCCCTGAATTTAGAACATCTTGCTGTTCACTCAGCTTCTTTCCAAGATGGAAGGTTTTTTTCTTGGAAGAAATTTCTGCACAGAAGAAAGTGTATTCTTTAGTGTTTGGATGGAATATTCCAGACATGTCTGTTAATCCGTTTGATTTTGATGTAATTTAACTCCAGAGTTTCTCTGTTTAGTTTTTGTCTGGATGTTCTGTCTGTGGCGGGAGTCAGGTATTGAGGCCATCCACTATCTCTGTGTTGGGGTCAATCCATGAGTTTAGGCCTAATAGTATTTCTTTTACGACACTGGATGCACTTGTGTTTGGTGCATAAACGTTTAAAACTGTAATATCATCTCAGTGAATTTTTCTTTTAATAGACATGAAGTTTCTTACCTTATTTCTTCTAACTAATTTTGGCCTTAAGTCTATTTTGTTAGATTTTAGAATTAATATGCTTGCTTGTTTCTTGGTTCTATTTGCTTGAAATACCTTTTCCCATCCTTTTACCCTAAGGTGACATCTATGGTTGTTAGTGAAGTGAGTTTGCTAGAGTCAGGAAAAAGTTAGATCCTGCTTTTGTATCCAATCTGTTAGTCTGTGACTCTTGGGGAATTGAGGCTATTAATATTGAGTATTTTTCTCAACAGTGTGTATTAGTTCCTGGTATTTTGCTGTTATGGTATTATTGTCTTAGACCCCTCTTTTAAAAAGATGTATTTATTTTATTTGTCTGTTCATTTTATTTACATGAGTATTTTGCCTGCAGGTATGTAGATGCACTATGTTGTACTGGGTACCTGTAAGTCCAGACAAGTGTGTGGGATTCCCTGAAATTGGAGTTACAGATAGTTGAGAGCTGTCATGTGAGTGCTGGGAATGAAATCCATGTCCTCTGCAAAAGTATCATGTCTCTTAAACTACTAAGTCATTTATCTAGATCGTAGACATCTTTTGATGAACTATTCTGGAATTATTCATTTCCTGTGCTTTCTTGGGTGTGTTTAACCTTCTCTCAAAACTGAAGTATTCCTTCCAATATCCTCTGTAGAGCAGGATTAATAGTCATAAATTCCTTAAATATGTTTTGTTTTTGTCATGTAAAGTTTTTTTTTCTCATTAGATAATGACTGCTAGTTTTGCTAGGTATAATATCCTGGGCTGGCATCTGGTTTTTAAGAACTTGTAGAACATTAATCTAGGTCTTCCTTGCTTTCAAACTCTCCATTGAAAATTCACATGTTACTCTGATGTGCCTGCCTTTAAATGTGATTTGGTTTCTTGTAGCTTTCAATACCCTTTATTTAGTATTTTGATTATTATATGATGTGGGGAGTTTCTTTTCTGGTCCTGTCTATTTGGTGTTCTGTATATCTGTTGTACCTTGATAGATATCTTTTTTTCTTAGGTTTGGGGAATTTTTTTCTATGATTTTGTTGAAAATATTTTCTGTGCCTTTCATTTGGGTTATTTCTCCTTCTTCTATAGCTATGATTAGTAGTTTTGGTCTTTTATAGTATCCCACATTCCTTCCTGGGCTTTTTGTTGTTGTTTTAGATTTAACAATTTCTTTGACTGAATGAGCTAGTTCTTTTTCCTTATCTTCAAGTCTTGATATTATTTGTTCCACTTCATCCATTCTATTGGTGAGGCTTCCCACTAAGTTTTTTATTTCATTGGTTGAGTTTTTCATTTGAAGCTTTATTTTAGTTTGACTTTTCTCCAAATGTCCTATTTTTTATTAAATTACACTGTCATCTCTTGAATTGTTTTCTTTATTTTATTTAGCTCTTTGTGTTTTCTTAGTCTTCATTCCAGAATTTATGCACATCATCTTTGAATTCCTTAAACATACCTATAATCACTATTTTGAAATCATGGTCTTGTGCATCAGTGAATTGCCTCTAAGAGACATAGAGGTTATTCATTTGTATTTTTGCAATGGGGACTCAGCTTCTGGAGTTAAGTTGTTATTAATATTTCTTGGTGTGGATATCTGGTTTCATCTTTATTGGGTGGGTGTTTGGGGTTCCATCTTTATTCAGTTATATATTAATGTGAGAAGAGATTCTGGGTATAGCTAGGGATAGGTGAACTTCTGAGCCCAGGGGCAAATTTTCTGTCGGGTTAGAAGATTTTTATTGTTCGTACTCAGAAGTCTGTGGAGGGCTCATTAGGTTCTACAGATGGATGGTCTTTGAATGGCAGGGACTGGCTTCACAGCATGCATGAGTGTTAGTGGTATTCCCTGGAGGCCAGAAGCAAGATGCCACACTGGATCAAGTGACTGGTAGAGTAGAGACCAGGCTGGAGTCCCTACTGGGGCAGTGCTATAGGTAACCACATGGTTCCCAGGAAGCTGGAGAGGCTGGAAGGTGGACAAACTGGCTCTGGGGGACTCTAGCTGAGGTTGAGGTTGGGGATGTCATATGGTCCCACAGAAACATGGTGGGTATCTTGCCGGATGGGCAAGAGGATGGATTCTAGAGGTGTCTACCTGGGATCTGGTCCCCAGAGGTGGCTGATGGGCAGGTAGATTGGCTGTGGAGGTCCTTAGTTGGTGTTGGGGCTACAGGATACTATGTGTTCACAGTGGATGGGATGATTTGGAAGGCAGATGGGTTTGAGGGTGCCTACCTGGGGTTGGGGTTGCAATAACTAATTTAACCTTTTTAAAATAAATTTATCAATTAAATACCTAGTAGTCCTAGTATTATCTATTAAATACATTATTTTTTCCTCATCTTAAAATGTCACTTATATCATATATTAATATTGACTTGTGTGACAGAGAGGGGAAGAGAGAGAACGAGAGGAGAGGAAGGGAATTCTTAGGTTTGGGCTCTATCTTCTGTCCATCACTGTCAATATTGCATTGTTACTTAGCTTTATAGGCAGTCCTGCTATCTGAGAGAAGATAAACCTTTTCCCTTTCCTCCTCTTTTAACGTCATCCTCAAAAATATCTAAGCTATTCATTAGTTTTTGCTATTCCATATATACTTTAGAACTGCATCAACACTGTTAACATCCATTTGTTCACTACCATGAAATAGACTGGCAGTGTCCCTATGGCATTAGCATTGAATTTATACCTTAATTAGGAAAAACTAACTAACTTTATTCATTATTGAGAAAAGTGTACAATACAAAATGAAATATATAATTTATGATCAGTTCAAGGCAAAAGGGAAATAAAATGAACAGTTTAGTAAACCAATATTTTTCCATTCATAAATGGCCTTTTTCACATATTATTGTGTTTACTAGTGTTACCACTCATTTTATAGAGCCTACACATCATCTTCAGAATGACAATAAGAGTGAAACTGTGACAAAAAATTGTGGAAAATTAGAAAGAAAAATAACAAATTAAAAAAAAAAACAACAAAGTCTAATAATATATCAGCAACCCTAGTCAATATAAATGAACTAAATTCCCTAGTTAGAGGCTCAGGGCTGAAGTATAAATTGCTCTATAAGCAGTTTTCAAATGATATATACTACATGGTAAGAAAAAGTTGAAACCATAGAAATGAGTTAAAAATTATATTGGTCCAATAATAACCAGGCCTAACATAGGTATTATGATGGCTAATCATGGTTGTCAACATGGAGAGACCTGGATTCAACAATGGTAAGCTAGGGGGAAAACCTCTGAGAGATTTTCTTGATCAGCAGATTTGAAGTGGGAAGATCCACCCTAAATGTGGGTGGCACCTTCTGCTAGCAGCTTTGATAAAAGGAGGCCGGAAGGAAAAGCCCTGCCTTTGCTTCTCACTGGTAAGTTCATCTTCCAAGTTTGCCAGTTGCTAACCTGTTGCTGCTACTGCTGCTGCGATTACTAGTGTTAACACTACTGTTAGCATTCCTATGCTAACACCAGAACCTGCTCCCTGGGCCTCCAGTGTAGACTGAACACCAGTAGCTCTTCAGGAATTATCAAGGCCTTCAGCACCAAGTTGGACCTGCTAAGGAACTCAGCCTCATGGACTGAATTCTTGTCTTAGTTACTTTTCTGCTGTTGTGATAAGACACCATGACCACGGCAACTTATAGGAAGAAGGGTTTATTTGAATGTACAGTTCCAAGTGTAAGGGTCCATAGTGGCAGGGGAGGCATGGCAGAAGGAGGTGGCCAGAGCAGAAAGCTGAACAGTCACATCTTAAGCAGGTGCAGGAAGAAGAAAAACTGGAAATATGGCAAGGCTTAAGAACTCTCAAAGCCGGCCCCCAGTGACATGCTTCCTCCAGAATGGGTACCCTTTCTAAGACCTCCCAAAACAGTGCTATCAGCTAAGGATGAAATGTACAAATATTTAGAGCCCATGGGGGACATTCTCATCAAACCACCACAATTTTCATTCTCTCCAGTGTGAAGGCAGCTATAGTAAGACCATGTTGTGTAAACTAATCTAATAAATCGCCTTTACATATATATTTACTCTATCTTTTCTGTTCCTGCTGCACATACTAAGTAATACAAGCTGTACGAGGGTCCAACAGCAGTGCTTTGAACATATATGTTTCATGTCGGCTGCTCCTAGCAAGTGACATCACATAGCGGAGATCCTTCTGACTCTAGCCCTCAAGAGGCAGAGGTAGAAGGATCTCAAGTTTAAGGCCAGCCTGACCTACATAGTGAGACCATCCAAAGATAATAAAAGCAACCAAGTTTTTACATACACTTTTGGAAGCATAGAAGACCAGGCTCACACATTTATTCTTTTAGACAGAAAACTTTTTAATTCAATGAACACTATAATTAAAGGTTAAGAATAAATATTGTAAGTTAACTTAAAAGGGGAATGTTTATTGACCTAAGTATAACAGTTATTAATTTTTAATCTCAACATGGCATCAAAATTAACAAAAGATGGTCAGAAAGATGGCTTAGTTGGTAAAAAGGTGCCTGCTGCCAAGACTGAGCACCTAAATTCCATCCTTCAGGCTCACTTGATGAAAGGACAGCCCTGACTCCACATGAGCATTGACACTCTGGCCTCGAGTGTGCCTGTCTCCCACCCCCACAAATAAACAAGTGTGAAAATGTACGAAAGAAAACTGACAGAATTACCAAGAGAAAATAGTGAATAGATAATCATATTGGCACCCTTTCAAATTTCCTTCCATTTTTTAAAATTTCCTAGCTTTCCTCAGAGAATACACACGTATGCATGGGTGCACACACATGTACACACCTTCAGGAGTTTCAGCGTTTGCACTGTATATTCTTACTCTGTCATTTAGGCCCTGCGACTTGAATCGTCTTTTCTCTGCTGACTCTTGCACACAATGGCTCATGTCCTCCAGTCTCTGACTTTCCTTGTGGGCTCATCTGCAGCAGACACTCTGCCCATCCCATCCCCTGTGGCTTGGGCTGTTCAACTGAGTGGGTTTGCATTTGCTTCTGCCAAACACCGAGACTGCCCCCCCCATCACCTGCCCATCTCCCCAGGACCAAGCCTGCATCATGCTGCCTTCTGGGGTTAGGGAGTTCCTGGAAATGGGGTACTGCTTATTTGGACTCCCAGACCACACCAGATACAGACAAGGCTACAGCATTTCTTGTTTTGCCTAGAATGGAGAGGTTTCCTAGGATGGATGACTTCCACCCTTGATACTTGGACAGTCCTGGGTACCTTAAGCATAGGCCGGCTTTAAATTTTTGTCTCATTTACATTTCAAGCAGAAGCAGACACATTTCCACAGCATGCTGTTGACCAAGATTGTATTTTCAAGTTCACCGTTTCTCGGAGACATCTCCATTTACAGCTGGTCAACTTCACTCCTGAGGCTTGGTTCCCAAGGTCCTGTCAAGTGTTGCACAGACCTGGCCTTCTTCCTTTGCACACAGTGCCAGGTACCCCAGCCAGCCCGCCTCTGCCTCTTATGACCCCTGGACCCCCCTCTGTCTCTCATGAGCCCTGGCTCATTTGCTTCTAACTTGCTTTGGTTTTCTTTGTTTTGTTTTCTAGTTCTTGTTTTTATTTCAGTTTTCTTTCAGGCAACTTGGGTGTTCTTCCTTATCAGTCCCTTGTGCCTTTAACCATTTTCTTGTGCTTTCACAGCACTTTCTAACTCTGTGCAGCCAGAGGATCATTGCGTTTTCTTCCTCCACCATCTTGCTCAGCCAGAACTCCTCCCACAACAAGTTATCACTGGCTGTGCAGCAAGGTCGCCTGTGAAATGCAGTAAGTTATTCAAGACAATGAACATGCAGGCTTGCCAGACACCAGACACCCTGATGCAGCATGTCTGTGAATTAACTTCTAAATCCATGCTGCTCTCCAGAAAATATAATTAGTGTTTAGTCAAACAGATTCAAGAAGTTTGTAATGGTCTGTTGTGAAGAAGAATCATCTGAACAGTTTGGCTGAGGCCATATGAGCTCTGAGACATGAGGGCTAGAGCCGAGATACTCATCCGTGTCCTCTGATCCAAGAATAGACTGTGGCATATTGTGTGTCTAGATAACACTTTTCCCCATCCTGAGACTCTAGAGGACATGCAGTCTGTAGAACATAGAGAAGACCAACATCTGCTTGTTTTGAATAACTTGAGGCTCCTGGCCCTATTATATAATCATAAGAGGTTATGTTTATTATGTTATGCATACTCCATGAGGAGAAGAGATCATATTACTTTTCTAGAAATTTTGGCGACAGGAAGAGATATCTTTAAAAACAAGTCCAATCTAGTATCTCTGAAACCCTGAAAACTTTGAAGTGAGGAAAAAAATAACCTAAAGTAATTTGTGGGAATTTGAGTTGTTAATTGTTTTGTTCTAGTCCTGGCTGTTCTACATACTGTTACATGCATCTTGAACTTGTGAGCTTTGGATTCAGAAAATGTGAATAACATCATTTCTTTGGAAGAAAGGTCTGTGTTCCCAGAAGACTGCATGGTATCTAGATCATTTGGCTATAGAACGTGGGCAGGTGTATTGATTCATTGCCCCAGCTGTTTCCTCTGATTTCACCCAGGTTTCCATCTTCTCCCCAAGCAATCTAGTGGAGTCCTGGCTCATCTCAGCTCATCCCAGTCTTTCCTTTTCCCTTGTCAGACACTGAGCCTGAGCACAGCCACGTGGCACACCCTGTGAGAGTTAAGGGGGATCTGGTAACAATTCCAGCAAAGAGCTCCTTCTCCTTCAAAAGAGACAAAAGAACCTGGTGTGATGGTGCATACCTGTGGTCCAGTATTCTGTAGGCCAACCTGGGCTACACAGTGAGACAGTGTCTCAAATGAACAAAACCCACAAATAAATTTTTAAAATGACAGTGAACACTCTTCTCAGCTGTTTGGACACTTGCTTGCCAGTGATGTTTCTGGTTGTAAAGGTCATCTGGCAAGTTTGAAGGGAACCTTGTCGAGATGAAGCCAGCATGCTGAGGTTGGAAAGAGAAGATTAAGATCCTGATGTCCTGGAGTGGCTTTATGAAGCCACCTTAAAGCCAGCTATGCCAAGATATTTTGTTATGTCAGATCGTACAACTCCTTATGTGTAAGCCAGATAAGTGGAGACATTTTGTTACTCATTGCCCTGGTCTTCCTAATTGATGCAGTAGAAATCATTAGGGTCTTGGCTTAATCACCATGCCACTGTTCCTTATTAGAAGTGAATAGCGTTTGTCTTCCCAGACTGTCTTGTCAGGGAGTGGTGGTGGAATGAGATGAGGAGATTGCCGTGTTTGCCATCAGAGCTATTTCTAGGATGCTAGCTAAGGTACAAAGCTCCATTGCCCATTCCAACAGAACCTCCCAAGCACGCTGGTGGTACCCTATAGCAGACAATCCAATGTCCTGGATTCTGTGGTTTAATTAACGATGGAGCTCTTGCCTGCCTCAAAAGTATCACTATCTGCATTAAAAAAAATTCTCCCAGGAAAAAAATACCATCCAATATGCTTACCTCTGCAGGGAGGAAGGAGGAATGGGGACAATTGATTTATTCAGCACTTTAACCCTGTAGCAATATGGAAGTGTAAAAGGATGAACTGTTTGTTTTACAATCGTAAAAATGTACTGCACTTTTAAAAAAATTCTACTACATTCCTGGATGAACACAATAGGTCTAAGCAGCTAACTTCAAGGAAATACCTAATCTTCCATCTTGTTTGATTTGTTTGTTATTTTTCCTTTAAAACTGTTAGCCTTGGTGACCAAGCCTCTCAGGCTTCCTGCTGGAACTATCAGGGGACACTCTGAGGCAGGGGCTCAGTCTTTGGAGCTGGCCCAATGTAGCAGGGGAGATGTCTAGATGAGACTGAGGGATTTGTTCTCTTCTAGGAACCCCAGGCTCCAACAGTTGATGGAAAGATATCCCTAAAGGACCAGACCAGTCCTCTCAGCAATAAGTAACCACAGAGACTGACTGTAAGCCGAATCCCCACATGCCTATTTCCCAAATTTACAGCATCTAGCTTTTTAGATGTTGCCTTCATTTGGGGCCTGGGAAAGAATAAAGCTTAACAATATATTTCAGACTTTGCCCAGAGACAGAGATTCAGATAATCCAGCGCTGTGTAACTGCCTCTGATTTCACCTCCCTATCCACAGTAACATCTCTAGCTCTCTAGCGGGAGTCTCACATGCTGTGGATCCTTGGAAGGAGCTAGAAGGACCACAGGAGCAGTAATGTCTCATGAGTGACGATTTTCCTCTTTCAGCGGCTGGATGGCCTCTGGGAGGAAAGAATTAAAAAGGTCTCGGTAGTCTCACTTTCTGCTTCTCCTCTCCTTTCTGTGGGCATCATCAAATGCCTTGTGCTTCAGTCCCAGGCAGCTGGAGTCCAACAAAGGACTTGGGGTTTAGAACTCAAACAAAAAGATAATCACCCACAAATCAGATTTAAATCCGCAGGACTAAAGTTGCTTTGTTAGAGAATAGAAATGTCCAGAAGCATTTTTTCTTTTAAGGCCACTAAAGACTTGTAGCTTGTATAACAGATTTGGGACTGTTTGCCTTGAGTCAGAGAAAACTCACCAACATGTAGAAACAGGCTGTGTATGATTTGTTTTAAAGCCCTTGCAGCTCAGGGGATGGGACAGTTCCTCACTGATGTAAAAGAATTGATGTTTACCTTGTTGATGGTCAATATTCAAAATTTTGCAAACCTGCCTTTAGTTAGTTACCAAATGCCATTCCTAGCTCAAGGGAAGGAGAAGCCAAATATAATGTGGGGCTCCCAGTGCAGGCAAAATATACGATGCATGGCACACTGTCATTGTACAAAGTGCCTTTAAAAAAATAAAAGTAAATAAATAAATAAACAGAAAACCCACAGAGACACATTAATGCCTCAACCTGGAACAATAAAGCCCTGTTAAAAACACTTGCCATTAGCAGCCATCTGCTATCGGCAATTGGGGGTAATCTTTCCTCCTGACAGCTTTGTCTCATGCCTTGGCCCCTCGTTGAAAGAGCCTGTCTACTGAGAAGAAAGCATTTAGGGACAAAGACCTCTCCCTTCTTCAGCACCTCTCAGGGCTCTGAGCATGACCACCATTTGATTTTCTGTTCAGGGTTTTGAACACTGCATAGTGAATCAGAGAGCTGTGCTACCAGGGTGTTCTTACCCCTTCTCACAATACGCTGTTCCTGTAGGCATGTTCTGTGCAGATCAGAGATAAGAGAGGCTCACTCTCTTGGAATTGAAGAAACTAGGAAGGCAGCTTCCCCGCTCAGGTCCACAAGATGTGACATGTTAACTTCTTGGTTGGGTGTCCGCCATTGCTGCTATGTTTTCTAACTTGTACTTTTAGACTATTTACTAAATATAATTTTCATTCATGCCAAAAGCAAATTTGCTTACTCTCTGCAATACTGTAGATTAAGAAATCTTAAAACATGTAAGACAGACAAATGGCAGAGTTGGTCACATGTTTCCTGACACTTTCGCAAAGAACTCTTATGCAGAGTGAAGAGTGAAGTAAACAATAACATTGATATTCTAAATGCATTGAACACACTGTTTTCCTTCTTTCAGATGTAATCTCACTGCATAGGAGCAATATGGTCAAAGAAGGGAATGCAACTTAGGTAGAGACTGAATGACACAGGCTTGTTGTCTTTTAGTCTCCCAAATGGACTGTCTGTGATGACTCTGAGCCGATAAAAGGCATTTGGTTTTTCCTAGGGTAATTCTCTCCAGTGTTTAGACAACATGTCTTCTCTGAGATCAAGTTCCTGCCTCACCTTTCACGAGTTGCTTATTCCAGTAGAAATAGTTCATTAAGAAAGAGTGGGCTACTGTAGCTGACAAAGACACAATAGTGGCATAAACGTCTTGGGGTAACCAATAGCTTTGTGATTGGATTTAAGGCCCACTCAGTAGGAGGGAATTCATGCCTGGTAAAGTAAATCTGGCCGAGAACACCTGGCTAAAGTGGTCATAGACCCTAGGGGAGAACATAACACTATCATTTTTGATACTTGACATAGTATCCAGCTGCCTTCTAAGGTACTTTGAATGAGAAATGTCCACCACAGACTCAAGTATTTGAGCACTTGGCCAGATGGTAGCAATGTTTGCCAAGTTTTAGGAATTTCCGCCTAGCTGGAGGAAGCTGTTCACTGGCGGCAGCCTTTGAGAGCTCATAATATTGCCCCACTCCCAGATTCACCTTCTTGCTGTGAATTCTGGAAGATGTGAGCTCTCTGCTTTCTGCTCCCGCTGCCTCCTGCCATGTCTTCCCTACCATGATGGACTCTCATCCCTCTAGATCTGTAAACTTCGATAAGTTGCATTGGTCATCATGTTTGAGCACAGCAACAGAAAAGATCTATACACCTTCTAAATACTTATCCTTAAACTCATAGATCAGTGTTGCTTTCAACTTTGGTTAGCGAAGTTTCTTTTAGCAGTGGATGGTGGTTAATGCAAAGACTCACAACTGATCAAAATATATAGCAAGAAGTGACTGTGAGGCTCTCATTCCCAAGTGGGATGTCCACAACATAGCCCTTTTCCCAAAATCTCAGGGAACATCATGGAAGAGGGGGAAGAAAGATTGTAAAGACCCGTAGGACCAGGAGGACTGTCAGGAAACAAAGTCTTCTAAGTATGACAGAGACTTTGTACCCATGAATTCTCAACCACTGTGGTGGCTTTCTGAAGACCTGCACAAGATCAAACTAGTCAACAATCCAACATGGATAAGGGAAGGGTTCATAAGGTTGTACTCCTAACTGAGGCAGTTGGTGGCTGCATGGGGTGATTCCTTGAGAATCCTGTTCTTTAGGGACATGGCCCCTGGTATCTTGCCTGCATTCCAGTGGTCAGCAATAAGCCCATGCATATATATTGAATTCAGTCGGTTTAATAATAATAATAATAATAATAATAATAATATTTTTTTAAATAAAAGAACAGGACATGAAGTTGAGAGGGGGATGTAGGGACACATTTGATAAAAATGCACTGTATTCATGTATGAAAGTCTCAATGAATTAAAATGAATAAGTGAAAGGAAGACAGAGTGCTGGAAAAGGAGGGTAAACCTCTGTGGAACTCAGTGGATCATTCACATGATACTTGCCTTCTTCAGATTTTGCATACAGCTACATTCTGTTCCTTACACATAGTTGTTAGGGTCCGAAAATTGAGAACAAACCCCACAACTCCACTGTGATGCAAAAAGGAAAATATATTTATATAATTTGGCAAACAAAGCAAATCCAGTGGCTGGCTGGGCTGCAGTCCCTAAGGCCAGATCGGGGAACTGCCCAAGAGTGCAGTCAGCGCGGTTCTGTGAGCTGGTCCAACCTTGGAATTGGTTGGTCCAAAACCTGTTTGTCCCACGGGAATTATTTGTATTGGACAATTCAGACCTTGCGTTTGTGGGGTCTTGGCTTGGTGCCAGAATGTGCGCTGAAAGGTTAGTGCCTGGAATGCAGCAGGATGGGGTAATTAAAACGTTAGGAGGTCTGAGTGGAAATGGCCTCTACTTTGTCCCTACAATAGTCCTTGGTGGGAATCTGGTCTTCTTCTCTATCATTGGTTTCTTTCATATGTTAATCTTGATTCCTCTCTCTTTCTACCCTGTTTTTCTGCCAAACTTGTATTCCTTGCTTTAATTTCCAAAATCCTCACAGTGATAAGTGACAGGATCACTTCGGATGCAGCTACAGTTTTGTACTCTGCTGGAAAGAAGTGGTCCTTGAGACATAGAAGACCCACACTTTCTTCCCTTTATTTTTTTCCTATTTTTTCTTTTCCCTTTGTTCTTTTCTCTCTTTTTCTTTTTCTATCTTAGAAAGGCCATGGATCTCACCCACACCAAAATGTCATGTTATACTGAAAGATCATCTGGAGAACTCAGTGATCAGTAGATATTGTCCTAAAGTGTTAGAGCCATTCTTCTCGGGATTTCTGAGTTTTGGGAAGATTCCACTTATAAGCATTTTGATAGAGAGATCTGCAAGCAGAACTTTCTTTCAGTTGCATTACTGTTTCATCCATCTAGATAGCACAAAAGAGACACATCCAGAGAAACTTGGATAATGGGTTTTCACTTTAATCATTTGGGTCTACTTTGTTTCAGAGAGAGTAAATGGTAGTAAGCTACTGCTCTGGAATATTCATCAAAGAATACATTGTGTTAGTGATGATCAGTGCTCATAATTCTCAAGGGAGAGGATATGTCAAACTTCGCCTTCACTATGCAGTAACCAGTATTGCACTGAGTCAGAGACCCACCTCATGAGTAGGCGACCCTGTGTTAAACATTCAGTGCATATAAACTCAACTTAATTATGTCAACAACCTCATGAAATCAATACCTTGATTTTGTAGATAAAGAACTTGAGGAGCAGTCAGATTAAAATACTTTCCCAAGGTCATATAGCTAGTAACTATGGGAAGGGGGATGCTGACTCCTCCTGGGCCTTGCCATTCATTGATAACACACTCATTTATTCATTATGACCATAGCTTATCAGAGATTCCCGTTCACATGGGTAGACTGATTAAGATGGTAGTACTACACAGGCGCCTGGAAGCCCCTTGTTGTTTTACTTAAATACATTTAATTATTGGGTAGAGGGAGATTCTGGATCCTCAGGGAAGGACAAGGAGCAGGCAATTTAGAACTCAGAGCAAGGTTTTATCATAATGGGCAGTCCCCAGAGCAAGTAAATACTTACATGACCCTTGAGAACTTACATGATTCAAATACTATTTAGTTTTCATTAATTTAAAATTATCCCTTTTAATCCTAAGCTTAAAATGAAGGCATAGGTTGTATCACTTCAACACACACACACACGCGTGCACACACACACACACACACACACACACACCAATACTATTCATCTTAGAAACAGCATCTGCATGGGGACTATTCCAGGGGTCAGGTAGCATCTCCTTTTGCATTTACAAGTTACATATCCATTGAGTAGTGCTGTACAATTTCACTATCCTCCAAGTAGTGCAAATGGAATTATTAGAATCGGATATAGAAATCATTCACAAAACGTGTTCGTTTAATGAGACTAGCTATCCTTGAAAGAATAAGGAGTATACAAATGTGAAACTGAAATTACCATTCTGCACTTTAAACAATTGCATTTATTTAAATGCGAATACTGGATGCAAATGACATACCCTGAGGGGAGAGTAACAGCCTTAGCAATAACATTTGTTAAAAGCAAAATGCATTGTCCAATCAAGTTCTGCAATCAATGTTTGCACACAGGTATGTATCTGTGAGTAGGGTGTTAAAATTTAAACAAGTGGCCCTTAGTTTGGGGGTAGGTCCATTACTTTAAGGTCCATCACAATTAAAGCAAAGCGAAAACATAAACAGCACAACAAAATCAGAGATGCACCCAGTCAGGATCCCCCAACTGACTGCGAACTCGAGTTGCCTTTCTCCCAAGTCCCATGTATTTTCCCACTCATCCTGTAAAAGCTCACTGTGCTGGTAGGAGTCCTGGAAACCTCTTCTGGGTCTGAACCCTGCTGATTTTTAAATTATTTCTTGTTCAAATAAATTTTATTACATTTATTCTGTCTAAAGGTTTTCTTTCAATACAGGAAATTGGCTTATTTTACCCAGATATAAGCCAGTAAAATCTCCCTCCTCTCTTAAACTTCTAGTGAGCTATTGAAACTTGGGTAAGGTTAAATGCCTTCTATTTGCCTGGTAAGTTGCGTTAGTAAACACTGGAGTGTCTGAAACTGACAAGAACATTTTAAAAAGAATCAACAATCCAGACCCTCAAAGTTATTTTTCAGATGTTTTTCTTTAAGCTATCAGGAAGGATGTGGGGACATCCCAGGCCAGTCAGGATTCTGGGTCGTTCCAAGGAGGCTCATAGGTGATTCTTCTGGAGACAATTTCTAGTTCTGAGGAGGCAAACCCAGGAACTTGCTATCATCCTGAAGAGCATCCAAGAACTGCTCACCTGAATTTTTTCTTCACTGTACTATATGAGCTGAACAGAGTGACTAAAAATTGCCTTTGGAGGGCTAGATTCCAAACAGTGTGATAAAAGACAGCCTAGTCTCAAGAAAATGAGAATCTAGAAAGTCTCTTTTGTGCCTATTTGTTTGTGTGATTGTTTTCCAGTTGTTTCTGAACTGGCAATAAGCCAGATACAGAAAGTTGCCAGATGAGAGAAGAGTTGAACCTGACTCCACAGCTTTTTCTCACCGTAAGCCTGGAAGTTCGAATATCATGCATGAATTATGTGCCCAGAAGGAGTGAAGTCCTCCCCTCTGATAGTCTACTACCTTATACTGGCTCTAAAGTGGAGAATGATAGAGAATTTTACAGTGCCTAGTACTGCCCCTGGTGAGGGTGGTATTGCTCAGGTCTGAGTCCACTCAGGGTGTTTCCTTGACTTCAAACGTGCCAGACTGTCATAACCACCACCCGCTACTCCAGGGGACTGGACTGTGGTTCAACCTGATACTATAATCCCAGTTACAAGCTGACAGGGCCACTCTCTGTGATTATAGGGGTCCTGGGCTTCAGGTTGACTTACTTCCTTAACTTTGAATGGCAGAGGCCACTCTGGAGGGTTATTTTCTTTTCTCTTTACTAGAACTCCAGTGTTTTAAGTGGGGGTGACATTGAACAATGACCACAGATAAAGGCAGAAAACACTGTTCATGACTTCTAAGTCTTCCACTGCCATTTCAACACAGCCTGAAATAATGTTTAGTCCAGGACACAGAACACAGTTGTTTGACATAGCCTGATTAGTCATCAGCACTCCCTCGACCACTCCCTCTCACTCCCGTAAAATAACTTGGTTTAAGAAGATGAAAATCCCTGTAGATGGCATAATTGTATTGGGTTGTGTATAGTTTGGTTACACCTATGTCTGTGTTGATTCATGAATCTTTAAGGGATCACCTAGCTTCAATTGACTCATTCCACAGATGAAGAAACTAAGACTCCAAGGGTGTGATTTTCCCAAGACCCAAGGAGAGACTATGGGAAGTTCTACCACTGTTTATTGGAGTTTGTTACCACTCCTGCCCTATCATACAATTCGCCATTTGATAAAAGCTGAGCTGTAGAAATTTCCTGTCCACTGAATGCTAAATGATTTGGTAGATGAATAAGCATACAAGAGGAAGCAGAGGAATTTAGGAGGGAAGATCCAGTTTTGGGTTGTCCCCAAGCTCTCATCTATACTTTTTTCAAATGATTTATTTTTATATATTGGGAAATATTTTACATTCGACATTAGACTGAAGTAGAGTGTACTTGCAAGTTAAAGCTAACCCGAGATAGGTCATGGTTAGAAATTTATTGCAAAAGAAAATTGAAAACAGATGCTTGAGGTTACCCATAAGAAACTCATTGCTTGCTTCAGATGCCTCTGCCCCAAGTCTGTGCGTGATTCAGAACCCTCCAAGTCTTGGCTGTAGCCTCTTTAGATCAGAATAAAACCAGAAGTCTAAGGTATTTTCTATAGAAATTCAGTGGATTATTATCCCAATTTTCAAAATATATATTAATCAGATTTATCACTACCTTATATAATAAGGGAACTGAATGTTTTAACTTTGGATTAAGGTAAAAGATACATACAGAAAGATGAATACAAGTGTTTGGTTTGATGAATGGCCACAAACTGAGTGCATTCATGTTAATAGCACGCAGCAAAAGAAGTAACAGTTTACAGCCCAGCCTCTGGGAGCTCCACAGTCCTAACACTCCCTCAAACTCCGGACAACAACTTCCCTGCCTTCCAACCGTGCTCATTGCGATCTCTTGTTTTCTACTTTTCATAAACACATCAGAGCTATATGTGTTCGGTGGGGGTAGAAGGGTCTGACTTTTTTCCCTAAAGCATGAGCATGAGACTTTTCCATATTTTTGCATGAACTTGTAGCTGTTCATGCACTTGTGACAAAAATCATGATTTATTTCGCCATTCCACCATGATTAGGTGTTTAAGCAGTTATCCTACAGACTTTTCACTGTTTGTGCTGCTTTGTGAAAACATTATCTCAGCTTGTGGGCTGTAATCCCAGCACTCCTATGGCAAGATGGGAGGTAGAGACAAGGTGAATGAGAGACTGTGTCAAATAAGGTGGAAGGTGAAAGTTAATTAATACTCAAGGTTGTTCTCTGACCTCTGCACATGCGCAGTGACACACATTCCTGCCCTCACATACATATCACAGAAAGAGAGAGAGAAGTAGTGAGAGAGACAGAGAAAGAGAGATTGAAACAAAACCGTTGTCTCAAAAGGACTAAGTCTTTTAGAGATGTGATATATTCTCCCAAGGGAAAATAGTAGCTCCACCTACAAAATGATCTTGTAAAGTATCCGATGCTTGGGATTATTTTTATGTCTCTATCTCTATTTCTATCTGTCGCCTCATCCCCCTCTCTCGATTATGTATGTGTGTCTGTGCGTGCCTGCGTGTGTGTGTGTGAGAGAGAGAGAGACAGACAGACAGACAGACAGACATGGACTTATTATTTTTTCCCAGCCAATAGCTTCCATTGGGTTCTTCAGTGGCTGGAACCTCAGCCTGGCAGTACGGAGCACTAATGCTGCATGCTGCAGTCAAAATGAATGGTTGAATTATTGTGACACTAGTAAACAGATAATTCGTTTCCTGTGTCATTGTTCCTCACCTCAAGCTGGTTAGCCAAGCCTTTTCAAAAGCCGGACTTGTTCGACCTGCTACCAGTTACAGTCCATTTCAAGCTCTTCTGTATAAAATGCAATCTTGTCAAAGGAAAGACACCTGCTCCCAGCAGGAAGGCTACTCACCAACTGCCAAATCCTGTGTTACAGTGTCTAGAAACAAAATGATCTTTCCATCTGGAATGTGTCCGCCATGACTGCCTGCCTCAAGCTGACTGCCAACCCCTGGTGCCAGAATGAAGCAGAGGAGCATGGGAGGAGGGCTTTGGGAAATGAATTTTGATGAGTTCTTGACTTTATGATTTTAAAGCTAATTTTGTCTAAAGGAGGAACATTTACTTCCTAAGTAACGTCAGCAAAATGTGCATGTGTGGCTTATGCATAGGTGTGGGTTCTTCGACTGACCTAAATTCTGGTTTCGTTTTTGTTACTTACTTTGAATATTTATAAAGCTTTTAATTCATTTTCATTTTCCTGCACGATAACCCCTCCTCTTTGAGATCCAGCCTTCCTTTGAAGCAGGAGAAGCTGGGGGTTTGCTTTGCTTTCTCTACCCGTGAGGCAGCTTTTCACATAGACCCGGGCACACCCGTCCCGCCCCTTGCAGTGCAGGTCTGGTATACGCGTTTCTCCTTTTGGCTGTAATTCTTAGTGCTGACAGTCAAGTCCATCTGATGGGTGATGGATGCATGTTCTGTGACCAATCCCTTCTTCTTAGTGGTAAATTATCAGTGTCCTTGTGATTTCCAATTGCCTGCTGCTTGAAGGCATGGAAGCAGAGGCTGTCTGAAAAGTTCTTCCCAAACTGCCATTCTCTGTTGATACCGACTTAGCAGAACCTTGCGACTTCTGCTCTGGGCTCTCATTTACTGTAATTGCTGTGGATGAGACACAGGCCACACAGTTTGATGTTTTGAGATAAGATATTAAGAAGAAAAATTTAAACTATCTCAAGGAACTCTGTAAATCATAAAACATAATACAGTTGTTTTCAGTTCAGTCCAGGAATTAAATGTTTAAAAATTGTCTAAATATTCTAGGTCTTCAAATAATATAATCCCCCCAAGCCGGCCATCACCAAACTCCAGTACAAAAGCCCCTCCCCTTGCAGAAGCCAGCACTAATCTCTCCCTCTAAATTCATTTTCTCTGCAAGTAAATAACCTCCCATGGGCTCCATCCTTGTATCCTATTTAATTAAAACAACAGTAATCATCAACTCATCTAGCTCACTCTTAACAAACGATTGTATTCTCACAAGTCTGGTTTTGTTTATTTGTTCCTCTCCCTTCAGGGAGAAAAAAGGATGAGAAAAGGTAGATATTGGTTAGAGGTCATCAAGGAGATTTATGCAAGAAAACTAAAGCACCGGGAGAATCAACTCTATTTAGCCATAAAGCATTTCCCTCTGCAAGCTCAGAAAAGATTTCCAATTATTTACAAATAGATAGCATTGTGTTGCTTCCTACATATTACAGATAAGTCACCAGAAAACAACTAGTTTGACAAAATTGTCCAGCAGCACATTAACTGTACAACTCTACTAGATATCTACCATGTGTATCCCCTGTGGAATTTGCTAAGAAGCGGAGTAGAATAAGCTCCCCACTAGGACTCTGAGCATTCTGGAACCAGAAACAAGATATGGCATACACCACTGATGCACCAACTGTATCAAGTGGAGGACTGGTGTGTGTGTGTGTGTGTGTGTGTGTGTGTGAGAGAGAGAGAGAGAGAGAGAGAGAGAGAGAGAGAGAGAGAGAAAGGGAAAGAGAGAGAGAGAAAGGAAAGAGAGAGAAATATAAACTATAAACTGATGGCAAACATCCAGCAAGAGTAAATAAATGTCCCAGGCCTTCTAACTGTGAATGAATGTTTTATTATGAGCTGTCCAGGGACAGCTCAGCTTAGTGATCACTAGAGAAAGGCCTTTCTTCTGGCTCAGCTTTTGAGGGTGAAACGTTATTTTCCTCATCTTAATGTAGATAAATTCCTATTGTACTATAGTACAATTGGGAAGCAATTCAGCCATGCTAAGCCTGAGACTCTGAGACAAAATAAATGACTCTAGTTTAGTGGTGCATATTTAAAATCCTTCCAAGCCTCATTTTTGAAGTTGATCCTTTATTATTTTTGCCTTCCTAAGGTGCTCTTTCCCCAGACACTGGAAGAAATTCATATTGTGTCTGCTCTGGGGGTGGGGCTACACTATATGTAGAAATAAATTCCAAGCTAAAAATTACAAAATGTGATCCAGCCTAAGTTTGTATTGAAGGTCTTAGCACTTTGAATACAGAAAATGCCAATTTCATAAAATAGGCTATTCCAAACATTAATAGGGGAATTAATTTAAAAACAAAATTATTATCACTTATGAGTCTTATCCTCCAGTAATGGGATGGAAGTTAAAACTAGCTTCTGAGTATCACCTTCTTCTAATCCTGTTGGTGCATCTCTGTAATTCCATACATAAATAAGCCACAAATTTCTGGTAATCCCTAAATGAGGATATAGACCTCTGTCATGTCATTCTTCTAATAGGCCCTGACTTTTACATTTGTGCCTATTCATGATGCCCAATAAGGTCTGAGAATAGGAGGTGATTTGGGGAAACAGATGGTTCTCATCAACAGTCTTCAATGTCAAGTCCATAGACTCACCTGCTTCAGAATTATCTTGAATTTTCCTTAGAAATCCAGAATCAGGGCCCAGTTTAGACCTGCATCAGTCTCTTTAGCCTGGATCTTGGACCAAAATTCTTACAAATCTAGGTAGTTGAGGGGAGCACATAAATGTTTGGAAACCATTGAGCTCTAATGACAGAGGATAACAAGGCCCATTCAAAATGTGATTGAATTGCTGGCCAGAATCACCACTGTGCTCACACTCTGTGAAACACCACCATTTAGTGGCTATAGCACTATACTCACACTCAGTATAAAGACCACTGTGCAATGGCTGTACCTGCATTGCTTACCTTTATCACTGGAATCACCAGAATGTCTCTGCTGTTAAGGGGGCCACAAGAGACATGTAAACTACTACTAACAAAGCCTTTCTCAGATTGTTTAAAAAAAATAATGCAAAAACCCAAGCCTGGTCCTGTTCTTGTGAGGAAACAGGATGCACATGCTCTGGATTGAATGTACCACTACAGTTTCTTTCCTGGGGCAGGGGTGGGGGGCTCACTCACTAACACGGATGCATAAGCATTTTCCCTCTAGAAAGTGCACTTTGCAGTGTTCCTTGGAATACCCTTTCAAGTGTCTGCACACTGATCCAGGAGGAGAACAGATGTGAAGGCAGAGGGGCTACAGGACGGTGGCATCCCAGAGTGGCCACACTCGGCACTATTGGGCCATATGCCACAGGCTGAAATTCCACTTGGGGAGTGAGATGGGGCCTCAGAGATTCAAGGACAAGGGCAATATGCTGCTGCAATCAACGTGAAGCTGGGTCGATCCCCTGACCCCACACACTATGCAAAGACAAAGAAATCATCTTCAAGACTGCAAAAATGCTTGAGTCCTGTCATGGAAAAGAACCTTCACAGAGTCCGAAGGTGACAGACCTGGACAAGGATGGGACTATGTATGGGGAGCTCTTGGATGGATAGCATTGTGAACTACACGGTCCATGCATCATAACCAGGGGTGGGGTTCCATGACTACAACCAATAGTGCTAGTCTGGGTGCTGGGATGGCCACTTTCACTTGGGAGAGACTTGTCTAAATAAAGGGAGTGCCCCGAAGAATCAATAAGAGCAAACAAAGTATGCGCAAAAATGCTGCAATGAAGCCCATTACTTTGTATGGGAATTCTTAAAACCAATCAAAATAAATCACGCCTTTGGATGGGAGCTGGAGAGTGAAGCTCTGAAAACATGGCGTGGATAGATGCTACACATCATCGACACCAAGTAGCAAATCACTAGATGTTGCTTGCTAATACATACTTCCTGCTGGAGGAGTTCTCTGTGCGGATGCTCTGAGCACATTGGAACAAAGCTTTTTATCCTAGAAAAGTGAAACACTATTGTGACATTTGCTTTGCATCTGAAGATTAGGTTACGTATTATAAAGAAAGATTGGGGATACTGCTGAGATGTTTGTTCCTCTGATTCTATTTCTCCCCTTTGAGAATCTTCAAAGGCCAGGACATACGACACCTTCACAAAATCTTCTTACAGTTGTATTTTCAGTCAAAATGAACAACTCATTCCCCTGCATTCTGGAGTACATACTTTGTACCTCCTCTTAACGTTTATTTTTCTCTGTCTTATGTGGTTACTGTTCTACTGCTATGTCCCCACTCAATAATGACCTCCAGAAGAGCAAGACCCAGACCAGCTCTGTCCCTCAGAAACCCATAGTTACTTGCAGAATGCAAGAGCTCATGAATCATCTATTGAGTTAAAGTTTATAGCCAAACAACAGAAGTCATAAACTGGCAGGCCATAGACCAGGGGCATCTTTGCACTTTTGATATAATGGCATATCATCAGATTTCACATAAATCCCTGGATCTCTGGCATATCCTGTGGTTATAACCAGGCAGAACAGAGAAGAGAGACCTTGTTCCTCATGTCCCAGGAACATTTCATTATTCGTGTTCCCTGCTGATCCTCTTGATCCTCTTGACACCTCACAGAAGCTATTCTCCTGCCTTCTTTGACCTTAACTAAGACAACACACCTCCATGTGAAGTGGTGTGTGTGTGTGTGTTGGTGGTTCAGAGCCACAGACTCCCTGTTGGTCTGGTTTGACCACGTTCTGGTCAACTGCTAAGCCATCAGTTAGGTTACTGTGCTTGATAATCTGATCTAGCTTCTAAATGACTAAAAAGTGATCTGATCACATTTTGGCTTCATGTTTAATGCTTTGGGTTTTATGTATTATTAATCAAGCTTCTATGTGAGATTAGTACAGATAAAATTAATATTGACATTAACACCTAGTTCTTAGTTGGAATTTCCACTGGCTTGACATTTCTACAGAGTCTCCCTCCGTAATTATTCCTACAGATCCCCACAAGCCTTGACGAGGGTTGCTCGGCCAGAGGTCTCTGTTTGGTCACTTCCCACTCTTCCCCCACCAGCTTCAGGCTGGCCTCAGAAGCGGACGTGCAGGAACGCATCTCTGATGCTGGCCTCCAGGTGACCAGGTCCAGTGATCTTTGCAGTCCTCTCAGCCTCTCACTGCTGGCCGGCTGTCGTTTTCTTGATGCTGTGATAACATGGTCTTATATTTCTTCTTGCTGTCTGGGTCCTCTTTGTGTAAATCCTTTCCTTGCACATTTTCCTCTATCTGCTCATCAGCATTAGAGTTCTGCAGGACTGATCTGGTCTTTTCCTCACTCCATTCTACATATTCTTGCTTAACAACATTTTAATGTCCTCTACTTCAATTTCTACACCCTTTAGAGCGAGATTATCTGTCATCTGGCTACAGCCCATGTCTTCCTATGTGTCTCATTAATTATACTGTATCTCTTGGTTGTCTCAAGGGAATTTGAAATTTAACTTATCATCAGGTAAATCCAACCTCCCTTTCAAACTGGTCCTCTTTCAGAGGTGCGTAGCTCCATCAATAGCACAGCCATCCTCTACGTATTGGCTCTTTTTTCATCACTGAGACTGAATATATGACAAAAATCAACTTAAGAAAGGAGGTTTATCGTAGTTTGAAGGTACACAGTGCATCAGTGTAGAAGAGCAGGGAGATGTGGCAGAGGGAGATGTGGCAGAGGGAGATGTGGCAGAGGGAGATGGGCAGTAGCTGCTGCTCACATCTCAGTGTACAGGAAATAGAGACTGCTCACAAATCAGGGCCAGGCCATAAAAGCCAAGGTTGGTCCCTAGTAACACACTTCTTTTGTGAGTTTCCAACTCCTAAAGGGTCTACAACCTTCCAAATAGCACCACCAGCTGGATACCAGGTGCTCAGAGACACAAGCCTATGGAGGACATTTAAGATTTCAATAATAGTATTTAACCTCAGTTCAGTTCTTAGAGGCTCATGGCCATCCCAGAATGCAAAATGCCATTCCTTATGAGTTCAAAAGTTCAATTTTATAGTCCTAATTCTGTTCAAATGTCCAAAGTTTGCAATCTCCTCTGAGACTCAGGATAATTTCTTAATGTGAAGTCTTGTAAAATTAAAAAGCAAGTTATATACTTGTAGCATACAATGGCAGAGCAACCATTCCTATTCCAAAAGAGAGCACAGGGAGGATGACACAGAAATGTGGGTCAAAGCAATATCAAAACCCAGCAAGACAAACACAAAATCCCGTAGCTCGTGGTAGTCCAGTGGGTTAGAGCAGCCCCACCCCTCCAGCTCTGTGACCTACAGCACACACGGCCTCTCTCTCAGACTGGGTTTTTTCCTCAGCAAACATCCCATGTTTCTGGTATCTCCAACATTCTTCAATCTTTATTACAACTTGGGCTTCTTTACAGTTTCATGTACAGCCCGCTCAAGGACTCTATGCAGGGAAGCCAACACTGTCACACATTTTCTTATCTCAGTGGCTTTCTGGGATCTTACATAAGCCTCTCTGACCACTGAATTTTTGCATCTTGCATGTCTGAAAGATAAGCATAGCATAGATGATGCCAAGTTCTGCTACTTGAGATGTAGCCTGTGCCTTTGAATGACAGTACAGTGACCTTATGCTCTGTGTACCTTCATGGCTGAAACTGGAAATCACTGTCCTAGGCAGCACTTTTCCAGCAGGATACCTTGAAAGCTCTCTTTTCAGACATTGTCGTTTTAAATAAATGTATATTGTTACACTCTGGAGATTTTGGAGAATGGAGCCTTGTCCTCCTGGCATCTTTCTTACCATCTCAGTACAAAACCCAAGATATCTCCTTAATGGAACTAATCTCTAACAATTACAGGCACCTGCCTTGTCTTCAACTCTGTGTTCACACTCCTGTCCTTGCCAAATTGTATGTTTTTCACACCTTTCTGGTCTGCTCCCTACTCTGTCTCATTATGACTCTGCATAAATACAGTGAGCAGTACCTGTGCCACAGCCTGAATGTTACAAATTTCAGTGTCTTGAAATGTCCTCCACAAAGTTAAGTCTATTGCTTTTGAGTTCAGTCTCATTCAAGTTTTCATTTTCAGGATGTGGACAAATAGATTATCTGCAGAACGTAATATGATTGGTCTGTAGCACAGTTCCTGATATAGTCCTCGATTTCTTCTCAAACCTCATGAGCACAGTCTTTTTCTTAAAATATTTTTTTAATTTTTAAGAATTTCACACATGAGTATTGTCTTTGCATTGTCTCCATCCCTCCTTATCTCCCATGTCCCTCTGCTCCCTCTCATTTTTTTCTCTTTTTTTATTTTTATTGTTACATATACATAAATACATACATGCATACATACATACATGTATAATATGCTGAGTCCATTTAGTTTGTGCTCATATATACCTGTATTTAGGTCTGCCCATTTAGGATTAGATGACCTGTCAGGGAGCTAATCTCTGGGACTACTGATTCTCCTTCCCTCAGCATCCATTGACACCTAGAGCTTTTCATCTTGAGATAGGAACCCCTGACATCCCCCATCCACCTTTGCATGTCAATTAGTTTTGATTTTAAAAAGAATCTTGTTATACAACTATACTGTGGAAATGTTATTGGTGGAGCTTTCCAATCATGCCTAAAATACATTAACTAGTGACAGAGGCCTTGTTCCTACAGCTCGTATGTTCTTCCTGCCCCCCTGACCTTCAACAATGTTCTGTGAGCCTTAAGTATAGAGGCTGCATTGGAGATGTGTCATTTAGGGCTGGGCACTTCACAGTCACTTGTTTTCTGAATTTGACCAGTTGTGGAACTTTGTAATAGTCTCTAACTGTTGAAAAAGAAGCTTCTTTGATGAGTGATGAGTTACACTTGTCTGTAAATATGAGGATATATATTTAGAACATAGTAAGAAATTACATCGGTCGAGGAAAGTGACAGAATGAAGTTCTTCTCTAGAGTGTATGACCTCTCCAGCCACATATACTTTGCTATGTTTACAGCACCATGCATGAGTTCCCTCCTTTTGACCTTAAGTTCAATTAGACAGCTGTTGATCAAACCCAAGATAAATGTGCAACTACTGTACCAATAGAGATAGTTTTCTAGACTGGTCATGGTTGTGGTTTTTAGACTTTACAGATGGGTATATGGTCATTGATTTGTTTCTTCCTTGACAGCTAACTTCTCTAGCCCATAGCTCCAAATTAGTTCTAAAAGACTATGGACCTCATGGTTAGGCTTATCATAGCAATGCCCCCATTTCTTGGTAGCAATATTCTGTATTAGTTACTTTTCTTGAGATTGTAACAGAATACTGGACAGTAAGCAGCTAAGGGAGAAGATTTGGGAGCTCAGGTTTGAGAGGATATAGCTCATCTTGGTGGAAAATGCATGGCAGCAGATGGCACATGGCAGCCAGAACGTATAGCAGCTGTTAACTCACATTTCAGGAGAACAGGAAGCAGAGACTAGACAGGAAGCAGGGTCTGCTATAAATCTCGAGCCCCAGTGACTCACCTCCTCTCTGCTCTGGAGGCTCTGTCTCTTAATGGGTCCATAATCTCCCCAAACGGCATCACCAGCTGTGGACCAAACACAAGAGCCTGTGAGGGAAGATTTCATATTCAAACCATAACGCTCTTACATAAGTGAGGAAAAGGGATTACTTACCTTGCATCCCTCCTGACTTGATGATATCCTTTGCCAAGCCTAGCATCCCCTCCCATATACCCGAGTCTCTCCACTTGTCTCCGTCTATGTCACCCTCTTCTGAGCCAAGCTACTATTATCTATCACCTGGATAACTTAGCTGGCTCACTAACTGGCCTCTTCTAGTTCATTTCCTACATAAAGCCAGAGTAATCTAAATGCAAATGTGATCATGCTTAAAGAACCCCTTTCGTGGCCTTCCATTGCTCTTAGAATAAAGACCAGAATGCTTAACAAGGTGCACCCTCCAGCTGTTACTTCAATCCTTTCCCATTATTCTCTGTGTCCAGACTATACTAGACTTCTCTGCATTTTTGAATGCTACTTATTCTTCTGAATACAGGGCTGTTGTTTGTATAGTTTCTTCTGTCCATGTCTTCACCGTTCCATTTCTAAACCACTTCTGCTAAGTATTTCCTTTTTCTTCTCACTTTATCTCAAGCATCACTTTCCCAAGCCTTTATTCTCTTTCCCAATGCTCTCCCTCTAATGTCGTCAACTATAAGTAGCAATTATAATTTCAATTTTCAGATTGATTAGTTTCCCTTTCCCACATTGTTTTCACCGTTCTTTCCCCCAGGTCTCCCTAGCCCCTGTGTAATGCAGGAGGATAAACATATTGTTGAGGGTAAAATTTTACCTGGTAATTCTATGTATGAGACACATCTAAAATCAGCTAACCCACCTCACCAAGCTTCTTCTCATCTCCGAGTAATGCATACAAATTGTCTAGTAGAAGTTTCCTATTGAAAAATAAGATCATACTCCTACCATGTGACTTGATATCATCACTACCCAGAGTCCAAATTCAAAATTCTTTTGTAGCTTCAGAAAAGAAAGTGTCAAAGCTGGATATCAGGATACTTAAACTGCTTTAGTAAAAACATTAAAGGGAAACTGTGAACAATATTTTGATTGATTCAGCACAACAAACAAATTGCACTGATGTGCTTCTAAATTGCTACTATCATGATCGTTAGCAATTGTATAGTGTAAATCATTAGTCAATCAAGCACTCAATATACCGTGGTGAGCTCCAAGAAGAATAGGCTAGATATGATAATTAGGTGAGTGTGATCATTATATGAAAATGAAAACAGGGCCTCTATCAATTGTGTGGTTATGTGTGGCCATCCGGGTCTCTGTATAGTGCACTAATTAGCATTCTATTGCTGTAAGTTTCCCTCTAAAGCTCAGAGGCACTAATGAATTCATGTTAAATTTCTAGACCTGAAATATAAAAAGCTTTATGATGTGGGCTTAGATATTTTAAGAAGAATTTTATAGACCCACTCTTCAATTTCTAATCACTGTTTTGCTAATTGAGAATTTGCTGGTTTAGTTACCCTGGAAAGGTAGAACTCTTTTTTTCAGGATTCTTCTTAGAGTAACAGTAGGCAGACTTCAAGTCAGGGAAATGCATAACTGAAAACTAGAGCTCATAGAAAATGTTTAAAAGTCAGAGGTGTATTCTGTAGGTTGTGGGATACTTTTAAAGCAGACTAATGAACAATCCAAGTCTAACAACACGTTTCTTCAGGGGGTCAGTTTCATCCAAAATGCCAGTTTTCAGTGACAAGGCTTCATCTGAATACAGAGTGGAAACTGGTATATTTCACATCCTTGCCATTCTGTATCGGGCAATTTTCCATGTCAGAACAGACCATCAGTGAACATAAAGTAAGATAGTCTTTGCTTAAAGAAATGTGAGCTTTTCAGTCACCTCGACATCCAGCACTCCGATCTGTTTGTTTTGGTTTGAAGTCTGGTTAATAGCTGATCTGCAATAGGACATCAATGGAGCTAGTGCCTATCTGCACTTCTGAGCACAGGCGATCATTTGGAAATAGAATCTTCTAATGTAGTCAATAGCACTCATTTATCTTCCAAAAAACCACATTTGACTAATCACATTGCTTCCTTTCCTCACTGTGACTTTCAGTCATGTTTTTTTTTCGTAGAGGAGAAACATTGGTAAGAATCGAATTGTCCTTTCAGTCTGCCACAGGCTAATATGACTGGACAGATGGACAGTGGTTAAAGAAGACCCGAATATAAAAGTTGTAGTAGGAGTCACTGAGGGCCAACTGATAAGTAGGACCAGTGAGTCTGTATATTATACAGAAAGCACATCCCTTTTCTCTGCATTAAACTTCACACAGGGACACTAACTCAGCAGACTCTTAGGCTTTCCAAACATAGCTCTTTCCTGGCATACAATTTGAATACTTAAATCTTAGAACACTTTTTTCTAGACATTAAGGAAGTTAGGCTTGATTCATGGTTATGAAATTTTGCAATGAAAGTCAGCCTGAGACACCACTAAGCTAGTCACTATACTGTCTTAACACTGTATCCTACCTGCAAATGGCCAGCTTCTCAAGGCAGAGCCACCCGAATTGAGAAGGCAGGTCATGATGACCCTATGTAATGGATTCTATTCCACTCTGGTCTTGTAGTTCCAGAGCAAAAGATAAAGTTTCAATTTTGATTATGAGTTTATAGGTGGAAGTGGTCAGTGCTCTCCAACTTGCCGTGATAGTGTTAAGGGGCTAGAAATAGAGCCCCATTAGGCATCTAGTTGTAGGACAGGTGCAGGATCTTGTACTCAGCTAAAACACAGATTTAGACTCTTGTAATTATAATATTTTTAAAGGCACAAATGCCTGTGGTAAATTCTAATAATCAAAAACAAATTTGGCCATAGTATCTGAAAGCATCTCTCAGTTTTTTTTCAAGCATGTTAATCTCTCTCTCCTAAAGGACAGAAGGGCATTGGTGACAAATGCCTGTCACCTGTGCGAACAAGAGAGAATTAGAGGCAGGATGCCCCTCGTGCCCTGTTTCATCCCAGATGAAATGTAGCATTAGAGAGCCAGTCATGGGGCATGAGGGTCAGAGGAGTGCCAGGGCCAGCCCAGCAGCCACTGCTGCCCGCTGGACAGGAGTCTTGCCTTGTGCTGTCCATGTGAAGGTCCGATGATCAAGCAGAGTGGCCGGTGCTGGACTGGAATAGAAAAGTCTTTGAAACTTTTATTTGTATTAGGTAACAGATTCCTGGCTCCATTCATAAAGCATCAAAGTCTTGGATTTTCCTATTCTGAAAGACAAGGGACCTCTATGCATGAGTTGAAAAAGAAAGCCCCAAGATCAGCCAACTTAAAATCCTTAGCAAGTGCCTTTTTAGTTTCCTTTGTGTCCTGCTGCCACTGACCTCTAAGCAAAACTCCACTGTAAGTGGTGAACCCTCCTGCCTCTGAGCGATTTAGAGTACACAGATGGCTTTAGGGAAGAGGGGTCATCCTTTTCACAAGGTATGTCCAGAGTGACTCACCACAGGGAGCTAACATGCAGTCTTTTTATCAGTCCTGCACTGAGCTTTGATAGAATAAATGCAGTGACTGTGATTTCTCTGGAGAACAATGCTTAAAAGTGCTATGACAGGGTACATAGCAAGCTGTGTAGGTCTGTGTACGTATGGCATACTTAAGAGTCAGACCCAGAAGAGCTTCCAGGGCCAGGGTTCTCAGTATTCAAATCTAGAGTATCTCAGTGCCGTTTCCATGCCTGGAGTGGGCCTTGGGGTCATGGATGGGAAGAGGGACCTAGGGAACTGTGTCTTCTGCCATTTTACAGTTATTTTTAAAACGAATCAGTAGCCATTATTTTCAGAGTAAAGTCTGAAAAAAAAAAAAAAGCTGAAACTAAGAAGTTCCCAAAGAGATGTCCCCTGTTTCCTTCCCCCCTCCTCCTCCTGATTTTCTCTACTCTTTGCACCTTGCGTGAGTGTAGTATACTTATTACAAACTGATGAACTGACGTGTCATTAATTAGCATTCATAGTTTACATGAGGCTTCGTTCTTTGTGTTGCACATTCAATTGGTTTTGACAAATGTATAATGACAAGTATTCAGCACTCCACTGTCAAACAGAGCAGTGTCATTGTCCTAAAAATACCCTGTGCTCTGTCTGCCCATCCCACCCTCCCCACTAGCCCTCAGCTATCACTGGTCTTTTCATTGTCTATAGCTCTACCATTTCCAGAACTCCACGTAGTTGGAACGATACAGCATGTAGCATCATTTCATTTAGTGATATGCATTTACATTTCCTTCACATCTCTTTGTGGTTTGTTAGCTCATTTATCAGCAAATAGCATTCCATTGTGAGGATGAATCAGTTCGTCTATTCACTTACCTGCTGGTGGACATCTTGGCTGCTTCTAACTTTTGGCAATTACGATGAAAGATGCTGGGAGCATTCATGGACAGGCTTTCATGTGTCTGTATTCTGTTACTAAAGTGTTCTGATAAAACACTGACCAAAACCTTTTGGTGGAGGAAAGGCTTTATTTCATCTTACTTTTCCAAGTGACAGTCCATCACTGAGGGAAACCAAGGCAGAAACTTAAGCAAGGCAGGAACCTGCAGGCAAAAACTGAAACACAGACCACTACTGAGGATCACTGCTTACTGGCTTGTTCTCCCAATCTATGTTCAGTTTTCTTTCTTATACAAACCAGGACTACTTGCCTAAGACTGGCACCACCCACAGTGGGCCCTTCCGTATCACTCAGTAACAAAACAAAACGTGTCACAGACATGACCTCAGGCCAATCCAATAGAGAAAATGCCTCAATAGAGGCTCCCTCTTCCCAAGTCTGTCAAATTGATTCAGCACAGTCTGAAAGTTTTTACTTTCTGTTTACTAGTAGGAAACTATGAATTTGGATTAGATATAGTCTCAGCCCCAATTCAGGAACCCCACAGGTCAAGGAAAAAAGACAAGTGTAATAAGCAAACATCCTATACATAGTACATTGCTGTGCAATTTTGATAGTGATCAATACTGCCCAGGTAAGCAACTGAAGGGGCAAATGAATGAATGAGCTTATGCAGAGCTCCGTAGGTAGAGTGTCGTCACCCCTCCTCCCAGATTTAAATACTGAAGCTTCAACTCCCAAAGTGGCTGTATTGGGACTTTCTGTATTTAGAGTGTTACTAAATGAAGTCATAGTGTTGGGGATTCCCATAGAAGTGTCTTTATAAGAAAAAAACACCCAAGATCTCTCTCTCTTTCTGTGAAAGGAACCTGGAAAAATGTGACAGTCCACAAGCCAGAAAAAGGCGTCACCAGCACCTAATCTCCTCACTTAATATTACAGTTATAGCCTCCAGAACTCTGAGAAAGTCATTTCTGTTGCTTAAGCCACCAAACCTGTGTTATTTTCGTTATAGCCGCCTGAGCAGGCAAATATATGATTTGTCTCCCATGGTCAAGAGATAGAGAGAAGCCTCCACACCACACTCCACTGGGGCCTGCCTCAGCAGTAACCCTTTCATTCCTGGCCTCGGGTGTGACTTCAGTTGATGTTAGATGCCAAAACGGACTAGAGCAGAATATCCTAATCACTTCATAGGAATAAATTCCCACTGTGGAATCCCTCAGGTGGGTGTCTAGTCAACTCCCGTACTCAGTCTTACTGCTATGCTACTGACTCTGCCTTAAGTTTTCCTAGGAACATTTGATACATTTACTTGGAAATGTGTCCTACAAAAACAAATCTTGTCAACTTCATAAGCAAAATACACCTGACAGTCTTTACAGCTGACATTTAGTTAATAATTTTTGAGGTGTGTTATTTTTATTTCTTCTTCTTCTTCAATTTGATATTTTACTTCCCAATGTATGTTCATATTTTTAATGACATTTTAGGAACTTTTAAAATGTATATGGCATTTTATTTTTAAATTGAATTTTTTGTGACTTTCATACAATATAGTTTGATGGTATTTAGTTCTCCTCTATTTCAACCTCCTCCCACACAGTTCATTGCATTCTCATATGTATACATACACACACATATAATTCAACCTATAGAGTCTGATTTGTGTCTTTAGATGCAGAAGTGGGTAAGAAATCCCAGCCCAACCTAAGGAGCTTTTGGCCACTGGGAGGGAGAAAGATAGTATCTTAAGGGATGAGATTCTTGGCCCAGTGGATGAATTTACACTATAAAACTTTTTATATATTAAGGAGCGTAATCTACCACATGAGTGGCACATTCGCCACAGATCTTTGGGTAGGTGGTTTGGTGTGAGGCTTGTTGGGTCTTCATGTCACTGTCATGCTTTGATCTTCTCGGCCTTTCACTTCATGTTCAGAATTCTCACTGTAGCGATAAACATTTGTTTCACTTATTTTGCATTTAATGCCTCATTGTTTTGAGTTTTGTGATTAAATCTTTAATTATCCTGGAAATTCTGTGTTAAAAGTAAACAACTGAAATGTTTCAGTTCTAAAGACAAGTCAGCTGGTGTCCATCTCTCTGATCTGTTTCTCACTGACACCTTGAAATATTTGAACTAAATTTGAAGATTTCCCATCAGTCGTTGAAAATAGAGGTCAAGGGGGGGGGGGAAACGAGGTAGGAAGAGAAAGAAGAAAGAAAATGGGAGTCAGAGGGAAATACTGTTTTATTTGAAAGCCAAGCAGAAAATCCACTTGACTTTCTGTCTTCAAAATAAGTAGGTTGGACCTGACAATCCAAGCTGCCCCATTACGACTCAGTCTTTTCAGAACTGTAGCTAAACACAGGGTGCCTGTCCTATCCCTCTCGACTGACACCCACGCACCCTAAACAGTGAGGAGCTACAATTATTCTTAAGTTTAGAAAACACTGGAAACAGAAAGGAACGTAGGGTACGTTTAACCTCGATCAAATCGCTTTGCTGATAAGTCCCGGAGAGGTTAATGAAGCGACCCGGGTCAGCCAGGGCTCGGCCTCAGGTCCGCAAGGCCCCTCTCCCCCCCACCCCCCCAGTTTCTCAGCTGTCCCTTTACCTCAGCTTCACTTCCTTTCTTTGTGACTTCTTTTTGTTCAAAATTCATGTCACTCCACCCATGGTTTCCTCCTGCCCTCTGAGTATGACACTGTTTGAATATGGGGAAAGGTAGCTTGCAACGAGAAATCTGTAACGGCTCCAGTGTCTCTCAAGAAATTTTCACTTAAGGTTACTGTGTGTTCTTCAGTCTCCTTGGGCACTCTAAAATATTTTTCCCCAGGGGGACAAGAGATCTTTTCACTTTTCTTCTGAGAAACTGATTGCAGCCAAAGCAATAGATTCTTCTTTTTTTTGCCTAAAAGCAGTGAAATGATTACCTATATCCTTAATTTAAATTCCCACTGACAGCTAAGATACTGCTGCTGGAGGGGACGAACCGACCTTCACGTGTATCGGCAGCGCAGAGGCAGAAGGGAATTTTATTGACCGGGGAGGATAATGTGCATTAGGGAGGTCAAGTGAGCCTGCCCCGACCTACCGGAATACGGCGCAGGGTCAAAGGGCTCAGAGGCAGAGGGGCCAAGCTCTGTTAACCTAAATGTGTCCCTTGTGCCGCTGCAACACTCGCCTGACCATCTGCACCTCTGGGGTGGGCAGGAGAGCCTCTTCAAGCCGCTCTTTGTGGTATTGAGAAGAGGTTGCTGCATGGAAAAAAAAAAAGAAACAACTGATTGTGACATCCTCAATCCCAGAAATTCTGCCTGCATATTTTCAAGCCCTGATACAGCAGGCCACTCCTTAGGGGGGCAGTCTGCTCTATTTGCCTTTAGAAAGATCTCTCAGAAGCCACCCCAGGGAATGTCCAGTGAGCAGTCCTGCTCCCACAGAGCCCCTCCTCGTCCCTGCTCTGTCTCTGAAAAGTGCCTCTCTAGGGACACTTGTTCCTGGTAATATCACGCCCGGGTTATGGATGATCTTTGTTAAACAATCTCCTTGTTTACTTCTTCGCTCACTTTCCATGCACAGGACAGGGCCAGGCTCTGGGGCAACTGTGAGTTCATTCAGTGTCCCAGAAATGGGTGGCTTCAGGCTGCTTTTCTCTGTGCCCCGCTGCAGCACTGGACTAGGTTCAGGCTCCAGCAGCCCTTCGTACTTTCAGCCTATTCCTCATTAGGTGGGTATTGCTAGGAGGCCCATTTGACAAGTGAAGAAACTGGTCCAATGAAATTATACCGCCAGGGAGGAAGGAGTCATAGTGTGAACCTAGTCCTACCTGTCCATGCTCCCGGTCCCGGTTTTTATTTATTTATTTTTTAACCAGGACCTCTCTGTCCCTTTCTCCAGCAGACATCGTGCAGTCCTGCCCAGAGCCACTGTTGACAAGAGTCCCCCTGCATTCCCTACTCAGTGGCAGTGTTGACTGTTGACAGTTCATAGCCTTCTCACCTGCCTGGGAGTGGTTCATAGCTGCCAGGAACTGGCTAAAGCTGGATAGCATTTGAGATCACATTCTGGCCAAACTAATTCCTTGTTCTCCTGTACTTTCCTAACCATCCCACATACACTGTCATTATGCCGCCACACCCTCCTCTTCCTCCTCCTTGTCTTCCTCTTTCTCTCTGACCCCTCTTTTACAATCTTCTTCTCACAGTCTTCTAGGAGCCAAACCTCAGGCACTTCTCAAACTCTGTGCCCTGCTAGATTGACTTTGTACAGAGACTTGCTCTTTCTGTTTGTTTCATCACCGTGGCCCTTCATGGTCCCATTCTTACATGGTCACGTTGCCTTTCTTTCTCTCCTAAAATTTTAAGAGTTCTGTAACATAGGGTCAGGTCTCCTTGGCTAGTCCGAGCCATATGGGTTGGGTGACATGGAGCTGTGTGACTGCCAACACTAGAAGGAAATGCAAGCAGATGGGGGACGTGGTACCAGCAGGAGATGACTCATGGGGCCACAGAGACTGGCAAAATGGTCTGAGACTGCTCACACTTGCTGGCGTGGAACAGGCATCAGTGAACAAAAGGAACATCCAGACACACATCCTTCCAGGATGAATCTAGGGAAATGGCCACCATGGTTTGATGGTGTAGCTATCTGTAAGCTCGAAGCCAGGAATCTCTGGGTAAGGACATAGGGAAAAAGTAGGAAGGTAAGGAGTGATGGAAGAGAGAGGAGAGAGCGAGAGAGAGAAGGAGAGAGAGAGAGAGAGAGAGAGAGAGAGAGAGAGAGAGAGAGAGAGAGACGACTCCTGGAATCCATCTGGCCTTTGCTCTTTCTAGGCAAAAGAACAAGAAGATGAAACACTAGGCATTTTTGCATCTGTGACTGGTTACTGTAGGAGAGCTTGCTTTCTGGTATGCAGTAGTGGGTGGAACTTTCCAGTATGCACATCAGCTCTCTCCCAACAGCATTAGCCCTAACTACAGATGAGGACAGAGCACTTCTCAAAATTACTCAGTAATCTGATTCCTAGCCAGGAGGCTGACTTCCTGTCTCTGGCTCTCCAGGAGTGGGCAGATGGTACCTTTGTTTGCTGGGCAGAAGCTGAGGAGCTTATATGCTAGAGGTGCCAGTGGAGACTTTAAGTCATAAACAAAGGATTTAGGGTTCAAATTTCCCCCATTTTTCTCTCCGGGGAGCCAGTTTGTGGTGTATATGCAAATCTAGATAGGAGATGGCTATTGAGTTGAATCATGGCTTGTCAGCACTGTCATTACAATTTTAGCTACTGGGAGTTTGACATGGAGCCAGAACAAGGGCTTGGCTGGTTTCAGACAGAACAGATTGGAAGGCCAAGACCCTGAGCATACACCCACTAGGGTGGCTCAGACAACTCAGGCAGGTGGGAAGAAGGTCTAGACAGACAGCCTGTGCTCGGCAGGAGCAGGGTAAATCACACAGGTGTCCTCTGGAACTTGAGTGAGATAGGTTCTGACTGTTGCCATGGAAGTGCTACAGGTTCCTTCAGCAGGGAGGGAATATCAGGGGAAACCACTAACAAAGTGGCAACTAGTGGTCCAAGGTCTGAGTCTAGAAGACAAAGCAGAGCTTTGCCTGCTGCACTGAAACTCAAGCTCTTATATTTGCTGCTACTATAAATGTGTCCTGATCAGTGTAGAGAACATGAAGGCTCATCGCCCTAAGAAGGAATATAGATTCTAATTCCTTGATTTCGGATTGCCTTAGTAAAACTTAAATATGTTCCCACATATGCTTAAAATTGGGTGACCCTGATCCAGCTACAGCAACAAATACCTGTAATCCCAGAGCTTTGACTTTGGAAATATGGAAATCTAACATTTGTGACAAGTCTGAGCTACATAGTGAGTTACAGGTGAGGCATTATCAAGAGAAAAAACAAATAAAAACACTCTTTAAAGTGGACATCTCTAAAACTTCCCAAGGATCAGTTAGTCTAAGTTAATATTCAATGTCTTCTTAAAAGAGAAGAGATGGATTGGCGATGATGGTATTTGTCCCTCTGTCCGCCACATGGCCCCTTTATAGGTAGACAGGTTCAAAGATGAGCTGAAGGGTCTGATTTCATAAAAGGAGAATGAGGGGCTGGAGAAATGGTTAAGAGCACTGGCTGCTCTTGCAGAGGACTCGGATTCAATTCTCAGCACCTACATGGGAGCTAGAAACCACCTATAATTCCAGTTCCAGAGGATCTGATCTGACACTTTCTTCTGACTTCCCTGAACACTGCACAGCATGGGTACATTTATATGCATGCAGGCAATACACTTATACACACAAAGGAAAAAAAAAAAAACCAAAGGACTATTAATTGTAGAGCACTGTTTGGGAGACTGCTCTCAATTCTGTGCTGTACCAGAAGACACAACACGTAGGACAGGAAGCAGAGAATCCAGGGCACCTGGAAGAGATGGTGGATATTATTTAGCCACTAAGATTGCCCAGTATACAAACTGTTCATCCCCAGAATCCTGAGAGGTCAGAAAAAGGTCCCAAGACTCCCTTGGAAACCCTAATAAAATTTTGTTTTCTGTGGAGTTAGAAGAAGAATTAGTACATTCATATAGCTATAACAAGCACTTTGGTGTTATGGTTTGAATGTAAAATATCCACTTTAAGCTCATGTGTTTGAACACTTTGTCCCCAGCTTGCTGGTGGTACTAATTTGGGAGAAAGTTGTGGAATCTTTAGGAGGTGATCCCTACCTGGAGGGATCAGGCACCATGTGACAATTAGTTATTGCAGGCTCCTGCCACCACAGAAGGTGCTCTCCCCGACACCTTCCCAACACAATGTGCTTTAACCCGTAAACCATGAGCCAAAATACATCCTTCCTTCTTTAAGCCACTCCTGTCCAGTATTTGGTCCCAGCAACAAGAAAAACAATGATCCTGCTTTAATTGAATAATTCATAAACAATAGACCTTTCTTCTTACAGTTTGGGAGTCTAGGAAGTCCAAGATCTCAGTGAATGAAAGCTTGTCCTCTGCTTTGTAGATGGCACCTTCTTGCTGCCTTGTCACAGGTGAAAGGGCAAAATAACCTCTCTAATTCCTTTTTCTACGAGTACAAATCCTATCATGAAGGCTCTTCCCTCAGAAGCTAATCATGTCCTAAATGACTCATCTTCTTATACTATGGGGAATTAGGTTTCTACTTGTGAATTTTAGGAGGATATAGAATTTCAAGCCAGAGAATAAAGCATCAATGAATAGGTGAGCACAAGATCAAGATTATTCAATGCAAAATGCACTGGAGTCTAAAAATGATGGGACTTCAGGAACACAACAGTCTCTTTGGCCAAGTAACACATTGTTCAAATGTTCAGGTGCATGAGGCAGCTACATTCTCTTGCTTGTGATCTCCATGGGTGAAGAATCCAAAGTTTCAGCAAAGACAGCTTTCCAGTTCTGTGATGTCTGGGGCCAAGAGAACTTGGATACTGACTTGACAGTTGGGAGTGGAATCTTCTGGAAGAGTCTTACATTCACATGTCTAAATGTCAGTGTTGGCTGTCAGTAAAAGAATGAGAAGGACACAGGATTCTGGACCCAGTCTATCTACAGAACAACAAATGACCAAATAGCCAAAGGCAGCCACAGACTCATGGAGGGTACCACATGCGGGATGAGTGACCAAAGCTAGACTCAATCTCACACAGCCTTTGGTGTGCTACATCCATGTTCCAGAACCTGACTGAGGAATTTTCTTATCATCTTTCCAGGATTTCTACCCTTTTTCATGTCCATGAAAGCCATAGAGATGGCTTCTCTTTTAAGCAGAACATAGTCTAAATGGTTTTAGAAATTATGAGAATCTACAGAAAATTATGGAAACCAGGTCAAAGGTGTCACTGGTGAAGGGTTCACTAAGTAAATTATTTCTATATTTGAAAACTGATCTTACCTTCTTTGCTCAAACAAAATGAGAAGTCAATGTCTGATGTTTACAGTAAGTTAAAAACACAAGTGATCTAATCAAGTAGGGATGGGGTCCATGATTCTGCCCATGCTTCCTCCCATGGTCACCTACATGTGTCCCTACAGTTTTTTCAGGACATCAGTTCCAGGAAACAAGATATCTTCCCTATAGTCATACAGTTGGTATTTATGGAGCCGGAATGACTCTTAGACTAAGGATGCAGTATTTCCGTAGTAAATGAATGTTTTTCATTTCATCTTGTGAGTAGCACAATCTTTCCTTGTGGAAAGATTTTAATATATAGGCATATATATAAAAAAAACCTAAAGGTCACCCTTAATTTCCCACCCAAGAAAGAGCAATTTTTAACATGTTAATCTATGTCATCCCAGTCTTTTATTTCTGTATACATACACACAGGAATCTAGCATACACATTGTTTTAGAACTTGATGTTTTCTCTTCATAATTTCATGTATTTCCCATGTCATTAATTTTTTATGACACCATTCAATCATAAGTATCATGATTTATTTAATGAATCTCTTGTTAGATTTTTGTTTATTTCTTCCTTCAGTTTTGCAACTACAAACCCAACTGTGGTCAACATCACTGAAAATATATCTTTATGCACACCTGACTTAATCTGGTTATAGTATATTCCTAGGAGAACACATATGGGTAAGCGTATATGTGCACTTCTTAGTTTCTTAATAACTTCTGCCAAAATGGCTAGAGCTCTTCTTCTACAGCACTGTGGTGCCTTTTCCTACAGGGCCACTCTGCATTGTATAATACAGATGTTCACCCCTGGGAACAGCGATGTTTTTTGTTTTTTAAAAGCTGGGATCACAGCAACACTGAATTGGAAAGAACTTTGGAGGCTGCATGGACCATATCTTTTTCAGTATTTAACTCGAGGCTGAGGGAAGCAGTGAGAACGTTAATGGCAGTAAAATTTCAAAATGATACTATTCCAGAGTCATTCATAAAGTTAGTGAGACTTATTTGTCAAGAAAGTAAGTATAGGATTAGTTACTTTGTCTAAGTATGGATTTAGGTGAATCTATGTTTCAAGGTGGGTGAGACATTCTTGGTAGGACTGTCTTAACTAGGATCAGATTTGATACAAGAATCTCTGTTAAATCGTGGCTTGTATCAGTTTCTCTCAGCCACTATAGCAAATTACTATAAATTTAAGAACCCAGAGTAACAGAACTTCAGAATGGACGTCTGAGGTGAGTCTTCTGAAGCTAAAATCAGGATGTAGGCCAGGGTGATTTTTTTTTTTTCTGGAGCTCCAGTAAGGCTCTGCACTTGTCTCTCCTAGCTTGGGAGCTGCTGGCACTCTTTGGTTTCCATACCAATTTCTGTTTCCACTGGTATTAAATTACCTTCTTTTTGGTAGTCAAACTTTTCTGTCTCCTTTTACAAGGACACTTGTGATTATATGGAGGCCAACCCAGGTAATCTACAGCAGTCTCCTGGTATCAGAATCTCTCAGCCCTACTAAAAGGCCCAAATATGGGCTCAATCTGAAGATCAAGGAGCTGTGAACAGAGTCCCGAGGCCATGGCTGCTGTTAGGGTGAAGAGCATCACAGGTACTTGGAGCAACACCCAAGAAGTAGCAATACTGGGGACCCCAATGTCAGTCACAGGAGTCACTGAGGGTCACAGTTAATCACCTTTGGCTCAATTGTTAGTGCTCCTAACCTGAGAACCAGGATTTTGTTTTGTGGGACATTGGTAGAACCATATGCTTTTATAATGTTCAATTGACTTAGCCTACCTTCCACACTTAGTTGTTAAAGCAGTCTGGAAGACAAAAAAAAAAAAAAAAAGACACACTTACAAAGGTAACCACGAGGACCACTATTTGGAGCCCACACAGAATGTGGCTCTGGGAGCTTTCTGGGGGGTTGAATGGCTCCCACTGAATCCATGTGATGAGGTCAAGGCAGAGCAATGCTGCTGTTTTCTTGCTATCAGCCCTCCTGTGTCTGCAAATTGAGGGCCTAGAACAATGCGGCTTGTGCAAGCTTGACCATGCTGTGTGACGAGGAGAAGGCTTACACGGCCATGAGCATCTGCCTAAAAGGCTGCTCATCACACAGATGCAGGAACAACGGACAATGCAGTCACTCCTTTGTGGCAGCTTCTGGGTCATCTTTGACTCATCCCATCAAGCATGAAGCTTATAAGTCAAAAGATTTCTCAGAAACAAGTTTACTAATAAGGTACTCATTAGATTCTTTTTCTTTCTACCCTCAAATCAGAATAAACTTGAAATAAAGTGTGGCTTTAAAGGAAGTAAAGTAAGCCACAGTTGATTGGCCAAAGTGGTTGTGTTGCCTGTTTTTATATCAGGTTTTATTAGCACACAGCTATGCCCATTCACTTACATATGTATTGTCATGACTGTTTTCCACGACAGTAGCAAAGCTGAGTTACTATGATAGTACTCACACAGCCTGGAGGGGTGAAATACTTACTGTCTGTTCTTCAGGAAACAGTCTTGCTGCTCCCTGCTGTGTCTTTGTCACACCTTTCTATCTGCTGCCCTTCACTCCTTCTCCTCCTCTTTGTCTTCTGTATTTTCCTCTTCTCTGTCCTTCCTCCCCAACACACACCTTTCTTCTATCATCTTACAATTATTAATTAATTAATTAGTTAATTTCTATTTTATGTAGATGAGTGTTTTGTCTGCATGTATGTAAGTGCACCATGGGCATGAAATGCCCAAGGAGGCCAGAAGAGGGCACCAGATTCCCTGGAACAGCAGTTACAAATGGGTGCTAGTCTCCATGTGGTCCTCTGACAGTGCTCTTAACTGCTGAGCCTTCTCTCCACCCCATTATGTGCAATTTAAAAAAACAAAAATGATAAAAACACTTTCACCTAAATGGGCTTTGGTATATTTTTCAGGCCTCTTCTCATATTACGTTACTGGTCCTTTATATTCCTCTTCTGTAATCTAAAGCATTGACTTTAATTGTATTACATAAGGTTATTTTAATTCAATCAACATAAAAGCCAATGTCTCTCACAAGGGAAAAAGTGGCAAGCTGCCTGTATCTTCGAAGGATCTAGGAGAATCTCTGCTTTGGGGTGGGGGTCAGTCCAAAGACTCCATTTCTCCCCACTTCCTCCTGCTCTGCTCCTCAGCAAGTTGACTTTGTCCTCATGTGGCTCCCTCCCTTCAGCAGACATGGCTGTCATAATCCCAGCCTACATAGTTTTGGGCATGTTCTCCAAAGACCATTCCTCTGGCTCATATTAGCCAGCATGTAGCCCAGGGACTGGGCTCCCCGGTGAAGCATACAGCCTTCCGGTACAGAGAAGTGGTCCGAGAGGTAATGTAACAGTACCACCAGCAGGAAAGGCAGGGTCCTGGGGCCACCCCAAGCCTCCAGATCGGGAACCTCTGTTCACATAGGGCCCCAGGAGGCAAGCACTGATTCACCTCACTGAGAAAGGGGGACGGAAGTGGAAGATAAACAACAGGTACCAGCTGCACAAATTTTCCTGTGATGATGTTAAATTGATTTTGACAGCATTTTCCATAGAGAAGATTACAAAATGATTTGAGCAGTTATCATCTATCAGTTTAAATGTTTTCAATAACAAATAAGAAATTCTAGCTCAACAGGTTTAAAAAATAAGGAAAAATTTTAATCTTACATTACAAAATACTACAAAGCAGGGTCCTTCCTAGGTTCTCTCGTGCAGTTTAGATCCCCCCTCCCTTCTTTCGAGATAAAGTCCTGCTGTGTAACAAACACACTCAAGACTGGCCTCAAATTAGCAATCCTGCTTCCTCAGCCTCCCAAACACTAGGATGACAAACACATGACATTGTCCCCACTTTTCATTACAGATTTCATTACGTTTCACCAGTCATACCTGGCTTCTGTGCCCACCTCTAACCTGCTTTTCAAGGCAAACCATCATCACTGGCTTAGGTAATTCAGGATGCGCCTATAACTGTGGAAAGAAGAGCAGACACCAAAATCAAACCAGGTTCCAAGCTTCAGGGAAGGAAGGCTGTTGGTCCTCAGGGGTCAGTTCTATCTGTATTTGTGGAACTTCCAAAAATTGATGCTATCTATGCTTAATAATTATTTCAGAATGGTCAGATTCATTTAAATCAGTTACTTTACAGCTCTACCTGAAAATAATTAACTTTACTTGCTTGTACAGTTGGGTTTTTTAAAATGAAGCTAGGAAAAAAAAAATCTTAATAAGAAAAAGAAAATAGACCAAGAGCAGCAGGAACAGATTTTCATATTCAGACTTCTTATTGAATGTGACAAAAGGCAGAATAAATAAAGAAGACACTTGACAGAATCCTGTAGAAGAAAAGTCTTATTTGTTTTGTGTTTGGGCAGCATAGCCCCCTTTTCCCAGGCCTGCAGCTAGGGATCAGGCTGTCTGTCTGTACCAGGATCAATAAAATTCTTGGCAACATGCTACATTAGCCCTGGGGTACACATTTAAATTGTCATATTTGGTCTGCCTCACAATGGCATTCTTCAGCAAGGAAAGCAAAGCGGAGTGTGTGGCTGGTGAGAAGAGAAGAAGTTAACTACACCAGCCAGCCGTGCAAGAAAGTTGGAGGCTTTTTAACACTTAGGCTTGTTTTCCTTCATTATGGCTAAATACAAGTTCATTCTCTGTTTCCTAAGAACAAGCCCCAGCCCTAGGTGAATTAAAAGGCACTTAATAATGCCCAGTGCTGTGTCAGTCCTCTGTGGATACAAGGGCTTGTTAGGGAAGGGTAGACAATTGGAACCCCCTGGGCTGCAGCCCTTGAATGACTGGGCACTCTGTGGGCTCTGTCTAATAAGGCTGCTCTCCAGTGGCCCTTGGATTCCTGCCTTGTGACCTGCCAGGCTGTTGTGGTCAGGGCAGTGGGTGGCTTTGCACTGGCTTTATTTGGTTGTTGAATGAATGGTTTCCTCATGATTTCCTTTGTTCCCATTTTATTAGCAATCTCCCCATGCAGAGACGTTTTGGACAAGTGTGGCCATTGCAAGGAATATGACCGACTTCACAGACTGAGACACAGTCATGCTGGCACTTTACCTACCTCCAGTGGGGTTTGCTCTTAACTCCTGGGTTGTTTTGAACATTCTTGGATTTTCACAAGAATCAGACCATTTGCCATAATTGAGGAGTACACAGCTGCCAAGTCCTGCATCAGATCCTCTAAGTCTAAGAGCCCATTCCATGCTCTTAACTACTCTTTGCAATGGGCAGTATTATCTGTAATCTATAAGTAGCTAAAGCACAGAGAGACTGTGACTTGATCATGGTCACACAGTAAGAAGATGGTAGACAGAAGGTTAAAACCCAGTTTTTATAAATTGTGCTCTTTTCTGCCCAGGGGTCTTGAGCCTTGTCTCTGCCTCATTCTTTGGTTTTATTCCTGAAGGAATGTAGGCAGTGAGGCAGGAGCAAAGCCAATGTTTCCAGATGCCTCTTCAGGTGGAGAACCAGGAAACGTAGATATTACTTTTGTACTCTAACACGGCCTCACACTATCCCTGGTGAGAACTAGCAGTGCTGTTTCAAGGCTAGTGAGCTGGTGGAGGCGTGTCCAGTTCAGGTTTACAGCCCTGAAAATGAGGAGCATCAATAGCAGCATAGGCATCTCTGTCGACAGAAAGGATCCAACCTTCTTCTGTCTTTTGTTCCATTCAGGCCCACATGAATTAGATTTACACAAGCCATCAGACATACATGCAAATAGTATTTAACCAGTTATCTGGCATCCCATGGCCCAGTCGAGATGTCACACAGAATTAAGTATTCCAAGCACCTATAGATAGAAGGGGGTTATGTCAGCAAAAGAGGAGGTCTCTCTTCTTTCCTTTTTAATACAACCAGAAAATGTTGTTTTTAGCTTGTAGTTCAAATCTTAAATGGTTGCTGAATAACACTGGACTAGGAACTAAATATCTCTGAAATTTAAAGATAATATCTACCATATAGGTACGCTGAGAGGGTTAATAAAATGACATAAAGAACGGAATTTAGCAAGATGTTTGTAAATGGTGACCATTGTGGTTGCTATCATGGTAGTTTGTGTATGTTGGGAATAGTAATATCAGGTTTATTTCTAAGAGTGGAGGTTTCAGTTGCCTAGACACTCGTGTTTCATGACTCCGAAGAAAGGCTTTGTCACTGGATCTTATTGCTCTGTCAGGGATGGGCCCAGAATTCTGACCACAGAAAGCACATCTACTTTCCACGCTAATTGCCTCTTTTCCGTCTTTGCTCCTTGGGCTGACTGCTTTCCCATTTCTGGCCCACATAGTCACCATCATTTCAAGAAATAAACACAGGCATATTCCCCTTCCAGGTAGATGGAGCCTAACTAGCATTTTCCCCAATGAGTATTTTTAAACTAGAGATTTGTATGGCTCATTCAGAATCATTTTACCAGAAAAGGCAGCCGCAGGGAAAATGACTTAAAAGGACATGTGAAAGATGGACTCGGCCTGTCTACGTGGTAACAGAAATATTGCTATTATTAATATCATGCACTTAGAGAGCGCTGCTTTCAAAGGAGCTCAAAGCATTGCACATATATTATCGTATTGCTCATGCCATATGCAAGGGAGGTAAAAGATGGGAATAGGAAATCTTCAGGAAAAAAAGCTCTGTTTACTAAAGTGCATTTGGGTTGAACTGTAACCAGACTGAAGCATCCCTGTCTGCTAGGGAGAGATCTAATGAACCATTATTCCAGAAGCAACTAACTTCCTGATACACACAGATGAATGGCAAAGGGGTAAGAACCACCCTTTGAATAAGACACACTGGAAAGGAAGATGGTGTGCTTTGAGTGTCTGAGCTTCGCAACACACTTCAGGATCCATGAGAGGCTGAGTCCAGGGACTCTCCCTTAGCAGTTCAATGTTCTCGACCACTTGGCTGCTGACCTTTTCCAAGGATGTCTGCAGTGAGTCAAGAGTGTTTCCCATTACACAGGGCCTTTCCCTCTGAAGAGTATTCAATACATGTAGGGTTTGGAAATGGATGACGTTAGGATTAAGTTTTCCTGGTGTCTGAGCAATGGAGGACTTTATACAGGGTTGCAGATATAAGAAGCTGTCGAAGGTTATGGCATTATTTTAAGCTTCACACTCTCAGCTCCAGTCTAAACCAGAGCATTCCAGTTTACATTCATATTCATTCTAACTGATACTTGACTCAGTATAAAGGGCCAGTAAAGGGTGGCAGGCCCAGACATGAATACATGCATTGCTCTCATGCTGACCTGCAGCACAATGGAGTCTCAATTGCACATAATGGGAACTTTGGATGAAGATAGAGACAGATTCCTTCAGAACTACTCAAAATGTGTCAGATATCAGAATCAACCTGACAGACTTTGACATCAAATCACAGACCTACATGAACTCCTGTATATGTCCTTGAAAAGCTCTTTAATCTTTCTAAGTCTGCTCCTCCATCCGGAAAGTGAGTCCTAACTTATGCTGAGAAGGCTGGCTGAAATGGCACATGGCAGGCTCTCTTTCATGAAGGGATGCTGGGAGGAGACTGTGGGGCAGAGGCTGGCACAGGTGAACTTACCTATGTGCTTTGTTTGAGGTTACAAGTTATTTCAGTGTCTTTACTGTTTCCAGGAATGACAAATTTGGGGTAGATTCTTTAGATATTCTATGAAAATGATGGCATTTTGTAAGTACTGATTATAAGCACACATGTGTGTGTGTGTGTGTGTGTGTGGTATGTGGAGAGAGAGAAGGGGGATCGAGAGTTTCATAAGCTTTAGGTACTGGGCCATTGACGGACAAGAACACAATCCCTTGCCCTCAGGGAGTGGTAGCTGTTGTACTTGTTCTATTTTTAAAGCCCAGTTGGTGCTATCAAAACTCTTGATAGGCTTAGTAGAGTTGCTCAAAGAGCACTGAAGGGAAACAACACACGTCCTCTCCGTTTATATAGCTCTGGGACTCAGCAACTCCAAACACACCAATTACAGTCTTTTCTGTTGGGCTGACCTTTGAGGAGATTGCCTCAATTGTAAAAGGTCAGCATCTCCTGGTCCTGGCACAAGCAAGTCCACAGCATGGTAATAAAGCATAGCCAAATAACCCCACTGATATCCTTTGCCTCTACCACCCAGCAATGACCTGGCTCTCTGATCCCATTAGAACATAGGGGTTACACAGCTCTCGGATGCAAGGCGGATGCTGGAAAAACCAGTATTTACATCATAATAAAAGTTGTATAGAATTTTCTTTTGTAGACAGTGTCTTCCTATATCCCCAGCTGGGGATTTGACAATGCATTCTCCCAGGAAGGAGGGGAAATGAACAAGCACGTGCTCCATCAAGTCCCCGTTTTCTAGCTTACATTCTGGCACTTCTGGATTCAAGTTCCAAGAAGAAAAATCATATTCCTCAGTCCTACTGAGGGACTCTTAAACTAGATACAGTTCTTAGCTGTGATGCTCCATTTGTGTGGAGTACGAGAACTCCTGTCCCCAGACCACATAGGAGAAGACAAACTCGTGGTAACAATTCTGGGCTTGGTTTCCCACTTGCATAACCTGTTCTGTGGCCCAAACCCAGCCTTACGCTCATGTTCATTCCAGAGAAATGACCATGTGCTTCAGCAGGGAAAGTGGAGCATTTTCAGGACAGAGGCATAAAATCAAGCTGGGAACCAAGACGACACCTTATCACCCACTCCAGGAGTAGGCATTTTCAACTTTTTTTTTTTTTTTTTTTTTTTTAATTTTGGCTCTTGTAGCTTCCACATTCGGTTTGTAGTATGAAGATGTAGCTCAGTGGTAGAGTACTTGCCTAGCATATGAGGTCCTGAATATGACTTCCAGAACTAAAAATAAAGTTCAATTGGAGCTTCAGTTCATGTTGAAGTATCACTAGAAGACCTCCTTGCTCACTTTTCTCAGAATGAGTCTGGTGGTAAGTCCACCTGTAACATGGTGTCCAGTCTTCACATTTACAAGGCTGGACTTGAAAACTTGGAAAATAGCTTGAGTAACAAAGTCTAAGGATAGGTTGCAATTTCTATATTATGTCAAGCAGTTTCAAATATGCTTTTTCTAGGGGTCAAAGATATTCTTACCCAATTAGCAAAGCATTCAGTAACTTGAAGACATTAAAATGCTTCAGTCTAAACAATTTCCCTACCTTTGATAGCTGATAGATGACTAGTAGAGGTTCAAGGTCAGTTTTATCTAGAGACTGAAGCAGGAAGGTCTGTCAAGAGTTAAAGAAGGTGGTGCTCACACCTTCAGATCATGAACGTTGCACTCATGGGCCTAGAGCTTGAGTAGGCAGAGTCTGTTTGGGCTTTTGTGTTTGTGTTCTGGCTTCACAGTAGACTTTACCCCATTGCTCTGTGAAGTTTCTTACGAAAAAAGCAGTTCAGAGCAGCACCTCACTTTGACCACATATAAATTGTAATTTCATATGCTTCTTACAGCCAGTGAAAATGGAAGTCTTAACCATTTAAATTGTGTTGCATCCTGGCAAGTTGAAGTTTTACTTCCACAATACCAGAGGCACACAATTCTTGTTATCCAATCTTAGCCGTTTACACAGTAATGAAAACAGAAAAGCAGAAACCAAATGAAAGCAACCAGAGCCTAAATCAACTAACAAAAGAAAAGTAAATAAAAGAGAAATGTTTAAATCATTCCTAAGCAATAAGCTCAAGGAGATTAGGAAATAAATTTAGAAGACAATATTTCAATGCTATAAAAAAAAAAAGAAACAGAAAAACGAGGTGAATAAAAGGTTTCTACCAGTTAAATGCCATTACCGAGCCAGGTGTATGGTAGCCCATATCTCTAATCCCAGTACTTGAAAACAGAAGCAAGGGTTATTGGAAGTTCAAGGCCAGCTCAGCCTGCACAGTGGGACTCTGACTTGAAAGTAAAAAATCAACTAAAAAAAAAAAAAAAAACCCACTATTACGATTAAAAAGAAAAAATGCCCAGTAGAAGGATTGAAGTCTAAAATACATCTCAGAAAAGTGAAGAAGAAATTAGAATTGGAAAAATGCAAGGAAAGAAAAAATAGATGTGAAGAATAATTGAGAGTTGAACCCAGAGCAACAAACTCTTTCAAATTAAAAAAAAAAAAATGGGCAAACAGAGAGAAATAAATAATAAGAAAAGAAATTTCCGGAGAGCCCAAATTCCAGCATGTTCCAGTGGACAGAGTGAAGGAGCTGACTCCGGAGGAAGGAGGAAGCCCTCCTTCAGACACAGAACATGGTGTTGAAGGGAGGACTAGGGCTCTTTCTAAGCACTGGGGACTCAACCCTGGCCCTCATGCATGTCGAGAAAATGAACCCTCTCAGGAAGTTGCTTTTAATATTCGAAGAAGGACAATGAATACAACAGGCATCAGCTTCTCAAAAAGCAACACCAGATGCCAGAAGAGAGCGAAGCAACAACGTCAAAGTTCTCGGGGAAAATGAAGTTTTATGTCCGTTCAAGTGGGAGATCAGAAGTCTTTTAAGATAGCAAACACTCAGAAAATGCACGTCTCATTACTAGTAACTTTGAAGGATTAGACTGGGTAGATGTGGCTATGAAACCCCCAGGTATTTGCCCAAAACAGGCCAGAACTTTGATGGGCTTCTGTCCCACCACCTGGAAGGCTCCCAGAGTAGCTTGTTTCCCTGCGGCTGCTGGCCTGGACACGGGACACCTTCAGGCCGCTGCCTTGGGGCCCATGGACTCTCACTGCACTTGCTGCTACCAGCGTTGTCCAGTGGGAACTCTGTGGTTCTTACTTCTTGATGCCATTATTTCTCACTCTGAGTTCCTGAGCCGAGAACCCTGATGGGTGAACCATGAATAATTTGGCCAAAATTCCAGGGCAGGAAAAAAGATGAAGAACAAATTCCCTTCATCTTACAAGCAGGATGAAGGCATTATGAGTTTCTACTGGGGGAAACTTGGGCTTTTGCTCCAAAAGATTTATCCAATGATAAAATTCGTATATAGAGAGTTCAGGCTCTGATTAGAAAATACACAAATATTCTCATAAGATAACTTGGGCAGACTTGGTGACCTGTTAAAGGCAAAAATGCAAACTAGTGTGAAGGACTTAGAAACTCGAAGAAAACAAATGAGGGAAGGAAAATAACTTCCAAATTATGATGCAAAGTACAGTGTATGCTATGGTATTGACTTGACTAGTAGATCAGACTCAGCTTTGCTGGTAGAGATGTTTCTGCTATTGTTGACCTAGGGATCACAAGTAAAACTTGCGAAGGAGGGAACGTAATCCTGACGCCCACTCCAAACCAGCACTGAACAAAATGTACATAATTAGAGCAAGGCAAGCAGAGTTTTGTCATTGTTTCCTATTTGTGAATACTTCTTTACTTGTGGCTGTAAGACAGAATGTGTCTGCTACATTGACCAAGCAGATGTGTACTGATGAAAGACACAGGTGTATAGGGCAGGAAAAAAGATGAAGAACAAACTCTTCACCTTACAAGAAGGACATGGAGGAATGGATCGAACATCAGTGGGACAAGAAATAGAATAGTACTTAAAGTGACAAAAGAAAAGCTAGACAAAAGTGATTTTAACTTCCACATGCTGGGAAAGAGAAGGGAGCAGCAAGGAGAGCCACATCTTTATATTTTGTGTTATTGGACAAGATGTGGTGTTGCCAGCTTATCTCTAGAGTTATGGCAAATTGAGCATGGTTGAGTTGCTGTGGGCAGTAGGACTGAAGAGGAGAAAGGAAGGAAGCAAGCTTGGTTTTCAACATGTGTTGATCAGCTAGCACATGTGTGTACAGGTGACCAGTCACATCTGCTCTGCGACTTCTCTATCTACAGATTCAACCAACTTTGAATGGAAAATCTTTGAAAAACATGGTGTGTAAACTGAGCATATGGAGACCCTAAGGAATACGACACAACTGTAACTGGTGAGCTATCTAGGTGCATCGTAAGTGCAAGGAAGATAAGAATCTCTTCTCTGTAAATGGTTTGCACTTGCAGATTGGACTTGTGCATCCATGATCTTGTAATGGGAGGAAGCCCTGGAACCAGTCACTTGTGGATACCAAGCAAGAACTGAACAACTTCATGAAGACTAAAAGACACTGACTAAGGGAGTGTCTCCATGAAAGACAACCAAAGTGGTGTTTATCTCTCTCCTTTGCTTCATGAAGAGAAGAAAAACTAGACTTATGATCATTTAAAATAGATTATAGGATTATCTCAAAAAGAATTTAAAGGGCTGGAGAGATGGCTCAGTGGTTAAAAGCACTGACTGCTCTTGCAGAGGACCTGGGTTCAATTCCCAGCACCCACATGGTGGCTTTCAACCACCCATAACTCCAGCTCCAGGGGAATCAACACTCTTTTCTGATCTCCTGAGGCATTTGCATGATACAGGTACACTTACATACATGCAGGCAATACACTCATACAAAATGAAAATAAATAAAATACTTAAATAAATAAATAAAAGGATCTATAATACTTTTGTCTATATTTCTGTTGTGCACATAGAAAGCAATGATTTATTATCATTTTTATGGAAAATTAACTTGATAAAAGGTGATTTTTCAAACATTTAGATGTGTAAAATACATGAACTTAGCATAAAACAAAACACTAAGTTTTCCTATTCCTTTTGGCAAGTCTGGATTTGCATGGAGTTGTTTATTATTGTTGACATTTGTGTTTTAGTGGTGTTATCTCCTGCATTTCAATTTCAAAAGATAGCAAAAATCTGCAGCAGAAAGCTATATTTTCCAGCCAAGCACCTCACTTTGACAGAAGTCGTTGAGTTCCACAATTAATTCTTGTCTGTAGATCAGTTATTACACAAGTGGTAGATCAACCTCGACAACATGGAGCAAATGCTATCATTAGTGAAACCTTAACCACACATAACAAGTGACTGAATATAGGTGAATCTGTCTGCCTTGAAACACTTTTCCTCTCCACTGTTTGCTACTTGACTGCTCTCTGTTGTGTGCTTGACAGATTTTGTAACGACTCGTAGGCAATTTAGAGTCTTCATTTCTAAAAGTGAAACAAAAAATAAATAAATAAATAAAAGAGCCCTAAGTGTTTATTTAAGAATAGCTTAGTTAACTCAAGGCTGTAACACAGCCTTGTGCAGGAAACAGAACAGCACAGTTCTTCTGAAGATTTGGAACAACACCCATGGTTAGTAAGTGAGGTGGGGGTCAAGGGTGCTGGAGGCTGGGTCTGCCAGAATATGAGGCTGCAAAACTCTGCCCCTGAGATCCACGCCTGCCGTAGAATTTGCGGAAGTGGAGAAGTGGGGTACCGATAGAACTTCAGAGGAGACAGATGCACTGGGTGGCTTCCAGACCTCCTTCTAATCATCCACAGTCTCTGTGGATTCTCATTGGACTGGGCTCTCAACGGTGCTTACTTTGCTTCATGGAGCATGCCACTGAGAAAGATGTAGTAGCAGGCTTAGACATGGCTCCTGGGAACTTAGCAGACTTTCACTGAAGTTCCTTTAGATTCAACAGTGTGAGGGCTAGTAAGAACTCCTGCATGGTTTGGGCAGGAATTTCTCCTGCTGGGAAGTACGCAATAATTCAGTTTGTACAAGTTTCCTAGGAGACTCACACTTTTGTTTTCCAGTATTCTACTTCTACACAATATGTAGTAGCTAAGATTAGTTTCAGAATTCTTACTCATTCTTAGAAGCATTTACGAAGAAGCTGTGAAGACCAAAACTGTTATGAATGGCATTGGTACTGCCAAGGTTAACCCTGTTATACTATACTCAGGTGAACACAGTCCCTTGATCACATTTTAGGTGGTTCTACTGAGAACCAAACTTACCCACACATTCAATCCTGGACTTAACCAGGGTCATAGATGGAATCTCCTCGATGCTTTCCAAGGTCTTGTCTGAAATCCTTGACTAGACAAACCCCCTTCCTTCCTGCTGTTAATGCAGAAGAGGGTCAGAGGCTTGTTCATTCTCACCTGTGTGGAGGATCATGGGTTTGCCAGCTAACTCACCACACTCTTGCTCTCCACCCTATCCTGATTCCTTTATATGAGATGGAACATGCTAAGAACAGTTCGTGGATTTTCTAAACTGGTCTCTTGATCTTTCTCACCACTTCTCCTTCATCTGTCTCCTTTTAAGGAAAATCAACATCTTCCTGAAAGTTGAAGGCTTCAAGCACTTCTCAGCAGTACTTGATCTTTGTTTTTTTAATCACTCATACTTCATAAGGCAGCTCAAGTTCTGTACTTCCCAGTCTACTCCAGATTCTATACATTTGTGGTCTACTCCCTAGGCACATCTCTGTTCCTACAGATGAGAACACTTAGCATTCTTTTCTCAGTGAACTAGCCTCACCCAGTTGCCACCTCTTTTCTCGGACCCTTACAGCCCACTGTGCTTGTGGCTGTTAGCATAATCTTTAAAACAGTAACACAGATGTCTCCAGCTGCCACGAACTTTAGATCCTTCAGTTGACAGTCGGTATCCTTAAAGAACCCTGACTTGGTTACAGGACTCTTTAATGTGGTTCTGGCCTCTGTCTCCAGTCTCACCATTATCTATTTCCCCCCTCACTCAAACATATCCACCATCGTGACTTTCTTTCATTTAGCTGAATATGGCTAAGTTCTTCCTCACTTTAAGAATTTCATGCTACTGAAAAGTTGTTTTTCCCAGTCTGTTCCTAGAAGACACCCTCCCATCTTTTCAATCATCCTTCATTGTCACTCCAATGTAAACTAGAGCCTTGGGGCCACAACTGGTACCATGGAATTCACCACTGCTTGAAGTGAAATGTTATTGACTATGTTTGTAAATGTATGTATTTGTCTCACATCTCTGCTACTCAACCACATGGAACACAGGCCAGTAACTGCATCTCGTTCACTCTTCTGTCCCCAATACCTAATGTGGTGGTGTATGGTCTTTCTATCCCCAGTACCTAACATGTGGTAGTGAATGGCTCGAATCTGAAAAGTTTCCTCCCCACACTCACGTTTTGAACACTCAGTCCTCATGTAGTACTATTTTGAAGGCTGTGAAGCTTTTTGGAGGTAGGGCCTGCCTGTCAGAAGTAGTCCACTAGAGGCAGGCCTGCAATGGTTATGCTTGCTTCTGTTTGTGCTCTGTTCTCTCAGCTTCCTAGTCTGCACCGTGTGAACAGTCACCACTATGACATTTTGCATCCCTGGACTCAATCCTTCTCACTGCCAATGCCTTCTCCACCAGGATGAACACAGATCGTCTGACACCATGAGCCCAGATAAATCCTTTGTCCCTTAAGCTGCTTTTGTCAGGCATTCTGGTACATCGAATGAGAAAGCTAATACAAACAGCTCCCTGCAAAAGCCACACTGACTATCTGAATGAATGGAGTATAGGCAGTGAGGGCCAATGTCCATATCATTACCGTCCAGGAACATGGGATTCTGAGTAAACTAAAATGTTACATAAAGTTTGTTGGTCATTAGTGAAGGTACCTGCAGACACCAGCAGAGGGCATTGGATCCCCTGGAATTGGAATCATAGAGGTTGTGAACAGGCCAGCATGGACACTGGGAGCAAAACTCAGGTCCTCTGAGAGAGCGCTAAGCATTCACAATCAGTGAGCCATCTCTCCAGTCCCGGCACACATTTGATTTTAGATTGTCTACTGGCTATGCTACAAAGCATAAAAGAAACTGATGAAATTTATTTTGACACAATGTTTTTAGTTATCCAACATGTCTATTCCTATTTCAACTAAATCCATGTAGAACATTGATGAGCTATTTTATATTATTTTTCAAAGAAGTTTAAAAAACCCTACTGTGTTATAGATGTGGCACCTCTCAGCTCAGTCTGGTTGTGTTTCAGACACTCAATAATCACCTGAGGCTGGTTAACAGCTAACGTGTTGGACATCCTGCAGGGTTCTGCATTAGTATGTTTGGATAGTTATTATGACATGCTATGGATAGGATGACTTCAACAACAAACATATATTTTCCCAAATATTTGTTTATGGAGGCTGGGAAGTACAGTACCCAATTGGCATAAGGGTTAAGTTCTTGGTAAGGTCCTTCTTCCTGGCTTGACACTGGTTGGCATGCTCTCTTGCTTTGTGTTCACAGGGCAGACACCAAAGGCGAGGGAGGGGGAGATGGAGAGGGAGAGAAGAGAAATTGAGGCCGGAAGAGCACCGTCTCCTTTTCATCTTATAAAGTCATTGACCTTATGGAGTTCCCATCTTCATGACGTCATCTAAACCTAATTACTGTCCACAGAATTCATCTCTAAATAGCCAACAGGCACTTAGCTTTCTTCTACATAGGCATCTATACATACTCAAGCATTCAATCCATGGTTATTTTCAGAGGTTCATTTTTGCCAACCTTGAACTTGACCTAATTTTCTCTTTTTTCATTTTCTTTTTGTTTTGTTTTGGTTTGGTTTTTGGAAGCAGTGTGTCCCTGTAGCTCCAGCTGGTTTGGAATTCACTATGTAGACTAGGCAGGCTTGGATCTCACAGAGATCTACCTGCTTCTGCCTCCCAAGTGCTGGGACTAAAGGCATAAGTCACCATACCTGGCCCAACCTAATATTCTTACCATAGGGTACTGTGTCAGGTAGGACATGATCCCTTAAACAGCATACTCCTGGCAACATGCTCAGGTATGCAAAGCTGTAAGAGAGGAAGCTTTGTACACCTCCAGAATACAGAACCAGAATGGAATTTCAAGAAGGCAGATTGCTTTCAGAGCTCTAAACAATAAGGTGCCCTGTTTTGCACTTTTTGCTATGAAAAGAGCCAGGCAGAGGCGGATGCTCACTTGGGCCAGGATTCAATAATTCAATGAAAGCTGCTATCAGATGATCTTTCAAGTTCCTTTGAATCAGAAGTTTCTATAATTGAATTAATCTTGCAACATTCTTCCAACAAACAGTATTTTCTTTTAGACTTTCATTTAGCATTAGAAAATGCTTGAGGTGACATTTTATTCTAGCAAATAGGTTTTTAACTATAGCTGTACACATGAAGAGAACAAAAACTAGAGTGTGTGGGGGAGGATATCTTTAACAACATGCATGAGTCCCCATCAGAGGATGCCATCACCACAGCAGCGCCTTCATTTCTCATTTCCCAGACTAAGTAACAAAATAACTTTGGCTCTCTTTAGCTTTTTCTAGGTCCTTCCTGTCCTATCAACTTCCAGATGGGACAAATTCAAAGACCAAGCTCAAAGTCATTAGCTCTGTACCCAAAGAATAAACCATGGAAGAATCTACAGAATGCTAACTAGTATCTTATTTAGAATGATTTCACTCAGGTGAAAACAGAGGGGTCTTTTCTATTCTCAGCCTGCTTGTTTAATTCAGTCACTCATTCGTTCTTTTATTAAACACTAAACACCCACACGATGCCAGCCACAGCACAGAGAGTGAAATCCATTTCATGTAGGCAGGGGTCACATTCTTCAAAAATGTTACCCTCAGTGGAGATTGTAGCTCACAGAGTGGACAAGTGTGCGGAGTCATGTGGTCAACATGCGGGGGAGGGGGTAGAAACTCTGCCCACCTCACAGAAGAGATGGGACTTGAGCCAGGCTTTCAGGAATGCTGGGCACTTCAGGCACTTGGTGGAGGGTGGGTGGGGCTGCAACCCAGGCTGAGGGGACAGAGCAGAAAACACAGCCTGAGTAGGGACTGACAGGTGCTATAAAGTAACTGGTCTGTGGAAGAGAAGGCTGGAAAGCTAAGAACAGGCAGGTTGTGGAGGGAATCAGGGATGGGTTTCTGTGCCCAAGGGAATTCTTGTGCCTTGCTTTTAGAATAAAAAAAAATCTGTCTAAAGATGGAGACTATAGAGTCTTCTAGATATGTGAACCAATTATTCTACATTTACCAGTGATAACTGCTTTCTTCTTCCCTCCTTCCTTCTCCCTCACGTCTCCTCTTCCTCTTACTCCCTCTTCTTCTGCTGTAAAATATAAGAATGCTTGTTATTGTTATTATTTTGCAAACAACAGTGAATAAATGGTCTAAACATGGTGATATTTGGTACCACTCTGTACTAGTTTCCTATTCAGAAGCAAGACATTGTTATATCATAGACATCCAGTGTTACTGAGCTGAGCTCTATGCTCGCTGTGAGCATTGTTGGCCAGGGTCTGCTGTTGAGAGCACTGAAGATTACTGGGTAGAATATCTAAATTCAAGTAACCTCAAAGACTTCTTGTCCTTAGCATGAATAGGGATGCTCGTATACAGTCCTGTGACCACAGAAAAAGGAGCCAGCCCACTCTCCTGGGAGGGTCATGCAGCTTTTGTCATGCATGGTGAGGCTTATCTCCTAAATTGAGCCTGCAGATCCCGTGGGAAAGGAGAAATACTCAAAGTGAAAACCTGTGCTCTGAACAGCTATGATATTCCTAAAGCTACCACAATGGAAAACGACTGACTAATCCCATTGACTCCGGAGAGCTACTACCAGGATCCCAAGAGCCACAACTGTGATGGTACTCCTGGCTAGAACAATCTAGTGCCAAACTGTGTTATGCATACAGACACAGCCTGGATCCCATGATATATAGTTTCTTGTCCTGAAATTGATAACATACCATTTATTCACAGGATGAATTCTGAACCTTTGCTGCTGACCTGAACACCGTCCTCCTCCAACCTCCAAAGAACCTGGGCGGCTTCCAACCTTGCAAGCTCCCTACCATAAACATTTTTCTGAGCTCTCATAAACCCCTTCAGAAACTTTAGTATGCATTTCAGAAAGAGATGCAAAATATCAGTGACTTAACCCAAGCTTTTTATAGTTTTGTTTCTCCCAGACCTATCTCAGCTCCCCTCACTCACCCACACCAATTCTTCATTCATGATCATATTGCCCGTTAATCTGTCACCCAGTCCAATGTGTTACTTTGGTATTTGTACATTCTGCCCTTTCATACAAAGTCAACTGCTTTTCTCTGAATTCTCATCTTTCAGGGCTGGGGAGATGGCTCAGCAGTGAAAAGCACTGGCTGCTCTGGCAGAGGACATGGGTTTGGTTCCCAGCATGCACATGGTGGTTAATAACTGTTCCAGGAGACCTACGGCCTTTTCTAGTCTCCATGGTCATTGTACAGCATGGGTGCACTTTCATCCATGCAGGAAATACACTCATACACATAAAAGTAATAAATAAAATATTAGAAAAACATTTCCTCATCTTTCTGGTTCTTAGGCTCTGGATCAAATTTCAGGAAGATGCAAGTATTTCCCCTCTTTCATTTGCATTTTAGCAAATATTTATTATGTGGTGATTTTAGGTCAGTGTTACAGGCTATGATGGACATGGGATAAGGAAGGCCTCTATCATGAAGGATCTTACCATTGTCAGGAGAAACTAGTTAGGTAGATAACAGATACAGATATGGTGTGGAGAAACACACATCAAATCTCATTTGAAGCTCTGTATTTGGAAATTCTAAACAAAATAATGATACTATGAAACTAAAAGAGACCACAAAAGTGGTTGGTTTGAACTAAACCTTAATATAAATGACTTTTGAATTTTTTTTTACTGTATTTGATATTGTAATATAAATGAGACATTTAATTACACATAACATAACAGTCTTAGGCCAAGTAATCGATTTTGTCAAGTGTGACAAGTCTGGTCCCCAAGAGAGTAAGCTCTTCCTTCAGTTCAAGCCCCAGTGGGCAGGATGTGCTTGGTCCATCTGGCTGGGTCATGAGCATGTATCATCACAGACAGAACTTGAAGGGTGTGTAGCTGAAATTTAATACTTCAACTCTACAGGTTTATACATTTTCTGCCTCTTTAAAAGAGGCTGGGAAGATGGCTCAGTAGACAAGAGTGTTTGATACGAAGACAAGAGGACTCAAGGTCAGATTCCTATCAGCTATTTAAAAGCTGAGCATGGTAGCATATGTCTGTAACCACAGTGTTGAGGAGTAGAGCCAGGTGGATCCCAAGACCTCAACAGTCAACCAATACAGCCAAATAGCAAGCTTCAGGTGTGGTGAGATCCTTTCTCAAAGATAAGGTAAAGACTGTTAGAGGAAGACCTCCAACATTGTCCTCTGGCCTCTACAAGTGCACACAGACACTGGCCAACACATAGATGCTCATAACACATGCACACACATACATAAAAACACACATACAGACACAAAAATAAAATTTTAAAAATGAAAAGGGTGCTTTGTACAGACTTATAGTCACTATGATGCATTCCAAAACAGGACTGTCCTCTGTAAAGCTGTAACACCCCAGCACCCAACATCTACCTAATGTCCCCAGAGATGTTCTGCAGAGGACTCCCTAGAGACACTGAGATTTCTGAACTTAAACTTAGATCCAAAGTAATTTGTTTGTGGTCTCAGATCAATCTGTCTGGAGCACAGCTGTCTCCTTATCCAAGGAGTGATGTCTTGACATTAAACAGACAAGCCTAGTTTCTAGGAAACACGAGCATCTCATTTGTAATTCTTCCCATGCACTGGATGGTCAAACCATGCTTGTTCTGCTGCATAGTAAGCTGTTCATGGCCTCAAGGCATCTCAGTTCCTTGACAGATGATTTTCTTTGGGAATTGTTCTAGCCGATATTCCTGCTTGTTAGAATCACTGGGAAGGATGGACTAGCCATCCATGGGCAACTGGAAGCACACGGTGGCTTAAGGAGATCAGGGAACTAGCCTCTTGAGCGATGCCTGTGAGATCTGCGCCTTGTCACCTCTCTCATCTTTGAGAATCAGTAAACCAGAATCGCAGAATCTCTATCAGACATCAGTATATCTGGTTTCCGGAACCTCTTCCACTTGCACAAGAGGACAGAGTCAAGGTCTGACTACTTGAATATCTCCACGTCATGTTGCTGACAAGACTTTAGCTGTCACGGTCATGCAGCAGTGCCCTTTGGATCAGGAGAACCCTATTGTCTAAGGACTTGGATTTCTGGACTCCTGACTTGTACTGAAGTTTGTTATTTTCCCAAGCATGAGATTCAGTGGTTTTAGGAAGGGCTGATACAACTGTAGCAATTTTCTCCAATTTGTTCCTGACAAAGAATTCGCTTCAAAATTGAGTTGGCTTCTTTTCTTTTGTTCAAAAATGCTGGTAAACACAATTAGCCTCATTAACCTCAGTTTCTGTTTCATAACTGAAAATTAGCCTACAATCACTGGTTTGCTTGGAAAGCACAGTAGTAATTAGTCTTTAACTGACTGATATAAAAAAATCTGCCTCTTTAAAAAATTTCTTTGACATCTCAGTACATATGAAAACATGTCTGAACCTTTCTACGCTGGCACTGGGGATCAAGTAAAAATAAATCAGGGATTTAAATCAAGGATCTCAAGCTGAGACCCGAAAACTGATATTCGCATGTGTGGAAACTGGAGATGAGGTAGAATAGATGGAGAGGAGATGGTATGCAGAGGCTGGTACCAGATCTGTTCTCAAGACCATTCTCAGCCCAAAGAAAGCTGCTGACGGTACTAATGAATCTGTTATCCACAAGCAAAATGAAGGTATTTTTTGGAAAGGAGAGAGAGAGAGAGAGAGAGAGAGAGAGAGAGAGAGAGAGAGAGAACGTGTGTGTGTCAGGGAAAAGAGATCTGCCTCCATGGCAGATGTGAAAAATCACTCTTAGTCCCTAGAATCCATATTACTGGCTGGATATGGCATAGATGATTTTTTGTGGGCAAGATAAGGAAGTGAAATTTGCCAGCAGTCTTCACACTTGATCTTTTTCTGGGCTAGCACTTGAAAACAGGACTTCCAATTCTAGAGAGCCAAAAGCTAGAATCATGATTCTAATCAATGCAGCACCCAAAGCAGAAAGATGAAGATGTTGTTTCTTTTTGCTCAAGTTATTTGCTAAGACAAAGGGAAGGTAACTTGAAGCAGTTCAATGAGGTCTATGGATCTGAATTTCATAGCCTACAGCTGGGAGAGTTGGGTCATGACAGGCATCCATTTGATGGAGTGAATAAATCTGGATTAGTCACTGGATAGCTTAGTCTGTTCTGGTTGCCATAAGATATTCCATAGACTAGGTGGCTTATGACCAATGGAAACTCATCTCTCATTGCAGGGAAGTTGAGAAGCCCAAGATCAAGGCAGACTTGATGGCTAGAAAGGGCCCATTTCCTCATTCATGGGCTGCCATCTTCTTGTCTAGCCTTCACATGGTGGAGGTCCCAGGGATCTCTTGTAAGGACATGAATTTCTTTCATGGAGGCTGTTTCTTCATGATTTAAGCACTCTCTGAAGGACTTCTGACATCACCCAATCATGGGGGGAGGATCTCAATGTGGATTTTAGGTAGACCACAAGTATTCGGTTGAAAACATGGGTAGTTCATGAGTCACGGAGCCTACCTGTGCCCTTCTGAGCTGTTGCTTTGTGGATATCAGTATAGAAAGAAATACTTCAGTGCTCAGAAACCCGAGGCAGCAGGACCGTGTGTGTACATGTGGGGATGGGGCGTAAAAGACAGCTTTACATCCTGAGGCCGAAGCCTGGGTGACTTCAGATAAAGACTTAGAGGACAGCACCATTCTGAGCTGGGGAAGTGGAAGATCTGTGTGTGGCATGCATCTTTTCTACTGTTGGCCCCAGTTTATAATCCCTGAGGCCCATCTAGCTCTGACAAATACTAAACAAAGTCACCACTTCTGGTATTAAGTTCTTATTTTTTAAACTTATTCTTATTATTTTATTTATAATTATTACTCTTATTTTTTAAAGAATGTTTTATCATTTTTATTTCATGTGTATGAGAGTATTTCTTCTATGTGTGTAAGTGCACCCATGTTGTGTGATGCCTGAAGAGGTCAGAAGAGGGTGTCGGATCCCTTGGAACTGGAGTTATAGACAGTTGTTAGTTACTATGTGGGTGCTGGGAACTGAACCCAGATCCTCTGCAAGAGCAACCAGTGCTCTTAATTGCTGAGCCATCTCTCCACTCCCGTTATTAAGTCATTTAACAGAGACATGCTCCTGTCCTTCATCTTGTTCTCATTCCTACCTTCACTACTCAACAAACTAATCTGAGGGCTTTTTCCCTCTAGACTTAGGGGATGCCCCTGGCGTGCACCTGTTCAGGACTCTGCATTGTTTCTGGTCATGTCAGTGCTGGCTGGAAACTGTGATGCAGAGCTTGTTCTGTCTCGGTGCCCAAACTGCAAATGAGAAATCTTATCATTCAAATTGAGGTTCTCTCATGTCACTCCCTGAACCTGTTATCAAGCTTATAATAGTGAAATAAAATAGTCACTGAGTCAGGAAATTATCCAGGCCATCAAAGTAACTTTTATTAGGCACCCAAGGCATCAGATGCAAATAATGAAAGAGGAAATTAATATTATTTTCTCTGTGGCTCATTGGAGAGAGTGGTGTGTGACACTCGAGTGAGTGGCAATATTTCTGAAGCGTTTCTTATTCACTTCAGCGTTGTTTATCTAATGGGCTCAGTCTGTGCGATAACCAGTTAGAAATGGTCATACAGTTGGGAAATGGATCAGATCACTAGGGCTTCCTTGACAGAAGTGTCTCACTTCTATCTTCTTTAGGAATTCCCAGGAATGTTTGATTTAAGAACTGCTGTCTTCCAAAGAATGACAGGCAGCCCTTGCTTAACAAAATGTAGCTTTGCTTGACTGTACCCACCCTCCCCTGGATTCTGCCTTCTCTTAGACATAGACTTTTTCCATTTTACTCTGTTTCAAGCTAACATCTCATATTCTCCAGAAAGAGGAAAGACCCTGGGGGTGGTTGTTTTGACAGGCTATTCCGGATAGAAGCCTCTCTCTTTCTCTGACATTCATTTCTTGCATGTTTTTTGTGGGTAATTAAACACAGAAAGGTCACCTGGCGTTCTGGCAGTAACAGGAAACGGGGAGGGGAGCAAAGCAGACAATAGGCAGAAGGCAGCACTATTTTTATTTTTTTTTCCAGTTTCTTTAGAAAGGGATTGGTTATTTATTGATTATTCATATGCCATCTACTTCCTCAAAGATTTTTGAGGCATTTCAATTTGAAAGCACCTCAGAAACACCTGCATGTTACTAAATTTAATTTCTTGGCAAAACAGCACCACCACACCAATCCAAAAAACTGATTTGAGTGTCTCTGCGTTTCAGTGAAATAAAGAATTTGTCTCAGCTGAAATGTCTGTCCTCACTTGTAGTCCTCTGTTCCACCATCCACTCCTGTTACCTTCAGGGAAGCATTTCCTGTCTTACCCTGCCAAGGCACACAAGCTAAAACAGCAACAAGATTTGACTCTTTTCCATTTCTTGTGCTTTCTTGTCCCAGCCCCATGAGGAATGTGGGTTGTATTTCCACAGCTCCAGCATTTGTAGAAGCCTGGCTTGGAGTGAATCCTGGGTCAGAATGAACCCTCATTCAGTAGGGCAGCTTAGCTAGCAAATCACTGCTTCTTTAAAGCAGTCCATATCGTGACAACCATCATTTTGCAATGCTGGCCTCTTTTTGTTAAATTGGGTGTTTGCCATGATATGAAGATACCCTGGGCTCTCCCACCTCATGTTCATTTTTGTGCTATTCCTTAGGCTTAATACTCTCCCAGTTTAAACTTTTATAATTCTGCTCAATCTTCATAGCCTTATTGAAAGACTACCACCTTGGGGCCTGCTTATCGGTTGTCCAACAAAGATGCATAGCAAGGAACCAGCAACAGCAGCATGCATCAACCCAGACACACTCTTCCAGGTTAGCTGTGTGGCTCCTATGGCCTTACTTGGGTTCACACACCCATCTGCAGTCAGCTGTGTGCCTATTTTGGCTGGGTTCTCTCACATGAAAGGGGCTTGGCTGGTAGTGAGGTAACCTAAGGGGTGGCTTTTCTCCACATGATCTCTCATCTTCTGGTACTGAAACTCATGATGTTGTCAAGATTATGGGAGACAGGGGAATGGGAATCTCCTTCAGCTTGGGCTCAGAGTTGGCACACCAACACTTGTGTTACATCCTTTGACCAAAGTAAGTCACAAGGCTAACACGGTACCAAGGCTTATGGAAATAGACTGCAGCCCTTCATGGTAAGACGCACAGAATCACATCTCCCTGGGAGTGGGTGGAAAGAAGGAAGTGGGGAACTTGTACATGGATCTGCTACTACAAGTTTTCTGATTACCTCGCTTGAAGTACTTTTCAACTGTGCCTTGTTTTTGTTGTTTTCTGAAAACAGTTTTAAAATGGGCTCATTTACACTCTTGTTTTGTCTCTATGACTCCTTTAGAGACAAGAGCTGCATCTCATTTATTCTTTGGGCCTCTGGTTGCTTAGCTCATGTTAGATATATTTCAAAATAGAAGCATTCTGAAACCAAGTCAAAACAGAAAAGAAAAGCAAACAGAATTTTAAGTCTGAAATTATTTCATGAGTACATCTGTCCCATTATCTGGCTTGCTGTAACCCTCTAAATGGAAGGCCAGTAAAAAACAGTCTCCTCAAAATGCATAGCGGCCCTGATCTAGACCCACTGCAGCGTGCGAGCCTTCAGGTACTAACACGTCAACTTTCATGTTCCAGTTTCTCATCAGAAACTGCCCATTTTATCTAGGCTTCCCCTCACAGAGCTGCCACCTCACACTTCCTTGGTGGCAATGCTTGCTTGTTGCTCCAAGTTTGGAATGGTGCTAGAACATGGAGATGACCATGTCATTCCTAACTAGCCAATGTTGTTTATTGAGCAGTTGTTTATTGAGTCCAGAGACGCAGGAGACGGCTTGCACCTTAATGTGATTTGCCTGCTCAAGAGCTGTCTGGGATGCTGGCTTCACTGAGGCCGGTTCTTATGTTCCTTTCATTCCACGCACCTGATGGTGTCAGTCCACTTCAGACCTTCAGGCACACTGAATGCCTACCACTTGACCTCCTCTGTCCTGTCCTTTGGGCAGAACTATATTCCTGAATGACATAGCTGGTTAACAAAGGACAGATTGCACTCTGAAAGGGAAGAGGAGACTGAGCCCTGCGTTGACTCACTCATGTTGAGAGCTCCTCACACTGCTGAGTGGATTTAATTCATATTTCAGGATTGTAAGGAAAAGTCACCATGACTTTTCCTGTCACTATTTATTTGAGGCCTAGGTGTGTGGAGTTCTGTATCAAAGGCCTTTTATAATCAGTACAGTGCCCTACGGTTGTCTTGATTTAGTTTAATTCTCCAGTCACATCATCGCTGAGAAAGAAGAGCCTGGTTTTCCTTTTCTGGGAAACAGTTTTCAAAGAAAGCTGCATGTGGCCAGTGATGCTGTGCCCTCTGTTTGTCATATTTAGCATATGTTAAAGCTCAATTAGCAGCACAGTACCTTTCAGGCTCACCCTAAGTGAGCCAGATAAGAGTATCTGTGAATCAGCCTCTTATCTTGAAGAGGTCTTGGCTTTGTGATTCTGCCATAACCTGCTGTCTAGTTCCTTCTGGCCCTGCAGTCTTCCAAAATTTCTCAGTCCTCAGAGGGATGTCAAACTGGGGGCCTTCCCATCTCCCTACTCTGCTACACTGCATTCAGAGTGATCTGTTCTCCTGGACTGTCAGCACTCCTTTGTTGAATTTGAGTCATCCATAAAACCTCCTTCTTGTCAGACAGGAAGAACCAACTTTCCTATTTTACCTCAAAGAAGGGGGCATGGGCATCCCCTACTCCGAAGTCATTTGTTTGCTTCCATAACCACGACCTATCTGAAAATTTGTATGGTCAGTCTTCCTTTAAAAAAGCCTGGACCTGCAAATTTGTAGCTTGCTTCGGGAAAAGAAAATGTGTTTCTCAAAATCTGTTTAGATCAAAGAGACCAAAACTCAAGTGCTGTACCTTAGGCAAAATGGAGAATACATTGACCCACAAAATCAGGGATAATTGGATATCTACATATGCATATATATGCATACGTACATATATGTGTATATAAAACTTGGTAAGAACGAAAGGAAGTAATTTCCCTGTTTTGCATCACTCTCCTGCAAACTCACTCTGTGGACTCTCTTCCTTTCTCCAAACTTTTGCAACTTCCCTCATTCTTAGAAAAACAAAAACCATGTGGGGGCTGGGGAGACAGCGCCATTGGTAAAGCGTGAGGTTCCGAGTCCCCAGCTCCCACATAAAAGCCGGCGACAAGATGATCGCTGGCTGCTGGCCATCCAGTCTTGCTGAGTTGGTATGCTTTGGGGTCTGCAAGAGATCCTATCTCAGAAAGTAAGGTGGGGAGTGACTGAGGAAGACTTCCACCTCTGGCCTCCACACACTCGGGCGCAAAAGTGAGTTACCACTCCCCAAACATTCGCCAACAGAAAACACTAGAACAAACAAAACCCTCCTCATCCTTAGGCCAGGCTGGGGTTGCTGCTCAGTCCAGTTCCTCACTCTAGTCCTTCTCCCTCTTGATGGTGCCTGGTACCCTAGGAGGTCTGGGCACAGCAGGAGAAACTGCACAGCTCACACCCGGGCACCCAGACTGTTTCCTGGGTGTGGCTGAGAATAATAGCCAGGCTCACCGGATGGGTGAGGGAGTTTCCTCAGCTGTGTTTCCCATCAGATCTCCAACTCTGATTTCCTAAAGTGGAAATCCTGTTTCCCTCAGAACTCTTACAGCACACCATCAACCCCATACTTTCAGGAGTCTGTGCTGTGCCCTGTGCTCTGTTCTTGAACACAGGTAGCAGAGGCCTTAGCCTTTGGCCTTAGCCTTGGGCCTTACCCTTAAAACAACACTGTCTGGCTTTGCTCTCACTGCTTCTCTTCTTAGGCAAGGGGTGGGTAGGTCCAGAACTGCGTGGCGCCTTGTCAAACCTCTTTGTCACTGCCAGATCATGCTCCTAGTACTTGGCCTCTGCTTGCCACCCAAATGTAAGTGAGACTGCTTCAAGGGTGGAGCGGGCATCCTTGCTGTGCTGACCTTCGAATGGCAGACTGTGCTTCCTGGTCCATGCACTTGGACCAAGAAACAGCAAGGGATGGAGCTTGTACACATAGTTCAGCTATCCACAGATATGCCCAAACCTCTTCTTAGTGAAGGACGGAGTGAAGGCAGCGGGTAGGGAACATCTGCTACAAGACCAAACCAGACCAGACCAGAAAGCTGGGTCTCCCCATACAGCACATGCTAGACAAGCATTTTGGGATTCTTGACCATTCTAAATTCAAAAGGGAACATCAAGGTATTTATGAAGGAAGGTGAGGTGGTGGAATGTTCTTTATATAGAAAGCTTAATGTGTAAGTGAACATACTTTGTCATATGGCACATAAGTTCAGAGAGCAGATGTTGGTCTGTTGGGGTCCCTCACCCTTCACACACCCTTCGTGTGTACAGCTCCAGCAGATGGTCTGGCCCCTTCCACAGAGTCCTTTTCCTACGCACAGAAAATTCTCACCTTGCTCACCCCGGAGAAGCAGGCCTCCTCACCTGCTGCCTTGTCTCTCTCTTGTTAGAGTCACAACTTCTCTCCCCACTTTTTCTAGGTGACAATTAAGTGCCATCTTTCTCCCTTGAGCTCCAGAGGATGCATGACAAACCTCCTGAGTGATTATTTGAGGCCCCCTCACTTGACTTAAGAAGAGGGGACATGCTGCTATCTTTAAGGGGAGTCCAGAAGAGAGTATGTGGCATGGCAACGCTCCCAAAATCCTATACCGTGAACTGCAGGCATAAACTTGATTGTCAGCCAACACAGGCATCATTACAATCAAGACAATGACACATCCTCTTGCCCTTCTGTGGCCCCTTCCTTCTGTGATCCTGACCCCCAGGCAACCACAGATCTGCTTTCTTAGTCCGTGCCTTTAGATTTGTATATAAATGTATGGAATGAGCTTGTGTTTTTGTTCATTTGTCTTCTTTCAGAATAATTATGTTCAGATTCATCAGGTTGTTGGTTGAGGATTGGAAAGTTTGTCCTTTTCTATTGCTGAGTAGTACCCTATTGTATGGGTGTGCTACATTCTATCTAGCCACAAATTAGTGGGTGTTTTAGCTGCTTTTGGTTTGTAGTTATTACATATAGGGCTGCTATGAGTACCTTTCTGTGAAGATGTGTTTTCATATCTCCTGAATGGATACCCGGAAATGGAAAGGCAGGATGCGTGATGACATTGTTGTTAATGTCTTATGAGATGGATAAACTGTCCTTGGTACCCTGACCTGCAGAGTTCTACCTCCAGCTGTGGCACATCCACCCCACTTCAAGAAGTGGCACTAGTGCCAGGCCACAGAGACAGTCACTGCTAGAACCCTCAGTGTGTCAATCATCATCTTCCCCAAATGACTTAGAGGTGGATCACAGACTAATATTCATTATTTCAAAAATCTCTTGAGACATTCTCCTGCCCCAGGGCCTACACCTACTCTGCTTAGCTATTGAGACCCTCCCCACACTGTTCTCATCCCTGCCTTGGGTTTAGGCCCCCTTCTGCTCATCCTGAACCTCTAGACTACCCTGAACATATACCTCTCATCCTTCATCAAAGAAGTTTCTTTTTGCAACAGATAGAGACTATTACAGAGCTCTATAACTGGTCAGAGAATCAGCATCTGTGAGAAGCCTAGCCCTAAGTGATGCATCTACAATGGAACCTCCATTCCTAAGGAATACAGAATACAGTGGAACAGGTTGTAGAGAGAATATTAATGCATCTTTCAACAGTGAAGCTTCCTTATGCAACAGAGGAAAGCCACAGCTGGCCAAAATGTAGAGAAAAAGAGACTACCGAGTGTATGTCCCCAGATAGGACTCCTATATTAAACTTCACCCACCCAGGGCTCAGGGACCATTGCAGAAGAGAGCATGGAAAGACTGTAAGAGCCAGGGGTAGTGAATGACACACAGAAGCAGAGTTTCCCAGGCTACTGGAACTTGTTCATATGAACTTACAGCAATGGTGACAGCATGCCCAGGACCTACGCAACTCAAACCAGACAAAAACCCAGCACAGAGCTAGGAGAATGGGTAAGAAGCCCCAAACTTATCTGAGGAGCTAACTGTTGGCAGCTGAGTTGGTCTTCATTAAGGGAATGACACTATATAGAATGACCAGGCTCCAGTGGACGGACTCCCACTTAGGGTCACCTGGGGACCCAAATTTGACTTGATAAGGCCTTAACATATATGATGGAATGCATGAAATCTGGTGGGGGGGGGAAGCTATAGAGAGGGGTGCAGATAGGGGAGGGCGTCTAAAGATGATTAAGACAATGTATTGTATGAAGTGCACAAAACTTCAATAAAAAATATTGAAAAACATCTCTTGTGCACCCCCAAACTACCCTCATTAAAATTCAGAGAGGAGTTCCTAGACTCCTGTCTTGTTAGAATCAGGCATGAGGGCTCTGTGGAAAGGTGGGGATATAAAAGTTAAGCTCCCGAGCTGTTAACTTGTCCTAGAAGGAGCATCAGTACAGGGTAGACACTCGGGCCCAGGCTCCAAGTGGTAGAATTCACTGCCCAGATGAACCCTGATTGTTCAGGAAATGACTGTTGTTTTCCCAGCCAACCTCTCCAGCAGGGAAAGCATGTTCATTCCCTGAGTTCCAATTTTAAAGCATTCAAGGTGGGGCTGTGAATGCCTCTGTTGAGACACATTCCTGCTCCTGGCATGTTAGTTTTGTTTTTCACCGAAGCAGACTGATAAGAGTTGAATGCTGTTGGAGTGTGGCCCCAGGTGGCTGTGAGGGAGGCAGGCGCCTTGAGAATGAGGAGCAGTTGGCATCCTGGCTCATGGTTGGGGAAACCCTCGAGAGACTGCAGGGCCGGGTGAGGGAGGTATCACCACCCAGCCATCTACTGTCCTCCCTGGCTGAGAGGCTCTTCAGGGGACATGGAGCTGGCTTAACAGGTTCTGGAGTCAGCTTTCTTCCAGAGTCTTGGGGCAGGCCATGAGGTCACAAGGTAGGCTAGTAGCGGAGCTACGACATGGGAATCCTGGAGTAATACAACCTGGAACCCGAGACCTCCTACGGAGTAAGAGAAGGGGGACACCAAGGAAATACTTTTCATGGACAACAGAGTAGAGATGGTACTGGGTCTGTTCCCCAGGCCTGGCTAGGTGCTCCTCACAGACAACAGTAAGTGGGACATTGGGGCCTGTGATCTCTGTCACAGCTTGCTTCAAAATAATTAGAAATGAAATCTAAAGCATGGCCTCTGTGGAATTCTTCACTCCGTAGTAGTTTATTCCTAACACTGTCTCAAAGACCACCTAAGAATGAGGGCTTCTCCTTCCCTCTGTACCTGCCTCTAGCCTTCCAGGAAAACTTACCCTTCAACAGTTAAAACCACATTTATTGAGTAGCTTCTGTGTAACTAACAGCTGTTTTACATGCTTTGGATTCAAACACAATGCCCTTGGAGTCCCCGCTAAGGACTTCTGGTTTCGCTTCTCTGCTTTTCCTTTGCTCCTTTTGCTTCTGGAGGCAGCATTGAGCCCAGGCTCTTCTACTTACAGCACGACATTTAGCTGCCCCTCCCCTTGTCCCTAGGACGTGGCTTTAGAGGAAGTGTCCCCCCCCCCCCCCCATAATGCAGGGTAGGCCTACGCTAGGCCACACCAGTTGGTTGCGAAGCCAATTTCTGCCCAGCACCTGGAGGGAACCTGATTCACCTGGGAGCAAACTGCGATTGGCTGTAGTCAGGACCCCACCCCATAAGGCTATTGGCTAACAAGACTCTCTGCTCTCTCTGGAATAAATGAGTTTGCAGCAGACCACCACCGCTGGCTTTCTGCTGAACTCCCAGAGTCGGTGTCTTGACTCTGCACCTACTCGCCCCCTCCCCACGGTGGAGATCCTTCGGTCCCCCTCGGGCTGGCCCTGCGTGCTGAGACCCCCGACACCGCCCCAAGTCTTGAGCCTGGGATCCAGCCTTTTCAGCATCTTGTGCTTCACCAGGATACAGGCGGAGTCATCTTTAGGCCTCAGCTTACTGCCCCTCCTTGCTTTTCCTTTTGGCTCTTTTTCCTGGAATTCATATTTCTGCCTCCCATCTGCCATCCTTCCTTATGAATTCTCAGATACAGAATTTATTTCCGTCTACTGTACTCCCACTTTTTAAGACCAATAAATAACCCACCTCTGTTTACGAGTCCCCGCTGACCTCTGCTTTCTCACCAACTTGACGTATTTACTTCCTGTTTTTAGATTTTATGTAATTTTTTCCTTCAATTCTCTGGCCTATCCTCCTTGACTACAGTCTCCACCTGCAAAGTGTCGGCTTCTCGGGTTCACGTAGCTGCTCCTCTTCGCAGGCAGGCTCCAGTGTGGGCTCTAGCTCACTGCCCCATGCCTCTTTCTCCTTAACCAAGACTCCTGTGTGTCCATGCTAGAATTAGATTCTTTTCCTTTCTAGTTGATACGTTATGTGCAATGCATGGGTTCTGTAAAATCTCTGTTCAGCTGCGACTCGCGGGTCACAGCATTGTCAGCAGATCCAGCCTGGCTTCTGCCTATGATGAACTGCTAACCCGTGACCTTTCGATACTGCCACCTTCGCTAGGTCCATTTTCTGCCATAAGGAAGGATTTCTTCCTGCCACCCAGCAATCTATTCATTCTCTACATCAGTGTAGACAGGGGTGCTGTCTCTCCATGTCCTGCACAGAACTGATTTCCTGAGCCCCTGGTGGCCAAATGCCTTGCTTATAAACCTGAACCCTACCTGGACCTATTGCTTAGATCAGCTGATTTAGTGGCTTTTAAGAAAATATTTTATTTTTTATTTTTATTATTTTATGTGTATGTATAAGTGTCTTGTCTGCATGTATGTAAGTGCACCCATGTCGTGCAATGCCTACAGAGGTCAGAAGAGGGAGTCGAATCCCCTGGAACGGGAGTTACAGATGGTTGTTAGCCCCATGTGGGTGCTGTGACTCGAACTCCAGGCCTCAGCGAGAGCAGCTGGTTCTCTTAACCATTGAGCCATTTCTCCAGCCCCCTCAATGGCTTTTTGATACATGAAGGAAGAAAACCAATGTTTTTTACAGAAGGGAAGAGGAAGAGAAAAGAGCAGTGCTAAATTTTTTTTCCTCAAAACTGTATTTGTTATTTCTACTTCTTTTTGCACTTAGAAATGTAATTCTTTACCACTTTTGAAATTATTCTCAGTAATTAAAATATCATTTTACGTATATCATTTACTACTCTGTTCTATCTGCATTATTATCTACACATAGTGATCACTCGATGGCTTTCAAGTAGAAATAAATAGAAATAGCCAGTGTGTGCTGTGAATAGAGTTACCTCTGCTTTGGTCTAAATAGGTTAAGATTGGGCTTTACAAATAAACACCTTCTGACTCCCTGTACCTTGACCTAATGAAGCTGATTCTGTCCTTGTTTAGCCGTATGTCCCTAGGCTTCTTAGGAACTTACAGAGGTCTCATTTCTGAATTCCATAATGAACATAGCTGGAGAGACTGTCACTAATGGCTCTCAGGCCTGCCAGTTTCTACCAGGAAGTAAAAGGCATCACACACGCTCACATTTCAGTAAACAAAACAAATCATATGACCACAGCTCCTAGGTGGTAGAAAGTAAACTCCTCCTAGGTTCTAGAGGAAAGAATTGACCCTTTGGAGAGAAGCCCTGCGAACTGCCGAGGGAGCCATGGACAGTGCTTCTCTCTAGCTCTCTGGCTGCCAGTCTGACCTGGGTTTCTTCCTGTTTATTCATCTGTAAACAGGAAGGCGAGCTCTTGAGGTTATTATAAAGGAAAGCAGAAGCAATGTTTTATGTAAAATGTAAAATATTACAGAAGAATGAGAGTGTTACAATTCTCATTTATAGGAATCATGTTCATCTTCATAAGGCTGGTTAACTCCCTGGGGCTGAGTGCAAGGCCTCACCATTTCCAACTTACAAAGTAGGAAATACCTAGTGATCTGCTAAGAATCTGCCTATATCTGTGTGTCTGTGTATGAACACACAGACCCTGTGGCCTCAAAGCAGAATGCTTGAGTTTTCACATATGTCCTGCCAGTTGCTTTCTGCATAACAATTCCAGTAGTTGAAATTATATGAAATATTTTCTATTTTTACTTACCTTCAACTTCTAACATTTTCTCCTATAATTGAAAACTCACTTAAAGATCACGTTAAGACCTATACAATATTTCATAATTAACTGTTTTCAATAGCTGGACATCAGGTTTAACACAAGTGGCAGTCAAGTTTGCTTTCCCCTGTGGAAGAAGAAAGCCATTAAGAGCACTGGCTGCTCTTGCAGAGGACCAACCATAACTCCAGTTCCAGGGGCTCATGTCCTCTTCTGGCCTCCCTGCACATTGTACAATACAGGGGCCCTTACACACATGCAGGCAAAACATTCATACATATAAAATAAAAATAATTTTAAAAATGTGAGGTGAGGTTGGGTAGATTTGTTTTCTTTTATTATTTGAAATACGTTAAATATGTATACTTGTATGTATAATGACTTACTGAGAAAATAAAATAACTTTAATGTGTAGAGACTAAATAATTTTAAATATCAGTGTTTAGCTGGTTAAAACTGTTTTGAAAGAATACAGGTTTTCTCGTTTTTATTTATTTATTCGTGGGGGGGTCATGCACCAGCCATAGCATGGATGTAGAGGTCGGAGGACAACCTCTCCCCTCCCTCCACGTTGAAGCAGAACTGAGAGCTTCCAGATGATTCTCCTGTCTTTGCTCCTCATTTTGCCGTAGGAGTGCTGAGATTACAGATGCACACTACCTCATCTGGCTTTGTGGCGGGGTGGGTTCCAGGCCTTGAACTCAGGTTACTGAGCCTGATCTCCAGGATACGAGTTTTCTACATCTGCTTCCCATGCACAGTTTCTATTACTGCTGCTACAGAGAGCCATGCACAGGTGCAAATCTCGTTTTTTTTTTTTCACTCTAATTTGAGCACTCTTTGTAGAATAATTACTATGAAATGCCTTTCCCTTTACTGCTATGTGTGTGGGGAGGTTTCTATAAATATTCTTGGATTCTTGATGAGAAGAGAACAATCCATGATACTCTTCCTATTAAAGTCTATATTCCACAATCATCCATGTGTGTGTGTGTGTCTGTGTGTGTGTATGTGTGCCTGCACAGGCATCTATGTACGTGCAAGTGAACATGTTTGGAGGTATACATACATATGCATACTAGAGGTCAATCCTGATGCTGTTTTGCAGGAATGTCTGCCATGTTTATTGAGACAAGGCCTCTACTAGGATCTATGACTCATGGAGCTGGTCAGACTGTTTGGCCAGAAAGCCCCAAAGACCTGCCTGTCTTTACCTCCTATGTACTGAGATTACAATCAAGCACCACCATGCTTGGCTTTTTACATGGGTTCTGGGGATGGAACTCAGGTCCTCGTGCTTGTGCTGCAAGTACTTTATAGACTGAGCTGTGTCCTCAGTGCCTCTGCAGTCATTTCTTGTGCCACTCCATCAAGCACATAGCTGGGTCACAGTGGCTGTAACAGGAATGTGATGTCCTCTCATGTTCTCCCTGGATGTTTGTGCTTTAATTCTGGCTTCAAATGCACTCACCAGGAGATGTGATGAGTCCTCATTTCCTTAGTCTCTGTTTGCTCTGCTGGTCTCCGGTCTAAATGCCCATCTTCCGAATGTGCGCTACCTCCCACCTCCCATGCCATCTCCCATTAGCGTTTTCAAGGGAAAGTTGTCCTTCATCTCTGCAGTGATTGAGATCAATTGCAGGCCCTCTGCTCTTACACTAAGTTACCAGGGCAATGGCTTCCTCGTTTTGGGTATTTACCATTCACACACTTGCACCCTTTTTTCTGTGGTTCTGGATATACTGACTACAGCTGGAAATCACAACAGGCTCTGAATTCAGCCATGGCCACTGATACTCCAGTTTGGGTATTTGGCTGGCATAGTGGCGCGATCCCTGCTACTCAGGAGATTTGCAGGGGAAAGATCACAAATTCAAGACCAGTCTGGGCAATTTAGCACGATTCTGTCTCAAATGTCATAACTTCTTAGGAAAATGACTTGGCAGTTTCTTTCATGTTAAACATACACCTGCCCTTTGATTTTGCGATTCTAAACCTCTCAAAGAGAAAGAAAACATACCCACAAAATATTTTGCACAAAAATCTTTACAACAGCTTTATTCACAATAACTTTAAACTAGAAACCCCCAAAGACCTTCAGTAGCTGAGTGAATATACAAATTGTAGCACATTATATTATGGAGTACAACTAAACAATATAGGAACAAATCCTTAATGCATGCATCAACATGGATATTAACCTTTGTTCTGCAGAAGAATCAGATGTCAAAGTCTACATACAGTTTGCTTCTATTTATATGAACAGACAAAACTAACCTTTGAAATTAAAACAGTAGGTTTTTCTTGCAGAGAGCCAAGGTGTTTGGGAGTGACTTAGAAAGGGATTCAGGGCAACTTTCTGGGGTGACCAAATACTCTGCGTCTTGTTTGCTGTGTTAAACTGAGTGCGTGCCTACATTTATCAAAGCTCATGATCAATATGTAAACCCAGTCCAGAATAATAAATAGAGAAGAATAAAATTAAAGCCCTCCTTTCAGTTAAGTCATTTAAAGAATAAAGAATAAAATGAAGCAATTTCATGAAGTCTCAGGTCAAGAAGTGGTACTTTATCTGGTTTCATGATGGGAAGTGTACAGCATCAAATGAAATGGCAATGTTAGACTGTTAGCAAAAGAACAGATAGTAGAAAGCAACTCAGTCTTCTAACATCACACACTTAGCACAGTGCTACATTAAGGCTCACCACTAATCCTTCTATTTCAGCTTAATGGTGTCCCAGGAATAGTAGTTTTACTCCTGGTTTGGCATGTTTGCTCACTGGTGGAAGTAATCAGTTCCATAAATTATCCCCTTGATACTTGCTGATGCTAAATTGCCCATTGACAAGATTGTCACCAAGCTCTGCAGGACCTGCATAACCAGCCTTGCTAACAGCTGCACAGCCGAGATTTGAGATTAGAGGCACAGTACTAAGCTGAGAAGTCTTCTCAGGAATTGTGGAAGACTACAGGCTTAGGCTGATAAGCATTTCTGAAGCTAGGTGTGTAGTCAGCTTGCAAGAGTGCTCACAGAGTGAGATGTCTGCTGTGTTTCCCATCAACAGGTGTCACTCAGTACAGAGTCCCAAGTTCTGGACCTCTGTGTTAGTGCTGGCTTTACCACCAAAGTAAGACAGCTTCAGAATATCTTTTATTCTACTCAATACTTCTTCAGTGTTCCTCTGCACGGTCCTTATGTGTTCTGGCATCATCCATCAGCACTCTCCTAGCACGGATCACACTCTCAGTCCCTTTTATCCCCTGAGGCCTTGGGACCTGCAATGTGAGTCTTCTCACCTGGCAGATCTTAGACTTCATGGTTTGCCAAGCTCTACTGAAGACACAGGGCGACATGGAGAGGACTGTAAGATGCTGGAATAGGTTGCCTTATCTGGGGCCACTTTTGCAAGTGTACTACAAGTTGGGTGGTATACAGACAAAAAAAAATCTTTATTTCATATGGAAGCCAAGCTCTTGCTCATGATTGTCTGATTATACACGATATCATAAGATAAACTCTTTTGTCTTACTAGCCGCATGCCTGGCTTTCTGGATTCCCTAACCAAAACTCCTTTCAATACAAGTAGGGTCAGCCCTTGTTCACATGGACTTCCCTGCCCATCTTACTGAAAATCTGCCTTCATATTTTTATTTTTCTATTCATTTCTTATAGGGAAGAATATGTGCCCCCGAAGCCTGTGACACTTAGGCCTGATGTCTGTGGAGGGAGCATTCCAGAGAACACAGCTTACCCTAGGCCTAGTAGATGAGGGGGGATATTGCTAACACATGCTGTGTGTGTGTTATTCCTGAGCTGTCACAGGCTTACTGTTCAGGTCTCTTATTTCCCTACATTATGGGCACTGAGGGTTTGCCTTTAGGCTGGTGAGGTCCCTGAATCTGACTCAAACCCAAGAGGAAGTTTAGTCACCCAGATGACCCTACACATGCACACATACAGTGACTCATTACAGCAGGTCAGTTACTTTCACACCCATTTTCCTCTCTGATCCTGTGAGGGTGCCTGTGAGGGAATCAGTGTTCCCTTATTTTGATCTAATATTTCCAGGCCACAGTTTTCTAAACCCTGGTCTCCCCCAGCAGTTTTAGAATAGCTTTTGTCAATTTCTTTCATGTCAAACAAGGAAACACCAAGACCACTTGTTTCTGACTCCATCCGCTGCTGCCCTTGTTTTTCTGTTGTGACAACTTCTCTTCCACAAGACTTCTGACCCATTGATGAGGTGAATTTCCAGAGCTGGGCTGCACATGGCTTCGTGGGCTGGGAGCTTTCAGGCTTTCAGGCTGTGGCCAAGGGAAAACAAATGTGGATTAGCATTTTAAAGCAGGTATAGCCAAAAGGATAGCCATTTGTCACAGAAGCAAACACTCTACTTTGGAGCCCTTTCAGGCCACCCTTAGACATTTCTCTTGCCTTTGTTTTACTGCCCTGGTGCCATATTATAATATTTACCAAAAAAACCCAGGAATGATCTGGGCCTAGAAAGGTCCAGGTCCCTACCTGACTGTGTTTCTTCCACCGTGAGGGATTAAGAAATTGGAGCTGGAAATGAAAACGTTCACCAGCATTTTCTCCATCAGCACACCACAGGAGACACTGATGGTTTCTTCTTCTTTTTTTTTCCTTAAATAAATAGCACTAAGAATTACAGAGGGCTTGGGCCAGCTTTAAAAGCCCACCCCCAGATTCCCACTCAGATAAGCAGCCTCCACACTGAGGGGGTCCTCCATCAGCCAGAAGGGATGACTGGGACCCACGCTAGGAAAGGAGGAGAGATGCTTTTACAGAAATAGCACAATTTGGCTCCTGGAGAAAAGGAGGAGCCAAACGCACATGGTGCTCCTCCTTTCTGTCCTTGCTGGCTTCCTCCAGTGGAAACGCTAATCAACTTAGTGCTTATTAAGGTGAAGTCAAAACGAGAGACAATGAAACTGCATGAGCAAGAGGACTAGAAATACTAAAGTGTGAGGGTCTCCAGTGGGAAAGTAGGCCTCCTTTCTGTCTTAATACAGCTTCCGCCAAAAGCAAAAGGCAAGGAGACACAGCTGAGGCAGAAGCTAGGTCCCAACAAAAAGAAAAACATTCCAGTTTCCTTTGAGCAAACATTGAGAGCTTATTTTATGCCCAGCACTGCGCTGGCTACAAAAAATAGGACTCAACCACTGAGCTCATTTTGGTAACAGAAGACCTTCCAGTCACTGAACCAAGCCTTGGTGGTTCAGACGCCAGCCATCACTGAAATGCCCTACTCTGGATGACGTCTGAGTCTCTGTAACAGGTTGCAGTGGTTTCAGGAACAACTTGCAAGGATTTGTCTTCACTCTTTTCTACTTCCTGTAACTCAGTTGTTCTTACCATACTGACAGCACTCATGTGAGACACTAATGGAATTCCTTCCCCATATTTAACCCCAGTTTCTCCATATATATTACTGTGCAATCATTTGGCTCCAAGTCCTAGAGCCTTGTGGAGGATGCTCAGTGCACTGGAAGTCAATGCATGCAGTCCATGTGGTTGAATCCTGCTGCCTGTCAGGCAGATCTCTGCTTGGTATCTGCATGTTGAATCTAGCAAAAACCTTACTGAGAAATACTGGAAACCCTCACCCAGGGAATGAATGGTCTCATTTTCAGTTACCAAGCTGTTTTCTAATTTGTGAATGCACAGGTCTCCCAAATGTGCATATTATGTTCAGAATGTGTGCTGTCACAAAGGTCTGTGGGAATCCTTCCCTTTGAAAATGAAGCAGGCCCAGCAATGCTCCAAGCAACTGAAGGTGATCATGGGAGTTACATAGTCTTTCACCAGTTAGGATGTGTGTGTGTGTGTGTGTGTGTGTGTGTCTGTGTCTGTGTATGCCCATTTGCGTCTCTTTGTGTGTGTGTGTATGTGTATGCAATCCCTGAACACATAGGGATTTATAAATTGTAATAGAAATGGAACTAGTCATTTTTTGCAGAAATTAAGTAATTGCTGGGGCTGGAAAGATGGCTCTGCAGTTAAGAGCACTGGCTGCTCTTCCAGACGATACAGGTTCAGTTCCCAGCATCCATATGGTGACTAACAACTAACTGTAACTCCAGTTCCAGGGGACCTTATTCTGGCCTCCACAGGCATTGCATGCACAGGATGCACCTATATGCCTGAAGGCAAAAACACACACACATAAAATAAAATTAAAAAATCAATCAAAAATAATGTAAGTTAAACAGTTGCATTTTGCTGATAAATTCAATTACTGATCAATCAATGATGTGCTGTCAGTTCATGTGTGACACTGTAGCAGCATCAAGGAATTACTGATTCAATTACTGACCAATCAATGTGCTGTCAGTTCATGTATGACACTGTAGCAGCATCAAGGAATTACTGATTCAATTACTGATCAATCAATGTGCTGTCAGTTCATGTGTGACACTGTAGCAGCATCAAGGAACATCATTCGGAAACTGAAAATTAGCCATCTTGCTGAGTTAGCTGGTGCATTTGTTTAGGTGAAATACGTAAGACTTTCCTGACCTCTCAGCTAGGTAGGACCCCAGATGCTTGTCAACCCGAGGAAGACTCTACAAGTATCATCACCCTCATGTGGTTACAGCAAAGAATCACTGGGAGAGGGGACAATGACTTGTTTTCCTTTCATTGACTTGAAAATTGAAGATATTTTATGATAGGATCTGGGAAGTTTTACAAATGTTTCATCATACTGTGTTCTTCTGGCAGGACTCCAAGATACAGTGCTGAGAAAGACTAACAAATCAAGATAGGTATGAAAAGCTTAGAGAAAAAATTCATAGAACCCTGAACTGCAGGAGACCACCTTCAATATGAATTCCATAACTCTTTTAAAGCTTCACAGAGAAGTTCATATAAACTACAGATCCTATTCCCTATGTTTGCCTCCTTATTTTTCTTCTTCATTATTTAGACAAGGTCTCATGCAACCCAGGCTGGCCTTGAACTCACAATGTAGCTGAAGATGACCTTGAATTGCTGATCCTCCTGCCTCCACGTCCCAAGTACTAAAATTATAGATGTGCACCACCACATACCTAGCTCTTCTTTTTTAACTATCAATGTTGTTAGTAATGATCCTGAGTAAACCCAGAATGGAGAAATGTATCTTTTAGGTTGCTTTGGAATAGAAATCAGATGAATAATAACCACAGCTGTTTTTGAGACCTTTTCTGTTTGGCCCACAAAAGGAACATAGGAACAATCCTGAGATGTGTTTAAGATGGAAAATATTGGGCTTATTCTCTGTTCCCTCCTCTTCAAGTATTCTGAGGATCTTGTAAAGACTATGCTAATAAACTGTGGCCTTAGCTGGCGTAGCACTATTCAGACTATTCTGGGCATGCGTTACTTTGGACCACTATGTATGTTATAGTGACTATACTCCTAGTATAGTCATGAGTATTTGTCTTAACCACCTAATGTTGGGTAACAAATCACTTCAAAACTTATGGCTCAAGATGACAAATTTATACACACACACACACACACACACACACACATATATATATATATGTATATACACATATATATATATCAGCTTCCATGAGTCAAGAATTTGAGTGCTTAGCTGGAAAGCCTGGCTCAGGATTGTTTATAAGGTTATAATCAAGATGTCTACAGGGTCTCAGACAAAGGAAGTCCTGACTGCAGGTGGAAGACCAGATTCCAAGATGGTGCCCTCATACAGTTATTAACAGGAGGCCTTCATTCTTTGAGAGGTATAACTCTCAATATGCTGTAGAGAGTTGTCAAGACATAGCAGCAGGCAGTTCCAGAATTAATACCCCTGGAGAGGGCTGGAAAAGAATAAGAAGCTGGGGACTATGACTAGTATTTAAAATCATAAACTATCCTAATTGTCTTATTCTATTTGTTAGAAAAAAGTAGCTAAGTCTAGCCCATATTCAAGGAGATAGAAATTAGTCCTCCTCTCTTAAATAGAAGAATTACAGATATATCTTTACAATCATCTCACTGGCTGAACAGAATTTCTGCTTTGATCAGGAGGAAAGAAAAGGAAAAGATAAAGAAAGAACAAGCCCATCTTACCTCTGCTTAGGTACATCTTTATTCTATCCAGCAACTTGCTCTCCAAGCCCCAATCCCATCCATATCCTATTTCAACACCACCGATAGCTTTACCTAGCCTCTCCATGCCCCAGCTCACAATTGCTGTTCTGTCATTAGTAGATCTTAACAACACTTTCAACTTATTATTATAAAGAACCTAACACAGATAGAACCTCGGGTTCCCCTGAAACCTGGAGTTATTAGAAAGCGCCACACTCCCTCCCAGGAAACCCTATGAATTCACAGGTCATAGGTGAAACAGATGTGGAAGAGAAGAGACATTCACCACACCGGGAATTCTCCACTAATCTGCTGCATCCTGGAGTTCTGGGAAGTGTTGCTAAGGCTTCCCAGAGGAATACCTCAGTTCCTGCCAATGCCAGGGGCAGGCAAGGTATCTCTGTGGGTCTAGAAAGGCTGACATCTTACCAATCACACTTTTGCAGCTCCCTTGAGCTCCCGAGCCCAGTGGTTCTCGCCTCTGCTTAACAGTAATCATGATAGTAAATCACTCTCTGCCCATTATTATCCAGGGTCTGCCCACTGCTGTATCCCGCCAGGAGTCTGCTGCCTTTCACGGACTCCCTTTCATGCTTACTATGGACAAGAAAAGTGGCTTCTGGGACCACCAGTTCACAAGGCACTGTCAGTCATAATGGCCTTATCACTGGGCTACCTGCTCCTCCTTCCCAAAGGGAGCACCCGTTAGTGTATCTGAGCCAGAGAGTCTGGCTGAACCATCCTATTACTGTTTTATATAAAGCACTTACAGAATTCCTGGAGGGGAGAGGAATCTCCAAGGAGAGCTTGTCTCATTAAGCTGCTGCCTGCTTTCCAAGCAGCCAGAGAGTTTCTGAGAAGAAACTGAGGCCTTTGAGGGGTTTGGCAGTGCTAATGTACCTACCTCTGAGCATAGGGACAACATAATAGGAGAATGATCTCACAGGATCAAGAGGGAGATGCAATTTGTCCTTTGCCCCACTTAATGTGGTTGGAGAAGCAGAGACACCTTTATAGAATAATAAAAATGCACCCAACATCAAAAGATTCTGGGTTCCTGCGCCTAAAACTCTCCATGGTTGTTTGTCTTCTTCTTTCTTTCCTTCTTTTCTTCCTTCCTTCCTTCCTTCCTTCCTTCCTTCCTTCCTTCCTTCCTTCCTTCCTTCCTTCCTTCTTTCCCCTCTCTCTTTCTTTCTTTCTTCCATCTTTCTCTCTTTTAAAATTCTTCTTCCCTTTCTGCTCAGTAGGACTCTCTATTTAGCCATGAATAGATAAAGAAAATGACTTCTGAAGATGCAGTCTTCTAAAAGCCTGGAGAAGAAAGACGAGAAATTTATTTAAAAGCCTTCTAGCCACAGTGTCTTTCAACTCTGATTTATAGGAACCGTTCAAAGAAACTCCTGGGAAATGGCTTTTTTTTTCTTGCTAAGAAAACATCACAGAAAACAAGCCAACTCCCAGGTTGACAGGATGCTGTCTGCAGAGAACTTAGGGACAGCATTTGGAAAGGTTTGCACAGCAAACCAGTGGATCAGGACACAACATGCTTTGAATGCTGACTCCTCAGGGATCTCCTGCTGCTGCAGGAGGATCTGCAAAAGACACAAATCTTCAGCATCAGGTGCACACGTCAGTGTTTTCTGAAGACAATTTGTGCCAGGATGGGCTTGGCCAGTTTGTTCCTGTCTTCCTTCAATACAGGGAGAAGCATTTTAAATATGCTTTTATACCAAGTAGCTTGAGCACATGTATGGGCATATGTATACGTGTGTATGCATATGTGTATGCGCCTGTGTGTATGCATCCCTGTGTGTGCATGTACATGCATGTGTGTATGTGCATATGTGTATGCATTTGTGATATATGTGACCGCACTACCTTCCAATATTTGAGGACACCAGGCATCTACAATTACCCCAGAGGGGCACGTTGTATCCAGAACACCATGTTCTGCCCATTTTCCTCTACCAGGACTTTACTGTTCTTTGACTATGAGTGGAGGCATAATCATTGGAGCTAAAAGCAAATCTTCAGTATTTCTTCCTTAAGGTCTTTAGCAGAACAACTTTTCCCCATTGCTTTTGAAATAAGATGCTAGGGATCTGGTCATCTGACTTTCTAGCTCACTAAAATGTGTGTGGAAATAATTGTGCTAATTCATTGTTGAAGATTTAAGAGTTACTACAGAATGCTTGCTATTCATCTGTCTGGCAGTGGTCCATGTAATGACTACTTCCAGAGGGTAACTTGGAATAGTGGTTTTTGCCAACTCTGGATGGTCAGGCAGAGGAAGTGACAGGCAAGCTCTTGCTGTTATAAGACACCCAAGGAGCTGGCTCATTTGGCTCATTGGTTATTGCAACAAAGTGTATCCTGTTCAGCTTGACTCACAGTCCCCTCCAAGAGTGGCCTTCTAATTGCCAACAGAAGTGTATTCCCTGAAAATGATTATAGGAAGAACTCTCTAAATGAGGGTTTGAAAAGTCTTATGTCCAGTCCAGGGACCTACATATTACCCCAGCCACAGGAAAGAATAAAAAAGAAAACAAATTTAGCTTTATTTGAGTCTGCTGTGGAAAGACAGGGACTTCAGTAATTTTTTTAAATTGTATTGTTAAAACTTACAACTAAACTAATCTATCTTTCTCCCTACACCTGTGTGTAATATTCATCTTCCATAAAATGTGTATGTATCTTATTTCTCTTTGCCAGAATAAACTTCATCCTTTTGACAAGATTTGTGTAGAAGATCATGAACTAATCATGCCTCAAAGTTGCTGAAATCTAGCAGTGTTTTTGTCTAGAGCATAATTATTTTCTTAATGAATTCTTACACCTGTCATCTGTACAAAAGATGTAGCAATACATCCTCTTTAGACCCAATAGGAGCAAACAAAATGCTATAGACAGCAGCTTATCACCATTCTACACTCAACGGGGCTCAGGTATGGCAATACACATCTCCAGTCCTAGGACTCAGGAGCATCTCAAGTTCTAGACAAGCTCCGGATGCACAACCCAGGTTGCACAAAAGGAGAGAAATGGTAACAAACAAATGCAAATACCCCATTGGGTAATGGGCAGTATTGCATGAATCTGCAGAGTTCATTGCTCATGAGCTTTGATTTCTTTGGTAAAGTAGGTGAAACCCACCCTTGGATATGCATGGGACCATGCATTTTCAGCTGGGTCCCCAAGAACAGAACCCGAGGTGGCATTTAAATGCTGGTGCTTCATTGGGGCCTAGTGAGTCAGGAGAAGCAGGCACAGCCAGTCAAAGGTGGTGGATTCTGAGCTAACACAGGCCCCCAAGGAAACTCTGCTGGTGGTTGTGGGGCTCTGTAGGTACCGTGAGAACCCTGCTCACTGCAGAGCAATCTCTCTGGGGGACTCTGTGGATAGGCTCTCTGTCCGGGATTAGGGAAGCAGTTCTACTAGTTGACTTTCTTCACTTCCTGCCTCTGACTGATAAGTATCTCACTGAGGTTAATTCCCACCCACCCTCCATTGCCAGCCTTTGCTATTCAGTCTTTCTGGGTGTTTCATTTACTCTCCCAAATGAGGAGGACCCAAGTCCTTTGTGGATTCAAGATTTGTGTGTGATACCTGAGCTTCTACCAGTGTGAATGGGAAATCTGATGTCTACAATTGAGCAAAATCTAAGGTTGAGGGATGTGTAGGAAGGAGTGAGGGGAGGGGCATAGACTCCGTATTTCATTAAAGAGTTGGGTATGTCTGTGTGGAGATGATGATTAGAGTCCTTAGAATTTTACTGTATGTGGGCAATTAAAGGCCTGTCATTGCAGATAGTTGCCACTCTGTTTTGGAGAGCTATGTAACTACTTCCAGAAGGCAAGAAAGCAGTTTGAATAAAGCTTAAAACTAAGAGATTATAGGCTCTGTCAAAACAGGTACACCTTGATTTCCCAGAGTGTTGAATATCACACAGCCCATTCTATGTACTGAAACTCTGAATGGTGAGATTGTTGGAGTGGTTCTAAGTCCATTGTGACCACTTTTTCCAAATCCAACATGTGTAGAAATCACACATAACGTTGCAATCAAGCAGGCCTTACCAGCACATGTCCATGCCCACAATCCAGTCTGCAAACTCAGGTGCTAGGTTATTGACTGCTGCAATAGTTGAAGTAGCAGGCTCTGTTTAACTGAGGCCAGAGATCATCCAAATAGTCAAACTGCAAGTGTCACACATACTTATGAGCCTGGTTTATTGCAATACTTCCCAAGATGATCTGGAAGTAAGGGCTTTGGGTCAAGGATGCTACAGGCATTGCCTTGTTATAACGCTTCAGCAACAAGTCTCCAAGATATGCTATTTTAAAAAGCCTGGCAGTGGGGGGAGGGTAGGAATTGACCCAGTATTGCCCAGACTTATTTCATCATAGATGACTCTTTTCTGTGTAACAGTGACCCACCAATCAAGGAACTGGGAATGCATAAGAACTGAGAGTACATGGGAAACACGAAGGCCACGTCTTGACTGATTTGAAAGGAAATGTAAAGGGTAGGAATTCAGGCAGCTGAGAGCTAGGCATTGCCATTGCATGCCAGGCCTGCCTATGACACCAATTTTTTGTCACTTTAAAATCAAGGCACACCCCCACACTCTGCCTTAGTTTCTTCAATTTCCAAATAGCCTAAAAACAAATAAAAGTACTATGTTGCAAGGCCGCCAGGAAGGCCAGATCAAGGAATGGACACAAATGCATTTTAGAAGTTAAAAGGAAAAACAAGCGAACTCGCTACTCTTCAAATGAACAATGTGGCCTACGATTGATTCAGTGCGTGCGCTCCTTTTTACAAATGAGTTCTGCACAGATCTGAGCAGGTTTTGTCTTTTTCAACAGACTCTCACATGGTTTTATGAATGCAGAGAGCCAAGAAGAGCGGATGTGGAGTGGCTGCCAGAGTGAAACGAGCAAGCCCTGCTGCCAGCTTCCCACCAAAAAGTAGGTGCTTGGACCAGCTCATTCAAAACCGGTTCTTTGAATGCACTATGTGCTGAATAAATATCACCAAAACGCGTGTGTGTGGCTTCCCTGTCGGGGAGATACGGTATGAATCACCGAGTTTAGGGCCACAGGTCTCTCCTTGCTCCTCCCGGATAAAAATGGAAAGAGTGATGTCAGTCATGAAATCCTGGAATGAAAGAATAGAAAGGGACTCCAGGTTCATCTGTCTTCTTTGCCCATTTGACAGTGGGGTAGACTGTGACCCATGAGCCACACCAACTTATCCCTAGTAAAGGAGATTATTGGAAGCCGATCTGGACTCAGTTTCCTATAGGTCAAAGCCAGTGCTCCTATTGTACTATGACACCTCATTTCTACCCACCCACAAACCCCAGATCTGGAGGTGTTCTTGCTGGACACCGCCAGCTTTCAAACATAACTCAACCACAGAGGAACATATTCACAAAACTCCTGTTATGGTTTGAATGTGAAATGTTGCCCATAGACTCATATTTCCACTTGGTCCGCTATCTGGTCATGATGTCTTGAGAGGTTGTGGAACCTTTAGGAGGTGGGGCAGGACTGGAGAAGGTGTGTCACTGGGGGGTGGCACCACTTCCTGTCTGCTCTCTGCTTCCTGAGAGCAGACACAATATGACCTGCTGTCTTTCTTTCCTGTTGCCATGCCTTCCCCACAGACTGTAAACCCTTCCTCCCTGAAGTTGCTTCTTGTCAGGTATTTGGCCAGCACAACCAGAAAAGTAACTAATATACCTCCCAAGCACAGTTTAAATGGCTTTTCCACAAATTCATTCCACAGAGACGAAGTAGGATGCATTCCCTAGAAGTAGAGCCTAGCACAGGGTAGGCCAGGCAAGAACGTGGTCTCAGGTAGAGCTCAGCTTTATTCTGATACATGAGAGGAGGGTTTCAGAGCACATGCCACACACAACAGCTCTGCCCTCTAGGCAAGGAGGTCAGCTCTTGTGTTTCAGCTGTGAGACATTGTCAGAGTCCCTCAGAGCAGCAGGTCATGTCGGAGGATCAGGGTGTTCAGGGAGCTGAGCCTGTACCCAGATTCTAGCCCAGGAGAAGAGCATTGTTGTAGGAAAGGGGAAAGGTTAGGGAGAGAGAAAGAGATGGGTTGTTCTAGCTACTTTTACTATTGTTGTTATAAGCCACTTTGATGAACAACAACTTAGAGAGAAAAGGATTCATTCTGTCTTACAGCTTATAGTTCATCATAGAAGGAAGGCCGGGCAGGAACTCAAGACAGGAACCTGGAGGCAGGAACAGAAGCAGAGACCACAGAGTTACACTGCTTCCTGGCTTGCTTCCTGGCTCACTCTGTTATGTTTCTTACGCAACCCAGGTCCACCTGCTTTGGGATGGCACTGCCCACAGGGGGCTAGACCCTCCTGCATCAACTAACAATTAAGAAAACGGCTCACAGACATGGCCAGAGGACAGTCTGATCTGGGAAACTCTTCTGACGAGGTTCTCTTTCTCCAGGTGACTCTGGTTTGTGTCCAGTTGACAAAAAGTAACCAGCACATAGGCCTACTATCATTGACTCAGAAATGGGCACTTCCTGGAACTCCGGACCGGGAAGAAACTGAGTGATCAGGTTTGCGTTTGTCTCTGTCCCTCATCACTCCACATTTCCTTTATGGTTCCTCATATGCTTCAGTTGCAATAAACAAACAAAGACAAGGAACAGGACAGGTGCAATGATGTCCCCAGGGCTGGAGAACCATCACTGAGCCCCATGCTGATGAGAGGCATCATCTATAACTTCCCCAGTCTGCAAAGGGAGCTATGGGCAAGTACTCATGGAGTTAAAACGGGGCTTGGCACTCCCACCTTGAAGCACTGGAGAGCACCTCTCTCTTGCCTTTCTCCATTCCCTCTGGTATGTGAACTCCTCTTCCAGGCCACATGAGTCAGGAGAGATGGCATGTTAATTTATTTGCACAAACATGTGTCAACAGTGTTTTCAAAACAACCCACTCTCCTTATCACACCATGAAGAAAATACTAATTTTCTGCTTTGGAGAGATTAAGTCTTGACACCTAATCTGTAGCATAGCTCACAGAACATTTTATTCTTAGGAATGGACTTATCACAATCCCAGTTCAGCCTCCTTGCATGAAAAGGGAGGAAACAGAGGCCAGAGAAATGTAAGTGAACTGGCCAAGCGTGTAAACTTCATTAATGGCAAGACTACACGTGTCACTGCTTTTCCTTTTCCTTGTTTCTTTCTTTTGTCATATTGGGGATTGAACCCAAAGCCTCATATACCCCAGGAAAGTATTCTACCACTTAGCTGTAACCCCCAGACTTCTTTATACTTTTTGTTTTGATACAAGGTCTGGCTGCATTGTTGTCCAGGTAGGCTTTTATAATTGTGGTCTTCCTGCTTCAGGCTCTCACATAGCTGGGATTGCAGTCTTGGGCCAATAGATCTAGCTAAGTATTTTTTGTGTGTGCACACATGGACCTTTGTGTTGGTGTGTTTATGTGTACACGTGTGGAGGTCAGAGAGTGATATCTGGTCTCTTCTTCTATCACTGTCTACTTCTGTTTCTTACGACAGTCACTCACTGAACCTGGAGTTCACTGATCTGGCTAGACTGACTGACCAGCAGACCCCAGGTACCCTTCTGTCTTTACCTCCCCAGCCCCGACTGACTTTATAAGCCCATACCTCTGTGTCTGGATTCATACATGAGTGCTGAGTATCCAAACTCAGGTTCTCATGTTTATATAGCAAGCAGCTTGCCAAGTGAGCCATCTCCCCAGCCCAAACAGTCACTCTTTTAAATATGCAAACCAAAAGCCCACAAGGCTTCTACTAGGTGTAGAGATGCCAAAGCTTGGGCTGAGATCCCAGGTGCAAAAGGCACAGTGTACATGTGTTCCATTTGAAGTCTCACAGGCCACGGGAAGGAGGTTGTGGTGGGAAAGGCAGGGGACTGCCTGGGAGAACTGGGAGAATATCTCCTGCAGCTTAGAAGATGGATCCGATTTGGAGATTCAGGGAAGGAAGGGAAGAGAGGGTGGGAGGAAGGCACAACTTCAGGGAAGCAGAGAGGAGAGACATTACCTGGGAGGCACAGTGGGCCTGGGTAGATCCACCACAAGCGAAGTAGAGTCTGAAGGGGAAGCAGGTGCGAGCTCTAGTTTGGAAACAGACCATGAGTAAAGGGGTAACAGACATGGGTGAAAAAGCACTCCCAGGGCCAACTAGACTAGTGAACAGTGATGTGGAGAGCTAAGATTAGGCTTCTAAAGTGGCAGGATCCTACCAGATGCCACCACCAGATGCCCTTTGAGCCCACCTGCTTAAAACTCACTTTTAAGTTGTATTCTTTTGGATACTAAAGATGTTTCTGCCTGAAGTAAGCACTATTAAAATGTAACGCCTTTCAGAGAGATTAATATAACCTACCAGGTGATACCCCCAGGAAATGTGTTGACAGCTACATGACAGTTAGCAGAAAACGATATGCGGGCCAAGAAACAGAGGAGCACTGAGGGAAGGAAGCTGAGTGCCAAGAGGCGGGAAGACGCCGAAAGAGGAAGTTTCGTAATTTGTGCCTGTGGCCCACCTTACCTAAGGAAGGTGTGTTCTGGCCAGATGTGAGGTCAGAGGTGGCAGGGAAGTCTTAATTTTACTCTTTTCCTTCTGAAATGTCAATAATCTTAATCTTTGAATTGAATTGACTGTTTACAGATAAACAGGGAAAATCACACAGCCATTAGCATGTCTGAGCCTGAGCACCACAAGGAAATTATGAGGAAAGGGTGGTGGAACTTTAAAGAGAGCTTAACCAGGAGACAGTGGTTGGTGCTGGGGGAGAATAGGCTATGAAAGGCTGCGGTAGGAGGCGGACAGCATCATGGGTTGTCTTGCAGAAATGAAGTCCTCCAGTCACAGCCACCTATGGTCATCTCCAACTGGGACAGGTGTCAGATGGCCACTCAGCCTCTTCTTCCTGAGAAAATAATCTTTCCAAAGCTGAGAGGCGACTATCAGCAAAGCCATTGTTGCATCAGCTGTTTATTCGTGTGGATAAGTTTGAATTTCCCTTCATAAAGGACAGCTTTTCAGCTTCCTGTGCCTGCTGAGATGCGTGGATAGAATAAGCAATTGGAAATATGGCAAATAAATGTATTCAGGGTGACATAGTCTGATCCCCTTCAGTTCATAGACCCTCCAGTCTAAAAGAGAAACAGAAGAGAAATGTCATTTCTCCTGGGGCCTTGCGGAGCAGAGGGTCCAGCTTCGATGTCGACTTTACTTGGTTTGCAAGGGAAGAGAGTGGGTGCTGTCACAGGAGACTCATTCTCTGCAGGGGAAGTGGTGACTGTGACTCCAAACTGGAGCATTCTTAGACTACGTGGGACCCTGCTCTTACAGACAACTCCCACATCCTGGTGCTGGTTTTACATTAAACTTGCTTTATTCATCTCCAAGATAGGCATTAGGTTTATTGCCAGATTTGGATTATGTTGTCTGCCTATTTTTTTAAAAAGATTTGTTTTGTTTTTTTAATATATATTTATGAGTGTCTTTGTGACTTGTGTGCAGTTGCCTAAGGAGTTCAGAAGAAGAAGTCAGATTCCCTGGAACTGGAGTTACAAGCTGTTGTGAACCCCGATTGTAGATGCTTGGAACTCAACCTGGGTCCTCTGCAAAAGCACCGAGCACTCTTAACTGTTCCAGCTCCATGCCCATCCCTTTAAAAATAAAAATGTCATACCGCCACTAAGTGAGGGCATCATTTAGCTATTTAGCCCGAAACCATGGGTACTGTCTGCCACTGGACACAGTTTTCAAGATGGCAGATCGTTCATGCCCTTGTCAGCACCCTCTCCTACATGGAACACGACTGACAAATGTATGATTTCTGAGGCAATATCATAAAAGAGTGTCATTTCCAGCTTGTGTTCTTAGCTCAGTGACATGTCATGAGGACTCAGATGCACAGGAACAGGCCAATGGCCCCTTGCCCAAAGCCTTGTGAGTGAGTTAACTCATCAAGTCTTTAAATGGCTGTGCTCTCAACATGGATTTTCTCTGCATCTTTATGACAGAACCATAGCCACTCCCTAATCAGTTTGTTTCAAGCTCCTGTGTTTGGGAACAATTTGTTGTACAGCACCAGACATCCAATACACTGGCTAATATAGAAAATTTGGACTAAAATGCAAAGAAACACTGAAAAACGATACATATTGCTCTAGACCACAAGAAGATGTAGATTTCTCTAAGCATGTCCCAATGTCAGGCTTGGGTGGAACATGAGAACTGGGAGAGAGAGCACCTAGGCAGAGTCACTCTGTTTACGATGATAGTACATGCAAAGGAAAGGCTTTTCAGACATGGAAGGGAAATTGTCAGAGTGCACCAGATGAGAGGCACAATAGTTGCATGGAGTCTACTTCCATGTCTTTACTGAAGACCTCACTGGCTTCTTGCTTTCTTGGAAGGTGTTATTGCCAAAGACTGGAAGACAATTTGTGCAAGGTGTCTCAATTTTAGTGAGGAATATGATGGCATATCCTACCTCAAAACATGAACTTGGTTGGATCACTCCTGCTGACTCCTTAAGGTCTTATTTCAGTCAACCTTGATGGAGACAGAGTGAAAGATTTTTTTCAACTTAAAAGAAGCAGTGTAGATCTCCTGCTCTCATGGAGGGAAAGCATGGAAGGGATGGAAGCAAAGACGTATGGCCAACATTTTCCCTTGGCCTAAACGTAGTAGTAGTGTTCCCTTTCCTTACAGGGAGTAACTGTCACTACCTGTGACTCTGCTGTGACTCACAAACACTTTCTCACACTTTTCCTGACAGAAGTATATGGTCCTAATCTGGCTAATCAGAATAACCATTTATTTAGCCAGACCGAGACCTTCAGAGGTTGACATGTCATTGAACTGGGGCCAACACAGTCTTCCTGGAACTTCCCCATCAGTGCTCTGAGGGTGGATGCCCTTGCCTTAACTTTACCAGGCAGTTGATCATGAGTCTCAGATTGAGAGCAGAGTCATGGCAGCTATGTGCAGAGAGCCTGAGATATGGCTACATTGCTTATGGGCATGATGAGATAAGCAAATAAATTGACTTCATGCAAACTTAAGGTGTCAATCATATGTATTCACATTCAATACCAGTTAATTCATTATCATGGACAAAAGTTCACACAATTGTCCCCAAGTGTCAGAAAATTGTAACATGGAATATTTTAGGGGAAAATATTCTCAAAAATGAAAACAAATTCAACAAAAGGAAAAAAGCCACGACAGAAGACCACAAAAGGTGTTTTAACATTTCTAGAGATGTGGACAGCAGCTGGTGTTAGCATATCCCCACCAGCGGTCCCTCTCTGTTTTTCTGGATTCTCCAGGTTCTCAAAGTTAAACATACAGGTCTAATATTCAACCATAGGATCCACATATGAAGAAGAACATACAACATTTCTCTATCTGGGTCTGGGTTGCCTAACTCTGTGTAATGCTTTCCAGTTCTATCCATTTGCAAACAGATTTTATGTTTCTTTAAAGCTGAATAAAAGTCAAGACTCAGGGACCAACAGAGAAGGGTGGAGGGAAGACTGTAAGAGCCAGAGGTCAGGGAGGACTGGAGGGAAACTATCTCCTGGACATGACAGCACAGCTGCACTCGAGCTCGCAGCAGCTGTGGTTACCCAAAGAAGACCCATGCAAGATGAGGCCAGTCAACATTCTAGCACAGAGCAGGGAGACTCTCAGGAACTCCCACTCCTAACCAGGGAGCTTCCAGGGCAGAAAGAATCTGTTTTCTTTAAGAGCATGGGCTCTGGTGGATGGACCACACTCCAGTGTATGGTTCCACACCCGTAAGTGTATGAGCAGCACTAAAGGGACTCAGTGGGTTGTTTAAAAGACAAGATATGAAGTTTGGAGAGATGAGATGGGGTGGATCTGGGAGAAGTTAGAGTGAAGGGTGGGGAATGAATTTGATAAAATTACATTGTATCCATGTATGAAATTTTCAAAGAATGGATAAAAATATTATATTTCTTAAGAAAGCCTAGACGCCTCATAAAAAGAGAAAAATATAGTCTACGTTCAAATTTAGGTATCAACTGGATAGAGTTTATCTATTAAAAGCTTCATGCCACGAAGCCTTAAAAAGAACCTGAAGGTGAATATATTTTATTTTACTTTATTTGCTTATATCCTGTTAACATTTAGGTAAATTAAATGTGTATTTTAATAAAAATGGTGTGTGTATTAACTTTAGTTTTGTGAAATTTGAATTCCAAATTCCTTCCTTCTATCCGCCTGAGATCCCTTTAACCCTGTTCCCAAGGTTCTCTAAGCTATTTCAGACCTATTTCTAGTTGAGGTGTCTTCATACCATTTTTTTACTTTTCTTTGTCCTCAGTTATGGATTGCAGCTTTCCCCATAAGCAACTATCACTTTTCCAAAAATGTAGAAGGAAATCTGTACACGGTGTTTAAAGAAAACAAACAAAAAATCATATTAACTTCACTTATCAGTGAATAGCAATTGTTGGCAAATTTGCTTAATTGGGGTTCCTGGCTCAGTGGCATCAGCCAGGGTCAGCCTGTCAGAGTCCACTTGAGGTGATTTGCATTGTTCTATGAGTTGCGTAGGACCATATGCTACCCCAACTGAATTTTTGCACAGTATGAAATAATTCCTGTTGACAAGATAACCACAATTACAGCAGGTAGGCCAGACGAACGGGAAACAGTAATCAAATTAAGGGAACAGTAAGTAGACAATTACCTGTGCCCACAACCAAATGCTGCCACTAATCTGTTCAGGATGTCTGCAGAGCATTTGGTTGCAAACAGCTTGAGGGCCACTTAGAATGATACTGCCTGAGCCTCCTGAATGTACTTGTTTGTGAACTATTTAGGCCTTGTTAATCCATGAAGTTGTGATTATTACCACAGTCTGAAAAATGAACATTTTAGTCCATGGCTCAAAATCTGAAAGTACATACCCAAGACCAAGAATGTGACTGCAAATTAACTTTACTGCTTAGCCTGTTGGCCTGTGCATTAGTTTAACAACCACATTTTTAAAGTGTTTTATTTATTTTTTTTGTTTTGTGTATGAGTGTTTTGCCCATGTGTATGTAAGTGCACCACATGTATGCAATGACTGTAGAGGTCAGAAGAGAACATTGGATCTCCTAGAACCAGATATAGGGAAGGTTGTTAGCGCCATTTGGGTGCTGGTAACTGAACCTGGGTCCTCTGCAAGAGTGACCAGGGCTCTTAACCACTGAGCCATCTCTCTAACCCCTTAACCTTGTTCTTTCATTTAATATCAAAGGTCCTTGTTTAATTATCTGACCAAAAATGCAGTTCATAACCTAGAATCTGACCTGGCCTCTGCCCTCCATCTCCTTTGTGACTGGTGAGCAAGCCATCTCAACGTGCTGCAGTGAGGATGTGACTGGGTAGATATCCCACAGAGTGTTTCACAGGTATTAGTCATCTTTTTACTTTTAAAACCTCATCATTTCTCCATCAGCATGAACCAATTGACATCAATGTACCCCAGAAAAGCACTACTTCTTCCTCACAGTGCTCCTCAACAGAATGGGTCTCCAAACCAGGTTGGATGTATGAGATGAAAATTCACTCTGGAGGTGAAGCGGATGTGAGGTCAGAGTTGAACAATACTCTGCGTGAGAGATACTTGTGTTCCAAAGGAGGCTGACGGATGCCACAGATGTAATAAGGTCTTATATGTCTCCTGAAGTTAGAAGAAAGAATTCAGAGTGTAATTTTGGGGTCCGATGACATTTTTTGTAACCCATGTCTTTAAGAAAGGTCAATTAAAGTTTACCTCCTAAAGCATTTTGCTAAACAAATCAATATCTCATTTATTAAAAACTAAGAAGCCATAGCTTCTAACGCATTTGAGGAAAAGCGGGGGAATAGAACAGCAATGAAATCTTGGGAACCAGGGCGTAAAACCACACTGTATATTTCTGATTTAAATATAATAGAAGTTTGGGTGCTACCACCCTGCAGCATATGACATTAGCATAATCAAGTTTGCTTACTTTCAGTATGAGTTTATGAGTTGCAGACTGCAATTAGATTTGATTTGTATTGTTTCAACTAAATTATGGGCTGTAGTTCAGAAAACAAGAGAGCAGTTTTAAAAGGAGTTACAGAGAGGATGGAAAGAGTCAAAAGTCCCTGGTTTTTATTTATTTATTTATTTTAATAGAACATAGCATAAAATATGTCAGAGTAGAGACTTCTCTCACTACGCTTCCCATTTTAAGTGGGTTTCTCTACCTGCAAGGCCTGGCCAGATGAGTTCAGAATGATTGCTCTTCTCTTTCTCCACCTCTTTTCCTCTACCATCGGCCCCAATGTCCTTGGTCTCTAAAATGACATGGATCTTATGAGAATTCCTAATGATATTTTTTGATTTGTGAAGGCCTGGCTTAGAAACAAAGAGGACAGTGCCCACCAAAATGACTAGATGCCCTGAAGCCAAGCTTGCCTTACAGGACAGGTGGCACTACCATCAGGAGGATGTGCAGGCTTTGGGCCAGCCTAGATCCTCCTGAATAAGAGGCCAGCATTGAGCAAACTTCCAAGTGATTCTTCCAAACATCTGCAGTTTCCAACGAGTTCCTAGTAACCCTAACACTGCTAGTCTACGGATGATGCTTTGGTAGCAAAGTTCTAGAACATGTCTGTTTCTCCCTTCTCAACATCCACACTGTCTCCTCTCTCATTGCTATGGCAGAGCCCATTAGGCTAAGGGCTACCATATGACTTACAATGACCCTCTTGTCAGCGCCTTCTGCCTTAGGAAAGGAGACAGAGATTGCAAGGCTCTTTGAATCCCTCAGCAATATTTGGGCCTGGTGGTTTCAAAATGAGTGTACGCCAGGTTCCACAGTGGAAGCTTCTCCATCCACCTGCATGTGGCAGTGGACAAAGTTCCTCATGAAGCTGGATCAAGGAGTCTTTCTTATAAATATCTCTATCTCTGCTTCCTCCTGTTCTACCTCTTTCCCTTCTCCAGAGGCTCACTTCCTCTTCTGTCTGTCTGTCTGGAGCTTTCTTTCCATGGGGGACAGTGTGGTTACCTTGCTTTACTCGAGCTCAAGCCAAAAGCTTTGTCCATAGTGAAGTCTTGCTCTGTCACTGCCTGAAGCAAGTTCTTATAACATGTACTACCGTCATGTTGACTGGCCGATCACTACATGAATTACCTTGTTGGAGATTTTTTTTATTCCTGTGTGTATCATCATTGGACTATAAACTCTTGAGAGCAATTTCTTTGAATTACTGAGAAATTCATTTTCTCCTTAAATTGAAAACAATAGTGACATGAGATCTGATCGATGCTATATCTCCATTTCTGTGTTCATTTATTTCATAGTTAATTCATTTACATTTTAATATTATGTGTGATAAAGAGAATGCCAAAGCCAGATGTGTAGGGTGTGAACTCCATATCAATGGACCCATGCTGGTCTATGCTGGGAGCAGCTGAACCCCAGAAGGGCTGGCCACCAGCTGCTATAGTGCTAGATTGTGTCTTTTTTCCCACAGTAGTCAGAGTGCAAATTTGAAGAGCACCTCCTACTGGGCATGAGTTAGGAGTCATGTGAACAAGTAGAGACCAGAACGACACAATAAATCTCTGACTTCCCTCAAAAGGGAAATATTTTCTTCCTGGTTTTGACTTTGAGTTGAATGCATTTGAGCCAATACCAGAACTAATGTCCTCTGCAGACTGACTGGTCTGCACATATAGAGACAGACAACCACATGGGAAATCTATACTGTTTGGCTTAGAGAACTTGTCTCAAGACTGTGCCATGGGTTGTTCAACTACCAAAGGCTGACAAAAATAATTAATTAATTTAAAACACACAGACTTTTCTACTTTGCCTGTGTCTTGCCTGTCTTCTTAATGAGCTCTGCGTTTGTTTGTTCCCTCACATGGTCTCACTGGAGTCTCTCCTCCTTTTCCTCATTTACATCTATCCATAACCATTATGGTAAGGATGATTGTAATACTGATTCCTCCACCTCAAGCACGTTTTCCTTCCTGAGCATCAGATATTTATGCTCACCTGCCAGTCAGATATTAACAGTAATAACTTTATTGAGGCAAAACAAGACTGCAATGAATCATACATATTTAAAGAGTAAAATTTGGTATATCTGACATGTGTATACAGCTGAAAAACTCTCACCAGAATCAAAGACCATAGTCACCTCCAAAGGTTGCCTCCTGCCTGTTTTACAATTCCTTCTCTTCCTTCATGTTCCCAGACAAACAGATGTCTGCTTTTACTTAGAGTACTCGAAGAGTCTAGAATTTGTGAAGAGGAAACTATTCAGCATGTATTCTTTTTTCGGCTTCTTTCACTGTCCTGCACTCTGTTAAAGGCATATCATGTTGACCCAGTAGCTAATTTCTTTTTATTTTAGAATAGCATCTCACTGAATAGTTGTCCCATAATTTGTCAGTGCAGTCAATTGTTGATAGACATTTGGTTTATGTCTAGTTTATGGTTACTAGGAACAAAGCAACTACGAAGGTTTATAATAAAACTATATTGTTATATTTCTTTTTTTAACAAATGCCAAGATGTGGAATGTTTAACTTTAAAAAAACTGTAAAATTGAGTTCAAAAGGTTTGTACCTTTGCTTCTAAACCTTTCAGATAAGGCCAAGTTTAAAATGTTCATACCTATTTGCATGTCTATCGCTGTGTGTAAGAATCTCATTGGTTCTGCAGCCTTCTCAAACACAGTAAGGCTATTAAGTTCAGGGAATTATTGCAACTGGCCTAAATCATGTCAGTCTCATGCTGTCTGCTCTCCTGTCCTTATCTTGTCTTTTCAAGGCTTCTTCTGTTCTCTAAGGCCTTCCCATGTTTCTTGTTACCCAAGGACACTGACACCCTACAGACTTGGCCACTTCCTCCTTTAGTACTCTATCCATGTTATAATTGACACACCTGATAGGTGCCTCGTCCTACCTTTAAGAAGAGAAAGGAAAGAAAGCAAGGAACCTCACTACATCACCTCAAGTACATTGGAATTGACAACAAATGTTATCAAGCTTCCGAAGCTTAGGGAGTGGTCGGTTATCTCACGATCCAAACTGAAGTATGAAAGCAGCTTCTCTTTCAGCCTCTCTCTCTCTCTAAAAACTTCTCTCCTCATTAAAGTACCATTTGTAGAAAAATTCAGCATTCATATTTCTGAGAAATAAATGAAAAGATGGCACTAGCAAGAGATTACAAGTTTCCATTCCTTTCAAGTTTCATGCTTACAATTTAAGAACTTATAATCCAGGGGAGAAAAGAATTCCAAGGTTGCTTGGCCCCAGTTTACAGTAAAAAGCAGGAGTGTTCTAGAGATGCCCCAGGGAAGGCTACAAAAGTGTTCTAACTGGAAGAATGGGCACTCCCTCCCTTCCTGGGGCTGAAACCCAAGCAGCGCAAGGAACAGGTGCAGGAAGTCACTTTCCATCCTTCTTCTATCCTGTTCATCTTTCCTTTGCTAATCATCTATCAGTAGAAGCTGGGGCTTTTAGCTGTTTCCCTCCTCCAATAAATAAAGGTCACAGCTACAGAACGTGTCCATCTAAGACCTCATCAACCAGTGAGCACAGGTGCAGTGTTTTAAAGATCTATTGTATTTATGTGCTTATATTTATTATTTGTGTGTGTGCATGCACACACGGCACGGGATACGTGTGAAGATCAGAAGACAGCTTGTAGGAATCAGTTCTCTCTCTCTGAAATTTGGATCCCAGGGAGCAAATTCAGGTTGTTAGCTTTGGTGGCAGGTACCTTTACCCACTGAGCCATCTCATGGGCTCACAAGTAGAGTTTGAATACCCAATCCCAGTGCTTATATTGAGCTGAGTACCCCACTCCAAATGTCACAAGGAGGTTGTGTCTCATTTTTCAGTCTTGCACATTGTATTTTATGGAGACCTGACAGAGCTGCCTGATGTTCCCTAGATGGGCTCTGCTCTGTGTGACTGTTGCCAAAATCCTGCAAGCACTGAAGACTGGTTATTCTCAGTTTCAGTCACTCGAGAGCTGTCCAGAGCCTCCTTGCTAAAGATCTTGTGACTAACTCCTGCAGAGTCAGAAGAGGAAGGTGGGACTGAGATGGCTGAGTTGAAAGACAGGATTTCCTGTGGAAGCTCAGCTTGGGCCTCAGCAATTGGTGATTCAGCTCGTCCCTCCTGACTTGGATCATCAACCCACAAATCATGTGTTCCTTGAAGATATAGCCAGAGGGGATGGAAATCTGCTTGCCACATTACCACAGCCAGCATTGCCTTCCCCTGAGTGAGGTCTAAAGTGTTGCATCAGACACGTTTAGGGAAACACTTCTGAAAGAAAAAGGAGGAAAAGATTTCACTTTCAGCTTCTAAAGGAAGTAAGAATCCCAGGTCAATCTGAATGGGCAGCCTGAAGTTCCTCCTATTCTCGTTGCTAGGGTATCCGGGTGTGGCAGATTGGAAGTGGTGGTATGCTCTTTGACAAGCTTCCTGTGAATCTGAACTGGCCTGTGAGTATGAAAGAATGCCAAGTGATGAAGTGAATCTCTGCCACTTGTGGGTCTGGCCCTCACGAGGACAGGCAGGGCTGCTGTGTGAGAACCCAACTTACTGCCCTGCCTGAGAGGCCAGAGACAGCAGGGAGAGGAAGAGGGCCCCCGAGGAGACCAGCCTTCTGGCATCTACACTACTATAGTTTAAATAGGAACGCTCCCCCGACCCTCCCTGCCTCCTGCTCAGGCTTCAACACTTGTCCCCAGCTAGTGATGTTGTTTCGGGAAACTGAGGATGATTTGGGGCATGGGGCCTACCCAGCAGACATACAGCCAGAGGGGCGAGACTTCAGGATAGAGGGAGCAGGTCCCCTTCTGGCCCAGGTTCTCTTTCCTGATCCACCAAGGTGTGAGCAAGCCGCATCACATTTCCCACCGCCATGAACACGAATGGCTCCTACTGCCGCGAACACCACCATGCTTTCCTGTGTGAAGCTGTGAGTCAAAATGGATCCTTTCTCTTTTCAGCTGCTTCTGTTGGGTATTTTGTCCCCAGGGATACATCTGCCAAGGTCCCACTTCTCTGGAGCCATTAGCCCAGTCACTGTCTGAATTAGTCTGAGTGGGCCTTCTCAGCTCCATGTGGTACAGGGGAGTCTGTTAGTGATCCAGAGCCAGAAAACCAATTCTCAAACTGTGCATAGTGGTTGTTTCTCATTTTACCAAGTTTTAGAATTCAGTTGTACAGCAGCTAACTCCTAGAGCTCTAAGTAAGGACAAACTCTACAGACGCCTCTTAGAAGCTGTGCCTCCGCCTTTCATTAATTCTCAAGACCTCAGCTTTGTTCTTTTCTTGTGGTCTCCCTGTAGCCTCAGCTGGCCTGGAACTTGCTATGTAGACCAGCTAGCCTCAATCTCACAGACATCTACCTGCTTCTGCCTCCCGAGTGCTGGGATTAAAGGCCTGCACCACCATGTCTGGCTCCCAGCCCTGTTTTTTTATCTAGCTACTAATCCCCCATGTTTTGATCTCCTGGGACCAATTGGGTTTACAGGCGAGTTGAAACTTTCTTCTACTAGATATAATTACTGCAAGTGCATCAGAATAATAGAGCCCGGTTCTCTGTCCATCCTGGACATACTGTGACATGAGCTTTCCTGATTCTTATGGCTGCTATTTCAAAATTTAATTTAAAAATGATTGATAGATGAGGGTTAAGCTAGAGGGGAAAAATAACTCTGTTCAAAGTTACTCTTACTAGAATCGGAAAGGAAAGCAATCTTCAAGGGCAGCAAGCATGTGAGTAGCTATGGTGCTTTAATCCTTCCTTGTTTTTTCCTTTCATCATCCTCCTTCCCTCCCCGAGTGCTGATAACCTAAATCCTGTGCTACACTGCAAAATGTTCACAGTTATTAGTCTCTGTTAGGGCTATTTTCTCTTTCTGTTACTCAGCTAAAATTAGTATTGCTAGCTGGATCTGTAGTTAACTCAGCACACTGCTGCAGCTCCAAGTGAGATGCTGAGAACACCTTTTCAGCCTGGATCCCAGGGCATGCGAGGATGTGCTCTGCCGGGGCATCAGTATGATGTTCAGTGATGCGTGGTTGTTTCTATTCTAAGGGCCACATTTGACTGTTTATTGAGCAGCAAGAAACAGCCTAATTTTCACCTGCTAGCAAAATGAATGTGGGGAGATGCTTCTAGATTCCTGGCATTGATGTTTGTGAGCAGTAATCAGCTGAGTTTCAGTGTGGCTTACAGCAGACAGATGCTTACTATAGAATCTGACATCCTCAAATGGCTTTTTAAATTTGATCCACGCGCAAAAAGAACTTTACTTAGCTGGGTAAAAACAAGAAGAGTTTAGAAATTGATGTGTCAAGGTTCCCCTGTCCCGTTCACGGAGGAGTCTTTAGTGATTGTCTGATTCCCTCATATCCAGTCATAGGATATTTGTTAAAAGCCCAAGAGGAAATCAAGTTAGACTGAGGAAGACTTCAATAGGTAAGGACAAGTTGGAAGTTATAAAAAATGAGGATGACTGTATAATTTATTCTCCAAACTGGGACACTGAGAGTGACAGGAAGTACTTGTAATAATCACACTAAGACAACAGGTATAAGCTTGGAACATCCTAGGCAAACAGGGAGGCTGAGGGGAGAGGTTGAGTCAGGGGCTGAGGAGATAGCTCTGTCAGTAATATGCTTGCCAGTACATGCATGGTGTACTGAGTTCTGTGCCCAGAAGCTATATGAAAATCTGGTTATGCTGGCACATCTTTGTGTTCCCAGTTCAGGAGTGGCAGGGACAGGAAGATCCCTGGGCTCATAGGCCAGCCAGCCCAGTCTAATTGATGAGCCCCAGAGTCCCAGTGAGAGAGCCTAGCTCAGGAAACAAAGTGAGTAACTCCTGAGGAATGGTACCCAAGGTTGATGTTTGTCCTCATAAGCACTGACAAACATGCGCACCACACACACACACACACACACACACACACACACACACACACACACACAATCTCAAGTTAGATACCTTAAGTAATGGAGATTCACAGTCCTACACAACAGGAAGTTCAGAGTTTGGGTCGGCTTTGAGTCAGCTGAACCAGTTTGTTGTAATGTCTCCTCTCTGTCATCTAGGCCATTGCTGTGTCCCAAGACTGATTCTTCTCATGGCTGTGATGTCAGTAGCAATGGAACTGCCGTGCTTTCACTTTCAATCAGCAACAGAAAGAGTACTTCTGTCCCAGCATTCCATGTGAGAGTTTTGAGACTCCGACACTTGGGTCATAAACTTAACGACATATAACCTACACTGCCATGAAGAGGAGTGCCCAGACTGGCTTCATCATGTAAGAGATCACTGTTAGAGCTGTGAGGGGGTCAATTTCTCACAGTAGCTGGAACAATTTTCCACATTAAAAATCTGGATAAAGTGTGTGTGTGTGTGTGTGTGTGTGTATGTGAGAGAGAGAGAGAGGTGGGGGTGCAGGCTATGCTTCCATATAGGTCTGAGGACCTGAGTTCAGTCTGGGGATTCTCTCAAGGTGATAGAATAGAACTGAGTTGTCCTCTAACCTGCACAACCGTGTGACATGGCATGCACATTCCTATGTACTCATACATACTGAATTATATATGTTAAAACAAGAAGGTGGGAGTAAGTACTAAATAGGTGACTAAAAAAATGTCCATTCTATCAAAACAAACGTAAATTTAATCAAGTGACTTCTTTATGCTCTGGTAGTTGGGGCCTCTGGTGTCAATTCCTAGAGCAAAACCAGGGTTTTCACCTTTCATTCCCTTGAGGCCTTGGGCAAGCTGATTAAACTAGGTCTTATTTCTCTGATCAGAAATTGAGGATGAGAATAGTAACTTGGGTAACTGCTATGGGATTATAGAAGATGCCACTCTGCATGTGATTATGATGTCTATCATGAAGTACTTGCTTAATAAAAGTCAGTTTGATTGAGTGGTCATTAAGATGGTTCTTTAAAGGGTTTGTGATGATATGTATTTCTTCATAGTTTCCAGCTCATCCCGCATTCCCCGAGGCTGACCATGGGAACCACAATTTCTCTTCCCAAGGGAGATCATAGAAATTTTCATCTTCCCTGTCAGGTCTGTCTTGGTGCTGGCCGTAAAGAAATTCTCTAACTTATGCTACACAATGGTAGACCGTATGACATGGACACTCTGGAAGATTCTTCCCATTGCCTGCAGGGAGGAATGCGGCACAGACAGGCCAAGAACTCTGGAAGCAAACAGACTTTCCTGGTTTCCCCGCAGTCTATTTATTAGCATTTGATATGTAATAAAACCTTCATGAAAATACAAATGACAGGGTTTGAAAGCTTCTAGGCAACTAAATATGTGTGTGCTTTCAAGAAGATGAATGAGAAGGCATCTAGAGTTAAGAGTTTAGGGTACCCCATTGCCACAGAACTCTAACTCCTGTGCTTTGAACCCTCCCCATGATCCTGGGCTATCTGCCAGTTTTATTTGTACCCTTTACAGTATTGGGAAGTATAAGTATGGTGCTTCTCTGAATTCTGTGAGCCATTCTAGTAAATCAGCCAAGCCTGGGGACTGGCTACGTAACTTCAGTCCGTAGCAGTGGATGGGAACTTCCAAGGCCCAGAATTGTGACCGAGTCTGAAGTATAGGCAGTTAGGGTAACTGAACCCTCAATTCAGACTGAATTAAATTAGAGGACACCTACCTCACTTCAACTTCAGAATCGCTTGCTTGCTGCAGAGAAAAAAATGTTGGAACCTTCTGAGGTCATAGAAGGCTTTGTGTTGATTGTCGTGTGAGAGCAGGGAAAAAAATATAGTTTGTTTTATTCCAGACACACAGAGATGTTATCAGCAGTGCAGAAATGCATTTACTTGGTTGAGGGAGAAATAATAAAGACAGACAGTTGTAAGCTGAGGAAGGATGGGGTGAAGACTGTGCAGGAAGACGGAGGGAAGCCCAACTCGCAGCGAGGTAAAGTCAAGCTCCGGGAAAGTTAAGATGGGTGCTGTCCAAGGTGAGTCTGTCATCCTTAAATTCACTCCGCTGTAGCTTAGAGGACTGCCCCAACATTTTATGATCAAGAAATCCTCTCAAATTCAAGATAAATCCCTCTGGCTGTCACCTAAGCCCAGTTTATGTCTTCATGCAGGATAAAACATTAGGGTAGATTTTAGAGGCCTGGGAAGCTGAGATGGTGTCGAAGTGATGCTGCCGAAGAGATGCTGCACTGGAAAAGTGACAAGGCTTAGTGACATCGTTTCTTAGTGACAGGAGAAGGGGGAGTGTCAGATGTAGGCCTGTGATAGTGTGTGTGACAGATGAGGGAGACAATGGTATCTCTGACAAAGAGACAGAAGGAAGGGGTTGGCCTCCTAGATAAGGAGCTGGATTTATAAACGCGAGGCAGTGGGACTGCCAGGGCTTTCAGAGTGAAGTCAAAATGAGGCCACAGCAGAGGGGAAGACATTTTCTCCTCTTTGTCCTCTCCTACACAACAACAGGAAGAAAGTGAGCAGAGAGAGGAAGGTTGCAACAATGCAAACATCTAGAAACTTGTACGTATTCTGGTCAAGTTTGCTCACTGGAAATTAATCAAAATTAGGCATAATCTAGACCTACATTTGGTGTGAGCATGAGAGAGGATGAAATAGTGAGTGTCATCTTTTCTTTGCTTCCTGTGGGCTTTTGTAACAAAAGTGGAAAGGCAGAGAGATACCTCATAAGTCTGCTTTATAAATGTTGTCTGAACCATTGGCAACCACATGTGTCATGTACACATGTGCACAGTGTAGAGTTTGCCTTCCTGTCTTTCTCTATGAATTTTGGTATTAGACTCAGACGTTTTTATTCAAAATATACACACACACACACACACAATAGGCTCACACATTCAAAATGTATATACACACAATGTAGGACACGTAAGCATAGGGAAAGCTGCATTGCAGCAAGACCACCTAAAACATGGTGGACTGACACAGCAGCCAACTGTCCTTTGTTTGCAATGGTGTCTCCATATGATTACATATGATTAGCCCTGCAAAATTGTCTTTTCCCATCATACATCGCCTCCATGGCACATCCCCAGACACTATTTAAGGACAGAAAAGAGAAGTGAATCTTATTCTGCAAAATCCTGACTCAGTCCTGGAATTCTCTCTCTCTCTTTCTCTCTCTTTCTCTCTCTCACACACACACACACACACAAGCTAGTGAATGGTCCTCTTCTGTTAAAGTTTGCCTCTGAAACAAGCTGTCCAAACCCCCATCAGCCTTAAGATGTACACATCCACCCTTCTAGTGTATAACTGTGCTCTCTCATGAACTTCCATGAGAGAATTCTTTTCTTGTTTCTTTCAGTAATACTTTCTTTGATAGAAACAGAACCTGGAAGCCCCTTGTAGAGTTTCATTCTGGTCTGTGTCTGAGATTTCCCCAGCCTTCATTCATGAAATAGATTGATAGATGATAGGCAGATAAAAGATCCATATAATTTCCTTCCTTTTTCTTATTGTTGATTTCACTAAAAGGCAAGTTATCCAAATTCTGGTTATTTATTAATATAACTACTTTAAAAGTAAATTCTCAAAAATAAAATGCATTTCATTATAAAATGTTATTTGAGCTTTTAAATACTTAATTTCACTTGCTATACATATATAGAACTTGGTAATATTTTTTCCATTGCAAATACTAAAAATAAGTCTTTGTCTTTGAAATACTTTGATTTCAGAGTTGAAATGTGTACTTGCACTACTGTTACAAATGAAAATTCATAAGAGGATATATTCCACCAAAGACTAAAGAATTTTTTTCTGTTTTTGTTCTACCACCACACTTTAATTGTAAAACCAAATGTGGACTTTTCTAATGTAACTGTCTCATCTTCATTATCAAACTGATGACAAGAAGCATGTTTTTGGCAAACAATACTTGCTCAAATGATAATTGCACATGAATGAATACATCCATCATCCTTGACAAAAATCAGTCCAGAGACTTGTTTGTTCATGAGAAGTTTTGAATTATTATTTGTATTGATACAAAGTTATGGACATGATGAAGCAGCACTTTGTATTTGAAAATACATCTTTGCCTAATTTATTAACATGTTTAAGATTTTAATTCCTGCTCACCCACTTGACCTACTACTGTCCACTAGTCTCAATTATTAACAGCTTAAACTGACACTTAATAAGTATGTAAATAGGAAGCAACTTAACACAATACAGGTGTCTTCCTAAGTGCCAATTATATGCCTCAACATTCCCTTCAATTTGAATGTGTTAGTAAGAATCTAATTACACTGGTTTATAGCTGATGGAATTACAGAAGGAGAAGATTTCTCTCCTACATACTTATTAGACCTCAATAAGTGTTCCTTTGCAATCTGTTGCTATTCAATTACCAAGTAATAACTGTCTTAATGAATCTAATTGAAATGCTTCTTTCAGACTCCTATCACACCAAAAACGAGGCTTTGCTTGGAGTGATTCTTCTGCATTGAGCCTGACTTGTTCAGAAAAAAAGTCACTTCCCAAGGAAGATAATCATACTTGTGAAAGCCTATGTAGAATTTATCCATGTCTTCAAAGTTTGTATGTCATGAAACTTAAGCCCTGAATCAGTGTTATTATTCTAGGTTGTAGCTATGTGATCAATTACACCATCATTCCACATGCATTTTCCAATTTGATCTTTTCAAACCCCCTAAAAGGATATATATTAATAGCCCCATTGGACTGATTTAGAAAGCAAGTATAATTTGATTTTTGCAAGACAGCAAATTTGGATTGCTTATAGGCTAACAACTGGCAGAGATCATGATTTAATTATCAGCTCGTTTTTCCCTTCCTCTCCAAATCTACCACCCAGGTATACAAAAGGACCACAGAAGTGAAGATGTGAAATGAACACTAGCATTTATCTGATGACATTTCTGGTTCCTCGGGAAACTGAGGTTTCAAATTTAAAAAGAAACGTGCGACTGATATAAGTCTCCTGAGCCCCAGTCCTGGACATTTTTGTTGCGTTTTGTTTTGTTGTGAGATGGGGGTCTTGCTCTATAGCCCACGGTGACCTCAAATCAGGCTGGCCTCAAACTCCAGATCCTTATGCCTCAGCCTCCTCAAGTGCTGGGATTACAGACATCAGGTGTATCTATATACTTTGGTCTAAACTGTACTGCATTGTCTGAAAATTATGACATCTACAAACAGAACTCCTTAAGAAATGTGCTGTATGATACTCCCAATTTTACCTTCTGGCAAGTCTTCCCTTGAAGACATTTGGATCAACAATGGGATTGTGAAACGTCTTCATCTCTAAATGAGGTTTAGAGGTCCTTTGTTTGAAACAATTTGTAAAATGGCAGTTTAAAACATGCAATATGCTGATAACTGCCCCTTTTAATTCATAAATTTTGATCACTGGCCATTTGCGTGCATGCATGCATTCTGGTTACTCTCTGCCCTGCCCTTTCTTATTTATCTTCCACCTCTGCCAGCCCCTTTTCTTCCTCACTAAGCTCTTTTCCATGTTCATGAGTTATTGTTTTCTTTAGTGTCCCACACAGTTTAACTAGGACCACCTGTATGACCCTGAGTTTGAAACTAACCATCAGAGCCCGGTGGTCTCACCTGTGGCTGTGGAGAAGGCTACTCTGCCTTCTCCTCTCCCAGGATCTGTTAGTTCCCAATACGTCAGCAGCAAGAGATAGGGCCCCTTCTCCACTCAGTGCTGACCATTAGGAGGGCCTGACTCATGTGGGTCTAGTATCGATAGCCACAGCTGCTATGGTTTCATGGTTGTCATGATCCTATCTTCCTTAGCAGATGGCATCTAGATGCCTTTGTCTATATCTTCCAGCTCTTACTTTCTTACTGCTTCCTCTTTTGAAATGTTGTCTGAGCCTTAAGGGGTTGGAGTAAATGTCTTGTTTAGAGCTGAACCCCCAAATGTCCTTTATTCCCAGCATCTTTATTCTCATCTACAGCCACAAGTCTCTGCATTCACCTCCATTCGCTGCAAGGAAAAGCTTCTCTGATTAAAGCTGAGAGTAGCCTTTGTAGGAATAAATACAGATGTTTATTTTTTAAATATTTTGTTGAATTTTTAGGGATTTCATACCATACATCTTAATCATATTTAGCCTCCACTTCCCTAAATTCACCCCACATAACCCACCCACTGGACTTTGTGTTGTCATGTATATGAAGGCCTATCAAGTCAAGTTTGTATACTGAGATGTCCCTAATTGTGAATTCATCCACTGGAGCCTGTTCAGCCTATCTAGAGTCACTCCCTTCAAGAAGAAGAACTCTCTCTCACCTAGAATTGATCAGTTGCCAATAGTTCCTCACCAAAGTTGTGACCTCCTGTCCCCTCCCCCAGTTCTAAGCCGAGGTTTTGTCTTATCGATTTTGCATGGATCTTGTGTGTGCTGACATCATTGATGTAAGTTCATATGAGCAAAGTCCCAGGAGCTTGTAAAACTCTATTTCCTTATGGTCAAATACCTCCTCCCCTGGCTCTTACTATATTTCCGCTCCCCTGGCAACAATGGTTCCCGAGTGATGGCTGGGTGAAGTTTAATACAGGAGTCCTGTCCAGGTACCCGTACTCTGTAGTCTCATATTCTCTATACTCAGGCCAGTGGTGAACTTTTGTATTCCTTGCCCTCTGTTGCATGAGGAAGCTTGATTGAGGAGAGTTGAGAGATGCATTAGTGTTCTCTCTACCCCTTGTTCCACTGTGTTCCATGAACCTTAGGTGTAGAGGTTCCATTGTAGATGTGTCATGTAGAGCTGGGCAACTCACAAACACTTATTTCTCTCTGTGTGTGACCAATTGTGGAACTCTGTAATGGTCTCTGTGTGTTGCAAAAGGAGCTTCCTTGGTGAGTGATGACTGGCATAGTCTGTAAATATGAGGATGCATATTTAGTGTATGGTAAGACATTACTTTTGTCCAGGGATGTTACAGATTTAGGGTTTTCCCTGAGGTCTGTGACCTCTCCAGCTGTGTTGTGTTTGCCTATATTTACAGTACCACACATTAGTTCCTTCCCACTGAGTGAGCTTTATGTCCAATCAGGTAGCTGTTGATTGTCCCCAAGATAAAAGCACTGGTACTGCACCAATATGGTTTTCTGTGCCAATCATTGTTGTGGTTATTAGGCTTTAAAGCTGGAGTTGGATCACTGATTGATTTCGCTTAGCAACTTGCATAGTGCCCTTCAAAATTATGAAAGCTAGTCTTCAGGGAGGAGGCTTCCAGGTCAATTCCAGATCTATTGCTCCAAGTCCTGTGTCTGAAGGATGTCTTGTCTTCAGCAATAGGGTCTTACCTTCAAGTTCTGGGAGATAATCAGGGACTGTGTAAATAGCCTGTCTATTTTCTGGAGTCTCTTGGACTACTCTGTCCAACAACTTGAAGAGAGGTTTCTCCTGTTTGATACTGTTTCTTATAAAATAGCCTTCAGCTATACACTTGCACTCGTGTACAGATATTGTATGCAAACAGAGATATTTAGAAAGTGGTTTATTGCAATGTCAGTATTAGACTCCTTTTTATGGCCTAATACTTCTTTAATCTTGAATTTTGCTTGGAAGTATTAGGCATGGATTTCCTCTCCTTGAGCAGCCTCAAACCCAAAGTGGATGGTTACCTCCATAACAGATATGTCATTATTGTACCAATGAGCATATCATGCCTGGCACATTGGTACTGCAGTTCATAGACTTCACAGCTGGGTAAGACCACTGATGCTTTTGCATGTCTCCTCTCTCAGCAGCATGCATAGCACTACCTGTCATTATGAATGCTAGACAGCAGTGAAGAAGCTTCCAGTTCAATTCCAGCTTGATTTCTCTATATCATGCATCCAAGATATGCAATAATGTCTTCAACAATTGGGTTTTATCAACTAGTTCTAGTGGGAAACAAAGAGAAATGGCAAGAGCCTGTGTTGCTCTGGGGGCCTCTGGGACCTCACTGACCAACAACAGCTCCTGTGGACGTAACCCACATATGTGGGACACTGGGGGTTTTGTTAGGTGACCTTCACTTCTAAGACCAGCATTGCCTAGCCTTGTACAGTATCTGCCTTTAAACTCTCTTATGGCTTTTAGTTGGGTTACCAGATAGCAGATTTCCAAGTGCCCCCTCTCCCTGGGTTATTCACTCACCCCCTCCCAACCCCTCAACCCATCTGACTGTTTCCACACCCAGTCTCCCCCTCTCAACCCCACATTTTACCTATGTGTTAGTTCCTAACCTCACTGAATATTGACCCCCCCCACACACACATGCATTGTCCTTGATCATCATATATGAGAGAACATGTAGCATTTGTCTTTCTGGATTTGGGTCACTTTGATGTGATTTTTTCTAGTTTCATCTCTTTTCCTGCAGACTTCATGATTTTGTTGTTTTGTTGCTATTGCTGTTGTTTTGGGTTTCTGTTTGCATGTTTGTTTTAAGACAGAGTCTCACTTTGTAACTCTGGTTGGTCTGGAACTCACTATGTAGATCAGACTGGCCTCAATCTCATTGAGGTCTGATAGCCTCGGTCTCCTGGGTGCGAGGATTAAAGTTGTGCACCAGTGTGCCTGGCCTCATATATGTACCATAACCTCATTATCTATTCATCAGCTGATGGACATCTAGGCTGATTCCATTTTGTGTATGTTGTGATTGGGATATAGTGAACACTGATGTGCAAGTGTCTCTGTAGTAGGATATATATTGCTTAGGGGATATGCCCAAAGGTGTTATGGCAGGGTCATACGATAGATCTTTTTCTAGGTTTCTGAGGAACCTATAGCCTGATTTCCAAAGTTTATTACCAACAGGACATATAGGTTCCTTGCTCTCCACACCCATGCCAGCATTTGTTGTTATCTGTATCTTAGATGATAGCCTTTCTGACTGGGGAAAGCCAAACTGCCAAGGTAGCTTCAGTCACTCTTTCCCTGGTGGCTAACAATGCTGAGCACTTTTTACATGTTTACTAGTCATTTGGAATTTTGTAGAACTCTTTGTTTAGTTCCATAGCCAATCTTTTAATTGGGCTGTTCTTGGAGTTTAATTTTTTGAGTTCTTTGTTTAATCTAGTTGCTAATTCTCCATCAGATAGATAGGTGGAATAAATTTTCTCCTTTTTTGATGGGCTGCCTCTTCACTGGACTAGTTTTCTTTGCTGTACAGAAGCTTTTTAAAGACGTTTATGTGTATGAGCATTTTGCCTGCATATATGTAAGTATACCTATGTGTAAACTGTCCAGGGTCGGGGGCCAGAAAAGGGCAGTGGGCCCCTTGGAACTAGCATTAAGGATTCTGTTTCTTGTGGTCATCCACCAAGTCTTGCTCTTACAATCTTTTGTGCTCTCTTCTGCTATGACCCTGAGCCTTGTGGGTGGGCAAAAGTTTGATGTAGGTGCCTTATTCAGGTATAAGCAGCCTCTTGTTCTCCATGTTGGCCAGTTGTGGGTTTCTGTGTTAATCATCATCTGTTGCACAAGGAAACTTCTCTGGCGAGAGCTGAGAGATGCATTAATCAATGGTTACTAGGATAAGTCATTAGAGGTGGGTTTAATATGATAATTATTAGTAGAAAACTAGTATTAGTTTTCTATGCCTTGTGACTTTTCTAGCCTCAGGTTCCCAAGCCTGATATCAATGTCAGATTTGGACTCCATCCTAGGAAGTAGACCTTAAATCCAACCAGAGAGGGATTTGTTATTCCCATATTTGTGCCATTATTGCACTGCTGAGAATATCTTGTCAGAGCACTTGTTATTGTAGTCTCAAGATTGACGACTGGGTAAAGTTGATGGTTATTTTTTTCCTTCCATTAGTAGGTGTGGCACCTCCCAACACTATGAACACTATCCAGTAGATATGAGGCTCTGAAGTCAAAACCAGCTTGATTTCTCTTTGTTCTACAGGTTTTGGTGGCTAATGTGAATGGGATTATTGACTTGATTTCTTTTTCTGTTTGTTTATATTTGGTATATAGGAAGGTTACTGATTTTTGTGTGATAATTTTGTATCCTGCTACTTTGCTGAAGGTATTTATCAGCTCTAACAATTTTGGGGTGGCATCTTTTGTGTCTCTTATGTACACGATCATATTATCCTCAATAAAGGTATACTTTAACTTCTTCCTTTCTGATCTGTTTCTTTCTTCTTCTTCTTTTCTTTTTTTTTTTCTTTTTGGACAGGTTCTAACTGTGTGGCCCTAGCTGACTTGGAATTTCCTATGTAGACTTGACTGGCCTTAAATGCACAGAGATCTACCTGCCTCTGCCTCCCAAGTTCTGGAATTAAAGGCAGGTAGTCATTTATGTAATGTAACTCACAGGTTGGCTCACAGTTAAGACTGCTGATACCTTTTCTCTTCTGATAGCCTGCCTAGCATCTTGTGGCATTAGGAAAGCTGGGAGTCAGGGAAGAAGCTTCTGGTTCAGTGCCAGTTTGATTTCTCCAAATCCTGTGACCAAAGTGTGTAGTGTCTTCAGTAACAGGGCCTTACCCTCAAGTTCTTAAAGGCAACCCAGTGAAGTGCAGGAGTTTGTATTGTTCGGAAGTCTCTTGGAACCCACAACTCAAAGGGAGGTATCCTACACCTGGGATTGGGCTTTTTGTTTGATGGTCTGTGACTTCTTGGAGGTACACTACCCATGTGAAGTAATTACTTCTAACTGAACTATTATACATATATATACACACACTTATATGCATATATTTCTTTAGAAGGCTTACAAAATAGATTTCCATTTCCATATGGCTTTTTCAGACTTCCTTAATGTTTGTCATCCCTCCTCCAATCTCCTGTTTTACTCTCCTGTCCTTACACCCACTTAATTCCACCCTACATTGTTCCCCCGTTCCGTTCCTCTTCATAGCATCTGTCTTCTACTAACCCCTCCTTTAACCACTTTCTCCTCTCCTTTCCCAGTGATTTCTGTCTGTTTTTCTGGAATACTTTCTTCTATCCTTTCACTCTGAGGTGGTGTCTATCCTTGAACGTGAAATATGTTTTTTACAGACAACAAAAAAGATGGATTTTGCTTTATAAACCATTCAGCTTTGTATTTTGATTGGACAACTGAGGGAATTAATATTTAAAGTTGTTTTTGAGAGATGTGCATTGATTACTACCGTTAAGTGTTTTGTGCTGTCAGAGTTCTTATTTCTACTGTGTACACCAGTTATTCTAGTGTTATTTTTTTTTCTTCCTGTAACATCTAGTTATTCTTATTCCTTTCCTCAATTCTAAGTATTCCTTCCAGTATTCTTTGTAGGGCTGGTTTTGTGGACAAGAAGTCCTTTAGTGTATTTATTCCATAGAACATTTTTATTTCTCCTTAAACTATGGCAGACAGTTTTGCTGAATAAATTAGTCTCGATTGGCATCTGTGGTCTTTTAGGACTTGAAGTACCTTCTCCAAGCCCTTCTGACTATTAAAGTTTCCATTAAGATCAGTTATTATTCCAATGGACTTGTCTTTATATGTGACTTGTGACTTGTCTCTTGCAGCTTGCAATGCTCCCTTTTTGTTTTGTATATTTAATGTTTTAATTTCAGTATGATGTGGGGAGTTTCTTTTCTAGTCCTCTCTATCAGATGTTCTGTGTGTCTCTTGTATTTTAATGGACATTTCTTTTTTCAGTTTTGGGAAAGTTTCTTCTATGATTCTATTGAAGGTCTGTTGTATGCCTTTGGCCTAGAATTCTTCTCCTTCTAAGCCCATGATTGATAGATTTGGTCTTTCCTCGACTTCCCAAATTTCCTGCACATTCCATCCATAAGGGTTTTAAACTTAGCATTTTCTTAGGTTGAGTAGTCCAATTGTTGTACCTTGTCTTCAAGTCCTGATATTCCATCTTCTATGTAATTTTGTTGTAAAAGTTTCTACTTTATATTTTGATTAGGTTGTTGAATTTTTCATCTTCCTATCAGCTTGGGTTTTCTTCGTTATATCAATCTCTTTGTTGAATTCATTTTTCATGTTCTGAATTGTTTTCATTATTTCATTCAATCTTTTGTTTGTGTTTTCTTGAACTCCAGTCAAGATTTTATTTCTGTCTTCATTGAATTTATTCAGATTTTTGTTTCCTTTTAAAACTCCTTGAACTCTGAACATTTTTATAATTATTCTTTGTTTTGTGATGAGGCCTGTGTGTCTGAAGCTGGGTTGTTGGCTGTATATTTTATATGAGTTTCTAGTCTACCGATGTTGAGTGGGGATTTGGTTCTGTATTTTTTTGTTATGCTATCTTGTCTATCTTAGATCAGGCAGGAAATGCTTAAAGCTGAATCTTTCAAATACTCAGTGCTGATTTGTGAGTGGGGAGACAGGAATGTTTCCAATTTGGTGGCTACCAGAGGAACACACAGAGCCCATGAACACCTTTTCTGTCATAGAAAGTTTTTATTTCCTCTTCACTTATAAAACATAGCTTTGCTGGGTATACTTTTCTCAGTTGGCAGTGAAAATCATTCAGAGCTTGAAATACATCTTACTACACCCATTTGGCTTTAAAATTTTCGGTCAAGCAATCAGTCATTATTTGAATGGGCCTGTCGTTACATGTGACTAGGCTTTTCTTTCCTGAAGCATTCATACTTTCTTTATTTTGTGCTTTTAGTGTTTTATGCATGTGTCATGGGAATTTCTTTTCTGTTCCTGTTTATTTGTTGTTGGAGGCCCTTAATACCTGCATGGACATTTCTTTCTTGAAATTTGGGGAATTTTCTTTTATTATTTTATCGAAAATATTTTCTATGCCTTTACCTGGAATTCTTCTCCATCTCGTATGCCCATAATTTATAGATCTGATCTTTTCATGGTGTTCCAAAGATCCTGCATGATCCGTTTGTGCATTTTTTAAAAAGTTATTTTGTTTGAGTGTATGGTCCAGTTCCTCTACCTTGTCTCCATGTCCTGACAGTCTATCTTCTGCATAGTTCACTATACTGTTGGTGAAGCTTTCCACTGAGGTTTTTTTAGGCTAATTGAAATTTTCCTTTCCAGAATCATTTCTATTGGGGTTTCCTTCAGTATTTCTGCCTCTTTATCGAATTCTGTGTTCATATCCTGAACTGACTTCTTATTTCATTCAGCTAATATTTGAGGGTGGGGGTTCAGTCAGCTCATTCCTATTCTCTCTCAGTTCATTCAGGTCTTTGTGTCCTCTTTAAATTCTTTAAACTCTTTGAACATTTTTGTAATTGTTCTTTTAATTCCCTACGTTCATCTAAGTCATTCTCCTTGGATTAGTGTTTTGGTTGAGGGCATATTGTCTTTGGTTTTCTTACTGCTTATGTTTTCCCTATGAAATCTGGGCACCTAGAGCTAGGCTTCAGTTGTGTCTTTTACTGTGTGTTTTCAGTCCACTGGGCTGGAGCCTTAACTTGGTTGCCAAACTGGACTGCTTTGGGGAGACTGGTCTGCACCAGGCTAGGCTGCCTGTGGCAGTTCCACTAGAAGAGTCTACAAGGGCGGTGGCTGAATCATAGGGAGTGGGGATGGAGGGATTACTTGTCTGAATCCACACCAGGCCAGGGTGGGCCACGTGTCATAAGGAAGAAATAGAAAACACAGAAATGAAATTGATTCAAAACCAGGTGAAACTTTCATGATTTTAACGATTTCTGAGCTTGTCCATGGAATTTGCAAAGACTTTAGATTCAACTAAATGACCTAAAAGAAATAAAAATACTTCATACAAATGAGTAGGTTGTGAAGAGTTCCTTGCGATCTGTGCAGGCTTTGTTTTTGACCACGGCCCTGTCTCAACAGTGGCTGTCTCTCTGCTCCATAATAACCAGAGGTTCTTGTCCTCTATGCTGTATGTTTCCCATTTAACCTGGCATATCTGTGATCTCTCTTTCTAAATTCAAGGGTTTGAGAATCCTTGTACATTCACTCAGTTTTGAAAGAGTAATGGACCTTGTTCCTACTCTATTAAAAGAATACCAAAAATACAGACTGCTAATACTCTACAACCTTGTTTCTATTAAAGGAAAGCCATACACTAGAAACAAGTCATTCACCTTCACGAGGACATCTCACGTTTACCCAGCTCATTTCCCCAGCAGTGTTCGAGTTGCATCAGGGTGTAGAGCACTATACTAGCTTCTTAGCCTCAAGAACTCTCAGGTGGAAATCTGCAGCCCATCATTTTTGTAGAGCTCCCAGGAATGCCCTTGTAATGATGAGCATGGAAAATTCAAATTAGGAAACTAAGAACACACAGAGGAGAAAGCAGAGTTTAACTTAATCTTGTTCTTTCTAAACATGAAATACTCAGCACAAAGCTCTATGACCATCCAGAAGGAAGAATCAAGACCTGAGAGAGAGAGATTTGCAGAACATAAATTCTCAAAGCAATGATAACAGCAACGAAAAATGACAAGAGCCTGAGTTCCCATCTCCAGCATGCATTTAAGAAGCTGGCGGAGGTCCCACGGGAACCTGTATCCCCAGCACTGTGGGAGGCAGAGAAAAGAGGGTCACTGGGGCTTGCGTGCTACCAGCCTAGATTCAGATTCAGGAAGAGACCCTGTCTCAAGAGAATAAGATAGAGAGTGATAGAGCAAGACACCTGATTTCCTCCTCGGGAATCTATGTGCCCACAAAAGTCCATGCAGTTGCACACATGTATGCATATATACCGTACCACACATACTACACACACAGTTGCACACATGTATGCATATATACCGTACCACACATAATACACACACTCACGACTACTTACTTGTAAATGAGTTTTTTAAGGTGTAGGATGTGATCAGTTTTTGAAGTGTTGGCTTCACTTTATAAGCCTTACTGGAAGGCCCTACTCTTACATTCAAAGCAGATATATTCATTGGGCTTTGCCTGTTGTATGTGGGCAGGCTTGGTCCCTTTGTCAGGGCTTCGCGATGGCTCTTACAGCTAGAGTCCTGGAGAGTTTCACTTTTTACTTTCTCCTACCCATCATTTCTCCCTCCTTCCCCCATCTTCACCTGATTCTTCCTTTTCTTCTCCTTTTTCTCTTCTTGAAAGACAGTCTCTCTACGTATCCCAGGCTGGCCTCGAACTCATCATCCTCTTGCTTCAGCCCCCAAGTGCTAGGACTGGCCAGTGTTGGGTACTTCCCCCCATATTTGGTTCAAACAATTGGTGTAGATAGAGCTGAATCCACAGTCTGGGTTTCAGATCTTTAGGATCTTGATTTCTGTGAGCAGTAGAGAAGCAGTCATCATGGGCTGTGATGAAAGACGGCAGTGTTGAGAAGCCCAGTGCACACAAGACTGAAGGTGGAGGAGCTCTTGTTTATTCAGTACGTATTTCCTGAGAATCCAGTGCGTTCCAGAGGACACAGCCATAGATGAGACAAAGCCCTCCTTCTGTAGAACACACGTGGTGCTTGGAGATGCCAGATGGCTAATATCCCAATAAATGAGAGCATATTTGCTAGAGATGTGTGCTAGAAAGTTGGTGAACAGGACTATAAGCTTGAATGTAAAGAGTCATTTTAAGAAGGGAAGGTCCCCTGTAAGGTGGTTCCTTTTGAGTTGAGACTTTACAAGCTGTGACTCTCTAAATCAATAATTTCATTTGTAAACGTACCCATATCCTAGGTTATTGCAAAGATAAAGGATAATAAAACATATAAAGTAGTCAGCAATTGGTAGTTTTTATACTGCCCTAGGGTGTGTATCCAGAAATGTCAAAGTCATCCTGCCTGAGCAATATCAGCACAGCTGTTTGTCTCAGCACTGTTCCAATAGTCAAGTTATGGAACCAACATAGATCCCCATCAGTGAATGAGCCGACAGAGAAAATGGGGTACATGTACACAATGGAGTTTCATTCAACCAAAAATAAGAATGAAATTGTCATTTGGAAGAAAATAATGAAACTAGAGATCATCTTGGAAGGTAAAATAAGTGAGTCTTATAAAGACAAATATTGTGTTTTCTGTCCCATGTGGATTTTAGGGGAGAGAAAGCCATGAAAGTAAAGGAGGCTATGGGGGTGCTGAAAATGGAGAGGGGCAGTGTAGATGGTAAGAAGGGCAGCAGAGAGGATGGATGTGCTCAGAGTATATTATATGTGCGTGGATGGCAAAATGAAACTCATTGTTTTGTATAACTAACACTAGCAAAAATACTGAGGTATTAGTGTCATCGGCAGCGTAATGTGTCATTTGGAATAGGCATCAGAAACTGGCAAGAAGACATTGCCTTTGGGCTGGTCTAAGTCAAGTTTACTAGAGAATTTATAAAACTGCAGGGTGTAGAAAAATAAGGTGGGGAACGTTCTAGCTGTGGCCTAGTAAGTGCAGAGAGCAACAACTGGCTTTAGACTCCAAAGAGGAAAAAACCCTGGCTCTGGCAGGTGGGGGACGGGGGAAGCTGTGCAGTGTGCAGCTGACTAAGCTGACACCTTCAGCCTCAGCCTTAGAACTCTGAGAGTCTACCAGCTTCAGGACTAGTTTGGCACTCTGGGGCCTGGGGGTTGCAATGCCATGTCGCTTTTGGTGTCTGCCATCAATAGGCTGGTCGTCAAGAGTGGAACCAATATGAACACACAGAATATGATGACTGTGTGGAAAATCATAAGAATTATAGGAAGCATGCAGATAAAGACCCACAAATTCTGTGGAGGGTGACAGATTGCTTCCTGGAGAGAGTAATGTATTTTACTCAAAGACACTTTGGCATGATTCAAATTAATTATTCGGGGGGGCGGGCAGGCACAGGAATGGGTCTGAAAAGCTGTCATTTTATAAAAAGTCTGCACCTATCTGCTTTAGCCAAATAGCAGCAGATACTACAGAGGCTCCCTCCCTGGGACCCTTACCTACCTAGGAAAGCTTTATCCACAGGGAGGAGTGTTGGGCTCTGATGCTGGCCCAGACAAAGGTTGGCTCCTCCTCTTCCAGGTGATCTTATGAAGACTGACTTTTGCATCACAAGACTGCCTTTAACTCCCAAGCTGATCCCCTCTTGAACTTTCTGTGACTTGTGCAGCCTTCCTCCCATCTCTGCAAGTCTCAAGCAACCATTACTTGGGACAGCAAGGTATTATAGGAACTTAAAACTTCTGACTCTTCCTTTGAGTCTTATGCTTTGTATGTAGCTGTCTGTGTATGTACAGATAATACATTTTGTTTTGTTTTTCTTCTGTTAATCTCTCTATGGCCAGTTCATTTTATAGACTAACATTAAAACTTCAGAGTGAAAGGAGAAATGTAATATTTTCCTACACAACATATGGGAGGAGTTATGAGAAGGGAGATGGTGTTTTTCTGGAACCTTACAAAAGAGAGAGGCAAGGTGGTGCCTTGGAGAAGACATGTCAGTAGAAGGAATGAAAGCCAAGGCAGGAACTCAGGGTAGGAATCTGAAGGTTAGGAACTGAAGTTGAAACCACGGCAGAATGCTGCTTACTGGATTGTTCAACTACCTTTCTTATACAGTCTGCTTACCTGCCTAAGGATTGCACCACCCACAGTAGGCTGTGCTGCTCTGTATCAGTTATCAATCAAGAAAATTCCCCACAGACCAATTTGATGGACACAGTTCCTCAGCTGAGGTTTCCTCTACCCAGGTGTTCTCTTTAGTTTTTGTCACAAACTAAGTAGCATACATGATAATTTACATTTCCCAGTCTCTAACTCAGCCTTGTCCAGGGATCACTTGACAGGTTGGGTAATGATTGGAAACAAAACAAAACAAAATGATCTTGTAGCAAAAACTATTTCCTTTATTCTGTAACTCAGTTCTCTTACTTTTTCTCTTTTTCACTAAGAATCAGGGTCAGAATGCACAACGCAGCAGGAGGAAGGGACATGACCTTGCCCTTTGTCCTTCCAAGAACAGAAGCTTTCAGTGAGTAACTGACTCATCCCTCAGCTAATGTATCCAACCTGCGCCTATCTGAGACAGGTGATTCTTGTTTACAGGACATAACACTGTTCAAATGCCATTTGGTTATCAACCCAGAGGTCCTTCCTCTGCAGGGGACTGAAATAAGCACTCAGAAACTGCCTTTGCTAAAAACCATTAACTCCTCCCTTGGGCTCACAAGGGAATTAAAAGCAGGATGAAAACCCAACATTCCCTGTCTTCATTTTCTGTTTGTCTCCTTTATTGCAACTGAAGTCACAGGGATAAATCATGTTCTTTAGTCACCTTGGAATCCAAGAGCTGCAGAATCCCATGGGATAGACTCCCCCACCTCCATAAGGGCTTTTACACATGGTGGTAAGACCACACCTTGGAGCAAAATTAATCATTTCCTGAGGACGAGATTGATCCCCTTTAGCCAGGACAAGGACTTCTGTAGATGATCTTGCACAGCCAGAACTGACACAGTGAGGATCCAGACCGCGCCCTGACCAGGACAGCCTAGCTGCATTCTCCTGCCCATACCCACTCCAATGCTGCTTCTGTTTAAACCTAGATCTCATGGCAGCGTCCTGGAAGGTGGACTTGGTGTCTGGACCTCTTCATCTGTCCTCTTACACCGACTAAAGTTCCCTTCTCTCTTCTTCACTCTTACCTCTTTCTTTCATGAGTGTGCTGAGCCCAGCTTGTTGGGACTTACAGAGCCCCAGAAGAACTCCAGTTTCAGGCTGACCCTGCCTCAGGAAAGCTTCAAAAAATGTCTTGATCTTTTCTGGAAGTTTTCTTTTTCATTTTGTTTTTCTCTTTCAGTGCATGGGCTAGAATCCTGGGCCTCACACATGTTAAGCAATGGCTATCAGTGCGGTGTACATCCACCTGGATTTTTTTATTTTTGTTCTTCACTCACCATGGAATCCCAGTTAAAGTAGAAACAGCAAGCTCGGTGCATTCTCACTGGGTCTGTAAGTGTGCTCATTGGCTCAGCAGTAGATGCTTAACGCATGACCACGTGATGAAGGACTCATTCTGCTGCTAAGAAGTTCCTGCATTTGATGTATTCCAGGTGCCATGCTAGGGGCTCCCACAAGCCTAGCCCCACTGCAGGGAGAAATAAGACCATGGTCATTTCTCTACAAGGATATATTTTCCTTAGTCATGCATACAGTTGTCTATTATATCTCAGGACAAACAAGAACTCAGCAATCTGACTGGGGTCCCCGAGATACCTATAGGCTGGGGCATCATGTGGAGTTCCAGCTTTATAGAGCAGCTGTGGCTCATCTGTCTACTGGGAGACTCTTCCTCCATCTCATAGCTAGGACCCAGGGATGATGACGTCAGACTCTTCTAGACTCAGGAAATTTCATGCTTCTGTTTCTGCTTGGTTAACCCTTCAGTCAGCAGGGCACCCTCCTGCGTATTCATTTTCTTCAACTGAGCCTTATCAAAGCTACCGATTGCCTCCATGTCCAACTTGTCTGCCATTTTTTTCAAAGCAACTCATGACCTTGTTCTCTGAGCCTAGGTTCCTTGTGCTCCCACTTGGGCTGCAGGTGCTCCCACTTGAGGTCCTTGTGCTTCCAATTGGTCTCTTAATGTTCTCATTCAAGGTTCTGTTGTTCCCATTTAGAGTCCCCCCAATGTTCCCACCTAGGCCCCCAATGCTCCTACCTGGACTTCTGGTGCTCCCACTTCAGGACCTGGTTGTCTTACCTGAACTTTCAGCAAGGTACCTATGTTGACCATCTTTTAACCTCCAGGCACTAGCAGACTGTATATCTTGTCCATCCAACATTCATTTGAATAAGCATTAAATCATTAAATGAACAATCCTGTCTTGTAAGCATGATTTACAGAAATGTCTGGAAGGAATGCAATCCCATCACTGAGACTGCATTGGGAGGGACCTAGCATTTAAGACTGAGGAGGTTGGGCTTTTGTTATACTTACTGGATTGGCTGTAGAGGACTGAAGGGTCTTAAGTAATCAGGGAGTGATTGAGTGATAAAGGATGTTTTAGAAGGACCATTCTGTTGATTGTATAGAAGATAGACTGCTGTGAAGTGGAGCTAAGTCTTCATTGTTTTCAAAATCGCCAGTGGATATTTCACTGCATAAAGGACTTAAAATTCGAATGCACGTGCAGCTATCTTAATTCTATTAGTTATTAATATAAACATACTTTGTCCACCTTCCATGGATAAGGGTGTAGTTTCAAAAGACAGTGTGTCCTCATGAGACCAGTACATGTCAACATGCTCTATTATTTATCATTTCAACAAAGAACAAAGTCATGAGGAGCACCCAGATCCTTGATGGCCAACAAGACTGTCTTCAGATTAAGAAAGGGAGCTGTTCCCATTTCCATCTTCTAGCATCCCTTGGAGAGACAGAATTCTTCGATTTTTTTTTTTTTGCAGCCTCTAAAGTGTTCAACATCAAACGTGGATGATTTTAAGATCTGAAGGTTAAGCTTGTGAAAGACCTTGGTGTTCCCATCACCTTGGGAGTAGCTGGCACTACTGGTCACACCTTCACATACTGTTTGGTCAAATACTGAGTTTTCTCAGTCAGCACTAACTGCACAGCAGCATCTCGTGGAGAGCATTTCAAGATACCAATGCCGGGGCCACCCAGGGATGTGATTTACTCAATTGAATTGTTCTAGGATTTGGCTCAACAAAGACATTTAAAAAAATCTCCCTAAGTGATTCAAATATCTAACCAGGATTGAAAAAAATCACTAATATAAAACAGAGTATATGGGTCTGGAGACATGACTCAGTGACTAGAAGCACTGGTTGATCTTGCAGAGGACCCAGGTTTGATTCCCAGCATCCATGTGGCAGTTAACAACCATCTGTAACTCCAGTTGCAAAGGATATGACGCCCTCTTCTGACTTTTGTGGGCATGACACAACATGCGTACACACAGGCTGTACACTCATACACTATAAACAATAAAATTTTGTTTTAAAAAAGTTACAAAACAAATTATAGTAAAGAAGATAGATGGTAGGAGTGAGTGATGCCCCACCTTGTCTGTTCCCATTAGCCCAGCCACCATGAGCATGGTGGGCCACCTTAGGTTGCTCTCAACTGGAAGAAAGACGCTGGTCAACTGTGAGACAGGAAGGACATTGTTCTTTTCACTCATGGAAGGTCTAATATGAGTCTTCAAAGCTAGTTTAGCAACTCTACAAAGCCAACAAGGACTGGAGGACTTTGCATCTCTTCACTTGATTTCTCCCATTCTGCCTTCACAGTACCAAGAATTGTCAGGGAGATGGCTCAGAGATAAGATGCCTGTCATGTAAGTGTGAGGACCTGAGTTTGGATCCCCAGCACCCATGATAAAAGTGGAATGCTGTTGTGCACATCTGCAACCCTGGTGCTGAATGGCATGTGGGATGGGGTCATAAGTTGGATCCCTGAAGCTAGTCTAACCCAAAGGTGAACTTTAGGTTCAGTGAAAGACCTAGGTCTCATAAAACAAGGCAGAGAAATGATGGAGGAAGACACTGAGTGTCAAACTCTGGCTTCCATATGAACATATATTCTCATATGCACGTGTGCACATATGTGAACAAGAACACCCCCCCCACACACACATGCATCCAAATAGTACCAGGAGAATGGCTGCTGACCCAAGAACTTTGTGTCATATGCCACTACCCCAAAGTGAGGAGTTCCCGTCGTAGACTCTCTTTTCATCAGTGAACAGAACCTTCCCTCAAACCCTTTCAGAGTTTCACTCAGGTTCTACTGACCTGAACTGGATCGTATAGCCATGTCCTTGGTGTATGAGAGACTAGAAAATGACATTCTGGGTTTTCAGCTCCTGTCTGGGGAGATAGAGGAAGGTGGATGGATGGTAAACACATAGAAAACTCCCTGTACTGATCTTCTACCCATCTCCTCATCCCCGTCTACATGTAGATACGGAGACACACCCGATAAGACCATCTCATACTTCCCTGTCTTGTGGCCATGCCCCTCTTACTTTCTGTTATTACTGTCTCTAAAGTCCACATTTACACATTTTATGCCAACCTCAGGTGTTTATCCTTCACTAAATTTCTGTTGCATAGATCATAAAGCACACATACTGATGTGCTCTATTGACTAACACGGGACCATGCCACATAATATAACAATTCTTTTAAGTGCATTCAGGTCTCCTAACTTCTTTCAAGTCTTCCTCTCACTCGATTCCCTTTCTGCTTCCTTTAACTTGTATCAAAGAATCCAGTTAAAGGTTTTCCTAGCCAACCTCATACTTTCTTTTGGATGGCAGGGGGTAATTTTCATGAAGTAAAAGTCCTCTAAGTACTTTTCTACCTCAGCTAATTGCTTTTTCTGAGAGTCTTCTGGGTCCCCTGATATTTCCACTAATTTTTTAAAGACCTTCAGTCTTTTCCCACTTTCTTAACAAAAGCCTGCAATTAATTGTTTCTTTCGGAGCTTCTGGAAAGTACGTTGTCCCCTGAAGGAAATGCAAGACTTGGAATGATGTTTTGCCTTTTCAAACATGTCCCATTTCTGCAAGATTTATATCCAAACTATGGAAGGTTTGGAGCCTCAGACTGGGGCAGAACTTATACTCCAGAGAGGCCCATCTTAACTAATTTTTATCTCAACCTCCAAGAGTTTTTTTTTTTCCACAAAGCTCTAAAATTAAATCAATTTTCCAAGGATTGTTGTTGTATTATATTGTTGTGTTTAAGAATCGTAACTCTTTGCTATGTTTTAATCAAGTTTCAAAACCAAATACTTGTTAGGAACATTTATGCTGGAATGACCTTATAGATTTCTCTCATTGTTAAGATAAATAATTATGTCTCTTGTAAATAACTCCCAGATTATATGGTTATCTGAATGAGGTAAAAAAGAAGCAAAAAAAAAAAATATATATATATAATATATATATATATATAATATATATATATAAAAGACAAAGCCAATTAGAAGACTGAAAATGAAAGTGTCTCGTGGTCAGCACCACTGTGAGCAAGGGTTTGGAACTGTTAGAGCAGGGTTTGTCCAGGTGCCTACCGCTGAATGTAAGACTCGGAGCAGCAGGGGCCTCACAAAGCTGAAACCAGTGTTTTTCAGTGTGCCAGCATTAGGAAAATGCTGCTCATTCCTGGGCAACAGTATACCAATCTAAAATCAATAGACTCGCCGGTTTTCATCACTAGGTTCTGGTTGACAGTGGACTGTTTCCTTCATGGTGACTCTCTCACCCTTACATCCCTAGGCTCATTTTCAGAGAGCAAGTTCTCCTACCTCACTGTCTTGGTCACTTACATTCTTACATGAGTTAGGACAGCAGAAAGACAGAAAGACAGGTCGGTCTTCTTGCCTCTGTTCCCGCCATGCTCGGATCGCAGGTTACCAGAGTGTACCACGTGCCTGGCTTACCCAACCTCTTTTATTTTCACGTGTTTTAGAGTCCTTGCATCCCCGGCTGAGTAAGAAATGCCTATTTAGACACTGTAGCAGCCTGAGGACAGGAATGTGGAGGGTTGCATGTCAGCCCCCTTGAACAGACTGAATCTTTCAGGAGTTTGTTTTCAGTGAACAGAGATTTCGTCTTTTCTTAAGACCAGTCAACTAAATAAAGTCGGTTTTCTCCAGAGTATCTATCTTTTTTCTTAAAATAAACAGAATAACAGGCAGAAAAAAATTGAAAAATACATATTTGAATGATGTTCTAAAAATATTTGTTTAAATAATTATAACCTGTTTTAATATTTTTCTCTATTTCTTTCTAGACTTTCATATTTGTGTTTATATTACATATATCAACAAAATGTTTAAAATAGGGGCTGGAGAGATGGCTCAGCAGTTCAAAGCACTGGTTGCTCTGACAGAGAACCTGGGATCAGTTCCCAGAAACCACATGGGGGCTAACAACCATCTGTAAGTCCAGTCACAAGGGATCTGACGCTCTTTCTGGCCTCTGTGGGCACTGTACAACACGGGTGCACTTATATATATGTAGGCACTTACATATATATATATACTCATACCCATAGAAAATAATTTTTTAAATGTTTAAAATAATTTGAATTCTATTGCATGCTTCAGTTTTAGTGCCTTGCCATTTTCATTTATTTATGACACATTCTTACATAAGTTGAGCAAACATCATGACACAATCCTCTGTGGAGGTGAGCTCCATGGGTAACTAGAAATAATAGTTCACTAAAAGTCCTAGAAATCTAATGGGCATCTTTAACCTGTATAGGCTAGCACACTTAAAATCTTAATTTTATGGATCACACACATATTCACCAACCAGAATCTAAGTGTCCAGACCCAGTGAACGACTGTCCGCCAACCCAAGATGTCATGGACTTTGGGGCCTAGCTATATCCCAAGTAATACTTGTTTGAATTTACAAAAATAGTCCAGACATTCCATTCCTTTCCTGCATTCTCAAGCTGTCCCCACACCTGTGGAATGCTCCTTTGAGAGGGGCAAGAGGATGCTGTAAGCCTTTGGTTGGGGAATCTGATTTCCAAATGTAAATGCTAATGAGGGGTATTAGCTTTTGTCCCCTCCCCCATATGGGGTATATGCTTCCACAATGCTTATTGGCATTAGAAATTCAATTGTCTGTCCAGGCCCTGCCACCTAAAAGAGAATGAGACTCAGATTTGTTTTCTGCCTCCCAGAAAACTAGGCAGCTCAAAAGATCAGAAAACAACTAACTCTCAATATGCAACCTCAGCTCAATATGAAAAATTCCAAAATAAGAAATCAATGCCCCCCTAAGGGACCCTCTGACAGTCTGAGGATGTAAATCTGGCAGGGTGCCCAGAACATCAGATGGGTACAGTTTGACACATTAGGCCCACTCCTTGTGGCACTGTTAAATTCATCCTGTTTGGTTATCTTCCACCTATCCAAAGTGAATCCAGTTCATGGATTTTCTTTTCTAATAATTGATTTAAATGCTCATTACCACGGCCCAGCATGAGACTGATTTCAGTGACTTTCATTTTTCAGTGCCAGTGTGGCATGCACCCCTGAATCCTGTAATCATTCTACCTCTGTTGCTTCTCCTCACTGTAATGAAGACCTGGAAAGAGGCCATCTTTCCAGACTTCCTTTTCAATCTTCTATAGAAGGTGTTGGTTTGTGCACTGGGCATGAGTGTGAGAACACATGAATTGGCCCTGATTTGTGAATTGACTGTCAGTTATACTTCCCAGCTGTCACAGCCCCACTGACTTTAATTTCTATACCTTGAAAATGGAAATTATAAATCTTATTCCTTAAGAAGAAAAGCATGCTGGAGATTAACTGAGTAGGGTTCGAAATCACCAAGAAAACCTGAGATGCCTATCCACAAGGCCCAGTGCTAATATTCAGGGGCGAGTGGATGTGCTAATCCTATGTTTTAAGTAAGAGAGCAAACCTCACACTAGATCTGTAACTAGTCTGGTGATTAAACGTGATCTCCCTGTGAGGCACAGGTAGCTCACTGCACACACCAGTAAGATGTGTCTCGTCTTCTGATCTGTTCACGTCCCCAGGGAACTGCTATGCAGCATGTGGCAGGTGTCTCCTACACTGCTTGGCACTGTCTGGCACTAATTCTTGTAGGTTCACTAGCCACATTCAGTTGTTCATTAGCCATTTTTGTAAAGCTATTATATTTGATATGGGATGTTGCCCACATTGGAGACCTATATTCCTTCCCTTCCCTAATTGGCTTGAAGGTAGCCTTTCCAGCAGTACTGGGAGGCCCATCACGTAAGGAATAGTGCTTATATACATGCATTGTATTTTTGCACTTCTCTTCACCCAAACCCAGCATAAGACACTGAGATGCACTCAAGAACATGTTCTAGATATTAATCATCCTATAATCAATACCTAATTTTAAAAGAATGATATCATAGAACAGGGGCTCAAAATGTGCTATTTTCCTTTGTATGAGAATTCTTGTTGACTCCTGGTCTCCTCCTTTATCCCCACCCCACATCCTCCAAGAGTTAGATTTATAATATTATAGGTTCATTCCTCTTTGTTTATGGGATTACATCTATTTGATAAAGAATGCAACACTGGCAGAGATTTAAGTGTTTGACGTGTTAGATATGCAAAAAGGGTAAGCATCAAATATAGATCCAAGCTAAATAGCTTAAAGCACATTGTTTATCATGACTTACTTTATTACTAATCTCACATATATTGCATATGTAACAGGCAACAGGCCTCACACAACCATAAATAGCTTACCAACCAAGCTACTGAATGAATAATATTTAAGTCCAGCATTCATAAAATAAGTAATAGAATTACAGAGTCGACAGAGGCCATAGAACTGTCAGAGAAATGAATGGCAAATATCTCTGTTCAAAAATGAGGTAACTCAAGTTGGGAGAAGTACTCTAGTCACTGGATGAGTGCTGTCACCAGAATCAGACTCACAGCTCCTCAGCTCTGGGTGGAGGGCTGTTTGGATACTGTGGTCTTTGCTCCAGTCTAAGGAAAGTGAGGGAGAAAAGGGGCGAGGTGGGAAAGCAAAGCTGGCTTCTCTCTGAGTACAGACACCGTGCTGGCTTCTCTCCGCATGCCGGCGCCATGCTGGCTTTTCAGCACGGAAGATGGCCTCTTCATTTTCCATCTGGCTTCACTGTTGCTACTTTCTAGAGTCACCCAAGTGAGCAGTCAAGGGGCTTCTGCAGCAGCAGCACAGGTGTTCTGTCTTGGATAATTTGTCGCTTTTGTGCCTTTCTAGCTTAGTAATCTATTCCCTATGAAAAACTCCAAGTTCCCCCACTGAACTGCTCTCTGATGGGATCTGAGCACTCACTTTGAGGATTCATAGATGTGGTTTTAGGGTACTGTGAATTTTCTGAAAAAAAAAAAAGTCCCTAGCCCTCATTTCATACCAAGAATGCTCATGATGAAAAACGCTAGGAACACCTAGGAAAGGTGAAGAAAGATGCAAAGAAAATCAGTGAATCTAGTACATCTACTGTCGTACAGAAGAAAGAGCAAGTAATAGAGACATGCAAGGTGAAGGAAGATAATGAACTGCCCAAACAGGGGAGAAACAGGGCACCTACCACACATACCATCCAGGGTACCTTACATACCCCTCAGAGCACTGTACACACCTCCCAGGGCACCTTCCATACCCCTCAGGACACTGTACACTCCCCTCAGGGCACCTTACATACCCCTCAGGGCACTGTACACGCCTCTCAGGGCACCTTACACCCTATTTATCTCCTCATCAGTTTGTCCAAATGAGTTACAAATTGACTCCTCCATGTCAGTGAGATGGAAGATGCCACCATCTTCCCAGGAACACAGAGACTAGGCTTCCAGACTCACCCCTACTGCTGGAGGAAGGTCTGGAAATGTCCCTGTGCAGCTACAGAGCTTGTAGTTGGGACTGGGGACAAATAAGTCTTTTATCAACCTCTTTTGTAAGGATTCCTGAAAAAAAAAATGGAGACAGGATCTCAAGGTTAGCCTTGAATTTCCTATAAAGAGGATGACCTTAAACTTCTGATGTTTCTGCTTCTACTTCCTAAGAGCTGGGATTACAGGCATATATCACCACACTCAGTCAGTACCTTGCGGGGGATAGAGAACAGGTCTTCCTACATGCTAGGCAAGCACTCAACTGAGCTTTATCCTCAGCCCAGAGGATAAATTCCTCTAACTTCTCATCTTACTCTAGATTGTTCCATGCTATAAAACGGATGAAAAGGGCTCCTGTCATGGAACTGAGGCTCAGATGCAGAGTCTCTCACCCTTAGTTAGATGACTCTGTGACTGAGGGGAGACCCGCGATATGACATGGCAGTTTCTGCTGCTCTACAAAAAAAGCTGTTGGAGTTCTCTGATAAAATGAGGACGCAAAGGAGCTGCACAGCTCCAAAGGTGGACACAGCTGGAAGAAACTTCTGGAGCCAAGCAGGCAGGATGGTTACAACCTGCTAAGGGGAACACTACGGGATTATTCTCCTTTCCACTTTAATATTTAGGGAATCTACCTTGTTATACTTTATTCTGTTAAAAGAACAGGACTGATGCCTTCCATATACCTCACAATGAGAACGCTGTTGGCTAGTTGTAATTTTGGACTTAAAGTATGTCTATATTTTCACATAGTAATATGAACCATGAACACTTAGTGTGGTTTCTGTTTGTATGAGTGTGCATGTTTGTGTGAGGGGATGGGTACACCATGCCACGATGCCTGTATGGATGTGAGAGGACAATCTGGGGTGTAGGTGGTCCACCTTGTTTGAGGAGTTCTTATTCACTTTTGCATACATTACAGACTAAGAGGCCTGTGAGCTTTGGGGATCCTCCTATCTCTCTCTCCTATCTGCCCTTAGGAGCACTAGAATTACAGAGGAGCTATTGTGCCTAGTGAGTCCAGGGGATTGACACTTGCATAGCAAGTCTTTACCCACGGAGCCTTTTCCCAGCCCATAAATTATGCATTCTAAAATATCTCTTGATGTAGGTCTAGGGACAATGTACAGAGCCGGTGTGTGTGCCTAGAGCATTGACTGTTGATGAAGTGTTTCTCTGATTTTCTGAACCATTTCTCTTATTTTAGACTCTGGCTTTCAATTAGTCATTCAAGGAGAGAATAATAGTGTAACTGTGACAGGGACAGGCTATCAAACATTCCAGTAAGAATATGTTGTTAAACTTTTAAAGAAATGCAATGTTAACTTAAAAATAGGATGCAGTATAAACCTCTTCAATATCAAAAGGCAGGATATAATGATTTGGGTATTTTATTTTGACTTTACATGCGGTGTTAAAAACCAAAAGTACATATTATTTACACATCCACAATACAAGTTTACAAGATATCTATACATGTTAAAGTACTCTATAAAACAGTATAGAGCCACTTCACTTAGGGTTACTTTTTATGCCGTACCATTAAAAAAGATACAATCTGTGTTTACCTTTGCACAAATGAATAAAGTATTTAAAATTAAATTAACAGAATAGAGACTAGAATCCATGTTAGAAATTTCAACATAAATACTGATAGAACTCACATTACAAACTATAAGGCAGCACAATGTTACAAAATGTTATCTGGGGTCACACAGAATCACCACGCTGGGATTAATATTGGTAAGGTAAATTCAAACACGTTTCTTGGTGTGGACTGAGTAGTGTTTATCATTGATTGGTTTAATTCATTATTAATCTGTAATATTTTAGTTGCAAAGCTGAAGTATTTTAAGAACAGATGTTTTCTCTTCCAAGAGATCACAGGAACTCATGTTCTCTGTAAAACAATGTTCTCAAAAGAAAAGAATAACTCTAACAGTATTCTACATTCTGTATAAAAATGATCTGGTCTTCTGCACACAACCTCCCCCAAGTAATGTATACCATCAGCTCTAGAGCAAGAAATCAGCTGAACTTATCACCTACTAGGTCAAGAAACTTCCTAGGCTATGGTAACTTCTAGATTAGGTTCAATAAATGATTGGGTTGTGTGCAGCATATTAACTGGAAATAGCCAGCAGGTCACACATTATCAACTGTCAGTGGGCTCTGCCAAGCTACATAGAAATTCTAGACAAGGTTTCCACAGGCGCCACGTGGAAACCTCACCTGACTTCACATTATCACTGTTTCATCCTCAGGAAGCAGGAGTGGAATGTTTATCACAGTAGAGGATGGAAGCTGCTACTGATTCTGGGGGACTGCTCAACAACTAATTGTTCTTGGTTGCTTTTGTGATTTTTTATTTTGAAAGTCTTCAGGTGCTGGCTGAAAAACATTTACAACTGGCACACAGTAAATGATGCACTACAGTGAAAACACTTGACGGATTTTAGTACTTCTATCGTTCTCATGAATAAGGCACAAAATGCACAGATTCAGGTAAACTCACATGTGGTATTTACAGTATACTGTCATTGCCTGCATGACTCAAGAGAAAATCCTCACACAACACAACGTAGACAACATGGTTGCACCACTGATAGTCTCCACAGACCCTCCCTGTTAAGCCAATGAGGATTCCTTTACTGTCTTTTTGTCCTCTGTTTTGGTTTTCTCTTTTGCCTTGGGGGTAGGAGGAGTTAAAGAAAGAAAATTTTACTATATGGAAAAAATATAACAACACAATCAAAATAAACCTTTATTAGTGTGTCCAAGGTTAAGTAGCGTGCCTCAGGCTTCGATTCACAGTGGACAGGTAAATTTTACTACTGAATACTGGTAGATATATCAAGGATACCTCTTAATATCTCTAACTTCTTAAGCTGGCAAGGCTGGAATAGAAGTTTTAATGAGTAGCAGCACAAAGTTACTTAGAATGCTTAACATTCTGACATTGGGTACCACATAGGTGAAGTCCATTATTTTGACTGTCAAAGGAGCCTCGACTATTTCTTTCTCAAGAGTGAACCCAATGGACTGATGTGGGAGGAAGTTAGTGTTCTTGTTCAGTCATGCTTAATGTAAACAACTCCACAGTACAAAAAGATGAAATGGGCACCTAAATAAATCCTAATGGGCAGAGAACTCTCTCTCTCTCTCTCTCTCTCTCTCTCTCTCTCTCTCTCTCTCTCTCTCACACACACACACACACACACACACACACACACACACCTCCAACATAGTTTGTTAGTGGCATGGAAAAAAATGCCACACATGAAAAAAAATGCTACAGTTTAGGTCAAAGACTGAATTTTTAGCAAACTGCTTGGTAATCTACAAGTTCATTTTTTTTTGAGACATTACCATATTTTAATTTTTGACATTTGTGCAAGAGGCAAGGTGAATGCATACATATTAAAATGTTCACATTTAATGGGAAGACCACACATAATGGCAGTCTAAATTGAACCCATTTTCAAGTATTTGTTCACAGATTCTTCTGAGTACTGTATCAGCTGTTTATACTGGTTAAGGTAGCCCTTCAGAGCTACACATCGCGTTAGCTTCAAACAAAAGAAATGGAATGACCAGCACCTTCCTTTGTTTTCAGACAAGCACACAGAAGCCTTGCTGCAGTAGCTACATGTGGCCAGTTCTGATGTTGCCAAAGTCAGAGTTTCTTTGGCTACTTGTTTTTCCTAAACACAAGCGGGTCTCTTGTCTTAAGGTATACAGCATCCTTTCAACAACATAGATAGCGTAAAGCCACAGAAAAACAGCACACTTGAGGCCTAGTAAGTGTATTTGTTCAGTGGTCTGACAGATGTGGTTTGAGGAACAAAGGAAGGCTTTGGTGGCACATCAGGTTTTAAGGACGGTGTCCTCTTTAGTCCCGTCCTAGGTAAGGTGCCATTACTGCTGTAGCTGCTCTGTCTGGAGAGGGAAGGCTGCAGATGGACACTCGCTGGTGTCCCCTGAATATAGTCCACCTTCGCCCCTGTGGGGGTGGCCATATATCCTCCACGGTTCATACTGGGCTGTCTGGATAACAAAACACCATTTGGTGAGTTTAAGTTTTTAGGCAGAGCAGATATAGAGTGCCTCTGGGAGGAATTTTTATGATAGCCCCTTTGTCTTTCCAGAGAAGTCATTGGGACCCCAGGAGTGGTGGGGACATCCACTCTCTTGGTTGGGCTATTTCTGGGGAGCGTTGAAGGAGGGGAGTAGAGAGATGCTTCCCGGTTCGGGACTTTTGGTGGGACCTCAGACATAGGTCCCACGGGATCCAGCATGAGGGTTTGGTGGGCCATGTGGATTTCTCCCATGATGGCTTTGGGGTTACTGTTTGGGTCATTTAAGTGCTTCAGGAGATCATTGAGGGTGTTTCTGGAATCCACAGAACGCCGGTGATCCCTCTTACTGGATGATTTCGTAAGAGGGTGATCAATGTTTTGAAGTTTCTTTTCAGCTTTATGAGCATTGGAGTTTGAGAAAGATGTATTATAGTCATGGGTAGCATTTGGAAGGACGATAGCACTGGGGATATGCCCATGACTCAATGGGGAGTGTGGTGGAGGACTAGAAGGAAAAAACTGAGGCGGTTCTTTCCTTGAAGCACCATGGCTGTGAGCCTTGTCTGAGTGGCTCTTCATGGCCTGCAGAGTCTTCTGGGGGAGTACCGGTGTCGACTCTGGTGTAGGCAGGGCAGCTAGCTCTGGAGGCTGGCCTCGATGATCCATGACCAGGGACTTTGTATCCCCATTGGGTGGCAGCTCCTTCCGACTGGTCAGCAGGTTGCTATAGAGTTTAGGAGAATCAATGTTCTGTTGATATTCCTTGACGGGACTGTCAAAGAGACCATTCAGCTTGGCAAAACTTCCACTGGAGTCTGTACAGGACTGGGCTGATTCTGCATCTTTATGGATCTTTCTGTTCTTTCTAACAAACATGTCGCGATAGCAGTATACTGCCACTCCTGCAATGAATGCACCCAGAACAAATGCAGCGAAGACACAGGTGATGAGGACATTCATGTGCACCATCTGGTTGGACTCTCCAGACTGAACTTCCCACCGCACGCCTGCAACAGACATGTACAAAGAGTATGAATGGCATGCTTTTGAAAAGCAACATTAAATAGAAAGTGACTTCCACCAAACCGACACTACCTTCAAACGGTCCATATGCTCAAAATTTCACATGTACTTTTTCCCCCTGAAATCATAGTAGAATCCCCAGGGATATACATGATTGCTGCAAATGTCAGGATCTACAAGTTCATTCTAACCTTTCCTTGACCTGTGTCTTTCTCTCCAATCTCTCTTAAACGGTGTTAGAAATTTTAAGAGTTTCTACCTGAAAAGTAGACTTAGAAGGTCCCAGGAAATGTTTTGTCTCCTGATTTTCACCTAATTCTTAGATCAGGATTAAAGAGTAGCTACTGACATTATGGAAATGTATGAATTAACAAAAAAAATATATATATATAATGCTGAAATCATTATGCTAATACAATTATGCTAACTAGAACAAAATCGTATAATTAATTCGCAAACTAAAAACATCTACTTGGTCATTATTAGGTACAAATATACACTTTTGTGTTTCTTTTCATGTTTTGTTTTAAACTTCATCTTAGGACGGTTCACTCTTGAATTACCAATACTGTGTAAGAAAGCTGGACAATGTAAGAAAATAGTCTATATATTAGTTAAGTAACATCATCAAAGTATTGAGAGGTACTTGAGGAATATTTAAATTAGACCTAGAAAGAAAAGACTGAATTAGTTTGAAATTATTTTGGAAAATTCAATGCAACCACAGACATCTAACAGTCAATTAAAGAAATGTTAGTTTAAGAGGTATCCAAGTCTGTTACACGCTATACACAGCTATCCCAGAAGAAGTGAGTCAGAGGGATTTGGAAGATTCTCTGGCATTAGGTTAGTACTAAGGCCTTTGAATATTAGATGTTTTTTAATCAGTGTTCAGAGTTATGGAATTTAATGGGATTATGAAAAGACAGGCAAGAAAAATAGAAAGAAATGGTATTATTGAAGAAATCAAAACAGAAATAATGATTATAAAATATTTTGCAATGGAAATATAAAAATGAAAACCAACAGAAGCAAATTATAAATGACAAGGCGGTGCCATGAGAACTGACTGGAAACCTGACACCACAGCTTAGGATGCTTAAAGGAACAGACTTTGCCTGGAGTAATAAATGCAATAAGCAAATTCGTCAGGGAGCTATTGCATAGTTGCCTCTACTGTGGGCTGAAAATGCTAGTTATGGACAGGTTCTCTGTCATGCGTTATTGCTTGTGGTCACCTGACATGTGCTCTCCACACTGCATTTCGAATTGCAGCTGAACAAGAGGCTAGGAAAGGTTCCTAGATGAAACATCTGGTAACAGATCATTTGCCCACTGGTGGTGAGTTTTTGTTTCTTAACGCTATGAGGGTGACGGTCAGCACTCTGACATTCAGTAGGCTCTCAGATGCTTTGGGTAGAAACTAACAGATTGGACTGTCTGAGTGGCTGTTTCCGGAGCCATGTCTTTAAGAGCTTTCTGCCCCTTACATCCTTTTGGAAAGCACTCAGATTTAACCACAGGAGACCAAAGTCACTGTGGCCAATGGGACTACAGGGAAGCAACTGCAGTTCCACTTAGGTTTACCTCTGAGAGCCAAGCTCTCTGACCATATTAGGAATCAGGTTTCCATGCAGTTAGAGATGAGGTGCCTGGTGAGGCCTTACCCTTTGGGATACCTGATAAAGTATCAGTAAAATCAGAAGTGTTTGGGTCATCTTGAACTACAAATTTCCGGGAGCTCGTCAGTTTAGGTCTCCAGGTATCAATCACTTTAGGTGTAATTTCTGGGATACTTGCCACTGTGGTAACAGAAGACGAAGATACCTCCATGTCTGTGGTGGCAAACAGATGTCCATTAACAAGGGTAGCATTGGACGACTTTTCTGATTGGCTTGCTGCATTTTAAAGTTTAAGTAACGGATAAGGGAAAGCTTGTTCTAGAATTTTGTAAAAGCACACCTGAGACTACACCAAATCCCTTTCTTACAAGAGAAGAATAAAAACTAAGAATTAAGAGTGAAGACATATTAAGCAGATTTCAAAATTAAAGATGTTCAAACATTCCTACTGCAACCTGTTCATGGAGATGGTAATACAAATCCAATTCAGGCTAATTACGTTTTCCCCAATCTCTTGGGATACATTTATTTTTTATGTGGTTTTACAGAGCGCTTTCATATGGCTGGGGTCTCATACCCTTCACTGGAGAGCTACAGTGTAATCTCATTTAGAAAATACCTGGTCATGTCCAAGCAAACACTTAATTTGGACCTGATAAGCTCACTCTGCCTAAGAGGCAGCTCTGCTTCTCCAGGGCCTCCTGTCCATTTTGTAGTTTCTTCCTGCACTGACAGCCTCCATCCACAGTCAGTACAGCAACAAACCTTGCTGCATTCTCCAAAATGCCTGGGGAGTTTCTTCCAAAGAGTTAGCCAGCAACTCATGCAAAAGCAATGGCATTTATGAACTGCATAAGGATGTTGGGATACATAAGATCTGCCATTCCTTTCTCCACCATCCCTGAAGGAAGAAACTGGTTTGAGTCCTAGAAGCATCATAGGACAAAGAGAGCTTTAAACTTTCAATGTGTCTATTACCAACTCTCACCTAGTAGATTTCCATGGATACGGAAGCATATGCTTTTAGGTCAAAACCCAAGAGCACCGTTTAGACGGGTCCAACAGTCACAGATGGAGACTTTTAAACAAACACAGACAGATGTGCATGGATACCCCACTGCACATCTTCACACATCAAAATCCAGCTTCATTCAGCTGAAGCCTCTTGTGCAGCACTAAGAACACAACATTCAGATAGTCCCGGGAATGCCACATAACATTCAAAAAAGATCTTTAAAACTCAGAAATACACATTTTGGAGAAATGTGTATTTGTCCATTACTTGGTCTTAGGAAAGGTGAGGAGAGAAGGGGGAAATTATGCGATTCTGTCATCCATTGAGTAGATGGCCAGAGGAGCATTCACAATGCAAAGGGCTGAGAAGGAAGCTCGGGCGGGCGTGCAGCTGGAATGCAGTTATGTCGACCCATTTGACTTTTCTGAAAGGATGTGCCTTGGTCAGTGATGAACTGTTAACATGCTACACAGGGTGAAGTGCTGAGTGAGAAAAAGTCCTTCAGGACCATCAGTGGGGTTATGAGTCAAAGCAGAAAAATGAAGGACTGCCAAACTGCGCAAAAGGAGGGGGGAGGGGTTGAACCGAAGGAAAGAAAAGGCCGTTAATTCAAAAAAATTAAAAAAAACTAACCAGATGTTGGACCGCCAAATATTTTGTAATCTGGTGTAGTTGAAGTAGGCAAAATTTCTAAAAGAATTAAAGGAACAAGTAATCAGTGAAAAGTAACCAAAAGAAAGCAAAAGTTTATGAATTCCAGTTAACTGAAAAAAGTCAAAAGAAAAGACTACAAAGTAAAAGATCAACCTGTTGGTTAGACTACCTTTCCGCAGATTTCTTTTTCATAAAATTGCAAACAGTGAAGGAAAAGAAAAATAAAGACTCTGTTCTAATGGATCCCCATGACCAAACAGCTCAGCTTTTGCGAAGTTTAAGTTAAATGCTAGGTGGTATGTGTCCCGAGTCATTAAAAAGGCTGATTGTAAAATAATGTTTCCGTGCAAAGATGATCAAAAGAAGCATGGGGGAATGGAGGGCTCGGTCTTACCCTGGCAGTCCCCTAGGTGGGCCGTGTGGCCGTACTCTGCATCCTGTTCATAGCCTCCAGCACTGTGGTTATGGAAAGCAAAGAAGTCTTCAGTTAACAGCCTTCATAGGACAAAAGGGGCAACCAGAACAGAACCAAGAACACAGACTGAGTAGTGAGGGTGTGCACAGAGCAGAGGACATGTCAACAGAATCTGCCAGTGTGACGACTATGAGGAATTCGACTCGGATGCCGGACCAATGAACTGTCTCTCCAGCATCCATTTACCTCAAGTGTTATTTTGTTTATATATCCGTTCCCTCTCATATTTTAGGTTTTCTTAATTTTTCCATGGAAGGAAGGGAGGGAGAGAAGGAAGGAAGGACAGAGGAGGGGGAGAGAAGGAAGGGCGGAAGGAAAGAAGGGAAGAAAAGAAAAGGGAAAGGGGACGGGTGGAAGAAAAAAGGGAAGGGAAAGGAAAGGAAGAAAGGCGGGAGGGAGTGAGAAGAAAAGCAGTGTGATGAGACGTTTAAAAAATGTCTAGCTTCATAGACCCCAAAGAAGATGTTACCATGGTAGAATACACTTACAGCATCCCTAGGGTCACTCTTTCACAAACTCCCTGGCTCAACCAGCCACAGTACGGGTCACGAGATGCAATGCAAGACCTGTAGGAAACCAAACACACTGTGACTTGGATTTTCTCACTAATGGAAGATATGCTACCGCAATATTCAGTGTAAATAAAGAAACTCGAGCTTACTTTTTACATGATCCATACCGCTCACAGCGACTGAGGGGGATGCGGATAACGCAGCTGGAGAACGCCACGTATAAAGCATGGTGGTCTTTATCCAACTGTAAGGAGATGACTTTTCTGTCCTCCTCGCTCTCAGCACTGCACCTATTTTGTGGATATATTTTAAAGCCACACATTTAGTCAAAACTATACAAACTATATAAGACAAGTGTGGTTTGGAAGCAAACTTGGCAAGTACGTACTTCGAGAAATAATAATTAGGGGCCTAGTTCTATGTTTTTTACATGTATGGTTAAATTTCACGTTGCACAAAGGGTTTTTTGGAACTTGCTCTCCTGGTTGAAGGGGACCACAGTCGTGAAGAGGCTAGACTCTTAAGAATGAAAAGGATGATATCTGCATGTGTTTAAATCTTCCCGTGTTGTGCTGTGGGCTCTGGATGCCTTGCTCTGTTTATCCAATCTGCATCTATTTTTTGTGTATTTTAACTGTTCAAATAATCTCATTGGTTGGACAAATAATTCTCTGGTTGGATCAAAATGCTAAACTCTTAAGTATCTTTTCTGCATGCATGCTTACAACCAACTGTCTGCCACACGTAGCATCCTGAAATAGATCTGCAAGGTAAGAGGGGTTGTGCTAAAATGTTCTCATTTTTCACAGGTGAGAAAGAAGAGTGGAATTATTTTTAAACTCATCAGCTGTTCACCCTCTTTGCCCTAGGGAGCTTACAAAAACAAATAAGCCTGAAATGCATTTCAATGAAGAAATAAATAATAAATAAATAACCCCAAATAAAAAGAAACAAAAGTAAAAAACTAATGTACGAAACCATCACTAATTTAGAAGACAGAAAGGAAATGGCCAGATGAAATACACAGCCAAAATTTTTGAGCAGGGCTGAAGTTCCTTTAAAATATACTTACTTCACTTGGTTGTAAGCTTCAATCTCTTCCAATAATACACTGTCATTCAACGAGAAAGGACTGGTCTTTGCCAAAACTTTAAGCACCACGCCAGCTTCAGAGCCAACAAAGATGACTGTGTAGTTCTGGTAGGGTCCAGCCGAGCGGTCCACAGCAATGGCCGTCAACCTGTACCTACCAGAGGAGATCGACAAGTCAGACTGGGAGGCCAGTGACAGGTTAACCATGAGTTGGGAACAGGCCAGTGTTTCCTAGTCTTACCTGACCCGAGTCTTTGTGAACCAGGGTGCGTCAGCAATGGGTGGAACAGCAGAGTCCATGAGGGGATGAGATTTGATGAAGGACAGGGTCTCATCTGGGAAGTCGATGGAAGTTTTGTAGGCTTCTGCTAGGCCATGTTTGGCACAACAGCCGGGTCTGAAAGGAAAACCATGTTCTTTTATCATTCTCCCTCACACACTGTTCTTCAGGAGTAAGCACACATTCTGTGAGAGAAGTCAAATGAGGAGAGAGGAAGGAGCTAGGGCAAACCCAGAGAAGCAGGGCCATTTCCCAGAATTCCATGGGCTCTCCACATTCACATGCACAAGGTGGCAGGTCATGGATAATGTTTATTTGCTTTGTGGGGCTGCTGCAAATCGACCTCCTCTTGGGCCTGGAGGACAGATGGATGCTTCCAATATCCAGAGGGTTTTGTTCAAGACAAAATCCTTTCTGTTTCCTTTACCTTGGTTTTGGTACTTTGTCTTCAGGAACTGCTGTCCAAACAGAATCTGGAGTTTTCTGTTCTTTAAACCGTCCTTTAAAGACTTTTTCAATGTCTTCCATGCTAAAAGCACACACTGCGGAACCAGGAATGCTAAAAAATGAGAAAACCATGAGAAAGGGGCTAGGGACAGGGGCCACCCCTGGTTCCAAAGGGGCACACAGAGCACCTCCAGAAGGGCCAGGCATCTGCTCTCACCTGTTGAGCTGTGTGGTGAATACCCCGACCACAGTAGGGACACCATTGATTTGAATTATATCTGTAATGGACTGCAGAACATCGAAGTAGAAAAATGAATCTCCAGGGACAGAACAGTTAAGCCGAGCCTTCAGGAAGGAAGTCCAGTGTTTCTCCAGAACTCGCTGGGAGCCACCCATGTCATTTTTACATATTCGGGCCACACGTGAATACACAGCCTGCCCAGAGACAAAGGCCAAGTGATGGAGTTAGGAGTATAGAAGACGAACAGACCAAAACGCTGCTATTTAAAGCGGGGCAGGGGGGGAGCGACACAAAAAGCCCACTGAAGATAGCTGGTTCAAAAGAATCATCCTACCAAAAAGGTTTCTCAAGACATGAGCTAGCAATCTGCCTGACAGGATGAAAATAGTGCCCACACCTCTGTCTCTAACGTCTTCCATTACTTCTGATACTGGTATGAAATGTTTAGTTCTTAAATGTGAAAATATTAGAGGTTGTAATACTTTAAGATCACGTGGGCTTTTACTGAAACACTCCAAACTGAACAGGAGCCCCTACTCGCCATTCTGCCTCTGACACTGAAAACATTAAGGCCATCAGCAGATTTCTAAGGAGTATAAGGAGGTTCCACATCTCAAGGGAATCAATCTCTAGAAACTTCCTGTGTCAGAAAAAGCATGAACATTTCTTTAGGTCCAAGGTGGTTATCCCCACTCTGAGCATTATGAGGGTCTCCCAGCAATTAGGCTCATGATAAGCAACCCAGTCCTCTGCACTTGGTCTTATGTACACTGAACTGAGTGCTTCCAAACATGACCAGAGCATCCACCACTCACCAAAGTGGTGATATTCAATGTAGTTTAAATCTACAATACAAATGAATTTATACTTGCCTTGCCTAAGTTATTATGTTCCACAGCAATCTCTCTGAAGAAGAAATAGACATAGTTTCCATATTCTATGGCATGAAGAAAGTGTGGCTCTGAAAGGAAATTGAAACACCCTGGTTCCTAAAGGATAATTCAATTAGCTTAAGACCCAAACTGCTGGGAATGACAGACAGATGTTGCAGTTACATTCGAGGCAATGATCTCAAGGAGTCTCAGTACGGGTGTGTTCAAGCTTCAGGGAGTCTGTTGTCTTTAAAGCTGGCTAATGGACTGTAAAAAGACCTACAGGGAACTGAACTACAGCAAAGGTCTTTGTTTCAACAGATTTATTCATTAACCTCTTTAACTAGGGAAGAAACCCTCTTACATTGAGAATGAAAAAAAAAATCTTGAATTTTAGAATCTAAAGAACAAAATGACTCAGCAGATAGGAACTACCAATTCTTACTGTTGTTAACATTACAAGCCAGGTGATGGGAATGGCCAAGCAGTATGGCGTGCATTTGGACTTAGACAAACTGATACACTGAGACAAGATTTCTCTAGTTTTTTGGTTTTGTTTTGGGCCATTTGGGTTGTCGCCTGGATTAACTTACTTCCTTGACATGCCTACTCGTCTCTTCATCCCCCCAACGGCAACCTGTTCATGAGCAAAGCTCCATATGCTCGTTCCAGACGAGCAATGCAAAGTGGTGTTCTGAACTTCCTGATGGCTTTATCTGCTGTCCCACTCGAGCCATCCCTCTGTCCCCTGTAACCCATGGCAGTGCTCTTCAAAGGTACCTTTGATCCATTTGGAATCATATTTTATTGTGCGAAGAGCAGACCCATCACCCATGCTTCGATAAATCACGGCATCGCTGGCCAGGAAATCAGCCACTGTGGCAGAATACAGCTTTCCGTCTGAAACCAGAGTTATAATTTGGTAAAATAACCACAATTACCCTATGGTGTGGTACCTTATGTAGTGTGACACCCTCTGTCAACATTACCTACACAATAAACTGCACCTGGTGCATATCCTCAGCCTCTAACTGCTGTCCCATGATATTACCTAATTTTACAGATGAGGGACCTCAACATCAAAAATTAAGCACCATGTTCAGGGTCACTGGCTTGGTTAACAACAGAACCACATGCGAGAATACTTACTACAGGCAGTGAAATATCCTTGTTTTTCCATGTCTTCTTTAAAACCGCTTATTTGTAAGCTTTAGCCCTTGAAATGTTATGTCAAAGAATCTATCCAAGCTATGAGCTTTTTTTCTTCTTTTGCATTATTTCTGTACTTTCAATGTCATCAATCATTGGTATTCAACACACTACAGGTCCTTACCAGCAAAGAGGGCAACATTGGTTTGTCTGGCGTCAAATGGGCATCTTGCCAGGCCGCTAATTTCCTCCCCGTCATACTCTAAGGTATTCAACTGCAAGAGAAAAATAAATAGCTGGTGTCATATCTGTTCAATGTACTTGTTGGAAGGCAATATTGCTTTATTTATATTGAAATTCCATTTGAGGGAATTTTATTCTTTTATAGCATTCGAGATGAAACAAATTACTGGGCTATAGCAGAAAAGATTCAACTCTAAGCAGCATACTAGTGAAGGAAAAAAATAGTTGATGGTCAAATACAACCCATAAGACACACTTACCCTATAGTATCGGCACATCGGATTAAAAGCATTAGTACCACACACAAAAACCATCTCATCGTTCCTTGGAACAAATACTTTGATAAAATTATGGCATTCATCCTAAAGAAAATAACAATTACATGAGTGTTAGACCTTTTCTGTGCTGATGTTACAGGGGTGCCCACCAAGGATAAGCTGTCGCAGACACTCTGTTCACTCACTTTATGCTTGCCCTTCATCGCACAGTTTTCTCGATCCTGTTGTCTCGACCTCCATGTCAGCTTCTAGAGAATCAAGCAAAATCAAAGTTCAGCTTGCAAAGTGGGAACCTTTTGGGAGGGGCATTATTCAACCTCTGAGAGAATGTGAATAAATTTGCCATCTAAAGCTGCTCACCTTGCTTGGTATGACTTCTGTTTTGGGGATTTCATTTAAGTTCACTGTATAAACTTGATCCCTGTTGGAAGCAAGGCGATAAGTTGTATCATGTGAATGCATAAATGCTAAGCTGCCTCTTGTCTATTTTTACAGATCTGCCGTTATTGTGTTTTGAAGATCATCTGGATTTTCTCTCCCTCAAACAAAGTCAACAAAGGGTACTTTTTCATTAGAGAGATGCTTTCATAAATCACTGTATTCAAGGGGCAAAGGAAGCTCTTCTAACCAGGCATGGGGCAAACCAACTTGATATTAGCACAGGTGAATTTCTAATATTTTCTTGAACAAGTCTAAGTTAGAAAAGAATAAAAAGATTTTTTTTTCCCTTGCTGCTTTAGGACAAAAGAATGGTGTGTGATTTCCTGATGTGCCGCTGAATACTTTAGCCCTGCATTCTGTTACTGGTACACAACACACTCTTCTTGGTGAATATTTTTGGCTACTTGCAGTTCTTGATCACAATCACATATTAGTTTTTCATGAACTAGACACATTAATGCAAGCACCACAAGAGAAAAGAATTTTAATCTAATAAACCAATGAGAGGAAAATTACCTGCCAGCAATATAAAGTGTGTCTCGAATTTTCAACATCAGCTGAAAGTCCAGCCTATGCTGCGATTCATTGCCTGAAGGGCGTCCTCTAAAAACCGGATATTGCCTTGAATCTGCAAGTAAAAATGAGCTAAACCATCAGTCAGGATTACAGAGCTGAAGAATCAATAGACAGCATTGATTAGCTGTAGAGACTAGTTGTAGGAGGGTTTTAACTAAATTCCTCTCTTAAGGTCCAGAATATAAATGAATAGAAGACAGAGGATGTCAGTAAATGGTCTTTTTCTTTTTACTGAAAATATATAACCTTTATGTATGGGTTCCTACAGAAAAGCACCCAATGAAACTCGTTCAGTTTCTCCAAAGGTTAAATTAAATTATTACAGATAATTTAATGTGCAAAATATTTTAAAATCTCTCTCTGGTGCTGAAAATGAATACACTTAGAAGACAAAAAGCTTCCTCCTTAGCTGAGGACAGGGCTTTGGGTGACTTACAGTGATAGTCCACAGTATTAAGAGGTTCGTCATCTTCAGGGAAGCTGACTGCCCTTAACCGGGAAACCAGGAGGAACAGCACACAGAGCGAAAGCAGGAAGAACCTCATGGTGGGCCAAGAGTGCAAGACCCCTCCTCAGAATCCCACTTAGCTACCTGGAAAACAGAAGCAGTGAGGAAAGGTCTTCATGCTGTGCAGAAACCGGTCACTCATTTGTAATCAGCTGTTTGTTTTAACCCTCATCTCTTTCTACGGCTCCTTTCCCATTAAGGGCCCTGGCAGTGGCAAATTGGGTATCTTTCAACACACAGACTGGAGATAACACCAGGCTGAAGCATCTGGTGAGCATATTGATGCTTGAGGTCAATTTGCCAGAATTTCTGAGGTAACTCTATGTCACTGCAAAATCACTAGACCCACAAACAGAAGCCCTAGTTGCTAACTTGGCAAGGAGATGGGCAGTGTTGGGACCAGAATTTTAATGAAACTCCAATCGGCATCGCATCCCCCCAGTCCTGAAATACATAGACACAATGTGTCTCTGCCCTCCATGAAAGCCCAACATGCTTGGAAAATCCAGAAAGCTGATGACCCTGCTGCCCCTTACCAAGTTTCAAGCATCACCCAAGTCACAGCTCTCTCTAGTTTTAAATAGAGTGCTCAGTACAGCTTCAAAGGCCCACAAGGACAAGTGACCTTCAATCAGGGTGAAAGGGAACCAGAAGAAATGAAATGATTTCATGAAAACCAATCACCAAAGCAGAGAATGAAGGAGCAGTCCAGCTGGAACCCAGTCACAAGGGACACCGCATTCTAATGCGAAACCATTGAGACACAAACCAATCCCCTAAGTACGCCTGCCTCTTAGCTTTATTGAGCTTTAGAGCTGTAGGGGGCTTTAGGGACCATCAGGTCTAACCCCCTCATTTGTCAGATGAGAAAACTATGGGCTGGAAAAATGAATTCACTCTGAATTTCATGGAGCCTTTAGGGTGAGACGGGAATCCAGATTCACATTAGCTGGGTCCCTGACCAGGTTCTGTGCTCCAAGCTAGAAGACAAAAACAATAGCTAGCACTGCAAAGAGACTTTTGAAGGAAATGGTTATATTTATCATCTTTATTGAAATGATTTTCACAGGTATTAAATCACACATTAAATATGTACAGTTACTGTAGATCAATGCCTCAATAAAGCTAGGGAAACAGAAGAGAACATTAAATTGTATAATCATCAGAGTAAAAAAGTTAAAAGATGTATAAATGTTATCAACTTATTGAAAGAATAAACTGGGGGCTTTCCAGGACCAACAGGAGAAGCAGTTTGTGAAATTCGAAATGTGCTGCTTTTCAACATTACTTCTCTTTACAGGCAAAGCAGCCACTCCCAGCAACCACAACAAGCAATAAGATATTTAGTATTCATCCTCTGTATACCTAAGAACCATAGGGGAGATTATTATAAACAACTACTTCAAATGCTAGGGAATCTAATCATTCAATCAATTTAAAAAATCTACTTAGTGTCAAACCCATAAATGCGTGAATATGCTATACAATAGATCTTTTTTGAAATAAAGTGTAATTCAAATATATATGCGTAAAACTATAAAAGACGCCTTGTACTCTAAGAAGAGAATAATGCTCACTAAATTTTTCTTAATAGATGAGTAATCCAATAGTAAATTAATGTACAAAAATGCTCCACAAAAAGCACAGAGGAATGGAAATAATGGCTGCAGGTTGAAAGACTAGACTTTTAATCAGTCTCACCTGGGATTTAATGGAACTCTAACACTTGCCAGCTAATTGACTGGGGATTGTCCTTCAATTTCTCTGAGCATTGGTCTCCTGATCTATAAAACATGGAAACAGCACCTGTTTTCTTCAAGGTTAAAATGAACTAAATGTCTTTTTGGTCCATTGTCTCCCTGATCAGAATGAAGTGACCTTCTTTATCTCTCCTGATTAATTCTAATCTGAAGTCCACTTTGTTAGATATTAAAATAGCAATTCCTGCTTGTTTCTTAGTGCCATTTGCTGAGTATTTTTTTCCCATTGTTTCATCATAAAGTGGTGACCATCCTTGAAAGCAAAATGAGTTTCTTGAAGACAACAAAAAGATGGATTTTGTTTCTTAATCCGTTCACCTAGCCTGTGCCTTTTGATTGGGGAGTTGAGGCCATTGATTTTTAAAGTTATTATTGAGAGATAGATATATACTACTGTCATTTTATTTTCTGTCTGTGTTCTTAGTTCCATTTTGTGTTTCTCTAATTATACTTTCATTTGTTTTCTTTCTGTAGCCTCTTAGGTATGGTCATTCCTTTCTTCAGTCCTTTGTATTGCTTCAAGTATTCTCTTGAAGGGGGCCTGGTTTGGTGAACATACATTCTTTCAGCCTATTTCTATCATGGAAGATTTGTGTTTCTCCTCTACTATCCTGGGTTGGCATCTATGATCATTTAGAACTTGGAATACTTTGCTCCAAGTTCTTCTAGCTTTTAAATTCATATGGAATCACAAAAGACCTGATTGCTGAAGCAATCCTGAGCACAAAGAGCAATGCTGGGGGGATTATCATGCCAGATTTCAAACTACATTACAGGGTTATAGTCAGAACAACAGCACTGGCACAGAAAAACAGACATGAAGATCAACTGAACAAAACAGAGATCCAAACATGGGTGCACGCAACTTCAACTACCTGATGTTTAACAAAGGAGCGGAGTATGTACACTGAGGAAGAAGATAACATCTGTAATGAACGGTGCAGGGAAAACTGAATTTCCACGTGTAGAAGACTGAAATTAGACCTGTATCTATCACCTTGCACAAAAAGGTCAACTCCAAATGGATCAAAGACCTCAACTTGAAACCTTAAATGCTGAAACTGTTAGAAGAAAATACAGGCAGTACCTACATGATGTAAGTGCAGAAATGGACTTTCTAAATTGGATTTCAGTTGCTCAGGAATTAAGGTCAACAACTGACATATGGGACCTCGTTAAACTAAAAAGCTTCTATATAGCAAAGGAAACAGCCATCTGAGTGAAGAGGAAGTCCACAAAGTGGGAGAAAGTCTTCACCAGCCATATGTCTGACAGAGGATTAATACCCAGAATATACAAAGAACTAAAAACATAAAGAATCAAGAAAACAAATGACCCAGTTAAATAATGGGCTAAGGAACAGAGGACTCTCAAAAGAAGAAATAAAAATGGCTCAGAAATAATTTTAAAACTGTTCAACATCCTTAGTAATTAGGGAAGTACAACCCAGAACTTCTTTAAGATTTTCCCTTCCACCAACTAGAATGGCTAAGATCAAGAGAACAAATGACATCAGATGCTGACAAGGATGCAGACAAAGGGGATCGCTCATTCTCTGTTGCTGGGATTGCACCCTGCATAACCACTATAGAATTCAATGTGGAGAAGTCTTAAAAAACTAAAAATCTACCATATGATCTAGTTATGTCAGTCCTTAGCATATACCCAAAGGACTCGACATCCTACAACAGAGATAACTGCTCAGCCATGTTTGTTGCTGCTTTTTTCACAGCAGCTAGAAAATGGAAATAACCTAAATGTCCCTCAACACACAAATGGATAATGAAAATGTGATATATTTACACAATGGAGTTCCATTCAACAGAAAATAAAAATAAAACCATGAAATCTGCAGTTAAATGAATCTAACATGAATTGTTATACTATATAAGTCACACAGACTCAGAAAAACAAGCAGTTTATGTTCTTTCCCATTTGTGGATCTTAGTTCCAAATCCTTAGATAAAAGTGTACCTCTTACCAGTCATCACAGAAGCTTCATTATTGCAGCAGATGGAGACAATTAATAAAGCTCCACAACTGGTTGAACACAAAGAACAAGTGTCTGCCCTAAGTAACACATCCACAATGCAACCCCTATACTTAAGGCTCAGGGAACCCAGCAGAACAGGGAACAGAAAGAATATTAATGCAGCTCTCAACTCTTAACAGTGAAGCTTCTTCATGCAACAGAGGTTGATAAACCAAGAAAGCCACAACTGGTCAAAGTGCAGAGAATAACAGACTGCCGAGAACTTATTCCTGAATAGAAAACCCATAGCAAATCTCTGCCATCCAAGGCTCAGGGACCATTGTGGAAGAGGAGGCAGAAAGACTGACCATAAGAGCCAGAGACGGTAGATGACCACAACGAAACAAGTGTTCCATACAGCTGGGAAGCTACACATATCGACTTACAGCAATGGTAGCAGCATGTACAAGACCCATTCAAGTTCAAACCAGACAAAATCCTGGTATAGAAGTGGGGAAATGGGTGAGAAATCCCAGCCTTATCTGAGGAACTGTTAACACTGATAACTACTGAGAGAGACACTGTTGGTTTTCTTTAAGTGTGTGATGCTAGATAGGTTAACAAGGCTACAATGGATAAATGCACACTGAAGGACATTTGGGGACACAAACTTGGCCCAGTAAGCCTTAGTGTATGTGACAGAGGTTGTACAGTATATATGACATAGGCTGTATACTATATATGACAGAGGTTGTACACTATACATGACAGAGGTTCTACAGTATGTATGACAGAGGCTGTAGAGTATGTATGACAGAGGCTGTAGAGTATGTATGACAGAGGCTGTAGAGTATGTATGACAGAGGCTGTAGAGTATATATTGTAGGGTTGTGTAAGAGGGGTGCAGATTGGAGAAAGATTCTAAATATGATCAAAGTATAGTATATGAAATTTGTAAAAATTCAATAAAATTTATGTAAAAATGAACTAAATGCCTGGTACACAGCAAATTCTGAGCAAAGTTAGCACTATGTAAGACCAGGTTGACCTTGAGAGTCTGAACAAAATTTGGGGAAAAGATGTGTTAAAACACGATGACAATGTGGCTAATTTTTCTCACATGGGATGGTTATTTAAAAATTCCAAAAGATTACTCTTAGAACAATTTTACAACTTGTACCTAATTAACAGACCTGGAAGTGAAGTAGAAACACTGACTAAATACTTTCGTTCTCTTAAGAATCCTACCATCCCAACTTCGTAAGCATGTAAATCACAGCAGTGACAGCATGCACAAGACTCATGCAAACTCAACCCCAACAAAAATCCAGCATAGAACTGGGGGAATTAACAGGAAGTCCCAAGGTTAGCCCAGAAACGATTGTGAGTTGATGTCTGCTGGGAGAGGGAGAGTTGACCTTCTTTAAAGGAGTGACACTACATAGGCTGAACAGGCTCCAGTAGATGAACTCATACTGAGGAACATCTGGATACATAAATTTGACTTGATAAGCCTTAATATGCATGATAGAAGGCATGACGTCCAGCAGGGGGTGGCTTATGGAGGGTTGCAGATAGGAGAGGGGTTCTCAGTATGATTAAGATGTATTTTATGAAATGCACAAAAATTCAATAAAAATAAATATTGAATAGAAAAAAAAGAATATCATCTCCACCCTGTAACTGTATTAATTTGTCTTAGTGTTTCAGCTATGACAAGATGGCCTTTTTCTCTGTGCCATGTGCAACATCTCTGTCTTGTTTTCAATAGATTTCTTTTTTCTTTTTGTTAAGACCCTCGACAGTTGTAGCACCATAAAAGGTCAACCAATGCTCTAGCACTGGACTGTGTATGGCTCCAGTCCTAACTGCATCTTCTAGGCCACTTGGCTCTTTCTGCTCAGAATCAACAAAAAGAGTCTGAAACACTTGTTGCTCCTGAAGAAATGTGGAACAACGTGTGTGGAAACATAAAATTCAGTGAGTTTCTCCTCTCCGTGGAGACATCAGGCAGGCAGGGGCTGTGTTCCAGCACTGGGAGAGGCCCTCATCTGCAAGAGCCTCTCAGCTGAGACCCCGGCGCCCAGGTCGTGCTGACTCCAGCCAGCACCCAGCTCTGGCTGAGCTACTGCTTCCTCTGGCTTGTTCCTCTGACACAACGGAGAGCACGTCTTCCCATACATACCCTGCCCCCAGCCAACCTAATCCTCTAAAAATAAAGCCAGTTTTCAACTGCTTCCTGTCCTACACAAAGCTTTATTAAAAAATGCTACTTTGCTCTTGATGTTATAAATGGAAGTATTTACTGATATGCTATAGCCAAGTAGGGCTGAGGGGGAGCAGAAAGAATCTGGATATACTTGAGAGAAACATACTAAGTAGAGGAATAAATTGCATATAAATCCTTCAGGTTACTAAATTCTTTGAGACAAGGTTTCACTATGTATCCCAGGCTATCCTTGAACTCACTATGTAGCCCAGGATGACCTTGAACTTGGAACAATCCTCCTATATCAAACTCCAGAGTGCTAGGATTATAGGTGTGCTATACCATCCCTGGCTTGGATTCTTTAGTTTTCCCTAGTGTTGAGTGAAATCAGGACTGTAATCAGGTGACCTGGGCAAGTCAAGAGCAAGATAAACTGCCAGCAAAGAACATAGACCCAGGGATTCCAAAAAGCTGAAACTTGCCTGCACCAGCTGTTCCTGGATCTGGACTTTAAGTTGACTTAGTCTCTTTAAGACTCAGTTTCCCAAGTGTAAAATGGGAGTCACTAACTTTACTATCTCACTGGCCCCTCTTAAGATTAAATGAAACAATCCATGGAAAACATCTAACAAAGAACTCAACCTACAACAAAACCCTAGTAAATTTTATAAACATTTGCTATCTCCTGTTTCATCTCACCGGATAACAAGGATATTAAAGCAACCCCATTCTATTATCTGGTAGAACTATTTGCAAGACTGTTGAAGTGCATCCACAACAATGACAGGAGTTTTCCTAGAAGATGAGGCTCTGCCTCACAAGTGTGGATGCCTCCTCCAACTGAGGAGGGAGCACTCTCCCCGAGGGCAAGCTGTGAGGTGACTCTGTCTAGTCAGAGAGCAGTGATACCTGAATAAATGTATTTTGTCATTTTTTTGTTATTATATTATCCCTGAGTCAAAACAAAAAGAACGCTTAAGAGGAATGCTGAACTATCCAACATTGAGTGAGGGGATCCTTGAGAGAGGACAGGTTCCAGAACTGAGCTCAACAATCACGTCTGACTTCACCTTATGGGAATTGCTCATTCTTAAAGTCTATACTAATTAGAACACAACTATACAGAAAAACCAGTCTGAATGTTAGGATTACCCAGAGATTGTTACTAGTAAACATCAAAAGGCTATCTTTCCTATTCCTGAAGTATCATAGAAGAGAAGAAAACAATGCGATAGAGCAAGCCTTATAACAATTCAAACCTGACTTCCAGCAAGCTACATCCAGACTGACAGCTGCAGAATTCTCCATCCTTATTGTTTTTAAGAAAAAAAAAAGGTGAGTTAACGCCTGAGATAAAACAGGAAATTGTAATGTTTACTAAAATTTACTAGGGTTTTGCTGTGGATTGTGTCTTGTGATAGATATATTATATGAATTATTTCATTTAAGCTTAAGAGGGGCCAGTGAAAAAGATACCATCACTTTTTAAATTGAATTTTTTTATTGAAATTTTGCTATTTTCATCCAATAGAGTTTGATGGCATTTAGATTTCTTCCCCATCTGCACTCCCTCCCATTGCCCCCTATCCAATTTAATGCATATATATGTATGTGTGTGCCTGTGCGTGTGTGTGTGTGTGTGTGTGTGTGTGTGTGGCCTATGGACTATAGAGTCTGATTTATGTCCCTAAATGTCCTTCACTTGGGTCCAGCCACTGGGCCCACCAAGAGTCCCACCCCTGCAGACACTGTGTCTCCCTCTCCCAGCAGCTGTCAATTGCCAAAAGTTTCTTAGGTTGGCTTGGGATTTCTTATCTACTTCCTCATGTCTGTGTTGGGATTCTGTCTGGTTTCAGCTTGCATGGGATTTGTGCATGCTGTCACCATTGTTGTGAGTTCATATGACCACAAAAAATCAGAGACAATTTTTACATGCAGTGTTCAACATTAAACAGCAATAGCTAGTCAGTCAATCCAACACTATGTTCAAATAACAAAACCTCAGAGTTAGGTATACTGATAGACATTAGAATTATCAGGTATATGTTTAAAAACAGTATCCATGGAGGCCAGATGTGTGGGTTCACACCGTCAGTCTCAACACTGAGAAGGTGGAGGCAGGCACATTTCTGTGATTTTGAGGTGAACCTGTTCTATATAGTGAGTTCTAGGTAAGGGTTACATGGAGAGATGTGTCTCAAAAAAAAAAAAAACAGACAAACCAAAACCCCCAAATCAAAACAAAAACCTGTGTTGATTTTTATGTAAGAGAAAAAAAATTAAAAACTAGAATCCACAAAGCTGAATTAATTAAATGTAAATCTTTCAACAAAAAACACAGTCACTGAAACTTAGTAATGCTTGGTTTAGTAATTACTAGTCATCATTGAAAAGATGATTAGTGAACTGGAAAATAGGTTAAAAGAAGTTATCACACAGAAATATAGAGAGCGAAAAGACTGGAAAATGCAAGAAACATACATTCTCTCTTAACAGAGAAAGATAACAGAAGGAATGTTTGACCAGATAATGGCTGTTTTTTTTTTTTTTCAAACTTGACAAAAGACCATTAGCCACTCATTTAAAAATATTTAAGAATTTTTAAATACAAAGGGACAAAAATCATACTTGGACATTTTGTACAGTAAATATTAAAAACAAATTTTGAAAATTATTAAGAGCAAAAATAGAGCTCCTTCAAAGGAGCAAGAATCATCCTGACAGCTGACTTATCAATGGAGATGATGGAAAGCAGCAGACCATAGAATGAGATTCTTAAAGTGCTGAAAGAAAATAAATTTCCAGCCTATAATTCTGTAAACAGTGAAGGTATTTTTTAAACACAAAAATGTTTTATATAAATAAAAACTAAAGAGATTTATTGCTAGCAGGCCTAAACCAAAAAGGAATTTTATATGCAAGAGAGTTTACTCTAGAGTCAGTGCAATTTCTTTCTTTGATTATAGTATAATGGCCAGATTTGAAATCCATGACATCCAGATAAAGAAAGTGCTACCCAGTCTCTGGCCCTCTGAAAGCTGCTACATGCCAAGAAAGGAAGAATGCAGATTGCAGCCAACCCACAAGTTCTCAGTCTCTTCTCTACCTGTGTCCTGCAGATGCCAGGTCTTAAGGAGATGGTCAGCCTCTCAGATTGCATCCACATGGGACCTAGAAGTGGAGCTGGTTTCTTCTAGCTTCCCAATGACTCAAGATCTTACAAAATGTCTTGCTTACTTGAGTTTCTGTTCTTCCTCCCCTTTTATCTAACAACAGTGCAGGCAGTTTCTGGAGCTTTTTGAAAACTTTAGTGGCCTCCATCTGAGGTTCTACCCTGTGACTCCTCTTCAGAAATGATAATGTCAGATTTCCAGAATAGCCTGCCCTGATCCTAATCTGCCTTTCCAACTGCTTGCTTCACTGATTTCATTCGGATTGTTCACCCTTCTCACGGCAGCCTTTAGTCCACAGACTGCTTGTCCTTCAACACATTCAGGATTCCTCTTTATCCTTCTAAGGCACTAGAGCCAACAGCTTCACATTTCTTGAATATTTCTAGCTGAATTGTAGACTCCTTTACTCTCTACCTACCTGTAACCTTCCTTGCAAGAACCCTTCCTTGGACAAATGTCCATTCATCTCCATACCCACCCCAGATCATGGAACACTGTGAAGACAATGTACTCAACTGCCAACAACAAAGGACACCAAGAGCCCAGATTTGTCTATTGAACTTGACTATTCCCCAATAAACTTAAGCTTTTCTAACATTCCTAGAGGATGTGATACTTTTCTGAACATAATCGACAGTCCACACAGCCTCCTTTCCTTCCCTATAGAACTGCACAAACAAACCCTGAAGACAGAACATCTTCAGTCTCCCTTCCCAGAATGAAAGACACACTGAACCTTCTCTAGGTTCTTTTCCAAACCTCTTTAGTCTTTTTGCATGTGTGCGAATGCATGTGTATGTGGATGTGTGGTGTATATATGTGCAATGTAGGTGTGCACGTGTGTGTGAAGGCCAGAGGTTGATGCTGTGTGTTTCCTTTGATCAGTCTCCACTCCAGTTTTTGAGAAAGAATCTCTTCCTGACCCTGGAGCTCCCTTTGCCTAGGCTGACTGCCCAGGGAGCTCCAGGGTCACCCCTGCTTCCACTACCTCTGCAGCACAGGGATTACAGATGTGGACTGCCATGTCCAGCTCGTACACCAGGGTTGGGGATCTGAATTAACGTCTTTCTGCTTGTGCAGTAAGCACTCTACTCACTGACCTATCTCCTGAGCCCCGTCAGTCTTTTTCTTTCTTTCTTTCTCTTCCTTTATTTCTTTCTCTTCCTTTCTTTCTCTCTCTCTCTCTCTCTCTCTCTCTCTCTCTCTCTCTCTCTCTCTCTCTCTCTCTCTTCTTGTCTCTCATGTACTGTAACTTCCAACTGCTTTACTCTCAGTTCATAAGGAAGAATGATCTCCTGACCCTGGTCATGCAGCTCTGCCTGATTCTTTCCTTCCATTCACAGAGCTTTGTTTAATACTCTCACTTTCATCATTTCCTCACCTCCCACTCACTCATCTACATCCTGCTTTCTCACTCCCTTCTAAATGAGGCCTCTGTGAAGAGGCTGATCATCTGCAGACACCAAAGTACAGCGGACATTCCTGGGTCACTACATGGCTCAGGGCCTTTCGTCACTACTGACTGTTTAAGAGTCTCTCTTCCTCACTCTCTAGCACACGTATGCACATACATGCACGTATACACACACGCACGCACGTGCACACACACACACGATCTCACACTATGGCCCAGGTTGTCCTGGAAAGTACTATACTGTCCAGACCGCGGTAAACTCGCAGACGCCTCCTGTCTCAGCCTGACTGCTGGGATTCCAGGTGTGAGCTCTTGCTCTTCACAGGTTTTAAACTGCCTTTCTGTGGTTTTCCTTCTGTCCCATTCTTCCGACCATTTATTCACAGTGCTCTACCCCTTGTTTGTCTCTTCTTTTTGATTGAACAGGGTCTCACTACGTAGCCGAAGCTGGCCTAACTGGAGAGCTTCTTACCCAACCCCTCGAAGGTCTGGGGTTTCAGGCATGTGCCACCAAGCCCAGCTCTCCCACTCATTTTTCAGATGTTACAGGAATGTTTTCAGAATATAAACCTGGTCATGTGATCTTATAGCCCTTCCGTAACTTCTGTATAACATTTAACACAAAGCCCTTGTGCTTTGAATGTGGCCTTTGGAGCTGTTCCTATCCTGAGCCCTCTGCCTTTGCAGGCCTATGCTGAGCTTCTATCCCGCTTTACTGGGGCTTCTACTACCTTAGCACTGTTTGGAGCATTAGAATGTGGTATGCCTTGGGCACTGACTAAAAGCCATGTGCTTACTTAGTTTCTAGATGTATTTCTCCTCCTCCTGTTCTCATTTTTTGACAGAGTCTTCCTATGTAGCTCTGGTTGGCCTGGAACCCACACACTATGTAGCTCAGTCTGGGGTCACACTGTAAGCAGTCCTTCTGCCTGGGCCTCCTGAGTGCTGGGATTACATGGACACAACACCGTATCTGGTTTGGATGCCCCTTCTTGACCTCTGTTCTTGGTCTGATTAGTCATAATTTCAGAGCCCAAAGAAGCTTCTCCTGTCCCTGAGAGAACTTTGTCTCAGTTATCAACGCCTGAGGCAACTCTGACTATGCCATGAATGAGGGAGTAAAGGGGAAAAAAAAAGACCAACGCTCTGTCCTGAATCGCCATAACCCTGCAGAATCTCTTAGGGAAAGACTTCTCTGACTCCCGTTTAATTTAGATTGATATCAAGCTGATAAACAACAGAATGCAGCAGATCCCAAGAGGATAGACATCTGGGCCCTACTCTCAAGCAGCGTTGACTCCTCACAGAGAGTGTGGTGGGCTCGAGGAAGAAGGCGGCAGATCTGGAGCTGCGGTGTAAGGGGCACCATTTACTCTGGAGTCTAGAGTCAATGCGAAGGATGGCCCCTGGAGCTCCAGGAATTATAGGTCTGTTGTCTGACAGCCTCATGTGCAGAACAGGAAAGGAACAGTGAATTCAGAAAGATTGAAAGAAAGCAAAGAGAAGCAAGTTAATTGTTATTCCCTGGAGCTTCCCATGGCATGGCATTGTAAATGAAGGTCAATTAAGAAAGAGAGGTCTAGGTTTATTGAGCATTCACTTGTCTGGACTCCGAGCAGTGTCTTCTATGCAAGACTTTGGATTTTAATCTGTGATTAATATTAGTATGTAATCAGAATGGTGAATGGCCTAACCTTTGATCCACATGAGGGTAGTAAGGCCATCACCATGTGCGGTGACAGGTAGAACTATAAAGCAGCACTGGATGTTTACAGATTCCAGAAGATGCCTGACTACTATGGGGAGAGGGACCTCTGGGTCCTACACAGTGTGACATCCACGCCCAGCAAGCTCTTGCCCAATGAGTTATGTTGGAGGAATAGTTTTCATGACATTTTGTAACTAACCCTCTAGAACTCTGTCCCATGACACAATGAGGAAATGACAAAGCAGCTCTCTGATTCACCTACACAGCTGCAGCCCTCAGATACTGGGAGGTTCATGGAGGATGTGCTGCTTCAGTTCCCAACGAACAAGTCAAGGAGACTTTCCTCATTGTCAGTGACATCAAGAAGTGGAAGAGAACAGACAACTGAGGACCTGAGGTCACAAATTGCTGTGTGTCACAGACAAGTCATTGAACCTCTCTGGCCTGAGGTTTTTCATGCATGAAATCAGTGAAAGCAGCTGTGGCGGGAGTGTAGAAAGGGGACAGAATGATACTTTTGTGTCTCTGAAGGTCCACCGTCTTTCGAGGGCTGTAAGAAATGTTCTCAGCTCCCCTCAGCTACCTTCTCAGATAAAGGTTAACTGGGTGCAAATCACAGTGGTTTCTTTCCCTCATCTCATCGTAAAGATATCTTAAGTGTCTCACCTGATTCACAGGGGGTTCCCAAGCTCCAGAGAATGGCTGTTCCGGCTGGTTCCCCATCCCTACCCCCCCACCCCCACCCTTTCCCAGCTAGGCTTCACAGAGCAATCTGAGCCATTGTTTCCATGTCCTTACTTTTCATTATGCTTTCAACTCCTTCCAGCCTTACTTAACTCCCACCCATCAACTGCCAAATCTCAGGCAATCCCCATTTTAAGTCCTCCTTTATCATGCAGTTGTGTGGGTCACTCTCCATTGGATTTTGATGCTCCATCTCTGAGGCCTTGTTGCTCCTGAACTCTCTAGCAGCCACAGTCCAGCATCCTTGCCCAATCCATCCTGACACATCCACTTCTAAGATGACCGGTAGGGGTCTCCCTGGTCCCAGCCCGAGTCTCTTGGAGATTCGTTCGCCTTACACCTCCCTTTGTCTCCGCTACCAGTTACTTGAACCCAGATCCTCAAGTTCAGCCCAGAGCAAGTTCCTACGTTCACATCCAGCTGCCCAACTCTCAACTAGATGCAGTTCAGATTTCTGTAGGCCTAAAACTAACCTAAGTCTTCTCTTTGACTTCTGAACAATCAAGCTCTACAGAGCACAGCCTTGGAGCTCACAGGGCCTGGATTCAAATCCAGATAGCATCATTTCCTAATCATGTGTCTTTGAATATGTTCCTTAACCAGGATACCCACTGCAGAACTCTTCACAGAACGCACATGTATCTACTGATTTTTGAAAAATGACATTTCACTAATCGCTCTTTGCATTCAGTCTTACCAAGAGAGATGGGACTGTTGAATGGTGCATCATCCCTCTCACTTGGGCATCAGGCACAGGGCCTGGCTCTATGAGGCTGCTAGTAAGTATACAATGGATACAGGAAGAAATGTGTCCAAGAGAGTTAGCACACAGGGGCACTGACACAGGCGATCCCACAGCTTGCACAGGCAATCTGCATGAGCCTTTGGACCACCAGCCTCAAGCTCTGAAACCAAGAAACTGTCTACTACTGGCAACCGATGCGTCTTTTCATACCTGCACATCACGGCAAACTGGTCCTTGGTACAAGAGGAATGTGCACCCCGACAAAAGGAAGTGATTTCCTGTTATCCTTTCCTCTTACACTGGAGCTTTCCTGATATAAAAGGGAGGAAAGCAGAGGTTCTTGAGAAAGGAGCACTGGGTGCAGGAGTCTGTCAGAGAAGAAGCCTACTTTATTTGATTTCCATTACCCAGCAAACAAATGTCATGTAAAATTGGCCTGTCTCTGGCTAGCTTAGGCGGAAATGCTGCACTGAGAAGCTCTTTCTTCAGTGGGTGGCCTTTTTCCTGCTCTAAAGTATATTTGCCACAGCATCACACAAGCTAGAATCAGCATGAATGCATTTATAATATCTTTTCTTACTGCTAGATTCTGACAGAAAAAGAAAAAAAGCAACACTGGATGCCACAGGGAGGAGAAAGAAGGCAGGGGCCAAGGAACAGAGCCTACTGGATTCATCAATGTCTTGATCTAAAAAACAATGTTTCCTAATGTTGGACCAGTTCTGTTTATTTTCATTTTATTTATGAGCATAAGAAAAGCTGGCAAGTTAAATCAGTTTTGTGGAAAGTAATGCAGGTCTTACACAAGGCTTTTTTTTTTCTTTTCTAAGTCTGGACATTCTTAAAGCAAAGAATACTAATGTCTGAATCAGTAATGCTTCTGTAATTCTATTAATAATTCAGAAAGGAAATGAACTGAAAAAAAAATTGGGCAGGAAGTGACAGAAAACAGAATCTAACCTGTCTTTGCCAAATTCTAAGTAGCCCTGAACAGAGGTCCCAGGATTTGACCTATGATCAGAAGCATTGCTCTGCAGAGGATAATTCCAGTAAAAACTTGCCTACAAGCTTTTGCCTGTCAGCCCTAGCTCAAATGAGAGAGCAGTTTTAAAGTTAAATTGTTATAGCAACAATCCTCATTTAAGGTGAAAATAACATAGGAACTTGATGAGAAGATGAGGCCCGGATCTAAGCACAAGGAATCTGTTACCCAGCACAATGACCAGATAAATCATCTTAAGAGATCAAGCCGAGAAGAGAGAAATAGGGAAACCTTTTGCAAAAGGAAAAAAAAAAAAAAAAGCATAGCAGAGATTGTTGTGACAGTACTAAACAATGGCGTCTCCTTTCTTTTCTTTCTTTCTTTTTTCAGAGGAAGGAAGGGTTTTCAAGGCTAACTAGTGAGGATGAGAAATTAAAAGCATGTCCTTTGTTATCTGCTCCACACACCAGGTCCTAGCCAGACCCGACTGCTTTAGACAAAGGCAGCACCCAGGTTCCAAGGGATGACTGGGATGCCAAAGGCCTCAGCTTGTCTTTTGAATCCTGGCTTACTCCACCAGATGACCTGCTGTGGTGGCCATATGGCCTGTATGTGACACTCTGCTCAGGATAATGGGGCCTGGGTCTGTGCCTGGTTCTGCCTACAGGGCCAGGATGACAGAAGTATAGAATGTGTGTTCTGATTCCACTGATGGGTCTCAAACAACCACTGTGCAGCCAAAGCTTTCAATATTTTTCAAGGTGACTTTTCAGGTTTTCAAAGACCATGAATAACACCTAGGCAACGAAAGACCAGGGGCGGTTATTACTATTTCTGTCCTGCAAGGGGAGAAATTATGCAGATAAATTAAGGCCTTAAAATGTATGAGTGGTGAAGCCACTGGATGTCTCTGATGAAATATAGGCCAAAGATCTATGTTTATCATCACTGCTAACAGCAATGGGAACTCACTCTGCTGTATGGAACTTGTGTCTTCATGCTCAGTGTTCTACAAACCACTGACCAGAGGTCTTCGGATAATGTTGAGTCTTAAAGTTGTTGACAGGTTTACAGGAGGGTTGGAACTCTGTCAACCCAGAGAAAGAAAATGTTGTTTAAAACCAATAAACCAAAGTTTCAGGCCAAGAGTTTCTGATCTAAGTCATCTTGATTTCAGTATCTTTGTATCTGTATTTGCAAGAGAATAACTGTGTGCCCCTGGTAGACGTGCAGAAGGACTAGTATTCTGAAAGACCTAAAGCCTTATCAGCATTCATCCTCAGCTTTCCTCACGGCAGTTCTGAATTGTTTGGAGAAATGTGCTTCCTGGGAAGAAGGACAGGCCACTGTGCTGCTGTTGCAACTTCCTGTGGATGCTTACTAATGCTTTAAATTTTTTTTCAAGACTAATTACTTTTTTACAAATAGCTTTTTTTGTGTACTCAAAGAAATGAAATCTCTAAGAGTTAGCCTCCACCTAAATAATTCAGGACTCAAAACAAAGCTGTGATCAAGAATGAAGACCAGGTGGGTTTCACGGCCAGAGAGTTCTTGGGAGGGCCAAAGAGACCTGGTCTGCAGCTAGCTCCCCAGCAGTGCTCAGATGAAGCACTCTGGAAACTTTGGGGACCCCAGAACAGAATGGAGGGTCAAATAAGCACAGAGAAGTCCTGAGAATCTCAGTTGTTAATTTTGACTACGTCAATGTAAGACAGCAAGCGTATGAGCAGAGCTTGGCTAGTCTACCATCACCTACCCTACCTGCTGTTGAGTGGTGGGGTGCCAGGAGTAAAGAAGCTGGGCTGCCTGGGGATGAGCCCCAGTTTTGATATCTACCCAGCTGTCTGACCGTGGACAAGCTAATTAACTCCTTTGTAAACTGCAACAGGAGCAGCTGCCTCCCAGAGTTCCTGTGAGAGTGGAATGAACGCTCTAAAGAGATCGTCCTGGCAGAGGGTGAGCACCATAATTATTATTGGGCAGCCTGAGTATCTGGAAGCCTGTTCAAGGCTAAAGTCATAATCCTGAGGAAGGGTGTGGGGTTCTAAGACTGGAGATAATTATGCTTCAAACATCATGGTATCCTTATCTACAGTCAATCATCCTTCCTTTTATGAGTCACCTCAGTGTTGTTAATCTTACTGCAGTCATCAAACACACCTGGAGGAAAGAGGGAGACTTAAAAAAAAAAGCTGAATTTTACTCTTCAATCCTTAAAGGCTTTTAAGGAGCAAAGAGGCCACACTGAAGGCCAATCTCCCCTCCAAGTGCAGTCAGGGGCGATTTCCTCATCTATATAATGAGAGGAGGGTCTGGAATATAGGTGATCTCCAGGGCCCTTTCTAACTCATCAGATTTTATATTTGTGAGTTGGGTGCCTGGGTTGAAAAGGGCTCTTTACCAAATGACTTCCAATTCATACGCTTAAATTTCTTCTATAGCATCTGTGTTGCCTAGGATACAAAGTGCATGTGCTTGCTCTGAACCCTGAGACAGCAGGGCTCTGTTCTGCAATTGCTGCCTCTGATCTGTGAGGCCAAACCACAAATGGGATTTGTAGGCAAATGAGTCTCCATTGGGACTTATGCATGTGGACTTGGCGCTCTGACAGGAGCCAAGACGGAATAGCAAAACATACATTTGTCTCTCTACAACCAAGTAGCTTTATGACATATGGACTTTAGGTACCACCTCTAGTTTTCCTGGCCCCAGGGATGAGATGCTCAGGCCTCCCACAGGGCAGCACTTTCCTTTCTAGTTTAGTATGATGCGCTGTGGGGAACTCAGTGCATATCAGGAACTGCACACAGGCTCCTTAGCTCCTCCCTGTACCCAACTTCAGAGTTGACAGAGCAGATAAACAACTCCTGTATTTGAAGGTAGAGGCCAGGAATCTCAGCTCTGCAGTGATTTATAGCTTAGCCCAGGGAATAAGCAGTAAGGTTGTCACTTCCATAGAATCTTACACTTTTCAAAACAAATATTTCTTAACTACTCTGGCACTTAGACCTTCTCTTAAAGATTTAGGCAGACAGTAGTGTCTCCACTGAACTTCATGTCATCTGCAGAAGACAGAAGACATGTCTATGCTGTTTTCTACTTTATCTGTATAATCCACAGCAGTGTCTTGTACCTGGTATCTATTTTCTAACTGCTGAATTAGTGAATGAGTGCCTACAGATAAGGAGGTAAGAACTATTCTGAGATCATACAGCAGATAAGAGGCTTTGGAACATCTGTTTCGAGGTTCCTGTTTTCTCTCTCACTTCCACAACTGATCTCAAAGGGTTCAGAATGGATTGGTGTAGACAAAAATACTAAACAGTTCCCACAATGACATTCAACAAAGGCCTTACAATTATGGTGCCCAAGAAGGAACAGAGACGAGCAATGGACCATGATTCTATTTCGGGCATGGGAAGACTCAATTCCGATAGAAAACACAGACTTCAACCTTTCTGTCTTTGTGTGTGTTCTCTCACCACCTGCAGCACCTTTCTTAACTGTTCCTCTTCCTTTTCAAGGATAATTTCTAAAAAGCACATCATTCTGCACCATGGTTCTCATTTGCTTTTTACTCCAACCTGGATCTGGGCTCATCTTTATCAACACACACATAATATTATATTTTCACAATGTCTCCCCAACCCCACACATTACTGTGGGTTTTCTGAGGCTGTGCTGGAGTCTATCTATTATGTCCATAAATGAATTCTTGAAAGAGAGGAGTAAAAGGATCTAACAGTTTGTTGAATGAACTGTGTGCAACCTTCTACCTTGTCAAAAAAAGCAAATGTTGGAAAATCTTTTCCCTGATGATGATATGAGAGCTAATCTAGGTTGTTAACTTGCTGGACCCGAAGTGACAATAACATAAGCTGTTGGGATAATGTAAGGTCTTTTCTCCATGAGGTGATTTAAAGGGGGCAGGCCCAGGCTACATGTGGGCACCTTCTTATGGAAGCCCAGATAAAAGGAGGCCCAAGGGGAAACCTCTGCTCCTACTTCACTGCCTTCATGTCTTACTGGTCCATTTATTTCCTTTGCTGCTGCTGCTGTCACCCCTGCTGTGGCTACCTTTCTTTCCTAATATCAGAACCCAGTTTCTTTGGGCTACCAATGTATACTGAACACCAGCACGCTCTAGAAATCCTCCAGGCACTGAACAGCAGGTTAAGAATGCTCAGGTATCCATCTCCTGAAATGAGAAGTTACTGGATTCTCAGACTTTCAGTATGAAAACAGTGGACTAACCAGACCACAATGGGTAAGTCAATCCAATAAACCCCCTTTTAACATATATTCAGTCTATCAGTTCTGTTCTTCTAGAGGACTCTAATAGAAGCTGCTACTGACACATCATCAGTGATTAGTCATTATGCACATACACACAAGAACACTTTGAATTATGCTCCATCATATGTGAGAATTGTTTTCTAATAGTACATATCTGGCCATAGTAAGAGTTTGGAAGTCACTGGTTTTGCATTTTCTGGGCTTGAAACAGATACTTGAAATGTCCCAGTGACAGACTCTGGCTTATTCCCTACAAGAGCCAAAGTTTGAGACCTGAGGCTTCAAATTCTATCCTAGTCAAAGGAAATATCCTGGGTGTGGGTGGGTGGTAGAATGTAGTGTGGCTACAGACATGCAAATAGGCTGAATAACAGTAAAATCATTGAGAGAAATTAACCTAATTACCTTTGTAGGGAAAGTGGCTGATTTTCCTTTGTACCTCCTACCCTAATTACAGACTTGCTTTCTAATGAAGAGATTAGAAAGCTAGAGAAAGCAAGAACGTGGGGCGCTCTACATAATATAAAGGTCACAGGGACAAGAAAAGGTGGGGTCATAATCAGTATGGGCAAAGACTTCTAGCAGGACCTGAGGTTGGGGGGACAAGAGGCCTTGAGCGTAGGTGGCTGGCTTTCTGGGCAGTTGTATGGTTGTGGCCTCACCATGCTGGTTGGAGAGGCAGAGCTGCTTTCCTATGATGTTCAACTGAAGGCCCCAGCCAGTGTTCAGGTGAGTGTGCACTGAAGCCACTAAGGCCATCTGTAACACAAGCAAGAGTCCCAGGATGAGGTGTTCTAATCATACTCGCAGGCCCTAAACTCAAGTCAGTGCATCTATTACAACTTCTTCACTTACAGTGTCTTCCCCTGGAGTCCATGCTGCCCAAGAAGAAACAGGGTCTCTGTGCAGGAGGGCAAGTCCACGCAGCAAGGCAGCACTTGCAAAGGGAGGAGCTTCTGGGGACTCCAGTTCCCTTCTTTACCTTTTCTAGGGTGAGGTAAGGGCTCATGTGTTGACATCAAAACGTTGTAAAGGGACAAGTGAGAATGTGTAAGTAAAAATACTTTTTGAACTGCAGAGGTGCTACCCAAGTGTGAAGATGTAGTATTATTATCAGTTTTATTTAGTCACAGTTTGCATCAGCCCAGGATGACATGGCTTATGCCAACACTCAAATAAATAGTGAAATCCCTATTTTCGCCGTGCAGCTGCTCTGCGAGTCCCCAGGCCCGCTGGGACCCCTAGCATTCCTCTCCTCAGTTCTTTGGGTCTGGAAAATTCTGTAGTGTCCCAGTGATCCACTAAGAGCCATCAGTAGTTTGACAACTTCTCTGTCCTCTCTCGTCTCTTTGCAGCACGCTGTCCACTTCTGCCATGGATTTGCTGCAATGGGCAACGTTTTCTGTCTATCTGACTAACCTTTGAAGTCTCCAGAAGGCCGGCTCTACCACACATTTCAGGGAGCAAAGCCTGCTCCACTAAAAGAGGAGAGTTTGCTTGACAAACAAAATTCTCATTCTGCTTTCATGTGACACACCTGGAGCTCTGTATGTGCAGATGCTGGGAGATGGGAGAATAAACACTGCGAGCCAAAACCACATGCCAACAAGGCTCTGGGCACTGTGCGAAGTAGGTGCCCGCCAGAAGAAGATAGAAGCTGTTTTTCAAATTTGTCCATGAGTAACTGGAGTACCCTGCCTTCAGTTATTGAATAAAAGAGTCACTCCTTAATTAAGACACCAGAAAAAGTTAATGTCAAATAAAGGAAAATGTCAGGAGAAAGGATTTTAAGTTTTGAAAGAAAATATATTTTCCTATTTTCATTTTAATTTTATGATTCTGAGGCATGAACAGTGCACATATTTCTTCCTCCAGTCAAATGATCCAGCAGGTAGCTATCAAAAAAGTAAATAAATCAAAACTTCTGTGAAAACATAAGCCAAGGCTTGTTCCAAAAGTCAGTCAAGACTTTAGCTTTTTAGGCTTTGGGTTCCACCTGTTCCCTCTGCCTCCACCTGTGAGCCTGAGGGTCAGATGTAGACAGAGGCCTCTTCCTGCCATACCTTCATAACACCAGAGCCTGTAGGTTACTGCAATGGTTGAGAAAACCCAAACCACCTCAGCTCAGGTACACTGTGCTCTGGAACCTCTTCGCTCAGTAGCTCTGGCCTCCTTGGAGAAAAATGAGGGTGAAAGGATCACTGGGTCGTCCCTCCTCCAGGTCCTTCAAGTTAAAGAATGGCTCTCTTAGCAAACCCTCCTTTCAAATGTTTGGCTGGCTCAGCAGCATGGGCATGTGGGGGAAGCATTCGTAAATCTCCAGCTTGGGAAGACTTGTCTGCTTTCATTTTCAGCTTTCTATTTTCAATAACAAACAAAAGCACAGTGAGATAGAAGGTTTCACTCCTACCCTGATTCTATGGAGTTTTACAAAGTGTAAGTACAAAAAATTCTTGAAAGAGTCGTTGGACGATGGCCCAGCTTCTTTCCACACTTGAAAGTAAAAACCCATGAATAGGCCTTACCTTAAAAATATTCTAGCCCCACCTTCTGTTAGCTGTGTGAGATTAGACAAACACTTTCACCTTATACTTAGTATTAGTTACTTTTCTGTTGCTGTGATAGAGACACTGACCAAGGGTACTTATAAAAGGAAGAGTTTATTTAGCTTATAGTTCCAAAGGGGCAAGAGTCCGTCTTGGTGGGGAGGCATGGCAGCAGAGGTGGCCAGAATAGACACAGAGGCTAAGTGTTTACATCTTTATGCAGGCACAGGAAGCAGAGCCGGACTGGAGATCCAGCAGGGCTTACGAACTCTCTAAGCCAATCCCCAGTGATAGGCTTCCTCCAGTGTGGCCACATCTTCCAAAACCTCCCAAAACAGCATCACTAATTGGGGACAAAATGTCCAAATACTTGGAGCCTATAGAGGGCATTCTCATTCAAACCACCACACACCCAATAGTAGTAAAAACAATCAGGCCTACCACAAACAGTTTTTTTAAAGGGCATAGACAACGCATGAAAAAACCTCTAAATCTATACAAATAAATGCAACTATTAGCAATTATAACAGCTTTTGCTGTTGCTATGAGCGTCATTATGTCCCTCTCCTTGGTCATGCCCTGTGCTAGTAATCTGTTTCTGAAAACTATTCCCGGTGACATCACCATTTTCTTCCATGTTTCAGATCCTCCTCCTGAAATACATAGTTTGGAAGACAGGATTGAGAAGCTATAGATCAAATGATTTCTTTCTTCCTGGCACCAGTTGTAGAGACACCTAAAATAACCATTCAATAATCAGGTGGAATTATAAACACGGCTGCCAGCACAAAGTTAAGCATCTTGCCAGGATAACTGAATCAAATATACTTGATGCCATCATTCTTCTTGAGGTGCACCACACACTGTCTTAACAGAACAGCTTTTCTGTCTTAAAAGAAAAGGGCAATGGCTCTGGCTTCTCAGAGTAAGGAGACCGGCAAAATCCTTGTAGAGTCTCCACAGTGCACAGTGCAGGGATAGGCTGAATTCTGTTCTGTGGAAAGAAGGATTGTGTACACGGAAAACCTGTCCATTGGCACTTAGGAAGCAGGGTTGGGAGAGGCAAGTACATACACTTCCCAGGCCCTGCTGTTCCGCTGTCCAGATTTTTAGTTTCTCAAAGGCCTGGAAATACAACGTGGAAGCTTAAACACATCATTCTGAAAGTTTGTATACTTTTCATTTGGAAGTGGGTATGCCATTCCTATGAATCAGCTGACTGACTAACAGACTATGGTAGAAGGCATGCTGTGCCAGTTCTGGTCCAAGATTTCATGGGTAGCTCCAACTCGTTTCTTCTGATGTTTGTTATGGGAATCATACTCTAAGGAAATCTAAGCTGCTGTGGATAATCCATCATGACTAGGTCCATGTGGAGAGAGGCACAGGCTCTCTGCCCTAGTTGGACAACTAGCAGATAGGTGGCAGAGGTCCCCAGTGGGTAAATCATCTCGGAACTGAATCTTCCAGCTTCAGCCTGGCAACCTTAGAGAAACCAGTGAGAGCAGGGCTGACCTCTGCTTAAGGTCTGTCCAAACATAGTTTCATGAATGAAATAAACTGTGTTAATTTTAAATACTAGGTTTTGGAATGATTTCCTACGTGGAAAACATTCACTCTGCGTTTGGTGTGTGTATGGAAATTGTGTCCTATATCTCCTTAGCATCTCTGTTCTGAAATAGCATAGTGCTTGCTTCCTTTGTCTTCTCCTCCTACTACAGCAGATGACAGAAATCAGTAGTCAGAACTGGACAAGCTACAGATATAATGACTCTGGACAGAGCACAGATGCTTTGACAATTACCCAGAAGCACCCTTTACACTGTTCTATGTCTCAGATGGAACAGAATAGAATTTGTTCCTAAAATGTCTTGTTCCAGGCTTTTAAAGACATCAGACCCTTTGTTATCAATCAAAGAAGTAAATAATTCAAAGAAGTATACTTCTTTGAGTATACTTTTCAAAGTGAGTTTCTGTAGGGAGATCAGGTATACGTACAACTGTGTGAAGGGTATGCACATTTGTGAAAAATGTGTAGAGGCCAGAGGCCAAAACAGTATCTTTATCTCTGCATCTTATTTGTTGAGACAGGATCTCTTATTGAACCTGGAGTTAAATGACTAGCTAGACGTGAGCCCTTGGGATCCCTCTGGCTCCTCCTCCCACTGGCATGTCTGACATTTCTGGTGCTGAGGATCCAAACTTGAATCATCAAGCTTGTGTAGCAAGTACTTTACTCACTGCACCATATTCTCAAATAGCTATATTCAAAAAGAATAATATGGATGAAATGGGATGACATTAATACATTGTACATGGCAGGGTGATAGCTCAGAGATTTTAGCAAACAATCTGACCACTTCTAACATGCCTCACTATTCCCACACATACACACATCAGTGATACCAGTCTTAACTCAGTTTTACTTCTGATAATTTATCCTGAGCAAATAATCTAAAGTAGAAAGGAAAAAAATTATAGGAAGATACTTATTAATAGAAAAACAGACAATAATATATCTCTAAAATATCTCTAAAAGTTAAAATTAAAGTGTTCTCTGCCAGCCCTATGGACTATTTATATTATTATTGAGAATGAATATAATAATAAATTATAAAGACTAATAACCTATACCTTATGGTATAATACTGTGGGAAAAGTAAAATATAAAATTATATGTTTCCTTATTAGAACTTCATAGAAACAAAGTTATCTAGACAGATATTAAATGGAAAAAGATAAACATAAAAGTGGTATGTTTTAGTTGTTTCCTCTAAAAGAAAAACAATACTTTGTAAATTTTTTTAGCACTAATTAAAAAAGGAAACAAGTCAAGTATAGCAGCTCACATTTGTACTCCCAGCATTCAAAGGCTGAGGCAGGAAGACTGTTCCAGGTTCAGGGTTAACCTGGGCTATACAGTAACTTCCTGACACAAAATGAGATCTTGTCCCCAAAGAGCCAAAATAAGTAAACATTAAAAAAAAATAAAGATGGATGGGAAAGAGGTACACCATTCTGTAAATAAATAAAGTCTTCTTCCACTCAGACCTGCTGGGCCTGTCTTGAAGACAGTTATTATGTATCTGTTGAGCAAATCAAGAATTAAACTTGAAAGCTATAGGATATTTCTCCTGGAATGTATAACTGATTTTAGATGGTAACTTGCTAGAGAACAAGTCCTCCACTGTTTTTGATATCAGATTTACACTGTGAGTGTACAGTAAGAAAATGATAGTTTTCCAGAGATATCATTAATTTAGCATATTGTAAACAGCATCTTTGTTCTCTCTCCCCCCTCTTACCCCTGCCACCTTTCCTTTCGTAAGGCTAATAACAACAGTTCCTAATTTTAAAGTGAACTTTAATGAAATTATTACAATCATCCATGCCACTTTAAAATCAGTACTATTAACTCTGTGTCAGTAATATGGAGATTGCTTTTTTACATTAAAAATTAAGAATTATACATAGTGGCAAAGCTGTCATAAACATATCAGTGGTCAAGTATCTACCATCAAAACAAATGAAAATCTGACTGCAGTTTTGTGGTCGATATTGAAAGCTCACTGGAAATCCAGTTTTCCTTTCTGTCCTTAGAATCCTGCTCAGGAGACTGATAACCAGCTTGTTCATATCAAGCCTCCTAAGTGTGGTAGCTAGACACAAGGATGTCCCCTCTGCCAGTTTCTTGCTCTTCTAGGGAGCCATCACCCCATACCCACAGGACCAGAGCAAGTGACCCCTCCATGAGTAACTTTCATTTGAATGTGCAACTAATCATTAACTGCATGTTCTCAGAAACTAATTTGTACAGCTGGATTGTTTCCATTTGCTTTGAAGATAAATGGTTACTGGAACCTCCAATCTGCTTCAGAATTTGGTCTCAATGAGTCATTTTTCTTAGTTATAAAATAAATATTATATCAGATAAGAGTGATCTGTAATCCTGCCTTGATTTGATAGAGCAACAATAGCCAGATTTCAGCTATCTCTGGGGCTATTTTCCAGTCACCCCACAAAAAGCTAAAATAAGTGGAAATTCATCCCTTAGAACATAGCCCTTTTAAACCGTGGGCCCTGACCCTCTCTGGGGTTGTGCAGCTGAATGTGGCAACATTGAGAATATTTGGCATCAGCAAAAGGTTTTTCTGAAAATGCAGTAAGCAGTAGAAAACCATGTGTATCTCGAATCTGAATCTGAGGTGCTTCCAGAGGCACTTGCATTGTGCAGCGTGGCTTCACTGTAGCCTTGGTTCTCCATTCTGCTCATGACATCAGGCCACCAAACCCTATCAGAAGCTGTCTGAAACACACTGGTTCATATTTAAGACTACATTATGTGGTGTTCTTACAGTGCATACTTCTTTTCTGCTCTTACAGAAATATTATGGTTTAATTAAAGAAAACTTAGACTTTTAATATTTTCCTACTATAGTTCCTCAGCATGTAATTGACAAATTAGTATAGCTCTGGATTTTGCTGTATTAGAATGCGGAATTTTAAAAACTGCTGTTTGAACTGCTAACTTCAGTTTCATAAAAATCCTTACACAATTTTGGCTTGAGCCTAGGAGAGAATTTATAACAGTTTCTCATGTGTCCTGAACATACTTCTGGCATTTTGTATGACATATTTTTGCAAAATGGTGTTCTCAGCATTAACTATTATAAAATTAAAATATCAATCAGCTCTGAAAATGTTGAAGATGGCTCATGTCTTGTAGTATCAAATATTCAGTTAAGACTTAATTCTGTATGTAAAAATAAACAAGCACATCCTTCTCATTAGTATGTAAATTTTGCTTTTGCCTTTAATAAATGATAAAATTATATGTGTACCAGCGAGTCATTTTAAAATAAAATTCTTTATGATTTATTATCAACAAATACTTGATTTATATACTTATTTTATATGCCTATAGACACATATACCCAGGGCGCTGTAAAAACTTCTCAAAAAAAGAGTTTGAGAATAGAACAAAAATTTTTAATGCTCTGTTTTAGTGGGCCTCGAGGGGTTAAGTGGGCAAAGTGGTTCATGCTTTTAATCCCAGCACTTGGGAGACAGAGGCAGGAGGATCGCTGTAAGTTCCAGGATAGCTTGCTCTACATAGTGATTTCTAAGCTACCAACCAAGGCTAAACAGAAAGATCATGTCTCAAAATACCAGAAAACTGGGGTTGAGGAAATAGTTCAGTGATTAAAGCACTTGCCAAGAAAATTATGAGGACTAGACTTGCTTTCAGATCCCCAGCACCTATGCAGATGTCAGCTGGGTGTGGAGACTTTCCTGTAAGTCCAACACTGGAAAGAAGGCAGAGACAAGGGACTCCCAGAGCAAGCTGGCTAGCCAGATTGGTCATACCGATGAGCTCTGGGTTCAACTAAGAGACGCTGACTTGATAAATTCCTGGAAAGTGATTGAGGAAGACACCCAACAATCAGCCTCAGGCCTTCATATGCATGGCCTCAAATGTTCACAAACACTCTCCTGAGACATGAACCCATACACATATGAAAATACACAGAAACATGTACACACACATACACCTTGCATGCAAAAAGATAACTAAAATACAATAAATAAAAAACCTAAAGCAACAAACAAACAAAAACCAAGACTTTAAGAGTTCATGAAATATCTTGGGAACTGGAATGGAAATTTTCATTTGGTTCCAAGGCTTCTCAATTCAACATCTCACACATTTCACAACAAATAGGCAGAAGTCAAGATATCTTCTACCAATGTGAAATCAAATTAAATAAGATTAAATTAAAACATAAGCTGGTGCAACTGAGGCTAAGTCAGGAGAACTGAGATTCCAGGACATCTAGGCCTACATAGTGAAACACTGAAAATAATCAAAACCCTCAAGCTTCACCAGTGAAGGTTCCTCATACAACAGAGTGTGGTGCACACAGAAGGCTACAACTGGCTAAATTTTAGAGAATAAGAGATTGTAGAGTATGCATCCCTGAATTGACTCCTGTATTAAATCTCACCTACCCATGGCTCAGGGACCATTTTGAAAGAGGGGAAGGAAGATTGTAAGAGCCAGGGTTGGTGCATGAACATAAGGAAACAGGCTTTCAGACCATTGGGAACTTGTTCATATGAGGTTGCAACAATGATGACAGCTTGCACAAGACCCAGGCTGAGTTAATCAGACAAAAACCCAGCACAGAACTGGGGAAATGGGTAGCAGGTCCCAACCTTAGCCTAGGAACAATTGGCAACTGATTACCCCTTGGTGAGGGACAGTAGATCTTTTTAAAGGGAGAGACTCTAGAGAGGCTGACTATACTCCAGTAGATGATCTTGTACGGAAGGACATCTGGGTACAAATATCTGACCAGAAAAGACAACATATATGACAGAATGCATGAAATCTGGTACGGGGAGAGGTGATGGAGGTGTAATAGGGGAGGAGGTCTATACCTGACTAAGATCTATTATATAAAATGCACAAAAACTCAATAAAAAGTACTAAAAATCCCGTCAAACTGACATCTTTTACAAGGCCCAATAATGTGATACTTACGGTTGTTGAAAGTAAAAAGAATATCATTACTTTTCTCTCTCAACTCAAGTTTTAGAGTTGTTTAAAAGAACCTACAAGAATACCTTTTGATTGCTGTCGAAGTCAAGATTTAATACAAACTCATCATACTAAGTATCATCCCTTTGATCTTAGGCTCCTGTATTGTGCCTTGAGTTGTGTGTGGCTTTGGACACTGCAGAAGGCTGCCTGTATATCTCTGCTAAAACAGGATAAGCATCTGCCTGGCAAGTAGAGAAGCCCGCTTACAGATGCTAAAGTATAAACGCATGACCAGAGACACTTGGAACCCTGAATTTTTTCATGATCTGAAATTGGCTTAAGTATAAGATGGTTCTAGGTGGTACTGATGGGGTGTATAAAAGTGATTACAGAATCTCAGCTAAGTTAGTTGTTTGTTGGCTTTTATTATTGTATTTTTTTAGTGATCTCAAATTGATGAAAAGCCTGCATCTGCTACTGAACATCTCTAAGTTTTCACATGAAACAGTGCCCATAGAGTTCTGCCAGGATGATCAAGACAGTCAGAGCTTGGTTTTCACACTAAGTAAACACATCGGGGGCACTTCCTTCTTATACCTTGGACACCAATTCTGTGGAACTTGGCCCATTAGAACTACACTCAGATCTCTTCTAACACTTAAAATGGTGTCTTAAGACTCCAGGGAGCACATACCCAGAGCTGGCATTCACAGAGCCTGCTTTGACTGGTTAGCACCCATACCAGAAAGAGACCTACTGCTGTTAGACAATTCTCAAGAATGCCAATATTATATGTGAGAGCTTTAAGGTCTTAGATATAGATTTTTTTCCTTCAAGTATGGCAAAAGTACAGGAGTGAGTTAAGTCTCCTCAGGGAAATTAGCATAAAATCTATAGAGAGGAAAGGACAGATCCACATGAAATGAAGAATAATGCCAGTGTCCATCACTTTGATTTAACGTTGTAAAACCACTGTGCTGCCTTGAGGCCTCTGCTAGAAATCAAGCTTTCAGCTTTCAGCTCATCTTTCTTAAGAATAGTCTTAATTTCTATTACTCTTTTGGTCCTATAATTCCTATGCCCTGAATACTAGTTGAGAAAGTATGGTCACTATAGTCAAATTCCAAACTCTGGTCTGACATCATTTACTTATATCTTACTCTCCTGGGGTGTGAAGGTTACCAAGATCTTGAAGATAGTGAACAGCCATGATCATGAATATTCTGTCTTCATTTGCAACCAAGAAGTTCAAGGTCTCGGGAAATTAAGGGGCTGCCTGAATGCATGGTACAGTAGGTCCCCAGATACAGTGTTAGTGAACCCTTCCATCTGTACCCTATCTCCTAGGCCAACACTGAATAAAGACTTTGGGAGAAAAGGTGCAGCTCAACCAACAACCTCTTGGCAGGGCGCAAGCCCAGTGGAAATCGGGAGCTGCTTGATCCATGAGTATTAGGAATTTTAAGATGGCGGCAGCCATTCTTAGCAGGGACCAAGTGTTATGCACAGGTTTCACACCTATGAAACTGACCCTGTGTTCTGGCATATGCTGCGCTTTGGTTCTTTTAAGACAAAAAGGCTCGCTGAAGACAGAAAATGATTAAAGAAATCTACTGCATAGATAAATAAATCAATGAGTAAGTAATAACCTGAAAGTTCTTAGATGATTATTACTAATTGAATTATCTCGAAAATCATTACTAAGATCCAAGGGTAGGTTGAATTAATACAGTAACTCATTATCAATACCTGGCCCATTACTTGTGCTATACTTGCAATCTAAAGATATTCTGCAGCATCATAAGCCTTGTACATGGCCAGAGCTGTGTCTAACAGCTAAACAGCAATGTGTATGTATGGCAGAGCCATTTGGTCTTCATTTGTTTCTGAAATGCCAGGTTCGAAGCCTTGCTCTTGTCTTGCCTGACTCTTTATGCATTTTAAGTAGCCATCCAAATAGTTTTCTCAGAACCAATCTATGTACAAACTCTAGAAACCTTTCTTATGTGAATACTTCACACATTGTCAGACATCTTTGAGTTGAAATCAACAATAATAATAGCAAAAGTTCTATAGCTGCTTGAGATTTTATCATGTGGGATTCCGAGCTATGGCTTTTCCATCTGTTGTATCTGAAAGAGTTCATAGTATTCCTGTGAAGCAGAAATAACCTAATTTATCCAGGGAGGAAACCAGGCACCAAGAGGTTTAGTAGTAGAGTCAGAGTTTGAACTTAGGAACATATTGACTTTAGGTTGTAGGAGTTAAGAAGAAAGATTGTGCAGGCAGAGTAGAGACAGAACAGTGTAGTTTTCTTTAAGAAACAAGACTTACTTGATAAAGTCTGGATGATGTTTCACCTTGGTGAACAAAAATGCAACTATAAAACTGAAAGTAGGAATTTCAGATATTGAAAATCTAGGTGGTTAATTTTTATAGCTTCATGCATAGGTAGACTGGCTATACAAAGATGGAGAAGGAGAGCCTCCTCACTCAGGTTTTATGGTACCTTAGACCTAACTTACTGTTTTACTACATCAGGGAAAGAGGTTAAACAGTACAGAGGAAAAAGAAGGTTCAGTCAGGAGGACTGTCATCCTGGTAATTTGTGATACATTCTATTAAGTAACAGGAAAGTAGTGACTTTGATTGGTGGATACAGAACTTATCACATGTATTCAAGACACAGAGAACTTTCATTTCAGTGCTTCAAGGGTTAATGGCTTTTTAAAGTAGGCTCATGAGAAAATGTGAATTTATGATCATGAAATGTCTCAGAGCATCAGAGAATGGAGTCAGCATTTCTGACTCTCAACAGATGAAAGTATCTTTGTAGCTGTGACTTTATTTACTGAGATGTTTCCAAGTTGATCTAGCAGGGGGTCCTTGGACCTCACCTTATATAAGCTACAGGAAAAAGAATGGAAGCAGGGAGAAAGGAAACTTGTTTTATGTTGTGTCCACATTTGGAAACATTCTTTTTCCGGTGTCATATACCTTTTACTTTTTTGACTGGTGAATCAAGTACAATTTCTTTTTGAGGTAGGTAATTTTTTTTTAAATAATGGAGAAAAATATGGCTGGCCAAACATACACTGTTTTTATTGTACGGTATGGACATACACACAAGGGACAGTAAGATCGATGTAAGTGCTTTGTAATCAAATGCTGGTTTTATTTATGCTGTTGGGGGTATGCCAGTCTCCCTTCCTGGGACAATCATGGTGGTCCTATTCCCTCATCCAAGACTGAGTCAGACTCCAAAAGACTTAGGTAGGTGACATGAACCCCCAAAACCCCAGAAGAAACCTGTTACTAGTTATGGTTTTCTGGGAGGAGTTGGCATTCTGATTTGCTAGATTTTACCTATAGTGCACCAGCCACATTAGGAACATGAAAACAACTGCCTCAGGAAAAGATCAACAGGCCAAGGATGGTAGAAAAGACCATGGAAAAGACCAAAGTCTTTGATGATTCTATTTACCTAAAAGAAGCAATCAATCTTGAAGCTGCCACATCTTAGTAGGATTTCTTATAATGTGACTTAACCGGGCCCTAATGGTTGAAACACCTTTGAATGGGGATTTCTGTTATTTTCATTCCAAATCTTCCTAATCATAGAACAATGTGCTGGTCAGTTTCAGTCAACTTGACACAATTTAGAGTCATGTGGAAATAGAGAACCCAACTGAGAATTACCTCCATCAGATTGGCCTGTGGCTATGTCTGTGGGGCATTTTCTTGATTGCTAATTCAGGTAGAAAGGCCCACCAGTCCTCTGGGTGGCATCATCTCTGAGCAGATAAGCCTGTGCTATATAAGAGATATGGCTGAGCAAGCCAGAGGAAGCATGCTAGCAAGAAGTGTTCCTGCATGGATTCTGTTTCATGTCCCTGGTTCAGTTCTTACCCTGGCTTCCCTCAATGTTCACTGTAATATGGAAGAGAAGGTCAAATAAACCCTTTCCTCCGCCAGGTTATTCTTGGTCAAAGTGTCTAATCACTGCAATGAAAGCCAAACTACAGTACCAAGGTACCCAAGTAGTATAGTGTTCTAACAGCAGTGAGGAGCGATTCCCATGTAGCATAGCTCACTGATTTTACATCTCTTTAAGAACACTTTCTCCATTTTGTGGGAATAGGATCCCCAAATTCTGAGAAACTAGGGATACAATTCCTCACATCTATTAAGTGCACAGGGCAGGACTTCACTCTATGTCTCTCTGACTTAGAAGGCTCTCAGATAAACCTGTTTAGAGTATGAACAGGTGAATGAGCTGCAGTGTAAGATTGTTTTATGAATCTGGTCTAACACCCACCAGTGTGCAACAGTATCAATAATACTGTCATCACATCCATATTTTTGAGTTTGGTACAATGCTAAAGGCAGTGGGAAGAGCTGGGAGAACTGGCAGCCCAGTCCAGTGGTCAGAACGGAGCAGCCATCATCACCAAGCCTGCCCCTCACTGGAAGTTAGTCATCTCCCTTCCTGTGAGCTGTCACAAGGGAGCTGTGATCTCGAATGATATCTGCATTAAATACCATGCCCGGTAAGGCTGCTTTATAAAGAAAGATAGGTGTCTTCAATGGAAATGCTGTAGTCCTCTCTTAACATACAATCCTGTTTTTCTGTGGTTTCAAATATCTATAGTCAGATGTGGTCTGAAAACACTAACTGAAAAACTCCAGAAACAATGAACCCAAAACTTTAAATCAAATCTTGGAGTAGCAGGAGAAAATCTCAGCCATCCCATTCAATCTCGCCCTATCTGTGATAGTTAAGTTTTAATTACCAAATTGACACAATCTAGAATCCACCTGGGAAGGGAGTCTCAGGAGGGACTGTCTAGAGTAGGTTGACTTTTGGGCATGTCTGTGGAGAATTATCTTAATTATGCTGACTGAGGTGGGGAAACCTGCCTACTGTTGGAGATACCATTTTCTGGACCTGGGATCCTGGACTGTGTAAGAGGGGAGAAAGTGAGTTGAGCGTGCACTAATGCATTGCTCTCTGCTCTGGATTGTGAATGTAATGTGACTAGCTGCTTTACATTTCTGATGTCTTGACTCCCCCCAGTGATGGACTATAACCTGGGATTGTAAGCTAAATAAGTCCTTTCTTCTTTAAATTGCTTTTGTTGGGGTATTTTATCACAGCGCCAGGGAATGAAATGAAGGCACTATCCCTCTGGGATTGGGACTTTATCCAGGGACTCCATTCTGTGTATGTCCCCGGCCTACTGGTTACTTAGCAGGTGTCTCAATGAGCAGGTAAGACTGCTTCAGTTTCACAGTGCTTGACTTAGCACTTTCCTTGACTTAACACAATAGTGATGTAGTCAGTTAAGACATGCTTGAAAGAGGCCATAAACTGCCACCTTTAAATGACAAGGCAAAAATACAGTGAGATGTTTTGAGAGAGACCACATTAACACAATCTTTATTAATATGCACTGTTATAATGACTCTATTTTGATATTAGCTAGTGTTGTTAATCTCTCACTCTGCCTAATTTACACATTAAACCTTATTATAGATATTTTTGTAAAGGGAAAGGCACGGTATATATAGGGTCTAGTACCTAGAGGATTCAGACATCTACTGGGAGTTCCAGAACAAATCCCCTGTGGAGAAGGGAGTGCTGTGTTCAACCAAAGATGACAAATTTGTTTTGGAGGGGCTCTGAGCCTCCTCTTTCATAAAAGATTTTGCCAAACAATAAAGAAAGGCATTTTTTTTCTCCCTGACTTTGGATGCAAGCCTACAAATTTCTGCAACACAAGCTAAAAGCGCCACAAGCAATAAGTTAGGTCTGGCTCTGTATTTTGAAACTCCTCTGCCCTTTCAGTTCTACATGTTCAATGGGGGATGGCTCATCAGGGAGATAACTGAAAATTACAGGGAAATTGTACAGTGGTAACACATCAACCCCTGAGAGCTGAATGAGGTGCAGTTACTGCTAACTCAAAATATTATCTATATATTTCTGAAAATTGAGTCTAAAAACTGTATTAACAGCAATGACGTTTAAGTGATCCCCAAAGAAAAGGGCAAAGTGCTGTAAAATGTAAATGACAATAATAAATTTGAAAAGTTGAAGTATCTACGCGTCGATCTCGGTATATGGATAGCTGCATCTGAATTCACAGTGCGGATTCATAGTATTTGAGTCACCGTTGTATTATACCCCACGACCAAGGACGAGACACAATGGAGATAAATGTAGCATTAAAGACTTGTTACTAGAACGTTAAGTACTATCTAGACACTTGGTTGTCTTCCAAGCTCACTTCACTTAAAGCAGAACACTAGGACCAGTAAGGACAGGTCTGTCCTAGGTCTCAGGTTGCAGCTTAGCAAGGTTAGGTACCCACCCTCCTGGCTCTGTGCTCTCAATCCTTTTTTCCAAATTTTTCTGGCATCCTTTTTAATAATAGGTATATAGTTTGACCTTGAAAATTCCAATTGATCTTAGATATACTTTAAGAGAGAAGAGAGGGAAAGAGATGAGTACATGTGAAGAGAGGCCTTGACGACTTTCGACTCTTCTTTGAAGACCCAGAAGAATCCTGATTTCATTACTGGCCTCTGGGAACATCAGGCTTCACAGGCTAGAGGCAGTCATGACCCTCAGAGATGGGACACAGGGGTCTTGCTTGAGGAATCCCATCCAGTTGGCCAAGAGAAAGACAGTGTCAAAGTCAGCAACTGACAAAAGAGTTGTTTCTGTCATATTTCTTCAGCCTCCCTGGCTGAGTTATGTCCACTGAAACACTGTCCTACAAATTTCAGACCTAAGAATGGCCTATTGTACCCAGAATTCATCTGCTTCATTCAGCCAGTTTGATCAGAGAAAGTCAGTCAATAAATATCTACTCTCAGGGGAAAAATAAATAAATAAAGGGTGAATACCTAGTACCATGCTTAGTACAGAGTAGGACACAAAAATCAGTCTTTGGATTGTTGCTAACTACCATGATGATATTTAGAAGTCCCTAACTGATTATTTTAAAAGTGACAGAGGTATCTCACCACTCACGCATTATTATTTCACTGTTTCTTCCACAGATTAAACTGTGGAGGTTTATGGGGTGGCTGAGGTCATGGGCTGTGAAGTCAGACCGGGGCAGGGATTCTGACTCTGCTGTTTTGTACTTCTGACAGCTACTAAACCATGGTAGGCAGGATAATTTACGCAACCATGAAAAGTGTCTACACCTGGGTCCTTTGGATCTATTAACAAGTGATTGTTTATGGCAAGAGAGAAGCTAGGTTAAGGATCTTAAAATGGAGAAATTATTCTGGATTATGTGTATAGACCCAAAGTAATTATGATGTGGAAGAGGGAGAAGACAAGTCAGAGATGCAGTTCTGGAAGCAGAAATTGAATGGTCACAGTAAAGATGGAGGAAGGGGCCATAAGTCAGGAAGGAAAATGACCTTGGAAGCAAGAGAAGAAAGGACAGTGTTGCTCCACCACCCACATGCCTCGAGTCTGACCCATTCCCACCCACCTCCATCTCAGAATTCTGACCTCCTCCTGGCCATAAAGTTCTAAGTTGTTTTAGGCTGCTGGCTTACAGTGATCTGTGAAAAGGGGACACTCCTTGAGAGTCTGTGTTCTCCACAAAATGAGAATGAAACAAGCAAGTATCCCAACAGGACTACAGAAGCCTGAGAGAACGTAAATAAAACCTTTTAGTGCTTGGCACAGATTAAGAACTTTCTCATGATGCATACGATGTTATCACAGAGCATAAATCCATAGGCTGCTGATTTACAATAGCAATGATTTCATTCTATTATAAGGACACCTTACATTTAAACACACTAGTCCAGTCTTTAGGAAACACTTTCAGGTGCACTGTCTTATCTGCTACTCATTGTATCTCAAGGGGCAGCAGAGCATCCACAGGTAAGGAAACTGGATTTTCTGACCAATGCTGGGAGCAGGACACCTGCTTCCAAGTGCAGTGTGCTTGTGGCCTCACCATGTCGCTTATGGAAACATATATATAGTCCACAGAATAGGATTTCACAACAACAATGATAAAGCCAAATGGTGATGGGGCTACAAACACACCACTTCCCCTAGAAGCTGAGCCAGGAGAGTTTCCAGCAGACCCTCTAGCCCCAGCTCTCCCAATCAGAGCCCCAAACTCTCTCTAATGTATATAGTCAATTGTGCAAAACACAAGGGAAAGAATTCCATCCTGACCACAGCAGGCAATCACCTGATGCTCTGCAGCATGAAGTCTGGTTACCCTTATCTCGGTTTATCATTGAATCTAGAACTGGTGATAGGAATACTGGCCCAGGGCTCCATTTATGAAACAATACAGGCCAGTCAGCAGAAATAAACCAGGCCCTTTTTCTTTCATAATTCTACTCCCTATGAAGATCTTTTACAAACTAGAATTTCGCAAAAGCCTCTTTAACTTGGAGCAGATTTTATTACTTTCTCTACTCTTTCCTGAGCTAGCTGATATGCCCTGGGCTGGTAGTCATTAATTCTCCATGCACCATAGGCAGAGCTCATGTTCTGCCTAGTGGCCTGTCCACTCGGGCCTTGCCAGTCAGCAATTCGCTCGCTTGGGAACCTGCATTTCCCCCAGATGTCAGGCTGTCTGCAGGCAGGCTGCTGATGGAGGTCTGCTTACACTGGGCACCTTTTCTCAGATGGTAGTTAAGGCACAATGGGAGTGAGTTATTCAGTATGTTTGCTAACTAATTCAGTCTCCAGGGCTCCACTCCACCCTCCGAAGGGCAGACCCACAAGGTCAGGATCTAGGAATCTGTATTTTAACCTGTGTGATGATGAATTTTAAAACTGATTGAGGTCAGAGAAAAGGGCTGGCTGAGGAGTGTGATTGAATGTTGATGGTATTACTCAAGTTTCATTAACCCAGGAGCCACCAGCACAGAGCACAAGCCAATTATCTGCATTTGTTATTTGTCGCCATGAAGACTGGACACCGGATTCAGACACCCTGACTCTGTAACAGACTTGTGGGTTGGTAATCTTCAATGTAGGCATGAAGGGTGAAAGTCGGTTGATCTCTAGGCCTCTTGTAGCACTCCTTTCCTAGCCTGACTGAATGTGTGGCAAGTGGAGGGGTAGGATTGGAGGCTGCTCGGGAGCTGGCTTCAAGGCCTAGGTACTAGTTAACGGGGAGTGACAGAATCACACATGGAAAAAGTACAGGATGAGGGCCAAAAGCACAGGCTCTGGAGCCAGACTGCATTTATTTTTACCTAACAGACAGTGATATATTTAAAACCCTCACTGAATGCCAAGCACTATTATAACTGCTCTTAAAATATTAATTCATTTCTGTCTCACAACAATCTTCTTCAGAGGTAGGTACTACCATCATGATCCCCCTGTTATAAGGTGAAACTGAGCCTTGAAGAGGTTAAGTCACTTGCTCAAGATCACATAGTTTAAGGAAAACACACCCTCTCCTGGATACTGATTTCCTCCTTCCATTACTAAGAAGCTGTTGACTCGGGGATAAATGCTCACTCTTCTATGCCTCAGTTTCCACCTGTGTAAAACAAGTATATTATTAATAGTAGCTGTCTTAAAGAATGTTGATAAAGTGATTTAGCATATTTGCGTGTCAGGCACATAGTACGAACTCACATATGTCAGCTCCTAGTCAGCCTTACATTCTCAGGGGCAGGGAGGGGATTAAATGAGACAACATATTTAAAGTGCTAGGCACAGCGCCATGGCACACGGCGGTTGCACAGTGAGAGCTAGCTGTTATTATTAGCCTAGCTGAGCTGGGCGGTTTATTTTAGACTGGGTCTGGAGGCAACTGTGCTGGGCTCAGGGGAGTAGCATGCCCTTCACTCCAACAAGCTGCTGGGTGGGAGGCAGGCCAATTACCAGACCAAACAGGTTTTCTGTTTGAAGTCACCAGTATCTTCCTGAAAAGTTCCCCATATTGGATTTGTTCATGCTTAGACCTTTTCCCCTACTGAACTATTTCATAATTTCTGATTGTTATTTAATTGGTGGTGATCTCTAAGACTGCCATAAAAGTACTAATTTGTGAGAGACTTAAATATACCATGGAAAACTGATCCACGGGTGCAGGACTTGGCAAAGCAATGGACTGGACCATTCCCTAACCAACTGTTTTCATTTTATTTCTGCTTTACTATGTATTCTAATAAACATATTTACACTACAGAACTTCTGGGTTTCTTCCAGGAACGTTTATCACCACCACTATTAAACATAACCCTGTGCCAAATGAAATTTATGTTAACCTAGGAATTATGGATTGCTTGGAAATACCCAAATCTAGCTTGGACGCAGGTTTGACATGAGGGGGAGAAAAGTACGAGAGTTGGAAAAAAAGCAACAGAGGCTCTGAGCCACAGAGAGAGAAGAGTTCATCCCGAGCACTCAGAACCACAAAGGGGCGCTCACTTCCTAAAGGATGTGGTAATGCTCTTCCAAGTCATTTTCCTCTACTAGGAGAAGGCTGCCCTAGCCTCAAGCTACTCCTTGAAGGCTAACAGCCTTGGGCAGCTGTATCTGCAGTGTGATAGCTAAAACTCAATGCGTTTATTACAATATTTGCTATACATATGCTTTTCTCCCTCCGCTAACTTTAACCAGGATGAGCCTCAGGCTGAGGGCAAAGTAGGACCTGTACTCTAGCTTGCCTTCATCTTAGTTTCAATGTTTTTATTCTCTTCTTCGCTTCTTGATTCCACAGCCTCTTCTCTCCCCTTCAAAATATACACATGCAATTTTTTTTTTAATTAAAGAGTCTATGTTTGAATTCTTTTCACATTAAAAAAAAAAGATAAAGGAGATGGATCATAGTTTGGTTCTGCTAAACACTTCTGTGGGAGAAGGCCTTTCTGCATTCTCGGTCTAGTGTTCATGTATACCGGGATCCACCTGCAGCTGACATGGGCTTTCACTTCTGATCATGAGGCATGTACTGAGCTGTCACAAGATTGATCCCACTCACTCTGATGGCTTACTCTGTAGGGCCATCTGCTGAATAGCTAACTAAATACAGTAGCCCAAAGATACTCAGTACATCTTTGTGAATGGCATAGCCAACTGCCACTCTACACCTGAAATGCATCTCTATTGTAGGTAAGGACTCAGATGTAGGCAACTGAGCTAGACCCCCACCCACCCCAGGGCCTTTGCCTAAGCAGTTCTCTATGCCTGGAATGCCTTCTCTTTCACCACCTCCCCCACGGCCTCTCATTGTCCACCTGTCCAAATTCTACCTAGTTCAAGGACCAGCTCAAATATCAGTGGCTCCACAAAGCCTTCCCTGACCACTCTAGCTAGAAATAACCTCTGCTCTTCTCAGTTTCCACAGGGCTGGATATATCTTCTCTGGCTCTTAAAACAAACACACCCCATTTTATGGAGGTTATTTGCTAACCCGTCTTCCCTAGAGCACTCGACAAGATCCTTGAGCTCTGGAATGGTGTCACCTCTTCTTTGAACCCTCTCTTTGCTGGCACCTACTTGTGCAGAGTAGACACTTGGTCAAAGCACCTCTAACAAATGTTTGTGGCAGCAATGACAGGAGCAGAAACTGTAGCGTTCTTTACCACCTTTTCTATTGCTTTAATAAATATCTTTCTTTGGTCTGCCAATGTCTTGGGAGAGATCTGAACACTCAGTGATGAGGGCACACGATGATGCAGTCCCATACATCTTCCATGCATCCTTGTAGTAATAAGTGAAGTGTAGGCCATGGTAGGAAGCCAGCCGCACCCCTCCCTGCCCGGGTTTGCTGACAGTCTCCTCCCAGAGAGTAGAAGGGCTTTATTCAAGAGTTTCCCCTTTTCTGGCTTTAGGTGCCAGTACAAACTCCTGACTCTACTGCTAAATACAGACTCCAACAACAGGCTAAGTGGTTGCAGACATTCCCAGGGCCTTATTACACATGTACCAGCAGACTGAACTCTTACTCTTAAAACCTATATTTCTTCCCCTTAAATATATGTTGAAAACCTTAAATTTTGACATTATACATAATGGCAATGCATATTTGGTTTTAAGGTTTTTTTTTCTTCCATAGGAATTCTAAATTATAAAAAAATAAGGAAAAAAAAGTTAATGTATGTATGACAATTTCTCAGCAATGTGCTCAGTTGCCCAAACAGGTAGAAGAATGCTCTTGGAGCCATATGCAGAAGAATGTGGTACTGTTCTGAGATGTACTATCCGGCTTCAGACACATACCTTCCCCACTGGAGCTGTTCCTATACTGTCTTTGTTATTGTCACACAGTCCTGGAGCATGGGACAGGGATACATAAACTCCACTGCCAAGACTGGGAAATGAACATCAGTTGGACCCAGACACAGAACACTTTTTGAAGAGTAAATATCGCCATTTGTCCTGCTGCACTGTGATTCCAGAGCCCAACACGGACAGTAGCAGTCGGGGAGGCACTGTTCTGAGACACCTGAAGAGCAGGCATCATGATTATTTAGCCAAGCAGTAGAACAGAGCCACATGACTTACACAAGGGAGATGCTGTGGTTAAAGTGCATGCCTATATGGGTAAAGCACTCAATACAAATATTGTCCCTAAATGTGGCTCTTTGATGAAAAACAATGTCGGAAATATCAGAGCAATTCAGCACAATGATGAGAAGAGACTATGGCCTGAGAATTTTTAGGGGTTTGATGTCAGATGACCCGATTAAAGTAGCTTCCATTGGGTGACTTCAGTTTCCTCTCTATAAAACAATGATTATAGAACTTATCTAATCAGTTGTTTGAGTGTTACATGATATACTCAAGATTAAGATCTTACGAAGTATCTAGAATTTAATAAGCAGATTATGTTCAGCGTTGGGGGCTGTGCTTACTGTTTCTTCTTCTGTTTTCCTCTTCTCCCATCATCATCAATCACTCTCCTCCTCCCTGCCAGTTTGTGGCTGAGTTTATTAAAAAGTTTTAGAAAGAGAAGAGAAAATATTAGCTAGCTCACACCAAAACTTAAGATAACCTCTGCTTTGCAAAACTAGTATTCTTCATTAGAAAAGTTCAAACAAACAAACGAAAAAGCTTGGCAAAAATCACCCACTTAACACATGTTCTTGTTTTAACAAGCAGTGGCTACCCTTACAATATCTTATAAAGAGAAGGAAACAACATTTGGTCAGAAGCATGTTCCCTTGAAGTCATGGGCCCGTGTTTTAAGTTCATCACACAGTCTTTGTGAAAAGGGATAAGGCCAGAGTGTCTGCGGGTCACTAAAGAGCTAAAGAGGTCTTTTTATTTGTTTTTTAATCTCCAATCTCTTGGGGTCACAGACTGAATGCTACTTTATTCGTTTCTTCACCTTTTCAGACAGAATAAATTCTGAGGGAGTAGGATGAGCTCATTCTAATTCTACAATTCTGGTGACTTAACTGTATCAAGATGAACACACCACTGCTTCAGTCATGTAAGGTGGAACAAGCCCCCCTGTAGGTGGAACACACCTTGTGAGCCAGCAGGCCTTAGTGCAGGTGTACTTCCAGAACTGGCACAGGATGTGAAACAATGGAAACTTCCTGTTCTGGGTGTTAACTTTAGTTACCACAGCCAGACAATGCTGCCAGTGGTGTGGAAGAAAAAATTGCTGTAGCCAGCTGTGCTATTCACAGTTGGATGGATTCTGTGTAGCTCCAAATGGTGATAGAGCCAGCAGCCTGTTGTAGCCAAGGACAGGATGATGGATGATCTACATACTGTGTCCAAGTGGAGAGAATGGCAGAAGTTCACTTCAGGGTTGTTAAAATGCTAATCTGGGTGAGTTAACAAAGCCTGATAGAAAAGAAAAGTTTGAGAAATAGGAAGACCTCATGAGGGTTCTGTACTTGACTGATCTGAACGCGCTGGGTTACTCTCTGCATGGTTTTCAGGGTAAAAAGATTTAACAGTTTTCCTGTTGGAGGGAAATGAAAGCAGCCTGAGCGGTTAGCTGCACTGGCCCAGTGGTCAGCATCTAAGAGGAAAACAGCCTGAGCATAGCCACCTCAGCTGAAAAATGTCACGGCGTGTTTAATGGAGTTACAGGCTCCAGTCTCTCCAGGTAGCACAGGGATAAATCAAAGAACACACTCCCCCCCCCAACTCGGGTTGGCAGCTGTTCTCAAAATAGTCTACATCTTAAGACATTGGGTTTGGTAGACTTTTGATGCCAGGTATCCATCCATTCACATAAGTCACAGAAAATACCATCTTTCTTTGCAAGGGCAGACCCAGTACGCAAACAACACTGACAGCCCATTAATGCTGAAGACAGACAGGAAGGCCCACGCTGGGAGTGTCTGGTGCAGGGAAATCTGCTTTAAAGTTTCTGGGATACAGTAATGTGCTCCAAAAGAGACACATATTAATATTTCTTGCCAAGAGATCTGACTTACAATTCAGTAGTCTTGCTCAAATTGAACACACAAAAGTCTATCTGGTCCACAGGGTGTTGAATCATTGGCCAACACAGCTCCTTGCAAATGACAGGTACTCAATAAATACGGATGGGTTGACACAAGCCAACTTCCTCTTGCTTCCTCAAGAAATGAATCCCGAATATATAGGTTTAAAGGCCATTAATTGAAATAAAAGATAATATTTTATCCCTACTATGTTAAGGAAGGAGCCCACCTCCTATGGTTGCACTAATAAAGGTTAGGCATTCAGCCAAGCTCTTAGCTCTACATAAAATGCATCAGAAAAGTGAAAAATGACCCTATTTCAGTCACATTTTTCACTCTTTGTATCTTAGTGAAACTCGCATGCAAGAACAATGACTAAGCTAATTACCATAGCTCATTATGATAGAGCAGCCAGAAGTGAAGAACTTACCCAGTTTCAGTAAATCCTTAATTCCCGGCATCTTTGTGAACCAAAGCTCTGAATCCAAGCTACTTGCCAGTGGCCTTTCAAGGAATAGAAACCAACACACAGTATGCTGAGGCCCACTTACCCAAATTACAGTTACTGGACAGAGCCTTCCTGTGCAGCAAGTGAGTGAACTGAAGTCCTCTGGATTTTTAAGTTACCCTCACTCTAAGGACTAAGGCTTACGTCACAGCCATCTTTCAAATCCATCAAACTAGAGGAGACATGACCAGATGGTGCTGGTGTTATTAGAGGGCACCATAGAAAAGACGAGGGGGGCAGCAAAATGCCCACAGATCCAAATCAAACTCAAGTTAACCAGCTGTCTGGTGATGGAGAAGTCACAATATTCCTGGCACACGCTCACGCATACATCACAGAAATGTTCCTCAGAAATGGCATCTATCTATGTAGCATTTAGCAGAAATGTGGCCAGGTACCAGCATTTTGTGGGATCCAATGAGAAACGGTAGCAGGCTTCTGATCTCACTCAAGAGCGCTGCTCAACACATTTTGGAAATCTTAGGGTCTTCTATTTAACTGTCTTCTGAGAGCATGCTCTAAAGACCGAAACGAAAGCGCTGACATTAACTGTGAAAAACAAAACTCAGTGACGGCTCAGCTGTAGTTTATCCTAAATGTTTAGGTTGGTGGCAATGCAGACGCAATCTCTGAGCTTATCTGCAATTTCTATGTATCCCTGCCAGAGTAAATGTTTGTGTGTAATAGGTGCCAGCTTGACAGAGGAGGCTGTCACTCACTACATTAAACACGACTAAAGACAGCTTAATTTCCTAGGGTATATACCTAGACAGCAAGTGGGCTTGTTTTTTTAACACCATGAACGAACCAGCACAAGATCCATTGTTTTACGCCACCCAAAAGATCCTTGCTCTGAGCTATCTGAGATTTCACAATACTACAAGGAAGACACCCTGAAAATTTTCTTCAAATGGAGTATTTCTTCTATTCAAAGAACAGGGACTGAACCAATTGGAGAAAAAATGTTGAATATTGTCCTGGCACCTCAGTATTCAAATAAACAAAAGAATCTGATTTATTGCCCCAGGTATCAAGTAGAGTGAAGGGGAAAGGCACCCATATTTTTGCACTGCAGACTTAGAATTTGTATTACCCAGAAGTTTTGAGAAGAAGTTGCTCCAGACGTTTTCTAATCAAGTAACCAGGAACACTGTTCCATTTCAGCAGAAAAGAGCCGCCTGAGTGGCGGACATCGGGTGCCGTCACTGTTTACAAAGTCTAAGAACGTATCTGTAATAGTGAAATGCTGTCCCTCTCGTGGAATGCTAAAGCATCGGGTACCGACCAGTCGCCTCAGGAATGGCAGTGCAGTCCCAGTCTCTCTGGCGGTATAACTCATACCTTACCCCAATTTCTTATCGCTCCATGACATTCAGGTTTGGACACGTTCTAGATGTAAACAATCCTCTGACCACAACGTTCCCACTAGCCGATTAATCAGAAAAATCCGAAACCCTGTTCTAGCTCACATCTCCAAGTTCTCACAGACCTTTCACTTGGGCCCGAGAGTTGAAGCCACGCCAGGCCAGAGGAAGCTGCGAGTGCTTCCAAATTCCCCAGGGCGGCCGCTGCCTCAGTTTCTCCGGAGCACTGCAGTCGTTCCCCTACCTGGTGCCGGGCATGGCCTTGCGGCGGCTGCGAGCGCGAGCGGCGGCTGCTCCCGGCTGCAGGACGCCTCTCACCGCCGGAGACGCGGCTCATGCAAAATTGACTCTTCCTTATTTGTTTCCATCCATAATTGATGGGGAGATGAGAACGTAACACATCTCGGCGCGCAGCTCTTGCCGCCTGGCGGAGACCCTGTCCAAGGCGCTTCCGAGGAGCATTTCCAGCAGAACAAAGCTCGGAAAGTTGCCGGGGCGAGCCGGGCGCGGGAGAGCGGGCCGGGCGGGTGGTCAGCGGCGGTCCCGGGCGCGCTGACAGGTAGCGGCCCCGCGTGGGCGCCGGCTCCGGGACTGCCCGGCCGGCAGGCTGGAGGGGCGGCCGGGGCTGGAGCTCTCCCTGACAGCGTGCGGGAAGCGCCGAGCCGGTCCTGCCTGCAGGAAACTTTTACTGCTCGCTCTCTCTCTCTCTCTCTCTCTCTCTCTCTCTCTCTCTCTCTCTCGGGGTGCGGGGTGGAGGAGGGCCGAGACGTCCTGCCCCTCCCCCGGCCAGCTGGGACCGCCCAGCCAGAGCTCTCTAGGTGCCCGACGCACGGCTGCCGGGAGCTGCTCGGAAAACGGACCAACTCCCCCGCGACACGACCCTGCGCCCACACACACGCCGCGCCGCGGGCTCCGGGCCTGGGTCCGACCCCATCACGCACCCCAGCGCTTGCACATCCTCGGAAGACGGTCTTACCTCATGAGCAAGGCTGCTGCACCAAACAGACGCTTGTCAGGATCCAGGGGCGAAGCAAAGACGGACCCTGTGCGCAGAGCAGTCCCTCGGTCTCCGCAGCCCCGGTCCCCTGGATGGAGCCTGGAACTCGCCAGCAGCAGCCTCGGCGGCGGCGGCGGCCGCGGGACCCAGCGCCAGCAAAACAAACCGCTGCTCCGCAAATGGTGTAATCCGATCCATCTCCCAGTCAATCCATCAGGAGTGAAGCTGCTCCCTGCGCGGTCCGCGGCTCCGCTCGGGTCCCACCCCCGGGCGCGGACGGCAGGAGGCGCGGCCCGCCGGAGCACCGTGGCCAGCGCCGCCCGGAGGCCCCCCCGCTCCGAGACCCGCTGACCCCTCGCTGGCCTCGGCGTCCTGCTCTTCGGCGCCCTCGCTCTCGCACCTTACCGGAGCGGCTCCGTCCAGCACCTCCCAGCGCCTGGGTCCCCCCGCCCGGCGCCGCCGCTGGAGCCTGCCGGGCGGCCTCTGCGCTTCCCTCCGTGTCCCTGCCTTTCCACGCTCCCTCACTTCGCTCCCGGCTTTCCCCCCACGACGTCCAGAGGACAAGCCATTGCGGCCCGGTGCAGCTGTGGGCGCAGTGGAACCCCGAAGTTCTGGCTTGGTTTTCTAGTCTCAGATTTATTTTTAAAGCACATCCTTGAGAACCCGCCCCCCGTCACGACCCCCTCCCCCATTTATCTTTATAACCACCGAGCAAAACAGCTGGGAAGCAGCAATCAAACATTGCTTTATCTTTATAAAATACAGAAATTGCCTACTAAAAATCTTATTTCTGCTTTGAATAAAAGCCATTCAGTACAGTATAATTTTGCAGGCTTAATGAACCGGTTTAACAGGCAAGTGTTTCTTGTAATACGTTGGGGGAGAAATGAAAGTGTCCTTGAAGTGGCTTCATTTAAAATGGACTGTCATAGATGAAGCAAAAGAATCATGCATTCAGAACAAGAGGATTTTTTTTTCCATCCAAAGTTCATTTCTACGAACAGTCTATGTTTATTAATTACAGTCTAATTATGTTTCACTAAGGCATCTAACTGGTTGGACTCAACCATGATGCCTCTGTTTAAAGAAAAAAAAGACAGAGGGGAGCTTTTCCGCCAAACTTTTAATTTTCGTTTGAGCATGGTTAATTACCGTGAAAAGGGAGAAGGGCACACGGAAAGCATATTCCCGTCACAGTGCTTCCTGTCTCCCGCACCCAGTTCATGTTTACATTTAGAGAGAAGGCTCTAGTAGAGTTCTTTCTGAAACTTCCACTGACAGTCCTGAAAAGGAACTCAGAAAAGACACCCCAAGGAACTTCCTAGGGCTCATCCGGAGGATTGCTTCCCTGCTCTTAACACTTTGGAGCCAAAAGGAAGCCAGGAGAGAAGGGGGCGAGAGCCTTTTACAGCAGACACCCTCTTCCTGCTGTTCTTCCTAACACAGAAAAGGGTAGGGGGCGGAAGGAAGCAGCAGCTTCAGCGACTCAGCTCGGTGATTTTTCTGTTGTTAAGTCTTTTGTAGCTTGGCTGGCTGGTGATTTCTGGTTGTGCTGGGGGCTCTGACATCATTGAGAGTTACTTGGCAGGCAGAGCCCTCCCCTAGCCAACTTCTGACCCAGAAAGCTGTGTCTGTTTCCCGGCCAGAGTTGGTCGGTGCTCTGCCCTGCAGGCTGATGGCACTGCTCACTGCATGAGGATGAAAGGAGGTGACCACTTGGTTGGTGAGGAAGCAAGTTGCCAGCCACCCAAGACAGGGGTTTGAGACTTGTCCTGTATATTTAGTAGCAATGAAAGAAAAAAGTTCTGTTCTCCAGATTCATCTCTTTTTTTTTCCTCTCCAGAGTCTCATTTTGTAGTTCAGGCTGGCCTGCAACTCATTGTTTAGCCCAGGTTGGCCTCAAACGAGGCCGTCTTCCTGTCTCGGCCTCTGAGTGTTGAGATTTCAAGGCTGAGTCACACCTGGCTTCCATTGGTTGCTGTATACTTGGCCCATTTTAGAGAGTGAAGCACCCAGAGTCTACAGTTTACCCTAGACTGAGCCCTTAAATCCAGGAATGACAAGGAATACCAGTTTGGGGCTGCAGAAGAATTTGGGGGTAGGTCATTTGGAGCCATGGACTAGGCATATTCATATAAATCTAGACCTGTGAGTCACAGGGACATCATCCAGAGTGCACAGACAGGGAAAGAATGGTGTCCTTTTCCTTTCCATCTTGAGCACAGCCCTCCTCTTAAGGATTTGTCATATCTGTGTTTGGTGATGTTGATAGGCAAATGGCACTATTTGGTGTACAGGGGAGAGAAATCCCAGGAAATTGTTTTGGTTCACGGATTCTGATCCTTCCCTCTGACTCTCCTTTTTAACTCTCTGGCGCCGTTTACTTCTGCCGGCTCCCCGTCTTCAGATCCTGAGATCCAGGCCCCAACGTCACCTGGACACTTGCCAAGCTCCACAGTGCACAGCCCTGTGGAGTCTCTGCCTTGTGGTACCATTCCCCATATGTCTGTAGCTTAATGTTTTGCTTTCTTGATTGAACAACAATGACAGAAAACGGTTTGGGAGTCAACATTTTCCTCATTCCCCAATCATTCATTTAGATCTAAGTGCCTGTCCTTTGACCTCCAAAATGCTATGTAATTTAACAAACTGAAAGGTCATTTGTTTCGGATATCCTTCAACCTAGCACTTTAAAAAATATTCTTTCTTCAGTTTTGTTTTTTGATTTATTTTTATTTCATGGATATGAACAGTTTACCGGCAGGTATATAAATGTGCCTTGTATGCAATACCCATGGAAGCCAGAAGAGGGCATGAGATTTCCTGGAACGAGAGTTACAGATGATTGTTAGCTGCCGGGTGAGCCCTGGGAACTGAACCCAGGTCCTCTGCAAGAGCAGCCAGTGCCTTTAACTGCTGACCCATGTCCCTATTTGTCTTTTTTTTTTTTTTTTTTTTTTTTTGAGATAATATCTCCCTGTAGCACCAACTGGTTTGAAATTAAGCATGTACACCAGGCTGGCCTTGATCTCACGGAGATTCACATGCCTCTCCTCCTGAGTGCTGAGATTAAAGGCTAAGGCACTTGATGGCAGGGTGCTTGTCCTCCTTATCTAGACAGCCCCAGTGCCTGGCACAACAAGCACTCAGTAAATGCTTATTGAATAGGTGTGATAATGGAATCCACAGCCTCCTCATACTCTCTTCTGGGCCGCATAAGGAAGGATAGTAACCTCTGATCTGGAAGCCTGGTATGTAGATCCCATTGATAACAAGCAGTAACTCAATTTCCAATATAGTTTTTAAAATATATTCTTTTTATTTTATGTGTATGAATGTATTGTGCACCTGTGTTGTGCAATGCCCATGGAGGTCAGAATAGGGTGCTGGATCCCCTGGAACTGGAGTTACAGATAGCTGTTAAGCTGCTATGTGGGTACTGGGAACTGAGCCCAGGGCCTCTGCAAGAGCAGCCAGCGCTCTTAACTGCTGAGACATCTTTCCAGTCCCCCAATCTAGTTTTAAGTATAAAAGCTATTTGAAAATTATCAAATATCTGTGTGAATAATTTGTCAGTCATCAGACAGTACAAGTTCTTAACTCTCACAGTTAATAAACAAATGCTAGTTCTTAATAAATGCCAAGGACTTTTCTAAGCACTTCAAAACTACTAGTGTCCAACAATTCTAGGAGGTAAGCACTCTTATTATCACTATTTTAAAGTTGAGAAAACTGAAACAGAAAAGTTTAAGCAATTCACTTAATGTCACACCTGGCATAACTAACCAGAATTTGCATACTACCTCTGATTTAGTGGGGTCTTAATAGCAATAATGTCAAACAGTGAAGTATTCTATAGCTTGGATTCAGATCAAACCTCTTCATAGTAGCTTTGTGATTTGAGATAAGTTATTTAACCACACCTGGCTTCAGTCTTATTTGTAAAACAAGGGTGATGATAATACTTTAAATGGTCTCCATGGAAACTGCATGTGGTAACACATGTGAAGTGTTTAGCCTCTTACCTGGAGTACAGAAAGCCCTGAATAAACACTAGGCAATGTCTTCACAGATGCCAGGGAGGAAGTGCAATCTGGGAATGCTACAGACTTGGACCAGAGACTTAATCCAAATTCACAGTAAATGTGAGACTTAGGACAAAAGTACATGGTACACAATAGGTTTGAAATGAATTTCTGTTCTATTTTGTCTCCATTCCCTCATCCCTGTGATAGGTCTTTTAATTCAGGTGCATATACCGCTCACTATCCAGTTGATGGGAAAAACATTTTGCATGAATTTTAATGAGTAACACAGTATAGGATGTAGAATTTCATGTTTCAAAATACAAAGATAAAGGTACTGAAATTTCAAAGATAGCTGCAACTTCTTTGATTATTTGAATTTGGAATACACATACAGTATACCTTGCATTCACACATTATAGAAAGTGCTTTTGTGGCAAGGGATTGCTTTCAAAATGAATCTAAACTCTCTCTGACATGATAAATCATTAATAATATAGACCCAAATCTCAGCATCTGCATAGGCACAGCTGGCCTCCTTGTGTCAACAGTCTGCATATGAAAGTGACTTTGCCAAGATATTTCACTTTAATGAAAAATATTTATCATGGTAAATCTTAAGCCTCAAGATTTTACTGACATAATTCATTTCTATTACTATGTACTGTGATAGTCCAGTGCCATAGCTATGCCTATGTTTGGAATGATAAAAATGTACTTTTTTACTTATTTTGATTACTCTGCCTTAGCAGGAATTTTTTTCTTTCTGTTCACTCTGAGGAAAGGAATTGCATGTGGGTTTGTGGAAATAATAAATGAGTTACTTACCTAATTCTACTAATGACCTGGCAGGTACCACTGTATGCAGCACACTGCATGGTCACTGGAGTGCCCAAGCAGGAGAAAAAGATGTGAGTTTTTGAAACATACTGTTATTTCCACAACAGAGATGAACAGCACCCACCTTCTAATACTACTGAGTCCTTTGAAAACAGGCAAGAGAGATGAGCTATCATCGTTTTAGCTGTATATTCCGTGCATCCTATTACTCACACGACTGCTCAGAGTTATTTGTAAACTGGAAGGAGATAGACTTATTTAACACCATGCAAGTCTATATTCAAACAAACCTCACTGGTTAAGCTACCAGGGTTAGGGTCATATGACCATGTTCCTCCAGACCTTCTCAACATCATAATCACCAGATTCTCTCTATATACTGAACCTAGCCATTTGAGATACAAAAGGTGATTCATTGTCAGGAGACACTAAAGCCACATACTGGCTGACAAAACAAGTAAACAAGCAAACAAACAAACAGCATAGGATCCTGAGTAATTTCTGTTTTTCCAAATAAAGACACTGGGGATGCTTGCTTTGATTTTCTGTTTACTTCTCAGGTAAGGCGTGCATGGGTACAGACATTTTACCAATATCAAATACATGGAGTTATTACAAACTGTACCACTAATACTTGAAAGGGGTGTGCATGGGGGCCAGGAAGAACCTGATGTTCTGGCATGAAAATCAATAGTAAACCCTGAATGTTCAGTTGTAATAATACGGGTTGTTTAAAATCTCAAACACTTGGGACTGGAGAGATTGCTCCGTGGTAAGAACACTGACTGCTCCTGCAGAGGATCCAGCTTCAGTTCCCAGCATCGACATTGAAGCTAACAGCCATCATAACTCCAGTTCCAGGGGATCCAGTGCCCTCTTCTGATCTCCACAGGCATTGCATGACACAAGTACATTTGCAATCATGTAGGCCATGCACTCATATCCATGAAACAAAAAATAGAAATAATCAAAATAAAGTGTTTACATAAAAATCTCAAGCACCGTATGAAATGGTTCTGCAGTGTAAGGCCCAGCAGCATGGGAAGAGATCACCCGCTAACAGGCATTTAAACTAGGGTTTGGATATCTGTGCCACTAAGTCAGAAACAATGCCAATGAGGTACTAGCATGCCTTCTCTCCACCCATCGGTTACAAGGCCTTTATGTCTGAAATCTCAGGAGAAATGCAGTTTTCCCAACCTTTGGTACCATAAAATACTCTACCTATGTTTGCCTGGTTCCCCAAATACTCACGGCCTTTGGACCAACCTTTGGTTACCAGTTAGCAAACAAAACCTATCTGGAATACACATTTTTATAACAAATTTTATTGCCAGGTTGGTTCCAGAAACCACATTCCATTTAAATGCTGTCTGGGGCAAGCTCCGTGGTAGCTGTTCAGACTTACATGTGTAAGGAAAGCCTAAGAAGGGGTCTTAGAGAACTTGCCATTCACCTCTTGCTACTGTTACAAAGCTAGAAGAAAGAAGGCTGACTGAGAGCTTTTCCGGAAACTCCAGAGAGCACCAGAAGGGCAGCCAAGAGGTTTTTAACAGTATCTCCCAGGCGGTGATCTGACTTTGGCTCTGTTGTAACTGTACTAGCTCTGGGAAGTCCTACTGCACATGGCTGTGTTGCTCGACATGTGCACACATTAGTGTGTTTTCCCTCGAAGCTCCTGTTTAAAGGCTTTATAAGTTCTTTCTCTGGATTAAGATCTTTGGAATTATGCTCAGAAACTACTCCAGTATGCTCTGAATTTCTAGGTCATAATTACAAAATAAACAGATTCATTTCTCATCACAAATTTTAATTAAGAATTCCAGTTATGCAATTATTTGCTAATGAATAATACCTACTCAGTTCCAAGGTGTAGTATCAAATATGTTCACTCAAAAGTATGTGAGTGAGCTAAAGACACTTCCCTTGGGTCTGTTTCTTATTTGTAAGCCATCACCCTCAGTAGCTGTCCACTTAGAATAAAAGGCTTATTACCTATACCAAGATAGGCGGGGGCTTAGAGAGCAAGGATAGTTTATGATTGGCAGTAAGGGCTAATCAGCCATGATTTGGGCTTCTCATAAATGTCTGCCTACTGAATTCTGTGATTTAGCTTTGGTTAAACCATTTGCTGTTGCCATCCTTTTGGCGGGCATTGGTTGGGCCTTTTCCTGTACAAGGGACAACTATAGGAGCTCCTTTGCAAATATGGCCCCAGTTTGGGCTTCTCATTCCTTAAAGTTTCTCTGGGCTCCAACCTAGTGAAGAAACCATCTGTTGATTTATTGGTCAGCTTTTATGCTGAAGCACAAAAAGTATAAATAAAAAAAGTAATCCATTTTTGATATCAGGTAAGAATATAGTCTGTGGAAGAAAGCTGTGATATTTTGGGAAATTGGAAACAAAGTTAACCCTTTCATATGAAATCACCAGGAACACAGATAGGTCTAGAGTCAACGGGTTCCAAGGAAAGAGGGACGAACCCCAAATAAAATCATGCATTTGGAAATTCAGTCCAGGTGAGAGATTCCAGGATAAGACTGTCACTGAAGTGCAAGGGAGCAGGCTCGTTCACTCATTTGTTCGCGCATGCATTCATTTCACATTGGTTATTAATAGCAGCAATCTGCTTTGTGTAAAGCGCTGTGTGGAGATAAATGAGAAATACCTCACATTCAGACAGCAACTGAAAATTTGAAAAGCAGTTTTATCATTCAGAATCCTGGCAGGGAACAGATGGCATACTTGACTTGGGTAATTTGAAGAGCTGTTTGTGAAGGTGAGAGTAGGGTGCAGGGAAAACACAGGCCCAGTTACCCTGGGGCCCTCCTAGCCTGGGCTCTAAGGAGCCAGAGGAGGGAGCAATCGGAAGCTGGAGACACAGAGACCAGGCAAACGAGCCCCCTGCAGAAGGACTGACCCTCAGCTAAGGACTCTGGCAACCTGAGGTAAGCTGTGAGGATGGGCTAAGGAAGTATACCTGAGCACACTGTCTTCACTCTGGATTCCTCACTGTGCTTCTCACCAGTTCAACCTCACAAGAAGCCAGAGTGCAATGAGGCCACCGACACAGTCCTCAGACCTCAGTCTCTGGACAGGCAATGGGCGAGAGAAGGGAACTAAGAGCAGATCTGGTGGAGCAGATAGGGAGCTCATTTTATGCAGGTCTTAGAGAAAACCATGCAGTCGAAGGAGGTCTGCCTTCTACAAACAAGAAAGCTTCAGCTAGGAGATTTGCTTATGGTAACCGAGTTACATAGCAGAGCCAGGCCTTGAAACTGGGTCCTCTGAATTCAGTTCTGAACTTATCACAGTGTCTCTACTCTCTGCCCTTTGAACTTCCTTATTGCACTGATCTAACCACATAACCTTATTGACATATTTCATCACACTTATGAGAGAAGAAACTGGGTCTTTTTGTTATTACTGTCTAGAATACTGGCCGGCACAGGAACCCTGAAGTCTTTTGATGGATAGAATAATGAATGAGAGAATGGGCAACCTAACTGGACAGAAGGGTGTACAAGGGGTAATGCTGCATACAGCATAACACTTAGGACGCGAATCCCTGTGGTAAAGGAGAAACTCAGTGCATGGAGACAAGGAGCAATGTTGTAAAAGCCTTTATGACAGAGTGAAGTTCAGTCCTCTGAGCCGGTGAAGTCTACTGAAGACAATCATGCGAAGGAATCGCTGCAGAGGCAGCAGGGCAAGGTGAAAGCTCATAGTACATTTAGGGTCTCTGAGTGTTCCTGGAAGCAAATAATATGGGATGGCACTAAAAACAGTAAAATCATTCACAGAATGTCTTCATGGACAGGCACGGGAGTTTGAATGTTTCTTGGGTCATTAGAAGACAGAAGTATTTTTGAGGGTGTAGCCAGGATGATCTTGAAACATTAGATTTTCAAGGAAAGCATTATCAAGAGGCCGCTCAGGTAGAACTCAAGCCAGAGGAAGAACTTTGAGAAGTAAGAGATGTCAGAGAAGCAAATCCTTACTGGTAGGTCAGGAATAGATGACATCAGTGGAGATGGAATCTGTAGAAAAAGGAGTTCCATCTATGAGGGGGCACAGCAGCAGCATAGGGCTTGAGCATGGGCGACTACCCCAGGGCTCTTAGTCTGACTGAACTAAGAAAGCCGAACACGGGTGTACTGATATATACGCAGGCAAAACACATAGAGAAAAGATAAAAACAAACTCAAAGAAAAAAAAAAGAATGAGCACTTAATTACTTTTACTTTTGGAAACAGAGTCATGTTATTTGTCCTGGGTGTGACTCCTTCTCACATGCTCAGGTAACCCTCCTGCCTCTGCCTCCTAAGTAGCGGAGACTCCAGACATGCCACCGGACCTGGCCTCCTTTGGAATTGTTGTGACGATGATTAGTGTTTTCATCTGCATTCTGTAGGCCATTCTAAAACAACATATATAGTTTACTTTTACTTCTAACATGGAGATAGAAAGGCAATGCAAAAAGAAAGGCAGATGAGAAATCTAATTAAATTGAATGGCACATTTCCAAGAAAAAGAGAAAGTCTTTAGCAACATCTGCAGTTTCAGTTTCTGAATTAGAGGTACTTACATTCGCAGGAACTTTTTTTTTTTCTTTTTGTTTTAGTATTTGTCATTATTGGAAGGAGAAATAAAACAGATATAAGTATTTGTTAATTTCACAGAAATTGCTTCAAGTTACAAAGAATGTCAGAGAATGTATGCTTAATTATATAAGCAACCTTTGCATTGAAAACTTCACTTTATTACCCCCTATAAACATTTTATGAATCCGTTTAGTTTATGGTTAAATTAAGAGGAAATGACAGGCAGGGATAAACTACAAAGGACTCCTTCCTCCTGCTTTAAACTGACTTCATTAGAGCTGTAATTTAGTGCTAGGTATAACTGAGCAATTCAAGAGTAGAGACAGGACCAGTCTATACTTTTATTATTTAGTCAAATGTTGAAAAAGTAGCATTTGGCTTTTGATGAATATTTAATATGCCAGAGAGCTCTCAGGATCCCACTTTAGCAGTGAGAACCAGGGTGGTTTCAGCAGAGACTGAACTGACAATCTGGCCTCCTGAGTTGGTTTTCCGCTTTTCTTCCTTTGATATTCCTAAGTTGCAAAGAGACAGGAACAAACCCCACAGCATCTTTTCCTCAAAAAGTCTCCTCCACGGGCTCTGTAATTGAAGATTAAGGAGAGAATCAGGACTCCAGCATTCTCCACTCTGGAGTTGCAGGTTGCCTTAGGTGTGAGCCTAGAGATGGTTGCTATCCAGCCAAAAGACTCTGACTCCCTGTGATAAGCCTAGCTGTGAGAACTGGATGGGAAGCCATGTTCATAGCAGTAGAACAGACTCTGGCCTTTGTTTGAACACTTCCTCCCTTGCCTCTTGATCAGCACGAGCCTTGTTTTTCATCTTTAGATGGGGACCCACTATATAGACCAGGCTGGTCTTTAGCTCACAGAGAACAGACATTCACCTGTCTTTGTCTCCTTAGTGCTGGGATTAAAGACATATACCACCATGCCTGGCAATCAGCAGAAGCCTTGTGAGAAGGTATGCCAGAACCTCCAGGCAGACTGGTTTGAGGTAGGTCTGCCTCTAGTGGGACTGCACAGAAGACCTGCTGTGATCAATAACTGACCGGAAGCATGGTGTAAAAAAGGCTGAAGATATGGATTTTAAACCCCTCTGCCAAATAAGCCATGAAATTAAAAGAAAATATTCATGTATTTTCTTCAATTATTTTAGTAGGGGGAGTACAAACAGGCTTTGATTTGGGAGGGGAGGAGGGTGCTTAGTTTTGGGATCTTAACAATTACAAGTATCAGATCCAAGTCCTTAGTTGTACAGACAATGCTTAACTTGATTATTAGGAGAAAAGCAAACCAAGTTTCTGAAAACATCAATGTTTTCTGGAGAGAAAACTCTAAAATGTAATATTTCAGTGGCAGATTAGTAAAATCCAGTGTTCAATCTGATGGTCATATCAGACTGTCTTGGGATGTTTTGCCACATGCGGTACTTGCCACTTTCCCTTGCCCATGTGCTAAGAACCTAGTGGACCCCTCTCACACCTCCCGTTGAGTGCCACTGATTTTGTGGTCCACTGCTAAATTGTGTCCCTTAGGTTCTTCTTCAATGCAATGCAAATGAGTCAGAATCACTGCCTTTAGTCATGAGTGCTGGACAACACAGGCCTTCGTTATATCCCTAGAACTCAGGGCTATGCCTAAGTTCACTTTCATTGAGTGGGTAGCTTGAGCAATGATGCTGATGAGATTACCAAGAGGGCAATGCATGTCTGCCATGGTGGTACATCTTCATACATCTTCATATAGCTTTAAGTGCATTTTGGTTACAGTTGTGAAACAAAACCAGCGTAGGAAAATTTTTGACACTTTTCCATACTAAATCCAGCCAAACAAGTTCTTTAAATAAAAACAAAGCTATAGATGTCAGTAATCAATTGCTGCTATTATTTAATATGACTTTAAAGGTACTAGCTAACACAATAAGAAAGTCAAATATAATTATAAAATTAGTAAACATTATAACTTTTTTTTGAAAGACAATGTGAGACTGGTAGTGTTTCACAGAATAATGTGAAAATTGCTCTTTTCTCCATGCCTAGCAGACACATGCGTATTGTAGTAACATATAATGAATAAAATAATGCATTTAGAAGAATAAACTAAATGTTATCCAAAGATAAACTTGGAAAGGAATAGAATGGCTGTAATATGAAGCATATCATAGTTTTCTTTAGAAACACATAAAGAGTTGAAGAAATGGAAGGCCTGATTTTATTCTTAGAGATAAAGTGTCAATGTAATAAATATGCTCATAACCTCTAAGTCTCTAAATTCAGTGTAACTGCAATTAAGTTCGCAGTGTCTTTGTGTACAGATATATAAGACTGGCTTTGGAAATGTTTCAAATTGTAACAGCAATAGTTTGAAATTTTCTGGGAAAAGGAAGTAATTCTTACCTACCTATTTATGTAATTTCTATATGTTTTAAAACTACAACAGTTAGAACGGTCTGACAGTGCTATAGGAAGGAGCATCCAAACCACATGAGCGAATGAAATCCACAGACAGATGCAGTGACACTCAGTGAAATATACTCTTGTATTATGCAAAGATACAATTATGGTAGTACTCCATGCGATAAGAAAAAATTAAATTATTAAATAACCAGGTTGAGATAATTGTTTATCCAGCTGAGGGGGAGATTCTAGTTTCCTGTTTTTCAATTGATTGTTCAAAGAAATTTCTAATGATTAAACCACCTAAATTTGAAAATGATATTGTAAGAAAAGGCAAGTGAATATTTCCAGGAGCCCACTGTAACAATAGCATAAATGACATAAAAACAAAAATCAACATGAAAAAGGCTAGTGTTTCTACTATAAAAATTTTATATATAGCAAAAACACAATAAACGAATGTTAACCAGAAACCATTGGCAAGATAAGAACAAAAGATCCAATATGCTCTTTAGAGTAGCTATGCTGGGCAACAATTCATATACAAAAAAAAAAAATGCTTAATTGTTTTTCCAGTGCTGGGGATCAAACCCAGGGCCTCTTGCATGCCAGGCAGGTGTCCTATCAAAGGGCTCCCTCCAGTCCCAAGTTCACAGTTCTAAACTTTAAATTCACAGTCTTTGTGTATTTATAGTTGGGCGTCTGTCATCGCCATGTAATGTCAGTATGTTTTTATCACCTCGAAAAGAAACTCCACATTCACTGCCAGTTGCTTCTCACCTGCTTCCCCTTTGCTTCTCACAACCACCACTCCGTTTCCTATCTCTAGAGACTTGTCTTTCTGGAACATTTGCATCCATTGAACCATACACTATGCGGTCTTTGTCACTGGCTCTCTTCACTGGCACAGTGTTTCAAAGTTTATCTACATTGTATCCTGTGTCACCACTTCATCTTTTTGTGATTAAAGAAAATTGCTTTGAATGGACATGACATTTTTGTTACCCATTCACAAATTGATGAACATTCGGGTCATTGCTAATTTTTGACTATTAGAAATAGGGCTACTATAAACATTCATATACAAGTTTTTTTCATGGGGAGAGGTTTTTATGTTTTCTTGAATGTATGAATGGAATGTTGTCATATCTACATATGTGTGTGGTGTACACATGTGTGTAGGTGCACTTGCTTGTGCCTGTGTGTGTTGGGGCCAGAGGTTGATGTCAGATATCTTCCTCAATCACTCTGGAATTTATTTTTTGAGAAAGGGTCTCTCACCAAACCCGGAGCTTGCTGATTTTGCTAGGCTGGTTGGCAAGCCCCTGGGATCTACTTGTCTCTGTTCTCCTCCCAGCAATAGGTTTGTAGCTACACACTGTCAAGCCTAGTTATTACACGGATCCAAAATCAGACCTCCATGCTTGGGCATCAAATACTTCACCATCTTCCCAGCCCATATGAGTAGAATTTTTATTATCCACATAATGTTTAGCTTTTTGAAGAACTATCAGGTAAATAAGGATGCTAATTGTCCCTTACTCCCACCAACAGTTTTCCTTGTCTGATTAGAACAATTTTATTGGATGTAACATAATAGTTCATCTTTTCATCTTTCATGTGCTTATTGGCTTTTTGGATATTTTCTTTGGAAATATGTTTATTGAAGCATTTTGCCTATTTTATGATTGGGGTATTTGTGATTTTTTTTGAGTCTTTAAAAATATTTTACTCAATGTTTTTATCTTAATTTTTTATGAGTATGTGAATACTGCCGGCATATATATGTATGTGTGTATGTGCCCTTGTGATGTACAATGCCTGCAGAGATCAGAAAAGGGCTTTGAATATTCTGGAACTGGAGTTATTGACCTGATTGTTAGCTGCCATGTTGATGCTGGGAACTGAAACTGAGTCCTCTGCAAGAGTGGTCAGTATTTTTAACCTTAACCACTGAGCCATGTCTCCATCCCTTAGTTGAATCTTATGAGCTTTTTATATATTGTGCACACATGTTCCTCAGGTTTGCATGCTTTGCAATTATTTAGGTTTTCTCTCATTTTTTTTTCCTTTTCCTTTCCTTCCCTCCAGTCTCCTGTCTTTCCTTCCCCCTTCTTTCCTTTTCTTTTGTTTTTAAGATCTATACTCTGTATTGTCCAGTGACCAAATATATAGAACAATACATAATCTCCTGCACATTGTTTTGTATAATAAAGGGGGACAAAAATAAAAATCCCTGTTTACATTTATCTATAAGTATATTAAGAGATAGTGGATAGATACAAAGAATCAATAAAATGACAAACTTGGAGGGTATGGGAATCATTTTTCTTAGTGTGTCTCTTTTTACAGTATCTTCATTTTTTGAGCCATGTAGCTATAATTATCTTTCAAACAGAATTCATGAATAAAAACTTGATATCTAATGTGACTTTAAAATTTAAATTTATGTATATGAACTGTTGATTTGTTCTGCCCGAATTCCCACAGTCCTCACAAGCCTTTTATTTCATCTTTAGCAGGAGGTTACAGGCTTGCCCTGCAACACGTGTCTCGGAAGTTGGAAGGTCAGGATCAGAACTCTTCATCCTCAATTTGATCTCAGTCCAAATTTTTGTACAATAGAAGCAATTCTTTCTAATTTCTTGATGATGTTTTTAAAGCACCACAGTTCTTCATTTGAAGTCATTCATCTAGTTTGTAGGCTCTTATTTGCACTTTTTTTTTATAAAAAGAAAACAACTGTCTCATATATACTAAGTGGATCTAAAGCTCACTAAGTAATTGAGGCTGCCCTTGCAGTCCTGATCTCCTGTGTCCACCTACTAAGTGTGGGGACTGCAGGTGTGTACCACCCTGCCTGGATTGCTGCTAATGACTTTTTAAAAATATATATATTTATTTATTATCTTTATTTTATGTACATGAGTATATTGCCTGTGTGTGTGTAAGTGTATCTACGTCCTGCAATGCCAATAGAGGTCAGAAGAGGGCATTGGATAGCCTCCTATAAGGATTCCCTGGGTCCCCTGGACCTGGAGTTACAGATGGTTGTTAACTCCCATGTGGGTGCCGGGAACCAAACCCAGGTCCTCTGTAAGAGCTGGTGCTCTTAATCACTGAGCCAGCTCTCCAGCCTCTACTAATGCTTTTCTAAAAAAATAATCTATTCATTTATATATTGGAGGAGAGAGGCAGGAGACTGAAGGCCAGAACACAACTTGCAGGGAGCCCATTCTTTCCTTCTGCCTTGTGTGTACTGGGGATCAAACTCAGCTGTCAGGTTTAGTGGCAAGCTCCTTAGCTCACTGTGCCATCTTCTTCGTCCTGTCAGTGCTTTTGATGTTGTATCTAAGAAGCTATTGCCTGACCCAAGGTCCCGAAGCTTTACTCCTGTATTTTCATTAGGAGCACAGGGCTCTTAACACAGTCTGTGATGCATTTTGAGTTAAGTTTTAACATCATGTGAGGTAGAGTTTTAAGTTCATTTAAGTTTTCTCTTTTGCACATGAAAGGATTGATACTCTTAATATATTCAGCATACTTTAATAAGAAAAATACAGGCATACCAATATTAAAATGGACAAATGATGTTGAACAGGTAATTCTGTGACCTATGAAAAGATGATATTAACTACATAATAGTCAAAACACAGATTAAGTAATTATCATTTAGATTCAATGAAGTTTTCAGTGAAACTTACCATTTTCAATATGATATGTATATTTAAACTATTTAAAGTAATGCTATATGTTAATTTTTGTGCATAGAAAAACATCAGTACAGGCAGATAAAAATAAGCTATAGAGGTGACATAGTCTCATATAGATTCATTTTCCAAACCCCAGTCAAATTATGTGTGTGTGTGTGTGTGTGTGTGTGTATGTGTGCGCGTTTTGGTAAGGATTATCTAGGTAACCGTATTAATTTTCTACTTTCCTTTACATCATTGAAAATTCAAAGAGAAGAAACTATCTTTTATAAACATTATTTTTCTCTGCAGGAGTTTTTGGAATTTGTCACAAAATGGGTTACTGCATAATGGGATCTTTCCTCTTTTTCTACCAGAATACTGACATACACAAAAGTTGGCATATCTGACCAAAATCTGTTGTGTTGCTGACATATGATATAAATCACAATTATAGTCTGTCATAGTTTCAAATAAGCAAATGTACATCTTTGTATTTAAACATCAAAATTATATTTAATGTCCTATAAAACCATGAAAATATTGTTATTGATTATACAGAATTCATCCAAAGTGCTATAAAATGAATGTATAGCCTGTAAGAATGTGGTTCTGCCACATTATAAACACCAGTCTCTAAAGTTAATGAGCTAGGCACAGTAAACTTTAAATACTTAACAATTTGCCTTAGACCTTAGACATTCTTGAGGCTGGGGAGATGGTTTAGTGGGTAAGAGCACTTTCTGTGTGAGCATGATGAGGTTCAAATGACGAGCACCCCTAAAAAGCCGGACATGACCACATGCACACTTGAGCCCAGTGCTGGGGGTAGAGGGGGCAGATACATGAGGTGAGCGGGGGCCCGGTGGCTGCCAGCTCAGCTCCAGGATCGACCAAAAGAATGAAGTGTAGAGTGATAGAAAAGGACACACAATGTCCTCCTCTGGCCTCAGGAGGCACAGCACAAGGGTACACACACACACACACACACACACACACACACACATGCACACTATACCACACTCACATATACCACACACACAGGACTTTGAAATTCTTTTGGAATACTTCATTATTTCAACAGGGTACATGTTTTTAAAAACCAGCCACACCATCCTTAGCCATATACCCAAAAGACTCTGTACCATCCCACAGAAACATTGTTCATCCATGTTCACTGCGGCCCTCTCCATGATAGCCAGGAACTGGAAGCAACCTAGATGCCCCTCAGCAGCTGACTAAACCATAAAGGAGTGGTACATATACACAACAGGAAACTCTTAAGCTCTTAAAAATGAAATTTGCAGGTAAATGGATAGAACTGGAAACAGCATCCTGAGTGAGGCAACCCAGACTCAGAAAGACAAATGCTACATGTTGTCTCTCATGGCTGAAGTCTAACCTTGAATTCTTACATATGCATGTTTCAATTCAAGAATTCAGAACGGTCAAGAAACTGATAAGTGGACATGGGTGAGTATGAGTGTAGGGAGGCCTTCTGGGAGGGGTGGTGGACCGCAGCGATACGAAGAGGGGAATGGGAACACTGGGCTAGGAGGGGTTAAATGAGGTGGGACATGGGGGGCAGGGCAGAGCAGGGGTCGGGGAAGGGATAAGTAACACTAAAGACCTTTAGAAAAGCCATATGGAAACTTAATACCAAAGAAGCCTCTTAAAATATATACGTATGCATAATAAAAAGAAATGATAAAGAGATATCCTGTAACAGGGGAACATTGCACCTTCTAGACATCATAGGCTCATGAAAAAAATCCCTCAATATCAGGAATAGACTCCCTCCCTAGAAGCTGTTGACCAGCAGTCCTATAGGCCCTCAAGCAATACAGACCACTGCCTTTGCTCTTGGTTACCCACCAGAACTTGATGGTAAGACCCTCTTGCTAAAGATCACTACATACATGAAGTGTAGAACAAACAAGGAGAAATCAAGCTGGTGCTGGCTTCAGAGTTTCATCTCCACTGGCTAGTTCTTATATTGAATCCAAGCTACTGGAAGGAAAAACAATGAACCTTTCCCAGCTGTGCAGCCTGTGCTCTACAATAACAACTGTCTGACAAGATGTGTCCACTGGTGTGATCGTGGTGCAGGTTTTATGGGCATAAACAAGTGCTCCATCATTGGATTAGATCTGCTTCCTAGGGTGGAGCCCATACCTGACACTGATCTCAGCTTGGGAACTTGAGGCTAGATACGTCACAGGGCATAGGGGAAAGCTTAATACTGGTTTTCTACTAAATAATTATATTAAACTGACCCCTAATGACCTATGGTTATATCTATAGATCAATGCATCTCTCAACTCCCTTCAGAGAAGTTTGCTTAAGCAACAGATGGTGACTAACACAGAAACCCACGCCTGACCAATGTGGATTGCACAATAGATTTCAGAGTTATTTTACCCAAATGGGACACCTAAATCAAACATATGCCTTCCAAGGCTCGGGGATCAATGTGGAAGAGGAGCAGAAAGGTTGTAAGAGCCAGAGGTGGTGGATAAGCACAAAGAAACAGTTTTCTAGACAGCTGTTTCTCATGAACTCAGCCATGGTGACAGCACGCACAAGCCCCATGCAAACTGAAACCGGACAAAATCCCAGCACAGACATGGGGAAGTGGGTAAGAAACTCCAACCCAGCCTGAGGAAACTGTGTCAACAGGTGGCTGCTGGAAGGGGCAGAGACAATCTCTTTCCAGCATGGGACTCTTGGTACGTTAGCCAGTCTCCAGGGGATGCACCCACCACACTGAGGACATTTGAGGACACAAATTAAAGACTAAACGCATATATACCTATATATATGTATGTATGTATGTATATATATTACATTAAATTTGGTGGGGGACAAAAAGCAGAGGTAGGGACAGGGGAGGGGATCTAAATATCATCAAATTATACTGTATTTATGAAAATTGCAAAAATTTAATAAAAAATACATGGAAGGCAAAAAATTATATTTTTATATAGTTTGAAAAGAAAAAATATTATATATAGAATTCTTAAATATTTCATAAAGATATTAAAACTGCAAAAAACTTTGTATATGAAAGCTTAAAATAAGACTACTTTATAATAATATTGATGATTTTGAAATGGCAAGGCTAACTCCATTTTGCTCTGGTTGACGTTTGCTTTACCCTGTGCCTCTGCCTAGCTTCCTTCACCCCTGCTCTAACTGCAACCAGCCAGCCAGAACAGTCCCACGAAGGCTGCACCTACCATACTGGGGAACATCCAGCTAGCCCAGCAGAATGTCCAGGTAGCATGTCCTCCCACCTTGTTAAACCTGCATCTCCAGGGAGCCCATTGTTTCTGCAATACTGAGTGGAAGCTTTCTATAAACTGAAAACCTCCTTGTTAACTGACCTGCCCCTGGCCCAATGTAACTCTTGTCATCTATTACAGTTATGATTATTGGCTTTGCCCCACGGTTGATGGAATTGTGGTTTTAGACTTTATAAGCCCCACTCCGCCTCCACTCAGGGTTGAGAGTTCTTTTGGGTGTTAGCCGGCTCTCTGGCTCCTGGCTAATAAAGGACTTCTTGATTCAACCCCAAACTACATGGCATTTCTTGCTCAGTATTCCAATTTCATTGCAAATATGATAACTCATAATATTTAACTTTAAAATATTTTGTTATTGATAGTAAATTAATTCACATGTGGAACTGTGCTCAAAATCTTCCCGTGTAGCCATTCTTTTCAGGACACACTGACTACACTTATGTGAGTGTATGCTTGTGGTATTTATAGTCTATGAATCTGAACAAGTTCACTATGACATGTGTCTACCATTTGAGTACCATACAGAAAAGCTTTACAGAACTAAACAATTCTCTGTACACCACTTATTTGCATTTTTTCATTTTCCCCTTTAATCCCTGGAAACTGGGGACTTTTACTGCCTTCATAGTTTTTCCTTTTACAAAATGTTACAGGTGGAGTCATAAAGTATGCTGTCTTTCAGATTAATTTCATACATTTATTTTTCTTCTGTGTTTGTCTATTAATCTCCTAGAGAACATTTTAATTAATTCCAAATATTAATAGTTAGGAGCAGAGATGTAAAAAAATCCATGTCAGGTAGATGCATTTTCACCTTTGATAAATAAATAACAATGAGTGTAATTGCTGGATCATATGGTAAGAACATGTTTAACTAAACAAGAACAGCACTGTGTTGGTTGATTTTCATTTTCACTTTTGTTTTGGATTTTGGTCAACTTGATACAACGTAGTGTCCTGGAAGGAGGAAGCGAGTTGAACAATTCCTTGATCAGATTCTCCTTTTGGTCACATCTGTGAGAAATCGTCTTGATGGATGATGGACGTGGGAGGATCCAGCCCACTGTGGCTTCACTGTCCCTAGGCAACACACCACTGCACCCTTGTTAGAGTGACCAGCACTCAGAACCAACAGCAGTGACGTAGATCAACCGGAATCCTCTTCCTTGTTGGTGGTAATGCAAAAATAGATCCACTTCGGAAAACATTTTAGTTCTTGTCCTAATTTGCATTTCTGTTGCTATGATAAAGCATTCTAACCAGGCAGAATGGGAGATGGGCCAGAGCTGTGTATACAAGCTAGCAGAGTAAGAACCAGAGAGCAAGCCAGTAAGCAGTGTTCCTCCGTAGTCTCTTCCTCAGTTCTTCCCTCCAGGTTCCTGCCTCGAGTTCCTGCCCTGTGTGCTCTCAGAAATGGACTGTTCCCAGAAAGTGCAAGCTAAAGCAAACCCTAGTTGATTTTGGTCAGAATGAAGAAGATTCCTGTTGATCTGTATCTTCACCAACATTGCTGTTGTTGGTGAGTGTTGGTCATCTAACAAGTGTGCAATGGTGTGTTGCTTTTATTTCCATTTCTGTGATGAGATGTGATGTGGGACAACCTTTCATATGCTTATCTACCATCCACCTATCTTCTTGGGCAAGGTGTCTGTTAAGGTCCATTTTTAAATCAGTTTTTTCTTATTGTGCTTGTAGAATTCTTAGCATGTTTGCTACAAAAATCCTTTATCAGATAAGCCTTTTGCAATATTATCTTCAAATCAGAGCCTTGTCTTTTCACTCTTCTGACAATGCTTTTACAGAACAGGGAAACTTAACATTACTCATCATTCTGTGTTTCAAAGACAGTGGCTTGTATGTTATAGCTAAACCAAGATCATCTCAATTTGACCCTCTGTTATCTACTCTGAATTTCATAGTTTTGTATTTTAAATTGTCTGTCACCCATTTTGATTTAGTCTTTGTCAAAGGTATGAGATCTGGGTCCATATTCATTTTTAACTTATGGAGAACCAGTTTTCTAGTGCCATTTGATGAAAGGCCATTTTTTTTTTCTTTTTTTTTTCTGTCTTTTTGAGACAGGGTTTCTTGTAGCCCCAGCTAGTCTGGAACTTGCTGTGTTGACAAAGCTGGCCTTGGACTCACAGAGATCCACCTGCATCTGCTTCCCAATGCTGGGCCCAAAAGGCCATTTCCTATGTTGTTCCTTTGATTCTTTATCTTTATCAGAGATCAGTTTATAGTGTCTATGGGGGTCTGTTTCTGGCTCTCTCCTCGTTTCATCAATATATTTGTTCCATTTCTATTGCCTTGCTGATAATGTGTTGTTTGGATTAGTATAGCTCCATGATATGTTTTGATACCAGGTTATGCCCATTCTATACCTTAGATAATCTCTTTCAACACAGTGTTGACTATTCAGAGTCTTTGTCTATTTATGTAAACTTAGACTCAGCTTGTTGATATCTATAATTATGTTAAGTCCTTGGATCAATTTGGCAGAACTGACACTTGGCAAATGTCACTTCCTATCTGTGAACATAGACTATCCTTTCATTTACTTAGCTCTTTTTTTGTTCTTTACATCATTGTTTTATTGTTTTTGCATATGCATCATATTTTTTGTGCCTAAGTATTATATTTTGGGACCTCAATGTAAGTTTAAGCCTACTTTGTTCATTGCTGATATACAAGAGAACAACTGACTTTTGTATGTTAACCTTGAATCCTAAAAGCTTACTATAATTAATTATTTCTAGAATTTCTTCATAAACCACTGTATCGTCTTTGAATAGATACAATTTAATTTTAGTTTTTCTTATCTTATTGCATTAGCTTAAAGTTCTAGTACAGGTCAAAAAGTCACAGACAGTGAAAAGGAATGCCTTTTTCTTTTTTCCTGATCTTCATGCTAACATTTGTTTTGTTTTTTTTTTCTGTTTTCATTTCTCCCTCAATTACTCCCTTAAATGAGTCTCCCTCTTCTACGGAACTGATGCTAAATGCAGAAGGATATTTTAAGGTAAGTGTTTGGGTGTAACCTGAAGGGAAGGATCCTTCTAAGGGGTCTAATTTCGGATTGTTGCTAGTAGTTTATGTTTCCAAGAACACAGCTCTGAACAGTGTGACAAATGTCCAAGATCTTTTAAAAATATCTCTTTGACAATGTCATTCATGTATACAGTGTATCTTAGTCATATTCGCCCCAATTCCTCCTAAGGTCTTTCTAAAGAGGCAGTTTGGTGCAGTGGGAAGAGCAGTTCATACAGAAACAAACAGACAGACATGTGTGCCTGTGTGCTGCAGGTTCTATTCCCGATGTGTGGATTTGCTGCACCAAAGAGAAACAGAAAAGAGGAGTGTGATGTTCAGATCGGAGTGGGACCAACATGCTAATAAATGTTCCAAACCTGTAACTGCAAGAGTGAATGTGGAAGGTTACTTTAATTTGATGAGTTTTGATTTCTTCATGTATAAAATGGGAACAATATCCCACTTTAAGGTTATTCAAGCCTTAAATGAGATGGCATAAGCCAAACACTTAGTACAGTGCTTGGTACACAGTAGGACTGCAATAGCAGAGTCTCTTGTTCTTTTACCTCAATTCTATTATTTAGAGAGAGTTAGTGTCAGAGTGTAGGTGTTCACTGAACACTCTTCAACAAAAGGGGAGGTTAAACAAAAACACTTGAAAAGACTTACACAAGCTCATCTTCCAACAGTCACTGGACCAGGTACACAGTTGGTGCTCAATAATTTAGATAGATAATCAAGTTAACAAGAACAGTTTGTGGATTACACTTCATCTTCTATCTCTTCTGGACTCTGTCACTTCCCTTACATCCACCTTTCCTCTCCCAGACACTTTAAGTTAATAGAATAATACAAAAGAGAGTATTACAGTCACCACATGGAGGGCGACACTTGGTTAGGATAGTGTCTGGAGAAACATACAACCAGGGATCCGATATAGACTTAGTTCATGGGAGTCAAGCAAGTTTAATGAGGGCATTGTTCCAATCCAGTGACTAGATACATGAGACGCTGTATTGACAAAGTCTCTGCAACTGTAGTCAGACTCATGCTGAAAGAGCGGTGCTTGATTAGTTATGCCAGTCATGGGTACAGCAAGAGAAAGCAGATGTCCACGCACAATGCGTTTCTATTCCATATATGTGGATTAGCCATACCAAAGGAAATTAAGTGGAATAAAGAAAAAAATTTAGGTGGTATCCACTTAGGAATGGGATCTCAAGTCAACACAGCTTCATAAGTAAGCTGGTTCACATTGTCAGGCCCCATCTGCATAAGAAAAGTTTTCATTTCCCTCCCAAGAAGTTTCTCTGGTTAGATTTTAGTGACCACACCTTGAAGAAGTTGTAAGTGAATTTAATTTTTTATTGGAAGAGTTTTTGCAGCAGGGGTGAAAGGCCTCAGTAAGACTGCGTTCTTGCACTGGGCAACTTGGTCATTCTGCTGGTTAGTAGCACCTAATTTCACACAGTGCACTTGTAAGGCCAGTGTAAGAATTTTGAAACTTACTTACACTTCGCTATTTACTGACCATTTCCTCTTTCACTACGAACACTGTCAAATATTAAATTTCATAGGTTATAAAAATTTAATCCTAAAGAGATCTCACTACATCAATATTTTAATAATAAGAAACAGTCATTTTGAAGAAAGATGAAAACATGGATAATCCCACAAGCATGTTTCCTTTAAGCATGTGTTAAATTCCAAATGGTTTCTGACAGAACAGACTTAAAATTGGATGGATTCTAAAGATTATCTATGAACAGTCTCCTGTTTTATTGATGAGATCCAGAAAGTTAATGATCCTTTGGCCTTAGTGAATGAGGTAAGCACCATGTGGGAACAGAATCCAAGTCTCTTGGCATCAGAATATTTCCCAGAAAATGCTACAGTGCCTCAGAATAGCTGTGCCATTACTGGGATGATGTTTTATGCTGTGATGGCGAATCTCAATGGTTAGTTTGATGAGATCGGGAATCACCTGGGTGACAAGTTTACAGGCACACCTTAGGAATTATGTCAGGTGAGAATCTAGGCGTGCCTCTGAGGGAGTATCTTGATTGAGTTAACTGAGGTGGGAAGCCTGTCTAATATAGGTGGCACCATTCCTGGGGTGGGATTCTAGAACACCTAAAAAGAGGAAATGCAGCTGTGTAAAGTGTGCACTCTTTCCTCTCCTCTCTGATTGTGGGCATGCTGGGACCAGACATGATAGACTGGTCCCTCGATCTGTGAGCCAAAATGAAACTTTTCTATCCTAAGTTTCTGTTGTCAGATTATTTTATCGCAGCAACAGAAAAGTAACTCGGCCGTGTGTGTTGAGGATGCTATAAAGTTTGTCTAAGTAGTAAAGGTATGGTTGAGAGAAAAAAATAATTAAGATGGTTTAACCAGCGATGAATTTGGACTGATTAGAGTTAACTTCAAATCATCAGAGCTTCTTTGTTATAGCAAGAGAGATTTTGGAAGAGCCTTAAGCACAGTTTGAAAATGAAAAATGTGACTAACTGGCTACAAATAGAGTTTGTTGGAATATTATGGGTGAATAATTAGAAACAAAGTAAAAGTAAAATGAAGTTTGGAGTTTAGTGAATAGCAATAAAAAATAAACCAATAGGAAAATACTGCCACTATTTTTGCTACTGGAAGAGAACAGACGACAGGTAAAGCTGAGCCACAGCTGTCCACGGCGCATTGTAGATACCCCTCAAAGCTCATGCTGGAGTTCAGAGAGGAAGCAAGGCAGAGTCTACAACTTTTAGAATAGCTAAATGATGGCCAAGCAGAACACAATACATGTCAGTACCAGCTGTATGGTGGCTCTCTGCTTTGACAAGGAAGAACGGGATTCGGGTCTTTGTGTCCTGATCCTGCAGTATTTGCAAGTTCAGAGCTCTGTATTATTTGTACTTCTTGACAAGAGAAAGGCAGCTGACACATTCAAGTACATTCTTTAAAGCTGGGTGCCTGCCTAGGGGGAGATGAGAAGAGCAGCAAATGCATCATTGCACCCTTCAAGTTACTTATAAACATTCACTGAAAGATGCCACGCATGCCTTCATATTGTCACAGGGACCTTGCAAGACGATGCAGAATGGTGGTGATGGTTATAAGGAAGATGATGACAGTGATGACTGTTGTGATAATCAAATCTGTTTCCATGTGTTAAGCTCCATTTTATCCTAACACTCAATTAGGCACTTTTCAATAAATCTCTGAGGTAAGTATTATTACCAGCAGCACTGTGTCTCTAATATGAACATCCAGTTTCTAAAATGGAGGTTCGAATGTCAGCTGTATCACTGTCTGTGTGATGATATGAGAAGACCTGAACTCTGAGACCCTTGGTTTCTTGTCTACAGTGGGGATTATCCATATGGCAGGGCTGTTGGTGAAGGATCCTTCACAGTGTCTGGCTGCCAAGAAGTAAACAGCAGGTGTCAGGTCCTCACCATGTCCTCCATCCTTCCTCTTCATTTGTGGCAGAAAGAGTCATCACATGGGGCTTTTGTCAAGTAGAGGTACCACCACAGACACCTGCCCACCCCAATCTAAGACTTATTTAACAATACAATTCAAGACATGAAATCTCTGAAAAAGATACCTGGAGTATGCTGCTGAAACTAAGAACCCCTGGAGGTCTCTCGTCCTGCTGGAACTTAACAGGAAATCCCATTGGTCAGGAAACTTACAGAGTTTCAGTGTGGACAATTTTGACGTGGGACAAGAAGAAATTGCAGAACTTGTCACCATTGCTTGCTTAGAATAAATAACAACATCATATCTTTGAAATCCAAGTCATCTAAAGAAATGTAACACTGGAAGCAGGGTTTTAAATACATAACAAAATTCTGAGGAAAGTGGAGTTGGATAACCTTATCCCTGAAGCCAGCATCAAGTCCAGTCAAGAGATATCGGATGTAAATGAGAAGACATTATTACTGCTGAGGTAAAAAATTTAACAGGTAGAGGAGAAAATTAAGCACTGAGAAAAAGCATGAATGTATGAAGATGTGCGTATGTTTCCTCTGTAACAGATGTTTGCAAATGTGTGCAAGAACTACCCATGGCCTGTTGACGTCACTAAAACCCATGCTTGCTGGATACAACGATGATGTACTGGTTATAAAAATGTCAGCTCAGTTTATCACAGATCGATAACTCATTATATTCTCCAGAATATACAAAAACCCAATATGAATCAGCTTGTTGTCACATCCAAGCTTTCAAATCTCACCCATTATGGACTTTCAGTCATGTGACTCCTCACTTTTCCTTCTTATTCTCGCTTTGGAGATTATAAAACATGTTTTACATTTTGTTAGGTAGAAAACTAGTTTTATGATACTACATCATTTTGGATGTTTTGACAGTCAAAAGAAGAGTACTATCAGATGATGATAGTACTGAAGAATTTCATAAAACAAGCCCCATACATTTCTGTGTGTGCACACCCATGTAATACCTCCGTCCGTCATTTGTAGCCAGAAGTTATCAGATGGTCTTCAAGTCAGATTAGCAAAGCTTAGTAAAAAACAGCAAACTTTCCTGAGCTGATTTTAGCTAAGACTATTCTTGGCACATTGTGAGGGAATGAGAGGCCCAGACTCTCCCTACATTGTTTGTGCCTAGCCTATTAGAACCTGAGGTTGAAGCTTCCCTGAGATGAAGTGTTACTATCATAGCAAGACTCTGAAAGGCAAATAAAACACATTACCTTTTCTTTTTTTATGTCTACATTTGAAAACGGGACTTCAGGTTTGGCATTGATATGCCAAATCAGCTTGAGTCCACAGAACTTTGATTCACATTTGGACACAGATGAGAAACTTCATTAAATGTGCCCACCAAACAAATACTGACCTCCTGGTGGCTAGGCAATCTGTCTGCCTGTGTAACTTAGGTCTTATGCCCAGGAGGCATACACCAGACACAGGACTGTCATTCAATGAATAAATAATCTCTATCAATATTCCCTTAGGTTTCTGACCAGAGCAATGCCCAGTTCAGAAACCAGCACGTCTCGGGTTCTGGATTCTGTCCCCAATACTGGCATCCATCACTGCTATCCCAGTAATGATAAGATGCACTCTAATTGGACACAGATGTATTTTAATTACGAACTTTCCCTGCCACGACTTTTCTTTGTCACTTGCATAAAAAATCATTCCAATTTGAGAAGAGCTTCCATATCTTCCTGCACCCTGCTGCAAAAAATAACTTGCACTTGACTGGCCACAACAGACACATGCGTTGATCTTTTCACAGCTGGCTTGTTTGTATTCATGTGAGCCCCGGGAAAATATTGCCATTTGTATCAGGTGAGTGAATACACGGCTCAGCCACAGGCCTATAAACCTCAGCGTGGAGACTGACGGCTGCAGGCAGAGCGTGTGGGCTTCCCTGCACTGGCTGGAGAGGGACAGGGACCAGATCTGGGGAAGTTTCTTGTTTAATTAAGGAAAGGTGAGAAGTAGAAGTAGTTTTTAACAGTAAGAACTGGGAAATTGGAAATGGAACAGGAAAGGATTCTCCTTCTCTCTTTCTCCCCTCCCTCCCTCCCTCCCTCCCTCCCTCCCTCCCTTCCTTCCTTCCTTCCCTTTCTTTCTTTCTGTCCTTGTTTGTTAATTTATCTCTTTCTTCATTCACTTTTTTTGCACTTTTTTGATAGGATCGCACTCTATAGCCCAGGCGTTCTGGAACTCTCTGTGTATCCCAAGCTGGCCTTTAACTCATACGGATTCTTCTGCCTCAGGTGCCGTATTGTCAGGGTTACAGGCATTGAGCCATCATAATTGGCTCTCAAGTTCTTTTTGAAATAAAGGTTTGTTTTTAGTAATGCATAAATTACAAAAATATACATGATTAGGGATATTTTAGGACATCTTGATTACATGCATAACATTCAGATTAGGGCAAACATGCCTATCTCTTCAAATATTGATCAATTTTTTTATGCTGAAAATGTTTAAAATCTCTTATTTTAGCATTTGAAATAAGGCCTATCATCATCTGCATCACCTTGGAGTACAAGAGCACTCCAGGTCTCCTTATTCCTGTCTGAAAGTAACTTGGCAGTCTCTGGTTAACCTCCCCCCCGACTCCCCCTACTCTCCCAGCCTCTGGTAATCACCATTCTGCTATTCTATAAGATCAATCTTTTAAAAAATATATATTGTTTTAATTTTATGTGTATGAAAAGTGTACCTGTGTTGTGCAATGCCTGCAGAGATCAGAAGAGGGCATCAGACCCCCTGGAACTGAAGTTACAGCTGGTTGTTAACCACCATGTGGGTGCTGGGAACCTTAACCCTGGTCCTCTGCAAGAGCAGTCAGTACTCTTAACCACTGTGCCATCTCTCCAGATCCAAGACTGATCTTTTAATATTCTAAACACCAGTGAGATTATGTGATACTTGTCTTTTGGTGTCTGATGTAATGTAGTGATCTCTGCTTCCACCTATGTTACCCTCATTGACAGCATTTCATTCTCTTTATGGTGGGGAACTATAATATATGTATATTAATTTATATATAATATATATTTATTTATATATTTATCTCACATTTTCTTTACCTATTCATAGATGACGAACACCTTGGTGCTTGTAGATATTGGCTACTATGAATATAGCTACAGCACATATAGGAGTGCAGATGTCTCTTTGACACCCCGATTCCACATTCTTTGCTCCCACCAGCAGTGAAGAGGCTCCTTTTTTTCACGTCTTTGCCAGTAACTGCTATCCTTTGTCTTTTCAATAGTCGTTCAAACTGGAATGATATGATAGCTCATTGAGTTTTGATCACATTGTCCTGATGATTAGTGATGTGAAGCATTTTTTACTGTGTTCGTTGGCCATTTGTATATGTTTTCTTGAGAAATATCTGTTTGAATCTATTGTCCATTTTATAATTGCGGTTTTCTTGTTTGTTTCTGTTTTGTTTGCTATTGAGTTTTGATCTTCCTTACATCTATGGACCAGATGGAGGTAAACTAGCGAACCCTCTAATATTACAGATAAAACTCTGTGGTCATATATTTTTTTGGTGGAAAGATCTTTTCAGAGTCTTTTGACCATTGCCAAACACCAAGTAAAGCCTTAGTACACTACAGGAGTGTTTCTCTAATATGGCACACATATCATCGTTTGCTTAAAGTCCAGTTCTTGGATCCCTCTTCCAGAGTGTCTGATTCCATAGCTCTGGTATGGGGCCCAAGGTTTTGCTTGTTAAGGCTTCAGATGATTCTAATGCAGTTTGCCTTGGGGCCATGCTTTGAGGCTCTTTGCACTAAATTAATGTACACATTCCAGAAAACATCTAGATAACAGAATTGTCTGGATAGCTTTGAAATGTACCAGATCCTGAGGCTTGCTTCCAGAAATTCTAATTTAAATTTATGTGAAGTATCCAGGTTTTCAATTATTTTTTTAAAATTCTAGGTGCTTGTAAGGGGCATAGAGGCAGGACTGAGAACAACTGCTTGAGAGGTTAGAGAATTTTATGTTGAGTGTAAGGTAGGGGATGGATTGGGACAAAAGACCCCCTTTCCTTTTAATTGTTTAGTTAATGAATTTTTTCCTTCTACCTCAAGCCATATATAATTGTATTTATCTGTTAGTGTTGATATAGCAAAGACAATGTGTCTTAAGCAAAATAAATGTTTTATCTCACAATACCAGGGCCAGAAGTCCAGGGTTTGTTCCTTCTGGGGAATCTAAAGGATCTTCTTTAGGTCTTTCTTCTTGGCCTGCAGATGTTGGTGTTCTCTCTGTGTCTCTCCATACAATCTCCTCTGTATGAGTGTCTTAGTGTTGAAATTTCTTTCTCTCGGGTAGACAACAGTCATACAGTATTAGAACCCAATATGATATTCTCTGCTAAACTTGATTAGCTCTGCAAAGATTCTATCTCCAAATAAAGTCATATTCTGAGGCATTGGGAGCTAAGACTTCAAAAATGAATTTTGTTTTTGTTGTAGAAGGAGAGCAGAGGGACACTTCAACCTCTAACACTGATATGCTTTCTTAAACTGAAAATATCTGAGAGAAAGGAATAGCCTCTACTCCATTTTGTAGATTTCTATATTAAACAGATGCTTTTTCTAAACCTAGAAAAATCAGTCTTTTGTAACTAAACATCTCAGCCTGTGATACCAACTCCTAACTTCTCACACAGTGATTCAGATACATGGGAGCTATACCCCAGAATGAGCACTTAGGTCAGTACTAGTCAATCAAAAAATAGTCACTGGTACATGTTTCAATGAGAATACCTGGGGTATGTCTGTACACAGACCCAAGAAAACTTGTATAACCTTTCTAGTTTGGGCAGCACAGATTCTCCAACATGACTTTGCTGGGCTGTATATTGGAGAATCAGGCATAATGCATTTTTTTCTTCTAAGTTTTATGTATTTTAATGGAATGGGACAATATTTAAGCTCCTAAAAAAAACCCCTCTTTTTACAGTTTAACACTGCACTGGAAGAACAGTTTGCAACAAGCTTAGGCAGAGAAAATGGTATAGCCAGCAAGTGGATTTGCAAGATCATTTCCAGGTTGGCAGACCATAGATGACACAGTATTCTGATGTGTTCAGAGTGGATAAGGGAAATGGGTAATAAATAAGATTTTCACCCAGGAGTGGAATGAAGGTAAAAGCAGGGGCGTACAAATGTGTGTGCGCGTGAGTGTGTGCGTGCGTGTGAGTGTGCATGAGTGTCTGTGAGTGTGAGTTTGAGTGTGTGTGTGGTGTGTATGTGAGTGTGCCTGCATGAGTGTGTGTGTGCGTGCATGTGTGTGTGAGTGTGCGTTTGAGTCTGTGTGGTGGGTGTGAGTGTGCCTGCGTGAGTGTGAGTGTGTGCATGCGTGTGTGTGTTTGACTGTGTGTATGTGTGAGGTTGCGTGCGTGTGTGTGGTGTGCGTGCGTGAGTGTACGTGCGTGCGTGCGTGGGTGGGTGAGTTTGAGAGCGTGTGTGGGAGCGTGTGTGCGTCTGTGTGCATGTGGGCATGCATGTGTGTTTGAGTGTGCGTGGTGTGTGTGTGCATATGTGAGTGCGTGTATTAGTATGCGTGTGTGTGTGAGTGTGCCTTCGTGAGTGAGTGGCGTGTATGTCAGTGTGCGTGTGTGTGAGCGTGTGAGTGTGCATGTGCACGTGTGTGTGCACGTGTGTTTGCATGTGTGTTTGTTCGTGTGTACGTGTGTCTGCATGCGTGTGTGTTACTTTCTGCGTGTGTGACTGCATGTGTGTGCTTGTGTGTGTATGTGTTTGTGTACGCATGTGTGCTCGTGTACGTGTGTGTGCACACGTATTTGTGTGCACGCGTGTGTGCGTGCGTGTGCGCCTGTGTGTGCGTGTATACGTGCCTGCATGTGTGTGCGTGTCTGTGTGCGCGTATGCACGTGTGTTTGTGTGTGTGTACGCGTGTCTGTGCGTGTGTGCGTCTGTGTGCGTGCGTGTGTTAGTTTCTGCACGTATGCGTGTGCGCGTGTGTGCCCGCGTGTGCTTGTCTGTGTGCGCGTGTCTGTGTGCGTGTGTGCATGTGCGTATATGTGCGTGTGAGCATGCATGCGTGTGTATGCGTGTGCGCGTGTCTGTGTGCGTGTGTGTGTCCGCGTGTGTGTGTGCGTGTGTGTGTGATATTTCACCAATAACTTAGGAAAAATGTGTAAAATTGAGTAAAAGTCCAGACAGCCATTAGCTAAGGGAAAAATGACTTCTGAATAATTTTGACCATTACTTAGAAATGTGTGCTCCAGACCCTCTGGCGGCCTTCCACATTCTTTTTAAACTTTGAAGATAGGGTGTCTCACTCTGTGGCCCAGGCTGGCCTTACTCAAGTGACTTCCCTTGGGACTGAAGGCATGCGTTGCCATGCTCTGCTTGCTCACCTTGCCTTTCTGAAATGACCTGGGCTCTTTCCCATACTAGAAACTTCGCTTTTACTGTTCCCTCTGCTAGAATCGTGGGTCTGGAGCAATCTTTGCCACCCTGGAGTGTCATTGAAAACGTTGCTGCTGGAATGTTTTCTTCTACTGCTCCACATAAACACACCCCTTTCTATTTTTCTTTCTTTTTTTTTTTATTAGCGGTTCACATGCTGTGTATTTTCCATTTGTCTACTAGCTTTTCTTTCCTTGAGAACACAATTTCTATGAAAGAAGTAACTATGGAATCGGCACTAAATTTAGATTTGTTTGTTTGTTTCTTTAATGAACAAATCAACCAGACTAAGGAAGAGTGCATAGCCAAAGACAGTTGGCCAGTGTTACCCAGGACAGACATATCTATTCTGTCTTTTCACTGGGCATGGTATCAACTTTTAAGTACTTGCTAGGAACTTGATTTTACATGAGAACATTATGTTTAGAATCTCTAACACTGAAATCAGTCTTGCAAGATAGACACTAATAGTTAATAACACCACTTTGCTGAACAGCAAATGACTTGTTCAAGACTAAAAATCAATGAATCTTATCCTGAGATTAATACTGTTCCTCCAGTCACTGTGGTTCCCTGTGCCAATGACAATTGCAAAGAAGGCAGTATTTATTGCCGCCTTCTGGAAACACACATCCACTGGGTTAGACAGACCAGTAGATATCACCCTGGAACTGGGGTTTTTAAAAATCCTGGTTTCAAAGAGGAAAATAGTAACTTTTAATAGAGAAACTTGAGGATACCACTTAATCAAGTGACCAAAGTTAACATAGTTGAGAATAAGACATATTGATACCAGACCCCCTGACCCCATGCTCTGTGATGGCTCAATATTGCACCACTGGAACTTTGAACACAACTACACAGTGTAATTTAATCATGAGACAGAAATGCCAAAATGAGGTATATCCTAAAAAAAAAAGTAACGAGTGCTGTTCAAAAGCACAGTGCTTATGAAAAAGAGTCTGAAGTTGGAGGGCACTAGACTTGACTAGGAAACTAAGGGGACAGGTGGATCCTCAATTAAACCTTGAAATACAAGGGTGATTGGCAAAATGCAGAGAAGGTGTACAGATTAGTTAATGAGGTCTCACTGCTAATTTCTAGGTTTTGAGAATTATTCTGTGGTCATTTTAATAGAAGTGTGAAGTTAAGTGCAGAATATCATGAAACCCTGTGTACACTTTATGCCTTGATTTAAAATTTATTACAAAATGTAACGATAAAACATAGCACAGTTTCTAAAAAGAAATCCAACTTCTAAAAACTAAAACTCCAGCAAAATCCCACCAATAGAAATTCAGAACAAAGCTTGCTTGTAAGTTGATGACTCTGTAAATTTAGGGCCACTGGGAGTCACTGTGCATTGCCAAAGGTTGTTCAGTGGATTCTGCAGATACGATGTGGTCACGTTTGTCATGATTTGGTTCCTCAGAGAAGGAATCAGGGAACAGCACTTACAAAGTCCATAGAATATCTCTGCACATTGAAACAGGGTGTCTTTGATACCTCCTCACCCCAGTTTCTAAACGTGGTCTTGGAAAAATGAGGAAATCTTTGTGCAGAACACTGAACAAATTGAAATCAAGACAGGAAACCAATGCAACAGTCTCCTTCCAAGGCTTCACTGTCTGCTCTTTCTGTTACTATGTCAACAAGAGTGGGGTGTGCACAGGACAGTAGCATATGTTGAGAGATAGAGAAACTGTATTTATAAAACTTCTATTATGGTACTTTTAATTGTTTAATTTTATTATTTGCTATTGTTAATCTTTTGCTGTATTTAACTTATAAATTAAATTTTATCATATGTGTAGGAGCTAAAATAGGATAGATGCAAAGTTCAGTACTGTGCACAGTTTCAAGTGTCCACTGGGGGGCTTGAATGTACCCCCTATGGATAAAGTGAACTATTATACACTCTAGTGATCACCTATTTCACACCTTTACTCCTTAAGATTCATAGTTGTTTTTTTTTCTATCATGAAAGACTAACTCAAGCACTTTCTCTTCTCTGCTTTAATGTACTTATAAAATTAACCAGGAAAAGGTTTTGAATAATTTGGTTATTATGCAGCCTATGGGTATAAAGCAGAAAGGAAGAGGAAGCTAGGATATTCCTGTCACAACTCTTTGGGAGACTGAGGCAGGATCACTTGAGTCCATGAGTTCAACAACATGATAGTGAGATCCCATCTTAAAAAATAAAGCCACAAGGGAGAACTCCCATGCTTTGAAAGCCTATGTTTTGAGGTTTCTAAGTGTTCCTGTAGACACAGCTTGCGTCTATCACATCTGGTCTGGAACTTCACAAGTAGGCAAGAGGCCATGTGTGCAGATGGGTGACACAGGGAGGGGTGTGATGGACAGAGCACCCAGAGCGTTTGTCTGTCTTAATAAGGGGATTGAGCCATGCAGTCATGAAGGTGCTTGTGAAGACCAGAGCCCGCCTGCCAGACATATGGGTTAGGGGAACCTTCTGCGCTGAGTCCCGCCTTCCCTTACCCCATAGCATGTCTCCTGCTACCCATGAAAACCTTGAAGAGCTAAAATCAGGGAAGATGAGGTGAAGAGCAAATTCATGTGCTCTGCAAAGCTGGTACTCAGGAAAGGAATGCCAAGGAGGAGGGGCAGGGTAGAGTACAGGCAATTCTCAGAAATGTAATCCATCCCCTTTCTCAATGAGCTGGCAGAGCAGCTGTGGGAGAAGCAGGGCCAGAAAAAAGCTTCAGAGTGTTGCCGTGCATACTAGTAATTGAACTCAAGACCTTGTGCATTCTAAGCATACACTGTACCTCTGAGCTAGGCCCTCAGTCCCGAAGGTGGAATTCTTGGAGTAAAGGCCCTTGCCTATCAGGGAGCTTTTAGGTTGACTTGAGATGTTTATTAAAGACTGATGAAGAAGAGCTTTCTTCACTTACCTAGTGACCAGAGAAAACCCTGGCCTGAAGCCTTAGGAGAATCACAGGAGACAGCAAACGAGGGGTCTCCTTCTTTCCTAACATTGTTCCCTACCTCCTCACTGAACTGGAAGCTGACTCTGACCTCAGGTCCTCCCCTTAAGAAACAGCCAACTAAACAAGTGTGACAAAATTCTCCAGGGATTGCCTCCTAATTGGAATAATTTTATCAATGTTCATTCACAAAGAGACCAAACTGTTACATGCAAGGCAGCTTTCCTTCCTCTGAGATTTCAGCCTTCTCTGAACAGGTCATCAAAAACCAGGGGGATTCAAACTGTCCCTATGAAGTTCAAAGGAGTGACTACAACTAGGACACACCTTAAAAATCCGAATATACATGTATCATTGAGCACTACAAATGTGAGCAGACATCACGGACAAATTCAGCAGTGTGAAGTCCATTTCTGCTTTGAGGTACTGGAAGGGCATTGTCTAGTCCTTGCCCCCTGCCACTGCCTTTTCTGCATGAGCTTTTGAGGAATAGGAATCCATTCTATGTGCAATGATTCAAGGTGGCTTACCTGCGACTCAGAATCGGTTCATACTGTCTTTGCCAACTTTAACAACCGACCGGCACTCATTTTCTGGTTTTAAAGTCCTTTGAGCCAACCAACTCTGCATGTGATGAATTTGTTGAGCTGAGGTGTATGGGATATTTGTGGTCAGAAATTACTCAGGAACACTTTCTCACTTGTATGAACCATTTAGGGAGCTTGGTGAATACTATGTCAAGCTCTACTCTTGGAGCTGGGTGGGTTGCCAGGTTCACCTTGAAATCCTACACTGGGAACTTGGAAACGGTCTACTTTCTTCTAGGCAGCCCACAGCAGTAATGTTGCCTTACTTTACATTACTAACATTACATTACTAACAGTAATGTTACCTTCATGCATGTCACTATTAATCACTGGGTCTAAGGTTGAAAATCACGTTAAAGGCTTATTCCCCCTTCCACCTGCCTGAGCTGTCATCTCTACCAAATCCTTCGCAGGTCTTCCTGCAACCCCACAGCAAATATCCCAATGACAAGGAATCTATTACTTCCACGGCCTTAGCAATCACTATTGGATATGTAAGTGCATAATAATCTAAATTCAGTTTTATGTTACTGACTTACTGATATGTGAACATTCATATTTACTTCAATGGCTTGTAGATTCACCTTGATCTCTTTCTTGCTTAGATCCCCCCTGTGAACCTGTTTCTACAATGGCTGTGTGATGCTCATCTCTAAGAATAATAACACTCACTTCAGTTATGGTCAATGTTGTATTAGAATACACTATTTTCATTTTTTTTTCAATAGTGACATATGTTTCTGACTCTATTAATTCATTTGATTTTTCCAACCCTATTTCCAAAATTCCATCTCTAGTTCTCCAGCCTCAATTACTGCCATGGTTTGAATGCTATATATATTTGCTATATATAAACTCTTAAATATGGAAGCCATTCAATGAGTTTAGCTCTCACTCGTGAGATCCATCTTGATTTGTAATCCTTTCTTATGATGGTCACTTATATTTGAATGAACCAGGGGAATATAAATTTTTATATGTCTTAAATTTTCATCATTATTTGCTTTCCTTAGACTATTGCTCCCTCTGGGACTGGAAAGATGGCTCAGCCATTAAGAGCACTGACTGCTCTGACAGAGGACAGGGTTCAGTTCCCAGCATCCCCATGGTGGCTAACAATCATCTGTAACTCCAGTTCTAGGGGATTTGAAGCCTTCTTCTGATCACAGTGGGCACTGCACAACACTGGTGTACTTACATACACGTAGGCAACACACTCAGACACATGAAATAAAAAATAAATAAATAAAATAAAGCCTGTTGCTTCCGCAATAATCTGATCTTCCTTAATAGCATCTTCATGTGACAAGGAATTCCAATTAGAAACACTGGCCTCCATCCTTGTGTCTTCTTTGTCCCCACATAGCTTAAGACATCCACTTGTTTCTAACACAGAAATTCCTACTTCCCTCCAGAGCTCCTGTCGTTGGCTCTGTCTATACTGCTGGGGTTTTTCCTCCTCTGTTCTCCGTGTGCATCCAGGTTCATCTTTCCAAGACTCATATCTGATCATATTGCTTTCCTGCTGAAAACTGTTCAGTGAGCTCCCATTGCTTTTGCAATAAGATCTAATCACTTAGTATCAATAAAGAGACCTCCCATATCGGGCTTAGAGAATAAATATATTCAGTTTCTTCTTTCAGTAAGCCATGTCACACATTGTTCTATGTGGAGCTCTCTCTCTTCCCCTCTTGGCTAATTCCAAGTCATGTTTTCAGAGTTTAATGTAAATGTCACCTCTGGGGGTGTGAAGGCATCTTTTAGACAAATTCAGTGCTCCAACACTATTTCTCCAATCACAACACTTGGCTTCATGTTTAAATTGAATTTGGTTGCCTGCCTTCTCTTCTGGATCCCATGTTCTAAGAGGGCAGGTAAGCAGCTTGGCAGCCACAGTACCCACCAGGATTGCAGATAGAGCAGGTACTCAAATTTATCTCACGGAAGGAAAACAAGAAGCACAGTTGCAGTATCTTCCATTTTATTTCTGCAAAACTTCATGTTTCTAACTCTGTTCCACTACTTTCTTTTTGGGTATTCCAACTATAATTATTAGAAATACTTTAGTTTTAAATCATCTGCATTGTTTTCTTTGACAGGGTTCTGTTATTTGTAATGATTCAAAGAATGAATGATTCAAGGAAGTCCTCTTGCTTCGGCCTCCCCAAGTATGCCTGAATCACCTACAATTTTGATAAGACTACTTTTTGTGTGTTCTTCAAGAAATTGGACACATGTATTACATAACAATAAAGTCATGTCCTGAAGGATCTATGATTTATGACTGGATAACTGGAGATGTTAGGAAAGTTGCTCATTAAGAAGACAGAAGAAAAACAGTGAAATTTGCCTGAGAGTCTCAGCAGATGTCTTAATGAATTTTAATAAATTTGTGTGATGCCTTTTATTCATCTATGATGTTAGTTAGCATCTCACATAAATGCAGTATCATTGAGCATGTCTTGAATCTTGCATGTGTGTGTGTGTGTGTGTGTGTGTGTGTGTGTGTGCAGGTCTGTGTTTGTGTATGTGTGTGTGGTGTATTCACACATTTGTGCACATATTACACCTTTTTAAAATGGCTTTTCTTAACAGAATTTCATACTATGTGGTGTGGTTTTTCCCTTTGAAGGTGTTTGAGGTTTGAGTTTGGTCTAGCCATGATTACAGCCTAACCTATTATGCCTAGGAACGAACCTGTCATCAAGACATTTTAAAGAACATTTCAGAAGGTTTGAACTTAATTAAGTGACCCTTTGAAAACATCTAAATACTCAATAAGTTTTCTCTTATTTTGCGCCTAATTTCTTTTAAAAACATTTTCTTTGTTATTTTTATTTTATGTGCATGAGTGTATTGTCTGCATGTGTGTAAGTGCACCTGTGTTGTGCAATGCCCACAGAGGTCAGAAGAGGACATTGGATTCCCTGGAACAGGAGTTGCAGAAAATTGTTAGCCTACATGTGGGTTCTTGGATTTGAACTCGATCCTCTGCAAGAGCAGTCAGTGCTCTTAACCACTGAGCCATGTCTCCAGCTGCTTGACTCTAATTTCCGATTTATAAAGTTTTCTTATGAACTCTTACAAATACTTTTGTAAACTGACTCCCACTGGGAGTAAAGTAGGTTATAAATGTTTGAATAGATGATGCAAAGCCCTCTTAATGACATATTTACCATTGTGCAGGAATGTATCATCCATCTTGTCCGTCTCTACCGTAGCTGAGAGTCAATGTCTACTATATTTTAATTTCTAGTCTGTTCTGCAAATCCAGCACCCTGCCCTCCAGTGGAGTCCCTAAGATACCTCAGATAGTCTTCTTCTAACCAAGTCATGCTTCTCTCTGTTTTGAATGTCTCCCAGAGGTACTGCGTCGAGTCCACCTGAGATTCAGTCTTTGTAGAGAGAGGACACCTCTCTTTGGGACTAATTTTACTGTCAGTTTACATTACTACCCCTAGTGTATATTTGCTAGTCCCAGAACGTCTGGGCAGCATCTGTCTCCAGATCCTTGGAGGGTCTCAGGATCCTCCGACCACTCCAGACTCAGACAAAGTCCTACTTTCCCATCAGGTAAGGTGCTTTGCTTTGTGACTTCTTAAAGGAGCCACGTGGCTCATCCCAATGCAGAGGAAGCATTTCCAGGTGGGGCAAACTTTGGTAAATAAGGAAGGAACCATCAGATATATTTCCTCTCAGTGGGTTGTTCAGCAACACAATCATTTCCATAGGGCCTTTTGAAAGACTTCCTGCCAGTTCTGCTGCTAAGAGAGGAAGTCTGACTCAGTGATGTCCAGAATTCACATCCCCTCCTGATCTGCCCCATCCTTCCTTGCCCTCTGCCAGCTACTCCCCCAGGGACTGTACTGCTAAGTGCTTGTTAGTGTGAGAGAATTTGCCTTAGGTACTATTTCCTACAGCTTCTGAGAATACGTTTTGGATAGTACCGCTCAAAAGTTTCACTAAAGTTAATGAACACATCACTGTTCAAAGATCTTTACTGCTTACAGTAACCTCTTAAAGATGCACAAGTTGATGACCCCTGGAAGGACTGAACCAAGCTCAACCATGGGAATCTCTTAGTAGAAGTTTAAGAGCTGTAGCCTGTGTTTCTCAAAGCCATATTTAACCTTGAGCTTCATCAGCACATGCTCTCTTTCTGCTCTTCTTCCTCTTCCTACGTGATGGAAACATTTCTATACTTTATCGTTCATGTTCTGTTTTGTGTCTCTGATATGTGGCCTTGAGTCTAAACTGTAGAAATCATATGGTGAATATTTTTTAATCAATTCATGAATGAATATATAAATAAATGGAGGGCCTCTTATTTTTTTCTATCAAAATTAATAGATACTGAATAATTAAAGGTGAGAATGGTGTGAGGATTTGCCTACTCACACAACAGATTTAAAAGGGAATGTCCATACTCTAATTCTTACAATTACCTAAATATTTACCTTTCAATGTACAAGGTTGTTTCTTTCTTAAAAGAATGTCTACAATATATATATATGAGTAGACTTTTATTTGCATCCAGGTATATTCAAAATATAAACAACGCCATGCTTTCCAAATGCAGACTCTATGATATGACGCAAATTTAAAGAGTTTTGAGACTTTCAGAGACTATTATATTTTCTGTCTCTGTAACTTTGATATCACCTTTTAAAGGTATAAATCTTGAGGTAAAAACATGCACGAAGACTAGTCATTTCTTTCTAAGATCTTTTCTTTGGTTTCTCAGTGCTATGTGGGAATTAAAGCCCTGTGTTCACCATCTTCAGGAATGTTGAGATCAGGCTGTACTCTGCCCTAAGTTATTTCCATACTGTGTAAAACAGTGTTTTGTTTAGGTTTTGCCTTGCCCTGAGAGACACTGAGTGAGCCCATTTGGGGGAAAGAAGGTGATGCTGCACCTTGTTGGACACATGAACAGCATCATCTGTCCAGCAGCACATAGGAGGTGTAGACTGATAACTTATTCCTAAAAGTAAAAAAGGTGCAACTCTATAAATGTGACAAAGTAAATCTGGACCATACCAGCACTTAGACATATTAAAATCCTATCAGGGAAACAAGATCTGGAAACTCATCAGATACATCAGATCAAGAAGAGGGTGCAATGTCCTCACCTGGAGCTCCTGAAAGAGAAAACCTAACACTGCCATTGGGCAGGCTCCACTGGCCTGTCAACTGACCCTGTGACGTGTGTCAGTGTGCACTGCTGCCATGGTCCATTCAAAGTGCTGTCCCTCAGCCTGTCAGTTTGCCTGGACCCTCTCCTGTCAGGGTCTTGCACTTCGCTTCTGCAGCCAGACTTGATCTTGAGGCCGCTCAGGCTCTGTGGCTTGACTCTGCAATTTCTCTAGCACACCACCAACTGGGTTTTTAATGTGAGGCTCTTCTTTCCCTCCCTCCACTCCTAGCAGTTTCTGACTTTCTGGAAGCCTTTCTGAAACTCCATGGACTCTACAGTGGCCCTTTTAACTCTTTGTAGCCACTCTGTAATACACACACACACACACACACACACACACACACACACACACACGTATAAATTGCTACTCAGAGAGGGGTTAGTGAGGTATTTTCTTTAGTGACTTGAAGTTTTGACTTAGAATGTCAGGAAGAGCGCAAACACAACTGACACAAACGTGGCCCTGTTTGGTCAGGATGTAGTGCTTCCTCTCCTGTCATTTTTAACTGCCTGAGAAAGAACAAAGCAACTACGTTTTTCCGCTTTAGGCCTATGTTATGCTCCATTCATTATATCTTCCTCGATAATGTGGTGATGCTTGGTAAGAAGGATGCTGTGGAGTTGAGACTTGGCTTTTATAAGCATGGAGTACTATGAGGAAAAAACTAGGCCTAAAACTTTTATGACCATTTACTTTTATTTCTGATTACATTTGAGAAATTTCATCATCAACTATACCCATGATAACATCCTTCCGTCCAGGTGGAAATATACTACTATGATTTATGATAATAAATTGCTTTTCATCCTATAGTTTTTAAATTTTATTTTATGTGTATGAGTGTAATGCCTGCATGTGTGTAAGAAGTGTGCCCAAGTCCTGCAATGCCCTCTGAGGTCAGAAGAGGGCATCAGATCTCCTGGAACTGGAGTTATAGACGGTTGTTAACCACCATGTGGGTGCTGGGAATCAAACCTGGGTCCTTTTCAAGAGCAGCCAATGAGCTTAACGTCGGGGCCATTTCTCCAGCCTCAATCTTATAATACATTATAGTTAATACTTGGTTAATTTCCCTCACTATATAGAAAGTGCTACTAGGCTGGAAGTTAGTGTTATATAGTGCTGAGTAGCCCCTGATGATTGGAAGCAGATATCCATCTTTTGTGTATTCAGCTGTTTGTTTATTCAGTCAATTCTTTTTCTTGTTTTCTTGTAGTAACATGTACATGAGACCCACTTGCTCAACACCTTTTTAAATGTATGATTATGAGCACTGTTTTGCAGTAGATTTCCAGAATTATTCTTCTTTTCAAAAGTTATTTATTTTCATTTTATGTGTAAGGGTGTTTCACCTGCTTGTATGTAAGTGCACTCCTGTGGGGCAATGCCTGTGGAGGCCAGAAGAGGGTGTCGGATGCCCTGTAACTGGAATTAAGGATGGTTGTTAGCTGCCATGTGTATGCTGGGAATTGAATCTGGGCCTCTACAAGAGCATCCAGTGCTCTTAATCACTGAGCCATCTCTCTAGCTCCCAGAATTCCTTCTTCTTGCATGACTGAAACTCTGAACCATTGACAGCAACTCCTCAATCCTGCCCTGGCAGCAACCATTCTACTTCCTGCTGCTGTGAGTTCTGGTTATTTGTCTGATGTTTGTTTCAAACTTAGGGCCTTGCCCACAGTAAGCAACACATAACCACTCAACTACATTCCCCACTGAGTTTGGCTACGTTAGAACTGAGGTAAATTGAATCGTATAATATTTGCTTTCCTGTGACCATACCATTTCACTGAGTTTAAGGCTTGTCCTCAAAGCTCTTCCCATTGTAGGCTATGACAGAATTTCTTTCTTTTTATGACTGAACATTCCATGGTACATATATGTGTCTTCATCCTTTCCCTGATTCCAACTCCTGGCTGTTGTAAATAATGATACAATGAACGTATCAAACGTTTAAACGTATCTCTGGCATACTGACTTCATTTCCTGTGGCTTACTATCCAGTAGTAGGTTTCCCAGTTGAATGGCAGCTCTCCTTCTGAAGTTTTAGCCACATTCATTCAGCAGTACTCTCCTTTGCCATTTCCAACAGGGCACGAAGGCTTCAATTTGTCCAAATTATCATAACATTCATCATTTGCTGTTGTGATGTTGATCACTTCACAGGGCTGAGGTGAAGTTTGTGTAGTTTGGTCAGCATTTCACTGAGGATTAGCAATGTCAATCATCTTTTCTTTTGTATACATTCTTTGAAGAAATGCCTATTTAAGTCCTTTGGCCCTTTCTAAATCTGCTAACTTTCATTTTTGCTTTTGAGTTCTATGAGTTGCTTGTATACTTTGGATATTTGTCTCTTTGAAAATATTCACTTCCTGTTATATCATATACTGTTTATCTGAATTCTTTGGGGATAAGATTTTATCGATAAACATCAGCTTTTCTGATAATTCATGTTTCTACCTTTATGTCCTTAGCTTCATTTCTTCGAGGGTAATGGTAGAAAGTTTTTTTAAAAAAAAAACATTATGAGTTTGTTGATCAAATTTCCATCCCACTCTTTGGTTCCGAGCAGGAAATGCTTTTTAGTATTTTATTTATTATTTTGAGTATGAGTGTATTGCCTGCGTGTCTGTAAGTGCACCCATGTTGTGCAGTGGCCTAGGAGGTCAGAAGAGGGCATCTGACCCTCTGGAACTGGAGTTACAGACCACTATTAGCCACTATGTGAGTTCTGGGAATCAAACCTAGGTCCTTTGCAAGAACAGCTAGTGCTATTAATCTCTGAGCCATTTCTCTAGCCCAGTGAGAACAGGAATTTTTATAGGCTATGACACCAAGTATGAAAAACAGCAGGGTGTCAGGCCAGGGACATGACAAAGCACAGCTGCTGAGGCCAGATTCGAATACATGGTTGTGTATCAGGGATCCTGAGTTAGAATAAAAAATAATATGAAGGTAAGGTGTCTGGATCTGCATCAGGGGCCACCCTGGGTGGCGATGGAAAGGGGACCAAAGGCAGCTACTTGCTGGTTTGTCCAGGGAAGACAGTTCACTCTTGTGATCAACCCTGGGTAGCACAGATGTCTGTTTCCACTCTCCTGAGGAGGGAGATTAGACCTGCATCCAGCCACTTCATGGTGCTGTCACATTGTCAGGTCCTGGAGCCGGTAAGTGTTGCCACTCCATTATGGGAATGGGAGGTGCTCCCCCGACCTCCGGCCCTTGACATGGAGATCCAGGTTGGATTCTGTGATGCTTTAAGGCCTCCTTTGCTATTGAATAGCTTGGACACAGAGGCATTCCAGGTAATTTCTTCAACAAGTCACTTAAAGCACTTGTCTTGTCTGTGAAAATCAGGATGATCACATAGACCAAAAAGCTGAAGGCTGGGAAAAACATTTGAGACTTGTGGAATTTTGTGGACATATATCTCTGATTATCCTAATTATGTTTCTTTCAGTATCTCAACACTGTGAAATTTCTTGTAGTGAAACTTTCTTAGCTCTGTATGAATATGCAGTCTAGGATACATCAGAGGAGTTTAATATCAGATTCCCATTGTTTAGGAGTCTAGAAATGTGAGCAAGAAGCCTCAGATGACCAGAATGAGAATTAGAAAATATTTAATGAGCATTTGTACTTTTGAGTCAGATGTCCTGAGTTTTATTCACTTTCTAACACTGATGAGTATCATGAGCCTGGAGCCTTAATTTTATTTCTCTCCTCGGAGGTTTTCTTGTCTGACCTAGGCCATAAAAATGGTTATCATTACTATGAAGATTTAAGAATATAATATATAAATCTCTAATAATATGTAATAACTGGGGCTGGAAAGATGACTCAGTGGGTAAAAGCAGTTGCTGTATAAACCTTAGGACTGGAGTTTGGATTTCAGCACTCTACCTAAAAATGCAGGGTGGCTCTAGTGCTGGGGGTGTGGAGACAGGAGGATTGGTGGGATTTGCTGGCGGCCAGCCCAGTTCCAGGCTCAGAGATCCTACCTCAAAGGAATAAAGAGTGGCGGAGTAGGACACTCGACATCCTCCTCTGGCCTTTCACCTGCACTCACGTGTGCATATACATACAACAACATTCACACAAGTATACATACACGTTTGTGTGTATAAAACACAATATAAAGGGCCTAACAGAGCCCAACACAGAAAGAACTAAGCACTCGTGGTCAGTAGTTGTACAATAATCATGACTAAAGGTAAGGAAAGGCTGCTTGATGAAGCAAAGGTGAAGATGAGAAACCAGTGCAGACTTTCCACTGGCTCTGAGACATTTTGTTGTTTCAGAGTCAGGGTCCTGCCTTCTCTATAGAGTCTTTAATTTGCAAATGCTCCATTTTCCTCAGGTGTAAAATGTGAACAGTGATGCTCAGAAGGCTCATAGGATATGAAGATAATGAAATTTGATGTTTTTCTGATATATTTATTATATATATTTATTTCATATATATACTACCCATGAGAAAATATTGAGAAAGAAAAGGAGGGAGAGAGAGAGAGAAAAGGGGAGGGGGAAAGGGAGGGACGGAGGGAGGAAAAGAGGGAAGAAAAGCGGTTGCAGTTAATAAAGCATTCTTGGGTGTCAGAGCCTGGGGTCCCCGGCTAGGCTTTGGCTGAGAATCAGAGCTCTCTGGTGCTGTCACAGCTCACTCTGGCTCACTGTTCAGTGCTGAGGAATCATTTAATCTGCAGATAACTATGGCTGTGGGTGAATACAATCTATACTCTTCTGCCCCTTATTGCCGCTTCGAATGAGATGACCTTGAGGTCCCCTTCAGCTCTAATTTTCTATGATAAAATTATGTTCTCTGTGCGTGGTGCCTCTCCAATGGAAAGAGAATAGCAAAACCTTAGGCTAGAGAAGTGTCACATGCTCTGAGGTTTGCAGGAGGAAATTAATGTTCACAGGGTGGTGCTTGTTGGGAAGGAGGCTCCCACTTCACACTCTGTTTTCTACTGAGGCTTTTAATTTGGTGGAATTATGTTGCTTCTTGGCTGTGCTACAGCTTTCAAACATGGGTGGATTTTTTGTGAAAAGTCTTTAATCATCTAATTTCTTACATTTTCTGTCTAAAAGCTACATCATAAGAATAGCTTTCAATTTAAGTTTTTCCTTTTATATGATTTGGCTTTCAGGACCTATAGCTAGAGAGATACAGATGTCATTGTTCATAATGAGCTGAACACTGACAGCTTTCAGCAGGCGTTGGCTGTAAAAACCATCTTATTTAAGTCATTCCAGTGACAGGTAGAGATGCCAGGTCTCAAAGAGGAAATGCCCCTAAGCCAAGGTCACACAGGCATGAACTATGGCCACTGTATTCTCCACGCCTGCGTCTCAGGGCTTTCCACCTCATGTGGTTCTGTCTAGCATGATAGTCACCCTTAGTATATGGATGCTCACTCATCTATTCTTGAATCTAATAGAGTATGTAACAAAGTGATACTGAAAGATGGCAAGTCTAAGCCATGAGTGTTCTAGCTGCCACCTGGGTCTCTCAGGTGTTCTCCTGGTGCCAGCAAGAAGTCCAAAGCACATGGTGAGGCTGTTGAGGCCATGAAGTCACCTGCCTCTCCCAAGTCTGATCCCATAGCCAACACCTACTCCTGGCCCCCCAAAACAAGTTTTCTTAGATATCACAGCTGGTTTTCAGAAGACTGAAGCCCTAACTATTAACTGTGACCACATGAGACACCCTGGGACAGAACCTTCCACTCAGCCAAGTCAGAACACAGAACAAGGCCAGGTACTGAATATGGGTGTGTGGGCTGATATGCTCTGCAGCAATAGGTAACCTGTGTAGCACCCTACCTTCCTTGGCTTTTAGAGGATAAAGTAATTAGCACACTCATTTTAATAGTTGAGAAAATTTAAAAAGAGAGCTATTAATCTAAATTTTACTTGGAGGATCAACTTAACTTCTGAATTTGCAATATTTCACAAATTGTAATCCATTGTCTATTTGTTTGGAACTCCTGCCTCCTGCGCTGCTGCTAATGCTGTTAAATATGGACTCAAGAATATGAATATGCCTCAGTGGAAATGGATATGATTTTTCCAAAAGGCTAACTGAGGGACACAACCAAGACACAAGTCCTGTACTGTGCACTTTGTTTCATGTCTGTAGTGGATTTAAATGAGACAGGTAGAGCTCTAGACCCTGGATTGGACAAGCAATCTTGAAGATAGAAGTTGCATCAGAGAGGGTCTAACCAGGGCGAAAGAAGCCACACTGATTGAATTTAGAAGGAGGAACTGGTTACACATATTGACTTTGCTGGGAAGCCAGACAGAATGGGAGAAAAACAGAGAGGTTTGAACAGCTGGTAGCCAAGCCCCATGCCAAAGTGGGAAGGTAACAAAAGCTGCAGAATGCTGTAGACCAGAGTGGGCAGAGGGAGAAAGCTTTCTGTCTCAAAGCACAGAAGCTGTAAAACGTTGTCTGTTTGCAGCAGCTGGAACCCCAAATAAGCACAGAGGCCTCCAGGCAAGTCTAAGGAACACAGGTTTCTCCCTTCTGTCCCCCAAAGTTGGCTGAGTTCAGTGGGAAGCCCAGGTACCATGCAGAGTAATTCAGTATTGAATATTGAATAGTTCTTGAGTTCTCATTCTTTTCAACTTTGTCAAATAAGTGTGGTAAACACAATACTAGCTGGTATCAACGCCTCCTAGTGAGGGGAATATTTGTTTGCCAAGGATACTGTAACAAAATGCTGCAGGATTTCTGTTCTGAAACAGCAGAAATATATTTTCTCACAGTTGTAGAGGCTCTAAGTACAAGATCTTCTTTTATGACTTCCCTTTGCGTGTGTGTGTTTGTGTGTGTGTGTGTGTGCGCGCGTGCACATATGCGCGTTGAAGACCTACTTTAACTTCCTCATTTTCACTTAATTATCTCTTTGAAGATTCTGTCTCCAGTGATGATAACATTTTGAGGTATCAGTGGTTTAAGACTGAGATGTATGAATTTAAGATAAACACAGTTCCACCCATTACAGAAGACAGGAGTCAGAAAACTTGAGAATTAAACCAATCTAAGTTATATGTACCAAATAAGAAATAACAGTGTTATCTCAAACAGCCAATAATCTAACGAACATAGCTATGTTGTCGTTGTGATCCCTTGATCAGACACCTCCAGATTCTGCTCTGTGTCTTGCATGGCTGGCCTATTGTGTCCTTAGTCTATTTTATTTGCTCATGTGGTGGCTCGCCATCATTTAGCCAGAAAGCCTTTCCAGAGATTTGGCAGGTGCTAATTATCTGTCAACCTCTCAACTCACAGGAATCCCCACTGCTGGGGAAGGCAGGCAGAGGCATCCTGAACCCTCAGTAGAGACTAAAAGCAGCTGCCAAGGTGTCCCGTCCCTGGCTTTCTCACCTTAATCCTCATGCACAAATTCCTTCTGAGACTGAAAGAGCCCTTAACCTGTCTAGCTGCCACCCACCCTCTATGCTTGCCTTGTTTAAACTGCTGCTTCTAAAGATGTAATCTAGCATTCATGTTTAAAATGCAACATCTAATAAGTGACCCTGGATGGTGATAAAAAGAATACACCCTTCAAAACATAATGACGACAAACAGAACACATGAAAATGGGGTGGTGGGGGTCAGAATGTCCACAAAGACACAAAGGAATCCCAGGAGTTAGAAAATTTAAGGTCTCTTCTTAACCAAAGAACAGTTCATTAACCATGTTCTTTTCTCTTAACAAGTGCTACTTATAAATTTAATGAGATTCAGTGTGATTTTTCTCCACACAGACACACAGACACAGACACAGACACAGACACACACACACACACACACATTAGCATGTGCTGGTGACACCCAGGACCTTTCTTCTTTCTTGCCTGCATCCTCTCCCAGCATCCTTTCTAGTTTCTGGGAACTGATATTTTACTTAAAATGGACTTTCTGACATGTGAGAGCACACACAGTACTTGGTTTTGGCATCTGGCTTATTTCCTTTACCATGATATGCCCCACCTTGCTGCAAATGACAGTATTTCATTTTTCTTCATGATTGGATAATACTCCCTTGTGTATATAAGCTGTTTTCTTTATCTATTCATCTATTGATGGGCATGCTTAGCTGATTCCAAGTCTTAGCTATTGTGACTAGTACTGCTGTTAATTATGGAATGTCCATATCTCTTTTGCAGGCAGATTTCATTTCTTTTGGACGTAAACCTAGGAGCAGTGTAGCTAGAACATATGGTGATGCTACTTTTAGCTTTCCAAGGAATATCCATACTGTTCTCTGTAGTGGCAGCGCTAATTTACATAGAAAACTTGGCATTTCTTCTTTAAAAGTTTGCTAAAATTCCATAGAAGCCATCCAGTCCTGGGCTTTTGTTTTCTGGGTGACTTTATTACTGATGCCTTTATTATGTGCTATAACTCTATTTAAGTTTTTGAAATATCCTTATTTCAGTTATGGTGGGTGATACATGTCCATAAATTTGTCCATTTCATTAAGATTTTCCAGGTTATTTTCAAAGTAATCACTACTGGTCCTTTTAGTGTTGTTGTGTTATCTGTAATGTGTCCTTTTCCATCTTTGACTTTATTTGTTTGGGTCTTAACTCTTTTTTCTTCATTAGTCTATCTAAAGGGTTGCCAGAGTTGTTTTTCTCTTCACAAGTCAACTCTGTTTTGTTGCTCTTTTTATCTTTCTAAGTCTTTCATTTATTTATACTCTGGAAAAAAATTCTTCTGCCAAATCTGTATGCCGCCTATTGCTTTTCTGGATGCACCGTTAAGTTGTTTGTGGGAAATCTGTCTTTTTTTAGCCCCTGTTGCTAGGCACGCCCTCCTTGGCGTTGCTCTCATGGCATTCCACAGATTTGGGTTTGTTATGTTTGCATTTTCAGTTGTTTAAAGCATTTTTAGTTTCCCCTATGACTTTCTCAGTGACCCACTGGTCATTCAAAAGTGTGTTCAGTCCCCAGTCATGTATTTATACAATTTCTAAAGTTTCTTATGTTATTGACTTCCAGTTCCATTACTTTGCTATCAGAAAGGATGTGGAATATAATTTCAAGTTGTTAGAAAGCACTGTTAAGACTTGTTTATGGATTTAAGTTATTAACATACAGTCTAATATAAAAGAGTGAGGATGCTGATAGAGAGGAGGAGTATTCTGCTGGGTGGAATGTTCCACAGACATCTGTTAAATCCATGTAATCTACAGTGTAGTTTAGGGGAGTCTGGGGATATGTCTACTAAGGAAAGTAAGGTATTATAATCCCTTGTATTGTATTGGATCCCATCTTTTCTGGTCTAATAGTGTTTGTTTTATAAAATTGGGTGCTCCAACATTAGGTGTATATAATTTTGCAGTTGTTATATTTTCTTTTTGAATTGACCCTTTGACCATTATATAATGACCTTTGTCTTTCATATATCTGTGTCTTAAAGTCTGTTTTGTTAGAACTGACTTTAGGGTCTTACTTGCTTACGGCATCATCTTTTCTAGTCTCTCTGCCGATTCTCCTCATGACAGAGGCTAAGAAAAAGGATCATTAAAAAATTAGAAAACTAAATCAACATAAATTATAATGTCAACTGGGAACTAATAGTGTTGGTATTGTCAAGAAAAACCTATAATCTAAGGAACATTTTAAATGTGGCTTTATTTAGTGATTTACCAGTCTGTACCTTTAGCTGAGAATTTAGCCTATCTGGGTTCCAGGTTATTATTGGAAGGTCTGAATTGTTGCCTGTCATCTGGGGTTTTTTTTTTTTCATTTGAATGTTCTTTTCTGTTTTCTTCCTCATATTCATCTGTGTGATTTGATGGCTTAATATATTGATCACTTTGATTGTTTTCTCTTCCTCTTTGGTCCCATAGAACGGAATTTTTGGTCATCTAATGAGAATTTTGCCTTCACATGCTGTCATGGTGGCAGTCATCTTTCTTTAACTTCTGGATATAAGACTTCTCCAGTCATCTTGTGGTCTGGTGTCATGAATTTCCTCATACCTATGTCTGTATTTGAATTCTTCATTTCTCTTTCATTTCCGAAGGACAGTTTTGCTGACTGCAGTGACCTTAGTTAGCAGTCATTTCTTTATAGTACCTGAAATGGGACACACCACTAACTCCTGGCCTCCAAGGTTTCTGTAAACAAATCTGCTGTTAGACTAATGGGGTTCCTCTTAAAGAGACTTTGATTTTTTTATTGAAGACTTAACATTTTTCTCTATGTTCTATATTTTCACTTAGAATATGTTGGGGTAAAGATTTTTTTTTTTCTGATCATTTCTACTTGAGATTCCATCAGTGTTCTATATGTGAATATTCATTTCTGCTTTTAGTCCACTGATCAGTTTCCTTTTTCCTTTTCTTTGTGGTTTTTATTCCTTTGACAGTGCCATACATGCATGTCATGGATTTCAGTCTTTCTCACTTGCTGGGGTCCTCTTGTCCCTCCCTTCACTGCGCTCTTAACTTTAACCCCCCCACTTCTTTTATTCCAGTGACAAAAAGTTTATTTAATGTCCCAAAGATTTTGAGTGCTGTCTCCAACCTTTCCTATTTGTTCTACTTTTCTTTTCTGATGGACTGGGATAACTACAGACCCTTCTTGATGAGTTTAGTGGTGCATACCTGTAACCCTAAGCCTGAGGAAGTTGAGACAGAAAGATTGTGAGTTCAAGGTCAGTCTGAGTTTATAGCAAGACCTTAGCTCAGAAAAATCAAGGGCTGGGTATGCAGCTAAGTGGAAGAATGCTTGCCTTGAGTGTGTAAGGCCCTGGTTCAATCCCTCCCACAACAAAAAGCAAATAGAAGCAATCAAACAAAGAAAAATAACTGCAAAGCTCGGTATCAGACCCCGATAATCTTTCTTCCACTTGATCTAAGGCTTTTATTCAGGCTTTCAACTGCATTTGAAAATTTCTGAGAGTTGTTGAGCTGTTTATTTCCAAGATTTCTGTTGGGTTATTTTAAAGCACATCTTTCTGAGAAAATTCTCATCCCTATTCTGTACTGTCTTGCTAATTTCATTTAACTATAGATATGCATTCCTTTGAATGTCATTAAGATTTTGAAAAGTTTTGTTTTTGAAATAGGATCTCACTATGTAACCCTTGCTGACCTGGAACTCACTATGTCAACCAGGCACCTTGAACTTAGAGTGAACTTAGAGAGCTCTGCCTGCCTCTGCCTCCAGAGTACCACCACACCTGGCCTAAACATTATTTTTAAAATATATTTTTTAGACATCATATATATATTTCCTCTTCTTCCTCCTCTCTTCCTCCAGAATCTGTTCCTAGAGATATGATCTTTGGAAGTGTCACCCTGCGTGACTTTTTCATGTTTCTTGTGTTTCTACGTAGAGATTTAGATGCCTAGGAGATGTGACACCTCTACCACTTTTATGGGGTGGCCTCCTTAGCAGGTGGCATATGGATAGTTATGCAGTGTTGAGTTTATTTCCAGCCAGACACTGAAGTGTAATCTCCCGGTATCTTCTTTGGCTGTGATTAATGAGTTTAAGCGTAGTACATACTGTACACTAGTCAGAGAGATCCACTGTTTCTGTGACTCACACAAGGGCAGGGGTATTTTCTCACTCCAGCAGTTCATGCTGGAATGCTGTAGCTAGCAGTGTGCACAGGTGTAATCCATGTTGCCGCCCACAGTGGGAATGGCTGTCCCTATCCTGTGGTAGGTGTTTCCTTAGGCACTGTTGAAGTTGGCTCTGTTTGTATGAGTCTCTGGCATTGGATGCAGCTGAACAGTGAAGGACTCAAGTCACTTGCCCTCTAGTCACCAAGTGAGCCCAGGTGGTCCATGGGGAAGGGCAGGGGCAGGGGCAGGAATCACGGAACCTGCTCTGTGGTGTTGACATCCAGTCCTGACAGTAGTGTGTGGTCAGGCAAGGAGTGGGGGTCATCCCACCATGGATGGCAACAGGATCTGTGATAGTTCCTCTGTCCTGCTACTGCGGGAGACTCTGCCTAGGATCAGGTCCGTCTTACGGCTGTGCATGCCTAAGGATATGGCACTAGTGGAGACTTTTCTTCTCACGCCTTTAGCTGTACCGCCTGTTAGGAAAACAAACCATACCAGGATGTGGCTGGAAGGAGGTAAGATTCCCGTTGGGGCTTGCTCTGGCTGTGTACATTAGGGACACAGTGAGAGAATTTGCTGTCTCTTGCTTTTTCAACTGAAGAGGACACCAAGGATTGAGTGAAAGCCAGGCAGGGTTAGAGCAGGACAAAATTCCTCCCTGGGTTTCCTGACACTGTGTGTTCTGCAAGCAGCATGACAGCTAGATCCCTGTCCCTGTTCAAGGCTGCGATGCACTGCAGTCTCCTTCCTGCTTTGGTGAGACAGGTTACTACGTGCAGAGCTGTGTGGAGTCTTGGTAGGAACGGCATGGGCACCTGCTTTCAGACTTGGCACTTGCTTGAGTCTGCACATGGCCAGGCAAATCACAGGCCTTAGAAAACTGCTCTCTAATCTCCCAGGTACTAAAGGAAGCCTGTGTTGAGTGTTGAGATCTCAGTCCCTTAAAGTACAGGGAACTCAGTGAGCCTGGGTCAGAGCAACTCTACTTGGCTCTTATTTGTGATGCAGATACTCACTTAGTTAGGACACTGGAATGTCTGTGGTACCCCAGAGATGGACCACCATCTCTAGGATACACTGAATTCAAGGAACAGGTTCCTTTTCCACACTGGCTGCAGCATCCTGGGGGATGGTGGGAAGATGACCTGCATCCGTTTTCAAAGCCAGGTTACTAGGCAGATCTCAAGTTAGTTTAGCTGCAAGTCTGTGAAGACTGAGACTTCCACCAGCAGGACTGCCATAATCTACACTGCTGGTGGGCTGTGCAGCCTTGCTCTTACCTTACTGTGCAGCAGGGAGGCTTCTCACTGTCTGTGGAGCTGGGATGGCCGGTGCGCGGTACTGTTTCTCCTACTGCTCTGCTGTCTGAGATTCTTAGAAGGTTTCTGTTCTGCTGATGTTGGTGTTCTTTCTCAATAACACACCTGGAAATGCAGTTCTACACTCGTTGCTTGGTTCTTCTTTGTGGAAGAACAGGAGAGTGCTGGGTGCCTCTAGTCAACCACATTGAAACCTCCATTGACATGCTTCTGGCCTGGATCAGGCCTTCTTAAGAGTGTGCTTTATCCATATTGGATTATGAGGGTTTAGCAGGACCCTCGTGACTTGTGATGGCGATGATACAGTGGAGAAATCAGATGCTTTTTCACAGGCTCTTCCTGTCCTTCCGGCCTTTCTACTTAGTTTTTGTTTTTTTTTTTTTTTTTTTTTAAATTCATTCTTATTTGATGTATAAGAATATTTTACCTACATGTATGTAAGTGGCTGTTCATGCAGTGCTAACAGGTTGGTAGAGGGCATCAGATCCCTGGAGTTATAGATGGTGTTAGTTGCCATGTGGTTGCTAGGAACTGAACCCGGGTCCTCTGCAAGAGCAGTCAGTGCTCTTAACCATTGAACCATCTCTGCATTTCCTCCACTCATGCTTTGATCAAGAGTGAAAAGGTGGCTTGATAATGGTGCAGATATTTGAAAATTACTCCAAACAAATGTTTTGTTTCATCCGAAAACCAAAGGAAAAAAAAAAAAAAGGCCTTTGGAAATAAGACTACCACCTACAGCCTATTTTCCTATTTCACTCAGTCCAGGGGCGATCTAGGGCACTTGACCCAGGATGGGGCTCAAAGATCTACTGCTTGTTTTGCATTGCAATGGGACTGTCCAGGGTGAAGCGAGATCTAGAGATTGTCCAGGGATAAAATCAGATGAAATGCCAAAGGACAAGACGCAAAGAATGAACTGGAGGACAGGAAACACTGAGGTAAGCCGGACACTGTTGAGTCAAGACAGAAACAGTGGCTTGCAATAGCACTGACTGAGCAAATGGCTGGAAGGCCCCTCAGAGGAATGGAAGCACAGCCCTGCTTCCTGTGAGCAGAAGGGCAGCTTCCTGTGAGCAGAAGGGCACATCTTCCAGGGTCACGCTAATTGGGAAATGACTCATTGGTGTCTTTTATTATCTTTCTTCTAGCTAATGGGTTGCTAATTTCTAGCCCACTTCTGCTCTCATGTAACAGCTCCTTGAGACCTTTTTTCTCCTCTTGTTTCAAGTTCCTCAGCACAGAAGGCCTTGCTCCACAGGCTGGACTGGTTTTCAGCTGATTTTGAGTTCAGAGTTCCCAGTGCACCAAAACGCTGTCTCCCTCCTTAAAAAGGGGAACCCCCCATTGGACACTCTCCAGACCACGCCAGGGGTCCTGTGATAGGCCTGTGGGCAGCATCCTCAGTGTGAATTCTGGTAAACAGCTTTTTGAAGACAGGGTTAAGCTGGGGAGCGAACGGGAGAGGAAGAGTGTTGATTTCTGTCAGATTTCAGCTGAGGTTTGTGAAGAGATAATTGTGTTATATTTTCCCATCTTTCACAGCCTAGTGGTTCCTGTATAATTATATATGCCTGAGTTTAATATTATTTCAGAAAGAAGGAAAGACAACAGATTTTTAGCCTCGGGCTTCTTATGATTGGGTACAGATTTTACTCTTGCAAAAATTTAGTTCTTTTTCACTCCTTTTGCAGAGATGTGGCTCACACGGACAGCCAGACATTGCCAATATTTTGGGCATAGAAGGAGAGTTGCCAGGCCCTGCCGGTTAGAACCTGATGGCACACCAAAGTGTCTCTCCTGGGTCTTAGACAGCCACTAGGAAGATGATGGATCTTTCTGCCTCCTGTCTCTGATTACAGAAGCTAACGGGGTTTGCCTGACTTGCGATCAAAATCATATTTGAATAAGTTCCTCATCTTTCTAATAGCAATTTTAAAAAAATTTAGGAACATTTCTGAGTATCATTTAATTTCTGCCACTCACATTATTAGCATGATTAAATATAATTTGGTTATATTTGTTATGCTGCACTGAATTATTGTGGTACTTATTAGCACGCTGCCTAGAGTGGAAAATAAAAAAAACAAAACAAAACAAAACAGCATCTCAAACTGAGTGAAATTTTCATATTGATGGTATATCATTATCATTATTGAACCAGAAAAATAAGCTGAAGCAATTAGGAAAATAAAACATAGTCCAAATGTTTTTATTAACAGCCTTAATACAGGTACTCAGGACTGCCAATAAAACTTTAATGCAACCTGGTGATAGAATAAATTACATGAGTAATATAATTATTTCAAATTAATTAAAATATTCTTCCCATATGTTTTCCATGGGGCGGCACCCTGTGCTCCTCAATGCTTACCTCGTCTTCAGGCTGCAATCTCTCTGTGAATGACTTCCATGCATAACATGGGTGATGCCTTCTTCAGGAGCTTCTGTGGTCAGCCATCAACAGAGTCTTAGGCATCTCACCAAATGTTCATGGAGCGCCAGTGGCTGGTATACAGTGAATAATCAGGAAGCCACTGCTCACTGGTGTGGGGCTCACTTGTGTTATGAAGAAGAAGCATGCACAGTGTTCAGCACTGTGTCTTGGTTATGAGCTTCACCCCGAAGCCAGGCTCTCTGGCTTTGTGTTGGCTTTATATGTGAGCGTCAACAAGTCACTTAGACTCTCTGTGCTTTGCTTCCATCATGTGTGTACATCATGCAGGCATGTTATAAGGCTTATATATGATAATCATATCACAAAGGGATATTAAAAGTCTTCTATAAATTCATACTGGCCGTTTTTTAGAACAGTGTTTGGCACAGGGCACTTGCAATGCAGATGCTTGCTGTTATTATTGTTAGCATGCTATTGGGCACACAGCAGACTCTCAGTGAATGGTATCAGTTATTTTCACACTCCCACGAGTGTCCACAAAACAGAATGTCTTAACTCCCTAGGCTACTGGAAGCATGGGTACCTGATTCTTCTTTCATTCAAGTCCTTCCTGACTTGCTTGTCCTCATATTCATCTTGTTTGCAAGCCATCCAGAAACTCCTTTCATACCCTTCCTGTTCCATAGTTTTGCTACAACTACCATATTTTCAAGCTTAAAATCTGACAGCCTCTGAACTGCTATTTCTGCCTCGGTCTCTCTCCTCAATCTTTCTCAGCCTGTTCATCCTTTGTGGTACTAAAAGGAATGTTTATGTGTTTTCTTCTCCTTACTGACCACTTGGTCCCCTATGTTTTAGAATCATTGCTTTGTTAACCCAAGCTTTCCATACCTGGGTACTGAGCATGCTCCATTATCCATGATTTCAGCCAGGCTGTTGGGTTCCTGGTGTTTCCTAAAAGCTGTAGTTATGATTGTTTTCGTTCGTGTGCCATCCTTCCGGCTCCTTTAAATAACAGACACTTTTTCGAGTTTTCTTTCCTCCCAGCCCTTAGACCTTTCTAATTACAGTAATTCTTGTAGGTTTATGCATACCTTTTGTACTTGGTAATGGGACCAAATATTATATTGCATTATTTTATAATTTAATCTTTGTCTATATTTTGCACCTACTCTTAGGGCAGAGGCTACCTTTGAGAGTTTTCTCTCTCCTCTTTTTCTCTCTCTCTTTCTCATACATTTCATTGTAGCGTAGTGACAAGCAAAACAAAGTATTTCAGAAATACTTAGTGTAACTATCCTATCCAGCTGAAATACTCTGTTCCATTTCTCAACTCAATTCAGCATCATTTTCTGGTTCTTATGCACTGTCTGTAATGAGATTTGCTCTGAGTTATCAACACTGCAGGGGAAGGTTTAAATTAGAAAGAGAAAACCCACTACCAGTTGGTTTGAAAATGGAATAAAAACACAAAGATATTTCTCCTCTATTCTATTATCAAAATATAATCTAAATTCAAAGCTATCATTTAGACAGTACCATTGTTTTCTCAAGATTGTGCATTTGGTTTCGGAAATGTATTTATCGAAAGTAATTAAATGGAAACCAAAATCTTTATAAAACACTACAGCACACTATTTCTTGCAACAAGATATAGAATTGGCTAATGCTAAGTAATGAGCAGAGCAGAAGGGAAACACAGGTATCTACCACAAAAATCCATAGAATTGGGAATTTTATGGCCATCCTTTAAAACTGAAGAGTGAGGTGAGAAGGAGTGAACAGGCTCATAAGCACTGATGTGTGTGCACAGGAAGAGTCACGAGGTGCTTTTGTTCTTCCATTCTTTAACTATTTTCGTCTCTTAGAAGGTTTCTCTGTACTCGTTGTAGGGACAAAATAAACTCAGACCTCTTAAGTTTTCATTGCTTCACTCAGCCCTGCTACATTCTGGGCGCTAACACTTCAGCACACATTCTGGCGCCAAGCCCAGGCCCTCAGGGATAGCAAGGTCTGAGTTAGCCAATACAAATGATCCCCGAGAGACAGACAGGTTCTGGACCAACCAATTCCGAGGTTAGACTAGCCTGCAGAGCCGCTCAGCTACAGAACTTTTAAAAGCTGACTGCACCCTTGGGCAGCTTGGCAGTTCCCTGGTTCTGGCGTTAGGGACTGCAGCCCGCTAGATTCGCTTTGTTTGTCAAATTATATAAATAAATTTTCCTTTCTGCATAAGTTTGTTCCTGATTCTCAGACCCTAACAGTCATTACAGTATCAGACTTACTAAGTTCATCTCAAGGCAGCCTGTGCTTCAAGGAAGAAACCATGCTGCCAACGTCCTGTGTGCTTCCTTCTCTCATCTCACTGGCCTTTTATGAGATGACCAAGATCCCCCTAAGAACCTCCACCTTGATAAAGATGTATCATTCAGCAGGCAAAGGCAGACACTTGTGTGTCTGAGTGTGTGTGTGTCTCTGTGTGTGTGTAGGTGTACATCTGTCATAGCATGTGGAATGTTGAAGGATGACCCGCGGGAACTGGTTCTCTCTCTTTCCACCATGTAGGTCCCAGGGATAAAACTCAAGTCATCAGGTTTAGCAGCAAACACCCTTACATGCTAAGCCATATTGCCAGTCCTGGAGACATGTTTTGAAGGGTGGTTATTTCTCATTAATGGAACTAGCCTGTTCCATTATACATGCTGCCTAACAATTTCTTCCAAGTTAAAACCTTCCGTCTTGGAGGGAAGCTGGGAAATCAAGACAATGTTTTTAGAGAAAGGTAAACAATAGGATATCTAAAGGGAGGTGAACATTCTATTCTGCAAGGAAGCTCATTAAGCTCAAGAGGTAAATAGTTAGTTTCAGGAAGTCTCTGAAATTGACCAGGTTCACTAGGCTCCTCCTCTCCAATCTCATATAAGTTGTATGGACAACCTGAGAAGCTCTCAGAGGAGCTGAGCTGCCTAAAAGCAGAGATCAACCAAGCTGCCTAAAAGGGGTTCAGACCAGCAGTCCTGCTAGGAAGAGGCTCAGACTCACAGAGCTGCCTAGAGGACACGCTCTCCAGCCTGTTGAACTACCTGTGTAGTGTGCTCCAGGTTTTCTGCTTTCAGAAATGCTTACCTTTGCCAAGGTGCACTGTGCATGATGCAACTGTCTTTGAGGCATTTCTGTTCTTATAAGTAACTCAGTAAATTCACTGGTTAACCAAACTGGATTTCGATGATATCCTTACTTGGGTTAGTTGTTGGTTTCCTATCTTGGGTGAGTAGACATCTCTTCACATCTTCCCAGGAATGGTGTCACACAATAGTAAGAGCAAATGAAGATAATGGTGTCCTGGATGTCGTAGACTGTCCGGAGCATTCACAGTATAGTGTAATGACTTACTTTCTAGTTTCAATTATGAAAGGTTAAGGAAACATAAAGAAGTGACAAGCTAATTGTCTTTTGTCTGGAGGTGGTCAAGAGAGAAGGGTCTCCAGGAATTCGTCACAGCCAGGCTGCTGTGTGAGCAAGGTCTTCTAGGGTACAGAATGTGTGTAGCTGAGGAGCGCAAGGCATATTTTGGGAAGGAGGCAACCTGCCCAAAGATGTGGACTGAACAAAAGTTGTGCTTGGTAGACTGAGGCAGAAAGGAGCCAGGTAAGCCCACGGGTTATCATAGTCCAAAAATGAAGGTTCCTAGAATGATGTGGTCCCTACCTCTGCAAAAAGTGAGGCTGTGGCCACTGCAGAGTATATTAAGATCAACCCCTGGGCAGACTTTAGGGCAGTTTGTTGCATATAATCAATCCATCATTGTTCAGCTAAGAACATGAATACTTCTTTCTTGGTAAGAGCTGAGAAGGCAAGGACTGATATAAGATGTGAGAAAGAGGGGATTTAATGGAATTTATCTGTGTGTGAAGAGATAGGCGGGATCATCTTGTGAAGAAAACAAGGGCACAAGCTGGGGTAGGAGAATGGTAAGAGTTCTGAGTAGCAGCCATGCAGGACGACAGCAGAGGTCTAACCACTGAAGACAGGCATGGTGGCTGGCCACGGGGATGAGGGGCTGAAGGGATGTGGGATGAGAAAGCAGGTGACACCTGTCCTCTCTCAGCCACTTATCTGTCATGTTGATTAACCACTTAGTACTTTTGCCCTGTGTTAGGCACTCATGAACCACAGAACAGAAGTGGTCTTTCCCTCGGGAGCTTGTAGCAGGTAATGTGTGAAGTACTGATGCTCTGAAGAGGAGGTAAGCATTTCGTGTGTTTCTCTGTGTGTGTGTGTGTGTGTGTGTGTGTGTCTGTGTGTGTGTAGGGAAAGGGTGCTGAGAAGTTTCCAAAGATGATTCTTCAGCAGTTGTTTGCATCCAATAGCTCAGCTTAGCTTACTGTCAGGAGAGAGAGAGAGACAGAGAGAGATACAGAGAGACACAGAGACACACACACACACAGAGAGAGAGAGAGAGAGACATAACAGCAGTAAAGTAATAACAATATGGGAATCTGTGACTATCTCTTGTAAGTCTTTCCAGGCTTGAGTTTTGCTGAGCTTCTTAAGTAGAAGGACTCTAAATAGGCTGACTAGACCTCAGTGGATGAACTTGCACTGAGGGATGTCTGGCTACACTAACTTGACTCGATAGGCTTCAACACAGATAACAGAGTGCATGAGTTCCAGTGTAGTAGGGACTACCAGGGAGTGGCGATCGGAAAGGGTATAAAGATGATTAAGATGTCCGATAGGAAATAAGCAAAAATTCAAGGAGAAAATATTAAGTGATAATTGCACTGTAGTTTGTTTCTGGGTAGCAGACAAGGTCTAATAGTGGCCTGAGGGCTGGGCTGGAGGATGGTCAGGGAACTGGAGCAGAGAGCAGGGTGGAAGAGTGGCCCAGATGAAGCTAGAACTGCAAACAACCACAGCCAGAGCAGGGAGAGCCTGGGATGTTAGGGGCCAGGACAGAGGAAGCAGCAGAGACACTCAGGGGCCAGTTGTGTGTAAAAAGGACACCTGTTCAGTAGGTCCAGGAACTATGACATCGAAGTGTTGGATGAGCCGCTGCCCGACTGTCAGAGCATTTCCCTCTGCAGGTTCAAGTTCGCTTTCAGTGTCTTGGACAGTAGCGCACAGAGGGAGGGGGAGGGGCAGGTAGCCTTTGTCTCATTGATTTTGTAATTTCTGAGATGTGTGAAACCAGAGCAAGCAGAAAGGGCACAGACAGGGCACATATATTACTGGCTTTTTAGACCTCAGCTGTTAGAATAGTGTAGACATTATAAGCAACTGAGTGGAAATGAGTTGGCAAATCCAAGCTGGAATAGGTCAGACATTTTATAAGTCTTAATGTTTTTCTCTGTTACATCTACTAGCTGTTTATAGTACAACAACAACCTGACCAGAGGTATCTGAAAGCTGTTAATACCAGGCATTATTGTAGATGATTGTTTTAATTGAGTTAACTCCAGGGCACAAGATAGAAGAAAAGGGAAATGAAGTGTTGAGATAAGGAGCTATCACACAGTTGTACTGCTGAATTAATCACATTTCCTAGGAATTTTAAAGACAATTTTACTTGTTTAAGAGAACCCTGAAGAATTAACATCTTTTCAAAATGTAAGAATAGGCACAAAGGATGAATGTCCAGGAACACCAGGAGAAGGAGCAAATCTCTCTGATTTGGAGCCTGCCCAGTTTAGCTCTGACATCTAGGAAACTTCCCACCATATACAGTTTGTAAACTGCTGGGACCATCACAGGAAGCCTCCCAAATGCTACAGATTCACATTTCCATTACCCCAGAGGTTCACATGTGAAGCCCAATCCTGCACCCTGGGCCTTTGGAAGACATTAACCTGTGGATGAAAGAGATTAGTGCCCTTTTCAAAGGTCCCAGAGAACCCTTCTGGCCCTCTGAGACTCAGCAAGAACCAGGATGCTGTCCCACATCAGTTAGCAATATCCCAACATCCAGATCCTGGGCTTCTCAGTTTCCAGATCTGTGAGTATAACTTTCTGTTGTTCATAAGCCTCCTACAGTACATAATTTTGTTATAGCAACACAAACGGATGAAACCTTGTCTGAAGAATTAGGCCTCGTCACACAGCGCGGCAGGGAGTATGATGTGCTTGATAATACAGTCCCACGCAGAACTTGACCACCTTGTGCTTGAATAACATTTGAAAATTGTTCTGTGTGATTATTTATTGTTTCAGAAAATCAAAATATGACAATGATAAGGGTTGTCCCAGTTACTCTTGCTTTACAACAAACCAGCCTACAATTTGGTGGCATTGTGTTATGTGCACAGATTCCATACTTGTGAATTCAGACAGGCCATGGTAGAAAAGCATTTGTGTCCCATAATTCAGGTGCTTCCTCTGCTAAGACATGAAGGCTGGAGGTGACTGGAAACTGGAACCATCTGGCTGCATCTTCATGGTTGCATTAGGGAGCTAAGCTCAGCTGACTCCAAGGCTGAACTCGAATAAGACTACTCAGTGGATTTCCTGGGAGCAATTCTTTGTGTGGCTGTCTCTCAGGGAAATTTAACTTTTCTCTACTGTACTTTATTTAGGACTGTATGAAACCTTACAAGGAACATGAGGATGACAACAAATTCAGGAAGTATTTTTCTCTCAAGCACATAGAATGCATTAATGTCTAGAAGCTTTATTTGCTGTTTATGTGATGGGCGCAAAGCCCCTATGTAAGGAGTCTAAGAAGTGGGGAATTCTCACAGCCGTCATGGAATCAGTAAGTAGCTGAACTCAGCACTATACCGCACATGCTTAGTGGCTACACATTTATGATAGTTGTCTGCGTCTTGTTTCCCTACATAATGGTTAAAGAAAGATGCCATCAAGCCAGCTGGCCTTGTCTCCTTCAAAAAGTGTTCTGTAAGTTGGCAGCCCTCCCAGTTTTCCTCAATGAAAATTAAAGAATAGGTGACTGAGCATGTGGTTACCCCTTAACTGTCACCATGGTGCCCTCAGCCAGGCTGTTTCCAAATATAATTCCTAGTGAATGACTTCTCTTCTTGGGCGCTGTCGTAGGGCACCCGCCTTACCCTGCCATCCAGACCATCCGGGCCCAGCTTCCTGAAACAGGAAGGCGGTTTTGTTTTTTTGTTTCCTCTCACAGCAGTGAGGAAGCAAACACTGTTGGAACAGGAAATCTGAGCGGGAATTTGCAGACAAAAGCATTTTTGTAAGTTTAGAAAAAAATGTCCTACAGAATTTCCTTTCACAGCTGGTGAACAGCTTCAGCAGAAATGTTCAGAGTATCTGACTTCCGATTCTGATGAGAATAATCATGATTGACAAGCACCTAATTTTAGGATAGCAATGTTTTACAGTCTAAGAATTGAGACTGGGGGTCTAAGAATTGACATAAATCCTGGGAGTCTGAACTTATTCTGAAACACTTGGCCATATTGATGAGTGGCTGACCAGCTCATCTGGGCTAGTCACTGTGGACAAAAGTTTCTTTAAAAAGGAAGGGGCGGTATTTCCCAGACCAAGCTACCCATGATTTCTCTAGTCTTATCCCTCTACTGCCTGCAGCTCAGGCTTCCTAAAGATTTCAGAGGTAATACAAAAAGTAAAACACAGAAATGGATAAAGATAGGGAAGGGAAGAAACAAGACAGACGAGTGAGCGAAATGATGGAGAAGCAATGGCTCCAGACATAAGAGCAGAGATGATCTAATGTTACAGAAAGAGCAGAACATACTCTCCTCTTTCCTTTTCTTTCTGCTCAAGAGCTGAGATACTGAGAGTCATTCCTATCTTAACTTACAGAAAAACGTTCACTAGCAACCCGCAGTGAATCCAGGCCCCTAGGCTGAGGAAAAGAGAACATAATAATCCCAGTTCAAGGGATTCTTTTTGTGGTATCCTGTCCCCAGCAATAGTCAGTTGTTTCTTTCTTTGAATATACTCCACTTCCTGTTACACCACAAAGAAAAAAGGAGATGGATGCAACTCTCATTCCAGCCAATCAACAATTACAGAAACAGAGACCCAGTGCCTACCATAGGTGGGTGCATAGACACCTTTACACCAATAGAAAAGGGGAGAGAATGAGATCACTGGGTTCCCTCTAAACCCAAATAAAAACCCAGTGGCGGTCTCCTAATTCTGGAGGTCCCTTCCCTATCAAGAAGTCTGTAATGTTTCCCAATAAACCCAATAAGCCTCATTTCCACTTTGTACTGTGATGCTTTCCTGACTTTTAATTCTTTAACTGACAGAGGAAAAGAACCTACCTGCTAGCCAGCATCATTGCCAAGTCAACAGGCACATGCTATGGCTGTGGATCAGGAACACCTGGCAAAGGCAGACAGGTGAGGGAGTGTGAAGTGCTCCTGGCAGATGAGACAGAGAACATCTTCCATGTAGCACTCAGCTGCAGAAGTGTTACCTGCTATCTCCACCTTCATCAAAGCCAAACAAGTCAAGAAAATCCTTCCCTAGCCATTGCAGCAGGGGCTGCATAGCATCTCTGCCTCCTGAGGTGACTCACGGAACCTTCCCATCTGTCCCATTAATAAAAATATAGTGAACAGTATATAGAGTTATTGGGCAAGCTCAACTTGAAAGATAAGCTTTGGACAACTGCGCAGAGAAAGCTTAGGACCTTCGCAGTAAGATGCTTGGTTCAGTCCTAAAATCAGTTAACTGCTTCAGACTGGCATGGTTCAAGTGAAGAGGACTGAAAGTTTCACATGGGGACAGTGGAGAGAGGGAGGCAGGAAGCAGGACAGAAGTGGCAACGTGGCACATGGTTCATTTATACCACAGTACAGTTTTATTGTCTTTTCAAATTAAGCAAACTTCTTAAATGGAATCATTGCTATCGTAAATGTTTCCTGGCACATGTAGATGGAGCTCATGAAATATTCTGTAAACATGCACATTATTCTTCTGGAGCTCACTTATCATTTAGATCTTCCAAAATATCTGAGTCCAGTAAAATTTGACTTTATTTGTGTGTGGGGAGGGGCTGAACTCAGGGTCTTGGGAAAGCAAGGCAGGCACTCTACCAATGAGCTACATCTCTATCCCAAGGGAATAGGTATAGCCCAGTTAGGTCTTGGAACTTGAGATCCTTCTATCTCACCCTCTTTAGCTTTTGTCGACTGGTGTGCACCACCATCATTGGCTGTCCCCATAGATTGGAAAAACATAGGATGGGGACCTTTGTAAATTAAAACAAGTGTTATCATTTTGTGCGAATGTGTATACATTTGTTAGCTGAGTAGGAATGACTGTAAACAAATCATGATACTAAAACAACGCAATACCATAAGATAAGAATTGGTTGACTCTGAAGCTTTGTTAATACACTCACTGTCTTTTATCATTTGTCTTCAGCTTTGCTCTACACTGATTTCTAAATTTTTATTTAGTCAAATTAAAGGGATCTAATTACAGGAAAACAAGAACAGACCCACAAGTCAAAAGACTCAAGGTCCTGGTCCTCTGAGGGTTCCTAGTAGCCTGGGTATCTATGGACAACCACTTTCCTTTTCCCACAAGGGACCTGAGTCAGATCAGTGAAAGGGAATAGCAGGTGCCTGTGTTTCTGAATGAGACTGGCATTTTCAGGCTTTGTCTTCTCTCTTCCAATCCTAGAATCTCCTAAAATTCCTGCAGTTCAGTTTTCATATTACATTTCATAGACTGCCATGAACTCAACAAGGCACTGGTCTTTTGATGGATTTTTCTTTTCCTAATTTTGAAGAAGAACTATGAACACTCGTTACCCTATCCTCCAAGTTTTAATGATCTATGACTCTAAATTTCAAGTTTATTTCTGGACACCAATAGGCCTGGCATCTGTTTGCAAGTAAAAACCTCTTTTCAAAGCTCCATACTGTATTACTATTAAAGAAATAAAACAGATTCCTAAATCTGTTACTTCAGAGATCCATCTGTGATTAATTCAGGATCAGGAAATAAGGTAATTCAATTCTAGTGACTCCAAATTGAGTCGGAATAAACAGTTTGCTGGCCAAAAGGAGTTAGTGATTACAAGCACCTTACCAGCTAAAACAAACTAATTTTCCATAACTGAACATGATTAGCCTTTTGCACAGTGAGCAGTGTTCTTAGGGCATTCCTTATGAAGATTGGGTTTGTGTAGTTTTTAGGGTTCCTACTGCCCACTAAGCTAAGGAATTGATGTTTATTAGAACCTACACTGCAGCAGACACTGTCAAATGTCTTACATGTGTTACCTCTTTGCTTTCTAAAATTGCTTTATAAAAAATTGTGTATTTGGAACTTCGGTGCTTTCCAAAGCATGGTGTAAATTTACCTTTGAATTCTATCCCTCAGTATCAAGTAATATAGTGTGGCCTCATCCCAACAGAACTGCATACTGTGCTCCAAATACACATCCTTGATTTTCAAAAAAAATTTTATTTTATTATTTTTATTTCATGTGTAAGCATTTATTGCCTGCATGTAGGGAGGTGTACCCGTGTCATGCAGTGCCCACAGAGGGTGTCAGGTTCCCTGGAATTGGAGTTACAGATGGTTGTCAGCCATCATGTGGGTGCTGGGAATCGAACCCAGATCTTCTCTAGGAGCATCCAGTGCTCCTAAACACTGGGCCATCTCTCCAGCCACACACAGCCTTGCTTTTTCATAACTATTATTCTATGAGATTCATTTCATTTGTGAGCAGTAAGTCTAATGTTCAGCTTCTTTCCTTTAGCCTACTCCCTCAAACTGGATGAAATGTCTTCAGTCTTTTGTGTTTTTTCTCAACTCAAAATTGGTGGATGGTGGTTCTGAAAACAGGAATTTAGTGGGGCTCATCTGTGATTTGTTCAGAATACGGGCTTAAAAGGAATTCTTAGGAAGTGATCTAAATACGTGTGCTGTGGAGAACGTCTGGTGTTCATGTTGTGTTTAAATGTGCCGCACACATTAAGAGGAAGGTAAATTTCAAGAAAGATGCACAAAGAATGGCGAACCAAAATCAAAGTGTTCTGGCCTTCCGGGGCAGCACATATTCAGCAGATAACACAGACAAATTTGCTGTTTCAGAGATACCTCAGAGAGAGCGGCAACTTTGCAGAAATGAGTATGCTGCTGGCATTCTGCTGTTCCTAGGTGGCTCCTGAGAATATCACTCAGGAGAGCATGACACTGTCACACACATCACTCTCACTGTGGCGGTGGGTGGCGGTGGGTGGCGGTGGGTGGCGGTGGTGCCCTGCCTCTCTGTTGCTTCCTGGAAACACCGTAATCTGTTGCACTCCACATCTACCCTTACAACTGTGGCAGTCAAACATGGGTGGGCATACTCTTAGCATACACCTGCACCTGCTCCATTCTGCTTCCAGCAAAGCACAGCACCACATCCCTGGGATTTACATACCACATCTGAAGTGTGCAGTGATTGGCTTGGAATGGGTCTCAACTCACTGCTGCTGTTAGGAAGACCAGGAGCAACTGAACAGTTTTTTTTTTTTTTAATTTTTAAATTTCGTGTATATGAACGTATGCCTACATATCTGTATGTGTACCCCGTGCATGCCTGGTGCCCATGGAGGCCAGAAGAGAATGTTGGACCCCCCTTGAACTGGAATTTTGGATGGTTGTGAGATGCCATGTGAGTGCTAAGAACCAAACCTATGTCATCTGCAAGAGCAGCAAGTGCTCTTAATCTTGAGCAATCTCTCCAGCTCTAGCAAATGAACAAGTTTAACTATGATTTGTGCAAGATGTTTAGGCTGATTCTCCGATGAGGACAAGTGTTTGAGTAAATACAGAATTCTAAGTGTGAGTGTCTTTAAAAAGCACTTGCTTTAATGATACAGGTTCTAATTTGACTTTTGCCTGCACTTTTGACATTTAGAGCAAAATCTCTCTGTAGCTAGGCAACATGGCTTTGCTTTGAACAAAGGACTCCAACATCACCTTCTTAGGACACAAGCTGATCGTTACTCTTCTTGGACCCACACACATTATTACCTTCAGAGTCTCCATTTTCCCACAGCCAAAGCCTCAGATCCTCTGTTCACTTCCTGGAACGGGCTTTTCAGTAGCCCTGCCTTTTCTCTCTGAGTTCCTCGCTTCAGGAGGGAACGCGAGAAACCAGCTCCTCATGCAGTTTCCATAGCTTCACTTCTCACCCAGAAAATCTTCAGGACTGTAGATTTAGCAGGGCAGTGCGAACAGGTCAATGCCAAAATAGATTTTTAAAAATTTAACTTAGCCTGCTAAAGAGAAATTACATCACCTATATTCTCATCATAATACATTTTAATTTCCTTTTATTTGTTGAAGTAGAAAAAAATGAAAGACTTAAATGTATGTAAGAAGAAGGCATTTAGTACAGGGTCCCTCAAAAACAGTCAAGTTCAATGTTTGTACACGACCTATGAGGCAGTTTCCTGCAGAGAAGTACTAACTAAAGATTTGGTGTGGGGCGGGGGTGGGGGGGGGCTGTCAGGTCCTTAAAGAAATGATCAAGAGTGAAATCGAGTCTAAATATGATGGAGAAAGTCCTGTGTTCCCTTTAGTTCACTTCCAAGAAAAACTGGGTGCATTTAGAAAGAGCTGGGAACTGCACACCAGAGTTCAAAACTGACCACTTCTCTCTTGCTCAAAGAAGACCAGTTGGCAAGCCTTAGAGTTCTTCATCCCAAATTTAACTTTATTAGGAGATGAAAGCCATAGATTTCGCTTTTCAAATCACCTAATTTGTATTCAAAGTCAAGTTCTCTTAAACTGTCCACATAAACCTAGAGAAATATAGTGGAAAAAAATCAACCCTTCAGGATCTTTAAGAAGTTATGAATTGTTCTGGATATAGAAAAATACCATTACAATGCCCAAACCAGTCTTTTAAGTAAGCAGAATGTCTTAATTGGTGAAGTAGATTCATAAAGCAAATTTTCATCTATAAAGGCTTGTCCACCAAAAAGTAATTTTTCCCAAGACCTTTAATCACTTCATCAAATTGAATTCTGTTACTGGTTCCTCATTTATCCATCAGGACAGATGCGGCAATCCTCTGGAGCATGAGGCTCCGTACCTGCCTTTGCTCTCATCCCATGTGTACTTCCCTGCACCTTGACACTTCTGGTTTTTAGCCTTAAATACATGCTCTTGCTTTTTCTGTCTAGAACATTGTTTCAATGTCCAGGATTATTTTTGGGCTTCCTCTATTGTGCACATTTAGAATATTTCCAGGCATTTATGAAACCCTTCAAAAACTGTCTTATGTTTATGAATAGCCAAAACTGGAGAAACAATCTTACTTCTCTGTGGCAAATACTTTTAATTGGCTAGCCAGCACCCGTCTTCTCCTTAAGTTTTAGAATCCTGCATTTGTCTTGCTAGTCATGCAACATACTCACATGGGTTGGGTCCCTGCTCTAATCCTTTAAGATAAAAATGTTTGTTTGTTTGTTTGCTTGTTTTGTTTGTCTACCAAGACTAGATTTTAAGAGACTATTACTGAAGACCACATGATTTAGTTGCAAGACACAGGAAAAAACAAGCTAGAACTGACCCAGAAACTTCCTCCTTGCTGGCTAGCTTTTATAGTGCCATGCAGGCCCCTGGGGGAGAAAAGTCATCACAGTCTTTCTTGTCTGTGGACCCAAGTGCTACACTACTAACTTGTCAGGCTAATTGGTGCATTAGTGATAGAACTGTTAGAGGGTTAACCGGCCCTTCCATGATTAGATTTTGGCCCTGTTCCATGGGAGGAAATTCATGTTTGGTACTGTAAACCTGGTCAAAAGCATGTGGGTTGGGAGACCTTAGGACTTAGTAGGGAAGCTGCTATTGTTGCACATGTTGTGTCTTTCAGATTGCTTTCTGCTTTGGTCAGAGACATTTTTCTTTTCAGGGTCAGCAGTTAATACAGAAACTCATAAGTGATTAAAGAGAATAAGTGACTGTTGACTGCTCAGTCCTAAAAGGGACATGCACATCGATTCCTCCAAAGCTCAGGAAACAGGAAAATTTTTCTTTTTTGTAATCATTCTCATCAATAATTGGGTTCTATTACCAAAACCTCTTCTCTGTTTTAAACAATAAAAACTACACTGTAAATATTATGATTGTATATATTCTTCTGGTAGTTTCAGTCTCTTAGAATGTTTAATTTATGGATCTATCTGTGTAGATAAGTAACAGATATAGCTTTATTTTTTATAGATGACTGGTCTTTTTCTGATATAATTTTATTGAACAATTCCTGCTTCATCATTGATTTTAACACACCACTTATTAAAATACTAACTTTTCTAAATAGATTTGGCTTCACTAGTAGATTCTTTATTATATTTGGTTGATCCATTAGTGTTTAATATGATAATATCAAACTGTTTAATATAGAAATATATATTGATGGTGGCTGAGTCATCTGTTACTAGAGCTTTTCAGAACTTTCTGTTTCATTCTTGTATTCGTCTTTCCATTGCACCTTTAGAATTTTTTTCTAGTTTAAAAATATCCCATTGGTATTTTAAGGGGAAAAAGGAAAAAAAATGTAAAATGAAAGATAAAGCTTGTTGGGAGGGGCTGGGAAGACAACTCCGCAGGTAAATGCTACCTTGTAATCCTGACAACTGAAGTTAATCCCCAGAACTCACATTTAAAAACAAACACAGAATGATGCCATGGATTGCACATATAATCACAGTGCTATGGCAAGATGGGAAGCAGAGGCAGGAGAACTGGATAGAGGCTCACAGGCCTTGCAGGCTAGCTTGCCAGCAGTATGTTGCACAGATGCACAAGCAAGAGAGACCTTTCCTGGAAAACAAGCTGGAAAACAGAAACAACTCGTTCTGGGTGCACATGATCTCTCTCATAACAAAGTTAAAATAATGCATTGTTGAGAGATGGTCATAATAACTTTATTCACAATCTTTTTACAATACTGTCTTCAGAATATTCCTCACTATGAGGAATGGAATTCAGCCCTGCCCCGCTGGGTCCCACTGACTGAGCAAACGAACAGACCTACGCCCTTCAATTAGAAAATTAGTTTATTGAGGTTACTTACAAGGGATTTATCTTCCGGGAGAAGACGGGCAGAACCACCATGGATCTCTGGAGCACTCCGCCAAGATGGCAACTGGCCCAGTCAGGGCTAGTCTCCTACCCAGCATTCACTGCTTCCCCCCAGGCACCCTCCCTCAAGTCACTGGTTGGTTGGAAAGTGGTTGAATCTATTGGTTTTGTTTCCATCAATCGGATTCTTAGGGGTGTGTCTGGCCCACTGCTGACATCAGTGTTGTCACTAGTGGCTGCCTTTGGACCCAGCTCCACAGGGGGGAGGGCACACGGGGACATTGGGGCAGGGGCATGGACGGACACGACACAGACGGAAACTCCATGTAAGTTTACCCTACAAATACCAGTATCTCTTGCTCATGGGTCAGGCATGCTCTTTTTTTTGATCCTTCAACAGAACTTTGAATTTTTCTTTTTACAGGTTATGTTGGATGGGAGCAAGCAAGGTGGCTTGGTGGGTAAAGGTGCTTTCTGTACAACCCTAATTGCTTGATTCCTGAAACACATGTAGAAGTGGAAGGAAAAAACGTGCTCCATAGAGTTGTCTTCTGACTTTCCCCTGTATACAGGCATGTGTCCACGTGTCCATACCCACACATGTCATGCATATGCACATACACACACAATAATAATAATGATAACAATAGTAGTAAGCTATGTGCATTCACTAGTGAGCATATTCACATGTTTTGTTATTTAAAGATGTTTCTTTTTCTTCCATTGTGTTTTCTGACTTCTGTGTGTGTATCTATGTGTCTATGTGTATTTAGAGAAGATGGATGACAGTCTTCCATGTTTTCTAAACAGAATCTGTTTAACATAATTCAGCCTTTTCTTTTAATACATATTACTGCCATTTTACAGACCCTTGTGCCTAACAAATGTGATAGTGTGTAAGGTATTATTACAGATGCTACAGGAAGATAGCCCAACCCTTCAGAAGTGTGTGTTCAAATCCTTTGTTCTATTATCCAACATGGAACTTGAGTTAAAATGGTGTTGTTCAGTGTCATTTATGAATACTATTGCTAAACTTTTTAAAATGTTTAAAATTTAAGTTCAATTGTCTTTTATCTATTTCTTTTGTTCTGGGGTATGTACATTTTTTACATTTTAATATTTTTGAAGTTGAGAAACAAAATTCACATATATATGTAAAAATGTATAGTAGAAGGGGGAGTCTCTGTCTTGAAATGTTCTTTATCATAATAATTTCCTGTGTTTAAAAATCAAAAATACATTATCATATATTAAGAGAATATAGATTTCCACCTTCCATCCCAGGAAAGCAAATAAGTTTAGTAAATTTATTAATATTCATTACATTCATTGCTCAAAAATAACATCCCTGAAGTTATTGAGATGATTAAAATATGAGTGGATTATAACATCTTTAATTTTTCAAAAGTCTGTAACATATTAGACAAAGAGCAGTACTTCATTACAGTCATGAAGTATCTACACTCGGCTGTTACTATCGTTCCTTTTTACTATGTTTTTGTGATGTTCATACAATACAGTTTGATGGCATCTGGATCACCTCATCTATCTGCATCTCTATTTTTCGCCTCCCATCCAACTTAATGCACTTTAATATATACTATTTATATATAATATATATATAAAATAAGACCTATAAAGTCTAATTTGTGTCCGCAATTTTCCTTCAGTGTGGGTCCATCTACTGGAGCCTGGTTAACCTCACAAGAGTCCCATGCTTGAATGAGACTCTTCCAGCAGCCATCAGTTGCCAAATATTCCTGAGGCTGTGCTGGGGTTTCTTACCCACTTCCCCTTGTCTCTGTTGGGATTTTGTGATTTCAGCTTGCATGGAAATTGTGCCTGCTTGTCACGGTTGCTGTGAGTTCATCTGAGTAACTGACCAGCTGTCTGGAAAACTCTGCTTTCTTGCGGTCATTCACCACCTTTGGCTCCTACAATCTTTCCACCCTTTTCCACAGTGATCCCTGAGCCTTAGCAAGCAGAAGTTAGATACAAGTGTTCTACTTAGGAATAAGCACTCTGCAGCCTCTTGTTCTCTGCACATTGGCCTACTGTGGGTTTCTGTGTTAGTCACCATCTGCTGCATATGGAAGCTTCTCTGGTGAGACAATGCGTTAATCTATGTGTATAATAATAAGTCATTAGGAGTCAGTTTAATACAATAACTGTTTAGTAGAAAACTAGCATTAGGCTCTCCCTTATGTCCTGTGACCTGCCTAGCCTCATGTTCCAAAGCCTGATATCAATGCCAGGGATGAAACTGACCCTAAGTGCAATTAGAGAGTGCTGTTATCATTCTCACAGATACTACATTAAAGTCACACAAAAAAGCCCCTCTGTCACTACACAGGTTCAGATTTGCCATGGAAAAATTAATAAGTTAACTTATATCAAAGACATAAATGTTGAGAAGAAACAGAACATTCACTGGTGTTTTTATATGCATTCTTTCTGAATTAAATTCTAAATGAATATAATAGGAGAATTAGGAAATGCAGAAATTAACTTGCTCATATACTTGTAATCCCTTGTATAAAATTAAAGTGGGAAGAATTCTGTTCATGACAACACTAATAATATTTAACACCCTTGGAAAAAATGAAAAAGGATAGAAATGAATTTTAAAAAATCATAAAAGTCTGCTAAAGTACATACAATTACAGACACGTGGGGGATCTTATTGCTTCTTTCGATAGAAATTCTAATTACTAAGGGACTCAGAATGCAGACAAATTTAGCTGCTTCTCTTTGAAAATCTTGATATTAGGGCTTAAAAATGTGCTGTACGGTTGACTCTACCATTTGTCTCTCTTGCCCATTTTATTCTAGAAGTATTAGCCTGACTTTACTTCTGCCTTTTTCCTTTTACAACAAGAAAAATGACGAAGTTCTGCAGTTTCTCCCCGTTTTGATCGGCAACAGAGATTTCGTGCTTCCAGTGTCACAGAGGAGCGTATTCAGGGCAGTGCTGGTGATGGATGCGGCTTGGCTTCAACATGACAACCTAACGTGTTCTAGGTTTCTAGGCATCATCTGGGTTTTTGTTGCTGCTTACTAGTGCTGTGTGACAGTGATCCTGTTCTCTGTGTGTACTCACTATTTTCCACCATCAGCATTTGTGCTGATTCACAGTCACCTCTGCTTCTGATGCCACTGCCCCTGTGACAGCTGTGAGCAAAACGCAGCTTTATCACTTCTCACCAGGGGACTCTTCCCATGCACACAGTAGGCTAGACAAGTGTCACAAGCAGCAAACCACAGCTACTGTGTTTGGTGCTGGGCTGCAGCTTTGCTGCTGAAAAGTCTCGGGAGTCTACCTATTTAGAAGTTCATGAGTTTCTAGAAGTCTGGGCATTCTAGAACTCTTAATTCTGAACAGCAAAGATTCAGTCATGTAATTAGCTCTGAAAATAAGGGAGTAACATAAACTTGAAGATAAATAAAATCAGTGTGTCCCTTGATATCTGGGTTTATTTCAAAGCAGTGTTAAACTGAAAATCCTAATAATGCATAAGAAGGGCAAGAAGCAAGAATTATGTGCAGGTCACCATGCTCAATACTTTAAAATGGCTGATTCTCATTGCTCAGAGTACAATGCCACCACAAACCCAGAGTTCATGAACACTGAGCAGCTGTTCCCAGGGGAAACATAAGGTTAGGTTCTTGTGAACCTGTGGTCACATGTTGGTCAACATATTGATAGTTAATCTCGCTCAGTGTTTTTTTTTAAACATCTTATTTAATATGTATTTTTAGTTCATTAACATTGAACTTACAGCTTACAGCATCATAAATTATACTAGAGTAAAGCTTTATCTAATGCATTTTCTCCAAAAGGCACCCTTTGTCCTTCTTGTGCTTAGCAATTTTAGGCACTATGTTAACTGTGTGGAGGCCATGTCAAACAGGAAAGCCACCAGCAAAAGCCATGTTCACAGTATGAGAACAGAAGTAACAGGAGAATGTGGGCTCGCTCGTACCCAGTGGGGAACGAGGGCCGGAGACAGGGAAAAGGCTTCCCCGCTCTGCAGATCCACAAATGTCTGCCAAAGGGTTGTGAGTACTGTCCTTGACGTCACAAATTCTGCCAGGCGGGAAACCCACAGTTACTGAGTACGGGAATTTGGAGGGGCAATTATATTCATTTTAGCATCTCATATTACACACAAAAAAGCTAAAGTATAAAGGAGTTTTAAAACTACGAGCTTCACGAACACAATACAGGGCATTGTATGTTTAATTCTAAGACCTTTGCTTTTCCCACAAGTGTTCCAAATATTAATAATGAAGATATAAGTTGTTTTCTTTAAAGGAACTGAATGTAGCTGCAATATTTAAAAGAAGGAACATGCTCATCTAAAGCAAGATAGTAATCCAGGTCATTTTCTTGGCCTTTTGCAATCTCATTTAAGACATTTGTTAAGTATTTATGACAACAATACACATTTTCATTTTCTCGTAGGTCCTTGACTTTCTGTTCAGAAAGAATAATGCATTGGAGAGGCTTCTGTAGTGTATTCTAACACATTCCAGTTTACCTAGTTGTGTAACCAGGTTGAAATCTACTGAACCACAAGATGAAGAAGATACCTAAGGTGCTTTATATTATTTTTCCTTTAGGAAATTATGATCCATCACATACACACAAACTGGTTAGAGAGTTATAAGCATGGTTGTCTACTACCTTTTAATTAAATTCCAAGAGGAAGAACCTTGTGTTTCCAGGGTAGAAACTCATTATCATTTGTTCCTTCTTCCTCCATCTTAAACTTGTGGATTATTAGTAGAAGACTCAGAGTTACATTACTGTGGTAGAAGAGGCTCCATAATTACTCTAAATTCTGAAGGGCAGGGGCTACTCCTTCACTTCTGAGGGAATTCCTAGAGCCCTGTTCAATGGCCGGAAGGTGAAACGTATCAGATCTGTGCTGAATACACTCAGGAGATGGCAAATGAATGCCAAAGTGGATGTGGGCATGGGTCTTTCATCTCGGGTTAATTCTCCATCTGTTTGTGGATGTGATAAGCACACCTTCTGCATACTCATACATACACACACACACACACACACACACACACACACATATACATACACACATGCCCCTTCTGGACAGTTGTTTAGTATGCAGCATATGGGAGAAAGAATAGACAGGCAGTATCACAAATTTACGATACAGATGCATATGGAGGCATAGGAGATACCGGCCACCCGTACTAAATAATGACTATAAAAACATCTTTTTGAATCACACAGATAATAAGTATTGTTCTTGGGTGAGCGTTTAGGCAAAGCTTTCCAAGGCACTTGGTCTATAACTGGCTCCTAGAGAAACATTATGTTCTATCTAAGGAGAAAGGAACAGGTGAGTCAAAGAAACAGTCAACAAATGAAGGAGATGCCAGCGGCATCACTCTGTTCTCTACAGGCTTCCCTGTGAACGCGTTGGTACTTTCTCTGGGATTGGGAAGAATGTATGTGTACTAAGGAATGAGCACCAGTCAATTTTCCCTGCTTTTCTATGATTTCTATTTTCATTTCATATTTCAAGAGTCTCCATTACTCCATGGAGTCAAGTTTCTTTTAATGTACGGATACCTTTGCACAGTAAGCGTACTTACATGGGAATAGCTTCAGGTTACAGTTCTATTTGAAGTTTTTCCATGTAAAGAGTGATTCTGCCTTGATTTAAGACAATGTTTCATTATCTGGCACTTTCCTTGAAAACTGATCCTCCTCAATTCTATCTTTCCAGGTGAACAGGCATGTTTATTTGCTAAGAAGTCAGAAATATTTTATCAAACCCTTTCCTAAGTAAGGAGAACGGGGATAGTAAGTATACACAGCGGATGTGCCTATCAGTGTTCTGAAGACCTTGACACCACAAACTCCATGTAGGAAGAGTATTTGGCTCCTATATTTTAAACATATTCATTGAGAACTTCATACAAGATAGTTTGAGCACATTCTGAACCCTTGTCCCATCTCTAGCCCTCTACTAATCCCCCAACTCCAAGCCCGATTATTAATATTATTTTAAAGACCTATCAAGTCTAATCTGTGTTCCTCAAATGCTCTTGGGCGTGAGTCTATCCCCTCGAGACATCAACCTGCCAGGCATCACACATAAAGAAAATAGACTCTCCCTCTAACAGTAGCTCTCATAGTGTTGGGGTCTCTTGCCTGGGCTCTCCATGCTGGATTGTTGTCTGGCTTGGGCTTATACAAGCCTTGTACATGGTGTCTGTCACAAGCGTTGAGGATTCATATGTGCAACTGCCCTGTGGTGTTCAGACAATATGATTTCCTTGTATTCATCCACTACCTGTGGCTCTTAGAATATTTCCAATGTAAGCTCACAGGGGTTCACATCTGGATAAGGTTGATGGTTGCCTTTCTCTTCTAGTACATACATAGCACCTTTAGTACTATGAAAGCCAGCAGAGGGGAAACCGCGACAGAACTAATTTGATTTTTCCTTGTTTATTCTGCGACTTACATACATATTGTCTTTGGCAAGGGTCTTCTGACTGGTAACTAAGTGTGTCTACGGGACCTCCCTGTTCCACAGTTCCAAAAGGTGGAGTCTGTTTCTGGCCTTGGGCTTTTTATGGGCTAGCCTGTGGTATGTGGTAGGGTCATTGAACCTCCATTACAGGGTGACGACATTTAAACTCTTTTAATATTGTATATGCACATATTGTGAGAAGCTTCTACAGTAGAAAGTTTCCATATGACTTTTTCTCTGTCACTAAACAGTGATTTAATTTAAACAAAGCTTAATTGCAGTTGGACTGGGAACCCTTTCAAAAACACCTCTGTGTACTTATGGGAATCATCTTGGTCAAGGTACATCTAGCCATGATGCAAAGCAGAGATAAAAATGCCACTTCCTTCAATAAATGATGCTCAGCAGGCCAGCTGCAGTACCAAGCCAGTCTGTGCCTCTTCCTTTGGCCTCTGCCCTGTTTTAAGGTGTGCTGCTCACAGCAACACATGAAGTCTTTAGGTCTTACTAGGAAGTGGTGAGTAGGTGCACACACGATATAGACCAAAGAATGCTCAGTAAGGATTCAAATGCTCCCAATGCTATCTAGCTACATACCTCCACCATTGTTATTTTTGACTCTGGAGAGTAGGGACGAGGGTGCTAAGGAGCGGAGGAGGCTGTGAGGTGAAGAGGGGAACTGGGGAATTCCCAGACCAGCACAGACTTCAAAGTCCCACTCGTCCACTCCTGCTAATCTTATGTCCTTGAGCTCCTCCACAAACAGCTGCAGCGGTTGGTGAAACCTACATTAACTCTCAATGTTTGGTTGTTGGCCGACTCAGCAGCTACATACACAGCAGATGGGGTTGTCTCCAGAAAACAGAGGGTTTGGGCCATTTTCCTTCTTATCTTTTTCTATCTTATACGTATTCATTCTCTTGATTTTAATCTGGAGTGAAACTCCTACATGCAAAGTACTGTGTAAAGAGAACAAGGAACTTTAAATACTATGAGAAATATTTCCTGACCACTTAAAAGTTATAATTTCTTAGTGAAGGCAGCAGAGTACATTATGTGCTGCAAAAAATTATTCAGAAAACACGGTGGTGAATATTAAGCATAAGATTAGGTCAGCACCAGCTTAGGAAGTTAGAGAATCCTTCCTTTGTATAAGCAGGCCGTCCCCGAAGGACATATATTTCTGTTCTTCCAAGATGCTTGTAGGAGGGTCAGGGAATGTGCTAGCAGCAAAGCACAAGGGTATGACTAATACCAACAGGCTGAAGAGAGGTTCACGGGGGCAGAGTCACTGATGATGCTGACCAGGGAGGTTGGAGGCTGACAGCAGTGTGACGAAGACTTTTTCGGTAGGAAGAAGACACCCTAAGCATGTCACAGGAAAACGGTTGTTTGTAGCATTGTGTGCTGCTTGTGGGATAACAGTAATAGCTCGTTCAGGTTCCTAGAGCCCTTTATTCTGTTATGAAGAATGTTCACATTTACCTCATTTAAGATAGTAAGTGAGGAGACTGGTTCTCAGAAGTTCACAACTTTCTTGGTTAAACAAGAACTCGACTGCTATTCTTATGAATGAACTTCAGTGTTCAGGGGTTTGCCCCACTGCATTACAGTCCCAGTGTTCTCTTCTGTAAATGCAGATGGTGACCGTGGGAAAGGAAGGAAGGGGCGGGCAGAACGAGACTGTAAAGACAGGTCTCTGGGCTTAGTGCCTGGTCTGCAGGGCATGGTGGTGTGGGAGAAGAGTCCACACTCAGTGTGTCTTTACTTCATGGAGCTTTCGTCGTCGTAGCTCCTTCCTTTTTCTGGTCCTGATACATGCAGTTCAGAGAGCATCAGCAGCTAGCATATGCCTCACCAACACACATGCTAATGACTTACTGAGTGTTATTCTTTTACGTATAAGTCTTCACGTGCTTGAAGATGAGCCATTGATTTCTTTATTTTCATTTTATTTCCTATATCAGCTACATCAGTACTGGAAAAATACAAATAGGGTTATTAGATAATGCTCTGTCATGTGCTTGAAACACAACTTCTTTGGACAATACATCAGTGTAACATGTACATGAGGATGCGGGAACAGTTATGACACTGATTAGTATAGACGGCTGAGTGAACTGCAAATTGCAATTTTCAATATCCAAAGGGATTAATGTTTAGACACCATTCATCTATCATTATCTCACAGTTTCATTCCTTGAAGAAATAATAGCGAAAATGATCACTTTTGGTTCTAGGAGGTTTCTGTTGAAATCTATCTTGGATTATAGTAATTTATTCATTTTACAATTTTTAGTGGGTGACCTGTGTGTTGAGGACTGTCCAGTGTGATGGCAAGAAGGCCTTTGGTACAGTAATGAGTCAACACTCTGAAAGTGGAACCCTTCATGCCAGAAGAGTGCTGGGTTTCCAAGACCGGATGCCAAGAATCGGGTTCCTGAGGTGAAGCAGGTTGGAAGGACTACTGTCACCGTATCGGTAAACCAGAGGAGCTCCTATGAAAATCAGTGTGGAGGCTCCCCGGAGAGCTGAGAGCAGCCACCCCAGAGAGCTGAGTGCAGCCACCCTGGAGAGCTGAGTGCAGCTACCGTATGTCCCAGCTGTTACGCTCGTGAGTACACACCTGAAGAGCTCTACGTCAGTCTGTCATGGATCCCTGTATTTCCAGGTTTATTGCTGCACTGTTCCAAGAAGGCCATCAACAGATGACTGGATGGGCAAAGTGGTACAATGTGCACAACTGGAGAGTCACAGAGGAGAGCTGGCCTAGGAGAGCACTGAGGAGAATTAAAATGGAAAACTGAGACTGGGAAGAGGACCCTGGAATGCTCCAAGGCTTTCCTTACACTAGAAGACTCTTTCTATGTCTAGATTGGTAAGACAAATGAGAATTATTTTTGGCTAAAAGTTTTCAATCAGATCAGGCATTAGTAGATTGGAATCAGTACCAACTTACAGTGGTAGAACACTCGAAGGGCAGGACTTATGTTTATTTCATCTCTGTGTTCCCACTAATTGGAGCTTAGTAACTTTTTGGTAGCTTATAGCTTCCAGTAAAGGAAAAGGAAAATGGACCTTTTCTCCTTCATACCGTTAAGGTAAATCTCTGTCTGAAAATACAAATAAGATCAGACAGGGCAGAACAGGCAGACAGCCACAGCACATTCATTGATAGTGAGAATACAAAGAGCAGATGCCAACACTGAACATCCTCATGAAGAGATGATGTGGTATGATCAGTATTTACTTTCTGGTAATTATAAGTCTCCTTCTTAAGTCAGAAAAGTTGATTCATTTTCCTATCACCAGGAATAAACTCCAGATGCAGCAGAGTTAGAAATACCAGCCTGGGCTTCTGCCTCAGGTCAATGTAATAGTCTTGTGTATTTGATGAATGACACAATTTTCTTGAGTCATATTTTCCTAATGAACGGAATGGGAATTTAAATAACTATTTCAGACTAGTACGGTTATACAAACTAGTGACCTCAGCACTTAGGAGGAAGCAGAAGGATCACAAGTTCTAGGCCTGCCTGGACTATATCACAAGTTTCAGGTCAGCCTGAACTAGACCCTGTCACAAAATTAACAATAAGAATAAAATAACTGTTCTTCCTATGTTCCAGTGTGTCTATGAACATAACACGAGTTAAATGTGTAGTTCCTATGTTGGATTCTACTGTATGGATGCATGATGCCTTCACCTATTGAAAAGAACTCAGAAATTAGTTACTGAATTGGCAGCCTAGTTGAACCTACCTTCCCACATCCATAAATACACAAACATACATAAACATATATTTATCCACACACATATCATTTATTTTGAGCATTTCCCGTATGCCAGACAGTAGACCTTCAAGTCTCAATTAGGCATAAGTCAGTCACAGTGGCTTCTTAGGGATGTCAAGTCTTTTTGCACAAGTCCCACCTGTATCTGTGGCTTCCTATATGGATGTGTTAGAGGGGGCAATATAGTCCAGCTCTTATGGGCTAGGTCTCTGTCTTTAGAAAAAGGAAAATCTAAGTCTACGCCCAAATCCTGTACTTCACAAGCAATGTAACCTGCACAAATCATTTAGCCAATACTAGAACTTTCTATGTAGGATTGTTGAAAAGATAAAATACTTAGCCCATTGCTAGCATACCCAAGTATTCAGCAAAAGTTATCTGTGGTGGAACTGCTGGTGCTTATAGTAGAAGAAAGGATACCTGGGACCAATAACTCTGCTTCCAAACTCTTTTTATTATCGGTGAAAGATAAGGAAATACATTTCCAAGAAATACCTTCTGTGTAGCCCATATTTTTCATGCAACGGTTTTTCTACCAAGACAGAGCTGCTCAGGGAAGTTCTAAAGCCCACTGTCAAGTCTCACTCTTTCCCTATAGAAACTGTCTCCAGGAGCTGTTTTGCAGCAGTATCTTTGAAAAGTTGTAGGCATTTGACTGTGCTGTGAAAGTGAGTTGCCATCTGTTGGTTCTGCAAGTGCTTGCACGAGGAAGGCTTGTAGCCCCTCTCCCTTTTTTTTGATAACTTGGAGCTGCTGATTTCTTACCTTCTATGTTTGTGAGGTTTCTAAGGAAAGCCCCTTCCTGTGCAGGCCACGTTGATTGGTGCTAGATCCTTCTCCTGTCAGCTGATGATGTCCCAATGGTTTGTGTGGTTCAGCTCTGAATGACTCACTGGCATCTGTGTCAGGCATTTATTTTTAGCACATTTTGCCCCACAGATATGTCTCTGAGATGTGTCTCTTCCATCTGTCTATCTGGCTCAGTGCTTCTGTTTAAGTGACACAAAGAGTCTTGTACCCGATTCTTTATACCTAAATCCTCCTGTGGCTTTTCTCTTTCTTATACTTTAGGAGAGCCGGAGGAAAGACCATTTTATTCTTATTACCAAATGTGTTCTTGACAGTCTCAACTTCAGTGTTACATGTTAAAACAGGCCCACGCACTTGCATTTAGATAACCATATGCACTCATATAGAAATGTACTTATGGATGCATCATATACACATTTTGTATCATAAAATTTATATTAATATGTTCAAGTAGACACCAAAAAGATACGTCTTTATTTATAATATAAACATATGGGTGGATGCATATTACAGGTAAATAGGGAATTGTTATATAACAATACAGGTTTATGCTCTGTTTTACTCTTCATTTTTATATGTCCTCACTGTCCAGAAAAAGAGTACATCACCCAAATGATCCAGAATACATGTGCAGAAAAGAATGCTTCAACCACTGCCCCTCTGCCCTCAGTTGGTGTGAAGGCTTGTCTTCTCAGCTGTGTGGGAGTTCCACTGCTCTGTTCTTGTGCTGTGCTGTGGTGCCAGCAGTTGCCACCTCAACAATCTGTGCAGTAACTCAAGCTATTTGGATTGAGCCTCCACAAAGGCTGGCAGTGCCATGGCCTTTGCCCGCAGCCGAACTGGGCATGCTCACTGTGAACTCTGATTTACTTCATTCAGTGGAGCTTTAGCAATTCAAAAATGTGTGAGTTTAGTTTTCTCTGCAATTAACCAAACTGATTTAAGAAATAGCATGTTTCTATTTCTGCTCTTTTTAAAACAGATATGCTTTGTCACTAAAATAACAATCTTTTAAGTGCGGAAATGTATGTGATTATACACATTTGTCCATGCACAAAAATACTCAATTCTTTCCAAGTGTCCCCATAACTTATTAGGCATTCCATCTGCCAGCCTGAGGAGTAAGGACCTTTGATGAATATAATTCCAGTCACGCAATTCTGGGAGTTCAATGTGAGCTTCAATAACCCCTGACAGACCCTGGCAAAGCTGGCTCACTGTATAGAAACAAACCACAGGATTCTAGTTTTATGCTCACAATGGTACTTGTTGGCATACTATTAAATTGTTTTAATAGGGCCTACTTAAAAGGAGATATATATCTTGACAGTTTAAGCCTACTTTGTGGTAACGTACACTTTACTTCCAAAACACTGCTCTCATGGGAAAACTGTAATTTCAACAGTGAAACTACATCATCATACTGTCTCGCTTATCTTGTCTTTGGAAGACCCACATCAAGGTAAAATTGTACCTGTCACTGAATCAGCGGTGATGAAGGAGAAGAAGCTACCTAGGGCTTCAGCAGGCTGTGGATGGTGGAGGCTGCTGCTCAATTAACCATGGTTTAGTTGATTTTTCTAGTCACAGCTGCAGACTGTATGAAGCCCAAATGCCAAGCGCTTTTAATCTCTGAAAATCCTGTTCTTTTGTGAAATTTATTTACGATGGCTTCATCTCAGAGAGGATGATGGATAGAGATACATTTTTAGTTGGAGACACATTTGGCCAAAGGGGACAGATCTGCCTGGTGAATGTGGGCATGCAGTGCTCCCTACGTGACACCTCTCTCCTTTTAACTTTGAAGCTGAACTCAGGTTGTTGATGTTGTCCTGAGGAAGTGCCCGCATGGTCATTATGTGACCATGGCTCAGTATACCCACAGGCCTTGGGGTTATGGTGTGACTATGGCCCAGTATATATGCAGGCTTTGGGGCTGTGGAAGAAGTGCCTTGACTCATGATTCCAGCTTCTTTCCTGAAAATACAATATCCTCAGGAAATTATCTGTCTCCAAATGATTCTACAAATGCTTTCTTCTCTAGAAAATCTTTTTTCTTATTTTAAAATGTGGACCTTTCTAAATCTGTTCAGTCAGTTCTCATGTCTATTGTAGGTCCTCTGACCTCAAATGACCTTCAGACTGGCTCGCACAGTGGTGATATGGAGTAAACACATTTGCTTAGTATCCATGTCCAGGCTTACAGTTCCTGAAACCTGGGCTCTCTGGAGTGATCAGAGTGTTCTGAATACTAGAGAAATGACTGTGGAGAGGAGTGACTGGGATCTTAGATAGATCCAGGTGGGGCTGGCCACCAGAAAGACCAAGACAGGATTAGAATTTAGACTCATTTCCACCTTTAGAGAAGGAAGAGTGTCTGAAGGTCAAGTTGATCACCTATAGCCAATGATGTAATCAACCCTGCCTATACAACAATCTTCTATAAAAAGACTGGGTTCTGAGAAAAGTCTGAGAAAAGTTCTGGGTTCTACAAAAAGTCCTGGCTGAGCACATGGAGATCCCTGAGGTATCTTCAGAGGTTTGGAAGTTCATGCCCTTTCCCATTCACGTTGTCCTATGCATCTCTTTCATCTAGTTGTTCACTGGTATCATTTGTAGCATCCTTTACAACTAACTAGCAAACAAACATTAAGCAATTCCCTGAGTTGTGTGAGCCACTTTAGCAGTTTTATTGAACCCAAAGAGTAGGTTGTAGGATTCCCTACTTTATAGCCAGTGGGTTAGGAGTACTGCACAAGGTAGAGATTCCGATTAGCATCTGAACCCCACTTCAAACTGTCCCGCACAACAATCTTCAAGGGCTAAGTGATCCACTTGTGGAAACCTCCACTATTTGCAAGTAGGCAGCAGGCTGGAATAGAGGCCACTGATCTAGTGTCCTCTGGAGCTTGGTTGGGAGTGTGGGGGAGGCGGAGGGGTGTGCTTCCATGGATCTACTGTTGGAAGTATTGTGCTCTTTATTGTAAGTTTAAATAGGAAAAAAATACTTTCAAATTGCTTCTGTATGAAAGAATTTATATATAAAACAAAAAGCCTGGGAGAGGGCTGGACAAGACACAGCAGTGGGAGGTGCTGCTGCTTCCTGCGTGTTTCACAGCGTGCGCCGAGGGCGGAGCCTGTGCTGGTGCCTTCCCAGAGGAGCGCTGGCACCTGGAACAGTTATGGTGGCATCCAGGACGTATTAGCGAGAAGAGGAAGAAGATGGAGCTCACTTGCTCCACTGTCTTCTCAATGAATCTCCAGTGAGGGGCTAAATCGTCTCTGGATGTGGCCCAGCGCTCTGGGTTCTTCTTTGGATTATCAAAGCTGCCTGCTTTGAATCGGGATTTGGAACCCAACTAGCTCTCAGATAGAGCCCCGACACCCCATGCTTGCTTCCCTGTGGACAGGCTCATGTCAACATCTTCATAGCATATATCCCTCTGTTGTCTTGGAAACAGATGTGTTTGTCCTTTTAGAGACATGCAGATCTGTTATGTGCCTGAACAATTCTAGTTTGCTAATTTTAGTGTCTATCCCGGTACCAAGTCCTGTGAGACTAACTCATTTCTCCAAAGGAAACATCTATAGTTAGTGAGAATGGGAGAATGGCCCCCAATCCACTGCAATTTTCTTTTGACCTGCTAGCACAAATTCCTTGATGTGGAAAAGCCATGTGTCAGTCCATGCTATAACAGAACACCTGAGACTGACAATTTATAAGGAGCAGAAGTCTGTTTTTTTTAAAGTTTGAAGACTGAGAAGTCTAAGAAACAAAGAGCCACATTTGGCATGTGGTGAGAGCCTTCTCCCTGCATCCTCACAGGCAGAAAACAGAAAAGCAGGAAAGCAAGCTCTCCTCACCCTCAAGCTCCTGAAGGGTATCAAGCTTCATTCCCACAGGACAAGTCCTCGGGGCCTAGTCACCTCTTAAAGACCCAACCAACTCTTAGTAGTGTCACATTAGTAGCACCTGGCTGCAGGGAGCGCATTCAAACTGTTGCACACCCTCCTCCCCATTATGGCAAGTGAATAGAAAGGTAGAATTCATTCTGCCCAAGTGTGTAGGACAGGCAACCTGATTTCATCATATTTAAGCAGATTTATCTAATGCAAGTGGCTCTGTCTTTGACAGGACTTCAAGTGCTGCCTTCAATGTGCATGTACTTAACCATCGAATGCCCTCATCACTCATTTACCAACTACACATTTTGGATCACATTTTACCAGGGAGTGAGAATTTTTAAAAAATTTTTTAAAAAGTTTTTAAAAAAGTCTAAGATTTGGAGGAGTAAATAAGCAGAATAAGGAATGGTGCAAGTATTTTGATCTTTGAATTTTCTGTTGTTTGTTTTACTACATATTAAACAGGAACACTGGGGTGAGATCTGGCATAGGTATTATTCAAAGCTCCCCAGGTGTACCCAGGGGTTCACTCCATAATCTACACAAATGGGATTAATAGGCTGCCCTCAAAGCCAAGCTTTATGGTCTTGCTTAAGGCAATGTTGACATCCTTTCAAAATCTGTTATGGATGTTGAGCTCCAGGCCCCATGCTAGATCAACTGAACTAGAATCTGCATTTGAATAAGACCCCTAAATCTGATTACATAATACTTGAATAAGATCCCAGATCTTACTAAAGTACACAGAGGCATGAGAAGACCTGTTCTCTCAAGCCACACACCACAGCTGGGTTTTGCATTGGAAGCCTGTAACTAAACCCCACCCTCCACTAAAGCCTGAGTCAGGAGCTTTACTGGAGACCTGGAGACTGCACTACAAACAAGACACAAGACACGCTTCCTTCCTTTTGTTCAGCCCTTCCAAAACAGTGAAAGCATGGGCCCTCCATCCGTTGTGTAACTGAGAAAATCAACTTCATTCATAGTCATTAGTTCAAAATATGTTCTCTGTCAGAGAACAACTGTCACATCTGCAAGGTAATAGATTTATGTATGACTCACCACTTCTTGTGTCTGCTGGAGCCACCATGGCCTAGCTTCTTGTCAATGCAAATGTGGTCACCACAGAAGGCCATCATGAATAGGAGTAGAGATGTGCACAGCTCCAATCGCCTTTCCCTAGGGAATCCTTCCTGGTAGTTGGCCTGTGGAATATCCCTGTCCCTGGCCTTCCTTCCCTCCATCTCCTCCTCTATCTCCACCACTCTTTCCACGGCTCTCGTTGTTCCTTCCTTCACCTCCTTTTCCACTCTGCCTCTCAATACATCAGCTACCCCATCCTTTTTCAAAACCCTGAAGTGGTTCCCAATAAAAAGACAGAATAGAGACATAAACGTTCCCATCCCTTTGCCTTCCTGCCCTCCTCCTGCTCGTCAGAATGCTTTCTTTTCTAGGCCATTTTTGCCTACTCAGCCTCACCTCCTTGGCTACATTGCATCTTCTCCTTTGAGCTCTTTTTCACAGACTCCTGGTTGGGTCACTTCTGCTTTCTGACTCTTGGTTTACTGCACTGGTTCCAGCTAGTGTCTTGCTATTCTATCAGAAGCCTTTGAGAGCATGACCTGCAACTAGCTGCATGTGCATGCTTGTCTCTATTCCATTATGCAGGAGAGAGGAAGGAGCATGGGACTCCCAATTACCCTCAACGCCATATTTAAACTCTGCATCTCAGTTTATTCATCTGTAGAAAAAGTGGGTAGAGCTAGTGTCTAACAGCCAGTGCCTCTGGCAGCACTGACTTCTTCTGAACCCACTTTAACCAGGATATGACATGTCTTATGCACCAAACAAAGATGTCCATCAGATTGTCTCTAAATTACAGAAAGAACTGACCAACAGGGTCACTGCTAGGTAAGAAGGCTCCAGTAAAAATAGTGGGCAAACAGATCATGACTCAGTCAGCATTTACTAAGTAGCTACCTTGTGCCAGACACAGTGCTGAGCACTGCTGATCCAGCCCTCAACGCTAGGCAGAGAGGTAAGCCGAGAACCCAACTGCTATACCACAGCAGGCTATATTCTGCCAATAGCACACAGAGAACACTGTCCAATGCAGTGGGAGTGCCCAATCCCTGCCCTAGGATTGTGGGGTGGGCTTCAGATGAGAGGTGCAGAGAGAGCCGAAACAGTGGGCAGGTGGTGACGTAGTGCTTCATGTCAGAGGGAGTGCTGGTCACAAGATATGGAATTGAGAGAAACAAAAGCAGTTCAGGGGCCGGGTGAAATGTCTCAGCAGGTAAAAGTGCTTGCCACAGAAGCCAGATGACTGGAGCTCTAGCCCCAGAACTCACAGAAAGGTAGGAAGAAAGAAATGACTCTACAAAGTTGTCCTCTAACCTCCACACAGATATTGTGGCATGAATGTGCCCCACCCAACACACAATACAAAAAACTAAAAGTAGTTCCATGTATCTGAGAAGGGCAAGGCTGTTCAGGTGACACAGCTTGAGAGGAAGCAGCATGTAGAGGCCCAGCATGGCCTGCATCCCAGAAAGGGAGCTCAGGGATAAGCTGGAGGCAGTCTTTCTTTCCCACAAAGGGAGCCCTATTTCACAAGGTTCCTGACTCTTGTGAGAGAGCCCAGCCAGCATAGCTATATGCCCCACCTAGACACAGATTCCTTTAACCTTTATTGCAGGCTTAATTCATAAGCAGGGATTAGAAAATTTAAAAAGTTGCAGAGAGAGCAATACAGATGGACAGGCAGGTGGGGCGGTGGGGTCGGACAGGGGTTCCTAAGGCCACACATAGCAACAACCATTCACAAGTCAGAGTTTACAGCTAGATTCTCTGCCAACAAATCAATTTCCACCCCGTCTTCCCACAGTCTTGAAGACTTTCCAAGTGTTCTTAATGGCTGCCTAAGCCATGATATTTCTGGAAGTGCTTCTTCCCACTGTCCCTGCTGCTCATCATGACCACTCATTATTTCTCAGATTCCCAGGCGGCAAGACTACGAGGGAAGGGCACAAAAAAGGAGGAGCTGTTGTGGTAGGCCAGTGAGAGGCTGGTCTTCTCACTCTGCCCCTTGGAACTTGGCTTTGAAAGCACAACCACTGGGGACTGGGTTTTATCATCAGTGACTTCCTTTACCAGGAAATGTGAGCCCTATGGATATGAAGAATAATTGGCCAAACACTTTGAGGGAATATAAAGGACTGCGGAGCTGTGTAATAGTGCTATGGCTGTCTGTTCCAGAAATGATCTTTGTAAAAAGAAAGGTATATAATTTTCAGCCTTCCTTCGGGACTGGCTTGTGGCCATATTTAATGTGATATCACATTCCTTTGGGTGCACATAATTAGGATGTTTTGTGACTAGTTAGCTATTACTTGAGAAGTATATTATACAGTAACATTTGCTTGAACACTGAGCAGTAGAAGTCAGACAGCTGACTGATGACCCCAGGGTCCTAAGGGAGCAGGCAAATTCCCCAAATATCAACTAATTCTCATGGATGCAGAAATTTCATTTTACTCAGTCAGTGCTTAATAAACACCTTTCTTTTGGGTGGTCCTTGAAAGGCATCTGAAGCTCTTTCAGTGGCACCTAGGCTCCTCCTTGTGAGGGATTCAGATTTCACTAATATTCCGGGCAATTCTTTGAGCTCCCTGTATACACAGATAATTGCACACGTCACACTGGGGGAAGACAGGCATGGTCTCAACGGTTGCTTAACTATGCCATGCTTTTGAAGATAATATTCTTATGTATCTTCATCTATTCTCTTTCTGGGATACCGTGTCTTTCCACCCCAGGTGTGGCATTTTCTCCGCTGGTGGGATGATAGCTAATGCATGGGAATCTCATCTCAGCTCCAGCTGGTGGACTCCCTACACTGTGAATGATCTCTAATGTCCAATATTTCTTAAGAGAAAAAAGATTTAGACTTCATTTTCAGAGTAGTCTTAGATATCCTGGAAATTTCAGAAGATACAGAGATTTCCAATATACTTTGGTACCCAGCTTCCTCATTAGTGACAACTTACACTAGTTTCATGTATTTCTCACTAATAGTGAGTAATGCAGAAAATGGCTGTTCACTAACATCTGTGGTGCATTTAGATGTCCACACCTTTTACCTAATGTTATTTATCTATTCTAAGATGTCATCCCGGACACCATATTGTGAGCAGTTGTTGTGTCTTTGGGCTTCTCTGGGAGCCAAATATTTCTTAAACCTTCCTTACTTTGGTGACTTCAATAGTTTTGTTTGTTTGGGGGACAGGGTCTCCCTGTGACCCCAGCTGGCCTGGAACTTGCTGTGTAGACCAGGCTGGCCTTGACCTCATAGAGACCCACTCGCCTCTGCCTCCCCCTTGCTGGGAGTAAAGGCATGCACCACCATGCCCAGCTCGAGTTTGATAATTTTTGAACAATACTCATCAAGTAGACCCTTAAAAAAATATTTAACTTTTTATTATTCTTATTTTTTTTTGTATGAGTGTATTGCCTGCATGTAGGTATGTGCATCCATGTTGTGCAATGCCCTCTGAAGTCAGAAGAGGGTGACAAATCTCCTGGAACTGGAGTTAAGGATGGTTGTTAGCCACCATGTGGGTGCTGAGAATTGAGCAGTCACTGCTCTTAACAGCTGAGCTGTCTTTCCAGCCCCTTACAAATATTTTTATTGATTCTTTGAGAAATTCATGCAATGGATTTTGATTACATTCAGACCTCCTCCTCCGTCTCTACCTCACTCTGTTACCCTCCCCAACGTCACGCCCTCTATTAGTATTAATTTGTGTCCCTAAATACTCTTGGATGTGGGTCCATCCTCTGGAGTCTGATCAACCCATCAGAAATCACACCCTTAAGAAAACCGACTGTCCTCTTCACAGCCGCTATCGGTTGCCAACAGATCTTCAGCTAGGGCTGGGGCTTCTTACCTGTCTCCTGCACTCTGTGCTGAGACTTGGCCTGGGTTTGATTTTGCACAGGTCTTATGCATGCTATCACAATTGCTGTGAATTCATATGTGCATCAGCCCTACTGTTTAGAAATCACTGTGTCCTTGTAGCCATCCACCACCTCTAGTTTTTACAATGGTTCCATCCCCTTGTCCACAATGAGCACTGAGTCCTGGGAGGAGAAGGTATGTATAGGTGTTCTATTTAGATCGTATTTTGTAGTCTCTTACTCACTGCCCCTTAATCAACTATGGGTCTCTGTGATAATCACTGTTTGCTGCAAGAAGAGCCTTCTCTCGTGAGTGTTGAGAGATTCACTAATCAATGGGTATAACACATTACTCAGAGTCAGTTTAATACTATGCTCATTTAGCAGAATAAAAGTAGTAGTTTCTCCACATGGCCTGTGACCTGGCTAGCCACACATTCTTGGCTCTAATGATAGTGGCTTGTCTGGGCTCCATCTTGTGAAGTGAGCCTTAAATCCAGTCACAAAGTGGTTATTTACTCCTATAACATCTATGCCACTGCTGCACCACAGGGTACATCTTGACAGGTAAGTTGTTATTGTATTTCACAGAATTCACAGTTGGTTAAGGTCGATGATTAATTTTCTCTTCCAGTAGCACAGAGTTTTTAAAAATGTACCTCTTAGCCAGTGAGATGACTCAGCTGGTAATGGTACTTGTTGCCAAGACTGATTACCTGAGTTCTATGCCCCAAACCCACAAGGTGGAAGGAGAGAACCAAGTCCCAAAGAAGCAGTCTTATATATTAATATCACAAAGAATTTTTAAAAATAAAACCCTAGGACTATAAACTTCTGGGAGAAAGATGGCACACTCGAGTATATTTTCATCATTCATGTTGGCAGCACACCATGACACGGTGTGCTACACTGGAAGCTGGCCGTGGTCCTCTGACTTCGGTGGTGTTCGCCAGGTTCTCCACTGTCCCGTTACTCCCACCCTTTCCACACACTGCTCTTTGAAGGGAAGGTACCATGCTCAGGCCACAGTAAGGGATGGGGAGGACTGCTGCTCCTTGGGAGTGGAAAACATGCACAAATTACACCAAATATTCTGCACAGGAGTTTGACTCTTATTTCCCATTTATTCATATATTCAACCATAAATTTATATGTAGCATGATAGATTCAAACATATCATTACTCTGTTTTCTTTCTTAAGAGGTTCTAGCTTTGGACATTGGGGGCTCTTTCTATTGGATCCTGTGCTCTCTTGGCACAACCCTGATTCTGTTTCTTTTGAGCATTTCCTTACTGTCTGACTTTATAAGATGCAGCAGGCTGGTGTTATAGATGTGTTTTCCAACTGTGGGAATGTTCGGCCACTGGTGTTTGTCTCTTTGGAGGGATCTGCCCTAAATTGAGTGAGCCTTAGAGTAGATACAGTTTAATACTGTACATGGGATGATGTGAGCAGAGTCCCTGACCTTCCTGCTTGAAGAGTGGCCCTGGCTCCTGGTGGACTATGGATAAGGACAAAGGAGATGTTGAAGACAGGCAGCCTGACATCCACAGGCCAGCCTTCTCCTGACATGGTGCTTATCTTTCACAGCTGAGAGCAACAGCCATTACCCGATCCGTCTGCTGATGAGACAGCCCAGGCAGCTCCTCGTGAAACACAGTTGAGAGGATTTTGGGTTAGACCAAAGTGGTGGGAGGAGAGCAGAGAAGAAGCGTCTATGTGATGTCATGTGCCAACTCAAATTAATGACTAATGACAGCAGATTGTATTTAGCAGATTTTAATATAAATTAGGTTAATGGTGACACATTTGAAATAGTACACTGAAAAATCAGTCTGTAATAAGCAGCTAACAGATGTTGGCATTTTTATTACTAATTATACATTTCATTATCATCTGATTATTGTCAAACATCATTTGACAGAAAAAAATTTTTATAAATGATTCATACACATTTGTTATGATGTTAAAAGGTGCCTGTTTTATTACTGTAGTGACTTGAGTCTTTTGATATCATTCTAAAAAATCTCAGGTTTAATCAACATACACAAAGCAGTAAAATAACCCTCAGTTCAGCTGTGCTTGTAATTGGAAGATCTCATCTTACCTACTTCAGTACAAAGCCTACAGACAGGAGATTGACTTCTCAGGAATACTGCTGAACAGATCAGAGGGGCCTGTTGGGCACCACAGGGACATATCTCTGAAGGGGTCTAGAGAGATGCTGATTTGAGCTATTTATTTTAGAGTTTGGGGACCTGAAAAAGTTGATTTTTGTCTTATATCAGAACAATGAAATTAAGAAATGGGCAGCATGGACAGCCGTAAAATAAAATGCAAAGTGAAATTTCCACTCCCATCCACTGTCCTGTTCAAATGTGCTTACCCAGTGTAAATTCTGCAGATAATCTGTTTGTGCAGCAACACAGCCTTTGTGTCATTCCAGCTATGGTTTGCTGAATATGGCAAGCTGCTTAGGCACTGCAAGAAAGTCCTGTGATCTGTGTGCTATCTCAGACTTTCATTAGAAAATAGCTCCTTAACTGAGTTGGAATGTATGCCAGTGATGAAGACAGTTCAAAGACTGGATGCTCCCACCATGAAGGACTGGAAATGGAGATAGAGAGACAATGGAAAAGAGGTCATAAACTGCTTAATTTACATGATTTAAAGAGCCTTAAAAAAAAAAAAAAAAAAAAACCTCTCTGGAAATACATCCTCCCAAAAGCTTACTGTAACATCACACCTACTCTGCAATTCCCTGTAACATCACACCTGATCTGCAGTTCCCAGTGTGAAAATCATCCCCTTGGAGAAGTGTAAGACACTATGGGTGACAAGATCAGGGGGAAATTGTCCTGTTTCCTTAGCACAGAAGGAGATTTCAAGTTTCCTTGTCATTCAGCACTCTGGGGATCAGTGAAGTGACTTATCTTAGGCATATTTGCCTGGCCCTGAGCCCACTGACAAGTGTGTGGTTGGCCCAGCCAAGTGCCTTCCCATGATTCTCAACCTAAAGGAGTGGTGGAGCGTGAGTAGACACATGAAGGATTCAGTTACCCACCTGCTGGAGCAGTTCTCTGAGAGGATGTTGTGTGTGGTGGAAAGGAATGTACTGTTTGGCTGGGGTATGTGAGAACCCATGAGGCATGCTCCAGGAACACGGAGTGGGAACTACTCCAGCTCTGGGAAGGATGTGTTCAGACCAAAGCAGACTTTTCATTTTGCTACAAAGATGTGCAAATATTGTGTATTATATTAATTACTTTTCTGTTGCTGTGATCAAATACCATGATGAAGGAAAAATAAAAAGAAAAGTTTATTCAAGCTTATGGTTCCAGTGAGAGTCCATAACGGCAGGGGAGGCATGTCACCAGGAGGTGGCTAGAACAGAAAACAGAGTGACCACATCTTCAAGTAGGCATGGGAAGCAGAAAGCAATGGAAAATCCACCAAGGCTTAAGCCCACCCCCGATGACATGCTTCTTCTGGCATGCATACCTCTTAGAGTCTCCCAAAGCACTGCCACCAACTGGTGAAAAAATGTCCAAATGCTTGGCGCCTATGGGGAACATTCTCATTCAATTTACCATGTGCATCAAACTGAGTTACTCAGAACTACCCATTTGTCAATGAGCTCAGGGCCAGGCAAACATCCCTAGGGTAAGTCACTTCTCTGATAGAGGACACACTTTCCCAAGAGCACTGAATGACAAACTCATAATCTCTCTTCTCTTCCTAGTATCACCACTCATGTTGCCATAAAGGTTAAACCGCAAGTTAAAGAACATTACATTAATCAGCAACCAACCTATTTACCCACTGAGAATGTCCACATGTCTTAGTCCAGCCTGGGGCAGCCATGAGTCAGTTTGGGCCCAGTGAAAAAACAATTGTGAAACTTATAACAAAGAAAGACCAGCTAGAAACTTTGGTAGGAGACTGGTGTCTGCACGCATAGTAGGGCTCCAAGGCACCTCTGTTTTACAGGCATCACCACTATTGCCACAGCAGGACAAAACCCAACACTCTGTCTTTTCTGTAGCCCTGGCCCGGAACTGCTGGGTGAACCTGCAAGCTAATAGAGAGATAAAGGAATGTCCCCTCCCTTGGCCATGGAGGTAAAAAAGTCTTGCTTTTACTGGGAGATGCTTCTGATGTCAGCAGATGTGCAGTCACAAGAGGAGGTAGCAGTGAGGACTGCCAGCTGGCAGTGCCCAGGATGCAGGTAACGCAGGGGTGAGATCCTGGGCTCTGTGCCCTAGCCAAGGAGGACAGGGCCAACTTGCCAAGGAATTTGACATAAGTGAACTCAGGAAGTGACCACAGACCATGATGGAAGTGGAAAGAAAGAGAGAGCATGGGAGTGAGCCATAGAGCCCTGTATTAGCCCACAGCGCAATCTCAACGCTGCTTATGCCTGCATAAAAAGAGTTCTGTAACTGGTCAGCTTTGTTCTCTCTTTCTTGGTTTTGAGAACAAAAGAAGTATTTGCACAAACATAAGGTCTTTTTGTATGTTAGGCACATGCTCTACCATTGAGCTGCAGCCAAGCGCTTTTTATATTTTATTTGGAAATAGTGTCTCACAAAGTTGCCCAGGCAGGCCTTGGATTTGCCTTAGCCTACTAAGTAGCTGGGATTACAGGCCTGCATCACCACGCTTAGCCAGATTCAGTTTTTGGTCATATGGAATCCTTATTTACATTGGAGAGAATTTCTGACTCCATCAGCTTTAGTTTTAGTCAAGACATGCTTAAACACCTGTGTTGTGCCTGCTGACATAGCTGGCTGGTGTGAAAGCTCAGACACTCAATTTCCAGTGAGCATTTTGATTTCCTGGTTTCGAGAGTTATCCAGTTCTCTGATTTCCAGATCATAGCTGTTTAACAATTCAGTTCAGTCTCAGCACAGATTCTCCAGGTTACAGGTCCAATGCCCTGATACCAAATTCAGATGCCAGTCACAAGTCCTAGGCATGAGGTGCTTCTTACTAGCAAAGCATTTAAAATATGTATATGTACTATATATCTGACAGTTGAGCCCTTCTGGATCGGAAGAGACTGCACCTCTTAGATTCAGTCAGTGTCTTGTCTTACCCTGGGGTACATTGCTCTATGGTCCTTATCCCAGGAGACATGCCATCCCTCTGACCTGGCCATTCCTGAACCAGGAACCAGGCAACTGGATCTCAGCCTTAAGGGCCAGTCCCAGACCTCTGAGCCTGGCCTTGCTCACCTTGGGCATCCCGAGGAAGCTGTGGCCTTAGCACTGCCCTCGTGGCTGTTCTTTGCCTCGTCACCCTTCTGGTGCGTTTCCCGAGAGGCTCCAGTTCAGCTGAGATCCACCCAACTTTTCAAGGGGCTGAAAAACCCCAGTGAGGAAAGGGCAACGTAAGAACCAGGGGAAGCGACACTACGTTCCATACTCCTGTCAGTCACCGAAGGGAAGACCTGGCCACCACCAGGTGCTGTTGCAGGGTCGTCAGCAGGAGGCTGTCCCCTCCCCCCACCTCTGAAGAAGCAGGTGGTGCTCTGATTCTTTGCCAAGATGGTAGCTGTGGGAGTAGCTGGTCTTCTGCTCTCACCTAGCAGACACAGGCAGTGCTCAGTTATTGAGAGCAAAACCATGTCAGCAGGGTTTGGTGGTGACTTGACACTCCATACCTAACCTCCAACAAGAAGACTGGGCAAAACTAACTTTGCTCCTGTTCTGTACACTCCCTGCTTCTGGTGTACCAACAGGATGCGTGAGGAGCAGGGTTCCATCCCGTCACTATCTGTGGCAGTGGAACAAGATGACCTAAGAACCAATGGTTTAGAGAACCAGCCTGTCCCCACCTGCAGCAGTGGAGGGGAGACAGTCCTCTTCCTTGAAGTGACGGTGGAGAAGGTGATCTCCACTCTGCTGTCCATAGAAAATAATTGGTGACCACTTTTGCTAAGACCAAAGGGAGAGTTAAATGTCGACTCTACCTACTTGAAGAAGGCACTGTGATTTTTGTCCTGTCTTTGCTGGTGGTATTCTGGCAGAAGCCAGCACAAAGTCAAACACATCCCTACCTGGATTTATAATGTATATACCAGAAGGACTAATGCTTGCAAGAAATTAAGATTAAGTAGGATCTAGAATACCAAAAGAGAATTCCAGAGATAATGACCAAGCCACCAGCTTATCAGCAACAGGACAGATGCCGACCAAGATGAATTGGATGTTGGAATTATCTGATAAGAATTTTAAAGACTTGAACATAAAAATGCTTCAAAAGAAAACAACCTCAGCCAACAAACAGGAATTGTAAAAATAAGAGAGTAAACGGGAATTAAAGGATTGAAAGATGCAATAACCAAACTAAAACTTGCTGTCAGGCTCAACAGTACAGTAGACATGAAAGAGGGAATGAAAGGGACAGCTCAGTACTAACTCACATAATCTGAATGATCAAGAGAAAACAGACTGAAAAAGTAAGCATGTCTTAGAAACGTGGGGGAGGTTGGGGAGCTTCTGTGTCCTTAGACCTCAGAAAGAAAGGACAGCAAGATTTTGGAAAAGTAGCCAACTAATTAAAGTTGAAAATTCCCAATTTTACAAATAGCATAAATATGTTCCAGAAGTTGATGAACCCACAGAGAATAAAGACCACAAAATACAGACCACACGTCACACTTTACCTTCTGCAGACAATATAGTTCTGAAGCAGCTGGGAAGAAGTGGTTCTGACTTCTTTGAAGTAAGAAGGACACCTGACTTCTGATCTGAAGCCGTGGAAATCACCAGAAGTTGGCACCTCATCTTTCAAGTCAACCATAATGTCTATTTTTGAAAATCTTCCTTTATTAAGGATAAGTAGAGGGAATAAAGACATCCCCAGACAGAGGACTCAAAGGAAAGTTGAAGAGTTTGTTACTAGAAAACCTATCCTGAAATGAAGAGATAAGAGATAACACTGAAGGAGGTTTGGAAATTCTGAAAAGAAAGAGCACTAGAATGTATAAACATAGGAACAAACACAGTTTATTCATATTTGTTGGCTGAAGCAAAAATTACAACCTCATTTGATGAGGTGATCAATCTATATAGAAATACACTTTAAAACTGTTATATTTAAAATTATGGAGATAAAGGAACTTAAATAGAAGCAAAATTTCCATATTTACTTGAAACTATTAAACGCTGGTATCTGCAGGCTGTGGTAAGCTACTGTGTACAGTATACTACAAAAAGCAACCGCTGAGAAACTATAGACTATGATGGTCTCAGAAGTACTGTACATTAGAAGAATGCTAAAAATATTCCAACAACCCATGAGTGGAGAAAATATACACAGAAATGAGAAACAGAAAACAAAAGAGGCATAATAAGATGATATTATATATATATATATATATATATATATATATAATAGATACTATATAACCATTACCTTAAACATAAACAGTCATAATTTGCTAATAAGAATTTAAAAATGGACAATGTAAATAAAGAAAAAAGGACAACTATATTATGTTTAGAAGAAACTCACTTTGGATTCAGTGATATGAAAGGTTGGAAGTAAACAGTGAAAAAGATACACTGAGTAGTCAGTAACAAAAACAATCACAAATAGCTGATATCAATATATCAGACAAAGACAAATTCATACACACAGAAGGTTTTCTAGAGAGGGTGAAGGTTCGTCACTAGGAAGATACAATGATCATAAACCTATCAAACAACCTGGTAGCCCAAAGCTGATAGAACTGAACAGAGAAACAGATGTGCAAGTATAACTGAAGACTGTGACACCTATCCTTAGTACCTGACTGAACACAGAGTATTAGTAAAGTTACACGGGACTTGAAGGACAGAGTCAACCAGCAGGGTCTAACATACGCAGCACACCCTAATCCAAACAGCACACTACGTTTCTGAGGATGTGATGCTGGACTCTACCTCAACATGAAGCATATCCCATGTTATAACTCAAACCTCTAAAATTTAAAGGAATTAAGAAATCCTACAGAATGGTTTATCTTACTACAGTGGAACCAAACCAGAAGTTAATAAAGGAAAGATATCTTGAAAACATCCAAATATTTAAAATTTAAACAACAAACTCCTGAATAATCTATGATCAAAGAGTAAGTCTCAGAGGAAAAAAAAAATTAAAGATACAAACTGAACAAAAACAATTTATGTGGGACACAGCTGAAACCAGTGAGGAAAGGAAATTTTGTAGGAAGTGAAGAAATGTCTGAAACCACTCTCAGCACATATCTCAAGAAACTAGGAAAACAGAAGTGCAGTAAACCCTAAATCAGCAGGAGAAAATGACGTCCTAAAGGGCAGAAATCAATGACATCGAAGTAGGAAAGGGACACAGGAAACAGTGAAATTAAAAAAAAAAGTTTCCCAAAGTCTGAGTAAGCTTGACATTACTTTATAGCAGGACCAAGATAAAAGGAGGAGACATGGAGCAGAAGCCTCAAGAAGCCATTACCAGCGTGCTGCTGCCACTGGCTGCTAAGACATATGTGATGAGGGTGGAGTCATTTCTAGTGGCTCCTGTTAGTCACTTATCAGGAACTCTGAGATTTAAAGCAACATGTATTTTACTCTGTTAGCATCCTGGGGATTTGAACCTTAGCCAGTTTCATCTGCTCTCTCACTGGAGGTTTTGGGAAGGGTCCCCTCTCTTGTACTTTCCAGCTTCTCTTGCTTCGTTTCTTGCATTCCTTGGCTGTGGCCTCTTCTTTAACCTTAGCAGCCAGGAGCTTAGCGTTTGCTTAGGTTCCACATTGCTTTTGACTCCTTTATTCGAGCAAATCTTTCACTTCATTTCCACTTTAAGGATGACCATGATTGTATGTCTTATCTTCAGAATAATCTTTCCATTCCTATCACATTTACAAAGACTGATATTGCACAGGAGGCAATGTTTACAGGCTCCAGGATTTCAGAGGTGGTAAATCCGGGCTCATTATATAGCCCAGCACAGAAGAATCAAACAACTTCACGTTCATAAATACTACAATTTAGAATGCGTGGATTTCATAAACTGCAAGCTGTCAAATCTCAATCAAAATAAAATACACAAACAAAATCATCTTGTGTTGATGAAGAAAAATATTTAAGTAAGTTGCTCCTTAAAAAAAATTTCAGGCCCAGAAACTACCGCTAAGGAGTTCTACCAAACTTGGAGAAGAGAGTTGACAACAATTTTACAAAATCATTTCCAGGTAGACATATAAGAGGAACATGTCACCACTAATCCATGAGGTTAATATTGCATTTTTGTCCCAAACAGAGAGTACCAAAACTAAATAAAACTATAGGTCAATATTTCTCATAGACTCAAATGCAAATCCAAAAAAATGTTAGCAAATCAGAAAGTCAAAAATATATAAGCAAATTATGCACTGTAGAATTTACGGTAGGTATGTAAATCTGGTTACACATTCAAAAATAAATCAGTATAACACACTATACCATAAGGCTAAAGAAAAAAAATCACATAATCATATCAATAAATATAGAAGAAACATTTGGCAAAGTCTAGCACCAATTTATGATCAAAAAGATTCTCAGCAAAATAAGAATGGAGGAGAACTTCCTTAATTTGGAATGGAACCTCTACAAAAATCCATCAGCTAGTGTTTATAATAGTGAGGATGAAATGGCATTCTACGACTGGGAACAAAGCTCTGTACTCACTAGTCCTATTCACGTAGCACAGAAAGTTCCAGTCAGTTCAGTGAGGCAAGGAAGAGAAATAAAGGCAAATCACTGGTCAGAAGAAATGCATCTACACATGAGATGGTTATCCACTTAGCAAATCTCAAAGGCTCTACAAAAGCTCTAGAACTAATTAAAGTGTAATGAAGTCCCAAGACATACGATCAATACGTAAAAGTCAATCTCATTTTTATATAGCTAAAAATAAATATATAAACATCAAAATATGAAAACTATTATCATTTACAGTTGTTCTCAAGGAAATAAAACAGGTGAATTTAATAACATCTATATACTATCTCTAGTAGAGTAGAGTTCACGAAGGAGTCAGATGGAAACCTAGACAAATCAAGAGATACTACCATGTTTAGGCACTGGAAGACTCGGTGACACAAGTAATTAGTTATTTCTTCATGGATCTACTGGTTTAATGTAATCCTACCTGACTTGTTCAGGAACCTTTCAGTTATTTCTTACAAACGCATACACCGCTATGATGATTATCTTAAAATGGGACTTTTAATTAGTAACTCAGTGGAGATGGGAGGAGGGTTGGCATTTACTGAATGCTTATTGTATAGTCACCATTTAACTGTATGTGTTTCACATATTACAGCATATATTCTAACAATATCTCTACAAGGTTTGTACAAGTTATACACCAATTAATGACAGAGAAATGTTTTGAGAAATATATCATTAAGCAGTTCTATTGCCTGAACATAAGATAATGTACTTACATAAACTTACATAGGATAGCTACTATTCACCTAGGATAAAGGATATTACATATTGTATATGTGTGTTTGTATACATATATGTATATATGGCATAGCCTGTTGCCATATGGCATAGCCCAAGGCATCGATGAACCAAACAACATGCTATTAAAACAATCATAAGAGAATCAAGTGATGTGGTAAGCAGGAAATGTGTGTAGCTTCTGTTGACAAAATGTAAAAGATACTTAAGTAGAAGAGCCACAGTATAAAATAACTCTTAAGTACTCCAGTAAATATATAAACTATTACTAGTCATTTATTATCATACACAGTGTTATCTGCTATGCACTACACTTCTATACAAGTGGCAGCAAGCAGGTTTGTTTATCCAGCAAACACATCAATAATGCAAAGTCTAAGATATTGTGATGTCTAAAACATCAGGAGGTGATAGAAACTTTTCAGCTCCGTTATAATTCCACAGGTTCATTTATAAGGCACACCATCAACTGAAGATTTGTTTTGCAGCCCGTGACTGTCATTGTGCCATTTTATGCGTGGGAAACAGTAATCGTTCAGAGATCAGAGATCTATTAACTTAGAAAGCTTGGTTGATGGAAGCATTGCTAGAATTTGAAAACTGATCACACTAAACATGCTGGAGCACAGATGAATGTGATCAGTTTACTTAATTCCATGGCAATGGGATGCTTACTGAATGCACTTAAATACCCTACGTGATGTTATTTTAAGACCTGGATTGCTTTCAAATCAGTATGTTATCCACAGATCTGAGAATGATCATATCAAAAAAGTGAACTGAGTTTCATTTCCTATTCTTCCCCAAACCCAGCCAACACTACGGGAGGGGGAGGAAAGATGCTGGTGTTAAGCAGTCGGTGCCATCACATGATTTCAAGAAGTTGTCACTGAGAGAGACATACTCATTCATTCATTCCCTCTCTCTGGCTCTCTATGTAAAACCTGACGTCACCCTCCCCGTCCTCTTCTTTGGTACATAATTCCGGGCTGACTTATTTTCATTTACTTAACACACTACCTTCTCAAGCAAGGGGGCTTCCTATACATTCTTACGTAAGAGTAGGGAATGGACAGCAGAAGGCCAGACATCAAAGATGTATAATACAATTATGAAAAGGAGACCATCAGCAGCACAGCAACAGACTTGTTTCAGAGCACTTTGTTTATTCATCTTGATTTTGGTCAAATGAAGATATTAAACTATATGCATGGATGGCAAATGTATGGTTTTATTGAAGAGCCTCGGTTTTTCCATGTCTTTAGGAAACTGATGACATTTCATTCATAAAGTCTACATTCAGAAAGGCAAACAGTCTAGCAGCCATCCTTAGTAAAAGATGCTTCTGAGCTGGAGCATTGATGACATGTGCATTGGAGGGCAGCTGTGCACTAGAGGACTCATATTCTTTTATGTCACAAATCATTGCACTAATGCTCCAGTGGGGCTCCAGCTCTGCTGTTTCCTCTCTGGGCCTCCATAGGGGGTTTGCTTCACTCAGAATCTTGATTTCATATACAGCCAGATATTGATGTGAGGCTGGCATGTCACTCCCAATGGCCCAAGCTTATTGCCTGACTGGAGAAGTCCTCAGGCCTCAGAACTTCATCCACCTGGAAAGCCTGTGAATCAGGCATACGTTACACATTTAGAAGTTTACTAATGATCAGCCTCTGTCCCTCCCTCATCACTTTTTATAATCTCTTGCTTCTTCAAGCCCTGAGAAGTCTTTAGCAAGATGTCTTAATTGCTGGTCTTCAAATTAAGTTACGGTCACCTTGGATAGTGAAAATCTTTGCACTGGGATAGAGGAAGAAAACACATGAAATCCTATGCATCTATACATTTTGCATATTTTCAAATTAGTTTCTGTGAATGTTATATAATGTTAACTGTCCATAATCATGCATGTAATTTTAGATAAAGTAAATGTTCCTATTCTGTGCAGATTCTCAATAGTATTTTACTGTTAAAGATTAGAATATCAAAAGTGCAGAGTGGACTCCAGCTCTGCCTGACTGATAATTGCCCATTTTGTCCTTAAGAAGAGAGATTTTACAACCTCCAGCAATAACTCATTTAAATGCTTTATCGCTGTCCACATTTATACATCATTCACTCAGTCACGTGATTGTTACAGCACATAACAATCAGGCCATAGGCTGGGTCCCAGGCATTGGCCAGCAATTATTTTTCCCCTCTATGAGTAAGACATTTGCCCCAAAACAATCTTTGGGAGAAAAGTGATTTGTTAGCCAGAACTTTAAGCTCTTTTTGGCCTTTTCTGAACGTAAAAGATCAATGCCACCTTCTCATTAAAAATATTGAACACTGGTGATGATAATATTTAACCTATAAGTGTGCTGTAAAATTTGACTGAGATAGCGCTCATTAACGCAGCCTGTTGTTAATTGGAACACAGGTTAAAAGTGTAATGTTTGAAAACCGCCTTGTTTTGAGTCTCACAGTCATTTCCTTCTCCAGTCTGTGCTAAATTGTCTCATTTTCTCAGTATTTTCCTCAAATGGATTTCATTAGCTATGACGGGGTGACAGGAAGTAGGAGCTCTGTTCTGCTCAGATCACAGTGCAGGTGAATTTTCTTCCCGGATAAATGCTTCAGACCTCATTTAATGGATCTGGGAAATATGAATTTGTCCTGAGATTTCTCTCAGTAAGGGGGCTTGGGTGCTGACTCGGTTTGTCTCAGGGCTCTGGATACCTCAGTGTGCCTATCCCTGTACTTTTGCTCTGCTGTCTATATTTGTTACTGGATTTGTGTTCTTTGGAGGATGACCTGGCATTTGCCATATTACATTTCAGCTTTTTGATGAAATCATTCCCTAAACTTTGAAAAATGCTTTCTATTTTCCTTCCAGTATCTTGGATTCTGGTAAACCCCTATAATTTAATATTATGTGCAAATGTGATGACTATATGCTCATGTTTTTTCATAGTGCTGAAAAAACATGACATACAGTCCCTACCAGAAACTAATGCAGCTTCCCAGTTCAGTGCTATCAATAATTCTTCCTGTCTTAGTCCTTTAGGACAAATTGTGTAAGTGGAGTAGGTGCAAGAGTATGGGCAAAAATAGTCACTAGTCAGTCTTCCACGTCTGCAGATTCTACACCCTGGGTTTAGCCAACCGCATATGAAAAGCATTTTCAAAAATGTGTCTGACCATGGGGACTTGAGAGATGGCTCAGTGTTTAAAAAAACTGGATGCTCCTGCAAATAACCTGGGGTCAGTTCCCAGCACCCACATGGCAGTTAACAACCATCTTTAACTCCAGTTTGAGCATATCCAATGCCCTCTTCTGGTCTCCATAGGCATTGTACAACATGGGTACACTTATATACATGCAGACAAAACACTCATACAAACAAAATAGACTAGATAAACAAAATTAGGAAAAATTTAAAAATGTGTCTGTTCTGAATATATACAAACTTTTTTTCTTCCTGTTTTATTCTTAAGCAATACAGAGTAACAATTATTTGCATACCATTTATGTAATTTCAGACTCTGTAAGTAACTGAGATATGTTTCGTACTCTACAAGAGAAAGTATATAGATAATATGCAAATGCTATACTATTTTACAGAAAGAGCTAGAAAATATGCACATTTTGCTCTACATGGGGAGTCCTGGAAACAGGCCTATGTGGACACCAAGGAGTGACTGTCCTTGAGTTGGGGAAACATGCAGGTATGATTCCTACCACAGGATGAAGAATCAGGATGTCTTCCAGGAGCATAGAGCATGTGAACTGAGGCATGACGGACAGGTAGGGATGAACTCTTAATGAGGTAAAGTACAGGTAAGAAGGCACAAAGGATGCTTCAGAGGGTAGGTGCAAAGGTTGGAAGACAAGGGAAGTCTGCATGACAGGAGGGGACCAGGATCCTGGGAGCTAGGAGAAAATATCAGGGTCACTTCCTCAGAGGCCTCATCAGCCAGGGACAGGGTCCAGATATTTGTGCCACTTGGGAGATAAGAAAAGATTCTCAAAGCAGGATCCTGATATGCTCAGGTTGTTCTCCCTTAGTGTAAAGAATGGGTTACTGAAGGCACGATATTTGAAACTGGGGTGTATCACAGTGGATCTTTGTCTCATTTCCCCTTCTGGGCTATACGCACTCTGCAAGTTCGGGACTGGTCTCCTTGCCTTTTCCATCTCCTAGCATACACCCTTGAAAATATTGTATTGAGTACTTGAAAGAAGATCCAGTGCACTTCACCTCTTCCCTTGCCTACCAAGGCTACCGTGAGAGGAAATGCAACAGCTCTGCCTTTCATCCCCCTCATACATCACTGCTGGAATCATCACACACTTCTGATTCCTAAGCAGCTGCTAATTACTCGCTTGATGATACGAACTGCTATATGCCAAGGGATGATTATTCTATTGGCTGACATAGCGGAGTATATTTGGCTATCAGAGGGAAGAAAAACATTATTTTGTGTCTGTTGCCCTTTCTGTAAAATGAAGATGATAATTTTAACTGAATAATGGGGTTGTTGTGAACATGAAATGAGCTAATAAACCTAAAGTATGCAAACTAGTTCAGAAACCAGCACTCAGTTAATGCTGGTCATTATGTTGTGATATGCTTAGCTACCAAGAGCAGAAAAGACTCAATAAACACATGAGGTTGTGACTACAAGGTCAGGTCAGGTCGTGTACTTGACACGGAGCATGGGAAAAACTATAGATAAACCTGCTCATGCTGTTCCAGCAGATAGAAACATTACTTAACTCTCCATTTTGACCTGAAGCTAGGACTGTCAGTGTTGGAAGATGGAAAACAAGCGTGGTTTGGTGTAGAGAGTTGGTGCTGGATTGGCGGTAGACTTGGGGCGCTGTCCAGATACCACCTGATCCTTTATCCTGATTCCCGAAACATCCTCAGTTTCTGTGTTCTTTTACTTATAAGCCTGAACTGTCTTTGGGAGTGCATCTGAGGATGACAGAGCTTGTAAAACTCCAGGTAAGCTCAGCAGCCATTGAGAACACAGACCTCTAAACACCCAGACACCACATCCACGGGGGACAGATTCTGAGGTATAATCTAGGTTCTTGTGTTCCCCTGTGGGATCAAGTGGGGTCTGAGACTTTTCCTGAGATCAGTCGCTTAGCTGACTTCTCCTTTCCTTCTGTGGTGACCCCATGTCTTCTTGCTATCTCGTAGGTCCCACCTTTGCAAGCTGCTGACACTCACATGCTTGTTTCAGCATTTGTTTTTCCAGAGATCCTAAGACAGGTGCTGAAGTCAAGAGAGAAAGCTGGGGGTGGTATCCGCAAGCCAAAGATGCGAAGGACAAATTGAAACCTTGTGCTTTGGGGCTGACTCTTCCATTACCCCTGATTTGGATAGGCTGAATTTCCTGCTGAACTCCTGCTTCATGTCAGGACAGACGCAACGGTCCAGGAAACCTCAGAAATCAAGCAGAACTTCTGCTGCACTGGGAGACCGAACTCCGGCTGTTCTCATTCCATTTGGAAAGTTCCTGTAAGTAAAGGTCACTGCTAGTAATCCCTCCCAGATTTTCAACCAGGGGACTTGATCTATTGTTTCTGCAGGCTCCTGGCTTAATGCTTCCACAAAAGACTTTGGCCAGTAGTCATTTACTGCCTCAGCCATCAGCCATCTGCCTATCTTCTTGAATCATTCCTCTCCATGGTGCCACTAGAACTTGCCAGAACTTCTGGGTTACTTCCCACCATCTACAGGAGAGCAAACACCAGCTTTCACAGTCTAGAAGCTCGGAAGGGAGTTAGTGTCATGTCTGAAAATCATCAGTCTCTTTGTTGTCCCAGGACTCCTCGTGAAGGTGAAGTCCCTTTGCGGGCGTTGCCGTGGAGGCTCTGTACTGTGAAGACAGTGGTGTAGACTGAATCATATCCACTTGACAGGTGAAAAGCTGAACCCACTGCAGTCCTGAGGGTCCCAACAAAGGAAGACGTGGAGCAAAGAGCTGAATGAGGCTAAGATCTGTTCTATGCAGAGGGGCGGGGCTGGAGAGCAGGGCCTGAGACAGTAACACTTCTCATTCTCCCGGACAGAGGAGCAGCCAGAAGCTTCCAAATGGTGGAAGTAAAGTAAGTTATGGCTGGGAAATGTCTCGCTCTGTGGCTCCCAGAAACTGCCCCCAGTGCCAACGTGTCTCTGCCAGGCACAGCTGCTCCTGCACAGGTTTAGACTTCTTGCCAAGAAAGACTGAGGGTGAGTCATCTTTGCTGAGTCATTGAGCTTATGTATTTAGCTAATTCAGCTGAAATTTGAAAAAAAAAATGTCCCAAGGGAAGAGTTTAGACATGTAGTGCTGACCGTGCCCACGCTTCCACTTCTGATCGTGACTGTGGTTTACATTTGGCAATCCTTTTGTTCTGTTTGGCAAAACTTGGAGCCACTATCTAGGATGCAAATGAGCTTTGCAGATTTAGCTGGTGTGTTCTTGTCTGCTTTTGCAGTCAGTAAATGGGCACACATGCATGTGTGTTCCCCAGTGGGGTCTGACAGACTGCCATCTGTAACTAGCAGGTAAGGCTAGTTCTAGATCTGGAACTGAGGCAGGCTAGGCTAGTTCTAAAGTGCTCTGCCCCATTGGCTCCAACCTAAGAAGGGTGTTAGACTTCATCTTCTACTCTGTCTGTTGTGTGAACCACCATGTACATCATAGCACACTATGGTTAGTTCCCCACTGCCCCCGCATCATTTACGACACCCTAGTATACACATTAGGATCCATGGATCACAGACTGGCATAGTTTGAGTGTGTCCTCCTAGGGTTCATGTGTTAGAAGCTTGGAATTCCCAATAAGGTAATATTGAGAGGTGGTGGAACTGTTCAGCGGGGCCTAGTGGCAGATAATTTGGTCCCTGGGGGTGGGGGAGCCCCTTAGAACAGAGTGACGTAGTTCCCATGCTACCCTGGTTATCTCTCCTGAGAGCAAGTTGTTCTAGAAAAGAGCTGAGCCTGACCTCTGAATTCCCCTGACTTTTTGTGCCGTCAGGCGATGCATTCTTTTCCATGTCGGCCTCACAATCATATTGTGATGCCACAACGCTGTCATCAGTGGCCAAGATGGGGCTGTGTGACCCTGAACTCTCAGCCTCCAAAACTGGGAGCGAAATTAACCTGTTATCTTTTTTAAAGTCCCTAGACTTGGGTATTTCATTACTGAAAGAGAAAATGAACTAAGACAGTCAACCTGGGTAACTAATCTTCTAGCTTGAAGTCAGGTTAGAGTTTGGCCTTCCTGGGTTTTTCTTTGCCATTCTGTGAGCAGCCAAACTTCATTCTTCAAAATCCCTCAAATCCCAAGCTTAAACAAGCAGGCAATCAGGACAACTATGAAGTAATCTTTGAAGAAGTAAAAGATAATCAAAAGGGTACACAAACCCTTGGCTACACCCCTTTCCCTCCAATTTATTGCCTCTAGTGCCCACCAGATCATGGCGCTCTGACAGGATGATAAAGCATCAACACGGCTGGCTGATTTGTTTTTTAAAAATAACACAAACCCAGATCAATAAGTAACTGGAGGAGACTGCCTGTTCATCTTAATTTTTAAACTTTAAATATTAGTTATTCTTTGCCCTATGCCCTAAAATTTCAAGAAGTCTCCATTGCCTTGATACTTAGAATAGAGTGAGCTAGGTGCTGAGATGGAAGTCCTCATTCGTCTGCTTCCAGAGGGATGAAGAGCCCAGGCACAATTCCTCCACTGACGGATGTTTCTTACCAAGCTAGTTCAGGGCTTAGAAGCTTGTAAAGGGGTGTACCCAGTGAAGCAGCTCTAATAAGTAAACTGCACTTAGGTTGGGGTGAGTTGGATGGGCACGAGGCTGACCTTGTGAGGTTGCTCTTTGGAAGTTAGTGCAAGTCTGCAGTGGCCTTATTAGGGGTTTAGTGTCTGGGCAAAGAATGAATGTCACTATGCTGTCTGTCATCTCTTAGAACTGTGTCTCAGGTGCTGAGTTCAGATGTGAGTGCTGCATGCTAATCCCCGGTTATCACGGCCACTGGATCTTAACATGCCACCTTATTCAGAGCTTGTGGGGACCAGTCTTTAACAGAAACGAAGAGATACAGTACATGCAAATAATTAAATTTAAGCTTTGGAATCTCTTCGAAGGAAAAATCCCTTTGACCTTGGATTACCCAGGCTAAATAAAAAGGGCAGGGTTTCTAATAGTGCTCTTCAAATAAGAATGTTGTGAAGACTACAGATCCAAAATATCCATTTACCTCCATCATGCTTTCATTTTTAAAGAGATACCTTAAAGGTCCACATTTAGGTTAAAGAGCAGTTAAATCGACATGCCGAAGACTTAGTAAGCTACTGAATCATAGGAAAAGAAGGCTTATAAAAAAGACTCTGGTATAGTCTGTGGCTCTGAATCCTCCTTAATCAGCTTCCTTATTGGCTCTGATGCTGGTGAATGGCCCACATTGCTCGGTGCACTACTACAAAGAAGAAAACCAGCTTGGTTACAGGCCACTACTTTGCATGTGCTAATGTTACTTTATCCAGGACCAGGCCACATTTCTCATGCCTGGCCTCTGGTCTGCAGACCCACTGGTCATCTGATGAGCCACAGTTCCACTCCCTGATACCAGAGCACGAGTCATCCAATGGTTGAACAATACCATCTCTTTGCATAGCTGCAAAGTTTTAAAGATGAATGTAACACTTTCTTCTACCATCTTAATCAATGGACAAATTAAGTTAATAGCCACATTTTCTGAAGAGGAAAGAAGAAAGAGCCAGGAGGGAAGGACTAGGAATTAGATAAGGATATCTAGACTGAGTGGTGACTAACATGTCTTCCTTAGTGGTTTGGTTATTTCTGCCAGGGCATCATTGTCTCGGAAATCATGGGGTGCCCTGGGGAACTCCCAACAGCATCACCTGAGCTTCCCCTGTCCACCCTTACCACAACAGCACGCCTCTAGATCCAACTATAGAATACAGCCTTTATCGCTCCCCTAAAGGGGTCCAGATTAACAGTGACGGGTTTTCTGTGTTATATCAGACTATATTGTGTCTTTGGGGTCTTAAAAAAACACTAAAGATGAATCATTATTACACCACTTTGAAAATGAAGAAATTGATATTCACAGGCCACCAGTTTGCTCAATGCTCCCTCCAAAGGCAGGCTGTAAGCAGTAATGCTCCAAAAAGATTACTCTCTCGCTGCTCTGTTCCTCTTCCTGCCCTTTCCAACACAGAGAGGTGGCAGAGGTCAAACGTGAAGCTAAATACAGACTGGAGATTAACTACTATTTCTATAATAGGAAAAACACACAAAATCCCTATGGCCACATCACAGAAAAGTGACCCAATTAATTCAGTGAGGAGATCAGCCACATTGATCGGCTGAAGTGTGGAGTGGACAATGCAACTCATTGATCGAATGTTTTACTTTTCAGAGGTTTGTATAGACATAGCCACAGGCAAGTCTCTTCTGAAAGGAGGGTTGCCATGGCACCAGCCAATCAGTCTGCTGTCCTCTACTCCCCTGCTTGCCAGGACAGGCCTGGAAGAGCCTCCTTGGTCAGAGGTCTACTTGCCTAGGTCACTATCTGAGTTCCATGCCTGGATCAGATGGCTTTTCAAACATTTGGCTTGTCTTTCTCTTTCTCGGGCAGCCTTATTTCAATTACTAAGCACCTCTTGACTCTACATTTGCAAACTATTACCTAAGCTCTGTTTGTTAACAATCTAAGCACAGAAGAGGGGCCAACCAGTAATGTCCCCTTGGTCCAGAGGAAGGAATAAAGTCCAGGGAGGGTTAGGTCATCCACCAGGCTAATATGGGGCCAGTACTATTTCACCCAGTTTGAATATTTCCTTTATGAAGATGCATCATTGAAGACATGTCAACATTGAGCATCAACTCAATTAAGGAAGAAAAGAATTAGGACAAGCTATCCACCAGTCCAAATGGATATCTAGTGACATCTCAGGTAGCAGAAAGGAGCACAAGGAAAGGGTGGGGGAGTTGAGAATATTTAGCCTTCACTCAACAGATAGCCCTCCCTCTGTGCCAGGAAGTGCTTCTTCAGTGTTTTCAGAGATGAACTCTGTTGATCTCTAGATCAACCTTCAGAGGGACATATCAGCCCATTTTGGAGATGAAAAATCAAGTCTGCCTAAGTCCTACTATAGGTTGACAGATCTGGGATCTATACCAGATAATTTTAACTTGGCAGGGTGTGCGTGGGTGCTGTGTTAAATGACTCTTGAAGGCAGAGGAAACAGTCTACTTCTTTACCATCTAAAGTGGAAAAAAAAATGGAAAGAAACCAACCCAAAATAAACACCAGAACTCACCATTTTAGTCTTTTCTTAAAGCCTATTTCTGTGACAGTGTTGTATTTAAAGCAAATACAATTTTGCCAATAACAGCTTTGGAAAATACTAGAGGATTTTACTGACTTGTTCTAAAGAGGCAACAAAGGCTGAATTTCATCACAATGAAATCTTTATTCCCTTAGCAAAACTTTGTCCCATTAGCACAGATTTCCATGAGCCCCTTATGGCTCACCAGTTTTCACTGGCCCATTACCAACTACTGACTACGATTCTCAGCCAGCTTCCTCCAAGCAACAGAATGAAGTTTGAAAGACGACTAATTCCCCTCTATCTTCGGCCACCTACTGTATACCCTTGGAGAAGGTGTACTACAGTGTGAGCGCCAGCTTCTTAGGAGAATGTTGGCTACAGTCAGCTGCCCCGAATGCAATGTTGGTAAAGGCGTTGGCAGGCATCTCCATGTAGAGCTCACAGAAGGCCCAGCTCTTGCCTGCTCCTGTGCAAGCCTGGGAGCTGAGTTTGCAGGTCTTCATCTGAACTAACCTGGAAACTGCAGCGTGAGAAGTATGCATGTCCAAATCAGCTGCTTTTCAGTAGTTGGTTGATGAGAGTAGCTGACGGGATTGAAAATACTTAGAGCATACAGGCTGCACCACAGGCTGCACCGCCTCCGAGCGCCAGAACTGCTGTTGGGAGCTGAGACTGTGGTGTTTGAATTCATCAAGAGGGCGAGTGACCAGTTAAAAATGACGTTATGCAGTCCAGTTGGGTGGACGATGCTCCATACACAGTCTTATTTTTGATACCTACTTTTCTAAGTCAGAGACAAGGACTTTCAGAAGGTAGAAAACACACACACAAACCCTTTCTTAGCCAAACCCACCGGCTTGCATATCATTTACATGACAATATGGTGCCATGGTCCACTCTTTACCCAAGTTCACTTATGCTGACTTCCTTTGTGGAAGACAATGACACTCAGTGGGTAATTCTCAAACTTTTCTTTCTTTTTTTTTTTTTTTTTTTTTTTTTGGTGTTGTTTTTAAGCACTTACCATCAAAACATTGCCAAATAGAGCACAGGAAGTAGATTTTTCAGTCAAGGGCTTAATACTTAAGCCAGTCACCATTGAAAGAGGGTGAGATATGAGTAAATAATTTAGAGTGAGGTAATCATACAGTTTAAGTATAGAGGATCAGAGGCGGCCCAGAGTGGATATGGTACCATACACAAAGACAAGCAAGGAGGCGGTATTTGAATCTCCAAACTGGCCCTTTATATGCAGTAAGAACGTCTCAGACATTTAGAGGGAAAATGTGATACTTAGTAATTGGATAGTTCATGGAACTGTACATATTTTGATTTAAAATGCAAAGTACATGTCCATTTCTGATTTTTAGCAATCCACCTAAAATGGTTTTCATATTTTGCTTTATTAATCCAAATGCTTTTATAAAAAGAAAATTTCTGTGCTGAGTCTGTGTATGTCAAATGCAAGAGTTTCTTTCTTCTGCGTGGCACTTCCCTTTCTTTCTATCATAATCATCTGGATTGACGAGGCATTGAAAGAACCAGAAGCCAAGGATTCAAACACATTAGAATTCGTGGCCCTTTTGTTCTTTTGATCAGGACAGTGATTGACTAGGTGGAAATGCCAAACACTAGAATTGCATCATCTTCACAAAGTCAACCAAGAAGGCAGTTAAAAAAAAAAAAATCAGCCTTTTAAAATGTATGAGTGAAGTCTTAATTTTTATAGTTATATAAAAAAGAAGGCACCCATGAGGAAGCAGTCCCGTGGAAATGTCATGGGAGGTGGAAAATATTTAGTTGAGACAAATGTCCTTAGAATGCTCTTGAAATTTCAGAAAATAACAAATCTCAGAAATCTTGAGATTCAGTCTCACGCTGTGATTGGCACATAGCTGGAGACAAAGTAGCTGTTGACTGTATTGAATCAATACCCATAATGGCCAACCACTGGTAAAGAATAGCCAGATTATAAATTCAAGTATTTTCTCATTTAATCATGGGTCTGAGCCTGTAAGACAGATGTTGCTATTGTATTAACCCCCTTTGTAGAAGAGGACACAGCTCCAAATGATAGGTGAATTTTGGCAGAATGGGGGCCAGAGCAGAAATCTGGGCTCCTAAGTCATGTCCTTCAATGGATGGGCCTTTTGTACTCAAAGGCTGAGTTCTACAGAAGGTCAGGGGAGTGTCATGCTCAGAGAACTTGTATTGTACTGGGGCATTAATGTACCCTCAAAAATACCAAGCAAGAGCAGGAAGGCTGGGAGGACAGGTGTGTAGATGAGAATTCAGAAGGAGGGTACTGGCCGGACACTCCTTAGGAGTTGTGGGTCAAGCCAGGATCCAGGTAACTTTAGATGAGAAGCTCTCCTCTCTTGGAGGTGAATGAACTTACATCGTAAAAAATTAAAATCAGGTTGTTGTGTTAAGAAAAGAGTTTGACAGTTGGTCCAACAAACTGTGGCAGTGCTGATCTGATGGAACCAACCAGAGAGCACATGCTAGCCTCCAATGAAGACTCACAACTGTTGCAAGCGTGTGCATTTATTCTTCATAGTCCACAAAGTGGTTTGTTGGGACACATTTTGTTATTAGATGATGAGGGATGTGTTTGTACATTTCCCCTGAATCCATTCTATATATTTTTTTTTATTTTGTTAAGATTTCTGTAAAGCCATAATTCAGTTCTCTACAGTCATGCACTAGTTGATGTTTTAAAAAAAGAATTAAAGCTAAATATGAAGAGGCTTAACTGCCACTTACGGTAATGGCTCAAATTAGTAATAATTGTAGTATGTTTAAATAGTCCCTGAATAATAACATTCATTCAAAACCTCAGAGTTTGGGGGGACTCCTGGCTGTCAACCTACACTGCATTTATGAGTCTTCTTTATTTATAACTTGACCTGTAAGCCCTTTTAATAGGGCTGGGTGTTAGTCGTCTAAGCTGTTCAGTTCCAAGGTTGTTGATATTTTTGTATCACAAGGTGGTTTTGTTCCTGTTGTTTGTTTTTGCTAATTATAACTTTCCTGAGGAAGGAGGTCTTAACTGTTTCCCTCAGCATCTAGGAATAGCATTTAATGCACAGGAGAGTTCAAGACATATTTGATGAGAAAGAAATCACATACTAAGCAAAATGGTGCTAGGAATGGGCAGAACATTCAACATTCCTGAGGACCATGTGAGGACCAAACTTACCCTCTCCCACCCGTTCTGTGAACTGAAAGCCAGAATAGAAACCTTGAGGTAATATCTGGTACAAGCATGTGTGTCTGAGTCTGTGTTGTGTGTGTCTGTACATGGGTAGTGTGGCGTAGATGTGCACACATGTGCAGTATGTAGGTGTGAGTGCACATGTGTGCCTGTGAGCTGAGGACTGATGCTCAGTATCTTCCTTGATTGCCCGCCACCTTTTTTTTGAGTCAAGGCCTCTTACTGAATCTAGAGCTCATCATTATGGCTGGGCTAGCTGGTCAGTGAACCCCAGAGACCGCCCCCCCCAATGTCCACCACTCACCCCTATGCCAAGGTTATAGATGTGTGCCAGAATGTCCAAGTGGGTGCTAGGGATCAAAACTCAGGTCTTCTTCTTTGTGGGGCAGACATTTTACTGACTGAGATATTCCCTAACCCCCCACATGCACAGTCTCAAAGTTCCTAGGCTTCAGAATAATTAGTGACATTTCTTTTCTCAAAAATAATGGCTAAATAGTCTGTTGTGGTAGGCATTATGTGACTTAATATTCACTGAAAGGAAACTTTATCTCTGTTTTTCAAAAACATATTCACAATAGTTTGAAAACATGTTTAACATTTCAAATCCTATGTGGAGGCTACTGAAACTCCAAGATAGAGAAAAGAAGTTGTAAGAGCTATGCTTATTCACCAAGTTGCCAGGAGAGTCCTGGTTTGATATTGTCTCATTTATAGCAAGTGACCTGTCAATCTTAATACTCCAAACTAAAATAAGGAGAAAAATGAAAAAGCAGGCATTTGAGTTGTCAGACTAGTTTCCTTAAGAGTTTGAGCTAAAAGCCTATATATCCTTCATCCACAAGACAGTTCCGTGAGCCATTACTCTCTGACACAAGGCTCCCAAATGCTTTGCAAGGCGTGGAGACTGCCGGAGTGCTCATAGCAGGGATCTAAGAATTCAGAGGAAAGAAAAAGTGTCCACGAAAAGGAACACAAGGCAACCACAGGCTTAGTCCTCTTGGAATCATTTTGGATAAGAGCTTTCTACAACACATCAGTTTTTAAGGAAATTACTCTCCAGGGCAATAATTTATTGTGTTAATTTTGCCCTCAAAGGAAAAATGCACTGAATTTCTTCTGTTTACTTAGGCAAGAGGCTGGTGATTTCAACATAAATGTATTGCATTCTTAAAATTGCTTATTTTCTAACTGGAAAGTTCTGTCTGAGTCGCCATGTGCCCTGAGATTTGGTCTCCCTAACAGAGCTCATTTCTTTAGAGGAACCAATTAGATATTCGAACAAGCTAAGAGATGATGGTCGTGTGTGGCCTCAGGGACAACATAAAGGGCAGCACTTTGCTATAAAGTTTGAAACTCAGAATGCTATTTTCTCAAAAACATTCCAATTTGATATGTGACAATCAGCTTCAGCTCTCAGCAGAGAAATTCCACTTCCCTAGACAGGATCATCAGAACCCAGGTTAACACTCTGCGGTGGAAACACTCTTCCTGTTCCGGTCACTTCTTTGTTCTCTTAATCTATTTTGATCCTACATCTTTATACCTCTCCTCTTTCTGAGTGACACAGAAGCTCCTGTAGATGTGCTGCACGTGCTTGGGCTCCATTCAGATGTGGCTGAGGGTCTCAGTTAATCAAAATCATAACATTTTCTAAAGACATGAATACTGATTGTCAACTTTCACTTTAGCATTTCTTATGAGATGAGCTGTTCTTTAAAACCTTCAATGCAGGGGCTTGGAGAGGTGGCTCAGCAGCTAAGAACACTGGATGTTCTCTCACAGAGGAACAGACTTCGATTCCCAGCACCCACATGGCCGCTAACAACCGTTTGTAACTCTAGTTCCAAAAGAATCTGACACCCTCTTCTGACCTCTGCCAGTATTGCACAACACGAGTGCACTTACATACATGTAGGCAATATATTCATACCCATAAAATAAAAATAATAAAATAGAATATATAAAAACTTCAATGCAGTACTTTCATGTGTCTTAATTTCTTTAATCAGTATAATAATATTTAATTTCCTATGATAGCCCACTTTCCTTTATCAAATTAATATAAAATTGTAGGCAATATGTACACTGTAGAAAAATGCATTTTAAAGTTCCCTATAATTATACTAGCTAAGTGATAAGAATATTATTTATGCAAACACACATGTTCATTATATTATAAATAAAGTCTTATTATCTGGTTTTAAACTTGATGTTTTGGCTTGAATATTTTCAACATCACTAAAAACTTATGGAAGAACTTTTCTTTCATAAAAATATTCTGTTGTCAAATCATTCCTTAATTATTAGAAGTTTATGATATAGAGATGTCTTGCAGTTAAAAGACAGGTAAGAGCAATGACTTAATATCGATTAAATTCTGAAGCACAGTTCCAAACCTTTGTGCTTGAGTGGGAGTGTGTGTATTAATATGGGTATATGATTGCATGTGAGTGTGTGTATGAGTATGGGTTTATGAGTTTGTGTGAACATGCATGGGTACATGAGTCTGTGCATGTACATGTGAGTAGGTGAGAATGAACATGCAATCCTAATAATTGGGGCCTTTGCTGTTGCTCCCATTATGGTATTTCACACACTTTCATTTTGTGGGTACTGTACTTTCAGAATGGTGACAGAGACTCCATTACCTGCATGCCATTTTCCCTATAATGACTGAACAAATCTAATTGTCTTAAAGTTTAGTGAATTATCATTTAATATCTAATCCTTCCTTAATAACACAGTGCCCAAAACACTTGAGAAAAACTTAAGAACAGGAAGATTTATGTTTGGTTCAAGGTTTCAGGGGGTTTAGTTTGTGGTCACTTGGCTTGCGCAAGGTTTTCAGAGGGTTTAGTTTGTGGTTACTTGGCTTGCGCTCTCTCTCTCTCTTTCTCTCTCTCTCTCTCTCTCTCTCATCTCTTTTTCTCTCTATCTCAGAATAGGTATGTATATATCAGTGTGTGTATATGAGAGCATGCATGAGTGTTTGTGTACGCTTGGGTAGAGCATCACAGTGTGGTGGAGGAGAGTTATTTACTTCAGTGCAGACAGGAAACAGAAAAGTGTATACAGGAAGAGGTCGGGGAAGACACAGTCCCCAAGGACATGCCTCAGTGACCCACTTCCCCCAGCTAGACCCAGTTTCCACCTTGCACCAGTTACCCAATACACATTATGTTATGAGTCCATCAACCACTCATTAGTTTAGGGCCTTCCTTATCTAATTGCCTTTGGAAACAAACTCACCTGTGCTTTTTTTCTAACAGACAAGGAGTTTCCCAAGCCAGCCAAACTAGCAATCAAGAGTGAGCATCACAAACTCAGTCTGCTCAATGCTGAAATTCAGGAGCACAGTTCTTTCCTCTGTCTGCTTTCTCTTGTGCACTCTGCTTTGGAACACACCATGCTGGATATGTCTGTGGGTTACTAACTTCATTGTTTCAGCAGTAGGAAGATGAGCAAATTTTCTTCTTTAATATTTTAGCATAAAATACTGCTACTTATTATATATTAAACATTCTGGAAGAAATAGTACCAAAGATAAATTATTAGGCTACAAATACGATTATCTATCTATGGGCAAAGCAGGATTTCTTCAGAAGAATGAAAAGCCATACACAACTGTTGTTGGGATTTTAGTTAAAGCCTCAATCTGTTAAGTGTGTAAATTTTTATCACAGCCATAGTAGAGGTATAAGAAAAAATGTATTCCATGGAATCCCAAGTTTTTCTTATGGGCGGTGTGTGAATAAAAGTGATCCTACTGTGGGAATTGAAATAAAGCTAGACATGTATATGGAACTTACATTGTGATCAATAGCAGGCTGCTAGGGCTGGATGGAGGGCAGCAGTGTTGCTAAATACCTTCCCAGGAAGAAGCCACAAACAATAACGGGAAGAGACTCAGCTGAAGGGATCCTGCTCATGTAAGTTGCTCAGGTATTGTGAGATGGAGGGGATTAACTGTGGTGTTGTGGCAATGGCTCCAGTTAGGCTCAGGCCTTAGGAAACCTGGAAAGATGGCTTGGTCCTGGGGAAAGCAACACCAGAAAAAAATTAAAAGAACTTTTATATTAAACTGGCTGACTATTCGAAGTCAATACATATTTTCCCCCTTTGCATGTTGTATAGGCCGGCCTAGACCTCGCTATGTAGCTGAGGAGGATGACCTTGAACTCCCAACTCACCTACTTCCATCTCCCAAGTGCTGTTATTACAGGCATGTTCATCATGCCCAGTTTCAGTTGGTGTTGGGGATGGAACCCAGAGCGCCATTCATGCTAGGAAAGAAAGCACTCTGCCAACTGAGCTACATTCCCAGTCAAGAAGGGATTCTTCAGGACTTCTCTTCAACTTTAGAAGAACCAATGGTCTTTCTTCTATGCAAGTCTACTAAAGTCTAAGTATCTTCTGAGTAGTTACTATGAAGCAATACAGACTTATAATTGAAAATACAGAGCCTGTCTTGATTGGGCAGAATGGCTTATGCATAGTGTCTGGTGGGTGTCTACAAGAGACAGTAGGGATGCCACAGCAGCGTGAGAGAACATCACTTGGGTTGAAAGCATCTAACCAGGTTATCAGCATATTGTGAAAGTTGACCCTGAGCACATGACCTCACCTGGGAATTTCCAAAAGGAATGGGGTGAGGGGAACTGACTCTACCAGAGTACTGGAGTTCCCAAATGAGAAGTCCTCCGTCTCAGTAAAAGAGTATCTGGGACTGAGCAGTTTATTAAGAACACAAGTTCATTTTCTTATCATCCAAGATCAGTGCACTGGTATTTGGCCCTCTAGCTGTAAAGACAGCAGGGCAAGCTGCCCCTGTTCCCAAACTGCTCTCTTCAAAGGCTTCCTCCCTTCACAAGGGAGCAGCTTGTGTCCTGATCACCTCTCAGAGCTCCACTTCTTAATACCACATTGGGATGACCCTTCCTCCAGGGTTCAGCCACATTTCCAGGATAGGAAGCAGGTAGGGGTAAAGCTGGGTTGACTGGGTTACTGGTATTTAGATTTAGTAAGTCCTGTGATTTACATATCACATATATTCACTGCTTTAGTGAGAAAGACTTAAATTTGAAATACATTTTAGAAGAGACCTCCTAGGTGGTCAATTAAAACACGTATAGTTCTTTCAAATATTTAAGGGAGAGCAGCCTAAGCTATTATATACCTACATGGGAAGGAGCTAGGAAAATGGCCTTGGAAAAGGTTATGTTTTCTCTCTTTTAACTGGTGAACTGGTGAATCACAATTTTACTATGTACCAAACTCTGAGTGCACAGGAATGTGATGGCAGCAGTAAAATTCTCTCTTTTGTTTATTTGCTTTATTTTTAATGTGTGTGTGTGTGTGTGTGTGTACATATGTGTGCTTACACTCCCTGTGTATGCACGATGCATGAAGAAGCCCTAGGAGGACTTGAACTATCATTTTTGGCTTTGGTCTCTTGAGACACAGCCTCTCATTTAACCCAAAGTTCCCTGCTTCAGCTAGGTTGGCTAGTCAATATGAGATCTTTGGATACTCCTTCTCACTGTCCCTGCCCCCCATTACTGGGGTTACAGGCCATGCACAACTTTTATATAGGTGCTGGGGACTTGAGATCAAGTGCTTTAGCTTTCACATCAAAGGTTCTTATTTACTGAGCCATCTCCCCAGCCCCAACATGCTCTTTTGTGTTTGTTTAACACTGAAGCATGGTATACATTCACTTTCCTCCTTCTGCACCTTCTTATTTTATTGTTCATGCGTTTCATTTATTACGTTCTATGGGATGGACCAAGAAGGTAATATAGGAGCCTAGATGCGGTCTCAAACCTTGTGACTACCCCAGCCTGTTTGTTATACGATCCCAGTTAGCAGCACCATGACCATTATAGCCATTACACAGCCACATCTGACAGGCAATGAAAATTCACAACATAATTTTAAAATACTGCACTGACAGTTTATGTGAGTTTGGCGAATATCTGAGCAGCAGATCAAATCCTGAGGTATCTGCCCAATTTTCTTGTAAAATGTAAGCCCAAATGAAACCTGAATAAAGACCAGGAAAAACAGCATTCCTTAATAATACTGAGTAACTATATTTATGATTATTTTCATATTTTCTTATAGGCGACTGTTAGAGATCATAATGGAATTCAAAGGAAGAGAATCAGATGGAGTTGTACAGGAAACATATAGGTGCTGGAAATATGGTTCAAGTGCACCTAGCTCAGAGAACTGAAACACTGATGGCTGTGGTACCAGGGATTAAGCACTTCTCTTGGATGTAAACCTAGAGAAAAGGTTGTATTAAAGATGATCCATCTAGGGTTTATAATACCTATTGATAGGAAATGATAACATGCATGTTCACATTAAATATAGGAGGTTATTTGATGCTTATGAAATCGTGGCATGCTGTTATTTAAAAATAAATTATGAAGGGAGCACTGGTGAAGAATTAAACAAATGTAGGCCTCTCTTCCAGATAATAGTTGGCAGCTTTGTGCTTTGAAGGAACATGTAACAAGCATTTTAGAACTGCTGTTTATTAAAGGAGGTAAGAAGGTTTATTTTCTGATGCTGAGGTCTACAGGTGAACATTCCCCTGAAAAACAAACAAAATAAACCACCCTCAGCACAGTAACTAGTCCTCAGTCATTAAAGGTGACAGGGTAATCAGTGGCAAAGCAGGAGGAAGGAAGTTTAAGAATCAGTACCTTGTGGATTACAGACAGTCATCTGAGTAAGTAAATGACTGCAAGGGTCCTTTAAGGAAATGGCAGAGAATCCAAGTCTGTTCCCATTTGGCACGCAAATGAGCCATTCCATAATAATATTATCTTGACTGCAAAAAGAACAGTCCTTGTTTACATGTAAACTGGAAAAGTTTTAAATAATCTTGAGGGCAGAGAATATACCACACTCTCTGAGGCCAAATTAGGATAGAACAAAGAGCCATGAAAAAGGGGGAAAGTGGGAGGAACAAGAGAAGAAAGCAGCGGCTAGAGAACGGTTTGGCAGAAGCCCAGCAAAGGCTTGGCATCTCCCTACACTTCTGCCTGTCTGCTAAATGACTGCTTATCCACCGGTTTCCCTCTTCAAAGAAACACCAACGACTCTCCTAGAAGACCTTCATCAATACCCAACAGGTTAGAGAGTATGTGTAAATGCACAATGGGCCCACACTTTGCACCTGCAAAGCAGCGTCTCATAAGAGCAGCATCATTCATTTGCAGGATACACTGATCAAGGTGGCATCCTAATTAAGCCTGTTCCATTCAGTGAAGGTGTCTTCCTGAGAGCCTTAGTACTGTCCGCTCTGAATCAACACTGCCTGCTTCTTGAACTATATGTATGTTTTCTGTTTTAAATAGAAAATAAGCAGGTATTTACTTTTAACAATAAATATCACACCAACAAAACCACAACAACCGTGTTGTGTAGTGGGTAGGCAGGAAGGGACAAGGATTCAGGGGCCACATGGTTGGTCTCAGTTTCTCTATCCATAAATCAGAGTAGGAAATTTCTAAGATTGCTTATTGGTTGCATGATCTGTGATCAAGACATACCGTCAATTTGAAAGTATCAGGCAGTAGATACCATTCTAAGTACCCATTTAACATGTGGTGACTGGGTGGGAGAATCAGTATGAATTAATACACAGTAGGACCCATTTGTCATCAGGGGAGGCTTTCCAAGATCTCAGTGAGTGCCTGACCACACCACAGATAGCACCAACGTGAATACTATGTGTTTTCTCCTATACATAGAAACTTTGGACGAAGTCTATTTTATAAATTAAGCACAGCTGCTTTTTGTTCCTTATGAAGTTGAGAGTGTTCTCTTTATTTCCTTAAAAGAGTCACTTTATGGCTTCTTTTGCTGTCCTTGAATTGTTAGCAGCACTGTTTTTGTGCACTAGAGACATTACCAAGTAAGTAAGGGTTACCTGAACACAAGTACTGCAATAACTTGACAGTTGATCTTAACTCCGAGAGGACTACCAACTGATTAACAAGAGGGTGGAGCGGATATGCTGGAAAAGCTGGACAAAGAGCAGGTCACCTCATGGTTAAATTGGAGCAGGACATCAAAAGAGTCCAGCATGCCACTCAGTTTACTGTTAGGAGATCTATTCCTAGAATTTTCTATTTAACATTTTTAGACCTTGGTTAACTAGCAGATATATGGAGTTGCTGAAAAAAAAAAAAAACCATAAAGGTGGAGGTTCAGGGGATACAGAAAACTCTGCCTTTAAAAAAGAAATAGAAGCCTTTTCTCCACAAAAATCAACTAAACATATCCTCAGCTTTCTTGATCTCAGTGTCATCAAAAGAAATCAATAGATCTTATTTATTTATTCACTTGCTTACTTACTTACGTCTGGCGTATCTGTGTGTGTGCACATGTGTGCACACCCTGTGCAGGTGCATTCCCTGGTGCAAACACCTGTGTAGTGTTTAATCCAGATGCTAGAACTAAGATGTTCTCGCTCTATCCTTTCTCTACCTCCTTTTTTGAAATAGGATCTCTCACTGAACCTGGAGTCACCACTTGGCCAGACTGACTCACTAATGAGCCTCCAGTATCTGCCTCTCTCTGTCTCCCAGTATGACACATACCACTGTACATGGCTTTTACATTGGGTTGAACTTTGGTCCCCATGCTTATACAGTAAGCACGTTACCCACTGAGCCATATCCCTAGGCCAAGGTCTTCTTAAATGAACACACAACTTTCTTTGAGCCTTCTTAGAATCACGTATATTTCAGCACTTGATAGTACAGTGTATACCATCTCCTTCTCTTGGATTTTAACATGGGAAAACTGAGGTTTGGGGCTGCTGTGTAACATTTTCCTCTAAGGTAAAACCTTCCATCTTGCAGAGAAGCTCCTTAAGGTCAGGAAGTAAACAACTCAAGGGCCCTAGGTAGTCCCTGACCAGATTCACTAGATCCCACCCTCTGCATGCATAAATAAGCAGTAAAGACCATACTCAAGGGCACAGCAGATTTCCTTGAAAGATTTGCAGAGGAAGAAAAGTCAGGACAGGTGAGTAGCCAGACTTCAGGCTTCTTAGGACTTCTGCCACCAGGTATTTTTGTAGCTCCCTCCTACACTGTGTCAAATTAAGTTATGTGACTAATAGAATACAGTAGAAATGATGGTCCTTATCCCATAAAGGTACTATGCTTTGTGGAATAAGAAGAAAGATACTTGGATTTTTCCTGGGTCTTGACACAGACTCTTGGAAGCTTTTAGAAGCTTCTGATTCCTCACACACTTCTGCGCCAAAGCATGAGCAGCTAACTCTAGGACACAGAGCTCTCCCAATATGGGGATAGCCTTAGTTTCAATTTTCGTTTCGTTCATCTGGATCATCATTGCTCAGCCTAGGTGTGCTATCCAAGTTTTTAGAGGACTGACCTCCTGGGGTAAGGGACAGGTTGCCCTTTGTGGGTATAGTTTATACCTCTTATCTAGACTAACTGGGTCCTGGGTGTCTACTACATAACTCATTCCTTGAATAATGCAACAATTTAAAAAATTATTTATTATGTTTATGTTATGTGCCTGAGTGTATTGCCTGCATGTATGTAAGTGCACCCATGTTGTGCAATGCCTGCAGAGGTCAGAATAGGGGGTCAGATCCCCTGCATCTGATGTTGTGGATAGATATACCTGCCATGTAGGTGCTGGGAACTGAACCCCAGTTCTCTGCAATAGCAGCCAGTGCTCTTAACTGCTAAGCCACCTCTCCAGCCCTAATGCAATGATTTTTAGTAGCCCTCAGGTAACCTCATGATGAAGACTAGCTGCCCCAAAAGACCAAATCTTGTTTAGGAATTTGGAACTTTTAGCCCTAACTTCAACCTTCAGGAAGGGAGAGAGACTGGAGATTGAGTTAATCACTGTTGATAATGATTAAATATATCATACTCATGTAATGAAGTAACTATTTTATAAAAAAAATCCTAAGCAATGAGGGTTCAAAGGTTTGCAGGTAGATGATCACTCAGAGGTACTGGGGAGCTGGTGTATCAGAAAAGCGCATAAAAATAAGCATGCCTTCCTGAATCCCAATATCATCTTGTACCTCTTCCAATTGTTCTCGAGTTGTAGCTTTTGTAAAAAGTAAAGCACTAATAGTAAGTAAAGTGCTTCTCTTAGTTAAGTACTTTTGGCAAACTGTAGAGGGCAAACTTTGGCCTAGGGGAAGGGTATGAGGATCCCTGAAGCTGGGTGCCCTGTGTATGCCTGGCTGTTGCAGTAGGATGAGCCTTATGGGAATGACTGCTTATCCTGGGTTTTATGTTGACTCTGAGTTGGTATCAGAACTAGAATAAATTTTTAGACAACTGGCTGGTTTCAGGGAAGTGGTTGGTTGAACACAGAACTCTGATGCTCTTCCTCTTGTGGCTTCTCTTTTACTCAGGTTACAGACTACAAGAACAGATTCCCTGCTCTGAAGACACCTGGGTAGCCTGTGCACACGTAAACAATTGAGCTGCTTTGATAATGAGCCGCTGTGGTGAGGACCCTCATGCAGTCCCATCAAACTCCAGTCCTGAAGAACTTTTATTTGTCACTTGAGACCTTGCACAGACCCTCAGAAACCCTGTTTCTCTCTTGTGTCTTTACTTGCTTGATTTTAGAGTAATTTGATATACAGCAATAAAAATGTTTAATCAGTTAATTAATTACTTTATCCAGTACTAGAGATCAAACTCAGGGTCTTGTACATGCTAGACAAAGATTCTTCCATGAACTACATGTCCAGCCCAGCAAATAATCTTTACAGTGAATAATTTCCTACAGTGTGTTAAAGGCCCTATTATCAAATCCACTAAAGGATGGCTCCTAGAGTTTCAGAAAAGAACCTAACACCAAAGCCTCTGAATTTTAGGCAAAACAAGTATACATTTTAAGTGTGATAGTGTTGTTTATTAATGGAATTCAGGATATTCACAACAGTTAGATCAGTCTCCTCTTATTTCAAGTTAAGTCTCAGTCCTGGACGATTTTCTCCCATTGCATTGGGGACATTTGCATACCCCTGCTTAGTTATCTTTAACACACAGGAACCTAGGAATCCATCTCTACTTCTGAGAAGTGACTCCAGACCTTGTAGGCTCAAGTTTTTCTTAAGTTATCTGGCAAGATGGATTCTAGAGTACTTTAAGGAATTATATACTGCAATAACAATTACATTGAAACTTTCATTATGTAAATTAAAACTTTAATTCATGAACAGAGATATATAAGAAATGCCCATTTTTTTTAAAGCAAATTACTTTGCTTTCTGTTTGCTATCTTACTGGCAGATAAAAAATTTAATCTTAGTTTTTACTGAGGTTTCCTCCTCCCCCTTTAACCTAACCTCACTGAGAGGTTCCTCCTCTCTCACTCTCACGATCAGGGTCCCTGTCTTAGTCATTGTCAAAGCATCAGGGAAGGCCTCTGGCCTTTAGATCCCACTTGTCTTTATTATGCTCACCTTCCAGTACTTCAGTGTGAACCCTTACAGACAAGCTGAGACATGTTTTCAATGGTGGGAGGAAACCAAAGACAGAATGCGCACCATAGTATACCTGGACTCATCATCCAATTATAAGGGATTAGAACACAAAATATATCTCAAGGAAACTGAGTTGGGGTGTAGCTCATTGGTAGAGTATCAGGTTTGGATCTGGTATTTAAAAAGCAGTCAGGAGAAAACAGAAAAGAGGTAACATAACTGTGATGGTAACCATGACCATCCACTTGACTGCAATGAGACAGCCATAGGAGATTACTAAATCACACCTCTGTGAACACTTAGAAAGCTGTTGCCAGAGAAGAGTGACCAAGGAGGCTGCATCCCAGAGGCAGAGAGCCTGGGTGGACTGAAAGCAGGGGGAGGAGAAAGCTGCTGTTACAGGCGTCCTCTCTCCCTGGTTCATTGGCATCAAGATGTGAGCTGGTCTGCCTACCGCATGTCTCTGTCACATAAGGCCGAAACCTTCGAAAACATGAAACAAAATGGTTCTTTCTTCTGCTAGACTGGTTCTCTGGGGTATTTATTACAGCAACAGAGAGTCAAACTAGCACAGAAGAGCAGTCTTCGGTATCTTAGACACTCAGAGTGACCAGGACGCAGACATCATAACGCAAAGAATAAAGGTAGAGCATTTTAAGAAGTATCATTTAAGCCGCAAGGGGGATCAACAGGAGGGAGAGACCAGAGAGTGCGCTGAACAGTAGCAGCTTTGCTCTGGAAAATCTACACTGATTTCAGTGTTTAGAAATGAGAAGTTGAACCGGAAATGCAAAGTTAATAGCTAACATTACTCCACCTCTGTCTGCTCACTGGTACTCTCAATGCCGTCTATTTTGATAAGCAACAGTATTTCAAAAAGTGAAAATTCTTAAACCCACAATGAAACCCTTGTCCCAAATCCTAGATTTAGTCAGAAAGTGCTGCTTCTGACTCCCTAGAGCTGGTTACCCTGCTTAATTGGATTGATGATGAATCGTAATTACCTTTGACGAGAGTGTGTGTGATGTGATTACACTTTCTTCATCAGTGTGAGCTGCACGTGTGGAACACACAGAAGAAACCTCCACTTACCCCAGGGATAGAAAGCATCATATTGCTTCACAAATCATGTTTACTGTATGGGATGTAAAAACTTCTGTAGGGAGCCTAAGGAATTATTCCTCAAAACAGCTTTTCTGATGTCCATACATTTCTATTTAGAGCTTATAGTACAAAGGGAAATGCTTGTATTCTAGGGCTCTATTTTTCTGTTATACAAACATGTTTTAAGGATTAAATGAAGAAGAGAACAAAGTAAGTACTGCATTTTCTTTCTGTTTGGTCACTATTGTTATAAACAGTGACTGTATTTAAAAGACATCTTTCTATTTTCCCTAGTTTTGGTTTTATGACAGGGCCTGGCTGTGATTACAGGATAGTGCTACCATGCCGAGCATAAAGGACTTCAGTTGTTTGTTTGGTTGTTTATTTTGGGACAGGGTCTCCCTCTAGCCCTACCTGGTCTCACTATATAGACCAGGCTGGCCTTGATCTCATATAGTTCCATCTGTCTCTGCCTCCTGAGTACTGGGATTAAAGACATATGTCGCCATGCCAGGCACCATAAAAGACATTTTCCAAAAGCTTGCAGTATCTAGTAGAGTTTAGCTTTTATTTCCTTGTGACTTGAAAACTTACAGTTACTAAAAGTAACCTAGTGAATAACAGAAGATGTTAAAAATACTAGTCTTTATGTGCAGACAAAGGCATAATTAATACCTAAGAAGCCAGATGCTCTACTGCAAAGATGCCTCTCTCTATTTTCCAATTAACACATGGAGAACTTTAAATTTTTCAATTGGAAGCCCAGCCTCTAAATAAGACAAGTCTGCCAAATGTACAGCAAACACATGCAGCTTCAGAGAAATGGCGCATGTTGGAAACACACCCCAATCTTATTAGCGTCGGCGCTGTTCTCATTAAAAACAGTGCTGCTTATGGTTCTTTCTTCCGACGTGCATGAAACATAGAACTTGGAACTGTGCCCTTTTGAAAAGACTTATTCCTGCATTCACAAACCAGATGGTGCACATCCACTGCATCCCGATTCCCTAATGAAATCAAAAAGGGTTGCATTGTGCTCTTTAATGTGATTAGCCCATCCTCAGTTGCTGGTGTTTTAAAGATACTCCTGGAAGTTAAACAACTTGGCTAATGCCATCCTGCTGAGTTGGACAGGAGGCATCATGGAGCTGAGGAGTCAGGGCTGGACTGAGGGGCTTCTACTTTTTAACTCTTCTAAAATAGGCTTCAGTGGAGATGCTGGGTCCTGCTATAGCTGCTCACAAAGAAACTCTTCTGTCTTTGAATGTCAGAGACAAAGAGTCTGCTGTTTCATAAAAGGGCTAATCAAGCAAGAAATCCTCCCTCCCTTTCTTCTCCCTCCCTTCCTCCTCCTTCTCTTCTTCCCTCCTCCCTTTCTCCCTACTTCCTTGGTCTGGTCCAGCCATATTGTATTCTGTAGGGTGCTTTTATCACCATCACCAACACCACAATCAATACCTAATTCTGGCCACTATTTGAATGTCACACTCAGGACACACAAGAAAAATGCATCCAAAGCCAATTACATTATTTTGAATTTAGTCAACAAATTGGGAATAGTATATTGTCACATACCTTGGAGATAATTTTGTCTGGGCAAAACCTGAAAAGAGAAAAGACAAATACATTAGTGTTTTTATTACTTGTGACCTTTGAAACCTCAAAATTGAATTAAATAAATATAGTTTGTCTAATAATTTAGAAAACTGGCTTGCCGTTCTTTAAATCTAGAATCTCTGCTTGAAGTAATAGTCTGCTTTACCCCAAACTGGATTCTAATTTGAATCGCATTTCTCTATTTAATCCTACTATTAATACAATGTAGGGGTGGGGTGAATGAGACTTGAGTAGAAACCCATACCAGCCTAGATAGTAGAGATGTGAAGCATTTATTTGAAACAAAACAAAACCTCTGACAACTTGAAGATCTCTGTTCAACTCTCTTATCGCCCTTGACAGTTGGAAAAATTCCCTAGTGCTGAGACTCTGTTTCAGGAAATGTAACATCAGCTCTCATTCTCCTCTGTGAACTTTGTCTGGTTTAGCAGCTAGGCCTGGAGAGCCAAGTTACCAAAAGGTTGGTCATGTGACCCCACAGCTCAACATGTCACATCCTGTGACATGAATGTTATTCCAGGGTTCTTTAGGCTAAGCCTGAAAACTCACAAGAGATTTTGAATAGCTCAGTATGAAAGCTTTTACTGAGTTAGATGTTCACTTTAGCCAAATACCATGTCTTCTTCCCAGTTTGTTTAGTGGAAGCATTTACTTATCATTCTAAATATGTTAATGTGTTTCAACTTGGGCTAGAGAGATTTAATTAAAAATAACTCTGTTGCACCAAATGATGCTATGATGGATCACTACTCACAGATTTGAAAAATATTTCCCCATATGCTACATAATTCCCAAGGACCTGAAAGCTCTCCCCTAAAGTGTAAGATTGCCCCTCCTTTCAGCATTTTGCCAATTTGAAGAAAAAAAAATGTGTTGAGCAAACAGCCACCAAATCCATCAAAAGGTTAGGTTTCTTTTCATTTTAGTGTTCTTTCCTAATGGGCAAAAATTGATTGATTATTTCACCTAGAACAGTGTTAGCCTTGGGCAGAAATAGAGCTTTGTACACATTAGTTGACTGGATCTTAAAAGTAAAAAAGAAGAAAATCAACATTAAGAATTCAGTGGATTTCAAAGTGGGAGAAAATGGGCAAAGCAAGGTTTAGAAGTGTATGAAAATGCTGCCATTTAGTTAAAGGCAAATGGCTGTGCCGGTCATTGTGCTGTAAATGCTGTACACGGACTCTTTCTCTTAGCTGAAAATAGTCAGGCTATACTGTTTCAATTCCATTACAGCAGTGATAGTTTCCAAACTTCATACATTACCTGAGTTTTAAAACCTTTAAGGTACCCAACAGGCACTCCCATAGAGACACAGTGATGCCCCAATGCTGCACAAATTGGCTTTGAAACTACTTTCAGAAAGAAATTGCTCTAAGTAGAAAGTCTGTTTACCTTTCAGAAAAGACTACAGGAAGACAGAAGAAGTCAGTTCCTGGTCCCTGGCTAAAATCACGTAAATACAAGTACTGGAAGCCGGTGACATCTGCTGGGATTTACTTTGATCTGGTATCCAACCCTCTCTTGCTATTCATTGGTTAGGTACCAGGGAGTGCAATGCCCCTAGCACAGAGGTCAAAGTTTTAGAAGAAATGGCACGTACATTGAGAATCCTTGGGTGTGCTTGTTAAAATGCAGATCCCTGGCCCTCCCCCAGCTCCGGTAAACCTGCCTGTCTGGAGAGTTCCACTAGACTTAGGCATTGTCAGTGTTTTCGGGAAAACTGGAATCTGAAGATGACAATTGAGAAGCTTAGTGTCAGGCCATGAATGGGAAACTGTTTTCAATTGATGCTCCAGGTGAGGACAGTGGTGCAAGTCTGTAAGCCTGACTGGGGGATGGAAGGGGACCGACATGGACTGAGAAAAGAGAATTTCCAATTTGAACACTTTTCTATTATTTTGAGATTTTCTCCTCCTGTGTGATTTCCAAACAGGTATCTGACCTACCTTAAACACTATTTTCCTTAATCTACAAATGTACAGATCACAAACAGAGGGAGATAGCTTGGGTGATGTGGTCTGATTACTGTGACCCTCGTTCACTGTTTCGTTCTAAGTAAGTCACAGAATTCTTGAAACTTCTGGCTGGATGGACTTCAGAAAAAATTTAGTCCGATCTTTTCAGTTTTTCCTAAAGAAGAATCTGTCATACAAAGAGATGAACGAGGGGGTGATCTGAAAGATTAATGGAAATGTTAAGCCATGAGCTTGCATAATTCCCAGGTGTCTGCTTATGTCTTCCCCCTTTGTAGTTCAGATGGAAATATCCACAAGAAAGATGTAAGTAAATATAATTAATCATAATCAATCATGCACTGTCTGATTTTGCCTAGAACCAAAATTCTGAAGCGGACACATGGCGCTTTTCTACTGGTGCTGATTTTCCACCAATTTATAAAACCTTGCTTTGTTTGGCTCAGCACAAGCCTTTCAACCTCCAGTTATAGCTAATGTTATAAAAGCCACTGAAATGGACAACAATGTGCCCCAAGTCCTTGCCTATGAAATGGACTATTCTAGTGCACATATAGTTTGTATGAATGATAATGAACACATTATCATTTTCTTTGTACCAGCCTCAGGACCTTACTGCATTTACAAATGTTGAATTTGGATTTGCTACCTAATTATCTATCAAAAGAACACAATAAAGCTAAAATAAAGGGAATGCTATAAAGATGCCAACATTTACTGTAAAGCATACATAAAAGCATGAAAAATAATCATGTCTCTCATCACAATTATTTTACTGAAATGGAAAACTTTAGCAGTAAAACATAAGAACATAATTTCAAAATGAAGACTACCAAAACAAAAATTTCACTGTCTGTATGTTTTCTGTTATTGTTGTGAAGTCCTAGCTATTTGGTCATTGTGTTTGCTACTTTTGCGTTGTGACAAAGTAAGTAACTGACATAAATAACTTAAGGGAGGAAGGATTTATTTTGCTCAGAGGTTTTTTGAATATCCCAATAGACTGGGGTTGAGCTTCCCCTAGGCAGTAAGGGTGGGGCCCAGAGTGGGATCAGGCCAGGTCAGGCAGCACAGGTGACCCTTCTCCTAAAAGGATGAGTAACTCTCTGGACCAAGGAGACATGCCTAAAGCTCCTGGACCACTTACCAGCTCAGCCAGAGATGTGTTTATATATACATGACCACTACCAATAAAGCTGACAGCAATCTCTATCCATTTTTGGCCCTGAGATTCCTGCCTTCCAATCAAGCAAGGCACCTCGTGGTATCCCTCTTTTGGAGCCCCTCCTACTTTGGGGAATTCTTTCTTACTTTTCCCTACTAAACCTACATAAGCTCTGTTCACTCCTTTTCAGAGATTCTCATTCTTGGGTGTGAGACCTGGAAATGGGGAGTCACTCACTCACTAATTACTTTGGTGGTCTTTGATCTGGGACCCTAGTGCCCTGATTTAAACTCACTCCAAACCAGAGAAGTCTCCAATACACTCCAATAACCCACACAGATAGGGAGAGCGTGGCAAAATATCTAACTTCATGATGGACAGCAAGCTGAGGGGAACAGCTGAAAAAGGAGAGGAGACGTGGCGGGTCAGGGCCAGTCTATACCCCGCTAAGGATTTCGCCTAGAAGAAGGGGTTTGCAGGTCAAGATATATCCCCCTCAGGATTTCCCCTAGTGACCTGCTTCCTTCAGCCAATGCAGTTCTACCACCTCCTGACAGCCTATCAAATCTGAATGTGTTGGTCGGCCCATTTGTTACTAGGTCCGAGGCCTCCAGATCTTATCTTTGGAAATGACCGCACAATCACACTCAGACCTGCTTTCTTAATCTAGCATTTCTCATCCAGTCAGTGGATAAACAGATTCACCATCACAACCATAGACCAGATTCAGTCTGTATGATAATCTTCGGAACTCTCTGCTGTAACTTTTTTCCAAATTTTGTGTTTTTGCTTGTTTCTCTCCCCCAGGCAGTGTCTTCCAATAGAGTCAGCACAATACTCACCCCAGGAAATTTCCCTAGAACAAAGTGGATGTGTCATAGCATAATCACTTTTCAGAGATTCTTAGTACATAATATTTCAGGGTTCTTTTGAAATAAAGAAACAGATTACCTTTGTTTTATTCTTTTATCCATCAGCTAGCCTGAAACTCATTTTGTAGACCAGGCTGGCTCTGAACTCACAGAGATCTGCCTGCCTCTGCCTTTCCAGAGCTGGGATTAAAGATGTGTGCCAGGCCCAGTTTATCCATCATTAAAAATAATCTGTTTGTCCCGGGAAACCTTATCTTTTGTTTTTGCACATTGCACACCTATTAACCTTCTGTGCAACTAGTGTTCTATAGGAAACATTCTGTTTTTTTTCTTAAATTAGCTCTGCTTCCTGACCTGCCTGTTCATTATTAAGCCTCCCATTCTCTGGCCCCAAGTGGCAACCTCACAGAAATCTGATCTAACACCCAAGAACTACTACCTATATGGATTTGAACTGAGGGTAACTGCAGATCACAAGCTAGAAGAACAAAGCAGAATGAAGTTCTCCACCAGGAAGGCCTTGTCACCCAACCCCACCACAGCAAACCATGTCTTCTAGGTTTTCTCTCAGCCTGATCTTTTAATACCTAGTACCTGTCTTTCTTCTTGGTGTCACCCAGATTCTTCACCAGGACATCTTCAAGATCTCAGCTCTTTCTGGAGCCCTTGGTCTCTAGGCCCTTGCTCAGGTCATTACCTTGCTTAAATGTTTGTATCCTTCACATGCAAGCCCATACCTGCCTTCAAATATATTTCCTTTAATCTCTTTTTACCTCACAAATACCTGCTCATTCTTCAAAATCTCACTGTAACATGGAATCTGTAGGTCTTTTCTCCATTTCCCCGGGTACACATAGCTACTTCCTTCTGACTGCTATCATGCTGGCTCTTTCTACCTGTTCTAGAATACCCATCACACTGTGTGAGAATGCTTTGTGTTTGCCTGCCTCCCTCCTCAGACAAGGCATTTCTCAGAAGCAAACCTTCCTACTTACCCATTAGGAATCTCACATCCTGAAGGGCAGGATGGAGCACAGTGTGGATATAGGAACCCAATAATGTCTGATCTAGGGAACAGGTAGACAAGCACCTTCTGTGAGTTTTTCCAGTTGTCATTAATCACCTACTTACTGTTCGACTGTAGGACATTTAAGGGCCTTAGTTGCTAACATGTTTGTTTCTACTAACTTCAAAAAACAGAAATTATTTTCAGAAAGCTAGAGGGGAATTCTGGGGACTGAGGCAAAAGAAGTAAACTTGCTCTCTTAAAGCAAGAAATGTATTTTTACCTAGTAAAACCAGGTAAAACAAATCCTATGATAGTGATTTGGCTCTAAGGAGAAATGAATAGCATCCTTCAGACTTGGAAAGCCTCAAAGGCACCTGGCCCTGACTGAGCAGGAGATGTGAACTCGGTTGTCTCAGAGCTGATGAATAGAATCCCTCAGGCTCTGTCAGCTGCTGGGCTGCTTCACCCTTTATTCCTTGCCTTTAATTTTTGAAAGAAAGGGGGAAGATCCTCATGTTTAAAGCATTTCTTCTGATTATTTAAAAAATTAAAGTCTTTCTAGGCAATTGTCCAAATCTAACAGCTTAAGTTAAAACTTTACATTTTCAGAAAATTTTATGCAATTCTCTATTTGGATTGAGGGGATAGTTCTTTTCTTGACTAATCATGGGGCAAAGAGCAATGACTACTTTTGAAAATCCAGACAGAATTAGAAGTACAGACAGTTCTCAGAGATGAGTGGAACTTCTGGACTCTTGGGCAGCAGTGAAGAGGCAAGTCCAACTTTTCATGCCTCAGCCCAGGCCAGGAGCAGCTTCATTTGTTACCTCAGTGAATACGTTCTGGAGGGCTCTGTGTTTATTACAGTCCTTTTTTACTAATCTGATAAGAAAATCAATTATGTGATGGCCAACACTGTTTCTTTTCACAATGAGTGAGGCTTGTACTATCTATCTATCTATCTATCTATCTATCTATCTATCTATCTATCATTTATGTAGTTATGATGAATAATCTTTGGAAATAAAACCATTATGAACCACAGTTACAATTTGCCAATTGTAGAGCTACTACACAATGTAAACAAAAAATTTCACAGTCTTTTCATAATTTTCCTGAAGGGCTCTTCTAGATGCAAATTTTTATTTATGTAATTTTCATAGGCTGTAATTTGACATAGACTCGGTCTCTGAACCAAGGGTTTGTTGTAAACACTATTTAGTTTGCAATTACCATACAGTTAAATGACTAATCACAGAAATTCACTCCATGATCATTGACAAAAATGGCCACACTTACAGCTGAAATTAACATTGAGGAAAATGGGCCTGACACTTTTCCGAAACAGCCAATCAACCAGAGCAAAATGACCAGCCGGTCACAGCCACAACGTGGGGTGGAATAGGACTAATCTGTGCTGTCTGAATCAGAGATCTTGGCAACATTACTTTCTTGTTCTGTAATCTTAGTGTTACATCAAAAGAAATTCTGTCACACCTGGTCTTCTTGGGATACTTGCTTAGCCTCCATAAACCATTCCAGCATAGTGGGCCAAATGGAGAGGAACTGTGCTTCGCCAGGCCCAGCTGTTTCTGCCATTCTAGATGAGTCACCTTCCATGTAAAGAAGCTCACCTGGACACACAGCTTCATTGGGTTGTTGTGTATTTTTTTCTGTTACTTTGAATGTTTTTGCCTTCTAAAATGGACCTTGTGGGGTTGGAGAGACGACTCAGTGGTTAGAAGCACTGACGGCTCTTGCAGAGGACCTGGGTTCGATTTCCAGCACCCACATGGCAGCTAGCAACCATCCATAACTCCAGTTCTGACGCTGTCTTCTGAACTTCACCAGCACTGCGTGACATGGGTGCACTCGCACACAGGCACTGCGTGACATGGGTGCACTCGCACACAGGCACTGCGTGACATGGGTGCACTCGCACACACGCAGGCAATGCACTCGCACACATAAAATAAATAATAAATAAAGTATTAGAAATAAAATGTGCCTTGACATTTAATTTCCATGTAGTGGCATCAAGAGACGAGGCTGTACACAGGAGACTATGACATATGACTGAGTTCTGTGCCCTTCTACAAGGGTTTGCGGGAGTCTGTCACAGCTTTTTACCCCTCTGTCCCTCCCACCACATGAGGTCACGTGACGAGACCACCTCTGGGGCAGAAAGGGGTCTCTAACCAGGTGCCTTCATTTGGAATCCTGCTTCTGGAGCTGTGGAAAATAAATTTCTATTATTTATGAATGCCTAGTTTAAAGTTGTTACAGCACCAGGAACAGACTATAACGGATAGACTCCAGCCCTTGTCAAGATCTGACTGCAGCTGCGTGAGAGCTCCTGTATGGGTTTCTTAGGTCTGGTGCACAACGGGCTGATAATGGATTGGTTTTAAAAAGCAAAAATTTATTCTTTCACAGTTCTGGAGGCTACAGACAAATCTCAAGGTATCGCAAGGCCACAATCCCTCTGAGACTGTGGAAGGCTCCTTCACTATTCTTTTCTAACTTCCAAAGGCAGCCCTCAGGCCTTGGTAGCTCAGGTCACTATGGAATCCTTCGTCTCCACATCTGTGTCACCTTCCTCGTGTAAGGATACAAACACACTGGATCACACTGGATTAACCGCCACCTATACCAGTCTGACTTCATCTTAACTAACTATAACTGCAGAGATCCTGTGTCTAAATAAAGCTGAATTATTTGGCTTTAGGGGATATGACTTGCATTTTTAGTATAGGGGATTGAGCATGGGGTCTTGTATTAGGCAAGAATTTAGCATAATCCAGCCCCAAATAAACCCCATGAACTCAGTCAATGCATAAATCTATGTGACATATTACGTAGTGGTTAAGTTACCATTTTGGGCTCATTTGTCTCATAGCAATAGATAAGCAGAATGCTCCTTTTACTCTAATCCCCATAGCTACTGCTGTCTGGTTCTTGCCAACACACTGCCCTGATGGTGGTCTTGCAAGATCACCTGTGGCTTTGGTCTTCTTGGTATTTTTACTTGTTTGTTTTTGCCTTTTAGTTTTTAAGACAGGGTCTTGCTATATAATCCTGTTCGGCCAAGAATTTGCTATGTAGATCAGGATAGCCTCAGACTTGGGGAAATCCTCCTGCGTCCGTCTCAATAAAGTTAGAATTATAGGCCCATTCCACCACACTGGGCTCCTGCATGGTGTTGGTATTTAGTTCAAGGGATATAGTCACTGTTTCAAGAGGAGCCTTTGATTTCTTGTCTACTTCTGTTTCCACCTAGAGTACATTGACATGATCAAAGAAATATTACCAAAGAGGAAATTTAATTAAATTTTCTGAAATACAAAACAAACGAACAAAAACAAGATAGAGGGGGCATGCGCAGACCTGGAGCAGCATCGGAAGAAGCAGTCAAAACCCAATTTAAGCTCAATGGCTAAAGAGTGGTCTGCCAAAACAGTGATGGCCTGCCATCTGAACAGAACCCCGACAGACCCACATCAGAAAGGCAGGGCTCAAGTAGGGCCTAGAGGCTTTGTCAGTGACAGCTTCAGAGCTTTCTTTCCCTCCTCAACTCCTCTGAACAGCATCTAGTGGAGATATGCACCCTTACCTGCCTTTACTAGAAAGTGTTACAGCACCAGGTTAGACCCACGAAATGCTTGACCCTGCACACTTGCCCTATACTGCTAGGCATGTGGTAGATAGTGGTCTCACTGCTACCCAGCCAGCTGGCCTTGAACTTATAAAGATCTGCCTGCCTCTGCCTTTGGAATGCTGGGATTAAAGGTATGTGCCACCATACCTAGCCCTTTAATTCTTTAACTGACCGAGAAAATGGAGTCAACCTGACCCTTAGATTGATTACATGGCCCCAAATGAGTCACCTCCCTAGCCCCTGCTGCTCTCAATTCTTGACTGACAACCCCTCTCTGTGGCTCTTAATACTTGTAGACCATAGTGCTCTGTCGTCTTTAGGGAACGTTGGCCACATGTCAGTCTTTCTGAACTGACTTCCACATCCCAGATTCCTTCTGGAACCATGCTTTTATGCTTACAGGTGGAGTCACAAAGACGGCTCAGACTTTCAGATAACATCTAGTTGACAGGTCTGGAGGCTGAACAGCACGTCTACAAGGGAGTCTACAGGGGAGACTCCTGTCTTCTCATATGTGGCTCATTTGTGGCTTCAGATACATGCAGTTCTCGTGCTACTCAAACCCTCTCCCAGCAATGTCTCTTCTGAGTAGGAGGAAGAATGCTATTCACACAGAGAGGCTGGAGGAGGCTGGCTGGAAGGCTGACACCAAGTCTGCCTTCAGTCGAAGTTCTCTGAAGGATAGCACAAGCCCAGATAAAGTTCTACCCCTCCCCCAGTCAAGTGGCCTTGCTCGGGTGCCATTTAAACATATCCCCCATCCTTGAGAAGGTAAGAGGCTCTTGGAAAAGCTAGCCTGCCTTTTAGGAGAACACAGACTCTTGCACACCTGCCTGTGCAATGGAAGGCGAGGATCTGAGAATACAGAGGGCAGGCTCCAGCATCAAGGCTAGAATTCTGTCAAAGGGCCTCTGGGCAAACCAAATTCCAGCGCTGGAGCTAAGAGCGAATGTGAGGCGGGGCACCCAGCCTTCCCCAAATACCGAAGGGGTGTCCTAAGGCAGGGGAAGTTCGGAAACAATTTCCAGCTGCTATTTGCAGAGGGTTCCCCCAAGTAAACCAGCCTTGCCAGCCTAACTGGTCTTTAGACAATAGCTACAGGAGGACTGGAGAGTTCCAAATTCTGTACTTTACCAGGGTGTCGAGTATCTTAGTGTTTAAAGGAAGTTTTTTTTGCTCTCAGAGCAGTGAGTAAAATTTGTCCCCACTTGATTTTGTAAATAAAGTTTTACTGGAATGCAATCACACTCACGTCGTCCACGGTCTTTACAAGGATAGAGTAGAATAGTTGTGACAGACAGGACCGCCAGAAAGTCTGAAATATTTACTATCTTGCCCTTCACAGAAGGTTTTCCAGTCCTGGCTCCAGAGCACTGAAGATAACCTTCTTTTCACACATTCTTATTTTTCTGTGCTGTCACCCCACACAGTTTCTATAGAACATATGTTTAGATTTGGAGCTCCTTTGTTTTTAATGAGTGATTTCTTCAGAGAAGTTGTAAAAGCTGCCAGGTCAGCTCCTTAGATGAAGCTTCCATTGGGCAGGGACATAGGCTGAGTGAGGACTGTAGAAGTGGAGTGTCTGGATGGGAGAAGTCAAGGTGAGGGATGGGGGAGGCGCAGAGAACTGCCCCCCAGGCTTTCTCCACTCTCAGCCTCTGAGGCATTCTATCTGTTCTTTTGTTCCCTGAGGCTCCTCCATACACAGGAACCTCTTTCCTCCCATGGGTGACTGACCACCCAGGACCTCTGGTACTCTCTCTTTGTTGGCACTCAAACTCAGATTCCCCTTGGGACCGCAGCCTGCCCTGCTGGCAGCCTGCCCGGCACCCTGGGGATGAGACAGTCAACACAAACAAGCAGGTCATGTAAAAGGAAAAAGAAAAAGTTAAAAAAAAAAACCTGTCAAGTTTCCTTTTGAAAGTCTCACCCTGGATTGAAATACATTTCTAGCATAAAACAAGTAGCTAAACCGAGTTTTCCTTCCAGACTGACAGCCACAGGGCTGGGGGCTTGAAAACACATCTGGTCTACCAGGGTTTGTTGTTGTTGTTGTTGTTGAAGAAAACTCATTTAATTCTTCAAAGCACTATTACCATGAGCCAGCTGCTGGGCACAACAAGCTCTCTCCCAGAGCTCCATTTTGAGATGGTGTTGGTTTGAAAGTGCTTTCACCTTCTGAAAGCAAATTACTGTGTCTACATATGGGAAATATGATCACTTTTACTTATTTACATTTGTATAAGCCTTTATATCAGACAAAGCACTTTGCCAGGGATGACCACATTTGGTGTTCCCAGTCATCTGGGAGGTAAAGCAAATGCATTTCTTCATAAAAACATAAGTAAATTAAGGTTCAATGAGATTAAAGCTCATTTGCCTTGTCTGACCACAGCTGCCCCAGGTTATGAATAACATGAACCTAAGGCTTTGTTTTCTAAACTCTGGGGTTCCCCTAGTAACTGTGTCTCCTAAACTGATGCTTGTCTCATAATGGGCCCCTGTCATGTCCTGTGAGAGGTCTCTGAGTTTTTATGCCTACTAAGCACTGTGTGTGTGCTAAATAAAGGGAAGATCACAAATGCATCTATAGAGAAGAAATGCCCATAACTCATTTACAAGGCACTTTTGTTGTTTTTGTAATTAATAAATATTAAAAGTAATTGATTATTATTAGTACTTTTAGTTTTAGGAAGGGTTACTCATTTAGATGAATGAGAAACAGAAAATTAATAAGATTGGTAAAGTGAGTGTTGCAGGATTTAGGGAAATTACCCTTATCTTGACTTGGATAGAGTCCTACAGTGATCGTGTCCCTCCTAGAGAAGGTCTGTGAATCCTAATAGCTTCATGCAGAGCAGAGCACTTGTGGGTCTGGTGGTTAGGGCTGTAGTTCGGCAGAGCCTGAATAATTTTCCAAACTTGTCTCAAGTTGACTTCTGAATGTCTAAAATCATGTTTTCTACAGGGATTAAATGGGATAATGCATTAACAAAAAGTCTTTAGTACAGACTATAGCACAGAATGATTAATGAATATATTTGTTTCAGTTATCAATAGAATTATTAGGCATATTGCACATTTCTGACGTCTTCCTGACCTCAATCAGCACTTTGTTTCTGTGAAAAGATCTGTGCCATGGATGTGTTGGATGCATGAAGAAGCCTGTTATAAACAGGTGGCCTCTCTTTCATTTCTTGCTATGGAATGTTTTTGCTTCCATTAAGCCACAAACCTCAGGTAATGTTAGCTTTTAAGATGAAGACAGGCTCCCACAGTGGGGCTGTCAGAGGGAATTTGGGACATGTGAACCATTTAAACCCTGACAAATCCGATTTACAGATTAAAATAATGTGATATTTACCAAAAGTATATATAGCAAGCTGAGACACCTCAGACAGGAAGACATTGATTGCCTGTGTTAATCAACTGGTATAATTTAGATACAACCAGAAGCAAAATGCTTAGGAAAATAAATCTGATCATAAATAATTCCAATTTTGATGCATTTAAAAATCAAGGAAGATGCTTGTTGAGGGTTTATGTATTACTAGGTGACACTTCTGCTGTGTTACATGGGGGCACATCAGTTTTCATCTAGGTGTTGAGAGAAGATCTGACTTGACGTTAACTGATGCCAGACAATGAATGAAGGAAGTTTCAGCAGGTGTCTGGAGAGAGAGAAACAATGAAGACTGGAGCCTCATATAGTCAATGTCTGATGCTTGTGAGGAATTATCAATAGTCCTTCATCAATATCACCAACATCCCTGAAGAGAATCAAGACTCTGTAGCCTTGAAAGGGACTGGGACAAGCTCTGTCTAGCAACCCTGGGGCAAGGTTACTGTTTAAGAGAGGCATAGTCTGCCTTTCAAAATTTATTTGTTGAGCAAATAAATGAATGAAGAAATTCTCTTCTCCTCTAACTCCCAGAAGGCTGCTTTGCCCCGAGGGCATAAAAGGAGCTGGATAGTCTGGAAAGGCCCTGGGGGTTTAAAACCTTCTCTCCTCACTCATTTATTTTTTATGCCCTGCCTACTTCTAAAACAGATTTGATATAGCTTACAACAGAAGATACCAACACTAAAGAGCCTTATCCTCAACCATTCCTTGCAGGGTTTCATTATCACTCTCATGATCATCAAACATGAGTATTAAATGGCTATTTGCATAGCATGCTGTGCCAGGGGCTGAATAAATCTGGCAGAGCAAAGCTTTGACCTCCATAAATTTCCATCCTTTCAGTTTGCATTCATTCATTCTTTTGACAAATATTTATTTGCCTGCTCCAGTTGCAAGGGCTCTTGGGAAGTGTATCGGGGGAGCAAAACCAAATCCTATGCAAGTTTTACCTTTTCTTCAGGAAGTTTAAGACTAGGCAGGGGGCCTTGGGCCAGCACACCTGATAGTGCTGTAATGCAGATAAGGAATAAAGACTACGCCTCTGATGTCAGGTTGACAGGATCAGTACTCTGCCTGCGGGGGACAGAGTACAGCGGCAGATGCATTTTCCCTTACATGACCTAAAGAGAAACCAGCGGAAGCAGATCAGGCTGCAGCAAGGCTGTGAGGGAGAGATCATCCTCCTTGTCCTCCTGGCCCTGTTCTTCCTCCTCCCTCCGGTTGAGTAGGGATACCCTGAGCATAAATGAGGGGAGGGCTCCCTAGCTTTGTTTTTCCTCGAAGACTGTCATGCCATCCAGGTCATATGCCCAGGGGTGCATACACCCTCATCTATTGGAAACTGCTTTACATTGCCTGTCACAAACAAAGGGAACGCATATCCTTTGTTTCCACTCAGGTAGAAATAAGGCATCATTACTGCCAAAGCCTGCCTGGAAGAAGATGATTTTCAGAGGACCGTGCTGGGCACAGCCAGGGTAGAACTGATGGCTCTTAGAGATCTCTTGTGATGACAGCTTTCTGATTCTGGAACTCAAACAACCTTCAGTCCTATCTAATTATAAGGTACAGATTTTGTCAGAGAAATGTCTTTCGGGAGTCTCACCTTTGGAGAAGAGCTACTCCAGCCCTTGACATTAGCTACAGTTCCTCATTCTTTGTGTTGTTTTGTTTCTTAAATTTTTTATTATTTTTATTTTATGCGTACGAGTATATTGTCTGCATGTATGTAAGTGCACCCATGTCATGCAGTGCTCAAAGAGGTCAGAAGAGGACCCTGGATCCCCTGGAACTGGAGTTACAGACTGTTGCTAGCCACTACATGGGTGCTGGGAATTGAACCTGGGTCCTCTGCTGAGCCATTTCTCCAACTCCCTGTTTTGCTTTTTAAACATAGACTCCCATGTAGTTCCGGTCTCTGACCTGCTGTCCTCCTTCCTCAGCCTCCTTTGTGCTGGGGTTGCAGTTCTGTACCATCATATCCAACAAGAACAACAGTTCTTAAATTTTAGTTTTTATTAAAATCACCTGGGAAACTTGGAAAAAGTATGGCTTTATCCTAGAAACTGTTTCTTTGGTCAGTCTGGAGTGGGTCCTCAGTCAATTTCTTTACTAAGTTGTTTCTGAGTACATCTTATCTGTGAAAAATGGCAGGATCCTGTTCTGAAGGAGGTACAGCTCAGAGATGAGCTCCAGCAAGCACCTAGGTCCAATGAATTAGTCAGCAAATACACGCTGATTTGAGGGAATAAGTCTTGTTTTATTTCTTGGAACTACATGAGTGTGGAGAGCAGGGCGGTATTTTCTTGGCAAATGGTGTGGGTTTTAAATGCATTAAGGTACGCTAGTGTCTACACAAATGGCTCTAGGTTATGTAGACTCGGGGAGAGCTGATGGAGAACCAGTGTGTGTAGCTGAGGAAGCACATGTGATCTGGCTATTGCCCTGAAGTTGACAGGCTGAGAATGGGGGGCAGGACTGGGAAGAAATGCTTTGCAGTGTAGCTTCAGAACGAGACCACTGCTCAGAGCCCTAGCGCGTTACTCGCCCTCTCCTCCCAGACTTCAGAGAGAGTACTGAAAAGAAAGAGCTAGGCTGAAGGCAGGACCTGACACTAAGGAGCAAGCAGAAAGGGAGCCATGGCTGCCAGGCAGGACAGGCAGTGGCTACCTGTTCCAGACCCACACAGAGCACCAGGCAGGCTGCTCAGCACCCTAGAGGCAGCTGCCTCTTCTGCTTAGTGTAGAGCAAACTCCAAATAGGCTGCTTTTTGCTAAGGCATTTAGCCTATTGTCAGTTTAAATTTATTCTTTTGTCTTCTGAGTGGCTTTGATAAAAAACAAGTGTCAATCCATCTAAAGAGAGAAATCCCACTACAGTTTTCAGTGGTTCCTTGCTGGGTCTTGTAATCCACTGTCAAAAACCTCTCCTGCCTTATGTCTTATGTCAGTTAGCAGGGGAGCACAGAGCAGTGTCTACACTCACTGACTCCATCATTAGACTTGTACAAAGCTCTACTCGGGGGCCGGCAGCTCTGGGCACTGGCAGTTGCTCTAAGCATGACTAGCTGCTTATAAACTTGCCAGCATCTATGATGGCTTACTTGGCATTTTGTCTCGTCTACTTTTGCTTCAGCCGTGAAATGAAACAGAACACTGGGCACAACCTAGTTAAGTTGGACTTCTGCCCAACACCACCATGTTTGAGGAAGCAATTAACGGATCTAGGATTTGTTTGTGGACAACTGGGAAACTTACCCATCAATACCCACTTCCCCAGAGTTCAAATGAGGTGCTCCTCGGGGACTGCTGTATTGCACATTTATTCCCAGGCACAGAGCTTAGAGACACCTCACTTTCGACTGAACTCTTCAGGCCACAGATGTTTGTCTGTCAGTTAACTAAACACTTAGTAGGGGAAAAATCCTCACATTCAACATAAAATTTCAGTTACTGTCAATGTCCACTCATATCTACATTCATGATCATTATTTGGTGTCCAGTTGCTGAGCCCACCTTGTTCACACCTTATTCCCACTTCAACCTTCCTTCCCCTTCAGAAGGTTTTTGCCAAAGGTTTGTGGACAGCTGACTCCAATGTCAGTCCATCCGGACCTTCTCAGACATGTTTGCAATGGCACCCAAGGCCCAGGAGAAGGGTCCCACTTCATGTGGGTGCTCCCAACCACATTCCCCGATTTAACGTCTCAAAATACTCACTATTGCCTAAAATTATCTCACTTTTATGATGTTTTATTTCTAGTTTTACTAGACTGTGACATGCATTCTTAAATATTACTGTGTTGCATCAACTTGCACAATGTGAATGACAAAACAAGACTGTAGATAATTGTTACAGCCATCTGGACACTTCTTTTTGCTCATCTTCAGAAATACACGATACATTTATTCATTATAAATACACAACTCCCATTATTGTCTGTCTTGCAAAGTCAGTATGTAACTATTGATGTGGGCAGGGTCTATAGATCTTATACCGAACCTAGTGTTGCAGGAAATCTCCCAGAATTCACCCCCGTTAGGCAGGAGAGCAAGTGTGTCTGTGTGGGCATCTAGCTTTTATCCCTCATCTCCACATAATTGTGCCTCAGACCTCAATTTAATCACTCTACTAAGTCAGATAACAGAACTAAAAGTAGCTTTGAAAGGTCATTTCAGACAGGTGGATTATGTCATATTCCTAAAGGGTTTGAAAATTGTTTAAATTTCAGGGAAATTTTCTAGCACTACTAAGTAAAAGGTCAAACCAGAAAGCCCCCAGAGAGCTAAGGACTATTTTTTCCTTAAAATTCCTTTGATTTAAATCTTGAGCCTTAGAAACTGTGCCTGAAAATGCAAATGTTGTGGTTGAGTTGCTTTCATTTATCAAGCAAAATAGAAAATATTTTGTTATGATTCTTTACTTCTGCAGTAACTGCTCATCTTATGGAGAGTTGTGTGGAGTGGCAAAGTAATTACATAGCGAGTGCCATATATTTACGATTATTTATGTTTTCTAGATTGGAGTATAGGGTAATTATTTTTGGTCTTATTAAGTGCAAATTACCAAGTAGTCTTCAGGAACACGTAATTACTATGTACAGTAGTCACATGCCACTTACCAAGCAAAATGAACGCAGTGTAACTTTTTATTTACTACAAGCCATATGATGCCTACGGTTTTATGAATCTTCTGCAGGGCCTGACTTTTCCACTTAAGGTAGGAAACAGAAGCCATTTTAATTAACACAGGATATTTCCTTCCTTATCTTGATCAGCTGTTCTCAAAGGCTGATGCTATTTAAGAATGTAGATTGAGGGATTCCCCAATCTGGACTCTCCAAAGTGAAGTCCTGGTTCTGGATATTAACAAGTATCCCATGTGATCATGTTACAACTCAGGGACAGTATCTGCCTCACTACCATAAAATAATCGATTTGGTGGATTTTCCCAAAGCACAAGAGACAGACTATTTTGGAAAAAAAAACATACACTCTTAGAAAGAATATATTTTTCTCTTCGTGACTGGCTAATCTTTGTTATTCTTTTGAGATTGAATTTGGGGAAATGCATTACTCCCACTGTTATAAAGGCGTAAAAGTATTGTAAAAATGTGAAGTATGGGTTGGAGAGATTAGCTCAGCAGTTAAGAGAACACTGACTGCTTTTGCCGAGGACCTGGGTTTGGTTCCCAGCACCTACATGGCATCTAACATCTGTAACTCCAGTTCCAGGGGATCTGGTGCCCTCCTCTGGCCTCCACTGGCATTGCACACATGGGCATACTTAACATACACAGGCAAAACACTCATCCACATAAACTAAAAATAAATAACTAAAATATTTTAAAGAAAGACAGTAGTGAAGTGTTATTATATGTTGATGATTCCTTATGAATTAGGTTTTCTGTGAAACACATAACATCTCCATTGAATTTTTTTAGGTCTTTCAAATTTTAGTGAAAACATGCATATACACAGAAAGAGAAACATATACACACCTGAAGGAACATGAGTGGGAGGAAAACCAGGGATAGCTGAGGGGACCTTTGTGCCCTAGTAGAAACCAGGGAAAAATTACTTCTGTGGCCCTTTCTGCATCTGTAAGTCTGGAATAACTGCAATGCCTCTCTCTGAGGACTGTCAGGAAGAACAAATAATACTGCACGTGGAAAGTGCTTCTAGTACTGTTTTTGTCTATAAATGTCTCCATAAATTTAGCTATTATTGATGCATTAAACAGCAGAGTACTACATTTATATTTTTGGAACTTGTGTTTTCTTCCTTACACCCATGCTGGGAAAAAAATCAGTAAGACAATTTTTACACATTTCTTCCCTCTCACATTCTAAAAATTCTAATTACCCTGACAGGCAAGAGTAGAGCAAGCTTTGTCCTTGCCAAGGCAGAGAAAAGGTTAACTTTCTGTCTTGAAGCAAAGCCAGCTGGAGAGGCAGACTGTCTGCTAATGGTAAGGGAGGGAAGTAAGAACTAATTTTAGCCATCATTCCTCAATCACTGTCCAGTTCCTACACACACTGCTCGCTTCCCACCCCTTCTTCCCTAGACTCTGACAGAAGAGTTTTTCCCCAGGAAATCTTCCATCCCAAGAGAGAGTAAAATAACTCCACAGCATCCTACTGGCTTCTTCCTTTGAATTAGGGATGCTTCTCTATTCTCTTTAGCATGTCTTCAACATGGAAAATAGCAGCCTTCCACCCTCTGCCTTTTTTCTTCTTCTTGGAAACACTCGTGAAGCTCTGTGCCTTTTCTGCCATCGTTTGCAGAAAGGGATTTTTTTAGACATGTGAAGGCTGTTGTAGTAACATTTGAGAAAGTCCAGATACACTTTAGCTTGGCCTGCTGGCACATGAGAACGAGGAAAGCAGATTAATGGTGATTGTTGGATGAACCCATCTGCTTGCAGAACTTTCTTCACCTTTTCTGCTGAGGCCAAACTATCAAGGGAAAAGGAGTGAAAATTATGCAAGCAAGTACTGTATTTTATGAGCCTGGATTTTCTGCTATAAGATTGGGAGACAGAAAATACATTTGTGAATTGCAAATATTTTCACTTACTAATATTTATAATTAAGGCACAGATTCTTACTCAAACAAAAATCCTAGCTTGGGGAATAATGCATAAACAGAAAGACAATTAATGCTTATGCTGACAGCAGGTTTCTTCTGTAGGTGATAGCAAATATTCCATGTGTGCGTCAATTTGGAGATGTATTTCTGTAAGTACAGCAACCTACGTACACATAAAATGCAAAGGCAGTGAGAACTCAAAAACAAAAGGGAACAGCTAACCTCTCAGGACTGAGGACCACGTCGGGCTTATTTTGTTCTGGATTGATATGTGATGGAGAAAAGGCTTAGACGACATGGTCTGCAGAAGGAGAATTAAAGAGGATGAAACCCTTTACCAAGCCAGAGAAAAGCCCTGCTTGAGAGTGTTCTAGCAGTATCTAGTGCAGATCCAAGGAGTATTTGAAATAAAAGAACTCTTGGAACTACACGGATGTAAGAGCCTTAATAATCCTCCAATTCAATCCTAGATTTGCCAGCAGAATGAACACGTCAGTGATTGCTAGCTTGGGAGCATGGTGACTCAGCACTGCTAACCTAACTCGGTTGGGTTAGGCTCTGAGGAGGGCAGTGATCACCTACGGCTGTGCAGTATGCCAGAAAGCCCAGTTTGGAGGTGAATTTGTCATTGGTGGGGAACTGGTGGGACTACTCACTCTACCTTCCTCTGTCCCACATCCACACTGCTTCTGAAGCTGTGCCTGGGGCTTATCCAGCACCCGCTGCTGTATCAGCCCCAATCCAGGCACCCTTCTCCCAGCTGCCCTTGCCTGTGACAGGAGATGTGCCAGCTGTACTTGGATCCTATTAACTCATTTCAGTTTCTCCTTATTTCAGCTTAAGGCTGAATATGTGCATTTTAAAGGGTAAATTCTACACCAGATTCTAAATATTATACAAGATAGAGTTTAGCAAAAAAGTAAGTATGAACAAGAGATAATTCTTGAAATATACATTATGGTTAAATAGTTTGATAGTAAATAGTAAAGAAATATATATTCTTAGAAATACATTATGGTTAAATAGTAAAGCTACTAGGAACTTTTCATTTAAAGATTATCTCTGTGAATCACTTTGTCATATGAAAATAAAGTAATGATGTAACTGTTTCATGTAGATACACAGAGAGTTTGGCTCTCTGTGTGGCTTTTAATGAATCAAGCTAGTAAAAGCTGAGAAGGAAGGATATTATATATTCATTTAAATAGCATGCACAGAATACCTCTCCTTTGTCAGTTCTGATAGCTGCATGGCTTTTCTCCATCCTCTACTTCTACACAAGTGAGATGATGTGATGCTTTACTGATTTCATTAGAACATCTGGATGCACACCAAGACCCTTCTTAGTAGGGTACCAGCTTCCTCTAGCCAGCCTCCCCTTAACGTGTCCCTTTCTGAACTTTCTGCCTGTGGTTCCTGGCCTGTCCCACCTTAGCTCTTTACTGTTGACTTTGCTAAGACAGCACCGACTCTCTTAGTGACCTGGTTTCCACTTTTGCCCTGCCCAGCTGCTCTGCAATATTCTCCTTCATTTCAGGCAGACTATACAGTGAAAGAAAACTGCATCTTCTTGTCCTCTTTCAGCATACTCAGAAGCATAGAGGGTGGACTGATCGCTACATAATTGATGTGATTAATTTGTTTCAATTGAGTGAAATGACAGTTGTGTCCTCACTGCCCTTGTTTCCAGAAGCTCAGTGATCTGATCTCTGGATCCGGTTTCACTCCCTAGGTAGGCATAGCCTTGCAAGCATCATTTCAAAGATCCCTCAGTCTGTAAATAGTGTAGCATCGTATTTTTATGTCAGACTGCTTTGCACAAGAGCGGAGCATTCTTTGGGGTTTACAGTTGGAATCAGGTTCAATAAGAGAAAATAAATAGTATGTTCATAACAATGACTATTAATAGTATGTAGAAGCTAGAATTGACTGAGCAGTTATACCTCGGTCTAAAATAACTGAGTTTTTATTCAATATTTCATTTACATGCGTCATGTACTGAAACATTGTATCATTTTAGAAAATATCTACAATAGTAAAAGTAGAGATTAAAATTATGGTAAATTATTTTATTTCTCTACAAATATTCATATATTTTACTCTCAAAAGATAACTGCTCCTGGCCGGCATGGTGGCACATGCCTTTAATCCCAGAATTTGGGAAGCAAAAGCAGGAATATCTCTGTGAATTCTAGGCCAGCCTGGTCTACACAGCGAGACCTTATCTCAAACAAAACAAAACAAAACAAAATAAAACAAAACAAATAAATAAATGCTTTTTAGAAATATTATTTTATGAAATAATTTCTGTATCTGCCACTCATTATTTGAGGTGGTTTCTAAGAAAGCAGACAAGTTTATTTTATATGTTCACAAAATCCAGCTGAATTCTTGTTGAGGTTTTTTTGATTTTGAGAGAAGAGCTTCCTTCCACCCAGACAGGAGAAAAGGAGTCATAGGGTTTTTCCAGTTCCTGTGTATGGATTGTGTATAAAGGTTTCACATTGCTTCCAATCATTGAAGAGAAATGATTCATGAATGGAGGAATCATGGGGTGAATGCCTGCAGCAGTCAGCTGAGGTAAGAGCCAGGTCCTCAAAGAGTGGGCAATATAAACCCACCAGTCACAAGATTCAAAGGCTTAGCAACTCAGAGGTCAACTACCAAACTTGCCAGTTCCTAGCAGTCTGATTGGATAAGTACTATTATTCTTATCTTTATAGATCATAAACTCAGGGGATTTCTCTAATGTCACAAAAGACATCATTTGCAGAACCAGAATTTAAACTCAGTTTGCAAACGTGACAACTTAAGTTCTAGAAATCTAGAAATCTGAGGCTCATGAATAACAACAGTTTCCTAAAAACAGTACACAGAAAAGAAATGAAACGAAGCCATGCTTTGTCAAGAAGGTCTTGATGGATTTGTTCTCGGCTAGCTGCAGTGATGAGAGACCGAGAGAGGCCGGGGGAGGAAACGGAGAGAGACTTAGATGTCACTTACATGTCAGCCGTGGAAGACTAAGAGTTTAGAGTTGATGTAAAAAAAGGGGTTATTTCTGAGAAAATTTAAAGTCACATTAACTCCGTAGTTGGTTTGATAACTAAAGAGTCCAGCTGATGACCAGCAGAGGAGATGCTTCAATAGTAGCAATTTAATAAGTTTCAGGTCCATGTCAGCTGTGAGAGACCATAGAAAAACTAGCCGTGATACGAGAAGGGCATCTCTGCCTCTCAGGCGGGTAGGAGGAGCAAACATAAGACAGAGAGAGTGTTTATGATCTCAACGGGGCAGCCAGTCATGCGGCAGGCGCTTTTAATCCCAGCACTTAAGAGGCAGAGGCAGGCAGATCTCTGTTAGACCAAGGCCAGGTTGGTCTACACAGTGACTTTCAGGCCAGCTGGAGATCCTGTCTCAAAAAGGTCCAAAAAAACAAATATCCCAAGGGAGAAATGAATGGTAGACTTCATTGTCACAGAAGTGAGTCCTATGCTCTGAAACTTCCAAATACGTCTTTAGCATGAGTTTCGCGATGAAATCTTGCCTGTCCCATAAAGTTATATCTTTGTGTTCTTGACTTATTTACCAGACTTTGGATATAACAACAAATATATTGTGAGAAGTCCTCAAAAGAAATATTTTTCCCATTTTAATAGCCCTTATTTCAGTTTCACTTAAGCATCTTGCAAGATATCCCTGCTAATTTTTGTTACAGTAACACTTTTTAATTATTTCTTTAACTGTAAATATGCTGAGCCCTCAACTATTTTGTATTGGTTGTTTCTGAGTTTCCATTACCCTCTATCATGAATTTTTTTAAAAATCACACACAGTTAGACACAATATCTCTTAAACTGCTGAGCACATAGACTATTTCTTGGCCTAGTGATTGACTGGGTTTTAAACACAAGACTTTGTGATTTTTGGTATCATGACTGATTCACCTTTAAGATATAATCCCACATGGACAGAATCCTCCATATGAAATGTGGCTTCTCACTTAAAACTAAGACAGTGTCCAAGATGGTTCAGAAAACATCTACTAAACAAGGACTGATTTACTTAGATAAATATTGTGTTTTTAAAATTAATGATCCTAGTGTTTTGTGTATGTTAGACTTTTTTAGAAAAACCACAGCACATTTTTTGTATTTATATTTATCTTGGGTTGGAAAACCCCATCTTTCTCTCTCTCTTTCTCTCTCTCCCTCTGTAGTATGTGTGTGTGTGTGTGTGTGTGTGTGTGTATGTGTGTGTGTGTGTGTGTGTGTATGAGACAGAGAAAAGAGAGGGAGAGCACACTAAATTTAGATCTTAGTGCTGTCTCAGACAAAGGCCTGTTTCTGAAGACCGATCCTATCTATCCAGCAGATCAAGGGAGAGGATAGTGGGCAGTCTCCTGTATTCTTATTATGCCACATATTTCAGAATCATATAGTAATATATGATTTTTTTTCCTAAAAATAGCTGATGTAGCCTGTATTTAAGGATTAAAAATTATATATAAACCTCATTGAAGACTTTTTTTGATCAGAAGGAACCAGCCACTCTTATTGATGCCTTCTAAGAATGATTTTGCAATTGTTCCCCAGCGATAATATCTGTCCTGCCACAACTGTGCTAACCCAATGGATGGGCCTTGTTTTCAGAAACAGATAGCACCTCAGGACCACTTCCAGCCTCTTACAGAGCCATAAGTGAGGTTGGTCTGACCCACAACAATGTGTAATTTGGATTCTGCTTCATTCTGTTTCTTGTATTCAACTAAGACCAGATAGGAGACTCAGCTTCAACCAGAAAAAGAACAGGTTTATTTTCAAGGACATTTTACTAGAACAAATCATCCTTTTATGAATTCCTGGTAAAATAAGGTAAAGGATATATTAAACACACACACATACATACACACACACACACACAGAGAGAGAGAGAGAGAGAGAGAGAGAGAGAGAGAGAGAGAATATAAATATACATTTGTATAACCTCAGATGCCCAATTTTGAGACCTTGCATTTCCACAATTTAACAACATTACAGTTTCTTACTCCTTCCCGAACAATGATCTTACAAAGCTTCAGTGTCTGTGGTTCCTGGGATCATTACCACCGAGGCATATGGAAGTCTAAACATGCATAAACCACGGTGGTTAAGAAAAACTTTTGACAGAATATTTTCTTCTATGCTTTTTCAAGAAACCTTTACAGCCACGAAACAGTTCTCAAACATCTGCTATTAAAACCCAAACTGGTAATGGTCCCGGGATATTTTTAAATCACTCTGTAATTGTAAATGGTTAATCAAATTCATTGTAGAATTCAAAGACTTACCCTTTGACTTAATGTACTGTTCTGAACTCAAGAATTCTCTAATCAGTCAGCAGAGCATCTGCAATTGGCACTCTTGAGGCTAATGGCCGTGGTGGCCACTTGAATAAATTCCAGGAACATTTGGCTCTGAAAAATAACCTTTGTTTTATTTTCAAATGCTCTCTTCAAAACTGGCTCCAGAACGTTCCCTGTCTAGTTACTGACTATGGATGGCTATGCTACGCTTAGCAGTGGACTCAGATGTATTTCCAGTAAGTGGGACAAAGAACTGCACTCACAACTGTGTCAACTGAAGAAAAAAGGTCAGTCTGAATGTGCAAGATTAAGACGGAGCCACAGCTTGCAGGCAGGTGGGCAGGCAGGGAGGAGGAAGAAGGGAGGAGCGCACCAGTCAAGTTTGCTGTTTTGTACCATCCTGGCTGGATTGTATACACTCTGAAATTGATGTTAGCGTTTGGATCTGCTTTTAAGACTCGAACACTTTCCAGCCCTAGATGTGTATTTGGCAGAGCACAAAACTGTCAGCACCTTGGCGACTCTTTTCAGATTAGCTGAAACATATTGAGTCTCTCTCACAGCATCAGGCCACTCCATCACTGCAACGTCCCCACCCCTTTCCAATAGGCTAAATCATTAGGCTGAGCTTCACTGTCTTTTGGCCACAACTTCATCACTTGGAACTGTACAATCTGGGAACTGCTGTAAAGTACCCAGACTGTCTTGCATCCAAGGACAGTGTTATGGACCTAAAACTGACTGAGTACAGGTTAGGTAGTGGAGTTCGGAAGAGCTCACGGAGTCAGGGCTCCAGCTGCAGAGGACAAGGTAGGGCTAAGGGCAGAAGCAATGACTGGACTTAAGAGTTTCTGTTCCTTCTGATACTCAGACTGTGGGCGAATAGTAACTTTGCTTCTCATTCTAAGACACAGTAAAAATAATGGAAAGCCAAAATGGAATTTCACCAATTGTGGCATGTTTAAATATTTATATTTAAACAAGACAAAACATACTCAACACACACAAAATCTCATTTAATTGTACTGTTCACAAGGTAATTATAGGATTTACAGTAAGCATACTATTGTAGAGCTCAGTCTAAGCAGTGTGATCTGGTAATGAGTTGCAATTTTAAGTTGAAGCCTGAGCTACTTTTTAAAATTCTACCAGTTCATCCCCCTAACTGTGAATATCACTTCACCTGAAGATGATGTCAAAGGCCTGATTCATGTGAATCATAATCCATAGGAATGCCTGTGTGTGCACAGGGGCCAGTATGAAGGCCAGGGAGCACACATGTTTCTGCATTTCTCAAGTCAATAACACTAGAGACTTATCGGACAGTGGGGAGCAGACAGGGGTGTAAGATTGGGATGTAGGCATCAGGACACTGCAGTTTTAAACTTTAACAAAGAGAAACAAGCACAAAAACTAGAACCCTTCCTTTGGTCTGCATTTTAAAAGTCTTTGTTAGGGCATCTGCAGGAAGATCAGTTAAAATGTTAAAGCATTAATGCATGTGTGGCCAGGTTCTGTGTTCCTTTAAAGACATGCAGTCAGTTCAAAGGGAGTGACACTCCAGTGCCACAGTTGGTACCTGTTTGCATCCCTTGAGAACTAGGCACCTATGCTTGCCCTGGAATGGCCTCTGGTCCTCTGAGGGGACCTTCTGTGTGGTCCCCTGTGCTGACAAGATGCAAGTCTATGGCCTAGGGCTGCTCTAAAAGGCCTGTGTCCAGTGACTCAGAATCTATGGAACCACTACAAGTCTCAACTAGACCTGTATGAAAAACATGTCTGCAGTGACCTTGGGCACTGGAGAGCTAGGGCTCTTCAGCAATGTGCAGATGTCCCCTAGAAACTTGCATAACAGGAGAAGAAGACAGCAGAGCAGTAAGGACAAGCAGTCAGAGCAGATGTTGACTATCTCACCAGCAAAGCAGAACAGAAATACAGAATCAGAATTTGATTTTGTCTGGTCTTGAAACATGGTTTGGATTTCTAATATCTTTTCATAGTGGTCTTTTGTTTTTGAGACAAGGTCACTCTGAAGACACAGCTTGCCTGGAACTCACTATGTAGACCAGGCTGGCCTTCATCTCCTAGAGATCTACCTGCCTCTGCTTCCCAAGTGCTGGGATTAAAGGAAGGTTTGTATCATCACCTGAAACATGGATTTCTTATATTTTCATATGATGATTGAGAGGAACAGTTATGAAAGGGCTGTATCCTTTTCCTTAGAGTAAGCATTTTTAGGAAGACCAAAGTGAAAACAGACAAAATCTATAGCTCTGAGTCTATTCCTTTTCCCAAAAGTTACCCAGGAGGCTTCACAGGGGCCTTCGAACCATGAAGGTACCTGGAGTTCCAAGGAACACAGTTTTCAAACTGCTGTTGGATGTAGTGCTCATTAGTGCAGAATTGATGATAGCTATAAAAGAGTGTTAATAATCACACTACTACTTTGCTTTGTAGTTGAAAAGCATTTTTATGCATGTTCTCTCTTGGAGTCTGCAGTAACCTGAGGTAGATGAAGCAGATTTCAGGCCCTAAGATGAGGCTTCTTGTTCTGTACACAGTACTAGAGAACATGGTGCATGTTTTTTCATGATCTTTTTTTAACAAAATATAAAAAGTACTGAGGAACTATAAACACCTTTGCATTAATCATCTGAACTTATTATTCTGAATAATTATTAGAGAATTATAAAATTTCAGATGAATAATTTCCCTGTGGTTTCCTCCCCAGGCCCATTACAGTTTTCCCCCCGAGGCATGCCCTTTCTTTTGACGTTGCAAAACAAATCAAAAAACGGAGTCCCCAAAATGGAAAGAAATATGAAAAAGCTCATAATGTTCTAAGGTAGCTTATGGTTTTGTCTTGGGCTGCACTTACATCCTTGGTTCATGCAGTCTGCTCATCGTGGGTTTGACACACTTGCTTGAGAGACCAATATAACTAATGGAATATGGCCTGAGCATTTATTTTTAAATAACACATAGACTTGTTCTGAAATTTTTATTTTCTTGTGATATACTCCATGGAAACTCATTCTTACTCTACATAAATTGTTCTTATGACTTAACAGTATTGTAACACTAGTATACTATAATTAATCTATCCTTTGTCCTACCATAGACAGTCAACTGATTCTGGCCACCCATATTTTAGTCACTATTACAAAGGTGACCTTTCCTATACCTGACCTACCTCTGTAAGACAGTCTACAGCAGTGGACCTCATCAATTCATTAGCTGGTGTTACTTGAGTCACTGATTTATATTTCCACGTGCAGTGCATTAGGAGTTAAATTATATTACATTGTTTTAAGATTTCCCCATTACAGCTGAAACTGAACATTTTTAGTTTAGTCATGTGGGTTTCCTTTTCTATGGATCATGTGTGAATTTCTTTCAGATTTCTTGGATTGGACTGCCTTTTTCATCTTGTGTGTGTGTGTGTGTGTGTGTATATATATATATATATATATATATATATATATATGAGATATACACATGTATGTATAGAGGCCTAAAGTTGACTTCCAGTGTCTTCCTTGAGCATGGGCCCATTTATTTATTGAGGCAAGGTCTTTCCTGGAGTTCACAGATCATCAGTTCTGGTTAGTCTGGCTAGTCAGCTTGCCCTAGAGACCTCGGGACCCTGCTTCTCAAGTGCTGGGCTTACAGGTGGCCACCATCTCTGCCCACCTTTCACATGGGGTATGTGAAAGAACCACAATGTCTGGTTCTTATGCTGTGAAGAAAGTACTTTATCAACTGAGCCATCTCCTCAGCCCTGAATTGCTATTTCAAAAAGCATCCATTTTTTAACTCATTCATTTGTTCATTTATCACTTCATAGTTTCTTACTGAGGACCTACCCTCTGCCAGCCTGATTGGAGGAGGTTGATGAATCTCAGTCTTCATATATTGGACTTGATTTTGATGGGGAACAACCAAAAGTAATCATTAAGCATATGAAATAAGGCCAGTTAGTGTGAATAGCTAGGAAGAAATCCAAGTTAAATGAAAAAATAGAATAATGAGAGGATTTGTATGTACCATAGGAAAGTGACAGTCAGAAATGACTACTTGAAGGGGTCATATTGTAGCAGAAGTCTAAGTAAGAGAAAGTGGTTTACATTTTAGAAGAAATTAATTTCAGGCTTGTGAACCATGAAGAGCAATCAAGAAGGATCAAGATTTGAGGAACGTTAGTTGGCATAATTTTTAAAAATCATTTATTGTACCATCAACATTATTTGGTATTTTAAAAAGTTTGTTCTTATTTTTTAATTATAACTTTTATTGTATTTCTGTATTAGTTGCTTGTTTTGATCCTGTAACGAAATTTGGTGACAAACACATGTTAAGGGAATACAGGCTTATGATGGCTCACAGTTGAAGGGTATCTCCTTCATGAGGCAGTCATGGCAGCATTAGCTCAAGACAGCTGGTCACACTGTATCCACAGTCTGGAAGCAGACGGAGGAGTGCTCAGCCCAATTCCTCCATTTTATGCACTTCAGGACCCCCTTGCATGGAATGGTGCCCACATTACTCAAGTCTTCCTCCTTCAATTAACCTAACCTAGATAATCCCTCACAGGTCTATTCAAAGGCTTGTCTTCTAGGTGATTCTAAAACCTATCAAACTGACCATCAAGATTAACCATCACAACTGCGTACTTGTTTACATACAGTATAGTAGCCTAGATTTGAAATGGGTTTCTATTGAAAATTCTTTCATTCTTTTTGTTTTGACATGCTGCTTCAGTAAAATAAATGGAGAAAGTTGTAAGTATAGCAGAAGTTTCCACAGAGATTCTTCAATGGGAAATTCTCTGAAAAATTCAAAAGCTCTTTCTAAGACCTGTCTGTTCTTCTAAGACACTCCACGTGACAGAATCATTCCAAACAACAGCTCTGCCTCCAGCCATGACCTCATCCTTCAGTGCAGGGAGAAGCTGTTTTTCTTCAAACATCCAGAAGAGCAGTCGGGGAGGGGCCCCCGAACTTTCTTCTCGTGACATCGTGTTTTCTTTTCACACGAACAAAATTCACCTTCTACCTTCTTTCAGAACTCCTCACACTTTTGTCTGGAATAAACATCACACCTTCACTGAAGATATTCTTATGACAGGCACTAGACGGTTCCTTTAGTGCATCAACTCATGGGATTCTTGTAAGAATCTCAGGAAAACATTTTCTTGGCCACTGTTTCCCATGCATGGGACCTCAGAGTGTCAGAGGTTTGATGATAGGCTCACAGTCTCTGTTTATGAAAGGCTTCAGATCTCAAATGGGCTTCTACTTGCCATTAAAGCAAAATTGACAAAAGTAGCTCCTTCCAAGAAAGCCTCTGCATTCCTTCGCTTTGGTAAACCCAGGGACACACCTTCTGTGCCCCCATGTGGGTGCTTGTTCTAGACTCTGAATCTTTAGTACCTGTATATTTGTTGCTTCAGTGATATAGAGTTGGCTCACAGCTCACTTCAGGTCAATACACTGTGAACTTCACCTCCTCATCCTTCATCTGCCTAATATTCTCTCACTTCTCAGGGAAAAACTCTCCCTTGTTCTCAGCCACGTGGGCCTCTTTTGAAGAACAGAGCAGGTCACAGCCCCGAAACTGTGATCTCAAGAGTTTGAGAATGTCCTCAGTCCTTTGAGACCTCAGAAACGTACAAATGATAAAGCTGGAAGTGACCTCAAGAGATGACCTCATCCAGCCATCTGCCTTTGTCAGTTGTCAGACATTATCTCAATTTTGATGATGAGGTAACTGGGATTTTCTGAGGTCATGTGACCAATCCAAGGTCATGTGCTAAGGAAGTGACAGTGATGGCCTGAAGCCAAGCAGAATAAACTGACTCTTTTCTTGTATAATTAGTCTTTCTTTTGATATATTCAAAAATGTTTTAATTTTGTAATTCAGTTGTGAACTGTGGAAAATGGTAGTGATAGATCTGAAGCCAAGAGAGGAACTCAAGGGTAGAGAGGGCCTTGCAGGAGCAAGTAAGGAAAGGAAGGAAAATTTTGCTTTGCATTGAAAAACCTATTTAAAAAACTCTATTTTTCACCTTCTGGGTAGAGTAGTACTTTTTTTAGAATTTTATGATGAATGTGGGGGAAAGGAAGACAATAATTACACTATATGTCTGTTATTTCATTTAATGCCCTCTATATGAAGCCTACTAAGTAGGAATAGTTTTCCAGTCATTTCCCCTAAATACCAAATGTAGACTGCTTCGGCTTTCAGGAGGCCAATGCAGCACATGTGCTATAAATCAGAAAACATTCCCACTAGCACCTGAGAGAGCATCCTATAATCAGATAAATGTGTGTTTCTTCATAAGAAAGTATGCATTTTCTCATTAAAGAGATTAAAGAAAGACTATAAATAGTTCACATCAGTTCAAGCAAGGACGTTGCATCCAACCAAGTTCAGAGCAGGTCAGGTTTCACTATCAGATGAGATATTTAAAAAGATTCTGTTTTTAGTGGTTTCTCGGATTTGAAATGGAAGATAAGGGCCTGGAGATGTACACTCTTGTCCTGACTTGTCGTCATTTCACAGATTAAGAACTAGAAACTCAGAGTTTAACTGTCCAAGTTCCCACAGTCCAGGGCCAGCAGCAGAACTGCTGCCAAAGTCCAAGGCCCACCCACCATCCACTGGGGACAGATTTTCTCTCTCAAGGAGAGGAGAGGACACTATGTGGGCATTCCCCTCTGCCTCTGGACTTATGTACAAGACAGGCAGACTAAAGGGCCAGGAATGAATATAGTGTTAGTGAGTGTGAAGGAGACTGGAATGCCACAGAGGGATGTCAGACTAAACCGAACTGATACTTTGGAAGAATACAGGAGGAGATGGTGATCACAGATCTACCTTGCCAAATGAAAGGTTTCCACCTGTTAGCACCTGCTTTTGCTGGAGAGGGTGAAGGATGGTGAAGGTGTCTCCTTACCCTGTGTCACAGCACATTGATCAGAGTCGTATGGGGGGAAGTTCTGAAGCTGTAAATCTGTATGATGGCAAATAACCTACATAGTTTTGTAAGTATGGGTCAGACCACCTACATGTGAGCTCCAGCATGAGAGCCAACTGTGAATTTCAAAGCAAGGGAGCTGATTTCCTGCTCTATTAGTGCCCTCAGGAGGAGGAGCCAGAAGGAGAGAGAAAACAGGTGAAGATATGAGAGTGGATGAGGGCAGAAGAAAACTGCAAATCAAGCACAGAGGGAAGCCGTAAGTATCATGCTCTAACCAGAAAATTCTGGAAAGAATTGGAGAAGACCTGTGAAGACAGGGTGAGGCTCAAGATGAATGGAGTAGGCATTTCTTGTAGAAGAGACCTAATAAAGAAAAGCTAATTGTCATTCCTCAGTACAAAATTATGACTGAAAGAGTGACGCATGGTGTCAGGAATCATTTCCCTCTTTGTTGTCTTGAAATGTTAATGGATTTCAAGGCTCCTTAAAGTGTAGGGTTCAACAATGTTAGTAAATTTAAAAATTAGGCAACGAACACCATCATCACAATCCAGGTTTCAAACATTTTACTCCCACAACGTTTCTGTGAGCTCACATTTTCTGCTTCTACTCACAGCCCCACTCACTGCTATGTTGTCTATGAAGCGTGGCTTTTCATGACGAAACAGATGAAATGAACCAAATGAAACTATATTTTATATACTTTGTATCTGTCATCTCTGACTTATAGTAATCTTTCTGAGACTCGCTTGTGTAACATATATCACCACCTCAGTACTTTTGATGTTCAGTATTCTTCTAAATGATCAGGTAACTTTGTGTTCACACATTGAGTAGCTGAGGAATACTTGGAATAGCTTCTAATCTTTGGCTATTGTAAAGAAAGCTATGGATATTCTCAATCAGGTCATTGTTTGAATACGTTTTAATTTCTCTTAGGTAAGTTAGAATGTTTATTTCATTTTCAAAAAATTTTCATCATTATTTTTTAATTTACTTTTGTGTATGAGTGTCTTGCTGCATGTATGTAAGTGCACCCGTGTTGTTCAATGCCTGGAGAGGTCAGAAGAGGTTGCCGGATCCCCTGGAACTGGAGTTACAGACAGTTGTTAGTTGCCATGTGGGTGCTGAGATTCAACCTCTGGTCCTTTGCAAGAGCAGTTAGCATTCTTAACCACTGAGCCATCTCTCCAGCCCTAGAGTGTTTGTTTCATTTTATGAAAAAATTTATATTTAAGTTTTAAAGAAGTTGCGAGACTGTTTGCGAGCAGCTGTGCCATTCCCACCTAAAGATTTATTTTCACTCTCTGTAATTTTTGTTATAAGCACTGTAATGTGTATCTCGTAGTGAATTCAGTTTGCATTTCCCCAGGGACTGAAAATATTAAGCACATTCTCATGGGTTTGTTGGTCATGTGCATATTTTTTATCTATATACTATTTATATCAGATATGACTTGTCAACATTTTCCCCTAGTCTCCAGCTGATCTTTTCACTCTCTTTTAAAGGTATTTTAAAACCATGACTATTTAACTACATATTGATATGTAGGTAAGTGTGTGTATCTGAGTGAGTGTGTGTGTATATGTGTATGTGATATGATGTATAGTGCATGTATGTAGGTATACTCTTATATGTACCTATGTGTGTGCATGCAGAGGCCAGAGCAGGTTGTTGGATACCTTTCTCTGTCACTCTCTGCCTTACTGCCTTGAGAAAGGGTCTCTCACTGAACCAGAAGCTCACGATTTTGCCCAGGCTGGATGGCAAGGGAGCCCTGGAGACCCACCTGTTTCCCCCTTTCTCCAAGTGTTGGGGTTATGGGCAATTACAGTCCTTCCTTTTTATTTAACATAAATGCTGCAAACTCAGGTTTTCATGCTTATAGAATAAGAACACTTACTGACTGTGTCATCTTCTAGCTGTAAACACACACTCATTTTCTTGAACCCAGTTTATCACTGTTTCTTTTACTGCTTTGGTTTCCAGTGTTGGGCCTGAGAACTCATTGATTAACCAAAGCTTCTCTCCTGTTATCTTCCTTGTTGTTTCACAGTTTGAACTCTTTCAGTTTGAGGTCTACTAGGTCTCTTGTTTAATTTTTATTTTTACAAAAGTACATTGGGTTGTCCCAGCTTGCTGAAATGACTACTGAATTAATTTTGTATTTGTGCTGAAAATCAGTTGCCATGTGTGTCTGAGTTTCTGGACTTACTACTTTGAGTCACTGATTGTCCTTCTTGATACCAGTTCCAATTCCATAGCTCTTAATTTTGCAGATACATAATGCACCCTCAGGAAGTGGCAGTCTTCTGACTGTGCTTTGTGTTTTGTTGTCTATTCTACTAAATTTTAGGATAAGTTTTTCAATTTCTATTTTTCAAAATACATAATGGATTTATAGATTAATTTGCTGATAAATGGCATCATAAAATTACTCAGTCTTAAAATCCATAAAATTGTCCATTGTGAGTTTCTACATGAATCAGTGTCTATGACACAATGAAAATTCTCTGATGTGGTCTGAGTGCTGCACTAATCTGTGGGGACAGGCATACAAGTTTAGAGGATACTATGTCCAGTGAGCAGAATAATAGTAGCAGCTTTACCCCTGCGGCCTATGAACTACCCAAATGTGAGTTCTTGGCCAGATTTGTAGTACCAAGCATGTATTTTCTTTTGTGGAGTGGGCTTTAAATCCAATCAGAAAACAGTTGATTACTTCCATAACCTTTGTGTCACTAATGCACCCATGGACATATCTTGCCATACCAGTCATTACTATAGATCACATGGTTCACAGGTGGGTAAGACCATTGAAGACTTTCTCTCCAACAGCCTGTATAGCATCTTTTAGTACGATGAAACATAGTCATCAGGGAGGAAGCTTCCTGGTCAGAATAACTTAATTTCTCCATGTCCCACAACTAAAGTGTGTGAGTCTTCAGCAATCACATCTTTCCATCAAATTCTGCTGGCCAGCCAAGTGCAACGACAATAATCTGTGCTGTTTTGGGGAAGGGGGAAGTCCTTTGGAGTATCCCTAACTAACAACTTGAGGAGCAGTATCTCACACCTAATACTGGGTTTTCTATATGAACTTCTAAGAGAAACATTATTCCCTGTGTAATGTAACTACAGTTAAAGTCATGTGTGTGTGTGTGTGTGTGTGTGTGTGTGTGTGTAACATACTGATAGGTTTGCATACAACCTTTATAAAAATCCTTACTGTTGGTAATCCTTCCCTCTGCCCCTTCTGTTCCCAACCACCCCATCCTTAACCTCCACGCCATTATTCCCCATTTCTCCTTCGTATCACCTGTGTTCTACTAACCCTTTTCCCATAAAAGTTTTCTTCCCCCTCCTGATCAATGGTTCCTTTCTGTTTACTCCAAGTTAAACAAACTATGGGAAGATTAGACATTAAGATCCACATATGAGTGAGAATAGGCTATGTCTATCTTTCTGGGTCTAGGTTACTTCACTCAGTCTGTTTCCCAGTGCTGTCCACTTATCTGAAAATTTCATTTTTCTTTACAGATGCATAAAATTCCATTATGTTTAGGCACAACATTTTCATTATCCACGCATCAGTTGATGAACAGCTAAGCTGTTTCCTTGTCTGAACTATTTTGAATAGAGCAGCTATGAACAAGGATAAACATGAGTCTCTGGAGTAGGACGGAGAGTTCATTGGTTATGTGCCCAGACTTGGTATAGTTAGGTCACATGGTACTAGAGTTTTGAGAAACTGCTGCATTGATTTCCATACAGTTCGAACCAATGTATACTCCCACCAGCCATGCATATGGGTTCCCCGCTCCCCATCCTTGTCAACATTTGTTGTCTTTTATTTTCTTGATCTTAGCCTTTCACACTAGAGGAAGATGAACTCTCCAAGTTAGTTCAATTTCCACTTCCTCTGATAGCTCAGAAGAGTGAGTTATTAAAAAAAAGTTCTTACCCATTTGTATCTGTTCTTCTGAGAACTGTCTGTTCAAGGTGTAGAAAGTTTCAGTGAACAGTTCAGCCTCAAATGGGACATGTATATCATACACCTCCCTTTGAAGTTTGGTGATCATCACAGAAGAGAGGGCAGAAAGACTATGAGAACCAGTGGTCTCAGAGAACAGTAACAAAAAGTATCTGTTGACTGTGACAAGACTACACTCATGAACTCACAGCATCTGGGGTTGCTTGTGCAAGACCTGCACAGGATCAAGTCAGTCAACATTCTTGTACAGAGAGAGAGGAAGGACATCAGTGCCCCCCAACCTTAACTAAGGAGCTATTGACAATTAGTGGCTTCTGAGGGAGAGTTCATTTTCTTTAAGGCTTCAGATCTAGTGGGTTGACGACAGTTCAGTGGGTGGCCCCAACCAGTGCATATGGACAGCACAAACTAGACTCAATGGGTTATTTAAACACACACACACACACACACATAGATATGAAAGTGAAACTGAGAGGGGGTGGGGAGATTGGGAGTGGATCCTGGAGGAGTTAAAGGAAAGATTGCTGGGGGAGGGGTGAATATGATCAAAATACATTAATTGTATGAGATTCTCAAACATGTAATGAAAATAGCATATTTTTAAAAATGGAATTTTCTCCATTTGTTTATATCTTTCAAAATTTTCCTAACAAATTTGGTAATTTTTATTGTCTATATCTTATACTTTTTTTTTGATTTGTTATTTACCTTGGTCTTATTTTAAAGTTGATGTCACTATGTATCCCAAGCTTGCCTCAAACTTGTCATCTTTCTGGGTTGGTCTCTGAGTGCGTGCATTATAGGCATACACCACCAAGAGTCTGATCCTCAGCAACGTGCGGAATGGATGTGATAGTGCATACTGCAATCCTAACACCTGGGTGGTAAAGGCAGGAGCATTAGGAGCTCAGTGTCATCTTGGCCTCTTAAGGAGTTTGGGGCCTGTCTGTTCTAATGACACCATGATTTTTTTTCTAAAAGTCATTATTTCCTTCATTTCCCTTTTTTCTGCTCTGTAGTAATTTCTTAGACTCCTGTAACATGCCATAGCCTGGGTAGTGTCAACAGCACAAACATGTCCCCTGGAGCACAGAAGTATGAAATCAAGTCGTCCAGAGGGTTGTGCCTTCTGGTGGGTGCAAGGACAATCGGCTCATACATTTCCTTGTCCTCCGCGTCTTATCCTATGATTCTCACATGCCTTTCTCAGCTTCTAAAATTCCTTTTTTAGAACAGCAGCAGAAACAACCTCATCTTAACTTGATCACCAGCAAGCTGTTTTGGAATAAGATTGCATTCACAGACCCTGAGAGTGAGAATTTCAGGTTTGGTTTGGTTTTGTTTTTGAGATAGGGTCTTACTCTGTAGCCCTGGCTGACCTGGAACTTTATGTAGATCAGACTGGCCTCAAACTCATAGAGATCCTCTCGCTTCTGCCTCCTGAGTACTAGGAGTAAAAATGCATACCACCACATCCAGCAAGAATTTTAACATATTTTTAAAATTCTTGATTCCTTTCATTTTTCCGCTCCCATGGAACTCTGATTGCCTGTGATCTTCTGCTTGAGGTTGGATCATAGGTTTCTGAGGTGATTGTCTTTAAACTTTTTCTCCTTGTTTTATAGACTGGGCAATTTCTGTTCATTTATCCTAATTGTCACAGTATTGGACTTTCATCTCTTGCCTTTCTTTACCCCTTTTGAAATTCTTTGACTTTAGATACTATTTCAAACCCCAGAGTTCCCCTTTGGGTCTGATCTGGTAATTTCTCCTTTATTATACAGTTTATTTGCTGAGTCATTGTCATAACACTTTCATTTTTTAAGGACAAAATTTAAGCAACTTCCCTTACGTCACCGAATTTACTTTTATAAGTTGTGTTAAAGTATTTGTTTGCTAAATCTAACATCCAGGGATAACCAGAAACCATTTTTTTATGAACAGTGCTTTCTCCTCTGAATACAGTCACCTATCTCCTGTAGATCTTTATGTTTTGAGACACTTAGGCCAATATACTTTAAATAATTCATTGTGGGAACTTTGAATGCTGATATCTACCATTAAAGTTTGGTATTTTTGCTCTTGTTTTGTTTCCTTAGTAATCTGAATAAACTAAGTATCTATAGCACCTGTCTTCTGAAAGCTAAGGCTGCTGATGTCCCTACTCAGAGTTACTGGCTTCTTTTTTTTTGTCTTTCCATCCTACTTTGTAGGAATCATCCCTGTGTTTACAACAAGCTAGAGTTCAGGAAAAGGTTGGTTGAGAGTTATGCTCAAATTACTTGAGCCCATACAGCTCTCACTCTGCTAGCAAACCAGGATATGGTCTTGGGAACATATTAACATTTTATACCATTCTCAGATGAATTCTAGATTTTCTTCCTCCTAGGCTCTTTTATCTTTCCTATGAGAAAGTATGAGTGAGACTCAGGACTTTGGGGGGATTGAACTTACTCTAGTCTTTCCTACATACTAGAACCAGTTACCAGCTAATTCAGAATAGATGGAATACATACTTATCTCCCAGAACCGGACATAGTGGCACACATTTTCAGTCTCAGCACTTGGAGGGCAGAATTAGGTGGATCTCTGTGAGACTGAGGTCAGCCTGGTCTATATAACAAGCTCCAGATCAACTGGACTACAGGGAGATCTTGTCTTAAATCAAAAAACAACAACAAAACTCCTTAGGCTTACCTCACCTCCCAGAACCCCTTATAAACTCTTTGACTCACCTAGAGTCCAACCCATTGTTTTTTTCTAATAGGACTTCAATATTATGAAAGCTAAGCCCCAGGTCTTCCTGTTAGGGTGCTACTAAGATGGTTACATTAACTGCCAGACTCTACCACAAGTCATTCTCCAGCCCACATGGAAAGGCCACTGGTTTTCATGAGCCAATAGAGCAGTGAGGTAGATGTGAGAAGCTACTTGGATGGACTCAACAGTGTGACCCTGCTCTTACCTGCAGTATTCTTTTTGGACAAATGATTCTTAATTTGTTGTCGATCTTTGACTAATCTCAAATACTGAATGGCTTTTGATGTTTCTGATGAGTTTTTAGTTTTATAGTAGATTTGTTGGAGAGTTTGCTACATCTCTTATTCTGCTTTGATTGAAGAGAATTTCTTCCCTTCAAGACTTTCTCAGTCTTATCTGTGATTTCCTCAGCACTGTGCATTGGCTGTGCTATGTCCTTAAAACAATAACTTTCCAGAAATTGGTTTCAGCAGCTTGGGAGACAAGCTAGATTAATTCTGGAGATGGCTGAGCAAAACAAATTGGGTAGAAGTTCCCATACCAAACTCTTAACTTCGTAACAAAATAACAAGTTGTTCAAGAGTTTTCCAGCAATCTCCAAAGTGTCTCAACTTCCCCCATGGAAACTAGTTGCTGATTCCGACTTCTGAAGATCATCTTCCTTTATAAAGTGTTCCTAATTACTCGGCCCACTCTGACTTCCCTCTTTCAATTTTTCATTCTAATATTTGCCATTGGTTTTAGAAATTATATTGATTTAATCATTTTATCATTTTCTAACGATTCTTTCCTATGCCCATGGGGAGGTTTTAATTATTGACAGCAAAAGCTAAAGTGTTATTTTCATGTCCCGTGTTTCTGTGATCCATGAAACCAGCACATAATTTTAAGTTAGTAGGTTGAATGTTTGCCTGATTGGTAAACAAGTCCTATACTTTTAGAAAAGTTGGTGTCATAAAAAGATGCTTTATATTCCTCTTCACCCTGTGAAAATCTCTGCCTGTCTAAATCACTTGACTTTTCAAAGATAGACTGGCAATTTCCTTCAGTAATCTCTTCCTGATACCCTCTTTGAATTTGTAGTAAATGATATCAACTGCCCATGGTATTTAGACTTTCAGTCCTGCACTATAATTCTTTATGTAAATGACTTTCTTGTTATATGGCACTATCAGCTGTGGGGCAAGAATTTATTGCTGAACCCTCACTGCTTGAATGGAATAAAATACAACCAACTTGCACTCCTATAGTGAATGCATAAGCTCAACCTCCCTGGCTTTATAAATTTAACTTGTTTTATAGAACACAGTGGTTGAAATGTGGGTTATGCCCTGTACATTCAGAAGTCAGTACTGTCAAGAAACTCACAGATGATCTACAGGATCCTTGAGGCCCAGTGAAGTTGGAGTGATCAGGTTCCATGAATGAGGAGCAAAGACTTCCGGATGTCGCACCAGCTGTCAGCAAGCTTCTGCTAGTCCTTCCCTCAAAGAGGCAGAGTAAACTGTGGCTTTGTCCATGTTCCAAGCAACCACTAGCATCATGAGACTTCTGAGTTTCATTGAGTGTTTCTCTTTGTGTCAAGGATTTTATATTCAAATCCTCTCCATACTAACAGAACAGCTGACCCTGCATTCACTGCTGAGTAACAAACTAATAGAGCTGCTCTAATGGCAGTGTTACCAGGTCTAATAACTAAAGCCTTTCCTTTGATGAAAAGATGCTAATAGACGCCAGTGTATTGACTAACCCTTAACAAGGGAGTAAATTCAAAACTAACAAGAAAATGTAAACCCGATGTGGTTTCCCTAACCAAACAGGGAGCAAATAGACCCTATTCTCTGAGAAGTGTACAGCTACTAAACTTTAATGACAGCGTCAGTTTTGCTTGATGAGGGCAACAGTGAGTCCTTGGTTCATCTATTATAAAGATTGGAATTCAAGCTGATTTCACTGCACTTGGCAGGTGGCCGAGCATTAGCCAGCTAATGGAGGCCATATTCTAGCTCTCCTTAATGAAGGCGGCACCTAGGATATCAACTTGAGCAAAAGCTTATCTACATTTATGCCTTGGACTTAACAGCAGGCGCTGTATTTGCAAGGCTGTTGATGCTTCAGAGCATGTTAACCTCAAAATTAAAAATGTAGTAAAACTAGAATTATAGGGTCTCCAAATTAAGTAGTAAACTGTCGAATCTGCATTTTCATGTTAAGGAGATGAGGGTCCGTTGCAAAAGCGTTCTAAGAGTGCCTGCTGTGGGGGTAGACAGTCACGTGGATGGACACTTTGCTCCTGTTGTTTTAAAAACACTCAGGTCTCAATTTCATAGCAAGCTCCTGGAGAATTTCCTTTGGCCATCTCGCCCTTCACCTTTTCTCTGTGTTGTACGGACAGCAAATGTATATGAGAGGGCTCCAACTCTGACTTGTTGTGAAAGTTTTATGTGGCTTCTTCTTCCAGATGTACCAGATGTCTCATTAAATCATGACAATACTTTTAAACTAAGCACTGTTACAACTTGGAGATTGAACAGCACACCAGTCACATAGCTGGTAAGGAGGAGAAACAGATTTGAGGTCCATGATGGCTGCTACGCTGAGCTAATGCTTCCAATCTTGACTTTTACTTTGGACACGCCAATGATGCCCCCTGCTCTTAGTGTTTTCCTCCTCTGAAGATCAGAAGGAAAATTAGCACATAGCCCTAGCCCTGCAATAGTCCCATAAGGTCCTCTGTTCAAGAGGGGTTCTCCACAGCAGAAAACAGTGGTTCGAGAAACCGCGATGGTTCAAATCAGAATGTCCCTCTTAGGTTCTGGTGCTTGAACACTTAGTCCCCAGTTGGTTCTGTTTGGGAGGTCGTTGACTATTTAGGAAACAGCCTTGCAGGAGGAGTGTGTCGCTAGGGGTTTCGAGGGTCCATGGCCTTGCCACTGCTTCGTGTTTGCTGCTGCAGATGTGAGCTCTCGACTTTTGGCTTCTGCCATCATACCACTGCTGCCATGCCGCTGCCATGATGAACTCTTATCCCTCTGGAACCATCAGTCAAATAAACTCTGTCCTCTATAAGTTATCTTGGTCATGGTATCTTCCCAGTGCAACAGAGAAGTAGCTAATACAGGGACTTTATCTAACTTTCCTCATTTCGTTCTGAATGATCAAAATACCATTGTGAAGTTGTCTTTAGTGATCAGTTTTATAGCATGTCTTGCTGACAGCAATGACTCAAACAGTAGAGGGTGGGGGAGTGTCTTTCTACTGTGTCATAGACACAACAGCCATGGAGCCTCTTGCATACAAGTAAGCAACATGAATCTGCATTTGGATAAGAAATGATCCTTACAAAATTCATGCCTTTGTCAATTTCATATAATCTTTGCATATTCATTTTATATGGTTATCATAGTAAGTAGAAAAAGCAGAGTAGGATTTTATCCATTCTATGATTATAAATAGGAAGAATTATGGAGTACATATGGGGACTATTTGGTACAGAAATGGAATGGAAATTTGTTGGTGTGGTGGGACTGTGGGATAATTTTTCTTTTCTTTTTGGATTCCTGTTAAAGTTATTATGGTGTTGTTAATCATTAATTTTTTGAAGTGTAAGTAACAGTGAATACCAATTAAAAATAAAACAGGTAAGGTATGTGCCAACACCAACAGGAAGCATAAATTCTGCATTTCTATTTTGTAGGAAGTCTGGCTTCTAATGAGGCCCTTATTCTCACTGTCACATTGTATTGTCAATCTGTGTCACAGGAGAGATGTGTTGGTGAGGGCCATGCCGCATAGGTGATCAGGAGCCAGAGGATGCAACTGCCTACTGAACTGTAACTCTTCCCCAAATATGTGGCCCTGAGGATCTGGTTGATATGAGTTTATGGGTTATTTCCAAATAATTTATAATGATCATCATGAAAGCATCTATAATTTAGCTCCCACAGTAGATTTTCAGCCAAATTATAGTCATTACCCATTGCATCATGCAACTTGAGAATAATCAATAGCCTTCTGAGTTCTAAGCTGCCAGCTTTTGATGTGTGGGCCCCAAAAGAATGACTCTGGGAATTGGTTAGAAATATACATTTTTCGGTCCCTCAGATTTTCTGAATCAGAAATTCAGCAACCTGAGTTTTCACGTGATTCTAATGTTAAGCATATTTTGAGAGTCACCCCTGTGAAGATCACTTTTGACTGATTGTTAACTAGAATGGATTAAGAAACAGTCATTGCATTAATAGACATACCTCTGGATGTATCTGTTAGGGTCTTTGCAAACAAAGAGGTTTAACTGTGGAAAGAAGAACCACCCTGAATGCGGGTGGCATCACCCCTTGGGCTGGGATCCGAGGTTGGATAAGAATCGAAAAAGGAGCAAGCCATTGAGGGCCAGCATTCACTACTCTCTGCTTCCTGGCCACAGATCCAGAGAGATCTGCCCCATCGTGCTCCCACAGTCACACTCCCACTGTCATGCCTCTCCTGTACTAATGTACCTTCAAATTCTGAAACAAAATAAACCTGCCCTTAAGTTGCTTTTATCAGGTATTTTGCCGCAGCAATGAGAAAAATAACTCGAACTCGCAGTGTTCCCTACCTCCATTAGCTAGTATACCTGACTTTTCAAGAAGTAATCAAAATACAGTGTGTTGCATAGAAGCAGTAGTTTCTAATAAAAATGTGCCATTAACATGTCAGATGAAGAAAATGTATTGGTCTGTCTTAAGCAATTAGGTCCTTCAGGTTTGGAAGTGAGAATTTAGCAGTGATCCAGGCCAGTTTTGGGATGAAGGATGGCTGCTGGGAGGCAGAGGCCTATGCTAAGCCTTGGGGTTGAGAATATCAGCTAGCCCAGCAGTCCTGAAGCAGGTAGGACAGGGCCAGAGGGATAGAGTGGAGTGAGACGAGGATCTGCAGACCTTAGACTATGCATGTCAGGATCTTATTCAGAAAGCAGCTCTGCATCCTCCTTGGGAAGTGGCTGGAGTGTACCTTCACTTGCCTGCAAACAATGATGGGTCCATTCTCTGCACACAGATTAGGGACTTCGGATTTAAAATGGGCCTGTTGGGAGCATTGGGTATTATCATGAAAACAAAGCTAAGAATGCTGCCTATTTATGGTATGCAAAGCTGCTTTCAATCAGAATAAAAAGAATGTGCTGCTCAAGTCATCTTCACGTATAATTAGAAATGATTTCTGCTGGACTGAGCCCTGCTGAGCATGGGTTCATCCCAGGATCATCGTACACCCCTGAGAACACAGACCTCCTTGATTCAACAACTTCCCCACTGAGGGCTTATTAGAGAAAGCAACAGAAGCTTCACAACCAAAACAGCACCTTACCTGAGACTTGTCAGTGACGTTACCTGCAGCTGCACCACACAGCAGAGAGCTCAAAGGTCTATGCCTCTCCAATGCCTTGTCACCATTCACTATCTGGATGTCACTCTAGGTGTGGCTTTGCAGCCACATGTCTCACTAAAGAACTATAGGGCCACATGAGGGTGAAAAATACGCTTTCTAGGGAACAGAAAGCTGAATGCGAAAGGTGTTGGTTTGTATTTAGATAGGTGAGTCAATCATAAGACAAATCTGTGCCGCAGTGAATTTGCTTCTATCTGTGGCCACACCCTTGTCTCTTCACATAACATATTCCTTTGAGAGTGTCTACCATCATGTCGGCAGCTGCCCCTGCCCCACTGCTCTCTGTTCCTCACATGACCTATATCCACACTATACCACCCTTTCCTCCTGCCCAAGGAAGCACAATCTCCTGACTCTTGAAACTATGCAGGGAAGCTGGGAAGCAGAACAGTCAGGAAGATGGACTTCCACATTAGAGGCTCAGAGCCCAGGCTGTCTCCACCACAGTGAAGCTCAGCCTTTGTGCTGGTCAGTTTATTTAACCACGGTACCACTGTGAGGTGTTGAGAGAGGGCTAATGAGATGCAACATAAATCTGCTGGTGCTGCCTTAAGAGACTCTGCCCCTTTTCTGTACTTGGTTCGCATCTTCATCTTTCTCATCTGTCTGGTCATGCTCATTTTCTCTGTTTTCCTAAGATAGGTTGCTAAGAGCACAGTGCACCTGCAGTGTCCTGCCTAGAGGCATCTTCCTTCTTCTTCTGGAGCCTGTATTGCTCCATTAACTAGCATCTTTAAATGTCACCCACTTTTTACAGCAGAGCTTGGAAAAGACCCTCAGGTATAGTCTCATCCATCTGAAATATTTTACTTTATTTTTCTCTTCTTAATAAACAAGATGGAAACAATGTAGAAGAAAAAAAATGCTCTGATCTCCCACTAAAGGAAGCTTAATTTGTACCCCAAACACAACTTCAAGTTTATTTCTGACCATGCTGTTAAAGCCTTTTTACCCACCTGGTGTTCTCTCTTTCAAGTCTAATATTCACTGATACAATACATCAGTAGCTTTAAAAAGGTTCCTTCAGGCAGGAAATGTGACCTATTTGCAGGGCTATAATATGCCAGCCAAAAGCAAAAGGGTGATAGGCTGATGGGCGTGGGTGTGGACGAAAAGGTGTTTTATGCAACCCCACTGGGAAGTCACCGATTTAGAAAACAATTTTACAGCCATATAGTTAAATTAACTGGTAGTTAGAGACAATTATGTGATAAAGTAAAAATATTTATGTTCTTTAGAGCTCCAAACTGTCATTTGAAGTGTGACAAATTTTTAAGTAATTTCACCTGCATCTTTTGAAAGAGTCTATGCCTAAGGGTATAAAGTTGAAACAGGGTACCCATGTGAAATAAAATCAAACCTAGCCCTGCCTTGTAATCATGCTTGCATTTTGTGCTTATAAAATGTTTCCTGGTCTTGGTTCTCATGTCCCAGATCTGTATCTTCCAAACAAGCAGTTTCTCATCACCTTGGAGAAACTATAGATATGTACATGAGCAAAGGCAGGGACACATAATATGCTGCTTTGTTCTACGCTGTGTGTATGTGTGCACGCTTGAACCTGTGTGTGGTGTACTGATATGGGTGCATGTGTGTGCACACTCATATGTGCATATGTACCTGTGTGCAATATTGTGGATAAGCATCAGCTCATTTTCTCCTATTTTTTACTGCTAAAAGTATAACAAAAATTGTGGCCTGTGGCCATGTCTGTGGGGTATTTTCTTGATTGTTGAACGATGTGGGAGGGCCCAGCCCACTGTGGGCAGTACCACCCCTGGGCAGGTTGTGCTGTGTTGTATAAGACAGCAGGCTGAGCATGGGCCAGGGTAACAAATCAGTAAACGGAGTTCCACCATAGCCTGTGCTTCTGCCTACAGGTCCCTGCCCTGAGTTCCTACCTTGGGTTCCTTTAGTGATGAACTGTGACCCAGGAGATGTAAGCTGAATAAACCCTCTCCTCCCCAAGTTGGTATTGGTTAACATGCTTTGTCACAGCAATTAGAAGCAAACTAGAACAGGTACTTCAATGGCTTCCAGTACTCTGCTACTGTACATGGTACTGTGATGAGCATTTCATGCTTTTGATTTCTCTTTATTTTATTCTATTTCCTTCAGCGAGGATCTTGCAAGTGGGATTACCAGGTCAAAATGGATGCACTTTTACTTTTAGTAGCTCTGATACATAAGGTCAAATTGTCTTTCAACGTGTATTGCCAATTTATCTGATCGTCAGCAATATACAACTTCACCTGTATCTGTGTGTTTCAATTTGATAGTAACATGATTACATGGTTTCAGTGACATTATTCATAATTTCAATGCATTTATTAGGGCTCTTAATCTTTGGCCTTGCTTGAAGTTCCTTTGTTCCTCTAGCTTTAATGGATGCTAAGACTACAGCATCCAAATATAAATGTGTACAGAAAAAAAAATAGTCATATACAGTCTCAGATATGAGAGTGGCAGAGCAGGTGAGAAGTGGAGACACCAGTCAAATATTTGCCCCAATGCATTGGAAGCACAAGATGTAAAGGCAAAACAAAATGTGTGGAGCGCAAATGTGTATGAACCCAGTCTCCTCTTTGTCACAACATTCTCCTCTTCGTTCCAATAGTTCACTATGTCCATTCAAGACCACACATTCTGTGCTAGTTGTGTTGGCTTTTATTCATGGCAAGATACCAGCCCTTGTGTGTTGCTGTTTGTCTGCCTAGCCTTTGACACAGGCTCACCGCCTCTGAATGTAACAAGAAAAGTATGTGTATATTCAGTCCATGGCTCCTTCCAACCTTAAGGCTTGCTAATACACAAGTAGCCATGGGATGGTGCACGGAGCAAGACCCTGGAGTGGTGGCTTGCTGAGGAGATAAGTGTTCTCCCAGCTGGCTAAGCAATGAATAACCTCTCTGAGTTCCCACCAATACAGATCAAGAGCTGTGGTCTTCTAATCATGAGGGAATGGGTCAGAACCAGAAACTCATTTCACACAGGTCATTCAGGAGCCCAAGGCAGAAATAAGTTTGAACCAATGCAATCAAAAGGTGGAAACCTCCATGTCACTAGAGGTGCCAGGTACAAAGCCAACCAAGATTCCAAGTCGTTCTAGCTCTGGCAAAAAACAGCAGAGCCCTACACTGCTGCATATGATGGCTTCAGTCAGATTTGTCTTGTGAAGTTATAGAGAATTTGTACCTATTTTACAGGAAGGGTAGACTTTTCAGTGATTATGCCATATTTCTCCATTTTCTCCCACCTAAAATTTTGTCGCCATTTGACAAGTTACTGACTGAGATAAGTGTCAGCTCTTTGTAGATATAAAACACTGGTTTCCCAGCCATATAGAAGGGAGCGGGAAACAACACAGGCCTCATGTAACTCTTGAAAGCTTCTTCAAAATGAAGTTGAGGTTCCTTGGAAGAGCTCTCACTTGGAGGCACAGGATGCTTCTTTCGATTGAGCTCAAGACCAAGCCCACACAGATGACAGGAAAGGCAGCTGATGGGCTGTGAGGATAAACAGGGTCCCCAAAAGCTCTTGAATACATGATGAGATTCTACGGCAATAGTTTGCTTCTCCAGTTAGAGAACCTTTCACAACCTAGAAAAAAGATGCTGCTTCCTGTCAAGAACAAAGCTGACTGGTTGAACGCAGTCCTGCCGTTTGATGGAAAGCCATTGGAGAAGAGCTTCCAGAACAGCTCTTCTCTGTCTGCCTTGTTAATTCTGCCCCTCTCACTTTGCCTGTGTTAGAAAAGTCTATGAGACTTGTTTTTAATTTACACCACTAATATTAAAATAACAGACCCAGATATATGAGTCCATTCTCATGTCAAACTAATTATACTGATGAACAAGAGAACTTGAAGGAAGCTGGGCACAGGGGTGCACACATCCATAACCTGAAGACTGAGAAGGCTGGGGCGGGAGATTCGAGCAATTGAATCCGACCTGGAATGCGCCAGGAGACCCTGTCTCAGACCTTACCTTGCTGGGCTTGATAGCACATGCCTTTAATCTTACTACTTGGAGGTGGTAGATTTCTTTAAGATCAAGTACAGCCTGGTTTACATAGTGAGTTCCAGGTCACTTGGAGATACAGACCCTGTCTCAAAAGACCAAAACCAAAACCAACCAAACAAACAAACCGAACCACAACAATCATAACCAAACCAACTTAGAAATAAAGCTAACCTTACCTCTATTTTTTCTCTCTCTTTCAAGTTTAGTCTCCCAAAATAAACAGAGGAAGGTCTCTTGAGTTGTTATCAAACACTAGGAAGTCATGCAGATTCTTTCAGGTGAGCCACACTGTACAATACTTCCTTGGCCCTCTCGCTACAGTAAGAATGTAACACTACCACAGGCCATTTGTTGGATTAAAAGAAAAAAAAAAGGAAAACTGGGTAGAAAACCCAGAATCTAGTGACCTTTGTTGCAGTCAGCTGTGCAACTTTAGGCCAATATTAGGATTCAAATACAGGAAGAAAATGTTACTTTCCCAGTTCCATAATAAAGAAAATTCAGTTTATCCGCTTCTTGAACTCATTTTGTTTTCAAAAACATTAAAAAAAATTCGAGTAGAAGGAGAAAATATTATTTAAATAATAGCCTGTTTCTAGGTCAAAAGGCCGGTTCCCTTCCTGTAAGTGGTGAGTGAGTCTTGATGGTGGTGCTCTGTGGCAGTGCACAAACAAAGTCATTTTCTTGTGTAGAAAACAAACCCTACAGCGAGAAATTTGTTGGTATTCTAGAGTCCCTGCTCAACGGTTCTACTGAAAACATTTCTTCCATTTCATCTGAGATCAGGTTAGAAACTCACCCTCAAACGTCCAGGCTGTGGAGCACCACTGCCGAGGCCCTTACATCGGCTTCAAGGGAGCAAGCAGAGAACCGGCTAGGGGAAGAAAAGGACCCTTGGCGCCCGAGAGCAGCCACAGCCCTCCTGGTAACCTCTCTGCAGAACAGAGGTGTTCTTAGGACCCCAAGCCTCTCCCGTGGGCGCAGCTGACAGGACCTCCATCTCACACCCAGTCTGACTGCAGTGTGTTCCCTGTGCCATTTGCTGTAGGAAACAGTACATGGCTAGTACAGAGAATAAATGTTACTGGAGTGCTCAGCCGGAAACGGAACAAGGAGATCTCACCCTGTCTTCCTCAAGGCTCAGGGATCATTTCAGAAGAGGTGGCAGAAGTATTGTCAGAACCAGAGGTTGAGGAGGAACAAAGCTAAACAGTGTCTTCTAGATAACACAGGACAGCTGCACCCATGGACTCCCAGCAGCTGCATAAGATGTGGACAAGATCAAGCCAGTCAACAGTGTAGCGTGGAGGGGGGGGGGGCAAAAGAGCCCCTAGCTAGCCCTAACTAGCTCCTTGGGGAGGGAGAGTCAGTTTTCTTTAAGAGTGTGGCCCCAATAGGTCTATCTTGCTCCAGTGGATGGCTCCACACCCACGAGTACACAAGCAGTACAAATAAGAAGCAGTTAGGCTGTAATAAACAACAGGAGAGGACCTGAAGTTGGGAGGGGATGTGAGGTAGGGGTGGACCTGGGAGGAGCCAGGAGGAGTGACTGTGATCAAAATATACCCTGAAATGTATAAAATTATACACACAAACATATAATGGCTCTAAAGTGTCTAGAGAATCCCCTGTCAAGCACAGAGCTGAGTGTGTGTTTTTCTGACTATAGAAATTGAATAAATTGATTCAGATAGAAGTGGAAAGGCCTTCTGAATCCAGTTGCTGAGGTTAGTATTGATGATAATATGAATATTATAATTAATAATAATAGAACAGATTGGAAGGCCTCCCAGGAAAAATCCATGATAATATTATGGGCTTTTACAGTCATTGTATTTTTAAAAGTTCATACTGAATATGTTATTTTAGATTAAAATTAGGCAGATATATGGAGGTATGTATTTATATACGTGTGTCTGTTTTTGATATTGATGTCCCATACACGAAATCCCAGCAACCCAAGTTTTTTAGGGCATACCAAAGCATTCTTCCCATCCATCACTCAAGCTTTGATAGCGTCATGTGCTCGTGCTATTTTGAAAGCTGCCCCAACAGCACCGCAGGTGGCTCAGGAGACCCCCGAGAAAGCTGCCCTGGAAGGGCAATGGCTTCTTTTTTAATACGTATGAATCCTCTCCTCTACACTTCGTGTACTTTCCCATTTCTGTGTTTGCTTCCAGAAAGGAGAGGGCCAAGAAAGAGCTGAACTTGGTCCAAGGGGAGGTGTTTCTGGCAGGTGTGCGGATTTTAAGACAATAAAAACATGTAGCAAGCAGCAGTCCCCTCGGCTGAGCAGCAGCTGCCTCTCCAGGCTGCCCACTAAAGCCTGCTTTAGAAGCGTTCTTGGCTTCAGAAACGACGCGGACCCGCTTCTGTGTTTCCAGCCATTTGATCTTGTTACTGCTTACCCATCACTGGGGATTCCCGACTACTAAATTAGGAAAGTTTGAAAAGCTCTTCATTTCTACACTGGCTTCTTCAGTGGTGGTAGGCAGCACTCACTGTCTTATCTTAAGCACATCATTTTCCTCAAATAGCTGTGTCAAATAAAAAGGCACATGGATAAAATGGGATCAAGGGAGAAATGTGTCGGCAGTTGCATATCTGGGGAGAAAACAAGTTTTCACTTCAGAGGTGGGAAATTCCGAATTCTCTCCTTTCTGAACTAAACTTAGAACATGTGTAGGTGAGAAAATGGAGTCATTTTTTTCCTTCTTCTTTATCTAGTTAATGTGGTGAGCGCTGCAGTGAACTGAAACTTGACTTCATTTTGATTGCTTTCTTGTAGGTAGGCAATGGATGTTGATGATACTTTAGCCGTACATTTTTATAAGGGTTTTAGGGGCGTTAGGCCATTGTAGCTGGTTTTCTAAGATTTCCTTCATGCTATGTGCACATTTTTGAGCTTCAGACTAGGAGTCTATGAGCCTGCTATGTTCAAGTGTAGATAACTACATGATTGAAACAAATCTCTATTAAAGAAGAATAAAGATGGATGAACACATTTTCCTTCATTTTATTGGGATTTACCAAGTGTTGAAAGTTTAAAAAAAAAAAAAAAAAAGAATCAGAAGCCAATATAGCACAGTAATGGGAGCTAGGCTGGAATAGTTGTTTCAAATCAAAATAAAATAAAAATCCTATTCAATATGCTTCACAAAAATTACCAGGTTGGAGGTTGGAAAGCCAGAGATTTGGGTCTATAGCAGTCTCTCCCCAGCTTTGGACATCAGACTAAGCAGTAACCTCATAACAACTTTCAATCAGTGCTGCTGCTGCTGCTGCTGCTGCTGCTGCTAATGTTTAAGGAAAAATCTTGGGAGTTGGTGTAATTTCATTTGGACAGTGTATTTCATCATTTTCCACAAACTTTTAAGACTGGCTTGAGTTTTTCCAGTCATATCCATAAGGATGCACCAGAAATAACAATATTACCAGTAACTATTTACATTTATACAACTTATTTCACATACTGTCCTTTTCTAGATTCATATCAAGTTAGAGGTACTAAGGTATATATTTTTTATAGGCATGATCCCTTGACTCTTCTGGCACAGGCTAATCTGGGGAAAGACTATTTCTTGCAGCTATAATGTCTTGCTCTTGATGCATCAATATTAGACAGAACTGGGTTGGAACTTGTGTGATAAAGTCAAGGTTGAGACCTGGAAACCAATTAGTTTTGCACTTGAGATATGAGCGAGTCATTGAGAGCACAGATATCCTTGTTCATCTGACTGGAAGCTACATCTAGTTATCCTCAAGGGAAATCTAAGTGTGAATGGTCCAGTATGATCAGTGTTTTGGAACCACAGAAACACACAACAACTAGACTTGCTCCTCCATAGTTTCTCCTTCATGCCACAGGTTTGTAAAAGGTTGGAAGGTTTAAGGGGGAGACATTTTGTTTCCATGACTGCATTTTCTAGGTTATTCATGTTGGGATTTTTATATTACTTAATAAATGTATTTACTGTGTGTATGTGGTGGAAGTGAAGGCAAGCGGATAGCGTGAAGGTCACAGGACAAGCTTTGATGTCAGTTCTAGCCTTCCACTTTGTTTGAGGCCCTGTTGCTGGCCAGTTGTTATGCCAGGCTAGCTGGTTCTTGAGCTTCTGGTGGTCTTCCTGTCTCTGTCTCCCATCATGCTGTGGGAATGATGGCATTATAGACGGTCACTACTATGCCTGGCTTTATGTGGGTTCTGGGGACCTCAACTGGGTCTTCAGGTTGACATGGCAAGTGCTTTGCCTTCTGAGCATCTCCTTAGCACTTATTAGAATTTTAAAATCAAAGTTTGATTATAAAACTTTGCCCTGCTGAGGGATAACTTTCTTTCAAAAATTACTTATCGGTATGCTATGCCCGTAAGTATACACCGGTATCTGTCTAATGTAGGCTAGCTGGCTAGATCTCAGACACGAAATAGTACAACAAAAGGCAGCTCAGATTTGAAATAGGGCACCATTAGATTGGAACTTCAGTGCCCCGGTACCCTACTGATGCTACCTTGAAGAAGGTAAATGATTTATGGGTCTTTGTTTTCCTAGCTATAAATGGGTATATGCTTGATACTGGGGTTTTGCCACAAAGTTGCAGTAGAAGTATCAGCATCTGCTGATCTTTCTTCACATTCTTGTTTTGTTTTAAGCTCTTTTAATTTTTATCACTTTGGGGTTTTAAAGCTTCATTAAATGAAGATGGCCTATGCCAAGTAAGAACTCTGCAGAATTCCTGCCATCCCCGGCAGAGTCAGCTCCACCTCACCTCCTACCCTTGTGGAAACTGCCATGGCAGCCGGCGAGGAGGGGTTTAGCCAGCATTTCTCCCACTTTTCTACCTTGAGTCTTGTGTTGCTCCCTGCTTTCCGTCAGAGGGAGGCTTCTGTGTGACCCAGAACTGCTTCCTCATTGGGGTGGGAAAGCTGGAGAAGGAAGAAGATGAGCTAGGAAGACATACTGTCACAGGCTACTGGCAAGACAGAACTGGACCAGAACTAGACTCTGAACTAGAAGGAGGTAGACTGTTCTCCTTGCATCCGTTCTGCCCTGAACAGCAGACACCACTGAACGTCATCTTCCTGGCCCTTTTATAAAACACACACCAGACACTGTGAGTCTAAATTAAAGATGGAAACTGGATATACAGGAATCCATTCACAGACATGCAAATAAGAGAACTACACCACTCAATTCAGAAGCTGACAAGTTGGGAGTGCATGTGTACATTCTCAGCTAATAGCTATGAATATCAAGAAAATCTGAAATTCAGACAATGGTGGGAAAGGTACTATAGCATGATGCAAATGTGACCCTGATTAACTACGATAACCTCAGGGATCTGCCTTTCAAGACAGACCACTAATACCCTTAGCTATTGATCACCTGACCCAGATTAGGTATTGCTGGAATGGAAATTGCTAAGTGTCTACTGTATTTACCCTGTAATGGATAATTCTGCAGTCTACTTTAATTTACCTTAATTTGCAATTCAATCGGTTATACACTTTCCCCCAAAGTGTTAGTCAATCTATCAAAGGAGGGTGAAGTGTTACCCAGGGTCCCTTCAGAATCTTAAAGCATTATTCATTTTCAAAATAAAACTCAATGCCTTGGTATAAGTCTACATTTCCTTGGCAAGTTTCAAGCTATACATTTGTTGGTTATTGATCCAACTAAAAGCCCGCTTCCTCTTCCTGCATCTAGGCCACCTTACAAAGCAGCCAATTAGTGCACAACTTCCCATAAAGGTAACTATAAATAAATCTTTTTAATGACAATTTGCCTTTCTCCAACTTTATATTTTGTGTATAGTTATCTTTAAAAAGTGTTTTCCCATTTAGTGACCAACATAATCATTCAACACACATGATTGATGACTGATTCAAACTCTTAAAAAGGTTTGCTTTAGGCTATTGTTATCCTTCTATCCGTATGTTTCCCTCTCTCTTTGATCCTTTGGATTACCCAGATTTGTGGTTGCCACTTCCAGCAGCACATACAAGAACAAACTTCTCTGCTCTGTTATTTCCGGTCTCCAGTATTCTAGAAGGCTTTCTAGGGTTTGTGCAACTTATTTTCCCCAAATTCTGTCTCCTTGAAACTCTTGTAGGACAATCACTGGGCTGAACTGTTTGACCTTACAAGTTAATCAGCTACAATGACCTGAGGGGTACTAAAACTTCATTAAAAATGCAAGCTCTGTATGAACCCAGATTACCGTACTTTTTAAAACTTACTTTTGACATTTAAGTTCCCAGTATAGTGTCTGACAAATAGGAAATGTTTCATTGTGAGCCAAGAGCTAAGTGTTTAATAGATGTTAAGGATGGATATGTACACGATAACAGGGTGTTAGATTTACCCACATTCTTTTATGAGAATGATATTAAATTCAGAGCATCTGATTACTGAGATATTTCAGATATGGGGTAAGTCATAACTGTCTGATTCACTACAGATGAGTCTAACAAAATCATTTCCACGAAACAAAATTCCATATAATGTCTGGTCTGTCTACTTAACCAGCATTAGATTATTCTAGCAGACATTTTGAAGCTTGGGTATCCCACATTTGATTTGTTTTTATGATCAAATATAACAAAACTTCCTTGCCATGATATTGGAGATGGAGAATGCTTTTAATCACAAAGACTTTCAAACCTTCCAAGGTGAGTCTACCCACCAGACTATGAATTCACTGGATAAGATCACTCCTGGTCTGGTAAGCTTGTCATTTTCTGATCTTTCATATCCATCTTTTAGTTTTATTCTGATTTGTTTGGAAGACTTATTTGCTCCCCTCTGGCACTGTGAAAGAACTCATCCATTATAGCAGGTTGATATCTTTTTGTCATAGACTCATAGGACTGAAATAACACTTGGCTATTCATAGAATCCCAGAACTGGAAGGAGACGGTATACACAGACTACCTAGTCTATATCCTTTAGTGGGAAATCAATGTGCTTTAAGAATGAGCCTAAGCTGTTTTTCTATGCACATCCCTAAGTTTCTCAGTTATCTAGAGTTGTTGTTGAGCACATCTGTCTTACGGAGGATGCTTCCTCCACATTACAATAGCGCTTTGGTGATATTGCAGTAACGTACATGTACAGGATTGGGAATAGCCAGCTGAGAAGAGGATGGACTAAGAAGAAAACAAAATCTCAGAAAAAATGAAAACACTTTAAAGCAAAATTGTATTTTTTTTTTCTGAATTGGGAGGAAAATCGAAATATCAAAATCTCTATCTTGGTAAGATGTTAAACCAAAGTCAGTTGCACATGCAGTGGTGTCTAGCTGGTGAGTGGCACATGCAATGCCCAAGTCACAGAATCCTCTCAAAAGACCACCAGGGAGGCCAAATTTGATGCAGTCACACAAGGATCTTTATTTGCAAGCTTGAGCTCGGACCACAGCCCAACACGCTGACTCAGCAGGTGGAGGGATAGTGGCCCCAAGTGAAGGGGGAAGGAACCTCTTATAGGTTTGAGACAAAGGGAGAAGGCGAACTGTGGTGTTACATTCTGGTTGGTCACGAAAACCCACGTGCACCAAGCATATTTTGAGCTGATTGGTTACAAAGGCTACATATACCCAAAATGGGTTATAGGAGGCTTGGGGTTTCTCATTGGTGGGTTCTATCCTCAGGGTAAAGGAATGTACTGACTGTCAGTCAAGCTCACTGCAGGGTCCTGCTTTTCTTAACATGCGAGGGCTTGTTCCCTTTCCCTCAGCCCCTGTAGCCAGAGGCTTGCAACAGCTTGAATTAGGCAAAATGGAGAAGTTAGCCTCTAGCCTTAAGATGGAATACAACTTAAAACGGAGTCACTCTAGTCCATTCCCCACAGCACACAAGCTCATCAGCCACTATTTCAGCAGGCAGAGGCAGCACCTTCCCAGGGGAAGTGAAGCACAGCTGTGTAGAGCCAAAATGAGGATGCATTCCACAGGCTGCCAAAGTAGAATGCCAGCCAGAGCACACAGGGCGTCCTATGGGTGGTCATTTACTGTCAAATTTTAAAAACCACAAGTGCTTTCCAAGGTTTTTATGTTTATTTTCCCCAAATAGTTTTTATTTTATGTGTATGAGTGTTTTGCCTGCATGTATGTAAATACATCACGTGCATGCAGTACCCACAAAGGCCAGAAGAGGGTAGCAACATTGAGTCTTCTGGAACTGAAGTTATAAATGGTTGATAGCCATCAGGTGTGTGCTAGAAACTGAACCTGGGTCTTTTGGAAGGGTAGTCAGTACTCTTAATCACTGAGCCATCTCTCTAGCCCCAAGTTTTCCAAGGTTTACATGTTTCCAAGTACCACAGACTTGGCTTTCATTCTACTCTGTTCTTCATATAGGATATTCTTTCAGGCCACTGGGTTATTTTGCTTTGGAGAGAAATATTTCTTAAATATTATAATGGAAGTCAGGGGGAAATAGACTATAATATTACAGGAATTTTTATTGGTTGATTATTATAGCAAATCCATAAATCTAGGAGCACCTGCAGTTCAGCTCTGTGATTGGTCTTCATAAGGATTTCACTGACTGTCAGTGTCTTCATTTTTCTTCTAACAGCAGCCTTGCTCTGTATATATGCATACATAACAGTTCTTTAAGGGAATGAGAAATGTTTCGAAGGGTCTTTTTACGAATCAAATAAGCAGCTGCAAATGGGGAAATAACCATTCTGACTCTGTTTGGGAAACAGCTCTGATCACTCCGGGCATTCAGCAAGCACACAGGGAACTTATTTAGAACAGCTCTGAATACACCCTGAGCAGCAGCCCTGAGCTAATCCAGCTGATTGTACTCCTGGCAGCTCTTTTTGGATTGCTAACACTTTGCAGCTGTAAAAACAAAACAAAAACACCCTTGAAATAAGTTAGGTTCATATATGAAAAGCACAGCTGGGATGTTCCCCAGAGTCAGCCACATATCTATGATGCTGGTTTTTAGTGGTATTTTGCAAAGGGGAACGACCAGAGCTATCTATGAAGATAAGGTAGAGCTTCAACAAGGACTCCTTTACACACACACTTCTCTGCCCCCACTCTCTGGCATCATCTTACTGAGTTTGCATAGAAACTGCTGTTAGAAATACCAGTTTTGGCTGAGTCCACACAAAACTAAGTAGAGAAAAAACAATTTTTGGAGGCTGAAGATATCAAGGGATCTGGAGGACTCTGAGCATGAAAGGTTTTTCTGTTTTCACTATGGAGCTGTTTGGGGGTATTATTTTCTATGCTCACATGGTTTTTGTGGGATCACGTAGAAGTCAAGGAAGTCAAATTACATGGCCAACTTTTTTAGTGTACTGGAACTAAGGTTTTCCTGAAAAACTTTCAATCCATGTCCAGTTCACCTACAACACTTTAAAAATCAAATATTTGATTGGCTTTTGTTTGCAGTTTTCCTCACTATGTGACATGTGAATGTTTTGTCATGTCAAAAAACTTCATACAGCTCCTTGAGGTTGGGGTCCACCTCCTCTCACATGCATGGCCTCCTCACACAAATCCTTAGAGCATCACAGTTTTTAATTCTTCGGGATTCCCCTTAACCTTCATGCGGAGTGATCTAACTTGCACCTGATTCGTGTTTCCTGTTCCATCTTCTCTCTTCCAATCTATTCTAGCAACTTTCTTCTCCATCAATAATAAATGTTTTGCTCTCTGGACAGTCAAAATTTACGCACCCTTCTCTGGTTCTATGTAAACCTTTCCTTGGTCCGGGGGGCACTCTAGATTCTGCCTCAGATGACCGGGACGCTCTATTTATCCTACTTTTTCTTCCTGTAGATTGCGGTCTTTTCAAGCGTTCTTCACCTCCCTCAAGGCAGCCTTAGTACTATTTTTTTCTAGCTCTCTCCAAAGACAGTGTGAATCAGTCTAGTGTAAGATTGATCATATTGCCTTTCAATGAGATAGAATGCTCCCAGGGGCCAGAGCCTTTTCATTCTGGACTCTGAAAGTGATATACAGACACTGACCAGTGAAGATTGCAGCTACACATCTATCCTGCTCCTCTGAATGGTCTGTACTGGCTGAGTGCAGTCCACCTGGCTACTCACCAAAGACTCACTCACCATTTGCTGAATGCCTGAAAGAACCAACTGCTGGAAGAATGAGTGATTGGACAGACATGTGGCCATTTTCCTAGTCTGAATTCATGAAAAAACACAGGAACTCCTGGTGTCAAGGGATGCCTTGCTAACTTTGATACGCTGTCTCATTGAGAGATCATTCACCATAGAAACTTGGAAATAAAGTTTCTTGATGATTTTTTTTCGGATCCCATTAAAGGAGATCTTTCAAAGCTACAGGCAAATCTCATTTATATGTGGGTAGATTCTCTGAATTATGATTTATTCACAAAACCATGTTTTAAAGTTCTTACTAAGAATTAGCACCTACTCTAAATTAATTAAGTGTTCACAGTATGGCTTCATTACAGGGTTTGAAGTGTTTTGAATTCCCAGAGCACAAGACACATCCATATTCAAATGTAAAAGTGCAAAAAAAAAAAAAAAAAAACCCACACACATAACAGAGCTAAATATAAAGGTTTTTTTAGATCATGTCGCTAGTCATCTCTTGTGTGGAAAGAGGCCTTTAGAATCTCTGAAGTGGGTTCCCATGGTCCCCTTTCACAGATGTGAACACAGACACTGACAGGAGCAGATTTCCCTACAACTCTGCTAGGACAGAGGACCCAGATGCACTGTCTCCTGAACTAGACGAGGACTCAGGTTCTGTGTCTATCATCTCTTTGACTCTTTATTACAACTGTATCTGCTTCAACAACACCAAGCATACATAATCCAGAGATGCATTTTCTTCTTTCCTTTTTCATCTATTTATTTCCTAGATATACCACCGAGTTAGGCATTAAATGGTGAATGTCTCTATATTAGAGGCAGTTAAATATCATGGGTTTTTTTTGAGGGGGGGGGTGTAGTTTGTTTTTGTTTTGTGAGACAGTGTCTCCCTGAAGCCCCAGTTGGCTGTTTATGCCAGGCTGACCTTCACCTCCTGAGTGCTGGGATTAAAGGTATATGCTACCATGCCTGACTAAAATTGCATTATTTTAACATTATAAATCTTTCAAGTAAGCCCATTTCTTTTGAGAATAAATTTACAATGTTTTAATTGTCACTGAGGTATGTGGTTGTTGGTGACAAAGTTGTAAGCAGATTCAAGAAGGATTTCCATGACGGTTCCAAGTGATGACAAGCACATTACAATACACCTCTGGAATAAAACTTTTATATTTAAACTATCAGGATTAACAAAAACTCAGCATGAAAAATCCCCTTTGCAATGTGCTTTCTAACACCTTGTCCAAGAGAGGCATGGTGCTGAATTTCCCTGAGGCTGAAGCTGCAGATCATTTTCAGTATGAAGGTTTATCTCAGGAGTCTTAGCTTAATGTCCCTTAGCCTAGTCCCATCCCAGAAGCTTTTGGTAGATCTACTGGACAGCTACATGAATTTCTTTTTTTTCTTTCTTTGGGTTCCCATCCTTTGTATGACTGTTGAAGGTCTGTGCTTTCATAGACCTTTCCTCCTTGTCATATAATTAATCTTTCTAAGCTTTATTTTTCTGCTATTCCCTGTCATCAATGTGTTGACACACAAATAACATTTTTATGTAGATTCTATGACAACTGGACAACTCTGAAAAAGCGACTCATGATTAAGCTCAGTAAGAAGGAACTTACCATGGGGATATCAGTGTTGTTTCCAGCAGTGCCCCTCCACCTCCCCCAAAGGGATTTGATGGAATCACTACTGCGTTGCTGACAAACTCTCCCATGGACCAGCGGGTTCTGCTCTCATACTTCATTCAAGTTTGTGAGGCTCTCTTTGCTGTCATGGTTTGGACCTTTAATGTCCAACGAAAGCCACGTGCTAATGATGTGATGTCCAGCTGGGTGCAGCTGGTAGATGGCTTTAGGAGGTGGGAGGCTAGCTGGAGAAAGTAGATTACTGGACATGGCCCTTGAAGACTAGGGGGATCTTTTCTCTTTGGCTTCCTCACTCGTTTGCTGCAATGCATACTGAAAGGCAACAGAGTCAATCAATCACTGATTGAGAGCGTAAACCAGGGTCCAAACACACTTTCTCTTTAGGCTCTTGGTCTCACGTAGTTCCTCAGTGAGAAAGTGTGAGCACATCTGGTAGGCTGCTGGCTTTCTTTTTCAAAGTTTTTATTTTCCAAATTTTATATTGGGCTTTATTTGAATTTTTAAACTCAGATATCTTTAAATTGTTTGGGGGCTCTGCTAAGCCTCAATTTGCCTCAGTCCTCTGAGAAGTGGAGGGTCAGACGAGGCTCATTATCCTGCTATATCCCTCCTAAAATTTTGGAAACTGCTGTTTAATATTTATTCATTTACTGATTTATTGGAGCTGAGCTGGTAGTCTGCCACTGTGTAAATCCTTTACTGTGGGCCTGTTATGGGCAGTTTCTATGAGAATCTATCAGTCAAGTTCTCTTCTCATTGTTTGTATTATGAAAGTAATTTTTTTCTCTCTTTCTGAATATGAAATTATTTGTATTGTGATTTTCTAAATTATGCATGACTTCCAAAATAGTGCAGAAGTCAGAACCCCTGGTTCTGTTTGCTGTTCTAAGAGAATCACTCACTCTGCTTTTCGGTGATGCTTGTTACACCATCAGAGGCCTATCTGATCTATGCACCTATATTCTAATAGATGCACCATAACTAAATGCTATCGTGTGTTGTTTTCTAAATGTCTCACAAAGAATGACTGAGATAAGGAGCATGAGGCCATCGTTCAGGTGATCAGCCATGACTTGTCTGGACTGGCCGGATTTCTTGTTTCCTTCATCTTTCCAGATGCCTCTTATAACTTCTTTTTTTTTTGACCAAAATGATATTGGATATTTTGAATTCTAGTGTTACTGATCTAAATTGCTCTGGATGGCCAGATACTATTAGATATGAAATATCTGATTTTATGTTTTGTCCTTTGTTGCATTTCTCAGTGTTCATACTCCATACTTATCTTAGAAGAGACACCTCAGAATCAACAGTGAGATTTCCACATGAAAACATGGGGATCATTATTTATTTGTAGATACTTATATGGTCTAAGTCTGGAAACTGGTTCATAATATGACAGATAGATGCTGAATTTACATTGGCTAAGGAAGAAAGTGAGATTCTTAACACACCTCATGGTCAGGACTAAAATCCTTTTGTATTGTCCTTTTTAAAAATTGCATCCCTTCCCAATACTTAAAACAATCCTTATGACCTCCTGGAAGTCAAAAGTAATCATTACTTCTATATTCCCCTAACTACCACAAAATCATATTCCTAGTCAGTTCTAGACAAAATGTGGTATTGAACTGAAACAAACAGGTTTGTCCACTTTGGACATTAGACATTCAAATAATGGTGCCATTTGAAATTTTGGTGAATATTTTAAAGCACAATTCAAACCATTTTAGTACTTACCAATCAAATCAAATCCAAACATTCTGGTGTGACCTTCAAAGCTCCTTATGACCTTGTACCTAGCCAATTTTTTTTTTTTGCCTCTCAGTCAACTATTCCCCAAGAAGCCAATACAAGCTGACTACTTGTGGTACAGGCCTAAATGGCTGGACCTCTCAGTCTACTGTTTTTCCTTATTTACATATCCACTCACCTTTGCATATCAGGGGAATCTAATTGACCTTTCAATGCCTCTTTCGCGGGGCTCCCCTTTACTCTCTCTAGCCACCCACCTTCTTTATTCCTTATGCACTGGAAAGGACAGGATCTCTTCCTCCTCATACTTATGTCTCATTCTAAGGAACACACTGGTATTGGGCAGCTGTCTGAACTCCTTCTAGGTAGTCACCTATCACACTGCTTACTCTCTTGAGGAATCAAGCTGTCATGCATAGTAGGTGCATCCAAAGTATTTATTGAACTGCTATTAGAATGAATTTCTAGAGTCAATACTCTCTAGACCACGATTCCATTTTGGAGACAAGGCCTAGGAGTTAGCAGCAAAGACTTGGAATTGGACTCAGTCCATATTCACCTTTGCCTCTTCTTACACATGAGCCTTGAGAGTTATTTCTCATCTAGCTCCATATTCCTAACTGTGAAATGCGGTAGCTATTGTAGCTACCTGGGAAGATTTAGAATTTAATGAGTCACACATACAAAGCATGGAATCTATGACACAGAAAGCATCATAAAAGCATCAGCTTAAACCCTCAAAACAGTTTCCTCAGATCTTATCACTATTGAAAGGCCCTGTCCTGTGATCTCACTGATTTTTGTCACATTATTTCTCCTCACCCTCCATCTTGAATTATCTGCTGTTGAATGAATTTCTCCCAGTGCTCTTCTTTTATTAAGTCCATTTCTAGTTTTCCTGAACTTGATGTTACAAATGTTACTATGCATAGGCCAATGTTCAGATACAAAGATGAAAGTGGCAGGTATGTAATATGCACATGATGAACAGACTTTCCATCCGTGGGGCAGAAGATGTGGGAGATGTAATAGCACAGTAGATGCAGGTTTGTAAACGTTATGTGTGCAAACGTGTGTGCAGGTCACGGAGAGCGAGTAGAGCAACAATTCATGTTGGGTAAAGAAATGAATACTTTTATGTGGGAAACCTGTACTCACAAATATCCATAAAGTATTAAATGATCTCTTCAATAGTGAAATATTGGGAGCTAGAGGTGGGGCTGAGTGGTCAAACACTTGCCTAGCAGGCATGGGCACCTGGCTCAATCCCTACTATGGCAAAAATGGCCCTACTGCCAGCTGCAATATCCCACTGACAGAACAAGTTACATTTAAATGTCAGCATATTAGCCTAATATTTACTATGGCTCAATAGCACAATTTTCATTAAAAATAAGTATAATAATTACTAGCATTATTACTTTTAGAGAATAGTCATTTTGGCTTAAATGTATTTTTGACCTATGGACACACATCTTTCCAAATTTTCCTGATTATTTGTCTCTCTCCCAGGTAACTCGCACTCTGGCACCCTGGCAACTTGATTTCCTCAAAACTGGCTTCCTTTATGACACTACATGATGTCTCTACATCTTTGTACTTCATTTAAAGTTAACATAAAGTTGAAACATTTCCTGGTGAAAACTTTCAAAGTGCTTTCTTTAGTTACAACTGTGCAAAAATCTTGCCATTTTGAGTTCTGAGACCAGCACCCAATGGGAGTTGTTACGGCGCATTCAGGTATGGCAGCACCAGTTTGGACTTCCATGTTAGACTTAGCAGACAGATCTCATTCATTCTGCATCCACTTAGGAAGTCATAAAGCATCTCTTGGCAACTGACCCCTACCTTCCCACAGACAGAACATAATGGTCAGATGCTGGCAACGTCAGGAGTGAAGGTACGGAAGATGTCATACCCAGCCCTCCAGGAGCAACCCACCCCTCAGACCCTGGCACACTGACCTAAACTTTGTCTTCAGTTTCTCTCTCCCCCATCCCCAGCAGAGGGTGAATCTGTACTATTTTAATCTTTAAAGAAAATGGACAGGTAAAAACAGCTGACACTGGCTATTGTATTCTCTCCAATATTGGAAAAGATCAAATAGCCATGATAGTGACTTAATAATCTCTATGACACATTTCACAGATAAACACTATATTCAATTTGTCATTGCTATGCCTATGCTTAAGGCTCTTAAATTAAAAAAAAAAAAAGTTTCCAAAAGAGCCAAGGTTGCTTCTCAGTCACCTTCCAATGCTATCTTTTTTTTTTTTCCTATTGAGGAAATTCACTGATATCTGATATGCACAGATAGGGTCTTTTGTTTGTTTGTTTGTTTGTTTGAGACAGAGCCTCATATAGCACAGGCTAGCCTCACATTCTCTACCTAGCTGAGGATAACCCTAAACTCCTCATCCTCCCTTCTTTTCCTTCCAAGGGTGAGAATTACAAGCTACCATTCCAGCTTTATACTCTGACCAGATTTGTGTTTTGCATTTGAATATTTAAAGGCAACTCATTATTGAATTTCTTATCCACAGATTAGTGCAGGAGAAGAGGGAAACATTATTTCAGGTATAAAAATTTTTAGATGCCAAGGATGTCACAATTTTATTGTAGTCATTCTATGGGTTCTCCTGGTGGCACTTACAATGTTAATAGCAGGTGAGAACATTTTTTTCTATTTTAATTGCAAATGTGATATCTAGATCTGCTGAGATTTTAGGGGTAGTGTTCTCATCAACATCATCATCATCCACATTATCAGAGATTGTTGTCAGATGACAAAATCATGATGAAAGAGTACTGAGCAATGGCATCTTGTGATTGTATCCATGCCAACTGAAGCAGCAATGAGAACATGAAACTGTACATATGACGAACTTTCTGGTATTCAGCCCTCTTGAAATTCGGAGTGTTCAGCCTAACAGAAGATTTCAGTGACAATGAGACAGTCAAGTTTTCAAGGCATATTCAACTTTTCCTTCTTGCTTCATCTATTATAGATAGCCTTGAAGCATGAAGCACATATCTACACAGGATTGCTACTAGATGTTGTGGAATGAGCCAGGAGGAGAATCCAGCAAGAATCCATGCAAACACTGACCAGTCAATTAAATAAGTAGACTCTTCTAACAATTTGAACTGAGAGACATGGAAAGACAAGGCAAGGTTTATCTCTGACATTTGAGGATACTGAGGCCTTGGAAGAGATCCATATAAGTAACAGCGACAGGGAGCTGGCACTAATAGCTTTAATGTAAAACCAGCGTGTAGCACGAATAGAGCAAATTACAGCAGAGATGAATGATGGTGAAAACCTAGAAGAAAAGGGAGGGAGAGACAAAGCAGTTCCAGGAAAATCAGAGGTACTTCAGAAAATTGAATTTCTGAGATTTTAATTAACATCTTTATTCAGTGAGCATTGCAGTTTTTTTTTTTCTTTTATAGTGATTGTGGTGGGGGAGAATTCTTCAAAACTAAACAGACAACAGTCAATTAAAAAAACATAATCTTTGAAGGATTAAAGTCTGTTCATGCCCATTACAGGTATATTTTCTGGCTGGGATTTGATTACACATTGACCATTAGGGAAAGTTCTTTAGGATCTTGTCATGGCTTAAGTTGCTGTATGCCATGAAGAGAGAGGCAGAGATCAAATGTTGCTATGTACCATGTGGAGACAAGGAACATAAAGGCATGGAGCCATTCTAGAATACCTCCTCCCCTCCACACACACAAAGAACAGTGTGCAGCAACTTGGTATCCTGTTGGGGATTTGTTAGGAAACTGAACAAATAACAGTGGGAGGTGGTTGTGGAGGAAGGGAACGCAGGCAGGAACCAGAACATTTTCTCTTTGATTTCCTGTACTGCATGCTGTCCCAACACTGGTCCATAGAGATGAGTCTGAGTATAGGCTTACTGGTCCCATTTTCATAACAACTACAGAGGAGGCAGTGCCACATTATCTGATTCATTTATCTAGAAGGAGATAATCACAGATGCTTATCCATTTGCTTGCAAATATATGCAATGATACAAAGTGCTCCTTAAAATAGCATCTGCCAAATGTGCAGTTCCTTTCTAATACCTGGTAATTTTGGTCAAAATTATGCTATGGAATCCAGTGTGTGTGGCCATGTAATGAAAAGCCAAACATAATTTGTCTATGCATTTAGAGACCACAGGGCAGAAGTGAGGTTATGGTGAAGACTTCCTGTTTAAATCTTAGTTTACTTTGTACTTAAAATCACAATTCTAATGCCAGGCTGATATTTTGTGCATATAATTATAAGGCCTTTATTTGTTACATGTATATTTATAGTAAATTGACAATATGTAGTTTCTTCTCTAGAGTCTAATTTATAGGAAACTTTTCTCACACATATTAACAACACTTACCTTTGGCCTATTTTTAATTTTACTTAGACTTTGTTTGGCAAGTTGAATAGATTATCATGAATCATTTTTCTTTATCTTATTTCTTGTTGTAAACATTTTAATTTATAAATACAAATAGTAAAGTAATTATGTTACTAACAATGAATAACTGCTGAATAGTTTACATCAGCCAGTGCAGGTAAATAGACATTCAGGAAAAAGACTGCATTTCCCAGCCTCCCCTGCAGCTAGATGTGGCCTTGTTCTAGCTAAGAGAAATGAGAAAACATGATATGCCAGACAGACATCCGGTAGCAGCCAAAAAGGAGGGAATCTTCCCTTCCCTCATCCTGGTCCATGGTGATGTGTCCTTTGTGATCATATGTAAGGAGAATACCAAATATAAAAAAATAGTCTTTTATCTCACAATTACAGATAAAGATTAAAATGTAGTTCTTCCTAAGTTTTGGCCAGCTACCTGGGATACGGAGAAATGAACTAATATAGAAAACACTGCTGGTAAACAGTCTACAGACAAACACTCTTCATTAAAATTATCTTGCCAGAAGTATTAGGCAAGGTGCCCTTAAAAAGCATGGGGTGTTAAGAAAGATCTAGATGTGTGTGGGGGTGCTGCCTCTTGGGAATTCTCTCATTTTGCATAGGCATTTAGGATGTCTCTAAAGACAGTGAACTAAGTGAAGAGGGTGCTGGGACATTGGTCTCATTCAGATGAAAACCAGTGCAGTGTCCACCTTCCATTTTAAAACACTGCCTGGGGCTTTTACCTGCAGGTGCCTTGTAGTTTCCTGAGTTTCCTTCTGAATGCACTCAAGCATGAGGAGTACAAGTCGCAATCTTCCGACCCCATGTCTGGTTGGCAATAAAATAATGCTACCTTTTGCCAGCTAGGAAATAGTTACCCCTAGAGCACAACAACCCTCGTTGTTGAAGTAATACTAGAAAGCTGGTCTTACAATAACAACAACAAAAATCCTGCTCTATGACACTGACATGCAATACCTTGCAATCTGCAGGGGATTTTCCTACCTGCTGGGGGTTATAGACCGTGGAAAACAGCTGTTAGCAGTTTCAACAGTGGACTATTTTACAAAAATTTTCATGAAAAAAAAAAAAACCCCACATGCATTTCGAGTATTTGTTATTTTTCCTTTTCTTCGGGAGGCATCTAAGAAAGAATGTAAATTCTGTCTCCTCTCCCCAATTGCTCAAAACGCCCTGAAGGGGATAAATGTGGTGAGAAAATAAAGTAAAAGGCTGTGAGTTTTATAAGATTGGAACACAAAATTGTCTTCCTTATTTTGCGCTGTGAGTTCAATCAAACACGGCTTTTTTTTTTAAAGAAAGGAAACCCAAACACAGAAGACACACAGCTACAAGAATCCCTTTTGTCAATCGCTTTCATAGGGAAGTCTTTGAGACTCCAGCTTTTTATTCTTCCTTGGAATTAGGACTGTAACAAGCTGCAGAACAATCTACATGTGGTAACAAAATATTTTTTTAACTTTCTTAAAAATTATTTTGGTGTTTAGACACAATTTTTGGTCAAAATATACTTTCCTAAACAAACACCGAAGATATTCATACATTTTTAAAGCACTTTGCAACATAAATAAAACATTTGTTCTTTTCAATTTTCTTTTTAGCAGATGTGCAGATTTAGGATGTCACTGCTAGCTTGAAAGAACATTTTTTTTTTTTTTGAAGGAATTATTTTGCCTGTTTTCTCCTCGTTCTGGGAAAAGCGCAGTCATTCTGGTTCAAGCCCACTTTGCGCTTATCCAGCTGAAAATGTCCGCATAACATTCCTTCCCTAGGGTAATTCCTGTCAAGGGCCAGTTGGTTTGTCAAGTCCTAAGGGAATGAAAACACAAAGGCTGATCTGGTTAAGAATTGTGGGTTCTATTTGTTGCCAAACCTCACTACTAGGAGAAACCAAACCAACAAGGAGAAAGTGTTCCTGGCAGGCCAGGGCAGCTGGGTGCCACTCCTGCTGTGAGGATACTCATGTGTGGATTACAGATTCAAAAGTACAGTATTCACCAAGTTCTGAGAACGACTGCTAATTCTTAACCCCTACCCTGAGCTCTGTTAGACAATCAGGCACGGCGAGTTCTGTCCCTGTGGAGGACTGTTGATGACATCCAGGCTCCAGTGGGCTTTCTCTTCATGGCTTACCTCCAGACCAGTTTGCCAACAATTGCTTAGAGGAAGATTTTTCAGAGAGGTTGCTTGTGTTTGAATTCTGTTACTGTAACAGATACCTGAGATAATCCATTTATTTAGGAAAAAGGTTCATTTGCACAATTGGCTGGCCTTGTTGCTTTTGGGCTTGAGGTAGAACATGGTCAGAGGAAGCACACGAGGAACAAACTCACTCACTGCAGGACCAGGAAGTGAAAAAGAGGAGGACCAAAGGGTCATGTTTTCAGTCTCCTTTGAGAACATGCTCCAGGAACCTAGAACCTCCCACTGGACCTCACTTTTTAACATCTCTGCCACCCCCAACACCACCAGACTGGAGATCAAGTCTAGCACACAGGTCTGTGAGGAGCATTCCAGGCCCAGGTGTACCCTTAGCCCTCAAGAAGCTCCCTCGCCACAGCTTTCTCTCTTAATTATAATGCGTGAAAGCTTTGTAAAAGACAAGCCATTCTAAGAAAGATGGACACAGACCTGAAAAGATTGGAGGGAAATAGATACGGGGCTGGTTGAGGAACAGTCTCCCTGGAATGGTGCCCCAGGAAGCAACCGCAATGGGAGTGAGGGATGGAGGCCCATACATGGGCGGTGAAATATCAAGGACCAGCCCTGTGAAAGCCCCAATCCCAGGGCAGGAACCCAGAGCCTCTCCTGCTGCAGCATCCCTCAACTGACCGAAGGGGAGCATGTGTTATCTAAGGGGCCTCCCCCGTGAATGCAGAAAGCACCCCCTCCCCACTGCAATTCTTTTTCATCTCTATGGCTTTGTTTACCTCCTATCTCAGCCTAGGTGGCACCAGGAGTTGCTAATCTAAATCGATATCCCCAAAAGATTCTGTGTTTCTGCTCCTCTGAGTGGAAACTGAAGCTTCCTGGTCAGAGTTATTGGACTTTGTGAAGCCAGAGCTCCAAGGGAATTTCACGTTGGGCTCCAGCTAATCCAGGGGCTCTTTCTTAGCCTTTCATTCTTTCATTCTTTCTAGCAGTCATTCTTTAGAAGAGAGGCCACTTACTAAAATGTTCAGGACAGTTTTCAACCAGCAATCTTTGAGGGATGGGTATAAAAATTCCACTCTGAAAAGCAGGATTGAGCAAAAGAGCAAAGGGGGACCGGAACAATGTGTGGAAGGTAGACGGTGGGTGTGTTTCCCAGTGCTGGAGAAGCTGAAGCCCACAGGAGGAGGGTCCACAGGCACTCTTCATCCAACCAAACCTGCAGTGTGGTTCCAATCCTGGCTTAGTCAGGCACCTCTGCTGTGCCTTCTAAGACACGAAAGGACCTGGCTGTTTGCATAAAAGCCTGGTATCTTAGACTACAGACAATTGGAAATTCCTAAGTTTTGCTATCTTTACAGCAATGGTCTTTTATCTTCCCTATCTATTTAAATAATTGTTTTTCTTTGATCTTCAACCTGATCACCTATTATACAACCAAGGAAGGAGAGGAGAGGAGGGAGGGAGAGAGGGAGAGAGGGAGAGAGAGAGCGAGCGCAAATGGGAACCCTCAAATGAGTCAAATAGGAAACACTGAATGCCAAAAGATCAGAAGCAGAGAGGGGCTGTTTCCACTTAGCCTATCTTTAAGAAGAAAGCAGCCTATGGGGATACTCAGAAAGCCAAGGATCTTCCTAAATTTGGTCTATTACTTTTTGTGAGAAAATCTTTTATCATCTCGTTCATGTGCCCCACCCGCATCACTGGGTAACAAGACAGCAACACCTCTTGAGACTGCAGTCTCAAGAGAGGCCCCAACCTGGAGTGCCTTGAAGTAGTTCAGAAAAGCAATTATTAAGCAGTATATTTCAAAAGCCTGGGCACAGTTCATCTACTCGAGAAGGTACATTTCCTTATTTCCTCCAAGATGCAGTTAATTCTGGACCCAAGACTTCCCTCCAGTAATGAAAATCTTGATACTGTAGTACTTTCTCCTTCTAACTAATTAGGTTTCCAAATGATCACCTCCCTTTTGGGTCTGACTTGGTATTAAGTCGTTTATAATTAGGCATAAACTACGGCAAGTTTCTATTTGTCTATGATTTACCCATGGTATCAGGCATCTTTAGGAAAGTAAGCCCTTTATATTTCTTTTATCAACAGAAACCTCATTAATTTGTTGTGGGTTTTTTTTTTCTCTGATAAGGCTCAAATTATTACCAAGGTAACCTCAGAGTAAGTTTCAATGAGCAGAGTCTCACAGGGATGGTGCACAGGCAAGTGGAAACAAGGGCCCAGCCACCTGCTCAGAAAGCCTTCTGTTCATCCTCCTGCACAATTCACAGTCTCCTGGGGAAACAAGGATTAGGCGGAGCATGTTAATTCAGTATTGAATAAAGTGGCTTAAATCTTGGGGTTGTTCCATCTGTACCTAGATGCAGTGGCGTTCACCATGCATGCAGCCCTCTCGTCAGCGACGAGGCCTAAAACTGTCACTAAACTATATGCTGAAACCAGCTTGCATCGGCGGCAACAGATTTTATGATAGATCCTACACTGAAGCTGGGACCATAATTTGCATCTGCCCCACGCCCCCTGCCTCTCCTTGATAAAAGTCAGGAGAAAGGTGTGTTTGTATTCTGCTATCCTGTGCCCCAGGTGTTTAACACGCTCATAGGCCAAATGAAGCTGCTTTGTTATCTCCTAGTTTCCAGAAATCCTCAGCTCTGATAATGTGCCACTGGAGTTCTGAGTTACCACATAATGATGTAATGGCTTGCGGGGCACAGAGAAGCTACAGCCATCCAAATGAATTGACATGATTTCCTGCGGAGGAAGCAATTTGAAAATAACAGGCAGAAATTCTTTTGCACTTAGAAGAGATGGCAGTCATATGGGGTGTATGTCTGGGAGTGTTCTGAGGATACGGAAGAGAGAGAATACTCACAAAACCCAGCTTCTCTACCTTCTAGGAGCATACTAGGAGCTGGCTGGTGGAGTAAATGGCCAGCCTCACCAGGCCTTCCCGTTTAAAGGTGGGTGTCACATCAAGAGTCTTCCAAAACAGGGAGGCTGAGATAGAAAGAGGTCAGCCTGGGCTACATGTTAAGACCATGTCACAGAACCAAACCAAACCAACAAAATCTAAAGAAAACAGCTCCACAAGAAGAAAATGCTGTTTTAACTTCTTGTCTGCAGAGGCTTCTCTCTCCTTGGAACCTAACTGCTTATTAACTTTTACGCCCACCCGTATGGCTCCTTCTCGGCCTTCCAGCCACAGTGTGGCTTCCACTGGGGAGCTCTCACTGGAGAGCCAAGAATTCGGAGGAATCCTCTCTGAGTGCTTTCTCAACAACCTTCCCACTTCCTGCACACAGGTCCTTCCACTTCCCAGGCGCTCCCTGGAGCTGGCAGGTCCTTTACTGCTTCTTCTGCCCCTAGAGGCCTTCCCAGTGCCTGGCATGGAGGGGTGCTCAACCAGGACTTATTGAATGAATATTGGAAGACCTCCACATGGGGGCTGCACTTTGCTGTTGAAGTTTATTGTCTGGGTTTTTCTCTTTAAGCCCAGACAGATGGCTGCAAGCTCTTTCTATTAGACTTACAGTTTGGGGCATAGATTCTTTGTTGATATTGCATTGGCTCTTAGGATTCTGCCATCCCAGGTAGGCTCTGGGCACTTGTGCCCTCTGGCTTTTGGCTGGAGTCTTTGAACATGGAGCTCCAGGAGAGGTTTGATGTGGGAGGAATGTGAGATGGTGTAGTATACTATGCCTGCCCCCCCAGGAGGGGGCCCTGACCTTCTGTTGGAAATCCATGGTTCTTTTGAAATGTCTACAGCTGTGGCTCCACGGGGAGCCTCCTTCCATGGAGCTCTTGAGGTTGTAAGGGCTCCTTCCATTGCTGGGCAAGCTTGACTTCATCATCCCCATTGGTTTCCCTTAACCAGCACATAGATTTTAAAGGTCTATTTGTTAACTAAGTCTCCCTAAAAACATGACTAGAGAATTGTCATGCTTCTTTTACAAACCCCCATCTCACGTGTTTCCCTTCTCCATGTCTGTCCATGTGTTACCACCAGGAACTGTGGGGAAAGAGAGACCAGCTGAACACTGCCGCGCTTCCCCTCCCCACAGATGGTGGGCTTCTGTTTACTGACGGTTCCGTCTGAAGATTCCTTAGCGCCTTTTTTCCCCACAGGAACTAAAGCATCAGGAAATTTGAAAGGGAAGAGACCCACTCAGTTTCCATTTATCTGCCATTCAACAAATGCGCTTTGAGGTTGTGCTTACATCTCTAGATATAGCACTGATAGACTTTTCCACATGGTAGCGGAAAGCAGAGCACAAACAACCTTCAACAGTAATTTTGAAAACAGTGCAAAGAATAAATGCATGGGTCCAAGAAAATACCCAACAAAGCACACATGAAAATACCTCTTGCAAACACCTCTACCTCAAAACACTCCAGTAAATGAAATTTTGAAATATAATTAGGAATGTTTCATATGTTCCTTGAAGAACAAAAGATATTCTGAGATTCTCTGTCAGCTGCACCAACAAAACCCCTCTCGGGTTCCCCTGAGCCCTCAGGACATGTTGTGTGCCACTGACCTGGTACACAGCACTGTTCTTTCACCTATGGCTTGGAGCAGGTTGTACAGGTGCAGGCATATTCCTGGCAGTTAAATGGGTGCAGTTCTCCTAAAGGACACCGCTGGCAGTAATGAAGCATTCTAGTATATTTGCTTCCTACATCTGAGGAAAGATTAGAAGCATCAATCGTCCTGCCCAGCTATAAGTCTGTGTTTCACCACAAAGACTTTCCAAGCAAAATATCCCCAACAATGCAGTAGTGGCACTTTTGCCTTGGGGGTAGCTAACAACTGTCTAACTAGACTTAAGACCTGCTCAATAGGAGAGAATTCATGGTTGGTATTGTAAACCTAGTCAAAACAAAGTGGTCGGGGAAGTCACAGATCCTAGAGGAGAACCTACTCTGGCCACTTTCTTAAACCAATACAATTTCTAACTATGTTCTAAATATTTATCCTCATATCTATAGATAGGTATAGCTCTTACCACTTGCCAAAGAAGCTTTGCTTTGCAACAGATGGAGCCTATTAGAAAGATCTACAACTGGTTAGTCAGAGAATAAATGATGAAGGGGAGCCTGGCCCCCACTGACACATATACAGGGCAGCCTCTATGCCTAAGGCTAGAGAACCTCAGAGATCACAGAAGAGGGGGCAGAAAGAATGTAAAACCCAGAGGACTAGGGTTTTCTACACTGTCAAGGACAGGAGCCGCACATATCACATCTCAACAATATGGTTGGCTAAACAAGACCAAATAATGACAATACCAGTTGACATGCCAGTGTGGATGAGAAAAATTTCACATGTAGATGGAGAGTAACAGGTAATCAATGGCTGCTGAGGGAGAGAGAACCAGTTTTGTCTAGGGACACACTTCCTGGTAGATTATTCAGTTCCAAGTGACTAGCCCTAAATACATGTACATATGGGTACCATTAAATAGACTCAGTTGGTATCTATCTATTTATCTATCTATCTATCCATATGTGTGTATACATATATAGAAAGATGTACACATAAATATGTACAGATGTGTATACTTATACAGATGTTTATAATTTAATATGCATATGTATAAGGTAATATTATAAAACATAATATACAATATATAGATATGTAGTGACTAAAGATGAAGTCACGACTGGGTGTGGTGGTGATCACCTATAAATCCCAGCAGAGTCAGGGGGCACCCTATGAGACTGAGGCCAACCTGGCCGACACAGTGCATTCCAGGCCAGCTGGGGTTACAGGGAGACCCTGTCTCAAAAAACCAAAAATAAACAGAAAACAACAACAAAAAGTCAAGGATGAGGTCACAAAACTGAGATGCAGTGAGGAGAGACCTGGAAAGATTTGGGGGAGTGGGGGAGATGATGAAATACAGTACTCATATAGGAAATTAAAAAATTTTAAAATATCAAAATAAGTTATTATTGTTCACCATTCTTAGGTGATGGCAATCTGAAGAGATGGTAGGTGTAAAGGGAAGGAAATTTAAATTACTGTGCAGTCATCCTGGGAGGGGATGCATATTTTTCAGCTAACTCTTGTTTGATGCCTGTTCTGAGTCAGCTCAGGGCAGGACACAGGGGAGGCAAAGGACGACACAGGCAGGCAGGTATACACACTTATATGCATACACACATGCATGCACACGCACACACATGCACACACCCATATAAAAACACACAGACATACTCGCTTTCCCAACCCATTTTCTGATCCTATTTATCCTGCTTGATGCAGAGCAATTGTAGCCCAGGAACACAAAGCCAAAGATTTCTCTTCAGTGCTTAGACTCTATTCTGCCATGGCCAACACAGACACCTAGCAGTCTACAGGCCTTTTACCCTAAGATCTGGCTCTGTGGCATCCCACAGTCCCTTGTGCTTGAGCTCCTTCACAGTGTCCGATGTCATCAACCATCACTGAGTTAAACTCTTCTGTCGTAATTGACATCTCCAGTGTGGTGGCTACTATTTGTGGCTGGAATACAGATGTTCATGGGATATCTTTTGGAAATAACTGGCTTCCAGAACTGTGTAAAGATCAGTGCACAGTGCAGTACCTCCAAACTCTGGTCCCTGCTTTCTTCTACCACTGTATTCTGATAGGTAGAACTGCAAGTAAAAATTTTAGATTCAGCCTTTTGATGGCTCAGTCACTATAGATCTTGCCCAAAATGTGAAGTAAAATGGTGTTAAAGCACTTCGTGGGTCCTCTGTGTGGGAAAGTGTGATATGATGCGAAAAAAATGAGCACTAGTTTGTGTGATGGGAGATTTGACTCTTCCTCCTGCTCCTGGGTGGATCCAGGGCTCAGCCTCCTCGGATCTCAATTTCCACACAGCATTCCTTTCGTATTATGACTTCTTAAGTGTGAAATAAATCCCCAGGACATAATTCTTTGACCTAAGTTTTAAACACTATTTTAAAATCAAAGAGAAATTGGTTGTGTATCACCCACTGGTTCCTGTGCATCTGACAGGTGAGAATAGCCCTGTACTGTGGAGACAGAATTGCACGTGAACAGATCTGTGAAGACACAGGCTTCTGTACAGCAAAGGTTTTGCTTAATGGAGAAATATTCTTCCATGTGTCCCAAGTTCCTGCCAGGAAGAACTTGGAAGGTCAGCAGCATGAGGAAGGATGAACACTGGATGAGGAAACAGTGCCGAAGAGGGTCTCTCCCAGCAGGAAGCACCGCGTGCGGACATGCCCGAATATTCTGTGAAGGGTCATTCCAAGGTCAGGAAAAATACCCTGCCCCCAAATAAAAATTTTCTGGATTCCCCAGGAATTTCTTGGAAAAATAAATAAACAGGCAATAGCAAGAACAGCAAAACCCCCAAACCTTCTATCTCATGGGGCTTTTATTGGGGGGTAGGGTTTACTTTACTTCCAGTCCCAGTTTCCTGAGGTATATCTAAAAAAGAAAAAGGAAGGCTTGAAATAGAATTCACCACAGTCCTTGGACCACAGTGTAGGTGTGTAATGAATGTCTGGAAGAGAGCAAATAGGTTTTCCCTATTAAAAAAAAAAAAAAAAACCCACACACTCAGCTGTCACACCAGTCCTCAGAATAGGCACATTTCAGAGTTGGGACTGTCTGACCTCCAGACATCTGTCTCCCAAGTCTGAGAACCTCTGATCTAATTTTAAGCACACCCACTTTGAATACTCCTGTAAGCACTCAGTGGCAGGGTGATGGAAAAATCAGGCAGCTGCAAACTCAGGGAAAGCTAGAGATACCCGGAGAGCATCTTTTCCTGGACAGCTAGGGATAGCGGCTGTTCTTTCCTCACTCACTGCACACTACAACCTGACAACGACCATGCGAGGCATTGATTTTCCTGGATGTGCAGCTAGAAGGTACTGAATGAGAGAGAGGCCCTGGCTTCTGAGTAAAACACTGCTGTGCCCCCGGAAACTGTGCACCCAGACCTCCCGCGGTCCAGCATGGCCCTCCGCAGCCCTCATTCTTCTTGGATAATTAATTTATTCTTAAAATTGATTCTTCTCTTCCTTAAATTCACAGATAAACAAAATGTATAATTCAAACAGCTGCTTCTGAGAGTGGGTCTCTTGACACACTGGAGGCAGTACATTTGATTGGGGAATAGGAGAACATTTTGGCACTTGGTAATTATTTTGCAAGAGCAAGTCTCAAATCTTATAACTCACCAATACTTATCGCTTTAATGGTGCTCTCTTCAAACTAGCTCCATTTTAGATGTGGAGTGCCTTACTTATTAGCTCATAGCTAAGAGCGTAGTTCCATGATTAACAGTTTCCATACAAGTTTATCCTGGCTGTTTATCCATAGCACACCCGAAACAGGGAGGGTTCTGAGCAGTTAACATTCTAACATTCTGTTTTCTTGGAAGTTACAACAAATTGATACGATAGAAAATTAGGCTTCTGCTAAATCAACTCAGTTTGGCAGTAATGCCTAAGTTCATGAACTAGATTAATGGCACTGAAAAGTGAGGTGGCCTGTCATTTTGTGCCAGGGCTCAGCTGAGGACTGATGTACAGTGCATTCCATTTCATTCGAGAAGATTCTTTTATCGTTGCATTTAACTGACTTGTAAGGCCTAGCTGTTCCTTTCATAGACCCGAACTGATGTGTCAGATGGCTCTGTGTGCTAATGATCTCAGAATACGTGGAGTAAGTGGGTACCAGTATAACTTCCCATTACTAAGAAATGGAGCTAGCATTCCAGAAATCAGGAGCTCAAGAGTCTCTATAATCCGGAGCTGGAGAGACTGTTCAGCAGTAAAGAGCACTGGCTGTTCTTGCAAAAGACTGGGTTCGATTCCCAGCACCCACATGGTTGCCAACAACTGTCCATAACTCCAGTTCCAAGGGATTTGATGCCCTCTTCTACCTCTGCAGGCGTGCACAATACGGGCGCACCTACCTACTTGTAGAAAATACACTCGTACACATAAAATAAAAATAATAAATAAATAAAATACTTTTTGTTAAGGAGTCTCTAACCCAGAATATTGTTCCTACCTCTGAACCCATCCACCTGCACATGGCTCAGTAGGAGTGACTCTGCAAGTGGAACCAAATGCCGTACAGGCCTAAGGTTCAGTCCTTTAGCCAACCATAATTTGTGTGGTTCTCTGGTTTCCAAAAACAGCTTTCTATCTCTGTCTTCCCTTTCAGACCCACCCAAATTACAGCTTGGCTGCGAAAAAGGCTTGAAGGGATGACTGCATAGTGGAAAAGGTATTTTTTGAAAGGTAATTACCTTGTTGGATGGTTCTGCTCCAAGTCTGTCTTATAGAGTCAAAATACAGCAAGATGACATAAGGCAGCCTCTTTGTAAACATATGCTCCCAAACACCCTGTCACGGATGGTCATTCAGGGAGATGCAGGCTCCAAGAGGAAGAGGAGGCTCTCTGCAAGCTCCATCACAACTGGGAGCTGATGGGAGTGAAACCATCTCATTCCTTCAGATTCTGCACTGTACTTACTCCAGGTTGAAGTAGGATAAGGAAATTGTGCCATTTGGAAGAGCTGCTACAGAAATTTAGACACATCCACAAAGCAGCAAGTGACACCTGCATCTCTACTACATTTGCCAATTTATTCAGTTGGAAGTATTGTACAGTTAACACACTATAGCAGGCAATGGGAAGATGGAAGTCACCTAGACACGACTAATTATATTAGGTTATACAGACTAAGGGAGAAGAACACAAAAGCCAGATAAGGGAGAAAGTATATGGAGCTAGGGAGGGGATAGTTAACAAGGAAGATAAAAACATCCGGGACTGGGAAGATAGCTCAGCGGACAGAGAACCTGCTGCACAAGCAAGAAGACCTGAGCTTGACCTGCAGAACCTATGTAAAAATGGCTGGTAAGGTGATATGTGTTTGTAATCCCCGTGCTGGGGGTGTAAGGCGGTGAAAGGCAGACATTTCCCTGAGGATTGATGGCCACCCCGCATAGCCTATTTGGTTAGCTCCAGAGTCTGTCTCAAAAAACAATTTATTAAAAAGACATATGATACCTGAGGAGGAATGACAGCTGAGGCTGTCCTCTGTCCGCCACACGTGTGCACACATGTACTCCCACACACATGCACCTCGTACACAAATACACCCCCTCCCACACACACATACACACATACCAAATAAAGTAATTTGAAAAGACCTCTTAAGTTAGCAGAAGGCCTGACAGATGAGGAAGACACTGACAGTGACTGCTGGATATGATGGTGACTTTGACAAGGAAAAAGTGATGTCCGAGAGGCCAGTGTGAACCCTGGCAGTGTGCTGGAGGGGCTGAATAATGAGAGACAATGAGCACAAAGACTAATGGGACTGCAGATGATGCAGGGTCTTGTGGGACAGTGCTGCTTAAGCTTTTCAAGTGCATATAAATCACTCCAGTCCAGTGAAAAGGGAGAGTTGCATGCGTCTGATCTGGGCCACTGTATCTCTAACCTACTCTCCCTGCCTCTGGTGTGGCTGTTCCATGGAACATACTCGGAGTGGAAGGATTTTTGGCAAGTGTAAATACTCTGAATAAAGTGAAGATCCAGCGGAAGATTTTTGAGACTACTGAGAGCAGAGTATGAGAGGAGAAAAGAACATAGAGAGAGTCTTGTTAAGAGTCAACTGTGCACAGTAAGATGTGGTGAGGACTTTGATCATGGAAGTATGATAAAGTAATCAGATTCAGGACATGTTTTGAACCAGAACGACCATAGTTTCCCCAGGAATCAAAAGTTATATGTGGTAGGAAAGGAACCAAACTGAAGTATTTGACCTGAACACCTGGGAAAAGCAATGACCATCACTGAAGGGGGAATGCTGCAAGTGTAGGCACATTTCAGGAGTGTATTAGTTACTTGTCTGTTGCTATGATAAAACACCGTGACTACAAGTGACTTAGGGAAGCGAGAGTTTATTTTGGCTTATGATTCTAGAAGGAGAATCTATACTGTCAGGAGAGGCATGGCAAGTGGCAGCAAACACAGGCAGAGAGTGGGCTGGAAGTGGGGTGAGGCTATAAACCCTCAGAGTTTGCCTCCAGTGACATACTTCCTCCAGCCAGGCTTTACCTCCTAGGCCTCTTCAAATAGCACTGCCAACTTGGGCCCAAGTGTTTAAATACCTGAGCCTATGGAGGACATTTCTCAGTCAAATCACCACAAGAAGGTGTCTAATTTGGCAGGGACAGAATACCACTGTCACAGTGGAGAGTCGGGCACTCAGAGCAGAGCTGGAATGGAGACAGAGAAGTAATGGTTCATGTAAGGTGTCACTGGTAGCACAGCTGGCTCAGTTCTGCTCGTGCATAAGGCTAGCTACAGTTCCTAAAGTTCCTAAGACCCTGGTGTTAGAGCCTGGATTTACGTTCAAAGGGAACTCATTTCCTGGTTCTTACGTTCCACAGCAAAGAACTGAACCAGGGACACATGGTTAAAAATAGAAATAGAAATAGTTTTTCAGAAAGGAAAAGCACTCCCAAGGATGGGTGTAGGACAGGAAACTAAGGGGAAAAAAAAACCCAAACCCTGGGCCACAATGCACATGGCCCTAAATAGGACATTTACAAAACACTGATCTCTCTCACATTTTTAGAGCACAGGCTTTTGTCAGGATGCTATGTTTATAACAGGTAAAGGGAGACTTCTAGCCTTTCTCTGCAAACTGGCTTCTTCCATATGTTAATCTTGACCTTGTAACCTCCGGTCCCTACTGTCCTGGCATGCATGGAAGATAAAGCTGCATGCATCCTTGCTTGTTTACGACTGGAGATAGTTGTTACTCTTCTAAGTAAAATGGTGACATAAAACGAGATTAATATAAAATTGCATAATAAATGAGCTCTGTGTGTTTACATATTTTGATGCACACTCAGAAGTGGACTATTACCATGAATATTATCAAGTAACTTATAAATACATGCTCCAGAGGCGTCACAGATGTAAGATGAAGCCATTTTTCTAGATTAAGGCTACTATTCCCTAATGTCCACACAAAGGTCAAGTGTATGCCTCATAATTTCATTTCTGATAACAGTCCATTCTGGGACCCCATTCCATGAATTTATCTATACCTTTTCTAAAGCTATTGACCTTTTAAAACCTACCACCTCATGATGTATCACTATATGCATTACCTGAAAGTGATAATGGTCTGTTCAGGTCTGCCTGGGTTCTTGCCTCTCCCCACTGTAGGGAACGCCACCTATAGACTAAGCCCTGCCTGACTCAAACTCTAGGACCAATCTTGTCTTTAATCAAAAGACTTTAAAGACATTTCCTTCAACATACAGATGACTCTGAAACAAACAGTCATTCATGGTCATCAGCTCTGTTAGATCCCACACCCTAGTTTTATGAATGTCAGGTTCTTGCCTTATGCTGTAGGTATTGCAGTGTAAACTTTGCCTTGTTCCTTTTCATCCAAGTCCCTAATTCAGTAACATGCCTACTATTCCAAGACTTCTTCTAGGAACAATAATAGTTCCTTCTTTTTTTAGATTCTGAGACCTTTGCCTGAGTGATGAAATCCTTTCCCTGAATCCAAGAATTAACAGTGTCTTTTGTAGTGGCCATCTCCACATCTCTCTGCTTCTAATCCTAAATTTCTATGGTCTGCCCATCGAGACTGCAAAGACATTTGGCATCTATAGTCATTACTTGATGGATTTCCTTATTCTTGATGGCTTAACTATGTGGATACTGTAACTGGTTCTTGGATATTATTGTTCTGCAAATTACACACATTCAACTGAATAAAGTGTTTTATACTTTATTCAGTATACAAGGAAAAATGCAGCATATCCTGTGTGAATGGCACACTGGAGTTGTGCTGGGCAACAACCAAGATATCTAACAATACGACTGAAAAACTGTGCCTGAAGCTAGCTAAGTGGTTATTAGCAGATGCAACAGTATCAGCATTTAACTGTGCAAGTGTCTGGATGTGATTCAAAGCTTGATAATCTTTACCACCTAAAACCCCGATCAGATTCAAAGGGAATGTGTAAGGCAGTATGCCTATACCAGATACTGGTAATGTTAACATACTTAAATAATTTAACAGACAAAAATCTCTCTTCCCTGTACTTAAGAATAATTTATTGTATATTTTAAAATAGCTACAATGCAATTTCAAATCTTTCTAAAGCAAAGAAATGACAAATGTTTGAGATGATAGATTTGCTAATTACACTGATTTCATTACTACCTATTGTATACATGTATCAGAATATCATATTGCACCATAAATATGCACGATTGCATCAATTAGTTTTTTTTCCTGAACTAAAGTACAAGGCCAGAAAACTGCTTCTCTAGGACAAGAAGCTTAACCCCGAGTGATACAGGTCACACTGCACACTGCAGTGGCCTCCAGCACAAATGTGGCATGAAGCGCCCATAGCCATCCTTGCCTTCAGTCTCCGCTGCTGCAGACCCAAGATTCCTCCCTTTCAAGGTCAAGCTTTAGGATTAGTTGAACTGAAACCCTCACTTTCTCTTCTACCTCTTTCTTATATTTTTCTGTCTTGGTTCATTTGGTAAACTGGCATTCCTGAAGGGCTGTATTGTAGGCCAGATGAGTGGAGGGAGGAAGGAAGCTATAATGATTTCATTTGGCCAGTGGGGTAGTGGAAACTGATACGAGAAGCAGGAAATCTGGGATCCAGGAAGTGCAGCCAACACCTACCTGCCAGTCTCTACCAAGTGATGCTGAGGCTCAGGGCATCTGCCCTTTTGAGCTGAGGGAATTACGTCAGACACTTCCTAAGGTACAATTCAAACTGCAGCTGGGAGAGGAAGCATTTCTTTCTTACATGCCACAGTTGTGAGCCAGGAGCACAAGGACACTTATCAAGCTGCATCAGGGGGTTCAAAACAAGGGTGAAGAATTTCTCCTAACCTGTTCCGTGATTTTCCTAAGACAGCTCTACAAGATAGAGACTGGTGAAGTGCACATCAGTAGCTCAAAGGACAGTGAGTGTGATTTCAAAACTGGTTTCATAGGCCCCACTTGAAATGTAAGGAAACTGGAAGCTTTACACATTACCGTACATTCAGAAGCTGGGGCCTGTGAACATCTACCACATACTCTGATTTTCCTTTCATGAATTAGATTATAATGCTCTTAGTTAATTCTAACAAGGTATTAATACCAAATTAGTCTAAGTGATAAAAATAAAGTATTTATGGGTCTTATTCAACCCTCCAAGAATCCAGTGCCATGTGGCAGGTTATGTTGGAGGAGGGGTGAGGTCTGTGGATGAGTCTCCTGAGCTGTTCCAGGGAGAGCGCCTTCACCCGGTCCTTGGCAGCCTCTGCACTCCAGGCTTAGTGCAGATCCAGCTCTCCGCTAGCAGTGCCTAGGAGCCTGCCCACAGCTCACCTCCACCTCGCGTCTGTGACACTCACTTTTCCCCAGGCTATGTCACATTGCTTTTGCTGATCTTGTTCCAAGTGTGCACCTTGACATTCTGCCTGGACAGGAAACCTCATCTGACCAAATGTCAGGATTCATTTCTTCTTTATCTCTGCAAGGCCTTGCACTTGAGGCTGCAGATGGTACTTACTTAGGGCGCAACAAACAGGCATTAACATATGAATCTACTACAGGCCAGGTTGGAAGACACGAAGTGTAGTATATATAATCTCTGTCTTAAAAGCTGTTACCAAGGGAAAGAGGAAAGAGAAGAGTTACCAGTGCCAGGACGGCGCAGACAGAGAGCAGTGCGTTTTCAGTGACAGTCTAAGGCTCTGGTCCTCATACTAGCATGCATCAGAATCATCCTGGAGGCCCTTCCTGTAGAGTCCCACTTAGCAATTTCTAATTAATTTGGAGATGGCCTAGGCATCATGGCTCACTAACTGGTAGATGATGCCAATGCCACAGGTTGGGGACAATGCTTTGAATATCACTAGACTATAATGGGTAAATAAGCCCAGGTTAGTAAACAGCATCCCAACCGCTGTTTTCACCTCTGTATCTCAAAGGAGTGGGATGGGACACTGCTGGGCCAAGGGCGCAACTGGAAGTGTGAAGACAGGGAGGATCCCATAAGGTTGGGCATGGAGAGGTAAAGTTGCCAAGAGTCAGTCAGGGTCATTCACAGAGGCCTTCGTGCTATGTCAGAGAACTCAGGTCATTTACTAGACTTTAGAGGACACAGGGATGTCAAAAACATCTTCTAAGAAGAGGTTGACAACAGGAGCCTAAGGCATAATGGGCTCCAGACCTGGATAATTAAGCCACTTAACCAAGCTGTCTTTATTAAGGGAGACCAAAAATAGGACTGAGACATGTGTTCTTCCAGAAGCCTCACCATATGTTTATGGGGTTCATCTGAGTAGGCAGGGCAGAGGCCACTGAGCTGGGCCTCCAGAGTCTGCTTTTCTTATCTCCCTCACACAGAGAAACACAGAACACCAAGATCCAGCACCTGCCTCCACACACCCACTTGAAGTAGCTCTGAAAATTAGGTTTAGGGCAGTGGCTACATGTCTGAGGGAGGAAGTGTTACCAAACACAGAATGGAAACCCAATCTACCAAGGAGAGCTGACAACGAGCAAAACTGTGTCACACCCAGCAACTCTTGTGAAGGAAAAATAGTTTTAGCTCTATCTCTCCAAATGCCACAACAGTCACACGGTACCAGGCACTACTGGGAGCGAGATAACTATTCTGTACAGTCTCACGAAGGAGGGATTATCTTTTCTGTTTCATTTCAGAAAGCTAAGACACAGAGGAGTCAAGAAATGTTACGAAGTCACACAGTCATAAGAGAAAAGCCAGGCCTCAAACTCAAAAAAGCCAAGAGTCAGCATTCACGTGTTTAACTGCACATAAGGCTGACACTCTCAGCTGAGTAAAGACCCCGAGGTTACACATACATTTTAAAAATCAAGTTTTGATGGGTGGGTACCTTCCTCCCTATTGTCCCCACTTTCTTCCTTTCTTTCCAAATTATTACATGCCTATCATGTGTCAATCATTACGCACAAAGACGGGAGTTGCCTTTAAAGCCTTAGGAGAGAAACAGTCGAAGTAGGGAAGTAGCGTTAGTAGTGAATTATGTATGTGAGTAGTCTATAAGGTCGTCTTGACGTGCTGCTCTGGCAACCTCACAACTTAATAAAATTCTAGATCCCATCCCCAAACTCATTAAATTCCTTCACAAAGCACACTGAACCTGTTTCCAATGCCCAATATGATCCAGCCCCTGCCCCCTGGAAGAAGCTAGTGTAAAAAGGGCTTTTATGCGGTTTGGGGGAAACCTTAACACACACCCATCTGAGGTCTTCTTTAGTTCTTCTGTCAAATGCTGACCTTCATCTGCAGTTTGTAAAAAATCTTACTGTGGCCCAAGGTTTAAACCAGGGAGATTCTGACTTGGTCCTGAGGCAGGTACCTTCAGTGGTTTCTAATGTCCTGCTATCAAGTCCCGGGCCTTTAGGAGAGGCCGCTGATGTTCTCCAGGGAGGATTTCCTGTCATTTCATGGGCAAGAATGCACGGCTGTGACATTAACCACTGAAGCTGAAATCTCTCCATGTGGCAACACTGCCACTATTTGGCCTAATTGCAGGTGTAGGACTCAAAGAGGAGGCACGACACTTGCCATCTGTAGCCGGAAGGTACTAGCATCAAACCAAATCTATTCGGGATACAAAAGACGCTTTAGCATATGCAGATGTCCCGAATGGCTTTATAGACCCAAATCCTTTTAATAAGCTCGAGACAGGCCTGAATTTATTTAAATGTCTAATTCTAAATGTATGTACGCCTGGTAGTAATGTTTACCATCTGTTTGACACTGCCTGTTGAGGTAATTGTCAAACTACACTATGACATATGGTGCACATATTTGGACCTTAAATATAACCGCCTTGGCATGAAACAATTGGAAATGAAGATTTAATCTTTGGTATCATTCAAGTTGGAGTTGAGCAAACAGACAGTTCTGGACTATTACCGTTTTCTTCCTTTATGATAAATACTCCTCCGCAAGCAGGCCGGCAAGCAGCACTCAAGTGGCAGGCCTGGTTTCAATGTGCTGCCTTCTTCCCTCCCTGGCTGTGTCACTTAGAAGTGCACTTAGCACTTAGAAGTGCTGCAGGGGAGGCCAGCAGCCAGTGGGCCTGGGCAGCAGCTGGTATCGGTCAAGGGCTGTAAGGAAGGTCCCAAGGAAGGGCACAGCCAGGCTGCTGCCTTGGAAGTGAGAGGCAGACCTCATCCTGTCTTTTCTTTTTCATCCCTCTTCTGTTTCAGTTCCCTAAATGAATTGTGCATTATCTCAACACCTCTGATGGTGTCAGTGTAAAAGAGAAAGAAAGGGTAGAGACTGACAGCTCCTGTGTCCTGCTAAAGGCCCTGGGGATATGCACATGGCTCCAAGAGAGAACAACAACCTTTTCAACTCATTTTGGTTAAATGATAGAGACCTTGGAGTGACAAATATCCCAGGCACTGCTCTCTTTTTGTCTTATATACTAGGGTCTCTGTAGCACTAGATGCAGCTGTGTAGATGCCTAAAGTCTGACTTGAAAGACCTACTCTATGTTGGATTAGAGGATGAGTGCTGCTATTGTGGCTGCAGTCACTGTCTGGGTCTACAGCGATGTAAATATGGCAACTGGAGTGACACAACTCTTACAGTATTGGAGCTGAGAATGTGGTTGTCGCCTCTTCTCTATGGCATGTCATGTCATCATGCTCAGCCCTCCACACAAGAACAGCTACTGCTGTAAATCAGCATAGGCCCTCCCTCATCCCTGCTCGGTCCCTCGGCTTACTGCCTTTTCTTTTCATTTACCAAGGGAGGCAGTCAGTGGGAGATTCTGGAAGAGGAGCAGGGTGGTCAACAGCAATGTGTGTCTGCACATACAGGTGAGTGAAAACTCATACACTTTAGGAGGTCTGGGAACTGGGCCTGCAAGGATTGGGCAGATACCACAGCAATCCGTTCTTGGGTTTTCTTCCTTTTCTTTCAGTCTGAAATGACGACTTGATTCCATGTCCTGGAACCCTGCCAAGGCTTGTGCTTAAGCCTCAAACTTTACATGTCCTCTGTTCCTAATTAGCAACAAGGCTAAATTTAGCCAAGGTCTCTCCAGTACCACTACAGTCACAGAATGACTCTGAAATCTAACAAGAAGGCATGGGATTGGATAACTAGGAAAAGATGAAGCCAACCTGATGCTGCCTCTCTGGAGACTAGACTGCTTGAGATGCACAGAGTTTTTGAGGCACAGTGACAATGTTGGCTATTTGTACATATTTTAATTCTGATCTGGGCCTCCCTGGAGACCCAGAGTGCACAGAATAGTGGTCCAGGGTCATGTTCTCAGAATTCAACAAGAGAAGTTTCCTTTCTCATGGTTTCTAGTTTACGTTTGTTTCCCACTGCTCTGTGATTACAACTCCTTTCTCTGGAATAGTAGTCTCCTGCAAAGTCCAATCCCCAGGGCATTTCCATCATGTCTCCTGCATCCTGCACATAAGGCAATTGAAATTGCTCTGTGATAATTCTCCACGTCAGCCATGTCCCTGATCAGTCCTACCTTCTCACTATCTCACTATTGCCTCTCTCTCTCTCTCTCTCTCTCTCTCTGTCAAGGTTCTATTTAACTTATTTAATTTTAAAAACAAAAAAGAGCTGCAAGAAAATATCATGAATAACATGAAAACACGCAACCCTGACCTCTAGCCATAGATTATTAGCAAATTGCTACATTCACTTTTTATTTTCTACTTATATGTGCATGAACATGATCTCTGTAATACTATTGTTCTGATTACTGAGCCTTCTGAGAGTGAATCAGACACCCTGAATCCTTCTCTGTGTTTTTGCATGCATATACTAGAAATACCAGTGTTACCTAGATGAAACAGGGACACAACTGCAAAGGTGGGAGCTGAGCATTGATGATGCACTACAGGCTACTACACAAGCCACATCCACACTGTCGCCCAGTGCTCTTTGCTGTTGGTGGTGTTGGTTCTTCCTCTTTTCTTCTCTGAACACTGATGCTTATGGAAGACCTAGGCCAATGGTTTGGCTAAATGTGCCCACCCCACTGCTTTAGACTTCGCTGTGCTGCCATTCTGCTGGTTGATTAACATCCTCACACATCACTCAGCGTGCTCATGGCTTACAATCCTAAGCCTGCATCATGCTGGGCATTCCACAGGAGGGCACACAGCTTACTGCAGCAGTGTGCCCAGCTAGCTGCTGTCTAGTCTAGGACCCCTGGAGGTCCCGTCTCTTTCCTTCATCTTAGTTCTCCCACAGTCACAAATACAACTGCTAGAGGTCCAGACCCTCTGCCTGACTCCTGGTTTCCTAGTCGCACTTCCTCGCCAACAGCACACAGGGCCAGTGTAACTCTGGCTTCCATCTGTGTGTCATCCTAGTGACCTGGGTCTGTCCTGACTGAGATGATAAGAATGAGGTAAATTCTCCTACTAATGGTGTGCCTTTAGAGCTTCTGCCCGCTTCAGCCCACAGAAAGAGGAAAGTTTCCAGTCTCTTTCTCAAAGAGAAAAACCAAGGAGGCAGCTCCTGCAGACACTCCCTGGTGAAGCAGCTGGTAAGATTGGGGAAGAATCTGACCATGCTCAAGATAGCCTTTCCTTTTTCGTTCCAAACTGGGGAGACACATAGACACTCACATCGTTCCCAGTATAGTGGGGCTGTGAGGACTGGTCTAATTTAAGTGGAGTGTGAAAGGCACTATTTGGTGTTACATCTAAGCCACGTGACATTCTCCAATTAGCTTTATCAAAAATAAAGCTACTATTTGAATGCTTCTCTGATAGCTGCAGTTACCTACTGTTTTCAAACTCAGGGGGGCAAAGGTATTATTTACTGTCTTTCTGAAGTACTCCATTTTTCCAGCTGGGCCTCAACCAAAACAGAGCAAGGTAGGCTTTTTACATCCCTGTTACTGAGTGGTGGGAGCGCTATGCTGGCTCTGAACGTCTCCCTCTGGAAAGAGTGATGGAGGGCTGCATAGGCTGCGTGATAACGGGACAACTCAGGGTCACGCTGGCAGGGTAGTGTGGCGAAGACAGAGGCAGCCTGCGCTTTAGCTGTGTTGTGGATAGCTGGTCTACCTGGGGCCTCCACTAAGAATCCAGAAGGTGGGAAGAGAGACCCATTACTTGGGAACCAGGTGCAAAGAAGAAAGTGGTTTGGGAAGGTCCCCACTGAAACGCAAGACAGGGAAAACCTGGTGGGTTCTGCTTGGCTGTGCGCTGGCACTCTCTGCTCTCCCAGTGAGCCGCTACACTGTGGCCACCAGAGGAGAGGGGGCTTTGGTGATAGCTGCCAAGGGCTGATACATTTGGCATGGAAACTGAGCCTCAGGTCCTTACAGGGTCCCTACCGTCTCCACAGGGTCTCTACACTGTCCCTACAGCATCTCTGGAAGTACGTAAGTTTCTTTACCAGGAAGTACTCGAACTCTGTTGTCTATAAGTCTCTCCCTCAGAAACAGAGAAAAGTGACCTGTGGTTAGAAAGGAATGAGCGGGTGGGCTAAAGTTCAAGTAGCAGTAAATATTAGGAGTGGAGTCTACTGGCCTTTTGCTGATATCATAAAGACTTCAAATTATCCCAAATGATGTTTGGTTCCTTTCTGAGTGTGGGAAAAAAATGGAAGGAAAGGAAGTCATATCCCACAGAACACAGTGAGGCTGCACTGCCCTGTCACATGTGATGCCATATGGTGTGTGTGTACACATGTGCGTGTTCTATGTTTATGCAGAGACGACCAGCAATATTGACCTTTTCTCCCAAGGTGTGGGGAGGTTGTCCAGGTAATGGGACAGTTTGACTACTGCCAGCATCTCTACCTCCAACATAGATTTATCTTCCTTCACAGAAGTAGTAAAATGGCCTTGTTCCACTCCCACAACACCACTGGAATTATTGCCAGCCTTGGCATCTAGGCGGGCTTGAATGTATGGCTTGGCTTCTCATTACATCTTGAGATCCTGTAATCATGAAATTTATCACAGTACATGGCACAATTTAAGTGTTTAATAAGAGGGTCAGACATGTATGTCCTTTCCTCCCCGTGTGAGACAGGAGGGTGTGGAGGTTAACAGCCTGGGGGTTAGACACCGTTCTGTCACCTATTAATTTGATGACTGGTTAGGTTACTTGACTTCCTTAAGTCTCATTTTCCTTGCCTATAAAGCAGAAATAATAATAAGGACCATCTTGTGCTGTTATTGGAGAATGGCACATTAAGGCTAAGCACGGAACTGAATTTCTGGTAATACGAAGTTTTGGTCAGTCAGTGCTAAGGTTAGTTCTTTATCAACAAATTGTGCTTACTGGAAAATCCTTTAGATCATCTGCATAGATTACCATCTATGGAAGAGATTCTCAACTGATCAGGAACTCTCTGCATTGCTTTGTGTGTTTATGTGTGGTGATGGTGGTGGTACCAAGAACAGGCCTGCTTTCGAAGTCTTCAGAGGAGACTTTTGAATCTCTGATGACTTGAGGAAATTTTTCAACAAGCATTCCTCATTTTATGTAGTATGTACATTAGTCCAGATTTAGAAAATTCCTTTGCTAGACATAAAAATCTCAATGTATGTTGCAAAGAATATAATTTGATGCAGAAACATTTGACAGATTTCCTTCTGAAGCCTTATATTTCAATGAAACATAAACATTACACTCTTATCCTGTCCACCAAATATTCTGAGTTATACAGAATCGGCCACATATTTGCATTTCTCCAATGTATTTATTCTTCACAAACTATAAAGGAAACACATACTGCTTTGTCAATCTAACAGAACACCATATTCAGATATCCAGTTTGAGACTAAATGCATTTTTTTTCTGCCCAGTGGTGCTGCTTTAGTTGTGGGACTTCTCCCAAGGTTGGAACCTCTAGGAAAATGGGGATGATGATGGCTTATCTCTAGATGACACAAAAGCATCTGTGTGAGCACATGCACGTGAGATTATGATGAGAGACAGTTAAAGGCTCATCACTCTGTGTTTTGTACTGATGCCTTGATATCCTGAGACTGTTTGTCTTAAGCTCAATAAAACTACAGGATTCCTGTATTTCAACATACAGCAGAATGAACTAAACTTGGGTATCAATTCCTTGTTTTATAGCTGGGATGAAAGAGATCTGAATTTTACTTAAGTGTGGAAAAGAAAATGGTATACAGCCCTATGCACTCTTTATGGCCCAAGTCCTACAACTGCACACATATTCTTCTGACCTAGTGTTAGGAATTACAGTCTTAGTTATGTGACCATGGCACACTCAAGAGCAGAATAAGGACTTTTGTCTCCTCAAAGGACAGCTATTGAGGTAAGACAGAGGCCTGCTACAGCCCCTCTCACTGCCTGGCCACCAGACTGGTCTGCCTGGGCTGTGAAGGCTTTTCTCTCAGCATTTAAAAAAAATTGCTGTTCCTATATGAACCTGAGGTGCTCCTCAATGTGATAAGTAGTGAGACCATGGTTTTGACATACCAGGTGTTTGAAACCCAAGGCTTTTAGGCTTGCAATTGAGCAAATTACTTAATTCTTTAAAATTGTTTTCTTCATCTATAAAGCACAATGTGATAGTTATCTGGACTCCTAACTTGAATAGATTGAGAGATATCTAGGAGATTACTAAAACACACCTTTGGGTGAGTCTACGAGGGTGACTACACAGTCAGCCAGATCAAGAGGGTTCTGATTCAAAGAATGGTTGAATCCATGGATGGACTCACAGTTTGAATAAACGACTGAGACGTGGCGACCCTGTGGAGGGAAGTGGGCCTCTCCGGGTGCTGACAGGTGTGTCTTGGCCTTGGCCCCTTTCTTGTTACTCCTCTTTGCTTCTCCACTCTCACGAGGTGAATAATTTTCCTCTCTCATGCCCTTCCTCCAGGATGCTTCTGCCTTACGACAACTTTACAAAGCAATGGAGCTGGATGTGGTGCTCTGAGGCAGAAGCAGGAGGATTTCTGTGAGATCAAGACCAGTCTGGTCAATATAGGGAGTTCCAGGCCAGCTGGGGCCACAGGGAAAGCCTGCCGCAAACAACAGAAATTAAAAGCAATGGAGCCAGCTACCCACGGCTGGGAATTCCAAAACTCTGAACGCAGCCCGCATCGCCCTCCTTCAGCGTGCTCCTCTCAGGAGTTTGCTAGAGCGATGACAAAACGACGGAAGTCACATGCAGTTATTAGTGCACAGACTTCAGCTTGTCACTTTGGTTAGACCAGATACATTTTAAATCACTTGTCCTTCCATAGATGCTCAACTGTATGCACCTATCTCCAGTCCTTACAAGAAGGCTAGGCGATGGCTTTGTCCAGGTGGTGATATTTTCTGTGTGGCAGTGTTAGCAAGCATGAGCCAGAGAACAGGAGGACAATATGTTAAAGAAGCCAAAATACTGATTCAGAAGTCCTGGCTTCTTTATTGACAAACTATGGGAAAATTACCTTATCTCTCAGCCTAGTTTTGTTCACTCTGTGCATGTTCTACCAAATTTGTGAAGTGTGCTAATGAGCAAAAGAATTTCTAATGTAATGTGCTGGATAGCTTTAGTTGTCAACTTGACACGCCTGGGTTCAGGGAGCCCTCAATTAGAAAACTGCCTCCACTGGCCTGGCCTGTGGCATGTCTGTGGGTATTTTCTTGATTGTTGAGTGATGTGGGAGGGTTCAGTCCACTGTAGGCAGTACCACTCCTGGGCAGGTTGTTCTGTATTGTATAAGAAAGCAGGCTGAGCATGAGAGGCAAGTCAATAAGCAGTGTTCCTCCATGTCCTGTCCTTCAGCTCCTGCCCTGAGTTCCTACTTTGGGCTGCCCAGTGAACTATGTGACCTGGGTGATGTGAGCCAAATAAACCCGTTCCTCCCAACTTGATTTTGGTTAGAGCACTTTGTCATAGTAACTGAAGGCAAACTAAGACAGGTAGCATGCATGTTCGATAGCGTGGCTCTACATAAAGACGTGTCAGTAATATCAAATGCTCGTGGTCGTGGTCAGGTGTCCACCTTAGAGGCTCCTTCTTGGGACTGTAGCTCTGCAGATGGGCTTTCCTTCAAATACTATTCTGGGAACACTTATAAAAAGACAGGGACGAAGTATGTCTGAAGTAAAAATCAGGACCAGAAAGGCTCTAAGCTCTCATATCTGGGCCAATGTCATAAGCTTCTAGGACCCAGGATATTAACATATCTGCAGTTAGTCTGAGGTGACAATGGAACTCTGAAGATCTGCAGAGTTAGGATCGAGCTTTGGTACCCTGCCTGCCATAGGAACAGGTAGCTCTTCATTAAGCAAACCTTGCACTTTAACATTCCCCTATAAAGCATTTACTGTATTTGCTTAGCCTTCATTAAGTGGCAGGCTTTGAACAAAGTTAATATATAATCATAGAAATTCTGGATAAGTTATAATTCCCATATTAAAGATACTAGAACTGTAGCTTGCCTGTGGCCATCCAGCTAGTGAGTGACAGATCAGATGGAATATTGGGAAATCCTTCCCCTTCTGAGCTCATTGATGACCTCACACTTGCTGTAAGAAACAAATCTACAGGGATTTGGTGTTGTCCAACACACTCTGTTTTCCTTCTTGGCAAAGTGGTGTTTAGATTTGAAATCAGGAGTCAGTATGATGAATAGTGACTCTAGCCTAGGCTGACTTTATGGAAAATCCACACAGAAAAGCACTTGCCTCCTAAATAAATGTATTAGCAGAGGGATATTAGAATATTATCTTTATTTGGTATGAAGGTCAAGTTTCCCTAAGACATCTACAAAGCAGTTTCAAAGATCTGGTCGATGTGGATTTTACTTATTACATTACTGGAGCGAAGCAAACATATGATAGAAGTGTCCATAAGTTAAACACTACTCAAGGTAGGAAAACCTCTGGACAATCCAAATGAATATAATTTCTGATATTTTGCACCAGGGTGTCAGTACAAAAATGCAACATGGTCAAACTTTTATGAACGATAAAGCTGGGTGTGCGGGAGGGGAGACCCAGTCGGTTCATCCTTCCCGTCCTCATTGGTTTGTGTGGGGAAATCACAGGGAGAGCAGTCAGAGGCAGGTGGTCCTTGCAGCCAGTAGGCCTGCTTTTTTTCTTAGAACAAAGTCTGCGAGGCAGAGCAATGTCAGTACATGAAGGTAGTGTCAGGATACATTTCACGTCCCAGTGGACATTGTTATGGTATGAAATTGTTTGAAAATTTGTTTTCATTTATTGAGGTAGAAGAGAACAGTCTTTCAAAGATGATATGACCTGGCCCTGTCACAGTCACATGATTTGGGTCACAGGTTTTTACCAATTACTGCATAGCCTTTCATACTTTTGTCCCATGTCATCTTTTAGATTTCATTCTCACTTCAGAGCAGTGGTGGGAGGGCGACATCTTTCTTTCCACATGGCCTTATCTCAAGAAGCCCCAGTCCTGAGGGACACACTAAAACAAAGGCTCACAGAACCTGTATCTAAGTGCTGGGTTTCCAGAGAAGCCCACTTTGCATAGAGTTCTTTGAAATCACAGGTTTTATTTATGTTCTCTCTCTCTCCTGCCTGTGGTCAATGACATGGGTCAAAGGCATTTAATCAAAACCTTGTAGAGAGATGTGTCCCCTCACAGTGCAATGTGAAAATCTAATTTGTCTTCTGCCAAAAAATGTATTTTGGGAACAGAGCTGAACATGGTGTGTAGTGTCTTTTTACAGTCACTCCTGAAATCTGTGGATTTGCTGGGTTCGTTACTTTATCTCTGGATAAATACTGCAATTGCTTTTAGTGTGTGTGCTAAATACTGAAGAAACAGGGAGAGAGGTTATCTTCATTCCATTTTGAGTTCAGCTAGCTAAAGCCAAAATTACCTTCTAGTGTCTGAATCAGAATAATTGATAAACAAGAAGGCGGCACAATAACGGAAAGGTCTACAGGCTAGATACCTGATTTCTGTTAAAGAAACAATGATATGAATGAATCTTACAGTGAAGCAAAACCGAAAAGTATTCTCCAGCCAATAGGTGGTGCCAAGTTCTGTGTTTGGTTACTTTGGGTCTTATGGATGGCCTGTTGATTGCTCCATCAATCAATGTGGGTGATGTAACCTAACTTATTTTAGTGTATCATAAAGTGTTTTTTTTAAAAGAACTCATGTTCAACTCCTTTGTCCTAGATGACCAGCTCATTTGTTAATACTGATTATTTCCAGGTACTCTCTGTTAACTAATCCATCTTCCTAAAGGTAGGAGCTGTCTGATCCCATGTATTAGTGAAATGCTGATAGAGACCTAGTTTCTGAGTAGACCTAGTTTCTCTACATGTATAATTTAAACATGGAGATATCTCCTTTCCAAGACTCAATAAGAAAATTTATCTTTGGTCTCATGCGGCAAAACACTGGTTTTCATGCATTTTCCTATGTGATTTCTTTCCTCCAATTTTTGTTAATGAAGAGAAAGGAATAAAACAAAATGAAAAAAGGAAGGGGACAGAGACACTAACAACAGTCTTGCTGGGAAGGGAAATCTCTATCTCTAAGAAGCATTCTCCTTGGTGAGAAAAAGTCTCCTAGTGGTCACTGTGGAGTCTCAAGCCTAGAACCCTAACAGTCAGATTCCCAGTGCAAATTAACTAATTGTTAAGACCTCTTGCCAGGGGAAGAGAATTGTTCCCCTGGGAGTCTCTGTTTGCCCAGGTGCAAACATTGCTTCAATCCACTGCATGGTCTAGTCTACAAGACAAAAACTACCCATATGGCTTTATGACTATACCACAGAGTGAATCACAATTATTCCGAGAAAGCAGATTCGCTGGAAAAGAAACTGAAGCATGAACTTGTCTTAAAGTAACAGGGAGTGTTAGCAACAATCAAGATGCTCACCTCTGTGGAATACCTTATGGAAGTAATGGCAAAATCATCTTTCTGAACATAAATCCAAACTCTCTGACTCTGTATTTTTATGTTTGACTTGGCAGAGGGAAATCTTTGAAAAAGGCTTAGAAGAAGAGTAGGTGTGATAGCTTACCAGGTTCCATGCCATACCCAGCATGTGAAAACCTCCCTGAGTAAAAGCTGGCATGCCCCAAATTTCTCCATCAGCTCCTATGACCACTAAATGCTGAGCTATAATCCTGTATAGCAGAGCATTTGAAAGCGGGGGCGGGGAAAGAACCAGAATCGTATCAATTTTAATAAATGTGCATGAAACTGTTTCAATTTTATCATTTGACAAAAATATGGGATAAATTCTATGTGTGTGTTATGTCATGGTCTAAATTATTTTAAATTGTGTAAATACATGCAATAAAGTCTCGATTATTGGGCACAGAAACATGCAATTTAGGAATTGTCAGCAGATGTTCATATCTTTATATTTCGCCATTTATAATTTAGCTGCCCAATTCCATTTGGTAACATTTGTTAAATAACTACAGACAGAGTGACACTGTGATGAGCGTAGTCAGGCTTTGTGTGACCCACCAAATACTAAATATGTTAAGCAAAGGGAGACTACAAAGGCAGAGTGGCTTCCAAACAGAAAATGCCCGTTGCTTCAGCAGGTCATTCTATCTCTGTCACCTCTGGCTGGCTTTAACCTGATTATGAAAATAGCTTTTCATGGGCTGGAGGGATGGCTCAGCAGTTAAGAGCACTGGCTGCTCTTACAGAGGATCCAGGTTTAGTTCCCAGCACTCACATGACGGCTAAGAACCATTCTAACTCCAGTTCCAAGGGATCTAACACCCTCTTCTGACCTCTGAGGGCACTGCAGAACCTGGGAGCTCTTATATACATGCAAGCAATACACTCATATACATATAAAATAAAAATAATAAATAAAAGTTTTACAAAAAAGAAAAAAAGGGGAAAAAAGAAAATATTTTTTCAATAGCCAGGAAGTTTGGAATTATTGTACCAGAACAAGGAATCCTGTTGAAGGTGGGGATTTGGGGTTATCATTGATAGGTTACTACTCTTCAAACAGCCCTGATGACATGAGGAACTTCTGGAGGTACGGCTATGCTTACAACCTTCATTCATGGTAGAGGGAAACAAAGTCTGACCTTGTGGTATAATCACTTGTGTATTACCATCTGTGGGTCTAATGCTTTATGGGAGAACAATAACGGGTTATAAAAACAAGGTATACCTGAAAATGGTTCTAAAAGTGCAACATTAAGACTTATGAAGCTCACTCTAGCTTTCCTTTAAGCAGACTTTGTTTCTATTGAAGGTACTATAAGCAATTTATAGACTTTATTGAACCCAAGTTTCACAAGACATACAATCCTGAGAAGGATATGGCTTAAATTCATAAAATGAAAGTATTAAAATTATCTTAATCCAGAGTTGGTGAGATGACTCAGTATGGAAAGGTGCTTGCTACCAAGCCTGACAACTCAAGTTTGATCCCCAGAATCTACAATGTGGAAGGAGAAAACTGACTCCTGCAAGTTTCCCTCTGACCTCCACACATATGCTATTGCACACACACACACACACACACACGCACCCCAAATAAATACATAATTTAAAATTATCTTAATCCAGAAGTGTGATCTTTTGATTATATTTAATGAATCCAGTCATTTAAACATAAAATATTACAATATTAGTCCTTTCCAAATATTTGCTATGAACTATAGCTTTGTATAAGGAAAAACTTACACACCTCTATTTAACTCTTATATAATTATTTTTATTTAAATTTAATGCTGGTAGAAAATGCCTAAATTTTATATCCATTTCCATATACATAACTCTCTTTGTTTATAGATCTGAGAAAATAGATATTCACTTGGTGAATAATTCTTTTCAAGAAATTAAAAGCAGAGTGCTAGAAGAGAATACCATGTATATGAGTTTAACTGGGGGAGTCACTACTGTACATATTACACTGGGTATTTTTTATATAAAGGGTACTGCTGCTTTTTTTGTGACTGATTTTAATCTCGCCTTGTAGATAAATGGTGGAAGCCAAGCAGTCTGGGACTGTGGAGCAAGGGGAAGGCTAGGAAGATAAGCCGGGGAAGTGGATGTGAGAGAAACAGAAGCGTGGCAGGCGCGTGTACACGTCCATCAGGCCCACCATTCTCGGGGAGTCATGATTGACCAAATTTCTTAATCCTAATGACCTGATTTGAAAGTGATACAAAAATTCTCATGAAATTATTTTAGGGGCTAAATTAAAAATGAGACAAAGAAAGTGATGAGCGAGTACACAGTAAGAACACAGAATATGGCAGCAACGAATTACGTAATTATTCCTAGCCGGCTCCACTGGCCACCTCAGCCCACCTTTATTCATGTTCACAAGATGCAGTGCAGAGCGGCAAGTTGGCAGTGTCCGGAATGCTGACTCCCAGGCTTTGATTCCTAGCTCACACATAAGGCTCCCATCTTCTCTGTCCTTAGCTTCCTTCTCCTGGTGCAGTCATGAGGTCACCTTTCACTTCAGGTAACTCTGAACAAAAATAATCTTGATCTCTTTGTGGTCACCCCCAGGGGCCCCTAAAGTAAGTTGTTCCCACAACTGAGAACATACATATTGAGTTAATCTTTGATAAGCTTATCTTCCAATATTATTTAACATCTGTTTTCACAATTTGTGGAAAAGAGGCAGAAACATAGTTTTAGTGGAACTAAATGATAGTATTAATATTTTCTGAATAATTCTAGGCATCTATATAACCAGAGGAAGCTGGGGTCCTGGATACCTCCTTCAAAAGCAATGTCCAGAAAGCATTTTCTCTCTCCCACATAGAGAGCCCACTCTACAGCCTTTTATCATTTAATATACTTATATAGGTTAGAGATGGAACGGGGATAAGAAATGCCAAAAGTAAATCTGCCAGTTTTATAGTTTGGCTCAGAACTACTCTAGAAGGCTTCAACATTAGAGTTGGAAAGATAGGATGCACAGTGTGTGCATTCCACCTGCCCCATCACAAGTCTTAGGATCCTGGAGTGGTAACTCTGGGTTGATTAGATCATTCATTTTCATCCCTCACCAAAGCTCTTAAAGCGGTATTGTGGGAAGTAAAGTTGTTAAAAATGATGAACCAGAGCAGGAAGTCAGTACTTGCCATGTTTCTGCATTGGGGCTTAGTTTGACAGTCAGTGAGGAATCAATGAATGTTTTAGTCACACTGAAATCATGCTCTAGATAATAAACTGATGATGTATACGAAGAGACAGAAAATCATAGGGGAGATTTATTGTGCTATGGTTAGTATGGGAAGCCCTGAGGTCTTGGTGTATCATTTGTAGTAGAAGGATGGAGATAAAGCCTGAAGAAAAAGCCTAATGTAAAGTAACCAGAAGATTTAAAAAGGCCATAGCTGGAACTAGGAGAAATGCAGATAATAGATTAGAAGATTCCAAGTCTTCAACAATGGTTGATTCAGAGTATGGTGTGGCAGTTAACAGAATTAAAAGGCTACAGTGCAGAGACAGATTTAATTTTATTGTTGGTGGACGTGCTGGAAACTCTGTCATAGAACTTTCAAGATGTGCTAGGGATGGAACCATGCAGCTGTGTAAGGAATTGGAGGGGAGAGAGAGAGAGGGAGAGAGAGAGAGAGAGAGAGAGAGAGAGAGAGAGAGAGAGAGAAAGAGAATATGAATTGTGGGAATAAGCATAGTCAAACAAGAGAATTATAAAACGAAGACAGTAGGAATTTCAAAAGTAACTAAATGTTAGTGTCAATGTTAAGGAGTGAATGACTGCCAAGAGGTGAAAGAAATGTGGCAGCCCCTAGGGCAACAACAGATGGAAAAAGTCCCTTCTCTCTCTCTCTCTCTGTGTGTGTGTGTGTGTGTGTGTGTGTGTGTGTGTGTGTGTGTATAAATAAAATACCAATTATACTGAAAACACCAAAATAAGGACTGTTTTATGGAGCAAGAGATGGAGAGACAGCAAGAGTCGAGTCAAACAGGGAGAGAAGAGTAAACTGCGGCAATACGCGAACTGACTTGTTCTACACGAGGCTGGGATTGTGACGCAGTGAAGTACTGAAAATCCTTGTTGAGACTGTGGCTGTTGCCTACTGCAACAAACTATCTGTCTGCAATCCAGCTCTGCTGCCCAAGTGAGAGTGAGGAGAAAGAAAAAACATTACTCATTTCTAAAGGTTTTTTCAAGCATGTGTTGGGTAGCCTATATGTCAGAACATTCAAAGCTGTATTTCAGGCCAGCTAGCTTCGAGGCCAGAGTGTCAAGAAAGTAAGAAATTGTTACCCTGATTAGGAAGCTAAATGGTTTTTGAAAGGGAGTCCACAAGAAAGGAGACCACTGGGAGTAAGACAGGATCAAGCACTGAGGACAGGAGCCGAGATCCAGGGGTGAGACTAGGGATAAGCACTAGATCTGGGTAAAGAGTGGAAGGGTGTTGCTATCAGAGGTGAACTAGGACCACTGCAACAGAGATGAGTGCTAAGGTAGTATGAAAGTGTTATCTGTAGGTGTACTCACTGAGGTGTGAGTACCGGGCTTAGGGAGGAGCATGAGACCACAGGAGAGAGGGTAACAGGGTACTGAGGATCTGACTGTCTAGCCCCTGTGGACAGGAGAAGGTATTGCTCCATCTTCAGTTAGACAGAAGATGTCATGGACACATGAAGGACAGACATGACAAAAATATCATTTCCATCTGGTGGACCCGTGGTTGGATGCCCCTGTTGACACAGAACCAGCACTTTGCTGAGTGATGGCTCAGATCCAATAATGGAAATCGTGGAAGACACTGGACTACTTACTCTCTGACCATCTAGAAAAAATACTGAATCTGAAGGTATAATCCATCACCTCAGTGTTCCATTAGGCTGCATTAGCATCAGTAATCAGAAATCTGAAAGCCAAGTTTAATGGAGAGATGGAGGCGGGTCTCCTGTGTTTTCATTCTGCCCTGCTTCCTAGTGAACACTGCTTCTTCCTCCCTTGGAGAATTTCCTTTAGGAGCTGTGGTGGAAAATGTGTCTATACAAGAAATATTGATTAGTTTAACAATCCCATTAAATCTGATTAACCTTTTAAGAGAATTAGGCAGGGTTTTAAGCCATGCAAAGCTGAATAATACATGCATATTTATTTAATGAAGGGTGCTTTTTAAATAGCTGAGAAATTTATGAGAATTGGTTACTTATGCAGGTGGAAGTTAGCATGCAGAATTCTAAACTATCACTCTCTTTTGACCTTATTTTTCATTTTCTCAGAGATAAAAATAACTTGATAATTGTTTCATTTATAATGTTTATGAAAAGAACAATACATCAAACTTGGTTGAAGAGAGGCTGATAGACAACAGAAAGGTTTAAAATATCCCATCTTCACACATCCAAAAGTACAGTCCTTATAATATGTCATCTTTTCTATCTCAACTTTTCTAAATTCTGAAGCCCCCACTTATGATTTACTGATTCATGAACAAGATCTAGAAAGTAAAGTCCTAAGAGAGAGGAATGGAGCTTTGATGAGAGAGGACTAACTTTAATCTCTGAGCTGCAAGACCTACTGTCCTTCTCTCAGTTAAGGGAGGAGGTTCTTTAAGCAAAGCTAAGTCAGCACCCCCTAATGATTTATCATGTGGACTTCAAGGTAGAATGAATCCAATCAATAAACAGAAATTAGAGAAGAATAGAATTCCAAAAGTATTAATGAGGAAAAATAGTCTATTTCTCTGAATGGACAAGTTACAAGAATGGCTGTTATTTATAAAATTCCTTCAATCCCTCACAATGGCTTTCAACTCCAAAAGAGGTATCCCATTCCTGACACTGTGCTTTTAATCTCACCTGTGGTGTCCGGGAGGGGCATTGTCACCTCTTTTGGAGTTGGCCACGGGGAATTCCCACAGACCTTTAAACATTAATTGATATTGAGACTGTTCTTGGCTATCCTCCAGAATTTGATGGTAAGACCTGATTGTTGAAGACACTGCATATTTGAGTTACTGAACTGTGATAACTGGAAGTGCTGATCTCAAAGCTTCATCCCACTAGCTAGCTTTCATAGTGCTAGAAGGTGCTAGGCATGCTACTAGAAGAGAAAAGTAATCATCAGTCTTATTCAGTTGGGAACCCTGTAAACTACAATGAAGACTGGCGTGGCAAGATATGCTCACTGGTCCAATTTTGGCATGAATATTATGGGAGTGAACAAATACTTTCTGTTTGGATTTAAGGCCTACTTCAGAAAACAGATCCCATACCTGGCATGTTATTGGGGCCAAGAACCCATGGGTAGACAAGTCACAGACCCCAGGGGATGCTCTCTTACTACTACTAGGCTGCTAAATGAACATAGTACTAAGACATACATGGCTCCTCATGACGTCTCATAACTATAGAATATGGGTCTCTCAACTCTCAGAGAAGCTTCTTTTTGTAGTAGATGGTCAAGAGGCTCACAAATGGTCAAGGCACAGAGAGTGAGACTGAGGAGTGCTCAGTCCTTAGCAGGACACTGATATCACATTATGTCCCCCAGGGCTAAAGTAACATTGCAGAAGAAGGGGCAGAGAGACTGCAAGAGCTAGGGGCAGCAGATGGCTACCATGAAACTTTTTCTGAACATATCAAGGCAGTTGTGCATGTGAACTCACAGTGGGTATGACAACATGCACAAGGCCTGCAGGAACTCAAGTCAGACAAAATCCCAGCACGGAGGCAGGGAGAGGGTCACAAAGCCCCACTGCAGGCCGAGGAGCTATTGGCAACTAATATCTGCTGCTTTGTTGTGGTGGTGGTTTTCTTAATGTGTGACCCCTGTTCCAGAGGATAGACCCATGTTCAAGAGTATTTAAGAGTATACTGAGTGAAGTTAGTGGGTTCAAAAAAGGACACCGAAAGGTATCTAAATACTAAACAATTATGCTGTATGAAAATCTCCAAAATTCAGTTAAAAATTTAAAAAAGATGTCTATGAAGAAACTTTATTTTAGAAAAGAGGACAAAAAGTTGGGGGGTAGATAGGTAGGGGTAGATCTGAGAGGAAATGGAAGAGGGCAGTTGAATATGATCAAAGTATATCATATGACATTCTTAAGGAATTAATAAAAATATTGGAACAGAATGGCTTTCAACTTTCCATTCTCCCTTTTGGAGCAGATTTTTAAAATGGAAATGGTAAGACATCAGAAACAGTCCCTTATGTGGCTGACCTTTTTAAAATTCAGTATTTTTTATTGATTGTCCACAGTGTTTTCTTTCCCTGAGATATTGGAATGGTAATCAAAGCTTGGAAATAGTCAAACATTATTACAAAACCCCCAAGTCAAGTGTTTCTTCCACAAGCAATTGTATCACTCTTCCAACAACTGTTTGTGATTAAATGTAAATGTAAGTGCTGGCAATCAGAATAGCCTAGCTTTTACAGAATATTCATAAATTAGTGTGTGTGTGTGTGTGTGTATATGTGTCCATGTGTGTATACATACACACCTATATAATCTCCAGATTTTTAAAAAAGTCACTCTAGAGATAAGATAGAAGTACTAGAATCCATGTACTTTGGATTATAAAAGATAGTACCACCTTCAGCAGTTATCATGTTAAGTAAATTAGAGTAGTTAACACATCACTGGTTCTATATATTGCTAATTATTCAAATTGCATAATGATAAATGATGTCCAAGATGTATAAACTTCACAAGATTATCTTGAAGGTTGATTTTCAGTACCCAAGAACTTTTGACACATTTCTCATCAAGACTTTAATGCTGCTTGGGGATAGTTTTAGGGTGTTTGAAACTCTTTGTGACTCCTCCTCAGCTGTTTTACAGACAGCACTGATCTCTATAATATATATCTTCACTTTCTGCATGGCTGGAGGAGTTCATGCTCAACATCCAATTTTAGAGTAGAGTGTAAGATTGCATTTCTAGAATACAGACAGCAGTGGCCATCCAAACGGCTCCATTGCTGTTTATGTAATTCCTGCCATTTACTGTTTGATGGGCACATCTAAATAACAGGGAAGAAGGTGCCCAGAAGATGGTGAGGTCACTGTGATAACTGGAAGTGCACGCTAGGGATGACTGTCGAGAGGCCGAGGCAGCAAGCACTGGAGAGTTCCACGCACTTCCAAGTGAGCAGCTCTGGGCTTTAAGAAATGGAGCTGACTTTGAAAACTATGTCATAGAAATAGATGAACTGTCACCCTGTGTTTATTTTATTGATGCTTTCATGTGGCATAAACTGAGGACTTGAGTCTTTCACTGCAAATTTTACACAAGTTGAAGTTTTGCAAGCTACTTCCCATATCTGACAGCCTGGCTGTGAATGCTACAGATTTCCCCCACACAAACACAGACTTCAAGCATGGGCCACTATGCCCTGAGCCCTCCACTGAACTGTCCTGTGTCCTTGTTATGAAGCATTGGGTGTGGGTTGGAGAGGTAAGTTTCCTATGGGAAAATGAGTTTCTGGGTTTCAGTGGACATGTGTTATTTTTGTATTTGAGGTCATGTTTATTATTTTTCAGTCTCTGACAGATTCATATATGCATATGGTAAATGAGGGGTATTTTCACTCCATCACCCCGAGCCTTGCTGAACCCTTTCTTTCCACCAAGCTTCCTCCTATTTGATACTTTTTTTTATGACCCACCGAGTTTAATCATGGTTGTTAAGTGAGCATAAATAAGAGATTATTCAGGGGGATCATGGGCAGCTTATCAGTGGTTACATCACTGGAGAGAATTACACACCTCCGACCTACAGTCCCCCAGTGAGGAATGAGGCCTCATGAGCCCCTCACCCATGGGAGAGTTCATTCCCACTCTCACAGCTCATTCACGCCAACGGCCAAACTCGGTTGATTTGAAATCCAAATGTGTTTTGTTCCAGCTCATAGTTGGCAATATCTAAACCAAAGCTGGGACCAGGACGGTTGTCAAACTGTCTACACAACGTAGACTCTTTCTTTTAAAGAGTTTTTTGTGTGCCGATTGTGAGGCATGGTGCTACTCCCATTTCAGGAGCTCTGGTTAAATCACAGCAGTGCACCTGCAATAAAGTCCCCGATAACCAGGCACAGTGAGGTGAGCTACCTGTGAAGACACAGGCTGACAGACAGCGTGGCCCTCACATCTCATCTTCTGAGGACAGTTTTACAACACATTTAAATTCTTGCCAGAGTTTAAAAATGCTTAAAAGAAATAAAGCTCCATTTAGATTCTTAAGTTGTTTTTCAAAACTTCTTTACATATTACTGAGATAGGTTAAAAAAAAAAAGTCAAGGATGTGAGACATATGCACATATTTGAAGTTCCTGCTAAAGATTAAATGCTCAGAGAACCAGGTCAAGCGGTTTGTACACGTGCCCTTCCTTTCCTCGTGGACTGGAGGTGGGAGAGAACTCTTAAAGTGTCGCTCAAGTTTTTTTGTTTTTACATCCTGTGCTGGGAATTGCAGAGAGAATTCTGTTCAATAATGTGGCTTCTGTAGTAACTTATGGAAAACATGTTCTCTCTCTCTCTCCCTCCCTCTAATTTCCTAATTTCAGTCTAATTTAGATTAATCTGATTTCTTTTCAGTCTCATTTGGAATTTTCTCCTTCACTCTGGGCTTCATTCTAAGGAATGTCCTGTCACTCTTCTGTAGTCAAGGTACGTATTTCCTTACCTGAAGATGACTTACTTCACTGTAACCATGAGCAATAAAGGTCAGCTTAGCATGTTTTTGTATTCTTATAGGATCTGACTTTGCACCCTCAACCTAGTAGTACTTAGGATTGAAAGGCACCATGTTACAAAGCCAATAACCACCACCGAGAAGAGCAGAGTCGGATGCACAAATTTATGAATTAACCAGGGATTTCCTTCTTCTGCTATGTTCTCCAAGGAGAGACAAACCACAGTTATGCAAACAAGAAAAGATTGCAGCATTAGCCTAAGAGAAGATGGATCGCACACAATGAAATTATTTTGGCAGAGTTTAGCAACTAAGTATAACTATATATAAATATAGCTATGTGTATACACATATAAATATAATTGGAAGCAGACAGACCAAATTTAATCAATCCTAGTCCTCATTAATTAGCTACTGTTGGTCTATGCATGGCCCTCTGTTATCTTACTTCAGTTCAAAAATAAAAAACTACCAGTCCAAGAACTGAAAGCATTAGTATTGCAGTCCATGTGTAAACAAATACTTGGGCATTCCTTTCCCCCGTGAAGTAAGCAATACCTTTGATTTGGCATTTGTAATTTACTGAATTTATATATATATATATATATATATATATATATATATATATTTAGTTATGTTATTTTATGTGTATATGTGCTTTGCTGGCAGCTATGTAAATGCAGTAGTGTCATGCAACGCACAAGGAGGTCAAAAAGGGCATCAGATTCCCCTGGAATTGGAGTTATGGATGGTTGTTAGCTGCCATACTGGTGTTGGGCGTCAAATGTAGGTCTTCCACAAGAGCAGTCAGTGCCATCTCTTTAATTTTTAAAGGATATTGGCAATTTTGTGACTCCACATATATGTGCATTAATAATCTGTCATTTGGTTTTCCTTCATTTTGAACTTTGTGGGAAGGACTACTCGTAGACTTGTGGATTGCTGTTTATACTCAACATGATGCTGCTTCTAAGGGTTGGCTGTACTGCAACCAGAGTTTATAAATTGTCAAACTCTATTATATCCAACACAGAATATGTCAAAAAAGATTTATTTACTTTGTCAAAAGAAACTTTGGTTATTCCTCAGTGTAGTAGATCAGTAGGATGGGAGAAAGAATACAACGATTTGTTATTTTACTGCTAAAAAATGGTTTTATCTGCCTTCTGATGGTATATACCCACACCTGCTCCTCCCTGCATGTATGCATCATAGACAGATCGTCAAGAATGTGAATGCTCAGCTCTATAAGATAATGACAAATAATTTCCAAGCATTGCTTCAGAATGCAGCTCCATCTGCTCTTTCAGAGACCACAATGAACTGCATCTTCTCTAGCACCTGATTTTATTAGATTTCTCTGATTTTTTTCTAGCTGAAGGGCATAAAATGCTACTATGAATGCAGGTGGATGGAGCATCATTTCTGGCATTTTTAAAGCATATATATTTAATTCTTTCCAAACACCTATTAAGTAATAAATGCTTATTGCAGCACTTGCATTTTTATTTGCTTGAATAATTTATAAACTAAGAATTTTAACCCTTTGTCATATGTCTGTTCTACAAATCTCACTTCACCTGCTTGTGACTTTCTCTTTTATATTTTACAGGTGTCTTCTAGTAAAGTGGAGTTGTTTTCAAAACATACACGTATACATACACACACATAGATTGTGGAATTCTATGTAGTTGTCTTAAAAAGTGAGTGACAAGATTATATGCATTGATGGAAAAAGATTCTGAGGACAGCTAAGAAGCAAATCGAGTTGAAAATCATATGTATAACATGTCTTCGTTTATATTAATAAAAAGATCTAAGCCACACATGTTACAAAGCTTTGTGTATCTATGGAAACACATAAAAAGAAAACTAGAATATGATCTCCAGCTGCTGACAGGAGGAAGAGAGGGGAAGTAATGATGGCAAGAAGGGGTCTTTCATGTTTGCTCTGGATATTTCTGAACAGTTTCTACCATGTGAAAGGAAAATATTGTGGATCGCTTGTGTAATAAAATCAGTAATGAAAGAAATATAAAAGAAGCAAAAGAAGTTGTGACCGACACAGGAGTGTACAAACAAACCAACAGAGCAGAACAGAAAGGTGAGAACCAGGTGCAGGTGTATCAGAAATTCATTATGTGATGAAGACGGCCTTTCAAATCAGTGACTCCTCAGGAAACAGCACTGAGACAAGTGACTGGCAATTTGGTGGTAGGAGCTGAGAGAAATCAAATAACAAAACATTTACTAAAATCCGGCCCAAGAAAAGAACTTAATACAGAATGAAAGATTATGAAAGGCATTCAGAGACTATGGAAGGTAATATATTTTGTAGTAGTGGCTTTGTAATTACCTTGATAGGCAGCACAGATTAGATCTCCACTGTTAGACAACCACACTAGAAATATTCCCATATGTGCATGAAGAAACCTGTTTAAGGATGTCAAGGAAGAATTTTAAGCTAAAATCAGAAAGAAATTAAATATCCATAAATAGGGAAGTACTAGGTATGATGTCAAGTACCTCCACTGTGGTTCATTCCCTAGCATCCAGAGAAAGAAGCAGGTGCGTATTTAGCAAATGACAGGAAACATTTTCATGGTATGCTAAGTCAAGAAGATTATAACGGAAACATATAGCATGACTATGTTTTATTTAAAAAGTCACATACATATACAGGCTTTTGTGTGTGAACTTGTTACTTTTATGCTACTGATAAAACACCACGATTAAAAGCAATTTTAAAAAGAACGTTTATTTGGGCTTATGTTTCCGAAGGGTTGAAGTCTATCATGGCAGCAATGCATAGTGGTGTGGGAGGTGGAGAGATCACCTCTTCAAACCCTAACGTGAAGCAGAGGGCATGAACTAGAAGTGAATGAGGCTATAAACCCTCAAAGCCTGCCCCCAGTGACATACTTCTCTAGCAAGGCTGAACCTCCCCACAATCTCCCCAAACAGGGCCTCCAACTGAAGACTAAATGTTAAATATCTGAGTCAATGGAGGGCATTTCTCATTCAAACCACCACATTGTGTACAAACAAACCATACATATACTCAAGACACACAAAGACAAATAAAGATACAGCTATGTTTATCTGTACAGATGTGTTCATGGACTGTTCATTAACTTCCAGATAATGACCTGAAAATCTTGTTGTGTCCATGAGTGCAACAGAGGCATAACAGTTATGGGCAACCACTTTCTGCTTGGATTTGAAGCCTGTTCCACAGGAAGGATTTCATGTCTATTAATATAAACCTTGTCACAAGCCCATGACTAGGGTGATCATAAACCCTAGGGGGGAACCTATTGGTATTGTTTTGCTAAATGGTCATATTGTCAACATATCTCCTTTTAAAAATATTTCCTTTGTAAAATTTTAATTTTCACTTATTCTTTTAAAATTATATATATATATATATATATATATATATATATATATATATACATGCACACACAAAATAAACAATGGTGATACACATTGACCCTCTTCATCTCCCTCTGAACTCCATGTCCTTTTTTACAGTATTATGCATTTCTTTATCTGTTTTTGTTGTTTTTTTGAGACAGGGTCTCCTTATACTCCTGGTTGACCTAGAATGGGTCATACAGACCAGGCTGACTTCCATCTCACAGAGCTTTGCCTCCCTTGCTTCCATGGTGTTAGGATAATAGGTGTGTGCCACCACACCCACATATTTATGAATTTATTTTAATCTACTGAACTCAGTTAGTGCTGCCCAAATATACATGGGCATGGGGTCATCCACTGGGGCATGGAGAAACTACCAGTGGCCACACTTCTAAAGAAAAGTGACCCTCTCTCTCCAAGCAGCCAACAACTGCCAATACCTCCTCAACTAGGGGTGGGGCATCTGGAGACCCTCTCCAACACTGGAATTTTTAACTGGCTTGATCTTGCACAGATATTGTACAGGTAACCACAGCTGCTACGGGTTCATGAGTACAACAGTTACCACATGTACAGAACACAGAGCTTCACTGCCCTCCTCTCCGTCCTCTGACTCTTGCATTGTTTCTGCCCCCTCTTCTGTAATGATTCCTGGGCCTTGAATGGGGTGGGATTGATACAGATGTTGAATCTAAAGTAGAGCACTCATAGTCTCTTATTCTCAACAGTTAAGAGTCTCTGAATTAACCACTTTCTACTGCAATGGGAAGCTTCTCTGACCAAAGTTGGGAGCACCACAAATCTTCAAATTTCATTGTTTTTACAACTGAATAGTAATATTTATGTTCATACTCATAGTTTGTGCTGCTCTCAACCTAAATTAGAGAAGCTCCTTTTTGTACTAGGTAGTGGTTAATGCAGAGACTCAATGTGCTGAGAACACATGACTTTGAGAGTTTAGTGATAGATAGGCCACCTGTATAAACTTCCCCCACTCAAGGTTCAGGGATTACAGTGGAAGAATGGGAGAAAGATGGTAAGCGTTAGAGGATGAGGGGTGCTGTGAAGTGCTGTCTTCTGGACATGACATCATTAGGCACTCATGAACGCACAGAAAATGTGATTGCATGCATAAGATCAAATTAGTCAAAATTCCAAGATAGACAGAGGAGGGGCTTCCAAGATCTACCACCAGCGGAGGAGTTATTGGCATTTCATTGCTGCTGAGAGAGAGTAACTTTTCTTTGATGATTTGGCTGCTGGTGAGTTGCTCATGCCCTAGTGGATGGTCCTAGCCATATATACTGAAAAACAACAACAATAACAATACATGAAGTCAGAAGGGAGGATGTGGTTGGGTTCCAGGGAGAGTCGGAGGGAGGTGGTGGAGGGCAGGTAAAATCAAAACACATTCTGTTACATGTATGATATTTTTAAAGAATAAATAAAAGTATTACCTTTAAGAGAAGAACTCCCTGGGTTGCAACCTGTTGCTCCTCTTTTTTTAAGGTAACTATATGTCTGCCATTTTTTATTTCTTTTTTTTTTAACAGAAAGGTCAAGTACTGTACACGTACACAGGCTCTTGCATGGGAATTGATAAAGATGTGATTAAAGAAGGGCCAGCCACTGCCCTCGTGGTGTTTGTCTGTGGACACAACTGGAAAGAAAGTCTTCTCTTCCGTCTAGGGGCATAACACATGGCTAAGCGCAGCTGTGTGAAGCTGTGCTCCCAGTCCCTGTTCTCTGGCACCTGGAGGAACTGCACGGAGGGAGAGGAGGAGGAAGACAGTGGCGGAGGAGAAAGGAGGGAGGGTCACCCCTTGGGTTTCTATGTCTAGTCAATACTGACTGGTCGTGCTCTGCCGTCAACCCATCCTTAGATTTTCTTTTATGAACCAATAAATTCACTTTTCTTAATTTGATTTAGCTTCTGTCACTTGTGAGTGGAAGTCTTGGTGAACCTGGGTACTTCCCATTAGACTGTGTACATTTGTGCCCTTATGCCCACAAAAGAATGCATTTGTGTTTTACATAAAATATCACACTTTCATGTTCTTCAGTACTGTTTTGCTCCATTAGACTCGAAGGAAATAACCGTGTTAAAAATAAGGTCCATTCCTGCTGTGTAGTACTTGCCCAGTAAATATGTATTTAAAATGAGTAGTATGTTAGGGAAAACAAATCCTATAGAGTTCTTAGGAAACGGGAGGGCTAACAGAGTTTCTAAGCATGTAAGGAGAAATTACGAAGGACTTTTTATGCTGTAATTGTAGTGTAGGTTTAGCATCTATGCCATTAACTAACTCGCGGGACTAAGCTCTTGTAAAATTGTACACGGTTACAGAGACATTTCCAAGATCAAAAATTTATTAAAATACAGCTATTTCCTCCCTGTCTCTGACCAGGTAGAGAATCTAGTTTCAGCAGGGGGCATGTGAGGCCAAGATGACTGATATGATTCTCTGGGAGGTCTGCTTTCTCCGTTTTTGTATGTGTCCAGCTGTCTGACAATCTTGCACTTGAGCTCTTGATGAGAATGTGTTGAGAGAGTGTCTCAGAGTTGGCCAAGATCCATAGAAAAAGCAGAAAGCCTGCTGTTAGGGACTATCAGCCTCTTCATCTTACCCAATAGAAGACAACTTTATAAACACTGCCTACAATACCCTTTCACCAACAGAGCCAACATTAAATAAAATCTACTAAGTTCTTTGACTATTGTTCCTTCTTGTGGAACACATCTGTTCATTTTCTTGACATTAGTTGCATATTACAAATTTACTCCAAACATGGATATAAAGTATTAGTGGGAACACTGAGTTCAGCTGCCCTTTCATAGTCTGATGTTGTCTGAAACTGCCTTGTGTACTTTTTCATGCTTTAACTAAAAGTGAACTCTTATGCCTGGTCACAAAGTATAAACAATCCCATTTTCTTAGTAGCCTTGACTGTGGACATCAGAAGACTTAAGCTTATTAACTACTTTGGACATTTTTATTAGCTACAGCCTCTTACCTGGTCCTGATTTCCCTAATTCAGTTCACTCCAAAGAATGTTTTTGGTTATCTTATGCTTTTATTATCTATAAAATAAAACACAGTCCAATAACACGGACTTGCCAGAAGCAGACTGTTGTCCCTGTGGACAGAATCTTGCTGGTTCACTTTGGAAAGTAATTTTGTCTTCTTCTATCATGTTAACTGTAGATGATGAAAGAGCTCAGGAAGGTTGCTGTTCTGTGGGTATTATGCCACATGCCTTGGTTTTGGGAAATCTGCCATCTTCCAGGATGGCACTGTGGATCAGTGTCTGTCTGCTTTCCCATGATAGAGATGCTGGGTACAGGCTCCATTACTTAGGGTACTCTGTTTCTTTTGCTCTCAAGGTGTCATTACTCCTGGAGAAGTTAATCCAATTTAATGACATCATTCTGGAAAGCTGGATCTGTAACATGACTGAATCTGACACTATGCATTTGGGTTATGTTTTCTATAACTCTTTTTTTGGTATAGGTTTAATTGTAATTAAGTCAGAACACTTCACTCTCTACAAAATCTTTTATTATGTACCCATTTTGCTAACTTTTATTTTGTGTATGTGTTGGGGGCGATGGTGGGTCTACTTATCAAGAATTTCTGTTTATTCATTCTTCCAAAGAATTAGATACTTCTCCTAAAACAAACTGTCTCAAAAACCTTGACAAACATGGAAGTAACCAAAATTCCTTAGATGATTTCATTCAGTGTGACCTATCACTTTAATACTGTTCTCCGTTCTCATACAGTGCTACATGTCATTTAAATCATTATGAATTTGGTGAATTTATATTTTATGTGGCATAAGATCTATAGCCCTAGACATTTCAATCTGAGTATTCTCTAAATTGAATATTCATAAGCACTTGCAAATTATTGCATTATTCTAAGTTGCATTTGTCCTGTATGCTGTATACATCTTGTGTACTCTTTGGAGAATAAATGGAAAAGGTTTAACAAATAACCTTTTAAGTCAATCAACTGGAATTAGGATCTGTCCAACCGGAAGGCACATGGCATTCATTTTCTTCTCCTTTCCCCTCAGTTACGCAATTCTAAACTGCTCTTTGAATTCAATATTCTCCTAATCTATTTCAGACTGCATTTTCACTTACTGTTTGCTGTTAAATAATGAGGCATAGAATTGAAAATACCAAAGGGACATATAATGTAGATTTTTCTTCCTTTAAAAATTTATTTTAATATTTTAAACAACAAACCTGTATTTGTTCATGATGTGTGCGTGTGTCGGGTGTGAATGAGCACCATAACATGTATGTGGAAGTCAGAGGACAACTTTGGGGAGTTGGTTCTTGCCTTCCACCTTTATGTGGGTTCTGAGAATTGAACTTATATGGCCAGGCTTATATAGCAAGTACTTTTGCCTGTGAGTCATCACACTGGTCCTTGCTTCTTCTTTGTATACTACCTAAGTATTATTGGAGACTTTAAATCAGATGGATTTCTTTTGTTTCAATGCCTGAGTCTCTATGGCTCAAGTGACTCTAACAAAGCAACGAAACGGTAAATTCATCAGTTACCTGGTGGTAATTTTTAGGTGCTTATGAACAATCCTAGTAGCATTGGAAATAAAATAATTAAGATCTAAAGCTGGGTTGGACAGATGGCTCAGTAGTTAAGAGCACTGGGTTGCTCTTGCAAAAGACCCAGGTTCAAATCTTAGCACCCACATGGCAGCTAACAACCATCGCTAAATGCAGTTGCAGGGAATCTGACACTCTTTTCTGGCCTCCAAGGGCATTGCACTACATGGGTCCACCAACACACATGTAAGGAAAACATTCATACACTTCAAAAGTAAATAAATAAAATTTTAAATATCTGAAGCTGCTGTATAGTCTTTGCAACCAAATATTTCATCAAAATCCAAAGCATCTCCTGTAGCCCTTTTGGTGCAAGGCTTTGTGAAATTGTGACATGAGAAGTATCCCTAGACAACACAGAAGTACCCTTGCATTGTCACTGTGGGCTCAGGAATTTTAATAATGCTACACAGGAAGTGTCTCTGAATGCCTATTGGTGGAACAAGGACATTTAATGGTGCTGCACAGGAAGTACCTCTCCACTGTTACCACTGAGATAATGTCAAAGCATGGCACAATGGGGAAGCTTTTCAGCTTGGTGCCAGGCGGAAGATAACTCTACTGCCAAGAAGAGGCTGAAAATGGTCTTCCTGCTGCCAGATTATGTTTAAGATGCTTTGAAATGCAAAGAAAGCACTGGTGATGCCAAAAAGAATAGAGAAAGAAGGGAGACCTCCTGAGGAGAAGAGGTGCTGAGCAAGCCACTTCTGAGGCTTACCAGGGAAGTGGGGAGCCAGCAATTTGGGGAACTGAACAAAAATTGATAGAAAGGTTCAAGGTGAAATGGACTTTCAGCTTTTTTACATAGGAAGTCTAAGAGCTTATTGATATGGGCCTTGAAATCAAAAGCATACACCTGCTCTGAAGAACATTTTCAGCAGACCAAAGACGCTTTAAGAAAGTGACAAAATGAGAAGCGTTCAAACAAGGCCAGCAAATGCCTGTTCTTCCACAAGAAGGTTAAGGGACTTTCCTTTCTAAGAAAGGCGTGAAGATGGAAAGGTGAATTCCACTAAATGATGTTTCTGATCATTCTGTAGTAGATACAGTCTATTGGTAATTGATGATAAATTCACATACTGTCATTCTTTTATTAAAAAGTAAGCTTTATACCTCAAAAAAGTTTTCTATGGTCCTCAAAAAATTCTAGGTCAAAAATTCCATTTAGGTATTGGCAGAAATTTGAATAGGCTCTATACTTAACTGCTGCAATCAATGCTTTTGACAATTACATTTAAAATTTTGTTTTCAACAGACAAATCGAGGCAGACTGTCCTTTCCATGCTGTGGAACATAAATTCATCATGAAACAACAACAACAACAGAGAATACAGTGGTTCAAATGTTTTATTCGCTTCTGATCCTGGAGGGTACCTAGATTTCTCTTTCCTTTCCTAAAAGTGACAAGATCAATATGAGTCAAGACGACCCATCTTAAGTAAACCCTACCATATACTCACTCAATAAACTAGAGTGTCTAAGGTTAGTGAGTCTCTGTAAATCAATATTTCTTAAGTGGTATAGAATTTTTCTACCAGGAATTTTAGCCACAGGTCCAATAATGCAGGTCTATAAATGAATGACTCCAATTTCTCTCCAACACTGGATTCCCAATCATTCTTTTTCACTACGAATTTTCTTTTATTTCCTATACTTTTCCACTAATAAACTGTGATCATCATATCTCTATTGTTGGTTCTCTCTCACCTAGGGAATTTATGCCTACACTAGAGCAAATAGTTATATTTACTTTATTGATTGATGTATCCTAAACACCCAACCAACTCCTTGAAGTTTAACTTCTAATGTATACTTACTGAAGGCTTTGAATGAATATTTATGAATTCCTTTATTTCACATTCTCTTTCAGCCTTGTCTATCTAGTTACTACATTCTGGTTAGCCAAAGTCTAATGTTTACTATTTTATCTTTTATTTCTCTATTACAGTCTTGGAAGAACTCTACACTCTTAGGTTTCTATATGATCAGTCATTACCTATTGCCATTCTTTTTCATCTCTGGTGTCATCTCATACTATCAATCTTTCTACCTATAATCCTATATAATATCAATCTGTTACACCATCTCTACCTGTTATGATATATTCTACTCCATTGATAGCATTTAATGTTGCAAGTTTATCATCTATGTAGACTCACGGAGACTGCCTGAGGACTGTGCTAAGAAGAGTTCTAGGGTCCTTCTGAAGGCATTACGTGTATGAACAGGAACAGCTGCCACGGAGCAGCTAATGATGTCATGTCATCCCTTGTGTCCTCCCTCATCCCACTCCTCAGCAAATCATATAGTTAAAACACAGACCCTAAGCTTGGGTTATTTCCCCTTCAATATTTTTAATATAACAGCTTCCTACCAATCTTCCCTAAGATAATTTTTGTCACGTGTTTCTCCCCGACACTCGGTAGTTTCTCATTCTCCTTCTTATCAAATCACAGCTTTAATCTAATGTCTAGACTGACCAGACACTGAACCCTGCAGTCTCAGAGGCTTAATCATTAATGCATTCCTTACTTAGAGCCCTTGCTCTAATCAATGGATCTGTTTGTTTTCCCTGCTCAACTTTGCTAGTACTCCTTACATATGTTATATGCATTATTGAAACTTTCTTCTCTTCTTTCCTTGACAAATGCTTCCCTAATCTCTCTGAAAAATAAAGAACTAGACTGGTCAGATGACCTTTCCTTGGGGCTTCTGTGTTCAGTCTTCATTATTATTTTTACATATCTGTGTATACAAATATAACATGTATAACATGAATTATTATATCAAATAAGGCTAATCTATACATAATATGCATCCACGTTTTTCTTCACAGCAGGAGGGCCAGGGATTAGCATATAGAAAGAATAGTCCACAACGAAGACAAACTAAGCCAGAATGCTATGAGAAATGCAAACATACTCAGTAACAGAGTTCACTGCATCATCAAGTTGAAAGTGACAGGGCTAGCAGTAGACTAGCTTCAGGGTCAGGAGCCTGGAAGCTGCGATGGTTGTGAGCTAAACAGACTTGTATCCATCAACCTCCAATTCTTGGAAACACTCAAGGCAGGCTGATTCGAGAAGAATCATGGGAAATATCCCACTGCAAATAATTGGAGCTCAGGTGTCTAAAAAAGCTTAAGCGTTTAAAACGTTTGCTACTTTCTCAAATCTCATCCAAACTCTTTTCAAATCTGCCAAAGGTACTTATCCTCTTCATGTACTTAAGTACAGAGCTACTTCGCTGCTGTAAATGGGGGCAGCTGCAGAGTTCAAGATGACAAAGCCCAGGCTGACCATAATTTCAGAATCTGAAAACTGGAAGTGTTTGTGACTGTTCACCTCAAAAAAGGCTCTCTAAATCTTATCTAAACTTTCCTCATCCACTGGAGACACCCTTTCCAACCCTGCCAAGAAAGCCTTTATGGATCCGAGTCCCTAAGTAGCCAGTCAAGATGTTCAAAGCACCTACAACAGGACAGGTGATGTCCAGAGTCAGGGAATTGGTTGGTGGTAGAGAGTTCCTAAGGAGATTTTGAGTCTAACGGTAGAAACAGCCTTTATATTTAGCAAATTTCACTCCATTGAAATAGATATAACATGATAGTAAAAATGAAAATTGATAGAAACAAACAAAAGTACATTTGACACCTGAAGGATTTAGAGAGGCTTTGCTATTAAAACTGGGTATTTACATTTAAGTAGGAGTTCATTGGATGAGGGAGACAGATGGATTATGGGAAATATATGCTTTTGTTGGAAAAATAGGAAGGGAATTAAGACAAGATTGTCCAAATCGAATAGCATTCTTGATAAGATGAGTGAACCTAGAAATAAACAAATGCAGAGGAAAGTGATTTGCTTAAAACTTTGGATGTTCAGAGACACAAACAGGGACAAAGGTAGAAATTAGGTAAGGATGTATCTGTTATTATGATGAGTAAATCTCGAAACAAAGGCAGGATTATGTTATGGGAAATTTTTAAGACAGTGTTGAGTCTGAGAATGGAACTGAGAAAGCTCAGGAGGGTTGCTGAAACTGCAACTGAGGTGATAACTTGCTCAGTAAAATGTTTGCTTCCTAAGTATGAGAACCAAGTCCAACCCTCAGCACCCATGCCAAAAGCCAGATGAGGTGGTTTACACTTGTAACACCAGTACTGGGTAGGCAGAGCCAGTCAGATCCCCAGGAGCCATAGAGCGGTCAGCCTCCCCTAATCAGCAACTCCAGCTGCGCTGGTCTCAGAGCCAAAGATGAACGGCTGCTAAGGAAGGATGCTGGTGCATGACTTATGGCCTGAAAACACACACATATCCCACACACAAAAAATAAAGAAGTCTTCAGAATGACTAGAGAACCATTTCTAAGGGGGTGTTGGGTGCTCTGGTCAGTAATCCTGACTCAAGAAAGGGACTGGACTTTCTTATGTCAACAGTGGGACAGCCGTTTTTTTGAGTGGGATGGGATTGGGGAAGTTGTTTGTGAATGACTTTTCATCCAGTCGAGAATTAAAGACAACAATGGTGCATTGAGAACAGAAAAGTAATGAACACAAAATATCCGCAGTGCATAAGTAACAGTATTTCAAACAGATCATATTTCTCTTGAGATGCATTTTAATTAGCGGAGAAAGCTTCTTTTTAAATTCCTGCAGATGGTCCTTCAACCTAGTAAACTGCAGTGATTCTTCTATATAGTGCTTCTGCAAATACATGTGACCTGCATCGGTACGAGCAGTTAATTCATTAGTCTGTGTTTTGAGTGTGGTCACAGTGTGAGCTCTGAAACTTCATGTGCTAGAATTTGGTCCCCAGTGAAGCAGAGTTGAAGTGAGGGAACCTTTAAGTGGTAGAAAGTGATCCAGTCCTGGGAGCACCATACCCTGAGATCAGATTAATGTTGGTCTCTTGAGTTAATTCTCACATAGTAGTTGCTATAAATTGAGGCCACTCAAAGGGCTCATCCATTTTGCATGTGGCCAAGCCTCTTTCTTGTTATCCATCGTATTGTGACAAAGATGTTTGTGTATGGGGGCGTCGCTTGCTAGGGTGCCAGCTCCATGCTCTTGAACCTCCAAAACTGTGAGTTAAATAAGCCTCTAATTTTATTAGGCACCCAAGCTCAGGCATTTTGTTGTGGTAACTGAAAGCCAGCTAATATAATTAGTAGTAGTAAAGGGCTTGCTTTATCAGCGACTGCATCCAGGTTTCATAAGAAGTTAATCTCAGCAACCATAGCAGCTTTCAGTACAGAGCAGTCTCTTACTGAGCTTGGCATACAGGTTGGAGTGTGGTTCTGGATGGGCTGTTAAAAAGCCCCTACTCAGCAATCGATTCTTAGCTCTGTTCCTAAGTATGGCCCGAACTGTGGAAGATTCCTAAAATGAACTTCTTTACTCATGAGTTGAACCGACACATGAAATGACTTTTGGCAAGACCAACCAGCTCTGGCTCATGCCTTGAAATATGTAGAATGAGTGTTGAAGGGCTGAATAGCCACTATTCTCTGTGCCATCTTTGATTGCCAGTCCCGGTCAGAGTTCTTAAAAGCTGATGATGGCTTTAGCTCCTCCCTTCCCACCAACACTCAGCTCTTGGCTCTTTGCTTTCACTTTTCAGATTCCATGGGTGCTCTCCAAAAGCCTCACCATACTGGTTAGTTGGCATCACTGTTTCTTCCTAGTTCTCGGACTTAAAGACGAACCACATGGACAAGAACTTTAAACTCTACTATTGCCCTTTCTTGGCACTTCCAACAAGTTAATTGTCTGTTTGCCTTCCCGTAATTACTTTAATTACATGCCATTAGTGGCCACTAATAAATGCAAGTGTGTTTGATTTTCATAAGCTTTATGTTCACAACCCATCTGTAGAACTCCGTCATGGCCTTCACATGTGGTCAGAATGGAAAGTGAAGCAAATAAGCACATTCACATTTAACCTTTGGGGCTAGAGTGAAAATGAAAGATAATTCATGAATGGGGTAATTGTTTTCCCTGCCTCTGACACTGACCAGCATTCTCTCCATAGCCACTACACATACATATATACACACTGTGTGCTCATTTAGAAGACAGCAAAAGTTAAAAGGGGTTGAGAAATAAAAGCTGCCTAATTGCTGCTATTATCTCAACTCAAGGAGAGAATTGCCGGGTGATATTATGAGGATCGAAAAACCATTGAAGATTTTATTGATGGAACACTTTTGCTCTAACTTCAAGCCACAGAAAATGAAGGTCATAATTTCAGTTTTTATGAGCACCTTATTGGGCATTTACATGGAGAGAGCTGAAGTCTGAGGAGACAGCAATATTCTCCCTGCCGTAGTTTTCTAGATATATCCCAGTAGCTGGTACAGAATAGCTTACTGGTATTGTCTTTTGGTGAGCTTTCCCAGCGAAACCAACTGTAAGCCCAAGAAAATGAATTCTAGAAGAAATGGCTTGTCACTGTCACTCATCCGAAAACACAACAGAAAAATAAATATAAATAAATAAAAAGAATTGGGCAAAACCACAAATTTGCTGGCTTTTGAGAATTCTGGTATAATATTATTACTTATGAAAACCTGGAATGCAGTGATGTGGCCCCTGATACGCTGCCCATGCTCCAGTGGCTGGCCCTAATCCCATGCACTTGGGAGAAGTTTTAATTGGATTTGGGTTCAAAAAAAGGAGAGCGTGATGGGGATATGAGGAGGTCTGACAGGAGGCGGGGATGGGGGGTGAATACAATCAAAATACATTTGTGTCCATGTATGAAATTCTCAAAGAATACATGAAAATATCTTTAAAAAGCAATAAATATACCAGTTTTGTTTCTAATTATAGAAATAGACTTTCCTATAAATACAAAGTGATTATTTTAATCCCAAATGACCAAAATTTGCGCTGTCTTCTTGAGATGAAACTGGGTCATTCCAGGCAGTTCTAAACCTTGCCTTGCTGTCTGCTCATTGTGCTGTTTGGGAAACAGTTGGCCAACGAGAGGCATGCAGGCTCTATGCCATTATGTGAGGGCGTTTTAAGGTTTCTAAAAGGAATGACCCACTCAGGGAATGCCGGGAATCCGGTGTCAGCGGCACTGGGTGTTCCCTCTTGCACGTTCTACCCTGGCTCTTACCACACAACTGATAACATAATTTACTGCAGTTTCTGATATGAGTTCATGTGGTATTTTGAAAAACTCATCACTCTCAGAGGAAAAACAAAACCAAGTATTACCCAATTATACCTAGGAAGAGGATATACTTTCTGAAATTTGGAAATAACTCGTTTGTGAATGATCCAATAAGCTTTGGTAAAATAAGGCAATAATAGTTCGATAAAAATCACACGTATATTCTATATTAGGGAATGGCATAATTCTTCAGTACTGTTCCCATATTATTAATCTTCAGTCACACAATGTGATTCTTTTCCATAACTGTTCATCATTTTTCCTTTCTCAAATATCAACACACTCTTGGATGAAAGATAAGTTTGTACTTAAAGATATGACCTGCCCAGGTCCTCTGAGAAAAGTACGGCTAAGAAAGGGAATGGACCAGAGCCAGGAAAGATTCTAGGAAACCGAACAAAGGGAGTGTTCAGCCGGGATACGCTGGGATTCATGGGAGAAAAACACTGTCTGAATTAAATTTGAGTGTGTGCTTTGAGTATGATGCAAACACAGGCTTCCTTACCCCTATTAGCAGTATTTACGTCTAAAACGATTTCAGGATTTTACCAGAGGAAGCAGGCGCACAGAGAAGGTTGTACACTGGGGCAGAGACGTGTGGGAGAAAAAGCAGACAAGTCTAAGCTGCTGCTAAGTTCCGCTACTTATTGTGTTTAACTGAACTTAAAAAATAATACATACTAAAATCAAATACATGTCTATCTCCCTTTATAAAAACGCCCCAGTTATCAAATTGTGAAGGTCATTTGGATTTCTCCTTAAATGAAACCACTAAATTAGCAAGACAAAGCCATTCCTGAGCAGATACTAAATAATTTTTAGAAGAAACATTTATTTATTTATTTTTAAATTATATGTAAATGCATATGTCTGTGTGTTATGTGCACCTGAGTGGAAGGCAGAGGGCTTGGATCCCCCAGGAGCTGGTGTTACAGGTGGTTATTAGCTGCATTATATGGGTGCTGGGAATTAAACTCGGAGCTCTGGAAGAGCAGTACCATCTCTTAACTGCTGAATCATCTGTTCAGTCCCAGATACTAACTTTGGATTTATTTCTCCACCGGTCTTTGCATGAGTTCTACGTGTTAACTAATCACCACCACTGGGAATACAGCTAAAAAATGAGGGAGTGAATTCACGAACCAAGTGCCAGCATGTCTAATGTGGCCATTTGCTGACTCCTGGCCTCTGCTTAGAATGTTAGGTAATTCCTCTTTCTAAATCAAACCCAAGTATCCTTCAAGATCTAGGAGAAGCTGCCTACATATTTCTCCAACAATCCTTTCTGTTCTCACATATACTTCTCAACCCCCGTGATGGCCCTTTATCTACCTGTGTTACCATGAAAAACTTAAGGGACTCACTCTTACAGTCTTTTTTAGTCTTTGCCAGGGATGTTTCATAAATACAAATACATAGAGACTTAATGCTATACTGGAGTTATGAATATAAAGGTTATCATGTTAAAAAGGGAGGATGCTGAAATAGTAGTAATCTATGATCCCAGAGTTGGATGGTAGAAATACTTTATATATTTGTAGATAGAAACTGACTTAATATGATGTTTACAGACTTAATACTTACTTCATTCAAACAAAAAAAATAAGTCCTGTGATAATCTAACACGACATGGGTGCTTTTAACCTTTCTGTCTTCAGCCTCCATCTTCTGTTGAACTCCATCTGCAATGCAGTCCTCTTTACCAGGAAATCAGAGGCTTTCTTCTAGTGATTTAAATCCTGAACACTTGCTGAATTCAGGAATAAGGACTTAGTGTCTGGGGACTTTTCAGCCAGTGTTTAGTTGCCTACGTAAACATACACCCTGCCAGCAAAGGAAGTTGATTAAAGATACATGGCATGCAAAAATGAAAGTCAGAGATGCTAATAAGATTCCACAGTCAGAATGCCTGCCTTTGAATACTCTCTAGAATGTTCTGTGACAGGTTGAGCTGCTCCCGGCCTAATCTCTCTCACCTGAAGAGTGGGGCCAATATTTCACAGGGCTGCTATGCAACCTCAGGGTGATTATCCATGTAAATGGCTTAGCACAATGACTAATGCACACACAGTGCTCAGACACATTGGTTGTGATCCAGATTATGAACTCATCACATTGCAGTCAGGGTAAAAGGAGTTTCCTCCTTTATTGGACAAACATTAATCGAGTTTGCACTGCCTGCTTGCCACCGGTATTAGTCAGGTAAGGCTCTGTTAAGCAAGTCACAAACTGACCCCTGAACCTCAGTAACTGAATATCACAGAAGACTGTTTCTTACTTATGCATCATGTACAACAAAGAGGACAGTAGGCAGAGAATCTGCTCCACATAGTGGATCCAGCTGGATGGGAACTCCCTCATCCTTCAGCTATGTCACCCCAAACACATGCCTGCTAGATGCCTGCCACGAAATCGTGCTAGAAAGTCACAAAAAATAAAACTGTACCAGAACTATCATCTCTGCACAAAAGGGACACACATGTGACTTTCATTCAGAGATCACTGTCTATCACTGCCATTGTGCCCTGCACAATTACAAAAGAATCCAGGAATATATGGAACAGATGAACCATCTGCTGAGTACTATTCTCCTGGTATTCATATTTTGCTAACACTAAGGAAACAAAAATGGCTAAAACTTATTTTCTCTTTGCAACAGGAACAAGTATTAAATAGCTATGATAAAGCCAGGGTCTATTCCAGAAAAGCTGTATAAGACAGTGTTTCATTGAGATGACCCAGAACTCTAAGAAATTTCATATATTTTTTTGTAAATGTATGTGTGTGTGTGTCTGTGTGTGTGTGTGTGTGTGTGTGGTGTGTATGTGGAGGCCTGAGGAGGATACTAGGTACTTCTTCCATTGCCTTGAGACAGGATCTTCCAATGACCTGGAAGCTCACTGCTTTGCCTGGGCTGGCTGGTTAACAAGCTCCCAATATCTACCTGTCCCCACACCCCCAACCCAATGCTGAGGTTGCAGGCATATGTAGCTATGCCGGGCTAGGGATCAAATTCAGTCCTAAGTCTTGAACAGCCAATGTTCTTATTCACGGAACCATCTCCTAGACCAAAAAGACTCATTCTGAGATGACTTTTGGAGTCACGAACATTTACTGTAAAAAATATACTAAGTTTAAGATTTAATGCCATTTGGTTCTTTTGAAACAAAGTCTACATTGCTTAGAAAAATAAAACATGTTTGTAATTTGTTTATATTAATCCCCTAGAAATATAGAAAATAACTCTAAAGCATTAGGCAAATACTCTTTAACTAACAGGCTATTTACTTCTCAAGTGGCTTCTCTAATTGAAAGAGAGAGGTTCTGGCTAAGATTATGAATCTAGGGGGTCAGGATGATCTCTGTATCTCAGAACTCAGGCTGAAGCCTGTCATGGGTGGCCCTTAGCATCTTTCTGATACAGTTCACTCTATGAGCTCAAAAGTCAAGTGACAAGCTGACAGGAACTAAGCCAGAAGTCTTGGCCTTTTTTCTCTCTCTCATGAGTCAAAGGGAAAGGAGGCCGCCTTCTTCCCAGATCCAGCCAGTGAGGAGTTATGCTCCTCCTCCTTCTCTCCCCTTCATCCTCACCAGACAGTCTGTGGCTGGCTTTTCCGGTGTTCCTGGCCAGCTAGGGAAAACACGCCTTCTCAGTCCCTGTTAGCTGGCCAAGTTTGTTCCCTCCACAAACAAGCCAGGATTTCGAGATTACAAAGCCACTCTCAGAACCTGGTCACTAATAAATGTTTTCACTTTGACCAAGAAGGTCAAAGTAAAGAAAAACATGGCCAGTTTCTAACAGTACCATCAGAGTTTTTTCCCACAATTTGCTCATAATCAGTGCAAATCTTTTCCTTCCAGGGCACTCCAGGCAGTCTGGGAGTTGTGTTTCTTAAATCTGTTCAGAACCATATTTCATTTGTTTTATTTCATAAGAAGCTTTCTTTTTGAGCATTAACCCCAATTCTCTATTGCATAAAAAATTTATGTTGATGCTTTATGAAGAGGCACAGTTGGTACAGACCTCTGGTTTGCATACAGATGCCTGAGGAATGATGAGAAAGCAACTAGAGGTGTCCTTTCTTCAGACTGCTTAATGGGAACCTGGGATACAGACTGTTCCAAGCTTGGCCTTGGTGACTCTTGGCCCAGGGACCTCACTGGCCCAGCTACAGGTTGAAGTGGTGCTGATTCCAATTTGGCCTGTTATTATCCAAAGCCACTTGGTTCCACAAAACCCAGGCCTTATCCAGCTCTGCTTTGGACTGGAACCAAGTCCCTGTGTACTAACTGAGAAGAGAGGCCCAGGGAGACCAGGCCTGAGGCTCTGAGGCAGGGCCAGACAACCTCTCCTTCTCTTTTGAGTCCTGTGCTTCTTTCTCTCCTTTTTCCCCCATTCTTAAGAATTAACAAAGCATTTTTTTTTCTCTTGGGCTGACCTCATAGAAGACCAAGTCTGAGGCTGTCTCCTGAAAAATCTCACGACTCTGAGGACAGAGGCCTTCTACCTTCATTCATTTATACCTTTGAATACCAGACACCAGACAAGGAAGACACGTACTCAGAATCTTGTCTCAAAGAAAGTGGGTTTGTGTTTTCTCTGTATCTACAGAACTCTAAACATGTGACAACTCAGCTTGGTTATAACAGAAACTACATTTAAGCTATAGAGGTGATTAGACTTCCTACTTTAGACTGCACGGTTGGCTTTCAGTCATCAAGTCAACTTTTCCTACTTTTTAACAGTTTTGAGATCCATTCTTCACCTAGCTCTCTCTTCCTTATCTATAGATGTATCATTTAGTGCTCAACTCTATTTTTATTATATCAGCACTATTGGGAGTTTTTCAGGGAATGAATCTGAAGCTTACATAAAATCAACCAAAGATCAGAAGATCCATGTCACAGAGAGATTATAAAAGATGAGGGCAAAATTTGACTCCAAGTCTCTCACTGTAAAACCCCAATTCCTACTACTGTGCTAAGGTATTCAAAGTCCTCCAGTACCATCCTGGGCCATTGTGGTAAAGATAATAGTGAGGTTAGGCAACAAAAAAGTCCAAGAAGCCCTCTTCTCTTCCAAGTTCATCTTTTGTTTTTTATATGTGTAATTTTCATAAAAGATTTTCCTTTAAGGCAAAAGAGCTTAGAACACAGTACACTATAATGTCTGGCTTCCTACTGCACACTTCCAGCTTGAGGGGGAAAAAAAGAGCTAAGAGAACAATACATAATGGCCAAGCTGTCTTCTCAGGATAAAGTCACTCAGTGATTCAGTGTTAACTGTCATGATTCCCATCTTAACTTATTAGACAGTCAGGGATGGTAACTTATACTCCCTTGCGGCCCTGATTTTTGTCTCATAGGCCAAAAACACTAATTAAGAAATATGAGAAAGGATGAATTTCAGATTTTCAAAATACCTTTTCTGTTTTGGGGAATATGTCAAATTTCCTCAGCTCATCTGATGTGGAAAGGACAGTCTTGCTAATAATTAGCACATGGACTTGACCCTCACCCTAATCCTGCTATCAGTCACCGGAGTGACCATGGCAAGATATGTCACGTCCTGGTCACAGGATTTAAAACGTCACCTATCTTAAACATGCTCTGACTACTCTGTACTGGGGTGGGGGTGGGGTATCACGATGGACAGCAGTTAGAGCCCTCTTTGGTGTCTGTCCAGGGGCACCTTGAAAACTTTAAATCTGAATGATGCACAGCCAAGGCAATATGGTCTCAAAACTCTGCTTTCTTAGGTAGTTTCTCCCCTCAGTTAAATCACTTTCTGGTTGTTTGATGACATCATCCCGTCCCTCCCCTGGCTCAGGCCTGGCTGCTCTTTACCGCCACCTCCTGCTGAGCTAGCTCTTCCTGAGAATAGACCTTAAAGCAGGAACAAAGGTGGGCAGAAGTTACTCAGAGTCATGGCTGTTAGAGTGAGAACCCTTTCAGTAGATTCCTTAACACATGAAAAGTGAAGAGAGTTACTCAGAGAGCCGTCACTCTGAATAGACAATACAGCAGAACTTGATTTCAAGAGGTAACAGTTAAGGAAAAGCGACAGAGCGAAGATGAGCTCTGAAGTGGAAGGCTCCATCTTTTGCGGTAGAAGAAGAAGGAGACAAATTTAAAAAATATTTGGACATTGGAGATGAGTTTAAAGGGACTAACAGTCCAGATGTATTGTCAACAAGGTGTTTCAGACAGACTGTTGTGGGGACCATGGCACCCAGCATCTAGAAAGCACTCCAGCACACACAGTTTCAGTCACAAGTCCACTCCCTTGAGAAATCAGTGGGCCACAATGTCACTCATCCCTGTTAGTAACAACCCTTCCTTGGCACTTAGTTGCTTCTCTTGTCACTGGGTCATAATCAGCAGCATCTCCCTCTGCAGATGCCAGAGGACTGTCCTGCTGTGTGGACTGCCTGCTGGACACAGCCATTATGCTAGGTTTATTTGGTTATTGAAAGAATGCATTCTGTACAGAACAAAACTTGGAAACACCCTGTGAAGACTTTTCAGTGTAAGGCATACAACAAACTGACCTAGATTTTCTTTAGTATGCTTTAAGAAGTGTTCTTATTATTTATCTTTACTTTCTATTGTGTTTCCCTAAACTGACAAAGAGAGTTTAGAGAGTAATAGAACTTACATTTTGATCTATGCTAAATCAAGAATCTAATATGACACAAATTCAACCCAGCCACTTCCTCAATGCTAGTTTGAGGTGAAAATCCAGATTACATTAAACATCTTTCAAAAGGAAATGAATCTTATATGTTCAAACATAATCAAATAACATTATCATTCCATATGAAACACACACAACAGCAAAACCCATGCCTTACTTAGCAGTTCAGTCTTTGCCAGGTTTTCAGATTGCCAATATAGGTCCAAGGGGTCCAGGCCTCTGCATTAATTAATAAATGAGAAAAATAAGAAAAGCCTGGTTCGAATCCCAGCACCCACATGGCTAACAATCATCCATAACTCCAGTTCCAGGGGATCCAGTGCCTTCTTCTGACCTCCACAGGCATTGCAGGACACGGGTGCACTTACATACATGCAGATAATACACTCATAAACATAAAGTAAACATAATAAATAAAAAAGAAATAAAGTATGTTGGAATTAAGTTTCTATCTCCAGTTTATCTAAGCAATTTTAGGCCATCAATAAAAAAGTTTCACCATATAAAGCCAGTATATAAGCTAAAAATGTCATGAAGGGCTTGACAAAGCATGGCACATTCCCACTACAGGACACAAGACTGGCAGGTGGATAGGATGGAGCGAGTGACACTGAGGCACATAGAAAGTATCCGCTTTTCAGTGATTCTGATCGGCTCACGGAGAGTCCTGCCGTGCTCAGTGTCCCTCTAAACTGTGATTAATCTCTGCTGTACTGAGAGATCTCAACAGAGAAGCTTCACCTACACTGTATTAATGAGGCTTTATTTCTATCCTGTTATAGTTACATGGTTGATTTTCACCCTACATGGTAGGAGTTTTCATTTATCTACTTGTAGTACAGAGAAAGCATTTTTCAAAATAAGAATGAAAGCACTGAAAGAAATCTTAAATTGATATAAATCTATAGGTTATACTTACAGTCCTAAAGGTGATAAAAAGTGATGGAACTGGGAAGCACAATTCACATAAATAAGAGAAGAAAACAGAGATAGGTAGCCATGTGGAGCACTTTGTTAACTTACCTCTAATACTCAGCACAGTGGACAGAACACAGGATTTCCTAAGCATCGTTTAAACAATGAACAAATGAGGGCATGGCCACAGAGGAACAGTGTTTGGAGGCAGGAGGGGCTGGCCTTGATGATCTGTTTCCTTCCTCAGATCCCAGCATCTATCCTCTTAAACCAAGTCTGTCCGTGAAGCTGAGGATTCTCACTTCCCAGTGCTTATTGTCTGATGGATTGGGATCAGGGCTTAAGACAAGTGTCTCCAAACCATCCTCTTACCTGTTTAATCATAAGGTTTGAAACAAGAAACAGAATAGTTTCTACTAATGCTGTTACCTTGACGAAAATTCTGTTATCAAAAAAAATATTTACCATGGAAATCACTTTCAAGTGCACCCCCCTTTCCCGCGAAGAATCATAGATATTTATACACACGTGGTTTTCTATATCAATTAAATTAGACAGAAGCTGAATTCTTGGACTGTCCTGTATTTCCAACTACACAGTTAGCTCCAGAGCATCAAGTGAGAAGCAGTGGCACAAGTCTGTTATTTCAAACACACGTAGAAGCCCATGCTTCAAAAAGCACTATTATCTGAACCGTCTGGTCTGATCTGAATCCCTGTCAAGTCTGCCAGTGCTGTTACCTCCATATTATAGATGAGGAAAATCACTGAGGCCCATTGGGGCAGAGCAGTTTTCCCAAGCCTCACAACTTCTGGGACGCGCTCAGCTTTGTCTTTCTTTGCACCCTCCCCAGCAGGCAGATGTACTAAATGGAGCTGATGCTGTGACGTTAGTTCTTACAGAAGCACACAGTGCAGAACTCTAGCAATTTTCTCTTAGTATCTTGACAGGGAAAGAAAGAACTAAAGCGCTAATCCCAACCAAAATGCCAGGATGTGACTGAGGGAGAGAAATACCACCTTCACTTCCCACAGTCCAATTAATTCTGATAGTTTATACCTAATTCAGCAGCAGCTGCATTTCCCTACTCCCTTCTCTGCACTGAGACCAGCCACCGGCTAACATTCCAGTCCTTTATCCCACAAATCCGCCAAACTTCTGGAATTGTCAATCTTCAAATGTCTGATCAGAACACACTGAGTGTCCGGCCTTGTTATTCACTTTCTTGAAGTGACATTTTGTAGCAGGCATCAGCATAAATATCAACATGTTTCCATCCTAATTATTTTAATTTCTATGGACCCTGGTCAGACCAAGAGTGTGCCAGTCTAAGTGATTTCAGGGCTTGGGGATGATTGCTGTTCCATGAAACATAAATTACAATCAATGCTTGGAAACTTGGCATACTGCTTTTGATATGATCTCAGCTCTACATCAGGGAAGAGTACAAGCTTTTATATTCATGTGGGCAAGGCACAGTTTGCTCAGTCTTCAGGTCTTTGTTTCCAAAACAACAATATATAACTCAATCCCTCTCATGAAAAGGCAGCCCTTGAATAGAATTGATAGAACTATAAATTAGTGTAGACATTAGAGAAAAAAAGGGTTGGAGGTCCCTCGAAAAACTAAAAATAGAACTGTCATCTTACCCAACAATTCTACTTCTGAGAACATACACTAAAGAATTAAGATCAATGTCTTGAAGAGGTCTCTGCCTTCTCGTGTTGTGACAGAAACAACAAATGTGTCTGTTGATAGATGAGCAGAGACAATATAGTCCTGTACAGAGTAGAATATTATTCAGCATCAAAGAAAGAAATCCTGTCACTTGGAACAAGATGGGTGAACCTTGAGGACATTATGCCTAACAAAATAAACCAGATGCAGAAAGAGAAATTCCACAGGATCTAGCTTGCATGAACAATCTAAAGTCATTGAACTCAGGACCAGAGACTCAAAAGATGACTTCTGGGGGGGCAGGGGTAGGGAAATGGGGAGATTTTGGTCAAAAGGCATAAAATTTCAGTTACAGTGTGAATATGTTCTAGGTTTCAATATGGTAGCTATAGTCAAAGACAATGTATTATATAGGTGAAATTTCATGAAAGAGTCAATCTTAGTTTTTCTTCCTATATACAAAAAATAGTTAATCATGTGAAGTCATGGCTTGCTAATTAATGTGGCCATAGGATCATTTCATACTGTGTATATACATACACACACACACACACACACACACACACACACACACATATATATATATATATATATTTCACTTTTGTGTACCTTAAATATAAGAAAATTTTTTTGTCTTTTCTGAGACAGGGTCTCCCTAGCCTGAAACTCACTATGTTGACCAGGCTGGCCTTGAACTCACAGAGATCTGCCTGCCTCTGCCTCCAGAGTGCTGGGATTAAAGGCGTGAGCCACCATGCCTGGCTTAAATATATGAAATTTTTATTTACTGATTCTATACCCTTAAAATGTGGTAAAACATGAAAGCGAATTCTAATACTATCTTTCACCACAAAATTATAAATATGAATATTTTAGCATTGGAAAATCAGGTCAAGTACCATGGCAAAAAACACTGCAGTATTACTGCAGAGTCGGCAAGACTATTTCTTTGGTTTGGAAAATAAAGTCAGGGATCTTTCCCCTTATAAAATTATGAAAGAGTTTAGCACTGCGAGGCAAGTGTCCAGGCAGTAAGGATTTTAACAGACATGTAGATGATCATTTGCATGCAGATGTGTGCACAAAAGTCTATATTTAGAGGCTTATGATTAATGGCCAATTAACAGTAGGAGAGGTTGGAGATGGAAGCTGAACTTGAATGATTGCAGTCCTTTAGGGATCATGCATTTTTCTCACATAATAAGAATCAGATATTCGTTGGTTAAGTTGTATTTATTGGTGGCCTAGTTTGCGGAAAGTCCTGTGCTTATCAAATACCCATCATGATCTAGGTGATATACAAGGTCCATATACCTGTGTGTTTGAGAATGGAGAGGAGGTACAGAGAGGAGGGGGCGAGTCCAGCTTGGGCCTTACTTTTACTCATCAATGGGATTTCTCTGACAAATGTGTGGAATTATTTATAAGATTATCTGCAGGATTTAGGAGTCTCATAGCAGTGTGCTAGTTCAGAAAAACCCATTTGTCCTGGGACAGTAATTCATGTATTTATCATATGTCCAACGCTTTGTTTTGTGATTTGAGCCAACTTTAGATGAACCCATAAATTTCATACTTGTTACTTGCTGATTAAAGAGACCATCTTTCCACCCTGGCAAGAGTTCAAAGTGGTTTATGCACACGGAGGGAAAGGGTGCTCATCAGCCGAATGTTGAGGGTACAGACCCAACCAGGGATCCGTTCAGACAGTCAGGAAGTGGAATGGTTGGCTCAGACTTAGACAGTACTGCCTTGGCATGAAGCAAAAAATAACTAAGGGCAGGTCTCTAGAGGACAAAGTGCTGCAGACAACTTATTTCAATAGTATCCAGAGAACCATTTTTGAAAACTTGATATGATCATGTAAAACATATAAAATGCATACTACTTTGCTTTACCAAATGACATGATAGCAAAGGTTTATTACTTTTAGCTTAGAGATGAACCATCCCAATTCAGTCAAGTTGAAATCTTTCCTTAAAGGCAATGTATGAGCTGAATGGCTCCCCATCCCCCAGCATACATCCAGATCAAATCCCTATAATCTGTGGGATTTGGCAAAGGACACGTACAGGATGAGATGTATTTAATTATCAGTAATTATGCCAACATGTCAGAGAGGAGAGATTGCATCATTCAGAATGGTCAGGAGAACCCTATGGTACTAACAAGACTTAACTGGACTGCACTACGTGGATGCAAATGGGAAAAGATGGTGTCTAGACTCATAGTTCAGTGTGACTGGGGTGCACAGGGACTATCTCCTGTGGTCAAATCAGGTCTGGTGTACAGTGACTTGAATAAATGCACAGTCATGTTCTTCCATCTCAAATGAACATAAGGATGCACCCAAAAACATCTGTACTACCTTCCCTCTTTTATCAGTATGTCCTCACAGAGGAGTTAAAATCTTAGGGATTTATTCCTTTGGGACTGTCTGTGTGTTTGGATTGACCTTGGCACATCCTTCTTAAATTAGCATTCTGAATGGAGTGACTCATACAAAGGCAGAAAGCAATTAAGTTCCCCAAATTTTTTGTCCAATATCCTGTACTCCTAACATTGACCAAAAAAAAAAAAAAATCACTAATGGTCATTATCCTACTAGTATTACTAACTTTAAGACTGGAAAGGCTCTGGATGGATCCATGTTCTCTGGTCCTCGAACAAACAGACCTCAAATTATGGGTCTTCTAAATCCAGCTTAATCATCTGTCCAGCAAATATGGAATGCCTGTTTTTTCCTGGGTGATGCTTCCAGAGTGGGAATTTCTCAGGAGGTGGAGTGTGTGGGATCTTGTGTGTCTGCACATTCATGAGGCAATGAAGAAAGAAGAAAATGTGGCTTTTAAAGGTCCCTGCTGTATAGAAATACTGAGAGTATGATGAGATGGAGGGTCTGTTGGGACTGATGATAGTGGGAGGGCAGTGATTTCAGGCCGTCCCCACTGAAGGGTTCCATAATCACATGTAAAGTAAGAACCGAATGAAGGAAGTGACAGGAAGATCAAATGGACTGTGGTCCAGATGAAGGAGGATCAAATACACAGCGCCTGTGTAGATGAACATACTCCAGAAGCAAGACAAAGATTTGAGGTTGGCAACTGCATGAGGGATGGGGAGTGTTTGGGAGAAAGGCAGAAGAAATAAATGGGAACTGGAAGTTTATGGTAGGATAGGCCGTGGAAAGCGCTCCATGTGTCTGTTAGCGTAAATAAGCAACAATTCCTCACTTAGCTGGATTAATTTCCAAGTTATTACATATATTGTTGAATGCTAGCATACTTATTAGTAACAAAGACCCTAACCACATATGGATGACATTTACCAAAAATATAGCATTTCCCCAAACTGGGATTTGTTGTTCACACAGCCTGATGACCTTATTATAACATAAATAAAAATTAAGGGATGCTTTATGGTACATTTCAGGACCCCCATCCCTCCACCAATCTCACCTATACAGAAGGTTGGAAAACAGCATTAAGACAGCTCACAGTCACTTAACACGCCACACTAGTGAGTTACCTTCTTCAGCTGACACCTCCCTTTCAGTCTGTGTCACAGCATGATTTAAGTAATGACTACATACATGATTTTTCTTCCATTTTTCCAAGGACTTTTAAAAGCACAGTACTTGGCACTCTGCAGGATTTGGTCATGGGCAAGACTTCTCAGGCAACCCTAATAAACCAGTCTCACCCTGCTTTACTGATCTCTTGCCCACAGTCATTCCTTCCTCTTGTTGGTCAAGATCTCTATTCATCTTATCTTCTTATCGAAGCTGGTTTTTCAGCATTTAAAATAAAACTTGAGTTGAAAGGTAATTTCTGATAAGCAATAATGAACTTGACTCCTTACCTAGCTCCTGAGTATAAAATCTCAATTGACCATAAGTTTTAAATTTCTGCAGATACATAGGAAAGTGTCCTTTGGTTTTAAGTGAAAAGATGAACATGTGGGATGGGTAGTTAGAGCACTCTAACCTCACCTAATTGCCTTAACCAAACCTGGCAAACAGGTATTTTCTCAGTCTCTCTATAAGATTTTAAAATTCCCAGTCTTGAGGATTTGAATATGGGGACCTAGGGAATTGAAAAGGTCAATGGAGGAGTTAGTGGAATTGATTTTTAAGAATGGATTTTATTTCAAAAATTCATGTGCTGTTTAGGAAATTGAATTGGAAGAACTCAGTACAGCATATTGTAAACATTTCCCCAGATTCTCCTCTCCCTCAGCACTAGAGAGGTGCAATCATTTTAATAGGATTTAATAGAACTTCCTCCAGAAAGGCTTAATGGAGTCTAGTGTGGGTTTAAGTGGAAGATTCAGGGAAAGGTGAGGCGGTTTGCTCTGAGATTGCTCTGAAAGTTTTACAGTTCACTATTTTCCCTTGTAGCAAACATGACGTCTGTGTGGGATTCTGATTCCTGCCCTTGTGGCCTTGCACCTGGCACTCTGAGATCTTTCCTGATTTGGTAAGTTACTACATACCCAGTCCTCAACCACATTCTTGTCACTTCTGCTTCCTCTTAGGTACCCAGAAGTAAACCCTCAGTCTGCCTGCAGTCTGCATAAGATGTTGCTGGGCTGGGTTCTCATGGGCAGGCTCCACTGGAAAGAATCTATGACAGGGGGCTAGAAATCTTCTTCCCCTCTCTGGGCACACATACTGAGTAAGGGTCAAGTAAGAACATAGCTTGCAGGTGGGTTTTTGAGCTGAAAAGATAGCTCTGGCTTGGAACACAGTTGGCCAGCACTTGGAGCTTGGTTTCCATCCTTCCAAACTCTGAGGAATGAACTTCTCTGAGCCACCCAGTCTGTGGTGTTTTCTCATGGTAGCCAGGCCAGACTAAACTCCTTTATCCTCTTTTCTTTTCGATTAGCTTAAAATATTTTATTATTATTGTACTTTATATTTTCTGTTGGCTTACTGACCACACTTTATAATTTGATGACAGTTCTGGGATTAGTGGTATGTGTATTACTATCTAATTTCAAGTAATGCCAGGCTCTTCATGTAGATTCTGCCCATATACGTGCTTGCTATGAATGTGTGCACTTACTCATTCCCTAGCCTTCCCCTACTCTTGTCGCATGTTTTAACAGTACAGAACTTATAAAAACTTTACACGATAGTGTTATTTTCCTAAATGATAAATTTCATTTTAAAGATTTTTTTAAAAAGAAAATACTTTCATTTTCAATGTTCACTGTTGGTCTGTGTGAATTCAACTCATCTGTCTTTTACGATCCCCTCTCCCCTCTCTCCTCCCCTCCCTTCCTTTCCTTTCCCTTTGTCTTCTCTCCTCTTCCGCCTCCCTTCTCTCCTTCCCTCCCCTCCTCTCTGCTTCCCCTTTGCCTCCTCATTCCTTTCCCCTTTCTGTTCCCTGCTCCCTCCTTCCCTCCCTTCTTCTGTCCCAACTTCTTTTGGAAAAATAATTCTGGGTGTAAATTCTATGTTAATGACTTTGTTCTTTCAGTACTTTAAGGATGTTATTCCTCTGTTTCCAACAGACGCTTTAGTCATTCTGACTATTCATTCTAGCTCTGTACTTCCTTCTCTAGTCATTGCTCTAGCAAGAGTTTTAAACACTATATTCAAAAGGAGTGGAGATAATGGACAACCTTGTCTGGTTCCCAATTTTAATGGGAATTCTTCTAGTTTTTCTCCATTTAGAATGATGTTGGTTGTGAGTTTCTGTATATTGCTATAATTATGCTGAGGTATATTCCCTCCAGTCCAATTCCCTGTAGGGCTTTTAACATAAATCCTTGTTGAATTTTGTCAAAGGCCTTTAATGAATTTATTGAGATGACCATGTGACTTTTGTCTTTGAGTCCATTTATATGTTTTATGACATTTATTGACTTACATATAATGAAGCACCCTGCATCTCTGAAAAAAGCCAACATGATCACTGTGAATGATCTTTTGGTGTGTGTCTGTACGTGGTTTGCAAGTATTATGTTGAGAATTTTTGCATCTATATTCATTAAGGATATGTGTCTATAGTTTTACTTTTTGGTAGGATCTTTACCTAGTTTTGGTATTAGAATTTAAATAGTATTAGGTATGGAACCTCTTTGACTATGTGGTAGAATTCTGTTGTAAATCCATCTGGGCCTGGTTTTCTTCCTTTTTTTTTTTTTTGAGTCAGGAGGTTTGTATTATAGTTTCAATTTCCTTATGTATTATGGGTCTGTTTAAGCTGTTGAGCTCTTCTTGGTTTAGCTTTGTTGGGCCCTCTGATTTTAGATATACAGCCATTTCTTTAAGATTTTTAAATTTAATAGCATATAGATTGTTAAAGTATTCCCTTGTAATGTTCTGGATCTTTTGGTTGTCTCTGTGATGCTTCCCCTTTCATTTCTAATTTTGTTGATTTGGAGTTGCTCTTTCTTTCTTTGGTTAACTGGGCCAAGGGTCTATCATGTTTATGTTTACAAAGAACCAGCTCTTGGACTCACTGATTCTTTGTTTCGTTTTTTTGTTTTTTTGTTTGTTTGTTTGATTCTATTTCACGAATTTCTGCCATGATTTTTGTTATTTCTTATTCTCTGCTGGGGTTGGATTTCATTTATTGTAGCCTCCAAGAGTCATGAGTTGCAATGTTAAGTCATTTATTTGTACTCTTTCTGATTTTTCAATGTAGACACTCACAGCTATCATCTTCCCTCTTTGGGCCGCTTTTATAGTGTCCCAGAGGTTTTGTTGTGTTGTAGTACCCTTTTTACTTAATTCCAGGAATACTTTTATTTCTTTCATAATTTCTCCTTTGACTCATTCATCATTCAGGAGTGTGTTGCTTAGTCTCCATGAGTTCGTGAAGCTACTAGGGTTTCTTTTGGTGTTGATTTTAAATTTTATTGCATCATGGTCTGAGAGAATGTATGAAATTATTTTAGTTTTTTGTATTTGTTGAGGTTTGTTTTGTGACCCAGTATGTGTTCAATTTTGGAGAAAGCTCCATGGGGTTCTGAATAGAATGTGTATTCTTTGGTGCGTAGGTGGGATATTTGGTAGCTGTCTCTTAGGTCCATTTGATGTGTGGTACTGTTTACCTCAGATGTCTGTTTATTCTGTTTGGCCTTTCTAATAGAGACAGTGGGGTACTGAAGTTCCCTACTATTAGTGAGTTTGGATTGCTCTGTGTCTTAAAGTCCTGTAGTAGTGATTTTATGAAGTTGGGGGGCACGAGAGTTTGGTACATATAAGTTCATGACTATAATATCTTCTTGGTTAATTATTATTTTGTTTAGAATGAAGTGACTCTCTTTATCTCTTCTCATTAGTTTTAGTTTGAAGCTTATTTTGTCAGATATTAGAATGGCAACTCCTGTTTGTTTCTTAGTGCCATTTGCCTGGAAAATTTTTTCCATCCTTTCACCCTAAAGCAGTGCCTGTGCTTGAAGGTCAGATCCATTTCTTGCAGACAAGAAAAGGATAGACTTTGTTTCCTGATCCACTAAACTAGCCTGTGTCTTTTGACTGGGGAGTTCAGCCCATTGATATTTAAAGGTATTACGATATTAAAAGTTATTATAAAAGATGTATATTGGCTCCCATAATTTTAATCTGTGTTTGCGTTCTTGGTCTAACTTTGTGGTTCCCCATTTACGCCTTTATTTAGTTTCTTTCTGTTGCCCCTTGGGTATAGTTATTCCTTTCTTCAATTCTTTGTATTGCTTCATGTATTCTCTGAAGGGATGGTTTTCTGGATTTGAATTCTTTCAACTTATTCATGTCACGGAAGATTTTTCTTTTCTCTTCAACTATAATCGACATTTTTATTGATTAAAGTATTCTAGATTGGCCTTTTCATTCATTCTATTGGCAAGGTTTCTCCTGTCATTTCAAATTTGCTCATCGAGTGTTTCACTTCCTTCTTCATTTCAGTCTCAGTTTTCTTTAATGTTTCTATCTCTTTGGTGAATTCAGTCAGAAGTTTATCCCTATCTTCTTTTAGTTCTTTGATTTGTTTATTTGTGTGTTCTTTAAATTCATTGAATTCTTTGATCAACGTTATGATTATCTGAGTCCTTGGTTATCTCTATGGGGTTATCATTGTAGAAAATTTCCCTAGGTCTAGTGATGTTTGGTAGAAATATATTATTTGAGTTTTTCATATTATTATTTTATTTTATTGTGATCTTGGCATATGGATTTCTTTTGTTGTTTGTGGTTCTAATATGAGACTCAAGCCTTCCTTTGTTGAGTTAAAGTCTTATTCTCTTTGTGTACTTGATGTTACTTGGTTGTTTTCTTATTGGGTATGAAAAGGTGGTTAATCAACGCTTGAGGTTCTCTCTGTTGATTTTATATTGTTGGGACCAGATGCCTCTAGTCCAACTGCTCATAAATTCCCTCTGAGATATAAGCTAGGTGAGATCAGATGCTCTCAGGCTCTCTCTTAAAATCTGGGCCCATCTAGCCAGCAGGCACAGTACATTTGGGAAGATTGCTAGGCAGAGGCTGAATTTAGGCTTTCTCAGGCAGTCTGCAAAGGTCTTGGCCCCTAGTAAGGGACATAGAAACGTAGCACTGCAAAAGTCGGGGAGAGGTGCTGCAGCAGGTACTAATGTAGGGGGATCAACACAGTGTGACTTGGAGAGCTCAAAGTCAGGAAGAGGTAAGACAGTGGTCCAGAGATCTAAGGGACAAAGAGGAAAAAGTGCCTGTGCCCCAGGCTAAAAGGTGAACAGGATGCCTAGGATTATAATTTATTACCGAATGTGTATATGTCCATCCATTTCTTATGAACAGTGTCTCGTGTGTGTGTGTGTGTGTGTGTGTGTGTGTGTGTGTGTGTCTTTCCCTGATATTTTAGGATTCTGAACACTTTTAAAAATATTTGTCACTTGTGTTTGTTCTTTTGCGAACAGTCTGTTCAACTCATGAGCCCATTTATTGACTGGATGATTTGTTTTTTTTTTGTTTAATTTTTGAAGTTCTTTATATTGTGTAGATGTTAACCCCTGTCAGAAGTCCGCCTGGCAAAGACTCCTCTTGTGGTGTAGGCTGGCTTTCCAATTTGCTAGTAGTTTCCGTCACTCTACAATTTTTTTATTCCCTCTAATCCCATTTGTCAATCCTTGGGTTGTTTCTTGTGTTATTAAGTTCATTTCAGAAAGCTCCTGCTCTGTATTTTGAAATGGTTTTCTCTTGCAGCTTCAGCAGTTCTGGTTTTAAATTGGAGTCTTTCATTTAATTTTGAATGGATTTTTCTATAAGGTAAGAGATACAGATCTAATTTCATTCTTCTGAATGTGGATGTGAAATGTCCCCAGTACCACTGGCCATAAAGGCTGTCTATTTTCCTCAAGTATTTGTCTTCACCAATTTTATAAAAACAGTTAGTCTTGGCTGTGTAGGTTTGTTTTGGTGCCTTCTATTCTGTTCCATTGGTTTGCATGACTGTTTTGCACACTCATCATGCTGTCTTTATCACTATAGCTCTACTATGGCTGAAGTCTGGTATGGTGAAATTTCCATTCCTGCTGTCTAGGATACTTTTGGTTATTTGCGGTCTTTTGTATTTATGTGAGAATTTTAGGATTTTTTTTTTCTAAATTAGAGCATACCCTTAGAATTTTGATGCAGGCTGTGCAAACCTTGTAGATTACTTAGGGGAGTATACTCATTTTCACATTAATTCTGTCAACTCAAGAGCATGGAAGGTCTTCCCTTCTAGTGTCTTCTTCAATTTCTTTTCAGTGTCTTACAGTTTTCATTATAGAAGTCTTTCAGATTCATGGTTAGGTTTAGTCCTAATTTCTTTTTAAAGTTATAATGAGTGAATGTTTTTCCTAATTTTCTTCTTCACAAGTTTGCTAATAATATAGTAAAACTACTGGTTTTTCTATGTTGATTTTAGATCCTATTTTGCTGAAAGTATTTATCTAAAGATTTTCTGGTGGAATAGAATTATACCATCTGCAAAGTGGGATAATTTGATGTCTTTTCCTCTCCATATAGCACATATTTCTTTATCTTCATATATATGTATATATATATGTATATATATATATATGTAAAAAGAAAGAGAGAGACTTTGAATACTATATATATATATGTAGAGAGAAAGAGAGAGACTTTGAATACTATGTTGCACGAAAATGTAGATGGAGTGTGGACACTCTTGTTTCATTCTAAGTTTTAGAGGAAATCTGCTTTTACCCATTTGGTAAAATGTTGGTTATAGGTTTCTTGTATATGGTCTTTATTATGTTTATCTATGTTTACGCTATATTGAATATGTTTTCCCCTCCTAATAATGGTTATGTTTTCTTGTTACTTTTCATATGTGGGTAATTTTCTACTAAATGCTTAATACATGGATTTTATATATTTTGAATACTTTTATATTATTTTAGAGATGTTTAAGTTATTCTCTACAACTGAAATAAATTATTTGGTAAGATTTTTCAAGGTTTACACTGTTTTGAGAGGGACTGAAACAGTCTTTAGATCTAATTTTTAGCTTCTGTATAGGGAATATAGTTCTCAGTACTCTACCCAATGCCTTGTATTTTAAAAAGGCTTTCCTCCTTTGCCTATTAAAAAAGTATTAGGAGCCTTCTGTGAGCCCTTGGGACAGTCTCCCCTGTTCCTGTACTGACTTCTTCTCAAGTTGTGGGCGGTTTCCTTGCATCCTTGTGCTGATGAGAAAACAGTAGATGATTTGATGACACTACAATGTTGGGCACCAAATAGCTCCTTCCCTCCCTCCCTTCTTCCTTACATTCTTCCCCCCCTCTGCCCCTCCCTCCTTCTTTTCCTCCGTCCTCCTTCCCTCTTTCCTTCCCTTCCTTCCCCCTACCCCCTCTCTTTCTTCCTTCTGTTCCTCTTCCCTCCCTCCCCACTTCTTTCTTTTTCTTTTTCTCTTTCTCTACAGTACTTTGCCCTGCGAATTCTAGCCATTCTGACATCTTTGAATGCTTAATTCATTTCTCAAATGCAGAGGGATTACTGTGACTGAGACTCTACTGTTTGTGGGAACTCTTGAGGTAAGCTGAGACAATCACAGACCTCACCTCATTTGTTTCTTTCTTTTTTTTCTTTCAGTTATGCTGGTCTCCTAGTTCCTCTTGTATAAGATGCTAAAATTGTTGTTGTATGTGCTACTGAGGTTTTTGTAAGTTGTTTAAACTGAGTACAGATATAAAATCTGTGGTCCTTCTTGCTATAAAAAGCAGAAGTGAGTCCAGACATTTTTGTCTTGTGTCTTGGTCATTTTTGTCAGTTTAGTGACACTTCTCACAATATTGTTATTAAATACATATAATGAAAGTATCAGATAACAAATGACATGAATTACACTGAAATGTACCAAAACATTTAAAACAGAATTCCACTACTATGTATAAACTTTTTTCTCAAATATCAAAATTTCTAGTAGCAGTGTTATAATTACCAAGCTTTCAAGCAGTGCTGAGCATAAATTAGATTTTCAGGTATTTGCCAACAACTGCATGTGATATGAAAATATTTGTAACTTCTCTTGGTGATAAAATCAGAAGAGTTAGTAATCTTACTGAGACCAGAATCTAGCATTCACAGTTGAAGGAATGCTAAGTTTCAATTAGCATGCTATAAAATATACATATTTTTCCAAGTTCATGAACCTCAACGTGTGCTTGAGCATCACAGAGGCCCATGGACCTTATGGTAAGAAACACTGTTGCAGAGGAGCCCCACCTTTGGTTTGCAGAATGTCCCGAGTCATGGACTCCTTCCTGCTGCTCTTACACACTTTGTTTGCTGCTACCTGAAACTATTTGTAGATCATCATTGTAAGTGAGTTTCCAGAGAATGTTAGGAACAAGTGGGGTAATGGACAAAGTACTTTCCATTTTGAAAGGTTCCAGTATTTCATAACCACAATGACATTATCTACCGTTAACCATCATCAACATAAGCAGAATGAAGCAGAAGATTCATTGGGCTCACACAATAGTAAGGCTGTCTCTTTATAACATGTCATGGCAATTCCTGTCTCTGAACATCCATTACCATAGTCTCTACCTGGACCTTAAGATCACGTGGGAACTCCTGAATTTTAAGTTTCACTAATTTGATGACAAATCTGCTTTTAGTAGTCATCCTTCTCTTTCTCGCCTTCACAGTCTTTATCAGTTATTCATGTCAAAGCATCATGGATGGACAAATACAGAAGCGTTCTGCAGATGGAAGGGAGCCACTGCTTTACCTGGCCTTGATCTGCAGAATCCCAGGATTAGGGTCCAAGTCCTCTGAGAACTACCACTGCCCTTCCCAACGTCGGGGCGATAGTCTGAGCCATGAAGAAGAATGAGTATGTGGACCAAAGAGGCCCTGCCTGTGCTGTTACTTCCTTCACATCACCCGGGTGCTATCACAGCACATAGTGAGCACACAGCACATAGTGAGCACACAGCACATAGTGAGCACTTCACCCAAGTGTATCGAATCAAGGGAGATTCCAAGTAAGAGTCCAAGAATCTTGAGAATAACAGATAATTTTAAAAGAAATCCAAAGAATACATAAATGAACTTAGGTACTGCCACCATGTTTTAAATTTTAGCTACTGAATCCAATATTTTCTTATTCTGGATTGGTACAAAGCATGACCCAGGGTAAACAGAGGGAAGCTGGCTGTTTAGCTGTCCTTTCATATTTTTTCCAATTGCCAAGTCATTCGTGCCATTTTTCCCCTAACTACACACTGTTACCTTGCCTGCTTCTAATGTCCAGTTCCTGTGAGGCTTTGGTTCCAAACAAGATGTTTAGAAGCATCACTTTTAAAAACATTTAATTAATTTATTTATTTTTATTTTATGTATATGAATGTTATGTCTGCATGTATGTAAGTGCACCCATGTCTTTCAGTGCCCACAGAGGACAGAAGAGGACACTGGATCCCCAGAATTGGAGTTATGGACAGTTTTTAGCTACCACATGGGTGCTAGGAATCAAATCTGGGTCCTCTGCAAGAATGATCAGTGCTCTTAGATAATGAGCCAACTCTACAGCCCCTGAAATCATCACTTTCAGGTACTTGCGCCTGTCAAACTCTAGGCTACTCTTTGACTGTGCCATCTACTAGTTCTTACACATCCCATAATACAAAGGCTATCAAACTTTACCTTACAGAATGGGAAGTGGATGTTCACAGAAACTGAGTAACAAGCTTAGTTTCATACCACTAATGATTTATGGACCCAACATCCAAACCTAGGCATTCTTATTCCAGAGGTGTAAGATCTCATACCAATTCTCTAGTGCAGGAGAAAAAAAGGTCAAGGATGATTCCTTCGAGGGCATCTGAGTATTTTAAAATGTCACTCAGGAGTCCAGAGATGGCTCCGTGGTTAAGAGCACTGACTCCTTTTGCAGAGGACCCACATTCGATTCCCAGCACCTACATGGCAGTTACTATCTATAGTAGTATAGTATATAGTATATAGTATATAGTAGTATATAGCAGTTCCAGGGGATCCAACTCCTGACCTCTGGGGACATTGCACAACATGGGTGCCCTTACATATATGTTAGTGATACGCTCATATACATAAAAACTGATAGTCCATACCAAAACGTTCAGGTCCCACAGAAATTCCAAGTAGTTTGTCCTATTAGTGTCTGAGATAAATAAAAACTGTTTCCTATAGATATTGATGTGATTAACAGAGTAAGGTGTGTGTGGGGTGTGTGTGTGTGTGTGTGTGTATGTGTGTTGAGCTCTCTGAGGCAACCTTAACTTTACATTGTGGTTGAAGAATTTCTAGCTCAACGCTAAATCTCAAGAGAGCGCATTCTTTTTCTCATGATTTTTCCAGTCATGTCAGGCAGCCCTCCCCTAGGCAGCAACTATTGCCCTAAAAATTTACTCAACAAAAGGTTTCTGATACACATTTCTTGAATAAAAAATGAATCCTTGTATCAGAGGAATAAAACCAGAGAACATCAAAATGACACATTTTAAAACTGCTTTAGAAATTAAAGCAAATTTTGAGGGGTGAAGGAAGCTGCTTTAAAGGTTCAGTAACAGCCAGGAACTCATATCAAAACTAGACCATTAATTTTTGGATGTGTTATAATCTCTAAGGATTCTTTGATTCATATTTGTTCTTACTAGAATTAAGCCAGGTATATATGGACCAGTTTTCCCACGAATGCCTACTGAATGCATAGCAAAACTAATACTTTGAATCAGGTTTCCATTGACTACATCACGTTTTGCATTATTTGGCGCCTGTATGCAGCAGAGGGACACGTTTTCTAGCTCATTTTTTAGCACTCTGAGGGTTTGCAGCTGCACTCACCTGGAGGTCAGATTCTGATGGCCAGTAGGGGCATCATTACAGACTGAACTTTATAAACCTCATGGCTCCCATCTGAGTAAGGCTCTTACTTGTACGGTGTTTGTTTGGGATCGAACCTTATAGCTTTGTCTGTAATCATTTTCAAGCCTGTTTTTGGCATATCAGAGCTGTTGGTACAGGGTGAGGCTGCAGAGACTTTGTTCTCATTCTATACTTTTTTTTTCTGAAAAGAACTGTTGTCAGAAGTGGTTCTGGGTGAAAAAGCACAATGTTTTGAAGTAGATCAAACCAATGACATTCGGTTCTTCATCTTTGTGGACTGTGACTTCTTGTTTTAGTTTGTAGAACAAAGCTTGAAACTTAGACATGTGGTTATGTAAAACCGAACTCCTTCCTGAACATAAAACCTGGACAGATCCGAAGTACCTTTCTCGATCTTTCCTCTCAGTGGAATGCAGAGCTTTGTGCAAATGAATTCAGATGTTCTAATAGCTGATTTGTACATTTTTGACCACTGTTGTCATAACCTCTACAGATTCACTGTGGATTACTGCAGGGAGCTTAGCCTTCTTGATTTGCTTTTTTCATATCTGTTCCTTAAGCGGTAGAAATTGTCACTTTAATTTAAATCACATTTTAATTTTTTTTGGAAAGGGCACTTAAGTCACTTTTACTTAAAATAAATTAATTAAATTTATCTTCCTCATTTGCCTCTACATGACCTTTTTGGAACTTGGAAATTAAATTTTCTCCTAATATTTTACTTTCCAGCTTGGCAAACAGTGATGCTATTTTAGATTCTGAACAAAGTTGAAAAAGCACAGACTTCTTTTAAAAATCACTTCTGTTTCGAAAGAAATCATACTGTTTCTGGAAGGTCTTTTGCTGTATTATGAACTTTACCTTTAATTTCAAATTTTTAAAGTTTTTCATTTATTATTGTATATGTATGTGGGTATGTTCGTGAATGGACATGTATGTGGTACACGTGTCAGAGAATAACTTTTGGAAGTCAGTTTTCACCTTCGGCCCTGGATCCAAGGATCCAACTCAGGTTGTTAGGGTTGGCAACAAGCACTTTTACCTGATGTGCCATCTTGCCATCCCTCTTTTTAAATGAATCACAAATGCAGGAATGATGACGAACATAAAAAATTAATGAGATCATAAAAAGTCTGCTAAATCAAGAAAACTGAAAACATTCATGGGAGCAACTGCAACTGTAAATATACTCAGTTAAAAATAGTAAAAAGTTCATGTTGCTGCGTAATAAATGCTGTTATTGTGTTGACAAATGTATTAGTGAGCTTAAATTGAAATATGTGTTCTTAAAGTAAATGAATTAAAACTTTTATTCATTATAAAGCACAAAACAAAATATGCCAAGGAAAGGAAATAGATAAAACACAATTTATTATTTAGAGTTTTTGTCTGTAACTCTCAAAATCATTATAAAATCTTCCCAACTAAAAACCAATAATGGACAGTCTTTTCACTTGTTTTCTCAATATTTTTTATAAAAAGAGAAGGGCCTAACCCTAGATCTGAAATCCGAAACACAGCGGAGTGTATAGCTCCTGAGTAAGTAGGGTACAAAAATGACATAAAAATGTACAAAAACACCTTCAGGCTCTGAGGATTAGCTACAGAGGAATCAGGTGCGTCTCGTGGTTAGCCTTGTGTCCCCTTCTCAAGTCACCTCACTGTGTGTGTTCAAGGAGTCTAAAGTCTGAAGGGTAGAAATCCAAATATAAAGTATCTCTGGTCCTAAACGTTTTGGAAAGGAATACTGAGCTGCATTATGCGAATCACACACTATCCATCCACTTATCACATACTGCCTTAGAATTTATGGAGGGATTGCTCTGCACATACCATGAGGTGCCAGACATGGGGGCTTTCCTTAGTCTCCCATTTGAGGGTATAAAGTGGAGTTAGAGAAGTCAACAACTCACCCAGATGCTAAGTGTCAAAGCCAGAGTCCAAATTCTAGTTAGTCATGTGGCTCTGCAGCTTATGGGAAAGTCTGTCCCTCCCCAACACTGCAGAGTAGGAAGACAGTTTTCCGTATGGTTTAATGGCTTGGAGGGTTTCCTTAAACAAAAGTGTTTTATTTGTCTTATCATTATATCACTGGATAGAATTCATTAATTCAGTGCTTGCTGCTATGGAGAAGTCAAAATGATGAGTTGAATGGTAGTCAGGGAACTAGTTTAAAAAAGAAGAGAATGATGTCTGCTCAGAACAGAGGGATCAGGACCAAGTACCAAGATGTGATTGGCTGGAGGCTGGGGTGAAAATGAACAATTCATCTTGGGATGTATTTTTCATTCTCAATCAACATTGTTGGCATATAATTTACATAGAAATATAGTATTCCCCAGTCAAGACCAAGAGCATTTCTATACCTTCTATCCTGTAGAACTCCCTTCAGTCTTTCTACAGTCAATCCCATCTGGTTTTTAACACTTAGAAAATTTGGAAAGTGAAAAGAAGGCAAGAGCAACAGTTAGAACCCAGGGAGATGGTAGTCTGCAGGTGTCAGAGTTCCGGGTGATAATTCTAAACAAGGAAGGACACATAGGCCAGGTGTGCGTGAGGAAGGACATCTACTGTCCTATGTAACTTATCCCTCCCCCACGGTCATTTTTGGGCTGCTCACACCCCACCTCTCACTAACCTTGGGCTCACCCACTGCTTATGTGCATAGGATAAACCTTAGGAACGCCAGCCCTGGGTTCTTGAAAAGCTGAAGTCTAGACTACATAGTATGCACCAACCGCCATCCTGGCTATTCAATCCTCCCTGCCAAGATTCTACCCAAGTTATTCTTAAACTTGTGGAGGGTCACAAATCATTTGGAAAAAGTTTAATTATTTCTGTAGCAGCATGTATATATTCTGTACAGGGACCCCAAAACTTATTCCATAGATGGAGGCACTTCCTGGTTTTCAAGGCAAAGTCCATGGCATAGTATACTCTGTGCATTTTTTTGTTCCTTGCTGCACTTTACAGACTAAGGAGAACTGTCTCATATTGTGCACAGGGAGTCAGAAACGCCTTCCCGTCACTGCTTTTAGCTCTACATTAGCACATTCATTGCTAAAGTGGTTTTTTTTGGGGGGGTCCTTTAATAACTCTTTCTTTCCTTGAACTGAAGGTTGAGCCTTCCTATCACTTCACACAAGGGTGTAAGTTTCTGAGGAAAATGTGGGGCATGGGGGAGAAGTGACATGCAGCATTCCATAAAGCAATGCAACAGAAGGAGAAAGAATGCAGGGTGTTCCAGGGTTTGCCGACCTTATTATTCCCCAGTGACTGGGGCTACAGTGCAAAGCAAGCTCCCGCTGGGTATCAACAGTACATCCATCTTCCCAATGAGATGGTACCCACTCTCTCACAATCAAAATCAAACATGCTGCTTGAGATCCTCATAAAAGACACGAGCAGATTCATTAGGAATATCCAGATGTTTAAAAAGCCCATAAAGCAGGAAGTGGCATGAAACACAAATGACAGAAGGAGGCACTTTCTAAGGAGAGAGACCACCTCCTTCAAGACACCTTACAGTCCAGCCTTCCGCAGAGCTCAGGAAAGCTTTCTGCTCCGGTGACCACTGAGCTGTAAACACACTAGCAAAAACTGTCATGAGTCTAAGACTACAGTGACACTACAAGCAGGGTGCCATCACGACCACACACAGTGGGGGGGTTGTGTGGAGCATCACTGTACCCCAATATCATTTGGCACATCAGCCAGTTCATAAATAAACATGTCTTGAACCAATACAGGAACAGAGAGAAATGTTATGACATGACCTAAGCACAGAAAAGAGAATTAGAAATTAATAAATTGAATACTTCATATAATTTTAGCTAGGATTTAGCTTATGAACAGGCTTTTAAGGTGAGCCCACCTTTGGACAATGAGCAATCAATCAACTTTTTCTATTTGTTTGACTTCCAATCTTATTTTTAAAATATTATTTATTATTTTTATTTTACGTGTATGAGTTTATTGCCTGCATGGATGCAAGTGTACCCATGTTTACAATGTCTGCAGAGGTCAGAAGAGGGTGTCAAATTCCTTGGAACTGGAGTTGCAGATGATTGTTAGCTACCATGTGGGTGCTGGGAACCAAACATGGGTCCTCTGCAAGAGCAATCAGTGCTCTTAACCACTGAGCCATTTCTCCAGCTCTCCCAATCGTAGTTTTAAGAGATGATTAAAATGATGCTAAATCGTTCGCCTGTCTACAAAAGGTCAGGCACCTTGCAAAGCAATTCTCACTGTTTTGTGGCTGTGGAAACCCTGATCTGACTCAGGGAGTGTCTCTTTGTAACATTTTAAACTAAGTACTCCGGGATAGCTAAACACATAACTTATCATCTAAATATGCATTAGAAAATACATTTAGGGATTTTTCTTACAACAAATAAAGAGCTTTATAACAACTCATTTAGAAAGAGTATGCTCTATTACATTACATGTGTTCAGCCTATTAAAAAATTTATGCCATTTTCCTGGTAGACCAGTGTCTGATAAGAGGTGGTAACAGGACACTGTCAGGATGAATGGAGAATCTCAAATTCCACATGTGATGCAAAGCCCCATTCTTTTACAACAGTATATGGAGAAAAGTTTTGTGGACTTTGTTTATTCTTATAAATAATGCAGTACAAGTGCTCACATGTCAGCCCAGAAATGGCAAACAGGATGCCCGGGAACTAGGTCATCCAGGTTCAAAGCAGTCTGTGAGAGGAAACCTTCTTACAATTCCAGCTAGGAAGCAGGCCTGCCTTTAGATGCAGACTGTTGAATGTTGCAAGTCCCTGCACAGGTTCCTGCCACCTCTTCCCAGTCACATCATCACAGCTCAGAGCATGAACCCCTCATGATTACCTACAGGATTCTGTTAAGCTTAAGTCTTTCTATGTTGCCCAGGCCATCCTGGAACTCACAACTCTCCTGTCTCAGCTTCCTGAGTCCTGAATTTACAGGTGTGCAGCAGGAAATTATATACATACATATATATAATGTGTGTGTATGTAAGTTATCTCTATTATTTTTATATTTTTCAGCTCTTAAATGATATATCGATATATTCAATACTGGCAAAATTTAATGTTAATTGTAAATATGACATAACTACAAGTACTAATTTTTCGCCTCAGTAAATTACATTTCTAGATCTGAGTAAGTCAAGTTAGAGAGGCATGCCCATTTACTAGGTCCTGTCCAGGACACTTTTACTTTATCTAAGTATCTTCAAAACGTGCACAGAAGGGCACCAAAGTCTGTAGCCACAGTAGTGCACTCTGGGAATTCTCTTTTGACAGTGATTCAGTGACTGTCAATGAGGGAAAGAGCAGGTTTTCCTGACGTTTCTCAGACTGAGAATCCGAGTGAAGGAGGCATCAGGACTCCAGAGGGCTGGGCGTGGACTAGAGTGGAACTTTCCACAACCCTCAGCATGAGGTACTGACACTGCTGCTCCGGAGGAAAGAAGAGGGCCCAGCCATTCCCTTCCTCTCAGCAGCGTCCACAGGCAGCACAGGGTCCGCCTCCAGGAGCATGCTCCTGTGAGCCTCACAAGTAGAGCACTGGGACCCCACAGCAGAGCTTCTGCCCCGGGCCTGGTCCAGAGCAGCTAAGCCCAAACCATATTGAGATTATTTTCTGGGAATTAATGCTCTTCCACATCTAGCTGCATCCTGGAAATGAACAAAGATCATGGTCCATGATGTAGTGAGAGGAAGGCTGGGCTGGGGCCTGAAGGAAGGACGCAAAGCAACGGAGCCGAGGCAGGCAGGAGCAAAGCGGCCTTACAAGCTGGCAGAGAGCTGCAGCACCAGCTCTCGGAAGCACAGTGGGACTCGCTGGGTGGGTCTTGGCTTCTCTGGGCGTGTCTGATAGTTTTTCCCTCACTCTGACAAGACAACATTTGGATACTGTCTTTTGGAAGAAGAAGTGGTCCACATAGCTTAGAGAAGATGGATGTGGAGTAACCTCCTACTCTAAGTCACCAGGCCACTAATTCATCAAACATCACATAGGGCTCTCTCAGGACCATGAATCATCTCAGAGGCCCGAAGTAAATAAAGGACAGTCTCCACAAACAAGTATTTCACAGTAATTTATGGGTACTAAAAGTTTAAATTCAGGATAATAGAGAAATGTAACTACAGATGTAAGCCATGTTTAGTAGAAGCAAATACAAAAAGGATCACCTTTTCTTGATGGTTCTGAGAAAGCTTTAAAGGGAGATGATAACACAACTCAGAAGATCTCAAAGGATTATAACAATGTCACACAGTAAAGGGGGTGGGATAGTCTCCTGGAGACAGGGCCTAACAGAGAACTGTGTGGGGCTCATTGTGCTGTGGCATGGGATTTAAGGATGTATACGAGGGTTCCACTGAAGAATAAGGTCAGGCCTGAGCAGGGGACGATCATGTGTTGCACTGAGATTTCTGGACTTTGTTCCTTTTATAACAGGAATGATTGGAGGCTTTTAAGAAGGAAAATGTGTTTTACAATGGATCGGCCTTGTTGAACTCCTTATCCCTAGGCTGATCAGAACTTCCAAATCCACTCTGCCAACCTGCAAGCTACTTCTTAGGGCCAGGAAGTGAGGGAGGGAAGGGACTATACCCCAGTTGGACTCCAGTGCATCTCTTTTTCTGGAAGAAGCATGTCTACTTTCTAACACAGGAGAGCAGACTCGTTATAAAGAGAATACTGAGAGGAAAAGGCAAACTGTGCGCTCACTAAGAAATCACTACGAGTAACCAAATGCCTGCTCTCCACAGCCTGGAGGCTGTTGGGGACATGATGAGTCACCATTGTTTAAACAGGCATTTGAGATCAAAACTCAAAGCATTCAATTTTTAACTAAAAAGTTGGAATGCATACACACCTTTTCAACTTAGCCACGCAGTTAAAGAACACATGAAGTAAATATCTGGGTGTAAATATCTGGGTGTTGATGTGAGGGGTAGAACATCCCATGGACCCACCAGGAGGGCAAGCAGCATCCCCAAGACTAGGAGCCCTCCACCCGTCACTAAGGGGGTGGAGTCAACTCGTTTTTGCGAAGTGATCAGTGCATCAGTGCCTCCTTGTTCTTCATGCCAAGGGAGGAGCTGGAGACTGGCTTTCAGAGACAGGCAGATGACAGGCTGATGGCCTAGGGGCAGATGGATAATGGGAGGACCCAAAGTAGGTGTGGAACGGAAGGGATAGGCATATGAGAAGCAAAACCTGTGTGAGTTTTTTCTTACCTCCTACACAAGGGTTATACATTTTGCCTGATGGGCAGGAGATGATCACTATGCCCTTTATTGTTTCTGTATGCCTGGGTATTTTTAGGTTTAAACCACCTTTCTGGCAAGACTGCAGTGCTGCAGCATGGGGTCTATGTGGCTGTCAGAGGCGAGCCATCTCACCCTGTGAAAACGACCTTTGAAAGTGGTGATATTTGTCACGTATATGGAGCTTAAATGCAGTGTGTGAGCATGTGCTGAGGGGGAGGACGTGCCTTGACTTCTGAAATGCCATCTGCTTTATTTTTTTTTTAACTTGAAAAATTGAACCAGACCAGTAAAAGTTAAAAAGTAAAAAGAATCCCTCATACTAAAGTGAAAACAACATAAACGTAGTACAAAGGGAATGACTCAGTAATGGGTAACACATAGCCAGAATAGTACAGTATGCGACAGATAAAATTAGGACTTAGGAAGCTCTACGTTTGGTCCTCGTCAATGAAGTGCCAGCACTTGAAGGCATGATCAGGACCCAAGTCAACACAGGTTAAACTGAAAGCACTTGCTCTGGTACCAGTGAAAACATGGGCCTCGACTCTTTTCTTTCATTTCCATTTCTCGAGTTTCTTAATGAAACTATCATAACCAAACAATAAAGCCGTAAAAATTTAAGGAGTATTTTTAAAGTATGAGAGATGAATATGAATTGAATCTGAACTTTACTAATTTTGTTTTTCAATAAATAAATGAGACAAGCTCGTTTAGGAGGCAACTGGCCTTTCCAGCATGATCTGTAAAGTGGCCTGTGTTTCTAGTGCTTCAGTCAGAGGGCTGAAGATGCAGGCAGTCTTCCACCCTTGGAAGTTCATCATGGATCCAGGGGCCTTACCTGAGATTAGTTAGAAAAGTCAGCTGAGCCCTAAAGTCTCGGTTGCTCTCTCTTCGTGAAGTGCTTGCTGAAGGTGTTTAGTTCCCTTTCGCATTCTTACTCCCTAGTGTAGCTCTCCGTACTCCCCATGTAGGAGCCACCATCTCCCTGCACATTGGGAACTGTTGATTATAACTCCAGCAAGCTTTGTTATACTTCTTACGAATGGCTCCTCATGCAGACATCCTGCATGTGCACAGACAGGGGGGAGACTCAGTCCACAGCTGCTGTGGAGAGACAAGGTCACCCTCAGTCATACTGCAGCCAGAAGCACAGAAGCGGCTCACACCCTGATCGTGGATGTGGCCAACACTAAAATGTGGGGGAGCAGAATCCGGATGTGACCTCCACATTCATATTCCAAAGACACCACAACTCTCTTCTAAGTCTTTCTTTTTCATTTGGAATTGTTGCCTTTACTTTCACCAAACAATGATGAGCTATTAGTAAAAGGCGTCTTCAGATATCCTAAGAGACAGTTTTCTATAGCAGGTGGCCATACTTGAATTCTTTCCTAAAATCCACAGCAATGAGAATACATCCCCTATTTTCAGAAAGCTGAGAATCTTCAAAAGCTCTGGTGTCTGGTGATTGCATTGCTGTAGACTTCTTTTAAAGCTTTATAAATGAGTTTATGTTAGTAATTTCTAGCAAAGTTCAGTTATTTTTTTCACTATATAAAAATTTATCCTTAAACTTGATGTTTAACAATAATTGTTTGGTTATCTGCCTCATTTCTGAGAGTCAGGAATCTGTGCAGAGCTGAGTGGGGTAGCTGAAGCTATGCCAGTTGGGGACAGTAGGTGCTATGGCATATGACGCTGGGTGGGCATCACTTTATGGTTATGTAGTTTTGGTGCCTCTATCTGTTTGCTCCATATGGGCTGGTTTGCGCTTCCTTGCAGCATGGCGGCTTCGGAGTAGTCAGACTGTTTAAGTGGTAGCCAAAGGCTTTACAGGAGATGCTCTCAAAGAGCAAAGTGGAAGCTATACTACATTTTAAAACCTAGCCTCAAAGGTCTTTTTACCATCCTCTGTTGGCTGATGCAGTTGTGACAGCTTGTCAAGTTTCAGAAAGAGGAGGATGAAGACCCTACATGAGGGGAGGGAGTGTCAGAATGGGAGATACTGCTGTTGCTATCTCTGGAAAACAAAACCGTTTATCATGAAGTACTGTAGCTACCATCCCATTCTATAGATCAGAGTCACTTTCAATTCTTAAATTAGAACAATTTCCTGCCATCTCTGGCACAAGAAGGCTGATTTTCTAGTCAGTGTACTCTTTTGTAATAATTTGAATCTTCTCCTAGTTAGAGAAGGATTAGCATGTCTTATTTATCCTTCTGGAGAATGATTCCTTCTATAGCTTACAAGGAAGGGTACAACAAATAATGACTCTAGTCTATTTGGAATTCATGGGGATTTAAAGGGTTTAGGGTTCTGTTGTGCACCAGCAGGGACTTCTCTATTTCACAGCAAAGCCTTTTCTACGCAGACAAGAAAAACCCAGAAAAGGTGACTGGAGAAGAAGGAGATGCCAGATCGCTCAAGGCAAAGGCGCTTCCTCTCCTGTCCTGGCTTTTCTGACCTGCTGAGCACAATGATGAGACACGTATAACACTTTCTAGTTAGGAAGGTGGCTAGCAGACCAATGTCTACATAATATTTAGAACTTTAACCTGTAAGAAACACTTCCACAGCTGTGGCTTTTTTTGAAAATTGTAGTGATCTAGGGCCAACATTGCCTTATTTGAATACTGACTCTCAGGATCACAATGAAAAAGGGAAGGTACCCTTGACCCAGTGACATACATCACAGCTGGTGTTGGAAAGCAGGATTTTCCAGCCGCAGGCTAAGCTTCCTTCTTCCTGAGCACAAGGGGCAGGACAGTTCTCACTGCCAGCAGACAGGGGAGATAGTCAAGTCTGCATGTTGTACATACCATGGAAGGTGTCCTCTCTAGGTGATAACACAGACCACACCCTCCCAAAGGAAGAGGCAATTTGTGTATCTATTTCATTTGAATTTGAAGCATATGCTCTTCAAGGGAAGCTCAGTGGTCAAGAACACTCACTGCTCTTGAAGAGGGCCCAGGTTTGATTCCAACACCCACAGGGGACCTAAAAACCATTCATAACTCCAGTTCTGGGGAATCTGATGCCCTCTTCTGATTTCTTTGGGCATCACACTACATGGGCACATTTACGTACATGAATGCAAAACGTTCATACACATAAAATAAAAATAATATGTGAAATTATTTTTTTATAAAGAAAGCTCCTGAAACTTACAAGATTCACAAGGCCTTTTCCCAAATTTATATAAGCAGCAACAACTGCTGGGAACGGGAGGATCTTCTCCCAGCCTAGCTGCCTACAACTGGAGCATAGAGCTGCGGGAACATAGCTTCTATGGGCCATCACCCATGATGCACTGGGGTTTCTTGTGATACAACTGCTTTGAATAAGTAACCCGTTATCATACTACTGTAAGCAACCGCAATAAACTCACTACTTCACTAAGCTAGACACAGGTAGAATTGCTTCAGTGATCTGTCATCCATGTCCTGTCTGAGATGAATACATGTTTGTTCACATCTTCCCAGCAGAAGTCGCACAACAGACTGATAAACAAGAAATCTTGAGCTTGAAGTATCTCCATGACTTCCACATAGGTCACAGTCTTACAAACATTAATTATTTGCAAAAGTTAATATGCACTGTCTGAGCAATAGATTTTAATGATTTGAATGGAAATGATATTGGTATATTATGTATACATGGTCTGCTAGAGATTCAAAGTATCTTTCCACAGTATCTACGCTAGGTACAAAATACTGAATGGAACTAGAATGGCTTTTAGTTGCCCTTAGTGTGCATGATGAGAGTTGCTGCATGGACTTGTCCTCAGCCTGGCAAACTGGACTTGGCAAGCTATGGGCAGAACATTCATCCCAAGCCTGGGGGTGCCTGCTTGCCCAGGATTAGAAACTTGTTGATCTTCCACAAGAAAAGGAGTCAGCTACTTCCCTGACCAACAAGCGGTCTGAGTCGTACATGGAGGAGGGACTAAGGATTTGAGCGGAGGAAGCTGGGAAGAGACTAGCCCCTTTGCCCTCTTGGGCAGCTGCCAGCAGGTAACAGGGTCACCGCTGGAACGTAAAATTTGCTGTATGACCTCAGTAGGGGAGCCCCGTCCCATACTTCTAAGTAAGGCCCTCACCCAATGCTCTGCAAGTAAGCCCAAATACACTCTGGTTTCCCAAACTGTAGTTTGGCAAAATTATACCTCACTTGTTAGGGACCTAGAGGGGAGGGTGGGGTTGGATGCCATTGGTGCCTCCCAGAGAGAGTTTTAGCAACAGGGTGGTGCGAAAAGCTTACTGGAAAGCGCTCACAATTTGTGAGTTAAAAAACCGACTGATTGTATATATGCAATATTATTATACTATTATATGTATATAGTAGTTATAATATCAATACACATAGAATTTTGGGTTTCAAGTAATCTCCACGCTGTGGCAGCCCTACCCAACCCCCATCTATCTTAACCTAAGGAACCACATGGAAATCAGTGGCTCGCACGCTACAAGCACTGTCTCCGCTTTACTCCTTGGACTGAAAAAGGTTCTTATTAACAGATATTCCAATATATTGTGGTTTTGGAACATATTCAAATCAACCTCATTAAACAATAAAATCTATTGGCTCTGATTCCATCAAACACTTCAGTATATGTAATCTTCTAAGGCCAGTTATTCTGAGTCAGCAGGGATCTGCTGCTGCCAAAAACATGCAATATCTATGGTTGAAAAGACAGCTGTGCACTTTGAAACTTCTGCCCATAAACATTTAAAAGACAAATGGTATATCAAGCTATTATATAAATGACATTGTGTCTACATTCCTTTACAGCAGTAAACACGTCGTTTGTCTTGCTTGTTCTAACAGGAACATTTCATTCTGTCATTTGTCGATGCACCTTGTTTTCACCCTCACAACTTATATTACACACTTCTTTTCACTTCTGACTTTTGTCCACTTTAGTTTCTTTCAATGCCATTTGCTCTTACCTTTGCTTTCAAGATGATTCTTTTTATTGCATGTCAATCATAAGATGAAGAATATTGTGCATGGGGAGTTGTAAATGACTGCTCAGGAACTAGACACATTTATCTGAAGGACATGTGATCTACATAGGTAACAAGATTCATACATACATAAGAACATCAATGGCTCATAAAAGAAGAAAAATAAGATTATGCAAGTGAGTGTCTAAAAGGACAGCATTTAAGATTAATCTCCTGGAGCTACCATGGAAAGGTAAGTGTCAAACAGAGTGTCAGAAGGACAGTGGCATTTTAAAGGCCAAACGAAGGAGCCAATTACATAAAGGCAATAATGAGTGGATCAGTTCACATGTACCATTTGGTCTCCAAAGGTCAAGGAAGGAATTAGATATGTGCATCCGAGCAATGGAGTTTTTCAACAGGTATCATGAAAAGTTCCAACAATTCGTATTTTGTTTTCCTGTCTTCTTTTTATGCTGAAATATTTGAATGTATGTATTCTCACTGGCCTTGATGGCTCCACCTCTCACACAGGCAACCTGGCTGCACGCCTCATTGAGCAATCAAAATCTTGATGCCACCAAAGTCCTGACCTATTTGCCTTTTTCTGTCCTCGACCCAGCCTCTTCTGTGTTGGACATGATGAGCACCATCTCCTGGTTTTGTCTTCAAAAACCACTGTAACCTTTCTAATTTGATGTCTGCAAGTTATTTGTTTTTTAATTTTTTTTTTTTCTGTACATGAGTGTATTGCCTGCATATGTGTAAGTGTCCCCAGGTCATGTAATGCCCACGGAGGTCAGAAGAGGGCCTCAGAGCCCCTGGAACTGGAGCTACGGACAGTGGTCAGCCACCACATGGGTGCAGGGAATTGAACCCGGCCCTTCTGCAAGAGCAACCAGTGCTTTTAATGGCTGAGCCATCTCTCCAACCCCCAGGGTCATTCTGAAAAAGTGGCCATCCTGTCTTCCTCAGGCATGAAAGGCAAGTCTCTTCTAAAGTTTACCTAGGGTCTCCTGTTCTTTTCTTTGATAGTGTTTCACTTCAGGCAATAACTCTCAAAATTCCAGTACATACTTATATCTGACTCTCCCAACACAGTCTCAGGTCAGTATTTCTTACTGACTTCAGCTGGTTGTCATACAGATTTCTGGCTAATACGAAGTGAAATATAACCAGCACCAAGATCTTTATAAAATCTCTATCCTCAACTTACTTCCAATACCCACTTTTCTGTCCTTGTTTGGCTTCATTGGTGGTGAGGATGATGTCCATCCTCTCTGTGCCTTGCTGTGAGGAGGCCATATTGAAGTTCCTCCATTTCTTCATTCTGCCAAGTCACTGTATTCCTCTTTTGTAGGTCTGCATCATGTTCCTCCCTCTGTTTCTAAATCCACTGTCTTCCTCCAATCTGTAATGCATGTATAGCTCTCCCAACATATTTTCTGATTTCTTGGTTTCCATATCTGTTTGTTTTTCAAAGTTCAGCATCCTTCCTGCGGACAACTTGATTTCATGTACCTTCCTAGACTCACCATAAAGAGTTGCTCCATAGATGTTGGAGACTGCTATTTCTTGTCACTTGAGGCTGTATCTTGAATGTGTTACATTTTCTCCCGTGTCTTATTAGTGCTTAAAATCCTTCCTCAAACAGCTATCTCCATTGTATTCAAATTCCTCTTGGCAATTGTGATCTCCTGGCAATAATTTTAGTGGAATCTTGTTAAAATATTTTTTACAGGCTTAAGTGAATCTAGCTCCCACCCTGCTACCCCTGATTTTTGTTGTCCGCTTACCTTTGTCTAACTCCACAGGGAAGAGATTGGGTATAAACTGTTGGGTCATGAGAACAGCATCATACTATCAGTAATTAATGATATGCTGTCTACTTTCAGTTCTGCCTTTACAAGGGGAAATGAGTACTCTGGCCTGGAAAAGCCAGTAGTATAGACACTGGGTGGCCAAGAGGGTACTGTGCAGGCCATAGCACCACGATGACAGCGTGGGAAGCTCTCTCTGTGGAGGGGAGGTCACACATACAGAGGATAAAGTGCATCTATAATCACAGGCCAGTGCAGCTTAGGCTGAGCTGCATCAGCTATTTTTAGGAGCTTTTGAAACAGATGCCAAGGTTCTTGAGTAGTTATCATTAAGACTTCTGGGGTCCTGATCTGTACTAGTATAGAGAACAAAAGCATTCAGTTTTTGTAGTTCTTTTTAAAACAGAAGTGATCTGATTCATAAAAATTAAATATATATAAATATATATGTATATATACACACATACCATCTACTTCCTTCTAGGTACACAGCTATTGCTGGATTATAAAAATGAAAGGCCACTAATGAAGTAATTTCCTGAATATATGCTCAAATTAACTAGCATAATGCTCTAATTATAACATGTAGATAATATAAAATGATTCCAGTTTTTCATCAAAAGTGAAAACTCACTAGTCATCATATGAAAGTTTGATTTCTCTCTTTAAGTTTGTACACAATTATTTTCATTCTTTGTCTTTCTGTTCCTCCATGAAAGATCATCATGGCACTCCATATGTTTATCTTAAGCAAGGTATCTTCTGAGATACTTTATCAAATCACATCTTATTGAATTCATTAGTTCATTACATATTTAGGGCATTTCTTATCATGTAATTAATACAATTCTGGATATTTGAGATACAACAGTGAGCCAACTTAGAAAACAAACTTCTACATGGAGTTTACATTCTAGAGGGTTATACACATGTAAATAACACTAGTGAAAGAATTAACTGGGTAAGAAAAATTAGAGATATTCAAATTGGGGGCAAGGAAAGAAGATTATGGCAGATCTCCAGAAGGTGGTATTTGAATCAACTTGAACGAAGTGGGAAGCTATCTATGAGGCTAAAGGACATCCAACATAACAGCAAGTGCAGAGGACTTGATATGAGTGAATTCTGGGTGGGTTTGAGGAACAGCAAAGTGATCCGTGTAGATGCTTCACAGCACATAACCTGGGGGGACACTTTAGGAGAGGAGTGGGGGAGGTTTCTAAGGTTCAAATCTCAGGACACGGGCTATTCTGAGGATTTGGACATTCACTGTGTGAGATGAAATTTGTTTTTCTGAGATTTTGGGAAGAGGAATGATATTCTTTGATTTAGATATTAAAATATCACCCTGACTTTTGAGTGGAGAGATTCTAGGGAGTCAAGTGAGGGCACAGGACGGTTGTGGAGGTGACGATGGTGGCTTGTATCAGAGTGGAGGAGATGAAGGGAAGAGTGGTTAGGATTCAGGATGTAGCTGAATAGGGAGTAGAGTGGCGTTTCCAACATGTAGGATGTAGACGTGAAAGAAGAAAGGAGTTCAGAGAATTCTAAAATGTTTTGGTCTGAGCCTTTGAAAGACCACTTTGAGTAAGTTTCTCAAGGAGAAAGGACCAGCAGGACAAGTAGAGTCAAGCAAATCATTCACACAATCACATCTGATTGTGGTTACAAATAGAAACCCTGAGAACAGGCATGCTTCACAGGCACCTGCTCATACTCATTTCCCCAAGATTTGGCCAGAAGCGTAAGGTGGACTGAGGGCACCACGTGAGTGGTATTTCTGCATGAGGCCAGAGGACTAGACATTTCTAGGAGGTTATTTCTGTTACTTTAATAGCAAGGAGGGAGGAATGTATGGAGGACGAGAAAGAGCAAGAGGGGGAGGAAAAACAGCCCAAGGTTTATGTTCTGTTTTAGTTCTAAGAGAAAGAAAATTTGCAGTTATAACAAATTAACTGAGTCATCCTGTCCAGACTCTGACTCAGACACATCCATTCTGTGCAGGACTCTTGAAGGAGGTCCTCAGTAAGGCAAAGGAAATGGCAGTGTGAATAACCAGCCTTGAGGGTGGTATCCAAGGGGAGAGCTCATTTCTCTTTTGAAGATGAACTAATCATACTTAGTTACTTTGCTAATTTCAGAATGTGGGCAGAGAAGGACTTGGGCTGAAGGAATAGGATGAATATTCCTCAGGTAAGTGTTCTGAGAGAAAGCTGTATGGTTTATTTTGAGTCACACTGGAGCTGAGTACTTAGCAACGATTCTGACATGCCTGGGGATGGCTGGTAACTCGGACACATTCTTTCAGCAGTGAACATTTGTTACTGCTCGCTTTCAGTCTTGAATTGAATTACTGATGGGGCAACTCATAACATGGGACTCTTGCTCCAAAATCACTGAGGACCTCCTGGCTTATAAAAGCTGGAAGCCTCTTCCGCTGCGTGAAGGAGCACAGGGCACAGTGTGGAGTGGGCACAGGAGCTCAACTGGCCCTTCTGGCATTTGCCTAAAGGAACTACTGAAAACTCCCCTTTCAGGGTGAACAACAGAATCTTCTTTTTTTGTGCCAGTTGGGGGCACACAACCAAGCCACCCATCCTTAATGTTAGAACTAAGACCGAGTGATCATTTTCTTTTGCAAACTCTTCTACATTGTTAGATTCAAAATTCTTAATTTCTTCCCTAGGTAAATGTTTCAGATACATATTTGTCACTAACAGTCCATTAGAGCTTTGCAAATAGTATTTGTATTAGATCAAGCTAACAATGACAAGGTAAAAAGCCACCTATCTCCCTATCAGTCAGATTTCAGTTTGCCTTTCACATTCAACGTGGAGGGAAGTGCTCCAACACAGAATCACTCAGAGGCCGAAGGGCAGTACACTCCAGGGATAGTCATATGAGGAACATGGCTTTCTTACTACCTAGGCTCCAAAGGGGCTCTGACCACTTCTTCTCAGAGCCCAGAGGTCAAAGCTTAAGCTATCACCCCTATGAAGATGAAGGGATACTGGGAAACAAGGTGTGCCTCACAAGCAGGTGTCTTCCCATGTTATCTTTTTGTTATTTAAAATTTTTAATTTATTTTTTGTGCACTGGTGTGTACAAGTGCTGTCAGAGGTCAGAAGAGGGTGTTGAATCTCTGTGAGCCATGGTTACATGCAAGTTGTGAGCCACCCAACCTGAATGCTGAGAACTGAATGCTCTGGTCCTCTGCAAGAGCAGCAAACGCTCTTAACTGTGAAATTATTTCTCCAGCCTCTGTTAGAAATAAATATGCAATAATACAACTTATAAATAGGGTCCTAGCAATAAAACATGTGAACCATCATTAAAATGCATACTGAAGTCCATAGAACACCACTTAAAACTCCTCTGTAAATTATTAATGAAAGTCGAGTCACCTTAGCCAGTCAGTAGCATCTCTATTCAGAAAGGGTCTGGAGTATATCTGGTAGACGAGAATAAGCCCAGCAGAGTCAAAATATTCTAACTATCCAGTGGGAAATAGCTTCAGACTTTCTTTGCTTAGGTGCTTAGAAGAAAATGAACCTGCTGTGACTGAGCAGGGACTGTATATGAATGGCCTTGCAACACAAAGTTCAACGCTTCTTATGAGGACCTGTGAGAGCATTTCTTACAGAATACAGGTGGTGAATGTCCCTACCACTCTGTAAAGGAAAACTTTTATGATGGAAGATAGGGACATGGTGAGCACTCTTGGCTAGGAACAGAGTGAATTATCACGATGAATGGTTTACATACTGAGTTCTTTCCATCATAGTCACCTCATACAGATTGTGAACTCCTGTTTATAGTATTTTATTCTTCATTCAAGAAAATCATCTTTTTTATCATGATGTTTCAAGAAGGGCCCTGCTTCCTCACCACCCACTACTAACCACTAAATTTAAAAAATAAGTTAGTAGAGAAAGAGACCGAAAAGTGAATTCATTTTGCTATTTCTGATATCATAAAAATCAGGCTGTTTGCCATGAATTTACAATCCAGTGATTTATTTTTAGTATTTATCTTCCTTCAGGATCAAGATAAATCTGGCAAAGGACTGGGTTTTGTGTGTGTGTGTGTGTGTGTGTGTGTGTGTGTGTGTGTGTGTGTGATGACCAGCTGTGTTTAGTCCCTCTAAAAGGTCAGAAGAAGGCCTCTTTTCTTCCCATCTGGTCTGTTTCTTACAAAGAACACAGTGATATAAACACACACATTCTCTTGTTTTGGATGAGTCAATGGGCCCTCACTTATGATTCTGGGGGAAGCTATGCCATGTGGGACCACACATGATTCATTTGTAGAATGGGTTCTATAGACCAGACGCTATTTATGTGGTGTGTAGGACACAAAGTTGGACCAAACACAGACTTGACTCATGAAGTAGCTTTAGTCTGATAGTCTGTCATCTGTAAGCAGTCCATCATTCTGAAGATGGAGAAGAAAAAAGTCTTGTTTATGTATCATGGCTTGTGATATATAAAACAAGGAAAACGAGAAAACTGTCATTGGCACATACCCTGAAAAGACAGAAGGATGGAGGACAGAGGAAGAGAGAACATCTTCTTTGTGTCAGACGTATTGATCCTTTACACAAGGACCCTGCTTCCCACATCACCAGTAGCCTGTTGAGCATTCCAATCTGCAGGTCCAGAATGAGCTCTTTCAAGAGGACTGAATGCACAGCCTCCAAGTGCTTCAAACTCCATTCTGTCACTTTTTAAAGTGTCCATCATCAGGCTTCAAACCACAGAGCTAGCTGGTTCTTTTCCCCCCTCTCTGCCCCAAACCTAATCATTTTGCCCAATGTTATCATTTTTCTCTCGTTTTTATCAACCCTGCCGCCATCTTCATTGAGATCACTGTTTTACAATGTAGTGCCGTCTTATCTCACTTAGATCTGATTTTTATCCTGTTGCCTCCATCACTTGGTATTTCCGCTGGCTCTGAGAGGATGGTCAGTACTTCTGGTTAACAATTTGATCATTCAGCATGGCCCTCAAGGGGTTAATGACTACTTTCTTTTCATCTCTTCTACGTCTTGTAACTAAATTGATTCTGAACATTCAGAGATATGCTGTATTTACCCCACTACATTTCAGAAAGAGACTAAGAGGTACCGAGACATTTTAGAGCTTGATGCTATGTTTCCATGTGTGTAAACCAGGAACCTCGAATTCTACAGCCTCAGTAAGTTTAATTTTCTAATCAGTCATTCACCTCAACTACAATCCAGCCTAAGATGTGTGGTCTATGAAATAATGAACTATAATATCGAAAAGAAAACATGAAGATGTAAGTTGGTATTCCTCGGAGCCCTTAGAAGCTGGAGGCACAGTGTGAGTATCTGTAATCCCAGCATGCCTATGGGGGAGACAGGAGGCAGAGCCAGGTGAAGCTGGAAGGCTAGCTAGCTCCCCGTAAGCAGAGAAAAACAATGCAGACTATGACTCAAACAAAGTGGAAGGTGAGGATTGACCCTCCAGGTTGTTATCTTACCTCCACTGTGCACAGTGACACAACAGAATGGCACTCATACACACCCACACCTACCCCCTCCTCCCCCACCACCACATCACATCATACTCATACATGTGCCCAGGACAGACTGCTAAGAGAAAGAACAAGAGGTAGAAAACATGCCTGACTTGCTAGGTGTGATATATAAAAAGTTAACAAAGTCTCCCTTTTTTCCTTAATGGCTGTTATTTTACATAATAATCTGTTCTTGAGATGATACATTGTATAAAGTGACACTTAGATATCTGCACTTGAGTAAGGCAAGACACTAAAAAGCAGAATTCTGGCTCAGGTTTGCTCTGCTCAGGAGAGAGCTTAGCTAAACGGGTTGAGGATAATTAAGAAGGCAGTGTCAGTGTCTAAACAAATGAATAGCATCTACCACAATTGTTAATTATAGCTGTAGTTTACTCATAGCTTAGAAATACCGATATCCTGCTGTTCCTCGGCACTTAGTACAGTGTGTGGCAACAAATGTTAATTTCTGTGTAATGCATCCATTTTTTTGTCCATCCTACAATTATTAGAATAATCTTCTCACAAATAAAAGATGAGTCATTTAACCCATTTAAGAACTTAAAAGTTCATTATATGGTGATGAATCACTGGCGGTTTAGCTTATTTCATGGTTTTAAAAGTACTTTTTCACTTTGTGAAAATTCTTACTTTTCATCAAAACAAAAGACTTACATTTGGCCATTTATATTTTTAGCTCATCTAGGCTCAATTGTTTTAATTTGGAAAATATAATTCCTGCAAGAGCTGTCCAGGCCAAGGCACAGTTTGGATGGGTGAATATTACATCTGCTTGCTCATCTCCAGTGTGGTCATGGCTCCACAGGGCTCGAAGTGATGTCTTTGCCCACTCTCTTCATTTGGATGCTCATTTACTTATTACGTATTTGTGTATATAAGCATACCATTCCCACATACACATACATGTGTGCACATTTGTGGTGAGAGAGGGCAGGAAAGAAGGAATTTGACTGGAGAAACAGACAATAAATCAGAATGGTGTCAGCATATAGTCAGAAAACTTCCCTTCTAATATTTCACTAGTCTAGACCTAGGTTACTCTTTATTTCTATTGATCCATATTGTTTATTCAGAGAAACCCATTTCTCAGCGGAGCTGCATTGAAAGCTTTACTGCGTGTTTATTTTGTGCCTGAGAAGGAACATTCAAACCAGATCCCACAGGTGGCCTTGGAATTGGGACCAGCATGGTTCACTGTCATCTACACGTTGCACCTCAAGGGCCAGTGACAGAACAGAGTCCTTGGAATCCGAGGAGGCCGTGCTGCTGGCCAGCCCTGTCTATACTGCACCAGCCCACCCGAGCCCACTGGAATGATGTGGCCCTGAGGGGTTACAGTGGGAGGATGCAGGTTTGCTGAATGTTGGAAGGAGCTGCACATAGAAAATTGTGTTTGATCCAAAGAGTTGAGTCTCAAAGAGTTGAGTCTCGAGTTGAAAGCCATTAGAGAATACAGAAGGACTGGAAGGGCAGGGGAGTGTGATCTTAGCTCATATTGTGCTTAGAAATGCTAATTTGAAGAGAGTCCTTCAAATAGACTGCCTGCATTCTCTAATGCTACTTATTTCATTAAGCTTGATTCACTATAATATATATGACAAGAGAACACAACTGTATGGTAAACACCTGACTGAGCAAAGATTTCAATGGGGAACCTTACGGAAGATATAACAGGGCCAGCAAGATGGCTTAGCTGGCAAAAACATGTCTGAGGCTTGACAACCTGAGTTCAATATCTAGGACCCATAAGATAAAAGAAGTGACTTCTGAAAGTTGTCCTCTGACCACCACATGTATTCAATAGCATGTGGGTGCACACACACAGATGCATGTGCACACACACACATGATAAAATGTAATGAAAAATAACTGCATTGCAATATATCTTAAACTTACATAGTTATGTCTCAAATCAGAGGTCACAGATCCAACAGGCCTCATCTGAATACTACATGCAAAATAAAATGAAAACATAGTTCAGCCAATGTGGTGAAAAAGTCAAATTGTGAGTTTCAAAGAGAGTCTAGTCTATCTAGTCATTAGTTCTTTAATTGTTGTAGAAATTACCACCATCAGTGATTGGCTGGAGGAGCTTGTGTCACAAAAGGATTTGGTGGCGAGGCTCCTGTCCAGTCAGACTTTGCTGTCCTGACTCATGAGCTTATCAGGAAACGCTGCCTGCTCCTACAAGTCAGCTCACAGTCCCCAGCTCCCATGCCACCTGCTGACCCAGAGCTTGCCTTGATGACCTGACTAGAGGATGTTGAAGACAGAGAGGTGGGAGCATTTGAACTGGCAAGCTCTCTGAGATGGCATTCACTACTTTTCTGTGCTTTTATTTCTGTACTGTTGCACTTTCACAGACAACAAAGAAGAGCACACACTCACATTTTTGGACAACTGTAGGTGTCTGTATATTTTCCCATTTCTTTACCTGGGCTGTGAGTTCTTTCTATGGGCCTGCAGGGAGTTGGATAGAAACAGGGTCAAAGGAGTTCATTATGACCCTGAGAGAAGCCAATGCCCTTTCTTTTTCAGATTTTAAGTTTCCCAACTCTCTGCTCTTGCCTGAGCATTTGTAGGAACTGAGGATGAGTCACCTGACCCTCTCAGAGTAGAAATTCAACTCACACTAGCCTGGGAGTCTCCCTGTGCTTCTCTTCCACCCACTTTAATAAACAAAATGCCTCTTTTAATTTAGAGAGACACTATTTCTTTTTCCTAGACTAGGCCCTAGCAACATGAGATGCCAAAGAGAGAAAACTATTTGTACATGATCAAGAGAACAAGCAAACATACCCCAAAGGAGTAAATGGCGCAGCCTCATCACACAGATAAAATAAGCCTCTGGGCAACACATGAGAGCTCCCTCCTCTTAAGTAAACAGAGAGGACTTCTCCTTCTTATTAGCAGGGAAAATGATGTGGCAATTCTTTGGAGCATAGTAAAATGGGGAAGAATGTCTAAATCTAAATATAGCTAATATGCTATATTCTTCTTCCTTTCTCTCACTCTGAGAAAAGCCTGGAACCCAGGGTATTCAAGAAGCAGCCACATCAGGCTGGACCACCTGGGAGCATATCACTTTCTGACATGCAGTTCTCTGGACATAGTATAGCAGATGGGTTCCAGAACAACATGGAGGATGCTCTGTCTACATCCCACCATCCAAAATGCAAGTGGAGAAAGTTAGCAGTTAGCTACCAAGTTACTACTGACTCTTCAAACTGTGCTTTCCTAGTCAGCAGAGATGGTCAACAGAGGTGATCACAAATTCTAGAAACTTCCAAAACCACAGGGACAAAAAAATTTTTTTTTCCTAAAACTCTTTGAAAAACAACATTGAATCATTTTAGTTATGAATGAACTTTATCAGGACAATTCCCAGTGGCCTCGACCACACAGGACAATAGAAGGCAGCTCAACAGAAAATCTACTTTGTTCCATCCCAGTATTTTCCTTCCCAGACAGATGTTTCCTGATGAGTGTTTGCTTTTGGCCAAGGCACAACTTTGTTAGTATTTTTTGCTTTGCCAAGAGATATGCCATAGATTCACAATGCCATATGTTCAAAGATGCTTCACATCTAAGTCACAATATCCCTGTTAGCAATTCATGGCAGTCCTTTGAAAGGATTGGCTAGATTGGATATTTATCTGATGACCTCTTGGAGCTTCCTCTTACCTCAACATGTGATAATAGCACTATCTCACAACTGTCTAACATGTACTCACTTCCCACACCCTGATTCTTAACAGGAATGCTAAGGAAGCCCACTACTATGTAAGAAAAATTTGAAAATATAAGTACCTTATCTGTGGCCACACAGGAAGTGGTAAACAGCAAAGCCAGGAGCTAAGCCCACTCTACAAGACGGAACCCATGCCTGACAACTTTACTGGGGCCAAGAGCCTATGACAGGTTTCAGGCCCTAGGGGAGAACCTACTATTATTATTGTACAAACTGGACATAGTATTAACGATATGGCCACACCCACCTCTAAAAAGCTTCTTGCAGTAGATGATAATTAAGGCAGAGACACACAAGTGGTTAATGAACACACAATAAAAGATTACAGTGTTCTTAGCCCTGAATGGAATATCTGTATCATGCCCCTTCTCTTAAGACTCAGGGATTGTCAAGAAAGAGGAGGAAGGCAGACTGTGAGAGCCAGAGGTAATGAATAACTGCACCAAAATAGTGTTTTCTGGACGTAAAAGGGCAATTGCATATACGATCTCCAAGCAGTTGTGATAGCATGCACAAGACCTGCTCAAGTTCAAGCCTTCATCCCAGTGCTGAGGGACGAAGTTGGCACAAAGTCACTCCTAGGTAAGGAGTTATTGGAAGGGCAGTTTCTTCAAGAATGTGGCCCCTAGAAGGTCAATCGTGCTCCAACCCAGGAGTATCTGGGCAGCACAAATTGGACTCAATGAGTTATTTTAAAACAAAAACACAAAGTGGAGAGGAGAGCAGAGTGTGGTGGGACATATCTTTAATCCCAGCACTCTGGAGGCAGAAGGAAGCAGATCTCTGTAAGATCAAGGCCAGCCTGCTCTCATAGCAAGTTCCTGATGAGTTGGGGTTACTACGAAACCCTCCCTTAAAAAAAAGTAAAAACCAGAGACCCTGAAGTTGGCGGTGGGGAGGGAGGTAGAGATGGATCTGGGAGAGTCTGGGCATGCACAGGATCAAGTGCATTGTACGAAAATTTCAAGGTATTAATACAAACATAAAAATCAATTTAATTAATTAGTTTTACAATCAAGAAATGTCTAGACCCAGATGGTGTCACTACAGACCTTTTAAGAACTAACAGCAGCGATTCTGAAATTATTCCATTAGATAGAAAAGGAGGAACACTACTAAACTTTTACAAAGCTGTATTACTCTGATATCAAAAGCAGATGAAGACACCACAAAAAATCATATGCTTATCTCCCTTGATGAACAAAGCTACAAAAATTCTCATTAAGGAGAATTAAGAAAACATCAAAAACATCATCAACCATGCCAGGCATGGTGGTTCATGCCTTTAATCCCAGCACATGGGAGGCAGAGGCAGGCAGATCTCTTTGCGTTCAGGGCCCAAGCTGGTCTCGAACTTGGTATATAGACCAGGCTTTCCTTGTCCTCACAGAGGTCCATCTGTCTCTGCCTTCCAAGTGCTAGGATAAAAGGCATGGGCTACCACACCTGGCCTTGGTGGTTTATTTGATGGTAATGCTTTGTCTCTTGCAATATGAGTAAAAAGAATCTTTTATATCAAATGAAACTGCTCACCTTTTCACCTTCTGTTTCAACAACTTTAAGGTAGGTCTTTGTAGATCATCAAAAAGCCTTCCGAGTCTTGGACAATTTCTGGGGAATAAACTATTTTAAACTCATTGTTATGAAAGCAATTTTCCAATTATTTTGTTTTCTATGCCCCATTCTGTTTCTTTTTCCATATGAAGAATGTTGAGGATCACTTAGCCTCCTTCTAGAGGTTGGTAAAAAAGTTTAGCAAACCAGGGAGGGCTTCATTGAGTGAGTGGCATTTCTTCCCTATCTCTGGAGCACAGGTCTCTTTTTAGTAATAACAGTAATGATAATAATAAATACTATGAAGTAACATAATTTGTGGCTTTAAAAAGGCTTATGAATCACTTAGTCTTTTAGACTGGATTCAGCACGCCCCTGTGAATGAGGGAAGGCCACACTATTCCTACCTCACAGCTTACATGGTATGCAGCTCTAAGGTCATATATTTATCAAAGGGCAGAGTAAAATTGAACAGAGGGTCTAATGTCACATCCCTGGTCTTTCCCCAAATCCACCATTATCCTTTTGAAATAAATTCATTTATAATGTGAAGATCATTGTTTTTCAGAGCGTTTTTTCGTGATCATGATAATCCCATGGGATGTTATACAATGTGACAGAAAGAAGTGTAATATGTTTGGGACATGCTAGGCTAGAACAGGTTCAAACATATTATCTCTCATACTGTTACTCTCCATAAGAACACTGATCTCTGGAGCCCTTAGACTCTGTTGGGTACAGTACGCAGTGGGACTTATGTCCACCGCACTCCTCAAACAAGGGATCATCATATTGACCAATGCCTCTTGAGATCTCTGTCCTGGGATACATATTTCGGGCAATATATCTCCATATCACCTCTTTTCAGAGTACGTAATTGGCTCAAGGAAATGCTGCTGTCATTGAAAACGAGTCTTACTTTAACACTCTCACACAAAAAAGAGCAAATGTCTTATTACACCCTGCTGCTATTGAAATTGCATTTGATACCTGACTTTTTAATTCGTTTTTCCAATAGTTTAACCCATATAAAGAAGTATGTGATTTCTACCATTTACATCCTATCAGTATAATGATCGTTATGTCTTTTTAAGAGAAAATATTCTCTTCAGATTTATGACTTGAATCTAGGGAGAGAAAAAGCAGGCAATTTATACAGTTCATTGCCACAATGGTAAGAAGGATAAAAACGACAGCAGTTTTGGGGATATTATAAAAGACATCCAAAGCTAGGCCTTTGTAGCATTATGCCCCACTTGGAAGAAAATATTTAGTATTATGCTTGTGTGTAACAGAGTTTGGGTTTCTGTTCTCTTTAGAAGTATACATCAGGGATGTGCTTTTATATGATAAAGAAAATGTTAATAAAGGACCAAAATCTATCTTCAAATATTTCCTTCTGTTTCCATGGTTTTAACTTGCAACTCTTGAGAAGAAAGGTTTTTCACTAGCAATGATCTTTAGGTCCCATATAAAGACCACATCATCATGTATCCCACAGGGTACAGCCAGAAAAGACTCCTCAACTCCAAATATTTTCATGGCCTGTACTGATCATCAGGCTGTTTTCTTCTGTATAAGGAGCTCTGCAGATTCTGATAAAATAGGAATCACTTAACAACAATATCCCACAAAATGGAATAGACAACCATTAAAATTGTTAAAATTCTTGCATGCAGCCATCGTGGGTCCCAGGTGATAAAAAGCAAGAACAAGATCTGTGTGTACAGTTTGGGTAACCTAAAAAAAATTGTAAAAAACTATAAAATAGCTTTCAGGTGATTGGACAAATGGGTAAAACATGTTGAAAAGCACATATAGCATCACTAGGGTCCTTTACAGGCTCTTTCCTCTAATTATCGTGAAGCACCTGGCAGTAGCTAGTAAACATGCAAAGCCATCCAGCAGAGAAGGATTAAAAGTAAGTAGAACAGGTGTCTATTGGGCTGGAAAGTGGGAAGCAGGCGAGATTATTAACTTTGAAGAGAAAGAACCCTTTCCTAGCCCTAAAATGTCCTTGTAGTTTATAAAAACCTGGAAGGTATAGTCCCTCCACTATTCAAGGCCATGAACCTCTGAATTCCAGAAGAAAGTGATGAAGAAGATGAAGTCACAGGATAGTGATGCTGGGGAGCAAAGGTTAAACCACAGCAGAGGTAACACTCCTTGGGTGAGAGGCTATGCCATTCAGTCAGCCTCCTACGCCAACACGGAGCTACAAGAGTGGATCTACACAGCATGCTCAGATTATCAGTATCTCCCTACTCCACGTCAGCAGAACTCACTCACTCATCTTACCCAGACTATTACTGTCTTCTCTTTGTCAGTGGAAGTCGTACATGCTCCATTTAGCATGGAGCTCCGTGTCCGTAGTCTCTAGTTCTGATTTTCCCCCTCAGGCTTCTTAAACCTTTCCTTGCCACTTCATTCACACTGAGAAGTATTGAGTATATTGTCAATAAGGAATGGATGAATCAATCAATCAAAACATAAACAAACCGAGAAGAGAAAATCTTGGACATTTATTCTCAATGTATTTATCAATTAATCACAGCTGCATATGCTGCAATTTGACCAAGCCTTATGAAAAACCAAATCTTCTTTAATTAATATTTTATTATAACCCATAGCTCTATGATTGTAATCTAAAGCACACTGCTTTTTTTTCTATTTCAGAACTCGCTTCCTTTTTTCACTGAGAATGTGTCGAGTATTTTATATCTCTATTTATATTCCGAGTTCTTTATTTTTTCATTTCTATGGCAGACATCAATTTTCAATCCACAGCAGAAGAGACAGAAGAGAGAGGCCTGAACAAAGACTCACTGAGCACTCTTCTCCATGTGGGATGTTTAAGTGTACTTTACTAGTCAGCCGTTATTTTCTAAACAAATATACCATGTAAAGAGACAGTTTACTGATTCTATATAATGTGTGACACTTGCTTCACAAGTCCACTCTCCACTGTTTCACTAGTTACACTGGTTCAAAGTTTAGTAAAGATGCAAAATTCTCTGACTCAAAGAATTGCTCATCTTTTAAGATTGTTTCTTATATTAGAAATAAGCACAGAATTGTATTCTTTGTGAGTTGCGGGCAAATTTACCTGGTCCCAAGGGTTAGTATTTTGTAAGTTATTTTATTTTTATTTAGTGTTCATATGGAGAACTTGGAAATACTAATGCCAAATGCTAGTTGTTTTTAGACACAATCCATTCCCAATGCACACACACACACGTTTGTCCTGGCAAAACAGGAAACAGGACTGTGAAAGAATAAAATTAAAGTTTGCTTACTGGGCCCTTAAGTCTGAGGAAAAATCCATACTTTAATTTGTTACTGCGGTGGTGAATATTTCCTACACATCCAGACACACTATATGAGACCTAAAACATGGAGTATAATTTTTCACTTGAGGAAGAAAATTGATTCCTTTAGTCTGTGTATTTGTAGTTGCTGTTTTTCTTTAATATGTCATCTAAAGGTTTAATTGTAGTATATGTTTGTTTGATAAGGACTTGGTATTTCATTAGACATGGTCCCAGGTGGGTTGTCAAGTATGTTATTAGATATGCTTTGACTAAGGAAGCAAGGAGCAGACTCAGAACAATTGTAAGTGTTCAAAGAGTTCTTCTAACAAGAAAGGCTATTTACTAGCAGTGTTTTCCTGGTTAAGAATGCCTGACAGGAGGCATTTATCAATGGAGAAAGTCCGAGTTCTAAGCTCTAAGGGCACAAAAGGGTTATAAATATGTGTCTGTACTTGTGAGAACCTCCGTTTGGGGTCTTCAAACAGGAGGAAACAGGTGCTAAGGCCATTCTTCCTCAAAGTGTTCTATCACTGAAAGGTACAGTTGAAATGTTCCCTAAGCGAAGGAAGGCCCACACAGCCTCCACCAATGAACTCAGCACTGTACACACATTACCGTGACTCAGAGTTAATCCAAAGGCACAGGAACTCTGTTCGAACCCCTCATTTTGGCAAAAGGCCAAACTTTAGCCGAGGGAGCTCTTCTCTCTTAATAATTTTGTCTGAGGTTTGACCTTCCATTTGAACTGAGTTATTCTGATGATAATATTTCCTTTAAGGTAATTATTTGTTTAAAGATCAAGCTAATAAAAATAACCTATCACATTAAAAATATTCTGAAGAGCAGAACAACATTTTGGGATGTTAATTGCTCGTGTTGCCAGGTCTTCCATGAAACAGATGCCAACAATGCTCTGAAAGGTTCCAAAGCCTCTTTTGCACCTATAAATCTTTTACAGGTACAATTATGTGAGAACAGAAATACAAAAAGTACATCCAACAGCTGGAGTCAGATGGTTTACTGAAGTAAAAGTAGGAAATTAAATTTAAATGAACTTAATTAAAAAGGGGAGGGGCACCCAGTTTAACAGAGACATCCATCATGTCCTCATTCAAGATCCTTCTAACTCCAGTAAAAACACAATAATGTCTAAGCACAGGAGTTGGATGGAGCCTCTAATGGAGTGTGAAAAGATGGCCATGCGGACGCAGTCAGGCAGAATGTGTTCTCTTTCTGTCTCTGCTATTTTAATGACATGGAATACCTTCTTGTTTTGAAATGACAGTACCAGTTAAGAAACTGAGCTTGGAATCTTATCTGTTTCAAATGTTTCTGCCACTGGAATTTAATTGTACATATCTCACCACATTCAGATGGTGATTATTAAGTCTGGTTTGTAATTCAACAATAGCTGAACATAGCTGATCAAAAACAATAGACACTGTGTGTGTCTGTGTGTGTGTGTGTGTGAGAGAGAGAGAGAGAGAGAGAGAGAGGAGAGAAGCTATCAAGTAGAGCAGTGTTCATTTCAAATCCCCTATTTATTATATTTATTATTTTCAGCTTCAGTAACAAAAGCTTCTTTTAACATTGCTCATTGGCTAATTTCTGTCTATGCGTGTCCTTTTTCTTTTTCTGTATTTTTTTTTTTTATTGAGATGGGATCTCCCTGTAGCTCCATCTGGTTTGGAAATTGCCATGTAGATTGAACTGGCTTCAGTCTCACAGAGATCCATCTACCTCCGTCTCTCCAGTGCTGGGGTGCAAGGCATGCAGTGCCAAGACCAATCTGTCTTCACAGGTCTTAATCTTTTTAAATATTATGCCTATGTGCCATGAAAGACAGATTAAGAAAATTATACAGTAGGAAATTACATATTTATAATTTTATGAAAACAAAAGAATTTCATTTTGTTAAGTTTGAGGTGATTTGTAGGTTCTAGAAAGGACAGTTAAGTGCCATTTTGCTCCTTGACAGTTCTATGTCCCTGGACATCAGTAGACTCTGGCTGTTGAAAACCTCATGCCATTGGATAACACAGTCCCATATCAAGTCTTTCCCCTTAAATCCATATGCATCTAGTTTTTTACATCCGTGTCATTAGCACCTCCCCTTCAGCTCTCCCATATCCGAGACAGGCCTCTGCCACCTTCCTATCCCAGCCAGGAACCTAACCCAACACAGCACACACTCACTACCAAAGAAAGCAGACCCAGCAAATGCTTAAGCAGAAAGAAATAGCAGATAGTTGATGGGCCAGGAAAAAATATAAAGGACACAAAAAATCACATGTCTCTGAAGCCAAAAATCAAAAACAGATGATAAAGTTATTAGTGTGTGTTTGTGGAGCTAAGCCTCCTCCACTGGGTTAGGACAGGGAGACACAGCAACCTGTAGGCAGGACGGGGAAGTACAACCCTTCTGTGACTTCCTCAGCACTGTGTAGCAGCAGAGTCAGAATTCAAATACCAGCCCTTAGATGGCATAGCCCAGGCTTTCATCTCCACACTGCCTCCAGACTGCAAGGCCTGGAACCATATTAAAGGAGACTGGGAAATGTAACAAGATGGAGTTTTGTCTTGCAGTGGGGACACTTGCAGGAGGTAGCCTGTGGTACAGGAGAACACGAAGAATGAGTAATTTTGACTTAAGAAAGTTCATTCCTCTAAATCATGCAACCTTCCTGCCACAAAGTGTTTACTTCCCGTAACAACTCCCAAAGCCTTGTACCTTGAAATCCTCGCATCAATTCTGCATGTAAAACAAGAGGAGAAATAACAGTTCTGTGGTTTGGAGTAATGCCAGTGGTCAGTGTCACTAATTACGATTCTGATTTTTCCTGATCTATTGCATATGGACATTTCTATTTTGTTTTTGTTTTGAGATAGGTCTCCTTGTAGCCCCAGATGCCTGCAGCTCACTAGGTAGACCAGGCTGGCCTTAATCTCACAGAGATCCACCTACCTTCATCTCCTGAGTGCTGCGATTAAATGTGTGTGCCATCACACTCAGATATATTTCTGTGTTTTTGTTTCAGAGGACTCAATAGCTGCTTCACGGGCAAGACAGAAAAATAGCTTTATTTTACAGATGCACTGTGCTTTAGGCTTTATACTGATTTAAAACTTGTGTTTTAGTCCCATAAACTGACTGACTGACTGATGGTAGTGTCCCCAGGACCTATGCAAACCACCATACCTTCCAAAATAATGTTTTTTTTTTTTTCTCTCATATGGAACGCAGAAAATTTAAGTAATTTGTGATGCAGCTGCATGTTGGTTGGCAAAGGCAGGAGGTCAGGGAGATGAAAAGCTGTGCTGGAATTTGCAGAGCACATATTGCCACCTACATCAGGACCCACTTCAAAGATGAGCAAAACTTTGCCTAGTATAGAGGGAAGGCACAGGAGAAGCCAGTGCAATGTTTCAAGATAGAACTAGAGAGAGCAGTTTGTGCACAAGCATGCGCTCATTACACAATGGAATGAAGCCAACAGGGCAGAAAATGTGGAGGAAAGCAAGTGTTCGTGACAGGCTGGTGTGAAGTTCCACAGTAGAGTCTGTTTGTGACCAGCCAGATACCACCATCAGCACAACCATCACAGTGTTATGTGGACACAGGAAGTTAGGGGGGCTCTGCTTAAAGATGAACCACTGGGCTCCATAACGATGCCTTAGGAGTTCAGGAGGAGCCATCTTGCTCAGCCTGAGACAACCAAGCAGGTGGCTTCTGTTGGTCTCTGGAGAACATCTATGTATTCTGAGTCAAACCAATCCTCGAAGCCTGCGTGTCTCCTCAACAACCATCAAGGGGTGACCTCAAAGTTTTTCACGTTCTTGAAAACCTTTGAGGCACCACTCCAGAACCTCATGTACAATTGCCCTGTTTCACACCTGCAGCCACCGTCTCTCCTTCCCTCTCTCCTGGGCAGGATTCCTGGCACTGGTTTTATGGGTAGGCCTCCAGACAAGCCTGGCTTGTTCTCCTTTTGTTCTTCTGTTCCCCACACCATAACAGTGTTCACTCTTAGTTCTGAGCTTTGCCTCAACTTCCTGAAAGCTCTTCACTGAATGTTCTGGGATGTAGATTAGTCAGCCCCAAAGTTGCCCATTCTTACTTCCTGGGCACCTTTTCCTTTCGCCTTTTTGCATTAGCTGAAATCCACCTTTCCCAGGCAGCCTGATGTGTCTGATATTCGAGAGACTATCAACACAGAGTTTGCATGAACTGTCCTTCCCACAGCTGCCCACCTAATCACACCTGTGCTCCTTTTAATGCTGAGTCCTTCGTCTTGATGGTTTTAACAGGCAGATCATTTGGAAGTGATTAGAACATCTCCTATGTTTCCCTGTATTGCACTGATTTGGCTTGAGTAGCCTCCTTGCTGCATTCCAAACATGCTCCATTCTCTTGTTTCAGAGCTTTGCTCAGACAACTTTTGTCAGATATCTGCCTGGTTGAGGCCCTCATTTCTTTCAAGCTTTACCATACCCCCTTTAAAACATATCAATGGTGGGCAGGCTTTCCTAGGCCAGTCAGTAAATCTTTTGTCCTTTTCACTCATATACACACACACACACACACACACACACACACACACACACACATAAATATGTATACAAAATGGATACTTTCTGTGCATTTTAGATATATTTATCTCATTCATGATTCATTTTCTCCACTACAGGATGACCTTCAGAAAGGCAAAGATTTTTTTTATCTGCTTGGTTTATTTCAGGATCCCCAGTATATAAAACAATGTCCAGCAATGCGTACTTGGTGACCAGTAAATATTCATTCAGTGACTGAGTACAGATATATGAAAGATAATGGAAAGAGATAACAGGTAGTGAAACATATATCTCACATGAACTAACATATCTACTTTTACTTTGAAATCTCTTTTTCATGAAGTCAGGATTTTAGGGGACTCCAAAGATATGACAGACTTCCTAGTAATTCCATGACAGTATGAAACCATAGCTCAAAGCAATACAAGAACACTAAGAATAAAAGCAAATCCTTGAACAAACCCTAAAATTACTGTTTTATGTCCTTTTTGCTACTTTCACACACACACACACACACACACACACACACACACTCACACAGAGAGAGAGAGAGAGAGTTAAGAAGACTATAACCAAAGTATCAGAGGTCTGAGCATGTCTTTCTGGCTGGCATCACAATGCCTATCTATCAAACTTCTCTTGCCCACTACTTTCCCAGAGAAACAAATATTTTATCATAAAGCTAGTATAGAATGTTTTTCAGTAATGCATTTTTATAATGTGTTTTTAGAAAAATAATAAGAATTTTTGCAGATGGCTGATAAGACAACAGATATTAGGCAGGCTTTTCCTGTTCTCCCTCAATTTAGTGGAAGCCTTCAGTAATAGAGATGGTTGTTTATCAGAGGCTTTCCATCTGTAGAATTTCCCATAAGTCACCCTGCTTTAATGACATTGTTTCTAGATGCAAAGCTTGAAAAAAAGGAAGAGAATTCACTTTTGGCTTTATTACATCAGAAATGTCTGTGTGATAGTTGAGATCACTGAAGAGATGGAGGTTCCTGCTTTCCATTGTTAGTTATGGGTTATTTTGGTCAGGTGCAAAGTAATCCCAGGTGAGAGAAGGAAATTCTTGTAGTTTTCTGGAGCTTCAGGGAGGTGCAACTGGGAATGGATGACTTCAGGGCGCTATCTGGATTTCTACCAGACCCTTTGTATCATGATCCCCTTCCTGGGAAGGGACCTGAGGACATTTCTTTGCTGACTATCTCTCATCTCCACCTTGACTTTGTGGAGATGCAGATGCCAATGACTGAAAGGAAAAACTGCCTTTTAAGTTGAGAACACTAAAAATAAAAAGTACTAGATCAGCCTAATTCCAAGAAGACTGGCTGACTGAATTCTTAGTAGCATGATTGGCCATGATGACTGCACACTGATTGTCGGGCTAATTGGCTTAGTCACAACCACAGAGACATCTGGGTGCAGCACCTCAGCAAGCACTTTTCATAGCTCATTCTTATCTTAATTCACTTTGGTCGTTCTTTCAGATTAGTTTCAGAGTTTTGCAACCCAAAGTACATCGAGAGTAGGTTTGTCTATGAATACAGAGTGGACTCTAGTCAGATTTTAGGAACCCATTAGTAATCCTTTTGCTTTACACAAAGAAATTCATACAAATGAGGGTGGGTTTTTAACAGCAATGATGGTAGAAATGATGTTTTCATGCATTTATGGGACCCAAGACTGGGGAAGAGTACCATGAGAGGTAAGCATCTTTACAAGCCATGACCTTGAAACAATATGCAAATTTTACCCACAAGAAAAGCAACGGGTGATACTATGGGTTGGTATTTTGTATGCCAGCCAATTTCCCTGACCTGCATCTATTATGTTAGAGCTCTTCTCTTGTACACTGGATTAAAACTTGGACCAGTATACTTAACTTCATCCATTATTCATAGTCCTTGATTGCTTCTGATATTAGTATATGAACTAGGAGGTCTAGAAGATTTTCCATGTCATGTGTAATTATTGAAATTTCCTGTTTATCATTTAGGTACATTTTCTAACAATTATAGCTTTATCACTTAAGGATATATACTCAGCAATTCTTTCTAGAGACAGAAACTATAGTATGTTCGAGCAAATTGTGTTTTTTGACCCAATACTGGCCCTCCGTTTCATATTGATTGTCTACAGCATTTGTAATGAAATGGAGTCCAAGAGTAAACTCAGGGCTTTTGGGGTGTGTTTGTCTTACAGAGCAAACACTTAAAGCAGGATTTATGGAAGCACAGGGCTGTGGGTCAATAGCTTAAAAAAAACCTCAAATGTAAACAAGCAAAGGACCTTGTGAGATGTGAAGGAGAGGGGAAGGAGGGCACTGGGGTAGGGAGGATGCGGAGCAGAAGAGAAGCAAAGTCTGGCGGGGTAAAAAGTCTGCATCTGCAAGGAATGAGAGAGAAGTAGGTCTGAGAATGGCCGATCTGCCTCAGACTTGGACCCTAGAGACCACTCTCCTCCCATTTGCTGACAGGGATTGCACTGTCAACAGCTCCCCTGTAAACAGCTCCCCTGTAAACAGCTCCCCTTTACTCTCCCCTGCTTTTTGTTTTTGCAGGGATTCTAGAACACTAACACCAGAATGAGTGCAGTAAACACCTGGGAAGCACTTCACAGATAAGTCAGGGAAAGAAATGATAATTAGCTTTTGTTGCTATCATAATTTAATGAAAAAGGGCAAGTGTATTTAAGCTCTGAGCAGCTGCAAGTCTTTGTTCCATGTGAAGACACACCCCAGTCTGAAGAAGATGGATTTCTGCCATAACATTCAAACTGGACAAGTGCTGTTAATGAGAACTAGCAAGGCCCTGTGTGGTGATTTTAAACTCCTTGATGTTTCTCTCTTTTTTTTCCCTCCAGGTAATTCTTCAGAAGAGTAAAGGTAATATCAAACCTGGTGTTATAAACTAAAATCTAAAGCCCAACACTTAAGAGATATTTAAAATCTTAGAGGCAAAGAAGTACAAACCTCTTGCTGTAAGTCAGATAATGTTTCAGGGTCCAGATGGAGCTCCCGGATTCTTTAATCAGTGTCCCTCCAGCCTGCCTTTCTGTGACAGTGCAGTCTTTTTCACAGAAGCCCATCTCATCATCAGTGTCCTGGAATTGCAGACATGGAGCAGAACCCATGTTTTCTTTGGTTCTCTACAAAGATAGGGAGTTCTAGGCTACTTTCAGGGAAACCTTTGCATGTCCTAATGGATACAAATCAATTTAGCATGCTAAACTAAATGTCTTTGATAGATTCTTTTTATTGATAACAGAAGCATTTTTTAATATATAGAACCCATATGACTTACGGGGTTCCAAAGTGAGTTATGGACCTCTTTCACAGAGGTTTATGATTTCATTAAGGCAAATAACACATATACATAGTCTCGGCTCTCTGTCTTGCTGTCTTTCTGTCTCTCTCTCTTCCCACCCCCACTTTATTACATTGCTTGACCTTTCAGATTCTAGAAAGACTATTCCTGTTCTGTTTAACTCTAGCGTTCCCAGAATCTAAGGTTTAAGGAGTCCAATGACTCTCTAATTAAGATGTTTTCTTGAGTACCACAACTAGAGAAGGAAACCATGGCTCCTTGGTATGGGAAGAACAAATATTACTCTGTGGTTTCTAGAAAGCACATCTAAGCCACAACATGAAATATGAAACTCAAAGGCAAAGTTATCTAATTTTCAAGAAGTCCATAATATTAAGAAAAAAAAATCACATCAGGGGTCAATGAGATGGCCTAGTTAGTAAAAGTATTTTGCACCAAGCTTGACGATTGGAATTCCATTCCTGGAACCCATATGGTAGAAGGAAAGAACCAACTCCCATTTGGTGTCCTCTGACGTCTACACTTAAGCACCATATCCGGTGTGCCTTCACATATATGCATACGTATGTACACACCAGGAGAAATAAATAAATGTAAAAACATAAAAATGTGTGATGTTACATGTTGCATTGTCGGTTCTAGTAGGAGCTTAAATAATGCATCTTCCAGCATCCAGAAGGTTCACAATCATTCTTCTATTGTTCCATAAATAGTTCTTAAGAATATAAGCTGTTAAAATAAAAGTTACTGTAATAATATAAGAGAGTGAAGAGCAGGGCAATTTGAAAGGAACATTTTTCAAAGCTAAATAAGAATACTAACTGCCAAAATCCATCTTTAAAAAAAAAATCACAGATACAAAGTCAAGCCTGATGTATAAGAATGGACAAATCAGATGTCTGACAATCATTGTCCAATGTAGCTTGGACATACTGCTAAGCCACATGAACATGGGGCCTGAGAAGTATTCAGGAAAAGAATCAAAACGTTCCTCTTCTAGAACTGAATGAGTTGGCTATAGTTTCACCCTATGAACTTGAAGCTAGAAAGAAATGGGTATTATTTCTGAATTTAAACTCTTAACTTCAAGTCAAAGTCCCCAGACCTCAAAGATGTCTAGATGACCTGACTCTGCTTGATTCTGGTTAGCCACACCCTGATGCAATTCCTCCTTTATACTGGAACATACCCAGATACTGTGCTTTCTTCTATAAATGATGTAAATATTTAGTTATAGCTGTTTTCAACATTAAGGCTTGGCCTCAGATCTAAGAGAGTATGTGTATACGTGTGTGAAGATATATGTAAACGCACACATAGGAGTGGAAGACTTCTCTTTTTAAACTGATCTTCCAATAACACAATTTGCACCCACTTGCCAGTATCTTCAACATTATAATATTGTTTTTAAGTCAGTGCTCACAGATGTGCCTCTGTTGGCAGCGAGTGTCCAGTGTGGTGGAATGCACCACCAGCACCAGTCATTCTTTTGATGCAGTCACTTAATTAACTACAGATTTCATTCTCTTACAGCCAACCCAACTGCAGGACCCATGTTAAGGCCGTGACTGCCCCCTACAGAACTGCTAACAGGCGCATCCTCTTTCCTTCCACTGATACAAAGTCCCCATTGTACGTATCAATGGATAAACACTGATACAATGTTTATCCATTGAAACAATATTATGTTCAACAATAATGAATTTTTGGATTTCTCTTACGTTTTCTTTGATTTTGCTAAAATAACTAATAGAAAAATGTATTGACCCAAACCCATTATACCCAAACAATTTCATTTTTCATCTAGAACAAAAAGCCAGAACTCAGTAACATGCAATGCCTTTCATTGTTACATCTTTGAATCTTACCACTGCAAGCAAATGTGAAAATCCTTAAATTGCTGGCTTCAGAGTTCCCATGTCAACTGGCATATGCTCAGGTTGGAGATCCTGCCAAAAGTCAAAGGAAAACATTTATGAGACAGAGCCTGATGGATGCTTATTTTAATCCTCTATGTCCAGCGCTGCTGGCAAGCGTGGGTGGCGAATGCCTGCCACTGCTTCAACGATACGCCCTCTTACACACAGATGAGTGCAGCGTGCCAGTGAACATTTTGCCCTTGCTCTAATAAGAGACTGATTATTGATCTCCACCTAGATGCTCCTGTTGAGACTAGGCATTCATGAAAATAAGCAGAAAAGAAAAATGGCACACTGCATAAGTAACTTCAATAAATAAGGACATAGTTTCTATAGGGGAAAAATAGCAGTCAATCTAACTTTAGTGAAGTATGTCTTTATATAATTTTAGTGAAGTATGTCTTTACTCGGCTGCAAAGCCCATGGCATAAATGGTTGCTACATGTATGAGCTTCAGCTGAGTACTACATAAGAGTAAACATAGGGTCTGAAGCATACTCTACAATCCTACTCAAGGGTAGCCTTGTGTATCATCACTTGCTTGGGATGAAACTTCTTCAAAAAGTTAGAGTAGACTGACTTTGCTCTGGCTACACTACTGGAATAGAAGAATCTGAACCCAGAACTGGCTATATAGAAATGAAATGAAGAGAAATCGATGGGGGTACCTGAAAATATAAAACCTGAACACAGGAGGGTGAAAAAAGTTGAATTAATGTTCATAGGAGCACTCTGAAGATCCTCCAAAGACCAAAAAAGCCTTAGTGCTCAGTTCAGAGCCTCGGAAGATGTCTGTGAGTTAAGTGCCTGCCAGATAAGCATAAGGACCTGAGTTTGACCCTTAGCACCCACATACAAATACCTGCTGCCACTGTGGTGGAAGTAGGGGCAGAGGCAGGTAGATCTCCAGTGCATCTGAGTTATCTAGTAGCTTGATCCGAAGACATAGGTGTCCATATTCTCACTAGTGATGCATGACATATGCGCATGGACATATATACAACCTAAATTGCTTTAAAATTAGAAAATGTCAGACTCAGTCCTTCCTATATAGGTTTCTTCATCTAGAAATATATGACTGCGTGTGCTAATAGTTTTTGATACTAACAACTTTCTATTTACCACCTGATTTGGAAGGAATGATATTCTTGGTATTTACATCTTTAAAATATGAAATTAAACCAATGGGGCAATCATCCAGCAGAAAAAATGCAGACAATCATGGCTCCAATGGAAGTTTATGTACTAAGAAATTCTGTGAATTAATAGTATTTAAACAACAAAGAGCAGATGATAAATATTAAGCTTTCACCTTGATGGACAGAGAAAATGTGTCCTTTGAAAAATGCAGGATTGCAAAGACTAGCATTTTATGTAGGTAGGTTTTTTACAAAAGTCTGAATCTTGAATTACTGTAAAATTTCAAAGGCCAAAGAATCACTTAGGAATACATTATTAAGTTAATATTATCATTAAAGGCTGGAAATATTCCAGCCAGTACTGGGAGTGAAAATTTCATCTGTGTGTTTGCATAGGAAGTTTTTAGAGTTTGTAAAATATAGGTTCTTTGGCTTTCCTAAAGAATTGGTATCAGTGTATTGGGAAGGAGACCAGGATTGTGTGTCTCCACAAACAGGTCATTTTAATGCATTTCACATGAAGAGTCAAGTCAAGACAAGTTAGTAGAGGCTACCTTCAGATCTAGCTAATGAGAAAGGCTTTTCTGTGATTGCTGGCTCCTTGTTGTGTTAGCTGATTATAGTTAATATAAGCTGAGCACTGAATTTGGCCAGTATTTGGTAGAGAAGCAATAGCTATGATATTTAAAAGGGAGACTGCCTTCTTAAAACCCATAAACTGCCACCAACAAGGTAGCAGGTAGGATTTACTTGGATGGCAGGGATCGTCTCACACTTGTTCCAGGTGTGTTGTGTGCACATGAAAGCATTAAATCTAGGAAGCCAGACACAACCCCTCTACTACATTTCAATATGCTTCTGTCAACATTTGGCCAAAACCTTTGAGAAAGAAGGTGCTACATAAGGTACTTGAACTTTCTAGTTCTTAAACAGCACGTAAATAGCATTTATGAAACATTTGACTTTTATTCTGTTCCCCATCACCAGACGACCCATACTTAAACAGATATTTTAAGAGGACTCGTATCCATAAAGGGTTAAAAGTCTTTGCTTGGTAATCCCAGAGCACTGGGTGTAATCTTTGTTCTGTTTCTAATTGGTTTTGAAGTCTTAGACAAATGACATCACTTCTCTACATCTCAGTTTTCTCATCCATAAAATGACACAAGTGAACTAGGAAATTTTAAGTGTGCTTTCAGCTCCACAATCCTAGGAAATGCTGATGAAACTAGGTGGATGGAACTTGACAGTACCTTGACATGTGCTTTTGGCTAGTGTTCTGGGGAAGGAAGGGAAATCCAGGAAGCCACAATACCACAGTTCTTGTAGGATCAAAGGCTGAACCCAGAATTTCAACTCATACATCAATGCACTCTTCGTTCTAACCCACAATAAATTTGTAAAGGACTATTTCAAGAGCACACTTTTATTCCTTGGCCAAAGGAGCATTTCAGGCAGGCTTTGTCTTTCTTGGCTTGGAGAGGGGTACAATGTGTCCTTTGGGGTTCTCTCCCAGATTTTTTTCAGGGAGAGAACATAGGCCCAGGTCCCAGGAGAATTGTTCTCCCACACTCACAGCTGTACAACACACAAGAAAAAGCTGCGTGCGACTTTAATAATAATTTTTTTAAAAAACACCATTTGCGAGAGTGCTCTGGGCTGTTTTTGGGAAGTGTTCCAGGGAAATTTCTATTATAAAAATGTTATTAGTTTCTCTTATCCTGAATCCTTCTTCAGACACAGACATTAATATTTTAAGTTCATCACAGGTCCTCATTTATTTATCCAAAGTTCAACACTCAGCAAGTACACCTGGTTAGAACAAGAGAGGCCTTGCTTTCCTGCAGAGGGCTATTGTAGGAAGTAGGGTCTGTCTACACATACTGGGAGGAAGGGAAGGAGAGAGGGAGGGAGGGGTGGAGGGCACCAAGTTCCCCAGGAACAGGCCCACGCTTTCTGTGAGCTGCCTTCTTTCAAACTGTCAAACAGGCCAGGAGAAGTTCTATTCTCTTGGCATAAATCAGTTTATCCACATCACTTCTTTGTTAAAATTAACAACACCTCATTTGTGTGTCTTTCCTCATTCTGTCAATACTTATTTGCTTATCAAAATGTTACCCAATGACGCACAGACCACATTTACCTTTCTTATTCCACAAGTCCTATTTTATCCCACCCCACTAGAGAATATACAAAGTTTATACTGATAGTACTCATATTGGAAGAATTTTAGGCTTCTACTGATGCATGAGTTTATAAATTGTTTAGCTTAACTTTATTTCACAGATAAAAAGTCATGTAGAAAAAAGCCAACAAGTGATTGGTAATGGAGAATTGCAAATCAAAGGGAAACTTGAGGAAATCAGTTTTAGCTTTAGCTCTGTGTTCTGTTCTTTGTGAGACATTGCAACTCTATGATTGTATCTAATTCTCACTCACTCTTGCTCAGCTGACATATTCTTATTATCCCTAGTCTACAGGCATGGGGAGAAAGTCTCAGAGAGGATACGTAACTTCAACGAGGTCAAATAGCTACGTTGGTAGTGGGCAGATATAGAGTTAAACCCCCCCTGAATACGAAAAGAGGATTTACTGGCCACCCTTCTCCACTTTGACTCCAGGTAACAGAAATGGAAAAAATAAGGCATTGAAATTTACTGGAAAAGGAGATCTGGGCTTCTCTATTGGTAAATACAGGTCCTTGACAACTTGATGAAGACCGCAATGCATGCACCTATTTGTAGGCTCCACCCTTCCTCCCACACTAAGTGCAGGGAGGAGTGATGAAAGAATGAGGTGCCATCTTTGTGCAACGAAAGCACTAAAAACTGGCTGAGTCTTCAAGTATCTAAGCTTCCAGATGGTGACCTGTCAGAGAGACCTTGCCAGTCATGTTACGTTCTTTAGCCTCAGAAAGATCATAGTTCAGTAGTTGCAAAATGTAAACATCTGTGGTTTCCTATCTTAGGCACACAACTTTCTCAGAAAAAAGACCCCCTCCCAGTTTTCATTAGCAGATACTATGCACCTTATATGAGGTATCTGCAGCTTCTCCCACAAGGTGGACAGGAATCAGGCTGGATAGATGGATACATGAACCTGTGCCTCTGCTGTATGTGCCTACTCAAAAATCCTGTACCTACTTCAAGTATATATTTTCTTTAAATGTGCTTCTAACAATGACAAACTCAATCTATCCAAAACAATTATAATTGCCATACTCTATAGGTATGTGGAATTTTTGACTTTACAAAGTATCTTTACATCTATTATTCTTAAGTACCATAAAACTGCATAAGGTAAATAGGACATGACAATTTTCTCTTTAACTGTTTATACTCATTTTATTTTGGGGCAGCTCTTTTTTAGTAATGACTGACAGAATTGTTCATAGGTAGAGTGTACAGTGTGATGTTTTGATGCAGATAAGCAGTTGTTCCTGCGTATCTATTGGGGATTGATTCCAGTGCCACTTACAGATATCAAAATCTTTAGATCTCAGGTCCCTTAGATTTACATGTAACCTATATGGCTATAGCCTCCCATTTCTAGATCACTAAAACATTCCAAGTGTATGTAAATAGGTTCTAAAGTGTTGTATTGCTTGGGGTGCAAATACAAGAACAATCTGTACAGGTTCGGTAGCAAAGCATTTTTTTAATATTTTCAATTGATTGGTTAAACCAACAGATTTAGAACCCATGGATCTGGAGGGTAACTGTACACTGTGAAATGATCACCACAATTAACATAAGATCTCTTCTTAGCTGCATAGGGAACCTCTCTGGTGAGAGTTGAAAGGTGCATTCATCATGTGTGTAGAGATTGCATTGAAAATGTGCCACTTAAAGCTAAGTGCGTCACAATTATTCTCTGGATTTGTCCAGTTGTGTAACTCTGTGTTAAATGCTATCTGTTGCAAAAGGAAGCTTCTTTGATGAGTGATGAGAGGTACACGGATCTGTAAACATAAGTATGCATATTTGAAATACTTTATGAAGTTACATTAGTCTTGGGATGTGGCAAAAGCAAGTTTGTTCTCTAAGATCTATGACCTCTTCAGCCATGTGTATTTGGATATCTTTATAATACCACACATGAATTTTCTCCCACTGAGCAGGTCTTACTTCCAATTAGACAGCTGTTGATGATACCCCAAGATAAAAGTGCTACTACTGCACCAATATAGTTTTCTGTGCTTGGCATTGTTGTGACTATTCGGCTTTAAAGCTGGGGTTGGACTGTTGATTGATTTTCTCCTTAGCAGCTTGCACACTGTCCTCTGATACTATGAGAGCTAATATTCAGGGAGGTGGCTTCCAAGTCGGTTCTAGGTCTAACTCCTGTCTTGTAATGGGTCTTATCTTCAAGTTCTGGGAGATAATGAAGGGTTGTGGCAATAGTCTGTGTAATTTTGGGAGTCTCTTGGACTACCCCGACCCAAAACTTAGCATAGCCTTAAGCGCTATACATGGGTTCATATATATTGCATGTGTGTTTTTCAGTAGGACTTTGAACTAATATATTTCCCTCTTGTTTTTCACACCATCTAAGCATTGTCTATCTCACCTTCCTCCCCTTGTATAACCCCTGTCATTCCTACCCAGTTAAAGTACTCTGCATTCCATCCCCCCCTTGACAACACAACTTCTGTCCCCTACCATCCCTCTCTCCTGAGCTCCTTTTTCTCCTTCACCCCCAAGTTCCTTTTCATTTTCCTGACTCCTGCAGTTACATCAGGACATATACTTACACCTAAGCATTTGGAGCTAAGCTCCACAAGTGATATACGTTGCTTGTTTTTCTGAGTCTATATTACTTTACTTAGTATAACAGTTTCTAGTTCCATCCATTTACTTGCAAATTTCATGAGTTTGTTTTTCTTTACCATTGAGTAGAACTCCATTGTGTAAATGTAGCAATTTTCATTATCCATTCATTAGTTGAGGGACATTTAGGTTGTTTCCATTTCTTAGCTGTTGTGAAAAGTTCAGCAACAAACATGGCTGTGCAAGTATCTCTGCAGTAAGGTAAGTCCTTTGGGTATATGCCAAGGAATGATATAACTACATCATATGGTAGATTTATTTTTAGCTTTTTAAAATTTTACTTTTCATTGAATTTTTGTGATTTTGATACAATACAGTTTAATGGTATCTTCTTCACTGTCACCTGCCCAGTTTAATGTTCTCTCTTATGTATATAACACAGCTTGTTGAGTTTTATTTGTGCCCTGACTGTCCTTCACTATAGGTCTATCCACCTGACCCACCAACACTTCCAATCCTGTCTCCCCACCTCTTAGCAGCCATCAACTGCCAAAAGATCCTTCAATATGGTTGGAATTTATTAACCATTTCTCTGTGTCCACACTGGAATTTTGTCTGTTTGAGCCTGTGCGGAACTGGTTGACACTGTCACCACGGCTGTGAGTTCATATGTGTAACCGACCAGCTGTCTGGAAGACTCTTTCCTTGTGAACATCTACCCTTTATGATTCTACAGTTCTCTATACTGATTTTCATGGTGGTTACACCAGTTTGCAATTCCACCAACAGTCAATAAGGTTTGGGATACAGGGTCGATTTTAGAAGTCTAAATACTTCAGGGTCTTTTCAAAAGCAACAGCCATGCCTGAGTGGCTAGACTCTACAGGCCACCACGCATTGCCTTTTTTGGAACATTCCTTATTCTATGACATTTATATCATAGTCAGTTATATGGAAATGGAAGTTACTGGAAACTTTGTGTCCAAACTCTGTCCTGTTACTCTTCCTCATCTAGATAGTTCAGGCACTATTATCGATGCCACAGTAATCAGACTGCTAGACTGTATCTCCACCCTTGGGTCCATGTGGGCCGACTTTTCTTTTCTCAGTTTCCCTAATAATTGATGGTTGCCTGCCTGCAACTGTAAGGTCTTGTATATAACACATCAATAAAAAGTACATCCACTCAAACCTTCTTACTTCTGCGTGCCCAGAAAACGAGGGGCGGGGATTATAAAAATACTGGAGAATGGATGTCAAAGCATTTCTTTTCAAAGAGCACTACTCAAGGCTCCTTGCACATGGGCTGAGAGTGAGTGTGGCACTTCTGAATCAGTTGCCTAAGGGCACGTGTCTCTGCATACATATGCATAATGTCCTTTTCACACCTTGGAACTACCAGATGCCTGGTTCTGCTTGGACGGGGTTTGGAAACCCACTTGAAATCATGAGGATTCACAATGCATTTATGCAAGCTGCAGAGCCCTCTAGATGACACCTTCTGCTCTAAAAAATAATTGAGAAAATGATGGAACAGAGCCAAAAATGGCAGTACAATATTATATTAGCAGTTTATAGAAGGCCTCCAGCTAGATGTGGGGAAATTGCTAGGCGTCTTCTTTGCTTCCTATTGCTTAGATTAAAACACTGACCCAAACTACCTTGGGGAGGAAAGGGTTTCTATGGCTTACAGATCACAGTCCCTGATGGAGGGACACCGCAAGTCAGGTAGGAACCTGGAGCACTGACTGTGGAGGTACAGTGCTTGCAGGTTTGCTCCTCTGACTCATGCTCAGCCTGCTTTCTTATATAACACAGGATCACCTGCCTCGGGTGGCACTGTGCACAGTGGGATGGGTCCTCCCACATCACTCAACAATCCAAAAGGGTCCCCACAGACATGGCTACAGGCCAATCCAATGAAAGAAATTCCTCAAGCGAAGTTCCTTCCACTCAGGTGTGTCAAGCTGACAACTGAAGCCATCCAGCACACTAGTCAAAAGAGAAGCAAGCTTTCTGGCAACATAATAAACAAAAACCAAGGAGATAAGAACTGTCTAGGTGTTGATGACTAATTGCATTACTATATAGAAAAGATGCTGAGGTACTAGTTTTCAGGTAGGTATATACTCCAACTCTGGGCTCTCCACACTAGCAAGTACTTGGCCAGACTATAACTTCCTTTCACACTCAACCTTTAAAATTACTCAACCCTCATAGGTAGTGCAAAGAAGGGTGCATACATACAGACAGATGGGGCAGGATGCACTGAACGTGAAGTCTTGGCTCTCCTGAGGTGGTTCTCCTGACATCCTCCCTTCAGTCAAACCCTTTACCATTGGCTCTAAAAATCTGGTTTTGCAATACCAAGCTCAGTGGCAACACCCTCTGCCCCTTTAAAGTCTGAACTCTCCTAATAATACCTCATACAGAAGATGCTCTTTCTGTGTCTGCAAAGAGTATCTAGAGGGTGGACAGATGGCTCATCAGTTACGAGCACTGGCTGCTCTTGCAGAAGACCTAGATTCAATTTCCAGCATGTTAGCACGGCCCGTAACAAACACCGCAACTAATGTTCCAGGGAATCCATCGCCCCCTTCTGACCTCCAAGGGCATTGCACAACATTGGTGCACCTACATACATGCAATCAATAAAATCATAATTAAAAATAATTAATAAACTATAAGAAAAGGAGTGTATCTAGTCTTTCATACACATGCCTGGTCTTTTCATTTCTGGCCACACAATGCTCCTAGCATATCCTAATGTGCTTTATGTCACTGTCCTTCATCCTCCATTCTACTGTCCTGGGATGGCTTCTCACTTCTGCACTGGGCAGGTTTCCTACATATTCTTCCAGAAACAGCTGCCACTTCACCAGCTAGATGAACCTGCTGTCATGGCACCTGTATGTGTCTCTACTTGGCCAATTAACACTCCTCACTAGAGTTCCATTTTATATGTCTCAACTCACATAATATATGGGTTTCTGGACAGTGGGAAGAAGACCTTTAAGTATACCTTTATACCCAGTATAGCAAGCAAAGTGCCTGACTTATATTGGTCTAATAAATGCATGGTAATTGAAAAAAAATGAGTGAATGATTCACTCGCTTCCTTCTCATGTCATTTTAGCCAAATGGTATGTAAGCCTTTGCCATTACTTGATGCTACTGAGGGACATACTCGAGAACTGCTCATCAAATGAGAGAGAACTCACTTGGTAGCTTTCTCCTGAAACCGACCATTTTTGTAAAAGTCTTCCTTACTATGAATGGCCTCCTCTGTACATGTTCAGGTCACTCAGGTCCCTATATGCAGTGAAGAGCTCCTGCTTCCTGACCAGATGGCCCTATATTCAATCCAGACAGGGTGACCTATCATAACCAGAGCTGAAACAAGACTCAGAATGTAGGTGAAATTTAGGTCCTTCCTTGGTAAAAGGAAGAGAACATGGACCCAACAGTTCTATTGTGAAGAAAAAAGTGAGTTGTGACTTTCAAGATTGTGGCTCATTAAAAGTTCTCAACAAATGTAATAGTGTTACATTTCATAGAATTCATGTATATTATATAAACATTGGTATTTGCATATTAGATTTTACATTTGGTCTCCTTTCTCCCACTTCTAGTCTTTCAGATTTTTCTCATCTGGAATTTGGAACATCCATACTAGAGGATGTTTCTTATATACCAAAGCACCTGGGTAAATTCTGCACAGCATCCTAAAGAATCACTTCTGTGTACCATCTCTACTATGGATGAAAGTATGCTTTCTTCCTCATGAGTTATGAGGCAGTAGGGAGGCTGAGAATCACTTCTATGGAACATACATTTGAAGATCTTGCTTTTTCTTTTACAAAGCTCAATTCTAACTGGGACCCTAAACCCCTCACCCTGAAATTGTTACAACAGCCCAGCTGACCTTCCTCTTTAGAGGTTTTCCTCTTGTCAACCCATCTTGTCTACAATACAACCATCATTTCACAAACTTTAGAAAGACAGAATGACCTTCTGATGAAATGCGTGGTCAGTCATCCCCAGAGAAAGACATCAACACAGACACCAGTTATCAGGAGCTGCATCTGGAGTCTTACTGACATGTTAGATTGTGGGTTCTTTAAAGATAACATTTCTTAATAATTCTTGTTTCTCCCCCAAAAGTAGATGCTGACTAATTTTTAATAAGTTGAATTAAATGGACCAGAGAGCTGGCACTGTTTAAACTTGCCATTGCCCCTCTGGGATTTGGACGGGGTATGTGTGTACTTGTACAGTGATTGTGTTATGAATCCGGGATATACTCTCATTACTCTTCTCTTTTTGAGACAGGACTTCACTCTGCTGCTCTGACTAGCCTGAAACTCACTGTGTAGACCAGCACACACAGGGAATTGCAGGGTGTTTGGCATTACTAGAATGGAATGTAAACTTTTGGGACATTGACTGTGATAGTTAAATTTTATTATCTACTTGATGGAATTTAGACGTATGTAAATAAGTAGCTGGGCATGACTGTGAGGGATTATACAGATTATGTGCATTGAGGGTGAAGACCAATCCTAAACCCAAATTGCATCATTCCTGTTGACTGAGGTCCTGGATAGAATCAAAAGGAGAAAGTAAGCTAGCACCAGGTTCATTGCTCTCCACTTCCTGACTGTGGACCCAGTGACCAGTATCCTCCTGCTTCAGCCATGCCCTCTCTGTCGTGAGGGTCTGTATACCCTAGAACCATAAGACAAAATAACCTCCTTTCTTAAGCTGTTTTTGTCAGATGTTTGGCTGCAGCAATGAGAAAAGCAACTAAGACACTGTGTGAGAAGAGGCTGGCTAAGTAGATGACATCATGGGCTAAAGGGTACTGAGCAACCCATGGGAGAAGCAAAGGTGCCTGGGAGCGGGAACACAGAAACTGGGGTTGTACTCAAGATTCCCAGCGGCAGTTGTACTGTCTTTAGGAAATACTAAGTCTTTACAACACCACCAATTTTTTATGATTTTGGTGTGGATTAAATGAAACTACATGTGTATCACAGTGTGTCAAATATCTGAAAATGAAAATTATGGTCATTTACTCTATATAGAATGTAAGTTTGTGAAATGACTTGGACATCAAAATAAAATTGTATTGTATAGAGACATAAGACACAAGACAATTACCAGTGTCAATAATAGTAATCACAATTTCATATACGCTGGGCATGGTTCCAAGAGGTTCTAAGACATTTAAATAGACTTATTCATTTATCCATTCAACAAATCTAGGAGGTAGGCTGCCATTGCTGTCTCCATTTTACAGATGAGAAAGAAAAGATATAAGGAGCTTAAGTGATCTGTCACACAAGTCATAACTGACAGAAACAGGGTTCAAATCTAGATACCTGCCTCCTGAATCTGCGTGTGTCCTTAAGCGCCAAGTACTCTTGAGTCTGTGAAGAAGCCTCCCTTGCTTTAGGGATAGATTATTTCCTGCTACACCATGGCTTCTGGATAATTTTAAGTACAGATCTTCAAATCAACACCATTAGGCCGTGAAAACCAATGAGCCAGTGTGAGTGTGCTATGAATATTCCATAGACGGTTGTCTGGAGAGAAATGGTCACAGTATCAATAAACTGTGTATCATTAGAGAGTCAGATTCAAAAATCTTGAATCCTGAAGATATGGTACAATTCAAGAACAGTCTCAGCCACTGCAAACCCTTATTGGCCTCTTCTTTGTACTGCCTGTTAAGAGCAGCTTCTCATGGAAAAGGCATCATCTGTGAAATTTGCATGAAATGCTAAGTAAAGAACATGGAGTGGGCACTGCAGAGCACACACATGTTCACAGACAAATGGCTTTTGATAAAGTGATTTTTGTTTTACTTAACTACCTTTGTGTAGGATGGGGTCTTTCCAGCCCTAGAAAACCTCCAATGAGATTCACTTGAACTCTGTTAGATATCTTAAGGATGAAAAGACGGTATCATAGAAAGGAAATGTTTCAAAACAAACACAATCCAGTCTATGACCTAGATAAACTCTGATACGTTTATTTAAAGCCTCATATCCAGTCTCCACCACACACTCCCATATCCCTGTGTTTACATGGCATTTTCACTGCCTGACTGAACAGCAGCCTTCCAAACATCTTTCCTTCTGATAATTTGTCCTTTACTGTCATTTGTCTTTGCATTATTCCCTTTTGGGGAGTGAGTTCATTGAATTATATGCCAAATTGTTTCAGACCTTCAGAGTTCAGCCTTCCCTAACAGGGAAGCTAATATGGTCTTGCACTCTCAGAGAGGGACCCTAGCCTACACTAGCCTAGTTCAGCTTAGTGGCAGGGGCCTGCTTGTTCCTGTTAACAGCGGGATGGATAACTACAGAACACATTTTCCAGCCATCAAGAGCAACCCGTTCTTGCTGGTCTTACATACTATATTTGGTAAGGAGAGAAAGCAGATCAGGGTGTCAGCCAATCAGCCCTCGGAGTTAAGGCTTAAGGCTCAGGATTTAGGAAGACAGGAGTTCAGGTGACTCATGTACAGTACAGCCTGAGTCCTGTGGAATTCTTGGAGGGACTAGCAAAGTTGTGGCTGGGCTTGGCACTTGATTAAAAGCAGATCCTTGGAAGCTAAGTTGTCATGGGAATCTTACTCCTCTAGAAAGCTCACTGTGGGTCTGAAGCCTAGAATTACCAGCTATGCGACCTTGAGAAAAATCACTTAACCTTTTTTATTCTCTGTTGCTTTTCTCACCACAAAAAGAAAGATAATAGCTGAAAGTAATAAAAACTGCAAAGAGGTCTCTTTTAACTGACAAAATGTATTGCAGTTTATATTTTTAAAGTGCATTTGAATTGATAAACTATTCTTATGTGAAAATGCTTGGCTCACTGATGCTAATTCAAAAACATTTTCACACCAGTACTTTGCTGATGCTTTCTAATGGGAACTATAAGCCTCAAAGAGCTAAATAACACTGGACAAGGTGATATTGCTGCAAAGTTCACACAAGCAGTCTGGCTCCAGAGACAGGGTCCCCCAATCCCTGCCACAGTGTACCTCTTCTCGACCCCACAGTCTCTTCCTTCAGCCCTGAGCAATGGCATCAGGTTGGTTGCTGAGAAACTGATGACACTTACACTGAATCACCAGGACCAAAGCAGTGACCGGAGCACCTTCTAGCCTTCTAGCCTTCACTGCTTTCATCTCAGAGTCCCCATAGGTGCCTTGCCCTGTATCCCAATGTCTTCTCTTTTCTCTTCCAATCCTCATCTCCATTCCTTTCAAATCTTAAGGGTCAGGAAACAGCAATTGGGATATTTTTCAAGGACATTTGGAGGAAACAATCCACGGAAAGTAAAATAAAAATCAGTTTGTGCATCTGATTGGAAGAGACAGGCTTTAGGACCCAAAGAGGAGAGGAACCCCGGAGGTTTGCAGCCTCAAAAGTGGCCCTGTGACATTAGATGGTCTGAAAGGGTATCTCATTTGATAGCAGCCAATAAAGTGGGAGCCTGTGCCAGATCAGATAAGGAGAAAGAACATCTCTGGACAGAATTAAAAAGGCTATTTCAGGATATGTCAAGAGCAGTGAAGCTAGATTGGAAATGACTGGGAAGGTGATTAAACAGTGCACAAAGAACACTTTGGAAGTTCTGGCTAAGAAGGGAAAACTTCTGAATCATTCTTTAATTGTACTTCATAATTAGCCAATTCACAAATGCCATGGCTGGGATTAACGGGTCTTTCGTAAGGCAGAAACTTCTGTAGAAGTTTTGCCAGTGGCTGTGGCGGCATTTGGAGGATGTAGGTAGTCCTGAAACACTTTGGATTTGTAAATCAGCTCGAGATCCTAGGTTTCATAAACATATGTGTTCATAGAGCACATTCTGAAAGATACTATTATTCTAATTTTGCATTTTTTTCATTTGAAAGGAAAGGGAAAACAGCAATGGAAATTTTTCCAGAGGAAAACCAGACCCTGGAAATTGCTCATGGACTGCAAGAGAAAATGGAGAAAAGATATCACTGAGACCAAGAAACAACTTCAATGACAAGCGACAAAGAATTAGGACAGGCTGGTTTCATCCTAGTAACTTATTCCATCCTAAATACTCTTAATCAGAGTCACATAAAGCATGGAACAGGCCAATTACTAATGGAAAAATAAAATAAAATCACCTCTAGCAATCGTGAAGGTAGGGGCCAGTGTGTAACTGATCCTGAAGTGGTAAAGCGAACTCATTAGAGTGAGAATAAGTTCAGGAAAAACATAAGAGAAACGTATTACTTTCAAATAACTTATACTTCATTCTTCCTTTGGACTTTGTTATGCATAAAGCCTTTCGTTTGATAGGCCTGCCAAACAGACAACCTACATTGGGGGGATTTACAATCTGAAGCATAGAACCTTCTTCCACATATATGCTCTTCCTGATTTCTCTCTATATAATTTCATTTGGTCAAGAGCTTTGAATAAGATGAACATTCAGAATAAAGTCTGATTGCTCTCTCCAGTCAGACCTTTGACCACAAGACCCATGTACCAATTAGTCCTAAACTGACTCAAGGGCTGTCTTCCTGGAGGCCCCTGAGGGATTTCCAAGTGGGTGTGTCCAAATCTAGCTTTTCTTTTTTGTTAAATTATTTTTTTCTGCAATTTTCATACAGTACAATTTGATGGTATTTAGATTCCCTCTTCAATTTGCACCTCTGATTACTGCCCCCTCCAACAATTTAATATATTATATACTTGATAAGGCCTGTACAGTCCAATTTGTGTCTCCAAATGTCCTTCAATGTGGGTCCATCCATGGGAGCCTGTTTAACTTACCAAGAGTCACATTCTTGACTCTACCCTTCCCAGAAGTCATTTGTTTCCAAAATTTCCTTAGGTGAGTTTCCTTCCCCCGTTAATTAATTCTCAATAACATCTGCTTTTGTACAAGAGCATCAGTACAATGAGTTGATACTATTCAAAAAGAAACAACAGGTATGTATATATAAATAGACCCAGAAAGACTGAGCACTTGGCTTAATGGTCTGCTTTTACTATCTGTAAACCCTGAACTTAGTCTCTGAACTTGTGTCTTCCGTAAGAAGTCTGATGGGATGTGTGTGACAAGCCACAGCCACACTGCACACATGAAGGGAAAGGGTGGGTATTTAGTACTGGCAGTAGCACTGTTTTTCTGCCTTTTGCAAAAGAGGCTCAGTCTTTGTCTTCTGATGCTGTAACAAAAGCACAGCTACAGACTGGATGATTTATAAAGAAAAGACATTTGTTTCTTCTAACTACAGAGGACAGAACATCTAAGGACAGGATATCAGCATAAGACAAGGGTCCTCAAGCTGCTTCATCCCAGGACAGAAAGCAAGAGGCAAGAGAGTATGCACAAGACACCTCACTTCAATAACAGCAGCGCTCCTGTAAGGTCTTGCAATGCCTGCAGAGGTCAGAAGACGGCATTGGAACCCCTGGAACTGGCAAAATGGAAGGTTGTTAGATACCATGTGGGTGCTGGGAATCAAATCTGGGTCCTTTGTGAGAGTAGTCAGTGCTCCTAGCTGAGGAGCCGTTTCTCCAGTGCCCTAATGGTTTCTTAAAGGACTCAGTCACTGGCCAGTGACTTCAAAGGTGCTTCCTGTCAGTCTGATGACTTGAGTTTGATTCCCCAAGGCCCCAATATGGAGGAAGAAGAGAACTCACTCCTTCAGGTTGATCTTTGATCTACTCACACACACACACACACACACACACACACACACACACACATACACACACACGCACACACTAAACTTAACAAAAATATAAAACGAAAAAGGTATCATCACTCCCAATGCAGTCACAGAGAGAAATTTCAGTGTGACTGTGGGAGGAAACATTCACATCATAGCATGCCACTTATTTTCATACTTCCCTTTTTTGGGGCTGTGTCTTATCTTGGTTTCTTTTGTTGCCATAAAAATACTGTGGCAAAAATGATTTAGGGGAGAAAGGGTGTATTTTAGCTCAGAATTCCAGGTTAGAGATCATTTCCAGGATGGCATGTATCGGGAACCGGAAGCAGCTAGTTGTATCCAAGGTCTAGATCAGAGAAAGAGGATGGAAGCATGCTAGCACTCAGCTTACTTTCTCCTTTTAAAAAAATATTTGAATCAAGGCATCTCCCACACGTGGGCTCTTGCAGGCTGTGTAGGCCTTTTCTTGCTTGTATGTATTCCCTAGAACGTCACCTTTTTTTTTTTTTTTTGGTCTTTCTGAGACAGGGGCTCCCTATAGCTCCCGCTGGTCTGGAACTCGGTATGTAGTCCAGACTAGCCTTGAACTCAAAGAGATTCACCTGAGTCTGCCTAATGAGTGCTAGGATTAAAAGCATGCACTGGCACGCCCCGCAAGCATATTCTTTCAAAAGATTCATTTTTCCTTAGCCCACACTGGAATTAATAAATTAATTAATGGGATATATTTTTAAAGACTGATTTCATTTTTATTTATGTGTATGTGCATCTGTGTATGCATGCTCATGTGTGTGTGCTTGCAGAGGCCAAAAGATGGTGTTATATCCCCTAGCTGCACTGCAGGCAGTTATAAACTGGCCAACATGGGTGCTGAGAACTAAACACAGGTCCCCGGCAAGACTAGCAAAGGCTCCTAACCATCTCTTCAGGCCCCCTTCCCTCCCTCCCTCCCTCCCTCCCTCCCTCTCTCCCTCCCTCCCTTCCCTCCTTCCTTCCTTCCTTCCTTCCTTCCCTCTTTCCTTCCTTCCTTCGTTTTAATGGTTTGGGAGAGCAAACCCAGGACCTCTCCCAGGTTAGGCAAATGGAGATAGCTTTGCAGTCTACAGAAACATTTTAAGAGCTGATGCATAGGAAGCTTCTGTTCCATAGGATGTGACTGCTTCATTTAATTTCACCATTGACAAAGTCAGTGAAAACATTGCATGCTAAAATTTATAACTTTCCAATGACATTTTCAAATACTTACTCCCCAAAAGCAGAAGTATTTTTTAAATCCCAAGAGTACTCTTTGAAGAAACTCTCTTCCTCCTCACAGTGCTTAGAGAAAAATAATGCAGTATATTTTCTAAGGTACAACTAATTGAAGCACTTTATCTTTCTTGTTTCCTGCATTTCAAAGTACCTGTTATATATGTAATTTTACAAATCAGATACACTGTAATATTGTGCCTTTTTGTACTCGGGCATTTCATCATGCCTTGGTTTTTAAAGAATTTCAAGAAATATAATACACACTTTGGGGTATGGCATCTCAGAAAAAAAAAAGTTCCTTTAACACTGCAGTGGTCATAAACGAGGTTTGCTCTAGTAGAAAATGACAATGAGGAAGAAATGAATGATTTTTCCTTTCTTCACTTAAAAAAAAAACAACAGAATTTGTAGGTTGCCACTTTACAGTGATGTCTTAATATTTTCTCATTTAATTACGTAAATCGTCAAAGAAGGCTGCTGTTTATGGTAATTTGTACATGTGGAGGTCTGCTACCCAAGGTAAGCTAATTTAAATCAAATTATAACTAAGGGAGATTTACCACTTGTTGATTTAGACAGACAGTCATTTATAACTCCATGAAACGGCTAGTAAAGACTGCAGAGTTTAATGTCTTAGGTAAAACAGCAGGACTCCCTGTGAAAGGAATCAGCTGAGATGCTGTGGGGGGCGTTGTTCAGATTCTTATTGATGTCAGCAAGAACTGAAGGCAGTCTCCTTTGTGAGGAAAGTGATTAGTGAACACCCTTGACCCCCACTACCTTCATAGTCCAGCCTTTCCTTGCAAATGAAGTTAAAGTTGCTGTCCCCAGTTAATTCACCCCTTTTGGACATAAATCTAGCATTATTCAGAATTCGTCTGTATTCTAGCCACATAGTGTTCACATGTTGAATGTCACTGAGAAAAGACCATTGTAAAGCATGGAAGGCTTCATGTGTCCTAGTTCTGGCTTTTCTTTCAGTGTTTTAAAAACTGTAAAAGATAGTGTGATTCCATTTGAGAAACTAAACGTGCAAATTCATTCTTTGTTTTATGGGCACATTTTTCACATAATGAATGCTCTCTTTTGCTGATGAAACTGACCATGTGGACTTTGAGAGACTATGAATAGTCCACTAAGCCAGAGGGTGCCTGCTCCTTTTAGCTGCAGTCCTGACAAGAGCCACAACTTGGCTTTGTCACCAAAAAGATTGTAAGCATAACAAACTAATTCAGAGAGTGCATTTAAGAGCCAAAGAGAGAGGGAACCAAACACCTGTCTTGATGCTTACTTTGATCTAAGACTTTAAGAAATTTGTTTCAACCCCTAACAGTCTATGTGATCTTAGGAAGAGAGAGTGTCAAAGATATCTTCTGCCTAAGAGTCATATTGTAAGTGAACAAACCAGTGTACTCAATGCACAAAGCTCTACATTCATGTTCCTTTGAAAAACAGCAGTCACAAATGACGGCACTAATTATGATGTGGTTTTACACACGAGAGTGGATAGTTTCCAATGTATTTAATGTATATAGATAACATTTTCATTTGTGTGTGAGCAATTGACCTTCACTTAACTTTCAAGCCAGGTAAACATATTAAAGATAGTATATTGGTTGTATTGCTAATCAATATTGTGTATTGTGAGATATGACCGAGGATTAAGAAACTATATCTGAGCTGGGCATGATGGTAGACACCTGTAATCACAGCATGGGAAAGAATGAGTCTAGCTAGTGAGACTCTGTCTCACATACCACCAAAACTATCACCACCCACACAAGCCTGCATCTGAACAGGAGGAACAGAGATGAATTGTAAAGAATTGGTCAGCCACAGGCTCCTCTGTGTGTGATGTTGAATTTATAACTAGCATGCCCTTCATGGCAGTTGGCCCTACACTGCTATTACTGCATGAAGTATTGCTATTTGCAGACCTTTAAGTACCTCATCTGGTGATTCCTTCTTTGCAGCTGGCCTGTGCTGCCCAGAATTCTGAAAAGTCTCTCACAGAAGAGAAATTGCAAACTAAGTTGTATAATATTAGGTTGAATATCTGCTATGGCAATCTTTTAGTCTAGATATTTAGCTAGGTCCAATAAAATAATTACATATATTAAAGAATATGTCCATTTATTTTCTTGACCATAAATGCAGATGCTTTAAGCCTAAGAATCTGGTACCGTTAGAACAACATGTGTTCTGGATCCCATTTTATGATATATCAGAATTCTCCAGTGCCTTTGTATGTTTTCCCACTTACTTAAGGATTATCTTCTGCTCTTAACTCTTAGGGACAACAAGTGAGGTTACTTGAGGGAGCCAAAAACTTCAGAACTAGCATCAGTTCATAAATGTAGGCTTCTCAAGATCTAGTATACTGGTGAGTCCCTCTCCAGAGATTCTGTGGCTTTCAGAGTGACCAATTTTCAATGGAAGTCTTTGTTTCCCCGTTGGCAGCCTTTCTGGGCTATAGTTTTGCTGTACATCATCTGTGTCCATTTTCTGTTGTTGCTGTAACTCACTACCACAAATGTAGTGGCTGCAAATGGCCTAGGTTTATTTTTGAATAGTTGCATGCATGTAGAGTAGAAGCCCCCAAACTATCAGTTGCGTTAGCTAAAAATCAAGGTGTCAGTAGCCCATGTTACTTGGGGGACTTTAGTGGGAATGCTCATTTCCTCTCCTTCTCAAGGTTGCAGAAGCTTCCTACATTCCATGGGGTCATGGTCACCTTTTATCTTCCTCCATTTTCTGAGCCCGCAATGGTGCATGTTCACATCTGATTCTGGCTGTCACCTCTCACCTTTCTCTTTGCCATCAGGGGCCCTTACAAACAGGGGGTCTTGAACCTGGCAAGGTCATCTAGGGCAGGGCTTTTTAAACTTTAGACTTTGCTACTTGAGAGCCCTTTTCAAAAAGTCCAAGAAATTTTTCAGTACATTTGTGTATTTAAGTATATAAAATAGATATGCAAATCAAACATTTATTTAATTTTTCGGTATGAATGCTTTGTCTGCATACATGTATATGCAGTACACATGTGCCTAGTGCCATGGAGGCCAGAAGGCAGGAGATTCCTTCAAAGTGGAGTTACAGATAGTTGTTAGCCACCATGTAGGTGCTGAGAACTGAATCTGAGTCCTCTGCAAGAATGGCCAGTATTCTTAAATGCTGAATCATCTCTCTGTCCCCTTTAAATTTATTTTTTTAAATTACTTGACACACATATTTTATCATTTAATAAGGTACAAGAAAATCTGCATATTAATGAGATGTATGTGCTTGTTTGGTTTTACATAAATAATTAAGCATTGGTTGACATTTGAGAGTGCAGGACAGAAATGCTTTTCAGAATTATCAATATTTTGATTTTATAATTGGAAATGATTTATTTAATTATATTCCAAACTACAGAATTAGTTTTAGAGACAGTTAAGAATTTGTTGGAAATTCTGTCCTAATCCCAAACCAGAATACATTTAACATATTTTTAATGAAACTCAAGTAAACAACTCACACAGCAATTTTACAAATCAAGCATTCTAATACAGTATAAGCCAACAACACACTATATTTATAGTTATATAATGAAGAATGAGGACAGGAAAATAATAAATAACTCTGTTCTCTACCCACTATCACCCAGAAATCTTCCCCAGCTGCCTGAACCACATGGCTCCCAGGACTCAGTTATAGACCCAGTCTTCCCTGCTTCGGTCTGTACACTTCAACCTTGGAACCTCCTTACAGGTACCTAGCCTATACAGCCCCTGGTACCAAGAAGAGACCTGGTTTCCTCCAGTTCAGTCCTGACTCTTCAACTCTGTCCTTGTAGATGAGATATTCCTCAACTTCCTGAACTTCCTCAGGACTCTATCTAGTGACCACCTGGCCCTGGGGAGAGATGAGAAGCTTCTAACTCTACCATCCCTTTGGAATTCCTCAACCTATCAAGGCCACCACCCTACCTTGGCCCAGTAAGCTAAATACTCATATCAAAAGACACAATCAACAACCTAACTTCATATGCCCAGGTGTCAACTGCAAAAACAGAGACAATATCCCAAACCTTGAAAATATGTCTCCCAAAGACACCAATCCCATAACAACAGGCTGTAAGAAGACACCTTAGATGAGACTCAAGACATGGAATTCAAAAGAACGATTATAAACATGCCTAAAAGAGTTCAAGGAATTCAGAGAGGACATGAATAAACTCCTGAAAGAACTTAAAAGGACAGAAATAAACATACTGAGTCCAGAAAACACAAACAAGTAACTGAATGAAGTAACGAAGATAACACAGGCAATGCAAACTGAATTCAATAAAGAGAAATACTGATGAAAAGTCAAACAGAAATATTCAGTAAGTCTAACAAAAATTCAGTAGAAAGCCTCACTAACAGAACACAATGTATAGAAGACAGAACCTCAAGGCTTGAAGACAGATAGGAATGGGATCATTTAATCAAAATAAAAATTTTAAAAGTCATGAACAGAACATAGAAGAAAATTACCTAAGTCTAGAGGAAGAAATGTGTATTCAGTTCTAAGAGGCTCATAGAATACCAAATAGGATGAAAAAAGAAACTTGCCATGCCACATTACAGTTAAAACACTGAATGTGCAGAACAATCAGAGGGTATGTAAAGCTACAAGACAGAAGGCCCGAGTTACAGGAAAAGGCAAATTTATCGGAATAACAACAGATCTCTCAGTGGAAACTTTAAAGGCCAGAAGAGCTTGGAGCAATGTGAGTTTAGCTCTGAAAGAACACAGATGATAACCTGGAATACTTTACCCCACAAAAATATCCACCATAATTGAAGAAGGAAAACTTTTCTATGACTTAAAAAGATAAGTCAAAGAAATGTACTGACTCCTAGCCACCATCAGAGAAATCTAGAAGGAATGCCTTGAACAGAAAAGAAAAATAAACACATCTAGGATGCTATGTTGGGGGTCACATAAATGATACTAAGAAAGTGGTCATGCAAAGTAGGAACAAACAAATAAACACTGCAAAAATCAACAAGACGATGATTAATACATCTGTCAATACTAGCTCTGAATCCTAATGGCATAAATAAATTCTCCATTCAAAAGAAACAGACTTGGTTGACTGGATTAGAAGAAGAGGCCATCTTTTTGTTGTTTATTAGAAACACACCTTCAATAGCAGGCACCACTTTGGAATGAGAGGATGGAAAAATTACAGCAAGCAAGTAGAACCAGGAAACAAGCAGGCATCTTTTAGCTAATATCTGACAAAATAGTCTTCAAGCCAATAAATGTAGCCAGAAAAGATGAGGAAAGTCATCTCGGGCTGAACAAGAGAACAATCTACCAAGAAGACATTATAATTCTAAGCATATATGCACCAAACTTGGATACTCAGTTTCCTAAATTTCTTAAATTAAACACTATTAATCATTATGTCACAAATTAACCCAAACACAGTAATTGTAGATGACTTCAATACCCTGCTTTCACCAATGAAACTGTCACCCAGATAAAAACAATAAACTCCAGAGCTAAATGACATCATAGACCAAATGGACCCAACAGAAACTCACAGAACAATCTAAGCCAATGCTATAGAATGCACATTCTTCTCAGAAGCCCAAAAACATTTCAACAAAATAAACAACATATTGGTGCATAAAACAATTTTAGGAAAATTGAAGTAACTCTATATTTTCTACCTGACCAAAACAAAGTACAGTTTGATATCAACAGCGAAAGAAACTTCAGAAAATACACAAAGTCATAGAGATTAAAAAACAGAGTATTTTTTGCATTTTTATTGAGTTTTGCAATTTTAATGCAATAAAGTTTGATGGTATTTAGATCTGCTTACAACACATTATTTTTTAAATTTAATTGCTTAAGAAGTTCATAGAAGACTACTCTATTTACATCATTTCCACCCCTCTCTCTTCTTCTTCTAAATCTTCCTTTGTCCCCCTCAACTCCCCCTTGAATGCATGACCTCTTCTTCTATAATCATATATATTGAGAACCCAAGAGCAAACCAAGCTTGAAAGCAGTACATGGGAAGAAATAATCAAAACCAGAGCAGAAATTAATGGGGTGGATATTAACAATAACTAGAACACCAGTGAAAAGGAAAAGTTTGTTCTTTGAACAGATAGAGAAGACTGGCAAACCTTTAGCAAAATTCACTAAAGAAAGATAGAAAAAATAAATCAATAAAGATGGAGGTGAATAGTGAGACACCACAACAGACATCAAAGAAATTTGAAAATTATAAAGACATCCATTAAAAGCCTGTATACCACGATGTTGAAAAATCTAAAAGAATAGATGGATTTCGATATACATCTGACCCAACAAAGTCAAACTAAAATGAGAATTTAAACAGACCTATAATGATAGAAAATTCAAGCAGTAATAAAATACCTCCCAAATAAAAAAGAGGCTAGGCCCAGATGGATTCACAGCAGAATTCTACCAAACTTTAAAATAAGAACTACGATCAATGCTTCTCCAATGTTTCCATAAACAGAAGTAGAAGGAACACTCCAATCATCCTTCTAACATCCTCCATGAAGCTAGAACTCTACTATGAAAGACAGATAAAGACACAACAAAAATAAATCTACAGCCCAATATTCCTGATGAACACAAATGCAAAGTTTTTCCATGAAATGTTTGCAAACTGAATACAACACATGTTAAAAACATCATTTTTTTTTTAATTTAGGGGATGTTGTTGTTGTTTTGAGAAAGGGTCTTCCTGTAATCCAGCTGGCCTAGAACTCCCTGTGTAGACCAGGCTGGCCTCAATCTCACAGAGATCCAACTACCTCTGCCTCCTGAGTGCTATGGACAGTGAGAAACACTGAGAAGTCTGTTTGAAATAGTCTATGTGATACTCTAGGCATAGAGGCCAAAGGGCAAGATTCTCTGACAAGATAGGGTGGGTCCTAACTCCTGTTTCCCCAGTTCATTCTAGAAATGTTGTTTTATTAAAAGAATGAGCAAAATCTGACTCAGAGGTACAATTCCGTAAGGCACCTGAAGGAAAAAGGATCTCCGAATTCAGGTTTGCTCTTAGCACTCATTTGAAGAATGAATGCTAAGACTAAAAAGTATTTCTTTATCAAGCATAACTTAGAAATGCCACAAAAGTGGAAAGAGGAGTTATAAGAATGCTTTACTCACAGATAATAATTCTATTTGGTACCATAACTTTCTTGTGAGGATTATGTCCGTGATGTCCCTGACACTGTAGGGGATAGAGTTCTAACTCCTTTTTTATGTCACAAATTCATTAATACATTAAGCCTTCATTGAGATACTCTGTGCTTGAAACTATTCTAGTCATGATAGATAGATAGATGATAGACAGATAGATAGATAGATAGATAACAAGCAAGCAAAAGTTCTCACTTGAGATCTAATACTCAAAGAGGATTTGAGAGTCCCTCTCTATTAATGCTCCAACTTGCACGAACATTCTTTTTTAGGAATAACAGAAGGATATTATTTTGAATCTATATGGAGGAAGCAAAATTATCTGACATTTTAGGAGGAAGAGACATAGCTAACTATGAACTTCTTCGCTGAGCCCTGTGATGACATAACACTAAGTATCTGTACTTAAAGGATTCTTCAAAATAGCTCAGGCAGACTGTTAAATAAGGATCTCAAATTATAAAGTGCAAAGATGAAGTAAAATGGACCAAATTCTTTATCTCCACGGGGAAATAAAATGTGAGACTTAAAATGTGTCTAAGAAGTGTTTCATTAATTTTTTTTGTAGAATTCGACACTAAAAATGTTATGAAGGATTCAATCAGCTATTTGGTATAAGAATTCTGGTATGCATGCCTCAGAGAATATTCTGTTTCCCTCCTGCCAAGAGTAAAAAGCAAACCCTTTTCTTAAAGCAGAAGGGAGGGAGGGAGAAAAAGAGAGAGTGATGGGGAAAGGAGGGAAGGAAGGAGGAAGGAAGAAAGAAAAGGAAAGAAAGAAAAAGAGAGACATCATTCATTAGGATCAAGTTGGCTTTCCCAAAGAGATGTAAAGGCTACTTCAATATACACACATAGATAAATGTAGAAAATCATGTAAGTGTACTTAAAGACGAAAAATCATATGCTAGTCTCAATAGATACAGGAAAGGCCTTGGGAAAACTCCAACATTTCTTCATGATAAAAGTCCTAGAGAGAACAAGATTGGAGGGAATATACCTCAACATAATAAAACCTATGTATGGCAAACCGATAGCCAGCTTCATGCTAAGCAGAGAAAAACTTGAAGCAATCCCACCAAAATTAGGAATAAGACAAACTGTCCACTATCTATACAATATATTCCATAGAGTGCAGGAATTCTTAGCTAGAGAAACAAGACAAGGAAAGCAAACAAGTCAAAGTGTCCCTGTTTTCCGATATGATGCTTCACATGAGAGACCTTAAAGAATCTGCCATCAAACTGCAAAACTGATCACCACTTTCAGAAAGGTGGTAACACACAAAATTAACACAGGAAAATCAGTAGCTTTTGTATAGCAAAAACAAACACATCGAGAAGCAAATCAGAGAAACAATCCTATGTACAATGGCCTCACAAAAACAAAATGTCAGAGGAAACCTAACCAACAATAGACCTTTACAATGAAAACTTGTCTTGACACAGATGACAGAATGTAAGAATTTCAGTGGGGGGAGGGGACTGTGGGAGGGTGTCAATCGGGGAACCGGGCATAGAGAAGTTAGGGATATTCCTTGTGAAATACACAAAGATTCAGAAAAAGAAACTATGAAAGAAAAAAATGTTTGGAGAAAGAGACCGAGAAAGACAATAGGATATGGAGAGACCGCTCATACTCATGGATGTGCAGACTCAATACTGTGAGAATGATCATTCAGACAAAGCAATTTACAAATTCAATGAAATCCAACCATAAGCAAAAACAATACTGGGGGCATTACTACACTGGATCTAGATTTGCACTACAAAGCCAAAGTAATATAAATGGCATGGTGCCAACACAAGGACAGGCATGCACCTCAGTGGAGTAAACAGGAGACCCAGATTTCAGTTTCTACAATTAGAGCCACTCAGTTTTTACAAAGATGGCAAAATATACACTGGAGAAAAGAGACTTTCTTGAATAGATGGTGTTGGGAAAACAAGATGCTTGGACATAGAATAAGGAAACTAGATTGTTATTTCTCCCCCTGCACAAGATTCAACTCCTAATGGATCAAAGCCCTCAATATACAATCTGTAGCTCTGAAACTACTGGAAGAGAAGGTGGAAATAAATATAGACATAGGTAGAACTTTCTGAAGGGACTACAGTTGCTCAGAAAATAAGCCCAACAATTGACAAAGAGGACCTCATAAATCTAAAAAGCTCTGTATAGCAACAAAAACACTCAACCAATGGAGGACAGAGCCTACACAATGGTAGAAAGATCTTTAACAGCTATATATCTGACAGGGGATTAGTATCTAGAATATGCAAATCAATTCTAAAAAATCAAGAAAATAAAAAACCAACTAAGAAAAAGGGCTATAGATTTGGATGTAGACTTCTTGAAAGAAGAAACAGAGGGCTGATAAACGCTCACAGCAGTGCTCGACATATTTTAGCATATGTTCATTCTATTAAGGCATTATAAATTAAAACTACTTTTATATTACATTTTACACTAGTCAGAATGGCTATTGTCAAGAACAAATGACAGCAAATGCTGGTAAAGATGTGGGTAAAGAGGAACCCTTATCCACTGCTACAGGAGTAAAAACTCATAGTCATTCTGGAAACTAGTGAGGAGACATCTCAAAAAGCTATATTCAGAGCTTCCATATGACCCAACTCTTTCACTCTTGGACATACATCCAAAGGACTCTGTATCCTACCAAAGGGATAACTGCATGTCCATGTCTATGACTGTTCTATTCACAATGGTTATGAGAAGGACTCAGCTTAGATGCTCATCAACTAATGAATGAATAACAAAAATCTGATATATATACACAGTGGAATTTTTCTCTGCTGTTAAAGTAAGAGAAATTATGGGAGTTATTGGTAAACAGATGTAATTTAAAAAAATATACTGAGGGGTATCCCAGACAGAGAAAAACAAATGCCACATGTTCCAACTCCTAGGTTCAAATCTCTAGAAATCTAGAGAGAAGCCATTGGGAAGGAGATGCCTTAAGCACAGGTAACATGAAGGCTGAGAGGGGCTTACCAGGGCAGAGATGTTCAAGCAGGGAAGGGGTGTGGGATAGGGGACGTGAACCACAAGGGGACACAACGGGAGGCATGGAAATGCGATATGGAAGTCCACTGCCTTGTAACCATTCCAAAATACATAATTATTTCTTTTAAAAGAGATGGAAGGGAGATACACTGCATGGCTGGAAAATAGCTCCTCCTGAAAGCTTTGGATTGCTAAACAAAAACTAGTGTTGTGTGGGATAGTTCTATATGAGCTGTTGGTCAGGGAGACCCTGAAGGTCCTCAAAACAATCCAGGCTTTTGCCATCCTCTTAGTTTCTCATCAGAACTAGAAGATAAGACTATTGCTGAAAATACCACACATCTTGATTGCATGATATATAGAGAAAACTCAATGCTAAAACTGAGCTGGAAGCCTCCTTGCTATTGGCTAGCTTTCATAGTACTGGAAGATGTTACAAAGGCACTGGAGAAGGAAACTCATCACAGCTTTAGTCTGCAGCAAACACGTGTTTGCAACTGTGGCATGAATATTGTGGGGTAAACAGCTATCTGACTGGATTTAAGGCCTCCTCCCAAGGAATCCAACCCCCAAGCTCAGTTATGAGTAATGACCCACCCATTAAGAAGCTGTTATCTAGGATAATCACCCCATAACAAGATTCTTAACATAATCATATGTTCAAAGCCCCCTTGCCACAAATACTAGCAGACTCACATGCTCTAGAGATCAAGGACTGGGCATCTTGGGACAGGGAACATTATTCTAACATTATTCTATAATGCATTCACTTCTTGTGCAACTGAGATGGTACTCGATACATATAATCTTCAGAAGAATTAAGAAAAGCTTCAGTCAAATCATTTTCTATGCCCTGTGACTCCGATGAGGAACTTGTGAAAGAAAACCGAGAATGAGGCCCTTTAACGAATCTCACAAGCTTTTTAAAAACTTTGATAGAGAAGATGACATCAGAAGCTAGACTGAGAACTAAGCGCAGGGCCAAGGAAGTAGGTGCTTAATTTTAAGGATAAACATATATAAAAAAAGAGAAATACTAAAGGCAAAAGATGGGAGAGAGTAAGAATATAGATCCCTTCCGATTCCACATTTTTCTAAAAATGCCTGCTATCAAATTTGCCTTTCTTCTTAAAGATCTAGCCTTTGTTCCATTGGCCTCCACATACATACTTCATTGAGTATGCCCACAAAAAATATTCAGAGGCAAAATAAAGTATTCGTGAGAAATCCAACAGTAGCCAGTTTCACTCCTCTTACACACACAAAAAAAATCAATAGCTGTTTCTTTCCCCAAATTTCATCTTGGGTCTTTGTGAAAATGTGCACTTCAATTTAGAGTCCATGGGTCATGCTAGTTGCTGTGAGGTTATCGCAATTCTGTATTAATTTCCGGCCAACTGAAACTCAAAGTATTCTAGAAAGGGTCTCCTGTCCCTGGTATGCTTGACATGGCCTTTTAACCAGTAACCGGGCCACTGTCTGATGGACTGACCCAGAGGCCCAGAACATCGTTTAGCAGGAAGCTGGCAGGCACATGGCATGCAGCATTTATCTCCCGAGTGGAGCCTTTGCTAGAAATTTCAGTTACCTGATGCAGCATGTGGAACTGTTTTCCACCACAAGACTTCTGTAGTGGCAGACGGGAGGCCTCACTTTTGTCTGTGCTCCTCTGGCATCTGTTGTGTGTGTGACTGAATAACGGTTCAGAGAGCAGAGGGGAGCAGCTGGCTGAGTGGGGTTACTGAGGGCTCATTTAGGGAAGTTTTTCTTAGAAAAAGCGGGAGCTGCTTTTAGGAAAGAATTGAGAACAGAATCTCTCAATTTGAAAGAAAATACTCTCGAGAGAGAAGCAGAGCAAAGGGTTAACTAGTGAGACTGTGCTTCACTGTGGACTCAAGGCCATGCTCAGGAAGAAAATGCTGCTGTGAATCCTCCTGAGGAGACAAAGAATTGGGCTGCTGGAATCTGATGTGCAGGTGGATGTTCAAAGCCCTGCATTCTGGTCCCGAGTTGCATCTTCCTACTTCCTGATTATCAGCCGTGAAAGGAAGCCAGTATTTCAGACAATACAAAAAATGGAGGAACAAACTTCAGCCGAGCAGAAGATATGGATTCCAAAGCTAGCCAAAGATAAAGAATATTGCAAACAGATATGAATGCTGCAATTAACTAGGGTCCCTTCTAAGGTTTTCAGAAAAGACTCCCCTGAGGAACCACATATAGGGGAAAATTTAAGGACAGCCTTGCTAAGACTTGGGGCTCGATGCGATTACAATTGCAGATGTCCTGAGGCAGGAAAGAGGTTGTTTTATTCGGATAACTGGAAGAAAGAGGATGAACACTGAGAGAAGAGTCATGTAGCTTTCTAGTTTGCTACTCTGCTACCGGGATAAAACACTGAGCAAAAGCAACTTGGGGAGGCAAAGATTCATCATAAAGGGAGACCAATGCAGGAACTTAAGGCAGGAACCTGGAGGCAGAAATGGATACAGAGACCATGGAGGAGAACTGCTCTTTGGCTTGGTTCCCCTGGCTCATCTGCCCAGATGGCACTGCCCACTGCAGCCCAGCTTTCCTACATCCAATAACAATTGAGAAAATGCCTGACAGACATGGACACAGGTGAGTCTAATTTGGGAAATTCTTCATCTGCACTTCGCTCTTCCAAGGGGACTCTAGTTTGTGTCAGATTGACAAAAACTAAATAGCACAGAGAGGCAAGTGAGGCGAATCACGTTTAGGCAAATGTCCTTCCTTTCCTCCCACCCCTTTTCAGGGAACACAGGTGCTTGTCCATTCACTGTTGCTGGATTTGGCCATGCATATCACTTTGGCTGAATGGTCACTGAAGTGGTTTTCCCATCCTAAAGTGTGGGTTTAGGACCTGTTCTATAGTCAAGGAGACCTTACCATTCAAGATGCAAGAAGTTTAACACTCTGCACAACTGGCTTCCTGTATTGTTTTCCACTTCCTTTGTGAAATATTTTCTGGATGGTCCACTGGCAACAGGAGGATGAGGCCTACAGCAGACATGGAGTCACTAGTCAGCTTGGCCTGAGGCTCAGCTAAATCCCACTTAGATTAGCCCAGCTCCTGTTAATTGGCAAATACCTAAGTAGGATTAAAATATTGGTGGATTTAAGCCACAGATTATGAAGTGACTTGTCACTCTGCCTTATTATTGAGTGCACTAGTGAGCAACTAACATGCAGTATGAAAAACAGCTGCAGAGTTATAAGTAGGAAGTGATCCATGAATTAGGGTTATTGAAGCTCACTTGTCTGCTATTAGAGGCCAGCAAAAAAGAAATAGAAGAGGAAATCTAGAGAGACTGGCTCCATAGTGGGGAAGAGATGTGCATATTTGACATATGTACTGGAGGCAGAAATAATCGTGCTATAAAACTGCGTATAGAGAAGGGAGTGGAAAGTGAGGATGCGAAGGGCCAGGCCACATTTCCAGCTTGGCTATCTGTGTGAGAATTGAAAGTCTTAGGTTTACTATGTCTCTATTGCTTCCCATGATAATAAATATTAAAACGTAGAGCAACTTCCTTACTCAACACTTTATCTCGTATTTGGTTTGCTTTCAGCTGTATTCTTTCAAAATTTGTCTTTTGAGTATTTTCAATTGGGTGTGCTGGGCAGAGATTTTCAGAGATCTTCCTTTTCTCCACAGTCTCCATTCCTCCACAGGCAGGAAGTGGGAGATAGAGGAAGCAGCTTTGGAGAGACCCAGGCAGGCCAGCCAAGCTAGTGAAATGCCACAGGGTCTTTGAAACGCCTAATAACAGCAGTAGCCAACCTGCGGGCAATGATCTCTGTCAGGCAGGCTCTAGCTGGAGTCAGAGGTGTGCTCTCCCCAACTCATCCTCACAGTAGCTGCCTGGAGCAGACACTTGATATCACTCCCATTCCAGGTTAGGAATCCTAGGGAGAGGTGCTAAATGTCTTGTTTTCAAACACACAAGAAACAATCCTGTGGACTCTACTGATCTGTGGAAGGATGATGCCAATGGTATCTGGCTGCAGGTGCCTCGTTTGGATTCTGGAGAAATGTTTCTCTCTTTCCCACCAAATAACTCAGGGCTTACTCCCAGGAAATAACAAATCTTTATCTGATGAGCTTGGTGCCAAATTATCATGATACTTCTTTAAGTAAATAACAGGTTTTTTTTTATTAGATAGATACTGTATCTGATTAGTTCTATGTATGAGAAAACTTGGAGCCAAATATGTAGTCCACTGTAGCAACTGTGTAAATCTGTACCATGCATGCTTAACCTTACTTCTAGATCCCCCGTACCCTTTACCCAAGATTCTTTCCTCCTTCGTGTTTAATTTTAATTTATACAGTAAAGGATTTTATATATCCCTTAAAGCTTTCATAAATCTTTTCTAAAACACAGAGAGATATAAATAAGTAAGTAAACAGACTCAGGCAAGTCTTTATAGAATATCGATGTAAAAACAACCGAATCTTCATCTGTGACTTCCATAGAACGAATTCTATTGATGCATATTTATTCTTCATATTTATGCATTTATGCTTTTTTTTTACTTATTATTTTTTGAGACAGGCTCTCTCCGAGATCCTGGAACTCACTGATTCACTGGACCAGCTCCAGCCCTCCCTCACTAGTGCTGGGGTTCTGGGTGCACGTTGCCACACTTGGCTTTTACATGGGTGCTGAGAATTTGAGCTTAGGTTCTCACGCTTGTACGGCAGATACTTTACAGACTCCACCATTTCCCCAACTCTCATCATTCATATTTTGAACTTGAACAGAACTGGAACTCAAATATTTGTGTTAATAATCCATGCCTACAAAATAAATGGAGGTGAAATGAGGACTGAATGTGGCCTGGTGAATCAAGGTTCTGTTTTTCTTTCAGTTTTCTCCCCTAGAATACTATAGGCCTAAACGTAAGAACATGATAGCTATAGGGGTGGCAAGATGGCAGCAGATGGAGCAAGTGGCTGATCTAAGTTTGATCCCCAGGACCCGCATGGTAGAAGGATAAAACAGACTTCTGAAAGTTGTCCTCTGACCTCCATGTACACGCCAAGGCATGAGTGCCTATACACACACACACACACACACTCTTAAAAAAGAGAAAATTATAGCATAATGCCTTTCAACCTCACCCTTATACAATGTAAGAGCAAGGCTTGCCTTTAATGTTTTTGACTGAGTACTGGAGGTACCCGCATAAAACACTCAGAAAAGATGCTTTGGAAATTAGGTCTTATTCTACTTTCTGATTTGCTATTAATGGAGAGTACTTGCCTTCCTAGAAGACAGCTTCCCTGGGGAGAGGGGTTATTAAAACTCTAAGCTGCACCTGAAAAGTTCTGATAAAGGGAATCTACTGGGAATGGATGAAATCTCAAAGAAAGAAGAGCCATGTGTGACACAAGAACAGACAGCCTGAAAGTGGGCGGCATTCAAGATGACAGTGTTCCAGGGTGGTGCACTGGCCACTGCATCCCCCAGCCAGGCCTGTCACATTAGTGACCTATTTATAATTGTAAACAGACAAGTTTTCTTGACTCTGATGTTTAATCGAGTCCTTTGTACAGTTCACCGTGGTCAAAACAGTCCATGATGTTAAGCCTCTGTGTAACTAACTACCTACAAGATGACCTTAAGATGTGTGAAAGACCTGGGTGTGTCACTGACTGAGGCCCCCAGCTGTTGCATTCTGAACTCAGCATTAGTTCTTCCCAGATGTCTGACTTCCTCAACAATAGCCAGCTAATGACTAAGCAGGCAGGATACTAGGGGGTGCATGCCTGGGATTAGTGGACTCCCCCAGCAGTCAGTATCACTGCAGGGTGTCCTGCTAACTTCCTAGATATTCATTAGGCTACTAGGCAGCCTAGAGCAGATCTTTTTTCTCACTCTCCATTGGTTGGGATGTGATATTTCTACTAGTCTAACTTCTTTCTCCTCATTTGTTGACAGGAGTTTCCCCAATGAAAAGTTTCCTCAGCTACACCACGGTAGTGTCTGCTTTTAAAGAACTTGATCTAAGACATTTGTAACATACCTTTCCCCCTGGCTTTTCTTAATGCTACCTTCAGATCTTCCCCTGGGAGTGATGAGTGATTCCCCAAACCCCAACTCTGTCAGAAGCCTGTCTTACTCTGCCAAGCTCGCCTCTTTAGGATATATCAGCTATACGGTTATCTGTGAATTTAATTCCTCTTCCAGATATTGAACCCTTTGAATTCAATGGCATCATAACATATTGATACATTATATCAGTGTACTCCAGGCTTTGTGCTATGAGCTTTGCATATGCTATTTATCCATTTAGTCCTCATAAACATTCTTTGAGGTATATATCATCACATCCATTTTCCAAGGAAGAAAACTGAAGCTCAGAGAAATCAAATGAGTTGCCTGGTACTGTAAGACTAGTTTGCAGTAGACCTGACTTTGTATATAAACTTTTAGACTAACTTCTGTGCTCAAATTCTTCAATTCCTGTTCAAAGCCCTTGCTAATATAGTATTAGATGGCTTATTCATTTTTGCATCTTAACTCCTATGAAAAAAAAGGGCTCCATTTTCAGACCCCCAAGCAGATGGCCATTGTTTGGGGTTCATTTTCCCATCCTAACCTTCACTGTCTAGTTCTCTTTTTTAACTCCTTTTTTTTTTAGTTCTTGCTGATGTAGTTTTGACATAGAGGAAACTTTTCCTTTGGAGAGAGGAGTTAAACAGACACAAACAGCATTGACTTCGGGCTCTGTGGTTTTGTGTTCAGATTCAGATGGATGCAATGATACATTTCTCTGTCAAAGGCTGTAAGAAGTTGTCTAGGAAAGTCAAGGCCAGGCTGTACATTTCTCTGTTAAAACAAAAAGAAATGAACTACAAATTCACACAGCAATTTGGTTATGGAAATTAGAATGGGATTCTGCACTCCCAGATCCCAAAGCAAAGCCTACTGTTGCCTTCACAGCAGAAAGACAGAGCTTAATACCTACCAGAAGATGCCAAATTATATATTTGTGTGTCTTGAGATGAGGTGTTATAAAGGGAAGCCAGGTCTGCAGAGCCCCTGACTTGCCTTAATGGCACTTACTCACTCTTGAATTCTTTATTACAGTGTTCTGTTTGTAGTGCAAATTGCATTATTAAGTATTGATGAAAATTCCTAAAAATACCCCTCTATCTATCCAAAAGTTGGATGTAATATTTGCATGAGTTATGAAAACTGTTGTATATAATGAGTCGGAACACTGCCTCGTGAATTCTGCAGTAAAAAATTACAGTCCAGCTCCATGAATGTAATTATTCAGGCACCCAGTCTGATTTATCATCTTGATGAGATGCTAAGCCATGAAATATCGTGTGCTAGAAACCAGCCTTCGCTCATTTTGCAGATACACCCGAGAGAAGCTGGGGGTGAGAAAAACAACAAATGATCTGCCAGGACTAGACGAAACATATTTCTTTTTCTTTACTTACAAAAAATTGGTAATTTAATGTTAATTTTGAAATAGACAAATGGGAAAATAACTACCCTCTCCTGTGTGTGTGTGTGTGTGTGTGTGTGTGTGTGTGTGTGTGTGTGTGTGTTGACGGTACAAGCCTGGCTCAAGGCTAGAGAGGGTCTGCTGTTGTAACACCTACTCAGAAGCAAAAACTCAGGTGGGAGACAGAGGGAGGAACGTCTGGGTTGGAGACATGGAGGCATCTGGCGCTTTCTGCACAGATAGCCTCACATGCCACAGTTGGTAGCTGATTAGCCCTTTGTAGGCAGCAGGGTCTCCGCTGGCCCCTACTCACTGCTCATTGCACAAATTAGTGAAAATGAGTCACAGCGTGTGCAAGCAAGTGGGGCTGATGGAACCCACTGAGGGCAGCTCACTAGAAAGCCTTTCAAAGGAAAACAAGAACTTCTGACAGATGGAAGAGCCTGAGGCCAATAAAGAAGTTGCAAGGGAAGAGTGACTCAGGGAAGGACCAGCCCTGGGCTCAGAACAAGAGGCTGCTTAGTGACTCTGCACCAGAGGCAGCAAACACTGTAAATGTGCATCCCCTCAAATCTAAGTGCACCTTTTATGCACTGCTAAACATGCATACGTGTTTGGGGTTTTCTGTTTCTTTTATATGACTGCTGTCACTCAGGGAACCTCAGGTGAAAGTCGGCATTTGCCTACTCTGATCTGTGAGAAAACAAGCCCCGCTGTTTTGGTCTCTGTGAAGGGCCCCAGGAATTCCTGACATTTAAAAAGAGTTTAAAGGTCCAACAAAAAATGAAATTGGGTACAGGCAATATTTGAGCCTATTGTAAATGAGACAGTAGAAATGGACTTTATGTATGCAAGCTGTTGTATGTGTGTGGGTGTGTTCTGAGGGAGCAGCTGCCCAGAGCTGGTTCTTGACACAGGTAGAGTTGTTCCCGAGAACAAATGTAGTGTTGTGAGATCTTGAAAGCTCAAGGTATGCTAAAATTCTGTAGTGAGCTATAGAACACCTAGGATAGCCTGGTGACTCAAAGGTCTAACCTCGGAATCAGAAAATTTTTAAGTATGAGTCGTATCCCTAGATATGTAAACCTGGGCCATTAGGTAACCTTCCCGAGGTTCGATTTTCATTATTTTAACAAGACAGAGATTATGATATTTAACTCATAATGTGTCTGTGAGGAAAGCTGGAAAAGGATTTAACTCATTGACTTATTAAAAAAATGAAAAAAATTATTATTATTTATTACTGTTTTGTGAGTACCAAGCATGTGCCAGTGTCATTTGTGGAAACCTGAAGTGTATGTTCCTTGAAAGCCACCACTGCTAATGGCTTTACACATCAACTAGCCACCAGGGAACAGAAGGACCTGGGGACTAGAGACAGTGCTCATTCACACTTTGCATGGGCCACGCTGACACTTCCTCTCATCTTTTTGGCATGTGCCATCTGAGCTAAGGAATCACCAAGGTGAATCTGAAACTTGCTGGAAGCCTCTGCCTGCCAACTTGTCCCAGATGAACTGAGCGTAAGAGGACGAATTAGGATCTTGCCCTTGGCGCTAAGGAATCATGATCCAGGCCTTTCAAACAAACAAACAAACAAACAAACAAACAAAGACTTAGTACAACCAGAGTGTTCCTCTGACTTATGCTTTCTCTTGCCCCACATCTGGAGGCTCCAGGAGGACAGAAGTCATATGATAGCTGTGCCCACATGTCCTGCCTCTGAGCAGTACATGCTGGTCTCATACAACTCTGAAAATATGTGTTAACCTCATCCAATACGTATTTAAGAAATCTATTTTAGCATAAGGCGCCCCAGATATCCTTCTCCGTAGAAGGCTTGCTTCATGTGTTCATTTGTTCGAATGTGTGTTCATTTATCAAACAGTTTATCTAATCGATTCCTCTCTTTCTTTGTTCAGTTGATCTAGTGATACGATACGAGGCTCAAAGCAAGTAGCAGGGGTTCTTCAAGTTTTTCTTCTTTATTTTCATTACCAGTCAGAAAAGTACCTTCAAGGTTCTGAGGCTCTTGCAAACCTAACACAGACTATGGCCCAATGTCAACAGTGACTGTCTCTTTACTGGGCAGCCAGATAAGAACCAAGCCATTTGCAACCCTGTTGAGGAATTAGTTCTCATCTTCGCAGTTTGTCTCTTCGGTCACATATCAGAAGGCTTGTTCACAGTGTCCAAAAGTCTACTGTGAAATGTTGAAGGTACACTCATTTTTACATCACTGTGACATTGCTTTGTATTAACATAAAATCATTTACTTTTTATTTTAAAGTGTGGTCACACTGTTACTTTGTCTTTCCTACTTTTTTTTTTCACTTCAATTCCTGCATTCTTCTTTGAAACATCAACTTTAAAATTGTCAAAAAAAGCCTTGAAAGTCACCCCTTCTAACCAAAGGACATCTTCCCAGTGACCTTTGGTTTTGGTATGCCAGAGCCATAACCACAGCTAGTTCTTCCTGAGTCTAAAGGTATGATTAGATTGGCCTAGGGACTATCCAATAGGAGTCTCAGCAGAGGGAAATTTTGGTGAGAGCAGCCCCATAGAATAAGGTCTCTTTTGTTCAGTGTGCAAAGGTTATCTTCTCATTTTGTCTTGCTCAGAAATAGAAATAATATGTGTAGTCATTTCTAGTAATGAACTAAAGTCACAAATATGAACTAAAGTCACAACTCATTGCACTTCCCAAGTTCTCAGTGACCAGAGTGTCCTAGAGATGTAAATCTACTATAACTTCAATTGTCATTTTGACCCCACAGATACTGAGAAGGTTCTCTGCTGTGTTATAGCAGTGTTGAACCAAATCTCCGAAGAGTAACATTTGCCCTGAGCAGAGTAGGCTGATAAGTGTCAGCCTTGCTTAATTCACAATTTTAAACTTCTGTTATTTTTGTCATCCAGAGAAATGCTTTTTTTTCTTTGATTACAACTTGTTTCATTTATTCATATTAGCATTGATTTTTCATTGCTAAGGATTGGAGTCTGGGTGGCATAGAATCACCTCCAAGTCTTGACTGGGAATTGCTTTCAGTTATTCCCCCGTCTGAAAATATCTTCTTAATATTACAAAAGCTATTGCAATATGATGTTCAGGGCTTGCAGATCCTTACTGGCTTAGAATTCATCTCAAAGTTATTCAAAGCCAGAACTTCAATGCAGTGACATATCTGATCCCGCTGATTCCATCAACAAGTCAGGGCCTTCTGCTCACAAAAACAAGGTGCCTGCTTTCTCAACTATATGCATTTCTTAATCTATTTCAGTAGTACTTCCTATTATGGGATTTATAAAATTGAATTAAAATGAATTAAGCAAATAAAATTAATATGAAACATGAAGAAAGTTTGTGTTACTAGGTGTGATGACTGATCTTGATTTTTGGTTTGATGGGATTTAGAATCTCTCTGAGAACAGAGGTCTACCCACATCCGTGAAGGATTATCTAGATCAGTTGAGGTGGGAAGACTGGCTCCAAATATGGGTGGCAGCATTCCATGGGCTGGTGTCTCAGACTGAATCAAGAGGGTAAAATGAGCTGAACACAAGCTGTCACTTTCTATCCTTCCTGAGCATGGATGCAATGGGACCAGCTGCCTCATGCCCCTGCTGCCCTGATTTTTCAAATCTAATAAATTGCACCTTTGACCTGAGTCAAAATAAACCTTTCCTTCTTAAGTTGCCTGTGTCGGGTACTTGATCACATAAAAGAAAAAAGGAATTAATATGCTAGGGAAATTATATTGATACGGAAAACCTCCAAAGGAATCTGGTGTCATATTTTGTATAGGTAACACATCTATAGACACATGAGAGAAAATTAGAATCAGAGTCAGACACACTTGCACTGCTTTGCAAGCATCTCAGACTCTAGTCTCACAAAGATATGAAGCTGGATGTTAAGAATAATGCAAATCATTACGAGTAATGCAATGCAAGAAGAGAGAGTCCAAAGGAAAGAAAGCACTCTGGTGTTGTGTTGAAAATCTGTAATTGACTACAAGTTCATAAGGTTTTCAGTTAAAACAACATGCTTTGCATGCTTCATGTCACATGGGTCCCTTCTTTAATGTTCACTTTTGGTTCACCAGCTAATCAAACCTGCATCAGATAGGATTCTGAATATATTCATTCAGGCTGCGTAACTCTTTTTCTCTGTCTAAAGCTTTCCATTTCACGTCTCTAAGTATGAGCTCTACTGATGTCATTTCAGAATTCTCTGCAGCAATCTTTTCTTTCAAAATCTTGTTCAAGGGCTAGGCATGGTGGCTCATGCCTTTAATTCCAGCACTCAGGAGGCAGAGGGAGGGGGATCTCTGTGAGTTCAAGGCCACCCTGGTCTACATAGCAAGTTCCAGTTCAGTTGGGGCTATGGGGATAATCAGGCCTCAGCTGGCCTGGAATTCACTATGTAGACCAGGCTGGCCTCACTCTCATAGAGATCTGCTTGCCTCCCTCTGCCTCCTGAGTTTAGGGACTAAAGGAGTGGCCCACCATGGCCAGCTTACTCAAGGACTTTTTAGATTGTCATGAAAATTCTTAGATTGAGAACAAAGACTGAGTTTACCTTCCTTTCAAGTGATACTACAGAGTACATTTCCCAGGGATGATTCACCAAACAATGAAACATCTGCTCAGGAAGCTCCTTTGATCTCTAACACTGAGTATAAGGGTCTGATGTTTAAGTAGAAGGGGGAGGAAAATAGCATTTATTTTAATTATTTCCTTTGGAGGCCATTCTGGCCAGCGACATTGCTTCTATAAAGGGAAGGATTGCATTTCTATCATTACTCTATTGAAATGATTTTAAAGTACTCTTCAGGCCCAATGATATCTTTATAAACCTTTGTACTCTGGAGGACATCTCCAATTAATATAGTCAATTAAAAGTGATCAGATAATGCAAGTTTTCATATAAATTCTTCATTCTAAATGTGCACTATTCTTATGAAATAAGTGGAAACCTTGATTCAGAAAGACAAACGTCTCTAACTAATAGGAGATGAAGAAGCCATAGGTTTGCCATGCTCCAACGCTCCTTCCACCAGACACAAAATCCACTCGCCCGCCACGTTCTCAGCAGGCACTGGAGGCGCCTCGGATTCCGACCCCAGCCCTTTTCCCTTTCTCTCCACAGACATTTTCTCTTTGCAGCTTCAGCTTTTCCTTCCCTGTTTCACTTGGGGACTGACTTTCGAACTAGGATAGCACATACCTGCGGACGACTGAGCATCCCCTCACTGATCCAGTGAGGTTTCTCTGGTTTTTTCTGAGGGTTTCCTTACCCTTTGACATGCCCCACCCCAGGACTACTACGTGCTGATCTTCCAGTCTCCAAGAAACTCCTCATGCTGAACACTGCCCTCTATTTCAGACCAGGAGACACTCAGCTGCAGTGACAGTCATTAGGTTATTATTTCCATCCTACCGCATTACTGGGAATGACTGAATTTCCCCATGAGGCCACTTGAGCCCATTTCCTGATGCTTCCAATTTGACAGCCAATCCTTGAGATCATTTTATGTTATTAAGACAAAAATTTATTATCACTGAATATGTTATATACTTGATTCAAAGTTCAGGCTAAATGGAAAATTAGATTATTACTATCTTCCTGCAAAGATTTTATTATTAATTTGTTCATTTGAAATTTAATAATTCTAGACAAGTCAAATAAATTATTTATTATTGTGTTTTGCCCCAAGATACGAATCCCACATATCTTCAGGCTTTCAATATCTAATCATATATAGCTACTTTTATAGTTGAAACGCTGAGGGGCAAAGGACCACAGTGGAAAATGAGGTCACTGATCATCAGAAATCAGGAACCAATTTTTATTTTAAGTCAAAGTGTTTTTTAAAACTATCATTATAACAGAAGAACAATAGATGACCTCATATTCAAATTATGCCTCTGATTCAATCAAGGGAAAAATAAGATCAATTTCCCAGTAACGCATCCAAAAAGGGTCAACTGAGGTCAACTGAGGGATCTGCGGAGACTGCTGATATTTAACATATTTCACCCCACAGGAAAGAAGGCATCTTTTAAGCATGCATTTCTCCCCATCCACACAGTAATATGTAACCTAATAAAGAGCCACTGTCCCTAGCTTCCCATTGTCTGGGGGAGAGTTGTTTATCTTTCTTTAGCAAGCTCTGCAAAAAGAAGAGCAGTTTTCCGAAACTTAGATGAACAGTCTGGGCTTACTAAATAGCATTTTGGTTTTCTCACAGTAGCAATTTTAGGCGACACTAGTATTTGGCTAGAAAGCGGAACACAAGTTATAAACAACCATTCACATAACCACTGGGTGGGCACTGCGGTGGAGCCAACCTTTACATGCAATATCTCCATTGTGAAACAAGTTTGGCATTTGGTTCTGTAAAAGGAGAAGACAGTTTGTGCAAAGGCTGCTGATGTGGCCCGCTTACTGTGATCAGCATCTGACAACAGGCTGAATTAGCTACATTCAAATGCAGGCTGGGATACTGAAAAAGAATTAAAAGTTTCCCCTCCCCTCGGAAGACAGTTATCAAAGCAAGAACACAGAAGATGGGGATGAGAGAACTGAGCAGAGCAGGAAGCTCCTCATGCACCCTCCATGTCTACTGGGAATTCCTGTCTCTGAAACAACCCTTCCGGCATTAGATGCTTGCTTCTAAAAAGACTGGCACCATTTTAAGTTTATTTTAATGGTGTGCACTGCTTGAAGACAAAGTGCTTTTTCTATTTTAAACAATATACTTTCATTACCTGGATGGGAGCCAGAAGTTATATATGAACAGTGTAGAACTTCAGGTTGGGAGCAGACATTCTGAGTGAATTCATACTCATTCTATGAATGGACTTATACACACACACACACACACACACACACACACACACACACACCACCAATACCAGCAGCATTTACCTTTCTCCATTTTATACCTATTAATACAATAGCACATAAATATGTAATGACTATTGTCTTTTAAATTATTTTCAATGCATTATAAATTCTAATCCACACAATTTATTAGTAGAACAAAATTATATTTGCTATGCATCCATGGTCATTTAATTTTTAACAGACTTCTGTAAGTAAATCCACAGCTTTTTCTTTGTCTTACGAGAATTAAGACTGTAACTAGGTCAATAGAGCAATTCTTTTCTGAAATGCTGGAAAACTGAATGTGACTTCTCCTTTTAATCTTATGGCCTGGTATGGGGTCATCTTGGCTTACCCACAAGATAAAGTAAGGGAGATATATAAAATACCCACCAATATTGTAATTTAGCAGACATGCTGAAGAAAGAAATAAAACAAGCTTATCCTCAGAGAAAAGAAGAATATGGGAGTTAGATCTAAGAGGCAGAGACTTTGGGAAGAAAAGGGAAAGATGAAGGAATAGGAGGAAAGTGAAGGAAGAAGACAGGGTGTGGAGAAGTGAGCAGGAGAATCCACAGAGGGCAAACGTGCATCTAAGAACACCCCACCAAGACTACTCCGCAACACCTCCGTTCAGTCTCTTGGACTGTCATCCACACGCACTGCTCCCGGTCTCTGCTGGATCTATCTTTTGAAGTCCAGGTAATTTGATCTTTCAAAGCACTGGAATCATCTGGAGACCTACAGTGTTTTAAATGTTAGGTCCCTACTATGGTTAGTCTGGTTTCATCTTACAAGAAGAAATACAGACAAAATGTAGTTTAAAGTAAGAATAACACAGACTATAAACAATAAGTTCAAAGGTAAAATGTTACAAATTTTCCTGTGGGAAACAAAAATGCAGGAAGAGCTGTGACAAGCATGGACTATCTACCCACACATGCTTCTGCAGGAGGCCTGCAAGGGAGCAGAAGCCAGTCTGAGACCTGATCAAGGGTCACTTTCTTCCATTCCTGCTCAACCTTAAGTACCAGGTTTGGGCAATATGGCTCTACCTTGGCTCCTAGAGGATTGGGGTGGCAGGGTGAAGAAGGTATCTAGCCCAATGAAGGAGACGTTTCTACTTTGCCCTTGATTTCCTCTCCCTTCTTAGTACAAAAAATACTAAGGATCTGAGGACAGGGTCGGGCAGATCTCACCAATCACATAGGGAATCCTTATGATCCATACAGTGTGCCTCATCTGTAATGGAAGCAGCTGACAAAGCTTTAAACTCTGCTGATGGCTTGCCTTTGTAAGGACCTCCTAGATAGAGTAGAAATGGAAGTTCAGCTCGGAGAGAAGCCAAGGACTGAGGAAGAGAGGCTTGTGAATGCTTGGGGTTAAACAGCTGCTCTTCCTGAAGTACTCTTACAAAAGACAGAAGAGGACTCAGTCTTCCTTCAATAAGAAGCTCTGCCATGACTTCCTTCCTGGTTTTCCTCTTTCTCCCAGTCTCAGGGAAAGCTCCATCACCAGAAGTTAGAATACCCTCTTTACCACCACACCACCTCAAAAGGATTTCTTCTATGAGCCAGCTTCTGGGTCCCATTTTTTCTTATCTAAGTGAATGTTCTAATTTGTTAGATTAACTCCATGTTTTGTAACACTGGGCAACAGCTGCCTGTTCTTACTATCAACACTGAATACGTTTGAAGGACTTTGTTCGTTTGTTTGTATTGGCATTTGGTAGCCTTTGTTGTAGGATAGATCCAAAACAGGGCTTGGTTTCTGCCAGCTAATCTGGATGTCTGCTGTGGCTCAGTATTTAGCTGTTATAGAGAAAACTGCTCTTGCCTTGATTTCTCTTCCCAGTCATGGCAAACAAACCACAGTGAAACGAGAAGAGCCATTTGTTCATCTCTACACAGTTAAAAAAACTAGATCTTCTACCTAAAGTATTTATTCAAAAGTTAGAGAAACATTTACAATAGATGAAGCAGGTTTTGAGGAGGGAAACCCTTTGTGTGAAGCCGAGCCTAAACTGAATGAGAAACTGAACGGGTGATCAAAGTTCAATAATTATATGATAAATTGCAATATTGACTCAGGAGACTGAGATGTATCAACCTTATTCTCCATCTTCCATAAAAGCAAATTCGGTTTGTATGTGGAAGTTTGTTAGAAAAATTGAGACAGGAAGACTGTTTATCCGTCATTCTTTCCCATCCTCTGTGAGTGCCTATCTCACTTTAGCTCTCCATTTTTAACACCAATGCCTTCTTTTTTTCTCCCTTAAAAAGAGTACTCAGGCATGGTAGCACTAGCTTATGACTCTTACAACCTCACCACTAGGGAAGCTGAAGCGGGAGGATTTTATGTTTAAGGCCAACAAGGGTCACCTAGTGAACCACACAGCCAGGGTTAAATGGTGAGAACTTGTCTCAAAAAGCAAAGCAGAAAAGAAGAAAAAGGAACTCAATGAAAAGATGATGATTATAGTTATGCATGAGTTACTCTATACCACTGTGTTGTTTCAAACACAGGGTGTATTGCAATTTTCAGTTACCTGTAATTTCTATTCATGTTCCTTTTAAAAACACATCAAACATTGAAAATAGATTTTAAGTGGAGCCTTTCTGTCCCACTGAGAGTCCACTGTCCATATGGCTGCTGCTGCAGACATGAGTGGGTAGCCATATCAATTGTTCCTGAGATGGTGTCCGAGGGCCACCTAGTGGGCACAGTGAAGTCACACACAGCAGATTGATTCACTGCTTCCCGCTTGTGTGTTTGACAGTATTATGCACAAAGCAAATGCTTAACAGTAAGGTTAGGGGTATCAAGCGATCCTTTGAGAGCTAGGCAGCAAGATGAGAGTGGAGATATATTTTATGCCTGTGTGTTCTTGGTAGAATTACTGTGATCTAAGTTTGGCATTTGGTGACCTTGTCATCAAGAAACTAGAAGTCAGGAATTAAAGTTATGTTTCTTGTGACACACAATCTGGATTCTATTTCTTTCCTGAAGCCTGAAAATGACCCTGGCAGGTCCTATGATTATCAACTAGAATTAGCAGTGGAGGATGTTCGGGTGGAAACATAGCTTGGGTGGCAGGATGGCATTTATAAATATCCTGGAGGGAGTTGCTGGAGTTTTAGGTGCAAAGTTTAATGTGGCTGTCTCTTTGCTTTTTGGAACCCAAGGCCACAAAACAAACAATATTGTGGTTTTATTAAAACACTAAATACATGGTGATTTTCCAGTGACATTTACCTAATCATGGAAGAGTGTACCGAAGGGGCTCGGAGGGTCCCTGCAGATTTGTGTTTCATAAGCTGAAGCATCAGCAAACACTTTCAGCGGGAGTGAGGAGCTGAGCTACACAGGGAGCTCTCGAGCGATGCGCATTTGGAAGCTAGCTGAACACGGAACTGACTTCTGCTTTGCATCTAATTCTTCGGGTCCAGCTCTACTTGGGTAAATACAAAAAAGAAGCAATTTCTGGGCAATCTCACCTGTCAGCTCAAGCATGTAAAATCTGAGTATTTCGTATTACAGAATGCTCCAGACCAGGCATGTCTGGTCTCTTCCCTGTGGGAAGTTCAGCAGAGACTTAGGATTTCTCCGAGGCTTACCTTTGATCAGGCAGGATAGTTACCAGACACAACCATGAACACAATTGACGCCAGAGGCTGGGTGGCAACTGAGCCTGGGTTTTACCGTCAAAAACTACTGAAGCCAAAGCTTAAGTCAGGTCTAAGAAATGAAGGAAGGGCTTGGAGATGAAACAAACAAACAAAGACAGAACATTAGACACTAGAGGATGTGCTAGTGCCAGTGTGGGAACGGCGACACCATAGATGGTCATGGTTTTCAACACTTAGCAAGCTGAGGCCTTGAGTACTCTGCTGAATCTCACCAAACTTCCATTTTCTTGACAGTAAATGGGGAAAATTATGACTGTTAATTCATAGCATTGCTGCCACCACTGCCAAGAAGCTGGAAGGTGCACACAGCACCTGACAAACAAGTACTCAATAAGCATTACCTGTGATGGTTATTGAACATAAATAGGACAGGAAGTACAAGGCTGTCCACAGCTTGCTTTATAATTATTCAGGATGTTCAGGTAAGTTTTAATGGCTCATAGTTACATGGTGATGTGTTCATTTCAAAAAGTGACGGCAACCAGGAGTCATTGAGGCACTCTGCGCCACATGAGCAAGGACAGAGAAAATGCACCTGCCATAGTACTAGAGGGCGCCTCAGGCTCCTGCTCAGGCTTTTGCTCCTCTTACCCTTTCCAGAGTTTCTTACATCTGTGTCACTCTAGAAGAGTTTTATGTGAATCCATTGACTTGGCTCCAGTTGGGAGAAGAGGGTAGTCAACATGTAAGAGTTTCCATGAATGATGGTTAGCAAGACACACTGGCTTGATGCATGCGCTTGATCAGTCTATCACAGAACAGCTCATTAAGATACAAATAGAGTGCATGATAAAAAGGGGGAAGGAGAAAAATGAAGTGGGAATGGTTAATGGGGGTTGGGAAACAGGAGGGCAAGGTGGAGGAGGGGTTTTACAGAGGGATCACGAACACTAAAGGTCTTTAGAAAAAGTAATATATAAACCTACCACCACAAAAGTTGTTCTAAAGTATATATATACATATTATAAAAAAAGAAGTTAAAAGCAGTTACTGTATGCAGGGGGACATGGTCCCTACCAGACAACACAGGCTAACCAAGAAAAAGACCAAGGCCAGGAATGGACTACTGTTTTTGAAGCTGTTGACCAAGGGTTCCATAGACCCTCAAACAATACTGGTCACTGCCCCTACTCTTGCTAACCCACCAGAACTTGACAGTAAGACATATTGCTGAAGACACTATATAAATAAGGTATAGAAAAAAACATGGAGAAATAAGACTGGTACAAGGTTTGATCTCTACTGGCTAGCTTTTACACTGCTTGAAGTTTCTATGCCGCTACTTAAAGATAAAAGTAATCGTCACCCTTGTCCAGCTTCAACAACTGGCCCTACAAGATATGCCCATTAGTGAAATAGTGGCACAAACGATATAGTAGTACCCAACCACTTTCTGATTGGATTGATTTAAGGCCCACTTTGGAAGATGAAGCCCATATCTTACACTGATATCAGGCCTACCTGTGACTAAACAGGTCACAGGCCATATGAAAGAGACTAGTCTGATAAACAGACATAGCATTAAGCTTATTCCTAATGGCTTATTATTATACCAATGAATTAATGCATCACTCAACTCTCACCAGTTAAGCTTCCTCATGCAGCAAACGGTGACTAACTCAGAGACCAAGAACTGACCAAGGTGCAGAGAATAAGAGGCTACAGAATACTTATGCTTGAATAGGACACCAGTATCAAACCTCTGTCACCGAAAGCTCAGGGTTCATTGCAGAAGAAGCAGCAGAAAGATCATAAGAGCCAGAGGTAGTGGATGACCACAAGGAAACAGAGTTTTTCAAAGAAATAGGAATTTACTCATGTGAACACACAGCGATGGTGACAGCATGCATTAAGACACATCTAAGCTCAAGGCAAACAAAATCCCAGCACAGAAGTGGGGAGTGGGGAAGAAATCACAACTCTAGATGAGAAATTATCAGCAAATGGTAGCTACTGGGAGATGGAGAGTCAGTTTTCTTGAAGAGTGTGATGTTGGATAATCAGGCTTCAGCAGATAAACCCATATAGAAGGGCATCTGGGAACTCGAATTTGACTTGATAGGTCTTAACATATGTGACAGAGTACATAAACTAGGGTGGGGACATCAAGGGAGGGGTGCAGAGAGAAAAGGAAGTCCAAATATGACCAAAATACAGTCTATGAAATTCACAAAATTTCAATATAAAATGAAAAAAGACACAGGCAGGAGTAACTGTATATCAACATTTCCTGGGAGAAAGCTTAACTGGGAAGATCCAGTTGTAAAGAGTGAGTATTAAGGGGAACGGAAGACAAGCTCCAGAACACCATCCCAGGCTCAAAATTCTTTGGAATGAAACAGCTGGAAATTGGCTTTTCATGAAGCATGACCCTAAAGGAGAACAAATGAAAGTCCACATTGAGTCAGGGGACTCTGGCCCTCCTGGATATGTGACCATCCACTGTTTTTGTGGGCACTAGACTCAGTGAACATGGCCTGCCCAGTGACTGGCCCTGGGTTGCAGCAAATCATGTCAAAGCCCCACCTTCTATATTGAAGTCCTGTGCAAAGCAACTCTGAGCTGGCCCTCACCTTCTTCCCTCCCGCACTAACCCCTATTCTTTTCTTTCTACCAAATGGACATAGGGCCCTTTTCTTATACAGTAATGTATAAGAAAGCCACTTCATGTGGCTTTTCTGCCCATGTTTCTTCTCTCATCAGGTCTTCATTGTCATTTTTCCACTGAAGTTCTTCCTGAAATCCCAGTGTTTAAGTACTAGAAAATAAAGGAATGAAACCGTGAGAATGGGCAGCTTGCCTTGGCCAGAAGACAGAATCCAAACTAAGTTCATGTCCCAGTGCTGCCTCTTACTAGCTGCATCATCTAAGGCATGTTCCATAACAGGTATGTGCCCTACTGTCTATATCTGATAAACAGGAAAAGAGCATCTCTCATATAAGATCAAGTCAGTCTACTGCAATTTGCTTAAAACAGTGTCTGGTACATCATATGCTCAGTTCATACCTACTTTGCAACAAGTGACTCAAGAAAGGACCGATTGCTCAGTGTATTTTCTATATGAAAGCAAGAGTTAGAGCATCTCACTCTTTGAAGATATTCTCTGTGGACAGGAATTATCTTTATTCTCATAGCAATGCCATATACATTTGCAGGTGCTGGTAATTCAATAGAATTCATGTATGTGGTAAAGTACATCAGCAATTATTAGAATAATCAGTAAAGTTCAAAAATGAACAACACTTTCTTATAATTAGTAACTCAAAGTTGATGGGAAAAGGAGAATTGTTACTTTTGAATTTCAAGGAAGGATTTCAAGCCTTGATAACAGACTGAGATTCAAATATTCATGTTAAGTTTGGCACAGACAAAAATCTCAGTAAATGTGAAGAGATAAGGAAGGGCAATTTCCTAAGCTGTTGTTTTAAAACAAAACAAAAAACAACTGTTATGTCGCGTCTTCCTGAAAATTTCAATGCATTGTAAAGTGCCAGACAATTCAGAGAAATTGTCTAAAATCCTCTGAGCTGTGAGATACAACTTTGCAGAATGTTTCCTCTGATGATATCACATACAGAGAAGTACACAAACCACAGACACATCTATTTCTTCACCACCTCGGATGGACCATCCCTCTCTCACCCACTCCCAATGAGGAAGACCCCAAGGTCCTGAAGACATTTCACTGTTTATTTTCTGCAAATAATCAACCATACGATGATCTCTGACATCACTGTTTTTTTGCCTGTTCTTACCTTTATAAATGGAATCATGGGTAGCCACCTGGCTTCGTTTTTTCCATGTTGCTTACAGCATTTACCCACCACGTCACTCACAGAAAGTCATAGGGTTGTTCACTAGCTGGATACTCACTGATTACCTAAGATATTCACTGTGACCCTCAGAGTCAAAGGGGGCCAAGGAGCACCTGCAAGGGTTCTAAATCTCTCTTCTGAAGTGCTGAGTGCTGAGATCTAAAAGAAAGTGAAAGATTTTTCACTAGATGAATTTGATCTCCAACTCTTGCTGTGTGACTGTTTTTTCTGACCTCTCTTTAAAGATAAAAGATGCCCAAAAGTAAGTCTGGCATGTGGAATGGGCGTGTGAGGACATAACAAAGGAAGCAAGCAAGCCTATCTCTGTCAGTCACACTGCTGAAGAGTGAGGCTAACAGCGTGTTTTTATGGCAAGAGTGTCACCAGGTGACAAAGCTGCTTGTCCTCCTCTATGCTGTTTGCCAGAATCTTTCCACAGCCAGCTGCTTGCAGGCAGCTGTGTGGTTCTTTAAGCTATTAGTTTGGCACAATACTGCCAGCCTCTTAGCCTAGAGGTGACTCTTGCCATGGCTTTAGGGTTATAAATGCTGGTATCTAAACAGAAAGATGAAATACAGAGTAAAGCCTTGGAAAGAGATCAGAAAGGCTGTTAAAAGGTCCATTTTCTTCTATTTATAATGGACCTAAAATTATGCTCAAGTCACTCACCAAATGTTCTTCAGAGAATAAAAAAGGCCTACTACTCTCTAGGGGTCCTTGGTCTCTCTGAAGTGTGCTCATCTTGTCAGACTTTTGACTAAGAGCCAAGGCTCCCCATTATAAATTGGAAAAGTCTGTTGTGACATTATTTAAGTGAAATGTTAGAGAGATGCTCAAGCTTAAACACAAGAATGGCCGCGGTCTTAATGAAGAAGCCAATATATCCCCTCTTTTGCCCTCCTTCTCCTATCAACTTGTTTCTGTATGTAAATGGGAGAGGGAAATCATGATGACAAAATCTCAGATTAATACTTCTCTCCAGCAATTCCTTTTAAAGTAGTTTGTGCTGTCTTTTTGTTACAGTTTAGATAAGTTAAATCATGGTAACTCAGTGACCAGGAATCAGTTTATTTGCCCCAATGAGTATGCAGAAAATAGAACTGGTATAAAGTGTTTTTGTTTTGTTTTGTTTCTGTTTTTGTTTCTTTGGTGTGAGAATACAAATACTTGGGCTGTAGCTATGACTTTGTATCCAGAGTTGTGGATGCCAAGTAGATCTCAAGATGATGCAAGATTGCTGATATTCCAAAATAGTCCTTTCTAATCTAGTTAGAGCAGGACTGAACAGAACATCTGGGAAGTAGGCTTCATAAAATGCGCAATCATAATAACAATTTAAAGAAGAAGAGAGAAACGCAACCCAAAGGAAGGGACGCAGCGAAGAAGTAAGATCGACCAATAGCTACTGTGCAGTTAGCAGACACCAAACACTCAGGCAAGTGAATCACACAGAGCTACCTCATGGCAAACTCACACACTGCTGCTTGTGGCTTTTAGTAATCCTGCTTACATGCCGAGGAACCTGAAGTACACAGAGGTTAATAACCATAAGGGACGACCCACACATTTTACCACAGTCCACGCTCCTGAACATTACTTTCCTCTGTCTACATATAAAACAGTGCTTACTGGATGTCATTTTTCAGACTAGAACTGAACCCTCTAAGCAGTTAGTATTCAATCTGTTCTTTGATCAAATTTTTTCGGAATTTGCCAGTTTACAAAGGGTCCTTTATGATCTGTTCTTACCCAGGATTCCTCTTCCTGACATTCTTTATTCAGTCTGTGTAATATCAATATCTCCTACTCCCTTAAAGCCAACGCCCCATGTCCACATCCTATGTGCTGCAAAATCTCCCTTAATTCTTCCAAGAAGAGCTGACACTTCTATTTCCTAACAGAGCTCTGTGCACACCACAAATATCATCTTAGGGTATTCAGTAGAGTCTTCCTGGCTGTAGCCGTCTGCCTTTGTCACAGGGTGTTTTTGACAGGAAGGAGCTGTCTCATCCTCTACATATTCTTCTGATGTGTTTCTGAATAGATTACCACTTTTGCTTCTGTAGATCGGGTGAATCCAGAGTTGTCACACAGAGTAATGTAGATTTACAGTTCCTAAGTACGGAGGGAGCCATCCATAGAGATCACAGTGTGAATAGCTTCCCTTAGAGTCATGCCATGCCTTCCCTGTGCAACGGAACACAATGGCCTGATATCAGTAGTAAGCTATTAAAAATCTGAATGCCCATGGCACAAACAGCAAGAGCTGGGCTGCACAGCACATTGATAGGTACCAGATCAGAGTGACACGGTTTTGACTTTCAGCCCAAAACCTCTTTATCTTTTGTGATCTCTTTTATCCCACTTTGAACAAAACTTTTGATGATATAAAGAGAGCATCAGGTCATAAGTGACCCAGATCATAATATAGCATCTCCCATATGCACTCCAAGAAACGGTGGATTCTCTTTCTAATTCTGTATTTAACAGTACTTAGACATCAGCAGACTAATGTCATTAAAACATAAGGATACATATTTGACTCAGTCAAGAGTCTGGACGCTGATTTAGGAACAAACTGCTGCCAGAGGAAGAGTGATGCATTGCTGTTAAGTGGCCAAGAAGGTTTGCGGCTTCAGTGGGTGGGCCATCTGCAGGAGTCTCCAGGTAGACTTACAAGAGAGGGAGGAATGTTTCATCCATACTTCACCAGGCAAAACTTCAAACCCCAAGAAGAGGCAAGTGTGCATATGCTAAGAAGGGGAGGAAGCAATCTCCCTGTGAGAAAAGCAGAAGTGAAACTGCTTTTCTATTTGAACCAACCTCGCCTGCAAGGCTGTCATCCCACGGCCTGATGATCAGCAGGTTGTCTGTTTTGCTCAGGTCCATTCCTAATGAAGGTTCAGTCTGTGGGATACCCTCTCAGAGCCTTTTAGGCCGTACCAGGCCAGCTGAAGGGCAAATGATTGGAGGCTGCTTTTAATTTTCTCTGGGCCTTTTCTTTTGTTATCTTACTGCCTGCCATCTCTCAGATGCTTGGGCTTGATGGATTCTGTGGAGATAAAGATAAGGGTAATTTCTTGCCTAGGATGCCTTTCTTTCAGTCTTTTGTGGTTTTATTTTTGTACTTAGGCGTATGGTCTTCCTACTGTGTAGCCAGATGTGCCTGGATCCTACTGAGATGCAGTCCAGAGCACACAAACCACAGTCGAACCGTTCTCAGATGCTGCAGTCTTTTGTGTACTGGGCCCACAGGAAAGAGCAGGGAAGGGCAGTGAAGACTTGATGGAAGAACGGGGACAGGAAGTAGGTGTGAGGCTTAGGGCAAAGAAAGCACCGAGGTAGAGGCCATCAAGTCAGGTCCCGGCAAGGAGACATGGCAGGCTGCCTGCGCTGCTCAGGGTTCAGCATTTCAGGGGACTGGAACGCATTCTATGTTGGCTACATGGAAAACAGATTACAGCCACTGTATAAAGTCCCACATTTGCAGCATGGTGTGCTGGACAGTGGGGGCTGCCCTCCTCCTCCTCCTCGGCATTTCCACGTTGACCTTGAGCAAGCTCCAGGAGCAAGTCCTTAGACCTTCCTTCTCTGGCCTTGGCATCTTCCAAGTGATCAATTAGGAGACAAAGAGTTCTGTGTGGTCCGGTTATAACAGAAGACAGTGGGGCTCCTCCTGCTTGGAGATTTGGTCACAACTGGCTCTGACCTGTAGCTTCAACCCTATGACAAGAATTCCACACCCACAACCAAGACTTCTTCAGGAATTTCTGTTTCAGAACAAATGTAATTAGGAGATAACTGGACTGACACAACGATCACACTCTTCTCAGCCCAGAGTAACCTGGCCTTTGCCCCTGAAACACGTCTGAATTTTGTCAGCTTTCTGTGTTAGGTGTGGCCTTCACTTCTGTATGCTGCCTTCCTCACAGAGCTCACCTTGTTCTTGTCATGCACAATGGCACAGTCTCTCATTTCCAGAATGTCTGTTCCACCTTTTTAAAAATAGATGTTTTGCTACTACTCGGCATATCGGGTCTTGCTTTGTATTATGGGAGCCGAGGACAAACCCCTAATCCTAATGGGCTTGTCACCTATGGTCAAAAAAGGCCAGAGCTTGTTTCATGCTCAAAAGTTTAACCAACCTCACCATCTGGAAATTCCACGTAATTGAGAAAAAGATCTGACATGTTATTAACCTAGTCCTAAAAGGGGGTAACTTGATCAGACTCATAGACCTCTTGTCCTTCTTAGCTTTACCTGTCAGCTTGTCAGTCTAGAATCATCTGAGAGGGGAGGATCTAACTGAAGAAGTAACTAGATCAGACTGGCCTGTGGGCATGTCTGCAGGGGATTGTCTTGACTGTTAATGATGTAGGAGGACTCAGCCCACTGTGGGTAGCAGCATTCCCAGGTAGGTGGTCCTGAACTGTAAAAGGAGGCAAGTTGAATAGAAGCCAGCCTACCAGCCAGTTACAGCTGCATCTCCATGGTTCCTGCTGCACCACTCTGGCTGTGAAGTGAATTCCTTGGTTGGAGGTAATGCTGTGTGGAATAGCAAGCGGGGCTACTTTCAAATTCCTGCCTTGAGTTCCTGTCTTGAGTTCTCTCTATGATGGACTATGACCTGTACTTATAAGCTGAATAAACAGTTTTCTATTTAAGTTGGTTTTGGTCAAGATGTTTTATTGCAGCAAGAGAATGACACTAACTACCTGCATCAACAAAAGTCCACTTTTCCCTAGGCTTTATATTAAGTGCCATAGTGAGTACTGAACTGTATAAAAGTGAATTTCACATAGTGATTTTAAAGTCCATATTTCTAAGCCAAATCACATGGCTTCAGATTTCAAACTCCATTCCTGCCTGGTCCTGTGGCCTTGGATAAATTACTTATGTGGCTCAGATTGTTTTGTAAAACAGAATGATAATATCTATCTCCTAAAGCTTTCTTGAAGATTTAAGTTAACATATATAAAGTTCATGGAACAGTTTTGGGCTGTCTTGAATGAATGGCTATATATCAGTCACTCTGACTTTTAGATTAATTTTTATGGATATATACAAATAAAAACTTGTATATACTGAAAGTGTTCCATACAATGTTTACCTATATGTATATATTACAAAACATAAATCAATTTAAGGATATCTGTCTCTTCAAACATTTATTAATTCTTTGTGTTGAAAATTTCAGCGTCTAGAATATTGAAATGTAGCAGATTATGCTGCCTGTAGTCACCCTACTATGCAACAGCACAGCAGAGCTTCTTGCCATGTAGTTGTAACTTAGTTGGCGCCCATTGATTAACTTTTCCCCTACTCTCCCTAGCTTTTGGTAATCACCAATCTATCCTGAACATTTAAGACATTATTATTTTTTGAACATTTTCTTTATGATTTTTATTTTATGTGTATGGATATATTGCCTGCATGATGACAAGTACACCCATGTTGTACAATGCCTGCAAAAGTCAGAAGTCAGAAGAGAGCATCAGATCCCCTGGAACTGGAGTTACTGACAGTTGTGGTTCTTAGCTGTCATGTGGGTGCTGGGAACTGAACCCAGGTTCTCTGAAAGAAGAATCTGTGATCTTAACCACCGAGTCTTCTCGCCAGCCCCAAAGACATTATTATTTTTTAAATATTTCGTATACAAGTGTGCAAGATCATATGGCTTCTGCTTTGCTGTGCCTGGCTCATTTCACTTGTGTCTGGTGGGCTCCAGTTTCATGGTATATATGGCAGAATTTGTTCTTTTCTGTGGCTGAGTTGAAGTCTATCATGTGTAAGGTCTCACCATATTTTCTTTCCCTTTCATCAGTTGATGGGCAGTAGGTTGTTTCCATACTTGGGTATTGTTTGAGAAGAGCTGTAAGGAACACGGGTGTGCAGATGTCTCTTTGACATATGGATTTTATTTCCTTTGGATATAGCTCCAGTAGTGGGAATGCTGCAGCATATGGTGTTTCTATTTTCAATTTTTGAAGAGATTCCATAGTGTTTTCTATAATGGCTGTACTAATTTCTATTCCCACATCTTTCTGGCACTTGTTATCTTTATTCTTCTTGATAAGTAGCCATTATTAGTTTTGATTTGCATTTCCCTGATGATTCATATACATATCTATTAGGCATGTTGTATTTTCCTTTGAGGAATGTCTTTGTGGGTCTGTTGCCTACTTTGAAAGCATGGTTGTTTGTTTTCATCCTATTACTTGGGATTCCTTGTATATTCCAGATTTTAATCCCTTATATTTATACTTTGCAAATATTTGCTCCATTTTGCACATTATCTCTTCATTCTGATGACTGATTCCTGGGCAGAAGCTTTTCAGCTTAGTGATTGACATCTCCCTTGTTAATTTTTGCTCCTGTTTCTTGTAACTTGGTGTCTTGTCTAAAACATGTGTCTCTTCTTGTATCTTGAAACATTCTTACTGCTGTTTTCTCCAAAAAAAATTTCTTAGTTCCAGGTCTTAAATTTAAATCTTTGATTCACTATGAATTCACTGTTGTAGAAAATTGCAGAGGGCAGTCAAGTTTTATTCTTCTGTATGTGGATATCTAATTTCTGGAAAAAAAAATCTCCCAAATACTGCCTTTTGCAATATATGCTCTTAGCACCTTTCTCAAAAGCCAGTTAGCTAGAAGTGTATGGATCTGTTTGTAAGCCCTATTCTATTGCACTGATTTTGTTTCTTTTTCTGTACCAAGTCCATACCATTTTGATGGTTACAGTTTTGTAGCATGTTTTCAAGTCAGTTATACTACCTCATACCTTGTTGATCAAGATAGCTTGAGCTATTGACAAATGTTTTTTGGTGCTATAAAAATTTTAGACTTGCTTTTGTAGTTCTGTGAAGAGTGCTATTGGCATTCTGAGATAGATTCACGTTGGGGAAACTGGTTATTACATTACTGTCTCTTTCAACAGGAGCATTGGATATCTCCCACATTTGTGTCCCATTCAATTTATCTCATTGATATCTTACAATTTTCTTTATGTAGCCTTTCACTTCATCTGTTGAATCTTTGTGGCTCGTTATTTGGAGACCTTTTCCAGTTGAACACATTCCAGGCAAGTGAGAACAACAGTGCTCCAGAGCTTTGCTAAATTAAGCAGTCAGGCAGCTTCAGAAGACGCTGGAATTGGGTCTTTGGTTAGAAGAGCCCCACTTGTCCCCAAGAGCAATAGGTAGCAAAGGAAGGAACAAAACTCCACAATTTAAGGAATTCAATCCCTCAGTTGGGAGGGGCTGTTCCCCTCCGCTAGGAACAAAGGATAGTCAATAGTCATGGAGTGGTAACAGGGTACTAAGTTGTGCATCTGTCTGCTTCCCATGTCCCTCTGGCCAGGGCCTGTGGGCTGCCTTGGGGCTGGCTGCAGCCAGTACTTTCCTCTCCAAGCCTATGATAGGAGGCTCCTTAGGGCACTCTGCTTTCTCCCCTCTGAAGCTCAGAGTCTAGAGAATATTTCTTTGGGGGAGATTAGTTCATCTCAGAGTTTGGAGAGGATCAACAAGCATCCCTAAGTGTGTGATAGGGACCCCGAAAGCCCAGATGGTTAAAGGCATCATGCAGTGGGCAGAACCAAGAAGCCTAAACTCTAGCATCATTACTAAGGATATGTCCAACTGGAAGCAAGAATTCCTATGTTTGCTGTGGATCCTGGAGTTCTGTGTTTATTCTGCACCACTTAGCATAAGATACTACACAACTCCTATCCCAGACAAGGCTTGCCATTGTAGGAGTTGTGTCAAGGCAGGCACACATGTCACCTCTGATCACCAGTGACTAGACAGCTGGGCTGTCTTCCCTCCCTCTACATATACCTTCCCACCCCAACTGCCATACGGGTTGGCTGATGACATTTCTCCTTGCCAATTAAGGCAAGGAGCATTCAATAATTTAGAGAAAGTGACCACAGAATCAATGTTTTATAATAAAGGGGGAACACATTTATGAAGCCTAATTTACTCTAATAAGCTCATTTTTGTTTTAATGTTTTTAAATCTTGGCAATTCTGTTAAATTGGAAGTACTGGAGGAGAATGTTACAAGGATAGTTACACAGTGCAGTTTGTTTTCCAGTTCCGGCATCACAGAAAAATCAGAAATGGGGGCAGCACGGTGGGGCTGCCCAGACTCCCTAAAGAAGAGGAGTTGAAGCAGTGGGGGTAAGAGTGGGTCCAGAGTGCTTCGGAGAGGGGCAGCGAGGCACAGGGCCAGCGTCCGAGCGTGGGCAAGCGGGCAAACTGGCCACTATTCCCTTATTCACTGCAGGATGCACCCTGAGCATTCACCAAATGGTTAGTGCCGAGTCAGGGTGCTACGGCATGCACAGGAGCTCAGGTTTAGCCCTCTCAGACCTGCCAGTCTAACACTGAGGAGTTTTATAGATGTTTGCAGTCTGCAGGTCCAAACGTTCCCTTTTCGAGATGAGAAACTAGGGTCTGTTGGGAACAGTCTGCAGCAACACTGTTAGCACTGGGGCCCCCAGCCTGACCTCCTCAATCCCTTTTCAATGCTACAGCTTCCTATTTGAATGAAACCAGAGGAATAACAGAAAGGTACCTAACTTTTCTTCAACTCTGGCCTGCTATGCATATGAACTTCCCAAAGCTGGTGTCCCTGCCTTTGGGGACAGGGACCTTCTGACTGAACGAGCACATGGTGCAGGCTGAAGGGATGACTGGGTTGGCGGGGCCTGCCAGGAAGGTGCTAGTCTTGCCACACGGCTGATCTGAAAGTCAGTGTGAGCATGAAATGACAGACTCCAGGCTCCTGGGAATCAAGGGGGGACCAAGAAGCCTGACAAACAAAGGTGAAAGGGAAGACTGGATTTGTGGAAGGGCCAATAGTTGCTGTCTGTCTGCTATGTGTTGATTTGCCCTTAACCTTCCACAGAGAACTGTCATGAAACGCCTGCAGGTGGGTTTTACACACTTTTGCTCATGGAAGTGTTGTTAGACAACAAATAAAGTTGGACCAAGTCCAGTATGTGTGATTCTGGACAGATGATACACAGATAGATGATAGACAGACAGACAGATGATAGATGGATAGATGATAGACAGAATATAGATATATGATAGACAGATGATAAACAGAAAGATAGATGATATAGATAGATGATAGATAGAGATAGAAGATAGGGATCAATATTCATTTACGTTTCAAATATTCTCTCTACCATTCACAAAATTTGCGAGCTCTATGGTTTCCCATGACTTAGCGCTTTATTTTAACCTTACATTTTACTTTCTTTTATATTTATCTTTACTGCTATCTAAATACCATTAGATATCCATAAATATCCATAAATACTTAAAAATCAGAGGATGAGAAATCGAAATCTTTTCTGAATTGTCATATGAGAAGAACAATTTCTCCTCCATTTTCCTTGTTGTACACCTGTGTTTTACAAGGTTGAGATTCCTAAAACAGGACACACTGCCCTCTCACAATGAATAGTATTCTCACCTTACCTCTGTACTCACACCACTCTCTCCTTTAGACAATGGTGGATTTCAAATCCACCCGATCCTATAGAGTGCCCAATAATCACTTATGGCTATAGAGCCCATCAAAGTGTGGCTGGTGTGACCAGGAATTAAATTTCTAATTTTGCTTTCTTTTAATTCATTTAAATGTAACTTTCACACTGACTATGACATTGGATAGTCTGAAAGGACCTGTCCACAAAAACTGCTCAGACTGACTGAGAAGTAGCCACGGAGAATGCTGCTTGTGAGCTGGGAAAGCTGAAGCGTGCTGGCTTTATGATATGAAGACACAAATGTCAGAAGCAGTCTTGGATAATAGCTCCAGCAGCATCCAGACATCATTAGTGGACTGAAGGATTCATTAAGTTTTAGAATCTCTTCCCTGATGAGCAGGATGTGCTTGCCTGATATGCCCATGTCACATTATTTCACAGGCAGGATGAACATTCTGGAAAATTTATGGCCTTGTTTAGAAGGCTAGGTAAAGAGGAGAAATCTCTCAGCCTGAAGGACCATGTCGAACACAGAGCACTTCTGACATCACTTGTGGACAGGGTCACAGGAAGCACCATCAGTGCAGAACGCAGCTCACTATTATTTTATAGCCTTTTAGTTGAACACACTAGAATCTTCCTTCCCCTTCCCCACTGTAGTTAAGACTTTGAAACCATACTGTTTGACTCAGTTCCTAGTTCATAGGACTAACCCTGATAGCAATTCCAAGAGATAGTAATATGACATGGTTGAAATGTGACTACCAGTTTGGACCATTTTGGAAATGATTTATTCAATCAATAAACGTAATAGATAGGATTATTTCAGTTGATATGAAGTAAATATTTCACTTTTAAAAACTGGCAGTGCCTTACAAATTCTAAATGTCTTCTAACTGCACAGCTCCTTTGGACACAGGAAGTCTCCAATATTCTGCTAGACTTCTAGAGAGCAGAGGACATAGGAGTTTCTTTCAGCCTCCTGAACACCTTTGTATTCTGGGGTAAATATCAAGTGCCCACCAAGTGTCAAGCATGTGACTAAGCATTTTCAACATGCAAAACCATTTAATCCTCACATTCTGAATCACAATCATAAATTAGGAAACTGAGACACAGAGAGTCCAAGGAACTTTGTTACTCAATAACCTCTATCAGGTGTTGTCAGATGCACAGGAAATTCTAACTTTCAGAGCATTTCTAGTCCAGGAAGGAGAGCATATCTGCATGAGGACATACAATATATAAAGATATGTCATGGCAGATGTCATAAAAGATCCCATGCAGATCCTATGTGATCCTATGCAGACCCCATGCAGATCCAGAGTGAAATGCTGTGTCTCTTTTGCGGTTCCCTGACTCCTGGATGTCCCTCATTTCACAGTGATGGTGGGAACCAAAGGTTTCAAGCTCTACTTCCTACTCTTGGATTCCATGAATTTATGTTTAATAAATGGAAAAATAAGTTCAGAAACTATTTTTATCTTCTTATGCATGAAGCAACTGAAGCCATAATGCCCAGATCAGAAACTCGTCTCATTGACTGAACAACAGAGCTTTCCTCTGAGACTGATGAAGTCCAGATCTCCCCCTGCGTCGGTGCTGAAAGAGTCTCATTAGCACATTACCACTTCAGTCCCACAAAACAAATTGCAGCCAGGTGGTCTTTTCCCTGTCCAGAAGCTAGGCGAGTACAAGCAGAACACAGAAAGATGATCCTGTCACCAGAAGGTCCTGCAGCTTCTGCAGGATAAAGGGGCACTAGCCCCATTGCCTATCCCAGCCCCTGCCCTTACCACCTCTCCAACAAACCATGAGAAGCCCCCAAGCTTCAAGAGATCATCACTAGGAAAGACACAACCCTAAGAAAGATTCAACTTTCACTTTCTCATTTTGTGATTATTAAAAAACTCTGTAAACATATTTGGGGAGTAGGTACCAAAATTGCTGTGAATAAAAAGAACAGTCATGAACAACAAAAGAGGTCGAGAGATAAATGGTGTCTCTGAAGGTGTCCACAGCTGATCTTCCAGGGTCACGGTGAGCATTTTCCCACTGGACAGTACTAATCATCCAAGGCCATACACATCATGCCATCCAAGCACTGGGGACTGTTCTATTCCCAGGCAGCAGCCACACAGTCTCTGGGTAGACAAGTGGAGAATTTAGAGAGCATCTACTGCCTTCAGGGAAAGCTCAGAGCCCTGAACTGAAAAAAATTGTGTGACTCTGGGAAAATGATTCTGTAAAACATTCAGAAGTCTGCAGAACTATGCAAATTTTCTTAAACTTGTTTATAACACATTCAATATATTCACAATCTGTTAATGATCTTTATTATGCAATGCCTTTGTTTAAGGATGACTATTGAAGGGGTTTCCACACAAATCCCTTTTCACGCTGTGAGGACACAGTAGGCTGTTAGTACAAATTCAAGGCAAGCTTTCCTCACCTTCTTCAGCCTTCACTGAATGGTTATCCTGGGTTATGCTTTGCATTATTATGAGCTATTCTATGAAAATATTATACACAACCCAATTTTAGGTGAGCATTAATGACTATTCATTATCTGATGGAGAGTTTATCTGTTCATTTGGGGTGGTCAATATTTCTACTCCCTTTACGACTATACACAATTACATGGTTGACCCAGTTCACATTTGTGCATAGGAACAAAATGACATGGAGTAGTTTCAAAATGAGGCCTAGACTGAGAAGATGGAGAGCTGTCTCCACTACGATACTCTGAGGGCCTTTAGAGGGGTAGTTAAAAGGTTGACGGGCATTGAGACAGTGGGCGATGGATGTAAGGACAACAGGTAGGACAGCAAGATGCAGAGTAAGGTCAAAATGAGCATTAAAAAAAAAGCAGCAGGAAGAGAAAAAGACTGGGAGTCCCTCCTCCCAAAGACACACAATAGACACACAAATGTTCCCGCTGAATAAACAACGAATGACTGTCGGTCAGTGAGAGGGGGTCATTCACCTTCTGACCATCTCCCTGTTCTATGGCCCCCTCTCTCTACAGTCACTTTTTTAACAAACCATCTATGCTCCTGCAGCTAGCCACAGTCTCCATTCCAACAAAAGAATCTGGAAATCCTGATGGCTGTCCACTGGACCCCAGTATCTAAAAACAAAAAAACAAAAGAAAACAGATCCAACAGAAAGAAGAATGTCCTGAAAAGATCATACCAAAACAGTTTTAATAGAATCTATTATTAGTTTTTTAAGACAGGATCTTATCTCAGCCCCTCCTGGAACTCCAGATATTCCTGTCTTAGTCTCATGAAAGCTGACACTATAAGTCTGTGCCATCATTGCAGGTGTCCACTTGAATTCTAATAAGAAACTTTTCAGTTTTGGGTGAAAGAGGATGAAGGGTCAGACCGCACAGCCTGTGATACACATTTTCATTGCAAAAGCATTCCCCTCTCCCCTTCTCTGTCTAATCAGATATGTTTGTTCTCTTCCTTCTCCTCCTCGTCCTCCTCGTCCTCCTCGTCCTCGTCCTCCTCCTCCTCCTCCTCCTCTCCTTCTTCTCCTCCTTCATCATCTTTCCATAGCAGGGAACAGGTCCTTTAACCTGAATTTCAAGGCTTCTGATTTTTGCAGCATGTACTCCTATCTCACACGTTAGTGCTTTAAAATGTTCTCAGTATTCTAAACTGTTCGGTTCTCGAGAGAGGACAAGCCTTGTCTTATTTATTTAGAATTAAGGTAGAAACCTCGGGGCTGGAGAGATGGCTCAGTGGTTAAGAGCACTGGCTGTTCTTGCAGAAGACCAAGGTTTGACTCGCACCCACATAGTGGCTATCAACCATCTGTAACTCCAGTTCTAAGGGATCGGAAGCCATCTTCTATCCTCCACGGGCACTGCAGGACACGGGTACATTTACAAACATGCAAACATGACACTCATATACATAAAATAAACATTAAAAAGAAAATTTATAAAGTGGAAACTAGCAGAAGTTTCCTCTAACTTAATGATGATCCTTCCCTAAAGTACATATACTTACTTTTTCTCTTCTCATCTTTCTTCCACCCATTGCAGTGGGAAGATGAGCAAGATGCTAGTAGTTTTTGTCAACCTGATACAAACTAGAAACACTTGAGAAGAAGGGACCCCAGATGAGGAGCTGCTTCTATCACACTGGCCTGTGGGTATGTCTGTGAGGCATTTCCTTGATTATTAAGTGACATAGGAGGGGCTCAGCCCATTGTGGGTGGCCCCATCCTTGAGCAAGTGGTCCTGGGCAGCTGTAAAAGAAAAGTAGATTAGAAAGCCAGAGCACGTAAGCCAGTAAGCAGCATTCCTCCATGGTTTCTGTCTCAGCTCCTGCCTTGAGTTCCTGCTCTGACTTTCCTCGGTGTTAGACTGTAACCTGGAAGTGTGAGCTACATAAACCCTTTCCCCACAAGTTGCTTTGGTCAGTAGTTTTTCACAGCAACAGAGAAGCAAACTGGAACAGAGAGAAAGACTAGAAGAGAGAGGGAGGACTGAGGTCTGAATAACCTAACACCCAAACAATTGAGGAGGTGGACAACCTGTCCCAAGGCTGCTTAGTCTTCCCCCTGGCCCAGCCTCACTTGGTATTCCTGCCTTCAAAGGTTTCCTTTTGAGAAGTCAGACCCTAACTCAGCAGTCAAGTGGAGGTCTTTTTGTCCATCATGGAGGTAGTTTAAAAGCTATTCATGCAGATGCATAGAGTTCTGAGAGGAACAGCAAATTGTAAAGAGGAGTACGGTATGCAAAAGTATGCAGTCCAAGCAAAAGCCATCTTGCAGAGCCTGTGATGGTGAGCACCTTTCTGAAAGGCTCTATTGAGCACATGTCACATGTACACGTCTACCCAGCCTGAATTTGACCTGTTATCGTTATCTTTTCTGAATTATTTCCCCACCTTTGATCTTTGGACCCTGAAAAGTTTTCTGTAGTATCATCTGCAAATAAAGCAAAGCTTTTGTGTGTATAAACTGAAGGAAAACAGTTTATACATGGGAGATGGGAGAGGAGGGAGGTCTCCTGCTGTATTCTATGTAACTTTTGTTTCAGTCCTTCAGGATCCCAGTTCTCACTGGCAGTCACTGTGAATGGTTGGCTTTACATTGTTTTCTTCTACCCATCCCCATTACAGACCCTCAGCTCCCACTCTTCTTCCTTGTATTATAAGTTCAGCTCCTGAAAAGAAGAAAGTCTGAGAACTTGAAACTTGGGCACATAGGTGTGGTTTGGTGTTCCAGGTTTAAATACAAAGCTCCACCATCTTTAGTTACACACTCAAGTATTTCTTTCTGACCTTTTTAATCTTCTCCAAAACTGACCTCAGATAAGCAGCAAAATGTGTTACAAATTTGCGTTACAATTTTCAGACTCTTGGAAAGACTTTTTTTCCCTTACAGCTGGACACTTCCCATTGCCAACTTAAAGCTGTTAAGTAAACTTAGTTTGTCACATTTTTTTGCTGCCTGTACTCAAGCTCACAATCCTGACTTCAAGGCCTTTTGTTGACCATATAAGTCTTCTGCATATATGCCACTTTTAACCAGAAGTACCGTGTGCCTGTGTCGCTGTGGGCGGTCTTCAGCCAGTGGATGCTTCCATCCATCTGAAAGGATATGCTGGTGGGAACCTTTTCAGACAGGATGAAATCTGCTTCAATAGCAAAATCCACATTGTCTTTCCCCTCTAAAGACAACTCTTCTGAACTTTGATTTATCCCCAAAATAATGCAAGAGGGATGACAGAGTGGAGATCTACTGATGCGTGGAAATTATAAGTCAGGAGATATGATAATTGAGCACAAAATGTAAAATTTAAAAGCAAGTGAATACATAGATGAGTCAAGTAACTGACACCCAGTTTTTCCTGTTCATTCAGCACATGAAGAACTAAGGGAACTGCAAATAAAAGTGGAAGGCTCCTTAAGATGTAGGAACAAAGAAATCATAGGTGGATTAGCTGTAATGGAAATGATACACGCAGCCCTGAAAAGAACCAGGAGCAATAGGCAGGAGGTTCACCTTCGAAATGTTCAGACTATTAAGAAAGCACCTTGAGATAGTCAGGTTTAACCAGTGGAGGAATGAGTCATCTTAGCAGAAGACAAGATGAAGGTTAAAACCTGTACAATTGTTCAGGATGAATTAAATGGGCCCCAAGGAAACTTTTACTGGAATTTCCTTACATGACCTAAAGGTAAACAGAAGAAGAACTGGATTAAAAGTTGGAAGTTGTTGCCTTGCTACCTAGTGACTCAATCCATTTGAACTTTAGTTTTCTCATCTTCAAAACAAAAGACGTGGGTGAGTTTACTGCTATAGTCTTTCTAGCACCCATAATAGTATTTCTCCACACTTTTCTACTAGTTATCCATGCATGAATGGGATGACAGTGTCATGAAGAATAGATTCAACTTGGACACAGGACTTGGATATACATTTCTCACGTTTTATTATCTTGACACAGAATGCCATAAAACACCTTTATGTCCTGGAGTGAACATACCTCTTCTAACCACAGGTTGGAGAAATTTTGTCAAACTGTTTCCTAAAAATGGTACAGCGGAATTTGTGGAAGAAGAAGTTCTAAGTAATATGGAGGGGAAAGCAATGTGGTAGGTCCAACTAGAATCAGAGTGAACTGGTATTATTGATGATGTATTCTGCTGTGTGTTGTTCAAAATAAAATACAGACCCATGAAAAAGATTTAGGCAATACTAGACTTTTGCAGGAAACAAGATAAGGTTCCATAAAGTGTGGTAGTGCACCTTCTCCAAGATGAAGAAGTCACAAGACTGGATACAGCTCTGCCAGAGCTGTAAAGTCTGCTGTTGTTCTGTCTCCTCTTGAGTCTCACATTCATGCTGTTTGTGTGCCACCTATCCTATACTCTTAACATTCATGTCTCTTTATGATAGTTTAGAAAGCATCTCACTGGATGACATTATGACAAGAGTAGAAAGATGGTGAGCGGGTATTGTTACATTTACTGAAAGATTGTAATGTGCTAGTGGAAGTGAATATTCTAGCCACAGTGATCATAGTCAATCCACTTGTTTACTGAAAGCCATGGGGCATTAAGACGGGGAGGAGTGCTTGTTTAGATCTGTTTCCACTCCTAATCACTAAAAGGCACAGCCTTCAAATAGTTATTAAAATAAGCATTAGCAAATCAAAGGCCAAGAAACCACGCCAGTCAGCAAGGATTGCATTAGAAATTGAATGCCCCCGGGGATGAGAGCTGGGGGCAGATGCCTGCTTATCCATGGTGCTTACTTAAGAGCCCCATAGAATTCTCTTCTATGAAACATTTCCAAATCCGGTTTCTAGTGAAGTACATTTTTCAAACAAGTCTTTGAACTGCTTTCAGCCACCCATCTTAACGCATATAGTTCATAACTGTCTGTGTATTTCATCTCTAATGAATACCCTCAGTAAAATAAGGGAAAAGATTGTGTATAAAACAGTCCTGAGGACTTTACCCATGTTTTGTTTTATACAAATGGTACAAACAGCTTCCTGAATTTATGAAATGGATAATTTAACAGCTGTTTACTCTTTACCATGGTCAGAGATCTCTTCAGGAGCAGAGGTATACTAAAACAGAAGGTTAATACGTTCTGTGCCTTAACTGGTTTACCCTCAAGCAGAGAAGATCAAAAGTAGAAAATAAAAAAGAGATATAATGTAACAAATTTAGAGGACAGAGATCAGTTCTGCTGAAAGAAGCAAGGTGAACATTCAGAAAATTAACTCAAGATTTTAGCTTATCAAATTCTCAATGGGAACAGTAACAGAAAGATTTAAAAGTCAAAGGCACTGAAGGGGACCCGCTTGTGGTTGGAAGGAATAGAAGGAAACCTCAATCTACCATGAATATAGGGGAAAAGAATTCGATGTTCACTTGTTCGCTCTAGGAAACACTTGAACTTGCTCCCTATAGTTAGGAGATTCTTAAATGAGATGGAGGTCTATAGAAATCTAAGGTGTCTGTTATAAGATCGAACACAATTCTTAGGAAATGTCACCGGTATTGTTTGTGGGAGGGCCCTGCGGTAGCTTGTAAAGGTTAATCATGAAGATTTCATAATAGCAGAACTTGAATGAAAGTGGTAGTGTTATGGTTTAAATATGAAGTGACCCTGCAAAAGGCTTCTGTGCTGAAGCCTTGGTCCCCAGATGGTGGATGCCGTCACTATAGTGCACTGAATCACGAAGGAACTGGCTTTAACCATAAGTTGATCCAATGAAGAGACCTTACTTGATGTTAGGAGTGGGAGCCTTATGAAGTTACCAAGGATTTGTCTTTGAAGGCCCACCTAGCCTGGCCCTTGAGTTGTCTCTTCTGTTTCCTGACCGCTACCAGGTGAGCAGCCTCTGCCACATGCTCCTTTCACTGTGCTGTTCTGTGTAGTAAGAGGCCCAGAATCATGGAATAGTTGACCCTGGACTGGAACCTCTGAAATTAGGTGCCCAAGTGAATTTTTCATCCTTTAAGTGGCTTTACAGAAGTGTTTTGTCACAGCAGTGACAGTCTAATATAGGGTGTATGCACAAAAACACAGTCACACACATACGTACACATAATTGTTAGACATAAATAAAAGCAAATCGAAATCCTAACAGTACTTCTCATCACATCTATGTAGAATTAAGTAAATATATGTCAGACTACTAATCATAGATACCAATATGCTGATATCTAAGTGAAACCCAATGAGTAACCACTTCAGGAAACTCTGTCAGACTGGTTGCATCTATTTGATACTAACTGCATATGGTACTTAGTAAACAATGAACATTCCTGGATGACTGAGGCTTTATAGCACAGTTTATGCAATGCTGGGAATGTAGTTAGTGCTCAGAAAGCTGTTCAGGATACACTCTTCAAATGGACCTTGGAGAAAATAATCAAACCCAGCCAATCAACTGAATCCTTTTCCTGTCTTCTGTATCTCATGTACAACAGATGGCTGAAAAATTTTAAATTCTCAACCCTATAAGACACTGTCTTTTGACCTGCCAGCAATTATCAATTCCAAGAGATACTTCAGGTGGGTTGGGGTTTCTAACCCAATTTCCCATGTCTGTACTGGGATTCTTGTCTGGTCTGAGTTTGCATAGAATTTGTGCATACTGTCAATACTGTTGTGAGCTGATATGAGTAAATGGCCAGCTGTCGAGGTAGATTGTGTCTTTATAAACATCCAATCCCTCTGGCTCTTACAATCTTTCCACCTCCTCTTCCACAATGATCCCGGAACTTTAGAGGCAGAAGTTTGAAATAGTTGTCCGATTCAGGGACAAGTGCTCTAACCTCTGGTTCTCTGCACATTGGTTGGGACTCTCTGCAGGCCCAGTGAATGGCTCCACAATAAAGGATATATATACATACATATATATATATATATATATGTATATATATATATATATGAACGTTTATTAAATTGGGTCGGGGGATGGAGGAGGATGGGGAGAGTGGAGATATCAAACTATACTGTAATCACAAAGATTCAATAAAAATGTAAGAAAATGTTTAACTCTTTTTTTTAGCATCCAGTCTACACATGGGGATAGAATGAGGATTATTGAGATAAATTTCCGAAATAGATGTTTCTTCCAGTTTACAAGGTAAACTTCTCACAGGTTGACCTACTACTTTATAAATCTGCACTACAATCCTGCCTTCTGAAGAGGCGCTTCCTCTCTGAGTCCATCTTAAAACACAAAGGTGGAAAGTGCAGTGGGTTTTCAAAGTTTCCTCCAAGCTTCTAAGGCAGGGTAGTAAAGGTAATACAGTTTGTTAAAGATAAAAAGGTTGCTACTCTCCTGGAAAGACATTTTACATATAGCACATTATCCTACTTCAAAAATGAGGCCCTGTCAATCCAATGGCAAACATGTTGATGGAAATTCATTATATATCTGCTTGGTATTTCATAAACTAAGTTAAAAGAGTATAAACGAAAAGAAAATGCAATTATTCAGTGAATAAATTATTATCATAGGCCACTATCTCATTCATATCATCTACCATCTACAGTAGCTACTTTCCTTGGGAAGTGAACTTTCAGCCTCTACATCTCTATGCAGTATACAGAAGCAGTGGACATTCAAAGGCATTTACTCCTTCAATCAGGAGACAGTTTATTTTCAGATGCATTGGAGAACAGATTCTAAAATCCTGTTTTAATTTTATCCTTTAGACACAACATTTCTTTTGGTCAAAGCTGTATTTTCCAGTTTACTTGGATGAGAGTTAAACATAGTACTTTTCTCTCTCCAGAAATCTTCCATGTCAGATCTGTAAAAGAACACATGAAAGGCTCTAAATCTTCAGTCTTTCACCATGTAGTTTTGGAACACCCTTACTTTTGTGTGAGACACTGAGCTAAGATACCAAAATGGACCAAATACAAAATTAGCTTCAAGAAGCAACAAACACAGTAACTAAGGTCACAGGTGATTATATAACCAGGTACAGGGTGGGCATGAGGCAGAAAAGCCCGTGTGGCTGTGAAGGGCTATCTATTTTACTGGTTAAGAAAAAGCCCACAACTCATTACCTGACCTTGGACAATTACCATGCCCTCTGGAAGGACAGCTTGCCTTATAAGGTTGTTTAATATATTAAATGAGATCACATGCATGAGAAACTTTTTATGATTTTGGAACACATGTCTTATCTTCATTATCATTGTCATCAAAGAAAAGGAAACATGGCAAAAGGGGGCCATGTTAGAAATAACACCGCCTATCTACAGAGAACTAAGAAGATAGTCATGTCATACTTAATGAACAGGGAATTCATCAAAAAAAAAAACGCATTCAGATTTAACCTTTAATGATAGGGGAAACATAAGCACCTGCATGTGGGTACAAAGAACATTTTCTTCAGAAGGAACGGGTTACATGAAGGAGAAGCAAGAGGTCATCAGATGTGATGGGAAACACGCAGCTGCTGAGCGCATCGGCTGGGCACGGTGTGTGAGGAGGTGCCAGGCCCACAGGCAGCATCTGTCCCACCAAACACCCCGCTTTGGCTCTGTGACATTCGTGGTACACAGGAGGAGCCAGGGCTGAGCTTATTTGTGTCCTGGTGCTGCTGTTGTTTAGGTAACCAGACTGGGTTTTAAAATAAAGGACGATTTTACTAAAATCCCACAAATCTTCAGATACTGTTTTGATACTTGACCTATGAAATTTAATGTTTTTTTAATTAAAAATGTGATTTGCATTTAAGGTATAAGGCTGGGTTATGAGAACACTAACCTGTGCACAAACACACTAACATATACACAGACAAAAATTTTCCTAGAGATGTTGGAAAAGTAAAACCCACTGTGTTAAATTGATTTCTGAAATTAATAAACTGCTCTGAGTTGTTCTTCCAACAATACAAGATTTTAAATTGTGTTGTGTTGCTGCTGTTATTACTGTGTCCTATGCAGTAATGTCAGGACACTGATGAAGTTTATTCCATCCTCCATGGATGAGGAGATAACATGTCGCAATAACTAAGATTAAGCCAGTATTTTATTCTCGAATATATTCAATAACATTAACATTGAGACCAAAATTCAATTTACTCCAGGCAGTTACCAAAATCTGTTTTTATATTAGGCCTTATCTCCAGATTCATATTTTTTTATAATGATCTCAATTCCACTTTCTTTCCTACATCTTTTGGTAGTAGCAGTGTCTGCTTAACTGCAGATAAAATTCATTGTAGAACATTTCTTATACTATAGCCCACACGACACTGTCTATGAAAATGTATTCACATTTTAAAACACTCAGATGAAGGGTTCTCAAAGGCAGAACCCCTGCATGATATGGCCTTGTCTGTTTTCAAAACATCTTGGCACACTGACATTGGTAGTATGCCTGATGCTGAGACTGTCTCTTCTCTGGGCTTATCCAGATGCACCAACATGCCCTGTAGAGTCATGAAGGGTGAACAAACAAACAAAAGCACGGCTGCCTTGCAAAGTTGGGAGCCTGCACCTGCCAAACCTCAGACAGCACTCTCAGACGGTGAGTAAGATCAAACCCACAGAAGTGCCTTCAGCCATCACAAGAACACTGCTATCAATATGCCTAGCAATATTGCTCCTAATTAACATGACTCCCTTCTGTGTGGGAGAAGCAGACTCCTGCAAATGACCGGCTGAGCCACTCTGTGTTTATGCCGTGGAGAACAAACAGAGAGGATATGCTGCATGGAAGTTTTCTCTAGCAGAACTGCGAAAAGCAACTCAGTGTGCTCTGCCATTACAAGCCTGGTCCCTTTCCATAGCCCTCCCTGGTCCCAAAACACCAAAAACATGTGTAGGAAGTAGCCAGATCAGCTGGTTGCCTGAGAACCACACTGGCCACCAGAGTACCTACTTTCCGATACCCGTTATTTTTCTTTACCATCAACATCTCCAGTTCTCTGCTAGGTACCCCTCTCTCTTCCCTCAAGAAAATGTCCAAGCATTATCTCCTTGGAAAGGATTCCCCTGGATCTTTCTGATCGTACGGTGCAGAAGGTAGCAGGAAAGAAATAAGGCAGTGGTGTGTGTGTGTGTGCATATGTGTGTATGTGTGAGTGCATGTGTGTGTACATGTGTGCACGTGCGTGTGCATGTGTGTACATGCGTGTGCGTGTGTATGCATGTGTGTACATGTGTGTACGCGCACCTGTACATGTGTGTGCGTATGTGCGCGTGCACGTGTGTGCATGTGTGTGCGTGTGTACATGTGTGTGTACATGTGTGTGTACATGTGTGTGTACATGTGTGTGCACGTGTGTGTGTAGGTAGTTGAGTCAAAGACGTCTGGCTTTCAGTACTTTGCTTAAAAATTACCAGTTGGATAACTTGGACTCATAAATTTAAAGTCAGAAATCCTGGTCTCTTACTGATAGAACTGTTTTGAGTAATAAGATTACATGGTACTGGCAGAGAAACAGAGCAGAACATCAGGAAATTATCCACAAGGCTCATTCACACGAACAAACAGTGTTAGGGGTCTGCGAGGTGTACCAGATCCTTTTTGTTTTCTGATCCATGGACTGTGTGAGTGCTCCATATAGCTATGCTGGGAATGTTTTCTCACCAGTGGACCTGTTTCTGTGCCCAAGTTGATGTTCCATTGATGCACATATGAATGCAGTCAAGGGCAGATTCAGTTAAGGAAGAGTGTGTAGTGTGAGTAGGATGGCAGGGCACAAATGAAACTTGTATTTCTACACAGTTTGTAAAAGGTGGTTTATAGGGCTGGAGAGATGGCTCAGTGGTTAAAAACACTGACTGCTCTTGCAGAGGGTTCAGTTCCCAGCACCCACATAGTGGCTAACAACCATCCATAACTCTAGTTCCAGTTCCAGTTCCAGGGGATCCTACGACCTCTTCTGACTGCCACAGGCAATGCATGGCATGAGCGCACATACATACATGCATTCAATACACTCATACGCATAAAATAAAAATAATAAAAAATATTTTTTAAAAAGATGGTTTGCAGTCACGCTTTCAGGAAGAAGAGCAGGGAGAATCTCACTAGGTTTATGGAAGAGAACATAACACAAAGTACTGTTACTGTGGATACTGCTATTATCCATGGACTTTAAGAATCTCTGAGTTACTTCCTGCTATATGGACTTGGCACAGTGATTACGGATCCACGCGGGTCACTGAGATGACTGTCTTAGTTTGAAAAGACCAGAATGATGGATCAATACTCTTGGGTGTTGTGTGGAGGGACATGGCTACTTAAAGAATATTTCATTCAGTTTTCAACCTGGCAGCCAAATAGGACTCCATTTGTTGGGAGACATGTATTAAATCTACTGGGTTTGGATTTTAAGTTTTAATTTTTGCCAGTTACTCTGAAGCTGTGCTTGATACTGTAGAGTGACTTGGTTTTGCATTAAGAAATAGATTTCAATGGAATCATGGAAGGGATGGCGGGGTTGCAGGTTGTCATCAATTATACAAGTGCCAGTCCTACCACAGCTGGGTAGAGCTATGAAAGAATTAACTTCTTTTTAAATGATTTAAGGAAAAAAATATTTTAAAAATCACTTGAGACAGAAAACTGGCACTATTCCTAGATGAGAACATGTGCTTTTAAATCACCTTACGAAATTCGAGAAGGAGCTTTTATTCAGTCCTTAAAATGTCACCATAGAATTTCACGATAATTATTCTGTTTCTAAATTGGAATGGCTCATTTGATTTTTGTTTAAACCCGTATAGCTCTTCTCGTTACCTGCGCTATCATCCAGTGGTTAAATTTCTAGTTACCTTGGCCCTCTTAGATCCCAGCTACAACCTGAGCAGAATGGCAGGAAGTTTAAGAGATTAAATTTAAGCTCTTCACTTTTTACATACGGGCCAGAGACAACAGTAAGTGACTTTCTCAGAAGTGGAAGCAAGGGCCAAGCGCAGCTAAGACAGAGCCCTGGGTCTCCGGATGTGATCCCACTGTCTTCCAAAACTCAGTTCTTCCCTTTTAAAGAAAGTTCTGTTAACAAAACAAGAACTCGATATTTGAGGCTTCTTAAACTTGGTAGAGAAGATGAATAGGCCTGCAAATCCAAACTCACTCATGTAACATAACTGGCAAGAATGGAATGACTAAAGAAAGCCTTTAACATAGGAGAGTTTCCTCATAGTGTACAAGGCAATATTTTGTCACAGCTATATGTTAGTCTTTGAATTGCTGTTCTGTGGTATAACTGATAGACTGTCTTACTTAAAACATACAGTCTAATAAGTCTAGTCACATGTGTACACAGCTGCACATATAGCACCATAGTCAAACTAAAAGCATGCACAAGTATCCCTCCAAAAGCACCCTTGTGCAGCACCACTCTCCTTCTCCTGTCCATCACCAGGTGCCACTGATCTGCTTTCTGTCACAGTAAAAGAGCCTTATATCTTCTTTGAAATTTGATGAATGCAGTCATACAATAAGGTGTACTTTTAATCTGGCGTTTTAAATTTAGTTTTACTCCTTAGAGAGCATTTAGCCATGCACTTGTTACTGAGTATTCGGGTCACCTTTAGTTCACAATTATAACAAATAAAACATCTAGGAGCATTGTCCTATATGAATATGTGCTAACTTTTATTGTGAGTATTCAGAATGGAACGGATGTTTAACTTTTTCCAAATGACAAATTGCTTTCCTCAGCAGTTACACCATTTTAAATCCCCACCAGGACAGTATGAATGTTCCAGTTCGCTAAAGCCCATCGATATGTGTCATGGTCATTCTTTTAACTTTACACATTCTAAAAGATGTGCTGCATAGTCTCATGGTATTTATTTGTGGCTCTCTACCGAATAATGATAGAAAATGTTTTTTGTGCCCTTTTGTCACTTTTCCTACCCTCTTTGAAGACTGTCTGCTCCAATACTGTCCAGTGTTTGAGTGGTTGTTTTCTTGCTATTCGTCAGTTTGGGATATACTGTGTTGACAGATACCTGCTTCATCTGATTCTCGACTTACAGGAGCAATGGCATGCTTTTGAAGCAAAGTTTCTAATTGTGGCAAGTCCACTGTAATAAGTAGTTCTTTTTCTGTGCCAGGCTTTTCCTAATATATCCAATAAACCCTTGCTGAATTTTTTTAAAAGGTTTTCTCCTTTCTTCTTGAAGTTTTATACCTTTAGGTTTTGCCTTGAGTCTGTGATCTGATATTCTGCTGATGTTCTCAGAGGTTATGAGGAATGAGTCAGAAAACCTTTGAAAAGTTCCGTCTTCTACACTGAAGAGCTTTCACTGCTATGCTGGGAATGAAATGATCTCTCACCAGTGGACCTGTTTCTGTGCCCAAGTTGATGTTCCATTGATCCACTGGTATACTTGTCTTGGTCCTCCAAGTTTAGTTTTTCAAAATCATTTGATGTTTTAGATTACTTCCATTTTCATACAAATTTTATTTTTAGCCAGTTAATTTCTACAATGAGATCTGTTGAGTATGATTTGGAATTGTGTTTACAGTATAGATGAATATGGGTAGATACTCTGTCATTCAACTTATAGACACAGTATATTTTCCACTGACATATCTTTTCTAAATTTCCTTTACCACTGCATTGTAGTTTTCAGAAAGTTGTGCATTTCCTTATAGGTTTACCTCTAAAATTTTGAGATTTGTGTTTTTATGTGTCTTTTTTTGAGACACGGTCTCCGTATAGCCCCAGATGGCCTGGAACTTGATATGTAGATTAGGCTGACCTCAGTCTCACAAAGAAGCTTGCCTCTGCTTCCAAAGTGCTAGGATTAAAGGTGAGGGCCACCATATCTGAGGACATTTGTGATTTTTCATAAAAGTTAACCATGTGCCTAATCCTGTGATAAAGTAAGAGATCATAATACTTTTCAGTGAAGATAATCACATGTTAAAATGTGTTACCTGGGGAGAAAAGAAAAACTTATTCACTGACAGCAATTGTACAGTGTTTCTGGAAAACTAGAAAAGAATAAGTTGTATTGTTCATTACCGTTGAGATGATTAAGAACTATAAAAAAAGCAAGTTTAAAAGCTTTTTTGTTTTTTTAAATTACTTAATTTGTGAATTTCATACATCTTGATCCTATTTAGACTCCCTCCCCTTTCTGAACCCCCAGAGCCTACCCCCACTGGATTTCATGCATTCTGTCATATATGTTAAGGCTTATCAAGTTTGTGTCCCCAAATGTTCCTCGGTGTAATTTCATACACTGGTATCTGGTCAACCTATCTAGCATCACTCCCTTAAAGAAAATCACCTCTCCCTCTCCCAATAGTCATAGGTTGTAAATAGTTTCTATATAAAATAATTTTAATAGTATACTGAAGCATATTAATCCTGAGTAAGGACATGCTTGGAATCGTATGGGATCCAGAGAGCTCCATGTAGTCAAGTAGGTGACAATGTTCACAAAGAATAAAATGCATTTGACTGGGTTAGATGGGAAGGTTTCCCTTGGGTTAGTTGGTGATTTCTGATTGGTGGTCCGATCTAGTTTTCATAATGTACACATTGAGCTTTAGTATTTTAATGTGGTAACCTAGGGCCATGGAACTAAGTCTGATGTGCTAAAGGGGCAATATGATGTATTAGAGATGACACAAAACAGCTTCCTAGAACTCTGAGACCCACAGCTGGAATGGTTCCATGAGTGATCTCTCTCACATCTGCAGGTAGAAGCAGGGTAACAGGGTGCACACATGAGCTCACTCTTAGCTTCCTGAAGAACATAAGAGCTGAGCCATCTGCGGCCTGCAGATAGAGATGGTGTTTGTGTCACTTTCTCCTGAGACAAAAAGGTCAACTGTGGAAAAGAATCCGTGCTAGGGGCTGGAAAGATAGCTCAATAGGTGAGCATACTGGAAGCTCTGGCAGAGGTTTCCAGTGCCCACATGGTGGTTAACAACCATCCTGAACTCCGGTTCCAGGGGATTTGATGCCATCTTCTTGCCTCTGTGGGCATTGAACAATGCGAGTGCACTTATATACACAGAGGGAAAATATTCATATACCTAAAATAAAATAATAAATAAATAAATATGTTTTTAAAAATAAACAGACTCCATGATAGGCAAGCGTGTAAGCATTGAGCTACAGCCCCAGCCCATTTTGAGTTTTTTTTGTTTTAGATAAGGTTTCATTAATGGGCCCAAACTGACCTTGAACTTGTGATCTTTCTGCCTCAGCCCCTCAAAATAGCTGAGATTATAGGACCGTACTACCAGGTCTTGTTCACAATGTTTTTCTTAAAAGTTTCTCACCAAGAGTCTGGAGAGATGTCTCAGTGGGAAATAGTGCTTGCTTCACAAGCTGAGGCTGAGTGCAGATTTGGGCACTCACATAAAAAGCTGGGTGTGTACGTATACACACCTGCTATCCCAGTGCTGTGGGGGGAGACAACAGGAGGATCACTGGGGCTCGCTGGCCTGTCAGTCTAGCTCTAGTCTTAGTTAAAAACCCTAGCTCAAGGAAATAGGGATAGAGTGAGATGCTCACTGTCCTCTGACACACACATACACACTCCAACATACACATGTACATGCAAAAATATTAAACACACACATATACACAACTTCTTATCAGTCTCTCAGGTATGATTGGTTATATGTTTGGCATTATGGTATGTGGTATGTATGCATTTCACTATTATAAAAAACAAATAATTACTAACTGAATCCTACTCTATTAATAATGGTCTCTCTAGCTAGAATAAATACAGTAGATTTGAACAGTGTTCACTTTAAACTCAGAACATTAAGAATTACAGGAGTAATAAAATATTACCAAATCCAGTCCTCCCAACAAAAATAAGAGTCAATAACTACAAACATGACAGTTTCAATGTATCAAGTTCTTATCTTACTAGTACCTGATTATCTTAGTTTATAATTAGTGTTTGCTTGAATTTGTTGCGCTATGCTTCTTGCTGTCTTGGAGACATACCAAATTGGATGGACACCAGACGCTCCTTAATTAGCATTCTTCCAATGGATTGGAAGAGGCAGAAGCATCACTGTGTAAATGACAGCTTACTTGTGCATATGGCTCAATCATGCCTATGTTCAGGACACTGGCCAGGTCCTGTTCATAACGTTTTTCTTAAAAATTTCTTACCAAGAGTCTAGAGAGATATCTCAGTAGGTAATAGTGCTTGTTTCACAAACCTGAGGATCTGAGTTAAGATTGGGGCACACACATAAAAAAGCTGGGAGTTTATGTATACACACCTGTTACCCCAGTACATGTAAGAAGGACTGTTCTGTGATTTAAGAACAGTTTCATTTGGAGTCTTAATCTACACTCACAATACTTCATCTAAACGTGATTATTTTGCTGACTCTCCCATGGCCTAATCTGGCAGACCAAAGCTTTTGAAATTATGGCCAGGCATTTCATTGGGGCCTATATGGCTCCTTAACAGTGAAGGATCCCATAGCCACAGCCAGGCTCTAGAGGAAGAGTGCTGTTCTTGATTTTAAGCTTCAGTGGACTTAGAAGGTCATTTATAGCTACATTCCAAGGAGGGGAAAACCAGCTTGGATGGTAAGGGACAAGCCGCCATTGTCTCTTCCCCTACCATCTTAGGGCATGCTCCTAAGTGCCTTCTGGTTATATTTAACCAGAGCAACAGCATCAACAGCATACAATTACATGAAGCCTTGAGCTTCAAGATAAGCTGTCAGGGACAAGACCCATATCCTTCATGGACTTTCTGTTCAGACCAACATTGCAGCAAGCTGTCTTTGCTGACATGTGGAAGGATGGGGGAACCTGGCCATTTCTTCAATCTTGGCTCCCCACTGATGGTCACATAAAGGTACACACACCAATTAAGTCTCAGATCTTATGTAAAGGAGGGAGGAAGCCTGCTTGTTGGCAGCGCAGCGTGTAGTGTTTGGGAAGGGGGCGAATTTCTAAGATACCTTGATGATACACTCACACCATTTACACACATTCTTCTGATGGTAAGCTAAGCAGAAACAGACTCAATACCTCTCATTTGAAAGCCCAATCCATTGGAAGAATGCTAATTAAGGGGCAAAAAGAGTTTGTTTTATACCAGAACTGAGCAAAGTTTTAGAGCAAAAGCAAGACTGGTTCCCTGAACTTTCCATATAGAAACACATGATTGGCTCGGTCCTCACTACCTCAGGCCTCTGCTGGTGTGTATTTCCTTCTGCTTACTCTTCTCATGATGGCTGGGGACATAAACATTTACCATAGATCTATTTTTGGTTTCTGTTTCAATTTCCTTCTTAGTCTTCATTTTCTTTCCAAACAATATTTTTATAATAAAAAACTTTGACACTGCAGAAAACTATGGAGAGGACAATAAAAATGATCTGTAAATTTGTTGGCACAATTTTGCTTCGCTGCATTTCTTTATGCTAGTCTCCAAACTCCCATGTCCTGTCATTACATGCTGTTCCAAAATAGAGTTGAAAGACTATTTAGCCTTCTATTCTGTCTCAGCAAGGTATACATTTAGTAATTTCCCATGTATTTAAAATTGGAAGTATCATCTAACTTTTGGAACACATTCTATCATATGTTAGAATAATATTCATTCAAATCAACTGTTCAGAATTTATTAATAATTACTCTATATTATAAATAAGGCCTCACTGAATATTTTTCTGGGTATATATGGGTATGTATATGTGTATATATACACACATATATCTGTATATTAACTCAAGAAAATTATAATAGACTACATGGGCTACCCAAGTGTCAGGCTCCTTTCAGAAATCTCCATTCAGATTTTCCCATGGTGTCTTTTTTTCACATTGGCCTGGGGATGGCAGAGTATATTGTGAATCAGTACACTTTTCCAGGCAACTTTGGGATAGGATCAGAAATTCAATCCATGACCTGGATGGTTGTGGTTGAAGCTGTTTCTGCCACTGGGGATTGACAGCTTTCAGAAATAGGAACTTTCAATTTCTGCCGCTGAGGATTGACAGTTTTCAGAAATAGGAACTTTCAAGATGAAGAATCCTGCTCCCAGCATGAGGCCCAGGCCTTGCCTCTATCCTCACATCCACAGAAACATCCAGACAGTGGACAGTGCTGCTGTGACACATCACCACTGCATGTGCCCGCAGCCTTAGAATAAACAGAATCCTTTTCTGTTATCTATCTGGGAATTTATAATCTACCCACTGAAGCTCAGCATGGAGTCCTTTCCACTTAGAGACTTTTCTGGATATTTCCACTGAAGTCCCAGAACCTTTGTGTTGAGAAATTATGAGCCAGTGTGCACAGGTAACCATCAAAGAGTACTTCTGGAGGACAGAGACCATGTCTTCTATGTAGTTCCATGTTCAAAGAGACTTAGCAGGCATTGGTTGAATCCATGAGTAGTCAGTCATAGGGACTGACATCATGATCTATGCACCATGACAGGTGGCTCCAACTCCTTTGAGCAGAGACTGCCAGTTTACTGGCTCTCAGTCAGGAGAACATCAATCATTCATCAGTGACTCCAGTTAACATCACAAAAGGTCTGGCCTACTTCTCCTTCACAGGATAATATCTTCCCCAGAATGCTTTATGGTAGGCAGTAAAGAACGATTTTGTTATCAATGGAAATTGAGTTACTGAAATTTTGTTCACACACACACACACGCACATATCCACATAGTGACACACACGGACACTGCTCATATGTGTATTCATATGCAGACCTATACACCCAATCCTAGAGTAGAATGAAATAGAAAATGTGGAAAGGAATAAACTAGGAAGAACACACTACAAAATGAGGCACATAATGAAAGAGTGTGTTTTCTGTGTACGAGGAAGAGAGAGATGGGCAAATGTACGATTTGCAGAGAGGTCACCAGACAGTAACTGTCAACAGAGGTGGCAGGAAAGCGCAGCTTGGTGCCGTGTTTCACGTGACTTTACAAGTTGCGAGCTGGAGGCTGATCACAAAGGCAGTGTGTGGGAAGCGAGCATCCCCATAAGGTGTGTCAGGTGAGGATGCTGCTGCCCAGGAAACAGCAGTAGAAGACAAGTAGAAGGCAAGCATGCGTCTCCTTCAGTGACAGGAGAAATGTCTCAGTATCTCATTCAAAATGCTGATGGCCCCAATCTGAACAGAATTTCCTTCTACAAGTTTGTGGTACAGGCCAAGTTACAGTTTTAGCACTCCCTCTCCCATCAGTAGATTCTGAGGCAAGTTTGTGGGCCATTTTTAAAAGAAACACTGTTCTAAAGGAAGGGAAAATAAGCACCTAGTCAGGGCAGGAAGTGGCGAGGAACTGTATTACATAAAACCTCCCAGATATTGGTAAACCACAATCCTTGAAGTAAATCACCATGCTCATCTTTTATTAGCTAAAATATGCTATCATGAATATTATTTTTAATTGAGATAATGAAGGTAGAACTCAATAAATGTTCATATTTCTCTGCATCTACATCAACATCTATCAGTCAATTATAATCAGGGTATACGGTCAGCAAGAGCCATAATGCCTTCATTACAGGTTCACAGTATCAGAAAGTTGGCTTGCAAGTGAAGATGTTAAGAATACAGAAGGAAATGGTCTCTCCACTCATCTTAAATACATCTTCCGCAGTTTCCCAGCCCTGCAAGATGTTCTGTCTATAAAGGTGCGTAAGATTTCTTTGGTATTTTGCTACATGAAATTCATTCTTTCCAGTGTCTTGCTCATCCCTGGAGAAGAAGCTCCATCAGCACAGTCTCCTTCGCCTTGTTCAGTACCAGGTATAGCACCAACAATGCTCCTTAGCACATTTTACTGAAAGAATGAGTAAGCTTGATTTTCATTGATAAAAGTACGCTCTAAGGTAACTGGTGAAAAAGGAAGAGACTGAAGTAAGCTGCTTAGAATTGGCTGTAAGAATGAAAGCTGTGTCTTGATTGACGAATTCTATTCCTATGATCCCACTGAAGAGGAAATAATTAAATATCATATACAAAACATTAAGGTGATAAAACAGACGTAGGGCTGTTTTCCCTAATGGAGAATCTATTAACATACTCTTTCTTTACTACACTCTGAGTAAAACCAAAAGGGGGATGGAGAGAGGGTAAAAAGCTTCCGTGACACAGGAGAACACCAGAGCACAAGATGGTAGGAACAGAGGCTGGCTAGGAGAGTCGAGGTGGGCCACCCCATGGCAGAGCTGAGCCGGAGGCCAAGTCAGTGTGCAGGATGTGGTGTGGTCACCAGGGGACACTGTGATGATGGGGAAATGTTGCTCTGTATCCCCATTTACTTCAACCTCTCAGGACCCTCAGACTCCGCTGATGAAGGAACATCCTCCAGATGTTCTGTTAACTGCCCAACAAAATATCCTTCATACCACATACTCACAGCTTATCTCCAGGGAGATCATGTTTTCCCCATCTTTAGCCCATCTTACATATTTGGAATTGAGATTCAAATTGGGTTTCTTTCTTTGTGCCTGAATCACCGGACTTCAACAATATTTTGCAGCTTTCTTCCTGTGAGCCAAGACCTAGACTCTTCTCAGTAATACACTTGAAAGCTCACAGAGCTGCATTCCAATGTTGGTACTGTTATTTGTTCAGATCATTTCCATGAATGTAAGTTAGCCTCATTTCCATATCTGTAAAATGGTGACTAACAGCTTCAGGCCTAAGAGGAATGATGCTGAGACAGTTACATGAGGAGAGGATCAAGAACATCTTCACTCTGTTGTTTAGGACATATTTAGTAAAAATTATTTCCTTCTTCTGCTTGTTTCTTAGGAAGGATATGGCTTGTCAGCTGAGCACTCCTGAGCAAATCCACATTGAGAATTCTGTTACCCTTTCTCACTGATAGAGACATTATTCCTAGTGATGCTCCCAGTCTGACACCTCATGCCTTCCTTCCTTCTCCTAAATAAAGACTGGTTTTCCAGGTCAGTGATCAGGAGTCTGTTGTGGCTTGTCTATTATTTATTTTGTATTTATATCTTCTATTCTAAGCTAGTAATTGAGAAACAAAAGTAATATTTAAAAAGACACACGTGTAAATACAAAATTAAGTTTTCTAGTAATGTACCTTTTTAAAATTTTTCTTGTAAAAGGGTTTCACTGTGTGGCACTGCCTGGCTTGATACTCACTTTGTAGACCAGGCTGGCTCAGTCTCATAGGGATTCACACGCCTCTGTCCCCTGAATGCTAGATTACATGTGTATGCCACTATGCCCATACCTTTAAAATATTTAAATAAGTAACATAAGTAAAATAGTTAAATAAGTAACATACCTTTAAAATATTTAAACATAGAAGGGGCTGGAGAGATGGCTCAGAGGTTGAGAGCACTGGCTGCTACTGCAGAAGAACTGGGTTAAGTTCCTAGCACCCACATGGCAGCTAACAACTGTCTATAGTTTCAGTTTCATGGTCTCTGAAGTCCTCTTCTGATCCCTGACAGGTCCACTTACATACAGTCAAGCAACGCCCTCATATACATAAAATAAAAATAATAAAATATTTAAAAATAAAATATTTAAACACAGAAGCAAAAATAACTTTACCACAATTTTAAATTCAAACAATGAGCACCTATTTACAATATAAAGTGAAAGAGTCATTCAAAAATTGTAACAAAAGTTAGAACATATTTAATTAATGAAATGAGAATAATTAGTATATTATGTATCTGATACCATTACACATGGAGGGAGGTTTACATGTAGCATATGATTTTATCATAGCAAACTTACTCATTAGACACTATTTCTAATCTTTTATACGTGAGGAAACTTCAAGGAAAGAGGCTAACAATATATGCTAAGTCATTTGCTTAGTAAGTGTAGAGCCAGGATGCTGGACCAGTTCCAGTGCATGACAAGGCAGGTGCAGAGCATGGCATTCACCTTCCAGGGCCCTTGACTAACTGCTAACCCAAGAAGCAGTCTCTGGCCTATGGGCTGAGTGTGGACAGAACAGTCATGAGTGTGCACAGAACTCTCGCTGGTGAGCCCATCTCTTAGAAATGTCATTTCTGGGCATCTGAAATTTGGGCTTGAAATGTGAGGTATGTGTTTAGAATTTTCCAGAGGAGTGTTGGAGGCCTACTCATTGTAGCACATAGATAACTAGTCTTGCACTACTTTGGTAGAGAAGAGCGCAGAGAGAATGAATGAATCATGGGAAATCTCTTTGCCCTCCGACAAATGGCAATCTTCAAGGACTGAAGCTCACAAACCCACTTCTAAGGTAATCACTGATGTTCCTTCAACAACTGGTGCTTAACAACAACCATGCTTCAAACCTCAGTCCCACATTCCCAGTTTCAGCATGCGATTTTCAAAATGTCCTGTCAAAACTATTTTCAAGGTTCATATGACAACTACGCTGATAAACAACCCAACCCTTATTAACAAAAATACAAGTATAAACCTGGCTGCAACCTGACAGAAGACTCTAAGCTAATTTTGAAGGCAAGGTCAGGGAAAGATGGGCTTTCTCTTTGACCTGTTTGCAATTCTGATCCTCACAGGCAGAGAGAATGCATTAGAAAAGCAACACCTTTTGAACAAAAATGTGCATAGCAAATGCTTTTAGCAAGGCAGACCAGATGGAAGAGGATGATCTCCTTTCTTTCTGACAGAGAGTAGTATAACTGTTGTACTGGTTAAAAGCTCAGTCATTACTGCTATAAGTAAAATGAAATAATATTTATTATAACATTTCTGGAACTCCTTTACAATTGCTCTGACTTAAGATTTTAGACATGATCATGAAAGAATTTAGTTCCTGTTATTCCATGCCTTGCAGCAAAGAAATTAGTAGAAATTGCATTAAAGAATCTGATTCCCTGATGCTTTTCATGCAGTTATTTCTCTCCAGTGCAGGAGAACTTAGGTAGAGCCGGACCAGGAAGAGTAGACAGCAGCTCCCGTTTGAACCCCTAATATTAAGAGTAATTTAATAGCAGCCACTTTTCTGAAAGCTTCCTGAATCTCCTGCAAATCCAAATCCAATTACCCGTGCAGACTCTAATAGCTAGTTACATGAAGTTTTTTTTTTGGGGGGGTCCTTTTTCTTTTCTGGTATGTGGGCAACTGACTCTGTAAACAAATTCATTTATTTTATGGGCCAAGTTTAGATTTTATATTGTGAAGAAGCCCTCAAGAAGCCATAATAATTACAGATGAATCACCGCTATGTAAACCAGCTTTTTTATTGATGACTTGGCAGCCCCAGGTACGCAAGAGATGTGAGGAAGGAAGCTAGCATGTGACACAGCCTCTGAATGGTTAGACCTTAGCCCAGGAATGGAGCAGGGATCATAAGAAAGGGACCAATGACGGGGGAGCCACAAGAAAGTCATTTAAATGAGAAATAGGGCATATAGCTGTTTTCACCTTGGCAATGAGGCCTGCATGTGTAACCTGCTTTAAAGGGTAGGTATCTGTCACAGCTCATTACAACATGTGAAAGGGTATACAAAGGGTATACTACTGATAGGATCTGAATCCAAAACCCTTCACACTTGCTTTTATTTTGAAAAAAAAAAACATCCGATCATTAAGGATCTTAGATAACGGAGTATTGGTTATTGTAAGCAAAACGAACTGATTATATTGAGAGAAGGGTTGTAATATTAAGTTTAAGGACTTTGCTCTGAAAGGAAAGGGTTAGGAAACAGACAGATTTAGAAAATAAACAATGCTATGCTGATAAGTAGAGCAAAGAAATTCAACAAAGTATATTCCAAAATGACAGAGAAATGGAAAAAGTGTTCAAACTCACCATAAAATAAGGAATAAAATAAGATTTAAATAAGCAAGGTTACCCAATGTAAGGGGAAGGTGAGGTACATCTGGCATGTGCACACACATGCTGGCAAGAAAAGACATTAATGCCAACCTTGTAGGACAGGGAATCTGCACAAAAATAGATGTATCTTAACCCAAGAGATCCATAAAATGCATAAAGACCATATGTAGTAACAAATACAAAACAGAAATAAAATGCCAATGAAGAGCTAAATAAATTACCAACGCCCATTATCAAGGAGTACTATCAGCCTTTAAAAAAAGGACTCGAAGCATATAACCTGCATGGAAGGATGCTCAGTCTATTTCTAAACAAAAAGATTTCAAAACAGCATATCCTGTATGCATTACATCTATGTCTTACACCCATATACACCTGTTCACAGAAATTTTATGTTTACTAGACACACATATGTGTATACACATGTAAGACATATGATGAGACAGAATAGCATAATCTATATAGTATGTAAAGCAGTTATGTAAATATAGCCCTATATTAGGAGATGACTCAGGAGATAAGAGCACCCACATGGCAGCTAACAACTATACATAACTCTTGTTCCAGGGGATCTGACACCTTCTTCTGACCTCTGCAGACACTGAATGACATAAGTGCATGTACATAAAAATGTAGGCAAAATACTCCTACAGACAAAATAAAAAATTTTCAAAAGTAAATATATATATATATATGCATCAATAAATATATATGCATATGTCACACACTGGTAAATTCCTTGGGTTTGGTGAATTTATTAACAATTATTGAATAAATTTTTGCTCCTGTTCATCTTATAGCTTGTTTTTTGTTTGTTTGTTTGACTATAGACAGGATCTCTCTATAGTCCCAGTTGGCCTGGAAATTGACCATGGTGGCCTAGATCTCAGAGATGTGCCTACCTCTGCCTCCTGAGTGATGAGATTAAAGGCATGTGCCACCATGCCTGGTTTGTTAATAACATTTTCCATATGGAGAAAATAACCGCCATGTGAGGAAAATACAAGAAAACAATTAGGAAAATGCCACAGTTGCTGGCAACAACCTGCACCAGGCCCTAAAAATATTGTGTAAATACTAGAGGAAAAATAACATATGTGATGACCTCCAAATATCTATCTTAAGATACATATATTTGAAAGAAAAGAACAGGCCCTTTACAGCAGAGAAACCTAGAAGATAATATCTTAACCAAGGGTCCAATGTTAATAGCCCCAGTGACAACAGTACCAAGCTCTTAAATACCATGCTCATCAGGGACAAGACAGAAGTTCCTAAAATATTTCTCTTCCCCCAAAGTACATAGTCAATCTAATCATGAGAAAACAGCTAGAAAACTTAAATAGAAGGATATTTTACAAAACAAAAGGGCAGAAACTCATTAAAGATTGAGAGAATGATAAAAGATGAGGGACAAGCAATAACTATCACTAAATGGAACAAACTAAAGGGACATGAAACCAAATACAATATGAGATGTTAGATGAAATCCTAGAGGAGAGAACAGTAACAGTGAGGAGAGAAAAACAAAGTCGTGAATTTTAATAAGGTGAAATTTATCTAATAGTATTTTGCAAATGTGAATTTCCTCATATTAGGGAAAACGGTGAAGGATATAATAAGGAAATACTCTGTAGTATTTTTGCAACTTTTCAGTAATTATGTAATTATTTTAAAATAAAAGCTTTTTTAAATTTTCTTTTTTAATTAGGGAGAAATTATCTTTGGCCTGCTTTCTGGGGTCTGACTCCTTCTACAGATGTCAAAGGGTCTTTGAAGTTTTCACACACCGTTTCTATTGTATATAATCGTAGGTTTACCTTACATCTTAAAAATCTGGCTAAAAGAGACTTTTTCATAACCAACAGTATTATGTTGATAAAAAATTATAGCACCTCCCAGCTTCAAGAATGTCTTCAATCAGGAAGGGTCTTTCCTGTTCCTTGGGGAGTGGCACAGCAAAAGAAGTTTGTTTAAATTAAGCAATTAAGAAACAGTCCCTTAGAAAAAGGTTGAAAGAATTAATCTACATTATCTGTAGGTCAGTGACAATATAAATGACAAGAAGTTAAAGAAGTGTTGGACACACAAGGGAGCTGACTGATTAGGAATATGAACTGATTATATGCTTCTGTTTCCTTACACCAAGGTTAAAAGTGGTATTCCTCATAAATAACTAATATTTCTTCAAGTATACATTCATTGTACAATGGAACCATGAGGGCTATGCATCCTTTATCACATCATCAAAATGGTGATAATAAAAAAACTACAGTGTGTCCATGGATGATGGAAAATGTGTAACTGATATAGATAGACCTTTTAGTTTTTACTCTATGACTGGGGTTAATGGATGAATTTTTTCCCCTAGATTTCCATTAGTTTCCCAAATATTGTTAAATGATGACTGGTGAAATAATATATTTTTGTAATCTACTCTCCCGAAATTCATCTCTGCATCCTTTTCTGGGGCTAAATCTAGAGTCTGCCATTTGGAAAATATTCACTAGTATCTCATACTTGATGTAGTGAGAGACTCAGATCCACACATATGGAAATCTCTCTGCACAGATTTCCTTACTGGGAAAAAGGACTTGGGCTGAACCACACTAATGAGAACTGATCAGTGAGTAGACATTTTTCAAACTAACTTTTATTACCTAAAGCTGTATGAATCATAAGAGATAAAACCCAGATGTCAAGTGGCTTATAATTCAACATTGAGAAGAAAATGCTATTTATGGAGCAATCACAAGGTTCATGAACATCAATCCATGCAGCCATGCAGTGAGGCCAACACATTGCTCGGCAGCCCAGTGAGCATCACCTCTATCCCTACCACAGCCAGTGCTCAGTGTTAGCATATCAAGATGAAGACACGCTGGCCAGGTCCACAAGAACTTCCTGAGTCTAGGAAAGTTAGAAAAGGAACAACAATGAACAAAAAACAATGCAATAGTCAAAGGATCCACAGAACAGAAGGCACTGACTGCTATCCATGTGCAGAGGGGGAGACTGGAGAACAGCGGATATCCGAACTGAGACAACGGGCAACAGAAAGCCTTTCAGAAAAGTGTTGAAGTTACAAGAAAGGACATTGCAGGCATGATGATCAGCAGGAATTAAGTGAGGAATGCATGTAAACAGCGAGGATGAGAAGGTATTAAACATGTGACCATGGAAAAGGGAGAAGCAGGAAGAAGTCATGACTGGACAGGCTTGCAGGACCAGGACACGGGGCTTTTATGACCCACAGAAGGGGGCTTGTGCTGCACAAGACAGACAATGAGAAATCACTGCTTCTTCAGGAAGATCAGCTGACATCATTTTTATTGCTACAAACATAAAATATACAGAGAGCAATGAAGGAAAGAGAAGGCAGGACTTTATGGTATATTATTAACAATAGTTTCTTGAGGTTAAAGTAAAAGGATTCCAGTACCGATTACAAGGCGTCTGGACAAGGTTACTGGGTAGCTAGTGCAGGCATGAGGAGTGAAGGAAGGAGCTCCTGAGGTCTCTGTAGATGTGACAAGCTGAAGAGGCTTAGCGGCATCCTTGCAGAGACCCTGAGGTCACAGAAAAGCAGAGGTCTCGAAAGCACCAGGACTTTGGGTTCTGGTTTTCCATGTAAAGAATATAAAAATGCTACTTCTCTCTAATAGAAAAAGAGGTGAAGAGATTTCCCAAATCTTTTAGAGAAGACTGAACACAAGGTTCAGTAAAGTGCTGATTCCTCGGTAGGAAACACAGGGGCAGAGTACAGGGAGCCAGGCCTTACAGAAACAGAGACTTCGGGAATGGACATGTCCATGGAACCAGCATGAGACACCTGAACTGCATTTGATGACTCCCTGAAGGCTCACTCTACACAGCTACATGCGTCTAAATGCCCAGGAACCATAGTGTACAATAGTGTCTCCAGAAGATCTATCAGATTCCCAAAGGACACAGAGCAGAAAAATCCCCTCATGTTTCCAGCAGGGAAAGGGGAAAAGCAAACACTTTGGAAAACACTGTTCCTTCCATTCTTCTTATTAAGATATGCCCTAAGAAGGAAGAAGATGACCAGAGACTAATCTGCGGGTGTCCTGTCACATTCTAACTGAACCTGTACAAGGATAAGATACAAGTCCACTCGACTTTAGTATTTTCCCTCAGAGAAGGGAAATACACACTCCAGAGCCTTTGGGCCACTCTGTCCTACCTAGGGGTAAACAAAACCATCCGTGGTAAGTGTGGAGGTGACAGTCCAGAGACCTCTGCTCAGCAGAAGACAGACAGAATCCCAGATAGACAATACTTCTCTTCTCCCGTACATTACACCACCATATACTGAATGCCTATTTACAACAGTTCCATTGACCTAGCACAGAGAATCCAGGTGCTACCATCTGAAATGATACAGAGAACATCAAATCCAGTTTAACAAGGTTGTTGGAATTATTCAGCTGGAGATTTGGAGGTATGAATAATGTGCGATGATATGGAATGACTAGACAGCATACAAGAATTTCTAGACAACATGACCAGAGATGGAAAGTCTAAAACAGGAGCAAAAAGTAATGATTTTGATTGTGTTTTGGTGAAACACAATTCAGTATTTAAAAACCAGCCATCAAGGCAGAAGATGACATGAGACTAAAGAAAAGACACACAATTACAGGGCGGCACACAGTGATATTTATAGGGATTTATAGACAGAAGCACATCTTGGGCATCAGCAAGATACATGAATCTGAAAACACCAACATAAGAGGTTTATATGCTCAGGTAGGCAAAGGTAGACTCTGGCTACCTGGTAGGTACCTGGTCTAGCACAGAAGCTATAAATACAACATGCCAATTAAGAAAAATCAGTGATGGGTACAACTCACTTGGCTGACTATATTTACTTATTTATTTATTTATTTATTTATTTATTGGGGGAGATGAAGGACCCTGTGGAGGTCAGAGGATAACTTGAGGGAGTCAGTTCTATCCACCAGGTGGGCTCTGGGGATCCAACTCAGGTTACTGGGCTTGGCCACAAGCACCCTTAGCCACAATTATTTCTGCTGTTACATGCAGGTGGAGGAGGGCCAGGAGAGCCACTAAGGGAAAGGATGTTTCTCTTGGGTCCTGATGTAATTTACACAGGGGGCCCTATAGGAGGGGAAAGAGGGAGATCTGGTTACTATAAAGCACGTCGAGAGAGGCATTCTTTCTTAATGTTGAGAAAATGATTCCTTTTTTAAAAAGAAGTATACTGCTAAGTGTTCCTATCAAGCAGTTCCATCTTGCCAATCCCAGAAAGCCTGCTTCAATAATTTGTTTGCCCTGTACACTTTGGGATGTGTGTCAGGGTCCCATGGAAAGCTGGATGGCTACCGTTATGTCCAGCTGGATCTGTACAGAAGGACATAATCATCGGCTGAACTCAGGTGAAGAGAGACTCCCTGATATGCCAGTAGGAACTTCAAAAACTCAAAAGTATAAGAACAAAGACTGAAGTGAAAACAAGATACCCAAGGACTATGGGAAAATGACAAAAGTTCAACATATAAAAAGGAAAGATGGGAGAGAAAAAGAAGAAACAGTGGCACAAAAAGACTGAAAATCCCCCAAATTAATGGCACACACCAACTCACATATCTGAGAAACTCAGAGTCCACTAAGTAGGACACCACACACACACACACACACACACACACACACACACACACAGGTATATAAATTTCAACTACAAAAAAATATCAAAAGTAGACAAAATTCGAAAAGACGCCAGAGGAAACTAAGCATCTGCCCTGCTGAACAAAGAATTACAGCAATTTCACCTCATAAATCATATAAATAAGGAAAGAGTGGAGGAGTGTATTTAAAGTATTCAGAAAAATAAGCATCCTGCCAACTTAGACCTCTGTGCCATGAATAAATTTCTTTCAAAAATTAAATAGAAATAAAACTTTCTCACACAAATTGAGTGAATCTGCTGACAGTATACCTGTCTTGTAATTAGTTCTTCAGAGAGACAAAATTATAGAGTCCCCCAAATTAGATTTATTTGAGGAAAAGAAAACCATCAAAGAGAGAATAACCAAAGGCAAAAAAGAAATTGTTATTTTTCTTTTCTTAAGTGATCTAACAAACCAGAGAACAAAACCAGAAGCTAGTTCTTTGAAAAGATCAATAATATTGATAAAGTTCTAGCCAAGTGAATTAAGAGAAAGACATATGTTGCCAATATAAAAAAAATAAAAACAGCGGACATAAGTACAGCGTCCATAGACATGAAAATGCTGTGCACAAGCATGCACTCACACGTTTGCAAGTCTAGATGACGGGAATGCTGTGCACAAGCATACACTCACACGTTTACAAGCCTAGATGATGGGAATGCTGTGCGCAAGCATGCACTCACACATTTGGAAGCTTAGATGAAATGGACCAATTTGCTCAAAATACAATCTGTCAAAATTTGCACATGAACAGACAGATCATCTGAACAGACTGATATCTATTTTAAAAATGCAATCAACCAGTAATACCCTTCAGAAAAACACTAAGTCCAAATGGGTTCATTGATGAATAAGAATATTATAGTAAATATTTCAGGAGGAAATTGTATCACTTCTCCACCCACTTCAGAAAACAAAGCCGAGGAAATTCTATCACTTTGTGATGCTAGAATACCGTAATACCAAATCAAGCACAGACACCACAAGAAAACCAGACACTAATATCTGCCCTGGACATAAATGTAAAAGGTCCTCAGTGATAAATTAGCACCACCAACAGGAAGAATGCAAGGCTGGTTGACATTTGAAAACAAATGGGTGCTCCACATATCAGCCAGCTAAAAACAAAAAGTCACATGATCATATCCATAGATTCAGAAAACACATGACCAAGAACTTACACTCATTTGTGGAAAAATCATTTCTGATCACATTGACAGAGAGGCAATATCTCTCACTGGAGAAATAGATAGTTTATGTTCACAGACAGGAAAACTGTAACGTCAAACTTTCTTTTCCCTCTTTTGGATACCAGGTCTCACTGTGGATGGCCAGGTACTTACTTATTGACTGGCTGGCCCGGAATCACAGGGATCTGCTTGCTTCTGCCTCTGGAGTGCTGGGATGAAATGGTGTGCTTCCACTGCTATACCCAGTCAAAATAAAACTGCTTACAGACTTGGTATATCCATTTAATACCAAAAACTTATCAAGACATTTTTGGGAATACTGACAAGAACCCTGTAAAGTTTATATGAAAAAGGAAAAACTGCACAATATTGACGGGATATAAAAACTAGAGGACTGGGACTGAAGAGATGGCTCAGGATTAAGAGCACTTCCTGCTCTTCCTGAGGACCCACGCTTGGTTCTCAGTCCCCACATGGTAATTAGCATCCATCCTTAACTCCAGTTCCAGTGGATCCAATACTGTCTTCTGGTCTCTGCAGGCACCAGGCACTCCCATGCTGCATCTATACACATCCCGGCAACACACTTATAACATTAAATAAAAATCAATCTTTAAAAAAAATGGAGAATTTATACTACTCAGGATCAAATATGTGAATTTTCAGTCATCAAGACAGTGTAGTACCAATAAAAGGACAACTCAACAACAAATCAGAATCAAAAGGTCAGAAATAAGGACAAGGTGACCAGGTAGGGTACCCACACAGCACTAGTCAGCCTGCTCTGATGAAGGAGCAGAGGCCCTGTCTCACAGACTTACAACAAAGGGTACTGAAACAAGTTGAGAACCACACATGAAAGAAATGTCCCTGGACAGAGACTTTGCACTTTCCACAAAAACTAACTTAAATTGAATGATTAAAATTTGGAGCCCTGAGAAGACCAAGTGCTGGAGAGGGCGTGGGTCACGGGAACTCTCATCCACTGCTGGTGGGAATGCAAGATGGCACAGTCTCTTTGGATGACAGTTTGGCAGTTTCCTTCAAAAACAAACATACCCTTCATATAAGCTGCCAATAGTATTCCTTGGTAATTATGTTAACATTTTAAAAACTTACATGTACACAAACATTTGCACATAGATGTGTATATCACCTTATTCATATCTTAAAAACCTGGAAGCAATCAACATGTTCTTCTGCAGGTGAGTGAATAAACAAGCCTGTGATATGTCTAGACAGCAGAACATTAATCAGAACTAAGAAGAGATGAGCTATCAAGCAGTGAAGAATATAGAGGAAGTCAGAATGTGTATCGCGAGTAGACAATCGAGAAAGCTATGTATCATAGACGCTAGCTATGCGACATTCTAAAAAAAGTCAAAATTATGGAAATAGTAAAAAGATCGGGTTTGGGTAGGTGTTGAGAGTAATGGGAATGACGATGAGATAAGGCACAGAGGATTGATTGACGATGTGTATGCATGTTTATGTACAAGTATGCCCCACCTACACATGAAGAGGTCAGAGGTCAGCTCTCAGGAGTAGACTATGGATTAAATTGGTTCATCAGGCTTAGCAGGCAGTGCCTTTATCCACTGAGCCATCTTGCTGGTGTAGCCCACAGGAATTTTAAAGCAGTGTGTTGCTCGGCATGACAATGTCATGGGGAACACATAACATCACATATTCATTCAAACCCACTGAAGATATAATGCAAAAGTGAACCCAGTGTAATTTTAGGTCTTTGAGTGACTATGGTGTTCGAGCAGGTTCATCACCAGTAACCAATGTGCTCTCTTGTGCGGGATGCTGCTTATACGGGAGGTGGTCCACAGGCAGACACAGGGAAGAGAATAAGAAATCTTTGAAATTTTGCTAAACTGCTATTAAAACAATCTTTTAAAATTAAAATAAACTAGACAGCACAAGGTGGTCTCAGGATGTGTTTTAACATCTTTATTTGTCATGGATCCCATGTGGCAAGTGGGACTCCTCAGCTGTGACTAGTTTGAACTGAGATGTGCTGTCTCAAAATACTACTGATTCCAAAGTGTCACTAAAAATGAAATTAAAATGTACTTTTCATAATTTTGTTAACTATTTGATGAAATAGTATTTGAATATACTGGGAGAAATTTAAAATGTTTCTTTTTTCCTCTTTTTATAAACTTTACTTTTTTCGGTACTTTGAGACAGGGTCTCTCTGCAGCTTCCAGCTCGCTTGGAACTCACTATGTAGACCAGGATGGCCTAGACCTCACAGATTCGCCTGCTGCTGTCTCCTGAGTACTGGGATTAATGCCATGCATACCACACCCAGCTTATGTTTGCCTTTTTAATATTACAAACATTAAAGCAATGTAAGTCCACATCATGCTGTACTATCTCTCTGCTGGACAGTGCTGTTTAAATGTTCTGCCTAACAGGATTCAAAGGTGCAAAGAGAAGCACTGGCATTCTGAGGATGTCGCCATAGGTAGAGGGTTTCAGAGAGTGAGGCAAGGAGCAGAGGAAGCAGCATCACTGAACCACAAGCAATCATACTTTTGGGAAGTCGCGGTGAGGAAAAAAAGCCTGAGAAGAGCAGCTGTGCATGCAGATACACGTGTAAAGCAAATTCCACAGTAAGAAGAGAGATGCTCTGCAGTCACATGTGTGATGGGACTAGAGACCAAGTGGACAGAGTCTGCCCATTAGAGAACATTGCTGAGGAGGAACTATACTCATTATTTCACATAAAGAAGAAGGACCTGTAGTCCGAGGCTACAGCTCATGTCATAAGTTGCTCACAGTATAAACGTAAGGACCTCAGTTTGATCTCCAGGATCCATGTATAAAAAGCTGGGTGTGGGGTTGTCTGTTTATTCTTCAAACACTAGGGAGGCAGAGACAGTGGCTCCCTGGAGCCTCTGGCCAGACAGACCAGCCAAATTGGAAGTGTTCAGGCCAAGACTCTCTCAAAAACCCTGTCTCAAATACTGAGGTGGTCAGCACCCAAGGAACAACACCAGAAGTTGACCTCTGGCCTCCATACACAAACTTTCATATTTGTATACATGCACCCACACCACACTCTACACACACACACACACACACACACACACACGCGGCTGAAGACAAGACAGCACAGGGACCTACCCATCATTTTCCTGTGAAATGCTGCATCTTCATATGAGTGCAAAAGTGTTGGGAAAAGGGAAAGCAAAATTCAAGGAAGATGCCTAAGCAAACATAAACGCTGTAAGTAGTGATTACAGTTTTGACCTTAGTCCATTGTTGATGGTCAGGATAATGTCATATTCAGAGCTGAGAGACTACGGAAGAGAAGCTGTACATTGCCTCCAACACTGCAGCTACCAGTAAGAAGCTTCTTAGATAAAGCCTGTGTAACATTCCAAAATGGACTGTCTCCTTACAGGGAGCTCTAGGAAATGGTAGAATCATTGAAGGTAACTCCATCATTAATAGTCATTGCCATGAGCCGCCTCCTGCACCTTCTGCTGCTAGAGGCATTTGGTTCACTTCATGCAGAAACAGGATAAAATCCACCACAGAGATTTTTCCATAGACAAGGAAGAGATATGAACAGCCTGGGGTACTTCGTGACTTTTGTTAACTGCTGTGTGAAAGAAAACGCTATATATAGATTTTTTTTTCATTCCCGTTTCTGTAATTTATAATGAGACCCAAAGTAACATAAAAAGATTCACATTTTCAAATCCCCCCGCAAAACCCTTTTAATTTGTAAAAGAAATGGAAATGCATTTCTTTAACTTCAGGTTAAATATCACTATCCTGATCTGCAAGACAGCCTGATTCTGGAATAAAATATATGCAAAAATCTTACCAATCCGTCTTGGCTGATTTACCATCAGCGTTCTACCATGAGCCTCTGTTTGCTCCAAAGTAGATTATATTCAAGAATCAGAAGGTGAAAACACCAAAAGAGTAAGGATATTGAAATGACGGTTGCCTGTCTGAGACGATGATTACGCGAATAAACTCCTGGGTCCACGCAATGATGTTAGCTCTTACACTGGCTGTCAGATGGAGCACAGGAGTGACTAAGTATCACTTTAGCACCTCTACAGAATAGGAGAGGACACATTATACAAAGTCCAAAGCCCAACCCAAAAGATTAAATCACTACATGACAAGAAAACAAAAGTCAAGTTCTGTGAGTTATTTCTTCCCATATTCTACTGGAGCAGGCAGAGGCAGGACATGGAGATTGCTAATAATGGGGAAGAATCACTGAAATTCCAAAGTTGAGCCCTGAGACACTCCGCAGACGTACAGGTCTGCACTGTATTGTTACCCCTTTCATCATTTTAGTGACCGACACTAACTAAGCAAGAAGCCCTGTGCTCAACTTTGCCCATAACCCACTGAAAAGACACTTCAGTAATTTTTTTTTAAAGAAACGTTGACAACAGATAAACTTACAGTTATATACCTGTCTTCAAATTCTACAAATTAAACATGTATCTGTCTTTCTTTTGATCTGAGTGCTCCAGTCAGTGATGCTATTTAGTGGGATGTATGTGGGCTTTAGATCATCATGGATAATATTTGGAAAATATTGCTTATTATAATAATGGAGGAAGACATATGAAAGAGAACATTTGTGCACAGTAGATCTTCCCAAGGATATTATCATGACTGGGCTGGGGAGATGGCTTATGGATAAAGTACTAGCCATAAAGCATGAGGAGCTGAGTCTGATCCCCAGCATCCATGATATAAAAGGCAGGTATGGCAATGCTCATGTACTCTCAGCACTGGGGTAGAGGCAGAGAGAGCAGGATCCCTTGGACTTCTGGCCAGCCAGTCTTGCTCAATCAGCAAACCCCTAATTTAGTGAGAGACCTTATCTCAAAAACAAAGGTGGTGAAAAGATCAAGGAAGACATTCTGATGTCAACCTCTGGTCTCCATGTGCACTCAGCATGCGAACACCCTCACCTGCATGCACAACTGTTAGCACTTTTTAAGTTAAAAACACAAGCAATACTTGTATGTGTTTAGATCATTATTTTTGCCCCCTACAGGAGCCCTTCTTGTAACTTCCTTCAAAATAACCTACAAATTGAGTAATCTCAGAGACAAGTGAAAAAGAATAGTGGCCAATTTCAAATAAGTAACGATTCTAGTAAAATAAGTCTCATCTGTTCACCAGGCAGACAATGACTTGATAACAATCTAGACTGGAAATTTAGCATTCTTCCTATCACCAGCTTCCACAGTCCTGTCTCTCCCCAGACTTGTTCTGTACCACACTCCTCACAACCCTGTTCCTCTCTCTCACTCCACCATAGCCCAGTCCCTCCCTACACCTGTAACTGACTGCCTTTCTCCCACATACACAGTCATAACCAGGACGAGGTGTGTGATCTTAAAATGCAAGTTGAGTTTGCAACTCTTGCATTGCTAAATTGAGATTGTATACCTGAATTTGTTAGATCAAAGCAAACATCTGCCCCAGGAAAATCACACACTTCATCTATCTTTCCCACTTGGCACAAACTTGAACAGAAGTGTGCATAAGGATCCTTCTCATGTGACACATGCCAGAAATTTTAAATTCATAGTGAAGGGACTGGAAATGAGTATAAAAATGAACCATATTCCATTTTCTTGGGAGGGATACTGGTGAGAAACATGACTATATTCCCTTGGGAATTATGTACTTTGTCAAATAATTGCATCTTTTAAAGAAAATGTCAACCCTGAAGTCATGCTGGGGACAACCTGAGTCTTATGATTAAAAGATGCAGAAGGATCTGGCAGCTGTGTATTTTAACCTTGGTCACTCCATATAATGCCAAGTCAATAAATGACAGCCGGGAACAAAACAATGTTTAAATGTGTTCATTGTGAAACTTTTCAGTGATTATAGTAAATAAAATTGTCTAATTTCAGTTCCTATCCAGAATAGTTCCTATCAGTGGAAGGGAGAAGAGTTTAACTTCCCCAAGAACAGAGAATAATGACAAACTGAATGCAATACTCCCTTGGTGGCCACTTTTTTTGTTGTTATTCTTTAAGGAAAAAAAAAATCATACAGCAGAGAGATATTCATAGAGTAAGACCAGTACATAAACATTGAAAGGTAGTTCTGTTGGTCTCTCTTTTTTTTTTATTAAAATCTCCCTGAAGTGTATATACTGTGGCAAGATATAAACCTAATTATCTTTAAAAATAGCCACATCAGAATTTGATGCATTTTGGCAGGTAACAACCATCAGATATCAAATATCCAAAACCTTATCAGAACTTTTCTCCTTTCCTAAGTTTCTTGATTACATTGGTAAACACAATGAGCTTCCACAAGACAAGCCTGTCTTCATATGCAGATCTCTTTATGCAATGGTTATAAACTGTCTTGGAGATGACAGTTTTAAATGGAGAAGCATAATTAGTACATTGGTTACTTTGCAAGTACCAGCCAGCTATTGTATCTTACTTGGAAAAAATGAAAAAATATTTTGGAGATGAAAGGAAGATCTTGACAAAAACAATTAGCATTCCTATTTGTCCCTTTCTGTATCCCCTCTTACTTAGTTTATCATGTATGAAACAGCTGGTCTTAAATAAACACTGTTCATAGCCATGGCCACCAAATTCCTGCTTTACAGTCAAAACTATGATCACTTACCTTCAAAGATTTGTAGACCTATCAATTTCATGCATAGATTATGGAAATATCTTCTAGAATTGAACTAAACAATTCCATATTAATTTTTCTTAGTTCTGGACTTAAAAAGAGCTTTCCAGAAAAAGTTCAGAAGAAAACTTGATGGTTCCACCAACAGCCATCTCTCAGCATGTCAAGTCCTTTTTTACATGGTTGCCCTTGGCTCCTAGCAATCAATCAATCAATCACTAGACTAATTCTATAAGTTATTCTTTTCCCAAGTTATAGCATACCTTTGCAGCTAATCAGTTTCTTTGATTTTAAAATGTGCTGTAACAGCTCAAAACAAGTTAACACGTATTGGTAGACAGCATTATTTTAGGAGTTTATTATATGATTATCTCACTGATTTTCACAACAGATCAGTATGCTACATACTATGATGAGCCGGATTATACCAGTGAGGAAGTGTTAGTACGGAGAATGTGTTAATACCTGGATGAGATGTATACACAAGCTGTTCAGTGCAAGAGCTGGTATTCTTCAAGACGACAACACTGCCACCGACCAAATAGAATACATTCATATGAAAGGGTCTTGTCAAAACCCCACTTATTTTGTGAAACTGAAGATCTATCTTCTTACATTCAGGTTAGGAGTTACATGACTTCTGAAAGTGGCATTTGGAAAGTGTGAGTGAGTGTGCAGAAAACGATAGCTATTCTCCTCTGCAGGGTGGGACTAGTATTAATCCTTATTTTTATTTGTTTGCATAACATATGCTATGTAAACCATATTTTCTGTTTCTTCACAATGAATATGCCACTTGTATAATTAAAACAGTAAAATAGGAAAGAATTCATGCAGAGTCCCCTAATAACAGAGCCAGAAGATGAGTTACCTCTAAACATCAACTCTCTTCTAAATGAAGTCTCTTTCACCTATTTCATTTGCATAGCACTTAGCCATTTGAAGGAATCTGGAAATGTTGTCTCGGTACTCTTGCATAAGAACTCACAATTCAGTTTATTGTCCAGTGTAATGCAGAGAAGAGAGGAAGACCGATGGAAAGTGCCAGCATGTTGGGTATTGGGTAGTGTCTATTGGCCAGAACTGATGACATCTGGATGGGGAGGACTTCTTACAGTGAGGCACTCATTGAACTGCCTTGGTGACAATTCCTCTGCTCCAAAATCTAGACCAGCCAAATGTCACAGAAAGCCAGAGGCCAAATACAGTGCTTCCTCAGAGCAGAATAATTCTCATGATGATGACAACAAAATTGGAAATACAGGACCATCCTTCACTAACATGCTCTTCATGAGCAAAAGAATTTTTAAAAAACTTCCTTTAATGTATACTACTTACTTGGCTATAGTGTGAGTCTGCAAATAACTCGGACAGAAGAAAGCAAGTGGGCTGAATTGTACTATCCTCATATTCTCTTAGGGGAATCTGGTAGTCAAGGGGAGGCAGGATCTCCCTCACTTTTCCCAGATAATGCTACTCGGGTGCAGTTACCAGTGGAATGACATCAACTTCTTGACAGGTGGCATTGGGCACTTGAAGGAGGGGCGGCCAAGCAGCTGAAACTACACTGCTCCACAGATATTTCTATTCCTTCTATACCAGTTGTTTCATGGGCCACATATAGCGCCAATTACCTAGCAATGCCATATGAATCCCTCTACTCTCTGGTTATCAGCCCTACACTCTAAAGCAGTTGACCAAATTTCACAGCGTGTAATAATTGTGTGCTCTCTAGGCTATACTTTTAGAGAATTTAATTCTGTTTTATGGAGAGTAGCCTTTGAATTAACATTTGAAATAAGGAAATCAGGTGATTCTTGTAAGATGTGACTAAAGAGAACCCCCCTGCCCAGCAGTTCCAGGACTCAGAGGACTGACAGACACTTTAGGGACTCCAACCAAACTTCAAGAATTCACAAGCATCTGTGAAAAGGGACTGCAGCCCCTTAACACCACTAAGAAAAGCTTCCCAACATCAATTATAGGTTGGTTTTTGTTAATTACCTTCCCTTTTGTTTCAAAACCCTACTAGGCAGCTAGATGTTGCTAGCTTCTCCACTCCCGAGCTGGAAGGCTAGCCCTGTGCCCTTAATAAATGTCCTATTAATTCCCAAGCTGGAGTCTCTCTCCTTTGGTTCTGCTGGGCCTCACTCCAAAGCAGACCCGACCCTAAACTTTACAATTCTGTCTAGTCTTCATGTCAGATAAATATGGAAAACAAGTGCTAGAGTAACAGCACTTAGCAGGCATATTTGTTCCCATACTAAATTCTCATCTAAGTGTGAATAGATATAGCCAGGATGAGTCTTTCAACCTTGATTTGTCAATAATTCATCAGGTCACAATATTGCTGTTGAATGTGTTTGGGTGATTGCTAACTTGGCAGGACTTACAGACAGATTTCCTGCCATATTTCCCATCACCAGGTCACTCTGAGTCATCAATAATATTCTCAAGGGTGATGAGTGTGAAGTCATTGTTCCCATGAGGATACTATCTGCACTGTCAACTCAAATACAGTCAAGGAAAGAAAATCAGCATTCATCTTCAGATTAAGACAGTACAGATTAAGAGTTAATGACTGGTGAAAGGAAATCTTAAGTTATATAGAAATATTTGAACATGAAATTTAAATTATGGATTTAATTATGGATCATATAATGTAAATAATCTGGACAAGACCTGGAGCACTTTTGAAAAAAGAAAGCAGTGTGTTAGTCAGCTTTCTGTCTGTTTGTTTTATCTGTTTGTGTGTGTCTGTCATTTTTCATGGAGGAATATGTGCCTTTATATTGAACTGAACAGTCTAGATATATCACGATCAGTTTGAGCCAAAAACAAGGATAAACACTAAGCAATCCTAAGACTCTTAACAGAAACTTACATCCACAAAATGCCCAGAGGTCTACCTTGGACTATGATTAAGACAACATGAAGATCTCTTTCCAGAGACAGACTGATTTACACACAGTGGTACAAGGCTGAGCTGCAAACACCATAACTAGTCACTGCCTCAGGCAGAGTAAGGAATAGGCAATGGATCATGCATCCACAAAGTTAACTATGTATTCTGACCAGGCAGAGAGTGATGCAGGGGTTATCAGCAGATGTAGGTGGCATTCGGCCATTTTGACATTGGGGAGGTGGCACAAACCTAATGTGCACTCTCAGGGGCAAGCAGTTCAGGGTGTCAGTACGGGGCAAGCAGTTCAGGGTGTCCTTTCTGGAATGGAGGGAGCAGTGTCATCATGAGTATTGGAGGTAAACTCATGTCCTGACTTCCAGCATTCCCAGAGTAAGGCTTACACTGGGCCAGCACATCCTCCAAGTATTCACTCAATACATGTTCATGTGTGTCCTGAGTAAGTAAATCAACAGAGAAAATTCTGCTTTTAGGAAGTATAGGATTTAAAAGAGATGAGAGGAAAAGGCAAAGGAATAAAAACCCGAGAAAAGCAAAGCAAGGCAAAGGTGGAGTCGGGAGCATAATCTCATGAAGAGCCTCCCTGCGAAGGGGAACTTCCGCAGTAGAGACAAAGTAAGGAATCAAACCTCATGAAAATCATGATAACGATCTTTCTTGAAACTGGGACAGCAAGTAGAAAGGTCATGGACATCACAATGGCAGATAGGTCTGGGCACCTGCCATGAAAACAGAATCTGAGAGAAGAGAAGGGTGTTTCCCACAATTCTGTGAAGTTAGCTGTTGCTCTGAACCTCTGGAGAGCAAGACTAAGGTGAAGTTTGCTTTGTGTGTATTTTAGGGATGAATGCCAAGTGTAATTTTGTTGTGTCTTGCCTCTTTCTCCAAGAAAGGGCCATGGCTCATAAGTATATGAAGAAAGAATATGAAGGATGTGTTTTTGGTCTATGCTGATCAAAGTTTAGGCAGAGGACTCACCCAATTTGTGGACTGGGAGCCCTGCCTCCTTGCAAGAAACGCTTCTGGTAAGCTGACCATGCTTATACAGAAGTTTTCTGACTACTGTGACTAGTTACTAGGTATTCAATGGCTCAACACGGCACAGATACCTCATGCACAGAAGTCTGACTAGGATGTCTCCAGTCTACAGGCAAGCTCCATTAGGAGAATGTGTTTCTTCTTGTGTGCTCTGGGTAGAACCTCTCTTTGCCTTTTTTCCCTGTCTGGAGGCCAGCTGACCTTCCTTGTTTAGTAGCCCTTGCCTTACATCTTTGGAGCTCTCAGAGGCCGAACTGAGTTGTTCTCACCCCAGTACCCTGACCTTGCTCAGCAGTCACATCTTCTTTGACTCAACTCTTGCTTTTGATTCCCTCTTTGATTTTTAAGGACCTTTCTGATCACATCAGACTCAACCACTAATGTGGTAAGTCTCAATTTAATCCCTGTTGCCATGTCACCTTTAGGGTGGAGACATTTACTGATTCTGAAAATTATGAGGTGGGCGCACTGGGGGCCCTCACTACAACTGCTATGCTTTATTTCTCTCTTTTTCTTTTTCTGTTTTAAAGTTTCTATCAGTCACTAGAAAACTGGCAAGAGACACAGGCAAAATCAGAACAGGAACCATTTTCTGGAGTAATATTACCCCAGAAGGCTAACATATGACTATTAGAGTATAAAAAACAAAATGAATAAACAAGGTGAGGCCAGCCTCCTTAGCATAGTCTACTCATGTGGAAATTAGAAGAAATTAATTATTCACTCTGAGCCTTGGGTTCTCCACATCCGTCCTTCAGGGTTGCATGAGAAGTTAAGACATTCCAGGCATGAACTGGACCTTTGTTATTGCTATTGTGATCTGGTTCTTGTGACATCATCAATAGCCTTTTATTCACACATGTTCAATTCCTTTAATCTAGTTTTACAGTGAACACTTAGCTTTAGAAATATTTTCAGTATAAACTATCCTTCCATGTAGCTTATGTCTCTTTTTGGTGTCTCGAACTCTCAATGCAAATTACATTCATCCAGAGACCAAATAAGAATGCTATGGACAAACCCTGAAGCTATTTTTAAGAGAACTGTTCTATGGTGACTGTCTTTTTTTCTTCCTTCCTACAGCTGTTGCTGAGAGGGACAGTCATCCAGCAGACAGCAGCAGCTAGGAGCTCAAATGAGGTAAGCAGCAATATTCAAATCCAGGCTGCCCTCAGAGCAATGGTCCATCTGCCTGCTGCCCTTTAGAGCCATCTGTCTCCATAGAGACAACCTCAGTGGGAGGAAGAGCAACAGTCACCTGTTGTGTCTCCTGCTCTGTGGCTGATAAGTTTTGAGTTGCTCAAGCTAAACCTCTGGTACAGTTCCCCCACGTCAGATAACTAGGCTCTCTAAGATCTGACACACTAGAGCATTTGGGTGCCATGGACCCAGGAGCCTCTGATCCTTCTAAGTCCAAGCGTGACGCATGGGTGCATTTGGGTTGGCGGAGGTCTGGCTGAAGCTGTTTACATCAGTTTATTTCTCTCTAACTTCTGCTGGAAGAAGTCAGAGTATTCCATGTGTCCCTTAGTGGTCACCAGTCCAAGCATTCAGTGAGGGGCAAGTAAGTGAAAGCCAGTAAAGAATGGCTTGTCCAAAGACAAGAATGAGCATGTTGTTTTGGTGGATTCCTCATTCTCTTATCTTCCCCCAAAGCCTAGGCTGCTTGTCCTTGAATCTCAAAATATAATATATTTGTTGCAAGGATGAAGGAGATGTTCTCTTTCATCTAAATATTAAACATTCCTTGCTTGAAGAAGGAACTGAAGTTAACAAAATACAGTGGCCTGTATAGGTGGTTTAGGGCAATGGCAAAGACAGTCATGGAACAGGTACTGACCTTGGGCCTGCATTACATCAACAAACTATGTTAGGCTTAGCCTGGCATTTGAGGATTCCATAGAGGTAGCCGGGTGCCAGAAGGAAAACTTGGTTAGTGTCTAGGGTGTGTATGGGATAAATGTACTTAGTCTTTGCAACCTAAAAATGGATCAACAATTTTTATCATCCCAAACTTTTGGTTATAATAGATTAATAAAAACTTACTAGTGCCAGAAGGAAGCCTTGAAGGAAATAAACACATTTTATGCATGTATGAAATGCTCCAAAACATAAAACAGGAGAAAACATGATGAAAATCATCAGCTTGAGAAAAGATTTGCTTGTTTGAAATGGAAAAGTCAAACCCGCTGTTCTGTTAAAGCAGCATCAAAGTGTGTCAAGACAGAACAAAGGATTGCAGGATACAAGCCCGTGCGCACTCCAATGGCGGGATCACGCTGTATTCCTTCTCTTTATCCTAGTTTGTTATCATTCCTTTCTGCACAGCCCTCAAGATTCAACACTGTGCAGTACACATAGCAAGCACTCTATAAATGCTTTAACTTGACTACATTCCTCTGAACCTGCCTAAAATAGGCAAATCTCTCAATTTTCTTTTCTCGTGATTTTTCAAGTGCCCCAGCTTCATTTGGCATTATGGATAATTCGAGAGCAATCAGCCAAGAAGGAGATACCCTGAAGACTGGAGAACAGGCATTAGAAACCCTTGCCCAAGAACATTTTCCACCTGCGTAGCTGGCAAGCACTGTCTCAGAACCACCAGGCTGGGCAGGTCATAGCTGCTCCCCTTGATCCGAGGATCCCATTGATCTCCACATTTACTCAGAATTCTCAAATCTTCCCCAGCACCTGACTAATAGCTAAATCCAGAATAAACATATGCAAATCTCTTAATGTGTACAACCACGGCCATCCGCTGAGGAGACTGACTGCTAAGAGTTTCTTAGAGAAGTGGTAGAATTGTCTTTAATAATTCTCCATGCTTAGTCTACAGTATTTTAGGTACCTGTAATTTTTCATCAATAATCTACAGAGCTGTATTATTTGGGGAGTGGGATTCTGGTAAATGGTAGCTGTGAAGAGGCAAATGTGATGGATGTAATTTATTCAAGTGTATTTAATAGATCCCACCCAGGGTAGTTTGTCATCAACAACAACAATACAAACATTTTGATTTATGTTGGGCTCATTAATTATTTCCTTACTCGTTCCTATTTTGGAAAAACTCCATGTGTGCTATATTTGCTTTTTAATTTTTCATCTTCATGTGCCTGAAAGACCTCCCGGGGTCTCAACTGGACCAACTGTTGTTTACTGGCCAGTGCAGATGGGCTTTCTTCCTCCGCCAAAGGTAAATATCCAAAAGGGATCCAAAAGTAAGCTGAATGAAAATTTGGATGAGCATCATTAGGTCTCTAATTTGAGTAAAAAGTCTTCAAAGGTTATATACTATGAGAGAGATTTGGCTTATTCTGTAAACCGGACCCTGCAGAATAACTGAGGTTCTTCCAAGCCGCCTGGGCTATATCCCAAACTGGTTATTTGGAGTGGATCAGCATAGGGAGATGAAGTGATGGGATAGGAAGCCAGTGTATCTGGCCTATAAGGACCCATGTGGCTGGCCTGATCCCCAAATTCACCTGACATTCTAGTCTCTGTTTATACTGTCCACACACCTGGGCTCTTCTCAGAACACCATTCCTCTCTTATCTTTTCTATGAGTCTGCCTGCCATGGCTTTGAACACGTCATAATCTTACTGCTGCTCTTATGTAAAGACAGGAATAATAACATGACACCATGGATATGCGGTAAGGCATAAAGAGATATTGTAGGGACAGTGGCACAATGTCTGAAATGCAGACATTAATGCACATTATACATTAATAATGTACATTAATGTCATATTATTATCATTACTATTCCACTTTGCAGGCAGGCAGAAAGGAACAGCACAACACTAAGGCAGTGAGGACAAAAGCAGAGCCAGGAGTGCTGGCTACAAAACCAGCTACAAACTCTTGTGGCAAGAAAAAGGATCAGGCCTGGAAACATCCCTGAACATTCGCCAGCCCTTCAGCATGTGGAAAGCAATGTGAAAGTGGAGCTGATGGAGCATTCCACTGACATCACCGGCCCTTCACTGCGGCCCATGGCAACAAGTCTATTTGGAGAGCTTTGGGCTAAATGTTCCTCCCAGTGACTCCAATTCAGTTCTTTAGTCACACCGCTGGGAACGCCAGAATCCATTCTTTTCATATCAAACAGTTGTTTCCTGTAGGTAGACACATGCTGCAAGCTGTCCTACATGCTTTTGGTATTTTTAATCTCCCCTTTATTGATGTTTAGAATAAAGGTATACATTCCCAGAGAGAAGAAAAACCAAACAAAAAGTGTTTCTCTCTCTCTCTTTATATATATATATATATATATATATATATATATATATATATATATATATATATTAAGCTAAGCTTTAAAAGTTAAAAGTAAGTTTCAGGAAAACACACTCAAGGACTCCAGGAACCTAGGCACCAGGACAGGTACTGCAAGTTTCTCCCCCAGGAAGGTCTGTCCATATTTGGTCTCTTGTCCCACCCTAGGACAGACCCTCTCATCCCATCTTATTCCTCCTGGCAATGGTTTACTCATTAACTTCTCCTTTTAAAAGTGATCCAGTAGACCAATCCAATCATGTTGCTTCACCCATACAGAACTGTTAGTCTTTAGCAAAAAATTCAAAGTTCTTATCCCGAGTTTCAGGAAGCAGCAGGTTTTGACACTTGGAATTCATCCCACACCTCACTGTCTCTGACTCCAGCCTCATAGGGATTCACCTGCTGTTTTTGAAGCTTGCAGCCTCTCTCATTCTCCATTTGTTCCCCCTTTCTTCCCATACTTTGGGCACTTATCTCCAACATCATCCAATAGAAGCCCACCTGTCACCCACGGAAAGGGAAAATAGCCTTTACCCGACAGCCCTCATTCCCCGCCTCCCGTGTTCATTTCTTTAGAAGATGTATCACAATGGCTACTCATATGTTTTTATCTGTTTAGAAATAACCATAGTTATTTCTGAGAAGGGACCTATGAATCACTATTGTGTCTCCAGCACCTAGGCCAATGCCTCAAATATGGTAGACAGGGATTCAGCATTTAGTGACTAAATAAACTAATTCTTCAACACTTTTCCATTTTATCTAAAACAGCATGACATTTTATGACTGTGCTTTGAATCCTTTGTGAACACGACTGAGGATGTGAATTGGATCCCAGAGGTCACTCTGGAATGGGACAAAGTCACAAATCATATTGAAAGGACAGAGAGTCATTGATTAGATTTCTATCACCTGAGGACAGCAGTGTAAAAAGAGCTTCGAGAATCATGTGCAGGAAATAAAACTGAAGGATACGAGCTCTTTGTATCTGAAATATCTGCTTCATAAAGCAATTGAAAAATGACAAAAATGTCTTGTACTCTTATGGCCTAAATATTTCCAACACAAACATATAATTTTAAACATGTTATTTGTTCCTTTTCCAAGAGCCTGCCTCGGCATTCTGCTGCACATCACTAAGGGTAATCTCTTCACCGAGCTGGCTGGCAACAGGAACTCCTCGAGTTTTGTGCACACTTGAACAAAACAAAATACCTCCTTTCTGATGATTCATTTTGAATGTGGAAACTCTCAAAATGGACTTGAGAATTGTTTGGGGGAAGAAGGAGAGGACTGTGTTGTAATTGCAGACATTTTCTTTTCTTTTCATAGACAAAAACGTAAAGATGACTTTTAGATTCCATTTGCTTCTCTCCTTTCCTACTCAGCCACATGCCTGCCAATTCTCCTTACTGAACAGTGAGCTTTAAAGGGATGCAGGTGTTAAAGTACATTCATATGGAAAATATTCCTCAAATACAGTCTTAAATGACACTTGGTGGTCGACTGTGTGAATATTTATGGCAGAGTTAGCTCATCCGTTACAGGAAAGAATATTTTCCCTCTGTCATCTCAGATCGTGATTAAAAACCCTCTTGATACGATGTTCTGCCATTCCAAGGGAATCCCCTGCTAAAAGAATAGATCTATATTTTTACAAACTATGTTCAGACACATACATTGTTAGCTAGTTAATATATTCTTTTTTTTGCTTTATTTTCTGTCTCATCCAGATGGGTTTCCATGACTAAGAAAATGGGTGAAGGCGAGATGGTATTCAGGACAGGATCTGTTGCACACATAGCCACAGGCTTTTGTGAATTTAATTTTCAGTGTGTTTCAGGCTAAAGGTGTATCTCTTTGTCATAATGTCATAAAGCATGTATTTAAGGTGCAGAATACAATTGTAAAGCTATTTCTAAAAGTAGCCATACCTTAAGGAGGTAAGTGTAATTGCTATATATGTACATGCATGACATTCTGTGTTTAAAACCCATCATTAGGGGCTAGAGAGATGGCTCAAAAATTAAGAGCACTGACTGCTTTAATGGAGGACCCAAGTTTGAATTCTAGCACCGACATGGTGGCTAACATCCGTCTGTAACTGTATTTCCGGGGGACCTAACGCCCTTTTCTGACCTTAACCGGCACTTCATGACATGAATGTGCTTACATACATGCAGGCAACACACTCATACATATACAATTATAAAAATAAAATATAAGAAAAATCACTGCATGTTCATTACTATAGCTGTTGATTTCAGCTCTTCCTGCAGATAAACACCTACTTAGAAGAGGTGGGGGGTACAGGAATTGAGGTTGAATTTGAAGCCCAGATTCTTATTTAAACTAGAAACTTGATATATGGCTTTCACCTCTAACTGTTTAGAAAAAACACTCGATTAAATCTGAAAATTGACATCTGGGTGATTCAAAAACAGATTTACCCAAGAGAAAACACCACTAGATTCTGACTCCTTGGGCCAGTAGGAGAGCAGAAGGCTTGGTGTGAAAGGAACTGAACACCTTAACTGAAGAATCTTTCAAGGGTGGAGCTAGAAATCCAATGGATCTGTATCAGTTGCCTGAAAGCCTGAACTGTTTCTGCTAAAGTCAGGACAAAGAAGGTCTCCTGGTATTTGATACGGTCCCCAACTAAATGCCTTTAACTACAGAGCCAAACGGACGTTAAATCATATTTTAGCTTTAACTTTATTAAATTTGTACTTTTAACTCTGTGAATAATTCTTTCAGTACACTTCTCATATAATGTTATGGCCTCTAGTAGGTTTTCAGTGCCCACGTTAGTGTGATTCCTAGGAACTGCACCCCTCTGCAAAGAAGCTCTCCTCTACACAGCAGCCTTCTTCCTCTCCTGGAAAGCTAACAGCAGTTGTTAGGTGCAATAAACTCAGCAACTTCTGCCTTGAAAAGGACCAAGCTGTTCATGTCAGTTTGAAGGGGGGAGGCAATGGTTAAAAAAAACAAAGGATAAAAGAGAGCCAGCCAGTGTCCATGTCCCTAGACAAAATTTTCAAAAACGATTTTCTCACACACAGACTCACTTAATACTACTAAGCATATAAAAATTTTAAAGATTTTTAAAAATCATTTTACCTGTAAGATAAATCATCCTGTGCAAATGCCTTCATTTTATAGCCAATGGTGGGATTTCTACACCTCGCACCCAGAGCAGACCTGGCAGTTACTTTGCTTCTCCTGGCTTGCTCAGGCCCCTGTCAGAGACCGCACAGACAAACAAAATATTGCACAAGAGAATTAAACAGTTCAGGTTTTGCTCCACGCTGGGCAGAGAGTAAGAGCTAATCACACTCGAATTCCCAAGATTGCCACTTTCCTTCCCTGTCCTCAACTGCTTACAGTAACTGGGAAGAAACGAATAAAAATGTGCAGTCTCCGCATTCCACCTTCTATAGCCTTCCAGCTCAAGGCCTGGAGAAGGAAGCCTTCTTAGAGTGCAGGGGAATCCTGCAGGAAAAGACCCAGAGGCACTCTGCCAAGAGTGCCTGGGGCTTTCTTTTCTTCTTCTTTTGATGCAAGAAAGAATCATTTCATTATTTACAATAGTTGTCCTTTTTCTACCTCAGGAGAAAGCCAGAAAATGAGGAACAGAGAAACTCTTTTTGTGATCTTCTAAATTTTATGTCTTGGGTTTGAGAGAGATTTAAAAAAAAACTAAAGTATTAGTGTCACAAAGTAGGGGAGGGAAGAGATTCCCACAGCCTTTTCTCTCTTTCTCTTTCTCCAGAAATGTACAGCTGGCTGTTAACTTCTCCTGCACAGAGCTCTGAAAAGCACTTTCAGAGCAGTTCCGATATTTCTTTTCAGGCAGTTCTTAAGAATGTTGGAATGTGAACAGCAAAAATAAGTTGTTTGAACCACTATCCTCACCCTGTGCTTGGCCTGACATTTCTGCTGATGCTGCAGAATAAATACCAACAACACCACAGTAATTTGAAAACCATTTTTTTTTTAAACAAAAAACCCAAAAACCAACAAAGTACATGTTAGGAAAGATTTAATTGAGTCCATTTCTTCACACAGAGAGAAATATAAGACTGGCCATCAGACAAAATCCAACAAATTGAACACACCAAACATTTTAAATACTGAAAACTGGGCAATTCTGCCATAATTGTGCATAACAACTGTACACATTGATATGTTAAGCCAGTTCTCAGCTGACTAGACAAAAGAAAAGGATCATGGATAGCTTCGACCTATTTTTTGGCCATCATCAAAACGCAACTGTTGACCATTAATAAAACATCAGGGTGAAAATCTTATGTGTACATCACTCTTTAGCAAGGTCCCATAACAAGTGATGCTCTCCATGATAAGACTGCCTGGTGTATCTCTTCTGGAAAGATGCAGGGGGCGGCAACTCCAGCCTTGAACCCTGGAATTCAACCACCAGTAACCCAAAGCCCAGGTTATTAAGTTACCAGTCATCACCACAGTAGAGTGGGAACATCAGTCGATTTGATCCTAAATATCAAGGTGCATACTTGTAAGGACAGATAGTCCAGTTAAGAGTTGCTGGGATGCTTGGAGAATAACAAGAAAGTCCAGCAAAGATTGAGAACTTTGAAAATATAGTAAAATGTTCCTTGGGAGTGGAGTGCTTCCTGGAGTTGAAATGAGTCCAGCATCCACAACAACATCGGAAAGAAACAGGCTTCTCAGTATGGAGAAGAACCAAGATGGCCACTGGGCATCTGCTCTGCCTCTGGGACCGACCTGCTGACACTCAACTTTGATCCTATAACTAGAAAACATGAACTAACACATTCTCAAACTAAACATGCTTCCAAGAATCGGGTCATTTGACTCTAACACTGGATTCAGTAATTTCAGACAGAAATAAAGAAAGTCCATTTCCTGAATGAGAAAAAAATATCTGATCAAGAGCACTCAAGAGACAAGTTATACCACCAAAAGAGCAAACAGAAGCAAAGGAAGCCAAGACTGCCCAGCAACACAAAATTGAGGAGCAGATATCTGAACCGGCATACCCGCTCGCTCAGGAAACCACTTAGGAAAAACGGTCATCAAAACTTAGATTGACACATTCTCTACCCAAGGCACTGCTCACCTGTCCTCCTGTTGGTCTGTCTGTGCTACCTTGTGTGGAAATTCCAGATATGCTAGGCCCTGTAACACCAGGTGAGCTCACTGCCCAAGTCTCTGGATCCAGCTCATCAATCTGAAGCTTAACAAGTCTTTTTGAAGATTCTAAATGCAATCATTGTTTTAAAAAACTCATCTGCTTAAAATAAAATGAGAGAGCATTGCCAGGAACTGCTTAAAAGGAAAACAAAACTCATTTGATTTTCTTAAACACTGCCCATCAGCTGCCAAGGAAACTTATTAAGTCTTCGTTTTATGAAGAATCATGACACATGCCCAATACAATTTTATATAGGCAGTGGGCCACAGTCAGACACACTGCTATTCACAGTTACACACTGCTTTCTCTCCCTGTGCCCCGCTGAACACCATGCAGATGGAAGGAGTCACTTCCTTTCAACACTCCCTTAGCTTGTGTCACAGTTCTCTTAACATAGTGGCCTTTCACTCAGTGTTAATATTCAGTCAGTGATCCTGGGAGCAAAGGAATTCACGTGTTCATTTTTATTTCTCTTTTCTAAAAATGACATGAATTATCTATTTCAATGTGTTTTTCCTCCATTGGATAAAAGTGATTTTCTGAGAAACAAAGAATAAAAATGTATGCATATCCATGAGACTTCTTTACAAACATGTCAGCACATTAACTTGATTTTATAAAACCCCAGTCTAAAACCCTATTTATTGTTGTGTATTTTCTGTTGATTGGGAAAGAAGGAATCAGAGAAAGGATATCCAAAGATAGTTGCAGCTTAGATAAAACTCAAACAGAGGAGGCCTATCAGAACATTAAGACATTATCAAGCACTGATGACATGATGATAGTAACAATAACAAAATAGTATGGAATGTATGTGTTCTGGAAGGAGGTATAGATGGAAATTATCAAGTTACAGAGAGTGGAGGGTCATCACAGAGTCATGTACAGTTATAACAAACTTGAAAAATATTTGTAATAAGGTAGAATCAGTGTAAAAGGAAGGCCTCTATCTTCTAGGGGGACACAGGGACAAATGATCCACATAAAGGTATCTGTTTTGGAGAGGAGAGGAAGGGAAAGGCAGAGGCTCAAGGAGGGCTTCTGTCCCATCTCAGATAGTCTCTGTGTGGAGAATCCAGTGTGCAGTTCCATGCCTGAACTTTTGGAGCTGTGGTTTACACAGCTTGGAGATCATGGCAGTGAGAAGTCGAGGTTAGAGACAGAAGAACTGCAGCCCTGGAACCAAGACAGGTTCTTCTCTGTGAACAGCTGTTCTGCAATCTCATTTAGACAAGGAGATTCTTCTACTCTGGAGGCTCTCAGGATTCACTAGGGTAATACATGTTGAGTGATGAAAATGAGCCTTCGGTTTCCACCTTCGATTTGGGGCTTTCTTTTTTCTCTGCCAGCTCTTGTAGCCAAGTTGGATGGTTATGTGGTAGTCCTGGATTCTCCAAATGCCCTCCCTGCAGATCTGAAGCCACTGGGACATCTGGAAGAACGTGAGTATGACTAAATGTCACATTTGCCCAAGCAAAGAAATCTGTAAGACATGGACAGGCATATACTCTGTGTGCTCTCATCAGAAGGACCAATAGAAAGTATTAGTTCATGAATATGGTCATTTGTCTGCATTATCTTAATGTCTCAGTTATTGTCCAGGTACATTAGATAATACTAGCCTGTTTGAAAAGGTATTTACTCTATATTTGAATATATATGTATTTATGTAATTAAATTAATTATGTGGTATAACTGAATATAATTTTTTCCAGTCACATATATGCATGATTTAAATTTATACATATAAACTTTAAAATGTTTCAATTATGAAACAATTTAAACATGTCATCTGCTTATATAGGACAATTCTCCATCTCCTGTTTCTCAGTGTTTCTCTGCCCCTTTCAGATTCCCACAGAACTGGTGGGCGTCACTGCCCTTTGATAATATGGGACTTAAAGTTAAGTGAAACATTCTCATTTTATTTTTATTTAAAAAGAATGTATTGTTTTTGAATAGGGTTACTACTTGGAAGCCAAGGGTGACACAGTGACCCTGGTGGGCTTTGGAATTTCAGCTTTGCTTGAAATCATTTCAGTGATTCTTGCAATTTGTCTTATGTCCCAGTCTTGACTAAAGATATGAATGTGCCCTTGTATCTCACAGACGGAAAGTTTCTGTCAGATCAGCAGTAAGTTGCAGGAGTTTTGCAGAGGCTCTAAGGAGAAAAACATTGCTTCCCCAGGATCACCTATGTTTCGTTCTTTTAGATACTAAATCCGTCTGTTTTACCACAACCTACAGACCTGAAGAGGAACCTGCCTTTTCCAGGCAATGATGTCATCATTCCCAGGATGAAGGTTCAGCAGTAGGGCTCCCCTTCTGTGCCTCAGTTTCCCACAGCACTCCCAGCCTGACCTGGGAGACAGAATCTAGAGCACATGACGCATATAGGCTCCCACATCCCATTTTTTGCTCCCCATCTCTGGTGCTTAACTAAAACACCCTGAATTTTATCTACTGAGGACATATTTTTTTTCGCGTTTGCACAATATCTAAGCTATTAGTGTTTCTTGTTAAATGCCACCATACCCCATTTTATGCTATTCAAGTTTTTGCATAACTGAAAGCAACCAGTTGCTAATTCACTTCTCCAGAAGCAGCAGAGGAAAGTGGGCATCTCCTAAAGGTTCTTCTTGCTTTCCCTGAAGTCACATTTTTCTTTTCACTGGACATCTAATGCCCTGGGTCTTTGCTGTCACATTGTTTCAAAAGAAAAATTAGATTACATTAAGAACCTAAATACTGAAAAACAAATGCTCTGACCAGAATTAAATACACCTTTTGAATCTTCATTTTGGCATCATCTATTGTTGTCTTAAAATAAAACCTCCCTGATATTTGATTTTCACTTAATCTTCGCCTTGGTTCCGGCTTTGGGGTCTCCGTCTTCCTTTAACCTTCCTCCCTTCAACTCTGGGTTGCCCAGCAACTTCAAACAGCTGGATGCCCAAACAGGAAAAGTAAATGGGATTAACTCTGGAGGAAACTAATTGAAGAAAGCATTACTATGGCCCTAATCAGAATTCTTTCAATACCAGTTGATTAAGTTGTACTCTGCCGTCCTAGGTAAGAGTGTGGACTGTGGAGTACGCAAGTGGAGAGACAGCCGCGAACTTGAAGGTGGAATAGTCACAGCAGCAGTGACAGCAGCCACCACGTCCAAAACAGTGCCAGCTCTCTGTTGGTATAAGGGCACAAAGTCGAGTCATGAATCTTCCCTGCAGTACCCTTCTTGTTCATGTATGCATGCATGAGTCTTGCATGCACTGGCTCAGTCACTCACCCATTCAACACATACTTAACGCACCACATTAAGCTATTACAAAAATTCTACAGGCTCATTTTTGAATCAGACTTTGATTTCAACCTGAACTCCATTGCCTTCAAGCTTTTGGATACGGAACTAAGTTTCTTCAACTTTCTGAATCAACCTTGGCAAAATCAGCTGATCAATGTCTACCTTGAGGAGACATTGTGAACATTAAGACTCTTCCTTAAGAGACCAGCAGTGTTCAAAGTGTAGACTAGAACATTCTGGAGCTTTCCATGACTCTTTCAAGTCATCTGCAAAATATTTCTTTTCCAAACGGAGAAGGGAGGTCAGGTTTTAAGTACTTGTCGAATACAACATGCTGCAGCAGACAGAGTGATAGAAGCAGCTGTGGTAGTTCAAATATCTTCTTATAAACAATATTAAAGCAAATTATCCCAAGACAAATATTAAACAAATATACAAATAATTATAAAACAATGCCACTCCTTACAGCAAATATTTTTGTTCTGGAAAGTATATTCCTCATCAAATGTGTTTATATTAATGTGTTTATGTTTGAATGAATATTTCATTTCCTCAGTTTCAATGTTTTTTAAAATTTTATTTCCTTAGTTTCAATGTCTGATATGTTAATTATTGATAGAAACAGTATAAAAGACATTAATATAAAAGTATACTAGGACAAAACATTTGAGAGTCACTTTCTAAATCAATTAATGTAGACCATCTAGCTCTAAGAATGTCTGTCCTCAGTCAAGTTCATGCCAGTGAAGAACCAGATCTCTATAGCCCAGGAGTCACACTTCAGGATTCGGCTTCTAGTATTCTTTACTAGCAGATCAGTGAACTGAGGAGCTGATAACAGAGGTACCACGAAGCACAGCTGGTTCCGTTCAGAATTCTGGAGGCTCAGACATGCCCTCACAGGGGCCACGTTTTGTCAGTCTGTGAAATGGAACCATTTCCATGGGGAGGGTGAGCAGAGCCTGGCCGTTGCTCATTCCTGATCACGCCATCAGGGTGGTCCTTATATTACTGTTCTTTCCTGAAAAGTTCATGCAAAGGGACTGCAAGATGTGAGCAAAAGTTAGAGGCTGTTACAGGAAGAGGATGACTGAAGCCCAAAACAGAGTGGGAGTGAGCAAACGGCAGCAAGGCCCTGGCGACATCCCCCTCGCAATGTGCGGTTCTTCCAGGACTCCGAGGGCCTGGGAGGCATTGGCAGAGACCAGCACCAAGCGAGTGCACTCCTTAGGGTGAGCAGAGATGTCCGTCTGCAGTTCATTCCCTGTCATCCGAACGGTACCTGTGTTACACGCGCAGCAGAAAGTGGGATGGGGCCAGCAAGATGGCTAGGTGGGGAAGGGAAATTTGATCCCTGAAACCCACGTGGTGGAATGAAAGAACTGCTTGCCAGAAGTTGCCTCTGACCGCCACGTGTGTACACATACACGCACACACACTCACTAAAATTTAGGGGAAAAGCGGGGGATAGAAGCCACACACAACATGGGTTTCGAGAGCTCTGATGACTTCAGGGTCTGTCCTGTGTGATACAATCTTACTGTCTCCTTCCTTTTATTCATTTTATAAACACCTGCGTTTTACCACCTTTTTTTTTTTAAATAGTAAGAGCAAAGTAGAAACTCTTTTCCAGTAGAGTAAGAAACAAGATTTGCTACCTGCTCTTTTTTCCTTCTTCCATAAAAGACACAGTCTTTTGTAATCTGTCCTTCCTAAAGATTATACATTCCTCTACCTGGAGACAGATGGGCTTGACAAAAAGGCAGTGGAAGAATGGCAGACAATAGGCGTATCTAAATGATACAGAATAAATAAATAATTCAGTGATGTTAACCTCTCAGCTACCTGCAGAGCAGGTTTTGTATCTCAGAGCAAGCCAGCCAGAGAGAGAATGTGTTTGTCATTTACTGAATACACACATGGCTGCAGCCAAAGGAAGAACTGTTTAAAAGTAAAGTCAACAGGCGAAGAATCACACTCCTCACACTCCAAGTCAGGTGGCTCACCTTGTGCTTCTCCCTGAGGCAGAGTTGGCATGAATTCATTCAGGGCCATTCTATTATTCATGCAAGGAACTGCCCATCACAAATGCAATATGAAAAGGAGGCACACCCCGTGAGAGGCATGAAATATTATCTCTGATAACTGGCAGTTTAATTTCAAGATTTCAGTACTGTTCATTTAAAAATACCTGAAGCAAAGTTATAAAGCCCAGAATGATAAAGCAATCAGTGTTGTTATACTTTAAGAAGCCTTGTCCCATTTCTACTAGAAAATAAAAGAAAACCGGGTTTAAGAAAAGGTATGGAAAATTATGCAAAGCGGCAGACAATGGGGTACCGTGGGAACTGTGCCTTTGAGCTCTCTTCACTCCACAGAACAATTGCTAGGACAGTCTTTGGAACTGCTTTTGGAACACTGCTTTTAAGTGGTTTCTAAATCTAAATCAAATGAGAAGAGACTTCAGAAAAGCTACAGCAGAGTCTGGTTCTAAGTGTGATCTAGACCTGAAGCACAGTCTCTTGTGTCTTCAAAGACTCATCAAATTGCTGACACCAAGAAAGGAACTAGGGAATCGTCCATCCTAATAAACACGGGTGAACCGTTCTGATGCAGGGACCCAGGACCCAGGACCAAAAGTGGAGGTTCATTGTAAATCAGGGAGCTTTCTACCCCTATGACATTTCAATGCTACCTTTTCAAAAGGATATGATGCTAATGGTTCTAAGTGCTAAGTTTCACAATACTGTAGATAGGTCAAGTACACCTTCTGGCAGATGTTCAGTCCCCTTCACATTCTTCTGTCTGTTGAATGATTTTGCATTAGTGAGGACCATGATCCGAAGCCCTGATCTGCGTGTCTTGTGGAAAGAGGTGATCATCCTGCTCACAATGTCAGGCCTCATAGGAGTCTCACCGTCCAGACTTAACAAAAGAGAACCACAGTGGAAACAGCGAGTGGAGACAGTGATAGCAAGAAGCAGCCAAAGCTTCCTCATCCAAACAGAAGTTAAATAGAAGCAGTGGTTCTGGACTCAGGACTTCCCATCTCAGGAAGACGAGTGTCAGAGCCACAGTAGATGCACTGATGGGCCAGGGCTTTAGCACATGCTGCGTATGGATGGCTCACATGTGCCAGCTGTGGTAGAGTGAGGAGATGGGCTGGGTCTGATTAAGTTTGGGGTGGAGAAAGACACCCCCGGAAGCTAAATCTTCTACAGCTGGGCACGTCTAGTATTGCGGGAAAGCAGAAACAACGAATGGAGCCTCAGCCCACCCACTGTTGATGAGGTCTGGCTCTCTTCTTGGGGCCACACAGACCTAAGTGCTCCTCTGGCCACTTCCGGAAGAATGTGGAAGTCATCAAAGAGGGCTTTGAAGACCAAGGAAATGAGAGAAGACAGAAGAATGAAGGGAGACAGATGTGAGCTGTAAGTAAACATCAAAAAGAAACCAGAGAACAATTCTACCAATTAACCAGACTGTACAACCCTCAGCAGCAGCCGGTGGACTCCCATGGTGTGGGCGCCACAGGCAGTTAGATTTAGTAGCTCAGGATGGGATATGTGTGCACAAACAACCACAAACACACATAGCACATAAGATACAAGCATGCCTCCCTCCCGTCACACATGCCACACACACAGAACATATAGATCCAGGTGTCTCCATACACAGGAACACACACACACACACACACACACACACACACACACACACAGCACAGTTCCAGGCATGTCCACACCCAAATATACACACATCACACACAGGTCCAGGCATGTCTAAATTCATGAGCTCACACACACACTTTTTCTTCTGTTGACTATATTCTGTGTGTCTGCCAAACCACCTTGTCCAGGGAGTGACACAGGGCTTAAGAGGAAGGTGGAGGTGGGGTTGGATGTGGGCTGCTGTGGAGGGCTTTCCAGCTCTGAGACTCCAGATGTGGCAGCACTCAGAGCCAGTGAGTTCCAGTGAACAAGAAGAACAGACACCACAAGAGTAAGGAACCAAGGGCTGCTGAGGACAGAGCAAGGCAGTAAGAGACCCATCGTGGGTGATGGTTTGTGGGAGGCAGATGGGCTGGCGGGGAAGGCGCTGAGTCTTGGGGTCATTTTGAAAAAAGAATGATGAGGATAGGGAACAGACAATGCTCTAGCTTCACTTGCGTCAGGACTGACCAGGAAAGCACCCAGCAGAGTCCCACCGTGACAGACTCTTACAGTCAGTCACTTCTTTTCTATGCCACATCCAAGAATGACAGTGGGATAGTCCGTAGTTACATAAAACATTTAAAACATGAGTCTGTACATACACGATGGCCATCCAACAGAAATGTGTCTATTCATTTAAAAAACTCCAATTACTAGTAGGTGTGCTCAAATAATCAGAATGGGAAAATTACTAAAATGTCTATTATCAACACAATGGATAAGTAAGTTCTAATAAAACATAATAAGCACTGTTAACCATTTCCTCACTGCTATGTGATATTCTCTTAAGAAAATAATGCTATATCTCACTATTATGTCAAACAAATGAAGTCTGACACAAAATTTTAAAATTCATATACATAAAGTTCAAAAATAGGTTAAACACTCTTGAGGCTGAGACAGGACTGTAAACTGGATGCCAGACTGAAATACACAGAGAAATCCTGTCTCAAACAAAAACAACAAAATAAACAAACACAGGTAAGAACCACCTCCACCACTAGACATCAGTACAGTGGTTACTCACTGTGTCTGGGGAGGGTTCCTAAGTCAGCAGCATCTGTGTCAATATTAGCACGCATCCTGTTTCCCGTGCACGTAGACATGTGTATGCACACCGATGCTTTCTTTAAAGAGAAGGGCACTAAACACACCTAGCATGATGTAGTGGGATAAACACAGCATGTCTGGCTGGCAGTGCAGTATTACAGTGGAGAAAGGAAAGGGTTCCACCTCAACCAGTGCTCAATTGAGCCAGGGTTCAGTTCCACTCACCTCTACAATCACAGCAAATCCCTGTGTGAGGTATTTTGCTTTTGCAAAACTGGGATAAAGATGCCACAATTACAAGGGTATCAAGAAATTTTAAAGAAATGGCAGATGGTAGGTACTAATGGAGCTGGTCTCACTTTCTCCAGGAGCACACACCCTGCCTGTTTAGGAGATGTGATAAGTGCAATGCCTGGGCCCAATGTGTCTCTCAGTCAAGGAGTATGAAGGCAACTTGGAAGCCGTCTGTGCTCCATGGTCTCTGAAACCCCAAATGTGTTAATGTTCCTCTCACAGGACAGGATAGTTGATGAGACTTGGATGTCAGAAGATTCTATTGTGACTTCCTTTGTCTTGCTCAGACTGTCAACTGCATCCAACACATACAGCCTATTCATTCCAGACAGTCATATCTCCCTTCCCAATAGATTCACCAAATCAACCTGAAAGATATCCCAGGCCTATTTGGACAGCTGCTGCCTGCTAGAAATAAGCACACATAAGAATGATGCCCTCTTCCTAGGCAAGTTCATCTCCTGGAAGAGAGGAACATCTTCTCACGTTCCGATTGACATGAATGAGCCAGAGACACAGTTGAAAATTCTATGAGCACTGCTAGGGAACTGGGGAATCCCAGGCCCAGGAACCAAGACACAGAGTCACAGAGTCGGGGGAGCGGAGGAGGGAGGACAGGGCCGATATTTACCCCCTCCCAAGTCTTGCATAGTTCTTCTGAAACCACAGCCTTCTCCTTCCTAATTTCTCACCTGTTCTTTTCACATATTCCAGGTTCCTTCCTACCTCTTGATTCTTCCCCCGCCCCCCTTCTTAGCACTCTGATACTATTTCTCTTATCAATTCAATTCGTCATTATATGTTCATTGAGCTCATGAATAGAAATGTGCCCTAGAGGAATAGCCAGAGAAATTAAACACACTGTATTTGGCTTATTTTAAATTAATACTATAACAAGTGAACCAAAATTTCATTTCTTTATGTACCAGTCAACAAATCCATATTCTGGCAGGTAGGAAATCCCCTTACCAAAGTCCCCTCTTTTTTTAAAGGCAAGTTTCTTAAAGGGTGGAGGATGGAAGTTTCATAGGACTAACTTCCCCTTTCAAAGCTTCCCTTCTTTTTGACCATCTTAGACAAGCAGGTGGATGTTTTCCTCTTTTATTTTTTAATTGCTTATGTGGATGTGCAAGACAACGTTTTCAATGCAATGCAAGCAAAGCTGCCCACACAAAAATAAAGGGGGCTTTGTGGCCCGCCAGCATGGGCTGCTTCTCAGCCTTCAGGTCCACAGCCCCAGATCTGCAAAGGCTCTGTGACCTTCAGCTTCTCCCTCCCACAGGAGAAGGCCCTCACTATGAGAAACACAGCAGGAGGAACAGCCACCACAAAGACCCCTCCCCCACCACATCTACCTTCTTTTCCTCTACAGGCAATTATTACAGTTTAAGTAACAGTTATACTTTATGAGGATGTAACGATATGGGAAACCGGAGATGACTGAAGCTATTTCACTTAAAGATTTTTGCTATTCAATTAGCTTTCCTTGTTAATACACTCTGATAGCAACTGTGATGAGAAAAAATACCATTCATTAATTTACACCTGAATGACATATAAAAGGTTGCTAAGTGCTTCAGAATAGAACAGGCTTATATTCTGAGGCAGAGGGAGTTATATATTTTCTTGCTAAGAATAGAACTGTGGCTAAAGCCCACAGTAAATGAACAAACAGAAATTACCTGTGTGGATACAGCATCATTCTCAAGACAGACTGCTCACTTAAGGAAGGAGTTTCACTTTCTCCATACTTGTTAGTGTTTGCAAAGGCTTTTACTCAACAGGAGCAGCAAGATTATCGATTTTTTTTTCCTTTCCTAGGTCCTCTTAACATAAGTTAGATACAGGCAAACCCAGCTTATCTCCATATCATTAAGTTGTAGCCTGCAGGTGCTGTCCAGTGGATAGAGGCTTGGGCTTCTGCAGTCCAGCAATTTTTTAAGTATGATAAAAAAGAATTCCCCCTATTCAGACAGGTTAGGTCACTTTTGAGACACTGACACTAGAAACAAAGGTGAAACTAACTTCACATATTCCCCTAAAACTCAGTGAACAGTTGGCTGACTCCACCGTCTTGGGGCCTATGGCACCACAGTACCTTGTGGCAGGGAGCACAGACAGAACTCACAAGGGCTGAGAAGGAAGGACAGATGAGAAGGAAGGCCACATATCCCCTTCAAGGATACACCGTGATGATGTAACTTGCTTCCTAGGTCCCACTACCTTGGGACAGTATCACAGGCTGGGGGACTCAAGCCTTTATAGCCTACAGGTCACCAAAAAACACAGACGGTTCAACTAGAGCAGGATGAAAGCAAGGCTGTCTGCTGCAAGGCTGGCGACCCTAAGACAGTGTGGAATGAGGAAGAGAGAAAGTCACCCAAACTTTTAGCTACTTCAGGTGCAGTCAGGTCTGGTCTGTGAGAGGCTTTTAGGGGTCTAATCAGGGATTCCCTGTGACGATTTCTAGCACAGCACATTTAGGAAGTGTGCAGGGCCGACACCCTGTTGTGCATCTCTCACGTACTCAGGTTCAACATGATGGGATGGACTTTGGTCACACATCAGACAGAGTAACTGCTTCTTAGTTTGGGTTTTTATTGTTTTGTTTCGTCTGTTTGGGATACTGGATCTCACTATATAGCTTTGGCTGGTTTGAAATTTATAAAGATCCACCTGTCTCTGTCTCTGAACTGCTATGATTAAAAGCAGACCAGGTGATCAAACATAATTTTTCTTTGGGATTATTTTTCATCAAATCAATGGTGATTCCAATACCCTCGCCTGGCCTCTGTGGGTATGTACACATGGGTGTATTTACATACATGCAGGCAAAACGCTGAAATTTTCTTTACTTAATTTTTATTTTAATTGCATTTTTGTCATTTTGATAGATTATTTAATGATATATAAGTTTTCTTCTCTATCTGTACCACCATTATTTCTGAATTTAATATATTTTATTGCTATATATTCATAATAAGGACTATAAAATATAATTTGTGTCTCCAAAGGTCCTTCACTGTGGGTGCATCTACTGGAGCCTGGTTAACCTACCAGGAGTCCCATTTGTAAAAGAGACTGTCTCGGCTCCTCCCAGAAGTCATCTGTTGCCACAGTTTCCTTAGTTTGGGTTGAATTTTCTTACCCACTTCCCCACATCTATGTTGGGATTTTATCTTGTTTCAGTTTGCACAAGTTTGACTTGTGCACTGTTGCTATAAGTTTATATCAGTAGCTGATGAGCTGTTTAGAAAGATCTGTTTCCTTGTGGTCATCCACCACCTCTGGTTCTTACAATCTTTCTGCCTATCCCCTCTTCCACAATGATCCCTGAGCCGTGGTGTCCTATTTAGGGATAAGTGCTCTGTAACCTCTTGTTCTCTGTACATTGGCTAGCTGTAGGTTTCTGGATTAATTATCACCTGCTGCATGAGGAAGCTCAACTGTTGTGAATTGAGGAATGTGTGATTAGGAGTCAGTTGAATACAATCACTATTTAGTAGAAAATTATTCCATGCAACCTGTCTAGTCTCAGGTCTCTAAGCCTGTTATCAGTGTCAGCTGTGGGCTCCATCCTGTGCAATAGGCCTTAAATCCAACTAGAGAGTGGTTGGTTACTCCAATACTATGCCACGGCTGGGTCTATCTTGCCATGCCACATGTTATAGTTCAAAGGAGTCACAGCTGGGTCAGACTGATGATTATTTCTTCCTTCTGGTAGCATGCATTGCACCTTCTAGAACTATGAATGGTGGCCTGTGAAGTAGAGGAACTAGAATTGTGGATTTCTGCGAGCTGCCTTGTAGGTGCTGGGAACCTGGGTCTTCTGCAAGAGCAGTCAGTGCTCTTCACCACTGTGCCATATTTTCCGGTCATATTTATTTGTTCATGGTGAACAAATTATCATATATACTCTATTGGGAATATTTTTGATTAATGATTTACCTAAAATTTTGTTTTAATTTTAAATACGCTAAATTCTACTTCTCTGTTCACAGAAACTAGAGTGTGTTATAGGGCGTTTGTTTTGTTTTTAGAAATAAAAAGTTTAAGTTATTTTTCAATGTTGCAGTATTTAAGTGAATTAATTTTTTAAAATACAGATTTCTGCCATGTTTTGTACATTTGGTGTTCTTATAGCTACACTACCCCGGGCTGTTCTAATGTACACATGTGCACATCTCGTCCTTTTGAAGATAGCAGCGACACTTTTCTTGAAGAGGGCTTCTCCAACTTTCTGATGTGGCCCAATTAAGGCAAGGAGACATCCCACTGGAAGGAGCATTAGCTGGTCAGATAACTCTGTTTTCAGCTTCATCTCTGCTTATAACCCTTCCCGATGACTCAAGACACATTTCCAAAACCTAACTCACAAGAATCTCAGTTTGACAACTTTACTGTAAACTGAAAACTATTCAATTTAACTGATATCACACCTATATAATTAATACTACAAATGGGGCTGAAGGTAAAGAAAACAAGTATGCAATTAATGAATATGTTAAAATCATTTAACTTATTGTATATTAACATGAATGAAATGTGTAATAAGATCTGCTTTGCTTTCAAAATATCAAAAAGAAGTTCAGCTCTTTTATCATTCAATTCAACTCAATTTTCAACTGTGAAATTTGTTTTTATTAATAATCTTCTTTGTGACTTTAGTTCTAAACCAGTTTCATTTATGCTTGATTAGATCTGATCTCACATAGTGACAACAGCATGAAGGAGAAAACTCCTAAAAGCACATAAAATGTAAATTGAAAGATTATTTTTTTCATACAAACAATAAGATACACTAGGCATGCACTATTTAAATGAACTGGCTTTTTATAAGAACTAAAGCATAGACAATAAAAGTATAACACAGGTTTGGCATCCCTGACATAGAAGTCTGAATTATCAAAGATTTTGAACTTGGATCTACATGAGCACAGACATGAGGATATAAGTGGAAAGTTCCACAGATGATTACAGTGATGGCTGACAGAAAAAAATGCAGCTACATTAAAAAAATACTGTATCATTTCTTTTAGCCTATGTCCACAAGGTATATACATGACCAAAGCTTAAGTTTAGACCCAGGTCCAAGATCATTATGTATATGCCAATATTCAAAGAAAAGGAAAGAAAGACGAAGGAAGGAAGGAAGGAAGGAAATAAAGAAAGAGAGAAAAGGAAACCAGAAATAAATCCTTAACTCTTGTGATCTTAAGCATCTGAGTAAATGATACATTCTTTAGAGAAGTTCTAAAGATCAAACATAAGATGGATGGGATGTAAAAAATTTCAGACTGAAGCCTACTGCTTACCAGTGAAAGTATATATCTCAAATGTCAAGTGTTTTCACTAAATATATTAATGCAAATTCAGGTTGTATGAATAGCCATGCAGCATTTGAATTAATGGCAAAAAATAAGCTGAATCTGTTCAATTTATTTGGAGCAAAATGAAGTAAAAAATGAAGGAGTGAAAGTCCAAGAGCAGCTAGACTTTAGTGGCGTACAGCCTGGACAATATTTTTTAAAAATGGAGCAGAGAAAGTCACTTCTAACCTCAACATTAACCCACAAAAACACTGCCAAGGAAAGAAGATAAGTCAACAAATCTGGGAACTGTTTACTGATGTTCTATAATGCAGGAATCCCGATATTGAATGGGGTCCTTTGACGTTCTACGTCAAGTCCTGACATTGTGTGGTGTTCTGTGATGAGCGCAGAGTCTTTAAGTGAGAAACACTCAATATTCCAACAGAAATGCTTCCAGTGCATGTTATTTTCATGGATGCACCACAGGAATGAAAAGTATCATGAAAAGTATCACTGGCTGGCTAAGATTTCAGAAAAAGAGCTGAGCCCCTTGTACCACGCACCGCTGGACTTCCCCCTTTCCTACGAGCTCCACACTCTAACATGCACCGTCATCCTACACAGCAAACACACCCAGATCTGCTCTTGAGTTTGCAGAGGGACGGGTAAACGGGAAGAGAGATAAAACAAGGAAATGATCAGTGAGAAAGAATAAGAAGGAGGACCCCACCCCATCAGAAACAAATATGAACTAAAAATCTCAGTCAGGAGTCTTTGTGTTCTGCTACATTTTTAATAATGCTCATATCTAGGTCATACCTCTCTTTTAAGTGACAATCTCAGGCTTCAGTGCTCATGAGCCTCCCTAAGTTGTGTCAACGTACAGAAAGTCTGAGTGGTACTTCTGATGTCCTGTGCAGGAAGACCACAAGGAGGGGTCTCTTTACAGTGAAGCTTCTGTTCCACGATGTCCCAGTGGGGCCTTTCCTTCTACATTCCTAACAAGTTTCAGATTTGAGCACCACACAGTGGGCCAACAAGGTTCTAGACAGAGTGATAACATAAAATTGAAAAAAATTAAAGTAGAAAAGAAAGAGAAATTATGAAAATATTTTTAATAAGAAAAAAGAAACAACAAACAAAGGGAGATAAGAAACCCAACGGCTGAATATTATATTTGGAAAGAAATAACACTCAAGAAATAGCCACAGAATCTAGAAAAGTGTTGTGTGCATCAGAGCCTCATAGGAATTTAACTGAAGTGTAATATTGGCTCAAAAATGACCTGAGTAAACAAGAAAAGAAAAAAAAATGAGTATTAAGAAAAGAGTTTAACATGTCTCTCTAAAGTAAACAGTATATAATGAAATGGTCAGAAAAATCTATTCAGAGGCATATGGGAAAATATATTCAGAAACATATGGGAAATATATTTTGTGTGTGTGTATTTGTGTATGATGTATGCTTATCCATGTGTATGAAGCATGCATGAGCACTTACCTATGAATATATATGTAGTGTGTATGAAAGAAAATTAAAATTAATCGAGGAAGAAAATTAAAATTTATTGAGAAAACTCAGAGCAGCTTATCTGAGAATGTTCCTTTTCAGATGAGGAAACAGAGTATGCTTGTCTAAGAAAATAGCTGTTTGTCTAACCTTTGCTTCTGCTTCTACAAATATGCTTCTTGCCTGGAATCCCAGTCCATGGTTCCACTGAACTACAAGTTACAGACCTCTTGGCATGGCCTCAGTCACACAGACTAGAGACTCCTGTGCCTGGTTCACAGACACAGAGAGGATTTCGAGGCCACCCATGCTGAGTGGGTCTGGAATGATGCTGGATTGTCTATAAATTCTATAAAAAACTGCTGCCTGGGGCTCAGGCTTTTGAGAGAATTCCCCTGGGTCCCTGCCAGCAGGAATTAAAGCTGTGATCTTCTACTCTGTCCCTGGTGCCTTACTTGAAAGTGACAGTTTCTATTACAATCTCTCCAGCCTAGAAGTATTCTCTTAAATGAAGAGAACAAAACGAATAGCTTAAAAGGATGAATAGCTTAAAAGTAATATATATCAATAAAAATAGACACAGATAAAATATATCTCAATAAGTTACTTAATTTCAATAATGAAAAAGTAGTTTGCTAGACACATAAATAAGTTATTTTATAAATAAACAAGTTTTCAATTAGAAAGACAGAACCAATGAAGCTAATCCAATAATCAATCAAACATAAAAATAAATATTGTAATTCTCCATAATATATTTTAATGCTCCAATACAGAAGAACAATACTTATATACAAAAGTATATATAGCAAGAATAATTTAAGTACTCAGTAGTATTTAAGTATGAGAATACAAACAGACATTCTGTATCATGAACTCTCAGAGAGTGCTGTTCGTGAAACAAACACTTCAGTGATGACACGCAGCCAACAGAGGAATGAAGGAAGATGACCAAGTCACCATTGGAGGAAGTCATACCAAAATGACCAGAGCTGGGGCTGAGCTCCCAGCTCAGTGCTGCAGCACTTTCCTAGCATCAGGAAACCCTGAGTACAGTGCCCAGCACTGAAAAGAGTTACTATGGCTGGCTTCATTTTGGTCACGAAACACGGAGGAGCTTTGGGAACCTGTTTCCCAGTGAAACTGGTGAAAATTATTTTAAAACATTTGAAGTCTAGAAATTGTTCGGAGTGCATAGAGAAGTGAGGAAATAATTACTCAAAAAGTCAGCTAAAACTTAGCAAAGCTGGCAAGAATCCGTTGTATTTGAACAAAATCTGCTCCTTCTCTTTGGCAGGACAGATCACCAGGAAAACAATCATCACCTGAGTACAGCTAAGAATATAGGGCAAGCTCTCCCTGCAGTTCCTAGTTAGACAGTGCTCTACTGAAGGGGTGTAAGGGAAGAGGGGATAGAAAGCATATCCGAGCACTTATCATGGGCCAAGGTTGAGTTCTGGGCAGATCTGGGCTAGAAGTATGAATACCCTTACTCTGCCCAGCGACAAATATTGGAAAACTAGATCTACCTCCAGAAAGGTGCTGGAAGGACATTAGGGTTTCCAGAGTCCTCACCGCAGTCCCTGAGAACTTAATTTCATGTTGGTTTATGTAAATCAAGAAGGCTGATGGCTTTTAAACACATCACCAAGGGCTCAGCTTCAAGTGCAAGTTGTCGCTTAACCATACAGTGTTCACAAAAGTCCCACCGCCACATTCAGAAATTCTGCTTTGAAAGAAAAGCAGCCCCGAAACAGTCTGGTCTCCAGAAGAACGGGATTCTCTACCAGCTGTGCAGACTACTCCCAGCTATGGAGGTGAAGGAGTGGCGGTGGAAGGCAGTTGGAGGGACATTAAGAAGTGCATCTGACAAACAAGCAAAACTGTGGGCCAGGCCAACTGTTGCCACAGGAAACAGAAGAAAAAGACAGCTGGGTGAAATCCTCCTGGTGTCAGAGCCAATCTCAAAACTGACTTCAGAAATTTGCTAAAGAGACCAAATCCCACTGAATCCCTTTGTAGAGAATTCATGCTCTGAGGCATTGTGGAAAATAATAGAACGATCATCCAGGAAGTACTGGCGCTTTCAGGAGAACACTGAGGGAAAGACAGTGACAGGGAGCAAGACTAAAACAATGGCCATCCTCCTGCCACAGTAGGCTTCCTTAGACAGGAGCTGTGCCAACAAGGAGCAAGGACAGAGCCTTAAAACTGGGGATGGGATATAAAATTCACTAAAGTAATCCAGCCGTTCATTCATTTAGCAAACAAGCAAAACCAGGAGGGGTTCTGTGCCACACAGGCTTCGAGATACTACACAAAATATTCAGCCTTTTACAAAACATTAGGAGTCATACAGTGTACAACACTTAGACCAAAAAGGTAAAGTAAGAGAAAGTGGCAACAGAAATCGCCTGTGAAAGTAACCATATGCCAGACGTAAGAAGGACTTGAAACTGTCTGTCATAATTGGGTTCAAAGAGCTAAAGGAGCTTTGAATAAGCAAAAGTGTATACAAGCACCCTACCACACCAAAGAGAGAATACTAATAAATGTTAATACATTTATTCATGTGTGTGTGTGTGTGTATGTATGTGCACTTGTGTAAAGGACAGAGACAATAAGGGAAAATCAGTTCTCTGTTTTCACCATGAAGGTCCCTGGATCAAACTCAAGTCCTCAGGCTTCATGTCAAGTGTTTTACCCACTGAACCATCTCACTAGCCCAGAAATCCCTTTAGAGAATCACATGGGCATACCTGAGCTGTAAAGGACAGTAACAACTACAAACCCCGGAGATGACTCAAGAGCTGCAGAGCTCTCAAAGATGGGCATGTGGGTGGGTTTAGAGTGTCAGAACTGGGGGGCGGGGTATGAAACAATGGGGTATTTCAGGTACCCTGCAACAGAAGGCCTAACTTCCCAGCACTTCTTGATGGAAACCTTTAAAGAGAAGCTTCACTCTTCCTTATAATGTACATTTCATTGGCAAATTATTCCAAGCTATTTAAGGTTGTTGAAGGCCAACTCTGGCGGGGAAGGAAGCCTTCACTTATATTCTTCTAAGTCCTGTTTCAGGCTGGCTCCCTGGCTGTGTAACAGGGCGAGGGAGAACATTTAAAACCCCTAACTGCTTAGTTAGGGATATTAAAAACTTGTCCTAGCCAGGTGTGGTGGCTCACAGACTCAGGAGGAGGCTCTTTGTGAGTTCAAGGTCAGTCTAGTCTACAGAGAGAGTTCCAGATCAGTCAGGGCCACACAGTGAGACCCTGTTTCAAAACAAGCACATCAAAAGCCCATACTATGTCCTTAAGAACAGTTAGAAGGTGAGTCATTTCCAACTAATACTACTGCTGTTTATCCCGTATATGAAAGTACTTGAAGTGGAAGAAGTCAAAAGTTCATGACTGGAGAGTATGGAGAGGACATTCCATGTGGGACTCTCTCAGCCAGGAACTCCTGCTGACTGCCTTAGCTTTTCCAGTGGGTTTTCCTAGAAGTCTATAACACCTCTGCCCCCTGGTTTCATAATGTTACCTTTGTTTGTTCTCTCAACAAGACTACCCCAATTGGATGTTGCAGATTCCTCATTTGCTGTCTTGATAGCCACCTGCTACTTGCTGATAACTCATTTACTTTTCTTGCTGTATACTTAATAAACTCACTCATTCAAAACTGAATGCATAGTTATTGCAGATCATTCTCTGGACCATACAGAACAGTCCTGTAGATTAAACAGGAGCCTGCGATAACAACTGTGAGACTGGCACCCAAAGCAGGAGGGATCAATCGGGCCTTTGCTGATAGTAAGTGGTAGGAGATATACCGTCTTTCCCTCCTTGAGAAACTCTCTTCACACCAATCCTAAGAAACAGTTACTAGAGTCAAGCCACCAACAGAAAATGGGGCACTTCCACAACAAGCAGCTTAGTGTGGCTGTAGAGATGACAAGATAGGACCGCCCATCGTCGTGCGTACATGTCTGAGACTTCCCTTCTTCACCATGTGATGGTGGCATTTCTGGGAGGTAAAAGAACTTCCACCTTCACAGGCAATGCAACATGGGACAGTGGGAGTCTAAGTATACCAGATAAACTACAAGAATCTAAAGAGGGCTGCAAACACTCTGAAAACTACAGTGTCATTGGAGCCACAGGCCCCAAATTGTGGCTCTGTGCTTCACTGAAGTAAGGTCAGCATCTGCTAAAATGAAATTTAGCTAAGACCAAACACTTGTAATATAAAAGGTAAAACATCTGAGGGACGACAACAAACTAAACCTGCCAGAAACACAGAGACCCCCTAAAACATCTGAGGGACGACAACAAACTAAACCTGCCAGAAACACAGAGACCCCCAAGTTGAGTGAAAAAGAGACCATCTCTGAGATGAAAAGTTTCTGAATTAACAGGTTTGAAGCACATACCATAAAATGATTTTATCTATAAAATATTCTCTTGGAAAAAGAAAGAAACATTTTATAAAAGGAGTCAAATGGAGGGTGCAGAAATGAAAACCAAGTGTGGTAGTACATGTCTGTACATGGAGCCTGAAGCTGGAGGACTGCTTGAGTCCAGAAGTTTGTGAGCTGTTTGGGCAACACAGTGAGATCCCATCATATAACACGCAGGACGGGCTCAGTAGCACAGTACTGATGGTGGTGGGACTAAGAGCCTATGAAGAGATCAAAATCATTAAGCCAGTTTACCAGACTTGGTCAATATACAGAAAATACTTTGTATAAATCAAAATAAAATTAAAAACCTATCAAGCATAGTGGCACATGCCTTTTATCCCAGCACTCAGGAGGCAGAGGCCAACCTGGTTTATATAGGCCAGTTGAGGTTACGGGAAGACATGTCTCAGAAAAAAAAAAATCAAAACAAAAGCAATCATAAGTCATGATGCATATGGCCATGACAAGGATTCTCTTTTTACATCATCAGCATCTGGGAGAAATGGGATGAAAAGTCAATCTTGGACATTATCGACTAAAATGAGTGCTCGCTGGCTCACAGTTGGGAGCCGAAACAGGAGAATTGCATCAAACAGAAGGCCAGCCTGGGTTACCGTGTGAGACTGTGTCAAAAAGCCACAAATAATTTTAAAAATTGAATTAAATGATTATTTTTGCATAAGTAATGACTGAATACATCACCAGTTTGGATAAAGAAACATACCTACAGATTGAAAACTAAAGAAAAAGAAGACCAAAAATACTGTCATTGAACACTCAAAACCTGAAGACTAAGAATAAACCTTGAAAGTGACCAGAAAAAAAGAAAAAAAATCTTCATCTACAAAGACCAGAAGTTTCAGTGGCAATTGAATCCCTGCTCAGAACTTAGAGGCCAGAGGGAAGGAACAGCAGATTTCAAGTGCCAGAAGATTTAATATCTGGAAAAGTTATCCCTAAAATAAGAACAAAGCAAAGATTCCCTAGCACATTTAAATTAAAAACAAAACAAAAAAATCCTCACAAGAGACATCTCCTTAAAGGCTGGTTAAAAAGTTCAGATACCAGGAAATGGAGGAGAACCCTGGAGCATCAGTAGGAAGAACTAATAGTGGTAAGAACAGAACGTTTGTTCTTTCACTCACTAGTGTAAGTCGGGGCTGATGACAAGTGGAAATTATAACTCCACCAGAGGATCAAGAAAAAGATCTTTAAGAATGTGAACTTCTTCCAGGAACACCATCAGACACTCAGGAAAATAACCTGGGCTTTCTTTAATCCCCATCACATTGACACTTAAATTTAATCATTACAACATACTTGAGCTCTCTGGTTTTCTTTGTTTTGAGACATGGTCTCTTTGTGCATCCTCAAAGGGCCTCAAATTCGGCATCTTCTTGTGCCTATCACCCAAGTGCTGGGATTAGAGGAAAGTGCTACCATGTCCATCATGTTAGGTGCTAACATGCAAACAATTATGACGAATGTATGATCAAAAGAAAGAGACTGCTGTTATAGATTTAGATAAATTCACCCAACTATATGCTGCTGACAAGAAACTCTCAAATTCAAAATTTAACACTGAGTGAAGACTGAGTAAGACAAGCGTCACAGGCGTAGAAGACTTGAAGACTTGAAATCACTTCCAGTGTGTTCCCTGCAGCATGCTCTACCTGCTGTGTGCTCCCTGTGGAGTATCATCCATATAGTGTGCCCTCTGAAGATTGTGCTCCTTGAGGATCGTGCTGCCTGTAGAGTGTAATCCCTTCAGACTGTGTCCCCTGACCTTACCAGAAATGAAGTTAGACAAGATGGAAATCTCTAATCAAGGCCCTTCCAGATAACCCATAAACTAGACAAGAAGTCTACAAAACATACAGGAACTGATTAAAAACATACAGCATGTTACATGTAGCAGTACTGACAGGAAAATCAAACGTGGAGTGTTTATAATAAAAGACCTCAAAACAATAGCTTCAGCTCCTACTTAAAGAAACTAAAAAACAGAGAGGAGAATAAATGTATATCAAGCAAAAAAAAAGGAAATAACAATAAAAGAAATCAGTGTTTTTGCTAATTAAAAAAGAGTAGAGAAAGCCAATGAATCCCTAAGTAAGGTTTTGTTTAAAACATTTGATAAACCTGAAGCAAGTCTGAAAAAATAAAAGGAAGAAGACATCGTCCTCTATGAAACAAGTCTCTACCTTATCAGGGGTATGAACACTGGTTCTCCACTCATCTGAGGCATGATGAGGAAATGAATGATTTTAGTCTCATCAATCTGACAGCTTAAAGGAAATAGGCTATGTCCTCAAAAAACTGTAAACTACTAAAACTCAACTAGGATGATGTAAATAATCTGAAAAGCCCTGTACCTTGAAAAAAATTAATTAAAAGCCCTACAAAAATAAATCTCTTTTCAAGTGATTTCAATGACTTTTACAGAATATTTACAAAAGAAATAAGACCTGTTTTATACAATACAAGAGAATTAAGACTTGTTTTATACAAGCTCTTCCTAGGAAAAGAAAGAATACTTAAAAATCTCATTTTATAAATTTTCTAGTGTTGCCCTAATGTAAAAACAAACAAACAAATAAAAAGAATGGAAAACTAAAGACTGATATTAGTTCTGAAATTAAACAGAACCCCTTCAAAACTTGGAGAAAGATTCAGCTACATATACTAAATAATTATAAGTCATTACCAAGTGGGATTTATTCAGATGAACAAACAAGATTAGTTCCATTTAAAGATGAAGCAACATTACCTATTATACAAACATGCTGAGAAACAAAATTAGACATGTATGTTACTCGACACTGGAAATCGTTTGAAAAAAATAAGAACAGTAGTCAGAATTTACAGGGCTATGGATTTTCTGATAATGACTCTTCCTCACAAAGCACAATATGAGTTCAAGCATGTCAGGAATGCTGTGGAAATTCTGGATCACCAAGGTCAATCTAACTGGAGTTCTGCTTTTAACAAAGGAAAGGCCTCTGACTGATTTTAATTGCAATTTTATGCGTGTGCGATGGGGGTTGCTGGCACCTTCTGACCTACCACTTTATGTTCGCTACTTCTGAGAGTGATGTTTAAAGAGAATTCAGGTAGTGCTGATCTGACACTTTGAGATAGAAATCAGTAAAGTAAATGTAAAACAAGATGCCTAAACCTTTCACGGTCTTCATTACTATTATCATGTCTTTCCACATTGCAAAGCACTGAGAGAATTCTCTCCAGGACTCTCCTCATCTTAAGTGTTTAAGGTGAAAACACAGTGTCTACATAAACTTAAAGTTCTCAAACCAAGTGACAGAAGAGAGCCTTATGCAGCATCCTCAGTCCCCTGTTGTCTTCAAAACCTTCGTCCACTCTGGTCCTCACAACCTTCGTCCTCTGTGGTCCTTCATGTCTATCCTGAGACAGCCCCCACACTTTCTATGGCAGACTTTCTGGGAACAATAGAAGCTATTCCTCTCACTGCTTGATGATACCATCAGTCAAACCGAGGTGTAGTGACCCCAAGTGCTAATGAAAGAGACTGTCACTCATTCTAAGCATTTCCCAGTGTTTAGAAAATTATGTGAAGAATTTTTTAAATCAAATATTCAGTAACAAACACTTCTACAGAAGTATTGAAAAGTATTTTCTTTCAGCATTTACTTTGAATAGGTATGTCATTCTCTCTGTGATTGTGTCTGTGTGTCTAAACATTCAACAAGTATTTTGTAGTTAGACACTCCATGGCTGTGTAAATATGCCATGTCCTTATAAACTATGCTGTTTGTATGCCTGGTATTCACAAACTTCCATCAATACAAAAATAATTTTATATGTTCATTTACCTCTACATACCCTGTGGGGCTATTGTGATCACTACAGAGCCTGCTATTGAAACTCTGAGTAGTTGTTTTACTTTATAGAATTTATCTTCTAGACTGTAAGCTTCTCTGGGGCAGGACCCATGTCCCACTCAACTTGAGATGACTATGACTGTGCTTCACAATTCTATAGGTGCATAAAATATGACCTTATTTTATGTTTCAAATTCAATTAAATCGTGTTCCAAATCTCCCCTCACCTTTCTCTCTGCTTATATTGCTTGACAGTCCCAGGGTGTTAGACTAATCAGAATTGTGGAAGAGGGGCCTATGATTTTATTTCTATGAGCTTCTTGCTGAGACTCTTATTAACCGAATTTCAGTGTTACAAGAAGCTATTTAGGAAGCCTCAGCTCACAACACCTCTTTCTCCATGGCTTATTTGGCCAAGGACCTTTGCTTTAGGTACTGTTCTGGTGCTGTGATAAAATACCAAGACCAAGGCAACTTATAGAAGGAAGAGTTTCTTTAGCTTATGATTTCAGAGGAATAAAAGTCACTACATTATGGTGGAGAGGCATGGGGGCAAGAAACGGCTGGAGCAGAAAGCTGAACACTCACATCTTCAAACATGCACGGGAAGCAGAGAAGAAACTCAAAGCTGACCGCCGAGGATGAGCTTCCTTCAGCAAGGCCTCTGCTCCTAAACCTGTGCGAAGAGCACCACCAACAAGGATGGAGCACTGAAATACTTGGAGCCTTTGGGGGATAGTATTCATTCAAAGCACCACAAGTTTAACCACCATATTTCTCAAGACTGACATCTCTATGCTACCTCTACCCAGGACCCTCTCTAGTCTTTCTATCTTTTAGGAGGTAGATTCAGCCACAGTGTCTAGCCCACATCTAGCCAGGTGCTTTCCTGAGTGTATGTTTTCTAAAACAAACGTCTTTGAACGCTTCTCTAGAGCCTACAAAGACTATGATCCTCTTACCTTCTTGACACTGGGAAAGGGAGAAAGATTAGGAGGTGGTTTATGATGAAACTCCAGAAAAAGAAAACCATGTTTTTCTTTTCAGGTGATTCCACTATTCATTTGTGTACCGCTAGTGAGTGACACAGAACCAGCAGAAAGGAGACACTCCTGAATATTTAATCAGTACACAGTGAGTCACAGGTAATGCAGACGGATGCCCATGAGGCATGCCAACCGTGTGTGTGTGTGTGTGTGTGTGTGTGTGTGTGAGGCCTTAGAATACAGCCAGTCTGTTTCAAGATTTGGCAATTGTTAATTAAGTAAATATGTGACAACCCTTAGATTATGCTATGGAGAGTTCCAAGTTTAAAGTCAAGGTTATCCAAGTTTCCCCCTCCAAGGTGTCAGGGCATCCAGAAATGGAAGCCACGGAGACTTCACACTCAACTCTGAAAATACACACATCTTAGGGATTCAGACAGATGACAGCTGTGTCTGACATTCCCTACTGTAAATCAATAGAATTACATAATAAAACATCAGGATCTGGGAGCTGAGTTCCCCAAACAATTCCTCCAATCTCCCATTGTCATTAAAATTTTAACCATTTTAAATGAATATCTGTCTAGAATAAATTATGTATAGCCCTGCTGTCTTGAGCAAATCATGGCAAGTATGATTCAACCTTCCTCTGATTATTTAATGCAACCATTACAAACATTCACTCTTCCAGCCCATACAAACATGGATGCTTTCTGGGCACTCAGGGTTAAATTGGGCTTTTTTAAAAGACGGAACAAGCCTAAACCCACAAGCATTTGTCTCATTGTGTTTGCCGTTTTCTTTGTGAACGTTTCTCTCACTCCTTGCTTGATAACAGAACATGCCTCTTTCTTGGGTGCTAGCTGCTGTTTTCCCTTCATTAGTTATAGTTCCTTTGCTTCTCAGGTGTTAAAAGAACATGAAAAACTATGTTGCTTTTTCATTTAGGAATAAATAAGAGAAAAGAGATCAGATTTTCACTGGGCTGATATTTTGACACCTGTTTGTGGCTTAAAAGGACAGTTGCTTTGATCTCTTTCAGCTCGTGGCTGTTTTAAGTCCACGATATTGAAGCAGCTTACTTACCATTTACATTGTACTCTGCATTTTTCAGAACAAGGCCGTAACTTGGAAGCATTTGCTCTTCATGCTAATTCTACCTTTTTATGCATGTATGAAGTCAAGGCACACACTTCTGTCCTCAACACCAAATAAATACCAACACTCTTGTTGCTTGACCCCCCACTTTGACATGGTTCCTGACATACTATATATATATCTATATATATATACATATATATACACATATATATATATACATATATATACATATATATACACATATATATATACATATATATATATGCACTCTTGGCAGTTAAAAATTAACTTCCCAGAGTGTGCTGACATGACAGGTGATGTAATGGCTGCTGAAATCTTTAGAGCCCAACTATTAGTCTCACCTAATGGAGTCAAAGCTCACAATGAATCTGGATGTAAATATGCACATTGACTAGATATTTAGAGATAGAGAGAATTAAGTAATATCTGTTGAGACCAAGAAAAAAAGCAGGTGTTAGGTGAAGAAAGAATGATACACAGGAAAGGGAAATGTGCTTTCCAGTACTTTTATGATTCCACTTCAGCTGAAGTAAATCCTAAATGATAATTCCCGAATGATTAACCAAACATGGAATCCATGCCTCCAACACATTGCGACGGACATGGTGGGGGCTTAATAAATGGTGGTTTGTATTTTACTATTGCTGCTCAGAAGAAAGAATAGATGAAAAATTCATGTTTTCATTTTGGTAAGTTTGCTTGCTCTTTCTACATTATTAAAATACTTTCTGCCTTCTGATAGTTCAAATCCTGATTACCCTTTAAGATGTACTTCGACTTATAAATCTATCTCCCTTTGCCCTCCCTCCTTTAAAAACTCCTATCCCTGTCTCTCAATATGCCAAAGGTGGAACAGCTCTAGACCTAACCAGATGATAACTCACAGCAAAGACTGTATTTTGTATCTCTATTTCTATTTATAGGGAACAATGATCTAGCTGCAGTATAGATGACTAAGCAACAACTAAATAAATATGAATCAACCAAGCCCAAATATTTTTAAAGGTTATAGATGAGAAGCCTGTCAAGCTACCTTTGTACAATCTTTATCTTCCTTCCCTCACCTGATCTATTTCCACTTTTTGTCTTATAATGTGCATTGTGAGGAAGGTCCCCATGAGGAGACTATCGAAGTCAACACAGTGAAAAAATGACAATCCCTTAATTTTAAGAACCTATGATTGTGATTATAAAAACAAATGCCAAAAGGGACTTGGCACATGTGGCTCTGAGATGAAGATATCATCTAGGTTATCTGAGTGGATCCCATGTAATCACATCCATCTTGAAAACAGAAAAAACATCTTATCTGTGGTCAGAAAAAGAGACATGATCTCAGAGCAGGGACAGAGTTGGGAAATGATTGGGCCCCGGTGGTGGGAATAGAAGAACAGGCCAGGCTATGAGTCAAGAGACTGGAAAATAAAAGAAACTGATTCTCTCCAGTAGATCTGGAAAGATATGTCTAAGAAAACCTTGAGTTTAGCCCATTGAGAGCCATGTTGAATTCCTGACCTATCAATCTAAGATTATCTGTGATTTCTTCCCTTCGACTTCTCTGCTACAGACCTTTAAGCTCTGCTCCAGCTGTCCCCTGGGTCCCGCCTGCTTTTCTTCCTCTATTCATTCAGCTTCAATGGGCTTTGAGAGTAACACTTTTTTCTGAGTCCCTTCACCTTTAGAAACCATGGTTACTGCCCCGAACTGGTTCTAAGGGTGTCCTTATGTGTAGTTAATTCATCCAATCCTGACCATAGCTCTGTTTACTCCTAGGACCCAGACAGCACAGTCTTGTTCCCTTAGCACGTATGAAAGGCCTCTAAAGGTCATATGGACTTGAGAAAGGAACATACAGCAAAAAGATGGGAGATGAGCCATGACAAATCACCTGAACCTGAAAGAAGCTTCAGTTCCTCACGACCTTCCTATTTCCACAGGTTTATCAGTAACTTTCCTTGCAACCTGCACATTCGTCTCTCTGCTCTCCTGCATATGTGGAAATATTTTCTTAATAGATAGTTCCTTGATTGTAACTTCTTATGCTTAGAATCTTCTTTTGATTTTTTTATATTTAATGTTCAGGACACAAACAGAGGTTTGAAAACAATATTTCATGTTCAGCACATGCCAAAGTGGCATGTTCCTGAGATAGTCGGTAGTAAGATGGGCCTCTCACTGCAGAGCAGGCAGGGTGGTTTCCTTATCTGTAGTTCCATTAGGCACATCCACACTTTTATGCTGCATCCAGAGCTCTGCATTCCAAACCGTCACACTGTGCCCCAAAGGTGCTCTGTCCTAACTGCTCAGACAAGGTGCTTCATGGTGCTCAGCCATCACAGAACACAGAAAGGACAACATTAAGGAATTACCTGTACCAGATCTTTCATAAAAGAAGATAGGAAGGGCTTCAAGATACTTTAGTGGGTACTGGGTAGGTGTTTGTTTATGGTTTGGTTCATGAAGCTAGATTTCTTGGGAACTCAAAACAGTAGTTCTGTCATTAAGATGTACAAACAGAAGCAAATTACTTCTTTATCACCAAATGTCCATGTCTCCACAGTGAGGGTAGTAAGAGTCTCTACCACAGGCTTCCGGAAGGACTATATGAGATAGTGTCTGAAAGTGTCTTACAAGAAATGATACTGGGATGAAACTATGTCACTACATTTTCATACACAATTAACTTTTTGAGACACAAAGAAGAGATCATTCTTCTTTGCAGGTAGTGAATAGATGCTCAGAGAACCTGGCCAAAACCCAAAGATTCTTGCTCAATGGAAAAGAATCAAATCTAGACCCATCTGATTACAGAACCCACACCACTCACTCTCCTGTGCTGTGACCCCTCTATTCTGAGCAGTGACAGTAGCCCTGGTGCTGCCTGAGATCAGCCTTCAGGTGCTGAGGGTCATTGTCAGGTGACTGTTGAGACTCTATGCCCTCCGCCATCAACGCAATCGAGGCTGGACAGCCACCCGCCCTCAGTCTTTGCTTTGGTTGATTGTTTTCTTCACACCATTCATGTCATTATAAGACATATTTATTTGCTTGTTTTCAGCTCCCCCGCTGCAACTGTAACCTGCAAGCATGGACTCGACCACTGCCAGCTCTGTCCACTGCGGTATTCACACCTTGGAGATGAACATCTACACGACGTGGTAAGTGTTCAAACCACTTCTGATGAAGGATGAATGAAGAGTTAATGAATGGCTGATGGACAGATGAATGAGATTCCTTCTCTGGACAGGATACTGGCATTCAACTGGAGCCTCCAACATACCATACCCGCTGCTTCCTTTCTGAGGTTCAGTCACAGCCACTTGCAGAGTAGAGCATTGGATTCTAACTCACTGGAAAACTCTACGTTATGCTTTGCCACATAACGCCATCTTCTGTTTCAGGCCAATTTGCAGTACCAACAATCCTGCCCCTCTGGCTATGCTCCACCCCTCCACAGAAAGCTTCAGTGATTGAGATCCTCAGTTCCCCACTCCCCAAATCCATGTGCCCATCATCACTTCCTCAGCTCGTCCTTGTCTCAGATCATTTTAAAGCTAACTGTCCTCCTAACCTGCTATGTTCTAAATTCTAATTATTATTGTCTGTTTTATATTGAACATAACAACAGACTTGAATCTCCCTAATGTAACTTCCACTTATTCCTATCACATGACTGTCAAGTTAAAATCAGTTCTTCCTAAAGAGCTGGGTCCTGTTAAAATGACCAGGAACCATTTGTGTTTTATGTCAGCATCATGTTCAAAAAAAAAAAAATTAAATCACCCCAGTTCTTGCCTTCTACGCTCTTTAAATTTAGCACAAATCATAATTGTATAAGAAGTCAGTTAGACTAGTACAAAGGCACACAAATAACCAGTTCACAGATGATGCCATTAAAGGCTAAGACATTTTGAGAGCAGAGAGAAGAAGCCAGTCTGTCCTCTAGCCTGGGTACAGAATGCTGAGGTTTCCAAGTTTGCATCTTACTGTTTTTATTTCTTATACTTTGAATAGTCTTTCCATTGTTTGCATTAAAATCGATTTTCTCTCTAGATGGTTTTCCAAATTTCAACATCACTTAGGTCTGGCATTCCAGTTTCTCCAGCAGTTTGTAGCTTTGTGAGTGTGCTTGTCTGTATTCCAAAGTGTAAGGAGTTCACATTTAAGGCTTCAAGAACGTCATGTATATGTAGCCACCCTGAAACAATCTATGCTCACAATCTTTATTATAGACCATGACAGTTACATAGTAAAGAGTTTAATCTCAAGTCTCTAAAACCGTTATATAATACACTATGCATAACGCATTTGCATAGATGATGCGAGCAAAGTAATATACATTCTTACTCACAAATTTTATTTCTTGCTTAACTTTCCAAGGTTTTATAATGATCAGGGATTGCTTTTAAAACTGAGAACCATATTTCGAAAAAGAGAAGTATTTTTAACCTCACATGCAGCTGGACAGAAGGATACCAATAACCTTTGCTCTTCAGACCCCTAAGCAAACTGTCATTAGATTGTAATTTAACTCAATATCTGTTTTTTGCAGATTTAACAACTCTTCAAACCTGACCCCTAAAGTCTGCATAGATATGCATATGCCCTACATCCTTCATCATTACACACCAACAATAAGTCATTATCATAAACCCTTACTTGACTGAGGCTGACCCTGGTCTATAAAGCATTATGCAAAAAAACAAAGGAACAACTGGGAAGACAGTTCTGATTAAACAGCTCAGCTTTGTGGATCTCAGCACTGCTTAAAACCTTGGTGAAACATCTACAGAAGCTGTGGTGATTTGACTAAGAATGGCTCCAATGGACATTTTGTCCCCTCCCTTTTTGGGAGGTTTTAGGAGGTATGGCCTTATGGGTGCAAGCATACCAATGGGGGTTAGCTTAGAGAGTTCTTATGCTTAGATGAGCAAACATCCAGTCACTCCCTGCTCCCTGTGCCTGCTTGAAGATGTGAGCGTTCCACTTTCCGCTCCAGCCATATCCTACCGTCATGCCTCCCCACATGAGGGGCTCTTGAGTCCTATGGAATGGTAAGCTACAAATAAACTCTTCCCTTTTTATGTTTCCTTGGTCATGGTGTTCTATCACAGCAACAGAAAAGTAACTAATACAGAAGAAATCCGGATAATCAAGCAAGAATGGGTTGATCTCCCAAAATCTTCAATTATGAATCATTTAATGTGACTATTAATAGTTCCTTATAATTACTAGGCACCTGATCTAGCTGTGCTAGCTCCTGGCATGCCATTATATAGATCATTTTGCCATAAAAACTCTGTGAAGGATGAACAGTGTCATGCCACTTTAAAGGTGTACGTGTGATCATCAACTTGTGCCAAGCCACATGGGTAACAAATGGTAAACCTGGAATCGAGAGCCATATGATCCAGACACCAGGTCCTAGCTCCTTACTGGGAGCCCTCTTGTCAATGCTAGTTCCTCCAGGAACTCAAAAGACCAGGATCAGGAATTCAACAAGGGACACAATGTGTGATAGAATTTTCTAAGCCTACTGATAAATTGTTTGGGATGAGGGATATAAGAAGGAAGTGTGTGATCAAGCACAGCTAGAATGTCCTCAGGAGCCAGACAGACACACATACTGCTAAGCAGTGTTGAGTCTCACCACATCTTAAATAGCTTCTTTTTCAGCATGTTCTTCCTCCCTCTTCTCTCTCGCGTCACTCTTTGCCCCACTTTTCACCTCCCTTCCTTTTCTTTCTCTTCCTAAATCAAGTCCTTCTGTATGTTGGCGGGGGGGAGGGGTGGTTTTTTTTTTTTTTTCATGTGTGTACACAGTATTTTCTCTTAGTAGCTTGAGAATGTATTTGGAAGCAAAATGCACTTAAATGAAGTGTGTGTGTGTGTGTGTGAGAGAGAGAGAGAGAGAGAGAACCAAATTGGGGGGGAGAAACACATTCTATCATAGTTTAATAAGCAACCATAATTTAAAAACTATGATTCGCACAGGGACAGTTTGTGCTCTGCGAGGAGTGGTGATGGCAGTGCATACCTCAGTTTGGGTGAGACTGTACCTTTTCTTCCTTTGATTCCAGTGGTTTCCTTTATAGGCATGTTGGGGATGAACTCTGGTTTTCAATGTCTTTTATATGCTTGCTGGTGGTTCTTAAAGTACCTACCAGAGTTAGATAGGGAAGGGATACTGGGTAACAACAAGATTAATACACTCCAGCAGAACATTTAATTCTAGGATTGTTTTATAAATGTGTTTTGGCTGCAGAGTGTTTACTGTATGTCTACAGAACAGTACCATTTTCATTCTAATCCAGGCTGGGTCCCTGCCTTGCAGGGACATAGATGAATCTCTCATTCTTTGGGTGTTTTAATTTCCTCAGTGGCTAAACTAAAATGATATATCCAATCAACCTTTCAGTGCTTCTGAATGGATTATAGCAGAACCTTTCATAATGCTTTGGCTTAAAAGATTTATCTCTGAACCTTATTTATGTGTTTAATATTCTATTTTCCCCAAATAGTCATCAATAGGATGCACAAAAGAAATATATCCATATAATTGGATTAATTTCTGTAAATCCTTGGATGATCTCAGAATGTTTGGCCATGAGTAATCAATGAATTAGAATTTTTGGCAAGTGGTAATCATTATGTGCGTGTTTCAAATATCTGCCTTTTTCTGCGTAGAACAGTCTGGTTTAACTAACTGTGAGAATATAAATGCTAATGTTCAACAGTGATAGAATACTGCTCTATTGGACTAAATTTCTCCTAATGATAAGAGAAATGAAAAATATACAAACAAAACCACAAACTGCCAAAGCATATGAAGTAGTCCACATTCTCTCCTATCACACTGTGACTCAATACTAAAACTGGAAATGATTTTCAAAAGGGAAGACTTTATAGAGGAAGGGAAAAGAGGAAATAGAATTCCCCAAGAAACTGGAGGGTCTGTGCTCAGGGCCTTTTTGCATCTAAGCAGTCAACCCTCATCACAACTCCATCACACATACCAAAACTAATGTGAAAGCCAGGGCGGGAACCAAGTATATCTCCATTCTGTATATGACCATGCTCCAGCCCCAGATTCTGCATCCAGATGTTTGAGCACTTAGGACATGAGAGAACCTGGCACAGCAGTGCAGGAGAAGGACATCTGAGTCATTCCAGCTGCACAGTACAGGGCTGAGGTAAAACTTAGAATAATCCTGGCATAAATATAGCAGTTCCAATTTATTGAGCATTTGTGATGTGTGAAGGACCTCAGAAATGTCATTTCAAAGCTTCCTGTGACCTTTCAAGGTACATATCACAGCTCTACTTCATAGATGAGACAATGGAAGCTTAGAAGGGTAAATAATGACAGCAGAAAATAAGAAAATACTAGTGCAGAATTTATAATGGGTTGGGTGCTAAGTTTTTGATTATATATTATTTATACATTACACATATTATTTAATCCTCAAAAAAAGTTCTATGAAGAAAGTATTAGCATCATATTCAGTTACTATATGGGAAACTGATGATTGAGTCTAGGCACCTCCAAGATCACATGAATTTCAGATAATCAATATGGATTTCAAACCCAGGGATACTAGTCCTAACAGCTAGGCAACTCAGCACTATTTTCCGTATCATGCAGACAGTAAATCAACATAAGAGAGATTTGAGGCTAAGCCCTGTGCTCCAAAAGCAGCAGGCTCTCTGGTTCCTTTGTGTCTTAATTCTAGCCACTATTCAGAACAAAATGGGGAGTATTGGGGGATTGGATTTCTATTGAAGAATGTGATCATTCATCTCGTTTACAAAGCCCAGAAGTTCTTATTGCTTATTTATTCCTAAGTATTAAGGAATCCAGAAGGATGTGAAGAGAGTCTTCACTGTTGCTTAAAATGAAATTCTCATCTTGCCTCATCAACTGACCTCTGGTCAACAACAGAGAGAGTCTGGACCCTTTACCACTGATCCCAGAATAATGAAAGCTGACAGCACACAGAGCTGGGAAAACTGCATGGTCTCTGCAGAAATGCTGGGCACTAAAATGAAGCTGTTCCCTGTATCTTCCTTTATTTTTCACCTTGACATAGGTATGGAATTCAAAGGTAGGTAAAATACCATGATGAGCACTTTGTGGAACAGACTCTTTTTCCTTGATGAAAGCAAAATCTATTGAGGAAAACATAAGTATTGACAGCTTAGTGTAATTCACATTCTAGTGCTAAGAAGCCATTTGGCTTTTTATCCAAGTTCAAGTTTCTGTTATGGGTGAGAAAATCAGAACATGACGGGCTTCACTCTGAGGGGGGTCAAGTCAAGGCACATAAAGGTAAAATACAGGGCACTGCAATATGCTTGACCATCATAGAGGAGTTTGGGCAACTGTGTACTTCTGCCTTACCCCGGAGAATTAGTCAGATCATTATTATCATCACTGCTATTTTACTCTCCAACAGTAGCTTACAGCATCTTCTCTTCAGTGGTTTGTTCCTGAGAGCAAAATAAACTCAACAATTTCTTCCTGCAACCTCTCATGAATATTAATGTCTTCTTTATTTATTGTTTGGCAAAATATGACAAAAATAAAAATGCACTACAGCAAAAAAGAACATGAATACACCAAAAATATCCAGCTACTGTCAGAATATGTGTGTCATCATCATTATCAATAAACGCACACTTGACAAGCCTCCTCTGTGCACTACATCATCCCAGAATCCTTCTAACTACTGGTCCTTCTGAAAAGGTGTTGTCAGTTCTTTGATTGCTACTCATGGACCCAAGTTAATTTTAACGTTGTACAGTTTTTGTATGCTTAAACTAGAAACTTGCAGCTCAGTAATAATGGGGAAAAGAGATATGCACAATCACCCTTCCAGAAACAGATTTTTCAAGGCCTCAGAGTCAAAACCACAATTTGAGCAGTTCTAATTAAAAGGTGAAAGCTGGAGCCTCACCTGTTTAGAAGTAATCTGACATCCTAGAGCAGCCTGAAGCAGCTGTGAGAAGCTTTGAGTTTGCACAGCATACTGCAACATCCCCTATTCCGTCCTCCTGACAAAGAGAGGCTTAGAGGACCACACCAATTACAGTAGCTGAGGCCACAGACTCAGAGACAGAGACGGGAGCAGCATTCCCATCCCCACAACACTAATTCAGCGATCATTTTACACTACTTCCTGTCTCCCTACAGAGCACTAACACAGGGACAAGATTAAGAAGCATTTATCATGGCAGCTGGCGCTCCAAGTTGGCAAGGTGAAACACCTCCAAGGTTAGTGAGAGACTCTGGGAATCACACTGTGGTCAGCACCTGGGAAAACTAGCATGGAGGACAAACAGTGTCAGGTATACAACGTCAGCGTGTCTGTTCTGTGTCCTGAGACCAGAAATAGAATACAGGAAACTCTGGGTGCAAAATTCCTATAACAGAGAAAACTGAGTTTGGCCACCCTAACAACTTGATCCGGATTCCAGAAAGCACAGCTACACTCTTGGCTAGTTAACTTTATCCCTCAAAATAGTCCTCAATCCAAAGACAGTGCCATTGAGTCACTGAAAGAATTTTGTTCAAGGACACAAAATTTATGACAATTATGGGTATTGTGTTGTGTCTGTGTTTCAGCAAAAGAAAAGCATCATCCAGCTGCACAACCCCGTGCAAATCCCCTCTGTAGTGAGACCAAACATGCCAGTGGCATGCTCTGTTCTCCAGCAATGACAAGACCCACTGTCATTTTCAGCCTGGACCTGAACAAATCCCTTCAGCAGTTACACGGTACGTGGGTGTTAGAGAGCAGCAGAGGCCACATAGTAACTCTGCTCTAGTCATGAGTGGAGTGATGTGTGCACTCTGTGCTATCTGCCCAAGCTGCTTCAATATTTCTACCCTTTTTTCTCTATGGGCAATGTTTTCTAACACTCAAAATAGGCAAAAAAATCTTCAGCGTGTTTTTCTCCCTCTGATAGGGAGGAGCTAACCTCTCTAAACTTTATCCTTTCCACTCCTTCAGCAGGATCACATACAAAATGTACTCCAGTAGTTTTTCGTTCTGATAACCTTCAGCAAGGGGATGAAGGTAGTTACAATTCTTTTCCCAGAAATCTTTACCCTTTATGTTAGAAGGTTAAAAAATAACTTCTTTACAAGAATGAATGAAAACTAAGTTGATAAATATAATGAAAATAGTAATATTAAAATTTATTTTAGTTATTTTATTTTATGTGTAGGAATGTGTTGTCTGCATGTAAGTAAGTGTACATTTGCCATGTAATGCCTGTGGAGGTCAGAAGAAGGCATAAGATTCCCTGGAACTGGAGTGACAGATGGTTGTTAGTCAACATACGGGTGTTGGGAACCAATCCTAGGTTCTCTGAAAGAGCACACAGTGTTCTTACGCACTGAGGCCTCCTCTCCACCTCAGAAACTTGTTATATTTTTAAGTGCTATAAAAATTTACAATTTTTTAATTAACTGTATTATTAATAACATGAGTTTTTTACTGTGCAATGTGGTAAATCGTGCTATTAAAAATTTAGAATTCTGTTGTGCTTAACTGTGGAAAACAGTGGAACCTGACAATTGTGCAGGAATGCCCACTGTGGTCAGATTGAACATGCCAGTGGGCCTGGCCCACTTCTCCAGCAATCGGGAAGAGGCAGATCTCCTATTTCAAGCATTAGTGTTCAGATTTTGTGGAAGTGGCAAATTAGGAAAACAAACCCCAAAACAATGACCCTCCATGAAAGTCATGAAAAACCTGTTGAAAAAGTCCATGATTTTAAAATGCTGGAAACAGCATCAGCCTTGCAGCAACTCAGATAATGTTTTTAAAACAGGCCAGTTCGTGCCTTTATTCGCTGTGGTCCCAGCTTGTCAGACAGGTTAACAGTAACAGGTCTATTCTAAAAGTTCCATCTTTTTAGGGACAGAGCTGGGTGGGGGCACACTGGTTTGTTACTGTTTCTGGATGGCAGGGAGGCCTGCTCAGATAGCCAATTAGGAATTTGGCCTTTGCTTATGTTCCTTTCCCACACAGGACATTGTTAAAAGCGTAACAGGCAAACATTTTAGTCTCTGCTTTAAACTCTCTCCTTTCACAGATCCTGGAAGTTGACCAGACGTTACTGCTTTAGTCCTCTTAGGCATTTCCTAGGCTTGCACTTGATCTTAGAGGTCCCCAGAAACATGCCAGAGCGTTTCCCTTATTTCAAAGCATTTCTCTCCCAGATTTTCCTCTGAAGCCTCTTAGAACATTGCCCAGGAGTTATCCACACTCACTTCAGGCCACAAACACCAGAACCGGCCTAGAAGCTTTCTCCCTAAGATCTAGAGCAAGGCAAGAATGTCTATTCTCACCTCTCCTAGTCAATATAATAATGGAATTCCTAACTAATGCAGAAGAGGGAAATTCAAGGTATCCAACTTGGAAAGTAAGAAGGAAAACTATCCATGTTTTCACATGGCTTGATCTTATATGTTGAAGATTTCATGAGATGCTTAAAATTTCTAAACAAAACCATTAAGTTGAAGGACACAATATACAAAAAAAAAATCAGTTGTATTTTTCCATATTAACAATAGACTGAGAACTTAGAAAAACAGTCCCATTTATAGTATTTTTGAAAGGAGTAAATTACTTCAGAATAACTTAATTAATGAGGCAAATGACATATATTGAAAACCACAAAATATTAATGAACATGTGGGAAGGACTGAACAGGTATTTCTTCAAATAATAGATTAAAAAATAAAATAAAATAAAAAATAGGGACATGGGAAGATGCATGAAGTCATCATTTATCAGAGAGGCACAGTTCAGAGACATGGTAAGGCACCAGGTGATACCCACTAGGTGTGTATTACAGACATATGTATAATAACCAGTGTTAAAAGATTTCAGGGAAAAATAAGAACCTTTCTTTGTTCATGAGAATGTAAGCTGGTAGAGCACTGAGAAAAACAGTTTGAAACTGTCAATATGATCCACCAATTCCATTCTTAGCTATCTAACCAAGAGAGATGTCCACACCAACTTCACCATAAATGTCATCCCATAGAACTATTTATTATACCCAAGGGATGGAAATCATGTGAACTGGGACTGAGAGATGTCTCCATGGGGAAAAGTGTTTGCCATGCAGGTATGAGAACCTGAGTTTGAAGTCCTAGAACTTGCATAAAAGCCAGATGCCTGGCATGAACATCTGTAATCCCAGCACTCATAAAGGAAGGTGTGAGAAGAGGCAGGAGAGTTCCTAGAAGCTTGTAGGCCAGCTAACCTGATGTGTACAGAAGAAAAACAACAGAGACCATGTCTGAAAGCAAGCAGAAGGTCTGGGGATAACACCTGAGTTTGTCCTATGACCTAATATGCAAATTCATTCATTCTCATTCATATTCTCTCTCACTCTCTCTCTTTGTCCATTAACTGATAGTGGATGAACAACAATGGTCTATTTATACATTAAAATACTGTGCGGTCTAATGTCCTGATATATACCACATTGAAAAATTTTCAAAATATGGTGCAACAGGAGAGTTCACGGACTGTATCAAAATTAGTATTCCAGAAATGTTCAGTGTAAAGAGCCTCAATATACACCAGTAGTTTCCAGAGTCTGATGGGAGGAAGAGTCCAAGATTGATTACCAACTACGCCTGTGGTTTCTTTCTAGTGTCATAAAAATATTCTGGGATTTTGAACATTATTGTGAATATGCTACAAAGTTCTGAATTTTATAAAATGACTAACATGGTGAACTTTATGTTGTGTGCAATTTTTTGTTTAGCATCAACTGCCAAAGGTAAGCTCTAATTTCTGTCTAGTCTATGGATTATTCTTGACAGATTTTTTTCTTTAGAAAGAACAAAGCAGGACAGGAAATAGAAGTATTTTGTGTTCCAATATACTTGGAACCTCCTGAAAGGATAAACTGCTGGGGCACAGTTCCAGTTCCATGTAATGAGAAATAAATGAATTGCCTTACGAAGAAAACAAAAGTAATAATGAATTAGATGTCCAGAAGCTTAGCAAATGGCCAGTTTTGGATTGTACACAAGACAAGCTTCTTTCCTTCAAATGTCTATGTGTACTGAATGGCATCCTTGCCTGGGAAGCATTAGAGTCACTGTAAGGGCAGCAGATTTCAGAAATGGCAGTGTTGTTGGCCTGTTGACGCTGCTCGGTAGAAGGGTGAGAAAAGGTAGAGGTCTGGAAAATTCAGTGCCATGAGAAAATAAAGAAATACAGTGGCTGGAAGGTTGGGGCGGAGCTATGCCAATCAGGTTAACAAGGCCGAGAGGTTTTAGCACTCATCAGATACCAGTCCAGGGTCACTTGGGAGTGGGACAGATGCGGAGGCAAGAACTGCCTTCTTGAAGAATTTCAATCACTATATTAGAAATTCTAATCAATTAAAAGAGAAGAGGAAGTGCTGGACGGAAGAGTAAAGGCTGAGAAGAGGAAGGCCAGGAGCAGTGCGCAACCAGACCTCCTCCTTCCCACACGCCTGCTTGGTGAAGATGAAGAAATGAGTTCTTAGCTTGACGGGAAGGGAGCTGCAGGAGAGGAGAAACACAGAGAAAACCAGACAGCTCCTGGTAGCATTTGACTGCTGATGTGGTTTACTCACAAGTACGTTTAAGCAGTATGGTAATGACCGTGCATCAGTCATGTTTATTTTATACACAGAAGCACAGGATACTGTTGCCTTTCCTGATGGTTATCCAACCAGCACTAGAACCAGCTGGAGTGTGATTAAAATGCAAGGCTGCTGGCTGCACTCTGGGTTTCCCAGCAGCAGGACTGGAATGGGGCCTAAGAATGTGCTTCTAACACATTCGCAGGTACAGATGACAATTGTTCCTTTAGGGACCAGGGACACCTTGAAAACCACTGATAGGACAGGGTACAATGGAAGAGATTCTAGTGACACAGATGCCTGTGAAGGATGTGTGAGAACAGAGGAGTTACGACATTTGTACTCTGCCAGTGCTGGGAGGCAGGGATGGAGGGCGAGACAGTAGACCTTGGCACTTACCACACATGGGCCTGTATATGTTTATATACCAATTAGTGGAGCTTTTTGTTTGAATTTTACATGCTAATGGTTCTTGAATGTAACCACGGAAATCCAAGGTCGGTGAAAGCTATATATGCACAAATCATACAACCTTGCATCCGTAAGTATAAAAATAATACATGTTAATGGACAGACTGAGAATTAAGGAACTAAGAGCTAAAGCAGGTAAATCAAAAACCATCAGGTAGACCTGTGCTAGACCTGTGCCACAGGGTCACGAGATAACACTTCAGTTGATTTCTTAATCCTTAAATGCTCTTATGCGTTTCTTAAAAGAGAATGGCTTTAAGAGAGGCCTGACTTGTAACCACATCTTGGTGAGAGTTGCCAGAATTTCTTAGCAAATAAAAACACATGATGTAGAGTTAAATTTGAATTTCAGATAAGGAATGCTTTTTATAATATAAAAGTTTCATGCCCTATTCAAGACTTACACTAAGACAGTAACATTTTCTCACTGTTTATTTCAAATGCAAACGTAACTAGACAGCCTATATTTCATCTGGCAAACCTAATCCAAGTGAACTTTGACCAAATATTCATTTAATGAATGTTTAATATGCTGACAAGTTTATAAGGAAAAAAGAAACAGAGCATATTGTGTCCTAAAGATAGCATGATGAGAAACAGGATGGGAAAACCACAAAGGACTGCAGGATGCAGTGGACTGGGAGAGTTGAGCTGTTATAACTGAGAGAGGGAAGCTGTATCACTAAGCAAAGAACTTGAGGAGGTAAAACCTGGTATAGAGGGCAAGCAGAGGTAAGAACAGCATGGGCAAGAAGCTCAGGGTCTGAACTATGTCAGTAGGTGAGTGAATGGGTAGTCAGCTGCCCTGGACCGAACCTACTGTACACAGAGCACACTTCCCAGACTCTATAGTCCAGTATGTACTGATCTGCAACAATATTTAACAATAACCATGACCATAACCTTGAGCAATGTTTTCCTGAGGTTCCATGGACTACACAGAAAGACCTTAAATGGAAGCATACCAGAAGGGACCTAGATAGTGAGCCCCCTTGTGATAGAAACAGCCCTTGATGCTTACAGTATTTTTAATTAGAAAATAGATTTTGGTACCAAAGCCAAGAAAAGATACCTGGGAATTTTTGCCTATCATGAGAGAAAAAGGCAGCAGCAGATGGAAGAAATCCAGTCTTCTCTGATTCTAGTTTGAAGTGGAGGCTCTGCCTCCTGCATACCCAATGCCAGGCAGAGTCTCTTCATGGAGCCAAAAAACCTGGGTGCTGGTCTCCTGAGAATGCTCTCCAGGGAAATAGAGCCTGGGCTTCAGATTGCCAACTGCAAAGCAATGGTTTGGGATCAGATGATCTCTCAGGGCCGTTCTAATTTAACATTCAGTGATTAATTGTATAAATCATCAATTCATTAAACACTCACTGTGAGTCTGCCATATGTAAGGCAATTTTCTAGGAGCTTTGATGGATGCAGGCAGAGAGAGTTATTTATTCATCACTAGGTGAAATGATGAAGCAAGTAGCTTGTTCTTCCTCCCTTTCAGGAACCCACTTGCACACTTTTAGAGGGCTGGCCTCTGGCCAGGAAGTCAAGTTGCAGGATTTGTCAATCTACTACCTCCCTTTAAGTTGGATTTATCCCCCTCCACTAGGTCCCTCGGGGAAATTCCTGTCTGCATCCCATGCCCTGCCCCCACCCATAGTCTTCCTTCTTGAGATTTAATTAATTCATCTGATAAACTCTGTTTACCGAAGATTGTTTACAAGAAAGGGGTAAGGAGCTCTATCTGACTAGCCAGCAAGGCGTAGACTTAGATCTTTCTTTCTTTTTACATACTAGCTACTTTAGGAGTTGATTCAGACTAAACAAAGGAAAAAGAAAAACCAACATTTGCCAAAGCTTGTTAGTGTAGGGACACAGCTGAGTTATCATTAGATCTTCACAACCACCTGTGAACCTGTAACCAGATGAAGCTGGTTAAGAAGGCAACAGTAAACCTGCCTTAGGTAAACCTGCTGTCTGCTGTTAGAAGCACAACACAGAGCAGAGGCGGGTGTGTGTGTGTGTGTGTGTGTGTGTGTGTGTGTGTGTGTAACCTAGCTGTGCTTGTTTCTAGTCCACTGGGTGCCCTGCAGGCATGGCTCTCATAAGCCTAGAGCTCACCAAAGGCGTGTGTGTGTGTGTGTGTGTGTGTGTGTGTGTGTGTGTAACCTAGCTGTGCTTGTTTCTAGTCCACTGGGTGCCCTGCAGGCATGGCTCTCATAGGCCTTTCATAGGCCTCGAGCTCACCAAAGAGCCTCTCCACTGACTGGCCAGAGAACCCCAGGGATCCTCCTGTCTGCCTGTCTCCATTGCCCCAGTGGTGGGACTGGCCACACTCAGGTTATGTTGGGTTTTTGTTTTTTTTTTCTTTTCATGAGCTTTGGAGTTTGAGCTCAGTTCCTAGTACTGGCAAGTATGGCACTTTACCAGCTGAACTATCTCCACCGCCCTTAACTGCTTTTTTATGTCAGTTTCAGTGACTTCATTCCCACATACTTTTTGTTGCTCAAAGAGACTTAGAGCCCAAATGGTGGGGATTGCACTTAATTCCTGCCACCAAAATAGTTATCAACACATTACTCATACTGTAGCAGAAGGCTGCAGGTCCCTGAATATATTTGCAAGATACCACAGGGTCAATCTGGGGAGTCTTTAAGGCAAGTGAGCCTCCTCTTAATCCTGAACATGCATCTAGAATGCAGATCTCCACCCTTTCTTTATAGGAATACTGCTGGCAACACATCTTTACAGGAGAAATTGTTGTTTGGCTGGTTATATGGCCCTATGAAAGGGGTGGGCTCCTGTATGTCCACTGTGTCAATGCACTTCTCCATGTCCTCCATCACTGTAAGAAGTGGCCTCCATGACTCTAAGGCTTCTGCCCATTCATTAAGATTTTATTGAGAGGTTAGAGGCTATCAGAATCTTAAGTTTTGTTTCTCTACTGTGGCTACTACCTATAAAGTCTTCAGAAATACAATGTATGAAACAAAAATAAGTTTGCCTGCTGACCATGGTAGTCTAGAATTCCAGCAGTTGGGAGACTGAGGCAGGAGGATCATTGAGTACAGGGCAAGTCTGGACTACACAGTGAGAGAATCTCAAAAAGACCAAACCCTGGGGCTGGAGAGAGGGCTCAGCAGCTCCTAGCACTGGCTGCTCTTGGATTTGATTCCCAGCACCCACATGGTGGCCACTAATTATCCGTAACTCCAGTTCCAGGGGATCCATGCCCTGTTCTGACCTCCATGGCTATTGCACAATACGGATGCACTAACATGCATGCAGGCATACACTTATACACATTTAAAAACAACAAAAACTGAGTTTTTCTATTACCCTTTCTTTTATGAGTAGATAGATGTTGGTTATTTGTCTTCTAATGTATTGCACCTGGGTCTGTTACTATTTCCCTCAGCATTAGTCCCTAAACACAGTTGTGAAGTATTCCAACTTGGTTTTTTATTCTATTGCTACAGTATTTTTTCAGGTCCTCTCAAATCTCTCCTTCATTTTCAAGAACAAAAAACTCCTGTTGCTTTTGTGTTACCCTTATTTCTTTCAGTGTGGGGTACTACACTGGGGAAGTTCGTTATTCCTCAGTAACGAACTACCCTAAAAAGGAATGGCTGAAAATTACCTCCATTTATCTAGATCATGATTGTGTGGATCAGAAATCCAAGCTTAAGCCACCCAGGTACATTTTCTAGTCTTGGCCTGCTTTCTTAATGGATTTGTGGTTGGCTTCCGGTCATCTGTAGATCAGTTTTAGTGATCTTGGTTGGCTTCCATTTGTCTAAAACCTTAGCTGGGACAAAGAGTCTGACTTGTCTCTGGTCCACAGAATGTCCCAACACCCAGTGTATCAGAATGGACTTGTTCATTGGGCAGTGCCCAGTTACAGCAATCGGAGACATGCTGCCCACGCTTCCGTCTGCCACATTGTTTTCCCTCTATGGTGCTCTAGCTGTTGTTTTGAGAGAAGGCTCATATAGTCCAGGCTGGTCTCAAACTTGTTATGTAGCTATGAATGATAATTTCTGGCCTTCCTTCCTTTGCTCCCTAAATGCTAGGCTTAGGGAGATGGTGATGGGTTAGAGTGCTTGCCACTCGTACAGAAGACCTGAATTACTTTCACAGCACCAATAGGCAGTTCATAGCAAAATGCATATTCAGCGCCAGGGGAAATTCTCTCTCTCTCTCTCTCTCTCTCTCTCTCTCTCTCACACACACACACACATACACACACACACATACATACATAATTACAACTTTAAAAAATTCTGGGCTTATAAATGTACACACCATACCCAGTTCCCACAGTACAATGGACACACTTAACAAGGCCAAATCAGATGCAGTAACTGGGGTTATATACCTCTCTCCAAAACCACATCAAAGGTCACTAATGAAACCAGGAGTGGAGACATCTCTCCCCATGTCCTGAGGCTATGTCAGGAGGCTGCCATTTCCATGGTCAGAACACGTAGGGGTGGGGAAACATTAGTTTTATTCAAACAGGCCAAAACCAAAGAGTGATTCAACATTATCAAGAAGGTTTCATGTCAACTTGGGCCAAATATCTCAGCACCCTGTTTTGTCACTGATTTTGCTGTATCAATGTTGTCAAGACCAGCTCAAACATTTTGTCTTAATTATACCCTGTTCTCTAGTTATTAACCACAAAGAACCAGGGGTCATGAGTGCCATGATATTGTGAGTGCTGGATCCCTCCATTAGCTGGGCTCTGAGAGTTGCTTTGCTTCTGTTTACTTTGGTATTCCAGGTCCTAATACTAGGAGCTTAATTATGCATATTAGATGAATAGGTTAGATGCAAATTTAAGCTGGAGCAATGGAAGTTTGCTTTGTCAACAGATTTAGTAACTGAAAAACCATCCTAAAATACTTTAAGGACAAACTTCCTATTTTATTACTCATCAGGTCACTGAGGAACATGTGTGAAGAGCCAGGTGTTACTGACTGCTCCATTTTCCCCTATATCCTAAAAGGCAGAGACAGAGGCAACATCATTCCCCATGGGAATTTCTGGGTTTTAGTTATATGCAAAGTATTTACAAAGACTGAGTGTATATTCTTTTGAGATATTTTTGTCCCATCAAGACTAACCTTCCAAATAATTGCTATTTCCTTTAAGAAACACTGTATTTAAGAAATACTGCATCTCTAATATTTATACATACATATATATGTATATCAGGGATGCAGAGGTGACTCAGTGGTTAAGAGCAAGTGGTTAAATAAAAAAAATAAAAAGAAAAGTTAACAAAAACATTTGCACTTATTTAGTTGCTTCTGTAAAATGTACAATGCTGTGTACAACGCCACATAAGAGTATTCCAGAGTTCTAAAGCATATCTTCCTTCTTATTTAGCCTTCTTGTTTCACTTCTTCCAAGTCTAATATTTCACTTAAAATAGAAAAGATTCCATTGTTTAAATTACTTATTAGAGAACCAAACATCATAAATGCATTAACTGACACATTATCCTTATCTTTTAAAGAGACTACCCTTGGAGAAGCATTTTCTCTTTGTTTTTCATCCTTCTTGTCACTTTTAAGCTCATATTTTTTTTTTCCGCAAAGAGATTTATCATCTTTTCCCCTGGAGCTTCTTAGAAGTCATACAGAAATTGAGGCTCTCTCCAAGTTCTCCCTTTGACTTTCATTTCTGTATCCCGTGGCAGTGCTCTGTAAGGACTCTTACATTGAAGTCAGTGTTTTGAACTGCGCTACACATAGCCAGTTTTCCAACATCAAGCTTGCATGTTGTCATCTCCTGTCAGATGGCTCCACGTTACTCTTCAGCTTTGAAGGAGAGGCTTAAAGATTAGCTTCCTCTGTGCACACGTTATCAGCTAGCAAATAAAGTGGACTATTCTATCTAGTAAGTAATATTGTAGGGAGCACGGAAAGACTACTGTCCAGCAAAATGCAATTCTTAGATTTACAGATGTGAGGTTTATTCCAGTCAGTTTTCTTGCCTTAGCAGTCTGACTCCTTTCTTGCCAGGCTGTCTGTGTAGACTGTTGCCATCTTCTGTCAGTGTGCATATGGAAACTCCTCTTGGCTCTTCTTGGCAGACATAGGAATTTTAAAGGAATTTACTGCACCTCAGTGAGGGTCTGTAGGCACACACATGCCAGTCTATGGTCGCTCTGTCAACCATTGTTGCTACTCAGATACTCTCTTGGTGTGCTTGACCTTTCTTCTGTATTTTGGAGGTGGAGATGGCTAAATCTGCCCAGGAATTTGCTTTCATCTCCTATGTCAGTCATGACAAAGTGCTACTAACTGAGAGGCTTGTGTTATAGAGATTCATTGTGAACTTTCTGGACAACAGAATTCTGAGATCAAAGCATGCTCAGGGTTGAGTCTGTCTACAGGTTTAGTGGGTGTCTTAGGTACTTTTCTGTTGCCATTATAAAACACAATGACCAATGGAACTTACAGGAAGAAGAGTTTATGAGTATGCAGTTCCAAGTGCCAGAGGGATTAGAATCCATCATGGTTGGGAGGTATGGTGATGTGGCTGGAGTAGTAGTAGAAAGCCAAGCTCTCACCTTCAAGCAGGCATAGGAAGCAGGCAGCAACTGGGATCCAGAAAGAATGAAGAACTCCCCAGCATGCCCACCAGTGATGTGCTTCCTCCAACAAAGCCACACCTTCCAAGACCTCCTAAATAGCACCAACTGGGGACAAAATGTCCAAATAAATGGAGTCTATGAGGGACAGTCTCACTCAAACCACCACAGTGAGAAAATCCACCCCATGCTAATTCTGTCTGTCCTGATAGCTGGCTGACAATTTTTGGTGTTCTTCAACTTGAAGAGATATCAGTTCAATCTCTACTTTCATCTCTGAGTGGCATTCTCCCTGCTGGGTCCAGATTTCTCCTTTGATGCTTTATGGATAAACATGTTTATTTGATCATCTAAAAATACCTTCTTTCCAAATTAGAACGTGCTCAGGGGGACTGGCAATTAGATACTCTTCTTCTTTTGAGAAGGCACAAATCAATTTACTTAGGGCCAGGGACTAGGAACACTTGTAAAGAATTCACAGGATAAACAAGATAAGGAGGGTCTGGTTCGCAAGGCATAGATTTGTCTGAGAATCTCAAAGGGTCTAGAACGGCTTCTTGACTGTGTTCCGTCAGCATTGCTTTGGCTTCTTGACTGCGTCCCGTCAGCATTGCTTTGGCTCACCGTGAGTGCCTTAGCAGCTTTATTCTCCCTATTGTTCATAGCTCAGTCACGTCATCTACTTTGTCACTGTGTATTTCTACCCGGTTAAGTACTGCTTCAATGTGTGCTGATCACAAACAAACTTTTTTTTCAGCTTCCCTCTAGGCAGTGAAGGGTAATGAAACTCATTTTTAGAGTCCATGAAGAGCATGATCAAGAGCTCACTGGTGCTTAGGCAGGCCACCTTGAGCACACAATCATGCCTCCCAGATGTGACTGTGTTGTACAAGATAATGTAAAATTTTCACAGTGACCCTGAATCAAGAAAATATGAAAAAAACAACCACACATATATTAATGCACAAAGAAAAGCCCGTTTTTGTCTTAATGGCTAAGCACCTCATTGCTTTGAAGATTACAGAGTCAAATTAACCCCTTATAGACTGCAGAGCTACTTCTCTTTTAATAAAAACAATTGGAAGGAAGTTTATTTCCTAGGAAAGAGATCACACTCACTGGATAGTGTGGACTTCTTGTGAGACTCACTAGTTTCCAAGTTTCTGTTTTTCATCATTTCCTTCTTCCTCTTTCTCATATTCCTTACTCTGATCTTGCCTGACTCTGTCATGAACACACACACACACACACACACACACACACACACACACACACATACACACAAGAAATATTCTTGTATAAGAGGGTAATAAGCCATTAGTTGAGCACAATCTGTCATGGTGGATGGACTGTTATATTTGTGTAATGGCTGCCTTTCAGAAATAGCACTCACTGTGCAAGGGCTCTCTGGGAATCCAGCTCCTCCAGAGCTGTGGTCACCTGTCTGCTGTGGTGGCAAAGTGGCTGTGAGAGACCACTATGTGCGGGCAGGGCCCAGAACCTGAGGGCATAAACATCTATGAGAAGAACCAAGATGTTCATGTTAAGGTCAAGGACCATGGAATAGGTGAACATCATGGTGGTCTTTGGTTTCACCTTTGTGACTGCCATGCCTGACTACAAGTAAGGATGGCTGGTCCTGCAGGAAGATGAACAGCTTGTGAAACACCAGGAAGCCAACCATGCCCCCATCACATAATCCACCTGTTTCTACCACACCAAGACCCAGCTTCCCCTGGACTGATGAATCAGAGGGGGCTTAAGAAGTACCACCTTCTTCACCTCTGCCTGGATCTTAAGAAATACCACCTTAACTGAGCAGGGTGGCATATGCCTTTAGCCCTAACACTCTGGAGGCAGAGGCAGATGTATGGCTCTCTCGGATATCCAGGTCGGCTTGGTCCACCGAACACATTCCATGTCAGCTGGGGATCCAGGGAGACCCTGCCTCAACAACTAAAATAAAAATAAGAAACAGCACTTCTCCACCACCATCTGCCACTCTGTCAGAGTCTCAGAGCATCTTATTAAAGCAGTTGAAAGTATTAAAATTGGTTGACCAAGGTTTACTTCTTTAATCAGAAAGTTTGAAAATATATGGGATAATTACATATGGGTTAAATATGATGTCAGTGCTGACAAGGAGAAAAATTAAAAAAAAAACATAGACGTGACACGGAGTATAACACGCTCAATCAGAAATGTGGGCTTCAGCAGCACACTGACTTGGAGTTGAGATTTGATTCTTTCATGATTAGAACATGACCTTGTCTATGTTGTGTAACATCTCTGGGTTTATTTCCTGTTTTATGAGCTGCAGAGGGTGACATTTGCATCCTTGAGTTCTTTGGAAGATTAAGTAAGATAACATAGACAATTGAAGCAGTGTCTGGTATGTAACAAGGATCAATACATTTACATTTCTAATTCCCCATGTTGAACACAAAGCATAATCCCCAGGAACACATTGCTTTGTCTCTCACAGAGTTTAAAATGAACATAGTTTTAACAATAGCTCCATCCTGGTCTTTGAAGGTAGCAAAAAGCATGACTGAAGCAAAAGACAAGATGGAGGAAGAACAAGAACATGTATTTGTTTGATGCTATTAGTCACAGTCCAGACAGCCTCCAATTTTCAACAGATTTTGTCCCAAAATTTAGTTTGTGAGTCACTTTCTGGAAACTATCTTCTACACATCGTTAGATTCTCAAACATCGGGGGAGTATATTTGATTCCAAATTCAATACCAAGATACTTCAACTCTGAGTTCTTAGAGCCTCATACAGTAGAAGAGAAAGAGGTGACCAAAGAGAGAAGAGACACTGTTAAGGGAAAAACCCCAAAGTGCTATGGGTGAAAAATAACAATTATGGGGCATTCTTTAAGCTCCAGACATTGAATCATGTGCACAGCTCTTTTATTATTTAATACTTACATCTCTAATATGGACATTTCCTTCATTTCATCAACAAAGAAACAGTAGCATAGCAACTTTTTTAAAAAGTTGGGAGACGAGGGAGATGGCTCAGTGATTAAGAACACTGGCTGTTTTTACAAAGGACCTGGGTTCAATTCCCAGCATCCACATGTTGGCTACAACCGTCTGTAACTCCATTTCCAGAGTATCCTACACCCTCTTCTGACATCCGTGGGCACTGCATGACACAGGTGCACTAACACACATGCAGGCAAAACACTCACAGACATAAAATAAAAATTATTAAATTTTTTTTTAAAAAGAAAGTTGAAGGTCACAGAAAATATGTGTGTTGATGTACATCGTGTCCATTACTGTTGTGTCTCACCACTCGGGGCCAGCCCGAGTGGACTTTGGGGGGACCAGCCCAAGGGGTTGGGGATGAGTAGACACAGAGTCAAGCCACAGACACCAGGAGTTGGATGGGAAGCAGGCCAAGGGCGTGGCACTGCCAACTGATTTATTGAATAGGTACACAAGCTCTTATAGGTCTGGGTAGCCAATGATCTTATGGGGTGGGGTCTCAAATACAGCCAATAGTTAGTTTGTTCCCAGGTAGGCAGGTTCTTTCCAGGTGCTGGTCTCACAACTAGCCTGAGCAGAATGCCACACACACAGGAACTATTCCTTTATTCCTCCTAGCAGGTGGCCTGGCTAGGCCCACCTTGCATTATGCCCAACATTGATGGTCAGGCTCCTGCTGTCCCCAACAGAAAATAGCCTAGACATTTATAAAGTGATGAGCACATAATGAAGATGTGTTTCATTTACACAATGAACATATCCTCCTTTTTGTTTTAAAAAACTTTTTTTTGTTTGTTTTTTACCAAAAATGAAAGAACTGGCTACTTTTCCTTGGGTCTTTTTACCCTAAACTGCCTAACCAAATTTTATCTCCTATTCTTATCACATCACCTTCTGACAAGGCATCCCAATTGCCAATAGGGAATTGGGGCGATGACCGCTCTGACTTCTTCAAAAGCTGAAAAATGGACGTAGATTATGGCAATGGGAGTACCCTGTCAGTGAGTCTATCTAAAAGACCCCTGAATAACATAACTGTTAAAGGCAGGGTAGTTAACAGTATACATTGTAGATAGGAAACCAGAAAAGTTAGAACAAGGAAAATTTCAAATGTCCACGTTAAAGTCCATTAGAATTTCTTGTTTAGGACTTCCAAGTACATCCATATGTTGGGTTCCTCCTTGTTTTTCTTTTGATTGCCAAGGCTGGACTTTAGAGTCTTGAAGTCAGGATTTGCTTTCAGGCACTTTGATCTAGAACCAATGTAAGTTTCCTCCTAAATGGCTTTTAGACAGGAAAAGAAAAGAAATTAGCCAACATTTAATGGTTAGGTTAGGACAATGGTGGGCTTGACTTTCTTGACTATAGATATGCACTACAGAGTTGAAGTAGGAATCCTTGGTTATACTTTCCTGTTGGGTGTTTAAGATCATACAACTCGCCCAAATAAACCAACTTATTTTTATTTTTAAGGTCAGCTGTGCATCTGTTCCTCTGGGGTGTCACGTGGGCTTTAAAGGAGCCCCTTGGCTTCCTAGGTCTTTGTTTTACCAGTTCCATCTATGTGAAGATAAGTCAGAAGGTCTTGCTAGACCACAGCTTCACTCAGAAGCATTAAGGAAACATTTTCCTGTGCCGACTCTACTCTTTGCAGACTGGACACTGGTTCAAGTCCTTTTAGTGGGCTCTCCACGACCTCCCTGAACAGGAAGACAGGTGACTCATCACAGTTACAGGACATTTTGAGAGATGTCCCCTGGAACTTAGTTGACCTTGGAGGGCAAGAGACAAAAAATTGTCCCGTTAAGTCCCTCTGACCAGATTACTTTAAGCCTCTAAATATGATTGTTGAACACCCAAAAAGGTTAGTTCCACCAGTCTGGCATTTTTAATTACTCTATGCTATGCAGTTAAAGCTTGGGATTAAACCAAATGTTTTTGAATAAGCTTTGACTAGGCATATATACTTGACCTTACATACTTTTTCATTTTTAAATTATCTCCATTTACCATGAGATGTAATAACATTAAAAAATTACATACAGCTGACTGGAAGGACTGGCTGGATACTCAGGTGAGGTAGGCACTGCTAAGACATGAAGATGGCAGTTATTTATGGCTCAGACGAGTACTAAAAGAACATGGAATGAAAATTACAAACATAAGATAAAGTAATGGATTAATATGACCCCTGTATATATCGTACTTTATAAGTTTCTAGTTAAACCTTATGGAAAACACAAAAACCATAAACCTTGCTTTAGGTAACACATTATGAAATTGAAGTTTGCAATCTTTAGCATAATTACTAACTGAGGAATTTTAGGCAGAGATTGTTATCTATTTTCTCCAAGAACTGTGAATTGTCTTAGTGACTTTTTCTTGGTGTGAGAAAATAGAGAATTTTATGAGGTACTTTTGTTATAGACATTTGATACCGTAAGATGAATAATAACCTCTGTTGAAATTAGTTTATCCCTTAGTCATTCTTAACAAGACATAGCTGTGTGTACTGTTTACAATGTTATGCATGGGAGATGCAAGTGGGAATCTTAGATATGGTAGGCAAGCACTGTACCTCAACCCAGAAAACTGAAAGCAAAAATGGTAAGTAGTTGTTGTGCTTTTGCTCCAGGGCAAGGCAGGTAACAAAAGCCTGTAACTGATAGCCTTTGATGTTGGAGCCTCTAGCCTGAGGGGGCAAGGCCCAAGTAACCATGAGCAGCTGAAGGAGGAAGCTCAGGGTTGCAGCCAGGAGTGGCATGATCTAGCTTTACTTTAGAGGGGATCAGACAAAAGGGGAAATACTGAAGGTCCTAGAATACAAAAGTTTAAGTCTGAAATAAAGGCAAATCTTAAAGAAAGGTATGAAGCTGTTGCCAGAGCATCTAGGGAGGGTGGTTTGGATGAAACTTCGCCCAAGGGCTAAGAGAAGCTGGAGCATGCAAAGTTTGTGCTTGCTTCTCAGTGCACATTGAGGGAGGGGCCTGTGTCCTTCTATCCTTAAAAGACAAGCTGCAGGGAAACCACTTGCAGCTGTGGAGTTACCTTATGGGTGGGGACATCCTTTATTACCATACAGGCCAAAATGGCCACCATTAGAAAACACAGAGACATTCTATAGATTTTTACTTTAGCCTCTGGAGTTCCCAAAGCAGAACACACAAAAAAAACCGTCCAGAAGGTTTTGAGCCAGTTTCTAAAGGCACTGCAGGTAAAGCCAGGCAGGGTCAATTAACATTTGAAAGGTCTTTGCTCATGGGCTGCCTCTCCTCTCCCAGGGGTGGGGGTGGGGTGGGGAGGTGGAGGTTGGGGGGAGGTGGGGGGAGTTAAACCAGCAGTTTTAAATCAGCTTCAGGAGAGTTAAGACAGGGCCTACACCATGTCTCTTCCGGAAAGGCTTAGCTGGATAGCTTTGCCTGGGTTCCGAAATCAGGAGGTTTAGGTCCCCATGATTTCACCAGGAGTGAACCAAGAAAGGGAGGGGCCAACACAGGTCTTGGGAACCATGAGGCAGTATGGTGTGTGCTTCCACAGGAAGGGGAACAAAAAGGAGGGTGTAATGAGTATGTAAACAGGCTATACAAAACGGAGCCTGGAGGGTAGGAAATTTAAGTAAACAAGTAGAAAACATGCCAGAGTGGAAAATTACAAGTTTGCTGTGAAATTAAGATTAAGAATGGAAAGTTACAAGTTTGCTGTGGAACTAGGATTAAGATTTGTGGTGTTTTTGCTGTGACTGGAAATCCCCTAAAAATAAACACTCACATCTGCTTATCTATCAATGACATAGACCAACAGGGTCTGAAGAGTATAAAGGTGAAAGCAGGAGCGCTCAGCCTCAGAGCTCTTGTGGTCTGGACAGGAAGCAGTAGCGCTCCCCCGCACAGAAACCTAAAGACCGTCCCGAAGGTCCAAGGGAACCTAGCGGACTGAGACAGAGCGCCTGAAATCTCCGGTCGTTTGCTTATGCTCCTGATTCCTGCGTTTCGGACCTGGGACCTGCCGATCGTCGCCGCATTGGTGACTGATCGTCTCTGCCGCCCCTCGACCCTTGTGATTTTCCTGTGAGAGGCATCCAATACCTGAGGAAACTGAATGACGTGAACTACGGATGGACTTGCGGCTCTCACACAAAGGACTTTGTTAATATGAGGTACTTTAGGTAGTTGGCTGTGTTAGACCCAAATAAACCGTGTGATTCGTGAAACTGAAACTAAGTGTGGGTCTGAATTCTTCCTCCCGTAATTTGGGAGTGTGCTCATGTCAGAGGGGATCCTTGCCCATCCACAAAGATTAAGTCACACACAAAACCGAACCAAACTGGGGTCTACTCACGAAGGGTTCAGGGTCCCTATTCCAGACGCCAGTTATCGTCATGTCCGTTATGTTGTGTCTCACCACTTGGGACCAGCCCAAATGGACATTGGGGGGCCAGCCCGAGGGGTTGGGAGTGAGTAGACACAAGAGTCAAGCCACAGACTCCAGGAGTTGGACAGAAAGCAGGCCAAGCACATGGCACTGCATACTTGCAAGGCACTACAAACTCGTTTATTGAATAGGTGCACAAGCTCTTATAGGCCTGGATAGCAATGATCTTATGGGGTGGGGTCTCAAATACAGCCAATAGTATGTTTGTCCCCAGGTAGGCAGGTTCTTTCCAGGTGCTGGTCTCACAACTAGCCAGAGCATAATGTCACACTCACAGGAACCATTCCTTTATTCCTCCTAGCATGTGGCCTGTCTAGGCCCACCTTGCATTATGCCCAACATTGATGGTCAGGCTCCTGCTGTCCCCAACAGAAAATGGCCTACACGTGTATAAAGTAATGAGCACATAATGAAGATGTGTTTCATTTACACAATGAAATGTTATTAACTCTAAAGAAACATTAATTGTGCAATTTTCAGGAAAATGGACGGAACTAGAAACTTATAGTGAGTGAGTTAACCCAGGACCAATTAGACAAAAACTGCAGGTTCGCTCTCATGTGTGCTTCTAATTCTTAGACAAGAGCTTACCTGAAATGGTTAGAAATGTTCCTCCCAGAGCCTAAGATGATTACACAAAGATCTCAGTACCAAGTTCAGGAACCCTCTTAGGTGTTATTGGTTGGAAGGCCCCAGAGGCCACAACATATTCCAGGCTATTGTCAATGGCTTGTCTGTCCACCAGAACTAGAAAGTAAGCTCTTACTGCTGAAGAAACCACACACTTAGGTTATGGGGCTTTAAGATGACCTGAATTGAAATTTTCTTCCCTGCTGGCCAGCTTTCATTGTGCTAGGAGGATGCAAACTACTGGGAGAAGTCATCAGTGGTCCTCCCCAGCTGGGTTCTGCAAGAGCCGCACTATGACTTGCCTGGTAAGGTATGCCACTGTAGCAATAATAGCATTACTATTATGGGGGCAACCAACTGCTTTCTGTTTGTATTTGAGACCCTGTCTACAGAAGAGAGCTCATACTTGGTACTGGAAACCTGATCAAGCAAAGGTCATAGGCCCTAGAGAAAGCTTACTATTGTTGCATTGCTTAATAGACATGGTCTCAAACTGCCTTCTAAATGAAATGGAAAGACTGACTCCATTTTATTCCAGCTGACTTTGGCTTTATCCTGCATTTCTGCCCCTGCCCCCCTTCTCTAACTGCAGTCAGACAGGCAGAATAGCCATGAAGGCTGCAATTACAGTTTTAGTAAGTACACTGTTTCTGCAATATTGGGAAACTTGCAGTTAGCCAGGCAGAATGCCCTCATCCTGTTAATACAGTTATGCCTGCATCTACATGGAGTTCATTGTTTCTGCAATTCTGAGAAACATCTCTTTCCTAATCAGAACTTTTTGTTAACTGAAAACCTCTCTGCTAACTGACTTTACCCTGGTTTGATGTAACTATGGTGATATGATGTAACTGTGATTATTGGCTTTGCCCCTGGCATGATGGAACTGTGGTTAAAAGCTTTAAAAACCCTGCTCTGCTTTTTCTTGGGGTTGAGAGTTCTTTCTGGTGATTGTTCCTCTCCGACTTCCAGGTTTATTAAAGAACTCTTAATTTGACTGTCATCATATGATATCCCTGTGTGCCTCCTGCTTGATATTACATTAAACATTTGTGTTTATACTCATAGATTAGTTCTTCTCTGAGCTTCATGAATGGGCATCAGATTCACAACTGCTCAGTGTGGGAATAAGAGAATGTGAAGGCTTCAGTCCTAAACAGAACACATACATCACCCCCTCCAAAGCCATACAACATCCTAGAACAGGAGGAACAAAGAGTGTAAGGGCCAGAAGTTGGGGAGGAGTGATGTGAAACATCTTCTGCACATTACACAACCACTGCACCCATGAGTTCACTGTAGTTAGGGTTGCCTGCGCAAGACCCGTACAAGACTGGACCTGTCACCATTTTGTCATACATGGAGGAAGGGGGACCCTACCCCCCACTGAGGGACTGTGGGCAATTAATAGTGGCTGGGGGTTTTATCATTTTCTTCTGTGTATGGACAAAGATAAGTTTCCCATGTTCCAGTAAGTAATGGCCCAGTCAGTGCTCATGCAAGCAACCATAAATAAATTCAGTGGGTTAAAAAAAAAAATCAAGAGAGAGGTCTTTCTGGAAACAAGGTTTTTAGCAGGAGAGTGAGGAATGTGAGAAGATACTGGGGTGTTGAAAAATGACAAAAATTATTATACACTAATATGAAACTGTCAAAGAATAAAAAGAAGGGCATTTTGTACAGTTATGACAGGGATTGGCAAAGAAATGCTTTCTTGCTTTCTTTTTCTTTCTGTTTTTCATGTCTGTCTGCATAGCCTATGTCAATCTCAAGCCTTCTGTGCAGCCAGACTGGCCTTATTGCCCTTCTGCCTCAGCTTCTTTACTGCTGGGATTACAGAGTAAATATATATTGTTCAACAGGTTAAAACCATATACCTATAGTTCCATTGACGGTGGCTTGTGTGGTTCTCCTTGTTTATTATTTTAAGGTAAACTCCATTTATGTGTTTTCACATTCTAATGACATTTATTATTGAGCAAATCCTAGAAGGTGAAGCTGCAATGTCAAATGTGCTGTGTATTAATTAAGGTAATAAAAATTTAAATCTGAGTCACAAAGACAAATTTCCTTTCAGAAATGTTGCACCTGTTTACTGATACCACCACACTGTCTGAGATGGCTTCTCAAGTTACTAAGGCCCTCATACCAAATACCACAGGCTGGTGGTTTACACACAACAGAAATCTATTTGTCATAACTCTGAATGTTGGAAAATCCAGGGTCAAGATGCCAACTGATAGGACACCTAATGGGATCTACTTCACAGATGATATCTGTGCTTTCTGTTCTTACACAGTAGCAGGGATCATGATTTGTCTCTTGGGTTCTCGGGGTACTAACAAAGTCATGAGGACTCTTCCTGTTATGATTCAAGTCAGAATATTCCTCACTGGGCTTCAAATACCTGAATTCTTGGTCCACACTTGGTGGGGAGCTTTGTGGGAAGCATCATGGGACCTTTAGGAGGTGTGAGCATGATAGAGAAAGCATGTTCCTGGTGGTGAACTTTGAGGGTATAGAGCCTGCCCATTTCCACTTTGTCTCTCTGCTTTCTGTGCCTGCTTGAAGATGTGAGTGATCTGCTTTGTGCTCTGGCCACTTCTACCTCCATCTCTCCCCATAGTGATGAACTCTCTGCACTCTAGAACCATAAGCTCAACAAACCCTTCCTTCTTTAAGTTGCCTTGGACATGATGTTTTATTATAACATTCAAAAAGTAGCTAATACACTGTTATGTCCAAACAGCACTCAAAGCTCTACTGTATGATACCACCATGACCTTAGCATTAGGATTATGATTTCATCATAGCAATTTGGGGCAGGGCAGATTTCTAGACCACAGCCAATTTTTTCTTCATGTCTTTGCCAATGTTAAGTAGTATCAGATTTTTTTTAATGCTTTCCAAAATCTTAGGATAAAATTCTATCCTATTTGGTTCTTATTTCTTAAATTATTAGTGATATTTAACATTTTAATTTATCTTACTGATCACTTTTTGTTTCCAATGTATTTATTTTCTCATTTTTCTACTGGCATTAGTTTTAGTTTTTCTGTCACTGCTTCGTATAATCCCTTTGAACATTAAGGAATCCAATCTTTGCTTTCCAAGTATATTAGATCCCTCCAACCCTCAGGATATATATTTCACAAAACAACTAGTTATTTGTCTTCAGTTTCATCTTATAAAGCGACTTCTGATTATGAGCTGGCTTTCTCTTGAGTTGGCTTATGTGATTCTACGTTCAGCTATGCTATTAGGATATTACAGCATATAAAACAGTAAAATATTTTTATGATGTAACAGATTAACAAACATTTTTTTTTTCTTTGCAGTAGATGGTGATTAGCACAGTGATCCTGAACTGATCAAAGTGCAGAGAATAAGAGACTGTAGAGGACTGGAATCTATAGCACACCCCTCTATACAAGGCTCGGAGATTGTCACCAAAGGGGGACAGAAAGACTGTAAGAAGCAGAGACAGTAGAACACAAGGAAACAGTGTTTTCTGGACATAGCAGGTCAGTTGCATATATGAACTCACAGAGGTTGCGACAGTATACACAGGATCTGTGCAAGCTCAAGCCAGACAAAACTCCACCACAAAAGAGGAGGTGGGCATGTTATCTCACCTCTAGCTAAGGAGCTACTGGAAACTCATTGTTGCTGGGAAAAGGAGAGTTGGTTTTCTTTAAGGGTCTGATTCCTCCTGGTGGACCATGCTCCGAGGGATGGACATACACCAAATAGTGTTTGGGCAGCATAAATTAGACTCGACCGACTTTAAAAAGCAAAACAAAATACAGGACAGAAATTTAAGTGGTTACAGAAGTGGGGCTGAATCTAATAAAAACACATTAAATCCTCGGATAATTAATAAAAACTATTTAAAAATTAGCATACTATTCAGGGATCTTGTGCTTGTGTATTTGTGTTTGGAGCTTTGTTGATTTAACTTCTCTTTGAGAAACAGATCCAGTTTTAGTGAGCTAATAAATCCTGCTTCAGAGGCCACAAGGCTGTGAGCAGTGCGCTAAGACACTGTTAACGCCATGTTCAACCTTTTCCACACCAGGACTTGCCATGGTGGCCAGCCAGCTTCCAGAGACGCCTCAGCCCACATTCATCTCCTCACTGAGACTTCACAGAGCACCCTGGACATCAACAGAAGAAACTTTCATGTGGATCTTGAGTTTTTATTGACTTTTGCTAGCCAGAAAGCTTTATGCAGGCATGGACTGACTGTTGGGTGGGGGGTGGGAGGGTGGCATGAAATGTTTACAGAGTTTAGATGCTGAGAAGGGAGGACTGGAGGGATTTGAAATTGTGTCCCCTTCCTGAATTCCCTTGTGACAGTTCACATTTACTCAGCTAAGTATGATTAATGATTACTATGGATTACACATGGTGTATTGTGAAACCATACTGTCAAACAAATAATTAGTAAATAAATGTTTACTTGACTTATCTTCCCTAATATCAAGGTGCATCCTAGTAGAATTCTATTAAAAATAAAAATGACTATTCAATAGTAACAATTGTTTCTTTGAGTTGTAAATGAGATATCTGAACTAATTTTAGATAGTGGATCATGCCATATTCTTGTCTTTGTATAAATTCAGCTTAAATACGTTGGCAAAAATGTCATGTCTATAATTCAATAATTAAAAAAAACACCTTCAAGTGGAATCTCTCTCTCTCTCTCTATCTATCTATCTATATATCTATATGTCTTTAACCACAACTTTGTGGTGTCTATTAGGCACTGATTTTCAGCCTTTCTACCTTAGTACATCGCATTTGTATGTCACTCAGATGACAAGCATGCACATTCTTCAAGCATCTGACAAATTCATATGCAATTCCTGCATCACTCTTTATATCATAAGTATTCTGCAGGTAAATGAGATTTATTTAGAGCAAAGCAAAACACACAAAAGTTAAGCCATAGTTAACTATTTCCAATCAGTTTTAAATCTTGAGGAACGAATTATAGACAAATATATATGCCTGCAGCTCATAGGTAAATATGACTGTTTTGAATTTATATGTTACTTATATAGTGAATGATAAGGTTTGGGGACAGTTTATAGGAAAATGACAGCCTATAGGTATTATAAGTAAAATTCATAAAAAACAGAGAAATTTAAATATGTTTATACATATAAGTGAACTGAATTATATATAATTATATATAAGTAGCTGATGAAATACAGGAATAACTTATGTATGTTAGTCATTCAAAATATAGTCATTATTTGAAACTTTTCCAAACTTTCTAACAGCACTCTTTGCAACAAAATGCATTTGTGCTAAATTGCACAACCCCCTTTAATACATTTGTGTGGCTCAAAAAGCATCCTTTAATGTTCAAGGTCAACTGCAAGCTGGTTCCAATAACAAGGTTTAGAGAAATGCTTCTTTTCCCTTTAAGCTCTTCAGAGAACAAAGATTCTCTCACCACAGATCTTTAATAGCTTCTGTCTAAATTCAGGTAGATTGCACAATATAGAATATAAACAGCAGATGTTAATTTGAATTTAAATGCATTTGAATTTTCCATCAAAAGGAATATGGTTCTAATTTATAATAAACCTCTAAATAAATTAAAACCTATTCCTGTCTAAAATGAAACTCAGTCTGTTTATAGAATAGTCATCAGATCATGTGCTCGCAGAGCTTACAGACAGAACACATGCTTCCCTAATGGGCTTTTAAATCCATGTAACTGTCAGCAAAAAAAGAGCAAACTGAATGGATAGAGGATGTCACATCAGCCAAACCTCCCATTCCTCCTGCAGTCAGGTCTGATGAGGTCTTTGTACCCATGTCACTTTTTTTAGAATGAAGTCAGAAAATTCTGCCCTGAGAAATCTGGGAGGTATAGTCTTCTAGGGCAGTTTACCTAAATAAGAAGATGGAATACAAATGATTGCAATTTTCGTCAGAATGAAACTTCATTCAAATGGGCAGCACTTAATTGTAAAAGGGCTGAAAGACCACAGAAACTACTGAGAGTCTCCAACATGTCATCTTTCCTATAATGATTCTGTTCTACCCAGAGTAAAGTAAAGGAGTCAGACAGGAACAGATGCCAAATTCCCTCATTATGTGTATTCTAAACATACGTGTCTACCACAAACAACCTGCACACATTTGGTGAACTCAGTTAAATAATCATTCTGCACCGTGCCAGCAATATTCCATTGCTTGTTGACCTTCAGACACGTCTCCAGGTGACCTTTTCCTCCTTTTCCATTAAAGGTTTAAACCTCCCTGTGCTTGTGAAGTCTTCCAGACTGCTTTCAACTCAGTCCTAATCCCCTTAACACCCTTCCACTGCATCACAATGCAGGCTTTGTCAGGAGGATGAATCTGGATCATTACACCTTGGAACCATGTTCAATTGGGGATAATTTTTATATTTAAGTAGTCTAATTACTAAATGTCTGCCATCTACTTTTATTCACAAGATCAAAGTGGTGAAAGGAACAGTAACCAGGCTCCTGACCAGCCACCTGCACAACACAGGGCTTGATGTCTCTTTCTTTGCTGTATTTTCAAGTTTTCTCCACAGTGACATACATGGGTGACATTCTGATCAATGGCCCAATCTCAGAGTGAGCACAGTTCTAGGAGCATCTGCCACATCAAGTACCAAACCTTTACCACCTCTTTTTCCTACTCAGGAGAGCAGTCCAGAATGTAGATGAACAAGGTACATTATAATCCCCCAGAGTCTGTTTTAATTTCTTAAAATAAAAAGAATAACTTACAAATGCTGACACTTTATCAATAGCAACAAATGACCCGCTGTGCACCTCAGAGGTGATCATAGCACATCAGTGCATGTGTCTCTGTGGTGAGGACCTCCTGCTACAGGCTGTCATTTTCCTATAAACTGTCCCCAAACCTTGTCATTCACTGAACAATGTTAGACATACCGTAAAGTTCTTTATTGATTTTTCAGCTAGGTTTAAAAATAAGTGACGCTAGTCAAGTCCAATGGGATATATAAGTTTTAAAAAAGAACCTGGTTTAAGCTAAACATGCAGGAACATCAAATGTGGGCTGACTTTCGCCTTGTTATAATGAGCAGAAGGAACCAACACAGTCAGTACTGGAGTTCACAGAATCATCCACCTCTTATCTGGACTCAGTCATATGGAAGAAATCACAAAAGGCCAATATGAATCTGCCAGGCTGCTGAGAAGCATGTGACACTACACTGTGCCATCGACTGTGGGAACCTGTAAGCCCCTTTGACATAGTCAATATTCAAACGCACCTGTTGTGCATTTGTGCTGGATCTTCTTGCCATGGTCTGATCTGCACTTGAAATGTGATTACTGCAACTGATTTAACTTAATTTAATATCTATATCAAAAACAGAGAACATTTCTACCCCTGCAGGTATTCTGCTGGATGGCAAATTTCTAGAACTATAGAGTTTTTAAAGCTGGGAACCAAAAGTAGCAAAGGGATGAATGTACGGGGCAGGACGGCACCAGCGGGAAACAGTGTTTTCTGACTGGTGCAATCTGCCAGGCATGTTATTAATGCTTTCACATACTGTCAAGGCAATTGCTATTCACCATCAGCAGAGGCACAGGAATTACTGGACTCCACATCTTCATCTTTCTCTTCTCTTGTCACACTTGGTCATTTTTTGATATCTGCATCGTTCTGAAGAGGACTTAATTGGTTATTATAGAGTCATTAAAAAAGAGAGATTTTTAAAAAACTGCCATGTTCTATTATAAAGAATGTAAAAGTGGAATGTCAAAAGGCATGTAAAAAGGAAATGTTACTGTACGTATTTGGCAGCAAAAATATGAAATGTATTGCTCTCAGAAATGTAAGGAAATAGAATTATGGAAAGAGAATGATTGATACTTTTGTTATTAAGAGAAGGTAAGAGTACTTGAATAGTCAACACTAAAGCTGCATTAATAACGATCATCATCATCATAACAAACCACTATCACTGACTGGGATCCTTCCTGTTTTCAAAGCCTTATGTTCATAATCGTCCACCATTCAGATTTCAGGAGAGAAGGCCATTTAAAGTAGCAAACTGAAAGTCAAAAGGTCTCCCTGATTCATCTTTCCTTATCTTCTTAAAAGCTGCCCAAGGGACATCCAACAGAGTGAGAGTGCAGATGTGCACACCACTGCTGCAAGACATCTGGATTACCATTTGCCTCTTCATTTATTCACTACGCTGTGGTGGCTTCTTGGCTGTTTTCAGCTTTGTGTCTGGTATCAACAGTTATTTGCAAGACCACCATTAAAAGTTGCTAGGTTTGTTGGTTTGGATGAATAACTTTAATTTTCACGAACCTTTAAAAAAACTTCTGTGGAAAATCTATGACTTTAAAAGAGTGAGTAACAATCAACCCATCTTTGTCTCCTTAACATTAGCCCATTTCTAGTTGTTTGGGTCATCAACATACAGGAACAGGACTGCTGTAGATCAGAGAATACTTGAGGGAGTAATAAAACCCTAGGCTGTCTTCAGTATGTATCTTGTGGTGCCTGGAAATAACTTCAGTGGAACTGATTAAATAAGCAATAACAATATTCCTTTAACAATGCTGCATGTGCTAACATATAACCCAAACTCAATTCTTGACACAAAAAATCCCACTGAATAACTATGTGGTTGTTTTTATTTTGTTTTGTTTTTCACTTTCCTAGTCTTACCTCTTTGACAATCAGATTACAATACTAAATTGCAATTATAAGTAAACTTGGCCAAATGTTTTCCTCTCTAATCCAAAGTCACAATATGAAGTGAGAAACCTATTCTAAATCTTAAGCACAAAGAAATGTATGATCAGAAAAATTATACTCTGTTTTATCAGTTGAATAAAACATCAGGAAAGTGTATGCTTTTTGTGTGCTTTAGAAATTGCTGTTACCTACTGAATAATTTATATGATAGATCTTGTAGTAGACACTCTGTTGTCATTAAGAAGCACGAAGTAAGTCTGAATGTATACAGAAGGACAAAGCTATAAAATACATAGTTATCTGAAAATAGCCAGGTGTACACTTGTATGCAAGTTAAGGTTTTTAAAGCAAAGTTTTAAAATGTGAAGACTTTTCAAATAATTATACAAGAAATATAAAGTGGTTAATGATATGAATTAATTTTAAATAAATTAATATCTTCAGACATCTCACACATACCCACAACAGCTAACATCTCTTATTTCTTGCTGGGGATGGAGGAAAAAGTCATGTACGTTTTGTGTGTATCATAAAATTTAAGCCTTCTAATTGTACACATGTGCCAGGTTCTAAAGCTGTCATCAGGCATAATATGATCATTAACACTATGAGTGTTTCAGCTTCTACTTCTCTATATTGACAGAAAAACACGTATTTTTCTTTTTAAGATATTTTGAATTTTATAGTTGAAAGGTTTAGCTAGGCTATCATTTTCTTTGCCAATTTTGCAGTAGCAAATGGGTGGACTTTTAAATAGATGCATGTGAGGAAAAAAATTAGGTCAATCCCGGTTTGGGAAATTAACAACATTGTTAGACAAATATCAAGTGTGCAAGCAGCTTGTCTACCCCCCAAAATAAATTTAAAAAAAAATCACGGCTTGCATCTTCAAAGAAAAAGAGCCCATAGTAACCTCCATTTACTTATTCTGACTTTCAGGAACTCCAGCTTCTTTTATGTATTCCTCTGGATTCAAAATCAAAACAGAAATGTTTAAAACCCATGAAATCCTGGCTTGAATGAATTATCATTGAAAGCCACTCAGAGTTTCACTGAAGTCTGCATTCAGTAACAGCCATTAAAATCTCCCGTTATGTCAAAAGCATGGCATAGAATTTAAAATGTTAAATATGTTTTAAAAATTAAAGTTTAAACCTCAGGGTAGGTCATGGGGCATAAGGTCTATCAGTTTTCCAAAAGCACAACACCTAGCATGAGAGATCTCTGATGCTTTATTCACTCACCCCCCTTCCTTCAAAATAAAGAGCCTGTGGCAACCTTTCTTTCACTTGGGCTTAAAGCCTAACAGTCACACTGGCCTAAGTACTGTCATTTCATTTTAATGGATTGATGGGCTCTTAGCAATTGCTCCTTTGTCCAATCAAGCAAACATGAGTATGAATTTCAGTCTTTCCCCTTCATATATAAAGACCAACAGAGGATTGACAAGCTTTGATAAAGGGGAGACAGTTGTGTGCCTGGCTGACAGACATTCATGAGGGTAAGCACAGATGGCCAGGCCACAAGGACCAGAAAATGCCCCAAGTTAAAGAGGGTTTTCTCACCTCCCACATTTGAATACATTTGGAAATACAATATTCAGACAATTGCATTGGTTCTGATAGTTTTGACTTGAGTGTTATGATGTAGTACTAGATGTAAGGTCTGGTTTAGACCTTGTGCTGGATAGCTATAGCTGTCAACTTAACACACCTGGGTAGAGGGAAGCTCAGTTGAGAAATTACCTCCCATGGATTGCCTGTGACATGTCTGAGGGACATTTTCTTGATTGCTGAGTGATGTGGGAGGGTCCAGTCCATTGTGGGCACTGTCACTCTTGGAGAGGTGGTCCTGTGTTGTATAAGAAAGCAGGCTGAGCACATGCCAAAGGAAACAGCCAGGAAGCAGCTATCGTTTGTGATCTGTGCTCCAGGTTTTCTGCCCTGAGTTCTTGCATGGGCTTCATTTGATGATCTACTGTGCTTGTAATCAATGAACCCTTTCCTCCCCAAGTTGAAGTTGAGCAGTGTTTTCATCCCAGCAATATGAAAGCAAGCTAGAGCAGAAATTCAGATAAAACTGTTGCTGTCAATGAACGATGAATGCATCTTTAGACAGGTCACTATCCTCATACAAAAAGAAAATCTGCTTAATGTGTGATTTGACACACCTGTCATAAAGCAAAAACTAGTAGTAAGAAAGCTTCTTGCACTTGAAAACTATGGATTGCTGAGTCCATAAAATATTTCTTGAAAGTGGGGTTTCCATGACCAAGTGTTTTCTAGCATCTCATACTGTTTGCTTCTAGTGGTAATTCAATGTGTATTTGTTATAGAGTTTGAATACTTAAAGAAAAAAAAAAGCTTAACTTTGATCTTGTAGTAAATTTAGATAATAGTACCCATTGAAAATAAAAGAATGGTCTTGGGCCCAGGGACCACAGAAGATTGTCAACATCTCAAAGACTCATTAAGGGGAGAGTCACCAATCAGCGCCCTGAAATTTGGCCATTGACATTCTTTATTGGTAGCAATCCTGCCTCATCAGGATTCAGATCTTGACAAGAGCCAGAATGAATGCACAGGAGATGAAGGGGCAGAAGTCACAGCTCTTTAGCTCTAAACACTAAACCCAGAGATAGGACACACTGTGCCCAGCTTGCCTGGTGGTCAGCTCAGTCCCTTCAGTGGAGCCCCATTCTTTGAATGCAATGCCACTGCCCCTACCAACTAACAATTACTTCTGCACAGTGATAGACTCAAATATAATTGACCCTTAATATGACTTGAGTATACTTCAGTCCATGATTTAAAACAGACAGCAGAAGAATGTTAAGTGCTCAAAAATCTGCTAAGCAATATAAAGAAACAAGCTCATGTTTCTTCTATGACATCATTTCTATTGTTCATACGATACTGAATTGAAGAAATGAAAAACTATAATACTATGTACAGTATACTGACGGTATGTCTGCTGGTTATAGGTCATCTATGAAGCACAGAAAACACGAAACAGTAGTGAGCCTTGAAGAAAACAAGTCAAAAATCCCCTATACAGGCTCTCAAGCAGCCCCAGAAACTTACTATGGGGAATTAAAGGCAAGTCTGTATCCCCACCTGTACTCTCATACTTCCTTATATAAGAACAAATATGTAATACTTTTTAATGTTTTTGTTCCTATATCTCGTATCCTCTTGGAAATGTTTTAAATATCTTAATGTGTCTAATCAGTATAATAATTGCACAAGGTGGAATTCTGGTAATGTTATTATTTTTAAAAAATGTTGAAACTAAAGATAGGAAGATTTAATACCTGTAAGTGGTAGAGACTGGATTTAAACCTAGGCATCATGAGGCACAGTTGAAATTCTTTAACTATTGTAGTATAGTGCCTCTATGGGTATCTTAGGACAGCCATTCCAAAGTCACTCTCAACCATTATTGATCCTTCATTGTTTATTTCTAAATCTGATGAAGAATCAGAATTATCCAGAGTCTATTTAAAATAGACAACCTAGCCCTCTCTCAACCACACTCTGATGTAATACTAGGTTGATTCAGAAAGCAAACAGTGGGCATCTGGGCATATAGCTCAGTTGATGTGTACTTGCCTAACATGCACAAGGCCCTGAGTTCAATTCCTGGCACTATAATAATCAGGCAAGGCGGCACACACTTTTAATCTCAGTACTCAGAAGGTAGAGGCAAGAGGCCTGCCCGGCATGTAAGACTCCGTGTCAAAAAGCAAGCAAACAATAAACCCCTGTGGTTATTCTGCAGGTGCCGCTGCAAGGACCCATGTTTGGTAGCTGTTAGTTAGAGCTGTTATCTATTGAAGGACTGCCTGATTCATTAAGGACACTGTCTGGGTACACAGGTGCTTTGAGGGGAGGAAGGATACATAAGTGAGCCAGACTGGAAGCTGTGTCTTATCCAGCAAGGCTGTGCTTCCCTTTCCCATATGCTAAGGTCCTTGCAGAATAGCACAAGTGCTCCCTAGATATGGCCTTTCCATGATGGCTAGTCTGGTACCTGAAATGTAGTAGGTCCTCAGTTACTATTTCCTCACTGTTTCTGGGTGAATTATTACTTTCAAAAGGCAACACAATAGTGCTGATTGAAAAGACTCAGAGAGTTTTCTGACTAGTAACTGCCTATTGTTCTGCTGAGAAAGGAACAGCAATTTGACCACACCACTTAAGTGGAAAACCAGTGGATTAGCTTGTCCACTAAACAGATACAAGGGAAGAGAAGAGGGTCAGGAACAACCAGAGCAAAGGAGGAAATCCTGTACATATGATGTCTGGCTAGAAAACTGCACATCAGAATAGAGATTAAATACCATCATCTGTGTTACCTCAACACTCATTATACCACATGGAACATCTAACAAACTTATTTCAGGCCAGCTCCACAGGACCTTCAGATGAATTTACCCACTCATCCCCAGCCTAATTGGCCCACAGCAGGCTAATGGACAAACAGTTTCAACAACTGTCTTTTATAAAGTTTTCTCCTAGAATGCCCCTCAGGAATAGTGGTTGGTTTTCCCTTGAAGTTATTTTTTTTCTCCCTTATTTGTTTGCTTTTTAAAGCCTTCTTAGAGAGGCTTCTTTGTAGTTTGTTTCTGGAGCAAATCAGAAGCACTAATTTGCTTTTGTTGGTGTTTGGAGGCTATCCTGGTGGGAGCAGTTCACTGTGACCAAGGGTTCTGCCTGGGGTGGGAGGTGGGCAGGGAAGTCTGTCTAATGGACATACTTCAGTTAGCCTTCTGTAACTGTGGGATTCAACTACCCTTACATTGAAGCTATTTTTAATTGTTCCTGTGCTAAAGATGTACAGAATTTCTAAATCTTCATCATTGTTTTATTATTCACTTAACATTTACATTGTATTAAGTGCTGTAGGGGGCATAAAGATGACTTATATAGGAGGCTGTGTACAGATTATATGTAAACATTACACCACTTTGTGTAAAAGACTTGAACATCCCCAAATTTTGCTATTCTGTGGGGAGTGGGAGGAGTGAAAGGAATTGCCCTGAGATGGGGAGGGATGAATGACTGTATTCTAAAGCTGAGAAACAGAACCCAAGATTTGGGGGCAATGAACCAGGGAGAACTTGGAGACTAGATTACCCACAAGTCAATACTTAGCCTGCAATGCCCACCAGACAGCAACTGCTTTCGAGGATGCTCCTTTATTCTATTCTTTGGACATAGGAATATTCTGCAGATGTGACACTGTGCACTGGGAAAGAAGCTGATGGGAAGGCATTTGGAACCACAGGTGGATTGAAGGGTTCTGAACCCATTTAGAATATTTCAGTTTTATTACTGGCTCCGCTATTAACTATCACTGTGCCCTTTGAAGCCATCTCATCTCCCTCCTGTCCAGAACAGGTCCCACCCCCTGGCCTCGAGTCCCTTTCCACTACGACGCCACATCATCAAGGGAGCAAATTAGTTCAGAAAACCAATGAGCTGGGTCTGCGGCTGCCATCCTGAGAGCAAGAAGCCACGGACCACCGTGCTCACTTTCAATTCTGGAAAAGCTGTGTGCACAGGAGCAGACAGGCAGAGGCAAGATCTTAGAACTCAAGATCCAGAGCAGACTGGGGAGCTGTGACATGTAGTTCCCCACTCGGCCTCATGGGGCAGCAGTTCAGTAACTGAGTCAGAATTATTTCCTGGATCATCTGCAGAATGATCAAACCAAGAAATGGTTTTATTTTTATTTCTGGAAAGGTTGTGTTAATGGGTGCTAAAGTTATTGGGAATTAATCTTTTTAAAGCAATGCTCAAGGTATGTAACTTGAAGTTAGTGTCAGGCATATTTAATTCAATCACTCATGTATTCCAAAATTGAATATTAACAGAGATATTGAAAGACTATGTTGCTCTCAAGCTTTATGAAATATCACACTATTGGGGAAAAAGGAACAAATGTGTGTGTATGATCTGTTTATAGCATTAAAATGGGTAATTTAGAAAATGTACTGAAAGACAGTATGAAATGAATAAATCTTTACGTATTTTTAAAAATCACTTATCCTGATGTGACTTTTAATTTATCATATTTCTTATATACTTTTACTTATACTGGTATACTGCATTATATAATACTTTTATGCATGTATGTGTGTGTTCTTCTGTGCAGATACATGTGTGCAGGTATGTGTGCACATGCATGTGGAGGCCAGAGGGTAACTGTGGGAGTCATCCTAAGCACCTCAGTCTTCCTCCTTTGAAATAAGGTCTCTCCATTATCTGGAAGCTTACCAACTCTGGGGTTGTCTCTGGTTCCTCAGTGCTGAGATTACAGGTGTACACAGTCACACCCAGCATTTTTGCTTGTGTTCTGGTGCTAGAACTAACTAAGGTCCTTGTGTATCAAGCAGTTTATTGACTGAGCTATCTCCTCAACTCATGCTTGATATTTTATATTTCATTATTTTCAATTATATCATTCCAAAAACATAACTTAACTTTCCTATATTATTATTCGAATGGCTCATGATATTAAAATATATTAACATGCCATCATCTATAAAATCATTATCTTGCTAGATTTCTAGTTTATCTTTTTCCTTTTTATATTGGTTACAATAAAAATTTGTGTGTTCTTGCTTTAGTTTCTTGTAACATTTCCATAAATAATAGTTACAAGCTGGTTGTCATGGCACAGATCAATAGGATGTGCTAAGAGGTACAGGCAGAATGATCATGAGTTCAAGGCCACCCTAGGCTGGCACTCTTGGAGCTGGAGAGCTGGCTCAGTGGCGAAGCACACTGGCTCCTCTTTCAGGACCCAAGCTTGGTTCCTAGCACCCGTATAGCAGCTCACAATCATCCGTAACTCCAGTTCTAGGAGATCTGAACTCCTATTCTGGCCTCATTGGGTATGGGGGACATATATAGTGCATATACATACACGGAAGGAAACACTGAAATATAAAACAAGAAGAAATCTTAAAAGAAAAAGTTACAAGCAGTGGATGTGGATGCATCTGTTACTGATGGCCATGCTACTTTCAATTAGGCTCATGGGTCGACAAGACTACCAGCAAAGTACATGTGTATCACTTTCACCAAAGTTCAACATATTTATATAGCATTTCCTTTACCCAGCTCAGAACTTGCCAGGGTGGCACAGATGTGCTTAACAAAAGTTCCCCAACAATTATGCTTTAGGCTCATCTAATAAAATTTCTGGGCTTGACTCATTCACTCTGTCTTGCTTAATCATTTAAAAAGTGTTCATCAACACAGCTGTGTACTGATGTAAGACTAGGCTCTAACTATACAAGGGTTAGTTTCCTTTGAGCAATCACTTTCTCAAAGACAGTCACAGAATACACGTGGATTCACTGTCTCAGCCACCGAAGGGACCTGGATGCCTAAGGACTCAGAAGAAACACTGAGCCTAGCATTGTTCTTCTTGGGTAGCAAAAGCCCAATAAAATAGAGTGGGTGTCTGTAACTATCACAACTGTTTTATAAAAAATCAACCCTGGATTATTTACATGTGTTCATTTTGATCTGTTTTAGGTTTTGAAAGCAGGGTCTAAGCAGAAACAGCTTTAAATTTGTGATCCTCCTGCAGAACTGGCTGTGTAATCAGTCTATGCATGCTACACTACTTCTCGGGTTAAAACTCCGATTCTTTCAGAAGCAGAAAATTTTGTCTAAAAGGAAGAACTGTGGTCAGGTGTGATGAGGAAAATTTTAACTTGGATGATCCTCAACTTCCTTTCATGTGGCTTTCTCTTCTTCTATGGACTTACTGCTGATGGTGAGTGCTTAACCCATCTGCTGTGTGTGACTTCTTTCTCCTTGTCCCCAAGGAGACAATGTCCCCTTTGGGCAGCATTCCTCTGAATGAAATGCTTTCAGTTTAAGAAATTCCACATAAACCCATTCTCTAAATGCCTAGCTTTTCTCTAATTGTCTTTCTGCCCCAGAACAACAACTCCCTCAACCGAGGGTTTAAAAATAAGCCACACACCATAGTAAATGCTTTTCATATCATGTAAGTTCTTTCTTATATAATTTGCTTTTATCTTCATTTTCAGAGAATTTAAATAATTTGACCAAGGTCACAGAGGGTGGGTTAGAGTTGAGAATTCCATGTAGCTGAGCTCTAGACAGCCTCTGCACTCAATATTCTTTGTTTCCAATTCTGGAGAAAGTCCCCAGGCATCCATCTTAACTCCTACAGGGCCACCTGGCTACATCAAGTTTATTGGCTGGTATTTGGAGGAACTGAAATGAGGTTGGAGGGCAGATATCTTAGGGAGACTACCCTGTGACAAAATATATACACATAGTCAAGAAGTCAACCCAATCCAGTCCAGAACTGACTAGGAGCTCACAAGTGTCATTATTAAACAGTCACCATTTCCACAGCAATTGACAATAGAATATACTGAAGATGATACACACTCTACTTTATTTTAAATAATTACCTCTGACCACACATTTTTAGAATGGCTAATTAAGGGTCCTTCACACAAGTCAGATGGTCTTTAGTGAGAGAAATTGTTTTTGTCTGTGTACCGCGAGTTCTCCCCTCCCCCTGCCTTTGGAAAACAGCATCCCAAGTTAAGACATTTTACACTCAAGTTGGTTTTATTGTTCATGGATATCCTAGGAAGATCATTTGTGGACTATAGTCAAAATGAAATAACACTGAGAATGAACTGAAATATAATTTCCTCACAAATCACCAGGAACTATATGAAAACAGAAACTAGATTTTTATAATGAGTCATTCCTTGGTGCCAGAAGGCTCACCAAGTTCCAGGGGCCCATCTTTTCAAGTCGAAACAGGTCTGTTATTAATAACTTATGGCTTCTGCTGAGTTCTCTATGAATGTTTTTCTCTTTGAGATGATTCCCTTTTCTACAGAATCACTGACACACAACACTAATCTGAATCTCTCCAGTCTCTTAAACAAGCAAATAGAAATCTGTGGGCCCTTATAGTATCCATAAAACAATTAGATTCAATCAACCACTCTTAAAATGTGCAAAGTATTTTGCTTTGAGTATTAAATGGTATGATCAGCTGAATAAAACAAACAGATAAAGAATATGATGTTGGAGAAACAAAGATGACTTTTGAGTAAAATTACTTAGGGGCATAATTGCATAAGCCATTATCACTGTTACTAAAATGAAATGGACAATCTTGTTGGGATAAAATGTCACTGACATATATTTTGTACCAGGATGGGTAGACGCTACATCTTAGAAATCTGGTTAAAACTTCCTACAGTATGCCCCAGTTCTTTCCCTTAGAAGAATACTGCTGGCGGAAGTTCTATTCTCTGAAACACCCACTTCGAGAACTGATACTGACAAACTTCTGTTAAGACTGAATAATGTCTACATTATTAAAACCATCCTTGTGAAGTGACTTATAATAGACAATTCAACAGAAAACACAAAATCCAGGGTCACACGAGAGACTGTTAACTTGTCTTTTATATTTACCATTCTTCAATTTTGCATTGGCTTGAAAGCATTATCACTCGACTTCTTAGACAAATTGGTGCCTATGAATTTTGTAAATGAGCTTGGTATAACAATCCTATTCTGACATATGGTAGAGATTTCTGTAATGCACACCATTCATCCTTAATGGTTTTTATTTTTGAAATTTTCTTTGTAGAGTGCACTGTTAGTTCATTTTACTTCATGAAACACTTGTGTAAGTATTGTTCTCCACAAACAAAGCAGCATAATGCAGAAACAAATTATTTGGAAGTAAATTAAAAAGACTGAATATTCCAAAATGCAAATCAGTGGAGCTTTCCAACAACTAGATGATGATCAACACAAGGCAAACACACATCCCCTCAATGCTGCAAAGACAGACCCCACCTTAAGTAGCTCACACATCCTTCCCCCTGCTCTGCTTTCTGTTTCTCTCTTTAGACACATCTGGTAAAACCACTCAGCTCTAGAGAAGCAAAGACTATATTTTTTATTCTGTGTGTATGAGTGTTCTGTCAACATGTAGTATGTGCATCACATGCATGCCTGGTACCTGTGGAGTCCAAAAGAGGGTGTCAGTTAGAGTTTACATAGTTCTGTGTTGCCGTGTGGGTTCTGGGAAGTAAACCTGCTGCAAGAGCAGCAAGTACTCTTTAAAGGCTGGGCCATCTCTCCATCCCATGAAGCAAGAGTTATTAAGGTATCATATTGTGCTGGGATACTTTTTCAAAACAGTGAAAAATTATTTTGTTAGATATATATATAAAGCAGGAAATTTTGAAGTGCATTCTAACCTAACATTAGAAAAATGCCCTTCTTCTTATAAATACATGTACAATAGATATCCATAATTCTTGTAAGACAATTAAAATACTGCCCTACATTTCAAGGTCAATCTCAAAATGTCAGTACAAATGAAATTTTATGTGCAAAGTTATGTGTACCATGTTAAAATTTGAGATGACTTTACTCTAATAATGGGAGCTGGTTGGAATGGTGCATGATTAACTTTCTTTAGCCCAGAGCTAACAACAGGGATTATCTGTAGGGTCCTGCCCCCCCATCCCCTTTCTGGGAAATCTGTTGACCAGCTTGTTTGCCAAGTGTTCATCTCGAAAGTACATCTTGCCCTTATGGTGTAACCGCAAATTCCTTGTTCCATATCCTGTTATTGTGCTAAGGGGCCTGAGAATGTGAATTTCTTACCCTGGTAGTTTTCCACTGTGCTGTAAGCCTGTATATAAGGCCTCTCAGTGTTTTCAATAACAGCATTCTTCTCTCACAAATGACCCACTGTCTCTTGTTTCTTCAATCCTCAGCCCCTTGCCTAACCCACCGGGTAACACAGTCGTGCAGGTGCTACAAGTGGAAGTCCCACTAAGATTGGGAAAGAAGGGAAACGCTGAGATCGTCCTAGAAGACTGGCCAGCACTTCATTTAAGGTAAGGAATGGGCGTATTGAAAATGGGTGCCCTGGGTCTCATTCCCTTTTGATAGAGCAATTGGTTGAACTTTTAAAGAGACAGGGCATAAGCATTAAACATAAGACAGCTAGGGACTTCATTAAAACTTTACAAAAGACTAGTCCTTGGTTCCTTGCATCAGGGGGCCTAAATGTCCCTGATTGGGAACAGGTCAAACGCGACCTAGAGAAAGTTTTACAGAAAGAGGGCCCTCACAGTATCCCTATTGCAACCTTCTCAATCCTAAAGATTCCCCACGTTTTGCTTTTAGTATTCCTTCTTTAAATCTAACAGAACCCTATAAAAGATATCAATGGGCTGTTTTACCTCAAGGTATGGTTAATAGTCCTACCATATGTCAAATTTATGTATCCTTAGCCATAGAACCAATTCAACAAAAATACCCTCAGTTATATATAATTCATTACATGGATGACATATTATTGGCTGCAGAACGAGAGGACCCATTACTGTCTGCTTTAGGAGATGTTCAAGCCTCTTTAGATTCGGCCAACTTATAAATAGCCCCCGAAAAAATACAAAAGGTGTTTCCATACCAATATTTGGGTCACCAGCTGCTCTGCAATGGAGTACGCCCTCAAAAGATCACATTCAGATTAGACACCCTGCATACCTTAAATGACTTTCAGAAATTATTGGGAGATATCAACTGGATCAGGCCCAGTTTAGGATTAACTACAGGACAACTCTGGCCTCTCTTTGACATTCTTCAGGGAGATTCAGACCCAACTTCTCCTCAAGTCCTGACCAAAGCAGGGCGCGACTGTATTCAATTAATTCAGAAGGCTCTTGAAGGAGCACATTTGAATTATGTGGATTATTCTAAGCATTTAAAGTTACTCATATTCTGTTCTACCTATGCTCCAACAGGGGTATTCTGGCAGGAGGGTCCTATTCCTTGGGTTCATTCCCAGGCATCCCCTTCTAAAACTGTAGTTTCCTATCCTCATCCCCTCGCCCGACCTGCTGGGTAACACAGTAGCGCATGCACTACAATTATCTTCTGCACTTCTTCCTTGAAGGTCTTGATTTCAGGCGGACTGAACCCTTTATTCTGTTTCACACCAACTGACCAAGACCATGGACCCTGATTAACTACAGTTCCTCACCAACTAGCCAAGGTCTGAACACACCTCCAGTCTCTCAAAACCGTTTCTCCATGTGTCAAATAGCATTGAAGAGGAGCTCTCAAGTAATAAAAGTTAAATGGTATATATATCTAGTACAAGGCAAGCAGCATGAATTCAATAAATGCCAACTATGTCTTATTATTACATATCGCAACTCACATTCCATCTTCCCCCAGACAAATACACTGTGCAATAAACTGTACACACTGGTTCTAATGCATGCGAGAAGGGGGATCTATTTAAGCTCAGTCTGTTTTGATGGAAAAGAAATATCTGAAGAATTCTCTATCAAGTAAAGGTGAGTGCAGGTTCAGAAGGGAGAAAAAAATTCACTTTTAAACTTATGCATACTTATGGAGAACACTTTCTATTTCAGGCAGGTTTTAGTGGCAGTGAGGAATCAGAAGCTGCTGGGCTTCAGGACTCTTCAGACACAGGGTAAACGAAGGCTCCATAACCACACTTCGAAACTTCAAGATTCTTGGCTAAATATACCATCTTAAATATTTCATTTTGGAAGCACAACTTTTCTGCTCTGTATTCTTTCTCTGGTGCTACCATAACAACAACAAAATCATGGGTCAGGTGAACAACAGACACTTCACTGAGTTCTGCACAGCGGAAGGCCCAGTTCCAAGTGCGAAGCTGTTTGCTCTCTCCAGTCGTTTCGCCTCTTAGCCTGCAGATGGCTTATCCTTGTGCTGTCTCTGCACATGATCTTTCCTCTGTATATGTACATGTCTAAGGTGTCTGTCTTTCTGTAGTCTCTCCTTATAAGTACGGAGATTAACAATTCATCCTAACTGAATCACCTCATCAAAGGCCCTGTCTCTAAATATAGTCATGTTCTAAGTTCTGGTACTGAATTAAGAGTTTCAGCAGGTGAATTTTGTGAGGAAGGGGTACACTGTTTTCTTGAAGGGAATGCTGCTAAGAGATCACACACACACACACACACACACACACACAGAGGCGCTCTCTCTCTCTCTCTCTCTCTCTCTCTGGCATTCACAGAGGTATGAGTTGATTTTAGTTTTGCTTACTTACACAGACTTATCCTGCCTTAGATTGTTTAGCAGAACACCTTGCTGGGGTACTGTGAGTGCACAGGAGCTGTGCAGTTCTCCAGGTGGTCTAATTCATGATGGGTAATGAGAGCAGATGAAACCATCTGTTTTTGTTAACACTCTTCTTTCCACCTTAATATAAACCTTTTCATTGCCAACAGGTCCATTTACCACTCCTAACAGATTTGCTACCCCAAATATTTCTGTGGAAGAATTAGAAATAAACAGATAAAAAACAAACAAGCAAACAACTGAATTTAACAGATGGCAGCTTCCAAAGGCCTTCAGAGACGATTACTTCGGGCAGATTCTTCTCCTGGACAAAACCAACTTCGGAGCTTATGAAAAGGCCATGTACAACTCTCCTTTTCCTCTTCATTGCTCAGAGCAATGTTTTTTGAAAGTTCCTTCCCAAGAAAAGACTTTCAACTCCACTCGCTGAAGACACACCATTTGGGTGCTTTGGGGTGGCACAAATGCAGATCCCCATACAGCTGCCTTCCCTCCTGTCACTAAACATGTTTGTGTTCTTTGTTACCAACAGATTGTCAAATATTGGTGCCAATGAAACAGAAGTAAAACTCAGAACCCTAGATTCCAAAGAAACTGATTTTGAATTACTGGCTGTCTCGCTTAATAATTTAACCTATTTCACACTCACTTTAACAAAAGAAAAGGCACACAAGCGCATTTCATGCCACTGTCAGCAGGAATCCAGGTCCCTGCTTCCACATCTTCGACGTTCAGGATTTTCTTAAAAATTCTACGAAGCACATGGAAGCACTTCAGAGGAAGACCAAGCAAATAATGCAAGACAAAGCCAGCGGCCAAGGTACAAACTTCCTCAGCAACTTTGCTGACCATTGAACCTCTATCAGCAGGGGAACAACATGATCACAGACACAGCAGAATGTGTACTTGATTATTTTTAGTTATCTTTAAATTGATACACACTTTAATATTTATTACATACAACATGACATGTTGAAAGGTGAGAGCCAAAGAAGTTTCTTTCTCTAATTTGATTCTCTTACAGTACTTAGACTTACTAGCTTATAACTTTTTAAAAAAATTTGAGCTGTCTCCCTCCATTTAAACCTTGTCTATATTTAAAGCTAACTCTTCTATAAGACTGTTTATAGAGCCATTTCCTGAAGGACACTCTTCTTGTGGTAAATGTTTAGAACCTCAGATTTCTTCCTTTTCCGGGATATTTTCTGGATTGACTAAAGGCTTATGGTGAAGAATGGAAGTCAGTTCCAATCCACAGTGAATTTTTAAAAACTTGTATTCCTAGTTAGTTAACTTTTTAAAGAATTTCAGACGTATTTCTGCATTATTTCCATCTCTCCCAATCCCTCGCCAACTCCTCCTATGTTTGCCCACTCTCTCTCAATGTCTTGTCTTCTTCTTTGATAATTATATATATGTGTATGTATTTGGATCCATTAAGTGTTTTGTGTACCTGTGTCCATCTGGTATTAGGTAACCTTTCAGTGAGCTAGTCCCTGGAGAAAACAGATTTTCCCTCCCTCAATATCCACCCATTGCCTGTAGCTCTTTACCCTACGATGGGGCCCCATCAAATTTCCCCCATCCACCTTGGCATGTCCACTGGTTTTGTCATCCTTTAGACACCATACTGTGGAGCTTTCATTGACACAGCTTCCCTATCATGTCTAGAATGGGTTAACTAGCAGTTTCTTGCCCCTCTGGCTATTGCCTTACCCTTCCCACAATGTTTCCTGAGCCATGCACTGTGGATGTATCACTTAGGACTGAGCACCATGAAGTCACTCACTTATTCTGTATTTGACCAGCTATGAAACTTTGTCATTGTCTCTATCTGTTGCCAAATGAAGCTTCTTTAATGAATGGTGAGGGACACACTTGTCTGTAAATATCAGGATACAAACTTAGAATACAGTAAGAAATTACACTGGTCTAAGGAAAGACAGATGTGTATCTTCCTCTGGGATCCATGGCTCTGCAGTCATGTGTACATGGCCATATTTACAGTAATATGGAGTAATATTTAAAGTATTTAGAAATAGGTGTGGTACAGGATGAACCAAGCAGAATGAACTTCAGTACACATCAAAATTGGTATTGACTATAATTAAATGAGACAGGCATGTCACTGCAAATGCCTAAGTGCTGAGGTAACTGCTGAAATGGGATTGTCTCATCAAGTACTTTGGAAGTACATGCTGGTGCCCTTAACTGGTGTCAGCTACCATATGCTCTTTGTCAGAATTCTTGACGTTTTCCATGTTCTCTGTCTCACCTTGTCTGTTCTACCCACTGGGAAGCACTAACACCCTCTCACCACGTCCCAGTCTTGGTTCTTGATTTGCTACCCAGGATTAATAAATTCAGAATTTTTTTTTCCTTCAACAATTTCTGTCTTTCAGGACTGTGATCTTACTAAAGTAAGCAGGTGAAAGACTGAAGCTTTGAAGTACAAAGCTGTTTACAGGAACAGGCGTGGATTCCCTCCTTTAGATTGGGCCTTAAGGCCAATTAGACAGTTTGTGATTACTCCAAAGAAAAAAGTGCCAGTACTGCACTGGTAGAGACAAACTGTGTAACTGTAGGCTCTGGCCCCCTGCAGCCCTTCTCTCTTAGTGCTAGGCTCTCCACCAAGAGCTAGCAGGATCTTGTCAACTGCAAAGCTGAAGTAAACAACTTGACCTTTAAGCTAGCCAGACCACAACTTCCTTTTTCCTGTTTACAACTATGTATCATCAATAGAGTAACCTCCTGCAAAGCCCCGCCCTCAGGGTATATAAGGCTTGATGCCTCGCAATAAAGTCAGTCAGTCATTCTCCTTTCCTCCTACCAAGTGTGTGTGTGTGTCTCTGTCTTGTATGTGTTTCATTCAATCTGCAGCCCTCCGCTGATCCGGACTCGGTCAACAAATGTAGCCAGGATGCTACAGCTGGAGGTTTCCACCGAGATCTGAAGACAGGGCCCTACAGCTGGAGGTTTCCTCCGAGATTGGAAGAGAGGGAGCTACAGCTGGAGGTCACCCCCCCTCCCCCCCAGATAGGAAGAGAGGACTTGCTGACGGATCGCCCAGGAAGGCCGGCTGGCAAATGTAAGTATTTGGGTGTATTGGACAAATGGGTGCTTCAGGCTCTCATGATCTTTTACAGATCTATTGGTAACCATACTTAAGAGACAGGATAGCTAGAGATTTCAGTCAATGTCTAATCATTTATGTGTGCTCTTTCTGATTTTTTGATGTAGGCATTCAGAGCTTTAAATTTCCCTCTTAGGACTTCTTTTAAAGTGTCCCAGAAGTTTTGTTGTGTTGTCCAGAAAACTTTTATTTCTTTCTTAATTTCTCCTTTGACTGGTTCATCATTCAGGAGTGTGTTGTTTAGTCTCCCTGAGTTTGTGAAATTAATAAGGTTTCTTTCAGTGTTGATTTTAAGTCTTATTGCATTGAGGTCTGAGAGACTTTCAGTATCTTTGGATTTGATGAGGTTTATTTTGTGCCCCAGTATATAGTCAGTTTTGGAGAAAGTTTCAACAGTGCTGAATTGTGGGGAGAAATAAAGATGGCATCCTGCTGCTGCTTCCTCCTAGAGCCGGGAGGTTGCCAAGGTTACAGGAAGGAAGTATGACTGGTTGCTAAAAGCATGCAGGCCTTGTGACCTGCGAGTGATGTTTACCACGACTGGAGGCTCGCCGCCCGACTTGACCTTTTAGGTGATTGGCTAAGCTAGGGGATATAAAAGGAGAAGAAGCCCAGGAAGGAGTTAGTTCGAGTTACTGTTGGAGAGTTCAGGTTGCTGTCAGTTAGTTGGAGTTGCTGTCTGGGGGAAGAGTTGCTGTCTTAAAAGAAGGACTAAATAAAAACTGCTTGCAACCGGTACGTCTGGAGTGCAGTTTTTCCTTGCCGGTCGAGGGCCACAACACTGAATAAAGTGTGTACTCTTTGGTATTTGGATAGAATATTCAGTAGATGTCTGTTAGGTTCATTCAGTGTATGGTATTCTTTAACTAAGGTGTCTCTCTGTTTATTTTCTTTCCTGTTGATCTGTCTAATGGAGTTTGAATGTCTGATAGAGTTTTGCTGTGAATTTATTTGGGTCTTTGTTTTATCCTTTCAATTTCTTTATATGTTATGGGTGGTCAGGAATCATTTTTGTTGTTGTTGTTTATGTTTTGAGGTGAAACATTCCAACCTGCAGGGAAGCTCGGTAAGCTCAGGAAGTAAACAAGTCAAGAGCTTCAGGAAGTCCCTGAAATTGACCAGGTTCACTAATTTGACTTCCTGCCTGATTTCCTGTGCTCTGGATAGGGGTAAAAATACATTGAGCAAAATAAAGTTGGGGCCTCAGTATTTCAGAGTCTGTTCAGTTAGAAAAGGTTCAAAAAAAGAAAAAAAAAAAGGGCAAATGCAAATGGATCTGGGATTGAATCTCAAGAGGAGGAGGAATGTAAAGCTAAGCCTTCCACTCCACTGGAGGAGCCCCCTTTTGTGGAACCTAAAATCAGGCAGTTATTCAAGAGTCTTTAAATCCCAAAGAAAAATAGGAGAGAGAGGAGGATTTTCCACCATTTATTGCCCCCCAAAACCTGAGGCTGACCTGAAGGAAGAATATTTAGAAGAAATGTGGCATTAACAGGGCGTGGTTGAATCTCTGTATATATCATGGTACATAAAAGATAAAAGAAAACTATACGTAATCTTAAAATTTCTAGTCAAGGTTTATTCAGGAATGTTTGGTGTTTGCCCAAGTTTTAGCTGCATAGGATATAGTAATTAAAAGTCAGTAACTACTGTGTCTCAAATTATCATTGCTTATCCCTTTAAAACCTGTATGGATAGATTAGTGGCCTCTTACTGTAAACAAAATTCAAGCCACAGAGCAGTTCAAGAACAGCTAGAAAATGGTTATATAGAGCCTTCTAATTCACCAATTTTTGTCATAAAAAAGTCAGAAAAATGGAGGTTATCTTAGAAAGGTTAATAAAACAATACAAAAAATAACAGCCCAAACCCAGTATTAATGTGGGGAAGAGGGCATGTTTGTGTTTTTCCACAGGATGCTGAGAATGCCAGGTGGTTGCCAGAAAGGCTGGTCCAGTTCACAGGGATTGAACAAGGAAAAGTGACATTGCTGTTGCTGTTGCTGTGGAATCAGTTCCTGATGAAACACAGAGAGCTGTATTGGACTTACGTAATAAACTCAACTATGCTACGGATCTAGCCATATAGAAAAAAAAAGGAGATTGCAGTGATGGTGAACGATATTCAACTGACAGGACATGAATAACAGTAAATCAGCATTCTGCAGGGAATGCTGATACATGAGAGAAAGGACTAAGTGCAGAACTTTGGTGATCATAGGACAGTTTCCCGCAGACTTATATAGGGAAACAGGCAGCAGCCATGGACAAAGTCAAGGACGAGTGATAGCTTGCATAAGTCAACGCTATGTACGTTTGGACAGTTAAATATCACTCATAATGGTACCAGGTTTGATGTTTCCTTTGTTCAATGTATTTCTTGTGTTCCAATGTAACTTGTTAATTGCATTTCAATCATTCCTGTGAGAATGAAAGTTATGGTATTTTAGATTATGATTTCTGTAAATGTTATGAAACCTTAGTATGTGGATTGAGGGTATAAGAGTAAGCCTTTGTTACATTACTGGAATAATTACTGTGATTCTAAGGATGCTAGGTTGTGACTCGCTAGCCTCTAGTCCAGAATTTGCTAACTTTCATAAATGAGTAGCCAGAGACGGGTAAGCCCAAGGGGGTGTCTGTCAACTTAAGACAGGGAATCAGCCTCTATGGCTAGAGTTTATGGCTGGTTTGCCAATGACGGGTAAGACAGGCACTGACGTCCTTGGCAACCTAAGACAGACGCTCATTTATGTAAGAGAAAAGGGGGAAATGTAGGGTCTGGACCCCCTGCAGCCCTTCTCTCTTAGTGCTAGGCTCTCCGCCAAGAGCTAGCAGGATCTTGTCAATTGCAAAGCTGAAGTAAACAACTTGACCTTTAAGCTAGCCAGACCACAACTTCCTTTTTCCTGTTTACAACTGTGTATCATCAATAGAGGAACCTCCTGCAAAGCCCCGCCCTCAGGGTGTATAAGGCTTGATGCCTCTCAATAAAGTCAGTCAGTCATTATCCTTTCCTCCTACCAAGTGTGTGTGTGTCTGTCTTGTATGTGTTTCATTCAATCCGCAGCCCTCCGCCAATCCAGACTCGGTCAATGAACGTAGCCAGGTCGCTACATGGAACCACTCACTGTTGTGGTTCATAGACTTTTCATTTAGGAGGGACCACTGATTGGTTTTCTCCCCTGGTAGTGTTTCATGATGGCCAATTCCATCATTTTCTAGAACAACAAACTCTTGGCTCTACAGAAAAAAAAAAGAATATATCAAAAATGATTCCTTTACAAATGTGATTTGAATATCAATGACAAAAGATGCAATTTGGCTTCAAAAATTAACAAAATAAGATATATTTTTGGACCCTATTCTCTGAATATGGTGTCGGCTGTCTGCTTTAAATGGTTGCTTGTTCGCAAAAAGCACATTATGTCCCAGCTGCATCCTGTTAGTGGTTGTTCCTGTTTATTGAGGTTACTTTCCTGTTCCTGCCCATAGGAATGTGAACTTTTCAACTCTTGAGGCTTGTTTCCTGTTTTGGATGGGGATATATAAGCTTCCAACAACTACATAATGAACGGCATTCGGCATTCTCTCAGCACAAGTGACCCAACCCTGTGTCATTTTGTTCAATCCTCAGGCCGTCGCCAGTCCGTGGTGCACAGTGACAATGCAGGCGCCGTCAAGTGGAGGTCCCACCGAAACCTGGAAGAACGGACAACCTGAAGGATCGCCCCTGAAGGCTGGCCAGCAGATAAGGATTAGGGGTGAATTGAAGATGGGAACTTCAAGCTCCAGCATACAATTTATAGACCAGATGGTGTCTTTGTGGAGACTTGTTAGGGATGCCTTATTCGGTGATAAAATAAAAGTGAAAGAAGAGATGAGTGCAACTGGGAGGACTTTTTCCACTGCACAAGATGACTGGTCTAAACAGTCTTTAAGGGCTTCTGAACAATCTTTTCTCTTTTGATGAAAAACTTTTACCCTCGGCTCCTTCTTATGAGTCCTCAGGGGGGGTTGCATTCCCTGTAACCGCGTATCAAGATCAACAGGGGCAACAAATAAGACAACACAATCCTTTAGAAATCAAAGACATTAAACAGTTGAAGGAGGCAGTTGCCACATATGGCCCCCATGCGCCATTTACGCAAGTCCTTTTCTGCTTTGTTCTGCACACCCTCTGACCGGTAGCAGTTATTTCGCACAGTTTTATCTGGGGGGATTATCTTCTTTGGAGTGGAAAATTTCAAGAGCAATGTGCACAAATGGCTAGGAGAAATGCTGCTGCAGGATTTCCCCAACACAATCTTGATATGCTTACTGGAGCCAGGCAATATGCTGGATTGCAAGCTCAGATTGCTTATGATCCAGGAGTATATGCCCAAATTGCTACTGTAGCTGGAAGGGCATGGAAAGCTCTTCTTAATAAGACAGCAGGGGATCAGCTCTCTAAATACAGGGACCCTCTGAACCATTTTTAAAATTTGTGGATAGACTTATTCAAGTAGCCTCAAGGATTTTTGGAGATGCTGATACTGCCATGCCTGTTGTTAAGCAATTGGCATTTGAAAATGTGAACAAATATTACAAGGAAGCTATTCACCCACATCAGTCCAAAAGTATTAATGAATATATCAGGCTCTGTAAGGATATAGATGGGACTAATATAATGGGTCAAGTCACTGCCTCTGTTCTAAAGGGGAATACTAAAAATTATAATAGAGAGGGGGCATGACCCAGGACTTGCTTTAGCTGTGGGCAAGCAGAGCACTTTAAAAGGAATTTCCCTAAGACTCTCCCCATAGACAATAAAAGTCCTGGGATATGTCCCTGATGTCATAAGGGATATCATTGGAAAAATGAGTGTCGCTCTAAAACGGACACTCTGGGTAATCCCCTCCCACAACAGGGGGGCCAGTCCCGGGCCCCAACTCTCCAGATGTACAGGGCCATACTTATACACCAGGTCAACACCCTGTTCATCATATTCCTCAGAGAAACCCCTTTATGTCCAAGACCTTGTCTGGGGGACACCAGGAAGTGCAGGATTGGACCTCTGTACCTCCTCCAGAGCAGTACTAACTTCTCAGATGGGTCCTCCAAGCCCTTGAAACTAACGTATATGGGCCTTTACCTCCTGACAGTATGGGGTTGATTTTAGGTAGAAGCAGCGTGCTGAGAGGCATAAAAATCATACCTGGGGTAATTGATTCAGACTATACAGGAGAATTTAAAATTATGGCAATGGCAGAACGAGGGGTTAAATGCAGGATCCTTACACTTTCACTGTAAAATAACTAAGGAACAAGCCACGAATATTGCCAAGCATTGCCCCCTTTGTGCAGAATATACTGACCTTCCTTCATCGGGTATCAATCCTAGGGGACTGATGCCCAATGATCTATGGTAAATGGATGTCACTCATTACCCCAATTTTGGCAAATTACAGTTTGTACATGTATCTATTGATACTTATTTGGGATTAATGTATGCCTCTGCCCAATCAGGAGAAAAGATACGAGATGTACAAAACCATTGTATGCAAGCTTTAGCTTTTATGAATGTTCCCAAGCAATATAAAATTGACAATGGGCCTGCCTATGCCAGCAAAAGCTTTGCTCCATTTTGTTTAGAATTCTCCATTCAAAATAAAACACATATACCTTATAATCCTCAAGGTCAAGGCGTAGTTGAGCATGCACATCGCACCATAAAAGCTTACTTATGTAAAACAAAAAAGAGGGACTATGGCTCTCCTCAAGCACATTTAGCTACCACCTTATATATTTTGAATTTTTTAACTGTGGAAAATGATGGTCGCTCTGCAGCTGACAGACACTGGGGTGCCCCGTGGTGCCAATTTGAAGTTAAATGGAAAGACTTAACCTCAGGCATATGGAAGGGACCTGATCCTGGATTGGTTAGGGCCTGAGGGTCTGTTTGTGGTTTTCTTCAGGATGCAGAGTCTCCAATTTGGGTTCCTGAGCGTTGTGTTCGCCCTGTTACTGAGAGGAACACCAGTGCAGCTGGAGACATTTTGGGTGCTCATGAAGAATCCTCCAATCCTGATGCCAGTCAACTCATCCGGGGACTTCCTGCCTGTTCTCGCTCGACTCTGTCATGATTTTGGAATTACTGCTGCAGTGATCGCTGCAGTGATCGCTGCGGTTGCCACTGCCTCCACATTCAATGAACTTTCTGAAATGGTTGCTAATGCTATGACTACTCAAAATGCTTTGAATAATGTTATACAAATGGGCATTTTAAATCTCAAGAGTAATGAAACTAGAGTCCCGCCCATAACGGGCGATGCATTGCTGAATGGTCTTCAATTAGCAGGACGCATGTTGAAGGACTGGGCTGGCTCCTTTGCCCTTGGTATTCTTGCATTGGGAGCTGCATTATTCTGCATTTGAGCCCTATGCAAGATGCGAAAACAACAAAATCTTAACCAACTGGTTACTAAACAAAAGTATTACTCTCCATGGCCATGGACAATCCCTCCGCCCAAATTTGGTTAAAAAATGTATATGACAAGTAAGCGGCCAATGACGGGTAACCTCGGGGGACATTCTGACCAACCTAACAGGATGTCCAGGCACAAGGTACTGGGCATGCCAATAACGGGTAAGGCCGAATGGGCTGTCCTGAGGACTTAACAGGCGCTATTTGTGATAGTGGGCATGATCGTTGACAGGCAGCATCAGAGGACATCCTGATCAAACCTAACAGGGTATCCAGGTGTAAAGTACTGGGTATACCAATTGTGGGCAAGGCTGGGTGGGCTGCTCTGAGTGTCTATGAGACATGCCTACAATAGTACAACTTTTAGAACTTTTGTAATAATAAAGAAAGGGGGAATTGTTGGACCCTATTCTCTGAATATGGTGTCTACTGCCTGCTTTATGTGGCTGCTTGTTCACAAAAAGCACATTATGTCCCAGCTGTGTCCTGTTAGTGGTTAATCACAAGGTGCAGATTTGATACATTGAGTCAACATTCTTGTTCCTGTTTATCAAGGCTACTTTCCTGTTCCTGCCCATGGGAATGTGAACTTTTCAACTCTTGAGGCTTGTTTCCTGTTTTGGATGGGGATATATAAGCTTCCAGCAACTGCATAATAAACGGCATTCGGCATTCTCTCAGCATGAGTGACCCAACCCTGTGTCATTTTGTTCAATCCTTAGGCCATCGCCAGTCTGTGGTGCACAGTGACGGTGCAGGCACCGTCAATATATAAAGTAAGAATTCCAGGAATGCTTACATTTATATATTAAACAGTTTATCAGTTAAGGAAGCATGGAGACACAAACCTTGGTGTCAAGGGATCATATCATTTCTGATAAACTGCACGTTGCAACCGAAGATAAATCATAACTGGTAGTCTGGGAAAGCCCTTCCTGAAGTCACAGAGCATCAAGTTAGAGTGTAAGATTCTTGGGGATTGGCTTTTCCTTGCTGATCATGTCGTGGAAGCCATGTCAGAGTCTATGCACAAACCATCTTGGACTACCTCAGTGAACTGCTCTTTACTTCCTACCCTAAGATTTCTCAAAATGGCAATACTCTAACCTCAACCTTTGAACTACTATTTACAAAGGATGCAAGATAGGTCAGCACCCAAGCAACACTGACACCTCATCTGAAAACAGAAATTGAGAGGCCATCCTCACCATGTTGACCTTTCACTTGATTACAAATTTTCAGAGTCCTAGCTGCTAATAGTTCCAATTTTCAGCACATGGAAAAAAGGCAAAGTTGGCTTTATAAACAGCTGGAAGGTAAATTCCCACACAGAATCTCAAGCCCTTCCAACCTCAAACCATCACAGATTAGCATGAGAGAATTTTCTGTGATGGGGAATAACATCTCTCAGGGTTAGAAAATAATAGTTGTTCACTAAAGTACAGATGTGGTAATGAAGATTCTACTGAAGAAGTTATAAACACAGCCTAAAACTATCCTGCAGAGACACATCCCTTCTAACATAGTCTATAATGAACCTGCAGAAACATGTCCATCCCAACATAGCCTAAAACCTACAGAGAGGTAAGTCCATCCCTACCACAGCCCAAAATCACTCATCAGAGACAAGTCCATCTAAACCACAGGAGATCAATGTGCAGATTCCTCACTGACGAAGAAATGCTTTGTGAATTCATAAGTGAATTTTTTTTCAACAGTTCTAAGATCTAGTATATCCTATTCAAGACATCATTTTCCAGCATTTAGAATCTGGCATTTTTCCCAGTTACTAAAAATTCTCGTGAAAAGAAGCAGTCACACAAACACAGCCTGACAACCTCAGTTCCTTTGTTGGTCGTCTTCTATAATTGATATTACATGTATATTTAGAATAAACGGACACTGCAGCCTTGTGCCAGCCGCACATTCTAACGTGTTTCACATTCTCTTGAATTGCGTGCGACTTCAGCAATTTCCAATCATCATACTTTTAAATACCTCAGCTTACAATATGAAAAGGCTTAGAGCTTTATTTAAATTAAGACATTTTACATAGCTTTGCTTGCACTCTTTCAAAAATACTCGCTCAATTAACATAAGCTACCTTCTAGAGGATTTACTTTTAAGTCTGGTGGAAAGGAATATTATTTCAGAATCAAAGATGAAAAAATGGTATGTATAGCAAATGAAATAATGGAGCAGACATTAAGCATGTTTAATTTCCCCATATTTCAGGAGAGCGTACATATCTCTCTTTAAAGTATTTACCAAAGATTGCTGTCTGGGCACACCAAGTCCTTCAGGACACCTTAAAAGGACAAAATACCCAAAATGTTGCACCTTCTTCTATGAGACAGCAGCTCAGAAAGTCTCTCCACAGCTTTCAAACACTGCAGGCTCAGTTACCCGTGGGTACAGTGAGAGGCAGTACCATTCATCACTCTCAGGACACTAAATGTGCTGACAGCAGTCCTGAGTTTGGCGACATTAGGGATGTCCAAGAACAGAGCATGTTTGACAGCGGGGCCAGGCTGCCACCTGGAGGACAGCAGGGAACACGGCTTCACAGATGTCAGAGTAGCTGCTGTATGTGGACTATGAGAGGCAGAGGCTGATTTGCCTCATTATTTTCCTCCCTGACAAAATGTGGGCCTCTTGGCTCCACTATTTATGATTTGTGGAACTAGTGTGGTGGGTGGCAGTAGGTGCTGGAACACATCCCCCGGACCTTGCGTCCTTGTGCTTTCTTCATCACACCCTCATCCACCATGGAAGGCCCATCTTTGGGCACAGCTTTTCTCTTAGACAGTCCTATTGGTCACTATTAGGGGATTCATGTATGACTCTAGAAACAAGGTATTAAGTCACTCTCAAAATGTCTCGAGTTTGGACGAGACACTATACAAGAAAACAGAAAGCTATGTGGTCATTGTGAATATTCACACAGGGGGAGATCCAGTGCTATGTGGGACCCAAAACAGGAAAACCCAATTCAGTCCGGTCACAGGGGTAGAAATGACTTGCAGAATGCTTCCTGTGAGAGGAATTTATTAAATGTCGCTGAAATGTGACGGGTCTATGGTCATATTTCTCAATCACCACCAGAGCAGGCTGCCTATCTTCCAATTTCTGGTTTCCTCACCTGGGACAATATAGTGCTGATATCTAATGAACCACGTTACTAGAAAGGACTGAAATTATACTCATCAAAAAGTTGGAATCATTTATTAGTTTATTAATACAACTCCCATAAACTATAATTAATACAATTATAGTTTTGTTTTTCAATAGACTTATCCAAGTGAACAAAATTTTTAAAAAAAGAGGCACAGCACAAGACACTACACACCAGGCCAGGCAGGTGGAGAATCAGTAGACCTTTCAGGACGTGCTGTGCCAAGACCCCTGAGCTTCCATCTTCTTTCCCATCTGTCCACTTCAACCTATCTGCCTTCCTCTGTTCTTTGCTTTTCTTTCCACAACCCTTACTTACTACTCAAAAGAAAGTAAAGCACTCGCTTCTAAAATGTCAAACAAGTCTCTGTAAATTTATGCCATAAAAACACTTGCTGGAAAGAGAATTATTTCCTATGTGTAACCTGGTAGAGAACGTGGAAGGCTGTTGTGTGCTGATGCTCTGATAAAATGCAGACACCAGTCAGTCCCTACAGGATGGACAGTGAGTCTGAATGAGATGCAGTGACATCTCCTGGCAAGAACGAAGGAGCATCAGTAGCCTGTGTAAAACGTGTCATGCTGTCACAACTTTATGATCAGAAACAATGGATTAACTATCTTCCCACACATAGTATTCTTTTATATGAAGAAAGTTCATTTGCAAAGGTAAGACACATTCACATCCACCCATATACATGTTTGACTGAGTTCCATTTTAAAGTGAGCTAAATCAAAGAAAGATAGTTGCATTTTTACTTTATGACTCCAGTAACTAAAACTGATTTATCTGCTTATCTAGGTATTGAATATGCAAAACTCTATTCAGCCATGTCTAATGCTAAGTAGTAAAATTCTATAGAAGTGTTATTGTTTTTCTTAAGTGGCTTGATGTAGGATTTGTCTGAAGTCTTTGCAGAATGCTGCTTTGTTTGATGTTTTCTCTGGACTGCCTGGACTACCACCTGCCTTATGCTTCCACCTTTCCCAGCCCTCTCCCTATCTCAAACACCGTGGTTTCTACATAGATCTGCCATGAACTAAATCTAGAGTCCCCTGATTCACTGGCTACTTCTCCCCAAATTCTCTACATCTTTCAAAATCTTAAGTGTATTTTAAGAAGCATTTTAATGCCCTGTGCACATGAACTAAAATGAGAAGTATTAATATCGCATTTCTATCTTTTCATAAACCTTGAAAACAAGAAGATAGTTCTTCTATAAATCCAGTTCAATCATTCACTTAAGGAAATCATCCATCTTAAGGAAACAATTAAGACATGGGAAATAAGAGAAATATCAGGAGTGCATGTAAGAGCAGAAGGGCTCTTAGTAGACTTTGAGCAATGGACCCCAGACAGAACAGGGTTTGGTTTCTGTAGAAATACTGAGGAAGCTATGAGTGGCCAGACTTTATGCTGAAAAGTATGATTGGATAGATGGACCTCAAAGCACCATAAGGAGTTTGAGAATCACTGTAAAGGGAGGGGTCTTGACAGCAGTCATGATATAGCAGTGCATACACCACTTCAGATTACCATTTGATCCTCTTGACAACTTTATCCTCCACTTGACTGATGGCAACAGAAAAGAGACACAAACAACCCTCAGTCTTATAGTTTATACATGGCAATGCTGGGGCTCAGCACGGCCACGGGAAATCTGCTCCAAACCGTGCAACCACAGCCTCTCAGATGGCTGTTTCTGCAAAATCAAGAGTGGTAAAATTAATGGAAGGCAAGGCCACCGCTTTGTGTGACCTGGCACAGGCACAGGCACAGGCATAGGCCAGAGGGTTAATGGTGGAGACAGGGAATTCAATGGATTTGTGATGTGTTTGAATGCATTCCCACAGGTGTCTGTTGATACTGGATGTTGTGGACCAGGAGAAAGTCTAGTGCAATGGACTGTCGGTGACAGGTCATACTCCAGAGATGGCTTTCACAGCCATCTTATTCCATGAGCACTTTCTAGGACATCAGCATCTCCTACCATTTTTTCCCCTAAACTGAGCATATATAATTTCAAACGATTTGCTCCACAGAGCACTAATTTTCTCAGTGTCCAACAGACAACCTTATAACATGATTCATTTTTCTATTCATATCTATGGATATATACAACATTTATTTCATACCATGTGAAGTTCTACTTTTTTTTCCCCTTTATAGCACATCATTTACTTTAATTCTGTTAACAACTGATCTTTGGGAAACTGCTTATAAATTATTAACATTCTCTTAGGGGCAGGGTACAGTACTAGCCTAGCATGAGTAAGGCCATGGGTTCATCCCCAGCACCCCAAAAATATTGTCATAAGAATATGTTATAGAATTGTTGATTTTTTTTGTCTATCTTTGGGTAGATATTGCTTCTTATTTTTCACTTCCCTTACTAATTTCCATTGTATAAATGTTTTATTAAGATCTTCATTATTTCCCAGGGCCAAACAACTAAATATGAAATTGCTTCATTTATTAATACATTAGGTGTTTTTCGTACTGCGTTTCATTGCAAACATTGATATTTAGGGACTGCTTTGTGAGAGAACCCACAGTCATGTAGATTAGACTGGCACTGGTAGTAGCAAACAGGCAGAAATAGCAGGGGCTCTCTGTGGTGTGTGCTGATGCCTTCAACCTTAACAGTGAGCAGGAGGCAAGGCCCTCATGTGAGAGCGAGGGTGCAGACAGCAGAGAGAAGAGAAAAAGAGTCATACTGCTTTCCAGGAGAATGAGTAAAGTATATGGTGAGATTACATGAAAGTTTCAGAACCACTTAAGACACTATGAACCTGATGCCAGTGTGCCTGTGTGCCTTTCCTTGGATATTTCAGTTGCATGGGTGTAGGCAGAGTAGAAGAGCTAGGTTTAGTCAGAGCCAAACTTCCCAATCCTTGTCTCCAAGCTGAATTTCAATGCATGTGATACTTCCTGCTGGACATGCTGTGTTCTCTACCTGGCCTAGGTTTTCTGCCTTCTCTCCAGCAGCACAGGCTGGAGAGAGAATCAGGCTAGTGTTTTTTCCTGACACTGAAACTTACTTGCCCTTTTAACTTCAGTTCTCTAATTCAGCTTTCCCACCGCACTTTCCACCAACCCAAATGGAGATAGAGATTCTTCCTTGAAGGCCCACAAGTCTACGTTGGCCGGACTCATTTCCTTTTCCTCATGCACTGTGAATCTTCAGTAACTAATTCTAAATTCTCTCAGGGCCACTTTTTCTTAATGCACATTTTGTTTTTCAATCTGGCAAATGTTAAATTCTCTTGAGTTAATGAAAGTTGTGTTTCCCACTTGTGAGTTACTTTTTACTGTAACCTTCACCAGGAAAAAGACAAAGTTGCCTTGCTCATACAGCCCGTTATTGGTAAAGCCACTTGTCAGAAAACACTGAAAGCTACAGAACAACTGTGTGACCAGCAGTCAGAAGTCTCCAAATAGTAGTTTTCACTTCCATGTGCTGCTTATTTGCATCACACAGTTTATCTACTTAAGTTTACAGTGACTGCAATAATTAAAATAAATACCACATTTCTGTGAGTTTTTAAAATATCTAAACATTTCTATAATTTCAATATGATGAAAATAATCTCTCTCACACACACAATGTCAGGGTCAATACAACTGTGATGATTCCTTTAAAGAGAATGTATTTTATGGACATATCTTTAAATCTTTGTCACGTAACAAATCTGGCAGAGAAAGTTCAACATTCTAAGTTGGTTAACAGCATGAAAATTTTCAAAAAAGTTAATAAACAGGAAAATTCTCTAGAAGGTTGGATTTCTGTAGCCAGGAATTACCACACCCATGTGTCTTAACAAATGAGGCACAAATGCACACAGAACCAAAATGGCAGGACAAATGAAGCACTCAATCTTCAGCTCCAACCAGCTCACTCTGCCCTTCAGTGGACACACACACACACGCAATAAAGAAAGTCCAAATCTGAACACAGTATGAGAACTTTAATTCTACACATTATGTATATAGACCATATTCCATATACATTTTCTATATGTTACATATACTCTATACACTATATTCTCTCTATATTACATATATTATGTACACTATATTCTCCATTACATATATATTCTATACACTATATTCTCTTTACATTGCATATATTGTATATACTATGCTCTATTATATATATATTCTGCACACTATATTACATACAGTTTGTATACTATATTCTCCGTTACATATATATTCTATACACTATATTCTCTTTATATTACATATATTCTATACACTATCCTCTATTACATATATATTCTGTACACTACATTCTCTCTATATTACATATGTTCTATACACTATGGTCTATTACATAAATATTCTGTACACTGTACTTCTTTCATTGCACTCTTCATATGCAATCTACAATGGATCTTCAAGTGCCATTAGGAAAGAAAATAGAATTTCCACTTAGATCTTGAGATGCAGCTACCATTAGAAATTCATTCACTTAATAAGTGTTCATATTTCTTACTTTTCCTGTGTGGACACTTATCTTATATACCTATGATAAAAATGAATGCCTCCAAATCTTTGGGTTCAATTCATAGCTCTGAAAGTTATTTGTCTCTGAGCAAGCAGGCAAGGAATACGTAATCAGTTTCCAACCCTTTTAAGAATAATCGGAAGACAAATTCTTTGCCCAAATGTTATTAGTCATATATTTAACATCTTTGTTGGCTTATTTTTGAGGAGCTTTAGATCCAAAAGGAATGATTTCAAGCACATAAAATTAAAGCTTAAACATCAATTTGAATGGAACCACACAGTGAGATTGACTCTGCACGTTGTTACAGTGAGGTCTATAAATAATCCTCTGAGGTTCACTGCCAATTAGGACTCATCACATGGCAGGCACCTTAGATGTCAGTGGTTAATTTGCATGTCAATGAAACAATAATTTGATGAAATTTTAAAGCTTTATACACTATACCATAATTAAAAGCACAATGAGTTTACTCATATGCTGATTTTTACTGTGTTAAATGATCTTTTTAAAGGCCAAGTTTAAATGACCAATGTTCATTATTGTCTGAGAGTTTGTATCCGTTGAGGACAACAGATTTGCATTCTAAACATTAATTTTTTAAAATGTTAACTCTAATGGAGATGTCTGAAAAAAGTCAGCCATATCTACTATTCAGTGGATCGAGAAGGCGAGATCTATAACCAGCATAGCTGGTTAGATTTGGAAGGTTAATTCACTTTGCGGCCTTTGCCATAAATGTCATCCTGGGTCATTTTTTTTTTTTTCAAGTTTACTTTTTCTTTCTTTCCTTTTATTCCCCCTCTCCTACCCAGATTTTTATTTTCTTTTACAGTAAAAAGGCATAGTTTTGTGAGTGGATTCTTCTGAAAGCTAAAAATGGTTGTAGATTCAAGAACAAAGGGAAACAACCAGCCATATTTAAGTGTGACTACTGAGTTTAAGCACAGTACTTAGAACAAATACTGTATTTACATAGACAGAGGTTTCAAAAGGTGCCAGCTTGGCGGGGTACTCTACCACTGTACCCCTCTCTACTACTGTACCCCTCCCTACTACTGTACCCCTCCCTACTACTGCAACCGCAGCACGTGCCATCGGTGCTAGGCTGGGTATCAAGGAGAAAAGCTAGTGAGAAAGAAGAGATGAAAGGGGGAGAGAGAGGGAGGGAGGAAGGGGGATAGAGGAAGCTGACAAGAGAAGCAGAAGTGATTCCAGATTTCCAGTTCCACAGCATCACATTTCTCAACAGGACGCTCATCCTCACAGGCACAGACTATTGCAGCTTACAGTGCACCCAAAGGGGAATTCCTTCTAATAGACAAAGTTGCTTGCTTTGCTTTACTAGTTACAGGAATGTTTTACTAGAAAGATCAGTAAAGACAGGGCTTGAGTTTTCATTTAATGCCACAAATGCGGGTATGCCCTGATTCAATTACTAGTTAATAAGTTGTATATTCATCAAATCTAAACCCAAAGTTTAAGTACCTTCAGAGCAGAGTCCATACCTCAGTTTCCCTACTCTTCCGTCACCATTAGTCTTTTTGGACGTATTTAGCTTCTAGTTCTAAATACGTATATGTATTTTGATACATCCTGACACAGAGAATGGGCACATTAAGTAGAATAAAATAAGGCCACACAGAAAAAGATCACTTACATGATTAATAAACTAGGTCTCAATTTGTCCCTAGTTTTCCAGTGGCCAAAGCAAGAGAGAAATTTTTGACACACAAAAAAAATTTATATTACTCCCTTTAAAACATAAATTTTAGGAAAAAAAGCTACACATAAAATGTGCACAAATCATTAAATTGGCTGCTCAGTCTTCATTTCATATATCTTTTTCTTTTTATTAAGCTGATCTTAAATTTAAAGGAATATATAAATTGATTATTGATTTTTAAATTGAAAACCTAACTTAACACCTTTTCTTCAAATCACTTTATGGCAAAGGAGACTAAATGTAATATGTTAATGAAGTTAGTTTAATCATTTAGTCAATGTGTTTCTGGTTTTACCTAACTCAAGAAAATTTTATCTACTCATCGTCCTTAGTAAACATTTAATCTGTGCTTAGACGAAACCAAAGTATTTGATAAATTCTTCTGGAAATAGATACTGACAAATTTCATTTTCACACAAATAGTACACTAGAGGAATATACAAATGGCACTCCTCCTCTCAATAATGGTATGAGAAAACAAAGTGCAGTTTTCAGTACTTAAACAGAACGGAAGGCAGCATTCAAATGTAGTAAACCAAAGGTGCAGGCCTCTACAGCTTTGCATTGTGATTAGGAAACAGGGAAGATGGGGGCTTCTGGGGCTTTGCTTTATGACTAGGAAGTTGGCATCTGAACTGGGCCAAGTCCTGTCATATGGTGCATCCCAACGTAATTCCTCCATGCATTTCATTTAACGAAACCTGCTCTTTTCTTGTGGTAAGTTGTGACTCAAGGTTCAATTAAGCTATTTTCATTTCCTCTTCATCTCTCTACCCAACAAGTTCCCCATGTTTTCAACAGGAAGTTCCTTCATCAGACTATGCGAAAGATATTTGTACATAAATTTATGACACTGGAGGGAAATACCAAAAGACTCAGGTCTAAAAGGTATTAATTTAAAAGGCTATTCATTTTGGTTTAAAAAAAAAAAAAGGGACCAACATAAAATAAATTCAGTAAAGGACTTGAATGACAGTATATAGTACAAATCATTCTCTATTTGGGGGTCCTGAGAAATTTCAGCAAGTGGTTGTAGTGTAATGAATGTTTGTAATTCATTAGCTACTATTTTAAAATGCAAAGCACACCATGACATCAATGATCTTCTTTTTAATCTCAACAAACAGGCTATTACAATTAAAGCACTTGCAGAAAGACAGTACACTGCAATATACATTTGATGAAATTTCGAAGCCTTGATAACAATAATTCAATAACATTTCATAATTAGGTAAAATGGTGAAAATACCCTGAGTTTAGTTTTAAAATATGTTTATATATAGTAATTTTAATGCATTTTTAATATAAATTCTATACTAAATATTTCTCCTTAATGACCCTTAATATGGTTTTAGAGTACCTTTAAGAAAATAATCACTATTTACTCAGGGTAAGACTTTCCCCTAAAGAGTAAATAACATTTTTAACTGTTTCTTTTCTTTTCTCACTTTCTATCTTCTTTCAGCTCCTTAGACAACAAAACAATGGCTCTTTCTTCCTGTGGAAACATAAATTCAATAAACACAAATGGCTACAGGACCTTACAGCAATGAAATTACAGCTTCCAGGAAGACTTTGCTTTTCTTTTATGAAGAAACTAGTTTAAAGGACCTTTCCTAACATACTTTAAAGTCATGCATATTTCAATGATATAATTATCTTGGCAATGCTAAACACTGCTGACTGATAAATGAGACCCAAATAATTAAGCTCTGTTCTTTTACAATCAAGATTTAGTGCAGTAATCAATCTGGGTAAGAATTTAGCGTCTGGAGACTTTTGAAGATGAAAACAAGTTACTAACTAAAATTGGTCATGTGGGAAGGTGGTTAAATGAGGTGCAGTTTAAACACAGCCCTGGATAACTTTCATGTCTTAATCTTCATTAGGACTTGGGTGATTCATGACTCGTGTTCCTGTAGTAAGTTGCACTGTTGTGCAAGTAAACAAAAGAAAAACTGAAGAGGTAATTCAGTACATTCAAGAAACATCAAGATATGGAAATGTGATACACAAACAGGCTAAAGTATCAAAGTTCCTGTCTTAAAATTAAAAACACAAGTAACAATGCTCATATGAAAAACATCGAGAATCTAGAAGAGAGACTGCTGGGGAAGAAGAGGACACAATGTACAATACACAGGTGTGTAACTGGGACGCACTCAGATGTCCGCCCAGGTGTTATCATCTAATTCACACTTCCTTCAGAACAAGTAATCCAGCTTTTCCTACCTTAAACCCTGTTCACACTGCCTGCCACCCCCACCCCCAGCTGAGGCCTGTGATCCTGGTGTTCACAGAGGAATTTCCCCTGGAGACAGAACCCCAGGCTCCAGCAGACAATGCACTTAGCAAGTCTGGGGCACATCTACATTAAATGGGGGGGGGGGTGCGGTTGGGTTATGTGAGTAACTGTGGGGATTCACAACCAGCTACAAATACTTAATACATATTCGTGTACATGAATGTGTACAGTATATATGAAACAATTTTGAAATCTCTTGCAAGAGTTGTGCACATTAGAAAAAGAAGGAACATCTTGGCAAATGGATCCTGAGCTCTTGGGCTACGGTACCATGAATAGGTGATGTCACTGTGATTTAAATAATGGGAAAAACCCAAATAAGGATGTCTACAGAGCAAGGAAAGAAAGGGGTATGCTCAAGACTTCCCTGGGCTTTCCAGGAAGGGAGGAGGGCTGAGAGGCTCCCTGGGCCTCTCGGTGTGCGCTTCCCTCCCTGAACACTCACGTCGCTGCTTGGGTGGGGAGCCAAGGACGTCTACAGCAGCGCTCCGCTGTTTGTACAGGGGAAATTGCACTTTGTTTATTAAAACGGACTTTTCTCCCAGAATCATGAAATCTGGTTTACCTGAAGGAAGCAAAAGGATGAATACACCTCCACAAAGGGAGGGAGAGGGCGGAAAAATTAAACCCCGCCCAAGGACCTTTGAGGGAAACAGGTGCTAGTACGAGAAATCAGTCAGTTGCCAAAACACTCGAAACTCCATCTTCGTTACTCTGAAAACAATTTCAGTGATAGCGTTTCCTACTTATTGGGCTCAACTCGTCAAGCTGTCTCTCTGAATTACAGTCAGACTTAAGTTTCGCACTCAGGAACGGTTTTCGTCATGTATATATACTCTTGCCCTCTGAGAAGTCCATTTCCAGAAAGGGTAAGGCGGCTCCGGCCCTCACTCCTCCGGGTCAATCACTTTTATTGAAACCCGGTGAGCAGTGTCTATGTCGCCCAGCCTGGCCCCAAGACCAGTCACCGCGAACAATGAGCAGCCAAGGGACCCACCCAGCAAGCGCCTGCTCCACCGCCGCGCGCCAGCCCCGGCGCAGGACGCTCCGGCCCCGGGTTCCAGGTTCCTGGGACCGTGCCCCTTCGAAACCCCAAGCAAAGCCTGGCGGCAGGTGGTTCCTGGCATCAGACCCGGTGCTCCCCAGTCAGCCCTGCCTCCCACCACCCACCAGTTAGAGCTGTGATACTAACAAGGACGCGGGAGGAGCGGGGAGGCGCGGTCCAGCCACCACCGGCCCCGCAGCCCCGCGGGCTCCAACATCGCCGGCGCCGGCCGTCAGCGCTGAAATCCCCAAGGATGTTGGGTGGGGGAAGGTGGGGCCCGGGGCCACAAAGTGGCTTCCGCGGCCCGCCCCCGGCCTGGCTCATCTCTGGGATCCGGCAAGACACAAAAGACCGGCAGCACTGGAGCCCGCAACTCTGCCGCCACCCGGGTGAGCGGCGGGGCCTCGGGCGGGTCCTGCTCCCCGGTCGGCGCTCTCCATCCTCTCGCTAGAGACGCCCGGTCTCCGGCCCCGTCCCCGTCCCCCATCCCTGCTTCTCGCCCTCGCTCCCGGGCTCCCACTCCCCACCCCCACCGCAGAGCCTCCCTGGACGCCTCCGAGTCCCGGTGCGCTTTCCGAAGACGGCGCCCTGCCTTCCCGGGTCGGGTGGGAAAGGCGCCCGCGGCGGGGCGGACTCGGGCGAGGAAGACTTACTTGCTGAGGGGCTGCGCCGGACTGCGCACTCGGCAGGTGTCTGGCCCCGCGGCCCGCGAACGCGCAGCTCCGAGCTGGGCTCCACTGGAGCGCAGGGACTCCTCGCTGCCACCCGGCTGCGCGCTCACCGCACCCGGCACCCCGCGGCCTGCGCAGCTCCGGGCCTCTGCCCTGCGCTCCCGCGTCGCCCGCTCCCAGGCAGACCACACCCTGTCACCCCAGCCCGCACTCCTTCCTCTTTGACACTTCACCGGGTACTCCGCCGCCGGCGCCCTCCCACCCCCTCAGCCCACGTGCTTCTGCCGCCTCTCCGACTGCTCCAACTTCCCCCGCCAGGAGCCCCCGCCCGCCCGGAACCTCTGGACCAGGAAGCTAGGTGCCAGGTCTCCTCACAGTCTCAGCCCTTCAGCATCTAGGTCCTTGGTTGATGGTGTCACTGCGATACTTGGGCATGCCTGTATCATATGTAAAGATGTATTTTGTTGTTGTTGTTGAGGCATAGGTTACTTTTAATGTTATAGAAATAGAATGTAGTCTGGAGTCACTGAGAAATTACTGGCTTAGCGATTCCACAGTTAAGTCCCTGCCCTTGCAGGATGACTGTCAGCCAGCCTTCACATGCAAAAAGCTCAGCAAAGTTCCCCAGCATCTTTTTGAGCCAAATCTCAGCCAACCACACTATCTCCTACTCCTTTGCAGCGTTCATTTTTTTCCTGTTAAAGTTTTTAGTTCTTGAGAGGGGTAACCTCCACATTGTTCACAGTAGTGAAAAATCACCTCCCAAACTATGCTTTCAGCTTTATCACCTATAACACTGGTCCATAAACTCTCTGTTCATATTTCACATAAGTAACTTCATCTGCAACCCCTAGTATAATCCTCAAGATAAAGTATGTATACAAGAATGTTCAAGAACTTGGTGAGAGGCTGAATACTATGGGCTGTACTGAAAATGTGGAAGGGTCCAGCTCATCATTTCAGGTTGTCTAGTGGAATAACTAAATCTTCAGATCCGATTCAAGGTCTCACAGCTGCCTTTGGCCGAGCCCACTGCCAAGCTAACTTTAGGTCCCTGGAAACCTGGCTGCGTGCAAGGCATCCCAGAACTCCTGTGGCAGGCCGGTAATGGACCCCGAGGATAGCCATGTCCCAATCCCTGGAGACTGGCTGTTTCCTTATGGTGGGGACGACTAAACAGATGTAATAAAAGAGCTTCAAATGGGGAGATCATTTTAGATTGACAAACTGGTTCTCAGTGAGCTCACCTGCGTTGTTTATGAGGAGGCAGGGCCCAGAGTAGCAAAAGGTAATGGCAGGTAAAGGTAAAGCCTATGGCAGAGGACTCTAGGAGTTGAAAGAAGGAAGAAAGGGACTTCCCCAAATCCTCTCAGGGAACATGGTCCTAATTTCATGTTGCTTTCCATCCAGTGACTGTGATTCTGGAATTCATGGGAATTTGTTTTAGTACCTAAAGAAGACCAAGGTCTAGAAGGTTCCAGTCTATATCTGTGGGTCAAGGGAAAGGAAGATATCCCAGGCATTTGGTCATTTTGCATTCCATGACTGGAAGAGCACAGTTAGTTGAAGAAGGAAGAGGAATATTTGGGTTTCAGCCCAAAATTATATAAAATTCCTCCAATTTAAATTTTGTTACATGCAATATATATGTGTATATATATGCGATAGCTGAGAAATATATAATTTACAGTAGACATGGCATATTAAATTTGTTATGAGCTATTCAATAATATGGCCTAAACATACGGCCATTCAGTTTTCTTTCAGGTTACGGTATTTAGGATTTTGGGGTCATTGTTTAGTAGTGATGAGTCACCAATTAACAGAAATGAAGTTCTATTGGAGGAATGAGGCAGCTCTGCGGACCTGCTCTACAGCCTTGAGCCCACAGTCGGCAGTCATGTACTGGAACACTTACTCTTAAGTGTAGATTTCATTTAAGTCTTATAAAAAAATTAAGGTAAAACATACTTTAACTGGACACATATTCTGTGATTAGTGGCTAGCACAGATGCACTTCATTAAGTTAAAAGCACTAATTTAAAAAAATGACAAAACTATAAACTCTTCTGCAGTGTGGCCCAGGTTCTCTTGATCTCTGAAATGCCCTACTTGATATTAAAGATACTAGATTTAATTTGGTTATTTTTTGAAACTAAGGTGAATAGATAAAATAGAAGTCTTACACTTAAATTTAAATTACTCTTGAAAGACTAATAAATTTTTGTATGACTCAATGTACCATGTAATATTTGGAACAGTAAATTATCTTTGTTTCATATTGTGGTATTAACCATATAATAACTGAAATTTATGAACATAAAGTAAAAAGTTATTCATTGAATTTCTGAAACTCAAGTTTACGTGGAACTCTGTATAATTACTCTGGTAAAAGGCAGAAAATGATTTTTATAAAATGGACATTATATGGACTAGTTGTTTTTTGTTAGCCCTTGCAAAACCATGTGCTCTTCTATCTTGCAAACTGGGTACCTGATCTTGTTTACTTGGCAACCTCAATTTGGTACTCCACCCAAAAAGATAACGAATTAATGTGGGTGTGCTTTAGAATTAGGATACCAACCCACTGAAAATCAGTGTACCCATCTCCACTGCACACACGGTTCCAATAGGACAATTCCATTAGCACAGGATGACAGGAGACAAATAGTTCTAAGAGCTCTCTAGGGGAATGAGTTTCTTCTGAGTTCAGGCCCACTCTTAAAAACTAGATTTAAGAGCCAGGCTTTTTGTTCAAGTAATTATAATGTTGGCATAGTAATGCTACAGGAAATCTGACAACTCTGTTTTTGACTCTGCTTGCGCATTTTTTTTTTTTTTTTATTTCCCCACCTTCTCCCTCTCTCCACCAGAACTAGCTTATGTTTACTTCGCACAGTGTGGAAAGGAGAGGAGACCCTTCTTCAGCCTAGGGCAGCCACCTTGCTTCAGAGAACAGAAAAGCCAGAATGGTCGATTTCTGTCAGATTTGGTCCTAGAGCCCTATTCTGCTCTGTTTTCTCATTGGCTAATACATACTGTTTACTAAGCCATTGTCTATCAGGCAAGACTGTATTCAGTTGTGAATTGTTTTTCTTTTAGAACTAACTTACCTCCAACCCAAATTTGTGACTTCTGGAATTTAGTGCAACATTTCTGGCCATCAGTAAGTGAACCTTTCTGCTCATTTTGTGATCTTTCCTCTGTTATTTCTGGCACTGGGATGCTTGCTGTCCTAAAGGGCAAAGGCAGAAAGGATGCTAATATATGTGGCCTTTGTTGGAAGCCTGAGAGGAAGAAGTCAAATTAGTTAAGACTTCATATCCTCTTCTGTTGTAAGGGAATACAAGCCATGTTCTTACCGACTTCAGATCTGTAACCTCTTGAAACTGACATTTGGGGAACTGAGAAGATGGCTCGGGAAGTAAACGCATTTACTGCACAAGGATTAGGAATGGAGCTGGAGTCCATGCATGAGCATGGTGACCCACATGGAATCCTAGCATATGAGAGATGGAGACAGATGTCCCAGCAAGCTGGTTTCCAAGACTAGTGGAATTGGGGAGCTCTGGTGTTAAGTAAGAGATGCTGGCTCAATATATAAGATGAAAAGTGATGGAGTAAGATGTCCAGCATCAGCCTCTGGCCTCATTATGCTTTTGTATACATGTGTATGAACACACATGAGTACTCACGTATGTGTGAACACACACATGGATACCATGTAACATAAACACACTAAAAGACAAGTAAATATGTTGTAGAGAAATTTGTTCTGAGAAAAATTCTTGCACCTTGGAGGGAAGCTCTTGAAACAGGATGTTCTAAAGAGAGGTGAACAACAGACCTTCTAAAGGAAGGCGAACAGGATATGTAGAGGGAGGTAAACAGGATGTCTAGAGGAAGTTAACAAACCAGATGCTGGAAGCTAACAACACAATAGTTTTAGGAATCCCCTGAAACTGACCAGAATTGCTAATATCCTTCCTCCACTAGCATTTAGAATCCCTAAGGACTGCTCAGAGGAGAAACATTCACCCCAAGCTGCCTAGGAGAGCCAGAGACTGGGTATGCAGATTAAAAGAGGTTCAGACCAGGTGAACTGCCTGCAAGTTGTGCGCTGAGCTTTCATGAGCTGTCAGCCATGCAGGTGAGGGCTTTTGGTGACGCAGCTGTTGTTGAGTCAATTCTGCTCCTGTAAGGAACCTCAATAAAACTAGTTGGTTCACCAAGTTGGACTTTGGAATCAACTTTACTTTGGTCTGTTGTTTCCTTGTCTTGGATGTAGATATTTGATCACATCGCCTTAGAAATACTGCCACACAACACAATTAGCTTCCAAACCTGGACTGCTGGAATCAAGGTGAGTTTTGGAGGAGTAATTGTATGGTCCTAGCTGTAGGTTGCAAGGCATGCAGCTGAGGCTAAACAACCTGAGTGCAGATCACCTTTGGGGGGAATATTGATATGGTTACCCATCCCCATGTGGTAAGGGCTTCTGTGTCTTCCTGCTTTATCAGCAGTTGCATGGTCCCTACAGTGGGTCCTGAGACTTGCAGCCAAGGCCATTTCCTCTCTCCAGAAAGTAAGTCAGGTGAGGAATCCTCTAGGAAATCCTAGTGAGGGTTGTCTTCTCTATGTGATGATGTCTGCTTGCTGCATGAGATGCCCTAGAAAATTGTTACATATTTACAATGAATTTTATGGTCCATGAAAAGAACAGGTAAAGGACAAGAGTAACAGAGTCCCTCAAGAGGGTGCATAGCCACTGCTTGTGTGTAGGAAAAATGGCGTCTAAGGCTAAAATGGCTCTCAGTGGGAATTTGCTCATGTAGGAGATGATGAAGTAGGAGATGCTATCTTTCTGTTTCTTACGATTGTCAGGACACAAGGAAAATCTGTGTACAAGTTAAATCTGTGCTGAAGAGCCCTTCCAGGGATCTAAGTTGGAAACCGTGAAAAAAGTCAGAGAGTGACGAAAAAAATAAAGTAAAAATAATAGTAAAATAACTAAAACTTAGAAAGAAGTGTTTGATTTCCAGTTCACTGGTCAGATAATCCTCTGTTTATTCAAGATATTTAAAAGATTGATTTATCAGTGAACTTTGGGACTGAGATGGGGTTTTCGTGGCTTTGTGGAGTTCCATGGTAGGACCCCATCTGTATAAAGCAAAAGAGGTACACCCTTACTGTGGAAGAAGAAATTCTTCAGGGATGACAACCCTTAAGACATTTTTCTTAAAGGAGTAGCCAGGACCACCTCCAGGGTGATTCAAAGATTCATGTTCAATTGTGGATTGGCGAGAAAGCCAGCGTGGAGCTGGGGTGAATGGACAGCAGACTCCAAACTTAGCTGAAGAAATAGTGGCAAGTAATTGCTGTTAGGTGAGGAAGAGCTAATCTTAAACCGAGGGTCTGAATAGACTGAGTAGACCTCAGTGGATGAACTTGCACTGAGGACTGTCCAAGAGCGTTAACTTGACACGATAGGCCTTAGCACAAATGACAAGAGTGTGTGAATCCCGGGGCAGTGCTGCAGAAGGGCGCCAATGAGGGAGGACGTTTAAAAGTGGCTACGATGGGTTGAGAGGTATTGCATGAAACACACAAAAAAATCAATTAAAAAATTCTATAAAAATAATCCAAAATATTAAAACATGAGTTGTGGAGTGGTCTTTTTGTAATGTTAAAAATATTTGCAATTAGATGGGTGCTAGAAAGAGGTGTGTCTTGGTTTCTGTTGTCCCCAGGGATATCAAAAATAATAAAATTCAGTTAGTAGTCATGGATACAAGAGTACAATAGTACAAATTAAAGAAACTGAATGTGACTGAGAGCTAGGCTGCTATCTCCTCCCGGGAAACTATGTACATTCTTCTCCTTGGCCCAGTGATTGTTCACCCAACCAAGTAGATACGTACATATGCAGAGAGGCGGGTACAAACATAGCCGAAGATGTGGGTGACTATTCCCCTATTGGCCCTAGGCTAGACTAACTAGGGCCAACCCCATCAAGTCTATTAGGGGTAAGGAAAATGCATAGAGGCCCCTAAAGGTACTCTAGAATGAGACAGCCAAATGGTTGATACAAATTGAATAAAGGCTTTTTGTTCTCCAGTGCACCTTGATAATGATTTGATTTTAGTGTCTTAGTTGTCAACTTCTTTGATCCCCTGACACTTGCTTGGAATGGAGTACCAGGACTTTATTTCCAGAGTGCCTCACCAAGGTTATCTTCATGACTTCATTTGTTATGAACCAGAATTCAGGACTTTTACATTGTTGTCCTGCCCAACCTCTCTCTGTAAAAGTTTTATTTATTATATGTAGCTAACATAACACTAACCCTTAAATGTTTTATGAGACCCATTTAAGAAATAAGTGAGCACATCAAAGGCATAAAGGTAAAAAATCTTGTAAAAATACAAACAAAACTCCCCAAATCCAAAAGGTTGTTAAAAATCCCAATGCTGGGGTGAATTACTACCCTAGAAATTATTGGCCAAGGAGGTCCCAGGGAACTTCACAAAAATAAAGGCAATTGGCATCAATCACTGTTGGTTGCCTTCCAGATCGGAATGGTAAGATCCTGTTGCCAAAGATGTTACATGCTTTTGTTATAGGACTTGGAGAAATAAGGCCAGGAATGAGCTAAAAGTGTCCTCTTCCTGTGGTCTAACTCTTCTAGTCAGAGGTTCTTCTAAGGTTATGGGGAGAATTATTTCCCAGGTTTCTACAGAACTATGTATTATGCATGCTTCAGGATGGGAGCACTAGACAAAATGTCAGCTCCTGCAGTAGTGGCACCAATGGTTATGGATAGAACCAACTTCCTGATTGGACTTACAGTTGGTTCCAAGAAAAAAATTCCCATCTGGTTCTGTGACTGTAGGCAACACCTGTGGCCAAGGATTCATAGGCCCCAGTGGAAAAGTGTTACTGCTTTGGTAAATAAATATGCACTGCCTAAGGTGCTTCCCAACATTTGTGTTTGTGGGCATAGCTATTTCCTCTGAGGCAAAACCTTGAAGTAAAATCTTGAAGTAAATAACAGGATGTTCTAAAGGGAATGAACAACTCAGTAACTTCTGGAAGTCCCTAAAATTGATGAGATTCACTAGGATCCTCCCTTTCCAAGCATACATATGCCTTAAGGGACATGGAGAGGCAGTTTAAAACAAGCAGTGCTGTGGCAGAGACCAGCTGAGCTGCCTGGAAGAGGCTCACACAAACCGTGCTCTCTCGAAAGGACACTCTAACCTGGTGAGCTGCCTGCAGTCTATGTAGTATGCTCCACACTTCCTGCTTTCCTGAACTGTCAGCCGTGTTGGAGAGGGCTTTGGTGATACAGCTGTCTTTGTCTTTTCTGCTCCTGTAAGTGACCCCAGTGAAACCCACTGGCTCACCAAGCTGGAGTTTTGTGGTGTCCTTACTTGTCATCAGTTTCCGTCTAGGGTGAGTAGAGGTCTGTTCCTGTCTCCCTAGGAATAGTGTCATACAACAAATAAACAATTTGTCATTTTTATATCTTCATTAAACACCTAAGAGCCTTCAGGTCAAATTAAAATTATTCTGAGACTAGAGAATCAGACAGCTCCTGTTGGATCTGAGTGCCTCTGCATAATAGCAAAGTGAAGCAACTATTTTCTAATGACTTTGCTCTTTAGAATTTTCATTGCTAAACTAATGGCTAACAACAAATACCCCATATGGCTGTTATTACTTAAGAAAACATCTAAAAATTTCCATCACTGGGTCTCATATAGGGTACTTGGTCAGTTTGTCACACTGTATTTTTGGCCATAATATAATTCCATGCTGTGCCATATATTGCAGGTATGCCTGATGTAAAGATTTACACATATCAAATGCTCATAGGATATTAGTTAAACAAGTGACTGGATGGATGTACAACAACTTCACTAAAAGTGCTGTGAAACTGGCAAAATGCCATGGAATTCTAAGGGTCAAGTGCTAATAGTAATAATTGATAAGTAATAATGGGTGACTCCACCAAGTCTTTGATTCTGGCTAAGCCTGGGAGAATTGCACTGAAAGAAATGTTTGATGCTTTGCCTTTTTCATCTACAAATTCAATCCGAAGAGGCACAGAACAGCAGCAGCCATTGATCAACAGAAAATGTTTCATTCATTCTGCTTTGCTCAGGAAAAATTCCTTCTCATCCTTCAAGTATCTTTTACTTTTACTGTGTTTCAATTACTTATGTGAATTCAACTACTGTTGGTTACATTTAATAGCAGAGTTTCTTTCTGTTTCCTGTATCAAGAATGTGGACCTCAGCTGGCTTCAGCCAGTATGACTTCACAACCATCAGGAGTACAGCTTTCAGAATCCCGGGGCTGCCTTGATCATGTGATGACTGTGGATCACCATCATCACTGCTTCACACACTGGAGATAGTTGGAGGGATAGGGGAAATCAATAGTAACAATATGAGCCCTTCCAGCAGAAACATGTGTCTTTTTTGTTCTTGACAAAAAGTGATATTTATTGGGACACACTATAAGATTTTTGATGTCACAGATTTAATATTTTATTTAATATAATTGAGGGATTATTATCATATGGAGTCTCTGGAACTTTTATCTTATGACCATTTCCTTTTTATTTATTTTTAGATTAGGATACCAAATACGAGTTTCATTTGTAGTATTTTTAAGCCGTGTTTTTTCTGACTTTTCTCCACTCCTTTGCTGCTCTGCCTTTTTCCACCTTCTCCCACGACTTTTAGCAGCCTTCTTTCTGTTTACATGTAACACATATGCGGTGCTTGCTCCCTTTCCCAAAGCCTCCTTTTCTCGTCTCATGATCTTTTTTCATGAACTACACTGCAGTAAAACTCATGCATATAAACATTAGGTTTGAAATCTACAAGTGACAGAGATTATATGTTGGGTGTTTCTGAATCTGGGATACCTCACTTGATATAATAACTTCCAGATCTATTCATTTTCCTGCAAATTTTATGACATTTTTCTTCATAGCTGAATGAAATTCCATTTTGCAAATGTACTGTATTTTCATTGTCCATTCATCTGTTGATGGACATCTAGACTTATGTCATGTTCTTGCTAGAGAGATGTGCAAGTGTCTCTGTGGTAGGATTTAAGTCTTTTGGGCATAGGTATCAGGGGGTCACACGTTTCTAATTCATTTTTTTTTAAACCTCCATTCTGATTTTCACAGTGGCTTCGCCAGTTTACAGTCCCAGCGGTGGTGAGTACTGGCACATCCTTTCTACATCCTCACCAGCATTTGTTCTCATTTGTTTTCCTTATGACAGCCACATGACTGAAAAGAGATAGAATGGATAAAAGTCCTGAATGCTTTGAAAAGTTTATTGGCTTTTCTTGTTTCTTTTTTGGAGAACTATTTGTTATTTTTATTAGCCTATATTGACTGACAATTTTGTTGTGTAGGTTTTATTTTATTGTCCTTTAATATTTGCAGTTCTTTATATATCTCCAATATATCAACCTGTCTGAATATATACAGTGATTTTCTCCCATTCTGTAGACTGTCTGTTCACATTGCTCATAGTTTCCTTTGTTGTATAAGGACTTCTTGATTTCATGTAATTGTATTTGCCAATTTTTGAAACTAGTTTCTGTGCTTTGGGAGCTCTGTTTAGAAAGGTTTTGCCTCTGCCTTATCCCGGGGTGTTTTCTCTATGTTTCCCTATGATGATTGTAACATGTCAGGTTTAAATTAAAGATGGTGGTCCCTTTTGAACTGATTTTGTACAGGATGAACTATATAGATCTAATTTTAGTCTTCCTCTGGTGGGTACCCAGATTTTGCCAGCAACGTTTGTTAAACAGGCTTCTTTTCTATTATCCTTTTGAAGCCGTTGTATTATCAAGCATCAGGTGGCCATCACTGTGTTGGTTTATTTCTGGATCCTCTATTACATGCATATCTGTCCCTCCCTCCCCTGCCTCCCTATCTCTCTCCCTCTCTCCCTCCCTCCCTTCCTTCCTTCCTTTCTCTTTCTTTCTTTCTTTCTTTTTTTTTTCATCTTTCTTATCTTTCTTTCTTCTAGCACCATGCTGCCTTTCTCACTATGGATCTGTAGTATAATTTGAAGTCAGGTATTGTAACTTCACTACTGTTATTTCTGTTTAGGATTACCTTGGCTTTGAATGGCTTTTTTGTTTTCCATATAAATTCTAGGATTATTTTTTTCTAGTTCTGTGAAGAATTTCAGTGGAATTTTGATGGGGACTCTATTAAATTTATAGATTACATTCAATAATATATCCATTTAAAAATATTAACTCTGCCAATCCAGGAGTACAGAGAGTCAATTACCCAGTATCTTTATTTCTTTTTCAATTTCTTATTTTTTATTTAAGGATTTTTTTTATTTCCTTGATTAGATTTATTCCTAAGTTTTTTAATGCTGCTATAAATGGGATAATTTTCCTAGTTCTTTTTCAGCAAGTTAATTATAGCTCTGCAGAAAAATGGCTGACATCGGTCTGTTAATATTTGTATCCTACAACTGTACTTAAAGGGTCTGTCAGATCTAAAAGTTTTCTGTCAGGAGTCCATGAATTATTTTACCTGTAGCATCATTGTGTCTGCAAATAGGGATAATTTGACCTTTTAATTTTCTATTTGTATCCATTTTATATACTTCTCTTGCTTTATTGCTCCAGCTAACACTCTGAGCACTCTTGTGACCAAGAATGAAGAGAGTAGGCATATGTTTTTTATTCCAAAATTTAGAAGAAAATGCTTTCCATTTTTCTCCATTTAGTATAATGTTGGCTATAGATTTGTCAAATATAGCCTTTTGAGCAATATTCCACTTTTTACTAATTTCTTCAGAAATTTTATCATGTTTAAATTTTTCAATTGCTTTCTCTTTATCAAGATGATCAATTTTAATAGTCCATGTTCATTCAATCCCACATTCACACAGACATAAACATTATAAGCTAGGTTCTGTATATGAAAGAGAACAGTGAATTTTTGTCTTTTTGAGTCTGAGTCTCCTTGCTTAATATAATAATTGATTCATCCATTTCCTTATAATTTTCATAATTTCATTTTTCTTTATATTTGTTTAAAATTCCATTGTGTAAATATGCTACATTTTAATTACCCATCTATCTATTAATGACAATTTAGGCTGCTTCTATTTCCTTGCTATTATGAATAATGGACCTATAAACATGTATGTGTAGGTCTCTCTGTGGTAAGATACAGAGTTCTTTGAGAATATGCCCAGGAGTGGTACAGCTGCATCACATGATATATATATATATATAAATATAATATATAATAATATATATTAAATATATAATATAAACATATACATACTAAATAATATATATATTTTGTATTTATAGCAATCATGCTTTTTTCTTTTTTCACATTTATTTTTTATTGACTCATTCTGTATTTCATAATATCTAAATCAATCTTAATCATCTTTATATCACCCTCCTGACCAGCTCTCCTCATAGCCCCCAACTGGAATCCATGAATTCTTTCATCTGTGTTAAGATCTGTTGTGTCAATTTAGTGTCCCCAAATGTTCCTCAGTGCAGGTTCATCCACTGAGGTCTAGTCACCCTATCTGGAGTCCCTCACTTTAGGAAGATCATCTCATCCTCACCCAGCAGTAATCAGTTTCCAATATTTCTTCATCAAATATTGGCATCTGCTTCATTTCTCCATTTCCATGCTTGATTTTTGTCTGTTTGAATGTACATTAGTCTTGAGCATGCTGAAACCATTGCTGTAGGTTCATATGGGCAGGGTTCCAGGAACTTGTAGGTTTCTATTTCCCTATGGTCATGCACCTCCTCTCTGGCTCTTACAGTCTTTCTGCCCCCTCTTCCGCAATGGCCCCTGAGACTTGGGTGAGTGAAACTTAATATGAGAGTCCAATATTATGCAGATTCCTAATCTCCATTCTTTAACTGTTTGTGACCTTTTGTGTTATTGACCCTCTGTGGCATGAGGGAGCTTCATTAATGACAGTTGAGAGATTCGTTAGTTTTCTCTTTACCCCCTGTTAAATGTTTCATAAGTCTTGGGTGCAGAGGTTGCATTGTAGATGTACAGCTTAGGCATGTGCAATTCATGGACAATGTCTGTGGGTGACCAGTTGTCATACTCTGCAGCAGTCTTTGATACAGTAGAAGTTTCTTTTATGAGTGGTGACTGGGATAATTGATTGCATATATAAGGATACAAATTTTATTCTTAGAAAGAAGTTACATTAGATCAGGGATGCGACAACCTTGGGGATTTCTCTAAGTTCTATGAACTCATCAGCTATATGTATTTGACTATAATAACAGTACCACATATTGAGTTTCTTCCCACTGAGTGGGCTTTAAGACCAATTAGGTAGCCATTTTGCACCCCAAGGTAATAGTGCCACTACTGCAAAATTGTTAAGTGCTATGCCGGTCATTGATGTGATTTTTTGATCATGAAGCTAGTGTTGGGCCATCCACTGATATTCTCCTTTGGCTGCTTGCATAGTGTTTTCTAGAGCTTTGAGTACTAGCCTTCAGGGGAAGTGGCTTCCAGGTCAGTTCCAGTTCCATTGCTCCAAATCCAGTATGTCCTGTTTTCAGCCATGGGGTGGTACCGTCATGTTCTGGGAGGCAATCAAGGGCCATGGCAATAACCTGTGTAATTTTGGGAGTTTCTTGGACCTGGCCAGTAATTCAAAGGAGGGTTTCTCCTATCTGGCACTGTCTTGTATATTCTTCAACTCTGCACACTGACTCCTGTAGAGATATTGAATATAGAATTTCTCATTGGGGTTGATAGACCAATAAGATCCCCTCCGGTGTTTTTTACACAAGCTAGGCATTATTTATCTCTCCTCTTTCTCTTTCACCATGTCTAATTCCTCTGCATACCTTCCCCATTTAAAGTGTGCCCATTTCCCCATTTTTCCCTTGATAATACCAGTCTTCTATGGCCCCACCTCTCTTGCTGTTTATCCCTTAGTAGCACCTATCTCCTACTATTCTTCTATTCTTAATTTTTTTTTCATGTTCATACTGATTTTCTTAATTTTTCTAGATTCCACATGCAACAGGTGTGTCTCCATTTGTTGACCTTTGTATACTTGATGATAGCTATTCAGGCTGGGGCAAGATCAAATCTACTAGTCATTTTAATTTCCATAATGGCTGTGGCTATTGAATAGTATTAAGAGTATTTGTTGGGGACTGGAGAAAAGACTCAGTGGGTAAGACCACTTGCTGTTCTTATAGAGCACCTCAATTCAATTCCCGGAACCCATGTGGTGACTAATAACCACCTGTATCTCCAGTTCCAGGAGAATGCAGCACCCTCTTTTGATCTCTATGGGAAATTGTAGGATATGGGTGCACTTACACACATGCACATGATACATTTATACATATAAAATAAAAATAATAAATAAAACATTTTTTAAAAAAGAGTATTTGTTGATAATTTCTGTTTCTTCTTTTGAGAACTCTCTTTCATTTCATTAGACTATTGATTGTCCATTGTGGGATTTTATGTGTATGTGTGTTTGTTTTTGTAGTTGTTTATATACTATAGATATTAATCTCCTGTCTGAGGTATTGCTGCTTGTGGATTTTTTTTTTCTAGTCTATGTATTGTTAGTTTGCTATGCTAATATTTTCCTTTTCTGTTCAGAAATTTTATAATTCGTTTAGTCTTATTTGCTAATTTGGTGGGTTATTTTCTGTGTTATTAGAGTCTAGTTTAGAATGGTTTGTTTCTGTACCCATATCTTGAATTATATTTTCCATGTATATATATCTAGTATTTTCAATGCTTAAATTAAAGTATTTGATCAACTTTTAATTGATTTTTGTGTAGATGTGAATTATTGATCTATTTTCATTCTTCTGTATGTGAACTTAATGTGATCTTCAACTTCTTTTCCAAGAATTCATCAAAAAATTTTGCGTGTATATTTAATAGGGAAATTAGTATACAGTTTCCTGTTTTGTTAAGTCTTTATGTAGGACTGGAATCAGGCTGATACTGGTTTCATTGAATGTTTTTGGGGTTTTCTTTATTTTTTTGTTATATGAAAGTATTTGATAGTTACTAGTGTTTGATGTTCCTTAAACTTTTGGTAGAATTCAGGTGTGAATCCATTTGGTCCTGGGATTTTTTTTGTAAGAATATTTTAATTACTGTTTAAGTCTCATTTCTTATTATGAGTCTGTCTAAATTTAGTTTTGGTAGGTCACATGAGTTTAAGAATAAGAATTTTTAATTTCTTCCAAGTTTTACTGATTTTAAAAATGTTTCAAATATATCTATATTTAATTAGTCTTTTATTAAAACCTCATTGTTATTACTTTATTAATTTGTGGAGTTTTTTTCCTCTTTTTGTTAGATTGGTCAGATCTTTGACAATCTTGTTAATCTTTTTCAAAAAACTAGCTCTCTGACTATGTATTAAATTTTGTCTCCACTTAATTAATTTCTGCTCTAATGTTTATGAATTATTGCCATATACCTCATTTGGGTTTGGATTCTTCTTTTTTTTCTGGAATGTTGAGGTTAGATTAATTTTGAATGATCTTTTTAATTTATTTTAATATTAGAACTTACAGATGTTTCTTTCCCTCTTGGAACTGCCTTAGCTCAAGGTCATGGGTTTCAATGGGCTTTACTTTCACTTTCATCTAATTCTAGAAATTTTAACATTTCCTACCTGATATCTTCAGTGGCCCAACAATAATTCAATGACCTAATGCTATTCAAATGTATATTGTTAAATCACCAAATATTTGGTCATTTCTGATGTTCCTCTTCTTCTTGATTTCTAATTTCTATTCCAACGTGTCTTGATAAAATATAAGGAATTATTTCGGGGTTTTGGTATTTATTAAAGAATCATTTGTGACCTATAATATGATATGATATACTTTATAGGGCGTTCTATGTGCCAAGAGGAAGAATATTTATTTCCTATCTTTTGAATGGTATGCTAACCAGATAACTATGAAAGCCAGTTGCTCTGTGGCATAATCTATCCCTATTTTTTCTCTGACTTTTAGTTTGGAAGGGCCATCTAAATACAAGAGTATAATGTTGAATTCTCCCTTACCTCAAGACCTATGTGAATAAAGCCTTTTAATAATTGTTTTTTTTTAATTTGTGAGTTCCTAAATTGGTGATTAAGTATTTATAATTATTATATTCTTTATGAACATTTCTGTTTATTATTATGTAGGGACACTTTCTCTTGCTTCTGATTTACTTTAATAAGTCAGCTATAAGATACATCATCAGATAAAGAAGAATCACCACACTGCATTGCTTATGATTTCTGTTGCCTTGATAGGTTGATTCCGAGTTGGATTCAGGTTTTTAAAAGTGTTTGCTGGCTGACTGAATTTCATGGGGACAACAGTTAATCCACTCAGCTAGCTTTAAAAGGGTTTGTTATTCCTTTGATCTCTTTTTAATTTTTTCAGAACATCATATGTGACTATTGTCTTTCCATTATTTCCAACCAACCGAGCCCCTCATCAACTTCTCCCAAGTCTCCCATGTCCTCTCAGTTTCTTGACCTCCTCTTCGATAATACACCACACACACACACACACACACACACACACACGCACGCACGCACGCACACACACACAAACATACACTGTACTGAGTCCATATAGTGGTGATCGTGTGTACCTGTATTCATTTAGGGCTGTGCATTTGGGATTAGATAGTCTCTCAGGGAGGTAGTCCCTAGAGAAAATTGATTCTCCCCGCCTCAGCATCCATTGATACCCTGTAGTTCTTCATCTTTAGATAACCCCATCAAACATCCCTATCCACCTTAGCATGTCGACTGGTTTTAACATTATTCAGATCTCATTATACTACTGTAGGTGTAAAGGTTGCATTGTAGATGTGTCACTTAGGTTGGACAACCCATAGTCATTTATTCTCTGTGTTTTAGCAGTTATGAGACTTTGTTATAGTCTCTTTCTGTTGCGAAAAGTTGCTTCTTTGACGCGTGCTGAGAGATACACTTGTCTGTGAATTTAAGAAAACATGGTTAGACTAATGTAAGAAATTACATAGGTCTAGGAAGGTGACAGAAGTAATGTTTTTCTCTTAGAGTTTATGACCACTCCATCCATGTGTGCTTGGCTATGTTTATGGCACTATGCATGGATTCCCTCCAGTTGCCGGGGCCTTTACCTCAATTAGACAGCTTTTGACTATCCCCAAGATAAAAGTGCCACTACTGAATCTATTGAGATCATTTGTTGGGCTGGTAATTGTTGTGGTTCATAGGCTTTATAGTCAGACAAAATCATTGATTCATTTCCCCCTTGATGGTTTGCATACTATCTTCTGATAGTCTTCTAAGGCTTTCAGGTCAATTCCAACTCAATTGCTCCAAGGTCTGTGTCGAAAATATATTTTGTCTTCAGCAGTAGGGTTTTAACCTTCAGTTTTGGGAGTCAATCAAAGGGTTGTGGCAATAGCCTGTATTATTTGGGAGTATCTTGGACTACCTTGACCAACAGCTCAAAGGGAGGTCTCTCATGCTTGGCAATGTGATATTTGTTATATCAACTATACACAGGTAATCACACTTATATGTGTATTTTTCAGTAGGCTTATCTTAAGTACCACATTTCTCTTTGGTTTGCCACACAAATTAAGCATGTTTTGTCTCTCTTTCTTCTGTCCGTCCCTGTATAACCACCCTTGATAACTCCTGTTTGCTACTATGTGCCTCTCTCAAGATCCTTCCTCTTTGCCCTATGATTCTTTTCCATTTTCCTGGCTTCTGTGATTATCAGGTTATATATTCACATGGAGGAATTTGAAATTAGGATCCACAAATAAGAGAGAACATGCTTAGCTTATGTTTATGAATCTGGTTTACCTCATTTACTATAGCAGTTTCTAGTTCATCCATTTACCTGCAAACTTTATCATTTTGTTTTTGTTTACTACTGAGTAGTATTCCATAGTGTAAATGTACTAGATTTCCACTATATATTCCTCAGTTGCGGAATGTTTAGGTTGCTTCTATTTCCTAGGTTTTATGAAAAGGGCAGTAACAAAGAATACTGAACCATCAGTAGTGTATACGCCAAGGAGTGGTATAGATGGGTCGTATGGTCTGTTTTCCCCTTTGTGAGAGTTTTCCACACTAATTTCCATAGTGGTTGCACTGGTTTGCAGTGCCAGTAAAGCTTCTCCTTTCCCCACATCCTTGCCAGCATTGTTGTTATTTGCTTTCTTGAGTTTAGCCATTCTAACTGGGGTAAGATTAAAATTTCAACTAGTCTTGCATTTTCCTAATTGCTAAGAATGTTGAACAATTTTCAAAGCATTTCTTAACCATTTTTACTTCTTTTGAGGACTCCTTTTAGATCTAGAGCATATTCTTTAATTGGGTTATTTGTATTCTTAATTCTTTTTTTTTTTTTTAGTTCTTTGTATATTGTAGAAATTTATCCTCTATCAGCTATATAGCTGGTAAAAGTTTGTACCCACTCTGAGGGCTTCCTTTGCTATACAGAAAATCTTTATTTGATTTACTGAGGTCCCATTTGTCAGTTGTTGACATTAATTCCCGAGCTAATGAAGTTGATTTAGAAAGTCCTTTCCTGCACGTAGCTCTTGTAGGGTTCTGGTTAGGTCTTCTAACAGTTTGTATATTCAGGTTTCACAGTGAAGGTTTTGATCCATTTGGAATTTTTCTACAGGATGATGGATATGGGTGTTCCATTTTTTATTAGTGCAGATTCAGTTTTCTCAGAACCAGAACCATTTGTTGAAGATGCTGTCTTTCCTCTAGTGTGTATTCTTGACATCTTTGTTGAGTATCCTGTAATGCATGTGCTCGTGTTTGAGCCTTCTGTTTTGTTCCAGTGATCTGCATGTCTGTTTTGTACCAATACCATGCTGTTTGAAATCCAGCATTGTAATCCTTCCAGCATTGCTTTTTGTTCAGGATTGATTTGACTTTTGTGGGGACTTTTGTGATTGATACAAATCTTAGGAATTTTCTTTTTCTATTTCTGTGAGAAAATGTCATGGGCACTGTGATTGAGATTGCATTGAGTCTGTAATTACTTTTGGTAGGATAGTCATTTCCACATTATTAATTCTGCCAATCCATGAGCAGGGGAATGCGTTTCATCTTCTAGTGTCATCTGCAATCCCTTTCTTCAGAGATTTAAAGTTTTCATTGTGGAGTTCCTTAGTGTCCTCAGCGAGGCTTATTCCTAATTTTTTTTTTTTTTGAGGCCATGGAAGATTTTCTGTGATCGCTTTCTTTGTTTATTATTGACATATAGAATGGCTAGTGATTTTTGTAAGTTGATTTTTGTATCCCGCTATTTTGGTGAATGTGTTGATCATTTCTAGAAAGTTTTTGGTGAAAATATTGGAATCTCTTATGTATAATGTTTTATCATCTGCAAACAAGGATAATTTGACTTTTTAAATTGATACCTCTCAAATTGCCTTACAGCGCTATCTAGGGTTTCAGATACTACATTGAAATGGGTTTGGGATAGTGGACAGCCTTAGCGCCTGATTTTAATGGGACTGTTTCAAGTTTTTCTCCATTTAGAATGGTGTTGGATGGATATGGGATTCTCCTATGTAGACTTAATTATGCTGAGGAATGGTCCCTCTAGTCCATTTCCCTATAGGATTCTTATCATGAAAGCATATTGGCTTTTGTTAAAGGTCTTTTCTGCATCTATTGAGATCATCATGATATTTACCTTTTGTTTATGCAATTTGTTAATTTATTAACTTACGTATATTGAACCATACCTGTATACCTGTATATGTGATATAAAGCCAACTTGATGGTGGTTGGTGATTTTTTTTTCCTCTTTCTTTTTTTTTTTTTTAAGCTTTATCCGTTTCATACCACAGTTCTTAATCAAATTTAGACCCCATCCCCCATCCATTCTCTAACCTCCACAGGGCCTCATGTATTCCATCATACATGTTAAGTCCCATCCAGTCAAGCATTAGTGTCCAGATGTCCTTTAGTGCAAATTCATCTACTGGAATCTGGTCAGGCATTTAGAGATTGTAAGGCATAATCATCCCTCTCCCAGTAATAATCTGTCTCTAGTATTTCTCAGTCTGGTTTTTGCCTGTCACCAATTTCTAACCCTCCACTCTGTGCCCTTGTCTAATCTGAGTTGGTTTGGGTCCTGTGCTCAAATGCTTCTATTGCCACGAGTCCACTTGTGCAAGCTTCTAGTTACCTTAAAGCCTCTGCTTCCTCAGTTCGTGAACCAGCCCTGCTGCTCACAATCTTTCCTCCCCTTCTCCACAATGTTCCCTGAGCCATAGGTGGGTGAGGTTCAGTATAGGAGTCCTAGCCAGGACACATACTCTGCAGTCTCTTATTCTATAAAACTTGACTAGCTTTGCCTTCTGTGTGCACAGCTATGTGAGAGTTACGGGGTGCTTTAGCTTTCTCTCTAACCGTTTTTCCACTGTGTTCTTTGAATCTTGGGGGTAGAGGTCCAACTGTAGGTATGCCACTTAGTACTTGGCATTCCTCAGTCTCTGTGTCTGACTAGTTATGGAATTCTGCTGTAGCTCCATCTGTTGTAAAAAGAAACTTCTTTGATGAGTTTGTCTGTAGATATAAGAACCCACATTTAGCACATGGTAAGGAATTTCATTTTCTCTAGAGATGTGACAGAGATAAAGTTCTCTATAGGATCTGTGGTCCCTCCAACCCTGTGTATTTGGCTAAGTCTATAGTGATACCAATGAGAGAGTTTTAAGTCCAATTAGATAGCTGCTGATTACCCTCCTGGATGAGAGTGTTACTACTGCACCAAGAGAGGTAGTGTGCTGTGCCTGTTGTTACAGTTATTAGAATTTAGGGTTTTGATTTTCCCCTTTAAAAATTTGTGTGCTATCATCCAGCATTATGGGAGCTAAACTTCAGGTAGAAGGCCTCCAGGTCAGAGTCTGCTTCATTGCTCCGAGTTCTATATGTCCTGTCTTTATTAATAGGATATTATCTTCTAGTTCTGGGAAATAACCAACAACTTTGGCAATGGCCTGTATTATTTTGGGAGCCTCATGGACCAACCACACGAAGGAAAACACCTGCTGCCTGACACTATTCTTCTCCAAACAGCTCCCAGATGTAAAGATCTATTAATGTTTACACATTGCATTTCTCAGGGTTTCTCTGGCATCACATTTCACTCTGGGTTTCCTAGCCCTCCAAGAGTCATTCATCTCTGCTCCTTTTCATCCCATCCGGCCTCCCTCCTCCCGTCCCAGTCCCAGCACCAGCATTATCCCCACCCTCCCCCCACAAACAGTTGCCTCCTTTAATCCCCCCCTCCTAATTCTCCCCCTTCCCCCAACCTTGACCACCTGCATGTCGGTCCGTCCTCTGCTCCCTGCCAAACTCTCCCACTTTTCACACCTCCCCCGGTAATATCTGTCCTCTACTGTCCCCCTTATTAGGGTTCTTTTTTTCCTTTATTTCTGGGTATTCTTTCTCTTTTCCTGGCTCCTGGTGTTACATCAGGACCTATACCCACATATAGGGGATTGGTGCTACAATCCCACAAACGAGGGAGAACACAGGCTGCTTGCTTTTCTGGTTTGTGTCGCCTCATTTAGTATAACACTCTCTAGTTCCGTCCATTTACTTGCAAATTTCATTATTTCATCTTTTCTCAGTGCTGTGTAGAACTCCATTGTGTAAGTGTACCACATTTTCATTATCCATTCCTCAGCTGAGGGACATTTAGGTTGTTTCCATTTCTTAACTCTTGTGAAGAGAGCATCAATGAACATGGATATACAGGTATCTCTGCCATAAGATGAGTCCTTGGGTATACGCCAAGGAGTGGTATTATTGGATCATACGGTAGCTTCATTTTTGGTTTGTTGAGATGTCTCCACACTGCTTTTCATAGTGGTTACATGAGTTTATGTTCCCACCATCAGTGAATGAGCATTTCCCTTTCTCCACATCCTCCCCAGCATTTGGGGTCTTTCATTTTATTGATCTTATCCAGTCTGATTGGGATGAGATGGAATCTTAAAGTGGGTTTTATGTGCCTTTCTCTAATTACTAATGATGTTGAGCACTTTTTAAAGTGCTTCTTAGTCATTTCTATTTCTTCATTTGAGAACTGTCTGTTCCAGGTCTACAGATGGGTGGATTTTTATATATGAATGGGTTTTTATATATGCCTGTATTCGGTTTGCAAATACTGCATTTTGAGTATTTGTACCTATAGTTATCAGGAATATTGGACTCTGGTTTTCTTTCTTTATAAATATAAAATATTTTAGTTAAATTTTTGCAACTTTATACAATACAGCTTATTATTATTTAGACCTGCTCCCCTCTTTACACCTCCCCCCACTGCTTCCCACCCACCCAGTTTAATGAACTACCTGTAGAACCTGATTTGTGTCCCCAAATGTCATTCAGTGTGGGCCCCTCCATTGGGTCCACCAAGAGTGCCATCCCTATAAGACACTGCCTTTACCCCACCCAGCAACCATCAATTACCTAAGTTCCTTAGGTTGTGTGGGATTTCTTACCCACTTCCCCGTGTCTGTGCTGGGATTTTGTCTGATTTGAGCTTTCATAGGATTTGTGCGTGCTGTCAGCATTGCTGAGTTCATGTGAGTAAATGATCAGCTTCCTGGAAGATTCTGTTTCTGAGTTTTTCACTCCCTCTGGCTCTTACAATCTTTCTGCCTCCTTTTCAGCAATGATCCCTGAGCTTTGGGAGGCAAAGGTTTGAAATAGCTGTCTTCTTCAGGGATAAGCATTCTGTGGCCTCTTCTCTACACATTGACCAATTGTGGGTTGCTGTTAACAGCACCATCTGCTGCAAAAGGAAACTTCTCTGGTGAGAAGTGTGAGTTGCAACCGTCCTATGTGTAGAAGTTGTAATGAAGATGTGTTACTTAAGAGTTAAGCATCTTACAGACACTCTCTGTGTTTGACCAATTCTAGAATTCTGTAGTAGTTTCCATCTGTTGAAAAATGAAACTTCTTTGATGAAGGGTAAACGGTACACTTGTCTCAACTATTCAGACACTTTCAGGCAGCCTGAGTATGACAGGGCCAAGTTCCAAGAAGAAAGAATGGGAATAGAGTCTAGTTTTGTTGTTTTTGTTGGTTTTGGTACTAGATTAATAGTGATTTCATTGAAAGAATTTTGGGGTTCTTCCTCTCTTTTTAAATAATTTAAACAGTATCAGTTATAGCTTTTTTTTGAAAGTCTGGTAAAATCCTTCTGTAAAACTGTGTGGACCTGGACTTTTTTTAGTTAAGAGACTTTGTATTAGTATTTCAATTTCCTTATTTCTTATGAATCTGTTAAAGTTGCTGATCTCGTCTTGATTTAATTTTGAAGGTTTGATTCTAGAAATTAATCCCTTTCTTTTAGATTTTCTAATTTAATAAGATACAGATTTTTTTAATGCAGTCCTATATAATCGTCTGAATTACTTTGGTGTCTGTTGTATTGTGTTGATTTGGGTTTACTCCTTTTTTCCTTTTGGTTAACTGGGATAAAGTTCTGTCAATATTATGTATATTTTCAAAGAACCAACTCTTAGATTTACTAATTATTTATATTGTTTTCTTTGTTTCCATTTCACTGATTTCTATCCTGATCTGAGTCAGGCTTTCTTTTTAAAACAGGGTCTCCCTATTGTCTCAGCTTGCTTAGACTGGACTGGCCTAGATCTCACAAATCTTCATGTGAACCTGTAGAAAAGAAGTGTCTTCAGCTCTTTTCCTACTGTAGTGATAAAATACTTGGATAAAAACAAGATAAGGAACAAAGAGTTTATTTTAGCTTAAAGGTCAAGATACAGTCCATCATGGTAGGGAGGTCAAGGCATCAGAATCTTAAAGCAGCTGGTCACATTATGTTCATAATTAAAAGAAGAAAGCGATGAACATATATGTGTTTTGCTCATGTGCTCAGTCTTATCCAGTTCAGGATCTCACCCCAGGGAATGGTGCCACACATAGTGGGTGGATCTTCCTATTTCAGTTAATGGAATTTAACCTCCAATACCTAGATACATGCCTACCAGGTGATTCTGGCTTCTGTGATGTGATGTTGACAGTCAGCACTAAGCATCATAAGAAGATTTTGAAGGTACAGAAAAGTGAGAGAAGTTAGAATTTAAAATCAAACAACTTAATAATTTAAGTGTAAAATTGAATATAACAAAACTTAAAAAAAATAAGGGAAAGGGAGCTAGTTGTCTAGGTGTGGTGGCATACACCTTTAATCCCAGCACTGGTGAGACATGGCAGGTCCATCTCTGTGAGATCAATGCCAGCCTGATTTATATAGAGAGTTCCAGGCCAGCTGAGGCTACAAGGAGATCCTGCCTCAAAAATTATGAAAAAAGGTTTTAAAATACCATCAAAATTTTAAAATATGCATTATCATTAAATAAAAGGAATTATGTCTTAAGATTTTCTTCCTCATTGGGATGATATGGCTGCTCCTTCCTCTTCTTACATTGTCATTTATATCAGTGACAGCAGGTGAGGTGGACTGCTAGTCTCAGTAACTCAGACAGTCTATGTAATCCAACCAGATGAGGATCTCTGTGCACATAGACTCCTCCCAGAATTCCTCTGTTCTGTCCTCCTCCAGCATTACATTTAAGAAAAGAATACAGTCACTGTTTCAGTCATAAATTGTCCCTAGTAATTCATTACAAATATAATAGAAAATAGCAGTAATTTGTTATTTCACCATTCTGTGGGCTTGTTGGACTCATAAGGGGTAGTTCTTCATTCTACTCCCATGGGCATATGTACCTGTCAGGACTGGAGTTCCTGGAATGTCCATGCTGCTTTGCCCCGTCTTCTGCCTCCTCTACCTCTCCATTTATTATGCTCTAGATTATCCTGGGTTTCCATAGCAGATTGGTAGCCTTGAGAGAGAAGCTGTTTTAAGAAGATAAGCTCTAATTTGTATACATCTGTTAAGTCTTTCCTTGTTTTATGCTTGCTAATTTTCAATTGGGCAATGATAGTCACATGGGTAAGCTCAAATGAAGCAAGACAAAATGAGTGTTGAAATTATAGAAACTGGGTAGTGGATATGTGGAAGCTCACTGTGTCATGATTCCTGATCCGGTAAATGTACCAAGTGGCTCTCAAGAAGTGCTGCTCCAGTGTTCTCTCTCTTGTAGATCCTAGCTTCTAGTTTGTAGACTTGAGTGTCTATGGAGTATCTGTAGCAGTTAAAAGCTAGAAGAACTCATGAGCACAGAGGTGAGGGGAAGAGCTTAAGGTGGGAAGAGAATAGAATACTTCTGACATGAAAATAGATGTGGTTGGGGGATACTGGAGGTTAGAGGTTTAAACTAGAATGGAGATTGGAGGGTGGGAGAGAGAAGGAGATGGAGGATGGGCTGGCCAAATCTTAAGATATATAAAAATGACTTATATGTAATGTTTTTTAAGGAGGCGTGTTGAACGGATGTACCTTGATTGTTTGGACAGTGCTTCTTCCGGAAGACACAGGTTGTTAAATGAAAATCCCCATACAAGGCATGAGATACTTTGCTTTGAGTTATTGGTCAGAGAAGCCCTAGAGGTCCCCAAAATAATAGTGGCTATTGCTCTTATTCTTGGTTGTGCATCATAACTAGATGGAAGTACCTCATTGCTAAAGACACTACACATTTTGGTTTCAGGACAGTGAAATGCTGAAACTGACTTGAAAAATGCCACTGCTGGCCAGCATTCATAGTACCCAATGGTGCTATGTAGGCTACTTGGAGAGAAAAGACATCATTGGTGCTACCCAGTGATGAGCTCTGCAAGCTATAGTACTGACCTACCAGGCAAGATGTACCCTCTGGCTCAATAGTAACATGACTGTTTTGTGGGTAACCAGCAACTTTGTGCTCGGGTTTGAGGACTGCTCAGCAGGAAGAAGCTCATACCTGGTACTGTAAACCCTGTCAGAGCCCATGGTAGGGACTGTAGAAATCTCAGTGGGAAATCTATTATTACTGTCTTGATAAATGAACATTTTGTCAAACCGCCTTTAAATATTTCTGTTTTTATTTATACATCAGTGGCTGCTCTCATGGTCAAAGAACCTTCTTTCACAGTGGGCAGTAGTTAATGCAGAGATTTTGAAGAGTCAAAGTGTTGAGAATAAGTGGAGGTTTACTACTCAGCCCCAAATGAGATATCTAAATCACCCCCACACCGCACTCAAAGGCTCAGAGTACCTTGCTGAAGAGGGAGTAGAAAAAATGTAAGAGCTAAAGTATGGGATGAGGGATAACGAATGCTGTCCTCTGGACATGGAATGGCCGTTGAACTCACAAAGTCACAGTAGCTGTGGTTACCTGTACAACATCTACATATGATCAAGACTCCAGCATGGATGAGGGAGGGCCTCATGAGACCCTACTTCTGCCTGAGGAGCTAGTGGTCCTTGATGGCTGTTGGGAAAAGGGAGTCATTTTTCTTCAGGGATGAAAGGATGACCCCCAGAAGGTTGCCTATGATTCTGCAGATGGCCCCACATTTAGGCAGTGCTAAATGGATTTAGTAAGTTATTTAAAAATTTAAAAAGAAAAGGACATGAAGATGAAAAGGGATGTGCTGAAGGAATTCTGAGGAAAGTGGGCGGGGCCATTAGGAGTGGCCACTGGACACTATTAAGATACATTGCATACACGTTGAGAATTGTCACAGAATAAATAAAAACGAGTGTGCCTCACTTGGGGTTCTCATCAATTTCAGATGCTAGTTATTGAACAAAAAATATAGCACCCTGTCTTTCATGGGCTGAACATTTGTGCCACCCTTCGAATTCGTATTGTGAAGTCCTAATCCCAATGTAACGATGTTTCTAAGTACAATATTTGAAGTGTACTTAGGTTTAGGTGGGTTCTTATGATGATGCTTTTGCCCTCCTATAAGACCAGGCAGAAGCAGGAGGAGATGTCAATAAATCTTTGCATCAACGAGAGGGCCTTTTTTTAGCCAAATGTGCACCGTATTAAACGCACAGGAAATGTCAGTAATACAAGTCATAAATTTACTGAGTGATAGAGCCAAGATTTAAAACTAGAGTGACACTATGCTATGCAAATTACATCAAGATGGTCATGTAGTTAGGAACTTGGACATTTGCATTTTACATATTTAAATTTTACTTCTTCAATTATACTTGAATAGAAAAAAATATTTTGTGTAGAGATTCTGGACCAAACTTTATATAAGTTTGTTTTGCAATATATAATATATATATATATATATATATATATATTATATAATACAAATACTAAAATGTGAGAACTCTCTCATCTTTATGTATTCTCCCAGTTCTGGACACAGAGGGTCCTGGTACTGTAAAGAGTACACATGGTCAATGTCTACTGGAGCTGGGCTTTGCATGAGTGGTTTCTGGAGAGAGGTGGGGGCAGGGTGACTGTGCAGTTCTTGTGGCAGGGCAAGCTGTGTCTGAGAGCTGAGACTCATTCTTCTTGTACAGATATAGAGAGACACATAGGATGCTAACTGAGTTTGCCTGAATTCATCACCTTCTTTTGGCACTGCTAGAGAAGGCTGAAGGTGTGCAGGAAGCACCTTTAGCATTCTTAATAATATCAATTACCATTCATATCATTATGCCAAGAATGCAATAGACTCAAATCAATTGTTGTAGGTAGTAAATGAAGCCCAAAATACTCTGTAATATAATTTATTTTGCAGAAATATCACAAAGTGCTTCACAGGTAATTATGTTTGATATAGAAAAATACCAACTCTGAATATGAAAATTTACTATGCAGGTTGCATTTAGAAAAGAGATGGGCAGGATTCAGGTAGTTTGCAAAGACTGGGAAACAGAAATTCAGAAATAAGACCTTACTCTTAAGTAAATGAATGATGTGGGAAAAAATTTAAAGAACTTGAAAGTGGCAAGGTTTTCCTATAGGAAATTAGGTCCTTACTGTTCTTCGCTCTAAAATCTACTAACTACACTTAAATTTAAGTATATGGATTTTATCAACATATTTAATAGTTACCCACCTCCTGCATCCTTTTTCTCTGTATCTTTCTTATTGTCTATAAATGAGATATGTCTATAAATGTCTGTTGTCTTTAGTTCTTACTATCCCTTGTTTCTCTCTGTGAAGCTACAGAAAAATGTGCTGGTCTTCAGATTGTACCATGCCTGGTTTAAGATCTTGCTGATTGTGATTCTTAGAACATCTTTCTCCTGGAACTCTACACAGCTCACTCTCTTACCTCTTTTGCATCCTTAGCTAAATGTCATCATCTTTCCAACACTAAATAGGGTGTAGAATTTTATACCACAATTCCCAGAATTCCCAGTCTCCTTAATCAGTTCTGCTTTTTTGTAGTAAAAACTACCACCTTATGTGTAACATAAAGTATCGTTGTCTCTACTGTTCATCTCCATCTTCGGCATCATCAGGTGAAGCTCTCACTATGACCTGAACTCTGTTTTGTGAATATTTAGTCTCAAGGATCTACTGCATTGCCCAGACAGAGAGGTTATTCAGTAGACTGTGCAGTTACCGTTCCTAACTAACCATTCCATGGCTATTTTGATATGCAGTTTCTGCATTGCATATGGATTCTAGGACAACATAATGTCTAAAGGCATTAAAGGCATGAGAGATAAGCTGGAGAAAGGAAGACAGAAAGAGAGACAGAGACACACACAGAGAGAGAGAGAGAGCTCTCAAAGACAATGTTATTGTATAACAGTGTACTTAGAAATGAATACAGGCAACAGTTCTGGGTTGTGGTCACCTTCCATCTCCGTCCAATTTTTGGAAGTCCAAGGGGGACAGGGCCAAGAATGAGCAGCGTGTCAGAGTAGTACATGTGTGCTCCACTGCAACATTAATCCTGATGTGAAAACACCATTTCACAAAACTGCTATTTTGAAAGATTCTTTTAAACATGAGTCTAATAATTATGTTACGTTTCGAAGTTTCTAGTTTTGGGGGAGCCTGGAGAGATGGCTCAGCAGTTGAAAGGACTGGGTGTACTTGTAGAGGACCTGGGTTTGATTCCCAGCACCTACATGACAGCTATCAACCATCCTTAATCTAGTTCCAGACAATTTGACACCCTCTTCTGGCCTCTGAGGGTACTGCATACACATGGTGCACTGTTGCTAAAATTCCTTCTGGGAGGTACAAACCTCATCTGGCCCTCTCTTCTTTTGGTCTCTATGACAAACCAAGATCCAATATCTCCTAACTGAAGTTTGGGAAATCAGAAATCAGAGCATTTCTTGGGCCTACTTACAGAGCAATAGGTGAGGGTTCACTCACAGGGGTGTGAGTGCTTATCCCCTAAAGCCACACTGGAAAGTCTCTATCCAGGCATGAATCTTGACCACCCCACAGCTTCACAAAATGGTGAGAGACCATACCTACGGCTTTCTCTGTGTATATACCCTTACTGCCTCCCCCTCATACAGGTAGGGTCAGTTAGTTTTTTGGAAAGGGTGGCTGATGCCCCCTGCCTGTCCTTTCTTGTAGAAGGTCAACAGTCAACCAGTTTATAATCCTAGGCAAGTAGGTGCAGCCAAGCTTGGGAAGAAGGTATCTGTCCATAACTTGCCAGTCAGAGGACAGCCCTCTGCAACATGTGCTTGCATACTTGCAGGCAATACATTCATACACATAAAATAAATAAAATATTTTAAAGTCTTCAATTTTTCTAGCTTTATATAAGTATTTTGTCAAAAAGGTAGGATGCTGTGATACGAGGAGGACTTCTGATGGTTCCCAGTCTTGAAATAGATGAGTCTCCAGTCTCAGCATTGCTGGCAAGGGCTGGGGTAGGATCTGCTTTTTACTGTCCAGGGTCCTGATAATCTCTAAAGACCCTTTAAACTGACTCATTAGAAAAATACAGAGAGTTCGATGTTATCAATAATCCTGGGATAAGAAAAATGTAAGGTGGCATATTTAGGACCCTAAGTGTTAGAAAGACAGCACTGAAAATAAAGTATGATGAAGACAAGTTACATTAGAATTATCACATTAACATATGGGCTTCTGGTTTATGGCTGGCTTATCCCCTCCCACCTCGTTGCAGTGCATCTGAAAAATGATTAGGCACGGAAAGGGCATGCATATGTGTCTATATGTGAATAAGAGTGTTTGTGTGTATGTATATGTGTGTGTGCATGTGTGTTTATATGTGTGTATGTGTATATATGCATGCATTTGTATATATATATGTGCATGCATTCATGTATATATGTATGTGTGTATATATGTGCGCATTTGTGTATATATTTGTGTATGTGTGAGTGAATGTATGCATATGCATGTATGTGTATATATATATATATATATATATATATATATATATATGAGAATATGCATGCCTGTGTGTATTTGGGTGTGCATGTGCTTGTATGTTGTGTATATATGTGTGTATATGTGTGTGTGTGTATGTTTGTCTCTTATTTGCTTAATTGCTGTTTTCCCAAATAACTGCCAATGTTCCATGATGAAAAGAGGCAGACTGCACGTGACTACTTAGCATGGAATCAGGTAAGTGTAAGTGGAGATAAAGGTGGTTCTCTTGCAACATGCGTATGAGACATACACTATTTTGTTGAGAAATAGTGGGAAGAAAATATTCACCTTGATTCGTTTCTTCTAAGAACTCTGAGATTGCCTCTGTTATAATATTTTAATAAGCCATAGATTCATTGTCATAAGTATTAGTCTCGTTTTTCTAGTTAAAAACTATGCATTATACCATGATTTAGCCTAATTATATACAAAGAATTTGGTCTCAGTTTAAATAAATTCATTTTAAAAACATGCTTTTGAATAATTTCTCTCAAACAGTATTTGTTTAAATGTTTAACAAAATTAAAGACAACTTTCATTTAGACCAAAGATAGGATTTCTACTTTGCAGCTAATTAACAAAAAGTAAATAAATCAGAGCTATGTAAAATGAGAGAGTAGAACTCAAGTTAAATATACTTATTACAGCATTCTACAAAAGCTACATTTCTATTTTAGCAGCAAATACAGAAAAGAAAGAAACTGAAACCAGGGAACAAGAACAGTGTCAAAGTGGAACTCTAGGGGAAATGCATTAGTCAGGACAGTTTGTATTTCTACTGACAATATCTAATGTGAAGGGAAAATAATACTAAGTCTTTGTGCATAGGAAAGTTATTAACAAAACCGAGAGAAGTATTTTAAGTAAAAGCAACTCTAGGAGAACAGGCAGAGATGAACAGGCTGTTTGGCGCCGAGTATGTTTTGTGTAGTACCAGGGTGGCTATACCTCACGGTACACTCTCCCAGACCCAGAGTCTTTTCAGCTCTTGGTGAGCCCTACTGTAACCTGAAGATGAGCTTGTGCTAGGGGTGATGTTAATGGTGAAAGTCCTTGTACAGATGGGGTTCAGGAGCTGTATAGGAAATTTCACTACCTCCAATTCTGCCATGAACTTAAAATTACCGTAAAAGTAGCCTGAAAGATATTCAATGAGACAAAAGTCAGCCTTTGGGAAAAGCAGCATCAGTAAGATACTTTAGTGTGATACTGTCAGAAATATCACATTAGGCAAATAAGTGTCAATTTTTATCTGTTCTATAAAGCACAGATAAAGAAAAATATTTAATCAAGTGCCTGGGGACTGTTATAAAATTTAATGAAGTCCAAACCATGCCAAAGGTGTTAATTTTTTAAAAAAAAGTAGACGCGGGACAAGTCAGGTTGCAGCTCTTTCTCAAGAACAAACAAAACTGAAAATTAATTAAGACTCCATTTAAAAACAATTTACTTAAAGAGGGAATAAAAGTGCAATTAAAATGTCTTTAGGACATAACTAAACCAAGAAAACATGTATCAAAATTTCTGGAATTGTCTCAAATACCTACTCAAGGTACATTGATATTCTTTGGGGCTATCATTTAGTAAAGAAAAAAGTGAATGAAGTAGCACTTTACTCAAGAAGTTACACAACTTTAAGGAAGGTGACCCTACGGAAGGCAGAAGAGGAAAATAGTGAGTAGGACATAGGAAAACTAGAGCAAATATATGGGAATTTGTAAACATTTCTGAACTTAGCTATCTTTGGAAAATACAGTTTTTAAAAATCAATTTATAAAAAGCAAAGTAAGTATTGAAATATGTATCAAAGAGACTTTTATTTTACCTAAAAGTGTCATTCAGAGTTGAATATGAAAATATAGGAGACTTTTAATTTTGTGCAAGAAATATAAATCAAGGAAAAATCCCTGAAGTGCTATCATATATGAAACTGAAAAAATATCATGATTAAAAAAGCATTATAGGCAAGCTTTCCTAAGTTTAAAAAAAAAAGTCAGTGATCACTGTTTACATGAAAAATTCCAGAACTTTAAAAAATAAAGTAAATTATTTTCTGTAGACAGAAACCAACAAACAAAACCCCAAAAAAGACACATTTACAGAACAATCTAGGACAGGCAAATTCACTCAGTGGTTTGAGATACTTACCATGAAGACTGATAACCTGAGTTTGACTTACACAGTTGAAGGAGAATGCTGACACCAAAAAGTTATTCTCTGACCCCCACACAAGCATCATGGTAGGTGTGTGCATGCACACATATATACATACTAAATTGTAGAAATATAATTAACAATTTTAAAGAACAGTTTCAGTGAAAATCAAGACGCATGTTTCAGTGACAATACAGAAACAATAATTTCAACTTTATTACATAGAATTCTTTTCCATAAATTCAAGGACAGTGTAGTATTTTAAGTGTGATAGTCACAGAGTTCACTAAATCATATTTAAGAATTTTTGTGTTTGTACACATTGGAAAGATGTTTTCAGCCATTTCAAATTACAAACCTTAAGAAATTTCCCAGGTAGAAATTATTTTGGCAATAAGAAATATTGATTATATGGGGTTTTTATAAAAATTAAAAGCATTACTAAAATATGTGTGATATATAATTATTCTAATTCTGTATTTTTAGAATTAAACAAAACAATAAGCTATTCTTTTGTGTATCACTTATGCCTTACGAGTGATACAAAATTCCATTTATGTGAATGAAATAGAATGAACAACACGGAAACAGATGGTTATATAGAGAAATCTTAGCATAATGATAGGGAATATCACAGAGCAATGTAAAATGTAATGGGATAATTTTGAATGTTTGCTTGTCTCACAGATTAGAAGAAAATGTGAGTTTCAGCAGAGGGCTGTGTATACAGGGTCTGAGTTGGAGATCAATAGGTGGTATATACAGAAGATTCTTTGAATCCCCTAGCCATTTTAAAACATTTGTATGGTAAAAGATCAAACATCTTAAAAGGCAGTATGGGGAAATAATTTGTAACTGAAATGACAAAGTTTGATATTCTTAATTTGCATGTAAACATTACAAATCATTAGGAGAATCAGTAATGACCCTTGAGAAATCCTGAAGAACATTTGGAAACATGTCAGCTCATTAAAAATAAGAAGTGAGATGCCTCAAGAGATGGGTCAGCTGTCAAGAGAACTCACAGCTCTTCTAGAGGATCTGGGTTTGATTCTCAGCCCCACATGGCAGCTAACAACTGTCCTTAACTCCAGTTCCAGGAGAACCAGATGCCCTCTTCTGATCTCCATGGGCACTGCATTACATGGGTATGCTTACATGCAACCATTGCACTCGTACACACACACAAAAATAAAAAATAATAAATAAAAAAGAAATAAGAAATGAGAATTTAGGCAACAAATCTAGCTTTAAAATTCACATCTAGTTTTAGGCAGGGATAGAAGAAAATGCATACGTGGTTGAGTTATGAAAGTCAAATTAATCATGACTGTTGGAATAGGTTATAAAATTATATATATGTTAAAAATCTGCAAAAACACAGAACAAGCATTAGATGACTATATACAATGATACAAGTCTATAATCTGTGTATTTGGGAGACTGAGACAGGAGAATCATCAGTTAGAGGCTAATCTGGGCTATATACTGAGGCCCTGTCTAAGATAAATTGGATGAAAATACAATAATATATGATAAAATTGTTCTTTGGGCTGTAGAAATATACAAGATTTTATTATTCTCTCTATAATTGCACAAATTAATTTTATAATTAAATAGGTAATTATGAGTTGATATTAAAAAGACAGCATAAAGAAGTATACTCTCATGATTTCCAATATTTAAATATATTGGTCAATTTCTTGCCCATCTAACAAAACATTACTAAAAGAAAGATAGATTTGTTTTGGTTCATGGTTTCAGAAATTTCTAATCCATGCTGGGTGACTCCGTAGTTTCTGAGCTGGTTTTGAGTCAGTGCATCTTGGAAGAAAGGCCTGGATAAGAAAAGCATCTTAATTCATTACTGCCAAGACTCAAAGAGGGATACAGAGAGGTACCATGATTAACTGCTGCTCCCTTCCACCATTACCTACTTCATTCAGTTAAGCCTAGCCTCCCAAGCTGGGGACCAGGAGTCCATGTAAGACACTGCATATGCAAACAGCAATAAATAGTATGCTGCCTTAAAAAGATGCTGAAGTGCTGGTAATTTTAGCAGTCATTTTGATCAACTGTTGCTTTGTTCTCCTTTATATCTTTGTATACTATTTTTAATAAATGTGTGTTACTTTCATAATCAGAAAAAGGAAATTCAAGCATAAAGCCAATGGAAATTATTGAATCAGTTGTAACAATATGGTTTATAAGCTTGAGGATGGTATTTTGCATAATTTGACATATGTCTGTTTCTACTATCTTTTTTTCTGTTGAGGAAACTAACAAGAACTCCTCTTTAAAATTATTTTATTCTGTGCATGTATGTGGCCCTGCATGTATGTTTGTGTACCATGTGTCTACAAGTAGCCATGGAGGTCAGAAGAAAGTATTGGATCCCCTAGAGTTCCAGGTTGATGTGAGCCACTTGTGGAAGAATGGGAACTTCAGCTGGTGCTCTTCAACAGCTGAGGCATCTCTCCATTCCAAGAGCTCCTTCCTTAGGGTTATGCAGGTATGGATGCCATTAAAGAGGCTAGATTTAATAGATATCACTTATTTGTGTACTTAAATGATTATGTTATGATTAAATTTAATGTTCCAGTAAAGTAATGCATTATATTTGTGTTTTATTTCCTTATCTGATATGGGGGTTGTATTTTTGACAGTGTGCTCAGTTAAACCCATGTGAAATCCCAGTCCAGTGTGTTGGGTTTGATTTGAGATCCACTTGCTTTTCAGTGGGTGGCACTGGAAGAATTCCAGGAGAGAAGGAAGAGGAAGAAGTATTGCAGTTAACATTTATATGAAGCACTGCTGTAAAGACAATGACAGATGGAATTGAATCTGTATGTGTCATTACCTTTATTTGTGGGACTGTACCCCCACTCTAGGAGATCCTGTTGTTATGATCACTGGGTGGCAACTGCAATTATGATGAACACCAGGGGCTCAAATTATGATGAAAGAAGTTGAAGGGAATGTTAGAAATATAATCTTGGGAATATCACAATATCCATTTCTTTTTATTGACTAACTTTGTGTGTGCATGTAATGCATGTAAATGTATATGAAGGTGGGCACACATGTGCCATAGAACATGTGTGAAAGTCAAGGGACATCCCTGGGTGCCAGTCCTTGCCTTCCATTTTGTTTAAGACATGGTTTCTTGTTCTTCTACATGTGCTTCTGGGGAGTTGCTTGCACTGGAATTGCCACCACTGGCTACTGTGCTCAGCTTATGTGTTCCTTAGATTCAAATTCAGGTTGTCATACTTACAAGGCAAATATGTTTATCCACTTAGCCATCTCCCAGGCCATTGGTTAACTTTTAAATTATTGATCTATTTCGGTCTATTTGTATAATTTTACTCTTAATCTTTTACAAGATCACACATACTTCGTTTCACTCAACAGATTGCCTTTTAAGTTTCCTCATACTCCATATAAAGATTAAAAGTTATTAATATTGGTAAAGAATGTCAGATCCATTCTCTTTCACAACCAATGTGTGTCTTGTATTACCTAGTGAAAATGTACTGTATTAAGGTCATGAACATTTCCCCTTAATTTATTCTTTAAAGTTTTGAGTTTTAACATGCTACATTTAGATCTATATTTCAATTTATTTATTTATTTTTATTATTTTTATTTTATGTGGATGAGTGTATTGCTTGCATATATTTGAGTGCACCTATGTCATGCAATGCTCACAGATGTCAGAAGAGGGCATTGACTGCCCTCGAACTGGAGGTGCAGGTGGTTATTAGCTGCCGTGTGGGTGCTGCATACTCTGCAAGAGCAGGCAGCATTCTTATCCACTGAACCCTCTCTCCAACCCCTTATGTTTATTTTAAATTGTTATATGTACAACTGATATTAGATTGAAATTCACTTATTTTAAGAGGAATGTTCAGTTTTTTCAGTGCTAAAGAGGTATTCACCTTCATAAATTGAACTGATAAATTTATTACAAATTACTTTATCATCTGGATGTGGGACCACTTGGGGAAGTACCTACCCTGTTCTTTTGATGGCTATACTCCTATCAGCACAACACTGTCATGGTTACTGGAGTTTTATAATACAACATAAAATTAGGTGTTGTATAACTCTCTCATTTTGTTGCTTTTCAGAAATGTCTGGAGAGTTCTAAATAAATTCACGTCATTAAAACTGTCTTCTAGATTTTTCTATTGCTATTTTATGAAGGTATTGCTTAATTTGGGTAAAATGAGATTCTCAATAGATTTAAGTCTTCCAGTCTGAGAAAATCTTAACCCTCAGTATATTATGTTCTCTTGAGCATCATCCTTTAGTTTCAAGGGCAGTGATCTTGGCCCTATTTTGTTCAGTTTATTCCTGAATGTTCAGTCTTTTGGTGCTATCATGAGTAACTTTGTATGAATATATTTTTCATTTTCTAATTGTTTCTTGTTAATGTAAAGAAATATAAAGGTATAATTTATTTGAGAATTTCATGCCTTGTCCTGTACACTTGATGGATGTTTAGTTTTCTGGCAGATATTTCTGTTGTTATAATTAGTATTCTTTTTTTTCTGTGAGGAAAAATATATAATCCACGGATCCATCTTTCTTGCCATATTGTTTGGGGAAGAAACTCTGGTATATTGTTGGTTAGAATTTTGGAAAAGTGGGACTGGAGAGAGGGCTCAATGGTTAAGAGCACTGGTCCTCCTTCAGAGGTCCTGGCTTTGGTTGCTAGAACACACATAGTGGCTAACAACCTTCTGCAACTCTAATTCCAGGTGAATCTATGCCCTCTTCTGGCCTCTGGGGGCATTGTACAACATAGGTGCACTTACACTCAGGCAAAGCATTCAGACACATAAAATAAGAGAATTTTAAAGAGTATGTGTTTGTCTTTTCTCCGCCAAGCTTAACGGGCAAATAGTCATTGATATATGTCAGATTTAGATGCTGACCATATAAACATACATATTTTGTTATGGAAAATTAGGGCATTTGGTCAGCCAGAAAAGTGGTTTATGTAGTTGAATATTTAATATTCTATTAAATCCGTTGAAAGCATTGTTTAGCAAGCAAATTCTAAACTCTCAATCTTTAACAAATTATGACATAAATAACAATATCATAGAAAAGCATGAAGGTAGAGTTCCTGGAGAAGACAATTTTTCACAGAATGAAAGAGAGAGAGAAGAAGAGAGAAAGGGTGAAAGAAGAGAATCAGGAGGAGGAGGAAGAGAAAAGAAAGTGGGGGTGGCAGGAAGAGGAAGGAAGGAAATCACGCTGGTTCACTGAAAAGTTCAAATCTGGAAAAAATAACATTACTGGTAAAGACACAAATTTCAACACTCTAATCCCGGTATCGATCACTTTGTGCTGTCCCTTGGTATCTTTTATTTTGCTTTCTTAAACTTCTGTTCTTGTTCTAAATACTTCTTTCAGGACATTTAGCACTTGTAACCTGGTAACAAAATTTCCTGATTTATTTATGATGGGGCTGGAGAGATGGCTCTGTGGTTAAGAGCACTGGCTGCACTTGCAGAGGACCTGAGTTCAGTTCTCAGACCCACATAGCAGCTAACAACCATCCATAACTTCCAGAGGATCTAACACCCTCTTGTGACCTCCTTGGGCATTGCACCTACATACATGCAGCCAATAAACTCATATGTATAAGGCAAAAATAATAAATAAAATATTTTAAAATTTATTAAAGTTCTGTCTTTTACTTTTCACATGCTTAACTTTTTGTTTGGGGGGAAGTAAGCAGAACTTTTATATTATTGCCACTTAATAGGTTTTTATTTTTTACTAAGTACTCTGCCTTTATCTGAAATTCCTCCCAATCTGAATTGGACTCTTTCAGATAAGGTTTTGTAAGTCTGTTAAATGTGTAAGTACTACCTAAGCATCATCTATATTTATCAGCCTTAACAAGCTAATCCATATAGGTTTATCAGATGGTCTTTGTAGAGAGCAAGGCATGAGATAAAGAGAGCATTCACCCCTTCATTCAGCAGATACTTGTTTGGCACTCCTCTCTGCAGCCATTTGCTGGTAAACTGAAGATGGTTGCTGCACTAACTCTCATCTTCTCCTGGCATCTTCAAACATCTGGAACTTGCAATAGAGTTACAAAGCAGGATTCTTCTTGGGTTGAAAACTTTTTAAATGATCAAATGAGAATGATAGTATAAGGCTGTCTGACTTCATCGTTTCAGAATTCACTAGCAAATACTTTTATTTTCTGAAAACAGTTTACTGTATGGACTGGGCTCTGCTACATCATCAGCAGACAATGTTCTCCGCTGTATTAGGGAACATTATCTTTTGTCCTCATCTCCACTCTGACTTCATGTTTCTGTGATTACTAACACTTCTGGTGATCTCCAACTGTCACAAACTATTCAACAACCTGTTCCGTCTCTCAATCGATATGAAAGAATTTATTTACAAGTGTGAACTCTACACTTCAGTAAAGATTGGGGGTTCACAGACTGAAAAATTTCCTGGAGCTGAGTGATATGTAAGTGTTGTAGAAAGCTGTCTTTGGAGTATAATAGCCATTATCATCATTACAGCAGCTGTGACTACTCACCAGAGAGCCTCAGGATTCAGTCTGTTGACATTTACCCATGGAAGGCAGAGGTAGGGAAAGTCATCAGACCCTCATCTCAGATCTCAGCCACTCTTGTTCCTACCTGCCAGCTGTATGTAATTTTTCCCTGACTGCATGTAATCTTCTGAACTCAGGAAGTAGTAGAGTGTATATATGGAGGAAGACTAGTTGAAGAGGAGGGGGAGACACCATCTATGCAGCTATGAAGAAGTGATCCATGCTGGGATGAGACTTTTCAGTGGTGTGACCATAATGGGTCATGTACATTCCTGTAAATTACCCCTCACGGAGGTTCCGTGAGTAAGCACAGTAGCTGATTTTGGCTGTCAGGTTGGACTCTGTGGAATCATGCTACAGTCTGTGTCAGAACCCTCCTGGTTGAGAGGACAGACATTGTTCATGTCTCCATAGGAAAAGTTGATGTACCGGCAAGTTTGCTATGAGAATGGGGAAATGCAGGTACGGAAGGATGTGGGATTGGCTGGCAGCAGCATAGGAGTCCTCTGCAGCCAGAGCTCCATGAAGTCTCTGAGGATGGGCATTGACCTGAGAAAGAAGTATGCTGGTGCAGCCAAAGAGAAGATTTTTGTTTCACAGCTTAATGTAGGCCATCTTGAGTTCATGGCCTTGGGAATCTTGTAAGGGTTATGGAACCGTGTTTATGATCATTGCCATGTAAGCCTAACTCTTTAGCCCGGTGTGCGGTCATATTCTGTTACCCTGGATGGGAACATTTCTCAGTCATTCAGAGTGGAGCCATCTTAGCATCAGTTCTTTGCCAGAAAACTACTGTCCCTGATTGTAAAAAGAACGTTCCCTTGTTCCTTCAGCCTGGTTTCTAATTCTTACCAGTAATCTACTTTTTGAAGATTCAAGCTGAAGTTTGCATATCAATATATGTGTGCCTACCACCGCAGCTGCTTACAATCTCACCTTCTTGCCAGCCATTCTTTGGCACTGAGCACGCATCTCATGCCATTTAAGCTCCATTTCCCTCTAATTATGGAACTGTTTTTCATCCTTTCTCTACTAACAACTCTTTGATTCTGGATGAGAGTAGATCCCAACCCAAGTATTAACAGTTAACAATTTATTAGTTAACCAATTCATACACAAAGCAGTCTATTTACACGCTTGGAGGTTCATTGCAATTATATGTATATGATTAATAAGAGATGTCTCTAAAATATAAAGATCCCCCAAATCTTTGACTGTCAAAGCGTTAAAAATGTATTTTAGGCAATTCATATAAGTAAATGACAGATGAGCAATCATTCTCATTTAAACATGCAAAAGAGACTTATACAAGATTATTCAAATCAGGAATATTCCAATACAAATAAGACTGGGTTTATAACCACGACAGGTTCGTGACGACTGCTCTTCCTGAATCAGCACAGTTCAATGTCATGAAGACACTTTTGGCTAAAAATATGAACCATAAACAGAACATTAGTAGGTTTTAACTTAAAATCATTGGCTACATAACTAGATTTTAACCAGTAATGGACAATGCATATAAATAACTAATGTCTCATAAGATTGTAACAGATGAAAAATTTCCATTACTTAGTGGTGCCATATTTATTGTAAATGCATGGTATACTAATCCACTGATTAAATCTTGGTAGTGTTGATAATATAAACAAATCTCCCACCTGTCAGCTGTATAAAAGTATAGCACATAACATTATGTGAAATACATGAAATTGGTAATGATGATAAAGCTCTATGCTCTTGTTCTGTATATGCTACACTTTACGGTGCACTATTGTAAAAGGCTTAGGCTAATGTCTGTGTTGGTGTCATAGAATTTTAACAAAAAATTTTAAAGTAAAAATAAGAGATAAAACTAAACAGTACCTATCCTCAGCTTAAGTGTGCTCCAGGTCTCTCAGTCCATGTTTCTGTAAGTGAACTGTGATGTTCATCTAGCCATGCAGCCTTATGATTCACTTCTTGGAACATGTAAGTATGTAACTGAAGTAGGAGTGCACCTGCATCGCCATCACATGGCTTTTTCACTCCATTCACCATAGCCAATGTTATCTGACTTATCTGAGTTATCTGAGAGACAGGTTGGTGAGATCAGTGTTGGGCTCAGAAGGGCTTCAGAGTGTCATTCTACAGCCAGCAAAGGATGCTGATTTGGCCATCAATTTTTAAGTGTTCAACATGTTATAAATGCAATTCATGTATATTGAATAATAAATAGAAGTTTAAAGCCAAAACACTATAATAAAAAGAACTGCAGAAATATTAATTTTCAGTCCTACTTAGTATAATGACTAAACTAAAATTTCAAATATGAACAACTTACTCTCAAGAAATTACTTGACATTGACAATTAGGTTTTCTGCAAATATTATGAGACTTCCTCAATTCATATTATTCTGAGAACACAATAATAAAAGATGAATAGCAGATTCATAAATGGTTAAACACACTTAATGGTGCAATTTGCTTGAGAGTTCTTAGATCAAGTTCTATGCCCAGTGTATTTTAAGAGGCACATAATGTACATGTATGAGCACCTGTTTCTCTACAAGACTCACTGAGATGTAGAAATCCAAGACACAAGCACAAGCTTGCTCTAGTCTTTGCTCTGTATCCTAGAGAGTGTGTGAATCCGCCCCTCTTCCTCTACATTCTTAGTGGCCTTATCTCCTCTTAGACTCTCAGAATCCTTTGTTCATACTACTTTAATGGCTTTGTAAGTGGTTTTCCAGCCTTGACTCTTTCTCTGCCAAGTCAGCTGTCATAGATTTTATAACTAGACTACAACTCATCTGTTGCCTGAAGACATCCCAAAGTTACCTAACTTCCTACTGATATAAACATTGACTCTAGAAAACAACAGAAATGTTTTTAAAATCTCCAGATAGAGCCTATTTTTCCTAGAGTCATACTTGCAGCCTGCTTCAGCTGTCTTCGTTTCCCTGCTTCCTGTGGTGGACCCCACACTCTGTGGCAAGAAAGTCACTGCCTGTGCTCTTCACTATTGGCAGTTGACTGCCATTTGTACTCTCTTAATAAAAATCAGACTATCCTTACTCTTTGAGACTCATCTCTTCTAGTATAATCCTATTCCATGGCTCATGGAGATACTTAATATTCTTTGGGGCATATGGCAGAATTTTCCATAATATAATGAAATCGTTGGTACCTTGCTTCCTTCTTCTTTTGCATTCCAAAAGTGGAGACTCTCACCTGTTTCTCTTTGTATTCTGGGATTTAAACATTATATGTGAAGTGGCTTTTAAATTAAATAAATATGATAATCATGTTGATGAAAGCAATGAAGGAAGAAGACAAATGTAGTACTTCTGTCTGAACCTAAGAGAATAGACACGAAGCATGACATTCTAGCTGGGAAGTTAGAAAACGAACTGGAGAACATAATGAAATGGTCTGCTTCATCCACTCAACATGAAATAATCCTTAACATGTACCATTGGTCTTATTCAAAGAAAATACCTCTAAAATCATTAACATCGGCACTGAATCTAGACACTACATGGTTGAAACACAAACTAAAGCAGAAAAGAAAGAAAGAAAAAAAGATTTCATGTCGTCAACCTCTGCCATGAAAATGCCAGGCAAATATTTTGGGAAGGAGAAAGGAGTGCACAGGGGTACAGAAGAGCCTGTGTGGGCAAACACAATCTATGTGATGAAATGTTTGATCAAAATGTTTATATGAAATGCTGGTGTTCTACTAGACTGATGAAAAGCCTCTATCCCAAACATTTGCTTTTCGTCATCGTGAAACCAGTTCAGTGAATCCAATTATCTGAGCAGAAAAGTTCACGTAAGGCCAACTGCACCTCGCCCTTTCCAGAGGGCCATTCTGCTGTTAAAACTTAGCCACTCAAGCACTTATCTGGGCTTCTGGGCTTCTAGAACATTAACTACATTATACATTTTTTTTTGATAAATTATGTAAAGAGGGTGGGGAAAGCAATCATGGCCTCTGGGGATTTATTCAAACTACATAGAGATCTAAACTGTGGCATGACCTCTAGCCTCCCACTGCTGTCAACCACCATTGGCTTCCTCATGCCATGAACCATGTACAAGGACTTCCCAGGCAATATGTTCTCCCTTAACCATCATTTCGTCATGTAATAGCTGTATTTTATTCCTAACACAAGACAAAACAGTCTGAAATCAATGAAATACTATTTATGGTCTCATGGAAGAAAAACATAGAGCCCAGCATTCACAGGGCCCCACGATGATAAGACTCAGGCATCAAAGGGAAGTGGGCAGCAGACACTTCACCATCTGAGCCATCTCCCCAGCCCCATCAGCTTTTCTTCATGTTGTGTTGTGTTTCTGTCTGGAGACAAACAGAACTGTGTAACTGTTAAGCTGTGTAACACTTGTTACCAGTGACAAGGCTTAGGGATGGGCCCCTTCCTAATTCCTCAGGCCTGGAGGGATTGGAAGCCGGTCCAGAGTTTGTCTTACTAAGATTATTTTGTAAGCATGATGTTCTGGAATAACACTAACATAATGGTTTTTTTTTTCAGACTGTATTATAGGGAGGTTGTCCCAGCTGTTTTTATCTTATTAGACTCCTTGATGGCCTTATTTCCTACCTAGTTATTCTTAACTTAATTGAATGCTTGGGCTAAAGCTTCATCTAAAATGGACTCTGGGCATATTTCTCATCCAGTTAATTACTTTCTTGCTCATTAGTATAATTGCATGTTTTACCTGCCCTAGAGAAAGGACACTCAGATCAATAGTAGAGAGATTAGAGAGATAGGAAGAGAGACCAGGCATCGAACACTTGGTCTCACTCATGCCCAACAGCCACACAGTCCACTGCACAAGGAAAGCTACACACAGAAGACCCTGAAGTGGCCCATAATCACTTCCCATAAGGCAGTCAGTCTCCCAGCACCGATAGGGCATTCCACTAAAGTAATACTCTGTAAGGAAATGTGGGCACAAGTGGTAGAGCTACAAAGTAAACTATATCCAACATGTGCTTTTATTCTATAAAAAGTGGCAACATAATCCTGTTGCTTTGTTTTTTATATTTATCTACTTTTACTCTTCGGTATTGAAAAAGGACTATGCATGGTATACTTGTAAAATAAAGGCACAAAGAAGAACATAGTAGCCAACTCTAATCTCAGCAACTACTGTTTTATACCTGTGCTTCCTTCCATCTCTTCACACGTACCTTTCTATGTAGAACTTTTCCCCAGAACACGAGTGACAGTGTGTATTGAATTGGGATGGCTGCAGTTTTAGGGCATTCTCTGCAGAATGTCTGATAAGACTAACAAAGCCATCAGAACCCTAGTTGGGAGAGAGCCTGTAAGCCAGCCCATCTTAACATCACGTTTATTTAGGAAAATAGAACTAACCTATCAATAAACAACTGTTTCCCACATTGAGAGTAGAACTAGAATCACAGCAGATGTGATATTTATTATTTTCTAACTTAAAATGTTATTTCGTATCCATCTAATAGCTTGTAGAAAAGTGGCAGAGTGATGTCATAAGCCAAGTGCCTAAAACATACATCAGGAATGTTGACCCTGTGCACTTCCGAAAAATGCAGAGTTCAGAATCTCCCTGTTGAGATAAGGTCATTGGACAGGCTTTGAGCAACTGCTTGATTTACTGAATCAGACTTGTCTAGCCTTTTTGCTTCCCTAGTGGAAAAAAGGCTGTTAGCATCCTGCCTGCTATCAATTATTTGGTCAGATTCTGAAGCTGGGCTTGAGTTGAGCCATGTAGGGGCCTAGTGTAGGTCAAACATTCTATCCTGTGCCTGGTAACAATGAGGTCAACTTTTCCAGTTGGTTTGTTGACATCTGTGGCTGTATGCCTCAGCTGGCTGCAGTACTGAGAGGCACCATCATCTTCAAGCTGATCCCATGGCCACTTTCTCCCTTCTGTTTTCCAGTCTTGCTGTTTTCCAGCCAGTCTTACTTGACTTTCCTCAGCACTGTGCTCTGTGAGGTCAACCAGAGAGACCTGCCGAAGGCTTGAGAAGCTGATTCCTGCTTCTGGCTCTCCTTTGCCACTGGTGAAGTTGTGGCCATGGGAATCCTGTGTGCCCTGGGCTGGCATGGTGGAGGAGGGGCCATGAGATCACAGTGAGAGGGTCCGTCCCTGTCGATGAGACATTCATTCATCTCTGTGACTTTCGTGGTTTTCTCCCCATAGTGACCTTTTTCGTTTGTTATTCTTGTTTCCAGAGAGCCATTAGGTGAGCTTTCGGTGGGAGGCAGTGAAATCTCACAATTCCCGGTCTTCCAGCTGGTTGATCTCAGTTTATAAATCTTTGAATTTCCCACCCCAAGCTCCAGAAATTAGCCTTTTTCATTTCATCTTTTATCCTTGGAGGTCCCGGATCGTACATGGATTTCTGCCCTGAAAGTTGGGATTCTGGGAGTCTTATCAGCTTCCCCGTCTGATTTTGAGGATTTGCTCCTGTGAGCTCTGTAAATAACGATTACCCTTGCAGTTTATTCATTTTTTACTTGTTTTTATCCGGGAATGGCAACTTCTATGTTCCTTTTGTGTTGGAAACTGGAAGTCGGAGATTATGTTAAAATAATTTTTTTTTTCATTTGGCCTGCAAGTACAGACTTCAACTAATCTTATTCCTCAGTTAATGGCATATTATTTTTTTTCCTTTCAGCTTTTAAAGATATTGAGGACATATTATGGCTCTTTGAAACTGGTTCTGGGGAAACAGTAGCTTTCTGATGATGTCATTTAATAGAGGTCTAAAGAGCAACCTAGGATAAAATCTTTCATAGATAAAATTAGACATATTTCTTACCTCAGTGGAACAGCTTTCCCCCAGGGATACATTAAGACTTTCATCCAGGCACTCTGGCAGAAATGGGTTTAAGGAAACCCATTGCAAACTGCCAGCTACCATATGAGTAGCTTCTGGGAACTCAGGAGGCTGGTAGTGCGCTGGTCAGTGCACCACACTGGATCTTCCTGTCTGCTCTGTCTCCCCATTCCCCCTTCGGACCTGCGTCCCTCAGCATACAAAGCAAAGCTTCAAATCACATAAAGGGAATCTCCAGCAGTCAATGAGAGTCCAACGTAAGGGACAATTTAAAGAGTAAAAATGACTGCTAAACAATTTCTTCTGTCCATCAGGTGGATTCTCTTTCTTTATTTTCCATACCATTGTGTGATGAACTAACTAATCTTATAGTCACACCATGCATATGTGCTTGTTTGTGTATTAGACTTCATCACAGCATTTTCAGACACAAGCTGCGTTGCCCGGTGTCCCTGCCCCTCACGTCCACTCACCACAGCCTCCCTCCTTCTTTCATAATCTCTGTCACGTGTGTTCTGTTGTGCTTCCTCTTTCCTCAACATCTGATTTTCCCCTCTTGAGATCCCCATTCTAGTTTCCTGGCCCACACCCACACCCAATTCACATGTCCACACACATACACGCATTAAAATTGAGATCTGCATGCGAGGGAGAACATTGGCACATGTCTTTGAGTTTGGCCTCGCTTAATCTAATACTTTATGCACCCATTTTCCTGAAATTTTCACAATTTCATTTTGTGAATTTGTGAATAAACTCCACTGAGAATAGATACCACATTTTCACTTCCCGTTCATCCACTGAGACATGGGTAGGCTGGTTCCATCTCCTGCTGATTTAAGTCCTCTGGATACAAGCCCAGGAGTGGCACAGCTGAGTCATATGGAAGTTCTGTTTTAAGTGTTTGAGAAGGCTCCGTGCTGATTTTGGTAATGATTGATTGTAGTAGGTTGTACTTCTACCTGGAATGAATAAGCGGACCTTCTCCCCACATCCTCACCAGCATTTGTTGTTATTTGTTTCTTTCATGATAGTCATTCTCACTAGTGTAAGATGGATTCTCAAAGTGATTTTAGTTTAATTTCTCTGAGGGCCAAGGATGTTGGACATTTTTTATTTTGGTAGACATCTTTGTTACTGTTATTTTTATTATTTTGTCTTTACATTCTTAGTGTTATCAGAGTTCGTGGTGTTTCACAAACATTTGGTCAGATCAGGTCAGTGAAATAAATTGCTGTTTGCTTCTCTGAGTTACAGTTCCATGTAAGAGTCTGTCCGTGGTTGGCTGCCAGATTTGAATACAGTATCACTTAGATTTTGGCCTATATCAAGATGGGTACAGTACAATGTAAGACAGCCATGGCTAAAAGAGAACTCAGGAGGAGTTGTACATCAACAAGTGTGTGGCAAGGTCCACTCAGAAATCTCGTCAGGTGATGCAGTTTCAGTATTCTGCATTATAAGAAAACTCTTCCAAACTGATGGCCTAAGGCAGCAAACAGCTCCTGTATCTATTGAAGCTGAAAATGGTGACCATCAACTCCTCCTCACTCAACTTGAAGTAAAAGACCTGAAAGTTCTTATGTCCAGATAGTCCAATTTCAGATCCATGAGTATCTTCTGAAAGGCTTCCTTCAGCAGTTTTCTCTCAAAGTAAGTCGTAGGTGGGCCACAATTTACTCACAGTGAAGAGGTCCTCCAGTTTCACAGTCTTCCCTTTGATCTTCTCTTAGATGGCTTCTCATACCTCATTCTCATTATAATATGCATGCACACAGTCAATGTGGAAGTATCCAGCACCAATGGCCGTCTTCACAGCTTCCTAGACTTATCCTGGGAGACATTTCCACATGCCCAGGCCCACAATGGGCATCTTGACTTTGGTACTGAGCTCCACAGAAGTGTCTATGACTGCTGCAGAAATCTTTCTGAGAGAATAGATAGATGCTTCTGTCCTGGTTAAGGAGGCAGGTGGAAGTTTTAGGATAATAAACACTTCTAAAAGTATTTATAAACCAGTTGTTTTCCTTACTTTGAGAATAATTTCTTTATGTCATTAGTCCATTTACTGGTGTTCGAGGTTTCCAGTTACTTGTATGTTCTAGACATCAACCCCCTGTTTAAGGTATAGCATGCAACAGTCTTCTCTTCTATAAGCTTTCCACTCACTCTCCTGATATTTCCCTTTGTTGTGTAGAAGGCTTCAACTCTCACCTAGTCCCGTTTACTAATTACTGAGGCATTTGCTGTGCTATTGGAATCATGTTCTGAGAGCTCTGGGCCTCCCCGTAACTCCAACTGCAGTCTCTATCTTCCTCAGCATTTTCGGTTTTTAAGTAAGGCCATTTATCCACTTTGAATTCATTTTTGTAAAGGGCAAGAAATATGCATCTACTTTTATTCTTCTACAAGTGGATATCCAATTCTACTAATACCATTTTTAATAGGCTGTCTTTTCATCCAGCGTATTTTTGACACAGATGAAAAAATTAAGTGGCCATAACTATGTGAGTTTTTTTTCTGAGTTCTTTATTATGCTCCCTTAGTTTACATGTCGGTTTTTGTGTTTGTGCTAATTTGTCTTTGTCACTATGGTTCTGTAGTCTAATTTGATATCAGATTGTGGTAATTTCAACACTGTTCTTTCTCCTTTATACTTACTGTGACTCTATGTTATCTTCTGTATTACTGTACGAATTATGGGATAATTTTTTTCTAGTTACTTGAAGAATAATATTGGAAGACAATACGAATTGCATTAAATCTATTGATTATTTTTGGTGATGTAGCTGTTATGCCCAGGTTATTGAATCCTCTCAAAAGACCACCATGGAGGTCAAATCTGATGCAAGAACAAAGGGTCTTTATTTACAAGCTCGAGCTCGGTCCACAGTCTGACACACCGATGCAGCGGGTGATAAGACAGTGGCCCCGAGTGGAGGGTGAGGTGATGTTTTATAGGGTTAAAACAAAGAGAGGAGGGACAAGGGTTGGGATTGGTTAAGGAAGCCCACTTGGCGCGAAAAAGCATCTTACTCATATTAAGGTAACAGGGCCCATGGAATGTGCTTACCAGAGTATACTTCAAGGTCTTGTTTATGTCTCTGATTTTAGCCTTGGTCAACCTGACCAGATCTCATGTAGTCCTAAGTAGGGTGTTTTTACAAAACCGTCTGATATTTGAAGGCTATGTCCTTGCAAATGTTTAACTAGGGGGGTGGGAAAGAGTTTCTGAAGCCAGGAAGCCAAGCTTATGTGGCTGAGGCTTTTTCTAACAAGATGGAGTCAGATTTGCTGTAGCCTTCATTTTCCATTTCTGGGGGGTCCTTACAGTAGCCATTTCCACAATATTAATTCTAGGAGCGTGAGCGGTAACTCCAACACTTGGTATCTCCTTTCATTTTCTTTCTTCTACATGTACTAAGGTGTTCATTGTTCATTGTGCAGGTATTTACCATCCTGGTTGAGTTTATTTGTGTGGCCTATATATTGGGAATCTATTGTAAATGAGATATTTTCTAATTCTTTTTCAGCGTGTTCATGAGTGGTACGTATGAAAGCTGCTAATGTTTGAATGCCCATTTTGCATCATTTATCTTTACTAAAGGTAATAAGAATTTTCCAGTAGAGTCTGCAGGTCTTTTAAGCAGAGAATCCAGTTGTTTGAGAATAGGGATCATTTGATGTCTTCCTTTCCTGTTTTCACCCCTTCTGTGTCTTTCTTTTGTGTTATATCTTCCTGGGATTCGCTCTGCGGGGTCATTGCTTCCATCTCACTGCTTGGTATAGCGATATTTAATTGAGTTCTTCTTAACTTAGGGAGGTAAAACTCTATTCTTGATCACTGGTACAATTTATTCTGGCTTTCATTTGCTGAATATCACTTGGAAGACTAACACTGAGACTGTGGTATTGAAGCCTTCCGTTCCTACTGTATCAGGACCAATCTGCCATTTTTTGTCTTTAAGTATTTGCTTATGACATTTGGAGAGCCTGTATTTAGTGCACAGATACCATTTTATATCTTCTCAATGAATTGTTCCTTTTATTAATATGTAGTGGCCCTCTTCATCTCTTCTGACTATTTTAATTTGAAGTCTGCTTTGTTAGATACAAGGCTAGAAGTACCTGTTGCTTATACTTTTTTGCTTAATTACTATCACTTGATTTCAGTCCTGGAACACTCAATTTGTTTTTTTGTCTTTTTGTTTGTTTGTTTTAAATGTCTTTGCTAACTGTGTGTTTTTGGAGAAAATAGTTGATTCTCAGTATTTAACTAGTCAGCTGTCTCTCTCTTTTTATTGGTGAGTTGAAGCCACTTACATGGTTTTGTTAGGTGATATTCTGGTTGACTAGATCATTGATATTTATTTCCTCTTCCCTATTTATATTGGGAGTTTGATGTTTTGTTGTAATGGGGACAACTGATCATTTCCAAAATCTTTTTTGTTCATCTGTTGTTTCATGTGGTATTTTTTTCATGGGTTCTTATGGACATGACTAGTTTTCTTTTTTCTCCCTGCATAGTGTTCCTTTAACAATTTTCTACACTTCTTGCTTGGTTGTCACAAGTTGCCTTAATTTAATTTTGTCTTCAGATTACTTAATTTTTCCATCTATTTTGTTGGTATAGCAATCTTTTTAGAAATTTAATTAATTTATTATTTTTATTTTATACATATTAGTGTATTGTCTGCATATAAATGTACCCATACTGTGCAATAACCATGGAGGTCAGAAGACAGCGTCAGACCCCTTGTAACTGGAGTCATGAATGATTGTTAGCTTCCATGTATGTGCTGGAATTCAAATCTGGGCCTTCTCTAAGAGCAGTCAGTGCTCTTACCCACTGAGCCATCACTCCAGCACCAGCAATCTATTTTAATAACAATTTTTGTTAAATTTATTTATTTTACATGTGTGTGTTGTGGGGTTCCTAAGTGTGTGGCAGTCAGAGAACACCTTGTGGAGTCAGTTCTCTATTTACAACATGTGAATACTGAAGACTGAACTCAGGTTGTCAGTCTTGGTGGTGTTTTAGCACACTGAAATTGATCAAACGTCCTTTCCATTACACTTTGTCCATGTTACACACAGAGACAATGGCACTGGGCACTGCTTAGAGATGGTGGATTTATGGATATTTTTGAAGCAGAGGTCATCAGTATTTAGGTAGTTAAAGAGAGTGGGATCACCAAGGGAGGAAAGGGGTGGGATGTGCACGGAAAGAAAACACCTAGGGTGGAGGACAGAGAGTCAGTATTGAGGTTATATAGATGCAGAAATGTAGAAAAGAGCTAACTGCTGAGCCTAGCAGTGCTCTTCCACACACCCCTGGAGACAGTCCCAGGGCAGAGACCCTTCACCCCACGGAAAGAAACACCCGCAGGACTCCTCAGGTGACTGCCTAGTTCCCACCTAGCTTCCTTGCATTTCCTTTTCCTTCCTTCCTTCCTTCCTCTCTCCCTTCCTCTTTCCCTCCCTCCCTTCATCCTTCCTCCCTTCCTCCCTTCCTTCCTTCCTTCCTTCCTTCCTTCCTTCCTTCCTTCCTTCCTTCCTTCCTTCCTTCCTTCCTTCCTTCCACTGTGTTGGTCTGTTGTTTATGGTAACATTTTAGTAAATCATTTTCCCTATATACTATAGTATTACTATTTGCACTTTCATGGACTAATTGCTAAAATAACATGTTTTAATTTCTGTAACACCAGAGCAGATCTTCACAATGGTCCCTCATCCTTCTGTACTTACAAAGATCTTTCTGCTGGAGTACCCTGGCCTGAGTGTTCCTTCGCCCTCTGCCAGATACCACCCAGCCCCTGAGAGCAAGGCACTGAACTTTGTCAGAATTCCTGTGACATGCGGGCTGTGGAATACCACTTTCTGAGCATCTTTCTGAGCAGGCAGAGGACTGGGGAGCACATCACATCACTGGGGACTACTCCTCTGAGATCCAGAGCACTGGGGAATACAGTACAGCGTTGGAGAACACAGCAGCCAGACTCAGAGCCCTGGGGAACACATCACCCAGATCTCTGAACTCCTGGAGATGGTCTGAGGTGGTATAGTGCTTGTTTTCTGGCTGGGAGACTCTCTTCAGGGTTCCTGGAGTCAATTTTTGTAGGTATCTTGTGCTTATCCTGCTCTGGTCTACACCTTCAGGTTTCTCCATGCAAGATTCCCAGGTGGAGGCCCTAGTCTGGTCTGTGGGCGGGCAGAAACAAGGTATCATTAACTTCATTAGGATCTGAGAGGATTAAATGCAATGAAAGTAACATTTTTACATGTAAAATGTCATAACAAGCTGGGCATGGTGCCTTTAATGCCAGCATTTAGGAGGCAGAGGCAGGTGGGGATACCTTTGAGATCAAAGCCAGCCTGGTCTACATGGCAAGTTCCAGGCCAGCAGCAACTGCAGAGAGAATCTGTCTTTACGGGGGTGGGGGGGAGTCATAGCAAAATTTACTATTTTATACAAACATTTGACATTAACCAAGTTTAGATAGGTGATTTATTGATTTATTTAGCCTTGGCCAATAGAGAGACCATGGAACACAATAAATTTGCATTCGTTTATGTTTCTATGTTTCTGGGCTTATGTCTTTTAAGGGAGTTTGTAATATTTATCTTTCTTGGTGCTGTGACAAAATACCTGACAAAAACAAGTTAGGGAAACAAGACGTTAGTTGTGATTAGAGTTTGAGGTTCCAATCCATCATAGCGGGGAAGGGCAAGTAAGCAGGAGTGTGAGGCGACCAGCCACCCTGGGGCACAGTCAGCAAGCAGTGGCTCTCTACTGGCTTTCTCTTTCTCATTCAGTCCACAGCTCCAGGCAATCGAATGGTGTTGCCCTCATTTGGGAAAATGCTTCCTGTCTCTGTCACCCAATCCAGACAGTCCCTCCCAGAATAGCCAGAATTTTGCTCTAAAGGTGATTCTCAGTTCTGTCAAGTGGACAATCAAGATTAACCTCAGTGCTGGATAGCTTTAGCTGTTAGCTTGACACACCTGGGTTCAAGGAGCCTCAGCCAGAGAATTGCCTCCATTGGACTGCGCTGGGGCCATGTCTGTGGGCATTTTCTTGGTTGCTGAGTGAGGTAGGAGGGCTTAGCTTACCGTAGGCAGTACCATCCTTGGGCAGGTGGTCCTGTATTATATAGGAAGGCAGGTTGAGCAAGAACCAGGTTGAGTAGGACAGTGGGCAGCATTCCTCCATGGCTTGGGCTCCATCTTCTGCCTCCAGGTTCCCGTCTTAGGCTCCCTGAGTGATAAACTTTGACCCAGGAGATGTAAGCCAAATAAACTCTTTCATCTCCAAGTTGGTACTGGTTGGTGTGTGCACACAGCAATAGAAAGTATCTAAGACAACCTCTATGCTAGAAAATATTTTCATATTAAACATATTTTATAATGATTGCATTTTATGGGAAAGTAGAGTATAATAATAAGGATAAAGTCAAAAGTGAACAATATGGTCTAGGTAGGCTGCTGAGTGGGTGAGAATTGGCCTGGCATGTCCCAGGCCCTGAGTTTGGCCTGCAGAAACAATAAAAGAAAGTAAATAACTAGTTAAGTTATATTTAAAAAACATGCTGTTATTTTTTTAAATAGACAATAGTGGTACAGATCCACAGTGATAATCAGATTCCATTGGAAACACAGTGTTAATCTAACAGTTTTGATTTATAATTCTAGATCCTTCAAAGTACAACAAAAAAACTAATTTTTTATAATGCCTGTATGGATTTTGTGTGGTGTCTGTGGAGAGTCCCTGTTTTTCCAACAAAATCTTATCACGTGCTGATCCCACCGTCACATTAACAGTTTGTTTAATATGGATATTATTTCCCCCTAGACATGTATGCCCTTGGGGTACAATATTGAAATGTGTGAATTTCAGTGATTCAGAAAACTGTCGAGCCGTGCTCAAATGCAGGAGCAGGTAAGCTAAGGAGTCTCAGGTGCAGATGCTTACCAGTCCTCCGCTCCCGACTGCTTCAAGTTTCACACCAGCTGTAGAGGCTTCTGGCTCCTCTGAGAAGCCTGGCTCCTCTGAGAAGCCTGACCAGGAAAGAGGCTGTGCAGGACCGCAAAAGAAAGCAGTCCAGGGAGCAAGTGAGGTGGTCAGCAACTCTGGCACAGCTAAGGTAAGGAGTCTGGGCCATTTCTGCACTTCAAGGAACCTTAATGTTCATAGATACAAAATACTGAAAATAGACTAAACGCTGCAATAGTTTTTTTCAGTGCTTGAAATCTGTGGGACCTTTACAGGCTAATGGAAATGCTCTGGTTCATCACTGTGTTCGTGATTACTCTGCCATTGTACACAGTACTGTAGTAAAGCTGACAAGAATTTATGACTTTAGAAATAACCCTAGCAGTGTACATTGAGTGCTATGTCTCAGATACTAATTTCTTCCTTTGTTTTGTTTGTCACTTGGCCGTTATGATCATGCCAAGTCTGTAGGAGTTTTTAAATTTTTAAGTTAGTGTACACAGTCGTGGGTTTCATTCTGGAACTTTCAAACAAAATTCGTTTCATTGATTCTCTTGCACCTCTTTTCTCCTAGTCCCCCGACCCACTTTCCACTTGTCTCCTCGACTTCCCATAACTTCCTTTCCATTCCATATCCCTGTGTCCTGTCCTCTCTCCCCTTCCTCAATCCCTCTCCAGCCCATTCCATGGTCTAATTTTCTAGTTTCATAATCTATAACCCCACTCACTCCCACTTATGCACAGTTATGTAAAACTAAACTGTGATTTGAAAATAAGAGAGAACATGCAATTTTTGTCTCTCTGTGGCTGTACCTCAGTAAGAATACACTCCAGCTCTGTCTATTTTCCTGCAAATTTCATTTTCAGCCTTGCTGGAAAAAAATGCTGGGAACATGTAGCATATTTTCATTATCCATTTGTCTGCTGATGGACGTCTAGGCTGTTTCCATTTCTTTGCTATTGTGAATAATGCAGCATTGAATCTTAATATGCGGGTGCCTGTTGGAGGATTATATCGTCCTTTAGGCAGATGTCCAGGCTGTGTAGAAACTTTAATTTCATGCAGCCTCATTTGATAATTTTTGAGGCTATGTTCCTGTGCTATGTGTCTGCTGCTCAGAAAGTTCTTACCTTGCCTATTCCCCCATCTCAAAATGTGGTCCTTGTTTTTCTACTTTCATTTCAGCATCTCTGGTTTTGAATTGAGGTCTTTGATTCATTTTGAACTTATTTGTGTATAATGAGATATGGTTATATTTTCATTCTTCCAAGTCTGTAGATGGATATCCAGTTTTGCCAGCACCATTGGTTGAATGGGCTGGGCTGTCTTTGTTTTCCCCAGTGTATGTCTGTGACACCATTTTTCTATATTAATTTTTCATTATTATTCTATTTATTGACTTTTTATTGTATGTGTTTGATTGCTTTGCCTTCATATGTGTGTTTCGACCCATGTCATGGAGTCCCCACAGAAACCAGAAGAGGTTGTGGGATCCCTTGGAACTGTAGTGTTGGATGTTGTGAACATCATGTAGGTGCTAGTAATCAAACCTGGATCTTCTGTAAGAGCAGTTAGTGCTCTTAACAGCTGAGCCACCTCTCCATTCCTCTTGTGACTTTTGTCTGAAGGGAAGCAGCAGTAGCTATGTGAGTTTATTTCTGGATCCTCTGTTCTGCTCCATTGGTTTACATGTTTGTTTTGTGCCAGTACCATGCTTTGTTATCACTGTGGCTCCATAGTATAGTTTGAGCTCAGCTCTTGTAATGTGTCCAGTAATATTCTTTCTGGGTCAGGTTGCTTTGAGTATATTTTTGTATTTCTGTATGATTTTTTATTATCTTTTCTAGTTCTGTGATCAATGTCATTAGCAGTTTAATGGGGATTGCATTGACTGTAGATTATTTGGGTAGTATGGTCATTTGAACAATATTAATTCTGCTAACCTAGGAGCATGGAAAGTCTTCCTGTTTTTTATTTTCTTCTTTAATTTCTTTATTCAGCATCATAGAGTTTTCATTTTTGTTTCTTTCACTTTCTTAGGTTAGGTTTATTCCTCGGTATAGTTCATTATTGTTTTGGAGATATTTTGAATGGGGTATTTTTTCTACTTTCATTCTCAGAAAATTTTTTATTAGAACACTGGAAAACTACTGATTTTTATATGTTGATTTTGTATCTTACAAGTTGTAGGTCTTTCCTAATTCTAAGAGTTTTCTGGTAGAATTTAAAGGTTGTTTTTTTAAAGACTTATCTCAAAATAGTGAAAATAGTGGTAATTTGACTTATTTTTTTCTAATTTTTATCCCTTTTATGCCTTTCTATTTTCTTATTGTTCTTGATAATACTTTGAGCTCTATATTGAATAAGAATGGGAAGCTGGACATCTTCGGCTCATTAAAAATTTAGAGGTAATGCTTTCAATTTTTGCCCTGTTAGCTAAATCTGTGGGCTACAAGTTTGTCATAGTCTTTATTATTTTGAGGAATGTTCTATCTGTTACAATATTTTCCAGGACTTCTATCATGGATGTGTGTGAAATTTTGTGAAATGCTTTTTCTGCATCTATGGAGATGACCATGTGATTTTAATCTTGAAGATTATTTGTTTGGTGTGCTGCATTGCTGATCTGCTTTTGCTGAGGCAGACTTGCATCACTGAAATGATAATTACTTTGTCAGGATGTGAAACCTTCATATTGGATTGGATTTGCAAGTATTATCTCTGTTCCTCAGGGAAGCTGGTCTTTTTTTTTTTTTTTTTTTTTTTTGTCTTTATTCAGTTTGGGTAATAGAATCTCTCTGGCTTCATTGAATGGATTTGGTAGTATGCCTTTCCTTTCTATTTTAGAGAACACATTGATAAGAGTTGGTCTAATATATTTCTTAAAAAATTGATGTAATTCAGTAGTGAATCTGTCTGGTCCTGGGCTTTCCTTTGTGGAGAGAATTTAATTACAGTTTGGATATCTTTGCTTGTAAGGTTTGCTTATGTTATTAATACTTTCTGGTTTTATTTTAGTAGTCATTTGAAACAGCATGTATCCATTTTATGTAATTTCTTCCAACTTTTTGGAATAAAAAATTTTAAAATATTTCCTACATCTTTTAGAATACATTAACGTTTTTTGTGACAACTCCATTTTATATCATTTTTATTTTATTATTATTATGTTATCCATTTGTATATATATAATATGTTTGGTGTGCATAGTGTGGTGTGTGTGTGAGTCTGATGTATCTGGTTGTATGTATGCACAAATCTGGTGTTTATGTGTGTCTGGTGTTTGTGTGTAGTGTGTATGAGTCTGATGCATCTGGTTGTGTGTTGGCACAAATCTGGTGTTTATGTGTGTTTGGTTTGTGTTTATGTGTCTGCAGTAGATATGTGTGTGTGTATTTGTCTGGTGTGTGTTATTTGGTGTGTTTATGTGATTGTGTCTGGTATGTGTGTGTGTACAGTGCATGTGTGTGTCTGGTGTGTTTGTGTATCTCTGTGTGTGTGCATCTCTGTGTGTGTCTATCTAGTGTGTGTGCATGTATCTGGTGTGTGTGTATAACTGGTGGTATGTGTGTATATTTGGTGTGTGATTCAGGTGTGTGTTTCTGTATCTGGTGTGTGTGTTTGTGTGTGTGATTCAGGTGTGTGTGTGTGCCTGGTGTGTGTGTGTGTGTGTATCTGTTGTGAGTGTCTAGTCTGTGTCTGTCTAAATAGAATCACAGGACTCTAGCTGCAGCTCTGGCTCCGTGGTAGAGCACTAAGGTAGGGTGTTTAAGGCCCTAGGTTTATTCTCTAGCACTGCAAAAGGAATAAAAAAGACAGACCTTCAATACTCTTACACAGAAATATATCAAAACTAACAGAACAGAAAAAGTGCAAACAAAAACCAAAGAGACATGAAAATTGAACAAACTGCAGCAGAAAAATTTATGCTTTTGTTTTTGTGTTTCACACAGATTTAATTTAAGATTCCCTCCATTGGTCGTGGTAAATCACCACACATGGAATCACAGGCGGGTGCAAAACTTCCATCCCTTCACCCAGTTATTGTCCTTTCCCCGTAAATCAAGACTGCAGTGTATGCTTCGGTCAGAATGTGTGCTGATCAGGTGAGCTTTAGGGAAAGAGACTTTTCTGTAATCAGCAGGTATTTGTGACCTTATTTCAAGCAGCAGTAAACAATGTGTTTAAAATAACTCATAAGAGAAGCTTTGATGAACAAAATAGAGCTGGAGAGCAAAGGGGTCTGTGATTGCTTCCTTCAACACTCCTCACAGAAGATGGTACTGATCTAGTATTATAAGATGTCTTTTTGAAGAAGTAATATGATCATTTGAATGACACATGGCATGAATTAATGCCTGGAAGTTCCTCTCTTCAAATAAGAATGCTTGGTACATTGGGGATACTGACTGGTAGTGTCCATGAGAAACAGGAATATGCCTACAAGTTATAAAGCAATGCTGTAGGATTTTTGACTTTCCCAAGGGACAGTTACCTGACTTTAGTTCTAAATTCCTACTTAGTAATTCTGTCTGATTAATTAGCATTAGATTTGGGTCATTAATTTTACCATGTGATGTGTACTTACTATTTACTTTATTCTTTGAGAGCTAGATATTCTTATGAATTAAATGTAATTATTTTATGTTGTTTCCATAAAAGTCTCAAATATGACTTCATATTAGCAATGTACAGGTTATTCAAACGGTAATACTGAAAATGTTTAGAAGCATTGCATACTCTCTTTTCTTAGATTAGGAGGTGAAGAAGTTATCAAGAATAAGCTAAAATTAATTTGCAAAATATTCTTTAAGAAAAAAGTCAAACAATGAGCTGTCAGAGCTGGGAGAACCAGCCCAGAGAAACTTTAGTTTGTACACAGAAACATCCATCATTGTGCTTAAAGGATGAAATGCTGACACCAATGTATGGGAGATCCAAAGAACCAACCTGGCAAACCAGCGCTGTCCCTCAAGGCCATGGCATCAATGATCTGTTGTGCTTTGACGTCATAGATGTTCCACCCATGGAAACTGATCACAGTCGTGGAGCTAGACAGGCTTGGAGCCCTGCTCACTCGCCTGGGCCCGCAGGATGGCAGAATTCTCGCTATAGTCAATGCTGCAAAATGCTCATCATTCCTGTGCTTCTGCGCCGCAGTAAGGAGATGCTGACCACCGTGTCCGTGCTGTCTGTGCAGAATGTCTTCATCCTGTGCCCAAGGATAAACAAACCCTTGCAGATCAGGTCACATTCCACCAGACTTGAGGGGACCATTTCACACTGCTGGCTGTGTACAACTCGTGGATGAACCATAAATTCTCCAACTCATGGTGCTATGAGAACTTTATCCTAGCCCATTCCCAATGCCAGACCCAGGACATTCAGAAACAAATGTTAGGCATCATGGACAGGCACAAGCTGGTTGCTGTCTCCTTTGGCAAGTCCACAGTCTGAGTGCAGAAGGCCATATGCAGTGGGTTCTTCCCTAATGCTGCCAAGAGCGACCCACAGGTGGGTGATTGGATGCTGATCAAACAGTAGGTGATCTGCATCCACTCTTCCAGTGCTCTCTTCAACAGATGGGTAGAGTGAGTGGTATACCACAAGCTGGTGCTGACCATAAAGGAGTACATGCAAGAGGTCACCACCTTTGACCCCTAGTGGCTTGTAGGCTTTGCCCTAGCCTTCTTCAAGATCTCCGATCCAACCAAACTAAGCAAGTAGAAGAAATAGTCCTGCCTGGAGTCTCTGTACAACCCCTGAATGCATGGAGACTATTCCATGCCTTCTTGCACTCTGAATGAAGCCTTTCTTGCAGCCTGGCTTCCTCTGGCCAATGACAAATTGGTCCTGAGATACAACTGTCCTGTCTTAGCCTAACTTAAGTGAGCATTTTCCAAACTGGACTCTTATTTTTTGGTAGTCACAGTAGGGGCTTTGATGTCCCAGCTAATGCTTGTTGGATAGTGATTTTCAGTGTGGCTCCACTTCCTACTGTTCCCAAGCCTCCATCCTTGGGATTTGCCTCCTAGAAATATTTATTTTCTTAAGGAAACAAGAATTATTTGCTCTGAAAAAGAAGCTAGCTCTCATTTTATGCTTTGAATTTTGGTGTCATCTATGTTAAAACTACACAGCAGGATTTGTAAGGAGCATATCCTACCCCAGACTTGCTTTTGAATTGAGTCTTATTTTTGTGTGCAGAAGTGGAATGAATTATAAATGATCATAGCATTTAAATTCTGGGTTTATTTTCAAGTGTCATTGATTTGACTTAAATGGGAATTCTGAAGCTATTTAGTAATTAGGAATGATAGTTCTCTGAAATTCATAATTCGACACAAAACAGGTGTTTTCTTTCTTTTTTTAAAAAAAATTAGAAGTATTTTTAAGTCCTAAGCAGAAGGATACATTTGCAAATAATATAAGATAGTGAAACTTTTAGCTAAATGTAGATGACCGACAGGAAATTTTTTTTGCCACTTTTAGAAAGTATTTTCAACAAATACATCAAAGGAAACTTCATTCCTAATTTTTGGATATACGATTTAAGGGTTAGATACAAGTTAACAACTAGAGATGATGGTGGCTTTTAATGGGAAACAGAAGAAAATAGAGAAAAAAATGAAAGAAAAAAAAAATGAACTGTTGTATGTCACTCCTTACTGCAGAACACGCAAACACATACATTGAGCACAAAGCCCAACTACTGCTTTTGTGAGCCAAGCCATTTAAAAGGCAGAAAAAATTCACACCTTAAAAATTATGTATATATGTTTGCATGCATGTTCATGCTTGTATGCACAGGTATGTGTGTGTGTGTGCATTTGTGCACTTGTGTGTGGAAGCCAAAGATCAAATTGGATTTCTTACTCAATTACTGACCACTTTACTTTTTAAGAGAGGGTCTCTCCTTGAACCTGGATCTCACTGATTCAGTAGATCAGCTGGCCAGCCAGCCCCAAGGATCCTTCTGCCCCTGCCTCCCCAGTGTTGGATTCTAGGCTTGTGCTACTGGGTCTGTTTTTTGTTTGATTTGGTTTTGTTTTAATATGTGTCCTGTGAATTGGACTCTGGTCTCCATGCTTGTGTGGTAGCACCTTACCAACTGAGCTCTCTATTCAATCCCCAAGAATTAAAGCTGATTTCATCTCAAGAATCAAAGTGATGACTAAGTTATTTTGTGCCATTAGTGACCACATGGGTCTAAGAATTGTGTCTTAATATGTGACCTACAGATGTCCAAATCTGCATGTCCAATGAAAACCAGTTTGGATAGAATATTTCCTATTAAAGTCCCAAAGTAGATTATGCTTAGAATGGTTTACAGACCACACAATGGAATTAGGAGAAAGGTTCTCATAAGCTAGACTTACCAAGAGGACTGGGGACATCTCTTCTGGGTGAGAAGCCTCATAAGGCTATTCCTGAGAATTGCCATCAAAGCAAAAGTGTCAGCACACAAGTTAAACTGCGAGCTAAAGATCCTTATTTCGTGGAAGGGCTTTGGTTTTCAAAAGATAAAAAATTAGCAACCAGTGACCTAAGCCAGAGATGTTTACTGGAAGACGGCAGCAATTACTCAAAAGGCAGGCCATTCTTCTTTCTGTTTTGCCTCAGTATGCTACAGAAGATGCATAATGCTTCTTTAAATTGCATGTCGATTAACAACTCTGCCAGTTGTATCTCATCATTAATCTAAAATGTACCCCAAGGAACAGTCACTTCATTTTAATGTTTTCTTTAACCCTTAATCTTTTGAAAATGAACAGTTCCATTAAAAATATTCCAAAAATGGAGTGAATCCAGTATAAAAGAAGAAATAGTGTTTCGTCTTTGTTGAGTATTGTAGTGAATGTTTAGATGTGCTGTGTGATTAGATGTGCTGTCTGACAAATGCTTTGATGTGGTGAACAACTCATATAGTCACAAGTGTGGTTAGCCATAAAGCCACATATCCAATACAGGTAGCCACAATGTTGGAGAGAGGCACAGGGGCCATGGGGCTTGGGGTTTCAAGGGGCTCTGTGAGGCAGTGTGTGTTTGGAGGGTGGAGATTCCACTACCAGCATTCTCAGTTGATGAGCTCCAAGGATATAAGCGTCTGGGTTTGGAGCACTCGGCACCTCTCAAACCCAACCACATTGCCCTTCAAGCCAATAATACATTTCAATTTGATAGTAATTTCTTTTTCCCCTCTTTGACTTAGATTCCAGCTCTCCAACTGAGACCTGTGAGTTCTTGAGGGCACTCTGCCTGTCTATACAAAGCTTAATAATGCCAAATTAGGAAAAATATGAAGGAAATTTCTAGTAAGTGATAGTATACTTCAATGATTTTGCAATCTGAGCCACAATATGACCATGGTTTTATTAGTCTCACCACATAGGCCATAGGCAGGACTATCTTTTTCCTTCAAATGCCTCATGAAAACACAAATCTCTAATACTTTAGCTAACACCTAACATAACTTCCAGGTAGGTTTCATGCCAAGACTCCGTGATGCTTATTCTTTCCCAAATTAATCCAGACACATAATAGTTTTGTATTGGACATAAACACGTAGAAGGAATCATCATGAATAGAGTTCAAGGTTACTATACACGAATTTGATCATATTAGGCCATTCTCTGAGTAGAAACTTTAATCAAGATTAGAATACATCAAGAAAAAATTAATTTTGAGTTTGAAACCTACCACCGAGACACTAAAAATATAAGTCTTTAGTGTTAAAGTCTATATTAAGATTGAAGAAAAGAGAAAAAAAAAAGTTGTTACCTTGATAGAGTCACTCAGCTGAACTCACGGTGTGGACCACTTCTTTTCCATTATAGACAAAAGTATCTTCCCCAAGATTTGTTCTAGAAACTAGATCTCCATTCTATTTCATCTCTAAGCCCCAAGAATCAGGTCATTTGTTAAAGGGTTTTGCTCTTCACATTTCCACCTTCAGGGCATCAAACTTTTACTCACATATAACATTTGTATCTGTCCTTTTAGCAGCCGTGTCATCTAGCAATCAAAAATCTGATTCCACTTTCTTCAAATGATCTGATTTCAGACTCCTTTTCCTCACATCAAGCAATTTTTATGTAAAATACTAGTATCAACTCTAATGGATCTGATGACAGTTTTAAAACCTTTCTAAGTTAATGGCCTTTCCATTGTATTTAAGTACCATGCCTCCTATGTGCTGTGATGAGTGTGACACTGCCATTACAAGGTCTTAAGTAACCACTCTGAATGGCCCACTATCCATTCTTCAAAACTGTAATTGCCTAATTCAGTGCATCACTGCAGTTTATGGCTTCCATAGGACAAAAATACCACTTTAACTTCATGAGCATTTACTTATAAATGTGTGATTACATTGTTACTTTGCGTTTGGAATAAATTTAGAAAAAAATAGACTCCACTGTAGACTATCAGTATAGTTTCAAATCTTATTATCTACATAAACATTCTAAACTCTTCGTAGAAGGGAACTATTGAGTAGATGTATAGCAATTATTATATTATTAAACACGTAGAATAAGATTTAAGGTTAACAAAAACTTAATTGTGTTATAACTTCCATACGTCATATTACTAACCTTTAACATGTACAATGGGATCAACCTTGACTCTGGAGGAGTCCACAAACGGCAGTAAGAAGGAGGTCATAGTCATCTGTCCCCAAAGTGTGCCATGTCTTATTTAAATCTTCTTTGCTTCTTTTCCTACCTGTACCATAGTCTCCTAGAGATACGTTACCTGCTTTAGATCACTCACAATTTTCAGAGTTTCAGATAAACGAAACTACAGAATGTGCCCTTTTTTAAAGCATCTGTAACTCAGCATATTACTTTGAAATTCAGATAACTTGTATACATCAAGAGTTCATTCCTTTTATATATCTCTTCAGTGCTCCATCATATAACTATACCAACTATACATCCAGCCACTAATGGGCATTTTCAAATGCTATTCCTAATGTTAGATTATTATAAATAAATATTTTTTAAATGCTTTATTATTTTTATTTTATGTGTATAAGTGCATCGCCTGCTTGTATGCAAGTGCACCCATATTGTACAATGCCTGCAGAAGTCAGAAGAGGGCATCAGATCTCCTGGAACTGGAGTTACAGATAGCTATTAGTCCTGGGAATTGAACCTGGGTCCTCTGCAAGAACAGCTGGTGCTCTTAATCACTGAGCCATCTCTCCAGCCACAATAAATCTTGATAATATTACAAAATACTGGTAAACAAAATGCCCCTTTTTGTGAGGTACTGAAATTGAACTTATATAGTAGGTCAGTATTCTACTCCTTAGCTATATCCCAACCTAGTAAATGAAATTTGTAATACCTGCAGTGTGATTTGAGAGTTTCGTGTGGTGTTAGTCCAGAGGAGACATGAACAAATGTCTACTTACCCCATATAAAACACCAAGGATGGACTATTATAGTCTAGTGTTCTTGCTTGGGTACATTTTCTCCACAAGGCAAATAACTAAAATGCAGGAAAATCAGACACAGCAGTAAACAACAGGTGACATACTTTATTAAAGATGAAGAATCACATACATAACTAAATTCATTCAGAGAGAAAGGCTCTCCAGGGGTGGAGAGGGGACTCAGAAATGGAAAAAATCCAGAGACTCCAGGAAGCCTTTGGCCCTTTAGGTGATTAAGCAATAGGAGTCATGCCCCCTCCCTGATTGGTCAACTTAAACAAAGAAGAGACAGCTTCAAGGGGTCAGGTCCTGATTTGGCCTTAGCTAAACTAGTCTGGACCAGTCAGTGGGAAAAGAGGCCCTGTTGGTGGGAGAAAAAGCGTGCCAAGTCTTGGTCTGAGACCAAGAAGCAGCAGGAAGTGTACCGTCTTTATTATTCATCAAAACTATGCTTGCTTATCATGGATTTAGACCCTCATAAGACCAAACTAACAATATCACCAAGATCTGAGTTGGTGAACCAATGAGTTTTAATGGGGTTACTTACAAAAATATGAGTGACGAGTTATTTACATAGCAGAATTGATTCAAAGAAAGCTGTATTGCCAAAACATTCTGGTTGATAACACAGGACGTCTGCAGTGCACTGTCCAACATGCAGGCAGCTTAATGGGGGAGGATGGTCTAAGCCTCTGGCAGGCAGCTTTGACAGGCAGCTTGGCTGGTCTCTGCCTCTTCCAGCATCTCAGTTGGCCACTTCTTCCAGGAGGCAATGCCTCTCTGCAGACCTGACTGTTTATGTATGTTCTGGCATATGCTCTGGGAGTCATGGGCCTAGTGAATCTGATAAGTTTCAGGGACTACCAGAAGCTATTGTGTTGTTTGTTTCCTTTTAGAATATCCTGTTGTCTTTGCTTCAGAGGAACTTACTACATAGTAGACAGATATACTGTGTTTTTGAATTTGAAGTGTAAGTATTAACATGTTACTTTGGTCCAGTGCCAGTCGCACACTGTGCTTCCTTATCATGACTAGAAAACTTGGAAATGAGTAGAGCAGCACAGGAAGCAATGTGAGCCTATTTATTTACTCAACTCCAGGGCATAACATTTACAGATGTTTACAAGGTGGATCCCTACATTTATATGGAAAAGCAAAGAACTAGAGTTAGAAAATAACTAGGAGAAATAAGTACAAAATTGGAGGAATCAAACTATCCACTTTCAAGGGTGAATTATCATCAGTTGTCATAACGAAGAAAGTACGGAGTTTTGAAAGATTGAAATGGTCATGGAACACGTAAGAGGCCACAAACAGACTCAAATAAATAAGTTCTATTTATTCTTGACAAAAATACCAAGGCTAATTCATGGAAAATAACGTTTAGATATCTGTTTAATTTAATTTTTTAAAATATTTTTTTATGTGTATGCATGTTTTTGTGCAGGTAAGTGTAGAGGCTAGAAGAAGACATCTGATACTTTGGATCTGGAGTTAATCAGTGATTAGTGATTGTTAATCAGGAGCTGACTGATAAGAATGGTCGGAACTGAACTCAGGTCATCTGGAAAAGCAGCAAACTCTCAACCACTGAGCCATCTGTCCATCCTCAAGATGTCTATTTTTAAAAGAAATCTTAGCATAATATATCTCACAGATGCAGCTGCCCTTTAATACAGGGAGGATGTTTTCTTTTATCACTAGTCTTCTGTTAGTTTTTATTATGAAAACATAATTAATTGTGGAGTATTTCTTCAATAATTCTGCTACTGTTGATATAATCCTATTTTGTTCTTTGAGCTAATCTGACCTGTTACTTGTATTGATTTTTAGTTGCTGAGAAAGCCTTACCTTTTTGGAGATGAAAAAGTTATTGAAAAAGCCCCATTTTCTCAGAGAATATTGTCTTTGTCTGTGTCTAATTTTTCTGGGTACTTCTATATATTTCTCTTTCTCATAATTGCTTTGTCTAGATTTGGAATTACAAGATTACAAGCCTCATAAAGCATATACTCACCTGTTATATTTTGTATTTTCTGGAAGAGATTTTCAAAATGTGAAATGATTTCTTTCCAAAATATTCAGTGGAATTTTCTGGAAGAACTGTGTGAAATGAGGGTTTTCATTTTGGTGATTTCAGCTACAAAGTTAATGTCAGTAGTTGGTGGATAACTATTAATATTTACTCTTTTAAAAAATAATTGAATATTTGTAAATTCCATACAATATATTTTGATCATATTTAGATCTTCTCCCGTATCTGCACCCCCTTCCCCAACAAATGTCTGCCTAGAGTAAAGTTTGTGTCCTCAGATATCCATGGGTGTGGGTTCAATGCTGTTTTTCTGCTGATGTAACACTCTCCTTTCTGCCTGCTTTCACTGCTCTTTAGACTATGCCACATAGACATATGTGGTAATTACTGTGGCATACTTGAAAAATTCTTAGAATTAGATTCGTGTTCAGATTCCATTTTCATCATTATTTATCAGCCCGTGTCTGTGACTTGCACATTACCCTGTAAAAGATTCTCTAGATGAATAACTAAAAAAATTCATGTCTGTAAGCATTCTCAGATAATCTGTGGCATTACTAAAGTCTTAACTCTGTACAGTTTCAAAATATACACAATATAGATGTTTAGATGGCTAATGTTTAAATGAACCTTGCTTATTTGTAGTTTTTAAAGGATTGGTCTAATTTATCCAATTTATTCCTATACCATTGTTTTTATTAATTCCTCATTCCTAGTTATCATCTGTGGGAACAGCAGGATGGCTCTACTTTTCTCCCGAGTTTTAATCATTTCTTCCCTCTCAGCACTCACAGTATTACTTGTTTCAGGTATAGTCTGGGGGTTTTCTGATTGTATACTTTTCTCAAGTTTTATTCTGTCTTGACTGAATTTATGTTAGTTATCTAAATGTGTAAATATCTGCTCTAATATTTTTATTTTACTCTGGATCTTTTTTGTCCTCTTTCCCATGTATTTTAAAGTGGAAAGGAAGATAATGATTCTATATCTCTTTAATCCTTAAAATAAACATTTATCACTGTAAAGTTCCCCTTGTGAGCAACTCCATTGGTTTCTGACAAATTTTGGTAAACTGTATTTGTGTTTTCACAAATTTTTAAACTTCTTCTCAAATGTATTTATTAGTGAGTGAGTCATTAAATTGTAACTCTTCAACATAGGAAGATATTTTTCCAAACATTTTGTTTGTGATGATAATTTTACAACGTCATGGTCACAGATTTGCTTTATATGACTCAAATTCCATTAAATCTTAGTTCAGAATGCAGTCTGATATGACAAATACTTCTTGATTACCTGAAAATATGTGTTCAGTAGCTGTTGGCTATAATATCTTTGAAAAGTCAATTTGGTTAAGTTTGTTGATAACTTTATTCAAATGTATAGGTTTTTCATTGATTGTTTTAAAAAGAGAAGGAAATAAAGAAAAAGAAAAAAGTGAAATGAAAATATCCAAAGACTATTTAAACAGAAAATGAATCTTGGCTAGAAATAAATAAATCAATAGTTCATTTTACAGAATTTGGAAGGACTGGAGATAACTGGAACATTGCTTTAACAAGCAGACCTCGTCATTCCTCATTCCAGGTTGACTCTTCATTTGCACTACCTAATCATAGAGGCCTGAAATTCAAGGACAATTTAATATGTTCCATTTGTTTAATGATCGCAACTTTACTTCCTATCATCAGCCAACAGCTATAAAAGCTGCCACTTTCCAAAATACTCACAATGCCAGAAGACTAGATTTATGGGTAAACTGGGCCATACATTTGCACTGTTCCTAATCAAAGACCGTGATGTGTTTTCTCTACCATCAATTATGCATTATAATTTGTTCAAGCATCCATTTCATTTCCCAAGTGAGGACAAGCTCTGAAATCAGAGTGTTGGACGTCTTAGGACAAGCTCTGAAATCAGAGTGTTGGACGTCTTAATACTTTTTTTTCCCTTGCTGATGTTATTAGGAATGCTTCACCAAAGAGCATGAAAGGGCATCTTGACTGAGGTATAAAATTTTCTTACACAGTTTGTGGATGTAAGAATTATCTTAGAAAAAGAGGGTTTTGAGAGGTGTCAAATTAAGTGGGCCTGACCTATGTGACGTTTTCAATTTTCTTCTGAAAGAAAATTGATGCTTTCCCTCATAACACATTATAATAGAATTTTACAAACAAAGAAAGGCTTTAAATAATTCCTTTGAAGAGCAATTTGGCAGTAGCTTTTAAGTTGAAAATAAGCATGCTTGTGATTTATTAATTTCTCTACACTGTCTCTAGCAAATATTTTTATATGCATAAAATGGCAGGAATTTTAAAGCATAGCTTAAAAACAACTTTACCTTTCCTAAAGATTGTTTGGTTAATTAACTAAACATTAATTTTTTTAAATGATTCTAAGTCATGAATATAGATAAACCCCACAAAATAATATTAAATGAAAAGGTTCAAAAACAGATGTGTCATTTTTGTTACTTAAAAACTACAAATATATAATATCAATATACTATGTGTTTAATAGATTTACAGAAAATATGAATAAAAATTATACTTTCTCTGTTCAGAATTGTAGATATCTATAAAGGAACAAAATCAGACCTGTGGTAGGTTTCATCTTATGTGTATGTGTATTCCTTTAAAGAAGGAATGAGTAATCCAAAACAAACAAAGGAGCCCTATGCATAGTAGTGTGAAAAGTACCTGAGAAAGGTTTTTTGTATGATTTGTAACGTGATGAGCCACTTTATGTTATAAAAGCGTAAATAATTTGTATCACACATCTATCTACTTGCATCCTTAATGGAAATTTCCAGATATTCTGGTACTCTAGATCTCATGAGTATACAACATTTCAGGCCTAGAACAGAAGATAACTGAATTCCAAAGGCTAAACAAAACACAAAGCAGTTGACTGTACTGGTACTGTGTCCCTGAGAGGAAGCTCTCTAAGGCAGGGTCACAAACAAAGGAAAGCTTAAGCATTCAAACCCCATGCAAGTTCAGTTTCTCTGTCTCCTCTACATGGTAACACAACTGATTGGGTGCGATGTGGTACAAAGTCATGGCAGGCAGACCTGTGTGGTGCATTCAGGCAAGGACTACCTGCAGTCCTTTCTCTTTCTTCTGGGGAATTCTTTCACGTTCGCCACTTTGATGCTGCAGCCCTCATTAGGATGAAAGAACATCATCTTGATTTAGGGATTGTGGATGAAAAAACAAACTTTAATGCTACAAGTTACAATTGACATGTTAAAGAGACAACACGAAAGGACATATTAGTGGTATATTATGATAAGATGCAGGAATGTTTAAGTTACTGTTGTTTTAATTAGTCCTATGTGTAGCATTCTTTTTACTTATAACATGATTGTAATAATTGGACCACTTTTAAAAATTGGTTTGTACAATTTCAGAAAGAGTCATTCATTCCTGAATTTTTGGCTAACTCATCGGCCAAAGTAATTTCTGAAGTGCATATTTGTTTTAGCAAGAACGGTATTATCGAGGAGAACAGTGCAACATCTTTTATTAAGCAGAATATAAATTTATTTTTGGTTAGGATTAAGGGTGATCTCTTTCTAAAGTTATTTAGCTGGTGGCTTCTGGATATCTAGGTATTTTTTAAGACATTTTAGTTCAACTGATAAATCTTTGTTAACTAATTTGCAGTTTTATTTGTTGACCTTTAGAATATAGTCTCTTTAAAAATTTATAGCTATATGTTTTCTAGTCTTAAATCCTTTTGGAATTTTCCTGGTGACTTCTGTAGATTTAATGTGGACATTAGACACCAAAAAATGGCCTCATAACCTAGAGACTAGTTTTACTATGAGAAGACTTGAAGGCCAAGTAAAGGTATAGCCAATTTAACCAGCCTATAGGTCCTGTACCAGTCAGATGGCAGGTTTGAGCAAAGTAGCCCACAGTACTACTAGATGTCAGCTCAAGAGACATTAAGGGTAGAGTAATTGTTTCTAGCCCCCATAGACCTAGAGAATTCATCTCCCTGTCATGTGATTTCTGAGAAGTGATTTATTCTCCTTTCTGATAAGGAGGGTTTCCAAGGGCTGGCCTCAGCAGGAACAGGAACAACAGGCTGTAGAAAGTCTTATTTCCCCATGCATCCTTATCTTGTAACAGAGCCAGCATGCAGTATACTCAGTAGAGTCCCACTTAAGAGGAAAGTTTATTACTTGAGCCTGGGAAATTCTTCCATGCAAGCAAAATAGTCACTTTTATTGAGCACATGTACTGTAAATTTAAACCATTTTACACAAGTATAGAATTCTATGCATCTAGTTTTTAAGGTGTGTATTAAGTCTTTGATTTTTAATTAGATAGATTGAAATATAGATAACATTTTTTTCATAATGCAAAACTTACGAGGCATTAAATTTCATAATAATGGATAATAAGGTTCAGTTCTTTTAATCATTAAGTAAACAGAAAAGAAACAAGGAGTAAACTTTTTGATTTTTTTAACTTATTTGAAAGTTCTCTATTTTTTATATTGTGGTAATATGTTTATATACGTAAGACTTCAGAGATAGGGCCATTCCAGGATCTCCATTAGAAAATGGGGAGATTTAAGGTTGGATTGTTTCAATAGTTTTTCCTTTTGGATTTTAGACTACAGATATTTTATAGATCAAGTTATTATTGCTATGATTTCATAACCTAAGTAAATTAAAAGCAGCACACATTTATCAAAAGTAAAAATGTGGCCACATTAGGTTCATTTGGTAATAAAATACATTAGTCTCTTCTTAGAATTAATTTTAAAGGCCTCTTCTGTGATCTATGAGTGAAATCTTTGGACATATATTTGTCCATCCAAGAAAACTGTCTCTAGTTCGCCTAAGTTTTTATAAGGTAAGTCTAGACATGCATCAGATTGAACAGAGAGAGGAGACATTGTTTTAGTTATATTAATTACAAGTCATCCAGTGTTTTTTCTTAAAATAAACAAACTGAACTAGGTTTTTTTTTTGTCTCAATTTTACAGAATCTCCTGGTGATAAAATTGTTCTTTTTTTTTTTTTTTTCAACAGCTCTCTTTACTTGTGTAATATATCCAATCTTTTTCAGATGTCTGTGAACAGCAGTTTCTGTGGTTAAGGGTACTAGAAAGGGCCCCTCAAAAATCAATTTCAATAGGTTTCTTTGCAGGTTTTCAACAGTTACCCAGCTGAAAAGAAAAGAATGTATTGTAACTTCCAGTGGAGGGACCCAGACATGAAGCCTTTGTAACCTAAGAGAAAGCAAAATGGAGAGGAGATCCAGCACATGATTGCTGAGAAATTGTGTATTTTTCATGGTGGGAATGGCTGTTCACCTATTAAGATTAGGCCCACATTCCTTTTTAAAGTTATTTTTAAAACAAGTGAAGTTATAGGTAGGCACTTAGTCTGGAGTAATCTTGGACAAAGCACAACTGTAGTTATATATATGTTTGTCTGCCAATCTATATTTTTAAAGAGTTTGATTTACTTTTTAAAAACTTTTTTATGACTTTTATTGTATGTATATGGGGATATTGCCTGCATGTATATATCTGTACCCTTGTTGGGCAATGCCTTTGGAGGTCAGAAGAGTGTGTTGGATTCCTCTTGACCTAGAGTAATAGATGGTTGTTAGCCACCATGTGGGTGCTGGGATTCAGACCTGAGTTTTCTGCAAGAACAGCCAGTGCTCTTAACCACTAACCCATCTCCCCAGACCCTTTTAAATTTGATTTACTTCTTAAATTTCTCCAGAAGTGGGAGGTTGCCTTGAGGTATGAGGTATGCCAGTTAACGTAGTCTCTCTAGTCTCTCCTCTCTCTCTTCTCTCTCTCTCCATATATATTACGAGGTGAAATCGTGGCATGACTTACTTTAACTGAGTTTTGATCACATTATCAGCAGCAGCAGCTGAGATGGGGAAAGCCTCCACATGTCTGTAGAGACGGTTCGTCATCAGTAGTAAATACTTCAGTTTGTTTATCCAATTTTGGGAAGTCCATCGGGATATTTTGAGGAGGTCTCAGTCTAGGAGGTCTCCAATCTGGGATTGGTTATTTTTACCATCACCTCCCTAACCCTTTGCCCTTGTATATCTGTTTAGTGATGATGGTGTTTAGTGATGATGGTATAGACCCCTGTTCAATTTTAACTTTTGTTTTATATTACACGGAGCCCCATGTACTCAGAAATTCTCAGAGTAGGATGTACACGGGTTAAATTCTAATCTCTGAGAAACTGTATTGTCATTTAATCCAGATGGCAGGCAACTGGCCAGAGGGATCTCATTGTCTCCTGGTTTGTGACTGATCTTGTAAAGCAATGACCAAAATATTGGGTCTATTTATTTCTGGCATTTTTAGCCAAGCTTTGTTGAAGTCAGGATCTAACGACTATAATCAAGTAATTTTTACTTGTCTGAAAATTTTCAATAAAGCCAAGGCTAAACAATCTAAACAGTTTTAAATAGATTTTGGTTTCTTATGACTCAGTTTCCTGTGTCGTTAAAATCTAATGAAGTTAGCAAAAGCAGAAATAATTCTTAATTAGATATAAATAGCCAGTTTTTTAGTTGCCATGAGTACATCAGTATAACCTTAGGAATTTAATCATTAGACATATATCATTCTTAAGTCTCATCATCCATAAACCTAGTGCAGATTAAATGTTTTGTGAACTGGCTTTAAGATTTTATAATTTTGTCCTTCTTATTTTTCAGTTTTAGAAAAAAAATCATATTTTGCAGCATTATATTTATACCTTTAGAACAAATTTTAAATGTAATTAGTATTTTACTTCAGCCTTTAAAAATGAGTTGCATTTAAATAATATACAATGCATATATTAATAAAGCATTATCTGTACATGTACAGATTTTTCTGTTTGTCATTTTGAGGAAGGGTCTGCCTGTAGCCACAGATTGCCTTGTACTAGATATGGATGTCAGACTGGATTTGATCTCACAGATATCTGTCTGCCTTTGCCTTCCAAGTACTGGGATTAAAGATATGCACCACCATGCCTGGTTCTGTGCTTGGATTTTTTTTTTCTTGTGGTCTTAAAATCTGAGAGATAGAAGAAAATTTTTCCTTTTAGTGAGAGTCTTGGAACATTATCAAAATGGCCTTGAAATGAGGGAATACAATCTACAAACAAAAAAAAAGCAAAAAAAACCTTCATGTTTATCCCATATGACAATTTTAGATGATAAAAGATGTTTGTTTGTTTCAGCTTGGCTAGAGAGGAACAAAGTAGCCCCACATTCCCACATTCAGTTAGAATTTTTTTTCCTTCTCAGGTTCCTTTCTGAAATCTATCAGTTTCCTGGTGTGACCTAATAAAAAGGACTTGTGTACTTCTCTAATATTTATTAAATGTTTTCCAGTTAAGACTTCCTGGTCTTTCACTTTTATCTTATAAATTATTCAGTACAGAGAATTATCTATCATACTCATGTTTTTGGTTTGAATGAGCATAAATAGCAGTTAAAAAGACATACCAGAGGAATAACAAAATATCCTTAAGTATATGCTTACAGCATCCCTCAGAAATCAACCATGGAAATACTATTAAAATTGCTATATTGTAGCTATTGGTTGAGTGACTTTTAGGCAGAAGTCCTGTTATCTCCATGGATGAGTATTGCATTCATAGACCTTCTGTTTTATGAAATAAACAAGAGGAATGCATATTCAAAAGGCATTTGCTTTTCTATGAAACTGAAGATAAAAAAGTTATTTTTTTGAAGGATCAGAGAAGAGAAAAGAAATCCAGTGGTTTATACTGCAAAGGCAACTTGCTGTTAAGTCTAGTAATGGATAGTATCTGTCTTCCTTGTATCCTCTATGGAGTTATCCAAATAAGTCTTACTGGCTTGATCATGTATGTGTGTAGGGAACAGGGAATAATGACAAAAATCAGAAAGTATTTTTCTGTAGAGTGGTATTAGAGACCAAATATTTTACTTTGATGGATCACTTTATGTTACTTTTAAACTGTATAAGGTCATGGCTCTCTGCAATTACAATTAAGCAAGTTCAAACTGACAGAAGTCTACCTTTACCTGTGTCTAATTTGAGATCCCCTTGGCAAGATTTGGGATAAAGAACTTCTTGACAGCTTATACCAATAATTACTATGCATGTGTGTCTACAAATGGAGGCAGACAACCTAAAAAAACTGAGTAGTATCTTTTCTTATATTAAAAAAAGAGGGCCTTTTTATTTGTAGGCTAATTGAAGCTTTTGCAGAAGGTACATAATCTCAAACAGCCTGAACAAGTGATTCCCTCGGAAGACTGTGCAGGATTCTTCACCAGTAATAAGATCTCACAGTTGCCAAAATGTTAAAGGGAAACAAAGGAGGGAGGTACATGATTCCCAAGTTGAAACAAAAGGGGAGAAATTTCTTTCATTTTGAGTTTTCTATTTCTGGGTTTATTCTCTTAATTTTTCAGTCTCTATTACATTTTTGGTTTTTAATTATTATATATTTTTTTACTGTATGTGTTTTAAGTGTTTTATCTGCATGCATGTAGGTGCACCAGTGTCATGCAATTCCCACTGAGGTCAGAAGAGGGCATACAAATTCCCCTGGAAGTGGAGTCGTAGATAGTTGTTATTGGCTATGTGAGTGCTTGGAACAGAGACTGGTTCCTCTGTAAAAATAGCCATTGTTCTCAACCAGTGAGCCATGTGCCCCACCCCTTTGAGACAGGGTCTCTTTATAGTCCCAGCTAGCCTAGAATTCAGTATGTAGACCAAATAACCCTCCATCTCACAAGGATCATCTTGCCAGTGCCTCCAGCATGCTGGGATTAAAAGCCTGGCCACGCCTTTTATTATTTGGATGTCACCTTCATTTTTCGAAGGACTGTGTTATTAAAGGTATAATATTTTTGACTGGCAGGGTTTTCATTCTTTCTTATAGCTCTTTGAACACACCATCCCTCATCTGCAGAGTTTTAGCTTTAAAATCCACTCATAAATGCTTGTAAGTTCCCAAATATGTGATAAATTACTTTTCTGGTTTTATTTTTCATTCTTTTTGCTCTTGATTTTAATAGTTCTGTGTTGACCTTTTAAATTTAACCATTCTGGCATCTGTTGGGCGTCTTTTGGACTATAACACTGATCTGGATACTGTTCTTTTCTCCAGAATTGGAAGATTTTCTTTTCCAGTATATCAGTAAATAAGATCCCACTTTCTTTTTCTCTGTTTCTTGAAATTGTATAATGAAGATGTCTATAAGTCATACTTCTATAGACTTTCTCACAGTTTCAGTCTTTTCTCCTTTTATTCTTCTAACTAGTTTTTAATGACCTGTCTCTGAGTTTCTAAGTCTTTTTGAGTTTGGTTTATTTGATTCTGCGCTAGAAGCTTTATTGAAAATTTCAATTCCAACATTGTTTTACTCTGTTGCAGATATCTATTGGCTCATTTCCATGGTTTCTTGTTATTGCACTTTTAATTTTATTCATGCATTATTTTTCTACTGTGTTTTGCTTGTCTGTTGTGCTCCTTTATAGCTACATCAGCTTCTTAAAAAGATCATTATTTTCAGTCAGTTGCCGGGTACTCAGATTTCCATTTCTTTGGGTCAGCTGCCTCTACTTTAATTCTTTCATGGTATTGTGTTTCTTTGATTTTTCTGTCTTCTTGGCCTCCACCTCTTGCAGTTTTTGTTATCTGCCTTTGATAGAGAAAGACCTACATTCATCAAGCTAACTGGAGACTCTAGATTTTCTTAATCATTCTCTAGGAAAACATCCATTGCACTCCTTCTCCTTCTCCTGGGGGAAACATATTAGTATTTAGTGTATTTTTGCAATGCTACACAACCATGTCTTGTGCTGAGAGCCATCAGTTTTTTTTCTAGAGCAGTGTACCCCAAAGATACGGTTTGTGCTGAGATAAACCTTCTCTCTCCTGAGAGAGTGTGCATTCTCTACTCCCCCTTACTGTTTTATTCTGAAATCCCCCTGCCTCTTCTCCCAGGTGAAGGGTATTAAAACGCTGGCGTACATACGGGTCAAACGTCAGTCTGCCTCTCTTCCTCCAGAAGTAGCAGTCCTCGGCTTTCTTACCTTCTCCCAATCCTGTAGAGTTGAGCTGGGTGCTGAGGGCTTCCCAGTTGCTGAGATCTTTGTGCTGACAGCCAGGTGTATATAGCACTATAGTTCATGTGAGAAACTTGTGTATATGATGTGTGTGTGTAGCTGCATGTTTGTGTACTGTGTGTACATGTATGTGAGTACAGGCATTCATGGCATACATGTGAAGCTGAGGACACACACAGATGCCAGTGTGTACCACACATGTTGAAGACAGGTCTCTGTCATTTGCCACCATTCATTCCAGGCTAGCTGGCCCTTGAGCCTCCAGGGATTACTTGTCTCCATCTCCTATCTCACTGTACAGCACTAGGGTTAAAGACACATGGTACTGTCCCCTGATTTTATGTGGTCTCTGGAATCTTGAACTCAGGTCCTCATGTTCGTGCCATAACCATTTTACCCCCTGAGCTCCTCACCTGCCCAAGAAACCATTTTTTGATTTTTCTTTTTACATGCATTTCTACTTTGGTGTGTGTGTGTGTGTGTGTGTGTGTGTGTGTGTGTGCGCGCATGCATGTGACGTACACAGGAGACTCGGGTGCCAGAAGAGAGCATTGGATTCCCTGGATCTGGAGTTATAGGAAGTTGTAGGCTACCTGATGCAGATGCTAGGGACAGAACTTAGGTTCTCTGGAAGAACAGCAAGCAGTCTTAAGCACTGATCCATCTCAAGCACCCGCTTCCTTCTTCTAAATTGGGCATAGGAAATCAAGTTGTGCAATTCTAGGCAGTCTTCTCACAGATTTCTCTTGGTTAACTAAGTTCTTATTTAATCTGATTTCATTTTCAGAATGTTCCCTGTAAACGTATTAAATACTAAATATTATTAATATTTTTGATGATTACCGTATTTTCTACTACTGTGTTGATTTTTATTAGTTTTAAAAGTTTTTTGTGAATTCTTTAGGAGATTTGTATAGACAAAATCATAATTGTTCATGTGCCTCAATTTTAATGCCTTTCAAGAGTGAATATACTATTCCCTGTGGTGTTTGAATGTAATTTTTGTTATGTTTGTCCCTATATTTCAGCATGGATGGCCATGGATATCCACTATTCTCAGCATGAAAGTGTGTACTGGATTTTGTCAAATGCCTTTTCTGAATCAAGTAAAATGATTGATTGTGATTATGTGAGGACTCATCTTCACCTTTATTCTGCCTTAATGTGCTACTGAATTTCATCTGCCAACATTTGGATAAAGGTTTTCAATATTTGGATGAAGTTTTTCACCACAATATTCATAGGGATGTTGGTGTGCAATATTTTGGATAACTATGTCATATGGATTTTATTTCAGCATACTGAGGGCTTTGTGGAGTAAATAAGAATGTTTCTTCCCATTGTATATTTTTGTAAAACTTTGTGAAGGATTTTTCTTTCTTCTTTATATAGTTATGAATTTGGTAGAATTCATTGTTCAGATATTTCCTGATGGGGGACTTTTTAATTAATGAATCAGTGATTCAGTTTTACTAATTTTTTTATTTATTCATGATTCAGTTCTTTCATGTTTTAGGAACTTTTACACTATACAAGTCATACAGTTTTGAGATATGAAGTTACTCATGCTGATTTCTTATAAATCTTTTCATTTATATAGAACAAATAATATCATCCCCATTTTTACTCACAAATTTAATGAATTAAACCTTGCTTTTTTTCTTAATCACTCATGGTCACGTTTGGTCAATACTGTTATTTTTCTAGAACTTTTAAAAATTTTGCCTTTTTTTCTCCAGTTTTTTAAAGCATTCGTTTTATTCTCTAGTGTTCTAATATCTATTGTGTCGTTCTACTTTCTTAGCTTTTGCTTGCTTCCTTTTTTCCTATTCCTTCTATTATGAAAGTTTGTGGGTTTAATTGGTTGATTTAAAGCATTTCCTACTTTTAGTGTAAGCATTTATAGCAATAAATTTTCTATTTAGCTTGCTTTCAGTATGTTCTATAATTTTAATTAACTTTTATTGAATCATCCCTATCTTCTTCTCCTCCTCCCTATGATTATGTTTCTCACATTCTTGTCTTCCTGTTTTGTTCTGAGTCCCACTGAGTTTAGTTGAGGATGTCTTTGTGACCATGGCCTTGGGTTATCCACTGGAGCTTTGCGAGCTCATTAATGGATACACAACTAAAGACAGTAACTCTCTCTTCCCCAGAATCCATTAGTGATTGATACTTGACTGTAGATTGGCCCATTCTTCTTTAGATCCATTCCTGGGAACTATAGTTTCTATAGGAGCATGACTGCACTGGCTATGCTATGTCTAGAGAGCAGCATTTCACAGCCTTTCTTCTTATCTTCTGCCTTCTATATATCTGTTCCTTCTTCCACGATGTACCCTGATCCAAAACGAATCCTTCCTTTCTTAAGTTCCTTTTGTCCATGGTACTTTAACCCAGTGTGCTGTTTTGAATGAGACTGTCCCCCTAAGCTCTAAGGGTTTAACTTCGTTGGTGCTGTTTTGAGAGGTCTTAGAAGGTGTGGTCATGCTGAAGGAAGCATGTCACTAGGGGCAGACTTAGAGAGTTTTTAAGCCTTGCCAGATCTCCAGTCACACTCTGCTTCCTGTGCCCGCTTGAAGATGTGAGTGCTTAGCTGTTGCATTAGCTACCTTCTACCGTCATGCCTCCTGCCATGATGGACTCTTGCCCCTTTGGAACTGAAAGCTAAATAAACTCTTCCTTTTAATGTTTCTATCACAGCAACAAAAAGGAAACTAATACACTCAGTAACAGAAAAGTAGCTAATACAGATTATACATAAATGCTTAGAAGATAGCAAGGTGTCATGCCATTTTGGCTACCTAACAGTAATGTTTGTCTCTCCTTCCTAATAGCTCTGCAGTCATGAATTTTAAAGTGTTTTGACATTACAAGGCATGAGCACCATTTTGCAGAGAAAGCCTCAGATCCAATCAGAGAACCGTTGGATACCCATGTTAGTTTTGCCTATATTATACTAGTGGGCACTCTTGGTAATGTAGTTTGTTGGGCTCCCAGCTGGGTAAGAACATTTTTGCATTTTCTTCAAAGCAATCTACATATCGCTTTGAAAGCTAGCCAGCAGAAAAGAAGCTAGCCAGCAGGGAAGACACTCCTAACTCAGTTACAATTTAAATTTTTTTATATCTTGCAATCTAGGCATGTGATATCTTCAGCAATAGGATCATATCAATTAATCTGGAAGGTTTTCAAGAAGAATGGCAAGAGCCTGTGTCATTGGGGGGTACTTCTAGGGCTTTCCTTACTAACAACTTGTCAGGAGATAGCACACACCTGGCACCTGAGTTTTTGTTTAATCACCAGTATGTTTCAGCAGCAGCAACACCTAGCCCTGTGGTTATCTCCCTTTTAGCTCTCTCCACTTTTTAAACTTACATTTTAATTGGATTACAAAATAGTAGGTTTCCATAGGGCTTTCTCATACACTCTTTTGATTTTGGTTAGCCCCCCTCCCTTTTCATCTCTCTCCCATTTTCCTAGCTCTGTGACTGTTTAAATATTCAAACTCCAGGATCCCACTCTGTTTTCATATCAGCTACATCCTACTATTCCTTTCTCTCAAAGCAACTCTCATCCCCATGTCCCTTTTCTATGATTGTTCATGCACTCCAAGTTAAGCATAGTGTCTTATGAATTCTCTCGTGGTGAGGCCTGGCATTCAACCCCCCCACCCCAGGTTTGAATCAATTGAGTGGACAGAGAATGCTGTCTGAGAGAAATTAATTTATTCTGGGTTACAGACAAAGGATTCATCCCCAGGGAAAGAGACCGAGATTTCATATGGTGGAGACTGCATTTTGATCATAAATCCCCCGAACCTCTGGCACGTGCGCCCAAGATGGAGGCCCTGGTGCCATACCCTGCCCCTCTCCTTCCCAGCATTCTCTGCATTTCCACTACACCTCCCTGCTTAAGTCATTTTTCAGTTGGATGTCAATCACATTAGGAGGCCTGTTCCTTGAACCAGAGAGGAAAATGTAGATTTATCCAACAGCCCATCCCTTTTTCTCTCTGGCTCTTACAACACTTTCCTCTTCTGTGATAGTCCCTGAGCTGCAAGAGCAAGGGGTTTAGGGATGGAATAACAGGTATAGGATGATGTTCTTTCCACTGTGGCATGGATTATCATCTTGCTTCAGTGATACTCCTTCTACTGTAAAAACACAACAATTGTAAAATAACACCAGCAACAACAGCAAAAGTAACATCCAAACAAATACTGAATGACCTAACCTATGGGTGTAAACACAAGTGCTTGGGCAGGTCCTAAGTAGACACATCATATTTATATTGCAAACAATTACAGTAGCTCCTTTATGGGGGCTTATAACTCCCCCATCACCACTGGGGGCTTACATTCTTTTCCTAATATCAGAGGTGTGTTCTCTCCCTGAAGAGCAGGCCCTAAATCCAATTATAAATATGCTGGGGGTGCACTTACCAGACGAGCCTCTATTAGGCCTGTAGAGACATCTTGTTTGGCATCTGACAGTGAAGCACACAAGATCTGTCGTTAAGCATAGCTTTTCAGGACCATTCTCCCATAGCAGTCTACATAGTGCCCTCCATTACTAAGAAAATCAGCTATCCATTTGTGAAGCGTTTTCAGCTCAGTCGCAGCTAGATTTCTCTTTCCATGCTCGAACCATGTAACATCTTCAGTAATAGAGCCTTACCATCAACTTCTAGTGTGCAACCAGCATTATAATGTGGCAGTTGCCTTTTGTTTTGGTAGAAGGGGGATTCCAAGGCTCCCTTGGCCAATAGCTCACAGGAAGGCTCAACACAGGACAGGTACTGGAATTGTTAGTTAACAGTTATATAAAGTATTCCTTTACTGTTTGGCATCTATAGGTCTAGGCCCACAGAGCTCCCAGAATTTCACAGTTATACTTCACCCTTGTACCCTGTACAAGTTACATTCCATTCTTGTTTCTTCCGGTGTGCTTGACATCTCTCAACTGGGTTTTACATCTGTAAAAGATTCAGAAGTTAACATCATATACATACACAAGGTCTAACACAGCATGGAAAGTTCCTTTTTATTTACATCAGCTGTTTTTTCAACAGATCCATGTTGGGTACAGTGGCATGTAAATTAATCAGTCCTTTCCTGTCTTTAGTTACTGTTTAGAATCCATTACTGTCCCAGAGTTTTCACATGGAGCCTCCATGCATCCTTTTATCCTTGCCAACCTCTTTGGGACTGGTCCAAACTGCTTGGTCCTTCATAGGGCCAAGGAGGAATAAGGCTTCTCTTGCCCCTGTTGTACCTGTTGTTAACGAGGGCCAGGGAGACCCTGACTCTAGCCACACCTGTGGTCTCTCCATTGACCACACCTGGCTGTTGGGAGAGGCCCTGGCCCGGCAAACTGTCTCCACCCCTCAAATAATTATTCACCAGGGAGAAATCTACTGTTTACTCTAGGGAGGATCAGTATCCACCCCTGGGATAATCTTCATCCTCTGTGTACCTTTTATGAACTGTTTCTCAGGGCTTACAGCCTGAGAAACTTGGCTTTTTATCAATCTCGCCACATTTGTCTATGAGTAACACAAGCACACCTCCTTTTCTGCTTTGTCTCTCTTATACATCACTTAGGTTGTTCTGTTCTACAGACATACTTTACATGCTGGTCTAGGTTGCTTAAATCTGTCAAAGCCTCTACTGCCTTCTAAAGATCTTGTCCCACTAGGGGACTTAACAGGGACACTAAACCTCCGTACCAATGTCTAGTTCCTTGTTCAGAGAAGTCCTTCATTAAATCTCTGGTGAACACAGTCCTATCAGCATGCTGACATCTGGATTTTTCCTTTCTTTGTATTACAGGTCAAACCTGAGGGGCACTTTTAGCTCCTCCTAGGTTGCTCTCTCCCTCATTGTGGCCTGATTCTTCCCAGGGGTTTCCAGTCCTAAAGTCCCCGATGGGTCTTGTTTTATCAACCTGACCTGAGTTTTCATCCCTTTTTGACTGCCTAGCTGGAAAAAGCTGCAGGCTAAAAGCTCCATCTCCTTTTACCTTTTATCCAATTTGCTAGCAAGGTCAGAGGCTAGTACTGAAGAGCAAGCCTCATATCTTTCTTTTGATCTAATTCTTCTCTCACACTTTGAATCTCTTTCTGTGCTTCAACCTCAGCCTGAGACGGCCACCTGGACTGGACCTGCGTGCTGCCGCCTCCTCCATGGCGTCTCCGCAGGTGTGTGCGACCACCACCAGTATTTGTCCCATCGATCTCATCTACTTAGGCAAGTTCACCTTAGTTACATATTTCACTGTAAACCACCCCAACCCTGCAATGGCCGCCATACACACTTGTCCTATGGGGATAATCCACCATATCAAAATTTCTTCTGCCCATACTCATCCCTTAGCTGGTCTGCATGTTAGCGGCAGGCACGTAAATCCTTTTCCTGGAAGCATTCTCCTTTTGTCAGTCAGTCCTGCTCGACTATGCCAATTTTCTTATGAATTCTGTCATGGTGAGGCCTGGCTTTAAGCCTTACCCTCCACCCCTAGATTTGAACCTATTGAATGGGCAGTGAATGCCCTCTTAGAGAAATTAATCTATTCCGGGTTACTTACAAAGGATTCATTCCCTAGGGAAAGAGACAGAGATTTTGTATGGCAGATCATGCATTCTGATCATAAGTCCCCCAGAACCTCTGGCACACGTGCCCAAGATGGAGGACCTGGCACTGTGCTCCACCTCTCCCTCCCAGCTTTCCCTGCATTTCTGCTAGACCTCCCCCTTAAGTCATCAGTCAGGATGTCAGTCACATTTGGAGGCCTGTCCCTCAAACCAGAGAAGAAACTGCAGATTTATCCAACACATAGGAATCTAAAGATCCACGTGTGAGGGAGAACGTGCAATATATCTTTTTAAGACTGGATTACCTCACTAGTTCCATATACATACCTGAAAATTTAAAAATTTCAATTTTCTTTACAACTGCATAAAGTTCTGTTGGATATAGTTGTCATATCTCATTGTTCACTCATCTGTTGATTGTTACCTAGGCTGATGCTCCTTCCTAGGTACTGTGACCAGGGAGGCAGTGAGCTTGGCTGAGCAGGAATCCTTGTAGTAGAGAGTCCTTTACGTAGGTTACCAGGAGTGGCAATACTGGGTGAAATGGTGTCTCTATTTCCAGCTATTTGAGGAACCTCCACTCTGAGTTCCACAGAGACTGCACCAGCTTACATTCCCATCAGTGGATAAAGGTTCCTCTTTCCCCACATTCTCAGGAGCATTTATGCTTTGTGATTTCTCGATGAAGGCTATTATGACAGGTGTGAGATGGAATCTCAAGCAAGTTTTAATTTTCATTTCCTAGATGGCTAATAGGCAGAAACCATGGAAGAACACTGTTTCCTTGTTTGCTTGCTTGCTCTTGGTCTTCTGGGCTCATGCTAGCTAGCTATCATTTTATTTTCTAAGACAGGGTCTCACTGAAGCCCCAGCTGGCCTGGAACCTGCTATGTAGACAAGGTTGGCTACATCTGCCTCTGCTACCCAAGTGATGTGACTACAGGCGTGTACCACCATGCCCTGCTTTCTTATATTCCCAGAAACATCTCCTTACAGATGGTGTCACCCATAGTGGGCTGGGCCTCAAATTCATCAATTAATTAATATCAAATAACCTTTCACAGGCATGCCCACAGGCCAATGTCATAAAGACAGTTACTCAGTTGAGAGTCTTCAGGTGTTTCTAGGACACCTGCTGTACTGTTTGGAGGTTAATCTCTCACTTTATGTCTAGTAGCATTTGTTTTATGAAATTCAGTATACCCAGGGTTAGTGTATACAGGTTTAGAATTGGAATGTCTTCTTTAAAATAATCTCTTATTTAATTATTTAATTAAATATTTAATTATTTAATTTCATATACATAGACATTAAAATCTGGTCATATATACCCCTCCTTTTTCCCCACCATCTCTCCCTATCCCCTCAATATGTCCTGTACTCAACATGATTCTCCCTCCTCCGGAAACTATCAGTTGAAAATAGTTTCTCAGTAATGGTGTATGCGGTGTCCTCTTGATGGGCCGATGGCTCCCTTGATCGGTATGAAGGGAGCTTCTTTCTTTCTTCTGATTAGTTCTGGCCTACTTGGTGAGATATTCCAATACCAACTCCAGCTTGTCAGCTGGTTCCATTTGCCTGAGTACATTTCCTCATTCCCTAACCCTCAAGTGATGTCTATCTCAGATGGTGATATGTGAGTCTTGGGGACAGCTGAATGATGACACCTGTTTCCTGACCCAGTCTACTAGACTGTGTCTTTTGATTGGCAAGTTATAATCAATGATATTCAATGATATTATTGAAAGATGTGTATTGATTCATGGCATGTTGTTGATACAGTGTTTATTGTCCTTTGTTGAACCACTGATGATTTATTTTATTTCCTGAGGCTTCTTGGATGTGCTTATCTTTCTCTTCAATCTGAGTTATTGCTTCCAGTATCCTCTATAGGGCAAGTTTTGTGGTCATAAATTCATTTAGCCTGATTTTTATTGTAGAAAATTTGTCTTCTTCAATTATGACAGATAGTTTTTCTGGGAATAGTCATCCGGGTTGACATCTGCCTTCTTTCAGAACTTGAACTTCAGGAATCAAGTCCTCAATTTTAATGTCTCTGTGGAACAGTGATTGTGATTTTGATAGTTTTGTCTTTATGTATGACTTGGTCTTCTTCTCTTGCAACATTACATACCTCTTCTTTGGTCTGTACACTTGGTATTTTGACTATTGTATAACTCAGGGAATTTTTTTCTGGTCCTTTATATTTGGAGTCCTATATGCCTCTTGCATCTGGATGGGCATTTCTCCCTAAATTCGAGAAATTTTCTTCTAAAAATTTATAGAAAATACTTTCAGTACCTTTGACTTGGATTTATTATCCTGCTTCTATACCCATAATTCACAAACTTAGATTTTTCATAGTGTCCCAAAGATTCTGAACATTCTGTTCATGGATTTTTAAAATGTATGATTTTCATTGATGGAATGATCAAATTCCTCTACTCTGTCTTCAGTCTTCAATATTCTGTCTACTATTAAATCTATTCTACTAGTGAGGCTTTCCACTGAACTTTTAATGGACTTCCTGAATTTTCATTTCAAGTTTTATTTCAGTTTGGATTTCCTTTGTTATTTCTGCTTCTTTACTGAATTCTGTTTACATATTGTAGATTCTCTTTCTCATTTTCTCCAACCATTTATGTTTCCTTGTGGTCATTGACCCCCTCTGGTTCTTAAAATCTCTCTGCCTCCACTTCCATGTTGAATCCTTGAGTTTTTGGAGACAGAAGATCTTAGGTCAGAGTATACATTGTGATATAACTGCAAGAGCCAGGAGAATGGAAAGAAACCATGAAAATAAAGAGGAAGAAGGAACTTGAGAGAGCAGGATGGTAGGAGACAGGTTCTAATAAGAAGGGAATATGGAAAACGGGTGTTTTACCTGGGGGAGGAGTAGAGAAGGTCACACAAGGCAACGAGAACAGAGGCAAGTAATGCTTAGATGGTGTGAAAACCAGAAGGAAATGTATTATTTTAAAGTTCTGAAAAATACACGTGCAATATATATGGGTGTGTGGGCATAGCTTAAAGCTTTATGACAGAAAACACAGTGCCAGGCAGGAGAAACCTTTCTTCAAGTTGTTGGTAAGAATAATTCAAGAGTTCACCCAAAGTAACATAGGCTATTGTCATAGCTCTTGATTGCCTCCCAGAAGTTGAAGGTAAGACCCTGTTGTTGAGGACAGGCCACACTTTGGACACAGGACTTGGAGCAATCAAAGTGGACCTGACTGAAAGCCTTCTCCCTGAAGATTAGTTCTCATGTTATCAGAGGATACTGTACAAGATGCCAAGGGAAAAAAAAATCAATCAATGGTCCTACCCAGCTGTAAAGCCTAATAACAACAATGACTGGCCCAGTAAACTATTGCTATTGGTATAGTAGTGACATTTTTATCTTGAGGATCATCAATAGCTACATAATTAGAATTAAAGTCCTCTCAAAGTGAGGAAAGGTACTGGAGACACAGACAGATACACATGGCAGAGGTCCTAGATCCCAGAGAAGAACTGACTTTTGCTGCATTACTAGGTCAACGTAATTTCTTACTTTATCTAAACATGCATTCTCCTATTTACAGACAAGGTCTGTATATTTTACCCTTCATCAAAGAGGCTTCCTTTTGCAACAAATGAAGACTAAAGCAATGCTCCAAGATTGCAGAGAATAAGTATTTTTGAGATACTTAAACCTGAGTGACACATCTTCAGTGCTGCCTCTACATCTGTCATCTCTCGCCAGAGAAGTTTCCTTATGCCGCACACAGCGATTCATGGAAACCCACAATTAGCCAATGCTTAGAGAACACGTGGCCTCAGAGTGTTTATTCCTGAATAGGATACCTGTTTGATTTCTTTTTAAAAACCTGTTGCTCCTGCTTCTCACTGTTATTTTTATTTGACATATATTTTATATATTTTCTTTGATAGAGGGTCTCACTATAGACCAGGCTGTCCTAAAATTCATTATGTGTTTTAGAGTAGCCTTGAACTTGGAGCAATTCCCTGTCTGTCTCCCTCATTCTGGGATTACTGGCACGTGCCAGCACATAAGCTGTGTGACATATTCTCTTCACTCTATTGAAAGCTTGTTTTGTGACATAACATGCTCTATCCTAGAAAATGTCCCCTCTGTATTTGACAGGAGAGGAACTGCACTGTGACTGGGAAGAGTGCTCTGGCGCATTGCTGTATCAGATCCTCCATGTTCCTGCTTTCTGTGTGATTATTCTGTTCATCATTGTGAAGTATACATTGTTGTCTACAAATATTGCTGTAGCAAAACATATTTTATTATTCAATTCTTTCTGTTTTCATTAATGTAGTTTGATGTACTATTAAGTTGTAAATTTTTTTTGTTTTTTATTATTATTGTTCCAAAATTCATTACTCTACAGCTTCTTTTATAAACTTAAAATTGAAAGTCTATTTTTGATACTAGCATGCTCATCCCTACTCTTTTTTATTTGCATGGAATATTCTTTTCCACCCTTTTACATTACCAAGTGTCACTAGATAAAAAGCAGTTCTTTTGTACATAGCATATATTTGGGTCATTTTTTAAAAATACATTCTACCAATGTACATCATTTAGTTGACTGGTATAGAGGGATTTATTTTTCACTGAGGAATTTTTTTTCCATATATGTTATACATTTGTTTTTTCATGGACTCTTCCCAGCTGAGGCTGACCTCTAACTTTCTGGATATCCCACACCACTGCGTTTGAACTCAAGAATCCTCCTGCCCCCAACTACTGAGTACTATTAATAGTATTATATACATGTGTCACCAGCCCAAACTTTCCCACTCATTTCCTATTGTAGCATCTTCCTTTATGTTGATTTATTTCATTGAGAAGTATTTACTATCTTTCCTGACTTTCTTTTGTGTATATTGTCTATTTTCTTTGTTTCCTGAAGTGATTATGTTTAACATTCTAAAACTGTAACACTGTAGCTTGAATTTGCATCAGTTTAAGTTCAATAGCCTTAAAACACTTCATTCCTTTCATCTTTGTATATTTTGTAAAATATAAATAATTTTAACATGCTAGTCAATTAACTTTTGTGGAAAACTGAAATTACAAACCAAAAGTACCTGTATAAAGCCAAAATATTATATTTAGACATGCTTTTAAAAAATGTATTAATATCTTCAATCACGTAGAAAACAAAGTGTTGTTACACACCGTTATTGCAGTGCTAATAGCTTCTATAATTATGTATCTAATTTCACTGCTGTCTTTATTTCTTCATACAGTGCTCAGTTTATCTCATTTCATTTCACCCATGGGATTTTTTTTTTAGCATTTCTTGCAGAGCAGATCTAGTACAGATTACTCTCTGATTTGTTTACCTGTAAATGTCTTAATTTCTCTTTTACTTTTGAAGGTCCTTTTTTCCTCTAATTAGCAAATATTTCCTTTTTCATTTTGAATATACTATCCCACTGCCCTTTGACATCCAAGAATTTTGGTGAGATTCTGACAATTCATGTGAGGACGCTTTTGTGTGAATGCTTTTTCTCCTTTTTATGTTTTCTAATGTCTCTAAACTGTTTCCTTATTCTGAGTTGTGTTAGACGACACCTCGACATCCCTGGGAATGAGGAACTTCAGTTGGAGAATTCCCTCTATTGAACTGGCCTCTGGTCATGTCTGTGAGACATTTTCTTCATTGCTGAGTGATGTGGGAGAGCCCAACCCACTGTGGTTAGTCGTCCTAGTTTATATAAGAAGCATGGTGAGCACAGCCAGAGAAGAAAGTCGGTCCTCAGCATTCCTCTGTGGTCTCTGCTTCAGTTCCTGCCTCTGGATCTCTGCCCTGCCTGATTTTCTGCCTTGCCTTCCCTCTGTGATGGACTGTAACTTGGAGGAATAAGATGCAATAAACCTTTTTCTTCCTGAAGTTGTTTTCGATCAGCATTTTAACACAGCAACAGACAATGACTAGGATAGAACTTTGTACAAGGAGTGGGATGATGCTGGAATGGAGTACACCATGCTGCATTTGGGGGAAAGATCCTGGCACTTTGGGCTGGAAAAGTCATTGAGTTCTTGGCGCTTAGTGAGATGTTCTGTGGGACTATGATGGAAGACAGTGCTAAAAGAAGTACAGATGATGGAGGCCTGGCTTGTGAAATTTTAAAAGGAAGCAAATACTCTATCAAGGCAGTTTGTGGGAAATATTTTGGATAAAAAAAGTCTGTGGATGTTAAACATGTGTTTTACAGGGATAAAGAAGGCTGGTTAGCTGGAGTTGAATAATCAAGTGTAATTACAAAATACTATCATCACTGAAGTGAAATCTTCTAATCAATATTTCCTCAGGGTCAGCACATACAATCTTTGGTCTAGGGAGTCTACATCTCAGTTGACAGCTTAAATTGGTCATGTAGACCAAGAGTAGCCTAAGAGGTACTGGTTTTGGCAGCATGAAAGCTGCAGACCTGAAGGAATCATGGGAACAGTTTGAGGCTTAGCACCTTGAGAAGCCAGGAGAAACCATTAGTTAAGGGGCAGACTCAGTTGTAGAAGAGACTCAAGGATTGACAGGGTCATGGAGATATTCTGAGGCTTGGCACCATGAGAAGCCAGAAGAGGCCACTGATGAAAGTGTACCTAGATGTAGTGAAGACTCCAGGATATAGAAGAGATGTATGAACTGTGAGATCACAACCCAAAACAGTCGCAGGTATGGAGTAGAGCTGGCCTGAGCCTATGAGGCAAGCTGTGTGCACTGTGGACAGCTGAGCCAGAGAAGTGAAGCTGCTCAGGCCCTCTGGAGCCTAGAAGATCATGAGTCAATCCCAGATGTCTACACTACTGGACTTTGGTTTTGCTTAAGTGTGACCTGGTTCTTCCCTTTTAAGATAAGAAAGAATGTAACCTGTTTTAGATTTCATAGGAGCTGGCGATTGACACTGTTTAAAGAGAATTTTTAACTTTTAAAGTGTTTTAATTTGTTATGACAGTGGGACTTTTAAAGTTTTACTCACTGCTTTGTATGGTGATATTAATATTAACATGAAATCTTGGGTACAAGCAGTGGAAAAATTATGGCTTAAAAGTGCTGTGTTTGTGTGTCAAGTAGACAAGGGAAGCATTGTGCCACAGAGCTTCTGTTGTCAGTTTGACAGACCCAGGAAGATGGAACCTGTTGGAGAATTTCTTCCATTGTGTTGGCTTGTAGCCATGCCTTGGAGACATTTCATTGTTTCAAGCTTGGGACATTTTCAGTCAGTTTCTGCAGATCCTCTCAGTCCCACTTTCACTCCTTCCCTTGTGGTGTTTGCAGCGTGCACTTCATATTCCTGAGGATCCCAGAGTCCACTGAAGTCTGTTCCTTTAAAGAAAATCTCTTCTTTTTCTTGCTCTTCAGACTCATTACCTTTCCTTCCTTTTGCAGTGCTTAAGTCTGCATTTGAGTCTCCACTGCACTTCTCGTTGATTGGTTATACTTTTCACGTATAGAAATTTTGATATCTACATTTTCTTCAAATGTCAGCTTGGCTTTCTTTATGTCTTCCTTTAGGATTTCTAGCATTATTGTCTAAGTAGTTAATGTCTAACTGTTACACTATCAGGCTTTTAGGAAGACAGAGTCTAATATTTCCATTCCCTGTTCCCTATGCCCCACAATCGACAAAGTTTTCCTGTATCTTTGGTTTCTTTGTATGTCTTCTGTTCTTCCTGTTGTATTGAAAACTGGACAACTTAAATAATGTTTTCTCTCTGGAAATAATATTTATGCCCTGGTATATGGGATTTGTTCGTTTTTTTAAATTGATTTTCATTGTTGGTGTCTTCATTTTGATTGCTAACATTTTCCTCATATGCTGAGTTGTTTTCTAATACCCTGCCCTTCAATATCTGCATCACAAAAGGAGAAAGGAGAAAATTATGCAGGAAATGAAAAGATGTCAGTCCTTTAAATTTCCTGAAGTTACTTCAGAAAGATGAGGGCAGACAGAACAGTGTGGGGAGATGCAATGCTGTGTGAAGCTACCAGAGGGGGAAGTTTATCACTGTAGTGGAGGGAGAACTACAGCCACAACAGGAGAGCCACAGCCACGAGGGGAGAACCACAGCCATGAGGGGAGAACCACGGCCACGAGGGGAGAACCACAGCCACAAGAGGACAACCACAGCCACGAGAGGAGAACCACAGCCATGAGGGGAGAACCACAGCCACAGGAGGAGAACCACAGCCACAAAAGGAGAGCCACAGCCACGAGGGAAGAACCACAGCCATGAGGGGAGAACCACGGCCATGAGGGGAGAACCACAACAATGAGAGGAGAACCACAGCCATGAGGGGAGAGCCAAAACAATGAGGGGGAAGTGCAACATCAATGAGGGGAAGTGGAACATCAGTGAGGGGAGAGCCACAGCGATAGGGGAAATGTGGCAGCCATCTGGGGAGTCTGACAGTGTTAGGGAGTGTGAAGGCAATGGAGGTATGTCATGGCAATGGGCAAGTGTGAAAGCAGTGGAGAGAGCTTGCAGGCAGTGGTTAGTGACTGGTTCTGTACACTTTTGTGATCAGAAATATCAATCAGGCATCAGAGCAGAAATATCAAGCATTTGGAGGACAGTGTACCTCCTGGCTCTTCCACACTTGATGAATAACTCTCCACATGAATATGTGCACAGGTGTTTGCCACAGGGACAAGGGGTGGGATTGGGAATGGTATTGTGCTGGCATTAGCCACAACATGCCACTCAAATTCTCTTTCTAGAGGTCAGATTCTTTTAACATGCTTCAGAGTTCCAAAACTGTTATAAGAAGATTCTATAGTAAATGCTGTTTTCTAGGTGGGGAGAAAGATACTAGTTGCCTCCTAGTCAAGCATCTTTCTAGAATCCTCTCTGATTCATGTCTATAGATGTAATAAATCATTTTCAGGCAGCACTCTGAGCACTCTGACATCAAGCTCTCACTCAGTGCCACAGGCAGTCAGCACTCACCAGAGAAGGGGAAGAATGTATCCAACAGAAGAGAACTTAACTACTAATATGTTCTTCCAGTGAGTTATTTTGAACTGCTCAAGCAGGGAAAGCAATACTTAAACCACATAGCTTTTACTATTGAACATACCAATAAATGTGAATGTTGGTAAATGGCATTTCTTTTTCTTATTCCTCCCCTTATCCCCTACCAAAAATCTACATAGAGTCATGACTCAGGTTGTATAAAGTCTATGAAGGGAAAGGAAAATGTTTTTGGGAGTCTGCAGAGATTGGGAAAGGGAGGATTTCTAGGGATTAAACCTAGCATCATAGGCAAACATGCTACCAATGAATCCCACTCTCAACCACAACATAGTATTTATCCCAGCCACATAGACTTAATGAAACTCTGATATAATTCTTTCCTCTCTACCCATATTTCACAACCGGGAATGCATGCATAATATTCATAAATAATTATTATGGAAATTTTTTTTAAAACAGTAAATTTTGTTACTTTAACTTTGTTCAAATTAATGCAATAAGCTTTTCTCTTTTAGAAATAAAAATAAATTAAGGTAAAAATAAGCCAAAGAAAATAAATGTTCTTTATTACCAAGGCCATAGGTAACTTATTCTTCAACTTATTGATAATTCAACTTATACTTCAACTTATTGATAATGAAAGTATATGTTGATGAAATAAAGTAATGATTATATACATGTATGTATATGCACACACACATATGGACATAAACATATCTAAAAAATCATCAGTATTCCAGAGCTTTGCATGGTCTCATGGCCTCTGATGACTCAGTCAGTTTCTCTTCAGCAGTTTGAAAGGGAAACACAGCATGTCTAGGGAAAGCCATCAGAATTACTATTCAGCGCAGCACACAGAGAACACACAGATGGAGACACATGTCAGGAAGATTGCAGACAGGAATCATCATTTCTCTTTAATTACCCCCAAGAGTCCAAGTGCAGCAGCAGAACAATCCACCTGATTTTAATGCTGAAATGGAGGAGAGCCAAACTTTGTCTTGAAGCAGAAAACAAATCTTCAGTCTGCCTCAGGAAGTGCTAAAGGGTAGCTTCATCTAAAACTAAAGCTCTCTTTTTATCACTCAAAGTGTGATCCAAGGATTATTTCATTCAAAACTAAATAATAGATTCTGTGACTCTATTGCCCTAAATCTCATGAATTAGTATCTCTGTGGCTAAGTTTCAAGAATTTGTACTTCTAAGCCTGTAGTCAATGAATTACTTTATCAATTGACGGAGTAATGGAGCACGGAGATATCAAGCTGGCACTGTCCTGGAAGTTTCATTCCTACTCTCTAGCTTTCATAGTGCTGGAAGGTGCTATGCACAGTACAGGAGGAGAAAAGAAACCATCAGTCTTACCCATCTGTGAACCCTGTGAGCTACAATAATGTCTGGCCAGGGAACACTTGCATATTGATGCAGCAATGGTACGAATTTCATGGGAGTAACCAACCGCTTTCTGACTGGATTTAAGACATTCTTTGCAAGATGAAACCCGTAATTGGCATGGTTATCTGGACCAGGAATCTGTGGTTAGATACGTCATAGGCCCTAAGGGAGAACTTCTGCTATTATTCTGCTAAATTGACATGTATTAAACCTATTCTTAATGACTTTTCTTTATATTCATTGATTAGTGCATCTTTCAGCTTTCATCAAAAAGAGGAAGAGTCAGTTTATTTAAGAGTATGGACCCTGTTAAATCAACCCTGCTCCAGTAGATGGACACACACCCCAGAGCATGAGGGCAGCACAAGTCGGACACAAAGTTGGGTGAGTAGGGAGGAGGGGACCCTGAAAGGAGTCGGGGAAGTGGGTTCAAATCTGATCTGATTTAAAAAGTCGTATAAAAGTCTCAAAGAAAAAATAAAAATGAGGAAGAAAAACCTTTCATGGGTTATAAGAATATACATTAAATTTCATGTTGTACTTTGCCAGACAAAAATACAGAGCATTTTTCTCATCTCAGAAAGCTCTTTTTGTCTCCTTCCTGACATGTCACATCAATACCCCAACTCTGCTTAGCACAATGCTAATGTTTCTTCAGCATACAGTACTTGTATCTTTTCTTGAACACCATGCACACTGACTGCTTCCCTCAGTGTGTCATTTTTGAAGCAGACAAGTTTTAGGCATATAAGAACATGCCTAAGCTCTTAATGCTCAAAGTGTCATAAGAAAGGCCCATGCTAAATTCCTGTGAAGTGACAGTCATTTAAATTGTCCCATCTACAGCTAACTTGAATCTGAGGCAGGCTTACTATATAATTTCCAGACAGCTAAGCTCTCCCACAATGATTGGCTTCACTCATAGAACCCAAACTCGCTTAAGACATCAACCAATGCATTTTCTGTCATATTTTCCCCAATTCTAAAGTTACGCTTGTCTTCATTCTGAAAAACTTAAGGAGACAGTTAATTATACACAATTCCAGTAATGCTTGACTTAAAATAAGCACACGTAGCTGAATAACTCAGCCTTTACTTTTTCCTCTGAGTCCTTTCCGCTTGATTTCCACCTGATTTCATTCAAGTACTCCAAGAGGTTTCTCAGAATAGGGGGATAATGCTTCAAGAAAGCAAAGTAACAATTATCAGAGAAGCATGAAAAATTATGATGGAAAACACATGCTAGATTATCTAAACTTCATACCTGCCTGGGATTTACTGGTCAACATGGCTGGACTGTGGTCAATTCTACTGATCTTAGTGCTTTGGGCAATTTTCCTAGTTACTCTTTTGGCTGAGTCTTTCACATTCAAATAACTGTAGAACCAACTTTTTTCCACAGACATAGATTCATTTTTAATTTTCTTGTGTTTTCTTCCATGGACTCCAGTGTTAGTCAGTGTTGGCTCTCCTGGGTCCTGGTATCAAAAGAGTTGATGAGGAAGTCAGAAATGAACTGCCCTATTTCCCAGCTTCTGTTATACTAAAAGAGCCAGTGAAGGAGCCCAGGGAGTGAGCATATGAGATTAAAGAATAATCCAGACGATGAGGCCATCTGCAGGGTTCTATGGTACACGGAACAGAGAGGTCTGTCCAAGGCTCCTTTACATCATGCTGACCTTGCAAGGCTGGATAATTTTCACCTTGAACATCCTTTTATTTCAGTTGTATCATTGACTCATGAGACTATGGGACTTTGACGTTTTGTTTTGTGGTTAAAATTTTGTTGTCAATTTGCTTTGATTTTGTTTTGTCGAATCCCTGTCCTGAAATAGCAACAAATGCTCAGGAAAAGTACAATCTTTATTTCAATCCAAAGATTTGTAAATTGGTCTTTCCCAAAGTAAATACTAACACAAAAAAGGTCTTTAACTTTATTATGTAGAAAACATTAGATTTTTATAGAGTTGAATCAGATTGCAAGTGTGGAGAGCTTTCAATGGTCAACAAAGAGTTCAGAGATTGCTGTTACAGATCTTTGTGCAGCTATGGTTTTCGCTTTCATTTTGGGGAAGCTAAAGCTTCTGCTTTCAGTTACTGGGGTATAAAGGAATGAAAGCTACACTAACTCAACGGTCACTCGAGCAGCCTAGTAGCTCCATTACCTTTGCTTCAAAGAAGAATTCATCATTGGAAATGTTACTAATTCTAATCTTAAATCTCTGCCATTTCTTTGACCTTGGGTGCTTCCCCATTGATTCAGCATGAATTAGATTTTATTGTGATGGAGATAAAATGCACGTTTCCACCCATGCACCTTTTCTGCACATCTCTTTTGGTAAATTGTATAACTGAAATTTTGTGCTGAGATATTAGGTACAAAAAAGAAAATTAATAATTTTATTAAGAGTACATTTAGAATGCATAAACTCTACAAAATCATTAGGAAAAATAGAATATTTACATTGGGAACTTTTATCAGAGAAAGATTGCTAAAGATAAAGAGTGCCTCAGCATTTAATGAAAAGAGCTTTAAACCTTGGGAATACCCAGTGGCTCTAGATTACACTTTGAGAAACACTTTAATAAGCAAAGTAATAAATCCACCAGAGCTTGAGCAGAAATGGCCTATTTCAAAGCTAAGACTTTGATATTTAAAGCTTCATCTTGGAGAATGACATGCAATATAATTTGAAATAAAGGTACAGTGACCTTAAGAGCATTGTAATGTACATTGTTGAGTGAGGTGAATTTGTTAAAAGAATGACTTTGATGAAGTTTTACATGTAGGCAAAATGTGTTTGTGAGGATCCTACACAGTGATCTGATGTTCTGGGGATTTTTCTTCCTTTTTTAATATGATATCTTTAATAATTCTTTGAGAGTTTCATACAAAGAGGTTTGTTCATATTTACCCTCCACTCCTTCCTCTAATTTTTTCCAGGTCCATCCCGTCCCCCCCGCCCTCCCCCCGCCCCCCCCCCCCCCCCCCCCCCCCCCCCCCCCCCCCCCCGCCTTGCAGACTTTGGATCCTCTCTGTAACAGCCCGGAACTCTAAGTTTGCTGCCCTTGTACTCATGGGTATGGGGCTGTCCACTGAAATGTCCTCCGCCTTCCAGGGCCACATCCTTAAAGAAACCTGACTCTCCTCTCACCGGAAGCTACCGGTTGTCAGCCAGTAACTCCTCTTTCACTTTGTAATGTGTAGTCCTCAAAAGACTCTTAAAAGCTAATAAAATCCATCCTCGCACTTAAGAAAATGAGGCAATGTGGACTTGAGCAAAATCTAAATCAGGATAATAGCTTCTAACTATTTAACAGATAATATTTAGCTAACAAAGTCTTATATTCAGAAGGGAGATCAACAGAGGTGATGAGAAAAGACTGACTATAAGCAGAAGGAGAAACAAAATAGGGCATAATACTGATTTTTTTCTGGTTCCAACTTTGTCAGATGGTTTCTCTCGTCATGGTGGCTATGTGAATTCACCACTCTGTGTACTGAAGCAGCAAGAACGTATTAGTTACTTTTCTGTTGCTGTAATAAAATCCCATGACCTAATCAACTTACAGCCAGGAAGCTTTATTTTGGTTTATGGTTTCAGAGTGATAGAAGTCCATCATGGGGCAGAGGACTTGACTTTAGCTACCGTAAGAGAGAACAAATATGAGTTTATTTAGAAAAAGTCTTGCTAATGGATTTTATCCTATTTTTTTATTACTTTTTTTTTGAAAATTTGTCCCACTATTTTCACAAAGTCTTACCATAATAGGTACTTATTTAGAAATATTAGCATGTTAATTTTTCTAATGCTTTTTCCTAAAATCATTTTACTTAGGGTCAGGAAATTTTCTTATATAAACCTTGAGTCATTTTTGTTAACATAATGAAACAATTTCTTTTTATCAGAAGTAAGAAGAATAAATTAAGTGCTCTTTAAGTTAAATAAGGTCAAAACGGTTTTTAAAATGCTATAATTTGTACTTGAAAGACAGTGTATTGACCCATGTTAGGATTTTGGTCAGCTAAACAGTGAAAATTTAGTTTTGTAGATACAGACTAACAACAACAACAACAAAAAAAAAAAGAAAAGAAGATTTGACATGAAACTGACAAGATTATTCAGCCATCATCTCAGGAATCATTAAGTTTAGAAAGGATGACAGGCCCAGGAATTTCCTTCTGCTGCAGCACGGATGGCTACACTTGCTGTGTTCGGTTTCAGTACTTGCCAGTCTCCACAGCTTCCTGAGTTCTCTTCCATTTCATCAGTATCGTCAGCATACAGAAGAATGGTTGGAACAAGTCGTGATGGGTAAAACATCCTAAACGTACCTCTTTTGAATGAGAAAATTTCTGAAGAGACATGGTCTGATTTAAGGAAATATAGCCTCATATAAACATTTGCCAAATATGGTTTCTTGTTTGCAAGCCTGGTATATCTCTACCACATATAGGCAGTAGCAGTAAGGGTCAGTAGTCCTCCTCATGAGGGTCACTGAGTCATCGCTGAAGGTCAATTTATCAACAGAATTCTATCTTTTGGACTAAAAGACCATATATTGTAAATGGTCCCGCTTCTGATATTTTTATTTTAAAAATTATCTGTGTGTGTGTGTGTGTGTGTGTGTAAGTGCATATTTTCCTGCACATATAGGTCATAAGACAACTTGCAGGAGTCAGTAGTCAGTTATCTCCTTTCTTCTACCAAGATACCCTCTATCTCCTGGCAACTGAACTCAGGTCTTCAGGGCTGGTGATAAGTGCCTTTACTTGCTAAGCTGTACCACCAGCCCCTGCTTCTATTCTTATACTAGAATATTTCTAGGGATGTAAAGGAGAAGAGGGGAAAATGAATTCCTTCTAGATGTTTGCTGCAGTCAGTTTTAATTGTCAAGTTGCCTCAATCACAAATCATCTAGGAAGAGAATCTCAGTGACGCATTATCTAAATCAGATGCACCTGTGGGCATGTCTATGTGATTATCTTGGTTGCATTAACTGAAGTAGGGTGATCCTCCAACAATGGGTGGCACTATTCCCCAGACAGGGGATCCTGGCTTATATAGGAAGGGAAAAGTGAGGTGAACAAGAGTACCATACATTAATTCTTTCTTCTCTGATTCTCAAGGCGCCATCTCAAACTGCTACCTCTGTGACTTCTCCACAATGATATCTTTTTGTCAGTGAGCTTCAATGCGGAAGGCTGAGAATTTTTGCTAAAATAAATATTATGATGTGGAGATTATTTAGGATCATAGCTTTCACAGTCCCCATGGCCTCTTGTTCATCTGTGTCTTTCCTAAAGCATTCTTGCCAAGTCCTGCCAATTACTCTTTCGAGTGTGCTGTGCATCCACTGTTTCATCTCCACTTCCGTTACCACATCCTATTCCAGTTTGAATGGCCTGTTACCTGAAAAATCACTAATTGCCATGCCATGGCACATTAGAAGATGATAATGTCTCTATGTATATGCTGTCACATGAATGTCCTTACCACAACTTCTGGTAAAATGTAATCCCCACTGTGAGTTACTATTAGGAACCCAGTAGTGTCCCTGAGAAGCAATTAGGATTAGATTTCAAGTGACCTTGCCCATGGTTTTCAATGAGGTAGTGTAAAACAGACAGGGGCAGTGTATTTCCCATTTCTGTTGAATGTTATCTTCAGAGTATGCACTGCATTAAGTTCTTGATCCTAAGTCACTGTAGTCCTCTACTCCTTATCTATAGGAGGTCAAGCCTGGCCAGCTATTCTGTGACACTATTCCTGGGGCAACATGAGCAAATGTGAGTCCACCCCAGCACCTTGAATGGTTCAGGAAAGCAGGAAGCCTGGATCACACTGGACAACCTGCAGGCAGCTCTACAAAATGAAGTGTCTTTCCAGGTAGCTTAGTTAGTCTGAGCATTTCACTCTTCTTCTTCCAGGTGACTTAGCTGTTCTGAGCCTCTGCTAGGCAGCTTGGCTTGTCAGTACATTTCACACTTCTACAACTAATTTTGAAGATGCTGCAAAGTACTCAGCAAATGTCTTCACTGACCTCCATGCTTTTCCATTTTATTTTATTATTAAGCACTGAAAATAATGAAACAAACAATAATCCTAAATTGTTTCTCATTCAACATCAGATGTCAGATGCTGGACCCTTTGAGGATGGGAAAAATGGAAGTTGTCTTCATACAGAGAATTTGTCAGAGAGGGTCTCTCAGCAGTCCTTAGGGATTATATAATCTTGGGGAGGGCCCTAGTGAATCTGGTCAGTTTTGGAGACTTCCTGAAGCTAGTGAGTTGCTGACTTCAGGAGCTTCCCTGCACGATGGAATGTTTACCTCTCTGTATAACATTTTACCTCCCTTTAGCACATTCTGTTCTTTAAATTCTTTTAAACTGCCTGCATCTTAAGGAGCTTCCCTCCAGGATGGAATGTCTTTATCTTTGAGGACATGTCTGTACAAAATCAGCTGCCAACATTCCCCTCAGTGATTTCACTCTAATATGAATTAAACGTGATTCAATCTGGATATATTTTGTTCTTTCTTGATTGATGAGATTATTATTTATGCCTTATGAATATAGACTTCATATAGCCAGGTAATCTGTTTTGTTCACTACTGTATTACTAGTACCTAATAAATCATAGTCATTAAACAAATATTGATAGAGAAAATTGAATGGGTTTATCACAAACCAATAAGTACTCATAATATTATCTTCACCATTTTTTACCTCTTTCAGTGCTCTCCTTTTGTTTTGATTACAGTTGAAATAGGAAGCATGATCTTCCCATCATAAGAGAAGAATGACCAGAATGTACAGTGCTTCCTTGGTGGGCTGAGGGACGTGGAAAGATGTTTTATCATTTATTCAGTAATTCCTCCTTGAGTAAATTCTCTGTGTGAAGACAACTTCCATTTTTCCCATCCTCAAAGGGTCCAGCATCTGACATCTGATGTTGAATGAGAAACAATTTAGGATTATTGTTTGTTTCATTATTTTCAGTGCTTAATAATAAAATAAAATGGAAAAACATGGAGGTCAGTGAAGACACTTGCTGAGTACTTTGCAGCATCTTCACAATTAGTTGTAGAAGTGTGAAATGTACTGAAGAAATAAAGAGAAGGAGATAGGTAGAGGACAGCTCATGTGAGGATTTAAACCCCCTTTTATAGTAAGTATGATTTTCATGGCCTTGATCTATTTTCGTAGTCATTTAGCATGTTCTTAGTCACCTATCCACATATTACATGCACTGTGGAGTAGCATGAGCTGAGATGGGAGCTAAGGCTGCCGTGGAACTTGTAAGGGAGGACACCAGGAGGACCCCAGGGATACCTGATGGCAGACTGCAAGGACAGTCAGGGAATACTGAAGAAGACACTTTGCAGAGGACTTGACTTTAGCTACCATAAGAAAGAACAAATGTGTGTTTATTTAGGAAAAGAAGAAAATGATTATCAAATTTAAGAAATTAGAATCTAAAAAATACTAAGGAAAAGGGCTTGAGAGTAAGTAAACTATGATTATAAACCAGAAAGATCATAAAATAGAAAGATTCACTTATGTCTTTAAAAAATAACCAGTAGAACTAGAGCCATGGCTCAGCAGTTAAGAGCACTGGCTGCTCCTGCAGAGGACCAGGGTTCAGTTCCTGTCATGCACATGGCAGATAACAACTATCCCAAACTTGAGTTCTAGTGGGTTTGATACCCTTTTCTTCCTTCTGTGGGTTTCCACACATAGGTGCACTTTCATACACCCAGGTAGAACACTAATATGCATAAAGTAAAAATTTATGAATTAAAAGGAAACAATAATAAATACATTCCATTGGGATATAGTGAAGATAAAATACACATTAAAAAAAAAGAAAACAACAACAACTTGAAATGAAGGCTGGAGAGGTGGCTCAGTAATTAAGAGCAAATTCCCAGAACTATGGTGGGAGGCTAACCTGTAATTCTAGTTCCTCTGGCCTCTACAGGAACATGGACATACTACACACAGACACGCATGCATACACAAATCTTAAACAAATATATTTAAAAATAAAATTGGAAATGATTCTTATAACAGCAGATGTGAAAATGGGAGAAAACTCCCAATTCTTTATAAAGCTGATGATGAGAACAGTCAAGAGAACCAAAGAACCTCTCCTAGAGTGACACATGTGTAAACCTTAGTGAAATCTTCACATCACATACCGTGACTGACTAAAATAACAGAGCAATTATTGGAAAAGGTAGAAAAAAAGTCCTTAACTAATGCATTACTGATACCAATTTAAAACTTACAAAGTATTTCATACCAACAAAATCTTCACTACTAAAACAATCAGGAAGATAATAATGATAATTAGTGTGGGGACATATTTCTGCAAATTGTGATGAATAGTAATATGTAAAACAGAAATAAATGGAAGTGATGTTTTTCATTAGAAGCACCAGGAAATTTAAAATAATAGTATGGACAGAAAAAACTTATATTAACAAAATTTGGAAAAACCTGAGCAACAAGCTGTATGGAACCAGTCTGTGAGGAGGACACATTTCTACAGATCCATGTTAGACTTGGTTCTGTGCGGCATTTGCATCACCAAAAATATGTCTGCATAGCAACTGCCTGAAATATAAATGAAGTCTTAATACTGAAGCTCTAACGTTATGCCAGTTGTGCAGAAAACATCGGAATAAGAAGAAAAAGAGCAGACACACATCATAACCATATTTAGTCAAAAAGATCTTAGTTCTTGTTCTTCCTAATTTGAAATTTGGAACTTTATTACCATGAGACTATGGGAATACATTATATTTATAATTAGAAAACATGAAGTGATTGCTGCATAAACAAATATATCAAATTCTGTTTAAAGTTCACTTCCCCCCAGAAACTTTCCTTGATTAATCCCATTGGCAATGATCATGACTCCACAGCACATCCCCACACTTACAGATTCAGTTTGTAGCATATTAATTTGCATGTTTATAAAACAATTTATGAGCATAATTATGGTGTTTCGGCACTTATATAGTATAGTCTCCAACTGAATCATAAGCTTGAGGATATAAGAAAACACAAATGTGTCTCCACTCCCTTTCTAGAATAGCTCATAAGGTACTTTTCACACAGTGACTTGTTAACTTACTGGAAACCTGATAAAGCCTTGGGCTTGTGATGTCTGGGAGCAGGAATGGATAGCAGATGGAATCCAGCTCTGCCTACGGCTCTCCCTGTCGCCCAGTCTTGTGCTGACTTAAAATGTACGTGTACAGAAAGTAAAGATTACCTTTGTCTTTTATATATTTTTGTATCAATCAGACTTATAATAGCTTTTCCCAAAAAGCTTTCCTTGTCAAAATTTGTTGTGCTCCAATTTTCTGGTCATATATACCACAGTTCTCGGTTTGTATTAGAACTTAATTATTTTCTTGTAAAATTTCGATGTCTAGGGGAAAGCAGATGACTGCTTCTAGGAGGAGACATCATCACCATCACCCCTAGCTTGTCTGATCTCTCTCTCTCTTTCTCTCTCTCTCTCACTCACACACACATACACAGATACACCGTACATCACACACACATATAAAACACACACAAACACACATACCATACATCACACACACATGCATATACACTGTACTATATGTGTGCTATATGTGTACTATATGTGAGGCATACAGGAATGCAAAATAGTTGGAAACTCTAGATTCAGCTACTTAGTAATGTAATCTATAGATTGTACCAACAATCACTTTGCCCTGTAAACAGGGGCTGCAAGTGTTCTTGCTGAAGCATCCAAGCTAGTTCGTTTTCTCTATCTGTTTGGACTTGACATTCTGGATCAGAGAAATGAGCGAAAGAAACCAATGTGCCTCTAGCTCATGTGCCCCACACTTACTGATTGGTAAAAAATATTACAATTATTTCTTATTAATGTCAGATGAGAAAATGTGGTATATTTATTGTATTAGTTGGTGGAGAATTTTACTCATTTCAGGAACCTGGTCAGGAATTATGAGGAGTTCCTGAAAATTTAAAAATAAACTAACCAAAATTCAGGAACAAGGAAGGGATGATAAGATAGGTCATTGTGGCTACAATGCTTATTAAATGATATTGGCAGCCAGTTCAGTTCAAGCTTGCACAAAGCAAAGTGTCAACAACACTGCATTTAGCCAGCAAGTGACAAAATAAAGGGCAAATCCTGGAGTAGAGTGATCAGAAGAGAGCAAGGAGAGCAGAGAATAAGGAACTTGGGCGGCCCAGTTTTTTTGTTTGTTTATTTTGCTGTTGTTTGTTTTGTTTGCATTAGAGTATATTGCCATCAGCAAAATCTAGTCAAAATATGTGATTCAATGGCAACATAACTGAAAAATAATCTCTGAGTCTGGGGAAGTGGCGCAATCTGAGTAGTTAAAGCACTTGCCACATTTGAGGACGAGAATTCAGATCCCAGAAACCCATACAAATGCTGCGTGGGTGCGGCAGCTGGACTATGATTCCAGCCTCGGACGGCTGAGAATCCCCAAAACGACTGGGCTGGTAGCACTAGGCTGGTCCTTGAGCTCTGCGTTTGATTGGGAAACCCGGTCTCAGTGAGTAAGATGGAAGAGCAATCGATGATTCCTGGCATCGATTACTGGCCTTCACTTGTGCATACACACACACACACACACGCATGCACACATACACACACGCGCATGCACACGTGCACACGGTAAAAGAAAACTAGTGTTTGCAGCCTTTTGTAATTTCGAATGACTTAATAAGCATTTTAATTTATAAACATACAGAATTTATTGGTCACGTTTCTGAGGGCGGGGAGGGAGATGAATGGCCTGGTAGATACTGTGTCTAGTGACGTGGCTGTTTCTTAGGTCACAGTTTTTCTATAGGCAGCATCTTTTTGGTCCATCTCTATGTGGCAGAAAGAAGAAAAGGGCAAAGGAACAGGCTCTGGACTCTGAACTCTGAACAGAGCTCTGACCTCATTCCAAAGTGCTCCGGCCTCAGGATCTAGCTGCCTCCAAAGAACTTAACTGCTTAACACCAACACACTGGACCTAGATTTCAACATGAGTTTTGAGGGCAATTAACACTCAGAAAACAGCACAGACCAAAGGGTGCCTATCAAAGCATGTTTGATTACACAAATCCTAACAACAGAACGAAAAGGAATGCAAGTGACCAGAGAGAAACATCTTATCTCAGCACCGGGGAAAAACTTGCGGATGGTTTGTGCCCAAATCCATAATGGTTCAGTAAATATGTTTTGTCAAATGAGATAAAATTTCTTTGGATTTTATCAAATTATGCTGTAATTCCAGGACAATGATTAATACTTTAGAGGACTTATGATAAATTAAAGGATTTATTATGTCCTGTTTCTGAGGGCCACATGGCTGCTTTCAATATTTTGACAAGGTTTACAAGTTGAACATAAGGCTTGGCTCCTGATTTTGTTACCAATCTAAACACCAGCAGAAAAAAGTTACCTTCTGCTGTGCGAGGTGAGTGTGGCCATGTGGAATTTATGCGAAAATAAGGAATTTCAGCTCATTTTAGTGAAAACTGTGTTTCTCATTTGTGGAGGGGCTGATGGTGTGGAGAGTGGATAGAAACAGGCTCACCTTTGGGAATTTGCACAACTCAAATAACTCCCCGTAAGTGCTTCTCCGCAGCACGTATGGGGAAGAGACCTAAGTAAACTGGCATTCCAAAGTCACCCATGTATAACCCTGAGCAGCTTATGTTCACAGTATCCATTGCTATCTCCACCCAGCAGACAAGGTTCAGTTTGCTAGAACTGAATTCCATAGGCTGGGTGCCTTAAAGAAAACAAAGCCTCTGCTTTAAGTCTGAGATTAAGGTGTCAGCAAGGTTGAGCTCTTGGTGAGGACCCATCCCAATTTATAAATGTCTGTCTTCCTCCTCCCCCTGCTCCATTAATATGTATTTGACACAGAGAGAGTCTCACTATGTATCCCTGTCTGGCCTGGAAATTACTCTGTAGGCCAGCCTGGCCTTGAATTTGTGGCAACCCCTGATTCGCCTCCCACGTACTAGGATTACTGGCACCCACCATCCCTGACAGACTGTTTTATTTTGTGTCCTCACATTACAGAGAAACAGCCATCTCTCTTGTGTTTCTTTTCACAAACTTCAGTGCCAGACCGCTCTCATCACCTTATTACCTGCTGAAGTCCCATCAGGGAAAACACTCCATGTAGAGCTGGGATTTCTACAGGTGAATGTGGCAGTGATCGGGCACAGCTCTTGGTCCACAAAATCAGCAGTTTCAGTTTAGTTAATCTGGAACTTATTATGCTTTGGGGATAGAGTCTTATGTGAGCTGAGACTTGTTCTCGTTAGTGTGGCCAATGCTGCCTTGGTTTCTCTGTCTTTTCCATCAGTCACAGTGATGTGGGAAGTGTCTTTATTATCACAACCAAGAACTCCATAAGGCATATCTTAGCTGTCTCTTTCATTATATTTTTTATTACAGAAAATACATGTAAAGGATTGCTCCCATTCTAGAAATCGTGACAGTGTCTTTGCCACAAACGTGAAATGCTTGTTCGGAGAAGGTAAAATCGGTACTCTGAGTTACTCACAAAATCACTGAATCTAGGGACAGTCAGTAAGTAGGAACTTGTTACTTGTGATCCGAGAGATGCTTTTTTCAGTCTTTCCTGTCACTTGAAATGTACTGCAACCCCCTTCCTGTCACACATCTGCTTCTCTTTTAGTGAAAAGCACCCAACAGAGTTGCTAGACAAACAAGATGAATAGTTTCCTTCTTCCATTTCTAGAACAATTCTTCGCATATCTTCTCAAAGGTGGACATGCTTGTCCTAAGCTTCCCCAGGTGCCCAGTATTGCTCCAGAACCACGCAGCTCCAGGACGGCAGCAGTCTTCCGGTGTTGGCATTTTCTCATTTTAGCTTTCAGCTCTGAGGCGCTCTGGCTTTGTGACATTTTGTAGCTGTTTGCTTCCTCCGTGGGAATTCTTTGTAAAATCTAGAGAAAAACTTGATGTTTCTCCTTCAAAAAAAAAATGTATTAGATAGCAAATACATCAGATTAGAGGACTCCATAAGATGGGGACACAGAAGTAATTTCAGCTACTGAAAACATTGAAGGGAGGGTGACATCGTGTCAAAGTGGAGGACAAATTTCTATAATTTTGTAACAGTAGTAATGGGTTCCTGAAAAGCAACAGTTAGAAGAAAATATGGGATCTCTGCTTCCTACCAAAATACAAGAGCCTGTACCTGGAGAAAGGAGTGCGCTGTACCTATGCCGTGTGTGAGTGCCCGTATGTGAGGGGAATCCCCAGCTTCCCTGGGCCTCAAAACACCCTACTGTGGCAATTAATAATCAGAACATTTGATTACTGGCAAGAAAAAAAAAAAGTCCACTAGCATGCACTGCCCACTTCTGAAGGGATGCAGGGCCAGAGATGCGGCAGGGTGCAGGGATTCTGCACGCCCAGGTTTGCCCTCTACTGTCTATTCTAGAAAGTAGTTAAAGCAATCCACTTAAGATAGAAGGCAAATCATTTCAACTTTTGACTTAAACATTCTTTAATGGCTTCACATCTCATTCTGAATTAAATCCAGAATCTTTGTAAGGCCTGTGAGTCCCTACAAGATCCCGTCCCTCAGCTACATTTCTGACAGATGCTTGATCTGCTTTCGCTCACTCTGGCTCGGCCAGTGGTCACGTGGCTGTTTAGAAACAAGTGAAGCAGGGCGCCTTGGGAATCTGTTTACTATTTTCTTTCTCTGCCTTGGGCACCCCACACACTTCATGCCCCACACTCTCCTCATCCTAGTCCATAATTTAAGATGGAATATATCATTAGCTACCTAGAAATATTCTTTTAGATCCCCAACACCTTCTCTTAATCCACATATACCTACAGCTCTTACTCCAGATATACCTATAGCTCTTATTGCTATTGTTTGGTAGTTTTCCAGACCTTCACTAATTAAATGAAATAGAATACAGGCATAATTTTATTATGGATATAGGAAAACCAGATAACATGACATTTACCCTGTTAATTTTTAAAAATTTATTGAATTTTTGTGCATTTTACACAATGCTCAACCATATTTAGACCCCCTCCTCATTCTGCACCCCTAGACCGCCCACCAGATTTCATGTAACTTGTCGTTTATGTTAAAGCCTATCGAGTCAAGTTTGTGTCCCCAGCTGTCTCTTGGTGTGAGTCCATTCACTGGAGCCTAGTCAGCCTGTCTAGGTTGACCAACAACTTAAAGAAGACCAACAACTCCCCGTCACCCAGCAGTGATGAGCTGTTAATTTATGAAGGGTACTGAGCAGTTTCCTAAACACATGTACATTGTTGTACAGCAGAAACCTAAATGGTTTTCACCTTGCTGGATTGCCATTCTTCACTCCTGTCCTTCTCCCACTGGGCTAGGACAACTACTATTTGCTTTCTGTTTCTATATGGTTGTTTTTAATATCAACTGGCCACCAAACTTGGAGCTCCATTGGGCCATTTTCTGAATTGCTCTAATTGATGAGGGAAGAGCCACTGTAAAAAGTGGGGGCATCCGTTGGTAGCAGCCCAGATGAAAAAGGACACTGCAGGAGATTATTCGCCTTCCCCTTGTTTGGCCATCTCTGTTGCCTCTGAGTTAATTTATCCAGTTGCTTTTGCTGCTGCTGACATCAGCAGTCAGTTCCTTTGCTGACATCAGAACTAGTTTCCAGGCTTCCATTGTTGACTGAGGACCAGAAGTGATCCATGCCAAGCTGGAACTACTGAGGGACCCAGTCTAGTCAGGTGTTGGCTTCCCTGAATGATGGATTATAAACTGGATATCTGATAGCCCTTTCCTCCCCAGGCATTTCACCACAGCAAAAACAACAACAACAAAACAAACGAGAATAGTTAGTATTCAGTTCTAAAATTTTTAAGTTCTCTATGAGAAAGTTTTTAATTATTAATGAAGGCTGTTGAAGCTCCAATTCATTACTTGAAATGAGGGCTAGAGAATCAGACCGTTTATGTATTTATCTATGTATCTTGCTTACCTCATTTAAATTATATTTTGGTGAAATGAACACAAGTTTGAGATAAAATGTTCTTTTAAGAATTATTTCAGTTACTAAGTGAGGTAAAAATGAAAGAATTTACTCCCCTTTTATGATTCCTAGTAAAATCATGTCTGGGGCAGTTTTACAATGAAACCTAAAAGCATTAGGTGAAAGGTTGATGGAGTGTTTTATTGTGAAGAATCTCCACTGACATTAATTTCTTATCCAAATTTGATTTTTAAACTTAAGAGATTCCACTGTAATTATTTTTTCTCTTATCTTCCTTATCTTATTCATGCAAAAAGTAACTATTGGCTGGTTTTTGTATGCTCAGGGTAAGGACCATGTAAACCTTACTTTTTGAAGGATGATATGTACACTGATAGAGGAAATTTTATCTTAGGTAATTTTGTTCCATCTTTCAATTTCACTTTTGAATGTTTTTCTTCAACTTTTGTTTATCTTCAACTGTTCGTATAAATTGAAATATAACCAGTGTTGGTAGTCAATGAATTACTTGTGTTAACCTGCTTACTGAGAAATATGAAATCATCTTGGCGGTATGTAAGTTGCTCTTTGCTTTAGATCTCCAGTATATAATTTCTTAAAAACCAAAATGTGAACAGTTTGCTTGATTCCCAGACATATACATTGAATACATTTTCAAAATAAGCCAAATACTCTTGGAGCAATTTATACCATGAATTAAACTCCCCAAATGGGAGGTCTCAGAACATAATTCCTAAAGGGGTAAGGGGGAATCACTACTGTAACTTTTCTTTCCCCCCAAAAGGAACATCTGAAACCTAGCAGTGAAGTGTAGGCCTTGATCAGTAAACAGCAAGGAAGACGTGGATTATTGACCTCTAACAAGCACTGTGTAAAACTCCTATGCTCTACTGTTTGTGGAAAATCTGTAAGGAAGATTTTGTGTGTAAATCACACAGATAAGTGCTTGATTAGCTTAGACATATAAATTATTTAACTTCCAAAATAAAATATAAGAGAGTTTGGAGTAAGTCTTTTTGATTTTCATTCCTTCCAATCTATCATTAATTTTATGGACATGATAGTTTATAACTTTAATCACTGCATCTTATGATCAAAAGCTTATGGATATTCTCAGTGCTGTTTTGTTCATATTTATTTCACATTTTCTTCATTTCTGAAATCTTCAATATTTTCTTCATTTCTGAAATGCTTCACTAGCCTGTGGACCCATGACAGTCCACTGAGTCTGTTTAATTTCTTGTCGGCTCTGGACATACAGAGTAATCCTTCCGTCCTTCCACATGTCTCCGTGTAAGATCCCCTGATTTTCTCGAGTGTTTTCCTGGCCAGTGCTGCCCTTCCTTCTCCATCTTGCTATTCCTCATCCTCCAAGGTCCAGTTTAATTTTTTGTCTACTCTCTCTTTCATTGTGTTTCTTTCTTTTTTAATATTTTATTTATTATTTTTCATTTATGTGTATGAGTATATTGCCTGCATGCATGCAAGTGCACCTGTGTAGTGCAATTCCCGAGGAGGTCAGAAGAGGGCATCAACTCCCTTCAAGTGGGGTTAAAGATGGTTGTTAGTTGCCATGTGGATGCAGGGAAATTGAACCCAGGTCCTCTGTAAGAGTAGCCACTGCTCTTAACCACTGAACCATCTCTCCAGCCCTGGTCATTGAGTTTTTCTGAATTTCTTGAGTTCATATAACTTATTCTGCAAAAGGCAACCCTTACATGAATCTGTATTTTGTTGTTACAGTTTTTTTTCTTTTTCTTTTGTTTTGGAATAATATTCAATAGGTGGTTGAAACCAGATCATAAACAGCCTCCTTTGTTTTATCTGAAATTATTAAGTCACATTTATCTTGTTATCTCTAGTTATAGCTATAACTACATGATCTCAAACAGGACTGAAAATCTCCAACATCATTGAACAACTATTTCTCTAGCGTCCCGCATTGGTAACACAAACGATCTATAGTTCCAAAGTCATTTATGCTCTCACTGCATACAGCATGGAATTTGAATCTCGCCTTACTAGGTGTCCACTATCTCAACCAACAGGTAAAGAAGAGTCATTTGTAAGAACTTTTAGACAAGAGCTGAAGTTTTTATGAGGCTTTTAGGATTATTCTTTCATTTTAATTGAAGTAAAATGTCACAAATAAAAAGATAATGGATAAAACAGCATTGTACAATGTTTGATCCTGAGAATCCCTACACTCTAGAAGTGAATTAACTGTGAACTCACTCTCCTTTTCTCCACAGGCCTATTAACCTCTGTTTTCCTTCCTGGTTTAAATTATAAATTATAATTTCAAAATATAATTATAAATTCAAGTCATAAATAGACACATATATACCTTTTCAAAATAAATGTGGCATACTGAGTATGACATATAGTAATCCAGTATTTCATTCAAAGGACACTGAGGGCCAGTAAGATGGCTGTGTTGCTAATGGTGCTTGTTGCCAGGTAGGATGAACTGGGTTCTGTTCCTGGGGCCCGTATGGTGGTACAAGAGAATCAACTCCCACAAGTTAGCTTCTGGCATCTGCATATACCTGTACACAAACACATAAAATAAATAAATGCAATAAAAATAATAAAATACATTGAAAATATCACCATTACTTACAGATGAGTGCAAAGATTATACCTGAATTTAATAAACCATAGCAGGTGAAAATTCAGCGGTCTTCCATTCAGTCAGTTAATTTAGTTAAATAAATTAGTTAATTAATTCTTTTTTAGTCCTGGAGATTCAGTTCAGGGCCTTGCACATGCTGGGCAGATATACCACTGAGCAGCACTTCAGCCCTCTTTTTAATATTTTTATAAATGCCATATACAGTGAGTACCTGTGGATGCTGGTGAGCACATTTATTAGATGATTTCAAGTATTTAACAGTCTTTCATTTCAATACCCATAGAATTTTTCAGTTAATTCAGGGAGGAATTTAATAGCTAATGCAATAAGGTAAATGGGAAAATGGATGATTTACAGTTTTGAAAAGAATGCTACATGTTCATTTTAACCAGTGTATTTGATGATGCACATGGAGATTTTATTTTTAAGGAAATTTTCACTGTGAAATAGATCAATGGAACAAAAACTACTTGACAGTTTCAACATTACGAAAAAATGTAAAGCTGTGCCTCCCGTAAGATCCAGATGACGTCTCAAGCAGAGCCTGTCAGACTTGATGGGAAAGTTCATTCCTGTGTTACTCAGAAACCTCTTCTAGTTATTGAGAGTGAGGAAACCTATCTCTGCCTATCAGCTCATTATTGATCAGTTGGAAACAGAGATATAAGTGAAAAAAGAGAATTCCAACTATTGTTAAAAACTCTAAGTGAAACTCTGAGGAATTTCTGAGACCCTGGCTTTTCTTCAGAAAGGGAGCAGTGGGTATGAAGGCCAAGTGAGTGTGGCAGATCAGCACATACAGACTTGTTGCCCTCTTGAAAGTATAAAATGATAGCATGCAGTATATAAACTAATTTAAATAGAAAATGGCAACATTTTTGAAGTTAGGAAGTATGCAATGACCGATCACTGAATTACCAGAGCAAAGAGGGGAAACTTCCTAGCTGACAATGAGAAAATCTTATTTATCAGGTAATTCACAAATTGGTCATATAAGACCATGTTGGAAGCAGAGATAAAAGGCAGAGTTATACCAGGAAGATTGATTGGGAGAGCATCTACACAGCCCATTTTAACAAGACTATTAATGCCTCTAGGACCCATGCACAGAATAGTAGAGATAGTTTTCCCTAGAGAGGCATCTTAGAACCAGGAACATCAACCTCACTAGTAATACATAACATAGAGATTGAAAACAAGCCGCAGTTGCTGAAGGCTAAGACCTCCCCAGTTCTCATCTCCGTTCTGTCAAAGAAAGTCTATTATTCCTGTACTGCTAAGAAAGGAGGTTAGAAGACTTCACTCTCAAGAAAATGGTAAGTTCAGAGGGATATACCAAGGAGCATGCCATGTGGCCTTTTTTACATGTAGTGAGCCTTAGTAGAAAAATGTGGCTGACATTTATATTATCATGGACTTGTAGTGCCCTGCTCCAGAGAACAAACAGAACAATGAGACACAGACAGCAAGAAACACAGAAAATATAAAGGACTAACTACAATGGAACAGAATCTATACAGGAATAGGAAAATGTAATTTAGCCCCCTCCCCTCCCAGAGATACAACAGAGATAAGTTGTGTTATAAAACGAATATAGATTTTAAGACTTTGTGGCAAAAGCATTTAATTTAATATGAAGTCTGAAAAATAAGTTAACCACATCTCCTTTATATGTGAGGCAAGATAAGAGAAAGTGACTCAGAAGAACTGAGTGAACTAAAGGCCAGTCCATTAGTACCAGCAGTGAGATGCAGATGCTTAAGAAAGGAAGGGCAGGGGATGGCATATGTCAAGGATGTTTTCAAACTGGAAAGAAGGGCCATAAACGTCAGGTCGAGTATACCTGTCAGAGGCCGCACCAGTGAATGAAATTATACCTGTGCTAATAACAAGAAAATTCAGAAAAAGTCAGCACAGTTAGGAAAAGCAAGAGAATTCAAATTTCCCCAGAGAGGGAAAAGAGGCCATAAAGAGACTTTGAAGCAGAGCCTTAAAACCTGAATTAGTTATTTCTTTAAAAAAAATCATTGTGTTTTTGTGGGTTTGTATGATATAGATGAGTGCATGTTTATGGCACGAGCATAGACGTACATAAGCCGTGACGCACTTGAGTAGGTCAGAGGAAAATCATGAGTGTCAGTCCTCGTGATCCTCTGCCCTGTCTAACACAGGGTCTCTTGTTTGTTGCCGCATACACCATGTGTGTTGGTTACCTTTATGTTGTAATGATGAACACCATGGCTGAAAGCAACTTGGGAGGAAAGGGCTGTTTTCAGTTTACAAGTCACAGTTCATTACTGAAGGAAGTCAGGGTAGAATCTCAAGGCAGGAACTGAAGTAGAGACCATGGAGGGACACCGCCTACTGGCTCCTCCTGACTTGCTCAGCTACCTTTCTTAGGCAGCCAGACACACCTGCCTAGGGATGACATTGTTCTTAGTGGATGGGAGCTCTCTAGATAAATCAAAAGGAAATGCCCCATAGACATGCCTACAGGTCAGTTCAATGGAGAAAATTCCTCGTATGAGGTTCCCCATCCCAGGTGTGTCAAGTTGACAACTGATGTTACACTTGATACCAAGGTAGCTGGCCATAGAGCTGGGATTCATCTGTCTCCCTGGTCTCCATCTTGCTGAAAGAGGGCTGGGATTACAGATGTGTTCAGGTTTATCTGGGTTCTAGAGGTTAAACTCAGAATCTCATGTTTGCAAAGCAGTTTATCCATTGAGTCATCTTCCAAAATAATTATTTCTAATGTAGAATATCATTAACATATCAAGCCAAACTTCCAATAAGATGTGAGAAAACATACAAAAACATTTGAACTTGCAGAGTCCAAAACTATATTTCCTAAGCATCCTGCTCCGGGAGAATGTTCCATGAAACGGGATGAACAAGGAAAGAGTGGAGTTTAGGACATCAGGCAGTTAACTCTCTGGATGTGTGCAGGCTACACAGAAGAAATTTAAGTAATCAGAACTGAGCAGAAAATAATTTCATCAAAAAGATAAAACTGATAAAACTTTTAATTCTTCTGAATATATTAAGTCCATAATTAGACAATTGCAATGGAATTTGAAGGTGATCTTTAATATAGCCACCTAAGGTCAAATAAAACATGCTAATATAAGAATATTGTCAATTCAAGTGATGTAACTTTGTAGGAAAGAATGCAGTTATATTTGTTTCCTGTGTCAGCTATGAATAAATTAACCTAACTATCCCTAGGTATAACAGTGTTGGCCCCATTTAGGTTTAACTATACAGGAAGACCAGAAAGAGGGCTCAATCTGCACACACCAAAGACATTATTAGAAAAAAATATGATAATGAACAATAAGGTTTCTTTTCTTTCTTTAATGTTTTTGTGATGCTTGGTAACTAATAGGCTAATGTTTAACATACAGAAATAAAATCCAAAGAGATTCCAAACTAATTAAAAGTAAATCAGCTGAAGAGGGTTCAAATGAGTTTGGGATGGTGACATTTTACCTAACATGACTTAAAGATCTAAATGATTCCTGGATCTCTGTTCATGTAGGATGGCTAATCTTAGCTGTCAACTTGATACACCTGGGAAGAAGGAACTTCCAGTGAGAAATTTCCTGCATCAGATTGTGTTGTAGAATTGTCTGTGGGGAATTTTCTTAGTTGCTAATTGTAGGAGAAGGTCCCAGGCCACTGTGGGCAGTGCCAGGCCTGGGCAGGCAGGCCTGGGACACATAAAAATGGTAGCTGAATGTGAGCCTGGAAACAAGTCTGTTAACAGCTTTGCTTTATGGTCTCTGCTTTAGCACCTGCCTTCGGGTTCCTGCCTTGAGCTCTTGCCCTGACTTGCCACGGTGATGGACTGTTACCTAGAAGCAGAAGATAAAATAAACCCTTTCCTTCCCCATTTCTTTTGATCAGTATTTAATCAAAGCCACAGAAAGCAAAGTAGGGCACCATGTAGGTGACTTAAAAATAAAATAACAAGGGAAGGTATTCCTAGGTTTCAGTCATAATAAGTAAAATTCATAGAGGATGTGTGGCTTACTGCATTGTATAGGAGTTACCAGCAGGCACTTTGAAGTGTTGTTGATCTGACTATTGAGTATAAAAAAGATTATTTACAAAAAGTTTTACAGTTTAAATCTAAAATCTTGTACTTTTGTTTGTATATCTAATACATTTAAAAAACTTTTAAGGGGGACTTTGATTAATGGTTGCCTCCAGTTACAACTTAGTTAATTAAACTCCCTTAAAGATTTTGAACTGCATTTATAATTTAATATATTCAATTGGCTTGTGAACATTTTAATTATCTAACAAACAAAATATTCCAGAGCACTAAAGCAATCCTTCTAAAGCCAATAAAATAAAACTTATAAAATCTTGATTCTGCAGTCTCCTTAAATGTTAAATCACTGTTGGCTACTTAGTAAAACCTTTTAATTTTCAATCAAAAAACATGATGCCTGAAATACTGATTTGTGCATTAAAAATGGAAATTGAAATGTTAATATATAAATACTTATGTGTTGTCAATAAGCACATATTACATGTAATATCTCTGAAATGTAAATATTGTGCTTTGATAAAGTTCATGTCTTGTCTGTTTTTCCAAAGTCTTCCCAGTTAAGAAAACAAGATGCCATAAACATTATGTTCACTACACAGACACACACACACACACTCTCTCTCTCTCTAAATAAGTGAATAATAAATGAATAAATATTTTGCTTTTTTAAATAATCAAGGCCATTGGCTCAAATGAAATGTGACTGTTTTCTGGGGTTCTTTGTTACTACAGATTTTGATTGGAAAATGAGATTTCGAACTGTGAGTATAGTATTTTTTCTGTTAATATAATGCTTAGCTTGAGTTCTTAGAAGTAAGCTAACAGATTATGCCTTCATGAACTCTAAATAAGTTAGGAATAAACCCATGTTCTCTGTACCATAGACTGATTTTAATATATAACCTCCCTATTTGGATGGGATTAAAGTATCTATCAGTCTCAGCAGTCTATTTTATGTTCTTTCTAATGGAAAGGTCTAACTTTTCCAAATATTTAGAGAGTGTACACAGTGATTCTTCATCTCCAGTTTCAACTCACTATCTGGTCACAATTTCCCAGACAGAATACTGACTATGGCCAGAGAGTTCTCTTCTTTTAAAAGAGATATGCTATCAGATTAGTGAGAATTAAAGAATTTTGTAGTTCAAATTCATCTTATTGGTGTAATTCACTCTGCTGATGGTCTCTTTCATTGTTTTAACAAGAAGCTCAAATGAAAATGAACTGCATCTGTAAATAATAAAATGCCCTGTTCTCTGACCTGTGTCTCTTATGCTTCTGATCAACAATGAAGAACAACAAGGACAATATGACATGAAAACATAGATAAGAATACATATACTATCAGTTGTCTTTGAGTGACAATGTCAGTAGCATTTGAAAAACACTCCTCTTTAAATCTAAACATTTTATCCCACAGTAGGACTCCAGAAACAGATAACAGGGTAATAATGCAGGTATACGGTAGATGCAGTATATGAAAAGTGAGCCTTTCAAAAGATAAACAAGAAAATAAGTCTCTTTATTGCCAGAGATATACCCCACTAGAAATAGCAAAAGGAAGAATAGAATTTTTTAGTGAAAGAAATGAAATATAAGCAAGAAAATTCAAGCAAAGCAAAGTAAAAGAAGAATAATGAGGATAGAATAATATTTAGAGTTTTTTGAAAACAGGCAGACTTGGCTTACCTATGTGGTTATATGTAGTCCAATCTACTTCAATTTTATTTTTATGTATTGAGGGTTAGTTAAGCAACATTTTGTTTGTCATATTCGCAAGTATATTCTCCCAAACTCATACCCTTACTTCCCATATTTTTAGATTATAATTTGTTTTTATTATTATATAATTTTATAAAATATATGTGTTATGCATTAAATTTAAAAATCATTAATGAATTAATTTTAGAATAATGGTGTTTCAAAAAATTGACACAAGAACTAATGATCTGACAACAGAATTATAGGGTACAAAAAGTAACCCAAGAACTGGTTCTTTCAAAAGTTAAAAAAATATTTATAATACTAAAATGACCTAGTACATTCCTAAAGTAGATGCAGAAGAATAATGTGTCTTAAATAACTGGAAATGGAATAGTACAGACAATGAAGAAATTACATAATTATAAAAGATATTTAATTTCACATAAATATATTGTAAACCCTGGATGATACAATTTTCTGGGGGAACATATAAATGATCACAGTGACAAAAAGGGGGGGTGGTCTAGACACTCATATAACCTGCTATCTTAGTAAGACATGTTCTGACTAAAGTGTTACAAAAGCATTAACATGTTCCTATTACACCGAGAATTCCGTAGAAACGAGCATTTTCAGGTGGAAATGCATCAGGGCAAGAGCTCATAACCTAACTTGATTATAGTTTTCTGCTTCCTAAAAACTGTTTTGTTTTGATTTTTTTGTTTTTGTTGTGGTATATTGACAGGGTTTCCCTAGTCCTAGCTCACCTGGAAGTCAGGATATGGACCAGGCTGGCCTTGATCTCACAGAGATCACGTTCCTCTAACCTCCCAAGTGATGGGATCAAAGGTGTGCACCAAGAAGCTGCCATTCTGCTTTTCATTCCAGTTATGACAAGGTAATTTCCATCAAGTTATGTCACATGGAAAGACAGAGAGTGGGATGAAGTTATTTAAGAACAAATAGATATTTAAAGCAATCAAATAATGATAGCTTGAGAATCCAAGTTCCCAGAGAGAAGAGAACGGCTCTGGACTGGTTGTAACATTCTCTACAATGCTTATTTTCTATGCATTTGTGAGCCATGGTCAGGAAGAACGTGGCGGCTCAGAGACTGCAGGAGCTGATAGGGTTATTTCCCTCTTCTTTTGCCTACCGAACTTTGCTCACATAGTTTTCCTTTATTGCAGTGTTTTTAAATCACTAGTTCTTTTCTCTCTCCCATTACTTTTCTGTCTTCTTCTTGTTTTCCTTTTTAACTAAGATTCCCTTTCTTCTCTTCCAATGCCCCCCTCCTTTATTTCTTTCAATTATTATTTCTCCTTTTGCCCATATTAATTTTTAACTGGCAGGGGCTGAAGCCGATGTCCCTCGTGGGGAGCACTCACCTTCTTCAGCGCGTCCTGGAGTGTCCCTTGTTCAATCGCCATTGTTGGTCTCTATCCACTCACGTTGGGCGCCATTTGTGGGTGCATCTCCATCTCCAGCACGGCTGTTGTGCTCCAGCCATGCCAGAGAATGGAGGACAATCGAACGGGGACGTCAGGTGGCTCAGAGTCCGGCGGGAGGACTTCCCTACCGGGAGATACGTCGGTGGGTAGTTCCGTTATTAGAGCCAATGCCGGGGCTTATATAGGGAAGCCTCTCTGACCGTTACAGAAGGTGGGAAAGGTGGGGTGTTGGGGTAAAGGCCGGAAGATTGTGGAAGTTCAGGAACGAGGAAACGAAACCCAAAAACCTGGTTCTGGTCTGGGGTGGGGGAAAGGAAGATTCATATCTACAGTAGCTTCCTGGGGCCAGGTTATCACACAGGCAGAACAGGTCAGATACCTTTAGGGTATCAGGAGTTGCTTGCCTTGCTCAGTAACCAGATCCCCACAGTACAGATTACTTTATTTTTGAAATTTAAGTAAATTTAAATTGTATTGATACATCTCATCTGGTTTGGTTCTCTATTTTTGTTCCTACATCTACTGATTTACTTCCCTACGAGTAGTTCTAGGAAATGAATCCTCAAATGTAGACTGCTCAACAAGAAGGCTCCCAAATAAAATTGCAAGAGATATTCATCCAATACAGGGCAAGTCTTAACACATACATACAAGAAATATGAAAACAGACAATACTTCAAAAGATCACAAATTCTCAATTACTGAATCCAACGATACTGAAATGGACAAAATGCCCCACGAATAATGTAAAATGTACTGGTAAAAACGTTTAGCGAGTGAGTGGGGACGTCAGTAAAGTACTTGCAGCACCAAGACCTATTGTTATGGCGGCACCAAGACCCCGGGGAAGGACCTATGCAGACTACAAACCAAATCATTACACATACAAAGATATAATTTCTGTACCTTAACAGATCTTGGTGGAATAAAATTAGCATTAAAACGAGAGAAGCTTCAGAAACTACACACAAATGTATGAATATTGAACAATCCAATCTGGAAATACTAGTGAATCCTGAAAGAACTTGAGGAAATTTAAAAAATTCCCCCAATTGAATGAAAATATAAGAAAAAGCTATCAAAAAATTGTACTTGCAAAGGCCTTTCTGGGAGTCAAATTTTCATTAAAAATTTAAAGAGCTAGAAAATAGATAATGTTGCACCTCATGATCTTAGAAAACAAGAATAAGCCAAGCTCAAAAGCAGTCAGGAGAAATAATAAAGATTAAACAGAAATGAATAGAATGGAGTGTAAAGAAGAATGCATAGAATCATTGCCCCAGATAATAGGTTCTTTGAAAAAATTAAGATCAGCGAAGTCTCAACCAAACTGTTAGAAAATAGAAAGAAGAAAAAAAGAGACAAAGAAACATGCCTCAACAGAACAAGCAGGTTTATAAAGAAAAATAAACCTGGGAGAGTGCCCTCCCATCCCATCTCCTCCCCTGACCTCCAGATGGAGAACCAAAGGAGAAGCAGCCTCTCCTCCGACAGGCTGAGTCTTTTTTTTTCCTCCAGGAATGGGGAAAGCACTCATAGCGCAGGTGGTGTCATATAGGGGAGGGCGATTGCAGTGTGGGCTATAGTCACAGGAGACACTGGGTTCCAGGAAAGTGGCCAGAGAGTGTCAGCAATGTGAAGACCATTCAAGACCTAGTATTTCTCCTTCATTCCTGATTCTAAAGGAATGTAAATGGGTGTAGGGACATAGTCATCGTGTCTGACTGCTTCCTGCTCACCAAGGGAAAGAGAAGGTAACTGGCTTTTATAACCCTTAGGAGTGAGAAATAGGGCTGTGTTCCAGGAAATGGCTGCCAGGGAAGGAGGGGCAAGAGTTGCAGAGAGGTATTTGTCCTTGTGAGGAGTCCTGGGCTACGGCGACTGTGATGGATGTTCAAGGGCAGGTTTGAGGAGAAAGCTGCCATGGCTGTGCCTGTGCCTTAGTGTTAGTCCAGAGCATTGAACTGGGACATTTTACCAAAGAACACAGGGCGAGTTTTTATAGATGACATGTATAAGTTAGCTTCAGTTTATGTCCAAATGTTTAGAGATGCTGGAGTACAGAGCCAGTTTGTGGCCACTGATTCAGCACACACCCAAGAAGAGATTCAATTAGGCTCAGAAGTAAAAAGAAAGGAAGCTGAGGTAATCATGAGAAGCAGCATAGGTAGGGGTTGGAAGCCATGCTGGAGATGGACAGCAGACTGAGCAGAGGCTGCAGGGACCATGGTCCCCAGGGTGTGGGGAGGAGCCCCAGAGCACAAAATTAGACATAAGGAGAAGAAGGAGATTTGGTGTGAGTCAAGTTTTAAAAGGTTCCCTGAACCAGATTTCCTCTACTTGTGAAAAGAGGTCATCAGTGTAAAGAAGGGACCTTGGGAAGGGATGCCAGGTGATGAGCCTATGGGGAATGAAGAGAGTTACCCCTAGTCTATGTAGATGATCGTGTCTCAGAAGGGGAGAGTGGGAGGAGAGAAAAATGAGTGGACATCAGTCACAGAGTCGAAAGTGCAGAAAACTGGGGGGAGCTGGCTGGTGTCTCCAACCCAGTCATTGCATCTAGATATGCAGAAAAGGGCGTGCAAATTCAGGTAAGAGATATCGACTAGTAATCAAAATGGCCAGACATTGTCCCAATAATTCACTTGCCATTTTGAGTAGGGACTGAAAAAGCCAGGCTTCCTCATTCCAGTAGATGTAAGAGAAAAGGCACTTGTGGAGTGAAGAGGACTGAACCAATTGGAGAGGGCATCTTTCCTGAATATAGTCCACCCTCCAATGTCCCTACTGACCATAAAAGAGGCAAGGCTTGATGGCAGACTAAGGATTCCAGCATGCTTTTGCCCAGTGCCCACCCCTACTGCAAAAGAAACAAGAACCAGGTGAGATTTGGGGTCTTGTCAAGTTAATTTTATCCCAGCTTGCCTGAGGTTGCATAGTGAAGGCTAACAGTTGACATTTAACTGTGATGTGTCTCTCTTTTTCCGTCTTTATTTCATCTTCTTGATTGCTAAAGACCTTGAAAACTAGGTTTAGGACATCTTGTTGTGGGGGTTGGGAGCTGATTCCAGTTTTTAAAGTTTTTTCTGGATTTGGGTGTCTGGCTAATAAACTTAATGTGACTGAATAATTGTCCCTCTAGGAGGTTGGGATCCAATCTAGTAAATTTAGTAACAGCTTCTCAGGCTGGGTATCTCTACAGCTTAGCTGTGGAGTGGGTAGAGGACCAGCCTCAATTAGCAAAATTTCAGATCATTGACATTACAGAGAATAATAAGGAAATTATGAATTTCTAGTATAAGTCAAGCAAAGTTAATGAGACATGTCAACAAGAAGCTCTCAGAGAACCTTCTCTTGCCTGTTCAGGGCACAAAGACCTAAGAGAAGGAAAATATGAGTTTTAAAATATTTGCAGTTGTCTAATGAAACCGTTCCTTCAGCCATACTTTCCTAAATTTGTTCACCACCACCAATTGGTGTTTAGACCATTGCTACCATAGGTACTTGGATTTGTAATTTTAAAATATGCAGTGAAACATTATGAAAAGGTTCAAGACCCAATAAATAATTTTCACCTTTGTCAATCAAGTCAATTCATTATATGGAACATGTGTAACACAGAACTAAGAAGCCTTATAATGACATTGTAGTCTATTTAACCATCTCAAATCCTATACTTGCTCCCTGTTCAGAAAATACAGTCTTTTAATTGTTGATTCCCTCTCAGAATTTCATGACCAATCTAAATTTGGGTGGTCCAACTTTCAGTAAAATTGTTTTGGAATTGTTGGACAAAACAAGCTTTTTGAATGGTTTTATGTACAAACACGGCAGACATGGCTTCTGTAGGATTCTAGCTACCCAAACAATTCCTGCAATAATTAAAAATATAAAACTTTTGCAGTGATGTTTAAGTTTTGAATAACCTCTTGCAGGAGTACTGAAATAAGCACTTACTGTCAAGTCTGATCCACCTCCACAGTCAATCATATAGCAATGGGTCTTTTAGGATAAAGAGTTTTGTATCATACCTTTTCCAATGAGAGCAATTAATATATTTATAATTTGTGCCAGTGAAATCATATAATAATTTTGTTTTGTTGTGGATAATGAAAACATTACCAGATAACATAAGAGTTTAACATGCATGCTTTTAACTAAAATTTCTACATAAGAGTAATATTTAGGTAAATATTTTTTCTTCATATTGAAAATCTCCATTTCAGATGTGAACATTTTTAGATTTCACTAATCTTAGCTTCCAGATAGAATCTTTTATTAGACCAAAGTCCATGCATGCTGTTGAAAGACTGAGCTCTCTTTAGCTCATGTCTGATATGTATGATTATATTGAGTATTGGGGAGTATTCTATTGAGTATTTTCCCACATGAAAATTCTACTTTCACTATTTACTTGCCATTTTCCCTCTCACATGACCAGGAAAGGGATTTGGAAGACTCTTTGAGATGAATAGACTTGCATCTTAAGTGGGAGGGCCAATCCCATTTCCAGAGCCAGCTTCTCAGTGAGCTCAAGCAACACATAACAGTTTACTAACAGGAGTCTGCCAAGAGGAGTAAGAACAACCCTTACAAGGGAAAGGATCAGTGCAGAGAAGAAGGAAAGCTTGGAGATAGGGAACCTCAGACCATCTGCTGTTCCATTGTATGGAAATTTCAGCTGTGATAGAACATTTGGATCAAATGTGCCCAGTTCAGAGCACTGGTTGTTGTCATTTAATTTGCATAGTGGCCAGAGAAAGGTTGATAGGCAGTAAAAATTGTTTCATTTTAAGTCAGACTGGAATCCTAAGACTGAGAGGCTATAGAAGAGACAAGTCAAGAGACTCTTTCCAGTGACCTTGGGAATTTGTGAACCCATGATGAAGGGAAAGACTGCTTCCATAAGATGCCATAGGATGGGATTTGGGTCAATGTCCTCTGAGTTAAAAGCCCCGCCTCAAGAGGAGACCTCAGGTCATCCATAATGCCATTCCCCAAAGTGGGACCCTGAGTGATCTATCTAAAATCCTGGGTACAAAAGGTGTAGATAGTGTATCTTCAGTGCACTGTTGATGTGGACAGTGAGGGCTCTTACATTACAATTTGGTTTTAGGATAAAATGACTGGTGTTGGATGTGTTGGACTGGTATAGCAGTAATGGTCCTTGCTCTGAAATTTGGAAAGACAGAAAGGCAGAGAGGCAGGGTTAACACTAGGAGAAACAGGAGGGGGTTTGATGGCAGGTTTCCTGGGCCAGTCAGTAAGAACCTCCACATAAAATCCTGCCTCTCCTGTGGAGGAGCAAGGCTGTCAGAGCCACCCCTTGTAGGAGACGCAGACCCTGAGTCACTTCCTGACCCCTGAGCACTGGTTTGGCCAAAGTAGGACTGAGACACATTCCAAACCCTAAATGCCAGAAACAGAAATGGAGAGAGAGAGAGAGAGAGAGAGAGAGAGAGAGAGAGAGAGAGAGAGAGAGAGAGAATATATATCAGCTAGGGACTGGTCCTGCTGAGAGCTCTCCCCTCAGTTTCAGCTCCAAATGTTAGAAAATAGGATACAGGAAAAGAGATGAAGAAACTGAGCTCAACAGAATAAGCAGGTTTATTAAGGCATAGAATAAATCTCAGTGAACCTGAGGGGGAAACAACCCCCTCTCCCATAGCGCAGGAACCAGAGGATGAGCAGCCTCTCTTACAAACTCAGGTTTTTATATTTTTCTCCCTTTGGAGAGGGGTAAGGGGCTCATGGTTGAGATTGTGTCATATGGATCATATCAGGTAGCACAGTTGCAGGGTGAGCTATGTAGTCACTCAAGACTCTGGATTCCAGAGGGTAGAAGCCATGCAAAGAACATTAAGAATTTAATATTTCTGCATCACTAGCTAAAAGCAAGAGAGATGAGCCAAATTAATAAAATCAGATGAAAAAAAAGTGAAGTTACAACTGATGCCAATAAAATCCAGAGAATAACACTTAGAGAACTTACACTCTGAATAGTTGGAAAATTTAGAAAAGGAACAAATTTCAAGGCGTGGGTTACCAAAATCAGAGCAAGAGGCTCTAAACAATTCAGGGGCTGGGGGTTTCTCAGTCTGTAAAGTGCTTACCTTGCAAGCACAAGAACACGAGCTTGAGCTCCAGAACCCATGAACAAATGCTTGGCATGGTGGCTGCACTTGTAATCCCAGCACTGGGGAAACAAAGACAAGAGGATCCCTTGGGCTCCCTCGCAATCCAGTCTCGCATAAATGGTGAGCTCCAGGGCAACAGGAAACACCAACTCCAAAGAAGAAGATAGTGTACCTGAGGTTCAGACCTGATGCTGTCATCATCTGGCTTCCACATGTGTTCATGTGGACCTGCACCAGAATATTCACCTGCGCACATATGAGTACACATGCACACACACAGAGTTTTTAAAAGAGGATATAAGCAACTTAAACATATTTATAATGAGCAATGTGCATAAAGTAGTAAGAAAGAGTTTTCCAGAAAAGGAAAGCCTAAGACAATGGGGATCCACTACTGATTCCGACCAGACCTGTGAGAATTTGTGTTCCACAGAATGTTCAACCTGGTTAAACACATGCAAATCAAAGTGTATACAGCATATAAATAGATTCAGGGACAGAAATTTCATGAACTTCTGAATAAATGAGAAAAAGTATCTGGCAAAGATTAAACATCCTTTCATGATGAAAGTCCTGATAAAACTAGGGCTACAAGAAACATAGCTCAGAACAATAAAGATTTTATCACAAACCTACAGACAACATTATTTGAAATGGGGGAAAAGTCTGTAACCATTTCTTTTAAAATCAAGAATGAAACAGGAGCAGCCCCCCTCACCCCGTTTGCTTTTATTCGAGGTGATTCTTGAAGAGTGAAGAGACAGTTTGCAGAACAAGAGAAGATTATTGCCACTATGTGTCTGGGAGAGAATGATATTAAGGATATAAAAAGAATCCTCAAAATTAAATGTCTCCAAATCATCCAGTCAACAAACAGACAATAAATTCAACAGAGAATTCTTAAAAGAAGACCTACTCTGCTTCATGTAGATGCACACACCTTGAATTCCAGCAGAGGCAGGTGAATCTCTGTGAGATCAATGCCAGACTGGATTACATAGTGAGTTTCAGGCCAGCTGGGACTACAGAGAGCCTCTTTCACAAAGAAGAAAAAAGGAAAAAAAGAAAGAAAGAAAAGAAGGAAGATAGAGGAGGCAAAAGAAAGAAAGGAAGAAATGCAAATAGTCAATGAATACATGAAAAAAATGCTAAACATACTTAGCCTTGATGGAAATGCATATTCAAACTACACTGACATCTCATATTCTTCCATAAGAATGGCTGTCATTAAGAACAAAGCAAGGATATTGAACAGCAATAGAACGACAGCAAGTCTTCTGTCCTGCTGGTTGAATCTTAAAGTGCTCTAGTCACTTTGGAACTCAGCTCTACCACTCCTGATATTTACCTAAAGGACTCTAAGTCAGCGGGACACAGGGTCACTTGCACAGCCATGTTTTTTACTGCACTAAACAAGAGTCAAGTTATGGTATCTGCTCAGAGGTACATCAACAGATAAAATAAAGAAAATGTCATATGTATGCATAGTGTAATTGGACTAATCCACAACATAATGAAATCATGACATTTAAAGGAAAATACAAGGAATTAGTGATTCTGGTAAATAAAATAAACCAAACTCAGAGAAAGAAATGCCCATTTTCTCACATACTTGGACTTTAGTTTTAAATATATGCGTGACATAAAAGTGAAAATGAAGCTATTTGGATGGAGGAAGGGCCGACGAGAAAAAGGAATTAGAATGGTGAAGGCAGTATAGTGTGAACTTGAGGTAGTTACAATAAAATCTACAAAAATGTCATTATGAAGCCCATTCTTATTATTGTAGTCTAAGTAAAATGATGAAAAGGACAATTTCTGAGATACATAACATCCAAATAAAAGACAGAATGAAGTAATGTTGTCTGTATTAATACCATGGACAAAACTGTGTTTCCCAACATGATGGTATATAGAGAGATACCTCTGGGATTTCACCAAGTTAATATAAATAAGGTTTCTCTAAATGAACAGAAGTGAATATATATATATATATATATATTTGAATATTCAATTGAATATATATAATTGAATATTTATATTTGCCTGCAGGATAGACTTAAAGTAGCCTACCAATAGTAGCACCATACTGGAGAGGCTGAGAATCCAGTAGTTTCTCAGTTCATGAGGCTGGATATGTTAGTAGACCCAACCTGGCACCGAAGGCCTGGAGGATTCCAGGAGATCTACTAATCTACAATCTATGTTGGACTCCAAAGAAATGAGTTCATTCTACCAATGAAGGAGTGCCAAAACAACAAGATAAATTTATCAATGAGAAAGAAAGCAAGCAGGCAATAAAGGAAAGCTCCCTTCTGACATCACCTTTCATATGGGTTGCCAAATCAATATAATGCCCATATCTTTGGGTGGTCCCTCTGGCTTCAAATAACTCATCAAGATAATCTCTCTTATTTCAGTTCATTTGAGAGTCACTGAGGGTGACAACCAAGATTGACAGGTAATACATTATAGACCTAGATCTTGGGATTTCTGGCTCTAAAACTATGGGCAAATATATTTTTTCTTTCTTTTAATTAGCTATAATCTGATATTTATGATGGCAGGATGAGCTGAAAAAGACAATCGGATCTTCATAGTCCACCAAAACCCAGACAGAGTTGAGGAAATCTCTCCAAAGGCATTTTAAAACTTAAGAATGATAAGGAATTATGAATATAAACTCAAAATATATCTAGAGGCAATCCATGAACTATACTCTCAGCATAGTATTAGAGATATATTTGAAATGTCTGGTAACATATCATTGCTACTGTTTGTAGAATTCTCAGTGTTTTAAGAGGTAACAGTTCTGGTAATATTGATTAAGGTATGTATCAATCTTTTAAGATAATGTCTAGCAACAGCAGCGAGCTTGTCATGACCAGATCACCATTTTTGGCAGGATTGGGAAAATACTGTGTGAAGAGGTCTGTGGCTTTGGCTAAACCAGGGCGCTCAACAGGAACAGACCTCAGTCTCTAGTAGAAACAAGGAATTTAGTGTGTCCACGTCTTTGGCTCCAGCGGCCCACGCAGCACCCTGCAATTTGGCCCCTGTCATCTATAGGACCACAAAGTACTTCCACAGCAGATCTTTGCTCCAGCAGGCCCAAGGAACATATAGGGACTTGACCCTAACCTCTAGTGGGAACTGTGAGCACCATGGAACTGGCCTCCAGCCCTGGTGGGCTCTAGTTTGTCCAGAGGTCATATGAGAGACTGCAGGTTGCCTCAAGTGGTCTCTTCAGGGCAGTGTGGGTATGGGGTTTGACTTCTGGGGTTCCATTGGCCACTGCAAGACTGGCAGTCTATATGACTCTAGTGCCAGCAGTTGATTTAGGTCTATTGTGCTAAGCTCAGCCCCTGGTTAATACATGGACTTTAGTGGGTCTAACATTTGGTGTCCTGCCCCCACTGAGTTCACAGAGTAGAGGAAGTCACTGGTTTCCTTCCTTTATGTGTGACCCCACCCAGAGTCCCTTTGTCACATAGCCAAAATGGAATCACTGCAAGGAATCCATTTGACCTTCAAAGTTCCCCCAGTTCCCATGGTTAAGGTTCATGACTATATCTCTGTAGGAAGGCTCACAGATAACAAAGCATGCAAATGATCTGGAAGGTCAAAACTGAAAGAAAACCACTCCAACAGAGGTGTTGTGCAAAATACAACAAAGAAACATGAAAACCACCATCTATGACCATTCCCTCTAATGAGATCCCAAACTACAGAGATAGCTGAAAGATCTGAGAAATAATTCAGTTTTACTTTTCTAAATAAGTAATATCACATAGAAGAATCAGATTCATGAGTAAAGGAAATTCATCCAAGAGCTTGACAAGTCGTCTCCCAAGTGAAGGGAACAGTCAGTGGAAGTAAAAATAAAAAATGTGGAGGGAAAAATCATCAAGGAGACTGAAACAGTGAAAAGGAATGAAACAGAAATACTTGACTGAAGGAAATGGTCAATCAAATGAAAACCACAACAGATATCATCATTAACAGATAAGAATGTGAGGAAGAATGAATTTCATGGAAAGAGGACAAAGTTGAGAAAGTAATTGGTTAAGAATGTGTCAAAGAGCTTCACTGAAACCCCAAACCTTGAGACTCATAGATTAAAAAAAAAAAAAAGAACAGAGACTAATCTTTAGGACATTAAGGCAGGGGAGAATTTTATGAGCAAAACATCAATAGCACAGGAACTAGCCCCAAGTATCAATAGATAGAACTGTATGAAATGGGCTCACAAATTGAATAGATGGCTTTTATAAAGGCAATAAAAATGAACAGTAAATATTTTTAAAGTATTCATTATCCCTAATAATCAGAGAAATGCAAGTTAAACTACTTTGAGACACCACTGTACAACCTTCAGAATGGCTATCAAGAGGAAATCTCACGATAAATGTTGGAGATGATGTGGAGAATGAGATACTCCTGTTGACTACAAAATAGTAGAGCCATTATGGAAATCAGTTTGGAGGTTCCTCAAAAAATTCAAAATAGAGCCACCATATGACCCTTGGGCGCATACCCAGAAGACCCCATACCTTACTACAAAGAAAATTTCACCACATGTTTATTGCTTCCCTATTCATCCCAGAAAGGAGATGGAACCAACCTAGTTAACCATCATGTCCAACATGAATAGATACTGAAAGTGAGATACGTCTATAAAATGATATATTATTATGAAGAAAAATGAAGTCAGTACCTTCTCAGGTGAATTTGTAGGCCCAGAATGTATAATATTAAGTAAGGTCACTGAAGCTCATAAAGAAAAAGACACATATTCTTCCTCATAAGTGGATTCTGATGTATACCTAGTCTGTAATGTATACATGTTTATATGTAATATGATTCAGCTGTACCATGATAGTTAAAAGTAAGAATGATAAGGGGAAAAATTTAAAAAGCATACTATAGTGTTCATATATATATAATACATTTCATGTGAGTTCTTTGAATTTTGTCTTAAGATGTAACACAATTTGGGGGCTGGAGAGATGCCTCAGTATGGCTCAGTGGTTAAGGGCATTGGATGCTCTTTCAGAGGACTTGGGTTCAGTTCCCAGCACCCACATGGTAGATAACAACCATCCTTAATTCCAGCTCTGACACCCTCTTCTGACCTCTGCAGACACTGCACACATAGTTGCACTTAGGGAAAACACTCATAAATGTAAGAAATAAATAAATAAAATGTTTAAAGTAACACATTTTAATGAAAAACAATTCCTTATCATGGGCAATGTCTGTTTGTGATTGTAGGGGAGACTGCTATCTTATAGTGAAACTGGAATTTTAAATAAAGATTTTTACCATTCTTTGAATACTTCTGCATGCTGTAGTTTGGGTTTTTTGTTAATACAAGCAATCTTTTTAGAAGATAATGTAGGGCTGAAGAAATGACTCAGTGGTTAAGAGCACTAGCTGCTCTTTCAGAGGACTCAGGCTTGATTCCCAGCATGTACATGGCAACTATGTGCCATCCATACCTCCAGTTCCAGGGGATCTGATGCTCTCTTCTGACCTCTGAGGGCATTGCATAACATGGGTGCACTTACATACATGCAAGCAATGCACTCATACACATAAAATAAGAATAATGAATTTAAAAATTAAAAGAGAATGTAACAATTTAGAAATTCTTTAAAGCACATGTAGTATATCAAGAAAAAATTTTAAGAGTCAAACAGAAAATTCTGAATATTACATTATGTGTAAGACATAATATTGAGGGAATTTTGAAATTTACAGAGTAAAATGCTAAAAGTCATGCAGCAAACTACTAGTTGTAGAATTTTCTTTCCAGGAACTCTTAATGATTCAAACCCATTGTGTTCAATTTATTTTTATACAGATGTTCTTAAGATGAATAAATTTCATATTTCTGTCCTGGAACATCTGCTTTCCATTAGGACTTGTGCTCTTGCTTCTGTTACCTTCAGTAATCCACAGGTGGAGTGGCCATACATCTCAGATGTAACTTCTGTCCTGGCATAATTGCTAATACTACCTCCTTCACTGTTACAAGTTTCCAAGAAAGAATTAATTGTATCGCTATTAGATACATGCAAAGCCTGCCCTGTCCTTGCTTGTTCATTTAGTATATACATCTCTGCATGCATCATCCACCCATGGAAAACCTGGATTTGCATTCTAATATGTAAGTAATGTCAGTGGTCTAAGTTGGTAGCAAGGCTATGAGGATGAATGAGAAACCTTGATGCTCCTCAAAGGACAGCTTCTGACATCATCACTCTGACAGTCCTGTAGTAGCTTGCTGAGCGGAAGTCAAGGGAAATCAAGATTTTGTGAGTCTCACTCACCAAGTTAATTGTGAGTGCTCAGTAGCACATATTTCACAATTGCCCCAGAGTCCACAGTCAAGCGACCCTAATATAAATCACACATATAAATCATGGGCACAGAAGGTAAATTTTGAGTCTATACTGGTGATTCAGTTAAGAGTTATGAGAATGTGTATTCCCTCTGCAGGTGAAAACATTGTGCTGTGTGAAACTTAACTGTAGGGAAGCTGTGGAAGCTGAAAAGAGCTGTTCATTAAGCTTGGAAGGGGTATATCAAGAGAACTTTGCAACCTGGCACCAGGCTGCTGAATCAAGCCTATTATTTAAAGGCCAACAAAGTTCTTCAGAAATTCAGTAGAAAGGATGCATCTTCACAAAATATTCCAGTACCATATAAAATAGGTATTTTGGTCTGGTACTAAAAGACTTTCCTTGAAATTCTTATAAATCAAAACCAAAAATCAGTCCAGTTTCCAGGCAACAAGAAGTAGGTGAAAGGCAGCAGTGAGATGGATGAAAATTCTAGAAATGAGTCCCAAATACTTCAGAGCCTAGTTTGGCCAAGTTATAAAGGAACAGCTGGAAGTCTTGCAGCCAAGTTCGACTCTTGGTCCTTTATTTTTTCCTAAACCCTATATTCCTCACATTAATTATGGCATCACACTTATACTTTTCAGGTTGAACATAATATCTTATTTTTTATGACATTCCAAGTGTGTTACAGATCTGAATTGTTTCTCTGCACTTGTCAACCTATTACCCTATCTGAAGTTCACACTTGACCTCACATGTCTGTCTTTCAACAACAAATCTTCTTCTCTACACTGTCCCTCTGTGTGATCTTTCTGCTCTTTGGAGGGAACTAGAGCGAAAGAGGGCAAATTTGTGCCACTTTCTTGTTTCACAAAATCTGTCAAAATTAAAAAGTTCTTCTTAAAGAGGTTTGTGTCCAAAGAAGAACTAATTGTATCAGTTGAAAAAAAGAAAGAGGACATTCAAATATCATTTACAAAGGTATTAATTTATTCCATGTTATGTGGGCTCAGCTATAAAGTCATAATTTTAGGTCATAAAGAACTGAAGGATTTGGTTATGAATCCCCCAAAATATTTACATCTTAGAATTATTTGCACATTTTTGTGATATGGTACATATGTGAGCAGAAATTTCTCCAAATTTTGACAAGTTTCCAAATAATAATGGTGAATACCTATCTGCAACTAAAGACTACAACACAGATATTAATTGAACTTTGGAAACCACCTTGATTACCTAAACTATTGTTTTATGCTACTGGCTTAGTGGTTTTTGATTTTTGTTTTAGAAATTCCATCTCTACTGTGCTCTACACTATCATTTGTGACATTGCAATCAGCTGAACAAATACAAGCTTATCTCTTAAATTTAGTTTTTAAGAGTGGGCCCACCCCACACTTGGAAGATACTCATTTCCCCAAATATCTCTTGGAACCATCTGTCTCCTGGAACTGTGCTGAAAGAACTGTCTTGCTGGAACTCAGTGCTTGGCCCAACCCGTAATTTTATTCAAAAAAGTTTCTCTAGCTTCGGTAGAGGAAGAACAAACTTGGCTCTCCATCCTAATCCTAACAAATCATATGACCCTTTCATCCCTGGTTCTAGAATATCTTATTCATCCAAGGTCAGTTATCCTTCCCAACCTCTACTGAGTAAATGATAGTGGCATTCCTTCAGTGGGAGGAACCTCTCTCTTGCTTGGAATTAGTTGAAACCTGAGTTGATGACTCTGAGTTTAAGCTTCCTCTTAATTACTAATCTATTCATGGTAAACATTCCAAGAATGAGTTTTAATGCTAGATATGCTGGATTCTGTAGTTGAAATTTGTACAAGCTCTTATTTCATCAGTCAAGGAGCTAGATTTTGGTGATGTGTGTGTGTGTTTATGTGTGTGTGTGTGTGTGTGTGTGTGTGTGTGTGTGGTTTATTTAGGCAAGGAGAATGAGAAACAAGAGCAAGATTGAGAACGTATGAAAATTTACAGCTAAAACATTCATGTTGAATTCATTTGTAGTATTCTGCCATAATTTGTTTTCTGTTACTATGATAAAGCACTGACCCAAAACAAGTTGGAGAGGAAAGGGTTTATTGGATTTATATGATTGAGGGAATCCATGGCAGGAATCTTGAGGGTGGAACTGAAGCAAAAACCATGGAGGAACACTGATTACTGGTTTGATTCTCCTGACTTGTTTAGACACTTGTTACACAACCCAGGTCCATCTGCCTAGGCATGACATCACCCACAGTGGACTAGGTTCTCTAATATCAATTAGCAATCAAGAAATTGCCCTACAGACATGTTTACATGCCAGGCTGATAGAGGAAATTCCTCAACTGAGGTTCCCGCTTTCCAGATATGTCAGGTTGACAGGTGATCTGAGCCATCACATAAGCCTTCTTGAAATGTCAGTGTACCTGTCCTGTTCAGTCACTGGAATTTGAATCACTATTAGTGGTGCTAGAACTTACTGATTTTCTCCATAGTTGTAGTAGACCCGGTTAGCACAGTCCATGCCACTTAACCTCACAAAGCCCCAGTGCATCATCATATTTAGATGTGATAATAGCTATAATATTTTGTTTTCTACACTTCTCCTAAGGTTTGGTGATAATTTAAAAAACAGCTGTAATACAAATAGAATATGGAAAATATATGATAAGTACTCAATAAATAACTATGTAACAGCTATTTTTGTTATTTTTATTATTATAAATTCTGCATAGTTTCATTTAACTGATTTTTATAGCACTGATTTTCCTTCTTTGATAAAATCACTTAGGATTTTAAAGTAATTGAGCAGTACCAAAATGTGCAAAGAAAAAACAAATACATCACCTAAAATTCCTAAAAGGAACCACTATTAACAGTTGGTAAAGCCATTTTCATTATTTTTTGTTTCTTCTTTATACTTTAATACTATTGAAATTTAAAGGTATTAAATATACACAACTATTATAAAAGCATATAAGATAGTTATATGTAAGAATAATGTCATATTACAAAATCTTGGACAGATTAATAAATACATATGCACACAGAGTAAAGGAGCACACACACATATTTAAAGTAAGAAGGAAAATGAGACGGATGGGGATCAGGCTAGATAGGAAAAAGTAGTTTTTAAGAGAACACTATATCTGCTTTTAATAAAACAGCCAGATTCATTAACATATTTTCATTGTTTCCTAAAAGATTATGTCTTTATTCAGAATGGTAACCATCTGAAAACACATGATAGAGTCAGTATAATTTCTTTCTTATATTCTGGTCATATCTGTATAATTCACATATGCAAAGCATAGTAAATTGTATGCAGCTTAAGGAATTATTGAAAAACTGTAACCCAACAAGTACCACCCAGGATAAATATTTCCTGCCCAAATCATCACTATCACTTCATTGTCATCAAAGACATCTACGTTTACTTTTCCCAGTGTTTACAAATTTATATTCTTATTCTGTGGTAGACTGATCATGGTTCTCCAAAATATGATTATTTGTAAATTCTGAGAACCTAGAAAACGTTACTATATTTGAAAGAGTGTTAGCAGATGTATGTAAGTTAAGGGCTTCGAGATAAGGTCATCCTGCATGATCTGGGTGAGCTGTAAGTGTCATCATCAGTGCTGTTACGACACATGCAGAGGAAGAGCATCATACACAAGGCAGAGTGACAAAAGAAGCAGAGAGCTGCGAAGATGCATGCTATGCACTGGCTTTGGAAGTAAGGACCCTGAGTTTGGGAACGTAGGGCCAGAAAACGGACACAGCATGAGCAAAATATCTTTTGGAGTTCCTACAGAGAGCACAGCTCTGCAGTTACCTGGATATCTGGTCAATGCTGTGCTTCTGGTCTCTCAAAGTACGGTAGGAAACATGTCCAGTGCTTTAGACAACCGTGACGTTGGTTAATTATGGATACCCCCAAACTTGCTGTGCACTGCTGTATTTTCTTGTTTAACATTATTCATGTGAGATTGATCCATGCTTTACTTGTTCTAACTTGCTCATTTTCATTAATGAATTGTACTTCGTATTTAGTTTTAAACTTTATCCTTTGTGTATTTTAAAATATTTTATTTTTTTTTATTTTATTTTATGTGTTTGAATGTATTGCCTATATGAATGGAAGTGCACTCTTGACGGGTAATGCCCATACATGTCAGAAGATGGTGGCAGATCTCCTGGAGCTAGAGTCACTGACAGTTGTTAGCCACCATGTGGGGGCTGGGAATTGAACCTCATTCCTCTGCAAGATCTGCCAGTGCTCTTAACTGCTGGGCCTTCTCTCCAGTTCCCTATATATAGTTTAAAACAGATAATGTTGCTGACCTCATCCTGACTTGTACTTGTACTTGGTAGTATGGAGAGTTAGTAGTTCACTAACAGAGAGTGCATATTCCATTTATATTGAGAGGGTAGTCCATTTGCAGAGAGTGAGTGGTGCATTTATAGTGAGGAGGTGGTCCATTTAGGGAATGGATGGTTCATTTATGTAGAGTTGGTGGTCCATTTATAGAGAGTAGGCAGTCTGTTTATACTGTGGGTAGCCCATTTATAGTGAGTGGGTAGCCCATTTATAGTGAGTGGGTAGTTCATTTATAGTTGAGTGGGTGATCAATTTATAGAGAGTGCATATTCCTCTTACACTGAGTGAGTAGTTTATTTATAGAGAGTAGGTGGTCCATTTATATAGTGAGTATTCCATTTATAGAGTGGGTAATCCACTTATAGTGAGTGGGTGGTCTGCTTACAGGGAGTGGATGGTCCATTTATAGATGGGTGGTCCTTTTATAGAGAGTTCATAGTCCATTTATGGAGTGCATAATTCATTTACAGTGAGTACATATTCCATTTATAGAGAGTAGGTGGTTCATTTATAGGAAATGCATAGTACATTTACAGAGAATGGGTGTCCCATTTATAGTGAGTGGGTGACCCATTTATTTTATCTTTCCATTGATAAATGTGGGTTTTCATTGTTTTTATCTTCCTCAAGATTTGTGAATTTCATTTTTTTTAATGTTAGTCAAAGTATCTAAGTCAATGGTATGCCTTGCAGTTTTAATTTGAACTTCCCTATTGAAAAAGATTATGAAGGTTAAGATCAGGGTGAAGCAAGAGAGTACCCAAGACATACAACTTAAAGATGTGCTTATTCCATTTTCTTTCCTCTCTTGATTTTAATGTATTATTTTTGGTATTTTATTTTATTGTATTATTTCCAGGTTGTCAAAATGAGTGCATATCATATGACCATTCTGCATATAAATATACACACACTGGATGGAATCTCTAGATCATTTTCAGTAGAAACCAGTATCATTCAATCTTCTGATGCGTAAGCATCCGTATCCATCTCTGAATGTGAGACGTATTTACATTTCTCAGCATTATTTGAACCTTCTACATGGAGATCTTACCTTCTGTTGAAGTTATATGTACTCATAATTTTTGTGCACTTTATGACATTTTAATGGTCATTTTTAGTTGTTAATGTATAGTTGTGCAACAGATTTTTTGCTTTATGTGTATTCATCATCAATCTAACAACTTTAATTCTATTATGTTATAGTTCTTAGAATTTGGGTATGTTATCTGTGAGACAACATCTACCTTTGTAATCTGTATAACTTTAACTTCATTTTATTACCATGCTATAGTAGCTGATCCCAGTGGCATGGATTTTATAATTATTTTGCTGTCTACAGAGTCTATAGTATTGCTTTGCCTAAATTAATTATGTATAATGGCAGGTTTTCTTCTCCCTCTGTATCTGTCTTTATGTCTCATAATTTTTCAGAAATCATTAAACATATTATTATATCAAATAAAAACAGTCTTTTAGCAATTTCTTATCCATCATATCTCCCTATGTGCTTATTTATTTTTTAATGCACTAGATATATGTGAAGACCTGATGAAAATCCATCAAGACCTTGGAAAACTCATCTTCATTAGAGAGGAATTATATTTGTTTTTACAAGAAGATAAGGGAGCAGCACTTTCGGATTGCTTTCATGGGGGAACAGATAAACAGATGACTTGGTGCTGACTTTATATGCCCATGTATACTGGTCTCCTAAGTGAGGCTTTGACTCCTAGTTAGAGCTAGAAAGCTCCAGTTCTCCCAACCATATCCGCTCAGTCATACACAAACATACAGTTTGCTGACAAATGATAGGCCTCATTTCCAGAAGCTGTTTGTAACATCCTAGCAGAAAAATCTGGGATCAGAGGTGAAGTTTGATGATAAATCCTTTTGGGTCTCAGTTTTGGAATTCTCTCTTGCTGTGTCTTGAGGTAGATTCCATTTTGTAAGAGGCTTGATACTGATTATAAACCTGTTGTTATTGGTAGTCAAAGTCCTCCAGAGTTTTCTATTTGATTCTCAGACTTTACTTATAGATTATATCAATCTACACTGTTTTCATAAGAGATTATACAATTAAAATTCTGTTACATTTTAAAATTTCATATCTGCAACTTTGAAAGTCTCATGACCTACCAATGTTTTCATTTTGAAGGAAATTTTACTTAATGTTTTGAAGAAAATCTTCTCTTCTTGTTTAGTCTTTAAATTTGTTTATTTGTGTGTGGAGGGGAGGTAGGTGGAGGCTTGAGGACAACCTGAAGGAGATGAGCCTCTTTTTTCTCCATGCAGAGGCTTGGCAGCTGGCATCTTTTTCTGCTGAGCCTTCTCACTGGCCCTAATTTGTGTTTTGTTTTTGAATAGTTATGGCTCATTTCTCAGCATTTTACAGTAATTCTACTTAGTTCTTTGATTATCCAGACTTTGGGTGAGGGTGGGGGTTTCTCTGGGATGGTTTATGTTTGTTGCTTGAAATATTTTCTGGGTCTCATGTAGTTATTTTAATCATTCTTTCCTTTTCTTAAGAACTTTCAGTCAACGTTACTGTCGTATCAATGTGCTCTAACTCCTGACTCATAGTTGGGAATCTTCACCTATTTCTGAACTCTGTTTGTTTGATTCCTTATGTTATTAGTTTTAGTTAATGCTGGTTACACTGACACGGATGCCTCTCACACATTATCATGTTATAATTTTTTCTGTCTCTCTTTCTAACCCTGGATAGCTTCAGCTCCTTTGGAGGAACAAGGAATCACATACTGCAAAACAAAAAGCATTGTAGCCTCCACTGGTTTTATTCATTAATCACAGTCACTGAACAACAGGAATAGAATGTCAGATTCTATCATGTGAAGAAAAGGAAAGTAGAAAACATTTACAAATGAAAACTAATGGGTGGACTAAAAACCAGAAAGGAGACCAGTGGAATGCTGAACGCAAAATGAGAACCAAAGCAAACAGCCTAAATGATCAATATTTTCAGAATATGATATAAACCTGCGCTCCTGCCGTCACCCAATTTTTGACAAAGAGGCCAAAAAAAAGTTTGTAGAAAAGACAGTATCTTCAACAAATGGTTCTGTTCAAACCGGATAGCTACATGTAAAGGAATGAAACTAGATCCTTATCGTTCACCCTACACAAAGTTGAATTAAGAATGGATCAAGGACCTCACTCAACATAAGACCTGGTAACCTAGATATGGCAGAGCACTGTGGTGGCTTAAATGGTAAGTGTCCTTCACAGGCTCAGGTATTTGAACACTTGGTCCCCAGTTGACAGCACAGTTTGGGGGAGGTTTAGAAAGTGTAGCCTTGCTAGAGGAAATACATCATTGTAGGTAGACTTTGAGAGTTTATAGTCTTGCTTTCTTTCTGCTTTGTATTTGTATTAGAAGATATTGTCTCCTAGCTCCCAACTCCACTTGCCTGCTGCCATGCTTCTCCGACATTTATGGGTCCACTCCTTCTGGTGCCAAAATAAACTCTTTTGTCTTTTGCTTTGTCCATGTTATTTTATCACAGCAACAAAAATCACTATACAAAAGTTAGTACCAGAGAGTGAGATGTTACTGTGGATAAACTGACCATGCTGTTTTTGGAAGAGACATGACAGACTTTGGAACTTTGGACTAGAAAAGTGAATCATTGCAAGCAGAGCTTAGCAGGCCATTGTAGCAGGTGCCTGGGAAACAGTGGTGCTGACAGTAAATGGACTGTGGAGATCTGTCAGCAGAGGTTTCAGATGAGAACAATATTAGCAACTAGGCTAGAGGCCATTCCTGTGGTATTTTGCCCAAGAATCTGGAAGCCTTTTGCCCTGAAAACTTGCCTGAGTCCTAATTAAAATTAAAAGACTAATTTCTTTGGCACAAAAACTTTAAGATAGTATGATACTGAATTTGTGGAAGGGTTACTATTGATATATCTTATTCAGGTCTACATTGTAAAAGAGCAAGGGGATAGGAAGAAATAAAAAATGTACAGTTTAGAGAAAAATAGCACCAGGAAGCTTAATGGTATGGTGAAAGAATGTGCTTAAAGAGAGGCTATAATTGTTTAGGAGATTATGCATTAAGGAGCGGTCTCCCACTCCACACTAGAACAATGGAAGGGTATCCTCAGGGTAAGTCTTCATCTTGCTAAGCTTACAGCTTGTGAAAGGAGAAAGGTTAAGGGGTTGCTTGCTCTTGGAAAGCAATTGTTTGAATATACAAAAGCTGTTCCAAATGTGATTCGAGGGTGTAAGTGTCCATCTCAACCTGGGAGCAGAATTTGATGGTGTGATCCATGTGATACTGGATTTAGGGGCATAAAAGATGTAAGAGTGATGTGTTTGTGGGTTCTTCTGGTTTTAGAGAACTACTAAGACCAGGCAGCATGCTCCATTGCTGGAGGCTCTATGAGCCGGTCCTGACATGCTAGGAGACCCTGAAGGAAACTATGTGTAGCTGTGAAGGTGAAGTCCAAGTTGCAGTGGAGACCCCACAATGTGGGGTATGTCAGAGTCACGAGACACTTGACAAGGAGAGAAGCACACAGAGAATGGAATCAGCAAGGGAGAGGAAGAGAGAAGTGGGTTTGCAGATTGCAGATAGAAAGGATGTAGGGCAGAGCCATCTAAGCCTTTAGGAACAAGTCACAGACACTGTATATGGAGCTAAAGGATTTGGTATCTGCCTGTTGTGTTTCAGTCATGTTTTGGTCTAGTATTTACTAATTATGCCTCATTCCTCCCCTTTAGAACTGGACTGCATATCCTGTGCCATTATATGTTGGAAGTATGTTATTTACCTTTTAATTTTATAGGGGTCATTATTAAAAGATTGACTTGAGTCTCAGAAAAGAATTTAGACTTTGGAAAGGGGTTAAGACTTGAAGACAACGGAGGCTTTTGAAGACAGACTAAATTAATTTTGCATTATGATATGGCCATGAGCCTACGGAGGCCAGAGGGTGGAATATAGTGACTTGAAGGGTCACCCTATGAAGGGTCACCCTAGGAGTTATGATCTTGCTGGTGGAAACAAGTCACTAGGGGCCGGTTTTGAGAGGTTAAAGTCTTGTCCTACTTCCAATATTGGTTCTAGAAAGAGGAGTGCTTCCCAAAGGATACGCAATAAACATTCCATTGGAATTTCCCCTGGTCTCTTTGAACTTCTCATCCCTTTAAGTCAAAAGATTAAGAAAGAAATAACAGTGTTAGGAGAGGAAATTGATCGAAACTACTGGGTTGGGGGCTGAGGGAAAATTGGACTGCTTCTCTCCAGTGGAGGTAAGGAAGACTTTAAAGTGGGAGATTCTTTAGGGTGTCTCCTGGTGTTACCATGTCCTGTGATTAAAGCCAATGGGAAACAACAGCCCAGTTCAGGTAGGATGGCAAATGGACCAGAAGCTTCAGTGATAAAGGTATGGGTCACGCCTCTAGGAATGAAACAAAACAAACAAACAAGACCTACTGAGGTGCTTACTGAGGTGACCCTTCCAAAACAGCACCACCAACTGACTAAGTTTTCAAATACTTGAGGAAATGGGGGGCACTTATTCAGGTCATCACACTCTACCCGCTGCCTCCATAGCTCGTGGCCATATCGTAATGCAAAATGAATTTAGTCTGTCTCTAAGAGCCTCCATAGTCTTCGAAGCATGAAGAAGGAGTGGGGAATAATGGGTCAAGAGGGTTAAGTGGGTTGGAGAATGGAGAGCAGGGCACAGGAGACTGTGAGTAAAGACAACGAACACTGAAGAGCTTTAAACAGGCCAGATAGAAACCTAACTCTAGAAGCTTCCCAAAATTTATACATTTACATATATAAAAGGAGTTTACATAAAGTTACCTAATAATAGGATGAAAAAACCTCCCCTGGTAACCACAGGCTACCACACAAAGTGTCCAGTGCCAGGTAGGTGGTGTTACTACGTTCACAGTGTTGGTCAGTGAGTTCCCATAGACACTCCTCCCAAATGAAAGCATTACAGGTTTGCCATTGCTCTCAATTACTCCCTAGAACTTTAACGGTAAGACTCTTTTGCTGAAGACACCACATACTTGAGTCATGGGACATGAGAAATCCAGCTGGTACTGACCCAGAAGCTTCATCCTTACTGATGCGTTTTCATAGTGCTGGAAGATGTTCAACACCTTTCAATATAATCTAGTTACCTGTAAATTATATAATTTGATTTTTCTGTATACCTACCAGGGAAGAAAGGTCATCAATAGTTTCACTGAGTTATGAATGCTTCAAACCATAATTGTGACTGAACAAATGAGATATGCCCATTTGTGCAATGTGCATTTGTGAATGTTACCAGCATAACAAAAGACTTTCTCATCGGTTGTAAGGCCTGCTCCACAAGATGAAACTCATGCCTCGTACTCTTAGTATTCTTAACTGGGCCCCAAACCCTTGACTGGCTAAGTTGTAGACCCTAGGGGAGAACTATTATTACTACTAGCCTACTAAATAGTCATAGTAATAAAGTGCCCCTTAAGGTCTTATCTTAATACCAGTACATTAGCACAACTCTCTACGCTCATTAGAGAAGCTGCTGTTTACATAAGATGGGGATTAATGCACCAGGTCAATGTATAGAGAGTGTGAAATGCTCAGGTCAAAATTTAGACTGTTATGTCATATCGCTTCTCCCCCTGAAGCTCAGGAATTATATTGAAAGAGAAAGCAGAAAGACTGTAAGAGCCAGGGGTAGTGGGCATCTGTAGTGAAACCGTATTTGCCAGAAACGACACACATGCACTCACAGTGGCTGTGACTGCTTGCAGAAGACCCACATGAGATCAAGCCAAAAAGATCAGCACCGATGGTGGATGAACTCCTAAAGCTCCACTCGTAGGTGAGGAACTATTAGCAACTGATGGTTTCAGAAATAGGACGAGTCAGTTTTCTTCAAGGATATGGCCCTGAGAGGCTGCCTGTGCCCCAGGAGATGGTCCTTCACCATGCTCACACAGAAAAATTAAGTGGACTCAGTGAGTACCTAAACAGAATCCACGAAATGGGAGGAAAAGTAGTGGTGAGTGGAGGAAAGGAGTCGGAGAGGAGGGAAACGGGATAGATTTGACCGAAACATAGTGTCTGCATATACATAATTCTCAAAGAATAAAAAATACATTTGGCAAGACCAGTAAAATACATTTCTGACAATCTAAAGAAAAAAATACTGAAAATGAACTATACATTTATAGTTGAAAAATCCATGATATGTAAAAATTATAGAGGAAATCTTACATCGTTATATTAATTATACTATTAAAATGAGTAATTTGGAGGCCTATATTAAAAGCTTATCAAATTTAATTACAAATGAATATATGTAAAATGCAAATAAAATTATTAATTTATAAAAAGACAGAATATTCATAATGAAAAATGTAGAAGACACGTCTCCGCACTAAAATATTTAAAGGAAATATACTTTAATAGGTAAAGAAAAATTAATTTTGGCTCATGAGAACTATCAAAAAAGTTAGTGATATTGTACAGGGTGGAAGAAACTATCTATATACTGTTAATCAAATTCTTCTTTGCAACACATTTTGACAATGTGACCATAATTTACTGAGTTTAAGATGTCATTATGTACAAATTGTGATATTGCAAATTAAAAGCAATAAAATGTCCTCAAAAAGCCAAGTTTGGAGAACTGGTACATCTGTTAAAAGGTCAGGCTCACAACCAAAAAGACAAAAAGGTTACAGTATTTATCATATTCTGTTGACTATTTACTTTATATTCTTTAAGCTTATCTAAGCACATTTTACAATGTATATTTAAAATGGGTTTTATTGAAAACAAAAATTATTTTACTGTCAATAGAGCCATGATATAAAAATTTTGTTTTACATTCTTTATACTGATTTTTTACTTTGTATTCTTTAGACTTAGGTTTTAAAATGTCACTGCACACACATGAAAGATAGCTTCTTATATTCCTTTGCACGAATATTCTAACAGTCCTAATCCATTTATTTTGAGACAGGGTCTCACTAAATATCCCAGGCTGGCCACAGACTGGCGATCTTAGTGCCAGCTGCCAGAGTCCTGGGATTAGAGTCTGTACTGGCATGCTCTGCTGGCTTATCACTTTTTGTTGCAAAATCTTCAGTATACCTTTTACTCTCTCACTATGTTTTATCATCATAAGTATGAATAGCACATAATTTTTTAGGCAGTATGCTCCAGCGCTGTCCCCAGAGTTTTCTTCTAAGCTATTCTGGGAAACTCTTCTGCTATCTTACCTTAGAATGTACCCAGAGGAGATCTCAGGCCAACAAAGACAAAGAATAATATCCTGGTAGAAATTAAGTATGGCTTGTTTACCCATTCCTACTACTAGTAATGAAACTCAAATAATCAGTATGAACAAGATACCAACAAATAACTGCTGTTTCACAGTTTACCATCTCAATGAAGGATTGTCTGTGAGTCGATTTCTAGCTTCAAATACTTTAAAATGTTGAAACGGCTCACCTTAGTCTTATCAACAACATTATTTCAATTAAAACGCATGTCTCCTTTGACTTACCATTTACTTGTTATTTGTATCATATAGTGAGTCTTCTAATAGAATCAGAAACAGTATTTTGCCAAGCTCTATAGGGGCCAGAAGCAAAGGAAAAATTAACAATTCTGTCTTCCCTTGCAAGGTTAGTATAATGCTCTTCATGGAGTTTTTGTGTTCTCTTTGATTTAATAAAAGATTGCATGATCATTTACCTTGAATACAGAATTTGTTTATCATCCTCCTGGTAATGTTTTCACTTGTGACAGTGCCATGAATTGTTCCTCACAATGTGCCACAGGGGTTAGAGATCTCTGCACTTTCTTCTAGCCATTTCTGTTGTGCTGCCAGAGAGCCAGGCAATGGACTGAAAGAAAGAGACAAGGGCTGACGCCCACTTACAGAATTTTGGGTGAGTTGTTTTAAGTATTGTTTTTCTTCTCTATAAAATGGGGACAAATTTTATTAATAAGCTTCTTATATAAGTCCCTCACTTACTTGTCTTTTCCAAACAAATTTTAAAAGTAGCTATTTTTCCCAGTCTTCAGCTTACCATGCCTTAACTTGATCCTATTTCATTTGATTTCTGAGAGATATTAAGAAATAAAAGAAGCGTGTCACATGGACCTCAGTGATTGAATTTATTCATTCAGAACTGGCTCAATTATCTTGAAAAATAGACAAATCCTTTAAACACAACAAACATAAAGAAACTGTTGGCTACTTATGACAAGAGGAAGGTTGTGAATATTATTACTAGAAGCACTCTGATTTAACCCTCATCGTGGAATTCAATTGTCATGGTAATGTATTCAATTTCAGAAAGTCATTTTATTGGTTTTAAACCATCAATGTAGTTTTTAGTTTTGAAAAAGAAACTTCTGAAGAAAGAAAACATATTATGTTTTCCTATAGTTTATTTTAAATATTTGACTTGGAATTAAAAAATAATATTGTCAGAGGTTTTATAACTCTCAGCATATCAGACTTGTTTGCACTAGACTATGAATATTCTTATGTGGACAGGCAAATCAGACCCAAACATACAGTAAATCTTTTCTATGGATTTTGTTAAAATTACAGTGCATTTTAAACCAGTTTAGAACAAACACATTTAATTAAAACCAATAAATTTAGATGTCTTTCTGCAAATGTTATCCTTTATATTCCTTTTAAAAAATAGGCTCATTTTCCAAGGTGTGTTGTAATCATGGATTTTAATGTGAAGATGCTTTCCTTTAATGTTCCAAAGAGAAAAGATTTTACCATTAAAGATTTCTAAAATTCTTTCTTTAGGTTAATGTCTCTTGAATAATTATCCAGGGAGCATCTGTTTCCAGTTTAATAGATATTTCCTCATTGTGGAGTGCTCTTGAGATCTCACTTGGATACCCACAGGCGCGCGCGCCTCGCACACACACACACACACACACACGCACACGCACGCACGCACACACACAGACCGTTTTGTCTCAAGTAATGGTGGAAGGTTACTCGGTGACTATACCCATCAAGAGATCAAGATTATATATCATTTGGTTTGTAATCTTTCTTTTCTACCTAAACTAAACAAACAAACTCTAGTGGAGGCAACAAAAGCACTAACTTGGGGAGCTGCTTCTGATGAAGAAGCAGAGGCAGTGGCCGTTGACAGCTGTGATGGCTAATCTTGATTAGAAACTTGACATTATATGAATCAACTAGAAGAAATACCTCAAGGCAGTTCAGTGAGAGTATTTTCAAAAAGGCTTTTCTGACAGAAAGGCCTGCCCTCAGAGAGAGCTGCACCTTCAAACTGCTGGCTCAGTTACAAGGAGCCATGAGGAAAAAAGCTGCTTTGTCTCTTGACAGCAAACATTTGCTCTTGGAGGGAAACTAGTGAAGATGCAGGATGTTCTAAAGGGAGGATCAACAGTCTATTGTGTAGGGAAGCTCATGGAAACTCAGACAGATCTAAAGGGAGGCTCATTAAGACTCAAAAATCAAACAAGCCAGAAGCTTCAGGAAGCCTTGAAACTGACAAGATGCACCCCCCCCTCCCCGCAACTTATATAAGTCCGTGGTGGGTGACTGGGTATTAATAATGATGATGATGGAGATGATAGTGAAGATGGCAGACCTCTGCTGATAATAAGCTTCAACAGTTTGGCTTCTAATGTGGACTGAAGTCTAGTAGTCTCTAGGATTCCAGACCTTCAGTGCTATACTGGGGCTGCTGAGGCATCTAGCCTTGTAGACTGAGTAGAAACCATGTTCTCAGCCCCTACTGTGTGCAGACAGCCATTGTTACAGTACCAACCCCCTGTCTCGAAAGCCAATCTAGTGGATTCCCTTTTATGACATGTTCACATTCTACTGCCTCTGTTCCTCTAGAGCATCCCGAAAATGACAGAAATGTGGACATGAAAGATCTCTTTTAAACAGATATAAACAGATTTTCACGAGGGTAGGGAGAAGATATCTACAGAAACAGTGGAGGAATCTAGCAGTAGAAGTCACTGATGCCAGGTTTTGAAAGGCAGAATTTAAAGGTCTTGTCGCCATATATATAGATTTTGGTATGTTTTCCAAATAAAATGCTTACATTATCAGTATTAACAGGAAAAATGAAAAAAGAAAATTTCGACTTTGTAAATACTTTTCCTACATATAAAGACTCAGAATGCCTAGTATAATCACAGACTTGAGGCTGTTATAAGAACAAAGTTTATAACAAAACAAATTTTATTTATTTTTAAATCTTTTGAGAATGTCTTATATTAGGACTGTATTTACATTATTCTCACCCTCTGTCTTCTCTCTCTAGGTCTTCCCATGTCTCTCCTATTCCCTCTCTTCTTTGAATATTATTGTTGCATATATATGTTTTGTATATATATATATATATATATATATATATATATATATGATCTTCTGAATCCATTTAATGGTGCTCACAGGTACATATGTTTAGGGATGACCACTTGGGATTGAATAATGTATCAAGGAGGTTGTTCTTGGAAAATATTGATTCTCCCTCTCAGCATACATTGATTGCCTATAACTCTTCATCTAGAAGTGGAGCCTTTTGAAATTTTCCCCATCCACAATTGTGTGTCAACTGGTGTTGTCATTATACAGGTGACTGTATTGTTAGGACAATATAGTTTAGGCAACTATATTGTTAAGTTTTCTTGAGTGCATCTTCCCTGTCATGTCTATGTAATGCTGTCTAGGAGCAGGTGTCCTGATCCCCTGGCTCTTATCATCTTTTTGCCAGCCTTCCCTTCCTTGATGTTCTCTGAGCCTTAGATGCATGGGTTGCATTGTAGAGGTATCATTTGGGTCAGGGTTCTCCATGCTCACTTATTCTCTGCATTTGGATCCAGTTGTGGAAGTTTGTAGTTATCTCCGTTTGGTGCAAAATAAAATTCTTTGATGAGTGATGGGAGCTACATCTATCTGTAGGTGTAGGAATAAGTATTTAGAATATAATTAAAATTATACTGACCTAGGCAAGTGGCAGTAGAAGGTTGTGTCTAGGGTCTATAATCTCTCTAGCTACACATATTTGTTGGTTTATAGTGCTGGTCAAGTACTATCTCCTACTTAGCAGGCCTTAAATCCATTTAGATTGCTGTTGGTAGTCCCCAAGATAAAAGTGCCAAGATTGCTCCATTAAGAGTATTTTGCTGGGCTGGTCATTATTGTGGTTCATAAGCTTTATGGCTGGATAGAACAGCTGATTGCTTTTCTGCCTTGGGAGGTTGCATAGTATCTTCCAGTACTATGAGAGTTAGCCTTCAGTGAGGAGGGTTACAGTTCAGTTCCAGCTGAATTCCTTCAAGTCCTGAATCAAAGAGTTTTCTGTTTTCAGCAGTAGGGTCTTACTTCAAGTACTAGGAAGCAACCAATAGCCTATATTGTCTTGGGAGTCACTTGAATTACCTTTGACCAACAGATAAAAGGGAGATTTTATTATTCTTGGTACTGGGATTTTGTTTGATAACTAGTTATATGCACACACCACCACACCCAGCTCTCACATTTTTTTCAATGTATATTTTTATTGAATTTTTGTGAATTTCAGACAAAGCATCTTATTTAGACTCCTTCCCCCATCCACATGCCCTTAGGTTCCTCCCCGGGACTTCATGTAATTGTGTAGTATATGTTAAGGCCTAGAGATTCAACTTTGTGTACCCAGATTTCCCTCAGGGCAGGTATCCACTGGAGTCTACTTATCCTATCTAGAGTATCTCCCTTAAAGAAGATCAACTCTGTCTCACCCACCAGTAATCAACTGCCAATAGTTCTTCTGCTAAGTTTGGGGCCTGCTTCCTGTTTCCCCAGGTCTCTGCTCGTTTTGTCTGATTGAGTTAGCATGGGTCTTCTGCATGCTGAAACCATTAGTGTAGGTTCATATAAGCAAGGTCCCAGAGGCCTGGAAGACTTTGTTTCCTTGTGATCAAGCACCAATCCTGGGTCTGAACAATCTTTCCATCCCCTCTTCCAAATGGTCCCTGAGCCATGACAGCGGGAGGTGGGGTGGGGGGGAGGGAGGGAGTCATACAGGAGTCTTATCCAGGAACATGTTCTCCACAGTTTCTTATTTTCCACACTTTTCTTGTGCCTTTCTGTGTGCATAGTACTCTGCTGCATGAGGACGCTTTGACAAGTGCTGAGAGATGCATATATATTCTCTCTACCTCCTGTTTTTCTATGTTCCATTGTAGATGTGTCACTTAAGCCTGGGCATCTCTCTGATACTTATTCTGTGTGATCAGTTTTGGAACTCTGTACTAGTCTCTATCTTTTGGAAAAAGAAATTTACATGATGAGTGGTGAGCAATATATCTGTCTGTAAATATAAGGACCTATATTTAGTATACACTAAGAAATTATGCTTGTCTAGGGATGTGACAGAAATAGGTTTTCCTCTGTAATCTATGACCTCTCCAAAGATGTGTATTTGGCTATGTTTACAGTACCATGCATGGATTCCTTTCCATCTAGATGACCTTAAGTGCAATTAGGTGGCTGTTGGTTACCCCCCAGGATAAAAATGCCACTGTTTCTCCAATGTAGTTTGCTGTATCTGTCATTGTTGTGATTATTAGGCTCTAAAACTGGGGTTGGACCCATTGACTGATTTTCTCCCTTAGCTGCTAGCACTGTATCCTCCAAAACTATGAAGGCTAGTCTTTAGAGAGGATACTTCCAAGTCAGTTCTAGTTCTATTTCTCTAAGCTCTGTGTCTAAAGTTTGCCTTATATTCAACTTCTGGAAGGTATTCAAGGGTGGTGGCAATGTCCTGTTATTCTGGGAGTCTCTTGGAATAGCCTTAGCAATAACTCATAGCTAGGTTTTAACTGTCAGGCACTGCTTTTCTTGTTATATAACCTTCAGGCATATACACGCTCAGACATTAGATGTGTAATTTTCAGTAGGTTTTTGAGTTAATTTTCCTCTGGCTTTTTGTAAGTATATTTTAAATTAAGATTATACAAAATTGTACAAAATTCCCTATGGCATTTTCAGACATTATTAGTATGTTTATTTCTCTTTGTCCTTCTTCCTGTGTATAACCCTCCATCACTCTCCCCTGTCAAAACTCCTCCATTTTCTCCATTTCTTCCTTGGTAGTGCCTGTGTTCTACTGTGTCTCTCCACTAGAGAGGATTTTTAATATTATTAAAAGAAGCCTAGGAAAACAAACAGAAGGGGATGTGTCATCAGGAAAAATGTAGCAAAATCTGACACAAATTAAATCTAAATGTAAAAGATGTTATCAATATTGTTTTCCACAAATCTTTCATGTGTTCACAAGATTTATGAGCTTCTTTCTACCCTCCCTAAAAATCAAAGCCTCTTCATAATTCATTCTAAATCTGAAATACTGCATTGGCTTTCTATTGCCACCATAACAAATTGCAGCAGCCTAATGGGTTAAGCTACATAAATTCTTACCTTACCGTCCTCTAGGCTGGAAGGCTGCCCAGCAGCTGGTTCTTCTGTGGTTGTTCTCACAGTCCCAAGTCACAGTGTAGTCTGCTGGGAGCTACGTCTGGGGAAGACTGCAAGTTCATCAAGGTTATTGACAGAGTTTAGTTGCTTAGGTTCATAAACCACCATCTCTGGAATTTTGCTCAGTGTTTGTAGTTGCTTTTTAAAATTTTTTATTTGAAAATTTCACACATGAGTACTGTCTTTGTATTATTTCCAACTTTCAAGTTCCCCTCCAACGTTTTTGCCCCTCCCTTGGTAAACTGCTTTTCCAGGATTTTCTAGATTAAATGCAATTTTTGAATAAGGCATCCTTGTAGGTTCCTGGCTTCTTAACTAATATGAAGAACATTTAATAACAAGTCCACACTTAAAAATAGTTTCACCCTTTTCTTTCACCATACCATAGTGTTCTCAAGTTTGCAACACCACTTGTTAGAAATCAAGTTTGAGGTCCAAGGATCGCATCAGTACCTCATAAAGAGCATGCAGACAAAGCTAACAGAACTTGGCAAAGCAGATTTCACTTTCTGGAAAGAATGCCTTGTGTGATTATTCTGATTTAGCAAGTACACCTAACCTGAAAGTTTGATAGATTTTTTTTTATTCTTAATTCAAGATTATTGTATCTTTCCCCCACTGCCTGGGGTCTGACCTCACAGTCTTTTTTCTTTACTTTTTGGCTAGTTAAAAAGAATCAGAACAGGGCAGGACAGTATGGTGCACACCTTTATTGCAGAGCTGGAGGGGCAGAGGCACGTGGATCTGTGTGGGACATTATCAAGTTACAGGTCATCTGGGGCTTTAGGGAGACCTTGTCTTAAACCTAAATAAATAAATAACCCAAAATACAACAACCCCTCCCCGAAACCCACAAAAGAATCAGCAATAAAAGTGGAAGGTGGGGTGTTGGGCTGAGTTCCAGGCTGTCACATTCTTGGAATGCATCAAGACCTTTTCATAAACAAAAGTCTTACAAGGTGGGAAGGATTAAATATTAGAATAAATTATCACAAACTAAGAGTTTTACAGGTATTTAAAGGACGTCTAGGGAGAGATTGCTCAGTGGTTAAGATTACTGGCTGGTTTTATAGAGAACAGGGGTTTGCTTCCCAGCAATGACATGGCAGCTAACAGTCATCCAAAACTCCACTTCCAGGGAATCTTACGCCCTCTTCTGACCCCCACTGGCATTGCATGACACAGGTGCACTCAAACATATATAATAAAAATAATAAATAAAATAGTAAAAAGGAAACTAATATTTAATATTTCTTACATCAGGAAGGACAAAAGTAACAGTGGTAGGGGCTTGATAAGTGTTGGGAATTTAAACCTCTCTAGCTATCTGTGATTGCTCATGTATGGGGAGGAAGACTCTGCACGGGCAGTACTTTTTTTTCCTGGATATGTTCAGTTCCTTGAAGAAACATTGCCATATGATAATTTGGACAGTAACCTAAAGCTATGAGGCAAGGATAATATCTTGAATTTTCTATTGAACTTTTTATTCTTGTGGTTGTCATTTGGCTCAAGGATACTGTGCCTGATTTGTTTCTCCCTCACCCTCCACTCAGTGACTTACGATCCGAACCAATGCATGCCACTGGCAGCCAGGCTAATGCATCATGCTTGTTTGATCTTCTATTCAGATAACAACCAGCATGTCACCAGTCATTTATTTAATAAGCATTAATAAACCCATTATTTATATTACATAGTAAAATGTAATATAAATGTAAAATGACCATTCAAATAGACATTTGAAAACTAGAATTTCCTACTAATTTAAGACCATACTTAAGGTTTTCCAAGATTAACTGAAAAAAAAAAAAAACAATATAAAGTCCAAAATGGCATGAGACTGACCTATCCCAAATCATTGACTTCATGAACTGTGTGAATGCTTTCAACAGGCAGATGCTTCACACAGGATGGAGAGAATGTGTCTAGAGGAATCTATCACTGATAATATCCTACCTCCTGAAGCATTGCAATGCTCTAAAGTTTTCCAGGAGTTTTGAAGCGGTGCTTGAAACATTTCTAAAGAGCAATGGATGCTAGGAATTAAACCTGGAGTCCTCATGGGTACTAGGCCAGGACTTTATTGACTTAGCCATCCCCCTAGCCTCTCTATATCTAATTATATTCAACATAAACTTTGGCATGAAAATATTCTTTTTTAATTGCATGTTTCTCATGTTTAACCATATTACTTTTTGTTAGATTTGGTTACTTTTGTATGATCAATGTTATACTTTAAGTCTGTGTTTTAACATTTTATTGTGCTATTCCATTGGTAACTAATTATTTCACATTTTAGTTTCAAAATTTTCTTTGCTTTTGACAGCTATGTTTACTACAGTAACCTTTTTGCTGTTGTTAAAGTATCTAACTTACGTTGCTCCATGGAGAAGTCAGCAGTAGTCTTTAACATAATTTTCATGCACATTAGGGGGCTGTCCTCTTATTATAGGGAAGAAATTTTAAGTTTTCCATTTTCTGCCAATATTTCCTTTTTATGATTTTCTTTATTTTTAATTATGTGTTTCTGTATGTGTGTGTGTGTTTGCATGTGCGTGTGAATGTGACTGCAGTCAGTACCTACAGAAGCCAGAAGACATTGGATTTACTGGAGCTGGGGTTATAGGCAGCTATGAACTGCCTTATTTGGGTGTTGGGAATCGATCTTGGGTCCTCTGCAAAAGTAGTCTGTGCTCTTTTTTAAAAAAAATAATTTTTATTTGTGTGTATGAATGTATTGCCCGCATGTGCAAGTGCGCCTGTGTTGTACAATGGCTAAGGAGGTCAGAAAAAGGCATTGGATTTCCCTTGACCTAGACTTAAGGATGATTGTTAGCTGCCATGTGGGTGCTGGGAACTGAACCTAGGTCGTCTGCAAGAGCAGCCAGTGTTGTTAACCAGTAAGCCATCTCCCGGACATACTTTTAACTGCTTAGCCAGTTTCTTGATTTTGGTGGGAGATTTTTCGCAGTGGTTCTTATTTTATACTTCATAGCTCTCATGTTGTGTTGCTTAGATTCCAGAAGATTAATTTATATATGTGCTGATTTTTTCTCTGAGTTGGCTGTTAGTTAATTGTCAAGTCTGCTTAATCTATTAGTGTTAGAGTAGCGAATAGCCTCAGAACATTAACTGGTAAAGACTATAAAATCTGCAGTCAATCTGTCCCACATTTCCAGTTTCACTGATTGTCTGGTCATGGGACCACCCTTAGTAAGGTGGGTTCACCTTAAGCCATGCTAAAAAGATGGAGAATACCTAGTATGTTAATGAGACAGTGAACTTTTCCTGCTCAGAATTCCACCTTCTAGCACAGTGCTTCTGGACCCGGCTACAGACATGTAAGTTTCTGTAAAGCCTGCCTGCTTTTCTGAATTCTTCAGAGCAGTGTAATCTCTCCTTTTCTTCTTCTTTATCCCTTTCCTAAACGTGCTTCTTTGATGCTCTGGGCTGCCCTAGCATCTTATATTCCTTTCCTTTTCCTCTAAAGCTTCCCTCTCCCCAACATGTGGCCACGTGTCTGACCTCATGCAGCTCTGGACCTGCTCATGGCTTTTTCTCTTTTCCCTTTCCTTCTCCTCCTCAAGGCAGCTGCTGAGATTCCCAGCTTGCCTGCCTTCAGGATATACTTTATTAAATTCTAATAAAATAGGAATTTTCTAGTTGCTATGATAAAAGTCTGCAACAGATGGGATTAAGGGACAAAGGGCTTATTCTGGCTCATAATTCAAGGTTATATCAAGTAACCAAGTCCGTCAAATACATCAAGTTCAACACGGCAGTAAGTCACAGTAGCAGGGGCTCAAGGCATCTGATCAGATTGCATCTGTAGCCAAGAACCAGAGAGAGGTGAACGCTTGTGCTGAGCTTACTTTCCACTTTCCGTACAGTCGAGGACCCCAGACAAAGCAATGGTACCATGCACAGTGGGCAGGTCTTCCCACGTCAATTAACCTATTAATATGACCTGCCAGACGCGCACATGGAGGTTCTTTTCCAAAGTGATTCTAGATTTCATCATGTTGCATCTATAATTAACCGTCATTAATCTGATAGGCCCAAACAAGAGTAGAAAGACCACCATGATCCTTAAATTTCAGTACAATGTCATACAGTGAAGGGACATGAGGTTGGAAGTGTTTATAGAGCTTAATTAATCATAGATTATATAACTTTCTCCAGTGTAATAATATGCCACAAGGGAGCAACTTAAAGAAGAAAGGATTCATTTGGGCTCCTTACTTAAGAAGATATAGTCCATCATGGAGTCTGGCATGAGGACTTCTTATATCTCTGTGGACCAGTAAGCAGAGAAAGCAGAGAGTTGGGGCCAGAAGGGAATATGGCTGTAACACTAAAAGGCCTAACCTCAATGATCCTCTTCCTCCAGCTACATGAAACATCTTAAAGATTCTACATTCTTCTGAAACAGCTTCACCAATGGAGAATCAAGGGTCTGAATGTTTGAGTTGCGGAAAATATTTCCACTACAAACCATAGCAGTCTAATTAACAACACAATGCTTGGATTTCTTATACAGTGCTCCTATTATTGAGAGGACATTGGATCTTTCTACTTATATTCTCACCCCTTAGAGCTATCCAGGCTTGACAGTTTTCATTTACTCTGTATAGCTGTTATAGGCAACTGAGAACTTGTGTACATCTTTCCTTTCTCTCTTCAATATGGCAGTGTAAAATTTATCTTCCTGATCATCACTGATAAGCTTTCAAAAGTTTAAAGACAGATTTGATAAGGTCACCCCTAAATCTTCGTTCTTTCATGCTAAAGCTTTTTAGAAACTGTCTTCACTTTTAATATTTTCTGATTCTTCCATTTACATCAAATATTCTCTGGTCTTGGCCTTGTCTTTAAGGAATCTAAAATTGTAAGATACTATCCCATATGATCACACATTGCTCTGAGGCTATTATTCTAGGTGTTATTCAAAGCTCTTACTGTACCTTTCCAAGTTGAAAAACATAACAACATAAATAAAGAAAAATTTCCCTCTGGGAGCTGGAGGAGTTAGAGTACTTATGATTTATAGGTCAAAGCCTAGGGGCAGAGTCTTCCTATAGGAAATTAGAGTACATTTTCAATATAATATTTTTTTTTCCACTGTGCTCTCTTTCTTCAATACTGTTGGTTTCTGATGCTCCTTTGCTCAGTGAATGGAATGAATTGGGGTAGGGAACTGAGCTCTGCCTTTCTCTGATCACTGGCCCAGATAAATAAGCCATGAGGTGCTAACATGAATGTGGAGTGTATATGTCTATGGATATGGCTAAGCACATATTTTCAATAATTAATTCTATGGTCTTAAAAATAGTTTTCTTCGTAAATCAGCAGCTGACAGGTTGGGGGTGGAGCATGATGGAGAACATATGGACAAGATTATGAGTTGGTAATACAGAGGATCCACACTTTAATTGGGTGAAGGAAGTAAACTCCTGTCTAGACTGAATGGTTGGATGTGGTTTACAATTAAGTTATACTAATAATCATCAATGGATGATTTAGACCAAGGACTAGAATTCACAAAGAGGAAGGCACCCACTTATTTCTGTACAGTGACCACCTCATCCATCTGCCATGAGCATAACTTTTAACACAGCATATCATAGAAAATGAACTTTCACTGATACCTCACTGACTCTTGAATGTTATTAGACCTCTGAACTCTTTCCCTAAGAAAGTGAATTATCTTTTAGCCTTTCATCCATGATGAATGTATGAGGTCAGATTCAGGGTCTGTGTGTCTTTGGGCAGTTTATCCCTGCCACTACTTTTCCAGGACCCTGGAGAGCACATATCTCACTCCAGCATACACGTGCTACCTTGCAACACACACACACACACACACACACACACACACACACACACAGAGAAAATACCAATGTTGGCACATCATCATTCTCCCTATTGGACTACATATCAATTCATGTCAGGTCATTTTAAACATTGTTCTGTTGGTATAGTTTTTTGTACAAATTTAGAGGCTATAATAAGATAAGTTAGCACATGTATAAAATGCATAATGAGCAACAAGGGTATTTAACATTTCCATCTATTCACAAGGAAATCACCTTCTGACTCTTCATAGTATTGTAAAATATATCATGATTCTTGTGGATTAAAGTTACACTACAATGGTATAGATTCTAAAAGTCTCTTCCTACCTATATTTTGCTCTCTTATCTAAAATTTTTCCATCTTTTTTATTCTGTCTTCACTTTCCAGACTCCAGTGACCACTATTTTGTTTTTCCAGTAAATCATTTGTTTGGATTCTATAAATGAGAGAAAATATGGTATTTTTCCTTCGAGACATGGCTTTTTTCTTTAACATATTTTTGAGTTGTTCTTTTTTTAAAAAAATTAAATTGAACCATTTTGTATTTCATACAGAACAACTAAATCAGTCTTAATCATCTTTATAACTCCTTCTCCACTGGTGTTCCCCTCACAGTTTCCCAAATGGAAGTGATACATTATTTTATCTGTGTTAAGGTCTTTTATGTCAAGTTAGGGTCCCCCAATGTTCCTCAGTATAGGATCACGAAGAAGGTCCAGTTAGCTTGCCTGGAACCTTTCACTTCAAGAAGTTTTGCTCATCCTCACCCAACAGTAATCAGTTGTCAATATTTCTTCAGCAAAGATTGGGGTGTCCTGCTCATTTCCCTAGTCCCATTCTGGGTTTTTGTCTGCTTGAGTTTGCATAGATCTTGAGCATGCTAATACCATTGCTGCAGGTTTGTATGAGCAGAGTATCAGGAGCTTTTCATATTCTATTTTCATATGGTTCCACATCTCCTCACTGGCTTTTGCAATCTTTCTGTCCATGTTTCTAAAATGGTCCTTGAGTCCTGGGTGAATGAAACTTCATATAGGAGTCCTGCCCAGGGACCCACACCCTGCCTACTCCTAATCTCCATGCTTTGTCCATTTGTGGCGTTTTGTGTTCCTGGACCTCGGTTGCATTGGGGAGTTTCATTAATAAGAGTTGAGAGATTCATTAGTATCCTCTTTACACCTTGTTCTAAGGGTGAGCCTTAGGTGTAGAGGTAGTATTATAGATTTGCTGCTTGGCCATGGGCAATTCACAGACAATGTCTATGTATTGTCAGTTGTGGTACTCTGGTGCAAAAGAAGCTTCTTTGATGAGTGGTGACTGAGATACTTGCCTATAAATAAAAGGATACATATTTTGCACTTAGTAAGAAGTTTCAGTAGTGTAGGGTTGTGACAGCCTTGGGGATTTCTCTAAGATCTGTGACCTCTTCAGCCATGTGTATTTAGCTATGATTATAATACCTCACATGAGTTTTCTCCCATTGATTTGGCTTTAAGACCAATTAGGCAGCCATTGATTGCCCCCAAGATAAAAGTGCCACTACTGCACCAGGGTCATATGCTGTGCTGGTAACTGATGTGGTTATTTGGTCATGAAGCTGGTGTTGGGCCATTGATTGATGTTCTCCCTTGGCTGTATGCACAGTGCTCTCTAGAGCTATGACAGCTAGCCTTCAGGGAAATTTGCTTCCAGGTCAGTTCTACCTCCACTGCCCCAAAACTGATCTCTGAAATATGTCCTGTTTTCAGCAATAGGGTCTTACTTTCAAGTTCTTGGAAGCAATCGAGGTCTGTGGCAATAGCCTGTATAATCGGGGAGTTCCTTGTACCACACTGACTAACAACTCAAAGGAAAGTTTCTCCTGTCTGGCACTGGCTCTTACCTTCAGCCATGTACATGGACTCATGCAGAGATGTAGAACTCGTCACTAGGTTGTTAGATTCCCTCTGTTGTTTTACCCTAGCTAGGCACGATTTGTGTGTCCTCCCCGCCCTGTCTAACCCTCCCTCCATGCCCCCCTCCCATTTAAAGTGTCTCCATTTCCATTTCTTCTTAATAATGCCAATCTCATGCGGCTCCATCTCTCTTGAGCTTCTTCTTTCCATTTATCCTCATAGTTTCTTGAATAATCCTCCCTCCCCCTCTTATTTAAACACCCTCATCTAATCTATTTCTCCCTTAATAACACCTGTCTCCTAAGATTCTTGTCTCTCAGGTTTCTTCTTTCCCTTTACCTCCCTAGTTCCTTTCCATTTTCCTGATGTCTGCATTTACATTAGGACACATACTGACTTCAAAGGATTTGGAACTAGGATCCACAAACGAGGGAGAGCATACCTCGTTTGTTTTTCTGAATCTGTGTTACTTCACTTAGCTCCATCCATTTACCTGCAGATTTCATGATTTCTTGTTTCTCTACCAAGGAGTGTAACTTCTTTGTGGGGGTGATCCACCTGAGACTGTATTAAGGTCTTTTGTATAAAAATTTGGAATAAGGGTGCTGGAGAGATGGTTCAGCAGTTAAGAGCACTGATTGCTCTTACAGAAGCACTGGGTTTGAATTCAAGCACCCACGTAGTGCCTACCAACTGTCTGTAACTCCAGTTGCAGGGGATCTGATGCCCTCTTCTATCTTCCTCAGGCACTGAGTGACACAGGTGCACTTATATACATGCAGGCACACAGTTGTTAGCTACGATGGGGGTGTTGGGAACTGAACCCAGATCCTCTGCAAGAGCACCCAGTGCAGTTCTCCTAACTGCTGAACTCATTTTTTTTCCATATTTCATATACTTCCTGGCCATTTTTATGCTTTATTTATTTATTTTTGCTTCAAAAAATGCTTGTTTGCTCATTTTAAATCAGACTATTTTTTTGGCTTTTGGCTTTACTGCTCTCTTCTGTTGATTAGCTTCACGTTTCTTATGTGCACATCTGCAAATATATGGATCTTCGTGTATATTAAGCACAAGAATATGGACACACAGGGATATATTAAAGAAACATGTTAAAAAAAGACATTCACAGCACAAGCCATTAACGAGATGACAAAATTCACTGGCACTATGTATAAATGAATTGAAATTAACAAAAGTAAGTGAGACAAGAAAAACATTTTGATGGTTCTAATTTTTTTCCTCAAGTCTCTTTTCCAGACTTAGGTGCTCTGAGGTGAAGTCCTCAGTTTGAATCTTTCAGGTTCCTTCTAGTTTAATCCAGACCATTCAGCATGCTGCAGGAGCCGGAGGGCAGTAAGGAAGACACGTGCTGGCATGTCTTTCCTGATTTCCAATGAACATCATTTCTAGCTGGTGACTCTTTTGCCAGCAGAGACGCTTCCTGATTTCAGTGCCGTTGATACCTTTGTGCTTTGAAGTCTAGGAATGGTAGGTAAGTCGTTGGGTTTCTGGCTCATTTATTCTGACATGGTTTGTAGGGTTTCTAAATCCTGTTTACACAGGCAGATTCTTCCTACAGCAAAGTCACTAAGGTTGAGTCATGAATCAGATTTCTCCCTCATAAATATCTGGATTCATAACAGCAGCTGCCACACACTGGAATGTATAGGAATATGTTTTATAGAGAATGACAGGCAACAGCAACCTTTCCTGCCCACAGGAAGAAGAGAGGGACACCCCCTTGAGTTTTAGAAACAACAATCCTTTATTTGCATCCTACCTTGATTACAGGGCCATTCACAAGCCTTGCAGTCCTTAGGGGTTGAGGACCAAAAAGCTCTCGGTAGTGGCCTTAGTCAGTGCTCTCAGCAACCTGCCACTTGGACATTGACTTAGTACACAGATACCTCTTGCTGACAGTAATGCTGTTCAAATCTTGTGGTTAGCTCCGAGAAGATGCCGCAGTTCACACACCTAATTATGTTGAAGCAAAATCACATCCCTTTCTTCCAAATATTCTTTTCTCTTTCAGCAGTCTTGTGGCCAAGACGTCCCTGAAAGTGCCTGAGACACCAGGTAGCCATGTTCTTTCAGCTCATCATGAGCTGGGTGTTCCCCAAGGCAACCAATTTTTAAGTTGTGTATGCCGATTGGCAGGTCATTATAAATTGGGAATTGTATAGAGGAGACTGAGAGTGAGTGTGCATGGGACTCACAGTCTACTGAGTGACTTGGTGAATTAAACTACTAAACCTAGTCCTGCTTTTCAAAAACTAAATCTTCAACTCACATTCATATTAACCACAGGAGTCTTCTAGAGAGAGGATATGATCAATAATCAGGTGGCTTGGATATATGAACTTTCTTATGTGTGTCTGCCAATCTACTTTCCCTGTAGCTTTAGGGACCACACAAAATGTAACTATAGTAGGGTGGATCATAAATATGCATACAAAATGGGCAACCTGTTGGCCAGTCTAATGTGGCTATTATATTACTACACTATGTATCAAGTTACCAACACAAAGATATGGCACACCATCGTATAGAGACAGAAGTCAGTTACCTGAGTAAGGTGTGGTATCTCACACCTGAAATCACTTTACTTATCAGGCTGAGCCAGAAGGATCCCCATGAGTTTGAGGCTAGCCTGGGCTACATAGTTTCAGACAAGCATGGGCTAAAGAGTGAGCCCTGCCTCAAAAAAGTACACAATTTATCAATATGTGCAGACACATACATATATTATATATGCATATAAAATCCTTCATATTATAGGTGTTAGTGATTTGTCTACACAGAAATAGACACACAGGTTGGGATTTTAGACTAGTGTTAGACAGTGCTTGACTATTAAGTCCAAGGCCCTAGGTTTGGTCTCAAGCACTAGGAAATAAACAACAACAAAAGAATAAATACAAAATTAACACGTGCCCTAGGTAAGCATCACCATGGCCATCTAAAGAATACTTCCTTCATTGCTGTAATATCTCACACTACAATGCTGCTGACAAAGAATTCATTTTGTAGCGAAAGAACTGCTGTAGATTCATGATTGCTAAATCCAGGTTGTCACATGTGCCATCACCATTAAGCAGCTGGCTTGGTAGGCTGAGGGATGGCCTCCTGAAGGCTCCATTTTCCATGTCAAGTGGAGTACAATTTGAAGTTGTGATGCTGGAAACACAGATTAACATTGGTGAATATCTATAGTGCCATATTCCCCAAGGCCCCTGTATGAAGGTTCAGGAAGGGAGAGATAGAATTTACAGGAACTGATCTCATTATTTTATCTAATATATCTAAGTATAGAGTGCTTTGAAAGGTCTGGTTTCCAAGGAAGGAAAATATCTGCCAAGAAGTGTATGTTATTAAATACGGGTGTGAATCTGTTCCCTATTTTAGTTCCTAATGTATTGACCTAACTGACAATAAAGAATTTTATTGTAGGGGCAGAGGTAATTAATTTTCAATAACAAGGGAAAATTGGGCATAAAATACAGGTCCAGGAGACTCCAGTTACAACTTTTTAGCATTTACAAAGCCCATAAAAATAGTCAGTGAGGAAGTTGGCAGCTGCCAAATTCAGGACAGGTGCAGGGGCTGGGTGGGCCTATTTGGAGGGAAGTTTTGGGTCATCTCTTGAGAGATGACTTCCTCCCCCCCCAGAAACTTGGGACACTGAGGTTTTAATGTACAGTGGGAGATGGAAAAGGGAAATGATGATGATCAAATTTGGCCTCATGACCAAAAGCACAAAACAATACTAGCTAATTAACACATCGAGTGAATATTTCCTTCCTCCCACTCTCTGCTTGAGTACTCTTGTTAGGTAACATGATGATCCACAGTCCAGGTTGGGAGAACGGCGAACTGCTGACACCCTACTACAGTTTAAGTCACTAGGACTGTCAGCCTCTTTTTCTGTGGATATAGTTTTCTTAATCTAATAGGAATGGATGACAAGTGGAAATTCTGTTCTGGTAATTTTCCTATATTTATTTTCTTTCTATGTTGAAACTGTTTTCTGCTGTGTGCTCATAGTTGCAGAACCATGGTTTGGAACTCCCACTCCAACCGCCCCTGCCTCATTCCTTTGCAGGCTGCATTCCAGCACAGGGCACAGTGGGAGATTTCTGTGGGATTCACCTTCCCTGGTGGGAAAGGGCATGGGGATTCCTTCTCTACTTCCTGCCTGCCCAGGTGCAGTGTTTCTACCTGGGGCTGTGTCTCTTCTAATTGGGACTCCTGCAGCGAGACCAGCCTCACAGCTCCTGCACCTGCCTGGCTCTGATGCCAGTCCTATGTCATTTCATGACCTCCTATGACTGCTTCTCTGTCTGTCTGTCTCTCTCTCCCTCTCTCCTCATTTGAAACTGTTTCTGTTACTTATTTATTCCTTGCACCATTTCTGTAAACAGAGTATTATACCTCTAGAATTGAACCTCTGAGAGAAATAATGATTTCTTCTATTTAGTAACAAAGCCAACAATTCAATGTTCCCAAGAAATAAATTTAGAAAGAATTAACTCAAAAAGTTTGAAATTGAAGCTTTGGGAAAAGGCAATGCACACAAGTGGATTCAACTCAATAAATGCAAGCTACAAAAACTAAAATAGGGACTGGAGAGAAGGGAGCACATACTGATTTGTGAAGGACCCTAGTCTAGTCCCCAGCACCCAAGTTGGGTGGCTTGCAAATGCCTGTAACTCCAACTCCAAGTGAACTGACATCCTCTCTGGCCTTTGTGGGCATCACAGATGCAGGCACAAATCTCCACATAGACACACATGCACGTACATAATTTAAAATAAATCTTTAAAAAATCTAAAACAAAGCAATATATGTTTGTCAAATAAATCATTTGTAGTCAATGGAAAAATTAATGGATCAGTGAGAAATGCTTTGTTAGATATGTGTGTTAGTCGCTTCTGTTGGTGTGATAGAAACACTGACCAAGGGAACGTATAAAAGAAAGAGTTTATTTAGCTCAAAGTTCCAAAGGGGCAAGAGTCCATCATGGCAGGGAGGCATGGCGACAGAGGTGGCTGGAGTAGGAGCAGAAGTTAAGAGCACACATCTTCAAACAGGCACAGAAAGCAGAGAGTGACTGGAGATACAACAAGGCTGAAGAACTCTCTAAGCCTTACCCTAGTGACAGGCTTCCTCCAGCATGGCCACACTTTCCAAGACCTTCCAAAACAGCGCCACCAACTAGAGACAAAATGCCCAAATTCTTAGAGCCCATGGGATACATTCTCATTCAAATGACCATGATATGTAAGATAGCATGCACAAATATCTCTCACAAATATTTATTAAATATTGTGCCTAAAAAGGCTTTAGTAAAACATCAGTAAATAACATTTTTTTCAAAGCATTTATAATGCTTTCGATAAAGGGGATATCAGGGTCTGCTCTTTGGGTTCTTAGTCTCACAAATAAAATAGTTTGAAAAGGGACTCAAATGAAAATTTAAGAACAATTTTATCAGAGTTTAAAAGAAAAATCCACAGGGCAGGAAAGATGTATTTCTCAACAGCTACCTAGAGAGGAGAAGGGAAAAGTCATGCTGTTTAAAGCTGGCAGAATGATCAGACACATGGTGGATTAGCAGCCATATTGCCGGGAAGAGTAAAGAAACCCCAAGGGCTAGGGAAGCCCAAAGTGTAGCGTATGCAGAAAAGAGAGAGAAGGAAAGGAGAGGTTACACTTCTCCATAGAATTCAGTAAAACAGGCTGACTTACATAGCTGCATTTCTATGACCCTGCAAATCACTGCACAAGGGGGGCGGAGATTTCAGACAGGAAATGTTCTCCACTTTATTAAAGCCGTAATTATTCTGCCTGTCTGTTTAACATTGCTTAACCTGAACCACTTTCCTAGGGATGGACCTGTGACCAAGTGCTTGACCTGGCCCAACTGGTCCCTCTAAGCCAGAGACTCAGTTCTCTTGACTAGGACTTTTCTTTTAATGACCTTTCTTGCTAGCGTAACATGCCTATTAGCTGATAGTGACTCTAGTGAGAAAGGCATAAGTAAAATTAAGGAGAGAATAACTAAGGAGTGAGCTATGTGCATAGTCATTCAGTTGCTCATGAAAGAATAGTGAAAGTGGGCAAAGTATTAGGCCTCAAAGAAGTTGTTTAATATATGCTTAGAGATGAAATTGCTTGGTCATATGGAGAGTGTGTTCAAATACAGAAAGCATGTTCAAATACAGAGCATAATATAAAACCTGTTTTTTGAATGCTTCTGCCAGTTTTGTTCCAAATGCACGATAGGAGATACCCAGTTGCTCCGAGAAACAACGCTTTTAACATTAAAAACATCAGTAATGTTAGAGTAGCAGAAAGCCCAAAGATTAACTGGTCAACACTACAGAAGCTCTAGTCTCTCTGTTGGAAGACCAATGTTTTCTAGTCACAGAACAGCACCTAGGAAAGCAGTTCACCTTAGGTCATGCTAAATCGATGGGTGGAGTACCTAGTAGGTTAATGAGATAGTGAATGCTTCCTGCCTGGAATCCCACCTAGTGCAGTGCTTCTGAGCGAGGCCACAGATAAGCAGCTCTCTGTAAGTCTGCCTTTTCTCTCCTTTTCTTCTTCCTATCTCTTTTCTAAACATCCTCTCTTTAATGCTCTGGACTGCTGTATTATCTTGTGTTACCATCCTTCTCTAAAGCTTCCTTCTCTCCACCATGTGGCTGCCAGTCAGCCGCGGGTCTGACCTTCGTGCAGGCTCTAGACCTGCATAGCCTTGTGCTTGCAGCTCTTCACCTCCTCTCCTCCTCCTCCTCAGGGCAGATGCTGAAATTACCAGCTTGCCTACCCTGGGGATTTTTCTTTAAAATTCAAATAAAATTGTCCTGTAGCTTGAGGTTTGAAGCTATTCTTAAGATTCTTTTATGGATGAGACTCATAACCTTTTAGGGGATGCTCTTTCTCCCCTGTATCATTGTGGGAACCACAAAGGGACCCCAGAATTCTAGTAACTTATTTTTTGGTGGCTGTGTAGAGATTTTCTACAGGTGCACTGAATTGGGCATCTATGCAGGAAGCTATTTATTTATCTTGCTATTTTGCCTTGGGACTTTGGAGACCATGAATACCTTGTCTCTCAGGAGATGGAGAAAAACAAAAAAGGTTTTAAAATCCATTTCTTTCCTGGAATTTTTGGGGGGCTTTTCTGGGACCTGGGCCTGTTGCATAAAGGCATTGAGCAGGCAGTGTGACCCCTGAGACCCTGAAGGGACAGCAGATGTTCTGGCCTTCTCTGCCTGAAGCTATAACCTAGGTCCCAAGAAGCCACTACAGACATGACATCCTTGTTCCTTAGCAGTTGCTTATTCTTTTCCCCCTACAAAGATCGCCCCAGACCCAAACCAGGTTTTGGGGTTTCATTTCCATGTTGGCCTTACAACCTTCCCGTTTACCTGAAGACCCGACCTTTAAATTTCCCGCCTTCTGTAATGGCCAGAAAGTCCTCCCTATATAAACCCCTGCCTTGGTTTCACTAAGTGAATTGTTCACTGATACAGTCTCCCAGGAAATTCTTCCCTTCGCACTCTGGGCTGCCTGAGGACCTGTTCGACCACCGCCCTCTATTCTCTGAGATGGCTGGAGCAGAATGGCCATGCTTGAGATGGAGACCCACCCACAGGCTTTCATGGGCTTTTCCCCACCGTGGTTCTCTCTAAGAACCTGGGGTGGGGGAAAGAAGAATAGTCAGAACAGAGGGGCCTGGGAAGTTAGTCCCCAAGCTCTATTGGGCAGCAAGCAGTGTTTAGACCATGTGGTCTAAAGGCAGCTACTTTGCTTACTAGATAAAGCATTTTAAATTTCAGTGTTTATGGACAGTGACACACAATGCTCAGTCAAGATGTGCTCTCATCAACAAGCCAATCATATGTGCTAGACGCAACTCCCCATTTCTTCTGCAGCTTTCACAAGTTTTTCCCAGCAAGAGCTTGTATCTAGGAAGGATGATATCCAGAGGACATCACCTCATATTCACAGTTACAAGCAATGGGTGTTGAGAGTCATGGGCCCCTTGCTTAGTTTGGGACCAGGAATTCCTTTGCATTGCTTTCTTATTTGGGTCCTACATATCTGAGGGTCATTTCTTCTGTTATATCAAGTTTGGCTTAACTGGGTTTTTTACTAATGAAAAGAGGTGGCTGTCCACATTTAATCTGTGAAGTATGTGAATCCCCGGGACATTTTCTGAAGGAGCTGAACTCACTACAGTAACCATATGGAGACTGTGGACAATGGAGAGAGAGAGCTGAGGACTGGAATTCATTCCTCTCTTCTGACTGTGGACATACAGTGAGCAGCTGCGTCAGGCTCCTGTTGTCTTGACTTCTCTGCCACAAGGGACTGCACTGTGAACCAACATAACCCTTCCTTCTTCAAGTTCTTTGGTCAGGGTTTGATCACAGCAAGGTCACTAAGACACTACCTTTGCAAGAATGTTACACTTCCTTTCCTTTCACTGCTATGTGTTAGGTTCTTATGTCTTATAAGTACTTTGTTTTTTTTCAAGCTGCATAAGCCTTTTGTTATTTTCATATAGATTTTAGATATATTTCAAATTTTGAAAGCATAAAAGCCCCTTGAAATTGATTGGTATCACAATCAGTGGACCTGTTTAAGAGAAGATATGCCTTTATAACTGAGTTTTCTATCTATGAACCTATCACATACCAGCATTTACACAGGTTTTACTGAAAAATGTAGTACAGTTTTAGAGACACTTTTGATATATTTGATTAGAAGGATTCAAAAGGATTGGAAGAGTCGATGTTATTCTAAGTGGCATCATTTTGTATTTCAATCTTCTATGTGTTGTATAAAGAGATGAAAGTTTTACATTGACTTTGTACCTGAAGCCACATTAAATCGTGCTATCAGTTCTAATAATTAAATGGAGAATTATTTTGGATTTTACATGACCACAAATAGAGTTATAGCTTGAAAATGGCCATGGCATTTTGCTCTTCAGTGTCTTTAATCATTAGCTCTTAGCTTCATCACACTGGCTATGAACGGAAGTGAACAAAGTGGGGTGGCAGTGACGGGAATAGGTAATTTTGCCTAATTTTTTTTGTACTGTAGAGAAAATATTGAACCATTTACAATTAAGAAGGGTTTTGCTGTAAGTTCTTTTCTAATTTTTTGTGTGTGGTATGTATGTATGGCAGGTAGTACATGCATGTGTGTGTGGCATAAGGTGTATGCATGTGTGCATGGTGTGTAGTATATGCATGTGTGTGTCATGAAGTGTGTACATGTATGTGCACTTGTGTGTGCAGTGTATATATGTATGTGGCCTTGTGTATATATATGTATATACATGTACCCATTTGATTCAGTATGTGTACACCCTTATGTGGATAGGAAAATTACATGAGTGTTGTGTATGCACATGTGCAGCCTTGTGTGTGTAGCATGTGCATGTGTTTTCCCTTCTATGTGTGCACTGTATACATGCATGTACCCTTGTGTGTGTACAGCATATGTATGTATTTGTGCCCTTGTGTGCATGTGTGGTATATAGTATATGCATGAGTGTGTGCACTTTTGTGTATGTGTGTACACCTGTGTGTTTGTGGGGTGGATATGTGTATGTGCCTTGGTTTGTGTGTGTGTGTATGTATGAGTGTGTGATCTTGTATATGCTTGTAGTGTATGCATGTATGTGCATGTGTGCACATTGTGTATGTGTAGTATTGTGTATCCATGTATATGTGCTCTTGTGTGTTCTATGTGTGCCCGTGTGTGCCCGTGTGTGTGTGTGTGTGTGTAGAGGCCTCAGCTTGATATCAGGTGTAATCTTTTATACATATTTTTGGAGACACAGTCTCCTTGTAACACCACCTGGAGATCACTATGTAGACAAGACTGGCCTTAATATCATGGAACTCTACCTGCCTCTGGCTCCCAGTTGTAGGTTAGACTTTGTGCCATCATGTCTGGTTCCAACACTGAAACTGAAGCTTAGAGTTCTTTGCTTCTACTGCCTGGATAGCACACTGGGAGATCCGCCTGTCTCTGCCCATGCCTTTCCTCAGTGCTAGGTTACTTGAACACTCCACTGCTCTCAGGTTTTATTTGTGTGCGGAGAATCCGAGTTCTGGCTCTTAGCATTGTGTAGCAGGTGCTCTTGCTCACTGAACCATTGCTACAGCTCCTCTCATTTTTTGTTGAAGATGATGTTAAACTCAAAAGACTTCCAGTTATAATTTTCTGAGATTTCCATAATTGTTTCAGAATTCTAGTAATTATTGTGATCTATAGAATTTTGAAAATCATCTGATTTTTCTGTTCATTCATGAATGAATAATACTGATAGATTCTTAGCATTTATTTTTACAATTTATTTTTCATAAATTTGGGCAAGGGGAAGAAATAGTATTCTTAACAGGAAAGTATAAAGCATAACATTGCAATCTTATGGAAATCTAAAATTTCACAACAACATGTCACTAGGCATGGACAGAACTGGTAAAAACCGCCCATGTTTTCTACCAGGTGCTTGCCCCACTCCCTGTCTCTAAATCGCTTCAGAAAAATATGCTGAACTTTTTTCTTTATCCTAAATGATTCAAGTTGACCCCTACAATCAAAACCATCTTCCAATAACCATAGCAAAATTATTAAAATTTTATGGATTGAAATTCTTGAGTATTAAAATATCCTTATATTTCAGGACTAAAATGGAATCTGGAAGGTTACATTAAACTTTTAAGATAGATTACTAGATTTATTTTAAAAATATTATACAGATTTTTACATTAATTTTATTATTTATTATTTAATTTTTTGTTGAATCATCATATATTTCATACAGAACATCTCAAACAATCTTAATAATTTTATACCCTTCTCCCCTGGCACCCTTCTATAGCTCCCCAACTGGAATCCATACATTCTTTCATCTGTTGAAAGGACTTTTGTGTCAAGTTAGTGTCCCAAATGTTCCTCAGTGCAGGTTCATCCAGTGAGGTCTACTCAGCCTATCGGAGTCCCTTGCTTTAAGAAGATTAGCACATCCTCATCCAATAGTAATCAGTTTTCAATATTTCTTCAGCAAAGATTGGGAAATGCTGAGCTTTTCCCCAGTTCCACTCAGTGTTTTACTCTGCTTGAGTTTGCATGTGTCTTGAGCATGCCAACACCACTATTGTGGGTTCGTATGAGCAAAGTCCTAGGAGCTTGTAGGATTCTATTTACATATGATGAAACAACTCCTCACTGGCTCTTACAATCTTTTGGCCCCATCTTCTGAGTCCTTGGTGAGTGAAACTTAACATGGAGTCCTGTCCAGGGACTCGGCAGACTCCTAATCTCCATGCTTTGTCCAGTTGTGACCTTTTGTATTCCTGAGTCTCTGTTGCATGAGGGAGGTTCATTAATGAGAGTTGAGAGATTCGTTAGTGTCCTCTATCTTTTGCTCTATGTTGGGTGATCCGCAAGTATAGAGGTTGCATTGTAGATATGCCGCTTTGGCATAGGCAATTCACAGACAATGTCTATGTGAGGACAGTTGTGGTACTCTGTAGTAGTCTCCATCTGGTGCAAAAGAAGTTTCATTGATGAGTGGTGACTGGAATACTTGACTGTAAAATGAGGATACATATTTTTGCACATAGTAAGGAGTTACATTAGCCTAGGGATGTGACAGGCATCGGGAATTCTCTAAGATCTATGACCTCTTCAGCCATGTGTGTTACAATACCACACATGAGATTCCCCTCATTGAGTAGGCTTCAAGACCAATTTCTGACCATTGATTGTCTACAAGACAAAAGTGCCACTACTCCACCAGTGTCGTATGCTGTGCCGGGCTTTGATGTGGTTACATACGTAGGAAACTGGTGTTGGGCCATTGACTGATGCTCTCCCTTGGCTGCTTTCATAGGGCTATCTAGAGGTATGAGATCTAGCCTTCAGGGGAAGTGGCCTCCAGATCAGTCCCAACTCTATTGCTACAAATTCTGCGTCTGCAGTTTGTCCTGTCTTCAGCAATAGGGTTTAACCCTCAAGTTATGGGAGGCAGCAGAGGGCTGTGTGAGAATAACTTATATAATTTTGGGAGTCTCCTTATCTACCCTGGCCAACAACTCAGAGGGAGGTTTCTCCTCTCTAGCACTGGTTCTTATTATGTAGCCATCAGCTATGTACATGGACTCATGTAGAGGTATTGTATGTGGAAACTGTCATTAGTTTGTTAGGTTAATGATTCCCTCTGGTGTTTTACACTGACTAGGCATGATTTGTCTGCCTCTGTTTCTCCCTGTCTAACCCTCCCTCCATGTCTTCCCCTTTTCAAGTGTCCTCAGTTTCCCCATTTCTCCCTTGATAATACCAGTCTCCAGTGGCCCCACCTCTCCTGAGCTCCTAATTTCCCTTCATCAGTATAGTTCCTCGTATAATCCTCCCTCTCTCCTCCCATTTAAGTACTTCCTTTTATCTATTTCTTCCTTAGTCACAGTTGTCTCCTACTATTCATCTCTCTCAGGTTCCCTCTTTTTCTCCACCCCTTAGATGCTTTCTGTTTTTGTGGTGCCTGCAGTTACATCAGGATACATACGGACTTAAAAGGATTTGGTGCTAGGATCCAGGAACAGGGAGAACATACTTCATTTGTTTTGCCGATTCTGTGTTATTTTCACTTATAACACTTTATAGTTCCATCCTTTCGCCTGGAAATGTCATGATTTCATTTTTCTTTACAGCTGAGTAGAACTTCATTGTAAAATTCATCACATTTTCATTATCCACTCATCAGTTAAAGGACACTTAGGTTGCTTCCATTACTTAAGTTTTGCAAAAAGACTAGCCATAACTGTAGATGTACAAGTATCTCTGCAATAGGATGAGTCCTTTGGGTATGCCAAGGAGTGGTATATAATTCATTTTTTTATTTTTAGTGGTTCTCCACATTGCTTTCCATAGTTGTTGCACAGGTTTACAATCCCACCATGCAATGAATGAACATTCTTCTTTCCTCACATCCTCCCCAGCATTTGGTATCATTTGTTCTCCTGATCTTAGCCAGTGTGATTGGAGGTAAGATGAATCTTAAAGTAGTTTTAATTTGTTTTCTGTAATTATTAACAATGTTGAACACATTTAAAGATGTTTCCTAGTCATCTTTATTTCCTCTTTGGAGAACACTCTGCTCAGGTACTTAGCCCATCTTTTAATTTGGTCACTTGTTTTCTTGATTCTTGATTCTTTGAATTGTTTATGATTTCTGAATGTTAAACATCTGACAAATGTGTCGATGGTGAAGATTTTCTTCAACTTTGTGAGTTTTCTCTTCACGTCTAATGTTGTTTCTTTTGTCCTACAAAATCATTTTAGTTTAATGAATCCCACTTGTTGATTATTGACCTTAATTCCTGAGCAACTTCTGTCAGATTTAGAAAGTTCTTTCCTATATCTATATCTTTAGGTTGCTGCCAATGTTTTCTTCTAACAGTTTCAGCTTTCACATTGATGTCATTGATTCATTTGGAGTTGACTCTAGTGCAAGGTGAAAGATAGGAATATAGTTTGATTCCTCTTCAAGTGGAGATCCAGTTTTGCTAGGAATATTTGCTGAAGATGCTATCTTTCCTGCAGTGAGTGTTCTTGGCTCCTTTGTCCAATAGCAGGTGGCTGAAATTGCATGTCCTCATGTTTGTGTCTGCAGGTCTTTTCCATTGGTCTGAGGGTCTATTTCTGTGCCGGTACCATGCTGGTTTCGAGTATAGCTCTGTAATGTATTTTGAAATCTTGTATAGTTATTCCCCCTGCATTGCTCTTTGTGCTCAGGTTTCTTTGGCTATCCAGGGTCTTTTGTGCTTCCATATAACTTTCAGAATGATTTTTTAATAATTCTGTGAAGAAAATCATGGGGATTTTGATCGAATTTCATTGAATCTACATAATACTTTTGATAGTATGGTCATTTTTACAATAATTCCTCCAATCCATGAGCTTCGAAGTGGGGGTGGTGGTGGTCCTTACATCTTTTTGTTGTCTTCATCAATCTCTTTCTTTAAGGATCTAAAATTTTCATTTTAGAGAACTTTAATTTCTTTGGTCAGGTCTATTTTGAGATTTTTTTTTTGAGTCTATTGTGCATGGGTATCATCGTGTCCGTTACCCATCATGTCTCACTGCTCGGGGCCAGCCCGAGGGGTTGAGGGTGAGTAGACTCAGAGTCACTCTGCAGACTCTGGGAGTTGGATGGGAAGCAGGCCAAGCGCGTGGCACTGCAAACTCGTTTATTAAATAGGCACACAAGCTCCTATAGGTCTGGATAGCCAATGACCTCAGGGGGTGGGGTAGCAAATACAGCCAATAGTAAGTTTGTCCCCACGTTAGGCAGGTTCTTTCCAGATGCTGGTCTCACAACTAGCCAGAGCAGAATGCCACACCCACAGGAACCATTCCTCTATTCCTCCTAGCAGGTGGCCTGGCTAGACCCAACACATGGGAGGGTTTCCTTGTACTCTTTCTCCAAATGCTTTTTATTGTTTTATAGAAAGGCTACTGATTTTTGTAGAATAATTTTGTAACCTGCCACTTTACTGAAAGTGTTATTCATTTCTAGGAATTTTCTGGTGGAATTTTTGGCATCTTATATTTACAGTATGTCTTCTGCAAAAAGGAATAATTTCACCTCTTCTTTTCCAATAACTACTCATTTAACTGCGTTCTCTTGTCTTATTGCTCTAGCAAGAGTTACAAGCAGCATGTTAAAAGGAGGAGAGATAGTGGACAGCCTTGTCTGCTTCCTGATTTTAATAGTAATATTTCTAGTTTTTCTCTATTTAAAATGATGTTGGCTGTGAGTTTTTTTTTATGTAGCTTTAATTAGGTTGATACATGTTTCCTCCAGTCCACTTCCCTCTAGGACTTTTAACATAAAAGGAAGGTTGGATTTTGTCAAAGGCTTTTCTGCATCTATTGAGATGACCATGTGATTTTTGTTTTGAGTCCATTTATATGCTCTATGACATTTATTTACTTCCATGAATTGAACCATTCTTCATCTTTATAGATGAAGATTTTTTTGATACTCTGTTTTCCATTTTATTCATTCTGTTGGAGGGGCTGTCTCGTGTTCTTTCAAATTGGTTTTTTAAATTTTCACTTCCTTCTTCATTTCAGCCTGAGTTTCTTTAAAATTGTATGTCTTTTGGGAATACAGTTTTGAAGTTTATCCCATCTTTTTTTAGTTCTTCGATTTGTTTGCTTTTGTGTTCTTTAAATTGATTGACTTCTTTGATCATGTTGTTGATTACCTTTTAAACTTTGTTTCCTGGGTTATCTTTATGGGGTTCTTGTTGTAGAATTGTTCAATCAGTCTGGTTATATTTGGTGGGGACATTTTATTTGGATTTTTCATATTATTATTTTTCCGGTGTGATCTTGGCATATGGATTTCTTTCGTTGTTTGTGATTCTGATGTGAGACTGAAGCCTTCCTTTGTTAAGTTGAAGTATAACTGCATACTTGATGTGATCTTATAGGTATGAAAAGCTGGGTGGCCAAGGCTTCAAGGTATATCTTTTGATTTTATATTTGAGGGACCAGTTGGCTCTAATCCAGCTATGCTTCTAATCTATTCCCTCAGAAGTACAGGTCAGGGGAGATCAGTTGCTCTTAGCCTCTCTTTTTAGGTCTGTTCCCCTGTAGCCAGCAGGCAGAGCACAATTTGGGAAGATTGTTAGGCAAATGCTGAATTTAGGTTTTTCTCAGCTAGTTTACAAATGACAGGGCACAGAATCCCAGATCTGCAGCAGTGGGAGGGACTGCAGATGGCACCAATGTAGGGAGAAGTACATGGTGTGATTTGGAGAGCTCAAAGCCAGGCAGAGGTAGGAGGGCAGTCCAGAGATCTGGGTGCTAATTGTAAGAGCATGCCCCTGTCCGAGGCTAGATGGAGAGCAGGGTGTTTGGTGAGGGAGTTTGGAGTTGCTACAGCGGTAGGGAATTGAGATGCAGTGGGCAGGTTCAGATTTATCAGGGAAGATGGCTGGTCTCTGGAATCTAAGAAAATTTGAGGGTGGGGACTGCCAGAGTAGAAGGTTGGTTTCATGAATGCAAAGGCAAGTTGGGGGTGGGGACAGACTATAAAGTCTCTAACAAGCTAGATTGAAAAATTGAGCTGGTTTGAGTACAGAGAATCAGGATGCAATGGGCAGGTGTGAATTAAGAGTGTAGTCCAGAGATCTGGGTTGCTAAGAGCAAAATCAGGCCTATGCCCAAGGCTAGACACACAGGATTTGGAGTGGGGGAGAGTAGAGTTGCTCAGGTAGTAGGAAGGTGTAAAGCAGTGGGAAGGTTCAGACTTACCAGGCCAGAAGACTGGCCATAGAAATCAAGGGCAGGTTAGGGGAGGGGACAGCCAGGGTGGATGTCTGGTCTAGGGCAGGAAGAGGCAAATGGGATGGGAACAGCTTGGGAATGCTCTAACATAGCAGACTGAAAAATTGAGCTGGTCTGACTGAGTTCAGGGGATCAGGATGCAATGGGCAGGTCGGGACTAAGAGGGCAGTCCAGAGATCGGCCATGCTAGGAGCAAAAGCGGGCCTGTGCCCAAAGCTAGGAGAATAGGATCATCACCTGAATTTTCATATTAAGTTTGGATTTTGCTTTTCTTTCATATGATACTTTGTTGGATTTTATATCAAGATGGTGTTTGACTCACGAAATGTGTTGTAAAGATTTACTGGAATTACAGAGGGTTGTTACCTACTATGTGACTGCTGAGAACCATACCCAGGTCCTTTGTAAGAGTAACCAGTTATCTTAACTGCTGAGCCGTCTCTTCAGCTTCTGTATTCCATGTTTCTAAAAAGTATGTTCTTTATTTGGACAACCATCTTGCTACTAAATTATAATGTTTTTTATTTTTTGATAATTTCATATATGCATATAGTGTTTTGGTCAAATATACGGCCCATTCCATCCCGTCTATTTTCGCCCCATCCTGCCTAATAACTTTCCCCTCACAACTTCCAAGTGTTCTTTTTTTTTTTTAAACCGATTTAGTGCTGCCAGTATGTGTGGAGTGTCGGAGCATCTACTGGAGCCTGGGTGTCCTTTCAGGCACTGCATCCCTGAAGAAAATGGACTCTCCCTCGCACTGCAGCCATCAATTTCCAGTAGCTTCTTGGCTAGGGGTAAATCTTTCTGAACTGCCCCCCAATCCCATTCATGCTGGGATTCTGGGTGATGGTCTTGGGCAAGTCTTGAGAATGCTGTTACAGCCACTGTGATTTCACGTGTGCAATGCCAGTCCTGGGGCAGCCGGGCACGTCGGTAGGAAATGCCGAAGGGGCAGCGGGAGCATCACAAGGTCATATCATATTCTTAAATTATTAGGAAAATTCATTGGGAAAATTCCAAACTCAAATATCCTTTTATTTAAATTTCATGAATGCATACTAGATTACCTATGTTTTCTATTGTTCTTCAGTTACTTTAACAAATAAGTCTTTTCTTCAAATTTTTCTGTTTCTTCTGATATTTCAAATTATTGTAAAAAATTATTCATAATATCCCTGAACCAAAGTTAAATGACATTCATTGATGTCTGATTTACATTCTAATGATCCATTCTTTCAGCTGTGTAGATGGTGATGGTTACTGACAATCCTGCAACCAATAATGCAATAAAGATACAGGACTTCCCACACCAAAGTGCCTCATTTTCCTTTGTGCTCAGCCTCCAGGTAAGCTTTGTGTCTTGAGTAATACCACTCTGATTTGTCTCCATAGTTGGGTATTTGTCGCATAGCACAAAATAGAATGAGTTTGTAGCATTTGTAATTTTTAACACAAGCACTTCCCTGTACTTGAAAATATCTTCTTTTTAAAATGTTAGTATTAATATATGTATGAACAAAAACTTTGTATTGCTTATTAGCTGGTTGCTATACATTGAGTTATTTTCAGATTCAATTACTGTGAATAGCAATGTTGGAAATATTTACATGCAGACCTTTTCCTGACCTTCTTTTCTCCTACTTTTGGAGTAAATTCATAGGAGAGGAAATATTAGCTTGGGTATAAAAGTATATTCAAAGGATGGAGAGATGGCTCATTTGTCAAGAGCACATACTGCTCTTATGGAGGACTTCAGTTTGGTTCCCATTACTCATGGAAGGCAGCTCACATCCTCCTGTAAGTCCAGTTTCTGGAGCTCTCACAGCTCGGGCCTCCTTAGGCACTTGCACTCTCCTGTACACTCCCCACCCCACATACTTGTACGTGATTAAAATATAAAATAAAAAAGAACATTTTCAAAATCATAAGAAACTGTTTATACCATTCTTTTCCTACTTTTAAATTAGAAAAGTTTTTATAGTATTGTGTTTTACTTCTGTAGTTTGTAAAACATTGAAATGATTAATTCAGCCACATTGGCGCAGACTGGCCTATTTGACAGCATTTGTGTGTCCAATACCTAGGGCAGACTAATCGCTGCTCTTTAAATAATTTGGCATTTTGTAGGACAGATTTAAAAAACTAAAACTGATCCTTTAGCTATAGGTTTTGGTGATACATTGAAAGTATCATCAATTGCCAATTATCCTAAGAATATACTTATTTCCAAGGCTGCTTGACTCCTCAAGTCTGTTGCATCTCCCCATATGCCAATTCTAGGTGGTCTCTGGCTAGTTTCAGAAGTCAGAATCTCACGCACCTTTGTTCTCAGCTTTTGAACTGATAGCTGTGAGACTTAAGATTTGAAAAGTAAAGCAAAGAAAAGCAGAACATTTATACGAGTCAGAAGCAGCATCCTTGGTTATGTTAAACTATCATACTATTAATGTGTTTCTATAGTTCTAATGAAATCACAGTCAAAACAGAATGGTCTAGAAGATTCCTTAAATTGCTGTATATCATGATTGGTTCCTCGTGAGAAACCATCCAGTAACTTTTAAATTCTAGTTTCTAGAGACCTTACCTTTATTTATGAAACATGTTTAACAAGTAATTATCTTGAAAAAGTAAGAAATGAACAGACCTTTTGTACTGCATTAAGTCCTTAGAGCTCTATTGTAGTTTGGAGCCACAGATGCTGATATTCCAGAAAGACTCGAGGGCTTCTTCGTGCTCAGTGGAGGGAACCACAGTATTAAGTGCATCTTTCTTGGATTTAACAATTTGAATGAAAATATCACTGTTTCATTAGTAAAAATGATCTTTAAATCAGCAAATTAAAAATTACCTCTGTATGCTCAGATTCTTTGTGCTGACATTCCCTGTGCAGATCACAGTAATTACTTTGAGAAATCAGCTATTACAATGTAACCAGGCAGTTAAAATATTTTATCAGGTAAATTACCAGTCACCATCAACATTTATCAAGGACTCATTTGGATTTTATTATAGGTTGACATTTACTTATTTGCCCAACTTTAAAAATTATAACTGTTGCACATTTGCCCCAGGTCACATCTGGAGAAAATTAGCACACTAATCACATTAATTAACATAAATAAAAGGTTATCAAAGAGCCCTGAGTAATAGCATATAATTATTTAAAGGCAACTTAGAGTGTCCTTAATAATACCTTAATGTCATATATAGCACTGAAATTCCCAAGTCTTTCATTGCTAGAGTTTAAAACTACAATTCTTCTACCATACAGATTCCCATTCTTAATATCATTTTAGAAATGAAAAAAAAAAAGCCGCAAACAGCTATGTGACTGACCTCAGGTCATGCAGCTAGATATGATTAAAGTCAAGATTCATATTTGCATAGTTTCCACCCATCCTTCCAATCCCTGATGTATTTCTGCATTTCTTGAGCCAGAAATAGATTATTTATTGCTGTGTCCCAGTCTACCAACACATCCATAAGCTAAAGATCCCAAGTACAACCACATCCATAGCTTCCAATGTTATTTTATGCCTTACATAAAATAATAATTTTCTTCTTTTTTGCCCCATAAGAATCCATACTATGTATCCTAAATGACTTTTAGAATATGAACGAGATTCTTGCTTAAAGTAATCTGTGAGGTGTCCAGTGCATTAGAAGACAATCTAAAGGACTTTCCAACAGAGTCCATGACCTCGACCCATTCTGCAGTGTGTCTCCTGCTCTGTCTCTCCCCTTATTACAAAAACCTCCTTACCCGCTCTACTCCTCCTTATGCTCTTTGGATTACTGAGTGCATTGCAAGACGGACTAGCCTCAGTATTAGATTTGACATGTTTGGAATGTTATACTCCAGAACTTTTCAGAGTTTCAAATTCTTCAGAGTAATGTCCCCTGGTAACTGAGCATGAATCATCTTTTCTCCCCATGGTCTGTCCTTGTGTCTTCATGCTCTGGAATAGTTCGGGGGCATCTTAGAATTCCTTTAACCAAATGTGTTTGTTTACCTGTTTGTAGAGCTTTAACTCTTCCATGTTATAAGAGCCACAACAGCAGAAATCCTGTGTCTTTCTCACTGCTTGCACCAGATGCTGAGCATTCTACTGTCCTTGACACTTCAGTTGACTGGCCTCATGTACCCCACATGAACTTTTACCATAGCACCTCAGTGTCTAAGTGCATCTTCTGGGCATTCATCGTAGTAGACAAGAAATGCCAGGCAAGAAATGCTTGGAGGTTCAAATCAGTCAGCAAATAAAACCAGGAAACACCAAGTGAAACACTATTCTCAGTGGGACAGATGTAAAGCATCTGCAACCTTCCTTCTTCAGTACGATCAGGCCATCTGTGCAGGTAATAGACAGTAGTTGTTCATATACAGTTTACTGTTTTTTTTAGGTCTTCAATTTTTGTTGTTGTTTGATGATAAATAAAACACAAAAATGATATTTAGAAAATCACATGTATTTCTGTGTCCTTGCTACTTGATTGTTTCAGCAGATATAATTGTATAGTAATTTTCTCTATTATTTGCTTTGAACTTTTTTTCTGGTTTTATTATCTTTACTGATGTTCTTTCTATAATTCTCTTTTCTGGTCTACATATCTTTGTCTTCCACTCATACAGTCTTTGTCTTACTTTGCCAAGGTGAAAGTGAGGTACAGGCTGAACAGTCTGGTGTTGTGTTACTAGTTCATACAGGACACTCCCTGTATGACCACAGGTAAAAATCCCAATAATATTCTTTTTTATTCCAAAGGAACCAATTTTCAAGGCAGGTCGATTCTTCTGAGTCACAGAAAGTGCTTGTTACAGTTGTCAGAGCTGAGTACCTGTCTTTAATACCCACCTTTCTGCTTTCATAGTCGAGTTTATGGTCAAGTGAAATAAAGGCCGTTTTCAGGACTACCTGCTAAAATATTTGACCATGTTCATCAGTTTTGGACAAAAGATGGTCTCACAGGGGATCTGAATCATTTTGCATTTGTACTTCTGCAAGGGAACAATAGGTGTTCTTTTTTCTTTCTGGCTGATGAGGATCTGATGGTACAAGCTAAGGAATGGAGCCTTTGCAGCCTGAACACAGACTCATTGTATCAGTCTTGATGTTCTGTCAACCAAGATTCTATACTAGCATGACCTGAATGTGAAAGAGAGGTCTTGTTTAAAATAACTGTATTTTAATCTTTGTCCCATGGGACTGATCCATGAGTGATTCTAATTGTTAGTTCTGCTTAGCACACTAATCCACACACACAGTGTGCATTTCTAAACACATTTATCATTACAATAAAAGAGTACTAAAATTTTAAAACTAAAATCCATGTAGCTGGAATATGTGATTTTTAAAAGATCATGTTGGATATGTTATATTTATATAAGAGAAAGTGCTAGAGAGCTGAAAATAGTATACATATATATAGATATATCTATATCTATATCATCTGTCTATCTATCTATCTATCTATCTATCTATCTATCTATCTATCATCTATCTATCTATACCAAGTTGTTCTTTTGCCAGGTGTTAATATCGAATTTCAATTATGAGTAGTCAAGCCATGGTTAATGGTGGCAATGTTTGACATAGGTTGTGTTATCTAAGGTTAGCCTTTACTCTGTTTATTTTGTCACCTCTATGTTGGTAATGTAACTAGGCAACTTTATCCACAGATATCTGAAATATATATTTGGAATTATAATTGGAAGGACAGCACAGATATTAAGTAGACCATTCCACAATTCTATAGCTGTCTCTACTTCCAAACTGTGTTCTGCATGGGTCAAGGTGCAGGAGATGGTGTCTGTGAAGACGCCACGCTGAATTACAGGGTTAGTGGTTTTTTGCTTTATTGGGTGCTGTAAAGCTGGGCATTTGACAGTACTTGATCCTTGGTCAGGAGTAACCCCAGAGTGATCCATCCCTGTAAGTCTCTCCCTGGGAAGGAAAGGCACTGTACCCGAGGCTGATGCTTACATGCTGTCTTTAAGCTTCCAGTACCAATAATTGCTCTATTCCTCTAGTTTTTTTCACCTTCAGGTAGAGAGATCGTAGCCTCCCTCCTGGTACTCATCTTTGTGTTATGCACAACTTTTCTTTTTCTATGCTGCTGGGGAGTAAAGCTGGGGCCTTCAGCACGGTAGGCAAATGATTGACTGCAGATCCACACTGCAACTTTCTGCCCACAACTTCTAAATAGTTCATTTGTACTCATTTCAAATCATGGAACTGAACCGTATTGTCTGTTTCTCCCAGTATCCTGAATGGTATAGATTGCCCGTTGTGGTTTTAGTGCCTATTCTGAGAAATTTCTTATTTATTTTTTTTCTTAGCACATTTTTCCATTTATTTATTGTGACTGGAATGACTATCACAGCAAATCTGTTTGGTATAGTTTGGATGTTGATGTGTTGAAGGATCATTTCTGGTCAAGTGGCACTATCAGGAAGTGTTGTGATCACAATTGGATCATGGTCTGATGAAAGTAAAGACCTATCAGTGGGATCTGCCCTTGAAGGGGTTATGGGTGCACTAGCCTGTCCTCTGCTTCCTGTTTCTCCTTAGTGGCATGGGGTGAAGTAACTTGTTCAGTGGTAGCACTCCATCTGTGATATGCTGGTTGTCACTGGCACAAATGACCATTGACTGCAAAGTCTGAAACAGTGAGCACAGAAAGTACTTCCTCCATTTAATTTGGCTTAACTCAGATATTTAACCCCAATAATTAAAAAGTGACCGCATATAACAGTTAGAGGAAAAGAACCCCAGGACAAAATACAATGCCAGAATGAGTAAGGCAGTGCTAGAACACTGGGCACATTCCAGGCATGAGTGCTGATGCACGTACGTTAGGTTATACAGTGCTAGGCACTGTGGCTGTGCTCATAGTGCCTTCCTCTTAGTAATTCATAATGCTGGCTTCTGTTCATCTCTGCAATTTAAAAAAATTGATTCCCTGAAAGATCTCTTTTTTCTGTTTCTTTTCTTTCAGTGGAGCTTTATTTTTAGTTTATCTCAAAGCTAACGTCTATTGTTTCTCTTTTGGAGATAAATCTTTTTAGAGGAACATGAACATATTTTTCTGTTATAATTTTTTTCAGGTTCATTATTTATGTTATTTGTTGAGTATTAAATACACAGTGTGAAATACAGATGTGCCATAAACACATCCACCACACATAAGGACATGAATTAGTTCTATCACCTCATCAGCGTCCCCAATCTAAAGACATCCAGTGATTTCATTTGGATCAGTGTGTGTTACTTCTGTGGGGTCGTGACCTCTGCACCCATGAACCAGCCCCTGAAGTTTTGTGCTCAACTTCAATACAATGTTTTTAAGTTCACTGGTGTTGCTATGGGTATTAGGAGTTTGTGGATTTTGGGTAGTTTCCCTTCGACTGGAGTATACTCCAGTTTGCCTATATTCCTCTTGATAATCACTTGTTTGCATTTAGTTATCTTTTCCTTCCTTCATTTTTTTGCAGTGGTGAAAATCTGTGGCAATTAAGTCATAAATCAATTCCGCTTTTTAATATTCTCCATTTTATTGTTTGCTTTTAACCATGAACTCTAAGGAATTGTCTAACTATGAGTCAGAATTTGACTATTAAATAAATCAGTTATTTTGATCCACAACAAATAAAAGACGAACATTATAAACACACTTAAGAAAACATTATCAAGTTGACATAAATAATAATCGCAAGTAAGAGATTAGCAGAGTCATTACTAGTTTGGGCAAAACAATTTAAAGAGTTTCCCCAGGCTTGCGCAGTCTCACCTCTGTTGATATTCTAAACCAGTACATGAACTCTTGTCTGTACTGTCCACTACAGGGCACCTACCAGCCTGGAAACCAGAGCAAAGGCACTCATGGTCTGCCTCTGTGCCCTGGCTCCGGCCTGGGACTGCTGCATCCTCCCCCAGCTGTTACAAAAAAAAAAAAAAAAAAGAAAAAAAAAAAACCATCTCTTTCTGTAATAGTGTATGGAATAGTTAGGTGAGGTGAGCTAGAAGCTTGGAAATGTGCTGATGGAAACTGTATCTTCCTGTAAATCTATCAGAAGAGACACTGGGATAGCTGCATGCCATTTTAAAGGGTCTATCTCCTCAAAATCAAATGTTTATAAGGAATGATGAATGCTTTATAAAGACATTAAGACATTTACACATAGACTCCCTCCCTGCTTCTGCCTCCATTCTCTCCCTTTCCTTGTCTCTGTAAATCCTAAGTTGTGCGCAGTCTATATTATAATGAGGTTGTGACATGAATTTACTTCTATGTTTATCTTTAAGGTTTTCCACTTTCCTGAAAGCAGTCATTTATTGATGCAAATATAAAACAAATATTGATCCTCTTTCCTGGAAAAATAATGGATTGACTTAAAACCAGGTTTCTAAAAACATTATTTATATTTACTTAAAGTGTGTGTTGTTTAGCCTAATGTGTACCTCATGTGCGATACCTGCAGAGACAAGAAGAGAATGTTAGATGCCCTGGAACTGGAGTTACAGATGGTTGTTAGCCACCATGGGGTTGCTGGGAACTGAACTTGAGTCCTCTCTAAGAGAAGCCAGTCCTTTTAACCCTTGAGCTATCTCTCTAGTCCCCTAAAAACTATTTATTAAAGAAGATAAAAAAATGGCTAGCATATATATTAAAATGTACAGGAACATCACTACTTATCAAAGAAAACAAAGCTATAGTGCCATGTCACCTCCAAGGGCTTAGAATACCTGTTGTAAAGGGGGCAGACACCAAGAAGTATCAGCCAGGATGGTGAAGAAGAAAAGCGCTTGTCAGCTATGGTGAGAATGTAAATCAACAGGGCCTTTAGAAAAAACAGGAGTGAGGTTCCTAAAAATTACTTAGATTATGTTCTGATTAGCCCACTATTAGGCATATATATCCATAGGAAATAGACTCTGAACCAGTACTAGATTCCTGCATTGCAATACAGTGCAGCCTGTGTGTAACAGACAAAATATGGAGTCAACGTGTGTCCATAATTAGGTGCATTTATAGAGAAAAATCACAAGAAAGTGTGTCATACAGGAAAAAAATCTTCTTTTAGTGATCGGCCGGGGTAGTCCAAGAGACTCCCAAAATGACATAGGTTGTTACCACAGCTCTTGGCTGCCTCCCAGAACTTGAAGGTAAGAACCTATTGCTGAAGACAGAGCATACTTCAGACACAGGATTTGGAGCAATGGAGCTGGAACTGACTTGTAAACCACCTCTCTGAAGGCTAGCTTTCATAGCATTGGAGTATACTATGCAAGCTGCTAAGGGAGAACATCAATCAGTGGGTCAACTCCAGCTTCAAGGCCTAATAACCACATCAATGACGGGCGCAACAAACAACACTGGTGAAGCAGTGGCACTTCACCTGTTACCTAGCTGGACTGAAAGCCCTCTCAGTGGGAGGAAACTCACGTGTGGTTTCATAGCCACAATTCCATAGCCAAATACATAAGGCTGAAGAGGTCATAGAACTGAGTGAAAACCCCAAGGCTGTCACAATCCTAGACAAAAATAATTTGTACCCTTCAGCTGTACACATGGACACATGTAGACATACTGTACGTATGATTTGTCAGTAGGATTTTGGACCTAGACAAAAGCAATTTCTCAGTATGTGCTAAATATGAATACTTATATTTACAGACAAGTATCCCAGTCACCACTCATCAAAGAAGCTTTTCTTTTGCAACAGATGGAAATTCTTACAGACTTCCACAGCTGGTCACACACAGACATTGCCTATGAATTTCCCAAGCCAAAGTGGCACATCTGTGATGTAACCTCTACACCTAAGGCTTATGGAACACAGAACAAGGGGTAAGCAAAACACTAATGAATCTCTCAGTTCTCATCAATGAAGCTCGCTCATGCAACAGAGGGCCAGGAACACAAGACACAAATGGCCAATGCATAAGAGCATGAGAAGTGTGGGACCTTGAACAGGATGCATATTAAACTCTACCCACCCAGGGCTCAGGGACCATTGCAGAAGAGGGGGCAGAACGACTGTAAGAGCCAGGGAGGAGGTGCGTGACCATATGGAAATAGAGTCCTACAGGCTCCTGGGATCCTTCTCATATGAACCTACATCAATGGTGTCCACATGCACAAGACCCATGCAAACTCAAGCAGACAAAATCCCAGCACAGAACTGTGGAAATTGGCAGCAGGCCCTAATATTAGCTGAAAAATTATTTAGACCTGATTACTGCTAGGTGAGGAAGAACCGATTTTCTTAAAAGGAGAAATTCTAGATAGGCTGACTCGACCCCAGTGGATGAATTTGTACTGATCAACATCTGGGAGCACTAACTAGACAGGATAGGCCTTAACACAAATGACAGAATGTATGAATTGCAGTGGGGGGGGTATATGAGAGTGCCAGCGAGGAGGGGCGTAAAGATGATCAGGATTGATTAAGATGTTTGGCTTGAAATACATAAAACTTCAATAAAAATTTTTTCGAAAAAACTAATGAAAAGAAGTAAAAGTTGTGTTGTTTGAGAACATGGGGACATCGTGCTGAGTAAGCTACTCACAGAAAGAAAGTTACAGCATGACCTTAGCCGTGCTTGCTAAGGGTAGATATGGGTGAGAAATTGGACGGTGCTGGTCAAATGGCATTAAGCCTTAATAATCCAAAATCTGCATATGGTAGAGAATACACGCTCAATACAACCATAGTACTGCAAAAATGGTTCACCAGGAATCATAGCACTGCATACATGGTTCAACAGGAGCCATAGTATCACATACATGGTTCACCAGGAGGATAGGCCTCACATTGCTTTGAAGTGATGGATCCATTAAATAACTTTCTTATGGAAATCATGTTACATTTTGTGAATGATTCAAAGTAATACACTGAACACTGTAAATATAAAACTTTTGTTTGTTATCTATTACTCAAAGAACCTATGCATGTTTTTGAGTATATCTGTGTGCATGTTTGTATGGATGTGTGTGTGTGTGTGTGTGTGTGTGTGTGTGTGTGTGTGTGTAGGTCAAAAATTCCAGGTATCTTGCATCTGTTGAGACAATAAAATAGACAATACTGACCTCTGCCTCTCTAGCTCTATGGTGACAATCTCAAGCCACCATACCTGACTTTTTCAATTTAATTAAAAATAATTTTTAAAATTTAATTTTATTTTACATGTATGAATGTTTTGCCTTCATATGTAAGTGTGCTACATGTATGCAAACTCTCAGAGGCCAAAAGAAGACATCAAGAAAAATGAGGAATGCACTGGAACTTATAGGTACAGGCATGGACTTTCTAAACAGGACTCTGAGTGTGTAGGCATTAAGACCAGTAATTGACAAATGGGCCCTCACGAAACTATAAAGCTTCTGTATAGCAAAGGATGTTAACACTTAAAAGCAACGTACGGTATAGGAACATATTTTTACCAGCTGTACATCTGGTATTTAGTATTTAGTATTTAGTATTTAGAGTATACAAAGATCTTGGTAAATGGAGAAATGGCTCAGCAATTAAGAGCATTGGCTGCTCTTCCAGGGGACCTGGTTTCGGTCCCAGCATCCCCATGGCACCTAACAACCGTTCATAACTCCAGTTCCAGGGGATGCATCACCTTCTTCTGGTTTCCAGAGGCAATGCACACATGGGTGTTCTTAGATACATGCAGGTAAAACATTCATACACACAAAATATAAATAAATAAATAAATAAAATTTACAAGGATCTAAAAAATTAAACATAATAAAAAACAACACAATTAAAAAGCGAGGCAAGGAACGGAGCAGAGAGCACTCAAAAGGTGAAACACGAACGGCTGAGAAAGATTTTTTAAATGTACACCATCATTAGCCATCAGGAAAATGCAAAATACAAATACTTTGGGATTTCATCTTACCCCAGTAAGAATGACTAAGATCCAAAAGCAATCAGTGACTAACACTGGGGAGGATGTGGGGAAAGCAGAGCGATTTTCACTGCTGGTGGGAGTGCAACGGACACGTCACTATGGAAATCAATACAGAGACGGCTCCAAAAGCTGAAACATGTCTACTATACGATCCAACCACACACTCCTTGGTCATTCCCAAAGAATTCTGTATCCGACCACAAGGATACCTGTTCATCCATGTTCATTGCTGCTCTATTCACAATAGCCAGGAAATAGGAACAACCCAAATGTCCATCAATGGATGAGTGAATAATGAAAGTATGGCACAGTTACACAGTGAAATAGTCAACTCTAAGACATATGAAATTCTCAGGTAAATGGATGGAATCAGAAACCATCATGGTGAGTGAGGAAACCAAACACAGAAAGTCAAAAACTCACATCTTGCTCATAGCTGCATTTCTCATAGCTTCGAATCTGTAGATATGTGTGTTTCAATTATTATTGTTGTTGTTATTATTATTATTATTATTATTATTATTATTATTATTTTGAGATAGTGTCTCCCTGCAGCCCCAGCTGGCCTGAAACTCACTATGTAGATCAGGCTGGCCTTGATCTCAAAGATATTCACCTGCCTCTACTTTCTGTGTACTGGGATTAAAGGTATGCGCCACCACCACCTCCACTGCGTTGCAATTGGGAAGTCCATAGCTGTCAGGAAACAGTAAGGGACTAAGAAACAGAGCCAAGCGGGATGGGAAGGGAGGTAGACTGCAGTGATATAAAGGTCCCAGGCATGGTGACACGAGTCTTTAATCCTAGCTCTGAAGAAGCAGAGGAAGGTGGATCACTGTGTTTTTTGAGGCCAGCCAGAGCTACATAGTGAGACCCTGTCTCCAGAAAACAACAGAAATGGGAGCAGGGGGAATGGAATAGGAAAGGTTAAATGGAGAGGAAGGGCTAGAGGATGGAGTGTGTAAATGAAGTGTTACTCCCTTCTATTTACTGAAGATCAAGCTGAAGCTCAAAGAGGGTCAGTGACTTGCTAAACACAGCTTAGCTAAGAGTGACTGTGTCAAGATTCAGAACAAGTTAAGACTGGCACCAAACCAACAGCTATTTCTTCAAGCTAGTGAATGGCCAGACACAGTTTTGTCTGCATTGTGTATCCAGGACTTCTTCAGTTCCTTTTCCTATCTCACAGTCCAGCCAGGAAATCACTCTATAGAACTGCCTACAACCGTCATTCCAGTGGCACTGAGTTCTCAGCACCTATGGGTGATTGTGAAATTCCACTTATGTTATCAGTGACTTTTGATCAGTAGCCAGTCATTTTCAAAGAGCAGAGGGCTATAGACTCCCTGACTGGTATAACATCTCTTGATGCATCTGGCCTTGTACATTTGCATTTTTGGAGCTAATCACAAACTGACTAGAATTAGGATCAATGAGATACAAATGAAATCAAATTATACATTTCTTTAACTCATTAGTCAGAAGTATTTGATTTATGCTTTCCCTTCCCCTAGACTACCAGAAGCGTTTACTGCTTGATGTAACCTAAAACCGTAATACATAATTCTCATAACTCAGAAATGAATGTCAGTTTAATTTTTAGAAGCTACACTGTGTGTGTTTGGGATGATTTATAAATCTTATTAGATTAATTCTACACTCACCTGTATCCCTAGATTTGTACAGCTCAGAACTTTTAGATTCATCATCTTCAAAGCAGTTTCTTCCAGAAAAGAACATTTTTCATGAGTGTTATTCTGGGGTGTTTCTTAGGTGAGCTGTTTGAATTTTCCACTAATGTGATCTTATAAATACAGAGGAAACTTCACTTAAATGTTCTATAATAATGGCTTCTTTCTCGTTAGACTGCTGTGGAGTTCAATTTAGTATACTATTATCTTATATTTAAATCTCAAATCAGTGGAGGCTAATAAAAAAAAGAATCGACTATTAAAAACTCCATTACTTATGATGTACTATCCCAATCGTTTTACTTCTATAATTTTATTTTATTTGATGCCAGCATTAGGAAGCAAGCTTCTCCCTGTTATATGCAGGGGCCAACCCCAAACCAAACCAAAAGAACAAAGCTAGACAGAAAAGCTGGCAGTTAATGTTCAAAGGCACACTGTGAACACTGTTCAGATACCTGCTCTGTGGACTTCCACCTCAGTGCAGGGCAAGAATGCAGTGGGCTCTTCGCAGCCATTGTGGAGATTTAACACAGTCTTTGCTCAGGGAGGGTTTTACTCTAATCATGGTGTACACACACAGTTTCTGAAGGTTGCTTACTCTTAAAATTTAGCAATGATTTAAACTGAACTCCAATTTAAGAAAAAGGAACAGAGGGAAACAGAGCGACTTAAAACTGAAACAAAGAGTTGGAGACAACTTATGTACAGAAATACTACATTACATATGCAATTTTTAGGAAAAAATCAGCTAGGTTTAGATCCCTCCTTTGCTTTTTAATTCTTAGGAAAAGATATATTTTCTTTGTTCTTGTGAATGTAAATACTATCTTGTGTGGTCTCAAAGACATATTACTTAGCAATAGTGAAACATGACAATCCTCACTTAAAATGCACTGATAAAAGGAAATAAAGTTTAGAAGTCCCTATGCCTAAAATAAACTGTGGTTACCTATGGTTAGTGTGGTTAGGATCCCAAATATAAATGACTCATGATATACAAAAGTAGCATACCAGAAAAAAGAAAGAAAGAAAGAAAATGGAAACAATTCCTACCTTCATTTATAATCAGAAGATTCACATAAAGTAATTTATAATGTGCTATTGGAGCAGATATTAAATATGATATGTGGGTATGGAGAGATACATGCAGGAAAACAAAATCATAGCACTATAAATTCAAAGAATTCAACATGTTATTAAATCCATTTAAATGTATGTAATGGTACCATAATAAAATTGTAATTACCCATCAGAGTCCATCATAGAAACTGAAGTACTGAACCAGGTACATACTACAATGTGTGGGTGCTTGGCAGTTACTCATAAAAACAAATGTTCAATTAGTACCAATCCAGTAACAAAAGTTTGCTTGGCTTGGTCAACATAATATTGGCATGATCTTTGAAATCTCAGATCACTGACACATATTACATGATACTGGCTAATGTTCAAACATCCTAAATGGTGAGCGGGATATTTAGTAAGATTACAGTAAATCCTAGTTGTTTTTAAATGTAACCTAATGCATGCTTTGCAGTTATCTTGGTGTTCTCTGAGTATTAGGACATTATACGATATCTGTGAATGAGCACATCCTACACAGTGTTCTCTCCCTCCTTGCCTTGCTGATCCAGCAACTTGTCAGTCACTTTTGGAGCTCTCTGTGTGCTGTCTCATAATGCAGATCCACATTGACCCCAACCTGTGAGTGCCATCACCAATTTCTCTTTCTGTCTGCAATATTTGGGCAATTCAGATGTCCCAAATAATTATAAAAATGCTTCATACATACTTTAAATACTTAGACACACAACAAAAATGAATCTCTTGGACTAAACTCACTCTAAAGTTTCAGGAACTTATAATGCCATAATTATATTACTTATTATAATATGATTTTTACAAAAGTGAATTGCCATTTTCAAGCTTTACATGTATCTACCAGTATCTGACCTTGAGGACTAAATTAAAGAATAAGTTCTTTATGGCTATTATTGTTCCTATTCTGTATATAAAATATTTAAATACAAATACTATGTCATATTGCATGGGTAATGTCTTTATAAACATATACCTAAATGCATATTCACACGTCAGCCTGCCAATTACACATTTTGAAAAATCTCAAAGAAAAGTAAGAAACAAAATTTTGAAAAGGGTGAAGTCCAAGGTTGGTGGGATAAAGAATGATTTTTCAGTTATGTGATTAAAAGATGTCTTTACAGTCATTTCGCATAAAAACCTGCTGTGATTCCATTTAATCTGAAGAAAATTGCAATGTTGAGCTGAGCAAAAACTTTGGGTTAAGTGTGTCCTCAGGTAAATGTTCTTCAAAACAGTCATTGGTCTTGGTTAATAAAGCTTTGTGTTTAATGTGGTTTTAATTGAAACGTCTAATCTAAATCTTGTCTGAATCTTGTTAACTGTACTTGAGGTTTTCTTAATCTTTGTTTTGTGCTACAGATTGTTACACTGTCAGTCTCACTAAACCGAAAAAGGATGAAGGCAGCTATTAACATCCTCAATTATATATGGGCATGGAGAAATACCAGTGAGACGTTGTGATCAGGAACGCCATTCATTTTTATGAGTTAAGTATCAGTTTGGGCTACAGTAAACTTACAATTCTGCCCTGGTTTCATGCACTGCCTGGTGCTGTGGTAAATAAAATCTTTGTGAAAATTTCAAAAGTTATACATTAAAGCAAAATAAATAGGGTTTCTGTGAAGCAGTTGGTCTTGAAAGTCACATGGCAAAGAACAGGACTCTACAAGACAATGGCGATTTGCTCCTTGGCAGCGCCCCATCATACCACCCCTGCCTTTCCCTTACCGGAAAGTGAATGGCTTCAAGTCACTAGGAATGTTCAGCTGCTCAGCCTGCCTTGTCAATGCTCAGAGAGGGTGAGCAACAGAACACTATCATTTCATAATGTAATTTGCCAGAAAACCCGAAAGTTGCCATTTGAATAGAAAAAAATAATCTAGTTAAGTATGTGAAAGGAAGGGCAGACAGTACTTTCCGTGTCATCTCCTGGCCTTATTAACTGAATATGCTAATGCAACACTCAGCTGTGAGTTTTCTCACACAAAATCGAAAACAGCTTCAAGGAAGGCTCTCCTAGGACAGATAATGCTATATTATTTAAGGATGTATTATCCCCCCAAATGCAAACTGTCATTCAAACTAAGGACTTTATACTCAGAATTCTCTTGAGCATGCCCTTCTTAGCTGGCTATAAACTATGAAGTTGCAAAGACAGAAGATATTTTAAATTAAACAGATAATAAATTTCATTATGATGAATGAGATTGGGAGGCAGCACATAAAGGAAGACTAGCAATTTACATCACATATTTCACTGAATTTGCTCTCATTGGTACTGTATTTTAAAATTATAGTGGTTTGAGGATAAACTTTGTTTGGTATTAGTAAGATGCTATAATCAGAAGCCACTTGATAAAATATGGAGAGGCCCATGCAATATGATTTGAGCAGTATGCAGAAAACTCACATGGGAACAATTCCACCCATTGAGTTTTGGGGGCACCTTAAATTCTACCCCTTAATTCACAGTTTTGTTGTGGCTTCTTGGGTGCTGCTCATCAGTCATTCCGCACTGGACCCATTGTGGTATATTTTCCTTCTTTTAAGCTCTTCTGCAAGGCCGTTAGTGCTCTTGACCATTGAACCATTGCTCCAGCCTCTCATTTCTTTTTACCTTAGCTTTGAATAGTATTCTGTTATCTGACCAGTACCATCATCTGCTTGGTTTGCTCAGATAAAGACTGAAAGACTTTTTGGATGCTTTCAAGTTTGTCAGTTATGAATAAGGCTGCTATGAGCATACTCATAGGTCTTTTGCATAGATATAAATTTTCAGGTCCTTTAGTAAGTGATAGGGAATATGTTATCTGGGTTGTATGAGAACAGCATGTCTTGTTTTATAAGAAACCACTGAGGTGTAATTCAAAGTGGCCTCTCTTGTACTGGAGAGATGGCTCAGTGGTTAAGAGCACTGGCTGTTCTTGCAGAGGACCTGGGTTCGGTTCCCAGCTAACAACTATCTGTAACTCCAGTTCCAGGGGACGTGACACCCTCATCTGATCTCTACTGGCACTGCATGACAAGGGGGCACTCACACACATGCAGGTAATATACTCATACACATAAAATAAAAACAATGCATAAAAACTTAAAGAAAACAAAGTAGCCCCTCTCTTTCTCCCATCAGCAGTGAATGAGAATTTCTTTTGCTCCACAGTGTGCTATTGTCTGTTCTGGTCTTTGACTACTCAAAGACATAGGTGATATCTCCTTGTATTAATCTGCATTTCCCCAAGTCATACAAAGTAGAGCATCTTTTCATATACTGTATTTGATATATGCATATGCTATTTGGCAAGTTATCTTTTAGGGGGTTTGGCTTATTTTTCATTGGGTTGTTGTTATTTGAGTTTTAAGTGTTCTTTGTGTAGTCTATCACAGAAATCAACATATAGAGCAATGCAGCAAGATCAAGATCTGAGAAATGAACTCAAACGCTTACAGTCAGTTAATTTTCAGCCAAAGAGCCAAGAATATACCATGGAGAACAGTCTCTTCAGCAACGGTGCTGATGAAGCGAGAGCTCAGATCTCATACTCTAAAATAGTCAATCCGGCAGTAGACCTAAACAGGCGACTTGGAATTGCAGCAGTAGACCTAAACAGGCGACTTGGACTTGCAATTGCCAAGAGGGCACAGGAAGAGTTCCATGCTGTTGCTCTTGGCCAAGATTTATTTTAGATATAACCCAACAACAAAGAAAGAAGCAAGCGATAAGTGAGATTACATCAAACTTAAAAGCATCTATGCAGCAAGAATTTAAGAGGGAAGAGGAACACTACATAGTGGACGATCACAGCTGTAAACCCTGTCTAATGGGTTAATATCCAAACTTCTTAGATCTTAAACCAGTCGATAGTAATAAAAGAAATAATCTGATTAAAGATTGGCAAAGGATCAAAAGAAGACATGAAAATGGTCACGGATAAATAGAAACATGTTCAGTGTTACTAACCATCAAGGAAATTCAAACTAAAACCACAGTGAATATAATTCACATCTGTTCAGTTAGCCATTTTAAAAGAAAAAGGGTTGGCAAGGTTGTGGTGAAAAGGGAGCACATGCTTTGATGGGATTGCAAATTAGTAAAGCCATTAGGGAAAAGAGATTACAGGTTCCTCACAAAGTTATGAGTAGAACCACCATATGTAGCAAAACACCATGCACCTTATAAAGAAGGAAGTGATGTCAGGAATGGGCTGGTGGGAGAGTTACAGAAGTTCTACCGCAGTGTCATACGTGCAGTGTAAAAAGTCAAGTTTATGTAACTAGAAATGATGGTTACTAAAGGCTGAAGTGTGGGGGACTGGGAGCTTTGTTTGAAGACTATATGCTTTCAGTGCCACAGAAGGATTAAGTTTCAAAAAGGTATTGTGCATCGTGGTGACTACAGTCAGCGAAACTATTCTATATTTGAAAGTTGCTCAGAGAGCTCATTTTAAATGTTCTCACTACACAAAAATAATATATGAAGTAATGCATATGTTACATAGCTTAACTTAACCATTCCATAATGTATAGCATATCAAACATTATGTGCTACCACATATATGCATATATACATGATTTTTCTATGTCAATTAAACAAAATGTTGAGAATTATTTTTCTCTTGAGCATCTATATGGATTTAGTTGATTGCTGTCAGGTTATAAACTTCAAGCTAATTCCAGTGGGAGTGGAGTGGTAACAGTGGTAATGCTTGTTGACTATGACCTTTGTGCTTTGAGAAGTGCTTACTTCTGAGTTTGGCTTAGTGGTAATGTATTAGAAACTCCACATGTAAGAGGCATGTACATGTGGGGAGCTGAATGGGTTCAGAGATCCTGAGATGAGCCTCTTTGTTTCCTCTGATTGCTGTTTCTTCTATTTTTTTTCTTAAAGGTTATCTGTTTATCTTTGGATCTTACACTTTGTTTTGTGCCTGAGTGTCCATCATCTTATTTCTTCTGTTGGAGGTTCTTCACACCTCCTAAATCTGTGAATTCTTGTTATGTTGATTTGGGAAAATGCTTGGCTATTCTCTCTTCAGGTATTTCTGCTGCTCTGGTCTTTCCCTCTCTTCGTTCTTTTTATAGAACTTTAATTTCTTATGTTTCCTTTTGGTCACAGATTTTGAAAATGTTGTTATTGTGAGGTAACTAGACAATATTTTATCTTTTATCTTTCTACTTTTCTGTTGAATTCATGTCTATCAAACTGTCTTAAAGTTCAAACATTCTTTATTAAAAACTGTGTCTAGTCTTCTAATGAACTCCTCAAAGGGATTCTTCAGTTTAGACGTCACATTTTAAGTTGTACTTTAATCATTGGGTTGCTTTTCATTGCTTCTAACTGATGGGAGTTAGAGCGTTTTTATTGCCCAGCTTTTCTGCTAGATCACTCACACTCAGTGCTGCTCACACTAGCAAAGCTTCTAAGTCTGGACAGTCTTTAGGTTCTGTACTTGATCTTCTGACAATTGCTGCCTTGCTTATTGACCTCTTTTTCCTTTTGTATACATGGAAATTTTAAAGGAACATTCATATCATGGTACTTGAATAATAAAGATTAAAACATAGATTATTTAAGCCTGGAAAGGGCTCACTGCTGTCAGGACATTTGGAATGAGTTAAGCCAATCTACTCAATGCATCACCTGGATTTGTAATTTTGTTCTTCCAAGTTTACTTTCTGTGATCCAGAGGCTTAAGCCTTTAGAGCTGGGGACTGCTGGACCTTTGTGTTGCCTACTGCCTGCAGTTCAAGAGGATTTTTCTCCTCTAGCCTTAGCTGGCAACCCATCTATATGCCTGAAAGACAGAGTGAGGCTCTCCTTCCTACGCTTGACAACGGCTGTTGATCATGACTTCTTACAAGGTCTTGATGGTTTCAGGGAAATATGCTGACTTTTGTGCCATCAGTAGTCTTGTCAGTAGGTATACCTAGACAGCAGGTTAGGGCTTCTAGATTTTTCCCTAGTCCTGTGGCAGCCCAGCTCCACCTTGTGTTAGTGAGAAGCAGGAATCTTTGGGTAGAAAGGAAAACTCTCTCCACCCCCGGGGTGGCCACAGTCCTGTTTACAGGAGGATTTTCTTGCCTCCCCAGCAGCAACAACAGCCAATTTTTGTGTGCAATTGCTGTGGTGATTAGATACTCCCCTCTTTCCTCTCATTGACAAGAGGTTTTTGCTTTATTTCTGATGTGGGACAAGGCTGTACCTGCCTCCTGTTGCTCTCCTGTGACACAGAGCATTCACCCTTTCACATAGAAACCCTTGCTTTGTGGAGAGGCATGTGGTTTTCCTTGGGTTTGAGGGCCCTCCCCCTGTAGAGCCCATGGCTTAGGTCAATTTCTGCAGATGTTTTTCCTCTCAGACCTACAGGACTGTGGTGTGAGGGGCGTGGTCTCAGGCCTTCTGCCCTGATAATAAGTGTTTATGATCAGGGCCTAATGAGAAGGTTTTTGAGGAGAAAGCTGGTAAGCTGGTGTAGACTGTGTTTTGGGGTTTTAGAGGTATTGGCTTGTCATGTACTTAGACATAAACCTTTGTTTAAATGTTATTGATTTACAGTATGGAATTACTTCATCCTGTACCATCTCTCTGTGGGTAGAGTGCTTTGCTCTTTGCAATCTGGATTTTCTGTTCACTGCATAATCTGTCTTTAATTTTTGAATTATTTTTATTTTATGTGTGTGAGTGCTTTGCCTGCATGTATGTAAGTACTCCTGTGTCATGAAATGCTTGTGGAGGCTAGAAGAGGGCAATGAATCCCTTGGAACTGGAGTTATTAGCCACCATGTGGGTACTGGGAACTGACCCCATGTCTTCTGTAAGGGCAGGAACTGCTTTTAACCACTGAGCCATCTCTCTAACCCCAATCTGATTTAGAAAAATTTTGTGTGATTTAGTTATTTTTATTTTATGTGTTTGAGTGTTTGCCCGCTTGTATGTAAGGGCACCACATACATCCAGTGTCCACAGAGGCCAGAAGAGGAGTCAGATTCCTTGGAACTAAAGTTAAGGATTACTGTTATCTCCTATGTTAATGCTAAGAACTGAACCTGGATCCTCTGCAAGAGCTGTCAGTGGTGTCTGCCACTGAGTTATCTCTCTAGCCCTCAATCTGATTTTTTTTTATGAATTCAGAAAACTGTAGTTTTGTACATTGTTTGGAGTCTTTTTGCAATTGGAAAGGGTATGTTTACATCAAGAAATCTGCTTCCTATTTAAAAGCGGAATGTGCATTACATTGCTCTCTTTTCTGCTCGAGTTACTATAGGGTTTTCACTTATAGCCAGGCAGAATAAAGAAATTAACCAAATACATGAAAGGAACAATTTTTCTTAGTTTGTATCAGTTTTATTATAGAGTAGTAGTCTTGTGTGTGATTTGATGTTCATTCAGTTTTATTAATCTGTTCAACAAATGTTTAGCCAACATATCAGTATTATATATTTCTCAGCAATATTTCCAGGAACTTTCTACTAAACTAGTTGTTATACATAGAAAAACTGATATTTATAAATTGTGATATTCTTTCTGGAAAATTGGGCAGATCTCAAAAGGGAACTTCCATTTTTTTTTTTTTTTTTTTTTTGCCAGTTATTGAGAGATGGCTCAGTGGCTGAGAGCAGTGGGGGCTGTTCCAGAGGATCTGGGTTTGGTTCCCAGTGCTCACATGACAGCTAACAACCTTCCTTAACTCCACTTCAAGGGGATCTGACTCCCCACTGAGGCCCCTGCACAGCACACTCATAAACATAAAATAAAATAAATGTATTTAAAAAAATTATTTCCATGTATCAAAAATACTTAAATAATATGCAGAAACATTATATTCACAAAAGCAACACCGAGTATAAATTAAACTATTTAGGAATAAATATAACAGCAAATGTGAAAAAGACACATGAAATCAGAAAATCTTTTTTACATGCATGAAAGAGACCCAGTTAATGGAAAGCCATACTTCTTAGGACTGAGAAGATTTGGGATTGTACAGATTTTGATTCTTCCAAAATATATTTATAAATGAATAATATTGCCAATTAAAATTATAGAACCAGTGTTTTTTTTTTTTTTGCAGCAACTTGATTAAATAACCTCTTGGAAGATCAAGGCAATGATCAAATATTAAAATCTAATTAATCAGCTTGCCTTGAAGTTGATCAAAGGCTAGACTGTCCACCATGACCCATTATAAATCTATATAACTTATATGACTTAAAATAAAACCAACATGTAGACTTGAAATTAAGAAGAAGAACATGACTAAACTGACATATTAAGTTGATGGAAAATGGGTGGATTTATTAAAATATGATATCTATGTAACTATTAGTTAAATATAGGATTATATCTTTATTCCCATTTTAGGAAAAAATTAAATTCCTAAGGAATGAAACTTTTAAACCTTAAAAATAGAGAAAAGTCCATTAGAATGGCCATTCCTGTGAATAAGGAAGGGTTATAAACACTCCATGTCAAGCATATTCAATGCACATGAAAGACGGCTGCATGCAAACAAGAGCCACTAGAAGTTATAAACAGATACATATACCACACTAAGAACTCATCAGTCAATTAGAAAAATGGCTATCAGTCAAATAGGAAATCTGTAAGGGACATCAGTAAATAATCTGTTTAGGAAGAAAGGTTGGTGCAGAAAATATATCTTAAGATGTTATTGTGAAACTGCCTATTTACATGTATATTTATATTTTTTATAATCAAACTGATATAACATGTGAAAAAAAGTCCCTTGCTTAAACTTGGTGGAAATGCACGTTAACACATGGCAATACTCATTGAGAGGACAGGACAGGATTTGTCTGATGTGTATACAAAGCAGAAAACCATTGGGTGCTAAAATTCTAAAAACTCGAACTTTGCCAGTAACTTCCCCTTTCTTCACATCTTCCCATGAAACATTTCTGGAATAATGAACAGCTTCCACTTGACAGTTCTAAGATTAGTGGAAGAAGCCTAGGTTGAGTCTTAAGGCAACATTTTTCAATATCTTCCCTTTGAGGGTATTCTACATCTCAGCTTGACTTTCCATATCCTTACAAAAGATGCCAAGTGTCCATTTTTTTTCTGTTATTTTGGAAACACAACACATAATGGATATAAATATTATGTATCTTTCCTTCTCAAGGGATTTCCTATGGTTTCTGCTGTACATGTTTCAGAGTTTTCTCTTGTAGCTGTGTGTTTCACTGCAATTTAATGACTAATCTTCAAAATTTAGCTAACAGTCGTAATCATCAGCATCAAAAAGCACTTGATTGTCCCCTATCTCCCTGCTTTTTCTCTGTCTGGTGAAAATATAGTTTTTCCATGTGGGCATGAAGCCTCCAGTTCTGGTAATTTCACCAAAGACATGGGTGCAGGCAGAAGCGCAAGGGATGGGCACGGGACCCGCCCACCGTCAGCCGTGCTGCATGGCCCAGAGGCCGGCAGTCCTGGCAGTTGCATTGCACATCTGCAGGGCAGTCGAGTCTCAGTGTTGTTCTGTGGCATCATTCCTTGTGCTGACAACATATGAGAAGTTGGAGGAGGCAGAGGTGCGCAGGACAGACTCACATTGCTGTCCAGGTGACACCTTACTGTGCTCAACAGTCTCTCCTTATAATGTATATTTATTAAATATCATTGTGTGCTGTACTACGATCTTGCATTTTTAGAATCTTATTCATTCTTTTTATTAGTTGTTTTCCACTCATTGCTATGATAAATAGACCTGAAAGAAGCAGTTTGAAGTAGGAATGGCATATTTTAGTTTATGATTTAGGAGGATGCAGTCAATCTGAGTGGGAGCCAGGCATGATATCAGGAATGGCTTATAGATGGGGGAAGAAACTTGCCCACATCTGGGTATATCAGGACACAGAAATGGGACAGAAATTGGAGTGAGTTATAAGTCTCAGGACCCACCCCCAGTCATTTACTTCTCAATGAAGACTCACACCCTGTAAGTTTCAATTCTCCCCTAACAGTACCACTAGCTGAGGAAAATTGTGTCCAAACACATGAGCCATTGGAGTCATTTCACATCCAAATCACAACAGCCTCGTAATCCATTTTGGACACAGGAAGGCAGAATCAGAAACGTTAAGCGCTTTTCCACAGTCATGCATCCAGTCAACCTTCTTGAACAGAAGATTGAAATGACTCATAGCAGACTCAGGCTTTTTGTTTTCCTTTCTCTGAGATCCTGTCTGTTTACAGCCTTCTATAAAGTAACATGTTTATATCTTGGTTGGCCTTGGCTTTCAGTGGTAAGTTTACTGGAAAATTACTGCATCATACTTATTAGGAAATTCTTCATTGGCTGCCCTAGGTCCTGTCATCAGTCTCCCCAGTAATAGTCTAAGCTAGCCTATCTGACAAATGATGACTGTCACTGCTCCCCTGTAACTTCATTATCTCTTCTGTCTCTGATACTCCAGAGACACCACAAGAAAGTGACATTGAACACCCTTGTGCGCTGAGCTCCCGTGAAGTGACTGCTCATTCTTTTGGCTCTTAAACCCATGGTTGCCTCTAGCATGGAACTTATATTCTTCTGCCTCTAGGTACAGTAGAGACAATTTGCTTTGTTTTATAGTTTTTTTGTTGTTGTTAAGATTAAGAATTTACCTGATGGAGCAGACCCTACTGGCTCCCTGCAGGTATCTGCACACTTGCCCCAGCCTTTGGCTTGAGAGTATGTAATTGCACATGTTCCTTTATTCTCTGATGGGGCACTTTTAAGGCTTGGGTTTCACAGTGGCTGATAAATGTTCTCCAGTAAGATGAAAAGGCTCCTAACTCTTGATGATGCCTTCCCTTTTGGTTGCTCTGATTTCCTCTCTTAGCTCTCTACTTCCTTAAACATAGTTCCTTTACCTTCAAGATGAACTATTTGGCTTCATCCGAATCTCAGAATTAGCTTCTTGAGTAAGTCAAAGTTACATAACCAATATTTCTTACTTACTATTTATTAAACCTTAGAGATATTTATAATTGAAATCAGATATGAATTACAGATACTTGTTACTACTATGTGGTGATGTGAATGAGAAATGTCTGCCATAAGTTTACATATTTCAATACTTTGCCTCAGTTGCTGTGCTGTCTGCAGAGGCAGAGAGCATGAGGGCTTGCTGGAGGAAACGTTTCCCTGGAGACGGGCTTGGAGAGTTCATAGCTTGTCCCATTTTGAGGTGCTTTCCTTGCTTCCTATGCGTGTTTGAAGATGGGTGCACTCATCTTTCTGCTCTGGTCTCCACTGCACCATGATCCCCACCATGAAGGACGCTGAGCCCTCTGGAATTGTCAGCCTAAATACATTCTTCTTTCAATAATAGTAATGATGATAATGGTGATAATAATGATATTAAAAGAATTTACCTGGGTTTGCTGTTGTAGTCCTGCAATCTCAGCTACTCAAAAACCTGAGAGAGGGGGATTACAAGTTCTAACATAGAGAGTGAGTGAGTTCAAAGTCAGCTTGAGCTACTTAGCAAGGCCCATCTCAAAAGACAAACAAATTTTGAAAGTTTGAGGATATAGCTAGTATGGCAGAGCAAGCTAGATGCCCTGGTTTACAGCTCATCTCCAGGTTCAAAACAAGAATAAAAAGAACATAGAACATCAAGTTGTTTTTTAAATTAAACACCTTTTTCTAAGACTAGTCATTCAGATATCATGTATAAGTAAGTTGATCTTTAAAATGTATAAATTTAATTGAGTTTTAATTGATGTGAGATAATTTGAATTTGTAGTCATCTACACATTAGTGTTGTTTGGAGATATCACTGGTCAATTTTTAAAAAGCCCATATTTTTAATCTCCATAGAAAGGGAACATTACACATCAAATCAAACCCCCTCCCCACCGCACCCCCCACCTGCCCTTTTTATTCTTTCTGTATAGTGTCACATTAATTGATTTGTTTTTGGTAGAACATCCTTTGAGTCGAAGAATAAGTCACATTTGGTGTAGCTGGAGAGATGACTCAGTGGTTAAGAACACTCACTGCTCTTGTGGAGGACCAGAGTTTGGTTCCCAGCCTATATGATGGCTAACAACTGTCTATAACTCTAGTTCCATGGGATCTGATGCCCTCTTCTGGACTCTGCAGGAATTGAACAACATAGGCTTATTTCCACACATGCAAGCAGAACACTCATACACAAAAATTAAAAAAAAAAAAAAACAACAACTCACATTTGAGGTAGGATAAATAATTTTCATGGAGTATTAATTTCTATTAACTAGAATATTTTATGAATTTTAGTCTATGATGACTTTGCTTTTTGAACCAAATAATGCTGGCTTTCTAAGAATTCAAAAATATTCTCCCTTGTTTGGGAAAATATTAAGAAATATTGATTTTAAATATTCTACTAGTATTTGCTGAAAACCTTCAGTGAATCTTTCTGACCCTGGGCCTTCCTTTGCTCACAGTTGCTTATTCGAACGCCTTATTTATAGGTCAGCCCAGGCTTTTATTCCTCCATGTTTCAGTTGTGGTGAGTTGTTGATATCTATGAATTCGTCACTTCTACTAGGTTCTTTATGTAAATGTTAATCTCAGTCTTTCATGGTACTTTGTTTAATATTGCTTCATTTAAAAATTCTGTTTGCCTTTGTTTCTTATTCTGGCTACAGTTTTGTAAGTTTTATGCTTTCAAAGACCCGCCTCTTACTTTCGTTGCTTTATTTGCTGTGCGTTTCATTTGTTTTTGCTTTTTATATTTATCATTTCCTTCCTTTTGTCAATTTTGGTTTATTGTTTTCTTCTAATTTCTTTTCATCATGATGGGAAGGCATAGTGGCAGGAGGCAGCTGGAGCAGAAAGCTCCATCTTCAAGCAGATGCAGGAAGGAGAGAGAGATGGGAGGGGAAGTGGGCAAGGCTGAAGTCCACCTCCAGCAATAAATATGCTTCTTCCAGCAATGCCATACTTCCCAAACTTTTCAAAGCAGCACCACCTGCTGGGGACAGGGCAAGGTGTTAAAATACTTGGTGCCTATGGGGGACAATCTCATTCAAACCATCACAATTGCTGCATCCCCTTGATGAAGCCTCTATTTTATTATTACGTAATGACAGTCCTGTGTCTTATGATGGTTTCTGACCTGGAGTAAATTTTTTCTGGCTTAAGTTCACCCGCTTTTGCCTTTGATCACCGTTTACATGGAATTTCTTTTTCTTCTTCTGAGTGCTCAGTCAGGTGTCCTAGATAAGATACAGTTGGAATATTTTCCTCTATTCTGTCCTCCCCTCTCTGTCTTGTGATTGCTGATTTTAATTCATTAAGAATCTCTTCCTAGGAAAAGACTCCTGTTGGCATTAGCACAGCTGTCTTCTGCTTTGTGCTTGTTACCACTCTTGCTCTTATCCTTTGGGTGTTGTTTTCTGGTATTGTAGTGATGCATTTTGATCCTTTGCTCTCTGTGTTTTTAAATCTACAAGAGATTCATGCATTCTCATTTTTGTGATTACTATTAGGATTCCATAACCTCTCTTACTGATAGTGCAGTCTAGTTTGAGCTAAAACAATTTAATTCCATTTTGTATATAATAATTTTATGCTTTACTCACTTCCCAAACTTTATGTTATAGTTTTCAGATTTATGTATTATTATATTCTGTAGCAGTCAACCAACTTTTGCGTTAGTTTTTCTTCTGTCTTTGTCTGTTAATTTTGATTCCTTGGCGACCCTATTTGCATACAATCTTTGCAATATCTTTTGAACTTTCATGTGTTTCCTTTTACTAAATTTGCATTTTCATATCCTTCCCTATTGTTGTTTATTCTCGTTGGTCTCAACTTGAAATTTTCCTCTAGCATGTCTTCTGAGGCAGGCTAAGTCATTGCAAACCCCCTTAGTTTTTGTCTAGGTAAGGACAAATTCTCTTTGATTCTTAAAGGACTTTCCTTTCTTCCCAAGTATAGTATTCTTGGTTGGGCATCGTATCTTTCCATTTGACGTTGACTGTATTGTTCCACTATGTGCTGCCCTGCAAGATTTAGGCTGCAGTAATCTCCTGTAAGTATAATGAAGGTGAGGTGAGTTGTTTTTGTGTTGCTACTTTCAATATTCCACCTTTCACATTTAGGCATTCCCTCCTGTGGACCTCTGTATGTTCTACCTATGTGGTGTGGTTTGGTCTTCATAAGTTTGAACATCAGTTTTCATCCCCATAGTGGGAATGTTTCAGCCAGTATCTGTTTATATAAGCTTCTGATGTGTTTCTATTTCTCTGACTTTCCTGGGACTTTCTTAGGTATTTGTTCAACTAATGCCATCCCACAGGTCCACACAGGCTATCTTACCCTTTTTATTCTGTTTTCTTTTGGTTCTCTGGTTGGACAATTTTGAAGTGACTGGTCTTGCTGATTCTTTGACTTTGATTCTATTATTGAAGCTCTGTGGAGATTTTCACTTCATTTGTTGCATTTGTTGTGTTTTTCAGTTCTGAAATACTGTTTGATTGCTTTTCATAGCTTTTATTTCTATCCTGAGGTTCTCTTTCTTTTCTACTTTCTACTTTTTACTAGTGTTTTCTAAACCTTATTATGCTCTTTAAGATGATTTCTTGAACGATTGTTAACATTTTAAACTCAAATTAAAATTATGTTTTGCATTTTATTTATTTCGTACATGTACAGTATCTACATGTTTGGGCATCCCACAACATGTGTGTAGATGCCAGAGGACAGCAATAGACAGTCAGTTCGTTTCTTCTACCACATGGATTCTGAGGATCAAACTCAGTTTGTCAGACTCAGTGGCTGGTGCCTTTAGACCCTGAGTCATCTCACTGGCACCAGACCTTCATTTGTAATGAACAAATAATTGTATGTTATTTTGTGCTGTTAGTGGTATTAGGCTTGTGAACCTTGTTACTTTGCTAGGAAGTAAAGACATTTGCTGTGAAGAAATCACTTCTTTCTATCCTTAAAGGCTGGCTTCATCAGGAAAGTTTGGCCTGAGAGTCTTAGTATCCTGATATTAAGTACCAGGTGGCTTTTGCAGATGCAAGTTTCAGGTGCCCCCAAACAATATACCATCTAAAATAGTTCCAAGCAGCAAGACTGCATCCATTATCCTGAGCAGACTGGCCCCAAAGATTCAGATACCAGCCTAAATCAATGAATCCAGGCACCATGTTGGCCCCGTGGACCTTGACACCATCTTAGACTCATGAATCCAGGAACTAGATGGGTCTCTATGAACCTTCATAACAGCCTATATCCCATGAAACTAGGCACTGAACTTGCCAACTCATGGGTCATGTTATCAGATTTGACTGTGGATTTTATCTTCATATTAATTCAGATTAATTCAAATTTTCATAAGCAATATTGAGACATAATTTATACACTATTCAACTCATTCATGGAAGTAAGAAATTTTTATTCTTTTTTGTTATTGTTTATTCACCAGTGAGTAATCATTACCACAGTCAATTGTAGGACATTTTGCTACTTCAAAAAGAACTCTTGGTAGTAATCCATTGATCCCCTACAGCCTATCCTGATCTAGACAAACAGTAACTCACTTTATACCTCAACAGATTCCCCTATTCTAGACATTTCATGCACTTGGATGCGTGTAATGTTTTCTCTTGACATGTTGCATCATGTATTAGCTATTCAGTTACTTTCCTGAACTTTTACATTGCAATCACTTTCACTGAATGATCAATGTTGATTAAACAATCAATGGTGGTGAAACAATGACTTAACTCCAGGTGAGATAGTTCCAGCGCAGAACAAAAGAAACATGAAAAGTCAAGGCAATGTGAATCCTCCAAAATTTGCTAATACCAAAGCATTGGCATCCAAAGAGGATGAGTTAGATGACAAAGAAGTCAAATGATTTGTCATAAGTAGTTTCAAAGTCCTCAGAGTGCTCAGTTTCCTTCCATGGAAACTATAAGCATGTTAGAAGAAACATGCAGCAGAGTAATTACTCTGCACATAAATGATCTAAATTCTTCAATCAAAAGACCCAGATCGGCAGAATGGACTGAAAATCAGGATCAATCATCTGGGTGTGGTGGCACATGCCTTTAATTCCGGCACCTGGGAAGCAGAGGCAGGCAGATATCTGTGAATTCAAGACTAGCCTGGTCTACACAGTGAATTCAAGGCAGAGATGGGGCTACAAGAAGACCCTGTCTCAAAAAAGCCCCCCCCCCAAAAAAAAAGAAAAAGAAAAAAAAAGAAAATCAGGATCAATCTACTGTTGCCTCTAAACCCCACATCTCAACTACAATGATGAAAACAGGCTTTCAAATACACCGAACTATGGAAAAATCAGTGTCACTGCTATAATGTATGGCAGAGTAAATATTAAATGAAAAGTAGAAGAGCTAAAAGTCACTTCATTCTTAGTAAGCAAACAATCCATCTAGAAGATGCTGTAATTGTAAAGACATGTGCACAAAACATGGTACATCCAATTTCATAAAAACACATACTATTAAATAGAAAGATACAAATTAAGTCAACACACTAGTGAATAACTTCTATACCTGATTCTCAACATAAACAGGTCATGCTGACAGAAAATAAGCAGAGAAACATGTGAGCTAAATGACACAATAACTCAAAGGGACCTAAAAAACCCACAAAGCATTGCATCCAAATACTGTACAATATTGGAACTTCTCGAATATAGAATAGGCCACATACTAGTCTTAACAAATATGGGAAAACTGAAATAATTATCTGTGTTATAGGATCAATCAAATTAATATCAAAAGGTAGAAAATGCAAATAAACTCATGAAGATTGAACAGCAAACTAAAGATGAATGGGTCATCTAAAAAGTAAATACATTCTTAAAAATGAATGAAAATGAAAACACAACATACTAAAATGTATGGGATTTAATGAAAGGCATCTTAAGATGAAAGTGCTTACATTATAAACAAACAGGAGGACCACAGATAAATCAACAACGTAGGTTCTTAGAAAAGCAAGAACAAGTGAAGCTCCCACGAAGTAGATGGAAATAAATAATTATGATCAAAACAGAAATTCAGGAAATAGCAATGGATGAAATACTAAGAATCAATGAAATGAAGAGTTTCTTCTATGAAATGATAGATAAATTTGACAAAACCTTCCTTAGCCAAAATAATCAAAAGAACAAGTGAGAAGACCAATTAGCAAAATTAGAATTGAGATGAGAGATATCACAACAGATATCAATTAAAAAAACATTAGTTTATACTTATAAAATTTATGTCCCATTAAATCGGAAAATCTAAACGTGATAATGCATGTAGCCTACTAATATTAAACTATGATGAGACCATTTAAACATATCTGAAACCACAGTAACAAGACTGAAGCAATAATAAAGCTTCCTCCCAACTAAAAAAACCTTGCAGACCTAGATCGAGTCACTGCTGAATTCTCCCAGACTATTGAATCAGAATGAACATTAATTATTCTCAAAATATAAAAACATAAAATAGAAAAGGAAAAATAAACACTTCCAAAATCTTTTTATAAAGACACTATTATGCTGTTCAGAAAATCATATAAAGACATAACAATAAAAAAGAAAATTATTGATCATTCTCCTTGATGAATATAGATACAGAAATTTTCAATAAAATGCTTACAAACTAAAATCAAGAACAGATAAAAAGAGCATTAATCATGATCAAGTTGGCTTCTTCCCCAAAATGTGGGGAAGAGAGTTAATGTGAGACCATACAAAGAACTAAAGAAAAGAAAATGAAACAACCCAAACCAAGAATGAACTCAAGAGAAGAACAGACTGTTTTCAAGTGACAAATGACAAATTAGTATATAAAAAAATAAATGTTAAAATTATTGAGATTCAGTCTCATGCCAATCAGAATGGAAGTCATTAAGTAAACAAAACCTCAAGGCTGTTACTTCTCTAGACAAATGTAATTTCTTACTATGTGCAAAATATGGATCCTTTTTTATAGACAAGCATCCCAGTCACCACTCACCAGAGAAACTTATTTTTCAACTGATAGAGATTATTATAGAGTTCCACAACAGGTCACACATAGAGACTGTGAATTGCTCAAGCCTAAGTGGCATATCTACAGTGCAATCTCTACACTTAAGACTCATGGAGCAGAGTGGAACAAGGAATAGAGAGAATACTAATGCATCTCTCAACCCTCTTCAATGAAGGTCCCTCATACAATGGAAGGCCATGAACACAAAGTGACACAGATAGCCAAGAGAATTTGGGTCTATGGACAGGACTCCTATATTAAACTCCACCCACTGAGGACTCAGGGACTAGTTTGGAAGAGGGTGTAGAGAGACTGTTAGAGCCAGGGAGAAGGTGCATGGCCATCTGGAAATAGAGTCCTACAGGATCCTGAAACCTATGAACCTACAGCAATGGTGTCAGCAGGCACAAGACCCGTGAAAACTCAAGCAGACAAAATCCCAGCACAGAACTGTGGAAATGGGGAGCAGGCCCCAATCTTAGCTGAAGAACTATTGGCAGCTTATTACTGCTGGGTGAGGGAGAGCTAACCTTAGAGGGAGTGATCCTAGATAGACTGACTAGACCTTAGTGGATGAATTTGCACTAAGGGACATCTGGGGAGATTTGATAGGCCTTAACACAAATGACAGAATGCATGAATTTCACTGGGGGACTCTGTGAGAAGGCACCAATGTGGCAGTGGGTATAAAGGTGATTAAAATGTTCCATATGAGATATAAAAAAATTCAATAAAAAATTTACACACACACATACAGAAAAGTAAGAAACAAATCTTGTGTGGTGGCACACATCTTTAATTTGAACAGTGAAGAGGAAGAGGCAGATAGGTCTCTGTGAGTTCAAGACCAATGTGGTCCCCATAGCGAGTTCTAGCTAGGACTATAATGAGATACCCTGTCTCCAAGGACAGTCCCCAAAGTGTAATAATTATGATGATTTGATGGACTAACTTATACCTAATTCAGTATGAGGAGATGTATATAGAAAAGATTAGGTGGACATAAACAGAACCCAAGTTAATATGTACACACAAAATATAACTATGAAAGGTATTTATGTGTCCTAACAAGATATAAAAATTCACATTACATCAAGATATGTGTTTAATATGTAGTAAGTTTTATATATTACTAAATTGATCAGCTTCATAATGAAAAATGAAGCCAACCACACTTGCAGTACTAGCACTTGGGAGACTGACACAGGAAGTAATTTAAGACTAGGAATTTAAAGGCAGGCTCTGCGACATAATGAGACCCTCCTGTAACTATCTAACTAACTAACTAACTAGCTAAAGCAAAACAAGCTTATTAAAAAGGAGCTGACCATGAACTACTAATTATCTGAAGTGAGGTAGAGAACTCTTTTTTGGCTATCAAATTTAATGAGGAAATATCTTTTTCCTTGGTAGAATTACAAATGCCATTTAATGTATATTTAAAGAAATTTCTGTTATTGTGAAACTGTCCAATATATATTTTTTGAAACAGGGATTCTTTATGTAGCATATGCTGGTCTGAAACTTGCGATGGAGCCCAGTCTCAGACTCAAGATCCTTCTGCCTTAGCTGTCTGAGTGCTAGGATTATACTTGTGAGCCTAGTCACAATGATAATTCTAACTCAATATATCACAGATATCCTTGCTCCTCTATGTTTATTGCAGAACCTATTTACAACAGATAAATTATGGAACCCATCTAGGTATCCAGGCACTCAACTACAGAAGATAAAGAAAATATCATATATTGTATATAAGGTTCGCATGTTCAGAGATGCTGAGAGAAAGAAAATGGAAGGCAAAATGAGGGCCCTGAGAACAAAGTTTGTTGAAGACGCTCAGGAGGCTAGCACCCAGCTCGAGAGTGGGTAGAGTTAGTGACAAAATGGCTGTTAGTCCCAGACTATATAGGGTAAAAAAACTCAGAATTTGAGAGGTTACTGTTTTGGCGGGAACAGACTAGGTAGAAACTTTTCTGCCTGCAAGGCATTGGGAATCTTATCAGGAAAAAAAAAAGACATCTTGTTCAAAACATCTTCATTCCTCATACTGGATGTGTGCGGGAAGAAAGATGGGAGGGAGAAGTGCATCATTTCTCCTAACATTATGTATATAAGTATAATAGAGATATAATATAAAAATGGAATGTTTGTCAGTCAAAAAGAAGAACAACGTTATGGTATTTGCAGAAAAAAAGACCCTCACTCCATTATTCACCCATAACTCCAAATTCATGGTGACCAGTTTGAACCTAGGTGTATATGGTCTCAGGGAAGGACTAGAATATACAGACTGGGAAGACTAAGGAGCGACTCCATCTATATGGTTTTGGGGAAGCCATCGCCATGCTTGGGGAAGACTCTCTGGTGAGGTCTTATGTGGATCACCTACCCTCCTGTAAGTAAACCCTCACCTATTACTCTATAAGTAAGCAAAATAAACTCATTGGTTTCCTTGAGAGAACACTTTGGTGGAATCATGCCTTGTTTTGAGGTTGGGACCATTGTTTCTACATGCCCACCCCAAACACCCTGGGAAATACATTTAGCCACAAAGGAAAACTCTAGGGGAAAATGAAGACAATGGTAAGAGTGAAAGGGGGAGAGGAGGGAGTGCTGGGGATTTGGTGCTCAGTATGGCATCTTTACATGCGAGAAAATGTCCTTAGATAACACGTATCATGTGTAATGTACATATACATTGGAAAATATTTTAAAAGAATATTGGAAAGAGGTTAGAAAAAAGAGGCTTCGGCTCCTCTCTTTGGTCTCTTCCCACCCAGGAAACCAGGATAAGTCAAGGCCTGACTACAAGAAGTGTCACTTGGTGGCCTCAGTGTCTTTGGGGGACCTTTGGGCTCCCAGCTCAGCTAAGAAAGATAAAGAGTTCCTTTCTTGTGGGCAGGGGATGGTTTCTGAATACAGCATTTGACATGTGTTTTGATGGTGAGCTACTGCTCTCCAGATGCCTTGCCCCCTTGATTCTGCTAGGCACATTTGCTGATTTTTGCCTTTTGTGACAATGACTCTCCCAGTCTCCCCTCCACGGCTCCTTTCACAGTCTGGGATGCTGTCTCAGGACTGGAGGTCTCCGTATTCTGTTCCTTTAACTCCCTTCAACAAAATCTCTGTGATGTCATTCCTAGTTGAGGACAAGAGTAACTGGGCATCCCTCTAAGTAACACACTTGACTAAGTAGTGAGTGTTTGCAAGTGAGAAGGCTATAGCTGCAGGTTGTGGTTATCTTATGAGCAGGACAAATGTCAGTTTTCAAGTATTTTCCACAGTAGAGCTTCTCAGCCATAATAGAGTGTGTACAATGTATCTCTTATTGCAGATGCATTTCCTCTAATGTGCCTTTGTTAGCTCTCTAGGTGTAGGTGAAATGCATTGACATATACTGCAAGAAACATGACTGATATAAGTAAACACACCTTCACACCTTGCTGAAATGCATCCCTTGAATTTTCAGAGTTCTAGCTGTTTTTCAAGAATTTAAATCCCCCCGTGTGTGTGTGTGTGTTTATTCTTTGTTAATTCCAAATCAATAATCAGTCTTATTCCATAAAGCTGCATGTTTCTTATTTTGTTTCTTCTCTGTTTCTTTTTCACCTTAAGAATTAGAACCATTTTGAAGTTTTCCTTTTACTAAAGACTGACTATTTTGGACTAGCATTTGGTAGTGATATATATTTTTGGACTGTTTGTGAAAAAAACACATTTGAAAATTAAATGGAAGAAACCGGCAGATCTAAAGCAAAGAGAAACAGCAGATAAGAAACAGGACAGGAAGGAAGACACAAAAGCATTGACATGAAAGCTTCCTGAATACCAATTCCAAGAACTACAGGCAGAAAGTTAATAGTTTTTGAAAGATCCATGAGATTAAGGAAAGCAAACATTACATTCATTTGAATCCCCAAGAGATACACTGTAGAAGTGAATGTAATAAAAAACTGCCATTCTCTTGAGGAACTTAATTTTTTGCTTTCAATCACCTGAGTTCCTGGGTAGACTAGGAAACACAGGGTCAGTATTGTTCATACGTCTGTCCTGTTTGCCTAGGAGAAATATAGATCTTTTCTTGGGAAAGAGAACATCAAAATCAAATCAAATTATCCGTAGAACTGTTTTACACATGTAATGACTGGGTGTCAGCTTTGTAAAATAATAACAAAATATTTGTGAACTTAAGTATAAATATACAGTAAATGAAAATAATAAGTAAATACATCTTAAGAATCAAGATGTAGCTTAACAGAGTAATAAAGCAAGAAGACTACTAGCAATTAGTGAAGAAATAAAAACGAATAAATTTGAAGAACACAGCAAAAAGGTAGTATTATAAACATAAAGCCAATGAAAGATGACAAATTCCGGAATCAAGGATGTAGGAGTAAACTGATTAAGTAATTTAAAGGATCAAAATTAATTCTAAATTATCATTATCTACTGTAATCTTACTAGTGAATATAGTCAAAGAAAGAATTTAAATATTAATCATTTCCATAGACAGACATGAATATTTAGAAATACAAAAGTGTAATGCTACTAAGAAGATATATAAAATGCTATAAAAATAAATTAAAACATAGGAATGGAATAATATTCCATAATTTTGATTGAAATTCTTGGTATTCTAAGAACCTTGATTCTCCATAAATTTATTATTTGCTTAACTAAATATTTATTAAGTAACTTGGCCAGGCAAGGTGGTTCACACTTTTAATCCCAGCACTGGAGACCAGAGGCAATCTGATGTCTGTGAATTCTTGATCAAGCGGGTCTTCGTAGTGAGTTCCAGGCCAGCTGGGGCTACAGGGAAGTCCTGTTTCAAAAATGGAAAAAAAAAAAAAACTCTCATAATTTTGTGTTTTCATTCAAGAGTGTGTGTCTTTTGTATTAGATAAATTGATTCAGTAAATTTGTTTGATCTCTGTCAACTTATTGACACTATTACTTTTTGAATGACTAAACTGTAAGCTCACACTATAAGCTTCAAACAAATGTGTGGAACTGTAGAGAGCCAGGAACTATCAGGAAAAATTTGGAAACAAAGTAGTTAGTTGATTTATTCATCATCATGGATTTTTACCACTTCAAAATAGCAGATTAAACAGGAATAGACTGATAATCTCTCTCTCTCTTCACATATAGGTACATATTGTGAATTTTTATGCATTTAGAATGAGTGTGTGTGTGCGTGTGTGTGTGTGTGTGTGTGTGTATGTGTGCGCATGTACATGCCATAGTGTGTTTGTGGAGATCAGCATACATTTCATGGGAGTCAGTTCTTTCTTTCTACCACATGGGTTCTGGGGTTCGAAGACAATATATTGGTTTAGCAGCAAGTGCCTTTATCTGCTGAGCAGCAACCAAACAATAAAATTTTTATGGGTAGACATAGATTCTAGAACACAGTGAAAAAATCCAAGTAGATGCATGTGATTTGTTCTAACATATTCATAAGGGAAATATATACAATGAAAAAAATGATGAGTTATCAGAAAGCATAGATAACATACAATACTCAGTATTAATGCATCAATTAGATTAATGTGAGCTATCCAATTATGTGAAGTAAAAGACAGGGAAGACAAAGTGGGTTCAAAGCACAGTTTCTATAACATAGAAATATAAGTTTGTAAAAAGTAAAAAAGATGGAAAATATATAATTTACATGTTAATTATAGGAAAGCATTACTAATATATTACTATTGAACAACATCAGAGCAATGAAAATGTCCAGAAATAGACTAGTGTCTAGAATAAAAGTCTACATTCTAGTAAGCATGGTATGCATGCATAGGTGTGCATCAGTCATAGAGCTGAATCAAAATTCAACGAGACTAAAAGAAGAAATAGATATGCCTCCGTTTTCATAGATGAGTCCACACTTCTCCAAACATTCAAAGAATACACTTAAATTAAGAAAGACAGGATATTCTCCCCACCTCCCACCCAACATTCTGTTCTCTTTCTAGCCTCTTGCCTCATAGCTCCAGCTCTCTGGACTACTCTTTTAGTCCAAACCTTTCCACTTCATCCTGCTCCCTGGTACTCAGGCCAGCTCAAGTTTTTAGTCTAGTTTCTTAGAACTTTCAAAGGCTGTTCCCACCTCCATCTTGCCTCTTTAAATGGGGAAGGTGTGGAGAGAGGGTGAGGCAGACAGAGATAGAGAGGACAGATAAATAATGCATAGATGCCCCAGATGGAATCATATTGGTCTAACAGCCTACCAACACATTCCACATACAATATCTCTCCATGAGTCCATGTGTATAGCAGAAGCCTACATAACAAGAAACAGTGCCAGACAGGAGAAACCTTCTTTCGAGTTTTTGGCCAGGGTGGTCCAAGAGAATTCCCAAATTACACAGGCTGTTGCCACAGTCCTCAATTGCCTCTCAGAACTTGGAGGTAAGACCCTATTGCTGAAGATAGGAAATACTTCTAAATCTGGATTTGGAGCAATGGAACTGGAACTGACCTGGCAGCCTCTTCCTCTGAAGGCTAGGTCTCTTAGCTCTGGAAAGCACTATGCAAGCAACTAAGGGGGAACATTACTTGCTGGCCCAACACCAGCTTCATGACCAAATCACCACATCGGTTACCGGTACAGCATAAGACACTGATGCAGTAGTGGCACTTTTATCTTGGGGATAATCAATGGCTACCTAATTGGTCTTAGAGCCCACTCAGTAAAAGGAAACTCATGTGAGTTATGGTAATCATTGCCAAATACACATGGCTAAACAGGTCAAGAGGTCATAGATCATAGAGAAATGCCCAAGGTTGTCACATTCCTAGGCTAATGTAACTCCTTACTATGTGCAAAATATGTATCCTCATATTTACAGTCAAGTATCCCAGTCACCACTCATCAAAGAAGCTTCTTTTGCACCAGATGGAGACTACTACAGAGTACCATAGCTAGTCACACATAGGCATTGTCTGTCAATTGCCTATGCCTAAAGCAGCCTCTACACCTAAAGCAGCCTCTACACCTAAAGCAGCCTCTACACCTAAGGCTCACCCAACATTGAACAAGGGGTAAAGAGGACACTAATGAATTTCTCATCTCTCATTAGTGGAGCTCCTTCATGCAACACAGGGCCAGGAACACAAAAGGTCACAAATAGCTGAAAGGTGGAGATTAGGAATTTGTACAATGTGGGTTCCTGGACAGAATTCTTATATTAAGTTTCAATCACCCAGGGCTCAGGGACCACTGTGGAAGAGGGAGAGGAAACATTGTAGAGAAATTGTGTAACCATATGGAAATAGAATCCTACTAGCTCCTAGAACCCTGATCATATGAACTTACAACAATGACTTCACCGTGCTCAAGACCCATGCAAACTCAGACAAAAACTCAGCATAGAACTGCAGAAATGGGCAACAGACCCCAATCTTTTCTGAAAAATTATTGACAACTGATTACTCTTGGGTGAGTAATATATATATATATATATATATATATATATATATATATATATAATGATAAACCACTATGGAAACAAATTTAACAATACATAGATTTAAAATTATAGTATATGCATTCTGACACAATCTGACACAATAAAAATCAAACTAGAAATAATTATCTCAAGGATAACATTTAATCTTGAGTATTTTGGAAAATAATACAGTGCTAATAATCTGTGGGTCAAGAGAACATGTAACACACCAATATTTGTGATACCGAGCCAGTGGTACTGAGGGTCCTTATAACATCAAGCACACACATTAGAAAAGAGAGAGGCCCAAATCAGTAATCAAGTTCCTGCCTTCATGACTTAGATATAGACTTGCAAGATAATTGCAAAGATAGTAGAAGGAAAAAAAAAGCAGAAATAAATATAAATGAAAACATAAACAAAAGAGAAAATCAATGAAATGAAAAACTGACAAACTTCTACTAAGAGTAACAAGTAGAAAAAGAAAAGATATACACTGGGAATATGAGGAATGAAAGATTGTGTAAACACCAAAAGTACAATAAGGAAATTCAACAAACAACTCAAAGCTCAACGCAAAACATTAACAACTTAGATGGATGTCTTTAAAAACATTCTACCTCAACTCATCATTATGCAATAGATAGCTCTAGTTGCTTTGTATGTGTTAAAGAATTTGAATTTGTAATTTAGCAACTACTGAAAAAGAAATTTAAAGTCCCAGATGGTTCCACTAGAGAAGTATTCTAAATGCTTAAAATGAACTAAAACAAATTCAACATGTTTGTCATAAAATAGTAAAGGAGATTTCTCAGTTCATTTTTAGAAGCAAGTACGGCTGTGATGCCCAAACCAGAAAAAGTCAGAACTGAAAAAGAAAAGCATTGACTAACATATTCACAAACGTGCATGCAGAAATCCCTAAATTATGTTAGCAAATAGAACGTGGCAGTAGGATGACAAAATATAAATACATCTAAATGGGATAGTAGACAATGACGATGCTGGATTATTCCGGGGATGAATACTGGTTTTATTCCAGAAAACAGTTTGGCAATATCTCTTAAAGCTAAAAGTATAATTGCTAAATGACCCAGCATTTAGGCTGCCAAGCAGTAAGCCCACAGGGAAAAGACATTTACACCAAAAACAACTGTATAAATGCTGTTAGTAGCTTTGTTCATAATAGCCCATACTGGAAAAACAGCCTGTTGTTTCTCAGTTTCTGAATAGTTATAGAAACCATAGTACATTCATATGTTGAAGCATCATTCTGCGGAAAAGAGAGGGCAGTGTATGGATGCGACACAGCAGGATGAGTCCCCATAGAATCAGTACAAGTGAGAGAAATCCAGTCCCTTGTCACCTGCTGCGTTTGGAGCTGCTTTCCTCAGACTTTCAGGTCTATCACAGTTATTTAATTTGTTTCCATCTGAAGTTTTATAATTTATTGATTGGTTGATTGAGTGAGTGGTTGAGACAGGGTCTCTCTGTAGCTCTAGCTGTCTTGAAACTCACAATGGAGATCAGACTAGCCTGGATCTCACAGAGCTCTGCCTGGCTCCACATTCTGAGTGCTGGGATTAAAGTTGTGCATCAACACAGTTATATTTATTTTTAAATTAGAAATTTTAAATTCAATTATATATATGTATATATTTCTGTGTGTATGAATGTATGCATGTATGTATATAAGTGCTTGTGTTGATATCTACATGTGAGTGCACACACCCACAAAGGTCACAAGATGGTGTTGGATCTTCTGAAACTGGAGATACAGGTGGCAGTGGGCCACCTGATGAAGGTGCTGAGAACTAAACTCAGGTTAAACGTAAGAGCAGTACATGCTCTTAACCTCTGAGTAACATATCCAGCCCATCTGATTTGTTTTTTGAGACACGGTTTTAAGGCAGGCTAATTTTTCAAGGTGGGTAATTTTAATAATGTTCCTCCTAGAACTGCCTTTCTGCATCCTAAGGATTCTAGTAAATCGTTTTTACATTTTAATTCCACTTAGGAATTTTAAAATTTCCTCCCTTTCTCAGTTACCTACTGATATTTAAAGACTCTATTGTCCAACTGCATTGGTTATTTCTGTAGGTTTTCTTCCTACTGATTTCTCGTCTTTTTTCATTATGTTCTGAGACAACAGAATAAATTATTTTGATTTTTTTTATATTCTTTACACTGCTTTTATGGACTAAAATGGGATTTGTTTTGGAGAAATGTTCCACAGGCTGCTGAGAAGAGTGTGTATCTTGGTAGATGTATAGTCTTTACTTATATATTGAACCCATTTGCTCTATGGTATAGTTCACTTCTGAATGGTTTTTTTTTCTTTTTATTGTTTTGGGTCTGATTGAGCTCTTAACTGATGAGAGTATATGTTAAGGTTACCCATGATTACTGTATCTGTACCTGTCGGTTTTTTTATGCCCAGTATTATTTATTTTATGAATTTGGATAGATCAATGTTTGGTGCATATGTATTTTCAATAGTATTCTCTATTGACTTTATTAATATGAAGTCAACTCTATTCTGATTTTGAATAGATTTTTAGCAGATGTGAGTATTCCCGCCTTCATTCATCAGATCAGGGTGGAAATTCATAAAATATATATTTTATTTCTATAGAATCTATTTCTATAAAAATAATCTACAGAAATAGAATTCTATGGAAATAAGTGATTTCTATAAAGTTTGTTTTCCAAAGAAGAAACAGTATTGGCAAACATTTAGATAAATTAATCAAAACGAGGAGATAAAAGACATAAATTAATAAAATTTCAGATGAAATATTGGCCATTGCAGCATACACCAATCAATTTCAGGGCAGATTAGGGAATAATTTGGGAACAGTGTTGTGAAGAACTGTCTCCTGACATGGCCTAGCCACTGCTGTCTTAGAGCAGAGGAAGTATGATTTCCCACAGATGATGAAGATAAAAGATGACCAGAAGGACTTCTGTGCTCCTAGACTGGCAGAGTTAATACTGGGAAATTACTACATTACCACGAGTAATGTGCAGTTGTAGTGTAATCCATATCAAAATTCCAACGGTAGTTCTTACAGACCTTGAAAAATGTCATAAAATTTACATGGAAACACAAAAGAGCACAGTAAGCCAAAACAATTCTAAACATAAAGAACATTGTTAGAGGTAGCACAATACCTGTCTTCAAAGTGTAGTATAGAGTCATAATGACAAAGATAGCATAATGTTAAGACAAAATGAGATACACAGACCAATGAAACAGAAAGGGGACACTGACATCAACCCACTCATCTATGGCCATGTAATTTTTGATAAAAGTGTCTAAAACTTACACCAGAACAAAGACAGTTTATTCAACATGTGACTTTGTCCAAGCTGGATATGCAACTGGAGGAGAATGAAATTAGATCCACATCTCTTAACCTGTACCACAATATTTCAGGATGAAGCGAAGTCCTTAATTTAAAATCTGAAATGCTGAAACTCCCATAGAGAAAACACTTCAAGATAAAGGGATAAGCACTAGCTTAGAAGAGGAAATAGCCCTAAAGATTGCCAATTATATTACCTGAAGTTTTAAAGCTTCTACAAACCAAGTGAAACTAATAGCAGAATAAACAGAGAGCATGCAGAGTATGAGGAAATGGTTTGTGAGTTCCTCCTTGAAAGGGATTAATATTGATAAAAAGAAGAACGACAAGAATTAAGCACCACTCCCTAACACTGCCAGTCACAAATGGATACTGAAATTGACAGATAGTTCTCAAAAGAAGAAAAATGAGTAGCTAATACATTTTTTAGAGCTGTTCAGTATTATCATCCATGAGAGAAATGTAAACTAATATCATGTTGAGTTTCTAGCTCAGCCCAGTATGAATGGCTATCATCAAATAAAGAGCAAACAAAGAACCGAAAATACTCTCAGTCTAGAAAGTGGACTGTGTGTGGAACCAGTGGAGCAGTGACAGAAGATGCACAGGGTTTAAATGCAGTCACACTGCATGTGTGCATATATTAAATTGTCATAATAACACCCATTATTTTGTATGAAAAGCATACTAAGAAAAATGTTCAAAGCCAGTCCAATGTGATGACTTAAGAGACTGCATACAGTTAGTTCCCAGGAGGCAGGGTAGGGTCTGGGTGGGATGAAGTGCTTGTGACTGTGCAGAATCTTCTAAGTGTCAGCATGCAAAATGTGCTTGTGTGGCTATGCAAGGTTCTTTGGAGTTGGCAGAAATGTTGACCAAAAGCGCATATCATCTCTCTATGCTTTATGATCAGAGCTACATTATGGTACCTGAGCCTATTGCATAAAGGCATTGAGTGGGCAATGTGACCCCGGAGACCCTGAGGGATGGCAGGTGTCCTGGCCTGCTCTGCTTGAAGCTATAACCTAGGTCCCAAGAAGCCACTGCAGGTACGACATCCTTGTTCCTCAGCAGTTGCTTAATTTTTCCCCCTATAAAGATCACCCCAGACCAAAGCCAGGTTTTGGGGTTTTGTTTCCTCCTTCCTTAATTCCACATCAGCCCTAAAACCTCCCCACCCCTAAAAGACCCCCCACCTTTAACTTTCCACCTTCAGTAAGGCCTCCCTCTATAAACCCCTGCCTTGATTTCAATAAACGAGCTGTTCACTGACAGTCTTCCCGAAGTTCTTTCCCATCACACTCTGGGCTGCCTGAGGACCTGTTCTCTGGGCCTGCTGGAACACGACGGCTGGGCTGGAGACGGAGACCCACAGTATATATGCTGGCCATGCGTGGTGTTAAACACCTTACTCCTTCACAAGGCAGAGGTGAGAGGATTGCTTCCCATTTGAGGCCAACTTTGTCTAGCTCAGGTCTATATAGTAAGATGATATCTCAAACATAGAAAAGAAAATAAAGTGGCGCAGCATGTATAAGTATCATATAGTATAAAATAATTTAAGAAGAATTCTCTCATAGCTATGTCTGCTGTTTTAAAGAGGTTATATTCAGTTTAATGTCATCTTAGTGGAGATAATGTAGATCCTAGAAGGTTACAGAGAGTCTAATTATCTATGAGTACAAAAGATAAATTTTGATTTTCAGTATTTCAGATGTTCAAAGAGATATGAGCTATTTAATAGCATAAATCATTTTCTCCATTTCCACAGACCTTTGAATCTTCTGGCAACAATGTTATCAGTAAAAAGTAATATTTTTTATTTCTTCAATTGACAGCTTTTCAGAAAGTTCTATAGTCCATTTTTGAGGTGATGTTCTCATTTGTATTAAAAACAGTATAACTGTAATGATATACACAAGACAAGAATGTAGACAATTGCATTTAAGAAAAATTTAAAAATATTTTTATTGATTTGAGAATTTCATACAGTATTTTGGTTGTAGTCAGACCTCTTGCTCCCAAACTTTACCTCTTTCTGCCAAATTCACGAATTCATGTCTGTATTATTTGTCTTGTCTTCTTTTTATTGAGTTTTTGCAATTTCCATATGATGTAATTGATAGTGTTCACATAAGACTGATAATAAATGAGAATAATGAAGGAAAAAGCACAAGAATGTGCTTATTTCATCTATCCCTTCAGAGAAAAAGCCCTCTTTATTTCCAATGTTAGACTGTGCCTTTAAGGTAGAAACAGTGCTAATCTGTGTTTCAGCCTTGTAAAATGATGAGGGACTTCTGTGTGAACGCCTAGAATTGATTTACTACGTGGTTTGCTTCTGGAAGCACTGAGAAGCAGAGGTAATAAAAGCATATCTGCACAGAGATGCTGGAGCATCTGATTCTGATGGAGGGTCTGGTTCTGAGTATCTCCCAGTACAAAGAAACTGGTACCTCACCTTAGGCTTTATGTGAAATGAAACAGAGTGGGAAAAACCATGCAGTTACACTAACATTGGGACAGTCACACATAACATGGGCACATGTTTGTACATAATGAGAATACATGTTGAGGTGTCCCAAATGCCTGCAGAGTTCACAGATAGAGACTCATGTCTGTCCTCAGGCTTTCTGCACCCGATTAAGAAGTTTCCCCACCAGAAAGTAAGAACCCTACAAGTGCTTTGGCCTTTTGGTGAGGGAAGAGGCAATGACACTTTGTTCTAGTGAGGGAAAATGCTGTACCCATTACAGGCACAGGCTCTGAAGTGAAATATTTGTGAAAAATATAAAAAGATGCGAGAGAAAAAACACACAAAATGTGCAGTTCTTCACAGATGGCTGAATTTTCAGATTTTCATCTTCTCTATTTTAATTTATGGAAGGATTCATACATTTACAGTTAATATGAGTAATTGATGATGGATCCCTTAAGTCGCTGAGAGTTGTATTGTCCACAACACTTTACACAAATCTCATACTTACCATTCTGAATAACGCCTTTGATAGACGCACTTTCTGAGAATGAGCAAGTTCCTTTTGACACATGGTGAGCTTCTATTATAGATGCTAATTTGATGGACATGAGCAAGGCAAATGTGACTCATGATCACTGTCCACCTTCATAGTGCACCAAGGAAACAGCAAGTACGTGGAGAAGTGAGAAAGATGCTCCGCCAATGTGTATACTCCAGCCTTGATCCAAAGTGTCAGCCATGAGCTGACCAAAGCTAATCCCACCTAAACCCGAAAGTACAGACTACAGCCCTGAGAAGGAGCTGGATGCTTGTGACTTTACCTGGGCAACACAAATTAGACTTCACCAGTTTGTGATGGCTAATCTTGGTTGTCAACTTGATTGGATCTGGAATAAACTGAAATGTGAGAGATAATCTATTATTTTCTCTCTCTCTCTCTCTCTCTCTCTCTCTCTCTCTCTCTGTATCTTTCATTCTTTCTTAATTTTTTTTTTTTTGACAGCGTCTCCTATAGCCCCAGTTGACCAACTCACTATATTGATCAGGCTGCCCAGAATCTCATGGAATGCTGATATTAAATGCGTGTGCCACCACACCCAGCACTGAGAGGCATTCCTGAGCAGATTATTAGGAGACAGAAGATCCACCTTAAATGTAGGCAGAACCTTTTGATGGCAGCTGATATAAAACGACCCGAACTTAGACAGCCTTTTGCTTTTGCCTGCCTGCCTTCTCTCTCACTGTTGAGTTTATCTTTGTCGTTGTGGCATTACTTGGCTAATATTAGAACCAGTTTCTTCTGATTTTAACATAGACTGAAGATCAGCCGATCTCCAGGAATGTTCCAGACCTTAAGAGCTAGATTGTGACTGCTGAGACATCCAGCCTTGGGAACTGAACAACTATCAGATTCTGAGCCTGTTCAGTGTGGTGCAGCCATTGTTGGACTACTCAGACTCTGTTTTGTAATCTAATCTAATAAATCCTCATAGACACACACCTAGCTTTAGAGAATCTTGACTAACCAATACAGGACTTAAAAAAAAAAAAGACAGCATGGACTGGAGACTGTGCAGCTGTCAAAAGTCTCTCAACCAAATGAAAGGATAACAGGTTGTTGAATGGATAAGCAGGGACAGGTGAGTATGAGAGGAAATGGGAAAGGGGGATGAGTAAGACGAAAATACAGTGCATGAAATGTTCAAAGAATTAATAAAAGTGTTATTGAAAAGAATCCTTGAAGGATTTGCATTTCCTTTGTCTTCGAATTGTCATGGGCATCTCTAGGAATGCACTTTTCCCTGCTGATGCTCAGAGTTTGGATTTCCTCCTTTCCTCCATGTCCTTGCTGTCTGATTATCTCTTACACTGCTCCTCTTAAAGTATATATGTGTCATTTTTAAGTTATGTGTTTGTTTTATTTTTTCACTGATAGATACTCTTATTTTCTTATTTCCATCCCTGAATTTCTGTGAATTTTGATGTGATGATCTTCTCTAACTTTGAAATAGATGGATATTTCCATTTAGACTCTTTATTTCACACATAGGTGTATTAATTTTTAAACATCTTTCTAAGCAGTAATTCAGCCATATAGCTTAAGGCTTTTATTTTATGTTACATTTCAAGTACCATTCAGTGAAAATATTTTAATGCTTTCTATATTATTTACTTTAATCACTATGGTATTTAAAATTATGTAGTAAAATCTACAAACAATTTAATAGCTCTTTTAAAAATATTTAATTGATTTACTTATTTTTGATTGCTATTTTATGTGTATAAGTGTATTCCCTGCACATATATAAGTGCACCCATGTCATGCAATGCCCATGGAGATCAGAAGAGGCCACTGGATTCCTTGGAACTGAAGTTACAGAAAGTTGTTAGTCACTAAGTGGGTACTGGGAATTGAACCCAGGTCCTCTGCAAGAGCAGCCAGTGCTCATAACTGCTAAGCCATCTCCTAAGTCCCATCTTAATAGCTCTTATATCTACTTAACAGATTTCCAGTTCAATTTTTCTGTGAATAATACTGAGGTACATGGTATGTGATCTATGCAGATATTCAAGATAAAGACCAAAGTACAAGTGATTAAAATGATAATCATAAATATGTTGAGACAGCAATATAGAAAACAGAAAGTAGGACACTAAATACTCAACATTTTAAGAAGAATGTAGAACATGTGTAGAAATTTTGTTAGTGTATGAATTTGTTTTATTTCTTATCTTCATAATGTCAAATTGCCACTGTTTCAAAATATCCTTATAATAATTAAGGTTACAATGATATTTTATGTATATTATATACAATATGGAATATTAATGTTTTCATAAGCTACCTCAGTAACCATGAAGCCCAACCCTTTAATAGGCTAACAGGGAACAATAAGAAAAGAATCAAATTTAGTTACTTAACAACAAAAGACTACCATTAAAGAAGGAGGGAGGAAGAAAGGAACTACCACAAATTTAGAAAATAAATCACAATGTGGCTGTAATAAGACCTTATCTATTCTATTATCTTGAATGCAATAGGTTAAATTGTCCAGTTAAATGACTTAGAATAATTGAATAAGCCTAAAAACAAGACTCTGTTGTAAGCTGCTTACAGGAAATTATATTTATCTCAAAGGACACTCACAGGTAGAAAGTAATGAGTTGGACAAAGATTGTATGCATTTAAATATAAGAAAGTAAGACTAGCTCTACCTATAAAGACTTTAAATCCAAAGCAGCTACAAGAGATGAGATATTAGATGATCAAAGAGCCAGTTCAGCAAGATGAAAGAACAATGTATGTTCCAGTATTGAATCCCAAATACATAAAACAAAAATTTAATGGATTTAAAGGAAGAAATAGACGTTAAAATAATGATAGTTGGAAGTTTTAACATCAAATTTCAGGAACAGACAAGCTTTCCAGGAAGAAAACCAACAAAAAATATTAGAGTTAAATTGCACCTAACATGGACCTAACAGATATCTACAGAGCATTTCTCTAGCAACTACCACTGAATACAGGTCCTTTTCATCATCATGTGTAATCTTCTCCAGAACACATCACATGAGAGGTAACAAGCCAGGTGCATAACATTTTTTAAAGTTGGAATCATATCAACTATCTTTTAAAAATCACGGTGCCACAAAGCTAGAAACCTACAACAAGAAAAGCTTTGGAAATGATACAATGTCTTAAATCATACAGTTTGCTTTCAAACAACTAATGGATCTAGCCCAAAAAGTCAAGATGAAAAAATTTATGCCCTTAAAACAAAATAAAATGAAAATACAATATGCTAAAATTTGAAGAGAACAGCAAAAGTGTGGTTACAAAGGAAGTTTGTGGCAGTCAGTCACCTGCAGATTTGAAGTATCTTAGATAAGTAACTTATCACTGGGGGTCAAGGAAATAGAAGAGCAAATACAAATCAGATTAAAGTTGGTGGAAAGAAAGATAACAAACCTTAGGACAGAGAAGTTGATATATAGAGAAAAATACAAAAAAAAATCAATGAAATAAAGAGCAAATTCTCTGAAACAGATAAGCCAACAAACTGTTAGTAGACTAAGAAAGAAAACACAGAGAAGACTTAAGTAAATAAAGTAAATAAAATTATATGTAATTTCAGTGAAGTTAAACCACCTAGGATAATGTTCCCTCAGGAGCTAGGGACCATCAACAAAACTCCATTGTCAGATATGGGAAGCCTCCTTTTCAGTTTTTGGTCATGGTATCTAAGAGACTCCCCAAACAATAAAGACTATAGTGTTTTATTGTTATTTATGTCCCTTGGATGTGACTGGCTTTCTTAACATAATGCATTCAAGATCCACCCATGTTGTTGAAAGTGTTATTTCAGTCCTTTTAATTACTAAATAATACTGCAGCTTATGAATGTACCATATTGCACCCTTGAATTTATCAGTTTCAGAACAATTGGGTTGTTTTATAGAATATATAAAATGTTAGGATTTGTTCTCTTAGGAATACTCATGCACAAGTTTTTGTACAGGCATATATTTTCACATTTTCCTGGTTATCTACCAAGGAATGAAATTGAATGTCATATGGAAACTCTGTTTTTAACTTCTTTAGGTATGGCCCTCCTACCAAAATGGCTGCAAGCTGTTATCTGTATTAGCTATGCAGGCACCTTCAAGCATCTTCATAATTTAGTCAGCAATGGTATTGCTTCTTTTTTGATTATTGTTATTTGAGTGAATGTGAACACTGTGGTTTTGATTTGCATTTCCCTGATGAATAAAGCTGTTAAGAATGTTTTCATGTGTTTATTAGCCATCTATCTTCTTTGCAGAAATGTATGTTCAAATACTTTGAAAATTTTAATTGGGTTATTTGTGGTTTATCATTGAGTTGTAAGAAGCTCTAGATATAAGTCCTTAATCGGATATAAAATTCCCACATATATTCTTTCATTCTGTCTGTTACTTTTCCAATTTCTTGATGGTGTCCTTTGAAACATAAAGGGTTTTTATATTGAGGAAATCTAATTTATAATTTTCCTCACTTTTATTGCTTGTTCTTTGGTGTTTTATCCAAAGAGCAACTGTTTAAACCAAAGCCACAAATACTTAATATCATATTTTAAACTTTTTACTCTTAAAGAAAAAGAACCCTAAAAGATCCCCGCTAAAACCAGAGCTAGTTCTGCATAGGGTCTGAGGTTAGTTATTTTGCATGTGTGTATCCTGCTATCCTTAACATCTTTTCAGAAGATAATTGCTTTCCCATTGAATTGTCTTGGCACCTTAGTAAGAAGCAAGTGACTGTAAAGGCTCTTGTTTTATGAACTTTTAACCCTTTGCTATTGATCTTCACGTTAATCTGCTAGCATCACCACAGTCTTGAGCTCATAAGAACTGTGGATTCACCTACTGTTCTTCATTTTGAAAATTGTTCTATTTGTTGTGAGTCACTGGTAACCCCCATGAACAGTAAAATCAGCTCATAAATTTCTATGATGAAATAAGCTCAGATTAGGCTAAGGATTTCTCTGTGTCTGTATATCAGTTTAGGGATTACTGGCACAGTGTTAGTACTAAGTCATTCCATTTATCAAAGGATATGTTAATTTCTTTAGTTCTTTGTCTTCTTTAGATCTTTAATTTCTTTCAGTGATATTCTGTAATGTATATTAAAATCCAATGCAAAATTACAAAAGTCATTCCTAAGTGGTTTATTAATTATAAATGAAATTTTCTTTACTATCATTTTCTGACTATCATTCAAATATACAAAAAGGCAATTGAGTTTTGTATATTCATCTTGCCCAAATATGGTTCATTTATTACTTGGCTCTTCCAGTGCACATAATCTGTCCTGTGTAAAGATGGCTACAGAGGAGATGAATACAGATGAATGTGAGGAAAGCCCACAAAGGAGATGCTGATCATCTCAGTGGGACCTGGCTGTGGTGTCCCAGCTGTGTCTGTTGGTTAGGAATTGGTTAATATCCTTACCTGGGTTCCTAAAAGAAAAATTTGAAAACCTGATTCTCAATTTTCACGGAAAGTTCAATGTAGCCAATTAAATATACTGCTTTTTTGGGTCTTTCAATTTTTAGTAATAGTCATTCAGAGAAGATTAAAACAACTCAATGTTTTAAAAATTCTTCAATAAAATCAGAAGTTATTGAATTTTCAATACCCCGAAGCTGTAGAACTGAACAGGATATTTTAAACCAAGATTCCTGGCCATATTTGTAGAGTGAGGAAACAGAAGGATATGAGGTACTGGAAGTCTCTCTTGTAATGTGTTTTAGATGTTTACCTTGATGCTTTTGAATAGGCCTTGGACTGGGAATTACTCTCACTCTTTTTTCATCTAAATTGTTTTTATTTGGTTCTCTGGGTGATTAGTGGAATAAAATCAACTGTATATAAAGGTTTTTAAGATAAAATTTTCAATTCATCACTAACCTCAACCCACCAATTCTCACAGGTAGCCAATTTTTTTGGTATTTTAAATTTTTCTAAAACATATTTTATGCCTATACAATCAAAAACATACAACCACAGTTTTTTTTTGTATGATTATTCCCCTTCAATTAATGGAGTTTTCAGGCCTGGAGATATAATTTAGTAGTTAAGAACACTGGCTGCTCTTGCAGAGAACCAGGATTCAGTTCCCAGCATTAACATAACAGCTAACAACCAATTCCAGGGGATCTGATCTGATGTACTCTTCTGGCCTCTGCTGGCATTGCATGCATATAGTGCATTTACACACATGTAGCAAAACACCTTAACACATATAATAAATAAATAAATAAATAAATAAATGAATAAATAAATAAATAAGAAAACGAGTAGATAAAAATAATGCACTAGCCGCTCTTGCAGAGAAGCTGTGTTCAGTTGCCAGAACCCACATGGTGGTTCACAACCACCTATAACTTCAGTTCTAGGGGATCCTACAGCCTCTTCTGGTCTCCACAGTCACTGGAGCACACTTACATGCATGTATACAAAACACTCATTTATCTAAAATTTAAGATATAACATGAGATTCTTTTTTTCCCTGCTTAAAATATCTCTTAGAAATTCTGCATCATCATAGAAAGATCTTTCCGATTCTCCTCTTAAGGCCAAAAAGCTTTTCAGAGTGAAGACAAATCTGCTTATTCCTATCTGTCCTCTACCAATGAAAGTTTATGATATCTCTAAATATTACTGATAATCACATATTAGCAAGTTGGTTGTTTTTGACACAATTTGAGAATATATAAAATATTTAAAAATTGTACATCAACCTGTGTCTTGACAGCTTCTGAGTTTCTTCCATCTTGTTTGAGATGGTGTCTTCCTTCGGATCACAGACTAGTTTCAAACTTGTGATCCTCCTCTCTCAGCCTCCTCAGTCTTCTGAATCTTCAAAAATATTTTAGAATTCTGAATTTAAGCAGTGATTTTCTTGTGATTTCTTGAAATACTACTATGCATTTTTTGGTTATTTATTCATTTGCTGTTCACATGTGAATGCATGCTTCATTTGGCACTTAATTTGAAGAATATCCCCATTATGCACACAGTTTTAAAAACAGTTCTTTAAATAATTCAACTTTTCCTATTAATTTAGAAGCCTACTGAGTCACTCACTAAAGTTTGGATATATTACTTCCCTGTTCTAATCCACTTCACTGTATCTTTCTTTCATTTCACTCTTCTTTCTTTAATTGATTTATACTTATGCTTTATTACATGTAAGATCCATTTATTTCTTAATTTTCCTTCTTCTTATATTCTTGCTTGCTTACTTTTTTTCAAATGACCTTGTATAAGTTGTATAGATTTTATTTGTGATGATATTAATTTTAAAGACTCATCTGCAAAAAATTTACTCCTTCAATGTTGCATCTTTCCATTTAAAAATCTTATCTGGAACTGACCTGAAAGCCACCCCCTTGAAGGCTAGCTCTCATAGTTTGGAGAGTACTACACAAGCTGTCAAGGGAGAACATCAATTGATGGTCCAACCCCAGCTTTAAGGCTTAATTAACCACATCAATGACTAGCACAGATATGGCATTGGTGCAGTAGTGGCATTTTCATCTCGGGAGTAATCAATAGCTACCTAATTGGTCTTAAAGCCCACTCAATGTGACACTGTAAACATAGCCAAATATACATGACTGGAGAGATCATAGATCTTAGAGAAAACCCCAAGGCTGTGGTAATCCTAGACAAAGGCAATTTCTTACTATGTGCAAAATATGAATCCTTCCATTTACAGACAAGAATGCCAGTCACCACTCATCAAAGAAGCTTCTTTTGTAACAGACAAAGATTATTCCAAAGTTCCACAACTCGTCATACACAGAGATTGTCTGTGAATTGCTCAAGCCTTTGCACACTGATACACCTCTCAGTTCTCATCAACGAAGCTCCTCATGCAACAGAGGGCCAGGAACACCAAAGATCACAAATAGCCAAAGTGTAGAGGGTAAGAGTCTGCAGAGTGTTGGTCCTTGGACAAGACTATTAAACTCCACTCATCTAGGGTTCAGGGATCATTGCAGAAGTGGAGGCATAAAGAATGTAACACTCAAGGAGGAGGTGCATGACCATATAGAAACAGAGTCCCTACAGGTTCCTGGGACCTTGCTTGTGTGAACTCACAGTGAATGTGTCAGCATGACAAGACTCATGGAGATGAAAAACCTAGCACTGAGCTGTGGAAATGGGCAGCAGGCTCCAATCTTAGTTGAAGAATCATTGGCAGCTGATCACTGTTGGGTGAAGAGCTGATCTTCTTAAAGGGGAGGGGTCCTGGATGGGCTAACTAGACCACAGTGAATGAACTTCTACTGAAGGACATCTAAGGGCTCTAACTTGACCAATGGGTTTTGACACAGATGACAGAATGTATGAATTCCAGGGGAGAGGATGCCATTGTGGGGAGGAGCATAGAGATGATTGTGTTGTTCTGTGTGACATACACAAAAATTCAATAAAAAATCTTATACGAACTTCTGCTAATCCTGTTTTGATTCAGGAGAATTTTCAAGATTTATCCATAAATATGTTACCTGTAGATCATACTTCTTCGTATGTTCAGTTTTATATATTGAAAAATTGCTATAGGAAATCAGCATTTATTGTACACCTCAACTGTTGTTTAGTGTGTGAATGTTATAAATGTCAGGATCCATCTGCTCACTTTCTAGAATTCTCCTACTTATTGATCTTTCAGTTGTAGTTTTGATTATGATGTAAAATAATGTTGTTTTGCATTAGTGATAATTTCCTAAACTTCTCCTTTCTTTATAACCACAGTAACAAAATCCTAAAAACAGTGCTTAATAACAGTAGTAATAACGGAGGCTTTACCTTTTGAGATAACCTAACCCTGCTTTAATATTATAGCATCATTCTCATCTAATACTTTTAAATGTCAAGAATGATAAATCTTGTCAGTGTCTAATGATCTTTGAGTAATAGATGCATTAGGTGCATTTTGGCTAAGAATATATTTCATTCATACATATATATGATGCATATACTTATGTGTATCTTTCCTCTTCAGAAGTCAAACTGTGTGGCCGACAAGACGGCTCAGCACTTGCCCCCAAATCTGATGACGTGAGTTTGATTTCTAGGACCCACATGCCAAAAGGAGAAAACCAACTCTTGCACGTTGTATTCTGGTCTCTGTACATGTGCCATGACACCTGTGCCTGCCTCATAAATGCATGTATAAATAATTATATTATAAGTTAAGTATTAATTGTTTAATGCTATAGATCTCCATTTTTTATTTTTGCTATCTCTTTATTTCCAGAAAATGTCCCAGTTGGCTTTGTTGCTCTGTTTTCTATGTGACTGATTTGTGTTCATAATATTTTACTTTTAATCTCATTTATATATTGTCTTTAAAAACAATGTACCTATATCAAATATAAAGGTTGTGGCCATTTTTCTTTACTATTTGTTTGCTTTTATTGAACTTTCTTGGAAAATACTGATATTTATTGCAAATTTATCTTTATATTGGAACTTACAGAACATCATTTCTGTATAAACTAAAGTAAAAAATTTCTTTTACAATACAAGCAAGTTCCATTTGTTGATATGGTAAATATGCAATATGTTTGAGGTATATGATCAGCCCTATGTTTTAGTAGCATTAAAAATTTGTTTTCTTACTTCAAATTTCTGGTGTGTTTATTTTTATATAGTGTTTTATTTTAACTATGCTTTCACAAAATTCCATATCGATCTACTTCAGTTTATATTAATTACTACAACTCACACACTGTTCCCCTTTTCTCATTCACCTTCTTTTCCTACCCTATTTTAGCCTGAATCCTGATCCTTCTGACCCACCTGTATAAATTCTCATGGCCTCAGCTGAGGTTGGGCTCAACCAACGATGAACCCTGAGTGGGAATAAACGGAAACGGGAGAAAGGCCGAATCTCTGACTCCATCTCTATTCTTTCTAAAAGTCCACTCGGGGGCCTGGACAGCCGCACCTCTGCTCGCCTGTGCTAACAGCAGTGATGGCACCTTGCTGTCAGCTCTCCTTCTGGTCCTCTTTACCCCAACATTGTCTCTCCTTCCAGAGCAAGAGTGCCCCAAACTTCCCTGTCTTGGTGGTTTTTCCTTCCTGTGGAGACTCTGACTGATTTGCCCATTTATAAGCAGTCATAAAATTAGCAAAATCCCCATTCTCTCCTTTGTTTTACAGCAATACCAGATTGTACTTGTGTGTATTCTGATTTCTTAGTCATACTATTAAGCATGATTATGGCTCTGTTATTTCAGCAGTCAGGTTTAATTTTTAAAGTCTGATTTCTTTCCTCTTAACATGAGGTTTCTGCCCACTTACACTGACATTCACGTGACACTCCCAACCCGGGCTCCCCGTGTCTGTTAGTAATGGGTTTCCTAATCATCACGACATATGCCTGCATCCTATTTTAATAAAGTACTTAACATATTTGTTTTAGGTTGGCACTCTAATCACAAATTCAGTGTGCACTGCCAGATGTTTTACTCCAGCGTTTTAATTACCTTTTGGTTGACTAGATTTCCACCTCTAGTAGCTTTCTTAAATACTACTTACAAGGATGTCCAGATAAAAGATGTCAAGCTAAAATTTGAGCTTAAGAAAAACAAGTAATTTTTTAGTACACACATATCCTAACTACTGTTTACTCGCTCAATCTGGCAGCCTGGGTCTGGCATATGGCAAAAGTAAGTGCTAGCTATTTTATATGATTTGGAGTCTATGAAAACGGTCAGCCTGTGTTTTCATGGTTATTATTTAGCTTCAGGTTTTCCTGGAAAATAGGGGGTACAAGCTTCTTCTCTTTTCTCAATATTATTTTATTGAATTATTTTCTTATTTTGTAGTAAATTAAAGGTAAACTGCATTTTTTAGGGGCCACTTCCCCAAACTGAGTGATGGGGTAATATTGTCATCTATTTTGAAATCTGCTAGTTTTCTGCTTTTGGCCCAGTGTAAACAGGCAAGTAACTGAAGTTGTAAAATCCTTCCTCCCTTCTTCCCTCCCTCCCTCCCTCCCTCCCTCCCTCCCTCGCTCCCTCCCTCCCTCTCTCCCTCGCTCCCTCCCTCCTTCCCTTCCTCCCTCCCTCTGTCCTCTCCTTTTCCTTTCTTCATTTCTTTCTCTCTCCCTTCTTTCTTCTCCTCTCTCTCTCTCTCTCTGTCTCTTCTTCCCCATTTCTTTCTTTCTTTTTTTTATATACAGGCCCTTGTTTTGTAGCTCAGGCTGGCCTCGAACTCACTTTGTAGCTCAGGTTGGCCTCATAGTCATATCATCTTGGCCCTCTTGCCTCAGCTTCCTTAGTGTTGGGATTACTGGTGTGCATTATGTTGCCCCGTTTCAGGCCATGCATCTTCAGAGCCCAAAGTCTCTGCTGCACCTGCATTTGCCCTTTAAATTATGACCTCTGAGATATCCAACATGGTGGATGGTCAGATATTCACAGTACCTGATAAAGCTGACATAAGAAAAAATGGTGGTGAGATTTAGTCACAATATTCACCTAAATTTTGCTTATTTTCCATATGTGTTTCTGACGATTTTTCTGTTTCCTTTTCAGACTAATCCTTTAAATGTCGGGTACATAGTGTTTTTCACCCATGCCAATTATTTTCCATGTGTTTGTTCAAATGAAAGATGGTTCACTGAAGTGTCCTTTATTTTGCAGGTGTTGGGATGTGAGATCATGAAGCTTTTCCTTTCAGTTACCCCTGAGAATAGACACTTCTGAGATATTCCTCTGAGCTGTGGCTCCCTTCTCTCTTTTCTTTTCTTCTCCCAGACTGACTCCTTAGTGGAAAAGAGATCATCTGTCTGACCCTCATTTGTTTCTATCAGCTGAGCTTTTCTAAATCTACATCTACTGGGAAATTTTCAGATCCCAGCACAAGTAAAGTTGTAGTGTGCAGCCCTTGTGAGCAGTGTGAGGTGCTGGCCTCTCACCGGCAGCTCCTTACTGCTCTTCTTATCCTCCAGACGTCAGCTGCACTTGGTCTCCAATGCACGTCAGTAATTCTTCTTCTGTCAGATATGAGGCTTTCCATCTTGTTACACAGTTAAAGGAATGGGTGGTTTTCCTTTTTTAAAAAGCGCTTCTTGCTTTTGGATAGTCCTCTAGCAGAGAAGTAGAGATTGAAAAATCACCAGCATCATATTCCAATGGGAATTTGTCTAGGAGCTTTTAAGGTTGGCATGCTTTGAAGTTTGATTTTATTCCATGACATACCAAAGAGTGCAAGTATCATAAAGTATAATGTGAGGTACAAGTACACTATAATAATAAAGCCAGGTGTGATGGTACATGCAATTAATCCCCGTACTTAGGAGGCTGAGGCAGGTGGATTGCAAGTTCAAGGCCTTCAGGGGCTGCATAGAGAGTTTCAGGTCCAGATGGGTCATATGGTATGATTCTGTCTCCACACAAAACAAACAAAACAAAACAAAAAAGCAAAAACAGACAAGCAAACATAAATGAGAAAATATAATAATAAAGTGAACACCTACCTATCAATCATCAGCAAAATACAGAGCGCATGCAAAGCGCAGGGGAAGCTCATGGATGCCCTCCTCCTCGCTGCTTTCTTTGTTGGGTCACCATGCTCTATAGCATATTTGTGTGGATTGACTATGAGCAAGTCTTGTATATGAAGTCACAGATGCTGTAAGTTTATATGTCATTGTTCTGATATCTGAAAAACACTCTTTCCATGTAGTCATGTACTTCCCCAGGCTGCTAAACCTTCCTACTCTTTCTTCCACAAAGACCCCAAAGCTTAGGACATGGTATAGAAGTAGGCCAAGTACTCTGCAATCTCATCCTTTGCACAATTAGTTATGGATCTCTGTGTTGATTACCTTCTACCACAAGAAGCTTCTCTGATGAAGGCCGAGAGAGGCACTAATCTATAGTTATAGGAATAGTCATTAGGAATAATTTTAATATTATGTTCACTAATTTGAAAATTACTAGCAGGTATTCCACTAATGCCCATGACCTATTAGCCACAGGTTCTTGGCCCTGGTAATTATACCAGGATGGGCTCCATCTCATGAGTAGGCATTAATCCAGACAGAGGATGCCTGGTTGCTCCATAGCATTCAGGCCACTATCGTATTAGTGGGCACATCATGCCTGATTCAGGGTATCATGTCTTATTTTGAGGTCCTTGATCCATTTCGAGTTTTGTGCACACTGAGAGAAAAAGATCTAGTCTCCTTTCTCTACCTGCTGCTGTCCAGTTTGAGCATCACCATTTATTGAAGATGCTGTCTTTGCTCCAGTGTGCATTGTCAAAAAATCAGTTGACCATAGGTGCATGGACTTATATCCAGGTCTTCAGTTCTCTTCCATTGATCAATGTGTCTGTTTTGTGTCGGTATCCTGCTGTTTGTATTATTATAGCTCTGAAGCATAACTTCAAATCAGACATGGTGGTAACGTCTACCTCTTCTTTTATTGTTCAGGGTTGTTTTGGCTGTCTTGATATTTTTGTATCTGTTTCTATATGAAATTCAAGATTTTTGTCAATATATGTGAAGAATTTCATCAGAATGTTATGGGAGATAGCATTAAATCTATAGATTTTTCTCTACAGTTAAGGCCATTTTTGTAATATTGATCCCAATGATACCCATGAGCAATGGAGGACTCTCTGTCTTCTGATATCTTCTTCAATTTTCTTCTTGATTTCTCCCTTGACCCAATTTAAAAAAAATATTTTTATTGAACTTTTGTGTATTTTATACACAAGATCTTGGTCCTCTTCATCCCCCTTCTCCATGTCACTCTCCCATCCCCCCCACATTGGATTTTGAACCTTTTGTTATTTACATTAAGGCCTATCCAGTCAAGTTAGTGTCCCCTGATGTCCTTCATGCAAAGTCATCCACTGGGACCTATTCAGTCTATCTAGAGTCACACCCTTAAAGATCAACTCTTCCTCATCCAGTAGTAATCAACTGCCCAATAGTTCTTTGGCTAAGATTGGGCCCAATTTTCATTCAGTGGTGTGTTGTTTAGTGTCTATTAATTTATGTTTTTTTCCTGTTTTCAATTTTTTTGATATTCAGCTATAATCCTTCATGGTCAGTGAGAATACAGTATGCTATTTCAATTTTTCTAAATTTGTTAAGACATGCTATAAGTCTTAACATGGAGAGTTTGGGGAAAGATGAGAAAGATGAGTGTTCTTAAGTGTTCAGGTGGAGTGTTCAGCAACATCTGTTCATCCATTTGATTTACGATACCTTTAATAGGCTTCTCTCTTTCATTTTTGTCTGATTTTCCTGTTTATTGGTGACAATGATGTATTTAAGTCATGTGTGATTTTAGATCTAATAGTGTTTCTTTTAAGAAATCCTGTGACCCTATGTTGGGTGCAACACCCTCTTGGTGGGTTTTTCCTTTTATGAATATGAATTATCCTCCCCTGTCCTCTCTTCTATACTTTGTCTATTTTCAAGGGACATTTGAGTTGTTTACAGTTACAGCTATTATGAATTATGCTTATATGAACGTTATTTTAAATGTCTTCTGTAGGACAGAAGATATTTCTTTATCATGGTATTATTAAATAAAGGTTTGGAGTATCTTTAAGTTTATTAGATAAATGTTAAATATTTTCTAAACATTTTGTACAGTGGCTGACAGTGAATGAGCAATCATGTTGTTCTAAAACTTCATCAATCCATATTCTTTCCCAAAGTTGTGTACTGAGGATGTCTGTGTTTTCAATTTCCATTTTCTTGGTGTTTGATCATTCTGCCCTTAGTTTTCTGTTCTTTTTTCACTCAGTTTCTTGTTTTCCAGAGATTGGTATTTTGGACATTTTAAAATCCTTTTTATTTTTTCTAGAAGATTTCTTTATTATTCTTGCTATTCCATCATTAGCCGTGTGATTTATGAAGATCTCCCAATTTGTGATTTACTTTTTTATAGTCACTATGGTTTATTTTGGTGAAAAAGCATCTTTATTTTTAATATGACTAAAGTTCAGTTGTGTTTTTAAAAGCTTTGTTAAGCTTTTAAAAAATTCTTTCCTACTCTAAAGGCTTAAAGATAGCCTGAGATGTTTTACCCAGAACTTTATAGCTCCTCTGCTATTTGATACAACTGACTGTGGTGGATCCTGTTTGGACAGTTTGGAGTAGCAATTTGATTATTTCACTTCTTGCAGAGATAAACAGTTTCCCCTGCAGCAAACACCGGAGAGACAATAGTCTCCAAACAGTCACCAATAATTATTATCTTTCATATGAAATTTTCTTAAATGTGTGAGTCTATTTCTAGGATCTCTATTATGCTTCCTTGGTTAATTTGTGCATAACAAATGAACATAACACAATTTCAAATCTACTGTTAGGGCTGGATTCAGGCCTTTTCATCTTAAATACTACAGATTGCCACAATGAGCATAGAATGATTTGGCTAATTTCTTCTAAGACTATTGAAACTGCATAATTATTATTTCATGATAATTGATGTCTTGTTCTTTGGATTTGGCATATAACTGCATTTGCTGATTTCTTCTGAAGAAATTATAAAAATATCTTTATAATTCCTTGCAATGGGCTAGTTTATTTCTCTTTAAATATTCATTTCTTCATCTGGAGAAAGCATTAGTGTATTTCCCATCAGGGAAGCAACAGGGAAAGAATTCAAGTAGCACAAAATGAGTAAGAGAGGCCTGGGCATGTCTGAAGGTAGTGATTGGTAGGACTTGTCTTAGTATGTAGTGGTAAAAAATGGCTGAGAGGAAGGGAATAACCAAAAAGAATAGGGTCTTACATCTGTTTACGGAACAAGAAAATGAAAGGGAACAGAAAGATGGAGCTCAGCTGGAAAGGTGTGACATAAACAATTATTTTACCATGTTCCAATTTGTATTTAAAAAATATTGAGGATCTAAAGATAGAGATGTGAGCCAAGGAACAGAAACTTCAATAAACAATGGTAAATAAGAGAATGGAATCCAGTGGATGGAGAGGCTTGACCTTACAATGTTAAGAGTGGAGAGACAGTGTGGGGCACAGGTAAAACTGCGCGTCAGACATGGGCCCGGGTAACTGAGATGTTTTGGTCATGGGTGCTTTTGTATTTTACATTATATTGATGAAGGCATCCATCTACAACTAGGAAAATAGCAGGAATTTTGTACATGCTTGAGAAAAGTAAGTGCACAGTGAAGCATCTGAGAGAAAGCCTCATTCGAAGGCAATCTTTGATAAAATAAGAAAAATCACTGTTTCGAAATAAGGCTGCTGCTCAAATCTGTAGGAGAGAAAGCATAACCTTGGATGCACAGAGACCAGGCTGGAAAAATGAAGATGGTTACAGAAATGGGAAATATGTGACTCAGAATTCCGTGGTCATCAGTTCAGACATCCTGACTTTGCAAACTGCAAATAGTTGCATTAGACCAAAAAAATGCTCTAGTTAGCTTTGAGGAGTTCATTGTTTGTGACATTAACCCAACCTGCGCCTAAAATAAATGGCCTAGTTCAAGAGATTTTGCACTTTATTTGGGGTTGTTGGTTGGCATGTATTTACTAGCTGCTTTAACTTTCTATTATTGATTTACATGAAATATACTTACTTAGCTCAGGTTTTAAGCAGGATTAACACAGGGAACCAATGTTGTTCCTTGAAAAACACGAGCGAGCAATTGCAATCAAAGATCAACTTCCTATAGAGTATTCAAAATGCAACGAAGCAGTCAGGATAGAAGGTCTGAGAATGACAGTGTAGAAGAGTTTGGAATTTAGAGTGGTCAGTGTTAGAACAGCAATATAAACTTGAGAGAATTGTGTATAATATTTCCTGATTTGAATTATACATGGTGTAGAGCCATAGAAACTGTCTCTCTGCAGTTTTTGTTTCTTATTGGTTCATTCTATGGCAAGTCCTGCCCTCTGACCAATAAGGGAGGAGGGAGGCGGGAGTAGGCGGAATCATCATGGCCGTGAGCTGGGGAGAGAAGCAGAAGTTGCTAAGATCCACGTGTGAAGAGAAAATACCCGTCCCAGGCCGATGCAGACAGCCAGGAACCCAGGGAGCAGCGTGCCACGCCCCCGCCATCCAAGAATCTCCTGAGTGAAATGAACTGAGAGCCTTGCACCCGCTGCACAGTGGTTCCAAACTATGGGGCCAGCCACCTGCGGGCAAAGGGGGCGTGTGTCCCCAGGGACTTTATAACTTTGTAGATAAATAAATCATTCTAAATGGAAAATCAGTTTCTGTTTCAATCCAGCTGGATTAACTAGATCCCACCCACTAGAGTGTGGAGAATGGATTTATGCAACACATGGCCAGAGGGTACCAATTAAAAAAGAGGACTGTTCCACAGTTGGGAGAAAGGACATTATACTGTTACTGGGTCAGAGGTCACACAATGGTGTCTTGGGACTAAATAAAACTCTGAAGAATTTCCTTGATCTGAATAGTATTTATAATTAACCGATTTAATTTAAACATCAAAAATTTGAGTTTTAGATTAAAAAGTTGTATATTGACAATCTTTAAAGAATGGAGAAGTAGAAAAATACTTTTCTGTAATTTCTTTATAAGAATTTAGTACCTGGAATTAAATTGCTATCGTAGTGAGATAGTGAACTTAAGTCTGACTCCATCTAACTGCGTCCTCTTGTGTGTGGAGTCTCCTGTCCTGGGCTGTATAAAAATATGGATGTAGGAAAGGATTGGCAGATGCCAGAAGGGGAAGACACTGCCTGTCAGATGAAAGCTTCCAGTTGTGAGATCTTATCATAGAGTATATGAGGTGAGGTGAACCTGCCTTGTCTTCTGTGCTTCCAACAGAACTCACCATGCAGGCTGGGGAGATCTTTCAATAGGTAACAAGCTTGCTGGGCAAGCATAATGATATGAGTTCAGGTCCTCACCAAATGAAAATCCAGGATGGCAGTATGTGCCTGTAGTCCCAGCGCTGGAGGGACAGAGACACATGGGTCCTGGGATCTTGCTGGCAATCCAACTGTTCTAGGAGCAATGAGAGACATTGTCTCACAAATATGGTGGAGAGTGACTGAGAAAGATTCTTGACATTGACCTATGGCCTCCACAGGAACGCACACACATGTGCGTGCACACTTGCATAGACGTGCGTACAAACATGTACATGCACATCCATCTCACACAGAAACTCACTGTATATGTGAAGGAAAATACACTGTGGTTATGACATTGGATCGGGTGTGAAGAGTACAGTGACAGTTTCCTCCTTACAGTGGGCTCTGCATAATCGCTTAAAATGCCAAGGGCAGAACAAAAGGGTACAGATGTACAAATAATGCATTTGCCCAGAGTCAGATGATATAAAACTGATAGGCATAGAGTAATGCAACTGCTTCATGAAAACATTATTGTGAATAAGAACTGTTCTGAGCACAGCTGCCATATGGGGTGCTATTCGGTTTGGGAAACGCAGTAATTTCTGGAAATGCTGTATCAACTTCATAAAGATTCATATGTTAGAATCAACAGTGGGCATGAAACGGACATCTTCTGTCCCAGCACAACCTCAGTGAACAAAGGAGAGGAACAGAGTTGCTAGGTCTAAGTGTAGTGAGGAAGTCTGTAAAGAACAGCATCTCCGACCATTGAGTCCAGTGGGAAACAGCAGTGTGTTGGGCTGTAAGTGTCTGTTCTGTGAGTCTTCATATCCATGAGGTACAGTACTGTGCCACTGAAGACTGTACCATTGAACAAAGAACCCTGAGCTCTCCTGATATTTCTTGCTGTGTGACTTGCATAGGGCCCCTTGTCCCAGGCTGTCTCAGTCTCCCTATTTACAAAAAAAAAAGTGATAATACTTTCTTTATGTAGAAAATAAAACTGTTATTAAAATTCAAGATTATACTAGAGCACATAAACCACTCTATAAATGAGATTGATAACTATGTTTTAATTTTGGTATTGTGAACAAAGTATTCCACATGTGAATAAAATAATGGAGAGCATGGTCTTTGCAGTATTTTGCTTAAAAGTCTGGCTATAAACAATAAAATATGCATATCTTAAGTATCCAGTTGGGTCAGTTTAAAAATTTTTATGGTCCTTAATTAACTCCTTAATCAAGATAAAAAACATTTTTATACATCAGAATTTTGTCATGATTTACAAATTCCTCTTGTATTATATATTTAAGATAAATGTAACACTTTATTTTATACCTGAACAATTATGTAAGCTTTATAATTACTGTCAAAAACTAAAAACAATCAATGTCTCATAATAGGAAAACATGCAAATATCATGGCATATTCATATTCATATTCAAATATCATGGCATATTCATATTCAGCAATAAAAAGAAACTAAACATCAATACATGCAAATACGAATGGTTCCTTAATCACTGAAAGAAACAAAGCATAAAGAAGTTCTGTATGAGTGACTCTTGGGCTTCAAAACTTCAATTACTTATGATATAAAATACTCTATGAGATTATTGCATAGAAATAAGAGTTCTGTATTAACAGAAGGGAAAGGAGAAGCATGAAAACAGATCTCAAATGATTTATTTTATCTTAAACATAAGAATATTCTTCTCTGCTTTAATTTGTATTGCGTTTGTGACTTAAGGTTTATTTTCTTCTAACAACATTATAATTTGGGGATACTAAGAGATAAAAGAAATTTTGTGAAATATTAAATGCTTCTTGCAAGGAAACATAAATAATCTCCTGACAAAATGAATAATTCAACTCAGTTCTTCCTGTCTTTTTGAAGCTGAAACAATATATAACAAAAAATCTATTATTGAGTGGCTGCAACATAAATTTTGAATAAAAATGATTTCATAGATTTTTCACTGTACAATATTCATTATAAATATGCTAAGGATCTCTAAGGAGTGGCTTTCAGACTTTTCTTCATATACTGTGTGGAACTTATTGGTAGCAACATCTATAGACCACCCTCTGCTAATACTTATGATGAATCCTCCATAACACATATGTTCCTTTTACAGCTCACAGAGAACCTAATGGAGATGCCATTGACCACAAAGATTTATTCAATGCTATGAAAAAGTAAAATGTGATTTGATGGCTTCACTTTGAAAAAGCTGCAGTTGCATGTTTGAAACAGTTCTCATCTTCACATTTCTCATTTTTTAATTTTTGTTATTGTTCTTTTGTCTTTTTAAGTTAACAGAGAAGAGGGCAAGTGCTGATGACTCCAGCTGAAATCACCACTCTTTTATGCTATGGGGACTTCAAAAATAGGGGAATATTAGAGTGACACAAAAGCTCTCCCTTGTTATAGTACACGAATACTCTCAAAAGGTTTCAAAATATACGGCAGAGATTTCTAATTATATTTATTTATACAGAATTGGTTCTGTGAGAAAACATGTTTTTATTGACTATTCCTAAAGAAGATATTTAGAAATTTATCTTCAGTCATCTTAATTAATTATTTTTCATGTGTATGAGTATTTTGCCTGCACGTATACAAGGGCACCTGTGACACACAATGCAAACAGAGGTCAGAAGAGGGCATTGGATCCCCTAGAACTGGAGTTACAGATAGTTGTTAGCTGCGATGTGGGTGCTGAGAATCAAAATCGGGTGCCCTGAAAGAGTAGCCAGTGCTTTTAGCCACGGAGCCATCTCTCCAGTCCAGCCTTCAATCATCTTAGACATATTTATCTGGCTCTCCTCCAGAGCCCTGAGTTTTCTTTGGAGCGAATGTAAATCTGATTGTCAAACTATGAAATTGCTATTTCTTCCTAGTTTGTCTTTAACTGTTAAGTATTTTTCTTGTAATGACCTAATATTTGGTGGTTATTAGCATATAAGCAAAATATCTTCAGAAATTAATCTTTGAATTTTTCCAAAATAATTTGCTCTGATAGTTTACTGATTACTGCAAAGTTTATTTTTCCACAGATTTTATATCTAAATATTGATAATTGCATGCTAAAACTTTTACTACACAAACTTTCTGATATTACAATCAAATCAAATTTCTAATGTATTTACTTTTTAAATATATTGACTTGTGAGTTAAGTAGGTGACACAATGTATTGTGTACCTTATTTGTTCATCTTTTGTGTGTTGTTTTACATCTCTGTCATAAAATTTTGAAGGGTAGAGTGTCTCATATTGATTTTATCTTCTGCAATCAAGTCCTTCCAACATCTTTCAGTACCATGTCACAATTCATTAGACAAAGATAATAATATATCAGGTGGAAACCCACATTTCTGCTTTCAATAAAAGGTCTGAGCACAGGCATTTTGACATTCCAAGATTAGGGGTTCAAAAAATCAGTACCTTGGGCTGGGTGTGAGACACTGATTTTTGAGTTGGAAATAAAGCAGTGAAGAACACCAAAGGTTCTGTTTGTAGTGGAGAATAACACACAGGGACAAAGTACAGAATAAGCCCATAAACTCTACAGAAAGTAAAGGGTTAAAGAATGAGAAGAGAATGAAGGGAAGGTACTCTGTGGTGATGGCTTTGGAGATTTGCAAAAGAGGAGCATGATGGGCACTGAGAGAGTGATCATCAAAGTGAAAGTTAACAAAGACCTGTTGAGGAGAGTGGACTAGGATGACTGAAACAAGATGATGGAGTGGAAGAGTTTTCAAAGAGACAGGTGAATACAAGGTCATGGGGCCCCTTCTAAACCAACGTCAATGAATTAGAATTTTTTTAGATGTTAGGAAAAGGTTATTACTATTTGAACAAAGAAGTTACATGATTTAAGCTGTATTATACAAAGCGACCGTTTTTGATTTTATGGATGACTGCAGATGAGGGAGACAAAGAAGAAACTCGGAGACCAGAGGACAAATCCCAGGAAGAGGTTTGGATGATTCCATGCAGGGAATCCCTGTCTGTCGTGGGGTAGGGGATGGGATGACACAAATGATTCTGGATGTATTTTGAAAAGAGTACTAATGGGATTTAATCATGGATAGGCTATTATGAACTTTAAATACGAGAAAAACTAATGTCAGTAGAATTTAATTGACCAGAAGCATAAGAATGAATAGTAAATCACTGAGAATTTTGGTAAAAAAAAGAATTCGAATATTTTTACCTGAAAGAAATGATAATGTTTGAGAAGACAGTTGTTTGCCCTGATTTAAATTGCATGCAGTGGAACTGGAGAAATTGCTTACTGGGTAATAGGACTTGATGCCAAGGCTGATAATCTGTGTTTAATCCCTGTTGGGCATAATGCAAGGTGAGCCTAGCCAGGCCACCTGCTAGGAGGAATAGAGGAATGATTCCTGTGGGTGTGGCGTTCTGCTCTGGCTAGTTGTGACACCAGCATCTGGAAAGAACCTGCCTACCTGGGGACAAACTTACTATTGGCTGTATTTGGGACCCCACCCCATAAGGTCATTGGCTATCCAGACCTATAGGAGCTTGTGCACGTATTCAATAAACGAGTGTGCAGTGCCACGAGCTTGGGCTGCTTCCCATCCAACTCCCGGAGTCTGCGACTTGACTCTGGGTCTACTCACCCCAACCCCTTGGGCTGACTCCCCAAAGTCCACTCGGGCTGGCCCTGAGTGGTGACACGATGGTAACTGACAGGACTATATAAGTCCCCAAGATCTACTTGATGAACAAAGAAAACTGACTCCCACAAGTTATTCTTTGACCTCTACCTGAGAGCTGTGGCACATGTGTGCCCATATATATATATAGACACACACAAAGTAAAAAAAATAAAAATTAAAAACTAAAATAAACAGCACATAATATACACATGCATTGATATCTAATGATAATCCAAAACCACATATAAATATATATCAGATAAAATATTAATACTTCCCTTTAAAACAAATGAAAATAAAACTATAATTACTAAAAAAAGTAGTAGTGTTATTTGAATAGAGGTCTCATGAGTATTTAGTTCTAAATTATGCTGTTTTATGCTAATGGAATTTGTAAATTCATTTGCTGCCAAGTCAAGCCTGTTGACCTGTGTTCAACTCCCAAGACCCACTTGGAATAAAGACAGAACTGACTTCCACAAATTGTCCTCTAACTCTATGTGCATAGTCACTATGGCAAAACACCCACCCTCACATGAAAATCCGTAAAATAAATAAATAAAACCTTATGCTAATTGTATATGTTAGTTTACATGTATAAAATAGCACATAGATCTCAATATGTATAAGTTTCCGCGTCTGGTGCGAATTTACAAACTCATGTGCAGCACTAGCAAGATCAAGAGGAGAGAGACCGAAGGGAAATGGAAATTATCTAACACATTCACTCCTATTCCTTCAGTGTTTTCTCACCTCGAATCACTATATTATCACAGATAGCGTCAATTTGATCTTATTGTTTCTAAAGCCTAAAATGCTTTCTGTCAACTTTATATAAGAAGAAAAATATGAGGGCATGAAACAATGAATGAGGAAACACAGCATTGCTGCCATGTACTGGAGATGAGAATTTTACCGGAGCACACTGATGGGGCCCTACCTCTACCCATCCCATTTCGCCCATCACAGCACCTGTATGGAGTTTCTTACCTATTGCGCGATGCAGTATCTCATTCCTGTGGTATCTGAGATCTTGTTGGCCTTATGTTTATTGATTTCCTGCAGTTCTCATTTTCCATGGCTACCGGGAAAAGGATTCAGGTAGTGTTCTTGAGTCTATCATATAGAATCTATGTATTGGTTCCTGGCAGTCATGATCTATCACCATAGTCAAAAGCATGGCCCCTTTCTCCACATGTTTAACCATCATTACGAAGAAAGTAAAATGGAAAATTCAGCAGGATCCACATGACTTGAGCAGTGATGGCTTCTTGTACTAAAGGCATCCTTAAGCTTCACATATACTCAGAGGAAGGTCACAGGAGTTAGAACCCCACATTCATGCACTAGGTTAGTAGGCATAACAGAAGGAAAAAAAGAAAACAGTCTACCATCTTTTTTAACACCCAGGCCCATAAAACCATATTTTGGCTCCTGCATTAAAGCATTTACTGTATTCTATAGTCTAACAACCCAAATCACAGGGATTTGTCAGCTGGTGTCACAGGATCCCTTCACAAGTTTATTCCCTTCAGTCATACCAAAGGCTCAGTGGAATGGAACATATTTTAAAACTAATGAATTCAGTGGACCTGAGTTTTCTATTGCTCTCTTCTTTCCCTTAAAACTCATCTGTCAGCTAATAGATCTTTAGCCCTCAAATCAAAGCACAGCTGGATTAGTCTCAACATTTGGATATCTGGCTTCTAACAGTCAATGTGCTGTTTGTCACAAGAATTGTCCTGTTTTTCCCACTTTAACAGCAGGCACGGCCTGTGAAACTAGAGACCATATGTAACAACCTCAAATTTCTCCTCTGTCTCTCTTTACATCTGAAATAATTTGGCCCAAATTAGCACAAAACCTACTATAACAACTGTTAGCTAAATTTCTTAAAAATTCTTAAGTATTAAGTAACCAAACGTGTTCCTTTTGAACAGAACGATTAAGGAGGAAATTGGACCATATATCTAGTTCAGCCCAGGAATCAGATCTGAAAGTGGCTGAACTTAGAAGAGATCTTAGATCTTCTTCCTCTGCTTTGTCTCCTGAGTTTGGGAGACCTGAGAGTTAGTAGTCAGATACTGGCTGAAAAGACAATTAGGAGAGGACTGCATTCACACTGAGATCACCAGAACACCTAACTCTTCTAGAAATGTCTCTTTGTGGATTACACACAAAGACTGGGAACAGGCAAAGTGAGTATTTTCCCTAAGTAAGTTGCTGTGTCTTGTCACAGGCATCAAATACAGATTAGTGGCAGAGGAAATCATGGAAATGGAGCCTGCACTAACCACGTCTTACATGAATCACGAACACGAGTAGTCCTATCACACTTGGCAGAATATGTAGAGATGAGGAAGGATGGGTTCTGCTTATGTCAATGGTTAGTACATATAAAATAAGAAAAAATACAGTATGATTACAGATTGTGGATAAGATGCAGACCATCATTTGCATTTTTATCTCTAATAAACATCCCTGTCTATCTATCTTATCGATCATCTAGGTAGTGTAAGTATATGCGAATTATTTTGAGACAATCTTATAAGATTTTTTTTTACTATAATTCATGTTTAACTGGTTCTCTTGTATCTTTACTTACAAAACTGGGCAATCCACATTGTTTTCTTCAAATTTCTCTAGAACAGGTCTTTTTATAAAGATGTACTAAGCCCATCGCAATGCTGCTATTCTATTATTCTGACTAGGGTACTGGGTAAGGACTGTCTAATTATTTAAAGAAAAACTGGAATGCCCTTCGTGAAGAACTTGACAGAACTGAGCAGTGGACTTTGGAGAAGAAACAATGTGGCTAGAAAAATATCGCCTTGAGGATTTCAAACTCCCGTGGAGATAAAAGGCAGTTGGGGAAGTGGCTGTCACTTTATGAGAAGTTTTTGCAACAAAACTGGGTAAAGATGATTTTAGAAAGTTTATTCTTTGTTATAAAATGCAATTTCTCATTTGGTGTATCACCAACAGGTCTCTTTTGGTAGGACAGATATGAAATGCTTAAAATTTTTTCATTAGGTTTTGATACCTAGGCTACCAGCTGGACTTGCTGAATTTATATTACATCAAAGTACAACAGACAGCCATCATTTTCATAGTATTAGGAATATCTTGTCAAAGACCAAAATGGCTTTCACACGTTGTCAATAAAATTGGAAAATAGTAATTGAGTTTTGACTGAGAGTTTGCAAGTGGTTTCTGAAGGACAAAAATATTTCACTGTAAATGTGAACCATAAAACAGACAATGTCAGTTTTGCAGGTAAGGTGCCATTTCAGTGAAGGATCTTTTTGGGGTGTGCTCTGTCTAGTCTTTACAGATTTACTTGTCAGTTCAAAAGTCTGTTTCGGGGGTTCCCATTAAGCTTCTGAGTTACGGGCGCACGTCTGCCTGCCCCTAATTCTAACTGTAAACCAAGCTGGGCTGGAACTAACAATGTCATTAACTCTCATTAGTATTTATATCATTGCAGTGGAGTTTGGAATTCCTGCTTTAGTGAGGACCCTTGAAGTTTCTAAAGTAGGTTATAAATTAGGAAGTGACCAACAACAGGGCTGTTTTTCAGGCTAACAATATAAATCAACTTGTATTTGTGAGTTAAACAAAAGTAGGATTTATAATCACTGAGAATAACATATGCAGGCCAAATTTAAAAATAGAGGAGAAGGAAGGGACATGTTTTCCGGGGGTTAGGGGAAGTTAGAGGGAGAGATAAGGGGAGATATATTTCATTGTATACATGTATGAAATTCTCAAGAATAAAAAAATTAAAGCAATAAAAATTCAATAAACGTGCATCAGCCTATCATCCACATTTTTTGTCAAATTTTAACATTGCTTTTTACATAGAATTTTCATAAAACTTTTGAAATAAGTGATGTGATAACATCGAACTTCTATTACCCATCTATCCAAGAACCATACCATTGAGACTTCTGTGTAAAGCCTTTCAATTGCTTTGTTCTTATGTGTGCCTGGCAATTCGTAAGAGCATGAGTTTTGACATTTAATCAGGAAGTAATTTCACGTGACCACCTGTTTCCATTAAACTGATGCTTTAATGTGTTTTGCTCTTCCCAAGTAGACAAAATTTTAGACAGTCTATGGAGTTTCTGTCTACACTTGCTCAAAGGAGTCTTAATTATTGAGTGGCAAAAATATTGCCTTAATTTGATAATTATATTTTCCACCTAGAACGTTATTAGTCTTAGGTAATAGGTGAAATTCCAAACTTGATTTATATTTGAACTTGTACCCTAGTTTGGTCCATGTGAGTTGGGGGTGGGGGTGGGAGGAGGACTGTATTCAGCCTTGTCCTCTGTCCGCCCTCAGTTTCTATAGAGCGTTCTATAGGTTCTTACCCTTCTCTGAGGCCTTAAGGAGGAGAGTTTGGTATAGGAAGAGATGTAAAAAAATAGGGACTTCGGACTTACTGTACTAAACATCTGGGCAGTGAAAGTTCTGATAGAGATAAAAAACAAAAGAGATGATTGTTAAAATTCAGTGAAAGGAATGTTTTCAGAAAGATGACAGGTTCATTCCATGGTAAGAAGCAGGGAAAGCCACTCTCCCCATCAATAGCTTCGGCCTTTAGTACGAAATATAGTCACTGTCGATCTGAACCGAATGTGATGGGGCCGAGGGAGTAAACAAACCAATTTGTTTCCCCACCTTCCATTATCCTGCACTATCTTCCTCCAGGATGTTAGCTGCCTCTTTCTGACGGCCTTACCTTTGCCCAGGTTCCCTATTTTAAATATATTACTTCCTGTAGGGTTGAGGTCTCTCCTTCACACAGTCCTCATTTGGTCCACAGGAGTTGCTCAGACACCCTTGCTCCCTAGCCGAGCTGAGACAGGCTTTCAGGGTGAAACAGCATGTTCTTATCAACTCACATTCAGATCTGGAGGTCCTCTTGTCTTCATTCCTTTAAAACCCACAAACCAATCCAAAAGTTTGCTACATATTATCTCCCCGAGTGAGCCACTCGAAGTCCTTTCCTCTGAACTCAGTGCCCAGGTACTTACCATCTCACACTGCTCTATCCCTGCTGTCTGATTTCTATGAGAGGTTTATTCTGTTTAGTTTGAGTACCATGTTTATAATACCAGTGATTCTGGTTTAGAGTGATGTAGAATTTCAGGAGTGGAGCGCCCTAGTTACCTGTTGTTCTGATAAAATATCTTGCCCAAAACAACTCAAAGAAGAAAGAGTTCACTTCAGATCACAGTTCAAAGGTGCAGTCCATCGTGGCAGAGATGTCAAGGAAGTCAGAGTTTGAAGCAGGTGCTCACACACTATCAGAAAACAGAGAGTGATGAATACTTCTGCTCAGCTAGATTTCTTCTTTGTACACCATCTAGGACCCAAGCCTAGGAACGATACTGCTCAGTGTGAGTGTGGATCTTTCCAACTCAACTAACCTAGTCAACAGGAGCCCTTGCAGACATGCCCAGAGGCTAAATTATTCCTCACTGGTGCCAGAGACTTCTTTCCTAGGTAATTCCAGGTCTTGCCAAGTTGATAATGAACATCACCAAACCATAACCCAGATTTTTGTCATTTCTTTTTATTACTAATTAAATTTCATGGATGCTTGCTTATTTCCCATGGGAATACCAAGTTTAAGAAGTGGTTTTAGAAGTGAGTTCATGTCTTTGTTGAGTCTACTACATTTTATTGATTACAAAATGTTTTTAAAGTTCATGGTCTACTTTGAGGTGCAAGAATTTTGTTTGGACTTCAGGTACATCCAGGCCAGGAGCCTGGCTCTGTGCCTTCCCTGCCTCATTTATTTCTACGTCCATGATGGCTGTGATGGTGAATCTTGATTGTCAACTTGATGGAATTTCAAATCATCATGGGGAGAGACCCCTGGGCAATAACTAGTGTAGGTTAATGGGATGAGAAAACACCCTCTTAACTGTGGGCAGTACCATTCCACGGGCTGGAGTCCCAGGCGTGAAAAAAGAACATGATCTCAGTACAGCATTAATACTTCTGCTTTCTATCTGTGGGTGCGATGTGACCCAATGCCTCACTCAGCTGGTGCCCGCACATTGCTGCCATGATGGACTGTCCCCTGAAGCTGTGAGACAACAAACTTCTCCTTTTGTACATGACACTTGTCATATATTTTGCCTCCTCAACATGTAAAGTTAGCATGTGAAGAAGTTAATACAATGGTGACAAAATTTATCATTGCATTCATGGCCTTAGATGTGGATTTCTCATGTGTGTGCGTGAGTGTGTGTGTGTGTGTGTGTGTGTGTGTGTGTGTGTGTGTCTCCCTGTAGCCCCAGCTGGCCTGGAAATCACTGTGCAGATTTGCCTGCCTCCTGCATCTCCAGTACTGGATTAAAGATGTTCACCACTATATCCAGTGGGATGTAGGCATAATCATTGAATTCTCTCAAAAATTTGACACATACAGATAAACTTTTCTGAACAATATTTATCTAAATTTAATTTGCCTTTTTTAAATAAAATATTTCAAATGTATGACACAGCAGTCTTGACAAATAGATGAACAGGGAAATTAGGAGGAGCAAAGATAAAGGACAGATTATGATGTATTGGAACATCGCTTACAAGTGGCCATCTAATATTTTATAATTCAAATTAGTCATTACATTTGAGAAAGTAAGTGGGTAAACAGGCACTCCATCAAACTAGAGAAGTATCAATGAGCAAAGAGCTTATTAACCGAGATGATAAATCTGGGGCCAGTGAAACGGCTCAGTGAGCAAAGGTGCTTGCTGGTTGATGTGAGTTCAATACCAAGAGCCCACACACAGATGGAAGGATAAAATGACTCCACAACTTGTGCTCTGATCTCCACACCTGTTCTGTGCCTCACATGCCCTCCCCATATACTAATAGTAAATTAAAAATTTAGAGAGATGATAAATCCTATTGCTCATTTTAAATGCTTCTTTTTATATCAGTAGTACTAATGCTGAATGAAAATGAGGTTCTGCTTGTTAGACCTGCAAGTTGATGATTGAACTGCCTCTGGTGTGAAGCCTGTGGGTTAGATCTTTTGTCATTAAGCACAAATGAGCCAGATAGTCATGGAGCTCAACATAAGGATTTACATAATTTTCCTGTATATGTTTGGATTGGAAAAGGGCTTAACAAAAATTTATCAGTGAGACTTTGGTTGCGTATTTCTCTAATGTATTAGAGAATTACTGCTAAGAACAGGTACAATAGCCTCAGTTATAGAATATGATTTTCTCTGCCTGAAGATCATAGGAAACATTATTAAAATAATTCAAAATTATGAGCTCAATAAACTTTCTTAAAATTTTTCTGCTTTTTATTTATGGCAATAGTTTTTGGAAATAAAAGACAATTTATGATCATTTACATTTCACATTAAGATGATAGACAAATAATTATAAATGTGCCAGTTAACCATCTGTAAACCATCTTTCTGAAAGATGGTGAGTCTAATGTAGTATGTGTTCTAAGGGTGGCAGACAGCTGCTTAGAATGGAGCCGCTGGAACTTTCAGGTGCATACTTCTTCCTTGTGAAGCAATCCTGGTTCGATCGCATTTCATCATCTTGTCACTTCTGACTGTCCTTAATAGCATGCTAGTCTAGATGATCTGAAAACTACAGAAAGATCGCTTTCTAGATTTGCCTTCTATGCTTCATGATTTACTGAATGCTTCTAACATTTTCAGTTGATTCCCCTCTGATAAAATGAGAACACCCTTCCACCTCCACTTCAGGGATTCTACACTGTGGAATTCTCATTCTCTAGCTTTAGTTTTTAAGTTCATTATTAATTAAAGGCCCCATCAAAAGCAAAAGAGGCAGGAGAGAACTGATTGTTTTAATAGATGAAGACAAGTAGTTAAGTGAAGTACAATAATAACTTCAATGAAAATATCAGAAAACTAAAAATACAGAGAACAATTTCTGACTCCATCCCAGCCAACCAACCAAAAAAATTGTCCATGCTTTAGAGGATGGTCCCACAGCCATGCACATATGGGAAGCACTAATTAGACTCAGTGAATTCCTAAACAAATAAGGACATGAAGTTGAAAGGGGGGTGTGGTGGGCACACAGGAAGTTGAGGGGCAGTGGGGAATGAATATGATCGAATATATTAGATACATGTGTGAAGATTCAAAGAATAAATTTCTATTATGTTTACATTTCAAGATGAATCATTAAGTTAGTAGATGATCAAACCAGAGATATCCCACTGCAAGTTCCTGTTATAGAATCACGGTAAGTACCTGTAATAGGAAGGGCATCTGGTTATCTCCAGTGCCATCTCATCTGAAAAAAGGCCTTTTTCTTCCCAGCATTCACCTGCACTCTCTGCCTGTCTGCATGCCAGTTGATTTCACTCTTGGCTGTGGATCTGCAGACAGTAATGACAAGAAACCTTTCTTTTTTCTCAGGAGCTGACTTTCTTATAAGCTTGAGATTCTGAAAATAGAAGAGATTTTGTTCAGTTACATTCAAACTTTTCGTAAATATTTGCACTTCCAGGATCATATAAAAGTATTTGATGCTTGAATTCCTTCTGTTCTACCCTTTCGTGCTCAGTGCCAATTTATTTGTTCAGCTGAAGGATGGGTGAAGCTATATTTTCAGACAAACCTTTAGCAATTATTTTTTTCTATATAAATCTAATATTTGTTTTGTGTTTTTATTGCAGTTTAATTATAATTACTAGCACATCATAACCATTATTAATTAAAGTATTTTATGGATAGTTTAATAATAAAGCAATAAAGGTAATTTATATCTGACTGGAGTTACCTATCCTGGGTGTATAACATATGTATAAGCAAGATGAATTTTATTTTGGTAGTGATTAATTTTAAACATATACCTACAACTGTGGAATTCAACTAAAGCAGTAGAGTTTTCAAAGGAAATTTTTATCTCAAGACATTTCTATTAAATGAATAAGAGTTATATGCCTTAGCCAATACAGTAATTACTTAGTAATTAAATCTTACCAAATACAGGGAGAAATAGAAGTAAATCTCAAATAAACGATGTACACAATTTCTAGCACTATTTGTAGAAAACACTTTTTTTTCCCATAAGTCCATCATTGTGCTTCTGTCAGTGTAAAACTTTAAGTAACCTTATATTCACGCACCCTCTTCAACTTCTAGTCTATTACTTACCACCTCTTTTCACTAAAACTTTATTGTCTTGATTTTGTACATAAAAGTTGTCATAAATTGAGCAAGTTCTTTTTTCTAATATAAAATACTTTTTCTTTACAGTTCTTTGAATTTCTATTAAAATTTTTATACAGATTCCTTTTTTTATTTTGCGCTGTGCTTACTGAATACATGAATTGATTTGAAACAAAATTGACATCTTAGCAGTTAAAAAATTCTTATCTATAAACATGATATAGCTCTATATTAATAAAGCACTTTATTTCCCTCAGCAAAATTTCATAGTTATTAGGATGGAGCTCATGCCTAACATTGATATCAGGCTTAGGAACCTAAGGCTTGACCAGTCACATGACATAAGGGAGAGCCTGATGCTCATCTTATACTATCTAGTTTTATTAAACTGACTCCTAGTGATCATTGTTATACCCATAGATTAATGCATTCCACAGCTCTCACCAAAGAAGTCTCCTTAGGCAACAGATGTTGACTGATAAAGAAACAGCAAGCCAATGTGCAAAGAACAAGATGCAGCAGAAGGCTTATCCCTGAATAGAATACCTATATCAAACTTCTGAGTCCAAGGCTTGGGAATAATTAGGGAAAGGAGGTGGAAAGATTGTAAGAGCTAGAGGTGGTGGATGACCACAAGGAAACAGAATGTTCCAGACTGCCGGTCAGTTACTCATGAACTCATAGCAACTGTGAAAGCACTCATCAGTTCCACATAAGATCAAACCTGTAAAAGAAAAAAATCCTAGCACAGACATGAGGAAGTGGGTAAAAAGCTTCTATCCATCTAAGGAAATGTGGCAACAGAAGGTTGCTGGGAGGGACAGAGGCGTTCTCTTTGTAATATGGAACTCTTGATAGGTTAATCAGGCTCCAGTAGATGGACCCACACTGAAGGACATTTGGAGGCACAAATTAGAATTTATAGGCCTTACTGTATATAAAACAGTAAATTACTGGGCGGGGGCAATAAGTGGTGGTACAATAGATGAGGGGATCTAAATAACATCAAATTGTATTGTATGAAAATTGCCTAAACTCAGTGAAAATTAATATTTATCACATATCTTGCAGTTAGTAATATTTAATTATATATATAAATTTTGAGTGGCTTTAAAGAACAATGATTCTAAATTTCATTTTATAATCATTTTTCAGTATATAAGAATTCAATTAACTTATGTATGATAATTTCATATCCTACTACTGTACAACATATTTGATTCTAGTAGATTTTATTGGTGGATCCTTTAATTCTAAACACAGGCTATAATTCCTTAATATTCTCTTAAGGATAGAAATAATTTTTAAAGTATGATAGCTATGTCACGATAAATTCATTGTGCACTGCAATAGCCCAAATACAACAAACTATTTATTCTTTCTGATCTACTGAGTTTTGTCACTCAGAAACATGGAATACAAGTGAACATCGGTTGTTTACCATCTTGATGCAGTGGCCAATGAGGAGCCCATACTCAGTGTGAGTGACAGTGTCTCAAGAGAGTGTCTTATCACATATTACCAGTGTGGGAAAATATCAAATTCAGAATTTTAAGATCAGTTTCAATTAATGTTAGTTACCTTCACACAATGTCACAAGTTAAACCAATCAGGGACCTCCTTTATTACCATCTGTTTATATGACATTACATATAACTAGAATTTGTGTTTTTATTTATTTGCAATGTTTTAAATTAGTTTAAGATGAGGATGAATCTGCTTCCTTGAAGGATTTAACAAGTATTTCTAGTATGTTTTCTTCTGGAACAGCTTGTCTATCATTAGTTGGTATTATTTCATTCTTAAACATTTGAAAAAAGTCATCAGCAAAACCATCTGGCTCTAGGAAAATTATATATGAATATATTACAGTTATTATATTATATTATATCATATTTCACTGCACATTAGTAAATAAAGAACAGTTCAGACTGCTATCTCATACTAACTACTGTTGGTATTTTTTTCTTTATAAGAAATGTATATCTTATCAAATCTGTCATATTATGACTATAAACATTTATAATTTTCCATTTGCTTTTATAAGGCCTTTAATGTCTTGAAGAATATTCTCTTTACTTGTTGATTGGCAATCTGTATCTATGATATTCTTCATTATGTTCGCTAGACATTCATCAGTTTCATTGATTTCTCAAGAAAGCACCAATTTTCTTTGATATTCATACTAGTATTTTAATATATTTTTTCAACTTTCCATTATTGTGTATTTTTTAGTTTCTTTGGTTTATTATATCATATTTTCTAGCATCTTATTGTACAAATTTACATCATTGATTTAAGGTCAATTTTCATTTTCATTATAAGATATTCGGATTATATCATCTCTTTTAAACATTGCTTTGATTCCATCCTACAATTTTAAGAATTCTTATTGAAATATACCATTTATTATTATAAAGTAATTGTATTTGAATAAAATTAGTGTCAGAAAAAATTTTAAATATTTTTGTAATCATTCTTGTTTTCTATGATTAATAATAATTATTTGATGGCACACATTACAAATGTCTTCCTCCACCTCCCCAAAATGTGAAAACAATTCTTTGACAATTTTTAAAAAATAATTATTTATTTATTTTTTAATTTCATGTGCTTGAGTGTATTTTTTCATGTCAGAAGAGGGCGCCAGATCCTCTGAAACTGGAGTAAGGGATGGTTATTAACCACCTTGTGGATGCTAGGAATTGAATCCAGGTCTTCTGCAAGCGCAGCCAGTGCTCTTAATATCTGAGCCATTTCTCCTGACCCAAAAAATTTTCTACTATTTTAATTTTAACCAACCAGTGTCTTTGAGATTAGTATTTGCATGACACATTTTTAACACTTTTAATTATTATTCTGTTTCTTTTTAAAATATTCTTAACTCTTAACAATTTTATTTAATTTCATAATTTCTGCATTATAAATTATTCTTTTAGACTATTTAAAGTAATATATTTATGATTTAATTTTTTTCATGATTGCAATATGATTTGTCTTTAATTTCTAGTGATTACTTAATTAAAAAATTTATTTCTTATTGTATGATTGTTTTGCCTGCATGTACATAAGTACACTTATGTTGTGAATTGCTGCAGAGTCAGAGAGGGCATCGGATGCCCTGGAGCTGGAGTTAAGGGTGGTTGTTGGCTGCTGTGTAGGGCTCAGAACTGAACCCGGGTTCTCTGCAAGAACTGCCAGGGCTTTTAAACACTGAGCTGTCTCTCTAGCCTACTTGGTTATTTTTAATTCATTTTCTTTCCATTCTTTCCTTTCTTATTTTCTTTTGTATTGAGTAGTGGTTATTATTTATCTTTATATTGCCAAGTGGATTTTTAGTTATATCCTATATTTGTAGAAGTAATTTTAGGGTTTATGTATCCATATTGAAGTTGAATTTCATAATCAAATTTCCAATTTATATGCAATTTAGCATCCTTACAATAAATTGGCATCCTCACAATTCAACTTGGTGTCTATAGTATGTTTTTTTTTATACTACATATTTTTAAATATTTTTATGAAATTTTTTAGGATTTTATACAATAATTCTTAATCATATTTAGCCCCCTTCCCTAGTTGCACCCCACATAGCCCACCCACAGGACTTCACACATTCTGTCATATGTGTTAAGGCCTATCAAATCAAGTTTTTGTTCCCAGATGTCTCTCAGTGTGAGTCCATTCACTGGAGCCTGTTCACCCTGCTTACTGTCACTCCCTTAAAAAAGATCAACTGCCCCTCACCCTGCAGTAAACATCTGCCAACAGTTCCCCGGTTCTATGCTGGGATTTGTCTGATTGAGTTTGCATGGGTCTTGTGCATACAACACCATTGCTATAAGTTCATATGAGAAAGGTAACCAGAGCCTGGAAGACTGTTTTCTTTTGGACATTCACTTCCTCCTCTGGCTCTTACAATCTTGCACCCCCTCTTGAGCACCCCCTCTGAGCCCTGGGGCGGAGTTTAATATAGAAGCCCTGTCCAGGAACCCACACTCTGCAGCATCTTATTCCCTACACTTTGAACAGTTGTGGCCTTTTGTGTTCATCTCCCTGTGTTGCATGAAGGAACTTCACTGATGAGAGGTGAGAGATGCATTAGTGTTCTCTCCACCCTTTGTTCCACTATGTTCCAGGAGCCTTCAGGGCAGAGGTTCCATTGTAGATGTATCACTTAGGATTGGGAATCTTTCAGTCACTATTCTCTGTGGGTGACAAATTGTGGGACTCTGCATTCGTCTTTGAATGTTGCAAAAGAAGCTTCTTTGATGACTGGCATACTTGTCTGTAAATATAAGGATCCATATTTAGTATATAATGAAAAGTTATATTTATCTAGGGATGTGAAAGACTTAGAGTTTTCTCTAGGATCTATGACTTCTCCAGACGTGTGTATGGCTGTGTTTACAGTGTCATCCATGACTTCCCTCCCATTGAAAGAACTTTAAGTCCAATTGGGTAGCTGTTGATTACCCACAAGATAGAAACGCCACTACTGCACCAATATAGTTTGGTGTGCCATTCTTTGTTGTGGTTATTAGGTTTTAAAGCTGGGGTTGGTCCATCAATTGATTTTTCTCCTTAACAGTTTACATAGTGTCCTCCAAAACTGTAAGAGCTAGTCTTCGTGGAAGAGGCTTCCAGATTAGTTTCAGCTTCATTGCTCCAAGTCTTGTGTCCTGAATATATCCTATCTTCAGCAATGGAGTCTTGCCTTCGAGTTCTGGGAGACAATCAAGGGCTATGACAATAGGCTGTGATATTTTTGGAGTCTCTTGAACTACCTTGACCAATAATTTGAAGGGGTTTTCTCCTGTCTGCCACGGTGTTTCTTCTTACAAAACCATCAGCTATACATATGCAATCATGCACAGATAATGTATGTGAGTTTTTCAGTAATATATTTCCGTCTGGTTTTTCACACTGGCTAAGCATTACGTATTTCTCCTCTCCCTGTCTAAGCCTTTGTCCTCTCTTTCCATTAAAGTGCTTCCATTTTTCCCATTTCCCCCTGATAATATATTTATGTATTTAACCCGAATACAATGACACATTGTTTTCAATTAAACAATTATTTTACAAACGATGAGAACAATTCTGCTTTTACTAAAATGTTTAAGATTTACAGTCGTTTAGTTTCTTCCCACGAATCCACATTCACACATGATCTCATTTTCTGCCATTCTGAAGGAGTTCCTTTGTAGTTCTCAGCACTGTTTCTGCTTTGCATTGCTTCCCCTACATTTTAAAATATTTTTGCAGAAATCCCATAGTAGATTTTGCTTTGGCCAAGTGTTTGGGAGGTCTTGTTGCATTATGCTAGGGTTCCATTCCGTGTAAGCAGTTCTCACCTGCTCTTAGACCCCCCTCACCCCAGTCCCCCCTCCAGTCCGTGATCAGCAAGACATCCTCCATGCACTGATTTCAGTTCGTTGTGACTTTGTGGTTTTCTTTGTGATATTCCTGCTGTTTCATTTCCTCTCTTTAATGGACTTAATATTTTAAAAAGGTTTTAAACATTTGGTGTGCTATGACATGAATATTTTTTTTGCCTTTCCTGCGCTTGCATTCTAATTATAGACATTAGACAGTGACTCTGTTCCCAGCACTCGGGTTCGTTTTCTGAGTCTCCTGCTTGCAGCTCAGAGCTATGGTCTTCTGTGCTTCATTTAAGCCTCATGGTATGCTTTTCATTTAAAGTTTGTCAATATTTAGGTGTAGAAATTTCTTTTGGTTCTCTCCCATATTTTTATTAATTTACTTTACTGTCCACTAATAAACATTAAATATATCTATATCTATATCTATAGATACACACACACACACATATATATATATAAAGATTTCTGACAATTCAATCATTCTGACAACTTTTTATTTCTATTGATTGGTTTTTCTTCATGGTTTTTTTTCTAGAGGGTTCTCTAGATATCTTTGCTATTAGATGTTTCTCACTGAAAATGTTGCATTTTAAAATTTCCATAATTTCCTATCATTTTGAGAGTTGAAACGGGAGTGAAGTATTATGTATGTATAGATCAGCTTGTTCATTTTCAAGATTTACTTTAAATTTTTTTTTTTTTTTTACAGCAAGTCTCCACTAACTTTTACCACATGGCTACATTTTCTCTTATTCTTAAGGCATGGTCTTTCTAGGGTATCTCTTTCATGAGATTTGCACACTGCCTATCCAGAAGTTTACCATCAATTCACATACTGAGAATGTAGCAATTGTTCAGCTGTGGATTCTTACCACACACACTACAGTGTGTTATGTAACCTGGGTCGGCCTACATTCACTTTATAGCCTAGCATGACCATGAACTCCAGATTGTCCTCCCTCTACCTCCTAAATTCTGGGATTACCTAAATTCATGGTGTTCCACCATGCCAGACTTACACAGATGATTTTAAATCTATTACTTCTGGGCCTTCTGATTATGTTGGGCATAATGTAAGCTGGGCCTAGCCTAAGGCCACCCGCTGGGAGGAATGGAGGAATGGCTCCTGTGGGTGTGGGGTTCTGCTCTGGCTAATTTTGAGACCAGTACGTGGAAAGAACCCGCCTACCTGGAGATAAACTTACTATTGGCTGTGTTTGAGACCCCACCCCGTAAGATCACTGGCTATCCAGACCTATAAGAGCTTGTGCACCTATTCAACAAACGAGTTTGCAGTGCCATGAGCTTGGGCTGCTTCCCATCCAACTCCCAGAGTCTGTGGCTTGACTCTGCGTCTACTCACCCTCAACCTCTCAGGCCGGCCCAAGTGGTGAGACACGATGGAAATGAACATGACTATAAGATTATACTTTAAAAAATATACAGAAGATGAAATATAGCCTTTGCAGTTTCAATCATCAATATTTTTTCAGCACACAAACCAGAAACTGTCAAATTTCATAGAACATTGTAGTTCAACTAGAATAAAATTAAGAACTTCTTGCAGGAAAAAACAAAAAACTAAGACTTCAAAGACTTATGTTAGATGAAGAAGTAAATAATTAGAAAGGACTTTTTCTATTCTATATTTGGATTCCTGTGGTCTGACAAGACAATAATGATAATACTAATAATACTAATAATATAAACAATGATTTTATAATAAAATAGCTAATGACACTGAGAATAATTATTGGCACATAGTAGAAACTCAATAAATATTTGATACAGTAAATATTAATAATTGAATCAAGACTTAAGTGTGAGTGAAAGAACTTATATAAACAACTTTATATAATTTTTTCAAATGAGAAAATGTGTTAGGGGTTATTATCCATTTTGTTTGAAACTTAAAGTGATAGAGGTAATATTTGAATATAATTTCTCTTATTTAAAAATTTACCTTTCTTTTTCTAATTTTTTTTAGATGATTAAGCCCTTTCTCTATGATTTTATTTTACAGACAGAATGGAAATTATAGCAGGTACTCACCTATGATTATTTTAAATTTTGTTTCATAAAATATGCTACAATATTTTTTGTACTGTGCAAACATTTTGTCATGCAAAGTGCTCTACAAAACTGATGTCATTTGGTAACTTAGTTCACCTATTTGATAGACAAGATGAATTAGCATTATTCCCAGGCTGTCAAGAAAGGAAGGTGAGACTTGGAACCATATGGAGCTCTGCTCAAGTTTGAACACAAAGGAAGTCCTGGAGACAGCTTCCACCTGTGTTTGGACTCAAGGTACCTGGTATTTGCCAAGGCATCACTGCAATCCAGTGATGTCTGTTGGATTAGAGGTGGGCATTTTGAGTCTTTCCTGTTTACAGAAGAACTGTCTCAGATAGGGCTCCTCAGAAGCAGATCCCATGGGAGTGTAGGATGCATTCAGTTTATTTGAGAGCACCAGAATTTCCTGGTAGGAGAGCACCAAACCGGCCCCTGGAGCTGCCAGCTGCCAGTCTCAGCCGAATCCTTCTTGCACTTGCCCTTAGTTACAAAGGACAGGCTGAGCCAAGGTCATATCATCTTTTAGGGAGGCAGCACTTATCCACTGACTGACTGATTATAAGACCACTGTCTTTGCCAAGTGAGTGAAACCATGAAGGTGGATTTTAGCTCTAGAGAACCAAGCAGAATGGCAGAAGCTCTGCCATGGATGACTCACAGGTCAGCTTCTCTCTGCTCAGCCCTGCTTGTTTCAGACTCCTCCAGCAAAGTGTGAGATTTCACAATGACCTACCCTTAAAGAAAAGAAATTTCAATGTAGATGCGTCAGTCTCTAAGTGTGACCAGTTATGGAACTCTGTAACAGTCTCCATATGCTGCGAAAAGAACTTCTTTGATAAGTGGTTAATTGTAAACTTGTCTGCAAATATGAGGATCCATATTTAGCATACAGTAAGACTCTCCATTTGTCTAGGGATATGAAAGAGGCAGGTTTTCCTCTAGAATCTGTGACCTCTCCAGCAGCGTGTATTTGGTTAAGTTTACAAAGAGAATACTAATGCATCTCTCAATTCTCATGAGTGGTGCTTCCCGCTGCAACAGAGTGCTATGTGCACAGAAGGTCACAACTTGCTAAGTGTAGAAAATTAGAGACTGCAGAGTGTGTGTCCCTGGCCAGGACACCTATATTAATCTTCACCCACCCATAGCTGAGGGACCATTGTGGAAGAAGGTACAGAAAATTGTAAGAGCAAGGGTGAGAGTATGATCATAAAGAAACAGAGTCTCCTAGGCTCCTGGGAACTTGCGCATATGCAGTTACAGCAACGGTGTCAGCAGGCACAAGACCGACTCAATCAGACAAAAACCCAGCACAGAACTGGGGAAATGGACATCAGGTCCCAACCTTAGCTGAAGAGCTATTGGCAGCTGATTACTGCTAGGTGAGGGAGAGCTGATCTTTAAAGGAGTGATGTGAGATAGGCTGACTGGACTCTAGTGGATGAACTTGAACTGAGGGACATCCTGGATACACAAATCTGATTTAACAGGCCTTAACATGTATGACAGAATACATAAAATCCAGTGGGAAATATGAAAGGGTGTGAATGGGGGAGGAGTAAAAAGATGATTAAGATGTTTTGTATAAAGTGCACAAAAATTCAATAAAATATACATTAAAAAAGAAAAAGAAGAAGAAAGGGCCAAATCTATGATATATCTGTAGTTCATGATAACAAGCAATGCTGTCTCTGTGAAGAAATGTGATGCTGACAAATCAGACAGACTACAGAGAAAACACTCACTTGGAAATAATAAATATGAGACTATAGTGTTATTCACATTTATTCTTTCAAATTTCACTTATGAATGTTGATATTTAAAAGATGAACTTAAGAAAATATGGTGGGCTATAATTTATATAAATGCTTAATATTTGTGGAAGAATGTTTCTCCATTTGTTTTCTTCCTCAGAAAATGTTGCTGTCTACTAGAATGTGCTGTGATAAATGAGGTAATATGTTATATGCCTTGGACTTCTCTGAAGAAGCCACTATAAATCACTGGGATTTCTGCTAAATTACGTTTGCTTGTCATTCATTTAGAACAGCTGTGATCCCCTTAGACCTTTAAAGTATAGTCAGTTACTTGAAGGAAGTCAGTGTCAATATATTTAGGACTGGAGCATTATATCTTAGCAAACACTTCTTAAACCTTAGAGAAAAAGATGAGTGTGTATTTGTGCTTTCTGAACTCAAATTTAAGGTACTTGTTCATGTTGGTGAAATGGTATACTCATCTATGTGCAGGTCACATGGAGGAAGAGCTTTCTGCCAACCCAGTACCCACCAAACACACAGAGAAGCAGGGCAGCCTGGAGGAACAGACTGTGAAAACACTTTTCCAACCTTCTTCCTACCCCTTAGACCCTTTCTTGTGCACACCTAATCAAGGTCTAGTTTTGCAGTTTTAGCCCTTGTGGGAATTCAAAGGTCCTTCTGCAACTTCATAATCAAAGACTACAACCTCTACTGATTACTGACTTCATTGCCTGAAATTAGCAAAATCATTTTTATGCACTGTAGAAGTTTTTTTTTCCATTTTTATGCTGGTTATGGTTTTGTCTAAATAGCAAATTGTATGGAAATAATGCAAGAAATCATTTGACTCTGACTTCTCTGAGAATAGTTTTAGATTGATGATAATATTTGATATGTTAAAATGTTCTTTGTTTTAAGGAAAGCTCCTGCCAAAGTTCACAACTCTGTCAATGACAAAGGCGAATAGCTTCCCTTTATATATCTGAAAGCACAGGAGAAAAATACTGAGCAGTGTGCGGAATCAGATTTATATTTTGTCTATTTTGCTTTTAGTACTTTTCTTCAAATTGGCTACATGTGGCAGTTAGGTGCAGTGCTCAAATGATACATTTGCATTTAAGACACAGTTATTCCTGTACACACTGCTTATGTTTTACGAAGAACTTCCCAAAGCAGAACTCAGCAGGTGTGTTATTTTCATAGTTATTTCTAGAACCTTCAGATTTGATATACAGGAAGATTTGTGAGTGATTTGTTTTGTGGTCAGTGTGCAATAATTAGCATCATCTCTGTGTCCACACACAGGTATAACTTAGAAGATGAATTTACCATCTAGGATCTTTGTATTATTGCCTGAGAAACTTAAACTTTTTCTGAAATTGCTAAACATCTAATCCTAGGATTACTGTGGAAACTGAAAAATTGTTATGTCTGGGAAACCTGCACATGGACTCTCACTGGAGACAGTGAAATACAGTTCAAGTTTTTACCTTTCCTATCATTTCTGGTTCTTAGTTTCCATGTCAATTACAAATAAAAGAGTATACATTTTTACTTATGCATTCATAAATATCATAAAAAATGAATTGTGGTCATTACTTCCCATGGCCTGATGACAGGTGGACAGATAGACATCTGAGAATCTGAATGCTTAGAGATATGATAGCCACAAGCCGTATTCCCCTAAGAAAAGCCTTGGTTAGCCCTTTAGAATTACATATTGACTTGCCTGAGGTCTCCCTCTATTTCACGGTGATTCACTCATGACTGGTGTCTGAAATTTTTCATCCTCTTGTTAAAGGTCAAATAAACTCAAATATTGGCTCAACTGAGGTCTCCAACTATTTCAAAAGATTCACTCATAATTGCTATCAGGAGTTTCTTTACCCCCTTGTTAAATTTCAAATGAAACAAATAAAAAAAAAGCAAGCAAACAAACAAACAAAACTACAACTTCTTGAGCAGAAAGTTGCCTGAACACGTATTTGGGCCCTGGAGAATAACTGGACTGTGTAAGATGCTTATGCTCAATATGTGAGGATAGAAAATGGCCTTCTACTTGCCCAAAACTAATTGGAAGGTTTTGGCGAGCAACTGATGCTGGTATGATGCCAGGGCTGCAGTGAAGTATAGTACATGAGCTTTGTTTTCACCCCAGCATTTTCTTTCAAGGGAATTTGCGAAATGAGTTGAGGAGAAAAGGAACTGACAGAATTAATTTGTCAAAAAGGCAGAGCAAAGCTAATGGAATTTCAAAGCACGAGATCTGGACAGAGGAATAGTTCAGGCCACATCTTGTTATATGTGTACAGAGCAAATCAACAACTACAGCAAGACAGAGCATGGTATCTGGAAGATTTAGCTTGATGGAATCCCTCATCATATACTTTAGTTTTATCACATGTTCTTTTATGGTCATATTTAAGAAGAAATTATACAAATATACATTCATCCGATTACAACAAGACAGAGGCTGAATCCAAGTAGGTAGAGGTAGAGGAGATGCCTTCATCAACACTGCAGGCATTCATATGAGATTCCAGAAGGATCAGATCCAAGGAGAAAGGGTCCACAAAATGAATGATGCAGAATCTCATTCTGGGAGGGAGGGAAAATCTGGAGACCGGTGGTGAGGAAACATGAAGCTGAAGTGCATAGGATCACAATGTATGGTTAGGTGATTCTTCGGGAAACTTAGTCATGTATATAAGTTTCTTTGTTTTCACATCTTCATCCACACAGTTATCCGTTGTCTTCTTATAATACTCACTCTTCCTGGAGTGAGGCGATGTCTTCTTATGTTTTTGATTTGTGTTTTCCTGAAGATCAGTGATCCTGAGAACCTTTTCACATACCAGTTGGACATTTGTATGTCTTTAGAAATATATGTCTACTCAAATCCTTTACAATTAAAAATCATATTGTTTATTATATACCCATTGAGTTATTGAATTCCTTTCTATTGGCAATGCTTGGGTTACAAGTACTTTTTTCTCCCTTGTAGGTTTTACTTCTTTTTTGCTTTGCAGAAGGATTTTAGTTTGATCAAAACCCCTTGTCTGTTTTGGTTTGGAAACCTGTTCTTTTGTGGCCGTGTTCAAAATAATCATTGCTCAGAGCAATGTCAAGAAGTCTCTTCCTCTTATTCCTTTTAATTATATTTTGTCTGGCTTTTTAACCAGTTGTATTCAGCAAGTGTACCTACAGACGGTGTGTCCCTTTGTATTGAGGAGTGTTTATGCATTGCACGTCTTTGCCGCCTTACCAGCGATGAAGCAGCAGTGAGACCTGGCTCTGCTTCTATGTTACTGTTATGCTATTGTGATTAAAATATGACTTGGTATGTTTTGAAACCAGGCATATGTACGCCCCAGCTATGCTCATCTGCTCATTGCTGCTTTAACTACTGAAGTCTTTTGTTGTTCTTTCTTTATTTTAACATTTTAGCATTTTGTTTTATTTCAATTAAAAAATCACACTGGAAGTTTGATAGAGATTGTATTGAATCTGTAGAGCAATTTGGATATTGTGGAGATTTTAGTGATGACAGTTCTTCATTTATTTTTGTCTTTAATATCTTTCACCAATATGTACATTGCATTATGCAGAAATGTTTTCTCCTTGCTTACGTTTATTCTTAAATACTTTTGAAAGTCAAGGCAGATGGAAAGACTTTTGATTTCTTATTCAAATAGTTCATTGTCCCTTTGTAGAAACACTATGGAATTTGGTTAGTACTTTTCTTCCTTCAACTTTACTGATTTCTCTGTTAGTTCTAAAAGTTTTTTGGAGTATTTATAATACTGTATATGAGAAGTTATAGGATTATCAGAAAAAGCAAGATTACTTTCAGTTTCAATTTTATGTATGTGTTTTCCTTGCATTGTTGCTCTGGCCAGAACTTCGTGTACTGATCAGAAATGGTACGACAGCACATCCTGATTTCAACTCCACTGTAGGGAAGAACGTTTAAGCTCTTCATTGATGAATGTAATGTGAACTCATTCATGAGTCCCATGTTACCTTTATTGTTTTCTTAAGTATATTCCTTATCTACCTGGTCTGGTGAGACCTTTAAAAAATTCACCTTGAAAAGACAGTGAATTCTGGTAAATGCTTTTCTGCATCTGAGATGATAATTTTATACTTCATTATGTCAAGACTGTGTTTGTTCCCATCCACACCGTTTCGAGAAATTGGAGACCCCCCTTGAATGTGTGGAGATGGGAGGGTTGACTATCAAATCAACTAATTATTGCGAGGAAATCTTGCACAGAGTGGTGCAGTTTTCCTTGAGCGTTTGACTACTGCAGAATGGCTATTGCCTAAATAACATGGTGTAGATAGACTACACTTTTTCTTCTGGTCCTTCAGCTAAGTGAACAGGCATTTTTTTTCTCCCTATTCCTCCTGATGGTTTTGAATTAAAGGCAACTACAATACCCCACTGATGTCTTTGGGGCTAATAATGAAGCTAGAGAGCTCATGTCTGTGCCATTCTTCAAACTGCAAAGTCCTTAGGGAGCTTGTTGACTTATCCTCACCATCTCTTTACGCTTGCTTGTTGATGTTCAGGGATTTCTGTGAAAAATAGAGCTGTTCCATCATGATGAAATCAGACTTCGTAACATTTCATATTGACCAAGGTTTCTAATGCAGTGTACACACCAATCAGGATAGTTTGCATTCTTATTTTGGTGCTTATTTTGGGTCAGGGGAAATTGTTCAATATATTATGATCCCTGATAAGATGAACTTTTTGTTAGATCATTTTGTATGTTTAAGGAATTTTCTTATGTTTTTAAGTTGCTAAGAGGTTTTACAATAAACACTGAAATTCACCCAGTGGTTTCCTGCTCACACTGAAAGAATCACACTGTCTTTCTCCTTTGTTTGTCTAAGAGAATGAATTACATTGTTTGATTTTCAAGTCTTAAATTAATCTTGCATTTTTGGAATACAGTACGTGTAGTCAAAATATATCATTTTTCATGTATTATTGAATTCATATTCAAATATTAAGTACCTTTATGTTTTATTATTCTAAAAGTGAATAATTGTTAAATTTATTCATTGGATTATTAATGTTATTTTTGGAATTTACCTAGTTTTCTGTCTTCCCTTCAGTCTAATCATGGTACATTATTAACCAATGCTTTTTCAAAATTCTCATCTTATTTCTTATAAATATGTGAATTAAAATCTCAGAAAAAGCCTACATGTTTAACTATTCCTTCTTTTAGATTTTATTAATGTGTAGTCTTGGCATGGCCACTTTGTACAACACATATTATATTTGAAAATTTAATGTGAAATAAATTGACATTTGATTAACCTCATAATCCTGCATAAAGGATGCATTTTTACTCTTGTTATCTGTTCAGGGACACAAAAATCTGAGCTTGCTTTATTCAATTCCTAGGAATTGAGAACGTTTAAAGGTACGGTTTCTTCTTATTATTTTTACTTTTAATTAACTTTATTTCACGTATATGAGTGTTTTCTCTCTATGTATGTACTTGCATCACATGTTTGTAATGCCCACAGAAGTCAGAGAGGGTGTCAGGTCCCTTGGAATTAGAGTTATAGATGAATTTTGGCTACCATATGGATCCTGGGAATTGAACCTGGGTTCTCTATAAGAGCAGAGGCTTCTCTCTTAGCCACTGAGCCTTCTTTCCAGCGCTGAAGGGTATGGTTTCTTGTCTGTTTCCTTCTTGGGGTTTGCATCTGTGATAGGTTCTACTATACTTGTTTCTAGCTCACATTTTCCCTAGGTTGCAGCACTTTAGGATGCATGCCCAAAGTGCTGGGCTTACCAGACTGCAATATTTTCATAACCCTAGACTACAAATATTATTTTATTCCTACACCAGTATGTAAAGGGCCTGTGAGACTCTCAACATGTCCCAAACTGCCAAACACTGACAGAGGGAAAGCTGCCACCAAGCTGGACAACCTCTTTGGGTTTCTATCTTTTCTTGGGAAATATACCAGCAATATGTTACTCATCTTATTTGTGTTCAGCAATGTCTGTAAGTCATTATGCCTCTATCTATATACCCCTTATCTATCTATCCATCTATCTATCTATCTATCTTCTAAATATCTATCTAATTTATTTTAATTATATCTTGTATCCTTATGAGTCTACATATCATTTGTTTATAGATTAATCAATCCACCCTTCTGCCTTGTTGATCTAACCTAACTGTCTATCTGTTTGTCTAACATCTGTCTGTTTGTCTAACATCTGTCTATCTGTAATCTATCAATTTTAGTTGTCCTTAGTAAAAGACTGACAAAAATTATTTAACTTACTATTACTAAAATAGAACATGTGATTTTTCACACTTGGGTTCAAATGTCTGGTGATTTCTTGGTGTCTGGTTGTATTCATTCTACAATGAATATGTATTTCACATGTAATAAAAATAAAACTTATAAAATAAATTGCAAGAGATCAAAATAAAAGAGAACACAATTTTTAGTAGCTCACATGAGATGCTGTGGTGAAAACATAAAAAGAAACTGCCAGAATCCATAGTAATCACTGGCATAGCAAACTGTACATTTCACTGTCCTGGAGGACACATTCCAGCCTGAGAAATACAGCTCTCAGTGTACTACAGCTGAAATATGGTGAAGTCAAAAAACGGTTAATTTCCAGTTGCTAAAAAGCACTTGCTGATCATTCAGAAGATGAGAATTTGGTTCCCAGAACCCATTTGGGTGGCACAGTCTCCTATAACTCCAGTTCCAGGGGATCCAATGCCCTCTTCTGTATTTTGTGGATATCTATATTCATTTGGCATACATACACAGTAACACACACAGAAACACAGACACATAAATAAAAATAAATACATTTTTTTAAAAGCTACATGGAAAGTCCTACAAACATGGTGTGACCTTCCATCAAGAGGACTGAGTTATGAAGACCCAGGCATGTGTTGACAGTGGAGATGGCAGGACATGGAAATCCCTCTCTCTCTTTTGTGTTAGAGAATTTTTGAGACATGATTTGCTCTGTAGGCTGAACTGTCCTCCAATTCATACAGTCCTCCTACCTGAGCCTTTAAAAGTGTTGGTATTACAGGTATTTACTACCATGTATACCACAAAAAATGGAACCAAAAGAAATCTCTGCGAAGAGATCTAATGATTTGGTGATTATCTGAAACTCAAAGATAGAATAAAAATCCTTTAAATGTTAGGTTTAATGCTACAGAAAATTTAGGATCTTTGGGTTAATAAATGTAAAAGTTCACATCATAAAACTTGAAAGATGAAAAATATATGACCAGGAACAATAGCAAATGCCTTTAATCTCAGTCCTCAGGAGGCAAAGGCAGCAGATTCTGTGATACCCAGGGTAGCTGGTCTGCATAGACATTTTCAGGACAACTTGGACTATAGGAGACCCTGCCTCAAAGAAAACAAAACAGAACAACAGCCCCTCCACAAATTATCACCCCTTAATTATTTTTTTTGTCTTTTTGATATAGGGTCTCCCTGTAGCCACAGCTGGCCTGGAACCCACCATGTAGACCACCTGGCCTCCATCACAGAGATCTGCCAGCCTCTGCCTCCGAGTGCTGGGAATAAAGGCCTGTGTTACCATGATTGTCTTAGACTATGTACATCTCTGTCTAAGATTTTATTTTCAAAAACTTTTTTAAAAATGTCTAAAGCTACATTTGCTGAGGAGACTTTTTTTCTATTTTTTTTTACCTTTGTAATTTATCTTGCCAAAAACTTGCAAAAACCCATGTGTGCAGAAATTTATCATTATTTCTTCTTAATTCAGTTTTTAGCTTCCCCAATTTCTGAGAAGTTCAGGCTCATTATCCATCCTGAGGAGGTCTATTGGTGGTGAGGTATTAGAATTGCTTTAATATGAAATGCATGAAATTGGTATAATACTTTTCATATCTGGTAAAATAGTTATCGTTTCAGTACCCTCTATTAGTTTCATGGAACTGTGCTAGAAACTTATGCCTGAAATCAAGGTTTTGTACCACACAACTATAAAGTTCCCTTACAGTGAGATATCAGACAGAATAACAGCCACCCAAATGTCTTAGTGTTGACAACTTGTGATTCTGTTCGTTCAGGTGGCTAAAGGGTCTTTGCATGTGTGATGAAAGGATATAAAGAGAGTGTCACCAGTCAGACAACTCAGAGGTGTCCTTAAAAGCAGAGTTTTCCTTTTGGAGTAAGGAAGATATGCTGCACAGATGAGTGATTTGGAAGATGGAAGGAGTGGGTCATGATCAATTGAGTATGAAAGGAATTATGTAGGGCCTTTAGCAAGGAGCATAGCTCTGCAGCCACCTTAGCTTTGGTCTAATGAGATTTGTATCCTATTTTTGACCTTCAAAGCTACAAAATAATAAATTTTCATTTGTTTTAGGTAGCTAAGTTGATAGCCATATTAGTCATAGAAAACTAATGAAGTTGTGTTCTCATATGTTTACATGTATGGATTTCCTTACCTATTAGGTTAGATTGCGACAGAAAAATTAGAGAGTTCAATGACTGCTGGCTTAAGCAACTTTAATTTTTCTCATGTAAGGAGTCCAGTCAGGAAGACCAAGGCAGGTACAGGGCTATTTCAGCTTCTGCAGCTACTATTCCTAGAAGAGGTTTTTCTTTGCTTCCGCTGCTGTTGCCAGCATCATCCTTTCTTTACTAGACGGAAAAGGGGAGAGATGAGTGAATGTCAGTAAAGTGTCATCTTCACATAGCATTTCGAGGAGCCCATTCAGTGTCTTGACGCCTATGAGTTCATATGACCAACCTACATTAATACTGGCTTAGGACTTGCTATTCTTAGTCAGATGAATTTGAACAAATTTGCCAACCCCTTCTCTAAATCAGCTGTTGTTATTTTATTGCATTGTACTTGAGTAGAGGATTATTAAGATTTGAAGCTGAATTATCCCAATCAGTACAGCACATGTTTTCTTTGTCCTAGAATTCCACGCCCTGTCCTTTTGTGAAACCCAGGAGAATTGTTAAGCCGCATTGTACAACTTGGGAGAACACCTTGCTACTTTGATTTCTCCTTCTTATATGCCATTAATACAACGATATATATAAATAGCCACAATTACATTCAACTTGAGTATTAGCTGGTAGACAGACATTAATTTCTGAGATAAATAAGTACAATACTATGAGCTGACTCTGCTGAATAGAAACAAAAACAAAGGCAACTATCACTTTTAGTTCTGAATCTGTGTAACTACAGAGCTTCATAAAAAGAATTGAATTTAATCCTCACATTAATTGTAGTTGTTTTTAACAAGACAATTAAAGCACATGTAATGCAGGTAAGAGAGAGAGAAATAACCTTGAGAAGACAAAGATGAATTTTTCAGAAAGGGATTCATCTAAGCCCTGAGGAGTGTGTCCAGGTTTAGAGAAAGATAACCCACAGTAAAGCACAGAGGAAGGAGCCTGGGAATGGGTAATGGATGTTGTTAGAGAGTGCCTTAGCCCATTCAGGCTATACTCAGGCTATAAACAAACTGCTATTTAAAAAAAAAAGCTGAATGATCTGTAAATTCCAGAAATTTATTTCTCAGCTTCAGTGGTTGGGAAGTCTGAGCTCAAAGCTACAGCATACTATTGTGAAGATGATTTCTAGTTTATATCCAGCACCTTCGCTTGTCTGCAGAGAATGAGAGAGTCACAGGCCTTTCTCATAAGGACAGTCAATCTAATGGCTCCTACTGCCATAACCTAGTCCCTAAAAAGCCTTCCTTCCAGTGCCATCATCTCGCTAAAGAAGATTTCCAGATACAGATTTGAGGGAAGACACTATATTCTAACCATGGGAGGCACGTTTGTGCCATAAGAAAGTTTCACAGATGAATGGCTTAAGCAATGCAGATATATCTGTGAGAATTCTAAAGGTTAAAAGTCCACGATTAAGGTGCTGGAAGGCTAGTTTTGGAGGACAGTTTTCTTGACGTACAGAGGGATGTGTTCTTGTGTCTTGATGTGATCTCCCTGTACTGGCCTATGTCCCGTTTTATCTTCTAGTAACTCCGCATTTGGGCTCACCTTCAGTGGCTTCATTTAACTTATTCTTGTAAACACACTATCTAGCCACCAAGCACTTAATCCCACACAGGCAGGCTGATCTCTGTGAGTTCAAGGCCAGTCTGGTCTAGATAGTGAGGTTTGGAATACGTCGCTATTTAAAATTAAATTTTTTTCTTCTTTTTCATCTTCTCTTGCTTTCCTTTTATTTTCATGTGTCCGAATTGAAAAACGTCTATTCCTGACGTTCAGCTATTGAGAACATGATTTGTTTGTGCTGTGGTTTCACTTGAGTTATTACAGGGCTTCCATATAGAAACAGGCAGATGGTTGAGAAAGAAAGAAACCTCAAATAAAGATGGGGATTCCAGACTTTTATCCAGTTAGAATACCAACTCCTTACTAGAATGAGGACCCATGTCCCAATGACCTCTTCTCCTGTCTTTAAGACTCCTGATGTCTGTGGTAGGAGACTGGTCAGTAGGCACTGGTTGGACAATTAAAAGTTGTTTGGGTATCTGCCTCTGAAAGGACTCCCATGATTCGATAAATAGATGGTGAAACTTCACAAATTAGGCCCTAACTAGAGCCACACACATCTACTTATCTGTAAATTCAATGTTTAATGAATTACATGAATGATTTTTATCTCCCTCCCACGCCCCAGGCTTCTTTGTTTGTTTCTTTCTCTCTTTCCTTTCTTCCACCTTTTCTTTTTTTTTTAAAGGAGCAAGGGTTTATGTTGACTCATGTTTTAAGGAAGGATACAGACCATCATGGCAGGGAAGAAACGGCAGCAGGGGTACAAGATACCAAGTTACATGGAATCCAGAGCCAGAAGGCAGAGAGAGATAACATTTGCTGATATTCTACTCATTTTCTATTTCTTCTTCAGTTGGGCTGTATCCCATGGAATGTGCAACCCACAGTCAGGTCAGGTCTTATCATCTCAGATAATCCTCTCTGGAAAACGGTCACAGACAATCTCAGGAGTATGTCTCTGAGGAGATTCTAAATCCCAAGTTAACACGATTAGCCATCACATCTGCTTGTCAACAAGACACAGACATGTTTGGACATGGGTCATTACTGGGCTTGCCCTGGTCTTTATGAACTGCATTACAACAGAAGAACAGAGGGAAATCCTGGCCTGAGGTTGGACAGGGAAGGTGTACTGCTGTCTTTGCCGCATGAATGTCAATTGTTTTATTCTTCACCAAGACAGAGAAAAGAAGAAAGCATTTTTCAGCTCAGCAGCTGTCTCTGGGTGGCCGGGGCGTCTACTGCAGTAGTAGGTTCTAGCCACCTGTCTAGCTCCTGGTGGTTCTCTCACTTTGACCATTGCTCATTTGCTTTTGCAAAGACCACATGGGGGGATCTGATTAGGCAGATGCTGGAGATCCCTCCTGCTTCCCTTGAACTTCACTGCTAGATTCATCAGTTTCTTCATCACCATCCTTTCTGTGGTTGATTTCTTGTGACATTTAAATTTTTTTTTTAATTTTTGAAAATTTCATACATGAATGCTGCATTACATCATTTCCATCCTTCCTTCTCCCTCCATCCAGTAAAAGAACAAGATAGCATTCTCCACTATACCCATTCCTTTTCTTATAACATTTTAAACATTTTATTACCAAATTCTGGGAATCAATCTCTAGATTCAAGAGCTATAGGACCCTGTCTTTTCTGTTCCATAAGTGGGCATTACTCTTCCTCTGTCATTAGACTGAATCTCCTTTTAGTTGTCTCTAGCTTATGAAACATCTTACAGACTGTCTCTCCCCTATATCCTAGCTAAGTTCTGAGGACACAAGCACTCTTAGATCATCACACTTTTTTGACTTTCCTGGTTAAGCTTGTCGCCTTCCACGACCTTATTCTTATAAGGATCAAGGAAACCCCAAAAGAAAGGAACTCAAATCTTGTCCTAGAACTTATGGATGATCCACTCCTGAGAGTTCCACTACCTTTCAAGGGGAATCCTTTACCATCATCCTCCTGATGGGCCATCGACTTAAAAGCTAAAATACCAAATATCATCAGACACCTTCTGGAGACTATGATAGTGATTTCCCTGCATTATTGTAACCCACCTGCCAGATGCTTCCAACAAAGTGTTTAAAATATGCTATGATTTATAACTATCCTGTTCCTAAGGTTATAAGAGTTAAAACTTTAAAAAGCAAATATGAAATAGATATAATTGAGATAATTATAATTAAAGGTTCTTAACATACTTAAGCTAAAAAACTTCCACTTTGAGGTTAAACACTAATGGCTGATTCTCTATTTATAAGAATAACATTTTCTTAGAATTATATGAGCCATCTGTGTGAATGAGATAAAGAAAGCCATATACAATTATAAGGGACTTTTAAACACCATAACTAAAGATTTGGAATTGATTACAGGAAATTTATAGATTGAATTCCTAAGGAAGGAAAAACTAAAGGAATCAAATCTAACAAGTGATTTCATCAACTGTGAAAAGACATTAGCTCAAGATTCAAGGCTCTATCAGGCACTATGCTGTAAAACTATAAGATATGAATGCTTAGATTTGTCTTTCTCAAGTCAGACCTGTGCCAGCTTCTGAGAACCCACTGTGGGCTTTGGAAAAGCTGGGTGATGCTTGTATTCAACTACAATGACAATTGGATACCTTAAGTAACTAAGCTCAAAACTCCTCTAGTGACATTTTTAGTTTTCATTATTTATACTTCATAAATAGGTTTATATGTAGATACTTTGAAAACTGTTGAATATTTTTGGTATCTTCCAAAGTGATGAAAATAATGCTAATCTTAGTTTTTGTAAAGCTACAAATGACAAAATGTATTATGTCCTATATCAATCAAATTTTTATTATGTGTTTTTTTGTACTCAAACCTGCAAACTTATCTGAATTGACTCTTTATGTCTAATAGTGTTCTGTTTTTATCTGGGTATGCATGGGCCTTGTGAATGTGGTCACCATTGCTATAAGTTTGTCTGAAGAAGTAACCAGGAGAAGAGAAGACTCACTCTGTTTCTCTGTAGTCATGTATCACCCCTGACTCTTACAATCTTTCTGCTCCCTCTTCTGTACTGAGCACTGAGCCCTGAGCCCTGAGTGGGTGAGGTTTGATATAGGACACCTATCCAGGGACACACACTCTGCAGACTGCAGCCTTTTGTGTTCATTGCCCTCTGTTGCACAAGGAAGCTTTGAGGATGGGAGTTGAGAGATGCATTAATATTCTTTCTCCACTAGAACAAGAGGTGCCCTGATAGCGGCTGGGTGAGAGACACTAGAGAGACTGGGAAGGTCCAATGAATGCATGCACACAGAGAGATATATGGCTGCACAAAATTGGCTCAATAGGCCATAGCGCATATGCATAGATAAATAATAAAGGTGAGAAGAGGTAATGATGGAGGAGATAAAGGCAACTTTCTTCTAACTTATAAGCAACATTTAAATTTGAAAAAAAAATAAAGTGTTTCCAGGATAATTTATTTCAGTGTGTTAACACATATTTTAGATTATTTATACCATGCAGACTCTTATACAAATCCTATGGAAGACTCTAAGCCATAAAATATTGGCAGACAACTTCCTGGTGAACACCAAACTGGGTTTGAAGGTGTGGAATGACTGTGGTGTGTACAAGAGGAGTTTGTAGTTCAAAAGCTCATGAACGTCAGAGGAATGCATGCAGGCTCATTGTTATCAATTATTGTGAGAGATGATATTCTGAATGAGAGAATATGTAAATTCACAGTAATTCTAAATAAATGCATTTATAATTTCTTCTGCCATCAGTAGAGCAAAGTTATGATTTCAGTCATCAAAAAATCGAATCACTTGACTTAAAAACAGCAAAAAGATGATGCCTTTCCTCTAACTTTTAAAAACATGGCATGAAAATTATTTTAGATTTTGAAATAACAGCAATATTCAGGATTTTTATGTAAATTTCTTTGAACCTTGTCCCCAATGTTTTAAGTATGTAAAATAAGCAATGACCCAACATGGTGAAAGTTCTTAGGAAGGTTAATGTCTGTGAAAATGAACTCTTGCTTCCTCTTCACGACCTTGAAAAGTGACCCTTCTTCTCTCCCTTGCTCACTTTCCTGTGCCACCCTTTAATTTACTGCACTGCTGCCCTTCTAATTTCAGTCTTCATACTGTAGCACGCATGTGTAAACAAATCCCTCACACTTAATCAGAAGTGTAGTTTCAGTCTGAGCAGTACATAGACCATATGTGAGGATGTACATTATACAGAACTTATTTGATTTTTAACTGCCTTCATGCCACTATACTAAATATTGAACATGAAAGAAATTTTATAGGCAGAAATAGAGAACTCGGACCTCAGGAGCAGAAGCAGCCTGGGTTGTAAACACATAAATCAGTGTTAGACAGACTTGGCTCTCAGGTTTTTCTGAGTCACATTAGCGATTTAGCTGTATACAAGTTGCTTTTAACTTTGAAGCTGTGATGATTTAGCCCATAAGAAATAATAAAGAAGTTCCTACATTCTGCATTTGTTATTTTAATTAAATTTGATCATGTAATCCACATATTAAAAGTTTGATAACTGACAGCCTTTAGAAAAAATACAGATTGGTATCAAATATGGCCTCTCCAAGTCACTCACTCAAATCCCCACCAGCTGCCTCCCCATGCCTCTTCCCCTAGGCCCTCAGCAGCTACATAAATGTTAATATTAGCAGATATCATTGTGAAACATCCTGATACTTCAGTTATTAGAACAACAGAACAGGTTATTTTTTTCACTTATTTAAAACTTTGTCACTTTTTAGCTAATGTTCTTGTTTAAGACGTTTTAAAAAGAGAACCTAGCTTTTGACAGGCAGCTATGGTGACATATTGCACTATTTTACTCCATTTGAGGGGCAGTAAACTCTTTCAAAAAGAGACTTACATCCCATCCGGCTCAATACCATAATATATTGCAGATTAATGGAGTCTGAGGGGAGATGTTTACCTTACCTTATTTTATGGGTTATTACTGCCACCACCCATTTGGAATGTCAGTTCTGCTTAGTAGTGCTGCTCTTTAATAGCGAAAAACTGCTTTTCAAAGGAAAGATCTAGAAAGGCTTTTATTTTCATTTATATTTTCAAAGGCAAGTTGATATTTCCTTGGCTATAAAAAGTTTAATCATTTTCCGTGTTCATTGTAGTATAAAATAAGGTAATCCCAGGGAGAACATCTTCCTTCATCGATGATGCAGTGTCATGGTGTGAGTATTCTAGTTGCTGAACTCCTCCGTCTTGCCTAAGCTTTGACTCCACACTTTTAGTACAATATGCTTTCAGCCCCAGAGGACGTAATGAGCTTGCCAACATGTCAGAAGGAAACTTCAGTGTGCCAGTCAAGTAATAACCCTGAATGCTTACAGAAACCTGCTGTTACCTGAAGTCAAGAAGTCCATTAGTATAAAATGCCTTCTCATGATCTCCATGTTCTCAGCTGTGAGGGGCCTGTTTCTACCAACCAGCTGGATGGATTCATTTGCCATACCTACATGGAAATTGTGACCAGATTAAATCCTCAGTCACCTGGCGCAGAGCTAGACTAACAGACCCAGAAGTTAGGGCTCTAAGTCTTGAGAGATGAAAGCTCTTAATAAGAGCTAATGTTACAGCTATTGAGCACAAGGTCCTTATACCCAAAGCTTGGGGGCTGTAGCTGGCCAACTGCTGCCACCACGCTAACGCTATCTGCTGTAAGCCATCCATCACTGGCCATTGAGCATAGGTCACTGACAGTTAACAGAACAATAAGCACCTAGAGTAACAAGTCTCTGGGCTCTAGAGCTTGGGTCTCCAAGCCACTAGTTCTCAGGACTCAGAGCTATAAGCCTCTGGGATTATTAGTCCAGTCATGGGACCTTGGTGCTCTAGAACCTAGAACCTCAAATCTGCCTTATTTCCTATTCATGACCTGAATTTGCATATTGAAAAATAATCCAGACAACTGATTAGCAATATGATCATTCTTATAGTAATTAAAGTATAGAAGCAATTATAGTATAAAAGCTATTTAGCAGATTCTAGGCAAAGGTCCACAATCCATATTGATAATTTCGAAGTTCCAGGTATAAGTATCCACAAGACCTGGTAGGTCTCTGGCAGGAAAACAGAAGACTAACAAGACCACTGTTAGAATACTGGAATCCCTGCTCACACTCTCTACACATGTGCCCCTGTGGCAGCCCTGTTGCTAGCACACAAATACCTGCCTCTGTTCTGGCCATGGTCTGATCTTCCTGGGCTTGAAAACAAGGGAAGACTGCATGCCCACTGAGATACTTGAATACTCATTTGCTTCAAGGCCCAGAATTTTTGAATGGTAAGATGTCTCCTATGAGCCCAGAACCTAGTATATGATTTAAATATAGCTTTTCTGCTTCCTGATTTAAATTATTCCAGAATCTCAACTTTCATTAAGTTCAATAAACTTTCACCAGGACATACCAGGAGGAGGGATCTTTGCTGAAGATGGTGAAGGACACACAGCCGAGGAAGCATGCCACACCCTCCATTACCTTTCTAGGAGCTTAGAAAATCATGAGCAATCAAATTCAAAATAAGACAAAATTTCGTGGAGTTACATAAAAACAAATTTTGATCTGTCAACAAGTCTCATATTCAAGCTTAATGAATGCCAAACAACTGTGGTTTCCTAATAGAGCCCTGACTTAAGATACATTCCAGACCCTTGGTCCCAAAGCCTGCTGTACTCTGACCATTATCTTCTGATTAAGGAAGAATGCTAAATTAATGTTTTTTCATTTTGGCACAGGCTTTTCTGATAAATGGAGGCCAATTTAGTCTGACAGTAGACTGAAGTATGCAGAGCTACTTTCTGTCCAGTAAAATAAACTATAAACTATTGCTTGGGTCATTAGCCTCTAGAACGACCTTTCCATCAATTTCTTAGGTGACACATTGGCCTTGAGACTGAGAGGTAATGACATAAGTAAAACATCGTCCCTTAAAAGTGAATTTGACTTACAGTTAGTCATTTGTTGGGATATTGCATGATTGACTAAAATGTAAGCAAAGAGAAACAAATGTTCTTATGACTTAGAAATGTGGCTAGAACTTAAACTTCCTTTTAATGATGTGGTTTTTTTTAAATGGAAGAAGAGAGACTTTCAAGGACATTAATTTAAGTTCATCATATGAATCAACTGAGTATAAAACCACTTTCACCACTTATATTTTTAAATTGAAAATTGACTACTGAGAATTGAAATGATTATATTTTTAATAGTTTGTTGGAAATTCATTTGGAAAAGAAGAGCCAGAGAAAACTGGTCATAAAGCACCAGAGATGCACAGACAGTTTGAATATGGGGAAGCCAGCATCACCCAGAATCCCTCCTGCTCCTGACCCGAGCTCAGTGCTCACCTCAGGAGTTCACTGAATCCCATGCCTAGTGACCCTTCCTTAGAATCAAATGGATATTTTCTGATAGGCAAATACATGCCAGAGTGTTTGGCAAGGTTTTCTATAGGATGATAAGTTCAAGAAACAGCTTGAAAGGGATTTCCTAAACATCAAAAACGTTCAGGATGGACTATAGGTGAAATGACAAATATTTCTCCTCCTCTTCTTTTCTGTAAAAAGTGAGCATTCCTTACACCACCTATTTGATCATAAAGAAGGATTAAATGTGATAATGTATGCAAACTCTTCACTCATGTCTGACAGAACACACACACATATACTTTTAATATACATATATTTATTTTTTAAATATTAAAAATTTTATGTGTATGGTTGTATTGCCTGCATGTAAGTGTACCCATGCTGTGCAATGCCTGCAAAATATTGCCCGCATGTATGTAAGTGTACTCATGCCGTGCAATATCCACAGAGGTCAGAAGAGGCCATTGAATTCCCTGTAGCCAGAGTTACGGACGGTTGTTATCTGCCATGTGAGTACTGGGAATCAAGCCAGGGTCCTTCTTGAGAGGAGCCTGTGCTCTTAACCTCTAAGCCGTCTCTCCAGTCCCTCATATACATATTTGTATAATTGACTTACCACTTTTTAACAACAAAATCTTATCCCAACCTTATCGTTTGGTGAAGTAATGTCAGCATCCTTCTATATATTCAGGGCTGAAACCCCAAGTATCATGGTAGCCTTAACTTGCACTGAGACAGCCCTCTCTTTCTGTTCCCTCTCTATCCCACCTTTGTACACTCTTATAAAAGATCCTGCCATTCCATCCCTCCACCCTATATCTCAAATATCTCTCCTTAACTCCATCTGTCTCACAATTCTGCATCATGGTTAAAGTGGTATGCTTCAGGCAGTGGTCTAGTTGCTAGAGATAGAGCAATAATCAAGCAGGTAAGTCCCTGCCCTCTAGAAGCCTGAATTCTAGTAGGCTCTATAATGAACATTTTAAAGTGCAGCTGCATAATATAGAAAGCTTCATGTGAATGTTTGTCACTATTATTAATCACTTTTGTTATAGAACTAAATATTGTCAACTATAATAAATAGTTCATATGTACTACTATAAACTTATACAGTCCTTCAGGTTAGTCAGGATTCCCATTTTAGAACAGAAGAAAACAAGAATAAGGAAGGTTTGATAACTGTTTAGCATCTTGCAGTTAGGGACAATCAGTGCACAGCAAGGTCTGACCATGCACTTTTTACCTTTAGACCCACTATATATCCTGTGTCTGTCCAGTAACACGACCCAGGCCTTCACTATCACACATCTAGATCTCTCCACAATGAATTCATAAATAACTAAATGCTCAATAAAAATGAATGAAAAACATTGTCAGCCCCCATCGAGTATGTTGTTCTTGCATAGTTGCCTACATGTGTATCTTATCTTTAAGGCATAAGGGGTGTTCACTCATCAATAAGCCACGTTGCACTTCACTTCCACTGTACAGTGCCTCTTAGAGTTCCACAGACCTGGAAATGCCTCTCTCTCTCTCTCTCTCTCTCTCTCTTTCTCTCCTTTGTTCTTTATCACTTTTTCTCTTGTGTCATCCAAGATCCAGGAAGACTTACAGAACTCCTCACTATAATTGAACTATCCCTTATATATAAAGCAAATTTAGCCACCTCAATATGATACAATTTGCATTTTGATGTAATTTAATTATTAACTGTTCTATTAACAGTTCTATTAACTGGATGTTCTCTGACTCTTGTGTCACCTTGTATTATAAATGCATTTATCATAGTGCTTTGTGTATTTTATAAGCTCAAAATACTGAATGCAATTTGGCGAAAAGAACAAATTGCCCTTTAGTTTGTATGAGAAAATGCCTGTCAAAATCCCCTACCTCCATCTTTATGGGCCATTTTGGTGGAAAATTTAAAATCTATAAAGGATTAATAGTAATTGTTGTGAAATTATAGTAATAGAGGGACCCACTTGATTTGCTTGGTAGAAAAGGACAAAAAATATGTGATTGTGTTAGTTGTTGCAATGACATGCTTAATAGTGGTGTGAGTCAAACACTTTCTCCTCTGCACCAGTTTCTTGTCCAAGGTCTGATTATTGTGGGATTTTCAGCGACTTCTTGAACTTCCAGAGACTAGTAAATCTTAGCATTAGTCTTTGGATGCCCCTTTGGATTCCAGAAAGCATAGGGAATGTTTAAATTAAAAGGAGAACAAAATGCAGTTGACTTTTCAAAACCTTACTCCATAGCTTAGCGTACTATAGAATAATGGGAAATCTAACGGGAGGGAAGCCTTGGTCTGAAGCATCACTTTATAAAAAGTGCCTTCAGGAGGCCAGGCTGTTATCAGGAGGCCTTTCACCTCCTCTTCCCGCTCTGGTGTCTGTCACGGCACCATCAATCCATTTCTAGCATTTTACTTAGCTGAGACAGCCTTAGAGTGACAAGAGGGTGATTCATAATGCGTAGTAAGGTTTCCAGGAAGCTTTGTTACTTTAAGCTGCGGGGTAAGTGAATCAGCCTTTTGCTTTCTCTCAGGAACTACTTATCTTCAATCTTTCAATTAAAGGTCAAAAAATGAAAGACGACACTCTTGTTCTCTTACGGTGTTTTGTTCTCATTGTCGGTGAAACTATTCTTTACATAGATAGACGTCTCTCAATATGGTCAAGATGCACCCTCCCACTCCAATCCTTGCTTCTGATTAAAAATGTGAGAAATTTTCTCGAAAGTTCTGGAAATCTTTGAGATCTATTTTTTAAAGGAGAGTTGTAATTACTTTAAAAAAAGAAAATAAAGTGTGTGTCACAGCTACAACCATACTTAAAATCTTCATCAAATGATATTAAAGTGAAAACTTAAGGGACTCGATTTTAGGACGTGAAAATCATGCTTTGAACTTCTGTTTTCATAGTTAAGTAGAGAAAAGCACTAAATCATACCTAGACACAACAATTATGGGTCTTGAGAGATAGCTCAGTGGTTAAGAGCACTGGAAGCTCTTGCAGAGGACCTGAGTTCAAATACCTGTACCTACATGTTTACTAACAATCATCTCTAAATCCACTTCCAGGGTATCCAACACCCCTTTCTGTCCTCTGTGGGCATTGTACAACATGAGTGTACTCACATATATGCAGGAAATACCCTCATACACACAAAATAAAACATAAGTAAATAAAAAAGTAAAAAAGTCCCAGTAATTATTATGTTCTTACAGGGTGCCACACTTGACATGAATTAATGTATATAATCCTTATTAGAAATCCTAAGAGATAGTTCTTATATAGTTAATAGCCAGGTTTCAGAGACAACTATGAAAATTGCTTGAAATTAGAAAACTAAGAAGGAGGCACCAGGACTGTTGCGTGAGGTCTGATTTTAGAGCCTGAGAGCTTTACCACCAACCCATGCCATTCTGCAGGGCAGCGAGGGAATGGCTAGGAAAACTCAGATGCCTAGCATTGAGTGGGATGGTATCTAAGCATGCTAATGACTGTTCAAGTCATCATTTGCTTGATGTATGCTGATGTAATCTATTTTCCTCAATATATTTATTGATCTTGGTCTTTCAGAAATGCTCCAAACAGAATCAAATACATTTTTAAATCAAAAAATCAATTTATATCTATTGAATATGTCGTGACATATAGTGAACACTCAACAAATGCATAAAAATACTCTTTATTTAATCAATTTCTACTACACCTCTTTGTGTCTGAGTCCTACTGCATGGTGGTTCACATATGTCATCTCATAGAGTCTACGGGATTATCATTATTTAATTTAAATAAAAATACACCCCACGCTCTTCTGAAGACAAGCTTATTGATACCTAACAAACTGAATAAGTGACTCAAGGCCAGTGTATTGAAAGGGACAGAACTGACATCTAGACTTCTGATAATCTCCATCCCCAAAGCTTACCAGTTACACTGTTACACAAAGCATCTTAAAATAAAACAAGAGATATCAAAACTTTATGATAATGCAATGTAACATGCCCATGATAGTTGTGCAATGCTGGAAATTATTTTCAATAAGGAAATACATGTTTGTAAGACAGGGCCATTAGCAGATCACATTATTATACTTGTAACTGGAGAATTTAGAACTACACAGGTCTCATGGTCCTAACCTGCGAATGTGTTGTGTTAGACACTCCTATTTCTAGAAAATTTAATTTTCTGGAGTCCTGAGCCCCAATGTCTTATATCAAATGAAAGTTTAAAAAATGCATAGGTACAGTGAATTCTTTCCATACATCTCAATTCAAGATATATTTAAAAGTTAGATAATTGTAAAATCCAAGTATTTGCAAAATTCTTATTTAAAACTAAACATATGCTAAAAAAATAAAGCAAATTAGAACTTCAGTTAGGGGTTGTTATTATTATTAGTAGTAGTAGTATTAATGATTTTGGTTTATTGAAAAAGATTTTTTTCTGGGTAATACAGAATGGCCTTGAAATGTCAATCTGCCTTATTCTCTCTAGTGCTGGCATTATAAGTATGCAACACCATGCCTATATTTTTGGATGTGAATTTTTATACATTCGATTACTAGAATTTTTATTCTTCCATCACTAGAAATTTGATTAGATGGACAAAATCTACTGCAAAAGTCCCTTATGGATTACTGGCATTTAGAAGACATAAACGTGACCTCTCAGCAAGCTGAACTGATGAATCTCATAGACACCCCCGTGGCTACTTTATTACTATGGCAGGGTATTGATATCAAATCATCCTGCACCTGGTATTTAATCCATAAGCTACTCTAAGAAAGGTATCATTTGATATGGTGAATTGTGATGTAAAAGAGAATTTCTAACTGTGGGGTAGTAGATTCACACTCAATGAGCTTGGTGATCTGCAGAAACAGTCCTATGAAATGGCTAGTTCATACTTGCCTATGCATGTAGAAAGGCATTTTTATGAATTTAGCTATAAGCTAATCAATAGGTTTATAATCAGAGTAGCAATATAGGATGGCAACCCAATCAAAAGGGGACCAATGTCTTCTGCAGTTCTGTGTATTTCTCCGCACTATCCAGATGTTGAACTGTTGGTGGTCATTATCCACGAGCTTTTTTTCATTGTTTCTACTTCATGATACGGAGACCACAAGTGACATTTAGATCACAAGTCCAAGGAGCGAGGTTACACTACAATGCAGTAGAAATGGTGCTTGCATATACGCACAGGTTCGCATCCCTCTACATTTCAATGGACGGTCAAAAAGACCGAGCTATGAAGAACGGATATGAAAATGTAAACCCAAACAAAGTGGTGTGTGCCTATAATCCCAGTGATGGGACGCAAGGCAGGAAGAGCCCTGGGGTTTCCAGGACAGCTAGTGTAGCTGCAACTCTGATTTACAGTTTCAGCAAGAAAGCCTGCCTCAAAAAATGAGATGGGGAGGGATTGAAGAAACTCCCAACATCAATGTCTGGTGCCCCCCACCCCAAGTATTTGCATACGTTCTTTCCTATACACATATACATACAAAAAGAACAGGGAAATGGGAAGTTGACAACTGTTGTGGTTAAGTTTCTCACTTTGGTTCAGTGCATATTTCTTGAATTTCTAAGGATGTATCTTTTCATACAGTTAAGGGCCATTTGATTATACTCTGAAGAAAGATGCATCCAAGTTTTCTACCAAGTTAAAAAAAAACTGGATCATTAGATTTTTATTATTGTTTATATGTATTTATTGTGAGAGTTGAAATTATATTTTGATTATGAGTTCTATGCCAAGTATTTTTCTTCTGGTGCATTTTAAATCATAAAAGCTTGAGTGCATGTGAAACTGCACTTACTGATCTTTTGTGTTTGATATTTTGATACCACTCATAAAACCCCATTGCCTAAGCTAAGAGAACAAAGATTTGCATTTATTTGCTCTAATAAAATGTTTTTCCTCTTTATTTCGTCACATATCCATTTAAGTGAGCAACTGCATGTGGTTTGAGATAGGGATTCTTATTTTTCCTTCTATATTTACATATGCAGTTGCTCTGGCACCGATTGTTAAAAATAGTTTTCTTTCCCTATAGAATTACTTTGCATGTCAAAAATCAGTGGAGCATAAATATAAAGGTTTATCTTGCATGTCTTTGTTCTATTCTAATCACCTTATACATATCTGTCCTCTTGCTAGTGCCAGATAATCATGATCACTGTAGTAGCAGCAGTTTATTAAACTGGAAATTTGGAAATACACTCTTATTTTTACTGTTTCATTTTCAATACACTCTTGAAGATACTTAAATTTCCAAATACAACTCTTTTATGACTATGTGAACGTATGTTTTTCCTGCCTGTAGGTAAATTCTCTTAAAGTGTACAATACCCGCAGAGGCCAGAAGAGAATGGCGGACTCCCTGGAACTCAGTTGTTAGTTGCCATATGGGTACTGGGAGCTGAACTTAGGTCATCTCCAAGAGTAACACATTTTCTTAACCGTCACTGAGCCATTTCTCCAGCCCCTTTCCGTATAAATTTTATGATCAATTTCTACAATTTTGCAAAATCCATCAGCTGAGATTGTGATAAATATTATAGTCAATATGCATTTTACCTGTGGGAAAACTGCTATCCTAAAAGTAGTATATCTCTCAGTTTAAGAATAGGGGACTGATGTTTCACCTATAGAGACTATCTAAATGCATTTTGTATACTTTGTTTTCCTAACTTATGATTTCTATATACAAAATTCTGTGATCCTTGAGTAGATTTATTTTAATTTCAATTTTTCACTTCAATATCTCTTGCTTATCTACAGTCTACATTCTGCTATATTATATGTACATATATATGATATTGTGTGTATATGTACATTGTTACACACATGCTATACATATTTGTATGAGTTTATTTATCTATATAAAATCTAAGACCTATTAATTAGAAAAAGCATGTAACATTTGTTTTCTGGAGTATGACTAATTTCTCTCATTTTGGTGATCTCTAGTTGCATCCATTTTCCACAAAATGACAGAATTTTATTCTTTAGAGTTGAATAATTTCCAGTGTGAATCTCTTGGACTACCCTGGCCAACAACTTGAAGGTAGATTTCTCTTATGTGGCACTGTTTGTTGTTATATAGCCTTTAGCCAGACACATGGACTTATGTAGAGATACTGTATTTGTACTTTGTTTACTTGGCTTTTGAACTAATGCACTTCCCTCTAGTTTTTCATATCACCTAAGCATTATTTATCTCTCTTCTCTCTCAAAAATTACACAGGCTATTGCCACAACCCTTGATTGCCTCCCAGAACTTGAAGGTAAGACTCTATTGCTGCAGATAGGACATAATTCCATCATAGGACTTGGACCAATTAAGATGGAACTGTCCTGGAAGGCACCTCCCTACAGACTAGCTTTCATAGTTTTGGAAGAGGGTGTGCAATTTTCTAAAGAAGAACATCAATCAATTGTCCAACCCCAGATTTTAGGTCAAATAACACAACAACAACTGGCACAATAAACTATTTTGGGGCAGTAGTGGCAACATTATGTTGGGTAATCAACAGTTACCTAATTGGACTTAAATCTCACTCAGTGGGAGGGAACTCATGTGTAGAACTGTAAACATGGACAAAATACACATGCCTGGAGAGGTCATAGATATTAGAGAAAGCACTAAGGTTATCACATCTCTGGGCAAATGTAATTTCTTATTATATGCTAAATATGGATTTTTATATTTACGGAAAATATATCAGCCATCACTCATCAAATAATCTTCTTTTGCAACAGACAAAGTCTATTACAGACTTCTGCATCTGGGCATACACAGAGAAAAAGTGTCTGTGAAATGTGCAACCCTAAATGGCATATCTATAATGGACCCTTTCACCTAAGGTTCATGGAACATAGTGGAACAAGGGGTAGAGAGAACACTAATGCATCTCTCAACTCTCCTCAATGAAACTCGCTCATTCCACAAAAGGCAATGAACCTAAAAGACCATAAATTGCCAAGGTGCGGAGAATACATTCTGCAGAGTGTGGGTCCCTGGACAGGACTCTATATTAACTGTCATCCAGGACTCAGGAACCATTGCAGAAGAGGGGGAAAGAAAGATTGTAAGATCCAGGGGAGGAGGTGTGTGACCATATGTAAAAAGAGTCTTACCATCTCTTGGGACCTTGCTCATAAGAACCTACAGCAATTATTTCAGTATGCACAAGACCCATGCAGTAAATCAGACAAAACCCAGCACAGAACTGGGAAAATGGGAATCAGGCTCCGACCTTCGCCAAAAACTATTGGTAGCTGATCACTGCTGGGTGAGGGAGAGTTGATTTTCTTTAAGGCAGTAAATAGATAGATTGACCTGACCCTAGTGGATGAACTTGCACTGAAGGGCCTCTGGCCACACTAACATGACTAAATAGGCCTTAAAATAAATGACAGAATGCATGGTATCCAGTGAAGGTCTAGTGGAGGGATTATAAAGATGATTAAGATATTTTGTGTGAAATACACAAAAATATAATAAAAATATGCAAACAATAAAATAGCAGCAGCAAAAATTCCATTATATATATTTTTTATCTCCATTCATTGTTTGACAGATAACTGGGATGAGTCTACAGTTTACCCATCGTGAGTAGTGTTATAATAAGCATGGCTATGCAAGTATCTTTGTAATATACTGACTTAAAATTCTTAACATTATATATACCCAGGAGAATTGAAGTGAGATCATAGGAGAGTTTTAGTTTCATTTTTTTGAGGAACCTTCTTATTAGCTTCTGTAATGACTGGACCTGTTCATATTCTCACACAAGTCATTGTAGAGTTCCCTTGACCCAGTAAGCTTGTCAGAATTTATTGTTCATTTAATTAATAATGGTCACTATTACTGGGATTATTGTGGAATCTCCATGCAATTTTAACCTACATTTCCCTGATGGTCAATGATGCTGAAGATATTTTTTATTATATATTTATTGGCCATCTGTGCTTCAGCTTTTGAGAATTCTCAGCTCACATAATTAATGCTGTTTATTGATGGTTGTGTGTTTTGGATGGTAGGATTCAGAGTTCTTTATACTAGATATTAACCTATCAAATTATATATATAATATATATAATTATATATATATGTATATATTATATATATAATTTCCTGTATGGAGTATTTAGGCAGTATTTACTCAGTTATTCCATTTTTGTGCAGAAAGTTTTCAATCATATGAAATCTTATTTGTCATTCATGGTATTATTTCATGAGCTATTGTAGTCCCTCTCATCAAACTGTATGCCTATACCTTGAAGTATTTTCCTCAAGATTGCCTCTAACAGTTTCAGATCTTATATTAAGACCCTGATCTATTTTGAATTACTTTTTTTTTTGAGACAGAGTTTTCTGATAACCCAAGCTTGCCTGGAAATCTACATAGGTCAGGCTGACCTTAATCTCAGAGATCTCCCGAGAGTGACTGCTGGAATTGGTGGTGTGTACCACCGTACCCGCCCTCATTACATTATTTTTTGTAGGGTAAAGCATCAGGATCTAGTTTCATTCTTTCCTGTGTGCACAATCTGTTTCTCCAGTACATTTGTGGATGATGTTTTTCTGTCAATATGTATTTTTGGTATCTTTAAAAAAATATCAGGTGGCTATATGTGTGTGCATTTATTACTGACTGCTCTATTCTGCTCCATTAGCTACAGCATGTCTACTTTTTCCAGTAACATGCTATTTTTGTTACTTATGGCTGCGCTGTATAACTTAACTCAGATATTGTAATATCTGTAATAATTGTGCTTTATGTCCAGGAATTCTTTGATTCTTTAGAAGTTTTTGTGTTTCCGTATGCATTTTAGAATTGTTTTTTTTCCGTATTAGTTTGCTTAAAACCTGTAGATTACATTTGATAATATAGTCATTTTTGATGTTAATTCTTTGTCCATCCATTAATATGTAAGGTCTTTTCATCTCCTAGTTTCTTATTAAATTTCTTTCTTTAGAGTTTCACATTTTTTATCACAAAGATATTTTACCTCCTTGATTAATGTTATTCCTATGTATGACATTATATTTTTGTTAATACTGTTGTGAATAGGCTTGTTTCCTGGATTTTAGTCTCAGTATATTCATTATTGGTATATAAGAAAGTGATTGGTCATCATGTATGATTTTGTATTCTTTTGTTGACAGTGTTTGCAATTCTAGGAACATTCTAGTTATGTGTTTAGGGTCTCATGTATTGGATTATACTGTCAGAAATAGGGATCATTTGACTAGTTTATTTCTTATTTATGTGTCTTATTTCTATCATTTTCCTTCTTATTCTAGTGGAGACAACAAGAACTGTATTGAATAAGTGTGGGAAAAGTCAACATACCATTTATTATGCTGAGGTGGGATCCTTGTGTTCCTCATACTTGAGATTTTGCTTTCGCAGATTTCTTTTATTTTTATGTTTATAAATGTTTTGCCTGTATCTGTGTCTGTGCACTACATTCATGTTATGCTCACAGAGGCCGGTAGAGGGCAGCTCCTGCAATTGGAGTTACAGCTATTGGTGAATGCCACTGTGGATGCTCTGCAAGAGCAACAAGTGATAAAAACTGCAGTGCTGTCGCTATAGCCCCAGAATTTATGATGAACATATTTTTGACTTTGTCAAAGTCTTGTATGTATGTATTGAGATGATCACATGATTTTTATATTGGAGCCCATCAATGTGATATGTTACATTACTGATTTGTACATGTTGAGACATCATTGCATACCTATAATGAAGACCTTTTCATGTGAAGGATTTTTTTGATGTGTAGCTGACCTGTTTGCAAATATTTTATTGGAAAATTTGCTTCCATCTTTCTCAGAAAAACCATACTACAGCTGTCTTGCTGGGTTATATCTTTTTCCAGTTTTAGTAACAAGATAATCCTAGCTTTGTACAATGAGTTTGGGAATGTCTTTTGCTTTTTAACTTTGTGCAATAACTTGAAGAGCATTGATGTTACTGCTTCTTTAAAGATCGAGTAAAAGCCAGTAGTGAATCCATCTAGGCCTGGGATGTTTTAGTGGGAGGCTTGATATTGTTGCCTCAATTACTGCTTGTTATAATTTTATGTTCCTAAGTCTTTTACATTCATCAATTTTTTTTTCAAGGTTCAATATGTTTTTTCTTATGCCCACGCTTTTGACAAAGTTACAAGAGGAGAAATTACCTTTTGCATATACACACCATCAAAGAATTTATAGAAACATTCCCATTCACATTTCGAGGCTATAGCCTCAAAAATAAAATAAAATGTCTAGGAATAATCCTAGCCAAAGATATTAAATAGCTCTACAATGAAAACATATACAATATTGGCACAAAGACAGGCATGTAAATTATTGGAACAAAACGGAAGACACTAATATGCGTACACACAATTTTAGCCACCTAATATTTGACAAAGTTTCTAAGAACACACACTGGACGAAAGACTGAATATTCAGCAAATTGTGTTGAGAAAATTGGATCTCCAACCATAGAAGAATGGAATTAGACCCATATTTTTATTTCTTCTTATGTGAAACCTGAATTCTAAAACTCTGAAACTGATAGAAGAAAGCAAAAGCACTATGCTCAACAGTATAGGTACAGGAAAGATCTTTCTAAGCTGGTCTTTGGTCACCCTCAGATTAATTTCAGCAATTGAAAAATGTGGTATCATTAAACTGAAAAGCTTCTGTACAGCATTGAACCAATCAAGTGAAGAGGAAGTCTACAGAATGGAAGGAAATCTTTACTACATATACAACTGACAGAGGATTAATATGCAGAATAAACAAAAATCTCAAAAACCAAAGAATCCAGAAAACAAAGACCCAATTAAATAATGGGCTAGGGACATGAGCAGAGAGCTCTCAAAATAATAACAATGATTTAGAAACATTTTCAAAAGTGTTCAACATTATTAGTAATTAGGTAAATGCAAATCAAAACCGGTTTAAGCTTTCATTTTACCCAACTCAGGATGGCTAAAATCAAGAGAAAAAAATGATATCAAATTCTGACAAGGATCTAGGGAACAATCATTCACTGTTGTTTGGATTGCAAACTGGTGCAATCACTGTAGAAACCAGTATGGAGAACACTTAAAAAACTAAATATCAATCTACGATATAATCTGGTAATAGCACTCCTTGGCATATGGAATGTGTCACTGGATGTTGCTGATGATTTCTTTGAATCTGCAAACTCTTTGGGAAATTTTGATAAAATAAATTTTATACAAGATATATTCATCAACTAGTGTCTCCAACTTCTTTTGTCAATGTTGATAAGTTCCCATTTCACATTCATGGTGAGGTTCATTCATAGGTATTTTATTATTTTTGAAGTTATTGTCAATATGAGAGTTTCCCAATTTCTTTCTCAGATAGTTAATCATGGATATTCAGCAAGACTACTGAGTATCATATGTGGATTTTTGTATCTGTGATTTTTATTGACAATGTTTCTCAGACTGGAAACTTTCTGATGGAATTGGCAGTCTTTTAAGCATAGAATCTAGTTATTGGAAGACAGGGAAAATTAGACTTTTTCCTGTCTAAAGAATTTTCATTTTTCCTTCATGATTTTATTCTATCATTTCATTCTTTATATCTTCTTCATTTCCTTCTCTTGTTCTATGACCCTAGAATTTAAACACTATATGGAGTGAGACCAGAGAAAGTAGACACTCTTGTCTCATGCCTAATTTTAATAGTAACACACTCAGCTTTTCATCATTTATTATGATGTTCTTAGAGTTTTCAGGTATTATGTTGAGATATTTTCCCTTTATTTGTGATTTCTTCAAGACATTTATCATGAAGCCATACTTAACCTTTCAAATAACTTCAGAGCATCCACTGGGACAATCATGTGGTTTCTGTCCTCAAGTCTTTTCATATGGTATATTTTGTTTACTCAGTTGTATATATTGAACCAATCTTACATCCCAGGGATGAAACCAACTTAGTTGTGATATATTATCTTCTTAATGTGTTATTAAATTTGGTTTGAAACTATTTTCTTGAGAATTTGAGCATCTATGCACATCACAGAACTTGGTCAATGGTTTTCCTTTGGCTGTTATACTTTTTTTCTGGTTTGATATAAAAGTAATTTTTGCTTTGTGCAATGAATTTGGTAATGTTCCTACCATTCTATTTTATGGGAGAGTTTGAGAAGTTTTGTATTTAAATTGTGCTTTAAAAGTTTAGTAAAATTAAGCATTGAGGGGAAAGGGGTTGCAACTCAATTTTCAGAGTGTTTTACTGATCACACAAGAGGTTACAGGGTTGATCCTTCAATTTTGCATATTCTGAGAATGACAGAGAACACTTCTACAAGCTCTGGGAGAAGTAGAGAGGAAGAGTAGAATATCAAGGTCATTATCCATGGCTACACAGTAAGTTGGAGGACACTCTTGGATACATTGAGACTGTTCTCAAAAACAAACTGGAAAAAAAAAAAAGAACTAGAATTCATTAGCAAATCTGTCTGACATTTGTCTTTTCTTAGTGCAGTGACTTTCAGTTACTGTTTCAATCTCACTATTTTCAGTGTATCTTTTAAAATAGCTTACTTCATCTGAATATAAATTTGGCAGACAATATAGCTTTAAATAATTATCTTTTCCTTACACATTTTCTAACTTTTAGGAACAGAAGTTTTCAAAATTCTTCCTAATAGTTTCCTGGATTTCATTGTTGTAATAACTCTTTCTATTTTAATTTTATTTATTTGAGTCTGTTTTTTTTTGATTAATTTGGACAGATATTTGTCAATAATCTTGATATTTTTGAAGAACCAACTTTTTGATTGATGATTGATTGTATTAATTTTTCTTTCAATTTCTATTTCATTATTTTCTGCCCCAATCTTTCTTGTCATCTGCAGTACTAGGGTTTGGATTATTTTTCCAGACTTCAGCTATGTGATTATCTGAAATCTCTCTAATTCTTCAATTGGACTGCTTATAGTTATAAAGCTCCCTCTTCAAAATTCCTCACTGCATTTAGAGGTTCTGGTAGAATGTGCTGAATTTTCATTGATTATTGAATTTTTAAATTTCCTCTTTGATTTCTTCCATCATCCTATTTATTCAAAATTATATTGTTCAATATCAAAGTATTTATTGTATTTTCTGAAGTTTCTCTTTCTATTTGTTTCAAGTTTTATTTCACTGTGGTCTGATATGACACAGGGAATTTTAATTTTTTTCCCATTTTCTAAGTGTTGCTTTGTGCCCTATCATGTGAATAGTGTTAGAGAATGTTCCATGCACAGTTAAGAAGAATGTATATTCTGTTTGTGGTTATTTGAATGATATTGTTTCCCATAGACTCCAAGTATTTGGACATTTTGTCCCCAGTTGGTGACAATCTTTTAGGAGTTTTTAGGAAGTGTGACTTTGTTGAGAGGAAGCACATCACTGGAGGCGGGCTTTGAGAGTTCTTAAGCCTTGCCAGATTTCCAGTCTCTCTCTGCTTCCTGTGCCTGTCTGAACAGGGGATTGCTTTCTCTTTTGTTCACTTCTGTCGCCATGCCATTCCTGCCATTATAGATTCTAATCCCTCTGTAACTGCTCAAATAAATTATTCCTTTTATAACTTTCCATGGTCATGGTGGTCTAACACAGCAACAAAAAAGTAATGAAGACGCTCTGCATATCTGTGAAATCCTGCTGATCTCTAGTATATCATCACTCAGAAGTTTCTCTGCTGATTTTTAGTCTGGAGAACGTATTGACACATTTAAGGTACCAAGTGGCCCCGTATTGTGTTACTGTATCCCTTTGCTCACTTTTCATGTATTTTTAAAAAATGAAATTAGGAGATCTGAAATTTGGCACATGAATATAATTTGTTATGTCGTCTGAACAGTGTTTCCTTTCTAAATACGTAGCAGCCTCTCTCTCTCTTCTAGCCTGTTTTGATTTGCCATCTACCTTTTCAGCTTGGGTGCTGCTTCCATCTGCTTCACAGGGTGATGTCTATCAGCTGATTCTCGGTATCTGGAGATCTTTTCCATCTAGGTGTGCTCCTTAGAGGCACCAGTAGTTGAACTGTTTTTCAACCTATTTATTTGGCCTGCCGTTTACAATCCCTGAGTTAAGTTCATTTACACGAAAGGCTATTATTGAAGAGATTTGCTATTTCTTGTCATTCCCCTGGTTTTTGTTTATTTGGTTGCATTATTGGTAGTAGTTTTCATCCTCCCCTGGTTTGTATTGAGTTTTGATGAATTTTTGTAGTATACATGATTGATACCTTTCTCTCATGAAATGTATGTGTGCCTGTATTTTCATGAATGACACTGTCTTTCTTTTTCATAATGGGAATCAGGTCCTGGAAGATAGAGTAACTGAGAAAGGTTTTCCAGAGTAGGAAGGAGTACAGCCTGTAGACAGGTCAGTCGAAGAATAGTTCATAGCCTGTTCAGTGAAAAACAGCCTTCCAATTGCAAGGTTTTTAGCATTATCAAATGAATGACTGAGACAAACATAACTTAGATGACCTGAAAATGTACCAGATATACCTATAAGACATCCCTAAAGTCTATCACACAGCCTCTAGGGACCAGTGAAGAGTATACACTGATCTCACCATCTGAAGTTTACTTTCAAAAGAAGAATCACAAGGTATGCTTGCCAGGAGAGGTCTGATGACTCAATGGAATTTTGCTTGTGAAAAGTAATGCAAGAACTACAAAACACCATAAATACCAGTGTTGTTATCAAAAGAATGGTTGAAAGAAAATACAGAGTGCACAATTAATCATACAGAAAATCAATGTTCTTTTGTATGTTAAAAACTTCCCTATAGGATGATTTTATATAGCAGTGGAAAAATATTTTTATTTGTTCACATTTCATTGAATTTCATGGGTTTCATAATATACATCTTGATCATATTAAGATCCCTTTCTCCTACTTCTACCAGGTTTTGTAAATTTTGTCATATATGCTAAGGCTTATAGAATCATGTTTGTATTCCCAAATATCCCATGGTGTGAGGCTGTCCACTGGAGCCTAGTCGGCATATTCAGATGTGCAGCCCACAATGTGTGCTTTCTCTTCACTTCACTCAATTGATCGTTTCTTTTGCTGCACAGAAGCTTTTCAGCTTAATGAGGTTGTATTTGATAACTGTTGATCTTAATTCCTAAGCAACTGATATTTAATTTAGAAATTCCATTTCTGCTCCTGTATTTTCTTCTAACAGTTTCATCATTTCATGCTTCTCATTGAGGTCTTTGATACATTTGGAGTGTCTTTTGTGCAAAAAGATAGATACGGGTCTAATTTCATTCCTCTACTCACAGAGATCTAGTTTTCCCTGGATCATATGTTGAAGATGCCAGTTTTTCTTTAGTATGTGTTCTTGGTACCTTTGTCAAATATCAGGTGTCTGTCATTTCATGCACTATGTTTGTATCTTCTAATTTGTTCATTGAGCTATATGTCTGTTTCGTGTGGCAGTAACATGCTATTTTTATGTCTAGAGTGTTATAGCACCAAGATCCCTGGGTGGAACCACTTGGACTCTAGATATTCTGAATTAGCCGAATTTTATTAGCAGGCCAGCAACTGCACACTTTGGGTCAGAATTTAGAGTGCTGCCCTGACTCAGAGGAGGACAGAGTTTATAAAGGGAAAGCTCACATCCTGATGGACCAGGCTGTTATACAAGATTACAAAGGCATGGCATGTTTGTTCCTCTAGTAGGCATGGCATTTGTTTCTTCAGCAGGCAAGCAAGCAAGCAGTTACAGAAGCCAGATAAGTATTAAGCAAGTGGTTACAAAACTGAAAGACATTAAGTGAGACCTTCTGGATTGGGAGGGACAGGGGTATGTGGTTCATTCTTCTGGAAACAGGTCTGTAGTCAAATTTTTCCTGGAACTGACTGCCAGAGTTAGGCACAGGTGATCAAGATGCTGACCTTATATAAAATGGAGGCACGCAGGCCATCACATTTTCCCCACTGGCTCTGGGACATGAGTCAATTTGTTGACTCATTCTGAACAAACACCTCATACTGATTCCTCAAAACCATAATTTCGATGACATTTAGGTATTTCCTGATTTATTTGATTAAACAGTTTAGGAGACAAAGGCTAGGAGTAGTAGTAGCTGGGGGCCAGTGGCTGCAATAATGGAGATGGTGCACCATGGGGGCCAGGAAAGCATTGACAGGTACCAGTTAAAGGACTTTTTTCTTTTGTAAAGTTTTGTTTAACCTGGGTTAGGGTTTCCTTGATTACTCCTAAATTATTGGTATACAATCATCAAGTCTCATCCAAGGTCAGGAGTAAGCCTACTACTTCCTTTAGGAACAGCAGGTTCATCTCCCTTCTATTCTGTAACACTATTTCAGCTAGAGGATCGACCTGTCTCTCCAACCATTGGATAGAATCCTTTATATACCCAATTTCTTGATCTGAGAGCTTAGAAAATTAAAATTTTTATTATCTACAGCTAGAACTTCTGTGCCCAGGGCAGAGGAACCAGCAATGCCTGCTCCTGCAAGGAGGAGAACAAGGATAGCAGGAGAACTTCTCTTGGCCCTTGAGAGGCCAGGATTAAGGCGGTATTAAGCTCCTTTCCTCCACTATAAACATCAACCTGGGGAGTCCATGGACCAGAATACATGTCTCCATGTGAGAGTCCCATTCTAGCTGTTCTGCAACCATGCACTTAGTGAGAGCATAGGGGCATGCCTAATAGGTGGTCTCAGGGGCCATTTCAGGAAGGTTTCAAATTCTTGGATGGTATTTGCCACACCTTGACAGTGTCTCCTGGCTAGAACTGATGATGGTTAGTTAGGTTTGAGGCTGGCAGGGGAGGCAGAAGGAAGGACAAGTGATGGATTTAGTTTAGTGTCTCTTGGAGTTTCTGCAGAGACTTGAGGAAAGAAAGAAAGATAAGAGATTTCTGCTGACAAGAGAGTTCCTAGCCTCAGGAATGGAGGGAAGGGGTCTCCTGGACAAGATTTCAAATGGGGTGAAACCTTAATGGTGGGGGTCAATGGGCTCTAAGGAGAGCTTTGTCCAGCACTTCTCAGTCTCTGAAAGGAGTTTGGTTAGGGTCTCTTTTACTGTTTTACTTATTTATTTTTTCCTGTCCAGAACTTTGTGACCTGTAGGCATAGTGTAGCTTTTACTTTATTTCTCAAACAAGGCAAACAAAAGGAAAGAGAACTGTAAAGTGAAACCTATCTATTTTTTAGCGATGTTAGAAATCAAATTTTCCTTTCATTCAGGATTATTATTTTCTGTCTTGTAAAACTACCTACCATAAATTTCATATTGTGAGAATGTGATTAAATACATTTAAAGTAAATTGACAGTGTTAAATTAAATTTGCCGCAGTTTAGTTTCTAAACACTTCCATTTTCCCCAAAGTTTCCTAATGCTCATTTGCAGTTCATGTTTCATCATTGGTCTTAGACAAAGACTGACCAGCTTTCTCTCTCAACAGCTTTGCCCTTTAGGGAACTATGATGCAGCCAGACTCCAACAGTGAGGCAATTGCTACATTTGTCTTCATGGAATAATATTCTTAATATCTTTCAGTGCTGGAGCAGATTGCAATAATTTGTTCCTTAATATTTTTAATTGTGCATTATTGCATAAATATATCATCCTCTGTTTATCTTGTCATCTGTTAATGCATATTGAATTAATCCCAGAATTTTGCATTTATAAGTAAGTTTTTTATATTTTTTTATGTAGGCCTTTGTATGGACACATGATTAGAGTTTTCTTGGATCAATGAACGAATGTCAGATTTCAGAGATTTTCTGTTACAACACTGTTTGGAATGTATGAGCATAGGGTGTTCTTGCTTGGACATTCTTCCATTTCAATAATCAGTGCTATGTAGATGTGTACATATGTATCTTATTCAAAATATGGAGTTTTTATGTTATATGCTTGTTTGTAGAATTGATGATATTAACTTGTTGAATGAAAGTGATGGAAGTTGGGCTGGGAGGATGATTTGATAGTTATAGTGCTTGTGGTACAAGCATGAGAACCTGAGTTCATATTCCAAGAACCCACATTAAAGTCATGCAGATGTGGCAGCCATCTCTAATCTCAGCATATAAGAGGAGAAGACAGAAAATCCTTGGGACAAGTTGACACCCAGACTAATAAAAGTTGTGATATATTACTTTTCTGTTGCGGTGATAAAACACTATGAACAAGACACTTATAGAAGGAAGAGTTTATTAGTGATGAAAGTCCATCATGGCAAAGGAAGCACGGAAGAGGGCTGCCAGAGCAGAACACTAAGCATTCACATCTATGCACATGTCGGGGAAGCAGAGAATGCAGCTAGAAGGAGGGCAAAGTATGAACTCTCAGCGCTTTCCCCCAGGGACGTGCTTCCTCCAGCCAGGCTGCGGCGGCCCAAAAGAGGGCCAATATCCAAATACTTGGAGTTTATGGGCAGCATTTCTCATACAAAACATCATAGGTGATGTGATCTTCGGTTCAGAAAAGAGACCTGCTCAGTCTGTAAGTTGGAGAATGATTGAAGAAGATCCTTGATGTCAACCTCTGGCCTCTATGTGTCTGCATGCACAAATGCATGCAGACACATAACATATGAACATGCATGCACACCACAAATATGCAAAATATGCAAAAATGTGACAAAGTTGATCTGCTTAGTTTAACTCTTTATTGTGGAAAGACCAGTTAGTCTTTGGCAGTTCTGTTCACATTCTAGGAACAAACTTTTTAGTGATTTCATTGTCTTCTTCTCCCTTATTTCATTATTTTCTGTACTAATTCCTTTTTTGCACTATGTACATATTTCTGTTTCACTTAGGTTCAATTGCTTATTCACATATTAGTTGATTAACATGAAGCTTAAGATTTTGACTTCACACATTACTCTTTATCTGGTATAAGCACCAAAAGACCAACTTCCTTCATTTCTTTAGTTACAATCCATGAATTACATTTCATTTTGCTCTTATCCAATTTGAATTTGTTTTCTTAGGTGTTCTTCTAGACTCTGTAGTATTTGTTTTCACTTCCTACAGTGCTTCAGAATAGCAGAAGCCTGGCAACAGTTCAGAGTAGCTGCAGCTCACAGCCTCTCTGCAGTCCACCTCGGCTGTGGGCTGCAGTATGTCCACTTCTCTCCTCTGTTCTTTCTGTGTTTCCATTATGTGACATCCAAATATCATACGAGCCGACTTCCCTGTTACAAACACAGCTTCCTACAATCTCGAGTATTCTAATATATCAATGGAACAAAGTAAACAGTTACTTCAGGATATTGTGTTGTCATTAATTTTCTTTCAGCCTTGACGTCACCATTTGCTATTTCCTATGGGTTCGGATGCTAGTAGCAAACTTTTAATTCCTAGGGTTAGTCAGGAATGGCATTTCATAGTTTAAAATATTTTTATTTCAAAAAATTTTTATTCTTCCAGATGTATGTCTCTTTACTTTTTTCTGTTTTAGTATGGTTCTACATCACTTCACATCTATATGAAGTTGAATGATACTTTTTAAGGGGTATGAGTTGCTTTTCTTTGCCTATTTTATGAATTTTTTTGTGTAGTTTTATCCCCATTAATCTTAACTGCATTTCTCTTGAGATTCTTGAATCTGTAAATTAGGGATTGTTTTAAAATAAAATTTTTATGCTTTGTGGTTATAGTTTTATGTAGAATTGTATATGAAGGAAATAGAATCACATGAAAATTAAAAGCAGTTTACAATTTGGACTTGTGCAATGAAAATAATAAAAAGGAAATAGATTATACCTTAGAAAACAATGAGATCTTTTTAAAGAAAATCACTGGAATGAGTTGATTAAATCCAGCATTCCACACAGCTAAGGAAGGATGTGCCAAGTGAGAAGAACCAGTACGATATAACATTCATGGATTCAAACCATCAGAGTTCCCGAGAGAACAAAAATAAAAAATGAAGTGAAATTATCTAAACTATCTGAAACTACAATTTTCTAGATACATAAACAAAATGTTTTCTCTTTGATAATGGCCTGTATGTCTTTAGCATAGTAATGGAAAAAATAATGTCAACACCATGGACAGATTTCATAAAATTTCTGAATCCACTAGAGATAAAAATAAAAAATTTAAAAAGCTTCTAAAGAGAAAAGGAATGCATCTCAAGAGCAATGTGGATTTTGATGATAGCAGAGCAATGCTTCCAAAAATCAGGTGAAAAATAAATTCATCCTAAGTTCTTGTCTTCCTGCATCTTGATAAATTATGGGTCAAACGTAATAATAATTTGCAGAGTGTTTCAACTGTGAGAACATTCAGGTAATTGGTTTCCTATATAGTCTATCATAGGAAACTACTGGAGACTACAGCTCAGTAAATTGAGGAAGTAAATTAAGAAAGACTCAAGCAATGTCAAAATACCAGAAGTGCCAAGAATTACCTGGGGAGGAGAGTCCCAGCTTGGCTTGGCGACAGTGTGTGAGCCATAAAGAAAATGGTCTCACTGGAAGACATGTGTCTGCATCAGAACAAGGGAAAGGTGGTAAATTGCACCAATTTTAATGACTATGGTATGATGTGATTTGGCTGATAAAAAAAGTATTGCAAAGGGTTTAGGAAGAAAATAAAAGATGCATGGTTAGAAATTTGGTAAATAATAGTAAGATACTACTTATAAGAGAAGCAAAAGAAAAAACAATACAGACACAAGAAATAAATTCCCACAGTTAAAAACATTAATTCCTATTTATTCTGGCACAATTTTAGATATAATTCACTGTAAGAATGGGGAAAATGTATGTCACTGGAGGAAAGACAGCAAAACTGACTGTAGAAGAATGAAACCAGACCCTTATCTTTCACTTTACACGAAAGTCTACTCCAAATTTATAAAAGACCTCCATATGAAACCTGAAACTCCAAAACTGTAAGAAGAAATATTTGGCAGTAACCTATAAGATATAGGTGTAGGGAAGGACGTTCTAAATCAATTATCAGTTGCTCAGGAATTAAGGTCAAGAATCAATAAGTGGGACCTCATTAAACTAAAAAGCTTCTGTACAGCAAAAGAAAGAATCAAGGAAGTGAAGAGGAAATTCACAGATTGGGAGAAAATCTTCCCCAGTGAACCCTGGCCAGCAGCTTCAAAAAAAGTCTCGCATCCCTGCTGTTCTTTGGTGTGGAGTGGGTCAATAACTCCCTGTGGTAAGCAATTCCTTTGCCTCTCTTCTTATACTGTATATGTCTATACCTTAAGAAGTTTCTACAGAGGTAAGCTTCACATGGTTTTTTCTAAAGACCTTCAGTGTCAGTGATCTCCCTATACTCCCTCAGTTTGGGATTATTAGCATTTCCGTACTTATGTCAGTTTAGGAACCCAACACTTCATCCTGGGGCCCAGAAAGGTAAATGCCCCTTCATTCATCACAAAGGGCTGATTCTGTAGAAAGAATATTTGATGTTCAAAAGAATTTCTTGTCTTAACAGAGTAGTGTCCATGCTTTCTTATTTTTAAATGGAATAATTAGACTTTGTTTAGCTTTTGTATTTTAAAAACCACAACAGGGTTTTGCTATTAATTTTGAATGAGAAGTACCTGGATCTGTCTTGACTGGGCCATCCTGAGGTAGACAGGCTCTAAAGGAGTCTGATGTTTTATGGCCTGCTATTGCTAGCCACTTGTTTTAACCACCAGTTCTCAATTCATTAAGCTTTCCTTTGCTCTTTCTATTTATGGAAATGGTATTGGTCTAGTAGCCAGCAAAATGAAACTTGTTTTAGAGTCTATTTTCCTCAAAATGTTTTGCAGTCTAGAGACCAAAACACTTGTGCAGCACTTAAATTCTAGAGTATGTTCATTAAAATTTATAAAACAGCAAAAAGGAATACTTGGTTGCCTAGAAATAAGTATTATTGACAACTTATTAATATCCAGTTTCACAGAATAAAATTCATGCTTTTCAGTACTTTCATGACAAATTTATCAATAATAGAACTATCTTTATGTTCAAGAGACAAAACATTTTGATAACTCCAAAGTTTTCCTCACATAGTTTCGTGGTCTATTCAATCTCCCTCGTTTCAGCTCATGATAACCACCAACCTGGTTATTTTCATCATAGTTTGACTTCTCCAGAGTGTCATATGAACAGCTTTTACTTATTCAATTTGGCATACTGTCTTTGAAAGGACTCTCTTTTCCTGGGACAATTAATGGCCTTTTATTTTTGTCGCTGTACAGAATTTTACTGTATGGTTGCATTCTGCTCTACTGATAGGTTTATCAGCTGATAGATGTGCTTTTGCTTCTCTTTTTTTGGTGACTGAATAAAACTTCTAAGATAAGATTTTGTGTTGAGCTGAGTCTTTGATTCTCTTTGGTTGCTATCTGGAATAGTCTTGCTTCTGAGTCAAGAAAAGGCCAGCACAAGTTTAACTTCACAGAGATGTCCAGGCTTCCTTCCAAAGTCTCTGAGCTACTTTGAACCCCATCTTCAGTTTGTAAGAGCTCCATTCCACTGCACCCTTGTCAGTTTTTTTATACAGCCTTTTTCTCTTTTCATTTGAGCCTTTCCACTAGGTACATTGTGACATATTATTGTACTCACATTTTTTTTTCTTTCTGTAGCCACTGGGGTTTGATTCTTTCCTGTGCTTCTTATTCAACTGCATTGATCTTCAGTCATGTCTCTGTATCAATCCTTCACCAGCTCGAAGTCACACTGATTTTGTCCCAAAAGTTTGTGTGCTTGTGTGTGTGCATGCATGCATCTGTGTGTGTGTGCACACGTGTGTGTGCACATGAGTGTACGTTGTTAGTCGGAGTATGTAAAGGGCAGAGGGAAATCTCAGGTACCACTGACTCCTCCCTTCCTTCTTCTTTCTTCCGACTTCCTTCCTCTTCTCCTCAATTTCTTTCTTTTTTTTTATTGAGACAAGGTTTCTCAAGGTCTTTTAACTTACTTACTAGACTAGGCTGCTGTCCATCCAGCCTCAGGCCTCCAGCTCTCCAGCACTAGGATTACAAACACATTGTTGCCATGTCTCCTAGAACTTCTTGGGATGGAACTGATGTCCTCGTGCTTGAAAGGCAAGCACTTTACCAACTGAGCTATTGCTCAACTCTGTCTTCTGTAAGATTTGTCATTTTACATTTATACCTAATGATACATCTTGAGTCAACTTTTATTATAGCGTAAGGTCAAAAATATTTCATTATTTTTTTAGTATATGGAGCAATAATTGATGTAAATCATTTCTTTTGAAGAATTTTATTTATTATTGTTATTTAATGTGTATGAATGTTATGCTTGCACTATGTAAGTGCACCCATGTTGTGCAGTGTCCGAAGAGGTCAGAAGAGGTTGTCTGACCCCTGACTGGATTTAGCCACCATGTGATGAGCCAGTGCTCTTAAGTTCTGAGCCATCTCTCCAGCCCCAGAATAATTTTAAAACATGTTTTTTTTCACATTGTTAAGTTGCCTTGTTTCTTTTGTGTAACATAATTGATCATGGATGTTTGGGTGTATTTCTGTTTGATTTCAATTACTAACATTTAAAATAAAAATAGATATATACATAATTATACTGAGCTAAGATCAAACCACAATTTTATTTTTCAATCTACTACACACATTACTATTAAAGTATAGTTTTATTGCTAGCTTTATTTTCATATGAGTCACATGCTACAAATAATAGCGATCAAGTTGAGATGGTAAGAGGGAGTTAATTTGTAATTTAATTTCAATGTACCTTGTCATCTTGGGCAGGACTAAATGCGAGTTAAATGCACCTTTAGAGCGTTCAGAGCAACGTCTCACAACATGTAGCATCAGAGACAAACACACACAATAGACATTATAGCTGAGAAGTTTGCTGGAAGCAGCAGTAGGGTTACCTCTCAAGAGACACACCTGAATAAAAAGACACAAGTACATCTGAGCACATTTTACATTTGTGTCTTGTCATGGGCCAGTAATCACACATGGTTGTCGGAGAAGAACGTCTGTTCATTACCAGCATCTGCATCAGTGAGCCCAGAGCAAGCAGGGCGCTCTCAGCCTGTTGTCAGCAATAAGTGCAAACCTTGTGTGCTGGCTGTGGACTCCTAAGAGCGTTCCTGCAAGCTACCCAGAGCGAGGGTGGCTGTCCAGTCAGTCATTCTGCTCACAGTGACGAAAAGGTATTACGGCAAAGTTTGAGCTACAGAAAAAAAGAAAGTCTTTTAGCTACATCAAGATATCAGAAAAAGTCTCAGCCCTTTCTGATTTTGGTGCTGGGAACTGTCAGTTTTCCCCTCTGAGGATGCACTTCCGCTGCCAGTACCATTCTTCCTGAACAAAAGAATCAAACAGAAAAACTAGTGTGGAGTGACTCCTTGTCCTAGAAGCACATTCCCAGTACACTTTGATCGCAGGCTGTCTGCATTAGCATTCCATCCAGGAGAAAAAGCAGAGCTATTCATACTGCTGAGGAGAAAACTTCCCCGAGGTTTTAATGAATTACTGTGTTTGTTCAACAGTTGTCAGGTGTTCAAAATCGTTCTATTGATAGTACTGTACTGTCAGCTTTATGACTGACAGTTAGGCCTGTGCACAAAGAAGACCTGTCCTTGTGGGTTTGTGCTGTACATCCTGGAAATCTGAACTCATCTATAAATTCTCGTTACAATGAACGCAGTGCAGCCTGATTTAGAATCACTTGCTTGGGCGTCTTCGAAATTCTTGCCTACAGTTCCACAATGGCTAGGAATCAGAATGCGTAGTAAACGACAGAGGTACGTACACAGAAAAACCGAGTTCACAGAAGGCCATGGTAGAACTGAATTCACTCTTACTATTTTCTTTATTTTTACTCAAGGAAGTTTGGATAATTACCAAAGCAGAAGGAGGCAAAACTAAGTTGAAGGAGTTATTGGGAGCCCAAGGCTAGCAAAGCAGTGGAGAGCCGCATTGGCAATGGCTGTGCATCTCTTAAATTGTCTCTTCATAAGGGACCAAGTGCATCCATGTAGTATACTTCAAACTTTATCTCTTTCAAAAAGCTGACTTACTAATTGCAGTAGACATACTTTTAAAAAATGTATATATATTTATGAATTGTTGTTTGGGGTTGTAGCTAACTGCTTTCTATATAATTTAAAAAATGGAAAATCATTGTAGATTAAAACTTTTCTCTTGAGGACTTAGAAAAATGATGTCATTCCCAAATATGTGAAAGAAAAAAAGCTGGACAAATTTTGCAAACTCACAAATTTTTCTTTATCCTCAAATGTCTGTATGTTTATAACAGTTTCTCATAAACACTGCATGGATCACTAAGGCTGCCAATGGAAAGGTTAGGATGGACAACAAGAAGCAGAATTAACTCTAAAAAACAATAGTTTGAATACACACTATAACACTAAACACAGTTAAGAACGATCAAATGCTGCTCTCTAGCTAGGAAATATATTTCTGTTTTTGAAGAGAGGCAGAATGTTTACATACCATATATATATATATATATGTATACATATACATATATATATGGAAAATATATATATATACATATATATATATATATATATATATATATGGAGAGAGAGAGAGCAAGAGTGCAAAAGGACATTTTATTTTGGAATAAAATCAGTAATTATTCAAATAGTTTTTGTGAACTCCTTCCTATAAAGACCCCAAGATGTGGAAGACCATTTTTAAAACACTTCATAAAAATGTATTTATTATATATTCTTGCAATTATAACAGGGTAGTGTAGTCTGTCTTCTATTTGTGTCTTTGCATAGTTGGGTGGGTGCAAGCTGTGATGAGGAGAGGTGCTGATGTGAGTCAAACAATATTCTTATTAAATGCTTGTATTCTTATATTCATTTTGTTCTATTTCTGGAGTCTCTATGTACTATCTACATGAATGTGAAAGATGAGCAGGTAAATCATCTTACAAAATGATTATGGAGAGCCCAGTCTTGCATGCCAGCTCTATGTACTAATATTTCCTCATATTTGCTAGTCTCATTGGTGAGGAGTGATATCCAAAATGCTCACATTTACATTTCTTAATTAAGTCAACAGAAAGCTTTCAATTCATATCTTAGAAAATGTTTATTTCCTTTGACATTTTTTTAACATTTAGGTTTTGTTCAACTTTAGAAAGATGTTTGTGATAAGAAAAAATAGCCTTTATGCATTATGTGAAACATGATTTATGTAAATGAAATATATGTTGTAGAAGATTTATTTATATTTTGTTTTGTAAATGGGCCTGGTCTTTTTGTGCATAAATCTAAAATTTATGCTAGTTAAATGTGTCAGTTGCCACCTTGTTGCCATCTAGGACTTATGTCTTTCACAGAGAAGCATTATTTAACTGAAGAATGGAGAAATATTCACCTGAGGCTTTTTCTTAGCAATACTGTAGTTTACATCCTTTTAATTAAACTTAACTACATAAAATTATCTTGGTGTCAGAAATGAGATTCAGATTCAGGTGTATTTACTTGTTCTCTGTCTATTAAAGGTATATATGTGTTACTTATGAAAAGGTCCTTATGTGATGAAGCTGAAGGCTATGCTACATGTTAACTTGCTGTATGTATTTGTTTCTATTTCTAACTACCTACTATTTGTATTATCCTGTCTACTCATTGTCAATACTGAGCTTTTCTTAACATAATACCTTGCATGACTTCCCTTGGTTTTGTTCTGGTTTCAGAACAATCTCAGTATACAGTATAGCATGGTCTCCAGTTAGTGCTCCTACCTCAGCTTTCTGAGCTGTGGAATTATCTACAATCTGCCATTCTTCTGAATTTAAGGAAGTCTAAATTTAAGAAATTGTTTATATTTTTGTTTTAGTTTTTCTGTAATATATAAATGACTTCTTGAGGATTTCATGCATGTATATAATAACATACATTGATCATGTTCACACATGCACACCCCATCCCCTCCTCCCCAGTTCCTGCCAGATGTTCCCCAACACATTCCCCTCCAATTTCAGGTTCTCTTCCTTTTTTTAAAAACATCCGACTTAGTCGAATTATGAATGTGGGGCCATCGCGGCAGCATGGGTACTCTTGGTGACCACACCGTCAAAGAAAACTGACTCTCCCTACCCTAGCAACCACCACCTACCCTAGCAACCACCAAATGCCAGTAGCTCCTCAGCTAAGGGTGAGGCCTAGTGTGCCCCTCCCCCACCCAGCTGGAATTTTCGTTGACTAGAGCTTGTGCAGGTCTTATGCAGTTGACCACAGATGTTATGCGCTCATAGGTCCAACACCTATGTCATAGCCAGAAGACAGTATCTGGCAGCTTCTCCCCATCTTCCTGCTCTTAATTCTTCCTGCCCCTTCTTCCATGAAGTTCCCTGAGTCTTGGGGTGGGGATGTGGTTATTACAGATGAACACTCACAGTCACTTTCTCTTAGCACTTTGATCAGATGTCAACCTGTGCATTAACTGTAGCCCACTGCACAAAGAAGCTTCTCTGGTCAAGGTCAAGAGCAGCACAGATCTATAAATATACAGAACGCATTTTGAGAACAAGACCATTAAGCTAAATAATAGTTGGTCCCCCTAGGGCCTAGGACCTCCTTAGCTTTTGATAAGGTATGCAGCACTAGGCATGGCTGTCCTCTAAGTCCAGTCAGAGAGTGCTTGGTCAGCCCCTTACAGTCTTCCAGCACTGCAGCAGTACACACAACCTGCCTGGCAGCGTTTAGTTGCTTTTGATTCTTACAAAATCTAGATTTACATTGATTTCAGTGTAAACAGAAATTTGTTTTCTGAGTTTGTTCTTCTTTGTTGTCTTCTTTTTCTTCTTCTTTGTAGATTTGTTATGTATTTTTCTGCTTTTTTTTTTAAGTTTTAAGAATGTAAATGACTTTGTCTTTGTGTTATAATTTCCTTACTAATAACTAGTAACATATTTGTTGTAAAATATTTAAACAAGCAGCTAATTCAGAGTAGAGTGTCAAGAACACGTCTTTATATTCCGCAAATCAGCCTTTCTTAGCAGGGCAATCACAACCATCACTTTTCTTTCCTGTCTGAGTTATCCTTGTCAAATTTGGTTAAGGCGTTACCCTACAATGGAAATAAGCAGATTAATATGGCTTATTTGTCTTTTTTCATATCCTTAAACAATTAAACAGTATTTAGTGTATACATCCAAAAAATACACCAATGCCTAGTATATGTATTACGTTCCTCTCTGTGGTAGTGTATAGAGTCCTTTGGGTATATTCCTAAGAACTGGATTGCTGGGGCATAAGGCAGATTTATTTTTAGGTTTTGAGTAAGCCCCATACTGATTTCCACAGTGTCTGCACCAGTTTGCACTACCACCAACTGCGGATGAAGGTCCTGCTTTCCCCATGTCCATGCCAGCGTTTGTTGTCACTTTTTCCTAATCTTAGCTATTCTTACTGAAGTAAGATAAATTCTCAAGGTAATGTTAATTTTCATTTCCCTGATTGCTAAGGATATGGAGAACTTTTAAAAATGTTTCTTAGGTTTTTATTTCTTATTTTGAAAACTGCGTTTAGATCTAAAGCCCTTTCTCTGATTGGCCTATATGTGTGTTTGATGTTGCATTTTGAGTTCTTTGTATATTCTAGACATTAATCCTTATTGGATGTGGTGGTGGTTTTAATAAGAATTGTCCCTGCTAAGCTCAAGTATTTGAACATTTGGTGCTCGATGGGTGGCTCAGTTTAGAGAGGCCATGGCATCTTTAAGAAGTGTAGCTTGAGGAAGTATGTCACTGGGGTGAGATTCGAGAGGCTGTAACCTTGCCCAGTTCTTTCTCTACTTGGTGTTTGTGACTAAAGATACGAACTCTCAGCTCCTGTTGCTGCACCTGCTGCTTGCTGAGATGTCTCCCTGCCACGATGGACTCTTACCTTCTTGAATCATAAGTCAAAATAAACTGTTTCTTTCATAAGTCACTTTTGATTATGGGTGTTTAATCACGGCAGTAGAAGAGTAGCTAATAGAGATGTAAATCTGCGGAATGCATCCTACCACTTTTGGGCTTACTGCACTCAATCAGCCATTTCCTTTCTCTACAGAAGTTTTGAGACTCTATAGGTTCAAGTTGTCAATGATCATTGTTAAATCCTTAATGTATGGAGTCCAGTTAACAAAGTCCTTGCCTGTACCTATTAATTGAAGCATACTCTCAACTTTTTCCTCTAGTACTTTCAGGGAATCAACTTTTATACTGAGGATTTTGAGCCATTTGGAGTTGACGTTTGTTCAGGATGAGAGATGATGATCTAATTTCATTCCTTTACATGTGGGCATTCAGTTTTCCCAACACTATTTGTTGAAGATGCTGCCTTTCCTCCAGTGTGAATTCTAGCATTGTTGTCAAAGGTCAGATAGCTATTAACTGTATGGATTTGTACACAGTTCTGTTTTATTCTATTCTGTTGATCTCTATTTTAGGGCAAGTACCTTGCTGTTTATATTACTATGGCTCTATAAAGTAACTTCAGATCAGGTACAGTAATTCCTTCAGTATTCATTTATCCTGAATTGCTTTTACTAACCAGGGATTGTGGTGCTTCAACATAAACTTGATTATTTTTTTCTATTTCTCTGAAGAATGTCATGGCACTTTGATTAGAATTGTATTGATCTATAGATAACTCTTGTTAGGATGGTCATTTTCACAGTATAATCTTATCAATTCAGGAGCATGTGTGGTCCTTCTAATTTCTAATGTCTTTCTCAATTTCTTTATTTGGAGACAAAGATTTTTATTTTTTGAGACTACTATAAATAGAATCATTTCCATGATTCTTTCTCAGTATGTTTATTATTGGCATACAGAAAAACTATGTATTTTGCTAACTGATTTTGTATCCCAGCATATTTTTGAAAGTATTGAGCACTTCTAGGAGCTTCCTGGTGTAGTCTTTGGGATCTTTTTTGCGTAGAATCACATAATCTGCAAATAGATACAATTTGACTTTTAATTTCTCTATCCACATTCATTTCATATCCTTCTCTTGTGTTATTGCTGAAGCTAAGACTTGGAGTGCTACATTGAAGAGGAGTGGAGGTAATGACAACCCTGTCTTGTTTCTGACTTTAATGGGATTGCTTCAATTTTTCACCATTTAGAATGAATGTGGTAATGGATTTATAGCTTTTGTTATGTTGTGTGTTCCCTCTAAGCCTAATCTCTCTAAGGATTTTCCATTAAGTGATGTTGGATTTTGTTAAAAGTCTTTTCTACATTTATTCAGATTACTTGGTGATTTTTTTGCGTTAGGTTCATATATGTTTTATTACATTTATCAAGCTTATGTTGAATCATACCTGCATCTTTAGTGTAAATCCAAGTTGATCATGATAAATGATATTTTTGATTTGTGTTGTAGTCAATTTGAAGTATTTTGATGAAAAAAATGCATCATATTTATGAGAGATATTGGTCTGTGGTTCTTTTACTGTTGTGACTTTAGCTGTCTTTGCTATTCATGTAATGCTATCTTGGAAGTGATTTTTATTTCTATTTTTAGGCTACTTTGAGAAGCATTTGTTGCAGTTCTTCTTTTAATGTCTTACAAATATCTCCTGTGAATCCATCTGGACCTGGGATTTAATTTTTTTTTCTCCAGACAACTTTTTTTAATTGCTTCAATCTCTTAGCATCGAGTGGGTTAGTTTAAATTTCTCGTCTCCCTTTGGTATAACATTGGTAGTTCAGATGAGTCTAGAAATATATCCATTTCTTTTAGTCTTTCTTACTTAATGGAATACATATTTTCAAGTATTCACATATAATTTACTCAGTTTCTTTGCTACTATTTTAAATAAAAAACCTTATTTAGTTTTTATCTTCAGCTTCGTTTCAGTTTGGAGTTTCCTTAATATTTCTATCTCTTTATTGAATTCAATTTTCAAATGCTAAATCGTCCTCATTATTTCATACAGTCATTTACTTGTGTTTCTGGGACAACAGTCAAGAGTTGATTTCTTTCCTCTTCTAAGTTAATTCAATTCTTTTATTCATGTCATGACATTTTTTAATTCCTTGAACACTTTGAATATGCTCAGAATTATTCTTTTAATTTGTGTGTCTTGATTGTCCTGGAGGTTATTAGAGACAGTTACTACAGGCCTGGTGATCTTTGGGGGAAATGTATTGCCTTAGTTTGTCATGCTTCTGCTTTTGCGATGATAAGTGATCTCAGGGACTTCGACAATTGTATCTTTGATATGAGTTTCTAGCCCTTTATTTTGGAGTCCCCAAGTGGGACGATGAACTTGGCAGTTTGTGACAGTCCCTAAAAGATGGAGCTGGTAGTAGAAATGGGTCTCTTACCAGGACCATGTGGCTGAATATAAAAAGTCCCAAGGTGGGTCAGTAGGCTGGGCAGCTTGCAAAATTTCCAGAATAGCAAAATTGAGGAGGGCAGGTCACTTCCTAGGAGATCTGAGCATCTGAGGAGTATTCAGTGACTGAAAGGTGGACTGGGTAATTTGAGTGTTTTTGGTGGAACTGAGGGAAGCATTTGTCTTGGTGGAGTCAGGCTCATGTGATGGGGACCTGGAGAAGCCACAGTAGGAGGAGTGGTGGACCTAAAGGTATAGCTGCATCTATTTTCTTACAGGTGCTGGGAACTACCTGGAGAGTCTGTGGCATGTTCCAGGTAGAATATGGGTAAAGGCAAATAGGGTGTTATGGGGTCTAGAAATGAGTAAAGAGAGACTTTCCCAGTGCTATGGTAGGTTGGTGATCTGAGGAAGGGCAGGCATGACTTTGGGCCACCCATGGAAGCCTCAGGAGTAGGCCTGGCCAGAGGCACCGGAAGTAAAGATCCTAGGGCAGCTTGGCTGGGAGTCAGGTATCCTATGAAGTAGGAAGGAGCAGGCCTTCCTGGAAGTGCAAGGTGAGAGATTGAAGAATAGCTGGGCAATGAATTGGATGGCTTATCAGGGTAGGATGGAGCAAGTTCTACCTAGAAGTGAGCAGCAAGACTCTGGGGAGAGAAGGCTGGGCAGTCAGGCAGTTGATGGGGCAGGAAGGAGCCAGAACTGCACTGTTTCTTGATGCCTCCGGGATAAAAGCAAATTTCTTACAGCAGAATTTACTTCTTTAAAATAGTATCAGGATTGCTCTGTTATAGTCTGGCACCTAATGATACTATAAAACAGTAAAAAATCTGTCCCACATGTCTCCTATGGTCTCCGTATGATCTATATGGCTGAATTGTATTTGGATTTTTCTTTTACTGGAATTCCATAAATCCATCACAGTATGGCTGGACGAAGACATGCTTAGCTATTTGATTTCTTTCCCTTTTCTCCTTGCTATTCAAGTTTTCATTTGTTTTTGTTTCCACATTGGGGTTTATTTATCTCATGATTCTAGTTTATTAGTGATCCATGTGTGTCCTGTGTGGTTCCTCTTTCTTTGTCTATTTTAAATATCAAATCGTTGCTCTTTTTTATTTCAGATTTTGATGATTCCCTTCTTGAAAATGTTTCAAGTCACATTTTGATAATTTGAATGTATTAGAAACCACTTAATATGTTGCTTTTACCTTCACCCACCAACTTCAGGAACAAAGCATTTATTTCTTCATCTCTAGGGAATTTTTTTGGGCTTAAGAAAGATACTAAATGCTGAGAAACAATAATTGAAAATTCCAAGAGTTGAAAGCCTGGTCACTCTGGCAGTGTAGGGTCTTCCATCCCTGAGGTAGCATGGGATAGCTTGTGCCTTTTTCATAGCAGCTCACCTCACCTTTCCACTTAACACTGCTCCCTTTACTGACCAGTAAGCATTCATCCCCAAATAAAATTCATGGACCCAAATCATCTCAGCCAGCTTTGTAAGGAGCCCAGCCTGAGCCACCTGAAAACAGACATCTGAGAAAGCATCCTGTGAAATAGGATTTGGAAATCATAACAGTTTCTCTACCACAGGAGTCATAGATGCCATCACTTGTGCTAGACTAAATATGCTCATGATTCTGTTAAATATGCCCAAAGTCTCCTTGTTTGTCCCCTGAGGGGTGAATTTGGTGTGGTGTGTGCATGTTGTGCAGGCACAGTGTGCAAGGGTGTGCATGCGTGTGAAGGACTGACATTGACGTTAGGGCATTTCCTCAGTTGTCTCCACTCTACTGATCACTGCAGGGTCTCTGCTGAACCAGATCTTTGCAGGTCTGGCTAGTCGAGATAGGCAGCTTGCTCTTGGGATCTCTTGTCTGTGCTTTCTGAGGACTGTGATTTCAAGAGGCTGCCTCCCTGCGGAGGTTTTATGTGTGTTATAAGGATCTGAACTCTCATTAGTAACTTGTGAATTAGTGTTTTAGTGGACCCTAGTCTACTCTAACTGTACTGAAAATGCTATGCCTTGAGGAAGTTCAATCTAATCGTGTAGTAGAGCAGTGTTGCCCATTTGGCTCCAGTTACTTCCATCTGAGCTCTCAGGATTAGTTCTAGTCAGTGATGAGACTGATTTCTGACCCACAGAAGAACAGGATACAATAATACATGTTTTTCTTCCTTATTATTTTATAATCCCTTTTTAGTTTTGTATTTCTTTCCCTTGAGTGCTTTCTGGTGCATACTATGTATCTGTATAAATTATTTAAAATAACTCTATTCTCGGTGGTATATTCTTTAGATTTACTATGTTGCTTTTGCTTTTTTGGTATTTTTGAGACAAGGTCTCCCTGTAGCCCCAGCTGGCCTGGAACTTGTGTAGACCACGTTGGTCTTGAACTCATAGAGACAGGCCTACAGCTGCCTCCCAGGTGTGAGATTAAAGGCGTGCTTCCCCCACACCCTGCTTCTTTTTCTTATTTTTGTAAAGTATCTGTCAGTAAATTTCATGTTGGAAAGTGTTAGTTCAGCTCTGAACTTTGAATGTGACTTTGTTCTTCTAGCTATTTTATTTGCTGGTGTATAGCGTGTGAACCTGTGAAGGGAGCTGGTGAGTGTGCTGCAGTAGGTACCAGCCCTTGTTAGCCACATATTCCGTTGTCTCCTCCCTTTCCCACATAATTTTTCCAGTAAGTGAATTAAGTGGTTAGAAGTCCTATGCATGTGTTTTAGGGAAACCAGCATGTTGTTTAAGCTGTGAAATATTCTGTTGAGCCTTAGATGAGCCTAACAATGTTGTTAGCATTGTTGAGGTTTGTAGACATTTTTAGTCTTATTGTAGACAAGATTTTTGCCTAAATTTTTTCCTAATTCTTTATTTTATTTGGGGGGTGGAGGTAAATAAATATAGCATTTCTTCATCACAATAATTAGGAGTTGCTGTTTTTCTCTTAATTAAGCTGCCATTCATTATATGATATTTCTAAGGAGAGAATGAAGAATTTTCACGATATTTTAAGAAAATGTTCTGGTGTTTGTTCTTGTTGCATAAGATGATTGAACCTCATGCATATGAAGCAAGCACTCTGTTACTGATCTACACCATGGCTCTTCTTGACTTTTATCTCAGTAGTTATGAGCAAAAAGTTATTTTACTAATAAACATCATTTTAATAGATTTTTAAATTAATTTCATTTTGTTGAAATTTTAAATATTCATTGCCATTCCCAGCTATTATGTCATAAGCTATATTTAAGTTCTGTTCTCCCAAATATTCATTTTATTTGATGAGAATATATTAAAATACGTTTATGCTTTTATGGACTCCATAATAACCATGTCTACTGGAGAATCTTACAGATTTATTGGAATTGCGTTTTTTCAATGTAATCTATATTCTGAGTTGTGAATTTATGAATCTCCTTGTAATTTTACTCATGGAATATTCAAAGCTTTCATCAGAAGATGAAACTCAATGCCTGCTCTCCACTCTTTCTCGTCTTAACTCATTCAAAATGCTCTGCATGCAGGAGTCCATGCTGTGGAGTTCAGGTCTATGTGGGGTTTGATTTTATATCCCGTCCCCATGTGAAATGACTCTTTGAGTTCAGTGTTAGGAATCTCTTTGTATTTGATGGGGGCATTAGTGGAGTTCCTCTACATTCCCTTCAGGAAACAATTATTTGCTCAAATGGAGAGCCAAAGCCAGCCTCCTGACTCCTTGTTTACTTTTGGAAATCCAAAGGGACTGTAATCCAGTGAAGCAAGGATTCCTACTGAACCTGAACTTAATCTATCCTACTTTTCTTTCATTGTTGATACTGAGCTTGACCTAATGTGAGAGCTCATGCAAATGAGGATAAATGCAGGAATGTCCTATGATGCATTCAATAAATTATTCACCCATTCATTTATGACTTGAGCGAGAATTTATTGAAAGTCTGCTTTCTGTAAAACACTTGGCTGGGCCCTCAATAACAGTAGCCTCCAGGGATATAATATCATAATAGTCAATACTCAAGCCTTGTAATGCAAATAAATGAATATTACGGAGAATTATTGGATGTCACAATATCATTTTTCGTGCTATCTATCTTTGGCCAGTGCTTTCTTCATAGGTAAACAAGTCCATTTCCAAGAAAATGGTTACTTTGCTTTGAGGTCAGTGTTAGAGGAAGATTACAGATCATTGTTAGGGGAAGATTAAAGCTAGCTAATAAGAGTTATCTCAGTCTTCAGAAGAACAAGTTTATTGACTATGATCTGAGTATCAAGAAAAATGGAAATTGAGAAAATTCCCTAACCAGTGTCTGGCAGCATCCTTTTCAGGAGTTCCACGTGCAAAGTCATCCACACAGAGGTCTTCTGAAGTGGATAATATCAATGGTTAATATTTCTTTTACCAATGAAAACATTGAACACTCGTAATACAACTGGTTAGCATGCAGACAGTAAGAGACCAAGGAGTGCCCGGCCCTAAGTGGGAAACCTACAACAGACCAGCTCTTCCTGGACTCAGGGATTCTTGTGGAAGAGGGGATAGAAAGATTGTAAGAGCAAGAGGCGGTGGACAATTAACTGTGGAAAAGAAAGTGTATTTTTTGGATACGACATGGCAGTTGTACAATTAGCCCCCAGCCCTTGTGACAGCATGCACAAGACCTGTGCAAACTCAGGAGAAACAATCCAGCCTAGAGGGGGAGGTGGACAAGCATCCCCAACCCTAGCTGAGGGCCTATTGGCAATTGATAGCTGATGGCAGAGGGAGAGTCAATTCCTTAAGTGTGTAATGCTGGTTAGGTTAACCAGCCTCCAGGGATGGATCCACACTCAAGAGCATTTGGGGAAAACAAATTAGAGTCGATAGGCCTTAAAACAATTGAGGACACGAAGTAGGTAGGGGACAGGTAAGGAGGTAGAGGAGGATCTGAGAGACGATGGGGAGGAGGTCTGAATGTGATCAAAATACATTGTATGAAGTACTCAAAGCATCAATAAAGATATTATTTAAAAAAACTGAGGCCTAGTTTAAAGTTGAATTATCAGAGTTACTAGTGGTAAAACTACAACTCTAATTGTGTCTGTGTCATTGGATGCCTGAGATCAGATCCTTTACCCTTTTATGCCCTGAGTTAGATGCTGAAATAGAAAGCAACAGATGTTATACTGTATGTTACTGCTGCTTTGTAGGCCTGACTTCAACACCCAGGTCTAGCTCACAAACTCACATGGCTACAGGGTTAAGCATGCTCAAGTATGTGAAGAAGCCATGTTCAAATGACTCACAGGGAACACCTGTCTTTCCTTTCAGTTTTATTCCAGGAGAAGCAACCAGGCTAGTATGTTGCTACCTTTGTGACATTCAATAGAGAACCTGGGCCGGGCTGAAATGATTATGGATTTATGCTTATGTAGAGAAACCTTTAGAGCCATGTGCAAATGATGGCTTCATATTGATGGGACTCCACTGAGTTTTTTCCAGGGAAGTAAGGAATGCAAGTTGAAATGTTCTTGTTTCAGAAATGGAGTACAGGTCTGGATCCAGAGCCCTGCATTCGAATCTGCACACTATAAGCTGTGTCTCAGTGTCTGCAGCTGAAGTAGAATTGAAACATTAGGCTGCTGTAAAGACTGCAATGTGATGGGCAACCTGGGAGATGAGTATTGTTGGAGTACTGCCTTCCTTGTAGTATGTAGTGAAGACTAAATGAGGCCAAGTCAAGCCCAAGTAAAGTAGCAAACATCCAACAGATCTGTTATTATATTAATTGTTTAATTATGATCAACTAAGTACTTTAAAAAATCATAAATGTAGAGTTGAAAAATATCACCACCATTTAAAAATCATTAAATCTTATAGAAACATATTTCTACCACTGTCTAATTAATTTATCACGATATCAGGTGATTGACAATTTCATGGTTAAACAAAACTAACTTTTCATAAGAATATGTATATTTATATATTAATATGAATATGCTTTCATAATAAAAACAGGTTTATTAAGCAACAGGATGCAGAATTAACTTCTGTAACACTGAGTTTTGTTGAATGATCAATGAATTTAGACTTGGTTGGTGAAGTAATACCACAGCAAATACATCAGCATAAAGATGAGAAGGTCTTGGGGCAGGGTCTACACTGAGTGTGTCAGTCTCAGGGAGGCAGTGTCTGCGTGTGTAATTCATGCTTATTTCTTGGCCCACCTACCTTTGGATTTATACTTAAGTTCCATGATATTGAAATGTTCTAAGCCAAAAGCACCAAAAACTCTGTAAAATGTCAGTTTAATCTAGAGTTGTCAGGTTCTGTCTACAGCGGTATGAACGGAAGCAGACAATTAGCCTGCCTGCTCAGTTTTGCTAGAGAACACCATGGTGGGTTTAGCATCACAGTGGTGCCAACAGTTCAGCTGAAGAAGGAGATTACAGCATCTGGTGGCCAAGGAGACATGCAGTAATGACTGACAAGAGATGATAGGAAGTTGGCTAACATATTGGTATCCAGATGACGCCAAGCAATGCAGCATCTGTGCATAATAAAAGAGGATCTATTTCTGCACAAACATGGCACTCTGGATTCTCTCAGAAACCATGAAAGGAATTTTTCAGTGGGACCGGAATATTGTTAAGTTTGGACAATGATATTGATAATATAAAAATAAAGAGAATTCTGAAAAAAAAATCCCATCATTTAGCAAAGAGAGACATCATAAAACACTGAGAAAGAATAGCTGAGGCTTAGTTAAGAAGGTAACTTTGGGCTTGAGATGATTTGAAATAGGAGGTGCATTCAAGGAACAGTTTAGATAAACCACTAAGAGTGTGATTCCTTTCTAATAACTCTCTCTTTCTCTGTCTCTTATACTTTAACTGTCTTAAGCTCTAGGAGAATATCACATAATTTTATGTCTGTCCTGACAAAATACCAGCATCATGAAATCTTGTAAAACTTCTATATCTTCTTCCTAAGGATGACCTGGTCAGTGCAGTAAAGCTTTATATGTTCTAAGATGGTTGTTCTACAAGAAACATTTATTTTATTGTTTTCTAGAAAGTCTGTTATACATGCTCCTTTCCAAGTTTTGCAGAACTGTCATTCAGCATAATCCCTCTGCACTGAACTTTTTAAATCATGAAACTTTTATTGTCAACAGGTAACTACTTCTGTACTTGGACCAGCTTTCTGCACTGTGAAGCCAGAGCTAGCTAAGTGTTAAATTACAGACAATTGTTTGTTTTACATATTGGCTCCCACCTGCCCTTGGTCCCTTTAGTGATGATTCTTTCTGGCAGTTTCTCAAAGTCTGGGATTCAGACCACCTGCATCAGAGCCACTCGAGATTCTGGTTTAGAAGGCAGCTTCCTGAGTCACTGCATACTTCATAAACAAAGTTCTCTTCAGCTTTGTCCATTAAGGTTTGGTGACTGACTGCCTTAGGCTCCACTGAGAAGCTTATAGCATTCCATTCACTGGCTTGATTCTGATTTTGTTTTTCTCCCCATGTTTTAAAAGGCCTTTCTCACCTTTCAAAGTATGCACTTAGATAACTAAATATATTTGACTCCTAAGGATGCAATGCTGAGTTTAAAATTTCACAGGTCAGTAACTGAAATCAGGAAAAAAAGCAATGCTATAAATGTAAAGGCAAAGAGAATGAGAAAAATGTAAAAAAAAAAAAAAAAACCACAAAAAAACAATGAAATAAACAAAAAACCAAACATCATAAATAAAACTCTCTAAAGATTCCATAAAGAGACATGTTATCATACACTGGGGAAGAGAAATCAAAGACTGAGGAAGAAGGCAGCTTTCCAGTGGACTTGAGGAGACCTGGAGATGTGCAGGTGGCTGTCAGAACTCTACTCACAGAGCTGCAGAGCAGAACCCAGATGGGAGAAATGAGCAGGCTCCCAGAACCAACTTGTACTGCAGCTCAGCTGAAGCCCAACATACACCTAAGAGAGTTGAAGGGACATGCTGGGGTACAGGCAGAATGGTACTGTAGATCTTGAGGGTTGCACTGTCCATGTCTATTGTCATCTCATGCCTGCCTGTGACATTTAGGTTGGTTATATATTTAAGAAATGAATTTCCATATTTAATTGGGTTATTATGAAGACAGGTTGCACAATTAGATTTTTACAGAGAACTGTATGTGTTAAGTAATGACATTATAATGACTAGATGTATACGTCTCTGGAGCCACTGTGCACAGATGCATTAAGGAAAAGAAAGCAGGAAGAACATTAAAAGCAGAAACATATTTGATGTATACAGAGCATGAGAGGTCTCCCAGCAACTGGATCTGGGGAGCAAATTGAGTCTGAGTTATTTTACTGTGTTCTATGGCCTCTCAGACCTAAACTGTTTTCTGAGGATTATGGGTGCTCATTAAGAGGAGTGGAGGTTTTATATAGTGACAATTTAGCTAAACATGGTGTGGGGCAGCATAGACTTATAACTCTCCCAACTTGTACTAGGTCCTGAACTAGAGTGAATGCATATCTGTGGTAACCTCCCCACAACATCAGCAACACTTTACAGATCAGAAGTCTGGTTAAAATGGAAAGGAATGGGAGGTCACATGCATTCCAGTTTTTATGAGCTCAGGTCTGCCTCACATCCCCTTTAGTGTTTCTCCTTGACTCCTCGTGCTCTGGCAGTGCTGACTGTGGTTTACCACGAGATGCATAAGTAGCAGTCTTCCGTGGACTCCTCCACAACCTTATATAATACTAGAAGATCTAATCCTTATGACAAATCTCTTGTTCCTTATCACTTTATGGTTTTGGTTTCCTGAATAAACCATAACTAATACCAAGCCAATTCATCACAGAGATAATATGATAAAATCTACACATTAGCATGATACTTGTAGCATGGAAAATGGATTAGATATAGAACAATGATTTAGACATACTAAACTGCAAAAAAACTTTTCTTTACAAATGAAATCTTATTTCAAACTCCACAAAGAAAGAAGGGTGCACACTTGTTAGACACAGTGAAAAGTGTCAAGGGAACCTGCCTTCCATCAACGGGTCAATGAGCAGCTAAGATTCTGAGAACTCAGTTAATCAATTTCTGAATTAGAGAGGTAGCTACAACCATTCCAGTGAAAGGTTCTCTGGGGTTGAATTATAGAAATGGATGTGAGGATGAACCAAGGACAAGAAGTATTTGGTGATAAAACTAACATGGCCTGTGTGAATGGCGTGGAGAGGGCAGAAATCAGGGTGGTTTATCAGCCCAGCAGACCTATCAGTGTTGGTATTTTGAGGTGGGAACCAGAAACCGATATGCCAACCTGAGTCATGTTTGGTCACTCTCACATCACCATGTGCAATAACATACGGAGTCCTTTTATGGAATCCCTACTGTAAGTTATCACCAAGATGAGTTCATTTTAGATTAGGGAAAATTAGGACAGAAGAATTAAAGCCCTTATACCGAATGGGGAAAATCACAGAATTAACACAGTCATAAAAGCAAGGAACACATAAATTACCATAAACAAATGAAGAAAGACAAATCCATGCCATTAAAGGAGGGAGGATTTTCAGGGAAGCGAGGTCACCACTATGAAAAACCAGGTATGTGAAGGTCACATATCACTCTTCAGGTTCAGTAACTACATCACGGAGGAGTACAGTAAAAGTAAAATGAAGGCGGAGAGTGGGAGCTGGTTTAAGGGAGGGTGGAGAAAGCAGTTACAAAGGCAAAACAGAGACACCACAGTTGTCTCATAGCACATGGAAGAACCATCAGAGAGTATGTTCTACTGTTAATCTCACCAATGAGGAGAAACAGGGTCCGAAAGAGACTTTAGGTTTAAAGACATGTTGACCGAGATACAAAGTTGGTAGATTCTGATAGGATCTGTAATGTTATTAAGGGCTATTACTAAGAAAATGCTAAAGAAGAAAATGGCTTTATATGTCTGCTACTAAAGATGCAAAGCTCTGTGATTGGAATGTTGGCTCATTTGACTGAAATCTGGGCTCTGAACCAATGCCCTGCACTGAATTTTTAGTCCTTCAGTAATCAATTCGCAGAACTGCAATCACCTTCTGGCTCCCTGTTAATTATCATCTTAGCAGTCCCAGACAGGAGCAGCACGCTGTCATGTCTTCACAGCATGCTCTGCTGCCTAGATGCTTTTTAACCCAAGAAGTTCTTTATCCTGCAGAAGACTCTTTCTTCCATCCTTAGCTGAATGGTTTCAGAATCCTCCAGGGCAAGGTTAGCCATGACATTTCTGGACATCAGTAAGTAAGCTATTCCAGCTGTCACTGGTTCAACATGGACAATGGAAGGGCATAATCTCATGCAAAGCCTGGTGGTGGTGAGAACAGAATGGTTAAGTCCCCCATGCAGATATTCATATTTTTAAAGGAAAAGGAAGGTCAGTTCACTATGTTAGATTCATCATATACTGGGAAATTTGGCTTATCCTGGTTTTCTCCATGGTTATTTTCATTAGTCTGATATTAAGAAGGTAATATTTTTCACAAGCCACTTATCTATGAGTAACTTCCTGGCCTTATTGCATCTCTACACAAAGAACAACCGTTATGTCTGTTGTCTGTGCTCTAAGAGATTATAGTGAATTAAGTGTTGATTTTATAAAAGGATATAGTTTATTTTGTAGATTATACCTGACTCAAGGAGGTTAGTTCATGGAACTCATTATTAGCTGTGCATTTCCGCAGTCTGTATCAAAATTATCCCTGTCCATATTAGTTGGAATATAAAGAATTTAAAGTAAAAACAGTCTGTTTATATCACAGAAGTAGAGTTACAGAAGTAAAAGCTTTATATAATATAGTACCTGGGATGAGTTCTCAAAGACTATCTCTGTGTCTGTTGTTTGAGGTGATTTTTATTATCCAATCTTCCATACACATGATCATGCTGATGACTGAACAATACTTAGTGTTAATTGTGACTCATTATTGTTTCTTTAGTTCCTATCAAATAACCCATACATAGTAGGCCCTAGATAGCCTGCTGAACAAATGGGTTTAATCTTAAATCTTCTCCTTTATAGAGTTCACTGATCAAATATCCCTATTTTAAGAATTCTTATCCATGGTACAGGCCCAAATCGAGCCTGATATCTAATCTCATCACTTTTATTTGCAAGCTCCTTCATTCCTTAGTTGCAAAAGGCATTTTGAATTTATTACTTGCCAGTGACTTTCTATCAGAGACCGCATCTGGTGCACATGTGTGGGGGAGAAAGATTGGGGCAGGTGAGCATGGGAGGGGGTTGTAGAGGATGTATGAGTAGGGGGTCACAAAAATTTAATCATGGGGACAAAGTGGTCCTTACAGAGCACCAAACAAACCTGTGGATGACTTCCTCAAAATGAGGACTCTCTTAATAGTCCCTTAAAGTAACTAAACTATCCAGACCAACAAGGTATGTAAAGACTGGGAAGGAATTAATGACAGAGCAAGCAACACAGATATGTGAGCTCTCGCATAAACAGAGAGTAATGGCTGCTAGGGGGAAATTCTGGGTGAGGCTCGGAACACTGCCAAGGCTTAAAACCTTTGACCTCACAAACACACACACACAGCTTCACTTTCCTGTCTGTAATAACTTACAATGTGGTCTTGGATATTCTTTATTCTGTACACATCACAGGCTCAGGAAAGGAGCTGATATGAAATTACCCTTCTGAATGAGCTTTCTTAGGAGAGAGTCTTGTGACCATGGTGGGGCATGATCTAGTCTTGAGATAGGAGACTGATTTGAGAGTATCAGGAAGAGATGTGTCTCATACCAGAGGCAATGGGATGGGACCTTGAAGGGAAAGTGAGCCTTCTATTCTGAAGAAGAGCTGCATTGGGAGACAGATATAGCCACCATGTGCAGAATGGTAGGGATCCTAAAAGCAATGTCTTCAGATCCTCTGAACAAAGAAGATTTCTAACTTTTCAAGTTTTCAGGAAGTGAAGGGGGATTGGAAAGTTTTACACCACATGATTTAGTTTGGTTAACCTAGCTAGAGTCAAGGAGCACAAATTAGGTAAAACTATAGCTTATTTTGCAATTGTAAGGGGGCAGGGTGGGCTTTCTTTCCCTTGGTGACTGTATAAGCTAACTGTTAGCTTCAAAGGGGTGGTCTGATCACACAGACAGCATGCAAACACACACACACACACACACACAGAGGAGGGAAGAGAGAGAGAGAAGAGAGTCTGTAATTGAATGTTGAACACTAAGGTGCTATTCTTTAGAAGATATCCATCTGGTACACCTAGATTTTTTAGAGTCTCTCACAGAAACTCAGCAAGTAGGCTAGCCTGGCTTGTCAATGAGCCTCAGAGATTTGACCCCCTCTGCCTCCACAGCTCTGGGATTGCAAGAGTGCAATCATGTCCAGCTTCTATATTTTCTTTAGGAATCAAACTCTTATCCTTGTGTTTGCACGGGCAATCACTTTATCACCTGAACTGTTACCCTCTGATTTTCTTTTACCTTTTTGCTTTCACACAACAGGTACTCGTAAAATCTTTTTGAAAATGCCAATCATGTGCCCCTTTGGCCAAAACTCCAAGTTACCCACTGTCTCAGTGAATGAAGTAAAAATATCCTGCTGTTTCCAGATGTCTTATCTTTGCTCTCAGTTCCAGTCTTTCCAGACCCATTCCTCCACCCACACGGAGCTCACCTTTTTCCTTGATGAAGTCAAATACTCTTACAGCTCAGGGTTTCTGTCATTATTTCCTGTCCCTTAGAGCATTCTTTCCTCCAAATATTCTCAAGACCTTGTTTAATGCTCTTGTCACCAAAATCTTATTTGTCCATAACCTTGTTACCTTCCTCTGACAGGTCATTTCTTGCTTTGAAAGTTTACAAGCAGATCACTTCCTGACATCCCTTCCAACAGGTCCCCCTGAATATTTTGCATATTTTCTGCTTCACCCCCACTGGAAGCAAGCTCTAGGAGGATAGGAAAGCTGACCGTCTCTATTCTTCTTAGAACCATGTGATGTACTGGATATTCTTAGAACAATAATGAAAACAGGAATGAACATTGCCGAGTTTTTTGAACTGTTATTTTATTATTATTATAGAGTATTACATAAGGCCGTTTTATGTAGGTATGTGGTATACTTTGAGCATAACTCTCCACTCCTCAGTACCTTCCTCTTTTCTCCCCTCCCCTCCCAAATTATTTATGTTTTCATGTCAACACTCCACATCTGAGTGCATAACTCGAGTGCTTAGGACTCATAAATAAGAGAAAATATGGTACATGCGTCTTTCTGGGACTGACTCAGTTTGCTGTTTCTTATTATCAACATATTTCCACCCTTAATGGCTAAAAGTGGGTATGTCCCATATCTTCTTCACCACCCTCACTTGATAAACTTTTAGGTAGGTTCCTTAATTTAACTATGATAAAGTGTGACCATAAACATGGATTTGTGAGTATCTTTGTGATGTGTTGCCTGGAGTCTTTTGGGTAACAATAAATTGATGATGTTAGATCAGCTTTTTGCTTGTTGGTGGGAACTTCATAGTAGCTGAACTCCACTTCCACTATCCGCATGTGGGGACTCTTTTTCTTGTCTGTAATATTTGTTGTTATTTATTTTCCTGACAGCTGCCATGTGGTTTCTGTTTGCATTTCTCTGATAGCTCCAGGATTTGATCTTATGTTAGCCTGTTTACTGGCCATTTGTGCCTTTTTTGAGAACTCTGATCATTTTATTGGCCCATTTATTTATTGGACTCTGATTTCTTGTTATTTATATTTTTATTTCTGTGTTTATGCTGGACACTAATCTTGTTGGGTGTATTGGTAGAAAAGAGATTTTTTTTATAGGCTCTATTTTCACTTGATTGTTCCCTTTGCTGTGCAGAACTATTTTAGTTACATGAAAACCCATTTGTCAATCATTAGCACAATTTCCTGAACGACTGGTGTCTTACTCAGAAAGTGCTTGTCTATGTCATATTGAAATACTTTCTCTACCTTTTTCTTTACCAACTTTAGAGTTTTAGGTCTTATATTAAAGTCCTGATCCATTTGGATTTGGAGGAATCATGGAATGAATGTTAGATCACAGACCCTCTAGCTGTCTTTCTCTCCAGAAATCAGGCCATGTCCCCCTGCAGCTCTCTCTGGCACAGAGTTAAGAAGCTGTGCTGTGCTGTGTGGCCTTGTAGTTCCAAGCCCTCGAACCTGTATTTATGATCTCATCTGGTGCCAGCTTCCATGCTAGGAGTCACTGTGGTGACAATGAAGCTGTGGTATGTGATGTGAAACATCCCATCACTCTCTGAAATCCATGAAGTCATAAATCCCTTCTGCTAAGGGGAGATGAGGGTTTTCTTTCAGAACACCCACCATGCTGAACATCTTGGCTAACTGTCCTACTCTCACAATTCAAGCAGACTCTTCTGATGAAGCTCCTGTACTGGAAGAGGCTCACTTTCTTCAGGATCCAATTATGCTGCTTCTGGCATGTTATTATATCTCTCCTAATGTTTTCCTACTCAAGGCCCTTTCATGAGCCCTGTAGCCACAAGACTCCAAGGAAAGTTCATTCAGATGGATAATTTCATTTCTGCCTTCTTTCTTGAATAGGGTGCGTCTAACCTACATATCTGGTTTATAACAATGAGAAATATGGATGTAGTTTCATTTTTTTTACATGTGAATATCTAGTTTTGCCAGCAAGATTTGATGAAGAGGTTTGCATTTCTCCAATCAGGTATCTATAGCTGTGTTGGTTTCTTTATTTCTTGGTTATCTTTTCTATTTCACTGACGTGTGTGTGTGTGTATGTGTGTGTGTGATTTTGTGTGTGCTATTGCCATGCTGTTTTGTATTACTGTGTTCTGTGGTAGAATTTGAAATCAGATATGGGGACCTCTAGCATTGCTCTTTTTCTTAGGATTGTTTTAATTCGCTGGCATTTTTGTGCTTCTATATAAATTATTTTTTTTATCTATGTGAATAATGGCATGGAGATTTTGATGGGAACTATGTCAAATCTCTAACCTAATTTCTGTGGAATAGACACTTTTACAATATTCTTCTAACCCTGACATGGGAGTCCTTCCATCTTTTATTGACTTTTCAAATATAGCAAATTAGTGAATTCCAATTCAAGACATATTTTATTTTTGTTGATTCTCTTCCTCCACTTCCCTTACCTGACTCCCTGACCACGTCCTGTGAGTCTCCTGACTCCCCGACCATGTTCTGGGGGTCTCCTGACTCCCTCACCACGTCCTGGGAGTCTCCTGACTCCCTGACCACGTCCTGGGGGGTCTCCTGACTCCCTGACCACTTCCTGAGGGTTTCCTGACTCCCTGACCACATCCTGGGGGTCTCCTGACTCCCTTTCTACGTCCTGGGGTTCTCCTGACTCCCCCATAACTCCCATATGCTTTCATGCCGTGTATGTTCTATTACCCTTTGTTTCCCCTTCCTCCCTTAAGACTTCTTCCTCTTCATGGTCCCCTTTCTGGTTTCAAGAGCTATATTCACACTCACATGTACACATATTTAACCATTAAAACCCACTGTCTAAATATGAGAGAAAATATCATATTTATCTTTCTTAGTCTGACTTGAGTAACTTAATATAATTTCCAGCTTTATTTATTGTCCTGCAAACTTCATATTTCTTTATGGTAGAATAAAATTCCACTATTCATATGTTCTCTAGTCATCTGTTGATGGACATCTAGAGACTAGTTTCAATTACTTGTTTTTGTGATAGTAGAACACTAAATATGTATATTCAGGATTCTCTCTTGAATGACTTAGCATCATTTGAGTGGTATAGCTGTGTCATAGGGGAGTTCTTTCAATAGTTTCAGTTTTGGGAGAACCTACTGCACTGATTTCCATAGTGGCTGCATTAGTTTACACTCTCACCAGCAGGGAATAAGGGCTCTTTATCCACATCCTCACTAGTACTTTTTGTTTGTTTGCTTGAGAGAGATTCTCTTCCCACAAGATTATCACACATAATAAAGCCTAGAAATTAAGGGATGAAAAATATTGTATCCTGTGTTGAAGATCTGAGGGAAGAGTGAAGAAATCTCAGCAGAAGAATAACATGACCAGACTTGCAGATCAGTAATGTCATTTCTGGGAGGAAATGGTTGGAGGGCTATTGGTGTGATTCAGGCAAGAAATTACAGGAAGTGTGAGATTAGAGAAAGGGAGGAGTAGACACCCTAAGGAAACCTTCAGAAAGCGAAATCGACTATCGATTCTTAGCTCACATGTAGGAGTAGGGTGATTTGGTTTATCTAGAATCTTCCTGAATTTAACATACACAAAGTCATGCAGATCTCATAAAACAGAATGTTTGGTCACCCTAAAAGTCAAAGATGCCTTTGGAGAGCCATTTGTTTTCTTTTAATTATATCTATTTATTTACAATAATTCCCACATGGGCTCTCTTATTCTCTTTATCTGTGCTCAAATTCCATTTTATATTAAATTATCATCACTTTTGCCTTTACATCCCCCTCTGCTAAGCTCTGCAATACCGTCTTATATCAAATTAAGACAGTAGGTTTCCAAAGGGTCGAGTGGCTGGCCTCACCATTTATGATTTTTATCTATGTAGCTGCATTGCAGGAACACTTTCCCTGGGGAGAATTAAATATGCATTTACAACCCCTCCTCCCACATATAAGGCATCAATAGCAAACTAAAATACGGTTTCATTAAGTCCAACGCGGGGAAATTAATGAGTTTATTTAGCTTGCTTATAGAGCACGGATGAGTGATGAGTGGTTACTTATAGTTTTGATGACTCCAAAGGAAACTAACCACCAAGAAGTTTTGGTCCGGCATGGTGATGACCTCTCCATAGTTACATAGGAGATGTGCCCTTTCTGTAAACTTTCTACACAATATAAACTCTAGCGTCTCCTAAAACCACGATGCCATGTGCAGTCAGGGCAGAATCACATAAAGCTGTCTGGGAGGTACAGGAAGGAGGGCCTGAGAGAGTAGCTAACGGGTCACTAACCTTTCCACTCCCCTTTTCTATGGGAAAATGTCAACCGTTAACAAGCTTGATCTGGACTGTGTCTCTTGTAAGTACTGATATTTGCTTTGATGAAGATCATGGCTGCTATACTTACAATAACCCTCTACAACACACTCCTTACAACACACTCCTTGCTTGTTTTGTTTTGTTTTGTTTTGTTTTGTTTTTTTCAAAGATAACTGACAGGCTCATACCAGAGAACCCTCTGCTCAGAGCAAAGCCAGTTTCCTCTGTGTAGGGATAGCAGATTCTCCCACAAATACTTCTTTAATAATTTCCTGTTTTTCCCTTGTGAAATGTAAACATTACTTTATTTTTTAAATTAATATTCACTTTTCAATGTAACCCCTTCCATTTAAAGATGATCTGAAATTCCAGTGCCCCTGAGGCTCCTTACTGTACGATATGAATTCAAGACACGAAGAGGGAAGATTCCCTCCAATATATTGTGGAGCACTGGAATGAAGTGCTCACAGAACATTAAGTTAAATTTGCTCCACAATAATCATAAATTTCAGTTAATAGTAGCCATGTCATCAGGACACTGATAGATGTGGGCTAAGTCTCAATTCATATTGTAAAATTCCAATAAGCCCTTAAGGAAGCAGGTGTAAGATCAAACCATAAGGATTAATTGTATCCTCCAATCCATGTATCTTTTCTGAACACAGCAAACATTATTTCCTTTTCAAACTTATTTAAATTTCTATTATTTAGAACATTTACATTGGTAGAGATGCCAGCACATCAAAATGTGATATGCTTGTCCTAGTTTCATTTCCTATTGCTTAGGGGAGAAAAGGTCTACTTTACTTCTCAAGACGAAGTTACAGTCCATCACCACAGGGAAGTTAAGGCAGGGACTTGAAGCAGGTGGTCACATCCACAGTCAAGAACAGTGAAAAACAAATTGAATGCACATATATCTACTCATCAGGTCTTTTTCTCCACTCATCAAATTCAGGATCCCATCCATGAAACACTGCCACCCATATTCAGGGTGAGTCTTCCAATCTCATTTAATTCAGCTAATAAACTCTCTCAGGCAAGCCTATGTGCCAGCAAGTCCAGACAACACCTCATTCCCTCTCTTTCCAGGTGACTTTAGATTGTGTCAAATAGACAATGAAAACTAACCATTACTATGTTATAATGATACATAGATGAATAAACAGATGTGATTTCCATGATAAGTTAGAGTTCCAGGGACAATAAACACTCTTCATGTTCATGTACAATTTAGAATCTATATTATGAATTTATGATCATATTTATCTAACATCTTTCTTTTCTAGATGAAGTCCTTCTTGAGATGAAAGTACTCTGTTTCCTTGCACCCAATGGTTCAAGTGTTAAATCACATAATGTGTTAGTGATTTTCTGGAAAGATGATGCACAGGCCTCAGACTGAGGCTTTGAATGGCCAAGATGTCCTGGAGTTAACATCATCCTGAAGGGCAAGAATGGCCTGTAATTTTTGACATAATCATCCTAACTCCATTTGAAGATGGGCATTGCTGTAGATGATCTGAGAGTCTCAAATGAAAAGCAGTGATACATGTGTCTCTGTTGTATTTGGTAATATTTCATAATGGTGACAAGTCTTTACCTGTGTGGGCAGCTTTGCCGCACAAAGCCTTTCAGAGCTCTTACATTCTCTGCAGTTTGCTGTAGGGCTGGATAAATAACTCCTTGTTCTTCTGTTTGGTTTTTGTTAGTATATATTCACTGTACTCGTTTGCGGTTTCATAAAGACAATTTACTTCAAGTATCTTACAGTTTCACTGTAATTACCCATCATGTTTTCCACTTCGTCCATATTGCTTTCCCCCTGCTGACAGTCTGTTTTCTTGGTCCGTTCTCCCTTCAGCGTATATACAGTTATATGTATCTATCAACACTGTAGGACTCACAAACATGAGAGAATATGATATTTGTCTTTTTGAGTCTGAATTTATTTAATAGAAGGATCTCCAGTTGCGTCCATTTTTCCAGTAAATGACATAATTATCTACATGGCTAGCCAGTAAGTAGAGAGTGTAACACAAAGGGGCCAGAAATGATGCCCGCAAGACCCACCTCCAGCGGCCTCTTCCTTCAGCTAGATCCAATGCCCAAGGTTCCATAACTTGGAAAAAGAGCGCCACCACTATTTTGGATTAGCCTTGTAATTTGTGAGTCTTTGGGGGAGGACTTCAAACACAAATCCTAACAAACTTCATGAATCAACTTAGAATCAGTTGAGTACTTTACCAGAGGATGCTGAGGGCAGAGTTATAAGAAGTGTTTGGTGTCTCTGGTCCTATATCAAATTTGTTATGAGCATATACAAAAATATATCAAGGCAATATTTAAAATCTCTAAGTAAGTAAAGACACATTTCTTATATGCTACTATGTAGAAATTGTAACATGCAACTATTGTCATAGTTTTTTAAAGGAATCTGATGGTTACTTTTCTGATATGTTCAGTATGGATTTCCTCTGGGAAGAGAAAAAGATCCACGCACAAAATAAATCTACACAAACAGCTCTGAGCTATATAATACACTCAATTGCTCTTTTCAGTTTCCTCAATGAAATGATCACAAACCAAGCTTATATACTCAAGGTAAATATTAATTCGATAGCTGCATTTTTTATTTCGACCCACAGGATCTGAGAAAATAAAAACAAAGGAAAGAAATCCATATACCTTAAATCAAAAATGTCAATCCAATGTTGGGAGATATTTACAACCTCTCTGTAAGAGAACGATTTGTGTCAAATACCTGAGGCACTTTCACAAGTTTTAGCTCAGAATGGAGAGTCAGCTACTGAGAAAAATGCATTCATAGAATCAATGTGAGAATGTAAAATAATTTTTTACATTTATCTACTTTTGGTTAACATTTTATTCTATGTTGATTCAAAGCATTTTTGTTGCTTCAAGGATAAAAGTTGCTAAGGGAAGCTCTTAGGTGAGATTGTTTCAGAAACATAAGAACGATTGCTTGAGGAAACAGAGAATAAAACCTTTTGAAAATCAGCGTTCACAGTGATATTCCTTACGTCAATGCCCACCCAACACCATAATTGCTGAGATCGTTCCTTTTGTTTACTTGAAGCTAAAATATTATTTTCAGGGGGTGCAGGAAAATTACATAATTTTTACATGTGTTTTGATGATTTACCAGGATTCTTTTATTCTTAAGATTCACATTCTCCCCTGCACACATGGTAGCATTTTCAGTATTCAAAACTACACTGTGCCAGGCACACACCTTTAAACCCAACACATGAGAAGCAGAGGCAGGCTGTTCTCTGTCAGGCCAGCCCTGTCTACATAGTGAGCTCCAAGTGGCCAACTGGAGCTACAAGGAGTCCCTAGACTTTGGTAAAGTAACTGATTCGATTTAGGCTCCTATGACATTGCATTCCCATGCCTCTCAAGACTAATTCAAAGTACAGTGCACACTTGATAGTTTCACCTATTGCATTGTGAGGTCTCAGAGGGCAAAGACCACTATCCAGTTAGCTGACACTATATAGTGCCTAAAGAAATAGAAGTGAGTCCATCATCTGGTTCATTGGTACATTGCATACATGTTCTCCTTAAAATTGGGTTTTGTCTCCAAAGGTTCTGCTTTGTATGTTGCAAATGGTTTATCTCATGCATCAAGAGATTAGGAACATTAAGCAGGTGACAAAATCAACAATGAGCTGGGGATTTATTGTAATCAACCAATATGCTCAGCCTTGTAATTGCTCAGGGTTTTTTGTTCCATAATTATATGGTTGCCTCAGTAGCCATTCAATGTCATTATAATTAGTGGGTAATTAACTAAAGAATTTGTGAGATACTGAAGAGCATGAAAAGTGAGTTGAACATGAGGACTGATAAGCTACTTAGTTAACAGTTTTCAAAAAGCACTTTAGCAGACCCATTTCAAACCTCAGCAATTACATTTCTTGACTTGTAGACTCTGTGCCTATCTGTGCAAAGTTACCTGTGCTTTCTGAGCTATTCTGTGCCCAGAAGGAGGCCAACCCAAGCCTTTGCATCATTTTTTTTTCTGCCTTCCACTTGCACTGTCATGTGCCCTCTGCCCACTTCCCACACACTAATTCTCATAATAATTCCCAGTCCCCGGAAGGAATTCTATATTTGGAAATCTATTTGATATTTATTGTTGACTCTGATGAGTCTTAGCTCAAGCTTAGAGGTAGAGAAAAACAAAGTATTTAAGCTAAGTGTCTGCATTCATAATAATGTTAAATGATTCAAATATGAGATGCTTTAGGAACTAAAAGGAGTATTTTTTATAATGTAATTTATGTAAACCAGGATATATCAAAAGGCAGAAAAAATAGGCAGAGCAGAGAAAGAAAAAGGAAAAAAAAATCTATAGTAGAAAGCAGAAGCAGAGTTAGACACTGCTGCAGGAGGGAGAGCTGGCTTCTGTAAGTGTGCTGTGTGATTATAGGTTGACTGACCAGGCTCCAGTCAATGGGCCCACACCCAAGAACAACTCAGGAACACAAATTAAACTTGATAGGCCTTAAAATATAACAGAGTACATGAACTGAGGGGTAGGAAGGTAGGGATGGAAATACATTGAATGAATTCTCAAAGGATCAATAAAATGCTATATAAAAGAGAAATGAAAACTCTGACATGAACATGGGCTGTATTAATTACTTTTTTCAATGCTGTCATGAAATATCTGACAAAAACAGCTTAAAGGAGGAAGTATTTTTTTGACTCAAAATTTCAAAGGATTCAGTCGTTGGCTGCTTGGACCCATGAGCAGAGCATCATGACAAGAGAAGCATGTGGCAGAAGTGAGTGGTCACTTCATGGAAGATCAGGGCTTTGAAAGCAGGACAGGAAGCAGCCAGGATCATACGCCCCCAAGAACCCGCACCCAGTGGCCACTTCCTCAAACTAGGTCTGAAGTCCTAAAGTCTCCACAGCTTCCCAAATTAGAACTCTCAGTTGGGAACCAGGTATTTAATACAGTAACATGTAAGGAGCATGTCATATTCAATCCACAACTCCTTAATCTGTGTGGATGTTGTTCTACGACAGTGCCAGTTATACAGTGAGCATCACTGAGTATGAACTATTCAGAGGCAGGAGAGACACGAGTGAGCTGGTTAAACTACCAATATAGGCTAATTCCCAAGCAGGAATCCAAGAGGTTTCCAGGAAGCTCTCCCTAAACAACATGTGTACCCTGAGGCAATGCTTGGCTTCCCGGGCTCAGTGAGTAAGGCTATGAGGCCAAGGCACATGTTTTCTGTTATGTTGCTAGATGGCCTGCCTGAGTGTTGGGATCCAGTGGAGGAGCCTTCTTCTGATACCATTCTTACCAAGCATTTTTTGCTTATGATTTTGTTCCCCTCAGACCCAGGGGATGCTGCTCTCTACAAGTCAGTGCATGTATCCCAGGCCAAGAGGCACTTGTTCTGTGACATAATTAGAAGAAAACAGCATCCTGGATCCACTGTGGTCATCTGTTTTTGGTTGGTTTCTTCTGCTTCCTTGTCTTTTTTCTACGAATGCTTCTTTAATTGTTATTCTTAAAAAGTTAAGGATTTTTATTGTTATTTCAGGGTCTCATTGGTGGAGCTCAAACTATACAGATCATCATGTTTCTTTCTGTCTCTCATCTGACTGCCTTTCATTTTGACTCTCTCCTCTCAGAAAAGAGAGCAAACCTTTAAACTCCAGTTTATGAAAGTCCTTATAAGAATTCAAACATTGTGAAGGAGGTATCAGGAGAGGTGTATATGGTTTTGCTTTGTCTGGACAGAGTGAGAGCCTAGACAGGAAGATCAGATGCTGAGACAAGGGGCCTTGTCAGAATCTCTGAGTATGAATGAAGAGCAATTCCCTGGAGGGGTCAGGAGAACTTTTGGCAACAAAGAAGAGACTAAAGCACATGGAGCAGGCTAACCAATAGATGCCTAACTTAGATGTATCATAAATAGGCTGCTTCTCCTGGTAAGCTAACAAAAGTACCACCATCGAATTCTACAAAGACCAAGAGAAGCCACTGCCAAGCCCATTGATCCCAGTGTTGGCCTGCATGGATGCTTCCAAAACACTGAGCCCAAGGCCATTTCCAGGCTCTTTTTAGAGCATCAGTAAAAAAGCCAAATGATCGGTCTTCTGCTATCTTCTGCCAGGTGCTGATGGTGAACAACCACCACATTGAGACTCCGTAAATGGGGTGTTTGCCCCCAGCTATGTTTATGAAGCTATTTGATCTGGTTCTCTAATATCTACTCTCTCTCTCTCTCTCTCTCTCTGTGTGTGTGTGTGTGTGTGTTTGAGACAGGGTTTTACATAGCCAAGGCAGGTCTCAACTTACACAGATTAAGATAACCTTGAACTACTTCTCTTCCTGTGTAAACCTGATAATTACTGGGATTATAGGCTGCCCTTGACTCATAGAGATCCACCTGCCTGTGCCTCTCCAGTGATGGAATTAAAGGTATGGGCCACCATGCCTGATGTAGCTCGTTCTAATTTTGTTAAGCCAGTGCACCAATATATATAAAAATTTATATATATATATAAAATTTCACTGGTACCAAAATAAAAAATACTACATTGAGGACAAGGTAAGAGATTACTCTTTGTGACATTGTTCTTATCAAGTCTGAATGATATTCATCAATTTCAGCTGAAAGCTAGGTGACTGCTTATAACTAAATATAAGTAAATTCTTTTTTTGTGCTTCATTTTGCTATTGTCTATTTATAATAAATGCATAAATCAGTAAATGACAAGAAAAAGCAGTCAAAGTAGCCTTTTTCTGAAACCTGCTACCCTTGTTTGCTTCTGTGCTAGGAAAGTCTTGTTATCTCATCATTAAAAACAATCATGAAGAAATGGAACCTTCACAAATGAATCTTAAGTGCATGTCTAGTTTCCTGCCTGTCCTGGATGTTAACATCTTATATAATCACAAAAGTTTCTTTTTCCTGTTAGGAAATCACTCTTTGTAGAATAGTAAAAATGAAAGAATAATGGAACCACATGCTCTACACAGGTGTGTCCAGTTTACTTACTAATGTTGTCTTTTTGTGTTCCAAAACTCAGTCAAGGATGCTGTGCATCTCATTTAGGCTTTGAAATATACTGAATGTTTGTTCCTATAACTCGTGTATTCAATTCCTTACCACCGATCTAATACCTAAGAGATAAGGTCTTTTGGAGGTAATGAGGTCACAAGACTCAAAATAGCTGTCTCACCCACTTTCTGTCAGGAGAAGAGGAAGAGTTCCTCAGCAGATGTGCTGTGAAGACAGTACAGAGGGCTTTTGTTTACCTCATAAAAGTTACCACTATTAATAACATTCTACATTGTTATGATGTCATTTTACAGTAATTAGTAGATTATTATCAGTGATAGTTTATTAACTAGCATACTGTATTCAAATGTTCTCAACTGCTCCTTAATAGATTTACTTGCTCAGAATTCCATTTACGTTTTTAAAACATTTTATTGAATTTTTACTATTTTCATACAATATAACTTGATGGTATCTACATCCCCACCCCCATCCACATCTTCCCCACTGACTCCTGCCCAATTCAGTGTACTCTACCATATATATAATATAATACAGTCTATAGTCTGACTTTTGTCCTCACATGTCGCTCAGTGTGAGTTCATTCACTAAAGTCTGGTCAACCTACAAAGAGTTTCGTTCCTGTTACAGACTTGCCTAAAAGTTCCACGTGGGCCTTGTATTCCTTTAGGGCCCTCTTCTTGTAACACTTTCTCAGGGTTTTCTGTGTTTTCATGATCTTGAGGTCTAAAGAACTGTTGGTCAGAAATACTTTAAAATGCCACCACTGGGATTTGCTACATTCCTGATTATTAGAGCATGGTTATTACTGGGAAAGGAAGCACAGAGATAAAATGTCATCCATGCCACAAGATGGTCATCACTTTCTCTCTGGTATTGACCCTTTGACTTGATATGGTATTTGTCAGATTTCAGTGATAAAATTACTTCGTCTTTTCTATTTCCGTATAGTATGCAGTTTAAAAGGAATTCATTGCACACAGCACACACGGAAGGAGTGGAGGTATTGGACATTGGAGCAGCGGAGTAGCATCCTACCTCCTCAGTGGTGAAGTATCCACACAAATTATGTAGAATACTTCAACCTGGGGAATTTGTCTAATTATGCCTCAATTATTGCTTTAGTCAGCAAACAATTTATAGCAGTTAATATTTGTATATATCTATATCCTGAAGTATGTTCTCACATCCTTTTTGTAATAGTCTGGCCTTCAAGTGTTCTAGACTGTACTGCAGTTGGCCGCTGTATCCTTTAACGTGGTCAATTATTACTCCTGTTTTGTTATTCCTTGTGTGTTTTCTTTTGGGGATTATAAAATATGCCAAGGTAATTTTTATATTATAAACAGTATACATGTAAATTAGTGTCAGAATTGCTGGTCCATACTTACTTGAGTAACACATTTATCAACAATGTACACTGTTTCCTTTTGCCATTCGTCTCAGTCAAAATCTTCTGAAATTATTTCCAGATACTTCTTTGGCCTCACTCCCTTCACGGAGGTCAGAAGTACCCATTTGCAGCATGGCTAGATTCCTTTGTGACAGTGTTGTTGCTAGATGTTTTGAGCTATGTATGCTACTCTTCTGAGGAGTATTGTTCTAATGTGATCCAGGCTGCACTGAATTTACTGTGTAGCTAATTGAAGCTGGATTTGAGCTGCTGATCCTCCTGCTTCAACCTCCCAATTGCTGGGATTATAGTCATGTGCTACCAAGCCTGATTTGAGATCACGTTTAAGTTTGATTTAAAGTTGTATTCTGATAAAATATGAAAATGCCGTTGACATTTGTATATTGATTTACTAAGATTCAAATATCATAATTATTGTAGGTTTTTTATTTATTGAGAAAAGTTTTCCCTCTGTAGCTCTGACTCTCCTTATGAACTCATTATGTAGATCAGGCTGACCTCATGCTCACAGAGATCTTCCAGGCTTTGCCTCCCAAATGCTGAGATTAAAGGTGTGTGCCACCATGCCTGGCTTAAATCACTGTAGATTTTGAAAAGGATGACAAATTTTCTGCATAGATCATGTTTACATGGAAATAAAGCCAGTTTTACCCCTTCATTTTCAGTGTACATACTTTTTACTTTCTTGTATTTTTGCCTTGCCCTGAGCTTCCAGAACAATGTTATACAGAAAAGGTGAGAGACAATATTCTCATTTTGTGCCTCCTCTTAGAAGAGCATACTTCTGTATGGATTTAATAGAAGGATGAGGGCAGATTTAAGAAGGAATTGGAAAGTAAGTAATCTGCCTGGAGTTTTCTTAAGTACAAATTCAGTTACACATACACACATACACACAAACACATGCACACACACATGTATTTTGTATTGAACACATGAAACGCACTACAGCATATTCTATAATGTCCTCTGCAGTCTCACACCTGTGTTGGCTGTCGGTGGGTTTTCATTCGCTGTCAGCCTCCTAGAGGTCGTAAGTCCGCCTTTGCAAGGACAGACCCTTTTAACTGGATGCCGGATCCAGGGAGGGTTTGGTAAAGTTTTATTCCCACGCATTCGGTTCCCAAGCTTCATTCCGCCATGCAGCTCCTGGGAAAAGCTTTGTTATTTTGTGTCTGTGTGTGCGTGTTTTAAAGAGGAGCAAAGGAGGTTGCTCTTACTGTAGAGACGACTGTTTCGTACAGACGACTGTGGAGGCAAGCTCTTTCATTGTGTACCGCCGCTGCTCTTTGAATCTTCAGGGTATTCATTGCGGCTTGTAGGAACATGGACTGTTCCTACCACTGTGACACCCGGCACTGTTGTGGTTGGTTGTGAATGTACGCTTCTTTTTCCTCAGGTTCATGGCCTGGTCGGGACTATGCTGAACACTTGAGAGGCATCCTTAGTAAGTCTCTGGAATTTTCTCTGGGTTTTTTTTTTTTTTTTTGGTATTACTATATACGATATCCTGTGGATTCTAGCCTCCTTTCTTTTCACACATTCCTGTTCCATCTCTTGATGACAAGTAACCTGCCAGGTGCCCTGTGTTTCCACCTCTGTGCTACATCCTGGGAACACTGTCAAGTCAGCAATCTGCTAGTCAGTTTAAGGGTAACAGGACTATCTTAATTTGCTTCCAGGGACTGTGAACTACCTTCTCTTTCTCTTCCTCCCTCCCTCCCTCCCTCCCTTCTTCCTTCCTTCCTTCCTTCCTTCCTTTTTTGTTGTGTGTGTAATTTTCTAAGGAAAGTATTCTGTCTTGGTCAGAAGCAAACTCCCCAGTGTAACCCATATTTTGAGTGTCTTCTGGTATTTTATATTGTTCCACTCTTTTCTAAGGCTTTTTCTTTCTTTTTATAATATGTATGTATTTTATTGTGCCTTTATGAATTTCATATAAATGCATGCCAATCATATTTATGCCCCTCCTCTACCTGTAATCCCATAGTCCCCACACTGGATTTCTTATATTCTGTCATATACATTAAAGCCTATTGAGTTAATTTTGTGTCCCTGGATGTCTAGTGTGCACCCAGTCAAGCTATCTAGCATCACTCCCTTAGAGAAACCAACTCTCCCTCACCCAGTAGTGATCAGGTGCCAATAGTTCCTCAGCTAAGGTTGGGGCTTCTTATCTGCTTCCTCACATCTATCCTGGGCTTTTACCTGGTTTGAGTTTGTGTGGGGTCTTGTGCACGTTATCATCATTACTGTAGGATTCTTTGAGCAAGTTCTCAGCCACCTGGAAAACTATTTCCTTGTGGTCATCCACCACCCCTAGTTCTTACAGTCTTTTCACAACCTCTTCCACAGTAGTCCCTACACCCTGGGTGGCAGGGTTAAATGTAGGAGTCCTGTCTAGGCACACACACTCTGCAGTCTCTTACTCTCTACACTTTGCTTACCTGTGGCTGTCTATTTTAATCACTCATTGTTGCATGAGGATGCTTCACTGGTGAGAGCTGAGATATATTAATTAATTTCTTAATAAACCTTCCTTATTTGCTATTGCTTTTCATCACTTCAACTTATTTTTATTTTCATAATTTCCTGACTGAAATGCTTTGGTTTAGTAATTTTCAGTTTTTACTAATGTAAGTACACAATAAAATGTTCATTAATTTTTATATGCTATGTTTCAAATTTCATTCAGTAGCAAATGTTTTCTGATTTCTTTATGATTGTTGGTCTTTGATTAATGACTTTTGAGCATGGCTTTTATTTTCAAATATAGGAGAGTTAATTATATTTTGTTATTATCTTATAACTTAAATACACGTTTTAATAGAGATCATAGCCTGAATAGTAGAATTTCTTGGGGAGTAATTGAGATTTTTTTTTCTGTGATTTAGACACATTTCACATTCTTGGATGCTTGATAAACATTTGCTTGATCTAAATTTTTGAATGCTAGTCATCGTGTAATCCTGAACACTGCCCCCATTAGATTATTTTGATTTATCACTCTGTGACCTGAAGAAATAGTCTGCAGCCATGCAAGAGAAATAATAAAACAGATTTTGATGTCATAATTTTAATACAGAACACTTAACTTAGGTCACTGAACCACTTTAATTCATTATATTGCTTCACATTACAATGACAGCAAGTTTTTCAGCCAATAAATATAATCAAGGCACAATTTCAGATGTTATAATGCTAAATTATTCAAATTATTTTTTTAAAAATATATTGTTTATTATTCTTTAATTTTATGTGTATGAGTGTAATGGCAGCATGTGTGTAAGTGCACCCGTGTCCTGCCAAGGTGGTCAGAAGATGATTTTGGATTCCCTGGAACTGGAGTTACAGGCAATTGTTAGCCACCACATAGACGCTCGGAATTGAACGGGTCCTATGCAAGAGCAACCAGTGTTCTTAACAGCTGAGTCACCTCTCCAAGCCCTCAAATTCTTAATATATACGTCCATGTTATTTAAACATATTTTTATAGGGCAGAAAGAATCAACAAATTTAAATATCATTTAAATTTTACCAGATTAACTATCTGCTATAGTTCCTTCTAATTGAATTAGTTTAAACTTCATAATCACGACACCTGAAGTACAGACATATATTATTATATGAAATATAGATTTTATCTTCATAGTGAGTACAATGTTGAATTTGACAAGGCCAGCCACATCAAGTTATGAGTTCTTCTGGAACTGGAAAATAATACTACCTCTTTGAGAGTCTATGAAAATAATAATAATAATAAAAATAATAAGACTAGAACATCAGGTAATTAAATTCACATTTCTATTGGAATAATATCTGAATTGGACAACTTTTATTAGGTGGCTAGAAATAGGGTACTCAGGAATAAATAGGCCAAAGAACATAAAAATGAGAAATATATTATAGTAGCCTGCTATTGAGATGAAAATGGGTAATGCATCTGCTCTTAACAGTGGACTTGATGTGAAGTCTAACAGCCTTACACACACTTCCATATTTCAAGTATCCTCTAGGTAACTCTCCTTGGAGTTGGGCTTTCATTTAGAGGAAGAATTTGTGGTTAACATGCACAAGCTCCAGGTTCACTCCTGAGCATCTCCCCACCCAAAGATGCTAGCTGCTGTCATATAGTGATTGCTTGTTTAACTTTAGGCCTCATAGATTCCTGAAATTGCCATGGGCAGAGAATAGGCAGCACTGTACATGTCCTTACATTGAATTACTAGAGCAGCCACTAGACAGATCACTATCCTGAAAAAGCTGTTTGTGCTGCTCATATTGCTCTTCCTGATAATTTCTCAGACCAATAAATTATGATCATAGGTCAAATTTTGCAAAATTTTCAAAACGGAAGAGGCTCCTTTAAAGAATAATCAAAATCGCTCCTGGAAGAGTCATTTTATAGGAAAAATGTTAGATAATTAATGTGAGATTCAAAAAATATAGCTATTAAAATATATTTTATGATTTTTGACATGGCTGAATCAGAAATCTTAGCTATCCAGAATTTCTTAATCTCCTTTTGTTCTATCAGAAAGTTACTGGAGGGTTTTATAAAGGAATTTGTCTACTTTGCAGATGATGTCTATAAATGACATCCGCCAGAATAAGTTCAGTTCCAGCCAGAGTTTAGGAGATGGTCTCCTCTCATTAATTATTAGCAGACTTGGACAGAGAAGAGCAAATTGCTTACATCTTTCATGATTTAAAATGAGTTTAGAGGGGCTAGAGAGATGGCTCAACAGTTAAGAGCACCTGCTGCTTTTGCAGAGGACCTAGGTTCAGTTCCCAGCACTAACCTCATGGCAACCAACCATAGGGACTCCAGTTGCAAGGAATCCAAAGCTCTGACCTCCATGAGCATAGCATGAATATAAGTAAATACTTTTCACTATGTAACAGTTGTTGTCGAGACCTAAATAACCTCTGAGGGAGTCTTTTTTTATAGTCAAGAGGGGAAAAATAGATGCATTTATTTTTCTGCAACTTTAACAATATATCAGTGGAATCCAGGATTCTGCCAGGAAAGAAAACACTGAATTGTTCTTTTTGCTAGATGATGTGGTTGTTAAAAACCAAAGCAACGAGGAAATTATTAGAAAATTGTGGAGGTGTTTAACAGCTTTCAAGATACAAAATTAGCATCAAAACATCAATAGTATTTTTATAATTCCAATGTATACCAATTTGAATTTACAATGGCACACGAGAAAATTGCAAATATTTTCAAATCAGTCTACTCAAGAATGCTTAATACTATGTGAAAGAAACACCAGAGTCTTCTACTGAGTGAAGGATATTCTTCATTTTTCAGTAGGACATCCTGCAGATCAGAACAGAAATATAATGCACCGCATCATCTTTGTATTGTATTATGTTTTTTAAGGAAGCCAATAATTTTTCAATAAAACTTACACTTACTCAATTGCTCTTTTGTTTTTGTTTTCAGCAATGGTTTCAGAGTACTAAAGCAATCTATTTACCAAGATAAGAATTATATTGTGGATGTACATCATGGAGCTCTCCTTACAATTAGGAGAAATGAGAGTTGTGCCCAGTCCAACCTGGTCCAAGCAACAGATCCAAGTGAGGGAATGAGAATAACAAATAAATGAGAAAAACTATGAAGAGCCTTGAGGGAGCAAATGGCAATAAAATTACATTATTATCAGAAAATAAGTATGCATTTGTCACCTAATTAAAAGATTAAATGACCTGACATCGAGTGTATGCATCATTTTTCTTTTTATAAACAGTTCTGTTCTTCTGGAGTAACTGACCCTGGTACTCCATATCTGAAGATTCATTCTTTGTATCTGCTGATATTTATTCTAGTTCACCTTTTGAGCTTCCCAAATCCAAGTATTGGTGTCTTTCCAACTGTGTCTTCTATTGTCACTGGTAAATTTTTGTTACATTTTTAGTATATTGTAACGTGCTGCTCTTTCTTTCATGACCCCCATTTCTCTTTTACAGTTTCCACTTATTTATGCCTCTGGTCTACATTCTGACTTTTCACATCTAGAAGTCAGGACTTATTTTATAATACTGCTATGGATTCTTTGAGAATTTTGTACAATGTATTTTGGTCATCTTACGAGAGGCCCTGCCTTCAACTCCATCCTACTTACACTATACTTTCATGTCCTCTAATATTGTTTTTAAAGGCCTTTCAATTCTGACTTGTGTTCTCCTAATATTCTTGGGTCTGGGTACATCCCCTGGAACCTGATTAACCAACCCAGCAACACACCCTTAAAGAAAATTGACTCTTTCTCTCCCAGAAGCTCCAATTGCTGGTAATTTCTTCTCTAATGCTGAGGATTCATATCCATCTCCCCCTCCATGATGAGTTTGTGTCCAACTTATTCTTGCATAGATCTTGCAAATCCTGTCAGAAGGGTTGTGGGTTCATATATGCAATTGCCTTCTGTGTCTGTAAACAGAGTTTCTTTGTATTCATCCATCACTTCAAGCTCCTACAATCTTTCTGTCCCCCCCCTGTTTTTTTTTTGCAATGTTCCCTGAGCTTTGGGAGGATAGGATGTTATATATAGCCAAGCATTCTGCAATTTCTTATTATTTGCACATTGACGAGTTGTGTGGCTCTGTATTGATCACCATCTTCACTAAGAAGAAATTTTTTAGTGAGACTTGAGAGATGCAATATTTAAAAGTGTAAAAATCTGGCAATATGTCATTTAGAGGAATAATAGTAACCAGCTCTCCTGTAAGGACTGTGGCCTGTCAAGCAGTAGGTTCTTAGACTTAGTAACAGTGCTGGTTATGGTATTCATCTTGGTAAGTGGACCTCAACTCCAATCAGAAAGTAGTTGTTACTCCCATAACATTCATGCCACTTTTGCTCCAGCGGGCCTATCTCCTCCGGTCAGTATTATTGCACCTTGCACTCCCTATGCTCATGGAACTGGAGGATGAATATTGTGAACATTACTATCCTATCAGAAGCAATCTCCAGATTCAATGCAGTTTCCATTTAAGTTCCAATGACATTCTTCCCTGAAATTAAAAAAAAAAAGAATCTCAAATTTCGTATGGAAATACACACAGCAGAGAGAGAGAGAGAGAGAGAGAGAGAGAGAGAATGCAGAAAACATCCAGAACAATAAAAGAAGAGCTGATGGCATCACCACCACTAATTTCAAAGTCTATTACAGACCTATAGTCATAAAAACAGCATGGTACTGGCATATAAAAGTAGATACATTGATAACTGTATTAAAATTGAGTATCCAGATTTACATCCACATACTTATAAACTCCTTATTTCAGACAGAGATGCAAAAAATACATATCAGAGAATAGGCAACATCTTCTATAAATGTTTCGGGTCAAACTTATTAGCTATATGAAGAAGAATGAAAGCAGATTCTCTATCACCCACTCTGCACAAAATTCTACTTGAAATGGATCCAGGAACTTAACATAAGACCTCACAACTGAATCTGGTAGATGAGAAAGTAGAGCATACACTTGAACTTACAAGCACAGGAAAGGACTTTTGAACTGAACTGATAGCTATGGACTTGGGTTTTGGTATCACACAAACCTGGGCTGAAGTTCTGGTCTCTTCAGAACTTCTCTTCAGGTTTACACATCTATGTGAATAGGAGGTTATCATCTCTGATGCTGTTTTTTTTCAAATGTGACATAAGCTTGATTAGGCCTTCCCACAAAGTTGTCATGAGAGACTTTTGCAACAGCTGAGGCAAAGGGTTCAGCTATGATCTTACACACACGAGACACGTAGCTTCATGAGCTGCAGAGTTATTCTCATGCTCAAGGCCCATTATAATATCTTAAAAACATTAAGTTTGTAAAAAAAATCACTGTTTTAATTATATTGATGGCATGAATTTTCTTGAAAATTATCTTTATATAAATATAATATACAAATTTAACATAAATATGACCTTATTATGGGTGTTAACAAATAAAAAATTTTAGCTTTACCCAAGCAAAAGGCTATTTGTTATCTTTAACCATATACTGAAATAATAGGTAATTGTCATTCTACATATCAATATCAATTAATTTTTAAAGAAAATTCTATGGCTTGAACTTCATAGTATTTTTTAGATAATAAAATTGTCAATGAACATCATTTGGCTTTGTAAATAGATATGTAAGGAGAAAGGCATCCTAAAGGCAAAATAAACCAGAATTTGTATTGTGGATGAAATAATCTCAAGGAGAACCATAAGAAAGGCCAAAAATATTCCAACACAGGCTACACAGAAGCTTTAAAAAACCTGTTGTCTTTGAAGGGAGTCTTTCAATAAAAATAGCATAGTAGCCTGCATGGGGACAAAATGGAGACAAGCCAGGCTATATGCTTAGCCTGAGCAATTGCATGGGGGTTTGATTGTAGTGTATTTGGCACAGACCAGAAACCTGGTGGGACAGGAGATTGTTAGAAAGAAGAAGCTGGCAATGAGAAAGCCCAGCCAATACCAGCTGGGAATCTGCCACTCGTCCTTGTGCTATGGTCTTGAGAATAGGTGCCACTCCTGGAATCAGCTTTCATTGTTTATGAGTCACAACTGCAGTCACTGGACTGATACTGCAGAGCCATGAGGTCTTGATCACTGTGGCAAATATGAACTCTGGACACCCCTGAAACCAAGAACAGATCTCAGATCCCCGGGAAAGTGTCAACAGCACTGGTAACATGATACATAAATGACAGTGGGGAGGGCAGCAGATTTAAAGCATCCTGGATCAGAACTAGGCCCTGCCATTTCTAGTGTCATCTTTTCTGTCTGAAAACAGCAGAGTAATCAAGTCAGTAGTTGCATTTCTTTTATGTTATACACTGTTAAGAGACAGGGCAGCTTTTGGTTATAGGCTCATAATCAAGCAGTGTACATAGATGTGAGAATATAAGGAGGCTGCACTAAACACAGGAAACAGCACACCACTCTTTTTGGTATTCATCAGTGTATCTTTGGAACATACACTTTACATAGTTTCGGTTGTTTTTACAAGTGTCGCACAGACTATGCACATATAGATCGTATATTTAATTGTGAAGTCTTTAAAGTCTTCAGAGGTCTCATTGTAGATGCTTATCACATCATTCCTGGGAGAATAATTAAATTTACATTAATAAAGAATATAAACTACCAAATTTTTATGATACACGGACATTAATTAAATAAGGATGAATATCCTTCCTTAAATAGTATGCCATTATTTAGTGACAGCCATGAGATAAATATGGAAACAAAATAAAAAGTTCTTGATAAAATATGAGATGAAAACAGAGGTTGATAGTTGCATTGTAATTACCAGCAAGAAAGCACAAAGAAAAATCGTAGAAAAGTAACTAGGGAAAAAAATTGATTTTTGATAGGAAATGACATACACCTTTAATTTTTTGCTTATAATCCTTCATTTGTAATCATCATTCAAAAATCAATCGTCATTTCAAATGCAGTGTGGATTTCCAAACTTCATACCGAATGTCTGATATTCTACACACCCTTTTTAATAAGATGAGAAGACTCCACTTTCTATCCTGTGCCCTTTCGCCTGAATAAAGCTTCTACATATTTGTGGCAAGATGAAGTTACAGTTAAGTCAGGAAACTCCACAGCACATGCAGGGTGGAGGCAGGGGAGGGAGCTCCTCTGAGGAGTATTCTGAACTGAGAGCTGACACTGAGCTGAAAGGGGAAGCATAACATTTTAGTTATTTAAATGTTTCCAGGGAAAGCTATAGAGTTGATACTAAAAATCAATGAAGCATATTTTCTTTACTTTTAATGTTTGTGAGAGAGGGTCTCCTGATAGGCACTCACTGCATAGACCAGGCTAGCCTCGATTTCTCAGAGATCGTCTTACCTCTGCCTCCCAAACACTGGGATTAAAGGCATGTGCCATCAACCCTGTCTTTTGAAATGTATTTTCAAAACAATTATCAGTGCACATTGTGGTACTCACCAGTAATCTCAGTGCCTATGAAGCTGAGGAAAGAGGATAAAGATTTCAGAGAAGAATGAGATGCAGAGAGGAAAAGAGAAGAAAGCGCCTGATTCCAACAGGTGCAGTAAGGCTTGAAAGGGCATCAGGAGGACACTGTGGAGACACTCTGTATAGAAAAACGAGAAAAGTGTAAAGATGAGGAAATGACAGCTTGTAATTCTTGGTGAGGAAATACTCTCTCTATGACAAGATAAGAAACAGTGACACAGAATATTCTGAGAGAAGCCTGTGGTTGTGGATATAGCTGTGAGAGTCGATGTTCATAGCAGATGTGGGTTTTTTCCGAGCATTGGCTCTCCCTATCACTGTGCTAGGTGCTTCACAGATTCGAGCTCACTGTTCCTATGCCAGCTGTCCTCCTAAAACAGATGTGCAATATTGCCCAACAATAGGCATGTAATCACTTTAATATTTGGCAAATAAATAAGAGAAACTGGGTTAACTGAGTTCCCACTAACAGCGTAGAAGGACTAAGTTTTCTGACATCATTATCACCATTCATTATTTTCTTGATGATAGCCATTTTTATTGGGGTAAGATAAAATCTGCATGTACTTATCTATGAATAGGACATCTTTATCATATCTGAACCACCGAAGCCCCAGGGATCATTGCAGAAGAGGGGGCAGAAAATTTGTAAGAGCCAGAGGTGGTGGGTGAACAAAAAGAAACACAGTTTTCGAGACAGCTGGGAAACTATGCTTGTGAATTCACAGCAATGCTATCAAACCCGTGTAAGCACAAGCCAAGCAAAATCACAGCACAGAAATGTGGAAGTGTGTAACAAGCCCCAACTTTAGCTGATGGATAGCTGCTGGGAGAGTAAGAGTCAGTTTTCTTAAGGGTGTGATGCTAGATAGGCTTGCCAGACTCCAGTGCATGAACCCACACCAAAAGATATTTAGGGACACAAATTTGAACTGATAGGCCTTAATATATATGACATCATAGATGAAATCTGGCAGGGTGAGGGCAAAAGGGGGTCACAAATAGGAGAGTGAGTCTAAAAGGGGGTCACAGATAGGAGAGTGAGTCTAAAAGGGGGTCACAGATAGGAGAGTGGATCTAAATATTATCAAAATATATTATATAAAATTCGCAAAAATTAAATAAAAACAAAATTATTATTAAAATGTAAAACGTTTTAGTTCTGTGGTTGATGCACTTTGGGACAGGAGTGCATATCCTATTTGTAGAGTACTCCACAGTTGAGCAATGGTATCGCAAGTTTTGGAGTAAAGCCACAGCTCAATAAAGATGAGCTAGCTCTTGGAACACTGCTGAAATTTCTAAGTCCTGCATTGAATGGAAGAGAGTAAGGACACATTGAACATAGTTGTTTGGCTGCAGAAACTCAGGATTTGGCTTCTGGAGTGATGCAATAGACTGTTGAAACCTACACTGAGCCTTTAGTATGCCATTGCTGCTGTTTTTCTGCCTTGTGGATTGAACCTGAACTTGCACTTGTAATGTGTGTCAATTCCTCTCAATGCTCCTTTCTAGTAAAAGGAGGAAATCAACCAACAAACAGAAGCCACAAAAGGGTATGTCTGATATCTGCATCTATCTGATCAACTAGACTTCAAACCAAATCAGTCAGAAGAGATAAAGAGACACTACACATTAATAAAGAGAGCAATTCATCAAGAAGATATAAGAACTATTTTTTTCTTTGGGGTATATGCCCGTCTTCCTTTTTTCTATTCTTCCGATAATCCCCAACACTAATTCGACTATTTCAGCAGTTCAGTTACTTTTTGAATTGATCATTAGTGATAGTTAGCTTCTTTAGTTCTGTATCTTGAATTTTCTGAATTTGAATTGGAAATTTGTTTCTTTTTCTCAATAATAAATCTTTGATATTTTCAACATATTTATGTCAAAGTTGAAGTTATTATGCAGAAATAAGTCTCCTTTCATCCACACCATGTAGACATGGTGGTCAGATGATTTGTTTATATTTACAAATTTATTGTTCTTATAATATTAGGGGATTTTGTCATTTTGAATGTGACTTGGAATGGCTAATATGATGCACCAGTAAAGGAGGGTGCATTTGGTGTGTGACAGGGAGCCTTGACAGGCTGCTTGGTATTACTAATGCTCTACAGTAGAGAAAGGATGGAGACAGAACTGTGGAGGAAGACGTGTTGAAGGAGGCCAGAGAGTCAAAGAAGCTGTCAGCACCGCTGTGTTGATGTCAGGTGCTCTGAAGTCATTTTGCAAAGGGATCCAGATCACCTGCCATACTTTGTAAGAGTTCTTTCTCTCTCACATGGCTGTTTGAGGAAGAAAGAAACCAATCTTTCTGCAATCAAACATGAGGACAGTCTGGAGAGGAGCACTGAGAGGAATCTGACACACATCAAGTTCAAGTTCAATCCACAAGATAGAAAAATAGCAGTAATAGCACAGAAAAAAGCTCAGTGTTGGTTTCAACAGTCTATTGCATCACTCCAGAAGCTAAATCCTGAGTTTCTGCAGCCAAACAACTATGTTTAATATGTCCTTACTATCTTCCATTCAATGCAGGACTTAGAAGTTTCAGCAGTGTTCCAAGAGGTAGCTCATCTTTATTGAGCTGTGGCTTTACTCCACGACTTGTGATGACATTGTTCATCTGTGAAGTACTCTACAAATAGGATGTGCACTCCTGTCCCAATGTACATTAACTACAGAACTAAAATATTTTTGAGGAACCAATGTTTTACATTTTATTTTTAAATTTTAGTTTTCTCTTTAGTTTGGTCAGGCGAGGGCTTGTTAATCTCACTAATCAATTTAAAAAGCCAACTTTTTGATTGATTCTATTTATTCTTCACCTGGTCTGGATTTCATTAATTTCTACCCTAGCTTTATTATTTGTTGCCATCTGTTCATTTGGAATTTCGATTTCTTGTTATTTTTTGAGAGCCTTGAGGTGAATCATTAAGTTATTTATTTCAGATTTCCTTGATATTTTATTGTGAGCACTTATGGTCACAAACGTTCCTCTTAGGACTACTTTGGCTGTGTACTAGAGTGTTTGATAGATTGCACTGTCAATTTCACTCAAGTCTATAAAATTTTTAATTTCTTCTTAGATTTATTCAATATCCTACTGTTCGTTTGAAATATATTGTTCAGTCTTGAACAATAAAAAGTATTTTCATTAATACATATATCCACAAATATCATTTTTTAAATTTATTTTACTTTTATACATGACTCTTAAAACTGAGTTGCTTCCAGCACCTCTAGAGGAGTGATCTTTGCCCAGAGACCCTACTGTCTATGACTGTCCCTGCCCCAGCACTAGTGTTACAGATGTGTGCCACTGTGCCCAGCTTTTTATACAAGGACTTGTGCATCAAGCACTTAACTGACTGAGTCATCTCTGAAGCCCTCATCCTGTCATTTCTATCTGAGATATTCTGTTTTGCAAGTATACTGTTGGTTCTCAATTAGTGCCTTTACTTACTTCTAGGTTGTGAAGCTCATGAAATTAGGTATTTACGCTCCTAGCATCTTAATTTTATATAGTTGTCTTTCCTTATACAGGACTTTTAAGTGGATAGAGGAATGTCTACCTAAACAATTAGCACTGATAAAAAATTAAACTTTTGAAAGTTTAATTTTTAGTTCAAATATGCTTTTTTTACAAAGATCAGTTTTTTAGCTTTTCATACCCACCCAAAATTATCATAATCATCCTGATCTCTTAAAATATAAGAAAATCAGGCATCTTTGTAGCTTCTATTGTTTAATATATAGCTTTTTTTTGATATCAGTTCATTGAGACAGATGATAAGAAAAAGGTTTCTGGCACCAATTGAGAAGACCATGTATTTTCTAGGACATATTATTGGTATATATCAAAAAGGAAATCCAGGCAGAACAGATTGATTTCAGTACTGAGAGTGTAGATAAGGTTATAAAGATGAGGAAGATAAGCAAAGTCAATGCCGCTTTTTACCTCTTAAAATATTTGTGCAGATACTTAGTAAAAATGAATCCCCCTTTTAGAGGAAAAATAATTAACGTAATCAATCTTGTTCATTTCATAGCCCTTGGATGCCAGTTTCTGGCTTAGCCTGTGTTTACTAAAAAGCGTTCTCAAAATTTTTAATGTAAAATACTCTACTAATATTAAGAAGAAATTAAAATATAGAAACAATGCTTAAGAGTCTTTCTAGTGTATGTTTCTTGGTAACATTTTATATTGCAAAGTCATTATAGAAACAATGGAATTTTTCTTGACCTAGATATGGCATGAAATAAAAAGCAGTAAGTATTAATTTTTTTTTAATTTTTAAATTTTTATGTGTGTGAATCTTTTGCCTGTATGTATGTAAGTGCACTAGTGTTATGAATGCCTGTGGAGGTAAGAAGTGGGCATTGGAGCCCATAGAACTGGAGTTATAGATAACGATTAGGTACCATGTGAGTGTTGGGAATCAAACCCTGTTCCGCTGGAAGAACAGCAAGTATTCTTAACTGCTGAGCCATTTCTCTACTTCCATGTCAAAAGATTTTATGTTCTTAATTTCTTTATTTACTTTGTGTTAGGAGATCACATACCACAGAAAACTCATCGAAGACAGATGACAACTTGTAGAGTCAGTTTTTTCCTTCCACCACCTGGGGCCCAAAGACTGAAATCAGGTCATTAGGCTTAGCAACAACTGTTTTCCCACTGATCAATCTCACCAGTCTAGCTAGATAGCTTTGTAACATGGTACAAATGGAATAATTCATAGTTCAACTGTGAAAATGAAAGAAATAACCTTATCTTAATAGAACATAGGCTAACTCATAGAGTATCTTTTGTTTTTCATGTTAAGGCCATAGAAGATCTTACAGGAATATACCTCAGCTAAGTAGACTCAATTCTTGATACATGTGACTTTACTTACAATTACTTAGAAAAAAAAGGACCTTTGTTATCAGTGACATAAAAGATAATTCTTAGTACTATGTACTAAGCTAAGTACTATAGCTCTATGTACAGCACAAAGCAAACATCATTTATTTACAGACAGAAAAAAATATTAGGAGCAAACATGATACTACTTACATCATAAAGAAAGTTCACTGTGGGTGAGTTTCTCACGAATCTTTCTATTCATCTGCACCCACATCAGCACTGGCCTGTGGAAAACGGGATCCTCTGCATCCTGGCTTCTGCCTGCGCCATGGCAGAGGACAGCCTGTGGACACCAGGAGAAGGTGGTGTCTGTGTGTTTGGTCTCTTTGCTCCTGACCTGATCATTTTGTGCTGGCTCGCATCATTCTCAGCCTGATTCCCTTTCTACCCAGCACTGTTTCTTCACATGTGACAGGGTCCCACTCTTCCACAACCACTCATGTGAAAGAGTGATAGTGGTTTTGCTGTTCCCTGGGCACATGATGAGTCTTCTATTTCCCCTCTATTAAACACTCTACTCTCTATCTTGGGTATGACATGAGTTTCCTCTGAATATGTCTATATTAATTTTCTCTTGTGGGAACAAAATGCCTGAAAAATACAACTTTAGGAAGGAAGGGTTTATTCTGGTTCACAGTTGAGGGCACATCTCATCTTGAGCAGGATAAATAGTGGCAGGAGCACGAAGCAGCTGAACACATCGTACCTGCAATCAGGAAGCAGGAGAGGAAGCTGGTTCTCAGCTGTCTGTCTCCTTTTTATTCTGTGGATTGATACAGCTAATGGGATGGTGTCACCCACATTTAGAGTGAATCTTCCTGCATCAATTACTTTATTTAGAAAATCCATCACAGAAATGCCCAGAGGCTTATTTCTACAGTGACTCTAATGACTCTAACTCCTGCCAAGTTGGTAACAAAGATTAGCCCTCATAGCATCTGATCCATCAAATACAGGCCCATTCGATCTCTCCTTGTTACCAAGTCAAATGGTTTATTTTAACTGTCTTCGAAGTCACTCTAGCATCACTGAGCTAGTGAAAAAGCTATTTTAATTTTTAATATAAATATGTCTACATGTTTAAACACTAAATAAAATATTTGAATAAATATAGTATGGCTTATTTGTAAATATTCCCAAATGTGAGACAACAATACAGGCTTAACTAAATGTGAAAATTAACCTTTGTGGCCTCTATAGAAAGAAAGGGTGGAGTGTGGTCAGAATGTTGAACTGATGACTACAAACACATACACACACACACAGAGACACATACACACACAGACATACACACATACACACACACAGAGACACATATACATACAGAGACACATACACACACACATACACACACACAGAGACACATACACACACACACAGAGACACATACACACACACACAAACTCACTCACACAGCCACATATACACATATCCTCACACACAGTTCTTAGAATATTAGAACTGTTTTGTGGCTGTAATGTGAAAGAGTTTTGAACTCTGTGTTAGAAATGGCTTGGAGTACGAAATAGAGATTATTGGGCCATTCTGGTGGGATATTGGAAGACCAGAATGCTGAGTTAAAAGCAGACAGTGGAGGCCGAGCTCATGAGGTTTCAACAAGTGGGCTTGGGGCCACTAGGTGATATTCTGGGATAGGATCTGGCTTAACTCTCCCCCTGTCCTGATAACTAAAGTTTATGTAAAGACTTTTACAGTGATGACTAATTTGCTTGGTAGACATGTATCTGCCTTTATGGACTGCAGTATGCAGCTGTGAGGTAGAAGAAGCCTATTCTCTATTAAATTCCTTTTGTCAGAATATATTATCAGAGTAATAAGAAAAAAATAAATAAAATAAGACTAATATACTTAGTCTGACTTCAACTAAAAAATATTGTCTCACATGCTTAATAATTGAATTTTATAATAATAATCTCTTTAATCATAAAAGGAAAATTTTCTACATTTATGTACCGATTTAAATTTTCCAAAGAGATACAATATTGTGATTTTTTTTTCTTTTACAATGACTCTGAACAACAGCATTGAATTTCATTCCAAACAGGAAATTCTTCTGAGATAATTTTTTTCTTCTTTCAAATTCACCCATCTAAAAACTATCAAATCTCAGTCACAACTAAGGATTTTCTGATCAAATATTTAAAAGTTTCCCTTTAGTATTATATACCTGCATATTTTCAGAAATTTCAAAGTTCCTTGAAATCAGAAGTACAGATGTCAGCAACGTCTGTGAAGAGAGTGTGACCAGTCACCTGGTGGTCATCTGCCACAGTGGAAGATGTGCTCCTCCTCAGGTCTTCTCCAGCAAAACTGGAGGCACCTTCAGACTCTGAGTCCAAACTACCATTCCCTTCCATAAGTCACTTTTATTAGGTATTTTGCCATAACAGAGCAAAAAGTAAATAATAATTTCATAGTGAGTCAAATTCTAATCAAAATTATGAGTTGCATTTAGTGCTTTGGTATTTAATGTCTATTTAAAGAGCCAGCTGATCAAAACACATAAAATTTTTTAAGATGATTAATGTGGGCTTTTAACTAATAAAGGATACCATTAGTATTTTAAGCAAAATCCATTTGTATTATTTTAGCTTCTTATTCAAATGCCAAGTCCTGTTACATATCCTGGAATCTCCCCATGTCTTCAGGTCACCTGTCAGATCCTTTAGGGTGGAGGAGACAGGCTCTAAAGGACTGGTCTGTGTGTTTCTAAAGAAACGGATTGTCTTTCGGAATTTTTTTTTCTTTCTTTTGATTTTTCAGAAAGGTTTTCCTATAGCCCAGGCTAATCTGAAACTATCTGTATAGCCAAAGATAGCTGTGAAACCAAGATATTTCTGCTTCTACATCCCAAGTGCTGGGATTACAGGTATTTGCCACCACACCCTGATAAGAAATGAGTGATCCTAATATAATTATATATGTGTTAAGTTGACTGTAAATGAGATAGAAGTTGTATTTTGTTTTCAAATTATCATATAATTATATGTAAATGAACATGCATAAATTAGACTACATACACATATTTTGATGATATGTATGTACACACACACACATATATATATATATATATAGCAACTTGTTAATGACACATGTTACATTGACTCAGTACATCCTCACATTAATTAATTAAAAGACTGAGACCATCAGTAAGAAGGAATTGTGGGCACATACTATAAGCTGGCTGCTGCCTGATAACACTGAAGTGTTGTGAAGAAAGTAGATGGTAGAGAAAGAACAAATACTGCTTTTGGTCATTAAGAGCTATAGAAAAATGCAGGAAATCCTATGCCAGTCAGGAGAATTGCACAGGTAAATGGCTGCTAGGTGCTCAAAATGATCTGGAAACAAGTTATATTCATCAACTTGCCTTGCAGGCAAAAATTTAAAAAACTATGTATTAGTCAGTTTTTAGTTATTAAAAAGTCCATACCTGAGGTGAAATAACTTATAAAGGGAACCTGAGTTGTTTCCAAATTTCAAGGCAGAAAATACACTTTGTTTCTACTCTGGTAAGAATCTTCTGACCATGCTACATAAAGTCTGTGACAACATGGAGTGCCAAAAGGACAGCAAGAGATCACCTGCCAATATAAAGTAGCAGAGAGGTTCTATGGTTAGGTTAGCTTTTTATAACTTGTTTTCTTGACAATAAGTTCAGGGATCCTACAGAAACTACTTGAATACCTTCAAACCATAGCACCTTCCATGACCTCCCACTATGTTTCTCCACTTCTTAAAGATCCCATCACTTCTAATGTTGCTGCACTGGGGTCCAAACTTCCAAAACAGAAATTCTTCTAGAGGAAAAGTGTGTAGCATCCTGGCGCTACAAAACTACAGGATTGTCAGTTCTATGACTGTTTTTATAACAAAGAAATCTTTGAAGAATAAGAAAATGTTATTATGTCACAGAAATTTATACTTTTTCCTATACTTTATTAGCTACATTACCCAGAATTGTACTGATTGAGACAAAAACGTAAATATAAGCTTATTTTTTAACTATGTGACAGCTGTTCTAAGTGATTAAGTCTAACATCACATTACTTATATTCTCTCTTAAGGAAATCATGGGAGTAAATGAAGCCTTATTTATGTTGTTAAGAGTCTATTTCTGATCTTGTAAAAGGTAGATTAATACAGAGAATGTACTCATTTGAATATGGTGTTACTACTGACATAAGTGAAGTCGAAGTCATTCTAGAGCATTAAGGGTTTTTACCATAATTAAGTTGTGGGATAAATCTACAGTTTCTTTCTCTCCTTGAGGGACATACCTCCAATTGTGATTGACAGCCAGCTAGCCACGACTTAAGGTGGGGGGAGGGGGCTCTAGAGAAAAGCAAGAGAAGCTGGGAGGAGATGCAGGAGCGGTGCTGGGGGTCTCAAACTTGGGTGTGTGTGCCATTGGTTCACAGGACATCTGATCAAAATGCTGGCTTCCCCATACGAAATTTCTGTCCCTCTCTCAGGGATGAATCCTTTGTAAGTAACCCAGAATAAATTAATTTCTCTAAAAGAGCATTCTATGTCTACTCAATCGGTTCAAACCCAAGGGTAAGGTGGGGCTGAAAGCTGGGCCTCACTGCAAGAGAATTCATAAAACACAAGTATGTAAAGTTATTTGGGAACACAAACATAGACACCAGAGGAGAACATCGGGTAACAACAGTGAGACTTCACTGGATAACAAGTCAACACCCAGGTCCATCTCAGGAAGGAAAAAGCAAAAAATGGTTCCAGTCTTAGAGGAAGCATGGCCCTATCAGTATTTTAAAATTAGACTTCTAAACTCCAGAAATGGGTGTAAAATACTCTTCTCTTTCAAGCTGTGTTACTTAATTACAGTAATTCTTGAAAGTGAATAGATATTAGACAAGAGATATAATTTAAAAACTCATATATGGGAAGGATGTGTTAAATCCAGGAAAGGTAAACATTTAAAAATTTTACATAGAAAATATACTTGGCTGACCCAGCTTGAGGCATACAGATGGGGTTGTATATAACTCATAGTAGAAGCTGTAGACTCAGGGATGGGTTCAGAGCAACCCAGGGCATGAAAAGCGGGGAACTTAGGGAGGAACATTCTCATTCAAACCACCACACATGCACATACACAGCATGTGCCCACATACGCATATACAAAGACAAACATGCACAAACATGTGTATATACGTAATGAAACTTCCAGAAGAAGCTATGAACCCAGGGAAGAGACTGGAGCTGCACCATGTAAAACATACAGGGAGAGGGTTCCTCTGAGGTTACAGAAGCTGAGGAAGATGGAAGAGAACAAACTTGAAACAAGGTGTGGCATCTAACTGCAGAGAACAATACTAGATCCTGGTCACAGCTGGAACCCACAAGAGGGGTGTGTTTGTCCTAGAATAGTGACTGTTGCTATAGACAGTAGCTGATTCACAAGGAAGATAAACAATTGACTGAGATCCAGAACAGCAGACTCACAGAGGAAAATTATAGATCAACCTCCTACATCTTAGTCCTATTCTGAACATTGTAAATGGCTCCACTGAAAGAAGATGACTTGAATATAAAAAATAAGAATGACTTAACCAACAAACTAACCCTAGACGTACAAGTTCCAATACAGAGACAAAAACAACACACAAAAAAACAGCAGTTATCTTTTCTGGAAAGGAAAAATCCTATGGTAATGACCCCCCAGTGAAAATGACTTAGAAGAACTTCCAAAGAATTCAAGAGAATGATAATGGCTATGTTCAAACAATGCACAGAAGCTATGAATGGTCTCCAAGAGAATAGAAACAAATACCTGAATGAAATAAAGAACTCAATTAAAAATATAAAAGCAGAATTCACTCATCACAGAAGTTTCTTTTGCAACAGACCGAGATTATTACAGAATTCTACAACTGATCATACACAGAGATTGTCTGTGAATTTCCAAAGTCTAAGTGACACATCTACAAGCAACTTCTACACCTAAGGCTCACCGAAGAGAGAACAAGAGGTAAAGAGAACATTAATGTATCTCCCAATTCTCATCAATGAAGCTCCCACATAAAACAGAGTACTAGGAACACCAAAGGTCACAAATGACCAAAACGTAAAGAATAAGATCTGCAGAGTGTGAGTCGCTGAACAGGACTCTTATATTAAACTCTATCCACCCAGAGCTCAGGGATGATTGGGGAAGAGGAGGCAGAAAGATGGTAAGATCCAGGTAAGGAGGTGCATGACCATATGGAAGCAGAATCTTACAGGCTTCTGGGACTTTCCTCATATGAACCTATAACAATTATGTCCTCATGCACAAGACCCATGTAAACTCAAGGACAGAACTATGGAAATGGGCAGCAGCTCCAATTTTATTCGAATAATTATTGGCAGCTGATTACTGTTGGGTGAAGAAGAGTTGATCTTCTTAAGTGGAGGGACTCTGGATGGGCTGACTATACCTCAGTGAATGAACGTGCACTGAGGGGTATCTGAGGATACTAGCTTGACACAATGGTCCTTGACAGAGAGGACAAAATGGATGAATTCCAGTGTGGGGTATGGGAGTGTGCCAATGGGGGAAGGGATGTTCTGTGTGAAAAACACAAACATTCACTAAAAGTTTACACAAAAAAGGTGAATCAAGTAGGAAAAGAAGTCAAAATGTAGATGACCAGATTCTATGTATGATAGATCCTGAAACCTTATAGCTGATAATCACTTTCAGCCAAGTGGAAAGAAATAAAATTGCAACAATCAAAACTATCTTTCTTTTATTCTAATGATAAACATACTGAAAACGAAATCAGGGATATAATCTTATTTATAATAGCTATAAAAATTGAGACTATACCTAACCAAGAAAATGAAAGACTGCTACCATGAAAATTTTTAGACACTGAAGAGTGAAATCAATCAAAATTCCAGGGGAATTCTTCACAGACATAGAATAAACACCTCAAAATTCATAGGAGGCAAAACACACACACACACACACACACACACACACAACCCCACACCTACCCCTAATAGCCAAAGCAATGTAGCAAATAGAATACTATGGGAATTTATTATTATGTCTTATTTCTAGTTATATTAGAGATACATAGTAATAAAATTATCATGGTATTGATGCAAAAAAAGATGCAGAGATCAATGAATAGAATAGAGAGCTCAGGTGTAAGTTCATGGAACCACAACTATCTGCATTTGACAAAAATGCCCCAAATATGTGTTTTAGATCAGACATCCTTCTTAAACCAGCGATTCTGTGAAAACTGGGTGTCTACATGTAAAGAGCAAAACTGAGGCTATCTTTTATCCTCCACAAAACTCAACTACAAACTGATCAAAGACTTCACCATTAGACCTGGTTCCCTGAATCTGCTAAAACTGTAAAATTTATGCTTACACTTAAAGGTATAAGCAAGGGCTTTCTGAATAGGACTCCCATAGCATAGGGAATTAAGACCAACAACTGACAAATGGGATCTCATGGAACTAAAACGATTTTAAAGCCTTTTGTACCGAAACTGAATTGTGAAGCAAGTGAAGATTTAGCCAGGAGCATGGGAGGAAATCTTTTTCAGCTACTCATTCAACAGATTAGTGTCTAGAATATACAAAAAAAATATTAAAAGCCTAAACCTTAACAAAATAAACAACCCATTTAAAAAATTGGCTATGGAACTGAACAGAAAATTCTCAAAAGATGAAATAATTGCACCTAGTAAACACTTTGAACACTCCCCAACATCCTTAGCTATCAAGTAAATTAAGATCAAAACTTGAAGATTGCATTTCCTCTGGTATGAATGGCCATAATCAGGAACACACATGACAGCAAGGGTGCCATTGATGTGAGGCAGTGTAAACTCATACACTGCTGGTAGAAATTTAAACTAGTGTGGCAAATTTGGAAATCAGTGTGTAGACTTCTCAAAAAACTAGAAATAAAACAATCCTATGACCCAGATGTATCACTCCTGGCTATATAACCAAATGACTTTATATCCTACACACAGATTTTTGCAAATCCGTGTTCACTGCTACATTATCCACTATAGCTAGGAAATGGAGTCCATCCACATGCATGGATAATGAAAATGTGGTGCTGTCTTAAAATTTTCCTCTCCAAGTGAGGCACAGCATTTGCCCCCGCCCCTCTAGTTCCAAATTGGCTGAGGGGAACAGAGTACACTCTCTGATTAGACAAATCGGGGTTTGTTGGGGTTACTTACAAATGATTTGTCACCTGAGGGGGAGAGGAATCTCATGGGGTAGGCAGCATTTTTATCAGAAGTCCCGTGGATCTCCGACATGCCCTAGCAAGATGGCAACCCGCCACCGTGGCCATGCCACCTGCCTCTCCTCCCAGCATTCACTGCTTTATCCCCTAGGCCCTCTCCTGGTTGGAAAGTGGTTATATCTATTGGCTCCATTTCTATCAATCAATAAAATTATTAGAGGCCTGTCTTGCCACTGAGGGAGCCTGCAGCTGATTCTGGATCTAGTGTGAGCCTCCATGGATGGGCACATCCATGGAGCCAGAGAGAAATTGCTTGTAAATTTACTCTGTAGGTTCAAATACACAGAATTATATTCAGGTGTAAAAAACAGAAGAAATCAGGAAATCTGATGGAAAATTCATGGAACCAGAGTGAGGTAATCCTGACCCAGAAACACAAATGCTGCATGTTCTCTCTTGCATGTGGATCCTAACTTTGAAACTATTAATTTATCTGTTTAACTTGGAGCACATGTAGAATTCAGAAAACTAGAGAGGGGCATTGGAATGGGCATGCTTTAAGGGAGGAAATGATAGAACACAGATAAAAGGGCAATTAAAGAGGAACGTTGGGGGCAGAAAAGCATATGCAGGAAGGAAGCTCTGTGGACAGGGGAATGAAGGGAATGTTAACCAAAACTGAGGTATGAAAGTATGAAGGTATGAAGTCCTGCCATCTTGAAAACCAGTTAAAAATATAATAAAGGAAATAGCAAAACACATCTAATATGAAAGAAGAGAGATGGAATACTGAAGGTAAAATATTAAACAGAGATGGGTGCCAGAGCGTAGGGGGAGGAGAGTTATGTAGAGGGTTAGTCAAATCTAAGAGTGCATGAAAAAGCCTTATGGAGACCCACTAGGTTTTAAGCTAATTACAAAATGTAATTAAAAACAGAATAAAAGGAGTCTGAATGGAGGTCTCCTGTGCAGAATGGCAATGCTGCTCCCAGAAGATATGAGTTATTAAAAGAAATTCTTGTTTTGAGAAATGGGATAGCACATTAAAAGCTATTGGTCAGAATATTCCAGATGTCTCCAAAACAGCACAGGTTATTGGCATAGCTCTTGGTTGCCCCCAGAACGAGAGCTAAGTCCCCACTCTGAAGACATCACCTAGTTTGTTACAGACAAAGCAATCTTCAGTTGACAGAGACCTTTCTTCCCTCCTGGCTACTTTTTCTGGTGCTAGGAATTGCAGTGCTGACCATTGGGAGAGAAAACATGAATGGTTTGATTCCAAGCTTGATGATGTAATACCAAACTTTCAGGCAAGACGTGCCCACTGATGAAGGATTGGCATGACTGCCTTCTTATTAAATCTGAAGCATGCTCCACAGGGTGGAATTCATCTTTGGTTCTGTAAGTCTCAGCAGCAACTGACGACTGGGAAGGTCAGAGGCCACAAGAGGGAACCAACTGTTGTTAATTTTATAAATGATCATGCTTGCAACCTTCCTTCTATATATTTATGTTTAAATTCAAGGATTCGTACTACTCTCAGTCATGGTCAGAGAAGGTTCATTTTGCAATGGACAAGCAGTCAGTGCAGAGACTCATAACTGGTCAAGTGCTGAGAATTATTAGTTCAGTGATCAGACCTAAAGGAGACATCAGTATCAGTCCCTCCCTCAAGGTTCAGGAAACACTGTGGAGGAGGGTGTGGGAAGGAGGATGGGGAGGAGCTTTGTGAAATGCTCTGTTCTGGACATGACATGGCTGTTGTGCTCAGGAACTCACAGTAGTTGTGGTCACCTACACACCTAATAGACAGTCAAACCAGTGAAAATCCCAGCCTGGACTGGGAAGGGTTTCTCAATACTTCACTCCTAGAAGGAGCTGTTGGCAGTTGATGGATGCTGTTGGGGGAAGTGGCCACACATAGGTTGCTCATACTCCATGGGCAGTACTAATTGACCTGGCAGAGTTGGAGAGAAATTAGAGTGTGCGTATGACCAAATACATTTATATGTGTATGAAATTCTCAAAAAAATACATAAAAATTATTATTTAAAAGTGCTGACGCAACATAAAACATGCGTAATTTCCTAATATATGCCATTAACATGAATTATGTATGCTTTAAATATTTAGTATTTTTGTTTTACGTGTATGAGTGTATTGCCTGCATGTATGTAATTACATCCATATTCTGCAATGCCATCGGAGGTCAGAGGACAGTGTCAGATTCTGCTGGAACTGGAGTTACATACAATTGTTAGCCACCATGTGGGTGCTGCAAATTGAACCTGGGTCCTCTGCAAGAGCTACCAGTGTTCTTAACCACTGAGCCATCAAGCTCCCAATTCATATATATATATATATATATATATATATCTCATATATATATGACGTTTCTCTTTCTTAGAGATGAATTTGATTTAACAACATATTTCATTGCTAATTTTATTTTACTAAGGAAAGATTGATTCATGGTCCTAAAAACAGACATACTCTTTAAAAACAGTATTTACACAGGAAACAATGGCAATGAAAAAATTTCCACATTTATATCTTCAACTGAGTTCAAGAAGATGTGAACTGGGGCAGGAGGCTTGATTCATTCATTAAGAGCATTAACTGCTTTTGCAGAGGACCCAGGTTTGGTTCCCAGCACCCGCATGGTGATGAACAACTGTCCCTAACTCCAGGTCCAGGGGATCTTACACTCTCTTCTCACCTCTTCAAGCAGTGAAGGACACAAGCTCACATGCATGGAGGCAATTCATTCATACAAATAAAATAAAAATAATAGATAAAATACTTAAAAAGATATGGATTAATATGCATTTATAAAAAAATTATGTCAATAAACAGTACAAAAAGAGGCACTAATCTGCATACAATGTTGCATGAAACAAAATTAAAACCCTTTCTGATGTGATTTAGAAAAGAAATTGATGCTATGAATATCAGGCCAGTGAAATATAAGATAATTTAAAAACCAAGAAAGTTATTATAAGGAAAAAGAATGAACATGAAAACTGTTGCCACAAGGAAAGTTGAATATAGAAAGTTGAAAAATTGAACATAATACACATTAAAAATATATTTGAAGAAAATTTTATGGAGTTGATGCAATCCTCATTGTTATGAAAATAAAATCATTATATATAAGATTTTAGCACATATTTTCCAATATTAATTTCACATAGCCTAGGATTGAAGGGAAAAGAAAACTATAGGAGATAAATAACTTTTATGTTATTAGATTTTTAAAATTACTAAACAGCTATAACAACATATAATGTATGTAGAAAACATATGTTAAAATTTAAGAAAGAAATTCTGATTTCAACCCTCATAGTGTTTTGTTTTACTATATACCCTGCACAGATCTGAAAAGTATATGATGCCAAATATTCCAGAGCAGAAAGATCAGTGCTGATACCCAAGAGAGAGAGATTTTGTGACTCTGTTCTATGCATTCCCTCAGTTCTAACACTTGGAAACTTTGGAGGGCTTAAAACCCAGGATTTAAGAGGATCACACTTCTGATGAACTGTTAATGTTTAAATCCAGCTAGAAAAGATAATTTTCTGAATAATCAAAGTGTTTAGTTTAGGTTCCAGTAAGATCATGGGCAGTAGATTATGGGCATGGATCACCAACCTTCCTCTGAATTCCTACAACCCTTTGAATGGGAGTGCTGATTAGCACTATGATTGTAAACTAAAGTTTTCTCAAGGAAAAGAATTGCAAACCATACCTTTTGAGAAGATGGGCTTTGGGCTGGGCACGAATGAGTGAGTAGACACTGGGAATGCCAGCATCACCTGGGAGTAATAAGATAGCTTCTCCCTGCAGTCTGCAAGGAAAAGAGAATTGCCAGTCCAAATCCTCTGTCTTGCACCACATCCCTGCAATGATGGATTATTTTGTGGTTATTTCATTCTAAATAGAGGAAAATGGGAGAAATGAACATAAAAGCGGCAGAAACAATAGAAAACGAAGGGTTTTTGGAATAGAGTGTATTTTATTAGGTATTTTGAAATTCTGTTGAAAAGTTTGGAGCATGAGGGGATACAAAGCATATGGAAAGTATATTTCAACCATGTGTTTTAGAAACTGTAGCTTTAGGACTGGAGAGATGGCTCAGTGGTTAAGATCACTGGCTGCTCTTGCAGAAGACCTAAGTTCTAGTTCCAAGACCCATACGGCAGCTAACAACTTTCCATAACTCCAGTCTAGAGGAGCCAATGCCCTCTTCTGTATTCCTCAGGCATTGCATGACACGGGTGCACTTACAGACTTGCAGGTAAAACATGCATACACACAAAATAAAAAAAAATCAATCTTTAAGAAATTGTATATTTAGGACTACAGAGATGACTCAGTGGTTAAGCACACTGGTTGCTCTTGCAGAGGAACAGGGTTTAATTCCCAGTACCCACATGGCAGCTTAACAGTTATCTGTAACTCCAATTCTATACCATTTTGACCTCCATGGGCATTGTAGAATATGGCTGTACATACATATATTCAGACAAAATGCTTTACATGCAAAACCAATAAATAAATAAAATTTAAAAGAAACTATATTTAAATCCTTCTAATGGAGTTTAGATATATAAACACTGAAATTGATTTAATTATTTGTGACTTTTTCTTGAAATTATGCTGTTCTGAGACTTCTTTCTTAAGAGTCACATAAAAAACTGACTACATTGACACTGCTAAACAATTGGGATTTTGCTCCGCAAGTCTCAGTCTCTTCTGCTCATTGAAATTATCTGAGCATGTTCAGCCTGCAGATATATGGGTTCCACGCCAAAGAAATTTGCTAAACTTTTCTTGGCATGGCTAGAACTCAGTGTTCTTAACATTCTCCATACTTGTAATATATATGTAGTCTAGACTGACATCAAGCAGGTCTGAAGAGAATGGTAAGCTGGTAGCAGGGAACTATCAATTTCAGCTTCCACTTGATTGGGTGATTTGCTAGCCCAACATGAGAAGCAATGGTCCAACAGCTGCAGTGAAGTCACTACATCTTTGTGACTGCACATGAAACAGAAACCTACAGTGCACATCCTTCACATTGCCTCTCCTCTGGCTCTGGGCCATTCTGCCTATTCCCACACTAACCTCACTTTCCCACCATCAGGGTCATGCTGAGTAACACAAATAAAGAGGATGTAGTGATGATAGACAGCTTGTCATTTGGTAAAGAGTAGATTTGCTAAATAAAGCTGTGTTTTTATGTAACTGTGTAGATAAACACTTTATAGACAATATTTCAAGGCAGTGGCTAATGCATAAAACAAGACTGAAACACGCATCATAATTATATAGCATTCATTGTATCTTTTTAATAGGGACTGAAAATACTCAATAGCATTTTATATGATCTTTTTGACTATGTTTTAAAGAGAGGTGATGAAACAGATGGATGTCCCACTGACAACTGCCCAGGAGGCTGACTTCTGAGAGGCATGTGGGAAACTGAACGCAGTTTCAAAGCCATGAGGGGAGGCAGTAGCACAAATCCTATTAACAAATAATGGGGTCTGTACATCTCCAGCCCATCCAAAGAAGAACTCTCCTGGATGCCTTTCCTTACTATTTGTTTTCATTTAAAAGACTATTAAAACCTCTTTTATGCTTGGAATAGAGCACATCTTCTCATTGTGCCCATTATCAGTCACAATAAATAGATTTGTGCTCAGAGATTCAGTCACTTTAATTGCCACTGTGCACTTTTCTCAAGTAGTAAAAAGAAAATATCAACTTTTATGTGTCCCCTTTGATGTGGCCCATCCACAGTGCCATCTCTTTATTCCCCATAATACCCACTCTCTAGAAAAGGAAAAAAAATGATCTGATGGTACATTTCGCCTTTAAAGAAAATCAATAGTTAAACTTAAAAACTGACATCACTTGAAGTGAGGCATAGAAGATTCTTCAACATATTAAACAAGTAGACAGAGGCAGTGGCTTGTGACTTTCAGTTATAAATGACCTAAAAAAGAGACATAACAAAAATGGCCCAAATACGAGTTGGATGACTTTATCAGACACCTGTTAACTCACGATGTGACTGTCTAAAGACTAGTAAGAAGCATGGGTACTTGGGATGGTTCCAGAGTGACCTCAGGTAATTCATCTAACCTATCTGCATGCCATTTTGGGATACATAGAATGAAAACAGTAGTATGTATTGTATATTAATGTTGGATTAATAAATACCCTTACATGTATAATACTCAAACTAACACATAACACAGGAACTCAGAACGTGCCAGAGACATCCTCCTGCTGGACACTAATTTCCTCTGCATGTAATACAATCAGTGAAAAGTGCTGTGGAGTCCTCTATACATCCACAGGGAATTATTTTCAATTATTTTTTAGTGAATTGCCAACTTCTTTGAAAATGGGCTTATACCCATCTACTCTTTACTCTTTACACATTACATACAACACATTACACTGTACATACAAGATAAAAGCCTCCCACACAGACCAACGATTCTGTCATCCACACTCCAGAGTAACTGCATTTATTTTAGAAAATACCCTGGCTCTTATCCCTAGAAAAGATAATAAGGAGAGGCTCAATAACTCTGATTTCCAATCATAACGAAGCATTCAACTTTCTAATGGCTTCCCTGGGACACAGTATTGGAAATGTGATTTGTTGTCCTGTATGACATAATTAGGAAGTTTGAAATTGCAAGAGTGACAGAAATCTCACTTGCATTTCCAGGCTTAAGAGATTAGTCATTATGCTGGAAACGTGCAGCTTGCAGCTGATCAATGTCTTTCTGACACTGCAGGCAATTTTTGTCATGGTTAATACTGTAGTTGAAGGCTTCATTTTTGTGCAGCCACTTCCATTTACCAGGAGTTCACAATAATAAAGTTAAAAGCAATGAGGTTATTTGGTCCATATAAAACAGGCATGATTAATTAACATCTCTTTTTAGGTACTGTTAAGAAAAAATTAAAGGCTGAACCAACAAAGAGAATTGTAATAAGAGATGCAAATTATAATAATTTTGCTGCCATTTTAGGGGAAAGACATTTGATTTCATTTTTTTTTCTTGCCAGACCAGATCATTTAGTGATGTGCTATGGGTGGGACTTAGCATTCAGACTTCCATCCCGTAATTAGTTCCCATGCTTTTTTAAGTCTCATTCACCCAGGCCTCATGGACCATTGCAGAGAAGGGAGTGAAAAGATTGTAAGAGCCAGTGAGGAGCGGAGTAACCATATGGAAATAGAATCCCACAAACTCCTGGGACCCTGCTCATATGAACCCACAGCGATGCTCAAGACCCATGCAAACTCAAGCAGACAAAATCTCAGCATGGAACTTGGGAAATGGGTAGCAGAACCCAACCTTTTCTTAAGAAATATTGACAATTGATTACAATTGGAAGGGAATGAGCTAATCTTCCAAAAGTGAGTGACTCTGGGTAGGTTGACTAGACCTCTGTGGATGAACTTTCATCTGGTTCATTTGGGGACACAAACTTGACACAATAGACCTTAACACAGAGGAAAGAATGTGTGGATTCCAGTTGGGGATCTATGGGAAGGGGGTGCTGGTGGGGAAAGGATATAAAGATGATTAAGATTGATTGAGTTGTTCTATGTGAAACACACAATGATTCAATACAAATATTAAAATAATAATAATAAAAATACATTTTTTTAAAAGTCTGCTCATTCTCTGTAAAGAGACTCATGTTGAAAAACAGAGAGAGAGAGAGAAGAGGGCTCCACCAGCAAGGGAGTTGGCGCTCTCTACTTCTCTATAACTCCATTTCTAACAATGTCTCTCCTACTTAAAGCTTTGCTGAATTTGACTCATTTGAGGTCAAATTCAAGCCCCTTAATGATATACTTCTTCCTTTCTTGGTGTTTCCAGTTCCTCTCCATCTGAGTCTATGAGAAGATTGTGCTTCAAGTGAGGTTGATACCACATAGGTGTCTTTGGACAATAAAACATGAACAACAGTGACATGCCCCTTCCAGATGGAAGCCAATGTACGATAATAAACTCCTCAAAACATCACTATGGTAATATTTTGGATCTGCAATGTTTTCTAAAGATCCCTGTGTTGAGGGCTTAGACTCCAGCTGGTGGTATTGCTGAGAGGACATGGGAATAGGAGGCTGAACCTAGATGTGAAATGTAGGCCACCGGGAATTCCACTTTGAAGGGAAAATGGGATTCCCGCTCTGCCTCTCTGTCTGCTCTTTTTGCTTCTTGAGCAACATGAGAGGAGTTGCCTCTTACACCACCAGTTCCCACCGCAGGCGTCACCGCCGTGATGTGATAGCCTGCTAACCTCAAGTTCAAGGTAGGGGATCAAGCCAATCCGGGAATGAAAACGCTGAAACCAAGATCCCAGATAAATTTTTCCTCACTCAATTATATTTTTCTCGGATATTTTGTCACAGTAATGACTGACTGTACAGTTACATTTTAAATACTGATTCTATTACATAAGATTATGCTTGAGCAGGCAAAATGAAAAATAGATAATCTAATTTTTATCAACTTATTAAAGTTTGATATGTATTTATGCTTGTGTAGCCCCATATATAGACAGTTTTGTATTGATATTATGGGGTGCTTCTTTTGAAAGGGTGTGCTGTACTGAAGGAAATGACAAGGTCTGATATCAAATTTCTTGTCATGTATAATTATGACTATATTACTCTCTTCTGTTAAAACAGTTTAAATAAGAATAAATGCTTATCAATAATAAATAATACATGCTCATTGGTTTACTTTTCATTCTTGAGGTGAACAGAAAAGGGATATTCTTTGCTTTTATGAAATCCTCAGTCCAGCAAAAGGCAGCAATACATAGTCATAATTACAACAAATACCATTTAGAGGTGGTGTGATATTCTCTAGGGATCTCATCTGGTTGTCCCTTTCCTTTTTAGCCTGATTTCTGAAGCCTTGCCTCAAATCAAGCTCATATTTTATAGTCAAAATGGATATCAACTGAAACTGTTTCCAAGGTGTTCTATTTGAGCAACTCTGGTGTGGTGCTTCAATTGTAGCTATGCACTGGCTTGGCAATCTTTAGTTAAACATTTGAAATGAACATGGGCAATATACCAAATAAGAATGATCTTTTTGTCTTGATGACCAATTTCTTTCTGGCTCTCTAAAATGTACTTTAACAAGTCTGCTATTATATTCAGTTCAGAGATTTGAGTCCTTAATACCTGGCTCATTGTCTTAAACAAAACTTCCCCTATAATTCTTTAGGGAACCACAGCCATCTTCTGAATAGATTACATTTGTAGAATCAATTTCTTTCTATGTACCTAACCAGCTATTTGGAGTGTATGTCAGGTCAGCTTTCATCAAGTCTGCTACTCCATCTATTTCATTAATAAGAACTGACACTCCAAATTTCAGTTGTTATGGACCTAAACAGATACACATTATACAGGCAGAAGAGCAACTGCAGAGATCCCTGTTTCAAAAATGATTGCATTGATTTGGTTTCCCAAGCATGATTCTGAATTTTTTCCACATCCTTGCAAGCATACTAATAGCCAAGAAAGTGTATTCACCCACAAATTTAAATTCTAATGAAACATCAGCGGATGCTGTGATCAGTAATGTGTGATCAGCACTTGACCTTTTGCCTTCCCTGTGGAATTCCATTAATTCTGATATAGATTGTTAACAGATCAGTATGCAAAAATTCACACAACAGCTACACAGAATTGTATCCTTCTGGGGTGTGACTTATTTTGCAGACAGGATATTAGTGGTAGTAGGTTCAGTTTGCAAATAACAAAAATCAAAGTGCAATAAAGTAAACAGAAAAATAAGCACAGAAGTTGAAAGGAAGATTCCACGGAAGAAGTCCTAACAGTCAATTAAAGCAGAAGGGAACCACATAGGGGAGGAAGGGCTTGGGGTGGGAGGTCTCAAAAGAGAGCAACGAGAGGAAAAGTAAGACACATATCGTTTCTCTCAATTTGGAATCTAAAGTTAACAATCTATCTACACACACATATTTGTACACATAAATACATGAAAGCAGAAAGAGAGCGAGGACAAGACTAAGCGATGGGGAGAATATGAAAACTGTTGAATAACATATAGGGATCTATATGAAAATGTCATAGTGAAACACATTATTTTTATTCTAACAAATGGGTTAGACATGAAGTTTTAAAGTAGACCCTGTGGTGCATGCTTGTAATCCAAGCTACTTGGGATACTGAGGCTGGAGGATTGCATCTGTAAGCCTGGCCTACTGAGTGAGTTTAAGCTCAACGTGAGCAACTTAGTGAGATACTGCCTCAAAATAAAAGGGAAAAATAAAGGGTGGGCATATGCCCAGACTAAACTGCTTGCTTAGCACGTGTAAAGATCTAGGTTCTACCCTCAGATGAAAACAAGGAAACTGTGCTGTCTGGACACAGCAGTGTAGTTGCACATACGAACCCACAGCACTTATGACATGCACAAGACTTGTGCAAACCCAAGCCAAACAGGGCTCCAAAGTGCATGGGGAGATGGGCAGGCAGCCCCAGCTCTGGCTGAGTATCTACTGGCAACTGACGGATACTGGGAGAGGGAGAGTTCGTTCTCCTTACAGGCGTGATGTCTCTTCCTTACGCAAGAGCACGTGGGAGGCATGGATTGAAATTGATATAGCTTTAAAAACCAAAATTAAATAAGTAGATATATACATAAATAAAAGATAGCTATTAATAGAAGCCATGAAATTGGGGGTGGGGTTAGAAGAGGGGAAAGGAGGTCTGAATGTGACCAAAATACATTGTATGAAATTGTAGGTTCAATACAAATATAAATAGAAAAAATAGAAATAGAAAAGACCCAAATGGCGAGGGTTACTAATAATTCAATATTCATTGTCACACTCATTTGTTCACAAGTGTGGACTGTATGCAGCATGGAGAGGAGAAAATTCATACACTGTCTAATAAGGACAATGGTACAAGATGGGGCCCAAGGTTCTGACACTCACAGTATGGAGGAGAAGGACATGGAAGGAGTTCACCCAGAGAAAAGAGGAAAGAGGACCTGCCTGAAATAGGTTTCTCAGGATGGCTTGAGCAGGTACTATGAAGTGTGGCAAAGGTGGCAGCCAGTGACTTGCATATTGCACTGCCAACTACAGGTGTGCTAAGTTAGTAAGAACCAGAGGAACTTTAAGCAAAGAAGATCTGGGATCAAATGAACACTTTAGAAAAATACCTCTGTACAACAGAGGCCATGAATTCGCTTTTCATGTTTTATGTTGATAGTGCGTACATTCTTTGATGTCTGTACTATGTGAACCAACCGACTTGAAAGTCAGGCTACAAGAGTGACCGAGGTCACTTTTTGGACTACCCTGGTGAGATTTTCTTAGTCTTCAGGCCTTGCTGCTCAGACTGTGAACCCAAGACTTGCAGCATGTATCACCTGAAATAAACTTGTGGATATGCAGAGTTTGAGGGTGTACTTAGATGATGAAATGTGAATTTACTTCTGAATGAATCTATACACTCTGTTTAGCACACACTGGCTGGTAAAAATTCTTACAGTGTTATAAATATGTCCATAGGAGCATGCAGGGTGCAAAGGACACATTTACTAAGGACATTGAAGTCTAACTGAAGGGTCAGAGAAAATGACACAGTTCACAGGTGTGGAACATCTGTGAAACTGAAGGACTGAGCTTTCAATATACATATGAGCAAGACTCTTCTAACTAGAGAACAAGTCTTTTCCTCCTTAGAAAATTACTATACTCAAATGTCACCACTTTAAAATATTTTCTGGATTTCCCATTAATGCCTCATTCCTTCCTTTTATTATAAATTCATATTACTTAATTGCTATGTGAGTCTGTAAGGTTTTTCTTCAGTTTGTGCAAGCTTTGGGAAGTTACTTTTAGAAGGTCATCTCCAAATTGTGTTTAGAAAGCATTTTTATGCCCCTCCAAACATACAAATTAATTAGTGCTTTCTAGAAAGTCAATTCTCAAGCTATTCTCCATTCTCACTTAACTTAATTCCTGCCCACTGTAATGTGTAGAATCCATTATAGATCACCTCTGGCCATAATCAATTTTGTATCTGATTTTCTTGAGTTTCTTTGAAATCTCTCCTAAAGAATGTCACGAAAATGGCTTTTTGCCTTGTGCTCCAATAAAAGTCACTACTAGTAACAGAGATAATGATCACTGTTATTATCCTACCCTTATAAAACATTTTGCTATGCCAGGCCGTAGGCTTAGATCCTAGCATCCTTGGCCATCTTATGATCAAATGAAGTTACTCAAGTACTACGCCAACTCAGTGTCATTGCAAATCCAGTGCTCAGAGAGAGGCGAAATGCATTGTGTAATCTTGAGAACTGGCAAGGCCAGAAAACCTATGTAGATTTGTCAAAATTTCCAGCTTGAGCTGTGGCCTCATCATACAGAGAGGAACATGGCAAAAAACATGAGCAACAGTACAGATATTAACATAAAGATGGGCAGAAATAAATCCAGAGAGAAAAGCCTTTTTACACCTTGGCAGATAGCTGTATTTCAATTACTAAGTCTTGCAGGTTCTGCTCGGTTTTGAATTCCTGAACAATAAGAATGTGTTTTGCGGCATACAAGTCCTTCTAGTTTAAGCCAATGACCCCAACCAGGGAGAAGGTTCCCAACATTTCAGTTTTGGTTTCTTAGTCTTTCAGCAAGCCCACAATGACTTGTTCTACTACAGTATTATTCTGTCTCTGTTCTCCCAAATTGTCTTCATTTCCAAGGTGAACAGAATCACCTAAATTGCTATATTCATCAGAACTTCTAACTGTGAGGCATGTTGTGTGCCTTTCTCAGATTCTAAACCACACGTAATAGATCTTCTGTTGATGGGAACTGGCAAATGTGATGTGAACAAACCAAGCATAATTTTATATTTCTAATAGTTTTCAAATTCCATATTTTACTTAAGCACTAAAGTTTGATAAAGTGGTGTCACTATCAGAAAATGACATGACTCATAAAGAGAAAGCATCAGGGGAGCATTGCTTCCGAAGGAGCAGACCCTTACCTGTCCTGTACAGAAAAGAAGTTTCACATCATGATTACTGAATCAAGTTTAAACCATTCATACTGCGAGCCAGTGGGATCAGTGAGAAAAGAAGCGTGGCTGAATCCCAGTAATGTGACCCTAATGGTCTGGAGAAACAAAGTAAACAGCTATTTCTAAACTTAATGTGCCTCAATCTTTCATACTTTCAAAATAATGATGTTACACTATTTGGCAAGTTTTCCTCAGATACTGAAACAATGCATGCTTTCTTTTTTAATATTATTTTTATTTTATGTATATGGGTGTATTGCCTACATGTATGTAAGTGAACCTGTGTTTGCAATGCCCATGGAAGTCAGAGAGAGTGTCAGATTTCCCTGGAACTGGAGTTAAGGATGCTTTTTAGCCACCATGTGGGTGCTGGAAATCCAACCCAGGTCCTCTAGAAGAGCAGCCAATGCTCTTATCTGTTGAACTCTTTAACCATACAGTGTGTGCTTTCTGATATGTTCTATTGTTTCTAAAAGTGTTAATATGAGAATGAAAAGCAAGGAGAATCAATGCGCTTTGTTTTCTCATAACCTCCTCCAGTTCCACACAGAAGTATCTTCTAAGCTTCCAAGTGTCTTAGAACACATCCATGATCTCTTGAATCTGGAAGGAAAACAATAAATAGGAAATAATTGTAAAATGATGGTGCTGCAGAGATGACTCAGGAGTTAAAGATCACTGGTTGCTCTTGCAGAGGACCTCGGTTCAGTTCCCAGAACCCACACATCAGCTAACAGCCATCCTTAAGTGCAGTTACTGGATACCCAATGCCCTCTTCTGGCCCACCTAAAGTGTGCACTTACATACTTGCAGGCATAACATGTATACACATAAAATCAAAATAAATAAAAAATTTTAAATAGTTATAATATGAAAGGTAATATTAATTTGTAACTACTTTGAAAAACACTATTTTTCTCTAGAAGTTCTTTCATTGAAACTCTTGTTTGGAAATATTAAAAGCTCCTTTCACTAAGATGGTAATTTTACGAATTTCACAAGTCTTCTGGAGTTTTATAGAGTGCACCTCAGAGAATCAGCCTCCACAGGGCTGACTAGATGGACAGCGTGGCTGAGTTTAGCACCTGCCAAGTACTGCAATACTTTCCATCTTTCATTCCCTGCCATGGTCTTGCATGAAATTATCTTTGACTCTGCAATCCTACTGACTTTGAATTTTCTTTGATGCATTATAGGTGTTTTTGGTCTTTTTAAAGAAACCGTAGTTTTAATGTTATAATCATTATATACTGTTGTTCACTAGAAGCAACAAAAAACTTCAAAACAAAACAAAAAGACCCTTTTATTGGTGACATTGGAGTTCACCAAAACTGTTTGAATAACTTCAACATAGGGTGCTTCTGCTTAGCTATTCCCAAATATGTAGCATTTGTCTACCCAATATTTATCTTTTCAGTCAAAAGTACCTCAAGTACTCGCTTTCCAAATTCCTCCTGACGACACTCCTTTTTTCTGTGTTTGTTATCTTGATTTGGTCTCAGAACTCTCTCTCAACAAGAACTGTGAGATACCACAGTGGCTTACCTATGTTATATTTAACTTCCCATGAATAATCTGGTCCCATAGTAATTACACTAAAGGCATGCTGAAATTTAAAACATCATTTTGTTAGAATGTTAGCCTCTAACTCTATTTCCCAAATCTCAATTGCTTGCCACAGATTCATTCCTCCTAACAATGAAACCAAGTCTCCCATTGCCATATGCTCAGAAAAACACCCTCCAGTTATTGCGTTTCTTTCCTGGCCCATGTCGCTCACTTTGTGGTTGATAACATGGCAAATCAAATAGCAATCAGAATAATGAGCTGCCACCAGTCGGAGTCATAGTTGGTGCTACATATTGTCAAAGATTGTTCACACTAATCAACTAATAATGACATTGCTGCTTCTATCTCACTAAACAAAATTTTTTCCGTTGTGTAACACAATTACTACTAATAACCTCAGAAACCTTTGCGTGCTTAAGGAGACTTTTCCAGAGCTCACCCGGAGACCTATCAGTGAAAGAACTGCGAAAGACAGAGCCTACCAGATGGAGATTACTCTTTTGTAATTAACTAGACATTGCTCCTTTGGGTCCACAACGTTTTCGAACATCACGAGGCATTTCCTTTAGCATAATGATGTGTCTATATTAATACATGAGACAGGAGTGGATAGCAGATAGTGTTAAATATTAAACATTTCATGCATGAATTATATTATTAATAGCCTTTCTTTAGTTTTTTTAATTAAAAGGCATGCTAAAGTGAGACCCAACAAACAAATTTAAAGGCATTAGTATTAAAATGAAGCCAATGAATTCAGACTCATGACAAAATGCATATTTGCTCATTTCTCAAGGGAGTCCTACCTTGAAGATTATTAATATAGTAGTTAAAGATTTACTTTGAAATGGGGAAACTGAAAATTCCTTGAGCAAAATGAGACAGGGAATCACACTTTCCAAGTGCTGGGGTTCATCACCTTAAAGGGTCTTCTGTTTCCTGGAGTGGACTAATCTGCCTAGAGGTGTGGAGCAAGATGACAAATGAGCCTTGGTGTCCCGGTGACAGAGACATTGTACATCCTGTGTTAGGAGCATTTAAGAGGAGGGGGCTCTTCCAGAGATGGGGAGGGGAGAGTTTCATTAGGTTAAAGGAGCCATCCCTCCATTTGTCACTGTTCAGATTTGTGGTGAAAAGCGTGAAAACACAGTTAGGTTCAGGCTGAATGAATTCTGACAGGCTGACAGACAACTGTATTCTGTGAGTTTTGAAACACAGATTTGGAAGTGACATAAGGTGGTGCCATTATTTCAGGCCTTCTAAGGCATTTTGTCTGTGTGACAGCTGGTTTACTCAAGGTCATTTTACTAATGGCCCAAGATGAGGGTCTGAGTAATTCAGGAAGCTTTGCACTGCTAATTCTCTCTTTAGTAATGGTAGAATTTATTTGCAGCAGACGGCAATCATTTGATATACCTTGCAAGAATGGACCTCAGCTGTGAAACAAACTACTCAAAGGAATAAAATTTTAGTTACTTTACCTCAATGAAAATTATATTAAATATGGTAAAATGATGTGTAAAAGAGATCTGATTTTCACCAGAGGTTTGATTAGGGATCTACTATCCACAGATGTGTGTGCCATAATTATCACTTGTATTTATTCGATCCTTTGTTTATTTTAACTAGCATACAGAGTGTCAGGTTTCAGTGTGGTGTATTCAAACATACTTTGGTTTGTCGTTGTCCCTTCCCACCCTGTCCTGCTCTCCCTCTGACCCTCCACCTCCAGTAGCCTCGTTTCTGCTTTCATGACACAAGTATTCTATGGCCCTCCACGGCTTCCTCAACACCTCGTTCTCTTCTCTTTGAACTAGAAAGTCTCATAGCCTATATTCACACTCACACTCAACTATACACTTATATATACAAATATTGAAGCCAAGAGCCTCAACTGAGAGACAACCCGTGGTCTCGTGTTTCTGAGCCTGAGAGTCCCACTGATTTCACACCCTCCAGAACAGCTCATTTCATGCTTGTTTCATACTTTCATTGTTTTTACTGTTGAATAGAATTCTCTTGTTATTGGCTGCCATGAGCACCAGGTGTTGGCTGGCATGGCCGGATCCCTTGGGGGAGGGGGTAAGGAGGCATAGAGTCAATGTCACAGACCCTGGGAGACGGAACCGCGATCCCATTTTAATTAGAAAGGAGTGGGATTTATAATTTTGGCAGGCATAGGGGAGGTATTTATCTAGCCATTTGATGAGCTTCATTCTGGTAGGTCCTGACACCTGATGATCTGAAGTTCATGTCGCCCATTGGTCCTGGATGGCTGCTAGCCTGAGAACTGCCCCTGGTTCGATCCCAGGAAGTGTTCACTGTGTACGCATGCTCAATATCGGTTCTAGCTTGTTCTAGGCAAGCAGGCCAGGAGCCTGCCTGACCTTGCCAGAATCATCCTTCATCTTGTCATATAATCTATATGTTCATCATCTCTCAATCTCTTGATGGACATCTAGGCTGATTTCATTTCCTTACTATTGAGGAACTAATTTTGAGGCAGCAAAAAACCGGTATATGTAAATATCTCTGTAGTAGGATTTAAGTAAGATTTCAATTCTTTGAGTATATACACAGGAATGGTATAGCTAGATAAAAATATGTAGTTCAATTTTTTAATGTTTTGAGATCCCTCCCTACCAATCACCATGACGGTAGTATAAGTTGACACTTCTTCCAGCTATGAATTACTTCTTTCCCACATCCTCTCCAGCATTTGTTGTCTGCTTCCTCTGTGATGGTCATTCTGACTGGCTGAGATGGGCTCTTGAAGTAGTTGTAATTTGCATTTCGCTGATAATCAAGGATGTTGAACATTTTCCAAAATATTAATCTATCATTTTTCTTTCTTATTTTGAGCATTGTTCATTTCGTGAACAAACTTTCTGAAAAGAACTGTATCTTACACTGAACCTTATACAAAGCTGATCAACTGATAAGAACCTTGGGGGATGTGGAGAGTTTGGAATGGTACAAATCTAGGCAAAGTTACCTTGGGCCAACACTAGCTCTCTGAGTAGCCATTTATTCCTCTTTGTTGGCAACATGATAACTTTGTGACTATTAGGTAGGTCATTTAAGTGTCCTAACTGAGTTGTGTATCTTTTATCTTCCAAAGAGACAGGAATGCCACCAGACAGCATCTGAGGCCTGTGGTTGGGATACTTTGTGTCTCCTACCTGATATTTCTGCCAGTGTACTTACAAAGAGTCTTGGTTTATTATTTCTTTCTTCTGTTACTATAAAACTTCACAAAACTGTTGCCTCACTGGAGCACAGAATTTAGTGTAGCCTAAATCTGTGTTCCTAGACCATGGTTACTCTGATTTGGTTCCAGAATAAAACATCTCTTAGCCTTTTGAAGTGAGGGTTATGTGCGTGCATGGCCAGTTACAAAAGCTTGTTTATTGATTGGTAATTTGTGGGGGTGTCTAATTTTTGCAGCTTATACAGTGTAGACATTGGCCCTCTCACTGAAATATAGCAGGTAACTATCTGTCCCATTATAGAGGCTATCTTTTGATTCTGTTGATAGTTTCCTTTGGTATGCAGAAATTTTTTTAAATTTCACGTAGTATCATTTCTTAATTGTTGTGGTTATTTACTGCGCCCCTGGAATCCTGATCAAAATGGTGACTGTACATTGAAATATACTTTCTCAGATTTTCTTTAGCAATTTCAGCATTTTAAGTTTAAACTGAAGTCTTTGGTTTTTCTTCTGAAGAGAGATGTAAATCCAATTACTTTCTTCTATAGGTGGATATCCAGTTTTACCAACATCATTTGGTAAACAGGATTTTCTATCTCTAATATGTGAGTTTAATACCTTCATCAAATATTAGGTGGCTAGATTTGTGTGTTTTTTTTTCCTATTTTCTATTCTATTTTACTAGTCTACATATTTGTGTGGAGAATACTGGATTTGTCAGAGGAACTCTATAATATAATTTGAGGCCCAGGGTTTTTATATTTCCAGCAGTATTTCTATGCTTAGAATGGCTTTGTCTATTTGTGTAGTTTTTCATTTGTATATAGAGTTTTTTTTTTAATTCTCTGAAGACTTTCATTACAGTTTATTGTGTGTTGCATTGAATTTGTCCATATTTTTGACAATGTAGTCCATTTTCACAATACTGATTCCACCAAACCAGATGTATAGAAGGCCTTTTCACTGTCTATTGTCTTCTAAATTTCTATTTTCAGTCTCTTAAAGTTTTCATTGCAGCATTCTATGATGTACGTGTTTAGGTGTACTACTAATTACTTTATTATTTTTGAGCTATAATGAATGAATATTTTCCTAGTTTCTTTCTCTACATGTTAATTATTTGTGTTTATGAAAGGTACTGATATTTAGCATGTTGATTTTGTATCCTGCAACTTTACTGAAAGCATTTATTAGACCTAAGAGGGTTTTTATTTTTTGTTAGCATCTATAGCATCTTTTAAGTACAGAATCATGTCGTCTGACCATAGCAATGCATTAATATTTCCTATTATATTTTAATCCATCTCATAGTTTTCTCTACATTATGGATCTACCTATGACTTTATGAATACAGAGAGTAAGATCTCTTGTCTCATTCCAGATTTTGGAGAATGTTCTATTTTGCCCAGTTTAATATAATGTTGGCTAGTGGATTGTCACAGATCACTTTCTCTGCTCGGCGGTAAGTTCCTTCTGTTCTTAATTTGTCCAGGCTCCGATTAAGAAGGCATGTTTTATCATCTGGATTTCACTGGAATGTGTTCTAACAACTCCCTTTGATCTCTAATTGTATCATTTTACGTTTTATTTCTCTTTTTCTAAATTTGGCTAGGACTTTGTTGATCTTGTTAACCTTTTCAAAGATTCATCTTTCATTGAGTCTGTGTATTGTTCTTTTGGATGGCATTTCATTACTTTCTTCTCTGCTTATTATTATTTTTTCCATTCTACTGTGATTGGTATTGGTCTACTCATTTTCTAGAACTTTGAGGTACATCATTAGGTTATTTGAATGCCTTCTGTTGTTTTATTTTTATTGTGAGCACTTAAAGTTGTACATTGTCATCTTAGGACTGCCTTGACTGCACCCAGAGACTTACTGGTTGTGGTAGCATTTTCATTCTATTCTAGAAAAACTTAAACTTCCTCCCTGATTTTTTTTCAGTGATCTACTTTTCATTCAGAAGTGTATTTTTCAATATTTTATGACTGTATAATTTCCATGGTTTCATTTGCAGTTGATTTCTAATTTATCCCACTGCTACTTGATAAATTACAGTGATTTATTTCACATTTTTCTATTTTTTAAGGCTTGCCTTGTGAATTATAACATGATATTTTGTAGAACATGTCATGTTCTGTTGAGAAGACTATGAATTTTCTATTTGTTGGGTGAAATTCTTTATAGATCTTTTAAAATCCAATTGATATATAATATTGTTTAGCTCAGATTTGCATTGTTGATTTTAATACTAAAAAACTATGAAATATTCCATGAATGTGAAGGTGGAATGCTGAATTCTCCCACAGTGCTTGGGTCAGCACTTCTATGACTTTAAACGCTTTTTAGTGTTAGTTTATGAAACTGGATGGAATGTCTGATATTCAGAGAAAAACATATTTACAATTGTATCTTCTTGTTAAAATTTCCCAGGCTATCCTTACCAGATATAAAAATATCTAAACCTGCTTATTTAAAGCTTCTATGTTTTTGGTAGGTTGATTTTCAGCCATTGATTTTCACTTTTTGGATGACTGTACTTGCTAATTTTGTTTCTTAGAAATAACAAAGAGTTGTTTTCTGTGTTTTAATCCAGTCAGTTTTTCTGTGTGTCTTTACTGGTGAAGTGAGACTCTTTGCATTTAGTCTTCCCAAACTCTATTCATCTGCTCACTCAAATATGGCTGCAAATCTGCCATCTTATCCACATAGCCATGTACTCATTTACAGCAGCCATAGAGATCTTACATCCTCTTTAGAAGGCAGGAAGTAAAGTGGTCTTATCTGGTTTATGTCACAGCTTTCCTGGAGTGTGTCCCTAGGACTAGTAGCCTGAGTATAATTTCAATCTTGTAAGAAAGACTCATTAGAAGGCCACACTTACTTCCTGTGTAAACTTTGAATTTTTACAAATACTTGAGAAATCAGTACATACTAGTATGACATCATTTTCTTGGACTCATGGCTCATAGGTACTCTTTCTTATTCTGCTTGATTTAGTAACAATATGACTTTTTTCTTTGTTAGTTTATGGGTGGTTAGTGTTTATTTATTTTGGTTTTACAGTTTGCTCTTAAGTGAAGCATGACCAGGCATTGAAATGCATGATGCAATAGAAGGCTAGTTTCTGGTCAGATCTATTCATGTCTTTTTGCATTCTTCAATACTGAGTTTTGAACGTACTGTCATCACAAATCACTGAAAAAGAGAGCTAGACTTAGTACTTACGATCTCAACTGTATGCTCACGAGTTACTTTCATGTTATATGTGGGGCTGGTGAAATGGTTCAGTGGTTAAGAGCACTGGCTGCTCTTTTGGGGGACCTGGGTTCAGTTCCCAGCAAAGACATGGCAGCTAACAACTTTCTGTAACTCTGGTTTCAGGAGATGAGACACCCTCTTCTGGCCTCCACAAACACTGAAGGACAGAGGTGCACTTACATAGTCCTACACATAAAATAAAAATTAATAAAAATAAAGAAAAAGATCATATGTATAGGCATGTGGAAGGCATGCATATACAAACAATAAAATGAAATGCCAATACTTATTGCATTCCTGAGTGAGACATCATGAATAACAGAAAGTAGAAGTCATCAAAATTTACGAGTCCAACTTGCTATGTGGTATTGGTTTTCCTGCAAGTACAATATCTCTTCTTTCTCTGTGTTTCCTTTTCCTTGGTATCTTATTCTAAGCAATTTGTGTGTAATTTTGAGAAACATTCTTACACCTGTTATACATAGATCCTAAGAGTTAAATTTAAAGCTATTAAAAGTCAGACTTTCAGATTTCACATATTTTTAAATTGTGGCTTATGTTGTTTATTAATTAAAGTTCATAAAGCCAGTGAAATATTTTTTTCAATAGTTTAGAAAGCCTTATTAATTACCTGGGCAACATTTTTCTCAGTATTCAAATTATTTGACATTAGACACATTTTAAAAAGATTTACTTCTTCTATTTGTGTATGTGTGTGCGTGTGTGTGTGTGTGTGTGTGTGTATGTGTGTGTGTACCCAAGGCCAAAGGAAAGACCTGGATATCTTGAATTTGAAGATAAGGTGTTTGTGAGCCACTTGAAGTAGAGGCTAGGAACTGAACACTAAAAAGATTCTCTAAAAAAAAGAAAAAAACATTCTTATCTTCAGTGCCATCTCTCTGGCCCCTGTTAGATTTATTTTAAGGTAAAATGTACTTTTCTTGAATGGGATATTCTCAATATATCTGTAGTTAAAACATGTTTTGGCATTATTTGTGTAATTTTAAAATAGTTTTTATTTATGTAATTCTTTTAAAAACATTTCACTGTTGGGTGCGAATGAGCTGATCTTAAAGCAAGGGACTCCAGGTAGACTGACTAGACCTCAATGGATGAACCTGTACAGAGGAACATTTGGGAACGCTGACTTACATAGACCTTAACACAGAAGAAAAATGCATGTATGGATTCCAAGTTGGGGGCTTTAGGGGAGTGTGGTGGGGAAGGAGACACAGAGGTTACTAAGCTTGATTGATGTTCTATATGAAATGGACAACGATTAAAAAAGTCACCTCTTTTTATATAAAAGTTTATTTTGTCTTTAAGGCATCAAGTATTATTGAATTATATTATCTCAATAATTCCAAGACTCCTTGTTTATATAATTAAACAATGCTATGCTCCCAGCTTAAACAGATTTAGAAAGGATGAACAAAATTAGACCCATAACAAAGCTAAGCCTTATGCTCAAATGATCCCTATTCAGTTTCTCTCCGTTGTAGGAATATGCAGTGTGGTCCTTCTCCCAGAACCATACCCATTCTCTCAGCCCACCTCACCCCAACCTTATCTTGCAAGACTTCACTGAAATGTGGCCTCAGGACACATTTAAATATTTTTCCTTCTTTATTGCTTAACACTTTTTGTCACATTTGATCTTAGTTGACTTTGTCTAGTTATGTCTAATCTTCTTTTCCTATGGTAATAAATTTCTTAAAAGCACAAGCTTTATAACTTTGTTTTATAACCACATAGTATGATATAATACTCAGGGCTCAGAAATCTGATTTATCTATCAAAAAGAGGATATATAAGCATAAAGCATTCTTATAAATTAGGAAATAAATTCATCTTATGATTATTCAGAAAACAAACACATCCTTCTACTATTCTTTGTTATTGGGTCTTTGCATAAGACATCCATTTAAGCAGCAATAAAGCTGGGCATGGTATGGCATATCTTTAATTCTAGCATTCAGAAGTCAGAAGCAGATGGATCTCTGTGAGTTTGATGCTCACTGTTCTAGGAAGTGAGATCCAGGCCAGATAGGGCTATCTAGTGAGAACCTGTCTCAAAAACAATTGGTTACTGGGGGATGGATAGATTGTTCAATGGTTAAGAACACTGCTTGCTTTTCCAAAGAACCCAGCTTCAGTTCCCAGCACCTACATAATGGCTAACAACTTTCATAACTCTAGTGGATCTGAGGCCCTCCTTTAACCTTGCTGGTCATTGCACACAAGTGGTACACTTACACATTTTCAGGCAAAAAAAATCATACACATAAAAAATAAAATGGATAAGTAAATGGTTACCAATATTTTGAAGTATTGAAAAAAATAACCTGATTATTTATGATAAGGAAAACAATTGGAATCACAGATTTCCTCCATCTATCTCTAAAACTTGAGCACATTTCTTTGTCCTCAAAATGAATAACATATAATGGTGTCAATGCCAATAATTTTATATGGGCTTTTGTTGAATATTAAGTGTACTGGAAAGTTGCTTAATATAATACCCCATAAAGAGTGGCCTACTCAATGAATATTTGTTTCAAGCTCTATGTATGGTATCTGATTCAAGTCCAGGAATAATTTCATCTTGATCATAAGTAAAATGTCTATGTGAACACTAGAAAATATCAGCAGGTACTATGTATACATTTAATTGTTATAGAGCCAGACAGCATTGGGTAATTTAAAAGATGTTTGTTATAAAATTCTAAAAATGCTTGTATCTTCATGACAACATTTGAAATTATAATGGTTGAGTTACTTTTAGAGATGGGGAATTGGGAATGTAACTTGCTCAAGGCTATAAATATAATGGAACTAATCAAGCAAGACTTATGGAATTGAGACATAAAAGTAATTTTACTTCCATTTGCAACTATCCCCTTTACACTATATCAAACATATAGTTCTCTCATGGCCTCAAGGTAGCAGTAAGATTTTTGGTCACTGCTAAAGAATAGACAGTTTAGGTCAATTTTGTTTTAGAAACACTTTAACTTATTAAATAAAATGCCTACTTCCATATAATCATTAAAGCTTTAGACCTGATTCATGATAAACAAGTTTCTGTGTTGTCTGGCTGGAACCAGTAACTCCAGGGAGGGCAATGTGGTTAGCCACATCTCTCTTGCTTACTGGATCTGTCTGCATGTAGCTAAGTTTTGAGTCTCTCAGTGTTAAGAATCAGGGAGAGGGAGCAGAGCTGAAGGGTTTCTGACACGCACGGTTATAAATAGGCATTCTGCAGCCAGGCTTGGGAGAGCTTTAGAGTTCTTTTTTGTTTGGAACTTTCAAGGAGGCTTTGAAGATGACCTCTGCCATCACCCACCTCATTGCTATTGTTTTCTCACGTATAATTCCCTCATCTGTGTAAGTGCATGCTAAGGAGTAGTCACTTACTCTTTAACTCACTTTTAGCTTTATCAACTCTAGGTTTTTCACTGTAGCACCTCAGTGATTCTACTTCACCTAGTCAGTAAATAGTAGTTACTGCTATTATTCTAGTTACTACCAACATGTACTTGACACAGAAGTAGGCTATGATTACATTGCCTAACCATGGAGAAACAGTCCAAAAATGTGTCATTGGGTGATTTTGTCATTATAGAAATAGCATAGTTTACTTATGTAAAACTAGCTGCCACAGATCAACACTCCACGTGGTATGGTAGCATTGAGAGACATGACATACAGGAAACACGAAGCTGTTGTTAGTGAAGCATAGCATATTCTTTTCTCGACAACTGTGTTTTCTGTACAAATGGGGTGTACACCCTAAATACTAATGAAAAAATGCACCAAACAAACGTGGTAGTCAATTTACATGGTCATTTTCTATACTGCTTAAGTACTCTGTCCTATACATAGTGAGTGTGCTATGTTTTATATGACAGGAAGTTCAGTGGAGTTGCTTGAACAAAAATCAACACAATATGTCAGTTGAGCATTGCATGAAGTTGCTACAGTGGCTAAGAAAGCTCTAGGTGACAGATATTTTTCAGCACCATTATCTCATGGGACCACTTCCCAATGTACAATGGACTAAAATGTAATATTGTGGCACAAAACTATACTAGTTTAGAACTACATATGATTGTTTGATACACATAGAAAACCCTCAGTAAGTCTTTCCTTCCTGTAGCTCTTCTAACTAGGATTTAAAGAAGAGCAAGTTTCTATTTCATCAATGCGTGAGTGACTGGGGTGAGGTGAGGAGTGTCTTTAGGAACATGGTGGAGCCTTTATCTGGAAACACTCCTCAACTCCACTCACTGTATAACAGCACGGCACTTTCATAACCATGGTGTGAATGTGGTGTCCCAAGCCACCAAGCTGTTTTAAGCTAAGTCATTGCAAAATGTATACATGGATGACTACTTAATCTGTGTAATAGTCAGGCTATGAAATCTGAGTTGAACTCATGACTAGTCATTCTCTTGATGTTTGCTAGATGATTTAGGTAAAGGAATGATTTGCCTCAGTCACCAAATGGATCAGAAGTATTTCAGACTGCTTTCTTAAAAGTAATATTATCAGTTAACCAGCTAGAGAAGGCAAAATGATTCCTTTCTGCATTTTTCAAATACAATTATACTTTCTTGCTTCCTTCATCATTATACAACTAGAAATATTCTTTTCTTTAAAATCGTAGAAAAAGAATTAAAATAATCCAAATGTCATGATTTTAAAAGCTCAAGTTTAAGCCAGTTTTTGGTATTGCTTCATTTGGTCATCATTCCCTGTGAATTTCCAAGAGATATTTAAATCCTATTACAGGTATCTTATTTGACATCAAATATAAATACATAGCCTAATTTCTGGTAGTACAGTCAAATCTCTGAAATCATTCCTTCCAATTTTAAGATTTCAATTAATTCCTCAAGTGTTTATCAGTAATAATTGAAACTCTGTAATAGATACAAAAGAAACAGGACTGATAGAAAAGTGATGCTCTTAAAGGCTACAATCTTTAAGGACAACCTAGAGTTCCCAATGGAGCATCTCTGCCTCGGTCTACCCTTGCGGTTTATCTTTTTCTATTTTCAGAAGTGTTAAGGCACTCTCTAGTTTAAAACTTTGCATAAAAGTTATTAAGACATTAGCTCACAGCAAGTTTCCGTTCATGTTAATGATTAGAATTGCAAATGAATTATGCGTTTCCTAACAGTAGAATCTGTTCTAGAAGAGAAAAGAATATGAATAAACTCACTACCTAACAATCCTAGGCTACGCAAATTTTAAACTTAAAATTACAAGAAAGCTGCTGTAATTCGCAAAGTGGCTGATTGTTTGGGATAGACAACTGAGGGAAAGATATCAGTCATTTCCATTGTTAAAATGTCATTCTTGTTAAGTCAAATTTTAATAATGTCAAATAAAGCATCTGTGGGTTTGAAAAAGCTGTAGCAAATATCCAGAAAGTCTGAGTAGAGCATTTATCCATGAGGAAAAAAAATGAAGTATGTAGGCATTCTAGTCTAGATCATGAAGATTTGCTCGTTATAGTTTTTACATTATTAGAATCTCTTCTACAACATAAAAAGATTTAGCTTGAGAGTTGGAAGACCTAGAGATTCAGTTTTGAATCTCTTCATGTGCCTACTTCTCTATGTTCCTATATAGAAGCTCTGGGCACCTAGGGACTCCAGCAGAGTGAAAGAGCAACCCTTCTGAAACACACCAAGAGCACACTGCTTGGGGATAAGAGGAATGAACAAAGACACTGTAGTCAGGTAGAAGAGTGGAGGACTTCCAAATCTGAGAGGATGTCCAGGGTTTTGTAAAGTAAATTTGGGTTGGCTGTAAATACATACACCAAAGTTTAGAGCAACCACTGGGAGAAGCTTAAAAAGGTTCACTTGGCAAGCCAAGAAAGGAAAGAAAGAAAACACGTTCCCACATAACAGAGTAACAAACAAAAGATTAACAAATTTTTTTTAAATAAAAAGTTTAACATGTTAGAAAGAGTTAAATATGATAGATATTAATTCAATCGTATTATAAAGCTTCAAATGTATCCCATCTTATATCCTATGAGAGTATCAATCTTAGTGAATATTTCATAAGCTCTTGGGAAGAATTCAACCTACCATTGTTGGAAGGAGCAGATGTTAATGTCCACTAGACTTATTTGGCAACAATTCTATTCAATTCAATGATGGCCTTACAAATTTGTCTCTGAATGCAAATATATTTCAAAGGCACAATGCATCAAAACTCATATACAGGGTAATAGACCTGAATATTTACCTATCAATTAAAAATGTTGAGTCATAATTAATTAGTATTTCAGAATGTAAAACAGCAGGGCAACATAGTGAATTCTATGGAATATGTAAGGAAGTAATGTAAAGTGAATCAATTCTCTCTTATCTCTTTTAGAAAAAAACATAGAACTCTTTTTAATCAATTTATGAGGTCAGTGTTTATCCAATACCAAACCAGGGACAAAAATCACAAGAAAACAAAGCTATACACCACTATCTACCATCCACATCAGTGCAATACTGCCTAACACGCTGTATGTTACCATTGCTGTGAGTTCCTGTGAGTAACTACCCAGCTCTCAGGAAAACTCTGTGTCTTTGTGGTCATTACCATCTCTGGCTCTTACAATCTTTCTGCCCCTCTTCTGCAATGATCTCTGAGCCTTGGGAGGCAGAAGTTTGACGTGGATATCTTATTAAGGGATAAGCATTCTGCAGTGTCTTATTCTCTGCGTGTTGGTCAGTGGTGGATTTCTGTTTTAATCACCATCTGTGTAGGCTCAAGGCAGATGAAATATCAACATAGAAGAGGGGAAGTGGGAAAAAACCCAAACCTAGCTAAGGAACTCCTCAGAACTGATAGCTGAGGGGAGGAGAAGAGTCAGTCTTTTTAAGTGTGTGACTCTAGGTTAACAAGTCTCCAGTGGATGGACCCACACTGAAGGGCATTTGGGGATGCTAGATAGGCCTTAAATATATATATAGTAGATTACATAAAATTGAGTAGGAGTCATAAAGAGAGTACAGACAGGGGAGGAGTCTAAATGTGATCAAGATATATTGCATGAAGTTAGCAAAAATTCAAACTGCTTCAATACAAATTCAGTTTAAAAAAACTGCCTAACAAAATAATGAAAATGAAAGTAATCAAAAAGAGAAAATTAATTATTCATCATGATAAAATTTGATTTATTCCAAGGCTATAAGGCATTTTTAGTACTTTAAAATCAATTAACAGAATTCACCACACAAACAATAAACATGAACTAGTCCATCAACTCATCAATAGATGCACAAACCTTGATTGAAACCAACATTAACCCACAATAAAAAATGCTTAGAAGTGACCAGGATTGGTTGCATGTGCCTTTAATCTCAGCACTTGGAAGGCGGACGCAGGTGGATCTCTGAGAGATCAAGGCCAGCCTGGTCTAGAGAGGGAATTCCAGGTCAGCTGGGACTGCAGGGAGACCTAGACACAATAAAGACCAAAAAGAAATGTTTAGAAAAGTATTATATAAGGGAGCAATTCTGACTTTAATGAAGAGAACTTTAATGGAGAGAAGTTAATTTCTTCCTGAAATACAGAACACTAAGTGGATGTCCCCTCTTGATGCTTAGTGTATGTTGTATTGGAAGTTTGATCTAGATAGAAGGGTAAGAAGAGAATGGGAGGAGGAAATCAGTCAGTGCTTGCAGATGGCATATTCATATTAAAGAAAAAAACAAAAACTAACGCTGGCAGCTATCCCTTCCTCCCAGAAATGGCAAGCACAATAGTATTAATGTACTAATAACGTATCTCCTGTGTCTGCAATGTACACGGGGAATTTGAAATTAGCATGGGGCATTTATATAAAAAAAAACAATAAAAAACAAAGTATGAGGAATGAATTTACCTAAATCTATGGGAAATCTGTATAGAAAACTATATACATGTGATAAAAGATGTCAGATGATGTCTGAACAATTGAATGGACCTTCCATGCTCCAGACAGAAGAATCAGTATAGTAAAGATGGCAGTTATTCCCAACCCGATCTACAGAGTCAATGTGTCATCAATCAAGAAAACAACAAATCACTTTGTAGAGACTGATAAACGTATTCTAAATTCATATGCAACAGCAAACAACCCAGCAAGGCCTAGAGTATATTGAACAGAAGAACAGTGCGAAGACTGACACTGGCTGACTTTGAGACTTATAAAGCTACAGTAATTAAGACAGCATTGTGTTGGCAAAAGAATAGACAAAAGATCAATGGAACAAAATAGAGTGCTTGGAAATACATCTATACAAACAAAGCCAATTGAGTCTGTGCAAATGGACAGTGTCAGTTTGCTGAAGAAATATAGTATCTCCAATAAATGGTGTTGCAACAATTGGGCATATGCCAAAATATAAAGAAAGAAAATAAACAGATGTGTACACAGAACTTATCCATTTAAAATTATTAGGAACCCCAATATAAAGTACAAAGCTATACAAGTTCTCAGAGATAACATGGGATAACACGCAGGTGAACTTGGATTAAGTACAACACCCAAATCATTGTGTATGAAAGTCATCATTGGTTAGTTGGTCTACATGAAAACTAGAAATGTCTTCTCTGTGAAAGATATTTATAAAAAAATGAAAGGAGAAGGCTGGGATGAAAGAACTGGAGGAAAATTATTGTTTTAAAAAGGAAGACGAAATAGAATATGGGACTGTAGAACTCTACAGTTTAGTGGCTAAGAGTACTTGCTGGTAGTTTCATTGTTTACAAGTTCAGATTCAGTTCTCAGCAACCACACCAGGCAGCTCACAACTGCTGGAAACTCCTGTTCTAACCTCTTGCAGACCTCCCATGACTATGCACAAATGTGAGCATAGTCACACACACATACACATCAATAATAAAATTAAATGTTTAAAAAGCAAACTCCTAAAATTTAAAAGTTCAAAAAAGAGAGCAATTTAAAAGTGAGTAAAAACAATGAGCAAGAAATCTGTACAGACTCCTCCCAAAAGATACATAGATGGTAGGTACAAGCAAAACGTTTAGTATTTTTTATCAATCAGCAATGGAAATATAAGACAGTGGTGAGTGGGTGCTACAGTCCTGTAGGACGGCTCAAATTCAAGTGTCCAGCAGCATCACATGCTGGCAAGACAATGCTCATTGTCGTCTAAGTTAGGAATGCTTTTTTAAAAGTTATAGAAACACCAAAAATGTCTTCAAAAGTGGAATGGTTTGGTTCTCTTCCTACCTTGGACCAAACACAGCTTAGCAGACAGACTGATTCAGGGCCTCATGGTATCAGAACCAAGACTCTGCTCAACTCTTGTTCCTTTCTTCATGGATGTCTTGTGGTTGCAAATGGCTCACATGTCTAAGATCATGTGATCTCTTTTCCAGTAATGTAAAGGAAAAATTCAAAATAAAAAAAATATATACATTTCATATGGTTTCCTTTCTATCTTAGAAAGCTGTCCTGGGAGTTCCCAGTCAACGCTCCTACCTGCAGCTGGCTCAGTTCAACAGTATGAGTGACATAATCTATATCTGCAAGAATTCTGGGACCTGTATGCTTTCCTCATTGTCTCAAGGCTCTGTAGTGAGAGAGAAGGGGAGGATGGGTGGGTTTTCTGTAATTAGGAGGCTCTACTCTTCCACTCTGGGATCTGAGCTTTGTCCTGAACCCCATTCCATGATTGAAAATTGAGTGCAGACATACCACAGGTTGATAAATTCATTTTGAGAATGTTTAAATGCAAAAGCAAAACAAAACCAAAACACTAATAAAAATAAACCCTAAAGCAAAAAATTAAAAAAAATAGAACTAACCAAACTCCAAACTGATTCCTTGTATTCTCTTTAAGAGTCAGGAACAGTTTCTAGAAGCCTTTACCCAAATAAGACTTAGAATGGGCCTCAAAGAACTTTCAAGATTAGTCATTAACAAGGAGTACTGAAATGCCAGCACTTGTTAGGATGATGAGATTTATAAAATCTACACTTTCTTATCAAGGGAGGATATACAAGATAAGCATCTGAATGCAATTTTCTGCAAGGCTGATTAATCATGTAATAAGTACTTCAATAAAAGCCAAGGCTGGGTGACCAAATAACATTGTCCAATAGATATCTTTTCATTAAGAAACTATTTGCCTTTGTGGGACTCCTCATTTCTCGATTAAAAGCAAATCTGTCACTTCCATATGGTAGTCATAAAAGTTTCTCATTTTCTTCGCATAGTCACTATCTATGAGAAGACAAATACGATGTTCCTTGGGGAGTGAAACATGGTTGAGAATTTGTTTCATCCAACAAAAAGGGAGAATTATATGTCTCTGTGTATAAATTATTGAACACTAATGACACATCCAGAAATATATTTATGTGTAGTATATATTTAATATTATTTACATTTTGCTTACAGTATAAACAAAATGAACTTACAGTATTTACTGCCTCAGAAAATTTAAGTAACTTACTAAAGATCACACAGGCAATAAGTGACAAGTCCAAGCTCTGAATAAAGTCCTTTTCCATATGTTCCTGTGTTCTTGAAAATCTCTAGTGCTCCTTTTCTATTTTCAAGAAATTTATGGTTGACATTGTTTTTCTCAATTTTTCACTACCCTGTTTTTTGAGACAGAATTCCTCACTGGACTCATCAGTGTTCCCAGGCTGCTTGTCCCATGAGCTACAAGGAACTTTCTGTCCTGGTCTCCCCAGTGCTGGCATTACAGGCATCCAGCATCATACCTGGCTTTTCACAAGGATTCTAGGAATCTTAACTCAGATCTTCATGCTTGAGCAGCAAATTCTTTATAAACTGAGTTATTGTTTGGTTATTTGGTTTTGCCTCTCAGAAAGGTAGACAGATTTCAGTAGATTTACTGAAGCGTCGGGGACCCATACACAGAAGATTTTATTTAGCAAAAATATCAAATAAATATTAATTTGTCTTGCTAGCATGTACTCAGTTTTCTCTTCGTTTTCAGTCTTCATAACGTCATAGTGTATTAGTAACTGCTTAGATAACATACCAGTGATGAATACGTTTGTGAGCAACTCAATTACTGCTGAAAAAGGATTTTTAATGACAGTCTGCTGAAAAGAAGAACTCTAAAGATAAAATAAGGAGACAGATTAGGCCTGCCAATACAATAACACTTATAAGCTTTGCAGACTCTGAGAGTACCCGACTCTGGCCTCCCCTTGGTGACTCTTCCAAACTGCACTGTGCCCATCCTATTACACTGGAATCATCTGCAACCCCTCCCACTGCTGCATGGATATGCTTCTCTGCCATTTAGTAAGGACCCAGACCTTTCCAGAGTGCCTGAGAATGCCTGAATCCAGCCTACTCTTAACAAGTTTCCCCAAATTGTGCTGAGCCTGTTGACTAGAGGGGCCCAGACCTTAGGAGGAAGCCTGAGAGCATCTGAATCCACCCTGACTTTGGCCTCTGGAGGAACTCCTGAGTAGCTGGACTAGAGATATCTGGTCTCTCCTATATAAAATTAAAAGAAAGACTCTGAAGCCTAGACCAACCGGCTTTTCATACACAATGAACAAACAACCTTGCTAATTAAGTATACAATCAGAATCAGACTTCACTTCAAAAAGGAAGGTTTGAGTCTCACACCAGAATCACAAAAACCAAAAGACAAATACATGCCAAAATCAAAATGAAAAAATAATACTATGAAAAATCGAAATAATATGTCACCACCAAACATCACCAGTCCTCTAAAAGAATTCTACAACTAAAATCCTCTAGAGATAACCCAATTTAACTTAAACCATTTAAAAGAACAATCACAAACATGATCAAAGAACCCAATGAATTTAAAGAACACACACACACATCAAAGAACTAAAAGAAGATAGGGATAAACTTCTGACTGAATTCACAAAAGAGATAGAAATACTGACTAAAATTTGGGCTGAAATGAAGAAGGAAGTGAAACACTCAATAAGCCAATTTGAACCAACAGGAGAAAGCTTTACCAATAGAACGAATGCAAGGGAAAACAGAATATCAAGGCTAGACACTAAAGTTGAAAAACTGGACCTCTCAAGCAAAGATTAAGAAAAAATTATAAGCATAGGAGTGGAATATGTACAAAATGCAGGACATAATGGAAAATCCAACTTTATGCATCACAGGCATAGAAGAAGAGGAATCTCAGGAACATGGTATTTCCTAGATCTTCATCAGGATCACAGAGGAAAATTTCCAAAATTAAGGAAGGACATGCCCATAAAAATACAAGATTCACATAGAGCACAAAATAGACAGGACCAGAAAAAAAACTCCCACCAGCATATAATAGTAAAAACACTAAACATACAGAATAAAGAGAGATTACTGAAAGCTGCAAAAGAAAAACAACAACAAATCAAATATAAAGGAAATCCATTGGAATTAGAGCTGATTTTTCAATGCAAAATTATGAAAGTCAGAAGAGCCTGGACCAAAACATTCCCAGTTCTACATGACTGTAGATGCCAAACCAGAATACATTACCCAACAAAAATATCTATTATCATTGAAAGAGAAAGAAAAATCTTCTATGGTCTGAATAGGCTGAAAGAATTCATATGCACAAAACCAGCCCTTCAGAGAATAAGACAAGTCAACCAGAAAAAAGAATAAACAGAAAGACATATGGAGTAAGAAAGACCATATACCAAATAAACCTAACGGACATATACCGAATCCACAAAAGCACCAAAGAACAGACTTACTAATCAGCACCCCATGGAATTTTCTCCAAAAATGACCATAAAACAAACCTCAACAAATACAAAGTAATTGAAATAATTCCATGCATTCTATTAGACCATAACAGAATGGAAGAAGCTTAGTAGCTGCATCAACTCATGGACACTAAGCAACACACTCCCGAATGATTAATGGGTCAAAGGAGAAATTAAGAAAGAAATAAAAGTAATCCTGGAATTAAATAAAAAGTATAATACAACACAGGGAATCTTCCGGGATGCTTTAAAAGCAGTCCTAAAATGGAAGTTTATAGCTCTAAGTGCTGACATTAAAAAAATCAGAAAGAGCACAATTAAATGATTTAACATTGCACCTGAAGACACTTGAAAGGCAACAAAAAATGAAACCCAAACCAAGAAGTCAAGAAGGAAAAACAAAAATCAGAGCAAAAGTCAATGAAATAGAATAAAAGAAAACACTACAAAGAATCAATGAATACAAGAGCTGGTTCTTTGAAAAGAAAAACAAGAGAGGCAGACCCTTATTCCAGTTAACCAAAAGAAAGAAAGAGCAACTTCAAATAAACAAAATCAGAGATGAAAGAGGAACCATCAAAACAGACAACAAAAAGATCAAGAACATTATATGTGAATACTCAAAAAAAAAACCCAACAACCCTGTACATTATTAAATTTGAAAACCTAAAAGAAATGTATATCTAAAGTCACTGGAATCACCAAAGCTAAACCAAGAAGAGATCAACAGCTTAAACAGACCCATAACATATAAGGAAATTTAAACCATAATACCAAACTTCCAGACTAAAAAAGCCCAGGCTCAGATAGATTCACAGCAAAATTGTACCAGATATTTAAAGGAGATCTATATCTAATAGTACCTAAATTATTAAAAATACAAAAATATAGAAACAGAGGGAAAACTCCAAAATCCCATCTATGAAGACAGCAATTGCTCTAAGACAAAAACCAGGTAAAGATACAACCAAAAAAAAAAAAAAAGAAAGAAAGAAAACTATAAACCCATATCCTTAGGAATATAGATACCAAAATTATGAACAAAGTAATTGCACACTGCATAGAAATGCACATCAAAAAGATCTTTCACCATGAACAAGTTGGCTTTATTACAGGGATGGAGAAATTGTTCAATATACCTAAATCAATAAATGTCATAAATTGTATAAATGGACTCAAAGACAAAAATCACATGACCATTTCAATATATACACAAAATTCATTTGACATTCCACTAATGTTAAAAGTCATAGAGGGAATTGGACTGGAGGGAACATACCTTAATATAATTAAAGCTATATACAACAAACCCACAGCCAACATCATTCTAAATGGAGAAAAACTGGGAGCATTTCTATTATCATCATGAATCAGATAAGGCTGTCCACTATCTCCACTCCTTTTTAATATAGTGCTTGAAGCTCCCCCTACAGCAATAAGGCAAGAGAAGGAAGTTAAAGGAGAACTAACAGGACAACAAACAAGAGGTCAAATTATACATTTTTGCAGATGATATGATACCTAAGAGATGACAAAAATTCCTCCAGAAAACTCATAGAAATGATTAACATTTTCAGTAAAGTTTCAGGTTACTAAACTAATCTAAAAAAATCAGCAGCTTTTCTATATACCAATAACAAGCAATTGGAGAAAGAATACATGGAAACCCATCTATTCAAAATACTCACACACACAAAAATCTTGGAGTAAACCTAAACAGAGGCACTAAAGATCTCTACAATGAAAAATTTAAATCTTTAAATAAAGATATTGAGGAAGACACCAGAAAATGGAAAGACCTTCCGTGCTCATGAATTGAAAGAACAAATATTGTGAAAATTACCATCTTACTAAAAGTCACTTATAGATTCAATGTAATGCCAATCAAAATCCTCATGACATTCTTCAAAGAAAAAATATCCTAAAATTCATATGGAAGCACAAAAGACCCTGGATAGCCAAAACAACCCTGAACACAAAGAGCAATGCTGGGTGTATTATTACACCAGATTTCAAACTGTATTACAGAGCATAGATATAAAAAATGTATGGTACTAGCCCCAAAATAGACTGATAGATCAATAAACACAAGTACATGCAATTTTATTTGACAAAGGGACCAAAAATACACACTGGAGGGAATATAGCATCTTCAGTAAATGGTGCTAGCAAAACTGGATCTCCACCTGTAGAAGTATAAAACCAGATCCCTATGTTTAACTTGCACAAAAGTCAACTCCAATGGTATCAAGTACCTCAATGTGAAACCTGAAACTTTGAAAATGTTAGAAGAAAACATTGTCAGTATCCTTAAGATACAGGTATAGGAAAGGACTTAAAAACTCAGATATTAGTTGCTCAGCAATTAAAGCCAAGAATCAAGAAGTGAGACCTCATTAAACTAAAAAGTTTCTGTATAGCAAAAGTAACAACCAAGTCATTGTTAATGAAGAGAAAAGCAACAGAGTGGGAGAAAATCTTCACTAGTGTCCTTTATGACAGTTGTTTACCATCCAGAATATACAAAGAACTCAAAAAACAAAGAATTAAATATGACAAATCAACCAATTAAAAGAACCCAAACAAGAGTTCTCAAATGAAGAAATAAAGGTGGCCAAGAAACATCTTAAAACGTGTTCAACATCATTAATAATTAGGGAATGCAAGTTAAAATCCCTTTAAGATTTCATCTTACACCAGTCAGACTGGCTAAGGTCAAGAAAAAAATGTGATTCCAAATGCTGGAGAGGATGTGGGGACAGAGGAATGCTCACTCACTGCTGGTGAGAGTGCAGAGTCATCCAACTCCTACAGAAGGCAGTGTAGAGACCTCTTACCAAACCAAAAATGACCCAGTTATACCACTCTTTGACATATATCCCAAGGACTCATCCTATTGCAGAGATACTTGTATATCCATGTTTGTAACTGCTCTTTACACAACAGCTAAGGGATGGAAACAACCTAAGTGTCCCTCAACTGAGGAGTGGATAACGGTTGTACAATGGTGTTCTTCTCAGTGGTAAAACAAGACAAAATCATGAAATTATCAGGTAATTGATAGAACTAGAAACGGTTATACTATATAAAGAAACACAGACTTAGAAAAACAAATGGCGTATGTTCTCCTTCATATGTTGGTCCTACCACCAAATCCTTATCTGTGAGCATATATCTGGATATACTGTAGGAACCAGTATAGTGGAAAGGGACCAGGGAGGTAAAAGGAAAGAAGGAACCTGAGAGAGAAGAACTGTAGTAGAGAGGTGTTACTGAGGGAGAAATGTATGAAATGGGGGTATTTAAAGGAGAAGGCTGAGGGCAAACTATAGAAGTAAATTTGGAGGTAAAGGGGAAGGAGCTCAAGAGAGGTGGGATCATAGGAGACTGATATTATCAAGGGAGAAAGGGAGAAGGGGGCACATTAAATGAGGAGGGCATGGAGGAAGTGTTAGACAGAGAGAGAAGAGAGCTAAATAATGTCTGCCTCGTGTAAAAAGCAAAAGGAATCATATTAGTTCAATAAAGTAATGACAAATTACATACACAATATCTCTACAAGAGTCCATGTATATAATAGCTGAAGGCTTCATAACAAGAAACAGTGCCAGACAGGAAAAACATTCCTTTGAGTTGTTGGCCATATTAGTCCAAGAGTCTCCTAAATCACACGGGCTATAGCCACAGCTCTTGATTGCCTCCCAGAACTTGAATGTAAGACCCTGTTCCTGAAGGTAGAACATACTTCAGGCCCAGGATTTGGAGCAATGGAGTTGAAACTTATCCGGAAACCACTTTCCCTGAAGGCTAGCTCTCATACCAGTGGACAGCACTGCTCAACGTGCTAAGGGAGAGCACCAGTCGAAGGTCCAACACTAGCTTCAAAAACAACAACAACAACAAAACACATTGACAATCAGCATGGCACATGGCATTGGTGCAGTAGTGGCACTTTTATCATGGGAGTCATCAACAGCTAACTAATGGGACTTAAAGCCCATTAAATGAGAGGGAACTCATGTGTGGTACTGTAAACATAGCCAAATACATATGGATGGAGAGGTAATAGATCTTAGAGAAAAATCAAGACTTTCACATCCCTAGACTCTTGCAATTTCTCACTATGTGCAAAATATATGTCCTTATATTTCTAGACAAATATCCCAGTCACTACTCATCAAAGAAGCTTCTTTTACACCAGTTGAAGACTATTACAGAGAACCACAACTGGTCACATACAGACATTTTCTGTGAATTACCCAAGTCTGAGTGACACATCTACAATGCAACCTCTACACCTTAGGCTCAGGGAGCATATAACAAGGAGTAAAGAGGACACTAAAGAATCTTTCGGTTTTCATTAATGAAGATCCCTCATGCAACAGAGGTCCAGGAACACAAAAGGTCAGAAATGGCCAAAGAATATAGATTAAGAGTCTGCAGAATGCAGGTCCTTGGACAGGACTCTTATATTAAATCTCACCCACTTAGGGCTCAGGGACCCTTGCAGAAGAGTGGATAGAAAGATTGTAAGAGTCAGCAGGGAGGTGCATGTCCACAAAGAAATAGGGTCCTACAAGCTCCTGGCACCCTGCTCATATGCACCTACAAGAATGGTGACAGCTTGTACAAGACACATACCATCACAAGCAGACAAAAACCCAGCACAGAACTGGGGAAATGAACTGCTGACCCCAATATTAGTTGAAGAAATATTGGCAACTGATTACTGCTAGGTAAGAAAGAGCTGATCTTCCTGAAGTGAGGGAGTCTAGACAGGCTGACTAGAATTCAGTAGATGAACCTGTACCGTGGAATGTCTGGGAACACTAACTTGACATAATAGGCCATAACATAAATGACAGAACTTATGAACTCCTGTATGTGTGTGTGTGTGAAGGGGTATGAGAGAGTCCAGTGGGGAAGGAGATGATTAAGATGTCCTGTATGAAATACACAAAAATTCGATTTAAAAGTATGGTAGTACATAGGAGAATAAACCAGACACAGGGATGGACATCGATGTAGAGACATATCAAGCAGGTCATTAGGCATTGATTTTATAGTGTGCTAATAAGACCATGAAGCCAGTTCCAAAAAGAGTTGAAGGATGTGAGTTTATATAGTCCATCTTACGTGTATTTTAAAGATCTTCTGGTGAGATTACGAGTTATATGCAAGCATAGGAAAGTTACTGAGGACAATCAAATCCTCACATTCTGATTTCTAAAATCCCACAGGCTAACTGTAGTTTCACAGCTTCTCAAATCTAGTCAAGTAGCAAATACTGAATAAAGATACATTCTCCTAGAAATTTAATTGAACTCGGGGCTCTTGGTAAACTATGTCACAGCATGACATCAACATCTATGCTACCTGTTTTCTTTAAACTTTATTTGTGAGTTTCAAGTAGTTGTCAATGTATAAAGTATAGCATTAATTAAATGCTTAACGGTTTTCAAATTCTTTTTTGAATGTTAAATATTCTTTTAAAAATAGGTTATGATTCATTGATAATTTCATACCATGTAGGCTCAATACCACCTGCAAAGAAAAATAACAGAGGTCATGAAGTTGGGGGCATAGTAACATACGGTGGAGGTAGAAGATGGAGTCTGAATATGAAAAAAAATTAGATATTCTTAGATACATCTTTAAACTGTGTGACGTAGGGAATAGTTGATGAAGCCTTCATGGGGGGAAATGTCCCCATTTTATAAGTTTCATAACCTTACCATTAATCATTTAGTTTTAACTGATAGAATCATGGCTGCCAACACTAATGTCAATCTTGAAATTTATAGTTTATCTCCAATATGCTAACTCTTGAATCCTAGAACAACAGCAATAAAGCCTAATAAACCTGAACCTGACTTGCAGTATGCCACATATCTGGATCTTGAGATAAAGTCCTTGAGAAATAAAGCACAATTTGAAGGAAAATAACAGAATGATACTAAACTGTGGAATTTATTGAAATAAAGAGAATTAAGCATTTTGCTTTCTGTGATTTCTAAGCATATGGGTTTAAGAGAATGACTAGAGGCATAACAGAGACTTTCTAACAAAGATTTTGCTAGGGATGTATCCTGTCTAAGGAAAGGTGTGTCTCCAAATCCCAGCCCCCTTACCATCCTTGTGTCATTTACAGTGTGTTGCTTGGGAAGGGATCTGACACTAATGGAGAAAAGAATGAGAAGTTTCCATCACAGATGCACAGATACAATGAAGGACTAGAATGTACAGTTGAAATTGCACATTTCTTCCCATATGTCACAAACATCAGAGCCCTCCAGCCCAGGAACAAAGATGCTAGCTTTAAGAGTTAAAAGATAAATAATTTTTTGATAGAAATGATGTAAATGATTACGAAGTTAAGACTAGAGACAAAAATAGACATAAGAATGGTTTTAAATCTGTAATACCTGTACTAAACTGAAAAGCATAGCCCATTGCAAGGCAAATTAATAAACCAAGTTTTAAATAGATTCTCGATAACCAAATATATGTCTAACTTCCAAAATGATAGTACCCAGGATATGAAAAAGTTCAATTAAAGCATAGCCAGAAGAAACAATTCAAAAATCAAAATGAAATTTAAGTTTATGGGAATTACAACACATTAAGTATATGTGCTAAGAGTTCGTTGAAGAAGTTGACTATGTGTAAGGACACATTGATGATACAGTAAGACTTAAGGATATTTTAATTAAAATTCAAAACGAAATCAGATCTCAGAAAAGAAAATAAACACATAGTTGATTGGTCCATCAGGAGGTTATATATTGTTTGAGGAAAAAATGAAGGAGAAGAAGGTCATAGATATTTCTCATTCCAAAATGCCAAAAATAGTAGGCAAAGAGAGATTCTAAAAACAGGGATATTTGGAAAAGCTATAATAGATACATAACTGAGCTATCAGAAGAGAAGAAAGAGAATAGTGAAAAATTAGTATGTAGGTGAAAATGGCTGTGGACATCAAAAAATTAATAGCAGAAATAAAACACAGATCCAGGGAGTTGATAATCACCAAACAAGATTAAAAACAAAATATGGACAAACCTTAAATATATTCTATCAAACTCTTAAAAATTAAGAAAATATTGTCAAAGACTCACAATAACACTTTACCAAAAAGACAGAAGGAAAGCTTCAACCACCAGCTCTAGTGGGAAGTTTTAGGTACAAAGGCAATTTGTTTCTTCCCTTCCCTCTCTTTCCCTTCCCGTTCCTTCTTTTGCTCCTTCCTTCCTCCTTCCTCTTTTCCTTTCTTCCTTCCTTCCTTTGTCCCGGCTTTATTGACATGGGCAACTTCTCCCTCTATGCTGAACAGTCTTGCAGTAGGTAATGCCAGCTGACTGTGAACTGAAACTTTTAAAAGTGTGCTTCAGCATAAACAAATCATTTTACAAAATTGATTATTGTGGTGGTTTGAATGATAAGTGACTTCCATTGCTTCATACGTGAACACTTTTTTATCATTTGGTGATGCTGTTTGAGGTTGTTATAGAAACTTTAGGAGGTGGAACTTTGCCAAAGGATGTGCATCACTGAGGGAGGACTTTTAGAGTTTATAGCCTTGCCACACTTCCTGCATTCTCTCTCTGTTTCCTGTGTGTGAATGAAATGAGACCAGTCAGCTTCTTTCTCCTGTGCACATGCCATGACTTTCCCCCATTATGGACTGTAGCCTTCTTGAACCATAAGGCAAAATAGACACTTTCATCGTGGTATTTGAACAAAGCGACAGAAAAGTCACAAATACAATCACCTTGTACTTTGTCACATTAACACTACTGTACAAGTATAAGAGTTACATCTAATTCTGTATCAGAAATCAGAAATAAAAGAATCAAGAAGAGAATGAAGCACACTAGCTGAGTATTGAAAGAAAGAAGCTTATCATTCTGTTCTTTCAGTTCCAGCAGAGTCATCCTTAAGTAAAGGTGAAATAGAGACATTTTCGGTAAACTAAAATAATTCATTATTAGCAAGTATGTACCTCAATCTTCAGAAACAAGGACAATAATTTAGGTCAAAATTCCAAGTCTACATAAAGAAAAGAATAATTTCGAAAACATTTAAGTAAAAGCTTTATTCTTCTGTTCAGTTGGCGTAACAGGTAATTACTACTTAAAGAATACATGGTAGTAATATCGTGAGTTATTACTGGAAAAAGGTAAATGAAACAGAGTATCTTTGTGCCATGGAAGGTGATAAAAGGTGGGAAAACTTCGCAAGCTTCTCATGCTGCATCAGCTAGTGCAGGGTCACATGAACATAGATTAGTTAAAAATTTATCTTGGAAGCTTCAAAGCAACCTCCTAATTTTAAAAATAAGAGTGGTGATAGAATAGGAGAAAAAATAAAGGGGAGTTGTGTGAAATGAGAGATGAAGAAAAAGGAAAGGAGAGAGAACACACATGATGTAGTTACCTAGTAGACTTGAATGTATGTGATTGCTGAAATGATCAATTTAAAGAAAGACTGAAAATGATTAAAAATCTCACTGTATGCAGTCTGCAGAAAACCATGTTAATATTGAACATTAGGAGAGATTAACAACAGAAGAATTTAGAAAATTGTTCTGTTATTCTAATAGGATATTCTAATATTCTAAAGGAAATGTTAATTTCAGAAAAAAACTAGATTTTTAAGAGAAGGAAAATTATCATGTAAGAATAAATAATATGCACTAAAAGTGTGATCAATGTCTCAAGAAGATGGATCATTACCAAATATGCATGCACCTAACAAAAGAGCACTAAGGTACTTGATAGAAAAACTGGTGGAAATACAAAAGTCAATAGACAAACCCACTGACACAGAGACTTGAGAATCCTTCCTTTAGCGATTAATGAATCTAGCTGTCGGGAAATGAGTGATGATGGAGTGGAACTAAAGAGCACTATTAATCACCTGAATCTAAAATATAGAATAATCTGTCCCAAGGCAGCATATCTCAAGACTCTATGGAAGACAGACCACAATAGACCATGTTCTGGATCTTAAAGCTAACTCTGATGAATAGACAAAAGTAGATTGTACAAAGTACACTCTTAGGACATTTGAAATTAAACCATAAGAATTATTGACAGCTGGAAAATTTTCAAATATATGTAAATTGAACAATCCAGTTGTAAATAACAGATTGGTCAATGCAGAAGTAGGAAGTGACAATATTAAACATTTTAACCAAATTATTTAAACAAGAGGTAACATACAAAAAAATTAGTGGGATGCAGGAAAAGACAAGCTTAGGGAGAAATACTTAACAGAAAATGTATTCATAAACTCAGTAATTTAAGTTTTCATTTCAAAAAACTATTGAAAACAAAAATCTTAAGCAATCATAAGACAGTTAATAATTAAAATCAGTGAAGAAATCAGTAAAGCTGAAAACAGGAAAATAATACAGAAAATCTTCAAAATTTAAAGATATTTTAAAAGTAGAATTGTTGTGATAATGTTTTCAGTCTAGGGATTGGGTTTATTTCCTCAATCAATTAAAGAATCGAAAGGCAGCAAAATATTCAGACCAGCAGAGAGCAATAAGTGAACAAACTTTTATTGGAAATTATAGTAATAGACATAAAGAATAGCATATACATACACAAACTCATACAGAAATATAAAGCTCTCCACAAATGGAGAGAGGGGAATTCAGATAGAGAGAATCTAATGACCAAGGGGATGACCTGGGTTTTCAGTGGTTTAGTGGTTTTCTTTCCCCTAATCTTGGACTATGCAATTAAACAAAGAAGAAAAGGTTGGTAGGTTTATGGCTTAAAATTAAAATGTTTCCAGGTCCTTCCTCAGTCTTATCTGAACTGGTTAAAACTTGTTGGCCATAAAGAGAACCTTCTTGCTGGCCAAAAGGAAGCCCTTTGTGTCAGCAGAAAATCAGCATAAGTGGAAGGACTTCAACAAGGAAGAATCAGTGCTCATACTTTCCAAGTTAAAAATCTCAGCTTTGGTTCTAATTGGGTTCACAATGAGGGGCTCTTCTCTTGACTTGCATATGGCAAATTTGTGTCCACCCCGGAACATCTCTTTGCATATGTGAAAAGAGATTTCTCTCTTCCTCTTATTGTAAGGCTACCAATTCTAGTCAACTAAGAGTCTATCACTATAACTTATTTTAACCTTAATTGCATTTCAAAGTCCTCTCTCCACATGCAGCTGTACTGGGAGTTTAAGACTCCTGCAGATTCAGTTAGCAAGGGATGCACGTCAGTTCACAGCAAGAGTCATCAATACTGACTTCAAAGATGCTAAGCTAATAATAAACATTTTGAATTATCATGTCTATGTATTTGCCAGTGTAGATGACATGGACCAGTTTCTGATAAAGTGCAACCAACACTCATGGGAGAAACAAATGGATAACTGAGTAAGGTTCTGAATATTAAGAACTTTAGTTAATGGTAAGCTTTCAATATTGGTTCATTAGTCAAGACAAGTATACCACAGTAATATAAGGCCTTGACAAGAGGATAAAACTTGTATATTAATTAGGGTAACTCTGTGTATTGACTCAGGTATTGATAATAGGAGAAAGCTGATGTATTGTATAGGGAAGTCTGTGTATCGACTTTGTTACCTTTCTATAAATCTGAAACTGTTCTAAAGTGAAGGCATTTATGAAAAAAGTATCAAATATGAATGGAAATGGAATATCAAAGCATAAGATTTGTGGGCTCTGAATTAAATTAAGACGTTCATTAGAGCTAAAACAGAAACTAAAATAATGCTGTTATGTACCTATCATCCCATGCTATTTATATTTAAAAATATATGTTTGCACTTGCACTAGTTTCCAACTTCATTAAATTCTGAATGCATCAATAACTAAGATTTTAAAAAGTCATAAAATTTGAGATATTGATTAAAACCTTTTACTGCATTATTTAGATTTAAAATTATTCTATGAAAAACCATCTTATAAACAATCCAATTAATTGGCTCAAGGTTTTTCATTCTGATGCAGTTGGCTTGACAGCAATCCTAAGCATTCTCCAGCAGAGCAAAGTGGCTTTGGCTTTGTTCCATGAATATATCTGCTCCTTTTCTACATGGACCACTTTATAGAGATTATTTCATGCTCCAAGTGATGAGATCTTCTGTAGCTGTTTCATTGTTTGTTATTCAATGTTTTAAATTTATTCATTAAAAAATTCACACGTGTATACAGTGTATCTTGATCATATCCACCCTCACTTCCTTTGTCTAGCTTCTTCATGGTCATCCCCAACGCATCTCCCTTATGTCCACTTTTATGGGATTTTAAAAATTATTTGTTCAGTCTACTAAGTCTAATTAGGGCTGTTTATATGTGTATGAGTTTCTAAGTCTCTTTGGATCCTTTTCTTATAAGTAAATCAAAGACATCGATGCTTTCAACACAGTGAAAGAATAGGAAAGTTCAATACCTATGAAGTAAGAAAGTGTTTGAGTGACCGTGGGAATAGAGCCTCCAGCAATTGTAAAATTCTCCTTGTCTGATCAAAAGGAAACAACCCATTATTTAGATCCAACCAACTGTTTCCATGCTTGGGAGTAGACTTGAAACGGAAAGACTGTTTTCAAGGAAAAAAGACATGCATTTTTGAGTGAAATCTGTTGAATTTAATCCTGACAGTCAAAAATTACAGGCTATTTAGCACATGAACTGGACACTTGCCACCATAGTTCTTAATCCTGTTCCTGTGTAGGTTCAGTCATTCCTGTGACTGTCATTTGTCTACTAATGTACTGACGGCTCTAAATCTTTCTTTTCCCCAGACATCTTGCTGGATACAAGCTTGCATAGCTAATTGCTTGGTAGATATTTACAAACCTGAGCATGAATCCTATGCTGCAGTTCCAAGAAGAAAAACTTCCAGATTTGGGAGGCTTTCATTTTCAGCACATCTCTCACTCCTGAATCTGGCATATTTGTTCTGCCTGAAGTGTGAATATTCTCTTTTTATGCCTCATCATTTAGCCAGTACCCATTTTTCTTGCAAAACTAGCTCAAACATTGCATTCTGTGTGACAAGTTTTCTTATGACAATAGATTTTGATACTAGCTCATTGGTATTTAATTCAAAACTTGTACAATTGGGCTGATATTTTTTTCAGATGACTGATGAAACTGATTAAACTTATAGAATTCACTCTTTAGTATACATCCACAAATGTATATATAGGTGTATTTGAGTGTATATATAAGTGCTATATCCCAGTTAAAAACTCAGTGAAATGCCCCTCTGTGAGTACAGACATTTTTATTGTGCTTGCTCATTTATCTCTTGTTTTTTTTATTATATCCTAAAATTTTTGTTATTTTTAATTTTGTGCTTAAACTGGATTGGGCCAAGGAATGTGCAGTTATCTTGAGGCACATCATTGCAGGTAGGTCTTTGCACTTCCAGATGAGATATGTCCCTGAGTCAATGGATAAAAAAGTCCTCTCACCCTTGTGCATAGGCAACATGCAATTTCTTGACTCAGAGGGTAAAAGGTAGAAGGAAAATGAGTTTTCCCTCTTTATTTATTCTGGGAGTCCATCTCTCCTGCTTTTAGACACCACTGCTCCTTCCTTGTACATTGACATTTCAAATTGAAATAATGGTATCAGTGGCTGTCAGTTCTCCAGATTGCTCCCAACAGTAGTGTGAGCCATCTCAGCATACGATTGCAGAGATACGTCTGCATCTGTATTTATTGCTACTTTTCTCACAATAACTAAGAAATGACAACGACCTAAATGCCCTTCAACTGATGAATGGATAATGAATATGTGGTACATTTACACAATGGAGTTCTGCACAGCAGTAAAGAAAGACAAAATCATGAAATTTGTAGATAAATGGATAGAATGAGAAACTGTCACATCAAGTGATGAAGTAACAGACTCAGAAAAGTAAGTGACATGTAGAATCTCTGACTTATGGTTCTTACCTCCAGTCCTTACTAAATGTGAGTATGTATCCTGATGTAACCACAGGAATCAAGAAAATGGAGTGAAGGGAAAGAAAGCCTAAGAAGTCGATAGTAGGAGACAGGTATCACCAAGGGGGAAAATGGTAAGGCGGGTCTCTTCAAGTGGGGAATTAAAAGGGAGGATTAGACACAGGGAGAGAGAGTGGAGGGGGAGCTGCTAATGCTTAGGTCGTGTAAAAACCAGAGGGAAATGTATTAATTCAAAAGTCTACAGAAAATATGCATATAATATCTCTACGTGAGTCCATGTGTAGAGCTGAGGGCTCTACAAGAAACACCGTGCCAGACAGAAGAAATTTCCCTTCAAATTTTTGCTCAGTAGAGTCTAAGAGACTACCCAGATAACACAGGCCATTGATTATCTCCCAGAAATTGAAAATAAGATTGTAATTCTGAAGACAGGACATACTTCGGACACATGGCTTTGAGAAATGGAGCTGAAACCTACCTGGAAGTCTCCTCCCTGAACTAGCTTTCATAGTATCAGAGGGAACTCTGCAAGCTGCTAAGGGAGAAAAGTCAACCTCAGCTTTAAAACCCAATAACCACAACAATGGCCAGCAGAACAAACCATCCCTATTGGTGCAGTAATGAGACTTTTATCTTGGCATAATCAATAGCTATGTAATTGGACTTAAAGGCTCCTCAGTAAGAGGGAAGTCATGGGTGGTACTATAAACATGGCTAGAAAGATATACAAATATACATCTTAGAGAAAACCCTACATCTATCTCATCCCTAGACAAATGCAATTTTATATTATATGTCAAATATGTATCTTGATATTTACAGAGAAATGTGCCTCCCACCACTCATCAAAGAAACTTCTTTTTGCAGAATTCTACAAATAGTCAACCACAGAGAATAAGTGTGTCTAAATGGTCCAATTCTACGTTATACATCTACAATGGAACCGCTATACCTAAGGCTCACAGAACATAGTAGAATCAGGGACAGGGAGAGTATTAATGCATTGCTCAAGTCTCACTGGCAAAACTTACTCACGCAACAAAGGGCAATTAACACGGAAAGCCATAAATGGCCAAAATGTAGAGTATAAGAGACTACAGAGTACGTGGCCCTGGAGAGAACTCCTATATTAAATCTCAACCACCCAGGGCTTAGAGACAATTGTGGAAGAGCAGACAGAAAGACAATAAGAGCCAGGGATGGTAGATAACCACAAAGAAACAGTTTTCTAGGCAGCTTGGAACTTGCTCTATGAACTTACATCCATGGTAACAGTATGCACAAGATCAATGCAAACTTGAACCAGACAAAAACCCAGCATAGAACTAGGGAAATGGGTAAGAAGCCCCATATTTAGCCATATTGTGCTGCTGCTGTAAAAAGCCCACTGTGCTGGGTTAGGGAGAGTAATCTTCTTTAAGGGAGTGACTATAGTTAGGCTGATCAGGCTCCAGTGGACAATTCACACTGAGGGACATTTGAGGACAGAAACTTGATTCAATAGGCCTTAACATATGACAGAATGCATGAAGTCTGGCAGACAGTTATGGGGGTTCAGATAGGAGAGGCAGTCCAAATATGATTAAGATGTATTATATGAAATGCACAGAAATGCAATAAAATATATTTCGAAGAAAAAGGAGCCCTACTGGGTGGGCTGCTTTGCAGATTCAGATTCTCCATGAGCCATGAGTTCTGAAAACTCTGTCCATATGTCCGTGATTGTATGCTGAAACCTGGCCAGGAGAATACCTCTGGACTGCCTGGTCGGTGATGTTGTCTGTAGGGGATCTTAGACATAGTTCCAAGTGGCATGTTCAGCAGGAGGAAGGATGGCTAAAAGACAGGCCAGCTTTCATTACTGGAAGGACTGCAAAAAGTAGTACCAGCGTTTGTGAGCCAGCTTTGGAGGACATCCCACAAGCAAAATCCTCACCAGATTCTCACTACGAAGACTAGTTAAAAAATTCCCTCATGTTTCCAGCAGGGGAAAGAGGAGGTCTCAAGATTGACAGTATCATAAAAGACAGTTGCGCAAAAATGGAGTCTGATTCTTTTCGAAATGTGATCCAAAGGCTCATGCTATAGAAAGAAGAAAAAGCAAATTTCAACAGAAAATTATCATTATTCCTTAAGTGCCATAAATAAGAATTTTTATAGGGAATATAGTTACAACAACTATGACAAAGGATTGTTGTCTAATATAAGGTTATATAATATATAGTTCTGCATCGCTTAACAGGACTGCATACCGAGAAGGCATCCGTAGGCAATTCCATCATTGTGAGACTAGCATTCAGGGAGACAAATGGAGACAGCGTGAGCCAGTCACTCTAGGAGGTACCTTGATGCAATCAGGAGATGTGAGCACAAGATGGATGTGACTGCTGCCAGTGTAACGCAGGGCCTCCGAAAAGAGTTCAACCTGAAATCATGGTGAAGGGAACAGTAACACAGCCATCATCACCCACTGTCATGTGTGTACATTACGGCTTGCCACATGCTTTATTACCACTGGCAGCACAGTGGGCTTTTTACAGCAGCAGCACAAACACACAATTACTTATACTAAATGATATCACAACCACAGCACCATTAAGCAAGAAGAAGCTCTCCGTTCCATTATGATCTTGAAGACTCAGTGGTGTGTTCATGGCCTGTCACTGACTTTAACGCTCCTTGAGTCATGAATGGAAAACATTGGAAGCCTGTGTGGAAACAACTTCAATGGAATTTGGGCAAAAGAAAGAAATGGATGTTTTGAAATAACAAGTAAAGATCACTTTATAATGAATTCATGTTTATTTCATAAATAATGGAGTTAATGTTAACTTAAACATGAGATATCATCTTGTGCTAAGAAATTCTGTAAAGATATAAAGGAATTGTTGGCAAGGATCAAAATAAAGGATCGTCACCCATTCTTGTTATAAAAGATAACTTGACAATATGTTGCAAAGCCTCTGAAATTTTCCAAGCAATTGAACCAAGAATTGGATGACTAAGAGTTTAACCTAAGAAGTAATCATGCAAATAAATAAAATTGTGTGAAAATTTCATAACACTGTTTCACATAGTAACAGTTTGGAAGTATTTCCCTTTCCAATAATAAATCTTCATTTTCAAAAGTAGGTATTCATAAACTATGTGCTATGCGATGAGTAAAAAGTAAAAACATGTTTGAGTGGTGTGAAACATTGAAAACTGCATTGCTAAGCAGCTTAGAAGTCTGTTTCTTCAGCTATGGTAATGGCCTTTCTATTACGATATGTGATAGCATTTCTAAGATTTTCTGTCCACATTTCTGTCCAGCAGTTTTGCCCTACCTTATCACCTCTGTTAATATCTACTTTTGTGCTGTCAAGCATGTGTGAACCTCCTCATGACTGGTCAACTGTAGTGATGACTTCTTGGCCGTTAAGCTCTGCAGCGAGGAAGCAGTCTCTCCCAGGTCCCGCCTCTTTAACGCCTGGTCATGTCTTTTGGTGGGCTCGTCTGACTCTCTTCATGCTAAACTTCACATTTTCTTCAAGGGCTATTCTATGCCTAAGTGTGGTTTATGTCTCCTGTCAGTCCTTTTCTGGTTGCTTTCAATTCTGAGTTGGTTTTCTGAATTTCATTCTCAAATTTTCTCAAGGAAGATGTCAAGAAAAATTCTATTTGTGACAAACTCAAAACGGTTTCATTTTTTTTTCTTTTGTTTTTCATTCCACTCCCCTCTCTAAGGTTTGGCTTGGCATAATATAAAATGTTAGCTCCTATTTTTGTCACTGAATATCTTGTATGTAGCTCCATTATTTTCTGGCATTGATTATTTCTCTGTGAAAATCTGCCAGCAACTCAATATCTCCCCGCTAAAATTCACTTTAACACTCTGCCTGATTAATCTAGTCTTTCTTTTTGCCTTTAAATTCACTAAGTTTACGAAGTCGTGTCTCACTGTGAAATATTCTGTTTATTTTTACCTTTCACAGTTGTTACTTTCTTTTTTAAGACTTAGTTTACTTTTTAATTGTATGTATTGCTCTCTCTCTCTCTCTCTCTCTCTCTCTCTCTCTCTCTCTGTGTGTGTGTGTGTGTGTGTGTGTGTGTGTGTGTGTGTGTGTGTGTGAATGTGAGCACAGGTGTACATTGGAGGCTTAGAAGGGGTTGTTAGGTCCCTGGAGCTGAAGATACAGGTGGCTGTTAGCCACTTCATGTGAGTGGTAGATATACTCAACTTGGCTCAACTCTGCAAGAACAGTACTCACTCTGTTTTTATTTCTTAATTTTATTTTTATTTTATGTGTATGAGTGTATTGTCTCCATGTATGTAAAGGTATCTGGGTTATGCAGTGCCTGAGGAGGTCAGAAGAGAAGAGGTCATTGGAACCCTTGGCAATGAATTTGAGGACAGTTGTTAGCGGCCATGCGAGTGCTGGAAACTGAACCCGAGTCTTTTGCAAGAGCACTCAGTGCTCTTAACCATTGAGCCATCTCTCCAGCAGCAGTGCTCGGCTATCTCTCCAGCCACATAATTGACACTTCTGGTTTTAATATATAATTATTGTTTAAGCTACATGTAAACAATTTAAATATTAATTTTGTTACATTTTAAAAAGTTTTTAATACTATCTTTAAAAAATTTGTGTTTATTCTGGATAGTCTAAAAAAGTCTTCACTCCTTTCTTAATTTGATTGTCTTATACACGTTTATTTTCCAGGTCTCCCAAAATTAGTATTGTTCTTAGTCTCTTAAAGTTTTTCAACTTACTCTTAAATTAATTTTATTTATTTATGCCATCCCTCATAGAAGCAGATACCTTTATAAAAATAGTTTAGGAAATTCATGTTACTATGTACAGTCCCAGTTTCTATTTATTTATTTGACCTGTGCATGCATGTGCATATGGATGAGTTTGTGTGTGCAGACCAGGGTCAAACCTGGGTGTTGTCGCTCAGGATCCATCAGCCTGGGTGTTTTGAGACAGGGTCTCTCACTGGCCTGGATCTCATGGAGAACTCCTGGCTGACTGGTCATGGACTTCAGGATCCTTTTGCTCCACTTTCCCAGTGCTGGGGAAAGTAGTAACAGGCACGTGTTACCACACTCAGCTTTTACATGGGTTCAGGGGACAAACAGAGCCTCATTTTCCCAGCAAGCACTTTACTGAACAAGCTTTCTCCTCAGTCTTGTCACATGTTTGAGCCTGCTTTGTGGGAATGTTTACCTTGAACAATCTTTTATCATTTTTTGAGGTCCATTCCCATACATTTTTTTTCTTAAAATATCTTATATTAAAGCTAAATCAGACTTACAATTATGTATCACCTAATGAGTAATGTAGTACACAAACTGTCAAAGGAATAAAGTTTTTGCAAATATGACTTCTGAAAACCCGTGGAAATTCCCTATACATTTTTAGAAAAAGAAAATCCCTGACAACTGTTGCTGCTAATTTTCCTTAACTTTCTTCTATTGGCACAATGAGCAGATGAACCATTCCAGTGCAGATTAGAGCCTTCAATCTTGAGCAATGCAACTTTTGCTAGGGTTTCCTGAAGTCTTCTTCCTGATGGGAGCCTCTGCATACCGTCTCTTCAGGGATCCACAGGGTGGCTGCCCAGCTTCAACACTTCCATGCCTTGGTGATCTATAGATCAAAAACATCTCTGAAACTGGAAATTTCTGGTTGCTTTCCTTGGAAGAATTTGAATATAGTTTTAAGAAATGGAAAAGTCTTCACTTAAAACAGTAATATCCAGGCCATAATTTCATAATCACTATCTGTTAAGGAAGGATTTGCTTGGAGCTTATTTAAATTTGAATTTGCTGGGTTTAATATAGTTGAAATACAGAGAGCAGTCAGGTACAGATGAGTATTATAGAGAAACAATTAATATTTGAATGTTCTAAGTTTTAAATATGACTGTTAATTATAATTATCTTAGATAAAACAGTTTTTAACCTGTAAAAAACAGATATTTTGCCAGATAGAGGAGGGGCATAAACCTGTTAGGATTCTTTAGCTAATTCCAAGTCAAATTGCTTTCAAGACATTCCACTATTCATCTTTACCTAATAATCTCCCAGCTGTCAGAAGTATTCCAAACAGTATTTTCTTATAACTCTCCTAGTCTTCCAAAACTTTTAATAATGGTTCATAATTAATAGTTTGTAGTCATGGTTTGACTAACAGGTCAGATATGTTGTCTTCAAATATGAAAACCTGAATCAAAGAATATAAGATTTTCAATAAAAATTACATTATTTTTTCTGCCTCCAGATTATATAAACTGGTGTATATAAAACCTTAGAACTGAGCTTGGCACCAAAAGTGTGGTAGTAATACAGAATTGTTTTGGTTATATATCATAATCACCATTATTATTTCATAGGGAACCAACTGATGTGCCCTTGCTTAAAAGAAATTACTCAAACCCAAAACATAAGGATGGGCCGAGCACTCTAAAGTCATTTATTCTCTGCATTTTGATCAGTTATGAGTCTGTGTATTAACCACTGTTCACTGAAAAAAAGTAGCCTCTCTGATGAGGGTTGAGAGCTGCATAAATCTATAGGTATAACTATAAGAAGTTAGAAGGTAGTTTATTCTTCTGTCCACTTACCTAAATGAAGTAAAAGTTGTTCCTTGGGATATATGACCTCCCTAAGTCATTAGTTCTTGACCTGATTTACAGTAATAGGAATGAGTTTTCTCCTACAGAGCAGACATTAAGTCTTACATAGAGTGGTTGGTTCTCACCATGACATTCAAGCCACTATTGTAACAAAGGGCATATCCAGCTAGGCCGATCATTACTGTGTCTTGCAGACATCACAGATGGTTGAAACTGTTGATGACTTTTCTGTCCTTCCACCTGCAAGTCTACATACTTCCTTCGGGCACTATGATTCCTCCCATGTAGGTTCTAGCTTGCTTTATGTATTTCCTGTGATTAAGTATATGATATCTTTAGCAATAGGGAGTGAGAATCTAGTTCTTGTGTGCAACCAACATCTAAACTGCATCTCAACTCTGAAAGGTTGAAGGAACATCATGAAGGAGAAGACGTAAAGATTGTAAGAACCAGAGTTTCTGGAGAACTCTTATACAACAGTCTTCTGAACATGATACAGTTGATGCGCCCATGAACTCGTTACCTGCATAATAAATACACAAGATTGGATCTGTCAACATTTCATCATGACAGTGGAAGGACTCATGAGGCTTTACCCCATCCCTAAACTACTGACAGTTTAACTGTAGCTAGGGAAAGAGGTGTCACTTTCTTCAGTAGTCTAGCCACGGATAACCTGCGCTTACTCTAGTCAATAACCTCCCACTCACGCTCATAAGGCACCCCCAGGTAAATTCAGTGGGTCATACACACAAACAGGCATGAAAGTAGGAAGAGACCTTTGGAGAAAATAGGTTTCAGTAGGGGGAGAAAGGATGAGACAGAGTAATAGATGTTGAGAGGGACTCAAATATATTTTAAATCACTTTCTTCAGTAGTCTAGCCACGGATAACCTGCGCTTACTCTAGTCAATAACCTCCCACTCACGCTCATAAGGCACCCCCAGGTAAATTCAGTGGGTCATACACACAAACAGGCATGAAAGTAGGAAGAGACCTTTGGAGAAAATAGGTTTCAGTAGGGGGAGAAAGGATGAGACAGAGTAATAGATGTTGAGAGGGACTCAAATATATTTTAAATGTATGAAACTGCCAAAGAATAAAATAAATGATAAAATCACAAGGACTGGTAAATATTGTGCTTAGTGTTTTACAAAAACGAAAAATGCATATGATTTGGGAAATTTCTCTCTTTAAAAAATATTTAATTTTTAACTGTCTGTGAGTATGTTTGTGTGAGTTTAGTGCTCCCAAAGTCCAGAAGAAGGTGTCAGATCCCCTGGACTTAAAGGCAATTGTACGGTAGGTGCTGGAAACCCAACTTGGTCCTCTACCTGAGCAATTGGCACTTTGTAAACAGCTAATCCACATCTCCAACTGGCAATTTTACCTCTAGTCACCAAAACTGTGAAATGGAGAACCTAATAATAAGAATATTGCATGTGAAAGGATCCTGGTCACTACAGTTTTGGTCTCTCATTTATTGATTTCTGTAATATATGACATAGAAGAAAAAATTACTTTTAGAAAATATAAGTAAATTTGTAAATAAATCTTTTCCCAAATCAATTAGGGCCTTTATTGGCCCTTTTGTGGCATGTTTATGTTACTGTTTAAGGGGGTATATATTTTGATAATGTTCTGTGGAGTTGAAAAGTTATTATGACAAGAACCTTTAAAATGACCATATAATGTCAAGTATTGCAGTTATTAAATAAACAAATGCAACTAAAGTTACTAAGATTAATGAAATATGTTTTAGTAATAAGTGGAAGGAAATGCAAAAATTAAATGACAGGGAAACTGTTAAACTACAGATAGTACTTCCATATATATGTGTGTGTAAAGAAAAAATACTTATTAATAGAAATCTATTAAGTACTGATAGGTGTTTCAGGTATTTTTAGAGTACATAAATACTTGTATTTTCTCATGTACTTTTAAAGAAAACTTTCTGTAACAGCTACATTATAACTTCAAAGATAATGTAATAAATATAATTTAAAGTACAGTTGAAAGAAAAGAAACTTGATCTTGCATTAAATCTCATTCTTAGTAAAAGTTAAGATATTTTAATATTAGCCGGCACTTCTACCCAGTAACTTGGGTGAAATTTGTATCTTGTAAGTGCTTAATTTAACTCTCAGTATCAAATGGTTCCCATTCTCTGAATTATCCAGCTATAATTACCGTGATCAGTTTCTGAACATTAAAAGCCATTAAAGCTGCAGTGTAACTTCCTCTCTTGACATTTAAACAGATCCTTCCCTTTGAGCTCATCTCTGAGGTATGGTCCACCTTGTCTGGAGAACTAATCAGATTCTAACTGAAAATGCTTCCCTTAATTAGTGTGTTCAAAGTCATATGCAACACAAAGTGACTGACTCATAAAAAGGCAAATTAGCACCTTGTAACCTACTTCCCTGTGTGCATGAAGGCTTTGCTCTAAGATTTTCTAAATTTCTATAATTTAAAATACTTTTGAAAGTTCCTTTGTATTTTATATGCATGAGAGCTTGGTCAGCATGTATGTATGTGCACCCTTGCATAAAATTCCTGCAAGAGGCCAGAAGAGAGTACCACATACCCCAGAACTGGAGTTGCAGATGGTTGTTAACTGTCATGTGGGTAGTGGTAACTGAGCCTGGATCCTCTGCCAAAGTAGTCAGTGCTTTTAACCATTGAGCCTTCCCTCCACCCCCAATTTCTTTGATTTTTAAGAGTGTTTTTTTTTTTAAACCCTTCACATATTCAGAAAACTTTACTGAATCTCATTTCTCTACTAGTATCTCTGGTTCTTGACCTTCAAGGTCCAAGTACTTTTATTCTTTTTCCCAATGAGATGATAAATATACATAGTCACTTTTTGTTTGATAAAAGATCAATTATTTAAAATCTATAATCATTACTGAATTCTGTGGATGTTACAAAATAAGTAGGACATAAAAGCCATTTTCACTAGCAAATAAGGAGAAACGTGGGAACAAACTCAAATATGAAGCATCAGTGTGATAGAACTGTAATAGAATATAGCCTGTGAGATGCGTTGCCAGTATGAGACCAAGAGGGATTGCTTCTGAATGTGTAAGAGCATGTGGACTTCATTAACAGCCAAGGTGCCTCATTGAAAGGAGACATTCCTCATACCATATATGAGTTGAAAGTCATCACAAAACATTGGTGGTAGGATTGCATTAAATCAGTCAGTATGCCTGTGCTGAGCAATTTGCAGTGTGCTGCCTCTTGACAATGGGTGAGGACAAGGCCATCTTCATCACTGGAATACATAGCAAACCTGACCCTATTGAATTCTGGAATTTTAGGCATGAGGGATGCAGGTTTACCTACCGTGTTGGGAGTTCCATCCTCAGACTGTATAGATGGTGCTGTGTTGACCTGATTATACCATCTGTAATTATATACTGTGCACTGTGGCCAGGATCTCTCAAAGCTAAGGAGGTCAATATTTGTTAATCAATATATTATAAGAACAGCATCCAATTAACATTCCCTTGATGAATAGAGGACACCTTTGTTCTGATGAGCATATTTCTGACAACCACTTCCTCAACTAAGCAGGGAGAACTAAAGCTGATTAATATTTGGCAGATGCCCAAAAAATTCATTGACAAACGAGTTCTTAGATAAATCTTCCTATTTTTCTTTTGTTTTTCCACATAATGGAGCTCCCTGGAAGGATATGTGTGCTTGTAAGAGCTTTGCTCGTGTCCCCTGTCCTCACTTGCATCTGTTGGTATAACCTAGCCAGAGCAGCTAAATAAATTCCAACAAAAACAGAAAGATGTGTTTCAGAAAATAGCTGACTCTAGAAAAGCTAAGCCTGAAAGAAATACATTTATTCTCAAAAGCATCTATTAATCAGGACTCTTGTCTATTTGATTGAACGCTGTTTCAGTAAAAAGCAACAGAAATCCATTTAAACTAACTTATGTGCAGGGAAGCCTACGGCTGGTCACACCAGGACAATACTGGGAGTGGGGAAACTGAGGCTGGGGCAGACTTCTCAAACTGAGTCTCACTACCTCTCTTCCCTGCATCTCTTGCTCTCACCTTCGGAATTCAGGCTCAGTCTGCTCTTGTAGGCGCATGCTATGTGATGCATACATGGTGAATGTGATACACTGAAATGACAGTCTTGGTTATGAACTTTGTTTTCCTTCCAAGTCAGAGTGATACTAGACACTGACATGGTGACCTAATCGCAGCTGACACAGGATCAATCAGGTGTCCACCCTCATGCGGTTCAGTTCTAGAGGCTCATGTAATGAAGCACAGCTACATCTGTGGGGAGTTCCCATAAAGTCTCCGCACTATGAACAGCTGGACTTGGCATTCCTTCTATAATGTTCTAGGAAGTTGTCTTCCTGGGAAGGCAGAGTGAGTACTGTTGGAATGTTTATTATCCTGAAGATCAATGGTAAACTTGGGACAACCTCAAGTCTATGTCTTCCCAAAGTGCTTTTCATTGCCAGATTCAGGGATGGAAGACATGTACTCCCATTTGTTCTTCTCTGATGATTATGGTGGATTTTATAGCTTGGGAAACATGCTTCTGAGCATCGTTGAGAGCAGTATGACGTCTAGATCCATGGTAAGGCTGTGGAGGTCTTGGAAATATACTGGCCGGAATCCTGCTGAGAACACAGTTGGCACCACAGTCCGGCTCAGTTCCACTCTTCTCCCTCACCCTTGTCAGTCGACAATTAAGCCTGACAAGTGGCAAAGGAAGCAGGGCATCTATTCCTGCCAAAGGTGTGACTTCTTAGACACAATTCAACTATCACCTGAAACACCTTGGGAAAGGGGCTACTGATGGAAACTCCTCCACCTGGAACCATCCCTCATCCTTTACAGAGTGAGTGTCAGACCTGCATTAACCAAGGTCTACGGTGCACTATTTTTTTTCATGATTTTCCCTCTTGTATAGCTGGGCTTGTCTTGTTGTGTGCTCATTCAGGCACCTGATAGTGAAATGCCAAAGCTATCTCCTTTATCCTAAGCTGACTTTTGCTTTACCTGTGTTTCTAACCTCCTGTTCTAACTGCAGTCAGCCAGGAAAGAATGGCCATGAAGGCTGAACCTGAATTTCAGGGGGGTACATTGTCTCTATAATACTGGGAAACTTACAACTAGCCGAGCAGGATACTGTCTCATCCAGCTGTACCTACATCTCCAGGAAGGCCTTTGTGCCTGTGATTCTGAGGAATACTTACATCTCCAGGAAGGCCCTTGTGCCTGTAATTCTGAGGAACATTTTTCCCTACTGAAAGTTAGAAACTTTTTGTTAACTGAAAACCTCTTTGTTAACTGACTTGCCCCTAGTCTGGTGTAACTATGGCTATTGATTTTGCCCTGACATGATGCAATTGCGCTTTTAACCTTTCTAAACCTCACTTTGATTCCCCTTGGGGTTCTTTTAAGTGTTAGCCTCATCTCGACACCAGCTATTAAAAACCTCTTAATTTGACTGTCACTATGTGGCATTCCTCAGTGCCCTCACTTGGTGTTAGAATAACATGAAAACATTAAAGAAATCCTTAAGAAGGAAAGATTAAAGCTATGCTACCATTAAAGTAGATGCAGTTGAAAAGAGACTTAAAATAGATTTGTTTACATTTTATTTGTTTGATATTATAAGAATTTTCATTGCCTTTAGTATAGTTTATTTTTCCCATTGTAGAGAAAACACTTTCATAGAACATATAATACACATATCATAAGAATAACATACAGGAGTAAAAAAATCTACAAAGAGTTAACCTCTTAGCTTACTATCATATTTTTATATATTTTTAAATCTTTAAATTATGGCTTTGAGATTTTTATGAAACCAAATAATCTATTAGGGTCATTTTCTTTTCACTAACACTTTAATGTTTGTTTAATCATTTTTGGTTTTGTGTTTCTTTAAGAGAGACCCTTGTTACACATCTCAGGCTGGCGTCACTTTATAAGCTTCCTGCCTTAGCCATAGACATTCTTTCTTTTTAAATTTAATTCTTTTTTAAAAAATGTTTTAATTTTTTCATATTTAATTGTTTGACAGTTTCATACATTTCAACAATGGATTTTAGCAATTTTCACCCCCATCCGTTTCTTCATGCTCCTCCTTCTCCAGCTGGCACTGTAGTACTTAACAAGATTGCACAGAGGAATTACCACATTGTGATGGTGGAGTTAGGAGTCCTTTATGAACTAGCCAGCAAGCTGGTGGTGAAAGAGAGGGCTTGTGTCCAAGTGAGCTTTCCACTCTGAAGAGAAGCAATGCAGGGTTTATAAAGGTTAAGACCACAGTTTCACCTTACTGGTAAAGCCAATGACCATAGTTACATCAGATCGCCAGAGTTATACCAGACCAGGGGCAGGTCAGTAAACAAAGACATTTTCAATTAAGGAAAAGTTTAGGTTAGGCAAAAACAAGTTTCTCAGAATGTGGAAACAATGGGCTCCTTGGAGATGCAGGTATATCTGGGAGGGAAGATGTGCTCATTGGAAATGCTACCTGGCAAGTTGTGAGTTTCCCAGTATTGTAGAAACAATGCATTTCCTGGAGCTAGTGTGTGAGATGTTCTTTCTGGATGACTGCAGTGGGAATGACGGGACAAAAACACGGCGCAAAGCAAAAGCCAGCTAGAGCAAAATGGAGTTCGTTTTGTCCTCTCAGCACCTTCTCAATGAGTCTCTCTCATACTGTACTTCCATTTCTTGTCTTTATGTATAGTCCACTGAGTTCAATTAGAATTATTTCGATTGGAAATTACTCATTAGGGCAAGGGTAAATTACCTGCGGTCAGACAGTTGAAGGCTGTGACACTCCTCCCTCACAAGCATTAAATGTTATCAACTTGGTAGAAGGGGTGCGGCCTTATGGCCCTGTATTAGTTACTTTTCTATTGCTATGATAAAACACCAGGACCAAGGCAACTTATAGATAGAAGAGTTTCTTTTGGCATCTGGTTACAAAGATATAAAATTTGATAATGATGAGGAGGCATTGTGGTAAAGGTGGCCAGAGCCATAAGCTGAAGGCTCCAATCTTCAACCATTTGCAGGAAGCTGAGAGAACAACTAGAAATGGGACAAAGTTATGAGGTCTCAAAGCCCTCAGTGCCCTGCAGTCCCCCACAAGGACACACCTCCTAAGGCTCTTAAATCTCTGCAAACAGTGTCATAATTGCTGACTATATTCCAAATGTTCAAATACTTAAGTCTATGGGGGACATTCTCATTCAAACCAGCACAGCCTTATCTAGGATGAAATACTGACGAGAGTCTGTGCATGTCTTGTGCAGGTAACTGTGGCTGCAGTGAATTCATGAGTATAACAGCAAGGCCATGTCCAGAAGATATCTTATAGTTGCACGTTTTAACTACTATGCTCATCATACAAAATAATGAGTTTCATTATGACATACTGATTCCTAGGGAGCATATACTTTGGTTTCCTTCACCCTCCACACCTTCTTCTACTTCTCTCCACCTCCCATCAATGCCTTTCATCTTTCAAAAGAGTACTGCCTCCGCTCTCAGCTCCTAATTTCTAGGTCTAGATTCTGCATATGAGAGAAAAACATAAGGCATTTGTCTTTCTATGTTTTACTTATTTTCTTAACATGAGGAACTCTAGCTTCTCCCATTTTCATGCATATGACATAATTTAATTCTGTGTCTAAAATTGCTCCACTGCATACACATACTAGATTATTGCTCCACTGTATACACATACTAGATTATCATCATCTATTCATGGATGGATACCTAGGCTGATTCCAGAACTTCACATTATTAATGTCACTTTTTAGTGTCATTGTTTCTGTAATGCTTTTTGTTGTTGTTGTTTTGCTTTTTGCTTTTTGAGACAGGGTTACCCTGTACTCCCATCTGGCCAGAAACTCACTATGTAGACCAGGATAACCTGCATCTCACAGAGATCTGTCTGAATCTGTCTCTGGATTGCTTGGATTAAGGACATGCCACCTGTGATTGTTGTTGTTATTTTAGTTGAAGATATGCAGTATGCTTTTATTATATTCCTATTTTCATTCCCTGTTACCATTGTATACCAAAATTCGAGTGTGGAGTAAAACAATGTGATGGTATGGTATGTTTATTATAATAAGAATTGCCAGTGCTTTGGTTTTCATGTAACAGGAAAAACAACAAGGGGGTGTCAAGCTTTTGAGAGGAAGAGTGGAGCTTGAATCCTGCATATCGCTGGAACTTTAGAAACATGAGGAGCATCAAAGATGTTTTGTATTTCAGAACTGTAGCTGAGTCTTCCTACAATACCAATCAACCAAACAAAAATCCTGATGAGAATCTCCCAAATTGCAACAAAAACTCAGTAAGTGAACTCAATAGGTGTCTACCAACCAGGCAATTCTGATCTTGATTTGATTACCTCTTCCCTCAAGTTTGCTGAGAAGTCTGTCAGAATTAAGCGGCAGTGAGGGACCCGGTTTCTTTACTTCCTATGTTAATTACCTCTGGATGATTTTCCCAGTGCCTCCTAAAGTCATTCCATGAGCAAACCAAAGTCACCAGACTTGATGTGCTAGCAATTAAGGTAGGCTGGACCCTGAAGACTGAAGTAATAAGGACTGCAATGAGTGTTCCAAACCAACTGGGAACCCTTAATCCACTGGGTGAGGACTACACTAGAGGCATTGTTAGCCAGATCATTCTTTAACTGACTTAACCACTCTGAGGGGAAGGGAAGAGGGAAATTTATAAACAGTTCTCCTTTTGCAGAGGCTCTCTTGAAAGAAAACCAAGTAGCAATTTCTTCTAGAGAATACTGTGATTTGTAAATCCTTCACCCTAGGAAGTTTCTAATCAACCCAATTTGTTGGGCTTTTAAAAGAAAACTGAAATTCCCTGGACTCCCTTTTGAGGGGGAAGATGAGTCCATGCAATTTTTTTAATATACATACAAATATATGCTTACATATGTATATGTTTATAAATAATATAAATCTATATATCTATCTGAATTGAATATGTCTGTTAGCATCTACATGTGTGTGTGTGTGTGTGTGTATGTGTGTGTGTGTGTGTGTGTGTGTATAACAACTTAAATATCATGACTAGTAGCTTGAACATTGTCTTCTGGATTGATGAGATTGTATGGTGGTTTAATTTTTCTCTTTTGGAAGCTACCCCAGAGCTTGGGACTGACTGACTGATGGCTGAAGTTCTTCTGTGTCACATAAATTCTTAACTAATGCTTACATGGCTGCAACTGGATTTCTCCTGGAAATGGTGCCCTCAGATCAAGAGCATCCTCATCACTACAGCAAAATTACAACTTTGTGATTGGGATAGTGACTCCTCACAATCAGCCAACCTCAAAGCATGCAGTCTCATACACTATAAACCTTTAAATGTCAAAAGCCACTAAATGATGAAGGAATTATGCTTCCAAGATCTTTAGGTTTCCTTCTGAAAAATGTGCCTCAGTTAGTTGGATATCCCAACATTTTGATAATCTTCTTTTTCCAAGATAATTTTTCAGGTCATGAAATTATTTTCCACTTTTTTACAGTCTCCTGAAATTGTTTGCAAGGTTTTAAGGTAAAGAAATGTTTATTGAGGTGCCTGTTAGGAAGTGGTATTCTTAACTAGAACTGTTGTATGCACCTATGAGTCACGTGGCATCTTTTTACATCTCTGGATATGAAAGGCCAAGTGGGATATGTTCTGAGAAGAAGCATCACATGTGGATGAGGACCATGAAGAAGCCATCATTTGTCAGACTTTTTTCTTGAGGTTCCTGTTCTGGAATTCTGGGGACCCTTCAAGGAAGACTTCTCAAAGCTGTGACCAGATTCAATGATTCAGAAGACAAAAACCACTTTATTGAAGGGGAGCTGTATTTCATCCAGGGGTTGATAGTGTCCATTATACTCCTTCCTGAGCTTATTTTCCTTGCTGATTTCTATAACAATTGAATAGGTATATCATCCTTTTTCACTCTCCATAACACTGTGATATGGTGTGCATATTTTAGTCCCTAATTTTCACTTAAGGCAATAGTCTTAGAAATAAGTCATATGCTCAAACCACATAGTTCAGGATGGGTAGAACTAAGGATGGAATGACAAAACTCTCTCTCAAGCCCATATCTTCCTTCAGAGTCCTATGATGAAGCACAAGACCTATTGAAGCACTAACTAAAGATTTCATCTTAAGTTTATGACTACCATATTCATTGCAACTCCGTTCACAATAGCTAGGAAATGGAAAAATCTAGATGTCCATCAACAGATGATTCTGTATGATTCACTTACAAGCATAGATACTGAGGTCCCGTATCTATACCTGCTTCTCCTGAGGTCAGGTCACAATATGCCACCACGTTGGAGCAAGCCACTAGATTTCTGGCAGGAAGCAAAGCCTTAAGACTGTCAGGTGGAGCTGGCTCCTGAAGCTGCTTGCCCTCTAGCTTCCAGACTTCCCTCTGCAATTTCTCCCACTACTTTCTCTCCTGTAAAGTAACCAAGATACATGCATGTCCTTCTCAAAGGGATCCCATCCTGGCACCGTGTGACACTCTTATCTTTCGTAGGAAATGGCTCAAGGAGAGAAAGGGAATATACACGGCTGATTTTGCCATAATTCTTCCTCTTCCCTCAGCAGTTAGGCGGCCTTCATCATACAATTTTCATTCTTATGTTCTTAAACAGGGTTCTTAACAAACAAGCAAAGTAGTATTATTTGTCCATGTGAACACATCACAATATGAGTCTGTGCAGCACAAGTTTATTAAGCTCGGATATTTTCTGCTGGTGTGTCAGGAGGTCCCGACACTAGGGGTCTTGCTCACCTTGAGTGGCCCTGTAGGCTTTCATTCAAGGATTTTTTTCTTATATTCACTCCCCATTAAGTTTCTTGTTCCTCTTCACCACCTCCTATCATTACCTTACTCCCCCAAATAGTTCCCTTCCTAGTTTAGTCCTATATTATACATATAATATAGATTCCAAATATGAGAGAGAAAACACACTTCTTTATAAGAATGGTCTATTTCCTCAACTGAGGTAAAATCCTTTTATTCGTAGTAAGTGAATAGAATGGGAAGATGCCACATAAAACGAACTAAAGCCAGAGACAGAAAAGCACCACATGAAAAATTAATGCAACAGACACAGGCACCAACATGTGACGGGGAAGGCCACTGGTGCTTACACAGTCACCAACATGTCACAGGGAAGGTCACTGAGGTTTACACACTCACTTCAATAAAATCAATGCTAAGAAAAACTGATATACAACATTAAAAAATAATGAACAGGAATGAATTTAACAAACTACTTCAGGACTTTCAACTTTTATTGTTGAAAAACGTTAACTAAGAAATAATTATTAAAAAATAGTTACTTTTCTTATTAAGAAATTAAATACGTAAGGATGGTAAAAGGCTAGAATCATTTTAATCTTTATCAACACGACAAGTGCTTTCTTTATCTTTTTTCAGGAATGCACATATGAATCCTAAATTCATATCTAAATGCAAAAGAGCCCAAAATGTTCGAACAAATCTTGGAAAGAAAGAACAAATGTGAAGGACTCACACTTTCTGTTTTTTTTTTTCAAAACTTACCACGAAGCTGTAATAATATTGTGGGACAGTCCACAGATAAAACATAGATCATGAGAATGTAGCTGTAAGTCCTAAGTACATTGCCACATTTTGGTAGGTTTATCTCTAAAAAAGGCTCCCAGTTCGTTCAGCAGCTAGAAAGGCTCTTCTGAGCAATGTTGCAGAAAATCTTGTTATGCAAAGTGGAGTGAAGTTGGATTCCCAACTCAGAACATGTTCAAATTCTGACTCAGACTGTGGGGTGGGAAGTGTGTGAGAGCCTGAATAGAGGGAGAAGGGCAGTGAATGTGAATGCCAGTCTCTGGACTTGATATAACTCACAACTGTGGTTACCTGATCCATCCGAACATATATTGCAGATTGTAACATGAAATTGTATTATTTTCCAAATTATAAACTATTTCAGAGGTTATTGGAAGGCTAAATGAGACTTTAACATATGATCTAGCAATTTCATTATCAAATACATAAAAATAGCATTGAAGAGTGTTTACAATAAAAAAAATCATATCAAAAGGCTGGAGAGATGGGTTAAGAGCACACTGGCTAGTCCTTCAGAGGACCCAGATTCTTAGCATCCACATAAAGGTTAACAACCATCCATAACTAAGGTTCCAAGGCAATCCAATGCCCACTCTTGACCTCTGAGGGCATTGTATGACATGGGTACTGTTACATACATGAAAACAATACATTCATATCCATAAAAGTGAATAAAATTTATAAAACTCATGTTGATATTCATAGAAGCCTTTTGCATAGTTAACAAGTAGAAACACCTCACATATTAATAAACTGATAAATGGATAAATTACAGTTCATCCATAACAGAGTATAATTCATTCGCAAAGAAATGAAATTCACAATTTGGAATGGTTGCAACAAAAAAAGTACACAAAAGGACATACACTTAATAATTTACTTTAAAGTAAAAGATCCTAATAAGAAAATCTATATACAGAAAGCATGTCAAGAATTGCCTTTGACAGGGATATGAAGTTCACTTTTGAGGTGTTAAAAATGTTCTGGAAATATGTAGAGTTGACAGTTATGCAATCTTATATGAATAATCATTAACTGCATAATTTATAGGGGTGAAAAATATATACATATTATAACTCATGGCTGAAATCCATTAAGCAATATAATTAAGATGGAGAATTTCTTAGATTGGATTAAAAAATAAATCATTTTACAATATTAATTTTTCCAGTCCATGAGTATGGGGAGTCCTTCCATCTCATGGTATCTTCCTCAATCTCTTCCTTTAATGATTTAAATTTTTCATTGTAGAAAACTTTAATATCTCTGATTAGGTTTAATCTGAGATATATTTTTTGAGACTGTTGTGAATATGATGGTTACCATGTACTCTTTCTTCAATTGGTTATTACTGGTATATAGAAAGGCTACTTATTTTTATAGATTAATTTTGCCACCTGACACTTACTGAAAGTGTCAATCAATTCTAGGAGTTTTCTGGTGGTATTTTTGGAATCTCTTAGATACAATATCATATCATCTGCAAAAAGTGATATGTAGACTTCTTTTTTTCCAATTAGTAATCCATGATATTGTGAAAATGACCATACAAAAGGACATTTATAGATATACTGCAATGCTAATCAAAATCTCAATGGCATTCTTCACAGAATTAGAAAAAGCAATTCTAAAATTGATATGGAAGTGCAAAAGACCAAAGCAACCCTGAACAAAGAGAGCAATGGTAGTGGGATTACTATACAATATTTCTAACAGAGCTATAGTTATAAAAATAACATAGTATTTGCACAAAAATAGACCGTATATCAAGGGAACATAATTAAAGACTCAAACATGAGTAAATGAAAATTCAGTCACTTGACAAAGGGGCCAAGAACACTCCCTGGAGCTGGAGGAAGTACACCATTTTCAGAAATGGAACTAGCAAAACTTGATTTCCACTTGTAGGAGGATGAAACTAGACCCAAGGGGATCAAAGACCTCAATGTGAAGATGTTCGAAGAAAACATTGGTAATAACCTGCAACTCACAGGTGTATGAAAAGATTTCTAAATCAGACATCAGCTGCACAGGAATTAAGGTTAAAAATCAACAAGTGAGACCTCATTAAACTAAAAATCTCCCAAACAGCAAAAGAAATAATCAAGGAAGTAAAGAGAAAACCCACAGTGTGGGAGGAAATATTCACCAAAGACACATCTGACACCCAGAATGTATAAAGAACTTAAAAAACAAAGAATCAAGAAAACAAGTGACCGAATTAAAAGATGAACTAAGGTTCTGAACAGAGAGTTTCCAAAAGAAGAAATAAAGATGGCTAAGAAACATCTTTAAAAATGTTCAACATTGTCAGTAATTAGGGAAATACTAATTAAAACCACTTTAAGATTTCATCTTATTCCAGTCACACTGGCTAAGATGAAGAGAGTAAATGATACCAAATGCTGGAAATGAAGTGGGGAAAAGGGAACGCTCATTCACTGTTGGTTGAAGTGCAAACTCATTTAACACCTATGGAAAGCAATGTAAAGGACCTTTAAACACATACAGTGTACCTACCATTTGACCTGGTTATACCACTCCTTGGCATATACGTAAAGGACTCATCCTATAGCAGAAATACTTGTACAACCATATTTGTTGCTGCTCTTTTCACAATAGTTAAGGGATAGAAGCAACCTAAGTGTGTCTGCATTGACTAGCGGATAATGAAAATGTGGTACATTTGCACAATGGTGTTTTACTTAGTAGTACAGAAAGAAAAAAATCATGAAATTTTCAGGTAAATGGATGGAACTAGAAACTGTTTTGCTAAGTGAAGTAACACAGACTGAGAAAAACAGATTACTTATGTTCTCTCTCATATGTGAATCCTAGCACCAAACTGCTTATATGTGAACATGTATTTGGATGTAACTGTAGGAACCAGAAAAATGGAAAGGAGCCACGGAGGTAAAGGGAAAGAATGAACCTAAGAGAGAAGACTAGTAGCAGACAGGGATTACTAAGGGAGAAACAGGTGAAACGGGGGTTTTTAAATGGGAGGGAGAGAAGGAAGATTACAGGAGTGAAGATGGAAGTAAAGGGGAACTCAAGAGAGGTGGGGCCATAGGAGACGTATTATCAAGGGAGAAATGGGGACACTTTAAATATGAAAGGCACTGAGGAAGTATTAGATATGGAGAGAGGCAGTTGAGATAATAATACCTTGGTGAAAATAAATACAGAGAGAATCATATTAGTCTCAAGTCTTATGCAAAAATCTCTACAGGAGTCCTTGTGTACAGCTGAAGTCTACATAGCAAAAAAACAGTGCCAGACAGGAAATACCTTCCATTGAGTTGTTGGTCACAGTAGTCCAAGAGACTTCCAAAATTACACAGGCAATTACTATAGCCCTTCATTGCCTCCAGAACTTGAAGTTAAGAACACACTGCTGAAAACAGAACATAATTCAGATGCAGGATTTGAAACAATGGATCAGGAACTGACCTGGAAGCCACTTCCCCTGAAGGCTAGCTCTCATATAACTTTGGAGAGTACTATGCAAGATGCTAAGAAACAACATCAATCAATGGTCTAATACTAGCTTCAAGTCCAAATAACCACATCACTGACTGGCATAGCAAATGACATTGGTGCATTAGTGGTACTTTTATCTTGGAGGTAATCAACAGCTACCTAATTGGACCAAAAGTCCTCTCAATGGGAGGAAACTCTTGTGTGGTACTCTAAACATAGCCAAATACACATGGATGGAGAGGCCATAGATGTTAGAGAAAACCCCAAGGCTGTCACATCCTAGACAAATGTAATTTCTTACTATGAGCAAAATATGTATTCTTATTTTTAACAAATATCCCAGTCACCACTCATCAAAGAAGCTTTGTTTGCACCAGAGACCATTACATAACACCAGAGCTGTTCATATACAGACAGTGTCTGTAAATTGCCCAAGTCTAAGTGGCACAACTACAGTGCAGCTTCTACGTGTAAGACTCAGGAAACATAGGACAAGGGCTAAAGAGGACACTAATGGAATCTCATAATCCTCATTAATGAAGCTCCCTCATGCAACAGAGGGCCAGGAACACAAAAGCATAGAGTGACCAAAGCATAGAGTTTAAGAGTCTGCAGGATGCTGGATCTTGAACAGGATTCATATATTAAACTTCACCCATCTAAGGCTCAGGGACCATTTTGGAAGAGGGGGCTGAAAAACTGTAAGATCCCGGGAGGAGGTGTATGTCCACAAGGGTCGTGCAAACTGAGGTGTATGTCCACAAGGGTCGTGCAAACTGCTGGGGCCCTGCTCAAATGAACCTGCAACAATGGTGGTAGCATGTACAGGACCCATGTAAAATCAAGCAGGCATAGCCCAGCACAAAACTGAGGAACTAGGCAGTGAGACCCCAGTGTTACATGAAGAAATATTGGCAACTTATTACTGTTGGATGAAGAGCGGCTGATCTTTGTAAAGGGAAGGACTCTAGATAGACTGACTACATCTCAGTAGAAGAACTTGCACTGAGGAACTTCTGTGGACAATAACTTGACACAATAGGCCTTAACACAAATTACAGAATGCATGAGTTCCGGTTGGCTGGTTATGGGAGCGTGCCGGTGGGGGAGGGGTTATAAAGATAACTAAGATTTATTGAGATGTTCTGTATGAAATACACAAAAATCAATAAAAATTTACAAAAAAAGAAATGCATCATCCCAGGGGAACAAAGGGGAAGGGGAGGAGTCGGAGAACAGAGGTGTGGGACAATATACTCAATTCTCACTACATACTTGCAAGAAAAAAATTCAAAATAAAACTTAAAACAATGATAAAAAAATCCTTTTATATGCTCTCTACATGAGATTAAAATACAGAAATAAATTCCAAGAGTAATGGAAAAAGATCTGCTATGTACATACTAACCTACTTAAGACATCTAAATATGGAAACTACTTTGTGGTTCTGAGGAAGAACTAAAGGTTAGGGGGTGAAATATCATGGTTCTCTGATAGTGCAGTGCTCAGTAAGGCTGAAGAAGCACTACAAAGAATATGAAGTACTCAGTACTCGAAGACTGATGTTAAAGCACTTGAACATTATGAGCATAGTGCCAGACAAAATATGTACTTGTAATCCCAATCATGGCTTGTATCAAAGAGCTGTGTATCAATGCTTCTCAAGGGGAAGTCTCATATTCTAGCCAATTTATTGCTTCTTTGTTGGGTTTTCTGTGGGTCAATCACTTAGAAGACTTTTCTCATATAAAAATTTTAATGAAATGTTTTGGAAAGTACTTTGTGAAAGTGTCCTGGGGATTATAACTCTCTCTGAGCCTGTATTAGCAGTAGAAATGCCCTCAAGAGACAGCTGAGGGGCTGAAGGCCAGATTTTCACAGTACATGTGGAATGTGCTATTTGTGCTTAGGAAACTCTCAAAAGGAAGATTGACGATAAACTCAGTAGCCTTGAAAAGCAAGGCTGGGAATTTAAGAAGAGAGTCAGTTACAGTAGGTATATAATGCAGGAGGAACATAATATTCTTCCTCACTTACAAACTTGTTGTTTTATCCTATACTTTTTATAATTTTTCATAAATTTAATTAGTGCCAAATCTGATTTGTACAAAATTTCAGATTATTTTGAGTGTCTGTACTCCCATTTCATGTACATATATCTTGTTCTCTGTGTGTGTGTGTGTGTATGTGTGTGTGTCTATGTGTCTCTCTGTGTGTCTGTGTCTCTGTGTGTATTTGTATGTGGCTGTGTCTTTCTGTGTTTTTTGTGTCTTTTTTGTGTGAAGGTAACTGTGACTTGAACATAGGGTGAAATGCATGGTAGGCTATATCTAATCTTTTCACTTTTTATTTTGCGACAAGTCTCTCATTAATTGGCCAGGCTAACCTTGAACTTATTCTACGACCCAGGCTGTCCTTGAACTCATGATTTACATGACTTCTCTGAATGACTGGGATTTCAGACCTACACTCCCAGTCCCTTTGTTCAGCTATAGAAATGGTCAAGTGTTGGACTATGGCTGGGACTCTAAGCCTCAGATTCTGAAACACATACTATACTTGCTTCTTAAATTTGGAACAGATTTGATTTTGAAAGTGTATTTTTCCTCAGGGACTTCAGAAAAGGAAGAGTTGAACTGTGTCTTTGTTGTTTGCTTTGCAATAAGCAGTTGTATCTAACAAAGCTTTATGCAAAACAGAAGATTAGGGAAGAGGCAAGTCTATTGGAAAGGATGCTGCCAATAAGGGGGAGGGAGGTGAACATCCAGTGTTGAATTTAATTACAGTCCTTTCTTAACATTAGCATATTTGTATTCAAATATCTAAAGATAGAAGGAAAGACTGAAACAGAGTTATAATCTAAAACAAGAGAGTCCTCTGTGGTACTCACAATTTATTCAGCATCTTTTGAAATAAATGGAACACTTTGTGCAAAGTTATGGTAAAGTACTTTTTCCTGTCCAGCTATGGTGTAATTTGTTAAAGAGCAGAGATGAACAGAAAATCAGTAGTGTGAGTTGGTAGTGGAAAGATTATAATGCAAAATCATCCCAAATAGAGACCTCCAGAGACTTAAATAAAGTACCCCAGTCAAAGGAAAGCCAGTGAAATGCCCAAGCCTTGGGCTGCTCTGGGGGAAGGCCTCATAATCTCTTTTCCTCGTTCCAAGTTTGAGTGCATTTTGACAGTGTTGAGTTCTATAAGACAACCTCTGTAAGTCCCTCGGGAGACACACTGCAACTTTGTCGAGTTATGTTCCTTTCTGGAATGACTCTGAACACCCCATGATGCTTGAAATAACCTGTCACAACAATATGCCAATGCCATTTTGAGACATTCTGCTAAAAGGAGAGAGGTCACCTCAAATATCTTCATTCATTAGAGGTAAAAAAGAAATTCTTACTTCTGGAAATACCAACTCCAAAGTCAGTCTGGTGCCTCATTGGATTTTAATTGGTTTATAACATTGTGATCTTACCCCTGTTTTTTTGTGGGTATCTATTTCTCTGCTTCCTCCAATGTACATTGAACTTCGTGCTAGAATTTTTATTATTAAAATCATCACACATGTTCATTTATATTTTCATGTTTATTATGTTAAGCCTTTTGAAAATTGATTTTAATAATTGCTAGGAAGTTCAGTTAAAATACAGAATATTTTGGAAAACTTTATATATGTATTTCAACTGCCCATGAACCTCACAGGAAATGTGAAATGCTAAACAGAGATCTAGTGGCATAGATGTTCCATCTGCTAATGACTCTCACCATTCACTACTGTGGGTTCAACAATATCATTTCCAAGTAAATTCTGACATTCTACAAGCCTAGTTGATCTCTCCTTCCTACTCAGCCCAGCACACCAGAACTTACGTGTTTAAGCCTATTCTTTTGTAATGTCTTTTTCCTCTAACTCTAAATGAATAGTTAATTAAAATGGAATATAGTTCCTATTTAAAAATTTTTATTTGTTATTTTTATTTGGTGTCTATGAGTGAGTTATTGGCATGTATGTAAGTGCACTTGAGATGTGCAATGCCCATGAGGGGTCAGAAGAGGGCATCAGATCTGGAACTGGAGTTACAGATTGTTGATAGCCACCATATGGATGCTGGGAACTGAACCTAAGTCCTCTGTAAGAGCAGTCAGTGCTCTTAACCACTGAGCCATATCTCCAGCCCTAAGTTCCTAAATTTTGCCATCCCTTATCATACTTTTCTAAGGAAAATAATTTGGGATAAGGTACAAGAGTCTTTTGGCTATAAAGCAAGGGTTCCATTTCGCCATGTTCTCACCTCTCTTGGAGCACTTTAAGGCCTCTCCATGGGTCTCTGCAGGATGTGTCAATAAACAGTGGTCTTAATTAGGATGTAGTGTGCTGAGCTGAGGGCAGATGCCATCTGGAAGCTGCAGCAATTTTATATGACAAAATTAACTAAAGGAAGCCACGAAACACATCTGATACTCAGAGGCATGGAAAGCACTTGATTACCAATTATTTATAACTTGGGTTCAATCCTTCATAAGTTATTGGCCATTAATAAGTACAGAAGTTAGTACTAATCTGTGGTCTCACTGTAACAGTTCTAGTGTGGTTGCTGTGATAATAATGTCAAGCGTGAATTTCTGTTCAGTTCACCCCTATTATTCATGAAGAAGAGTAGACTCAGGAAAGCTGCAAACATGGCTCCCTGCAGGATGTAACTTTGGCCACAAATGTTACAATGCATGCCCATAGGGTTCTGTCGCTTCTAGATTGTCAGTGTGGAGTGGGTAGTACCCATTGTCTCACAAAGAACTTTACTTCCAGGGTTTATGAATCAATTTTATTTTTGCCATACCAAAATTGCACGCCATGGACTTCCTATTTTAAAAATTTTTAAAAGTCACATCTGTAAATGTCAGGTGTTAAGGGATTAATGAATGACATTTGTGGTGGATTAACATTTGAAAAACATTGTACATAGAGAGATGGAAAGGAATCAGAAGTCAGACTTAGGACAATCCAGCTCAGTACAAATACTTATGCTAAAAAGTAAATTGGGAGAAGGAACAGAAATTACAGCTGATCTCCTATGTTCCCTCAAAAAACCAAAGTTCAAGTCTAGGATCTGTGAGTATTAACTTTCAAAGGATATAAACACAGATACGGAAGTCTAGGATTAGATTTAAGGACCATGCAACCTGTCTGTGCTGGTTAGAAAGTTGGGCCAGGGTAAGAGCCAAGGAATACAGGCAGCATCTGGAAACTCAAAAAGAACAAGCAGGCAGAGGCCCCAGGTCCTCTAGAAGGAACACACTTAACTGACACTTCAATTTTACCTCAACAAGATTTGTCTTTGGACTTTTGACTTCCAGGGGTATAAGGTAAAACTTTGTGCTATCTAAGCTGATAATTTGTTAAATCATTAATAAGACTGTGATACAGAAATGTTTTTGTTCATGGACTACAGAAGGATGGAAGAATCTCCTTTATTTTCTAATGAATAAGGGCAAAAAGCAACATTGCAGTAGAGGTATAAAATGGATTGGGACACAGATAAGGAAAACATCATCAAAGGGTAAAGTCCCAGAGCAGACATATGGGCAGAGACAAAAGAGCCAAACCTCAGTACTGAATAGAGGGGAACTAATCTTTCATATACTGTGATGGCTGAGACACTATAGCAACTGGGTAATTTACTCAATCACTTGAGGTGTATTTAATAGAGCTACATACATTTCAGTCAACAGACCCAGTATCCAACTAGTGTGCACAGTGTTCCTCTGTAAGATTCCCAGCCTTCTGAAATAGAGAATTAATGAATAAAGCAAAGCTAGACATAATTTAAAAGGAAAAGAATAAAGTGATACAGACAATAATATTTACTGGAGCAAAGTTTTATTTGTGTTGGAACATGAAGAATAGTCATGCTACAGACTTCAAAAGTCCTAAAAAGTGGATAACAGAAAATGCAAGGATTCTATATTGAGGAAAGTCAGGACCAGGGACAGTGTATTGAAAGAGAGAATGACTAGAAATATACTCCCTATGTATATTGGATTTCTCATTGACCTTTGAAACTTTTATTCTAATATATATATATATATACATATATATATATATATATATACACATATACACACACACACATATGCCAGATTGTTAACAATCGACTGGTGAAATAATGTAAGGGCAGAAAATAAAGGAAAAGAAAATGTCTTTACTTCTCATTTAGCTTTAACATCCAGTGGCATCTGGTAAGAATAATTGTCAACATTGTTCCACAATGATACCTCATGGTCAAGATACTTGAAACTCTTACTTGGACATCATTCATGGCACTGCCAAACACAGAAAAGGCTGCAACAGCGTAGGCTGTTTGGTTATCAGTCTGTGGATGCTACAACAATCAGGCATCTAATAAACAGTGTGGTTCTGTTTTCTAGAATAAAGTGCCCACTTTGGAGGCAAACATCAAGCATGAACTTAAAGAGTGGGAGTGTGTAACCTGGAGCCTTTACAGTGTCTGGCGTCACAATAAGAGAACTTGAGTTGATTTGGTCACACTTTCATTTTCCCTTAAATTTTCAACCATCGCTTCAAGGTTTTAATGTATGTATTTTCTTACTGACGGAAATAATAAGAATGACCAAGAGTATGCTATAAAGTATAATGGAAGATAGTATAGGTGTCATTCATAAAAGAATATTCTCCATGAAACAGATTCATTTCTGGGTGTGGCTGTACCTGGATGTAACCACAGGTATGGAGGGCAGAAGGATTTGACATGAAATCACTCAACTGACACAGAGGAGTTTGGAGGCCAAAGAGGATGGTTGGAGATGAAGAACACAGAGAACCTCAAAAAGAAGGAAATGACCAATGAGACATGTTCTCCCCAGAGACTCCTTATGGAACTTTATTTTAGTTCAATAAGAGCCAGTTGGGGTCGTAGGGAGCTAGAGAGATGGCTCAGTGGTTAAGAGGGTGCTTTGTTCTTACAGAGGACCTGAGTTTGGTTCCTAGCTCCAATGTCAGCTGATACACAATCACCTATAACTACAGCTCTAAAGATTCTGATGCCCTCTTTTGGCCTCAGTGGGCATGCACACAAGTGATATTCATTAACATAAACATACACACACATTCATACAAATACACAAAAAGAAATTCTTAAAAAATGTAGATATAGTTTGGGACTTCTGAATCCTAGATCTGTAGGGTAATTTGGTATTTTTAAGTCAATAAACTTGTAATAATTTGTCCTGTTGAATTCACTCGGTTTGTGATAGCTTTCCCACTAAGAGAAAAATAAACATAATATGAAAGGGAAACACTTTCATTTTAAAATAAGTTAATTGCTTATTTTGTGATTGTAGGTAATTCCTAAGCATTTTTGGTTTCTTTGTATTTGTTGTGATTTTCTATGCTGAGAAGTCTTTATGTGAGTTGAGTGGCTTGTTCCTCTCAGCCGAATACAGACAGGAGTAATTCCACAAATATATGGAAAGAGAGTGAGTGTGTCATTTAGTATATTATGCCATTACAGTGTCTCATGGAATTATCTGATATTCTAAATGATAAAGCACAGGCTTTCAGAGCGGAAAGAGATAGAGGAGAAAAGATTTTCTGCTAAATTTCTGTCAGGGTCACATAAAATTTTGTTGTTCCAAAAGGAGAGTCTGAGTTAACAAACAACAAATTTTATTCTGTCCTACCCATCCTTACGATCACTGTAATCTATTCAGGTCTGGAATTTTTGGCCCAAACAATCACAGCCATGTTGTCTGCCATCTTTCAGAACAACAGTACTCAAAATAAAATTTCAAGATCATCCATCTTCTACCTACATGTGGCTTTGACCCAGTAGAGGCTTTGTATAGAAGAACCTGCATACCAAATGCTGAAGACCAGTGCTGCGGACGTTACTCACTAATACATCATATAATAATCCTGTAAGATTACAGTTGAATTCTTACATCAGACTAGAAAGCCCTTTATTCTTTCTTAGATTCTTTATTGCATCCCCATCTCTTGAGCATTTGAAATTAGATTCTCACAAAAGGAAATACTGGGTTAAGAAAATAAGGAGACTCTGGAACCATGCCTGCTAAGTCCACTACCTTGGTACCCAGGAAAGGATAAAGTCATAGTCCAAGTTTCTTGCTTGAAATCATAGGATTCACAATGAATGCAAATGTTATGCTGCTTGGCAGATGGCATTTGTGTTTTAAGTGGACAACAGAAACCAAATCAGAATCAGGTGTGTTTTCTAGACTAACAAGATACTCACTCAGTAAACAGCAGCCTACAGCAAGAGTTCATCTACTGTTCTCCACAGACACCAAGAGAAGGAGGTACTTACATCCCCTCTGCTTCATTTATCCATGGTTTTGTGTATGTGAAGATCAGCTTCTTAGAAAGAGGAGCCATTTAAATATTATACAGATGGTTTTATCTAATTTAACGTGTCAGCACCTAATCCACTGACACATTTGTAGATTTCCTTTACCAAATAGGATAAGGTGATTAATGTTTCATTGTAATCATAATATTGGAAATTAGTAATCAAGATGGTTCTTGAGCTCTTCTATTTCATACCTAAGGAGAAAGAAAAAAAAGCCAGGATCTTGAGAAATATCTTCTATACTGGAGCCACTGAGTAATTACATTGGACTATTTAAAAAATGTAACTGGTGGCTGGAGAGATGGCTCAGTAGTTAAGAACATTGACTGATCTTGCAGATGACCTGGCTTGAATTCTCAGCTCCCACATGATGGCTAACAACTATCAGTAGCTCTAGTTCCACTGAATCTAACACCCTCTTCTGATCTCTGCATGCACTATACAACATGTGTGTACTTACACACATGCAGCAATACACTTGTACACATAAAATAATAAAATTATTTAAAAGCATAATTAACTTATTACTCACAGCAGATAAAATTAAAGTGATTAAACAGTTTCCATGCCTTCACAAAAGTTCAACAGAAGCACTACTCAAAATTACATAACCCAATTCTGAAGTCTAACACCTAAATTCTAAAGCTCTCTATCCTAGGCAAACAGGTTTACATGGGATAGAAGCTACCTATCTTAGTTAACAGAAATACCGGTAAGATCTATCTGATGAGGAGCAAAATTCTGACAATGCCTCCAAGATTCCTGTCTCTTGTCCCATTTTGGTCAAGTATGTATGACAGAATCTCAGTCCTGTCATTAAATTCCTAATCTGTTCTCTGTGAATTAAACAAAAGGGAGAGTGGACCTGACTTAATGAGGTGAGTTCTTAAAAAAAAAAAAAAAAAACAAATTGTCACAACAAGACTCACATCGTCTGTGAAGACACAATATACTAAGAGTTCTGCAGTCACATTGCAAATAATTAATGTCAAAAGCCACATGAGCTTGGGAGAGGTTCTGAGCCTCCGGATGAGGATGCAGCCAGCTGACATCCTGATTTCAGTGGTATGATGCCCTGAGTGGTTCAGACGCTCATTGGTGCTCAGGATTGAGGTACTTGATGCCTCTTTCTCACTGTTTTGATGTACTACTCTGAATGTAGCCACTCCATCTACTCTCTATGTCATTATATCATCATGACCCAAATTACCCAATGAAGATCCTTTCCTATTTGGCATCTCAACCTATATCAAATTTGTGTAAATAAACATTTTTCCATTTTTCATGTTTGAATTCTTAACTTACTATACACCGGAAAGGCTAGTGTCCAATAGATATACATTATCTTGCTAGTTATTTCAAATTTTATATGTTTTCATCTTTCTTCATACATAACTATACAAGCAAGAGAACTGTTTACATTGGCATACTATTAGCCGCAGTAGACAGTAAGCTTTACAACCAACAGACGTCATATGTTGCCCATTGAATCTCTAGCATGTAACACCTTGGTTGTCACACAGCATACTTCTGAAATATTCTTCCAGTAAATTAATACATGTGGTATTATACGGAGAGAAATATACAGTGGCAGGAGATACAGTCATCAGCTGAATGGTGTTTAGTCCGTTGCTGTTGTGGTGTCAGCCTCCTCACTCTGCCTGATAGAGATTTTCCTGCACTAGATGCTCACTGGGCTCTCCTGAAAGAGGAATAGATACCATGCGAGGAAGTAACAGATTCATTTGTGTGCAGTTTTGAATAGCTTCAAAACTAGCTGACTTAGCAGGTGAATTTGTTTTTAGATATTTGTTTCTCTTTATCTCATCTAAGCACAAATCAGATGGACTATAGTCACAGTTCTCTGAATCTGTGTGAAGTGAGATAGTGGGATGGACGGAGAAGCACAGTTTTAATCGTGCTTGTGTCAGCAGTCCAGGCCACTTCCAGAGACTCTCAGAATTAAGGGAACCTTCTGTGATGGCAGAATTTATGTTCATGCTCAGGCCTCTCAACTCATCCTCAGTTCTTCCTCATCACCTGCTACAGAGTTAACACACAGCTATACTTCCACACTCCCATCCCTCTCTTCCTGTAATGCACATTCAGTACACAAAAGGGAAATATCATAAATGTACTGGGGTAAAAAGAAAGAAACTAAAATTCCCTGGGTACTAAGAATTTATAAAAATATTGTGCTAGAAACTTTATAAACCTTATTTTATTTAATGGTCCTTTGATTTGCTTTAAACATGCATATTTATTCCTCTTAGAATAAGGATGAAATAGAAACACATAAAGTAGAGATCAAATTCGCACCCACCCACCCACAAATGGGAATGCTGCTTTATTGACTATACTGCTTTAAAATGCATCCAGGATCCAGGATGTATGCTTGGGGAAGGTGGCTGAGCTGCTCTCTCAGGGTCTTACAGGTGCATAAGTGGGTACGTTGTTTGAAATACTTTGAAGAGAGAGTTTTTCTAAGTGGCATTTGTGGTTCAGTAAGTGTTTTTCCAGTGAAGGAATCCTGCTTCTATTTAATGAGGGAATAATTTATGCCTCACTTTTTGACCTTTCAAAATTCTATCCATTCTTCAAACTAAGTTTATTATTATAGGAAAATATATCCCTTCTGTCATTAATGCCTTTAAGAGAATATAATAGCAGTTCTATTTGTCATGTTTTATTCTTATTACTCATTATCTAAAATAGAACAACTATTCATTGTTTGGCATTCTAGACATGGAAAGAGTATAAAATGAATAATTTGATCTGTGAAACAAAGAGACATGCCAAGCAGCAGTTGCAAGTTGTTTTACAAATGCCACAAAGAAATGCCGCTAGACCAAGTGGCACATGAAACTCCTATTCGTTTGTGAGGGTTGGTGGGGGATTGTAGCAATATTTAACTGAATTTTGTAGTTAAATGCACTCAAATAAAGAAGCAAAAAAGCATTGTGAAAGAAATTAGATCAAAGAGAAACATTTAGTCATGTATGAACAGTGTTTGGGAGACAGTTATGTATCGACACTCAGTTGGAATTATAAGCAGGGTAAGTATGGGAAAATAGACTGTTATGCCTAGGGAATGGCTCCCCAAGACCCGCCACTGAGTCTGGAGTGTATGCAAAAACAAAGAGCCTTTATTCAAGCTTAAGCTTGGTCTCTCAGACTTCACCAACGCAATGGATCCAAGCTGAGACCCACGAGGAGAGTAGGAAGGATCTTTTTATAGATTTGAGCATATTTTAAATTGATTGGTTGCTATAGGTGTATACCAAAAGTATTTAAAGTGACGATGAAGACTCTCATTAGTGGGTGCTGTTTCCAGGGCAAAGGAATATGCTGACCATTGCCTAAATCTGTTGAAATGTGCTGACCATTGTCTAAGCCTGGTCCTGTTATAATGTTTGCAGAGACTTGCTAAACTTGCCTGAGCTTATTGACTTTTTCAGCTCCCATGACTGAAGGCTTGTTAGAAAGGACAAAATGGAGTCATCTTTGTTCAGTTTGATATTCTAAAGCCAAGCATTTTACAGAAGCGAAGAGAGCAGTTAATCTATGGATTCTGGGTACAGAGTAAGGGGTCTCAGGGGTCCCACAACACCAGAAGCAGATCTACAAAGGATGAATATAAATATATAAAATGATTGGACTTTTATTTTTCTAAACCTGACCAGGAACTTCCTATGTAGAACAGGTTGGCCTTGATCTCACAGAGATACACCTGCTTCTGCCTCCAGAAATTTTAGGACTAAAGACGTATACCACCACACCCGGCTTGCATTTTTACTTTGAGGATAAATAATATCTAACTGTTTGTCAACAATTGACCAACCAGGCTGTATTTTTGAAAAGTAATTTTGGAAGTAGTAGGGAGAAGATATTAAGGCAGAAAAGGTAATACTGGAGAAAGGAAGAAAACTTTTGTTATCTGGCTCCATTTAAAAACCTCCAGTGATCTCATAAATAAGTATCAGCAGCAACAAAGAGTCAAGAGAGAATTTGAAAAAGGTTTGGAAAACTGAAACCAGAACTTGATGGTTAATGCAATAAGGAATGAGAAGTGAGAGAAACAGAGGACGATTTTAGATTCAGATTTAGGGAGCCTAACTAGGAAGTAATTACATTTTTGCTTTCATTTCAAAATTCTATTTATGTAGAGATCAATGTCTGGAACATCTAATCTCTTTTCACTGTGATCAAAATGGTGGGTATTGTCTAACGTGGTTGGTGACTGAGAATCTGAAACCCCAGAACCCTGATATGTTTATATTTCTTGCTAAGTGTAGGTTAGTTACACAGCTGGTGGAAACTCATTCTGCTCACTTCTATAAATTAATTACTTTTCTCTGTATAAAATACAGTCAAAAACATATTTACTCAAAATAATTTAATAATAAACTAATTAGATTACCTCAGGAGCAGTGCAATACAGTTAAAGAGAGAATAAGTTAAATGGAAGTTCAGTATGAAGAAAATAAGTTAAATGCATCATTGTCTCTGTCTTTCATGTAATTTAAATGTTTCCTGGCTCGGCTCCCTTTCATCCTTCTTCTTGAGGCTGCTTCTTGTCCCTTAATTCTTCTTACTTTCTATTTATGGCTTTCTCATGTTCCTAGTCCTAAATATTCTATCTATTCAACAAAAGCATTACTTTTCAAAGAAATGCATTTATCTGAAATGTATGACATTGATTAAAAACTATTTATTAAATATATGTTTAGTATCAGCCACATTAAAAATATCTGAAATCCACTTTAAGACTATTTCATGACATATGATGTATTTGCTTTATGATTTAGAAGCTGACTTCTCACAAAGAAATTCCAAATTGAATTAATTCCATGTAGAATTTTTAAGAGGGATAAAGAGAAGTAACAACGATTTAGTCATATCAACATGGAGGGCATTAAGTCTAACAGACTGTGGCTAGTAATGTTAAAAAATAATTTAAAGACTTAGTAAAGGGTACAGCAGCACCATACACTGTAAATTAAAGAACATTTTTTCTAATTCTAGGCTCTACAGTAGGTTCTTTGTACTTTTCTTATTTTAAGAAAATATAATTAGTATTTATATAACTAAACTTATTGGAATAATTTAAAGTTTGAATTTTAAATTTAGATAAATGCCAAAGAGTTTAATCTGGGTCATTCGCTACGAAACTGCCTAACTGTTTCTCAGAACTGCATGACTGATCTAGTTTTTCTGCATTCTTACCAGCATTTATATTTTAACTTTGGCAAATTAGATGAGTATGTAGTAATACCTCATTGAGGTACAATTTTATTTTTCTAATAGCTAATGACTTTGAACATCCTGAGGTGATTTGCGGTGATTGAGAAATGAGGTTCTGATAAAATCTGGGGATTTTGATGTGATAAATGCAATTATGTATTTTAAATAAAACAGCCCAGTATCAAAAGAGTAGAGTTGCTTAGGTTGTGTACAGATACAAACTCAAAGCAATAAATACCAGCAGGGAAAGAGTAACTGGATGGAAGAAATTACTTAAAGGAAAGGTGAAATTATACATAAAGTTGAATGGCACACGGATAGATCTTTGATGATGGTGTCACAGAATAGACACTAACCCCTGAGTTCAGTCAACCCAAAGTGAGCCCAGGCTCTTCTGAAGAGTTCTGATTTCTTCCCCCTAAACAAAGCATGTCCTCTCTGTTTACTGAACAGCACATACAGCATGGTATGGGAAAGGAACAAGGAACTTGGTCTGAAATAGTTTTTTTCTGACCCAGAACAACGTTTAAAACCACGAACACAGAATCATCCATGCCCATCCTTGGCAGTATGGCAGGCCTCTGCTTGTTCCGGGCTGTTCCACTTGCCTGAATGTCTTTTTGGCAGCTCTGTGTATCCAAGAGTCTCTCTTAGCTGTCCTTAGAGCTTATATAAACTTAGAGAGAGGAGCCTAGCAAAGCTTCTCAGTTTCAGAGACTTTCTGAATCTGTTGAATTGCCTGCTTTAGAAGCCTAATGTGTTTTCCTCCATAACGAAATGTTTCACACTCCTCAAAACTTTCTGCTGCTTTTCTGCCTTTTAGGAACATCCTGTTTAACCAGCTTCCTTCCAAGAGAGAAGAGTGCATCTCAGAGGAACCTGCTACATAACAAACAATCACCCAACCAGGTGCCAGTGGATAGTTCTGGTTCAGAGGTCACACAGATAGCCCTGGTTAAACCAAAGGAGTCACAAAGCAATGGCAAAAGTCATGAATCTAGGAAAAGGACTGGCGGGAAGGGAGTTAACAGAAATGGAAGAGAGAAAAGAGAGGGTGTGGGGGAGAATAACCAGAATTCACCAAACAAATGCTGGCATGAAATTGTCAAAAACAGTCTGATGAACAAATGAAACTTCCTTTAAAAAGTATTCCCAGAGCTTTGAATGTAAGTCCATAGGAGCTCATACGAGGCCCTTGGTTTGAGCTAAGCTACTACAGCACTCACTACCACACACACACACACACACACACACACACACACACACACCTACAAAACATGCACACATATATACACACACATTTATAACTTACCTTTTCAATTTCATAGTAGCTTGCCCTGGTTCTCTATTTTATTTCATACACCTTTTCAGTCTCCATGGCTTCAAATGCTGATTTTCTTGTGTGAATGCCATCTAGGAATGGCTCTTTTAACTCCTTCACAAACTGACCTTTTACCTAATCTTGTGACCAAGTTAATTCTTTGAGATCATTTAAAACTATATCCCATCTGTTTTCCTACTGTTCCCTCAGTTTCTTTAAATTTAACTAGTCTTTAAGAAAACATTGTAATTAATCTTACTATGCCTTGGACTCCTCATACAATCAACTTTTCAGGCTAAGCTGAATGATACTTTAAGCTTCAGCTATGTTCTATAGTGTCCCTTGTGAGCCTTCCATGCCCCTGACACAGAAACGTGCATGCGTGTGTGTGTGTATGTGTGTGTGTGTGTGTGTGTGTGTGTGTGTAGGGAGGAATAATTATATCTAATATCATTGCTGAGCACGTCTGAGTGAAACAAATTATCCACTTATGCTCCATCTTTGTCTGGGTCTTGATGAGCCCATTCTTGTGCAGAGCCAATGGAGGCACATGCAGCAGCTGTGAGTTCACGACAGGCTGTGTTTACCAAAAGATGGCATTTCACAGTTCTTCTCCCGCTTTTCTGGCTCTTACATTCTTCCAACTTCCTCTTTGGAAATGTTCCCTGATCCTTACCTGAATACTAAGAATCACTGGAAATTCAGTAGGAGAGGAATAGAATGTCTTATGGGGTAGAAATGTTTAATACTATATTAGTTAGTGAAGCCAAGTCCAAGTCTGGAAAGCTTGGGAAAATCAGATACTAGCAGAGTCCAGGCCAAAGTTACAGGAGAACCCAACCAGACATATCTGGTGCTTCCCAGAAACAAATCCTCAGTAGTCAGATTTCTCATTTGATGGTTTAGAATTTCACACTTGGAAACAGAACTTAGAGAAAACATTTAGAGAACAGGGTTTATAAGGAAAAATTGAGAAAATTGTAAGTGAGCCAGGACATATGTGATTCTTTACTTGGCTGGAAAAGAGTAGCCACAAGTCCAGCCACATTGGGTTAGAGTAATAAATGTGCCCTGTTCAGAACATAGCCACAGGGACAGTCACCAGCTCACTGTTGAGTCCATTAGCTCATTCCTAACAATAAATACCATTCAGGAGCTCCAGCTGCCGCAAGGACCATGTTCACCATGATTCGTTACTGCTTCTTATTCTTCCTGTTTGTCCCTGAAAGAAATGTTAACATGACTGATTAATTTCCTACTGATTGTCAAAAATATGTACAAATATAAAAGTATAGCAAATGGTTGAGGCTAATTAATGAGCCTGAGTGATCAGGCTATGACAAAAGAAAGGTGAGGGCATAAAAAGCAAGATGACCCTGAAAGTTCAGTTTATGCATTACCCATGACCATATCTGAATCCCTGTTAGTGCTGTAAAGCATACACTATGAGTTTAAAGCTCATCTATTACTGTTACTTGGAACTCAAAGTGACTAACTTGCTTTTATTTTCCTGATAGAGACTTGGCCCTGAACTTTTTGACTTAGTTCTTAGATGACCATACCACCAAGTACAAGTTGGAATCCTTCAGCTGATTTCCTGGAAGAGAAGTATACAGCAGATTCACAATCACATTCCTTCTAAATTGTGTCTCATTTGGTGCCACAAACCAGTGTATGTACTTCATCTTTTCATTCGTTTGTTTTTCTGCTTTTTGTTTTTAACACAGCCTCATGTATCACAGGCTGCCTTCAAATTCTATAAAGTCAAGAATGATCTTGAACTTCTGATCCTCCTGCCTTCTGAGTGGTAGAATTATATCTTGTGCCATCATACCTGATTTTGTTTTGTTTTGTTTTTTGGTGCCAAAGATCAAACCAAAGGCCACCTTAGTACTTGACAAGCGTTCTACCAACTAAGCTGCACCTCCAGCCTCTGTTTGTTCTTCTTGAAGTTTCAAGGGCCCTGCTACAAAAAAAAAAATACTAGAGGAATGCTCATGTTAGTATGCTCTGATACAGAATTTCTTCTTGGAACGGGAGAACCCATGTCATCAAGGCTCTGGGATCCCAGAGGATGCCAAGGCCCAAGGCAAGGGGAAGTGAGGATCTTCACAGTATATTGACCATTTTTTTTTTCTCAGTGAGGAGCCCTGATATACTTGCTTCTATTTATCACCACGGGCATGGTACTGCTATTCATTCTGAAGCCCAAAGTGACACTCCAGAGCAAAACAGCGCCTAAATAAACTATCAGATGCTAAATTTCAGTTTATTTCAGTATCTCTAGTTCTCCTCCCACCTCCAAAGCAATCCAGCTTTTCTTCAGAGGGTAGATCTCCTTCCTGCTTTAAACACAACCTCTACATGTGTCTGTAGTGTCTGCATGACCGGTGCGATTGAGCCCAGGGATTCAGAAAGGTACACAACGCCTGTTAAATGTACTTCAGTGTCTGAGCAGTTCAGCAGAATCCCATAAGATGGTCTTTACTGACTGGAGAGTTGGTGCAGTGGGTAAGAACATTGTGTAAGCCTAAGTACCTGAGTTTGGATCTTCAGCACCCATATAAAAGCCAGGTGTGGCTATGCATGCCTGTAATCCCAGCCATGTGTGCAGCAGAGACCGGAGGATTATTAGGGTTTCAGCAAGCTAGTCTAGGTGAAAAATCGACATGTTCCAGGTTCAGTGACAGACCAAACCTCTCCCTACTTTTGGCCTGAAAATGTGCATGGAAGGGTGAGTCTGTTCTATGCTTACACATGCATATAACACACACACACACACACACGCTCACGAGCGCACACACACGCACACAAATAGCAATGATAATAAATTATAAAAATAAAAATAGTCTTCACTGCTGTCTTTGTTCCTAATTGATATAATGATTTTAGTCAGAACATGTAAGGTATGCCTTGTGAGCTCCCTTCCCCATGTTCAGAAATGAGGTGAGTTTGGGTGTTGAAGCTGAGGAACACCTCAAGGTCGAGAGGCTACTAGAGGAAGGCATTATATTTTTGTGAATACCTACCTCATGCAACTTGAAGTCAATATGAGAATGATGAAGATTGCCATTAAACTGCCGCTTATCTGTGTCAGCATCAAATTCTTAAAATATGGATGATTCAGCTCCTTCTTCCAATTGCTGTGTGAAAAATGCATTCCCAGGCAAATAACAAGCTTCTAAGAAATTATCCAAATCGACAAATACCTTTGCTCCTAACTGGTCTCAGCAAGAGGTGGAGTGAACTAGAATCAATTTCTCTGTCCTCAAGCCAAAACAGAAGCAGATAACACTTGAGAAGCACTGGGGTTTCCTGAAATTAATCTGAAAGAAAATGTTATGCCTGGAGAAAACCTGATAGTGCTTAATGTGTAGAAACACACACAGTGTGGAGAGTGTGCAGTGTTTGAAAGGAGACTCTTTTAAACATCCTTTACCATATAAAAGAAATGAAACTCTTGCTCCAGGTTTGGGCAAAGTAAAGTTTCTTGGCATATTCTCCATTTCCTATTTTACACTATGCACCACAAATTGTTAAAAAATGAAATGAGCTCACCAAGGGCTTAATTATATCCCTTTCAATGGGCATCAATACTATTGGCAGCCCCACAGAGCTGGTCTCTTGACAAATCAAGTTGTTGTCTGAGGCATGATGTGTTAGATTATGACTGAGCGGGAGAGGCTGTGATTCATAGCTACTGTATTACTGAGCGGAAGTGGGATTTCTGTTCTATAGCAAGCATGAATTTCTCATGAGGGAGGTGAATCCTTTTGTTCAGCCTCAGGAATTCGCCTTTGGTATCTTAGAACAGAGCTATTTTACAGACTCTAACACAGGCACAGAGGGGTATTAAATAGCGATGCAGGATCCTGCCGAAACAAACCTCTGGTAGTCTAAGGTCCCAGGATGGGCTGAGCAATTCAGGTAGGTAGAGCTGCAGCTGGCTCTTTCTACTGTGGCATTTACTATTTTACTAGGCATTCTTTTTTGTTTCAATAGTCCACATCAGTAGTACATTGTTGACAGAGGCATCACAAATAATATTAAGGAAAAATTTCTGATTAGCATGCTTTTGTAGATGTGCAATTATTGAATTTGTAATATTTTCTAATATGATAAGCCTATTTCATGTGACTATAAAATAAATAGCCATTATTAGATTGCTTCAAGTATGAGAAAAAAAATCCAAGAAATAGATTTTAAAGACCATTCATATTCTTGACATATTGATACAGAGCAAATGAATGAATCTCTTGGGAGTTACGCTGAGTGGAAAATGGAAGTCCCCGAACATTATGTAGTGTGTGATTTCATTCCTATACTGTACTTGAAGTGACAAAACTACAGAAATGATAAAAGGATTCGTAGTGACTCTGGCTCAGGAATACAGAGAGGGGAGGATAAAGGATGGCAAGAAAAGGGAGCCAGGTAGGTGGAAACAGTCCATTACTCCAACTTGCTTCATGTCAATGACCTATTGGGATATCACTCTACAAACAGTCTCCAACTTTACAGCAGGTCAACTCAGTGAGTTTTCAATTTGCAGTGGAGGAAATGCATGACACTTTGAATTTTCATCTGTGTCTCTTGCTACACATGAAGTACAGTACCACCCACACTGTGCTGCAACACCAAGGGGAGAGTTCAGTCAAAACAGAGTCCTCCCTCTGTGGCTGCACTGTGATGTTAGGCAGGTACGCTGCATTAAATGCCCTTTCTTTTTTAAAAAATATTCTAGTATTTATTATTTTTATTTTGTGTGTATCAGTGTATAGCTTGCATGTAGGGTGGTGCACCTGTGTTGTGTAATGAAGGTTGGAAGAGAATGCCAGATTCCCCTGGAGCTGGAGCCACAGAAGGTTGTTAGCCGCCATGTGGGTGCTGGGAATCGAACCTGGGTCTTCCAAAAGAGTAGCCAGTGTTCTTAACTGCTGAGCCATCTCTCTAGCTTTTTCTACTCCCTATATCTTCAACTTATAATGTGTGGAGGATATGATTTCATTGTATTTATTTTTCCTTATTATTTCTTGTGTATAAGATCACCTCAAGTTAAATTAACATTTTAAAATAACTTATATCCTTATAATGTGGCATATATTTAAAATTGTTTGTATATTTCCATTTCTGTAAAATGCATAGGTTTTATAGGAAATCTTTATAAACTGAACTTCTCATTTAAATAAATATGGGAGCATTTTCCCATTATCAGTCAGTCTTGTTAATGAAAATGTTATCCCGGTTGAATAGTTATGTTCAGAAACTGAAGTTGAATTCTTCTATGAAGTTAAATATTTTAAAATAAATTCCATTATACTTTATGTCGCTAAATTTAAATTTTATAATGCTGATAAGAAGCATTTCGCTCCCTTCGTATGTCTCCATCTGGGACCTACAGGCCAGTCTAGTACTGCCCTATCTGAAACTACCCATCAACGTCATGATTAGAAACAATATTTATTATTTTTATTTTTTATGTGTGTGAGTATATTGCCTGCATGTGTGTAAGTGCACCCATGTCACTCAGGGCCCACAAAGATCAGAAGAGAGAGCCAGATCCCCAAGAACTGGGGGTTATGGTCAGTTGTTAGTCACCATGTGGATGCTGTGATCTGAACCAGAGTCCTGTGCAAGAGCAGCCAGTGCTCTTAACCACTGAGTCATCTTTCCAGCCTTCTCACATGATTTTGCTGTGTACAGGTTAGTAGTCTGAGGCTGGGAGGAACAGGAAGTAAGGACAAGAACAGCTTCTGTTTCAAGTGTGTAGAAGATGGCGCACGTGTGATAAGGAACATTAAGATTGACGTCTGTGCAGCATCATTCCAAACCAGGTTCTCAGTAGGACCAGGAAAAAGCACCTGGAAAATCTCCCTTTCAGTAAAAATGCATGGAAGCAACTGTAGCTCAAGTGGCTTTATGCAACTATCAACCTATGTCTTCATAAACCCTTATGGTTTGGATTCAGCTTAACTAAGCCACTACACACAGAATTTGACTTTGCTAATGTTCTTTCATGTACAATATTACCACAAAACCTGCCTAAAGACAGTGGGCACTGAGCCAGCATTCCAAAGAAGTCAACTGGTCTTTGAACATATAAAATGTAAAAAATAGAATAAATTTCTAGTTGCGTATTACATGCCAAAATAGTGTTCGGTTTGGTTTGATTTTTGGAAACAGGCTCTTCTTATAATTCCAAGTGACCTGGAACTCACCATTTAGACCAGGGTGGCCTTGATCTCACAGAGGTCTGCCCACCTATGCCTTCTTAGTGTTGGGATGGTGGGGCAAACAATTTAAATGGACTTTTAACAAGCAAGCAGTGAAAATGGAGCAGGATTTTTAAATGTCCAAAATAAAGTTCAGGTTCCCCTGGAAACAGAGCCAGTTTCTTCCAGAACTTTAAAGAGCAGCTAACACCAAGCTTCTCAAACAATTCCCTAAGACAGCAAAGGATGAGATGTTACCAAACTATCTTGTTAGAAGCCTGTATTGCCCTTATAAAAAACCCAGATAAAGACATAATAATAGCAGCAACAAAAGAAGATTGTAGACCCATCTCCCCAAAGAACATAGATGCAAGAATTCTCAACAAAATACTTGCAATCCCAATCTAGGAGCAATTTAGGATCATTCTCCATGTCCAAGTGGTATCACTTCTGAGAAGTATAAATAATTCAACCTGTGCAAATCAAGAAATGCAACACATCTCATAACTGGACTGTAGAATAGAAATCACAGGAACATCTAAAAAGATGCATGAATTTGAGAAGCCTCTCTAGAGAGCAAATGTTGAATTGAGTGAAGAGGATCCTACAGAGTGGGAGAGAAAACTGCTAGCTATACAATTTACAGTCGGTTAATATCCAAAATAAACAAGGAACTTAAAACTAAAGAAGACATCAAACAACTCAACCAATACATAGGCTAATGAAATGAAAGACAGTTTCCAAGTAATGAAATGCCAATGACCAATAAACATTTAAATAAATAAGGATAAAAGAGAAAGGAATATTTGAGACCTTTGGTTGGCAATGATTTCTTAGATATGATATTAAAACCTTATCCAAGATAGAAAAAGTGATGAATAGAACTTCATAATCAGTAAGATTTTATTCTTCAAAAGTGCGATGAAGTGGCTATCAATGCAGAAGAGCAAATATCTGCAAGGCCCATAACTGGGTATGAATTTGCTTGTTTAGGGTTCTGGGGATTGAACCCATGTCCTCACACATGCTTCACCACCAAGTTGCACCCAATTCTAGCTCTATTGGTGAGTTTTCTCCAAAATGCATGAAAACTCTCAAAACTCAAGGATAAAATACCCAATAGATACGTGAGCAAAAGATTTGAGGAGACCACTCATCCAAGACGACACATACCTAGAAAACAAGATTACAAAATGAATCCTAGCATCATTAATAAATAATAAATATAACTTAAAACCACAGTAAGTTACTGTTTTGAACCTATTAAAATAATTATATCAAAAGTGGGTGAGAGTGTAGAAAAACTAAAGTATATATTATATTGCTGGTTGAAATTAAATGATATAATTGCTTTGGAAAAGCAATTAAACACCTATAAATTAAATGGATGCCCTCCATTAGATTCAAGGTAAGTACTTAACATCACAAAAGAAAAATAGTGAGCCTACTAAAAGATTTATGTATGAATGTTCATAGCAGTTTGATTTGTAATAAATGAAAACTGAAAGTAGGACAGAAAATGTCTCAGCATGGAAAGGAACTTGCTGAGCAAGCCTGATCACCTTTGTTTGATGTCTGAGGCTCATGTAAAAAGGCGGACAGGAAATGGGAGGTAGGTCCCTACCTTCACACACATATATCACAGACATACAAGCACAAAGTATAATAACAATGGATAAATAATTTTCAAAGGAGAAACTACAACAAAATTTCAGAGTGTGAATGTTTACACAAGCTGATAGGTCTGTACTTTAGGATTTTGCCCAGATGTAAGGAATGGAATACTGTTATAAAATGAAAAGATTTAAGAAAAACTATGCTAAATGAAAGAAACCAGACAATAGGAAGTGACTACTAACAGATTGCATTATGTAAAATTCTAGTTTATATGCATTAATCCATAGTCAAATATCATACATGTACCTAAATGTAAAGTGGTAGAGTTGGGGCTGTAATGGATGAGGAGAATTACACAACAGTTCATGAAAATTTTGCAAGACGGCAGGCATGTCCTCTAATTTGTGTATTGTGATAGCCACAAGGTGTATAGTTGTGTCAAAACGTATCAAAGTCCATCTAACATTCATGCCATTCGTTGCTTTTCAATTATAACTCAATAAAAACTACAAACAAAATAAGTTAGAAATGTATGGATGTATATATGATCCATAAGACTTTATGAAATATGGACTATACTGAAAAACATTATACGGGGTTACTTTGATGATGAATAATGGCAGTCATTTTGTATTTAATATTGATAAAAAATGCTTGAAATTTACAATGCAAAGTGTCCAACAGAAAAATGGGAGGTGGATATTTATTTTAAAAAAGGAAGAGTTCCTTCTGGGAGTCTTAACCTAACTCATCATATTATGAAAATACTTGAAATACTGTATGGGTTTATAATTACTGTATAATACATAGAATTTCAATGCGACATTTTCACCTTTTTGTGTGAAATTCAGTGAAGATGAAAGCTCTCATGGCTGGGGGTTGCAGCTGTGCTTAACTCCTCAGCGCTCAGTGGAGTGACAAGGCCACCCAGACAAGGAGACCCCTCTGGAACCAGGAAGCATGGCCACTATTTCTCTGCCTCCTCCCCAAGGGTTGACTAATTGGAATATCTCCATCTACAAAAGCATTTAGGTTACCATTCCTAGACCACATAGCTAGATATCTGGGAAAGATCAAAGTTTCTCACTGAAAATTATTGTCTCTTGCTGGAAGCTTCACTCTTGAATGAAGTAGTTTAAACAACTCACTGTGAATATCAAATCTCCATGAAGATTCATTAAATATATTAACTCCTGAATGATTACTAATCCTGAATGTTTAATTCTACCAAATCTAAAATGGAAGTATGAAAGGTAAATCAGTGGTGATAATTCTAAAACTAAACTCTAAGACTCAAATTAAAGGATCATTTTTAATGTATTTTCCGTCGTAAAAGAAATATAATGTCACAGATCAAACCATATAGTAAAGCAATAATGTGTTTTCGTATTATAACCCCAAATCCTTATTACAGTTTTTCCTCTCTGTTTTTTAGTCTCACTTGTGTTTCAGTTGGATTCATCTCATGGCATTTCATTTTAGATAGGCTATTGTGGTTCAGACACCAAGCTTCAGGTTGAAAGAAAGGATCCTGTTCCTCAGAAATATGGAGCAAAATGACTAAGCAGGAAATTCAGTGTCGGTATTAGTTTGTTTCTAGCGTGATCGCATCTGCGTACTCTGTTTATATGTTGTATAGTCTATGAATTAATGGGTTGCTTATGTGCTTTCCAACTCCCTTTCAAAATTCACATTCTACTGTAGATCTGAAATAGAACAGCTACATTCTCTTTGTTCAAAAGAAGTATCTAACACCATCTAATGAAAAAGCAGAAAGTTATGTTCTTCCTTCAATTGATTTTCTGCAAATTAATATTTTTTCTGACTTGTTTACAATGAAAGTACACCAACAATCCCTGCTTTCATTTTAATGATAAATTGTTTCCTTTTGATTCAAAGTTATCTGAGATATCTCATATCTTCGGAAAGGAGGGCAGTGAAGAATGTGTTCAGCAGAGCTATCACTATACCAGTGGGAAGACAGAGGACTTCACATTGTTGATACCATATAAAATATGGTGAGAGCAGTTTTGGTATAAGGTGAAGTGACTTCCAGTGACAGGTCAGTTTAGGGAAGCTTCATGAAACAGCAGTGCTTTCTATCACTCTGCATAAGGTCATAGATGCCACAGGTCCCAAAGCATCACGTAGCCTTCTATGAGCAGTCAGCTCAGAGACAGCATTCTAACTTTCCTGGGCTTAGATTGACAGCTACATAGTCTCTTCTGACTGTCCTCTGCTTTCTGTGCTCTGAGGCAGGTGCACTGAGAAACCTTATAACTCGATCAGATGTCCACAACGGAGTTATCTGTTGGAAACAGGTACTGATCAATGAATTCTGGGGCTGTCAGTGATTTTGCTGGGGACATGCACATTGATTTTTCTCTACATTTCAAGGAACCAGTCAGCAGTGCCATAGCAGTGACTTCCAAAGGCACATCATTTGGCACATGGGCCAAGTAGTACATATCTCATTCAGTAGTCTGTAAATGATTCATCTTCAACAGGCTATTACAAACCATATAGAGTTCAGGAAGTGATGTCCAGAAAACTGTAGACAAGATCAGCATGAGTCATAAACCTAGAGTGAACAGAGATAAGATGTGTTCCCAAGACTAAGAAATTAGTTCTATTCCACTATCCCCTGAGTTGAAAATACTTTTATAGCACAATTTTATAACTGTGACTTTCTTTCCTGTTTTTTGAAGACTCAGACATTTACTTGGGAAGGACCGTGGGATACGGTTGGGGAAAAGCAGATCACTGTACCTTTTCTTGTTGTAAAATTTGTAAGCAATATAGCCTGATTCCCAAAGCTGCAAAAACAAACAAACAAACAACAAAAAAAACCTGACTCCTAAACTTATTGACAAGAAGCAAAGAACATGTAAATACTTAGGGTAGGAGTCGAGCTGCAGGGTCTGAGCAGAATTCATGAACCTAACGAGGAAGTTGAACAAGGAGCCCCAACCACCACCACTGTTCTCCAGGGAAAGATGAAGCCTTTGTGGAACGGCTTAGGCTAGCAAATACTTTTAAATACATTTAAATGTTAACACACAGTTCAAAATAATTGAAAACAAAGCATTTTTAAGCTTTTACTTATTTTGAAAGAGTGGGAATGTTTACCATAATCAGAATCAGGTTTCACTTTGGTCTGGTCAGTGTGTCGGCGTGCCATTTCACCACAGAGCCTTGCAGAACAGCTCATTCCACTGGGTTTGTTCTTGGGCTCCTTCTGTATTTGGATTCTATACATCCGGTACTAAATTGTTGATGGACACTGGCAAATTCATTAATTTTGTTATTTCTGCGTTTGTATGTAGTGCTTCACTCTGTCATTTTCGTATGATTTCTTTTTGTTGGATTCCTTTCACTTCTTACCCATCGTTCCACCCTGCCTTGGACTCTTTCACCCCCAGGAGCCTGTCTCTGCTTTCACAGCTTGTGTGTGCTATCACCCAGCCTTGTACCCAAGACTTCTGTTTCTCCAGTGGTGGGAAACTCACACACACCCTGGGTTCATCGTCAACGACACCCTGCGGCGAGAGCCTCCCCTGGAAAAAGGTTGCAAAATGGGAGCCTGCAGGTAGAGGCAGCTCTGCTCCTCAAAGCTTGAGATATTTCAGTTTGGACGCAAATGATATTTAAATGGAGAATGTCCTATTACGCCTTCGTTTTTGTAGTCTTTACCAAACTTTGCCTGGACCCCCAACTTGATACATTAATGCTTTGGTGTTGGCATGTAGGTATTTGGACTTGAGCCACTTGATTTTGATGAAATTCTTCTATGAAATAAAACAACCGAAACATGAATTTCCTGAAGTTTGCAGCAAAGAAGAAACATCTTCCAGGAAGTAAAAAACTTATGTTTTTTTCTTGAACTTTTACAGTTAGTGTGCATATTTTGAAAACCTGTGAATGCTCTCTATGAGAAACTTTAATAAAACAGTCAATCATAAATCAGTACAAATGAGATACTCTTTGAATGAATTTATTAGAAAGACTCATTAGCTATTAAATACCAAAGTTAAGTTTTTACCTTAATTTCTGGAATGCATTGCCTCAAAATTGCTTCCCATCTCTATTTGCTGATCAGAAACTGTTATTCCATGATCTTTATCCAATGTTACATTGGAAGAACTCCTTAAAGTAGGCTTCAAAATCGTACTGAATAGCCCTGATTCTTCCAGTCCCTTCTCAAGCTCTGTTCCAGTTTCTCAAGGAAGGCTGTGCTAGCTGTATATACAGCTTTGTCATATTAGCAAGTCGTTTTGGTGGTAAAGAAGCCAGAACTTGGCAATATCTTAAAATATTGCAGTATTTTTCCTTTTGATTTCTGAAGGGCTTGAAAATAAAGTAAAAATATAGCACAGTATCATATCATCGCAGCAATAGTAAAGCTAAGAGCAAAACAAATAAGTGGAAGATGGAAACAGTTGGAAGTCATACCATTTCCTGTGACTATCTTTCCTGGCCTTGGCAGTCAGTGTGACTGAAGGTGGTGCCCAGGCACGCTGGGCGAGGGCTTGGCAATCGAGCTACGTCCCAGTCTTACCTCTCCTTTGGACAGTAGGCTCCTTTGTTCACATTATAGGATTTGGCTTCTGTCCTAGTTTGCCTTCAATCACTGTGAATAAACACTCTGACCGATACCAACTAGGGGAGGAAAGGCTTTATTTGGTTTACATCTTCTGGGTCACAACACACAGTTCATCAGGAAGCCTAAGGTAGGACTCAGGGCAGAAACCTGGAAGCAGGAGCTGGAGCCATGGAGGAGCACTGCTTACTGGCTTGCTCCCTGGTCCATGCTCAGCCTCCTTTCTTATACAATGCAGGACAACCTGTCCAGGTGCTGCTCACAGTGGGCTGGGCCCCACATCACGCAACAATCAAGAAAATATTCCACAGACACAAGGTAGTCCAATGGAGGCAATTCCCCAAATGAGGCTCTCTCAACCCAGGTGTGTCAAGTTGACACTAAAGTTGTCCAGCACAGCCTCTGTATTCTAATGTCTTATAAAAAAATAACAAGGAAAAACAATTTTCATTTTTCAAATGTGATTGATGAGATATGGAGATCTCATCATAAATTAAAAACCCTAAGCAGCAGAAAAGTGGAGGGGATAACAAATTTGCTTAAAAGAAACACTCGTTGCATTTAATAATGAATAGGTGAAAGAAGAAAGAGATACTATGAGCTGATTAACTGAATGTTACAGTTGTCCAGAGAACATGAACTGACAAGGTAAGAAATGGACGTTTGGGAATCTTGTGAATAAACAGAATCTTTTATTGGCATACAAAGGGATAAATAAAAATCTACTAAGCTTTAAAGAAACACAACAGGGCTGAGTTCATAGCTCAGTGATGGAACACTCGTCTAGTAGGTGCAAGGCCTTGGGGTCCATGTTCATGAACACGAGAAGAGGAGGAGGCGAGGAGAAGGAAGACGAGGGCACAGAAGAGGACAAGAACAGGAGGAAGATAAAGAGAGGGAAAAGGAAGAGGAAAAAAAGATTAAACAAAGTAAAATAACCTTCAAAAGGGAAAAAGTGACTTTCTAAAATAAAGGTGAAAAATATATAAGTAGAAAATTCTCCCATACATACAACATATACCATATGTTCCAGACATGCCATGTGTAATACCCACACAACACACACCACTCATAACACACATCATACACATTAAATACACACACACATACACAACATACCACACACACCACACATATAACATATGTATCTGATACACCATGTACAATACCTACACAACACATAGCACACGTGACACATACCACATACATTGCACACACACCACACATACCATAGACACTACAGATGCCATACATACCACATACCACAGACCACACACATACTGCATATACCTCACACACCATGTACAATACACTCCACACACAACACACACTACACATAACAGAAGATACATATAAACACACATTTTACACAATACAAAATACATACAATACATACACATCACACATGTATACATGCCACACACCCCCACATAGCTCACACGACAACCTCACATGTTACACGTACATATCACACACACATACACACCACATACACTACACACATATTTACCAACTCGCTGTACATGTACACACATGCACGCACATCTTAAACATGATCTTATTCAGAAAAATAACATTAGGCATTTGAAAGGAAAAGATTGCAGAAGATTAAGGAGACTTGGAAAGTAAATGGAAACAGCACAGCTTCTTGGACACCTTTAATTACCAGTTGTTTCTATTTCACTTTAATGCCAAATCAGAAACACATGAAAGTTATGCTGCTAGTTAAGAATGGGAGTACATTTTCTAAGAGGAAATTCTCTCTAATGAATTACTTAAATAAAAACTTCTCAAAGCCTGTCCAGTGTGTAGAGTCTGAGAAACAAATCCACACCTGCCTGTTTGTCCTTTATCTTTCCCATTCTCATCAGGCCCAGATTCTTCCATGTCAGAAAACACTTTTATTGATCAGGAGGCTTCACGTTTGGCTTTGATTGTCTTTCCTGGGGGGATTGCCTGTCCCTTTTCTCCTGTTTCCAGCACTTCTGAGGGTGACAAACTCCATCTCTTTATAGATAGAATGCTACTTTGGATGAACTTCCACAATATCAAGCTCACTTTGCCACACGGGAAGTTCTTCCTCTAAGAACTCTACAGGAGAAACTCTGATGAGATTCTTCCTAGGGAAATCCTTTCCCAGTTAGTAGCCTTTGCTTAGCTCCCAAAGTCTCCCAGTTTCTTCAGATGTCTTAAAAATAGATCACTCAGAATTTTCTTTTAAAATCTTGGCAAATCAAGTCATTACCTCAGGAGAATAAGAGAACATCTGTAGGTGGGATGTGATTCACAGTTCAGGAAATGCCTCTCCAGATCTTGTAGGATTTCTCATAAGCAACTGAAAATCTTGTTCTTTAGGTAAAAGATTACTACATTTTATTTTGTTTGAATAAAAATAATGCTCAAAATACAGAGTGAAATATTGATCAGGGTTCAAAATAAAACTTATTTTATAACTACATCAGCTGTTTATGTTGTTATCTGCTCGCTTCTTTGGGAATTTTGCAATTCTTTTTCTTTACAGTGGGAGATCAGTACTTTCTCACCTCATAGTAGAGTGTGGAGCATGAATTTCCTGAATTAAAATCACTTGGGATTCTTCTTAGATCTAATGAATGAGGAATCTGCATCTTTAAGAAGGGACTGCAAGAGATGCTTGAGCACTGAAGTTTGAGAAACTCCCTAGGAAGGAAATAGAACTTATAGCTATGTATCACAACACCTGTCTTTGAGTGCATTGGAAGATGTTGTTTGCAATTAGCAGAAGTCTTTGCTTCTTTTGTGGAATGTGGAGGAAATGGTGTTCTGGAGAACAGTGGTTCTGCAAAGGTAGAATATGTCAGAATATGTCAGGCCAGGCAGTTACTGGACAGAACCTTTGCGGGACATCCCCAAGGCTACATGTAAGCATTTCAGTTTCTTTTGCCTAAAACTAAATCCCAGGGCTTTAGGGAACATGCCCAGTTTTCTGGCACTTTGGAAATATTTGCTCAAATCTTTGGCTTCTTCTCACATATACCAGCTGAAATGTAATAGATCAGACTTCAATATTTGTGGAATTAGGACCTGAAGAGAAGGAATTGAAATGTCCTCTGCCAATTCAAAGACAGGAAATTACAAAACAGAAAAGGTGAATGGATAGATCCCAAAAGATCACAGCTGTTACAACAAAGAAAACAGTGAGGCTTTGGCCGATTACGAATGTGTCCAGGATAATGTGGGCATGCTTTGATGCACATGAGAAGAAAACAGTTTTCTGGTTGTGAGACTTCATAACAAAATAAATAGTGTCTTAATATGCTGTAAACTGAGGTACTTGTGAAAGACTTTACAGATATTACCTAATCTTATCACCATAAATCTTTGCTTCTAAGGCAAGTATGATTATTTTCATGTTACAGATGAGAAAACACAGCTTGGGAGGATAAAGCACTTGTCTTTGGTGTCTAGTATAAGAAGCTAATCCAGGACAGAGTCCTAGGCAGAGCTCTGTGAACAAACACTTGGAGCCAGAGGAAATCTGGGTGAAAGTAAAATAGTCTATATTAAGGGAGTATGTCAACTTCTCAGAAGTGCAAACTCACCTTCATTTGGTGCTTTATGATTTGCCAAAGCTCTGTGGCCCTTTACTCTAATTGGCTACTTGACTCCTCTGAGTTTGTTGCTGTTCTTTGCTAGGTCCTACAATCGTACATTCCTGAAAGAAGCCCAGAATCAGCAGATGAGACCTATCTAAATGTCTGACCAATAATTTGGATGATTCATTGTGGAATGTTTTCTTTGCAAAAGTGCAGAGATTCTTCTCTTTATTGTAACATGTGATTATATTATAAAATGTCTCTCACCACCAGTAAAAACAAGGTTATATAATACTATATTCCTTGCCATTGGTCAAATGTGGTTAAACGATAATATGTCCCTCCCCATTGGCTGCATGTGGTTATACTATAATACCTCCCTCACTATTGATCACACATGGTTCTAATACATCCAGTACCATTGGTCAGACTCTTGCCCTGGTCTATTTTTTCATTTTCTGCCTTGTTAACCACCTAATCTTTACCAATTGTTCACCTTGAACTTTCATTTCTGAAAGACCAGTTCATCACAAATAAAAGTAAAACAAACAAACATTCAAATTAGAATTCAATAGACCTTCCTTTCCTATTTAACATATCTGAGGATATTTTAAACTGTGGAGACACAACCGTATCACAGGGGTACAGGGAAAATATACTTTTCACAATTACTCTCCATTATCAGAAACTAAATATATTTACATGGCTTCAATGTTTAAGAAAGAGAAACGTAACAAAGAACCCCAACTTCATCTACAAAGTAAAATTAATCTGACCCATCTGCAGTTTATTTGTGGTAAGATGGAGGTAGAAAGGCTTTGAAGTATTTTCAATTAGAAAATCAAACAACTAAAATACTGATGTACTTATCTCCCCTTTAAATCTCTCTGATCTGGAGTTTTATTAAGCAAATATATTTTTGTTGCATAGAATTCTTTTCTCTCATGTCCCTCCCATATATTGTTCCATAATATATTAGTTAGATAAGACTATCATTCCAAAAATCACAAAATCATAGGCTGAGTGGTTTTAAAAGAAATGATATATTAAGTTTCTTATGAAGGCCTCTTGTCTGATTCAGAAAAGGGGGTGTAGGGAATAAAGAAGTGAGGGAGGAAGGAGGGAGGTAGGGAGGGAGGAGGGAGGGAATGAGAATAAGAATGAAGTCGCTCTGATCCCTTCCTGTTTCTTTAAGGGCACTAAACCCATCATGGGGCACAGCACATACTATCTCATCTAAACTTAATTATTTCCCAAAGCTCACACCTTCAAAGGGCATCACACCAAGGATCTTGGCTTCAGTTTTGTGAACTCATACATTCAGACTGTAGCCTGTAACCACCCTATTTACATCACTTCCTTCCTTTCCAATCATTGATGGCTCTGGACAAATATAGATGTAATATTTTGCTATACTAATTTCAATCTTCTTAAGGAGAAATGGAAATCATATGCTATCATTCACTGTACTCTAGAAGACACGGTTGAAATTGCTACCTGTGGAATATACCCAATATGTGTGGTTTCCGCTCAGAAAGTTATTCAGAATGAAAGCAACACCAGTCAAGATTGCTCAAAAAAATGAAAAAGAAAGATTATTTCTTTGAGGGGATTAGGATAACCCCATTCTCTATCTAGTGATCTGCCATTCATAATTTAATAGGATTTGGTGGTTTGTGTCAGGTCATGAGATCATCACTTTCCACCTATTTTGAATAGCTTTATGCCATGTGAAGTACTTAATCCAAACTCACTCTTGTGCATATGGGTATTTGTTCGTTATATCCACTCATATGCTAAAACTCTTTTTCTTCTTCTTTGGTTTTCCTTGGTGTTCTTACTGAAATCCCACTGGACATATTGGTATAAGTTTATGTCTGAGATTTTAATTCTAATCTAGTGATCTATAAAATAAGATAAAAATACAATGATGGAAAATGTGATCACTTAGAGCAGCAGCAACAAGATGAGGTCTTTGCCAGTTATTTAAACCTTTCCTAATCTTTACAGTTGTGTTGGGGGATTGAGGCTCAATATACAAGCTTGACCCTGTGTAAATCTTGTTTGATGCCATTTTAAATAGAGCTCTTCATTGATGCAATATCCACACTGTTCATTGCTAATGAGCAAGAATACACCAGTTTTGTAAATTGATGTTATCGCACATAATAGAATTTTCACTCATCCATCTTCCTGGCTTTTACCATAAGTATTAATCCAGGACCTGGATCCCAGTGAGGAGACAAATATTCCACAGCTTCACTTACTTTCGGGAAGAATCTAGTCATTACTGTACTTGTCCACGGTCAATATCTCCTTGATAGTTTTTTTTTTTTAAGATGGCTTGTCTTTCTTTATATTCTTAATGCATGGATATGTATTTTCCTTTTTGAAATAGGTTTCTCCTGTAGTTCCAACTGTGATAGAACTCACTATGTAGACAATACTGTCCTCAATCTCACAGAGATCTGCCTGCCTCTTCCTCCTGAGTCCTGGGATTAAAGGCATGCACCGACATGCATAGCTATGGATATGTATCTTTTAATCCTTTTTATTGAGTTTTATGCATTTCATATACTAAATATTAATCAAGTTTAGACCCTTTCCCCAATCCATGCCTCTCCCAAATTACCTCTGGTCAGATTTCATGCATTCTGGCCTATGTGTTAAGTCCTATCGGGTCAAGCATTTGACCTAGAGGTCATTTGGTACAAGTTCATCCACTAGAATCTAATCAGCCTATCTAGAGTCACCCCATTAAAGAAGAGCTACTCTTCCTCACCAGCAATGATCAGTTGCCAATAGTTACTCACTAGGATTGGGGATTGCTTCCCAATTCCTCAGATCTATGCTGGGTTGTTGTCTATTTGAGTCAGCATGGGTTTTGTACATGCTGTCACGATTGTTTCAGGTTCACATGGCCAAGTTCCCAGTGCCTGAAAGCCTCTGTTTCTTCATGTTTGTGCACCAACCCTGGCTCTCACAATCTTTTTACCCACTCTTCTATAATGGTGCCTGAGACATAAGTTGATGAGGTTAAATATTGGAGTCCTAACCACAGACATGCACTCTACGGTCTCTTATTCCCTAAAACTTGGCAGTTGTGTCCTTTCTGGACTGTACTCTGTTGTATGAGGAAGCTTCTCAGGTGACTGTTGAGGAATGTATCAGTATTCTCTCTACCCACTGTTTCTCAAGGCTCCATGAGCCTTAGATGTAGACATTCCACTGTAGATGTGTCACTTAAGACTGGACATCTCTCACACATATATTGTCTGTGTATGACCTGTTGTAGAACCATGTAATATCCTTCATCTGATGCAAAAAGAAGCTTCTTTGATGAGTGATATATAGTATACTTGTCTGTAAACATAAGGATCCATATTTAGCATACAGTGAGAAATTTAACTAGTCAAGAGAAATGACAGAGACAGGGTTTTCTCCAGGATCTATGACCTCTTCAGCCATGTGTATTTGGCTGTGTTTACAGCGCCACTCACTGACTCCATCCCATTGAGAGGACTTTAATTCCAAATATATAGCTGGTGATCAGCCCCCCCAAAAAAAGTGCCACAAATGCACCAATAGAGATGGTTTGCTGTGCCATTCCTTGTGATTATTAGGTTTAAAGCTGATATTAGACCACTGATTGATTTTTACTCTTAGCAGCTTGCATAGTATACTCTAGAGCTATGAGAACTAATGTTCAGAGAGGAAATTTCTAGCTCAGTTCCAGCTCCATTGTTCCAAGTCCTGCATCCTATCTTCAGTAATATGTTCTTACCTTCAAGTTCTGGAAGACAACGAAGGGCTATGTGAATAGCCTGCATTATTTTGGGAGTCTCTTGGACAAACGTGACCAATAACTTGAAGGGAGGTTTCTCATTCTGGCACTGTGTTTCTTGTTATATAGACCAGCTAGCTATACATATGCACTCATGTTCAGATATTGTATGGGTATTTTTCAATAGGTTATTGAGTTAGTACATCTCCCTCTGGATTTTCACACCAGGTAAGCTTTATTTGTCTCTCTTCTTGCTCTCCCTGTCTAACATCCCTCCTCCCTCCCAGTTAAAGTACGCCCATTTTCCTCTTGGTAATACGTGTCTCCCATTATCTTCACTCTCTTGAATTCTTTCTTCCTCTTCACCTCCATGTTTACTTGTCTGAACATACCTCCACCCTTCCCATTTGAATAACTCCATTTCCTCCTTGTTTCCTGCTATCCCCATTTCAGTCTCTTTCTTTTACTTTACCTCCAAGTTTTAAAATTTTCCTGGCTCTTGATGTTAAACCAGGATGTGTACTCACGTATAAAGCTATATGGGCCCATGAGCCTATAACTTTCTTTTTTGTTGTGTCTCTACCTGGTTTTGATATTAGAATAATAATGGCTTAATAGAAACAGTTTGGAAGTTCTCTTTCTGGTTCTATTTTTAAAAAATATTTAAGAAGCATTGGTGGTAGATTTTCATTGACTGGTAGAATTCTGCTGTGAATCCATCTGAGTCTGGGCTCTCTCTAGTTTTGAGGTTTTTGTATTGCTGTTTTAGTTTCCTTATTTGTTTTGGGTCACTTTTAGTTGTTGATCTCCACTTGGATTAATTTTGGTGGTTTCCATGAATTTAGAAATTTATCCAATTTGGATTTTCAAAGTAAATAGAGCATGGTTTCTAAAGTATTTCCTTATAATGTTCTGAATTTTTCTGGTGTCTGTTGTAGTTTATCCTTTCTTTGATTCTGTTAATTTGAATTTCCTCTTTCTTTCTTTCTTCTTCTTTCTTTCTTTCTTTCTTTCTTTCTTTCTTCTTCTTTTCTTCTTTCTTTTGATTAACTGGACTAAGGATCTGTTTTAACTTTTCAATGAACAGTTCTTAGATTCATTGCTACTTTGTATGGTTTTCTTTGTTTCTATTTCATTAATTTATGCTCTGATTTTTGTTATTTCTTCTATTCTGCTGACTTTGAGCTTGATTTGTTCTTGCATTTCCAGAGTCTTGAGTTGTACCATTAAGTCATGTATGTGTGATCTTTCAGGTTTTTATAAAATATTTTATTATTCTTTATTTTATGTGTATGAGTGCATTCTCTGCATATGGGTAAGTGCACCCATGCTGTGAACTGCCTGTGTAGGTTAGAAGAGGGCATTGGATCCCCTAGAACTGGAGTTTAGGATGGTTGTTAGCTGCCATGTGGTGGTAATTGAACCTGGATCCTCTGCAAGAGCAGCCAGTACTCTTAAAAGCTGAGCCATCTCTCCATTCCTAATCTTCTTGATTTTTTTAATGTAGGCACTTAGAGCTATAAGCTTTGCTTCTCGGACTTATTTAAAGTGTCCCACAGGTTTTGTTCTGTTGCATTTTTGTTTTCATGTAGATCTAGGGTATTTTATTTAATTATTAATTTCTTTTTTGACCCATTCATCATTTGTGAGTGTGTTTAGTCTCCTTGAGTTCAGGTAATTACTAGAGCTACATTTGATGTTGATTATAAGCTTTATTTCATTGTGGTCTGATAGAATGAATGGAATTATTTCATTTTTTTGTGTTTGTTGAGATTTGTTTTGTGCCCCAGTATGTGGTTAATTTTAGAAAAACTTCCATGGGCTGATGAATAGAATGTGCATTTTTTGTGGCTTGGGTGGAATATTCAGTCAGTAGATATCTGTTAAGTTCATTTGATGTATGATGTCATTTAATTCAGATGTCTCTTGTTTAATTATTTTTCCAGTTTATCTCTCATTTGTAGAAAATAGGATACTGAAATCACCTACTACTATTGAATTCAGTTATTCTATGTTTTATAGTCCTGTAGTACTGTTTTTATGAAATTTGATGCACAAGTATTTGTTGCTTATATGTTCATGATAGCAATATGTACTTAGTCAGTTGTTCCTTTGATTAGAATAAAGTGAACCTCAATATTTCTTTTGATTAGTTTTAATTTGAAGCCTATTTTGTCAAATATTAGAATTACAACCCTTCCTTGCATCTTAGTGCCATTTGTTTGGAATATTTTTTTCCACCCTTTCACCCTAAGGTAGTACTTACCTTCAAAGGTGAGAAGAGTGACTTGAAGCCAACAAAAAGAGGGATTTTGTTTCTTAGCCTTACATTTCTCTACCCTGGGTCATTGACAGGGAGAGTTTAGGCCATTGCTGTTTAGAGAGTTATTATTGAGGATGTGGATTGACTACTGCCACTGAATTTGTTTGTGTTCTTGGTCCTATTTTGTTTCCGGAATTACTCCTTCCTTTGTGTTGTTTCTGTAACTTCTTGGCTGTATTCATTCTATCTTCAGTTCTTTGAATTGCTTCTAGCATTTTTCTATGGGGCTGGTTTGATCGGTTTGAATTCTTTCAGGCTGTTCATGTCAAGGAAAATTTCTTGTTCTCCTTAGACTATGATAGATGATTTTTCTGGATAACATATTCTGAGTTGTCATCCATGATCATGCAGAACTGGGAATACTTTGGTTCAGGCTCTTCTGGCTTTCAAAATTTGTAGTGAAAAGTCAGTTGTAATTTCGGTGGAGTTTCCTTTCTATGTCACTTGTTTTTCTCAGTAGCTTTCGGTACTCCCTTTTTTCTGGACATTTAATGTTTTTACTATGATATTCCACAGGAGTTTCTGTTCTGTTCCTGTCTAATTGGTGTTCTATGTGCTTCTTGTATCTGAATAGTTTCCTGAATCTGGGGAAGTTTTCTTCTATAATCCTGTTGAAGATCTGGTCAGTGGCGTTGACCTGCAGTTCCTCTCCTTCCTGTATGGCTCTGCTGCATAGATATGGTCTTTTTGTGGCGTCACACATTTCCTGTATTCCATTCTTGTGCCTTTACATTTTTTTCATAGTCTTTGCTTGAACAGTCTAGCTCTTCAACTTTGTCATTCAGTCTTGATATTCTGTTTTCCGTCTCATTCATTCTCCTTGTGGGGCTTTCTTCTGTCAGTTTTTCAATCCGTCTTCTTTTCACCTTGGGTTTCTTCAATATTTCTCTTTTCTGAATTCACTTTTCATGTCCCTAATCGTTTTTGTTATTTTATTCAGCCACATATTTGTATTTCCTTTATCTTTAGTCACAAGTTTATACCTGTCCTCTTTGAGTTCTTTGAGTTGTCTGTGTGTTCTTTAAGTCCTTTGATCTTTATTACTGTTCATTTAGTTCTGCATCATGGGGTTCCTCAGGGTGATTCTTTTTATGGCACATTTCTGCAAGACTGGTAATGTTTTGCTCGGGACATATTCTCTTGTTTTTTTTTTTCTGCATTATTTTTGGTTTTGTTTTTGCATTGCTTTTTTGGCATGTGGATGTCTTTTATTGGTTGTGTGTCTGATAGGTAATTCTATGCTGCTTTGTTTAGTTGGCTCTGTTGTATTGTTGATGTAACTTGATTTCTTCTTGCTTAGCTATGCAAAGCTAGTTGGTGTTTGCTTCAGTGGATTGGTTTGGGCAGTACAAAGACAGGTATACCAGGAGTGTGGGCCAAGGGCAATTAGGGGGGATGACACAGCCTGAGGAGGGTCTAACAAACTAAGTTGGGAAGCTGGGCTAGTGTGGATGCAGGGGATCAGTATTCAATGTGTAGGTCTGGACTAAAAGGGTAATTCCAGAGATCTAAGGAAGAAAGACCAGTAGCAGGCCTGAGCCCACATGGAGAAGAGGGGCTGAGTAGGGACAGAGAGTGGAGCTGCTCAGGGAGAGGGAATCAAGGCATGGTGAGCAGAAAACAACTTACCAGGCTTTTAGACTGGTGTTTGGCAGGCAGACCAGGAGTCAGGACAAGAAGGGGTGAGTACATCCTGTGGAGGGTCTAACAAACGAAGCTGGAGGATTGAGCTAGTCAATCTTGATTAAGAATCCGAGGTACAAGGTTAGAAGCGGGGTACAGTGCAGAGTGTGGGGAGCAGAGATACTAAGAAACCATGTGATGAGTCTAATATACTAAGCTGGAGAATTGAGCTGGTTTGGGTGCTGGGAATCAGAATGCAGGGGTAGGTCTGGAGTTTGATGGTAGTCCAGAGATCTGGGGCAAAAAGAGCAGATGCAGGCCTAGTCCAAAGGCTAGAGGAGGAACATAACGTGGGGATAGAGTGGAATTACTTAGACTAGAAGGGAATCAAACTGGATATGTATTTTTAAACACTGTAGTTTTCTTGTATCCTGTGTTACCTGAATGATGTTCTACAATATCAGATTCTACATTCCCATAATTCATTTTTAACATGCATAGAATTATAATCCTAATTTTGCTCTTATGACTATCAAAGGGCAAACATTGTAACTAATGGATGAATTTTAATTTCCTCTTCTTATAACCAGTCAATGTTATTCTTTCAAAGGAATGAAGAAAGTAACAATACTTGCATGCAAGGAAATAGCAACAAATTTCTCCCTGCAGTATTCAAGGAAGTATTTTTAGGAACTCAGGGCCTGAATGTTCACTGGGATATATTCTTTCAACTTATTTGTGTATTTAACTTTTCCTAATAGTGTGGTTTGTTTCTGAACTGTGGTTTCTGAAATAGGATCTTCCTGTAAACCCAGTGGGACTAGAACTCATGATGTAAACCTGGCTGACCTTGATTTCACAGAGACCTGCCTTCCTCTGTCTTCCCAGTGCTGGGATTAAAGGTGTGCACCACCACGCTCAGCCTAATGAAATAATTTCTAAAAGTAAATGTCTACCATAAACCAACTTTGAATGATGACACTTCTTTTCTTCTCATTCATAAAGGCCATAATTTTAAATATTCTGTTACATATTATTTTAAAACATACCTGCCGGGAATCAGAAAGAAACTCAGTAAATCAAACAGAGGACTGTAACATTGCCAGTGCTGAAAAATCAAGTTGCTTATATTACAGGAAAGCACCCACATGTTGTATGAAAGGAGAGAAAGTTGACAAGGATGGAAGAGATCTTGGGCCTAACAACATATGTGTTTTTGTAAGAGCCAGAGGTAATGGATGATCACAAGAAAACAGTTTTCCAGAGAGCTGGTCAGTTACACATATGAATTCACATCAATGGTGACAGCATACATAAGTCTCATGCAAGCTCAAACCAGAAAAAATTCCAGCATAGACGTGGGTAAGTGGGTAAAAATCAAACCTAATCTAACGACCTTTGACCAACTGATAGTTCCTGGGAGAGGGAGAGACAGTTTTTTATAGAAATGTGGCTCTTGGTAGGTTAACCAAGTTCCAGATGACCCACACTGAAGGGCATTTGGAGACAAGGAGATACAACTCAGATTCCATAGGATACATATATATATGTGTGTGTGTATGTGTGTAGATATGTGTGTGTGTGTGTGTGTGTGTGTGTGTATATATATATATATGCCCAGTGTACTCTATTATATACACAGAGGGAGATTACATTACATAGACTGCATTAAATTGGGTGGGAGCACGAGGCAGAGGTGTAGATAGGGGAGAGGATTTCAATCAATTTTGTATAATAAATAAAAATTTATTAGAAAAATAAAGTACCCAGGAGCTGGTCTTCTCTGGGACCGGTTTCTGGCAAGCATGGGCACTGCGGACAGCATACTTAAGAGCAGTGGACCAGGGTTTCTCTGTGATGCTGGATAAGCTGTCTGAAAACCTTTGCATATGTTCGTTACATCCACTGAAGCCTGAGAATTTCACACCTTAGCAGAGCTGTCAGGGGCGCAGCTGTCTTAGAATCTAATTTTCATCCTGACAGAAACATGAGAAGTTAAATCTCTGCACCGCAGAAAAGAGAAAAGCTTTTTCCACTGTGGGGTTTTCTGCAATCATGCCTGAAGGGAATTCAGGAAAAAGAAAAAAAGAAACACACATTGAAAAGCATTAGGTTGCATTAGGTTTAATGCACACTGTTTCACTGGATAATGCCAAATACAAGCTCTAAATTGCCCATTTTTAGAAAACTTACATTAGCAAATGTCCCATGATACATAGATCCAGCATGTTTACTGACAATCTGGTGTATTTGTTGATTATGAAAATAGTCAGTTTTCTAGGTTTTAGTGTTCAGAATTTCTAAATATATGCTAGAGAATATGCTAGAAAACTTACAAAGTCTGTATAAACTTTTTATGAATTATTGTATGTTTATTTTCAAATTATAGAAAACAAAGATGAAGAGGTAAAAAAATACACAAACTAGCATAATTTCCTTAAAATCCTTCAAGATAAAAGCTCTGCTTTGGGACAATTTACTCTTTTATATCTTCTTTATATTCTGAGACTTTCTTACGTGTGTACTCTATTTATGTCGTTTTGACTCCTCTCCCTGCTCCAACTCTGCAAAGGTCCCCTCACTCCCTCCCTTTGTGCTGTTATTATAACATATAGACACATACATAACATACATATGGATATCAGGTAGAGAGAGAGAGAGAGAGAGAGAGAGAGAGAGAGAGAGAGAGAGAGAGAGAAGCAGAGAGAGAGATAACCTATTGACTGCATTTAGTGTTGTTCATTTGTGCTGTTGTTCAAGGCTGCTCACTGGGGATTGGATAGCCTATTAGGAGGTCATCCCTGGAGGAAACATTCTCTTACTCTCAGCAGCCATCGATTTTCCATAACTCTTCATTTATGGATGGGACCTTGTAAAATTTCCCCCAGCCACATTTGCATGTCATCTTGTGCTGTCATTAATATGAAGGTATTTTTTAGGCAATCGTATTGTTGAGATTTCATGAATGGACCTTCCCTGTTATGGCTTGAAAATGCTGTCTAGCAACAATCCTGTTCTGATCCTCTGGTTCTCACAATTTTTCTGCCCTTTCTTCTGCTATGTTTCCTGAGCCCTAGGTGTGCACTGAAGATATACTGGTTGGGTCTTTGCTTTTGGCCAGTTGTAGATTTCTGTAACAATGTATGTCTTCTGCAAAAAAAAAAAAAAAAAGCCTCTGTGATGAGGGGCAAGAGCTACATTTATACATTTATCTCTGTGTATAAGGATAAGTACTTAGAATGCAGTTAGAAATTATACTAGTTTAGTAAAACGGCAGAAGTAGGTTTTCCTCTAGGGTCTATGAGTTCTCCAGCCACTGGTAGTTGGCTAAGTTTATAGTAGCAGAAATGAATTTTCTCCTATTGAGTGCATCTTAAGATTATTTAGACAGCTGTTGGCTATCCTGAAGATAAAAATGTCACTATTGCACCATTGGGACTTTCATCCCAGGTCAATCATTGTGGACTGTAGACTTTGCAGCTAGGTGAAACTATTGATTGTTTCTCTCCCTTAGAAGTTTGCACAGTGCCTTCTGATTCTGTGAGAGCTAATCCTCAGGGAAGAGGTTTGCAAGTCTGTTCCAGCTTGATTCCTTCAAGTTCTTTGTCCAAAGTGTGTGGTATCTTCAACAATAGGTTAAGAAAATGTTTTATATTATAATATACACAATTATAAATTATAATATCAATTATTCATTTTCTCCATTTATGGGCATCTGACAGATTAGAGATCAGGTCTGCGGTAGACAGTGTGAAGATAAACTTGAATTGTTATTGGTTATTTTGGGGGTAAGAATCCTTGTCCTACTTTTCAGAATGTTTTGCTATGAATGTTGAATATGATTGCATCTGCTATAACATTTAATAAAGTTAATTATATGTTTCCATTCTTCTGCTCATCTTAATTTTATTTAACTGATATTTAGTGCATTTTGCCTGCATGTATTTAAGTGCACCATGTTTGTGTAATGCCTACGGAGATCAGAAGGCACTGAATCACCTGGGCCTACAGATATACTCAAGGTTGGTAGCTGCCATATGGGTGCTGCCAAAGAGGCCAGTGTTTTTAACTGGAGCATTACTTCCCCAGCCCCACAAATTTTTTTCAAAAAAACCTTTTTTTATTGAATCATTATGTGTTTCATACAGAACATCTCAATCAGTCTTAACCATCTTTGTATCACTTTCCACACCAGCACCTCCCACAGCCTCCCAACTGAAATCCATATATTCTTTCATCTGTGTTAAGGTCTATCGTGTTAAATTAGTGTCCCCAAATGACCTCTGTGCTGGTTCATCCACTGAGGTCTAGTCAATTTACCCAGAGTCCCTCGCTTTAGGAAGACAAGCTCAGCCTTACCCAACAACAATCGGTTGCCAATATTTCTTCAACAAAGGTTGGGATCTGCCACTCAGTTCTCCAGTTATACGCTGGGTTTTTGTCTGTTTGAGTTTGCATGGGTCTTGAGCATGCTTGACTTACAGAAGTCCTGAAGCTATAATAGCCTTCAAATATGACCATCACTCGGTACAAAAGCTAGATTTTCATAGGTTTCTCTTGTAAAGTGGAGGACGCTTCTGGTGTAGGTATTTCTGAAACCTTGAGCTATACAAGCAATTTAATTTTGAAAATTGATTGCATAAGTCACTGGCCCGTGTGATTCACAGTTGTTCTTGATGGAGGTTGTGGAAATTTCAATGGAAAAGTCACCCATTAGCTCCAAGTATTTTAGCACTGAGTCTCTAGTTTAAGGTGCTGTTTGAGGAGGGTCATGAACCTCTAGAAAATATTGCCATGCTGGAGGAAGGTTTTGAGAATTCATAAGGTTCATTTTCCCAAACACTTTCTCTGTTTCTTATGTCTGCTTGAAGATATGAGCATTCATCTTTCTGCTTTGGTAGCCCGTGACCAAGCCCTCCTCACCTCAATAGACTCTTGTCTCTCTAGAACCCTAAGGCAAATGAATCTCCTTTTGTAAGTAGCCTTGATCATGATATTTATTGCAGCAACAAACAGTAACTAATACAAAGATTCAGAGTTCAGAAGATGTGCTGAATAGGTTTAGTGTCAACTTAACACACCTGGGCTAAGAGAGCCTCAGTTAGGGAATTACCTCCATTTAACTGACCTGTAGATGTCTGTGGGGTATTGTCTTGATTTTTTAGTGATGTGGGAGATCCCAGCCCACTGCGGGCAGTACCACCCCTGGGCAGTTTGTTCTGTGTTGTATAAGAAAGCAGTCTAAGCATGGGCCAGGAGAACAAGTCAGTAAATAGAGTTCCTCCATGGTCTGTGCTCCAGCTCCTGCCTCCAGGTTTCTGCCATGAGTTCCTACCTTGGGTTCCCCGATGAAATGTGCAAGCCAGAGATGTAATTAAAATAAACCCTTTCCTCTCCAAGTTGGTATGGGTCAGAGTGTATTGTCATAGCAATGAAGAAATATACTACGAAAGAATGACTTTTACATGTGGTTATTGTCCAGGTGACAAGGAATCCTCATTATGTTTGCACTCCAAATCTTCCTGTTTGCCATGCCAGGGATGAATAGTTTCTAGAGATCTATTCAAAGACTGATACTCTGTTCCATTGGTGCTGACGGTCAGTCTTACCTATGTTGTATAGGATAATCTGAATGGCAGTTTAGACTTGACTTGGGAAGAATGGCTAGCTTCACCTGTAGTAGTCAGTGGGGTATAGAGGGCACCATTTCCAGGACACAAGATAATAGGTCTTTATTCTAGAAGTAAGATCTATGTCATCCATCAGAGACCCTATCACTGATATAAATGCTTCAAAACCAAAGCAATAACCATGGTTGCTTCACATATCCTTGACATTTATAAGAATAATCTAACAGGTATGAATTTGGAATAAACAATTGCTATTTACAAAATCATTTTATTGTATCTGTTTTATTTGTTTGGATTCAATCATGCTAGAAGAAAATTTAATTTGAAAGGAATTATTCCACTTTTTAAAGGACTCGTGATTAATTTAATAAACTGTTGGTTGCTCAAAGAAAAGTACATTTTTCACATATGTAAGACCTATCGACTCCCATACGGATACAAAATTTTGCTCCAGAATAGCCCTGCACTGGAAAGTGACAGCAGGCCTGCTTCTCCTTTGTGGTGCAGCACTTACTCTGGTCAGTGGGCCACGGCAGCAGCTTTGCTGTAATGATCTATTCAGCAAGTGTGTAAGCCAGGCTCTGTATTTGAGATGAGAACCCACAATGGGACTGCCACCCATCATTCGTTCTACTTGTGTGTCTTCTCTCTCTATGCTCCCAAATGTCCTGTCCCCACATGAGAAGATTCTTATTGTCCATCATTTCTCCATTATATGACTGGTGTTCTCTCTTCTCTCTCTGTCTCTCTGTCTCTCTCTCTCTCTCTCTCTCTCTCTCTCCTCTCTCTCCTATCTATATCTCTCTTCTCTCTCCTCTCCTCTCTGTCTCTGTCTTCAGCTTCCTACTTTCTTTTTTATATAGCATTTTTCTCCTTTTGTAACATATCTCTTTCTTTTCAATTTATTTCCCATTTCTTTCTTTAAGATTCATTAAATATTAATAAAATATAATTTTGTCCTTTCATTTATGAGCTAGAGGATTTATTTATTATTTTTTGCCTTTTTAAAAGAGAGTTATTCATTTATATGTCCTCTAAAAAAATATAGATAACTGGCCATCTTTTACAGATGGGCACGTAGTTTCTTTTTAATTCCTGTCTCTAATCTCAGACAAAAGTCTCATCATACCTGAGAGAGCGAGATTTCCTGTTGACTTGTCAATGGTCCTATCATAAGAGCATTAGGCATGGTTTTAAACATTCTTCATAACATTTCCATCTTTCCTAGAATGTGTTTGTTGTCTCAATTTAAAGTTAATATGACTGGTTTTTCTGAAATTGTGTTGGAGATTTGTATGAGAATCTTTCATTCATAGGGGGAAGAAATTACACTATTAGTTTCCAGGAGCACAGGCAAGCATTTTCTAGGTCAACCTACTTCCAAAACACCATTTCTCCTTTCTCCTTTCTGCCTCTTGTTTCCTTGTTGAGTAGTAGTGAGAGGTTTTATGCTAAAGAAGTTTCATCTCTCTCTCTCTCTCTCTCTCTCTCTCTCTCTCTCACACACACACACACACACACATACACACATACACATACACACACATTCACACACATATTTTCATCTTTGTTAGTTGATGTAAAGCAAAGCCTGTCTGTCAGGAAAATGCATCCACATATTGACATAGTGAGTTTGCAAACCAAGGAAGCCTTGTTTTTAGAGGAGGGAGAAGGCAGTGCTTACTGACTTATGACAGAACAAACTTCCGTGTTGGAATTGAAAATGGTGGATTTCTTGAATGTTTCAGTCTATTTGCATGGGGAAGAAAGTTCTATGTGCTATTTCAAATCATATTCCAGAAGCAGTCACTTAGTCTAATACAACCCAGCTCTGCTCAAGAAGTATGAGAAGCAGTTAAGGGCACCTGAGAAATTATTAAGAGAATATGAAATCTCACTGGCCTATTGGTTGATGTGAGCAGAATGCTGTAATGGTCAAGAGGAAACAACTTCCTCCAGCTAACTTTCCTTTCACTTTTGTTTGTATTTATATGTTAGGTGGAAAAGTCCATTTCTTCCAGTAACAAGTTGAACCTGATTTAATTCTAGACAGGAGGGTTACAGAGACTGTACTGAAGAAATTGAAATTCTAGAGCGAAATATAAGCATTTCATTAAAATAATAAAATATGGTCAACTTATTTTAAATCCTCTCGTATTAATCTGCCTTTCCTTCACAATTTAAGATATTTCACTTTCCAACATTCTGCATTGACACTTTCTCTGCTTCCTATATTTATCATTGGTGATATTTATCCCCTAGTAGGACACATGCCCCATTAGTAAAGAAATATTTGATGACTTTGACTGACAGTATTTCCAAACCCCAAGAACAAGAGCCGAGCACAAAGAAGGTATTAAGTAGTGCTTCTATGAGCGAATTACAGTTTATCTATAATATTGAAATGGACATTATAAAAGATCATTAAGATGTCCATTTTCCAAAAATACACATGTATATGCAGATGATGGAGGCTGCTTCCCCCAGTACTGGCTTCAGCCTCATGAAGTTGCACTGTCCAAGGTACATATCCTGCCAGGTAGTGGTCTGAGACTGATAGCTACAATACAAGGATACAAGCAACTGACCTCTTTGACATAATTTGAGGCATCTCTGGCATTTCCCAACTTCAGAACTACTGAAAGAACACATGAGGTTCCCCTGATAATGGCATTCTGAGTCACCTGGTCCTGCCTTGCTCAAACTACTGTGACTCCCCAGGGCAAGCAACCCTTTGGCTCTGAAAGTCTGTTTCTGAGAATCCAGGTTAAATTAAGATAGCTATACAAGTACTGATTAACACTGATTACAGTTCATAAATGGCTAGTACTTGGGTGAATAAAGGGAAAAGCAACATTTGAGGTGATAGATGATATTACTCACACAAGGATAAAACAGCACAGAAAGCTGTGAGCTCATCTTGACATCACAGTCTGTTCAAACAAAAGTCACAGGCTGCCAGTAAGCATGTACTGTTTCCATTTTAGAAACAAAACTGGAACACACATATTTGGGTCTAGAGGACTTGTTTCAACTTTCTTCATGATTCTTTTCATTTTAAGCCATTGTTACCTCCCCTCCCAGTGCCTTGGGCCATGATCAAATATAATGAACTCAACAGTGTTGTTAGGTAGTTCAATAAATAAAATATTGTCATGAAGTAAAATGGAAGCTGTATTGTAGTCTAATAGAGTAAGCATTCTAAATTTATTAGGAAAATTATTAAATACAGAGAATAGGATAAAATGCTAGAAAAATAAAAATCATATTCACAAATTCTATGAAATAATCCTTTGGTGTCACTAATTTTGACTGCCTTCTTAACATCTGATGTTACATATGTAATAATATATTTCAAATGTGTCTGTGTTTTACTCACATCCTTTATCTGGGAAATTTCACATGGTCTGAGTATTCCAGAGAAGGTATTTACAGGAATTCTGATGGGCCATAGGACCACAAAAATTTTCACAAAGTGTTATAGTGCAGCAAATTTTAATATTTCCCTTGAGATTTCCCAGAAAAATATTGAATAATATTATACTTTGCTTGCATTTAGGTATTTAAGATTATATTTTATTCATAGATTACCATTAATTGGTTGCAAAAGATTATAATTTATGACATGTTGTGAATAATGACATTGCAAAGTGTTTTTATGCCATTCTCCCCTGTAATTCTAAATGATGCAAAATCCCATAGGACTTGTTAATTTATTTTTAAATTTTTAATTATCATGCTAGGATGCATACTTTCATGGCAGAGGTTGTGATGTCCTGTAATATGAATCCAATGTGGCATAATTAAGTGAAGCTAATCAACACATCTAACACCTGGACTGTCATTTACATGAGGAAATTCACAGCATGAGTTATTTTGAAATAGGAATGATATTAGAGCAGCTACATAAAACTGATATGGATATTCTTAAAATATATAAAATCAGAAATATCATGTAACCTACTAATCACATAATTCTATGTTAATATGTATGTTCATAAACTCCTTTAATAACATTTTCATATTCTATACAAGAAAAATTCTGAGATACATGTGAGTATCATTGCATATATTAGATATGCATAATGTATATGCATATATTTGCACTCATACATACATGTAAATTTTTATATATGTATATGTACATATATACACATATACACATATGGAGAGAAGGGGACCAAGAGAAGCACAGAGAGAAGAGAGACAGAGCTAAGAGCAAGAAAGAAAAGTAAGCTTTTAAATATATATATTGAATTTTTGTGTATTTCACGCAGAACATCTTAACCTTAGCTACCTTTACACCCTCTTTCACCATCTAACAGGCCCCGTACTGGAGTTCACATATTCTGTCATTTTTGTTAAGACCGATCACATGGCGTTAGTGTTCCCAGATGTCTGTCAGAGCAAGTTCATCCACTGGAGTCTTATCCTGTCTAAAGTCTTGGACTAACCTGGCCAAAAACTCAAAGAAAGGTTTCTCCTGCCTGACAGTGTTTCTTGTTATGTAGCCTTCAGCTACACACATGGACTCATGTAGAGATATTGTATGTGTAAATTTTCAGTATGTTTTTGGACTAATATGATTCCCTCTGTTTCTATACAGTAGCTATGCCTTATTTATCTCCTCTCTCTCTCTAACCTTCTCTACTCAATCTTCCCATTTAAAGTGTAGCCATTTTCCCCATTTCACCCTTTATAATTCCTGTCTCCTATGGTCCAACCTCTCTTGAGTTCCTTCTTCTCCATTTTCCCCATGGTGCCTTGTATAACACTTCCTCTCTCCCTCTCATTTAAATACCCCAGTTTTACCCATTTGTTCTTTATTAACACATGTCTCCTACTGGTTTTCTCTCTTGGTTCCCTCTTTCCCTTTATCTCGTTGATTGCTTTCCACTTTCCTGATTTCCTGATGTTACAACAGGATATATTTCCACATATAAGTATTTGGTGCCACGATCCACCAATAAGGGAGAATATACATCATCTTCTTGTTTTTCTGAGTCTTCATTACTTCACTTGGAATTACAGTTTCTAGTTCCATCATTTACAAGAAATTTCATTATTTTGTCTTTCTTTTCCATTGAGGAGAACTCCATTGTGTAAATGTACACATTTTCACTCTCCGCTAGTCAGCTGAAGGACACTTACGATGTTTCCATCTCTTAGCTAGTGTGAAAAGAGCAGCAACAAATATGGATGTACAAGTGTCTCTGCAATAGGATGAGTCCTTTGGGTATATGCCAAGGAGTGGTATAACTGGATCTTATGGTAGGTTCATTTTTAGTTTTTTAAGAGTTCTCCACACTGCTTTCCATCGGTGTTAAATAAGTTTGCAATCCCACCAGCATGGCACGGGCACAAAAATAGACGTGTGGATCAACAGAATATAATTGATGGCCCAGACACGAGTACACACAATTTCAGCTATCTCATATTTGACAAAGGTGCCAAGAACACAAACTATATGTCTGTAGTTCTGACATAATATGAATTAAATTATTGTGAAATAAAAAATTGGTGTAAAATTAATAACAAAATAAAACAAATATATTTAAGGTTGGCTAATTATAAGTTGAGTGTTATATTTGTAATTTGACATGCTTTTTGAATTGTCATATATGTTTTGAAAACTATTTTTAACAATCTAAACCACAATTAGTTTCAAAAATGTTTTTATGAAATTCTGAAATTAATAATCAAGTTTCCAAAATAGAATACTTGACAGATATGAAGTTAAAATTCTAACTTTGAAGGATTTGCTTTACTTTTTCCTAAATAAACCAATTTTAAATAATTTATTTTCTGAACCACAGACATGTTTGTTAAGTCTTGAAAAGCTTATATTTCCTAAACATATGCCTGTGTCTTTCCATGAAGAAAAAGCAAACGTTTAAAAAGTAAATGGTTTAACCTTAGAGCGTTTGTTGTGTTGACCTCAATTATGATCAGGTCAACAACAGGAGACCTCTGTTCAAATCAGGCTGTCTACCCAAGACCTGAGTCCTACCATTAGTGACTCACTATTGTTAGGAATGGCTTTTCTGAAAATTCTTATAATAAAGTGATGCTCATAAAAGCTATTAAGTGTCCAACTGGAAACTGCACCTTGTTATCACATTTATTTCCTTAGGCAACATGAAAAACCATTAAGATTGTGAGAGCTCTATCTATGTTGCCCCAAGGTATGGAGTCTACAAGTGAAACTATCAGGGGGATGCACAATATATTAATTATTAATTGTTAATTTCTCCCTCTCACCAGTCAAGTGACTTTTCGGCTTCTTAGATAGTCTAAATCAGTATAATCTAAGTGACACACCAGGTGTGAGAGCCTTACATAGGAAGACAGAGCAGATGTCTGGGCACACAGATAATGTTTTCTGACAGAGAAAGCTCAGCCAGAAGCATCTCTCGGTAGTTTTAGAAAGTCTCTATTCAAATGTAACAACTGGGAAGGTTTGTCCCAGGGGACCGTGTTTCTTGCTTGTTAAGACCATGAATTATTTTATTTCCTCTATCTCCAATTTCCCCTTTCTTGTTAATCCTAATTCTAGACAAACCCCATGCCTTACAAATCAGCATTCCTTCTTCCAACCCAACCTGGCAAGAGACATGAGGAAGTAATTGGCTTTGGACTCATGACAATCTATGCCACTCAGCTTCTGCAGGGGCATCAATCATTCTCTCCAATACCTAGTTGGCTCTGGATTCCATTTCCCATCGACTCTGGGCTCAACCTTACCCACTCTTCTCAAACACATTAGTCTTACTAGTGGCCAGCATCCTTGCCTGCACCTCTGAGACCTTTGGTATGCCCAACTGCATTTACACACCTAAACTCTGCATTATTCCATCCATTATACATAAGAAAATACATTAAATGTAAACCTGGGAAGTTGTCCAAAGCCATGCTGCTGAGCTGGTAAGAGTTAGAGACACATCAAGCAATCTGGATACCTAAATCCAAATACACGTTTCCCTTTATATTAATCAGGTCACTCTTTTAAAAAACAAGAGGTTTTCTATAAAAAATAAGTCCAAGGTGGGAGGAACTAGTTCTGGTCTTCAAGGGACCAGAGCATAGAATTATGGCAAGTACTTTTCTCTTTCATTTTTCCTTTTGGCTTCAAAAGTTTACTATTGGTATCACAGCTCTTCCCTATTTAAAACATCCTCTTCGGTTGCACTGAAATAACTGATTAAAATGGGACTTTCCCAAAGCCTGCAGAGGCTGCAGAGTTGTAGAAGCCTGCATTTGGCTCCTCTTATGTTAACTTGCAAGGCTTGATGTGGCATATATTCTCTAATGTGGCCTCCAGTGGTCCTCATCTTCACACATTCACAACTTGGTGAAGTTGCATCCCCAGCTGTGGATTTCACTAGCACACTTCTCTAAAAGACATGGCTTTAGTGATAGGATGGTGCTTCCAAAATTAAGTAATAAGAACCTTTCTTCTTGTAAATCTGCTCTGGTCTGGTGCTTTCTGGCTCTATCAATATTTCTCCTCTGTCCCAACTTACCCATTTTTCTGGCTTTCCAAGACCTGCATGTCTAAGCAAGGAAGCTGAAACTTCTAGAATTTTATCTCTGACACAGACTAAGTATTAAATCATGATATTGGAATCAGTGATACATTCTGTATTCTTCAATTGGGTGCATTTGATTGGGGTGCATTTGTTGAACAAATACCTATTTGGTATCACTTCCTTCATAAAGTTCAGTCAGTGTGTTTATGTCATCACTTATAAATTAATACCTTTCAGGTTAACACTTTAGTACTGTGAGACAAGTACTAAGAACAAAGTGTATCTGTTCCTACAATGTTGTACTAATTCCTTGTGCTAGATGATATTCAAATACAGAGATTCGATTTCACAATAACATAAAGGAAAATCAACACTACCACTCAAACAATTGCTAAGTTTATATTAAAGCATATTTCTTGGATATATCATTAATAATTAAGATAAAAAATCATAAATCTTCTATTAATATGACTAAAAATCATATATATATATATATGTATATATATATATATATATATATATAAAGGTTTTTATAAAAGATCAGTTTGTTTAACAAAGCATCTCTGATTCAGTATCTGTTCCTGCCTGTTTTCAGTTTTAACAATCAATGTGGCATAAGGACATCTTTATGCTAATGTTATGGCTCCTTGGTTGAGCACTAACACCATTATCTGCATTACTGACTAATTCATTCTTAGTCCAAGACTTAACTATGTCATTTTTGCTAGATGTGAATGAAATTTGAAGTGCAATTTAAGGTGAAAGGATTTAAGATTGTAGAGAATTCCCATAAACCATGAAAAAATGCTGTACTGGCAATATGACCTAGCACTCAACTGTAATTCCTTTCCAGAAAGCTCAAGTGAGATTTAAAATTTTGTTTCTTTGTAAGAAATGCTCCTGGCATTCATCGTGCAGTGACCTTGGCCTCTAAATATCTAAAATGATATGTACTTTATTTCTAGATGCTGATTGACAACCTACAGAGTCACTGTTGGACAGCAGAGGTTTGTTACAGTAATGAGTCTCAGAACTGAAAATTCAAACATACAGTTAACAGGTCCACTGCAGCCTAAAAACTCAGCTGGTAAAATTTTGACAACAAATCCTGAGGAAAGAAACTTAACTCAGAACCTGCTTCAAAGTTTCAAGTTTTCCAACAAGGAGAGTGTCTGTACCTCCTGGCCTTGGGGAGGATGGTCTAGGGCAGAAATGTCATATGCACAGCCTGTGTGCTGCATGTCCCTGTGGACAGCTATGAACGTACCCAACACAAATTGCAAAGTTACTGAATACAACAATGAGATTTATGTTATTCCACTGCGGTTCTAGAACATGAATTTTGTAGATATATATCATCATTTCCCAAATGTCACCCAAAATAAATGTTTGTGTGTTCTCACTGTTTTCACACATGTGTGGCTTCATTTTTCTGGTGGTGTGTGACTTCCACTGTGTTATCCTCCAAATGGACAATGTTAAATTGACATCATCTGAAGTTATGTTCATTTATGGTGACTTGGCCAGTGAAACATAGTGATTACCAACAATGCCTTGACCTGCCATTGTAAGTGGCAGGAATGTTACGTTAATTAGAAGACAGTTTCATATTCCTTTTTATTACAATAGCTATTTTCACATCTTGACCATACCTCACACATCACCCGCAATGATTTATAATCATCAGAGGCTGATTATCAGCCCAGTGCCAGGTGAGGTGCCAGAAGGGTCCACACCTTGCTGACTATTTTTCTATCAATTAAAAATAAATGGAATCTCTTATCTAATGTTTTTGTTCTCACCATAGTTAAGAAGAATTCTATGGAAAACAAGCTAAAAAATTCTGTGCACATCCAGGATTGTTTCATAAGGGACAAACAGCAGAAGTGAAAGGAATCTATCTTCCAAAAAAAAATAACTTACAGCTCACTGTAAAAGGTAGTTATGTAGTAGCATATTTTACCAGGCCAGTTGTTATTGCAGTTCCCAGCATTCATCACTGGGTAAGGTGGATGATAATCTTCTTTTTCCTTCTGGTAGCTTGCATAGCACCTTCCAGCACTTTGGACATTCTCCAGTAGAGATGGGACTCTGAAGTCAGCACCAGCTTGATTTTTACTTTTTTGTTTTACAGCTCATGATTATAGTGTCTTCAACAATAGGGTCTTACCATCCAGTTCTGGTGGGTAACCAAGAGTAGGGGTAAATGTCATACAAAAATAATCAAAACCATTTATTGAGTGAGTTTATTAAACAGTGTATGGAGATTATGGCTGACAATTTGCTCTAAGAAAAGGGAATACCTCTAAAATCAGTTTATATCACTAGAACATAGCTAGGAAAACTGGAAAAAAAATCTATTGAAAGATATTTCAAGAGTAGAATTTCTGATTTTAGATTTTATGCTTAGGCAATGGATAACAGTACTAATGTTACAGATAGAACTCAATTAGTCGCCATTATTAGTGATATTGAAGATGAATATGGCATTGAAGAAAAGGCTTCTTTAGTAATATTTAGACACAGCTAAATAAAGAGATTTGAATGAAGGAGCAGAAAAATATTTTAAAGCAACTTTTTGTCAGTTGTCAACATACATGCTTTAGTTATTTATGGTATCCCAGGGGTGGTCAGTAAAACAGTACTTGTAAAACTATTAGAATTTCATGTAATTGTGGCCTCAGAGTCACATTTAATGCAATATCTATGACTGCAAAGTTCACAAAGAGAATTTAATGCACAAAATTGTTAAAAACAGGTCACTTCATGAGAATTTTCACCAAGTCTGTGAATTTCATAAGGATTCAGGGATTGAATTATCACCAATCTCAGGAATTCCTTATCAGAGTTTATGTTGACTGTAGAGACATCACTCACTTTTTATAAGTAAGGTACTTAAGCAGAGGCCAGATGCTGAAAAGATTTTAAGATTTGTGGCAGATTATTAAGTTGTTTACATTATCAGAATCAAACTTTATGGCAGAACTTGATGACAACTGGCTTACATAGACTAAAAGTGCATTTTCAAAGTAAAAACAAACTTTTTACTGCAATATTTCAAATCATAACAGTGTTCCAAATGAAACTAAAATTATGGCAAGTGCAAGTGAAGGCAAAATGTTATGTATTTCCTCATTGGCTAACCACAGCTCTGTGAACAGAGAACATGTAACCTTGTTTTTCAAGTTGATATAAGCATTTGCAAACATATTGCAATGGTTCTGGAAATATAATTAATATTTTGACATATTTGCAACTTCATTTTCAGTTGACACAAATGTTACCAGCCAATTTTCAAATGCATAGAACGGCAATGTGATACTCAACTTAAATAAAAATATGACCAAGTCTTTTTGCTAGACTAACAGGTCTTATCTTTTATAGGTCCTATTAAATACCTCGCTCTTCACAGTCATGCATTACTAATGCCACCACTTCTTGGCCTCATCTATATTTGTGAACAATTACTTTCAAGAATAAAGTACACTAAGAGTAAAATTAGACCTAAACACTACATGAACCCCTTGTAGTTCTCATCTCTGGATGAGAGTGGCAAGTTTTTCCATCTAACTAGATGCTGAAGCAACGGTTGCTCAAACACATTGTTGTGGATCTTACTAGTTTCATAGTCCCACTATTTCCTTTGCATTTTAAAATATTTTTTTCACTTTTTGAGAATCTCATACATAAGTATCTATGTTGTTTCCAGCCTTCACCTGCCCTCCCCAGCACTTCCCAAGCTCCCTCCACTCCTGAATTCCATGACCTCCTTTTGACTACTATAAATGGAATCAGTAGATTATAAGTATATCATAAGCATATATGTGTATGTAACAACAATAATCAGAGACCACGAAATTTTCCTTTACTTTTATAATAAAAATATTAAAAATTAATCAGAGAAGTTCCATTACTTAGACATGTCCATTTTTTGTTAAAAATTGCAAACAGGATCTGCTACACAATTTTAAAAGAGTCTCCAAATTGGACGATGCATAATTAGGATTATTATGTAAGGACTTCTTTGCTTATCTATGATAGCAGAAATTAAAAAAAACATAGTCTTTTATTTTACTCATCAGCTTTTGGCAGTCTTTGTGAATATAATATGTGTTCTATGATATTTTTTTGGCCAACATGACCCAGAGAAACAAAAATTGTATACTTTTGGTCTACGGCATAAAGTTAGAGATTTTCCACATCACTTTGAAGCTAATCACCTTGACCAACATAGAAATCCAGCTGAAGCAGCCTTTGGTTCCTATGCAGTCACATGGTCGCATTAAAAATGATACAATAGCACCAGGAAAATTTTGCAACTTTTCATCCTCAGACAGACTATTGTCACAGAGAGTGCTAAGTACAGAATGGATCCGTTAACATAAGGAATGCTATTCCTATGCCTGGCGTGAATCTCATAACCACTCATTTTCCTCTATTGCTTTAGCAGAAAGGAAAGTCACATTAAAATTTATAGTCTAACTTTAGCACAACTGCATGAAAGTATGTTGTACAACTTGTATATTTGTGACTGCAGCTTGCCTTGTCTCTTGATTCTATTTAATCTGTCTTCTATATTTTACTTTATTTACTTTACTTTATTTAAAGTGTTAGTTAAGGGGTTGGAGTGATGGCTCCTGTGGTTAAAAACATTTGCTGTTCATAGGACCTGGATTAGATTCCCAGCACCCACATTGCTGGTAATAACTCTCTGTAATTCCAGTTCCAGGGAATCTGACACCCTCTTTTGGCCTCTGTGGTGTGGACATTGAATGCATGTGATGCACTTATGTACATGCAGGTAAAATGCTCATACACATAAAATAAATATATAAATAATAAATAACATATTTTAAAATTAATCAAATTTTACACATTTCTAAGAACAGTGCAAATTATTTATTAAACTAAGTAGAGAATAAAGAAAGAGTGAGAGAAACAGAGAAAAGAAGAGAAAGGGAGGAAGAAAGAAGACAGAGTGGTAAAAGGAAGAACAGGAAAAGGGCGGAAGACAGAGGAAAGGAGAGGAATAAAGATGTTCGGGGGCCAGGCCTGGACAGTCTGTTCAGAAGCCAAATCCTGCCGTCCTGCGCTTTGAGAAACAGAGCCCTCTAAGGGCTCTGAGGGCTCCTTTCCCAAGCTTCTCTCTGCCATGTGTCCACTTATCGCTGCCTCATAGAAACTAAGATGCATAACGCCTAGATATCAGGAGTTTCCACTATTAGTTCACTTGTTCTGAATGCCAAGAACTTCACTTCACTTGACAGAATTACTCGAGCATTTTGAAAGGGGCCCGGCATAGAATCCGCATAGTGGAACTCGGGTACTTCACAGTCTTACTGGTTCATCTTTTCTTCTCTCTCATCGTATCCCATTTGTTGATATTGAAATTCTTAAGGACAATTAAAGACTCTGGTTTTATGCAAAGCAGTTATTTGTACTCTCAGATATTGCAAAGATGACCAGAAAGCTCCATAATCATACACAGAAGCTTCCTCTTCCTAAGGGGAACTCTTTGGCAGTTATTAATTATACTGACACATGTACATACAGACATAAATGCATTTATAAAAAGTTATATATATATATATATATATATATATATGGACATAGGGAAAAGAAAAGAGGAAGGAAAAAATAGATGGAGAAGTAAAGCAGAGAGGAAGAGAAGCAGGAGGGAGGGAAGAGACACCATCCAGGGAACTACATTGAAGACACGGCTAGAAAGCACTGAAAGAGCGGAGAGACAGAAAATGGCAGTGGTGAAAGTCATGGCTGGTTTCAAATACTAATCTCACCTACACGCTAACTTTGAGAAGTGGAGTAAATGGCTGAACTTTACTAAGCTTCAGTCACCTGTCTGTGAAACTGGAATGCTAAAAGTACCATCTCCCTCATGGATTGGTTCAGGTTCTAGGTAAGATGGTGTAGAAAGTTCTTTGATCACAAAAATATAACAGCTACGGAATTCCTGCCAAAATGTCTGAGGTCAGACAGGGTACAAATGACGTCACCTGAACAAAGTTCTAACTGCCCTCCAGGTACTGCTAGTCACGTTTCTTAGATAACTGGCCTAAAAAGTGCTGTTCAATCCACATTCCTAAACCCAAGTGCATTAAACACACACACACACACACACACACACACACACACACAGACCTGCAAGTTCTTCCCTAAATTTCAGTCTAAATAGTGGTCTTGACATCTCCATTCTCCCAAAGTCTGAACCACACAAAAGTAAGAGAAAGAACATTCATGACAGAATTGTGGCCATGATCAAGAGCAAGGGAAACTGTAAGACGCATTCTCTTCTCCAAGTTTTAAGTGCTTGTCTCCAAACTAATGTCCAGAAGCAGAGAAAACAAGCTAGGGAGGAACTGACGTTTTCAGGGCCTCTCACGTGTAGAGATCTAAGATGTGAAAAATGACTGTGTCGTTCCGTTGTTGATGGGCCTCTCCAGGTCCTTGGGGAAGCATCTGTGAGATATTTATATTCCGTCATAGTGCTGTCTGCTTATATGGTGCCAATGTAGGCTGACCTAAACTTTCTAGGCTGTCACAGGATGAAGACACCAATGTGGTCTCATTTCCTTAGACTAATGAGGAAATATCAGGGGTTTCTCTCCTCCTTAAAATAAGTATTACCACATTTATCTAAATTCAAGCCAATTAAGATCTTTGCTATTGACACTTTATAAATAAGAGCCAGAAGGTCTCTGATTAATCAGTGGTCTCTCATTAATCGTCACACATTCTTAGTCAAAAATGCAAAGGGTCAGTGTAGCAGGGGGAATATTGAATTGAAACCAAGAGCAGCTTCAGCGAAGGACTAAGAAGTAATAATCTTCTGAACGTAGCTTTGTGTAGTTGCTTTAACAAAAGTAGAGTTTCCACTCCTCTCAAACCTTATTTCCAAGATAAAAGTTCTGAATTGCTAGACACGTCTATTTTCAGCTTCCTGGCATGTAATTCTTTCTCTTAGGAAACAGGAGAGGCAGCAAGACGCACAGCTAGTCATAGCCTCAATCTGCGGACACAGTACTGCATACTCTCTCTTAAAGATCACTTTATAAAACCAAGTGGTCCTTGTTTATATTCAGTGCACACCTCTAGCTTTTTGTCTACCTTAGGTCTTTGAAATTCAGCTTCGAGAAAAGTGCTGTATGTGGAATTCAGTCTCCTACCATTTCCCAGAAAGGACTGTGCACAGTATTTATTTCCCTTAGGTTGCAGTTTAAAATACAGAGGGAAATGTTGAATACCATCACTTTAACTTTCGCCTACTTACCAAGACACACATATCCACATTTTCCTAGAATGTGAGGTTATATACTTGATCATTTTCTTCACAGACCATCAGAGTTTGGACTTAAAAGTCCAGAACAGCAAACAGCAATTCTACATTAAAATGAAATACAATTTCTGTGTAATTTACTATTTATTTTTCAACCCAACAAGGCAGATTTAACTTTTGCAAAAGGATGCAAAAGGATGCATTGCTTGGTCAGTCAGATCCAGTATGCACACTGGATCCAGAGACAATAGTTTTTGTTTGTTTGTTTGTTTGTTTGTTTGTTTGTTTATCTCTAATTCAAGAGTACTGAACGTCTTTCCCATTGGCTGGGGTTCTACCTAACAGTCTTTCCTGGTGGGCTAATTTAAAAGATTTGGCACAAATGAAAAGAGAAGAGATCCTGTGCAATATTAGAAGAAAAGCTATGTAAGCAAGAGTTAATGATAGGCCTGTGTTTATGATGTCTTGTTTGCAGGAGTCTGTTCATAATCAGTTAATATACAAGGATTCAGTGAATAGGGGTGATTCCAAGGAACCTCCTCACAAAGTAGCACACCAGTTAAAATTCTTAAATTGTCTTTCGTCTCTATTAAACCTCTGCCTCCGAAGGCTCAGGTATCATTGTAGAAGAGGGGGCAGAAAGATTGTAAGAGCCAGAGGTGGTGGATGACCACAAGGAAACAAATTTACAGACACCTGGCCAGGTACTCACATGAATTCACAGCAATGGGCAAATCCCAGATAAGCTAAGTCAGACAAAGTCTCTGTATGAGTATGGGAAGGTAGGTCAGAAACCCCAACCCTACCTGAGGAACTATTGGCAAATGATGGCTGCTCTGGGTTGGGGGAAGTCCTTCTTCAAGAGTGAGATCCTTGTTAGGTTGGCCAGGCTTCAGTGGATGGATGCAGATCAAAGGCCATCGGGGGTACAAGTTTGACTCTATAGGCCTTAATATATATAATTATGCAGGGCTTAATAAGGAGGTAAAAGTGAGGGAGGGAATCTAAATTTGATAAAATATATTGGATGAAACTTACAAAAATTCAATAAAAAGTCAAAGCAAAAAAGGTGTCATTGATAATTTTCAAAACTTTTTATGTTTTTCCCTAAATATGACCATTTGGATTGAATTTCTATAGACTCTTATTTAGGAATATGTAGGGTTTTTTATATAAGTTTATGATGCGTTACCATTGTTTCATGAGGAATCTCTCTCAATAATCGAGTACTGGTTCTGTAAAAAGAAAATCATTCAAATTATCAGATTATTAATTTACCAAAACCTATATTTGACATGATTTATGTATGAGTATGCGATGTGTGTGTCAGTGTTCACTGAAGCCAGAAGAGGATGTTAGTTTCTCTCTAACATGAGTTCTGGAAATGAACTCCAGTCCTCTGCAAGAGCAGCAAAGTACTAGTAACAATGGAGCCATCTCTCCAACCTCTTGCTGTGATTTTCAGAAGAGGTTTTCAAGCAAAGTCATATGCATTTTAAAAACAGCCTCTTTGGTCTAGTTTGGTTATCAAGTTCATATAATAAATGAAATTATTTATCACAAGTCCTACTAAGTAAATGCCTGTTTCTCTTAAAGTATCTAGAGAATTTATCTAGATATGGCAACACACATACACCTTTAATCTTAGCACTAAGGATGCAGAGGCAGGTGGATCTCTGAGTTTGAGGCCAGCCTGGTCTACACAGCAAGTTCTGGGTCAGTCAGGGCTGTTTTAGGGAAATCATGTTTCAGCAACAACAATGACAAAAATCAAAGACCCAAACAAAAAGAAGCAAACAAAAATCTGGGGAGTTTAAAGCATGAAAAATATCCCAGAGTGTTCCTCGAATACCCTTTATAATTGGACTTAATTTTAGGGACTAGAGAGATGCTGATCTGAAGACACACAGAGAATTAGTTACTGAGCACACAGAGACCTGTTTTCAGTCCAGTCGCTTTTACATTGCTCTGGTACTCAGAAGCGTCAGGGGCGACTTCAAAATCATCACTTCCCCAAGAATTATTAGAAGAAAGACGCTGGAAGCAAAGGCTCTTTCGAAATATCTTGGACTTCTGAAATCAGTGGTAATAGTATAAGATAATTTCTAGGATCCTGGAGAAATGGCTCAGGCAGTGGTTAAGAGCGCTAGTTTATCATGTAGAGGACCCAGGATCAGTTTCCAGCAGTCACATGGCATCTAACAACCACTGGCAACTCCTATTCCTGGGGATCTGATACCCCTTCTGGCTTGTGTGAGTGTCCTTGCATGTTTGTAGGCAAAACACTCATACACATAAAAAAATAAAATAATTAAATAAAATAAAATAAAGAATTTCTAGGATCCTTTTAGGAAAATAAATAGCACTTGAGCTTTTGAGAATGTGTTTCTGTGTAACATTTTGTTTATTCTTTAACATACATTTACACAAAATACAAAAGTATTTTGATTATATCTGTCTATCATTACTTCTGTTCAGCTCCCCTGTTGGCCCGACCCTTTATTCCTTCCAGATTCACGTACTCCGTTTTAAAGAACTGAGCATACTGAGTTCAATTAGTGATACTTTAAAAACAAAAAATGAAAATAGCTTAGAAATAGTATTCCTTATATTTTTAGGATATTAGACACTGTGTGGCAAGTCTACGATTAATGAATGAATGAAACATGAGCGCGATTTTTTTGAATAGATATTTTGCTTTATTTTTGTTTAGACTCTTGTGACCATTGACCATTCTGGAATGTGTTCAAGAATTACTGGCTAAGTTCATCAACTTCAAATGAGTCTCTTTGATAGTAATGAAAAGGAATTTCCTGAGAGCTATTTAAAACATCCAGGCATGATGATGATGATGATGAGTATGTAACAGCTAGAACGAACTATATTCTAACTAAGCTGGAGTGTAATCATATTAAAATTTGACTGATAAACTATGAGGAAATAGTAAATGCATCTAGCTGTGGAGTTAGCCTCCGATCCTTTAATTCCTCAGACTAGCTGCCTGTCAGGTCTCCCCTGCCTCGGTTTTGTTCTGACACTGTCTCTTCTTCTTACATTAGATCTCCATTTTTTGCACCTATACACTAAATTTTCAGAATGGTAGCTTGCTCATAATGAGGTTTGTACATTTCACAGCTACCCCCATTTTTTCTATAATTGTGTAAAGATCTCACATTATTTTATGGCTTTAAGGTTTGCTACTAAAACAAAAATATCTGACATAAGCATCTTAAAAGAGGAAAGATTTGTCTCAATTAGTGGTTCAGAAGCTTCGAGCCGTGATCAGTGGGTTCGATCATTCTTTCATGTAGCAAAGCAGAAGCACCACAGTAGAAGGGCAGAGTCAGTAAAGCTGTTCATCTTATGACAGCAGGCAGGAAGCATCCAAGAACAGAGCATCCCCTACAAAGGCATTCTCCCAAGAATCTTCATCCTCCCACCAGACTCTTCACTTCCACCACTTAGTAATATAATGCTACCAAATTATGGCATCTTTAATGAATGAGTTCACTAATTAAAACAGAATCTTATGTTTCCATCATCCCCCAACTCCCACTGAAGCGTATTAGTTACTTTTCTGCTATGAAAAACACTATGACCAAAGCAATTATAGGAGGTAGAATTTATCTGATTTATGGTTCTAGAGGAATGACATGGTGACAGAGGTGACAGGAGCAGAAAGCTGAATGCTCACATCTTAAAGCAGACACAGGAAGCGGGGAGATGAAGCTGGAAGTGGTCAAGTCTAAAGCCCACCCTGAGTGGTGTGCTTCCTCTAGCAAGGCCACATTTCCTACGTTTCCCCAAAGAGGGCCATTAATTGTTCAAATTATTCAAGTTCTTGGAGCTTATGGAGAACAGTCATTCAAAATGCCACAGAGACCAAACCTTCAAGTCTGTGTGGTGGGCACTTTATATCTAAACGATGGCACATCTATCTCCAGTGAAGTAAACTTAAGAAATATAACTCTTTGACATCTTCTTCCTAGCAATCTAGGGGCTTCCATTTTTCACATCAGGACCCTGTGAATGGGAGTTAGGGAGGTTTTATAAACTACTCTGGATCCATTATTTCGACTTCAGTGTCTTCATAGGCTATTTATGCATTCTGGATTCTCTTATGCATGGGTTAGTCACTTATAATCGTGTTTTAAGAGAGGAGAGGAAAATGATATCAATAAGGGCCTCATACGTGCTCAAAAGACAGAAGAACATTATTATTTCTTGATCCATTATAAGATTAATTGAATTACTACTAGTTTAGAAATATTAAGTTGGATGATGTACCTGTGTTTGTGATGATACTATTACTCTGAAACTCCAGGACCTTAACCATGCTTTGTGTCCATGTGCCTGCCTTCAAAGTCCATAATGAGTCACGTGTCATGATTTCTGCAGTCAATTTGATTCTCCTTTCTCTCAAAGCAAATATGTTTGTTTATGCTATACAATCTTGTTTGTTCTTACACAATCTGTTTTTCTCCCTCTGACTTTTTTTTCAAAAGCATGGTTACAAATTCCTGGCAGAATAGAATCATATACATTTTAATTACATACCGTGACAGTGTGAAATAAGCAGCAGTACTCACTAAACATATTTTGAGCTGAACTGATTTAGTGTCACAACAAAACCCAGTCCTCAGCTGACGGGTTCCCCCCCAAAAAAACTCAAATGTAATTTCTTAAATTATATATTTTAACATAGAAGTATGTGAGAACATAGTCATGGTGGCTGATATATTTTTTCATATTTCCTGCATACTTTCATGTTTTAAGGCATCTCATGATTGTCAATGATAGATTCTAATTGGCCTGTCTGAAATCACACCACACACACACACACACACACACATACACACACACACACACTTTATTGAGCTAATACAATTTTCTTCTTGATTTCTTCTGTGCTTTCCTTCTTCATGTAGCATCTAGCAAAACATAAATGCATGTTCATGCACTCAAGCTAACGCAGGTGGCGATAAAGAAGTACAGTATTATATACAGCTCTATAGACTGTAGCATGGGGATGCTGAGCCTTGGAAGCTCCATTAACTGAGAATCCCAGAGGATTCATCCCAGGGGCTTTTCAGGCAAACCAGATGCTTTCCCCTAATTAAGTCAGGAAATCCAGTAAGTCTTGCCCAGTAAAGGACTGCATTCAGGTACAGTCAGTGTGTTTGATTCCTATCCTATTAGTGTGGTCCAGGAACAAGAGATCTAATAATAAGTACTTTGAGTCCCAGCAAGCCTAACTAAAGGAATTCTAGAAGAAAAAAGTACGAATTAAGTCAGATTGGATTTATTTAGGATTTTAGTATACATATGAGCTTCACCGACAAAATTAAGTAAATGTCATTCAAAATGATAAAAAGTTATAAGTATGACTTAAAACAATTTTAATTAGCAAAGGTGAATATATTGTACTCATGAGTTAATATTCTAAAATTGTTTCAAATCCTAGAGAAAATTGTGCTAACACTGGAATCAAATAGAGAAGCTTTTATATTATGTACACATTTAAACTGGTTTTCCCTGTAGAGAAGACCAATCTTTTCCAATATGAGAAGAATTTGTGCCTACTGACCAAGATTTACAGTGACAGGAAATGCTGAGGAAGCCCCATGTCAGGCAGCAACAAAAACAGGCCTGTGGATTTCAATTTCTTTGAAGGACTCAGTATCAATTCCCCTGGCAAAACAAACAAACCAAAAGAAATAATCCCTCAATCTGAAGATGGCTTCCTAATGTTAAGTTCAGTGTCATCTACACATGTGTGTGAGTAGTAATGAGAATCAGTCTCACTGCACCTAACATCACCGTGTACAAGGCATGTCTATGTGGATAAATAGGGCGAATATGCACAACAATATCTGATTTTCAGACCATAGTTCTTCTAGTTTCACCCTGGAGCTGAAGCAAGAAAAGGACTCATGTTCAGACAGTGCTGGTACTCAGTGTTTAATTGCTTTGTGTTCTGATACGTGGAGAAGAATTTACAACCCAAACTGACATTTAAAAATTACGTTTATTGATTTCAGAATTTTATACAATGTGTTTTGATCACATTCAGACCTCTCTCACCTCCCTCTTTCCTTCCTCAATTTCTGTTATCAGGGTCAAAGATTTAAATCCCAGTGGATTCTAAATAATAATTGGAACACATCTTATTATTCTCTTCAGTGTGGGAGGTGTATACCAGTTCTGATGATTCCAAAATAAAAATTTACAAAAAATTTGCCAAAAAAAAATCCTTTTCTACTTTTTTGTCTGTCCCTCCATACAAAAATCATTTATTATTATTTGGACCCTGTGGCTAGACAAGAGACAGGCCACAGGGGAGACCCTACTACCATCATTCTGCTGAATGCAGTATTGCACTGACTCACAGTGACTTATTGTTACACCCGTAGATTACTGCATCTCTCAGGTTTCACCAGATAAACTTCTTGGAGCAGATGAAAATTAACACAAAGGCCCACAAGTGGTCATTATGCACAGAATAAGAGATTTCAGAGCCCTCAGCCCTCATTAGGACACCGGTAACACACCAGGATGAGTGTTGTAACAGTTCATTGATAAAGACCATATTTTATAAGTTAATTTCAAATTCTTAAATTTATGGCTGCAAAATAGTAAATGCTTACAAATGGAAGAAAATAAAAAAGTTAGAAAAAATATTATTTGGAAATTTTCCTATTTCAAAAAATATTATTTTTTGGTAATCATGAGGTAATTATACCTCTCATTTAGAACAAAATAAATAAGATGGTACTTCAATTATTGCCTAGAATGATATGAGCTTTAATCACCTTCCATTAGAATCTATTATATAAAGGATTTTGATGTAAAAATATATGTGTGTGGCAGTAAATCATCTAAGGGTTACTTGTAGTAACCTATCCAACCTCATAAGCACTAATACTCCATGTACAGTTAGTGTGAGCTTTTCATATACATATCCGAATAAATAAAACTGACTGAAGTTAAATTTGTATAAAGGAAAATTGAATGTAAATCAGGTTAGAACAATTATAATTGGGGATTTTCCATTGTTGTATGATTGATTTATTTGATAGTGTCAATTATAAGAACAGAAATTATCATAAATTGGGCTACTATTGTTTGATCTTATTTCATTCTAATAAATGGGAAATACCTACACACCTTCTTAAAGGTAATGAGCCTGCAATAATCTCCTCTCTCTTGTGACACTGAATACTTTCTTTTGGATTTACAATGGAGACAACATATATAAAAATTAGCCCACGGGAAAAAGGCAAGGACATTTGTTCTTTGAACACATACAGCTTCTGGGGAAAAAAAAATTACATTTGTAAAATAAGTATGTGCATAAGGAATTGTTTGTTTCTATCCAAAAGTAAATGGATGTATTTTTACTGGCCCCCTAAAGGTAAATTTATTCAGGGTCAGAATGCCTGAGAATAAATCTACAAGGCAAGGGTCTGAAACCATGTGTGCACATTATGCAAGCTCAGTGCGTTTTGTCAGTCATGTGTGCCCTTGCAGCCACAGCCAAATACCCCCAGTCTCCTCAGTAATTTTCTCTCCTTCCCTCCACCCATGGTATTCGATTTCTATCATTCAGTATCACCAGCGCCAGACCACCACCATCATCATCATTATTTGGGTGCTGGTGACTAAAAGTGGACCTTATTGTATATGCTAGGCAAGCACTCTGACACCAAAACATATCCTTTCTCATTTCTATTATGTTTCATGATATTTGTCATAAGATTTTATGATAATGTTTTTAATTTAATAATGAGTCATGTTTTTAAATGCAAATATCTCTGTGCCTATGTATATTACTTTTTTCTTTCAACACAATGATTTTGTGATTCATCCAAGTTGTGGACAATATGAAAAATCTGTTTCCGTTACTTAGGCATTACAATTTGTTTATGTTTTTGTTTATGGACATTTTGGTTGTATCTAGCATTTGATTCATAGATAAAGATCCATATACAAGCTTTTGTAAATATATGTCTCACTTCTCTTAGATATGTACCTAAGAGAGAAATTGCTGGGCCATATTTAAATAAATTATTACCTTTTGAAGAAATTTACTTTTTTTTCTGCATTTCTACTTTTGTCATTATTTTCTCACTCATACCTTTATGTCTTAAAGATTAATGGGTCAGCAAGGTTTGTCTTCATACTAAAACTGAATGATCACCACTTACTACTTACTATGCACTAAAAATTAGCATGGTGGATGCAAAGCAGATTACTGGGTAAAAGTGCTAAACCTTCACCCTGGAAACTGAACGTGGAACTTGGAGGCAAAGAGGATGGCAAGGTCACGTGGAATGTGCTGACCGACCTTGAGATGGAAGATTACACTACCTGCAGGTCCTCAAAAGCAGAAGACTTGAGGAATCATATAAGAAAGAATTCCCCAAATAATTCTGACCTTGAAGATGAAGGAATGCTCATAAGTAAATTAGGCAACTTAGAAGACAACCTCCAGCTATAAAAAGGCAGCCTGGGTAGACACATATCTCTGCAGTGTGATGAGTCTTTTGGGTACAGGTCAAGGAGTGATATAACCAAATCATATGGTAGATTCATTTTTAGTTTTTTATGAGTTCTCCACACTGTCTTCCTTAAGAGTTGCAATATTTGCAAACCCACCAGCAAAGAATGAGCCTTCCCCTTTCCCCACATCCTCTCCAGTACCTGGTATCACTCATTCTCTTGGTCTGACTGGGGTAAGGGGAAACCTTAAAGTGGTTTTGATTTCAATTTCTATAATAACTAGGTTGTTGAACACTTTTTAAGACGTTTCTTAGCTGGGTAAAAGAGAATTGATCTTCCTTAAGGGAGAGACTCTAGATAGGCTGAGTAGGCCCTAGAGAATGAACTTTAACTGAAGGATATCTGGGTACATTAACTTTACTGGACAGGTCTTAATGTTTATGACAGAGTGCATGAAATCTGACGGGAGGTACGATGGGAGGGCCGATGGGGGAGGGTTATAAAGATGATTAGAATGTTTTGTGTGAAATTCATGAAAATTCAATAATATATCTATATCTATCTATCTATCTACATATATATATATATATATATGTATGTATAAAACAACAAGGAAATGCATTTTGTCCCTATAGTGCCCTAGATCTTGTTTTGGGGACAGCCCTCATTTCCTGCACACTCTGATGTTCAGCTGAGACCTACAGAACACTTCTATGACAGATGTGATTTCCTAAGCCACTGAGTATGGGGATAAGTAACAGCAGTAAGAGGATACTGAGACAAGGACAGGGATGTGAACTGAATCCACTGGGACATGGAGGCTCCAGATGAAACGCGGAAGAGCCCGTGTACAACAGTTTTGTGCTGTTTCCTCTGGAGCTTGGATAAATCCACAACTCTTATGTCCAATGTACCGTTTATTTCACTTGAAGGATAGACTGTGTATCTACTGGAAGAATGGTGCAATTGTGTCTTTTTCTGTAAACTCACTAGGTTCATTTACAATTCTAACTTGACAGTTCTTCCGGGAAACATATTGAAAGCATTTCAGCTTCTCCCTGCGTTCCAAAGTCACTGCGGTGATATCAGCTGTTAATATAATAGTTTTCCTTTTGGCTGCTTTTGGGTTTTCCCATCTGTGTTTGAAGTTCTTCAGTTTCTCTAATTGTGTATCTAAGTGAATATTTTTAGAAAAATTTCCTACACTGGATTTTGAAGAATTCTTGACTCTTAATACAGCATTGTGTTTCTGATCCTCAAGAAATGTCTCAAACATCTCAGCCTCCCCCTGTCGTATCTCTTTGAATATGGCCTCTCTCCTTCCCTCCTTCCAGGCTTTCTCTTACCACTTCCTTATTTCTAGCCTTCAGGTTATTTTCAGGCTAGAACTGCAATTACACGTACACTGAACCTGCTCAGATAATAACATTTACCATCTTATTTATATTCTCGCTTTCTTCTTTTTTTCTGTTTTCTCTGAGTTTTGAAGACTTTCCCCACAACTCACCTTTTGGGCCTTTTGCGACTCAGTATTATAGGAAAAGCAGTAACACTAGGACTTTTGAATATCAAAACCTACTTTTTATCTCAAGCTGTCATTTCAGTTTCAGGTTTCAAAGACCTCACTTGGAAATCATTCAATGAACATTGACTTCACTGTACTATTTTCACCTTGCAATAAAAATCACTCTGAGACAACACATATTTCTGGAGGAATGGTACCAATGTTGTATATTTAAAAATGCCCAAGAACAGGAGGAACATGGAAGGTTTACAGATTTTGTACCAGTATTTTTTTCTTGTATGAGCTTGATTCTCTCATTAGATACTTGAGCAAGTACTACTTATACTCCAAGCTCTGTCCGAGTACTAGAGACAAAGCTCAGCTAGCCATGATTTCTTATCTAATAGCATTCATCAATTTTTGCAGGAAATAGCAAGCAGTATTTATAAATAAAGCAGTATTTATTGATGATCCCCTGCTGCAAATGAGAACTCAGGTTAACAAATAACGAATATAGTGCTTGTTCCCTGGTCTTTGATTACTGGGAAACTTATATTTCTATCCCTGTTTCTTTGCAGTGTATGGGTGTTTTGCTTGATCCTTTATAATGAATGAGTTCTAGATTCAAATTATGTGAGTTCAACACTGATAGTTAACATCAGAGTGGCTTTGCCTAGGTTGTGTTATTCTTCTGAAACCCTGAGACCTCATGTGTATAAACAAGAAATAACTGCTCATTCTTCAGAATGTTACTAGAGGACCAAATGAATTAAAACATTTGAAGCATCTGACAATATGTGCTCAGTTGGCAGAAACATGGGCTAATGAGCTAAGTAAATAACACTATCTCTCATTGGCCAGGGTCTCTGCTTTCTGATGCTGTTCCTCCCAGTGGAGAAGTCCCTGTGTTGGTGAGAATACATAGGCTGCTTCTCAGAAGCTGCTGGAGGAAGCAGTTTTAGATGGTATGGATGGGTAGTGATCTCACAGCCACTGCCACAGACAGGGCTTATTATTTCCTAACAGTTCTTACCTTAATTGAAAGCATTCTTTTTGGAAGAAAAGTTACACAGTAGTCACCTATATGTTCCATATTTGACGTTTTCCATCTTACAAACATATAGTAAAATGCTCAGTGTATACACAGAGTCTGTGTTAAGACTATGTCTTAACGTTGATGCACTACAATGACATACCTAATAATAACCCTGTGTCATTCCTCTTCTACCCCTTTGGATATGATTTTCACTTTCTTGTATGTGCTTGATGATTCTAAAGGCTGAAAATGTGACTTACTCTATAGGTGACTTTTTGGTTTCAAATATTATGAATTGATATTGTTCAAAGAACTAATTTGAAAATAGGAGTAGTATTAACTAAATATGAGAAAAACAGGGAGACACTGTTACTTCAGTCTGTGACAAATTCACCATCTTTGCTATGCTGGTGAGCTTGAAATTTAAAGAGTAGGAAAAAGATGTTGTTATACATGCCTTTACTCATTATTTACTAATTATCTGTTTTACTTGAGCAGATAACCAGAAGGCTTTAACACAATACAATTCATTGCTTTAGGACTCTGAGATCAAGTTACAATACCATCACTCTATTAGAATGATGGCATTGATAAATTTCAACAAAGAACAGAAAGTGAAACAAAGGCAGGGATGGATCCAAGGGGAATTCCACATCCATGTTTAAGCCTGCTCTTTATAATTATTGATAAGCAAGCAGAGACCAGTTAAATGTAATTGTGACTATTGTTATAATTGTTTATAATAAAGGGTGAAAGAGGAAATAAACACAGTTTAAGACAAGCACAGGAAAGGTGAAATGTTTCGTCTGCAGTTCAGAAAGCTGAGTAGTTGCTAAATAATGTGTGATGTTCTAAGTTAGAAAAATTGGTCTAGGTTATCAGAAACCACAGGAAGAAACAGCATTGTCTTCACGTCCGACCAATAAATATTGGGTCTGCCTTTCATTATAGGGTTTTGGTCTGCGGTTTTCTAAATTGCTTTCCGTTTAATTGAATCTTATTTATGTTCATTTTAAATATTATGGAGAGTTCTCTATTTGGCTTTATTGATCTTAGAGAAAATATTTTATTTTTGTCTTAAGCCCCATCATATAGTTCACTTTTACACTGAAACATGTCTCATTAATTTGTGGAGATTCTGATGTACTAATGGCTTCTGACTTCTGCCACAGTAAATCTAATCACACTTGCTCTTGCATGTATCCTGTGTAGTTCCAGGGCCTACCATGAAGACGTCACTCAACTGACGTTGTTCAAACCATTTTTTGATGCTTTTCTTTGGGGCTGTTGTCCAGGATTCGTTTCCCTAGAACTAGAAACAGGTTTGCAAGCAGTAAGATGGTGAACTACAGTGCAGATGTGGATCAAGGCCTTCACTAGCCCTGCAAAGAGCTCTGCAGCTGGGGCAGACCTCCAGATTTGCCTAAGTTAATGTGACAGTGAGTTATTTGGTACTCCACCTTGTCCCTTGAAAAGGAGACCTGTTTAGGGTGAGTTGGCTTTTTAGGAAAGGACAAAAGCGAGAGTGCTGCAACTATTTGCTGTGTGCTGTCAACTTCCCCGCAGCTGAGGAAGGTAAGCTTAGGCAAAGGAGAGCAGGGTGATACACATACAGCAATTATGAGGTCTCTGTTGTTTATTTCTGTGGCTCTCTTAATAGTTTCTGTTTTGAAGGTATCCACTTAATGCGTCATTTCTTTTGGTGTGTCTCAGGTACAGAACTTTCAACCTTCTCTGTTAGGTCTCCAAATTTCATGGATATTGAACTCAATGAACAATCACCTCCTAAAATATTAATATTCAGAGTTGGGATGTGGTGGCACAGACCTGTAATCCCAGCACTTGGGAAACTGAGGCAAAATGACCACCAACGGAGGCCGTTCTGAGCTACCTTGTAAGGCCCTGTATCAACAAACGAACCAAACATTATGTTGCTACAAATCGTCGAAACTTCATCCCTGCTGAAGTTAGGGGTTATAACAGCGTAAGGTAGTGTAATAGCTCCACAGAAAGATTTCTAGAAGAACATACAGTTTCTGCTTTCATTTCTAGTTTAGCAGACGAGTAAATCTTTTTTTAGCAGTCTCTCTTCTTTCTAAGTCTAAAAAATTGGAAAGAAAATGTACCATACATAGTCATATTTTGAGTCAGATCCTTGGGGACTCAGATAAGGGAAGAAAATACTAGTTATAAACAGGAAACCACCTTCTTTCCTATATGTTTAAATGTTGCTGTTCTTATTTGCTTGTTTTCTGTTCTCTTACCTCAGTGTATTAAAATGTAAAACAATGGTCAAGAGGGTTTCTGTGGATGATGTCAGGCAGCCATGTGTGAACTGGCTGTTCTATGAGGAACTGTCACCTATTTGCTTCTTTATTAGGCATTTCTACAGGATGAGTGATCTGAATTTATCTTCACACCATCTTTAAAATGTAAAGTCTATTATATTTTCTAGGTAGGGAAGATAAAATCTAGTGGGATAAAATGGACTTCTTAAAGCAGGTAGAATTCAAATATGAGTTCTTACCACTCGAGTGCCCTTTTGTGGAATGAAGTCTGACTTCAGACCCTTACTCTGAGTGGTCCCAGTGAGTCTAAATCATCAGCCCTGTAGGTGGAGGCAGAAAATCGCAAAGCCTGTCATTCACACAATCCTTTTGAAATTAACTTTGCAGAACACTTTGAAAATATTTCTTTGAGAGGATTTAGTGAATAAAGAATACATACTTTATCCCACAAACACATCACTTTATACCAGTTTGGGTTCTTGGGGAAAAGGAAAATGTCAAGTCAGATTAGATATTTAAGACTTGTTGGGAGAAAAACATACAAAGGATAAAGACAAGAGAAGCCTGAGGAGGTAGCGAGAGACCTTGAGGATGGAGAGGAGAGGGAAAGACAGGGCTGGTAGGAGGAGCTTCCAGAGAAGCCCTCATGGGGCTGGTGGAAACCCCAGAGAAAGGCCATTGAGGTGAGTATCCAGCACTGGAGGACTGGCTTTCACAGTGCTCTGGTGATGGGGTCCTGTGTGATGCAGACTTGGTGCCTCAGCATTGCTCAGTGATGGGGTCATGGCTTCAGCACTGGACACTATAGCAGAGTCAAAGGGGCCACAGACAGAGAGTGTAGTGGATACTTGGAAGGAGACCTGAGGATGCATCCCAGGGTTGACCATGCTCTCATCCCATCTACCACATATCCTCTTTTTATTCTTTCATTTAAAATTTTCATGACTTGGTTTAATGTAGTAGCTATCGTCTATCTATTTATCATCTATCTATCTTCTATAATCATCTATCTATATTTATCTATATCTTTCTAATAAATCCTAAGGATTAATATATTTTAAGGATTTTGTGTATATGTATTTGCGTATATATTCACGTGAGTACACTTGTGTGTCGGGTGGGGTGGGTAAAAGCATATCCTTGTGTGTGTGGTGGCCAGAGTTTACCCTGCAGTGTCATTTCTAGAAGCTGTTCATCTTGTTTGTTGACATAGCGTCTTTCGCTGACCTGGAGATTTCAGACCAGGCTAAAGGAGATAACAGAGAGCCCTAAGAATCATCTGTCTCCATATACTCAGCACTTGGATTGCAAGCATGTTCTATTCTACCTCATTTGGCTGTTTCTACATGGGTACTGGGGAACTCAGTGACTAAGCTGATGCAGCAACCACTTTATGAACTGGGCCATCTCTCCAGACCTACACACAAGTTTTTAGGAAGAAATTTTTATCATAAAACATCAGAAGACTACGGGTACATGATTTCATAAAATCTTTAGTTAGCTTCTTCCTTTGCACAAAATACCCAATGCTTTTAGGAGACACCTCAAAGGAAGTGAGGAAATTCGGTTAGGGGATGAGAGAGGCCGGGTGAAGATCCGATTTCAGGCTCTGTCTAGCCTTTGCTTGAGCTTACACCGACTTTTGAAACACAGACCTTTGCACTGTGAGGTATCAGCACTGTGTGTGGAAACACACACAAGAACCTCAACAGATATATATATATAAGTTGCAGAGCAGGTAAATCTCAAGTGATTACGTTTTCTTCATGTGCTATCTGAGAACTTAATATATTTTTTTGGAAAACTCATAGCAGTCCACACAAAAGCGAGCTCTTGTCACAACCACTTCTCACCCACTGTCACACTCACACTTATCACTGATTTCAGGCTGCCTCAGATCCCACAACCACTAGAACCTTCCAGACAAGGTTGTAAATGTGAACTGTTAGGGGCAAAATGATGGGTTGATTGGTGGCAGATAGCAGCTTCTCAAGGTTTGGTTTTAAGGGGGCCCCAATCAGAGAGTTTTCCTTCACTGAGGTTGGCAGCTATTCGATGGTGGACAAAGGGACTCAGCAGCTTGCTGGACACATCAGCCATCAGCCCATTCCATACCCTGTGTGTGAGCCTCTTCATTAGCTCCCATGCACTGAGATTTTATGCCTCTACTCTGAAGAATTCGTCTCTTTTTAATGGTCACTCACAGTTACAGTGCAAACTCAGTCTTTTACTTCATATCAGACCCACATTTGCATACATTTGTACACACACCTTCATCCATGTGACCTCACGTGTGCTAGCACACACAGGTGCATGCACACACACACAAAGAAGCACACACGCACAAGCCTGGGTAGGATCATTCTATGCTCCTTCATTTTATCCACGAAATCGATTGTCAAGGTGCCACAAAGGATTCCAGTAAGTAACAGAGCAAGTAAGAGTCTTAAGAGATTAAGTTAGATGAGGAATTATTTTTAGAATCATTATCATGTTCCCTGGAAGCCATGTAAATCCATAACATTTTTGCATTCACTTTTCTCTGCCACCAAAGTGAGACCACAAAAAGCCAGAGGGTAGTGCACTCTGATGGACATTTCCACTTCACATGGAGAGAGCAAAGAACTGATGTCTCAAAGGCTTTGGTCACAGGTTGAAAGTGAGGGCTTAGATAACATGGCTCTTGCGATCACAGTTTTGGCTTTATGCTTCCTTCTTTTTAGCATCTGAAATTTAAAAGGTTATGAAGGAATTTTATTAAATGGTTTTAGCCAGAAAATGTCTATTTCAGTTCTCCCAAATGTTCAGACTCTGCTGTCCTCGGGAGCTTTTTAATATAGGAAAAGTTTTTTAATGTAGGAAAAGAAGACAGACTTCAGGACCAAGTCTTTAGTAACATAAATTAATCTATTATCTACCCTCCGAGGAAATTCCTACAGGGCCCCCTGCTCTGGGCTGCCTAAGTGTCTCATTTGTACCTGAAAACAAGAAATGTCATTTTTCCCTATTCAGGATGTCACCAGCCCAATTTTCCTTCACTAAGGATCACTGCTCTTGGTTTCTAAAGGTGCTGGCACTAGAAGACCAGTCTGCAGTGATTAAAATGCCTGAGCTCTGTGAGGACTGGGGCCCTCCATCACTTTTCATCTCCAGCTGCTTCCCGGTCTCACTCTCTTCCTGTCTCTCATTATGATCTATCATTACCATTTGGGGGTCTGTATCAGTCATGTGTATCGGGGAAAAATGAGAACCTTAGCAAAATGCATTTCTACAGATGTGCACTAGTAAAGACATAGGAGCAGCTACCCAATGTGTATCCAATTTCATAATGACACTGTTACATTTCAAATTCTTTCTGTTCTCATTCAAATTCTCTCTCTCTCTCTCTCTCTCTCTCTCTCTCTCTCTCTCTCTCTCACACACACACACACACACACACACACAGAATCTCTTGCATGAGAGATTCACTTTTCAAATAACTTAAGAGAAAGAAGACATAATATAAAACTGAAAGTCATAGGAATAGAAAATAAAACCTGTATTGGTAACTATAGTAACTGACCAAGCTAACTAAAGTATCTAATTACAAACCACATAAAATCAATAATTAAGACTTTTAGAGAACATATGCATAAAGATTTTAGCTGAGTCCAAATAACTGGGATAATTAGTAAATACATAAAAAATTAAGCAAATCCCTACCATCATTTTTCACAGGTGAAAATGTGCATAGCACTTTAAAATGGCTGCTGCCCAAGTCATGGGAGCTATGCCAGAGAGGCATCTTTAGTGCATGTGGAAGCCAGAGTGGAATTTCTGAGTTTTGAGAAACTCTTCCCATTCCTGCTTTCCAAGTGGCGCTGAAATGTCAACAGAAGAAGCAGCCAGGGCACTTGGTCTACAAGCCATTAATCCGTTGTTCATATGCAGGATGTCTGTAAAACCATTGTTCATAGGCAGGACGTTCATGAATCTGTTGTTTACATGATAGACTTTATAATTAGCAGCGGTGTTAATGGAAACAGAAGACAGATGAAAGGAGGTGGGTACAGCTGGATTCTGGAAACTAAGCATGATAGATGCACATGTCTAAAGAAGATGCTTCTCTTCCTAATACCTGGGAGGCAGCAACCTGAGAAGAACCTGGAGCCAAGCATCCTGTTCTTATGCCAGTAATCCCCACACTTTCTGGAATTGTCTCCACTTCATAAACAGAGCACAGAATAACATCTGCTGCCTTTTTCTTTTGCTCATCACTTGTAGCAATTTAGAAATCAAATATTAAAATGTGAAAATCACATGGCTTCCTAATGCATTTACTCAGGTAGAGGATTGGAATAATCAGAACTAATCCACTTCTCCAATCTAGCATTCCAATTCAGCTGTCCCATTTCTGCCCCAACTGTAAATAAAAACCACACACACACACACGCACACACACACACACACCCATTTTTACCTTGAATACTGTAAACAGCAATCATCACCCACCACTATTATAGAAGATTAGAGGTATCATTAAGGGACATAATCTGCACTCTACTTTTTTTTTTCATCAAGAAGTATTTATGTGAGGAAAATTTAGATGAAAAATTCTAATTCTAAAGCCCAGAAATTATAAAAAATGAGATTACTGAAACAGAGCCACAGACAGGGAGAAGTCTGCATATGTGATTACCATCAAATACAGTTCCTGCAAAGGAAGACTGGAATGGACTCCTGGAAGTAACTGTCCTTGGTGCTCTATTATCTGTGTTTTCATGATCTAACCGTGCTGAGCATGGCTTATATCTGCATGCCTCTTGTTGCTATACATGAAGACTAAATCTACCTTACTAGAAGAAATAAACTCTCTTGGATTAATAGATAAACTCTCTGAGGGCTGCAAAGCTTTAAAATTCTCCTCGTTGCTGTTTGATGTCCCTTCAGTACCTCCATCATTCTGCTCAACTATTCATTGGATTTTTTTAGCTTTGAATCTCTGCTTTTTATGTACTGAGTCCCCACACATCGTACAACTAAGCATGGTAATGGAAAACAAAACAGAATAAGGAATGTGAGAGAATCGTGGAAATATTGATAACTCTCAACTGGACTGGGAGGGTCAGAGACGGGTCAATGTGTTTATCCACCGCTGTGCCTAAAGCCACGGGAAGGATAATTCTAAAGACAGAGATGTGGAAAGACAGAGGGTGGACGAAGAGCCTTGAAAATGCCTGTTGAAAGTTCTGTGTCTCAGTTCACAGTCCATCCCCTCATATTCCTTCACCTTATCTGAGAATTCAGATATACCGCAAAAAGATTTTGAGAGCGAGAGGTCAGAAAGGATTATTGGAAAACAATGTCTTCTTGACACTGCACTCAAGAACTCAGGAACTCATAGCAACTGTGGTTTCCTGCACAAGAACTGCACAAGATCAGGACAGTCAATACTCCACCATGGAGAGCGAAGGACACATGCTATGGGAAGCTGATGACTGTTTAAGGAGAAAGAGTAAATTTTCTTCAAGGGTTTGTCCACTTGTAGGCTGACTACACTCCAGGGGATAGCTTCATATCATGTGCATTTACATAGCACTACTTTTGGATCCGGTGGGTTGTTTAAAAAGAAGAGAGGAGCTGGAGAGATAGTTCAGTGGTTAAGAGCACTGGTTGCTCTTGCAGAGGACCCAGGTTCAATTCCCAGTACCCAGATAACGACTAACAACTGTCCATAACTCTGGTTCCAGGGTATCCAATGCCCTCTTCTAACCTCCAAGGGCATGGCACAATACAGGTGCACTTACATACATGCAAGCCATACACTCATACACATAAAATGGAATTAATGTATTTTAAAAAGAAGAAGAGAGCCAGGCCTCATGACACACACCTTTAATTCCAGTATCTGAGGTCAGCGGCCGGTGGATCTCTGTGAGATGGACGCCAAACTGCTCCAAATAGTGAGTTCCAGGCCAGCTGGGCTTCAGGGAAACCCTGTCTAAAAAAGACTAACTAAAAAAGGAGGAGAAGTAAGAGGAGGAGAGATCTTGGAAGAGACAGAAGAGGCCAATAGCAGGGAGATATAATAAAGACACACACTACACATGTATGAAATTCTCAGAGTATAAATAATTATTTTTAAGTTAAAAATAAGGCCAGCTTCACATGATGTATCCCACACCTGGCACAGTTATCAAACTCAAGAATCTGTGGCTAGACAGGTCACAGACCATAGGGAGAACCCACTACCATTATTCTGCTAAATAGACAGTATTAAGCTACCTCCTGACTTATATTAATATCCAGAGATTGTGCAACTCTTGGTTCTTATCCAAAAAGCTTAGGTAGCAAATGGCTCTGTAATATAGTTTGAAATCTAGTATGATGATGCCCTCTGCATTGTTCTTTTTGTTCAAGGTACTTTGGCTATCTGAAGTCTTTTGTGATTTCATATGAATTTTAGGATGGCTGTTTCTAGCTCTGTAGAGATTGTGATGGGGATTTTGATTGACTTTGTATTGAATCTATTGATTGCTTTTGGTAGGATAAATTTTTACAAGATTATTTCCACCAATCCATGAACATGGGAGGTCCTTCCATCTCCTGTTGTCTTCGTCTTTCTCTTTCCTCAAAGATTTAAAAATGATATTATAGAGACCTTCAATATCTTTGGTTAAGTTTATTCCTAGATATTATTTCGTGGTTATTATGAATAGTTAGGTATCCAAAAATGTTTTCTCCAATTGCTTGTTATTCATATATAGAATGTGAACTGATTTTTGTAAATTGACTTTGTAACCTGCCACTTGGCTGAAATTACTGATCTTCTCTAGTAGTTTTTTAGTGGATTTTTTGGGGAACTCTTACATATAATATTGTACCATCTGCAAATAGTGAAAATTTGATCTCTTATGTTCTAATTGGTATTCCTTTCATTTCCTTCTTTTATCTTATTGATCCAGCAAGAGTTTCAAAAACTATATTAAAAAGGAGTGGAGATTTTTGGCAGTCTTTTGTGGTTACTGATTTTAATGGAAATGCTTCCAGATCTTTTCCATTTGGAATGATGTTGGCTCTGGGTTTGTTGTATGTAGCTTTAATTATGTTGAGGCATATTCCCTCTAATGCAATTCTTCCTATGACTTTTATCATGAATGCATTATGAATTTTTGATGTCCTTTTCTGCCTTTATTGAGATTACCATGTGATTTTTTCTTTAAGTTAATTTATATGATTTATTATATTTATTGACTTATGTATATTAAACCATCCTTGCATCTCTGGAACTAAATAAAGTTGATCATGGTAGATGATTTGGGGGGATGTATGTCTGTAAACAGTTTAAGAGTATTCTGTTGAGAATCTTTGCCAGTGTGTTCATTAAGTATATGGGCCTATAGCTTCCTTTTTTGTTGTTGTTTCTTTACCTGTTTTGGTATTAGAGTAATAGTGGCTTCATAGAAGACAGTTAGGAGTTATCCTACTGTTTCTCTCTTTTTGCATAATTTGGAAATATTACTGGCTGATCTTTATTGAATATCTGGTAGAAATCTGCTGGAATTCCAAGTGAGCCTTCGATCTTTTTAGTTGGGAGTTTTTGTATTATGTTTTCAATATCCTTATTTGTTATGGGTCTGTTTAAACTTGATGCTATCCCTGAAATTGAAATTCATTCATTTCTTTTACTTTTTAAATTTAATACAGCATAGGCTTTTAAAATATTCCCTTATAATGGTGTCTGTTGTGATATTTTCACTTTTATCTCTGATTTTGTAAATTTGAATGTGCTCTTTCTTTTGGTTAACCATGCCGAGGGTTTATCTATCTTGTTTAGTTTTAGTTTTTCAAAGAGCCACCTGTTAGATTTATTACTTCTTTGAATTGTTTTCTTATTTCTATGTCAATAATTTCTTCTCTGAGTTTTTTTTATCTCTTTTCCTTTGTTAGTTTTGGGTTTACTTTGTTCTTGACTTTCCAGAATCTTGAGTTGTACTGTTCAGTTATTTTATGTGCTCTTTCTGATTTTTTTAATGTAGGCTGTGAGATCTAACAAGTTCCTTCTTAGGATTCCTCTTTAAAGTGTCCTGGAGTTTTTCAGTGTTGTATTATAATTTTCATTTAGTTCCAAGAATACTTTTATTTCTTTCTTAATTACTTCTTTGACCCATTCGTCATTCAGGAGTGTTTTGTTTAATCTTCATGAGCTCATGTAATTACTGGAGTTTCTTTTGCTGTTGATTATAAGCTTTATTGTATTGTGATGTGAGAGAACGCATGGGATTATTTCAATTTTTTTGTATTTCTTGAGGTGTGTTTCATGTCCCAGGATGTGGTAAGTTTTAGATAATGTTCCATGGGCAGGTAAGTAGAGTGCATTCTTTGGTACTTGGGTGAAATATTTGATAGATGTCTGTTAGATTCATTTGACATATTGCATTAATTAATTCAGATATCTCTCTGTTTATTATTTGTCCAGTTGACATGCCCATTGAAGAAAGCAGGGTATTGAAGTCACCTTCTATTACTGACTTGGGGTTAATTTGTGTTTTATAGTCCTGTACTAATGTTTTTATAAAATTGTATGTACCAGTGTTTGGTACATATATATTGATGATTGTAAAATGTACTTGGTCAATTGTTCCTTTGCTTAAAATGAAATGATTAGTTTTAGTTTAAAGTCTATTTTGTCATATATTAGAACTGCTATTATCAGCAACACTTGCTTGTTGCTTAGTGCCATTTGCTTGGAATTTTCTTCCTTTTGATAAGAGCAGGAGGTAGAAAATGGCTAGGCAGTTTAGGGTAAAGACCCCAAGAGAAAAACGGCCAGTTTCTTTTCCTGCAGAGAACTATAAATTCTTCAGATATGCCAGTAAATTTGTTCCCACCTGAGACTAGAGGTGCCAGAACTATCTTATCTAAAGATGTCTCTAGCACTGTCATAGCCAGAGGCTGGGGAGGCCAGTGAGAGGGTTTGGATTTTCCTTATCTCTTTTTTTTCCTAAAGTAATACACTGTCCTTGGAAGATAAGCTGAGGATGTGACCAGGACCTCCTGACTAGGACCACCTGAGTAGGACCTGGTGATGAGCCCTCCTGACTAGGACCACCTGACCAGGACTGCCTGACCAGGACCTTGAGTGTCCTGGACACATGGAATGGGAATTGGACTGACCAGTCCATCTTCCTTTCCCCTCCTCCCTTCTCTAAATCCTCATTAACTCCAGGGAATGAGACTCAGTGGTATCCCATTCCCGGGAACCCCTCCTGCTGTACAGGAGCTTTTGCTTCCTCTCTCCCTACAATAAAACTCTCCTTTCTAAAACTCACTCTCTGTGGTCTGTGAATTTCATTCTTCGAATTTATGAAACAAGAACCCGAAAGCCTCTGGCTTGAGGTGGCTTTGATGGCTGTTGATTTTCCAGGACCCTAGCCTCTCAAGCTAAGCACAACAGAGCCAAGAAAGGCTCTATTGCTCTCAAAGACACCCTGAAACCCCTGTATCACTTTTTTCCAAAGATATTGTCTATTTTTGGAGGTGAGATGAGTGTCTTGAAGACATCCAAAAGATGGATTTTGTTTCTTAACCTATTACACTACCCTGTGTTTTTGACTGGGCAGTTGAGTCCTTTGATATTTTGACTTGTGATTAAAAAATGTGTATTGGTTACTGTCATTTTAATTTGTTTGTGTTCTTGGTCCTATTTTGTGTTTCTCTAATTATACCTTCTGTTTTTGTTTCTGTAACCTCTTGGGTATAGTCATTTCTATCTTCAATCTTTCTGTTGGTTCTAGTATTTTCTGTAGGGCTGGTTTGATGGACATGGTTTCCTTTAGTCTTTTTTATGTCAGGGAAAAAAAAAATTTCCCCCTTGACTATTATAGATAATTTTGCTCAGTAATGTATTCTGGATAGGAATTCATGGTCAGTTAGAACTGGGAATAATTGGTTCCAGGCTTTTCTGGTTTCATAGTTTGTACTGAAAAATCATCTGCAATTCTCATGACTTTTCCTTTATACCTTACTTTTTGTTTTTCTTTAGCAGCTTTCAGTACCTTCTCTTTGTTTTGTTCATTTAGTGTTTTTACTATAATATGCCATGGGAAATTTCTGTTTGGGGCCTGTCTAATTAGTGCTCTATGTGCTTCTTATATCTGTAGAGGTATGTCTTTTCTTAATTTGGGAAGTCTTCTTCTATAACATTGCAAAATATATGGTCAATATCACTTATCTGAGATTATTCTCCTTCCTGTGTGCCTAGGCTGCACAGATTTTCTCTTTTAAAGGGGTTCTACATTTCCTCCAAATTCCATTCCTGTAATTTTTAAATTTTTCATAGTACGTGCTTCAGTGGGTCAGTTTTCCAACTTTGTCATCTAGTCTTGACATTCGGCTTTCCATTTCATGCATTCTGTTTGGGAGGCTTTCTCCTGTGATTTTAAATTGACTTGAGATTTTCAGTTCCATCTTCATTTTGGCTTGGGTTTTCTTTCTATCTCTTTTCTGAATTCATTTTACAAGTCCTGAATTGTGTTTTTTATTTCATTCAGGAGTGCATTTTTATTTTCTTGGTTTCAGTTGCAAATTTATACCTATCCTCTTTGCATTCTTCCTTTGTCTATGTGTTCTTTAATTTCTTTGATCATGATTATGATTATTCTTTTAAATTCTGCACATTGGGGTCCTTTATGGTGATTTTCATTGTATTACACCTCTGTAGGATTTCTGAGTTTTGTCCAGGATTTGTATTTTTGCACTGCTCTTTGGACATATGGATTTTTTTTCTTGGTTATGTGTCTGATAAGAAATTTTATTTGGCCTTTTTGTAGTTGAAATTTTGGTTCTGTTAATATTATGGATGTAGTTTGTTTACTTTTGCTCAGGTATGAAAGGTTAGTTGGTGGGTGCTTCAGGTTCTTGTAGGGTAGTTGTCCAGTCTGTGGTAGGCAGATGCAGGGAGCAATGGCAAGTGGGCGTGGGGACAGCCTGGAGAGGTGCTGTGAGTAGGTCTGGACTAAGAGAATAGTCTAGAGATCTAAGGCAGAAAGAGCATGAGCAGCCTAGGCCCAAACCTAAAAGAGGGATAGATTGCAAGAGAGTGGAGTGGCTCAGGGTGCAGGGGAATCAGTGTGAAGTGGGTGGGATATGACTTAAGTGGGTAAGTCTGTGACTGGAAGAGTAGGAGGTCAAGGGCAAGGTGGGTGTGAGGACAGCCTGTGGAGGATATAACAAACTAAGCTGGAGATTTGAGCTAGTCAGGTTGCAGGAGATCAAAATGCAGGGTCAGGTCTCAGCTAAGATGGTAGTCCAGTGGTCTAAGGCAGAAAGAACAGAAGCAGGTTTAGGCCTAAAGCTAGAAAGGGGAGAAAGTTCAAGACAGAATGAAGCTGCTCAGGGTGTAGTGGAGTCAACAGTCTTATTTATTATTTTTATTTTATGTGAATGACTATATTGTCTGCATGTATGTAAGTACATGTTGGGGTCCCTCTGCTTGGTGCTGGCTGAGAGGGTCGCAGGGTCTCTGCTGAAAGGGGGTGAGTAGGTACAGAATCAACACACAGATCCCGGGAGTTGGGTGAGAAACATGCAGAGGGCAAGCAGCCGCAAAACTCATTTATTCAAGGAAGTGCAGGGGGTTTTATGAGTTTGGTTAGCCAACCCCTATGGGGTGGTTCCCAACTGCAACCAATAGTATTCTGTTTCTGGATGTATCTCAGTGCAGAGTCTCTCTAGAGGCAGGGCAGAAGCTGTGTCACACCTGGCTGGATCAGAGAACCATGCCCACAGGAGCCACTCCCTTAATCCTCATAGCAGGTGACCTGGCTAAGGTCCATCCTGTGTTGTGCCCTACAAGTACACCCTCAGGCAATGCCTACAGAGGTCAAAAGAAGGAGTTGGATCCCCTGGAACTGAAATTATGAATGATTGTTACCACCTTGTGGGTGTTGAGAATCAAACCTAGGTCCTCTGCAACAGAAGCCAGTGCTCTTTTCCACTGAGACATCTCTACAGCCCCCTGACTATTATTAAGCAGCCATTTTTTCATAAAAAAATCTCTGGTGACTATGTAATCAAGCTATTAATGGAACTGATATGTTTTTTGCTCAATATTTATGTTCTGAGAATTTGTGGCTATAAAGAAAATTAAAGGATCATTGTTATACATCTGATTCAGATAAAGCTTAGCTGTCCTATGTCATTTCCTTGTATTTTTGCCAGGTCAGCTGACCTGGACTGGTTATTTAGAACTTCTGGCTTCAGTCTCCTAGATATCTGCCTGCCTTGACCTTCCAAGCGGAGTGCTTGGATTAAAGACATACACCACCACACTCAGTATGCATTTTTTGCTATGAGGAGAAATTTTAACTCTAGCTAATACCAAGCAGTTGAACTTTATGAAGTTACCATCATACAAATGGACCAAGGGAGGAAACACTCCAGAGCTTCTGCCTCATGCTGACCACCATCCCTGGCCAATGCCACCTAATCTCCAGGTACTGAGTCTAAAAGAGGAGCTGATTGACCTTGGCTGAATATGAGAATCGTGGTCCTAAAATTTTGGGTCTAAAACTTTCATTTCCTCTCTGAGCTCCCAGATATTGGAGAAGTGACACTTGGGCTGTCACAGTTTGAATGATGTCATTAGGAAAATTTGCTATAATTTTTTAAATTTTAAGTAAAATTTTGCTATTTTAATTTCAGTTAATTTGGATTTGGTTTACTTTTAATGCCTATAATAAAAGAAAATCTCAATTTCCCTTTTCTTCTTTCAGTCTATATTTATGCTCATCTACTTGGTTTCAGTAACATTTCCTTCCTTTACATATTTTAGAAGAAAGTCTACATTCAGTAGAAAAAAATCAGTCCTCAGGATACTATTTTTAATTATCTTGAAGCAATTTAACACATGAGTGTTGTACCCACATTACAACTTTGAGAGAAAGTCACAATTTGTTCCTGACATGGCAGAGGACCTGACAAAACCAGGCACTCATGTGTGTGGCCTGTCCTGCTTTCCCCCAGCAGCACCTTGTGGGTATGTACTGTCACCACTCACTTCTTTTAGGGTCCGTTTTCCTAAGAAACCAAAGTATCCAATTGTTTCATCTTTCCAGCTCTGCCCTTTACAAACAGTGTTATTGGGAATTTGGAAAAATTAGAACTTTCTCACACCAAATATCAATCCCAGACTCCAAAATATGTTCTGTATGTATGAAAGAGGCAAACAGATACAAATTTTTCAACAGAAAAATACATCATTGTTTGATTTTGAAATAGATCACTCTCTTAAGCTTTGAAGCAAAAAAGACTTATTATATAGAATATTTTCATCCTTCTGTATAGTAAGCAAACAGAAATCACATTAACAAAAATTTGGTATGCCTTTTAATTTATGCACAGCGAAGAACTCTGTTAAACTGATACAAACCATTTGCAAAACAATGCATCATGTAGATTTTCATGTCCTTTGACCCAGAAATCTCTCTTTGTGGATACAACTAGACAGAAACAAAGTTCAAAGGAGTAAAAGTGTTTTAGTGACGAAAACAAAATGAACCAATGAAAATCCACTGAAAGCCACCAAGATAAGCAACAATAAAACAATGGTTTATTAATTATGTAACTTCGGTTGTGAATAATTTAATGAAGTTGTAACTCCAGTGGCTACAGAATCTTATGGAAACACAACACATCATCAGCACATAACAGTATTTCTCTGAGTACTTAATGTTTATTCTGCAGAAGGCAGGCTATGGCTGGACATCTGGGTGGCTATGAATGCTGGACAGACAGTAAAGAGGAAGTCATCTGAATGAGGAAACAGAACCAGAAGTTAACAAGACAACTCAGAATCTGAAGAAACTGACAGTGTTGTGAGGAACATGGTGACATGGGCAACAAGGACAAATGTCCCAGAAGAATAGGAATGCCCAAGAAGAGACTGACTACCTCATACATATGCTTAGAGTCTTTTCTATTGCTGCTAATGGTGAGGCCCCTCTATCTTCCTTACAGAAAGTCACTGTCCTTGAGTGACTTGGGTGGGCAGATCATTCAGGAGGACTTCCAGGAATTCCCCAGCTGACTTTTCAAGATGTGGATGACACAGGTATGTGAAACTATGGTAGACTTGACGTGGCCTTTCATCACTCTCTTTATAAAATGTGGATATCAATGTGTCTACTTTTACAGTGTTGCTGTGAGCATCACATGAGTTACTACACATAGCAAGCTCTGTACAGGACTGTTACTACATTGGTCCTTGCCTCCTTTCATTCTTCTCCTCTTCTTCCCCTTCATCATCATTGTTGTCATTACCACTGTTCAGTCAGTTATGTTATGAGAATTTAGGATCCAGGTATTAGAAGTTATATATTTAGGACTATAGATCTAAATTACATTTTTTAAAAATGTGGGTCACCATGTTGGGTTATAACAATTTAACTCTATTCAAGGAAAAGAAAGTCTAGTAGATGATATAAGTATTAGTATTCACTTATAGTACCTCCTTCATGGGTAAGGAGAAAAACACCAAATTTGAACTACAAAGCAAAAAAAAAATCATTGAACCCAAAGTTAAATAATGACAGGCAGTGAGGTAGACAAAGTATTATTTGATCAGAAGAATGTGGTCACAAGAACAGATGAGGAATAATCCAGCTGCTTTAAATTTCATTTAATCCAAGTGAATTTATTCTAATTATGGAAGGAAATCACTCAGAGAGCTGATCTGTTATTTCAGAGTTATAACACAAAAGTCTCCCGGAAATTCTCTGAAAGCACTGAAGACAAAAATATTATAAAGACAGAACAACAGTTTTAACTTGACATTTGAGATCTTTCAAACAGTAAACATTAGCATATATAATAGAAATAAAGTGGCAAATTTTAAGATTACATAAATGTATGATTCAAATAATATATCATTTTTAAACATTTTACCTATACTTTTCAAAATTCTTTAGAATTTTCCAGTTAATTTATAAATGATATGAATAATTATATTTAGGTTTATAACTTTAAATATTTAATTTTGAATGAGAAACATATGGTTCTGTCTCTCACTCATATTATCCATCTTTTAAAGTTAATTGCAATTCGGAATATAAGCTTTAACAAGGTAGAATAAAGCATCAGCTAACAGCTTAAGTAAGTTATAGGTACAGAGCTTAGGCAAAATTATAACCATAGAGATGTTTGTTGGCACATTCAGAACTGTCTGTGAGGAAAGCTTTCCTAAAACAATAAACACAGAAGAGTGTTTCAGTTCTTGAAACTTGAAAGCATGGTTACAGGAGTGTTAAGGAGATGGCTCAGTGGGTACAAGCACTCGCGAGCCTGACGGTCTGAGTTCTATCCCGGGAAAACACAGAAAAAATTGGATGTGGCAGCCCACATCTGTAATCCCAGCACGCCTATGGCTAGATGGGAGGCTGAGATAGAGAATTACATGGAAGAGCCTTGCCAGCTACCCTGAATTCTGCTTTACAGTGGCAGAAACAAGGGAGTCCCTATCCTCAACAAGGTGGAAGGTGAAAACTGACTCTGGAAAGTTGTCCACTGACTTCTGCAATAGTGCAGTGGTGTGTACACCTGCACACACACACACACATACACACACACACACATACACACACACATGCACAGACTAAATCTTAATTTTTGTTATAGAATAGCTTAAAACTGAGGCGACCTGGATTAAGAAGTGTTTGAAAGTCAAACCAGATCTTCTGTGTCACAATCAAAACTAAAGATGCAAGACACACACACACACCTATTTTTATGGTCTTGGTCATGGAACCCAGGTCCCAGACTCATCTGATTAGTGACCACACACACACACACACACACACACACACACACATATGTTATTCACTGCTACTCTGCAAAGAACTGCATCCATGAAGTTCTAATCACCAACCACTGCTAGCTATGTAGGTAGTAAAGTCTATCTATTGGTGTTGAATAGATTGAATAGATTGTTTCACACAGACCTGTCGCATATCAATGAGAGACCAACATTTGGAACTAAAGAAAATTTACAGGGAAGTTCCAATAACATTATAAATAGCTTGTAAATACAGTGCTTCTACTCATCATTTGGATTACTCGATGTCCTTGCAAGTGAACTTTCAAGAACTGTTCAGCAAGGTCAGAGTTCATCCTTATCCAAAAGAATTTTAAGAAACATTGAGTAAGCAAACACTTCAGGAAAAACTACATTAACTCCTAGTAAAGCAACTTGAGTGGGCATGAGATGTTGTCCTGAGATGGTACTTAATCATATTAACTGATGATTCCTGTGTTTGATTATCTTCACAAAAAGTGATCACTTGGTCCCTCATTTAGTTTCAAGATAGTACCAGGTAAAGCCAAAACATGTCCTTTAATACTGCATTACAGGAAACATTGTATTGAGGATCTCTCTATGAAAACGATGTAATGCAGACAGACGGGTAAGTAGTTCTAAGTTACAATGCTGCCATTGCTATTTTAAATAATGTTAATTCTTTTTCAAGGAATTTATTTCATGTTTTTGTGTTTGAGTGCATTGTCTACATGTAGGTAAGGACATCCATGTGTTGTACAGTGCCCACAGAGGTCAGAAGAGGGCATCAGATCCCCTGGAACTGGAGTTCTGGATGGTGGTTAGCTGCAGTGTGGTTGCTGGGAATCGAACCCGGTCCTCTGCAAAAGCAGTCAGTAATATTAACTGCTGAGCCATCTCGCCACTCCCCTAAATAATGCTAATTTCTATGTATGTACTCCCAAGGAAACCCCTCTGGTAGATATATCTGCTCTGGTACCCGGCTCTATGTGTTTGATATCAACTCTGACCACTTCTCATGTTCCCCGAGTGTCATGAAGACCCGCACACTGATGAGGATAGACATCTTCTCCCTGCCCAGCAGAAGCCAGACTGCCCCGAATGAGACCAAATTTGCTCTGACCAAGTACGTGTTCTTTCCACTCAAATGATCACACTTGTGTACCCTCACCTAATCCCTAGTGGACACATATACACAGGGTTTTCTTGTGAGTAGATTTGCCTTGTTGATCTAGGGAGAAAGATCCAAGGAGCTGGAATTTCAGCAGATGTATCTCCGTGCAACTGTGATCCAAGCTCTTTGCATAGCTAGAGTAATAGGCTTGTAATCTACCCTGGGGTATGGAACTGATTGCTCAACTGGACATATATTAAAAAGAAAGAAAAAGGAAATGAGCATATCAAATGCATTTTAGTCTAGGTTTTGTCTCACTGAGAAGAACATTCAAAGCCTTCTGTGTTCCCAAAGCTCTGTGTAAACTGGATATTGAAGGACACAGTGCAGCACAGTAGCCATTATTCCACACTTCTCGGTGGGAATGTAGGGAAAACTCATCACTCTGCACACCAGTTTCAGCCTGCTGCCGCCTCTTCAAAGTTACAAAGTACTCAATAAAGCACAAGGAGAAAGGAGAGTTCTACACCCCGGGATGTCACTCACATAGTATTCCTAAGTAAAGTGTCTCCAAAACTCTTAACAGGAAAACATGTGCTGAAACAAATATCAAGAAATTGATAATACAGAAATCATGCTTTGAAGCAAATCCTTTTCCCTTTACTACTGATTCTTCATTTTACATCTGAAGCAATGTAAAGGGATGCTATAAAAGGAAGAATATATATTTTAAACAATCTTCAAAACTGTGCCTCCTAACCTGAAGTCAGGTATTAGGTGTCCTTAGTCCTCATTAACATAGCTAAGAATTACAAAAGAACCAAACAAGTAAGTGTCAGGAGATAGCTGTCAAGGACTCAGCAATTGACACCTGCTGTTTAATTTCACAGAAAATACAGCAGCTATCATTTGGAAACTGATGGCATTTTACGTGATACTCCTGTAAATTCCTGTTTTTCAGCCTCAAAAATTAGAAACATTAATTTAAAGGAGAAGATGTGGGAGGATGAAAGGCAAAGAGGCAGGACCCAGAAGAAGAAAGTTAAAGCAGGCACTCTGGTAACTCAGCAGAAGACTGCTTATGCACAAGGGAAGAGCTTGACAAGTTAAAAGCAGAAACAAGAACTGGAGGCCATTTAGTGGGAGGAGAGAAATCTCAGAAGCCCCAGATGACTCCAAAGCCTGCAGTTTACATAGAACAGCAAAGCCATTGATGTGCCGTTTTGGGCGTTATGGGGATAAAAACCATACTCAGTACATTCTGTTTTAGGGTTGGGGGCATAGAAAGAATTTCAGAGATTTTTTTTAATGAAATTTAAATTCTTAAAATTATTTTTATGTTTGAAACAGTAAATCTCTGCTTTATAGAACACCACACTCTGTGACATGCAAAGAAAACAAACACATTCATCTCACATAGGTTGCATGAACATACGCCAATCATAGTATTTCTCAACAATCATGTTTTTTCCAGTGCATATTTAAATTTTTATTTTATGTGTATAAATGTGGGTCTCCGTCTCCATGGGCAGCTGTTGTGCACCAGCCATCCCAGAAAGTAGAGAGCGAAGAGCGAACGAACAGGGCCTCAGGTGGCTCAGAGTGTGAAGGGAAAGAATTACTGGGAGCCTGTGTCAGTGGACAACTTGTATTGAAATCAAGGCAGGAATTTATATAAGGAGGCCTCTCTGGCCATTAGTAAAGGCGGGAAAGTTCACAGCAGGGTCTTTTAGGTAAAGGCGGGAAGGTCCTAGGGCTGACATGGGCTATAGGGGTCAGGTGAAGCAAGAGCTGAGGAAGGAGGAAATGAACCTTTATGCCGTACCTGCAGCAGCTTCCTTCCCAGGACCCAGGCCATAGCTTCAGGCAGAGCAGGCTGGACTCCTACCACACACTGCTTGCTCAATACCTTTTGCAATAGACCTAGACCCCACTTGTAAGTGTTTTGCCTCCATGTCTGTAAGTGTACCACGATGATATAATGCCCCCAAAGGTCAGAAGAGAGAGTCAGATCCCCTGGAACTGGAGTTGCTGATGGTGGTTAAGTGCCATGTAGATGCTGGGAACCAAACCTGGGTCTTCTGCAAGAGTAGCCAGTGGCCCTAAGTGCTGACCCATCTCTCCATTTCCCCGATGGCTAATTAAAAAAAGAAAGAAAGAAAGAAAGAAAGAAAGAAAGAAAGAAAGAAAGAAAAGCGCCTTTTAGAACTCTATAAAGTTGATAAGATCTGGCATTAAAGAAAATCAAGAGTACAAAGTAAAAAATTTAGAGTAAAAATATGCAAAGATGCATAGACTATTATTACAAAGTTACAAAGTCAACATCAAAGACAAACAACATATTAGAAAAAATGTGATTTGACTGTAAAATGCATTCCTTAAATGAAATTGTTGGATGACAGTAATAACATAGAATATAAGAAGAAAGAGCTTAACACCTAAGTATAGGAACAAATAGAGTGTGCATGATATGTGTACAAATCCTTGTATCTGTGTCTGTGAATGCAAGGACAGACCTCCCTCCATATTAGGACAGAATTATTAATGTGTGGAATATAGCTTTCAGCACTTGTGAAGAGCAGGTAGGCAGAATAATATCAAATAACTCTGTTCTATTTTTCACCAAACATATGAGAATGCAGAAGGGAGATATTCACTCAAGTGAGAGGAATGGTTATCTTCTGAAGTGTGATGTAGACAGTAAAAGCACTGCTGGAATGTGGCAGAAGACCATTAACTATGTGCAAAACAGAAAAACGAGGCACAAGTCAAAAGGCTGTCTGTGGAAGCAATCTAAGCATTATTCATAGAAGAAGAACAGGGGATGATCAATAATATTCCTTGAAGCTGTAGTGGTAGAGCTGTCTCCTAGTTTTTCTCCCAACATTGTGTCCCTTGACATACTTGGCTGTTAAATACCTGAAATGTGCCAAGTGCAACTGCAAAACTAAATTTGAACTAATAGAAACTTGAATTTCCACATATATGACAGAGATACTGTATTTGGAAGGACATTTTCAGAAGTAGGCAGCATAGTGTATACAGTGAAATCAAAGCTAGGAAGAGTCGAGCTTTTCCTCTTGCTGTGTAGAAGAGGTGGCACATCTCACCCAGCTCCCCTTGCTCTCAGAGAGGGAAGATTAACACCTTGAACAAAGAAAATTCAAAATAACCTTTATTGCACTGATAGTACTAGGAAGGACAGTTGGTATGATCTCAGGTGATCTGGATATACTCAATATTGAGAATAGTCTGTTCCAAACTTGCAAAGAAACTTTGACAAGTGTTTTTATATAAAGAACCAAATAACAGAACTTAACTTTGAAGTTCAAATGGTTGTATTAATGGCTTCTTCATAAAGAATTTAACTGTTTTCTTTTGTTGTCATCTACTGGACATAGAGGTTGATAACAAATTCTTGAGTTTATTGTTTTCGCGGAAAGGAATAAGCTCTACTTCAGTCTAAGGATTTTACATGAGGTAGGGACTAGAACTCCTGTCCACATGAGCCCATCTGATGAACAGCTCTGGAATGAGACCTCTGGATTTTTGTAGTTACAAAATGGGTTACATTCTCCAATTTTAGTCCACCTCCCAAATGATTTTAGGGCTACCTCTTCAGAGGAGAAAAAGTTATAGCAAAGAATTGAACCTACTTCTAGATGGACATACGCCTTCATGTCCTTCCTTAAGAGTTCTTCTAGTTGGGCAGGTTGGACCATGACTTGGTGAAGGGACCACCCCCCAGTAAGGTGGAACCCCCCTTAGGAAGGCTAAGCCATGCTAAAGTGATAGTCCATTAATTAAGAATGCAAATTTCTTCCCAAAATTCCTGTCCCTAGTTCAGTCTCTTCCAGAACTGCAGGCACATGACTTTGAAAGTCAGTCAAACTTTCTTAATTACTCAGAAAAGCTTGCTATTTCTTTTCTTTTTTTCCTATATATTTACTAACCATCCTTTCCTTAAGACTCGCTCAGTCTCAAAAGCCCACTTCCCACCATGTGGCTTTCTGTCCACATGCTCAACTCAAGAGGCATTTTTTTTTCATCCTTCTTCCTCCATTTTTCTTCTCTAGGAAACTTGGTATTTGCAACTTACCTGTCATTGACTGTTTTCTTTTAGACTCTGATCAAATTTTCTTTAAGCTTAAAAAAAAAAAGAAGAAGAAAATTAAGTTCTAACACTCAATGCAGAGTAGGTGAAGAAACAAATTAATCCTGAAATTAGCAGTGTTCTCTTTAAATAGATGTCCCCACACCAATTATTTCAAAAGCTACTCTTTTTGAAGTCTTTAGTAAGATGTGGTAATCATTCACCAAATAAGTGATTATACATATGATTGTGAAAACATTTCTTTATAATACAGAGAATCAATCAATATAGACTTAGTTTGAACGTACATTTTTAACTGCATTTTACAAAATACTTAAAATCACTTTCCAAGTGGTCTTTATAAGTCTATGTCCTGATTGTGCCAATTTTTTCTTAAACTCATTTCTTGCTTCTCTCTCTTCCGCAGCATGACAACCATTTTCCTCAATGCTACAGTGGTGATTTAAGGACCTTCCAACTAGCATTCTACTTCATACTTTCCTTTTAGGACTGAGTAGAGGAAGGGAGGTCTGAGGCTAGGGAAAGATAAGGCACTGCTATTTTACCTTATTTGTAGACCCTTATTGCTTAAATATTGTATTTCTTTGTATATATTTACTAATTCAATAAAAAGAAGATTTAATTGAAAATTCTGCTTTGACTGAGGAACATAAACACAATAATTTGTTGCTATTTAAAGGGGCTTGTGGATCTGATGTCCTTAAATTATTTTTGATCTGGGCCTGCAGTGGAGCTTTGCATTTGAGAGCTATGCATTTATAAAGCTTGCCTTCTATGGACCTCTCTACCAAATCCAGGAAATAAAATAAGTTCCCTAAATATGGAACGTGAGTCTACATGAAGTGTTCTGATAAAAGTCTAAACAAAAGTCCATGCCCACACAGAAGGTCTAATCTGGTTAGTGGAAAAATGTACAGTATAACATTACCAAAACAACAGAGGACCATAAATATGCTCTTTCCAAGCTGTCATTCTGGGGTAGAGCTGACAAGCCTTTCGCACTGTGTTGCTTTGATAGATTACAGTTCCACGGATTATTTTCCATGGGAACATGTGCATTTTAATAAGTAACAAAGCCTAAATTGGAGGTTAAGTAATTCAGGTAGGATTTCAGGCAGCTGAATAGGCTTATGGGAGAAACAATCAGAAATCTGAGGCTTGCTAGATTCCCATAGATTAGACCCAGTCTCCTTGATCCATGCACCTTGAACCATGTGTGAACAAGAAGATGTACACACATGAAAACATCCACTTACTTTCTAGTGGTCTAGCTTCTAGAACTTCCATTCACTGTTAAGGCCCAAATAACCAATATTTCATTTTCAAACTCGACTTGCAAATTATTTCTGCAACAGAAATAATAATATAATATAATATAATATAATATAATAATATAAGGAGTAAGTGATGTATTTTTGAGATCAACTGAAAAATTTTAAAACCCGAAATTTCCAGCATCTGCAATCAAGTTTTCCTTCTCTTAATCCATGCAGAGCAAAGTATTCGCAGTATAATGCAGATAATTTTATTCATAATCATGGACTGTGTATTTAAGTAATCAGTTCTATGCATAATTATCCAGTCTGGATGAAGAGCTGTGCCTAGCTTTCCTGAAGATATAGGTATTTTGTCCCAATTCAAAACCAGTCACAAATGCCCTAAAATTTCATTCCAAACTATTTTTGCTTACCAATGGGACACGAGGCACACAGACTGTGTCTAATATCAGTGTTTGGAACTGAGAGAATCAAAAGGGCACTTTATATAGGATGGAAATACATTTGGCTGTACTATTCCAGTGTGCACTCGATTAGTACAGTCATAGTAAGGATGATTCCCATTGATTCTGCAAGATCAAAAAGCCACCAGCATCTGCAGCAATTCAGAGGCCCTGAAAAAGTATGCCTGTCACCCCCAGAGCTTCTTTAACTCCTCAGTGCTTCTAGATCTCATTGTCCCTTCTATGCCCTAGCATCACCCCGGAAGCGTCTAGGAGTCATCTGAATGTGACCCTTCTAAGTTCCAGAATTCTACCATGGCTAGTGGAGTCTGTGGTTCTCCACCAGGCTGCTACCAGGAGTCTTCTGTGGTAAATCTGGATACTTATATCTTTTGTCAAAGTCTGAAATGTCCTCTGGGAAACGTTCAATCATGCCATCACAGTTTTGAGAGAGTATTGGACATAGAGAAATGCTGGGTCTTCAGAACATCTCAAACAGTAGCTTAGTAAAATGGAAAATGGCACTGTCTACCTTTCAGTGTTCACTACATTGGAGGCTGTGGTGAACAGCCAAGTACCACCATGCTCTGGACACTCTGAGATTGAACTCAAGTGCAATGCCTGGCCTGCTGCTGGCTCCAGATGAGGCTGTCCCTCACCCTGTTTCTCCCCATAAACTCTCAAGCCTGCTCCGCCTATGGAATGTTCTTCTGGGCTATCTGTATATCTGTTGTCACCATTCTCCCAAAATGAGATTCTTCTGTTTAGTTCCCACATCAAATGACTCTACACTGATTCTCATTTGCATATCCTTCCCACTTACCATGAACACATTTGTTCACTTAGCATAAAGATATATTTTGTGAACAAGTTATAGACTAGGAATTGTATTAGAAATCTAGAAAAAACAAATTTAAGAAGGTAGAATATTGGGAAAATGTTTAAATGTTGTATGTAAATAATCTAGGCCCCTATTTTTTATCATGTGCTGGATAGCTTTAGTGTCAACTTGACACACCTGGGTTGAAGAACCCTCATTTGGGGAATTACCTCCAGTGAACTGGCCTGTGGGGTATTTTCTTGATTGTTGAGTGCTTCAGCAGGGCCCAACCTACTGTGGGTGGGCCCATCCCTGGGCAGTTTGTTGTCTATTGTATAAGAAAACAGACTGAGCCTTGGCCAGGGGAGCAAGCCAATAAGCAGCATTCCTCCAAGGCCTGTGCACCAATTCCTGCCTCCAGGTTTCTGTTCCAAGTTCCTACCTTGGACTCCCTGATGAACTGGGTGATCCTGACCAGGAGATGTAAGCAAAATAAACCATTTCCTTCCCAAGTTGGTATTGGTCATAGTGTTCTGTAATAGCAATTGGCAAATTAGGACACATGTGAACTATTAAATATTTGTGTGACCAAGTCACAAGCATCTAAACACTCTAATTTAATTCAAATTAACTCTAAAGAATCAAATCAAAATCTTAAGGCCAGATTCTGAACCTATTCACTATAATCCTTTTTAGCACACTGGAAGTGTTTTTATTTTATGATTAATAAAGGTCTAAGTGCTTTGGTTAGATCAGAGCATTCATGGGATTCAAAGCTCCTTTTCAACATTTTTTATTTGCACTCAGGACTCTTTATTTGTGTCAGATAAAATAGGGGCCTCCACCCTCAAAGCAAAGACTGATCAGACTGAAGCTGGACTCCCAAGCTCAATACCAGTAGACTTTCTTGTCACTGGGTCTCTTGGATCCCCATTGCCTCTATCACCTCCTCTTCCAGGGCCTTTAACTGAGGCACATAAGTTCTTTCTAAAGCATCTTCCACTAATGTGTCCTCGTGGCCTTCAATTCATGTCTCAGAGATGATGCCATCTGCTCTGGGAAATTCAGGTTTGAAGATAGTTCTTCCAGATATTGTGAAGACTCGAACCCCCTCTCTTGCCTCAGTAAATCTCCATTTGATCTAAGTGGATTTTCTGTTCACAGGGTCCACTAGCTTGACCTGGTGATGGAACAAAGGGCTTTGTTAGGGATCATGGTCCCTAGGCCATCCTTGGTCTTGCCAATGTGGTGGTAATGAGTGTTTAACCCTTCCAGGGCAACCAGTTCTGCTGCCAGGTGATTTGGACCACTTTGTCCTGCTTTGGAGCATCCTTGCCTAAGGATGCTGATTCCACCATGTCTCAACAGAATAGGTGCCTGTCTTCATCAGAGATGGGTTCCTCCACAGTGCCACCTTCTTCATGGAGAGCTCTTCCTCTGGTCTGTCAGGGGGCCGGACATCTCATAATGGCAGTTGGGGGACAGGGTGACTTTAGATGCTAAGACCAACAGGGCAGAGAGACGCATGGCTAAATGCTGTGAGAAATCTTACCAATGAAAGACTCAGAAACTTGCCTTGTCAGCTTTCCGACCCTCCATATGTGAGCGTTGAACCAAGGCAGCCCAACATTTTATTTGTTCTTGTTCCTACCACTAACCTCTGCTTCAGGACATCTGGACAAGTAGCCACGGGCCAATGATTTTGTCTGTTCTCCCTTTCTGTTTTTGTTTCTGTCTTGAATGCCATGTGGTTTCTGATTACAATATTGAATTTTCCAGGCATCTCATATGTACTGAAGTTGGAAGGTCTTTTCTGAACTCTGGCACCACTGTCATTTCAAATTTCATACACATTGCTTTATATTTTGTTTATTTATATCCACCTTTTATCTCTGGTAACACAATGGAGATTCTATTAAAGAAATGAGTTAGCACTTGTTCATCAATTTTTTGATTGTCTGAAAAATATTTGATTAGCAATAAATCTCTTGGCTGATAGCAAAGGTGACTGAGAAGAAACATTTGTCATGTAAGGCTTGTTTTCTACTGACTTCCATTATGTAATTAAAAATATGTCCCCATGAGAAGAAAAATGTAATATACTTAGTGAAAACTGAGAAGTGTAAGATCTAGCCTGGGGAAATACTGATCATAACACACAAAACGCAGATGGGTCTAGACACCACTGACTGGGATAAAAAGTACTGGATGAGTAAGCAAATAATCATGGAAAAAGAACCTCCACTTTATTCTTTAAAAAAAAATTATTTGTATTCTATGTGTATGAGTGTTTTGTTTCCATAGATGTAAGTGTACTACATGTATGCAATGGCTGTGGAGGCCAGAAGAGGCCATTGGATCCCCTGAAAGCGGAGTTAGAGGCAGTTGTGAACTGCACTGTGGGTGCTGGCAGCAGGTCCTGGTCCTCTGCAAGAGCAGCCAGTGCTCTTAACCACTCAGCCATCTCTCCTGCCCCCTCCACTCTATTTTCAAGCTTGTTTTATCTGAAAACTGTCACTTTAAGCTTCTGACCTTGGGATGAAGTTGAAATCAGGAGGCAGATCTAACCAGGAAAAGCCTGCTCTTTTTCATCCTATTTGTCACCATCTATATTACTAGACAAAGAAAGGATAATGTGGAAAGATTTCCGCGAAGTTTAGAAGAAATGCATTCTGTATATGCCATGACTCTATCCGACATCCATGTCCTCTACTTTGAGATTTCAGTTTGACCATCTGTTTTATATTTTGTTTTTTGCTCTGTTCCACATGAAAATGTGTTCACTGCATTCCCCTTTAAGAGCAGATCTGTTGCAAATGAGATAAAATAACCCCATAAAAAAAACAGAGTCAGTTATGGCACACACCAGTAGGATCTGCTGAATAGGCAGAGGCAATAGATTCATAAGTTCAAAGACAGCCTATACTACACCTTTGGTGCTAGAAAAGATGGTTCAGCAGTTTAGAGTATTTGCTGTCATGTAGAGTTTGGTTCCTAGCACTCACATATGACATCTCACAACCACCTGTAATTCCAGCTCCAGGGGCTCCAACAGGCAACTGCACACACACACACACACACACACACACACACACACACACACACATTCACGAATAAATAAAAAGAGATGTATGGCTCAGTAATAGGGTCTAGCATGTGTGCGGCCCTCAGTCAATCCCCTGCAAGCTAGAAAGTAAAAAAGAGAAAAAAGACCTATTCCCAACTACATAGGAAAGAAAGCCCTGAATTTTAGAGTGTTGTAGCAATCAGAGACACACAGTTTCAGGCTAACCACAATCACTAATGTAGCAAGGTAAGAGAAGGAAGATCTGGTGGCTCTAGACCAAGCTGGGACAATATTGACAAAGCCTCCTTCAGGTTGGCCAACTTTCTAATCATGTGATTCTCCACTGCATTTCTATGGGAGTGGATGTTTCATAAATACTCAATGCTTTACTCAATGTCCTCCTGAGAAAAACTAGAAGGTAAGTCATTTTCAACAGGGGATACTATTGTTTATCCTCTTGATAAAAATACCTGTAGTCAGAAAGAGAAAACTGAAGACAGTTGATGGCAATGCTCATTGAGAACTCCAGCCTGACTGCTTTTCTAGCTCATTTCTGTTGGATGCAGCAAGCACTTGAACTGATGATATTTTGCTGTACCTGCTGATTCTTTCTGTCTGCTAATAGCTCTCTTATCTCCGATTTTCATATACTAAATAAACTCAAACATTTGAAATCCAAAGTCTGGCTGGCATAGATTATTTTCCAGATTATATAGAACAAATGTTGGCACCAATCTGCCACCATCCCACCTTCCCCTCAGGATGCAGTGTTGGTTTCAGTATACTCTTTGGGCTAAGTTAGAAGTCAGTTCCTGGACTTCTGTTTGGTTTTCCTTGCTACGAAAACTCTTTTACAAGCCTAGGACTGAAGTGGTTCAACCACAGTTACACAATTGGGAGATCAACAATTAGCAGTATGTTGATCTGTAAACACAGAGAACATGTCATAAACTAGATAGAGCCGAGATTATTGTTACCTGATCACTCCCCTAAAACTCCACTTAAATGGTAGGACAGGAAGTCTGCTTCTTTAAATATTTAGGTGATCTCTAATTTCAATTCTCTATGAGCTCAATCAACTTAAGCAAATTTTCTTGGAAAAAGATGTGCCTGATTTTTTACTGTTGTCTTCAAATGTCATTGTGCTGCTTTCACTTAAACAGGGTTTTCCATGACCACACTCTGGATGACGAGGTAGAGTCCTCTTTCACTTTAAAATTGATATTACAAATGGTCATTTGATCCACATCACTAAAAGGTAGCTATAGGTCTTATTGTTGATCATGTGTTGTCTTATTTTCCTGATGATTTTAAGGTGTTCTCTTTGTATTTTTTTTAATTTAATTTTGTATCTTTGGAGAATTTTACTTTGAGTACTGTTTTTAATCATTTCCGCTTCTCTCCCACTCCAGCTTCCATGGTCTCATGGTCTATTATTGTTATATATATATATATATATATATATATATATATATATATATATAAATTTGTAAATGTGCATATACATTCTGCTGAGTCCATTTAGTGTTGCTTACACTTATATGTACATGTATTTAGGGCTGACAACTTGGTATTGATGAACTACTAGGAGGTTCATCCCTGGAGAAAACTGATTCTCCTTCTCTCGGCAGCCACTGATTGACTGGAGCGCTTCATCTAGGGAGTAGGACCTTGTGAAATATCCTCCAACCACACTGTCATGTCAACTAATGGTGATATTTTGCATGTCTTGCCTAGGCAAACATATTGTTGAGATTTCATGGGTGCAGCATCCTAGGTCTAGAAGACACTATTTAGCAGTAGGTGTTCTGGTCCACTGGCTCTACATTCTCATTTCCTCCTCTTCACTGATTTTTTTCCTGAGCCTCAGCTTTAGGGGCTGTACTGTAGATGTATTAGTTGTGGTAGACCCTTCATGTTCACTTATCCTTTCTATTTTGACCAGCTATGGATCTCTATAATAGCCTTTGTCTGCTGTAAAGAGAAGCATCTTTGATGAGGGGTGGGAGATACAGTTAACTGAGGGTATAAGGATAGCCATTTAGAATGCAGTTAGAAATTATATTGGATTAGGAAAAGAGCAGTATGTTCTAGCTCTCTGGTCTCTGACTACTCCAGCAGCAGGCAGTTGGCTAGGTTTTATATTACCATGTATGAATTCTCTTTTATTGAGTAGGCCTTAAATTCAATCAGTTAGGTTTTCTTGTCCCCAGTATAAAAGGGAACTGACCTGGAAGTCCCTCCCTGAAGACCAGCTCTCAGAGCATGAGAAAGGCTTTTGCTTTTCTTATCATTTCTATAATTGCCTAGAGGTTGTTCCTTTGAAATTCTTAACTTGATAACCTTCTAAGACTTCCTTCACAAATACAGGACATATTAACCCAGGTTCTGGGACTGATGCAAGAACTTCTCCTCACCATGTGCAAATACTCCTGTGATGTGGTGTTAGTGGAAGAGAGTCACCATGGCTAAAATTATGTCCCTTTTCCATGGAAATTCATCTCCAATGATCTTCAAGAGTGGTAGCAAGGAGGTCTAAAAATCCATTCTGTCTTCAGTCCCCACATCCATTAACACATAGAATCACCTGAGTCTTTTGGAAGAGACTATGTCACAGTGCAACTTCTTCCTATACTTCATCCTTCTTTAAATTCCCAAGCATCTCCCAAGACTTCCAAATAAATTGAATACATGTTTATCAGAGAACTCAACTTGTAACAGTTGACACTAAGTCAGTCTGTAAACCTTGACAGATATAAGATTGTGGAACTGAATCTCCTGCTTCCTACTAGTCTATGAGGAGGAACAACTGTAATTGGTAGAGAAAAAAAGACCTTTGACGTACTGTGTTAGTCTTATTGTGTTAATGGTTTCATCAGTTATCCATTAGAATGGTATTTCATTGAGAAGAAAGGCATTAGCTGTTGTGATAGACCTAACAACGGAGAAATATTGGGACAGAAGTCATTGTAAGGATCCTAGGCTTTGAGAAACAAATAACAGGCTAAATATAATTAATCAGTACCTAAAAGGTAGTTATGAGAGAAGTGGTAGAGCAGGATAAATTGGTGAGCGGGCCAGGACTTAATCAGGAGAGATTCTCTCCGAGGCAAATTGGCATTCCAATTAAGATAGAGCAGTTATACAAGCAACAAAGTCCAGAATAAACTTTGATACACAGTGTGAGAGCAACCTGTTTGAAATTCCTGGCAATGTCAAATTACCAAATCCTTTCTGAAATATGTGGGCCTGAAGAAGTGAACAGCATACCATACCAATGATTGGGATTTCCTACTTGACACTTAGGTGACTTTCCCTCAGAAGAGACCATATTAGGACTCCCAAATCTGTTTCTATCTCTTGTTGAATATTACAACTAGAGTTAAAATCACAGCATGACCAACTGGAGATGTATTGGTCTTGAGAAGGAAAGAATGTATATATATGCCCAAAGCAATGGGGCTTAGGACATGTGCAGAGTCAATGACTACCATGATTGGGCACTCTGGTAGTGTATCACGAAAGGGTAATTAAAGTGAAAAATAGGGGAGTTCAGAGTTTTTCCAGTACCTTCTGTGGATAGAGGACTTAAAACTCAGCAGAGCATTGGAAGATGTTATTACTGTATTATCACCAAGATATCTTCTGGATACGTATAAAAAATGGATTTCCCACTCTAACTGATCTCTGAATTCTAAAAATGCCTGAGAATGCAGTGAACAGAAGAATTTCAAGCATAGAAAAAATGGCATGGCCTAGGGGCACTCTGCAACATAAGAAAAGCCATCAGAATCTATACTTCAAAAGAGGCCCTAAAGGATATGCCATCTACCAAAGCAATATGAAACACATCAGTGACTGCCACTCCTGTTTAGATTACAGAAAGCCCAAAGAAAATGTTGCTTCCTTCTTAATAACCAGGGAAAGCTGGATAAAACACAAAGCATACTATTTTCTGAGATAATTAGAAAATAGGTAAGAAGTGAAGTCAATGCCAAAGGTTGGTACATCCCTCTGAGAAGATACAGCACATGTGTGTTATTATTCATTTGGCACAGAATAAAAGGAAAAAGTTGGAGCAATAGCAACAAATGAGCAAAAACATTGGTAGATTAATAAACTCTTGCAAGCTAAGTGTGGGCTAGCATGACAGTTCAGCAACCCCGACGGCTCCCTGCAGAAGAGATACTCCCCCATAAGGTCTTCTCTATTGATTTTACACTTTGCAAGAAAGATTGGGAGCCAGGTCCAGAGAGAAGATCCTCTGTGATAGCAGCCTATAAACTGTGAATAGCTGCCACCGGAAGACGTTGAAGAACCCCTTGATTCTGACAAAAGACAGGAGCAAATCAGGTCTGCCTCCAAGAGAAACACAGGCTTTTTACCCTCAAGTCACAGGTTAAGATAAATCGCTCTGTGGTGAAGATAACTGAAGAGCAAGAAACTCAGCTGAGCTCAGGATCAGAGCTATTGGGAAGATGATTGGGCCTATGCTAGAAAGAGTCAGGAAATGCCTTCCAGGACAAAGAGCCCCACAAATACAAGGCATATCAGAGTTAAATCATGAGGAGAGGCGAGGACGCTGTAGAACACTTCACCCATAGGCATAAGTCTTGCCAAAACTGACACTAAAATGTTAAACAGAGAACACGGCCATCAGTTGGCCTATTGTACAGGGACAGCACAGAAACAGTGGGCTCTCACTGGTGCACATATAGAAATACCACTAAAAGCTGAGATGGGACAGACACACATCGGTAATGTGGGCTCTATACCGAGAGAGAAGAAAGTAGGCAGTCACCATCGACAGGCATGGATGGTTATGATGGAGCTATAAAATCCAGCGCAACTGAACTCTCTGTTCAGGAATTAAGGTAGCAATCAACAATGGGAGCTCATTAAATTAAAAAGCTTCTGTACAGCAAAGGAATCCATCAATGGAGTGAAGAGGAGAAATACAGAGTAGGAGAAAATCTTCACCAACTACAGGTCTGACAGAGGATTAATACACAGAATATACAAAGAATTCAAAAAAGAAAGAATCAAGAAATCAGATGATTCAATTAAACGATGGACTGTGTATCTGAACAGAGCACTCTCAAAAGAAGAAATAACAATGACTAAGAACCAACTCAAAAGCTACTCAACATCCTTAGTAATTAGGAAAATGCAAACCAAAATCATCTAAAGAGTGTATTTTACAGTCAGAATGGCTAAGATCAAGAGAACAAATGGCAAGGACACAGGAAAAGGGGACACTTGTTCACTGCAACCACTATGGAAAGCAGTTTAGAGAACCCTGGAACAAACTAAAAATAGATGTACCACTCCCTGTCGTGTACCGAAAGGAAAAGACTCATCCTTCTGTAGAGATGCTTGTGCGTCCACGTCCATTCCATGTTTGTTGCTGCTCTTTCCACAGTAGCTAAGCAACAGAACCAACCTATATGTCCCTCAACTGACGAATGGATAAAGAAAATGTAGTACATTTACACAATGTACTTTTACTTGGCAGTAAAGAAAGTTGAAATCCTTACATGTAAATATACACCTTGATGTAACCCTCAAGGGCCGGGAAAATGGGAAGAAACAGTGGAGGTAAAGAGAAGAAAAAACCCAAGAGAAAGGGAGCATAGGAAACAGGTGTTGCCAAGTAGGGAATGGGGAAATGGGGCTATTTAACTGGAAATGGAGGAGGGAGAGTTACACAGTGAACCATGGGAGTAAAGAGGGAGCTCAAAAGAGAGGGATAATAAGACAATGGCCCAGAGGAAATGGGGAAAATGGGGTACTTTAACTGCGGCGAGAGGAGGGACAGTTAGACAGGGAGAGAGATAGAGAGCAGAGACAAACAGTGCCTGTGTTTTACAAAAATCAGAGGGAAATGCATTATTCAAAAGTCTACTGAAAAGCAAACCCACAATATATGTATATGAGTACGTGTGTAAAACTGAAGGCTGTATATCAAGAAACACAGTGCCTGACAGGAGAAACTTCCCTTCAAGCTGTCGGTCAGGGTTGTCTGAGACTCAAAATAACACAGGCTATGGCCCCAGCCCTTGATTTCCTCCCAGAACTTGAAAGTAGGGCTCTGCCTCCTCCCTGAAGACTAGCGCTGATAGTTTCAGAAGACACTATGCAAACTGTTAAAGATGAAAACCAACTAATAGTCCAACACCAACTTTAAAGCCCAATAACCATGACTGGCACAGCAAACTATCTCTATTGGTACAATAGTGGTACTTTTATCTTGGGGGTAATCAACAGCTGTCTAATGGGAAAAGGCCTGCTAACTGGGAGGCAATTGATGCATGGTACTATAAACATAGCCAAGTACACATGACTGAAGAGGTCACAGCACAGGTCCTACATAAAACCCTATGTCTGTTCCATCCCTAGACAAACATAATTCCTTCTCCATGTATAATAAATATGTATCCTTGTATTTACAGACAATTGTTACTGTCACTATTCATCAAAGAAGCTTTTGAAAGAGATAGAGACTATTACAGAGTTCCACAACTAGTCACACACAGAGAATCAGTGCTGTGAGATGCCAAGTCCAAAGTGACATGTTTACAACAGAACCTCTGCACAATGCCCACAGATCATAGGGGAAGGGGAGCAGAGAGAATTCTAATGCATCTCTCATCTGTCACCAGCAAAGCTTTGTCATGCAACAGATGGTAATTATCAGAGAAAGCTACAACTGCACAAAATGTAATAGGAGACTACGGAGTGTGTGTCCCTGGATAGGCCCCCTATAGTCAACTTCACCCATCCAGGGCTCAAGGACCATTGCAGAAGAGGCAGTGGAAAGACTGTGAGAGCCAGGGCTAGTAGATGATCAGAAAGAAACGGAGTTTTCCAGGCTTCTGGGAACTTGCTCAATGAAGTTACAGCAACGGTTATAGCATACACAAGACCTATGCCAATTCAAGAAGACAAAAACCCAACATGAAATTGGGGAAAATGATAAGAAGCCTCAACCTTAGGTAAGGAAACTATTGGCACTGGGTCACTGCTGGGTGAGTGAGAGCTGGTTTTTAAGGGAGAGACTCTAGATATAGACTGACTAGACTCCAGTGCATGAACTTGCACTAAGGAATTGCTGGCTGCCCAAACTTGACTTGATAGGACTTAACAAATATGACAGAATATATGAACTCCCATGGGAGGTTATGGGGATATTCAGATAAAGGAAGGAATCTAAATATGATTAAGATATATTATGAAATATATAAAAATTCAACAAATGCATTAAGATTGAAAAAATTAAAATTAGTCTAGAAAATAATGGGGTTCATGCCTGATTTATCATTATTATTTTTAAAAACAAAATATTGTGAAATACTGTAAACCAAAGTATTATGCAAATACCACAGTGAAACATTCCTATTTAATAATCTGACTGTTTGTGAGCCTGGTTTTTAATCACAGGCGTCATGTCTGTTTCCCTCAGCACTAGCTCCCATTCAGTAAATTCTTACCAAGCTTAAATTCCTTTAAGACCTAGACTAAAGAAAAGTTCCTCCAGACATCAACAACCTCTGTTTTTACCACACATCCAGAGTACTGTCATTCTATGAATAGTTGAGATTTAACTCTTCATATCTTAAACCAGCAAACTGGGTACACACACCTATATTATTTACATGTGTAGGTTTCCAGACAAAATGATTTTTGCTTATTATCAAATCATTTTGGGGTGAGGGGAATTTTCTTAGATTCCTAGGCACAAAGACACTGGGATTCCTTTCTAGGTGGCTCCTGACAACTCTAGCCTAAGTTAAGGTCAGATAATCTATTGCATGACTCCCCTCACTCTGATATTGAGCTTTGTCATGTGTCTTCTGTAAGTCCATGAAAGTCCAATATTGTTAGGGCTTGAATCTCAGTTATCCTCCCACAGATTCATATTTTGAACACATGTTCCCCAACTGGAGATACATTTTAGATGGCTGTAGAACCTTCCGCAGCTTGGGCTGATGTTTACATATGTATGTTGCCAGCTGTCAGTCTTTGACTTTGACAGTTGCACCCAGCCTTTCCCCCCTGTCTCTCGTTCTGCTTTCTGGTCATCATGATGTACACAGCACCTCCCACACACCCTTGCTATGAATGTCTCTCTACAATGCCTTCCTGTGATGATACACTAAAACTCTTGGAAACTGTGAGACAAAGGGTATGTTTCCTTTGAAGTTATTTCTGGCAGATGTGTTGCTACAACCATGAAAAAAAAACCCTAATATAGATAGGATATGAAATTCAATTGTCTTCAATGTCTAGTTCCAAGCTTTTGGCTTCCTATATTTATTTTCTGATCACCACCCTTAGATATATTTTGTAAGGCTATTTAAAAGACATTATGTACTGATTTGTTGTTTTAAGGGGACAAACATCTGGTAACATGAGATTTCCTGATTCCAAGAAAGAAATGCTATAGTAACAGTCTCATCTATACTTCACTTGGTTTTTATGACTACCTTTGAAACAGATGTCATCATTCCAGCATCACACACATGAGAATTCATCACTCAAAGACACAGTGTTTTGCCCAAATCCACTACCAGGAAAATACAGAGCTTTACTTCAAGTCAGAATCTCCAAATCTGGACTCCATTTTCTTTTCCTGATATTTTACTGTTAATTTGCCTGTAGGGAACGATAAGCCTAGTCTCTGAATTTTACAACTTTTGGAAAATATACAGACTGACAGCACTGGAGAGGCGTCATCAAAGAACAGCTCTGAACTGCAGCACATTTCAGGAATGGCTGCCATGCAGAGAAATGTAATTATAATACCAGGATTTACACAAGTTTTCCACAGATTTTATAAATACCACTTTTATTTACCTCAATATTCCATCTGCTGGTTTCATTACAAAACTCAGATATCATATAAAACATCACAGGTGCATTCAATTTATTTTAATAAAAAAATCTTTAATCTTTGCTATATCAACCCCACAGGCAGAACTTCTTTTTGTCTAAGAAATACTTTACTGTATCAACACCATTAGAGCCAATCCTGTTAGTAAAAATCATTAAAATCCAGAATACTACTAAAATTATATATATTTATGTATGTATCAAGGGAGAATTAGCAAGCATACTACTGATATTGATGAAATTTTAAATCATCTTCATCTTATTCAATGTGCGCTTTTTTTTTTTTTTGGTGCTGTAGACATAACTCAGGACCTCTTCCCTGCTAAAGGATGCATTCGACCACTGGGATTAACTCCTAGTCCTTCTTGAGATTTAAAAAGTACAGTAACTGAGTAAATTTGTTTATATGTATGTATATACACATATACATGTATATATATGTGTGTGTGTGTGTGTGTGTGTGTGTGTGTGTGTGCGCGCACCATTGCCACCACCCTCATATTTTCCCTTACTTACTTTGCTTTTGCTCTAATGATACAGGTTGGTCCTCTCAGGAAACACATAGTTAGATTTGCACACTGCTGGCCTTAGAAAATCTTTATATCTAGAAGTTCTTGCAACTGCTTTCTGAAGTGGTTTTCTAGCTTTTGTTGCTGAAATTTGTTTCTTAGGGTTTGCATGTATATTAATCTTATTTTTTTTTCCCAAAAGATTTTCCAAGATTTCAGAGTATGGCAGAACACGAAGGATTTTATATGTAAGAAATAAGTGTATTAATGAATAAACCATTTGTATTAATTTTCAGATGTTTTTATCACATTGGGGTAAGACGTGCCATTCTACTGCAACTGAGATTACAATGCCACCATCACCACTTTCCTTCCTACTCAGAAACAGGGCCGCAGAGAGAGGCCATGACTGCTGCCGCCCTGCTTCTTCAATTTAATTTTAAAGGGCCCAAGAATCGTGAACTGCTATGAACCTCCATGATGTGTGACTCTAGAATAATTCACATCTCCTTCTGGGGCAGGGTCTGTTGTTTAAAATGCTGTGTGTCCCAGTGTAAGCATATCTTCTTTATCTTCATGGAGGAATTGAGGAAAACAGCTCTGAGAAAGACTTCCACTGCCCTTGCGTTAGTGCGTTCTCGTCTTTTCAGAACAGTCTGGCACCAGATCCCCTCATGCTATAGTGGGAACATCCTCAGCAGTGTTTGCTTTGGTTCTAGTTCTCAGATTTTGACCTATTTCTATTACTTGATCCTTTTTAACACAAAGTCATATGATTAAGTGTATATAGATTTTGAACAGTTGGGTTCCAGTCTCCAACTGTACTAATTTTAGGAATATAAGTTTAAATACTTGCTTAAAACTTTCTGAAGGTTAATTTCCTTTGTTGTTTTTTTGTTGTTGTTGTTAATTGCACAAAATAAGGTTGACAGTTCGTATTCTGTAGGTTATTTATGATAACCAAATAAAATAATGTTTATTACAGACTTCTAAAGAAAATCAATACTCAAAATTATTAGTTTCCTATCCCTCAGAGTCCTGACACAACATAGATTATGTGTTCAAAGGTCAATTAAAATTATGTTAGCAATACAGAGGTGTGGGCAAGGATAAGAATAAAAAACAGATGGTCAAACACATAGATTCACAACAAGCAAAATTATAGCCCTTCAGCCTGAAGAAATTGAGGGCCTATGTCCCCTACACGTGCTGATGTTTGTGAGGGGTTCTGAACATGCCCCAAGGCTTCTAGACACAGAGAGGGAGATGGAGGTTGAATACTGTAGTCACACCTCTTTGTGTCCTCTGTTGTTCTGATGGGATCTTTAGCAGAATGATCCCACATGAAAACAGAAGAGCCAGGAAGTCCAGACAGCTGTGTCCACAGCATTACCTCTGTGGGGCACAGAACAGATGTAAATGGTAAATGATAATTTTCAGCTGCAAATGAGGAACCCTCAGCCTGTTTTGCTTCCTTCAGCCTTCACTTCTGTGAATTCCGAGTTTTATGTACTTGTGCTGTTCATGGTTCCCTTTACTGCCTGTTAACAGAGTGAGACATCTTTAACACAGAGGATAGTATTATTTATGACTCCCGAATTTCCTAATGTATTGCTGTACTATACAGGCTATGGGCAGAAAATGCAACCTGCTAATAACACCCCTGGGAACACGCAATAGAAGATAAATATGCTTATAAAATCCCGTAATAGTCCTGGAGGAAATAAATAATGAGAAGGAAGCATTTTCCCCACAGAGCTATTTTTCTGAGAATACTACTAGTATGTAAGTACTAGTTTGTCCCAGTTTATAAGTTGCTGCATTGCTCATTCCTGGTACACTCAGTGAGCATTCAGAACAGAAGGGAATCTCTCTGTAGTTACCTCCTGAGTGGTACTTGCTACGCCCTTGCACTCCTTTTCCCTTATCCCTCCATAAGCTGAAGTCTTGTCTGTCAATTGCTGCCTGGTCAGCATCCCACATCTTCTGTTAAAGTTCAGATAGGTGACTTGGCTGCATTTTGAGGGCACTGTAAGTATTATTGTCAAAATCTCTACTTTGTCTCCTCTAATGTGTAAGTACAATGCTTTTTTCTTCCTGTGCTTAGGGATATTTTGTCATTCTTTCTAAGACTACTAAAAAAAATGTAGCTCTGAACTTGGAAGACCTCCTCCTGTGCACCTGCCTGAGCTTTCTTTCATAATTTGCACCAGACTATGGTGCTCTGGTATTGGTACTAGCCCACTGGATAAGAACATTTCAGGTTCTAGCTCTTCCAGGGCACTCTGATAATTTCCTATTCCATGAACAGGCTAGTGAGCATGTAGCACCTTTTTCAGTCCTATAATGTCTATATTTATGAACCTATGAAAGTGAGGAAGTTGTGTAGAGCCTCCTAGGGAACAGAAGAACTAGAGCAAGAAGCCACAGAAAGAATACTTTGCAGAGAAGAGATTAAACTCCTTTACCCAGCAGTGATTTTTTATCTCCATCCTCACTGGTTTGGTGATGATGGGAACACAGCAAAAGATGGACTGATGAAAAACAAGGTGAATTTTCATTCAGAATTTAGAATAAAGGGTATGCCCTCAGGCAGCAGAGATTCTGAACACATGATGAAGGCCCTATTGTGAAGTTTAAATACTGTGAAACTGCTGTCCGAGTTTTAAGGAGGTAAGGTGGCAACAGGTACTCTGGTTTTTCTCTTTGGTCATAGATGCATGTCAACTCATCTGCAAAGTCAGTCGGGGGATGGTGAGTACCACCTACTCCTCTCTTATCACCTGAAGAGAACCAATGATCTAGACCTCAGCCTCCACAATAGTACTTGATAGGGGTTATCAGGGAAGCAGATCCAGAGGGAGTTACACAGACAAAGAATTTATCATATAGATTAGAATGCATATTATGGATAAGGTAATACAAAAGATGGTGGAAAACTCTTGGCTCATTTGGCAATGACCCTGAAGTTTCTGTAGATCAGCTCAGTTCACAGTCAGAAAATGTACTTCAAGCAAAGGAGAACAGAGAAAAACGGGAGGACAAATGAAACCCTGTTTCTCCATTCTTAGTGGTGTGGTCTTTTGCTTAGCCATTGGTGCCTTTTACTGCTAAGCTGTAGATCACATGCCCAGCCTGGGACCTGGAGAAGCTGCAGTAGCTGAGAGTGCCTGGAGAGGCTTCAGCTCCAACTGCACGTTTAAGAGAAGTATCAGGTTGGGGCAACATCTGAGTTTCAGAGGCACCTGTTATACTACACCAACCTTCAGACAATAACAACGGGTACTTCCCATCTTCTACCTAAAGGTTAAACAAAGTTCTCCTAGACCCACCCTAACCCCCAATTTATAATTCCAAATTAGAGAAGCTAACATAGGATAGAATTGCTGGGATTACCATTTTTTGGACTACAAATAGAGAAATTTGAAAAAGTGTCTGAATGGATTCTAGGTAGTGTCTCCATCGTGTTGGTGTTTAAAAGTGTGTGCGAATTTAAGAACTACACAGAGATCTGCAAACAACAGTCAGTGCCTATTTATTTTGATTCCATGACAAGGTGTAGCCTGGCCAACACCTTTATTTCTCCAATGAAACACAGTTGTTCATTGTCCGCAGTCAGTCCCAGGCCTGAATGTCATTTTTTCTCAATATAGACATTAGACAGACTTCAAATCAGAGATGCTAAAAGCTCCCCGGTTCTATCCCTGCCATGGTATTTGGTTTGTTTCTAAATGACTTTTCATGAAAGTTGAAAGGTTTGTGATAAGCAGATGGAAATTAAACCAAAAAATTCTGACAGTTGAAGATTAAACTGTAAGCACAGATTATCAATCTGAAAACGAAGTGCATCGCTGCATGTAAATTAAGGAAAGGTGTTGATTTGGACTTGATTCATGGTCTCTGTAGCTGCATTATGAATGATCAATGAACATTATCATCACACTATGACAATTACAGAGCATCAGAAATGAATGCAGGCTTAATTGCTTAGCTCTTGATGAAATATAAAAGGCACATTTTAATATTAGGGTTGTGGCTCAAAGTGATAAAACCATAGATAGTCATAGCTAAGGTGACAATAATCCACCCTTTAACCTTTGATATGACAATATAAAAAATTATAGATTTTACACCTTTGCCTTGCTGCTCTGCCCTCTAAGAACAGCAGAGGACATTATTTTTTCAAAATTGTTGTTGCTGGATTTTCAAATGAAAGAACAAAGTCCTGAATTAGATTAATTAATTAATTAAGTCTAATATGAATCAAGGCCACATACTTATGAATGAGTGCTTACACATTCTTTACCTGGGAATGTAATCTTATGGCAAACTTTTATAAAACATTGTAATTAAGGCGGAGCTATGAGGAGCAGTGATACACATGTGGGCGCATAACACATGCACATACACACAGAGAAAACACACACACATTGTTGCTATGTCTGCACTTGGACAAATATTTCTTTTGCAGTGGATTCATACTTTAAACTTAATCAGCAAGCTTTTAAAAATCATTTTTCCACTGTGTTGCAAAGAAATGCCTTTTTAAGGCAACGGAATATTAATATCTCCATTCAGCCATGGTGGCCATACCTTTAATCCCAGCACTTGAGAGGCAGAGGTAGGAGAATTTCTGTGAGATCTAGGCCAGCCTGGTCTATATTAATGAGTTCCAGGCCAGCCTTGGCTACAGGGAAACCATGTCTGAAAAGAATATATTTATTTCCAGAAAGATACTCTGGAGAAAACTCTAATGTGAGAATATTTTCTGTTTATTGTTCCTTAATTAGTCCACATCAGATATTAAGAACTTCTGGCAAAGAACAGAATTTTTATAAAACATTCAACAGACAAGCTTCTGGGCTCTGAGTTCAGAAACTGTGTTCCATTAAAAAGCATATGATTATTCTCTGGGTTTGATTCATCCCGGTAGATTGTTTCTAAGTCAGTGGAAGTCTTAGAATGGGGTAAAACTTCTATTTTTTTATTTAGCACTAGAAACACTGAGTGCATCAACATCTGAAATCCCTAACGCATTCTATTCCTCACTTCAGTAGCAACTGTTTAAGCACAAGAGATGGACCTGAGTATATAGAATAGCAGGAAATTTGGAAAAGCACTATGAGAAAAGTGCACTCTACTCTTTGACCTATTTGATTCAGGGAATAAATTACACATGGGAATCTAACAGTTTCAGAGAAGTCCCTAGTAATGAAACCACTGTACATTTTTGGTAATCTTTTTGTTTCTCTGGTAGTTGGAATGAAAATATTCCCCACAGGTCACATGTGTTTGAATACTTGGTCCTGGTTGGTAGTTTTACAGTCCCTGATTCTGGCTTCAGACTTGAACATAATCTTCTTTTATCAGGATATAGGAGCAGAACTTTCCTGACATCTATAGCTACATCAAATTCCTGGGACCTATTAGGATAAAACTAGATTTGATATTGTAGGTGCCTCATGTAAACAAAAGAAAATTCCTAATCTTTCTTTTTCCTGTTTTCCTTTCTTCTTTCATTCCTTTGTTTCTTCCTTCCTTCGTCCTCCTCTCTTTCCTTCCTCCATTCTCTCCATCCTTCCCTAACTTATTCCTTATTTTCTTGCTCTTAGTAATATCGATGCATACAGATACATATCCATATTTTAATCTGTATGATTCTTCTGTGAAGAAGGTGAAGCCATTACTCTTAGCACTAAGAAAAAACATTCAAAAGACTGTTTCAGGGAGCAGCAATATCACAGAGATAACCAGTTTAGTGTTTCTAATGGTTCATTTCCGGTTCTACATCAATACTTAAAGTACAGAAACCTTCTACTGTACTTTCCTACCAGAGTCAATATAAGTAATTGTTGTCTAATTGCTGTTTTATTCCAAAAGACATGGACAGAAATTCCTAGTTAAATCAGTAATTTGGAACAGTGAGATTTTTTAAGACTACTTTCAAACAAACAAAATAGATTTAAAACAAAGAAAACAGTCTTGTGTGGTCTGAGAATCATGTTTTAAAATTATTTCATACAGACTCCCCACAGGGACATGCATATGGTCAATTTACCACAGCAATGACTACAGACAGTTGATAGAACATTTATGCTGTTTGTTGTATTAGTGTGTCACCGAAAAATCTACATTTCTCTCTGTATTTCACTCTATAAAATATTGGCTTCAGGGCCTTGCCAAGTCTGACTTTCTATGATTTTCCCACCAGCTACTCCTGTAGTGTTGAAACCGTTGCCAACAACCCAATAGTACAATCTCTGCAATCTGAGATTCTGCAGGCAGGATGTGTTTGCAAAGCCCAGTGTAACACACATCCTCTCAACTGTGTTCCTTACAACAAACTATTTACTAACACATTCAATAGCCTGATCACTCCATCACTCTAGTTCAATAAATCTTACTGACATCTCTCTTTCTCTCTTCTCTTCTCTTCTCTTCTCTTCTCTTCTCTTCTCTTCTCTTCTCTTCTCCCTCTCTCCTCTCTCTCCCTCTCTCCTCTCTCTCTCTCTCTCTCTCTCTCTCTCTCTCTCTCTCTTTATAAAGACAGGGTATACCATGCTCTTTGCTTCTCTTATCAAAGCCTGAACTGCTTTATGAAGTCTTCTGGGCTTTCTCAAAGTTAGTAGTTACCCATTCCATGTTATATTTTGTTAGACTTTATCATATTGGATAGTCTTCATTGCCCTAGAATTTTTATGGGCCTGTCTTTTATGCGACTAGAGCTGTAGGGAAAGCATCTTTCAGTGATCTTATTCCTTGAGTCTTCAATGTTGAATCTTGAAGTGCATTGTCTAGCTATAGTAATGAAACATATATCAGATGATGAATGGATATTCTTTGTATTTAATTTATGCTTTGGGGGATGGGACCAAACTCTAAAATGACTGGTGCCATTTCAGAGGAAGTAAATCTACAAAGTGATTCTTCAGCCTATAGGAATCGCAAAATTGGTCTGTGTTTGTTTGCAAGCAATGCTGTGGTTAAGGGCAGGGATGTTAGGTAGGCACCATACAGAAGTTCCAGCATCTTACTGGTCCCATTTGGCTAGCAACTTGGGCCACAGAGGCTTACATTTTTCATATTAACTTTTCACAGTTGGCAAATTGTCTGTATGTAATTACTTTCAATTAACTTCCTTCAGCCAATCAACAGACCATAAACTAACTTAAGCAGTTATGAACAAAGCTTTATGATGAGAATTTGCCTTTCCATTAATTGTTAGTTCATTAATGGCTGAGCTCAGGGAATCATAGTAGCTATTATTTGAGTTTCTCATTTATGGCTGCATCAATATATTTAAAATAAGCCCCTCAGTCAGTGAGCCTAGAATATTCGATGTTTAAAAATTATCTCTACCAGAATTCTTAAGATGGCTCCAACAATTCAGTAAACACATGCAGGAAGATAAATTTAAATAAGAATGCAATCTATCTGAGTCCCCCAAGGTAAAAGATTGTATTCTATTGTGTCCCTTGACCTCAGTGTGGATGACTAGATTCACAGTGCATACATCTAGCTGTATTCCACCAGGTAAAATAATAATCTCAAGAAAACACAATTATTTGGATATTGATCTGTATCTGGTAGATGGCAACTGGAAGAAAATTAAATCACAACAGACTAGAAAAACAGGATCTTTTAAAACTGAAGGAAAATTTTGACCCAATGTACAGACCACTGATAAAATAGGAAACGAGCACTGAAAGGAGCTAATTCTGCAACTCTACCAATCAGCAAAAGTTAAGTGCTCTGTGAATACAAAATGCTAGGGTTTGAGAATGCTTCAATGCCTGAAGAGAGGCCTAAGCAGCTTCATTCAATGAGTGAGAATGAGACCCAGTGCTTCAACAGCAGTGTACAGGATATAAGCTGAAGAAGACCTCTGTTTTCCTGGAAAAAAGCATGAGGCTGCAGACCAAACCTCAATAGGTGAACAATATAGATTCTTATAGAGAGGAAAGGTAGAAGATAAAGCAATCCTGTGACTTCTTGAGTGTTCTACCTGGATATATTATTGAGAAAGGAAATCAAGCACAGCCCTCCCATAAGGAGAATGGACAAAGAATGTCTACTGACCGGTCAGCAGTTATTTGTGGAAATAGTGAGCATTGGTTATGGGAAAATGTGTTTTGAGCTGTCCTAACAGTTCCTAAACAGCTGCCATCATTGCTATCATGGAGAAATGTTTATGCCATAACTGATGATCATTTAGTAAGAACAGGCTAAGCAGTGCTAGACCCACCAGGGATAAGTGACTTCACAGGGCAGATGTGCTACCTCTCATTTAGGGTCTGTGGAAACTCCTGTGGGGTGGGACAAAAGCACAAGTCGATGAGCACTCTCTTATCCTCTAGTCTCACTATTTGCACTTATAATATTCTTAAGTGATAAGGCTGAGAGGGAAATAGTGAAGGTCTTGCAGTAGACACCAGGTGCTTCAGCCAGGCAAAGATGCAACTCATTCCACCTTATAAGTCATTGACTGAGTTTTTTTCTTTCTTTTTTCTTTTTTTTCTTGTAACTCCATCTCATAGTTGGGAACTCAGAAGGTCTATCTCCTTTGTGGCCAGAAAAGGAAAAGCAAGCTCTGCTGAACATGAGAATTGTTGTTCCAATGTACTATAAAAGCAAAACGGAATGTGTTAGTGAAAATGACTTAGAGATCATTTAGTCTTTTTCCTTCACTTTATTACTGGAAAAAAAGGACACTGAAAGAAAAGCAAATCGTGCACACCCACATAGCCAGAAAGGGCCTAGGGCAGCATGGAAATGCTCTTGCTCGGATTTAAGTCTCATCCTCCTTCAAGCAACTGCAGGACAACACTTAATATAACTTGGAGGGACTCTAGTTTTGTAGCATGGCATAGCTAGAAAAAAAAGGAAAAGACACTGGAAAAAGTCACTTGTAGATAAAAATAAACTTAAAAATCCCAGACAAAATAAATACTAAGTTTAGAAAGGTTAACTTCCTTAATATGTAGGAAATAAGCTAAGGCTGGAAGGCAGAAGAACAAAGTAGAAGATGAGCAGCGGGAACAGCATGACCAGGAAGGCAAGGCTCAGACCTTGAAGCCACCAGTTACACAAAGGCATCCTCACAACTGCCATGGCCTCCAGCTTTCTACCCCGGGCCTCTGTGTTCTAGGTAACTTTCTATTTCTGTGGATAAAACATTGGAGCATAACCAACTTGTTGAGGAACGAGTTCATTTCACCTTACAGGTCACAGTCCATCATGGAGGGAAACTTGGGAAAAACCTAGAGACAAGGGACTGAATCATGAACCACAGGAACACAGGTTGTTGGCCTGCTACTCTGACCTGTGCTCAGTTTCCTTTAGTGTACAACTCAGGACCAACTTCTCAGGGTTGGCACCACCCACAGTGGCCTCAACAATCAAGAAAGTGCCTCCAAGACACACTCATGGGCCAATCAGACAAAGGAAATTCCACAGTTGAGGTTTTCTCTCCCTGGTGTGTCAAGCTGACAACTGAAGCTGTCTGGCATACTCTGTGACAGAAACAGGACAGACATTTTTTTCAAGCTTGGTGCTGGATGGGCAAAAAGAGGAACACCTCCTAGTAGAATTTTTTGTTCTTTTCTCTAATGTCAGGTTTATAAGGTATAATTTCTATGAAACATAATTCAGTTTTGGGGGGAATGGATTTCTATGAGTTTCAGTCAATCACTACTTTCAGGTGCACACCAGGTGAATAAACACATGGAACAGTCAGACAGTCAGAGCACCACCAAACTTGCCTCATGCTACTGTTTGCTCAGACCTTTTTTCTGCTTCTAGGCTCTCTAACCACTGCTTTTTCTGTCCTGGAGCTTTGCATTTTAAGATCCCAGAGCTGGAATCACCCGGGACTTCAGTCTTTGGAATTAGGTTTCGTCCACTTAGCATGCAGTTTTGAGAACCATTCCTGTTGTTGTGTCCTAGAAATCCAGTTTTTCCAGGTGCTTAGTGATTACTCATTGTACAGATGTAACAAGATTCAGTCATCCAGTAATAAATTGGGGGTGTACTTTTTAAAAAGTAACCATTTACCTCAGATGATTTCCCAGAGATTTACTGCGCGCCACGTTCCCTCATCTGCTCATGAATAGCTCCTCACAGAACATAATGCTGCAGCTTTGACCAGCTCTCTGAACTGGTCTCTTTGGGGAGGCAGCGATGACTGGGAGAGTCATACACCCTACTAGGTCATGCCTTCAGAGAATATCAAGGATGAGTTCAGAGACTTTCCTACTTCTTTCAAAATCTTTACAAATAAGTTTCAATTCTCCTAACTCTTCCTTCCTCAGAGGTGCTCGGTATTCCTTAGTTAAGGTTCTTCCTGGAAAAACTGGAGAGACTGCAGACAGATACTGTGAGATGAGACCACAGCAGATGCCGAACATACGGTCATCTTGGTATATGTTCATTGATGCAGAAAGAATGAATGATAATAAGGCCATAGTATCATTGATCTTTGAGCCTAGAGAATGAGACCCTGATTTGCCTTTGCTTTCTTTCAACTCTCTGGAAATGGTAAGAGCTCAACATTTTTATGACAAGTGTCTGAAATTAAAAGGATCTATAAGTTAAATACAGTATAACTCACAGCAATATAGTCTCTGATATTTCTACTAATAGATTCCTCTGTCTTTGTTTATTGTTTATTTCTAAAATCTTTTATAAAGCTATAGATCTGAAGACTTATTCAGAAGTCATCTAAGTATTTAACCCAAAGAAGACCTCTCAGCTCAGCACAGTACAATCACTACCACCCTCAAATGCTATAAGTCCTTTCCTGTGGCTTACCACAGTCTGTCATGATATTACATATAAAGTTTTATTGATGTAATATCTGTATTGTCCATCAAATGTAAAGACTTTCCAAAAGGGCAAGTCTTTCTTTTCTATTTTAGGCTTTGGAATATTTCATTTTAAATCTTGGAATGGTATCTGATAAATATTAGGCTCAATAAATAATTTTTGCTAAGTTAAAACAGTAGATTAAGGCTGAGAATCTAGTTCCCTGGTATAGTTCCTTCTCAGATTATAGATGATAGGGATTCAGTTCCTAGCATCCACCCCATCCATGAACACGTAAAAGAAAAAGCATAGTGAAGGCATTGCAGAGAGAACACTGGACATGAGAGACGTGAGGTCCCAAAGGATAAGAAAATGAAAATTACCTTATAATAAGGTCATCATATCTTCATTTATGCTCTGCATAAACTATAAGAGTAGTTAGGAACAAATAGCAAACGCATGCTATAAAGAGGCTTTAGGAGCAGTCCATGAGAATTACTGCTTACAAATTCAGAGAAGAAATCTATTCCAGCAGAGAAGAGCAGAAAGAGGCAGAGGCCACTAAGGTAGAGAGAGCCCAGGAGAGCTGCTATGACAGTACTGCTGGTGGGCATTGAGAAGCCTGGGAGGTGGTCAGTGAGGTCAGGGTGTGTAGTTTTCCTGTGAAGCAGTAGGCATGAGAAGCTGCCTGAGCGGGGTGCGCAGGGAGGGGACATAAGGAGATGGACTCCTCATTCACTTGCTTGATACTTGTTTCCACCATTCCACTACTCCAAAGCATTACACCGTAGTGCCGATGGCCTAGATTCTTCTTATATAAATGGAGATCTTTAAAGCATGCTCATCTATGTTACAGAGCTACCAGAAAGATTCCATGATCATAGTAGGCAACCTTCCTATGAGATATATCTCTATAGAATGTTATTATCAAATATTTACTCAATTAACTTTAAAAGCTAAGAAATAAAGAGAAAGCATATCGGTATTTACTGATATTTTACTCTTTCCGCATCATGAATCTTATATGTAAACTAAGTTTATCTAAAGACTCTTAACCTTTTCCTATTGCCTTCTCAACTTATTAGCATGGGAGCTACATGTATCACAGGCATTAGACAATAACTTCACAATGTTTGGTACTTAATTAAAATCCATCAGGCCTCCATAGGATAAATGGAACGGACATTTCAGCTCACCAAACCTTGTCGTTTAAGTTCTCTCAAGCTTAAATCTCTGGTCCAGGCTTTCTGCTCTCTAAGATAAACCCAAGGGCCATAATCATCATTTGTATCCCTAAGCTTACAAATGTGAGTATAAAGTCCAGCTCTTTCTTAGGGCGTTTGGAGAAGCCAGCAAATCATAATGATAAGGCGAGAATGTTGGGTTTTGTCACAGTCTGCTTAAGCTCTCAAAAGGTCTATAGCAAAAGCAATGAGAGGAAACGGGAAGCGATTGCTCTGAAAATGGCTTCCTGGAGTTGCTGGCTCCGCATCTTTTATGTGGGTTCAGGGAGGTGACTGAGCTCTGTGAAAGGGTTCATTAGTGGTGCAGGTTTTCTCCTGAAATCAGACTAAACATGGGAGAAGGCAACAAAGTTTGTTGCAATTCTACTTTTGTCATCTGGAAGATGAGGTCAGACATAACTTTCAAAATCCACTCATAGTGATTAATATTGTGACCTAGCTTCTTCTTACATAAAAATGGAGAGAGCCTGATCTACCTTGCAGGGTTTCAGGAAGGACTGGATGAGTGTAATAGGTAGGACTTCCTGCAATGTACAGCAAGACTCTAGAGATTGTCAACAATATTACAAATGGCACGTAAAGGTTAAAAAGAGAAGGAAATAAAGATGTTAGTACTTGCACATTTGTTGTGTCTTCTATGTCTAATTAGCTCCTGTTCAGTGTTCTTACCATTAGGTCTCCTCCACTGAACTTTTTATAACTTTTTATAATTGCCTATTATTAAGATAGTAATTACAATTTAAGATGTATGTTGAACATGCAATGTTACCCAAGCCAAACACGGTTGCTGTTTTCAGTGAAATGTCAGGGTCAGAAAACACACTAATCACAAGGCTAGGGAAAAGATAAGGGAGCATAGCATCTCAACATTCCTTTAGTGCCGTCACCATGAGTTAGATGCCTATATGGTGTGTGTGTGTGTGTGTGTGTGTGTGTGTGTGTGTGTGTGTTTATGTGTGTATGTTGAGCATGCATTTCTGTGAGTTGTAAGAAAAATTTTACCCTGTACTACACTTGTACTATAGAAAAACAGAAGCCAGAGTCACAGAAATGCACGCACTTGTAAGTGGGGAAATACAGAGTCAAATGCATGAGGTTGTGAACATAAATGAGCTAGCCAGTGTGACTCCACAGCTGAATGAGATCGCACCTGAGCTGTCCATGTGCACAACTCATGATATGGATACAGAAAGCCTAGGCTGATGCAGGGGTGCTCGTGGAGCACTGACACCAGTCCGTAAAGTTGGGAAAACTGAAGAAAAATAACATAATTTAAAGGACTGATAAACTGCATGTGAGTTTGTTCTTTCTGCTCAGAATTCCCCTTGCCTGACCTCAAGGCTGAAAGGAACTAAAAAGTAGTTTGTTCCAGGAATGGACAGGCTTCTAAGACATTCTATCTCAAGCTCGAATAGAGGGAGTGGTTTCCTGTAAGGAGCGTCTATAGCATTGGATACAAAGGCATCCGTGTGTCCGAGGAAGGTGAACTTTCATTTCTGACCAGCAGTCATGCTCACACACCCTCACACAGATGCCAGAAACCATCAGTTCATCAGTATTTACACTGTGTATCTCTGTCTCTGTGACTCTGCCTCTGTATCTGTCTGTCTGCCCTCCTCCCCGTTTCTCTGTATATATGGAGGGGTCTCTTTTTCTCCCCTTCTCCTCATTTTCCCTCTCCCACTACTTGACCCTAAACAGAAACACAGCAGTAGAAAAGTCAGGACAGACTTAGGCTTTTAAAATAAATAATGCCATAGCTTTCTGACCACAGAATTAGAAGAAAGTCCCAAAGTACTCAGAAGGTGATGGAAAAGTCACCACACATGAAGTTTTAGGTTTGCTTTGTTATGTCCACATGTTCGTGTCAAAACACAATGCATGTTTGACTAGTGTACACAGAAACAAAAAATCTCAATCTGCAGGAGGGGAAAATGAAGACACCCATGTAGAGGCACCACAGATGTTGGATTTCCTTGATAAAGATTTTAAATAGCTATTATAAAGACACTTCAGGAGGGTAAAATTCTTAAAAATGAAGAAACAGAACATCTATGCCATAAGATAGAAGACCTTAAAAATAGTGAAACTATAAAAATAAATTATTAAAACAAAATGCTTTCTTCCAAGGCTCAGCAGAAAACTAGAAGAGACCAGAGACATTGTTAATGGACTTGGAGATGTGCAGATAAAACATGACCAACTTAAAAAAAAAAAGAAAGAAAATAAATTGAAAAATAAAGAGATTCAGGACCCAACCAGGTATTGCCAAGCGTATAGTGTCCAGATCATCTTAATTCCAACATTTGAAAAAATAATGGCTAAATATTTCCCCAATATGATGAAACACAGAAACAGATTCAGAGAGCTCAGGAAATCTTGTCCATGCAAACCCAAGGAGGCCTGCACCCTACAACAGTGCTCAGGCTGCTGAGAGATTGAGGAACAGGAGCCAGGCCCGGGTATTGAAAGGAGGCGAACATTGCCTCTAAGGAAGTAACGGTTACAGTGATGATGATTTCAAAGTAGAAAATATGGCAGCCAGTTTTAAACTCTTGAAAACTAGACATTGAGTCCACACACTGCCTGAAACTCAGAACTATTACCATAAAAGGCAAAGAAAGTAACTAGATGCACGACGGATCTGATCCAACTTGATCAAATTGGCTTTGCTCTCTGTAACTTCAAATGTCCTGTGTGCCAGCTCAGTTCTTTTTCCTCAAAGTCTTTTGAAAGAGGCGCCTGTGACCTGCAACTCCACTCTCTCCTGCTTCCACTGAGGTGAGTCCGTATCATCACGTGATCACGGAAGAAGCAGAGGCTCTACTTGACACACAATAGCTCGTGGGCTGTGTTGTAAGAGTTTTAAGTTGATTCTTTTCCTTATCACTTTCAATTTTCAGTTATAGTAGTATATTTTTTTCATTTCCCAAATATAATTATCATCTCTTTCACACACATAGACATACACACATACACACACAGAGTCACACACTGACACACGCATACACACACACACACATTACTATGGATTTTTTTCTACCTACATTATACTGGAAACTGTCAAATTTGTTGTGTCTTTTTCTACGTACTAGTATAAATTATAGCGTGACATCCTTCGTGGTTCCCATTTTCTTTCTTATGGATATTCTCTCCTGTTTCCTATGTTTTTGTTGTTTGTAAATTGATTTTTTTCTTTGACAAATTCATACATGCATACAGTGTATTGTGAGCTAATTCAGCCCACAACTCTTCTTTCTCTACTGACTCCCCTTCTCTACACGTCTAGGCTCCTCCTACTTTCAAGTCTTTCTGTGTGTGCTGGTCTTTTATAAAAGGAGGCAGTCTCAGTCAATGTGTGTCCACAGTCATAATGGCCTCACCAGGCACAGAAGGCAGTGTTTCATAGAGTCCCTCTGCATTTTCTTTTGCAGTCTTTAGGTCCCTGTTCTGTGATGCTCCTTGGACTTTGGAGTGGATGATCTTGATGTCCCATTTAGGGCTGTGCACTCAACAAGCAGGCACTTATTCTCGGTACTTTGACCAGTTATGAATGTCTGACCCTCAAACTCTATAACAAGAAGCTCATCTGATCAAGGCTGACATCATCACTAGTCTATGAGTTTAAACATAAATATTTAGAAGGCATTGTGACAGGTCTAGTTAGTAAAATTACAGTAGCAGATTGTTTGTGATCTCCTCAGCCATAGAGTTTTGCTGTTTTATTTTTAAATTTGTTGTTGTTTTTTTTACCATTTTTTTTGTCTCCTTTGATGAAGCCATTCTCCAAGCCTTCAGATCCATTCAGTTTTGTCTGGCCATTCTCTAGGAGTCAAGAGCCTTAGGCATTATGAATCTATTTTCATGTTCTGCCCCCAATGATTCCCTTTGCCTTTGTCTTCTAAGTTAGATCTCACTAACTAGATCAAGCAGTTCCAGGTGTCCCCCTTTGTCTCACACTAAATTTTTAAAGATATTCTGGCCCAAAATACCTAACAATTCTGTGTATAAATTATGTAAGTCTTAACAAGTTAACATCTGTAACAGCTGTAACAACTCCTGTGATGTCTGCAAAATGTCATCATATCTCTCTTAACAAGTGAGATATTCTGTCTCCACTGAGATTTTGCTGTGACTCTCCAGGACACTAGGCATGGTTTGAGAAACACAGCCCCACACCCTTCTTCTTCTGCTCCTTCGTTTTGGTCGTGTGCATACTCCATCAGTTTCTGGAACGGGGAACATCACATTTGAATTTTTTTTTTTGAGACACTAATTGTTTAAAATGCCTTTTTAGTCTTGACATGTGCTTGATATATTTTCCCAACTAAATATTTGAGAAAATCTGATATACAAAGAACATTTTGGAGCTTTTTCTATATTAGTTTCAAATACCTAGAAGATAGTAGGTCAACAGTGACCGAACAATGAATAAAGCTATTCTGTAAGGACCTAATTCATGTTCATCAATGACCAACATAATTACATCTGTCATTTTTTTTAAATGACTAAAAAGTATTATTGACTTTGAGAAGTACAAAATCCAATTATTTGGGACTATGGTAGACAGATGAAAATACTTATACTTTACCAAAAAGAAATGGAAACTAGAAGAAATTTTGCTGCCTTATAATACTGTCATCTATCCTTTAAACTGATAAATATTGCTTCTACTTCTAATGGTGCTGTTGATAATAAAGCAGCTTGAGCTCAATATGTAGGAAGTTTATCATTCCTTAAAAGCTATTCTTTACTACAGTACATTAATCTATGAGCAATAATTCTGAGGTTGGGATAAAGAACCAATCCATAATGAGAATTGCTTTTAATTTAGCCATTGATAAGCAAAGAATAGCTGAATGTTCTCCTTCTAAGAAAGCTATTTTAATAATGATCCAATTGTCCTTACTCTGTATAACAAAGTCAGGTCCTCAGGCAGACATGTCATGTTCTAGTCCCAGTGAAGGTGAGCATGTATATCTACTCCATCAGAGTTAATGGAGCCAGCTCCAGAGTTGCAAGTCATTTATGAGTCCTATAGCCTCATATTTTGTCCAGCTTTAAGAGCCTTGGATGGAGTGGGAATACAGCTTAGCTGCACAGGGTTTCTTTAGCATTGGTGAGGCTCTGTGTTTGAGCCACAACATGATCTGTGTATAAAAATAAATTAACCAAATAAAATTCTATATAAGAGTGAGCAGGAGAAATAAGCAGAGGGAGGGACAGTATGAACGTAATTATGACAGTAAAGAGTTCAAGTCAACACCATCTTGTATAACAAAAACAGAATATGAAATGTTAGTGTCATGAATTTTGATTCTATATCTTAAATTCAAACAGTCTCAGTATCCTGTATTTTGTGTCTTTATTTCCTATCTATTTAAATAAAAGCTGATTTACAGATTCTGAATAATTTTCCTTTTTATTAAATCCTTAATTTTAAAAACAAAAAGTTTGTCTAACTTTGCCTAAACACACAGCTCTTCATTTCTGTACAGAACTATCATCTTCAGCCCCATGCCACATTGCCAAATCCATACCACTCCAGTCTTTGTTACTGTTTGTTCAATCTGCTTTGGAATGTGTTGTGTTAAGGTGAACATGGTCCCTCAGGCAGGATCTGACTATGAGAACCTGCAAGGATCATCTTCATGCCATTATCCCTATAGAGCCTTGTCCTAACTGAAACCTATGGAAGCATCTGTTAGGTGTTCTTAGTTACGTCGTAGGCTTCACGATGTGTCCCTCCAGATCCTTTTAGGAATTCAAGTTGAAGATTTTGTATTTATTCCTGGTTTTCGCTAATATTAATCTTACTGATTATTCTTGGCTCTAGTACATTTGCTCAAATTAGACACACACTGAGAGGGCATCCACTGTTTTTATTTTCCCTTGCGAACTTTACTGGGGACTATCCTGCATGCTGTGGATTGAACCCACTAGAAGAGTGCAATTCAGCGACTTCTTATAGTTGCACACACTCAGAACACAGCTATGTTAAGGAAAGATCACCTATTGCTCATTTGTCCCCTTTCCTGGAAACCTCTGACCCAGTCAACTTTTATATAAATTTCTATAAATGGAATTTCAGAATTCCCTTCTGTATCTAATTTTTCTTCACCTAAAATCAAAACTTTGTTGTTTGCATCAGCAGTCTAAACTCATTTGGTTATGCAATATTACTCAGCTGTATGGATACATAACAGTTCATCGTTCCAGTCACTTCATGCACTGTTGGGTCTTTGCCAGTTTTCAGATATTAGAGATGCATATTTTAGTAAATCTAAATTATAAGTTTATGATGTTGTGTTCTGTTTTTCCATGGGAAATAAATAGGAGTGGCAAGCATAAGATAAACTGTTTACACTAATACCACATTTTAAAGTAGACTTACCTTTTAGGTTTCCAACAACAGACTCTGATTTTAGTTGTATTAGTGGGTGGGCAGTAGTATTTCACTGCAGTTCTAATTTATATGTATTATTATTTTGTTTTATATTGCTTTACATATATATGTTCTCTCTCTCTTTGTGTGTGTGTGTGTGTGTGTGTGTGTATGTGTGATGGAAGGGGGCATGCACATACCACAGCATGCATGTAGAGGACAGAGGACAACTTTGTGGAATGCGTTCTCTCCTTCCAGCATTTTGTGGGATCTGGAAATCAAACTCAGGTCACCAGTCTTGTACTGCATTCACCTTTGCCTGAATCATCTCTACAGACCTCCCCTGGCTGTTTGATGTAGATCATTGTCTATGTGTTTGTTGACCATTCGTTTTCAGATTGTGTTTTCTTCAAAGTATTTTCTCATTTTAAAAAAAGCATACATTTTTCTTATTATGATTTGGTTTAAATAATTTATTCCAGGGTTAGGGAGATGTCTTAATGGGTATCGGCTCTTGTTGCCAAGCCTTACTGCCTGAGTTCATCCTCAGATCCCTCATAACAGAAGGAGAAAATTGTTCTCTGACCTCCATGAGTGTGTATGCACACACAGACAAACAAATAAATAAATGTTTGAAAAAGGAATTTATTGTACATTTGAGATACTAGTAAAAAGATTTACTTTTTATTTTTTTCACATACAATGCATTAATCTTTAAACAAATAGTGAAATATTTAAATGAATTATGAAAATAAAAGTGCTACATTAATAATACTTTTCTATATAATCATATGTAACTTTTACTATACTATCGTCCTTTGAAGAAAATAGGGTACTTATAATTATCTTCAGTTTCCAAATGAAGAATCAAGCTTCATGAAAGCTTTTTAAACTTGTGGACTTTGGAGTTTGAACAACCTATGTTCAAATTATGACCCAACTTAATTAAGAATTTCTAAAGCTCATTTTTGTTATGTTTTTTTAAACATAAATCATATGAATCTTAATATGTAATTGTATGTATTAAGTAAGATGTTTCCAAAATACTATTTGACATAATTAAAGGAAGAGGGTATGTCCCCCCCCAAAAAACTATCCAAACAGTTTGGCAAGGTAAAATAAGGGCACAGATGATAATATTCAGATTAGGAATCACTGTGGTGGACTCTGAGAACCCCCAGCATTCAGTGTTTACTCTTTTTTAAAATTTATTTTGCTTTTAGTTACTTTGCATGACTGAAAGCAATGCTGTAAACTAAACCAGTTAATTCTGATATATGCAATTGAGAGATTGATGTGAAACTACTGTTAGGAAATGACTTCTTCTGAACAGTGTATTATAATTTTTATTGGTAGATACTCAGTCCGTTTCATAATGCCATTTGCATTGGTGTGTTATGTTCTTTAAACATATATATCCCCACATTCTGCCCTCCCTCCACTTGTGCTTTTCTTTCTTCTCATCAATCATGTTTCTGTCTGCATGTCATATATATTTATATATTACATATGATATATGTGATTTTATACATCTATGTTATTTATAAGATCCACAAATGAGAGAATACATGCAATCTATGTCTTTCAGTGTCTGTCTTATTTCACTTAATAAGATGATCTCCACTTGTGCCTTTCTCTTGCAAATGACATAAATTGCTTCTTTAGGGCTGCATAAAATTTCATTGTGTGGATAGATCACATTTTCACTACCTTTCACCTGTTGGTGGATACATAGTCAGATACATAACTTAGCTATTGTGAACAGCACTGCAGTAAACACTAATGTGCAAGTATCTTCTTGAGATGTTGACTTACAGTCCTTTGGACATATCTGAGGAATGGTATGTATGGACCATATTATAGCTCTAGTTTTAGTGTTTGCTGGAACCTCTGGAAATAAGTTTTCCATAGCGACTAGACTACTTTGCATCCCAATAAGCAGGATATAAGTTTCCCTTTCTTGACATTCTTCCCAACATTAGTTATTGCTTTTTTTCTTAATAATAAACATTCCAACTGGATAAGAAGAAGCTCAGTCTAGTTTTAATTCACAACTCTCTGATTCCTAAGGATGTTGAACATTTTTTCGTATGTCTATTGACATGCTTCTTCTTTTTAAAACTTTCTGTTCATTTCACTAGCCTAGTTATTAACCAAATTCTTTACATATTCTAGACATCAATCCTCCTTGCTTTGTTATCATTGCAGACATAAATCTATTCAAAATAAAGTCAAATAGAGACAAAAGCTGAGGAACTTCCACAGATATAGTTCACACATCATCATCTAGTCCTGATTGTAAATTACTTAGCACTGGCCGTAAACTCCTACTCAGGAGGCAAATTTGATTCAAGAAACAGTAAATGTACAGTGATCAGCCTGTGAGGGAGCAGCACAGGAACAGGAAGCATACAGGGTGAATCTGGTATCATCCTAAGTTCTGGGGCAATCAGGACCAGGAGAATTTGGGGCCATATCAAACTCTTGGGTCTTGGCACTCTGTCAAACATCAATCAATTCTCTTTAGGTAAACATGTGTCAAAGTAGCATCTTTAATGGTAGGCAGGCATAGGATTTGACAGGGCAGAAATGTGTTGTGAATCAATACTGCTACTATTGTCTGAGAAGAAAATCTTTCAGCCTATAATTTTGTGTCAGTGGAGAGCTCTTTGGCTGATTGGAAAACTGTTATTTTGATAAGCATCTATATGAAAGAATTTTAATTGACAGATATGGGATTCTAGTCATGCCACAAAAAGCAAGAACAAAGACATCAAGTATAAATGTGTAAGAAATAGAAAGTCTTCCACCCTGGATGGTTCACACTTGCTGAGTAAGTGAAAAAGAAGAGTGGAAAGATCAGTTAAGGAGAAGATGCACAGTCCCCAGCATCAGGTTGAGGAATCAGGGCTTCCCTCCTCAAATGAGGAAAGATTTGAATAGGGAAAATCCCTCCTCCCCATTGTGAACCAAGGTAGCATAATTAAGGAGAAGCAGGCAAGAAAGAAGCACATCAAAATGCGTGTTGACACCTTAAATGACAATAAAAAGAGTCTGACCAGGAGTTGTAGTATTAGGAATTTGAAGACAAGCTTTAGAAAATGGAACTTATAGTTCTTGTCTTGTGATTAGGTTCCAAGGGTGGCAAGTGGAATAAGAGGTGATCTTTTGGCTTGAATTGATGCCGTTTTAAAGTCAAGTCTTGCTGCCACTCATAGAAAGGACTTATGAAACAAAGGAAGAAATAGATGGGATTGGGGAGATAGGATGTTCTATTTTGCCTTCAATTACAGTGACAAAACACCCTGGTGAATACCAACTTGGAGAGGAAAGGGTGTGTTTGGCTTATATTTCCTGGGTCAGGAAAGTAGGAACTCAGGGCAGGAACCTGGAGGCAGGAGCTGAAGCACAGGCCATGGAGGAACACTGCTTACTAACTTGTTCCTTTGGCCTGTCCTCAGCCTGCTTTCTTATACAATCCAGGACCACCTACCCAGGAGTGGCACCTCCCACAGTGGGCTGGCCCTCCTACATTACTAAACAATCAAGAAACTATCTCACAGACATGGCCACAGGTCAATCCAATGGAAGAAATCCTTAACTGAGGTTCCTTCTACCCAAGTGTGTCAAGTTGACAACTAGAACTGTCCAGCGTGAATGACAACCTAATTATACATATTTTGAGGTTGTAGTACACAAAGGTTACCTAACCAGCAAATCACTGACATGGATCAAGAGAGGCAAACACCAGAAATAGCAAGGCCATGCCTAAGGAGGGCAAACTTACAAAGCAATGAGAGGAGTAGAATTCTGGGGCAGGAGCCAACGAAGGATAACTTGCAGGAAGATTTCCCCTCCACCTGCCTGTGAGCAGCAGCAGTATTTGAATGTCAATCGCTCTGCATTTGCAGTCAATTTTAAAACTGTAGCAAGATATTTGTGTGAGTTTTTCCCAGTTTCCCATAAGAGCAATACATTTCAGAGTGCTATTCCGTAAGTTATAATATACAAAAATTGAGTTCCAAAACTCTACCAATATTACTCATATATTTTGTTGTCTTAATCTGTGTATGTCTTTCTGTTTGTATTTAGTTCTACAGAAACTTCACCATATGTTTAAGCTCACATGTGCTTCGTGAAATTACAGACATAGAGTAATTCTGTCACCATAAATATATTTTAAAATATATTTTATTATTTTTATTTTTCATGTGTATATTTTGCCTACTTATATGTAAGTGCACCTGTGTCATGAAGTGCCAGTGGAAGTCAGAAAAGAGCATCATATCCCTTGTAACTGGAATTATGAATGGTTGTTAACTGCCCTGTGGGTCCTGGGAATTGAACCTGGGTCTCCTGCAAGTGCAGCTAGTGCTCTTAACTGATAACCACCTTTCCAGGCCTCTTATCTTGACATCTCCTACCGTGTTCACCCTCTTCCCTCCATATTCCTGGCCATGGTGCCAAGCAGTTTTCATAATTTCAAAAATGCTACATATATAGAATTATACAACTTATAAACTTTTGGATTGACTTTTTCCATTAGCATTATTCCCGGAAGATATATCCAAGGTGTTGGATATGTCAAAGTTCCTGTCTTTCCATTGCTGATTCACTCCATGCTACGAATCTACTACCACTGTGTATTTAACTGTTCATATATTGAAGAATAGCTGAGCTGCTTTAGGATATGTTTATTATGAATGAAGCTGTTATAAATATTTGGTAAAAGATTTTGTGTGAATATAAGTTTCCAGTGTTCTTAGGTAAATGTCCAAGTGCACGCTTGACAAAACTGCTATTTAATTTTTAAGTTCCTTCTAATTTACATAACAGAGAAGCTATACCATGCTGCTATCAGTAATGTGTGAATGATACCCAGCCATTTTTCTTTGTAAATAAAGTTTTATTGGAACATAGACACAACCAATTTTGCATATTTTCCATAGAGGTTTTATACTATGTGGGAAGATACCATGTGTTTAACAAAAACTAAAATATTTATAATCTAACCTTTTGCAGAAATGTATTGCTCTTCTCTGGGAATTTGTGTCTGTCTGTACACCAGAGTTCAGAAACCTGCTCTGGGAGCCATTTGGCCAGAATAGCAGAGTGAAACACAGAGGGGGAAATTCCAAGTCTCACGAAGAGAGCCAGGGATGCTGAAAGCAAAGGAAGCCCTTGTCAGTGTTTTCAGTTGGGTAGCACAGACTGTAAGGAACATTCTGGACAGCATGTCTCCAGAACTGTGTAAACCAAACACTGAATAAAGGAACTGAATTTCAAAGGTGCCTAGGCTATTTTCCAGGGTTTTTAGAGGCCAAGTATAGTATTTTATCTCAAGTATAAATATTTCTTTAGAACTATTACAGGAATTAAAGTACTAAGAATGATTTGGAAATTAGTCTGAAAAATAATATTGTAATTGACACCAAAATCTTGAGAGTTGTGTTATGGACAGTCCTATCAAAAGATATCTTTTTATTACACTGAGCAACACAGTTGAATTTCTTCCATATTTGGCTATTGTTTCCTTGAACAAAGATGTAATTAATTTCCAATTCAAGAAACTGCTAAAACGGCTTTGGAGATTGGTCTAAGATTAAAATACAAGGAAGTTGCAGAGTTAATGTGTATAATTTCAGTAATCTTGGCCAGGTAGAATGGTCTTGGATGGCAGCAAGAGGATGAGGAGGAGGAAGCGTGTGTCATGTGGATAGCACAGACTTCACGCTCTTGTTTCATGAAGTTTGGGTGTGAATAGCCTGGTAGAGGCTTGAGGTTCAAGAACGGCGGGACTGATACCCATCGCTCCATCCCCTTCCTCACATTTCAACATTATAGAAAACGACAGCACTGCCAATCACAGAAAAGATAAGACTTCGAATTCCAGGAGAGGATGTCTGGGTGCACTGGAGTGGGTTCCTAACTACTCAGGACCAAACAAGGGACAATGGAAGGGATCAGTACATGGCAGATGCAAGTACATAGGGCCTTGAGATCTTGGAGCCTCTGTAAGAGGATTCCCACACCTTACACCGTCTCACCAATTTTTCCTCTTCTACACTTTCAAACTAAATGAAAATGTTTTGATCAGACTTTTGTTCTGAACTTCTATTCACTCTAAATGCCTGGAGCCCATTGGGGTCTGTCCAAAATCACAGGATGTATGAAAGTTTGTACTACTTTGAAATCTTGCTGAATCATCAGCTTGCTCAAAGCAACCTGGAGGTCAGGCACTCTGAGTACATTCAAGGGTTCACAAGTATCTATTGAATTTTTATTTCCATAATTTGAAAACACGACAACTGAAGCATATTCTTTTTCTCTAGTAAAATCTTCCCTAGAACTTTCTTTTTCAAAACAGTTTTTCAGGAAAGTTTTTTGTATATTCTTTTGCTGTTCTTATAACCTTGTTTCTTACAGGCTTCTAAACTGTGGTTTGTGTAATTGTGATAGTTGTAGTAGATGACCCAGAGAGCACAAAGGAGCAGAGAACAAAACAAAACATCATTCTACAGATGATTAAATGAGGTACTTCAGGGCTAGAGACAGCTGAAAGCTCTCCCAAAGGCTTACGGGTTCAACAAGGTTGACCTCAGTGAAATGTGGTACATGGCCAGCACTAAGGACCAAGCAGGTATTTTGCTTGTTGTTTCTCTTTCTTTTAGTCAGCACATTTCAAAGCACATATGAATGATTGATTTTGCTTCCAGAGGTTATCTGAAGACAACAAGAACAAGATCAGAGATTTGGGGGTTCTGGGAAGGAGAAAATAAAATGAAATAATTCTTTATTTCCCTTTTACTTTTCAATTCAACATCTGCCCTATCTGAAGGGACTGCTAAATACCTTACAACTGAAGAGAAACTGTGGCAGGAATAAAATGATGGAGGCTGTCAGGGCATCAAAGCACCTATTCTCACCTTTGCTGAAACTACTTACTTTGCGTTTTTGGTTCTAGTGAAGATCACCAGAGTAATTTCTGCAACTTTTCTCTCTTGACCTTTTACTATATTGCTGTTTTACATTAATCAGTAAATGTACCAATCCCAATTTTAATGTTAGGTAAAGACAAAAGGGAAAAGGAGTCAAGAATGTTCTAGAAATAGTTTAGGAAAGCAGCTATTATTAATTTCCTCCCTCCCTCCTCTCTCTCTCCTTTCCTCTCTCTCCTTCCTTCCTTCCTCCCTTCCTTCCTCCCTTCCTTCCTTCTTTCCTTCTCTCCGTGGTCAGGGAAAAGTCTAAGCATTTTTCTGATTTTGTAAAGTAAACTTATACTCACCTTGTAAGAGACCCTTGCAACTTCTCATTCTGACTGGTGTAACAGAATCTCATGTTAGTTCAAATTTGCATTTCTTGAATAGCCAATGAGACAGAAATTTTTCTTATGTCTGTTGATCAGTGTACTTCAAATTTTGAGAATTGCCTTCTCATTTGATTATTCCATTTTTATTGGGTTGTTCGATTTCTTACTATATAGATTTGGGTTTTTAAGTAATATATTAATTGTTTGTCAGATGTGTGGGCACTAAGGACTTTATTCCACTCAGTAGCTGTCTCTCTACTAAGTTAATTCTCTCCTTTGCTCTGTGGGAGACTTTTAATTCCATGAAATCCAATTTGTCAGTTACTTACAGTTATTTCCTTCAGTGTGTTAGGTATTCATTGTTTAGATTCACTTCAAAACATTAGTCCAAAACAATTGTGAATGGGGTTGTTTTCCTATTTCCTTTTTAATATATTTGTTATTAACATATAGAAAAGCTACGGTATTTTGTTATGTTCTTTGTGTATCATGATACTTTGCTGAAAGGATTAAGCATAATCATATTTAAGACTTTATGGTAATGTCTTTAGGGTCTTTTGTGTATAGAATTATCATATACAATTCCTTCCCTCTTGTTTGTGTCTCTTTTATTTCCTTCTCTTGTTTATTTTTATTTTTTAAAATACCTTTATTTATTACTTTTATTTTATGTGTATGAGTATATTGCCTGCATGTATGTAAATGCACCTGTGTCAGGCAATGTCCACAGAGGTAAGAAGAGGATTTGGGATACTCTGGAACTGGAGTTACAGAAGGTTGTTTGTCACCATGTGGGTGCTAGGAACCAAACCCAGATCTTCTGCAAGAGTAGCCAGTGATCTTAAGTGATTATCCAACTCTCTAGACTCTTCTCTTGTTTTATTAGTCTAACATTTTATGCATTATATTGGAGAGGAGAAAGCGACATTTTGTCTTATTTCTGATTTTAGCAAAACTTCTTTCATTTTTCTCCCCTTTAGTATAACATTGGCTTCAGGTTTACCATATACAGCTCTCTATCATGTTGAGATATGTTCCCTGGTTCCTAGTCTCCTTGGGACTTTTATCATGAATGGATATAGGATTTTGTCAAAGTCTTTCTGCTCCTATTGAGATAATCATATAATTTTTCTTAAATTAACCAATTCACATGATTTATTACATTTATTTTTGGCATATGCCGAACCATCCATGTATCTCTGGAGTGAAGCCAACTTGACTGTTGAAGAATGGAATTTTGGGTGTCTTTTTTTATTTGGTTTTCAAGAATTGTCCTGATTATTTGCATCTATATTAATTGGGGAGGTCAGTCTATACTGGAATAATTTTCTTCAGGATTGTGCCTTTCTTAGTTTAACATCAGGAAAATATTCCTTTGATAGTAGAGTTTGGTAGCATTCTTTCCCTATCCATTTTATGGAACAGTTTGAGAAGCATTGGCATTAGTCCTTTTATTAAAAGTCTGGTAGAATTTAGAAGTGAATCAATTTGGCCTGAACATTTTTAGGTAGTAAGCAATTTTTGTTTGTTTTATGATTACTGCTTCAATAGTTTTGTTTGCAATGGATATATTTACAGTATTAATCTCATCTTTGTTTTATTTCAGTAGGTAATATGCATCTAGAAATTCATCTTTTTAAAAACTTTTTGAATCATTGTTTATTTCATATAGAACATCTCAATCAATCTCAATCATGTTTATAAGCCCTTCCATACAAGCACACTCCCCATTGCCCCCCAACTGGAATCCATACTTTCGTTCATTCATCTGTGTTAAATTCTATTATGTTAAGTTAGTGTACCCAAAGCTCTTCAGTGCGGGTTCATCCACTGAGGTCTAGTCAGCCTATCCAATGTCCCTTACTTTAGGAGACTAGTTCATCCTCTCCCAACACTAATCAGTTGCCAACATTTATTAAGCAAAGGTCGGGGTCTGCTACCCATTTCCATTCTGGATTTTTGTCTGCTTGAGTTTGCATGGGTCTTGAGCGTGATGAAACCCTTGTTGTAGGTTCATGTAAGCAGGGTCCCCAGAGCTTGTAGGATTCTATTGCCATATGGTCACACACCTCCTCACCAGGTCTTATGGTCTTTCCACCCCTTCTTCCTCAATGGCCTCTGAGCTTTGCATGAAACACATTCTTAGGCTAATGTAACCTCTTACTAAGTACAAAATTTGGATCTTTATATATACAGTCAAGTATCCCAGTCACCACTCATCAAAGAAATATCTATTGCACCAGGAGGAGACTACTACGGAGTACCATAACTGGTCACACACAGACATTGTCTGTGAATTGCCCAGGCCTAAGTAGCACACCTACAATGCAGCCTCTACACCCAAGATTTACACAATGTGTAACAAGAGATGAAGAGAACACTAATTAATCTCTCAACTGTCATTAATGAAACTCCCTCATGTAACAGAGGACCAGTGACAGAAAAGGTCACAAATGGCCAAAAATAGAGATTAGCAAACTGCAGAGAGTGGGTCCCTGGACAGGATTCCTCTGTTACGTTTTATTCACTCATCTATTCTTTTTAACTTTTCCAATTTGATGCAACATAATTCTTAATATATTTCTTATGTTTTTCTGAATTTCATTGGTGTCTATTTTCTCTCTTTTTATTTCTAATTTTATTAACTTGGGTCTTTGTTTCCTTTCTTTTGGTGTTTGAAAAGTTTGTTGCTTTTGCTTTTTTCTTTTCAAAGAACCACTTGTTCATTTTGTTGATTTTTGGTATGACTTTTTGGTTGTATGTTTCCAATTCATTAATTTTATCTTTGATCTTGATTATTTTTTCTATCTACTGATTTTGTAGTTGACTTGTTCTTGTTGTTCCAAGGCCTGACTGCCGTTGTTAAGCTATGTATGTTAGCTTTCTCTGATTTTAGTGTGCTAATTGGTAGCTATTAGCTTCCCTCTCAGGACTTCTCTAATTCACCTCACAGGCTTTAGTATGTTGTGTGTCATTTTCATCCAGTTGTCAAATATATTTAATTTATTTCTTGATTTCTTCAATTACCCAGTCATCATTCAGCAGTGCATGGTTCAGTCTGTGAGTTTAATATGTTCTGTAGTTTCTTTTGCTATTGATTTCCAGTTTTATTCCACTGTGGTCAGAATACAAGAAATCATTTCAATTTTCCTATGTTTATGAAACACTCTATCTCCTATTATATTTTCTATTTTATAAAAAAATGTTGACTCCTGAGAAGAACATGTGCTCTGTAGTGAGCTTGTCTGTAAGACCCATTTTACCCCTTGTATCATTTAACTCCAGTGTCTTTCAGGTTATTTAAGGAAAATGAACTGCCTCTTGGTGATAGTAGGGTCATTTACTATTATTGTGTTGGAATCAAACCAGCGTTTGGTAAATAGATGCTTAGAATTCTAAGATCCTTGCAATGAATTTAAGGGACTAAACTGACCAGCATGAAAAGCCCTTCCTTATTACTTCCGACTGATTTGGGTTTGATGTTCTCACAACTGTAAATTGCTCATTTGTAATTAACATTAGGATAAAATTTAAATGTCTCATGGAAAACACTGATAAATTTGCCACTTAAAAACATTATTTTGGGCTTTTTGAGAGTATTCTATAACTCAATCTGGTTTTGAATTCCTGATCCTTCTGTCTGTAAATCCTAAATGTTACAATTACAGGTATGTTCCACCGTACCCAGTTGAGGAGTTTTATGGAATAATGATTTTCAAAGAACAATAATTTTCAAATTAACAAATTACAACACATACTTATATAACATGCAATTTTGAATGATTGAAGGTAAAAGAAATATTGTATATGTTGAGTTAAAAGAATATGCTTTATGTATGTAAAAATCAGTCAATTATTAAATACTATAATTGTAATTTATAATGTTGGAATTTGAATATGCATCATGTGTTCTTCTTCTCATACAGGAAAAGAAAATTTCAGTGGAAATCATTTGAATCCTTTTCTCAGATCTTTGTGTCATCATCCAGAAGGAATAAGGAGGGAAGAACCCAGTTCAGGCTCTCAGAAAGGACTTCCGTCTTGTGTAATCTCAGCAACAAGGAATGTGATGGTACCAATTACAATACACGTATAAAGAAGTGTCATTTCTTTACAAAACTGTTACATCCAGTTCTGCTGCTACTACCAACTTACCTGTGTTCAAATCCACACCTACAGGTTAACTTGGTTATAAATGTTGGCTTGACATTTAACTAATGTTTCCTGAAGACCAAAAACAGTGTTCTATGAAAGAACCTCAGGGCAACAATAGGCATTGTATCCACAAATGCAGGGCCTCCAAATCAAGCCTTAACTTTGGTCTAATGTTTAATCAAGGCCTCTCCCATTGCCACTTCTGCTGCACCAGCAGCTGCAATGGCACGCTCAGCATCAGGATTATTTTTGGTAGCCTGAAAGCCATCTCTTATCATATTCTTGATTTAAGTGTGCACTTACTGTTTCTGTGGCCCATGCCATGACAGAACAGGAATGTTACATTTCTTAATAATGGTGAACTCCTCTCTGAGTGTACTCATAGAAAGTAGTGCTTACCTCAAGCAGGGTATAGGTGTGTCATCAAAACAACTCAGAGCTGCTGTACCACAGGCAAGGAGCATCTCTTCATTTTTTCTTCTTTCATGTCTATACAAAGTAACTACCACATTCTTTATCAAGATTGCCCAAAGAAATAAGGTCCATTCCCCTTTGACTCATAATAGCAAATGCTTTATCTCAGTCACCAAGACTTTATATTCAATTTATATTATTTTTAAACCCTTTCTTCAATGAATATTCTTTCTGTTTTACTTGTTTTTCTTTCTTTTCTATAGTATTCTAAAAGAAGTGCCAAATTCACTTTAAATTTTTCAATGTTCTAGTGACGCCCTGCATGTGAAGGTGTGTGGGCTCTTCTCTTCATGTCTGGATGCATCCTCCATTATCCCAAACAAGTCCTATGGTGCAGCTGATATCCACATAAGATTTATGTAGCATTTCTGTGAGATTCCTGTGAAGAAATCAACAGGATAAGGATTTTCCTTAACACCAAATCCAGTCTTCTGGAGCCTCTGTTGAAACATCTTCAAATGCAAATTCAGGATAAATTTTCAATTGTAGAGATACTCTGGCCCTGTCTATAAGTGTTTCCCTGTATGACACACTGTTTGCTTTGTTCTGTTCCAGTATCTGAAGGACCTTAACTGGGGGGTGGGAGGCTTCAAAACCTTCAGTGGTTATTCTAGGACTAAGAACCCCAGAAATGTTGAAATGTCAAGACCTGCATATTTGAGTACCTCTGTAGTGATAAGAGCATTGGAACCAGTCATGTCATCCTGGGCTGGAACTGCTTTTGCTCTTAAGAAGGCTGTTACATGTTCATTTTTTTATTTTATCAAGCAGCCCATCGCTGTCTTTAATAAGCTTGATATCTCTAGAAACAAACATCTTCATGGTGTTCTTAGGCCTGGAGGTGGTCCTCAACATGTCCTGTATTCTCTGTGCTCCACTGGTGTTCACCACCAGAGCCAACTTTACTGTAACCACCTTGGCATTGGGGTTCAGGGACTTTAACACTGTCACAGCTGGCCAAGAAGAGGAAGAGAACAAAAGAACTGTGCAGAGTACCTGGCTCATTGTGGCTGGGGAAGTGCTATCTGGGTCTTCATCAAAATCAGTTTTTACATGGAGAAAGGAATGTAATTAGACTTTGTAATAGTTTCAACATACTATATTTTGTTTCTCAGAGTTAATTACTCATTTTCTAGCTTATAAATAATTTAATATTGAATATGTGAAACCTTCTAGGTAAACTCAAATAGCTATATAAATGTATTAAACACCTGAGGTAAGTTATTGCTACCTGCTTTAACCAGACAAAAACCCAGCCTAGAACTGACAAAATGGGTAAGAAGCATGAACATTGGCAGATGATCAGTACTGGGTGAAGGAGAGTTGATCTTCTTTAAGGGAGTGGCACTAGATAGGCTGAGCAGGATGAATGAACTCACGTTCATAGACACAAACTTGATTCAGTAGGCATTAATATATATGACATAATGCTTAAAATCTGAAATCTGGTGGGGACCTAAATTTGAGTAAGTTGTTTAAGATGTACTGAATGAAATGCATGAAAATGTTTTAAAATTTTTTATAAAATCATTTGTAATCAAACTGTAAAGATACTAAGCCTCTTTTTCTCTTACCTAGGCTTCTTCTTAAAGATACTCAGGTATAACTCCACTACAGGCTAACCTTCAGCTATCTGATGGGGGCCAGGGACCAACTGGCTCTTATGAGGTTATTTTTAAGGCAAAGGAAAGTAAAGCAACAGTGAAAGTTTATGTCTTGAATTCCTTGTGGGATGTTGGTATTTTGTGTTAAACTGTCTCTTACCATTCTAGGGATATTTACACTCAGCATTTACCAAGAAAGATAATATTTATAGCCATTTATGTTTTTTTCCCAACATCCAGTATATACATTATGAAAAATATAAACCTTAATTTTCTGTTTTACAGAAGAATATAAGAAAGTTGAAGAATGTTGAAGACCTAAACTTGGTTTATAGATTTAAAACAAGGAAAAAAAAACCTTAGAGATTCTTTAGGAAAAAAAGCCAAAAGGTTCTAAAGAATACTCTCTAGAGAGTACCTTGGTGACCCCAACACCAAGCCTCTATTCATGGAAGGAATGGCTCCTGGTAGCATGTGCACTGGCCAGACCTGATTGTCTTTGCATTCTCTAACAGCACACTGGAGTTTACATTAATTCCATTGAACACTGAAGAAATTCAACTCAGGCTCTGAGAAGCTAGGCTGCTAGGTAATCAGTTACCTCTTAGAAATTTAGTACATCCCCAAAAGATATCTTTAAACCGTGCAACAGACTTTAGTGTGTTAACAACATCAACTCTTCAAGGCAGGGAAACTTGTGGTTAACACAGGATTCCTAAAGATAGTCAACTTCTAAGTAATTAACTAATTAAGCATGAATATCACATTCACAAAACGCAGATAGAATTCTTCCATTAATAAGAATAGCCTGGGAAAAAAGACACTTTGAAGACCAGTCATGGCAGGAAGGCTGGCTAGTATTCTTGGCTGTAGCTCAAAGGTTAAGTGAGGGTTAACTTAACTTTTCAGATACATTCTTGGCAACCATTTTCATTGTCTTTGCTGGTTGTATCTTGAAGCTAGACAGAAGGGCAAAAATAGTTGAGATCAGGATGGATCACTAAGGTCTACAATCTCTCCCCGTAATATCTAATACTATGTGACAAGTCCATCATTGTGACATGTTGACTGAGGAAACTCATCACTGTAGATCACACAATGCTGTGTATTCTGGTATTTGGCCTGATTGGATAGGACAAAATTGTTCAACTGGTATATGAATCTGTATGAAGGCATCTACAGTTGAACTTTGCATTAATCCATGTCTGATTTACTGAATGATTCTGGCATTTCAGGGAAATGGTCACCTAATTCCTTCTCTCATGTGTATTTTACAGTCCCATTTATCCCTGTCTGATAGATGATTTTTTGTTCTTCCCTAATATTTCTTTTGATTTTAAGAACATATTGGTAGTCCTTCAGTGGACATCTGGTGAGTCTGTCCCATTGCTGTGTGTATGTATGCACACACACACATGTGTGTATGTGAATGAGAAAGGCACAGACAGAAATAGAAAGAGAAAGGAGAGAGAGAGGGAAAAAAGAGGGAGAAACAGAGAGGAAAAAGTACCTTGGTTTATCAGGTATATGGGTCAATATTTCTCTCAGAAGTGCAAACCCCATTCTCAGTAACTATTTTCCAAAGTCCTCACAGTCAGCCACACCTGACCAGACAAGCTGTAACGGACAGGAGGGAGAACCAGACCCTTAGATGGCGTCCTCAGCCTCTAACCCTGCAGTTGCAGCATATGATGATACACTGACAGCTGAGTTCGTCATGTCTGTATCCACACTTGGATAAGTACTCGTCTTATTTTTGCAGTGGAATTAAAAAATGTACTAAGCAATGGATAGGAGTTAATATCACATTTCCTGGGCTCTATTCAGATTAGGTACAACTTGAGAAAGATCGCTGTGAGGAGATCAATCCTGGACAATGCAGTCCTAAATTTTCACAAGGTTTAGGGCAGAAATGGTATCTTCAGTGTTCATCTATTTTTCATAAACGACAGAACTGAAATAGTCAAAGATGGTGGTGCTATGATGAAATACTCAAGAGCCCATACAAATTAAGAAGTTATTGCTTAGCAAGATCCCCTGCTGCTTTATGGGAATGTTGATCTAGCATTGTCTGGTATTCTTATTATCAAGAAAATAAGAAAGTTAGAAATGTGGAGTTTTTTATACAATGTCAATATTTTCAAAACAATTTCTCTTGTCGTACTGATTCTAATTGTTACATCATTAGTTTACAACCTGTATTAATATACTTCTGATAATTAAATTGCAAAGCTTCTAAAGAAGGAAAATAAATAGGAGAGTGTAGGTCAAGTTTGTTTCAGACTTCAGTCTTTTAAGGTTCAGTAAAGTGTTCTGTGAGTCTCTTACAGTAGCCACCTTTCTAAGCCTAATCAACATCACTAGTCCTGTAAACCTGTCTGCTTCTCTGTGGAATGACTTTATATCTGCCTGGAAAACTGAGAACATTTTATTGCTGTCAAGATCCCCTATGATATTTCAAAGACACCCATTTGCTGCATTGATATTGTTTTTAAAGAGTTTTTAGCTACCATAAAGATGAACTTGGGACAAAAGAACTTGTTTAGGTAAAGTTCAGCCTCCTAGAGCTGAATCTGGAGTGTTATTACAAAATACCATAAATAATGTCATTTCATCTTTGCAAAAGAAGAAGGGGGTGTGGTGGTGGGCGTGCTTGAGTGGCAGCTCAACCTTTTCTCATCAGTCTATCAGTTTCCAGTTGGTTATCCCAGGAGCAAAGCAGAAAAAAGGGTTTGGCAGAAGGAATAGTTCACAAATTTAACCAGAAGTTTTTAAGTATACAGTACTTTCTCAACTACCAGTAATATATCTATTGTTAATTTTAACTTTTATTAATACTAAGTAGTGAATCCAAGAATATATATATATATATATGCAAATGTGTGTGTGTGTGAGAGAGAGAGAAAGAAAGAGAAAACAATTATAAGCACTATTAAGAAACACATAGTGGAAAATAGATCAAATCAAAGGGATATAAGAGGTGTTATGAATTCAAGGAACATTGCCTTAAAGTGGGGAAAGAAATCAAAGTTGTGGTTGTTTACACTAAGACATAAACTTTTCAGTGAAACATGTGCCCCACCACATGTACAAGATTGTAATCACACTCATTTCAAAGATAAGAAAAAGCTCAGGTTGGATAGAGTTCATATTGGAATTTATTGTTCTCCCTGGACTTGGACTGGAATTGTTGCAGAAAACTACTCAAGAGGAAAGGTATAGGTTGACGAAGAAGAAAAACCAAACTAAGGATATAAGAAAACTATGGAAACCTACTACTATATAAACTAGCTAAAATATAATTTAAATAAATTTTAAACAGAAGCACCCTGCATGGATCAATAATAAGGCTCCCAGAAGTCATATGTTTTAAAATCCAATTCCCAGTGCCAAATGGTGAATATAATCTTTTGAGTTATTTTCAAGAGAGTCTTCAAAGGGTTCCCCCTAATGATATACGCTATTGCTGTTGCTCTTGGTTACCCACTAGAACTAGAAGGTGAGGCCCTATTGACGAATACACCATACTCACTGGATATGAGATGGAGAAATCATTCCAGAACTGAATTGGAAGTGTTGGTGCTATGTATGATTGTGAAAGACAAAAAACATCAGTGAACTTTCCAGCGAAGACCCCCTGAGTGTTACAAAGTGCCAGGAAAAATAGGCCCATTGGTACAAAAGTGGTCATTTGAGGGCAACTAGCTGCTTTCTGAAGGAATCTGAGGCCCATACCATGAAAGTGAATACGTGTCTGGTACTGTATGCCTGACCACAAGTCCATGGCTGAGAAAGTCACAGGCATTAGGGAAGAATATAGTACTATTCTTCTGCTAAATGGATATGTAACCAGCTTGCCTCCTAATCCTTTATATTTATATCCACAGACTATTGCTACCCTCAACCAAGGTCAGAGAAGCTTCTTTTTACAGAGGGTGATGATTAATGCAGAGTCACAACTGGTCAAAGTGTTCAGAATAAGTGACTATTTAGTGTTCAGTCCTAAATGAGACATTTGTATCAGCCTCTCCACAGTTCAGTGAACATAATCAAGAACTGGCAAAAGACTGTATGAGCCGGAGAGAGAGAGAAGTATGAAATGTTGTCTACTGGACATGGAATGCCAATTGCACTCACAAATACACAGAAAATGTGACTCCCTGCACAGCACCTGCATACCCACAGACAGACATGGGGATGGGAGGGAGCCTGGCCGGAAGAAGGGTGTCAGCTAGAGGGGAAGAGGAATAAGAGAGGAGATGGGGTGAATGCATTGGCCAAGAATTCACACATCCATGCAATCTTCTAAAAATTAAATTAAAATTCAAAAGGAAAAGGAAACAGAAGCAATAATTTTCTGAATATTGGTATTAATAGCGATTGTTTTAATAAGATTCACAAAGGAAAGGCAATAAAAATTAACCTAGACAAATAGGACTTTGTCAAATCTAAAAAGAACATCTTTACAGTAAAGGAAATATCAGCAAAATGAAAAGGAAACTTTCAGAATGAGAGAAAATGCTTAAAATCCATATAACCTTCTAAATACTACTGCACAAAGTACATAAGAAAATCAATAGCATAAACACATAAAGAACCAATGGAGGAAGGGTTCTTTAACTGGGGAGAGAAGAGGGAGGGCCACCCAGGAGAGCAAAAGAGGAAAAGAGATAATAATAATACATAGATGGCATGAAATACCAAAGGGAAACAGATTATCTCATATGATTACTGAAAAATGCACATACTTGAGTACATGTGCATAACTAAAGGCTACACAACAAAACTCACAGTCCCATGCAGAGGAAATATCCTTTTGAGATTTTGGGCTTGGTAATCCAAGAGAAACCAAAAATTATATAGGCTATTGACACAGTCTTTGACTGGCTTCAAGAACTTGAAGGTAAGACTCTATTATTGTTAAAGAAGCAACATACTTCAGACACATGATTTGGAGCAATTGAGCTACAACTGACCTGGAAGCCTCCTCTCTGAAGACCAGTTCTCAAATATCATAAATGAGGTACTATATAAATCTACCAAGGGAGAAATCCAATCAAAAGTCCCACCCACGCATAAAGCCTGTGAGCCACAATGATAACCGCCCAGAGTAAATTATCTGTATTGGTACAATACCTGGCACTTTTATATTGGGGTAGTCAACAGCTGCTATTTGGCCTTAAGTCCTGCTCAATAGAAGGCACTCAATGCATGATGCTGTGAACATAATCAAGGGCATGTGGATGAAAAGGTAATAAACCCTAGAGAAAAACCTACTGCGGTCACTTCCCTAGACCAATGTAATATTTTACTACATCCTAAATACCTATGCTTACATTCACAGACAAGTGTGGCTCTCACCACTCAACAAAGACACTTTTTTTTTCAACAGATGGAGACTATTGAAAGTTCTGCAACTGATCAAAATACAGAGAATAAGTGACTGTGGGGTGCCCAACCCTAACTGACACAGCTACAGTGCAGCCCCTACACCTAAGGCTCAGGAAACATCAGATGGGGCAGGAAGATTGCAAGAACCAGAAGGACAAGACACCTGCTGTTAATTAATGATTTCTAGACATAAGGAATTTTACTCATAAAATATCCTCAGTATGGAACCTAGTATGATCTGCATAATCACAAAACAAGTAGACATCCCAATGTGGATCAGGGAAATTTCATGGGTTCCCACTTCAAGATGAAGAACTACAGGCAATCAATGGATGCTGAGGGAGAGAGAGAATCAGTTTTTTCCAGGTACTAGGTCCCTGAGAAGTTATCTAATCCCAGATAGGCAGCCCAATACACATGTCACACAATGAACTTAGTGCAATATATATACATATATATATATATATATATATGTTTAGTGCATCATAAATATATATTTAGTGAAATATAAATATTATATGTATATATTTATATATAATATACAATATATGTGTATTATGTACTACATGTATGATGCACTGTGAAATTATATCTATAATGCATTATATATACATATGTGTATATAAACTGCACTGTGAAATTTAGAGGGAGTAGGAATGTGGGAGGAGCAGGAGGAGGAACGATAGAAATAATGAAAATATAATACTCATATATGAAATTCTCAAAACAAGAAATATATTTTAAAATATAGTCATAGGCTCTGAATAGACATTTCTTCCAAGTTCATATAGAAATGTCCAACAGGTACTTGAAAAGATATTCAATATCCTTAATCATCAGTGAAGTTAAAATTATAATCTATGCATTTTTAAATATTTATTATTTCTATTTTGTGTGTGTGAATGTATTGCCTGCTTGCATGTAAGTGCACCCATGTAGTACAATGCCCATCTAACCAGAATCAGAAGAGAGCATCAGATCCCCTAGAACTGGAGTTATGGATTGTTGTTAACTGCCATGTGCGTCCTGGGAATCAAACCCAGGTCCTCTATAAAATCAGTCAGTGTTCTCAACCACTGAGCCATCTCTCTAGCCCATAAAATACTCCATACTTTAAAAATAACTCTTATCTAAAATGCTAACAGGTGTGGTGAAGGGTAGAGAACAGACAGCCTTTGCACTTTGTTGGTGGAAATGTAATTTATAAAGCCATTATGTAAAGAAATATGAAAGCTTCTCAAAAAATTAAATGCAGAAGTACCATCTGATCCGAGTACTTCCAAGATGTGTCTGCAGCCCTGTGTTGATTGCAGCACTATCATACTAGCTGGGAATGGAAATTACCTAAATGCCCTTTAGGAGGTGACTGGCTAGAGGAATTGTGATACATAAAAACAATAGCTATTATTCAGGCCAAAAAAAGGAAACCTATAATTTATAACAATCTAGTGGAGCTCATCTACTAAGTGTAATAAATCTTGTACAGAAATATAAGATCTCAAGTTTATGTGGAATCTAAGATGATCAAACTCTCAGAAATGTAGAATGGTGATTCTCGGTGTATGGATGGTTTTCGTGAAACTTGGAGTTATTAATCAAAGGACTCACGTTTGCAGTTATAGAATAGACAGGCTCGGAGGATTCTTATAACATGGGTAATGCTGAAGTACTCATGTGATCATGGGAATTACTGTGCAATATACAACAATCATGGCATTGTAGACATTGGATATGTACAATCTTCATCAATTACCTATTTACAAACTCAAAAATAGGTAAATTTAAAAGACTGTAGGAAAGAATAACTTCAGCTCTATGCCATTATTTTTGGTCTAATGGCCAAAAGAAGTCTATCAAGCTAGTTTGTTTCATCAAAAAGAACAACATGGAAGTAAATGAGCATCTGTTTTCACTCCATAAACAACTGTTAAGATTAAGAAATCGAAGGCTCTTTAGAGAGGAATTCAATAATAAAGATAAGAACACAGTCAGGGGCCGGGGTGATGTGGTGGTAGAATGTGAGTGGCCGGTGGCATCAGATCTTCATATTGGGAGACTGAATACAACTTGACCTGAGCCTGGTCATAAAAGGCAGGAAGGGGAATAATATGCCACTTTTGTTAGGTTTCTTTTGTCATGGCAACCTACCTGAAGAAGTTACCTTGAAGGAAGAAGGATGGTTCATAGTTCCATAGTTTCACGTGGCTCTATTGTTTTTTGTTTCAGTGAGGCAAAATCATCATGGCAGGGAGAATACAACACAGTGCAGCTGCTTAGCTTAAGGAAGTGGCAGACATCCAGAGAACACACCACAAGACTACTGTAGAATATTTATCCTTCTCACCAGCACCTAGAACTTTCTCCAGAATAGACCACGTATTAGGAAACAAAGCTAGTCTCAACAGACAGATACAAGAATATTGAAATGACATCCTGCATTCTGTCAGATCACGATGGAATAAAGCTAGATATCCAGTGCTTTTCCTTTTATCTTAAAGAACACAGAGCTATAAACATTTAAAAGATCCTGTAGGAACAGGGTATTTGTAAAATTAGAGTTACTAACCTTCAAAATCTCCATTCTGAAGGACTCAAACAGTTTTAGTGTTGTCTTAGGAACTGGCACAGAAATACAGGGAAGACAATGTAAACTTGAATAAAGCAAAATATGCCTCTAAGCAATTTTTTTATTCCAAGAAACCCCAAGAAAATCAGAGACAGAAAGTATTAAATTTCTGGACAGCTCAGTGGTTTAGAGCACTGACTGTTCTTGCAGAGGACCCAGGGTCTGTTTCCAGCACCCACGTGATGATTACTAACCATCTGTAACTCATATCCAGGAGATCCAATGCCCTCTTCTGGCCTCTTTGGACCAGAGTGAACTTACAGGAAGGCAAAGTACTCATACACATGAAATAAAAATAAGTAAAAAATTAAGTATTAGACTATGTTTGTCTAAGCATTTATTATTTTTAACTGATATGTAATTGTTCATAGGGTTCCATGTGGTAATTCAATATATATGTATATATATAATTAAATAAGGGAAATTAACCCTTCCCTTTCCTTAACATTCATCAGCTTTCTGTGTTTGCTGTCTTTGAATTCCTTGCTCTCTTCTATTCCAAAAGATGAAGAAACCTATTAGAAACTTTAGCCACTCTATTGTGATGAAGAACATTAGAGCTTATTCCAGCTATCCTGCTGGATTATGGAAGCTGTTATCTAACCTCTGCATTTCTCTCTTCTCAACTATCCTTCCACTTAACAGCTCCCACATATGAATAAAAGCATACAGAACTTATTCTCCTGTGCCTGACTTACTTCAAGTAAGCCTCCAGTCCCATTCATTTGGTTGCAAACAAAATGATTCTTTGTTAAATTCTTGAAATTCCAAGTCTCTTACCTTGGCTTGTCAAGGGCCAAGATCTCTGGACAGAGGCTCTCTAGACCTAGAATAGACTCAAGATCCACCTCAGGATGTGAGATTGTGGGAATAAACTTATAAAGGACTAGGAATGAAAGTGCAGCTTGGAGAGGATAACTGAGTAAACTTTATCCAAGTTTTTCTTTGAACTATTTATCATGAGAACAATATCTTTTGCTGCTTTCCAAAAGCAAAATTAGCCTGCTCCTTGTATGTTGCATCCAATTGGCCATTCCAGAAGGACACCAATGACTAAAAGTCCTTGGCTACTTATTAGATAAGGAACACTAACAAAGACCCACTAGAAAGGGATAGCCAATAAAATTTGGGTGGTATATGTGCTATCTATAACAGTAAAAGATTTAGTAAGACTATGTATACTGTACATACCTCAGAGTAGACTGTGTATTTTTCAATGATGCTTTCTTTCTCATGCCCTAGTAAGAAGCATTTCCACATATATTGAGGGCAGAACTGCAGGAACCCAAAGCAGCAATTGCAATGTAAATTTTGTGAATCCTAAAAGGAGTGAGGTCTAAAATATTATTATAAATCATATCTCTGGTTAAATTGCTTCTGTTTATCAGGTTGTGGAGATTAATAGTTAGATGGATACACTGATTTTAAAATATTTGTTTTTGATTCAAAATTAATATGCTTGCTTAACATCATCCTAGATAGGTAGACAAATTTTGTCATTTGCAAATCAAATTCCTGAAGTCTTTGGCAGTTCCATAGTGGATTCCCAGAGGAATAATAAACAGGAAGAAACAGTCTGTCACAAGACCAAAGTAAGACGTAAAAATGAGCAAATTGCTGGGTTTTTGACTGAGTTCCTGGTAATTCTAACATCAAGACTCAAGATTAGATTTTAGTAGAAACAAAAGAAATCTGTAATGAAACTACTTTGAGCTGAAAAAAAAATCAGAGACAGAAATTGATTCTGAATTAAGGAGTGCAGACCCCATAACTCAGTTTCCTGAATTAAGAAACCCTTGGGCATGGCATTCAGGAGCTGAACTGAGCCCTATAGGAATTCCAGTTATCTTCTTCTCTGAACTGGCAGACATTCTGTATCACACAGAGCCAGGGCACCTATTCACAGCCATTCTCCTTGAAAGCTAAGTCATTAGTACCTTGTTCAAGAGTCTCTGAGGCTGAACCTTTAATCCAAGCACTCCAAAGGCACAATCAGACAAATCTCTATGAGTTTAAGGCCAGCCTTAAACTACATAGGGAGTTTTAGAATAGCCAAGGCTACACTGTGAGGTCTTATTTTAGAAGAAAGAGAAAGAAAGAAAGAAAGAAAGAAAGAAAGAAAGAAAGAAAGAAAGAAAGAAAGAAAGAAAGAAAGAAAGAAAGAGATGGAGAGATGGCTCAGTGGTTAAGAGAACTGGTTGATCTAGCTTTTATTCTCAACACCCACATGGAGGCCAAGAAACATCCAAAACTCGTGTTCTAGGGAATCTGATGCCCTTTTCTGGGCTCCGCAGGCATTTTACATCATGGGTGTACTTACATACTTGCAGGCAAAACATGCATACATATGAAAGAAAAACACATAAAAGGGGGCTGGATGGCTCAATGAGTGGTTAAGAGCATTGGCTGCTTTTGCAGAGATCCCAGGTTTGATTCCTCGCACTCACATGACCACTAACTTTGGAACCCATTTCCAGGGGAATTCAACACCGCTTTCTGACCTCTGTAGGCATTTATGACAGGAGTTAACAGGAATGTACTTACACACACACACACACACACACACACACACACACAAGCAATGCACTCATACACTTAAAATAAAAATACTAAATGAAATATAATAAGTAAATACATACAAATAAGAGAGTCTTGCTGACTCATGCTTTTGATTCTCTGTTACATTGGATTATGAAAATCACACTTCAGGAAAGTTGTATTTAAAAATCAGATACATAAGAATTTAAAGTAATTTGGCCTGCTCTGGAAATCTTGCTTCACCCTTCACCCACATCCTCAATGTGCCTCTTCACACATCTTTTTACAAAGGACATAAAAAGTCTCACAAGCACGTCCATACATCACAAATATTAGAAAGAATTGTCTTCCTAATTAAGAGGAGAAAATTGCCATAAAATGTTGTAGTATGAGCATTAAGAGGCAACCTATCTCTGCAAATACCAACTCAGGCTGAAGGGAAAATAAGTGAGACACTAAAGAATCAGAGATCGATGGATTCCCAAAGCAGTGTGGGCAGAGACTGAGGATTTACGTATACCTGTGTAGTGTACTTGGCCTGCCCTCCCTCCATCCTGTGGTTCAGAATTCTATCTTCAGTATCTCTTGGGCAGGGCTGGCACTGATTTATAAAGTACTGCTATAGGGCTCAGTGGAATCCAGTGGAATTTCAGACTTTGATTATATCCCCAACCGTTTCCCACTGCTATGGATTAGCTCACCCTCTCAGTCTTACATTTGACTCACTCTGCCATACGCCATTTATTTCCAGAATATAAGTGTCTCCAAGTCCCCATGACATCCTCCAATATGGGATAGCATGGTCCACTTGTTGACCCTCTCTGATTCATTCACAGTAAAGGTACAGATGCTGGAGACAGGCACCTGTGAGCTGAGTTTTAAATCCCGAATTCTCTGCTTGCTAGACTAGTTCACTGGGATGTAATTCCTTGTCTGAATCTCCATTGTGTGATAAGCAAAACATCATAAGGCGCTTGTCTGAGGGGCAAGTTTTAAGTGAAACAAAAAATTAGTGCTTCTGCATAATACTTTAGACAGTCATAGTAGCACATGACTGTAATCCCAGCACTTTGAAGCCAGAGGTAGCAAGATCAGGAGCTCAAGGTCATCCTGGATTGCATAGCATGTTTGAGACCAGTCTGGGTTTCATGAGTTTGTGTGTCAAACATGCTGAGGTACACACACACAGACACACACACACACACACACACACACACACAATATCTAATGGAATGTCTTTAAAATGGAAATATCAGTAGCATTTAGCTTGATGGTTTGAGTGTGCAGCTACATTCTTGGGCCCTTTGGTCTTAATATCTAAAGATGAGAACCCTGATTCAGGCATTTATACCTTCCTAGTAGAGAATTCCTATTTATCCACCCAGGAAAGGCACTGATAGCTCTCAAAGTAAAAGATTATACTTAAAAAATTTTCATATATTTTTATTAACTTTGTGTATATTTTATACAAAACCTCTTAATAATATATATTACCCCTCGTCTATCCTCAATCTATCATAGCCCCACCACTGGATTTCACGCATTCTGTCATTTATGATAAGGCCCATAAAGTCAAGTTTGTGTACCCAGATATCACTCAGAGTTCATCCACTTAGGTCTAGACAGCCTGTCTAGATTCATTACCTTAAAGAAGATCAACTCTCCCTATCTCAGCAGTAATCAGCAGTCGATAATTCTTTGACTAACATTGGGGTCTGCTGCCCATTTCCCCAGTTCAAAGATGGGTTTTTATCTGCTTGAGTTTGCATAGGTCTTCTACATGCTGTCAACATTGCTATACTTTCATATGAGCAGGGTCCCAGGAGCCTGTAAGACTCTATTCCATATGGTCATGTACCACCTCACTAGCTCATACAATCTTTCCACCCCCTCTTCCCAATGGCCCCTGAGCCCTGGGAGGGTGGAGTTTAACATAGAAGTCCTGTCCAAGGACCTACACTCTGCAGACTCTTATTCTCTATGCTTTGTGTTCATTTTCTTTGTTGCATGAGGTAGCTTCTTTGATGAGAGTTGAGAGATGCATTAGTATTCCATATACCCCCTGTTATACTTTGTTACATAAGCCTTAGGTTTTGAGGTTATATTGTAGATGTGCCATTTAGTGTTGAGCATTTCACAGACCTTTACTGCTCATGTATGGCCAGTTGTGGCACTCTGTAATAGTCTCCCTCTGTTGCAAAAGAAGTTTCTTTGATGAGTGCTTATTGGCATACCTATCCATAAGTATAAGGATTCATATTTAGCATCTAGCAAGAAATCATATTTGTCTATGGATTTAACAGTCTTGGGGTTTTCTCTAAGATCTATGGCCTCTCCAGTCATATATATTTTGCTACGTGGAGAGTGCCTCACATGAGTTCCTTCCTACTGGGTAGACTTTAGGTACAATTAGGTAGCAGCTGATTACCACCAAGATGTGGCTACCACACCAATATAGTTTGCTATGCCAGTCATTGTGGTTATTGGGCTTTAAAACTGGAGTTGGTCCACTGGCTGATTTTCTCCCTTAACAGCTTGCATAGTGTCCTCTAAAACTATGGAAACCAATGCTCAGAGAGGAGATTTCCAGGTCAGTTTCAGCTCTATTGTTCCAGGTGTCAAAAATATGACCTGTCTTCCACAGTCGTGCCTTACCTTCAAGCTTTGGGAGATGTTAAAGGGCTGTGACAATCGCCTGTGTAATTTTTGGAAGACTCTTGTACTACCCTGGTCAACAACTCGAAGGATGGTTTCTCCAGTCTGACACTGCTTCATGTTCTGTGGCCTTCAGGTCTACACATGGATACATGAAGGGATAGTGTATGTGTAATTTTTCAGTAGGATTTTGAACAACTACATCTCTCTCTCTGGGTTTTCATACTAGCTAAACACTATTCATCACTACCCTCTCTCTCTCTGTCTAACCATCCTTCATCCCATTCCATCTCAGTCACCTTCATTCTCCGCATTTCACCTTTGGAAACACCTGTGTCCTATGGTCCCCTCTCTTGAGCTCATTCTTCACCTTTACCCCCGTGGTTCCTTGTATAGCCTTCCTTCTCTCCTCCCCCAAGTAAGTTCACCCATTTTCCCCTGTCTCCCTGGTAACACCTTTCTCCTACTCTTGCTCTCTCTCAGCTCCTTCTTTCCCCTGTTTCTTCCATTTTCCTGGCTCCTGCATTTATACTGGGGTTTGTACTCACATATATGAATTTGGTGCTAAGATCCATGAATGAGGGAGAATGCACATCATCTATTTTTTTTCTGAGTTTGTGTTACTTCATTTAGTATAACAGTTTCTAGTTCCATCCATTTACCTGAAGATTTATGATTTTGTCTTTCTTTACCTCTGTGAAGAACTTGATTGTGTAAATTTACCATAGTTTCATCATCCATTTGTCAGTTGAGGGACACTTAGGTTGCTTCCATTTCTTAGCTATTATGAAAAGAGCAGCAACAAAAATTAACTTACAAGTATCTCTGCAGAAATGTGAATCCTTTGGGTATATGCCAAGGAGTGGCATAACTGACCTATATTATAGGTACATTTTTAGTGTTTAGCAGATTTCCACACTGGAGATGGAAAGATGGATCCATGGTTATGCACACTGACAGCTCTTGCAGAGGACCCAGGTTTGATTCCCAGCTTGTGATTCTGGTTTGAAGTTCAAGCCTTCGTTTGTTGACTTGAAGTTTGGTTCTCTTTGTATTATTGATGGACACTGGTTGATTTCTAAATGAGTATGATAAGCTAGTTGGTCTCGAGTTCAGGTTCTCTTCTTTGATTTTGTATTTGGAGGGACCAGATGGCTCCAGTTAGGCTACCCAGGAGCTCTCCAGGAAGGCCAAGCAACCCCAGCTAGCTAGGAACTCTTCAGAAGTCTCAGATGGATAGTGTCAAGACACAAGGAGAGGAGATGGGAGATGGATATGCTGGTCTCTACTAGTCCTCCAGGAAACCTAAGCCCTAGAGCAGTGGGAGGGATTGCAGATGGTCCCAAAGCAGGGGAATGGGCGCCAAGAAATTTGGTAAACTTGCCCCAGAGTGAGGCACTCTCAGGTAGTTCTGGAAGATCTTCTTGTACAAGGAGAGTTTATGAGATGAACAAGTACAGGCTTCTTCTGGCCAGAAGAGAAGTCTGGCACTGGGGCAGTGGGAGAGAGTGCAGGTGATCTCAAAGCAGTGGGATGGGTGTGGCACAATTTGGCAAGTTCACCCTAAAAGCTAAATCAGGGTTCTCTTAGGCAATGTTGAAAGGTCTTGGCCCCTATTAAGGAGCAGGGAAGCCTGGTCCTGGAGCCTACACTCAAAATTTTTGGTTTGATGACTCCATGTGAACCTTAGCCAGACTCAGTCACTGGGGCGATGCTCACAGATGCTCACTGTATCTTTTGATCCACTTTAACAGTGCACAGGGACATATCAGAGTCTAGACATTTTGAACTGTATTATTAAATTTACCTTTTCCTATTTATAAGTGAGGCTCTTCATAATTTTACTCAGAGAAGTCTTCTAATTATTCCTTTTTCAAGATTGCTTTTAATCAAAGTGTTGGCCAGAGGCACCTTGCATTCCAGGGACAGGTATCCACCATCCAAGCTATTAGACTGACAATGTCATATCAACAGGCTCTGGAGCTGTTGTAAGAACAGACCTACGTCATCTGCCTCCTCAAGCCAGACTGTCTTTCCCTCTCCCTCCTTCAAGGAAAATTAAATGAAGACAGCTAACGAGCAGTTTTATTTTCTTTCAGCAAAGGTCAGCAATCCCACAGCAGCAAATTAATCCCAATTAGTAATGATATTTTGTCTTGATAAACGATGACACATTTGATTTACTGTGTTTCTAGGATGCAGGCAGCAAATGTTAATGATTTGGTTTGCTGGGAATTTATACTCTTGCTCATTTCCCATTTGCTGATCAGTTGCGGCTCCTCAAGACTTGACTGCTTCGACTAATGAACTGAGAGTCTCGCAGGAATAATGGTGTGTTCTGCAGGCTTCATTTTTTTTTTCTTGCCATCTGTAGAAATGCAGGTTCCTCTCTGAAAATATCTCTGGCAGCCAGGAAGGAGTGATTATGATCATATCAATGTCGCTTGTAATTTGTATTTCACTTGTTTAATGGCAGCCCCAATAAATGAAGCTTTCTATACAGAACGGAACTAATTATAGCAAATTCAGCATTGCTCTCTCTCTCTCTCTCTCTCTCTCACTCTGTGTGTGTGTGCACGCGCGCATGTGTGTGCATGTGTGTGTGCCTGTGTTTCATGCTGGAGCAAATTCATGAATAGAAACATGCCTACTGTTTCCTCATTTCTTTAAAATATTCTGATGTGATTCATATAATGATTTATCTGCCTAGCTGGTATGTTTTAAAATTATAGCAATGAGGATGTTTTCATGGGCTCTTCCTAAGTGAACACGCCATTGTTTTCTGTGCAATTAGTTAAATGCTTTCCCTTTTCCACCTCTGGGCTCCCACCTGCTGATCAGACATCACTTTGAGGATTTCTAGAAACACATGTGACATTTCCTGAAGGTTGCCCCTGTAGTCCCCTGAGGCTATGCTGGCTGTGGGTGATTCTGGGACCAGAACTTGTCTTGCGAACACTATCAAAGATTCAAACCAATTGGAAGCCTAAGGGAAGATCAGCTCACCCGCTTCTGAAAGGCTGATGTGTCTGTCACACATTGATAGAATCTGTGCTACAAAAAAATCAGCCAAAATTGGCTTCAACTCCAGAAGATTGGTGTCCTTGTTTACATGACACAGGAATGAATAGAGGGATCATTACCTTTCCTCATTTAAGAGATGGGACATTAGAGGCCTCATTTAGATTCTCCTTCAGGGAAGTGGATGCCTTCTTCTCATTCTTAATCATTGCTCTTACTATACTATAAACTAATATAAAATCAATAAACTTCACTCTTCTTGCCTAAGGGGACAAATTTTCTTAGCAAATTTACTGGATCTACATTATGCTATCTACCATTCTTGTTCCCTTCCTGAGGCTTTTCTCCTCCCTTCCTCCCTGTGCTCCCTGCCTCTCCCCCAGACTCAACTGGAAATTGGTTTTCCACTCTGCTGTTTGTGGAAGGCAAATGCAGAAGACATTGACAGTTTACTCCACCAAGTGATGCTGATTTAGGCTGGTGTAGGGAGAGATGTTAAAGTGCTATTCTTCACTGGGCAACTTGTTTACTTTGTAATGAGAAATTTTATTTTTTCATTTATATTCTTCACACACTGTCCATTAGAGTAGTAGTGCCCTGTATTAATTTTGACGCTCTGAGAAAGTAGATATCAAAATGTGAGAAAAAGTTAGAGCTTGGGAGGCTGGCAAAAGTCTCATTTCATATAATGCAGTCCTTTTAGTTTCTCACATGCAGAACATGTCATATGACTTTATCTTCAGGTTATAAGGTTGTAAGTCACCTGGGGAAGGCTTTTGTATCCCTGTGCTGCTTTTACACACTTGCCACATACTTAATTCCATGATCAACATCAAGTGTGGATCTATTTCAATGCGACTGGTTCAATGGAGAACTTCCTGTGCATCTGGTTCATTCTGCCTGTTAGAAGTCTGGAATCTTGAGCCCTACTTGTCATGCTGTAGTAGAAAGTTAGATGGATGTACCTGTATGGCAGGATTTATTGAATAACAGTAAATTCACAGCACACACTAGTTGCCAAGTAGTCTGACTTTCTAAGGCAAACACATGTTCTTTTATACAAATTTTAATTATTAAAATTAACTATGATGTCATGTTTCATATCACATAATAAATATGTACATATGTCTATATTTGTAACTCTACATATATGCATACCTATATGTAAATATACAGATACATGCAGCTTTCATAAATGTTACAAAGTTTAAGGAGGCCAAATCAGAGTTCAGGGAGTTTCAAAGAGGCCTCATTGAGAGGCAAGAAGAAAGTTAATAAGGGTGCAGAAAGAATCCCTTCAGGAGTCAGATAACTAACACAACTAGAAATCCTACTAGAGATGGAGCCATAGAATCGGACTTCTTCTGGGTCACAGGTTTGAGGCTAATGCCAGAACAAAGATGTGAAGTATAAGAATGATGGGTAGGACTGGACCCAGATGGATGAATGGGAAGGCAGATGGATGGTAAGTCTAGATGGACAAAACAGTTGATTAGTAGATGACAAATTGAGTAGGCATGCCTACAGCAAGTACCAAGCTGAGTTAAGAGTTCTTAGAATGCATACACCAGGTTGAAGTCCTCTTCTTTATGGGGTCCAGGTGAGGAAGGAGTCCACTTTTCTCAGTCTGGTATCTAACATGTTCTTGGTCCTGGTTTCTTTAAATATGTTTTTACATCTCCCAAGTACTTCTACAGTCCTAGTTTATTGAGATAACTTAAAAAGTGGCACCATTTCTGCTTTTAGGAATGTTATTATCCTGTGCCTTGTGGATGATGCTAGGTAGATGGTGTTGTGCATGTGCCTACCAAAGTGCAGAGTCATCCTTCATCCTCAAAACAGAGTCAAATGTTGCGTGTAAAATGAAGTCTCTCAGGTAGAGGCAGAGTACAAGAGAGGCAGAAGACAGAGTAAGTGGGCTGTACAGATGGTTCAGTGGTTGCTTTTCAGAAGACCTGGGATCAAAGCCCAGCACCAATGTGGTAGTTAACAATCATCCATAAGTCCAGTTCCAGCAGATTCACATCCTTTTCTCTCTTCCACAGGCACTGCAGGACTTGGGTACACTTACATACACACAGGCATAACACTCATACACATAAAATAAAAGTAAATTAAGGATTTAAAAAGAAAACAAGACAGAGCAACTTCATCACTAACACAGACCTGCTAAATCAAAATCTTTAAAAAATATTTTATTATTTTATTTTATTTTATTTACTTTATGTGTATGAGTGTGTGACCAGTGTGCATGTTAGGGTACCAGTGTAGTGCAGTGCTGTGGAGGTCAGAAGAGAGTGTTGGATCCCCTGGAACTGAACTTATGGACAGTTGTTTGTTGCCACATGAGTATTGGAAACTGAATCCGGGTCCTCTGCAAGAGCAACCTGTGAGTCATCTCTCCAGCCCTGAATCAAAATCTTTTAACCAAAGACACAAGTGAATTAGTTAACATGTGAATGTTAATCAAATTTTGAGAAGCAATACTCAGTTTTACAGAGAGGATTCATGACACATGGGGCCTGAAACTTATCTTCAGAGTAATGTGGAATTATGCATACATGCATGTATAAATATATATTTTCATCACTCTGAAGCCAGTCTAGATTTCCCAGCAGCATGAGGCACATCTTCTTCCCTTGCTCTGCTTTCTTCTCTAGGCAGTGTTCTGACACAATTAGAAGTATGGTCTGTCAAAGAAGCTGGTGCTGGGTAATGAGCACATCTCTTCTTCTAGATAATAATAATAATATTAATAGCTAAGAGTTTGGTAAGGGTCATGAGTTGCTTTAAGAACTGGATAGAATTATTTCATTTTATCCTCATAATTTTTTAAGGAGTTAGAGACCGCTTTTACATCAGCCTTTGCTGGAGAGATAAGAATACTATAACTTTCCAAAGCATCAGAGTAATGATTTGGACACAGTGGGTTTGTCTGTATGGCCTGTGTTCTAGGATTGGGCCATACATCTCTCTTGATGTCTGTGATAGTAAATTTCAATTGTCAACTTTGCAGAATCTGGTTATCACCTGGGAGGGAGTCTCTGTAGGGGATTTTCCAGATTAGATTGGCCTGTGGACATGTCTGTGAGTGTTCTCTTAATTGGGTTAACTTAGAGGGGAGACCCATCCTCATTGTGGGCAACACCACTACATGGGCTCAATCCTAGAATGAGTGAAAATGAATGAACTCAAAGTCCCCCAAGCCTTCCCTTCTTAATTATGGATGTAAGGTATTCTCCCTGGAGCTCCTCCTACAATGATGGGCTGGAACTTTAACTGTGAGCTGAAATAAATCACTTTTTAAAGTTGTTTTTTATGGGTATGTGATCACAGCCACAAGGAAAGAAAAAAAAAAAACTAACTAAGACAGTGATAAAACTAAATTCTCAAAGGCATCTTCAGTCACCCAAACAGAAGGAACAAATTGAGGATCAGAGCATGGGATTAGGGAATACCTGGCTGTACTAGTGTACAGCAGCACTATATTAGGCACATCATTTCATACGGCAAGTTATGACGGTTCCATTAAGAGGAACTGGTACTTGAGGAAGCATAACTAAAGGCTCCAAATGGCAGCCAGAGAGCTCTCCAGGACCTGCAGACATGAAGTTCTTAATGTGTCTTTTGTAATCGTCCTGGATGTACTTATTTCCAATTCTTTATCACACAGCTTTTGGAACTATCAAAGTAGTTCCTCCTTCTGATCATGAACACATGTATGTGTGGAATGCACATATAATGAACTTAAATGGGACTGGTTGTTTCTTTGTTTTGGCTAAAGGGAAACACTGTTTAGTACACAAATAATCTGTCTCTTCTGTCTTCTATACACAATTTAAATATTAAAACCCTAGCCAATGGAACATAAAATACTATACAGATATCAGTATTCTGTACTATTAGGTCAGTGTAATGGACATATATACATCGCAATCAATTCTGCTGAGCGGCACAGGCTGGAAGACTAAGCCTTGTGCAATGTCGCTTGTATTTGGTTCATTGACCATGGCTTTTAGGGACCTTAGAGGGCAGCTTTCAATTTGTCTGATGCTTCTGAAGACAATCAGTGTGCTATGCTTCAAACATACCCTGTAAAGCAAGAATTTTAAAGTGTATTTCTGGTTATTATGAAAAACAGAAAAGCAATATCAATGAAAAATAAAGTCACCTGACATTTCCATGTTACATGACTCAAGTATGTGTTGTCTTCAGCACTAGGGTCTTACCATCAAATTATGGAGGGTAACCAAGAGTAAAGGCAATAGCCTATAAAATTTTGGGTTCAGTGGCATCCTGCTGGCCCAAAACTCGAAAATCAAGGCTCAATGATTATTACAAAAGTGGGGGCAGAAAGACTGTAAGAGCCAGAGCTGGTTGGTGACTACAGAGAAACTGTGTTTTCCAGATACCAGGGCTGTGGCACATATGAGCTCACAGCAGTTATGTCAGGATGCACAAGCCCTGCTCAGTCTCAAGGTAGATAAAACCCAAGCATGGAAGAGACAGGCGGGCATGGCGTCCTGCCCCTAACCAACGAGCTAATGGCATGATAGTTGCGGGAAGAAGAAGAGTCAGTTTTCTTTAAGGATATTGCCCCTGTTAGGCTGACCACATTCAAGGGCTCGTACCACACTCAAGAGTATTTGGGCAACACAACTTGGACTCAATAAGAAAACAAATAAACAAAAAGAAAAAAAAGGGTGAGTGGGTAAGGAAGGGGAAATCGGGAGGAATTGGGAGAGGGAGAAGATGATCAAAATACATCATACGAAACACACAGAATTAATAAAAGTCAAATCAATAGTCCATAGTTTTTAAAACAATAATGACTTTTGTCTGGATATTTGTGTAGACGCCAGAAAGCTGTCAAGAGAAGACACCACCACATGAAACCTGAAGCCCCAAAACATATGCATGAGAAATACACCTAGATAAGCAGAGGTGGTTGGAAAATTCTGTTTCTAAATATAATTTTAATCTGAGTGACAGGGAAAAGGAATGACATCGAAAGTGATGAAATCAAAATAAGGCAATTTATGCCATGAAGAAATGAGCTATAATGATTTCTGAAGCAGATGTTATGAAGAAAAAAATAGATAGCTTTTTAAACTGCACTTTTATATATAGGAAAAATGAAAATTATGGAAGTAGCAAGCTTATGGAGATTTGCAAAATGCTAAGAGCAAAGAGGTTATCAAAGTATTCTATTATATTCTAGTGCTCTACTTTGGGAAGGAAGGTATGGTCGAACGATGGTTCAGTGTGATCAAAGACATCCTGACCTATCGGCAAAATAAGATCTGGGGGTTTGTAGAGCAACGAGTCAGTGAGCTCTGCTGAAGGAGGATCAAGAACATTGCACAGTGGTCCATTCATGAAGATCTTTATCCATGGCTCAGCAGGTGAATTGGTGAGGAACAACCAGAGCAGAAAGGGCAAGAAGACAGACCTATTTGATAGGACACAGCACAGCGGGAAATGAAGGGTGAAAGAAAAGCATAAACATTGAGAAAATCTACCTGAGAATCGATGCCCACACTAAACCAGAAGAGCAAAGAAGGCATGATTCCAACTGCAAAATCCAAGGTGCAATGGCTATATTGATTGCCAACTTGATAGAGTCTTAATTCACCTAGGAGTCAGGCCCCCTGATCATGCCCATGAGGGATTCTCTACTTTATGTTAGCAGAGGTGAGACGACTACCTGAATGTGACCCGGGGCATGGGGCTGTATTATAAGGAGAAAGCAAGTTCAGTACCAACATTTCTCCCCCTCTGTTTGACTTGAGATACACTGTGATCACAAGCTCTTGCCACCATGGCTTCCTTTTATGATGGACTCTATCCTCAAACTCTAAGGAAGAATAGATCTTCCTTCATTAAGTCGCTATTGTCAGGTATTTTGGCACAAGAGGCAAGCAATGAATATATATGCTCAGTTTAAGCCCTTACTAAGATGGTTCCGTTTACACTGTGGCCTGCTCAGAAAAAGATATGCCAGATCCCTGACATAAGCCTGGCTTTCCTGAGTCTCAACAATCAGACAAAACTATGAAACACACACACACACACACACACACACACACACACACACACACACACACACAAATGAGACGAAAGAAAACAATACCAAGAGAGTAAACAATCAAGACAATAATAGAATAAATTCAAAGACTAAATAAACAGGAAACAATTTTAAATAACTATGATGTATGTTAAACACACACACATACACATATGTATAGATAGAGACAGAGTTAATTAGAGTTACCCTACATAAAAGAACAATTTCTCCCCAGGAGCCATAGACTTTCTAACAGAAACCCCAGTGCCAGACAAGGGACATCTCCTTTCAAATTATTGATCAGGGAGAGGAAAGAGACCCCTAAATCAATACAGCCTATTGTATTTGTTCCTGATTTCCTGTCAGAACTTGTGAGTAGGACCCTGCCCATGGGCAGATTACAGGCCTTTGCCTCTAATCTCAGAGCTGACGAGGCAGATGCCAACAGATCTTTTTGAATTCGAGGCCAGCCTTGTCCTCATAGTGAGTTCCAGAGCAGCCAGGACTGTGTAATGAGACCTTTTCTCAATAAACAATAAATAAATAAATAAGTAAATAAACCCTTTTGCTGAAGATTTTGATCATAGAATCTCGAGGAATCAGGCTGGTACTAATCAGGAAACCTTCTCTTTAAGGGCTAGTTCTCATAGAAGTTTTCTGCCAGGGGAGAAAAGCTGTCAGCAGTCCTAACCATTTGTAAATCCTACGAACTACAATAATCATTGACCTGGCAAGATATCCCCAACAGTTCAATAGTGGCACGAGTTGGGGTAACCAACAGCTGTTTGAGTGACATAAGGCCTGCATAATAGGGGGAACTCATATCTGTATCTGTAGACCTAGTCAAGAACCTCTGGCTGGAGAGGTCAAAGGAGAGCCTTCCTAAACTAATACAGATTTGAACTGCCTTCAAACATCTTTATTGCCCTAGATAACTGCAACCCTCACTCTTTATCAAAGAAGCTTCCTTTTACAGAAAAGAGAGGATACTGCAGAGAACAGTTGTTCAATGTTCAGAGAATAAGTGAGCATGGAACACCCTTCCCCAGATACGACATTTATAGCACAGCCTTTACAAAGGCTCCAGGAGCAGTGCCAGAAATGGGGTGGATTGATTGTCAGAACCAGAGGATCAGGAAGACACTGTGAGATAGTGTCTTCTGGACAAGGTAGGAGGTTACACCCATGAATTAGCAGAAATTTGATTGCCGGCACAATACCACACCAGAGGACATGCTAACATGGTTGGAGAAATTTCACAAGTTCTAGCCCTAGTTGAAGATCTGTGGATGGACAATGGCTACTGAGAAACTGAGTGTCTGTTTTCTTCAGGGATGATCCTAAGCTCAAGTGTTCAGCCTTAAACCTAGGTACACAGAAGTGACACTATTTGTACTCTGTAGGCTGTGTGTGTATACATGTATGTATATAAATATTATATATATATATATATATATATGCCACTGGTAAAGTGCTTGCACAGCAATCATGAAGACCTGAAGTTGAGTCACAGAACTTACCAAAAAATGTCACACACAGTTGTGCATGCTGGAAAACAGAGACAGGAGAATCTCTGGGCTTCACATGTCAGCTAGTCTATCCTAATTAGTGAACTTCAGGCCAATGAAATCCTGTCTCAATAGAAGTAGAGAGTGTTCCCTAGGAAGAGACCCAAGATTGTTGTCTTCTCTCTCTCTCTCTCTCTCTCTCTCTCTCTCTCACACACACACACATACATGTGCACACACACAAACCACATGAACACACATTCATATGTACATGTACATGCATCTATACTGACATGCAGAAAAAAGAGAAGAGAGAATAACAAAATCTGAAGATATAATTGATAATAATGTTCAGAAAAATAATCAAGGATATTGAACTAAAAATCCAAGTAAAAAATCATTCAACTAAACAACACAAACAAACACAGTTCAATACACTCTATTTTAAGTGTTGAAAAGCAAAATGACCCAGAGAAATTCTAGAAACAAAGAAGGAGAAAAATATGTCAGTACCTACAGCTACAGAAATTGCAGTAAATGAAACAGTAATCATTAGAACCTCGACAACAGAGTGACAAAGCCTGAAAATACAAACTCTGTTATGCAGGAAGAATATCCAGAGAGATCTAGCTGTCTTCGAAAAGAAGAAACAAATATTAATTTAAAGGAAATAGCAAGGCTGAAAAATATATTCAAAACACACGTGTCCTCTGAACCTCATTAAAGCAGGTTCATTATGCAGAAGTAATATTGTTATTCTCAGAACCTGGGTCTATATGAAGATGGGAAGATGCATGGAAGTGATTAAAATAAAGATAAATACAACAGAGACTTGTTTCTCAATTCCAATCACTCTAAAAGATAAGTGACTGCGTAAATAAAAGTGGTAGCGAAGCAATGCCAGTTTGCAGTATTCATAAAGCTAAAATTAACGACAAAAATAACACAAAAGATAGAAGGTAGCAATTGGAAATATTCTTATAACTACATGTAAAATCAGAATAATATTACCTGGAGCTAGATTGAGATTAAATACAACATTGTAAATCTTGGTAACCATTAAAGCTTGAATCACCTAGCAATAAACAAAAGGTGAGAGCAAAGAGACAAAAAAAAAAACTCTGTGTAAAGATGCATACACACACACACACACACACACACACACACACACAATTTACTATGCCCAATGAATATATCCACCAATGAATTTGAAAAGTCTTGATTTCTGACTTTTTTTTTGTTCTGTTACTATAAAAATGTAATGAAATTGTTACCATGCTGGAACATTGAATTTGGGGTCACCTGAACCTGAGTTCAGGGGCCATGGTCACTCATATTTGACTCCAATAAACTCCTATCCCTTAAAAAAAAAAAAAAAAGAAAGAAACTAGGGTCTGGAGAGTTGGCTCAGTGGTTAAGAGCACCTACTGCTCTTGCAGGGACCCAAGTTCCATTCTCAACACCCACAAGGCGGCTAACAACATCCGTAACTCCAGTTCTAGGGATCCAACACCCTCTTCTGATCTCCACAGGCATTACACAGCACAGGTGCACCTACCTACACGCAGGCAATACACTCATACACACTAAAATAATGAAACCAATAGGCTTTTAAGAGTGTGGTTATGTCACTCAGACTGGCCTGAAACTTGTGATTTTTCTGCATCAGCCTCTTGACTGCTGCGATTACAAATATTTACCAGCATGCCATACCTCACGATCTGTTTTTTTTTTCTTTTGAAATATGAATTAACAGATTCTTATATAGGATATGAAAAAAGAAAGCAGATTCACATCAATGAAATTGGACATGAAAAAGAGACATTTCTTCAATTAAAATAATATTGGTTTGAGGTCTGTCCTGTACAGCTTTTAATATGTTGAGGCATGTTTGGTCTATTATGACTTTCATCACTAAAGCTGTTGAACTTTGTCAAATGCCTTTTCTGCATCTGTAGAGATGCTCATGTGTGTCCTTAAGTTAACTGATACTGTGTGTTACATTTGCATATGTCTGAACCAAATTTTAACTCCTTTGTGTTAAAACATTTACATATATATATATGATGTTCTTAATGTATTTTTGAATTTAGTTTTCTATTTTTTGAGAATAATTTTGGTGTCCTTTTAACTTATAGAGTCCTTGTTTAAAATCACATTTTTATTCAAATATAGTTTATTCTTTGAAGATATTGCAAATGCTATTATTTTCATGATTTCTTTCATGGGGTGTTTGTCATTTTAATATAGGAAGTTTACTGACAATTTTTAGAAGCTTCCACATTTGAATTTTTAAGATTTGCTGCAATGGAACCTCCAACATAGTAGCAAACTTCACATAAAGCTATTATAGAGCAGGTTCTTTTCAAAAGACAAATTGGCAGGTGATGGCTGTGTACTTAATATATCTTTCATTTAGGCAGAGTATTGATTAGAGGACAAATGATCCCCAGAATGTAAATGGCCATGCGGACTCAGCAGCATTTCTCGTTGCCTGGTGAGTAGCCATGGGATGATTGTTTTGGCCTGGAAGTTATGAGACTTTAGTTGGAGATGTTTATTTGTCCTTGTTTGAAAGAGCCAGAAGGGGGAAAAGTTTAGATACTTTATAATTTATATCATTTGCAAGATTTGTTTGACTACAGATGTCGGCTGAAGTTTTGTTGAATTAAAACATTAGTGTGATTACTAATGACTTCTTACAAGTGGAAGTCCTACTTAGAGATGATTCAGAATCTGGAGGAGGTACCAAAAGACCTCATCATGAATGAATTTAAAAGCTGCAAGGACTTGGGCTGAGACTGGTTCTTTCCAACTCTCTTAGTCTGGTCCACTGTACCTGGTTGGGGAGGTATCTTAGGAGTAGTAAGTACAAACTGCATGTCATTATTGGGCATAATGCAAGGTGGGCCTTGCCAGGCCACCTGCGAGGAGGAATAGAGGAATGGCTCCTGTGGGTGTGGCGTTCTGCTCTGGCTAGTTGTGAGACCAGCATCTGGAAAGTACCTGCCTACCTGGGGACAAACTTACTATTGGCTGTATTTGAGACCCCACCCCATGAGGTCATTGGCTATCCAGACCTATAAGAGCTTGTGCACCTATTCAATAAACAAGTATGCAGTGCCACAGGAGTTGGCAGTGCCTCGTGCTTGGCCTACTTCCCGTCCAACTTGACCCTATGTCTACTCACCCCCAACCCCTCGGGCTGACCTCCCAAAGTCCACTCGGCCTGGCCCCGAGTGATGAGACACAATGGTAATGGAAAGGACTATATGTCATTAATGTGGTTCTTTGCCCAAAGATAAGGCTTTTGAGCATTCATGGTGGCACTCAGGTTCATTTTGAGTATACTCTTCACGACATCCATTGTGAACTGTGGGCTTGATTAACGATCTTTCAAACCATAGCTGTTTTCTTGTGGCAAGCCATGTATAAAGCTTTTGTCAGGAGGTGCACAGTCCTGATACATGCCCTGGACTGCATGCTCCCTGTGGGCCTCGGTATGTTGCGGCTTTATTAGTTTTCTCTTGGGTGTGTTCCGGGTCTGGGAAGCCTGTAGTGCTTGAGGAGACACTCTTCTCCAGGGTGTTTGGGTGTACTTATCAGCATCTGTGCATTTTTCCTCTTTAGATTTTTTGGGCAATTTACACCCAGTTGAAGCTGATTTTCTAATAGCTGAGCTTTTCATATTTTTTCTTTATTTCTTCTTTAAGTTGTTTCATTTCATTTAATGAATTTTCATTCTTACATATCTAATCACCATCTTCTGGCTCTGGACTGGATGGCAATGAGAGCTGAACATCATGCAACTGTTTTCAACGATTTTGTTGAGAATTTAGTGTCCTTTTAACTTCTAGAGTCCTTTTTAAAATTACACGTTTTTTCAAATATAGCTTTTTTTGGAGGATATTGTGAATGTTATTACTTTTTTATTTCTTTCGTGGGATGTTTTTCATCTTAACATAGGAAGTTTACTGATTTCTGTGTTTTATTTTACATCCTTCTGCTGGATGTATTTATCACTTGTAAACGTTATCTGGTGGTGACTTCAAGATCTTTTATGTAAAAAATCAGATCATCTACAATTAACGATACTTTGATTTTGGTCTTTCCTGTTTGTGCCCCTTTATCTTCCTCTGTTTTCTTGTTGTTCTAGTTAAACTTCCAGCACCATATTGAGTAGTAAGGGCAGGAACTGCATCCTGTTTTATTTCTGATTTTGGTGGGAATACTTCATGGTTTTCTTCATTTAACACGATGATGCCTTTGGATCTGCTGTATTGTGGCTTTTATTGTGTTGAGATGTTTCCTCTGTACCCCTAGATGCTTTGGCACTTTTATTATTAATAGATGCTGGATCTTGTCAAAAGCCTTTTCTGCATCTAATGAAATGATCATATGATTTCTCCCCTTGAGTCTATTTATGTCATGGATTACATTTATTAATTTACTTATGTTGAGCTGTGCCTGCATCTCAGATATGAAGCTGACTTTATCAGGGTGGATAATTTTTTCTTAATGTGCACTTGAATTTGTTTTGAAAGTATTTAATTGAGAAATTTGCATTCATGTGTAACAGAGATTTGGACTATAACTTTTTTGGTTGGATATTTCTCTGGTGTTCTTATGAAGGTAATAGTGGCTTCATAAAAAGAATTTGAAAAAATCTTCTTTTTATCTTTTATAGAATAATTAGAGAACTGTAGGTGTTAGATTTTCTTTGAAGGTCTGGTAGAATTTGGAACTGAATTCATCTGGCCATGCTTATTTTTTAGTCATCAAATCATTTATCTTATTTGATGTTATGGATCTATTTAAATTATTTATTTAATCTTGACTTACCTTTGGTAGGCACTAAAGGAAGTCAAAGATTGGACAATGAATTTTTGTTGTTGTTTATTTGTGACTGAGTTTCCTTGTAGCCCAGCTAGCCTGGGACTTGCTATGTATAACAGGCAGACTGGGATCTCACAAAGATCTGCCTGCCTCTGCTTCCCCTGTGCTGAGATTAAAGTGGTGAGACAAAAATTTTAAGACATTGCAAAAACTAATTTGCAGAAGATACTAGAGACTAAAAATAACGTGGATTAATAGAATAAATATTGTGACAATCACAAGCCTATGAAGCGCAATCTGCAGATTCAGTGCAATCTCAAATGTGATTCAAACACAAATCTTCACAAAAATTGTAAACAGTCTTATACTTCTCAAGAAATTTTAAAAGACTTAGGACAGCCAAAAAAATCCTCAACAATAAATAAATAAATAAATAGAATCATTCTATATTTCATGCTATACTATAAAACTGTATTTTTTCACAAAACAGCGTGATTTTGGCATAAAAATAGAGAGACTTATTAATGGAATAGAATTGAAGACACACCTATAAGCCTGCACGTTACAACCATGTGAATAGGTGCCAAAACACATAGTGGGGAAAAGGCAGCTTCTTCAACAAAAGGTGACAATCAAACAGGATAGCTACATGCCAAAGAATGAAACTAGAACCCTATTCTCACCCTATGCAAAACTCAGTACAAATGGGTGAAAGATCTCAAAATATATTCTGGTACCCTGAATCTTGCAGAGAAGACATTAAAGAATGTGCTTGAACTTAAAGGCACAGGAAAGGAATTTTTGAACAGGATTCGGATAGTGAAGGTATTGAAACTAATAACTGATAAATGGGACCTCATGAAATTAAAAGGGTTCTGTACAGCAAAGGATCCATTATTCTATCAAAGAGGCAGCCTAGAGAATATGAACAAATATTCCCTAGCTACGCATTTGACACAGTAGTATCTAGAATGTTCAAAGAAATAAAGAAAAACTAAATATAAACAATAACCCAGTTTTTTTTAAAAAAAGAACTGGGGCAAGGAGCTAAACAGAGAGTTCTCAAAAGATGAAAAGTAAATGGCTGAGAATTTTTTTTAAATGTTCAACATCTTTATCCCCTCTCCTCACATCCTCTGTTCAAGGGTATATTGTTCTGATTCTTTTACTAGCTGGTGTAGAGGGAACCAGCAGGAGCCATACCATAAAACAATAAGCAAGAAGTTCAGGCTGTGGTACGTATCTTTATAGAAGCTGTGACATATAATCTGAAAGATCTTAAAATAATGAAAAGCATCTTTAATAGGAAAACACACCATTTGTGGGTTGTTGGAAAGTTCTAATAGGAAAATTATAATGTAAATCCTTGATAATCTGGACCGAGATAGCACCATCTTAAACAAATATATTCATTCCACTATGTTACTAAATTCCTCATGAAGGAGTAACACATCACGAAACCCCAGTTTCCAATCACAACCCAGTGAGACATTCCAATTCATAGAGGAATACAGCACCAGTCTACGTTAGGTTAAAGATTGTAGAATTGGGATTGGGTATGAGAAGAGCCAGAAGACAGAAGTAAATCATAAAAGCAATGGTCCTAATCACACAGCTCACATTAGGATGCATGAATACCTCTCCCTGAGTTCATATCTTGGCTTTTATGTGAAGACCTAGTTTCTGGACAAATTGACTTGGTACACTAAAATGTATCAAAACTTAAGGTTGCTACATTTTAGCTCTCTAAATTGCTAGAACTCTGTGTACTATAGATGGTCAGTTGCTACATCTAGACGAAGGAATGGCCCAGAATGGAGTGTGTCAAATCCTATGTTTAGTGGCAAATGGCCTAGCTGGTTTTATTTCATTTACAGATGAGATCTCTTGACTCCAGGCAATGCAGTCAGGTTCTCTAGATATGAGCAAATTGGGCCAGACAGTTTTCTGCTATCAGAGAAGTGCTGGGGATCAAGACTGAGGAAGAAAACCCCAGTGGAACTGTGGAAAAATGACAGCCCAATCTTCTATAACCAAGTCCTTCTTGCATATTGCAAACACTTGTGTTGAGAGAATAAAAGTGATATTTAAAGATAGTCAACTAATGACCCAACCCCAGAAGTACATGTCCCAATAAGAAACATAGACAAACAAAGGTAATATGACTCTCAATAATTGCTAATGGTTTATAGTAAACGACATTCAAACAGAATGAATTCATCCAAATCACTGAGAACGACTTTTAAAAATGAGGTTAGGAATGTTCAAAGTAATCAAAAAGGTCACAAGATCCTGAGTTAATCCCAAGAGAACACAAGCCAGCTCAATAAAATAAAGAAGTCAATAGAGGACATGACAATGTCATTTAGCCAGAAGATAGAATAGCAAAGAAAACTTAAATGAAATATTGGAAATTACAAATTCAGTAGTTAAAAGTAAAAGTTTTGGGAAGGATTAGAAAGATAACGAGTGTCTCTGCTGGAATTGTGTCTGACTTGAACGTGCATAGGACATGTGCATGCTGTCACCATTGATGCAATCTCATATGAGTAAATGACTAGCTATCTGGAAGATTATTCCCTGTGGTCATCTATCCTCTGGACCTTACAATTTTTCTGCTTCTTCTTCTGCAATGATCCCTGAACCTTGGGAAGTAGAAGTTTGGAATAGGTATTCCACTTCAGGTATAAGCACACTGTCCTTTCTTGTTTTATAAACATTGGCCAATTGCAGGTTTCTTTATTAATCATCACCTGCTGAGTCCCAATAGAAACTATGAAACTTTTGGCAACTGATGGCTGCTTTGAGGGAGAATACAGAGTCTTACAGGGATGGGATTCTTGGTGGCTAAGTGAATGGACCCACGCTGTAGGACATTTGGGGACACAAATCAAACCCTCTGGATTGCTGGGACTAAAAGCATGTACCACCGTGCCTGGTTCAATATACCACCCCTTACAAAAGCCAACAGCAATAAATAGCCAAGGTAAATATTATGTATCATTGAGCAAATGGACCTAGCAGACCTCTATAGAACACCCCATTCAAACACAGCAGAACAGATATTCTTCTCAGCAACCCATGGGATGTTCACTAAAATAGGTCAAATAATACAACACAAGACATGTCTTAAGTAATAGAAGAAAATCAAGTCTTTACTATTCTATATGACAACAATAGATTGTGGTCAACAGGAAGAAAAATTAAAGAAATGCGCAAATTCATTAAGATTTAAAGATGCACTATTACATGATGAATGGATTGTTGAAGAAATTTTTAAAATCTCTGTAATCATAATCATGTGAAAATAAAAACACAGTGGTCCAATTCTTATTGGTTATGATTAAAGCAGTCTTAAGAGGGAATATTCTAGCTACAAGTACCCACATTAAAAAATTGGAGCAATCTCAAATGAATAACTTATCAGTGCACTTTTGGTTCTTGGAAAAACAGGAACAAGCCAAACCCCAAATCAGTAGATAGAAAGAAATAATTAAAACATAGCAGACACCAAAGAACTAGAATTTTAAAATGTATAATCAATGAAATGAGGAATTTGTTACTCAACATATAAACATCTGCAAATTTTTATCCAAAATAAATAAATAAATAAATAAAGAGAGAAGACTCAGAGTAATGAAGTTGCAGATAAGAGCGATGTGACAACACAAACCAATGAAATTCAGAAAATATTTATGGCATACAGAAGAACAGATATTCCAGTTTACTGGAAAATCTGTAAGAAATGGATGAATTTCTAAATGCATACACCTGAATTAACATAGACAAAAAAAGCATTTATTTCTTTAAAGTAATTTTTATTCTTTGAAAATTTCATACATGTCTACAGTGTATCTGGTTATATCTGTCCCCGACTTCTTCCTTCCAACTTTTCTCAAGACTTCCCACACATTTCCCTCTCAAATTCATGCCTCTCCTTTTGGAAACAACCTAATTAGTGCTGACTATATTCACATAGGTTTGGGATCATCAGTCGGAATGGGAAAACCTACCAGTGGTCACTCCTCTAAATAAAAGTGACTCTCTGTCCCTCAGCAGCCATCAACTGCCAATGCCCCTCACTAAGGGTAGAGCATCAGGAGCTCCTCTACCCTCCAAGCTGAAATTGTTAGCCAGCTTGATCTTGTTGAAGTAGCCATAGAAGCTCTGAGTTCATGCATTCAATGGCCATGTCATGTCCAGAAACCAGCATTTCACAGCTCTCCTCCTCCTCCTCTGGCTCTTACGTTCTTTCTTCTCCTCTTCCATGGTGCTTATTGAGCCTTTGGGAAAGTGTTGCTGTAGATGTTCCATCTAAGGCTGAGCACTCTCAGCCCCTTCTTCTCAGTGCTCTGAACAGTTATGCATCTGCAATAATGCATCTCCCATTACTCTATGCAAATAAGATACTTCTTTGACTAAGGTTCAGAGCAGCAAAAATCCATGGAAATAAACATAAATATTTAGAAGGCAGGCACTTTGACAACACAACCATTTAGCAAAACATTAGCATTAGGTTCTCCCCTAACGCTTATCCTCCCTAGCCATGAGTTTTGGGTGTGTTTACAGTACCAGACTAGAATTCTCTCCTGTGGAGTGGGACTGAAATCCAATCAGGAGAGGAGCTGGTTACTCCTATAAACATTCTTACTACTATTTCACCATTGGGCACATCTTGCTTGACAGGTCAGTGTTACCACATGTAAGCTTCAGGGCCTGGTAAAGCTATTCATATATTTTCTTCCCTAGCAGCCCACACAGAACCTTTCAGCACTAAACTCAGATACAAAATGAGTGAAGGACTTCAAAAATAAGACTTGAGATTCTAAAACTGTTATACAAAAAGTGGTGAATACAGTTCAATTTATAGGCACAGGTAAGGAAATTTTGAGTAGGACTCTGGTAGCCCAGGAAATGATACCAGTGATTGACAATTTCAATCTCATCAACTTTGCAGTTAAATGAAGAGAACTAAGAAAAAATTATACTGAATGAGGTCATTCAGGCCCAAAGTGGCAAATTCCTCTCTCATATGAGGATAAAACATGTGATAAAAAAGAATGGGAGAGGGTAATATTGGGAACTTAAATGTTTAAGCAAGGAACAGGGCAGGGGCAGGGGCAGAAGAAGGAAGGAGGTGGCTATATGAAGAAGACTTATGAAATCCCATTAGTATATAAGCTAATTAAAATATAATTTAGGGGTTCGAGGGATGGTTCACTCTCACAGAGGACTCAAGCCTTCTGTACATAAACTTATTAGAATACACACACATACACATATGTATGTACATAATTTTAATAGGAGTTTTTACAGAGTGAACAATGCTGCCTCCAGACTATATGAGTTATCAAATGAACATCTTAATGATGAGCATTTGTAACATCTCTATGAGTTATTGATGAAGGATATTCAGAAGATGTTAAACAATATAAGCTATTGACATTATTTTGGTTGTCACTATATGTAGATGGTCAGTTCCTTTTGCTGAAGATACCACACACTTCAGTTGCAAGACAGAGAATAAAACAATATAAACTGACCTAAAATAAGCAACAAGATTGAAGTAGCAATGAAAAAGCAGTACAACTACCAAAAGCCGAAGGCCCAGACCGATTCATTGCTGAATTCCACTAGCTTTCAACAAAGCTAAAACTAATGCCTTCTAAACTGTTCCCTGAAATAGAAGGGTTGAAACATTCAATTCTATGGCTATGATACCGAAAGATAGAATTACACCAGAAAAGAAAACTATAGTCCAGTTTTCCTGATGAATATCAGGAAAGAGTTTCTGGGGTGACTCAACACATATGTATCAATAAATTTGCAACATCACAAAATTGAACACAAAGACAGAAGTCACACGATATGATCATCTTAGGGGATACAATAAAAGAGTTTGACAGAAATCCAGCATTCCTTCTTTATAAAGTCCTATAGAAGCTAGGAATCAAAGAAACATATCTCAACTTAATAAAGGTTGTAAATGACAAATCTCAATACAATACAATGGCTGAAGTCCTAGCTAGAGAAATAAAGTAAATAGATAAAAGGGATATAAAAGGAATAAGTCAGTAGTCTTATTTGTAGATATGATTCTATGCAAAGGAGACCATAAAGACACCACTAGAAAATTTTATAACTGATTAACACTTTCAGTAAAATGACAAAGTACAAAATTAACACACAAAAATCAGTAGCCTTCCTGTATGCCAATAAAAATTGCCAAAAAAGAAATCAGGGAAACATACTTATTCGTAACTACCTCAAATATATAAAATATCTTTGAGTGAAATCTATCTACCATGAAAACTTTTGAACCCAAAAGAAAGAAGTCAAAGAAGTTATTGATAAAGCTCCCTTGTTCGTGGATTAGAAATAGTGATATTGTAAGAATAGCTATCTTACCAAAAGCTGAATCCATATTTTCAGTGTAATCTCCATTAAAATTCTCCATTCTTCAATTAAAGAGAATCAATTGTAACTTTATATGGGAGTATAAAAACCCTGGATAGTCACAGCAATCCAAAACAAAAAGAATAATTCTAGAGATATCACCATATCCAATTTCAAGTTATACTACTAAACCACAACAGCAAAAACAGCATGGTACTGCCACAAAAATGGACACAGGTCAGCGCAGTGAATGGAAGACCCAACCATGAGCTTATATAGTTAATTTCACCCGACTTTCGACATAGTGAACATAAAAAGCAGTCTCTTCATCAGATGGTGCTGGGAAAACTGGATATCCTCATACTGAAGAATGAAACTAGATATCCAATTATCCATCCTGAAAAGAATTCCCAAGAAGACCAAACTCTGGAACCACTAGAGGAAAGAGCAGATAAAATGTAGCTATATGTAGTGCCTTTCTTAATATGATTCAGTAGCTCAGAAAATAAGGCCAACCACTGTCAAATGGAGTCTCGTGATATTAAAAAGCTTCTGTGAAGAAAAGGAAACATGAGGACACAGCCTATAAAATTGGAGAAATTCTTGGCTAGCTATACATTTGTATACATATACAAAGAATTTATATACCTACAATATACAAAGAACTCAAACAGCTAAACAAGAAATTAAATAATCCTACCAATAAGTGAGCTGAAGGACTGGACAGACAGGTCTTGAAAGATACAATACAAACAACCATTAAATATGAAAATTGTTCAATGTCACTAGCCATCAGAGAAATGCAAATCGAATTTATGTTGAGATTCCATCTTACTCCTGTGATAACGGCAGTCATTAAGAAACACATAACAAATGCTGATGAAGATGTAGATAAATGGGAATCCTTATACAATCCTTATATAGCCAATATAAGACTTATTATGGAAGCACTTCACAGAATTCAAAATGGATCTTCTAAGTGTTCAGCTACACTACACCTAATATGTATCCAAAAGACACCAACTCAACATATCACACAGATACTTGAATATCAGTATTTATTACAGCACTATTTGCAACTGATAAGTTGTAGAACCAAACACCAGATGCATTGATACAGAAAATTTGATATATATACGAAAAATGAAATATTTTCAGTTATAAAATATAATGAACTTTTGTTGTTTATAGAAAAATCTATGGAACTAGAGGTGATCACATTAAGTATCTTAATTAAGCTAGTCTGGGAAAGATAAATATATATATATATATATATGTTTTCTCTCATTAGTAGTTCCTAGATTTTCTATATATACATAATATAATTCACAAATTAAGACGTGAAATTAGGTAAATAAAAGCTACTAACAGGAATTCTGGGTGGAGAGAAACATGAGATGGGAAATATGTTTAACCTGCATTTGTATAGTTTTCTTAAATTTGAAAATAAAAGAGAGAGGCTGAAGAGTTGGCTTACATTGCTCTTGCAGAGGACCCGGGTTTAGTTTCCAGCATCCGCATGATAGATATCAACCATTAGTAAATCCAGTGCCAGGAGATCCGACATTGCTCTCGGAATTTTGCAGAGATTTCACACATGGGACCATTCACATACATGCAGATAAAATGCTCATATACATAAAATAAAAACATTAAAAACAAAGTGAAAATAAATATATTTTGAAATTTTGTGGTCAAGAAAGCCTAAGGAGGGACTAGAAAGATGACTTAGTGATTAATAGCACTGACTGCTCTTGCAGAGGCCCTGGGCTCAGTTCCCAGCACTGACATGCTGCTAACAATCATCTTTTAATTCAGTTTCGGCAGACCTAATGCCCTCTTTTGGTATCTGTGGGCATTGTACAACATGTGTTCTCTTTCATACACTCAGGTAAACACATTCATTCACATAAAAGTTTCCTAAATAAATGAATCAATAAGGTCTAAGGAAGAGGTCTGGGGATGGACAAATGAGAACGAAATGTAGAGGATTTGTCTAAGAGGCAACTTCCTTCTGCAAATATCTACCATATAAGAATCGTAAACAACTGAGCAGACACAATGATGTGATTAGTGGACATCAACCAGTCTGTCATAGCTACACCATTACTAGCACAATGGACTCATGAATGGTGGCAAGAAGAGACCATTGTGTGAGTCTGACATCAGAGGCTCCCATTTTCTCAAATCTGATATGCCTTTTGCCCAGTACCGACCGTGCCAAATTGATAGCAACAAGACCGATACCGCATCATCATTACAACAAAGTTCTTATGGAGTTCAACCAAGCCATCTGATGACAGGATGACAAGATTGGGCACAATCTACTCCAGAGGAAATAAAAACTTATTACATCTTAGACTGAGCACAGTCGGGACCATTTCTGCTCTCGGAACCCGGCCAGCACAACTTCCAAAGGCTACAGAATATTTTATGTATATACATCATAAGATTTATGATTATCTCAAATCAAGGGTCCTATATTATTGCAAAAGAGGACTGGATTAGGGAAATGATCATGGGAGGCACCACTACAGAACTGCTTGGTGCTTTTGTTCTTGAATTTAACGGTCTATGACTGAATACTGCAGCTGCAGCCTGGCAAGGATTGGGCAACCTTTCATCCATCTGAGGACTGAGCTCACATACCAGACAAGCAGTCTGAACTAGGAGAGATGCTGGCCTAGTGTGAGTAGAACGACCTAAAAAGCATAATAAAGGAGATAAATCAAGACCACTATTAGGGCCGTGGACGGTGGTGTTTCCCACTAACCCAGGAAACAAAGTTAAGCCAAAGCCTAGAGGTATAGTTCCCAGACAGAGCCAATTACCTCAAGAGGCAAGTAGGGCCTGTCCCTCTTTCCTCTCCACAGACAGCACTCCTCTCGCTGCTGCTGTGAATATCAGCTACTTCATCCCTAAGAATTGCTCTAACAGTAAGTGTGTTGATGAGGTTATATCTCTTTCTGGAAGCCAGGGGCTGGTTTGTGTGGTGTCACAAAGACCTGGAGCTCTGATCCTTGGATTTAATGGGCTACGGCAAATCAAGAGTTACTCCTAACTCCAAGGTGTAGAGTCTGCTGAGGTCTAAACCACCTTGCAGGCCAGTTTTTCATTGTTTTCCATTGTAGTTTCTATATATGCTTCTGTACAATGAGAATTCTCCCCAAAGTCTTCAACACTGTATCTCAAAGTCTATTACTAAAGTACATCCTAAAATAACAAGTTTGATTATAGTTACATGAGGAACTAACTTTAAGTTTTATCAATATGTCAGGGATGAAGTTCATCTACATCTTGAAAGACATGTAAAATAATCAAGAGATTGTCTCAAAGAGGTGCTGGCAATGCTGATCTCATCCAGTGCCACCATCTGGCACTAACCATCTGAAAACAGCTGGTGACCAATGCGTGAGAACAAACAGGCTGACAACCTTTATCCTGGGCTTGTGTGTCATTTTTCTTTGTCTTTCTAGACACATTTTTGAAAATAAATACATAGAACCTAGTGGCAGGTACTTTATTTAAAATTTAATGTGAGAGAGTCACTGCCTTCTGTCAAACTTTGTCCGGCTTCATTTCGAAATCAGATCTAGTAATTGGTAAAGTGAATGACCGGAAGGACACTGGTAGTCAATAAGAAATACAAAATGTCATCCAGTCAATCTGAATCTTGTGGAACGCAATTGAAGCCAAATATACTTGGAAGCATCGACCTTGATCTTGACCTTCGATATGAAATTGAGAATGAGCAAAGCCAGGGAAAGAATTGTGGAAGAAATGAAGAAGCAGAATTCTGTCTCAACAGAAAACTCCAAATCTCTGTGATATCTGTGGCACACCTGCGGGTCCTTAAATAGAAGTCTTAGGGGATGTTTCTTAAAATTCAGAGTGAGCTTTATTTAGCACCTAATGTGAAAGATGGTTTTGTGTTAATCCTATCTAATAAAGATCTGACGGAATGAAAGGCCAATTAATGTGTGTCCTGCCAAAGGACATAATGGATTTTAATAATGTTCTATAGGAAATCTCAAAGAATGCGGTGAATGGCAGACAGGAGTTTTAATGACAGTTTTTAAATCAGAAAAGAACACAGATACTCAGTCACAGGAGCAGAACCTGGAGATTGGCTTCATGGGACAGATGTCTGTTGGAAGGAGACTTGTTGACACCAGTGTTCAAACCTGAGAATCCAGGAATGCTTAGTTATCTCCATAACACTGAACAAGAACAAGGATCAGAAATGGTCCAAGTGTGAAACTGCCACCTGAGACTCTTGGGAAATGACTAGGTTAAAGATTAGGATGCAATGGAACAATTATAAGCAACCCATGGGCAAATTTAAGTGTCAAATTATTTACATGTAAACTTGCTGGAAAACAATGTGGAACATGCTTTATTTTCATCTGCAGTAAAGTGACTGAGTTTTGTTTCTCAGGAGTGGGGAAGAAAATGGAGAGGAGGAAGAGGAGGTTGTAGTGGTTTGAGGAAAGCAATACCAAGGTAAAGTCAACAGTTCCCAGTTATGAGAGCTATTTGAAGCTGCTTTGAGAGCTTCTTTACTACACTTCCTTGGCTTACATTCATTTTTTTCTCGGAGTATATGAAAAGTTATCTTGGAGGTTCTGTTTCGCCTGTACCTCATTGGGCATGGTTATACTGCTTCGGCATGCCTAGAAGCATCATGTGAAAGGTAAGCAAATGTACTCAGAACCCCTAATCCCATGCTATGGTCTTCTATGCATATGTCCATCACATACAAAGGAGTATAGAAATCTTAAGGGTACCTATCAGTTTTCTGAACTGAATACATTCAAATATGCATGTTCACACATAGCAGACAGTTTCCAAATAATCCCAATAAAAATTTCAACCAAGCTCCTCCTCAACCCACATTCAACTATCATTGTTTTAGTTTAATATCACTATAATCTGTATATTATCAGAAATATCAATAATAGTTTCCACATATGTATTTTTCTGGTTCTATTTTTCCACTCTAATCATAGTTTTCCATTGTGTTGATACTTCAATATTATCCTTAAGGTTTGGGCTATTTTGAATAATTATTATATGACCATTTTATTATAAATGTTTTGGTCAAAGGTTAATAAATTTCTGTTGTATATATGCAGACAGAGAAGTTGTGGGTTAAAAAGTCCACATATATTCAGTTTTGGTGAATATTTTCAGACATTTTTCAACTGTTTATGCCCATTTGTATGCCCACTAGAGTGCCATGAGCTCCACACCATCTGTGACTGAGTCTTGAAATCTCGACTTCTCTTTGGGAATTCTGATAGCACATGAAGAAAGCACTGTAGACTCACTTTGCTTTTCCATAATGACTAATGAAGCAGATCATCTTTCATATCTTCAACAGAAGTAAGAATATGTTTCAACAGAAACCCTTCCTAAAGACTTTTCGTCAAAGTTTCAATGGATTGCCTACCTGTTACTGTTTTGTAGGACATTTTGGCATAGTGTGTGCAAGAGTTCCTCACCGAGTGTAGTGTGTTTTCTTACATTTTTCTTTTATGGTAACTTTTGAAAAGGAAAAGGTCATTTTTTATTATTTTATTTTTATATGGTCTGGCTCTTTTATTTCTTTTTGACTATATGTTTTATCTTTACTTATTTCAAAAGAGTAAAGATGTTGCCTTTTGCCTATTTCAGTTTTGCATTTATAGCTACAATTACATTGTGTGTATGCTATGAATAGACATAAATATTCACTTTGTTTACAGGTGAGCAAAATAATCCCCAAATAATTATTGAATTAAAAATATTTTCTGTTCTTACAAAACTAGAAGATTTGGTCACAGTGGTGAGCAGAGCTGCTGTTCCCATTCTTACAGATAGTTGGAATGCTCACTATTTAAAAAATTTAGCAGTTTTAGTAGGTATGTAACAGTGTATGTTGAGGTTTTAGAGTACAGTCTCTGATAATTAATATAACTGAGAAACATTTAATGTGCTTACTACTAGCCATTTTTATAACTTTGTGATTTTTCTGTCTCAAGCTTTTTCCCAGTGTTGTAGGAAGGCTGTGTTCTCTTTCTGAGGTGTATAATATTTTCAGTTAATTCTTAGGAATTAACTAATTTCTAAGTATTCTCCTTTAATCTTCTAGCTGATGTTTTATGAGAACCAAATTTTTAAAATAAAATCTAATTTTGATAAAATTAACTTGATAAAATCCAATTTTTTGAAATGTTATGTTTCTAACTATATTTTGCCTGAAAAATTTTATTTTTCATATCTTTTCATAGTTGCTTTTTTTAGTTTTAAATCATTTATACGCATGTCAAGCCAATTTCAACACGGGTTGTAAGTTTAGAATTTCAAGTGTCTTATATATAGAAATCCACATTTTAAGATTCTGTTTATTGGATTTATATATTCATATATATTTCACATCAATGAGTTTTCAAAAATTTCCAAATTTCTAAAAACTGATTTTCTATTTTCATATGAACTTGGGAATCATCCTGTCAATTTTCATCAAAGTCAGCAGTGATTTATTTTAATTGATCTTCTTTGAATCTAGGGATAACTTTGGGGAAAAGTGGCATCTTGAATGTAGTTGTTTTTCCTATCTATAAACATGAAATTCTTTTTTAAAATAACATTTTTATTGATACTTGAAAAATGTCATGCAATGTGTTTTGACCATATTCAGATCTTTCTGTCTTCCCTATCCTAACCTCACCACCACACCCAAATTCATGCCCGCTGTTACTATTTTTAAAGGCCTATTACATCTAATTTGTGTTTTTCAAGTGCTCTTTGGGGAGACTCCTGGAGCCTGTTTGATCGACCCAAAATCATATTCTTAAAGAAAACTATCTCTTCCCTTGCCAGAGGCACTTAATTATGAATAACTCCTCAGCTAGGACTGAACTTGCTCACCTCTCAGTGCTGAGCTGTTGTCTGGTCTGGTCTTGGGCAGATCTTGTGCATGCTGTCACAAACATTGTGGGTTCATATGTACAACTTCACTGCTGTGTATTGAAAACACAGTTTTCATGCATTCATCCACCACTTGTAGATCTTTCAATCTTTCCTCTCCATCTTACATAATGATCCCTGAACCTTGCGGGAAGAGAATGTAATATAGGCATTCTAAATGATTGGATACTCTACGGTTTATTTTCTGCACATTGACCATTTTTGGATGGAGTCGTTAGGGCCTTTTATTATAGAATCCTATCATCTGCAAATAAGGATTATTTGATTTCTTCCTTCCCAATTTGTATCTCATCTTTTTTATTTGTCTAATTGATCTAATTAAAATGTCAAGCATTACATTTAATAGAAATGGAGTTTACAGCCTCATCTTGTTCCTAATTGTAGTGGGAATGCTTTAACTTCATCTCCATTTAGTATGATATTGGCTCTGGGCTTATTGTATATTGCTTTAATCATGTTGAGATATATATATATCTCATGTATCCCTAGATATGTTAGGATTTTTGTCATGAAGATGTCAGATTTTTTTCAAAGACATTTTCCAGATATAATGAGATAATCACGTTGTTTCTGTCTTTGAAGCTATTTACGTGATGCATTACATTTTTGCATATAAACATACCTAAAAATTTTATATATGCTGAATCATCCTTGAATCTCTAGCAGGAAGCTGACTTGGCAAAAATAATCTTTTTGATGTGGATATGAATTCATTTGCAAATACTTTATTGAGAATTCTTGCATTTATACTCATCACAGATAATGGCTTATAATCTTCTTTTGGGGGGATTGTCATTTGGTTTTGTTATCAGATTTTGGCTTTGTAGAAAGAATTTGGAATTGTTCTTTCCTTTTCTATCTTATAGCATAATTTAAGGAATACTGTTATCAGTTTGACTATCTAATAGAGTTCTCCAGTGATTTACATGCATGAATGTAAGGATATGTGTGAATGTCATGTCCATGTCCATGGAGACCAGAGGAGGGTCAGATCCTCTAGAATTGGAGTAATGAGTGTTTGTTAGCTACCATGTGGGTGCTGGCAACTAAACCTGTGTCCTCTGCAAGAACAGCCAGTGCTCTTAACTGATGAACCCTCTCTCAAGTCTCTAGTTGGGAGATATTTAAATGATTGTTTCTATCACATTGGTTGTGATGGATCTATTTAAATTATTTATTTCATCTTGATTTAACTTTTCTAGGCCATGCTATATACATCTCTAGATGTATATGAATATGTATATGTGTATATATATATATATATATGTAAATTTTCCAGTTTGGTGGCATATATATTTTAAGTATGTCCTCATGCTTTTCTGAGTTGTGAGTAATCTGTGGTTTTAGAGACAAAAATATTTTTCACATGAAATTGGGTGACCCTTTGGTGTGTATATGTTTAGGTTTGTAATAAGATGGTGATGGTGGATTTCTCTTTTAAGTATCATGTGTCTCTCCTTATTTCTTCTTCAGACTAGTTTTGGTTTAAAGTCTCTTTTTTCAGATATTAGAATAGCCACACCTGCTGGTTTCTCAGTTCCATTGCTTAGAATACCTTTTGTCCATTCTTTTATCCTACAGTAGTATCTACTGTTGATGGTGAGGAATATTTCTTGGAGTCAGCATAAATACAGATTCTGTTTTCTACTGCAGTCTCCTAGTCTGCATCTTTTTATTGGGGAATTGAGGCCATGAATGTTCAGAGCTATTATTGGAAGATGTGCTTTATCTCTGTCATTTTGTTGACTTAGCAACAGTTTTCTCGGATTTCTGGGTTTTTCTTGTCTTAGCATGGTTTGTTCCCTGTGACATTCTGACTGCTTTTATCCTATTCAAATTTAAACATTCCTGATGGCATCCCTGTATATTTGACTGGGTAGTATAAATTCCTTTGCTTTTTTGGCATGGAACTTTTTATTTCTCTTTCCATTTTAACATTATTTCCCTGGGTGTAATAGTCTGAGTAGACTGCTGTGGGCTTTCAGGACTTGGAACACATCTTTCCAAGCTGTCATAGGTTTAAAGGCCTCTTCTTAATAATTAGGGGTTATTCTAACTGGTTTGACTTTATAAGTGTCTTGGCCTTTCTCTCTTTTAGCTTCCAATACCCTTTCTTTATTCTGATTTAATGTTGTGGAAAATGTATTTTCTGTCTCTGTTTAGTGTTTTGTAGGCCTCTTATACCTTTTTGAGCATTTTTGTAGCTTTGGGAAATTTTCTTCCATGCTATTACTGAAGATATTTCCTGTGTCTTTACTATGGTATTCTTCTTGTACGCTTTTTATTTTCTCCCCAAATTCTCCCATGCTCCTTTAGTATTTCTTTTTAAATTTTTTGTTTTCTTTTACTGAGAGATCCAAATCCTTCCATTTCTGGTTCTCTGTTTTCAGCATCCTTTCTGTTTAGTGAAGCTTTCCTTCACTAAACCTTTTCAGTTGACTTGCTGAGTATTCTGTTTCCAGAATCATTTCAACTTAGCGTTCCTTCACCACTTAGAATCTTTTTTGTATCACTTGGATTGACTTTCTCGTTTTGTTCATGTATTTCTTTGTCCTCTTTGAGTTGTTTGACCACAGCCACAATCATTCTTTTGAATTCTTTTCTGGATGTTTTCCAGGTCATTTTCATTAGGGGCCATTATGTTTTTGGAGGAGACATGCTATTTTAGTTTTTGTGTTGTTTTTATTTCAGCATTGGGATTTGTGCATGTAGAGTTAGTTTATTGGTTAAGCTTTTTTCTTTCTTTTTTGTCCTAGTTTACTTCTTTTAGCAAAGGTGTTTATAATTTTCAAGAGGGGCTAGTTCATAATAGCATGATTGGGATGTCTGTTTTCTCTGTTTTTCTGTTATGTTTTTCTGTTTTTCTGTTTCTGTTTACAGCCTCTATCTGAGATTTTTGCTTTAAAGCTACCTGCCAGTCAGTGAGCTTAGAACAGATTTCTTCTGGAATATGGACTAATCCTGGGTATCAGGCATGCATGGAACAACTGGAGGGTTCAAGTAAGATAGCTGAAAGGACTTGAATGAGTGCTAAAGGGAGGTAGGGGCCAGGGTCTCTGGACAATTGCAAGAGTCCCTTGTGGCTACTACACTACTGAAGAAAATGTTTATCCCTCCCCCACCCCAGCAATCATGAACTGCCTATAAATCCTCAAGGACAGATAGAACTTCTTAAGCCTTTCTCCAGTAGCTACTATCATGTGCTTCTAGGTCCTTTGGGAGTGATCCATGGTCCCCTCACATGATATGATGCTTATAAGCCCAATATTACAGATCTTTGTGCTGGTAATCACAAGTTCTATGAGATCAAGAATGCAACAACAATGTCACATTGCAAAGACAACGTTCTACCTCTTTCTACTTCTTCTGCCAGGTCACAAATTCTTTCCAGCCTGCCTTCTGTCATGTTTCTTGAGCCTTGGAGAGGTTTTTATTGATGCTCCATGTTTGTCTGAGCACTCAACAGTCCCTTACACTCAGTACATTGACTAGTTATGCGTCTCTGCAGTTGGTTACTCCCATTACTGCCTTGCCATTATGATACCAATGGGCACATCTTGTCTGGTCAGTTAGTAGTGTAGTCTGCAGAATTCACAGCTGAGTAAAATTTTTATGACAATTCTCCCTCAGAAGACAACAGAGTACCCTCTGTCCTGCTGAGAGCTAGTCAGTAAGGGAGAGACTTCCCTAAAAGCTCCCATTTGATTTCTGTGTCCTCTTCAGCAATAGGTTCAAATCATTCGAACAACCAATATGGAAATGACTGTGCTGTTTGGGGGACATCAGAAGCTTCCTTAGCCAACGACTCATAGAGCAATACCTTACCCCTGGTTCTGGGATTTTCATTCTAAAACTTATGATATCTGATCATATATTAATCTCTTCATATAGGGTACTTCTATTTAAATATCTTATAATTTATTTTATTTTTGATTAGCTCACCCATTATCAGGATGCTTTGCTTTTTTTTTTCCGGTCTTAGTTTTAGTCAATACTACCAAAACCCACTTCTCTCTCCATCTGTCTGACCCCTCTCTATTTAGCCTTTCCTACACAACGATTCCCTCTTCCATTTTCATACATGTATTTCATTATCAGCTTGTTTCAGGGTTATTCCCTCCCCTGTCATGAGCTCCTTTGTATTTTATGATTTACACTAACTCCTGCTTAAATACATAAAAACAGACACATTGATCCATGAAATAGAATCAAAGACCCAGATATAATTCCTCACAACTGCAACCACCTGATTTTTGACAAAAGTGTCAAAAAAATACATTGGAGAAAAGTCATCATTTTTAACCAATGATGGTTAGAGACTGGATATATACATGCATAAAAATGAAACTTGATCCTTCTCTCTTACTTAGTGGGTAAATTAATTCCAAGTGGATCAACGATCTCAGTGTTGGACTAGAAACTTCTAGAAGGTAGAAAATACACTTCAAGATGTTGACTTAGGTAAGCACTTTCTGAGTAAGATTCCTATCTCAAAAACAAAGCCGATACTCAACAAGTCAGACTTTATAGAATTAAAAGCTTCTTAATTTGAAGGAAAGTATTAATTGACTGAAACAGCAACTAACAGAATAGGGAGAAAATCTTTGCCCATTGTTCATATCATCAGATTAGTGACACCACCAGGTTTGATCAGAGAAGTTTCTTTTTGCAGTGATCAGTGATCCTGGCAGAAACTCATAACTGCTCAAAGTGCTGAGTAAGGGACTGTTGAGTCCTCAGCCATAAATGGGATATAAATCTGAACCCCTCCATAGTCCAGCAAACATGACTGAGATTAGTGTCTAGAATATACAAAGAACTCAAATAACTACACATCAGAAAAAAAAAGTCAAAAATAGCCAGGTAAAACTAGGCTATGGCACAGAATAGAGTTCTCAAAGGAGCGACAAGTGGCTAAGACATAATTTTTAAAACGCCCATCATCAGAGACATGAAAATTAATACCACTTTGAGATTTCATCTTCCCCAAGTTAGAATGGCTAAGATTAAGAAAACAAAAGACAACAAATGCTGGCAAGGATGTGGGAACAGGGAACCTGCATGCACTGTTGGTGAGATTGAAAATTGATGTAGCTAACAAGGAAATCAATGTGGTATTTCCACATAAAACTAGAAATAGATTTACCATCTGACACAACTGTACAGCTCCTGGGAATACATCCAAAGGCCTCTATTTCCTACTACAAAGACACATGCTCATCCTTGTTTATAACTGTTCCATTCACACTAGCTAGAACACAGAAATAGCTTAGATGCCCATCAGTTTACAAATTTACACTAAATGTGTGGTACCTATATACAGTGAATTGCATTTAACTATAAAGAAAAATGAAATGTGTAGGTAAATGGCTAAAGTTGGAAAACATATAACAAGTGAGGTAACCCAGACCTAGAAAGATGAGTTTTGTATGTTCTCACTTATATATGTTTCTTAGCATAATCTTTAGATTTGTGTGTTTAATTTGGAAAAATATAGATTTCAGGAAACTAGAAAGGAAACATTTTTTGGTGGGAAGGAGGAACAAAGATTTCAAGGAAAGAGTGATAGAACTCAGGTGATATGAGGGGAAAATGGAATAATGAGCAGACAAAAGATGGGGGATAAGGAGAAGGAGGAGCTGGGAGGGACTAAACAACACTGCAATGTGTTAAAGTCATGGAAATCTATTATTTTATAATCTTTATATAGACACATACATATATCTATGTAAACTGTGTATAGATATACACATGCATATATGTGTCCATATATACCTATATATGTATATATTTATTATATATTTATATATGTAGGTATATATAAATAAATATATATTTATTACATATATATGTATCTATATATATGTAGGTATATATATAATAGTCTAATTGCAGTTACACTGCACAGGGGTATATATTCATCTCAGAAACCACTGGTTGTTAAATTAAAAACTCAGTGCCAAGTGTGGATACCTCCTCTTGAGTTTTGGGTTGGACATGCCTGGAGACCCCCCCAGACAATACAGACTATTGCCATTGCTCTTGGTTACCTACCAGAACTTGCCAGTAAGACCTTTTGAAATAGGTTAGAAAGATGGTTCAGCAGTTAAGAACACTTACTGTTCTTACACAGGACCTTGATTCAGTTCCCAGCACCTACATGACAGCTCATAACAAACTGTAACTTCAATTGCAGAGGATCTAATACTTTATTCTGTCTATCATGGGCATAAAGCATTTACGTGTCACACATGTATATACAGGCAAATACTTTTATGTACATATTTTTTTAAATCCTATTTCTGAAGGAACAACACACATTGGTCATAGGACAAGGAGATATGGTTCAAGTGGCACATGGTTCATAGCTTGGTAAGACTGTTGAAGACAGTGTACATCCAATATGTATGCAGCAAAAATTGTTTTTCTCATTCTTTGCATTATATCTTCAAAGAGTAAATTTTCTTTGCTGTACAGAAAAAATTCTTTAGGTGTAGACTTCTTGCTACTAGAGGGTCCTAGCCTGGGTCCCCTGGTTAGATACAATCAAGCTGCCTATAAGTCATAATGTAAATTTTCCTTGGGCAGAACTCTGAAGTCATCATCTGTGTACCTTTGTGTACTGCCAGAGCACTGTGTTCCACAGCACTGCACTTATGTAACTACACTGGAGATTACGAGGGGAATTGAATGCTATGTGACAGACTTACTACACAAAATCCATTTTGATGAACCAATATGTTGTTAGGATTACTAACAGGGTTATGGGTGAGGGTTAATTACCAGAGCAGTGACTGTGAAAACTTATGAAAATGGAAAGCTTGCAAGTCTTGGCACAACTTTTACACAGCTAGACAGGTCTGAGGGGTCTCCCCTCCCTGTAGCTCAACTGGTCACTGTCATATCTCCCACCCAGACCCAGAAATGGTTTATTCTTTCTTTAGAGATGGGGATGTGAAAGCGGTCCTTGAGAACCTTGTAGGTTTCCACTTCCCCGGGCATAAGAACTTTGGTTTGCTTTCCGAGTCTCAGGGGCCTTCCTACACCTCCTGGAGAGAAGTTTTCAGTATTGAGGAAACTACTCTGCAATTTGGAGTTGTTTTCTCTGGCTGATAGTTTCCCAGTCAGATTGTCTTGTCTTAGTTTGGTGTTCCCACTATTGGATCTTACTGTGCTCCAGCCTGGCCTGCAGTTTATGTTTTTCAATAGTGAGGGTTCACTGTAAGATCCCCAGAGCTGGACTCACAATGCAGCTTCTGTAGGCCATTAGGTAGATGAGATATGGGATTGAGCTGGAGAGTGAGTGCCTGTACCTGTGGCCAGTCACACATATCCCAGCTGTGGCTGCTGTGTGTGGACACAGCAGTGTGTGATGAGTGATATCCTGGAGGAAAGTTTACTGCTGTCATGAGCAAGTGTTTGTCACTGTGGCATGGCTGGCTCCTTGGCTTATCTTGCTATAATCCTTCACTCACTCCCACAAGGTTTCTTCTCTGCCATCATAACTGGAAGTGAACATGTAAGAGCAGGAGCTGGAGGAGTAATCAACGTTGTAATAAGTATTTAGGTAGTAATTAGGGAGTAATAAGGTCATTAGGGTAGAGTCTTCATGGGCGAATCCTGGTAACTTTATAAGAAAAGGAATAGAGCAGATGACACGTATAGGCATGCTTTCTATCTCTTGCCACATAATGCTTTGTGCTGCCTTGGAAACGTTCCACAAGGAAGGCCATCACCCTGACCCTCTCCATTCACCTTGGCTTAGAACTATGAGCCAAGGTAATCCTGCTCTATCTTACCAGTGCAGCAGCATTGCGTTTCCAGCAAGAGAAAGCAGGCTAATACAGGATTTCATATACAATATATAATCCTAAGGATTTGAGGGATTTGTAAATGCAACTGTAAATGGTAATTTCAGATCACTATATACATTGGCTAGGCTAATTGACAAAATATTAAAAACAGAAAACTGTATTTATATTGTACTTAATGTTCACTGGCGTTCTCAGCACAACTATGCTTCCCTGTAATTAATCCGATTAACTTAGAATTTCCTGTAGCCAAAAACCAAAAGAAAAAGAAAAGGGGAAAACAAAATAGTATCACTTCATCAGTTCTCTATATTTTTCTTGTAGATACAAAAAGCGCATCGCATTACTTTAAAGCTATTGTCTACATTTTGAAATTTACATATGGAAAGATTTGTAGCTATGGATGTTTCTATTAATAGATTTTTCATTGAACTATTAATCATGTTCCCCTGTCTCTAGAAATTCTTATCTGATCCTGTGCCTTAGAGATGCTGCACAGTATACTTGCTCTGTAGTGTTCTGATCTTGTTTACCAATCTGATAAATAACTGCCAGAAAACCTCAAGCTTGTAAATATTCATATTAGCTATTGTTAGGATGTCTCTTTTTTAAAAAAAAATTGTGCTTAATCACAGGGGAAAATCTTTTTCTTATATTAATTTCACAACATTTGAAATCACACTCATCCTGCATTGGACAGCTGCTGAAATCTCAGAACAGGTGTGTTTGACTTCCAGCTTTTGTTTATATTGGGGTAATAAGCAGAGGGTGGCCCAGGAGTTACCCAAGAATCAGGGGACAATGCATTCATGAATGCTAAGACTTTTCCATATGTTTGGCTACTTTTAATCCTCCTTTCAGTAGTCCATACCTGGTGCTTGTATTCACTGGACTACAGTTCTGTTTTCCGAGCTCCTTCAGTCTTTATGCAGTCGGTCGCCCCTCCTTTCCACGCCTTTATTATCTTGTATCATTTCTATTCTTAGACTGCTTTTTAAACTCCCAGCTCTTTGTCTTTAGTTAACTCTCCAACATTCTGCTGAGTCTGAATGTGTTTCTATCACTCTCAGATATTTACTAACCCATTTTCATGTAAATTAAAGCTTATAGTATTTGATCTTTCCTTGGCATGCTGCTATAGGCATGAGTAATAGGTTTTATTTCTCTCCTTATTGATTTGTATGTGTTATTAAAGGCCATATGGAGTAATCAAAACGCATGTGTCTGTTTCTTTGTATAGTTATTTTGGACTACTTAAACATAGAATTACAATTAGAAAATACTTGAATATCCAAAAGTAAATGGAAAACAGAAGCCATTATCTTCCACAGACATTGTCCAGTGGATAAGAAAAGAACTTCTAACTAATGGCAGTGTTGGCAAGAATACCCGCATCCTGCCCCGGCTTTGCGTTCCGTCAGTTCAGTGAAGCAGTTACAGATGCACGCTTTTGTTGAAGAACAAGAAACTGTCGTAAACAGGCAGCATGAAACGGAAGCATGAATCTTGCCTGAAGAAAATTCGAGATAAATGTTAGATAAAACCTTTATTAAAATGGAGTATGAATATGCGTTCCTTTCTCAAAATTTTAATAGGTGTTATGATTATGAGTCAAACAGGTAGAAGTGACAGAAAAATTTATATACCGTTAAGAGAATCTTTGATCAAATGAAAGATATGATGAGAGGTGATCCGTCATGACTGGAGTCAGGTCTCCTCACCAGTTCTTAGGCTACTCACTCTATATGCCAAAGAATTTACTAATTGTTTGTTCAATTATTTCAATCCAAAAACCTTCATAATCAGGTGTTTGTGATGTTCCTGTTTGAGATCGGTCCTTTCTTGAGTAGAAAGTCAGCTGTCTGCCGCAGTTCCACCCTTAGAGCACCTTTCTACCGAAAAGAACCTTCACATCTCTTTTCCCCAGTGAGTCTGGCTCTTTAACCAAACATTTTAAAACTCCAGGTGGAGAAAATGCCCTGTGTCTCTTCTTCAGAGACCAAATCAGAGTTCAGGTATGGTCACTTCTCATGAATGCCTTCTCACAGTACTGTCCTTAGGGAGGGATCGTCAATAAATTTAGCTATCTACCTGATTCCAATGTTCCTTCTCCTTATAGATATAAATCCTATTTTATTTTATCTAGCAATAATCTACTGTGGGAACAAATAATACCACATATTACCAACTTAGTACAGTTCAAGGTGGCCTAAAAAGGAACAGTAGTCACCGAGTGCCTTTACTAAGAATGCTTCTAAAGATAATTTTCTTTCATGTTAATTTTCTACCTCTTGCTTATTACAGCATTATTGGATGCAGAGTAGAGGGGCCAGTAAATAGAGTGAGAAGAAATTATTAGCCGATTAGGGGGTTCCGTCCTCTTTGCAGCTACCTTTAATTCTCCCTTTGTTCCTTGAGTGACTGGCACTGTAGTTAACCAGATTTTTGATGCCCTTCCTAGTGCAGTTTTCCTATTCAGGGTGGACTGCATTCCCTCTACTGGTTTGATCTCTTGTTTTGCCTTGGTTAGCTTGTTCTCTAAACTCTTTTTTTTTTCTATAATGACAAATTGAACCATGGTCTTTTGGGTAGGGAAAGTCACCATAGTTCTTCTTTCTTTCTGCCTACGAGACCCAATTTCCATCTTAGACTAAGGATCTGAGGGCCCAAGATGATCATAATTACTCATACAATTGGTGCCTTGTGAGGAGGGTTGGAAAGTTCTGCTCTCTTAGATTCTTTGTCTCTCTCTCTCTCTCATCTGGTGTACATGTATGCGTTTGCATGTGTGTGCAGTATGTCTTCACCTATGTATGTGGAGGCCAGAGGTTAATTTCAGTTATCTCCCTCTATCACACTCCACCTTAAATTTTAGGACAGGGTCTCTGGAGGTTTTTGTTTAGCATAAACTGATAGGCCAGTGGTCCCTGATAGCTCTGGTCTCTGCTTCCTAGCCCTGCGACTGTAGGCATAAATCCATGCCTGGCTTTTAGGAGGTGCTGGAAACCTGAGCTCTGGACTTTAGGCTTATTCTGAAAGTACTTTATCCAATAAGCCATCTCCCTAGTCCTCGTGCTCCTCAGAAATCTTAAAAACTAACTGACACAATAGAATTTAACACAGATGAAGGAATGTACGGATTCCAGTTGGGGGGTGATGAGGGGTGGCAGTGGAGAGAGGGATATAAAGAGGATTAAGATTGATTGACATGTTCTGTACGAAGCGATTCAATAAAAAAAATTTTAATGTCTTAAAACTAAGATTAATGACATCAATCATAGGTTGCCCAAATGAATGAGGAATAGTTGTGAAGTTTATCACACTATAGTCCTCAGGGACGACAGGGTCTTTGATCATACCCACCTGTGTGAGGAAACTTCCTCATAGAACTCACTTTGCAAACATTTGAATTTTTCCTGCTCAGGAACTCTGAATGGATCCCTCGCCCCCTTTCTCCTTACCTTTGGTGTGATTTCACGTTGGTTTTTATCTCTTTGAAGGGCAATAAAATTAAAATTAAAAGGAAAAAATGAAATAGCAAAATTGTTTTGTCAGGCTCTCATTGTCTTTTCTCATTCTTGCTAAATGTGTCGCCCCTGTTAGAGAAACAGAGTATCTGTCTACCATCAAAGAAATTGTTTACAGACTGGTTGTATGCCCTCTCTTGATGAGACTGTCATTGACAAAATCATGAGTGGCCATAAAATATTAACCCAAGAATAAGCACAAAAATATTCTCAGAAATGAAAATAATGCCATTTACTTCACTGATGATACTGGGTGATCTAGTATGTAAAACAGGACTCATTTAATCACTTTGATGTAAGGATTCCAACTCCCATCCTTTCATTAGATTTAAAATATTCTCTGTAACAATAGACCTTACACTGCCTGAGGAATTAATCACTAATTGCTCTTATTTTCCAATAGTAAATAAATATTTTTTTCAAAAAAACCAATACTCAAAATATTTTTAAAAACTAATTATATTGATTGTCTCCTACAATGTTTTCATTAAAAATATGTTCATTTAACTTCCATTATTCCTTCAAGGCATTAGCTTTAATAGATCTGGTTTTAATGATTTCTCATGTGATGCATGTCACCAGCTTCTATTAACATTCTGTCATCAGTCAAATAAATAGCTTCTCCTTAGTATAGTTTGTTTTTCTATAGTTAAAATCACATCCATAAATGCATTTTTCAGAGTTTAGAATTAGGTACTTTTTAATACTCAAAAGTAAAGCAAATGGAAATTTATAAAACATTTATCAATAGTCCATAATTTCAAACAAAATTCCATTATAAGACAATTTATTATTATGTCCTAGACTTGGTTATGTGTCCTTCAAGTAACCTGAACACAATTCTGAAGCTGCATTCAACACTGCTCTCCCTTCCTTTCATTTTCAAGGCAGAGATGGTCCTTGTGGTCATTGTGAAGAGTTCTCAGTCTCCTAGTACCCTGTGCATTCTGCCAGTGGGGGGGTTGCCATATTTGGACAATAACATGCAAGAAAGACTTAGAAATGATGTTTCTAAAACTTTTTTAAAAATGAGAACTCTATATATTTTATATTTTTGTCTTCAGTCACAAACAGTAACAGCTGTCCTCTCTCTTCACATTGCTGGAGCAAGCACAGCACTCATGTGTGTATATGAATAATACTTATGAAGATTATTTACTGCAGATTTCAGTTCATGTGACTTCAGCGAATAGTTCTCAGTTTCAACTTGTTCATATCCTGTCTACTTTAGTCATTCAAGTATATAAGACATGAAACAGAGTTTCTGTTCTTGAGAACATTTTCTCTATGACCTATGGTGTGGCCATGAGCAAGTCAAAGTCTGTCTCCTGGTACAGCTTGCACAAAAAATGGTCTGAAAGGGAGAAAGCATTCCCTAGAAGCCTGGTACTGTAGAGCTGGCTGCCGATCCTCAGATTCCAAGCCCCAAATCCATTGACTTTGAATCGAGTCATCTACTCTTTGAAACTTCTGTCTCTATACTTTTCTTTCAATTTAATTCCTTGATTCTCCACACATGTGACTAGACTGCAGCTTTCAGCACAGACCATCCACACATCTCTTCTCTCTGGTTCAAACCTGCTTCCAAGGACTGTATTAAGGCCAAACTGGGCATTTAAACTAGCTATTCTTCACTCAGGCACAGATTGAATGTCTTGTCTTTTCTCACTTTCTCACAAATATAGGTGGCCTCCTGTATTTGTGTTGTTCTACAACAGGAAAGCAAGTGTGGCCAGTTTAAAGTCCAGGAAGTCACTGCGAGGCTAGAGCACATGCCTGGGACTCCCACAGCAACCCCTGCTCTGCACACTTTCTCAGATTTCATCAATTCTTTTTTTAAGTTCTTAGAGACTAAACTCAGGGCCTTCAGCCTAAAACACAAATATTCTACCCTTCAACAGACTTTTTTAAAAGCTCTGTTAGTGTATTGCAATTTCAGGCCTATCTGTTGGTATGTCTTTGAAGGCATTTCCAGAGCATGGTTAACGGAGAGAGAAAGATCCTACCCTGAATGTGGACAGCACCATTCATGGGCTGAGGGTCCAGATGGAATCAAAGAGGAAAAACTGAGTCATTTTCCTCTTCCCATGTATACCAACCATGTTATGAAGTCCTACTCGCCCTCCTGGCCATGGATCATGGGGCCAAAATGAACCCTTTCTTTTTTCATGTGCTTCTGTCAGGCATCTTGGTTATGGCTAGGTGAAATGCTAAGTAATACATACCCTTATATTCTGGGACAAGCTCCACTCTTCCTAAGGAAGATGTATACTCAGAAGTGTAGAACGAAAAGAAATATGACAATATTCATAGAAAGGAGCAAGTGTTTTCTTCCAGTGTTATCTTAAAATCATTAAGTCTTGTGACTGGCTAGTTAAGTGAAAACAAGGCCCCACTGGCAAGTGGCTAGGGTACAATGGTGTGTGTGAACTTAGCAAAAAGCATCTTATTCTCTTCCTCCTCACCATTTCTAAGATTACACTAAAAAAGCACTTCTCGGTACTGAGAAACAATAACATGACCTCTTAGTTCAATGTGGTAGAGCAAAGGGGACATAAAGAGAACCAACGTGAATGGCTCTCTGGAAATTTGTTGCAACAACTAACTACCAGGCTAATTATTGTTCATTCCCCTCCCCCACACACACACACATGCTGTGACTGTCACTGATTAATCATACCCAATAAGGTACTTCCAGAAGCAAAGTGATTAATTATAGTTCATAGTGAAAGACACAGCAGTGGCTATCACTCTGCTAGGCACTGCTGAGTTGGCTGGTGTCTAGGATTCTGCCTGACAGCTGTCAGCTGTGCAGAGATGCCGGTGATGGAAGACAGTTTCTACCTAAAATGTAGAGTCTTTCAAAAGTGCTTTAAAAAATTCTTGAAAGTAATTTGACCTGACCGAAGTAGGATTTTACAAAAGTTCATGAGTTCCTTTCTCTGAGTTTTTCCATATAAGAGTATATCTTATAAAATCTGAAAAGCATACAAGTATTCTAATAAATTATGAAATATTGAGTACATTTTTGAGGTATAAATAAAAACAAATTCTCCTTGAAAACACCATGTAAATTAATTCACATTATAGAAAAACATAATTTACAGTATACATCTGTATTTGCTTTTAATGTATATACACACAAAATTAAAGCTTTTTACATTACAAATTAATGTATAAGAATCACAACAAGGTTTTTAAAATTATAAAAGAAAACTATATGGTTCTTTGTTCAAAAGTCAGTCAAAGTTTCAAGGCAGTGACCTCTGACCATTAAACCCAAGGCAATGAGTGTTTGATGTCATAGGCTGCCCACACTGGCTGTGGTGTGGAATTCTACATCAAGTACAAAGAGTAGACACAGCTACTAACCTTTATACACAAGATATTGTGGCACAGAAAAGATGGCCCTTCTTGCTAAAGCATGCCAGGAACCCAGTGTGGGTATTCAGGTAATAACACAAGTCTCATAATTCCAGTCCAGCTTGCTGTTTATCAGATTTCATCTCCAAATCAAACTCCAGTTTCAACAAGTGGCAAAGATAGTTATGGCCAATATATCCTATTTCCCCTCAAAACATCACCTCTGGAGACAGTTCCAAGAATTTAACTATATGAGGCAAACAACAACTGTTTCTTTTGTGGATTACTTTCTTACCTACTCAAAAAACATCACAGCATTGGCGAAATGAGAAATCTCATAAAGAACAGCTTCTTCCCATCAGAGTGTAGCAGAGAGATGTAATTAATGAAAATGCAGTGGCTCAACAGCCCAGGAGCACCCAAAGTAATAACTACCTTTATGAATATGAGACATGGGTCTCAGGGCATCTGGAGGCAGTTTCACTGTACTGATTACATTGTCAGACAGCAAATTTCATACCATTGAACATGTTCTCTTTCTGGGCATACAGGAAAGGGACACCTGAGGAAACACAGAAGTCAGAGGGAATCCCACATCTCACCACAGGTTCTAAAGGTGATCTGACTGGAAAGCCAGCCCCAGGAACAATAGAAAATTAGAAAAGCATCCAAACATGGAGAAGACTTGCACATATGCTAAGTAAAAGCACCATCACCTGAAAGCCCAAGTCATGTGAAGGTCTGAATTTCCACAGGGAACTACCATAAGTTGTCTTTCTCATTCATACATTTGCCAAATATTAGTATGTCAAACCATCTACTAAGTGGCACGCTTATGACAAATGTCATCCTGTTCCTCAGATACATATGTAAATCCAATGTAACTGTCATGCCATCCTGTGTCATAACTCGACAGATTTTCTCTCTCCTGTGAGTTATCCTTCTTGTTGTGACCAAATACTTGACAAAAGAAGGAAGGGTTTGTTTCATCTCACAGTATTTATCTCAAAGTGCTGCCCGTCATGGTAGCGAAGGCGTGGCCGCAGAGGTCTGAGGCAGTTGGTCTCATGTCTCCACACTCAGGAAGCAGGAAAGACAATTGCATGTGTTCACCTGGCTTTCCTCTTTATTCAGCCTGGGCCCTCATTCCATCAAATGATGTCACCCATATCGAAAGTAAACTTCCTTCTATAGTTGAATTTTTCTGAAAACAGCTTCATAGGCACACCTAGAGGTATGTTGCCATGGTGATCCTCAATCCTGTCAAGTTGACAGTGAAGATGAATCATCACCTTCATTATTCATATCAATAAATTGAGACTATAGGGAAGAGACATTATCAGGAATCATCACCTTCATTATTCATATCAATAAATTGAGACTATAGGGAAGAGACTTTATCAGATACTGAGTAAGCAGGGAGGAGCCCTTGGCATATCAATAATATTCTTTACAATACTAGATGAGAGTAATTTTATTTTGTTTTTTTTTAGTGCCAAGTATGTGCTAATCATATTGTGTATCACTTAAATACAACTCATCCTTGACTGTCCTTTTAAAAGTGTTGAACAGAGTTAGAAAGTCCTGTTTCAATGACCCTAACCAAGCCTTCAATCACTCTAGTTTTTTAAGATCCTCCATCATCTTAGTTGAAAGGTAGGATAGGTATTTGTTGGCCCATTGATATTTCTTGATTATTAAATTCAAAATATTGTATTTTTAATTTTATCTACTTATGGAGTAAAATATAAGAATTCAACATGTGCTTACAATATGTAATTACCAAATCAAGGTAACATATCATTTCTATCTCCTTATGCGTTCATTATTCATTTGGGCTGGGAAAACTTAGAATCTTACCCTCTGTTCTTTATAAAATATAGACCAAATTGTTGCAAGCTGTAATTACCTTATTGTAGTGTAAACCTGTAGACTTATTTTTCCTATCTAACTGAAATTTGTTACTCATTATCTGACCTTGTTCTATCCTACTCCCCCTCTACGGAACTCCATTTCTGTCTAGTCTCGTTTTTGCTATAGCTCCTGCATAAATGTGAGAACTTGCAGTATTTCTCTTTCAAGCACAGTCATTTCTAACCAAGTGTTGTCAGATAGAAGCAGTTTTGTCATTCAAAGATGCTCTTAGGTTAATTTTCGGTAAAATAGGAGGTGTACTGAATACCAGCAGGTGATAGATGTACAGTATTTCTAAATGTTTATAACATTCACATATTGAAATGCCATTCATATTTCAAAAGCTGTGTGGAATGGAGATAGGCTTGGAACATAACGATATAAGGTGAAAGATATGAGGATTCAAAAGTAACTAGAATGAGCAGGGTTCAACTTCCTGAAACAGGTGAAATTGAAGGTGAGATTATGAATAGAGATTTAAAGATTAAAACAGAGCTTCAGATGTTTTTCTTTTTAATTATCTATTTGAATTGAACAAAACTTACAGTCTCCTCTATAAGAACCCTCTTGATGAAGAGCACACTTTCTGAAGATGTCTGCATCGTTAATGTAGAGCAAATATCGGCCTCTTGTGCTTCCCTCTCAATTTCTAGCTACCTCTTTCCGGATGTCTACCTTTTGATACAAAAATATATTCTGATTATAGATTCATTTGCAGAGCCTACTATATTTAATGGCTCAATCACAAACAAATTCAATAAAATATTTGAACCATCAATCACATTAAGCATTGTGCTATGTTCTTAGTATTCATCTAAATATTTTATGATTATAAAAATCCACTTGAATACTTAACTCCTTCTTTCTAACAGAAAACTGAAGGTTGCCTTTATAAACTTAACACTTAGGCTATCTTTCCTGGGATAGGTTTAAAGTTCATGTTTAGCTTTTTGTTTGTTCTAGGAGCAAGCAGCATCATGGTGGCATGAGATTGGCTCCATTGAGGGTATTTGAAACAATCCTTGGGGTGAAGAGTGCATCTGCCTGCTAGAGTCATGGACTCTCTTGAAGTGGGTATCAGAAGAGCGTTGGCCATTAGAACAACTGAAGCAGAAAGTGCTTCATTTGTATATTCTGTTGCTTTTGTTTTGCTTTGTTGAGATAAGATTTCATAGTAGCACAGAGAGTCCTGGAGCTCATGGCAAATGCTCCTGTCTGAGCCTCTTGAGTTCTAGGATTGCAGACATGAGCCACCCTGCCATCCATCCTTCTTGCATCTAGTTATGTTGATATCTTAGAACATCTTTCTATGTCTTAGAATGCAGAAGGCTTGGAAGATGTGCTTCATCCGTGCATCTAACTTCATTTAGATTCTTACCATATATAGAATCAGAGCTGGACTGAGTATTTCATGCCATTGTGAGGGTCTTTGACTCTGAACATTTCTCTTTGAATTTCTCCGGTGGATAAGATCTCTCCACCAGTGGTTGTACATTCGTTTTTGTTACCATTTTTTCTGTGGTATATTATTTTCTCACCCTCTTTCATAATTTGACCTCAACTCTTTAGCCTTCATTACTTTGTTCCCTATCTACTCTTTGCTATTTACAGAGGTAATGATGACATATTGGGCATCTATAAACACCGAATATAAAGTAAAGTAGCTCCAGTACATAGTGTCCAGAGTTTTCACTTCCAGTTCTTACTGTCAGTTGGAGCATTCTCTCTTCTGAGCCTGAAGTGCAGGTAGGTCAGGGCAGGTCCTACTCCATCTCCACGCCCTCAGTCCCTCTCAGATTGGAGATGGGAAGAGGGTAGCTCGTGATGAGTACTCCCTGTGCTGTGACAGCTAGATTAACAGATGCAGAGCTTCCTCTCTAAATAGAAAGGATGATCGATTTTGCTGAGTTTATTTTATGGGCATATGCCTCCTAATGACTAAAAGGGATTCATAGAATCCCTACACTCCTCCTTTGCTCTTATTAAAGGAATGTTTGTCTGAGAAAAATAAACGAGTAAAAGGGAAGATGGCTCCTCATCTCCCATCTAGCTGTTTTTATTTTGGTTTGGTTTGCTTTACTGTGTGTGTGTGTGTGGGTGTGCGGGTGTGTGTGTGTGGTGTGTGTGTGTGTGTGAGAGAGAGACAGAGACAGAGACAGAGAGACAGAGAGACAAACAGACAGACAGAGAGTTGCCCAGCAGTGGTAGTATGATACATGATAGGTTTAAGATTTAGAAGTTTACCTTTGCAAACTTAATGGTATACTCCTTCTTCTAGAATCCTCTAGAGAACAACAACAACAAAAAAAGTATAAGGAAAACCAGAAGGTTGCTGAGGAGATGCAAGATCCCCAGTTCAGTCTAGGAAACAGTCTCCTTCAGGAGTGGGTGCGCCCAGAGCTAGTCCACAAGACTTCCGCTCCCCAGCATCTTTGTGGTGACTGAGCTCTCAGTGGCCCTCTGCTCTGTCCTTGTCACCGTTTCCCACCAGTTGGGACACAGCTGTGGAGGCACTGACTGGGCATTAAGATTAGAGAAGAAGGTGACTTGAGGAAGCAGAGTTCCTCTAACAGTCCCAAACTTCTTACTTTTTGGTATTATGCATAATAAATGGAAATACCTACAATGTTGAAGCAAATGTGCTTTTGGTCTTTACATTGCTTGCAACTATAACAGAAAAATGGCTTCTTCATAATCTGGCCTGCTTCCTTTTCCTGCTTTTCCTTTCCCAGAACCCTTAGTTGCATAGATCCTAGTCCAGTCTTAGATTTCAAAACACCTTTGGCTCTGACACAGCTTGAGGGATGAAGTCCCATTTGTCCCTTGGCACAGAGATTCCTCTGCACACATTCTTCCAAGCAGAAGATGCTTCCTTTTATTCCTTTCATTTAAAAATCAGACATGTTCATATTTGACTTAGTCTACCCATTTTTAATCTTTACTGAAAGCAAATGAAAATTGTTGATATTTATGAGTTCATCTTTGCAAACTCAAGTCCATGGTGATGCATGCCTCCAATTCTCACCGATTAATAATGTCAACATGCTTTTTCCTGTCTTAACTAGTCTCTCTATAGTGAACACATGCTCTTCTGGAACATTTTTAACTAAAATTCACAGAAAACACCACCCCAAAGAGAAGATCAAAAGAAGAAACATTCACAAAATAATCTATACACGGCATGAACTAAATAAAGTGGGGTAGTATAATTCAGAGAATTAAGATTTTTGAATTTCACAGTCCTGAGTTCAAGTAGCGCACATTATCTATGGATATTAGTCAAGTTTATCTCCACAGTCCTCAGTTTCTCCAAGGTGAGAGCATTAACAGGTGTCTGCTGCAAATAAATGACATGTAGAGGTAATATGCACTGTATAGATTGAATGGTACCTATAAACACAAGGCAGCCGCTCACTTTAGGGTAATGCCTAAATGCGATAATTAATGTTAACGCTTAATTCTTGAAATTTGTCTTCAGAAGTAACTGACAGTCAGTCTATTTGGAAGCAGTTTCTGAAGCCAAAATGTTTGCCTGATTCAGGAAGAGTGAATGTTTTGTCAAGCCATTGGGGCCTGCTCCAAATTCACAAAAACAACACAAAATGCTCACTCAGCTGTAGAACATTAATTATACAGCCTATTTATAATAATCTTACAAAGTCTCATTACCTACAGTGGTCACAATGCATTCGTCTCAGTTTAGTTTACGGGAATTACAGGAAGGGCTTGTCATTCTTTCTGGAGTTTTCTGTATTTGGTGACATTTCCCCAGCTTGCTGCAAAACAGCAGCTGCAATTAATTACTTTTTGAATCGACCAGAGGACAGCTTGTAAGTTTTCTGCTGCCCTCTGTTTTGGCACAATGAATTCTCTTTTAGTTTCTATACAACTCACATTTTAAGCCCTGTAGAAATGGCTGGGCATAGATATGAAATGGCAGGTTGAGGATCATTTTGTATTGCTATTTTCCCAGAAAATGCAGCATTTCAATCAAAACCAACCAATTAGGGATTCTAATGTCCGCAATTAAAAGATGTTTTATTTCAAAACTTTGCACATCATTGTAAAGATGTCATTATTTGTTGTGCCTGGGATGAGTGTCCATCCTACCCACTCTGCACATGCCTCTTCTGATCTTATCGTTTCCACCAAACTAATCACCTGATATGGAAACACAAACCTTGGAAACTCCTGTGGGTCTCACTAGTCAGTACCTGTAAATACTTCTCTTTGGTACAGAGGCTGTGTTCATTTAAATCCCTTTCCTGTGCTTAATCCTCTGCAAACCTCTGTACTGGATATGGCTGGCTGTGACTTCATGAGGAAACAACACTGAAATCCACACAGGCTCAGCTACACAATGGTTTCCTAGTTGATCATTCAGAAGGTATTTCTAGAAGTATTTTTGAATAATGGTTTTATATAGACAGTTTGATGCTCTTAAAATTCACTTTTTATGTGTGGAGGCATACACTTTTAATCCCAGCCCTTGGGAGGGAGAGGCAGGTGGATCTTGTGAGTTTAAGGCCAGCCTAATCTACATAGTGAGTCCTAGGCCAGCTTGGGCTACAAGGAGAACCTAGCTCAAAAATACAAAAAAAATTAATTTACTTTTTAAATGATGATGCTATTATGTACAAGAAAACAGCCTTTGGGATGAAGTTGCCTTTTCTAATCTTTACCCTTGGCTAGCATGTGCCTCGTACCTGCTCTACATCAGCATCAAACCAGCTTCACAGATGAGAGTGTCCAGGCCAATCTATATTGACCTCTTTCAGAAGTTCCTGGATGGAACTACTGTGAAAATGTGAGCTTCAAAGAGTGCTGTTGGCTGCACCCACACTGAGAACAGAGAGCAAGTGAGAAACAGGAAATACTGAAAATGTGAAAATGTGGTTTCCTTCAAGTGAGTCAAAGATCAAAGGTAGTCATGTCTGCTTTGTTCTTGTAGTCAATTTGTTCTTTTATTTTCATAATAGTAAAAGAGGATGCAAGAGGATAACTTTTTGTGCCTCAGATTGGTTGAGATGTGAATGCAAAGGTTTATCAGAGAATTAAACCTTAGTTAAAGGCAAGATTTCTATAAGCAAAGCTTCAAAGGAATTGATCCAAAATTTCTTGAAATTCTGACCTTTTCCCCCAGAAGATGGACATATTAAGAGGAAAGAGTGGAAGACAAGGTTTTGTGAAGAGATTGAGGACAATTACTTCGGAGCCATAATTTTGCTTGACTCTTTGTAGCCCCTTTAGATGGAGAAGTGGAATGCTACCTGGCTGATTTTAAGCTTAAAAAGGGAGTGTGTCAAGGCATCACAATAATATGTTCCAAATACTAACACTCCCAGAAATTTGCACTGAATCTGCTGATATACATTTGACTCACTAATGAACAGAGCACTCCAGTAACAAAGCTGGTCCAGAGCCTGATTTCAAGCACTCACACAGAAATATTTATGTGCACATGCACACACACACACACAGACACTCAAAGACACACACAGACACACAAACATACAAAGACATATACACTCACACAGATACACAAAGACATAGATATACATAGAGAGACATACAAAGCCACAAGAACATGCCAGGACCTACATGTATACACAGAGACACATATAGATACAAACACACAGACACACAAACACACACTCATGATTTCATGAGAAAACAAGTACAAGAATAAGATTTCAAAGCTTAGATACAAGATCATATGGAATGCCCTGTCAACTGTTCAAAGTCTTACCTGTATATTTTGCTGAGAAACATGAGTAACATACATGGTAAGCGCCAAATACCACAATGAAACCCATGATTGTGTATATGACAGAGAGAGAGAGAGAGAGAGAGAGAGAGAGAGAGAGAGAGAGAGAGTAATTGCATATTGAAAAGAACCATAGGTGTTGTATAGGCCAAACTGTTCTCATGCCTTATCTCAGAACTTGAAGTTCAATAGTAAACTCAGGGTCTACAAACTCAGTGTAGGTTGTATTAACTACATTCATGTGTTAGGCTTTTCCAAAATGCATCAGAACACTTTGACTTAGCCAGTTGGAAGGCTGGCTACATTCAAAATTCTGTAATGTATAGTAAAGGCAATGGTAAACATAGCATTCTATGTAGCCTAATCTAGTATTGTCTGCCTGAGGACAGACCATACCAGAGCAATTATCCAGGATCCTCATTGGAGGGACATTATCTCCAGAGACATTAACTCTCTATTTGGAGTTGCAGATGTATGGATAATGAGTGAGTGCTAGAAAGACTGCAATAAGGACAATCGAAAAGAAAGATACTCACTGCAGGCACAGATAATCAATGCAGGTACTGTGCAGGTGTGCAACACACAGGTAACACTTATTCGGACAGAAGAAATTAGATGATGTGAAGTTAAAATCAACTCTTCTAAAAAAAATTAAAAGAAAGGAAAATACACAGTTTTTTTTAGAAAGAAACTAATATAAAATGAGACACAATTTTGATGGAAGTCAGAAAAAGACTGTTGAGAAAACTATGAAGTAAAATAATCCTGACATAGCAACGCTCCTAACTTACAGCCTATGTGACAAGGAGGGAAAGGCAAAGGACTCATGCGCAGCTGTACAGATGAGCATGTGAAGTCAGAAAAGAATGCCCAGGAGGAGCAGTTGAAGGTGCCTGACACTGTGCTGGAACTACTCCACTCCCAGCTCCTCATCTCAGTACCAAGCTTATCTCAGAAAACCAACTGCTCTGCTTTTAATTAACACAATTTGCATGTAGTACAAGGGCTTCCTGCCGGTCCTGTTGCTATTCCTAAGGAAGCCATTAATAGTACCCTGGTTCATGACAAAAGCCGTATCTTTTCAAAGCTCTGGGTTACTACCGCTTCTTTCCAAAATAACAACAAAACACTCAGAAAGTGGAATACTTATCCTCAGCATTTCCAACAACCTCAAAAAACTTTTAATTATTTTACTTTTGAAAAGACTCAGTATACTTTTTTGCAAAGGCATGTCCTCTTCTATTTAACATGTATTTTATTTATAATCAGTCGAACGTTTAGTTTACTAAAACCTATTTGATGTCCAAGCCAAATTCTGAAGACTGTTCCATCTCAAAAAGTTTTCATGAGAAACTTGTACTTTGCCAGCATGGAAAGGAACTGATCCCGAATAATAAATAAATAACTTGAGCTCTGCAGCTCTCGAAGGCTGCAGTTGAGAGACACTAAAAGAAAAGAAATAATTGTCCTTGATCAGTGCCTATAGGAACTAGCAGAATCTCTTAAAGTCAGAACAAATGGAAATGATCACTAACTGCTGAAAGAAAATGCTGATTCTAGGGCAGCCGACAGCTTGAATTTAGACAAGCAAGTTAGATACCGAATTCAGTTTACAGATTTGTTTTTGTGGAAAGCAGGTGAAAGACTTCAGTTCCAGCCAACTGACTTGCTCCTTGTGCCCTGAGGAAGAGCAGAGGGTTAGAACAGTCAGAAGGTGCTCCTCTGCTAAGGAGAAAATAGACCTTGAAGTAGATCACTTAGTCGGTCAGCTCATTATGTCAACTACTACTCAGCACAGAGCAGTACAACCAGGCTAACAAAGTGTTTGGCTCCCCAAAGCAAGTTCTGGAAAAGCTAGCTTGTCAGCTGTTCCTTTCACCTGCAAACTTCAGTTCAACATTACAATGAAATGGGTCTGGCATGGAGCTAGGAGAGCGTCCTGATTTATTAACGCTAAGCTCTAACTTTTAAAGGGACAATTGTCCTTTGGCTCACAGTACTCCAGCAAAGGTCAGAATAATTTGAAGCCCCCAGAAGGGTAAAGAAAATAGCTCTGATGACACAGGAAATGAAATTCCTTACATGAATTTAATGCATCAAAGGAAATTCTAAGAATAGCACAATCACAAAACCTAGAGACATTTTGCCTTCGATGCCATTCTTCCTGAGCGTCCGCTCTCACTTTCTCATTCAGGCCCTAACACTTCTCTAGCTCTCTCGGCCCAGCTGGGCCTTCAGTGCTAAGAATGTACGTGCACTGAAGTTGTGCTGCCCACTTGTTTTGTAATAGTAATTGCTCAGTAGTTAAACTACCTCACCAATAATTTTTAACCAGCTTATAAGCCTTTATTTTTTAATTTATGTGTTCTTCGAGAATTGTGTGCACATATGGAAGGTATCTTGGTCATATCTGCTTCCCGCTCCCTTCACTTCCTATTGCTTTTGGACTCCTCACCGGAAGATCCCCCTCCCAACTTCATGTCCTCCTATCAGTTTTCTGTATCTCAATGAGCCCAGTTAGTGCCGCCTCTCTGTGCATGGGTGCAGGGTCACCCACTGCAGCACAGTCAACCTAGCAAGAGGCAGAAAACTGATGCTCCATAAACCTACAGCCATCAACGACCAAGTTTCTCACGAGGGGTAGGCCCGCATGAACCCCTCCCTGAATCTGTGCTGGAATGGTGACTGGCCTAATTTTGTGCAGGTAACCACAGCTATTGTAAGTTCGTTGGTGCAATGGCCCTGTCATGCTCAGAAGAAAATATTTCACAGCGGTCCTCCTAGTCTTCTGGTTCTTGTAGTCGTTCTGCCCATTCTTCCATGACGTTTACTGAGCCTCAGGAGAAAGCATATGATACAGATGTCCTATTTACAGTTGGACATAACACAGTCACGTATTTTCTTCACCTTGAATAGTGGTGTGTTTCTGTGTTGACTGCCATCTATTGCAAAATAAACTTCTCTAATTAGAGGTGAGAGCATCACTAATCTAGGCTTTTAGGATAGGTATTTATAAGGCACTGTAACTGTATGTCCACTTAGGAAAATACTAGCAGTATGTGCTCTCCCAGAACCTATGACCTCTCCTGCCATGGGTTCTTGGCCATGGTTACAATAGCAGGCATGGGTTTCTGCCTGTTAGAGCACTTCTTAATCCAATGAGAAAACTGTTGGTTTATACCTATGACTTTCAGGCCATGATTACACCCACAAACCTATTTTGCCAGGCCAGTCAATACTGTAGCTCATAGGGTTCACAGCTAGGTAAGACTGCTGATATCTTTTCTCCCCCAAACAGCATGCAAAGTACCTTCTGGTACTATTTAAGATAGTTAGCAGGTAGAATACAAGCTTGATTTCTCTATGCCCTGTTATCAAAGTGTGAGGAGCTCACCATCAAACTGAGCAACCAAGAGCAATGAAATAAACCTATGTTATTTTGGTGATCTCTCGGAATCCTACAACTAACAGGTTGAAAGGAATGTCTCACATCTGACACGGGGCTTCTTGTTTGATTATGGCTTCTGGGAGGAACATTATCCTTCCAGATAGGTTAACTCCAATTAAAATATTTTTTAAATATTTATGGATACATATGTATATAGACATATATTTAATATTCCACTTATTATTTATGTGTATGAGTGTATTGCCTGCAGGTGTGTAAGCATACCCCTGCCATGCAGTGCCCAAGGAGATCATAAAAAGGTGTCAGATCTCCTGGAACTGGAGTTAAGGATGGTTGTTAGCTGCCAGCTCGGTGCTTGGATTCAAACCCAGAACTTCTATAAGAACAGCCACTGCTCTTAACCTTTGAGTCATCTCTCTCGCCTGTATATATACATATTTAAGAAACATAAGACAGTAGGTTGCTATAGGGCTTCCTCAAATATCGTTAGCGTCAGCTGTCCCTTCGCCCTACCCCCTCTCTGTTTTACTCTACCATCACCCTCCCCTCCTAAATTCCCCCACTATTTCCCTTTCCCCTGCATGCCATCTATGATTCATTATCTCCCTTAATGTTCCTTACGGTCCTTGTCCCCACCCTCAGTGACTCCAAGTTAAATACAGGAATCTAAGGATTTGAAGCCATGCTCTACATTTAAAAGATAACATGCAGCACTGGTTTCATATTTACTTTTTAATTTTTAAATAAAACACCCACAACCCACAAAGAATAAAATACACATGTGTCTTAACTGTGAATAAATGCATCAGATTTAAACACAATGAACATTTAAAAGGATGGACCTTTGCTCAGTCAGGATTGAGTGGCCGAACAAACACGGTATTCTAGCTTGATAACAGTCCTGTTGTGTGGATCAAGTTGTGGCAGTTCATCATATTTCTGGCTTTTCAAGGATACTATGGGCTGCAGGTTGCTCAAATGAAGCCCACTGACTCCATTATTTTCCACCAGTCCCCTGAGCTAGCTCCATCATGTTTTCCATCTTCTCATTGCACATGATTACAAAGATGGTCTTCATCGCACCATAAATTACTTTGATCTTTCAGCTTTTCTTCACACCTCATCACATTTCGTGAATCAAAACTTCATCCTTTATACAGCACACACTCTGCTATGTCTCTCCATCTATCTAAGAGGTCAAGCGTCCTCCAAAACGTGCTATTGTGATTATTATAAGTGTGATTTCACCAGCCTCAAAGGAGCCTCAAAGCTTTTTAACAATCCTGTTCAATTATTTGTTCCTTATTCACTTGACCATATCATTTTAGAATAATAGACAGAGTGACACACAGAGAGAAAGAGCTACATTGTGGTATACATTTTGTTACTTGAGTGCTATTGCATATTATTACAATTCTCTACAGTTTTTTACCATAAATTTCTAATTAACAGCCGATTTAATTAAAAACATCTGGCTTAATGCTCTCCAACAAACATTTCAAGACCCTCAATTCAATGGATTATACTTCATCACTTATCTAATTTTCCGAGAAAAAGAAGAACCATTCTTGACTCCTTTCTAAATAATCTCTATATCCCATCCATTATGTAGCCAAGAGTGACAGGTGAGTGTGGACTGGTCAGCACTACCAGATCTCTCTCTATATATCCCAGCCATTTTTTCTCCTTTCATAGCCTTTTAGAAGAAAAGCATTTGTTAATACTGACTCTTCCTATCATGGGGTTCTTTCTCCCTCTGCAGGAATCTGCTCTTGTTTAATTTCTATCTCTTTAGTTCCACAGGAGTATAATCCTTTTACTTTCCCTAGGCCATTTTAGTTTACAGAAATATTTTTTTATATATTCTTATAGAGGTATGAGCCTTAAATTTTGATTGGTTTTAGGTAAGCATGTCTTGAATTGATAATGTGATTAATTGCCTTTTATCTAAACTACAAGAACCATTCTCTGAGAATCATGTCTGGTTTTGTTTGCCATAATATCCCACAGAGCATAGCACAGTTCCTAGTGCCCAGCTGAACACTAAAATATATGAAGATTATTTGGAAGAAGAAAATGGAAAGCTGTGTATATACGAGAGGAGCCAGCAAATATATAAAACACAGAATAGTGATAAAAAATATGTCAATTAAGGCAAAATTTGTTCTTTGAAATGAGCAGCAAAACTGAAGAGTCTTTAGCTAGACTGAAAAAAATAATAAAATACTGAAAGGAGAAACAGAATAGAGGGCGTCTGCCAACTTGTAAAAGCAAGAATGATTATAAGAATTACTATATTACTATATTACATGCCAAAACATTTGGCTATATAAATGAAACTTAAAGTTCCTAGAGAGTCACAGACTGCTGAATTTGACTCAAGGAAAAACAGAACATCAAAATACACATAACAACAATAACAAAAGTTATTGAATTAGTATTTTAGAATACATCTCCTCAGAAAAGTCCAGGCCTAAGTGAGTTTCACTGATGAATCCTACCAAACTTTTAAAGAAAAATTAATACAAACCTTTGAAAAAATCCTTGAAAAATACAGAAGAAATAAGAATATTTCCAAACATTGTATTGGGGGCATTATATCCATGGTATCAAATATCAAAGACATTACAAAAAGAAAAGAAGACTGTACCGTTATATCCCTTGTGGATACAGGTATAAAAATCTTCAACAAATGGCAGCAAGATAATTCCAGAAACTTTTGAACAGAATTCTTCAGGGACAAGTAAATCGCCCACAGTGAAAGAAAGCAGGTGACCCTTTTCCAGTACTCCGTGAAAATGTAATTCAGTGGATGAAAGACCTAAATGTGAAAAATGAAAGGTATGAAATTATAAAATTCTTGAAAGAAAACACAAGTCTAAATCTTCAAGATTTTGGAATAAACAGTGATTTATTACTTCTGACAACTGCCTTAATCCATGTGGTATAATAGAATATCAACCCAGAGTAACTTTATAATGAACATAAATTACTGGCAGTTCTGGAGGACTGGAAATCCAAAGTGAATACAGACCCCATGAAACAGCATTTTTGTAATATCATCACATGACAAAAGGTAACAGAGGATAAATGTTTCTTCACATGAGAGGAACCGAAAATCAAAGATATACGTGAAGACTGTATCAGTTACTTTTCTGTTGCTGTAATAAACACCATTGGGAAGGCAACTTATATAAGGAAGAGTTTATTTGCCATATGATTCAAAAGAGATAAGAGTCCCAAATGGTGAGAGAAGTATGACTGCAGAGGTGGCCTGAGCAGAAGGTCAAGTGATCACATCTTCAAGTAGACACAGAAAACAGAATCTGACTAGGAATTGGTCAAGGTTTAAGAACTCTCAAAGCTGCCCCAGTGATATGCTTCCTATGGGATGGCCACACCTCCTAAACCTCCCCAAACTGATCAAATATTTGGTGCCTATGGAGGACATTCTCATTCCAGTCACCACAGAAACCAAACTCATATTTTCATAATGGATTTAGTTCTACCCTTGACTCAGAACCCTCTGGGTCACAGCACCTTTTACAAAGTAAAAAATGACTCAAAATGGATTAAATATTTACATGTAGAATCCAAAACTAAACATATTCTCATACTTTATATTGATCTCTACATGTAATTGTTCCTAGTTTTTTATTATTCCAAAGCCAGAGATAACAAGAAGCAAGAGTTTAACAAATACAGATAAGATTGTGTCAAGCTAAAAAACTTCATACTACCAACAAAAAGTAAACAAAATTAAAAGATATCTATTGATTTGGAAAAATATTTACAAATATTTTGGGTTTATGCTTTAGGGTTTTTTGTTTTGTTTTGTTTTGTTTTGTTTTCAAGACAGGGTCTCAGGTATGTAATCCTGGCTGACCTGGAACTCACTATATAGGCTAGGCTGACCTTGAACTCACAGTTTCACTTGCCTCTGCCTCCTGAGTGCTGAGATTCACGGTATGAGCCACCATACCATGTACAAACTATGTATCCCAAATGAAGCTAATATCCAAAACCTGTCAAGAGTTCATCCAACACAACAGTAAAAACACAAAAAATCCTCATTTTCAGCTGAGCCTAGGAACTTAGTAGACATTTTTCCAAAGAAGTTCTGTGGATGGTGAGCATAGATATATGACAAATTTTTCGATTTATCGCTAATCCTGGAAATGCAAACCAAACCCACAGAGAGCTATGGTTTCACATCTGTTAGAATGGCCACTGCCAAACAGATAATATAAAATAAGTACAGGGTAAAGAGTGTTTGTGTACTAATGATAGGTTGGTAAAGCCATTCTGGAAACAACAGAGAAATTCCTTTAGAAAATAAAGCTATCATATGATGCAGTAATCCCATCTCTGAGTGTTACTTCTAAAAGACATGAACCTGGCATCTCAAAGAAATATAAATACTTCTGTGTCCATTGCCACATTTTCATAACAGCGAACATATGGAAACTACTTAAATGCCCGTATATGGTGAATGGGTAAGGGAATTCACTCACACAGACGTGAAGGAATATTGTTCATCCTTTAAAAGATCCTGTCATTTATGGAAAAATAGATAAACTTGAAAGATACAGATTGAAAACAACTGCAGTATTTCAGTTCCATGTTCAATCTTAAGAAGTAAAACATACATAAACAGAGCATAAAATGGGATTATCAAAGGTGAAGGTTGACAGAATAAAGTAATATGCACAACTTGGTCATTTAGTCAATAATACTGTAATTAAGTAATGAGAATGTGTTTATGGAGCAGATTTCAAGGGTCTCAACACATACAAACAAAGGTAAACAGGTGAAGAATGAATCTTAATTAGCCAGATGGTAGTGATCACTTTGCTAAAAATATACATTTTGTATGAAAATATGTTCTTGAGCTTTGCTTAGAAAGTAGATATTAATCTCATTCATGTATTTAAAAAGTCAACTTAAAGAAAAGCTTACCTGGTAAATACCATGAAAACCGTAACTGCACATCTTCAGCCACTGCTGCTCTTCACAACAGAGAGCAGATAGAACCAGATTCCATGCCCAGCAACAGAAGAATGGATAATTGAAATGCAGTATAGACACACAGCGGAATTTTGGTTAGTTATAAAGGAAAATAAAGTTATGAGATTTTCAGGGAAATGCATGGGTCTGATAATTATAATATTGAGAAAACACAGACTCAGATAGATATTGCATGTTCTCTCCCACAAGCAAATCCTAGCTTTAATTCTGATATATGTGGGTGTAAGGGCAGGTCTAGATCATGAAAGTAGAAAAGACAAACAGGAGAGGGAAAAGAATTTAAGGATGTGAGAAGGGTAATAAAATACACGTGACAGTGAAATCGAAAGGGGACCATGCGGGAGGGAGCGCAGTGCAAGTTGGGATTGGGCAGAGGGACTGGAGGTGTAGAGAAGGATGGTCAACCAAAGTATGTATTAAAATGCTGAAAGGGGACCTATCAGTTTATATGCTAATCGAAAACAATTTCAAAAGGAAATTTTAACGTTAATTCATGATTTCAGTAGTTTCACTCAATTTGGCTGACTCCGTTTCTTGGAGCCTTTGACAAGGCAGACCATCTCCTTCCAGGGAATCTGCACAGAGACTTGGTCTTCTTCCACTAGGTCCCACCTGCAAGTTCTACACTTTGCAACAGCACCTCAGGTGAAGGACTAAGTGTAGCTCATGGGCTTTAAGAGCCATTTCATTTCAAAAGTATCACCAACGGATAGGTTAATAATTCTAATTTTGATAATCATAGTGCACATGTCTATCACATGTAATCCACAATTCTATTCATTTTTTTTCTCAATTAGACCTCAATAAACCTAGAAAATCAATTATATTTCTTTATATTAGTGACACGTTTTGGATATTGAAATGAAAATTATCACTTAAAATAAATACATGAGATAGATACAAATTGGATAGATATTGTACAAGATTATTTGCTGTAACTCTAAAGCATTAATAAGAAGAATTAAATATTTAGATAGATTAAGAGACCCACTGCATTCATGTATTAATTGGAAGATAATATTAATATGTCAGTTCTACAACATTGATTATATAGACTCAATGTAATGAAAACAAAATTCTAATATACAAAGGCCACACATCTATCTATCTATCTATCTATCTATCTATCAATCTATCATCTATCTACCTATGTTAATTATATTGTAAAACCTTGAACTCTCTAAGTGGCCTAGGATGACTTTGGATTTCTGAACTTTCTGCTTCTACTTCTAGAATTCTGGGATTACAAAGAGAAACGTGTCATCTCTCAAGGTTTATGTGATTCTGGAAACAAATACAGGCCTTCATGGTTGCTAGGAATTAGGTAAGTACTCTACCAGATGAGCTATACACCAGTTCTTTAGCATATACATTGTTAATTTCCAAGACAATTATAAAATGTAAGAATCTGAGATGTTCAAAACAATTTTTTAAAAAGAACAAATTTTGATCACTTACATTTGTTATCATGACATTGTTGAGATGGTTGGTCATCTAAAGACAACAATATAACAGACATGACAATTCAGAGATAAATCTGAACATTTAAGATCAATGAAGTTTCTTCAAAGTTTGGAAGGTAATTCAATACAGAAAGAATAATTGTTTTGATAAATGATGATAGCATAACTAACACCTACATAAAGGTTAACTGGAATCTGTATCATGTACCATTACTGAAGTAATCTAAAGCTAGACAGTAAGTAAGTAAGTATGAAGAACTATTGGAATGGAAGGAATCCTCATACAATAGAGCTCTATTTCAACTTCAAAACTGGCTAGTGAGGAGTAGTAGCCAAGGATGGGACAAGTTGGTGAAAATGAAGAGAGAACAGAAAGCGTAAGGAGAAGATTCTGTCTGAACTGTCAGGACAAGACTGGAGTCTTCACTGAAGTCAGGCTGGGCTGCACAATTTGATGAGACACCAGGGTGACGAGAACTGTGATGACTCAGCCAGATTCTCACTAAAGCTAGGTGATACAGAATCCCTAAAACAGATACCAAGGCCAAGATCTACAAGACACTGCTAAAGTCTGATCTAGGAGAACAGTTTGTTTACAATGCAAAAAAGTTAATGAAAATGGGTCATAATTCTAATTGTAAAAATTCAGAACTCTGAAATGTACAAAATAAAGGATAAGAGAAAATCTTCATGACATAGCGTTTGGTAAACATTTCTAACATAAAACACCTACAACAGACTATAAAATGAAAGAAGAATCAATAAATTGGGCTGCAGCAAATTGAGAACATCTCCTCTTTGAAAGAAAGAAAATGAAAGCATAAGTCATAGACCAGGAGAAATATGTGCCTGTCACTTACCTGATGAAAGATGTTGTGTGTGTGTGTATGTGTGTATGTGTGTGCATACCAAGACTCAGAAATTATTATACAAAAATACAAAACACTAATAGAGAAAAAGATTTGAAAGAATTCTTTGGAAAAGCAAATATACATATTGCAAACAAGCACCTGAAAGATTGTCACTGCAATTAGCCTTTAGGGAAATGTAAATGATGGCTACAATGTGATACTTGAACATATTATCAGAGTGTCTTACATTAAAAAGACAAATCATGTTCAGTAATGGGAAGGAGTGAAGATAGCAGAACACTGCAGAACTGCTGGTGGGAATCTAAACAGAGCAAGCACAGCGGATAATGACGAGAAGCTTCTTAAAGAAACCAAACTTCCCTCTCTTGCATGTCCCAATCCCTCCACCTCTTACATTTAGCCAAGACAGATGAAACTATCAATGTCTGGTACTCAAATTTTTGTAGTAGTTTTATTTTTAATAGTTTAAAAGGTGAAAAAAAAAAACAAACACCTTTGGATGTCTAAATAGAGAAGGTTGCAGTATATTCAGAAGGTAGTGTAGTATCCTACAGGAGCTTGCTATTGCTATACAAAAATACAAAAAAAAAAAAAAAAAAAAAAAAACCAAATTGGTGCTTCAAAATAAGTATTCTGAGTAAAAAAATCCAGAGAAATGGTGTTGCTGTTGAATGATCACATTCAACCCATGTGACAGAATACACATTGGCATTTGATTCAGGATGGAATAAAGAGCGGAGGAAACACACACCATGAAGAAGCATTTAGGAATGAGCTCATTGTCTTTATTGTGGGGATGGCTTCACAGATATCTGCATATGTCAAACTTATGCAGAGTCTGTACATTTTTAAAATATATTCAGTCTCTCATATATCAATTATATAGCTAAAAAATGGCTTACAGTCTGTTCTAGAGCTCTGGGCATAATGGTGTCAAAGCTGTCTTACCTATTATCTATAGATTGGAAGAAATTCTCCCCCAAAACTTGCCTCAATAATGATAAATTATCTCTAGTATGAATTTTGGGGTCCTTTAATGGCTGATATTTTATCAATATTAATACTGAACATCCACAATTCCAAAATATTGAATCGTATCACTACTAAAATCTAAAGCTTTTTCAACACAGGCAGGAAAATCCATCCCTGACCTCATGAGATGGATTGAAGTAAGTCATAGGTATACAATTCATTGTGTGCTTTGTATCTTCATGGAGAAAAGGGTCCTATCAATCCTCATTCTGCTGCAATGCATTTCCCCACGCATGCCCAGATTCCCCCACGCAAGCACACCCAAAAAGGTTATGAAATGGCCTGCGACCATGCTGAACATCAATGCAGGCTCCTGCAACATGCTCTGTGGGTCCAAAGCCTGTATGTGTGACTCACTGTGGTGTTTTGCTTTTTTTTCTCCTCTGATGCATAAAGGTGTTGTAAAAAATGTCACAAGACCTGCAGCTGTCTTTATGGCTAGCAATAGAAAAATGGAAAGCAAGTGTATTACCAGTAGTACAAAGAATAAAGCTGTTGGAGAAGTTGGCTGACAGCTTAGAGGTGTGAAGCATTTTACAATAGAGGAAAGTGTTCTAACAACTGTGATCTATGGCCAGAAGAATAAGAAAGTTAAACCATCCAAATTCTGTGCTAATCACCATGAACAGAAACTACCTAAAACTGAAAGTGAGGATCTTGATTCTGTCCTGAAAAAACAGATCCGTGGTGAACACAAGCCACTGAATGGTGTCGCCATGAAGCAAAGAGCTTTCCATCACAATAAAACAAGAAATGAAGGTGGCTATGGACATCCAGCAAGTTGGTGACAGGAATGTAACAGAGATACCTGCATTACAACATTAAAGACTTGTACCGGGCATGGTGGCACATGCCTTTAATCCCAGCACTCAGGAGGCAGAGGCAGGTGGATCTCTGCGAGTTCAAGGCTAGCCTGGTCTACATAGTTAGTTCCAGGCCAGCTGGGCCTACAGGGAGACCCTGTCCCACAAAGTCCAAAATTTTAATTAATTTAATTTAATTTAAATGACAATGTAAAAACTTGTGGTGAACCACCTGCCAATCATGAAACTCACAGGCAAGTTTTCCAAGATCATTGCTGTTGGACTGCTTCCAGAACAGTCTACAAATCTAAGGAAACCTCATTATTACAGACACAGAAAGATACTGTGCCCAGCTATGGGCACAGCTGCCTATGGGGCTGCACAGCCATGCTGGGATGTGCTAATATTACAGGTAAGTGTGAGTCTTAATTTTATGTGATATGCAAAAGCTCCTGTCCTTGCCCTTGTAAAGGACAGACATCCTTAATAAGTCATTACTAAGCTTAACAAAAAGGCCTAACAAGCAGGCATGGTATACATGATGCCTCCTTTCTGATTTGTCACACAGGCCAACAACTTATGGTCACTCTAGGGAAGCTGCTCTGGAGAGATCCTGCAAAGCTTTTTTTTCCCCCCAGATAACTGCACATCCTCCAGAAATTCTCATCAAAATTAACATCATTTATGAGATACACTTTCCCTCAAATACGATTTCATTCATTTTCCTTGTGATAAGGTTACCCATAAATGAAGAATGAATATAAAATGCTTTCAATGAACAGCAAATTAGTGCAATTACAAATTCATCTACTGGGAACTGAAGAACTCTGTCTTATTTCTGAGGACTATTGATCTGATTTAGTGATGGTAAATGGTCAGGTTGATATGTTAGACCTTAGAAGGGCTGTCCAGGATATTACTAAGATTTTTCAGCTTAAGCTTTAGATTTGTTAAGCTGATTTTCTTTTAATACTCTTCTGCAATCAATGTCAGTGAACTATACTCAGAGGCACACATATGCACACATATACACACAGAAATGAACACCTACCAAGAGACATAAATACACATACACACACACACACACACACACACACACGGCACATTGATCCTCATCACTTATTTATACCCATACGCTCAATAGTTAGAGCTTTTCAGAATCAATGAAATACATGCACAGAAGAAAAAAAATATTTGGACAACCTGGTACACTCCCAGCGGAAGTTAAAAAGAACAGTACTGCACTGCATTATTTCAGCTTTCACACTCAAACATGTATTCTGCTCCATGTTCCATATATTGTGCAGTTTGTGGACACCGTTGTTTAAAATGACCCTCATACTGATGAACTGTTGTTTAGTGCTCCTAAACACAGAAAAATAAATGAGACAGCGAGAATGATGAGAAAGCGAAGCCTCATCCCACACCTAGTTCCTCTGCAGCTGCCTGTGCACTTAGTGCCCGTGAATCTACAAGATATATTTGATTTGATGTCCTTAAACAGAAACAAATTTAAAGCAAGGCTATGTACTCACCGGCTGACATGAATGTTTTGATGAGAGTTTCTCAAGACCCTTACCTTGTACCTCCTCTAGGACCACAAGTTAAGCATTAGTGATTATTACATAGAGAAAAGCTAGCATGAAAATGGAAGTGAAAGCAGGAACTTACACATATGCAGTTAATTGTAAATACAGACAACATACAAACACATGTGCATATGTATACATGTGTGATCTTGTTTCCCCAGTCTGCAAGTAAGTTACATGGTATCAGACACATGTGCTTGCTTGTGAGAGGCATGGGAGAACCTCTTTGACAGTGGGATTATCCCAGGAAACATAGTCCTCAATCAAATGACTCCAGTTGAATGAACAGTGAGTGGTTAGTGGAGAAAGTGTTAGGGTTTAAGACATCTTTAAATCTGTTGTGTTTAATTTCAGCCTTCTGACCAGAGAATGTCTGTCTGTGCCTCTGGGAAGGAATCAGAAAACAAAAGGACACAGAGAAATGACTACCAAAATAATTAATTTGCAGTACCTGAATACCCATGAACCAAAATCAAAATATTTTTACAGTCTTTTGAAAACCTTTAGTATTCCTTAATGCCCCTACAGGCCTCAGTTTTCTTTATCTCAGATGGATTTAACTGAGTTACCTGGACTGAAAAGCAAAAATAAAGGAAGATTTCATATACAGGAATCAGCATTAATAATTTAATAATCTGATAAATCTAATAATCTAATAAAAAGGAGATATAGAATTGATCAGAGAGTAAAGAAATATGTCACTACGAGCAAATAAACTCGAAAATACGATCATTTCCAAAGCTAAAGTTGTATAGTTTCTCTTCTATTCAAGGACAGTGGTAGCCAAGTTAGATTTGTATTTAAGCTGGCCTTTGACTTTCTGATGCCCTCTTTGGGAAATAACTGTGTCACTGTAAACCGACGTGTAAGTGCTCACACTAAAACGATTACTACTTGCAGTTAGATGAGGAAGGCACATGCATAATTTTTGAGACAGGATTCTAAACCTTTATCTAATTCTCAGGTGAAAATCCCACGCATCAGAGTTATGCTATGGATTTTAGGTGAGACTTTTAAGTATAAACAACGTCTAACAAAAGAGCACTCTCAGCACATCTCCTGTTGCAACAGAGAGTGGCAAAAACTATATATCTTTTTAGACACCCACAGTCTGGTATTTGATTACAATTTCAACTGTCAAGAGCAGCAACAAAAACTGCAAACCTGCAGTGCAACCACTCTCAGCTACTTTAAGTGACAAGAACAAAGGTGCACTCGGTGTGCAGAGACTACGGGTCCCGTGACAAGCCCGGCATACTAACAGGGGCGTCCCTGCCTCTGCAGATGGAAACGGGCCCAATGACAAATGATGTGCACCAAGAGACTGACAGCTCGTCTGCCCCGTATTTCCCTGTTGCACTCCGCTGGTTGCAGAGACGGGCCGCAAACTGGTAAAACACACTGCTCCTCCTTTTGCTCTAGGCTGCACACATCCCTCTCATTCATTCTTGTGTAGCAATCGACCTTGTCCAGTATTTAAGCTCTTTCAAAGTTAATGGTCGTAGACTCTGGAAATAGTTTTCAAACATATGAAAGATTATTATATAGAAAATAAAAGCCAGCTGTTTCCCATTCCTCCAGAGCACAGAAGTTGGACTTCAGCCATTCAGTCCGGAAAGACTCAATAAATGCTTACTGATCATGAAGGTGATGATAGTGGTGAAGATGAAAGCAGAGAAGACACAGTAAAGTGATGGTCTGCAGTATGTGGAAGCTTCCTTTGACAAGAGAGGCGCTTTGATGTTGAAAATTCATTCTGAAAGCTGAATCAAGTACATTCTGTGTCTAACAAATGTTTGCTAGACATTAGCTATGAGAACCAAGGAGCACTGTGATAAAGCCAAGTCATACTACAAAGTTCATATAACACAACCACGTCTCTGCAAGATGGTTGTTAATTTTTTTAAGACAAAGGTTCCCATGTGTAAAATGATCAAGTTGTGTTTAAAGAGAAGATGTCATTACTACATATGGGAGTAGAGGCTGTCTGAATAATTAGGAAGTACTTCATAAAGGTGAGGCTTCTTTCAAAAAGACAATTACCGTATGGTCTCACTCATAGAAAGAATATAGAAAACCATCCCTTATAAGAGTAGAATAGACAGGTTTGGGATTAACTTAGAGTTTAGAGTATTCATTTTATAAATATTTATGGTACACCTACAATGTTCTAATATTTCCAGAATCTGAGGGAAAAAGCATGTCTAAGATTAAATTACCTTCTCATTATTCAAATGAGAATGCCTTGCCTGACCCTTATACTCTATGGGTGGCCACTTGTAGCAAATTAGTGGTGAAAACCAAAAACAAAATCTGTTTATACTTTAGTTCAATGTATTTGTGTAAAAAAGGGGGTAACATCTCCCTTGTCCTCATAGTTCAATTAGGAAACCTAAACCCACAGTGGAAATGACCTGAGAATAATTACAAAATATCACACAAGCCTCACTATAATAAAAAAGGAAAGACAATCTTTCTATACAAAGAAAACCTCATCAATCTGAAAATTAAACAAGATAAGAAATGATTTCCATTGTAAATAAATATATTCTAATATTTCAAGAAATGGTTCTGGGAAGTTGTACATTTAAATGCAGAATGAAACAATGAGCTCCTAGTTCTCACCTGCTACGAAACACAAGCATAGCATGAATTAAAGTCTTAAATGTAAGAGCTGAAACTGAAATGCTAGAAGAAAACTTGGAGGGTCCATGTGAGGACACTGGAGTACATGGGATTCATTTTAGACAAAACCTGAAAAATTAGGATGCAAAACTACAAATACAAAAATGGCACGGGTCAAACTAAAAGGCTTATGTATAGCAAAGGGAACAGTCAAGCCAGTGAAGAAACAACAGGTGGAACGGAAGACAATATTTCTAAACTATGCAGATGAAGAGTTCATATTCACAATATATAAATAACAAAAAATTCAATAGCAAAAATATAATTTAAACAGTTTACAAACAGTCATTTCTCAACAAACAAACAACCCACACACACGCACACACACACACTGGGAGAGCAGGCACAAATAAAGACTCACTGTAAATAATCCCCTATGAAATTTAAATCAAAGCTGAAGTGAAATGCTAACTTATTACAGCAAAATGGCTATTATCAGAAACACATACATATCAAGAGCTGGTGATTATGTGAAACAATGAATAAAGCGTTTTTAGTTCTTTTTCATTTCTATGGCAAAATACTGAAATTAAAGCAACGTAAGGGGGAAGGAATATGTTTAGCTCATTGAATAGTGTAGTCTATCACAGCAGGGAAAACATGACAGCAGGAGAAGAAGGGAGCTGGTCACATTTCCTACAGAGTCAGGAAGCTGAGCGATGAATGCTAATACTCAACTCACTTTCTCATTTTTATTCTCTTTGGGATCCTGGACCACAGAATGGTGCCAATCATAGTTAGTGGGTCTTCCCACCTCAATTAATGCATATGATGCCCAGAGCCTTATTTCCTAGATAATTTAAGATCCTGTCACTTATTAACCATCATAACTCCACCCTTGTCAACATGACACTCAAACACATCATTTTTAAGCCATAACCACTCTCCCATGTCCCCATGATCATAAAAGAGCCATGATTTTTATCAAATGGACTGACTCTGGACTAATGAGTTTTAATTAACCTTGTAACAAAAAAACTACTGCAAAGGACCATGTGCTCTTGTGACCTGAATACCTGACCTTGATTCTTCTGAACCTCAATTTGCTCCTTCGCCAAAGGATGATGAATAAATGAGGCTTTGCTTGAGAATCAACATATCAGCATGCTGAAAAGCAGCACATCTTCACTGAGAGCAATGAAAATTAAGAAGAATGACTGACCTTGTGTGTTTGGGATGTTTTAGATCTAAGGATGGGCATTATTTTCTGATAAGAAGGTCAAGGGGATGGAGAGATGGCTGAGCAATTAAGAGCATTGGTTGATCTCAGACCTGGATTCAGTTCCCCAGTACTGACATGCTGGCTAAGATGCAACTGTAACTCCTGTTCCAGAGGATTCAGTGCCTTCTTCTGACCTATGTGGGCATTGCATGACACAGGTGCATTTATATATAAGGAGGCAATACATTCGTACACATAAAAAAATAAAAAATAATAAATAAAATATTTTTAAAATAATTTGTAGTACCCAAAACTGATGCTGGAAAAACAATGTTGAATAAAAATTATCAGTGAAAGCTAACTCAGTGACATAGTATCAAGAGACATGTGAGTGACCTGGTGCCCTTCAAGTTCAGGCCCATTTTTACAACTAATGTTAAAAGTCAGCCTGTCCCAAGTATAACTGTAATATGGAATGCTAATGCCACAATAGTACAAAATGCTTTCAGTCCAACAGAAGTCCTCATAATCTTTAACAGCTCCAACACTGTTTAAAGTATATGTGTTGAGTCTGTTCCAAGGCTCAGGCAATTCCTCTTAACTATGAGCTTCTTCTGTATAAGTGCAATTTGGAGTTGATCTATGGATCTATGGCAGTTGTTGCCCTGTCCTACTGCTTTGTGGAAGAACAAGAGGTTTCTACTTAAAAATTGCAACATCTTTTTCAGTATATGCCACAACTGCAACTTTAAATTGATTGAGTTATTTTCCTCAACAAATGATGCATTTAAAAAGAATATTTCTGGGGCTGAAGAAATGGCTCAGCAGTTAAGAGCACAGGCTGCCCTAGCAGAGGACCTGGATTTGATTCCCAGAACCCACATGGCAGCTAACAACCTTCTGTAGCTCCAGTTCCAGGGAATCCAATACTCTATTCTGACCTTCATGGGCAGACATGGGTATGACATGGGTACATTTATATACATACAGGTAATACATTCATATCCATAAAAAATAAAAATAATAAATAAATGTTTAAAAATATACATTTCTTCCTCATTTTCTGCTTTTTCTCAACTGTAGACATGGGTAAAAGTGTTGAGTAATAACCATGCCAAAACCTTAATGTTATTCTGAATTATATTTCTGCCAATCACATTGATCTTCATCTATTACTTTTGAATTCAGCCTCACTGGTGTTTGTAATATGTGGGCAGAACACAGTCAGATTTCTTTACCATAATATAACCTGAATGACCTCTATCCCAGTTTCCAATAGAGTCCTTCCTCCCATTGGAAACCTCATGATATGGGCTAATATCAATCCAATTTATTTTGGTCTGCTGCTCTTCCACACTCACACAAGAACATCTGTTAATGTTTGATTACAGCTTAGGGGCTTTTCCAGCTCAAACTTCCATTCTCTTCCATATTCCTCCTACAAACCAGTTCCAAAGACTGATGTGCGACAATGTCTTCTGAGTTGAAAAAGCAGGAAATTAAAAGGGAGGCAAAAAAGATTGGATGTTCTAAAAGAAAGTAAAAAGCATGGTATTCCAAAGGGAGGTAAGCAACAGAAAGCTCTAACAGGAGATAAATTCTAGGATGTTCTAAGGGGAGGGAAACCCCCTGCAGGGATGTTTATTGAGCTCAGAAAGTAAGCATGTCTTCAAGAAGTCATGGCCAGGGTCAATAAGCTGTTCCCTCCACAAGTGTGTATAAGAGGGAAGGACTGCTGAGAGAGTCAGACCCACTGAGCTGCCCAGAAGAGGCTCAGACCAACGCAGCAGCCTGGAAGAACTGGAGACTAACTGAGCTGCTCGAAGAGGCACTCTCCAGCCTGTTTAGCTGCCTGAAGGCTGTGTCATGTGTGCCGTTTCCTGCTTTCTTGAGCTCCCACCCATACTGGGGTGGGCTTTGGGTGATGCAGTTGTCTTTGAGTCATTTCTGCTACTGCAAGTAGCCTCTTGCCCTTATTCCTGAACATAACCCCCATAAAGTTCAGTGATTCATCAAGTTAGACTTTGGAGGTAACCTTATTTTGATCTGTTGTCAGTTCCCTATTTGGGGTGACTAGACATTTGTTCATGTCTCCCCAGGAATAGTGTCACGAAACAGAGACCTAAGGACCAAATATTCAGTTTTATCACAGCGGTACTTCAAATTCTTGGTACTGTCAAGTTGACAATATCAGCTGTCACGTAGCCATTGTGAAAAACAATAATGAGGTATCTCAAAACATTAATAGATCTACTATATCATCTGTGAATCCACTCTTTGATATATAGTCAAAGGATATTAATTCCATATATTAAAGTTATATCTGTACTCTATAGTTTACTGAATTAATCACAGTTAAGAAATGGAAGAAAACTATTTCCATCAGCTATTGATTGACTATAGAAAAACTGGTATGTGTGCACAGTGAAATACTACTCAACCACACTGGTATGAAATGAAGAAGGAATTTTTCATACTGAACAAATAAGACAGATACATAAAGTATCACATGGTTTTGCTCATATGTGGAATATAAAAAAACAATCTCATAGGAATGTAGATGTGCATATTGGTTTCTAGTGAGAGTGGAAGAAAGTAATTGATAGACTAGGAGTAAAAAGCTATAGTGTGTTGGGTATTGTGTGGTTAGTGCAGGAAATACTGATGTTCTATATGTATCACAACAGTGGACAAAAGGGTTCTGAGTCATTTTACCATGAAGAAAAGAGTCAGTGTTTCAAAGGACAGATGTATTTAATCTTTATCGACAATCCCATACATCAAAATGCCACTTTACCAACCAAAATATATATAAGTAATTTTGGTGTTCTTATATATTTCTTAAGAATAAGTTTGATTGGCATTTAAGGTATGTATTCCATTATAAGTGAAATAAATTGATTCTTCCAAGAGACAGATTTTTCAAAATTTTTCCTTAAAAAGGAAAACTTGCTATGTTTCACAAAATATTTCATATATTTGATTAAACCTATATTTGTAAAATATATCATATTTATCAAAAAATTTTTAACTAATCTTTATTTCATGTTTTTCAGAGTGTATATGTTATCCATAATTGTTAAATTCCAATGTGCTTATGTTAACTTTCTATATATCAATAAATCATATATTGTGTGTTGAAGTACTTTTTCTTATACTTCTTCCCAACAATAAGAAAAATGACAGTTTGTATACAGAGTTTATTGAAAGGGGTTATAGAAGAAGCTGGAGAGATGGCTCAGCAGTTAACAGTACTTGCTGAAGAGCACCAGGGTTCAGATCCCACCACTTACATGGCAGCTCACAACCTTCTGCAAAAACGGAAAAGTAAGAGATTACATATAAACTCAATCTCTGTAGTGACAGATTGGATACAAAAGTCTAGTCTTAGATCATGTACAAATTTTGACAAGATAAACTCAGGCCTCAGATTTCTGTTCTGTAATCTAAAAGAACTGAACCTAATTTATGGGTTAATTATAAGTACTGAGGTAGATAATAAATGAAAAACCACTAACAATGTTCAGCATATACTATCAATGAATTCTGGTTATCAAATCTTCAAAGTGCAGATGAACTATGTTTATGTTTATCTAAGAAAAAAGTGTCAAGGCTGCAAGACAGGGAACTATATTCAGATTATGGCAAGGCCATGAGCTGAGTGTCTGAGTTTGAAACTATCAGGAAAAACAGACATGGAAATAGACTCAGGACCACTCTACTGCATACATTATCCAATTACATATAAACCAATTAAGGAATTTTTTTTCCAATTTTGAAACTAATATTGCTCAAAACAAGAATCTTAGTAAACATAAATATATGAAGTCAACAGAAATCACCTGTAACAAGAGAACTCAAAGTCACTGAGTTTTATATTTCTCCTATGTGTATGTGCAACTTTGTTATTTAAAACAAGCCTTAAGGCTCAATCATAGGAACACTTTTATAGTCTGTTTTTTTTTACTTTGCAAAATAATGTTAAATAATGTTTAAAGCTACTTTGTTAGCTAATACCCACATGGAATTAATTTAGTATTGTTTATTTTAGATATTTCTAATGATTTTTTGTATATGACGGACATATGATATAAATGATCTCCATACTTTTCTAATGATATTAGAAATGCTAAAATGAATAGTCTTTAAAATAAATCCTTGCAAGTTGCAAAAGAAGTTGCTTATGATAGATTTTTTTTATCAAGAAATGAATTTGTTAAAACTGTATCTGGACATAGCTAAATTCCCTACCAAGAGGATATTCCCATTTATGGCCTCATTACAAGGTAAGGAAACACTTTCTGGCTGAGTCATTCTCCTCTCCAGCATATCTTTATCCATCACAGCTGTAATAACAATTGATGTCATTTAGTAATTCCTTACCCTGTGAGTGGGTATAACAGTCTTATTATGTTCTTAATTCTTCTCAACAACATTGTAGGGTGTATTCTGATCATATCCATTTTACATATATGTAAAAACTAATTCAATGCTATTAAATATCCAGAGTTATGCGGTTAGATAAGAAGTTGTGATTCACACCTTAGACAATGTGACATCAAGGACCACTCAGTTGACAATATATGTTCAAACTGGGTTCATTAATATTATTATAATTACTGAAGGACTTAGAAGTCCTATTGCTATATTTCCCATAATTTCATTAATGAGGGCCCTGTGTATGAATTCATGTACATATATTTCTACATTTTGGTGTTAAGCATGAGTTCTCCATTCATGTTCATTGATGTGTTTATTCTTTTCTTATGAGGAGTGCTTTCTTTTGAAGGCTAAATTTTGAAATCATATTAAAGTGGCTCTCTTTAGGGCAATAACAAATATGGATTTTCAAGATGGGAACATAATTTATTCATTTGCATTGATTTGAAGAAATTTGACTAATTCAGTTCTCTAGTGGGCTGTGGACTCCCTGCCTGCCAGTATGGATTGCATTTTACAGGTCCTGTTAGATGTTCTCGTTGGTTTGTATTTGATGGATTTCCTGAAAGCACAAAGTCATGGGAGATTTAGTGAGTGTGAAGTGGTGCATACTGAAAGTTTTTTTAAAAATATTGATAGGAAAATAGATCTCCTAGCTGGATATCTCTTTGTGTTCCTGTCTTTGAAGTGAATTAATTAGTTTAAAATTTTAAACATAATAAATGTGAAATTGCCATTATGTGAACTGATAATAGACAGTATTCTGCCAAATGTATTGGTTGTGTGGTAATTCTAGAAATATTTAAAGAAATAGATATTTTCCAGCACTTTAACAATCACTTACACTGCCGTGATCACATGCAACTGCAGAAATACTCCTGGACTAGAAGAAATTGCTCCACATAATGGCATATTGAAAATGACTGCTGTCTCTTAAAGAAACAGTGGAGATCATGGGAAGCAGTAGAAAGTTTACTCTAAAAAACGAAAATAAGGCAAAAGCCAAGTATTTCTTGGAAGAATAAAGAAAATGAAAAATAAAATTAAAATAAGTCAACGAGGCAAAAATTAAAACAAACAAAACGACGACAAAAACACGCTTGGCGCCACTGCACGGAAGAGTGACGTAATCCAAGCCTGAAGAGCAGGGGCCTGTGAAGTGCGGGCGTGCAGGGCAAGCAGGGCCCTGTGAAGTGCGGGCGTGGAGGGCAAGCAGGGGCCTGTGAAGTGCGGGCGTGGAGGGCCACAGAGGGAGGCATTTAGGCTTGGTGCCGGAGAAAGTCTACTCAGGGGTGATAAACATCACTGATTTCTGTCCTCTGCTCACTAGAAATCCACACTGAAAACACGATGCAGCGGCTATGTATTATTCCCTAACCAGACAGAAAATAGATGAGCTCTTGAAACAAATGAAACTTCAAATAAGATAACTAGAGTGATAACAGAGGTTTTTATTTTTATTTTTTTTAAAGATGGGGATAGGGTGAGCTGTGAAAAACAGTAAGTTCTGGTGACACAGCAAGGATTCGTTACAATTCTCATAGAACAGAGCTGTTCTCACTTCTCACTTGAGGAGACAGTGGCATCAGGAGAGGTGGATGTGATAGAAACTGGACACATTCGAAGGAAACCATTGGCAGAGAAACACTGTTAGTCCCAAGCAGTCATCTGTTCTTGCTTTGATACATTGGGACTTTTCACTTAGCAAACCTGGAAGGGAAGGAGAAGACTCAGGTCTGCCTCCCAGAGCCCTGGACAGCAAAGAAAAAGGAGAGAAGATTTGAAAGGGCCAGCGGCCAGCATAAATAACTAAACTTTGATCACTGTTGATAAGCTCTCTGAAGCAAGCCTCAGCTCTACTGCTTCTGATTCAGCTTCAGATTCCTCACCCGAAAACCAGTTGCTTTGACTATGCGTGGAGGTACAAAGAATCAACATTACCTACAGCAGTTATTCAAGGAGCAAGATTAGTATAGTGTAGTATAGTATAGTACAGTACAGTGTAGTACAATATAGTGTAGTATACTAATGTCCTCCAAAATCCCTCAGGTCAGTTATGCTTCTCCAATCTTTTTGAATCACACTATTCAGCATGCAGATGTACACCATGGTGCATACCATGGTACCACATTTTATTAAATGAAGATAAGGAAATAAGATGGAAAAACCTAGAGCTGGTTAAGAAATAAAGCCATGGAAACCTTGTCTTAACAAACATCCCCTAGCTTGCCTAATGAATTGACCACTTGTCTAAACTTTGCTTCTGCTTCAATAGACATCCTTCCTGATTGGAACTCTGGTCTATTGTCACATAAGCTAAAGACTGTGACCCCTGTGACTGACCTGGAGTCACATAGACAGGAATTCAAACCCTCCACTGACAGACACAGGATTGTCTATAAATACTGTAAGAAAATATGGCCTGGTGCTCCGGCTTTGGTAATTACTCCCCTGAGTTCATTTCTGGCACAAATAATGATTTTATAATTTCTCCACAATTTCTACAGTGTTTGTCTACAGTGCACTAAAATCCTGTAATAGAAACATTTTCAAGAAGATGTAGTAATAATGCATAGGAGAAAAAAAGTAAAATTGCTTCCATTGTGATGCAGGAAGAGTAACTCTGCTGGGAGGATATCTGTTCAACAAAGTGAGTAAAGTGATGTCAAAATGAGGATAGGTGGAATGACCCAGGACTGGACAGCAGATCTTATTTAAAATTTTTAATTTTTATGTATGAAAGTATTGCCTACATATATAAGTGCACTTTTATCTTGTAGTGCCCATGGAGGTCAGATGAAGGCATCGTATTCTCCTGGAACTGAGGCTACGGATGTTTTTGTAGGCACCATGTGGGTGTTAGGAATCGAATCTAGTTCTTCTGCAAGAGCAGACACTGCTCTTAATCACTGAGCCATCTCTCCAGCCCTTGTGTAGCAGATCTTACGGAAGATGTTGTAGGGAAAGAAAAAAAGTAATTTCTTCCTTCCATCTGGAATGATCTCCTGCATCAAAAGATCCACAAGAGAAATTAATTTTATTAATATATAAATTTTTATCTTTGCAAGGGAAATAACTACAGGTATGAGTACGTAGCAGAGGGCACATCCGATTCCAGCCTATGTCGCATCTTCAAAAGAAGAGTAAACTGTTAGAGACACGATGAGACAGAGGGAATGGTCTGTGAGTCTCAAGAGATGGCAACTTGTGGAAAAGTAGTTAAGTGACAGAAAATGCTGTTCAGTAAAGCTTGACACCTCCACAGGTCTGCAAGGGTCTAAAGAAGCCACAGCAGTTTTGTTAACCTTGGCAAGTGGGTAGTGTGAAGCCTTTTGTCATGTAAATCTGTGCTCTGGTTTCAGGTGAAGGAAGGGAGAGTTTTCCTATATTGTCTCTTCTTAATGACCTTTAGACTGTCCACTTAGCAAGCTTTCATATATAGAAGTGAATATATTAAGAATATATGAACTCATACATCCTGGATTCCTATTCTATGAATTTCCTGACACCGTCATGGGCTGGTGCCTCAGAGAAAGTAGATAAAATATTCAGATTTCTTCATTAAGAAATTAGAGATCAAAATTTGAGGAAAAAAATTACACACAAGGACAGAAGCTCAGATTGGAGACATAATCAGAAAGTTCTGTCTCCTAGAATCTTCCCTGATAATTTAATCAGAAATTTTCCATACACAAAGGCTCTCAGTGTTCAAAAACAAATGCCTCTGAAGACAGGCACAGTGGCACAAGCCTGTAATTCTAGAATTCAGGAAGTTTAAGTAGGATGACTGTCATAATTTCAAATAAGCAAAATGATGTCTGTCAGGGAAAAAGAAGAAAATAAAATGACATATAGTGCAGTGATTCTATTCAGATAAATTCTCACAAAGATGGCAATTTTAAGTACCAACATGATGGTACTGTGTCTGCCTCTTGTAAAGTCAGTAGGAATGAGCCCCAGTATATCCTAGGGCTGAAGTCATCATAAACTGGCAGGTGGTACAGGGGAGCCCTGTAGGGATAGGACATCAATCATCCCATCCACTGCTTACTGTGGAGAGTTTCTTGAAGAAGACAAACTCACCCAGTGCTAATTTTGTCCAGTTAAGTCCTGCTGAGTTAGACTAGTGGCAACAGTGACAGCATGAGTTCCTGTGCCCAGAAAAACTCTAAACTAACGTTTAGTTGATGTATTGCTATGTGGAAGCCTCTTCTGAATCAAAAGACTCCCTCCAGAAGGAAAAAGAAGATTCATGAGACTTAGGAAATAAATAAAACATCACGTGTCTTGGAAATCAGAAACTCAGAAGATTCTCAGAGACTAATCTCAGCTTTACAGAAGCTGTAACTGACTAGCCGGGGAGGAGACTCTGACCAGACCCTTTGTGGAGATGCGATCTCTCAGACCTGTTGAACTGCCTGCAAGTTGCTCAAAGGGCCCCAGAGACACAGCTTTCATGAGTTTCTGTGTTGGTTGGGCGTTTGGTGATGCAAGTGCTCTGAGCCATCCTTCCTTGTGTAGGTAACTCCTTACCAGTACTCCTGTTCGCAATCCTAGTCGAAACTCATTAGTTCAAAAAGTTGGGCTTCTGTGCCCAACTTTGATCTGTCATATGTGCTCTTTCTGGAAAAAAAATTTGATGTGTGTGTGTGTGTGTGTATGTGTGTGTGTATGTGTGTGTGTGTGTGTGTGTGTGTGTGTGCTGTGTGTGTTGTGTGCTGTGTCTCCTTAGGAAATGTCTCTTATACAACAAGTCCTGATGGTGGTGAAACTTACATTTATTGATAGCTGCTTCTATAATGAGTCAACAAAAGCAGTTTTTAAGGGTTAGCCTCTTGTGGGCTTGTCATGACTGGCTTTGATTGTCAACTTGACATACCTGGGTATAGGGAACCTCACTTGAGGAATTTCCTCTGTGGGTTTGGCTTGTGTGCATTTCTGTGAGGCATTTTCTTGATTATTGAGTGATACAAGTGAGCTTCTGAGTAGGAGATCTTCGATTATAAGAAAGCAGGTGACCAAAGGGCCAAAGGAACAAGCCAGTAAGCAGCATCCCTCCATGGTCTCTGCTTCAGCTCCTTTCTCCAGGTTCCTGCTTTGACTTCTGGTCCTGGCTTCCCTCAATGTTGGGCTTTCACTTGATTGTATAAGATGCATTAAAATCAGTCTTCCACCATTTGGTTTTGGTCAGTGTTTTATTCCAGCAATAGAAAGCTAACTAATACAATGCTTCCTGTATATTACAGAGACACATAAAACTCTTTCCATGGGTTCTGTGCTCAGGGTCTTCAATTTACCCTTCTAAAGCCTCTAATCTGTCCCTTTCCTTGTCAGTCTGCTATGTAAAATACACCAGCAGTACCACAGCTCTGTGCCTTTCTGTTGGGTTTGGGAAAGAGGATAGGTTGTTAGGGGAGAACAGTGGCATCAGTATCCCCTGATTCTTTCCAGGGAGATTTCTTCAGAGGGCTGTGTCCTTTCTCATAAAGTCAGCGATGCCCTGTTAAGTCTCCTCTGTGAACAGTTTTCCTGTCTGCAGGTTCTGTTAATTGCTCCTACTTCTGGCTTCCTCAAGATAAAGTGTAGGAAAAATAACACCCTATTTTTTGTGCTAACCTTTTTGTTGCTTTTTTGTTTCTATTCAACAAACTCTAAGCTTCAATCAAAATAATCTTCTTGAATGAGATTTTATTTTCCCTTCCAGGACCTAACTGACACGGATAGATGTAGAAAAGTCATCAACTCTTATGCAAGCAGAAACCAGTAGGATATTTAGCAGGCACAAAAATATAAAAGAGAAAGTCCTTACAGACACCTTACTTCTGAATATATTGTGTATTGCATCTGAATGCAACCTATTCCCAGTGTGGGCTGGCAAGGGCAGACAAGAAGAGCTCTTCTGAAGAAACATAAAATCCTGGTTTATAGCAACATTCCCAATCAGTGATGCAAATATTTCCACCACAGTGAACTTCAGACCTTCGGTCTATCAAAGTCTTACTTCAATGGAGCTGGGGAGATTGCTTACTCACTAAAGTGCTTGTTCACAAGTCTGAAGACCTGAGTTGGATCTCTAGCAATCACACCTGTAATCTTAGCACTGGAGCTTAGATGAGTCCTGGGACTCTCTGATAAGCCAGTTTCATCAAAACAGCAAGCTTCAGATTAAGTATCTCAATTACAAAAGATAGAAGACACTAAAAGAAGATATCTGACATGGACCTCTGGTTGCTACACAATTGTGCACACACCTACATGTATACTTATATACTTCCATACCTATACACACATGTATACACACACACATTAACACACACACACACACACACACACACACACACACACACACACCATAATCTCATTTTTAAGGGAGATTTGGGATCTAGTCTCTTCCAAACTGACGAGAATCAGTTTCAAACTCCAGGAGCATAGGATTTATTTCCATGTCTGATTTTACAATTTTGGGCTATTCTAAATTAAAATAAATGCTCTGTCCTGCCTTTCCTGTTAAATCTCTCTCCTTTTGTTTTTCGCTTCTTTGTTTGTTTGCAGTTTAGACCATGTTATTTAATAACAAGCTGCATCTATGACAGCTCCTGGTTGTGCTGAGCAAATCTACGCCTTCTTCTCTTCCCCTACTCCTCACTGCTGCTGCCTATGATCTGATCAGTGGGTTGTTTGAGACATTGTCTTTCTTATAAGCACACAAAGTCACAGTATGTAAATAAACACGGAAAACATAAAAACTAACCATAAAAGTTGACATTAGTTTGGCACTTGAAGGAGGTTATGATGATGAATAGTTATACCACACTCAGGCAGATACAGGAGCAGAATTAAATTGTGGCCACATCCCAGTAACAGGTTTTTAAGAAGCAAATCTCAGAAGAAATAGAAAACCCAAAGCAGCATCCCTCCTCTTTTCCTGACAAGGATGTGCCATCCTCACGAGGCAAAGAAACAAGAAATGTGCATTCTGTGATTCATTTCCCAAAGGTCATGGTCTTCCCAAAGGGAATGGCTTCTGAAATCTACTGGGGATTCCTTCTTCCCCTCTTTACACAATACAAAACAGTCCTGAAGGCTGCAGCACAGGTAAGGTGTCTGAAGAACTGTGGAGGTAGAGTCACAAAATGCCTAGTCGTCTTATTCCTGAATAAGAGAACCATAGGTTATTTCATCCACAATGGAGAGCACAATATTAACTATTACAGGAAAGCTATATATTTTTGCCCTCAGGATCCTTCTACAGTGATCTCATCACAACCCTGACATAGAGAATTTGGTAATTTTTTTATAGGTCATTCTAGTCTTCAGCATAGCAGTTCTTAAAATTCTTGTAGTGAAATAGAATAATGGCAACTATGTTTTTCAATTCACTTTTGACTTTCTGGTGGTTCCATCTGATTCCAGTGATCATGACTGCTTTAGGCAAGCATCTAGAGCAGAGGAGACCAAGTTTAAATCAATGTAGTCCAAAGTACTAACATCTGAGGATGAAGACTAGGACTGGCTTCTCCTCTCTAATCAGTAGAGGTATAATCAAACAAATGACAGCCTAGTGGGAGCAGCCTATAAAGCAAGCAGTTCACATGAAAGAATCGTGTAACACAGAGAAAAAAAGGAATGTCTTTCAGGAAGAAGGGCATCACAGCTGTTTTTTTTCAAATAAAGAACAGAAGTTCCCTAGATCCTCGAAAGAAGGAAGAGAACTGTATTCAAATGGATGGAAATGTGTTTACCCAAAAAAAGTTGCTGTGACCATTCAGACAGATGTGATTAGTCAGCAGTCAGAAGGGTGAGCTTGTCTGTGCAAGGCCGGCGCACAAAGAAGGCAACAGCAACGTCACTTCTTTCTAAGTGGCGTTCATAGCTGCCAATGAGGACATGAGATGGACCATTCAAGTGATATTTCTTAGAGTCTATTTGTGAGAACTATCACATGAAGTATAGAGGGTGATCTTGAGTCATGAGAGAGCATTCTTCAGCATAGAAGAAGCGGGAAAGTGACTCTTTAACCTTCTTTCATCTGAGACAATTTGTGCAACTTTTATGTGTTGAACTTGATGGACTTACTACAGAAATAGATAGCTTTTACTAAATATTGGATGAAGAAGTGAGTTAAAAGATGAATCCTGGGGCTGTAGTGAAGGGTCACCTGTTAAGAGCACTAGCTGCTTTTGCAGAGGAACTAGGTTTGTTTTCCAGCATCCACATGTGGCTAGCAATGAACCTTAACTCCAGTTCCAGGGGATCCATTGTGTCTTCTGGTTTCCTGGGTAACTGCACACACACTCAGTCACATCAAATAAATATAAATTCATTAAAAATGTTTAAATATTATGAAGAGATGATTCCTAGATACAAACAATACTGAAGGTATTACAAATAGTATGTGGACTTGTGTAAAAACAAAAAAAGAAAAAGAGGGAAATTAACACATTTTCTAAGTCTAGAAAACGTCCAACAATAAGTCACAAAGGTTTAAGTTGTTTAACAAAAAATGTACAAAATATTCATCCTATTTATCTAAGCATGGTGATGTACACCTGTAACATTGGATGTGATCCTGGGCTGTGTAACATAAACTCTGTCAAAAATAAAAACTAAGGGAACATTTACAGAGCATCTCAGGAACTCATCAATAAATTCATTATTACAAATAGAGAACATTACTCCAAGTGCACGTGTTTGGCCTTAGTAGATTATATGATGGATGCTATTAAAGTATTATGATCGGCAGTGAAACTATTTAAAAACTAGGCATCTGTATCACAATATCACCTTAATTATTTTTCAGTAATACCTGAAATCACTCTATTTTATTGGTCATTTGTTCATTTTTATTAATACATAATTGTATAAAGTAATGAGATTTGCTTAACCTTTACAGACTTGTGTGCACTGTGCATTTGCCATGTCCCTTATGACACTATGGCACTCTTCCTTTTGGATAATTACATCTCGTGTATATTCACATATGAGAGACAACATGTGGCTTGGATCTTAGTGAGCTCTCTAAAAGTCATTGATTTTATTTTTAACAGGCACTTCATTCATTATGATACTTTTGGGAATCAGTTACTGGAGAGTTATAATCTTTAGGAGGAATAAATTCTCTCCTCTTCTCTTCTCTTCTCTCTCTCTCTTTCTCTCTCTCTCGTGTTTGCATGTGTGTTTCTTTTTCTCCTGAACTGAAATTTTACAACTGAAGTACTAGCCATTTCACTAAGTAGTTTTCTCTTAATGAAGTGATGTTTTGAAGCATTTTTGATTATGCAATGTTGATTATGCAAAATTACTGCAGTGATTATGCAATTCTTTCTAAAATTTTCAAATTTTATTTATTATGTGTATGTGTGTGCATGATGGAAGAAGCAGATGTGCCACAGAACATCATGAAGGTCAGAGAACTATTTCTGGAGTCTGTCGTCCTCTTCTACATTTACAAGAGTTCCAGGGACAGAACTTAGATAGCTAGGCTGGAGTAGCAAGCCTACTGTTAATTTCTCCTCCTAATTTTTTTTTTGTGCAAGTTGTTCTTGGTGTATAGAAAGTGCATTGTGGGCCAGCAACATGGTTCAGCAAGTGAAGAGGCCATCTTCATCTTGGGCCTCTTTTTACTAATTGCACACACTGGTTCTCTCCAGTGCTGGCTCTCAGAACTGTAGATACTGGAGCAGCACACAGATGTGATCTGTTGTAAATGCATCACAGGGAAGTATTTCCCGACAGACCCTCAGTGGTCTGTATTAAACTTTAGTAGTAAGGATATAGTAGTTTCACATTGAGTTAAATGAAATGAATCCTCCGGAAACCAAGTCAGCCAGTACTTGTAGCACCACGAGTGTAGAAGTTGTGTCTGCATACCTTCTATCAGTCTCTAAATAAAGATTATAATAATTTTGAGGATTTTTATCATAACTGGATGATAGGAATTTCTCTTTGTTTTTACTCTCAAGCCAGAATGATGCCCAAATCTTGTTACTGTGTTTTTAATATATTGTTATTTATACACAGAGGATGTATTACATCAAGCACTATCTGATTTCAGAGAAGTTGTTGTCTTTATGATTTACAAATGAAGCAACTGGAGATTGACTGAGAGATCATAAACAGATTTCTCATTTTTAAAACTGATGCACATTGTCCTTCCTCTGTGTGCTGTAAGAAAGTCTGCTTCTCCTAATGTTCAGGGTGTTCCCCATCATTCTCAGTGCAGGTGTCAGCCTTGTCTAAATGATATTACCATATACTTTCTTGGGCTTGTACCTGCCCTTAATGACTGGCACCTGGGTGGCAGGTGGTACAAATGGCTGCCAGATATTCCTTGCATTGATGAGGAAAATTGTCAGGAATCTGCCTGCTTTGGCCTAGCTCCTCATGACAGGAAACACTGCTCACAGGTACTGATATGACTAGGAATTTTAATGCAGGTGCACTGGAAGTTGTTGATTTTGAAATATTGACTGTCCTTTCTCTTTACTTTTACACAACCTCAGATTATTACCTTTAAGACGCATCACAAATAAATTGGATGTGACAGAGTCTTAAAGACTGTATATAATCTACTTTTTCTAGGTATGGAGTAGATGCTACTCACAGGATGAGAACAGGAGGAAGAAATTGGCTAGACAGTTTGGAGTCAAAAGACCCCAAAAGAAAAGTGACCATTTCTTTCTTTGGTAAGAGATGAAAATTTCCTTGGACCTGTCTGTTTACTTGCCTTACCTGATGCCGGAGATGCCAGAGCCATCTAATGGAAAGATGTCTCTGATTCGGCCGTAGCTGGAAGCTGGGGATACCAGTAGAGGCGTGTCTTAGTATGTTTTCAATTACCTTGATTAGAAACATTGACAAAAACCAGCTTGGGAGGAAAGGGGCCATTTGGCTTACATCGCCTATGTCACAGCTCATCACTGAGGGAAGCAGGGATGGGAACTGAGGGCAGGAACCCAGAGGGAGGAGCTGAAGCACAAATCACCAAAGAGCACTATTGACTGGCTTGCTCCCCTAGCCTGTGCTGGGCCTGCTTTATTACACAACACAAGCCTACCCGCCCAGGGGACGCACCACCTGCCGCAGTAGGCTGAACCTTCCCGTATCATTCCTCAATCAAGAAAATGCCCCACACACCTGACCACAGGCCAATCTAATAGAGACAGTTGCTCAGTTGAGGTTCCCCACACCTAGGTGTGTCAAGTTGACAACAAAAGCTCTCCAGCACAAGGAATCTGGTTTATTTCTTATCTCTTTTCTATGAAGTAAAATCCTGTTTCTGGGAGAGATGCTGAGGACAGGACCAAAACCTTGAAGAACCTGGACACGAAGAATGAGAATGGGACTGACCAATGTATCTCCCTCCTCTTTCAACGACACTTTATCAACTCCAAGAAACGAGACTCAGTGGAATCCCACTCTTGGGGACCCCTCCTGCTGTGTAGAAGCTCTGTCTCCTTTCTCTCTCCTAAGCTCCCTGTAATAAAACATTTCTCCCTAAAACTCATCCTCTGTGGTCTGTGAATTTCATTCTTTAAATTCATGAGACAAGAAACCAGAAGTCCATGGCATGAGGTGGTTTGGTGGCCATTGAGTTTCTGGGACCCTAGCATCTCAAGTTACACACATAGAGCTAAGAGGACTCTATCAATACTCTAAAACACACTCTAATATTCCCATATCAAAATCACTATGTCCTACTTATGAAGTTTCTCTGACCATATGTGGATGTGGTTTTGTACATCTCTCTAATCAGTTGGGTTGGTTTGGAGTAGCAAGGACAGATGACCTAAGCATCTAAGTTCATGATTGTTGAGAATGAAAATATAGTCAAAGCCCTGATCTCATATTTAATATAGAAAAACAGAAACTTTAAGAAAAGTAGGGTCTGTGACTAGAGAAATGACTCAGTGATTAAGACTACTACCTGTTTCTCCAGAGGACCCAGGTTCAGTTCCCAGGATCCACATGGTGCCTAACAACTGTCTAAAATGTCATTTCCAAGGGCTCTGAAGATCTCTTCTGGCTTCCATGAGCATTGCATGCATGGGACAATACACATGCAGGCAAAACACTCATATACATAAAACAGAAGTAAATGACTAAAGAAATCTTTTCAAGGGTCTGATTTCCAATCTGCATGTTTTAATAATGTAAAGCTAATTCTCTGACTCATTAAATCCAAAGAACCTACCGGTGAAATCTTTCTGTCCATATTCTTGAGGTCGACAAGCGTAAGTGTTCCAGGTAAATGTCAGGTACAATGTCAGAGTCAATTACTCTCCCTCTGTAAACTTTCCCCTTTGACCCCCTCTCTCCTACCCTGGGAAACCCTCATGTTCTGTCTGATCTAATGCAAGTATTGAGTTTGTGTCATGCTTTTTTTTTTTCTCTATCACTTCAGTAGATCAGCATTACCCAATAGAGGTTGAGTTTACACTCATAAGGAACTGAAATACAAGCATCCTAGCTCTTCTTTTGCATGGATATCTTCCAAAAACATGGTGGGAAAGATGTAAGCTCATGCTTTCAAAATGTAAGGTGGTGGGCTCAGCCCGGCTGGGTGGTGATGAATATAGAAGGACAACATGGCATCATACAAGACATGAGACACTTACAGAAAGTAGGGGACCAGGAGATCATCTGCCCCACGGGACAAATGCCTGAGTCTCTAAGTCTCCAAGTTTGTATTAGCATAGATAAGGCACTCTAAGCAGCATTCAGAAACAAGGGTAGGCAGATGAAAGGACATTTCCCTGCAGAAACACAACCAAATGTTGTCTGTTTACAAGGTTTAGAGCAGATCCTTTTTTGAGCTAATCTAAACATAATGACCTCTGCACTTAAGAACCTGCTTCTGCATATATGCCTATATGGCTTTGTCATCACAGATACTCTTAGCTGGTGGTCACATTGTATATGGCCAAGCATGCTGTTGACAGAATTCAAACAGGGCCATGGTTTCTATTGGGGTCTCAGCACTTGGGGCCAGCCCGAGGGACCAGAGGGTCTCCACTGTGGGGAAGGAGGCAAGTAGACATGGACTCAAGACACCAACTCTGGGAGCTGGTCAGGAAGCAGGGCAAGCGGGTAGCACTGCAACCTTGTTAACTGAATAGGTGCAAAAGGTCTTATAGGTCTGGATAGCCAATGACCTTATGGGGCGGGGTCCCAAATACAGCCAATAGGAAGTTTGTCCCCGGGTAGGCAGGTTCTTTCCAGGTGCTGGGAAGAAGCTGGTCTCAGGAGGAGTCAGAGCAGAATGCCATGCCCATAAGAGCCATTCCTCTATTCCTCCTAGCAGGTGGCTTGGTTAGGCCCACCTTGCATTATGCCCAACAGGTCTCCATCCTTAAGGTGCTGTTTCCTGTCTTTCTTTTCGTTTTAAGACAGTCTCTCTGTAGCTTCAGCTGGCTTGGAACTTTTTTTTATTGTGGGAGTCACTATAATTTTATCATTCTTTGTCAATGTGTATTTCTTATTGAATTTTTACGGATTTCATACAAAACATCTTAAACATCTTCATACCCCTTCCCCATCTGCAGTCCTCTATGCCTCCACCACCAGATTTCATGCATTCTGTCATATATGTTAAGGCCTACCAAATCAAGTTGGTTTATCCAGATGTCCCTTAATGCAAGTTCATCCACTGGCATCTAGTCTTGAGTCTCTCTCTCATAAAGAAGATCAACCCTCCCTCACCCAGAAATAATCAGCTAAGGCTAGGGTCTGCTGTCCATTTCCCGAGTTCTGTGCTGGGTTTTTGTCTGATTGAATTTGCATGGATCTTATACATGTTGATACCACTGCTCTAATTTCATATGAGCGAGGTCCCAGGAGCAAATATGACTCTGTTTCTTATGTTCATGCAGCTCCTCCTCTAGCACTGACACTCTTTCTTTCCCTCTTTGTACAATGGTCCCTGGATGGGTGAAGTTTAATACAGGAATATTCCTATGCCCAGGAATCCACACTCTGCAGACTCTTATTCTCTGCTCTTTGGCCATTTGTGACCTTTTGTGTTCATCACCCTCTGTTGTATGAGGAAGCTTTGCTGATGAGAGTCGAAAGACACATTAGTATTCTCTCCATACCTTGTTCCACTATGTTCTATGAATCTTAAGTGTAAAGGTTCCATTGCAGATGTGTCACTTGGAGTTGGGCATCTCACAGACACTCATATTCCATGTGTGACCAGTTGTGGAACTCTGTAATAGTCTCACTTTGTTGCAAAAGAAGCTTTGTTAACAAGTGGTGGCTGGCATAATTGCCTTTATATACAAAGATCCATATGTAGCATATATTAAGAAATTATGTTTGTCTTGGGATGTGACAGCCTCAAGGTTTTCTCTACGATCTATGACCTCTCCAGTCACGTGAATTTGCCTGTGTTTATAGTGGCACATATGAGTTCCTTCCCATCGGGTGGGCTTTAGATCAAATTAGATAGCTGTTGATTACTCCCAAGATAAAAGTGCCACAATTACATGAATATATTTTGCTGTGCCAGTCATTATTGTGATTATTAGACTTTAAAGCTGGGTTGGTCCATTGATAAATTTTCTCCCTTAGCAGCTTGCATAGTGTCCTCAAAATCTATGAGAGCTAGTCTTCAGAAAGGCAGATTCCAAGTCAATTCCAGTTCCATTGCTCCAAGTCCTATTCTTGAAGTATGTTTTGTCACCAGTAATTGGGTCTTACTTTCAAGTTCTCAGAGATTATCAAGTGCTGTGGCAATAGACTGTGTAATTTAGGGAGTCTCTTGGACTATCCTGACCAACAACTTAAAGGGAGGGATTTTCCTGTCGGGCACTGTTTCTTGTTATAGACCCTTCAGGTATATACATGTGTTCATGTGCAGATATAGTATATGCTATGTGTCATTTTTATGTAGGCTTTTAAACTAATACTTTTTGTTCTGTTTTGTTCATACCAGCTAAGCATGTATCTCTCCTCTCTCTTTCTGTGTCTAACTCTCTCTTTTACCTCCCCAGTTAAAGTTCCCTGATTTCCCCATTTCACCCTTGGTGATACGTATATGCTGTGATTCCCCCTTCCCTTAAGTTTCTCCTTCTCCTTTACCAGCGTGGTCACTTCTATTATGTTCTTTCTTCTCCTTCCATTGAATGTCTCCCATTGTACCCATTTCTCCCCTAGTAACACTGTCTCCTACTGTTCTTCTCTCTCAGGCTCCTTCTTTCCCTTTACCTCCATGGTTTCTCTCCATTTTTCTGGATCCTGCAATTACAACAAAATATATACTCACATATAAGGATTTGGCACTAAGATCCACAAATGAGGGAGAACTTACATTGTTTATTTTTCTGAGTCTTTGTCCTTCACTTAAAAAATACTTTCCAGTTCCATCCATTTACCTGCAAATTTTGTGATTCTTATTGCTTTACTGCTAAATAGAACCCCATTGTGCAAATATACCACATTTTCATTATCCATTCATCAGTTGAGGAACATTTATGTTGCTTCCATCTTTTAGCTATTGTGAAACAAGCATCTCTGCAGTAGGATGAGTCTTTCGAGTTCATGTCAAGGAGTGGTATAACTGGATCATATAGTGGACATAACAGAGCAATGCTGAGGCAATCACCAGAACCTCGTTTTGAAAGTCCTTTTCTTTAACTATATCTTATAGAGTACAGCCTATTTTTTTCTAGCAGCTTCAGGTTTCATATCGAGGTCTTTGATACATTTGGGGTTGACTTTTGTGCAGTGTGGTAGGTAAGGGTCTAGTTTCATTCTTCTATAGGTGGAGATCTAGTTTTGCCAGGACCATTTGTTGAAGATGCTGTCTTTCTTCCAGTGTGTATTCTGGGTACCTTTGTCAAATATCAGTTAGCTAAAATCGCATGTACTCATAATTTGGTCTTCTGTTATGTTACGTTGATCTATGTGTCTGCTTTTGTGCCATTATCATGCTGTTTTTATGACTATAGCTCTATAGCATAGTTTGAGATCAGACACAAGTTGCTCAAGAATTAATGTCAATAATCAACAAGCGGTACCTTATTAAACTTCTGTAAAGCAAAGAAACAACCAAGAGTGTGAAGAGGAAACTCAAAGAAAGGGAGAAAATCTTCACCAGGTACACATCTGACAAAAGACTAACATCCAGAATATATAATGAACTCAAGAAGCAAAGAAATAATAAAAAATTCACCCAATTAAAGATGGACTATGGATTCAAGCAGAGAGTTCTTAAAAGACATAAAAATGACTAAGAAACACCTTAAAAGGTGGATGTCATTACAGATGGGAGGTGACCAAAACATTAGAAGGTAGGGTCTAGTTAGAGAAACCAGGTCATTGGGGTCATGCATTTTAAAGCTACCTTATTGTCCCTAGTTCTTTCTTCTCTCTCTCTCTCTCTCTCTCTCTCTCTCTCCTCACTATCATCATGTTCTACTTTATCATATGCATATAGCAGCGGAGGAAGTTAAGCATGGACTGAATGAATGAATTTAGACCTCAGATTTCTCACTTAAAATTCTATGATAAAGGACTTAACTTCTTAAAGCTTCAGTGTCCTCATTTATTAAAGAAAATATACACCCCACTAAAAATGATCAGATACAACTCATGGCACACTGCTGTTAAGGCCCTATTTCTAGTACGGGAGTTAGTACTATATGGTCTCTTTTACTTGCTAAATATATTTATGTTTAAGCTTATATATTGGAAATTAGTAGATACCACACAGCAAAGGAATAATCCAGGTTAACCATTTTTTTAATGTTTTGCCATAGCATAATAGAAAAGCATGCCTCTGGTGCTGGGAGATGATTCAGAGATTAAGAGCACTGGCTGCTGTTGTAGAAGACTTGAAATCCCAGCGCCCATCCCACATGGCAGCTAACAACCATCCATAACTCCAGTTCCAGGGGATCCGATGCCCACTTCTCACCTCTGTGGGCACTGCACAACATGGGTGCACTTATATACATGTAGGCAATACACTCATACACATAAAACAAAAATAAATATATATTTTTAAAGCACACCTCCAGGAACAAATAAGGAGTGGAAATGGAAGAGTACAGAAGCAGTTATTTGCACTGATGGACCTGGTTCATGAACAGGCTCACTCTGAAGCAAACCGCAGTCCTACTCTGAAAGCTGCGAACAATGCTGTGAAAGTCACTGGCTGGCTGAAGAAGGTAATCATGCGTGTATTCATGCAAAACACTTAAAACAGAGAACTGGATATCTTATAATTCTAGGAAATCTGTCAGATCTCAGAAACGTTATCCAGTCAGCTTCTATGCCAGCCTAAAAGCATAATGAGTTCAGTTCCGTGAAACATGAACTTATATCCGTCACTACAGATGAAGAACCTGTTCCTACATATAACTTCATTTGATGAACTAAGAGACAGGACAACAGCACTAGGATCAGCATCAAAGTGTTTAAAACCTTAGCAACAAAAATTAACAAGCTCCTCACTTATGTTTAGAATGGCATTTAAGATTATTTTTCTTTCACTCAGGCTAACTTTGGGGGAGGAGGTTGACATTTTTAATTGAATTTTTGTGGCTTCAGTACAGTGTAATTTGATGGTATTGATATGCCCTTCCCTATTCACACCTCCTACATCCAATTTAATGTACTCTATGATATACTAAAGCCTAGAGTCTAATTTGTGTCCTCCAATGACCTTAGGTGTGGGTCCATTCACTGGAGCCTGTTTGGCCTACCAATGGTCCCCTTATTGAAGGAGACTGTCTCTGCCCCTCCAAGCAGCTATGGGTTACCAACATTTTCTTAAGTTGGGTTTGGGATTTTGTACCTGCTTTTTCATGTCTATGCTGGAATTTTTGTCTGGCTTAAGCTTGCATGGAACTTGTGTGTGTTGTCCCCATTGCTGTGAGTTCATATGAGAAACTGACTGACTGCTTGGAAAACCTTGTTTCTTTGTCATCATCAACATCCTCTGCCTCTAACAATCATTCTACCCTATTTTCTGCAATGATCCCTTAGCCTTGGGAGGCAAAGTTTGACATAGTGTCCTATTCTGGGATAAGCACTATGCAACCTTTTGCTCTCTATACATTGGCCGGTTGTGTGTTTTTACATTAATCAGTATCTGCTGCATAATAAAACTTATCTGGTGAGAGTTGAGAGATGCTTAAACAGTTAGTTATGAGAGTCAGCTTAATATGATACCTACTTAGTAGAAAACAAGTACTAGGCTCTTTTCTATGTCCTGAGACCCATCTAGCCTCAGGTTCCTAAGCCTGGTATCAATGTCAGGCTCCATCCTATAACGTGGACCTTAAATCCAATTTGAGAGTGGTTGATTACTCCCATAATATTCATGCCAATTCATAATATTGCACTGATAGGCATATATTTCCAGGCCAGTTGTTGTTCACAGAATTCACGGCTGGGTAGGGCTGATGAGTATTTTCCAGTAGCATCCATAGCAAAATCACGCACTATGAAAGCTAGGCAGTAGAGGTGAGGCTGTGAATTCAGGACCGTCTGATTTCTCCATGTGTGCTCGACAGCTCATGTATATAGTGTCTCCAGCAATAGGGTCTTACCATCAAGTTCTGCTGGATTAGCAAGAGTGGGGGTAATAGTTATTGTTGTCTGAGTATTGTTTGAGAGTCTATGGGACCCATGACAACAGTTTCTAGTGAAGGAATCCATTCCTCATATTGATGTTCTTTATTTTTTAATTAGCCTATGATGTCTAGAACAGGCAATGTCCCCCTAGTATAAGGTAACTAGTTTTACTATCATTTATAATGAATATGTATATACATTAAGAAGCTTCTGTAGAGGTCGATTTCTGGATGACCTTTCTAACAAACGTTAGCGTTACGTATTCCTCCACACGCTCTCTCCTCTGCTCTGCCCTCCCAGTCCCCACCCCATTTACCCTTCCTACTCTAAGGTTCACCTTTCCCTCATCTTCTCACTGAACTCTACCACCCCTCCCAGGAATCCTATCCTCATGACTCATGACTATTTATTAGCTTCTTGACCTTTCTGGATTTTCAAATTGAAATATGCATATCTAAGCTTTCAAAGTTAGCATGAGAGAGAACACGAGATGTCCGTCTTTCTGGGTCTAGGTTACCTCACTCAGGACAATTGTTTCCAGTTCCATTCACTTACCTGCAAATTTCTTTTTTATTTATTCGTCTACATTTATTATTTATTTTATTTTCTCATTTAAAATTTTCTTATTAGCATTAATTTTAAAAAATATAATGATTATGTGGGAAAACGTTGTATAGACTGAAGAATTTGGAAAGGGAGTGAAGGTCAAATGCATAATACATGTGAATTTGTTCACTTCTTTTTTTAGCTGAATAGTATTCTCATATGGGCCATAACTTCATTACTCATTCATCAGCTGATGGACATCTAAGTTCATTCCAATTTCTGCCTATTATGAAAAGGGTGGCAATGAACATGTGTGAACAGATGTTTCTGAAGGTCTGTGTGAACAGACCCTGAAGGAGGGTATAGAGTCTTTGGGATATGTGCCCCAGAGCGATATGACTGGGTCATACCATGATAAATTTTGAGGCATTTGAGAATCTCCACACTCATTTCCCAAGTACCTGCACCAGTCTGCACTCTTACTAGAAGTTTGTAAGATTTCCTTCTTCTCCACATCCTTTCCAGCATTTGTTGTTGACTACATTTTGAATCTTAGCGATTCTGACTGGGGTAAAATGAAATCTCAAAATAGTTTTAATCTGCCTTTTTCTGATGACTAAAGACAGTTTGATAATGTCATAATGATGACATTTTGAACATTTTGAAATAATTCTCAGTCATTTGGGTTTCATCTTTAAATAACTTCCTGTTCAGTCCCTTGTCTGACATTTTAATTGAGGTGTTGGGTATTTTTTAGTTGAATCTTTGTACATTTCACACAGAACATCTCAGTCGATCTTAATCATCTTTATAACCCATTCTAAATCAAAACTGTGCCGTAGCCCTCAAACTGGAGTCCGCACGTTCCGCCGTCTATGTCAAGGCTTATTGTGTCAATTTAGTGTCCCCAGATGTTCCTCAGTGGAAGTTCATCCATTGGGGTCTAGTCAGTTTATCCAAAGTCCTTCACTTTAAGAAAATTAGCTATTCTTCACCTATCAGTAATCAGCTGCCAATATTTCTTCAGCAGATATTGGGATTGGCTGCCCATTTCCCCAGGTTCATGCTGGGTTTTTGTATGCTTGAATTTGCAATGGTCTTCAGCTGAAATTATTGCAGTAGGTTCATATGAACCGGGTCTCAGGTGCTTGTGGGATTCTATCTTCATATGGTCATATACCTCCTCCCCGGCTCTTACAACCTTTCTGCGCCATCTTCCACAATGGCCACTGAGCTCTGGGTCAGTAAAGCTTAATACAGGAGTCCTGCTCAGGAACCCACGCTCTGCTGACTCTTAATCTCCATGCTTTGGCCATTGGTGACTTTTTGTCTTCTTGGTGTTCTCTTGCATGAAGGATCTTCATTAATGAAAGCTGGGAGATTCATTAGCGTGGTCTGTCTCCTTTGTTCTGTGTTGTGCTAGCTTTAGGTGTAGATGTACCCCCAAGGCTTGGACAGTTCACAGTGTTTGTGTGTGGTCAGTTGTGATGCACTGTATTAGACCAGGTCTGGTGCGAAAGAAGCTTCTTTGATGAGTGATGTCTGGGATACTTCACTACATATATATATATATATATATATATATATATATATATATATATAATTTCACACTTAGATTACATTAGCTTAGGGATTTCTCTAAGATCTATAACCTTTTCAGCCATGTGTATTTTAGATATGATTAGAGTATTACACTTAAGTTTCCTCCCACTGAGTGAGATCTAAGATCAATTAGGTAGCCATTAATTGGCCTCAAGATAAAGTACCACTACTGTACCAGTGTCAAGTGCTGTGCAGGTTATTGATGTGGTTATTTGGTCATGAAGCTGCTGTCAGGCCATCAACTGATGTTGTCCCTTGGCTGTTTGAATAGTACTCTCCAGTGCTATGAGAGCTAGCCTTCAGGGGAAATAGTTTCCAGGTCAGTTCCAGCTCCATTGATCCAAATCTGGTCTCTGAAGTATGTCTTATTTTCAGCAGAAGGGTCTTTCTTACAATTTCTTGGAGGCAATCAAGGACTGTGGCCCTTCACAGGCTGTGCACATCCTTAATTTCCTCTGCCTACCTGAGACCAGCATCCTACCCTGGCTATCTCCACTCTCAACATGCCTTGGGTTACTGTGACCAGCCTCCTTTCCAGGATATCTGATCCCACTCACTACATCTCTACTCCCTACCAGTAGAGCAACTCCATCCTCCTTTAGCCCACATCCTCTCCTCCTTCTAGCCTTGGGCACAAGCAGGCTTTTTCTCTTAGCACCCCAAATGTCTGGACTACTGTCTTAGTCCAGACCCACCCACTGCAAAACTAGGCCTGTGCCCAAGGCTAGAAGAACAGGATGTGGGCTGGCTTGCTGGTTTTTATAATGCTATTCTTTACACACACACACACACATATATATATATATATATATATATATATATATATATATATACACACACACACACACACATACAATTCTTCTAGGTACCAAGCCTCTATCAGAAGTGTAGCTGATAAGAGCTTTTCCCCATTCTGTTTTGCTTCTTCACTCAAATGATTGTGCCCTTGCAGAAGCTTTACAGTTTCATGTGGTCTCATCTGTCAATGTTGGGGTTTAAGGACTGCAGTAGGAGTCCTATTCAGAAAGTCCTCACCTGAGCCTGTAAGTTTATCTATACTCCCTACTTTCCCCTCTGTCCAAACCAAGTTATCTGGTCTCAAATTGGTTGAGGTCTTTGAGCCATTTAGAGTTGAGTTTTGAGCATAGTGAGAGATAGAGATCCAGTTTTATTTTTCTAGATGCTCTTATCCACTTTGACCCACATCATTTGTTGAATATGTTGTCTTTATTCCAGTGTGTACTTTTTGTTCCCTTGTCAAATAGAAGTTAGGTGCATATGTGTGAATTTAAGTCTTGGTCCTAAATTCTATTCCACTGATTAATGTGTCTATTTTTGTGCCTGTATCATGCAGTTGTATTACTATGTCTCTATGGTATAATCCGAGATCAGGATAGTAATGGCTCCAGATGTTCTTCCATTGTTCAGGATTATTTTGGCTATCCTGGTTTTTTTGTGCTTCTACACAAAATTTGAATTATTTTTTTCTTCAGTTTCTGTGAAGAATTGTGTTGGAATTTTAAACTGGTTTTCATTTATTTATTATTTTTATTTTATTCATTGTGTTAGAATTTTATTTTTTTGTTTAGTTATTATTTTTATTTTATATATCAATAGATGTGCAGTATATTACCAGCATGTGTGTGAGTGCACCTGTTTCATGTACTGCTGGCAGAGGACAGAAGAGAATGTAAGATCTCCTAGAGCTGGGGGTTATAGACCATTGTTAGGCGTTGTCTGGGTGTTGGCAATTGAGTCCAGGCACTCTGCAAGAGAAACCAGTGCTCTTAGTCACTCAACCATCTCTCCAGCCCCTATGTTGGAATTTTAATGGATATTATATTGAATTTGTACATTGCCTTTGGTAGGATGGCCACTTTCACAAAATTATTGGTAAGTATCCATAAACATGGATACTTCCAGTCTCTGGAGTCTTCTGCTTCTTTCTCAAGTGTTTAAAACTTTTATTATACAATGCTTCATTTCCTCTTTTAGAATTATTCCAAAATATTTTCTGGATTTTGAAGCTGTCGTGAATGAGATCGTTTCCCAGACTTCTTTCAGCATGTGTTTATTGTTGGTACAGAGAAAGGCCAAGGATTTAGGGGTATTAACAGGGTTTATACCCCGATATTTTGCTGAATGTATTTCTAAGCTGACATAATTTTCTGGTGGGGTCTTTAGTGTCCTTTATGAAATATTGTCTGAAAATAAAGGTACTTTGATGTCTTCCTTTCCAATTTGTATCCCGCTTATCTCTTTCAATTGTCTTATTGCTCTTGCTAGAAGCTCAAGTACTATATTGAACAGAAATGGAGAGAGTTGACATTCTTTCCTTGTTCCTAATTTTAATGGGAAATTTTTCAATTTTTCTCCATTTTATGTGATGTTTGCTGTGAACTTATGGTATATTCCCTTTATTATGTTGAGCTATGTCCCCAGTATTTCTGGGTTCTCCATGACTTTTATCATGAATGAATGTTGGATTTTGTCAAAGGATTTTTCAGAATCTAATACTGTGATTTCTTTCCTTGAGTTTCTTTACATGGTGGATTACATTTAATGGTTTACAGATATTGAACTATCCCTGTAACTTTGGGAGAAAGATAAGTTGATCATGATGGCTAATTTTTAAATTTGTTTTTGCATTCAGTTTGCAAATATTTTATTGAGAATTTCTGCATCTATATTCATTAGATTGTCCAATAAGCTTATTATTTGTTAGGTCTTTATCTAGTTTTTATATTAGAATTGCACCGATTTCATAGAAAGAATTGGGAGTATCACTTCATTTTCTATTTCATGAAATAGTTTGACAAGTATTGGTACTAGTTATATGAATTGTTTGTGGAATTATGCACTGTATTCATATTGTCCTGGGCTCTCCTTATTTTGAGAGATTTTAAGTTACTGTATATATCCCATTCATTTTTGTGTCTTGATTTAAATTATGTATGTCATTTTTATTTAGTTTTGGTAGTCTGTTAATATCTAGAAATGTATCCATTTCTCTTACATTTTCAAGTTTAGTGGAATATAGATTTTGGGGGATATAGTTTATTGGGGTTATCAAACTGATGGGCTGCTTCCTGGAATCAGAGAGACAGCAGCCAGCAGCAGAAGTCAGGCTGCATTTATAGGTAATTGGGTGGTTCTTCTTCCATGAAGAAGGCTGGGGAGATTTAGCTTTGGATTGGTGGCCTCCCTTCCAGCAGAGGGACTTGCTTGAATTAAGCCTGGACCCACCATTTTAGAATATTGGGAGCTGCACCTCCATTTTAGGTGTCTACTTAGAATCTAACATGTCAGACTTCTGTTGATGATAAGGGGAGACAGTGGTCTTTCTTTAATTACTTTCTCCTGGACAGGGACATCAACAAAGAGGGGTGGTTTCAAAAGGCTGGAACATCAGTCTGAAGTGTGGGGTCAGGTGGACAGGAAGTGGTAGGAGACCTGAGGAAATTCAGTTAGGAGTATCTCATTTCCTGACTGTCAGTTCATTTCACTGATTTTGTCCTGAAAAAATTTTAAAGACATGGAATAATTATTATTATGAGAAGGATGGGTATCACTGTGCAGAGGAGGGAGAGGAGTCATAAATGCAAGAGAACTTGGGCACAGATTCTAGGCAGGAAAACAGGAGAAGTCAGAACAGGGTGAGTTTTAAATGATTAAGGCAGAGTTTCTTGATGAGAGTTTCGAAAAGCATCCATCTATCTCTCCCCACACACACTTGGCAACCATGACTGGCTCAGGATTTGCTTTTCAGGAACTTTGATAGTTGTTGAGTGATGAGAATCTCAGTGTATGTTTCCTCCCAAATGTCCTCTGGACAGGGAACAAGAAGAAATTTAGTCATCATTTAATGTTCAGATAAGAACAACAGCGGGCTTTTTCTTTGGATCTTCAACTAGGCTCTGCAGAATTGATTAGGCCAAGATTTGAAGTTTTACACTTGAGCAGCATTTTCTTATTAAGAAAAAAAAATCATTAGTGATAAATTGTTTAAATAACATCTTACATGAACTTAAGTCTAATGTTTGGGAAATGCAATCCTTTGGACCCTTAAAGAAACATACTAATCATTTTAATCTTTGATTATACTTTCTATTGAGTGTTTAAGATCATACAGTAAGCCCAAATAAACCAATTTATCTGTTCCTCTGGGATCACATGGGTTTGAGAGGAGACTCTGGCTCCTTAGGCCTTTCTTGTATTGTGGGTGCGTCTCCATCTCCAGCATGGCTGTTGTGCTCCAGCCATGCCAGAGAATGGAGGACGATGGAACGGGACCTCAGGTGGCTCAGAGTGCGGCGGGAGGAGTTCCCTCCCGGGAGACTATGTCGGTGGGTAGTTCGGTTATTAGAGCCAATGCAGGGGCTTATATAGGTAAGCCTCTCTGACCGTTACAGAAGGCGGGAAAGGTGGGGTGTTGGGGTAAAGGCAGGAAGGTTGTGGAAGTTCAGGAATGAGGAAAGGAAACCTAAAAACCTGGTTCTGGTCTGGGGTGGGGGAAAGGAAGATTCATATCACATCAGGCAGAGCAGGTCAGACACCTGCCATCCCTTTAGGGTATCTGCAGTTGCTTGGCTTGCTCAGTAACCAGATCCCCACATTGTATCAGTTACATCTATGTGAAGATATGTCAGAAGGCCCTGCTAGACTATGGCTTCACTTAGAAGCATTGAGGAAATGTTATCCTATGCTGACCCTCTTCATTGCAGACTCAACACTGGTTTGAGTCCTTTTAGTGGGGTCTCCATGACCTCCCTGAACAGGAGGACAGGTGACTTATCACAGTTACAGGACATATTGAGAGATGCCCCATAGTCCCCTGGAACTTTGTTGACCTTGGAGGTTTCTTTAAGTTCCTCTGATCAGATTAGTATAGGTCTCAACGTTTTGCTATTAAACATCTAAGAAAGCCAGTTGCACCACTCTGGTATCTTTAGTTACTGTGTATATATGTGGATAAAGCTTGAATAAAACCCCAACATTCTTAAATAAACCCTGATTGGAAGAGATTCAACCTCACAGTTTAAATTTTTAGCTGAAACAGTAATTACTATAACAACAACCTTGTATGTGATATCTATAAACCTATTTAGACCTTCAATAAACTTCCTTAAATGTTTTTTGTTATTCCCTCTATTCTGGAAATATTTAGCTATCTTAATCCTTATACAATTTTTTTCTTTATTATTACATATTTATTTTATATTCTTTTATCAACCCTTTTATTTTCTTAGTGATACCTGAGACATAAGAACATTTACAAATTTACCATTTGTTGTGATAAAATACTAAACAATTAATATTTAAATATATTTTTGTACGTATATATATGAATAGCTATCTCAAATATACTATTTAAACTTTGAGATATCCTTGTAAGTCCTGAACCAGGTTTTAAATGACCAATTTCTTTTAAATATTTAGAGATGTTTTTACATAGGCTTGGCAAAGTTATGGACCTTGGCAAACCTGTTTGTTCACCCTAAAGAGTCCATAGTGGTAAAATATTTATTTTATTTAAAACATATTTAAGAGGAGATATAAAATATAACCTGGAGCAGAAGTAACCATCTCTTATTCTTAAGCAACAGGAATCATGTAGCAATTTAACAACTTTAGCTTACATGTGAACTTATAAGTCAACCTCATATCAAGTAAATTATTATTTTTAATAATTTTTCCCTTAGTATTAAACATAAGGCTACACATTCAATCATAACAGTCCTATACAATAAATACTGTGGTCAGACACAATGCTATGACAAACTATTTTAAAAAAAACAAAACAAAACAAAAAAACTTAGTACGGTAAAAGAACGTGCGATATGGCCCTCCAAGTCCAGACAGGGAAGTAAAGTGGGGGTCTCTCCTTGAGGAGCAGCAGTTGTGAGAGGTATCCCTATCATGTCGCCATTTTCCCATGAAATAGTGCCCAAGTCACTTGTCACTGCATCCCAAGGACAAGTGAGGTGCGTCCCCAGAAGGGCGTGGGGAGATGCTAAGCATACCGATATGACTTAAAAACTGAGTCAACCACCTCTCGAGAGAAGATAGGACCTCCAGGCAGAAAGGTAGAGGAAGGAGAGAGAGAGAGATGGAGGAAGAGTAGAAGAATGGGGGAGAAAGAGGAAGAGGAGGAGGGGGGGGCACGAGCAGCTAGCTAGATCAGCTGCTCCATGGGTGGAACCTTTACCAGAACTCTGTTAGAGAGCGAGCCTGATGTGGGAGGAGTGGAGCCAACAGGGGCAAGACAGTCGATATCGCAGGTGGGAGTGTCTGGTGTTTGCTTTTGGAGGAGGGACCTGGTCACTGGAGACCCAGGAGTCCTTGTGGGGTTTTCAGAACCAAATGAATGAGAAAGGGGAGTGGTAAAGACTACCTACCAAGACAGCTCCATGGGGGACAGCAGTTTTTTTATTGGGGGGATCAAGCTACTGGGCTGCCTCCTGGGATCAGAGAGACAGCTGGAATATAGATGTTTAAAGTGTGGCCTTACATCTTTCTGAATTTCCTCTGGATCTGTTAAAATATTTCATTTTCATCTCTGAGTTTGTTAGTTTGACTTTTCTTTCTCTTTTGGTTACTTTGGCTGAAAGTTTGTCAGCCTTGTTAATCTTTTCAATGAACTAAATCTTCCTTTTATTGATTCTTTGTATTGTTTTCTTCACTTTTGTTAATTTAGCCTTGATTTTATCTTTTTTCCCATTGACTCCTTTTAGGTGTTGTTTGTTCTTAGTTGGACAAGGATTTCAGGTGCATCATTAATTTATTTATATGAGACGTTTCTAATATTTTGATGTGGGCACTTAATGCTGTAAAATTTCCTCTTAGGATTCACTTCATTGTGTCCAAAATATTCTGTTTTGTTGTGTTTTCATTTCATTCAATTTGAAGAAATTTTTAATTTCCTTCTTCAGGTCTCCCATGATCTAATTTTCATTCAGTAGTGTATTGTTTAGCCTCCATGAAATTGGATATTTTTTCTTACTTTTATTATTGATGTCTTATTTGTTTTGCCCCCACTTTGTCAGGCTATGGTCCAGCTAAGTAGCGGTTGGTGTTCACTTTGGGGGCACTTTATATTGATGTAATATTTGGGTGAAAGTGGTCCCATTTAGGGGCAACATTTGAGATTCCAGGATTGATTCCACAGGGTCCTTATCAACAAAGAAGGTGGAGGGAAGCTAGCTGAACATGCTAGCTGGTAACTAGGTGGAAGTCCACAGGTCTGGGACATATAGTGCTCAGACAGCATGTGCAGGGTCAGAGGTCAGGATTGCAAATCTGGAGTGGGGAACAATCCCAGAGTTTCAGGCTGGCTAAGAGGTAACATGGCAGAGAGTGACTCACCCTCCCAAGACTGGAAGGGCCTGAGGATGATAGATCCTGGATCCTGAGTGGAACAGGACTCCCTTGACATGAGGGAGCCTATGAGTTAAGATAATGTGGTGTTAAGGCAACACTGGAACCTACTTATGCCAAGTTTTGCAAAATTCTTCTAAAATATGTTTGTGAAGAACACCTATAGATTCTTCTAATACCAATTTCCTGTCATTGATATTTGGTGCTGTATTAGAATTTTATATACAAAATTACGTGTGAGGGAAGGTAGGTGTGTAAGACTTATTTGTTTTATAAACTCCAATGAGTCTATAACTGATTCAAAATAGACAGCATTTTACAATCTACTTTTTGTCCTATATATGTAGATTTTCAATAGAATTTCAACTGAAAAGAAACACGTAATCCAATGAGAGAAATCCACTTTACAGAGCAGGGTTAGAAGAGGATTCTCTTCCATATACCTGCAGGAACGCACCAGCAATCACATGTCATTGAGGTGGCTGTTTGATTATAGTTAGGTCACACTGCACCATTCAAATGGTTTACAAGTCCAGAGTGACTTATAAACTGACCAATGTGTTTATTTTCAGATACTTTTTTTGAGGAAGTCATATGTATTCACTAGTTCAATGTTTAGGATTTTTGTTATGTCTTTGACGTGGATATAAAAAGTTTACCCAAATAGCCTATGCACTCTTCTCCATGAGGACACGCAGAAGTATGACTGAGTAAAGGCGTTCCTCTTGGTTATTTCCAGGTACTCTATACCTGCTTGTGCTTGAGGATGTCTCTATTACAGAAAAGAGAAGGAAGGACTGATATTTGATGAGCTATTGAGTCTGTTTGCAGCCTCAGACCTCAGTGACAGGATGGCTGTTGAATGACTCTTCCTGAGGAGATATAATAAAACCATCCACCCACCTCAGATAGGAAATCAAAGAATGAAACTATCCAAGTCTACTTTAGTGAACCAATGAGTTTATTGGGGTTGCTTACAGGAACATGCTTGACCTAAAGGCAGCTGCTTGACCAAAGCCTGTGGATGGGATTCCCTGGAGTTGCATTCCTGAATCTCCCTTAGCTGCTGGGAGAGTCCCAGCAATTATTCCTGCTTTTATAATCTTGTGTAGGGACACTGGGGATATTTTAAATTCCATTTACTTCTTGAGTCTTGTAAGTTTGATTTACTTCCTGAGTCTTGTGACCCACCTTCTATCCCTAGGAAGGGATGTTTCAATTTGGAGGCAATGGCTACCGAAAGTGAGAACCTTCCTCCAGCAGGGTCGATTCAGTGCATGGCAGTCATCAGCAGTTGCTGTGTTTGCTGTTGTCAGCAATGTTACAAGCATAGCAGCCATGTCTGAAGTGCAACAGTGGGCATGAATCCCAGAGACTATCATGTTTTTGACAATCACTGCAAATCAGGGCACTGTAACCTGACAGCAAGAATTAGCCTGTGGGATGTCAGTTCTACGCCATGTTTTCTGTCCTGTTTCCTTAAGAAGCTCCCAGAGCGTTTTCCACATGACATCTTTCTGTGTGGCTTCTCTTCCTACTGTATCTATGGCTGGTTGATACGCCTCATGCCTTCCAATTTGTGATTGCTCCATGCTTTATAATAAAGATTGCTACTTTCTGGTTGGTTAGGCTCCTGATCTTGTGCTATTCCCACAGGCTTTCACACTTGCTTGGCTAAAGCCCCTGTTTCATGCATTCTTCCTCGTTGTTCCTGTTCAAATTCCTTGCTCTGTATGTGCTGTAGTCAGTCCTACAGAGATAGACTGCTCCCTTATTAGCTGCAGAAACTACTCTGAAAGGACAGGGATATTTTGTTGGGATTGGATAAATATTGTTTTGTACATTGCAGTCTTATATCTGAGAAATTGCTTCTCTACATTGGATTGCTTGCTGAGGTTCAAAAATATATCTCTGCAGACATATTCTCAAGTCACTGTTTCCCAGAGACTTCTCTTAATGCTCTAATAAGGTGGACAGACATACAAATTCTTAGCAGTAATATAGCTGATAATTACAAATAAACATGTTGTCAGTACATTATAAGGTACCTCCTAAAATATCCACGTTGTTTTTCTTTCTTTGATGCTCATTTCATATGCTAGCTGAGGCTGGTGCCATGGATCCTTTTAATGCATAAGATGCTCTCTAGAATCTGTCTAATAACAGTGACTTGTTACACATTTGTATGGCCCTTTCCTGTACATTCCTGTAGTTGTGTGATGGGAAGACTCAGACTTGGGAAGAGAGGACAATGTCATAGTCTTCTATGTCATCAGTATAATGTGTGAAGCATACACTAGCAAGAATAGAAGAAACAAACACATGCATCTACCCTAACGTGACACTGACTTCAGCACTGAACTCTTCACAATAGAATATATTAATTGAAAGGAGATGGCACACTGCTGGAATTCACACAGTGTATTTTACCTCATGGTCCCTGCTGGGGTCACTGCTTCTTAGAAGAGGCACCACACACCCAAAGTGTCTCAACAGATTATAAACACAGTTACACTGTATCATAGCAAATCTGAAAAGCTCTGTTTTTGGTTCATTGATGCCTTTTATACACTTGAAATCTGCACTTCATCTAAAGGAAATAGCATTGCATTTTTAAAAATACCTCTCTCGGGGAGCTGGAGAAATGGCTGAGTGGTTAAGAGCTCTTAATTACTTCTTGCAGAAGAATTAATTAAGAATTTGATTCCCAGCACTCACATGGTGGCCAACAACCATCCATAATTCCAATTCCAGGGACTCCAACACCCTCTCCTGATCTCTTTTGGCACTGCAAGACACCATGACACAGGTGTACTTTCACATACACAGGCAACATACACTCACAACATAACATAAAAATAATTAACGATATTTTTAAATACCTCTATTCATTGGACTCTTGCTATTTTTTAAAACAGATTTGTACAAACAAGGCTACATCTACAGATGAGCTGCAAAAAGAGATTCAAGGTACAGGTGTTTTAAGCACACCAATGTAACCAGTGTTCTTGCATTCCAGAAACAGATTTCCTCAAAGAAAGTAGAAAATCTCCCATGTGTACAAACTGACTATGGGATTTTGCTGCTCAATATCATTGTACTGTCGGCTCTGATAATTATATATTCAGTGCTTCACCTGTCTTTGCAAAACTGTAGGAAAGGGATATAACTTTAGTCATGCTCAGTGATGCTGGCACTAATGAACTCAGACAAAGCAGGAATATTTAAAAACATTAAGGTGGAATGAACGGATAATTCCACAAAAAATAAAACAATAGGTAGAAATAGATTATAGATTCTATAAGGAAGGATAAATGTGAACTCTGGGGGCATCAGGGAAAATGCCTCAATTTGCATTCATGTGGAGATTGTGTGTGTGTGTGTGTGTGAGAGAGAGAGAGAGAGAGAATTGGTCTCCCCTGCAGGTAGAGCTGGCTTAGAATTTGCTATATAGACCATGATGGCCTCCATCTCACAGAGATCTGCCTGCTTCCGACCCTTGAATGCTGAGACTAAAGGCATCCATCACTATGCCCAGCCTGATATTTTTGCTTTCTTATCTCTTTCCTTTTTCTCCTTCCTGTTATCACATACTGAAGACTATTTCGTCAATATTTGCTGAATAGCCCTTTTCTTTTATTCAGTAAATTTCTTTCAAAGATGATTCTATACTTTTTGAGAAGTGGAGCAGAAAAAGTGGATGTTGGCTCTGCCAGAGCTTCGCCTGTTTTCTTTGAGAGAAGCCTGCAGTCACTTCATAGCTATAGTCTTTGCAGCTTGGGCAGGGCCTTAGGTCAGGGCCTCAGGAGCCATAGCTCTTCTTTCCCCTTCCCTCATCTCCAGTACAAGTGACAATACGATTCAGTCATAGCCAGTGATCTAACTGCTGGGGAAGGAGTGTGTATTGGGCACAGTGGGGCTGTTTTTGCTTATATCTTGCAATAAAAGAGAGAAGCCTTTTTTATTTACCTTTCTTTTGGCTTGAATGCAAAAGTAAGGCTCAGGCTACAATAGCCATCTTGTGGTCATGATGTGGAAGGATTAAGCAATTGTCAGATTAATTACAAAAATGCCAGGTCTGCTATCATAATCTCCCTGCTTCAACAGTACAATCAACTGCATCCTTCAAGATATTTTACCCTAAAAGCAAACTTTATTGTGTGTTGTACTAGCCAAGTAGCTCCTGGATGGATGATAAAGAATGCCAAACATTAGTAAAAAAAATTTTAATGTTTTATTAAATTTTTCAAGATTGTCACGCATTCTATTTTACATTTTGATCGTATTACCCTTCCCCCACTCCTTCCAGATCTACCACCAACTCCTGCCCTACCCAACTGGGTCTTTTCTTTTTTCCTCATGGAGTTCAATTTATGTCCCACAAATACTCTTGAGTATGAAACCAACCCTGGAGCGTGGTCAAACTAAAAGGGACCATGCCCTTACAGAATGCTGACTCTTTCCCTCCAAGCAGCTATCATATGCCTTTAGCTTTTTAGCTAGGAGTGGGACTTCATGCCTACCTCCCCACTTCCTGCTGGGGATTCTGTCTGGCCTAAGCATGTCTTCTGTAAACTGTCACAACTACTGTGAGTTCATATGTGAAACTATACTTTGATTTGGAAAACACTGCTCCCTTATAGTCAGCTACCAACTCTGGCTCTTCCAATCTTTCCATCCACTTTTACTTGAAGATGTTTGACACTTGGGGTGGTGGGTGGAGTGAGGTATAGATGTCCTACTTAAGACTAAGCATTCTATGGTCTCAGATTTTCTGCAGGTTGACTAGTTGTGGATCTCTATGATAATTTTCTTCTACTACAAGAAGAAGCTTCTCTGATGATTGAGAGATGCATTAATCTATGGGCATAACAATAAATCAGTTGTCATTTTAATATTATATCCATTTAGCAGGATGCTAGCAGCAGGTTCTCCCTTAGGGCCCATGATTTATCTTGGTTTCAGGTATGGGTTCACCTCATGCAGCAGGCCTAAATCTAATCAGAGGTTGTTGATTACTCCTATAACATTTGTGCCACTGTTGCACCAGTGAGTAAGTCTTGCCAGGCCATTAACTATTGAAGCTTGCAATGTTCACAGCTGGCATGATTGATGTAGAGAGATTAAGCCACATGATTCAGTAAGTTATGCCCATTTGCTGACATTGAAACTAGATAGGAATAAAGTTGATCTTAAAATAAACAAAGCAAGACTGATTCAAAAAAGTTGGTGTTTACAAAAAGATTATCCTACATCTTTTGAATTTTCTAATTCATAAATAATATATCTTAGAATGGGTATTTGGGGACATTATTGCTGAAAGTGGGCAATCAAAGATCTGATCATTTTAGAATGCACACGTGAAGTTCTTACAGTTTTCCAGTAACAAGATACAGAGTCTCCAACTTGCTATTTCAAGGATTGATGATCACCTGTATTTTAATGAACTCAATCAGAGAGAAGAGGAAAGAAGAAAATTTATCCTTTGGTTTCCTCTGTCTCACCCACACAGTGAGGACCTTTGAATATTTCTCATCATGATAGCATTGAATTTTAACTTTGCCCTTCGGCAGTCACTTGCAAAACATCTTCTGTTAACAATAGTGGGGCAGATGGGGACGCATTTCATCTCCTATTCCTTTTTACACTTTTCCCAAGGACTTGAAGGAAGCAGCTGATGAGGGCAATGACAAGAAAATTCTGACAAAGAAGACAAACTATATTTTCTAGAGGGCTGAGAAAGACATTAAAAATCCTCAAAAACATGAAATAAATAAAAGAAAATATTAGAGAGAAGAGAAAGGGTGAAGGTTAGAAGGTCTTCTGCATCTGGGGAGGACAAGTTTCCAGAGTTTATACAGACAAATTTCAAGAGAACAGGGAATGTTAAGAAAGGTGGCTGTGAAATTCATAGGTTTTGAGTTATTTGTAGACTGTATTTTCTTTAATGTAATACAGTCAGAAACTGGACTGCATGAGCTTAAATCTCTGCATACACATTTGAAATTCCAATATATAGAGATAAAGTAGTAAGTTATGGACTGAGCCAGTATAAGTATACACATAAGAAAAAACATCCAATTCACAAAGAAATTCAGAAATGAATCATTAATGAAAACATCAACAAGTACCAGAATCCTAAAATGTCACAGTTGAAAGGATTATATAGGTTAACATGTGCATTGTACCGATAAGCAGAGACCAAACCAGGTTAATAGACTTGCTCAAGGTTATTTCCAAGGTTTGCCCAGAGTTCCATGACATGGTTACATGGACCGACTGCTTGAAATATACATAGATCAGTCAATAGTTGAAGACTTGGTTTTGTATTTTCTACATCTCAGACCAATGGGAGTTACGTGAAACTATGAGTGACATTTACTTCAAGAAGAATGGGAGAAGTAAATTCCAGTTGAACCTGTGTAATGACACCTGCCAACTGCAAAGGGAACATGCGCTCATCTGCCATGACACCAGGAAATGAAGCTACACAGAAAAAATGTTGTTCTATCTGTGCTGTCATCAAACCTGGTTCTGTAGGGTCTTTAAATACTGACATCCTATGAGTACAAATCGGATTGAATTGGCTGGTCAATCAAGGCCTTTACAGACCTCTAACCTGTACCTTTTATAAGCTTCTAGATAGACAATGTATTGGAATAAACAGGTGAAAATTTGACATTTCCTTCTGAAAAAGACAGTGGTAGATGAGAATGGACTCCTAGGTAACAACAAGCAGAGGTCCCAGAGAATCAGCTTCCTCCACTTTATTTAACTCTCAAGTGAAGGTCAAGGTAAAATGGAAAACTGAAGGCTCACAATCATTAACTCCATGTGATATCATGTGATACTAAGCAGAATGAATAGCACAAAACGCTCGCATTCAAAACAATTATACTATAAAGCTGCAGACTGGAAAGGAAGTTAAGATCTCTCTAGCCTTGATGACATGATAGAAGTAAGGCCTCACTTCACATGGTGAGGGAGTGTCTCTATGTGCCATAATATGTCTAAGAGCACTCTTTCCTCAAGTTTTGCAATATACTGAGTATGAAACCTTGCATAGAGATACTGACAGAGCTCATAGCATTCATTAATTTCCAGTTTAGCCAAGTTTGCTAATCACTTCCATGTAGTAGATTCTAAAATTTCAATATTGTTTGTATATAGCAGCATCTAGGCTAGGAGATTTGAACTCTGTTCTGTGTGGTGTGGTATACTAGATACCTTGGAAACATGCTAAGAAAGAAATACCTAGAAATTAGGCAAATAACCACTGAAGTGACTCGTATGGCTGAAAAAGAAGAGACTAGAAAACAGCATTCATCTTTTGAATAACCCTTACTCTTTGGTGACTTTCTGTCAAGATATGACAGAGGTTGGGGCTAGAGAGATGGCTCAGTGATTAAAAGCACTGACTGCTCTTCCAGAGAATCCAGGTTTGAATTCCAGCACCCACATGGAGGCTAACCACCATCCTAACTCTAGTTCCATGGCATCCAATGCCCTCTTTTGACCTCTGCAGGCATTGCAGGACAAGAGTGCACTTACACACATGCAGGCAATACACTCATATACAGAAAAAAATAAAATTAAAAAAAGATATGGCAGAAATTATTAGTTGTAGAGGAGATGACTTCTGGGAAATTGGGCAAAAGCTGTAGAAATGACCCTTCAGTCAGTGTTTGAGTGCAAATGATATGCACATTGTGGATGAAAGCTATGTGAGCTCTTAGAAAGAAACATGAAGAAGCATCAAACTCAATAATCCCCAGAATTCTCATGCACACGAAGCCACATTAGGACTACTCAGAGGGAAAGGATGCGCAGCAGAAGAGGCTCCATATAGTCTTCGGGAAAATTTCACTTCAATAGCTTGGCCACATGATCCTACAACTAAAATCTGTTCTGCAACTTCCCCCACAGAGCTCAAAGCAAGAAAAGCTCAAACTGACGCAACGGAGTCCAAGGAACAGTTTGTCGGAACACTCAGAACCTACCTGAAAGAACACAGAAGAATCTATCACCCCATGGTGTAAAATTCAAACTGTGTGTGAATCCATAAAATGTTGCAAGGCAGGTACAGATGTATAATATGTGGACCAAAAACAAGAAAAATAGGCAATCAATAGAACTGGGCCCCAGCAGGTGGGAGCGATGAAATGAAAGCAGAATATTGAACCAGTGATGCTAAATATGATCCACATGTTCAACATTGGAGGAAACATGAAATTAATGCTGAAGAATTGTAAACTTTAAAACAATCACTCCTAGGGGTAAAACTTAATGAATAATATATATTATATTTATATTTTATGTATATATATATAATTATGTAAGTTCAAAAGAACTATTAAGAAGCTATTAAAGGTATTTGTACAGTGCAAACTCTAGCCAAAGTGGGTATGATGCATATGAATAGTTTTTCATTGCAGGTGAACTCTACCGTGTGGACATGTAAGAGACTAAATTGTTTCATTATAAGACTTAGAATAGAGGCTAATTCAGTGGACCTAGTCAATGTTTTCTTTTCCCTGTGCCAATCCAAGTCTGACTCAACCATTTTAGATTTTGCTCTCTGTAGTGGTTTGAAAAGGAAGAGACTTCTTTCTTGAAGGTTGAAGAGCTATTAACTGTCCTTGCTGAAAGCTTAATGGAATACTAATCAAGAGTTTTACATGGATCTTCACATTGAAGACACACCCATACTATGTGAGACAGACAAACAGTATTATCTTCACTTAGGAAACCAAAGCCTAAACTGCTAAGGAATTTACTCGTATGGTTGGCAACTCAGGCTCTGTGGTTCCAGGTGTGTGCTTCTGTGGTGAGTGTTCTGTGATCCACTCAGTGGAGAACCTCCCTAAGCCACCCTCTGTGTGCCCTTTCTCTTTGCCTACAGATGAAGAGCTCTGGATTTCCAGGACTGGGGAAGTAAGAAGTTATTTTTTATTTTATTTATTTATGTTTATAGTTTATTTTTATTTTGTGTGTATGAGTGTTATGCCTGCATACGTGTAAATGCACCATCTCCTACAGAGCCCATGGTGGACAGAAGAAGGTGTCAGATCCCCTGGAGCTGGAGTTACAGATGTTTGTTAGCCAACATGTAGGCGCTGCAATTCAAAACTGGGTCTTCTGTAAGAACTGCTAGTCCTCTTAAACGCTGATCCCTCTCTCCAGCCCCACAAGAAAGTTCTTAAATATACAACATTCTGTGTTGTCCACATAGGATAAGAGTAAATAAATAAGCCATGAAAACAAAGACAACTTTTAGCTCTTCCAGATTCCTTTCCAGAAGTCAGAAGTTACTAGAAAGTCAAACTGTATTCAGTAGGATTTCATGTGGTCTTTCAGCAGGATTTCATGTGGTCTTTCATCCAGCTCAGAATTCTTTTTCAATGTACTTGATGAAGGAGACCATCAATTTATGTTGTGAGACTTACATATACCATTTCCAATTAAAATTTATTTTTTCACAACCAAATTTTAAATTTCATGAAGATGCTCTGTGTCTTGCATTAATTTGACTTACTGATTTTGTGTAATATAAAGCTAGGTTTATATTACAGGGACATTATGTAAATAAAAAAATTAAATTTGCAAATGCTTTTGTAAGCTCTTAAGAATATTGCTAAAAAGTAAGACAAGGGCCAAGTGTGGTGGGGCACACACCATTAATCCCAGAACTTGAGAGGCAGAAGTAAGCAGACCTCTGAGATCAAGGTTGAGGCCAGCCTGGACTATATAGTGAGTTCTAGGCCAGTTGGGGCTACAGGTAGACCCTGTCTCAAAAATTACACACAAAAAATATAACAAAAATGCTATTCTAAGGGCCAGATCTTTTGGCACATTCCTTTAATTCCAGCACTAAAGGAGGCAGGAGCAAGTGGATCTCTGTGAGATCAAGGCCAGTCTGTTTTAGGTAGTAAGTTCCAGGCCAGCTATGGTTACAAAAAGATCTTGTCTCAAATGAAAAAAGCAATTACAACTAAGAATTTGGGAAGTGCATGGGCCAATGATGGAGAATTGTAGTAATCAAAAAGAGCAGAATTGCACATTAGTAAAGTGTGGGTTCCTGGGATTGAAATCTAAGCCTTTTACTCTGTAACTAGGTTTCACTTTTACTGTTGTGCTTTCTCCATGGCTAAGATGATGCTGGCTCATGAATTTGTTCATGTTTCCTGAAGGTTTGATTGCATCCCATTAGCTAGACAGCTCTCAGTTTCAACTCTAGTTAATGGGGTTCCCATGGCTGGCAACATGTTCATTCTCATAAACATTTTATGACCTTCAAAAACATTTTAAATTGCTTTCTCCAGAAATCTCAAGGCAATGTCTTTAGAAATAGCAAATGAAAGTGAGTATGAATTAATATATTCGTGTGTTAGTAAGTGAATGTATCAACCCACTTAGCCTGGGAGGCAGGTACCTTTATCTCATCCCACAGGGCAGGGCTTGAAAGTTCAAGAGCCCTTCAGTAACTTCCCCAAACAAATCCACTTTGTTGGCAGACAATCTTTCTGGGTACCTAAGTCTATGGTCTTCTCATTCTAGAAAGAGAGTTTTAATCATATAGGATTCCTGGGGCTTTGACAAATGATTCTTTAGTTAAAAGCACTTACTGATGTCTCAGAGGACATGAGTTTGGTTTTCAGCAACCACACGGTGGTATACAACCATCTGTAACTCTAGTTCCAAGGGATTTGAAGCCCTCTTTTGACTTCTGTGGGCTCCTGAACACATGCTCAGAAACACACACACACACACACACACACACACACACACACACAAACACACATATATAAGATTCAACTTTAAAAAAAATATCAAATTCCTAATTAGCAGATACAATATTTGTAGCTATGATGTTACTTTTCATATCATGCATATTATTTGCTTCTTTATTATTTTGGAATTTAGTGCTAGCTTTTACTATATAAAATACAGCAAAAATACTACTCATGTTGTACAAGTCTGATGTGTGAGAATATTATTTTAATGTAATGACACTTATTTGATTTCATTTATCTGAAATTTTTAATTGAATTCTTGTGTATTTCATATAAAACATCTCAATTATTTTTATATCCTCCATCCACACTCTCTCATAATCCACCTCCTACCAGATTTCATACATTTTGTCATTTATGTTAAGGTCTATCCAGTCAAGCTGGTGTACACAGGCCATCCCTAAATTCAAGTTCATCCACTGGAGTCTGGTCAACCTATCTAGAGTCACTCCCTTAAAGAACATCAGCTCTCCCTCATCCGGCAGTAATCAATTACCAGTATTTCTTCAGCTAGGATTGGGACCTGTTACCCATTTCTCCAGTTCTCTGCTGAGTTTTTGTCTGCTTGACTTTGCATGGGCCTTGTACCTGCTGACACTATTGCTGTAGATTCACATGAGTAAGGTAGCAGAAGCCTGTAAAACTCTGTTTCCATACGGACATGCACTTCCTCCCCTGGCTCTTACAGTCTGCTCCCTCTTCTGCAATGGTCCCTGAGCCAAGGATTGGTGTCGTTTAAAATAAGAATTCTGTCTAAGGACTCACTCACAGACTTATTCTCTGTGTTTTGGCCATTTGGGACCTTTTCTGTTGGTTTCCCTCTGTTGCATGAGGGAGCTTCATTGATAAGAGTTCATACCATGCATTAATATTCTCTTGACCCCATGTTCCACTATGTTCCTTGAGCCTTAGGTATAGAGGCTCCATTGTAGTTATGTCACTTAGGGTGGGCATTCCACAGATACTTATTCTCTGTGTGTGACCAGTTGTGGAACTCTGTACTAGTCTCCACCTGTTGCAAAAGATGCTTCTTTGCTGTCTGCTACTTTCCTATGTGGAACTTACTTCACCAGAGTCACCTACCTGAAACTCAGGAAGAAGCCAGGGCCACAGGCACAGGCAACCCAAGCATTGAAATCCTGAACAGAAGAAAGAAACAGAGTCAGAGACAGACACTACCCAGGAGAAGGAACCTAGATCCCACAGCACTTCAAGATGTGACTGCCGGGTGAGCATCTGTAACACAAATGCCTGAATGTGAAATCTGGCATGTTTTGAGCAGTGACGTGAGACACGAAAGAAAAATTCCACATATGATCACATATAACAGGTTATAGTCAAAGCAAAGGTGTTCCAAAAGGTTTCAAGCACAAGGCACATGTGAAACATGAATGACTTTTGTGTTCAGACTTAGCTCCTACCCTCAAGATATTTCATTGTATAAATTTAAGAGAATATTCCCAGATCCAAAAAATTCTCATCCAAATCACACTGGTCACAAGCATTTCAGATAACTTATACACCCTTGTCTTATGAATTCTCTCGCAGTGAGGCCCAGCGTTCAGCCAGCCCCCCACCCCCCACCTCCTCCCCATCCCGGTTTGAACAAATTGAGCGAACAGAGAATGCTCTCTTAGAGAAATTAATTTATTCCTGGTTGCTTACAAAGGATTCATCCCCCTGGAGGGAGACAGAAATTTCATATGGGGCAGCCAGCATTTGGATCAGAAATCCCGGGCGGCACACACACCCAAGATGCAGACGGGCGAAGCTGCTCCCTCGGCTCCTTTCCGGCTTTCCCTGCTAGTTTGAGGAGTACTGATCAACTCATAAAAGGGAAGCCAGGAGAGTAAAACAGAGATGAGAGGGGTCCAGGGAGGTGTGCACGGCAAGGACGCAACTCAGTCATCGCTCCTCTCAGCAGGTCTGCCTTCCAGTGTTTACAAAGGCCTACTCAATTTTGACTCCATCAATATATTAAACTACTGATTAAGTCAGAACCATCATAGTCAGTAAACATCTGTAGAAATGCCCTTACAGATAGGCTGAAGAGCGCTTACCGATTTCCAAAGATCTCCACTGAATCTTTCAATCAAGTGAAATTAACAATTAACATTAACCATGTAAAGTGGGAGAAAGGAGATCTGCTGAATGGAAATATGAACCTTGACACACTTATTTGACAGAATTTATTCATTGACATTTAATGTGGTCTTGTAGATTGTATTTAGCTTTAACATTTTTTTGAAGTTTTCACGTGTGTGTGTTTATGTAGCCCATTATAACATGTGTGTGTGTTTATAACATGTGTGTGTGTTTATGTTGCCCGTTATAACATGTGTGTGTGTTTATAACATGTGTGTGTGTTTATGTAGCCCGTTATAACATGTGTAAACACAAAGTCTTATCCTTTCCACTCTATCTATATCCTATTACTTTTTAATTAGGAAATTAGCCAGTTTCTCTGTGCTATATTCAAAATTTGCAGTGACAGCAGATTTGCATGGCTTATTTCAACATTAGACAGAATGCATCTGCATTTTCTCCATTACGCTTGCTATTTTACGAAGGCTTTTTATTAGATAACCTCATCATCTCCTTTTATTCACTGTGGTTCTTCTCAGTTTAATCCCTCATTATCTCTCCCCAGGAATATTGCAACAGCTTCCTATCTAATTTATCTGCCTCCTGCCTCATTCCCCACAAATTCATCTTCTGCATCATGATCAAGGTAATATTTATGAAAAGCAAATCACATCATGGCTCTACATGCTTAAAATTATTCATGAACTTAGCAAAATGTATGCAATGAATAAAAACAGGTTCCTCATGGGAAAAGTCAACAGGCCTTCTCAGAAAACTCAACATTATTCCCATGTTATAGCTGAAGACCCTAGGGCTGACTGAAACCAGTTCATCAATGAAGGTTATATAGATAGTAACTTTCTAGGCTGGAAATTTCCTCTCAGATAACTCTCCATTATATGAAGAAGTATATGATCCTTGCAAAATGAAATTGCCTTAACATTTACTAGACAAATTCTGTGGCCCTTTTTATTCATTCACTGTTCTTTACAAATATCTTTCTGGAAGGACTGTTTTTGTACAAATTCTATCCTATTTTTCTCCAGACTTCTCATTGGCTCCATATCAGAAGTTGTTTTTATCACTCGTATCTCACAAAATCCTCACTTGGTTCCTGACAAAACCTGATTCTCAAATGACTTTTAGGCTGTAATTTTTCATTTTAAAAACAGATTCTATTTTTTTATATGAAAATAATTAAAGATTGTTACCCAAGTTACTGGTGAGTAAAAATCCTTTCCTTCTTTTTAGGACAGTAATACAGTTAGAAAATTCTAAGCATTTGTTCTTATTTTCTACAGCACATATCCTACAAAGCTATTTTAATAATGTACTTCTGTGATAAGCTTCTGTAATAGAAACCTGTGGCCATTTTCATAACAAGCTATACAGACTCAGGTCTATGCATTTTCACATCTGAAGATTCTTTGTCTAAAATCCTGCATTCTTACAAATGTCACTCCCTGTGTCATGCCTTCTTGGAAGTTTTCTCATCCAAGTCCAATGAGATTCCTTTGTTGACTCACTTCTGTGTGTCTTTACATACCATCCTGTGCTTGTTATGTTGTAGTGTAATTTCTTCAACAGGACTGTCACACAACACTTAGACTAGAGATGTCTTATAGGTTTTGATTAACACATTAATGAGTGTGATTGAATGCATAAGTATTTTCTTTTCTTTTTTTCTCACTTATCTCATATAGCTAACAGTAGCCTGAAAACCACTATGCAGTCAAGGATGACTTTGATCTCTGAATTCTACCTCTGTCTTTAGCATGCTGGGATTTATAAGCATGTGCTACCATACAGTGCTAGGTCTTGCTAAGCACTCTACAAATGAGCTACATCACCAACCATCTACAGGGATATTTCAATGAGCTGTGTTTTTGTCTTTATATGATACCAAACATGGCAAAGTTCTTAGCATCTAATCAGTATTCTGTGTTCCTTCCTGTTAGCTTACTAATAGCCACAGGCCTAGATCATGCAAAGTTCTTCCAAGAAAACTACTAAGACTCTCTTAGAGGCAAAGCACCCTTAGTCACTTGGTAACATACCAAACTATGCCATGAAAGTGTTTTCCCCCTCATTGGAATGTGTTATTCTGAGGAACAAGAATAAAAGAGCCTCATCTCTTGGCTGACTGTCAGCAGTGTTGAGATGCTGTGCTCCTCATCACTTCAGGACAGTGATGCATTCCTGATGTGGAGACAGAGGGTGTGCTGAGCAAGGCTGCTTGATGGCTGGTAGTGTATAAGTGACTTTTACCATATGGATACAATCTGCACCAAAGACATTTACCTAACCTTACAATGTAAACAGGCTCAGTTAACCATGTACTCCTCTTGAGACCCAGCCATATGACCTTAATTTCTCAGGGCCACTTGCTCTCTACTCAAGATAGTATAAGATAGCATGTGAATGCTGGTATGCATGCTTTAATATCAAAACATTGCAAACAGTGTGATTTCTCATAGCAAAGAATAAGAGAAATCAAAAAACATGGTTTTGTGTATGTGTGTGATATTCTAGGCCTAGGGATGAAAGGCAAGATTGGTTCCGATTTTTACTTCCCATTTCATATGAGAGAACTGTTTCAATGAAAGAATGAGTGAGTTGAAGCCCTGATTCAGGAGAACCAAGTTTCAAGAGACAACTGGAGGAGCAGCTCAGCAGTTCTAGTCTGCTCTGGCCTTAACACAGATATTAAGAGTCAGGCTTTTTCTTTATTAAAGCAAAACCATACTGTGGTTCAGAAATGCCACAGGGTGGGAGAAAGAAGACATCATCCATCCTTAGAAAGAAAGTGTTCTACCATATTACATAGAACAGAAGAATCAGCAGCCAGACAGACATCACTCCAGTGAAGTCTGCTGAAGTACCTCACTTCATCAACAATATGGATCTCAAAACTCATTGTTCTTCTCAAGGAGACCCAAAAGCTGAATGAATCTACTCAGTTACTGAAAATTATATAGAGAGTAACTTTCTAGATCTGGTATTAAGTCAAAAAACTAATTTTTAATTTATTGTTGCTATTTTATAAGCTATGAGATAATTTTCTTTGAAAGCTTGGAAACTTAACAAAAGAAAAGAGAAATGGGGAGTGGAGATCAACAGAAAAATACTCGTGATAGAGACTGGTGTGGGTGTGAAGGAAGGTGGTTTGATTTGATGGGTACATGCTGTAGGGATGTGTGTAAATTACAAGGTAAGCAGCAATGGCTTCAGCTCTCACCTTCTCGCTCCTGCTCTCACTCCCTGGCGTCACCTGTACTGGAAGCCTACAACAATGCTATCTTTTAAGTCATCTCCATGAAAGAAAGAACTCAGCAAACATTTAAAGCCAGATATCAGCAAACCGACCACACACCCCTCATGTTCCAAGACACAAGAACAAAAGCAGTTAGACTGTGGTGACTGATGTCAGACTAAAGAGGCAAGAAAGTGGTGAGATACTCTTAATAAGGGGCAACTCTAGTTTAAACACAACATGTATCTGAAGTTAATCTAAACTGTAATTTCTGTAATTTAGTGAATAAAAAGAAATTAAAATTCTATTCGCATCTACTTCAGAAAGGTTTTGATTGTCATATTTTTGACTTCATAGAAATACAGAATTGGAAATTCATTCTAGATTCGCAATCATAACTCAAGGCTTTCAAGTGAGGATTGCTAGTTGAGTTTTTGCTTGATCTGAGTGACAGTATTAAAACCAATGCATGGAGGCCTCAGAGAGCATAAGAACAGAAATGTCCTTCTACCCTGCACAGAGTTTTCCATAGGAGGATGTGAGGCTGTGTCCCCAGACATATTTATGGTAAGTGAAAAACAAATAACTGGGGTGTTTTAAAAGATGGAAGGCTCCAGTGGGCTACATCAGTTGAACTCTAATTGCCTGCACATTTATAGTTCTGCATCTCTCAGACAGGTGAAACGGCTTCCAACTTCTTTGCTATTGGCTAAATAGCATCTGTTTAGAAAAGACATTTTATGATGCCAGTAATTTGTTTCTTTTGTGCGCAGGTTGTTTGGTTTGTGTCTAGAGCCCCATTGGTAGCCATCACCTGTAATAACTAGCTGCACTTCATTTATTCCAGTTGTGATGGGCTTTCAACATCTTAAAGAACAAGTATATCCCTAGACATAGCATGTTATACAAAATTAAGCTTGAATAACTCATGCATAAAGTTGGTCTACATACTCATAACAAAACTAAGTGTGGTGGTACAGGCCTGTAATCCCACCAAAAGGTGGAGGTGGATCAGAAATATAAGATCATCCTTAGCTAGGGAGTGACTTGAAGATCAGGTTGGTTACCTAAGACCATATCTCCAAAACAGAAAAAAGAACAATCATAATTTTCATATTTGTGAGTAATATGAACTCTGATAATGTTCATCTTCTATTAAACATCACCCCAATTCTTACTTTGATTTTCAAAGTTCCTGTCTACAACCTTTGGCAACTGATAGGCATTTGATTCCTCTTGGTTGTCTATCTTCATGGATACTCATAATCTTAAATTTGAAGGGGAAAAATCTTTCATTATATCTCATGCAGGTGATAAAAAATCTAGCCCAGTGTACTGAAGGTCATATATAAAACTCTTCTATATTAGATTCCACTTAGAACCCTTTTTCTCAGGGCTTAGAGCACTGTCTCTCCTCTCCCATGAACATATACATGTATTTTTATGTATATGTGAACTTGTGTATATCCCCACACACATGGATTCATACATAGTTGGCTATTTAATCTATATTTGTATTCTTATATATGTTGTACAAAGTTACATATATTGCTACTATATATATATATATATATCTGAAGACATGCATAGTAATTAACATAAAATTATGAGAAATGGGGTATCTTTGCACTTTTAAAAAACTTAATTGAAAATCTTTTGAATACTCAACTCTACTAAGCATTGAAACTTTATTGCAATAAATTAATTTTTTTGTGTAGCCTCTACTATAGAGGTGAAGAGAAACAACTAAGGGTCCAATTTTAATACTATTTGATAAGCACCACGACAGAGGAGATAGGAGCCCACCAGATATTTACCGATTCTGGGCCTTGAGAGGGTGCAATGGGAGGCTGTGAGCAAGAATTCTTCCCAAGGAAGGGATTAGCTAAGTGGTAACCTGGTGGGTAAAGAGCAGAGAGCCAAGCAAGGAGCCTCCAGAGGGGACAGAATTCAGGCTCAGAGAGATGAGGACATTTGAGAGTGAAATCAAGCTGGGTAGAAATATGATCCTGGTTGAGGAGGTGAAGTAAATGCGGAATATGAAATCAAGCCGCAGCCACAGACACTCCAGGACATAAGATTCACATGAGGGCTTAAGCTCCCTGCTGAATTTTCACAAGTAACTCTTGTAAGCTTGTACTTTCTTAACTATCTCCAACCCACCCAACAGCTTTTCTCTGTTTTTGAGACTGAATGGTGCTCTCTTCCAGACAATAGTGTTGCTTTACTTCCTACACCCGATTAGTCAAAAGTCCTTGAAATTTTGCCTTCTCAATTTCTCTTGAGTTTCTAACATCCTTGCATCCCCATAACCAGTAACTAATTGGTTCATTCTGGTTCAGGAAATCTTTCCTTAGTGTATTCTTCCTCTTGCAAGTTGGCACCAATCGTAGAATCTACCCCCAGTAGAAACAGAATAGGGTTGTGTAGAGAGAACTGTGATTCAAGAGAGAACAATGAGACTTCCTTCTCAAGTTCTGATGTGTGGCTAAGAGTCAGACTTCAGAAACACGGTTGATGAACTTGGCCAAGTACCATATGGAACACATAAAAAACTATGTCTTCTCAGTATATCTTTCCCTGCCTTCAACAACCCCTCCCCCACCCAGACACAACTGTATAGAAACTTATTTCTACAGATGTTCATTGCCAGGATATAGCCTGAGCAAGAATCAGGACAGAAACTTTTGGTATTGGGCTTAGCACAGGCTTACCCCAGATGCTCTGTCAACCATATCTGAGCTGTTCTTAAATTGGCTCTGGAGCTGGACACTTTTACAGAACACTTTGCAGCCAGAGAACTGGCAATTTCCTGTAAGACAGCCTCGATGTTTATAAAAGCCAAGAATGTCCATTATTTTCTTTGCATCTAAGACTTGTATTGAAAACGATAACCAGGAGTGTAAAGAAGCAGTCATTCCCTCTTTCTGTGTCTGCTTGAAGCTGTGAGCTCTTCACTTCTGTGTCTACTCTAAGCTCCTCTGCCCATGTCTCCTTGCTGCAATGGACTCTTGCCCCATTGGAACCTTAAGCTAAATAAACTCTTCCTTTTATAAGTTCCCTTGGTTAGTGTTTCTATCACAGCAACAGAGAAGTAACGAATACACCTGGATATTATTGAGGAACTCTTCAGTGTTTTCACCACAGGAAAAAAAGCGTTGAACAAATGAGGTAATGCAAATGTCAGTTGCTGAACTTTGATTTGCACAATGTACGCATCCATCAAAATATCACGTTGTGTGTCTTAAATATCAAAAATAAGATTTAGAAAGATCAGAAGGAAGGAGAAAGATTATTCGCGACTTGAATTTCCAGGGATCCTACTAAAACGCATTTTGAATTTTTTAATCTTTAAGAACAACTGGAGAAAAACCAGAATGAAATAAAAGCTTTGTGAGTAGGTTGAACCCAGTGCCAGTCAAGTGCCTGGCTGGCTAGCTCTACTTGTCACTCAGGACAGCTGATTCTGAGACTCGTTTATCTTCCCTCACATATTAACAACTGATTCAGAATAGAAGAAAGAAATAACACTGTGAAACAACTTGGAACGAACTGTGCCCATAAGTCATGGTCCACAAGAACATTGCTGTGTAAGAAGCCAGCCTTGGAAACTGATTTGGGAACTGTGCAGGTAGAAACACGGAGTCCATGGCCAATTTCAGGGGAAGATTTTGGACAGTGACTGAATCATAGGGCAGAGTCACAGTAGATCTTGGTGTTAGTCTAAAGCACAAGCTGCCTTCATTCAACATCTTTGTGTTGAATGCTTGCTGACTACTACATTTTCTGTAGTGATCTCTGCCATCCTAACAGAAATAGTACCAGAAAGAAAACTAAGCTTTCCACAGAAGCCAGATTCCCAGTGTGTGGAAGCACACTCCCAACTTCTCTTTTTAAGCAAATTTACAACTCTGACTAAACATGCCTAATTTCAAATGAATAAAGATTTTTCAAATGTATGAAACTGTTACCTCTACTACAACCATGATCTGAAATATTTCTGTCATCCCCAAAATTCTCACATGTCCTAGGCATTCAGTTGCCTCTCTGATCCACTGAACTCTGACAACTACTGATCTGCTTCCCATCTACGCTGGGAACTCTAATATCTACCATATAGGAAGAGTAACCCTCAACTGAGGAACCGCTTCCATTGGATTGGCCTGTGGCCGTGTCTGTGGGGCATTTTCTGGATTATTGAGTGACGTGGGAGGGCCAGCCCACTGTGAACAGGGCCACCTCTGGGTAGGTGGTCCTTGTTTGTACAAGAAAACAGCCTGAGCACAGGCCAGGGAGCAAGCCAGTATGCAGCATTCCTTCATCGTCTGTGCTCCAGCTCTTGTCTCTAGCTTACAGTTCCAAAGGGGCAAGAGTCCGTCACAGCAGGGAGGCATGATGGCAGAGGTGGCTGGAGTAGGGGCAGAAGTTAAGCGGCCACATCCTCAAGCAGGCACAGGAAGCAGAGTGACTGGAGATCCCCCAAGGCTTAAGAATTCTTTCAGTCTTCCCTTAGTGACAGTCTTCCTCCAGGATGGCCACACCTTCAAGGAATTCTCAAAACAGTGCCATCAACTATGGACAAAAGGTTCAAATACTTAGATCCTACTGGGGACATTTTCATCCAAACCACCACACCTCTGTATTTCAGTGAAGCTTCAAAGGTTTAAGTGGATTTTCTTTTCTTATTGTTGATGTGTCCCAATCAATCAATTGATTTTTAAGTTCTAACTTTTTTATTCATTTGATCAATTATATTTAATTGCTTTAGACAAAATCTGATATGGATTTAAGTCTTCAATGATTAATGCACAACTCTGTTTTCCAATAATCATCATGGTACTTTGCATTGCATTCTATTAATTTTAACATTTCACAATAGAAAACATAAAGATAATGAGAAGTAAGTAAAATAATGCACAAAAACCTCCTGGATCTCTCCAAAATCCAAATCCTAACATAATCAGCACTCTGCAAATTTTGCTTTCTCTATGTTCATTCTGTATCAACTGTATAATGATTAGTAGTACAATTAGTGATAATGTTTTACTTTCTATTGAAGTAAAATTCACTTACACAAAAATACAGAAACATTAAATACACTGTAAAATGGTAAGCCTTAGTTAGAACTGTGTAACCCAGAAGCAATTCTTTTGTTGGAATTCAAAGCTCACTTGTCGCTCACAGAGTCTTGCTGTATCTTATCCTTGTCATCCTAACCCATGGCAACCAGTATTCTGACTTTCTATCTCAGATAAATTCTGTCTGAGAGAAAGGTCATGGGGAAAGGACAGCCTTCTCAGTACATGATGCTGCTAGCACATCACAAATGGATCATTCAGAGTGAAATGCATAAACTGAGCATCCATTGACACTCTGTCTGGTTTCCTTCTGCCTGTCTACTGAACTGTGAGACTCCTCCTTGCTGTTGGGGGAATCAACAGGTCATCCTGTATTACTGCAGAGTAGTAGTCTGTATTATGACAGTACAGTATCTTGCTTATGCATTGTTCTACAAATGAGCCTTCTCATTGTTTCAATCTGGGGCAATTTTGACTAAAGCTATTGTGTATATTCAAACCCAAGTCTTTCTACGGATAAATACTTTATTTGTCTTTGATGTCCTAGGAATGCATATAACTTAATATAAATTGCCAAACATATTTTATCAAAATGTGAATGTAATTTTATATTCTTACCAGAAATGTACGGGTGTTCCAGTTGCTCACTTTACATTATCATGCCATTAGTCTTTTTACACTCTACTATTTTACTAGGAATTTAGCAATAAATCATCTTAACTCCAATGTTTAGCCATACTGAATACTTTTATGATTTATATGTTCATGCCTTCAACTTATATATATGGAAATTCTGAATATATTTTAAGTTCTTTGTTGAATATGTATTATGAACTCATAAGTTATATCATTTTAAATGATACAGTTATATATTTATGGGGCAATCTTCTTTTGAATATTTTTCTTTAACACTTTGGTTTCAGTTCATTATCTTAATTTTTTACACGGATAAAAGTATGCTTATAATATAAAAGTATTCTTCTAAATCTCTATAAATATAAATTTTTATTTAAGTCTATTATCTATCACAAATTAATTTTTAAAATACTTTATTTTTAATTGTGTGTATACATGTGCATCTGAGTGTAGGCTTGTGCATCTGAGTGTAGTGCCAGCAGATGCTAGAGAAGGGTGTCAGAGCCCCTGAAGCTGGAGTTACAGGAGGTTATGAGCTGCCATTCGCACACTAGGAATGGAACTCTGGTTTCTGCAAAAGCAGTACACTCAGCTAACCAATGAGCCATCTCTCCAGCCCCACAAACTAATTTGATTCACGGTATAAGCTAATAAGTTTTCTTATTTCCATACACACACACACACACACACACACACACACACGCACGCTGAGATGTTAAACTTCCATTTATTGAGAAGACTATTTTACTCATTGAAATTACTTGAAACAGCAATTGATATAAATATAGGTTCACTTGTCCATCCACTGATCTATATGCATCTACATGTATGAACATGCCATGCTCCCTCAACAAACTTGATTCTAATAGTATTTGCAAAAGAATTATGTATAACTATTCAAACAGTGTAAGCCTTCTAGGTTTTCTTCTTTTTCTTTTATTCAAGATTACTTCAAAAATTATAGTCTGTCTACATATTCATAAGCTTTTAGTCTAATCTTATCATTTCTATAAAAACACCTTCTGGTCCTTAGTGGTAGCTTACATGTGCAATCCCAGCACTCAGAAATGCCACACAAAAAGATTTTGCGTCAAAGACAGCCTGAACTACGGAGGGAGACCATGCCTTGAAAAATGTTCAAAGTTTCAACCTTTAAAAAGCTCTCTCCATTTCTTTTGGTAATTTCTAAACTTTTATAAATAGAAGTTTGACAATGGCTTTCTTAAATTTATTCCTAAATACCTTGTGGATATTTTAATACAATTCTCGAAATAACTTAAAATCTGTCACCCAAGGCTCAGGGACCACATAGAAGAAGAGGGCAGAAAGACTGTGAGAGCTAGAAGTGGATTATGACCACAAGGAAACAGTTTTTCCAGACAGCTGATCAGTTACTTGTATCAACTCAGAGCATTGGTAACATCATGCACATGACCCCCATAAGATCAAGTCATAGAAGCCATTCCACCATAGAAGTGAGGAATAAACCCCCACCTTAGCTGAGGAACTACCAGTGACTGGCAGCTGCTGGGGGAGGTAGAGTCAATTTTCTGTAAGGGAATGACACAAGATAGGTTAACCAGGCTCCAGTGGACGGATCCATACCAAAGGACATTTGGGGACATATATTTGGTTCAACAGATCATGAAATCGGGTGGGGAATGTTAAAAGGGGGGAGTCTAAATATGATCAAAATATGTTGTATAAAATTTGAAAAAAATTCAATAATTTTTTTTACAAAAGAAAGACAGATGAGAAAGTCAGGGAAAGCAAGCCAGTGAGCAGCATTCCTCCAGGGTCTCGACTTCAGTTTCTGCCTCAGGCAGCTGCTTTGAGTTCCTGCCTTGGCTTTCATCCATGATGAACTTGCAAGATGAAGAAGTAAATCCTTTACTCCCCCTCAAAAATTTATGCTTTAAGTTTTAAAATCAATGTTTTTTATGTTGATGGTACTTCCTAAGACCTTGTGACCCTCACATAGTTTGAGAAGCACTTTCATTGTTCATAGTCCTTGTGATCTTCTCAAAGAACCCATTCCTGAGTTGGGTGTTGGGAGGCATTTGCCTTCCTCCATCTCACACTGTGTATATTATATATATTTTCTTTCAGTTATTACAATGGCTAGGTCTTCCAATAACTGTTGAGTAAGAAAGGAAAGAACAAATATCTGAGGATAAATCCCAAACTTAGGGGGGAAATTTAAAGTATAATGTGATTGTAGACTATCTATAAAATTTATTTGACAAGATAAAGAATTATTTTTCATTCCTAATTTTCCAAGTGCTTTTCTTTATTGTGAATGGATTTTATATGTAGCCTTAGGTTTTTATTTTATTGTATTCATTTAAAACAATCATATACAAAGCTTCATGTAATCTTTTATTTTTACCTTGTATACCACTGATATTTAAATGTTAAAATAATCTTCACTCAGTTGAATAAACACCACTTACTCATAATGTAATAGCAGACATGAATATATTTTCATATGCTGATAAATTATCACAGAATTTTGTGCCATGCGTATGAAGGATTGGTCTAAGTTTCTCTCACAGGATTGTGTTGGTGTCTTCTAATGAGTTTGGAAAATTTGCCTCCTCTTTTATTGTCTGTAAGAATTTGTATCATTTTGAAAATTTTTACTAAATCTTTGATATAACCAACTAGCGAAATTATTGGGTCTAGAGTTTTCCTTGTAGGATAATTTTTAATTCCAAATTCAACTTGTTTATTAGGCACAGAATGCCTAGATTCATATTTTAGTTTCCATCCTTCCTGGGTAAATATGCTTTCCTTTAAATTTGTGTGTGCTGTATATGTATGCGTGTGTGTGTGTAGGTACATGTGCCTATATGTACACATGGGGAGACAAGAAGAGAAAGTCACTCCCCCTCTTCACCTTACTCTCTTGAGACAGGATCTCTCACTGATCCTGGAGCCCACCACTTGCTAGGCTAGTAGCCAGTAAGCCTCAGTCATCTCATCCTCCTGTCTCAGCTTCTCTCTAATCATCAACCCACCTTCCAAATGTACTTAGAAGCTAGGCATGTTGTCACACATTTGTAATCCCAATATTTAGGAAGTCAAAGGAGGATTGTTGGGCATAATTCAGGGTGGGCCTAGCTAGGCCACCTGCCAGGAGGAATGAAGGAATGGCTCTTGTGGGTGTGGTGCTCCACACCAGTTGGTTGTGAAGCCAGTTTCTGCCCAGCACCTGGATAGAACCTGATCTACCTGGGAACAAACTGCGGTTGGCTGTGGTCAGGACCCCACCCCATAAGCCTATTCTATTGGCTAACAAGACCTATAAGACACTCTGCTCTTTCTTGAATGAATGAGTTTGCAGCAGACCACCACTGCTGGCTCTCCATTCAACTCCCAGAGTTGATGTGTTGACTCTGCACCTACTTGCCCTCTCATCTATGGCAGAGCTCCTTCAGTCCCCCTCGGGCTGGCCCTGACTGCTGGGACCCCCAACAAAGGATTATGAGTTTGTGAGAAACCTTGCCTTGACTAAAATATCAGGACCAGATCTCAAAAACAAAAAGTTGTTGGTTTTCTTTTTTCCTTGCAACTGTCTTTTAGTCTTATATTAGTACGTACACACCCACCCACACACACACACACACACACACACATTGAATCTTACAACTACATGGCTCCATTTATCACTTTGCTTCCATCTTTTGTTATTATACTTAGTAAGTTAGTAAATTTTTATATTGCATATAATTGCACAACTGTCATAAACTATAATACAGTAGCATAAATTTTGCTTTAAATTATCTTTTCCTTTAAAGAGACATATGCAGACATGGAAATGTAAATAGATACACATGTAGATCTATACAAAGTTTAATCATTCATATCTATGATATTTATGGAATTAGAGTAAGAGTCATTTTCTCTCATAGACACTATTTACTCTCCTGGCACTTTCTTTTAGAGTGCTTTCATTTTAAAACCTCTCTTTTTTTCTAGATAGGAGCTCACTAGGAGCCCAGGATAGCCTCAAAGCTCCCAGGAATCCTCCAACCTTGACCTCCTGAGGGAAGGACGGGGTTACAGGTCCATGCCAACGTGTTAGGCATTCTCTCTCTTTTTTTAAGCACTTCAAATTTTTCTTTAGCTTCTCTGACCCTTAGTTTTCACTGATGAGGTGGGGTCTTCATTTTGTATTCTCTTCTGATCTGAGAAAGACACTGAGTCCTTGTCAGTGACTTTCATGAGTTTTCTTTTTAGATTTGGATTACAGCACTTTGACTGATATGTGTGTATGTATTGTTTTCTTTGTGTTTATACTTCCAACTGTTCCTAAGCTTCTTTGATATCTAAATTGACTTCTTGAGAAGTTTTGACAAGTTTTCAACCATTATCTTCCCAATTTATTTTGTTCCTGGTCTGTTCTTTTGCCTGTTCAGTGTCTTCTCGGACTTGAATTATGTCTTGCTGGATTCACTCTCTCACAGGTCTCTGAAATGCCACTCAAGTTTTGGCCATCTCTCATATCTTTGTTTTTTAAAATTATTTGTTTCATTATTATTTTTTAATTATGTGTGCACGTATGTGGTGGTTCAAATGAGAATGTCTCCCATAGGCTCCAAGTATTTAGACATTTTGTCTCCACTTGGAGGTGCTGTTTTGGGAGGTTTTAGAAGGTGCAGCCTTGCTGAAGGAAGCCTGTCACTGAAGTGGGCTTTGGGAGTTCTTAAGTCTCTCTCTCCTTCATGTGCCTGCTTGAAAATGTGATCTCTTGGTTTTCTTCTTCAGCCATTTCTACCAGTGTTTCATCACAGAAAAGTAACTAAAATAGAGTTTGGTGCCAGAGAATGAGGTGTTGCTGTTTAGAACCTGACCATGTAGGTTTGGGGAGGAATATGGGAGACTTTGGACTAGAAAAGAGGTTGAATGCTGTAAGCAGAGCTTAATAGGATGCTCTAGTAGAAGCCTGGAAGAAAGTAGAGCTGAGAGCAAGGTAGTTCCAGAGAGCAATAAGTAATTAAGCAATAACTGGGATATTTTGGCAAATAGTCTAGCTGCTATCTGCCCACAGCCTAAGTGCTTTCCTGAGGATAAGTTGAAAAGCAATGGACTACTTTCTTTGGCGGAGGAAATTTCAAAACAGTCTAGTGTACAAATGGCATGGCTATTCACAGTGAAAGTTATGCATGTATGATGTAAAGGAGCAGGCCCATAAATGGCATATCTCCATGGTTTGTGCTCCAGGTTCCTGCCCTGAGTTCTGTCCTTGGATTCCCTCGATGAAGGACTGAGAGCTATAAGCCAAATAAATCCTTTCCTTCCCAAGTTGGTTTTGGTCAGTGTTTTTATCTCAGCAATAAAGAAGCAAACTAGAACAATGGGTCTATGTGTGGGTATGTTCACATGGGTTCAGGTGCCCTCAGAGGCCCAAAGAGGGTATCAGATCCACTGGAACCTGAGTTATAGCTTGTTGTGAGCCTTTCAGCATGTATTCTGGGAACCAAACTCTGGTCCTCAAGTGCACTTAACCACTGAGCCAGCTTTCCAGTCCTATACTTTGCTCTTGTGATCAGACAGTTTCCACTGATTCACCATGAGGTTCATAAACTGCTTTTACTCCTACCTGAAGCATATTTTTGAAAATCCTTCAGTGAACTTTTCATTTCAATTAGGGAAGTTAAATTCTCACCTTTCTCTTTTTCACAGTAAAAATCTCTGTGCAGTGAGATCCCATCTGTTTGTCCATTATACATATACTTCCTTTAAAACTTTTAAGCATAGTTTTAAGAACTAATTTGAAATATCTGTCTACTCGTTGCATCATGTGGTCACCTTAAGGTTTTTTTTCACTGACGTAAGAGTTTTCATAAACAAGGACCACATTTTCCTTTGTGTATATAGATCTATAGTGGTCATTATCTGAATACAAGGCATAACAAGCAGCAAAGATTGTGGATTCTGTTATGTATATTTATATACATTTTAAAAATTATATTAGCTAGTTAATTTGATACACAATATGTCTTCTCTGTCTTGGTAACTGAATATTCCACACAGCAATTTCAGCAACTATCTACTGTTTTTCCTAGTCTTGTAGAGTCTACTCTGAAAATAGATAGTTCACTTGTTAACCAAGAGCCTTGATAAATTTTGTACCCTTGTTTTGAGGTTCGTTGTCCTTATTCTCTTTTCTTCTAAAATTCTCCCTTTCAAGCAATCTGACTGTTCTTCTATGTGTATATATATATATATATATATATATATATATATACACACACACATATATATATACATATATATGTATATATATATATATATATATGTGTGTGTGTGTGTGTTTGTGTGTGTGTTTGGGTTCTAGATAGTGTGTACTTGTGTTTACAGGTGCACACGTATTTGTATTTGTGTAGGGGAAGCCAGAGGTTGAACTCAAATGTCATTCCTTCCTCAAGTACTGTCTCCCTTGTTTATTCAAACATGATCCCCCAGTGGCCTAGAGTTTACCAAGCAGGTTAGGTTAGCTGTAGAGTAAGACCCACAGATTAACTTGTCTCTGTCTCCAAGCTTGTCTCATGGCACCAAGCCTAGATTTTTATGTGGTTCTGGAGACAGGACTCAGGTTCATGTGCTTGAATGACACTTTGACAGCCGAGCTACCTCAGTAGCCTTCTGGCTGCTCTTGTAACCCAAATCTAAACCTCAGATATATGAAATTCCAACTTCTATATTTAAAAATTTTAAAGACAAATAGTGAAACAGAACAAGTGTCAGCTTCCAGAGCTCACAGGTAAAATGCAGTCTCCTCTATGGTTTTAGCTTTATGGTTTTTAATTTTATTTGTTTAGTTATCTTTACCTATGCAATGTAACCAAACTAACCCATTAAAGACATAAGCAGTAAAATATCTATTCTTAATCTAAGGCTAACAATTAAAGAATCAGAAATAACAAGTATTTAAAATGTTTTTAATAAATATTTAACAAAAAGTAAGAGATACAGGAAATGCCAGAAGGGTTTGGTTTTCTCTTTATCATAGGTTTATTTTAATCATAAAAAGGGGATTTTTTTGTTATGATGTGTATTTTACGTAGCTATTTTGGTAAAAAGTTAGGACAAATCTGATGAGAACAGCTTTTGTTAGGAAAAAAAAAGACTATGGCAATGTGTGAAATCCTTCCAAACACTAGTTATTCCCCACTCACTTCCCTGGGGTCAGGAGTTAAAGAATCAAGGTTACACAAATTCACATCTGCTATTTTAATTGACAGGCCTTACCTATCTCACCATTTTAAGTCTCCTAATATGTGAAAAACTCACATGAAAAGGATTGGGACCAGCTGTTCTCTATCTTTATGGAGACCATAAAAAGAAGAAATATATAAACTACTGCAGTGGAGATTAAGATCAGTTATATGAGAAAATATTCTCAGTGTTGAAAGTGATTAAAGTCCTCAATGGGAGCCATAGGCTGTGTCTGCAGGGATGTTTGTATGAGTGTGCATGTGTGTATGAACATGTGATTGACTGTATCTCTCTGGAAGGAGGCATCTGTGTGCAAAGTGATAGCATAGGTTTTCATCTTTTTTGAGTTTTTAATCAAGGCACTGCCATAAAAGCTTGTTTGAAATTTTTTAAAGATTCCTGTAAAAATTGCCTTTTCTCCCCATAAGCATAAGGATTACCTAACATTATAATATAGCAAGACATGTCTCAGCTATTCAGGCTTTGGATGTCCTGAAGAAACTGGTATTACAGAGCCTTCATCTACTACCCAAACACAGCATAGTTATATAGCATACAAATATATATATATATATATATATATATATATATATATATATATATATATATATTATATATAAATACTTCATTCCAGGATGGTCTAAATTATTTCATTGTGAAGACTATAAATAATAGCCTTCAAGAAAACTGGATTTTTGTTTTGATTTGTTTTTTGAATTTTATTTATTTATTCATTTGTTTATTTATTTGAGATAGGGTCTTTCCATCCAGCCTGGAACTCCCACAGAGATCTTCTACCTCTGCATCCCAAGTGTGGGGATTAAAGGGATGGGTCACCATGCCAAGCCCCTCTGCAGGGAGAAGAGATTAAGGCCAAGCTCTGTGAAGAAAAGCTAAGACTATTAAAAGACCTAGTCTGCTCCTGTTCTGAGCCACACTGTGGCTGCACTTGTGGGTCCTCATGACCAAAAGATGCTGTAATGTCCAGTGGAATTCAGGACTGAGGAAAACTACATGCTTCCCCTAGAGGTCTGCACAACTCTCCACCCTTTGATGGATGTTTCTTAAGGTTTCATTACCATTACCAAATAACCAGAGCAGAAACATGGTCTGAATCTGTGTTTCACACTCCAACACCTGTTCTCTAAAGGCTTATCAAAAACTGTCCAAGGATCAGTGCCATGGATCAACCTGTGAAGTCATTAGTCTCTGAGAACCTATGTTCCATCCTCAGGACCCTTATAGTAAATGGAGAAGACTTCTTGCAATTTGTCTTCTGACCACCACATGAACACCATGGACTAGTGAGTGTGCACACACAGGCATGCGTGTGAGCATACCGTCCCTCCCCCCACCCCTGTACCAAATTAAAATGTTAAGTATCTGTTTTTTCTTGAGACCTTCTCCCTATGAAAATCAGAAGTAATGAAAGAATGGTTGAACTGAAATGAGATCAAGCCTATGCATTCTGATCTACAGCTGTGTTTTGGTTTGCTATGGCTACCATGATACAACACTTCTAGAACAGTATTTTATATATATATATATATATATAATAACAGTCTGTTATTAGGAAATTCCTTCTGGAGGCTCTGGCCTTGACAGAGAACTAACATTCAAGTTGGATTGGGTTAATCACCTGGCCCAGGGAACATGCCTAGGAAGGTCAGCTAACCTTAAATCACACTAAAGAGATTTGTGGGTTAACTATTGCGAACTGAACTTTCCCTTCCCAGAATTCCACCTGCTAGGGCTGTAGTTTATTAGGCCACTACCATGAAGCTTTGTAAATCTGCCCACTTTTCTACACTATTCATCAAATCATCACCTCTATGAGAGCAATGGAAATTTACTGACCAGGAAGTGGTTGCAAAGAACCTTGAACACTGGAAAGCCCACAAGATGAGATAAGAAGAGATAAGAAAAGAATGAGAGAATGAGAATGGTAAACAGGAAATTGCCCCCCCCCCCGTTTATTACTACTGACTTCCTACCACGGACACCCCGTAGCCATTGAAATCTCTGTTCCTCAAACTGCTCCATTCTTGTGATCTCTTATAACCACCTGCTTATGTGTGACTTGCTCAACCACCATGCATATGCTTCTGAGACCTCCTGCTTCCTAAACGTCTTCATATGAGTTGCCTATAAATTCTCCTGTAAACTTGAGCTCAGGGCTGGTGTCAATAAGGAATAATCCAGATGTAAACCCACTGGTGAGAATAAACTTCTTCTTCTTCCCCTGATTTGGCTGCTGAGCCCTTAACTTCCAAAGCTACCTACAACGTTTCCTTCTTATCTCTTTTCTAAGCATGCTTCTTTCCCTCCCACGGCTGCTTGTCCACCATGGCTCTTACCTCCAGGCCTGCTCAAAGATCATGGATTTTTCCCTTTGCTTCTTCGTTCTCCTCATCTGGGCAACTGATAGCATTTACAGCTCACCTGCCCTACTGTTTTTTCTTATAAACTCTAACAACATTGTCCTTGAGCTTCTGTTTGGGTCGGTTCCTAGATTATTTCATTAATGATACTTAGAACCCCAAGTGGGGGCCCTGATTTTTCTGGATATCATCTGGTAACAATGAAGGGATTTCTCCCAAATTCCATCAGCAACATTATCTTGTCCTGCCTTAAACAATAGAAATTGATGTTCTCACAGTTCTGGAGGTGATGAGTCCAAAATCAAGATGACAAGATTTGTTGCTCTGAGGCCTTTGTCCTAGGTTTGCAGACTTCTCCAGAGCTAAGACTGCCCAAAGTAATTTCTTTTGGGGGTGTCTCTCTTTGTTCCAAATTTCCTCTTTGTAAAACACCATTCAAGTCGGTTTGAGGCCACCCTTAATGGCTTAATTTAAGCTTAATCCACTTCCTTTGAGGTCTTATCTCCAATTCAGTCACAAGGTTGGGTTCACCTCATAACTTCATTTAAACTTAATTTCCTCTTCAAACACTCTATCTGCAAAAATATTCACACGGGTGGGATGGACCATTATGACCTCATTTGACTTTAATTAGCTCTTCAAAGCTTGTCTCTAAATGCAGTCACAATTGTTTCTGAGAGTTAGAATTAGAACATAGGATTACAGAAGATAAGGGCACAAGTCTGCACACAGTAGACACCATGTGTAAGAAGCAATTCCAACACAAAGCAACCATAGCTAAAACATATCAGCGAAACTACAATAAAGCAGAGGCTTATTTACATGATCTTGAGGAAGACTTCTGAAGTATTTCTTTACTTCCTAGACAAATAGGAAAAGTGAAAGCCATAAACTGTCATAAAATGGGGAAAAAATACTTAGTATTGGTTAGGTACCTAGAAAATGATCTGAGATAAGATGAGTGTTCAGTATAGGACGGTTTTTATTATTGTTGGATGAGGACAGGACAAACACTAGGCCATTTAGAGGCAGGGGCCTCATGCTGGATGGCTTCAGTTGTGGATGTGACACATTAGGAAGAGAAAACCCCAGCTGAAACATTTCCTCCAGCTGATTGGCTTGTGGCCATACCTAAGAGACATTTTTTTTGTTTTTTGAGTGATATGGAAGACGTAGTACACTGTGCGTGGTACCAGCCTGGGCTGGTGTTTCTAGCTTGCTAAGTGTGAGCCAGGGGAGCAAGCCAGTAAGTAGCTTTTTTCTATGGTTTGTGCTCCTGTTTCAAGTTTCCTTCCCTGGGTTCCTGCTCTTCTTTCTTTGAAGGATGTACTGTAATGAACACATACATGTAAGACAAGTAAACTCTTTCCATGTTGGTTTTGGTCAGAGTGTTTTATCACAGGAATAGAAAGTGACCAGGACCGACCCCAAAAGTGAGCAGTTCCAGTCTTGCCCTTGACTAGAAGCCAAGAATGGCACAAAGGAGCTCTGCTTTCTTATCTCTCCTCCCTTAAATGAACACCTCTTCCAGAAGGCTGTACCAGATACTGTGACTTTACCCAAGTCCAGACATTCATCCTTCTAGTGAACAGCTTTGAAATTGGATTTCTGAATTTTAATGGTGGAAATATATGATATCTGTTTCCCAAGCTCAGCCCGTCCGCTAAATGATCTGGGGATCTTTTGAGGGAGGGTGAAGGCCAGTGAGAATGGATATCAGTACTCCTTGGAAGTCCATTAGACAAAACTATTTCCTCTTGTTCAAAAGAATGGAATCAACTTGTAGCCTTGGTGGAGACATGACATTTTGATTTGCTCCAAAGATTAGAACATTGTCTCTTCCCTTAAGAGTTAATTCATCTGTAACTGTCAATCTTCTGGCTAAAAGATTACCTCTCAGGAAGGCTTATTCATTAAAGACATATTAAGAAGATGAGAGGAATAAATGTCTCCTTAATGAGATAATGTATTTTTCCTTTCCCAAAACCCACCCTCATTGCAGAAGCTTCCAGGGCTTCCCTCAGGTATCTGTAGAGCCCCAGCCAGCCTTTCTTTTCTTTGTATTCTTTTTGATTGGATACTGGCTAAAGCCTGGGCACACTTTCCCTGAGGCTCTGGATCGCCTCACTCTTTTTCTGAAGTCATCATCTACACCACTCTCACCTCCCCAAACCACCTCATGTAGCTGCTCCATCTCCATGGTTGGGCACGCCAACCTAACTCAAACAGCGTGACTTTTTTCTCTAGTCCTCTTCTCTGTCTTCCTCCTCTGGGCAGCTACGGAGTTTTATGGTTTGTCATTCATGTTGTTTTTTTCTCAAACTTGGAAAGGAGACCCAGGTTTCCTTTATCATCTGTACATCATCTAAGATGTTTATGATCACCTGGGTGTCTTTCCCTCATTGCAGTATCTCAGCTTTGCCCATCACTCATACTCAGGGACTCCCTTGAACAGGCTCTACTTGGGGATTCCAGACTTCTTGGCCCTCAATATCTCTATTGAGGCTGAAGTGCCACGGGTAAATGCAGTTTTGAGTCCAGACTACTTATCAGACTTGAGAATTTCCTTAGAGGTTGCTATGTAATTGAAATAGAGAAGAATACTTTTCTTTAGCAGGAGTTATTGACCAGTCTGTCAGACTCACACACTGGATACAAAGGACTTGAATTACACAATTGTTTGGGGAAGGCTCCTGCAGCCTGTACTATCATTAGTCAGGAAGAAGCAGTTCTTACGTTAATCAGGTCCCCTAAGGATGTTGACAAGGATAATAGTTCTTTCCCAATGTGCTGGTATAACTCTCAATTATTTCATATTAAAACAAGAGAGGAAAAAGACTTTGGGAAAGAATGCACATTTTTAATGGAAGCTATAATTCTGTGTGAAGGGATATCTGAACAGTTTGCACAAGAAATGAAATTATAGTATTTAATCCACTGATATAACCATTGAGTGAATGAAGCCAAAGTCCTGCCACCCTTTGCAATAGAGGTTTGTAAGGACATAGTTAACCCTGTGTGGACTTCTGTCCATAGTCCATGGTTCTTGCTTTCCTCTCTCAAAGAGCAGCACATGGGTGCTGTTAACCTTTGCTTAATCTGATAGCATAGGCTTGTAAAAAAATAAATGGTAACATAAGCGCTGAATTCATTCAGTATTAATATTATTTTTAAGCAAATTGCAAACCACAAATGTACAAAGAATCTCATGGATAACTCGCAGCTGCGTGGGTTTCTGACAGCACAGGTGTTGTTTAGTAGGCATCATACTAACCATGTGAGATGTACAGGCCTGCCTTGGTTTAGGCAAATACATCAGAGAAATGTATCTTGCAGGGTGGTTTGCTATCTCCCCACCCTCCAGAGAGGGGGTTAGTCTGGTTAGTTTAGTCCAAATCCTCCAGAGAACAGACTGTGCTTCCTTGCTAGACTGGACCTTCTTTACATTCATATCCACTGCTCAATCTCACAGGGACAGTATACAATCTCCAACCAATTTCCAAGCAGATTTAGACCCAGAAGATAGCCAATTAATGCATTTCAGCTTTCCAGAAAGTTAAGTACAAGCAAGTAGCCCCTAAGGCCCCAGGAATGATTGCTATTTCCATCTTCATCCAGGAGAGCTTTAAAATCCAGAAACAACCCTAGTTTCAGCAGTGCTTGGACCACAGATTTTATCACCGAGGTAAGAGTCATTTGCAGTTAGTGTACAGAATCATAGCCTCTGACAGGTATGAGGATCCCTAGAGAACGTCTCATCTAATCCTCTGATTTTACAGATGAGCACTGATATCTACGGAGGGTTAGACACTTCTCCGAGCCCACATGCTAGTTAAACTGCTCATCAGGGACGCCGGTCATAACTGACTGCCCTACCAGTGTAACACTTTCCTTTTCAACGTCTGGCCAAAGTTCAAGATTATATTCCAATTCACCGCCCACTCAGAGTAAATTAAAAATCAAAATTAAAGCCTAATGATTGTTGTTTACAATTTGAAGCAGTCTAAATTAAGTAGGACTTGAAATGTTAAGTGTCTTGTGCTTAGCAGATGGAAGCAGGGAGAAAGATGCTGTCAAGTTCAGGGGGAAGAATGGCTGTGGGCCTGAGGGCATCTCTCTCCAAAGCAGAGTGGGCTCCGCTCACATTTCAGAGGAGTAGTCTCTCAGCTTCTTAGATCTGTGGGTACATCTTCTCTGCTTTTTCTTACTGTTGCTAATTTGGAGGAGTGTGGCTATGCCCACATTCTGCTCTTTTTTTTTTTTTCCTACCCGTTTAGGTTGAAGAATGGGAAGCAGACATCTAAATAGAGGAAGAAATGTTGACAGGGCTGTTAGAATTTAGCAAGCAACTATGGTGTGTGGAGCCATAACAATGAAATATTCATGCAAAATTAAGTATATCTATACAGAGCTTGTAAATGTCAGCATCTCTGATACTGAGCAGGGTTATAAATTAGTGGAACCAGCATGGTTTTTGGAGTTGTGAGTGTCAGTGAAGCAACTTGCACAAGAGCAGAGCACATGGGAGACATTGCAATCGCTGCTTCTCTTACCACTTTATACCAAATTGGAAATTTCAATGGAAAAGGGAGGAGTAGAGTCACAGTCTCACATTTGGTCTAAAGCAGGCATGGGAGCCAGGGTATGATATGGGATGGCATCATTGACCTTGCCCACTGCCCCCTGGGCATAGATCAGAGAGAAGGAGAATTATTATTATCTGAGCCGAGAGATTGGCAATTGAGGAGAATTTGAGGTCCTCCTGGAGGAAGCAAGGAATTATCACCACTGCTGTATTGCATTACTTTTGTAGTTGTAAATGAGACTCCTCATTAGTGAATTATGTATACAGACTGCCAGGGTCCCTGCATAAATTGGTAGTAACAGGCCGTCCTTCAGTTGGAGGGGAGAGCTCTGAGAGTCAGTCTGACTTCAGTCAGACTACTTGCATTTTCCAAACGATTCCAGGGCAGGTTAGCTCACCACATTAGCACTTCAAAACACGAATATGTCACTGAATATCTGTAGAAAAGTGTGGGTTTCTCCATGAGAAAAGAGATATCTACAAATATGACAATAAGAGGTCCCTGCCCTCTTTTTGAATGTGTTTGAATGTGCCTTCGACTGTACCTTGCATGCTAGCACCTATTGAAGTGTATGTAATTTGTTCCAATCCTTTGAGATCATTCAGTACAAGTTAGCCCAAAGGGTGTTTTGTCCAATAAATTTTATTTTAAAAAGTGTCCTCCCATGATAATGTACTATTATTTCTACAGTATAGGCTGATGCAAAAGTTTAATCTGAGCTGTCTGTAATGTTTTGTACCTTAAGAGAAATTGAAGTGTAACATCCCTTTTTAAGCCCCAAAGAGTCTTTCATAATTGGTTTTGTGATATATGTTTGACATTGGGGAACCATTGCTAATACAGTTAGTATCGTTCACACTATTTCAGAGCATAGGATAAATAGTGAGGTTCCCTTCTCAGAACACATCAATCCCATACTGTACCTCAGAGAAAATTTAAAAGGGGGATGTGCACCCTCGGGTAAGTGTACCTACACCAAGGCAAACTACCTACAGCTTCCACTTACTCCTTCTGTGGGCTACCCTTGTTCAATGCAGAACTGCAATAGATATATACAAGAAAGGTAATGGACTTGGTTTCTTCCCTGTGGATGTTACCAACCATCTCACTCAACAATAAGTCTGTGGGAAAAACCTGGAATCACCAAGTTTAGCTTATAAAGAAAACTGCAGCTCAAGGAAAGATATAAAGCAAACCTATGAGGCAGACAATACTTAAAGTTTCAGTAAAAATGAATGTGATAGGAAATTTAAGTCCACATCAGTGAAACGGGAGAAAGACTAGGTCCTTAAAAGTGATGATGGCCACTGAAGCCACCCCAAGTCAGTGGTTTCCTGGGTTATTGATTCATTAATTCAAAAATCAAATACACAGACCATAGAAGGGTAAGGTTCAGAAAGAAATGTATTTCAGAATTACAGTTGGGAGTTTAAGAGAGAAGAAAGAGTTCCTACATAAGAAGAATTCCCATCACACGGCCAGTCTAGGGGAGCTTTTTACTGAACTTATGGAAGAATTTGGGATGTTGCATAAGAAGGTGAGCTGTCAATCCAGTTGCCAACTCATGAGGTGTCGAGGTCTCTCAATTTGATTTATGTTCTCAGGTAGAGCTTCCAGGAGGGGTTCTCAGCTAGGTTGTGTAAAAGTTTAAGAATGCAGAGAAGGAACCAGAGCCCTCTTCAGGCATTTTTTGGTCTCCAGCTAAAACAAACCAAGGATATTTCTGTTTCTGGACAAAAATGGAAGACTCTATCCCTAAACAGATTGATCAGCTGTACATTAGTTACGTTTCTGTTGCTATGACAGAACACTATGACTAGAGGCAACTTATTGACCGAAGAGTTCATTAGGCTTACAGTCCCAGAGTGATAAGAGTCCATCAAGGAGGGGAGACATGGCAGTGTGCATAGGACAGCGTTAGAGCTGGAAGGTGTGAGCTCACATCTTCCATCACAAGCATCAAGCACAGACAGCAAGCTGGAAGTATGGCGAGGCTATGGACACTCAAAGCCTACTCCCAGCGCAGTACTTCCTCCAACAAGGTCAAAGCTCCCAAAGGTTTCACGAGCTCCCAAATAGTGTCATCAATTGTTGACAAAGTGTTCAAATATTTGAACCTACAGGGGACATTTCTCATTAAAACTACCACAAGTTTCTATCTCTTATTTTTATCTTCGGTATTGCCTTAGGCTGTAAGGTCACACAGTTCCACGGCTGATCATTGTCAGAAATAAATGCTTTACTTAGGATTATGTAAACTTTTCTGGAAAGAAATAGGGTTCATATAGACCCAGCGTGTCATTTTATAGTCAATCCTTGCACAGAACCCACTGCTGAACAGCTACCTATGATAGAGCACGGACTAGACTCCAGCACTCATAACAAGAAGTTCAGTTTCAATTTCATCTTGCCAAGCTAAATGTAACATGCATGCACCCGACTAGTGTGTCATTTAGTTTGATATCTGCTACCAGATGATCACATGTCTGTTTCACCATCCCAACTGTTCCCATATTAATAGATGGTATGCCTCTGTATGTTTGCATCTTTACAAGATGAATAATAGTAGTTTTCTAATGTAGACTTTTAAAGATGGATGCTATTTTCTGATGACAGTGGAAATGGTCCTTGACGATCCTGTCATCTCTGGATCTGGTTTGATCCTGTCATCTCCGGATCTGGTTTAATCAGCAGGACTCAGGTATTCTTTTTTTCTCATTTAATTACCATCTCTCCGTATACTATTTTTCTTTTTCTATTTTTAAAATTTTTTAATATTATTCTTGTTTTATGTGTATGAGTGTATTATCTGCATATGTGTAAATGCACATATTTTGTGTAATGCTGACAGAGATCAGAAAAGAACATCAGATTCCCTGGAACTGGAGTTATTGATGGTTGTTAGCTGCCATGTAAGTGCTGGGAATTGAACCCAGGTGCTCTGCAAGAGCAGCCAGTGCTCATAACAACCGAGCTGTCTCTCCAGCCCCTCTATATGTTTCTTGAAGGTCATGATGAAGTCCATTATATTATAGTACAAAATATAGTATGAACAGAATATCTGCAGTTTGTTGCTCTGCTTCTACTTCCCCCTCACGGTCTCCTATTCCTGATATCACAGACATACACATGTGCACACACACACACATATAGATACATACAAATACATACAAACACATATACACATACACAAGCACACACATGTGCAACACACACTACATATACACACACACATACACACAGACACAAGCATAAGCACACACATCACATAAATACACAATCACACACATATACATAAACACACACAAACAATCACACACAAGTACAGTTATACAGATAGATATACAAATACAGAACACATGTTTTAGGGATGATATTTTGAATATGATAATATTTTGGACTTAGTTTCCCACAGATTCTTCAGTGCAGTCCAGCAGAATGGAGATTGCCTCAATCAATGCTCTGCTGATGGGATTTTCAGGCTTTTCTCTGTAAACAACTTCTTGTAACTGAAGCAGTCTTGAAATTCTGCGTTAACAGTCAGATCCTAGTCCTTTCTAGGAAAGTTCTCAAAGGAGGTCCTTATGTGAAGATAAGCTTTCTGAAACACAGCTTTAAGGAGCTGATCACAATGAACTTGACCAAGAATTATTAATCAGAGGGACACACTTAACTGGCTTATCCCTGAGCCAGCAGCAGAAAGAAGGCCAAGAAGACCTCTCAATATCTGCTAGCAAATAAGTTCTTTAATGTAGAAAATAGTTAGAATTAGGATATGTAGGAAAGAGGCATTTGATCCAGATCTTAGAGTAAACATAAGCCAAACAAAGAAATCCTGTGAGTGCACACTTCCCAGCCACCTTGTCTCCTAGCCATGAGGCTGTAGGAAGACATGTTAACTGTTGGTTAAGATACTGTCCCCTTAAAAGAAGCAGTATCTATGTTCTTATTTTAAAATGAAATAAGAATCCAGGTTGATGCCGAAGGATGGACATGAATTGGAGGCCATCAGAGGCCACTTTGTGAGTTCCAGGTCAGCCTGGGATATGGAGTGATACACTGTCTCATGTCCCAAAGGAGAGAGAGAGAGAAAGAGAAAGAGAGGACAATATTATTTTAAAAACTATGAAATGACAACATACTAAAATACTGCAAGACAGTGCATATACAGCTATTCCTAGATGGACATCCAAAATAAAAACAATTCAAAAATTCAAATGCCAATAGACCAAATGATCTAATCAATATATTGAGACCTATGCAGAACTGACAGTTTTCCAAAGACGTACAAATGACTAATCAATGCATGAAAAAATGTTTATAACTGGAGAGGTGGCTTAGTGGTTAATAACACAGACTGCTTTTCCAAAGGATCCCAGTTCAATTCCCAGCAATCACATGAAGTAACTCACAGACACACCTGTAACTCCAGCTCCTGAGGGGATCCCACATCTCTAGCCTCTGTGAGTTCCTGCCTCACATGCACACACACACACTTAATTAAAATTAAAAGTAAATCAATTGGTTTTAACTGTTTGACATCTTTAGCCATTAGGAAAATGCAAAACTTGAGAGGGCTGACCAGGTGGCTCAGCAGATAAGGGCACTGCCACCAACTCTGATGATCTGAGTGTAATCCCCGGAACTCCTGTGAAAGGAGAGAACCTCCTGCAGCTAGTCTTCCTCTCACCTCTACATACATGCCAAAGCACACATGTATCCCTCTACACACATATCACAGCACATGTGCATCCACAGACATGCACAACATAAATAAATGATAACTAAACAAATGATCTAAAAAGTGCTACATCAAGATTTCATCTCAACCTGAACGGAAGGGCTACCAGAGACAGCGAACAGCACACAATTGTGAGCCAAAGAGTGGAGGGTGAGAGGGAGCAAGAGAGAATCTTCTAGACCACTGGTGCGAACGTGAGTTAGTGCGGCACCATGAAGCAGGACAGAGCTGCCTGCAGAAGCTGAAACGGAGGCTGTTACACTACCCAGATCTAACAGTCCTGCGTACAAACCCAGAGGAATCAAAGTCAGCATGCTTCGCGGTCACACACGTGTGCACAGTTCGCTGTAGAGTAGAGTAGACACGCACACCATGATTCTGCAGCACTAGTCACAACTGCTGGGCTGTGGAATCAGCATAGGTGAACAGATAAAGGAAGCACAGCAGACATATGTAACAAAGTAACTACTCATCCCCAAGAAAACAGTAAAACTGTACCATTTGTGAAAAATTGGATGAAACTCATAATTTTACTAACAACAAGTCAGATTCAGGGAGACAAATATGACATTTTCACTCATGTTCATAGGTTACATAAAAAAGAGACATGACAGTAAACGGGATTATCCAAGAAATAGGTAAGATACCTAGTGTATTAATGAGAGGCTGAATGTTCTTGCCAGAATCCCTTCCCCTTGGTGGTAGTTCATAGGGCCAGCCTCAGACATGTAGCACCATAAGTCCGTCTGCTTTTCAGAATTCCTGTGTGTAACCTCTCCTTTTCTTCTTTCTATCTCTTCTAAGAATGCTTCCCCTATTCTTAGGGCTTCCTAACATTTCGGGTTTCTTTCTCTCTCTCTAAAGCTCCCCTCTCTGCACGTGGCTGCCAGTCTGCCATGTGTCTGACCTCCTCCATGCGGGCTTTGATTATTTTGTTTTTTGTTGTCCTAGCCGCTCACCCAACTCCTGAGCCAGTCATCCAACTTAACACTAAAGGAACAAACAGGCAAAGGCGAGTGCAGAAGATTCTGTCTGTGCAGAACCGTGCAGGAAACCAGTAAGAAGACAGAGTGCACATGGAGAACCCAAGGACAGGCACAGTGGGCTGAAGTGTGCCACAAAACAGGCACCAGTTAGACTGGGTCTGAGCCCCATCATCAGGAACTTTTGTAATTCTATTCAGACATGACTCACCAGCAAAGACTGATTGAACACTCTCCTGTGCCCTGAATCTTGGAGGGACTAGACACAGAGCTCGATAAAAGATGCAGGGCTACCTTAAGGAAGTGTTCAATAGTCTGGTATGTCACAGCATTAAGATGACTGTTTGAAGGACATAGAGGAGCAGTGACTCACCCCAAATTCATTCTGCAGAACCTTTCAGCCTCCGATTTCTTTAGTCTGATCCCAGCTTCTTTTTCATTTTTTGAGAATATGGAAGCCACTCTATTCACTTAATTCCTAATCTGTGTGGTGCTTGAAAACCAAAATGAACATTTTTCCATTGATATTCAGAAATATATCTTCCAAATAACTCAAATGCATGTGCTGAAGTTCATTTTATTCTTAAATTTGGTGGGAAATTTAAAAGGTTTGAAGACTTAATATTTATCTAATTTTTAAAAGCTTTGAATATAATGGAAAGCAAGAAACTGGAAACAAATATGAAATTGTTTCTTTTCAGTTTCTATCCCTTCATCTAAGAGCCAAATTAAAATGTAGAAACACAAAACTACGTGGAATTAAATTATAACCTTAACATAAAAAATTGCAAGAACATGAAGAGTTTATCTCTATAATTTAATTCAGCATTTATTCCAGAAGAAGGAATTTTTTGATAGACTAACAATTTCTGTGGAGAAAGGAGATCTGGCCAAAACAAATGAAATAGTAATAACAGAACTGAGGCAAATAGGATGAAGGAAAATTGATGGTAAAAATAAGTGAGATAGTGAAGAATAAATAATGGAAATGCCTAGAAAGCAGTGTTTGGGGACTGAATGAAGGAACAAGGAAATTAAACTCAGAGAGAGACAGGAGGTGAACATTAGAGAAGACCAATGTTCTCCCTCCAGTACCTCTATTCAAGAGGAATAACTGTCAGCTGCAGGTTATAGAACTTTGTAGACGAAAATCCTCTAACCTCTGACCTTAGAATTTACTTCCTCTGAGCAGCGGCTTGGACCTTCTCCTTTTGAGAACAAAGAGACGTGGCTGGGTGATTTCTCTCATTCATCAGGCAAGTGTCTCTGGGTCCCAATTTTCCTGCTTCCTTGATCCAAGCCAAGTCAGCTTTGGCTTACAGGTCAATAAAGTTAGCAGACACGTTTTCTTAAAACAAACAAACCAGAATATGTATGATATATACACACATGCATACATGAACAAAAGTTCCCAAAGGAACTGCTTCTTGAAATGAACCTTCTGCAAAGGCAACTCAACTGATTAAAACTTCAGTGATTGTGAGGAGTTTGGAGTGTTTCAGCTCCAAAGCATAATTATCAGTTATCTTGGGCCTTCTTTAGCCCCTAACTAGCCACTCCTTGCCACCTTTGTTTTTGACTTAACATCCTGTGACTAACAGATAAAAACCTTTTGGAATGTATTGACTTAGCAGATCACCAGCTTCCACCAACCTAAAGGCTAAGTATCATCAGATAGCATCTGAGACCTACAGCTGAAATTTCTCTTTTGATGTAACCATCTGCTTGATGGTTCCTTCAATGTATTTGAAAAGGGTCTTGATTTATGACTTTGTTCTGTTACTATAAAAACTTCATAAAACTGTCAACATGTTGTAGCATGGAATTTGGGGTAACCAAAATCTGTGTTTCTGGGCATTGGTCACCCATATTTGGCTCCAGAATAAACTGTCTCTCATCCCTTTTGAGGTGAGAGTTGTGCTTTTGTGTACACACACACATATAATCACATATATATGTGTATATTTCATTCAGGAATGTTTTCTACTGAACCATATAGAAAACATGAATTTTCCACTTAATTAACAGACTTCAATTATTAAAAGTCACCAGAACAAGATTATAATTGGCCAGAGCTGATAAGCTCCATTGACTATCCGCCTCCCACCCCCTCCACCCCCCAAAATGCAAAGGAAGATTTTTTTCTTTGCAAGTAGAGACATTTATTTGTAAATGGGCACATTTCCACATACAGCCCATCAAAAAGATATTTCCAGAAGAGCAGTGATAATAATTAAGCACAGTGCACACACCCCCTTTGATGCTACTTGAGCAGCAGGGAGACTGACTGGAGTCTGGGAGGGGACCTGGGGTAAATAGTTCTTTTGTAATAGTAAGGCTGCTGGTTAGCCAGAGTTGGCACTGACTCCGGAGGGCAAAGGACACTGAGTCAGCTCCCTTCATCCAGCTGATTTGTTGAAAGGCCACAGTGCGTTCCCAGGGATTTCATGCTGTTTTGAGGTAACCTTCGTTTCAAATGGATGGGAAAAAGGGTAGTGGAAAGTGAATTTTGTTGCTAGGCCTCCCAGTGATTTGCCAAAATTTTGCCTGTTTCTTTGTGAGTCGGGTAACTACCCCAGCTGAGCTGCCCATTACTCTAAGCAGGAACGGATGAATATGCCCAGTCCTTTTCAGCTTGCAAATGTGCCCTGGTGAGGGTAAACATGGCTGTGTTTGTTCTCTCCCGGGAACAAGAAAGGCATGAAGTTCTTTTTGTTCGGATTAAAACCCACTCCCATCATTCTTAAGGCCCAGAGGGGCGGACGACTTAATCTGGGAATGTGACTATGAACACTACCTGCGAAGGGCAGAGGGCGTCAGAGCTGCCCACGAGTTGCCTGAAACCCCAAGAAACAAAGGTACATCTGATGCCTGGGAGAAAGAGGCCATTCTGCTAGATGTCTGCTCTGGAAGGGAGCCTCAGACTAGAGCAGTGTGCTAATCCTGGAGTACCTCTGGTTGAAATCAGATCAAGGTTATGGATGTGACATGGACTGAAATATATCTGAAGGGCTATGAGGATGTAAAAGTAAATATGATTATGATGTTACGGATGTTTCCTGAGTATCTGCAGAGTGCGGAGCACGGAATGTGCCTCTGCTTGTCTGTTCAGGGAGAAGCTGAGTGTATGCGGTCTTGGTCATGGGGTCATGAGTGTGAGTGTGTATCTGCGTGTGTGCAAGTGCATGCTTTAGCTCTACTTCCTGTAATTCAGCTGCATACTAAGAATTTCTAATTGTTTCTAGATAGTCCCTTCAGCTCAAAACACCTTGTTCTTTGTTTCCATCTCCTGTCACTAGGAACACTTTCTGCTAAGGTCTTAGGAGAGTTATGATTAGTGCTGGGGTGGATTTATAATAAATAAGTCAGCGATCATTCATAATGTCAATATATTTATAAGAAGGAAAGCAGAATTTGTAGTCAGATCATATAAAAAACAAGAACTGAACCCTGTGAGACGGGGAGATATCATATTTCTTCAGGTAAAGTCAGGAAAGCTTGATGGTCTACAAGGATGTGAACGCACAAGAAGGATTTTCACATTAGAAGAATCTGCAGAGGAGCACTCCACCAGTGGCAGAGGCTGAACATTACTGAGAGGATGGCTGATGCTTAAACTTGTTCCTGGAGTAGTTTGACTGAAGCACCACATTCAGACAATACTTAGAATTAAGTACAGCCAGCCAGATTAGGGGTATTTTTAAGTGAAGTCCTTGATTGACTTTGGTTTTTAACTAAATACAGAATACAGAGTCTTTGAAGGTTTTAAAAAGAAAATGATATGATTTAAACTGTGCATTTCAAAAATTAGTAGTGGGGTTATTGGAAGGATTCAGGGAACAAACTCATGAGATTCAGGATTTTAGTCATCTAGTTAAAATGCACCAAGCCTTAACTTATTTTAGTGTTATGGAAGTCGAAATAATAAAAGAAAGAAAGATAGGACTTTGTAAAAGCAGATTCTGCAGATTTGACAGTTGATTGGATGCAGCTGGCAGGAGAGGGAGACAACTCACAGATGATGCCAGGGTTTGGCGCCCAAGGGGTTGGAACAATGGTGTTGCCATGGAGAAACAAGAAAGTCTAGAGACTTTGAGGAAGTTGAGCTTAGTTTGCCCTGTATTGAAATAAAAGTATTAGCTGGAAACAATTAGGAAAGCTCAGCATGCTACTGAATTAAAGGAGGCTTATAACTGGAAGTCATTTATTCTACTACTTGATATGGAAAACTACTATATGCCAGGCATATCAGGGACTGGGATAACAAAACAGACAAGGTAGACAGTTCCGTGTATCAGAAAGCTAACCATCCAGGGAAATAGATAGGTAAATTTACCAGTCCCTGCAAGCTGGTAGCCAGGGAAAGGGATGGCAGAATATGGTATCCGGAAGAATGGTCTCTAAGTGGTGGGAGATGGGGGTGGGAGACAGGAAGAGTTTCCATGCTGTGTGAAGCCCAGCTTACAGAGAGCAAGGCGCAAGCAGAAACACAAGGCAAGGAGTCCTAAGAAAGAAGACTGGAGGAGCAAGGCCAGTTATTCTGAGCCTTATGAACCATATTGAATTTGACATTATCCAGAGAATCAGAGGCAGTTGATTGGTTTTAAGCTGAGAACTGTTAAATTTTAATTTTGTAGAAATTGCTCTGGCAACAACATGGGGAAGGAAAAGAAAATGCACAAGCAAAGAGGTTGAGGCAGCCGGATGTTGAACAGCATCAATGCGGACTGAGAAGAGATGGCCAGAGTTCAGGACTATCTTAGAGAAGAAGGGGAGGATACTCTTAGTCACCAGACCACTGCCACTCACTAGCAAACATGGAAATAAGCAGCTGAAGGATTGGAAGAGGCGAGTGTTGTGATAATGAATTTGCAATAATGCTAAGGATGGTGTCCAGTAGGCAGTCACATACGTGTTGGATAGTTATAAGAGGATTCAAATCGGGGTACATAAATTTTGGAGTATCAACACAAAAGCACAACTCTCACCTCAAAGGGGTAACAGGGTTTATTCTGGAGCCAAATATGAGTGTCCATGGCCCTGGAACAGATTCCACTTACCCCAAAGTTCACGTTCCAGTGTGTTGATAGTTTCATTAAGTTTTTATAGTAGCAGAACAAAGAAAATTCATAAATCAAGATGCTTTTCAAATACATTAGTGGCAACATAAGGCGGTTACAATGAAAGGGAGATCTCAACGTAAACCTCAGGTGCAATCTAATGCAGTCAGTCTTTTGGCTTGTACAAGTGGGTTGTCTGCTAAATTAATATATTCCAAAAAGGTTTTATTTGTTAGTTACAGGATGTTAAGTCATAAACAAACATGGGCAAAGAATGGATATTTGGGAATTAAAGATGACCACAAATAAATATTCATTCTGGACTTGAAACTTTCTAAACTCTCTACAGTCACTGAACTTGTAATCACCTGATCAGTCTTTACAGAATGCTCAGTTTTAAGATGCAGTTTTTCTGGGAACTTTCATTCTCAGGAGAAAGTGCCATATAAAATGATTCTGAAAGAGCATTAAAGGGCCAAGATAGAATATAGATTTTAGGGATAGGGAAAAGAGGAGCCCCAATGAAGATTGGCGAGCCTATCACAGGAGCAGGAGCAAAACCACAAGTTGCTCCAGAATGCAAGGGATGATGTCAGCTGGCTTGCGGGCTGGCTCCACTGAACACTGCCCAGGGTTCAACAGGAATACTGTACTATCCACAAGGCAAAGAAATAATAAGTGTCTTGGGTGAAGACAGTTTCTGTGTAAGGACTGAAAAAGGTCAAAATGAAGTGGTTTATGGCATCATATTCTAAAAGTGAGGGAAGTGACTGAAAGAGAGAGTGAGACTGGACTATAGGTCATGTAGGAATGAAAGTCATGGGAATGTAGCAGAGCAAGGTGGAGGAAAGCCATGGACGTGACCCAGTCTGCAAATCTGTTGAGGAAAACAAGGTTAATGAAAAGTAGAGCTGGACCAGCTGGACATGTGCTGCAAAGACATTGTTTATACAGCTGGAAAAATTGCAAAAACAGCCAAAAATCTAGGTTTCTCCTAGAGGAATCACTAGAGAAAGTAGTGCTAGAGACAGCAGGTGGGAACTGAGGTTCTGAGGACAATGCTGTTCCATGGAATAGACAGTATACAGCAGAGATCTGGGCCTAGGAGGCTTTAGCATACTGCACCAGTTGGAAAGACATCAGCAGGCACTTCATAGAGAATGTCTAAGATCCCAGACTGAATATTTATGTAAGTAATATCAGCTTCAGTGAAATTCTTTTGGTTTGCTCATAGTTGTGGGAATAGGAATCACAGAAAAATGACAGAGGATCTGAGAGAATTTGAGGAAGGGTGAGAAGGAATAGACCAGTTCAGACTGCCTCCCAGCCTGCAGACAGGCCTTCTCTCCCTCTGGCAGCTATTTGTCCTCTCTGCTTTCCCTTTGATGAACTGCAGAGCATTCTCTCAGAAACAATCGCTTTCACAGAGTGTCTTTGACAACCACATAGTTGAAGCAATACATTAACAAGATAGCAACATTATCTGGATTGTGATACTCCCTCAAGTCACTGAAAGTGGGGAGGGCAGCAGGCAGAGCACATGGATATCATGTTGTGACAATTATGAAGGTGCCTAGCCTGGTCTCACCACAGGGGGATTGCAGAACTTCAGTATGGAGACCATGGTGGGGTGGTTGTGTACTTTGACTTATTTTCCTAAAAATTAAAAAAGAACACTGGGACACTATTTCTATAAATAAATAAGTAGCTAATTAATCTTTTGCCTTTCTTTCATGGCTATTCCAGAGACAGGGTATAATGTTCTGGTTTTCAGACTCTTTCACTCTGAATGCTCAGGAAGTGCTAGGAGGGAAATCCAATCTATGAAAATAAAAAGCCAGAATAAATCTTCGGCCTTTCTAGATGCAGAATCTTTAAGCACTCAGCAGGGCCGAGAAGCGTTTCTCTTAACAGAGATAGAGAGTTGTTCGTTACAAAAAGGAGAAAAAAATCCAATTAAAATTGGAATTTGTGGGACCTGTGCTTTGGCATGAGCAACAAGGCAGCAAGGCAGACTGTGTACTTCAGCACCAGCGCTAAATGCGTACAGATTGTAGGCCAGGTTCCAGTAGGATGGTTTTTTTTTTTTTTAATCAAATGAAGTAGTTTAATGTTCAGAAATCAGTTATAAATATTACTAAATAAACCTAAAACTAAACCCCATTTATTCTAAATGCTTCCACCGAAGATCTAATGTGTGCAAGAGTAATCAACTGAAAAGTGAGAAATTCAGTCATACTGGCCTTCCCGTGCAGAGCAAAAGTGACCACTTGCCGATGAATTTTATCAATAATTATACCTTAATAACTTGGTTCAGCAAAACCATTTGTAGTGATACCCATGTACCTTGTCTTTAAGGAAAAGGCAACACTGGAATGGCATAGCCCTGGGTCCCTGTGCTACTGCCCCGTGCGCCTGCCACAGAGTACTCACCTTCCTAGCAGCCAGCACCCGCATCGCATTCTCCCCGCTGCCCTCAAGATGCTGGATCTTGCTTTGCTTGAAAGTGTTGAGACATAGGTTTCCTACTGATGATATCTAATGTTCACGATGCTGGACTCTGTTTTAAGCACTCTGTTCGATTAAATTCTCTGATTTCTGTACAACATGGATGATGAAATTATTGATTTAGTGGCTTTCTTTCCATAAAGTTGTTATGCTATTATTTCACATCTGCCCTCCAATTTCTGTGCAAAGCTGTTTAATAAAGACCAAGGAAAATTAACACTGAAAACCTACACTTTTAAAATGAGACTGCTGAAGTAAATGTTAGCACATGGATTGTGCACCCAGACAAAAGTGTGTTTTAGTGAGTCTAGCTTCTAAGACATACTAATGGGTGAGAAAATATGATACTGAAAAATTTTGCATGTAAGGTATATCTGAGTGTGCACTGACCATTTCTGTAAAGAGAGTATGAAGCAGGAAGCTGGTATGAATATGTGCCTCTGCAGGGTGAGTGTCCTTCTCTTGTTTGTGTGCTTATGTTACTGTTTGAAGAAATAAAAGAAAAATATGTGGAATTTTAGAAAGACAGAAGCAGAGAGATAGACAGAGAGAGACAGAGACAGAGAAACAAAGAAAGAGAGATAGAAAGCTTATCAACTCTCTCAAATTTTTCTCAGACAGCAAATAAGATTCAGAAGACTGCAAGATGGTTCAGTGAGTAAAGACACTTGCCACCAAGCATGAAGGCCTAAGTTTAATCCCAGACCCAAGTGGTGGAAGGATAGAACTCCTTAAAGCTGTCTATGACAACCATATCTGGCTTGGCACTCCTCCCCAAAGTGTGCACACACACACACATGAATAAGCACACTCACACACACTTTAAGAATAAAGATATTTCAATATCATCAGTCCTTTTTACCAATGCTCTAAGTTGGTTGTCACTCCCTTTCTAAAGAAAAGGAACTGAGTCTATGAGAAATAATTAAATTGTTGTCAAGTGCATATAACTAATAAGAGTCAGAATTTGAATGCCAGGCAGTTTAATGTGCTTTTTAAAAATTCTATATAGAACGCACCTTTCAAAATCCACAATGGAATGATGGAAGCATTTTGGTTATTTTACAGAAGTGAAGTAATTTGACGATGGGTCTCAATTATCATCTTGACTTTTGTGAAGAAGTCCACTTTGAATCAAGGTTAAATGAGTTCGTTTTGTTTAATTTTCTATAATTTTCAATTTTGAGACAGGGTCTCTCTAGAGCCCCAACTGGCCTGGACCTCACTATGTAGATCAGGCTGGCCTCCATCTCACAGAGATTCACCTTCCTCTACTTCCTGAGTACTGGGATTAAGGGCATGCACTACTGTATCTGGCTTGTTTAATCTTAAAATAATTACTTTTATTTTTTATGTATAGGAATGTTTTGCCTGCCTATAAGTGCATCATGTGCTTGTATTGCCTCCAGAGGCCAGAAGAGGATCTCCTGGAACTGGCAGGTAAGTGCTGAGTACCAACCTCATTCTACTGCAAGAGCAGCGAATACTCTTAACCACTGAGTCATCTCTCCAGCCCTTGTTTTGTTTAGTTTTCAGATGGGGTCTTGTTTTGCTTTTCAGGCTGACCTTAAACTCTTGAGATCAAGGCAACCCTCAAGTTTTCCAAAGTATGTAGAATTATAGATGTGCTCCACAATACCCTGCCCAGTTTAATAGGAATTAAAATTCAGTCACAGAAAAAAATTCTCTCCTAAAAGCATTAGCAAAATTATAATTAATTATTTTAATAGAGACAGATTGTCCAGAAAGCATGGAAAATTAATGGTGTAATAATAAAAAATAGTGATTTTCTTGTATGAATTGAAGTGGGAAATTTACTTATCAGATGCAGCAAAAGTCAAGTTCCTGAAAACTCAGCTATTTATATTGCACTTAAAAATGTGTAAAGTTAATTTGTGGAGTTAAAGTTGCACAGAAGCATCCAACACGGCATGTGTACTAGAGACATCCATTGTGGGGTCAGTGCATTTACATTACAGAATAAACAAATGCTAAAATTTGGAGCTTTTTCTACCAAAAGCCAATGATTCAGTAATTATGAGGCACAATGCTGCACTTCACCCTCGTTTATAGGATTTGTGTATTTCTCTTTTAATTTTATATTAAGTGTATTTTGTATGTGAATGTGTGTGTGTGTGCCACTCACGTGCATGCACCCACACGTGAACATGTGAACAATTTCTGAGAATCAGTTCTCGTCTTCGACCTCGTGTGTTCCTAGGATTTCGGTTGGCAGCAAGAATCTGCACACTGAGCCTTCTTGCCAGTCCCTAGTTTTCTAAATTAAACCCTTTCAAAATATTTTATTTTTTATTTTTGTTTGTATGAATGTATTGCCTATACATAGGTAAGGGTACCTGAGTCAACATCTGCAGAGTTCAGAAGAGGGCATCAGATCCTTCTAATTAGGGTTACCAACAATTGTTAGCTGCCATGTGGGTTCTGGGATTCGAATCTGGATGGTGCTCTTAACTGGTAAGCCATCACTCCAGCCCCTAAATTAAACCCTTTTAGTGGGGAAAAAATCTCATGGTTTTGCAATAAAATATGACTGTTGAGCTGACCTTGGTGGCACATGCTTAGATACCACCACTTGAGAAGCAGAGGCAGGCTGATGTGTGTGAAATTTAGGGCATCCTGGTCTACATAGCCAGGTTCAGGTCAGCTGGGGCTACAGGGAAACCTTGTCTCAGAAAAGAAAAACCAACAGCCACAAAGACATCAGGGGACACTAATTTGACTTGATCGGCCTTAACATAAATGACAGAATGCATGAGATCCAGTTGGGGGCTTTGGGAAAGTGCCTGTGAGGAAAGGGTATAAAGATGATTAAGATGTTGCATATGAGATATGCAAAAATTCAATTAAAATTTTTTTAAAAACATGACTATCAAAGAATCTAATGATGAGAAACTGACCACTGCTTTCTGTGATTCTAGAAACTGTATTGACAGCAATGATTTTTCAAGTATATCTAGCTAGATTATTCTTAAAATAAAAGATGAAAAAAGAGAAATAAAGGGCAAGTTATTTCCATTTTATAGGAGAATTATTGATCTAGTTTCATAGTCTCTTCTTAAAAATGTGTGTATCTTTTACAGAATGAAATTTAACTAGGCGGATTTATTCTCTTTTTATAATTTTTTATTTTATTTTTTACATGTATGACTGATTTGCCTGCATGTGTGTAAATGCAACTGTGTCATGCAATGTCCAAGGAGGTCAGAAGAAGGTGTTGGGTTCCCCTGGAATTGGAGTTGAGGAAGCTGTCACGTGGGTGCTGAGAATCAAACCTGGGTCCTCTGCAAGAGCAGTCAGTGCTCTTAACTGCTCAGCCATTTCTCCAGCCCCAGGTGGATTTATTTTCTATCTTACCCATGATTGCAGACTTACAAAACTAAAGAAATAGTTTTCTTCTCATCCTAGAAGCAAACTTTTTCTCTTATTCTCTGAAACAAAAATATAGACAAAACTCCAAAGATTTAAATGATTTGAAAGCTAGGAAACCATAGTAACAGTAACCAATGTAATTGGAGCAGGTAAGTAATGAAGAAGTCGGTAAAGGCGGCCCTCTCTGCAACACAGCAGCACGTGTCTCACAAGGAATGTGCAGAAGACTGGGAAAAGGGTTTGAATCTTCAAATATTTTTAAAAGACAAAAAATGTGTTGGAGAATCAGTGAAGGGCAAGAACAAAAGTCCAGTCATCTAGTGATAAATCTCATTTCAAAATCACTCCCAAAGGAATGTCTTTGATCAATGGACAGACTTGATTTTATCCCCATAGAAGCCACTTGCAGCAATCCCTTGCCATCAAAATAGTACATATACTTATGCATATTTCAAATTATATCTGTGAGAAGGCTAAAGTACACAGGATCAAGCAAGCAGAATCCAAGAATAAGTCCCCAGTCACAGCCATGCTCTTAGATGTGCTCCGTAGGGCTCATGAGTGCCTTTGTCAAATAAGAGGAGTGTAGCTGGAACTTCTTAGTGTAGACAAAGGTTGTTCATGATTACTAGGCATAGACGCTTCAGAATAATTAAACTGTACTGCATAACAGAGCTTGCCCTAGCAGGTAGGAAGAGTTTATAAATAAGAGAGCAAACGGTATGGGGAAACATGTTTGGAAGGATACAAGAAGCAGAAGAGAAAGACAAGTGGTCACCTTGAAACGATTCAGAATTCACTTGATAAAGTTATTTGTGATCATCCAAGGGTGAATTACGGCAAAATCAGCTTACCATTCCACAACATTCACAGTGAAGGAGCTAAAAATCTCAACAGCAATAAGGTTTGGTGAGGATGAAAGATAATATGAAATCTCATCTCACATACCACAATCTGAGTATAATAGTAAAAGCAACCCAATCATATATATATATATATATATATATATATATATATACTATTTCCAGGTACAAAACAATGCTGCTTGCTTAAAATAGTAGGTTTTGAAATAAATGTCTACAGGTGTTGGAATACACAGAAAAAAATGCTTTAATTTATGGTTTAGCGTGTAGGGTACTTTGGTTGAATTTGCTGCTTTCAGTTTTTATATATACATCTCAAAACACTTTTATTTTTATTTTATAAATTTTTAATTAATTTTTTGTGCATTTCACACCATAGATCTTGTATAGATCTATTTAGACTCCTTCCTTTATCGGCATTTCCCGTATCACCCATTGACAGATTTCATGCATCCTCTCATACGTGTTAAGTTCTATCCTCTCATGTTTGTGTCCCAAATGTATTTCAGTGTGAGTCCATCCACTAAAGCCTTTAAAATAACTTCTTTTTAAAATATTTTATTTTTATTTTGTGTGTATGAGCGTATAGTCTGCAGGTATATAAGTGCACCCATGTTGTGCAGTGCCTTCAGAGATCAGAAGAAATAGGATTCCCCTGGAATTTCTATTGCAAATGGTTGTTAGCCACCATATACATGCTAGGAACTGAATCTGGGTTCTCTGCAAGAGCAGTCAGTGCTCTTAACTGTGGAGCCATCTCCCCAGTCCCTTTAAATTATTTCTTATATAAATGAGCATTTTGCCTGAATATATGTAGCTGCACTTACGTTGAACAATATCCAAGAAAGCCAGAAAAAGTTGTCAGATTCTCTGGAACTGGAATAATGGATGGTTGCTAGCTGCCATATGACTTCTGGGAACTAAACTCAGGTTCTCTGCAAGAGAGGCCAGTGCTCTTAATCACCTAGCCATCTCACCATTCCTGCAAAATAGTATGTTTAACTAAATCTTAAAGTAGCTACATGGTTTTTAGTTTTTTTCTTCCTAGATATTTTAAGTAGTTCATAAGACAGTTAACAAAATCATAAAGCACTCTTCTTTTTTTTTTTAAGACTTGCTTCAGATGGGGACATTTTAATGATTCTGAGGGAAATCACAGTAGTATTGTTATTTTTAATGCACATTTATCCTTTGAGAATTCTCTACATGTATACAATGTACATGATATATAATCCCATTATCCTCTCTTATCCCCCCACTCTTGCTGTATATTTATCTTTCCCCCAGACAAGTCCACTCCTACTTTGATGTCCTTTTGTGTTTTGTGGCCCACTGACGCGTTAACTAGTGTTGCAGTGTGAGCATGGGTAGGGGTTATTTACTGCAGCATAGGAAATTAACCTCTAGCTACATCACTGAGGAAAACAGTCGTCCCTCCTCCCTCTGTAGCCATTAACTGCCAATAACTCCTCAGGGAAGGGTGAGCCTCCCATGTCCCTCCTCACTGGTGATAGAATGTTCAAAGTCCCCGTCTTGTGCAGGTAACCACAGCTGCTAGGGGTTCATGAGAGTCACAGCTATTTCATGTCTAGGAGACAGTGTTTTACAGCATTCTTCAGTCTTCTGGATCTTAAATTCTTTCCACCCCTCTTCTAAAATGAGCCTTAGGGGGGATTCTAGAGGTGTGCCATTTAGGGCTGAGCACCCAACAGTAGCTTATTCTCAGCCTACTGACCAGTTATGAGTCTGTGTATTAACTAATTAATGCCTACTACAAAAAGAAGTTTCTCTGATAAAAGCAAAGCATATCAATAACTTGAAGGCATAAGCATGGGTATTTGGGAAGCACTTTAACATCACATCAATTTAGCAAAACAACAGTAGTAGGTTTTCTCCAGGGGTCTTTGACTTCCACAGCCCTGGACTTTCAATGAGGTTTTCAGTACCAAGTATGAGTTCCCTCAAATCCAATCGATGAGTGGTTGATTACCGTCATAACAATCAAGCCACTGTTTTACCAGTGGGCACCTCACCTGGAAAGTCAGTATTACAGCACACAGTATCCAAAGCTGGATGAGACTGGTGATGGTTTTTCTTCCTCGCATCCTGTGTGTAATCTTCTAGCACTATGAAAGAAGTCCATAGAAAGGAGGCTTTCAGTCCATCCCAGCCTTTTACATATATAATATTTTTATTTATTCCCTGAGAATTTTATAAATACATAAAATGTATTTTGATCATAAACATTCCATTCCCCACTCCAGCTCCTCCAAGACCCCCACAGGCCTACCCTTTTCATGGTTTTTTTCCTATAACCCATGGAGTCTAACAAGTGCTGCTCTTACGTGTTGGCTGGGATTGGCGGGTCCCTCTGGGGAGGGGCAAGGAGGCGCAGAGTCAACGACACAGACCCTGGGAGAACGTGGACCCAACAATCTCCCTTAATTTTTTAAGGAACAGGCTTTTCATACTTTTGCCAGTCTTAGGGGAGGTCTTTATCTGGTCATCTGTCGTGCTTCATTCTGGTGGGCCCTGAACGCCTCTGATGATCTGATGTTCGTCACTCCCATTGGTTCTGGATGGCTGCTAGGGCCTGAGAACTGCCCCAGGTTAGGTCCCAGGAAGTGTTCACTGGCACTCATGCTCAATATCAGGTCTAGCCGGTTTAGGCCAGGAGGCGAGCCTGCCTGACCTGGCCTGAATCATCCTACACATATGTGCATGAGTCTGAGGTCATCCACGGGAGCACAGGCAATCTACCAGTAGTCACATTCCTCAAGAAAAATGTCTCTCACATTCTGAGCAACTATCAAATGCCAACAGCTCCTCAGTTAGGGATAGAGCCTGCTGAACCCCACCCAATCCATTCTGGAATGTTGCCTGGATTGATCTTATGCAGGTCTTGCACAGATAACTATGGCTTCTATTAGTTCATGAGCACTTAACCTTCATATTTTGGGCAATTTCTGTGAAAGTGTAGCTTCTAACAAAGGCTGAGAGCTGCACTAATCGATGGGTATAAACATATGTACTCATAAGGCAGTTTGATACGTCAGTTTAGCAAAATAGTAGTAGTAGGTTCTCCTCTAGGGCCTATGACCTCAGCCTTGGATTCTGGCCAGGTTTACAGTACCAAGATGACATTTTTTTCTGGTGGACCAGGCCTTAAATCCAATCAGAAAAAATGATTAGTTATTCCCATAACATTTATGCCACTTTGTGTCCAATGGACATATCTTGCCAGGCTAGCTATTTCTGTAGCCCACCAGGTCACTGCAGAGCAAGACTCTGAATAACTTTTCTCCCCCAACAGTTTGCATAGTGTCTTCGGAAAGCTGTCCAGCTGTCAGGAACTTTCTCAGTCAGCACCAGCTTGATTTCTCCCATGTCCTGTGACTGAAATATGTGTTGTTACCAGAGGTAGAGTCTTACTATCAACTTATGTGGGCCATCAAGAGGAATGACAGTAGCCTGTACTATTTTATGGGTCTCTTAAGAGCCAACTCAAAGGGAAGTATCCCACACCTGACACTGGGATTTTGTTTAATCACGTATGGCTTATGAGAGGAGCATTATGCCCATCCCCCACTGTAGGGTCACGCCAATCACTCCAATCCAGATCTTTTACTAATACTTATTTTAGGAGGTTTATAAAATACTAGTTTTTAATATGACTTTTCCAAGCCTCTGTGGTGTTAGTTATCCTTCTCTGCCCACCTTCCCACCCTGTCCCGACTTGTACCTCCCCTTCCCGTCATTCCCTTTTACCAAGTTATATACTGTCTCTCCCTTAAGTTCTTTTGCTCCTCAATGGCCCTTTCCTCATTTCCTGGCTCCTGGATGAACACCAAGGTAAACACACAAGTTTAAACATTTGAAGCTAGAATCCACGTATGACAGAGAATATGAGGCATTTTTGTTTCTGGGTATAGGTTACATCACTCAGCATATTTTTTTCAACTTCCATCCATTTACCTACAAATTCCATCATTTCATACTTCTTTGTAGCTGAGTATAGTTCCACACTGCATAGGTGCTACATTTCCATTATCCATCCATCAGTTGATGGATGTGTAGACGGCCTCCATTCCTTAGCTACTATAAACGCAGTAACAGTGAGCATGGATGAGAATGTACCTGTGTAGCAGGACACAGAGTGCTGTGGGAATATGCCAGGAGAGCTGTGGCTGTGTCAGATGGCAGATCTATTTATAGCTTCTCCAGGAACCTCCACCCTGGTTTCTATACAGCTGCATCAGTGTGCACTCCCACCAACAGGGAGTAAGAGTTCACCCTTCTCAGCATCCTCACCCACCTTCATTGTCATTTATTTTCTTGATCTTAGTCATTCTTACTAGCTTAAGATAAAATCTCAAAGTAGTTTTAATTTGCATTTCTCTGATGGCTATGGATGCTGAATACTTTTTAAAATATTTATTAGCCATGTTTATTTATTTGTTTCTGAGAATTACCTGTTGAGTTTCATAGCCCATTTAAAGTTGGGATCTTTGTTTGCCTACTGTACAGTTTTTTAGGCCAGTCTACCTTGTTGAACATAAAAGCAAAGGTTCTCAATAAAATACTTGCAAGTCAAATTCAAGAATACACCAGAAGACCATTCACCATGATCACATTGGCTTCATTCCTCCTCATGCAGAGATGGTTCAACATACATAAATCAATAAAGAAAATTCATCTTATAGTAGACTCAAGAGCAGAAGTTATGTAATCATTTCAATAATACAGAAAAGGCCTTTAACAAAATGCAGCATTTCTCTATGATAAAAATCGTGAAAGAGTAGAGCTAGAGGAAACATATAGTCACCACATTAAATGAAGAAAACTTTGACTCTAAGATTAGGAACAAGACAAGACAAGGGTGCCCATTCTTACCACTCTTATTAAATATGGTGCTTTAAGTCTTAGCTAAGGCAATAAGACAGGAGAAGGAAATAAAATGGATACAAATAGAAAAAGAAGTCAAAGTATCCTTGTTTGCATATAATATGATATGTGACATAATCTAAAGACTCTTCCAGGAAACTTCCAGAGCTGATAGACATTTTCAGCAAACTGACAGAAACAATGTAAACATGCAAACTCAGTAGCCTTCCTATACACCAAAGACAAGCACACTGAGAAAGACATAAAATAAACAATTCCATTCACAATGACAAAAAAAAAAACTTAAAGTAAACCTACCCAAGGAAATGAAAGACCTGTACAAGGAAAACTTTAGATCACTGAACAAAGAAATCAAAGAAAATCTCTATAGACAGAGAGACCTCTCATGCTGATAGACTGGAAGGATGAATACTGTGAAAATGACTATCCTACTAAAAGCAATCTACAAATGCAATGCAATACCCATCAAATTCTTAAAACTGAAAAAAAATCTTAAAATTCATATGGAAGCATAAAAGATCTTGGATAAAACAAAGAAAATCTTAACAATAAAAATCCAGCTAGAGCTATTCTTTCTGATTTCAAGTTACACTGCAGAGTTCTAATAAAACAGCATGGCTGGGACACATTGATCACTGGAACAAAACTGAGGGCCCTTTTAGGTATAAGCCCATAAACCTATAGCCAACTGATTTTTGGCAAAGGTGCCAAGAACACACATTGGAGAAAAGACAGCATCTTCAACAAATGGTGCTGGTCAAATTGGATATCTACATGTAGAAGACTGAAACTAGATCCTTCTTCACTCTGCACAAAAATAAATTTCAAACAGATCTCAGTGTTAGATCTGAAACTCTAAGACTTGCAGAGGAAAGAATAGAAAGCACACTTTAGAATTTAGGCAGGAATGGACTTTAATAGCATCCCAGTGGCACAAGAAATAAGACCTACAATCAACAATTGGTACCTCATAAAATTAAACAGCTTCTTCCTGCAAGAAAGAAATAAGTTGTTAATAGGCAGAAGAGAAAGTCTACAGAATGGAAGAAAATCTTCCTTCTGTACACATGACAGGGCATTAGGGTTCAGAACTCATATATCTTTTATAATTTTTATGTTTTAATGTGTATGAGTCTATTGCCTGCATGTGTATAAGTGCACCCTTATTATGTACTGGATTCCCCTGAAAAGGACTTGTGGATGGTTGTTAGCCAACATGTGGGTGCTCAGAATCCAGCCTGGATCTTCTGCAAGAGTATCCAGGGCTCTTAACTGCTGAGCCATCTCTTCAGTCCTCTGAGGACCTATACTCTTTAGACCTTCTTCTAATGTCACTTTAATCAAAGATCAGATATGTTTTAAACCACTTCTTTGAAAGAAATTCCTAGAATTGTATCAAACTTTGTTTATATGAAGTTTGAATTTATTTTTTAAACCAAATGCTTGGTGTTGTATTAACAGATTTTACTCTTGTCTAAGCAAGTCCCTTTTCCCCCAGAAAAAATATATTCATTATATTTATGTCTAAAAAAGATGTAATTGAACACCTCCTGCACATATAGCTTCACTTTTACATAAAAAGCAAAGTACAAGCAAACACACAAATTTTTGTACACACAGGAACACACTTACATGTACACCACCAACTCACAGTAGTAACGTGGCATTATTGCCTATTCTCTTTTTAAGTAAGATTATATAACTTTCATCTTAAATAAATATTTTTTTAATTCTTTAAGAGCTTTATGCAATGTGTGTTGATCAGATTTCTCCCTCCCGCAATCCCACTCAGATCCACTCCTGTGTTCCCACCCTTTCAACTCCCTTTTCTTCCTCTTTTGCTTTAAATTGATTAAGTTCAATGATGTTTTGCCCAAATACTCTTGGGTATGGAACCTGCCCTGGAATGCAGTCCAACAAGAGTCATAGTCTTAGAGAAAACTGAGGTACCATTAGCCCCTCGTTTACAGGAGGTATTTTGAACCCACCTTCCCTCATCAAGTTGGGACTTTTATCTGGCTTGAGTTTGAGTAGATCTTGTGCATGCTGTTTCTGTTTTATTTAATTGATATCTTCATATCTAAGTTGTCCCTATTTGCATTACAAGATCATGCTGCAAGACTGAAGAGTGACGAGGGTATCTGTGGGCATTTCTCCACATTTTATATTTATTTGGTAGTTTACATTAGTTTAATTTCAAAACCTTATAGAACTAAAAATCTTTTGGAGGCCATCTTAACAGCCCATTTTCTGATAAGCATTTTACCCTCTAAAATTTCAGTTTATTTACTTTTAACCAAATCTTTGCTTTGAACTCATTTGTAGCAGCAATATACAGTTGTGTTTTTAACAATTAAACAAATAAACTACTCTTAATGATTTGTGACTTAGACATTTGCGTATGCTGCATTGGGAATCATGTTTGGTACCAATTTTCATGACACGTTCATTTATGATTTGTATAAAATGAGGTAATTGCTTTAATTCCTGTATATAAACACAATTGAAACTTAGCAGAAAATTAAAGTATTGAGAAATGAGCTTTATGTTTTTTCTAAATGACCATCTAATAAGATCCATTTGTTGAATTGATATTGTTTCTAGTGATTAAGTTAGGTTTTAGTGTTGCCTGAAGTGTTTCTCTTGTGGTGAATGATTGAGAAAATAATTATAATGGGCTATGTCTTTGACCAAGTCTATAAACACTGGGATGGCAGCACATGATTAAATTTATGTTTAGGTTGTAGCCATCGTTGCTGCTTAAGATGAGAACAAGCATATTGATCTTCAAGAGTGAAAGAAGGCAAGATGAAAGGAATAATTAAATCTGGCAGCATTTATGTTCCATCCAGAGTGGTACAATTACCAAATTGCATTTCTGCTCACCCTGCCCCGTCTACTCTGTTTAGGGTTAAACACAAGGCACTCTGAGAAAATGTCCTTAAAAATTCTTTGCCTTCTAAATCACACAGTTTTCAAGAGAGAAATGTTTGAGGTAGAAACCTATGTTTTGCTTAAGCCTATTTCAGTCTTTGCAGATAAGCCCTGAATGGCCTGGAAATGCTACAAGTACTTCCCCTGCTTGGAGAAGTAAACAACAAACTCATTTAGTCCAGGAGGATACAATTTAGGGGCAAGACACTCACTACTGTAAGGTAATAGAGAAATACCATCAAAATGAAAGCAACAACCTCTAAGAGTTCAAGCCAAGTTTAGTCCAAGTTGTACAACTCTACCTTTCCAACAACCCTCATCTACTGGATTTGATAGAAAACATCTAGGCATGACTCAGGATGTAGAATTCTGGGTGTTGACTCTTTCCTAGCTTTCCATTTAGTTGGGATAATGATTAAATTTAGAGAGAATCACCATTCTTCCCTGAGCCAGAAGATTTGAGGGCCCTTTTCTCTGAGCAAGACTTTCCCTGAAGACCTGTTCTTTGCTGGCCAGTCACATGCTCTAAGTAGCACTCACTTCTGCATGAGTGGATGGGAGATACTCAGGGGATGCTCAGTTAGTACTCATCACAATCATAGTATAGACACCATGTTTGTTCAGGTCACAACCTCAATGGTATTTTCCATTCTCTTGTTCTTCTTTATGGGTCACTGCTTCTCTAATGTGCTATACAGAACACAGTCCTTCCACATGTTCCACGTAAACGAGCAAGTTGGGAAAGCGTTACTGTCTAGCCTTGCACAGCTGTGTGGTAGCCACTCATTCTGCCTGACTGCCAAGAACCTGCAATTCCCTCTGTTGAAATTGAGATGCTGCAAGCATACAGTAGACCCTGGATACTGGAAACATGGAAGAAAGTGTAAATTGTGTCAATTTTACATTGATTATAAATTAAAATATTTTGATATGTTAAAAAACTGTATTATTAAAATAAATGTATCTAATATTCTGTGATTTCTGAAAAAATTAGAAGACATATGATTCATATAACATTTCTACTCGACTGCACTATTCCAGCCCCATTTGGAATTCAAACACGTAAAATCACACACATACTTTCTGGGAAGTCTTACAATAAGCAATTCTGCTTAGCTTTAAAAAAAATTGTACTTTGTGAATCACATTAACCATACAACCCATTTTCACATACAAGCCATTAATAATATCCCAACACTAGTACTTTACAAAAAAATGACTTTGGAAAATAGTGTAAGAGGTACAATGTGGAAAAAATACTTTGCTCTCTTTCTATACAGCAGGTTTCTGATTCTCATTAAGGAAGAGAACTGAATAGTACATATGCCTGCCTGTTTGTTTCAGATATTCCAAATACATCTGGTATCTATGACATTCATTCGAATTAATTATTTACACCCTCACTGATTATTTCTGTCTAGGAAGCTAAATGGCATTCAAATTCAACAATTTGCTAATGCTTCTTCTCTCCTATGGATGTTAACCTTCAATCTGGATTTGCCAATTTTAAATACATACATAAATATAATGATTTGATGGCATAGAGAATGGATTTTCTACTAGTTCCATAACCGTGCCATGTGCTTAAACGTGGCTTGCAGTTATCTTGTGTCATAAGAAGAAATAAGAATGTCAAAATTGTGATAAAGAGGACCAAGAAAAGAATCAAAATGAGCCCACTTTCCTATTATGCTCATCCATTCTCTAATATTTAAAGGGTAGCATACAGATATTTCAAGTACTAGCAAAATAATAGTCAGTTGAATGATTTTTCACACCACTGTTCTGTGTTGATGGATGATCACTTTATCAACCTCATCTTAGTACCTACAACAATAACATCACTATATAGAGAAATATTTCCTTCATTGTACAGACAAAGAAACGAAGTGCAGAAAAATTAAGTAACTTGACAAGGGTTTTAGAACCTGTAAATTATGGAGCCCTGAATCCAGAGCCTGCCTTTTTTATGAAAAACTTTCCAAGATTAATTCTCAGGGACTATAAAGGAGGGGCAGATGCATGTGGAGGAACACTTCTATTTCTTATTCTTTGTAAAATTTGTGTAATATTGCCACAAATATGTTTAAATACAGTTGATTAGGAGAGAATAAAAGCATATATTTGAATCCACTACCATACTTTTGACCAGAACCTCTCCCATTCGTATTGACAAATCCTTACCTATGCAGGTTAAGTTTACGCCAGACAGAACAGAATTCTTGTAGATTAAATGAAATCAAGACTGATTTCAAGAACATTCAGTTTTATGACTAAGCTTTGGATTCTCCAACCTGATTACTCTGACAGTTGCTACTCCTTCAGCTGGTAATACTCTTGCTTGAACCCCTCATTTGGATCCAATTCCAAATGTCATTGCCTACAGGGATCCTTTGTAAGTAGCCCACTACCACAAGCTGACTTAGAAGACTTGCCATGCCTGCCATGGGCATCTTAGAACAATTACTCTGTGGCAAAGTGTAGCATGTTGTGCTGAAGTACAACAGTAAAAAAGGCCTAATCTCACCTTTTCTAGGCTTCTTTTGCTGCTTAAGAAATGCCTTGCCTTGTAAGATTCGGCAGAAGCAGAACTCGCTTCTCTGGGATGCAGTAGACTGGTTTTAGTCACAACGTTTTTGGAAGATTTGACTATTTCTGAACTGAATAGTAACCTCCAAAATGAAATTTTAAGAAAGGTGTGCAGGGCTTAAGAATCAGGCCATCCTTCAACTTTCATCAGCAAAGCTTCCTCATACAACAGAGTATGACACACAGAAAGTCACAGCTGACTAAGTTTTAGGGAATAAGAGGCTGCAGAGTGTGTGTCCCTAGACAGGATTCTTCTATTAAACCTCACCCACCCGTGGCTGAGGGACCAGTGTAGAAGTAGAGTCAGAAAGATTATAAGAGTCAAGGTTGGCACATGAACATAAGAAAACAGAGGTTTCGGGTCAAGGAGACCTTGCTCAAATGAACTTGCAACGATGGTAACAGCATGTAAAAGTCCCATGCTGACCCATGCTGACTCAGTCAGATCCAAACGCATCCACAGAACTTGGAAAATGGGCAGCAGACCTCAACCCTAGCCAAGGAACTATTGGAAAGTGATTAGTTTGGGGTGACGGAGAATATACTTTCTTTAAGGGAATGACTCTAGACAGGCTGACTAGACTGCAGTGGATAAACTTGTACTGAGGGACACCTGGTTAGAAATACTTGATCAGATAAGACTTATCAGATATGACAGAGTACATGAAATTCAGTGGAAAGGGTATGGGGGACAAAGATGGCAGAGGCCTAAATTTTGATTAAAAACTGTTATATGAAATGCACAGAAACTCAATTAAAAAATCACCAGGGATGGTAGAGCATGCCTTTAATCCCAACCTTTGGGAGGCAGAGGCAGGCAGATCTCGGTGAGAATGAGGCCACCCTGGTTCACACCATGACTCACAGGTGGGCTGTGACTAGGGAAACCCTGTCAAAAAACAATGAAAACACAACAACGACGAAAATCAGGCCATGCCCAATTTGAAAAGATACAAGATTTGTTTGAGAGAAATCTCTTATTCTTATAAACTAAACGCTACTGGCTCGTGGGTCTACTGGTGGCTATATGCTCTAACTTGTACACTGAGTTTAATGACTATATAATTATATTCTAGTCATAAAGTCATAAAATCAAAGAAATGTCATTGTGAAGAACCGACACAAGACATGGCAGTGGCAAGTCATGAAATCAAAATTAATTTTTGTAAGCCAAAGACTTTCAACAAGATATAAATTGTCTTGCTATGCAACAGGGCTCCTTAAGTCTAGGTTAATTTCTAGAGTAGTTGATTAAGAAGGAGACTATCCCTTTTTATGAGTAGTGTCACAGGTTAGGTTCTCTAGAAGTACATGTGGAGATGGAATTCAGAATGCACAACATTGATGAGGAAACAACACAGGAGAAAGGAAGGAAGAGGCAAGACTGGGAGGAGGAGGCAGTCCAGTGGTCACAGAGCACAACAAATTTTGATCAACTCTATGTGGAGCTTGAGAGGATACTTATCAGTGTTGTCTAGCTTTGAGCCAAAATGGCCCAGCCTGTATATCTGCTTCTCAGACAGTCATTGAACATGGGCTGTCCAGGAAAATTTGTGCCCAATGACCAGAGGATTCTTAACAGATAAAGCATATCCTATAGGAACGGACAATGTGATGTTGCTCCAGTCTATCCTTAAGGGACAGAGCAAAATCTTATTCTGATGAGGGAGAATATAGAATGATACCAAGACCGTTTGCTTTTCATTGTAGGAAATATGAACTCCATGAAGGTTTTGCATCCTGAAATAGCAGAACTAGAAGACTCATGTCAGGAAGGTCTGATGAAGCATAGATGAACACCTTAACGTAGGGTAAAAGCAGTGAACTTTGGTTCCTTCTGGTGACTGTGAAGAGTCATTAGAAGGTGTTCAATATTCAGGTAGGCAAGATGAGTCTCCTTGTGAGTGTTGCTTAGTTATATTCCATTGTCACTTTAATATCTTCCCAGAAACCTTAAAACAAAGTGACTCTGACACCAAGGGTGAACATTATCTAGTCTCTGCGCAATGGACCTCACCCTACAGATACTGACCTATTTAACTGCTAAGTGGTCAGCTGGCTGGTAGCAGAGACCAATCCAAAGTGACCATTTTTATCTTCCACTATGAAGGAATTTTAATTGCGCTGGATCTTTACAAGAAGGATGGTAATTGGATAGTTTTATCTGGAAATTATTCTGCTTGCTTTGTCATTATATTCATATCAGGATTGGCATTTTCTTTTTAACCATTTAATGTCAGGCTTGTACTACAAGCGGAAGCTTGTTATCTGCTACTTTTACTGGTGACTATAGAATTGTGTGTGCGTTATACATGTTTTTGTGGTGTATGTATGCATGTATGTGGGTAGATGTATACATGTGCATGTGCAGGCCAGAGTTCAAAGTCCAGTATCTTCTACATTGTTCTCTATCTCATTTTAGGGAACAGAATGTCTTGCTGATCCTGGAGCTCATCCATTGGCTAGCCTGAGAGATGAGCTCCTGAGATCTATCTAAGTCTGTATCCCCCAGCACCGGGCTTGCATATACTCCCCTTGCCCAGCTTTTATTTGAGTACTGGAGATCTGAACTCAGATATTCATACTTCTATGGCAGGCATGAGCCATCTTCCCAATCCTGTTAACTATGCAATCTCTAACCTCTATCTACTAAAGAAATGATGACACCTTTCTAAGCTGCCTACCATCCCATGGAAAACTTCTTTGAAATGTGCTCCTAGCATTTCAACTTCCGAAATTCTCATTTCTGAACTCAAACAGTTGAGTAAGATAATTCATGCTCGTGCCAGAGAGCAGCAGGAAGCACAGCCATTATAAGGTAATGGAGTTCTAGCTTTTAGAACTTCCCCATTTCTTAAAAATGCAGAGTTAATCTAGGACATCAGATGACTCCAGTAATTCTTCCTCAGCATTCCAATCAAAATGTCTGGACAAGGATTAAGAAGCCAACACCTTAAAGTTACATGCCATAAAATGTCAAGAAAAACAATTAGAAGGGATTATGGAAACAGTTGGGTAGGGTAAGAAGCTGCTCTCTTGAAAAGCAGCAAACTCCTTCATATTCCTGAGTAGCCCTTTGTTTCTTATATTGCAAAAAGCTGTTTCTCTTATATTAATTTTGGTCCCAGATAAAAGGGAAGAATATATATATATATATATATATATATATATATATATAACATATTCTTTTGCAAATTTCTATTTCCCCTCAAAATTAAAGTGATATACACACAGGAAGAAATAGTGCATAAATGAGTAATACTAATTTTGCATTTGCAGTTCTCAAACCATCAATGGACATCACTGTGGTCCTACCAGTCTTGCCTGGAAGAGCTTTACTTAGGCAATTTCCTCAGCTAAAATTCTTACATGGTCGTCTGTCCATAAAAGGATAGAAGAAGGAAAATTATTTTCCTCTTCACATGACTGTCAGTTTTCTACTATACATTCTAAAATGTACTCATTGAGTGACTTTGCAGTACATTACTTGGGATAACTACGGTCCATGCTGGCAAACTGCTTTTGGAGTCACCAAGGGTTCCTTGATTCTTCATCATCAGCTGAGTAAATTAGTCTCCCCATCCCATAGTTTCACTATTGGATTGATGGGTGTACTACCTCATACTCTTGAACTCTTGGAGTCATTATAGACTCTGAGAAATAGTGTAAGTTTTCTGCTAGGAGGAAGAGGGAAACAAAGGCGCACTTCGCTGGCACTCACTCTGTAAGGATCCTTCTTCCACTTTGCTTGATTTTTCATTTTTAGAGGAATCTAAAGGGTGTGAACTTGCTCAAAATTATTCCTATAGAGATAAAAGGTCACTGGGGGAACATGCTTTATTTTATATACAAAGTAGCCAGATGAACATCAAGAAATATGTGTTACCTAAAAGAAATATGTGTTTCCATTCTGAGTGCACACATTTACAAGAAGTAAATATTAAGAATTCCAAGAGAATTTTCGAGAGCAATTTTAGAGTGGCTGGAATAGGAGAGGAATGTTGTTTGCCATTACCAAGGTCATTATTCCATCTAGGTCCTCTGGAATCACCTTATCCATTCTGTGGGGGTAACCTTAGCTAGTCTGTATTTTGCTTCTTCTCTTCCATATGGAACTGTCACCAGAGGGCTAGATTTGGGCATCTGGAGCACCTTTCCCTGCAGGCACAGGAATCAGCACTGACAACATCTCCCTCCTGGGAGATGAAGCCATGTGGTAAACTGAAAGCTCAGCTGTGTGGCACGGTGGTAGGACAAATTAGAGGGATGATTATACTCCAGCATCCCTCAGCGGATGAAGACCGGAACCGCAGACGGGAACCCCAAGCTGGCTCAGCCTTACTCTTCCTTGTCCTGCTTCTCTGCTGTCTCACTAAGTGCAGCTGAGAACACTCTTAACCTATCACTTAAGCAAAACTTGTCCTAAAACTTTCATCTGGATACTCTAACCAGCTACATATTATGAGGGGCCAGAAGTGGCTCTGGAACCTGAAGGAAGAAATGATTGGTTTGGAAGTGAGGAGTGGGAAACTCCTGTCTTTGTAAAGTGAGAAGAAACAGCATGAGAAACAACCAGACCCAAAGCAGGATTTGATGTGGTTTATTGGAGCACACTGAAGAAGAAGCTATGGCTGTGCTAAAATATGACAAAACGAAAAAAGAGAAATGTCCCTTGTCCACCTTCCATCTTGATGCACCGTACCAGAGTGTGCCACATTGAAAGCAAAATTCAACTTTAAAAATTCATGATCAAATTGGTCTTTTTCTTCCCAGAAAACTTGACAGAAGAAATCTGAAATATTCCAATTGAAAAAGTGTGCAGAATTAATCATAACAAGGGATGGGAGAATTTCTTTCTGTAAATTATTATACACTGGACAAGCCAAGAAAGAAGATTAAAGCTCTCTAGAAGTTTTAAATGTTTAAACTTATCAGGTATTTCTCCAAGATACCAGACTCAAATCATCTAGCAGGTTTGTCATGTAAACCCTTGAGAGTGAATATCACAAATAAAGTAAATATTAATCAAGAAAAATGTTATTGTTTAAACAGCGGTGTAGGGAAGGGCCTTCTTCTGACTCTGCCCTGCTCTTCAAACCTCTGCTCCACCTTCTCCTCCATGAGCGCAATTGTGTGCGTCCTCACCGAGACATTTGAAAATGCCATACTGCCTCATACCCCTTGCACCTGCTGACATATCCTTCTAGCTCTTCTACCCCTCTCTGCCTAATAAATTTCCATATGTTTGCAATACCCAACTCAACTGTCACATTTTCTGCCACGATACCTCGTCCTACACATTTTCAGAGAGCTTATTATTTCTGTCTCAGTATTTTGCTGCCAGAAATACCTTTGACATGGAATGAGTATATTACATTATATTAAATACAAATGAATAAAAGGAATCCTAGAAAATGTATTTATTTCATCGTTGTTTCTCCTCCCTCTTACAGAGGCTGGATTTTAGTTCTCTATAAATATCAATGAATTTGGAAATACATAAATTTAAATCAATAAAGTGGAGCTAAATTACAAAAACTATTGGATGCTAAACCAAGTTGAAATACAGCTTTGAAATATAGCAAAATACTTGAAATTCATTGATTAAGGGAATGAGGAAATGTGCTAAATATCTGGGGAAGTCAGTAAAGCCGTCATTGTTTCCTGCTCTGGCGTCTCCTGATTCCCTGCAAGATCGTGAAGAATATGTGTACAGATCCTCCACCAACATCTAAGGAGAGGGATGAACAAACTGGTTAACACAATTCTAACTTAGGTTTCTCTTGTCTCCTTTACTGCACTCATTAAAAAATGAAAACTTTTAAACATTGGCTTTCTGATTACTCAGTGTTAAAACAAGGAGAGATTTAGGTTGAAATACTGGCAACTGCCAGTTGCAACTGTATGACCTCATGATAAAATATGGAAAGGACTGGCGTCCTACAGCTGTGTGAAGAGCAATACTAAGCTTCAAACATTAGGAATCTTACAGTGTCACTGAAACTTTCTCTAACAGTTGTTTTTCACCTTATCAGGTATTTCCCCAAGATACCAGACTCAAATCATCTAGCATTACATTGTTACACTGGTACTGAGCAGGAAAAAGAGAATCCCAAATTGAGGGCATAGCCACGTAGAGGCGGAAAGGCACACTGAATATTCAGACTGAGCTTGGTGACTCCCTTCTTGGTTCCTGTGCTCACACACTGAAGCAGGCAGCTCATACCAGTCTGAACTCCTCAAATCTCAAGTACCCTGGTACATGGTCTTTCTCATCCTGGCTTAGCTCCCAGAGTGACTCCAATATCTATCTTCTACTCTCTGCCACATTAACCAGGCCATGGATCTTCTGGGTGGCCAAAGCAGCCGCTTGCACTAGGTATTGACCAGTCTTCTAAGACTAGCTTAGGACCAAGAATTCTTTCTCTCACAGGACTGTGCTCTTAGGTTATACAGTCCCGCCTCTTCTATTTTGAAATTTTGGTGAGCTACAGAAATAATGTCATAAGCAAAGCAGAGCTATAAAGGTTAGAATGTGAACAAATCTCTTGATTCAAAACACAGTTCAATAAGTAGCCAGGTCCTCGGGCTTGTCCTGTAGGTATGTGTTCCTCAGGTTCTCTGCTTCACATTAGGAAAGAAACTGTGCATACTCTTAACTGATAAGCCATTCTTTACTTCTTTCTGTGTTTCCCATCATTCTTAAAGTTTTAGGCCAATATTCTTGGTTATTGAGAAAATATTCTCTTTTTTTACATTTTAGAGTTCATCTTTATTGTATTTTTCACTAAGGCCAAGAAACATTAAAGCATCGTCTGTCCTGCGTCTCTCTGATTGCAGAATTCACCTGAGATAGTGCAGAGCACTGCTGATGAAGCGTTCCTTAGCAAGTCTTTCCCATATTAGTAATCTGTTCCTGTCTGAGCTGTGCCATCACTTCCCACGCCGGGGGTCTCTAACTTTCTATTAAACAGCGCGACAAGGACCTGTCTCTGCAGGGAGTCAGTCCTGCTTGGTCACTCACTTCCCCTTGCACTGTTTTTGCCTTTCTGTCTCTCTCAGTGTTATCTCTGACCTTCACATACACACATTAGTAAAATGCTACCAACTCCTTAGGAAACATAATTTTCCCTATTTCTATGCTAAACTTAGAGAAAAACAAATTCCCTCTGCCACATTTGAAATAATGAGGAATAATCTATTATATTTGAAGACTACAGGGGTTATTGGAGCATGTATGGAATAGCTTTATTATAATACATATAGAGCATTTCACTAAAATTAAAACACTAAAAAGTAAAAATAAGCCAATAAATGATCTGAAAAAATTCTATATCTATTCCAGAGGCCCCTCACCAGGCCCTCATCCCCACTGTCTGCTCACAGGAGCCTCCACAGCTGCCAAACTGCATGACTGCAGTCTTCAGCATCTTCCTTCTCCCCTGATTTGCTGTAGCATTAGCCATGGCTTACTCGTATTTTCTACCCCACACATGCATCCCAAACCCTATCTAATACAAATTAAGCTTGTGAAAAATCTTCTGGGTGCCAAGACCCACCACTTACCCTAGAAAATAGGCACGGAATTAAAACAGCCTGCTGCTGCTTTCTAATCACACAAAAGCAGGTGTCCACTTCAGAGACATTAGTGGGTAAAATGTCATGAGGCTTGGGGAGCCTTTCAGGTGCTTCTTCTGTTTGCTGTTTCTCCACTTAATTAACTTTCTCCAGATTTCCCGTATTTGTTCATTTACACCTAGAAATAGCTTCATAACATGAATGGCAATATGCCTGAAGTTGAAATTATCCTCTTTACTCAATTTATTCTGATCTGTTCCCACTTATGACTTTCAATGATTCATGTTGAAAACCAAAAACAATTCTCTGGCTCAACTCAATGCTCATTTGAGATATCTAGCCTTTCATTGGTTATTCATCTTCCTAAATTTTGCCCCTATCTCCAAAGTTGCTGTACAGTTATTCCAAGATCTGCTTTTTCATTCTTCCTACCCAGTATTAGCAGATGAATCTTCCTTTAAAAATCACTTTCCCAATGTGATTCTTCTGTCCAAAACTAGCCAGTGGTAGCTCTTCAACTAACTAGGGAACCAGCCAGTTCATTAGTGTCCAGTGGCTCTGCTGCAGTCTAGCAAGAACAAGGCAGGGAGGTTTAGCTTATCACAGGCCTCCTGTTGCCCTGGTGTGTTGAACACGTAAATGACCACCTCGTAGATGTACCTAACTAGGCAAGAAAAAATGAACTTTGAGAAACAGAAGGGGAGAGAAGAAAGCAAAGAGAGGCCTTGATGGAGGGACTGATGGTGTAGGGACAGAGTGGGTGGGAGAATTATGGCTGTTTCTTTCCAGACAGTGTCCTTCCTTTCAACACTTAGTTTTCTCTTTTTTGTGTAGTCTAATTTTTAAGAAACACTAAGTTCGTTTTAGGTAAAAAATAATAAGAGTGAAACTCATGAAAGTGAAGGAAAAGTGTGTGATTTACCTTGCTTCTCGTGCTTCCCGGGAAGATATTAAACCGACACAGACACCTCTATTCCAATATGCCAATTTAAAAGGAGAAATGGAAAATTATTTTTGTGACTTTCTCTCATAAAAGTCAGAATACCTTGAACATTTGAACCAGCATGGCTCAGATGTGAAACTTAATATTTTTCTCTCTTTTAAGAAATTGTTTTTTCTGCCACCTTGGCCTATGCATTAGTTAGTATGTCAAAGAGAATACAGAGACTCAGAAATGGTAGTCTCCAGCTTAGATGCTTCACTGGCACACAGTATAGAAAGCAGACAACTTTGACACTGCAAAGCAAACTTTCTCATGTGTCTATGCCTTTAAGAATAAACGGAGAGGTGTGACTGAGAGGAAAGAAGCCTGAATCAAACCAACATATTTCTTATTTAAAGAAGAAGAAACAAGGACTAGCTGTTGCTAATTTTATACTAAGCTTGGCTCTTTAAGTCACTCTGTGAGAAACCCATTGGGAAGTAGACCCTAATATGAAGGAGTTAAGTTAAGGTCTTTTAATTAAATTTAAAGATTTTTCTACCCACGGGAGAGGGCATAATTAGCTGTTTTCTAATGCATCTGACCTAAAGATGCTTGAATCAGCAGATAATTGAGTGTATTAAAAGAAGTAGCAAATTCTAATTATGAGACTTAGTGTTGGGACAGAGAAAAAAGAAGCTTCTCATTATTTATTCATGAGTTCTCACAAATGTAGAAAGGGGATGGGGAGCAAGCAATTAGCAACTGTCTCAGGCCAGCAATTGTGTGTCCTCACATGGTAGCTCTTAGGAGAACCGGGAAGCTCAGGCAGAGAGTCACACTCCAATCCCATGAAAGATCTCAATCTGCATGCCAAATAAATTACTGCTAAAAATAGAGTGCAGGATTCAAATCAGCAGAGTGTACCAGCTGGACTGCTGCCTGCAACTCAGATTAGATTTAATATACTGAGCTTTAGAGTGTTGCTGTGATGTTTCAATGGCACATGTACCCAAATCTGAACATTCACAAGCTGGTCTCAGATGGACTTCTACTGATTAAGTACTTGGACTGGATGCTGCTCGTGCACCTTTGACTAAGACATTGTGCTTTTAAAAATGAAAGTCTCATGAAGTCCTCACCCAAGCTTATCTCATTACCATGTTTCTTAAATATTTCTGTGTATTAAAAACTACCTTAAACACTTACTGTTATGCTCACTGGATCTCTTACAATTTCTAAAAGGATTTATAAAATAAATTCAAATTATAAACTGATGAAATTTAACTCAGTAGAAGTGAATGTGATGGATGATGCTGTGTGTTGAAAATACACCTCTACCTGTTGCTGAGGTACAGTTTTGGCTACTATTCATGGAGGCCACTGAGCTTCCCAGGCCTCATCTGGTGCATTCACGTGATTCAGGTGTACATCACTCCTCTTTATTTGAGCTAATGGAAAATTGGTGCTCTCTGGGAACATTTGTATCAATACATCACTAACTGGCAATCAATCTTAGGTAATTAACGTGCAGTAATACTGATACGAAGCAAACAAAACCAGACTCAGATGCTTAATACACTGAGTGATATGTTATTTTGTTTTCTTCGAATAAGTGAGAAACACCATTAATTCCTAATTCCTGCCTAAATTTGTCCAACAAATCGTATGTGCGGTGTATTACCTGCAGTGATGACGGTGATGATGGTGGAGTCACTGAGACTGATAAAGATAATGGTGATAATTAAAGCCACATAATCTCTGATTAAGAAAATTTAACACCTCTAAAATTGAGGTCCTTAGACCTCTTCCTAAAAGATCCCTGAACCTTAAGGGGGGGTGTGATATAGGTGTCCCATTTAGAGCTGAGAACTCCATGGTCTCTTATTTTCGGCAAGTTGACCAGTTGTGGGTCTCTGAGTTAGTTACATTCTATTATAAGAAGCTTCTCTGATGAGGGTTGAGAAATGCACTGAGTTATGCTAGAGAGATAGTTCAGAAGTTAAGAGAACTTTCTCTTCTTGCAGCTCACAACTGTCTGTAACTCCAGTTCCGGGGGAATCTGATGAACTTTTCTGGATCTGGACAAATGGCATGCATGAGGCATACATAATTGCAACCACTCACACAGGTTAAAAAAATAGAGCACATTTCTTTAGAAGGGGAAATAGGACTCTGAATTAAAAAGAATTAGGATAGATTTATTTTAATATCATCACTCCTGGGCTTTAAAGTATTACTGAGTACTTATTAGTTAGGTGTTATCTTGTTTAATCTTCACAGAAATCTAAGGAGATAGTTATTATTTTATCACCCTATCAATAAAGCAGTCAAAAACCAGAAGTTCACAGTTTGGGGTGATGGTGCTCTGGCCGTAATACAGAAAGAGCTTCAAAATGTTTGCACTTAGTTGGAACTTAAATTTGACATTTAAAAAATATTTTATTATTTTATTTTAGGTGTATGAGTGCATTGCCTACATGTATGTAAGTGCACCCATGTTATGCAATGCCCAAAAAGGTCAGAAGAAGGTGTTGGATTCCCCTGGGACTGGAGTCATAGATGGTTGTTAGCTGCCATGCGGGTGCTGGGAATGGAACCTCGATCCTCTGTAAGAGCAGCCAGTATTCATAACTAGTGAGCCATCTCTCCAGCTCTATAATTTGACATTTTTAACAACTAATAAATGTGGTAAAAATAAATAGCCAAAACATAGAGAATAAGAGTTTTCAGAGTGTGGAGCCTTGGACAGGACTCCTATATCAAACTCCACCCTCCATGAATTCAATAACCATTGTAGAAGAGAGAGCAGAAAGACTGTAAGAACCAGGGAGGTGGCTCATGACCATATGGAAACAGTCTTACGGGTTCCTGGGACCTTGTTCATATGAATCTACAGTACTGGTGTCAGCATCCACAAGATTCATGCCAACTCAAGCAGATATAAACCCAACAGTGAATGAGGGAAATGGGCAGCAGGCCCTAACCTTAGTTGAAGAACTGTTGGTAGCTGATTACTGCTGAGTGAGGGAGAACTGATGTTCTTTAAGGGGGTGACTCTGGATAGGCTTTCTAGACCCCAGTGGATGAACTTGCACTGAGAGATATCTATGTATGCTAACTTTACTCAGTAGATCTTAATATAAATGGTACAACACATAAAATTCGGTGGGGAAGGTGAATGAGGAGGAGGGAGTACCAGGTGATTAAGATGTTTTGTATGATATGTACAGAAATTGCTTAAAAATTAAGTAAAATTAAAGGGCCATCTTGGATGCCAAATGGTTCTTGTGATTATATATGATAGCATGATATAATAAATTATATGAAATAATCATGCACATATTATAGGGCATGATTTCAAAGAATACATATTAATTTTAAATTAATACTGCTATGGTAAGTCTCTCCTGTCATTTTGACTGAGCCATGGGATGCTCAGGTATTTGAGTGAATCTGACTTTTAGTGTTTCTGTGAAGGTAATTTTGGCTGAGTTTAACATTTAAATTGGTAGACCTGATAAAGCCTGACCCTTCACTAATGTGATAGGTCTCATCCAATTATTTGAAGTCCAGAATAGAACAATCCTGACCCTCTTCCAAAGTGCAGAGGATTCTTTCTTCTGGATGCTTTCCAGTTAGGATGCTGAGTTTTTCATGCCTATGGTCCTGAACTGAAAAGTTAGCCTTTTCTCTATCTCAAGCCTCCTTGCCTTCAGATCCCAAATTATGCTGTGGTTCTTGGAGGTTGACAATTTGCTGATTTACCCATCTCCCCACAGGGAACATTGGTCTTTGTTCTCTGGAGACCCCAGAGTAATAATTCAAAATGCTGATATTTACAGAAGGCTTCCTAACAGGTGGGTATATTCTCCAAGCATCCTGTCTATATCACTGAATGAATTACCACAGTCCAAGGAGACAAGTGCTTTGATGATCAGTACTTCACAAATAAAGGCAGAGGGAAGATAAGCATCTTTCCAAAATCTGTAAAACCTGAAGGTGACTAAGGATTGAAACACAGTCAATCTGAATTCAGAGCTTGCCCTTTAACACCAAACTCTTCATGTCAAGAAGACAAGATTAGCAGTCGTCCTCCCATCTCTAGCTCTTCCAAAATCTCTACTACATCTTCCACTGTGTTTCTTGAAACCTGGCCAAGAACCCATGGCCAGAAAGGTCATTAGCCCTAGGGGAATTGTGAAATCAAACTGTTTTCTAATATCTATTTATCTTTATACTTATAGATTACTGCAGCTCTCAATCCCCATTTTGAAAAGTTTCTTTTTGTAATAGGCACTGATTAATATAGAGACTCACAGCTGATCAAAGTACTGAGACTAAGTGATTAGAGTGCTCAGGTTTCCTATTACTTTATACTTCACCACAATTAGATGACATCAGTTGGGACATGTACACGGATCTTTTCCCCTGAGTAGTAAGAAGCCATAAAAACTGGGTATCACCTCACAAAGTGAGATGATTAAGAATATGAAAATCATAAGAACCCTGATGTATTAAAAGCTCTGTCTTCACAAGGTCACTTTTAACTCTAAGAAATTTTTCAGGATTATTTATTGCATTGAATCCAGAAGTAAAACTAGAACTTTAAGCAGTGATTATTAACAGTGGCAATAAATAAAATGTATTTAATTATACTGAGATTTTTTTTCTAGCCTTGCCCAACAACCAATATTATTGTTCATAGTAGATTGGTTCTTGGTTATAATATTTCATTTGAACATGAATTTTTATTGTTCTACTTATAAAAATTATAAATGGAGAGACGTGTGATTTCTTATAATAGTCTTTGTTAACTATGGCTATAATCATATCCACTTATTTGGATCATTAGTATAAATATCACTATCCACTATTGACAGTTTTTTTAAATTACAGACAGCCTATGGGAAGAAATAAATTATATTTGTTTGCTTTGGAAAGTCAAAATGTAGAGGAAATATCGATTGTGTTTCATAATATCACAGACTTGACTACTGGGTATACTGCAGAGTATACGATAACATAAGCAGAGAGGTGATTATTGATGGCTCCCATGGCCAAAAGAACTATGGGAAGTAAATCCAGAGGTGAGTCATGCATGGCTGCACTGAGTCTCTTGTGAATACCCAGTAAGCATAATCATACAATGAGACCAAGAAACACCTAGGTAATAACTCACACTTCCACATTCAACATGTTTTCTCTAATAGCAAATGCCTAAGTGTCTCTACTAAAACATTTCACATGTTAAACACAGTTACTTTATAAATTCTTGTTAATTTTAAATAAAGTATATGTTTCAGATATAGTTTATAATTCCACAGAAATGGGTTTTGCTTCTGAATAAACCTTGACTCTAAATCTTAAATTATATGTACTTTTCAGACAATTTCTGAACCTTCAATACTATCTTCAGATTTAAAATCGAATTATTACTGAAATTTGTACAGTGTCTCTGAAACATAACAAACTAGTCATGAAGGACATCTAGTGATCTGGCTGAAACACAGGTATGCAAAAATCTCCAATTGGGTATACAGGTTTCCCTGGACATGCTCTTGGCATAGGCCCCTATACAGACCCCCTGACTCAAGCCAAGGTGGGCATTTATGCCTACTCTGACCAAGTTAAATCTTTGTCACTTCAAGGACTTAAGGCCTGCCTCCCACAAAAACCAGATACAATTTTCCGTAATTTAGTCCAAGGTCCATCTGAAGGTTTCACGGATTTCCTTTACAGAATCTGTGGACCACCGCACCTCACCTGGCCCTGCCAGGGATGCATTAGTCAAACAACTGGCCTGGGAGGGGGCCACCACGGCTGCTTGTAATGCCATTGCTGCTGTGCGCAATGAGGAACTCCATAAGTGGATTGTGGCCACCAAGGATATCAATCATGTAACTGCCCCCTTTGAAGTCCTAGCAGCCTCCATCCAGACCTTAGCACTTGGCCAGAAATCTACCTTTCAACCACTATTTGTTGGGGTTGTAACCAACCAGGGCACTTTCAAAGGACCTGCCCTAAGTTTAAAAGGTCCAATTTAAAGCCCAAGACCCCGTGCCCTAAATGTCATAGAGGTTATCATTGGGCCAGAGATTGCAAAATTAAATCTGCCAATAAATACACCTTTAAAACTCCCCCAGGAGCAACCTTCGGCCCTGCCCATAAGAGAGCACTCTCCTAAAATAAGATGGGCTCTCCCAGTTTATGATCATACTCCACTTATTTCGGTTTCCTTGGATGGTACCAATTTTAAGGGCATTGTGGACACAGGTGCGGATGCTACTATTATCTCTGCTAATGATGCACTCTGTATGACCAACTGGGTATATAAACCTGGACCTAACATCCAGGGTGTTGGTGGACAACAGCCCACTAGACAAGTTAGGAGACCGGTCACCTGGGAGGATTATGATGGCAACACAGGAGAATTTTACCCTCTGGTGGCTAATATCCCTAATACCCTATGGGGAAGAGACATCCTTACAACTATGGGTGTAGTTATCACTACTGATGGATGAAAAGGCCTTTAATGATGACACCATCGGCCTCTCGGGGTGATCCAACCCCAATAAGCCATCTGACACTCCGTTGCACCCCCAATTCTAGAAGCCACTGTTGGACCTTCTGTTGCTCCCATGAGCCTCAAGTGGGATAATTCAGACCCCATATAGGTCAAACAGTGGCCTATTTTAGAACCTAAACTGACCATCCTCAAATCCCTTGTGCAGGAACAGCTTGATCTTGGCCATGTTGAGCCCTCTATCAGTCCCCATAATTCCCCCATCTTTATCATCTCAAAGAAAAATAATAAGTACAGATTACTTCAGGACCTTCGCCAGGTCAACAAACATATGATAAAGATGGGTTCCTTTCAAACTGGCCTCCCCCACCCTGGAGCCATTCCTCTATTCCTCCCAGCGGGTGGCCTTAGGATAGGCCCACTTTACATTATGCCCAACAGACATCATGAAGCATGTTTCTGAAAACTGACATGACAATATCCTATTCTATACTGATTTACTCCCAGAGAATCCACAGGGATGCTATCAAAAGGGGCTCAATAATTTTGAACCTTGAAGCACAACTTAGCTCAACAAAATGAGTTCCTTCTTGCTATGTATTAGGTAACTTACTTTTTTACATGGACTTTGTGAAGGTGCATTTGACAAGTATGAAAAAGTAAGTCATCTTCTCTAACTTATCTTGTACCAAGCCTATAAGCTCAGTTCTCGCAACATGCAGTTTTCTAACAAAATCAATACACTGGTTACATTGTCTAAAACATCCCTGCAAATAGTAAACACTGTGGAAAAAATTCAGAACACCAAATTTATAATTCCAAGGCCACACTCTTTTAGCAAGCCGTGACTAACATCAACACTCACTCCTGTTTTGAACTCTACTTCATTTCATGGTTACTATTAATTCTAAATGTTCCTCAAATTCTTAGAGAACTGACATTCTAGAGATCGAGCAATGGTTTCTCAGGTGCTGTTCAGTGTTTACAGAGAAATGTGGCTTAAGCATCATGGGCACCAAGAGTAAAACGGAATTCATGTTGAGAACTTATATAGGCTGACTGCTGCTCCTACTGGAGCCGGGATCAGCATGAACAGCTGTATTGGAGTTCAAGCCATCAACATGGCAGTATTCAAGGGGAACAACAGTTGACCTAGCCTGCTTCATCTTCATGCCCAACCATCAGGCAAGATAGTGTGACAGATAGGAGACCGTCAGTAGGATCACTAAGGTGCAAATCCAGATTCCTACTCTGGCCTTCTTGCTTTCCATCAAGAAAATCTTGACATTCTTCATTTGTCATTTCCTCACCTCTAAATTTAGTCAGCAGAGTGAGAAAAGCCAAGAAGGAACAAAGAAATAATTTCATGAAAAGCATAAATAGAGACTTTGGCGAAGCTGAGACAGAGGAAAGGGGTAAGGGACACTTAGTAGGTAGTCAGTCTATTTCCATTCATTTTTTTGCAAAGAGAAGTAAAAAATTATGATCAGCACTGTCCTGTAACTCCAAGATAATCTGAGGAAGAACAGGCTGCTGTGCTTTTCCTAATTTTGCACCTCACCAGGACTTGGATTGTAGACACAGCCCAGAGCATTAGCAGTTAGCAGTGCAATGGACGGGCAGAGGGAACTCGAGGCAACTTCAGGGTTGAATGCAGCCTAGGAGGAAAACTGAGGGGAAGCAGTTTCCAGAACAGTGAAAGGCAAAGTAGAGTCAAGATTAAGATTAATTTCCGAAATTGATCACTCTTAACAATTTGGAATGGAACAATAATTGCTTTTTTAGAAGGTACACATTTTCACATTACTGAGACCAGAATATATCTTAAAATTAACCTATAATTTAATAGTAACATTTATTTTCCTTGCAAAGCTGTTACTAACTCAATGATGCATCTTAATTGACTGTAAGTGCTATGGGTACAGGGAATACATCTTTTCATTTATCATTATGGTCATTTATTCCAGATGATCTGCTATATTCTGTTGTGCACAAAGTTTGCTACATAGTTAAGTGCTTTCCATAAGTGTTTGCTGAATGAAAGAATTCATAGTATATCAGAGTTTTTAAAAATGATAAAAATTTAAAACTCAGCTCTTCTTCTTAGAATCTTTAATCTTAATTTATGCTAGACCTGGTAGATCTATTGTATTATTTCTTTTAATCTTCCAAGTATCAGTATTTATTGATGTTGATTTCACAGGTGATAAAATTGAGCTTCAGAGATTAAGAATAAAAGAACAAAGAAGAAAGAAGAAAGAGAAAAGAAAAGAAGGGAATGGAGAGAAAGAGAGATAGAGAGAGAGGAGAGTTGCCATTGTTTCTAAGAGACTTGAAAAGCAAGTCCTCAAGCCTGCGCTTTGTTATATGGAAGCACAAAATACTAGAATTGTACTGTCTTGATTCGACAGATGAATCCAGTAAACAGGTTGAGCAAAATGTTGAAAGAGTAAAGTACGAGAAACAAACTTCAACAGTGAGGTAGAAATGGAGAAGTTGTGGTTGTTAGTAAGAAAACGCAGTGATTATATGCCTGCCCTGACCTAAATATCAAGGTAGCCCCAGATGGTTCAGAAAACAGATATTTTCATCATTATTATTTTACACTTTACATTAAAGATTTTTTTAAGGAGGAGTCAGCAATACCTCTACCACAATCTTCATTTCTCTGTAGCCCACCACCTTGAACATATCACATAGTATCCTTCAAGACATTAATCTTGCAAATAGTGAATTTTTGATACAATGACCAAAAGGAATTTCCAAAAGTATTCACCAGATTCAAAAAAGTAACTTGTTATAGTGGAGGAAAGTAGACAGTCTTTATAATTAGTGTGACTTACAGACACACATATTTTGTACCTTTTCTCAATAAGCTGAAAGCACCATGCTGTAGTTCAAAAGGCCCTCTTCAAAAACACAGTGAAGCATCTCCAGTTATTCCTGTTAGTATACAGCAATGAGGAGCAAATGACTTGGGCGGAAGCACAAAATAAAAGGAAGGACAATGGTCGATATTTAACAGCTCCCAAACTGATTATAAAGTATTAAGCAAGATGGTGTGTGGCTGATGGACAGATGGTGTCCTCATCATTGTCTGTGGTGCCAACTAAAACTTGTGAAAGGCAGTGATCATGTCCTGTGTACACATTTTTTGTTCTGCAGCTCCATCTACCTGGAGTCCCTTCTTAGCAAGCATGCACCCTCTCTCATCTATGGACAATCCCAGAGATGGCAACAAAACACACATGTCTCTTAGACTGCTACGCTCTCTTAACAACTGACATGAGCTAGGCTCATAAAAGCGTGCCTTTTCCTTGGTGGAAGCAGATGTCAGACACAGTTTGTTGCTCCATGGTTTTACACATACAGTTGTCAACAGTCATTACATCTTTTCTCAGCCTGCTCCAAACTCAAAATCCCCAATAAGGAGAGTGACACCTAATCAAACCTCCAATCATATTGATTTTGTTCCTTTATTTCTTCTGACTTTCATCCAAATTCTCCATTTCTTAGCTCAATACCAAGGTTAAAATGAGGCTGAGGGAAAGCTGACCTTCTTAAGGGAGTGACTCAAGATAGGCTGATTACACTCCAGTGGATGAAGCCCCACCAAGAGGCAGCTGGGTACAAATGCTTGACCAGATACAATATATGATAGAATGCGTGAAATCCATTGCGGGGTTATTAAGATTCAGATAGGGGAGTGGGTTTAAATTTGATTATGATCGATTATGTAAAATGTGAAAAACTCAATAAAAATACTTTAAAAATTTTTAAAAATGAATGACTCTGCAGTAGCAGTTAAGATCAGAACAACATGAACCATATTAAAAAGATCACTATGATTTCTGAAACCTTCCTTTCAGGCATCAGTTCTTATTCAAGTTCTGTTCACTTATATAAAATTATTATGCCTAATAATTTATCCAATTTCTAAAATCAGCTAAATTTTGATTAATTTCAATAGGACTTAGTCTAAGTTGATATTATTCACATTAAACATATATATATATATTCCTTATTTGCATCTATATACATAAATATAAAAAAATCAGATAAGTACCAAAACCAATTTATAGATTCAATGCAATCCCAGTCAAAATCCCCTGATATTCTTCACAGAAATAGAAAAAAAAATCCTAAAATTCTTCATATGTAATCACAAAAGCCACCAGATAGCCAAAGCAATTCTGAACACAAAGAGCAATGCTGGAGAGATTACCACATCAGATTTAAAATGATATTACAGAGCTATAGTCAGAAGAACAGCAGGATATTTGCACAAAAACAGACATGTAGATCAATGGAACAAAACAGATGACCCAAACATGAGCATGTACAATTTCAGTCACCTCGTATTTGAGAAAAGTATCAAGAACACAAACTGGAAGAAGGACAGCATCTTCAACAAATGGTTCTGGCAAAACTGGTTCTCCACCTGTAGAGGAATCAAACTAGACCCATATCTCTCACCCTGCACAAAGTCAACCCCAAAAGGGTCAAAGATCTCAATATGAAACCTGAAATGCTGAAACTATTAAAAGAAAAATCATGGGCAATATACTACAAGATATATGTGCAGAAAAGGACTTTCCAAATCAGACTTGGTTACTCAGGAATTAAGGTCAAAATTGTCAGTGGGACCTCATTAAACCAAAAAGCTTCTGTACATCAGCAACACATCTGACAGAGGTTTAATATCTGAAATACACAAAGAACTTAAACAAAAAATCAAGAAAAAAATGACATAATTTAAAAAATGGGCTATGGATCTGAGCAGAGAACTCCCCAAAGAAGAAACCGAGGGCTGGAGAGATGGCTCAGCAGTTAAGAGCAGTGGTTATACTTGCAAAAGACCTAGGTTCAAATCTCAGCCCCTACATGGCATCTAACAACTAACTATAACTCCAGTTCCATTTCCAGGGGATCCAACACTCTTTTCTATCTTCCACAGTCATTGCACGACACAGGTGCACTTACATCCATGGAGGCATAACACCCTTACAGATAAAATTAAAAGAAAGTGAAAAAGTTAAATAAAAAAGAAGAAAGAGAAATGGCTAAGAAATAACACTAAAGTGTTCAATACACTTAATCATTAGGGAAATGCAAATCAGAAACACTTTAAGATTTCATTGTACCCCAGTTAGAATGGTTAATATCAAGAGCACAGATGATACCAATTGCTAGAGAAGGTACAGAGAAAGGGAAACCTCATGACTGTCGGCAGGATTGCGAACTGGTGTAACCACTGTGGAAAGCAGTGTGGAGAACTCTCAAACACACTGAAAATAAATATCCCACATGATCTGGTCACAGAACTCCTTGACATATACCCAGATGACTCAGCATCCTACTGCAGAGATACTTGCTCAGCCATGTTTGTTCCTGCTCGTTTCACAGTTCCTAGGCAATGGAAACAAGCTAAACGTCCCTCGACCTCAGAATGGATAATGAAAATGTGGTACGTTTATACAATGTAGTTCTACTCAGTAGTAAAGAAGATGAAATAATAAAAATTTACAGGTAAATAGATGAAACTAGAAACTGCTATGCTAAGTAAAGTAATACAGACTCAGATAAACAAAATATGTACTCTCTCATTTTTAGATCTTAGCTCCAAATCCATATTAGTACTTATCCTGAAGTAATAGCAAAAGCCAGGAAAATGGTAAAAGATCATGGAGCTAAAGGAAATATACTGGCTCAAAAGTATACTGAAAAATACACATGCTATATATGAGTGCATATGTGTAGTTGAAAATTATGTAACAAAACCACAATGCCAGACAGGGAAACCTCCCTTCAAGCTATTGGTTAGGATAGCCTAAGAAACTCCGAAAATAACACAGGCTATTACCACAGCATGTAATTGCCTCCCAGAGCTTGAAGGTAAGACCCTATTGCTAAAGACAGGACATACTTCAGACACAAAACTTGGAGCAAATGAACTGGAAATGAGCTGGAAGACTCCTCCATGAAGACCAGCTCCCATAGTATAGAAAGATATTGTATTCAAACTACATGCTTGCAGACATGTGTACATCTCACCACTCATCAAATAAAATTTATTTTTGCAACATATGGAGACTATTAAAAGCATCTACAATCACCTAAACACAGAGAATAAGTGTCTCTGAGACGTCCAGTCCCAAGACACATCTAAAATGCAAACTCTACATCTAAGACTTGGGGAACATAATGAACAGGGTAGAAATATTAGTATTAATATTAATGTGTCTCTTAACTCTCAACAGCAGAACTTCCTCATGCAACAAATGGTATACTGTGTATAAAACCAAAACTGGTCAAAGTGAAGATAATTAGAGACTACACAGAACTTATCCCTGAGTAGGACACCTGTATCAAATCTCTGCCACCCAGGCTTCAAGACCATAACAGAAGAGCGGGAAGAAAGACTAGAAGGCCCAGAGGTGGTCTATGACCACAAGGAAACAGAATTTTTCAGACATCCAGAAAGTTGCTTACTTATTATAACAACATGTACAAGACCCATGCAAGAGCAAACCAGACAAAACCCCAGCGTAGAAGTGGAGAAGTTGGTGAGAAGCCCCAACCTTAGTCGAGGAAGTATTTGCAACCAATAGCTACTGGGAGGGTAAGAGTTGGTTTGCTTTAAGGATGTGACACTAGGTTAATCAGGCTTCAATCTTTGGATACACACTGAAGGACATTTGGAGCCGCAAACTGGCTCAATAGGCCTTACTATATATGTCACAGTACATGAAAACTTGTGTGGGGGTATAAGAGCTGTATAGATAAGGCAAGGTTCTAAATATGATTAAAATATTATATGAAACTAAAAAATTCAATAAAAAGTAAATGGAAAAAAAATAATCTATACAGAGAGTACAAGAAAAGGGTTTCACACTCTTCATTTGGTCAAGAATGGGTTACTGTAAAAACCTTGAAAATAATGCCCAACTGTGGTCTTTAAACCAGGATACTAGCAACACACTTGATATGTGATGGCAACAGCAGTTTACCTCTAGGGTCTTCTTGTCCCAAACCCATGACCTCAGTCTAGTAACCAGTTAAACCTACAAATTCCAATTATAGACATTCTCTAAAATGCCTGAGCAGTACTCCTCCACGTTGTCAAGGTCATTCATAACAAGGGAGGTCCCAGCCAAGAGGAGACAGAGGAAACATGACAGCCACAGATAATGTTGGTATCCTAGCTACAATCCCAATCAGAGAAAAGGAAAAAGAGACACAGAGACAGACACAGAGAAAAGAAAGTCAAAATATTGTGTGGACTTTATTTATTAATAACGTACCAACATAATCTCATTACAGTAATATATACTAAATCATGTAAAATGTTTAGCTGAGTATGTAGCTTAGTGGGAGAATATATGCCTCTGGGTCTCATCTTAGCATTTAAAACAAGATTAATAACAGGTAAAATGGTCTAGGGCACCTTGTAAGTAACTTAACAATTCTTACAGTTAAATCTAAATCTTTTCTAAATGAATATTCATTTAATGTGTACACAGTGTGTACACATTACATTTCACTGTAGCTAAATTTTGACATTGATAGCCTTTCTTGGTTGCAAATTGAAATATGAATGTTGTTGTGTTCATTTTTATATTTCTTACAGATAAGTAGGCTTGGATTATTACATAATTACTAAAGGATAAACATTCATGGAAATGAAAGAAATGATGTAGTGTCCATAGTCCAACTAGCTACCCAATAATAAAACAGAAGTTGTCTTAGGATTACTTTTTTCTGGGCAGGCATTGTGGAACACGCCGGTGATCTCAGCACTTAAAAGACTTGAGACATGAAGATTGTGAGCTCAAGGCCAGCTTTCTCCAGTCTTGAAATCTAAGGCAAATGTTACCCTTAAAGTGATAGCATGTTCCAAAATGCTGTACTGAAATTGAAGAAGGAAAGACAGTAATGATCTAGGGTGAACCCCAGGACTGACAGCAGCCAATCTAGCAGTCTCTTAGAACTTATGTCTGAATTTACAAAAGTACCTTAAATGTTACTGCTAGGTGCTTCAGAGTCAAAATAGGGAGGTCTGCATTTTGAATACACCTATATGTTGAAGTTTATAATGAGAAGCAGAAGAGAAAAAATATATTTGAGTACCCTATGGAAACCACCACGCAATCAATGGAAGCTCTTTGATTTCCTCAAGTGTGAAACACATGCACGTCAGAGTGTTCTTCTGAGATGACAGTGCGTGCTGGTGTATTCAGCTGAGTTGCAGGAACCATTTTAATAGCATAAGTACAGCAATGCAATGCAGAAGATGAGAACACCCATATACAAAAACTAGCAAATTCTAATTAATTATCATCACGGAAACTTCCAATTTCTATGGTTATTTCTGTGTTAGTTTACTCTCCTGGTGGTTGCTTATCTCCCTGACTAAGCTATTAGGAAGCATGTATCACTCTGTATTTTCAGGACATAATAGGTTTTTGGCAAATAACAGAAATTTACATAATGAGCAAATGTTTCTAAGAAGTTTTATCCGATAGGAGACTTATATTTGTTCTCACAGGATTTACAGTCGCATTATAGTAGATCACAATATAAGATAACGGAGGAGACAGAAAAGAAGAGCAGAGACAGGAAAAATTAGGTTAGAAGGAGAAAGAGACTGCAATGTTAAGCAAGGTGGTTGCATGAGAAGAGAGGTTTGAGCATGAAATTCAAAGAGCTAATGATTTTAGCCAATGAGACACCTAGGTGAAAACCTTTCGAAGCAGAAAAACAGCCAGTACATTGAAGTGCAGGCTTACCCAGTATCTCCAAAAACCAGCAAGGAGGTCAAGTTCCTTGTAGTAGTGTGAGGAACGAGGCATGCTCAAAGCCAAGGAAGCCAGGCAGCCCAGAGTTGTGAGTCTTCATGGAGAACTCCCCTCCTCTGTAGTGAAATGAAGAATTCCAGTGGGGCCTTGAGCCAGAGTTGCTCATTTGCCCTTCATTTCCAAAGCCCCCAATGGCTGCTGTGTGAACATGAGAAGAGGCCACTGTCATTGCAGGTGGTTCAGACCAAATGAATAGGGGTTTCTGTGATTACAGTTAGATGCTGAACGAATCAAAGTGGAGCCAATGGGATTATGTAATGGATTCAACATATTTTTTAAATATATAAAGATTATCTGTGCTAGTTACTTATCTGTCATTGTGATAAAATGCCAACACCAAAGGAAAGTTAAAAGAAAGAAGAGTGTTATTGGGCTTTTTATTTCCAGAGGGATAGAGTCCATCATGCCATGGTAGGAGGCTGCAGTAAGCAGCTGGGACAGAAAGCTGAGACCTCATATCTTCAAGCAGGCACAGGAAGTAGAGAGAGATAGTCTGGAAATGAGACTTGGCTGTTCACTCTAAAAGTCCACCCCACTGCCGTACTTCCTTTGGCATAGACACAGTTCCTAAGGGTGCCATTGTCCTCCCCAAACAGCACCACCAAATGCGGACCAAGTGTTCCAATACTTAGAGACTATGGGGGACATTCTTATTAAAACTATCACATTGTCCAACATTCATCAATAGACAAGCAGCACTGAGTATCAAAAGCTTAATAATCATTATGGGTAAAGAAACTTACAATAGAACAAAGTTCATACTTGTTACACTAATATTATACACATATATGTGTTTATGTTTCTGTATGTATATATGTGTGTCTATGTAGGCTTATGTATATATTTAAGTGATTGTATGTGTGTCTGTGTATTTGTGTTTGTATGTGTGTATGTCAATGTATTTGTATGTCTATCTATATATGTTTTTAAATATGTATATTTGTGTGTATGTCTGTGTGTTGATGCATGTGTGCTACATTTCTGTATTGGAAACAATAAGCTGGTTCTGGCCATTTTAGTCTTGGCCATTTCAAGAACCTAGTACAGGTTGATAATCTAGCTCTTTGGAAGGGAACAGCATTTGAAATGCACTAACCTGCACACAGATAAGAATGATGATCCTAATGTTGAACTGGATCATCATATAAACACGTTTATAACAGGTGTTGTCGGGGGACACCTTACCTATTTATTAAGAATACTGTTATTTGATTTCAACTAATATTCCAGTTTTCAGACATTTCTCTGCTTATTATAATTACCATTTTGAGAAAAAATATTAGCAAAGCTTTGGTAAAATGTCAAGCTTCATAATCTCAGCACCTCTTATTGACTTGCATGCTGGCTTTTACTGTTACTTTACCAAAGCCCTCATCAAAGGTCAGAGAAATAAAATGTGCCATCAGCAGTGAATGGAAGTTTTACGACTCTGCCTATTGTGGCGTCATCTTTCCCAAAGCAACAAGGCTCACAGAGATCTTCCTATTGGCTGAACCTGACAAGAAACTGGAAGAACCATTATGAAAAGATCAAGAAATGGGGGGAGAGGTGCCTTCTGCTTCCCGCTTTCATTTGTAAGTGTGTGTGAGTGCATGTGTGTGCACGTGTGTGATGGGGAGCATTCCATGGCAGCCCTGTGGCCATCAGAGGACAGCTTTATGGGACTATTCTCTTCTTCCACATTTAATGGGTTCTATGACTCTAACCTGGAAGACCAAGCTTGAATGGCAAGCACTTTATCGGCTGAGAAATCCTTCTTTCTCTTCTTCCTGCTTCCTATGGATCCAAGCCTTCTATAAAAGTTAACTGAGGCTGGCTGTTTACATTTCAAAGTGAGTCTGTACTGTCACTGTGCACCTTCGAGTCTAGAATGTGTACATCATGAGCTTAAGTCATAACAGTATAAGACATTGCCCCTCTCCTGTCCATCGGGGAAGGATTGTTTTATTTACTCAGGGAACATGGAGAGTACAGTACATTTCCTCAGGGGAAAAGAGGAGGATTTTAGTAGTCAGGGCATGTGCTGATTTCTTAAATCAGCTTCCTGGCATCAGCAGCAACAGCCACTACCTAATTCTAGATGATTCTGAAAACATGAGACCATGAGACCCATGATGGAGATGACTCAGATGTCATACTGGGAATTTTTGTCCCAACCTTTAATTTTCTTTTTATATCCTATATCTACCCTGACTCACAGTGCTTTTCTGAAGACAAATGAAATAATGTCATCTGCTAAATGCAAGCTTGTCCCCTACATGTCAATGAAGACGCTATGCATTGTGAGCAAGCTCTCTCCTCAGCTGAATTCTGACACCGAAGTGACAGTGCTTCCTATGTCTATTCACAGTGCTGTCTCCCTCCGCAGATCTAGTGCAGGCCTGGGTATTTGCATTTTCCCTAGTGGTTCCACTCTCCTGGCCAAGAAACACATGAAGAAGGGTCTTCACTGGCCCAGAGCCCTGATAGGAATCCATTCATGTCTGCCACTCACTGCCGGAGAAAGACTCCGCAAGCAGGCTCTGCTCTCATAAAGAGCTCTGCCCAACTCAGGAAGACATGGCTTTTTGTTCAGCACCATGGGACCCTGTGTGACACTCCACAGCCCTCACAGCAGCCTTTCACAATTCAAAGAGAAAAGAAAATAGCCTGCCTTTGAGCATCAGAAATGTGGGAGAGGCAGGGATGAAATCATGAATAAATAAATACAAACACCAACAGCTGTGATATTTAAAACAGACAATCACTATAACAGCAAATGACAACCCTGCAGCCTGCAGAATCTGCTAATAAAGTGTCTGCTGTGACTGTTATTAAAGATAAACTTATGAGCCATGATTATTCAACCATTAAACCTAAGTGGGAATCAAAGGAAGGTCTGTGTCAGATGATATTTTGGTGCCACATGGCCTAGGCAAATTACTCATCAAATCTGAATCCTGCTGTCACCCTCCTCTATGGATTTGTTCCTTGAAATGTTGGCACTGTTTGTGTGCAAGCTTTTTGCTCTTTTAATTATAATTTTCGTTGGCCAATGTAATTTTTTGTTTTCAGTGAATTGATGTGATAAGCACATTTTATTAGTCATAGGATAAAGGAAGTGCCATTGGAGGCAGCAAGGGCATGTCTTTGAGAGGAAAACCTGAGGACAAATCACTGACCAAAGGGTGCATAAGCCCCCAAGAGTCCCTGTTATGGAGAGGTATGCACATATATTCACTGGTTTAACCTGATAAGAACCTAGTTTCTGTTCAAGCTTTAGCCTAATCACATTGTATTTGAAGCTCAATCTGTTTTAGACTTCACATAAGCTAATAGGAAGAGGGGCCTATGATGACAGCAGCAACATTACAGAGTACGATTATTACATCAGCATGTCCCACTGAAAACACAAAAGGATGGCTCTCATTTTAAACAGAAATTGCTGTGCTGAATAACAGAATTAGAATTGCAGACTGCATTAGAGAAAAATTATTCAATCTGGTAGGGTTTTTAAGGGCTGCCTTTCATACTTCTGTTTGAATATATTTCTTATAAATCCCAAATTGGGATTTTGAGGGTCACCTTTAATAATATGAGTGAAAGCTTTTTTTCATAGGAAACAATTGTAACTGCTAAGTTCGTACCAAATATAGTATACAAACATGTGTAAGAGTTTACAGAAATGAAGTGTATGAAACTGCCCTTTTGAATTTTCTGCTGTGTGTGTGTGTGTGTGTGTGTGTATGTGTATGTGTGTGTGTGTGTGTGGTGTTTTCGGGTATATGCATGCCCAGGCCCCAATCTCAAATTATTCCAGGTGGTGCTAGGATTGGAAAAAAAAAAAAATTAACAAACAAGCATGGCGTTGGTGTCATGGATGAAATAGAAACCAGCAGAACATGCCGTAGTTTCACTCAAGTCATAAGTAGAAAATTAACCCACAACTCACTGAACTTGGGATTCAAAATGTTTGTGATGGAAATACAACATAATGTGCAATCACATGGGTGATTCTATCTGAATGGTTTATTTGTTTCCAGTGCTAGAAACAGATGGAGGACCTTACACATTGGAGATACCACACTGAGCTACACCCAGCTCCAAGGATGTGTATTCTGAATTCAGGGAAGCATTTAAGAAACAAACTGCAATTCTGATAGATTGCAAGACATCAGAAACACCTGTAAAGTTTTTCTAGTCAATTCAAACTGCCACATCACTTCCCTAATTACAAGTATAATAGCCAGGTGGGCCCCCCTGAAGTTCTCTTTGTATCTGAAAATGGCTATCACTTACTCTGTGAGTCATTTTGCATTGAAATCTCCTGACTTAGTTTTGCTACCATGATTTTAGTAAAATCAAGTTAGCCTCAACACCCAGCTAGTAACATAACTAAAGTAATATACAGAATACTAGAACTCCGTCATGTGCTCAGTCTCTGAATACCATAAAATGAAAGCATGCCGGATAAACTCTTTAGTTTCGATAGGCAATTGCTACTGTACAAGTGTGGAAATAACCATAAGCTTGTCTTTTACAAACTGGGCATCTTTATAATGAAGGTTTACTTGGAACAGGTAAAGCCACAGTCTGCATATAAAGAGTCCCTCCTGCTCTAGAGGAACCAGACAGCAATCTGAAATGCTTTCAGTTCGTGACTGGAGAGCAGAGAATGTCTTCTTCTTGTGACAGATATGTTCTTTAAAGCTTTACAAACTTGGAATTTTTTAGATGTTTAAAATGATTGGCTTTCTATTTAAAGAACACTTGAATTAGATAATTTCTTGAATTAAAAAAACATTTCATCAGTTTTTACGTGTTCATTCATGTGTGTGTGTGTCTGTGTCTGTGTCTGTGTGTGTGTGTGTATCTGTATACATGTATACATGTACCAAGGTGTAACTGTGTATATCAGAGGAACTCTTTCAGGAGTCAGTTCTCTCCTTCCACTATGTGCTCTAGGACTTGAACTCAGGTGTCTTGGTAGCAACCACCTTCAGCCAGTGAGCCAACTCACCTTCTTTTTATCAGATTTATGTATTACAGAGCCGCACAGTATTTACCATACTTTTATACAGATTTGAGTATCATGTTGTCCTCTGAGACAGAAAACAAACAAACAAAACTGTAGGCATGAACATTTCATAAATAGAACACATATGCTTTATGAAGAAACCATGTTAATAAGAATTACTAAGATCATTATACCATCCTATAGCTAATAGTTTAATATACAGATGTCATTTTTAACAGAAAATTGCATTATATTTTTACCAAAAATCTAAAAATGTTCCTTAAAGTGGTTAATACCAGCAAAACTTCATTTTATATGGAACTTTACCAACTTTTATTCTCATAAAACACTTTGTTATATTCTCACTGGGAAGAGATTGTTTAATACGTGCTGTAAAATTAAGCAGTGGGAGAAACGTGCGACGTGATTGTTTCTCTCTCCTCACAGATGGAAAGAATAAGTCCAGGGATGTTAAAATTCTTTCCCAAGTGACCCCAGGACTCAATGGTAGAGTGGGAAATTCATCTCGCATTTTCTGATTTCCAAGTTATTTTCATCAGATCATGAAACACACACACACACACACACACACACACACACACACACACACCAGCTTGCAAAAGCTGACAAACAATTCCCTTTGGTACCATATAAAATAGATCCAAAAATGTTGCTTTTGTAGGGCCCAGAAGTGAATTCTTGGCCCAAAATAGAATTGTCATCAATTTTCATTCCAAATTTAGAGCATATTTAGATTAAAAAGTCAGCAATAAGTTTTTTTGGTTTTGCCTACAGTGGTTTATGAAAGAAGAACTTTTGCAACAAAGCTTTCTTTGCTTTAAGCTGATCGTGAATCAGTTGAAGGAAAAGAAACAAAGAGTTCATCACTTGGGTTGACTGCTTGTCCTTATAAAAGAGATCACAGAAAAGACAACTTCAGTATGACTTCAGAAAGCCCTCATCTGAAAGCGAAGAGTGGATGAGAAGAACATCAGGTTCTTCTTGCAGAATACTGGGGTGCATGGGATGGAAAGATGGGCTGCAAGGATGAAGACCCACCCCTGAGCATGGGCTCTGCCTGGAGCACTTGAGGAACAGTTTGCGGGAAGGCTTTCTCTTCCTGTCACACAGAACTCTCTCAGTTTGCAGTATCTCCCTCCACACCTTCATTCTCTTCACTGGCTTCAGTGACTTTCAAAGAAGAAATAGGCCAGGATGGGTCTTTCTTCCTCTTTTTTGTCCTCTAAGCAGGGCTTCCCACAGAGATCAGAACCTTCTGACAATGTTCTACCATAGGTAAGCCCTTCTCCTGACAATTCTTCTCCACTCACTGAGGAAGTCTCAGCTTGATTCTCAGAGAAACCAGCTGAATGAAGAGATTATGCTTTGAACTTTCTTTGTCATTTTCATACAGTATAGTTTGATGTTTAGATCCTCTCCCCTATCCCTACTGCCCCTTGCCCAGTTTAATGTACTCTCATATTTAATATGGCCTATAGAGTCTGATTTGTGTCCCCAAATGTATTTCAGTGTGGGTCCCATCCACTGGACCCACAAGAGTCCCACCCTGTAAGATACTGTCTCTCCCCCGCCCAGCAGCCATCATTTGCCAAAAGTTCATTAGGTTGGATTGGGATTTCTTACCTACTTCCCCATGTTTATGCTGGGATTTTGGCTGATTTGAACTTGCCTCAGACTCGTACATACTGTCACTATCACTGCAAGTTCATATTAGTAACTGACCATGGCCCTAAGGGACCATCCTCCATCTCAGACTGGGAACAGAACTTAGTAGTGCTGTTCAGGTGGTACTGGTTTTACCTGCCTAACCATGCAAGACTGAGGAAGTTATGGAGTCTTTCTTCATAATTTCATACAACAGTTAAGTTCAGGCAGTACGTGGTAAGACTGAAATCTCTGAAAGAAGGTTATGACAAGCTGCTGTGATGCTGTGAGGATGAAGCCCAAGTTCCAGTGGAGATCCCATGATTTTGGAGATATCAGGATCATGGGACATACCAGGATCAAGACTTTGGGACATCTGCAGATGAGAGCTACAAGGTTGTATTAGAGTCTTTCCACAAGAGAGGCTATGTTTCTGCAGACAGTAGATCTGGAAGGGTAGAGCTACCCAAACCCTTTGGAGGTCAGATAATTCTATCCGAGTCCCTGACACCGAGCATGGAGCTACAGGATTCGATGATTTCCCTGTTAGGCTCAGTCTTGCTTTGCTTTGATCTCTCCTTTCTATGCTTCCATTCTCCCTTTCAGAATGGGAATGTTTAATTCTGTGCCACTGTATGTTGGAAGTATGTAATTAGTTTTGATTGTGTACTGTGTGTTGAAGCTATATTACCTGTTTTTTAATTGTACAAAGTCTACCTATTAAAGCTTTCCATAGTCTTAGGTAAGACTCAACTTTTACACTTCTATTTTTTTATTTAATTTACATTTTTACTCATTTTGTGTGGTGTGTGGTGTGTGTGTGTGTGTGTCTGGCGTTTGTGTGTATGTGTGTGTGTGTGCTCGCACCTTAATATTCTTGTAGAAGCCAGAGCACAACTGAAGGAGTCAGTTCTCTTCTTCTCCAAAGGAATATTTATAAAAAACAGATAAAAGAATTTCTTAAGACTAATTTTCATAACGGGCTGGAGAGATGGCTCACCAGTTAAGAGCACTGGCTGCTCTTGATAAGAACTGGGTTTGAATTCCAGCGTCCACACATTGGTTAATGACTGTCTGTAACTCCAATTCCAGGAGATTCAACGCCTTCTTCTGTCCTCTGAAGGCATTGTATGACACAGGTGCACTTGCACACATGCATACAATACGCGCATACACAAAAATTAAAAATAAAGCAAACTAAAACTAACTTTCATGCCATTGGAAATTAACAGAACCTTGCTCTGTGACAAAATCAGGAAAGTGGTCCTGTACAAGGCCCAGGGAATATTTAGGAAGAGAAGGCAATTGTAAGAGCTAGAAGGGGTGGGTGATCACAAGGAAACAGTGTTGTACCTCAGTTGCTGAATCTGTGATAACTCTAATTAGGTATTAGATTTTAGCAAGGAAGCCATTTTCTGCATTCTCAGTTCAGACTCTATCCCTCTGAATACATTGCATTTCACAAGTTGGGAGCTTTGTTGGGGTGGGTCTTGCCCTCACAGCATCTTTCTTATTATCCCAGTGCAGAGCAGGTGGTTTCTCCTTGAGAATTCAGCCTCTGTTCATTATATGCTTTGGCTGCAACTTTAAACTTGCTTAAGTTCTTTTTCTCCACAGACAATAATTTTTCTATTTTCTGCACCACTTGTTACTCTTTTTCAGTGTAGACCTAGATAGAGTGGTTACACAATACCCAGACCACATACTGAATGCTAGCCTACTTTGAAACTTCCTCCACCAAGCACATTAGTAGATCTCTTCTAAAGTCAGCCTCACTCAACTTCTCAAGCCACAGACAGAACACAGTGAGATTCTTTAGCAGAAGCAAACACAAATGACATTTAGCCCAGTTCCCAGCAGAGTCCTTGTTCCCCAATGAAAAACCTCATGAGTGAGCAGCCACAGTCCACATGTCTTTCTGGCTTCTGGGCTTCTCGAGTCCCAACAGAATGGAGCATTAAGCCTTGTTTACAACATTTGAAGGCTTTTCCAGCTTAAAGTTCCAACCTCTTCCGTGTTCCTTCCACAGACTAGCTATAAAGATCTAAGAACCATATGGTCAGGTTTATCATAGCAACAGCCCCTCTTTTGGGCACCCCTTTTTTGGTACTCTTTTTTTGGGGGGTTCTGTATCGGTTACTTTTCCTGTTTCTGTGATAATATACCCTCACAGAAGTATTTTGGCTGAGAGTTTGAAGGTATAGTTCACCATGGTGAATGAATCATGGCAGTGGGATCCTGAATTCATTGGCTACATTACAGCCATAGTCAGGAGACCAAGCGTGGCAAGTACTGGTGTTCAGGTCACTTTCTCTTTTTTATTCAGCCCAGGAACCTGGCTGAAGGGATGGTGCTGCCTAAAGGTAAAATAAGTCTTGCCATTGCAATTAGCCTAATATAGATAATCTCTTCTAGACACGCTCAAATGCTTCTCTCCTAGGAGATTCTAGGACAAGTTTACAACTAATGTTAACCATCACAGTGCCCATTACAAAGTATTTGGCTTCCTGGGTCAAGAAAATTGAGCAAGACACTGAAACTATCAGATATCAATTTGTGAAGGAAGGAAGTTAAATCATCATTCAGATCAAACATAATTTTAAATGTAAGGAGATAAACTCACAACACTATCAAAAAAGGGAATAAATCTTTGTCAGCTCAGTTTAGGCAATGATTTTTAGGTAGACCTTTAGAAGGACAAGTAACCAGAAGAGAGATGAGCATCCCCAGCCACAGCATTTGTAATGGCCAAAGTAGAAGCAAATCAAGGCCCAAGAAGTGATGGATAAATAAAACATGGTGTATCCATTTAATTAAATATTATTCACTCATGAATGGAGTGACATCTTCATATATGCTGTAGCAGGAATGCACCTTGGAAACAGTATGCCAAGAAGCATACAAATCTGATTCTATTTACATGTAATTATTAACAGAGGGAAGGCCATAGAGATATATTGTTAATGAGCAGTATCCAGAGTTTGAGGATATTAGAAAGCCGGAAGTTACAGCTAATTGGTTTGAAAATTCATGTGGGGATGATAAAAATATGCTAAAATTAAAAGAGGTGACTACAGCACAACTGTCTGAATGTATAATTGAACTGTGCAATGCAAAGGGTGTATCTTACGGCATATTAATTATACTTAAAATCATATGATTTTGTATTCAGGTTCTGGAGAGACTCAGCAGTTAAGCACATGCACTGCTCTTTCAGAGGAACCAAGTTCAATTCAGTTCACAGCTCCCACATTAGGCAACTCATAATCATCTCTAATTCTAGCCCCAGGGGATCTGCTGCCCTCTTCTGGCCTCCCTAAACACTGCACTCATGTGTATATATCTATACACAAAAAACATATAGACACAAAAAATAAATCTTTAAACATTGTAATCATTAGCATTTATAGAAAATGTTCACAGAAGCCACTCCTGAGTGGGATGTACATCAGAAACAGATGGGGATTAACAACTCAGGAAAATTTAGCCATATATATTGTCAAACATTCTGGTCTGAGGTCTGGATCATTTATATTCAAGAATAACAGCCTCTGGTTTAAGTGATTGCCCTGAAAAACCAATTATGGTTTAGATAAAAGACATACAAAAGCCTTAGTCTGGCACCCTTGGATTACAATCCTAAATATACTCAAATTTACTTGCCAAATTTCCTATTTAAAGTATTTTGTTTATAACGACACTGATCAGTAATTCCCCTCTACCTAATTTTCCACCACCTTTTTATTTTGCTTGTGTGGTTATATTCTTAGAAATAGCCTACTCATTTACTGCCTGTCAGTCAGTTCTACCTAACTTTTTTTTTGTTATGTTTATGTGTGTTTGAATGGTCAATATATGTGATGTATGTGCATCATGTATGGGGGCATCCCCATGTGTACAATGAGGCCAGAGGATGAGGTTGGATGTCCTTTCCCATCATTTTCTATCTTATTCCTTTGAATTCCCGAATTTTAAATTATTTTTACAATTTAGTAATAAACTCTGCTAAATTGTGTTGTACTTCTTACTTTGCTTATTTGGAATATTTTGTCTTTAACTTTCCCTTTTGCTGAGAAATAATTATTAAAATTGTAAAATTTGGTTTCAGGTTTGGTTTGGCGTGAGATCCAGCAGAAACAAAAGAGAGACTCCGACATGGATGTTAACAGGATCAGTTTATTTAGGGCACGGGGCCAGCCTCCAAACTTGGGAGTGGAGGAACTAGCTGCATCTTGGCTGCTTGGTGGGCTTTTTAAAGGGACAGGAGGCAGGGAGGGGGAGGTAATTAACAAAAACCAGTATATAATTGGTGTCAGGAAGCTTATCTTCTCAGGAAGCTTATCTTATAGGTGTTAAGGAGCTGTAGTCAGTCCCTTTTCACAGATTCTTGTAAATTCTGGAAGTTAAGCTGGAGTGCCAAGGTGTCTATCAGTCAGTCCCTCTGAGTCCTGGAACTGCTGGGGGGCTTCTCTTCAGTGACATCTTGCAAAAATCATGCCATGTTAAAAACAGGACCTTGGCTGTCACTCATCCTGTAGCTGGTAAGCAAACAAGGAAGCATGGACCTTTGAACTGGGGAACTCTGTTCTTCTGCCCCCTTGGTTGGGCTGGGCTTGGCTAGCCTCTGAGAACAAGGCCTTTGCCTCCCATTCCTCTGTGTCAGTTGTGCTGAGTTTCCATGTGTGCAGAGCATCAGTTCTTGCTGACTTTCATTTTATAAAAAGAGCAGATTACTCATTAAAAGGAAAATCCTACTTTTCAAAAATTTGAATAAGGAAGTAGATTTAAAATGAAAAAAATTACTTTAAATAAGATTCCAGCTGGTTAGACTATAGCCATTGAAAAGAAGCTTAATTTAGGAATATTTTTGGCTAAGAGCCCACTATATTTTCATAAGACTGTAAATTAGATACAATTCCATTTCCTTCATGCTCTTGTTTTTCAGTGTTTTATTCCACCCATCCGGTAAACAGAGTCAATAGTCATGTTAAACTAGGTTACTCTACTTCCTTCACTTAAACTCCCTGTTCTATCTGTATTTTTGCCAGCCATTCCTGGTTGACATTTTTATTGAGTGATTGCACAAGAAACATTCATATCCTCACGTGGCTTTGACCACTACTCTGTCATTACCTGCCACCTCTTTGTCTGAACATCCTCTCCTTTGCTTTTGTCATTCACCAATCAACGTCTACCTTTTATTTTTCCCATAACATAAAGCAACTGCATCCCTCAGGAATCTTTCCAGACCATATCACTCTACTTTTCAATGGAATAAAAGTCAGGGAATGTTTGAATTTCTTAATGACAGAGAACGATCTTCTTTTTTTGAAGCATGGTTGTCCTGTTTCTTTTGTTTGTTTGGCTTGGGTTTTTTTTTTTCTTTTTTTTGAGAAGATGACAAAATAAGTGAGGGATGAGATTGTTCAAAAGTAGTAAATGATTATTGTGGGAAATCCTGCCTTTTCTAACCTTCTGAAGATAAAGCCTTTTCTAAGTAAAGCAGCTCTCAAGTAATGTGAGTAATGCATCCTGGTTTCCATGCCCACATCTTCCTCTGACATATTTGAGTTTATGACCTTGGTGTTATACTCACAATTAAATTCCTCTGTTGCTCTTATTGAATGCTCATTCATATGAAATCTTTGTATACAAATATATTTGTCATGTACTATGTAAAAAAATGTGGATATGCATTCCTGAGCATATTGGAGGTATATTTATCACCAGAATCAGGGAATAGAGAAATGGTTCAGCAGTCAAAGGAGCTTGCTGTTCTTACCAGAGGACCTAGGGTCAGGTTTCCAGCATCCACAAATGAGTTAATAATCATTTGTAACTGTAGTTCTAGGGTATCCAACACCCTTTTCTGACCTCTGCAGGTATTGCATGCGAGTGGTACACTTCCATACATGCAGTCAAAACACTCATACACATAAAAATAAATAAACAATTTTTAAAAAGTAAGCCAGTGACATCAAATGGGAGTGAGTCAGGCCAGCATCCTCAGCTGCATGAACCTGAAGGCTTTCTTGGGTATCCAAGTGAGGATGGCTAAAATTCACAAAGAAACAAACTCCTCTTGAAAAATAATAGATCTTGGCAGACATGTAAAAACCAGTATATATTGAGTATTTAGTGTAAATAACTAGTATGTAATTTAGTATATACCAGATACTATTATAAATGCTTCATATCATTAACTCATTTAATCTGCATAATACCACTATGAGCTCAGTTGACATGGTTACCTCTATTTTCAGATTAGGCAGCTAATCTGAAAAAAGAGAAATTTACTATATGCTCTGCTACACAATTGGCACTCTAAGTTAAACAATCTCACGAATATTCACTTTAGATGAATACTAGATGATGGACTTCTCTGTTTCTACACAGTAATTATAAGCATGGAGATAACTGCCATCATTGCAGTAAGAGAGTGACTGAGACAGAAGCTTGAGGACACCCATTTGCTCATCCTTCCCACAATTTTAAGACTCCCCTTTCACTGGGGCAGTTCTTGGGCAATGACTCCTGCAGTCCCAACAATCCTGAGACTTCTTCATGCAGACTGCCTGTCTGTATCTGCCAGCCTTCTGAGAACCTGAATGGACTTAAAATTGAATTTTGAACTATAAAAATTTCCTTTACATAAACATTATGACAATCTAATTCTGGAATTTTCTTCTTTACCCTGCATTCTACTGTGTAGCCCTCTGTAGCCACACAAAAGCAGTGAGTATGCACAAGCTCTTGCTTGTCTCAAAATCACATTTCTTTTCCTGAGATGCTCCCTCGCCCACCTTCATCTCTTAGGCACCAAATCATTCCTTCATATCTTTAGCAACATGCACTCATATTTTTTCAGATACCCATTTTCCAAGAGCCCCAACTAAGCGGCTTCCATCTCCCTCCCATTATAAAACTACTCAATATGCATAAAGGGTTCTTATGCAGATGTTACTAGAAGCAAATATTTATGTGTTTCTCTAATTTTATTTACAAATAATCAGAGGATGGTGTGTGGTAGTTTACCACAAGTTTAGGTTACAAGAATATTTAATGTCTACCATGTATGAACAGCCAATCCTCTAGACTTAAATTCAATAATAGCCTCAAACCGAAACTCTAATGAAAACAACTTAATCATCCGTTAATGATTCACAAAGTACCTTCGGGCTTTTCAGATTCTCAGGGTTATCATTATCTTTGTCCTGTATAGGTGGGGAAATGATAACGATTTCCAGTCCATGAATTATCAGATTGATCAGCTTTCCCTCAGGCAGTCCTCGCCTTGGTTTCACTCTCCGATATTTAACAACTAGAAGTGTATCTTCTATTTCTTTTGAACTTTTCAGAGAACTGTGCACAGATAAATATAAAACTTGTGCTTTTGTTATCTCATCTGAAGTTTAGACTTTATAAAAGGCACTAATTTTAATTTACACTTTCTCCTTTAGCACACATTTCCTTTTCAATTCCTTAAGTAGAAAAACATACAAACAATGGCCACTACTGTTTGTTTCTCATTGATTAGTGACCCATGTTCCTTTCAGAATTTCTTTATTAAAAAATAGAGGCAGGAACTAGCAGTTTTTCACTAATGCCAACTTGTCTTCAACTGACGAACAGGTGGTAGCTGCAGACCTGCCATAAAATCAAGCAGGGACTCAGCAGTTAAGAGCACTGACTGCTCTTGCAGAGGACCTGAGCGTGCTACCCAGCACCCACATGGTGGCTAACAACTTTCCATAACTCCAGTTCCAGGGGATCTGAGATGCCTTCTTCTGACCTCCATGGGCACTGCATGACATGGGTGCACTCACATACATGCAGGCAATATACTCATACACACACACACACACACACACACACACAATGTAACAAAAAGTATGAGTTATCACTCTGTCATATCTAGTACTGATGTTCCATGTCCTGATTCTCCTCCTGCCTTGATGGCCCTGAAATTACCCATTAATGTGGGAGTGTCACAGATGGAAGCAGCTAGAGCAGCTAGAATGATGAACATGCCGAGGACACCTGCCATCTGGAGGCACTCAGACCTGAACAGGCAACACAGACAGGGGAAACTATAGATAGATAAAGACTTTGAATCACTTCCTTACCTTCTGGTTAAGATGAAGTGAAGACATGTATAAAAGCCACTTACATTTGGAATTGTTGTTTTATCACTACATGAATCAGCATAACTAGATACAGTACTCATTTATAAATATCTAATGCATTTCTCTCCACCAACAATATATGGGAATAGATGGGAAGATTGTAAGAGCCAGAAGACCAGGATGCCTGCTGCTAGGGCATGTCTTTCAGACAAGACAGGGGAGCTACCCCATGAGATCTCAACAAGACTGGCATAATGACAATACCAGTTGACGTGCCAGTGTTGTTGAGGGAAATTTCACAGGCTTCTGCCTCTAGAGGAAGAGATACAGGCAACTGCTAGCAGCTGAGAGAGAGGAGAATCCCATCTCCTACAAGGATGAACTCCCTCATAGTTATCCAGTCCCAAGTGGTCAGGCTTAGACATATGTATACACTATCACCACTAAATGGACTCATAGGTTGATATATAGAGGTGAGAAAATTGAGAAGGGGGAAGCAGGAGAAGGACAGATGGAAATGATGCACACACAGTGGTGGTTTGAATGAGAATGCTCCCCATAGGCTCCAAGTATTTGGACATTTTGTCCCCCAGTTCATTGCACCATTTTGGGAGGCTTTAGGAGGTGTGGCCACCCTGGAGGAAGTGCTTCACTTGGGGTGGAGAGTCTTTAAGCCTTCAAGGATTTCCAGTAACTCCTGGGTCTGCTTGAAGATGTAAGTACTTAGCTTTCTGCTCCAGCCATCTGTGCCATCATGCCTTCCTGCCATGATGAACTTTGAGTCCTCTGGGACCATAAGCTCACATAAATTCTTCCTTTTATAAGTTCTCCTGGTCATGATGTTTTATCACAGCAACAGAAGAGTAACTAATAAATCAAGTATTAAATTCTCAAAATATTATTAATAAAATACAAATTAAGCTTCATCAAAATTAAAAGCTTCTGTTCTTTGAATATCATAGCTTAGTATGGAAACATAATTACTATGTATAGTGATTATCTCATATATATAGTATATCTCATATATATATATGAGACAATAGATTAGTACTAAAATACATGAATTATTTAACTTCAGTAAGAAAACAAATTAAAACATGCAAAATAAATCGACACTAAAAAGTAAATATACTCAAGTGATTAGCATAGGAGGATAAGTCAAAGATCATCAATGAGTGGAAAAATGCAAATTAGCCATGTTTTCAGGAAAAAAGGGCAATTGTACTTACAACAACTGTGACAGCATGTATAAATTAGACCTGCTCAAGCTTCCTCTAGACAGTGTCCCAGCATGTAGGCTGGGGAGAGGAAGAAGTCCCACACCTAGCTAAGTAGCTGTTGGCCTTTGACAGCCACAGGAAAAGGAAGAGTCAGTTTTTCTCAAGGGTATGTCCTCTGAAGTTGGACCACATTTCTGAGCCAGTATTTGGGCAGGAGCTGGAGATATGACTCAGCAGTTAAGAGCACTGGCTGCTCTTGCAGAGGACCCAGGTTCAATTCCCAGAAACCACATAGCAGCTAAAAAATATCAGTAACTCCAGTTATCAGGAAACTGACACCCTCTTCTGACCTCTGCAGGCATTTGCACAACATGGGTACACTTACATACATGCAGGCAATACACTCATGCACATAAAACTAATAAAATATTTTAAAGGAGTGTTTTGGCAACATAAATTGGACTCAATAAGGGAAAAAAAAAAAAAAAAGACCACAAAGTTGGGTGGGAGGGGAAGTGGGAGTGGATCTGGGAAGAGATGTAGGAGAAGAGGAATATGATCAAAATAGATTGTATGAAGTTCTTAAATAATTAATTAAAGTATTTTAAAACATACATTAAAACTTAATGAATGTCCACTGTTCATCCACTAAGATGGATAAAATGAAGACACATTTTCAAACCCTGCTGGGGATATAGAACATTCCTTCTGCAGGAATGTAAAATAACATTCTGCTTTTATTTGTTTGTTTCTTTGTTTTGTTGTTTTGAGGCAGAGTCTCACTGTACATTCCTGACTGGCCTGGACCAGGTTGGGCTTGAACTGCTGGGATTAAAGATCTGCATCACCACATATGACCCAATATGCTACTGTCAAAAGAAGTTCTTATAAAGTTAAATGAACACTTAACTTAGAATTTCTAACCCCAAATAGTTACTGATAAGAAGTGAAAACTTTTCCTGCACTAAATTGTGCATAAGAATATTCATAGCAATATTTTAATAATATCCAAAAGCTAAACTGTAGAACTGCCAATGATATAGAATATGGAGAATTTAATGTGTGTACACAACAGGGCAGGATTTTAACAAAAATTAACTTTGTAAATATGTACAAAATCATGGCTGAATTACTTTAAATATTTTTCCTGACTGTAAAAGTCCAGATGCAAGACGATAAAAAAAACTATGATCTATTTCTTAGAAATTATAGAAAATGCAGATATAATGTATGTTGACATAAAGCTTATTAGTGCTCTGGTCAGGGGTTGGGGAAACTGGCGGGAAAGGGGTGTAAGAGGAGGTCCCGGTCCCGGGAAGTCAGAGAGACGGGAAAGGCCTATCCCTTGAGTGTAAAAAATGTTACACATTAGATAAATCTGCAAAATCCCATCAAAATATACATTTAAAGCCTATAAATTTCAATATTTGTAAAGAATCACTATAAAATTAAGAAACATATATCTTAAAGAAATAGATCTCATTTCTCAAGAAAGTGACTATGAAAGGGAATGTCTCCTCTCCTCCTTATACATGAGTAGAAGGTCCTCACCCAAGCGTATCCTTGGAGACCTTAGTTCCCCAGGAAGGGATGCTTCTACCAAAACATGCAGCCATGTTTTCGTTCTGCTACTGCCTGGGGCCACTTTGGGATCCTCCTGCCATTGAAAGAATGGGCAAACAAGGAGGTTGTCTTGCCAGCCGAACTGATTGATTGACTTTGAAGGAGGAAAGTAGACCATTGCCTTTGGCAATGATTCAAAGCATTGTAATAATTGTATTTTCTATGATAAAAGCTAATATAGTCTTACAACAATTCAAGAAAGATTAGGCTATTAATGGCTCATACGTTACTGGAATGAAAGTTTGGGTCATCCAACCAGACAAGCAATCACTATAACTGATGTGTTTGCTGAGAGTGAAAGGAATATAGAAGGTTCACTGGAAGGAGACAGGTTTAAATACCAACCGCACCATGTGACCAGTGAAAGAGATAAGAACGGTAATATTTAATCACGCCCTCTTTATCTTATATGAACAAATTTGTGGGCATATACCAACCATTTTTCTTCCCTGTTTTCTATCACATTTAAAGTATGTTAATTATAGCTAGCCTAATATCTTAGTATTAATTCAAAGACTTGATAGAGGGGTGGACATCTCTCAAAGTTATTACAGAGACTTTGTATTTCATTTGGGAAGAGGGTTAGTGAAAGCAAGCATGAGTAATAACAGAGATATGCACTTTGGACTCAGTGACAGGGAAGGAACTGTGCTGTTTTGCACTGTTAAGTCAACCAAGCTGGAACTAAGTGTCTGATGAGGACTGTTCGCTCATCCTCTGGATCAGATGACAGGCAACTGAAGTGGTGGTTTCTGGCTCCGATGCTCTGATGACTGCTGATGGACAGTAAGCATACTGGCTCTTTATACACATTTTCATTAATAACTGGCTCATTTTGATGAGCAGCACACAAATCCCGAAGCTCACCCAGATCTTTCTGCTCCACTTTCCATCTCCTTCTAGGCACATTTAGCACTCTATCAAAAGATGCTTCTCCCATGGGTCATTTACATAGTTGAGGCTGGAAGTGAGAGAAAGATGCAGGTTTCTTCTCCTTTCCATGAACCCCCATGAGCTGTGGTCCTCTTGCATAAGCTGAAGCTGTAATCCCTTCCCATGAGCTGAAGCTATGATTAGTCAGCACCCTCCCTCAGAGCTGTGGTCCCTTCCTGTAAGCTAGAGTTGCAGACCCTTCTTGTAAGCTGAAGCTGTGGTCCTCTTAAGTGAACCTGGAGCTGTAGTCCCCTATTGTGAACCAGAGGTCTACATTCCTCTGGTGGTAGAGAAGAGGATGGAGACGTCTTACTGTTGGGCAACAGTTTTCATCCTCTCTGAGTGATCACATTCCCCACAGCCCCTCCCCTGAGGTCCCGTTGCTTCTTATGCTGAGGACAGTCTCCATAAATTCATTCTCTAGAATGGATCTCCTAGTCCCCTGAGGGCCGTCTGTGGTCTTCAGACTGAATGTGGTCCTGGGGTGTCCAGGTCTTGGTGCTCGACCTCTCCCATTACCAGGCACCAAGAGGTTTTCCATTATTTTACTATTACTCTTCTATAGCCCCAATGTACCCTCACCAATGCTCTAATTGAACTTGTGGAGATAAAAATTATAGCCTGGAAAGTTTAAAAAAATAAAAAGTAAGAATAGAAAATACTGTACTAACTAAACTAACATAATTCTAAAACTGAAAATACGTAATTATATCTTAGAATATAAGCTTGTATTTCTATATGTACTATACATTTTGCATATTATATACTGACAAAACTGTACTATCAATCTTCAATAATCGTGTGAAATTTGTCACTGCTCCTGTAAAGGGACTTTGCCATTCACGCCCTTTCCAAACTCTTCAACCTATGCAAAACTTTTCATTGCGATCATGCTACTTCTTAAAGAAAGCAACGCTAAGAAAATCTTTTTAAATTAAAAAATCAAAGATGCGGGTTTCTCTCTGTCCTTGTGCTCCTCTTGCCCTCTGCTTACTATTTCACATCTAATTCTCCATCCTAACTCTGACCCCAGTTCACCGGAAGCTTCTCTCTGCCAGTCTCCTTTTGCTCCTTTAGGATTCTGCTGTCCATAATATAAGAACCTAATTTTTTTGATAATCCATAGAATTGCCTTTGATGACCCAAGAAAAGGTACCTCAGCTTTCTTATGACACTTTACCATTTGAACGTTAGCATGCAGTTTATGTTGTAGTGTGATTCTTGGAGAAAGAACACATTCCTCAGGAAGAGTTAGAATAGGAGTGACTGTGTGGGAGAGTGCTTGGCATCCCCCTTCAAGAGGGGAAATAGAACATGTTAAATGCCCTTGAGATGAGGGGCCACAGAGCTGAGAACATGACCCACATCCAATATCGAAGCACCTGGGGATGTACAGACTAACATTATCTTTATCATGTTTACACAGCTAACTGTATTTACAACACACCCCACAATCACTACTGAAAAAGATGCTGTGAAGAAATACCACACAGATCAATGTCCAAGAAGAAAAAGTGTTTCTTCTTTCAAAATGTTAGAACATTTTTTACCCTGAGTAAAAGTTATACAATCATATTACCAGCTTTTTCTGTGGTTATTGTTCTGGACAATTAGATACCTAGATCACTGTAATTTATTACATTTATTTATTTAGTTTTATCAGGAAGGACACATAAGTGCATGTCCTGTTTTGCTTTTTATTGTTTTGATAAAAACACTGACCAAAACCTACATGGAGAAGAAAGGGTTTATTTTATCTTACCTTGCCTAGGATCCTCAGTTCCGAACTGAGGAAAGCAAAGCAGAAGTTCAGGGCAGGAAACGGGAGAAGAAACCAAAGAGGTATGCTGCTTACTAGCTTGCTCCCATGGCTCATGCTAAGCCTGCTTTCTTACATAACACTGCCCAAGGGTGGCGCCAACCAAAGTAGGCTGGGCCTTCCCACTTCTCCCAGCAATCAAGAAAATGCCTCACAGCCACAGCCACAGAGGTAGACAATTCTAATTGAATTGTCTAACGTAGACAATTCCTCAGTTGAGGTTCCCTCTACTATAGTTCTTTTTTCCATGAAGTGTATTTTTCCAGATTATAATATATAGTCTTATCAGCTACCTGAAATATTTGTTAACCAAGTTGAAAATTAAATTAATGAATGAATAAATACTACATGAATGAAAACCAACAGATTCAACAGACATTTCTAATAAATGTCCCTGTATTAGTGACTAGTTTTGCTTGCATTACCAATACTAAACCAGATCATCAAATCTATTTCATTTACAATGCTATTAGAATAAAAGTGTATTAAGGCCAGAGAGGTGGTTCAGTGTTTAAGAGCACTGGCTGCTCTTACAGAGGACCTGGGTTTAGTTCCCAACACCCACATGGTGGCAGTCACCTATAACCCCAGTTTAAGGAAGTCTGACACCCTCTTCTGACCTCCACAGGCAAGTGGTAAGCTGACATACACACAGGCAAAACACTCATAAAATAAAATAAAATAAATATATTTTAAAATTTTTTAAAAGACACATGAAAATTGTATTGATGACAGATATATTTAGTACATGACCTTTATCCCTATGTCTCTTTCTCATAATATAATTATAATTGTAATATAATTATTTCAAACCAATAGCTATTTTCATGAAGTTCAGTTCTAATAGGTTAGCTGTTAACTTACAGTGATTTTGCATTTTCTTGATTTGCAAAAAATGTAAAATATTTAACTCTTTAGATTTTGTAAGTGAGCAGTTCTGTGATAATATCTAAAACAATAGCTGAAATTATGAAAACTCTGAATGCGTTAGATTGGTCTTTCAGTCTGTTCAACCTACTCATCTCATAGTTGTTTGTTCTTGGTAAACTATTCTCAGGATTTTCTAAGTCAGTACTACTTTAGGGTGTGAATTCTACTCCTAAGGGCAGTACTATCACCGAGGCAATCATTCCTGATTATACATGTTCTGGTGACATTAGCAAGCTGACCATAAGATGCCATTTAGCTTAATGAGAGTCCATCCCTTCTGCCCATTTCCTGTCCTTTAAAGGGCCTCTTCTCATTCCTAAACCAGCAGCAAGGTCCATGAGAGACAGTCAGCTGAGGATTTAAAACTATTTTTATTTCGTGTGTCTTGAACTGAGTTGCTCTTTGCTGGAATTTAATGTGTCATATTTCTTATCTTCTTTTCTTTTATCTTAGTGACTTCTGTAATGTTCCAACCAAAGTGTTTATTCCGTAATCTAATAACTTCTACATCAATGTTTCAGCTCCATTTATACTTTGATAAACTATTCTGATTTTGTTAAGGACTGAGGGGTTTGGGTTCCCATGTTGTGCTGAAGGAAACCGCAGTCTCTTATTTCTCAGGTAGATGCTATGCTGCAAGTGTTTGAATGCTGCTGATGTTTAGATGATTGAAGTTCACAATAAGAAAGTACAAATTCAAAGAAGTTATGTAGCTGTTGAAATGGAGCTGCCATTTTCTAAAGTATAACACCCATTTCTTGTCAGGAAATTTTATTCAAGATGCTGAAGTGCAAACCACCGAGAATGAGATATTGGCACTGGGATGCTATAGAAGGAACAACAAAGAAAATCCTGATGGATCCCTTAATCATACAAGTCACTGGTGAACAATAAAGCACTGTTAAGATTGCTTTAGAAATTAGGTCTTGACCTTACTTTTTGAAAAATAGCACAAAGTAAATTGAAAACATAAATGGATACGTGTTTTTGAGAGCGGTTGGAAGAACTGCCTTTCAGCATAATGAAGATGAAGGATGTTTGCTCTATCAAAGACAAACATTAAAATTAATGACACCAATCCTAAAAAAATGAATTATTCAATTTTTGAAGTATATATCATATATTTGTTTCTTCTTTCATATGTGTATGGTGTGCATCTACTCAGAAAGAAAAATGAACTAAGGTGAGTGACGCCGATGCCAAGCAGCAGGCAGTGCGTCCAGGGTGCAGGGTAGCCCTGCCAACTGGAGGATTCAAAGAAGATGGGCTGTGGCCAAGACACTGCACAACAGTGGGGTGTTCTCGCAGGCCCTACCACACTGGCCTGTGTTTCTCCCTAATATCATTGTCCTTCAGGCGGCTTCTTTTCCTGCCTTGGCCCCTCCCCTTTGTGGCCCTTTCACCACTTGTCTGACTCCAGATTTATGGGTGTTTTCTTCCAGCACTAGCTACAGACTGCTGAGCTAGCACAATGCATAACCAGAGGCAAGAATCCCTGGCGCTCCATCTCAGTCTTTAAAATTCAGCACAGCTTACCACAGGGCCAACTGCTGGATCGTTTATTATTGTTTTCACCATTTTTGAGCTTACTGAAAAGTCTAAAGTTTCAGAAGCCAAACTGAAAGCAGTATGATTCCTTGGATTTTTATGTCACACAGTGCTTTGATAGTTGTGTCCCAAAGAGGATCCAGGTAACTTCAGCATTTGAATGAACTAGACCCAAGGAAAACATGAATTGAAAAAAGGAAAACTTCAGTCAACAAATGCAAGTTAGACACAACAAATGATCACCTGATCCACCTAATGGTAAATAAAGCTAAAAACTTCTGGAACTACAATGCTGATAAGTTCACACTGTTTAAGTCTTATGTTTTCACATTGTGCAAAGTGCCATCTTAATATCTATATATGTGTGTGTGTGTGTGTGTGTGTGTGTGTGTGTGTGTATTTTAAATAACAGTGTTTCTGCCTGGGATTCTGTCTCTTAGGACTGGCTTAAGACACCAAAGCACCCTGAACCACAGTTTCTGAATCACGGAAACCAAAATACACCTATTTTGTAGTGATGTTTCAAGTGCTTAAGATGTTAGTAACTAAGATAATAGTATACTTAAGTAATATTAGTACTTAAGATACTACCAGATACTTAAGATATTAGTACTTAAGGTACTATACTAGCACACAATAGTCCTTAGTAATATGTTTATTACCATGAATTAAAAATTACTATATAGGCCAGCTGTGGTGGTACACACCTATAATCCCAACACTCAGAGGCAGAGGCAGGTAGAGCTCTGTGAGATCTAGGCCAGCCTGATCGACGCAGCAAGTTCCAAGCTGTCTCAAACCCCATCCCCCAAAATGCTATATCACATGTATATGTGTACTTATTATACTTATTACATCACTCTGGTGTGTACATGATATAGATACCATAATAAACTACTGTTTTCAATATGGCACACTTTCCCCATATAGCCATAGTCTGTAACATTATGTCACTGTGTCCACTTCTCCCTTCTCTCAGCTCTTTAGTTCCTCTGTGTCCTCTTTGCTAAAGAAGCTTCTAACACTCCAGTTCCTATAGGACAAAGAAAAGAAAACTAAGGCAATCTCCAAAGTTGTTAACATAGCCAATGAAGAATAGATGCTTTTCATTATATGGAGTTGTCCCTTCCAATCTGGTCAATTACGTGACATTAACAAAGAAGAGAGAGTGGTCTGATTTTGTGATACAGTCTTTACTTGAAATGCAGTCAATCTTCCCACTGTCTTTCCAGCTCCAGGCACTGTGCTGCCTGGAATGTCTGCTCTCTGGAGCAGCTGTGCTCCCTGAGAAGGGTATGCTCCCTGGGAAGACTGCTTCATGGGAAGACTGTGCTCCCTGGGAGAAATGTGCTTCTCAATTTGCACCTTGCTGCTAGATTCCTTTGATGATACAGCCCCTATCCTAAAACTGGCATAATCAAATAAAGACTATCCTTATTTTTCTTGTTCTTCTAGATGTGTGTATTTCACAGCCTGCTGTGACTTAAGTCCTCTCTGTCTTCCTCAAGAATTCCTTTTCTCCAATCCTCGCACACATTAAAATTGCTTACTTCACGGACATTGTCTCAAGGCTGTTTTAACATAATATTTTATTAGGGTGTTTACTTATTTTGTTTTGAGACAGGATCTCCCCATGTAGCCGAGGATGGCCTCAAATTTTACCTCCTCCCATTTCAGTCTCCCAAGTGCTTAAATTACAGGTGTACCATCTGTACATGTATACCACCACATGCAGCTTATATTTTCAATTTATTTTGGACACTATGATAATTATGTTTACAGTTTGAAAATACTCCAAATAAAAGAAATCTCAAACAAAATGATAGTAATACAACCTGATTTTTTTCAAGAAGGTCTTGATGTAATAAGATAGAAGACGAGGAAAATTATGACAGAGGAATGGAAAGAATCCCCTCTCCCCTCCCACACAGAGTCTGAAGCCAGATGAGAAGAAAAATTCAGCACCATCAACTTTTTCTATAAAGACTGCCAACACAAATTTTCAAATATGGTTGTTTTATCTTATAATACCAATGAACTTAAAGTCCGAATGTACGTGATTTGGGGTATGGCATCATTCATTCCCTCAGATAATTTCTGGGAATCATAAACACAACTATTAGCACTGTTTATAGTAAAGATGTCCTACCTACTTGCATCCCAGTGATCCAGACTAAAGTCTTATGAACTATAATCCTGTCAGGTGCCCTCCAGGAATTACTACATGATCTAGTTTAGTTTCCTCGGCCAACCTTTGAAGGTAAGAGTTTCAAACATCAAAATCCTATATATGACTATTGTAAAGACAATGAATTGTGTCTCTCAGAGCAGCCACGCCCATGCTTTCCGATGAGCCTTACCTCCTTCTGAGTGCCTATCTTTCTTTCTCTTAAACCTTGTATAGCTAGATGACTCAGGCAGTAGAGGCACTTGCTTGCAATCTTGGTGACCAAGTTCAGTCATACCACCCATAAATTAGCAGGAGAGAACTGATTTCCATGACTTGTCCTCTGAGCTCCATATATCGTGCAGGAGCCCTGGCAAGCACAGATCTACACTAAACACACACACATACACAGACACAGAGGGAGAGAGAGAGTAAGAGTGAGAGAGAGAGAATAAAAAGCATTAAACCCTAACTTTGATTCATTCTAGTTAGTCTTAAATTTTTGTCTGCACTGAAGCCTCAGATCCCTGAGCTGAGGTCCCTCAGAGGTTAGGGAAACTCTTCCAGCTGCTGTGGGAGCCAGAGTGGGGATCTGTGTATCTGCCTTTATCCCGTGCATCACTGACATTCCGCCTGGGATAACTTCAGTATTTCTCAGATACAAAGTATAGCTCCATATATTAAAATCACCTAAAATCTAGATTGAAAAGCTAGAAAATCCACTGGTATCATATAAGATCTGAAGCTTTTATGTGTAGATGTCAATAACTTTCAGTATCATATCACAGAGATCCCCTTTCTTTGTCCACAAATTCTAAATCAAAGCTCCACAGGGTTTTCAATCCAGGAAATCTCACAACTCAAACTTCCTCACTTATCTTCTATAATTACTGAAATAGGTTGCATTATTCTCATGTTACAGATGCAAAACAAACTTCAAAAAGTTAAGACTGAAAGTACAGTTCAATGATAGAACACCTGACTGTCATGCATGAAACCATGGGTTCTATCGACAGCAAAAATAAAAGTTAAATAAATAGCTTACCTCAGGTCAAATAATATACAACAGAACCAGTGTTTGAACCCAGATCCATCTAATACCAAAGTCCAGCTTTATTCCATAGCAGTATCTCTCCTGGTAAGATCGTGAAATGCTAGTTATTTTCCCAGAGGAAACAAATGTGGAAGAAAGGATTTTAAGATGATATACTGTGGACATTCACAGGCGCAGGAAGACTACATTTAAAGAGACCCACAGAGAATATGAACAAAGAAGCAATCATGGGAATATGTGAGCCATGAGGGGAGAAGGTAAATAATTCCAACTGACTATTTCACCTAATGGGAGGAGACAGAAACAGAGTTGCATTTGTAAGATGATGCTGGGAACCATCCTGGGGCCCTGAATCCTGAGCTGAGATGTTTGAGATTTTATTCCAAGTGTGATGGAAGAATCTTTTCACCTATTTGAGAAAAGGAAAGCATTTCAAGAATAGTGGGAGATGGCTCAGCAATTAGGACTGACCACTTGCTGTTCTTGAGGAGGACCCAGGTTCAGTCCCCAGCATCCACATGGTGGTTTACAGCTCTTCATAACTCCAGTTCCAGGACATCCAACACCCTCTTCTGATGCCCAGCGGCCATTGCCTGACACAGGTGCACTTATATGCATGCAGGCAATACATTCATACACACAGAGTAAAATATATAATAAATAAAATATTTTTAAAAAATAAAAGTTTAATGTGGACGAGTTTCACATGGAGGAAGCCCAAGAACAGGGACTCAAGGTGGAGAGAAGAGGTACCCCCATCACAGAGGACTGAGATGGGAGTGAGGTGGGAACCCTGGGAGAGGAGACAAAGAACACTTGAAATGTTAGAGAACTATCAGTCTTGAAGTAAAAGGCTATTTTGCTTTCTTTTTCTAATAGCCTGCAGTCTGCGTGAAAATCCTAGTCAATATCCAACAGCTTTCAAAAACAGAAACTAGATTTCAATCAAGAAGCAATTAAAAGTTGTAGCCCATACTGTGGGAGAGAGCACCAATCTGACTCAAAGTGACATATACTGAAAATAAATATTATTTGGAGACAGGATAAAGGTAAAGGAAAAGGAAGTTGACAGATGAAGCTACACAATTAGCATGACATATTTTAAGTTGAAATTTAGTTTTTGGAAAGAAAAACTAATGTACTATGGGAAACTCAAAGGATATCTGTTGATATATTTGAAAGGACAAAGAAGCTCGATTGCTGGTTCGGGGCTAGGTTAGCATCTGCCCTCAGCTGCTCACCCCCTGTCTGATCTTTTTCTTCCAGTAAAGACAAAGTACAAATAAAGTTGAAAACCCACATACAAAGCAAATCCCTGCAATTTAGATAAAAAGAGATAACGCACCATAAAATCAACAAGATGAACTGCCAAACTAAAAATTCAGACTAGATAAGATATAGGAAAAAAAAAGATAACAAAACAGAACAGATTAAATAAGTTTAAAGTAAATAAGACAACTGAAAGAGAACAGTAAGAAGATAGATCATTCAAGGTTGATGAATCCAGCAAAAAGCACATTCTCCACAGAACAGAAAAGTACTATAGAGCTCAGGGTTAACCCCTGGGTCAATGATGAACATCAGCTTCCAGCATTCACTTTGCCAGGCATCCTCCTCATGCTGAGCTTCACATCAGTGTCCACCACCGAGAATAAGGGGACCCCATGAGGAAACACTGAAGCATTTGTCCTGTAGGAAGAAGGCAGCCATTCCTTTTTAACTTTTGTAAACAGAGCTGGAGAGTTTATTAAGGACAGTTTAAAACAGACTTAAGGACAATGATTAGGACCAGGAAAGAAGATCAGACGTGAGATGTACCAAGTATGGGTACCGATCCCTCAAGGGAGTCCTCAAAGACTGTCATCTCTAACACCTGGCCTTTGTTAGATACTGGACAAATATTGTGAGGAGCACAATTCTAGCCAATTTTTTGAACTGTGAATTAACAAAGTTTCTCCAATAGAAATATTGGTGGTTGAAAATATTCAGCAGCTTATTGAATGTGGGAAAAAAGGAATTGAGCAGCAAAGGGATGCTCCAATGTGAAAGTTTTCACCATAGGACATCCCCAATGGGTATTTTAAAATGTGAAATGTATTTCTTTCCTACCTGTGAAGCCATTATATTGAAAAGAGATAGCTCACAGATAAACCACAGGGAAGTGAATCAGCCAGAACCAATACTAGAAAAGCCATTTGTCTCCACAGTTAACTTGAGTGTTGGAAAGAATTGCACTTCTGATAATAAATCTGAGTTACTGATGAGTCAGTGGCAAAAAAATCTGGTTAGTTATCAATCCTACAATGAACTTGGAGTTCCTATTTAGCCAACAGAAATCAAAGGCAGTTAACTCTTTGGTGGTCAGTTGTAGTTTCAGCAAGGAATATTAAAATGTGGCTTGAGAGCCAGTCTTCTGAACTTGCCTTGGCCCCACTTCTAGATGGATAGTGTCTGCCAAAATCCTGACCTCTTCTTCATGGTGGCCGTCTGTCAGTTTAGTCAATATTTGTTCAATTTCTTTAAGCTTCGTTAACCTTTTCTTTGTTTCTTTCTTTCTTATTTTATCTTACCTCTTCTGAATTGTTTAGATCCCTGTTATCTTGTTTACTTTATATCATGTTATCAGCTTTAGTCTAACTTGTATTTGTATGTGGCATTGCAAGAATCCATGTGAAGTATTAATCCTCAGAAATCCTTAAAATGTAGCAAATGTTTGGCCCATTATTATTATTCTGAGAGCAGGGGCTTGCCTGAAGTTGGGTAAAATATGATAGGTAGAATATTTGAAAATCATAGAAGAAATCTCAAAATGAAACATGATACCCAGAGAGTGGAGAAGACCCAGGGCGGACGGGAGGGAAATAACACAAGGCTGCTTTCGGACAAAACTCCTCACACCAACAGCTGACTTTCTGAAAGAAAGTATTTGACAAAATGTCACTTAAAGATAAAAGGCATAAAAGTAATAATACAAGCTAGCATTTACTGCGTGCATACGAGGAATGAGGCATGGTTCTAAGCATCTTACATTATTAATTTATTGATCCTAATGATAGTGTTTGAGGTAGGGACCACCACAACTCAGTCTATGCGTGGAAAATGCAGTAAATAACTTTTCCAAAGTCACACAGCTGGTCTGTGGAGGAGTCAAGTTCCAAACGTAAGCACAAAGCTCCATGTTTGACTAAACCTAAGCGAATTCTGTTCTAATGAAGAAATCTTAATTCTCTCCTTTTCCCTGAAGAGTACATTTATTAGGGATTCTTTCCCCTAACTAATTTTCCTCCTGAATTCTTTAGCTGAAATTCCCATCTCGATGAACTTTAATGACAGGCCACTTGACTTTTCTTCCCCCTTTTTCCATTATCTCTTCCTGGGCCTTACATGTGGGGCACAGCCAAAGCTAGAGATTTTATGGATATATAAGGTTAATCCTAGATTAAGATCTATATAGCAGTCGGACATCGCAGCACACATCTACAATCTAATCTCGCACTTGACAAGCTGAGGCAAGAAGATGAAGAGTTTGAGGACAGCCTGGGCACACAGTGAGAATCTATGTTTACTTCATTTTTATTAAATTGAAGCTTATATTTACTTTTGAAATTGCTTGGAATATATACATATATACAGAAACATATATGAAACACTATAAATTGAAAGATCATTCTGAAATAAATAAGGTTTTTCAAAATAAGTTGAAAATAAAGTTCTGACTACTCAGCTACAGTTATTTTAATTGACATTTCTAATATTTCAACTCATTTATGGCCATACCACCCTGCTTGTGCCTGATGTAGTCTAATAATTCCTCCCAAATGCTTTTCAGCCATTTCCTACCTTCTTCTGCCATCCCATTATGCTTGCATAAAAATATAAAATAATATCTCCTAGAACAAAACAGCAGGAACATAACGGCCTCAAGAGAAAGACTTTTGAGAAGTGTAAGGAAAACCAGATGCATAGAGAAACTATCACTGGTGTGGGATCAAATGGCGACCCCATCACACAGAGTGCCTGCAGCAAAATAAAGCACAACAGAGCATTGCAATTACCATCCATGCACACTGATTTATGGACCAGGGTTCCTGGGGCCCCACACAACTAGAATCTCAAAGGCACTTGGGATTCAATGCTGCTGGACTACCTAATCAGGTCATAGGATGATCCTTCAGCATCAGACAATGGATGTTAGTGCTCATTTAAAATGTGAAAGAAGCACTTTTAAAGAAGCCCTTAATCAAATGAAATTAGTCTAGAGGGTGATGGAGAATCCATTTAACCATGCTCATGTGAAGTAATACATAGTAACCTTAATTGGGGTTGGCCTTGAGGCATCTTATTTACCAAGTCAACTTCGTTTCTAAATGCTCAAAATGGCATCCAAGAAACTCCTTTTCCTTGCCTAACATCATCCTGACCCATCACAGTGACCAAGAGGGCCTTGTGATTTGTCTTTGCACATTCTGCCCTGTAGTTCCAGAGAGGCAAGACTTGATACTGTCACTGACAACACAGATCCTTTTCTTCTTCATTCTTTGCTTCTGCTAACCATACATTCGAAACTAGAATAATAATTTAAAAAATCACCTAACAATAACTTGCATTAATATTCTGAAATATAGTCTTTTGGCTAAATTTTCTCGTGTTGCGAAGAGTGGTGATATGTTGAGTCTTTCCTATGCTCTGGTAACTTTTGGTCTTTGACAATTTAGAGAAATGCACAAGGCCCTCTGGAGAACTGAGATGTCTGTAGCAGGAAAAGGAAAGACAGTAACTAGCAAACATTAGTGAGATGGACCTACAAAACAGGGAATTGAGATAAAGCCAAAAACCCCAAGAGGAGGTGGGGCAAGATAACAAACTGTGGAAGGAATTAGAAATCTGAAATGGTCATCTTTATGGGACTGATTTGAGGTCATCTGGGAGTTGGGACAGGTTGTGGGTAAGATGAGGTGGTAAGTGGAAGGCCAGACTGAAGAGTTCAAGTCCAGGGTATGTGTATCTAGACAGAGGGCCAGTGCCACTTTCTCCTCCGTCTGTGTCATCCCAGCCCCTATCACAAACACATTCATGACCTGCAGAGCCCAATGCTAGCAAGCCACCTTTTTATTTGTCTGTACTGTGAAGATACCAGCCTGGGAAAGGACATTCTAATGATGGTAGGAAGTGGACTAGTTAGCCAAAGAAACAGTAGAACCAGGAAAGGTGAATAAATGCCATTTTAAAATTTCCTTGCTGTTTTTGAGAAGCAAGCTGGTTGTCTTTTTGCTACTTTGAAAAGATACTTAATTTCCATTGAGATAAGGAAAACAAGTCTTAAAGAATTGCTTTACATTTGAAGTGTTTTGAAATATGTGTATGTTCCTCACTTAAACCTAAAATGACTGGATTATGACTTTAATTAACATGAGAAAGATGACTCAGAGCTTTACAATTTTTCGTCACCATGATCATATTGTCACCAAGAGCATTATTCTGAGAGCTGCGAAGAACTGATTTTGAATGTTTTTGACATGCAGTAACAAACATCAAGTTGACAGACATCTGGCCAAAGTTATGTATGGGTGCATATGGAGAAAGTTAATGGCATCATCTGTTCAGCCTCAAACCCTTTGGGGAAAAGTTCAGTTCTTCCAGTTCAAGCAAATTGATACTCCATGTAAGCGACAGCTCCCTTTTCCCTACTCACATCTACCAGCTCCAGTACATCTCTCCAGATGATGCCCAAGGGAGCGGAGAGCGCTGGCTTATTGCCTCTCTCTTCCTTCCCAAAGGGCTGGGATGGCAGTGGGTTGCCACCTAACTATGGGAGAGCCTGCCTCTGGGGAAGCAAAGCAAACTTACTCTCTGGCTTAAAAACCAGAGATCCTGATTTTCTTTTCCCAGTCTGCACAGGTAAACAATGTTGTTTCTGCCTTACCAATGACAGAGTGATAGCACCAGCTTATATGCCTTCTCCATAACCTACAGAGCATCAGAGTCTGACTCAGAAATTCGGAAAGCCTGGTTTCTAGTAGAAATGCTGACCCCTCCCATGATCACTGCCCTCCGTTTCCTTACTCCTCCTTTTATTCTGTTTTGTAACCCTTGTCCCTGGCAACAGCTTTATGAACTTTCATTGATTAAATAATAAATCAAAATGTGGGCTCTACACACGCCACTGTCTCTCTGAGATTTACTTCCCCACAGGTGAACTACGGTGGACTAGATCATTTCTAACTTGACTTCAAGATCCAAAATGTCCAAAGAAAGAACTCTCCAGCTGGAAGATAGAGAAGAGGACAACATGGAAGTCTATGAGCAAATGGTGACCATGTCAAGTGGGCTAGAGCAGAAGGAAGAGGCTTTGTTTATTTATGGGAGCTGTCCAATCCCAAGAGATTGCTGGGGGCCGGGGCTGACTCACTGAAGTTTAAATAAGAAAACCATTTCCCTGGTTAGTACATTAGTACATTCTGGTACTAATTTGTCTTCCTAATACTAGACTCTTTTAAAAATGGTTTTATTTCATTTTATTTTTAATTATGTGTACATGTGTCTGTATGAGCACAGGAGCTTAGAAGAAAAACTCAGATCCCTTGGAACTGGAGTTGTAGGCAGTTGTGGGATACTCAATGTAGGTACTGGGAACTGACCTCTGGTCTTCTAGAAGATCAGTATGCACACACTCTTAACCACTAAGCCAGCTCTCCAGCCCTGAACTTAGAATTCTTTTAATTGTTGGAAAAGCATATTTTATAATCTGCCAATGAACATTATGGTTTTAAAATTATGGTAGGCTGCATAATGGCCAGTATTGAAGGTATCAGTTCCTGGGCCCCTTATTTTGGATGTTACTTTACCTGTGAATGTTACCTTTTATGGACAGAGTGGCTTTGAAGGTGTGACTGGAGGACGCCTTTGAAATAGGGACAGTGCTCTTCATTATGTGGGCTTTCTACATGTATTAACATGGGCATATTTATAGACAAAGGGCCATAGAAGCAAGTGGCATTATGATTTCTGAGGCAAGATCCCAAACCACTGACCTCATCAATAGAGGAATGGACCAGAAGCCCTCAGCAGTGGCCTCCAGAATCTGGGAGAGAGAATCTCCAGAGAGAGGCAGTCTTGTTGATACTTCCACTCTAGTCCAGTAAAAACAGTATGGACTTCTGGCCTCTAGAATTATAAGAAAATAAAATTTTGTTGCTCTAAGCCACTGAATATTTGTGAACTATTTTTTTGCAACATTCACAAAAATATAATATGAGCATAAATTGTCTTGTGATGTCAATACTAATGGCCTCTTGTCTAGGAGTCTACATGCTTTCAGCTGCTGTATTAGGTACATTCCTTGTTTTTGTAACAACAACAACAAAAACCTGATAAGAAGCAACATAAGGTAGGAAGCTTTATTTCAGCTTACTGCATGAGAGGATACAGTCCATCATGGTGGGGACTGCACAGCAGCAGGAGCCAGAGGCCAGCTGCTCACATTGCATCCATAGGAAGCCAGGAGTGAACAAGAAATAGGGCTAGACTACAGCACTGATTCATCTACCTCCTAAGGGTTCCACAGTCCCAAACAGCACCATCAGCTGAGGCACAAGTATTCAAACACATGAGCCTTTGGGGGACATTCACATTCAAACTACAACACCTTAAGAAATAGAAACAAATAGGCTACTTTCTAGATACACTGACTCAGTCCACAGGAATGGAAATTTTCAAAGAGCCCTTTCTTTCTCCAGGCAACCCCTTCTTTTTTGAGCCACATGCCCCTTCAGACCAGACCACGGAAGGACAGTTTTCCCTACCATGGCTCTCTGAAAAGACATAGGTTTATTGATTCTATATGTCACATAAGACATGAAATAAGATTTAACAAAAATAAGCCCAAAGAAAGTACCAAATATACATATTAATAACAAATTCATCTATCGCCCAGTCACTTCTGTCCCCTTCACGTACTTATTACAAAGTCCCTTATTCATCCTCTACAGCATCCTATCAGGACTGGATGATAGCCTAGAATTTCTCAAATCTTAATATGCATAATATGCATATGAATCACCTGGGGATCTTGTTAAAATGTAAATTCTGATTCTGTAGGTCTGAGGCAGGACCCAAGGTTCAGCCCTGTAATAAGCTCCCAAGTGATGTGGAAGCTGCTGTGTGTAGCCATGCCTGGAATAGCAAGACACCAGAAAACATTCTGGAATTGTTGGCCTGGGGTAGTTTCAAATTAGACCTACCAACAGTAAAGCAGTGTGGAAATCTCAAACTTGTGCAGACTTGCTTTAAAACACCTCTGAATGTCATGCCGAGTGTAGCTTACATCCTAGCCTTTGGTCTCTATGCTAAGTACTTCAGTATGCCTCTCTGGTCTTAACATCTTTAAGCCTAGCTCTGGCCTTCTAAGGCCCTTTCCTGATAGTTTAGTCACTGACCTTACAGGGCTCTCTTGAGTAGGTAATGTGAATTTCCAGCATTCCTTTTGGCCCGCTTTTGTTTTCTATCTCACATACACCTTTACGTGTATGCTCATCTCCTCTTAGTTTGGATATGACTGTCCCTGGTGTGGGTCTCATGAGCACTAAGGGCACCAGCATCATCCTACAAGCTGGCTTGCTGTCATAGGTTCCCAGCCATATCATGCCGTCTGCGTCCATTGCTAGTAAAACTGCCACTTCGTATCAAATTCTCTATCGATTTCAGTTTCTAGCCTGAGTAATGACTTTGGTCTTCGGTTATTTATGGAGCAAAGACAACTGCATATTCTGTTCCCCATAAAGGATTAAACATTTCCTCCTTCCACACCTGCTGGAGAATCCTACTGCCCAGCCTGATTTCTCTGCCAAGCTGCGGAGGGCTTCCTAGCTCTCTGCTGCTCTCTCCTGGCAGCCGTCAGCACTGCGTTTACACCATCCCTTGGCTGGTCCAGATGAACCCAGCTGTGCAAGGGCTTTAGGAAGCAGATTAAAGTTAACACGTTGAACAGGGTGCCTTCTTCTTCATTACTCTTTTCTTTTAAATACCGAGTTCAACCAACACAGACGGAAGGAAGAGCATCCCTAACGGAATTCCACGCCTAACCTTGAAAAATCCCAAGAGCAAGCACCAGGGAGGAAAACTCAGGAGCATGTTTCAAGACGAAAGAGAAGCCCACGTAGCTAAAGCAAAGCCTGCAGTCTAGCCGCAAGGGTTCAGGAGAGCTGGTTTCTTGAGCCCCTCTCCAACTTACGGAAATATGAATTTTTGAGGATAGGCCTGATTACTTGTATTTTAATAGCATTTCGTGACTGAAGAGCTCTTTTATTAGACTGTAAAGTATAAGAAAGCTGCATATATTGCAAAATTTATCAAATGATGTACTGTAATTTCTAAAGAATTTCTGAACCTGTTTTAATTAGCCGTCCCAAGCAAAAGCCATAGCAAAGAATATCTTACTTTGTGTCTGATACTCACTGACAGTTTCTCCAGGCTCACTGACCCTCTTCCTCTGCACAGTCCAGACTTTGTGCTCTGCCTAAATCTTCCAGTTGATGCAAAGAGCACACACATGATCAAGAGCGGCTTGTCAGCCCTAACAGCGCCGTCACTCAGGGAAGTCTCCTCTGACCTTGCGTCCCATGAGCCGTGCGCTTCATCTCAGCCGGTGCTCCTACATAGCAGACCCAGACTGTGGAAGCTTGGGGTGGGTGACACAAGCGGAGCAAAGATCACAAGCAACAGAGTGGGGCTCTCCAGACCACCTGTCACCAGTCATGCTCTCCCTACATGTTCAGATCCCACGAAAGCTCATGTCTCTCTCCACAGCTGCAATCATTCGCATTCTATTCAATAGTGGCACTTTTTCCCCCTAAAACCTTCCCTCACCAGCTCTCCTTAATCGATCCCCTTCTCTTCTGTATCACTCTGCTGCACTTAGCAAGCTGTGATTTTCTTGGCTTCAACACACATTAGGTCCAAGTTCTCTAGTTTTTATGCTGAAAGGTTACCTCATCTTTGTTATATTTCTTTGTGGCCCTGGAAAGGCTGTGTGTAACACCTTGAACACTTATACATGGTGGGTGTTCAGTTCATATTTTCCAACTGTATTTCCTCCAAGTAGCAATAGCTCAGTCCTTGGACATGAAATCCCAATTCTTCTCTACATCTGTTGATCACAGCATCTCTCCCAGCTCACCAATGCTGACTGGCCTATCCCTTACACCACGGAAGCACATTCTGTGCTGCGTGCTTGCAGCATACGTGATCATTTCAATTCTCCACCCAAGTACTACATACTGCCTTTTTCTCCTCTCGTGTTTACTCTGCTCAGTTAGAAGATCCCTGGCCACTTCAAATTTACATTTTTAATCAGATATTGCATAAGATTTATTATATTTAAGCTACCAAGGATTGTGTGCATAAATGTAAATAAAAAGTAATTTGATTTTCTTCGCCTTAAACAAAAAAAACTCTTAAAGGGCCAGGCTTGGTGGTACACAGCCAGCTGCGGCTTCAGGGAGATCCTGTTGAAAGAAAGAAAGAGAGAGAGAGAGAGAGAGAGAGAGAGAGAGAGAGAGAGAGAGAGAGAGAGAAAGGAAGGAAGGAAGGAAGGAAGGAAGGGGGAGAGGGAGAGAGGGAAGGAAGGAGGGGGAGGGAGGGAGGGAGGGAGGGAGAGAGGTTTAAACATTTTATAGGAAATAAAATCACTTTTTCTTCTTCACATGGAAAGGTTGCCTACTAGTTTTAAGGTAAAAACAAAGGCTCTCTTCAGGCCAAACCTTCCTTATTCTAAGCCCCTTCTAGGAACAAACCTCAGTCAAAGTCAGAGAACTGCCCAGGACCCTTTCCAGAGGAAATGCTGACCACACTCTGCTCTGCCCTGCTCCACAAGCTCCGCCCTACAATTCCTGTCTCCAAATGCAACGCTGCTTCTGCAAAGGAATAAACCTCATTCTGGCAAAGATGCTCCACTCCAGGCAAACCCAGCTGTGAGACAGCTACCAGAGACCGGTGTCACCTGCCTGGGTTCTCTCATGCAGGTCCATGTTCTGTATACCAGAATGGCCCCTTCCCAGGTGTCTGGCTTCCTCTGCCACCCACCCAAACATCCTTCCATGTTCCCTGTGTTTGGGTTCTTTCCTGTCTTCTCTTGACGTCCTTTGACTGACACACCAATCTGGGAACAGGAAATGATCCTTTACACCTTTCCTCTTTCTGCTGTACCACTGTTAAGCCTTTCATGTGCACGAGATGGAGATGTACCTGAGAATCTGAAATCAACTCACCTCTAATATAATACAGTGTAACTCAATGTTCAAAGGAAGTGAGAGTGAAATGACTTCCTTCCTTACACACACACACACACACACACCACAAATAGAAAGACAAGGGGTACCAGAAATGCCAGTGGGAGACAGGGTTTTACAGTGAGCTGGGGGAAGAATTAAATACTGAGTCAACAGCTCCATCAGCAGTCACCTGCCGATCACTAGGAGGGTTTCCTTGGGTGGGTTATTCAGCAACTTAGGCTCCATTTTCCCACATCTACAGAATGAGTCTAATATCACCTCCTTGCTATTTTAGTTAACAAATTCTGCCAGAGATTTGTCAAAGATCTGTGTACAAATTTCATCTCTTAATCTCCATAAAATTAACAGGAGATAGTGTCCTATCCCCGTTTTTCAGATGGAAAAACTGACCATGGAAGAACTTAAAATATATCACATTGTGTTTTATTTTACTGAGATTTTCATTTAAGGCGGAAGAAGATGAAACCAAGTACTCAGGTGGTAGATGTGTAAGGCTAGAGGGGGCTGATTGGCTGATGGAAGTACTAGACAATGAAGGACAAATGACCTCAGGGGAGATTTTGGGGTCATGTAAGGAAGATAAGAACTGCTGTTTGAAGAACACAGCATTGGGACCACCTTCCCTACACAAAAATCTTAAACTGACCAGTTATTATCTCCACTCCAGGGCTCATCCTTTCTGATCTTTGTAAAATTGAGAATAAAAATAGAACCTATGTCACAGATAAAATGCTGAGTAGAACTCTGGGTAGACAACAAGTGCTCAATAAGTGCTTGCTATTGTTGTTGACTTCGTCACTTGAGAATCCACACAGTTTTGCTCTCAGGGATGATCCAGAGTTCTAATCCCAGCAAATCATTTAACATGCAATAAATCTAGACTATGGCATTGCTGAGGGCCCAGAGGAAATAGTATCTGGGCAGAAGCACAATTTGAAGCTCTTAGAATGTTCAATGACACAGTAAAGGACAGTAGCGGATGACCCCTAAGAATCACCTACCTAAGTGAAAGTCCAGGGAAGGAATGGAAAAGCTGGTTTTCCTTGCTTTTGTGTCCTTCTACTGTACACAAAACGCACATGTACACAGGCTGTGTGTGGGTCTCCTTGCACAGCTGACTCGCAGTTTCCTCCCTCCTCTTCACATCCTTGACAGGGCATCGACTTCAGGTACTGCAGCACATGTATATATACTGGTCTTGCAACCCTGCTGAACATCTTCCCCAAACTAAACTACAGCAAGCCAGACCATTTGACAGGTGGGCATGAGAGTCACTGCTCAGAAGCTGCCGCCATGTCAGAACACACCGGCTGAGAACCTTCTGCCTAGAAGGGAGGGCAAAATGGAGCAAATCCTTAAGGCAAAATGAGCGCGTATCTGCTGAGTCAGGGCTCGCTAGCTCCCTCTGCTCTCCACTTCAGAACAGGAGCAGAGATCAGAGCTGGAGCACTCAGAACCAGTAACTCATCCTGTGTATTTCACTTGCTCCCTAATTAATTTTCCGTAGTGTTCTGCAAGAAAGGCCTTAAAAGAGAAAGGTGTGCACCTATTTCACACATGTAAGGAAAGAGGAAGAGTGGAGTGAGTTCTATCTACTTTACAGACTGTCATATGGAGTAGACCGGAATTTCTACTGAAAATACCTCACTTCATAATCCAGGGAGTTGATCATGACCAAGGTGTCTGGGACGTTTCCCAGGTGACTACAAAGAGTACTGGGGGAGGAGAGATGTCTGGAATGGACAGCTGTGGGCAATGAAGTCTTGGGAAACATTTTCTCATTCTAGGTTTCCCTGATACTGAGGCTGGACCCATAGCATCCCACAGCATGGGGCTTGCATGTCTCACTGTTCTCCTCCTCCTCCTCCTCCTTCTCCTCCTCCTCCTCCTCCTCCTCCTCCTCCTCCTCTTCCTCCTCCTCCTCCCCCTCCTCCTCCTCCTTCTCCTCCTCTTCCTCCTTCTTCTTCTTCTTCTTCTTCTTCTTCTTCTTCTTCTTCTTCTTCTTCTTCTTCTTCTTCTTCTTCTTCTTCTCTCTCCTCTCTCCTCTCTCCTCTCACTTTCTGTGTTTGTATGCTTGCTTCCTGACCTAGATAACCTGTAGCTGACAGAAAGACTTTACTCTTCCACCAAAAAGCTAAATCATTAGGAGAGACCTCAGAGACCTCCACGCCTTTTTAATGATTTCTACTTCTGGGTTCCCTGAGTAAAATAATTTTTCCTCACACTAATTCTTTTGATTCAGAAGTGCTCCATCTGGTTTTATAATTTTTAAAGACTGAGTTTTTATTTTTAATTCTGTGCATATTATGTCTGTAGGAGGAGGTATGTGCCTATGTGTGCAGGTGACTGAAGAGTCCCGAAGAGGATGTCACATTCCCTGGAACTTCAGTTGCAGGCAGTTGTGAAGTCCCCTGAAATGGGTACTGGGAACTGATCTCAGGTCAATTCTGGAAGACCACAAAATGCTCTTAACCACTGAGCCATCTCTCCAGCCCTCAAGTTTGATAATTTTTAAATTGCATTGGACTAAATGTGCATCTCAAGGAATTGGAATATGTTAGATATTAAGAACAATATCCTACTGCAAAGTAAAGGGAAAGAACCCAAGTCCAACAGTTGCTTTTCTTTCTTTCCAGAGTCCCAGAAGCTGCCTGTTTCCAAGATTAACTCTGACTAAGAACCATCTATAAGCTAAATTAGGTGTCTTAGATGTTTCCCCAAACATCTAAGACATCGTCTTTATGACGAAACTGTGTAGACTAAATATCTGATGAAGAAAGGAAATTCATGTCTCACATTTCTAGAGAATTACCTAACCCAGATCAAGACACTGGCAGGTGTGTTGAGGGTTCACTGCCTAATTCATAAGGGAAACTGTCTTCATGTGCTAGAAGGGGCTTGCTAGCTACTAGGGTCCTACTTATAAAGGGGACTAATTGTGTGTTCCAGGACTCTCACCATTTCCAAAGTTCTTTACCCAGAAATACCATCATTTGGAGGATTTTGATTTAAATATATGTATTTTGTAGGTTAAACATTCAACCCAGAGCATCAGGCTAGAATTAGGATTAACAGTAAAAAATAATGCAGGTTTGGAAATCTCTTGGGGTGAGCAGGATGGACTGGATTTAGGCTGAGAATCATTTGTAGAGCTACGTCCTGAAGGAGATAATGATTTGAAAGGCACAGAGGAAAGGTCAACTCAGACATTCTGAGGTCTACCTTTTATCTGGTGAATTAATTTAAACTCAACTAGCTTGATGTATAAATGTCATGATGCCAGACTTCTACAAATAAAAATTATTAAATATTCAATTGTTCAAAAATATTTTTTCACTCCCCCAATCCCATTCAGACATTAAATGAAGTGAGGGGGACTGGGCTGCTTATTTTCCAATGACTAGAAAGGATTCCATCTTTTAAAGTGGTGGCAGAAAATCAGTTCTTCCAAAATGCCTGGTTTTGCTCTTTAAATTACCAATCGCCATGAACCGAGAGTATTGACCCTGCATGGAAACTGATCACACAAATCCAATGGAGGCGGCAGATTAGGTGGCCTAGGCCAGGTCTACCCACCTGCACTTGCCCTGGAGCTGTGGCTGACAGGCAGGGCTTTGCTCAGCTCTATAACTTTTGTGATAATGCTGCTTTCTCATCTCTTCCTGTGACTTTGGCTTAATTTCAAAATCTCCTTTAATGAGTTTTTCTGTCTTTCCCATTTCCTGGATGATGTTCTATCTATTCCTTTCTTTTTTTACATTCTTTATTGCTTTACATGTATGAGTGTATTGCCTGCATGTATGTAAGTGTGCCCCTGTCATGCATTACCCACAGAAGTCAGAGAGAGCCTTGGATCCCCTAGAACTAGAGCAACTGCCATGTAGCTGCTGAGAATCAAACCCTGGTCCTCTACAAGAGCAACCTGTGCTCTTGGCTGCTGAGCCTTCTCTCTGGCCCTGCGTATTCCCTTTCTTGTTCTGCAGACTATTAAGGCAATCTTAAACACCTCAAGGACTATTCTATCACATACACAGCTAGAATTCCCAGCTCCATGTGCTCCACGCAACTTTACCTCCAGACTCTTATTTCATATTCTTTCTAGACACCTGCATCTAAATCTTTAATAAGAACTATTTGGTGGGCTGGAGACATAGTTTAGTTGGTAAAATATTTGCTTTCCAAACATGAGGACCTGAGTTCAATTTCCAACATTTCCATACAAAGCCAGGAGTGAGAGTAGGAGAGGTGGCTCAGCAGTTACGAGCACTTGTTGCTCTTCCAGAGGACCTCAGGTCTGTTCCCAGAAACTACACTGGGCAGCTTCCAGCTCCCCATAACTCAAGTTCCAAGAGATCCAATATCCTCCTCTGGATTCCATGGGCAACTACACAAACATGGGGCACACACACACACACACACACACACACACACACAAGGAGGAGGGAAGCAGAGAGAGAGAGAGAATAAAGTAACTTTTTTTAAAAAGCTAGGCATGGGGTTAGTGCTTGTAATCCCAGCAGTAGGTGGAGACAGGAGGATCCCTGTGGCTCACTGGCCAGTCAGCCTAACTGGTGAGCTCCAAGCCAAAGACAGACCCTGTCTCAGAGGATATGGACAGCCTTCCTGAGTATGACAACTCAGCTTGTCCCCTGGCCTCCACAAGTACATACTGTAGGGAAACAGGATCCTCTCTGCCCAAGTCCCGCCCTCTGGCCAATAGAGGAGGAGGGAGGCGGGGAGTGGGTGGAGGAACATGGCAGCTATTCCGAGGAACAGGTGGAGATGGTACCCACGAGGGAAGGAAAATGCCCCGTCCCAGGCCCATGCAGAAGGCCAAGAGCCAGGAGCCAGTGTGCCACGGCCCTGCCATCTCCCGGATTACATGAGTGACATGAACTAAGAGACCCGCGCCCACGGGGCCGGTGGCAGTGGCAAACTTCAAGGGCAGGCCGGCAGTAACAAACTTCAGAGACTTTGTAGCTTTGCCCCTGGCGGGAGCTTTGACCCTGGTGGGCCGTGGGTGCCCGGCAGCTTTGTAAACGCTGCTAAATGAACAAACCTCTCTAAATAGAAAATCAGCTTCCATTCTATGCAGCTGGATAAACCAGATCCCACCCGCTAAGGCATGGAGAATAAATTTATTCCACAATTGGCATAGTCGGCAGGATCTGGCTGGCACAAATGGAAAAATAGCTCAGTGGTTAAGAGGGCAAACTGCACTTACAGCTGACCCGCAGAAGGAAATGCAAACAAATGGAGTTCTGGCATGGCTGTTACAGTGGATCCTCAAGTGGCTAATTAATTCAATATTGCCAAAGCCAGCAATGTCTGGGGAAGACATCCTGGGATGGGAGCCCTCTGGTGGCTGGCATGAGGTGGCGCACTTACTGAGTGTTTGGGCTGCACCTCAAGACTACGGAGATAATCTAAAAACAGCAGAGGGACTGAAGCAGACCTTGAAAACTCTGCTGCATGGCAAAGAGCCAAGGCTCCAGCAGGCAACGGCTGAGGCAGCATGGCCTCTGCTATGTGTGATAAAGAACTTATCTCAAACAGAGATTATAGCCCAGAGAGAGACAGAAGAGTTAAAAGAGAAATTAAAGCAAGAGAGGGAGATAAGACTGACCTTTTCTGCATCAGCCACTGACCTTGCTAATAAATTAAATAAAAAGGAAGAGAAAGCCCAGAGTATACCAGCTGAGCACCCACCAGAGAAAGCAGGCAGTGGGCAGGAAGGAAGCAACCCAAAAGAAGTTAAAAATACCTCTCAAGGTCGACCTATAATACAGAAGAAAAAATCTAAATGTCGACATGCTGGTGGAGGCCTTAACAAATCTAAGGATCTAGTGAACAAAGGGTTTTCAGCCCTAGAGCTGCTGGAAATAGGGAGGACATTCAAACAAGCTACGAAAGAGCCTGTTATCACCTGGCTCCTGAGGATATGGGACAGAGGGGCAGATGACATTTTTTGTAGTGCTGCAGAAGCAAGACAGCTGAGCCACATAACCACTCATCCCTCATTGAGATTTAAACTGCGTAACCTGGCACAATACAAGGGAAAGTAGTCTCTGATGAACTGGCTTGTGCAGGCTACGGGAGACACTTGGTCATCACCAGTGGAGATCCCCATGAATTCCAGGAGCTGGAGTACGACCCAAAAAGGACAGGTGCTCTTAAGAGAACTGGGCACGAGGAAAGCAGTATACAGTAGACCTTTCACCGGACCTGACAGAGCTGGGCTCACTAGAGATCTTATAATGGATTTCATTGAACACGGACCTCGACATTGGTATAAAAATTTATTGTCCTCACTAGAACCCCTAGTGGGGCAGGAGATTTACAAGGCCGGAGAGGCTTTGACAGGTTTAAACAATGTAGACCATCATGTGAAGTACGTCTGTAGAAAAATAGAGAGACCCAAAAAATATGTAAGGGAAACAAAACAGAAAGGGAGGTCTGCTTGGGTTACTCGCAGACAAATGTGGAGAGACTTGTGTTTAGCCCAAGTTGTACAATACTTAGAGAGGTCTGAGGAGGGTGTCACATCCCCTAGAACTGGACTAAGGGACAGTTGCTAGCTGCCATTAGCATACTGGGATTCGAACCTGGGTCCTCTGTAGGAGCAGTCAGTCCTCTTAACTGCTGAGCCATCTCTCCAGCCCTGTTATTATTTCTTATCCCAATCATTTTTGTGGTCATCTCAGTGAGTTCTACATTGCAAAAGAAATTTTGAAAACATTTTTTTCTTTTATTTTACTCTTGTCTTAAGAACCATGGAAGCGGGCTGGAGAGATGGCTTCATGATTCAGAGGACTTGCTGCTCTTTCAGAAGACCAAAATTTGGTTCCCAGTACACACATGGGAGCTCACAACAGCCTGTAAACTCCAGCTCCAGGAGATCCAACACCCTCTTCTGGACTCCATGGGCACCTGCACTCCTACTCTCAAACACACACACACACACACATACACACACACACACACACATGCACATGCTCACATGCACACACGCATGGATCTACACACACATTAAAAAAATTGTAAAAAGAATACTATAAGTGAATAATTAAGAGTTTTAGAAAACAAGGAAAAGAAAAACTAATAGCAATTACATTGCAGAGGAATGAGGACAAGCTATCTTACATTCATACAGATAGAGATCCCCAAACACAAGCCACCTTAGTTTGACTGTCACTGGAATATGGTGCTGAGTGAAGTATTTGAGAAGTACATTATTAAAGATGAGACCGAGGAAGCAGCACATGGTTCCCAGAATGTGAGAGAAGAATATAAAAGAGAACCATCAAGTAGCAAGTCAATGCCATAAAGGCCTGGGACTCAGTTCCACCTAAGACACCTTGCAGACTATACAGCGAAATTTGTATTGTTTCACCCAATAGGCAGAAAGGCCCAGTTATTTTTTTGCTGGTTTCTGTTCCTGGGAGATGAATTTCTGAGTACTTCTAGGGATAGTCTAAGTATGCTTGTACAGTGAGACAAATTTATCATACTAAGGGCTGAGGGTCTCAGGTCCTTTTGGAAGAGGCCAGGGGTATGTGGGAAAGAGAAATGTGCACAGCACCCGTGGCTTAAAGTCTTGCTGGATTTGCCACCACCTCAGACTCATTGAAGCATCTTTCCTTTCTTTTGTCCTGGTGCCAGGGTTCTAACCGAGGTGCACTCCTAACATGGAGAAACTTCCCTCCTTCAACAAGCACATTCTGTCTTCTAGCCTTCTAGAAGTTTCTTTCTTTCACCTCTGAAACTAGGAGAGCAACCAGCACTAACGCTCACTCTCTCCGTCCTTCCATGACTTAGCCTGTGTGTCAGTCATCTGTCACCACTAGGACTCCCAGAGACACTGTCTCTTTCAACTCAGATCAAGAGCTACCTCCACGTTGACACATTTCCAACAGTGAGACACCTCTATGTGCTCCTGGGGGACTTACACAGATTTAACTACAACATTCCTCTTTAGCATTTTCCAAGCATATATCTATCTATCTATCTATCTATCTATCTATCTATCTATCTATCTGTAGATAGATAGATAGATGTATGTGTATATATATGGAGATAAATTGAATAAAAATGAAGAACAAAATTGTATTGAAACTACCTAGAGTGACACACATCTTTATATATTCTGGGACTTTTTCATCCAGACAAGCATCTACTTGGATCATCCTCTACCATGCCTTCTTATTGTTTATTGTATATGTTTCTATGACAATAAATGTAAATTCATGGATTTAGGTGTGGTGATAAGTGTGGGTTGTAATTTATTTGCCCAAACCTCTGTGTTGGGCATTTAAGTTGTTTCCAGCTGTTTATTGTTTTAAGCCACAGTACCTATATGTCCTGTCTAACAACCATATATTATCTTGTCCATTGTTGGGCATAATGCAGGGTGGGCCTAGCTAGGCCACCTGCCAGGAGGAATGAAGGAATGGTTCTCGTGGTTGTGATGCTCTACACCAGTTGGTTGTGAAGCCAGTTTCTGCCCAGCACCTGGAGAGAACCTGATCCACCTGGGAACAAACTGCAACTGGCTGTGGACAGGACCCCACCCCATAAAGGCTATTGGCTAACAAGACCTATAAGACACTCTACTTTTTCTTGAATAAATGAGTTTGCAGCAGACCACCACTGCTGGCTTTCTGCTCAACTCCCAGAGTCTGTGTGTTGACGCTGTGCCTACTCACCCACTCCCCCACGGTGGAGCTCCTTCTGTCCCCCTTGGGCTGGCCCTGAGTGCTGGGACCCCAAACAGTCCATCTCTTCCTGTGGAATGTGACTTTTCCAAGACAGGACCTGTGATTTGTTTCCACCTCTGTCCCCTTCCCATAAGGACAGGGAGTTCTCTTTTGCTTTTCAGAAAGTCGCTGTCTGTACCTGTATCTGGAAGTGTTCTCCCAATGTTCCTATAAGAGTTTTAAAGTTTCGCATCTTACATAGGTGTTTGGTACATTTTGAAATGATTTTTCACACAGGATGATATGTAGGACTTTAATCTCAGTTCTTTACATGGGTACATTCAGTTTGCTCAGCACCCCTTTTAAAGAAGTCATCTTTTTCTTTCCTAGTGTATGCTTCTGTCAGTTTGTGGAGAATCATATGGCTTAACTGTTGGAGATTATTTCTGGTCATTTTACTCCAGGTTGTCAGTTTTCAGGTCTGATTTATATAGCACTGTGAAGGTTTGGTCTCTATTACTCTGTAGTATAGTTTGAAAGCCACTTCTGTGTTACTTCAACCTGTTCTTTTTACTCTGAATCAGCTCTTCAAAGTCTTTTGTTGTCCCACATGAATGTTAGGAATTTTTTTCTCTGTGTGAAGAATGTCATTGAAATTTTAATTAAGCTTGTACTGAACCTGTAGATCACTTTTAGTAATGCAGTCATTTGCACAATATTGATCATGGAAAGTCTTGTTACCTTCTAGTTTCTTCCATGCATTTCTTTCTTCAGTATTTTATTATTTTCTTTTCTGGATAGTTCTAATCTTTTTGACAAAGTTTGTGCCTAATTTTGTTTCTTTGCTTTTATTTTTGCTGTTCATTTTTGGCTTTTTTTTTTCTTTTCTCTTTTTATTTTGAGGTTATTGAACAGAATTGTTTTTATAAACTCATGTTTACTGTGTTTACCATTGGTGCATAGAAAACTACTGATTTTTGTATGTTGATTTTATAGCCTGCTACTATGTTAACAGTATTTAAAAGATATAGTAGTCTTCAAGTGGGGTCTTTAGAGTTGTTCACATTTACAAGTGTATCATTTTACAACAGGGATAGTTTTACTTCTCTTCCATTCCTTCTCCTATATTTCGTTCCTTGCCTTGTTGTTCTGACTAAAATTTCAAGGACAGTTCAGGTTGCCCAACATTTTGACATCATGGTATGACATTATCATTTTCAAAGCTTACCCTTGAGAACTGTGCAATCAAGTTATTCGAATGTTTTTTTTAATACCTCATAATGTTTTAAGCAAGGTTATGATTTGGGATGCAGCCATTTTTGTAGGTATTTGTACCACAAGCTGCAGTTCGGAAAGACTTGAAATCTATTAAATAAGAGTCAAAAGAGGGAATGTTCTTTCATTCCTAATGTTCTATTTTGTGCTTATTTTAGGAGGTTTTTGTCCATTAATTTTGAAGGTAAATTTTCTGTGTATAGTAATTTTGATTGGTAGTTAATTTAACTCTTGGGGCTTGAAATATATCTATAATTTTCTGGCTTTGGGGGTTTCTGTTGAAAGGACTGATATACTTGTGAGGCTGCCTTTGGAATCACTTGCTCCTCCCCAATCATACACACACAGCTGATTTTCCCTCCCCCGAGAGGTTTAGTTATGATTCCCAAACATAACTCTCTACTTCTTTCTTCAGCACGTCCTGAACTCCACCATTCAGTCCAGCATCCCCATTGGGTGTCCACTTTGCCACCAGATTATTGGCTCCACGTTGATTCTCAGAAGAGTTACTTGCTTAGCCACTGGAGATGAGCAGAGGACTGGGAGTTTGGAGCCTAAAACCTTTAGGGTCTTCTGCTCCCTGTCCCTAAAAGATTTGACTTTAAGACCTCTTTCAAGATGATCAAAACCATAGCACCAATGAGCACTGTGGGAAGTGCAAGGTTCCTGGTCCCTTCTGTGAAATCTGCTTGATGTACAGATGGCAGATCTCCCACCTTAAGCCTTAATTCTGCAGTGTTAGATGGTACACCCATGGAGCTTACTGGCATTTCCCTTTTCTCTTTTGTGTACAAACCTCCTCTGGGGTAGTTATTCCTTTTCATTTTACCTAACTTTCAGTGTTAGAGTCCACTGTCAGCGTTCTATATTTCACCTAAACTGTGCTTTCTATGTGCCATTGCATTCTTATGCCTTTCACACCACCTGCCTTTTCTTGCAGGCACCCACTGGGACATAACTACACCAACATTATAATTACCTGAACAAAAAGTCTGACTCTTAAATTTAATTTTTTAAATTATTTTTCTTTATTATTTTTATTTTATGTGTAGAAGTGTATTGCCTGAATGTCTGCAGTGCATCCGTGCCATGAAATGCCCTAGAAGATCAGAAAAGGGTGTTAGATCCCTTGGAACTGGAGTTAAGAGCTGTTGTTAGCTGCCATATAGGGAACTGAACCCCGGTCCTCTGCAAGAGCAGCTGGTGATCTTAACTGCTGAACCAGCTCTCCAGCACTTAAATTTAGTTTTTAATAGTGGGCCCAAAACTTGGAGGACACTCTTTCCCCAAAATATCTCTGGGAACCATCATCTGACTCCTGAGACTGTGCTGAATGAAACAGTCTATTAAACTCCTTTTCTGGGACAGTGTCCTCAAGTCAGGCCCCACCCGTAATCTTATTCAAAATGATTTCTCCGGCTTTAATTGGGGAATTGCAAGTTTGGGTCCCATCCTTATCTTAACAGACCATCCTGTCTTTTCATCCCTAGTTCTAGAATATCTCATTTAAATGTCCAAGGTCAGGCATCCTTCCCAAACGTCACTGTGTGCAGTGGGGACAGGTACAGTGCCTATCAGCACTTTGGTAAGTTATTTTTCAAGCATACCCACATTCATTCATTCATATCTTTTTTTTTTGGTAGAGGACCAAATTGAGTTCCCCAGGAAACTAGATAGAGTGCCCAGATCACAAGACACAAGATCACGTGGTTTTTCTAAAGTCAATTAAAGGTCCTTAGTCCAGATTGCATACATTTTATAAAAGCCATTTAAATAATCCACCTACTGGATTTCTGACTACTGGAAAGACAGGGAAATATCAGGTGTCCCAATAATCTGCCAATTTATGTTTCTCAAGCTTTGAAATCTTAAGCATCAATATCCCTATCATTGCTTCCAGTTGGAAGCCTATACAATCTTCTTTTAATTTTTATGTGCATGTGTTTGGCATGCGTGTATGTGTTCACATGTGTGTGTGGGTGCTTATGTCTGTGAGGGTATGTGTGCATGTGAGAGGAAACTCAAAGCTGATATTGGGTGTTTTCCTCAATACTGGGGTAAAGCCTCTCTCTGAACTCAGAGCTTGAAAATCTCACCCTGTCTAATTAGCCAGCTTGCTTCAAGAGTCCTCTCTCTGTCTCCCAAGAAATGAGATTATGGGCAGGCATCCACGCCTGCCTGCCTTTTACATAGGTTCTGAGGACCAAGGCTCCGGTTCTCATTATGTGGCAAACACTTTATCCACTCAGCCATCTTTCAGGTCCTGTAAATTCTGATTCGCAGAAATAATTTCCAACAATGAATTTTGAAGGATTATACTTACAGAAATTAAAATTTGGCATTATAGGTGTCAGTATATATAAATGTGTTTATACAAAACACACACACAAGTACTCAAGGCCAGGCAGAAACTGAGCCATGGGAAAGAGTATTTACCCAGGAAGGAGGCAGTCGAATGAAGAGAAGAAAATAAAGTATATCCAGCTGACCTGAAGTCCTGACTCAGTTCTAGCAGTATGTTTTTGGTGATGTCATGGGCCTCTAGGCAGTCAGTGTTCAGGAGCCTTAGTGAAGCAAACCTGCCATCTGCCTGGCATAAAGCACAGTCACTGCCTTTCACTGTTGAGGATCCTTCTTACCCCATCCCTACTCTGAGCAGGTGAAATCTGCTCTATGAGCTCCTCTCTATGAAGGCCCAGCGTTTCAGTGTCCTGGTATCTGCTAGGGGATCTTCTGTGGCACTCTACCCCTCTGCCAATCATCATAACACACCCATCAGCAATTGCTCCCTGAGAGGGGAATTTGAAAGAGGACTAAGAGAAAAGATAGCATCTCATTTTTCATTCTGTCTTTAACTTATGGTTTTCAATGATCCTGCGAAGTAGACCTTACATGTTAATGTGTGAATCACTTGTTTGTTATCCTATTAGACAACAGGATCAAACAATACCTCACATATCCGTTTTGCAACCTGGCTTCTCAGAAGTCCTCAAACAAGAGTTCTAGAATACTAGAAGAGGCAGTGAAACTTTAAGAGCTAGTTAAATACTATCCTGTTAGAGAAGCTGTTTTAATTTTTTTAAATGTTATTTTATGCCATTTAAATCACGAACATATTTGCAATCTTTTAGTATATGATAAATTAATCTAATGTGTTACCTTTATAGTCTTTGCAGGATATAATTTGTGGTTCTGTGGGGTATATAAGAAAGAGAAGGATGTGTACCTGGCTCTCCAGAGTAAAAAAAAGGTTAGCAGAAGAACAGAGTCTGTCAATGAAATGCAAATGGGCAGCAGTTAAAGCTGAATTCAAATCAAGTCATATAGAATAACAGTTCTCCAGAAGCCCAAAAGCAGATACTATAAATGTGGTATCTAGCTAGGGATGTAAAATTTGAGGCTGATCTGAAAAGTGGTTGGCATTCAAGCAATTGATGTCTGGGAGAATGACTCTTAAATTACTAAATAAAGCAAAATATCCAAAAGGAAATAGGGAGGGGTTTAGGGAGCAATGAGTAAATCCTTCAGACAGCAGCAAGGTTTCAAAATTACCCCATAGGTCAAGTTCTGGGATGGGCCAAAGCAATCTGTGTAAGACTTGATATTACTGCGTGCTCAGGTCATAACGACATAAACAAATCCGTTAACTCTGCAGCTTGTCTTCCATATTAAAGTTTTTGAATGCAGGCTCTAAGCAAGTATTTCCAAAGCTCTCCAGACAGCAATCTACCTTGGGCTGGCTCTGTGCAGAGCATGCAGCAGAATCCACTATTAATGAGTGATTGGAGAACAAACGTGAACAGTGATTGAATGGTAGTCACGTACGAGCTCACTTGATACTGCTTCAGGGACCTGCAGTGTTGTTTTTAAATCCCTCAGCTTTTCCATGATAAATTAGTTACACTATTTATAATATGCAGCCAATAGTCTAATTATAAGAATGTTTATCTCTTGTGTCCAGAAGGCATGTATGTCAGCAAAGGAATTGGAACAGATCTCAATGCTGTCACTAATTCCCTGTGCACCGAGTCACCTGCTCCCCATTACTCATCAAAAATAAGGGGGGACAAGAGTCTCCTCACAGTGACTGTGAGGATCCATTTGGGGAAAAAACACAAAAAATGATTTTGCAAATTCTACGTCCTGTATAAGCTGAGGATCTGGTTTCTTTGCCTCATCTTTTGTGTGTTAGTTTGAAACTACTAATTGGTGATGTTACAGAAATGTATCATTAATGTTCTGGGTCATCAAGCTCTGGAACGGGGAAGCCGAACTTCATCTGGTTTGAGCTGTGGCTTCAAGTAACGAGAAAAACAACAGCACCTGCTGTGTATTAATTCTGACTGCACTGTAGGCCCCATCAGAAGGATTCTTCTGAACCGTACAGCCAGTACCACCATGTGGTCAGGTGGGTACCACTGCCATTCCTACATAACAGATGGAAAGAAGGACATAAAAATTTGGGCAACTTGTCTAGGCAGAGCTGGGGGTCCAACCTATACAGTTTAACTCTAAAACCCATAATTTAAACCATACACTATTCTCTGAATAAACAGAGATAGTTAAATTTCACACTTTCTGTAAGGATCTGAGGATCACAAATGTAAAACTCCCACTTTTCAGGGCAAAACAACCCACATTTCATCTTCTTTAGAATGCATAATCCAGTCGTACATTTGTTCTAGTACTGCAGTTCTATTTCAGGAAACGTACATACATGCAGATCACAAATGGAAATTCTTATTCTCTGCTTGTACTCTGCCTCTTTTCATCCTGATGACTCCTGAGTATCTGCATTTGGAAGTATTAAGGCTGGATTCAATGGGCTCCGCTTTCTTCCAGCACAGAGACCTCCCTCCATCTCCCACAGGTAATTTCTTGCTGAGATCAGCCTGTGTATTCAGAGCACATGGCATCACAGTCTTGAACAGGGAATATTGTTCAGATGAATGTCATCATGCTTCATAAAGCAAAGCACTACCTTTGGAAGGGGCTACATGGAGCAAACAGAGTCAGTCAAAGTATGTCCTGGACAGCTGCATCCAGCCAGCACACACTCTGTAGCAGACTGCCGCCTTCATGAAGGAGAAGCCTTAGCAGGCAGAGCCCAAGACCACAGCAGGTCAAGGTGCTTTGGGGTATACACGAGGCCTGGGAAGACTCAGTGTGGGGGAGGGGTGCAGGAAACGCAGGGATTGATTCTGTAATTATAACTAACATTCTGGAAATTTTTGGATTACATATGATTCATTGTTTTTTTTTTTCCTTTTCCTTTATTGTGATTCATTCTTAAATCAATTTCATGGAATGAGAAAAAAAAAACAGAATTCAACAGCACATGATGTAACACCCTTCTTCATTTCCCCATGACGTCATCATGGAAGAATTGCCACACTCCAGAGTATCAAACTTTCACCTTGACAGCATTTCCCAAGTATCAATAAGATATGTCAGCTACAAAACTGATTCACATTTGTTTTAAGTGTTCTTTCTCTTTCTCATTCTTCTTTCCTGGAAATAGTTAATTGCTCAAAGGAAGGGGTGTGTCAGGATTTCAGCAATAGGGTTATGTAGACAGGTAAGTAGAGAGGTTCATACCCCAGTGAGGACAAACAGTGGCTGAGAGAACTAATGCTGTCCTTGTCCTCAGCAGGGTTGCACCTACACTAGTCATCTTTTATCACCTGAATCACTTAATCAAATTGTTTTCGAATGCTGAGAAAAATCAGCACAGAGTCTAAGTATCTTCTCTAAGGTGATGTATGGAGTTACAAATAGTGTTTGAACCCAAACATTTTGACTACACTCTCAAAACTAATGTTTCTTAAGAGATATTTCTTATGGTTAGGCATGGTGAAGAAGGCCTTTTGTCCCAGCACTCAGAAGGCAGAGGAAGGTAGATCCCGGTGAGATTGAGGCCTTCCTAGTCTACATAGTAAGTTCCAGCCAGCTGGGGTGACAAACAACAACAAAAACTACAAATATATATATATATATATATATATATATATATATATACATACATATATATATATAATATGTATATAAAATACTTACTCCCAGCACGGGAAATAGAGGGAAGAATCAGATCATTCCTACCCACCTACAATATAAACTAAAATTTAATGACATAAATAGTTTAATCCCCATTTATTAAATTGCATTGTAAGGAAGGTGGGAGAATGAGAAGTCAAGGATGGTGCAGAAGGCTACTTTGCTGCTATGTCATGGAGCCAGAACTCATAGACTATCTGGGAAACTGACACCAACAGGAACACAAAAATAGATGCTTACTGAAGAACTCTTTTGCTTTGCTTTTTCTTTTAGTAGCAAGTGGACACCCTATTTAGAAAGGACTGAGACACAGACAGCTGTGGCAGACATCCGGCAGGATCTCCCACTATCAACTCTCACATTCCCTTGTTCTGACCTCAGCTTCTAACCTGCCTTCGATTTTGGACTCGCCTTGTTTCTTGGTTCTTCCTCACCTTCTGTGCCCATCCAATCTTCCAAATTGATAATCTAACCTTCCTCCACTCATCTCCAGGGCTCCCAATACCCATTCTCGTGCTGACATTCACTGCTCCAGTCCAGGACCCATTCGTTGCTCCTCCCTGGTGTTATAAGCCAGAAAGCAATGGGTCTGGTAGTTCACAATGTAACCAGGAATTCAGAATATGCATTTGGTAATCTGTAGATAAAACTGCCACAACTCTCAAATACACAGTGTTAAAACTGAACAAAGAAGGAGGAAGTCTGAAGGAGTTCAACATATATCTGTGTTCTAGGGGCATGGTGACAGCTGAATTTTCTTCTAACTGACAAGTCAAGTTCCAAGTGGCCAAGGGGTTGATTTTACAGGGATAAGGAGAATACCCAACAACCTACAGATGAAGGCGTGTATGTGCTGTGCCTGAGTTCAGCAGGCTGTGCAAAAAGGATGCCCATGTCGGTGTACCACCTACCTCTGCAGAGCGCTCCCATGGAGGGAGAAGAGTCCAGTGTTTGACTCCGCAGCTGACATTGATAGCCATGCTCTCCCTCTCTCCTTCCTGTCTCACCTCACAATCATTACCCTAAAAAGAATCTCCACTTTAGAAAGCAACCTTGATGAGTTGAAGCCTGTAGTTTTAAAAGCCCCCTATGGCTTCAGTTTGAAAAGCCATCCTGGACTTGAGATTGACTTTCTCCTGGAGGAAGTTTAAACCTTGCTCATTTGGGAGAACAAAGAAGGTTTAGGAATCCCAAGGTGTCAATTGTCAGCTGTCTCATTCCTTTGCTCAGATTTTTTTTTTCTCCTCCACAGTGAGATTAAGATGAGTGAACTAATTTCTTTCTTTTAGTTATCATTGTAACATTCAAGTTTTCCATTACTGTCAATTTCTTGAAAATTGTCTCATTAGCATTTTTCGAACAGTTAAAAGAATACCTTTCATCAAGGGAAAAAAAACGTACATGATCTCTAAATGCAAGAAAGTTGTCACGGGATTTCATTGACATAAATTTGTCCTCTCCCATCTTCATTTGTACTTTCTCAGTTCCTCTTTTGATATTTTGGAGCCTGGGAACCATACCCAAGGCACTTTAATTTGAAAAGATAGGAAGAAGTGCCCTATATTATAAAATATCTCAGAAACATAGTGTAAGACGAGAATGTGAGGGTGGTACCGGGCTCACTGAGCCACTGAGAACAAAGGGAGCAGTTCTAGAGTCACCCTGTTGCTCATGTTAGGAGTCAGTGGAGAACTGGGTTAGTGGGCAAACCTAAGGAATCCAAGGAACCCTAGGTCCACTTTCCGTAAATATACGAGCAGGTAAGCGCTCTGTATTTCTTCTAACCTGAAATCATCGTTTTTGCAAATGATAGATTAGCACTAAGGAGCTAATTATTTTGTGAGCTGGGATCACTTTTCCAAGGAGGGAAAACAAATCCCAAGATTCAGTGCAATAACCTGTTTCAGGACATTTCCTAGAAATAGGGTCACAGGCTTAGGAGCTGCTGCATCAAACTGAACAATTTTCTTAAGGAAAAATGGCTGTGAGTCAGCAACTGTGGCTCTTCTGCAGGGCTGTAGAAGACAAGCTGACCAACGATAACTAGCAAACCAATCTTTCAAGGATGCAAATCTGGAGTGTCTATGCTGTGTCCCCGTCTTCTATATGATATTTGCTACGAGCTCCACTGTACACCACAGCAGGACATGGAAGGTTTTGATGTTCATTTTTGAGAACCTGTATTTCTGCTAGCCATTTCCACCCCACTGCTCTACTCTGAGACAGAACAAAACCCATGTGGGCATTGCTTCAGAGGCAACATGTGATAAATATGACAAAAACACATTAGGCCCTTGGTCTTAGGTCTCAGTCATTCCATAGGCACTTTATTTACAAACAGAAACATTTTCATGTTGATTATGCTTTTTTCTGTTAATATACTTTTTTCTAAAATCCCCTGCATAATTGGTGTGGATTTATGAAAGAATCATTTTGTCTGACAAAGCAAAAGAATTAATCTTCTATAATTCATCATATGTTTTAAAGTTTTCTTCCTTATTAGTTCAGAAATTATTCATCAAGTGCCTTTTATACTTTAGGCATGGTTCTCGGAGTTGGGGAGTTATTCGTTAACAGAATTAACCAAGTCTTTGTTTTCACAGAGCTTCCTGGCAAGGACAAATTATAAATTATTGAAACATACAGTATATTAGGAAGAGGTGAACATTACAGAGGAAATGAATCCTGAAAGGAGAGTGGAGAAGCAGGGGGGAGACTTGCCGTGAACAGTGATGACTGTTTAGTGATGCCACTAAAGTGGGGACATCTGCGGAAGAAGAGAGGCCTGTGGCTACCTACCAGCAGGATGATCTAGCAGATGGATGCTTAGAAACGTCTCTGCATATAAAAGTGGGGAGATGAGTAGAGAATTACCAGAGACACGGATCACATTGGATTTTGTAGGCCACAATGAAGACCTCGATGTTTTATCTTTATGAAACGGAGATGCTTTGAAGATTCCAATGTGCAAGGAACAAGATCTAACTTAATACTTTTGAAAGACTTCTGGTCTCAAATTCATCTGGGGGATGAATGGAAAGTAGGATTTTGTATTTTTTCTCATAATTAAGATAAAGTACATTGTGTAAAATAAATTATAAGGGAAGAGTGCAGGGTTGTGCCAGTATATTCCGTCTTCAAACGCCTGCCTTTGGCTCCCCAGATGCTTATCTTTTCACTAAATCACCGGTCCCTCTTAAGTTTCTCACAGTTTGGAGCCAGATCCCTTTTCATCAGTATTCTTGGTGTACTTTTTATTGCATTTGAAAGAGTGGAAAGAACCTGTAACCTCAAGGCCTTTTTATTAATGCAGAAATGTTATAAGTTTTAGGTACAAGTTATTCCAAATGCCTAAAAAAGATAATTTTGAGAATGCTAATTAATATCATAATGACCTTTGTAAAAGAAAGTATCTGAAAGTGCTCCCAGTAGAGAGTTTCTCTAATAATGTGGCTGTGACCATACCTCTGTAGATAGAAACAGTGTCGGAAAACTTGAGATGCACTCTCATTTTACAAAGGGAGAAACATCCTGGGGTCACACAGCTAAGAAGTCCCAGGGGGCAGTCCTGCTGTGCTGTGGTAAAGCCTCTTCTAATAGCGGCATCTAAGTGGAGTATTCTGAGTTTTTCTGTAGGAAATATGTTGGAATCTGAATTGCCTTCTTCTACATTCCACACATTTTTAGGAAAACTTTCTCCTCTTCAAAAAATAAAAAAATAAACAAAAATCATCAAAAAGACAGTTAGCCATAGTACTCAGGAGAGGCACTGGAATCAAGCTGGGAATCCCAGTTGTCCCACTGAACCTGCCTAGTCACACACAGGCAGCAGAAGGAGCCCACGCCTTGTTATACCATCCAGAGATGGACTGGAACTCAAGGAAGCGTCTGTCTTTGCCCTTCTCGGTACTCAAACTTATTCCTGGTGTTTAACATGTATTAGAAAGCTTTGGTTGTCAACTTGACACCCCTAGGAAGAGAACCTCAGTTGGGAAATTTTCTGTGTCAGACTGGCCTGTGGCCATGTCTGTAAGGCATTTCCTTGATTGCTGAGTGATGTGGGAGGACCCAGGCGGCTGTAAGTAGTGCCACTCCTGTGCAAGTGGTCCTGGGTTGTGTACCTAAGAAGGCTGAGCACAGGCCAGGGGAGAAAATAAAACCACAGCATCCTCCATGATCTGTGCTTCAGTTCCTGTCTCCAGTTCTTAGCCTGGGTCTGTGCTAACTTCCCTCAGTGATTAACTGAACCTTGGATACGTAAGATGAAATAAACTCTTTCCTCCCCCAATTTGGTTTTGGTCAATGTTTTATCACAGCAAAGAAAGTAACTAGGACATTCTACCCCCCAGGTGGAATATAAAATCATCTCCTTCATCTTGAACTCAGACAAGAGCTAGCCAACGCTAAGGGTATGGAGCAACAGGCTGTCTGGAAATGAACCAAGCTTCTACAAACAAGCAGAACCTCAGATGATCTGTCTCTCTCTCAACATGCAGATGCCCCTGGGGTAAAATTGGCCAAACATGACATTTAGAAACAGAATAACTAGCTAGTTACTATCAGTTATTTTTCCTGTTATAATTGTGTTGTTTATTTTCTTTGTTTAAGCATATGTTGTATAGAATGATGAGTTTTTTGTGACTTTTCATATATGCATGTAGTGTACTTTAGTTCTATTTTTATACATTGAATTTTTATTAGAATTTAAAATTTAATTTTATGTTTTCATTGTCTAGAATGTTGTGCTAAATAAGGGCATTTCCTAGAAGAATATATTACACATTAAGCATATTAACGCCACAACCCACACTCCTCTTTGTTACCCCACACTTCTCTGTGCTGCCCTCCCAATCCCATTACTCTTCTTTGTCCCCCAAACAAATTTCTGTTCCACTTTCAGGTCGTACAGAAACATCATTTTATGTACCTCTATGGAATCTGGGAATTACATACAGGAGATAACACTTTCTATTCACCTTCTTAAAACTGGATTAACTTACTTGATATGATCACCAGTTACTTCCAATTTCCTGAAAACATATCAACTTGGTTTATTTGTGGCTGGAAAGCTTCATATCATATTGTTTTCTTTATCCATGCTTTTGTTTTTTGACACTGAGGTCAGTTCTACAACTTGCTATTGTGAACACAGTTGTCATAAACAATCTCTGTGACATAATGTCTTGTAGCTGTATAGTCAGGGGCACAATAGCTGGATCGTTTAGTAGATCTATTTTTAGGCTCTGGGCCTCCATATTGATTTCCACATTAGTTAACCTGGCTTTTATACGTATGGTTTGCCATTGTCTACATCCTCCACATTTCTGTTACATATTTTCTCTCTGATTGGGGTGAGAGGGACTCTCCATGGAATTTTAATTTGCATTTTACTGACCGTTAGTTAGGTTACATTTTTTTTATGTGCTTATCTTTTGAGAACAATCTGTTCATTTCATTAGGCCATTTTTTGACTTGGCTGCTTGATTTCTTCTTGTCTGTTTATTAGTTGTATATTCTGGATATTAATCCTTTGTCTGTAGAGCTGTCTTTTGTGCTTCTATATGAATTTTAAGATTGCTTTTTGTACCTCTATGAAGAACGGTATGAAAGACTGCATGGGGATTACATTGCATCTCTACAGATTCGGGTAGTATGGCCATTTTCACACTGCAGACTCCTCCACTCCATGAGTGTGGAAAGTCTGTCTTCTAGAGTAATCTTTACTTTCTTTTCTTCAGTGTTCTGAAATTTTCATTGTAGAAGCTTTTACTTCGTTCATCAGATTTATTCCAAGACATTTCTTGTCTCTGAGACAACTGTGAATAGGATTGTTTCCCTGATTGTGTTTGCAGCATGATTAGCATTGGTATATAGAAAAGTTATCATTTTTATGTTTTCTTTATCCTTCCATATTGCTGAAGGTGTTCCTTAGCTCTAAGAGTTTTCTGATGGAGTCTTTAGAGTACCTTATATAGAAAATCCTATCATCTGCAAAAAATATTTTGATTTCTTCCTTATCATTTCCCCTTCTCTTATCTTATTGCTTTAACAAAGATTTCAAGAACTATATTGTAGAAGGGTAGATAACATTGACATTGTTGTGTTTCCAGATTTTAGTGAAACTATTCTGATTTTCTCCATTTACAAAAATGTTGTTTGTAGGATTTTTGTATACAGCCATTATTATATTGAGGCATCTTCCTTTTATTCCTAGTCTGCACAGAGCTTTTATCATGAAGGGATGTTTAGTATTGTCAAAAGCCCTTTCTGCTTCTATTGTGATGATGACATGATTTATGTCACTGAGTCTATTTATGGGATGTATAACATTTACTAATTTAAGGATTCCTGCAACTCTTTAGTTAAGCCAGTCTGATCATAGCAAATGAAGTTTGGATGTGTTCTTGAATTTAGTTTGGAAGATTTTATTGAGTTTTCTTTTGTTCCATCTATATTTTCATCATGAAGGATAGTCTAATTTTTTTATGATGTCTTTGCATTGTTTCCATGTTATATTAGTTACTTTTCTGTTGCTGTGATAAAACGCCATGACCCAGGGAACTTACAAAAAGAAGAGTTTATCTGAAATTACAGTTCCAGGTTCCAGAGGCATTAAAGTCCTTCGCAGCAGGGAGACACGGTGAGGTGATAGAACAGAAGCTTAGAGCTCACATCTTCAAGCAGGCACAGGAAGCAGAGAGAGACTGGAGACCTGGCAAGGCTTAAGAACTTCTAAGCCCACCCCAGTTACAAGCTTCCTCCAGTGAGTCCACACCTAAGACCTCCCAAAACTGCACCACAAACTGGGACCAAAATGTCCCAAAACTTGGAGTTATGGGGGTCCTTCTCATGCAAACCATCACACAGGGTGATATTAGCTTTTTAAAAAGAGTTTGATAATGTTCCTTCCTTTCCTATTTTATGGAGTAGTGTGAGACATTTTGATGTTAGTTTATTTTTTCAAATCTTGTAGAATTCAGCAGTGACTCCAGCCTGGACTTTTTATAGAGGAGAGATATTCTTAGTACTCCTTCAGTCTGGGTTCTTGTTGTAAATCTGTTTAAATTGTCTATCTCATCTTGGCGTAACTTGGAAGGTCACATACATCAAGAATTCATCAATTTCTTATAGATCTTTCAACTTAGTGGAATATAAGTTTCAAAGTATGCATCTAAGGTTTTCTGAATTTCTTTCCTATCTGTTCTGATGTTTATTTGTTAGTCTTGGATATTACTAACTTGAGTGTTCTCTCTCTCTCTCTCTTTTTTTTTTTTTTGGTAAGTTTAGCTAAGGGGTTGTCAATCTTATTTATTTTCCCAAAGATGCAATATTCCTTTCATTGATTCCTTGTATCATTTTCTTTGTTTCCATTTCATTAATTATTGCCCTTACCTTATGTCTTCCTGTCTATTAACTAGGGATTATGCCTGTTCTTTTTTATTTGTGTCCTCTTTGATTTCTTTAAATATATTTAAAATCTTTTTTTTTTAATTCTTTGGGATTTTATCTGTTTGTTTTTTTTCCATTGAAGGACATTATTGTGTGATTAGGACATTTTAAGAAATACTTTTTGTTATTTTTATTTTATGTGTATGAGTATATTTGCCTGAATGTATGTATGTGCACCTGTGTCATATATTGCTCATGGAGGTCAGAAGAGGGCATTGGAAGTGGAGTTGCAGACAGTTGTTAGCCATGTGTGTGTTAGGAACTGAACCTTGGTCCTCTGCAAGAGCAGTCTTGCTCTTAACCACTGAGCCATCTTTCCAATCCCAGGAATTTTTGGAGGAGTCATGTTTCCTTGAATTTTCATGTTCCTTATGTGGGACTTTAGCATTTGGGATAAAGTCATTGGATAGGATTTCTTTTAAGCATCCTTATTCTTTCAGTGGAATTGTTTAAAATATTCAGAGGGGACTAGGTTTTAGTAGGCTTACGGTATCACTTTTTTTCTTCTGAACTAGTGGTGCGGGAACTAGGCTGAATACTTAGAACTCCCTGGAGTTCACTCCCTACATACTGACAATATATGTTTGTTAATCTGTCAGGAAAATCTCTTAGTATTCAAAAAACCTGAACTTAAATAAAAAGTAGTAATTATTTCACAGAATGGTCCTACTCATTGTAGTGGCCCTTTTGTTACTTGCTACAAAGCAGTTTGAGAATCACTCTTAAAACTAACACTCCCGTTTGAGAAAGGCACAAAGTAAGTGAGCCCAGTCAGGTCGCTGTGATTTGAAATCAGTCACTTCAGGAAAATCAAGATGGTGGGAGTCTTCAATAGCCAACAGATGGGACCCTCTCAGCGTCTCCACCACTGTTTAGACTGGAGCCATCAGCAGTCAGTGGCTGTCAGAACTCTTTCCATCAGGACTGTCCAGGTTTGCTTGAGAAGCCCTTCATGTCTGTCAGCGAGAGGCAGACAGAGGCACCTGACCAGGAAGCAGAGGTTTGAGCAGAGGGTATGGTGTGATATGTGGGCGGAGCTCTTGGGGAGCTGATGCTCTAAGTGCTGGTGGAGCTTATGGGAGAGTAACAACCTTGTCCTTCTGCTGCTGTAACAACTATCTGCCAGCAAGGGGATTGTGCCACTGTCTGCATTGAAAAGGTGTGGCTGTTTTCTGAAAACAAATCGGGAGATTGACTGATTACTCAGTTTCCTTGTCTTAAACTGGCATCTACATACATAAAGTGTTTTGATTTTACAGACTAAAACGGCAACGAAACACTCCCTACAAAGAGTTACTCTTTAAAGATATGTGAGCTTCCCCTTTTTATTTTGTTAAACAGAACAATGGATGAATTTTAAAAAAAACTGATTTATTCCCTTAATGAATGAACTAGATTCACCAGGACTGGTGTGCAGACACTGGGCAGCCTCCTAGGACCTCTAGTCGTCAAGGTCGAGGTCGTCAAGAAAAGATACATTGTATGAATGGAAAGGTTTCCTAAAATGACAGGAGGAGGAGAGATTATGAGAGAAGAGAGAAAGAGCCCAAATATCCCACCGCTGTCAAACAAACGTGATCATCCAACTCAGGAAATAAAGGTTTCTTTGTTTGCTTCCATCGTGATCTCTTTGCTGTTGCTATGAAAGTGCCTTGACAAAAGCAGTTTAAGAGAAAAGGTGTTTACTTCAGCTCACAGTTCAGGTTGCGGCCGGCCATGGCAGGGAAGTCAAGGTAGCCGGACCTGAAAGCAGCTGCTCCCATCACATCCGCAATCAGAAAGCGAAGAGCTGTGGATGCGGCTGCTGCTCTCAGGTCCCAGTCTCCATTCGAACAGCCAGGAGCCCTGGTCCAGGGCAAGGGCCCTCCCACAGTTAAGAAATGTCTTGCTATCAGTTTGCCTTAGGGTGTAGCCCCTGGTAGGTCAACCATGTTCTAGGGGAAGGTCACACATACATGTATATATGGATAGCAAAAACTGGACTCTGTAGGCTATAAGTTTTTAAAAACACGGCATGAAGTAGGAGGAGATTAGAAGAATGCGGATGGAAAGTGGACCCGGGAGGAGTTAAGGAGAAAAGTGGGGGTGAATATGATCAAAATCCATTGTATGCACGTACGAAATTTTCAAAGACTTAATACAACTATTATATTTTTTAAAAGAAGAGTCTGTCCACCAATTAATATAATCAAGACAATCTCCCTCAGGAATGCCCAGAGACCCACCCCTCAGGCATTTCTAGATTCTCTCAGGTTGACACTGAACACTCACCATCACAACGGAGCACCACCATAATTATATGAATAAACTGGCAAACTTAAAAAATACTGTGTTTAAAAAAAAAACAAAACATTTTATCGAAAATAGCTTTTAGGAGACACAGAGTAGTTTTGCTTTTAAAGCTATCTCCACTGTCAAATTGGAGAACATAAAATATTAACAATAACACCTAACACTATGAAGAAGAAAAGATGCTGACATTTTTATTGATAACACAGGTTAATATGATCCTTTTAACTTGGCACATATAAAAAGCACTAGGAATGTTTATATTGATCATTTTTATCACATTTTTATTTATTTAGTTTGTTGGTGTGTGTGTGTGTGTGTGTGTGTGTGTGATGGTGGGGTGTCCACAGGGGTGCCACACAGCACGTGTGTGTATAGGTCAAAGGACCACTTGCCAGAGTCGGCTCTCTCTCTCCACCTGTGGAGCCTGGCAATCAAACGGGTCATTTCACTGGCCCAACAAAACTTTTAAAATAAAGTAATAATGGAAGAAATGTTTAGGAACTCTTACTTGCTACTTCAAAAAGAGTTGCCAGTATTAACTGGAATTCTTTTGATAGATGTGGAGTGATTTTTTTTAAGTTTACTAATGTTTTGACTTCTGATTCCAGCAGTACATGCAGTACAATAACTTCCTCAATAATTGTCTCATTGAAAATAATAAAATAGCTAAACACTCCATTTTGTGTTAGTGAGCTTAGCTACCAAACCAAAGTAAGCCATCAAGAAGGCTAGCATTATTTCTCATAGCACATGTCAAATCTTGGTGACATGGGAATTTGATTAAAAAACTTCTCATGGCCAGTCCACTGGGGAGGTAGAAAATAAAACCTAAATCTGCCAAGGAGAAAAACTTAAGAGAGATCCCAGTGTTAAACAAGAATCCCAAAGATCCACACTCTCATTTCAGTGTAAAGGTAAAGAGCTGACAGACTACTGGGTAGGGGATCCAGGGAACAATGGGTCAGCAAAACTCCCCTGAGGGTATGAAACCACAACCCCATTTTCATGCAGACACGTCAGAAAACCCTCAAGCTGAGAAACCTAAGTTATTTCAGTTGCAGGTTGCAAACTTCCTAGCCAGACATTCCTAGCAGACATTGAACATCAAACCAGTTCTTAGACACTTTCTATGAATAAAGTTCCAAGAAATATACACTGAGAGTTAAATATTACAACACATGATAGGAAACTGACAATCAGAAACAAAAAACAGCTAGCACCAGAAGTTGTCTCACAAAAACTAGATATTATAAAAATACAAGAAATAATGAGTAATACCTCTAAAAAGTAAAAAGCTTGAAGTTGAGAACAAGGAACAAAAGAATTATAAAAACTGAACATAAAGATGTGAAGGGAAGGGGTTGGGAAGTTAAAGGACACACGAGGGGGCGGGGAGAATTAAAGCATAGAATAGTGGAATTTAGATCTGAATGAGCTTTGTAGAATGAAGTACATTACTTAAAGTAGAAAATATACGAAGAAGGATTAATAATGAAGACATGAAAAGTTCCAATATATTTCAGGTTGGAGTTTCAGGTAGAAATAAAGAGAATGTTCAAGGAGCAATGGTTGTAGAGATGATTAAAAGTTCTCAGAACTTTTAAATAAACTGATCCTAAGGAGTGTTAAATTCAAATAATCCCAATCACTATAAACAGAAAGAAATTCTCATCTAAGTTTAAACTTAGAGAGGTAGATAGCTGAAACACTCCAAATGTTTATCTTCTGAAACAAAAGAAACCAATGAACTCTCTAGGTAGCCATATAATACTTCTGGTTCACAATTTGTAAATATTATGTATTATTGTGTGTTTGTAGGCACATGGCTATAGTGCACAAGTGGAGGTCACACACGAATTTATCTAGTCAGTTCTCATCTTCCATCTTTGTGTGGGTTCAGGGATCAAACTCAGGTCAACAGTCTTGAGCCAACTTGTTGGTCCTTTTTAAAATGTATGAATGTAAGAGCCAGAGGTGGTATATGAATACAAGTAAACAGTGCAACAACCATAGGATAGTTGCACATATGAACCCACAGCACTTAGGACAGCATGCACAAGCAAGTCAAGCAGGGGCAAGCACGGATGGGGATGATAGGCAGGAAATCCTAGCCATACAATCTATTGGCAACTAATGAATGCTGGGAGAAAGAGTCAGATCTTGACCAGACTCCAGATCATGTACTCACACCCAGAAGCACTTGGAAGGCATGGGTTGGAATTGATGAGCCTTTCAAAAAGAAAAATTAAGGCAAGAAAGAAAGAAGAGAAATGATAATAATAGATACAAAACAAGGAGGGGCTGAAGAAGGGGGAGAGGCCTGAATGTGAGCAAAATACCTTGTATGAAATTCTGGAACCAATAAAATTATTTTAAAAGAATATTTATTTGTTATTTTTGCATTTTCTTTTACAATTACTATGTGTGTTGTGTGCATGATGTGTATGTCTGTGTGTGTATGTGTGTGTGTGTGTTTGTGTGTGTGTGTGTGTGTGTGTGTGTGCAGGCAGAGTTAATCATGCAATGAGCCATTGGTGATAGAGTCACCTGCTCAAGGTCCAAGCCAGTGCAAGCACTGCTCCCAGATCGATGCAGCACACCAACAGAATGGAAATGTAGACATTTTCACAGAAAATGCTTCTTTCTTCTCTTTCAGACCAGGCGAAGCACAAAGAGCTAAAGCATGGGGAATCCTTGGTCATTCCCTTAAATAATTAGCACAGAAATGCACCTGTGATTCCTGGCTGACCCTGCGCGCCATGAGAAGCACCTTGCTTTCTCCTTCTCTTTTGTCACTTGATGAAATTGGAGCCAAGGAGTTACTGACTGCCAGGCACCTGGAACAGCCTGTGACTGTCCATCCAGCAGCCCTTCACCAGCACACTACACTGGGCTCATCTTTGTTCATATTGATCATTCTAGTCTCAGTGGCTGAAAAAAAAATAAGGCATAATGTAAAACCATGTAAAACTGTTACACACAGGCAAATTGGCTTCAATAAGGAAGAGAAGGAGGCAAATAATGTGGACAGTTTTCCTAGTGACTAAATATCTTTATAACACTAAGCGTGCCTCTGTGTCATTCATTTGCATTGCTGGAGCTGAAAGCTCTGACTTACTACATATTTGGGTCACCGCAGACGTTGGAGTGAAGGAGTCGAAAGACAAGAGGTCAGTGTCACTCTGGGGTGAGGGTTTGATAACCACATTGTGGTCTGCTTTGCACACTCTGCACTCCTCACTACAAGCACTGTTTTTAAATCTAGAGGAATTTAACTGGCAAGAAAAGGAGCTTCTTCAGTGAAAAGATAAAATTGTCCTTTCTAACATTAGTCTCGAGGAGCATGTGTGTTTGCTAATAAGTTTATTAAGTCTTTCATATCCATCATCTCCTTTAGTGTTTAACCATCCTTGAAATAGGTATTATATGTTCTTTTTTCACAGATGATATAAAATAATGTGTATGAAGCCATACAAAATAGTTCTCATTGAAGGCACTTACAACGCTAAATTATCCTGCTTCTTTATACTTTGGACTTTCTCAATAAGGGTACAAATATGCCATACCTGAATTTATGCACATCTTTGTATAGTGTTGGGACCTACAATATAATCAACCAATACTAAGGAACAGTACCCAGTTCCACAAGAGTATTTTCAAGTAGAAAACAGAACTTTCTCACTTTCCTCCTGTTCTCTACTTTTCCATCCTCTGATCCTTCTTTCTTCATTAATTTTTATTGGAGGAAGATGATGATTCACTGTTAAGGTAAACATCTTATTACTAATATTTCTCCATTATTTGAGAAAGTAGTTTGTGCTCACACTTCTACTTTAAAATGCATAAATTTCAATCACACCCTCTTTTCAGTTTGATTTTCTATTACATTTTCACTTAATCATGTTTTCCTGCCTTTTTGTTTGGGGCAGATGATACTTAGATTGACAACAACCTATGTGTTAGGTCATTAACACTTGTCCTTCTACTTGAAGAAGCTTAGAGTTACCTCAGCCCAAGATGAGCACACAGGACTTCTACTTGCTTGCTCCTTTTCTTAATTCCTTGAATCATTTGGGTACATACACGCCCTTTGCCTATATAATTATTAGCTCCCCTTATGGGCAAGTATAAACATACTTCTTGCAATCCAATACACTTTCTAAAATCAGCATCTAAAGAGTAAAATATCTGTCAAATGGAAAATCAACCCAATTGCTTATATTAAGATTCCTTTGTATTTGCGGCTATCTTAACATTGTTTTTTAATTTTTTTTTTTTCAGACACACTCTGGCTTTGTACTGTGTAGGTTTTAAGAAGCGTTTAGCTATAGATTGCCATTGTTGTGTCCTGGGCATTAGTACTAGCTTCTTACTTTTTCTAAATCTTTACTGGCAATGTCTAGCAGATGTGGAGGTTACCTTCCTAGAATGTAGTTAATAGGTCTTTAACATATAACCATGCCAAAAAAAAAAAAAAGATATTTTTGAAAGTGTGTCCTCACACTTTTCTCCCAGAATTTCCTATACTATTTTCTTTTTCATTCCCATAGCTCGTGAATGGGATGTCTTTTTACAATATTCCTTAATTTATTCTTGGATTATCATGAGATCCTTTTACTATGTAATCCAGTATCCCGCTCTTTCACTTCCCAAATTAATTTAATGTCACATATAAAAATATAGATCATAATGCATTCCTATGAGAGGTGATTTATCACACCATTTACAAAAGAAAAAAATCCAAAATCCAGTTAACTGGGACTCGCACTTCCCTCATAAAGTACTCAACAGCCTCTTCAATTGCCCTCAGACTTAAAAGAGATGGGTTGACTCTGACTGACCCTTCGGAAGACAATAACTATCCTCATTCAAATTATCTGAATTCAGCAAGCCCGTCATTTCCCCTCACATCAATTAAAGAAGGCTTTCATTTTGTTTATTTTCTTGAGTAAAAATAGTACTATTGATTAAGATTTGTAGAAAGTTCTTCTCAAGTGTTGAAATCTAAATCTTCATGAAAGGGAATGTATCTGATAATTGTTAGTGCCATTTTTGACAGATGTTCAATATGTAATAATGATCTACTGCTCTGATGAATCTAGCCAAATCAACACAGCTTTAGACAGAATCCAAAGGCCAGTTTGGGAAAACTGCCAATATATATTCCAAGGGATTTTAACAATATAAATCTTCTAATGAGATCAAAGGGAGGAGGGAAAAGAAAAGTGAATTATCAGACTGTTCCAGTAACCAAACACAGCACAACATAGCAAAAATGCCAAGCAAAAAACAAAAGCAAAACAAGAATATGGCCAGTGTAATAGTCCCTAAGTTCAATATTTACCAGTTTGTGTACCATCTGAGCTGTTTCCTTTCATCAGCCATGCACTCCACACTTTTATTCTCCAGAGACATTATCGCCATGACAACTTTATCAGGCTCAGCAGTGAAATGCAGCTCTTGGAATGATCTCAATTTGGACTAGCGTTAGAATATTATTTATAATGTTATTCTTTTATCAATATACTTGGTTTCCCTAACAGAGATGTGAACATTTTTAAATGACTATTAAAATCACAATGAAAAATGTAAAAACTTTACAAAGAGAAAAGGAATAAAGCCATTAGGCTGAAAAATGGGCAATCAAAGGAAATATTGCGCTCGGCAGCTGGAGAAGCAGCAGGTGCTGTGGTGTGACGGGACCTTGCTTCCCATCATGTGTGCTCTACAATGATGCAGGCTGACAGCGAAGGGAATTAATGTGTCGGAGCAGGTACTTTCTGTCCATTAGTTGATTCCCTATACATCCTCTCAGACTACTACCCGTGGCTTTTTGATAAAATGGCTTACAGTATGCAACGCCATAGTTGTGTGGGTAAGGACAGTTGAGTGGGGCTGCCTACGATACATAGGCTTAACAAAATGTGAGTGTCCAAGTAAATATTTCTCCACCCCAAACTGAGATTAGTGATTTCAGACCATGAATAAATTATTTGACTACAGATGCTATGAAAGCATTCAGATGACCAAAGGCCACAGTATCTCAGTGTGGGGGATGTAAAAGAACACTGATGAAGAGAATCCTCAAGGTAATAAATTAGCTCTCAAATAAATGAGAGTCAGACTCTGAGGGTATGGTCCTCGCTTTGCTGTCAGGGATAAATGCCAAATTATGAAGCTGCAGTCTGAACCAGTAGGCCAACTTAGACAGACACGGCATGTTAGTACAGCAAGTGCTGCTCGCACTGCAAGCCTTGCACTCCAGGGCTTTGTCAGCTGACAGTTGCTGCCTCTTCTGGCTCTTCTTATGGCCTTTTGGTTCCTTAACTTTTTTTTAAATTTTGATTTGTTTACCTTTGGTTTTCTACTTTAAATTTCTAGTCACTTTATGTTCCAATTTTCAAACATTAGCTCGTGAAGTCTCAAATTAGCTTCTCTCAGTAGTATAGTTTAAAATGGAGCTTGTAGGAATGAGGTCCTGGATTGCTTTCAGTCACTGTGACAAAACACTCTGACCAATACCAATTTAGGTAAGAAAGGGTTTATGGGCTTACATCTCCCAGGTCACAGTTCATCACTAAGGGAGCCCAAGGTAGGAACTCAGAGCAGGAACCTGGAGGCAGGAGCTGAAGCATAGGACAGGGAGAAATACTGTTTACTGGCTTGCTCCCCCTGACCCACACTCAGCCTGCTTTCTTAGAATACAGAACAACCTGCCCACAGGTGGCTCTGCCCACAGTGGGATGGGCCCTCCCACATCCCAGAACAAACAAGAAAATGTCCCACAAACATAGCCACAGGCCAGTCCAAAGAAGGTAGTTCCCCAATTGAGTTGTCAAGCAGACAACTAAAGCTGTCCAGCACAGATGGAGAGATAGCTCAGCAACTGAGAGTGCTAGCTGCTCTTCCACAGGACTGTAGCTCAGTTCTAGCACCCAAGTCTGGCAGCTCACAACTGCTTGTCACTCCAGCTCCAGAGGATCCAATGTCCTCTTCTGGTCTCTCTGAGCACCTGCATACACATGTACTAAACTATACACAGATACATACACATATATACATAAAGATTTAAAAAATGAGGGTCTGGAGAGATGGCTTAGTGGTTAAGAACACTTGCTGTTCTTCCAAAAGACATGGATTCAATTCCCAGCACCCACATGGCAGCTAACAACCATTCATAACTCTAGTTCGAAGGGATCCAACACTGTCTCTGACCTCCACAGGCACTGCATGACATGTATGCACAAACATACATTCAGGAAATATATCCATACACATAAAATTAAATAAATCAAGTATTTTAAACATAAAATGAAACTTGAAGTGTTGATAAGACTCCCTCTTCCCCTGATCTTGTCCAGTAGACCAATAGAATTACACTAGCCTTGCTGTCAAGACAACCCTGGAAGACTTCATGGTATTCATTTTAATTGCACAAGTTTTTGTTCAGTATTTGTGCATCCCATACAGAACATTTCAATCAATTTCAATCATCTTTATAACCCCCTCTCCACCAGCACACACCTTGTTAGACCTCCAACTGGAATCAATGCATTCTGTCATCTGTGCCAAGGCCTACTGTGTCAAGTTAGTGTCTCCAGATGTTCCTCAGTGCAAGTTCATCCACTGAGCTTTAGTCAGTTTATTCAGAGTGCTGTGATTTAAGAAGACTAGCTCTTCCTCATCAGACAGTAATCAACTGCTAAAATTTTTTCAGCAAAGATTGAGGTCTGATGAATTATGACATTGATTGATTTACATATCTTGAATCATCTCTGACTCTGTGGATTAAAGCCAAGTTTATTATGGTGGATGATCTTTTTGATGTGTCTGTATACAGTTTGCAAGTATTTCATTGAGAATTTTTGCATCTATGTTCATTACAGATATGGGTCTATAGTTTTCTTTAATGGTTGTATCTTTTCCTGGTTTTGGTATTAGAGTGATCCTGGCATCACAGAAGGAATTTGGGAGTTTTCTCTCTGTGTCTATCTTTTTGAATAATTTAAGTATTATTGGATATAGGTCTTCTTTGAATGTCTGGTAGAGTTCTGCTGGGAATCCATCTGGGCCTGGTCTTTTCTTAATTAGGAGGTTTTGTTTCAGTTTCTTTATATGTTATGGATCTGTTTAAGCTACTGATCTCTTCATGGTTTAGCTTTGGTGATTCTCATGAATTTAGATATACATTCACTTCTTTAAGGTTTTCAAATTTAATAGCCTATAGGATTTTAGAATATTTCCTTATAATGAACTGGATCTTCTTGTTTTGTGTTGTGATGTTTTCCCTTTCATCTCTGACTTTGTTGATTTGGAGTTACTCTTTCTTTCTTTTGGTTAACTGGGATAAGGGTTTGTCTATCTTGGTTATCGTTTCAAAGAACAGGGTAGATGGCTAGTATCTGCCAGGCAGAGACAAATTGGGGGTGCGGACAGCTTGTGAAGGCTCTAACAAACTATTCTGAAAATATGAGTACAGGGGAGCAGGATACTCTGGGCACGTCTGGACTAAGAGGGTAGTCTGGAGATCTAGGGTGCTAAGAGCAAAAGCCGGCCTGCGCCCAAGTCTAGAAAGAGAAAAGGATATGGGGCTTCAGCCTTCTGAGTGCTGGGATTAAAGATGTGCACCACCATGCCTGGCTCGTTTTTAAAATTTTAATGACTAAAATGTGAAACTCAGGCTGGCCATCTTCCATCTTCCTCAGGATGTATGTTTATTGGAGGAAGAAAGGTTACATTGAGCTGATATTTATGGTAACACCTCAGAAATCATATTCCTTCCCAAGTATATAAACAGACTTAAGAGTCAATTCTAGCTGTCTTCATCCCCTAATCCAGGAAAAAGATGTGTTATTCTCTCTCTAAAAATGCCTGCATTTTGTTCTGGATAGTACTTATCAATTACATTTATGAATGAAATTCAGTGAGTACGCATCAAACTTCACTAAAGTATAAAGTGATGTGAGATATAAGAATAGAGATAAGTTATCCTAGTTGCTATTGTGTTTTCTGCATGTAGACAACTACCAGTGACATTGTAGAAGGTCAGTAAATATTGGGAGCAAGAAGGGCTGGGAAGATGGCTCATTGGATAAAGTACTTGCCATGGACGTGTGAGGATGAGTGCTCAGGTCTCTGGCACCCACATGGAAGTCATATGGACATGACGGCTTCCTGTAATTTCAGCCCTTGGGAGGCAGAGACAGAGCTTCACCAGGCAATCCAGCTAGCTGAACTAGCTGAATTTTCAAGCTCTGGGTTCAATGACAGCAATCAAGCAAACTACCTGGCATCAAGCTCTGTCATATGCACATGCACAGATACCACACACAATACAAATACACATATGTATATAGGTACACCACACATAAATACACAGACAAAAAAGTATGGGCAAGAGAGAGATAAAGGAAGCATATAAAAGTGGAAGACGGGGATGAAGAAAGGATTCAAAATGTGACAAATAATCTTTAGCACCTCTCTATTCTCGCATGTCTTCTTTCGAACTGTGATTTGATGTTTCTAGAAAACAACACACCTATGTTCACTTTTCTGTGAGACTAGTTGGCAGATAGAATAACTTCATGATTGTGGAGCACTGGAATGTTGCAGGTCATGTAACCACTTCCATGATGCAACGTGTTATTCATGACCCCAAGCTGTGGTCACTCATATTTGGTTCATGAATGAACTCATTCCTTCGGATGTACAAGTTTTGATTTGAATTAGCAGAAGCCTCTATAGAAGTCTCGCAGTTCCTAAGATGTCTAAACAAATTCTTCATTAAATAAACTAAAAGAGAGCAAGAAGTATTTGTACTGACAAATGGAGAACAAATACCATTGAATGACACTAATGGGTATTTGAGTGAACTAATGCTTAAAATTTTTAATCATGAAATCATCTCCACACAGAGATGGTAGAAATGGAATAATTTTCTTATACTGAACAGATGTTAGCCTATCATCCAGATATTTAAAATCATTCCTGATTGTCTCGTGGTTCTTTCCCAATGTTTAGAGTAAAGATCAATAGTTTAAAGGTAGGAGATCTTTTATTTGGATGGGATTGCTCTTTTATTTATAGTCCTACTTCTTTCAATATGAGCATATTGACTGTGCAACATTATGAAAAACAATCAGCCCATCTCAACATGAAATGAGACAGTGAACGGTAAAATCTTCAGGAACAAGTGGGGTCAATGACACTGACACACAGACTCAGGCTTTCCTCTGTTGTGATTTGAATTTGAATACTCCAACTGGTGGTGCTGTTGAGGAAGGCTATGGAACCTTTAGGAGGTGGAGCCTTGCTGCAAGAGGTGGGTCACTCGTGGCAGTCCTTGAGTGTTTATAACTCATCTCTTCTTACTGTGTACATCCTGCTTCCTGAATGTGGATACATTCTGAGCAGCCAGGCTCCTGCCCCTGTCACCAAGCCTTCCCTGCACCTGCCATGTCTTCCCCACCACAGTGGACTGAATGCTTCCGGAACTGTAAGCCAAAATAAACCCTTCAGACATTAAGTTGGTATTGTCCACATACCTTATCACAGCAACAAAAAGTAATTAAGACATAGTTTTCAGAGTGACTCAGTGTTACTTATATAATCCTTAATCTGTGAGTGAGCATTTGCCACTCATGTTACACTAATAACATTAATTTATTTCTGTCCTCTAATTATTCTTTCTGAAACTGTCATATCAAGGTGATAAGAAGTTCAATGTGATAATGCATGGAGACTCAATGCTATGCTCAACAGATGTTAATCACCAACAGTTATGTTATTAATGAGTGCAGAAACTGCTATCAATACAACTCATAAAAATTCTTAAAACGGGACTGGAAAGATGACTCAGTGGTTTAAGAGCACTGGCTTCTAACTGGGCGCTTCAATCCCAGCATTTGGGAGGCAGAAGCAGGCAGATCTCTGTGGGATCGAGGTCAGCCAGGTCTACATAGTGATCGAGGTCAGCTGGGGCTACAGGGTGATCCTGTCTCAAAAATACAAAAAAAAAAAAAGTCTTAAAAAGTCATTAAATGTCTCCCAGCCTGTTGAATGGTAGCCTCAGAACTCTCATCTCTAATTCTGAGATGTACTTGCCAAATCAACTCTAAACTGTAGTTGACTTTATGACCTGAGCTTGGCATGTGTGGTCCCTTTGAAACTGCCTTCATTAGGATCCAACGGAAAGAAATCTGGTGTTGAGCCAGTGCATCTGGCCAGCCTGAGCCCAGTCCTAGCAAATCAAGTCTGCTACAAAGGTCACTCAATATCAGCCACCTCTGGAAGCCTCCAGAGAAGCAGCAGTCTGGCTTTCCTTCATTTCAGTTTCTGTCAGTTTCAAAGAGACAAACTTCTAGGGCTGAAATTGATGTGCTTACGTGATGATTCCAGTCTGCAGAAATTGACAGTCTGAAACTGATGAAAGTAACCGATTTGTCAATTTCAGCAAAAGGACAGCTTTGAAGGCAGAGCTTGACTAAGTCTATACCTTTCTATCTGATCAGAAAAGTTAATTTTTCTCTCACTCTAAAAAAGTTTTGTGTCTGCTATTAGAAATTATTTTAGACTATTCTCTAGATACAGCTTGAATTGGCCCAACATGGAAACAGATGGTCAATTCCATCAAAATTCAGTCCAGTGTATTGTTTAGTAGAAAGTCGCTTTACATTGGATTGACTGATCAATTTACTCAAAATGTTTTGTTATTTTTAAAGACACAAAATATGGGATCACTCTAAATGCTGCAACTGCTGAATTTTGGATGGGTTTCACTCAAAGTCCACATAGCTTTGATTTGTCATAAGCCCAGTCAGACCACTCCAGAACTTTCAAACACCTCATTTTGACAGACTTTTGATTGATTAAAATAATAATGGTTTATAGAGGCTTAAAAGAATTTCACAGGCGGCATCCCAGTTAAAAATATCCATTTCTACTATTTACTAATTACATGACCCTATCCAATTACCAGCCTTTAATTATCTGTCTTTCCTCCTATAAATCGAGGAAGTTGGACCACAACAGCATTTTTCAAATTATGTTATTCATAAAAGTACTTTCATACGATATAAATAGGTCTAATAAAAATAGCATGTCTAAGCAACTTTGGAAAAGACTAACTGAATATGACTTTTTTTCTTCTCAGATCTTGGATCATCTTACTATGCCTAAGTGATATGACTCTGGGTCAGAAATTTTAGTGTAAGATTCTTTTAACTATTCATCCCAATTCCATTCTACAACAGTTATGAGAATGCTCTTTTCAATAATGTTGATATTGTAATTATAGAATCTTCACAGGCTGAAAATATGGGGTAGCCTATTTTAACCTTAGTCATCTAACACCAAAGTTCAATTCTGAGTGTTCTGCATTAGAAAACAGCAAGGTTTTTTTTGTTGTTGTTGTTTTGTTTTGTTTTGCTTTGTTTTTGTAAAGGCCAAAATGGAAAATGGTTTAAGCTTTGCAGGCCATTTGGATTCTGTTATACTACTCAACTTTGCACTAGTCAGTGCCATTGCTATAGTGAGAAAGTATACATATGCAATGGATAATATGTTGAAAAGTTTTTATGTATTTTATGCATTATTTTTATTTTATGTGTTTGAGTGCTTTGCCTGCATAAATGTAAGTGCATCACATGCATGCAGTGCTCTGCTGGGGCCAGAAGAGGGCATCAGATATCCTGAACTGGAGTGACAAATGGTGGTTAGCCACCCTGAGAGTGCTGGGAATTGAACCCAGGTCCTGTGGAAGAACAGCAAATGTTCTTAACTACTGAGTCATAGCTCCAGCCCATGCCCAATTTTTCTAAACACCATTTTATAATATAAAACTGAACTTTGTGTTTGGAATGTGCAAAAACAAAGAATGGGCTAGGCTTGAATTGCTTGCTGAAGTTAGCCAACTCTGGTCTTCATGAAGGCCCCAATGTGTTTCCACAGTATGCTACAACACAGGAAGTTTGCAGGGTGATGGATGGATGGTCCATCCCCCTAGAATGTCAGATTCATTCTTTCTATAGTTTTATTATCACATCCTCCCTATTTGGGAAATAGGACACGGTTTTGCTTTCTTCTAAGACCTCTGTCCTCCACTGTGTCCAACATCACCACATTCTATCATCTTTAGCCTCTAGAACTTCACAAGGAACTTAATTTTCCATCACATTTTAGCAATAACTAAACTCTCCTCTCCCTCTAGGTTATTCCTTCTTTCTGTCTTTTACAATCCTTCCTGAGGTCCTGGACATAAGATCTGATTTAGTGAGAGAAATGGGAAGCAGGTAGTAGGAAGAAGGTAGATGAGCCCTCAGATGCCATCCTTAACAGTTGCAGACTGAGTTTTCAGATGCAATGTAGCATTTTACTGACAGTCTTGGCCCTGGGACCCTTTTGCAGACGTACTGCGATAGAGTGTTCTAGTAGGTAGACTCCATGAAACTATGGCCGACAGGGTATTTAAGATTTCTTATAACATCACTTAACACTCATTGGACCCAGTGCCTGCAGAATATAGTCAGATCCACATGGTGCTGAACCCTAGGGGCTGCATTTCATCCCAGCCTTCTGTTTTCCCACACTTACTCTGCATTTTCTCATGTATTATAAATAACTTTTGCATATTAGGAATATATATATATATATGTGTATATATATATATATACATATATATGTGTATATATATATATATATAAGAAATAACAAGATGTTCATAGCTGTGGCTCTTCTCCCAGGTCTTACATGCAAAATTTTAATGAAATGTCTGAATATTTGTGCGTATGCATGACGGATGAAGGTTTTCTCCTTCGTATGCATTTGGACATTAGTCTCCAGCTTAACTTCTTGGTTTAACATGACTGTAAAATCTTTCTTTCTGAAGGATATTATCTCCAGCCAGATATCTTTTTTCAGTGTTTTAAAAAACATTATTTATTTATTTATTTAAATATCTCATGTGGCCAATGTGACTTCATATGCCTTCTATCATGTCGAGAAGAGTGCTCTTTAAATGCACATTCCTCAGATCTTGGAATGAAACAGTAATGTAAACCTAGCGCAGCCTCATTCTGAAATTTCTGATCTCTAGTCTCTTTCCTGACTGTGTCCCCTCTCTCCAGCTCCTGTCAACAAAGCACTGTAGCTCCCCCTCCCTCCTTAGAACGCGAGAAGCTCTCCACACTTCTCAACTTCAACTTTGTATATTTGAATAGCTGGTTCCCTGTATAAATTTTTCCAAACTCCCAGGTGATTTGTTAATGACTCATTCTTTTAATATTTACTTTACTCCTGGTAAATCTGAGACTCTAATAAGGTAAAGGGTGTGCACATGATCCAAAATGAAAAGACAGCTTTCCTCTATGAACCTTAAGCCATAGAGGGGAGACAGATATTCCACCAGGAAACAAACAAAAGCATGGCAAACTATAATTTAAATTCAGGAACTTCTATCAGTAGAGAAAACAACCTTCTAATGTGTCCTTTATAGTCCAAGTTTTCATACTGAAAAGCCACCATACCAGAGAGTACCTTAGTCCCTGATGAAGGAGGGCGTGAGCGCGATAACGGAGACTAACAAAAAGACATACTGTATATTGCACGGCCTACAAGCTCTTCCGAAGAAGCATTAAGTTGAGAACTGAAGGATAAGAAGAAACAAAAACAACTTCAGTCATATGAAGAGAAAAAGAAAGGAGACGTCATGATACAGCTAATATATAAAAATATTGGGATACTTGGGAAACTAGAGAAAAAAGTGTTTTAAATTAGTGCATATTGGCCAAGGTAGATTTGAAGTTGAGAAAATTTTAGGAGACAGGAAGGACTAACACTGTAATTTATAGTAAGAAGAAAGGTTGGGTCAAATCCTAAATATAGCATAAATAATCTGAATTTAAAAGATTTTCTTATCTTTTTGAGTATTTCTCAAATATTTTTTAAGACAGGATCTCCCTGTAGTCTTGGTTATCCTGGAACTCACTATGTAGACAAGGCTGTCCTATCTCTCACAGAGATCTGACTGCCTCTGCCTCCTGATGGCTGGAATTAAAGGCATGCACCACCATGCCCAACAAAAGAAGACTTTCTAAATAATGTATTAAGTCTCTATTTTGTGCCTAACTCATGCACCAAATAAACATTACTGTGAATCCTTTATTTAAAGATAAACGTTCTGACAGGTGAGCCAGTTCTTGGTGTAACAACTGCAATGAAGGTATTTGAGCGCTAAAGCAGGAAGCCAACGAAGAAGGGGAGTTCTGAGGTAAATTGAAGGGCCTGACCAGTCCGGCCAACCTCACAAGTTCCTACACCGTTGCTCCAAACTTTTGCTTCAAATCTGGAGCAGTGATTTCTTTTCCCCTGTTTGAACACCAACATTTCGTGCTTCCATTTTTATCTGGGACCCAGGTGATCTGGGTGGGTGTTCTCTCTGGATTTAATGTGCTGTTCTCCCCAATGTTCTCTTTTGGTTGCCATCTCTTAATCTACACAGAGAAAAGTGGCTTCTTACAAAACTCTAGGACCACAGCTCATGTTCATCTGGAAAGGAAAAGTAATTTTTAAGTAATAAATCAAAGAGCCTGTTTTGCCTGTGGGGTGCAATCACAGCCTGATGTTTGCAACATCCAATCAGATTTCATAAAATCTCTAAAGACATGCTATAAACTTTGATTTTGTTTAGCCAAGGTCTTATCTAAGAATAGTCTGCATTAACATTTCTGGAAATGAGAAGGGAGCTATTGACAGACATTCCTATCCCAGGGAGTGAGAACCCCATTCACTGAGGAGGGGTGTGATTGTTACCTGCTATGCCCCTGAAAGGAAAATCAAAATTATTTTTCATCATTTTTCTTATGTGAAAAAAACACCTTCATTTAAATGTCCTGAGATTGCTTCCAACCAAGTTCAAGGAAAAGAACTGTTTTACGAATTTGCCTTTAGTTATTATGATAATAAGACTTCAACTGGACACCAAATAATTGTATTTATTATAATTTATGATGGTGCATTAGAGAGTTCAGTAGTACACAGAAGGTCTTCCAGCCATAACTTATAGTCCCAACCTCACTATCTCTATACATTTTGCTTTTAGAAGATGCTATTTAAATGCAGATGACTGTATAAATTTCAACTCTCAACCTGAAGTATTTCCAGCAGTATATGACATGATTAATTTGCACTTCAGAGTTCCTATTTTTCCCAGGGATTATCTGTTTCACAGCCCATGAGACAAAGTGATAAGCTATCCTCTAGCAGCACCATTCCTTCCTCTGCTCTCAAAGGTGGCATCGCAAGGCAATGCTGGACATTTGATCTTGATCACCTATCACAGGTTGATTTTAAATCACATCCAATACTTACTCAAGCTCATGGTTTGGGAAGGTCACTCTTCCTCAGTTCAGACATTCTCAGTCACTTTCTTTCTTTTTTATTATCAAAGGCCAAGCTGAGTCCCTGGCTGTGCTCATCACTGATGAGTGTTGACAAGCCACAAACACTGTCAGTGTCAGTAGTTAAAAAATGTAGCTGGGTTAATGCTAACATATTGCTGTCTTCTGATGTATGTTCATTTATAGTCTAATTGTACGTCCACTTTTAAAAAGCAGCTCCCAGTGTGGAATGGATAAAAATACAATTACCAAATGATATGTGTAATCATTCAGTGCTGCTAGTCCTGAAAGGTGATATTGAAATGACATTGAGAAAATTAGATCTATTCTTCTCACAATTATATAGCTACACTTTCACTCTAATGCCATTCTAATTGGGAAGGAGCATTGAAATGTGAAACTGGGTGCATTTCAGTCTCCAATTATCACTGAGCAGCTCATTCTTTTAAAAAAAACTACTGGAAAAGACAGTTGCAGAATGCTCTGATAGTCCTAAGTGTTCCTTCTTGCTTTGGTGACACTTAAAGCTTGTTTTCCTCCTGTAAATTTCAGGTTGTTATGGAAAGATCACTAGAAAGAGATTTTGGTGAATGTGCACGAATGTGAATACTCACCCAACCATTTTACCACGTGAGTGGGAGAAGCAAACTTCACAACAAAATGTGCAGGCCACATTCACACACACATACACACACACACACACACACACACACACACACGAACTATTCTATTATTAGTTGTTGTAAAGATGACGACGACAACGACAATGATGATGATGATGATGATGTCATCATGATCTATCAACAGATGTCAGGACCTGGCTTCATGAATGATGACCAAAAAGTTCTTGTTAGATCACTATTGCCAGCATTAATTCAGTTGTATCTTTGTTGCACAAGGTGAGGATTTTTTTTGACATATGTGGATTGTTAAGAAATCTATTCTACAGGGCTGGAGAGATAGCTCAGCAGTTAAGAGCACTTCTGCCCTTGAAAAGGACCCAGGTTCGGTTTCCAGCACCCACAAGACATCTAACAACCATCTGTAAATCCGGTTCCAGGGATCCAACACCCTCTTTTGACCTCCACAGGCATTGCATAACATGGGTGTTCTAACATACATACAGACAATATACTCATACACATAAAATTTAAAAATAAGAACATATTTTTTAAAGAAATCTACTCTAGTCCTTGCTCTTGGAATCATATTTGTTTAACAGAAAGTGTAAAGAGACATTTAGTTATTCCGACATAGACATAAGTGCTAAGAGGAAACAATTCTGTCTCTACATAGAAGGCATTGAAACTAGCTACAGACTGTCTGATTTAGCTACTTCTTTTATGTTATATATTTTTAATAGTCATGAGTTTTATTTCTTTATATAAATGAACATGTCTACATGTCTACAAATTCTAACATTTGAGTTATTGGGTTTCACAGTCTAAGTCTCTATTGCCTGTTTTCTTGTTTAACAATTTTCCATGTTTCAATTTTGAATTGTATCTAAATTTGTGACTACTATTGTATGGTATTGCTGAGTTGTATCTAGATATCATGACCGTGGTGTGGTACTATAATAATTACTGGGACTTTTGTTTATTTTGTTGCTTGAATAGACTAGGAACTTTGACCTGATTCATACTATAATTTTTTCCAGAGTAGCAATTAAACATCAGTTCAGTTCTTTTTGAATAGCTGACCCCTTGCAAACTGAGCACAGTCTGTGAACTATAGACACAGCACATCTTTCTTGCCTTCTCTGGCTCATTTTGCAGAACTTCCTCCACCCTTTCCAACGCTGTGTGTACTCTAGTTCTGCCTTTTGATGATTCGCATTAGAGGAACAAAGTTTCCACAGTCATTTTAGCTGCCTGGTGTACATGTTCATTTCATTCTGCCCTTGGGCTAACTGAAATAAAAAGCAGGAAACTCATGCCAAGCCACTTCTTCCATCCAGTGTCAACACCTCAGAGCAGAGTCTGCCTATTTTTGTTCATTCACCAATTATATTTTTCATAGTCTATAATTTCTTTTCTAGAGGAACATTTTTTATCACATTCATGATAGGAATTAGATTCAGAGGTAGTATGATTAGTGGAAGGACGTAGAGATAGTTTTAATTTTCCAGTCATGACCACACAACCAACAGTCCTGTGAATATTACCTTTAGTGATTCTAATTCAGGATTTCATTGACCTTGGATTGATTTCATTTTGGTCAGCAAAATCTACTGTGAGTGACCCATCTTAGTTTAAGCAAACATTAGAATAAATTTGCTTGGTTTTTTTGTGACAGTGTCTCCCTATAGTCCCAGCTGTCCTGGAACTCACTATATAGACCAGGCTGGACTTGAACTCACAGAGATCTGCCTGCCTCTGCCTTCCTAATGCTAGGATTAAAGGCATGAGCTAAGCACCACCACACCAGGCTAGAATAAGTGTTAAGATGCTCCTGTGGGGTCCAGCTACCTAAAGGACCCTTCCCTTTGTTATTGAAGCTGAAATTAATGTTTATTCAATGAATACAGTGCTTTCCAAACACTCAACCAACAATTAATGGTCACCAGAAATTAAAATAATACAACATCAGGTGACAACTCCAGTAATAAAACAATATTACATCTACCTCACAAATAAAAACATGCCAGAATCACTGAATATCATCTCAGCAAGGAAGTTTACAGGTTTAATTTTCTTTATATAAATGGAAGTACCAGATTAAATAATCACATACTTCAGAGCTTTAACTAATACTTCATGAAGTCTGTAAATTATATTTAAATAAATCTAAGTGATGTCCCTGGGCTCCTGTAACCCAATCATTTATTCTTCTGTATTCACGTATACTGATCAGAATCTGCATTGCTAAAATCTATTCAGATCAAAGGTCTAGAAATTTAAGACAAGGGAGAAAGAGACAAGAAAACCAAAGATTTCTGAAAGTATATTGAACTTTTTGGATAATCACTGAATAATGTTCTCATTAATTTTCCTGTTTTCAAAATGTTGCAGACACAGAAAAAATCCTCTTCTTAACTTTGGTATTCTAGGAATACGTTTTTCTTATTCCTGGGTGAACACATTTGTAATGTAAGAATTTGAGTATTTCCAATGTGTTTCGTTGGGAAGCAGCTCCCACTTTCTTCTGAGCATCCATTGAGCTCCCGTCATCAGTTATTAGAGGAACTGAACCAGTCATGCTGGTGAGTGGTTAATATGTATTCCAAACCTGGATTACACCAACACAGCTATAATAACCTTGTTCTGAGAGGGATGTATAGGAGGTCTCTAGGTCTTGTAGACAGTGGCATCCCTCTGGGAGTTCAATACTCAGACAATGAGTCAGTGTGTTCCCTAAGAAAACAAAACCAAGATAAATCTCTAAATTATAATTTGTGAAACAAATGTAGCATTAAAGTAGACAATACTTGTTGAAAACTTTCTCTGTGTTCAGAATTCTAGATGTGTTATTGACAAAACACCCTGTTGAATTAGAGGACACTACCATCTCCAATGTGGAAAAATCAAAACTAAGCAAACACTATGAGGTTTTATAATTCATCCAAGGTCATTTGTCTGGTTAGTATCAAAGCCAGGAATCAAATCTCACTTTGTTAACTAATAAACCAACTCGCTCTTCATCTCTGGCTATCAGGAGGCCTCTGAGAAAGCAAACATCAAAAATAAAGGAAAGTCACAGCAAGTGCAGGAATTGTTTTCTGTAATTCTAAAAAGGAAGAGCTGAGTGAACTAATGGGAGCTGACTGGGCTTCCCTAAGCACAAAACATGCAGCCATGCTGGAGGAAGCACATCACAGGGAAAGGGTTCGGATGGACTCTTGTCCCTTTGGAGCCAAAGCTAAATAAACTTCATTTTATATGTGAAAAAGGAACTCGGGGTCATCCAGTGTTATTCAGTATTCTAACTGAACCTTCAAACTAGCCGTCATCTCTCTTCTACACCATAGGCAAACTCTTGCAACAGTGAGTTCTTGGTGTTCTTATCATTATGTATTTGTCCTCATCTGGAATCCCTTTAAGCTGTGAAGTCTGTTTCCCAGAACAGTACTAATCTTAGCTACAGCCCCTTTATCCGTTGCTCCTTTGGAAGGGACGCCAGGCACTGCACCTTCCTGATGGAATCAAACTAAAAGATGATTCAGTAATCCTGATGATGTGCTCTTCCACAATGCAGTGTGACCCGACCTGTCCAGACAAGCCCTGAAACTACACCTCCTGTATCATGTCCATGCGGCCGGATACACCAATCCCAGCTTAAGCTCTAGGCCCGTCTCCTCATTCGTAAAACAAGATGGTTGAACTAGGTGATCCCTAAGATTCTTTTATTCTAGCATTTATTAGAGTATGAGGTGAGAGTCCAAACTAGATTTTAAAATGCTTTCTCTCAATAAAAGTATTACATTAAAATTTTATTCAAGATGTCAGTTATTAAACTGTCACAATAGCTTTAATACAAACTGTTTAATCACCAAAGTACTTTTACCAAAGTACTTCTAAGTGACCTTGTCATCTTATTCCACATGATTTAAGTTATATTACAGCCTTTGTACTACAAAAGAAAAATATTTTTTTCTGAAGATGCTTCCTGAGCTTATGGAACTCATGGGAAATACAGAATTCCTTGTGAAATAGAGGCAAGTTTCCTTCACCAGTGTTCAATTTTGTTTCCATTTTTAAGGTTACTATAATGACAAAATGCCCCCAAATTTTGCTCTTGTTATGAAAACGGCATCATCTTATTTCTAGGAGTACTAGTGGCTACAGGGAAATCACTATCCAAGTCTCTCCATAACTGCCTGTCCTTCCTGGGGAGTTAGGCTATCCCACAGTGTCTTCTTCTTTCAGCTAATAATGGTCTGAGACTTGTGCCTTTGTGAATGCTCCACTTACTTAGCTTGGCGAGAGAACTGTGTACTGTGAGTTGATTCAGATGCTCCAAGAGGTTTATACTTCCTGATGTGTTTTATACTTGTATGAGAATGTTATTGTACAAGATTCAATCATGCCTCAAACTAAATACCAATTAGTTTATCTGATTAATGGCCATATATCTCTATAGTAGATTAATAATCACTAAATTAGTGTTATGATGGTTAACACTGATGGCCAACTTGACAGGATCTATAATCACCCAGGAGAAAAACCTGCTTACATGTCAGGGAAGGAAGATTCTAGGTGAAGTTCACTGAGGTAGTATGACTCATTCAAAATATGTGTATCATCCTTCTATGCACTGGGGTTCCACACTGAAAACGGAAAGAGTGAACTGAATATCATTACTCATCCCTCACTGATTCCTGACTATGGATGCAGTGTGACCAGCTGACGCTCTCCTCCTCAAACTATAAGCCAAAATAATCTCTTTCTTCCTTAAGTTGCTTCTTGTCAGGTATATGGTCATAGAAAGAAAACTAGCATGGAGACCTATGTTATATACATAGACAGATAAAGAGATAGATAGATAGATAGAATATTAAAGACACATTTTCAGTCATCTGATACAGATGTTTGACTAGTCAATACACTGAAAATTACCTCGTAGAAAAGTCAGTCTGTGAATATAGTCTTTCTTTACTTTTCCATTTCTATTGCTTTTTGGGTTTATTTTTTCAGAAGTGAGTTGTGTGCAGGGCGTTAAATACTTTACAGATAAGGAGAAACCACTAGAACCAGCCGTACTCAGCAGCATCTTCATCTTCCTCCTCTTGCTTCTCTCTCCTTCCCTTTTGAGCCATGAGGAGCTTGCTTTTTGCTGCTGCACCGGGTTTTATTTCGTGGGATAGGCTCAGCATCTGCTTCTAACCGGCCTTCCAAGGGCCGTTCTCCCAGCACTCGCCGCGGCCAGTCATCTGCACCTCTCATGCTCCACCTCTCTCAGGGTTGCTTTGCGACACCAAGTAAGTAAGTCAGGGCGTTTCTCCTTTGACTTAAGAGTCACTCTCAGAACAGGACAGCACTGAAGGAGGAGGCCTCTGGGGTGACCTGAGGTCCTTGGATTTCTTTTTGTTTCTCCCTTAGGAAAGACACAGATTTTCATTTCTCTTTAGTAACAACCTTTGTTAGCCTTTGCCATAGTTTTGAAGTTTCCTTTCTCTGCAGCAGATGTGGTCTGCCACCCTCCCTGTGCTTCGTAAAAAACTCTGAGACGACTAGCGGACGGGGCACTGCTTCTGGTCCTCACATCAACTCCTCACAGAATGCAAATGATGTCATTTTTCCTGTCAGCTCCTTAGGATCTTTGCCCATGCTTATCTGTCTTTCTTCAGCAGGCATGGAGTCATCTGATGCCTGAGTGGCTCTCACTTGCCCCGACTCTGCCACGGTTGCCCCCAAGCTCTTTCTCTAAGGCACTGACATGGCTGTGGGAATGGGAGGAGGCAGACCTTGTCTCCTGACTCTCTTCACTCTGTCATGAACATGCTTTCTAAGACTCAACCGTCTGGATTATGTATTGCAAATTTAATTTTAATCCATGATGTTTATGTTCAAGATGTAACTTATAAAAATTATATGTGTGTATATATATACATATACATATATATATATATGTATATATATATATATATATATAGAGAGAGAGAGAGAGAGAAATAATTCAGCTTTAAATTTATTCTTACCTTCTAAAAATGTCAGATGACAGTTTGGTGTCTGACCAAATGTAATATTAACCTTTGTTTTCTTGGTTTCCTTACTTTCAACAGATCATTCCCCTCACCTACCCTATCTCTCATCCAACCTTGGCTCTCTCACCTCTTCCTGTTAGTCTACTTTTATCTTATTTCCCATCTTTTACCTCAAATTTCTACAGCCACAATTAGCTCTTTCCTTTATATTCTATCTCCTTATTTTAATATATTTTTATTTGGTATTAATCATTTCCTCATGGTTTGGTTGCTTTTACTATGCTTTGATATTTTCTCTCCAGTTAGACCAAAAGCTCACTTACCAAGATCCAGATTTACAGCCCTATCATAGGCATGTTGAGAAATTAATATCATAGGATGTAGAGAATTTATAGCCCTATCATAGGTATGTAGAGAAATTAGCATCATAGGCTATAGAGAATCTAAAGCCCTATCACAGTCATATAGAAGAATTAATAATAGATCAAAGGGAGCTTATCCTAAGTTTTCTGAACACTATCACATCAATAATCCTATCAAGAACTTAGCTCCAGAATCTTTAAAAAAATGCAAAGAGGCTCACTGGTGAGTTTCACAAATTAAGGACTAACACTAAACTTGAGGGAGGGTTGCTCTTGTTGCTCACATTAAATCTTCCAATGGTCCCCTTAACTTTTAAATGTTTTTAGATTTATTTAATTTTAATTTAATTATTTAGAAGTTCTTGCAAAAGTACTGTATTTATATTATTTCTATCCCTCCCTCTTCCCCCTTCAAATTTGCCTGTGCCCTCCCACTCCCTCTGAGGTTCATGACCTCTATACACATACAGAGAGAGAGAGAGAAATGTACACATACTATATAATATAATATACATATTATATTATATAGTATGTGTATACTAAATCCATTTATAGGTTTAGGGCTGACCACTTGAGATTGGATAATTTATCAGGGCACTCATCCCTAGAGAAAAGTGATTCTCATTCTCAGCTAGAAGAAAACATAGATAGACAGTACTCTACAAATTATAGGTGCAGGAAAGGATTTTCTGAGTAGGACTCCATCTACTCAGGAATTAATGCCAACACTTGACAAATGGAATTTCTCCAAACTAAAAAGCTTTTATATAGCACAGGAGACCATCAATTGATGATGAACCCCCCAGAGTGGGCAGCATCTTTGCATGCTCTACATAAGATAGAGAATATATAAATAACTGAAACATCAATTGAGAAAGCAAATGACTTCAATGAAAAATGGACTACTGATCTGAAAAAAGAGTTCTCAAAAGAAGAAATAAAATGGGCTAATAAATATCTTTAAAAATATTCAACATTCTTAGCAGTCAAGGAAATGTGAATTAAAATGGTTTTGAGATTTGGTCTTGCCCTAGTCAGAATGGCCAAGATCAAAAAAACAACTGGCAACAAATACTAGTGAGGATGCAAGGAAAGGGGAGCTCACCTTCACTGGTTCACTCTACGGAGGACTGAGAACTGTTTCCACTACGGAAATCACTATGGAGAAGTCTCAGAAACCTAAAAATTGATCTAACCTATGAGCTACCTGTTCATTCCTTATCTGTTCATATTCCTTTATGCTCGACATTTCAAAGTTGTCATACCATGGGTAATCAGAGGTCTGATTTCAGACCCAATAAATTGTACTTTGTTTTTCATATTTTTCATATCTATGTAATTACCAGTAGGTATTCTGGCATCTCTCACTCAGAATAATAAGTTTGACATTCATCCACGCTGTAGCATCTGGTCAGTTTTATTGATGATTTTATTGGTGAGCTTTATCCATTATGAGGAATACAAATGAATTTAAGTTAGTAATTATTGAATATGAGTTAATTTCTGGTTTGGGTTATTACAAACAAAGTCATAAAGCATTTTTGAACTATTTTTGTATGAAAAGATGTATTCTTGTTGCTGTTGGGTAACCTGGAAATAGAATCACAAAGTAATATGTTTAATTTTAAGAACTGATGCCAAACTCTTCTACCGTGGCTGAAACACTTCCAGTCGCACTGGCAAGATCTGGAGGATGACACCGGTTCAGTTGGCCCGTGTGTCTGACTGTGGCCCTGCTGGGGCAGCACGTTCTTTGCTTTTTAACATGCACTTCTCCAACACACGGTGATGGGGAACAACTGTCTCTGAGCTTATTTGCCATCTGCGTATCTTATCTGCCATCTGCATATCTTACTTGCTGAAGGGCTTGAGTAAATCTTTTGCCCATTTCAAGAATTCTCCATATATTTTGGATATAGATCTTATCCATATTTTGTAAATGTATTTTCCAGACTGAAATGTTTTACTTTTTAGTATCATTGCAGATCAAATACTTAATATCTAAGTGGAATAGTTAAGAAGTCTTTGCTAAGTAGGTATGTGGGTAATTGACATTTTTTTTTCCCTATTGCATTTCTTTCCAAACTTTACAAGGTTTGGTTCTTTATATTTAGATTTGTGAGCAATTCTAAGTTTCTGCAAAATATGAGATTCGGGACTTTTTGGATTTGGCTATTCACTTGTTTAAGCACAATCTGATATAACGTTTGCACCATTGAGCTGCATTCACATATTTGTAAAGCATGAATTAAATATATCAAGTGCATACTGTGAACACTATTGTAATTAACTCACATGTATTTGTATTAAACTGTTCTTTGACTTTATATGAAGTCTTGAAATCAGGTAGTATAAATCTCCCAAGTTTTGTCTTTACTTTCAAACTTTCTTTGGCTGTTCAGAACCATTTTCTTTTAGTGAAAGAACATCGACAGTCTTTCAATTTCTTTCTTTTTTTAATCTTATGTGTATGTTAGTGCCCCACATGTGTACAATGTCTGTGGAGGGCAGAAGAGGACGTCCAGCCCCTAGAACTGGAATTATGAATGGTTTGTAGGCAACATACGGGTTCTGTGAACTAAACCCTGGTTCTCTGCAAGAATAGCCAGTGCTCTTCACCACTGAGCTGGCTCTCCAGCCTCTACTCTGTCAGTTTCTATGCACTGCCCCCAACAAAAAACCCGAAGAAGATTTTAACTGAAATTGTATTAAATTGGTACCTTAGATAAAATTTTCATCTTGACAAAATAGGTAATTCCTGCACATAAGTATTGCATATTTCTCCACTTCTTTACTAGGGCCTTCTTTACATTCTCTTAACAATATTTGGTAATTCACATTACAAAATCCTACTCATTATTTGATAAATTAATTCCCAAATATTTCAGTTTTTTTATGATGCTCTAAACTCTATCAGATATTATTTCAAGTTCTAATTGCTTGTCAGAATAAAAGAATTCCTTTCTGTATGTTAATCTTTAATCTGGCAACCAAGCCAAAAACATTCATCAGTTCTAGTAGTCTATTTATAGATTATTTTGGGCTTTCTGTGCTAATGATCAGGAAGCCTGTGATAAAGACAAAGTTGGAAATTTTCTTCTAATCTAGAAGTATTTAATTTTTTTCTCTTGCTTTTATTGAATTCTCTAGACTCTTGAGTGGGATGGGTGGAGACACTTTCCTTACAGCTCACCTTAGAAAGAATCATTTTGTGTTTTACATTGAGCATGATGTCAGAAGCAGGCTTGCTATAGATGCTTTTTCCCAGAAGAAATGTTAGAAGCAGACTCTTGTGAATGTTCCTTGTCAGAGGAAACTCTCTTCTCTCTTTTTCTTTCCTAACAGATTTTATAAGCAAAGGCTTAAAATTTGCCTAATGATTTTTCTGGACCTTATTTAGATAATCACATGACTTATGTTTTTTAGGTAACTTCTATTTATTTGGCTTAGTAGACTATTTCTCACCAGTTTGAAAGTCACCGAAAGTTAAGAAAACAGTGGCTTTTCGTATGACCCACAGCTACCTTTCCTCTTTTCAATAGGACATTAGCATGATGTATTTTCTCTGACTGACAATTTAATAATGATGCATTCTTACCAACCAAACTCAGTATCTCCAGGACTTTTATTCTTTTCTTTCAGGATCTTGTTCAGAACATCCACTCTGGAGTCATCCTCTCTTCTTGGGCTTTTCTTGGCTGAGGCAGGTTCTCAGACTTTCCTTAACTGATGATCATGATCATATTGAGGGTCACTCAGGTATTTATTCAGTGTCTACTATTGGGAGTTATTTGATGATTTCTCCTTGACAGACAATGTGTGGATTATTAGTCATGTTCCAGCAAGGAGATTTTTTTAGTTTCTTACATGAGCATTGCATTTACATTACTTATAGCACTTCCTTCCAGTCCCCTTCCAACTCCTCCCAAGCCTTCCATTTCCTCATAGTTTATTATCTTCTTTGTTGCTTCATATTACATAGATTTATAAATAAATTATATATAATATACCTATATATAATGCACTGAGTCCATTTAATCGTGATCATGTGCACCTGTATTTAGGGCTGCTCACCTGAGATTAGATAACCTCTCAGGGTTACTCCCTGAAGAAAAATGATCTCCCTCCCTCAGCATCCCAAAGCTTGCAGCTTTTCTTCTTGAGGACCTGTGAAATTTCCCTTATCCACCTTGGCATGTCAACTGGTGTGTCCCTACACAGATCTTGTTAGACTCCCACACTGTGGCGATTTCATCGGTGCAGCTTCCCTACCTGGGATTCATTAACTAGCAGCAGGTGTCTTCTCCCTCCGGTTCTTTCAATCTTTCCAGTCCCCTCTTCCAGATGTTCCCTGAGCCTTAGAGGTTGAAGATGCACTGTAGATGCATCACTTAGGGCTGGACACCTCACAGTGACTTATCTTTTGAATTTGATCGGTTGTGAAACTTTCTACTAGTCTCCATCAGTTACAAAAGGAAGCTTCTTTGATGAATGGTGAGAGGTACACTTATATGTATTTAGACCTGTTCATTTGTTTCTGTTCCCCATGTGGTTACATTAAATAGATCTAGAGCCTCTCTCTGTCTCTGTCTCTGTCTCTGTCTCTGTCTCTCTCTCTCTCTCTCTCTGTCCTATGAATCTATAAAATAAACTTTTCTCTAAAAGTCACCCTCTGTAGTCTGTGAATTTTATTCTTCAAAGTCATGAGACAAGAATCTGGAAGTCACCAGCTTGGGGCAACTTTGGTGGCTCTCTATTTTTCAATACCTAGCTCCTCAAGAAAGCCTTCACCATTCTTAAAAAGAACCAGTGTTCCCATATAAATAGTCTTTAACAGTTCCAACACCTTTGAAAAACCTATAAGTCCCACTTTTATTTGAGACTCAAGACATCTCTTAAGTGTGAGCTCATATAAAATAAGTAAGTTACATATATCCAATATATAGCAACGCAGAATAAGCATTCACACTCCAAATGAGAAGAATGGGTGGGTAGCAAGGAATATTCTGATCAAAGCAAGATCCAACATGGCAAACACCAGTTCCTGCTGTCTCATGAAATTTATTTTCCATGCCTTATCTGGCGGGGTCTGGTTGATCCAGCTGGATAAAATGGAAACTGATCTTCCATTCAGAGGAACTGACTTATTTAGAGTGACTCATAAAGTTATTGTTTACCCACCACCAGCTGCCCATTCTTTGCAAAGGTCCCATGCATCCCCATGGCAATGCAGGGCTCCTATTCCATTCCTGGCCGAATTTCACTTCCACTCACATAATTCTTAGGACTGCAGGGACTTGGAATGCTACCTCCTGAGTCTTGGCCTTCTGCATGGGCCTGGGGCCAGGGCACTTTTCCTCCTGTGTGGCTTTGAGTATTCTCCATACCCCTCACAGGGACTTGCCCCAAACCCGCCCCCCACGCCCCAGCCTTCCTGCCCCCTTATTGGTCAGAGGGTGGGGCTTGCCACTGAATGAACCCATAGTTTAAAAAAAAAACCCTCAGAGAGAAACATGTATCCACAATACACCTGCAGGTCCATGTCTGGCATATGGAGCTTGTGATGGAATCATCTGGGCTTCAAAGGACTTGGGTAGCCACACTCTTCCAGCTTTGATACCTGCCACATGCATAGCCTCTCTCTTGGTCAGTTCCATCCTAGGCCTGCATCTTTCTTCAGCAGACATCTCATGATCCTGGGTCTGACATCTTCAATATTCTGGAGTCTCCATTATAACTTAGAATTCACCTTAACAGCATCATGCAGTGACCTGCCACGCATTGCCTGGCTTCAGCAATGCTCTAGAGTCATGATTTTAGACACCATGATCCCCTCAATCTTACATCTTTCAGGCCTGGAATACTGGCACAACCTGGATCTTACTACCAAATCCTGTTGACAGCTTTGGATGGAGTCTGAGCCTTGGGACCCCAATTACAGTGCCTCTATGCACTGACCCCAGGGTCAACACTTCTATAGGCTGTTACTTTCAGGAGAAGAAAATCCCTTTCAACAACATTCTCTACTTAGACTCTCTACGTTCAAATGAAATTACATTTCACAAGTTGGATCTAATGATGGATGGAATTTTGCCCCCAGAGTATCTTTGCTATTGTCCAGTGCAGAGTACTAGCTTTCTCCTCAAGGGTGATCATTTTTTTTTAACAATTACAGCATCACTCAAATCTTCCCTGCCTACTAGGTGAAACTTGTTCACATGCCTTTCCTCAACAAACTACAAACAGCCCACGTGCTCTGCTCCACTTTTTGCTCCTCTGACTGTATATCTGAATGAGAGCAATAATCAGCCATGCCACGGGTAGAATGCGATCTTCTCTTGCAATTCCCCCACTAGACCACTTACTTCATTGCTCTTGTGTTCAGCATCACTGACATTCTCAAGACCTGGACAGAACACAGCACAGAAAGACAAGTTCAATGTGGTTTTAGTCATAAGGAGCACATAACAAAGTTGATGACAGAAATTGAGAAGAAAATGTTGGTTTTCAGAGGGGTGAGGGGCACAGGGAGGAGGAAGACATGAGTAAGGGATTGTCAGTGGTTATGCCGTTTAGGTAAGAGGAAGAATAATAAAATCCATTCTTCCCCCTGCAGCTCTGTCAGCTTGTCACCATTTCTACTAAGAGAGAGTATCACACCACTAGACAGTGCAGAGGTCACTCTCCTGGCGAGAAGGAGATCTTCCCACAGTCAGCCTACCCCGCCACAGTATCATCCACAGTTGACACTTCCCTGGCAGGAAGTGATTTCACACAGTTCTAGCAATTTATTGGCTCACCTTGCAGGACAGACTGATATTGGGAGAGGGATGGGCAGGACCACACCTTGGCCAGGACTGCTTAGTTGTGCGTACATCTTGCCATCTATTTGGACCTCAACCTCATATCAGTATCTATAAGTCCATAAGATGGACTTGGAGGCCATTGGACCTGTTCATTTGTTCCTGTTCCCCATGTGGTTACATTAAATAGAATATGTGGCTCAGTATTGGAGAGCTGGTAACTACAGATAACAACAATGTGATGTGATTTTCATAAATCTAAAAGCAAGTACATTGAATGTTTTCACCATAAGAAAATCATAGATATTTGGAAAAGATAAAGCTAATTTAACCTAATTGAAACAATATATACATTTAATAAAGAAGGTTTATATATATATATATATATATACCAAAATATTCATGGTAACTCATTAGCAAGTATGATTTTTATATTAGCTAAAAATAAAATGTGAACAATAAACCAGTAAACTTCTTAGAATGGTAAACAAAATAACAAAAACAAAGCCTAATTTTCCTGAAGTTGGAAAACTTACTGACTGCTTCAAAACTACTTCAGCGCACATTATGATAAGCAGACTCAAAGTGCTGCCTTTAAATAACAGGTATTATCTGTATCAGTTTGTCTCTTTCTATTAGTGCATGCTGAATAGATTTTCATAGACCCAACACAGTGTAAAAACACGGCACATGAGATGGAAAATCTAGTATGTACCAAATTACAGAAGATCTTCAGAAGGAACCATGCCCTGCATAAATGAATGTTGAATGTGTTCTCTGAGAGAGCAGAGCCTAAAAGAAAAGGCAGCTATTTATCATGGTACAAGGTTCAAATATGGTTACTGAGCAGGGCATAGTGGAGCAGGCCTTTAGTCTCAGTACTTGAGAGGCAGAGGCCGGTGGATCCCTATGAGATCAAAGCCATCCTGGTCTACGTAGAAAGTTCTAGGCCAGCTGGGGCTACAAGGAGATCCTGTCTCAAAAAATAAAAACAAAAACTAAATAAAAAAGCAAAAAGCCCCCACAAAATATAGTTAGTGATGATCAAAGTCTGCCAGCTCTTCCAGATCACCTCCATTAATTGTCCAGGTATCTTGGTAATAATCTCTTTTCTGTTCTCTTTTCACATTTTTATTCTCTTTCTAATTGTCAGCTGTATTTCCTGTTCTAATTACTCCCAATACTGGAGGTATAAATTATATACAGACTTTCTTAAAGTTGTAGCTCACTTTACTCAATATTTGAAAATTAGACCCCATATAGGTGCATTATCACAACATTTACTCTGCATGTAGGCATTGCTTGTGTATCTGAGAAGGCTAAATTTTCCTAAGTAAATGAACAGACAAGCTTTGTATACATCCATATTTGTAAAAGATAAAATTTCTCATGATCTCAGTTCTTTGGGAACAAAAATAATCAGAGGTTATCAACATGGTGTGACCAACTTGCTCAAGAAATGGGCTATTCAGATGACTACAGTTCTAAAGCTAGGTGCACACGATTGGCAATAATAGTAATATGCATTTATCCATTTCACTTTTTGAGCTATTCTTTATTTTCATTCACTCAAATCTGTTACATGCAAAGCCTAAGTATGCCTGAATATCTTTCCAAAATAAATATACTTCTATTACTTATTGCATTGCAATATGAATTGTTCTGTCTTTATTTTGTTTCTAAAGTAAATACCCTACTAAAAATATAAATAAATATCAAAATTTTTTACTAACCTTTCCAGAATCACATTTTTCAGGACTTGATTATTTGGGGATTACATATGTTAAGGCTACAGATCCTTCAGTCTGTCGATACTCAGGACTGTGTTTTTCAAAAGGAAGCTCAAAATCTGTATTCAGGATGACCCACATTTGCAGTGATTGTAGTCTAGTTGGTTAAATGCCTGCCATGTTGGTAGCTGTTTTCTATTCATTGCACTCGGTTCTAGTGTGATGACCCAATGTGCCCCAGGGGCTCCTGTGTTTGGTTGTATCTGAAACCTAGTTCAGTCTTTCTCTCTCTCTCTTTCTCTCCTTCCTGTCAGCTACGGTGTGAGCTATCCCACCATGCACTCCTCAGCATGAAGGACTAAACTTGGAATCATAAGTCCAAATCAACTTCTCCTACTTTAAGTTTTAGGTATTTTGGTCACAGTAGCCAACAGTGACTAACACACTTTTGTCTCTTCTTTTTTGATCATCTCTTTTAATCTTTTCTGGTTTTAAATGTACATATTCCTAAAAATTACTCTTTTAATCTCTTGGTATATCAATTATTTGTCTGTATTACTGATATTTCCATCAATCATTTTTTTATTATTGTTTGCCTTAAGTTTGCTACATACATTTATAAATTATTTAAGTCCACTGCAAATGATACCACATAGGGCTGGAGAGATGGCTCAGTGATTAAGAGCACTGACTACTCTTGAAGAGGGCCTGATTTCAATTCTCACATGGTAGTCATCAATCATCTTTAACTCCATTTCCAGGGGATCCAATGCCATCTTCTGACCTCACAGACAGTACAGTTACCTAATAACAGTGTCTCCTAATCCCTCCTTTCCATCCCTCACTGTGATATAAATAAGTCAAAGGTAGCATCTGCATATAGGTCATTAGACTATTCACTGCATGCTGAGACCCTTCTGCTCCAAAGCACATTAGGGTCAAACCTAAGTTCCTATATATCCAATTATTTTTAAAATATCCCCCAAAGTAGGTTTTTATCTACTTAGAGACGATTTGGTTTGCATATTCCATGAAACCTTACCCCATGTTTTCTGGCTGTGGACAAATAGAGCCTTGTGGTTCTAAGAACTCAAGCTGTGGGGTTCTTTGCAGGACTCTGGTCTAATGACTCTCAGGTGACTTGCTAGGGACAGTTAAGCTTACTCTGCAGTTTCTGTGTTCCATATCTCCTCCCTTGCCCTCCTCTCCTAAGCAGGGACCTCCACATTATAGCCTGTGGACTAATGCCTCACCTACAAGTAATCCTGCCGTGCTGGTTGTTAACTGTTAGAGCTTGTATGTAGTGCTGTCCTGAGCATCACACCATCTTTCCTGGACCATTCCCAAGTCAGGTGACCCTCGTCTTATATATATATATACATATTTAGAGTTTTGTGCATTTCATGCAATAGTTCTTAAATAGGTTAAGATGCCCCATCCATGACCCCATATACCCTCCTACCAGACAACATGCAATCTGTATATAATAGTTAAGTCCTATCCAGTCAAGAATTTGTACCCAGATGTGCTTCAGTGCAAGTTTATCCACTGTAGTCTAGTCAACCTTTCTAGAGATCTTAAGGAAGATCTATTCACCATCACCCAGCATTAATCAGTTACCAACAGTTGCCAGGCTAGGGCTGGCCCACCATACTTTTCCCTCACTCCATTTGGGCCCTTAATTAAGTCAGAATGGGATGATGTATGACACCATCATTGCCACACATTCACATCAGCAAGCTTCCAGTGGCCACTTGAAAGCCTCTGTTTGCCTGTTTTCATGATCAACTGTGGCTCTTACACTACGTCAGCCCCTCTTCCACAACGGTCCTTGAGTCATGAGTGGATGAGATTTAATATAAGAGTCTCTTATTCTCTAAAACTTAGCCAGTTGTGGCTTTTTGTACACATTTCACTCTGTTGTGCAAGGAAGCTTCACTGATGACACTTGAGGGATGCACTAGTATTTTCTCCAGCCCCATTTTCACTATGTTCCATGAGCCTTAGGTTTAGAGGTTCCACTGCAGATATGCCATGCAGAGCTGGGGATATCTCAGATGTATATTCTTTGTGTACAAAAACTGGTGGAACTCTGCAGTCGCCTCCACCTGTTTGATTTGTGGTGTACTATACACTTCTCTGTAAATATAAGGATTCGTATTTAGCATATGGTAAGAAATTTCACTTGTCCGGAGATAGGATGGAGACAGAGTTTTCTCTAGGGTCTCTGACCTCTCCAGCCATGTGTATTGGGTGTAATTACAGTACCACCCATAAGCCCCTCCCACTGAGAGGGTTTTAAGTTCAATTGGATAACTGCCACTACTGCACCAATAAAGGTAGTTTACTGTGCCAGCCACTGTGGGCATCAGACTTTAAAGACAGATTGTGTGGAGGTCTGGGTATTGAGCAAGGCAAGCAACCCTGGATACCCTGAAGGGACAGCAGGTGTCTGGCTTGCTCTGCCTGATGTGATAACCTGGCCCCAGGAAATCACTGTAGATATGAATCTTCTTTTCCTCCACCCCAGACCAGAACCAGGTTTTTGGGTTTCATTTCCTCGTTCCTGACCTTCCATGTCAGCCCTACAACCTTCCCGCCTTTACCCCAAAGACCCCACCTTTAACTTTCCCGCCTTCTGTAACGGTCAGAAAGGCCTATATAAACCCCTGCCTTGGTTTTGATAACCGAACTACCCACCGACGTAGTATCCAGGGAGCTCCTCCTCCCGCTGCACTCTGAGGCACCTGAGGCACCCTGTTCAATCATCCTCCATTCCTCGGCATGGCTGGAGCACAACAGCCATGCTGGAGATGGAGACCCATCCACAAGATTACACCATTGATTATTTTCTCTTTTGGCAGCTTGTGTAGCATCATCTAGAACTGTGAGAGGTAGTCTTCAGGGAGAAGGCTTCCAGGTCAGCTCCAGCTCCATTGCTCCAAGTCCTGGTCCAAAGTATTTCCCATCTTCAGCAGTAGGTTCTTACCTTCACGTTCTGAGAAATAACCAAGGGCCCTGGCAACAGTCTGCTATTTTGGGAGACTCTTAAACTACTCTGACCAACAATTCAAAGGAGGGTCTCACTTGACTGGCACTGGGCTCCTTGCCTTACAGCCCCCAGGTATACACATGCACTAATGTTTAGACACCATATGTGTCTAAAGCCAACACATTTCCTTCTGGCTTCCACACCATCCAAGCTCCAGTCATCTCTCCTCTCTCTCCCCTGTTCAACCTCTCTTCTCCCTCCCCACAGCCCACATTGCCCACCTCCCACTCTCCCCCTTCTCTCGAGTTCCCTTCCCCATCCTAATGGCGCCCTGCGTGTCCTCTGTGCGCCTCCCTCCTCCCCTCCTAGCCGCACACTCCCACCTTCCCCAACCCCCCACCCAGGAGCATGTGCTCCCTACTATCCCCCTCTTCTGGACTCTTTCTTTCCCTTTACTCCACTGTTTCCATTTTCCTGACTGCTGGCTTTACAACAGGATGCATACTGGCATGGATGAGACTGGTGCTAGGATCACAAATAAGGGATGACTTGCTTGCTTTTCTGAGTTGGTGTTACTTCACTTAGTATAACAGTTTCTAATTCCATCCATCTACCTGCAAATTTTCTTACCGCTGAGTAGAACTCCATTGTGTAAATGTAGCACGTTTTCATTATCCACTCATCAGTTGAGGGACATTTAGGTTGTTTCCATTTCTTAGCTATTGTGAAAAGAGCAGCAATAAACATAGATGTACAAATATCTCTGTAATAGGATAAGTCCTTTGGGTATATGCCAAGAAGTGGTACAACTGGATCATATGGTAGGATCCATTTTTAGCTTTTTTAATATTTTATTTATTATTTCCATTTAATATGTATAAGTGTGTTTTCTGCATAGATCTAAGTGCACACTTGTCATGTAAAACCCAGAGAAGACAGGTGAGGTCATTGGATCCTCTGACACTTTAGCTGTGGATAGTTGTTAGCTGCCATGTGGATGCTAGAAATTGAATCTAGATCCTATCTGCAAGAGCAGCCAGTTGAGTTATCTCTCCAGCCCCATTTTTATTTTTTAAAGCGTTCTCCATACTGCTTTCCATAGTGGTTGCACAAGCTTACAATCTCGCCAGCAGTGAATGAGCATTCCTCTTTCTTCACATCCTTGCCAGCTTTGGGTGTCTTTTGTTCTCTTAAACTTAGTTTGACTGGGGTTAAATGGAATCTTCAAGTTGTTTTCATCTGCATTTCTGTAAATACTAAGTATGTTGAGCATATTTAAAGTGTTTCTTAATCATTTTTACTTCTTCATTTGAGAACTCTCTGTTTAGATCCATACCCATCTTTTTATCAGGTTGTTTGATTTCTTGTTTCTTTGTTTTTTGAGTTCTTTGCATATTCTGGATATTAGTCCTCTGTCAAATGTATAGCAAGTAAAGATTTTCTCCCACTCAATGCAGTTCCTCTGCAGTTCTCGGATGTTTCTTTTGCTGCACAGAAGCTTTGTAGCTTAAGGAGTTCCAGTTTATTGATTGTTGACTTTAATGCCTAAGCAACTGATATCCAATTTAGAAAGTTCTTTCCTATATCTTGAAGGTACTGGTTTGTTTTCTTCTAGTAGTTCTAGAATTTCAGGTTTTATATTGAGGTCCATTTGGAATTGACTTTTGTGCAGAGTGGAAGATAAGGGTCCAATTTCATTCTTCTACAGGTGGAGATCCAGTTTTATAAGCACCATTTGTTGAAGATCCTGTCTTTCCTCCATTGCGTGTTTCTGGGCACCTTTGTCAAATATCAGGTGGCTGAAATTGCAAATCTCATGTTTGAGTCTTCTATTGTGCTCCATTGATCCACATGTCTGGTTTTGTGCCAGTACCAGGCAGTTTTTATGACTATAGCTCTGTGATATAGCTCTGATATAGCATGGTGATCTCCCTAATATTGTTCTTTTTGCCCAAGATTTCTTTGGTGGCATTGTGGCACAACCGATAGCACACAAACTTAGAGTGACAAAAAAGCAACTCTCCTTTTAGTACCATCATTTGCTCCACTTACCCACATGCTATAATCACCCAATACTGTATTACTGTTATTACTTTAAATGAGCGTCTTGGGTGAATTAATAATAGTAAAAATAACTTTGCAGGCTGTGTGATTTTGCATGTGTGACACCTTGCATTTGTTCTGATATAACTCATCTTGTCCTACACTAAGGGGATGCTCACTACTTTCATAATTGTATTTGTTCGAGTTTCCTAAAGCTTGTGTCTGGGTATAGAATGGTTGCGTTTTATGCTGAGCTTGAGTTTCCCAGACCTGTCTCCAGGTTCACTGATTCTCTCTTTGACCTGGCCCATTTTACTGAGAATCCCACTGAAAGCCTTCATTTCATCCTCTATTTTTTTCTTAGTTTTTTTAAACTCCATTTATATCACTCACCTAAACTTACAGACGATTTTATTCATAATATTCTTATATTAATCAAGTAATTTCAATTCCGTCATTCCAAGCCCAGCACTGTCTAGATAGCCCTGCTATCTAGAGCTATCACACTGTTCTTTGGTGGTAAGGTATAAAAAGAAAAGCAACTATGGTTTTGTGATCTAGATGGACTGGTGCCTCGGGGTCTCCCCTTTACCAGCGTTTCTCGTTTTTTCTGCTTTTCCCCTTCGGTAGGATAAGAAGACTAAGGAGACTAGAGCTGAGTAATTTCCATCCCCCATACCTTCAAATTTAAGGCTCTGGTGATGAAGTGACCTTTGTAGCAGACTCTTGTAGACACATTTACAGTTCTTTTTCCCCTCCCCTACCAAATGCATGAGTTTCTTTTCAAAGCTTCATCACTGGCATCTGCACTTAAAATGCATAGGGTGAGCTCCCCTGCAGCTCCCCACTTGGAAGTGAGGCCCCATTGAGCATCCATGATGCTATTTTTAGTGCTACTCTCAGGTGCGGCTTCATCAGCCTCTGTTCACTTAGACAGAACTCAGCTGGGCTTCTCTCTTATTCACCTGTCTCTACAAATTTCAAGGAAGTAGCTGGTCCTGAGATCTCCGTTTTCTGATGGGTCCAAACAAAGTCATTGATTTTTGAGTTTGTTCAGGTTTTCCTCCTGGGAAGGACGGGAATAAAAATTGTTCAAGTTATTTCAATGTCACGGCTAAAAATAAAAATTCCCTTGATTTACTTTTGAGTGGTAAAGCCATCTTGCATTTCAGGGACATAGCCAATTTAATTACGATGTATTATTATTTTGTACATGACAGGATTATATTTACCAAAAGGTGTTCAATAAGTTTTACAGTTGTGTTCATAGCAGGTGTGGTGTGGGTGTGTGCAATTTCTTTTTTGTGTAATGTCCTCTTCATTGGGAGCTAAGGTGATGGTAATTTGCAGTCCTCTTCTGTTTTGTGGAATAATTTGTTTCAGTTTTATACTCTTTCTTAAGTGAAATGTTTTGTGCAATTCACTAGTGAAGAATCTGAATCTGCCAGGAAGTATTTAGCTATAAATTGTTGCTTTCATATATGCATATATACATGTGTATATCAACCTAATGTTCAAATAATCTTCTCTCTCTCCCCCTCCCTCCCTCCCTTCCTCCCTCGTTCCCTCTCTTCCTCTATTCTTGTGGTGCCAAATATCAAATTTAGAGTCTTGCGCATGCGTCACAAGTGTTCTACCATCAAATTACATTTCCAGCCCTCAAATAATCTGTTTCTTTATAAATCTGCTTTAGTCGTTTATCTTTCCACTAAATCCACCTCATTCAAGTTCTTGAGTTTAAAGTACCCATTGTCCCCACTGCTATTCCATTCAAGTTACAGAATTTTTATTTGCACTCCTGATACCAGTATGCCTCTCCTCTCCGTCTCTATCACTGACACCCTTCCTTCTCCCTCTCTTCTCGTTCTCCCTCTCTCCCTCCGAACCCTCTTTCTCTCCTCCCTCTTCTCCCTCTCTTTCCTCTCCCTTTCTCCTTCCTGATATGTGCAGCTAGATAGTTTGGATTTTACTGCTTTGTTCATTTGATTGCTATCTACTGTTCTGTTGTTTTTAATTTCATTGATTTAAGCTCTTACCCTTACTATTTCTTATCCTCTATGTGGATTGTTTAATTTCCTCCTGTGGTTTTTTAGGTCTATGCTGAGGTTGTGCACATGATCATTTCTTCCTTTTCTATGTAAGTATTAGTGCTATAAATTTCTGTGTTACTTGAGTTCCATGTACAAACTTAGATAAGCCATCACTTTTTATTCAAATTTTCTTGTTTTAATTCCTTATTTGAACTAAGATATTTAAAAGGACTTTAATTTTCAAACAGTTTTATACTACCTCTGTCTTTGATATTCAATATCATTTTAATTCCTTTATAGTCAGAGAACAGAATTGATATCGTTTAAATATTAAAAATAATATTGAGACTTATTTTATGTACTAGAACGTGATTTGTTTTGGTAGCATTTCCCAGTACACTAGAAATGAAACTGAAAAAAAATGGATGTCTCTGGCTCGATATTCTCAATAGTCTTTAAATTTTAATTATGTCTAGTTGATTAATATGTGTCCTAGTGTCTTTCCTGTTGCTGTAAAAATAAAAAAATAAAAAACCATTCTTACCAATAGCAACTGGGGGAGGAAAGAGTCTATGTGCATTATGCTTCCAGGTTGCACTCCGTAACTGAGGAAGTCAGACAGTGATTCAAAGCAGGAAGCTGGAGGCAGAAACCATGGAGGCATGCTGCTTGCTGGGTAGCACTTCAGCTTGCTCTAAGACTCATCTCACCTAGCTCAGAGTCACCTGCCAGGGTCACACCATGCACAGTGGCCTGGGCCCTTCTCTATCAATTAAATAATCAAGAAAATCCCCACAGCATTCACAGGCAGTTCTGATCTAGGCAGTCTCTCAGCTGAAGCTTTCTTCTCAGATGACTTTCCGCTGCATCAAGTTGACAATTAAAGCTAAGACAATAGCATTATTCAAACTTTGTGTATATCTTTAATATTTTAATGTATATATATTTTTAATTTTAATTTTTGTACACTTCATTCAATAAATCTTAATCATATTTAGACCTCCCTCTACCATCTGCAGCCCGTCTAGAGTCCCTCCCTTAAAGAAGGTCAACTGTTCCTCATCCATCAGTCATCATCAGTTACCTATAGTTACTCAGCTAAGGTGAGAGCATGCTGTCCATTTCCTGAGTTCTACACTAGGTTTATTTGTCAGACTGAGTACATGGGTCTTGTGCATTCTGATACCATTACTGTAAGTTCATATGAGCAAGTTCCCAGAATCCTGGAAAATTGTTTTCTTGTGTTAAATATGATTATTTTAATGATGATGATGGTGTTTGTACCAATTTTATTTGTTTCTGATTTTTTCACCTATTGTCCAAGTATTGATTCATTCATTCACTTTTAATCCTCTGCCTTTGTTGGCTTATTGTAACACTAACTAAGTTTTGGGTTTTCTTTTTTAGATTTATTTATTTTTAATTTATGTATATGAATGTTTGTCTGCATGTATTCATGAGCACCACGTATGTGCCTGGTGCCCACAGAGACCAGAAGAGGTTATCTGATCCCATGGAACTGGAATGCAGACAGGTGTGATCCACATGTGGGTGATGGGAACCCACCTGGGTGCTCTGAAAGATAGGATGTGCTCTTAACCACTCACCCATCTCTCCAGCACTGTTATTTTTGGTTTTCACTGAAGGCATTGCTTTAAGGTTTAAACTAATGTCATTCACTGTAGCCTACCCTCAAGTAGCATGCTGCCGTGTTATAATGGTATGCTTACATTTTCTATTACTGAAATTTGGGCTCTTGTGCCAAGGAATACAGTTTCAACAGAACATTTTACAGAACAAATTGGCTTTCAGTATCCATTCTACAATACAGTCTTCACTGTGTGTTCCAGAATATGTGAGTTTCCTAAGGAACTTGAGCAAGAAGAAGGAAACCAAATAGTGCAAAGAGGAAACTAGTTAGCACCAGATTACTTCAGGTGCAGTTAAAGTCAAGAGGCTTCCTGCCACTCTGGTTCTGGTTGACTGGGCTCTTTGGACTACTTGCTGTGAATCTCTTGTCAAGGAAGCTGTAAAATTAACTATTTTGACATAGTCTGTTCTTTGGGGGTCCAGTGAAGGAGCAGCTCTGACAAATAAATAACTTCTGATAAATTTCGTTTCACAGTTGAAATACATTTTATTTCTGCATATGTTGGAGCATCCCAATTCAACAGTTTCGATTTACTTTATGAAGTGTTTCCTATTTATAACTTTCCAGTTTGAGTAGTTTCTTTATGCAATCCTGATTCCACTTGGTTTCATTTTTCTTCTGACTAAAGAGCTTCCATTAGCATTTTACTATTTCTTATTGTGCATACTGACCAGTGACAGATTTTTAAATCCCATTTTATTAAGAAAATCAGACAATCCAGAGATCAAATAGATAATGGGATGGTGGGAAAACTTATTTATACTAGCAGACCCAGAGGAGCTATATCTCTGAAGCTCTGGACCTTGAGTTACAGAAATCCCCAATTTTTAAGGTTTTTTTTTTTCCCCCACATCAACTCTTAACAGTTATACCATTGATAGGTTTATAGTGCAGCCTACATGACACTTAGCACACATGGGTGCCTGTGCTAAGGCCACCAAAAAGAAATTCCTTCTGAGATGTGTTCACACAAACAGATATTAAGGGCAGTAGTTCAAACACTCCTTACAACAAAATGTATTTCGGGAGCTTGTACACAGAATAACTGCAAACAGGTGTTCTACCAGGTAACTGTGGCATTCATTTTCAAGACAGCTCTGAGGTCCTTGATGTTCTTTGTTTTAGTAAGCATTCAAAAAACCACTATAAAGTGTATAATATGTCCTCAGGTATAAAATAAGTCATTAAATAATAGAAAGAATATCAAAAATACACAAAAGTGACATTAAATGCATGGGTATAGTTCTTTTCCTCTTGAATTGATGTATGAAGATAATTGTCATGCTAAAGTACGTATTTACAAGATATAAAATCCCAGGATGATCATCCCCTTCTAATAATTTCTAAGTGTGGATCCATTGTCTCCTGTTTTCTTTTATTTTTAACAAGAGTCTGTTTTATTCTTACTCTTTCATATATACTACGCCTTTCTTATCTGGCTACCTTTAAGATTTTTCTATTCATATATTTTAAGTAACTTGATTAGAATGTGTCTTCAAGTAGGTTTCTTTGGTGGTTTGCTTTATATTGCTGTGCCTAATGTTTACAAGTGTGAGATCTTTGAACTTATAATGTTGTGAAGTTTGGAAAGTTATGAATCATTGTGCCTTCTAATTATTTATCTCTTTTCCTCACCTCTGAAGTTCAACTTCACATGAGAACTGCCTCACATTCCTGATACTCATAGAAACTAACTGCTGCGACTGCCCCAAATCTTTCTCCTCCTCTTCTTCCTGTTTCTTATTCTTTTATGTCTTCCTCTTCTTCTATTAGGGTGGAGTGATATCCTCTAGGTCACAGAAACAGACTCTTTTTCTCCACCAGTGTGAAGATTTGAAAGGCAAGAAACACAAAGTCTCAACACTGCAGCCAAGTTGTACTGAAAGTTACCACACACACAGTGGCAGACTTCCCAGAGTGCAGAAGGGACTAAAAGCAGTATCCCAGTATACTGTTTCTGTTACCGTCATGTCTCACCACTCGGGTCCAGCCCGAGTGGACTTTGGGGGCCAGCCTGAGGGGTTGGGGGTGAGTAGACGCAGAGTCAAATCACAGACTCTGGGAGTTGGACGGGAAGCAGCCCAAACACGTTGCACTGCAAAATCGTTTATTGAATAGGTGTACAAGCTCTTATAGGCCTGGCTAGCCAAGGACCTTATGGGGTGGGGTCCCAAATACAACCAATAGTAAGTTTGTCCCCAGGTAGGCAGGTACTTTCCAGATGCTGGTCTCACAACTATCCAGAGCAGAATGCCACACCCACAGGAACCATTCCTCTATTCCTCCTAGCAGGTGGCCTTAGGCTAGGTCCACCTTACATTATGCCCAACATCCCAGTCTGCCTGAAACTTTGGTGCTTTTATAAGCTTGGGGAAGGGATGAGTTTCTTTTCTTCTTCAGAACTGGCTTGTGGTTAGGGGTACTGAAGGGGATAAGATAATCCAAATACAGAGAAGCTGATTCCTTCCTATCACAGGAGCCCTCCTATGGGAGATTTGAAAACCCCAATAAATGGTTTCTTCTGATGGGGAAAATAGCCTATCAAGTCTTTGTTCTTGGAGAGGGAGAAGAACCTGAAACCATCTTAAATGTTTACCTAAGAAGTACATTGACTTACCTAGAGCCTTTTTTCCTTGTCTACCTTCCTACTTAAGATCCATCTGACTCCTGGTCCCTCACCACTGTTCTGTTTCCTCTTCTCTGCCTCTTTTAATCTCTGATTCTTTGGTGGGGGTTTCTATCATTATGCCTTAAAAATCATTATTAATCACTATTATTAATCAAATAAGGTCACATTTATTTTATTTTAGAGATTAAAATTTAATATATTAAAACAAATTTGTTTAATTATTATGTATTGTATGGTGTGTGTGTGTGTGTGTGTGAGAGAGAGAGAGAGAGAGAGAGAGAGCATTCTTGCCTTGGCATGCATGTGGAGGGCTGAGGACAATTTTGTTGGACTGCTTGTCTTCTCTCACCTTTCTGTGGGTTCTGGGGATAAAACTCAAGTGGCCAGGCTTGTCTCACAAGTGCCTTTACCCACAGAAATATCTTGCTCACCAAAATTTGTATTTTAAAAGAAGATTTATCTCTGTATTTATCCTACTCAATCTTTCTCTGCCTCTTTGTTTTAATACCTTGCCAACTAATATTATCATCTGTAGGGACCTAAGAAATTCCAATTGACCGGCCAGAACCTCGTGTCCTGGGCAAGATGGTGCTGAGAGGAGCTGAAACAAGGACCAGCCAGAGGAGACAGGCACATACCATGATAATTAGGTGAACTAGGGGCATAAACACCATTGGAGGGGAATTACTCCCTCCCTTGTGAACAGCACGTGAACAGTTATAGCCTCTATGTAAAGTGAAGGCATGATCAAAGTGACCAGTAAAGGACTGGTAGAGAATTTGCACCGTATGCTAATACCTGTGGCTCTCAGCTTTTATAATGTGCCTGCTGAGTTCAATAAACCATTTCCCGCTGTACCACTGAAAGAGCTGTACCACTGAAAGAGATGACTCACTGCACACTTCTTTGGTCTGACGGGAACCCCAGCTGTGTCTGATTGTCTCCTGGGACAGGCCAGGAGCCTGGGAGCGGGTAAGCCGCGCACCCGATCTCCCCTTGATATCCTCAGGAGCTCTCACCAACCGTGAGGTGAGAGCCAGAGTAATCCAAGAAAAGAAGGACACGAGCTGCGCACCTGATCTCCCTTGCCACCCTCTCCTGCTGGACAGGAGACAGGGAACTCGAAGAGAGGGAGTACACCGACTGGTGTCTGTCGTGACCGCCACCAGAGAGAGCGACAATCATCAGTAATATTTCTGGGTCTATTTATTCATTAATTCTTTCCTCATCATGAATTGTAGATCCTTCCTTCTTCTTTGTAAACCTGGTAATATTTCATGGGATTCTAGACATTGTGAATTCTAATTTGGCAAATACTTTACATTTTTGTGTTTCTGTAAATATTTTTTATTGGATCACTGTGTATTTCATATAGAACATCACAATCAATCTTAATTATCTTTATACTCCCTTCCACATTGACACATCCCATACCCCCCAACTGGAATCCATACATTCTTCTATCTGTGTTAAGGTCTCTTGTGTCAACTTAATGACCTTAGTGCAGGTTCGTCCAATGAGGTCTACTCATCCTACATGGAGTCCCTCACTTTAGGAAGACTAGCTCATCCTCACCCAACAGTAATCAGTTCCAAATATTTCTTAAGCAAAGATTAGGGTCTGCCAGTAATTTCCCCTGTTCCATACTGGGTTTTTGTCTGCTTGAGAGTGCATGGGTCTTGAGTGTGCCAAAACTGCTGTAGGTTTATATGAGCAGGGTCCCAGGAGCTTGTAGGATTCTATTTACATATGATCACATCCCTCGTCACTGGCTCTTACAGTCTTTCTGGCCCCTCTTTCACCATGGTCCCCGAGCACTGGGTGACTGAAACTCAATTTAAGAGTCCTGTCCAGTGTCCCACATTCTGTAGATTCCTAATCTCCATGCTTTAGCCATATGTGACCTTTCGTGTTACTGGCCCTTTGCTGCTTGAGGGAGCTTCATTAATGAGAGGTGAGGGATTCATTAGTGTCTTTTTTACCATTTGTTCTATATTGCAAGGAACTTGGGTGTAGATGCTGCATTGTAGATGTGCTGCTTAGGCATGGGCAACTCACAGACAAAGTCTGTGTGCGACCAGCTGTGGTCTCTGTATTAGTCTCCATGTTGTACAAAAGAAGCTTCTTTAATGAGTGATGACTGGGATACTTGACTGTAAGTATAAGGATACATACCTTGCATTTAGTAAGAAGTTACATTAGTCTAAAGTTGTGACAGCCTTGGGGACTCTCTCTAAGATCTATGACCTCTGCAGCCATATGTATTTGTCTATGATTACAGTACCACATATCAGTTTCTTCCCATTGAGTGAACTCTAAGACTAATTAGGTAGCTATTCATTGGACCCAAGATAAAAGTTCCACCACTGCACCAATGTTGAATGCTGTGCCAGTCATCAATGTAGTTACTTGGTCATGAAGCTGGTATTCAGTCATTGATTGATGTTCTCCTTTAGTAGCTTGTTTTGTGCTCTTTAGAGCTATGAGTGTTGGCCTCCAGAAAAAGGGGCTTCTAGGTCAGTTTCTCTTCATTGCTCCAAATCCAGTCTCCAATCTGTCTTCAACAATAGGGTCTTACCTTCAAGTTCTGGGAGGCAAACAAGGGCTATGGCAATAGCCTCTAAGAGCAGTGAGGAAATTGTTGATGATGAATCATCAGAAAAGTTAGTTGAGGAATGGGAACATGGCCAAGACAGTAAGAAGAGTGAGTGCCATCTGGATTAGTTCCATCTGCTAACCTGGGTATCTTGAACATATCTGAGTTAATTGTTGTCCAAATGGTTTCATTATATAATATCTGAAATTGTTCAATTTTGGGCTTAAATTTTGCTAATATGTGTCTCCTAAAAGCAAATCTCTTTGTGTTTGTATGCACACTCAATAAAGACAAATTAGCAGAGGAAGGATGTGTCAATTATTTTCCATTTGAGTCTCTGGATCCACTTTCACCCTTCTCCAGAATGTATTCTGACCTAGAAGCACCTATTTGTAGTGTATCCTCCAGCTTCTGGCCTCTGACTTCCCTACAGGTTTTGTTAGTAAGGAAGCTTAGCAGGAGATGAGAGAAATATTTTAGTAGATACATGTGGACATCTGAAGTAAAAATATGAGGGAAGAGGTACGTCTTTTTATGTGAATGTGTGCTCGTCTATGTCTGTATATGTGCATATGAAGCCAGAAGCATCAGATCGCTCCACCCCCTGAACTGGAGTTATAGGGCCTTATGAGCCATATGATATGCAAGAACAGTGTATGCTCTTGACCACTAAATCATTTCTCTAACCTCAGGTCTTCAGGATGCTTTGGGAGAAAAGAAAAGCTCTTACTGGTATTCTAGAAAGCTTATTTGGAGGCTCCAGACCAGGAGATGTGGGGCACAGATACTTGAATGCCCTGTTGAAGAATTATCCTACTAGGGAATTTCATCCTCTCAAGCTAGGACACAGCTTCAGAAGTAGTGAAGGAGAGATGAGCCATACCAAGCGAGCCAAACAGCTTTGCATCCACCCTGAAGATACTGTGCAGATAGATGTTTCAGCCAGATCATACTCACATGCCTTATTTACATACATTAGGGTACTCTGCCATGCCACTGGGTTTCACTGATGTAATAGTTTGTGAAAAAAAAGTGACTCTAAAAAAGGAGAGGTTGTCTGATTTAATCACATATTGATGACTGAAGAAAGTAGTCAGTGAAGGAATACCACCCCACCATCTACTCTGGATGTGTTTGTGTTCTGAGTGGAAACTGGAGACTCTTCTTTATACCAAAAGTGGCAAAAGATTCATCATATCCCTCATCAAATAAATAATTTCTACCCTATCGCTATTCAAGTATATGCCAGACTTGCATTCAGCACAGCCACTCCAGAGGGAAAGCCAATCCAGAGTTGGTTGCACTAGATAACCATGAGGCATCCCTTCAGCACAGAGATTTTAGAGCTTGACACAGACCTCACTAATCAGTACTTCCTGAGGCAGGAATCAAACTTATTTAGGGCTGGGGACAATTCTGAACACATATGTTTTACCCTCAGTAAGTTAACAGTATCCTGTATTTTAGGAACCAAATGTGTGTTAAATTTCCTCATGTAAAGTTCACACCCTCCATAGGGAAAGCAGTGCACCAACTTTCAGAGAAAACTGCTTGAGATGTCCAGTGGGAATCTCCCCAGCTGTGTCTGATCTCCCGCCAGTTCTGGGTGACAATGTGTTATTATTTAAAGACAGACCACAAGCCTACTGAGTTTCTCGGCATGCCAAGAACCAGTGAATTAGTTTTGTGTATTGAAGACTTGCATTTCCTTCATTTAACTCTCACATAAACCTTTTTTTTGACACACTATAAAACTGGGGGAAATATAATTCCTCCTCCAAAATATCAGTACCCACTGGGCTAAGTTCAGAGAGAAGAGTCAGTTAGCAGTGTGAAGAGAATGATGTTTGAGATACGAACTGGGATATTGGGGAGAAGGAGAAAGCCAGTCCATCCTGGTTGAAAGATTTCTTCAACATGCAATTTTCATCTTACCTGCAGGCAGTTTTCTGCAGGTGTACATTTAGCTTCCAGAGTAAATATGAAGCTTGAAATTGCAGCTCTGTACTAAGGCTGCTGTTACTGTGGCATAAATTAAATAAGAGGAAAATAGAGAATGATTTGTTGTTCTCCTAGAATAACTCCAACACTCCTCCAAGGTTGTATGAAAGACTGAAGAATATGTAGTACAAATACTGACGGTATGTGGGATTTGATCTCTGTTCAAAATGCTTATTTAATAAACGAATTATTTCCATTTTTGCAGTGTAATGGGTGGATTGTAAAATTGAAACAAATATTGGAATATTGTTCTGAAAACAAGAATATGATACATAGAGATAGACAGTGGAAACATGTCTTCAGACAAGGGAATCTCTTTGCCTGTAATATGACTGTGAAACTTACATCTCACTATACATTTAGTCCCTCTTCATATTTTGTCAGCAAGAATGCAGGTACTTAATTGGCCTCTCTGCCTTCAGGTCTTTTCCAACTATGTTCCTTCCTCCCCTCTAGAGCCTGTGATCTACCAACAATGTCAGAATGATTGGGATCTCCCCTGTTAAAACCTTTTGATACCATTCTACAAGACACATTTCAAGACCCTTAGCATGGGCTTAAAAGAGCCATGAGACTAGCTCTCCAGTCTCCTAGCCCCCTTCTGCTTCTCCTCCTCCTCTTCTTCCTCCTCCTTGTTCTCTTTCTCCTCATTCTTTCATTCTTTATCTTGCCTTCAGTGTGTCGGTATATCCATAGTATCTGAGTACTTGCAAGTTTCTAATGAGTTCGTATTGTGTCTGAGTATCTGTCATCTTACCCCTAAGAAATGTTCTTTTCCTCTCTTCTAGCAATTTCTGTGGTATTTACTATGTGAAACCACATTACAGTTATGCCTGACTTAAAACAGCCCGACTAAGCATCCATTTTGAAACAAGAGCAGACCTGAACTGCTGAAAATCATCTGTTTCTTTATAATTCTCTCAAGATGTACTTCTAAACAAGGACATACTCTTTCTTATATTGAAACATTGTGAAACAGGGAAGGAAAATAGGAACTTTTTTATCAGAAGATTATGTCCCTTCTGAATCTTACTGACCAAGGACACACACAACCACAAGCAGATGTTATCAATTTAATCCCATATATTGTTTGCAATACAAATTAATAATCTTCATATTTGTGCTGACACAATGAATATCCCATACTGTTTGCAGCACTTCCCTGAATGTACAAAACATCTGCACATATTCATGCACTATTATGGGTCTATGACAAGGAAGAGTCATGAAGGATTAAGGTCATATGTTCAAGGTCACAATAGGAACACATGGATTAGTGAGCTTGTCTACATTAATAGAGATCTAAGATGAATTTTTTGGTTACATGGTTAAGTGAAAGTAATTTGTCCAGAGTATGCCCACGTTGTAAAAGTCATTCCTAAAGAGTCCATATTCAAGATTTAGGAAAATTCAGGTATTAGTATGCTCACTTCCCTCATCAACCCTCTTTCATCCTGCCTGAATGAACAACTCCTCCTTGATGCTTCCAATGTGACCCTGAGGATGTCTCTGTATCATTAAAAACATCTGCTGGTGTGTTGATTCTGCATTATGTGTGGGTATACAAGTATCAGCATACAAATATTGGTTTCATTATAGCATTTTTTTCCACAGGATTTGTCTTTGATGTGCATTACCCCCACTTCTCTCCTATCTGCTTTCCTCATTCCATCGTCTTCCTGTTCTTATGTCAGGAGTGTGCTTTGCCTCCTCCCCTCGTTCCTCGGTTCACCTCTAGTAGATTCCTATTTGAATTCACAGCCTATAGTGGCTATAATGATTCTTATGTACATAACTATAAAAATATCATTAATTAGGATGCATATATAACAAACAATGTGAAATTTTTAGTCTTTCTGAATCTGGTTCGCCTTACTTTCTATAACACTTTCCAGATCTATCCATTTTCCTCCGAATTTCATGATTTTGTTTTTCTTTACAGCTGAGCAAACTTCCATTGTGTATATATGTCACATTTTTGTCATCATTCACCTGTTGATGGACGTCTAGGCTGAATCTGTTTCCTTGCTCTTGCTATTGTGAAGAGCATAGTAAGAAACATAGGCTATATATATGCAAAGATCTTTATGGTAGAACATATATAATCTTTTGAAAATTATCCCAAGTAGTATAGCTGGATCATATGACAGTTATATTTTTAAATTTTGAGACTTTAATATTGATTTCCATAATTTCTGTACTACTTTACGCTCCTTCCAGCAGTGAATATGAATTCTTCTTTCCCATATCTCCTCCAGGATTCTTTGCTGTTTATTTTCTTCATCTTAGCTATGGAATCTCATAGTGATTTTAATCCATATCTCTCTGATGGCTAAGGATGTCAAACAATTCAAAAAATATCTTTGGGCAGTTTTTGTTTCTTCTTTTAGGAACTGTCTATTCACAGTTCGATGTTGGGTGTTTGCTGTCTCAGTTTGCATGGGTCTTATGCATGCTGTCACCATTGCTGCGGGTTCATATGAGCATGGCCTCAGAAGCCTGTAGGTCATGCGCTTCCTCCCCTGGCTCTTTGACAATCCTTCCACCCCTCTTCAGACCTCAGTGGATGAATTTGTACTCTGGGGTGTCTAGGGACACTAACTTGACTCACCAGACCCTAATACAATGACAGTATGAATGAAATCCAGTGTGGCAGAGTGGGGTTAGGGAAGGGTGCCAGTTAGGAAGGGGGTAAAAAGATGATTAAGATATTCTGTATGAAATACACAAAAATTCAATAAAATTTTACAAAAATTTATCAAAATCTAAAATATCAAAGTGTTCAAATCATTACTGCTTTACTGGTATTACTAGTTGAAAGTTTAGGTGTCCTTTTGGTTATTAAATTTGTAATTCTTTATATATTCTAGATCTTAACCACCTGTATGAAGTTTAACTAGTAAAGATTTCTTCCCATTCTGTGGGCTGTCGGTTGGCTCTGCTGATAGTTTCCTTTGCTGTGTGAAAGGATTTTTTCAGTTTCATATAGTTTCATTTGTTGATTCTTGAGACTTTCTTATGCTATTGAGGTACTGCTCAGAAAGTTTCTGCATATAATTATAACTTGAAGCATATTCCATGTTTTTCTCTATCAATTTCTGCATTTTATATATTAATTCATTTGTCTATTTTTATGTGTATGGGTGCTGTGCCTGCATGTATGTAAGTGCACTATGTGGGTCCATGCAATCCTTGCAATATCCAGAAAAGGATATCAGATCCCCTGGAACTGGAGATACAGATGGTTGTTATTTGCCAGGTGGGTGCTGGAAACCAAACACAGGTCCTCTGCAAGAGCAACCATGCTCTTAACCACTAAATCTTTTCTGCATTTTCAGCCTTTCAAGTTTTAAATTAAGATCTTTGACCTGATTAGAATTTATTTGGAGGCAGGGTAAGGGTTGTGGATCTAATTTCATTCTTATGAAGGTGGATATCTAATTTTTCTAGAGCCATTTGTTAAATAAGGCATCCCTTTTACTGTGTATGATTGTAATGCCTTTGTCAAAAATTAGCTGACCACCCCAGTGAGGAAGCTATTGGTCTTGTTTTGCTAACTAAACATAGTGTGCCCTCAAAGTGATTTCTAAATATTTTTGCTTATGCCCATTGTTTACTGGGATTTAAGCATTTTCTAAAGATGCTTATCTTTGCAGTGGGTGACGATTACTACAGAGACTAATGATTGATCAAAGCACTCAGAACAACTGACTAATGAAAGTTGAATCGAATGGCAAATCTATATCACCCCTTCCAAGGCTCAGGGAAGAACTCAGAAGAGGTGACATAAAAAAATGTAAGAGCTAGGGAAGGGGTGGTGTATTTTGGAAAGCTTTCTTCATGACATGACATGCTCATTGCACTCTTGAACTCCCAATAGCTGTTATTTTCAGCAAAAGACCTGCAGAAGATTAGACCTGTCATCATTCTGTCAAAATGGAGAGGCTCTGATAAGGCCTCACCCCTCCCTGCAAATATAAATTCACCTGACGTTTGCTGGAGGAGAGAGAGACCCATGCTCCTATAAGCATGCATACATAAACACAATGGGTCTCCAAAAATGAAAAACTAAGAAAGAGAAAAGAAAAGAAACAAGATATGACAACAAAAAGAGAACTTGTTGGGAAGAGGGAGGGATCAGCAGGAGGGAGAGATAAGAAATTTTTATGATATAAACATGATCAATATGCATCTATGGAAGTGTCATTTTTAAAACCCATTATTTAATATAATCAATACATACCGATCAAAACAAAGAAATTCAGTGGCCATAGCCATGCGTGTTTATTTCTGGTTCTCTCTTCTGTTCCACTGCTCTGCATGGCTATTTTTGTGCTGGTATTATGCTGTATTTGTCACTATGGCTTTGTAGTACAATTTGAAATCAGACATTGTGATGCCTCCAGCACTGCTCTTTATACCTAGAACTGCTTTGAATATGTGTGGTCTTTTGTATATCTGTAATAATTTTCTGGATTACTTTTTCTCATTCTGTGAAAAATGCTATTGGAAATTTGATGGCGATTGCATTAAATCTTAGATTAATTTTGAAAACATGGCATTTTCACAGTATTAATTCTGCTAATCCAGGAGCATGGAATGTCTCTCCATAGTCTGGAATCTTCTTGAATTTTCTTTTTCAGTATCTTAAAGTGTACATTGTAGAGGTCTTTCAGTTCTATGGTGAGGTGTATTCCTGGGTATTTTATTTGGGGATTAACTATGATGAATGGGATACTTTTTTTCTTGTTTCTTCCTCAGAAAGTTCATTATTTATATATATGAAAGCTACTGATCTTTGTACAGCAATTTTATATCCTGAAATCTTGCTGGATGTATTTATTAGATCTGAGAGTTTTGGGTATGCTCTATAGGGCCTTTAAGTGTAGAATCCTATCATTTGTGAAAAGGGTATTGTCACATCTTTCTGTCCTAAAGTTCTCCCGTGTGTCTCTTTCTACAGTCTTCCTGCTCTAGCTAAGCAGTCAAGTACAATGCTGAATAAGGACGGAGACAGTGAGCATACTTGTCTCATTTAAGATTTTAGAAGAAATGCCTTCAGTCTTTCTCAATTGAATATAATGCTGGCCACTGGTTTATCACAAATGGCTTTTGTTTTGAGGTACGTTTTATCTATTCCTAATTTCTCCAGTAATTTTTTAAAAGATGTTGAATTTTGTCAAATGCCTTTACTTATCTATCAAGATGATCATGTAATTTCTTCCCTAAGTTTATTAATGTGACATATTTATTGATTTGCTCTGTTGAACCAACCTTGCATGGATGGAACAAAACTCAATTGTTCAGAATGTATGAGTATCCTCATGTGTTCTTGGATTTGACTAGCACGCATTTTGTTGAGAATTTTAACATCTATGTTCCTCAGGTAAATTGATCTGTAGTTTTTGTTGTTTGTTTGTTTTTTTAATGTGTCTCTGTCAAATTTTCGTATCAGTATATAGTACCAGCTTCATAAATGAATTCAGTAGTGTTCCTTATTTATCTATTTTGCAGAACAATTTGAAATGTGTTTATATTAGATCTTCATTCTTTTGTAGAATTTTGCAGTGAATACTTTTGGTTCTGGAATTTTCTTTGTGGGAAGAATCTAATTATTACTTCATTTTCATTGTTAACTGTGGATCTGTTTAATTTAATTGTATCTTCCAGATTTAATTTTTGTAAGTCCTATGTGTTTAGAAAATCTTCCATTTTATCTAGGTTTTCCAGTTTTTTGAAATTTATAGCATATTAGGAATTACCTCAGTGCTTTTTTTGTATTTGTTAAAGCTTGCTTTGTGGCTTATAATGAAATCAGTCTTGGAGAAAGCTTCATGTGCTGATGAGAAAAGTGTGAATTGCCTATCTCTTGGATGGCATATTCAGTAGATATCTGTCAACTCTGGGCAGCCTATGGTATAATTTAGCTTTAAAGTTTCTTTGTTGGTTTTTAGTACAGAAGACCTATTGAAATATGAGAAAAGGGTATTGAAGTGTCCCAGGACTATTGTATCTGGATCGATGTGATATTTCATGATTTTTGGTGTTTTTTATGAAATTAGAAACCTCAATATTTAACACATAAATATTTAAAATAGTTATGTCTCTTTAATGAACTATTCCCTTTTTTAATATGTCATGGACCTCTTTTTCTCTTCTACTTTCAGCCTGAAATCTACTTTATCAGTTACAAGAGTAGCTACAACTGCTTGTTTACCACTTCTGTTTGCTTGACAGATTGATTTCCAGGCTTTAACACACAATTTTGGATGTTTTTTTGTAGCTAGATGTACCTCTTGGAAATAACAGGTAGCTGGCTTTTGTTTCCTAATCCAGCCCATTAGTCAGTACCCTTTTATTAGTGAATTGAAGCCATTTATGTTTAAAGATTTTATTGAAAGAGACGGTAATGCAGTAGACATGGTTTAGTGATGTTCTGATTGGCTGGGTTGCTGGTATTTTTTTCCACTTTATCTGTTAGGCTTTTGCCAGGTTTCTATGTTGATTGACTGATTCTTTCTGAGCTCTTCTTTGCTCATTTGTTCTTTTCATGGAGTATACTCTTTCCTGCACTGTCATGAGTGGGAATGTCTTTTTTCTTCTCTCTTTGCACAGTATTTCTTTAAGAATTTTCTGCAGTGATGATTTCATTGACATAAATTACCTTAAGTTATACTTCTCTTAAATTGTTTTTGTTCATCAATTTTGAAAGATAACTTTTTCAAGTATGGTGGTTTTTATTGGCAGTTATTTACTCTCAGAGCATGAAATAAACTCCTCTATGTTTTTCTAGATTTTAGTGTTACTTAATTGCAAGATATTAAGTTATTCTATTTAGTAGCTGAAGATATTTTGAATTTGTAGATATCTGAAGATATTTTTACCTTTCTATGGGAATAGTCCTTTTTCCCTTATAGCTTATAACATTTTCTTTTCTTTGTATTTTTGGCATCTTTACTATGATGTGTGACCAGAGTCTAGGATTCCAGAAAGCCGTTCAAGGGCATCCATGAAGAAAACTTTCCAAACTAAGTTATGCCTTTTGAGTTCTATTGCTTTTTCCCCCTGTAAGTGCTTGCTACTAACACCAAGGTAATGGCGTGCTTTTTCTTTAGCAAAAGCTCAAGGCAGTGTCACAAAACTGTATTAATATTCCTCACTAATTTTAACAGAGTTTTTTTATGGGTACTCTTAGCAAAGTAGTCAAATTATTAACTGCTAAAACTAATCCTTGAGTACACATCTTTTTAATATTTTATGTGAAAATAGAAAATGTACATAAAATTTTACAACGTAGCAAAATATGATAGTTATGGCAAGGAAAAACACTTGTGAAATCACTTCCCCTAAAAGCTGAATATATTCCTTCACCGAAGCCAATTTTTCCTAGAAGTAACAACTGACAGGCAAATGGTAGCTTTTTAAACTTAGTTATTTGGCAATCATTTTCTCAAAAGTAAGCATGTTATTTCTAGGAAAGAGACAAATTGACAGTATATTTCTAATAATAAAGACTTGATGTTTTCATTTAAAATTAGAATTGTGAGAAATATGTGTCACACTTTTAGTGTGACTATTTCCCAATAGCTAAAGGCTTTTTACAATTACATTGGTGATTTTAATGTAAATAATATTACTGTTTTCATTAAATACCTTGATGTGTGGGAAACTCTTTTCACTACTAAGAATCTTCAAAGCACCCATAAGTAATCTCCACATTTCATTCTCTGAAGGTCTGAGGAGGCAGTGGGTTAGAGCTACCTCCCTGGCTTATCCTTAGACAAATATGCAATAAAGACATTAGGATTTTTGCTGCCTAATTCAATTATCAACACTATACATATTCAGTAGAGGGTAAAAAGTCACCTAAGAAAATAGGTAGACATATATGGTATCAACTGTAGTAAGAAATCAAATTAGAACATTTTCTCCTTGTATACAGGTACATTTCACCTTGATGACTTTTAAAATAAATGTCAGTTTGAAAAGAAATTACTGTTTAAATGTTGTCAAGTTAAATGCATCAACATTTAAAAGTTCTGTGTAACTCAGTGTGCTAGTATTTTCTAAGTGATGACCATATTATGTTATGAGATTATTATGCATAGCTAATGAATTTACTTATAGCACTTGATAGCTCAATGGCTTTTGATGCGATAGAGAATTTGTAGTTCATGGAAATTGTTTCACAATCCATATCATAACTGTATCTTCAGAGATTGCTACTTGCCCAGTTTTAATTGTTTAGTATAAAGAATGGCCCCAACTACGTGAAAAGGCTAGTGTAGAATTCTTATCTTTTCCAACCACATATTTTGTAAAGCTGGATTTTCGACAAATGCTTCAACCAAAACAACATGCAGCTCCTATCAAATCTATAAACAGAAAATATAGCAGTGGTCCCTGGAGTCAGATTTCAAAGAGACTAACATAAGACAATGGAACTACTCCCATTACTTTAAAAACATATGGTTACTTCTGATTAATATATGTTACACATTGATTTGACTTTTTGTTGCTTTAGCATTAATTAGCATAAACATACTTTTATGTTTCCAAGTTTAATGTTTAAAATGCTTTTATTAATTCTTTGATAATTTCATATAATATATTTGATCATATTCACCCACTCTCCCTACTCTTCCAAGATCCACCCCTACCCACTGAACTCCATGTTCTTTTTATTGCTTAACCCATGGAGTCCAATTTGTGTTTCCCAAGTAGTCTTGGGTGCAGGACCCATCCTGAAACATGGTTGACCTATCAAAGGTCACACCCTTAATCAAGATATATGCCCATTATTTCAATAGTAGTATGACTATTAGCATGGGAGTAACAAACCACTCTGTGACTGGAACTAGGGTACACTCCACAAGATGGAACCCATATTTGGCATTCTTATCAGGGCCAAGACCTTGTGGTTAATAGGTCAGAGGCCCTAGGAGAAAAGCTACTACTAATATTCTCCTAAGTAGCCACAATTTTAAAACAACTCTAAATGATTTATTGCTATATGCACAGATTAGTCCATCTCTCATCAGGGAAGCTTCTTCTCTGTAAGAGCAGTAAAAGGCAATTAACACAGAGGCTCATGATTTGTCAGCATTCAGAGGATAGGAGATTGCAAGGAGCTCAGCCTTAAATGGGACATCTATATTCCAGCGTTCAATATAGTATGTATTGGTAGATACAGATGAAAGTTTTTCAGAATTACCTGGTAAGGTTAAAAATTGATTTAAGATCAAATTGCTAGAGAGCTGCTATCTTCCATTAAAGGAAGTTTAAGTGACAGAATTAATAAAGGAAGAAATTTAAAAATCAGATGTACTGACTAAATCAATATACCATAGAAAACCAGAAAATCACCAGCTGACTGTGGATACTAGAAGGACCCAGAAGATACTTTATTTATTGAATCAATAATGAATGCACAACCAATGGAGACAATTTACCATCTGTAGGTCAGAGCAGCACAGTCCATATTTTTGACCATAGTAATCAGAAGAACAATGAAAACCATTATAGCATTGAACTGTAAGGATGCCATGGCAACCAAGGTTCTTGACTCACTCCAATCTCTTGTGGCTAGGAGATTATAATGCTTAGAGGATAAAAGCAGGTAGGCTTTCAATCACAGTGCTGACTGACATATACTATTGAAACATTTTGAAATGGAAAGCAGATGGGTAATATTGTTAACCCAATGTAAAATCACAGATTCCTCCATATTTTTGCCAGTTCTCAGATGCAGAACCCATCAATCAATGGGGAGTATATATGCAGAAAATATCCATCATTACTAAGAAGAACCTATATCCATTTACTGAAAAAACATTATGGAAACAAATGTTCTTATATTTCTTGGGCTAGTAAATGCAACATCTGAGGTATAAGGATATCAGGAGTCCTATAATACTAAACTTCTATATGATGTGAACAGAAAGTATGTGATAAATGGAATTCTGGACTGAGCCCAGTGGGTCTTAGGAGCATTCTGTTCATTTCTCTAGTCTCCAAGTGTAATAACTATAATGTTGGAACTAAGGATACCCTTAACTTTACTTCCCAACTTGTAGGGTAAGACCCTTTATAACAAAAAATTGAAGCAATTGAAATTTCATTTCTCTAGTCACCATGTTAAATTTATAGCATAATCCAGCTGGAACTGTTCAGAATAGTGCAATCCTTAAAGATTTAATGGATATCAGGATGATGGTGTGCAACATATTCCTGCTTAATTCATTAGTGTAACTCTACAACCAACAGATTGCTGTGGCAGATGGTGATAGACTGTAGTAAACTTAGCACATGATAACCCTAATTATAGATGCTGTGCTGAAGAGTGCATCTTTACTAGAGCAGATAAATACAGTGATGGGTTTATATTAACATTGGTTTCCTCAATGTATTCATTTCTAAGCTCATTAGAAAAGAGACTGAAAAACAGTCTACATATACCCTGGACAGATAGGAATGCTGTCTCATTCCTTTTCCTTCTTACCGCAGCATAAAAAAAGGAAAACTAGGTCATTTCAGTATCTTTTAGGCCACTACACAGGTCCTTCATAGCAACGGCATGTAATATTAACCTGTAGAGTGAATTTAGCTGGAATCTCTCTCTGTATTTTGCCATTGGCTCATTGAATGGCAAAACCTGCCCTCCAACCAATAAGGGCCTGGAGAAGGCGGACTGAGGAGAGAAAATAACTAGGAAACGGTTCTGTGAGCTGCCTGACAGAGAAGGTTCCCACAGGAAAAAGGCAGAAAGTACAGTGAGGACCCACCACAGAAAAGCCACTCAGGAGCCCCAGGAGAAAGGAACGTGCCATGGCCACAGGAGTGCAGAGAGGCAGCAACTCAGGCCACATCCAGGCCCAGGCAGCAGCAGCATACGGCATGAGTGGACGAACTTGGGAATGGAATTTAGTGGGGACCAGCTGGGGTTAGCGCCATCTTGCCAGAGAGTACAGAACAGAGAGCCAGAGTTACCAGCTTCTCAAAATGCTAAGACATGTTCCCCACCCTCCAGGCCATCAAGCCTCTGTAAGTAAGGCCCAAACAAACTGTAAATAATTAGAGGACATTTTCTTTATTCTGTTCAGCCAAACTGGGACCAGAGGGTGGTGGTACCAAACCCCGCCCACCTAGGCACGGGAAATTTTTCCCAGCATAACCTCAGCAGTATACTAATGGCATATACTTTATATAGCCTGCTAAGAAGACGGAGAGTGATTTCCAAGAGATTCAAAGAGGTTGATGAATATTCTAAATGTTGTTTGAAAATCATTTTTATGTGCTACTTTAGGGAACCTAACTGATTAACATACTGTCCACCACCTTGTAGGTCTGTCAGCACATCTGTGCCAAGACCATGCTTCTCCAACATTGTCTCTAGATAGTAACGGGGACTATGGAAACCCTGTTTGTCTCCGGGTAGAGTGATTGGTAGGGTAGTTGGGGTGAGGTAGGGTAGGAGAAGACAAGCTCTGGGAATTTCTGTCTGTCAAGGAAAGGGGTTCTAAGGGCGTCTACCTTTGGTTGAAGGTCACGAGAAGCTATGCACATGGTCCCCATCAGTGCAGAGGGAGGGGTTCTCAGGAGAGGCTGTTGGGCTGCCTATTCCTGTGAGTGGGGGTTCATGAGGAGCCATGCTCTTGGTCCTGAGAATGGAGCCAAAGGAATCACTGTCCTTGGGGTGCAGTTCTGTATCTGTCTGCTCATCTCTAGATAGGGATTTGTGAGGAGCCACATAGATGTTCCTAGAGGCAGTGAGGGGAGAGGAGGTTCCAGGACTTGGGTTTCCAAGGAGCCGTAAAGTAGTTTAGCTGAAGTGTGGAGAAAGGTTTTACTGGGCTTGTTACTTGTGTTCAGGTTGAAGCTATGTCCTTGGTCCTGTCCCCAGTTACAAGGAAGGAATGCCCTATTCATTTATCTATGAAAAAATTTTCATACATTTTCTTGGGAATCATTCCAGTTTATTTTTCTCTATTCAACAATCATTTTCTTTTTGAACCTTATTCTTCTTTTATCTTATATAAGTGTCAGCCCATATATTGATAATCTGTAACACCTTAGTAACATCATCTGTAACTGGGCTGTCCATTATGGTTAGGAAAGAGATTGAGTCCTCAGAAACTCCTTTTTATTCTTGCTTCTCATCATTTTTCCATGTATTATGCCTATAGGTACAGTTATATTTCAAGAGATGATCCATTTGCAACAAGTAGACTTTTTAGTTTTATCAAAAATATCTTTACCAAGAGCCTGGAGAGATGGCTCAGTGGTCCAGGGTACTTCCTCTTGCAGAGGACCCAAGTTTGGTTCCTAGCACCCACATGGAGGTACACAACCATCTGTAACTCCAGTTCCAGGGAATCCAACCTCTTTTTCTGGTCTTGGCAGGCACCAGGCATGCACATTGTGCAGATACATAGAGGTAAAATATTTGTGTATTTTAAATGAAAATAAACCTTTAAAAAAGGAAATGAAAGACTAAAATATCTTTATCAATGTTTGTAAGTTTAGCTGTGACCCCAAGTGTTCTTAATTTAAGAACATGTTAAAATTTGTTAGTTATATTCTTAAAATTCTTTTTCAAATCATCAATAAAAACACAGAACCTATCCTGCAACATCCTGTAATACTTACTCTAAGATCAGCCTTGAGCTGTTAGGAATCCTGGACTGAGGTCAGTTACTTTAACACATAATGCTATGGAAATGAAAACTATGCCTTTCTAGCCTTTCTATGATGTTGTCACGAGGGGATGAAATCTTATGGAAACGATATATAACTTTTACCTTCTTTATGTGATTTGGAAGCCTCTCAATACTGGGAACTCAATTGTTAGTGGAATGATTTATTTTTCAGACAACTACCACCGATGATCTTTGAATCTTTCTTGGGATGGGACACTGTGTGGAAATTTTTATTAGTTCTTTTTTAACACTTTAAGTTGCCCACTTATTAACTTTCTGAGTTAACATAAACTTTCATATAAATGATTTTATGATTTCTAGAGGGCATACAATTTTACTTAACAGTCCTCACATACACACACACACACACACACACACACACACACACACAATTCATTTGTCTGGTGAATTTCTTGCTAATGAAAATTTAGAAGAAAATGACTCAATAGCAAAACAATGAAGTAACCCAATAAATGATGGTCAAAGACCCTGAATAGAAATTTCTCCAAAGAAGTTCCTCAAATGATGAACAAATATATGAAACTGTATTCAATATTAATAATCATCAAGGATATGAAATTCAAAACCACAATGAGATATCACTCATATGAATATGGTTACTAATTTTAAAAGGGTGGTAGGATATGGGAAAAGAGAACACCTTTATATCGTTGTCAGGAAAACCCCAATTGCCATTTCTGTACAGCTTGACAAACATAAAATTTGCATGTAAATGTGAACATTGATTTATTCTTAGAATAACAAAAGAAGGATGAAAAGTTTGACCCTACACTAGGAAACTGATCATTAGTTCAGGGACAGATTAATGGTTCCTGAACACAGGATAGGTATCTCAGTCAGTGATTTAATTATAAGCTGACAGTCTTTAATGAATGTGATACTAAGGGTCCAAAGGGAAATGATAGGTTTTCAGTAAATAGCATGGGAAGGCAATTATGGTTCATACTGAAACAAACCAGAAAAATTTATAAAAGAGTTACACTCCTAAGTATGAGTTTCTAAAGTAGTAGACATTGTGGCAAGTATTTGTGTCTGTTTATTTGGTATGAAAGCTAAAATCGAAGAGATCAGAAAACTGCAAGGGAGTGATTTTGCTTAGGAAATAGCTAAATGTAGTACAACTTGAAAAAGAAAATTCTGCCTTATAGAGCAACACACCCAAGATGGTATGTTCTGTGTTACTAACATATATTAATTGTGCATATTAATAAGGATCACTGTGATAATTTCATACATGCATTCCAGCAGGTACCGACCACATTCAACCAGTCTTTAATGCCTGTCTTCCCAGTCTCCAGTAATCACTATTCTACTCACAGGTTTTCTTACTTTAGTTTCCAGTTATGAGAGAGAACATGCAGTGTTTGTCTCTGTGTTTGGCTTATTTTCTTTAATATAATGTCCTCTCCTTCTACCCAACTCACTGCAAAGAACAAGATCTCACTCATCTCTGTGTCTGAAAAATACTTCATTGAGTGTATCTACCACATTTTCTTTATCTATTCACATTTATGGGCACCTGCGATGATGCCATATTTAGATAATGTGAAGACGATTTCACTCATCTTTGTGTCTAAAAAATACTTCATTGAGTGTATCTATCACATTTTCTTTATCTATTCACATTTACGGGCACCTAGGATGATTCCATATTTAGATAATGTGAAGAGTGTCACAATAAAAATGGGCTTGCTAGTACTTAAAATAATACTTTCTCTGAGTCAAAAAGAGACACTGAAGCTTTATTTGTACTGCATATTTCAGGAGATGTGATTTATGGCAGTCCTGTCCTGTGACAGGACACATTTTTTGATCTTTTGCATAAGACGTGTTCCTTTCAAAAGCAATCTTATATGGGATTCCATATTAATAAATAAGAAAGCATTTGATTCCTCATATAGTTGAGGTGTGGAGAGTAACTTCATGCTCAGAGCATTGTTATTACAGGTATAAATAACAGAGTAGAAAGGTCCTGACATAAATGACTCTATCGAATGGCTAATTGTTCTCTTCAAAACATGACACCAGACTGACAGACTAGACAGGACTCACTGCTTCCGGACTGGACTCTCGGTGGTGACAGTAGTTTAGTTAGCTTTAATGAGATGGGGCACACAGTTAGGAAGACATGAATAACCTTTATTTTTACCATCTTTTCTCCCGCCTCCGTGGAATCATCATGTAAGCACTGGGGTTAGTCAGCAGACGCATGCTGACTGAGGTCTCCTGGATCATTCCTATTTTGGATTGGTGTTTTTTCCTACATTAATCAGTAGCCATTAACCCAAATGGAGCCTTATACTTTGTGATCCATCCTATTGATCTTCTCATATCTTTCTTCTCTGGAAATTCTTGTCTTTGATTTTCCAGTCTGGCTCCTTTTAGACCCTGGGCGTGGGCTGCTCATACCTATGCTAGGTTCCTGCCCTATGATACTTAAAGGAGACTCTGTGTAGGGAGCAAATTATTTGCTGGATGAATTTGTGGGTAGAGCGTTGTAAGGATAGAGTCTCAGAATCAAGGATAGATGCTATGCTGGCTTTAGCAGGAAATGACCTGACTGGTGTCAGGTAATGATGCTAGAGGCTATGCAAAGGGAATCTGTGAGCATAAAATATAACAGCTGATTTAGTTTATAATTGGGGGAATGGTAGAAAGTTATAAGAAAGAGCATCAGCAAATAACAGAAAAAAGTCCTTGGTGATTAATAAAAGTCTGTTGTGAAGAAACTATTTGTTAGAGACTAGCAAGGAAGGAAAATAAGAACTCAAATAAGGGAGAAAGAGAAAAGCAACTTCATTTGGAAGGGGCCAGTCATTAGTCTAAATGAGAGGGGAGGAGAAGCCAGTGAAGGGAGCAAAAGGGTGGAAAACAGTGCTTTCTGAGTGATGAGGTCAGCTTCCCATGCAGGACACAGAGGACCACCTTGAGAGCAAGTCAGTGATTCAACTAATGAAGTCATTTAGAAAAGATAGGAGAAAAATGTCTCCTCTTGAGCCCAAGTCCTAATGCCATAGAAACAAACACAAGTTAATGCTCCTGTGGTCACCTGTAAGGTTATACTACTCAGAAAACTCTAGAGGTGTCAGGGACTCTGAACTTGAAAGGAAGAAGGCACATGATTGCAGATAACTTGCAAAGTCAAAGGCTTGAGATAGCCTTGTCCAAACTCATGGAAGAATTGGAATCTCAAGTGCCTAATTAGTTTAGAGATAAATGTATCATTGACAGTTCTCAGAGAATTCTGGATTCTCTTCTATACCTATCTTATAAATAAGGAATCTAGAAATGGAAACTAGGGATCTGTTGACTGTTTTCTGGAGAATATACTTTCTCAAGACAGCTGAAATTCCATCTCAAGAAGGAGCCTTCATCACTCCTTCTGGTAGTTATTTTAACAGAACTGAAAGTTTGTAGGGAAAAGTTCCATTTCTGACTGTGATTTGCCTTTCTATAAAAAAGAATTCTGTACTGGTTACATTTCTATTTCTGTGATAAAATATCATGACCAAGGCCACTTGAAAAGAAAGAGTTTATTGGGCTTATGGTTCCAGAAGAATAAGAGTCCATCAGGATGGGAAGGCGTGGTAGGAGGTAATTAGAGCTGAGTGCTCACATCTTCAAGCATGCTCAGGAACCAGAGAGACAAGCTAGAAGTGGGAAGAGGCTGTGAACTCTCAACGCCCTAGGGAGGTGCTTCCTCCAGCATGGCACATCTCCTAAAGGCTCCACAATTCTCCCCAAACAGCACCACAAAGTGACCAAGGGTTCAAATACTTGGAGCCTCTAGGGACATTTTCATTCAAACCACCACAAATTCCTTGAGTTTTCCCTTCAGTCACCTAAGAATGAAAAATGTGTGAACCAAGATTCACTCCTATTTCCTTCTACATGTGGTTCCTCCATTCTTTGACCCAGTTGGAAACTCCTACAACCCACCCTCTTGTCAGAGTTCAGTGGTTCTCCATCCTAGATATACCAAGCTCTTTCCACAGTCCTAAGCACTCTTAAAAGTCAAATTTGCATCCTTATCTCCAAAAGATGAGCATCAAAATCATCCTATAACTTGTGCAACTTCACTTGGAACAAGAGTCCATAGTTTTTTAGATTCTTCCCTCTATTGCAAATAAAATGGAGGCTGATTGAAAACCATAGGAGCAGTTGGCTTCATGTGTCTAAGGAAAAGGTTCCTAAGAGAATGGGCCAGCGTCTTCATGCTTCTTTTAATTTGGCCCTCCTGAGTTTATCACTGACAAATAAAAAACTCCTGACTCAATAGTCACAAATTTTATCAATTTTTCTTTTTCCCAGAAACTTGAACAAGAAGCTTATTTGTCTCAGTTCTGAAGGTTTTGTTTGTTTGTATATTTGTTGTAAACATTTATTTGTGAAGGGGGTGGAGCATTTGAATGAATGTCAGAGGACACTTTGCAGGGTCCACTCTCTCTCCATCATTTCCATGAATCAAACTCAAGTTAAATCTGGTTGCCAGGCTTGGCAGCAGGTACCTTTATCCACTGAGCCATCTCACGAGCCATCAGGAGTTTTGATTCTATTGCTAGGGGTTGGCAGACAAAACTCCTAAACTAAGTTTAATAAATGAGAAAAGAATGAATGCCAATCAAAAGATATATCACTTAGAGGCGTGTTCTCCATTTCGTCTTTCAGGTACTGTGTTGGGTACTGATAATTACAAATTTCTGGGTTTGAAATAAAATTCATGTTCCCGACATGCATTTTATCCTCACTTTCCTACTATAGGGCAGCAGGGGCTGGTGCAATAGTCTTGGAAGTAGATGGTATGGAGCTAATAATATTAAAGAAATCTTAAAGTAGAAGGAGGTTATTTAGACATTTAGGACAGCTAAACTGCTAGGTTTGGTATTTGGGATTTTTTGGAATCATTACTATGGTACGAAGTCATCAGATTTCTTAAAGAACTGAAATTGTGTAAATAAGTCAAGTTGAAGAGACCTTCTGTGAGGCTAATAAAAGATTCTTTTACCTACTACTCTAAAAACATTCTACATGAAACAATTACTGGGTGTTTAATCAAAATTCATCTGATTCATATAGTAAGCATGTGGAACATATCATAGTATATCAGATCACATATGTGTGATATTAAATCTCCATGCTCATCACTTTGATGGAAAGTGGATACTACATGTATCCATTATCTCTCTACAGCTATGTAGTATAATATGAGTTTGGGTATTGTGATGCCTCCAGCTGCATTTTTACTCCACAGGGTTGCTTTGGTTGTTCAAGGCCTTTGTGATTCTATATCAATTCTTGAATTTTTTTTGTTCTAGATGTTAAATGTGACACTGGAATTTTGATAAGCATAGCATTAAGTCAGTAGATAAATTTTAGTAGTTTAGCAATTTTCACAATATCTATTCTACCAATCTAGGAGCGTGAGGTCTTTCGACCTTCTAGTATCTTCTTTGATTTCCTTTTTCTGTGTCTTGAAAGTTTCATTACAGAAGTCTTTCTCTTCTTTCCTCACATGTATTCCTAGGTCTGGGGATACTATTTTGAATGGGATAATTTTTTCTGATTTCTTTCTCTGAGAGTATATTGTAATGTTGTAATTAATTCTATAGGTTCTTTGTTTGAGACAGGTCTCTCTCTAGCTCCAGCCAACTAGTAACATACTTTGTATATTAGGTTAGCTTAAATCTGCCAGTTTTGCCTGCATCTACCTCCTGTATGTCGGGATTAAAGGCATATGTCACCATGCTTGACTTTCTATATGATCTTTTCAGTGTAAAATCATGTCATCTGCAAATAAGTTTAACTTGACCTCTTCTTTTCCAATTTTTATCTACTGTATGCTTTTCATTTAAAACTTCAAGCACTACATTAAATAAGAGAGGGAGAACTGCATCATTGTCTCATGCCTTATTTTAGAGAAATTGCTCTCAGTGTGTCTCTGTTTAATATATTGTCCACTCTAGGTTTATTGTACATAGCCTTTATTAATATGAGCTATACTCCATCTATTCTTAATCTGTTCAAGGCTATTATCACGAAGGCATATTGAAATTTGTCAAATGCCTTCTTTATATCACTTGAGATGATTATGTGATTTCTGCCCTCTAGTATGTTTATAGGGTGTAATTCATTTACTGATGTGTATATGTTGAACCAACCTTGTCTTTATGGGGTGAAATCAACTTGGTCATGATGTATGATTTTATTAATGTGTTCCTGAATTCAGTTTGCAAGTATTTTATTGAGAATTTCTACATCTATGGTCATCAAAGAAATTGGTCTCCTGATTGTTGTTGTTGCATCTTTGCCAGGTTTGGGTATTGAAAGACCACTGGCTTCTTTATAGTATAAATCTGGTATTATTCCATCAGTTTCTATTGTGTGTAACAACTTAAGGAGAATTGGTATGAGATCTTCCTTGAAAGTTTGATAGAATTCAGTAGTAAAGCTGTACTGGGCTTGTGTTTTGAAGGAAGTTTTTATTATGACTTCTATCTTGTTGTTTGTAAAGAGTCTGTTTAACATATTTATATTCATATTTGTATTTGGGGTAGATATTTATATTTGGGGTAGATTATATGCATTGGTAATTTCTATTTCTTCTAATAGTTTCATATTTTTAGAATATAGGTTTAGAAAGTAACCTATAATTATTCTTTCAGTTTCTATTACATGAATTTCTTCCACAATCTATTCTTTCTTGCTGCCTACAGGAATTGCAATTAATTGCTCGTTGTTTTGCAAGGGCCTTGAGATTTATCATTAAGTTAATCATTTGATATCTCCCAAATTTTTTAATGTGAGCACTTTCGATGTATACTTTCCTTTTAACACTGTCTTGTCTGTGTCACAGAGGTTCTAAGAGGTAATTTTCTCATTATTACTTGTCACTAGGAAATTTGTACTTTAATTTCTGACTTCTTTAAGGAGTCATTGTTAATTCCAAAATGTATTGTTTAGTCACCATGTATTCCTATTTTCTTGTTGGTTTTTTTTGGGGGGGGTGATATCTGTGGTTTCTCTTGGTAATTTCTAATTTTATTTCAAACAGTTATCTCAGTTTTTTGTATTTATTGAGACTTACCTTGGTTTGTATGATATGGTCAATATTTTAAAAGGTTCCATGCACTTCTAAGAAGAATTTGTATCTCATATCTATTAGGTGGAATAACTTACATATTATCAGTGTATGTATTATGTATTTAGTTCTAAAATCACTTGTTTTTAATTTGGAAGATCCATCTGAAAATGAGAGTCACTGTGTCAGGACGAATAAGATCTTTTATGCCTTTTGATGTTCGTTTTATAAAATTAAAGGGCTCCAATATTTGGTGCAAAAACATTTATTATTGTTATACCTTTTTGAATAATTTTTCCCTTTATTTTAATATTTATTTATTATTTTAATTTTATGTGTATAAGTGTATTGCCTACATGTATGTAAGTATACCCATGTTGTATAGTTCCCACGAAAGTCAGAAGAGGGTGTCAGGTCCCTTGGAACTGGAGTTACATATGACTTTTAGCTGCCATGTGGGTGCTGGGAGCCTAACCTAAATCCTCTGCAAGATCAGCCAGTGCTCTTAACCACTGAGTCATCCTTGTAGTCCCTTCAAAAATTTTATTTACCCTTTATTAATATATAATGCCGTTTTATCTCTTCTAATACTTTTGGTATGACCTTTATTGAACATCAGGCTGTGCCTGCTTGTTCACAGTTTCAGTTTGCTTCGTAATCTGTTTTGAATCCTTTAAGATTGATATTTTTTTATATCTTTCTGACTAAGTGTGTTTCTTGGAGACTATTCCATTAGCCTGTGATTTTTTTTAGTGATGAACTGAGGCCTTGTTTATTTAAGGATATTAAAGAAAAGGGCATGCTATTTCCTATGAATTTGTTTGGTGATGTTATATTTTGCTGAATTATTTATATTTCTTTTCCTCTCCCACATTAGTTTCAAGAGTTTGCTGAGCTGCTGTGTGTCACATTAGTCTTTCTTTCCCAAGTCTACTTTGTTTCTCTGTTCTTTTCATGGAGTATATACTCACATATTCACATGAAGGAGGTTATCTTTCTTCTTCCTCCCTGTAAAGTATTCCATTAAAACTTTTCTGCATGCTGGCTTGATTGTCATAAGTTGGCTTGATTTGTTTTTGCTCCATCAATTTGAAAAGATAATCTTGGAGAGTAAAACATTCTTGGTTCACAGTTATTTACTTTCAGAACTTGAAATACTCCATTTCATGCTCTTCAGGGTTTACAGTTGCTGATGAAATGTGTAGAATGATCCTGCTATTTCTGCCTTTATATGTAAGTTGACATTTTTCTCATACTGCTTTTATTTTTGACATCCTGACTATGATGTGTTATAGTGAGTTTCTTCTCAGGTTGTGTCTATTTGGACCTTCATATGCCTCTTGGATTTGGATGTTCGCTTCATTTCTTTTTTTAGGTCTGGGTCATTTTCTGCTATGTTTACTCTGAATAGTCTCTATTCCATTTGACGTTATTTCTCTTCCTTTTTTACACCATGAATTCTCAGGTTTGATGGTCTTGTTTATTGTTTTTCTTGCTTGTCTGTATTTTTCTTGAGACAGGGTCTCAGTATGCACCAGTGACTGGCCGGGACCTAACCATGTAGACCAGGTGGCCTCCAACTCACAAAGATCTTCCTGCCTCTGCCTTCCAAGTTCTGGGATTAAAGACTTGTGCCATCACCCTGCAGGTTTCATCTCAGATGTGTCTCAGACTGGTTGGAAATTTCGTTCATGTTCCTTAATAGTTTTCTTATATTTGTCTGTGTTATTCTCCTGACTTTATTCTCTAGTAGTGAAACCTGTACTTTCATAATATCCTGTCTATTATGGATGATATCCCATCTTGACTAGGTGATAACAGGACCAAGGTTGGGGCCACAGACTACCAGACAACCAGACAGGATCATAATCCATTTACTCCTTGTAATCTTCAGTCTCCCTGTGGAAAGACACCAAATATAAGATCCACCGAAGTCCGTGTATTTGCCTGGGAAATCACAGGCCTGAAGTCACCTCTGGGACCAGAGCAGTATACACTTCCAGCCCTATAGTGACCACTAAAACACCAGAACCCAACCCTGACAACCACACAGCCCTTAATAGACCACTGGAGCAAAACCCTAGTCTCTCAGAGGACCCTGGGAATACTGGAACCAAAGCTTTAGGTCCCACAAAGATCACTGAGGCCACCAGGGCTGATCTCAGGTTCCTCCAGAGGTGAGAGCCTAGGCTGCAGATGCTCTCTTGAACTCCTGGAGGAGAAAGCTTGCTCTGACAGTGCTGTGCAGTTTCACAGGTGCCAGGATCCTGCTTGCAGAGTGCTTTCTAGATCCACTAGGGCTGTTCACATTAAGCACCCTTTTGCCACCTGGGATGGGGGCCGGCTCCACATTGCCACAGGAGATGGAGGCCTCATCATGACTATTTCCATTTTGCTGCAGGATAGAAAGGCCTGCTCCTTAATTCTTTTTAAAATTTAATTAAATGTACCTTATGTCCAAACCAATGTGTCCCCGAGGTCCTCTTGAATGTGAGCATTCTTCACCTTACAGGGCACTGCATCAAAGAGGATCTCAGAGGAAAACATAGCAACCTAGAACTGGGGAAAGTTTTTTTTTTTTAACATCTTGACATCTCTTCCTGAATCGGCCCCATCTTTCATCTAATTTGCATACCTACATTCAGCCAATCAGGGCACAGCTGCTTCTCAGTGCATTCGTCCATACTAGGTACTATGGTTTTATTGGCATCAGTTTACCAAGAAATGACACTTTCTGTGGTAATCTGGCTGAGATGAATGGAGTTTATTTTATTACAATTTTAATGACTAATATGAACTCCCATATCACACATGGCACAGTAAATATATCTCTACATATGAATACATACATTGCGGGAATGACTTTTTAAATTACTTATCTTTTATTGAATCTTTGTGTATTTCATACAGAAAATCTCCGTCAATCTTAATCATTTTTATGCCCCCTCCCCACTGACATTCCCCAAAGCCCCGCATCTGGGACCCATACATTCTGTCATCTGTGTTAAGGCTTATTGTGTCAAGTCAGTGTCCCCAGATGTTACTCAGTGCAAGTTCATCCACTGAGGTCTAGTCAGCCTATCTGGAGTCCCTCACTTTGAGACTATTAGCTCTTCCTCCCCCAACAGTAATCAGCAAAGATTGGGGTCTGCTGCCCATGTCCACAGTTCCATACTGGGTTTTTGCCTGCTTGAGCTTGCATGGGTCTTGCCGATGCCATTGCTGTAGGGTCCTGGGAGTTTATAAGACTGTTTCCACGTGGTCACGTACCTCTTCACTGACTCTTACACTTTGTGCCCCCTCTTCTTTACCCTTGAGCCTGGGTGAGAGAAGTTTAATATAGTAATTCTGTCCAGGACCCCACACTCTGCAGAATACTAATATATATGCTTTGTCCATTTGTGACCTTCTGCCTGCCTGGCCCTCTGTTACATGAGGGAGCTTTATTAATGAGAGTTGAGAGATTCATTAGTGTCCTCTTTATTACTTGCTCTATGTTGCATGAACTTTAAGTGTAGAGGTTAAGTTGCAGATGTGCCACTTAGGCTTTGGCAATTCACAGACTATGTCTGTGTATGATCATTTGTAGCACTCTGCAGTAGTTTCTAATGCAAAAGAAGCTTCTTTGATGAGTGGTGACTGGGATACTTGACTGTAAATATAAGAACACATATTTTGAACATAGTAAGATGTTACATTAGTCTAGGGATGTGACAGCCTTGGGTATTTCTCTAAGATCTATGACCTCTTCAGCCATGTGTATTTGGCTACATTTACAGTACCACATATGAGTTTCTTCCCATTGAATGGGTTTCAAGTCCAATTAGGTAGCCATTGATTGACCCACAGATAAAAGTGCCACTATTGCACCAATATATACTTGTCTTTTTTGGTTGTATCTTTATCTGGGTTTGTTATTAGTGTGATGTTGGCTTCATAGAAGGAATTTTGGAGTTCTCTTTCTGTTTCTATCATTTTAATAATTTAGGTAGTATTGAATAGAGATCTTCTTTGCATGTCTGATAGAATTCAGCTGTGAATCCATCTGAACCTGGACTTTTTAATCAGAAGGTTTTGTATTACTGCTTCAGTTTCCTTGTATGTTATTGGTCTGTTTAAGCTGTTAATCTCTTCTTGGTTTAGCTTTGGTGATTCCCATGGTTTTAAACATGCCTCCATTTCTTTAAGGTTTTTAAATTTTATAGGCTTTTAAAGTATTCCCTTATAATGTTCTGGATCTTTTTGTTGTCTGTTATAATGTTCCCCCTTTCATCTCTGATTTTATTGATTTATATTTGCTCTTTTTTTTCTTTTGTTAGCTGGGATAAGGGTCTGTCTATCCTTTTTATCTTTTGGATTTATTAATTTTTTGCATTACTTCCTTTGTTCCTAGTTCATTAATTTCTGCTCTGATTCTTATTATTTCTTCTTGTATGTTGGATTTGGGTTTCATTTTTGTTGCCTTTCAGACCTCTTCAGATGCAATGATAAGTCATTTATTTGTGCTCTTTCTGATTTTTTTTAATTTTAGAGCTATAAACTTCCCTCTTAAGACTTTTTTTAAAGTGTCCCAGAGTTTCATTTTACTGTGTTATAGTTTTTGTTTAATTCAAGGAATATTTTTATTTCTTTCTTAATTTCTCCTTTGACCCAGTTAATAAGATTCATGAGTGTGTTGTTTAATCTCCATGAGCTCATGTAGTTACTAGGGCTTCTTCCAGTGTTGATTTTAGACTCTGAAATTATTTCCATATTTTTGTATTTGTTAAGGTTTATTTTGTACCCCAGTATGTGGTCCATTTTGAAGAAAGCTCCATGGGGTGTTGAATAGAATGTGTATTCTTTGGTGCTTGAGTGGAATACTCAGTAGATGCCTTTTAGGTCAATTTGATGTACGGTATTGTTTAATGCAGATGTTTCTGTGTTTATTCTCTCTAGGGTTGTCCTGTATAATGGAGACACTGGGGTATGGGTATTGAAGTCCCCTACTATTATTAAGTTGGGATTAATCTGTGTCTTAAATCCTGTAGTACTGTTTTTATGAAGTTTGGTACACCAGAGTTTGGCACATATATGTGACTAATATCTTCTTGGTTAATTGTTCCTTTGATCAGAATGAAGTGACCCTCTTTATTTCTTCAAATTAGTTTTAGTTTAAAGTTTATTTTGTCAGATGTTAGAATGGCAACTCCTGCTTGCTTCTTAGTGCCATTTGCTTGGAATAATTTTTCCATCCTTTCACCTTAAGGTAGTGCCTGTTCTTGAAAGTGAAACGTGTTTCTTGCAGACAACAAAAAGTTGAACTTTGTTTCTTGATCCATTCAACTAGCCTGTGTTTTTTGACTCGGGAATTCAGCCCATTGTTATTTAAAGTTATTATTTTGAAGATGTATATTGATTCCTGTCATTTTAGTTTCTGTTTGCAATCTTGGTCTAACTTTGTGGTTCCACAGTTATACTTTCATTTATTTTTTTTCTGTTGACCCTTGGGTATAGATATTCCTTTCTTCAGCTCTTTGTATTGCTTCAAGAATTCTCTGAAGGGCTGGTTTTATGGACATGAATTCTATCAGACTACTAATGTCATGGAAGATTTTTTTTTCCTCTTCAACTATAACAGACATTTTTGCTGGATTAAAGTATTTCAGGTTGACATCTATAGTCTATAGTCACTGGGAATAATTTGGTCCAGGCACTTCTGGATTTCATAGTTTGCATTGACAATTCAGCTGTAATTTTGATGGGTTTTCCTTTATATGTGACTTATTTTTTTTCTTTTACAACTTTCAGTATTCTCTCTGTGCTCTGTATACTTAGTGTTTTTACTGTGATATGTCATGAGACATTTCTTTTATGGTACTGTCTATTTGGTGTTCTATGTGTTCCTTGTATTTGTATGGGCATGGCTTGCCTTAATTTTGCAAAATTTTCTTCTTCAATACTGTTGAAGATCTGGTCAATACCATTATCCCAAGATCCTTCTCCTTCCTCTGTGCCTATGATGCATAAATTTGGTGTTCCATTTTTTTGCATATTCTATTCCTGTGCCTTTTAAATTTTTCATAATCTTTGCTGAGTGCTCCAGTTCTTCAACTTTATCATCCAGTTTAGATATTCTGTTTTCCATTTAGTCTAATTTATGAGGCTTTCTCTTGTAGTTTTAAATTAAATTATTGAGTGTTTCACTTCCTTCTTCATTTCAACATGGGTTTTCTTCAATATTTCTATTTCTTCTCTAAATTCACTCAGAAGTTTATCCATATTTTTATTTTATTAGTTCTTTGATTGTTTGTTTGTGTGTTCTTTAAATATATTGAATTCTTTGATCATGTTTATGACTGTTCTTTTAATCTCTGTGTCCTGGGTTATCTCTATGGCATTCTTGTTGTAGAACTCTTCTATAGGACTTGTGATGTTTGGTGAGGACATATTATTTGGGTTTTTCATATTATTATGCTTTCATTGTGATATTGGCATGTAGATTTCTTTTGGAGGGGTGTTTTTTTTATTCTGATGTGAGAGTCAAGTCTTCCTTTGTTCAGTTGAAGCCTGATTCTGATTGTATACTTGATGTAACATAGTTGTTTCTTATTTAGTATGAAAAGCTGGTTGGTCAAGGCTTCAGGTTCTCTGTTTTGATTTTATATTGGAGGGACCAAATGACTCTAATCCAGCTGCTCAGGTGGAAGCACAAGTCATGGGAGATCAGATCCTCTCATGCACTCTCTGAAGGTCTGGGCCCCTCTAGCCAGCAGGCACAGGAAAATTTGGGAAGATTGCTAGGCATAGGCTAAATTCAGGAAATCTCAGATTGTCTGAAAAGGTCTGGGCCCCTACTAACATGTCCTGCAGCAGTGGGTGGGGCTGCAGATGGTACCAGTTTGTGAGAATGGGCACAGTAGAATTTGGAGAGTTCACAACCAGATAGAGCCAAGAGGGTTTTCCAGAGATCTGTGGTGCTAAGAACAAAAGCAGGCTTGTGCCCAAGCCTAGTAGGAAGATAGTAATGAGGTGGGGTGACTGGAGTTGCTGTACGAGTAGGGGAGTGGCCGTGCAGTGGGCAGGATCAGATTTAACAGGGGAAGAGGCTGGTCTCAGGAATCCAAGGCAAGTTGGGGGTGGGCAGCCATGGTAGAAAGCTAGTTTCTCACAGGCTGAGGCAGAGAATGGGCATAGGACAGCCTGTGAAGGCTCTACCAAACTAGACTGAAAAATTGAGCAGGTCTGTGTACAGGACATCTGGACACAGTTGACAGACTTGGACTAAGATGGTAGTCAGGGATGTTAAGAGTAAGAATGATCCTGTGTGTTAGAGGCTGGCACTCTGCTGACCTCATGCTGACGTCTGCTAACTTCCCCATTTCTGTTTTTCCCTGCTGCTTTGTTTTTGATATAAGTTGAATCATTAGTCTTACTGTTCTTACTAAAGGTTAAGGGTTTTTTTGGTTTTGTTGTTGTTGTTGTTGTTGTTGTTTTCTGACATCTGTGTTCTTCATGTTAAATTAACAAAGGGTATTCTAATCAGTGGACCATAGAGGCTGGCCAGAACAGACCGACCATTATACTATTGAAATAAGATTTTATGTTTCTTTTCTATTATAAAAAGTATTTTTAAATCAGCAGACCATGACTTGTGAAGTGGGCTTTCTGAAACTGATCGATCACCGTGTCATCGGACTCTTTTTATAATACGTTTGTGCTGATGATTAGCCACAAATTCTTGCTTTTGCACTCGGCTTTGCTTGATTGCAGAAAGTCATGAAAGACCTATAAAAAAGACCCTGTTGCTTCAGTTCAAGGCCACTTTCCTCTCCTTCTCCCATGGAGAGTAAGTAGTCCCGATTTCAATCGTGATAAATTTCTCACCTTGCTACATGTGTCTCTGAGTCTAATTGGATCCAGACTCAGAGACCATAACACTGTGCCCAAAGCTAGAAGGAGAAGAGGATGTGGGGTGGGGCGGAATGGAGTTGCCACATGTGGGAATGACATTCATAAATGAACATAATATGGACTAATGACTTTTAATAAAACCAGGCAAAACTATGTGCTCTTGTGTCTTGTGATCTAGGCATCTATCTTGTTCCTTTGGCAGTCACAATTTGGTATTCCACCCAAAAAGGGAAAAAATGAATGTGGGAGTACTTGATATTTAACATATCAAATTGCTGGAAGGCCTTTGTAAGCTTCTCCATTACATACATTGGAAATTGGAAGGACAAATGACCTTGGGTAAAGAAGATATTCTAGAATTAAGGAGGAAAAGGCCAGATAGTCTGTTAAGATTAGGGTGAATCTAAGCTTATACTTGCCCAACTGAAGCTGGAGAAACCATTTTACATTTTAAATAAAATTATGGGTGAGACCATACTCAGGAGACACAGTTCCAATAAGTCAGTTTAATTAGCAAATTTCCAGAGGATACATGGTTCCAGGAGATCTCTAGGGGAATGAGTATACTCTGAGTTTGGGCCCACTCTTAAAAACTAAATTTAAGAGTTAGGACATTTGTTCAGGTAATTATAATATTGCTGTAGTAAACTATATTCCAGAATGAATAGAAAGGGTGAAGGTGTCTTCCTTCCGTGAGCTTCAAGAACTTTCAGAAGTGAGCTGATAGAAATGTAAATAGAGTCTGTTTCAATAAGATAAGGAGCCCCAACCAGCTTCAGGAGAGAAGCTGCCACTGAACAGTCAGGCTGCTATGAATCATGGGATTGGATCACAGGTGAGTGAGGACTGTCATCATCCCAGTGCTGGGTATTTGTTTCTTGATGAAGCACAACTGAATTATACCATTTCCTTAGCCTGGTATGTCTGATAATTTCTTAGACCCACCTCCCTTGATATTTTAGTAAATCCATGGATCCCTACAGCCTTGATTTGCCCTGATAAATATGTAAGTGGCATCCATTCTGCTCCCAGAAATAAGTCATTTATTAGCCTGCCTTTCACGAGTGGTTCTGGGTAGATGATGCTGTCTATGTGTCCACTCAGACACAGAATCATCCCCCATCCTCAAAATAGAGTTAAAGTTTTCTTATAAATTGGAGTCTCTCAGTGCAAATCATGGCCTGAAAAAACACTGTTTTACACAATAAAAATAACTAGTACAGAGAACAACCTGATCTCAACAAGCATCAGGAAACAGAGGCAGATAAAGAACTAGGGCAGGGCTACAGAATCTCGTATCACTCACTTTTCTGTTGGATTACCAAAGACAACTCATGAAAGAGATTATTTTGGCTTATGATTCCAGATGCCCCCACCTAGTCCATTATGATGGGGAAACAGACCATGGGGCAGGAGGTTCAGAGAGTTCCTCTTCAACAGCAGACATCAAGTAGAGAGCACCAGACAGCATACTGGAAATGGCATCAAGCTACAAGCTTTCAAAGCCCACCCCAGTGGCACATCCTCCTGCAAGGCTATGCCTTCTAGAGAGTCTAGGATTTCCCTAAGCAGACCCACCAACAGGGAGTTCCATGTTCATTTACTTGAACCTATAAAAATATTTCTCATTCAAGCCACCAAAAAACTCCAGTCCTGCTCCTACTCACATAATACATTCAGTAAATCTTTACCTCATAGGTTTAAGAAGCTTCCCAAATAGCGCCACCAGCAGATGTCCAACACACTTGGCTGTGGAACGCAGTTCACATTCAAACCACAACAGGGAATAGTAAACAAATCCTTTCTCTGAACCTGATAGTGTTTTGTATGAATATTATTCTCCCTAACTGACTCTGGAATCTTAACTTCCCTCCTGTGGTACTACATGTCTTTCTTAGTTCTCAGTCAACTCTAAGACACCCACCCCCAGACCCCCCTCCCCGAGGAAAAGGAACCTCTAGCCCAAGTCATGCTTTTGAGTACTCCAGTGTCTGCCTCAGTAAGCAGCCAACAGTGCTGATTTCTCTTTCAGGTTGATCCCATCGGGTGCTCCAACATCTTTTCTATCAATTATGGCATCAGTAATTTTTACCTGAGTTAGTTTTAAGAAAAATATTTTACTATTATTAATTTTGTCAGCCACATAATCTAGGTTTGAATATATAATCTTCCAAATTATAACTTGGATTCTATTTTTTGCAAAAATGTTATGATGAGCAGCTCATAGGCTGACCTGACTCTTACTACAAAAGTCATGTGTTCACTGACATAGCGTACACAGAGCCTTCTGGGATGAATGGCATAACTCATATAGTCTTTGATCCTCAAGTATATGCTTCCATAACAGTGTTTCTATATCGGGCAGCAAATGCTTAATTCTTTCGAAGGTGAGGATAAGGTGGAGAACATGAAACAGGCAGAGAAAATAACTAAATCCCCACAGTAAGCCTCAGAGGGATCAGTGCGTCTCTCTCTCCAGGGCCTTCCTGTTTCTTCTGATGTAAACAGCTCTCCCACTTCCCACTACCTACTATCTCAGCTCTGAAGACTCTACTTTTTCAGAAACTTTTGTCTATTCCTTTTTCTCTAGTCATGATTTGTAATGTGTTGTTATAGAGTTGGAATCAAGTCATTAGTGGACTAACAGCAACATAAGAGCTGGATTTGTTCCCCTATGGGCTTAAGAATGGCCCTTTCAGTCCTCATCTAAGGCATTTTATAAAAGCTTTGCCTGGTATCTTTTTGTAATATTTAATTTATTTTTTAATTATGTGTTTATATTTGTCTGCATGTGGGTTTTTCATGTGGATTTTTGCTCATGAGTGCAGGTGCCCATAGATACCAGAGGCATACGATCCCCCAGGAGATGGAGTTATAGGCAATTGTGAGGGGTCTAATGTAGGTACTGAGAATTGAACTTGGGTCCTCTGAAAGAGGAGTACATGCTCTTAACCACTGAGCCATGTCTCCAGCCCTGCCTGACAAACCTTTACTCAGGGTCCAAGTTTGAATCAGACTCCCGTTCCACATGCTCATCAGTGAGTACTGATTTAAAACAACACATGATCCTGTTCTCCTCTATATTTACACTTATATTGACCAAAGCTGGCTTCTTATTATACAAGATGCACTATTCCATTCATACTTGTTCAGAAGACCTAAGAAATTCATATTACATTCATAATTTACATATATTACATCATACATTCATGATGATTCACAATTATATTCACCATTTATATTCACATACTTTTGTCAATTTATATTTTTAGTATATTCTACTATAGGAAACTTAAATAAGTACCTAAGTAAGTTCCTATGGGTTCTATGAATATGCACAACTCTTCAATGCTTGCCTATTCTAAAATAAAAGCCTATAAGTACTCAACATTCTTATAACAGAATCTGAAAGTTATTGTGTGCCAAAAGTAAAATAGGTCTACATTTTCTTCTTTGTCCCCTTAATCAAGGTACAATATTCTCAATATGTTTAAGATTGTTCCATAAAACTTTTCTGAGTGTAGATCTCACTTTGAGTAATTGATTAGCATTGATATTGGCATTTTACTTTTGCTAATAAAGCATATAACATAAACTGAATGCCTTTATATGAAAGAATACTAGAAATCTATGGTCCTTTCCCATTCCTCCAAAAAGTATGGGGGAAATTGGAAGGTGGAATTGTTACAGGTTAGCTCTACCTAAAACTAGCCAGTGAAGTAATACCACACCATGGCAATAACTTGAACTTTTGATTGTCCTCCAAGCTGGATGTAGGTGTGGCAGATCCTAGATAGGGCAATTGAAACGCCTCAGATTCTAAACCAGGATTTCTGAATGATCTGCATATCTCTGTCTTATCATCTCAGGTATATGGCATTACACATTGTTCACATGTCCTTAGAATTTTTTTTTTTTTGATAGATAATCAACTACTTTCCCCAAGTTTGGTCAGAGATCTGTAATCCCATTATTAATTGCTTAAATATTCATTGTTACTAGTCTTGGGAATGTCCTCATATCTACTAGAACAAAAAAAGGACTCCCTCCCACTCTGTGGCTACCTTCTTTTCAGTTAATGCCTTATGCATGTGGGGCTGTTCTTATTCGATATTTCTTACTCCTATCTCCGTCTGGAAGAGCAAATTCTAACTCAGGATTTCAGTTACCTGAGAATTATTCTTGCCTAAGGGCAAGAGAATTCTCGTTCATCACTTGAACTGAAAATACTTTGTGTAGATAGAGATCTCTGTTCTTCCAGAATCTTGTCAAATAAACTATGATCTACATAAACTATACTTTGCATGATGGGATTCTATGGTCTAATTTCATGAATCACTGGAAGATTTTTTTGGTATGCATTATTCCTATTGCAGAAATTTCTCATGAACAGACAATTTTTCATCTAGCTAGCCCTGAAGACGCTAGAACACCTCTTTATCTTAAAAGAGTTACTGACTACATTCCAATAATTTCAGCACAAGATTAGACAACACTGGTGGACATATCACTTTGAACCTGGAACCTTCACTATTTCAGTGTGGAAAAAAAAGATAATGCAGAATTGAATTCTGAATAATTCCTTAGTGGCATGAAATAGTGAGAAAACATTTGTTCCCTCACAGCAAAGTACATGGCTATTGCTTTGTAATATGCTCATGTTCAATGTTAGCTATTTTTCTAGATAAGCTATGAGAATTTTTGTTACAAAGAAACTTCCAGCCACAGTTCACTAAAGAAATTCTGATCTTACACCACTGGTATCACATATTTTAGTATTTCTAATTCTCTACTGTGTGTGTGGAGTACACATATGTGTCCATGGGTACACTTACCTGTGTGTGTATGGATGGAGGCCAGAGGTCAGAGTCGGATATCGCCATATATTGCTCTCCACCTTATTATGTTTGATTAATTGAATTTGATTTCTATTTCACACATGTACATAATGAATTCTGAAACTCTTACATCCCCTTTCAGCCTTCCTCCTACCTTTACCCAAATCCCTCTCCCATACTCATGTCTTTGATGGTGTTTTGTTTTGTTTTGTTTTATGACCCACTGAGGTTAACCAAGCTGTCTTTGTGACCATGGTTTTGAGCTATCTGTTAGGATGCACCTTATAGGGTCTCTCATTGCACTTAGAGTTCACTATTTTAATTAGACTGCTTGGCCAATAAGCTCTGAACATCTGGGGATATAGACACACATCGCTAGACTTGGCTTTTATGCCGATGCTAGAGATCCAAGCTTAGGTCATAATACCTCTGTGATTGTTTGAGCGGGAAATGCCCCCACAGTCTAACACATCTGGTACTTGGACCCCAATTGGTAGTATGGTTTGAGGAGGTTATGGAACCTTTGAAAGGCTGAGCCTTGCTGGAAGTTACTGACGGTGAATATGAGAGCGTATAGCCTAGCCTCACTTCCTGTTCACTATCTCTGCTTTCAGCTTCCTGTGTGAACTCTTAGCTTCTTGCTGCAGTAGCCCATCACCATGACTCTTGAGCCATTATAGACTGCCTCTCTCAGACCATAAGCCAAAATAAACTATTCCATAAGTTACTTTCGGTCACAGCAACTAAAAATTCATGACAGCAATGGAAAATAGAAGTTGATGCCAGGAATAGGGTACAACCATGTTGTTTTCTGACAAAATGAGAAAGACTTTGGTTCTTTGGACTAGAAAATCAGTTGAATGCAGTAAGCAGAGCTTAGGTGGTCATTCTAGTAGGAGCACAGAAGAAAGTAGAGCTGAGAGTAATGCTAGAAGTAGCAGTCTGGCTCAGGAGATTTCAGAGGGGAAAAGGCCTCTACTAATAACTGTGTTAGCATATCATGTGCTATTTTGGCAAATAGTCTATCTGTCTTCTGCTCATATCCTAAGAATTTGCCTGAGACTAAATTAAAAAGTAATGAACCAATTACTTTGGTAGAAGAAATTTCAATACAGTGTAACATTGATTCTGTGGAATGGTTATAACTGATAACTCTTACACTGGTCTACCATGAAAAAGAGAAAGTGGGGCAAGAAGAAACAGAAAATGTGCAGACAGGATAGAAAAAGAGCACTAAATAGAAAGCTTAAAGTCACAGTCAAGGCTTGTGCTGTGAAGGAGATTGTACTTGTAAAAGCCATTTATGGAGAGGCTTCCTGTTCTGCACTGGATCAATGGAATGAGTCCCTCAGGGCAAACCCCACCGAGCTAAGCTTCCAAATTGCAAGTTGAGGAGGCCTAAGGAATTTTCTGCTTCTAGAAAGCAATTGCTTTCAACCTAGAAAAACTGCTACCAAAGTAATCCAGTGGGGCTAGGAGATTCCATCCCAAGCTGGCAGCTGACTTTGACAGGCTCATTCTTATGGTATAGACTTTGGAGATATACATATCATAATTCATAATTTTAACCTTAAGTAGTGAACTTGGGCATTCTCAGATGCTGATTATCAAAGAGAAGTCTTTTGAAATCAAACACTTTAAAAAATATTCAATATTATGAACTAACATTTCTCACACTTCATGAAACAGCATTTTGGATTTTTGTTGTTGTTGTTTTTTTTTTTTTTGATAGACTGGAAACTCAGTTTAGACAGTCTGTTTCACACTCTGTGTGTTACTGAGAACCATACTCCAAGGCATAGTGAGTAGGGTGATTCCTTTTCTTTCACTCAACATTGATCAAGATTTTAAGACAAGGTGAATAACAAGTGTTCTCTGTGAATAAAGTCATTAACAATGACATTCAGGTGCAATTTCTTCTTCACATGGCTTCACTGACACGTGCTCTCCACCTGAATGACGCTTGGTACTGATCCATTCCCAGTTTAAGGTCTATTTTATGGCTCACAGTGGTTCGAAAAGCGGCAGGAACAAAAAATCTCAATTCTAACTCTTTTCATGTATTAAAGCTTTCACTAAAAGAAGACATGGTGATCTTTTTCTGTTATGCTTAATGGTAGGTAACACATACTTTGAATTCAGAGGACTTTGTAGCACTATAAACATATATCCAAAAGTGCAAGTATTGCTTATTCACTTACCTTATCAAATAATGGATCATTTGCTGGTAATGCCTTGATGTGTTTCCGAACCTAAATATTTGTCAGTAACACTTCTAGTCTTACAGTATTTTGAAGCAGAGATCTACACCTCTTGTCCATCTGAAACCTGGAAAAAAGAGCCTCTAGTATCACATTTTCTAGTTCCTAGAACAAAATTCAATAATTTCATTTTTAAAATATTGTTTTACATAGAAAAAGTTGAATGGCCTGCCAAAATGTTGTTCCTTAATTGAATATGGTACAAAAGCTTCTGGGAGTTTATACAAACTTCTCCACAAACAAAGAATTATGGGCAATGGCCAATTCAACAGAATTCGATTCTTATTTTTATTCTTTGCCACTTTGTTGGCTGCTTCAACAAAGAATCACATATTCTCTTGCCTCCGGCATATAAAACCTGACACCCTCTGCATGCATTAAAGACCAGTTAAATACTTCTTAATGATGTTCTAACTTGTAGGATTTCATTTTTATTATTTTTAAAGTGTTGTAAAAATATCCATTTCATTAATTGGAAATAGCCACAGCAAAGCACACTTCACTGGTAGCTATGTACGAGCTATGCAGTTAGATGCATAAGTGACAATATCTCATAAAATATCTTTGCTATCATCCCCTAAGCAACTAGGAAGCCAGCTTTATTCCCCCTGGAGCTCCAGGACTCATAAGATACTTTGGAAAAAATGACACCTACCCCTCCCCTGAAATAAATTCAACTATTCTTATTCCTCATACCACTTTTAGCTAATTCAGGGTGGTTTCATTTCTACAACCCTGTAGATACTGACAGAAGAATCCAATTCTATTAAAAACCAAACACCTATGAAGTCTTGAATTTTAATAGAAGCATCTTGAAGTTCAAATGGGTCATTTTACTTGTATGCAGCTTCATTCAGCTGGCAATAGTTGTTTGCAAAAAGACAGGTCCAGGATTTACCTTAGATGAAAGAATTGCCCCATTAAACTCTTACAATTGTGCATTCCTATCTTGTACTGAGCATATCTGAGGCCCTGGTGGCTTTAAATTAGTTTCTGGATGTAGTAGCTGTACTGAAGAGACCAACACAAGACTCTAGGATTTCTTAGTATTTCTACAAGATCAACAGAATTTAGACTTCATGATATTTGAGATCTACACATTCTCTGTGCCATCAAACTGCAAAACTGTGACATGTAGCTATATATCGCTACATATAATTTTATCTTGATGAAAGTATGAATGGTTATTTATTGTTTAATCATTGTCATAAGATCACAGATGGGGCCCATGTCACCTTCTTTCTAAATCAGGACTGGGAAGCAGATGTTCGTTCTCAAGCCTTGTGGAAACCATCATAGCTTCTTGATTTCTAGTTTGCTGGGCATCATCCTTTCCAGAACTAGAGCTCTTGGGATGAGGCTTTTTAATTCATGACTTAGTTATAATTTCCCACATGCTGCAACATTGCAGATAATTCTATGTATTTAAACACCTATCTATCCAAGAATATAAAGTAATGAATTTTAAGGATGGCTTATATTTAAAGATGACAGATGAAGGCTGTTTATAACATTTTTAAAGACTTCTAAGTTAGTAAACTAAAATGGGAAGCTTTTTATCATCACACCTATGACATTCAAATGATAGGTTTGCTGTTTTCTCCACCTTTCATCCTAATCTACAAAGAACAGAGTCAAAATATTGCAGTGTTTGATCTTCAAGTGATTCTGTGTTTCCACTTTCTAGTGGCACTTTTGTATAAACCAGTCTCATGTAGGAAACTTCAAAGTTAGTTAGTTGAACATAATATTTCATCTAAGAACTGATACCAAAGTAGAAGTTTTAGAAGAAAGGAAGTGATGAGAAAAAGCCAATATAAGAATGTATCTCACAGGTGGATCAATACAACCAATGAGATACTGTATTTGAACACAGTCTTCCTGCATTAGTGCAAGATACACTTTAGTATAGCTTGACTACTGGAGACTAAAGTACTAATCAACTGGTTTCTATCTCTAATTGCCAAAAATTCACCTTAAGGTTCGTATCTGTGCATTTCTTGGTTATGCTTTTTTCAGAGAAATAGGAAGCTTATTTTGTTTCAAAAGGTCCAAAAACACAAAGTGAGAAGATTTATGGGTTTTATCTAGTAGTGTGCTCTCCACAAGGAGTGTGTCTCAACATCAACAACTGTGGTTTAAAGCAAGTGGATTGAAAGTGACTTGACACGGGGAACCATGATTATCTCCACAGATAGGAGCTTAACAGACAAGGTTATGGTGAATGTAATTATGAAAAGGGAGGGTCTTGTGTCTGATATATAACTAAAAAGAACACAAATTTTCACATTTGAAATTTTTCTGGGGACTCTTAAAGACATGCATCTATACATCTGTGGATATGTCTATAAGGATAAACCTAGCTGTACATAAATGGATGGATCTGTTTTGGTTGTGTGAGGATGAGGCTATCACAGGTAATTCAGAGTCTTTCACCTTCCAAGATGAGATATGTGAAGGAGGCCTGCAAGTTTTCAATAGCTACATATAAAAATGAATTTAGATATGTTTATTTGTTCCACAGAAGCATTTCAAGATTTATTTAAAAAACAGTTTCATAATGGTCAACTGACAGTGATAAAGCATAAACCATGCTAAACTTAAAGTTGCCTATCCAAAGAAGGCATGCAAATGGACATGCATTTGATATTACTAATCAGAAAGATAATGTAACTCAAAGCACAATTAGATGCCATCTCACAAGTTAGATTAACTAGTATCAAAAAACCCAAAAGGTGGCAAGTGATCATGTTGATGTAGCTACAGAGAAACTGGAACCAAAGTACACTGTTGTTATGAATGTGAAATGGTTCAACCACTATGAAAAACAGCATCAAAGTTCCTTAAAAACTTAAAAATAAAATTTATATATAATCTAATAACCCACTTCTGGAATAATATGAAAATAATTGAAATAAAGATCTGGAAGTGACATCCATATTCCATGCTCTTCGCAGCATTATTTGCAATATCCAAAACAGATGGATATTATGATGTTCGTATATGTGCATATGTGTGTATAAACCTTGAGTACTATTCAGTGTTAGAGGAGAGCCATGACATTTCTGATGTGAATGAATCCAGCTGCTATTACATTAAATGAAATAAGTCAAGCACAGAAAGATAATATATTTTGAGCTGACCTTCAGAATTTCAAATGTCAAACTGACATGCAATAATTTCCTATGAGATATAACACTACATCTTTGAGGGAAGCTTTTTAAGACACCGGATGTTCTAAGGGGAAGTGAACATTTCCTATTTTAGGACAGCTCATTAAGCTCAATAAGTAAACAACTCAATAGCTTCAGAAAGTTCCTGAACCTACCAGACTCACTAGGCCTCTCACTCCCTAAGTATATATGAACAGTAAGGACTGCTAAAACACTCTCAGACCAGGCTAGCTACTTGAAAGGGAGAGTCAGCCAAGGTTCCTGGGAGAAGCAGACACCAACTGAGCTGCCTGGAAAAGGCTAAGACCAACCTAGCTGCCTAACAAGCTGCCTGGAAAGGATACCCTCCATCCTCCATGGTGTGGAACCGTCTACAGGTTGTTCAGTGTGCTCCAGGTTACCTGGTTTGTGAGCTGTCACTTATGCTGGGACGTGTTTAGGGGTGATACAGTTCTCTTTGAGTCATTTCTGCTCCTATAAATAGCCCCTCCCCAGACTCCTGTAAGAAACCACAATAAAACTCAGTGGCTCACCAAGGTAGATTTTGATAGTATCCTTTCTCTGGTCCGTCACCAGATTCCTACATTTGATCACATCTTCCCAGAAATAATGTCACACAACAAAAACCCATAGAAACAGAGAATAGAAGACTACTTACAAGGGTCCAGGGGATATAGAAAACCGGGAGAAGTTAGTCAAAAAGTACACATTTGCAGTTATAAGGCAATAAGTCCTAGAGATCTAGTGTACAACACAGTGATTATAATTAATAGTAACATATACTTGAAATTTGATTTTTTAAAGTAGATCTTTAAAAACAGTAGATCTTGTATCCTCTGTTCTGAGCCCAGCACCACTCTCCCTTCCCCAGGGCTCACGTCTATTTTCCTTAGGGAGACATTCCCTATGTTGTCCCCATTCTGACCTTGTGCCTAGGTCCTCACCTGCTCATTGCCCCTGAGACTTCAGGACTAGCCTGAAATAACTTAAAAAGACAGTTTCAATGATGAGTTTGGAGTTGCAAAACTGGAAAAGATGTCAATCTGTCACACATGCATAATGTACAGTCTCTCGGGTTATTTCAAGGCATGTTAATGAAGAGATGTCCGGTGTCTCAAGGAACTGGCTGGCCCTAAGGTGATTAATGTCTCTTGGCTCTGATTTCAAAATATTATACAATAAAAAGACACAGGTGATACAAATATAAAGAGAGAAAATTAATCTGAGACTCTTTAAACCTTCTTCTATCACAAACTTGGACACCAGCCAACCAGGATGATCTATTTTCTTGAATTTAATTTGTGGCCTATTACACCACTCCCTTTATTCCACTGTCATTCTATGTGCTAGCTAGGTAAGATGTGAATGATGATTTTAAAGTGCCAATCATCCTCACATCAGGCCCGCATCCTTCTCTACCTTCAGCACCACCCGGATTTCCCTGTCTTGAAAACCTCCTCTGACAAAATAATTAATCCCTTATCTTTAAATTCAACTTCACTTATGTTCTCAGGACATGGGAAGAATGAAACAAAATTCTTGGTTAAAATATCACACAAATGGCTCCACTACCAGTCCTTGACAATGTCCTTGTTCCTCTTTAAAACCTCTTAAACTGGGCCTACTCCGTATGTCTCTCAGCATTCTTAACTTCCAAGTTCCCACTGCAACGGGCCATTAAGCTCCAAATATTCAGTGGTTTTTCTAAACCTAAGTTTGAAACTCTTCCACATTTGTCCCATAAACTAGTTCCAAAAACATGGTTAGGTTTATCACAGTCATGATCTCACCATGGGCACCAATTTCTACCTTACTTGCTTGTGATAAAGTACCCAGACAAAAGCAACATAAAGGAGAACGGGATAATTTTAGCTCAAGTTCCTGTTCATCATGGCAGGAAGTTCAAAGCACCAGGGTCTTGAAGCCACCACTACATCCCATCCACAATCAGGAAGCGTAGAGGAATAAGAGAATGCTGCTGCTCAGCTCCTTTTCTCTATTTTTATAGTCTAGGATCCTGGCAAGGGAATGGTACGTCATGAAGTAAGGGAAGTCTTCCCAACTCAATTAATAAAATCAAGACAGTCCTCCACTGGAATGTCCAAGGGCCACAAGGACAGCTGAGGTGGGAGCTGTCCATAGAAAATAGGGAAGACAGCACTTTGTGAGAGGGAGTATGATAGCAGAGGAGAGCCAGTGAGGGGTTTGTCGCTCTATGAAAGCTGACTTGGGAGCTCTATGGAAGTGATATTAGCTGTACAAATGGCATGAACTTACATGTATGAAATCCTCAAGACTCTCAACTGCCAAAATCAGTTGCATTTCTATATGCTATCTATCTGAAAAGAAAGTAGTAGTACTGTGAAAAATACTAAGGAATAAGCTAATTTATGAAGTAAAAGGCTCATGGAGCCATATGTCACTTTATCAAGATTCGTAAATATTTTGCTTTTTACAAACTGAAAGTTGCTGTGGTAGCCTGCACTTAAGCAAGTTTATCAACTTATCATTCTTCCACAGCATACACTCACTTTGAGTCTCAGTCACCTTTTCATAGTTTCTGAAAATGTCCAAGCACATTTTTTATTATTATATCTATTGTAAGTCTGTGACCAGCGAGTCTTACTGTTACCACCATAAACCACACCAAAATGGGGTTTTGTCAACTGATCAGTTTTATAAGGTAACAGCCTTAACTAATAAATGTGTATATTCTGATAGTGCCTCCAGCACCGTTCCCTCATCCCTCTCATTCTCTTTGGGCCTGCCTATTTCCTGAGAACACAATATTGAAATTAGGTCATTTAATAACCCTACAATGGCCTCTAAGTGTTCAAGTAAAAGAATAACCACAGGTGTCTCACTTTAAATCAAATGCTAGAAATGATTAAAGCTAGTGAGAAAGTCGTATTGAAAGCCAAATTGCCCAAAAGATAGACCTCTTACACCAAGAAGCCACTTTGTGAGAGCAAAAGAGCAGTTCTCGAAGGAAATTAAAGGCACTAACCCAGTGAATACACAAAAACTTAAAAATACAACAGCCTTGCTTCTGACGTGTAGAAAATTTTAGCTGTCTGTACAAAACCATAGCAGTGCAAATCAAGACAGTGACCTCAAAGATGAGGCAGCTTCAGAATGAAGCTTTGAAGCTGGAGATGTGACTTCAGGAAGAGGCTATATGCATAACATAAAAAGTAAAAAGTGAAAGAGCAGATGCTGATGTAGAATATGCGGCAAGTCACCCAGAACATCTAAGATAATTAATAAAGATAGCTACACTAAAAGAAGTTCAGATCAATGAAACACTCTTATATTAGAAAGAGATATAATCTAAGACATTTTTATAGACAAGTCCATGTCTAGATTCAAAATACAAGCCAATCCCCTTATTAAGGCTAATGCAGCTGGTTGATGTTAGTATTCATTTGCCACTCTGAAAACATTATTCCTTTAAATTATAGTATATCCTTTCTACCTGCATTTTATAAATGGAAAAACAAAGGTTGGATGATACCACATGTGTTTATAGCTGGTTTCATGAGTATTTTCAGCCCATACTTGAGATCTACTACTCAGAAGAAAAACAAAATTCTCTCAAATTATTTGTACTTGTTGGCAGTGGCCCGGTAACCCAAGAATTTGGTGGAGATATACAACAAAATTAATGATATTTATGCTTATTAACATCTATGCTGCAACCCCTGAATCTGGAAAGAATTTTTATTTTCAAGAGTTTACTCAAGAAATAATATTGTAAGGCTATAGCTGCCATAAAGATAATATCTCCTTTGGAAATTATTAAATATTCTAGATGTCACTAAGAATACTCAGGGAGCTGGGCAAATGGCTCAGTCAGTAATGTGATTGCTGTATAAGGACCTGAGTTTGGATCCCCAGCACCCCTGTAAAAAGTCAGGCATCGTAACATGCATTTGCAACCAAAGTACAGAATGGATTCATACTAGTGGGTCTCTCAAGCTCACAAGCACCCAACCTAGCCTAGTTGGTGAGCTCCAAATTGAGTAAGAGACCTTGTCTCAAGCATAAGGTGAGAACAGTAGAGGAAGACAACCAACATCAATTTATGTCCTTCACATGCATGCACGCACATGTGCCCACACGCTCACCTACACACACATGTGTACATCTAGAATCAAGCACACACACACACACGAAAGAACACTCATGATTTAAGATCATGATATTAGTCAAAATATAAACATTAATAGGCATTTGGAAGCAACCGGTTCCACTCCTCACAGATGACATGAACAGGTTCAAGATTTCAATGGAAAACTCCAATTGAAGAAGTAACTGTGCTTGTGACAGAAATAGCAGGTGAACTGACATGAGAAGTAGAGCCTCTAGATGTGACTGAATTACTGTAACATCAAGATAAACTTTCAGTGAAGATATTCATTGCTTTTACATGAGTATGTATGTATGTACGTATATAGGCATGTCTGGGACTGTGCACCCACCAACACATACACATATCACAGAGTGTCAGAGAGAGCAACTTACTGGGTCCAGTTCTTTCCTTCCACTATGTGGGTCCAATGGATCAAACTTATGTCTTCAGACTTGGCAGCAAGTAGCTAAACTGAGTCATCTGGCCTGCCCCTACATGAATTTTTAGTGGATAAGGAACTGTATCTGTTACATTAACTTTTCCTAATGAGATGTGAACATTTATTCACCCTACAGAAGACACCATTGACAGCTCTAGATATAATTCTACCCAAGTTCAATCCAGTGAACCAGTGAGTTTAGGGGCTTACTTACAGAGCACAGGTAAGGAGTTATTTATGAATGTAGGTGATCCCAAAACAGCTGTATCACTACAAAGCCCCACCCCATCATGGATAAAGACCTCCTAGGAACTACATCAAGGTGTCTCCTCTTTCAGTTAACCTTCCACATTTTTTCACTCTCTGGTATCTCCCAAGATCACTTGAAGTCAGAGAAAGGATAGAGGAGTAATAGCTGGAATTTCAAGTAAAGGTTTTTATGATTCTCCCTTCCTTCATCTACTAAAGAATGTCAATAGTCCATTACCATTACCATAGTCCTAACTGACTATTTCCTGTTGTTCTGCTCCTCAATAAACATGGGTTCCCGATGGCATTATGTCATATCTGGAGGTAAAAACACCATACAACACTCCATCCTTTTCTTTGTTTCTTAAACTGTTTCTACCACCTGTTCTATAGAATTCCCTGAGCCTTGGAAAGAGTGATTTATCTATGATCCTTCCTGGATCACTGGGCAACCATGCTACCTAAACACTAATTTGTGCTCAGCAATTAACCAATTATAAGTCAATCACACCATCATCAACCAACAGTAATCTTTGGATATAAACACAAATGTCTAGAAGGCAACATCACATATATTCAAAAAAGCAATAGGAGTTGCTCCTCCACCAGGCCCTATGCCCTACGACCAATTCTGCCACACTATCTTACACAACCAGTGAATTCCTTCCTCTAGAACAGGCCTTAAATCCAATCAGAAAGTTGCTGGTTGCACCCAAAACAGTCCATTACCATCACTGCAGGAGCTTGTATATCCTTCCTTGCATGTTGATAGTAAAGTATACAGGGTCCACAGTTAAGTAGGAATATTGTTTTAAAATCTCCCGTGTCAGCCTGCTAGTATCATGAAAGCTAATTAGCATGGAGGGAATTTCTGTCTCCATCTGGGCTTTATTTTTCTACATCTTTCAAACAAAGAATGTGTCACCTTCAGCAATAGGGTCTTACCAACCAGTTCTGGAATACCATCAAAAGCAGTAACAATAGTCTATCCTTTTTGGATGTCTCTGGGGACTCCGGCCAACAGCTCACAGTGAGGTAGCCCAACCTTTCACTGGGATTTTCATTTAGCAGCTTACTATTAGCCAAGTGTTTTCACCCATATGGTATGCATTCTTTTAGATCCTCACTATTGCTTTTATTGCTTTGTCAGCTGCTTTTCCAAATCTGTAAGACATTCCACACTTATCATTAAAATATCTATATCATTAAACAAAAAGGGTGGGCAGGATCTCTGAAGGCCTAATGCTGTCTATTCTAAGCAAGTGCCAGTTTGTCTCAGGAGTCATCAGCTAAGGGGAGACCACAGAAAATCATTAGCAAGTTCCAGCACAACATGAAAAGACCATTGATTGTATCAAGTGCTTCTTCAAAAGAGTAATGTTGGCCACATGCATGGACGGGAGACACTGCCTTATCCAGCTCTCTATTATCCACAGTCATTTCATGAGCCATTTCCCCTCTTCATCCAGCAGCACTGCCAGGGACCACCATGAATCTGTCTAGCCCCAATGTGCCCAGTCAAGTTGCTTGTCCTGGACCCATATCAGTGTAAGGTAAGGATAAGGTTATTCTCTTCCCCATTGTACCCACTGCTTAGTCTGGGGCCCCAGTTCTGACAGGCTCTGGGCCCAAACTGACACTGTGCCTCCCTGAGACACCCCTGACTGCTATGAGATCCCTGAGCTAAGAAAATAATTTTTATCCCAACATACTTCTCTGTAGTAATCTTACTCTGGGGTCATAATTTGCTATTCTTGGAACACACTTGAGTCTCTTCCATCTGCACTGTTGTATCATTTATGCTTTCTATGAACTGTTCCTTAGGCTTTTCAACCTGACAAAATCTCACTAGCACAGCATTTGGCTTTCTGTCAAATTTTTCCTCAAGAACTCTGTTTTGGCATAAATCTTGCTACATTTGACTCTGAGTCCTGGGATAGACCCCTTTTTCTGTTTGGCCCTCCTGTAGATTCTTTTACCATGTTGCAAAACTAATTCTCAAGCTAGTTTAAGTCACTTGGAGCTACCAGAGCCTGAACCTTATAAATATCACATCTTACCCAGGGGCTCAGCAAAGACATTTATACCAAGTTCAAGGTCCCTACTGAGTTAACTTCTTTCTTACCTCTCCAGTGAACACAGTCTTATCAGTTCTGGGGAAGTGTGGATCCAACACTGCATCGCTCATGCCTAATTCGCTCAGTAACAACTGTTCCTCCTCTGTTGTCTTCCCATCCCTGATATTCATGGGATGTCAGCCAGTGGTAACCAAGTATGTCTAATGGCTCCTATGAGCCATTCTTTTCTGGTCTGCATTAACTTTTCCTGGAGAAATATGAACAAATATTTGTTCACTCAGATAGGGCAAAGTAAAATTCCATCAAAGGGTATTTTGATAAATCAATGAGTTTACTGAGTTTTCTTACAGAGCATGGATGAAAAGTTAGTTACAGGAATGTGAGTGACCTAAAAACATCTATACCACCACAAAGCTCCACCCTATCTTGGAAGACAGCCTTCTGAAGCATGGATCACAGAGTCCCCATTTAACTTAACATTCCACTTTGTATATATGCTCTGCCATGTCCTGAGACCACTTGTATCTGAAAGACAGGTGAGAAGGAGCAATAACTAGGTTCCCAGGTGAGGAGACATTTCTTATTTAAACTATGCTAGGGGCCTGTGTTAGTTTAAATAAGAAATGTCTCCCATAGACTCAAGTATTTGAACACTTTCTCCTCACATAGTGGTGGTTTTTTGGAGGTCATGGAATTGTAAGGAGGTTTACTATTGCTGGAGAAAGTACGTCACTGGGGGAGAAATTTAAAAGTTCATACCCTTGCCCCACTTCCTGTTTCTCTTTGCTTGATGCTTGTGGTTGAAGATGTGAAGATGTGTTCACTCAGCTTCTTGCCTTTTGCTGCCATGGCTCCCTGCCATGATGGATTCTTAGCCTTCTGGAACTGTAACTCCTTTATCATGGTGTTTCATTACAGCAACAGAAGTTAACTAATATAGAGGGATGGCTCAAGGCAGAATCCACTTGTGTTATAGATGTTATGAGCCTTGTGGAAATGAGGTTCTAAACATTCCAAAAAGGTTTAGAATGTTATATAAGTTTACCTGATGAAGCAGTATCAGGGTTTGAGAAGATTCAATTCTACCCTGAAGGAAGTTGTACTGTGGGTAAATTTTTACCAACAGCGTAATAAGCTACACAGAAATACTTCATGAAAGGAAGAGTCAGTAAATACAGCAATCATCATTATTGTCTTAGAAATTTCTTTAGTCGCCCTAACCTTCAGCAACCACTACTTTGACTCAGACAGTGATAACTAGAATCAAGGCAAAACCTTCAACCATTAAACAAAATGCAATTTGCTAAAAGGGGAGACGGATAGCACTTTTTATCAGGAAAGTATTTTTAAAATGATCTACGTGGAAATTTTTAGACACAGTGCTATCTCCTGTCTATGGACTAAACTGCATCATAAAAACACCTTTTCTATGTACTAAGAAACCAACAATGTGTGTCCATTCTTTTATTGCTGCATGTATTTTATTGCAGTGGCCTGAAACTAATAATACATCTCTGACATGTGCCTGTGCACTGAAATCCCTGGAAAGGCTGATCAAATAAATTAAAGCAGATACAGTTGAATAGGAACATTCAGTCCATCTTGACAACAGAAAAAATCACAGCTTAAAAGATGGACAATGGACTTAACATGGGCACTTTTCCAAAGAGAATGTATTGATGCATAATAAGCACAAGGAAAGTGCTGAATTCAATAACAATTGGGAAATTAGCATCAAAACCACAATGAAATGCTACTTCATAAAAGTGACAGTGGGTCATGTGGCACTATTCCTGGAGAAATGTGAATAAACTGACCCAAATAGGGAACTAACAGCAGATCAGAGTAAAGATACCACCAAACTCCAACTTGGTGAACGATGAGTTTCATTGGAATGCTTTACAGGAGTTTGGGGGAGAGGTTGCTTACAGGAGAATTAATGACTCAGAGCTATATCACTAAAAGCCCACCCCAACATGGGTGATGAAAGCAGGTTCCTGGGAACTCACTGCACAATCTGAAGGCAACTCAGCAGGTTGGAGAGTACCTCTTCTGGGCAGTTTGGCTGATCTGAGCCTCTTCCAGACAGTTCAATTTGAAAGTGTCTCTAAGTTGTCTTTAGTGCTTATGTATGCTTTAAGAGGGAAGGGCCTAGTGAATATGGTCATTTGAGGGACTTTCTGAAGCTTTTGAAGAGGGTAATATAGAAATGCGAAAATGGTTCTCTAATTCTTGTGAGGTGCTGAATCTTTGTGTCTGTTTATTTTTCCATCAGTCTCTAGAGTGTGACCAGTGGTGAGTGTCAGGTCGAATAGTCACCCGCTTCTTTGGCTATAGCTGCACCACCTCCTAGGCTGTGCCGATACCTGTCTGTTTAGCTGGGTGAGCAATCTTTGCCCAGAAGATGAATGTACACAGCTTACTCAGAGGAGACATCTGCTCATTCACCCACTCGAACAGATCTCTTTAACCTGTAAGTTTTATATCTATGTTTATCAACTGATATTTATTGCACATCTACTTCTAGTGTTCACCCATAACTAAATCTTTCAGCCATAAGAGAGGACCAATAGTAATTCGACATGAAACATTCAGTCAGATTGCACAGTCCTCACCTGAAGGTGCCTCTGGTCACTCTTTAAGGAAGTGGCTGGGGAGGTCCCACTTCTGTAGGCCTCCTGTCCACACAGCAGGGCAGGCGGCAGATGTAGCAGGGATCACCTATACCTTCGTTCTTTGCTTTCTTTACAACTGGTGAACGCTGCTTGGGGCCTTCCGTAGACTCACCAGCACTGAATTCAGCATTTCACTGGTTCTTTTCAGGGACTCTGGCTGAACGTAAATCTATCTACACTTGCCTCAGAGTGGCACAGAGGTCCCTTAGTTTGACTTTTTCCTTTCTTATTTATTTTTCCTTGTTTTAGCACTTTACCAACTCAGTTCACATGAAACTCTAAGCCATTCAGTTTGCCAAAGCCTCTTTTTAGTTAAGAAAGATCATGTCCTACCATGGGACTCATCAAAGTCACTAAAGTTCTAACCAGCCTCAAGGTCCTGATAAACCAACCTCTTTTTTAATTCTTTAATGAGCAGAGTCTCATCTGGCCTAGTGAACTGGGTATCACTTTTTTAAAAAGTACTTAATTCTTTTATTATCATTTTATCATTATAATTTGACCTTTTACATGGATTCCAAATATTTGGATCCCAGGAAGGACTTGTAAGCATGGATCTAATTTATACTGTTTTTCTTTGTATCCTAGTGACTGTAAGACTCGGTAAGATAGCATCTTCATCTTATTTTATACAGGGAAATTCCCACTTAGTAGCCATCTCAGATTTACACATTTTTAAAAAATATTTTATTCTTTTTATTTTATGTGTATGAGTGCAACGCCTGCATGCATGTAAGTGCACCCATGTCATGCAATGTCTCTGGAGGTCAGAAGAGGGCGTTATATGCCATGGAACTGGAGTTATGGACAGTCGTTAGTTGCCATGTGGGTGCTGAGAATCGAACCATGGTCCTCTGCAAAAGCAACCAGTGCTCTTACCTGCTAAGCCATCTCTCTAGCCCCTAGACATATTTGTTTTACTACACACAGCAGTGGCAACACAAACTCTGTGGCAAGTTGCTGACACTCTCATCTCTTACATGTTACTCTCACAGACCACAGAATTTGTTATAAATCTTTAACTTTTCGGGGATCGGGGTGAGCATCTTTATACTCATGCACCAGACTCCCATAAATCAAGCATGCCACCCCATACCATATAGAGGAAGACAAGTTCACAGGGATTCCTCCCTTAGACTCCTCACTCTGACTTTCCTTATGGATAGATGGCTTAGCTTTGGTTTCATGTCCCAGGATCCATTGCAGGGGCCTTGCAACCAGTGACATAGCAAGAAGGTACTCTATCCTATACCACATAGGGAGAGATAGATCTATCAGGATTCTCCCCACAGGCACTCCATCCTAAGGTTATTCAGGCTAAGTTGTATGCTTTGCTACCAACAGCCAGGACTATGTAATCACTGTATGGTTCAGTGGGTCTCTGTTCAGACACAGTTATGTTGAGTGACACTATTCCTGGGAGGTGTGAATAAATGACTGGTATATTTCAGAGTGCAGAGGAGAGAAAGAAAGAGATCACATCTGACCTCAACAGGTGAGACTATGTTTATTAACACAGTGAAGGGCAACAACCTGCCCATGTGATGGAGGCTGTGCAAGGGGTGAAGGGAGCTTGTCTGAGTCTTATATATGGGCAGCAACTACAAAGGGATCTGAGGGGACAGCTGTTGCAGGGGAGACGGCATCTGCAAGGGAATTTATTCTGGGCCATTCTTTTGGTTTCTCTTGGGACTCATCCTTGTAACCTATCTTGACACCCAGGCAGAGAGAAAGAGGAAGTCCCCAGTATAGAACTGGATGGTTCCTCAAAAAAACTAAACAAAATTGACATGATCTGCAATTCTGGACATATACCTCAAAAGTTGAAAGAAAAAGGTATGTATAGATGGGTGTTCATAACCCCATTATTCACAATACCCAAAAGGCAGAAACAACACAAATCCACTGTTGGTAAGTAAATGGAAAAATTAAATGTACTATATACAAATAATCAAATATTGTTTGGCATTAGGAAGGAAGGAGACCAGAGGGATGCCTCAGTAGTTAAAGAAAATGTTGCACAAGAAGGAAGTAAAAAGTCAGGCTCAGCGGTACAGAACCATAACCAGTGGACTGTGGGGGGAAGCAGGTAATGGGACAGTGGATTTGCAGTCCAGCTGGTCTAGCTGCAGATGTGAGTTTCAAAGTCAATGAAAGAACTTGTGTGGCATGGATTAATTCTGCAGGGACAAGCCAGATGGACAAACTGTGGACAAACACTTCCCTTTCAGGCCGGGAGGTACTTACCTAGTACTACCTTGTGCAAGAAAAAAAGAGGAGCTGAGCGAGTCCTATGCCCCTCCCAGCCAGCCCATTGACCTTGGATTTAAGACAGGGAAGAGCTAAAGGCATATAAGCTGAGGATGCCATGAGGCCAGTCCTTTATTCCCCTCCTTGCCATTTTTGGTCTAACCTCTGGGAAGTCACAAGATCCAAGCCTGGTTGTGGATTTACTGGTGTAACTTACTGGGGGAGGTGCCCATTCTGTAAGTAACTCCTTACCTACTGCTCTGTTAGTAAACCCAAGTAAATTAGCTAGAATTTGCCTGTGAATTGGGGAATTTGTGTCTCCTTTGTTGTAGGACAGGGAAGGAAGGGACTAAACTTAGCACCTTCCAGGAGGAATTTTAGCAACAACTTGTCTCACAAAATAAGGTAGTAAAGTGATTTAGGAAGACACTTGATGTTAACTTATGGTCTCCACATGTACACACACACATGCAAACACAAACTTTTACACAGGTACACATACACACATATGCATGTCCACTGTGCATATGTCCCCAGCCCTGGGCTTTCTTAACTCTCCATAATACCAAAAAGCGATTCAGTATTATTTCCTAAGAAGTGTCCAGTACTCGAGTCCATCAACAGCAGTGCTATCAACTACTCTAGGTGTAAATTGCCAGCTGTAGGTGATAACAGAATAGGACATCCCCAAGTTTAAAAAGTCAAGACACCAGTCTGATAAGGATGCAGTTGAAGACGGAAGGGTAGGTATAGATAAAGAAGCAGCTGAACCAGAAGAGGACCAACGGCTGCTATTCCTGCAAATTAGTTGTTGTGTTGATAGGCTGTAAACAGAGATGCCTTAAAACATGGCATATATGCTGTCAATCATTTCTACTCATAAGAAAGCATTATTTCAGAGCCTTCTGTGTGGTCCATTATTAGTTTTGGTTTGAACTAGTGAAACAAAACTGAGTTGCTAAACTTGACAATGGGCTTGAACAGTTAGAAAGCCAGGGGGAAGCAAAACCAGATACACAGAATATTAGAATCAGTCAATAATTAATTTCATTGGCTTTCTTTTTACTTGTTCTCTTTGTTCTCTCTCTCTCTCTCTCTCTCTCTCTCTCTCTCTCTGTAGGTGTGTGTGTGTGTGTGTGTGTATGTGTGCATGTTTGTGGATAAGACTACAGTTATGCACACGCCACAGCACATGAGTTGAGGTCAAAGGACAGCCTCAGGTGTCAGTCTCCCTCGTTGTTTGAGACAGAGTCTCTTATTGGTGGCACATATATTAGGGTAGCCAGCTCAGAAGCTTCTGAGGAGACTCCTGTCTCTAAAACTCATCTCACCAAAAGAGTGCAGGGATTACAAATGCGCACTATCCTTTCCTTTCTTGGGTTCTTGGGATCTAAACTCATATCTTCATATCCTGCATAGCGCTTTACCCTCTGAGCCATCTTCCCAACCATAGGTTTTTATCAGGTAATTTTGTGGGGAGTTTAGATGCTCATAGGATGCAGGAAGTAAGGGACAACTGTCTGATTTAGATGGCACTGATTTGGATGTAGACGCTGTCATAGTAAGTGACCCTAAGACGCTTCAGAGACAGCAGAGGAAGGTTACGATGGGCAAAAAGAGATGAGGAAGGTTTGCCTTGGGGACATTCAACATTACAAGCAGTACATCCAGTACAGCAGTTTTAGTTGAAGGACAAAAATAATGAAGTAACAGGAAAGCTCCTAAGAGAGGCCAAATGTCTGAGAAGAATCCTTTCAACTGGAAGTTAGTTTGCCATTTTTAAATGTTTTGGCTTTTCACAGTATTTCCTGTGAGCACCTTTCCATGGCATAGCACATTCCATTTTGTTTCCAAGTGCAAAACTACTGAGTTCATATTTTTCATTGGCTTCTAGCTTCTACCTTAAAATTTGCCATTTTTATGCACTAACGACAAGGTCTTCTTATGTGTAACATAACTGAAAAGAAGTAAACTCATATTACCACATGATTTACACATACAGAATGAGGCAATGCTCTGCAAAATGGCAGATCTGTTTCCCAACTAGGAATGAACATACCTGTTAAACATGTGGTTATATAAGCAAAGCCTCACTTTTAAAATGGTGTTTCCATATAGACTTTCCATAAAACACAAAGCCTCTGAACACCACCCTTAACTAGAACGAGTTCAATAAGCAAACTGAAGGTTCTCCTCTAGGTTCACTTCTTTCTGGGCCAAGTCAACTTAAATTATGTATCTTTATCTAAGTATATCTTCATGTTTGGTAAAACCATCTAGTAATAGAGTGTTATCGTTATTACTGTATTGAAAACCCAGGAGAATAGTGCTGCCTGTGCTTAGAAGCTCCATTCTTTCTTTGTCCATCCCTAAGCTCTGCTCCTCCTTCCCAGCCTACATGCTGGAGCTCCCCAGGCCCCAACAGGGAGCTCCTAATCTCGTCCATATTACTGCTGTGCATGCATGACTCAGAAAACTGGCACAGTAGGCGAAAGCAGAAGTAAAAGCAGATAGTCTAGCATGGGTAAAATAAAAATCACTTTTCTGGCTCTAATATCATGGCAATTAATTCTAAGAATAGCTAGATAGAAAAATCTCACCAAAAACTCTTCTTCAAAGAAAGCTACAAATGCAGCTTCGTGGAGAAGCAGCTTACCTTTGCTGCTGGGAACTCATGGAGCTGCTGAAGCTCAAGCAATTACTAAGTACAGTGCATATTGTTTTCCAAGTTTCTGTACTATCTATGACGTGAAGGTCATTTTAGATTGTCCAGTACCTTTATTAAATGTCTAATTAATGGCAGGAGTGAAACTAGAAAGAGGACGGTATGAATTAAGTCAAATTACTTGAACAAAAATCGAAATTGAATTTGGGGAGCTGGAGAGATGATTCAGTGGTTAAGAGCACTGGCTGCTCCTGCAGAGGATCCGTGTTCAGTTCCTAGCACCAACATGGTGGCTCACTACTGTCCATAGCTCCAGTTCCAGGGGATCCAGTGACTTCTGACCTCCATGGGCATGGCCCAACCTAGGTGCACTTACCTAGAGGCAAGCAATGCATTCAAACAGAAAACATAAAAATAACAAAATATTTTTTTTAAAGAAACTGAATTTGTGTTTATTTGTGTTGTTGTTTTCAGTTCTTTACACTAAATTAGACTATAATCATTCAGCAAGCAATTTGAACACACAGTCTGAAGGAAAATTATCCTACTGTGAATAATGTGGCGAATTTCAGCAGAGCTTCTTCAGTTACTGATATGGATCTCCAAATTAAGCCAGCCAGATATCCCAAGGTCACAGGATAACTTCCAACAGACTTACCTCAACAGGTTCCAAAGCCAGGGAAAAACAAATACCTCAGTGAAAGGGCAGTGATGGGGTCAAAATGCTTCTAACCCGGGATGTACCTGAGCGCAGAGCTGGTCAGCAGCAAGGGGAGCAATGTGTGCAGGAAGGGTCTTCAGTACTTGCCGCATGGCCAAGGGAGTCACCTCTGCTAGTGTTATTTGACCAAGCCAGAAAGAATCATGGGACAGTCCAAGGGGATAATGGTTGAAACTACTCTGACAGGTTCACAGTTTACTGAGTCGTGATCTCCCACAGCTGGTTGCCTTACCACTGACAGCTTTTCCACTGTATTTCATCCTCGACTTCTCTTGTCTGTCTTCTTCCCCAGTTTGACTGCTCTGTAAGAGGCCTTAAGAATAATTAAGATATAGCTCATTGGATCCATGTGAAGGAATACTTTCCTGTAATACTCTATTGATCCCACACTTACCTCCTCGTAAAGTTCTTAGAGAAGTTACTAGGACTCCTGCATGACTGCTCTATTAGCTAACTCAGTACTGAAAAGGAGACCGTTAGCCTGTGCAGTTTTCATACTGAAGACCAAATACAACTGCATAAAAATTAATCCTCCGGTTAGGGACCAGTAGCCCCACAGTGATGCTAAATCTCTCTTCATATCTATTTGTCTGGGAAGTTTTCTGCAAGAAAATTAATTTTTAAATGAAATAAAAGAGAGAAATATGTCCGTTATATACTTTGTCCCAGACTCCTAGAAGAAAAATGAAGATTTTAAATGGGATACCCTTAATTTCTCCCAAAGCCTAAGTGGTGATAAATTTCTAAGTCACATGAGTTATTATATTAGAAATTTGCCAGCTCACTATCTACAACTAAGCTTCTAGGGACACATGCCCACAAGATTAATTGGTAAAAATTTCCTGAACACTCTCTCAAATAAGGTGATGTGCCTTCACCCACCATCTTTGACCCTGACAGTGACTTCAGGACAGAACTTCAGCTCCTCAACGATGTACAGATGCCACCTACTGCCCAGAGATTTCCTCCAAACTTCTTAGAAGAAGAGACAGACACACACAACCAGGGAGGAGCTACACAAACGCTATGACACCTCACCTCACCCAAGCCTGGGGCTGTCTGTGGCCTTGGGAATCAGCCTAGAATCTGAAAGGAGAAATCGTGGTATTTTTATTGCTGTACTCCAGTTTGATTGTTTTTTCACCAAAAAAAATTGTTTCCTGTTTCCTGCTTTAGGATCTGCAGATCTGTGTCCATCAGGTAGGTCATTCTATTAGATCAGTTGTGTCAAAGTTGTAGATCCTCCAAATTTGACTGAGGTGAGTGGACAAGGAGCTAAATTATCCAATTAAAAATCAAGATAATGGCTCTTCTGAGCCTGTAGTTTAGTCATCCTGGGAAGACCTGCAAATAGCCTAAACTTCCTCACAGGAAGGAATTTTACTCATTCAAAGAACCACAGATAAGAGGCTGGGGCTGCATCTCAACCATGAAATGAGAGTCTCACATGCATCAGGCCCTAGTCCAACCTCCAGGACTGAAAAGCATATTTCTGTTTTTCAAACAGATAGGATGACTCATGCCTCTAATCCTAGCATGTGGGAGGCTAGGACAGGAGGATTGCCACAAATTCAAGGACAGCCTAGGCTAATAATGAGTTCTCGGGCAGCCAGCTTGGTCTACAGAGCAAAGTCCCATGTCAAAGAAAATCAGAAAATCAAACAAAACAGCAACAATGACTCTGTTTAATTCTAAAGTCTTATGTAAAATCTGCTTATGGTTTTACTAAGGTTGTTCATGAAAACCAAGCATATAATATGAAAAAGGACAAAGGTGACTCCAAATTCTGAAGCTTATTTTAAAAGGTAAATATTTTCTGTCAAAAAATTATCATACATGGAATTTGATTTGAGTTTTTTTTTAAAGAAAGATAATGTCATTCATAGTGAGAAACAAATGTGAAGCTACCTTAACAAGTGGTCTTCTCTTGTGATGATGTAACACATTTTTTGAAAATAATTGGCAGGAGTGTGAGAAACACTTGGTTCATCACTAGCCATGCTCAGGGTGTAAACTTCCAGTTGTATCTAGCAGAGAAATGGGCCAGACTAGTAAACCTAGAAAGCCAAAGGAAAGGCAGAAAGCAGATGGAAGCATGGGAGGTGGGCAGGAACACCGCTGAGCTGTACCTAGGAGCTGGCCCTCCGTGTCTAGCTCCTCGGATAGCTTATGAAGACAGATACAGTTAAAAGCAGGATCATTTTCCAGTTAACACCTGCTCTTTATTACTAGAACTGCTTCTCTTCAGAAGCTTATCTGTAGCCCAGCACAAAAATTTTGCTGAAACTTTTAAAATGAAATTGAGGTGCTAAAGCTGAGAATAAGTAAAGCAACCAGGAAGCCAGAAGAAGGAGCTGTGTAGGAGAGTTACGGATTAGCAGAGGCCTGGTTTAATTGCATTGATTCAGTGAGAGGTAGCTCTCAGGAAAGCAGGAGAATCCACACTAAAATGGAAGGGATGCTGCCTAACTGAGATGGCTTTAGAAAGCAAGCCTAGTGATGGGGCTTGCGGGCAGAAAGTTCTTCTTGGAACTGATCCCAATATCAAACAGGAATGGAGAGTGTGAGATAGGCAAGCAAGGAGGTGGGAGGGAGGGAGGGAGGGAGGGAGGGAGGGAGGGAGGGAGGGAGGGAAAGAGAGAGGGAAGAGAGAGAAAGAAAGAGGGAGGGAGAGAGATGTTTTAGGGGTAACCAACACTTGATCTTCTTGAGAACCTCTGATATTTAAAAGCATTAGGACACACTGATCAATCTTGCTTTAAAAAAATAAAGAACTTCAAGTGTCAGACAAATATATTTCAGTCCAATGGGAGACAGTGAATAGACATGTCTTAGTAAACACACCATTATCAAACATCCTGATGTTGCCTTTCACCTTTTAAGAGCAAGAACATTCTATTTCCTTCCTTCCGTCCCTCTTTCTTTCCTTCCCTCTTTTAACCCTCTGCTTTCTGTTTCTTTCTTGGTTTTCCTGAGAAGCATTAAGTATGTCTATTCACCGCTCATCTTTTCCTGATTATTGTTGGTGCCTGACCCTGGGCTTTCACTGAGGAATAGCAAGCTCCTCTGATGTATAGAACTGGAAAGCAGCACGTCATGCTCTGACCTAATCTTTACATACAAGATGATGCAATATTTGGGAAATGGCACCTTTACCTAGTCTATTTGAAAGAGTTTTTCACTTGCATTTGGTTGGTTTGTCCCAGTTCAACCTGGTATTTTAGGTGGCGTATTAAACAACTGTTTCTAGGCTGTGAAGGTGACCAAAGGGCATCTCTCAAATGGTCTGAGTTCTCTCATGGAACATTTCTCATTCTTCCGAAGGTCCACAATAAAGCTGAGATCATACCTCTGAGGTTATTTTTTATTAGACATAAACTTTCAGAGATTAGAGTACTAAGCAGAACAGTGTGGGGACCAGCACCAGACTAATGCTGGCTACTACTGGTCCCCACATCCGTGTCCCTCCGTCCCATGTGCATCCCTAAGTATGACTCGCTGCCTAGTCCATGTACTCCTCTCGCTTGAGGAAGCACCCAAGAATTCATGGGTGCCTGTCGTCAGCTCCTCGTACTGTCTAGGAAGGTTCTTTTTGGTTTCCAGACTTTCAAGACTGCTGGTCTTCAGTGATAAAGCCTTTCTTTGGGGAATTTAACTCTCCTCCTCTGAGACTATACTTCATTTGAGGTGAGTGGCTTCCCAGAGCTAGAAGAAGAAAAAACAAAAACCTAAGAGATATGATAAGCGTTGAGTCAGGAAGTCAGTCAGGTAACTGCTCACTGTATTTGTAGCATCTGTGATGATGGGGAATGGGGATTTCACCTGTGTTCCAGTAGAATGTGCTACAAAGCAAAGGGTTGCACTCCTCGCATGTGCTCTTTCACTACTCAAGAATAAGACATAGATACCTATGTCCAGGTTTTACAGACCTCTCTGATCATGCAGTTCTAGAGGAACCAAGACAGGATGAGATATGAGCAGGCGGTTGCAGTAGCTTTTCTTGCTAAGGTGGACCCGTGGGCCTCCCTGCAGCTCACACAAGCCTCCTGCAATAGGCATCCGTGCTGGTGACTCCCCTCTCTCCGGGAACTGTGTTGGAACAGAGAACCAATGGTTCTATGAAGATTAACTTTCAGGAAGTTGGGAGTTTTGGTGGTTTGAATGAGAATGTCCCCCATAGACTCTAAGTATTTGGACATTTTGTCCTCTGTTTGGTGGCGCTGTTTTGGGAGGTCTTAGAGGGTGTGGCCATGCTGAGGGAATATGTCATTGGGGGCAGGCCTGGAGAGTTCTGAAGCCTTCCTGATCTCTAGTCACTCTCTGCTTTCTGTGCCTGCTTGAAGATGTGAGCACTTAGCTTCTGCATCTACTCTGGCCACCTCTGCCACCATCCCTCCCCGCCATGATGGACTCTTGCCCCTTTGGAACTGTAAGCTAAATAAAGTCTTCCTTTTATAATTTTCCTTTGTCAGTACTTCTATCACAGCAGCAGAGAAGCAGCTAATACAGTGATATAACTCAGGAGTACAATGCCTACCTACTATGTGCAAGACCCTTGATTCTTATTCCAGTGCATAAATACACACACACACACAGAGACAGAGAGAGAGAGAGAGAGAGAGACAGAAAGACAGAGACAGAGACAGAGAGGGAGGCAGAGACAGAGAGACAGAGACAGAAACAGAGAGGGAGGCAGAGAAGATTAACTTTTCAGAATAGTGCAGTGAGAACCTTGGTGAAAATATTGTCAAAGCAACTAAATCAATCATTTCACAACTCTGGAAACTAACGCAAACTACATATTAAACTGGAAATCATTAGCTCTAGAGGAACTGCTAAACACAAGTAAAATGAGGAGTCTAGATTTAAAGTTTTATTTATCTCTCTAAATATTTTAATTTGGACTATTTCCATGCTAACCTGTACAGTGGGTTCAGTAGCATGAAGCCAGACTCTTCCATGGTGAAGACTGATCTATTTTGAAGCTTCTAAGGAAACCATATTCAGTGATTTGTCCCAACTTCACAAAGTCGTGCCCTGGGTAATTTGTACTAGCAGAGTATATTACGTATTTGATTTGACTGAGAGTTTGCAGCAGGTTTCAGGAGGATCTCAACTTTAAGGCATCACCAAGAAGAGCCATGATTTATTGGCAAGGCCACAACTCCTTAAGTTTTTGATTTATGTTGCCATGGTGAATAAAAGGATGCACAGAAATTTAAGAGGAAATATTGGAAAGCCAGTTGGCTATAGGAAGCACTGAGAAGCTAATACTCCTGAGGATCTGAATTGTTCATGGGAAAAGAAAAGGTCCCCCCCTCTGACAAGTTTTGAGCTGCCATGCAAAAGGAAAATCACTGAAAATTAAAGTCATCCATCTCATGTTTTCACAAATGGTGAGACGCTTAGTCCATGAGAAATATAAAATAATTATAAACATATGCTCATGTGTTTGAATACTTGATCTACAGTGGGGTGGCTCTGTTTGGGAAGGTTGTGGAATTCTTGGGAGACAGAACCTCACTGGAGGAAGTGGGCTATGGGAACAGGCATTACAGTCGTCCCTACTTCCTGTGTACTAGCCACTTCCTAACTGAAAATACAATGTGACCGGCTGGCTTCCTACCGAAACATATTTCCCCCATTCCTTCCTGCCATGAGGGAATGTAGTCCCTGGAACTATAAGTCAAAATTAACTCTTCCTTCCTTAACTTGATTCTTCTCAAGAATTTCGTCATGGCAATGAGGAAAGTGACTAATACGGAAGTATAAAAGTAAAACTGTAGGCAGAAATTCATTAGTTTGACAGACTTAAGATATAGAATCTATAGTCTGGTTGACAGATGGGACCACTTCTGGCTCCCACACATTTATCTCATTAATGGTTGCCTCCTACTGGACAGTGACTGACTTTGTTCTCCTTGGCCTCCTAGAATAAGCCTTCAATGCTTCTTATATTATTCCACATGATGGATATCAAGTTTGAGAAGAGAGGCCCCTGATACAACTGACCGAATGTCAGAGAGCTGTCAATGGAAATAATGCAAATCTTCCTTGGATGAGAGCATGAGAATAATCTCTAATGAAGAATAATCTCTAATAGCATGAGAATAATCTCTCATAGCAAAGGACAGTCTTCTGGACTATGTGCAGGTACCTAGAATATTGTTGTCCTGGCCGTGTCTCTGCATGTTCTAAAATCTATATCAGAACTGTATGACCTAGGGCTCCTCCTTTAGGAGAATTAATGTGACCTTGAAGTTTGGCCATGTTATTATGAACTGCTTTCATTGTCTCTGATATTCCTCTCAGGGATAGATGCAATCTCTGTTTTAGTTTAGTTAATCACTTACAGTTAAGCTCTATTCATTAAGTGACCAAGAATTTGTTATAAATTCAAATTAAATTTATATTTGGTGTTTAATGCCTCCTCTTTTATCTTAACATTAGTACTACAAAGATTTTTCATAAGATGTGAATGTAGAGCTTCATGGTCAGAGACTACATTCTGGAGATAATACCCAAGCTTTATCTGGAGTGAGATATCGCCTCATCTGTGTCAGTGAGTTGAAACAGTTAATGAAAGATAAAATTTGACTGAGAAATAAATGAAAAATTACTCAATCATTTATCTTCAATTTGGAAGCCATTTAAAAAGTATCCTTGGTCATGGAAGAACCTTAGTCATGGTAGGACCATAGAAGTTTTGAGACAGGTAAAAAGCAAAACAGGTGAAGATTATTGAGTCATCTTGTTTTCCTTTAAACTAGATAAACATTTCTCCCAATAATTCTGTCATTGGGATGTTTTCTCCCTTCCTGACTACATTGCTTACAGTGTTGTGCAGAAGATGTACCTTTGATGATGTCTCACACCTGCCATGGATTCATTTCCTTTATAACTTTCACCAATACCTGAAAACGAACTGAAAATTCAAATAAATACAGTTCACTCTGCAATTGTAGTTTTATCATTCATGAAAAATATCGCCCCTGAGATAGTAACTCTGAAAATAGCACAGCAAAGTGTTCGCGGTCACTCCTCAGCTTCCGAGAGAGACCTGGGACTGACAGAAGAGCCATCAGCAATCCCACACACCATGAGGGTCATGGGATGTGACCCTGTGCTGCCTGCTTTTCTTATCAGGGCTCCATTCCTACCTCAAATACCTTGCATTACAAAAAAGAACATCCACATGTTCTTTTTTGTAATGTACATTTTATTGCTTTTACTGTAAGGTTCATACAATACATCTTAATCATATTTAGTTCCCCTTCCCCATCTGCAACACCTCCCCAATAGCCTGCCCGCAGGACTGCCTGCATTTTGTCATATATGTTAAGGACTATCAAGTCCAGTTTGTGTATCAAGATATTGATGCCTCTAACAAGGACTGTCCACCAGATAGCAAAATAATTTTTGTAGTTGGTCATCCATACTTAGTTTATAGCTTTTCCTGTCTTGGTAAACCATAACAAGGAGACATTCCACTATAAGACGGGGTAAGTTTCGTTTGGTTATAAATTACATAAAAATATCAAGTCACCCACTTTCTGATCCTTTAAGACAATGCTTCCCCTAAAGGAGCAAAAGAGTTTATATGACAGTTTGGTTGACATCTCATTGTCTCTTCCTATCTACCTGTGCGAATACAGAGAGCAAAGAGGCCATGGGGTCAACAGGCATCTGGTTACCTACAGAGAATGAGGAAAAGCAGACAGCCATCAAGCGACTAGTAGGCAAAATTCAGGAAAGTACATATAATAAGATATGATATTATTGTGCTGGGTTACACAACCCTTTGTAGGACAACAGCATATGAGCCTTTCTATGACCTTTTGGCACTTAAATTAAGCACACCTGTGGAGGTAAAACTGGAATCAGGCTAGAAATGGGTTGCCTTTGTTGCCTATTACACTGTCTAATGAACATGGCAAGGTCACCTAATGTCTCTTTTATAAAGCCTTATATGCTTGCATACTCATTTAAAGTGAATATCAGAGCCCAAAGGAAAGTAGAGAGTATAATTAGAACTAGAAGCCAAATTTCGGAATAGTTCATCTTGAGCTAGCACATATTTGGCTCCCAACAGCTTCATACAGTCCATATTGGGATGTTCACAGATCTCAGCACTAATTCTTCACGAGGAAAGAATAACGAAAACCACCAAACACTCCATGCTGTCTCCTTTCTGCCTGGCTTGCTGTGGTAGTCAGAGTGTGCTCGGTGGAGGACCTGGCCCTTTTTTACTGCCAACAACTGGAAACTCACACTAGAACCACAATGTTTAGACATACTATAAACCAAGTTCTGTCTACTAGATTCCTCTCTCGTGAGAATGTAGATCAATGGACAGATAATATTAACTATACTACTTTAGCACTTGGGAAATTACTTATTTTCTGTAGAATTATAAGTGGTAGAATATGGTGTCATGAGTTTTTTCAGTTAACAACGATGTGTGATTTGTGTTTGTTTGATGAACCTTGGAGTCATTTCATAAAGGATGCCTTTTGGTTCTAATAAACAGTGCAAATTTCAACACAAGGAACTTTACACATGTGCATCATGGATTCACAATCTACAGCGTCTCTTCTTTGGGGATATTCTTACTTTGTTTTACTTGGTTCCGCACTGCGTCCTGAAGAACCTAGTATTGTGCTACTCAGTGATACAGTTTTATTCATGTTTGAGCCATTCTTTCTATAAATATTATGTCATTTTGTCTTCGCAATTCTCAAATCCCTGTTTTTTTATTTTGAGAGCAATTTATTTATAATTTATTGTGTCCATGGAAGCAAACAAACTTCTATCTCTACTTTGCTGCCAAAATTATTAGAGTTGCAGGTATCTTGAAGTGATATACATTGCTTCATAGATGGATTTCTATATACAATGAAAAGAAAAGAAAAACATAAAAATAGGAGATACTTTAAAATGGATTTTGAACAGTCACAACAAGGATGAGTTACAAACTCATCCTTGTTATTTTTAAACAAAATTTCTGTGGGTTTTCTTTTTCATTTTTGAACTTTTGCAGTTATCAGTATATTTGGGTCGTGTTTAAATCCTCTCTTCTTACTATACACCACCCAATTTAATGTACTCTGTTACATACACAATGAGGCGTACAGAGTCTAGTTTGTGTCCCAAAATGTCCTTCAATGTAGATCTCTCCATTTGGCTTGGTTAACCTATTCAAAGTCACACCCTTGAGAGAGACTGACTTTTCTCCTCCCAGCAGCCATTGGTTGCCAACAGTTCCTCAGGAAAGGTTGAAATCTCTGATTTTTGTCAAGAAAACTGATGATATTTTTTCAATATGTATTTTTAACTGAATATTTTTGACTACTCTGACCAACAAATCCAAGAGAGTTTTCTAGTGTTTGGTCCTATGTTTTTGTCATAGAGCCTTCAGCTATACACATGCACTCTTGTACAGATATTGTGTATGTAATTTTCAGTAGGTTTTTGAATTAATACATTTTTTTATTTATAAAGACTGCTATTTTGGCTTCTTTCTTTCACAAATTATGCAGGGAATGAAACTTGCTGGACTTCTGAAGTCAAGGTTAGGAACTATAATCAGAGAGAGGATGTACAGACAGGTGTCTTTATATCACTGCTATGTCATACTTTAATTTTTAATTTTTTGGCAGTAGGACACTTGAACCCAAGATCTCACATGAAAGTGCTCTACAACTGAGTCTCATCTACAGTCATTAAATAATATCTTTATAAAATTCACTTATGCCTGTATTCTAGATCTGTTAAATGATGGGAGGCATATGGAGAGAGAAGAATAGAAGGAGACAGATGTTACTAAGGGAGAAATAGATAAATGGAATGCTTTGAATATTTCCCTGTCTAGTATGATGTTAAAGTAGGTTTGCTGTATATTACCTTTATTATGCTGAGGTCTGTGCCTTCTGTTCCTAGATTCTCAGTTTTTTTATCATGAAGGTATGTTGGATTATGTCACATCTAGTGATATGATAATGTGCTTTCTGTCCTTGAGGCTATTGATTTACCTATGTTGAATTATTTGTGGATCTTTAGGATTAAGCTACATTGACATTGGTGGGCAATCTTTGTGATATTTGCTTCAATTCAGTTTCTAAGTCCTTTATAGAGAATTTCTACATCTATGTTCATCATGAACTTTGGCCTATAATTTTTTTGGGGGGGGTCATTGTCTGGTTTTGATATTAAAGTAGTACTCACTTCACATGTATTCATTTCACAATATTGGTTGCGGTTTTATGACCATGCTGAATCATTCAATAATAATATTTCAACACCCTTTCCTCCAGGTTTACAGATATGTAGGAGAATGAAACTTTGATGGACCCAAACCCAAGCACTTTTGGGGAACACAAATAATAAATAAAATAAAGAACATGGTTTGGGGGGCTAGTACAGTGGAGTAGAGAAGGGGAAGTCAACTGAATATGATCAAAATACATTGTATAAAATTCTCAAGGAATCAATAAAATTATTTAACATTTATTTATTTAAATTATCCAACATGATATTTTGATATAACACATATACACTGTGAAATGGTTGCTACAATCAAGCAAATTCAGATGTCCATCATCTCACATACTTCTCTCTCCATGTGGTGAGGACACTGAAGATCTGCTCTGGAGTCATTTGCATTTATGAAACTTCTAGATCTTAGTCATTATGTATAACAAAAAGATTTCCCTTACAAACGCTTGCTTCCCCACCCATCCCCCAGGAGCTATCTTCCAAATCTCTGTTCCTATGATTTTGATGTTTAGATTCTATGTGAGAGTAACGTCATGCAGCATTTGTTCTGCTGAGCCTGGTTTACTTCATTTAGAAGAACACTGTACAAGTTTATCCATACTGTTACAATGACAGAATTCTCTTCACTTAAAAACATTTTTTAAGCTGGGCATAGTGGTACATACCTTTAATCCCAGCATTGCCGAGGCAGAGGCAGTAGAATATCTGAGACCTGAGATCGAGGCCAGCCTGGTCTACATACTGAGTTTTAGGCCAGCTGGGGCTACAGGGAGATCTTGTTGCAAAATGACCTCCCCAAATTTCTTTATTAATTTAATTTAGTTTTTTAAATTTTATTTATGTGTATGAGTGTTTTGCTTACTTGTATATAACTGCCTTGTGTGATGCAATGCCCACAGAGGCCAGAAGAGGGAATCAGATTTTCTGGAACTGGAGCTATGGATGGTTATAAGCTGCCATGTGGGTGATAGGAATCAAATCTGAGTCCTATGCAAGAGCAGCCAGTGTTCTTAAATGCTGACATCTCTCCAGCTCCTGCTTCCATTTTTAAGTCTGAATACGACTGAATATGTAAGATACAAACATGGATGTAGATGATTTAGATTTTATTCTCCTACTCACCAATCGACACTTAAGTTGACTCCACCTCTTGTCTACTACAAATAACATTACAATGAACAATGTTCGATTATTATTTGCATGAAATTTTTCTTGCTTTATTTTAACCTTACACATTTGGCTTAAGCATTTCTTGTATAAGAGTTTATAAAACTGGATTTTATTTTCTTAATCCAGGCAGGAAATCTACATTAAAAGGAAAATTCCATCTAGCATATTTAATATAATGAGTTGGTGATTTCTTTCATATTTATTCTGTATTCTTTTCATTCTTTTCTTCAGAATTTTATGGTGTTGCAATTTACTATCCAATTTTTTAGTGCAATAATATTTCTTTATTCTCACAGTCAAGTGATTGTGAATATGAAAATAAAAATAACCTGACAGAACATATAGCTGCCCTTCAAACACAGTAATGATCACAGACGTTTTTCATTTCCTTTTTCCTTTCTGTCCACTGGCTCCCTCTCTATGAGAATTTCAAATGCTTTTACTTTTATCTTCTCATTGCAGCCATCTTTTGGTATATGCTATGACTTTTTGATTTTTCTGGGATGTTCCAATATTCTTATTTACTCAGTAGACATTATACCTTTAGTTTGTCCTTATTTGCCATTCATTTTATTCATTTCCAGATGACATATTATCTATTTAAATGTAAATGTGCTGCATCTTATAATTCACTCCTCTTTCCTCTCTTTATCTTTCCCATATCATTTCCCAGTGATTTGGAGATCAGTATCAAATATTTTCTTAGACATACTAAATATGAGAGATTCTGCCTAAATTCCAAGATTATATTTTCCTGTTTTCTTATGAAATTAAAAGATTGCAAGCTGAAGTTGATGAGATGACCCAGTGATTAAGAGCACTGACTGCTTTTCCAGAGGACCTGGGTTCAATTCCAGTACCCACATGGCTACTAACAACTGTCCATAACTCCAGTTCCAGGAGAATTTCATGCCTTTTTCTGACCTCCATGGGCACTGCATGACATGGGTGCACTTACATGGATGCAGGCAATTTACTCATACACATGAAACAAAAAAATAACTATTTTTTTTAAAAGATTGCAAGCCAAAGACACTATCTTAAGCAAAGAACCTTATATGAAGCCAGTATAGTCTTCTGCCTCCCTAGGAGGTAGGAGAAAATACTATTCCTTCAACAATGCTGTCACCTCTTTATTTTGTGTGTGTGTGTGTGTGTGTGTGTGTGTTTTACATGGTTTTTTCACTGAAGCCTTTGTTCATAGATTTTAGGAAATGTTATTGAAATATAGCTAAGTAGGTGTTCCATAATTAACCCATGCTTAATTGGATGACTTCAGTCTTGAAATTCAGTTTAGTCTTGATTTTGTGGAAATTTTTCTCTATTAATATTTATTTATTGCCTTTCCTACATATCAAAGGTATATATCCATCTTCTCACAATTAGGAATTCTATAATTTATAAATTAATCCATAAATTTTGTATATATTACTTAGTACTATTAGAATATCATTCATTGATATAGTTCATAAAGCACATACCATATTTCCTAACATATCTCCTTGCATTTTTTATCTATGATTTTAAAAATATATTCTGAGAATAAACCTTGTGATCTAGAAGACCAAAAATAATACAATTTAATTCACTCAAGAGTTTAGATAGAAAATCATGGCTATAAGCTCTAAAGAATCTCTTCATTATTCTTGCTTTTCTTGAATGAAACAACAGCTGAAATTGCTTAATAATTAACTTGGCATCTGTCCCCCTTGACATCAGTGCTTCACTGGAGTTCTGGTTTGGTTTGGTACAGCAGGTTGTATGGCAGCAAGAGACAGATTCTCCCTTACCTCTAAGAAGTAATTTTCTCTGGTTGCAAGGAGTTCTTTAGACTCATTGCACCACTCAAGGCAGGGCCACATGCTTCCTGATAAGCTGCGACCCATTTCCTGAGCATAACAGGAGTGCTGACCCAAGATGTTTCTGCTTTCAGAACAGGCATTTTACGGGAAAATCCGGTGTTAGCCTCTGCAGTTAAAAAGCAAATTCTCGGAACTGCACCATAGTCGGGCTCTCCCTTCTCCCTTTCCCTTCTTTGACTTTGTTCACATGCTTGAGACCGTCATCACGATTAGAAGTCTTCCTCTTTCTGCCTCTTTCTCTCCCTCTTATTCACTACAATAAATTTATTGCATTTCTAACTCCTTCTCAGCATATCTGTCTCTGAAGTCCAAAACCAAGAGATTTGAAAATGGCACAATGTTAAGAAGTTAGGAGGTAAGATAGAGTTTTGAAAATATATCAGAAGGGCTTTTGTTTTCTTGTGTTTTTAGTTTTCCACCAAATTGGTGAATACGACCCTTTCCTGGGTGGAATGTGGAACATGGATAATCCTTGACAGAAGACAGAAACTAAGTGGCTAAAGATTTTATCAGTCATCACATGATGACAGCCATTGCTGACCTACACAGAACACATCATATAATCCAATCTAATAAATCTTGTTATTATATACTCATTCTTTTTATTCTGTTCCTCTAGAGAACCCTGACTAAAATACCCATTTTACATAGCCGAGGACATATGATGCAAAGGGAAGAGATTACAAATGTAAAGAGTTGTAAGAATTAGGTAGCCAAGGAAATTCTTATAGCTTTTGAGAGTTCCTGATCAAGAAGACAAGATAATAAATCTGAATAAGCAGTAACTGATGTGTTTGTGTGCACAAGACAACATTCTTTCTCCTTTCTCAGAGAATATGGCAAACTCATTGCTAACATGGCACTTAGAAGCCAAGAAGAGTATGATCCATGCTGAGAAATCCTGAATTGCCTGAGTTGCCATGGCAAATTATGGACTGCCTCGTTAGATCTTGGAAAGAATAGATCTTCAAACTGACTATACTGCTGAAAACTTATCCAAGTAGAAACCGTAATTGTGCTTGCTGTGCTGGAGACAGTATCTTTGCTAGAACAGAATAATAGGCAAATTTTATGCAACCAGTGTTTATCTTGCTGTGCATTTGTCTACTGAATTCATGAAAAGATATCCAAAGCAGACCTGGGTAAAACTTTGTTGACATGAAGTATACAATGACAGGCACATATGATGTGTAATAGACACCGCTATAGTCATAATAAAATCAAAAAAGATCTGGGCCATACGGACATGGAAAGAACACTAAAATAATTCATTACATACATGTTAACAGAGATAGTTGTGTAAAAGGTGGCACCTTGGAGGACTTAGAAAGCAAAAGAAAAGCTTATTCATGAGTTATGGATGTACTGCTAATAGAGTATCTAAGGATTTAGTTGCCAGTGTGGGCCAGATTCCTGCAAAGTAAAACATCAAAGTGCATTTTACATGCACTGTTACAAAGAAGGAAGTAAAATGACTTTAAGTTTTGAGGGCAGTTTATTTGTAGCTGAACTTTCATCTGACCTGGAAGGTGGTACAAAAGGCTATCCATTTTAAGTGGGGCCTAAGCAGAAATGTGCTCTTTGCAAATGTGAGCTGTGATTCAAGCAGATTTTCCACCTTGGTCAAATGGTTCAGCAGACAATTGCAGTGTGTTGTGTAACAGTTAACTCTGAACTGGAACGTTTCTTCCTGGAAGGAAGTTTATTAAGACTTGGTGAGTAAACAGAACTTACATATCTCAGGAAGTTCCCAAACCAAGAGTCACAAGATTTCTCCACGTGGTGAGTGCCCTACTAATGAGAAACTTCACACGTCCACTGAGTGATGTAACCAAGGGCCTGACTTTGTTCTGAGGTATCCTGATTCTCCTTAGAACTGTTCTCTCTGAACGGAACTCTGTTATGTCCTTTTACTCTTCATTTATTCTATTCCATTCTATTCTGTTCTATTCTATTCTATTCTATTCTAATCTACTCTGATATTTATTTAACAGCATATCAAGCATGCTATGAACAATCCTTTTTAAAATTATTTTGTGTATGGCTGTATTGTGTGTATGTATGTAAGTGCACCTATGTCATGCAATGCCAGCAGAGGTCAGAAGAAGGTGTTGAACCCTGGGGAACTGGAGTTACAGTTGGTTGTTAGTCACACGCTGGTGCTGGGGACCAAACCTGAGTCCTGTGCAAGAAGAGCTAGTGCTCTCAATCACTGAAACATCTCTCCAGCCCTGCTAGGAACTGTCTGTGATAACAGTATTATAAAGGAAGAAATTAGTTTTCTCATACAGAGTCATAGACAGATGTCATCAACCTTTGCATCCCATGATGCTTGCACACTCGTTGAGAAGTTTTGTCATGTCATTGCTTTCTGCCTCATCATTATCACAGCTCACGCACACATATGTTATTTTGAGTCAGGGGCATAACTGAGTCACAAATAGGGAGCATGGCTTAAGACTAAAACTATATGTGCAGCTTAACTTCTATCTAAGAGTTAGTTATACCTTGATTCCAAATCACTGTTGAACTAATTACACTATTTTTCTTAGAAGGAGTACATGATTCTACTTGTTTTCAAAACATATGACTAATTTAGCTTTAAAGATTATGGAAAATTTCAATTTATGAAGGTTTTATAAGTATCTTTCCCATTAAAGTCATTCCCATACTACCACAAGGTAAAATAAGCAGTAATATTAGCTAGGGAAAGAGACTGATCAGAAGAGTTGCTTGGAAATGGTGTGGAGAGCTCTCTAGGTACAGCTTTCATGATGATTGGTCACCCATGAGGAGTAGGCTTTTCGAGGATGCAACTGAATTTGAGTCATCCCTGAATCTGTCACTCCTCACTCATATTCCAGTAGCTGACTACAGTAACCTCTGTGGTTGATTTAGCCAGACTTACATGGATTTCTTTGGTCTGTTGTTAGCGCTTCTCAAAAGCAAACAGATATTTGTTCATGTCTTCCTAGTTTCCTAGGAACACAACAAAATGACAAGAACTATTTGACTGTAGAGTTATGGAAATCCCCTGGAATTCTAAAATCAGGTCATCTTATATGCAGTAGATAAGTACATGCCTTCAAAAATTAGTTCCTACTGAGAATGAGGGTGCATGCCTTCAATCCCAACACTCAGAAGGCAGAGTTGGGTGGATCTCTGTGCAATCAATGTCAGTCTGGTCTACCCAGTCAGTTCCAGGCCAGCTTGGGCTATGTCTCAAAAAGACAGAAAAATTAGTTCCTGATATAGAATAAGAGGCTGGTTAAAATGGAAAATTTGATTAAAGAAGACAAATTTGTCACAGCACATAGACAGGGAACTTTCCTTTCTGACAACCAGGTCTAAACCGAGAGGGCTACAGTGTAGACAAGAATGCATTCAAGCCAGGCATGACACACCTTTAATCCCAGTACTTGAAAGATGGGGACAGGTACAGCTCTGTGAGATTAAGACCAGCTTGGTCTACACAGTGAATTCCAGGCCAGCTGGGGCTAGCAGGTGATCCTGTCTCAAAAACACCAAAAAAAGAAAAGAGAAGAAAAGAAATATGTCCAGCCCTCCCAATGCTCGGGGTCAGAGGCAGTCTGACTGCTGAACCACTGCCATATCCCATGTATGAACCAGATCTGCTGCTCTGAAGAAGTCTGCATCTGACCATTTGCCCCAAAACATGCTCAGGACTTCCCACACACTTGTTTCAGACCATGGGTACATAGTACTTTTAACCTAATTTGGTAATGTCAAAGGACTTTTCACCTGCTCTCTTTAAAAGCACCCTCCTCCTTTCTTCCTCCTAAGAGCTCTTAAAGGAAGACCCCTTGCTGACTGTGCTGTGTGGCTAGAGCTTTACTTCAAGCCCTGCAGTGCCCAGTGGTATTAATCAACCTTTTATGTGAGGGACAGTTTGACTCCATGTATCTCTCAAGCCAAACACTTCTCTCCTTAAAACCGAACAAAAGGAACCATTAGCCTCATCCTGTTTAACTGGGTTATCCTTCATCCATTAAGTCATAATTATTGCTCAGCATCGTACAAAAATGAGAACAATACATTTAGAACTGAACCCAGAAGGAGGCACCTTGACGCAGCATGCTTTTGCCAAGTGTTGGCTAAGATATGGAACAAATGTCACTCTCATATACGGCGTGTGGAAGTTATCTTATACAACTGTTTTGGTAAACAATTTGGCAGTTTCTTCAAAAGATAAACAGACACTCTTCATTTGATCCAGTCATCCTGTCCTCAAGTATTCATACAAAGTATGGAAGAATATATTTCTTTAAAAAGACTTGTGCATGACTGTTTCTATCAGTTTTATTCAAATAGCCCAAATCTGGAAACAACACAAAGATCCATCATTGAATAAATGCATAAACAAATTGTAATCTATTCATAGAGTAATAATATTTAGCAATATGAGGAACTAATTTGTTAATAAAACAACATGGATAAATCTTACTATAATTATGCAAATAATAAAAATCACATTTTAATCAGTGTACAGGCTCTGTCATTTTAGCCTAGAAAATGCAAACCAATATATAGTGACAGAAGGTAAATCAGTAAGAGAAAGTGGGAACTTTGGTGATAATAAACATATATCCATTATCTTCACTGTGATGATAGCTTTATGGATATCACAGTGAATTCTAGGCCAGCTGGGGCCTAGAATAACTTGTCAAAACTTATTAAATTGTGTACCTTGCCTGTGTAAAGTGTGGTCATTGTATAATGACTACCTTAACAAATATGTGAAAAATAAATGTAGCAGAAATCTAAGAAGCAGTGGTCAGTAATCTACTAATGAAAGCTATTTCTTTGGTCTACAGATGTCACACTTACCAAGTTTGATGACAATGGTCATATGGTTCTTTCTCTTTGGACTCTATCATAAAAATAAATAACCTATTTACTGTAGATATCCCATTTGTTCTGGCCCACCATGCCGGATTATGTCAAAATACCTCTTGTCATGCTAATGCTTTCTATAGTTCTCCAAACATGTCTGTAACATAGTAAGAATACATATAGAACCTGGCATAAAAGTAGATAATCTATATCTCAACTAATTCTGCTGCCATAGTCTGCGATTTTTCATTACTAGGGACTCTGGTAATTACAGAGCTCTGATGTATAGTAATTTCATCTGAGTTGAAAATTATATCCTGGAGGGAATCTTCTTCAAACACAGTAAGTTCTAAATGGAAGTGTGTTAAGACTCAGAAAGTTGACCACACATAATTTCTAAGAAGTTCCTAAAACTGATCATCTGAACAAGGCCCTTCCCTCCTTGAGGTTACATAAACATAAGGGCTTCTGTGGAGACTCAGATCAGCCAAGCTGTCTGGGAAAGAGACTTTGATCTGTCAAGTGTTCAGTTTTTATGAGTCATCAGCCATGCTGGAGTGGGCATTTGGCAATGCAGTTGCCTTTGAGTTGTCCATGATCCCTTATGTAACTCCTCACCCTGAAAGTAATCCCAGTAAGCGTTGCTTCACCAAGCTGGACTTTGATGATATCATTATTTTGTTCCATTGTAGGCTCCCTCTCTGAGATGGATAGTTGTTTGTGTCACATCTCCCCAGGAAAAGTGTCACACAACAGGCACCTGGCATACAACTGACCCTCTCTGCCTTGGACAGACAATCTGTCCACATTCACATCTACCTGGATTTTCTTTGCTAAATCAAAAAGCAATATAAGAGAAGAGTGACAGACACATAGAAATAGTAGATACCAAATCTTCTACCGGAGGAATATTTCTGACATCTTGAAATACACATCCAAGCTTTGGTGATATTTCTGTATAATTAGTTCATTTCAACTCTATACAGTTCATAATAGGAAAGTGTATCTAATAAATAGAATGACATTCATAAGTAAACAAATATTTATGTGAACTGATGTGATCTTAAAATCTTTACTACTGGTGTATAGAATCTTGGGGTAACCTCTTACTGGAGAAAAGCACACCAGGATTTATCTTACAGTAGGTTTATTACCTGAGTATTGGCAGGCAAAGTGCTTGGTCAATCAATGGCAAATATTTCTTGAACTATATGGATTATTAGTCAACTTGAAATTTGAAGAGAAGGCTAGGAAGGGAGATTCATGTGCAGAGAATTGTTTGCTTATCACCATTACTAACACACAGTCACCACTGGGTATTTTGTATCTCCAGCCTTGACATTTTCCCTTTTTAAAAATTTATTTTTATTGAATTGTGATGAATTTCATATAGAGCATCTCAATCAATCTTAATCATCTTTATACCCCCTTTCCCAATGGTACCCCCACAGCCCTCCAACTGAAATCCATACATTCTTTCATCTGTGTTAAGGTCTCTTGTGTCAGCTTAGTGTCCCCAAATGACCTCTGTGCAGGTTCATCCTCTGAGGTCTAGTCAGCCTACCCAAAGTTCCTTGCTCTGGAAAGTCTAGCTCATCCTCACCCAACAGTTGGCAATGCTTCTTAACAAACGTTGGGGTCTGCTACGATTTCCCCAGTTCCATGGGTCTTGAGCTTGTCAGAACAATTGCTGTAGGTTCATATGAGCAGGGTCCCAGAAACCTGTAGGATTCTATTTCCATACGGTCACACCCCTCAACAACAGCTCTTATGATCTTTCCGCCCCTCTTCCAAAATGTTCCCTGAGCCCGAGGTGAGTGAAACTTAATATAGGAGTCTTGTTCAGGAACCCACACTCTGCAGATTCCTAATCACTATACTTTAGCCAATTGTGACCATTTGTTGCATGAGGGAGCTTCGTTAATGAGAGTTGAGAAATTCATTAGTGTCTTCTTTACTCTTTGTTCTATATTATGTGAGGCTTAGCTATAGAGGTTGTACTGTGGATATGCCACTTAGACATGGATAATTCATGACAATATCTGTGTGTGATCAGTTGTCAAAAATACTAGCAAATTGAATTCACCAGCAGATGAAAAGTAATATAAGCCATGAGGTTTATCCCTAGTATGCAAAGCTGATTCAACATATAAATAAATAAGATACATTAACAGAAGGCAGGAAAAAGCACATGATCATGACAATAGATGCAGAAAAGCACTTTACAAAATTTAGCATTCTTTCATGATAAAAATTTTCAACAAATTTGTCACGGAGGAAAAAATACAGAAGAAAAACCCTTGAATGTAATAGAAGCCAATTATGACAAGCTCATCCCATTACTAACATACTTAACAGTGAGGAGATGAGAGCTATCCTCATAAAATCACACTCAACATTTTTTTACTATAGTACTTGTAGTGATGGCTAGAGAACTTAATCAAGGAAAAGAAATTTAAAGGCATCAAAATTTGGGTAGTATTCTGATTTGAATAATTAATGTCACCCATGGGATCATCCTTCCCAAGCTGGTAGCACTGTTTTGGAAGGTTGTAGGACCTACAAGTCTTGTTGGAGGAAGTGAGTCACCGAAGGTCTGTCTCAAGGTTTGATAGCCTAGCCTAACTTCCTCTTATTTGCATCCTGACTATGAACATAGTGTGACCAGAGGCCTCAAACTTCTTTTACAATACCTTCCTTGCAATGATAAAGCCTATCCCCTTTAACTACAAACCAAAGTATATCCTTCCTCCTTTATGTTTCTTCCTGTCAGATATTTGAACACCATAATGATAAACATCCTAATACAGAAAATTGGTACTAAGAAGTGGGGCTGTTGCTACAATGTATTTGACCACGTGATTCATAGGCCTGTGGAACTGGTTTGTGGAGGGAATGTGGAAGAATTCACAGATGAAGGCTACAGAGGTCCTAGAGTTATGTAAGCATACTTTCATGGATCATTCTGCTGGCAGTTTAGAAGACCAGCACATCAAGAAAAATGCAGACAGGCGGGACCCAGTTCATGGGGTTTCAGAGGGAAATGAAGACTGGAGCAAGAACTGAGCTAGAGGCCACATATTTACATTCTGACCAAAAAAATCTGGCTGTCATCTACCCATGTCTTGAGAATGTAAGGCTCACTTCAAAGGTAAGGTACAAACTTAGAGGCGACAAGACAGCATTCAGGCTGTGTCATGGTTGCTACTCACAGTTCTTGTCCAGGTTTACAGTGAGCAAGAGCAACAAGTGAAGGAGAAAGATGTGAAAAGTGTGTTCTTTGATGGGAAAAAATAATATGAATTCATTTAAAGATGTAGACAAGGTTGTCAGAGCATAGATGATTCCATCATGAGGGGCAAAAGCAGCTGAGCCCACTGAAGCTGAGCCCACTGAAGGATTCACGTGATGAAAATACAAATGTATTTAAAGGAGAGAGCTTCAACTAAGTATAGCACTCCTGACATGTCCCCTACTTTAAAAGAACCACCCAAGTCTCCACAGCCCATTGAACTGTGATCCAAAGAGGCTAAGCTACATCTCCAGCAGAACTCAGCAGCAGCATCCATGTAGTGTATGATTTGCAGTCATGAAAGATGCGAGAAGATGGGAGTTAGTTACAGGAGCTCGCACCGATGTTGCACTGAGGGCAGGCAATGTGCAGCAGGTCGGTATTCCTGCACAGAGGCTCTGAAATGCCATGAAGCTATAAAAGAAAAGCCTAAATTTCAATGGACACTTCAAATTGTGGAGATGCCTGAAAACTATGAGTATCAATCTGCCAAGGAACATTTTAGACTCATGGTGGCGTCAACCTCAGAAAGAGACTTTGCGTGCTATAGCAGAACTGGAAGGACAGGGCTGCCTAAGGCTATTGGGGCCCAGGTAACTCCGTGCTGAGCTCTAGATGCAATACATAAAGCTACAGACTTTTGTGCTTGCCTAGTTTGGTTTTCATCTTGTTTGGTATGATTTTCCTCACTGTTCTCTCACTTCTCAATTTGGGGATCCAAATATTTATTTTTTGTGCCATTGTATATTGAGAGGAGCTCACAATTAAGAGATTACCTTGAGTCCCAGAAAAGACTGAACTTTTGATTAGGACAGGAACAGCTAAAAACTATGGAGACCTTTTGAAGTTAGAATGAATGTATTTTGTATTATGAGGAAGCTACTAGTCTATAGGAACTTGGGGTAGAATATTGTGGTTTAAATGTGACGTGTCCACCATAGGCTCATGTGTTTCAGTATTTGGTTCCCAGCTAATACAATTGTTTAGCAATGCTGTGGAAATTTTTAGAGATGGAACCTCAAAGAAGAGCGAGTCACAGGTTCAGCCTGGGGTTTAATATCCCTATCCGACTTCTTACCTCCTCTGCTTCCTCACTGCAGATGCAAGTAAGCAGGCCTTTCACACTCCTGTTGGCATGCCTTCCTGAGCATGCCTTGAACTGTAAGCCAAAATAAGCCCTTCCTCTCTTAAGTTGATTTTTAAAGGGTATTTGGTCACAGCTACAAAAAAAAGTGGCTAATAGAGACAGGAAGAATTAAGCACTCTTTCAGGTGACCTATTATTTATGTACAAATGTCCGCAAAAGTTAACTCAAGGCAAAGACACAAAACAAAACAATGTATAAAATCAGTAGCATGTGTGTACACTAATAATGAACTATAAGTTATAATAAAGACAACATATTAAGTAGAGTATACAGGAAAAAGTTTACTATGGAGGTAAAACTGATGAATACCAGAAATGATAAAACATTGATGAAAAAATTCAGGTGAATTTTTCACTCAGGTGAATGAATAGACATTCAGTGCTCATGGACTTGAAGACATTACTGCTTAAAGTTGACCATGTCCGTTCTGCCAAGAAAAACTATATATTCAGTACAATCCCTCAAATTTTCAGTGTCTTCTATCCTTTTCATTTTACTTATTAATAAGTTTTTTCATAGAAATAAAGAACCTTAAATTTTACTCTAATCACAAATGATACCAAAATAACAAAGACAATTTTGACCAAGAAAACAAAGTTAAAGTCACAATATGGCTTTAAAATATATTTAAACTCCAAGGAGACTCTATCTCAAAAAATTTTTTTCAAAGCTATAATAATTGAAGTAGTTTGATTCTGACATGTAAAAAGATGCACAGTTTATTAGAACAGAACAGAGGCTCGAAATAAGAGCCAGTGTTCCTATAGCAAATTAATAATGCAACCAATGCATTTACAGTCAGTTTTCTTCAGAAAATATACCAAGAACACATTACACGTAAAAGAAAAACGTTTCAACAAATGAATTGAATATCATCACTTAGAAGAATAAAATTAGACCCTAATGCCATACATTTTGTCAATATATACATATAGTCAATTCAAAGTTCTTTGAAAATTTAAAAGTAATGCCTGAAACTTTAATTCTAGGAGAAATCATAAGCGAAAAACTTCTCAACTTTGGCCTTTATAAAGATGTTTTAAAATATGACCTCAAAAGTTCAAGTAACAAAAGAAAAACTGATTAAATGAAGCTGTAAAGTTCCTCATGACAAAGAGGAAGTAGGAGAAAGACACAACCTACAGAATGGAAGAAAACATTTGTATGCCTCATCTTATGTGATTAACATTCAAAAAGTATTTAAAAAACTCTATGCAAATGACCAGTAAGGATATGAAAAAACTACAGAACCACTAGCTATCAGGAAAATGCAAATTTTTCAATGAAATATTACTTCATAGCTGTTATGCCATTACCAGAAAAATCAGGTGAATATTAGCAATGGAATATAAGGGATGTTTTGTACACTGTTGAGCAAGAAGTAATTGATATAATTAATATTGTAACAAATATACAGAGTGTGACTTAATATTAAGAAGTGCAAATGTGATAAATGAGTTCACAAAAACGCCAACTGAAAACTCTGGACCCTTTGAAACTAGCCTTTCAGTTCAAATGTGAGGGACTAAAACTGCTACCTGGCTTGAGACAGCATAGTAGTAGAAGTCTCATTTTTTTCTTGATTTAGCTGAAGCCAAGATGAAGGAAGAAGCTTTCATATGGTAAATGAACCACATTTTAACTGCAGCTCTGACCAAGGGGATGAAGCACTGTTGGATACCGAAGATGACATTGTTGGCTTTAGCCAACAACCCAAGCTGACCCTCAGTGTTCTTTACACCCCATGTTCTGAAGGCTACACATATGAACAACCATCTATAAACAGACTCTGTGGTTTCTCAAAGAGAACCACTCTCTATGTGCAGCAGACCCCACTACAGCCTGCACAGAATGTTTGCAAACTATACATGGCCTAGGCAAGTACATTTCTAGAGTCTAATACAGTTTAATTCTGCAGGAATTCAGAGATAAGTGACAAGTGTTGAAGGGAGATAATTTGGCCCATGATGTAGCTCTTCCAATTACCCAGATATTCAGGCTCTTGGGGTATACTTTCTTTACTTTAGTTAAAGTACCAATTTGTGTACTTTAACTTCTACAAGACAAGAACCTTTCAAGGGCCTGGTCAATTTCTGATGGACTGTGCTATGAAAGCTACTTTCTGTGCTTGGCTGTCAGCCATGCACCAGAGCTATAGAAAACCATGTGAGAATATCATCACGGCGGCAAGAATCCTAGAATGATTTGATGGTTGGCAGATCAACCCAGTTCCTATATATATGACAGGTAAGTGATCATAGGAGGCGCTATCTAAATGAAACAGATGCAGGGATCAAAATGGGTGTTCAGGAACACACTGTAAGAGTACGGAAGAGCCTGTGAGTAAGACTTCCTTCTTTCTCCTTACCACAACTCACCAAAAAGAACCCTGCCAATGTTGTCTAAAGGAAAAAAGCTGTCCAAGTTGCATCTATTGCTGTGATAAAACAGACCAAAACCAACTTGGGAGGGAAAGGGTTTGTTTTATCTTATGTCTCCCATGTCACAGTTCATCACTGAGGGAAGTCAGGGCGGGAACCTGGAGGCAGAGCTGAGCACAGGCCATGCATGGAGGAATGCCATTTAATGACTCGCTCCCTTGGCCTGTGCTCAGTCTTACACAACACAGGATCTTCCCAGGGGTCACACCTCCCACAGTGGGCCGGGCCCTTCCATATCACTCCAGAATCAAGAAAATGCCCCACGTGGCGGGGAGGGGGTGTCATTATTTCTTTACAAATCCTCTGGACCTTTTCCCTAAGAGGAAATAAATACAGAGAAAAGGCAAAGAGTTCCAGGGGATCCTACACCCTCTTCTGACCATGGCATTGTATGACATGGATGAGTCTACCTACATGTAGGCATACACATAGACGCTCAAACACATACACTCATCACTCATAAAATAAAAAATAATAAAATATTTTTAAATATCAAAAGAAGGATAGTAAGATGGCCCAGCATTAAGAGCACTTACTATTTTCCACAGGATCAGGGTTCAGTTCCCAGTGTCCACATGTAGGTTAACAATCATCCATAATTCCAGTTCCAGGGGACCTGATGCCTTGCTCTGGCCTCCACGAGCATTAGATGGGAACAAAACATTCATACCTATACAATAAAAATAAATAAAATATGTTAATAAAAGATACAAAGTAAATTATTTAAAATTAAAAGAATTTACCTGAGGATCTAGCACCACAGTGGAACACCTGCCGAGCATGTGCAAAGACCTGGCTCAGTCTCCAGTACCCCCAAACCTAAACTAAATAAAAGACTTAGCTTCAAGGTTAAAGGAAATGCAAGACAAGAGTCTTAAAACAGATGCTGTGAAAGGGGAAAGGAGAAAATGGGGAGGACTCTAACATAAAGGGAGGAGGAAGAGCAATTCAGGGACAGAGGAAGGAGTGATAAATAATACTAAGGATGTTTGAAAAAGCCATACGGAAATATTATTGAAAAGACTATCTAGCTCTGCATAAAGAGGGGTGACTTGCTTCTTTCTGGATGGAGTAGAACGAGCTTCTGACATACTCTAGAATTTAAAATTTTTCCCACAGTCTTTGTGCTTTTAGACAAGCTGACGTTTCCATTAGTACATCAGCCTGAGGGAAGTCGTGTACAAGCTGCCTTTGCTACAAGGCTTTTACTTCTTGAAGATATGTCAGAGGTGGTTAGCTTTCCTAATCCAATTTGCTGAGCCCTGAGGTGACATCCACAGTTTGTTCCCTCCCAAGTGCTCAGCCACATGAGAAAAGGGCATCACTGGTTTGGACTCAAAGGTTGAGCTCGCTCTTCCTTAAGAGTCATTGCTGTTCTTTAGTAATACAAGGTACTGGCCAGTTTGGACTTCTGATTTTCCCTTGATAAATGTCATCAGCAGCTCCAAGGAGTGCACTAAGCATTGTGTTCTTCTTTTCTTCAAATACTACGTCTACTGTGTCTTTGAGAAGTCATACAATGTATTTTGATTGTATCCCCTCTTCCACCTCCTCTCAGAGCCACACCCACCCACCTACAACTCATGCATCCTGGTATCCCCAAAGGCTCATGGGTGCAGGCCCATCTCCTGGAGCCTGGTCAACTACCCAGCAACACACTGTTAAAAATCTCTTTCTCTTCCCCACCACCCGCCACCGCCCCACAGCTATCAATGCCAGTGCTTCCTCAGCACCTTCCCCATCCATGCTGGATTTTTGTTTGACTGTTGCTGGTGGTGTATAAGGGGTGAGGAAGGAGCTCCATCCCCCAAGCTGACATCACCTCACTCTAGAGCCTTTGTGGGCTGACTTGGGATGAACATACGAATGGGGTTTGGCTTGCATACTCCTTTTCTTCTGTTTGTACATGCCTGCAGGGACCTTTTAAGACGCTTAGAGAAAATTCAACCATTCATCCATTGAAAAGTACAAAAGATCAGTTCTTCTCTTTACCGCCCACAAAGGTGCCGTCAGAGAAGCAGAGAATGTGCTTCACCCCATCTAGACTCCTGGCTGCTCTCTTTGGGTATGCTTTCAAACATTACTCTGCTGTCCTTCCTCTCCAAGCACACAGCCTGCTTGCAATCAATTTCTGGGAGCATGATTGACCTATTTTTCTCTGTCAGTCAGACTTCCTTGAAGCAGGTATAACCTTGACACATAAGTTTTCTACAAAAGAATTCAGTTTTTTGCAAACGACTGGGTTAAGTGTTAGATGGGAGATGGATGGACATGGCTATGGTGCTACCAGAAACATAATAGGCTCTTAATATTCTACTTGGATCTGACGAACTTTGAGTCAGTATTTTCCAGGTTGCGCTGCATCCCAAGATAAGAATATAGGTTGTACCTCCCTTGCTCTCCCTGTATCTTGCTCCAATGGATAAAAGCTTTCATTTTGATTAGAGAAGACAATGATGTTATCTAGAGGGAGACCCCACTATGCTCCTTGTGTTGCTTTTTGTTGGGGGGTCCCAGCATTCAGGGCCAGCCCAAGGGGGACTGAAGGATCTCCACTGTGGGTGAGGGGGCGACTAGGCACAGAGTCAAAACATCGATTCTGGGAGTTGAATGGAAAGCCAACAGTGTTCGTCTGCTGCAAACTCATTTATTCAAGAAAGAGCAAAGAGTCTTATAGGTCTTGTTAGCCAATAGCCTTATGGGGTGGGGTCCTGACCACAGCCAATTGTTTTCCACGTGGAACAGGTTCCCTCCAGGTGCTGGGCAGAAACTGGCTTCACAACCAACTGGTGTGAAGCACCACACCACGAGAGCCATTCCTCCGTTCCTCCTGGCAGGTGGCCTAGCTAGGCCCACCCTGAATTATGCCCAACAGCTTTTATTTTATTTTATTTTATTTTATTTATTTTATTTATTTTATTTATTGTTTTCTAGGAACCCAACCTGCAGCAGGCAGACTATTCAATGGAAATTAGCAGCAGGAGATTTATTAGAAAGGGATTTGGGGTTCCTCACAAGGAGAAGGAAAAGGAAGCAAGTATGACTTATTAGAAGAGGAAGCTAAGCTGAAATTCTGTCCCAGTGGAGTGCTCGGTCAGCCTTGTGCTCAGATCTACAGATACATTATGACTAAGAGCTGCCTTGAGCTGGGGGAAAAGGCTGGGTCCTGTTACTTCGGGCGTCTCCTACCATCGTGGCTATGGACAAGGCTGTTCTCTGCCTCAGAATCCCACAAAAAGACTGACACATGAGTGTCCTGTCGTTTGCAGGGCTCTCAGCAGCTTGGGACATAGTCCTTTGTCGCTGAGGTGGCATCAGAGTGTCTGCCACACGGCCAGTGTGTATCTGCAGAGTTAATTATTTTCAAGTTTCAAAAATTTGAATTTATAGTTTGAGATAAGAGAATTATGTCCATATTTGAACATATGTGAGGAAAATAGCTAAAGAATATGTATTTCTTACTAATCATCAAGAAATAATAAAAATAACTTGGTCTGTACTTCTTATGTTTGCATGTACATTTTGAATAGGCAAGTAATAGTCATTATTATATTATTTAAAGTGGAAAATAAGTATTTCTTTTAAACAGACGTTTTTGAGGAACTCATTGTCTTTCGGGTGTGATTTTTTTTTTTGACACAAAGTCTCACTAAGTAGGGTAGACAAGTCATGAACTTGAGGGTCCCTGCTTCGGCCTCCTGAACACTGAATTTACAGATTTGCAGCAGCATTTTGGGCTTAGATGTGACTTTTGTAAATGTATATGTGCAGTTTCTTAGGAGAACTAACAAAAAACATTGCTTCCCATGAATACTTGTGGTAACTAAATTGGATCTCTTCTTAACTAGTATAGAGTGGTGAGGATGAGAGATCAATACTGACTTGTTTAACCATTAGCAATATTGAATTATAAAATAGACAGTAGAAGCCACTTTTGTGTAGGTTTAGAATAAAGAAAATGACTGTTTGGAGAAAGACTGTTGAGGAAGGACTGGACTGGACTGGACCTGTGAGAGATGCACAGAATCGATTGGGAAGCAAGTAGGATATTACTGTAAGTAAAGGCAAAGCTGAAAATGCTCAGAGCACTCTGAGAAATAAATAGGGCTGCCCAGCTGTATCTACTTGTAAAGGAGAAAAAGGAAGAGGCTGGGGTCAGTTGGTCATTTCTTTTATTCCCCAAACAAAATGCCAAAGACTTAAGAAGGACACGTACCTGACAAGAACAATGCTCTATGAAGAATCATCCAATATAGAGCAGGATAAGTTAGGGAACGAGACAGATTAGTAAGTACATGATGTCTAGGTATGAGAAAATGGCCACATTAATATCAGTAAGCAGAGAAGAGGCACAAAAATAAGGTGACCTGTGAGGAAATATGTCTTCTTTATCCCTGTTTAGTCCTTTATAATCAGAAGTACAAGACCAGATAAATTATATTCTTTAGTATGATATAGCCTAGCCTGCTAGCACAGCTGATGTCATAAATCTTTTCAACTGCTGTTAACTTATTTGATCCTCTTCGCTTTAGCTTTAGAGTATACAGCAGGAAGCCATGTAGATAAAGTGGAGTCTTCCTTCTTTGTAGCCCCTGCACCCCTTGCTCAAGGACTGGTAGAAAATATTTTCTGAAAGCAAACAGGTCAACTGGAGTATTACCTTGTGAAGATTTATTGAAGATTATGATTACATAGGCATAACTGACCAGTAGGTTTGTTTTGTCCATAAACTGCTTAGAAATGACATCCCAGTGGATACTGGGACTAACTTGGGTCTTACATCATCTCAGGAAAGTAACTGATCTCTAAGAATTTCAAAACTGAATGTGCTAGAATACTGGTTTCCTACAAATCCAGGTCAGCAAGGAATTCACTTTAAAAGTCAAGTCAAGATTTTAAGAGGAACTTTTAAATTATCTCTGACTAGTAAAATCAATTTCTTCGTATATTTAGCTTCTGACTTAGCCCTCCTATGGTGTAAAAGGAAAGGCACTACCTTGAATGGCAAAATGATCTCCTTTCTACCTTTTCTTAATTGTGACTTTAAAAGACCTGATTGAACTTTCTGGGCTTTATTATCTTGTTTATAAGAATGAGGACAATATCTGTAGTAATTGCAAAAAGGCATATTTTTTCATTAGCACAGGTATAATTTGAATGTAGTGAATTTTATAAGATCTCTAAATGAGCAGGTGTATCCGATTTCTTTCCCTTGAAGCCCAGAAATAGAAGTGAAAATCGTATCATTACAATATAGAATAGGACAAACACTATTTCATCCACATCACTGAAATCAGCATCCACAATGATGTGTGATGTTGACAGCATGTTCCCCATGCCTAAGATGGGAATAGCACTTTACCTCTGTCACCATCCTCCCTAAAACCTGTCACTTCAGTCACTCTGTGTTAAATATTACACAAATACAATGAAGGACATTCTAAAAGTTATCTGAATAGTATTGCTCAACTCTGTGATACTCACCAAAAATAAGGAAATTCTCAGAAAGCATCATACTCAGAACAGGCCTGAGGAGATGGGGCAACAGAATACAGTGTGGTGACTTTGGCAGAATTCTAGAGCGACGACAAAAAATTGTCAGGTGGAAATCTCAATAAACTGTGGACTCTACTGGTATTAACATCCCAGAATTAACTGAAAAGAATAGAACGATGATATTATGAGTATTATTAAGTAGGGAAAAAGGCTTTAAGACCCATGGAAACATTGTCACATCTCTGCAATTTTTCTGTAAATCTAAAACAGTTCAAAAATAATTTATTTTAAAATGAAGTAAAAGAGCTTCTCATATAAATGCTCCAATTCCTTCTATGTACTTCTATTTTTAATATTTATGTAAATGAGTGTTTTGCCTGAATGTAAGTGCACCCATGCATGCAGTGCTCACAGTAGCCAGAAAAGATCGTAGGATGCCTTGGAACTGGAGTTATGGATGGTTGCTAGCTGCCATGTGGGTGCTAGGTATGGAACCCAGGTTTTCTGCAAGAACACTGAGTGCTCTTAACTTCTGAGCCATCTCTCCAGACTCAAAAAATGTCATGTCACAAAGAAGTGCCTCTTATGCATCTCTTCAGACCCTACTAAGTCCTTACAGGCCCACTTCTTGCTCCAACCCCTGTGCAGTTCTGTAAGCCTTCTATTTTGTTTATCATAGATCTAAGGTTACTGTAGTTTATGGTTCATTAACAGGGCCTTAGGCTTCTCTGATACAGAATGGGCTCTTGGAGTCATGGTTGGAAGCATAAAAGAAACATTCCAACAGATTCTTAATATTTAGAACAGTACATTGTCTCACAACTCAAGAATGAGAGACTCTCTGTTTATAAGTTCCTGTCCTCCCCTCCCAATATCAATCTGGGATCCATCTTATTTTAAGAATCTTTGTACAATATGTATGAATTGTCCATGGAACTAAAGGGTTTGTCTATCAACTCCCATTCCTCATTGGTTGAAACTTATTTCTCAGGACATTGTCCTAGCATTTTTGGAGTATGGAGCACATGGGTCTAAAGCCCTGTAAGTTTTAGGGAAAGTCCTCTGGTAGGGATGTGTACAGGCACAAGTACTGAAGCCATAAGCTGCCAGGAAGCCTAAGAACTGTCCACCGTGCTCTAGGTGAATTTAAGGCAGGAGTGGGATTTTAGGTTATTAGACAGGGTATAGCAGTGCCCACCATTCTAGACTTTTAACTCCCCAGGCTCATGAAGACCAAAGTCCTATCTCAGGTCCTAGGAACCTACCCTTGAGAGTCTGAGATTATTTTCTATTGAAGAGGGTTGTTCTAGAAAGCAGAAATGGGTGGCAAGAGGAATAAAACAGAAATGGGAGAAAACGAGGTATGGAAAGGGCTTATAAAGCCCAGGAGACTCTCCTCCGATGTCCATGTAAAATACATCTAGAAATTTCTAATGAGTTGGAGGGAAAGTTGGGAGCCAATATGTCATATCTATCCAATGAGAACTGGCAAAGCTTTGCATCTTATTAACTCTTTAATCTGCCAGGATGAGTGTGAGGATTCCCAAAATGGTGGAGAGTGCAAAACAAGAGATACATGATATGAGGTAAGATATTGTCAAATGACACCAGGCACAGTCCATCACACCCCACACCAAGCTCTCTAATGCAACTGCTGTTGATGAAATACAGATAGGACTGAAAAGATGTTAATTGGTCAGGTATCTGACCCATAGTCAAATGGTACAGACTAATGCATCAGCAGTAACTTCAACAGTGACAAAGGAGACACATTAGAATTCTTTCCATCTTTATCCTCCACCTAATCAATACAAAGTCTAAGATCAATCTCCCTCTAAGTCAATATTCATGTTAACAAATAAAGGAGAGCACTAAAATACCAGATATAAAATCAATAAATTACAAACTGGTGGAAGGAAATAGGATTGGAAGATCCAATCAATTCAAGAAGCCATGACAATAATTAGGGGAGAAGAAAGGTCATAAAATCTATAAGACAGTAGAATTACCAAGTGTAATAATTAAACATAGCTTTAAAAGGCTGAGAATCTAAACCACATCTAACAATTCTGGCTATTGTCTCACACAAGATAAAATTTGAAAAGAAATTGATGGAAAAGATAGTAAATATTAAGTAAAAAAAGACATTCATTTAAATAGTTAAATATTATTAAAATATTCATTTAAGAATGAATATCCTGGAGCCAGAGAAATAGCTCTGTGGTTAAGAGCAATGACTGCTCTCCTAGAGGAATCAGGTTTGATTCCCAGCACCTACATGGTGGCTAACAGCCATCCATAACTCCAGTTCTGGGAAATCTGATGCCCTCATCTGACCTCCATGGACACTGCATGATGCAGGTGCGCTTGCACATGCAAGCAATCCAGTCATACATAAATAAAATATAAAAAAATGAATATCCTTATATCAATATAAAATATTTACTCTTGACAATAGATTTCACTAGTGGAAAATATACTCTGAATTTATATGCATTCTAGAACCTCAATGCAAAGCAATTGCTGTCAGATTTTATTAGTACTGAACATTTTTCAATTTCTCCTCATGTTTGTTATAATTTTCTCAAATTTATAAAAATAACCAGTAAATTCAGAGAAAATTTGAACTATTAATAAGCTTGTTCTAATAAAAATATGTAGAAGAAACTTACAGCTAAGAAATACCTGATATTTATCCTCTTTTTCTTCCTCCAATTATTTTCCCTGAACTACTTACACACAAGAGAGAAAGACACAGAAGAAGACAGAGACATTGGGATCCCAAATGATCATTATACCAAACAGGGTCTGACTGAACCACAGTTAAAATTAAAAGACCTATGAAACTCTCTACAATAAATACAGAAGACTCTGTATTATTTGCCTCCCTTTCATGCTCCATGAGCTATGCACTCGCAGTGCAGCTCCACTCATTATCACAAACTCACCACTCCTTCATTTGCATTTCAGATACTGGCCCACTCCAGTATTATTTTGAAGCAGATCTAATAAATTAACACTTAGATGTACGCGCTAAAATATTTATGAATAAAACAAGAATTCTAACTTATACTGTATTTAAATCTTCTGTATATACAAGCTTGCTTTTGTTATTTTTGTTATTTTGAAGACTTAGATACAAAGAAACAAGCTAATGAAAAAGATTCTGTTCCGCTGACTTCTGTTTTTGGAAAAAGTCCTTACTTCCTCATAATTTAAGGTAGGTATTTTGTTAGTCTGCATTTTTTTTAATTTTAAATTTTTGCATTTATTTTTATTGATTGATTGTCAGTATGAAAGGATTTAGTATCATCTGGGAGACAAGTTTCTGGGCATACATGTGAGGTATTAATTAGATGAGGTCAATTAATGTAGGGAGACTTACCCTGAATGTGAACAGCACCATTCCCTGGGTTGAGGTCCTAGATTATTAGAGTTCCGCAACTGGTCAAACACAGAGAATAAGTGTCTGTGCAATTTCGATTTCCAGGCCTAAGTGACACATCTACAATACAACATTGGCCTCTACGGCTCACAGAACATAGTAAAACAGGAAGAGAGAATGTTAATGCAACTCTCAACTCTCACCAATGAAGCTTACTCAAGCAATAGATACTGATTAATAGCCAAAGCCACAATTGGTCAAAATGAAGAGAATAACAGACTGAAGAGTACTGGTCCTTGGGTAGGACTCCTGTATTTAACTTGTGTCACACAAGGCTCAAGGACCATTTCAGAAGAGGGGAAGAAAGAATGTAAGAGGTAGGGATGATGAATGACAAGGAAAAATAGCTTTCCAGAAGGCCAGGAACTTGCTCATAGAAACTTACAGCAATGATGACAGCATACACAAGATCCATACAAAAGCAAACCAGACAAAAAAGAACAGTGTAGAAGTTGTGAAATGGGTAAGAAGCTCCAACCTAAGATGAAGAACTATTTGGTAGTTGATTACTTCTGGATGAGGGAGAGTTGGTCTTCTTATAGTATATGATACTAGATAAGTTTAACAGGCAGCAATGGATGAACTCATACTGAGGAACAACTGGAAACACAAACTTGACTTGCTAGGTGTTAACATATATGACAGAAATCCAGTGGCAGGTGGCTATGGGTGGTGCAGATAGGAGATGGGTCTAAATATGATTAAAATGTATAAGATGCACAAATATTAAATAAAAATAGAAAAAAGAGTAGAGAGGGGATAAACTAACAGACTCTTGCTTGCTTATGTTCATGGGCCAGTCCACAAAATTATGTCACTCACAATGGGCTGGATCATCTTACATCAATTAGTAATCAAGCCAATCCCCTACAGACATGCCCATAAGCCAAACTGATAGAGATGAATTCTCATTAAAACTATTTCCCAGGAAATTCTAGATGATATCAAGTTGTTAAAGTTAACCAGAACACTGCATATATTGTTATATATATATATATATATATATAACATATAATGTATATATACATATATATTCAACATGTTGTGCCTCATAAGCACATACATACAATATATGCCAATTAAAATATTGAAATAAAGGGCTGACAAGCTGATTCAGCAGGTGAAGACACTCGCCATGTAGGCCCAGGAACCCAGATAAGGTGAAAGGAAAGAACTCAGTCCACAAAGCTGTCTTCTGACCACCATGCACATGTTACAGCAATGTACCCCACTCCAACTCTACACACAGTAATGATAATCAGATTGATAAAATAATTTTAAGTAGGTTTTCTAAATATTATATTCATTATTTTTATTTTATGTGTGTATGTTGCCTTTATGTGTGTAAGTGCACCCGTGTCATACAATGTACACAAAGGTCAAAAGAGTGTGTAAGATTCCTTGGAACTGCAGTTACAGAGGTGTCAGCCTCCATGTGGGTGCTGGGAATCGAACCTGGGTCCTCTGCAAAGCAGTTGGTTCTCTTAACCAATGAGTCATATCTCCAGCCCTAAGTAGGTTTTTAATTATAACATGTTTTAAGGATAGTAATCTCCCCAACCCACATGCTGTTCTTCTATCCTTGCGCACAAACCCACTTTTTCTCTTAGCAACCCAGTTATCTGGACTATCTTCTTAGTCCAGACCTGTCCACTGTGTACTAATCCCCGTGCTCAGACTGCTCAATTTTTCAGTCTAGTTTGTTAGAGCTTTCACAGGCTGTCCCAACCCCCAACTTGCCTTTGCACTCCTGAGACCATCCTTCTACCATGACTCTCCCCACCCTCAACTTGCCTTGGATTCCTGAGACCAACCTTCTTCCCTGATAAGTCTGACCCACCCACTGTGTCTTCACTCCCCTACTGCCTGAGCAATCCCAATTCTGCAACACCACATCCTATTCTCCTTCTAGCCTTGGGCACAGGCCTACTTTTCCTCTTAGCATCCCAGATCTCAGAAGCTTAAGAACACATGTTTTGCCCAGAGGTTTGCCTTCTGGGTATACTGCTTGCAGTGATCATGTGGTTCTTTTGTCCTTTCGTTTAACATTAACTCTGGAAATATGCTACAAGCCATCAAGTTGCAAGACATATTAACTCTTCATGCAGCAACTTGCTACAAATGGGGGTATTTAAATGGGAGTGAATAAAGACTACACAAAGAACCTTGGGGATAAAAGCAGTTCTAGAGAAGTGGGACCATAGAAACTAGTATTATCAAGGGAGAAATGGGGAAAATGGGGACACTTCCCATGGGGAAGGCATGGAGGGAGTTTTAGACTGGGAGAGAAAGGGGAGAAGTATATAATGCCTAGCTAGTTTACAAAAACCAGAGTGAACTATGTTAGTCCAACAACCTAATGAAAAATTACACATACAATATCTCTACAGGAGTCCATGTGCATAGCTGAAGGCTACATAACAAGAAACAGTGCCAGACAGGAAAAACCTTCCTTTGAGCTGCTGGCCAAGGTAATCCAGGAGACTCCCAAAATTACATAAGCTATGGCCCCAGCCCTTTATTGCCTCCCAGAACTTGAAATAAAGACCCTACAGCTAAAGACAAAACATACTTTGGACACAGGATTAGGAAAAATGGACCCTGAAGTCCCCTGAAGGCTAGCTCTGGAACATACTATGCAAGATTCTAAGAGATTACACCAATAGATGGTCCAACACCAGTTTCAAGTCCAAATAACAACATCAAATACTGGCACAGCACGTGACATTGGTGCAGTAGTGGCACTTTTATCTTAGGGGCAATCAGCAGCTACCTAAATGGACTAAAAAGCCCATTCAATGGGTGGAAACTCATGTGTGGTACTACAAAACATACCCAAATACACATGCTTGGAGAGTTCATAGATCTTAGAGAAAACTCCAAGATTATTACTATACCAATATAATTTCTTACTATGTGCAAAATATGTATCCTTATATTTGCAGACAAATATCCCAGTCACACTCATCAAAGAAGTTTCTTTTGCACTAGTCAGAAACTATTTCAGAGTACCAAAACTGGTCACATACAGACATTGTTCCTGAATTACCCAAACCTAAGTGGTACCTACAATGCAACCTCCATACCTCACACAACATAGAACAGGGGTAAAGAGAACACTAAGGAATCTCTCAATTCTCATTAATGAAGCTCCCTCATACAACATTAGAGCCAGAAACACAAAAGGTCAAAACTATCCAAAGCATAGAGATTAAGAATCTTCAGAATGCTGGTCCTTAGACAAGCCTCCTATATTAAATTTTACTCACCCGGAGCTGAGGGACCGTTTCGGAAGAGGGGGCAGAAAGATTGTAAGAGCCAGAGAGGAGGTGAGGTGCATGACCATATGGAAATAAAGTCCTACAAGATCTGGGACCCTGCTCATATGAACCTGCAGCAATGGTGACAGCATGTGCAAGACCCATGCAAACTCAAGTAGACAAAACCCAGCATAGAACTGAGAACGGAGGAAATAGTAGACTACAATCTTAGATGAAGAAATATTGGCAACTTATTACTGCTGGGTGAGAAAGAGCTGATGTTCCTAAAGCAAAGGGCTCTACATCAGCTTACTAGACCTCAGTAAATGAAATTCCACTGAGGAACATCTGGGAACACTAACTTGACAAAATTGGCCTTAACACATATAACAGAATGTATGAATTCAGTTGGGAGGCTATGGAAGAGTGCCAGTGGGGAAGACAGTATAAAGATGATTAAGATTGATTGACATGTTCCATATGACATACACAAAATTCAATTAAAACATTTTTTTAATTTTAATAATATGGTTGAATGTGTATAAGGAACACAGATTAAGCCAACTATAGAGGCATACCTTGCAATCCCAGCATTAGGGTGTTAAAAACAGGAATACTGGAATACTATGATTCTGAGACCAGCCTGAGATACACAATAAGGTACTGTCTCAAAAATTATGAAAAAAAATAATAAAATTTAGCTTAGTGGCACTTGTGAAGTACAAACTCACAGAACAGTGCTTTTAAATATGTTAACTATTGACTTGAGAATACTTTCCTGAGATGCATAATTTAAGAGCCTAGCAAGAATCCCAGAAAATTGTATAAATTTTTTTTATAAACATGACTCTTAAAACTATGGAAAAAGCAATGGTATGTAGCACAGAAATTGAAACGCTACAATTTCCACAGAAGATGGTAAAGAAAGGTATTAAAAGACTCTATGGTATGTCCATGCCAGAGGAGGTATATACACTCTTCACCTGAAGATCTGCTTGATAACTATGTTCCATAGGAAAACCCACTGCTGACACCATATTCCAGGGCTAGAAGGAATGTGCTGCTGAATGTATACATCTCAGCAAGATGTGAAGTAGTAGTTTTATCCACAGACTCAGGATGAAGTTTGGAGTGATTGCTATAACACTTGGCTCAGTTATAATAATTGGGATAATAGGACTCCAAACAATGAAAACCAAGAAAAAAGTTAAAACTTCTCATTGTGAGAGTAACAACATTGAAATGACAGCCCATGGTAACCAATGCACAGAAAACTATGAGGCCACCTCAGACCCATAAATTTGACAGTCCCCAGTCATCTCTTTGGCACAGAAATATGCAAATAACATTCCTTCTACACTATTTTCCCAGGTCTTTGCTATAAGTTTCATAGGAAAGGACTATATACATACTTAATACTATACACACTTAATACTATTTCAAAATTACCTCCTAACCAAACTTTTATATCCTTGAAAAATGAAGTCTTTACATATTTTGATTTCTACCTGTTTTTAGCATTCTTGGCTTCAGTATACACCATATATTCACTACAGTGTTATAATGCTATAATTTTTGTCAGTAGTGCACTGTTCTTTTAGATTTTAATAATTATATTTATGGTTCAAACAAGAATTAAACAGCAGAACCCATTATTCAAGTTGAATGGAGTTTGACTGAGCAATCCTGATTCACAGTGAGGAAAAATTATTGATCGCAATACCCTCAGATGGTAACATTTTCAAACAATGAACACATCTTGTGCAAATAGCTTGTCTCCAAAACTTCACCAACTTCTGCTTAAAAGCAAAGTTCAAGGGAATGTGTTACTTTTAAGATAAAGATATTGATCTTTAAGAAACACTTCCCGTATTTTAAAACCAGACAAAGGCACAACTTAAAACATCTGAAGATGCACGTGCTGTGAATACTAAGTCACAGCATGAGTAAGGACACAGTGTTGGTGATGTCTGCGTCTTGCAGTGACAGTCATGCAAAGGACATGTGGCAATGCAGACACCTAAATTCTAAGATACCTCTAAGACTTCTGGCAGGCAGTAATCAAGGGTGAGAACACCTTGATAGCGTTACCATAGCAACCCTGAGAGCAGACAGGAAGAAAAAGAAGAGACTAACATCGATAAGAGGCCAGCCACTGGTTCCACAAGTCCCACTCAGTCAGAAAATCAGTAAACTAATGCATTTTCCAAATTTCCATCTTAGTGGCTAACACAGGTAAATATCTGTCAATCACAGTCATCTGGTATCCTTGAACTAGCTACATACAGTAGTACAATACTTAAAAGCTGCATGTTTTGTTTCAGTTGAAGGAAAGCAGCTTGAACTGTATTTAGTTAGGACAGGTTAAAATGTGAGGCTACCGTAGGTTCTCTGAAAACACATCTCATGCTGTAGAGAACTATTCAATAATTCCATAATGCCCATTCTCCTCCAAAGCAAGGAGTGAGTGTTTAATCATAAACAAAATTATTCATTTGCTGCATTCATAATTTGTTAGTGAGACAGAATCATTTTGAACATCAATAGATGTTTCGGCCATCCAATATTATGAACTCTCAGTGCCTAGCAAAAGTCATCTATTAACATTAAAACCCTTTGCAGCCTCTTGAAATTTATGCTGTGTGTATTTCTTGAGGGTCTACATGGCACAGCTGGGGTCCTGGGGAGCTGGGGTACTGGGGCATGCCAATTTCCAACCTGCAAAGAGTATCTGAAGTATAGGTTAAATTTGGCCCTGGATTATGTTTACTCACAGAATCATGGACTGTTAGAACTGAACAGGCCACTCCTTACATAAAAAAAAAAAAAAGAACCTCCTCATCATGTAAAACAAGTGATCACTGAACAGCTAATGTGCACTAAAAACTTGGACACTTGACCCTGGTAGATGCCAAATGCTTTGTCATTTCTAAACCAAATCTGGAATCTTCCAAGGCGCCTTCAGCATTACCTGATGGGTTTTGGAATGCATGATTATATCAACGTGCTACAGAGCTGGAAAACAAATTTACCTTGGTTGTATACACTATTTGTGGCACGGAAACTGCTCACCTGTTTTTCCCAGACCAGCCTGGAGTGCCAGCGTTATGGTACTTTTAAATCCTGCCTGCTAATCCCTTCCTCTTCTGCTTTTCCAAATCAAATTCAGCCAGACTTATCTCACTCTGTCTGAATGTGTCTCTTGATTGAGTGATGTTAGTTCAAGAAAAAACACTCAAATCAATTTAATGCAAATTCCCATTCACAGCCTGGTTGACCCATCGGGATACTGACAATAATAGATTGGAGTACTTAATTCCTGAGGCATGTGACTCATCGAAGGCTTAGTAATCAATTTCCATTGCAGCGACTGCATAATTTGTCTTTGGTGCTCTTAAGCTGTGGAATACCAAGTGCCTGGTCTTTTTTTCAAGGCCTACACATTCTTTTCCAAATAGCAGAAGCCTTTCCATGTCTCTGCAATCATTTCCTTATCTAAATTTCCATATGCTGCCCTGGCAAGGTGTCCCACCTATGAAGGATTTAGATCAATAAAAATAATTGGCATGTTTTGCCTCTAGTTGCAGATGCCTGGAATAGATTATGTGCTACTCTGGCAGACAGCAGAAAGATGAAATGGAGGCTGCTCACTGTTCTATCCACGTTAGCCATTAACTCTCTGTAGGACAGTCAGTGGGGCTCCTTACACTCTGAACTCTATGCCCCAAAGGACCCTATCCCAGTTTTATTTTCTAAGTACTGAAGCAAAGGGAAATGTATGCAAGCAGATGACAGGCAGATGTTCTTTCCCTTTCAAATAGAATGCTGTTTCACTGCGCTTACCTTTGCCACTTTTTCTGTCATCTCTTTTCCTTTGACAAAAGCATTATGCTGAAATCAGATTAGTCCCTCAGAGTTCTCTCTGGCAAGCAGTTGGGATTCTGTCTCATTTCTGGAATCCACAGGTAAGAATATTTTCAGAAACTACGTCTAATAAGTTTATAGAAGAGAAGCCTTGGTCATAGCAACTCCTGTCAGAAAAAAGCTCTTTCTATTACTGTTGGTCTTGCTGAGCTAGGGATGATTCTTCTGGTCCTAATGTTCCGCAGTTAGAATGTCCACACAGGCACATGGCCATAGGTGCTACAGTAGACATTTCATATAGGGAAATGCTTCTGTTTCTTCCCAAGCACACAAGAAAGCACAGATGGAACTGGTCCTGCCATACTCTTGTCTTCTGCATCTTCCATCTTTGTCAATCCAGAGATTGTAAGACATTAGAAGAAAATGTTTCAGAAGTACTTAAAGGCTTCTCAAAGTTCAATGGACCCCATTAATAGGAATAATTCTTTCAGTAACTCAGAATTAACCAATTTATATAAATAGTTATGTTTATATATAAATTTGTAAATAATACATAAAGCAGCCCAAGAATTTAGCTACAAACTCCTCCATGAAGCTTATAATATAGTAAATGCAAACATCAGGAGACTTCTGTGCTATGGACTTAATATTGGTGATAACAAAGCAGTATCCTGCACATAACAGGCATTTAAGAGACATTGAAATGAAGTTTCTCAAAGTGAATCTTAAATCAAATCAAATTAACATACCAATTTTAAAATTTAATAAGTAAATAATTCTGTAAAATATTTACTTTTTGTTTTTTGAAAATTTCTTACATGAGTCTTGTATTTACATCAATTCCACCCTTCCCTTCCCCCTCCAACTCTTCCCACAGCTCTTCAACTCCTTCTCAATTTTATAACCTTTTTGAATTCATATATATAAATTCATATATACATAAATTCATATATATATATAATGAAACCTGAGTTCCTGGGTCCATTTGCTGTTGCTTGTGTGTACATGTGTTCAAGACTAAGCGCCAGAACTCAATAACCTAGCAGTTAGCACATCCCTGAAGAAAACTGATGCTCTGTCTCTCAGTAGTTATTGACTGCCTGAAGCTTTTCATCTAGAGGTGGGATCTTTTGACACGCCGGCATGTCAGCTGGTGTTCACATTACTAGGTCTTGTTTCAGAAACCATGTTGTTGAGATTTGATGGGTTCGGAGCCCCTTATCATGTCTACAAGACACTATCTCGCAGAAGGTCCTGGTCCTCTGGCTCTTACAATCTTTCTACCCACTCTTCTTCAATATTTCCTGAACCACACGGATAGGGGTTACATTGTAGATGTATCAAATTAAGGCTGTGCACTGCATGGAGATTTATCATCAGGATTTTGAACAATTGTAGAACTGTATAATAGTCTCTATCTGTTGCAAAAAAAAAAACGGCATCTTTGATAAATGGAGAAAGCTACACTTAACTGTATGTATCAGTTTTTAGAATATAACTAAAAAGTATATTGGTTTAGTAAAGTAGCAATAGGTTCTCCTCTAAGACCTACGGCATCTTTTGTCACTACTAGTTTGTTAGGCTTATAGTAGCAGGTATGAATTTTTTCCTATTTAGTGAACCTTAAATCCAAATTGACAGCAGTTGATTACCCCCAAGATAAAACTGCCACTTTGTACAATTAAGGACATTTTGCTGGGCCAGTGATTGCTGTGTGATTTGTAGGCTTTACTGCCATATATGTATGAATAACTTTATCAAGGGTTTTAAGCATGTGTTCTAGTTAACTTTCTATTGCTGTGATAAAAATACTGATCAAACCAACTTGGGGTTTATCTTATATCTCCCAGGTCACAGTTCATCACTGAGGGAAATCAAAGCAGGAATTCAGAGCAGGAGCTGAAGCACAGGCCATGGAGGAACACTGCTTACTGGCTTGCCCTCCTGGTCCGTACTCAACCTGCTTTCTTATACAATACAGAACAATCTGCCCAAGGATGGCACCATTCACAATGGGCTGGGCCCTCCCACATCATTCAACAATCAAGAAAATGCACCGCCAGACATGATCACATACCAGTCAAATGGAGGCAATTCCCAGCTGAGACTTCCTCAACCTAGGTGTGTCAAACTGACAATTAAATAGTTAGCACAGCATAGGAAACCTTCCTTCCAGTTGTTGGCCAGGGTAGTTCAAGAGTCTTTCAAAACAGTATAGGCTATTGTCTTTGTTCTTGGTTGCCTCCCAGAAATTGAAGATAAGATTTTTATTACCAAAAATACCACACATTTCAGATACAAAACTTGGAGGAATCAAGCTGGAACTGACTTGGAAATCTCTTCTCTAACTCTCCCAAGAAATGTGATCAATAGTCCAACCCAGTTATAAATAAATAATTCTACATTGATCTACTGTGAATTGGGAACTACTTTATTCTCTTTTAAACATCATTTTCCCTCCCACTTTCCAATTTAGCTTCTTGAAACAGTGAGATAGGGCATAATTTATCATATTAAGGAAAAATTAATTAGTAATAAGTTTATTTTAATACTACATATGAGTACCTTGTAAACTCAGTGTTCTGGAACATCACAGATTGCATACAGCAAACATAGCATTGAGCTAACATATTTGTTTGTAATATGAATGTGGTGTTGATTATATGCACAACTTCTCTTTTTATTTGTGGATCAAATTAATATATTCCATCCCAAAGGTATTACTTTGTAGTGAAAGTAAAAGAAAAATTAGTGTACTTAACTTCCCTTTGAAATTCTGCCTATGAACTAGCAAAGCCCATCACTGTATCGCTGAACAACAGCGACAGTTAAGACCCTAGAATTTCCAGGGGAGAAAAACAAGTTACCGACAACTGAATGAGAATCAGAATGACTTTGAAACAGCACCACTAGATTTCTCAAGGTGATGGAGAAATGCCTTCAACATTTGAAAGAAAAATGGTTGCCCTGCCCTTGTGCTTTATTTGTGATGTATAAGCAAGGAAATCCAAGTTGAAAAAGACATTTTCAAACATGTAACTATCCTTGGTGGACACCTTTCCTCAGCTGCCTCTAGAGTGTGCATTCCATCAAATCAAGGTCATAAACAGTGATGAAGACAACCAGATATATGACCCAGGAGGAGGAGCCCAACCTGGGAGAGCAGAGGAAGAAAGTCCCAATGAGTGATGTCACAGCCAGAGAATAATCTGTCCTGCCTGGTCCTGGAGAATGGAAAGCTTCCAGGAAGATTACCTAGGAAATAGAGAAAACTGATAGACTTTAATTTGACATTAAGAAAAGTCAGCTGACATTTCATTATTCATTTCATTTTTATAAAACAGATACATATGGGGCTGAGAGATGAATTGGTGGTTAAGAGAACTTGTTGTTCTTTTCACAGAACATAAGTTTGGTTCCAGCACCCACGTGGGTGCTGCAGATACTTATAGCATCCAGGAACTAAAGTTTCAGGGGTCTGACAACCTCTTTGGAGCTCTGCAGGCACTCATGCATATATGGCTACATACAGACACACACACACACGCACACACACACACGCACACACACACGCACGCACACTCGCGCACGCATGCACACATGCACAAATAGAAATAAAACCTTAAGCTATATGTGGTGGCACACACTTTTAATCCCAGCACTCAGGAGGCAGTGGCAGGTGGATCTCCACAAGATCAAGGCCAGCCTGATCTATATAGTGAGTTCCAGGCCAGCCAGGGCTATTAGACAGATCCTATCCCCAAAAGACAAATAAATGATAGATAGATGAACACTGTTTGGGACTAGAGAGATGGCTCAGCCATTAAGACAATAACTGTTCTTCCAGAGGGTCTGAGTTCCAGTTCCTAGCACTCACATGGTACTTATCTCTAGTACCAGGGGATCTGATGCCCTTTTATGGCCTGCATAGGCATTGCATGACACAGGTACACTTACGTACATGCAGACAAAACACCCATGCACATAAAATAAAACAAATCAAAAAATTTAAAAATAAATAAAACATTAAAATAAGAATAAGACAGATACATAAGAATAGTAGCCATTGTACAAGAAGAATCTTGCTCAGAGTATTTCACCTGGTTCAGCAGAGAGCAGCAGCAGTATAGCCATACTGGAAATGCTAACTAGATTTGACAAGAGATAAATCATAATTCATGAAGCAGATAGAATAGGGGCAGTCAGTTCACAACAGTATATAATATCCCATTTGAAGAACTGAGAAGAAAGAAGTATAACATTTGCCTGTGCAGAAGCAATTCCACATGAAAGGGCTCAGTGTTGAAGTTCCATCTAGAGAACAACAGGAGAGTTAGAGGAGGAGTTTCATGAAGGCTTTTAGCATAATTTGGCTTAATTCTATAGATGTGTTGCTTTGATTAATGTTTTATAAATTAATTTTAATTTATGATGCTCTGCATGAATTTCCCAAGTGCTGCATAGGATGAACAAATTAGAATTCATGCTAAAAACACATTGTCCTTTTTTTTTTTAATTTCATTCGAGAATATAGTATATCTTGGCTATATCCATGACCCACTCCCTTCCACTAGTCCCCTCCACCCCCAGCATGTGTCCTAGCTCCTTCCCAACTTCTCGTCTCTTTTGTTATAACCCACTATATTAGTTACTTTTCTGTTGCTCTGATAAAACACCAAGACCAAGACCACTTATAGGAGGAGTTTATTTGGCTTATGGTTCCAGAGGGAGAGTTCATAATGACAGGTGAGGTCTGGCAACAGGAGATGATCAAGGCAGAAATCTGAATGATCACATCTTCCAGAAGGCATGGGAAACAGAGAGAGAGACAGATTGGAAGTGAGCATGGCTTTGGACTTCAAAGTCAGACCCCAGGGACACGCTTCTTTCAACATTGCCACTTCCCCTAAAAGTTCCATGACCCTTCCCCAAAAGTGCCACAACCTGGGGAGCAAGTATTCAAATATTTGGAGGCTATGGAGGACACTTATTCAAACTACCAGCCCGCTAATTAGAGCATCCCATGTGTGCATGCTGTGTGGTCATCCAGGAGGGCATGGGCAGCCAATTTCCACTCCCCACCAAAAAGTGAAGTTTCCTCCCTCAGCAGTTATCAACTGTCAGTAGCTCCTGAGCCAGAGGTGGCACATAGGAAACCCCTCTGCCCTCCACGCTGGAATATTTAAATTATATTGATTTCAGAAAGAAATATCTTTGTAATTATCCTACCTGGTATTAGATGTTTTAATGATAATGTTTATCCACTGTGATTTTTTTCATTTGATTGTGCGTGTACTGCATCAGTGTCAGTTATGAGTAGAAGTCTGAGACCTACAGCTTCACATGTTCATGACAGAATTGCTGAATACAGACTAAACACCTGAGTTTCTAGGAGGAGCAAGCTGGCACAACTAATGAGGTGCTTTGTGAATAATCCCTTTAATAAACTTTCCTCAAAATACACACAGAACAAAGGGAAATAAAAAAAGGAGTGTGCAGTAGTCTCTCAAGACACATTCTACCTCTCAGCAAAAGCAGTCATAGAAGGGACAGCTAGGAGAATACAGAGATGTTAGGTAAAAGTTGATGAATAGGCTATGTTATACCTTAACACTTGGAAAATTCTCCTTCAAGCAGCAATCTTTCAATAATCTAGGATTGTCTACTCTGGTAAGAGTCCATTCATATTAATTGGTTTTAAGAGAACATTTACATAATATGATAAATGCCATTCATTATCTGTGTGTTGAATCTATAAACCAAAGCATAGAAGACTTAGTTATAATTTATTTTTAAATCAAGCTTTGACATTTACAATCTTCTCTGTAACGATAATTAACAGATTTCATAGATGTAAGCGCTTGGGTAAATTTAGTAAATTCTTCATCTTTTCTACAATATGCAATAAATCCTGTCTAAATACTGATTCTTTTATTTTTTGAGCTATCAGCTTTAAAGTTATGATGTAAACAATATAATTAATGCTAAGTTATTGCCTCTTGGCAGTGGGGCTGGAAGAAAAAAAAGAGACTTGAAATTCATATTTTATATCTTTCTGTGTTACTTGAATATTCAACCAATCTATCCACACAGAAAAAAACACTCAGTGTGGAAGACTAGTAAGGAGATGCCTTTGTCCAGGAGATGCCTTTGTCCAGGAGATGGATGTAGGATTCGCGGGTACTTTCCCCTGGGGTTGGATATGGTCAGTGCCATCTTGAATTGGAGCTGTGATCACAACCAGGAGACCCCATGAGATTGTGCCTGTTGACATTCCCTCATGGATAAAGAGGAGGCAGCATCAATAGATTTCAAGAGACCCTTACCAGGCTCTTCCTTTCACTGAGATTACATAAAAGGAAAACAATCCACTAGGATGGGCTTCTCAGTAATGTAATTGCCAGTAATCTGCTCAGGAGACTTTCCCATGCTGCAACTCTTCATTAGTAGTCCGTGCTGTGGGCAAATTCCTCACTAATACAATTGCCTGTGTGTTCCCTGGGCAACTTCCCACTGGTGTAGCTGCTTTGACTTGTCCATGCTCCTGTGAGTAACTTCAATGAACCTATTGGTTCACCAAATAGGATTTGGACTGAATCTTTTATCTGGTCTGTTGGTACCATTTCTCTGGGGTGAATGGACATTTCTTTATATCTCTCCAGGAAAAGTCATGGGATACAAGCACAGGCAATTTTTTATGTCTTGTGTCTCCACTTCAGACTCTCAAAGTCTGACCCCAGTGACATGCTTCTTCCAGCATGGCCAGCTCTCTTAAAGGTTCCATGACCCTCACCCAAAAGTGCCAGAAACTGAGGATCAATTATCCAAATACTTGGAGCCTATGGAGGACACTTATTCAAACTATCACACACGTTAACGAGAGTTTTTTAAGTTTGCCCCAATTTGCTTACTATCTGGGTCAAAGGCTTAGCAAACAGCAGTAGCACAAAACAGTACCGTAGACTTATCCTTGTTTAAATCTGGATATGTGGCCAACTGATTCAGTGGCTTGAGTTTGAAGTATTTAGAATATTTCATGATTTATATCTGATTCGATGAGATAAGTTCAGTTTCATATTTATTGTATTTCGTGAATTTCATGTCTGTTACCCTTAGGAAAGGTAGTTAGACACATGATGCGTAAATCAGAATAGAGGGCAGAATGTGGTGAATAGCACAAAGAGCCCAAAAGGAAGCAATATAACACCAGATAATATTGTACTGAACTATTACGAACCTAGAAAGCCTGAGGTGTCTGTTCTTCATATCACAGAAGCCTGTGGAGCTGGTGTGGGGAATGGTTTCCTCCTTCTACTGATATGTGTTTCTTTGTTACAGTGCATGAACTCACTGCCCTCCGAGGGTCTGACAAGTGAAGATGTTACACACATATGATTTAGACAGCCTGCCATGATGAAAAGCAATAGGTTCCAGTTGCAGAAATATCGTTTGGTCATGAAGAACAAAATGTGGCCTAAGAATGCTAATGTCTGGCAGCTACCTCTTTATCTAGGAATGCCTCCTGCTGCAAGAAAAACCAGTCAAGAATATCTCACACAGGAAAGCTAGTTTTTCTCACATAAGATCACTAGAAGTTCAGCACTGATGGGCCCAGGGCTTTTATTCATGTCACTTCTGCTGTGTTGGATGTTGTCCACAGGTTCTCCATTTGTGGGAGTAAGTGGCTTTTGGACAGTTCATGTGTGTTCTAGGCAGAGGAAAGGAAGAGGAAAAGACCTGTGGCTCCTTTGCTGAGAACAGGCTTCCTGAAGTAAAGGCCAGCATTCCTCCCTGTTCATGCTGTTCATGTGCTAAAACTGACATGTGGTCTCCACCCTCCTCCCGTACACTTACACTTACCTAAGAAAATAGGTTCAAGAGGGGTTTAGACAAGCCACAATTCATTCCTTGATGTAAGAGCCTAACTCCCAGATCAAAATGGAGCCCTCCTCTCTGTTCCTTGAGAAGTAGATCTTTAGAGGAGAGAAGACATGGGAAAGAAGTGGTGGGCCTTCCAGACCTCAGGTCTCTACCTAAAGTTGATGAGCTCACTGCATGAAAGTGGTCTAAATCCTAAACAGGCTTTTCTTACTCCATTCCCTTTTACAGTTAAGTGTTCCCAAATGAATCCCAAATACTGATCGGTCTTGAGTTACTTACAAAGAATGGCATTTGGGAAGATCAGTAGTGTGGTTGACAGCTGGTTGAGACTGATACAGTTTCCCGAAATGAGGAGAAAGGCTCTGAGGTAAAAAATTACAGGAGAAATATTAGCTGAGACTGTGTAGGTGAATAGCAGAAACTGCTCCTCTTTCCATGAACGGAAATGGACAACCATTATAGTTTGTCAGTGTTGATATGTAAGCCTTGCTGAAAGGACAGACAACAGTTACCTTGTGCAAGTACTTGGAACTAGTATTGTTTTGGCAAAGATACCCAATAGAAAGCAAAAGACAAATGTGGTTATTGACATAATTGCCTGGTATGTCTACAGTTAGATCAATGACATTTTTCTGAGAGTGAATCTCTTTCACAATCTAATATCCACCTGCTATAACTTTATATGTAAAGTCATTGAGCTCCAAGATTTGAATTGTGAGCTTTCAAACACCCCATATGCAATATGTTTCATTACATTAACTTGTATTCAGAGAGGTATCGAGTTTTTATAATGCTGGATAAGTGTGGTCTTGCTTTTTGATGGAGTTTCAACAATAGAAGTAGTTTATTACACCCCAGAGCTATATCCCTATCTGAGATGGTATAGTAATAAGAATTGTAATACTTATTAACCTCATGAATTTTGCAAACTGATAAAATCAAAAGAAGAAGCATATATTGCATCACTAAGACTGCTGAACAGCTCTGAGTCTAATGTGTTAGGGATATTACTATTCACACCACTGAAAACTTTAAAGAATAATTCTGAGTTATTAATTTATTTTCTGACACCAATCTTTCTGACCATAAAGTATCATTCTTCACATCCAACTTGGATACATGTCTTATAATAAAGCCTTGAGTTCTTTGAACTAAAAATGCACCCTCATTTTCCCATGACTAACAATTCTTAGCTGGTACAAATACAAAGTTTAAAAGGTATTTTATATAAACTGTTAATCTGAGCTCTTCCCTTTATAACTCAATAAAACGGGTACTGTTAAGGAACAAAGCCTAAGATTAGGTAACGCTCAGCACTGAGGTATTTACAAAGTGTCCAGCATAGTGATACATAATTTACATAAACTAGTACAACAACTTTATCTTCTCTTTTTTAGGAATATTTTCATTTTATTTTCTCATTTAAAAAATATTGAATTTTTGTGTATTTCATACAGAACATCTTAATCAACTTTATATCCCCTTCCCCACTGACACCTGCCCATAACCCCCCACCCACCCTGAATTTCATACATTCTGTCATTTGTGTTAAAACCTATCATGTCAAGTTAGTGTCTCCGGTCATCCCTAAGTGCCAGTTCATCCACTGATGTTCAGTCAGTCTATCTAGAGTCCCTCCCTTTAAGAAGATCAGCTCTTCCTCACCCAGCAGTATTTAGCTACCAATAATTCTTCAACTGAGATTGGGGCCTGCTGTTCGTTTCCACACTTCTGTGGGGTTTTGTTTTGTTTTTTTGTCTGCTTGGGTTTGCATGGATCTTGCGCATGATGATACCATTACTGTGGGTTCATGTAAGGAGGGTCTCAGGAGCCTGTAGGACTCTATTTCCATATGATCATGCATCTCCTTCTCGACTCTTTCAGTCTTTGCACACCCTCTTCCTCACTGGGTGGGTAGATTTTAATATAGGAGTCCTGTCAAGGACCCACACACTGTGGACTCTTATTCTCTATGTTTTGGTCATTTGTGACCTTTCATGTTCCTTTAGCTTTTTAGCTTCTAAGCCTCAGATACTGAATTTACCACCACCGTGGAGGAACAGATGGTTGGAAGATGGGCAGATCCTAGAATGTCCATGTTCTCCCAAAGCTCTTCTTAACACACTCATCACTCCTTGCACTCATGTTCTGCTCTTAGTCCCTGTAGAGTCAGCCTAACTGTCCCATATTAAAGACAAATAGCTGGGATATTCATTTCTTTTAGCAGATATTCCAGATACGAAGTATCACAGGATACACAAAGCTTTTCAGACAGCTGCTCAGATTATTTTGTGGTTACTGGTTTCTGCTATAGCCTATCTGGTGAGGAAATATTTGGGGCTAAAATCTTTAGAAGGTGATATAAATATACAGTGGATTAAAAAAATTAATTCAGTTTAGCTGTGAATAATATCTTCGTAATACCGTAATTTGTAGTGAGGGAGGCAAAGGCTGTAGTTTCTAACCATACCTATAAGGAAACATCGCTATATCCTCATTTGCTCAAACACTAAAACAGGCGGTCAGGGGGAAAAAATGCAGAAACCCTGAGCAAGATAATGGGATCTCTCTTAATTTGATTTGCTATGGAGAATAGGCCTGTTTAATACATCCTTGTGGAGTTGCTGTTTATATTTTGGTTTCTAATTAGCATAGTCATTCTGAAGCCTCTAGCTGACTTCCCCTCCCATATAAATCTAATTTGGCCTTGAGGAGGGTTATTAGAGCAGTACAGGGAGCACAAACAAAGGGAAATGTCTGCCAAACAACAGGCAGTCTTAATGCTGTGGGGCCAGGAGAAGGCCAGCTGCAGGAGGGGCCGGACCACATAGCAAAGCCTTGCCAGTCCTTCCAACCCACCAGCCCAATTCCACCCCAGCCCAGTTCTGGTGCTTGGCCAGCACCATTTCATAATAAAAAGGATGATATTGAGGGAATATGAAAGCTATAAAGCAAAGACTTAAAATTGATTTTGAAAGTTTCTAAACTAGGCCATAGAATGAATGGTCTATACTGAGGTAAATGCTTAGTCTCCCTCCCAAAACTCCTTGTAAAGAGTGACATTTCAATTTTCCCTGGGTTTGGGAAACTTGATTTTTTTTAATAGCTCTCCAACCCAGCTTTTGAGAAGCACCTTCTAGCAGTGATAATAAAGTGTACCGAGTGGGGATATGGACAACATTGATAAAGAGGCACTAATCCTTATTCTCTGTGAAAAATAGTCTGAAGACAGATTCTATCCCAAAGGGGAAGAAAGAATGATGCTAAACATGACATGCCGTGACCTATTTTTCACCAAGCAATCAGAGCTTGAGTACATTTTGACTAAAATGTTGTTCACAAGCAAGCACAAAGGACCTAAAACTCTCTATAAAAGGCAGTGAAGTCATTCTCTAAACATACAATTTTGTGATGACTCTAAAGAAGAGAGATAACAAGGTTATTCTAGAAGATTAAGGGTCTAGCAGAATCGATCTGGCAGGTCCTCCACAGGCTTTCCATTGCCATCAGAGATTTGCCTTCACTGGTTTCTGCATCCCTTAGAAAGTTGGTAAAGCAGCTATGAAGGGCTTAGGAGCCTTGTTCATAAAGGGAGCTCTGATGAACACAACTTATTGCAAAACTATTTCTCACTAAGAGGAGCAGAATGCTCATATTCTGAATCTGTGCTTCAGCCAGAACAGTGGGAATTTCAACTCCCCCCTGGAACATGCAAAACGCTTCTAGGATTCAATTTCAGAAAGATGTGCTTGGGTCACTTCTGTGTATTCTGTTTAAAATTCATGCATACCAAGAGTTTACTGTGAACTGACATTGCTACAAGTTGGAGAAATAGGAGCTTCACATATTCTACAGCAAAGGAGCCAATAATAGCGGCAGAGATGAGAAATTTTATTAAAATTTTGCAAATTTCATGCAATGTATTGTGATCATATTTAGATCTGCTCCCCTCTCTGTGTACCTCTCTCTTGCCCCCCCAACCCGATTCCGGGTGCTCTCTCATAAATATTAAGGTCTATTCAGTGAAGTTTGTGTCCTCAAACGTCCTCCAGCGTGAGTCCATCTAAAAGAGCCTGGTTAACCCATCTAATGCCACACCCTTCAAGCACACCAACACTGTCTCTCTCCTCCAACAGTTATTTGTTGTCAATACTGGAGCTTCTACATGTGGAGGTTTTTCCAGAAAATTTTGTTTAAGATGTTTTCATCCCTCCAGTGTGTGTTCTTCAGTCCTTTGTCAAGTATCAGGTGGCTGAAATTGCATGCACTCGTTATGTGTTCTGTTTTGTTGTACATGTCTGTTTCTGTGCCAATACCATGCTGTTTTATGACTATAGCTCTGAACTCGAGTTTGAAATCTGGTATGCGAAGCCCTCCACTGCTGCTCTTTTTGCTCAGGATTGCTTTGGCTATCTGGGGTCTCTTGTGATTCCATATGTATTTTAGGATACTTTTTTCCATTTCTGTGAATAATGTCATGGTATGTTGATTGGGATTACACTGAATCTGTAAATCGATTTGGTAGGATGGTCGTTTTCACAGTATTAATTCAACCAATCATGAGAGGTCTCTCCATCTCCTTGTGTCTTCCTCAATCTCTTTCTTCAAAGATTTGAAGTTTTCATTGAAGTCTTTAATATCTTTGGTTAGGTTTATTCCTAAATACTATTTCTTGAAGCTATTGTGAATGGAAGTGTTTCTATGAACTCTTTCTCTGATTGCTTATTAAGGGTATATAGAAAAACTAGTGAGTTTTGTAAATTGATTTTATATTCTCCCATTTTACTGAAAGCATCAATCATTTCTATGAGTTTTGTGGTGGCATTTTGGGGATCACTTATGTATATGTCATATGCAAATAGAGATAATTTGACCTCTTCCGATTAATACTCCTTTTATTTATTTCTCCTGTCTTATTGCTCTAGCTAGAATTCTAAGCACTATATTGAAAAAGTGTGGGGAGTTGACACATTTACTTGTTCCTGATTTTAATGGAATTGCTTCGAGGTTTTCCTCTATTTTTAGTGATGCTGGCTGTGGGTGTTTTGTATGCAATCTTAATTATGTTAAGGTATGTTTAGTACAGTCCAGTTGCCTCTGAGAATTTCATCGTGAATGCATATTTGATTTTGTCAAAGACTTTTTTTCTGAGTCTGTTGAGGTGATCATGTGATTTTTGTCTGGAGTCCATTTATGTAGTTTATGACATTTATTGGCTTTTATATATTGAACCATTTCTGCATCTCTAGAATAAAGGCCATGGGAATGTGGTGGAAGATCTTTTAGATAAGTTTATATATCTGATTTGCAAGTATTTTATTGAGATTTGTATATCTATGTTCATTAGGGATATGGGCTTCTAGTTTTCTTTTTATGTTGTGCCTTTATGTAGTTCGGCTATTAGAGTAATACTTGCTTTAAAGAAGGAGGTTGGGAGTGCTGCCTGTTTCTTTCTTTTTGAATAATTTAAGCAAGATTGATTGTAGATCTTCTTTGAAGGTCTGGTAGAATACTGCTGTGACTCCATCTGGTCTGGGGCTTTTATTAGTCAGGATATTTTTAATATATAGATTTCCTTATTTGTTATGAGTCTATTTAAGTTGTTGCTCTCTGTTGGTTTAAATGTAGTTGTTCCTTTGAATTTAGAAATTCTTTTAGTTTTTCTAATTTAATAGAGGATAGATTTTTAAAGTATTCCTTTATAGTGTTCAGGATTTCTTTCATGTCTGTTATGATGTTTCCCTTTTTGTTTCTGATTTTTTTTTTTTTTTGCTCTTTCTTTCTTTTGGTTAGTTGGACTAAGGGTCTGTCTAACTTGTTTATCTTACCAAAGATCCAAATCTTGGATTCGTTGATTCATTGTATGGTTTACTTTGCTTCTATTTTATTGAAGCTGCTCTGACTTTTTTCTCAGTTTTCTTCAGTTTTTTTTTCAGTTTCAGTGTGGTTTGTTCTTTTTTTTTCAGATTTTTTAGTTGTACTAATAAGTTATTTATTTGTGCTCTTTCTGATTTTTTAATTTAGGTGCTTAGAGCTATAAGCTTCCCTCTTAGGAATGCTTTTAACATGCCCCAGTGGTTGTGTTTTCATTTTCATTTACTTCCAGGAATACTTTTCTTTCTTGATTTTTTCTTTGAGCCATTCATCATTTAGGAGTATCTTGTGTAATCTCCCTGTGTTCATGTAGTTACTAGAACTTCCTTTGTTTTTAAATTTTATTGCAGTGGTCTGTTGGAATAAATACATGGAAGTATTTCAATTTTTTGTACTTGTTGAGGTTTGTTTCATGCCTCAGTATGTGGCCTGCTTTGGAGAAACTTCCATGGTCTGATGCATAAGTGCTTGGGTGGAATATTCTATAGTTGTCTGTTTGACCCATTTGAAGTATGGAAGTTCTGGTTTGTTTTCTAATACCGTGGTATAAACACTGAAAAAAACTAACTTGGGGAGGAAAGTTATTTCACCTTACAACTTACAGTTTATCATGGAAGGGAGTCAGGGTAAGAGCTCAGGACAGAAACCTAGAGCATAGACAATGGAGGTACACTGCTTACTGGCTTGCTCCCCTAGCCTGTGCTCAGCCTGCTTTCTTATACAACACAAGACAAACTGCCCAGGTGTGGCACAGCCCACGGTTGACTGGGCCCTCTAACATCACTCAACAATCAATAAAATGCACAACAGACATGGCCACCACTGGCCAATTCAATGGAAGAAATAATTCAAATAAGATTTCCCTCTAACCAGGTGTGTCAAGTTGACAACAAAAACTATCCAGCACAATGATGTAAGTCAATTCAGCTGATTCTCTGTTCGTTCTTTTTCATATGACTTTTCTGCTGGAGAAAGTGGAGGGTCAAAGTCACTTATTATTACTGAGTTAAATCAATCTATGGCTCTGTCTTGAGGACTAGTAGTATTATTTTCATGAAAGTGGGTGCACCAGAATTTGGTGCATATATGTTCATGGTTGTAATGTCTTCTAGACTGATTGTTCCCTCAATCAACATGAAGTGATTTTCTTTATCTATTCTGATTAATTTTAGTTTTAAATCTATTTTCTCAGATTTGTTTCCTAGTGCCATTAGCTTGTAATATTTGTTTCCAGACTTTTATTCTAAAGAGGTGCCTATCCTTGAAGGAAACATTAGTTTCTTTTACACAACAAAAAGACAGACTTTGTTTTTTGACAGGGGAGTTTAGGACATTGATATTTAAATTTATTATTAAGTGATGTATATTGATTTTAGTCATTTTGTTTTCTATTTGTTTCTTAGTCCTACTTTGTACTTATTTAACTATACATTTATTCTTTTTCTTTCTGTTGCATGTTGATTGTGGTCATTTCCTTCTTCAGTCTTTCCTATTGCTTGAGTGTTCTCTGTAGTGCTGATTTTGTGGACATGAATTCTTTCATTCTATTTATATCATGGAAGATTTTTCTTTCTCCTTCAGCTATGATAAACAATGTTTTGGTTTGACATCTATGGTCATTTAGTACCTGGAATACATTGCTCCAGGCTCTTTTGGCTTTTATCATTTGCATTGAAAAGTCAGCTTTACTTCTATGAGGTTTCCCTTTGAATGTAACTTGTTTTACTCTTGCAGTTATTAGTACAGTCTCTTTGCTCCATATATTCAGTGTTTCTACTATGCCATACTGTCAGAAGTTTCTATTCTGGTCCTATTTGATGTTCTGTGTACTTCTTGGGTAGGTATTTCCTTAAATAATGGAGGTTTTTCTTCTATAATCTCACTGAAGATCTGGTCAATGCCATTGACCTGCAATTCCTCTTTTTCCTTTATACCTATACTATGTAGATTTAGTCATTCCATGACATCCCACATGTCCTGCATATTTCATCATATTCTTTGCTTGAGTTGTTCCATTTTCTGACTTTGTCTTCCAGTCCTCATATTGTTTTCCAGTTCATTCACTCTGCTGGTAAGACTTTCTCCTGTCATTTAAAATTGTCTTCCTGAGTTTTTTGGTTCCATCTTCTTTTCAGTTTGAGTTTTCTTCCATATTGTACTCGTTCATGAATTCACTTTTCAATTCCTGAACTGTCATTGTCATTTCTTTCAGCTGTGTGCTATATTTTCTTGAGGATCAGTCAGAAGTTTATTCTTATCCGCTTTGATTTCCTTGAATCGTTTCTTTGTCTGCTCTTTTAAATCCTTGATTACATAGTGAGTTCCAAACAGGCCACAGCTATAAGCCCTATCTCTGAAATTAAAAAAAAAAAAAACACGCAGTCTCCTAAGTGCCCCCGCCGTCTTAGTTCTCAGACTCTCTTGGGTTCATGGGGACCCTTTTCTGCCCTGGATCTGTGCACTCCTCCAGACTTGGCAGGGTGAGTCTCCTCCGCCGTCTCAGTTCTTAGGCCAACCTGAGTCTCTGGTATTCTTCCTTGCCCAAGAACTGTGATCCGGATATCCCATTCCTGAGATTCCCTAGCACCACAGCTATCTCAGCTCTCAGGACAGCTTGGGTCTATAGCGTCCTTCTCAGCCCCAGACTTGTGTTCCTTTCTCCTGTTCCTGAGATCCCTCACACCTTGCCATCTCAGCTATCAGGCTAGCCTGGGTCTCTGGGTTCCTTTCTAGTCCTAAATTGCAGTCCAGATATCCCATTCCTGAGACTCCTTAGTGTCTGCAATCTTAGCTCTCAGGCCTCCTCAGGTCATGGGGATCCTGTCTGGTCTTGGATCTGTGCATCCTTCCAGGCTTAGCAGGGTGAGTTCTCTTTGCCATCTCAGCTCTCAGGTCAGCTTGGGCCTCTAGGATCTTTCCAAGCTCCAGACTTGCAACCCTTTCCTGAGATGTCCCTGTGCACTTTTATCTCAGCTGTGTGCACCCCAGACCAGTGAGGTCCTAGCCTCGTCTATCAGTCAACCTGTATACCTAGCATCCTCCTCCATCCCAGCTTGCTGATCTAGGATTTTGTGGAGTCAGTTCTGGAATCTCAACTCAAAAGTTGCACCTATATCTACCTGAAGAAAACCACTTCACTCACCCTATTTGCACATTAACATGAAGTGGCTCCAAAACTGAACAGCAAGCTCTTTACTTGGATAGGTCATAACCTGACAAGTTGAAGGAACAGCAAACAAAAGATAAAAATATTTAACAAACACATGATTACTTACCCAGGCCAAAACCCACCATCACACACATCCAGATACTTAGGTCTCATTGAAAAAATACAAACCATATGAATACCAAAGGTAATATGGCTATTACAGAAATTAGCACCACCATCATGTTTCCTGAGAAAGAAAACCTGGTGGATGTAGAAGACAGTGATTTCGAAAATAGTAATTATAAATATGTTCAAGAAACTCAAAGAGGATATGAAAAAAAATGAATGAAGGCCATGAAAACACAAAAAGTTGAATGAAATTTAAAACAACTGAAAGCATGAAACTAGAATTCAGTAAAGAGATTGAATCTCTAAAAGAAGTCAAACTGAAAAAAGACTTGAAGTGAAAATCTCGGGAACTAAAGAAAAAAAAAAAAAAACTTCTAGGAATGAAGCAAAAAGGATGGCATTGGAGAGACCGTCAGCAGATAAGAGCATCACCTGCTCTTGCAGAGGACCCAGGTTCAATTTCCAGCACTCACATGGCAACTAACAATCATCCATAGACCCAGCTCCAGGGAAATCCAATGCCCTCTGCTGATCTCTACAGGTATTGGACAAATGGGTGCACTTACATACTTACAGACTGTACACTCATGCACATAAAATAAAAATAATAAATAAAATATTTTTAAATAGTCAAAAAAACTAAAAGCACATAACAAAGAAAATATATTGAAAATTATGACAGAGGAAGATCAAATCACATATAAAAGCAGGCCCATCAAAATAACAGCTGACTTTTCAATAAAGACTATGAAAGACAAAATAGCTTGGGCTAATGTCATATAAGCCAAAAAACAACACAGACCAACAAAGACTACTAAACCCAGGAAATCTATAAGTTTAAATTGAAGGAGAAAGAAAAAATTTCCATGATAAAAACAGATTTAAGAAATTCATGTTCCCAAAACCAGATTCACAGAGAATAGTCAATGGAATACTTCAGTTAGAATGGAAAATTAAACACTTACAGGAGGGTACAAATAATAAGTTATCCCATGATATTCAACTGAAAGAGGTCTAAGAAAACAATGCTACAGCATCAACGTAGCATGAATTAACAAACATTGGTCAGCAATAACCCTCAATATTAAGGACCTCAACTCCCCAGTGAAAAGACACAGATTAACTGATTGTATTAGAAAACAGGATCATCCTTTTGCTGCCCCAAACAAATGCGCCTTACCAACAATGATCAACATCTAAGTGTAAAAGAATGGAAAACGAATCCCAACCACACAGAACTAAGAAACAAGCAAGTTTAGCTATATTAATATCTGACAATATAGACTTTGAGATAAATCTAGTCAAAACAGACAAGGAAGGCCACTTCATACTCACTAAAGAAAAAATCCACCAAGAAGATATTACAGTCCTAAACATGTATATACTAAACTCAGGGACACCCAATTTCATAAAAGAAATTTATTAACTCTAAAATATCACTCCAACACAGTGAGAATAGGTGACTTCAATACCCCACTGTCACCAAAAGTCAGGTCAACCAGGTAAAAACTATATTTAGAAAAGTGGAGTTAAATGACACCATAAATCAAATGGACTTTACAGGCATCTACAGACCATTCCTCCCAAACACCAAAGAGCATACTCTTCTCAGTAGTCCATGGAATTTTATCAAAAACATACTACATACTAGGTCATAACCAAGGTCACAAAGCAAGTCTCCACACATTTATGAAAACTGAAGTACCACCCCGTATTCGATTCAACCACAAAAGAATAATGCTAGGCATCAACAACAGTAAAAATGGACAAAAGTATATAACTGCGTGAAAACTAAACAGGACATAACTGAATGAAAACTGGATCATGGGAGAAATCAAGAAGGAAGATTTAAAACTCCTAGAATTCAATGAAAGAGAAAACACAACACACCAAGACTACAGGGATATAATGAAGGCAGCCCTCAAAGGAAAGTTTATGGCATCAAGTAAGTGCCTACACAGCGAAACAGCAAAACTGACTCTACCTGTATTTTGTCAGCTATAAAAAGTCTAGCTTTTGTTCTAAGTGACTTATGTTCTGACTTCTGCTTGACCCTGCATTTTTGCAGCTAGCCAGTCATGCAAGCCACACCAGTAGTTTCTACCATCCTGGCAAACAGTCAGCTAGCCCGGCAGTATGTCCAGGTAGCACATCCTCTCACCCAGCTATACCTGCATCTTCATGGAGCCCATTTTCTCTACAATTATAAGAAATTTGTTTATCCTGACTGAAACTTTTTGTTAACTGAAAATCACCTTGTTAACTGACCTGCCTCTGGTCTGGTATAGCTATAGTGATTTAACTATAGCTGTTTACTTTGCCCCAGGCACGATGTAATTGTGATTTTAAGCTTTATAAACACCACTCTGCTTCTTTTCGGGGTCAAAACTTCTTTGGGCCTTAGCTCCCAATCTGACTTCTGGCTAATTAAGGACTCCTAATTCGAGCATCACTATGGGGCTATCCTCTGTGCCTCTTACATGATAGAATTAGAAACATCCTTATAAATTATTAATGATGCACTTAAAAGCCTTGAAAACCCAAGAAAAAACTAAAAAGAGTATACAGGAAGAAATTTTAAAATCAAGGCAGAAATTAATTAAATAGGAAGTGAAGAACACAATCAAAGAATTAATGAAATGAAAAGTTGGTTCTTTGAAAAGATTAACAAGATTGATAAACCATTAGCCAAAGTAACCAGAAGAGAGAGAGAATCCAAACTAACATACTCAAAGATGGAAGGTAGACTTTACAAGAGCTAGAGGAAATTCAGAAAAAATCTATATTCCACTAACCTAAAAAATCTAAAAGAAAGGAATAAATTTCTAGATATGAACAGCTTACCAAAGTTGAATAAAATGAATTAATTAACAATATTAACCACCTTTAAATACATATGAGGGTGCTAGAGAGATGGCTCAGCAGTTAAGAGCACCAAATGCTCTTGCAGAGGACCTGGATTCAATTCTCAGAACCCACATGGTAACTAATAACTGTCCATAATTCCAGTTCCAGAACATTCAGCACCATATTATGACCTCCAAAGTCATGACACAACATGGATGCACTTACACACATATAGGCTATACACTCATACACACAAAATGAAAATAATAATAAGTAAAATAATTTTTAAAAATCCATATGAAAACCCTCTATTATAGAAGCTTCTTAAATTATATACAAATGTATTATAAAAAGAGATTAAAAAGAATGATCTTATAACAGGGGACATTGCTTCTACTAGGTACTGCAGGCTAACAAAATCAAACCCCAATGCCAGGAATGAACTTCCTCTCTTAAAGCTGTTGACCAGGCTTCCAATAGACCCTCAAACAATGCTGTCTATAGCTTCAATTCTTGGTTACCTAAGAGAAGGCCACCCTAAGGCCTTAATGCTTAGGTTACTCATCTAAGAGCTATAAAAGAAACAAGGAGAAATCAAGCCAGTACTGACCTTGAAGCTACATCTCTGCTGGGTGGCTTCCATAGTGCTGGAAGGTGCTATGCATGATCGTGGAAGGAAAAAAAATCATCAACTTTACCCAGCTGTGAATACTGTGAACTACAACAGCTGGCCTGTCAATATACTGTATGGGCTGGGTGTATGGGCTTCTTTTGTTGGTTGTGTTTCTGATACAAAATTCTAGTCTGCCTCTGTTGAGTTTAAGTTTGGTTGTGTTTTTACTGTTGTAGCTTGGTTGCTTTCCAATCAGATATGCATAGCTAGTCGGTCTGTGCTTCGGGTTTTCACCTTTGATTTCTTATTGGAGAGACGGTGGGGTGGTTCCAGACATGCTAGCCAGGAGCTCTCCAGTGGTGTTAGCCAGTCTAGCTCCAGAGCAGGAAGATTGTGGAGAGGTTTTTTGTTTGTTTTGTTTGTTATAATTTCATATAAAGTATCTTCTTCACACCCATCCTCCACTTCCTCCTTCCAGCTCCCTTCTTATGCCCAGTATATCTCCGAAATCCCTCACGACTTCATATATTCTATTATTGTAACCCACTAACTCCAATTAGTGCTGCCCATATACACGTTTCAGGGGTGGTCACTCACTACGGCATAGGCAACATACCAATGGCCTCCCCCACTCCTAGAAAAATGAGTCTTCCTCCCTCAGGAGACATCAACTGCCACTAGCTCCTTAGCCAGTAGTGGGGTATCAGGAGCCCCTCACCATTGCTCTTTCCCACTCCAGCCTAGGTTATTTAATGCTCTTAATCTTGTGGAAGTTTTGTGTGGGTAAGCACAGCTGCTATGAGTTCACATGCATAAAGAGCCCTGTCTTGTCCAGAAGCCAGCCATTCACAGCATTCCTCCCATTCTTTTTCCTACTCTTCTATCTTGTTCCCTGAGTCTTGATAGGGGAGGTGACATGGATGTCCCATCTCTGGATGAGCACTTACACTTGCTTTGAGCAGTTATGAGTCTCTGCTTTAACCACTACCCTCTGCAATAAGAAGCTTCTTTCACCATGAAGAAGAAAAGCATAAATCTATGGATAGAAACATAAATATTTAGAACAGACTTTCACTATACGATCATTTAGCACAATAACATCAACAGGCTCTCTCCCAGAGCTATGACCTCCCCAGCCAAGGTTTTGGCCATGTCTACAGTACCAGGCATGGATTCCCTCCTTTGGTGCAGGCTTCATATCCAGTCAAGGATGGTTGTTTCCCATAAACTCTCTGGCCACTTTTACACTAGTGGGCACATCTTGGCCGGCAGGTCATCAAAGTTGATGCAGGAACAATGAGGGTGGAAAGGCTCAAGGAAAGAGTGGACTCATGGGGAGGAGAAAACAAGGTGGCAGGGGCACGGTTAACCAGAAGGAAGGGCGCCCGAAAGCTAACTCGGAGCCTATGATCTCGCAACCCAAGTGAAACCTACGTAATTCAAAGAGATAGCAGAACACGGATAGCACAGAAGAACAGGAATGGGGTGTGAACAGCTGGAAGCAAAATGTCTAACTGGCCATGGGAATAGGAAGATGGGGAAAACAAGGAGTGCAGAAGAATTAAAACCAAGGAAGTATGAACCTCGCAAAACTTCAGTAGATCATAAGGTAATTACATTATTTTTTAAAGAAAGTTTGAACAGAGTTATCTTCACAGGCAAACAACGATGCTCTCAAAAAACATGGTTTATTAAATGAAAATCTCAGATCCAGGCATAGGACACCTTTGTAAGAGTTACTGGTGAGGGAGGTCCCAGAAGCACCAAACACAGGCTACTGCCATTGCCCTTGGTTGCCTGTCATAACTAGAGGTTCAGTCCCTATTGCCGAAGATACCACCTACTTGGGGTGCGGAACACAGAGAAATCGATTTTGAACCAAACGGGAAACTCTTCCTGTCAGATAGTTTTCACAGTGCGGGAAAAAGCTATGCAGGTTGTGTGCTCTCTCCGCAGTCACCCTTTCTCACCTCCATCGAACAAAGCCCCTTCCTGTGCTGTGCAGCCCTTTCTGCCAGTGAGGAACCCCAACAACCTCACTCTGCTCCCTTTCATTATCAGAGCAGCTAACGCCTTAGTGTCCAGGTTGCATAGTTAAGTTTCTCTAGGAGGCTTTGCTAAGCAGACGGTTTCAGTCTCAGAGTGCTCACAGTAGTAACATAAGTGAAAGCTTGTCAAATGGTGAGAAGTTCTATAGAGAAAGATGAAGCAAGATGAAAAGAGCAAAAAAGGGGGAGAAAGAAGATACCATCATTTACACAGGGAAGACATATAATGCCAACAGCCAAGAGATGGGTCACGTCAGTAGAGCACACAGACACGGAGAGCAAAGGTCAAGGCTCTGTGTTGCACAGCACAGAACACTGTGCGACTGGAGCAGAGTGGAGGATGTTGAAGGCAACAGGAGACAGAGAAAAGTGGCTTACTGGCCATCACAATGGACCCTGGATTTCAGTAGAGGATGGACTATCCTCAGAGTATTCAGAGAACTGACATGCTATAAAGAATGGCTGGCTTCAGTGATTACATGGACTGGGGGAGGGGGACAGAAACAAGAGACCAGTAAAACGGATGAAGAAATTGTCCCAGAACCAATCGTAATATTGGAACAGTCATGAGCATATCATCTGTGAGGGACATGAGGCAGCCAGGCACCGGATGCGTCTGAAGGGGGAGCTGGCAAGACCGGCTGACCAATCGCATGAGTGCTGAGGATTTCATACCATTCTTCAGAGTCCTGCAAATCCCTTGATGTCTTTCTGATTGCTTTTCTTCAATTCAGGTCTCCTGTTCATAGTTACACTTACTTCCTGTAAACAGGAATTTTCTGGTAGTGAACTTTCACGCCAGTTAAATTGTACACATAAAAATAACCATTGTCTGCCTTGTACTCTGTTCAGGGCTCAGAGGTGCTCCAGGTATTCATTCGTCATTTAGGGTTAAACTGAGCTTGGCTTCTCTGCTGAAGTCCACCTGGCCGGACCTGTGTACATGATTTTAATAATCATTTTATTGTGCACAAGTTTATTCTGTTGGGAGGTAGCCCTCTTACACTCTTTGAGTTTGCATCATCTTGCCCCTTTGCAGCAACCAAGGAAGCCCATTCTAGAGCCCCATGTGTGGTATTACTTTGAAATCCAGAGTGTGAGCTTGACCAAAAGAAAGCGATGATCTAGCATCATGTCCCCTTTCGGCCTGGAACATCTCCACATTCAACATGTTTTGATTGTTTCTGTCTTTTGAGACAGGGTTTCCCTATGTAGCCCTGACTGGCCTGGAACTCACAGTGTAGACCAGACTGACCTCAATTTCACAGAGATCTTCCTATCTCTGTCTCTAGAGTGCTGGAATGAAAGACATACACCACCATGCCACAGCTCTCAGCAGTTAAGGGCACTGGCTGCTCTTGCAAAAGACCCAGGTTTGATTCCAAGCACCCATATGGCAGCTAACGGCCATCCATGACCCCAGTTCCAGAGGATTTGATGCCTTCTTCTGACCTCCATGGGCATAGCATGACACAGGCGCACCAACATGCAGACCATACACTGATACACATAAAATTAAAATAATGCATAAACAAAGATATGCACTACCACACCACAGTTCTCAATGTGTAATTTTGAAGAGTTCTTAAATTGCATGAGGAATCCAACAGCAGATTTCATTGAACAGACCTCACAGCTAATATTTCAGATCTCAGTATTAGCACTTCCTATTTTCTTATTCTTATTAGTTTATGGGAACCACATCCACATAAGTAATTATGACAACTTCCAAGTAAAATATTCTCTTTAACTTGTAGTAATAGGTTCTGATTTCTACATTGCTGCTTTGGGGCCTACTGAATTATAGAATAATTTAAAGCTTGTTAAAGTTTTATTTGTGCTTTTCTTTCTAGAGTGCTTAAGATTTTTTTTTTCCAGTGTCTTAAGGCTGTGTTTCCCAGATGCAAATCCTGAAACAAGGATTCATATGCACATAATTAGTTAAGAAAATTCTTCCACTGGCTGGAGAGATGGCTCATCATTTAAGAGCACTGACTACTCTAGCAGAGGACTCAGGTTTGATACCCAGAACCCACGTAGTGGCTAACAACTGTCTGTAGCTCTAGTTCCAAGGGATCCAATGTTTTCTTATGACCTCTGTGGGCATTGCACAACACAAGTACGTTTACATGTTTGCAGGTGATACACACATATACATAAAATAAAAATAATAAATATAAAAGAGAAAAGAAAATGCTCCCAGGAGAGACCAGGAAGAAAGGGGAATAAGCAGATGAAGGAAGGAAAGGGTATTTTAGGAAACACTGAAGGCTGAAAATTGAGTTCTCCTGCTTCAAGTTAGGGCAAATCCTTAGTACTAACTTATACTCCAATTGCTGACAAAGCAGAGCCTTTCATGGAGGCCAGAGAGTAAACTTCCAGGCACTTCTAGCTTTCTGTACCTGCATTTCAGAATTAAAAATGGCAGTTTTGTGAACATGGCTGACAGCACAGGCTCTGTGTAACATCTCATCATGTCTAACAGCTCAGAGAAGCAGCAGAATGAATCGAAGGAGATCTGGATAGAGTACTGACAGTTTCTACTAGAGACATCTTCCTTGCTTTCTGAAAGGAGAGACATGTACAGAATACATAACTCCTGGGAAGGGAGAGATAGCAGAATTCATTCGTTGAGTAGGAATTCAGATTTATCTTAGAACATTAAAATGGGACTGAAACTTTTTTCTAGAATGCTCATTACTACCAGCTTGTCCATGATGCATAGCTAGTGCTTTTTAGCCAACAGAGTTAGTGAACAAATGCATGTAAAAATAATACATAATATTTCCAATGGATTTATTAATAAATGTTTCTTTAACAATCGCAGCTGTGTATATAATGCATTCTTATTACTCACAGCACCTTTCTTGTTTCCCTCCTGCCCATGTTAACCCTCCCCCATCTCTACAGGTCCTTTTCCCATGTTCAAGCCTTTTGGTTTTGTTTTATGACCCGCTGAGTTTACCGAGGGCCATCTATGTGACGATAAATTTGGAACTATCCATTGGAGCCCGGTGGGTTGACCAGTGGTTTCGTAACTGAAGACAGTGATCCCACCTTCTCCACAATGCATCAGTAGCCAGTAGTTCATCAGGGAGGAGCTGGATTCCATGAACTCCTTCCCCATTCATTACTGAGGGTTGATAGACCCAGTCTTGCACAGGCCCAATACAGGGAACCAGAGCCACAGAGTGATCATGATTACAGTGGCCGTGTCATGCTCCTAAAACAGCATTTAGCAACCCTTCTCCTTATCTTCTGTCTCCAAAGACTTTCTACCCGCCTTCTGCAATGTTTCCTGATCCTTAGAGGAGTAATATAAATGTCCTGCTTAGAACTGAGCATTCAGTTGTCCCTCATTCTCAGCACCTCGGGAGCCAAGAGTCTCTGCAATCTCCATGATTCTTTATAAAGGAAAGCTTCTCCACTTAAGGCTGGCAGTAGCATTTGTCTACAGATATAAACATGAAGGTTTAAAGGCAGTCTGATGCCTTGCCAATTCAGTTAAGCAATAGCAAGCTCCCCTGCTCGGGGGCTGTAACCACCACCACCTCAAGCCATGCTTTTTTGCCATGTTTACAGTGCCAGGCAATGATTCCTTTCTATGAATAGGGCCTCACATCCAATCATAGAGCAGCTGGTTTCCCCTGTAACGGTCCTGTGTTGCAGCAGCGAGGACATTTTGCCTCAAAGGTTGCTGCTGTAGTTCATAGGGCTCACACCTGTGCAAGTTCATTGATGTCCTTTCTCCCTCAGCAGCCTGCATAACACCTGTTAGCACTCTGAATTCCAGCAAGCAGGGAGGGAATTTCCAGCTCAGAGGTTGCGTTATCTTCAGCAGTAGCATCTTATCATCAGTTCTGAGGAACAACCAAGAGGACTGGCTGTATTACTTGGGAGGCCTTTAGGGCAGGAGGTATCCCACTTTTCACTGCTCAGTACCATAGTCCATTTTTAATTGGGTAGTTTGTTTTCTTGATGTTTAGTGTTTTATATATTCTAGACACTAATCCTCTGTCAGATGTATACCTGTCAAAGATTTTCTTCTCTTCTGTTGGCTCTTTTCCAAATACTTTTAATACTAAAAATATTAAGACATACCACTATCTCCAAATATGCAAGTTGCATCTAGCCTTGTATTTCAATGTCAAAATCAACCTGCTCCCATCAGTGGAAATGCTTTTCTGCTTTGCTTTTCTAGACCACTTCCCTTCCCCATTCCTTTTCACCATTGTGCTCTGAATCCTGTTTATATACAATTAAACAATAAAAATAAACAAATGCTTTACTAAGAAAGGAAGAGACAAAACCATATTTGCTTATATACGATATGATCATTCACATAGAAAAACTTATGAAAGTCAGTGATCATGGTAAGGATGTTGGATGATGGACAAACAAAGGCCAACTTGCTTTCTTATATGCTAGCAATGAATAAATGAAAATTTAATTTAAAACATAACATCATTGATATTAGCACACTTAAAAAATACATAGGTACAAATCTAATATGTATGAGATATACATTAAGAAAACAATAAAACTCTGCTGAAAGAAATAAAAAAGAACTAATAGAATTATATTCCATGCTCATGGACAGTAAAACTCAATATTGTCAAGATGTCACTTTTCTTTAGCATATTTTATAGATTTGAAGTATTCACAATCAAAGTCCAAGCCAGTTCTTCTGTAACTATTGATAACTGACCATAAAGTTTACATAGAGAGGCAAATGACCCAAAATAAGCAATACAATATCAAAGAATATAATTGGAAGATTTATAGCAGCCAACTTCAATGCTCAAGTATAAATTTCCAGTTATCATGATAATGTGGCACTTATGAATGAACAGACAAATAAATCAATGGACCAGAACAGACTGCCCTGAAGCAGATTCCCATAAACTTACCTCAAAAGATTCTGATGACAAAACAAAGGCTATACAACAAAGAAAGATAATCTTTGCAACAAATGATGATGCAATGAATAGACATGCAAAAAACTGATCTCATCATGGACTATATACACTTCACAAAATGTTTCTCAGAATGGAAAACAAATGTAAATGAAATATTTAAAGTAATAAAACTCACAGAATAACCAAGGAGAAAATTTTAGATAACATTAGGTTTAGTAATATCTTTTTTTGATATAGAAAGATACAACACATTTTTACAAAAAGAATCGATGGGGGATGGAGAGAGAGATTGTTCAGACTATAAGAGCACTGATTGCTCTTGTAGAGGACCTGCATGGTGACGAATAACCCTCCTTACCTCCAGTCTAAGGGATCCCCAACATCCTCTTCTGGTCTCTGTGGGCTCTAGGCATTCATATGGTGCACTCACATGCATGCAGGCAAAAAAACTAATATGCATAAAATAAAAATAAAAGTTTTAAAAGAAGAAAACAATAAGATAGACTTCATTAAAAAAAGAAGTCCTGTTCTGTAAAACACACTTTCAAAGAAGACTCAGACTGGAAGAAAAATATTTTGAAAAAACCTAAGTATTGTTGTTAAAAAATATATAAAAATTCTTAAAACTCAACAATAAGCAACTTGATTTTTAAAATGATCTTTGATAACAGCACAGAAGATAGAGAGATGGCAAATAAGCATACGAAAAAGATCTCTGTATTGGATGCTCATAGTGAATGCTACCACTACATTTACAATCCTAAATGCTAACAAATACATGGACCAAAAAGTTCTTCTTCTTAATAATGAGAACACAAAACCTAATGGAAGGCAGTTTAACTATCAGATACAAGTTTAAAGATAATCACACCATATAATCCGGCATGATGGGGTGGTAATAATGTATCAATATAGATTCAGTAATTGTAACAAATATGTTCTCTGTTGGGGGCTTGATAATGGGAGAGATTCTCATAACAGTACTGATAAGAGATATATTTATGCCTTCCTTCATTCAGTCTTACTATGAACCTAATACTGCTCTGAAGTGAAAAATCAGTAAAAAATAGTTCGTAGTCACACTTAAAAATAGATTCAGACTCTGCAATGTATCACTGACTGCAAAATTTCCCTTCTGTTATGTGTCAGAGATATCTAAAAACAAGTAACTTTCAGCACGAGTCTGGGTATTAGCCTCTGTAATCAACTTACTTGTCCTTAAGCCAAGATAATGCACATATTATGACACAGCACATGTTATGGCAGGTTCCGTGTGCAAATGTATTCTCAAACACTGTGCATCATTTAAATGTAGAATTTAAAATTGTTTGGCTTAGTTCCATCTAGAACTTCCTATTTTATAGTGTGCTGCTTTCTGCACTTATGTAAGAGGACACTCAGGCATGTCTTATCCAAACTACACTAACAACTATAAGTTTCCATTCCATCTACCATCTTCGTTTTACCCATGTGGCATGAGTGACTACCTCAGTGACCTTTATCACTATGATGGTAGTGTTGTCAATTTCACACAAATAAGAATGTCCTTGGAACTGAGCTTGGTGGATTATGTCTTTAATCCCAGCATTTGGGAGGCAAGGCAGGTGGATTAAGGCCAGTCTGGGAGATCAAGGCAAGTCTGAGGTACATAGCAAGTTCCAGGCCAGCTGTGGCTATAGCAAGACCCTGTCTCAAAAAACAATAACAACAAAAAGAATGTCCTCTAAGAAGGGCCTCTGTTGGTGACACCATTCCCTAGGTAGGAGATCCTGGACAGTACAAACTGAATGTATTCATTGTTCTCTTTTGATTTGGAACACAATGTAACCAGCTGTTTTAAGATTCAGGGAAGCCTTGACTTTATGGAAATGATGACCTATGCATTGAACAGGTAGAGAAAAGAATCACCACTTCCTTTAAGTTGCTCTTATCTGGATATTTTATCACAGCAACACAAAAGGAATTAAGGCAGGTACCAACTTATAAATTCTACATAGCACCACTAAAACCCCAAATACCAATTCTGTCTTCATAGAAACATTAACAACAGCATTCATCATCCACGCTAGAATATCATAACAAATGGGCTAAGCTTCATCACACAAATTTCCCTCTGGAAATTAAACCATATAAGTTCCACTACTTAGCTTCTTGAATACTAAAAAAACAACATGGTATCCTGTTTGAGGATGATGTTAATTAAGGAGTTCTTTTTTCCTTTATATTTGAATTGAACATTCTGTGCTGAAAATTATATGAGCTTCTTATGAGAATAAGCACTGGTAGGATAAACAATTCTTTCAACAACTGAATATTAGTAATTATATTAGAAATGAGATCCCTTGGAGATAAAGATGCTCTTGTTACTGAATTCACAGAGCTTCTTCTTGCAAAACAGTACATGACTCTGTAGGAACAACTAAGTTTTCAAAAGACCTTCCTGCTTGGGGCTTACATGGTCCTCCCCTTGAATCTGGAGAAAGGACAGTAAGAAGTCACCTCAGGGGATAGGTAACCAGCACCACCAGCCTCACTCCATATTACATCTTTCCACCATTTTGCATTTAAGAAATACTGTGGCCACGTCAGAAAACTTTTTTATTTTATCACTTAAAGAATAAAATGTTGTTAATAACAGGACAGATACCAACATCAGATTGCTTCTTATTCATGTCTGAAGAGGAAGATGGCACTGAGAAACAAAGCCTAAGATTCCCAAACTTTTATGTATGTTCCCAGTATAATCCTCCCCATTGTTGTAGAAAGAATTTTTGCAAATGGTAGAATTTTACTCCCTTAATTAAACTGTATTATTGGCACTGATGACAGGATTTTACAGATATAATTAAGGTTCCTAATAAATTATGCTTTAGTTCATCAAAATGGAATGCTTCTGGGTGTGCTTGACTAATCAGTGAAGCCTTTATAAGACTTAGAAATGAGACAGTGAGGAATCAAAGAAATGCAAAGGAGGAGGGGGAGGAGAGGGAGCAGGGGTGCTTTCTTTGGAGCCATGAAGAAGCAAACTACCATGTCATGGAGTGGGCCACATGGTAGAAAGAGAAGGCAGACTCCTGGAACTGAAGGTCGATTTCTATGGCCAGATGGAGTTGAATTCTTCCATTAGTCAGTGAATCTTCAAAGAAAAGCCCAAGGCTCAGATGGGAGTACAGCTCTCAACAGTCTTTTTTTCAAATTCTGCAAACCAGTGCCTAGACCCTTGACCCCACATAAGTTACAAGATAATAAATTTCTCTTTATACCTGATAACTTGCTATGAAGAAATAGAAAACAATATCATAAATCATGCAGAGCTCACCTATAACTTCAGGATGATGTCCTTCTTAGATGCCATTACTTGATTTGTGGATGTATGTGCTAGAAGGTAAAACTTCCTTCTTTTAATTAAGACCCACATTTTACAGAATCATCCAAGCACCCAGAAATCAATGAGAAAATGTAACGATCGATACTGGTGCCTGCACTGAGATCCCAGTTCCTACCACAATCAGAAATCTTCCTGGGAAAGATAAGAATACAAAGAATCTCTGCCCTCAGGTGATATCAAGGCCACAGACTCAGAAATGGATTTTAACTATTTGGCAGAAGGGAAAAGAAATTTAACAATTACTTTCTCAGTGATGCTTGGCAGCTCCTCAGACACACTGAGAAAGTTTTTCTGCAGCTGGCTTATTTATCTGGAATTACTGGCAACCCGGGTGGTTGACAGAATAGGTTTCAACAAGATCATATTTTTTAAATATTTTATCTGTTATTTTTACTTTATTTTATGTGTATGAGTATATCTATATACTCATGTATGTCATGTATATCTATGTGTTGGGAATCAAACCTGGGTTCTCTGAAAGAGCAGACAGTGCTCTTAACCACTGAGCCACATCTCCAGTCCAGTCCCTTTTTTTCTTTTTGAGACAGGGTCTCCATATAACTCCAGCTTTCCTGGAACTTGATACATAAACCACATTGGCCTTGTTCTCATAGAAACATTGCTTACCTCTGCCTCACAAGTGTTGGGATTAAGGCATGCACCACCTTGCCTCACTAGGAAGATCATATTTTTAAGATTTATTTCATTATTCATTTGTGTGTGTCTGTGTCTGTGTCTGTGTATCTATCCGTGCCTGTGTGTTTGTGTGTCAGTGTGTTTCTCTGTGTCCATATGTTCAGGTGCCCACAGAGGACATTGGATCCCTTTGAGCTGGAGCTACAGTGAGCCACTCAGTGTAGATGTTAGGAACCAAACTCAAGTCCTTTACAAAAGCAACAAGCATACTTAACCACTGGGTCATCTCTCCAGCCCCCATCTAGAAGTCTTTTGCCATGATAGAAGTGAAAGTTAAAAGCAGAGAGCCCTCTGCTGGTAGGCTAAGCAATGAATCAATTACTCTGAGCAGCGTCACAAGTTTATGCAAAACTTAGTAGCACAGAATAATAAAAACGTACTCTTTCTAAGGATCATGAATCCAGGAGTGATCAATGGGATGACTAGTCTCATGCAGTATCTTCCATGAGTTTGCAATCAAGCTAGATTATAGTTCCAGTGATCTGAAGATGTTGGAAGAAAGAAGGAATTACTATTAAGCTCACTCTTAGTAACAATTGTTCACTCTTGGCAATTTTCAGAAAATATGAATTTGCTACTCCAAACAATGATCCATCAGAGTGGAGGGGTCAGAATGAAACCATCACATGCTTTGTAACATAATTTTGTCAGTCATATACTATGACTTTTGCCATATTCAATTCATCATAAAGACAAATTCTATCATAACCTGGAAAGGAGCCATCTTCACAGAGACTTAATCACCCAAAGGCATAGATCATAAGGTCCGTCTTGTGGGGGCATATACATCAGTGAAAAGTTGAGTGTGACTTGTGTACATAGTGTGACCTGGAATTTCAGCAAAAACGACAACACGGTTCTTTTTGCTTACTGTAGCTTTTGAGAGTTTTATATCTGAGCGCTGTATCTGCATTATTTCCACCCTTCCTAGCACCCTCAGCTCCTCCCATGTCCCTCATTCCCTCTCCATTTCTTGTCGGCCATGTCAACTGGTTTTGTCATTCTGTAGATCTTGTTAGAGTACCATACTGTGAAGATTTCATTTCCCTATCGTGTATAGACTGCATAACTGGCAGCAGGAATCATCTTTCTGGCTCTTACAATCTTTCTCCCACCCTCCCTCCACAATGGTCCCTGAGTCTTAAATGTAGAAGTTCCGTTGTAGATATGTCACTTAGGACTGAGCATCTCAAAGTTACGTATTTTCTTTATTTTGACCAGTTATGGAACCAGTTATTTTCCATATTGTGAAAAGAAAGTTCTTTGAGGAGTGGTGAGAGCTACACTTGTCTGTAAATATAAAAATATGTATTTAGAATATAGTAATAAATTATGCTGGTCTATGGAAGTGACAAAAGTAGATTCTTCTCCAGGGTCTCTGACCTCTCTAACCATGTGCACTTGGCTATGTTTACAGTAACAAGCTCCAAGTTCCCTCCTATTAAATGAACCCCAAGTCTAACTAGACATTTGTTATTTATCCCCAATATAAAAGCGCTACTACTGAACCAATAGAGATAACTTGCTGAGCTAGTCACTGTGATTCATAGGCTTTGCAGCAGGGTAGGACCATTGATTGCTTTTCTCCCTTGGAACCTTGCATAGCATCTTTTGATACTATGAGAGCTAAGTGTTCAAGAAGGAGGCTTCTAGGTCAGTTCCAGCTCCATTGCTCCAAGCACTGTGTCCAAAGTATGTCCCATCTTTGGCAATAAAATCTTACCTTCAAGTTGCTGGAGGCAATCAAGGGCTGTGGAAATAGCCTTCATTATTTTGGCAGTCTCATGGACTACACTGACTGACAACTTGAAGTGAAGTTTCACTTACTCTTACCTCGTACTGTGATTTTTGTTATGTACCTTTAAGCTATACACATGCACTCACATATATGCATATTTTCAATAAACTTATAAAATATACACTTCCCTTTGACTTTTTACATCACCTAAGCATCATGTATCCCCCTGTGTAACTCTTCCTATTCCTTCCTCACCAGTTAAAGTACCCCCATCTTCTCCTTTCACCCCACTCTCCCTCTCCTAGAGTTCTTTGTCACCCAATCCCACAGTTCCTTTCTATTTCCCTGGCTCCTGTGATTACACAGAATGCATACATACGAAGACCTAGAGCTAGTATCCACAAATGAGAGAAACTATGCATCACTTGTCTTTCTGATTCTGTGTTAACTTCACTTAATAAACAGTTTCCAGTTCTGCCCATGAGGTATCCAAGGTATGCAAATTTCACGACTTCATTTTTCTTTACCACTGAACAGACCTCCACTGTGCAACTGTTGTATAAATGCCTACTCTGCAAATGGACATCGCCCCAATTTCACTATCCATTCATCAGTTGAAGGACATTTGGCACTCAGCTAACACAGCAGCATCAAGTATGTTCTGAGAAGTAAAGCCAGTGAGGGTATGGGATTTGTAGACTCACCCGCTGACTGGATATCACAAAGTGCCTTAATCCAGGCGTTCTGTGAGACAGAGATGATCCCTACAATGAAAGAGTAACATGAATGTTAAAACACTTCACAAGTAGTAGCTGTAGAGAATATTCTGGAGGAGAGGAATCTCACAGCAGTTACAAATGAATCTGTCACTTAAAAGCAGGAGGAGTAATTCATACTGCCGCATGTCTCATTGGTAACTTGCACTGATGCCCTACAAAGAGATACTGAAAATCTGGCATTGAAAACTAATGGGAAGACCAGAGGAAATCTCTGTGTTTGGTTTCAAAGAGGCTGAAGATCAAACTGAAGATAATAAAAAACAGTTATAAAGCTTTGAGAATGAATGTTCAGCCAGGAAGCAGAGTTACCAAGAAACCCTAGGACACATGAGGTGGAGACAGTTAGGTGGTAGTTCATGATGGTTTTGGTGCACAGACTTCTCCAAAACCTTAGAATTTGCAGGGTGCTCTTCATCCCAATGAAGAGTTATTCGTCTCTGCATGTGGGAGGCCACTTCAGCGACCTGTTACGCAGAAGCCAACAGATAGAACCACTGTCACCGCTTACCTTCATTTCAAATCAATAACTCAGTGTAATGAATACAGCTGGAGATGTGCAGATTCTGATAAGAGAGGAAGGGAGCGATATTTCAGGAACTAGAGAAATAAATCAAATATCCCCGAAAAGACAAGAAAGTAGAAGTTGGGATGGATTTTTAAAATGCTTTATCCAAAAAGAAGTCAGAAACAAGATGCATAAGGAGAACTTTCTTAGCTCAAGTGCTTTCTTGGGATGTGCTATTCTCAGCCTAACAAGAACATCAAGGAATAGTAGGCATTATGCTAAAATGACCACAAGAAGGTGGGATAAAGGATGATCTGTGCTGAGAGAAGAGGTGGTGCCTGAGTGTTCATTCAGATTGTGAAGAAGAGAAGACTCAGGTACAGTACAAAATGCCTGTCCCACTGTTACCAGTTCTGTAATGGAGACTTAAAATTCTGTTAAATAGGGGAATCTAGAATAAATGTTCTACATCAATAAATATAGATTTTAAAAATAAATAGAAGGCTAAGTAAGGAAAATGGACATTGCTACAATGAACCATTATTAGGAGTCCATGAGATCTATTAGAAGATCACAGGGTATAATAACACCAGTGATATACTAGTCCCCAAGGCCATCAGAAATGCACTAGCAAGGAGACACCAGCATCATCTGCAACTTCAGCCAGGGTTGACAGAAGAGTCTGCCATATTGATGGCAGTGAGGAGCAGGGCCCCAAAGCAATGCAGCTACCTGGAAGCATGCTTAACTTCTCAAAGCAAGGTAACTCAATTACTCCAGCAATAAGCAACCTCATAGTGACAGCCAAGAAGGCTTCACCCATACAGAGTTGTGGAGGTGACTAATAGTGAAATTGTAGCAATGTCCATTTGCATAGTAGGCATTTACACAACATTTGCACAATGGAGGTCTATTCAGCGGTAAAGAAAAATGAAGTCATGAAGTTTGGATACCTTGGATACTTTATGGGCAGAACTAGAAACTGTTTATTAAATGAAGTTAACACAGAATCAGAAATTGATCATCATAACTAATAACATGGTTTCCTAGGAGACAAACGGATGGCTAGCCAATAAGGGTATCCTTGAAAAATATGTAGTCAAAAGAAAAAAAGAATAGATGGATGAATGGAAATCCAGTAATGGTCACCCCCACAAAAGTTTACTGTACTTTGTCCAGTTCTGAAACTTAAATCAGGTTTCAAACTGAACCTATAATTCTTATCAGGTCACCAGGACAAATTGCCTGAAACATCACAGTAAGTAAACATTAAAAAGATTCTCTCAGTACCTATTCTAAAGAAGCAACCCTTGCAACTTGTCAGCCTTTCCCACTATGAAGCTATTCTACCAGCTGGCTGTTTCTGAAGCTTCTCCCCTCCTATCTTCCAGGCCAAGAGAGTAAATCAAGAATTGTAGCACATTTCACAGAGTTGGTGTCTGAGTTAAATGGAGGAAGGACTCAAGAATAGCTTGTTTTAATCATATCATCCTTGTATTCTCATTGTGGACATCAGCTAAGTCCTGTGCCTTACATGATTCCAAGGATGATATCATATACCTCTGCATCATCACCTCTAGTTACATATCCAAAGGATTTGAGATCTATGTGATCAAGAAATATCTCATTTGCATTGTAGTACTGTTCAAAACAGCCAAGACAACCCAAAGGTCCACCAACAGACAAATGGACAGAGAATATGGTACTTATCTGCAATGCAGTACTTTCCAGTCTTACCAAAGGAATTTTGATATTTGAAACAACATAGATACACCTAGAGGACATTTTCTTAAGTCAAATAAATCAGATATTGAAGGATGGATATTATATAATCTCATTTAGATGTAGAGTTTAAAACAATTGAAATTAAAAAGTAGAAACAGTATACTGGTTACCAGAAGCTAGAAAGAGGAGACATGAGGAGGTATTTGTCTCAGGGCACAAAGTTTCAGGAGAAATACAGTTTCCCTTATCATTTACATACCATGGTAACAATGGCAAATAGTAATGCATTCTTTATTTCAAAACTGATAAGCTAAAGAAAATATATTGCAGATTGTGATGCTTAATCTTGTCAGTTCGATGGGATTTAGAGTCACCTAGGAGACATATTTTGGGGCCTGTCTATGAAGTCATCTCCAGAGGGGTTTAACTGAGGAGGTAAGGTCCACTCTAAATGTAGATGGCTCCCCTCCATGACCTGGGGTCTCTGAATCAATAAGGAGAGTGGGTGGAATACCGCATTTCTTTCTCTGGTTCCTAACAATGCTATGTAATTAGCTGCTCCATGATTCCACCACCTCCCTTATGAACTGTACCCTCAAACAGTAACCAAATTAAACCCTGGCTTAATTACTTATGAGGCAAAATTAACTAATAAAAAATAAAACCACTCTTCAGTTTCTCTTTTTAAAAACTATTAAATAAATTCCAAATGTTCTTACTACAAAATGTGGTAAATGCTTGAGATGGCAGCTGTGTTAATTAGCCTAATTTACTCATTCCTCTTTGTATTCATATAGCAAAATATCATTTTGTCCCCTGTAAATTTACAATTATAACTGATCAAATACAAAAGCATATTTAAAATTAATTTTAAAAGATGGCTACTGATCTTAAATTCAAATAACTCCTAAGCTCAGGTTTAAATTGAGCTGACTCCCTAGTCCAAAGCAACCTAGTATAAATAATGAGCTTCTCTTCACTTGTCACCTGTTTTCAGCAGTTCTCTGAAACTGTCTGGTGGGGAGGTGTGCCTCTCAGGTGCTCCTCTACAAACAAGCCGGAAGCACAGCCTTCTTTTCTCGGGGTTCATTTTCCTTGAGATTGCTGCCTTCGTTATCTAATCGAAAAGCCATGAAGAGTATCATCCTCAAAAGTTGACAAATAAGCCTGTGCGAGAAACAAATAAATCAGTGCTTCAAACCTTTTCACCCACGCTCTCTCCTTTTTCTTCTTCTTTTCTATTATTTGAGAATTTCATGCATGCACACAATGTGTTTGGATTAAGCCTAACCTTCATCCCCTCTGTTCCAGTTTCTCCTCCGTACCCCCCAACACTATTCTCTCACAACTTCATGTATTCATGTTTTCTTTCTCCCCACTGAGTCCTCTCAGCCTTGTCTGTATGTGCATAGCTATAGAGCCATCTACTGGGGCTTGTAGCTTCTTAGGGACTGCATCCCTGAAGAGAACTGACTCTTTCTCTCCTAGCAGTCATCGATGGCCAATAGCTTCCCAGCTAGTGGTGGGGCTTTGTGGCTGCCTTCTCCCTCCAGGTTGGGATTTTTGTCTAGCTCGAGCTTGCATAGGTCCTGTACATATTGTCACATTGCTATGAGTTCATGTGCAATTTCCCTGTGGTATGTTGAAAACAGTTTCACTGTAATTATCCACACCTCTAGCTTTTACTATATTTCTTTCTGTCCCTTCTGGAATGATGATCCATGAGCCTTGGGAGGTGTAGTATAGCCATCCAATTTAGAGCTGGGCATTTCACAGTCTTTTATTCTCTGTATGTTTGATTAGTTGTGGGTCTCTGTACTAATCATCATCTACTGTAAAAAGAATAATAGTTCATAAATATATCCATATATTAGGTTCTCCCACAGAATCTATGACATTCTTAGACATAAGTTCTTGATCCTAGTAACAGAGCCAGACATGAGTTTCTCTTGTGGAACAAGTCCCAGATTTGATCATAAAATGGTTTGTTACTGCCCATCTGGACCCTCCACTCTCAGTGGTCTGAATTGGCTCCTATTCTGAGCCTCAAGGCTGTCTCTGAGGTTACCACACTCTCCACCAGCATCTGCTCTGTATCCTCTCCACACTAAAGTCCGTATGATCTTTACAAACTTAATTTATTTTTATCTTGTTTAGCAAAACAACTCCTGTGATGGCTGTTAAGAATGACATTTCTCTAAAATATTTGGGGCCAGTTCCATGGCACTGAAGCAGATGAACTGTTATCTCCAATCCACCAAGTGCTCAGTTATTTACAGAGTGCTGAACTCTCCCCGAAACACCTGACAGCAGAGAACTACTTAACTTTGAATGTTGTGTGTCATTTACTTGTCTGCCTTTTCAGAACTTTAGAATCCTCAATCTTGCCTTAGGTAAGTTGCTTATTTATAAGTTTATTTGGTGGTTTCTCTTTTGGTTGAGTATACCAAGGCAAATTTACTTGTATTTTAACCTCGAAACCCAGACAGACATTGAACATCAATATAGTGACACAGAGCTATTCATTTTCCCTTCCTGGACCTTTTGTGAAGGCCATAATAAACTTCATTTTAAAAAATACTGGAAATATTTTATTGAATAACAGAAAAAGAAACAAATTAATTTCTATCTATTTCTCAATGGATAACTCATTTCAAGGGAAAGACTACACTTGAGTCACAAACTGTAGACTTTTGACTGATGTGACTGCAACTATAGTAAGTAGAGACTCAAAAAATATCCATGGGACAGCTGAAGCCAAGGGACAAAAGCACTGACTAGCATTTACAAAAGCCCCGTAGGTCACAACTGCTAACCAAATATGATAAAGACACACTGATAAAGCTGAAGCTTCACTCCTCAACCAAAAATTAACTGAGGCATAAATACTAAAAAAGAAATAAAAACAGCTACGAGAGCCCCAACATCCAGCTGTCAAAGTGGTATCTGAATGTGATTGACAGCGTTTATACTGTAGAGAAAGTAAAAGGAATTCTGTATGGATCAAATGGACTAGTACTACAAAAACACCCAACAATTCCAGCAAACGGACCAAACATAAGTTCTAATATAAGTGTACTATGAATAAAAGAAAAGTAAATCAAACATTATTCACAAAATGTGAAAATATACTATGATGGAGAAGAACTTGATATTTTTCTATGGAAAGTAATCTGGAGGATTTTGTTAAAGTTAAAAACATGTTTATATACCCTACCATGTCCTACTACATTATTAGATACTGTGAAGCAGCAAACAGCAATGAAGAACTCAAAATACCTAAGGACATGAGGTACATGAGTTATTGCAAACCCTTGTAGGTACACAATTTTGTTAAATAAAATACACTTATTGACTCAAATTTTTTGTGTAAACATGTGCTTAATGACTACTCATTTTTACTGAATTTCTGAAAATTTCATACAGTGTAATTAATCATATTCATACCCCTTCTCCTAATTACACTCTTCTTCCTACCCCAATTTCTTGTGCTCTAATATATATATAGATAGATAGATAGATAGATAGATAGATAGATAGATAGATTCTTTATATATATATTCTCTAATATACTTTAATATATATTATATACATATAAATATATTTCAAGGCTTATGTAGCCTAATTTGGTGCCCAAATGCCTTTTGGTATGGGTCCATCCACTGTAGCCTGATTAACCTACCCAACATACAGTAGAATACAGTTTTCTTCTCTTTCTTAAGACTTGCTTTATGTCCCATTATATAATCTACTTCAGAGAGGGTTCTATGGGCTGCTGAGGAGGAAAAGTATGCTATGGCATTTGGGCAAAATGTTCTGCAGATGTTTGTGGGTCCATTTCAAATGTAAAATAATTAAATCAAATTTTTCTGGCATTTTTTTATTCAAGACTAGTCTGTATATTTTGATTGGAGAATGGAGACCATTATGAGCTCAGTTAGTGTTGAAAGGTATATATTGAATCCTGTCATTTTTGTCATTGATGTCATATTTGTGTTTTCCAGTTCCTCACTTGTTTATAGACTATTCTAGGGCAGTTTCTTCTGCCTTCATGGATGTGTTCATATTTCTCTTCCATGAGTAAAATTCCAGTGTACATTCTAGTGTTACCACAGTTGTTGAGAATTCCTTCAATTTGTATTTGTTAAGGAAAGTTTTTCTTTCTCCCAAAATTCTGGCAGATAAGTATCTTGAATGTAGTAATATGGATGGGTAGTTCTATCCTTAACAGCTTGGAAGACAACATTCCAATCGTAACTGGACTTTTAGATTGTTTAGAAATCCTCTGGTATTTGAATGAATTTTCCTTTATGAGTGACATGGTTCATACTGACAGATTTTAGTATTTTTTCATTGTTCAATATATTTAGTGTTTTAACTATAATATAACATGGGAAGGCTAATTTGCAATTTTTCTGTTTGACATCCTATATGTTATTTTTTTATTTTTATGTGTACATTTGTACCACTGCAAGTTTATACGTGTCACTCCATGCATATTGGAGCCTGCATTGGCCAGATACGGCATATGATCCTGCAGATCCCCTGGAACTGCAATTACAAACATTTTTGATATTCCATGTGGGTGCTGGGACAGAACCCAGGTCCTCTGCAAGAGCAGAAAGCACTCTAAGTGGCTGATCCAGCTGTTCAGTCTCGGTTTGACATATTAAACATTTGCTGAATCTACACAATCATCTCTTTTCCTGAAATTCTGGGAAATTTCTGCAATGATTTCATTGAATATATTATTTATGCTTTTTGTGTGCAGTTTTTCTGCTATATCTTCCCCATTATTCATAAATTGGTTTTCTAACTGGCATGTCATAGATCCTGAATATCCTACTAATAATTTATTTTTAACTTTTAAATTTTTAATTGAATTTTTCTGGTTTTCATACAATAGGGTTTGAAAGTATTTAGATGCCCTCCCTTATTCACACTTCCTCCCACTGCCCCTGCCCAATTCAATTATATATATTTTTTTTTTAAGAATATATATATATATTCTTAAACTACTGACCAATGTTCATTAATGTCCTGTCAACTTGTTGTGTTAGTGTTGTTTTCCTTGGCCTCTTTAGGCTAACTGCTCAGGAATTATTTATTTCTTGTGCTCTTGGGTGTGTTTAATCCTCTTCTCAGAGGGAAGCATTTTTTTTCTAGAAACATCTATAGTGGCTTGTAAATATAAATTCCTTAACAATGTTTTTATTGTGGAAAGTCTTCTTTTCTCCTTCTTAAAAAAAAAAAAAAATATATATATATATATATATATACCAGCCTATGGAGTCTCATTTGTACCCCTAAATGTCCTTCAGTGTGAGTCCCCTGGGCCCACCAGTAGTCACCAATTGCCAAAAGTTCCTTGATTGGATTGGGATTTCTTACCCACTTCCCCATATCTAAATTGGGATTTTGTCTGTTTGAGCTTGCATAGAACTTGTACATGCTGTCACCATTATCCAACTGTCTGGGAGATTCTGTTTATTGTGGTCATTCACCACCTTTGGCTCTTACAATCTTTCCACCTCCATTCTGCAATGAGCCTTGGAAGGAAGAGGTTTGAGACAGGTATCCTATTCAGCATTGTAATATCATCAGGAATGTTTCCTTTAATGAGTGTGAAACATCTCCTATCATTTCTGACTCTTTTAGTTTGAAGTCTATTTTGTCTGCTATTAAAATATCTGCACTTGCTTGTTTCTTAGCTCAATTGGTTTGGAGTACCTTTTCTACCTCTTCACCCTAAGGTAGTGTCAATCAATGATGAGGTGTGGCTCTTGGAGGCAGCAACAACAAAATGGGTCTTGTTTTCTAATTAAATCATTTAGTCTGTCTTTTTAATGGGAAATTGAGACTGTTAATGGTGAAAGTTACTACTGACCAATGTTCATTAATGTCCTGTCAACTTGTTGTGTTAGTGTTGTTTTCCTTGGCCTCTGTAGGCTAACTGCTCAGGAATTATTTATTTCTTGTGCTCTTGGGTGTATTTAATCCTCTTCTCAGAGGGAAGCATTTTTTTTCTAGAAACATCTATAGTGGCTTGTAAATATAAATTCCTTAATAATGTTTTTATTGTGGAAAGTCTTCTTTTCTCCTTCTATTACCAGTGATATTTTGCTGGGTATAATAGCCGGGGTTGCTATCTGTGGCTTTTAAGAATTTGTAGAACATCATTCCAGGATTTCCTCGTTTTCAAAACCTTCATTGAAAAGTCAGGTGTTCTGATAGGCCTGCCTTTTATGTGATTTGTTCTTTCTCTGTTGCAGCTTTTAGTACCATTTTAATCCTATGCATTCAGCATTCTCATTACTATTTGATGTGGGGGTTTTAATTTCTGGTTCTGTCTGCTTGGTTTTCTGTATGTCTCTTGGACCTCAATAGGAATCTCCTTTCTTAGATTTGGGGCAGATTTTGTCAAAAATAATTTCTGTGCCTTTGAGCTGGGTTTCTTCTTCTATAACTATGATTCATGTGTGTGTGTGTGTGTGTGTGTGTGTGTGTGTGTGTGTATGTGTGTGTATGTGTGTTTTCCAAAAGTTTCTGCACATTATGCTTCTGGGTATTTTTTTAGATTTAACATTTTCTTTGACTAAATGATCAAACTTCTCTACCTTTTCTTCAAAGCATGATATTCTGTCTTCCATGTCATTCATTCTATTGGTGAGGATTTCACTGATTTTTGAATTTCATGACTGATTTCTCATTTCAAGTATTGTTTGACTCTTCTCCAGAAATTTTAGTTCTCTATGGAATTCTGCTTTCATATCTTGGATTGCTTTTTAGCCATTTCTGTTTTCACAGTCTTTATTCTCGAATGGATTCATGTCCTCTTTGAGTTAGTTGAACATATTTATAATCACTGTTCTGAAATTATTATCTTGTTCCTCAAGCAGGTTGCTCTTCTCAGGGAACATTGCAATAAAGTGTACTGATTTCTGGAGGAGATGTGTTGCTTTGGTTATCCATATTATTTATGTTTTTATTGGAACTAGGCATCTGGAGTTAGGTAGTTGGTGAATTTGTATGTATATCTGGTCTCACCTTTGTTAAGCAGGTGTTTAGATCTTTGTGCTGTTACCACAACATATCAGGATGTATGCCTGCTGAACGGTGCTTAATGTTCAATCTTGTGGTAATTCTGTGTTGATGTGCTAATAGGGTGTCAGATGTGATTCTCCCACAGGATCTGAGCCCAGGAGCAAACCTTCTGTGGAGTTAGTACACTCTCTCTTCTAATCTTCGGAAGTCTACAGAAGGCTAACACAGTTTTACAGGTGGTCCTTTGTGGTAGGAAATGGGGTCACAGTGAGTATAAGTAGTATTTCCTGGGAGCCAAGGAGAAGATATCACACTGAAGTCAGATGGAGGTGCGTGGGTGAAGTCAGGTTGTAAGTCAGCACCTCTCACAGTTCCTGGGCCATACATGTTGGGTGTTGCTGTCTGGCAGGGGAAAGGCCCTGGGGATACCTACAGAGGTTGAGGGTTACAAGAGCCACTGTACTCCTGGAGATGACAATGACCTGGCCTTGGAGCTTGGGGTGATGGCAGGAAGGGGGAGAAGTCTACTTGAGTCTCCAGACCATGTGGGACAATTGGAGAGTAACTGGTTTGCAGCTGGCTGGAGACAAGTGAATCTCAAATAGATGGTGGGAGTCAGGAAGAAGTAGGACTCACTGGAAACAGTGGCAGCAGGGATTTGGGGTGACAGCAGGGAGTAGTGTGCCCTACCTTGGTCTCTGAGCAACAAGGATGACTGGAGAGTCCCTTATACAACCTTCTGGGGTCCAGCAAATCCCAAAAAGGTAGAGAGGAGAGCCAGGAAAGGGGGTTGGGTCACTGGTGAGTGGCATCTGTGGGGATTTAGGGTGATGATTTTCTTTTTCTTTTGTTTTTCTTTTTCTAAGCTTTCAAATGGGCCAAATATACTTTCTGAGCTACCTCTCTAACTGCCTTCATAATGAACTGCAGCTTTCAACATCAGACTGATGAGTTTCCCTAGCACCTGCAGCAGGTGTGCCACAGCAAATCATTTTAGTAGGCACTGAATGAATGGATAAATAAGCGAAGGGTCATCAAGGACTAAGCAAACAGACCTGCTGTGAGAATTATTCTCAACAGGACCTGAGTTTAGAAAACAGAATACAATCAGGAGTCCTGAATCCAAAGGATAAACGTAGACTACCTTATATCATTAGTCATCATGATGGTTTCTAGCTTTTAAAGAATGTTCTATTGTTAGTCAGCTAATACCAGTTCATTGCAAAAGTTCTCTTGAAATTCCAGGAAGGAAGGAAAATGAATCACTAACTGGAGGAAAAATGGTAAAGCAGGACCCAGTGAGAAAGAAGCAGCTGCAGAGAGCACCATGTGTGCTGCCTACTGCAGGGACACTTCCTGGGTGGAAGAGGAGCTGCAGGAACTGCAGGCATGAGGAACTGCAGAATCGCAGGGAAATCCTTCAGTGCAGGGTCAACAATGGCCAAGTGAGAGACAACACACCATGGACTCAGGTAAAGGACCCTTGTAGGAAAGAAGAATAAATGAATCAGTATCTGGAGAATGTAGTAAAGCTTGAAAAACATCTATTATAATTGAGTTCAGTTCTGCCGACAGAAAAGAAGGTCCCCTGCGACCCATACCTGGTGATGCTGTCGCCATTCATCTGTTTCTGTTCAAACCAGCAGCTGTCTGGGACTTTGAATTCTATTAATATTGAACCAACATGCTGATGACCAGAGCCTTGTTCCTAGAGGTCACTTCCTGGACTATGTCTTCCTCTACCTTTGTAACCCAGAAGTTATATTTCTTTTTTAATATAATTTTTGAGAATTTCATATATCAGCATTGTATGTGCATTACTTCCACCCCTCCCAGTTCTCCTCCAGTTCCTTCTATATCCCAGCCCCCCACTCTCTCAAAATTTCTTGTCCTCTTCTCTGGTTATCATAGTTACAGACACATACATGCATTTACATATATATATCATGCACTAAGTTCAGTTAATGGTGCCCATGTAGTGGACTACTGTTTTTAGAGCTACCCACCAAGGATTGAATAACCTCTCAGGGAGCTAGCCCCTGGAAAAAAAGATTCTCCCTCCCTCAGCATCCATTGATTCCCTGTAGCTCTTCATCTTGAGGTAGCACCCCATGAAATTTCTCCCATCCACCTTGGCATGTCAACTGGTTTTGTCATTGTGACTATCTTGTTTGGCCACCATAATGTAGAGATGTCATGGGTGTATCTTCCCTATCATGTCTGGAATGCATTAACCAGTAGCAGGTGTCCTGTCTCTCTGCCTCATATGATCTCTCATGGTATCAGAAGGTAATATGCAAGCTTCCAATGGAGAAACCTAATCAATGTTCCTACCCAGCTGTAAAGGCTGAAAACCATAAAAATAGGCCCAGTAATTTTCTCTGTTGGTGTAATAGTGGCACTTTTATCTTGGAGATAATCAACAGTTGTCTAAATGAACTTAAAGTCTGAACAATAGGAGGGAATCTGTTTGTGGTACTGTGAACAGCAAAGTGCACATGGCTAGAGAGGTCATAGATCCTCGAGAAGAACTCTCTACTGTCATTTTCCTAAACCAATGTATTTTTTTTTACTATATTCTAAATACTTAGCTCTCACCACTCATCAAAGAATCTTCTTTTTACTACAGATGGAGACTATTACAAAGTTCCACAACTGTTTAAACTACAGAGAATAAATGACTGTGAGGTGTCCAGTCCTAAGTGACATATCTGCAATGCAACCCCTATACCTAAGGCTCAGGAAACATTACAGAAAAGGAGCAGAAGTATTCTAAGTGCCAGAAAGACAAGACACCTGCTGCTAGTTAATGCATTTTCTGGAGGCTTTAAAAAAGAAGTGGTCAGAACTGCATTTTAGAGCAACAAATCACAGTGAGGATCAAACAGTTGTAAAGAGGTGAGTGCAAAGATCAAAGAACAAGCAGATTTTGAAAGCAGCAATAAAGAAATTGTGGTGGTCTCTGGTAGTCCCAGGCTTTTTCAATGTCCCAATAAGAAATCTGAGAAACCTCAAAGTCTATTAGAGACAGAACCATAGCCTTTCCCTGCTGCCCCTATAGTACAGAAAAACATGGTTTTATGAAAAGTACCCTGTCTACAAGTAGGGTGCTGTCTCACTCTTGGTCTTCATTAGTACGTCTTTACATAATAATGTAAAAATAATAACGAAGGAAGTAACACATCATAAAATGTTAGTGATAGAACCCAATTACCAGTTTATATAATCTCAGCCTTTTGATTGTATTTTTTGCATTTGCAGTGTTCCGAGATGACATTCCTCGAATTTATAAAGGAATTTTGTGGTGCAGGCAGAATTAAGTCACTTCCATCATTGCAGAACTGAGGTAAAGACAAGACCCTGAAACAATAATGGTTAGGCAGGAAAGGTGTGCAAAGCTGTTTCCCTCCAGCTGCAGATCTGACAGGAGATTTGAGCAAGGCTGAATATAATCTGCATAGCACATTTAAATGCACATATAGCCCCAAATAAAAAAGTTCTCATTTTGCTTTTCCTTTATCCATTGAAAAGCATACTGCAGAAGTATCTATCATTATAACCCCAAGAAAAGTAAACTTTTAAGAAATTACTTTCTCCAAAACTTAGAGAATTATTTTAGGAAAAAATACTTGTAATCCTCACTAAAATACATGAGCTGTGGTTCCTAAAGAATGGGGAGAAATGTTATTAGAAATACAATAGGTGAGATGAGGAAAAAGAATTGAGGAAGGAAAAACTTAAAATGCAGTAGAATAATTTGAATCTGCATTAGAAGGAGAAAAGAATAGCATTCATCCCATAGATAATAGAATCAGCGACACAGAAGACACCCCCTGACAAGGTCTCCTGGGATTCAGAGAAAATGGGTCACTGTGAATGCCAAGGTGAAGGAGAAAATTAGATATCCATTTTTGTTTCCATTTCAGTAATCACAGATCTTCAGGAACAATAATAAAACAATAAGAATAATTACAAAATAAAAGAATAATACTTGTTTGAGATGTGAACCTTCATATTGGATTTGTTCTCTAAATTTGGAGTAAAATGAAAAGACCACATTTAGACATATTCTAGTATGAATCCAATAGGAAATCTTATGCAATAGGAGTAAAATGCAATTTAAAATAATGCCTACTTGATCTATATCCTACTGTAGAGTTCAACTTAAATATCAAGATTTTTTGTGACAGCTGTTGATGTTTCTTTACTGATTTCTTTATTTTTCTTGAAAATGACTTGATAAGCCACTCTGAGTCTATTTGAGATCCTCCTATATCACATAAATTTCAAATGTAAGACAATTGAACAGTGAGTAAATACTTATAGACTCACGCAAAGAACAGAAAGTATGCAAAAGAACATCCATGAAACCTTAACACATGACTAACAGAGATCATAGGACACAAGAACAGAAACAGCATTTAAAATACAGACATGGGGCTGGAGAGATGGGTTAGCAGTTGAGAACACTTGCTGTTCCTCTAGAGGACCGGGGTTCAGTTCCCAACATCCACATGGTGGCTAATAACCATCTATAATTCCAGTTCCGTGGGACATGACACCCTCTTCTGGCCTCTAAAGGCTTTTCATGACATGAGAACATACAGGCAAAATACTCATACACATAAAATACTTTAAAAAATATAGACATGAAGAAAGGAATGAAGCCAACATCACACTTATCCTAAAGCTACAATATTTAATATAATATGACATTGGGAAAAAAATAATCAATCAATGTAACAAAATAGAGAACACAGAAATAAACTCATATATAAACAGTCAACTGACACCAACAAAAGATTGAAGACAAGACAGTGGAGTGGAAGCAGAGAGACCTCGACAGTGCTAGAAGACATTCACATGCAAAGAAATGAATCTGGACAAAAATTATCCACTTAAAATGAATCACAAATGTAAATCAAAGCTACCAAACATCTTGAGTATAATACGGGAGAAAACCTAGGTGACTCTGGATTTGGTAACATCATCTTAGACACAATGCTGAGAGCATGATCCACAAACAAAGGAACTGATGAACCAGACTTCATTAAAATCTGAAATATTTGCTCCATGAAAGTCACCAGAATGAGAATTCAAAAACAAGTTAGAGACTGAAAGAAAATATTTGTAGAAGACATATCTGATAAAGGTCTATTATCTAAAATACAAAACAAACTTTTAGAGCTGAATAATAAGAAAACAACCCGATAAAAAGTAAGCCAAGGACATCAGCAGATACTTCATCAAATAGAATAGACAAATGGCACATAAGCACATGAAAAGATGTTCCATATGAGAATTCATTAGGGAAATAGAAATTAAAAGAAGTATGAAATTCAACCACAGATGTATTAGAATGGCCAAAATCCAGAACAAGAACAACACCAAATGCTTCCATGGATGTGGCACGAAAGGAACCTCCACTCATTGCCAGTGACAATACAAACTGCCATGTCATGTTGGAAGAAGCATGATTTCTTAGAAAACTAAGTATACTCTTTCTATATTATTAGGAAGTGTGCATCTTAGTAGCTAATTAAAGGGGTTTCTGTAGAGAAACCTGTCACAGATGTTCACAGAAGCAGCATTCATAAATGCCAAAACTAGGAAATGTTTAAGATGTCCTTCAGTATATGGATGGACAAGAGATCCATTTACAGACAGAGAATGGAATATCGTTAGCACTAGAAATAAACTATGATAGCAAGAAGACATGAAAGAACCATGTCTGAGACTATCCCTCTATACAAGTGTTTCACAAAAAAAGATAAAGAAATTAATGAAAACTCTGGAAGAAATTCCTGTGCAACTGAGGACTGCGATGGGAAAATAATCCCTTGTTGCCACATTGTGGTGAACATATAAATACAAGACACTAAAACCTGCCAAAGAATACACCTGCTCCCGCAGGAGCGGCCTCAAGAATGGTTTAAGAGCTTTTAGCACAACTCCAAAAATACCAGGATACTAACTCCTGTCTGTGTTCTGCAGCACTAAGCTCAGAAGTACTTTTGAAGCCAATGCTACTTTCCAGGAGAATCTGGGCATAGAAAGAGGGATTTGTGAGCTATGAAAGATAAATGATCTTAAGGGTCTGTTGTCCACAGACTCACAGTATCCGTTAAATTGCTCAATCTAGTCTAAATATATGCTAAGATGACCTCATCAAGACTCAGAGGCCCTTCATGTACACGGTCATCCCAATCTCATTATGAACAATTATGTCTTCAAAAGCTCTGGTATGTCTCTTGTGGCAAAGATGCTCCTTTCTGAAATCGGGCGCTTACTGGCACACCAGTCAGGAAGAGTTCATTTCTTGAAGAAAGTTGCGATTCCCATCTACACTGGCAAAGGAAAGGAAGGACAGCCAAACAATGGGTTGTTGAGTGGACTTACTACTATAGGAAGCTAATGTTAAATTCTGTGGGAACATTTGTGGAACAGATCAAGTGCCTGCAGAACTGCTAAGGTATAAAAAAAGCATTCATTCATTGGTTTTCATCCTCCATTGGATGGAGGCATCAACTCCTCCACACTTTTGAGTAGAATATGTGAATATCTGTTGGGCCATCCCAGGATGCCATACAAAGAACATTGAGGCCATGGGCCCCTAGGACAAAAAGAAGGCATATAATGACCTAATGATCCCTTTCTGAGTTTTTGTCTTCAGCAGTAAATTTCCATTTCCTGGAAAAGTAAGTCATTTCCCCTCACCTGCAGTGTTTCTTTCCAAATCATACCAAAAGGGAAAGAGAGAGTTAGGCGCCACCTCTAATCCAGCAAATCAAGAATAGTTTCCATACCCATGCACGAAGCACAGGACCCTGCTGCAGCTGTTTCCACATGCATTCCCCTAGGCAGGGTTCCTATTGCAATTACTTCCTTGCTCATGGGTAAAAACAGGGACATCATCCCTGAAGAAGATGAGATGCATGGACACCCTAAGACTAACAGAAGGCTAGGGAGAGTCACCAGGAAAGATACACCTGTGTCCCAGAAAATCCCAGGCTCTCTTACAGTCAGTGCTTCTCAGGTTTGGGGCCCTTCTTTGTTCAGAGCCTATAACAGCACTTACTGATAAACTTTAACTTTGCTCTGGGTTGTTTTCTTATCTTTTAATTCTTTAATCAACAGAGAAAATGAACCCACTATCCAAGTCAGTGTCAACATCAAAAAACCTAAATAGGAAGCAAGAGGTTCACAATGCAAGTTTGGCCAAAGACGATATTGGTACAAGAGTCTGTCTAATCAGAGATCAGAGTCTGTATGAAATCGTTCCAGAAAACATAAGACTGCATGAGAGTGCTCTGGCTCAGGAACCCTTGAATATCTACTAGCTCTGCGTGAATAATATTTAGGCAGTCAGTGTTGGATCAATACAAAAAGAAGTAAAGACACTGTAATGAATTAGATCCAACTGTGTCCTCAGTTGATGAAATATCCCTGATAGTTTCCTGCCACATATTTAAAATAGTTTCTTTATAGATAAGCCTTCCTTGAATTATTCTATATTGAGTACATTGTCTAGTTCTTCAGACAATTTTATTCTGTCATAACTTCCTTGTTCTCATGGCTGGCATTGTGACAATACTAGTCCCATCACACTTAGATGCTATCAGAAAGATTTCTTTTGATACTGTTAGAGTATCAAAAGCCCAAAAAGATTAACTGGTCAAAAAATAAGATCTCTAGTCTGTCTGTCAGAAGTTCCACCTTTCCAGGTTCACTTGTCAATCACTGGGTCACAGAACCACTCCTAGGAAAGTGGGTTCACCTTAAGTTGTGCTAAAAAGATGAGTGGAGTACCCAGTACATTAATGAGATGGTGAACTTCCTTGCTCAGAATCCCACCTGCTAGTCCAGTTCTTGTGACTCTGTGACACACATGTGACTCTCCATAAGTTCTGCCCACTTTTCTGAAGGATTCAGAAAAGCCTCATCTCTGCTGAGAGTCCCAGCTTCCCTGCACTGAGGAGTTTTCCTTAAATTCTAGCAAAATTGTCCTAAAGCTTCTGTCTGAGTCCATTCTTAAATTCTTCTCTGAATGAGACCGGGAAACCACTAGGGTAATGTTTCTTCCCTGTAAAGCACCACAGCTCACAAACGAGATTGCAGTGATAAACAAGACAGAAAGCAGTGCTTGGCACTTCCTCCTCACCGTGTCACATGTACATTGAATTGGCTTTGTCCAAGTATAAAAGCGAATTATCTACCAGCACATAAGTGACAGTAACTGCTTTTCCACAAAGCCCAAAATGCCTCTTTACTAACTAAACTGTGCCTGTAGCTTTCCTTTCTCTGTGAACTTGATTTGCTAACTTTATGGGTGTTTTTACAAGCTTCTCAGCCAGAGTGGGCATTTGTTCATGCTTTCTATAAATATTACCCCTCTGAAGGAGGCTTTCGATGCTTTCCTCTCTTCTACTTTACTGAAAATTAGTCAGTTGTACTACAGCTTTTTTTATGCTATTCTTTTTTTAAAATCGCATACATTTTGCTGTGTTTGGTCAGTGTAAATTTGCCGAGAAAATCATGAAAACCTATGAGAGATGCATAACAATCTCATGTGCCTTCTCTGTCTTTCTGTCCAGTAAAATCAATATTCAGACTTGTCCCCACTGTACTTCAGCTGTATATGGAAAAGTCAGCACACAAGCCCCCTCTCATTCTTTAAGTAGACACTCATCTTCTATATTTATCTCTACATCCGTGCAGTTTAGTACTTCAATACTCAACATTATTTTGAGTTACAGTCTTTGTTATTTCATTTGCTTCAGTTTATTGGTGGATTATTCTGTAGTTTGGATTTGGATTATTTCCCAAAATCTCACATATTAAGCCCTGGCTCCTCAGAGCAACACCATCGGGAGGTGGTGAAGTCTTCAAGCCGTCTAATAGGAGGTCTCCTGGTGAGACCACCCAGACACATTGCCTCTTCTCTTTCCCTTCTGCAAGGTGAAGGGAAACAGCCTGGCCCTGCCCCTGTCCCTGCCCCTGTCCCTGCTCCCTGCTCCCAGGCCCCACCCCCAAGCGTGCTAGACAAAGACCTTCAAAGGACAGAGACCTTCAAAACCATGAGCCCAAATCCACTTTTTCTCTTTTTGAGTTGAGTGTCTCAGCTGCTTCCCACATCTACAAACGCGTACACTAATTACGGTGTACTACTGTAGAATAGTGACCGTCAGTGAAACGCAGATGAAACAATAATGAAAAACAGCTGTTGATTTTTTTTTCAGATTACGTTCTTCATTGTGTTCTTAAATGCAATCGATTTTAAATGTTAAAATCACTAGTATCAGCTGAGTCTCTTAGCAGGGTGCATTTCATAGATTTATATAATGGTTCATAATTAATCAAAAAATAACACCTCTAAAATGAACAAATGGTCAAAAACACAAAACTCCTTGTGACTTGTTTGACAGGACGCTGAGAAGACACACTACCAGAACTGCAAGAAACACTTCTCCATGTCTTAGAAATGGGGCTTGGAAACCAGAATCCGAGTTTTTCCAGTCAGCAGTTATTACATGTTGGGCAAGTTGTTGTATCTCCAGACCTTGAACTCTGTTATGACCCTCCCTTCTCAGCTAATGAGCTCATGGCATTGGTTGGTACATGATTGTTATCAGTTTATTGTTTTGTTTTTATCCACGGAGTACTGTTTACTTAGTAATATACATGCACATATGTGCTCATATGTGTTGTAACTGTTTCATTAGCTAGCCCTCCCCATTCTGAGCTAGTAATCTTACAAAGAAATGAAAAATTCTCAGAATTTGATATTACAAAGTTTATTTCCTACGAATTCCACATATCCAGTGCAGGTCAAAAGGTAGGATCTGTTCATTATTGTTACTTGGTACTCTACATTGATCAAACTTTTCCTTAGTATTTCATAATCACCATAGCAAGTGCGCATAAATATAGAAAGTGATGCTTGAAAGGCCTCATTGAATCTGTACCTGGTGCTTTTCCTTCCTGCCCACATTTCACTAGCTAGAGTAAACCTATAGCTAAATGTAATTCTGAAAGTGACAGAGAAGTACAATCCTACAAGATCACAGTAAGAAAGTCAGATTGATTACGTACCCTAGAGTGAACCCTCCAAATGACCAGTGTGTGGACACATGGGTCCATGGATGGTAGATGCATATTCCTACAGAAAGGTTCATCCCAGTGTATTTATGGTAACATTTCCCATTTTCCTAAATATATAATTTTCCATAAAAACTACACCAATAATAGCACAGCTATAGTGATGTATGTTAAAATTCCACTGTTATTAAGTACAGCCATCTTGTCCTTAAGACTTAACTGTGTTTCCCTCACAGCAACATGAGTTCAGGACATTAATTAAAAATACAATCTGAGAGAGTAGGGCATGGGGACAGAAGAATGAATCAAGTAGACAGCAGACAACTAACGTTTAAATCCACATAACTTTTAGGACTATCTGCCCAGTGGTCAAAACAAGCAGCCGTTAACAATCAATTCCTTTTCTTTATTGCTGAAGGAAGCCCCCAGATATTGAGTCTCCACAAATACACACTCCTGGGAGAGCCAAGCTGTGCCTATGGCCACCCCAGAGGGTGGCATCAAGAGATGCAAAGTGGGAGACCAGGTCAGACTCAGCGAAGCTGTACTTGCACAAACATGGCCTGTCTCGAGCTAGTCCTTTCAGACCAGGAAAGTCAAGAGGCTATTAAATAACATAAAAGTTATCCAATAGAAACACACACACAATATCATAAGAGTAAGTTCACCTGGCTGCTTATTCACTTATTTTGGTCTGGTTCACATATTCAGCGATCCCGGTTGTTGTACTGCTGTTATTAGAAATCTATTCATGTATTTCTATCTAAATACATGAAATATTTAAGACTCAAAGTACATATTTATCCAGAACATATAAAGCTGACCTTTTCAGATTAATGTTAGTTCCAAAGTTTATTATTTTTACCCAAAAGCCTTTGGTGCATTTCAGGACCTGCTGCAGGCTGGCCAAGTACTTCCTAGAGGTGCATTTCTAAGCTCTCCCTCCCCAGGTGTCTTGCTGTCCCTGTCTCCTTTCAAAACCATCAACCTGCATTGTTGCCTGAAGACTTCCTCATCTCCAGATGAGCGGATTCCTCTCATCTCCATTACTGCAAGTTTTCCCTCCCAACACGTCATACCTATATGAATCCCCAAACTAACCCAATCCTCAAAATCTAGATGAATTTTGCTTTGTTTTTTCTTTTCTAACATATGAATAAATTGTTGTAATATGTCCTTTCCCAATAGCACTTAACTGAAATAACGGTTCTTATTTTAACATTTTGTGCTCAGCCATCACAACAGAAAATCCAGATAATATCATTATTGAATACAATATGTATTATGACTTGAGACATTTTTACATGATAAAGTTAGGAATCTTGCTGCTTACATTGGCTTGTCATTTCTCAAAAAGTATAAACACATGTATGAGAGTAAATAATCTATTTTGTCAAATGCTACTATTAAAAATGAATGATCACTTTATCTGTGAGAGGGCTAAATCTTTTAAAGATGACCTTCCACATGCTGAATTAACAATGCTTGTGTCTAATAAGAAGATGAAATATTTCACAATGGAAAGCCTCAGAGTACAATAAAAAAATTCTCATTTTCATGCAAAATGTAAACATCGCCAAATTCAGGAGTCTCTTTATATCTATAAAGAAAATGGAACTTCCTGAGGTACCATAGATGTTTTGTCAGGAATAGTCTTGCCCATCAGTACTATAGACACCTGGACTCTGGTAAAAAACCTTGTGTTCCTCAGCTTCCTGACAGCTTGTCTATTATTAGTATGGGAAAAAATCTAATAATCAGTAGATGACATTGTGCACTTTTACTTTGTCCCAATCTGGATTTCACATTTGTGAACACATTTGACCTCTTTGATTCATCTTTTGGAAAAAGGCATAGTAACTCTCCTAGGAGCATTTAGGAATAACTGTAACATTTCATTGAATTTTTCATGAAATTTTGCCGGAGATACACAAGCACATTTGATTATGGCAAGTTTGAATAAATTTTACTACCTATTAAATACAATTCACAGAATAAAACATGAAAATACTGACCTCTTTTTCAAGAACTACATAACAACCATCCCTTATGAAGCATCTACCATGTCCAACATTTTCCTTATTTCCCAGTTTGAGATACTAAGTGTTACATTTATTGTGATCAAATTAAATAGCAACATTTGCCATAAAATTCACACACACACACACACACACAGAAAGAGATAGAGAAGACAGAAAGAGAGCATATAGCCTCACATATGTCTGAAGTGTCAGTTCTAGGTCAGTGTAGAACTTTAATGCTCCTCCTTGAGAATGAAGAGTTTCTTGACAACTATTGAATGCTGTCTCCAAATGCCTTTGTCTTAGTTTGTCTTCTGTTGCGGTGTAAAAATACCACATTATTGTGCATAGTACCATTGGAATAAGTCTATCTTCAGATTCAATTTGGTTTGTAAGAAGTGTATATTCCTACATAATTGCTTACACAATTAAGCATTTTCTCCTTTTCTTAAAGACCTATATAAATGCTGGTCAGATCTCCCTAGCCCCAGTGATGGGAGAGATTTAGCCTCCATGACGTGGGAGAGATTTAATTAAGGAGTGGACTAATCACCGTGAGATAAGGGAATTTTTAACATTCCTGAATGATAGTAAAGATTCACCAACTAAAGGAAAGAATAAAACATTCTTTGCACATGCAGAAATCGCACCTGGAAGCATCTTAATTAAAACCTATGAGTGATTAGTTGAAATTTTGACAGCTGTCTCACTGATCTTGCCCTACAAACAGAAGTATGGGTCCCTCAGAATTTCATAATTTTGTGGGAGAAACAGGGATACATCAAGCTGCGGCAGATTCATAGCAGATGGGGAAGAGGGGAGCCTTAAAAACCTACAAGTGTTGGCACAGCTTCTTACAGGCTGGAGGAGTGCCCGGCAGTAAATACTATTTTGTCCTTCTATCCCCAAACCAATAGAATTTTTCCAAAAGCATATTGTAGAGCCTCAAATAGAGACTTGTATAGTTCTTCTAAAAACTACAAAATGTTGAAAGAAATTACGGAAAATATGAGTAAGCAGGGAAGGACTTTATGTTCATGGGCTGAAAATGTTCATGGATTAAAAATCAAAATGGTAATATTCCTCACATTGATCTTGTCCAACACAGTGCTTTTCAAAATTTTGACTTGACCTTTGTCTCTTTTTGTCAGAAACTGGTAAACAGATTCTGAAAATCTCAAATAGAAAGGGAATCAAAATGTAAAAATAATCTTAAAAGAAAAATCTGAAGTCTTTTACTTGCTAATTTCAAAGCTTACTAAAATATCTACAGAAATCCAGTCAGTATGGTCCTGGAATAAGATTAAACACATAGGAAAATGAAACTGAGTAGAGAGAGCACCAAATCAGAAAGTTAACCCTTAGAGCTGTGGTCAATTGATTATCCAGAGAGTGGCAAGGTAATGCAACAAGGAAGAGTCGTTTCAGTAAACAATGCTGCATGGAACAAATAGATGCCATGTAGAAGACTGATTTCGCACCTTCATCCCGTACTGAATAAAAGAATAACAAAAAAATCGTACATATTGTAACACGAAAGCTAAAATTATAAGATGCCCCACAGAAAACACCTTAAAAAAACCTATGTGGACTTGGGAAGGCAATGTTAGATAGGATATTAAGAAGTCAGATGTATTCCAAACACAAGCAACAAAACCTAAATGTATAAGGCAACTTCTCAAAAGGAATGTTTTGTTCTGCAACAGAGACCACTAAGAAAATAAAAAGATTACCTAATGGAAGAAACATGTGAAAATCATATATTTGATAAGAAGGTCTGGAATACATAAAGAAAAATTTTACAACACAATAATAAAAGAATAAGTAGCACAATTTTTAAAATTGGCAAAGGATTTGAATAGACATTTCCTCAAGGACAATATATAGATGATAATAAGCACATGAAAAGATGTTCCATGTCATTAGTTATTGCAGAAATGCAGTCAAAATGAAAATGAGTCACCACTGCACAAGGATGTGGGAGAAGACAGGCTCTGTTCATTGCTAGTGGTAATGTAGATGATGGAACAAATTGGCAATAGTCTTGTGGTTGGCATTAGGGAACATTAGAGTTATATTATCAGCAACTTTACTCTTAGGCACATACAATAGAGCAATGGAAAATATGCCCTCATAAAAACTTGTACAATGGTGCTAATGGAAACATTGACCAATAAGAAAAATAGAAGGATTCAAATTATCCATTAACTGAAGAATGGACTTTAAAATCTGGTACAGTGTTTACTTTTAGAATAATGAAAAAAATTTACCACTTAGCTTGTGGTAATGATTACACAACTGGGAATATACAGAAAAGTGAATAATATGTTTAGATGGCCGAATTTTATGGCATATATCTCAATACAGATATTTGTTTAAAAAGAAAACCTTCTTAAATTATTCGAAAAGACAAAAACAGAGAGAGACTCACGAATTCCTTCTATGAAGTCAGAATTCACTCTAATACCAAAACCAGGTAAAGATACAACCAGGAAAGAAAACTATAGTCCCATATCCTTAACGAAAATAGACCAAAAAGTTCTCAGCAAAATACTTGCAAACTGCAGACACACATCAAAAAGATGATCCACCATCATCAAGTCAGCTTTATCCCAGAGATGCAGAGGTAGTTCAATAAATGTTATAAAACACATAAATAATCTCAAAGACAAAAATCACATGGTCATCTCAATAGCTGAAGAAAAGGCCTTTGACAAAATTCAACATGCCTTTATGTTAAGAATTCTAGAGGGAATTGGACTGGAGGAAACGTGCCTCAACACAATAAAAGCTATATACACACACACAAAAAAAAAATCCTCACAGCCAACATAATTCTAAATGGAGAAAAACTGGAAGCAGTCCCATTAAAATCAGAAAACAGATAATGCTGTCCACTATCTCCACTCCTTTTTAATATAGCTCTTGAAACTCTTGCTGGAGCAATAAGACAAGAAAACGAAGTTAAAAAGTATTCATTTGAAAAGAAGAGATCAAATTATCCCTTTTTGAAGACGACATGCTATTATACCTAAGAGATGCCAAAAATTCAACCAGAAAAGTCTTAGAAATAATTAACACTTTCAGTAGTGAGAGTTTAAGAAATTGATCTACAAAAATCAGTAACCTTTCTATATACCAATAACAAGAAATTAAATAAAAAGTACAAGGAAACCCTCATGTTCACAATAGCCTCAATAAATAAATAAATAAATAAAATATCTCAGAATAAACCTGACCAAAGACATTAAAGATTGCTGTAGTGAAAATTTTAGATCTTTAAAGAAAGAGATTGTTGAGGACATCAGAAGATGGAAAGACCTCCCATGCTCATGGATTGGAAGAACTAATATTGTGAAAATGACCATACTACCAAAAGCAGTATATAGACTCAATGCAATCCCAATCGAAATCCCTATGACATTCTTTACACAATTTTTTTAGTCCTAAAATTCATATGGAAGCACATAAGACCCAGGATAGCCAAAGAAACCCTAAGCACAAACAGCAATGCAGGGGGATTAATATACCAGATTTCAAATTGTATTACAGAGCTATAGTCATAAAAACAGCATGGTGCTAGCAGAAAAATAGACCCACAAACCAAGTAATGTAACTGAAAACTCAAACATGAGTACATGCAATTCCAGCCACCTGATATTTGACAAAGGTGTCAAGAACACTCACTGGAGGAGAGATGTCATCTTCATCAAACGGTGGTGACGAAACTGGATCTCCACCTGTAGAAGAATGAAACTAGACCCTTATCTTTTGAAGACCTTATCTTTTTTGAAGTCAACTTCAAATAGATCAAAGACCTCAGTGTGAAACCTGAAACTCTGAGATTATTAGAAGAAAACATTGACAGTAACCTTAAGATATAGGTGTAGGGAAGGCCTTTCTAAATCAACAGCAATCGCTTGGGAGTAGACATCAATAATCAACAAGAGGGACCTCATTAAATTAAAAAGGCTTCTGTACAGCAAAAGAAACAACAAAGTAAGCAAAGAAAAACCCGCAGAATGGGAGAAAATCTTTACCAGTGAAGCATTTGAGAGACATTTAACATCCAGAATATATAAAGAGATCAAAAAACAAACAATCAAAAAAAAAGTGGCCCAATTAAAAGATGGGCTATGGTTCTGAGCAGAGAGTTCTCAAAAGAAGAAATAAAAATTACTGAGAAACTTCTTTAAAAGTGTTCGACGTCATTAATAATTACAGAAATGCACATTAAAATCACTATAAGATTTCATCTGACCCTAGTCAGACGAGCTAAGATCAAAAGAACAAATGATACTGAATGCTGGAGAGGGTGTAGTGAAAGAGGACTGCTCATTCAGTGCTGGTGGGATTGTAAACTCATGCAGCCACTATGGAAAGCAGTGTGGAAAATTCTTAAAAAACTAAAAATTAATCTACGATTTGACCCAGTTATACCACTCCTTGGCATATACCCAAAGGACTCATCCTATGGCAGAGATACTTGTATATCCATGTTTGTTATTCCTCTTTTCACAATAGCTAAGGGATGGAAGCAACCTAAGTATCCCTCAACTTACAAGTGGTTGACGAAAATGTGGTCCATTTATACAATGGAGTTCTAGTCAGCAATAAAGAAAGAAAAAATCATGACGTTTGCAGATAAATAAATGGAAACAGAAACGCTCAGGCTAAGTGAAGCAACAGAATCAGAAAAATAAGTGACGTACATTCTCTCATTTGTGGATTCTACCACCATTCCCTCATATGTGAGTATGTAGCCTAAGGAACTAGGAAAATTAATAGGAATAGGGATGGAAAGGATGTAAACCTAAGAGAGAAGAATAATAGGAAAAAGCTGTTATTAAAAGAGAAATAGATAAAAGGGGGATATTTAAGTGTGGAGGGGTTATACAAGGACTCTGGGGATAAAGGGAAAGAAGGAACTCAAGAGAGGTGGGACCTTAGGAGACTGGTATTATCAAGGGAGAAATGGAGACACTTTAAATGGGGAAGGCATGGAGGGAAGGTTAGACTGGGAGAAAGCAAGAGATAGAGATAAATAATGTCTAGCTAGTATAAAAAACAGAGGGAATCATATTAATCTAACAACCTAATGACAAATTCTACCTACAGTATCTCTACATGAGCCCATGTACACAGCTGAAGGCTATAATACAAGAAACAGTTCTAGACAGCAGAAACCTTCCTTTGCATTGTCAGCCATGGTGGTCCACGAGACTCCCAAAAATATACAAGTTATGGCCACAACCCTTGATTGCCTCCCAGAACTTAAAAGTAAGATCCTGTTGATGAAGGCAGGACATACTTCGGAGACTGGATTTGGAGCAATGGAGCTGGAACTGACCTGGATGCCACCTCCTCTGAATGCTAGCTCTTATCGCTCTGGAGAGCACTATGCAAGTAGCCAAGGGAGAATGTCAATCAATGGCCCAACACGTGCTTCATGACCAAATGACTACATCAAAGACCAGCACAGCACTCGACACTGGTGCAGTAGTGACACATCTATCTTGGGGCCAATCAACAGCTACCTAATTTGTCTTAGAGCCCACTCAGTGGGAGGAAACTCATATGTGGGACTGCAATCATAGCCAAATAATGTGTAATGAAGAGGTCATAGATCTTGGAGAAATCCCCAAGGCTGTCACATCCCTAGGCTAATGTAACTTCTTACTAAATGCAAAATATGGATCCTTATATTTGCAGTTAAGTATCCCAGTCACCACTCATCAAAGAAGCTTCTTTTGCACAAATGGAGACTAATATAGAGTACCACAGCTGGTCACACACACATTGTCTGTTAATTGTTCATGTCTATGTGGCAATTTTCTACAATGCAGCTTTGATACGCAAGCCTCACATAATATAGAACAAGGGGTAAAGAGGACACTAATAAATCTCTCAACTCTCATTAATGATGCTCCCTCATGTAACAAAGGGCTGGTAACACAAAATGGCTAGCATAGAGATTAAGAATCTGAAGAGTGTGGGTCTCTGGATAGGACTCCTATATTAAGTTTCACTCACCCAAGGCTCAGGGACCTTTGCAGAGGATGGGTCAAAAGATTGTAAGAGCCAATGAGGAGGTATGTGACCATATGGAAATAGAGTCCTACAGGCTCCTGGGACCCTACTCATATGAACCTATACCAATAGTGTCAGCATGCTCAAGACCCATGCAAACTCAAGCAGACAAACCCCAGCATGGAACTGGGGAAATGGTTAGCAGACCCCAACCTTGCTTAAGAAATTTTGGCAACCGATTACTGCTGAATGAGGATGAGCTAGTCTTCTTAATGCCAGGGACTCTGGGTAGGCTGTCTCGACCTCAGGTGGATGAACTTGCACTGAGGTCATTTGGGGACACTAACTTGACACAATAGACCTTAACATGGATGGAAGTATGTATGGATTAAAGTTGGGGGAACTATGGGAGGGTGTCAATGGGGAAAGGTTTATAAAGATGATTAATATTGATCGAGATGTTCTGTATAAAATACACAAAGATTCAATAAGAAAAACAAGACAAAAAATGAAAGGCTTTTTAAGTTGACACAAACTACATGAACCAAAATATTTCTTTTCAATCCTTTTTATGAAAGTGATCACCTGAGAAGGTTATATAAACTCCTTCTGCTTGGAAATATTGCCTTCATTAATTACATATTACATTATTACTATATTTTTGGCCAACAAAATCCCTTAGCAAGCCCTAAGATTAATTGGAATAGACATAATCTTATTTGCCTGGGGGGAATTCTACATGCAGTACTGTGAAATATCTATTTGTTTTCTGTCCACATTTCTTGAACTCTGGTGTGATTTGTCTCTTTCCCATGCTAATGGGAACAGTAGCTAGGAGACCCTAGATAGCTTTAGAATGGGGACTGACCACTGAAACACCAATACATGACTAGAAGTTAAGGACTTTCCTACACCTCAACCCCTGAATACAGAAGAGGGAATGAAGTGATCATCAGTGTCTGGTGATGCAATCATTTAAAGCTCTGCAACAAAGTCTTCATAAAAATCCCAGAAGGACAGAGTTCACACAGCTTACAGGTTGAATAACACATAACACATCATGTACTGAGAGGATGGCATGTCCCAACTCCAGCGGGAGTTGGGGGCGTGGAGATTCCTGTGCTGGGAAGCCTTGGACCTATTTTTATCCTCTCAGCATCTATCTGCCATCTACATCCATTTTTACATCTTTCAGTAATTAGCTGGGAGTATGGGTAGCTTTTCCCTGAATTCTGTGATCTGGTCATTCAAGCAGCCAAGAAAGAGGCAATGCCGTCCCTGGTTTATAACCGCTTGGTCGGAAGTATGACTGATACATCACTTCTGACTGGCATTGGGAGTTGAGCGCACTCTTGTGATACCTGGTATTGTCTCCAGGAACATGTCAGAAGTGAATTGAACTCAACTGAACTAAACGGAACCAGATTAGACTGGACTGGGCTGAACTGGACCTGATCCAATCAAATTGAATGGGACTGGATTAAAAGACATCCCAGCAACATGGTGTCTGTTGAATAATTGCTTTGTGTGGGAAGACAAACCCACATATATGGTGTTAGAAGTGGTATGTTAAGAGACAAATAAAGTAAGAAAAATACACTCTGTTTTTCCCTGCCTGTGAGCCTTCCATTTTAGGACTCATAAAGCTGTAGCTGAAAACCAAATCCCTAACTTTCTCTTTCACTAACACCCCCATGCATCTCTAATATGCTGAAATACAGTTTGTTTTTTGGATTTTAATAATATGTTGCTTACCCACAAAAGGAGCGTGGTTATAATTGTCCTGAATAAACATCTGTCCTTTTGTAAAATGTTGTTCTTTTTCATGAGAGAATATAATACAATATATTTTGATCAACTCTTCCCCTTAACTCCTCCCAAGATCAAACTCTACCTCCACACTCCCAACACTCTATCCTCCTCTTTAAAATTTAATAACCCATAAACTTCAATTTCTGGTGTCCTCATACTTCTAAATATGATGCCATCCACTGGACTGTGGTCAACCTACCAGGAGCCAAATCCTTAAAGAAAACTGACTCCCTTTCCCCCAGAAGCCATCAACTGTCTATAGTTGTTCAGTTATGGGTGGGAACTCATGAACCTCTTTCCACTCCATGTTGATTGGCTTGATCTTGTACAGGTCTTGTGCAGGCCACCACAGCTGCTGTTTGTTCATGAGTCCAGCATTCCCGTCATGTCCAGAAGACATGGTTTTGCTATGGTCCTTCCCAACACTGGATCTCTCTGCACCCTTTCCATGATGGTCCCTGAGTCTTAGGAGGAGGGAGTGCAATATAGATATCCCATTGCGGCTGAGCATTCCACTGACTTAGTCTCTGCATTCTGACCAGTTATGAGTTTCTGCATTAGTCAGCACCCCACTGCACAAAGAAACTTCTCTGATGAGGTATGAGAGTGCCCCAACCTGTGGGTATAGAGATATAAATTAAGAAGATAGTTTGATACCATGTCCATTTAGCAAAATAATAGTAGTCAGTTTACCCTTGGGGCCTGTGAGCTCCCCAACCATGAATTCTTAGGCAAATTTTCGGTAGCAGGCGCGTGTTTCCTCCTGTGGAGTGGCTTAGATCTGATCAGAAAGCAGTTGATTATCCCCATAATAACTGTGCCACTGTTGCACCCATGGGCATATTTTGTTAAAAGTACTTCTGATGGAGGCAATCTGTCCTGAAAAAGCAGTTACATAAGTGTGTAGGTGTACATACATACCTTCTCACAAACAGAGTACAAAGTCACCAAAAATATTCTTCTAGGTCTGTGGTATTCCCTAATAGGAAGGGATTGGGTTTTGTAGTCTTATCTGGTTTTGAATCCTCACTTTGTCCCTTATTAGTTATATAATCTTAGGCAAGTTACAGAACTTCCCAAAGCCTCTGTCTATCCTGCCTACTACTTAATACAGGACAGGGAGAGGAATCTCTTATCAAGATATATGTGAATCAGGAGGCAAAAGGAATTCATGCATTTAATGTCCCTTAAATTTCTCTCCCACTGCAAGAAACAGTGAACATCCTAGCAGAAACCTTCCCTACCTTGCCTCTGCCTCCCAACACACACACCCAATAGAATCTCCTGCTCACCAAATATTGCTCATTCAATTTTCACTCAAGAAAAAGCCACACTCTAAAGGGCTGTGTCAAAGACATATTACAGCAATATCATCTGCCACTGTGAGCTCCCCCTAGATGGACTTCACAGTTAGTCCGGGACTTAGCCTCAGGCAGGTCTCCTCTAAACCACTCAGAACTTTGTGTAGAGTCACTGCTCTAGTGCTGGCCTCTTTGAATTCGAACATGAGCAGGGCAGCCTTATGCACATTTAAGCCTTACATTTTCCTTACCCCCTCCTACAGCAACAAAATTGGGCATGAGACCAACTCCTGGTCCCTTTGCGCTGAGTTTCTATATGGCTCATCTTAATTAGAGATGCACAAAGCTGATTTATCCAAGCACAGAAGAGCAAATAACAGTACCTCGTTTACATCTGTTCAGATTATGGTTAAAGAATAATGCTTTCTTCTATAACTGGTTTTAAATGTTAGCATCTAAAAATATATGTTTTCATTCCTTGTTAGATTTACATTCCTACCTAATCATGTATATTAAAAAGTTCTGATTTAGGGAGCTCTGAGATCCTTCCTAATGTACAGGGAGATCTTATGATGATTTGCTTAGACTTGTTTGAAGATTCTTGGCAAATGCTGTTTCTTGAGCATAAGAATGAACCCGCTGGCCTGGCAGAGAATCATCACTATTAAGAAATCAGCCAACCGGGAAGAGTTTGGAAACCTAAGAGTTCCTTAATAGGCCATATTTGCCAAATACATCTCAACTTGATATTTTATTTATGAATTAAGTTTAATTAGCATAACAATAAAGGAGTCCTTGAAAGGCATTTTGAATAAAATTGACTTTTGGATATTTTTACCTCCCGCTCCCCAGGAATATCAAAAATTTTTTATTCATGGAAGAAAAATTCTTAGTTTTAAATGATTTTCTACATGGATATTTTTCATATTTTCTTCGATGATATACTTTAAGCATATTTGCCTTTGCTTTTTAAAGGTTATTCTTTTGGTTCTTACTGATCTGTTCTTTATTTAAAGGTAGATTGCTCACTATCTATGGCAATTTTATCACAAAGCAGTTAATGCACTTTCTCATTAAATCCATCTGGCAAAGATGGAAATACTTGTTCATTTACAAAAGATGGTTTTAATGCATCAATAGACTGTCCTTGTATAATAAGCCACCTCTAAACACACTAGCTGAAAAGCATCATATTTCATATAGTTCATCTATTTCAAGTTGCACGAATATTTGTCTTATTGCCAGTGAATTTACAAATGCTAGAAATCCAGCTACAGCTTCAGTAGGCAGCTCTCTTAACCTTGGCTTGGCTCTGAGAGACTAGGCGGGTCAGCCTACTCTCATCTCTTCTCCCCAATCTGTCAGTGGTGTCCCTCTCCTCCCATAATGCTATGAAATGCTAAGTAGAAACATACAAGGCCTCTGGAAGACAATACATTGTTAATATTTTGTCTCCTTTTGTGAGGGCCAAGAAAATAAAACAAGTCACAAGTCAACTGATATAAAGGAGCAGGAAATTGAGGTTTTTTCCACTAATAGCAGTCACTAAGGAATTTTGCATAGATACAGATAAGTAAGAACAACGGATACCAGATCGTGAGCCTTCAGAGATAAGTAAGAAAATATAGTATGGAACCACTGAGGTCATAGATCATGAGTAAACTAGGAACACAACCATAGTAATATGGTCATGATAAGAAAGAAGTATTGTGGGAGAGTGCCAGAACCCAGCTCTGAGGTCTTTTCCTGTCAGGAATCAGTAGGATTTTAAGTGGCTGAGGTCAACAAAAGAGCAGAGAGAGGAGTCCTGGAATACTCAAAATGTGGAGGATGGAAAACCACACACCACTTCCCTGGACAGCCTTTGGTCTGTCCCCTAGAAGCTTATCTAGACTTTTCTCTCACCTGGAAGGAGAACTTTTAGATCAGAGAGAAAGAGAGAGGGATATAATTACAGAACATTTTAGGGCATACTAGAGTTAGGTTATTAGGATAAAGTTTTGTTTGTGAGTTAGTTTTTTCACATTATATATATATATATATAATATGTAATATATATTATATATTAGATATATATTACCAAAACTCTCTTCTTCAACTCTTGTCAAATCAAGCTCTGAAGGTTTTTAATTAAAATCTAGAGCTGGTTCAGTTCCTTGAGCAGCAAGCAGTCCCGTGGGGGACAATTTTGGTTACATGTGCTCCAGCTATTCCCTCAAAAGAAGAGGCCATGAGTAGAGAAGCTAAAGACGACACACACACTTTCTTGCTCCCCTTTCTACTGAAGTATGAGCACATACCCTAGTCCACTCACATTTCCTTTAAAGTTAGTATTTATAGGAGATTTCTGTGGAAGTTTTCTTCCTAGTTTAAAAGAAAAGAACAGGTAGGAAAATACATTTGTTTTGCTGTCAAATGTGTACATACATTCAATAATTATAATAGTGATGAAAGAAATGTCTAAAGACCAAGCCACGGTGTTAAAAATTGTCATCATGGGAAATAAGTAAGTGGATGACTGAGAGATTGCTTGTAGGCAGCAGCTCACAGGCTGAGTGTGTATCTACAGTACATCACTAGGAAGTCCTTGTCCTACACCTTAACTCAGTTTTTGACCCCTCACTCCATGAAGCAGGATGTATGTTAAAAAAAAAACTACACAAAGACAGAGATTTGGTCAAAGTGTTCAGTGGCTATCTGCTTACTTTAACATTGCCATTCAATATGTAATTAACCACCTAGCTCATGAAGACACATTGCAGGATCTTTTTCTCAACTTTCTTCAGGGAATTCTACATTGTTAAAAAATAAGGGTGGAGTTCAGATATGAAATCAATGCTACATTTGAGTATTCATTTGTTCAACCCATATTTACAGATCCCTCGCTGTATGCCAGGCACAGTGATGTGCACTAGCAACACAGTGGTAAACACCTAGATATGGTTCCCCTTAAAGTCCAGTGAAGCAAATGAAGATTAAACAACTGCAAGTTGTTGCTCGGGTTATGAACAAATCTCCAGGACATACTGAAAAACAGATTGTGGCCTCAGAAACTCATCCTTGGGAGAATTGTGTTGAAAGCTGTGACTGTAGGTTAAATAATCTATTTGAAGTCATCCTTTTATGTGCAGATAGGACACATCTTAAAGTATGAACAGGGTTACATGGTTGCTCAGCATAGCAGTTGCCTGAGAAATCTGTAAGTTTTAAGTTTATCTGGCACTTATTCTAACCCATCACTTCCATTTCTAGCTCTCCTTCTTGGCCCAAATAGCTCCACTATTTCTCATTTGGCCTTGTTTTCAAATCTAATAAATTTAGCTTTTAGTTTCATTTCCATTTGGACCCTAGGGGCTAAGTTAAAGGCACAAAGAAATGCCTGCTTCTCTGTGAGCTCTGAAATTTCATTAATCTTCATTATATAAGAAATGCTTAGTGGTAGAAAATTAATGGGAGATTTTAGTTCCAATCTCGTCGGAATACGTGAAGGTGGAAGTATTTGTCACAGACGTACTTCTGAAAAGCCCACATTTTTAAGTGTTTAAGGTAGAGGTAACTTTGTTTCTGGACCAGTAAAATTTTGTTTGAACTAATCTCAGAGCTCTCAGATGTGTCTTACATTTTTAGTCAGGTTCAGCCAACCTTGGAAACTTGAAATCTTACCTTCTATATGAATGAGAGATGACTGGGATTATTTAGGAGGGTTGTAACCCTGATCTATCAGTTCAATGAACCAGAAAAGATTCTTCCATAAATCATCAGGAGCCTTGGCTATCCTGTGAAAGACACCAAAATTTATCTTTCAGCACCTACATTTTTAAATAAGATGATGAAATTATATTTATATTTTATCAGTTAACTCTTCTTGCAGTCAAATCTCTATCTTAGGGTCTTCTTCTAGGGAAACTTAGTGTAATAAGACAAGGCCCTAGAATCTAGTTGCTATGGGAGATGATACCAAGAAGTATTAATAGAGGACGGAAACTGTGAAACAGGAAGGGGAAGGGTGTCGATGACGGGTATACTGCTAAGAAGATTGTAAGTATAGAAACTTAATGATCAAATTCCCTTTTGATTTCTGGGAGACCATGGAGAAAATACCCATCTCAGAATTTGCCTACCAAGGATGAGAGGAAGCCCCTGACAGTTAACTCCTCAGCACCACCTGCCTGACTTTGGCATAAACTGTTAGTCTCCCAGGGCCAGAGAAAGACTTCAGGCAGGAAGTTGAATGATTTTGCTGTAAGGAATCTTCATAACCCTGGGAGCCAAGGGAATGGTGAGTGCCAAGGGAATCAAGAGTACATTGGTACGCAGATGATGGGTGAGCAAGCTGTAAGCAAATTGTAAGGCTGATGCTTTGGTCAGGGGAGAAGTACTGGGTGTTTGATCCAAAGCAACAGTGAGGAGAGAGATAAGAAACAGCATCTGGGAATGAACTTGAAAAAGTTAACAAGATTGACAACCAAGGAATAACAGCAGCACAGAGTCGAGGGCAGCCTCAGGTCTGGCTAGGAAAGGTGGGAGAAGCCTGTATCTTCTTCCATGAATTGATGCTGAGTTTTCAGGCAAAACCTATTTTCAAAATAAAATTAAGGTGTTTGTGAATATCATAAATTGATTTGCCTAGATTTGACTCTTAAGTACAGACCAACTTGCATTGAGTTTGAGAGAGTGCACTTGGAATCCATTCGTGATAAAGGGGTTGGAATCAGGAGAAGTTGAGCAGCTAATGCAGATTTGGGGAAACCCCACCTGCCCTGTGAGGAGATCTGAAGTTGAAATTGCGCTTGGGGTTGGCACCAGTTAAGTGAATAAGATAGTCATTAGGAGGAGAAATCCTCCAGAAAGGTATATATATATATATGAGAGAGAGAGAGTATGAGAGAGAAAGAGACCTAAAGAGTCTAATTTGTGCTCCCAACTGTCCTTCTGGGCCCACCAGGAGTCCTATCCCTGCAAGACATTGTCTCTCCTCCTCTCAGTAGCCACCAGTTGCCAAAAGTTCCTTATTGCATGCTCTCATTACTGTGCTGTGAGTTCACATGAGTAGCAGACCAGCTCTCTGGAAAATTGTTTGCTTGTGGTCATCCGCGCCCCTCTGGCTCTCACAATCTTTCTGTCTCTTCTACAGTGATCCCTGAGTCTTAGGAGCAGAGATTTGAAACAGGTGTCCTAATAAGGGAGAAGCACTCTGCCGCCTCCTGTTCTCTCTGCATTGGCCAACTGTTGGTTTCTCTGTTAATCACCGTCTGCTGCATAAGGAAATTTCTCTAGTGGAAAATTCATCCTATGTGTAGAGGATGCATTGAACTTGTGTCACTTAGGGTTAAACATCTCCCAAACACTTATTCTGTGTTTGATCAATTCTGGGACTCTGTTATAGACTCCATCTGTGGAAAAAAGAAGCTTCTTTGACAATTGGGTGAAAGTATACTTGTCTGTAAATATGAGACTGCATAGCTAGAATAAAGTAAGAAATTACATTGGTCTAGACATGTTGCAGAAGTAGATTTCTCCCTAGGATCTATCACTTCTCCAGGACTGTGTATTTGGCTATGTTTAGAGTATCACATAAGTTCCTTCCCATTGAGTGGGCCTTAATTCCAATTAAACAGTTCTTAATTAGCCCCAAGATAAAAATACCACTACTGCACCAATGGAAACAGTTTGCTGGGCCATCAGCTGGGTAGGGCCATCAGTTGTCTTTCTCCCTTGGTAGCTTGTATAGTATCCTCTGATATCATGAGAGTTAGTCTTGAGGAAGATGACTTCTAGGTCACTTCCAGCTTAATAGCTCCAAGTCCTGTGCCGAGAGTGTGGCCTGTCTTCAGCAAGAGGATCTTCAAGTTCTGGGAGGAATCAAGGGCTGTGGCAATAACCTATATTATGCTGGGAATCACTTGGACCACCCTTACCGACAACACAAGAGAGGTTTCTCCTGTCTGGCACTGTGTGGTTTTCAGTAAGACTTTGAGCTAATCCATCTCCCTCTGGTTTTTCATACCAGCTAAGCACTATTTATCTCTCCTCTCACTCTCCGTTTCTGACCTTCCCTCCTCCCTCCTCTCATTTCCCCTTAACAACACCTGTCTCCCACTATTCCCCTCTCTTGGGTTCCTTCTTCTTCTTTATCCCCATGGTCCCTTTCCATTTTCCTGGTTCCTACAATAACCTCAGGATATACACTCACATCTAGGAACTTGGATCTAAGATCCACAAATGAGAACATGCATTCCTTGATTTTCTGAGTCTTTGTTACTTCCCTTAGTATAACAGTCTCTAGTTCCATCCATTTACCTGAAAATTTCATGATTTTATTATTGTTTACTGCTGACTAGGACTCCATTGTGTAAATGTACCACATTTTCATTATCCCTTCATCAGTTCGTAGACATTTAGGCTGTTCCTGTTTCTTATTATGAAAAGAGCAGCAACAAACATGTCTGTGCAAGTATCTCTATAATAGGATGAGTCCACGGGGGACATGCAAGGACTGGATCACATGGTAGATTTATTTTTAGTTTTTTAAAGAATTCTCCATACTGATTCCCACCATGGTGGCACCAGTTTACAATCCCACCAGCAGGGGATGAGAGTTTTTCTTTCCCCACATGAACATCAGCACTTGGTGTCATTTGTTCTCTTAATTTTAGCCATTCTGACTGGAGTTAGATGACAACTTAAAATAGTTTTTAATTTGCATTTCCCTAATCACAGCAGGCAGTATCGAAACCACAAGAATCAAGCTGATAATCCATTCACAGGCCTAATGCACAGAAGAAAAATCTGATCTTATAGCACATTTGACGAGTTCTAGGTTCAAAATAATATCAATAAATAACTTGGGCAGATGGTATGGAACAAATATTTCTTTCTAAAACACTCCAAAGATAATTCTTGTATGGTAAATAATGGAAATTCTCCTTTCTTAGAAAGAAGGAAATAAAGTCATTATAACATTATGCAACAGACTGTAAATTACCTGTCAACAGTGAAATGTGGAGAAGTGTAACTTAATTGTTTTACCTCACAGGTGAATAAGTAAAATGTAGAAATATTATAAAGAACTTAAACATGAATGGTAGCAATAATGTTTCTCTCAGAAAAAGAAATTACCTAATTTTCTATCAATTTCTCTTTTTATATTAGATTACATGTATAAATATGTGATTAGAGAAAAATATGGTTTTTAATACTGGTGACAGAGATAGCAATTTGGAAATAAAATTCAAATTGTTTTTCTAGCAAATATTATATACAATGGAATAGAAATGTAAAAGTAAAAATAAAAGAAAAAATACTAACATATGTAAACACTTTACTGAGGAAACCTCACGTTTTATATGCAAACTGAGATACTTGTAGTATGAATGCATTTCCCTCCCAGTTGCCTTCTATTGTCTCCCCAGGCCATTCTTCATGAGCCTCCACAGAAGACGCTTAGTGTAGCAACCAACACTGCTGGTCCGGGAATGATGCTAGACCTGATCAGGCACTGAGTGAGCGTCACAGCTCCTCTGTAGCTTCATTTTCTCATCGGCAAAATAAGGTTCATAAAAACACTCATTTCCCAGTGTCATTGCACAGTGCTTTCCAGCACATAGTGAGCTTTCAAAACTAGTAGTATAAACCATTACTGTCAATTAGCTGGAAAGATCCATGCAAAGCCACCTGGTTATCAAACTTCAAGCCTTTGAACGTTCCAGAAAAATGTCAGCCATTGACAAACCACCCATCAAGGGGATCAAAGACTCTTAAAAGTCCACACGTCTGGTGAGAACGATTCATGGTGACATCCCTAGGGGCCAGAATAGAGACAATGTAAAAAACCACACTCTGCTTCCACGCCACCCAGAGCCTGTACGTTTGTGGTTCCTGACTCTTAAGTTCCCCTCTATGTCATTCCAGAGGCTCAGTGATTTTCACACAGCAGTCAGCACCTAATACCACCCAGCTCATAGTTGCAAGGTAGCACGGAAAGTGACGAATGGCTTGCATCAGAAGCTTAATTAAATACTAAGTCAAAGAAGTTCAGTTCCAAGAAGAAACTGCAAGTGATACACAAACTTGACTAGATAGGCCTTAACATATTTGACAAAATGCATGGAGTCCTGTGGGCTAGATGGGGGAGGGGTATGTATAGGGAAGGAGGGGCTAAGAGGGATTGAGATATATTGTATGAAGTGTAGAAAAATTCAATAATTTTTTTTTAAAAGAAAGAAATTGCAAGTGGTTGAGGGTCTTTTTGATTCCATGTAAGGGAGGGCTTTCTGATATTAGGAAGCCTGATGGTTCTGATGGTATTAATGACATCAAGGTCTCCTGGTTCTGTCACAGTAAGTCTCTATCTGCATCTGGAGGACAGGGGACAGAAACAGCAGTCATGTATTCCTAAGCAGCACACCCTTGCCTCCTACACTTAAATCCTCCTAGAAAGCAAATGCATCTAGAATATGAACATACTTCCTACTGTTAAGTGCACAGAGGAATTTTCTTTCTCTCAGCTTGGTTTAGACTCTCAAATATGGATCACAAACACCTCTTACCTGTCCCACAACTCCAGAATTGGCCTTTCAGCCTCTCCAGTGACTTTTCCTGAGTTTCCTGGTTTTCCTGGAAAATACAATTCTGTAATGTATGCCCTCCAAATATTCTGGAGCACCCTAAAATCTAAAGTTTAGAACAGAAAATCAGGGAACGAGACCTCTCTCAGGGTTGGAACAAATCTCAAAAACTGTCTTTGTAAAATGACCAAGGCTGAACTGACTCAGAGACTATGGGACAGGGTATGCTCCAGGATATATTATAAAAGATTAAGACAGTCAGAAAACATTAGGAACTAACCACTGGGTGTAAATCCCATAGAGACAACTCAGTGAAGGCTTAACTGGGAACAGAAAGAGAGAAACTGGCTGAAACCAGGAGGTGAGGAAGTCAAGTTAACTGAGCATATTCCCACGGTTTGACCTTCTGAACAGAAACACTGAGGTCGGCACTTCAGGAGGAATTACATGTCAATGAAATACACCCATTTATGTCATTAAACAAATGAACAAGCAAGGGAAGAAGAACGAATAAAAAGAAGCTGCAGAGGGGTGTGAGTGGGAAAAGAGCCACCCAGAGCCACTAAGATAATACCCAAAAGCCAAGCTCTAAGCAACGGGAGGATGCGACCCATACACATGGGGACAAAGCTACAGAAACAGTCTTGAGGGCTCGAGTGTCTGATTTAGAAAATACTTCAAAGCAACTATTATATGTTCAAAGGCCTATAGGAAATAATGCTTAAAGTTAGGAGAGATATGATGTCTCATCGTTTCAGAAAAAGACAAAAAAATCTACTAAAGGAAACAAATGGACATTTTAGTTGGAATATAAAAATAACTGAAGTGAAAAATGGCTTCACAAATGAACTACAGAGTGAGTTCCCAGAAAAATAATTAGTGAACTTCAAGAAGAAACTATGAAAGTGATGTACTTGCAATGACAGAAAAAGAGTAAACGTCTGCTCACAGGGCAGCCCCAAGACACCACCTTACAGTCGATAGGAATTCCAAGAGCAGGAAAGAAACGCAAGAAACAGCAACTGAAAACTCTCTCAACTCATTAGCCTGCATGTACTTCCGCCCAGCAAAGAGCCAGCAGCACAACAGCAAAGCTGTCCCTGTGAGACGCGTTAGAGTCAAAACAGTGAAAGACAGAAAATCTTGAGAGGAAGAACAGAGAAAGAACTCAGCACACAAAGGCAGTTCTGCACAATCAACAGCTGACTTGCACTGGGAAACAAGCTAAACAGGGGCCAGAAACAATGAGATAATATATTCAAAGTGGTGAAGAAAATGTCAGTCAAGAACTCTATGCCCAGAAAAATATCATTCAAAAATGCAAGTGCCCACTCTCATCTCTCTTCTGTATTTTCTTGGAAATCCTGTACAATATAATAATGCAAAGAAAGGAAGAGGAAAACATGTAGCCTGTGAAGGAAAGTTTTAAATATCTTTATTCAAAATTATTTGACTGTCTATCTAGAAAAATCTCAGACTTGACTAAAAAATAAATTAATAAACTTTCTGGAATGAATAAATATACTGTTTTCCTCTACAGTGACAATAAATGATTATCATTGGAAATTAAAATGTGCCCTTCAAATTAGTACCAAAATAAAAATATTCAAGTATAATTTTAATAAAATATATACAAATCTGGGGGTAGAAAGATGGCTTAGCGGTTAAGAGCATTGGCTGTTCTTGCAGAGGAACTCAATTCAACACCCAGCACCCACATGATAACTAACATCAGTCTTTAACTCCAGTTCCAAGGGAGCTGATGACCTCTTCTAAATTCCATGGGCAATTTTTGTCCACAGCACAGGTGGGTGCACCCATCTACATGAAGGCCATAAACTCATATATAAAATAAAAAATAAAAATAATAAATAAATTTGTATATATACATACACACACACACACACACAAATCTATCTAAAGAAATTTACAGAATGGTAAAAGTAGAAATCAAAGATCTGAAACCAAATGGCATTATAGCCCATACTCATAGATAGGAGGACACAATGCATTTAAGTTATGAGTACTTCCATATGGACTTAACACAAATCCAGTCCAAACCCCAACAAGATACTTTGTGTTTACTGACAAGGTGATATTCAGTTTATATCGAGGAAGAACAAAACTAGAATAATGAGTTTGATAAAAGGAACAAGGTAAGATGAGAACAGTTCCTGGCTTCCGTGTTGAACTGGAAGCCACCGTAACAAAACATTTATAGTGTCCGAAAAGGAATAGACAGGTCACTGGAGAGCAGTACGGAATTCAGAAATCAGTCCGAACAAATCTAACCAGCCCAACTTTGATAAAGAAGCCAAGGAAACCCAAAGGAAGAGTTTTTCTAACAAATAGTGTTAAAACAACGAAACGTCCACATCAGGCAAAGAAAAACCAAATCCCGGCTCTAACCTAATACCTTTCACAAACAACAAGTCAAAGTGCATGATACATATAAAATAGGGAGTACAAAACAGGGAAGTTTCTAGATGATGAAAAATGATTTTCTTTTTGACAATGAGTTTATAGATATATTACAAAGGTATATTTCATGAAATGAAAACCATTACATTTATATCATTAAAGTTATTCTTTTCTTCTGCTCATGTAAGATATTACTAAGACAACGAAAAACCAAACCTGAGAGAACATATTTGCAGAGTGCCTATCTAAGACAAGATTTGTATCCAAAACATACAGAGAACCCTTAAAACCCCACAGTAGTCACTCTTTGTCCAGGGACAGAGAATTTGAACTGACCGCACCCAAGAAGACATAATTACAAACACAATATTGGAGATGTGGATCAGTGACAGACACCTGCTTAGCAAACATGAGGCCCCACCCAGGTAGCACCCATTCCGTGAACCACCTCCTCCAGACCTCTCCACTAGGGAATCCCTAAATCCCTGTCAGCTGCCGTGCTGGGGCCCTTCCCATCTTCTTGCATTCCCTGTCTATTCTGGATTTCCCCAAGACCCACCTGCTGCTCCTGACTCTCCAGATATATGAAACCCAAGAAGTGACCTTGTGCTTCCTCAACCCAGCACATCTCTTCTAGGGACTTCTCAAGGCCATCCCTATGAGGTATACTGTACGTATTCTTGCATGCCCTCTCTGCAGGGACTCCCTAAATCCCCAAGCCAACCATCCAGGTATCATCCAGGTGCCCCAAGTTGTTCAGAGGCCAAAGTATACTTTAAACTCTGCATTCAGACTCTCTGCATTCAGGACTCCAAAAAGCCCCACCCAGTCGGGACCCTGCACTTTGTATACAGTTCCCTCTCTTCATTCTCCAAAGCCCCATCTACCTCACATCCCAGGCACTGAGGATCTTCTCTCTGTGCCTCACTTCTGGGACTCCCTCAAGCCTGGCCTCTGCCTTCCAGGGACCCCCTCCAATGCCCAACAAGACCCAGAGACACGGTAGCACCCATGTGCCTCCTCTAGGCCTATCTGATACTTCATACTCAGGAATCCCCAGTTCCTTCCCACTGTCCCATTGGGATCTTGTTCCTCTTCCCTATGCCCCTCTCTGGAATTCACTAAAGCCCTGTGGCTTCCCCACATGCCCAGAGACCTAGGTAGCCAACTTTTCTACCCACACCCTTGCTCCTGTCCTCAGCCCATTCAGGACCCCCTAACCCTGTGGAGAAGAATTTATATTCTTCAGTGTTTGGGTGGAATGTTCTGTAAATGTTCACTAGGACCATTTGATTTATAATGCTGTTTAATTACGTTTCTCTGTTTAATTTTTGTCTGCATTACCTGTCTACCAGTGAGAATGCGGTACTGAAGTCACCCACTATCTCTGTGTTGAGGTTAGTCTGTAATTTGGTATCTGGTAGTATGTTTCTATGAAATTCAGTATGTCTGTGTTTGGTGCATGTATCTTTTGATTACAAATCCTCTTGGATTATGAATGTGAATGATCTTTCTTATCTCTTCTGACTAGTTTTGATTTGACCTCCCTTTTGTCAGATATTAGAATAGCTGTGTCTGCTTGCTTTTTAGATTCATTTGCTTAGAATGCCTTTTTCCATCCTCTTACCCTAAGATGATGTCGATCATTGATTCTGAGATAAGTTTCTTAGAGGCAGCAAAAAGGTGGGTTTTGTTTTGTAATCCAATCTGCTAGTCTGTCTTTTAAATGGAAAATTAAGACCATTAATATTCACATTTATGGTTGATACACATTAATTCCTGTCCTTTTTAGGGTGTTTTCTTACATCTTTTTCAATGAACTATCTTGGTATTCCTTATTCACTCCCTGTGACTCTAGGGTGTGTATATCCTCCTCTTTATATTGAAGTAGTCTTTCCAGTATCCTCTGAAGAGCTGCCTTAGTGGTCATAAATTTATTTAGTCTGTTGTTAGAAAAATATTTTATTTCTCCTTAAATTTTAATAGACAGTTTTACTGGATATAATAGTCTGAGTCGATAGTTGTGGTATTTTATAAACTGGAATGCATCTCTCCAGGCCCTTCAGGTTTTACATTTTTGAATGATCAGGTGTTATTCTGATGGTCCTCCCTTTATAAGAGATTTGACATTTTTATAGTTTCCAAAACCCTTTATTCTATGTTTTGATGTTTTAACTATAATATATGGAAGGGAGTTTCTTTCCTGGTCCTGTCTATTTGGTGTTACTAAGCCACAGTACAGTTATTCAGTTATATCTGAATAAATAGCCTGACTCTTAATTTCAGTTTTAAGAGTGGACCCAGACTAGAAGGGCATCTGTTCCTCCAGATGTCTCCTAAAACTGTGCTCAGGACTCTAACCTCACAAACACTTCTATTCAAAACCATTTTTCAGGGCTGGAGAGATGGCAACTCAGCAGTTAAGAGCCCTGGATGCTCTTGCAAAGGACCCATGTTTGATTCCTAGCACCCACATAGTGGCTAACAACCATCTGTATCTCTAGTTCCAGGCATCCAATGTCCTTCTCCGACCTCCTCAGGCATTGTACAACATGGGCACACTTACACACAGGCAAGCTATACAATTACACATATAAAATAAAAAATAAAAATAATAAATAAAATATTAAAAAGAGATATTTCTCCAGCATCAGCTGGGGAGCCACAAGCTTGGATCCACCAGAGAATCTTGGCCTTTGAGTCCCTAGGCCCCAAAAATCTCATACACGCAATGGCAAGGATTTCTGTCAATTCTCACTGCTTCCACTGGGGGTACAAATATGAATATGCAGCTTTCAGTGCTTTGACTTGCTAATTCAAACACAACCACATTTATTCACTATCTTGGTCTTGGTGTACAGGGAAAATTGGGGACCCAAGGGACCAAGTTATAAGCCCAGATCAAGAAAGCATATGGTTTAGTGAGCTTGTTTACCGCATTAACAGTAGCTCTTTGGTTACAAGGTGGATAAAGTCATTAGTCCAGATTCTCTCCATTGTGTAAAAGTCATTCCTATGAGTGCTCTGTAGGCCTCTTCTTCCTGGACCAGCATCTCTTTTTCGAGGTTTGGAATTTTTTCTCCTATGATTTTACTGAATGTATTTTCTTTGCCTTGAGTATGGTATTCTTCTTCTATGCTCATAATCCAAAGGTTTGGTCTTTACATGGTGCCCCAGAGCTCTCCCATGGTCCACTCAGTTTTAAAAAGTTATCATTGACTTTGACTGAGTGATGCAATTTCTCCACTTTGTCTTCAAGCCCCGGTATTCCACTTCCATGTGATTCTCTCTACTAATAAGACTTTCCACTGTAGTTTTAAAATATATTTTATTTATTATTTTATTTGATGTGTATGAGTATATTGTCTACATGTATGTAAGTGTGCTCATGTCATGAAATGCTCACAGAGGTCATAAGAGGGCATTGGATCCCCTGGATCTGGAGTTGTGTATGGTTATAAAGTGCCATGTGGATGCTGGGAACCAAACCCAGGTCATCTGCTCTTAACCACTAAGCCACCTCTCCAGCCTCGACAATTTTACTGCAGTTTTCCCTTGACATACCAAGTTTTTCATTTCATTACCAAGCATCATTTCAGTTCATTAATTTTCTTTCTTTATTGAAGTCTGTTTTCATGTCTTGTATTGACGTTATTGTTTCATTCATTGTTTTGTTCTCCTGGAGTGCATTCCTTTCTTCTTTGAATTGTTTGAATACAGTTATAATCATCCTTTTGCAGTCTTCATCTGGAACTTCTTCCATGTCACTCTCATCGAAGGCTGTTATGGGATCAGTAATTTTTGGAGAGACATGTTGCCTTGTTTGTGTGATGTTATTTTTGCCTTTGTGTGTAGAGTAGCTTGTTGGCTGAGTCTGTTCTTTTTTTCCTTCCTTTATCCATCAATCCACCTTCCTTTTTCTAGGGGAAGTGTTGAAAGTGTCCAGGAAGTATCCAGGAAATGTTATTTTCCTCTATAGGGCTGAGATTGAGGTCTATAGGCTATCACCCTAGTCTTCCGAGAGTCAGCTACTATCTAGTACCTAGAGCGAGGTTTCTGGGGCAGTGTAGGTGGGGCTTGATGCAGGAGGCCAAGTAGAGCACCTGGAGAGAGGTTGGTTTCTGGACAGTGTAGGGTGGGCCTAAGTGGGGAAGCAGGAGTTGTCACTTGGTGCAGGAGACCATGTAGACTGGACTCGCAAAATTTCCAAGAGCTTTAGGTGGGCCTCGTGCAGGAGGTTGTGCCAACCAGGCAGCTAGAATGGGTTTCTCAGGTGGTGTAGTAGCCTAAGAAGGAGAAACCATGAGATCGCACCTAGTGCATGAGGTTCTAATGTGGTATAGGTACCATAGGCAGGGGAAGGAAAATATTTTTTTTTAATATTTTGAAATGAAGACACAACACAAATTTCAAAATAAAAAAGGCAGAAATCTATTGCCAATGTTTGCCTTTTAAAGAACATGAAAGTTCTTAATTGTGAAAGGAAATACCAAATGAGAACCAAAATCTTCATCTTGTGCTCTTGAAAGAAAGAACTAAACTGAGAGACACAGAAAATTTAAACAGAAGTCTATTAAGCACACAACAATAATGCCCGAGAGATTACAGTGGCCTGGCCACAGGGGAGAAGGCCACGTTCTCGTGCGTTATAGATTTTTAATATTTATGAAGTAGTTGACACACTCATTGGAGTAAGCTTATCCAGTTCATCTGTACATCATGGTGGATCATATCTTCTTCTTAGGGAATTTCTTCCTCAGACCTTGAAGGAGAGATTAGAGGTTTGATATTCTATTTTTTTTAATCTCTCCATCTGTCCCATAGCACAACACATCTATTGATCCCTTTTACTTGAATAGTGACTTTTGTAATACCAGTAGCATGTGCCCTCTGGAGCAGAATCTTCTCATAGTTATGACTTCCTAACCTCTTCCTTGAGGTTCAAATAACAGAAGCACTTGTAGCCAAGGCTGAAATTAAAGTCATGTCCCTACTGTCTTCCTCCTGAGCAGAAGCAGGTATGATACAGCAATCCACAGAGCAGGTGAAGACGCAAAGGTTTATGCCCTGGTTCTTTCGTTTATAAACTGTAGTCTTAAGTCCTTTACCTATTTTAGCAAATAGTTTTTCAACTGTAAATAAAGAGATTGAACAAGGTGATGTCATAGTCTCTTCAAACTCTAAGTGTCCTGAGCTCCATGATAGTATTTCCTAGGTCCTTTTTGATCAGTAGTCTTCAACACAAATCTTTGTGGTTATGGAAATGTGTGTTTGAGCTGTCCAATACAGTAGCCTCTAGTCACCTTTAACTATTAGGCAATTGTGATGTAGCTAGTGTACCTGAGGAACTAAATGTTTCATTTTATTGAATTCTAATTAATTTTTATTGACTATTTCACACTTTTTGTGTTATATGACTGTATTTGCCTATGTGTGAGGGCACAAATATATATATATATATAGATCAAAGGACAGCTTGTGAGAGTCAGTTCTCTCCTCCCACCATGTGGGGCCCTGGGATTGAGCTCAGGTCATCAGACTTGGTAAGCAAGTCCCTTTACCAATTGAGTAATTTTGTCAACCAATTTTCACTCAATTTTAAGAAATAAACACATCTGTCTAGGGGTTATTTGTACTACACTGCAGAAATCTAGAAACAACCAAACGGATAGAGGAAATAATTACTTCCTTACTTCTGTGGGATGAAGCAGTTATTGTATCTTGTTATTCAGAATTACTATAAGGATAAAATGAAATAAATATATGCTGAGATTCAGAAAATATCTGGTCCATAGTAAGTGTAATGAATGTTAGATCTTCTATTAATACTCTTCTTTTATGAATTCAAATTGTTTAAAAGTTGTTAAATTTTAATTAGTAATTAGCTTTTTTTGTTTTGATAAGATAAACCAGATTTATGATACTCTACATAATTATCTGTTTGGATCAATATTATCATAATAGGAAAAGGGAAAAGAAGATGTGGGAATATGACATACAGAGCTAACTCATTATTGTTAACATAAATGACAACACAAACCCCAAAATTCAGATTTGAATTCTCTCCCCTTTTATGGAATAGTTTTGAGCTGTGATAATACGGTTTTTTCTAGTTTCAGCTCCATTTGAGCCCTTAAAGGGTCTCGAACTCCTTTTCTGTGGCTGAGTAGTTTTACAACCATTGAAAATAGCTCGTTTTACCTCTTGTTAGGTGCCCTTCCGAGCAAGATAAGATGGCTAATTACATATGCCATTAACCAAATGCAATTCCAACTAATTGACAGAAAGTATTATACAGCAGCAATTTTTGAAGAACAAAGTTGTATGAAATGGAAGGTCGTTCTTCAGAAGTTTGTCCCTAGGAACAAAGAATTCTAAACATTTACAGTCTTGCCATGAATTCTAATAAAACTGTCACCGATTAAGTGGTGTGTCAGAAATAAAAGAGTCTCACTATTTGTCCAAACGTCACCAACTGCTTGCAATATGTAACAGCTGTTGTAGGCATCTTGCAGACGATGACTGTGGTTGATGTGGTGCCTGGCCCTCAGGAAGCTTGTGTTCTCTCGTTTCAGGTGCTTCTGTGGTTTCCTTTACCTATCACACGGTGACTTTAGACAGACTGGAATTTATCATTCTCTAGTCTAGCTCCCCTGCAAGTCCTGATCTCTCAGCTCTCCTCCTATGTATTCTGTGCCTCAGTCTCAGGAGAATGCTCAGTATTCTCTTCCTTTATGAATACGCACCATATACATTATATATATATATATATATATATATATATATATATATGTACTAAAGACATCCAAGGCCTACTTATACACTAAGATTTGGTGATTCAAATTTTGGATCAACCTAACAATTATCATATTATTGCTCTAAAATAAACTTCATGGTATAGGATTTATATTTAATAGGAAAGAAACTGCCTAGGCTTTCCATTGTATGCCTGTTCCTGAAATAGTCATGTAAAATATACAGATTTGAAACTTGCTTTACAAATCGATAAAAATAGAACCAAACATTTTGGTGATTTATGTAGAAGTAACAATTGTGCAAGAAATATATTCAAGACTGGTCTCTCTGCTTTCCTGACCAACCAGGTTTCGGTTACACTGGTTCCCCCTTGCTCATGCTGAGTAAGGACGTGCCTACTGATGTCACTTCCTGTGTGATTTTTGTGCCTGTCATCAGAAAGTAAGGTACTAAAGCAGAAAAACACCTTGAGTACAGGTCGTAATTCCTACATTTTTTTCGTATAGCTTGTTGGAAGTAGCCCTGAGAGCATTTCCTCTCACTGCTGGTGTTCGCATTGCCACTGTTATCACTGTCAGCTGATCCAAGATTTCCCCGTATGATTTCCCTGGATGTGGGTACTGCCTCCAGATAGACTTGGTTACACCCTTTGCTAAAACACCCTTGAAATGAATGTACAGAAATCAATCAATTGAGACTAAATGTCATCTCTACTTTAAATGCATCTCAGGTAAGAAAAAAATCTACTAAATCTTGCCAAAGCAATACCCAGGAGGCTCTTCTCTGAACATTTTTACATAAATACCAAAGTCAACAGACATGGCAAGTGTCTTTAGCTAGAGCGAGATTACTGCATTATTTATTATCTCATTATGAACCTACATTTTTTAATGAGTTTTTTTCTCCTGAGGCCCATTCATTCACCAGAAGGTGTGAAAGAAAAGAGGAGAAGGTCATGAGAAAAATTGTAGGAAATGTGTTCGTGCTGAATCAAACATGGAAACTCTAGGGCACTATATTCAGGTATATTCACTATTTTTTCATCCCTTGTCAAAATAAAGAGCAAAGATATAAATGCACATCCTCTTGGTTTCATTTATTTAGCATCATGCATGTGATTTTTTTTTTAACCATCAGACAGTTAATGCCATTAAACATATTTCGATCTCCTTGTTCAAATCCTGAATCAGGAGTTCTCTTATAAAATAGTTGGAAGAAGGGGCTCAGCGGGAGTGGGAAGGGAGTAAGAGATGGTAAATGCACGAAGATGGTCGCAACACATTGCATACATGCATGAAATTGTCAACATTTAAAGATTTACGTAAAATATTTCAATGGACATCATGTATTTGGAGAAAACCCCAATCTCTTTGTTGAATGATATTTCCAATTTCCTCCAAGTCGTTTTCTCAATTTAAGTACCAGTTCCCATCCATACTGGTTTAAACCTGTTTCTGTTTCCATTGTTATTTTAATGACAGTACCATTATCCTAAGTTCAATAACCTGGCATTTTTCTCACATTCAACTACCAACATCTGTATCTTGAAACTTAATAAGCACCTTTATATCTTTCAGAGGTCTTCCAGGGGTTTCAGTACTTGCCTGGCCACACTTGCTAATGTCCTTCTACCTGACCCAACCATAGCCTCAATAGTATCAAGCAGCACTGGGCAGACTAGATTAACTATTCTAGAGTATAAAAGTCATCACATCTGCAGAAGCAAACACTACAATGGGCAGTGTAGACTTTGTGGGCTCAGCTAAGCTCTGTTTACAGAAAAGTTGGCGGGGGGCGAGCTAGAGCACAAAAATAATCACGCAGTCGGTGAGGCAGAGTAAGGAAACCCCAAGTCCATGCGGTAGGAGGAAATAGACCTGGGAAGAGAAGCGAAGCGTCCGGTATTTCACACCCAAGTTACTATGCGCGACATGTGATAGCTGGAGACACTGGCCACCTTCCTGCTGAGACATCTATTCCATCTCCCTTAGGGGAGCAAGTGAGGCTGTCCAGCAAAGTACTCTTGTTTCAAATCAAACTGATTTTCAAAGCTATAATCAAAACTCTACTAATTCCCTATCTAGAAAAGCAAATATTTTTCTCTAACTTTGTAAGCAAAATATATTTCTAGGATGTTGTGTGTCCAGTGATCAATATGGCCAAAATAGTATTTCAATGCTTATTTTCTTCATCCTTGCCAAATTCATTGTCTTGATTCACTGGTACACAGTATCAATGCCCTTTCAAGCCTCTGTGAAGACACCTGTTTTTCTTCCTCATCATCCCAGTAGCCAGAAGCCACCTTTCTCCTGTGTGCTTTATACACATATCATCTTCTCTTCTTCTTTATAACTTATTTGTACCATCACACTTAATTTTAGGGGGAAATAAAAACTAATTCATATTTAAAACCAATTGCATGACATATCACAGTAACATACATAATAAGAGGGCTTGTGATTTATTAATGAAATGTTTTGTCCTGTTTGGAAATATTCAGGTATGAGTAAGTACTACAAATATACTTCAAGAGTCGACTATTAACTGTGGATGTTTGATTTTAAGACATATCAGCTAATGGAACAGAATTTACAATAAGGTCATTGGTTTCTTCCACAGTCAGGACCAGGAGGAGATTAAGACCCCAGGGGCACAGTCACACACTGATGGTCTCAGCAGGAAACAAATGGTACCCTCAGAAGACACCACTGGACTATTTAAGAAGGGTATGTAATCAAGTTAAGGGAAGCTAGCCAGCAGTGCAAGGTGAGTAACCCTCTCGTTCCTTTGTACCAAAGGTGTGATAGATCCTGCCTGTTGCTAGACCTAGTGAAATCCCTGGCCACAGTCAAAGGAGAAATATGTGCCACAGAAGCTGTAGTCTTGACAGAGAAACAGCCCCTGAGAATCTGTAGCCTCAGCAGGAAAAGGCAAGGGATAGTTGTTCTTGTCTCTCTTTCTATCATTTACTCTCCTAATGATTCCTCCCTCTGGCCAAAACCACTGGAGGCCAGAAGTCAAGAAAATCAATTGAATCAAATAACGGAGATCGGCATCCTTGGAAACCAAGCAAGGAGGATAAAGAGAAATAGTGAATCCGGAGGAAAAATGAAAACCACCTTTGTGAGCATTCTTTCTTCATAATGCATTTCTATGAAACAACAAGAAGAATGAAAACTGCAGACTCTCTTTCTCTCTCTCTCTCTCTCTCTCTCACTGGATTTCTTAGCTTCTGTTTCTACATAGCAGAGTGACAATAGCTCCCCTCTGGTTCCATGTCTGTAAATCACCTAGTCAAGGGATCACCCCTGAATCATTGGCAGTCTCCTTCTTAGGTCAGAAATCCTGTGATCTGACTGTCAAAGGATTCAACTCAAATCCTTAAGAGAAAGTTCAAAGAACTGAACAATTCAGACCTCCCCAATGGAATCTACAACCTCAACTTAAAAACAAGTATCTCCAAGCAGTGTCCTCAGTCCATATTTATAATCACCAAATTTCTTACCCACAGGTTCCTAAGTGGAAGATAAACTGGAAATGCGGGTCCATCTATTCCCAGGCCTGTATTGTTAATGTAGCAAAGAGTGACGCCACCCCATTAGGCCCTAATGCACCGAACATATTAACCAATCTGAAAGGAATATTTTCAGCTAGCAATAGAACTTGGAATTAAAAACACACTTGGGTATTGTTTCTGCTTATTTGCCTCAAACTCTGCCTGGGGCTCATTGAACGCTGCTTGACAAAAGGAATATCTCAGAAATGGTTCGAGGCAAATTCCAAGTTTAGGAAATACATTGAGAACTCATAAAATAGAAGAAAGAATGTGTCTGAAGTTCTGTCTCCACTGTGGAAAGAGCAAGTGGCTCTTTTATGATTTCATTGCCCCAAGATGTAGCTAAGAAATGAGCATTATAGGAATTGAGACTCACTTATGCTCTAGAGCTCCCTACTCCCAAGTGCATGTATGGTTAATTACACACACTGAAAGAGCCAGAAATGGTTCCTTCTAACAGTTAGATCAGCTCAATTTTGAATAACAAGATAATCTGAAATTCTTTTTCATGTCTTCTGAAATGGTCATTGGAACAGAAATGTTTCCTTACTCTACTGCGTGTATAGTCCTCATGTTTTAAATTCAGTTCTCTTTGAATGAAAGTATGCTGAAATCAATAGATACTTTAAAAATATTTTATTTACCATTTTTATCTTATGAGTGTATTGCCTGCATGTGTGAAAGTGCACCCACATCGTGCAATGCCTGCACAGGTCAGAGGAGGACGTTGGATCACCTGGAACTGGAGTTACAGACGGTTGTTAGCTGCCATGTGGGTGCTAGGATTTGAGCCCGGGTTCTCTGAAAGAGAAGCCAGTGCTCTTAACTGCTGAGCCATCCCTCCAGTACCCTCAACATATACTTTTGAGTCAGATTTAGACACAAATTGTCTATCTGCTTCTGAGCAAAGTGTGATGTGAAACATCATCAAGACAGCTACTGCTCACTAGTTGCCAAGAACAACCCAAGTTGGAATGCATTCCCTCCCCAAGTGTGGCTACCTTAAAAAGGCTACACATTAACCAGCACTGTCTACTGAGTGAGTAAATGTGTGGGAATTTCTGCTCATCTTCCTCCCAACTATCATGTCATTTCAGTGGTCAATATATTTAACTTCTCTACACTTCCAAGTTGTGTCATGTGACTGACGAGGTCATATCCCATGCAATGCATATTTTTTCTTATTGTAATTGTCTGTACAATATAACAAAATCTTCTGATCTTAACTTCTTGAAACAGTACAAAGTCATCTCGCAGAGCAAGAGGCCCAGCGTGTTCTAGGTGAGTCCTTCCTTTGCTTAGGGTCTCATAAGGTAGAAAACAAGGTATCAGTTGGTTGCATTCCCATCTGGAAGCTTGTCCAGGAGAAAAGCTACCTCTAAGTTCCTTTGGTTCTTGATAGAGTTCATCTCCTGGTGGCTGAATGACTGCAGTCCTAGCTTTGTTTATTTGCTTCCTTGTTATTATCGTTGCTTTACCTTGCTAGCTGTTGGACCACTCTAGCCCCTAAAGGCCTCTTTCAGGTCTTAGCCATGATGCTACCTCACAGCACATCAGTTTCTTCAAGACCACCCAAAGAAACAGCTATCCAAAGTCTCACTTTTACTAAAAGCCTCTTGTTACTCTAGACAACGTTTATGTCCTCCCACATGCATGCATTTGTTTTAACAAACAAGCAAATCTAGTCCTCAAAGCCTCATTTTATAGATGAGGCCATCCATCTTATCCCTGCCCATACATCACATCATCATATACTGTACTTACATAATATCTCAAATAAAAGTATGCTTTATTTTGTTTCTGTGTTTACATATTCATGTATTGGGTGTGCATGTGTGGATACAGGTGTGTGTGCACATGTGTGCATGGGCCTGTGGAAGCTAGAGGTGTCTTCTACTGGGTTCTCCAGCATGTATTTTGAGACAGAGTCTCTTAGTGAATCAGGAGCTAACCAGTTCAGCTAGACTAACCAGCAAAAAGCTGCACAGATGCTCCTGTCTCTGCTTTCCTAGTGTTGAGATTACAGGTATTCACAGCAATGCCTGGCTTTTAATGTGGCACTGGAGATCTGTACTTATGTCCTCGTGTTTGTATGACAAGGCATTACCTACTGAGCCATCGAGTCTCCCCAAAAGAATGTTTTAAGCAGTCGTTCATACTTTAAGAGTTGAATAAAATTTTAGTGGATCATATTTCTCTATCTGCAAAAAAAAAATCAATAAATGATTGCCAGATTTTGAGGACCCTCCATACTGATTTCCATAGTGCACACACCAGTTTGCACTCCCAACAGCAGTAAATAAATGTTCCCCTTTCACCACATCTTCATCAGCCTTTCTTATCATTTGTTTTTTGGATCTTAGCTATTCTGACTGTGGTAGGATAAAATATCAAAGAGGTTGTAATTTGTATTTCCCTGATGACTAAAGATGTTGAATATTTCAAAAACTATTTTCCAGACATTTGTGTTACACCTTTTGAGAACACTTTCTTCAGTTCTTTGCCATCTTTTAATTCATTAGTTTAGGGTTTTTATAATATTTTATTTATTATTTGTATTTTAGGTGCATGAGTTTTTGTCTGCATGTGTGTATGTGCACCCATGTCGTGCAGTGTCCACACAGGTCATAAGAGGGCATGGGATTCCCAGGAATGGGAGTTACAGAGGTTGTTAGCCACCATGTGGGTGCTGAGAACCAGACCTAGATTCTCTGCAAGAGAAGTCAGTGCTCTTAAACACTGAGAAATTTTTCCAGCCCCAGTTTATATACATATATATATATATATATATATATATATATAGTTTTTAAAGTTCTTTATATATTCTAGACACTAACTATTTGCAAGAGGTATAGCTGGAAAAGACTTTTCCCCATTCTGTATGTTCCCATTCACTGGATTGATGGTGTCCTTTGATGTACAGAAGCCTTTATGTTTCATGATGTTCCATTCGACAATTGGTCTTAATGCCTGCCTTATCAGGGTCCTGTTCAGAAAGTCCATTCCCATGCCTGTAAATCCCAGATTAATATGGAAACACAAAAGGTTCGACTATCAGATTCAGGGTATCAAGTCTTATGTTCATATCCTTAATCCATTTTAAGTTGAGTTTATGCATGATGAGAACTGGGCATCTAATTTCATTCTTCTATGTATAGCTGTCATTTTGATCAGCACCATTCATTCATTAAACATGCTGTTACTTCTTCAGTGTGTCAAAAATCTGATAGCTGTTTAGTGGCCTTAAATCCAGGTCCTCAGTTCTATTCCTCTGATCAATATGTCTGTTTTTATGCTAGGACCATGCTGTTTTTATTACTATAGCTTGGTAACATAACTTGAAATCACTGGTGATAATACCCCCAGCTCTTCTATTTTTCAGGATTCTTCGAGTTATGCTGGATTTTTGTGCTTCCTTTTGAAATTTCATGTTATCTTTTCAATTCTTTGTGAAGAGTTTTATGGAATTTTAGTGGGAATTGTGTTAAACTTGAGGGTTGATTTTTATAGGATGGTCAGTTTCACAATATTAATCCAAACAAACAATGGACATGAGACGCTTTTCCATCTTCTGGTATCTTTTTCAATTTCTTTCTTCAAGATCCTAAGTTTTTTATTACACAAGCCTTTTACTTTGTTAGATTTATTCCAAGGTATTTTATGATTTTCTGAAGCTATGATTTCTGGATTTTTTTCCTGATTTATTTCTCAGTATGTTTGTTGATGCTGTATGGGAAGGCTACTGACTTTTGTGTGTTAAATTTGTGGAATACGCTTATCAGCTCCAGGAGTTTTCTTGTAAAGTCTTAGAATCATTTATGTATAGAATCATATAATCTGCAAATAAGAATATCATGACTTCTTCCTTCCCAAATTATATCCCCTTTATTACTTTCACTTACTGCTTTAGCTAAAACTCCAAACACTATATTGAACAGAAATGGAGAAAGTAGACATCATTGTCTTGTTTCTGATTTTAGTGAGAATTTTTTGAGTTTTTCTCCATTTAGGATGCTTCTATCTATGGGTTTCTTGTATTTTGTCTTTATTATGTTTAGATATGTTCCCTGAATCCCCAGATTCTCCAGGACTTCTATCATGAAAAGATGTTGGATTTTTTTTTTTGTCAAAGCCCTTTTCTTCATCTAATGAGATAAAAGTTTGTTTTCTGCCCTTTAGTCTGTTTATGTGGTAGACTATATTCATCAATTTAGGCATATTAAACCATCCAGTCATGCCTCTCTTGGGTATATATCTAAAAGACTCAATATCCTACCATACAGATATCTGTTCATCTGTGTCCATTACTCTATTCACAATAGCCTAGATGCCCATCAACTGATTAATAAATAATGAAATCATTGTATATTTACACAATGGACTATTATTTCTCAACTGTTAAGAAAAGCAAAATTGTAAAATTCACAGGATGGAACTGGGAGCAATCATTCCGAGTGAGGTAACTCAGACCAAGAAAGACAAAGGTCACATTTTCTCACTCATAAGTGGATATTAGCTTTGAATCTTAAATAGGTGTGTTTGAATTGGACACTCCATAGAGATCAGGAAACTGGTAAGGGGCTCTGAGAGGGAGGCCTAATGGTAAGTGAGACAGAATGTAGTGATTAAAGGGGAGAAAAGTAATAACAGAATGAGAAGGTTTAGTGGGGTGGGGAAATGGAAGGGCGGGCGGAGAAGGGAGTAGCGGATAACTAGTATTGACGGGCATTTGAAAAAATCACATGGAAACCTACTGGTATGGAAGCTTCTTAAGCTATAGACAGATACAATATTAAAACAGTTCTAATGGGGTTAATCTACGTGTGGTTTGAATAAGTGTCCCCTATAGACTTGTATTTGGACACTTGGTCCCCAGCTTGTGGCACTGTTTGGGAAGGATTAAAAACTTTTAGGAGGTGTGGCCATACTGGAAGAAGCAAGTCACTGGGGTGGTGGCATGCTTTGAGAGTGTGTGCCTCTGTACACTGACAGTCTGTCTCTCTTCCTCTCTCTGCTTCCCACATGTGATTGAAGATATGAGTGCTCATCTTTCTGCTCTGGGCATTGCCTGCCACCATATATCCACTCTGGAATGGATTCTTACTCCTTTGGAAACATAAACCAAATAAACTCTTCCCTCTCTAAGTTGTCTTGGTCATGGTGTTTTATCACAGCAACAGAAAAACAACTAATACACTCTAAAATGGGGATAACAATGCTCCTAACAGACATCATAATTTGGCAAATAAAAAGTGGACCCCTTCTTTTGGAGTTGTTTACTGGGGGAGGGGGTGTGGATGGGCAGTAGACACTCAAATAATATTGGCTATTGCCATTGCGGTTTACTACCCACCGGAACTTGAAGACCAGACCCTCTTGCTACAGACATTATATGCATGAGTCAGAACAAACAGGGAGAAATTAAGCTGGTACTGACCTAGAAGTTTCATCTCTACTGGGTAGCTCTCAAAATACTAGAAGTTGCTACGCATACTACCTGAAGAGAAAGGTAATCACTAATCTCAGCCACTTGTGAACCCTGGGAGCTATAGGCCAATGACTGGCCTAGCAAGATATGTCCACTGGTTAAACAGTGGCATGAATGTCATTGATTGGATTTAAGGCCTGCTCCATAGGATGGAGCCCATACATAGCACTCTTATCAGGGCAAACCTGTTGGTAAACAGGTCATGGACCAGAAGGGAGAATCTACTACTGTTTTCTGCTAAATAGACATAATATCAAACCCATTCTCAATGGGTTATTTTTATACAAATAGATTAATGCATCTCCCAACACTCACCATAGATGTTTCTTTCTTCTAGCAGATGGTGATTAACACAGAGTTAATGCACACAAATGATTCGTGTGCAAATAATAAGAGGCTGCTTAAGTACTAGGCCTAAATGAGACACGTTTATCACACCCTCTCTAGTCAAGGCTCAAGGATCACTGGAGAAGACATGGCAGAAGGACTGTAAGAGCCAGAGGTGGTAGATGAATACAAGGAAATTGTGTTTTCTGGACAAAGCAGGACAGTTGCACATATGAACACACAGAGCTTGTGATAGCAAGCACAAACCTCTGTGAGTCTAAGCTAGATACCCAGCATGGAGGCGAGCAAGAAACTCCAGTCATTGAGTAAGATCTTTTGGCAGCTGATATCTGCTGAGAAAGGGAGAGTAAGTTTTAAGTCTGATGCTTAGTAGGTTGATCAGGCTTCAGGGATGAACCCACATCCAAGAGCATTTGAGGACACAAACTAGAATTGATAGGCCTTAAAAAGAAAAATAATAATATAGGATGAGGTTGGAGCAAGAATAAGGTGGGATAGAGATGGAGGTCTGAACATGACCAAAATTCATTGCATGAAAGTGTCAAAGAACCAATAAAAAGATTTTCTTTTAATTTGAGGACTATAGGCCAAGAAGAATCTCTTTTTCTCCCCACTTTGAACCAGAAAAACTGAAAGAAATGTTAGACAAATGCACATAAAAATTTTTTTTAAATACCTAGAGGTGGGACTGGAGAGATGGCTCAGAGATTAAGAGCAATGGCCACTCTTGCAGAAGACCTGGGTTCTATTACCAGCACCAACATGGAAGCTAACAACTATTCATAACTCCAGTTCCAGGGGAATCCGATGCCCTCTTCTGACTTCCGTGGGCATTGGACAACATGGGTACACTTACATGCAAATAATGCACTCATACACATAAAATAAAAATAAAATATTTTAACATACCTAAAGATATATTTTCCTTATACATGCTAATAATTTAAGTATTGAAATAAAGTCCACTGGTCCAAATAAAAGCCTAATTTTACTGTGTGTGCACACTTGGATACAGCAAATGTGTGCTATTTTAAGTGCACAAAAAAATCTGTAATAAAGGCTTATGTTTTTCCTCTTGATCCTCCTTAAACTGTGGAATAGCACTAACAACCTAGGTTTGAAATGAATAAATATGGAAGCATACACCTTCCAAAAATAGAAATTCAAACTTTAAAGGAATCTTTATATTTCAATAGGTGAAGTTAATGCTAGCCCCACCGACTTTTCTACCTAAAATGAGAGATTGTTTATTAGTTTAGATTCTCTATGAAACTCTTGCCTATATTTCTTCTCCTAACCTTTGTTCTGGTCAGGAAAATTATCACAAAGCACTAAAATGAACAGATCATAGGAATAAGATACAAAGACAATTTATAGTGTAGCAATACCAGGGATAATGAGGATAGCCTGGTGCTCCTTTGTTCTTTCAAGGTAACTGTATAAGGGCTGGAGTGATGGCTTAGTGATTAAGAACCCTAGCTGCTCTTTCAGAGAGAGAACACCTACCTACATGGAGACAGTCGTCCAAAACTCCAGTTCCAGAGAACCCAGTGCCCTCTTCTGTCCTCCCAGGGTACTGCAGTCACATTACACGTGTATATATAGGCAAAACACTCATAAAATAAAATTAAGTAATTAATACAGTGTAAAGTAAACATATAAAGTCTCCAAACACAATTTACATAAAATCAAACTTCTGGAATGTAATTACATTGGTCAGTCTGGGCTAAATTATGCTATCATAGCAAATAGTATACACCCCTCCAAAACTGCAGTGTACATCAATGGTGGAAATATTTTTCCCACATACTTTATGCCTTCCTGGTGACTCAGCTATGACTCTCCAGGGATTTTTCTTCGTCAAATCCGAAGCTGATAAACTAGCCCTTACCTGGAGGATTTATCTCCATAGAGCATGCAATGACTTCCTTTGAGTTTTTCTTTAATTCTTTCCTCTTTTTCTTAGAACTTTTATGGGTAATGTGCTTAACTGAGAAGGGGTTATATTATAAATGACACATGGAACATTGTGAGGCACAGGAAGGCTTTACTGCATGGCTTACAGAACTGAACAGCAGATGCTGGGTATACTAGATACACTGAAGAAAGGAATGAAGTCTAGTAGTCATTAAACAACAAGTTAAAGCAAAATGTGAAATCCAGGAGCCTTCTTTGACAACAGACAAAGAGACCCACTTCCTTCAGGCAGCACACGGAAAAGATTGATGAGCAGGCCTGGGGTTTTTTAAATTGTAATAAAATAATAGAAGAGCTTCAAACAGGATTGAATTCCCAGCCTGAACAAGTCTTTTACTTCAATATGAGGGTTTTGACAAAGGTTAAATAAAGTACAAAGCATGGAATCTGAACTTCTGGGTAAAACGCTCAAAATCTTGAGTGTCTTCATCAATCTAAAATTCATGGGCCTACAGAAATTTCTCAATCACTCTTTCTTGTTAAACACACTCATTCCAGAGGATGCTGGCCCTCGGCTGACACATGTTTCTTAGGCAACTGCTAATGGTTCATTTCAAACACAGACAATGGAGTGGCAAGAGGTGTAGCGAGTGCATCACCAAACAAACTTCTCCTGCACCTGTGTGTCACAGTGTACTTCTTCCTGGAGATGAGGGTCAGCGCCCCAGCTGGACACTGACCCCTTTCACTGCCTACTCTGTTCTTGACACGAGACTGGCCTCTTGGTCAAAGGCGTAGATTAGTGTTTATTCAGCTTTTAGAGCATCCACAAACAAAAACACTTCTCCAGGAACCAGGACCCCAAAACCTTGGAATCTACTTGTAAACTATGTGCCGCAAATTCCCCAAGTAGACACTAATGTGGTAATAAGGAGGGCCCCCCCTTACTTCCAATTCTGTCCCCAGATATGTGGATTTCATTTTTTTTGGCCCATTTATTTGCACTATACCAAGTAACAATCTTTGACTTAGGTCACCATGTCTTTATAGGACATTGTCTCTAAGCTGGTTTTTTGAGATGCACCTTTAAAAACTACTTCATCTATACATCAGATCAGAGGCCTCTTAGTGCTTTGGTTTGTAACACCATCCACGGACCTCACAGTCCTATGTCCTGGGAAATAACTCCTTTGCTGCTCAGTTGGTCCCTTGGTCTAGGACAGTGTTGTCGGCAAATAGTGGGTATTTAAGACCCCATTGCTAGATAAGACCCTTCAGAGAGGAAAGGAAACATTGTTCCTAGGATATATCAATTCTAGTCACAATGATTCACTGTTTCTAACAGGGCTGATAGAATATATCCAAGTTTTATTGCTACCAAGTGAAAGTTATAACTTGCAACTTCCAAATGAGTGGTTGATCTTCTAAGAGTTAACACCTTATCAGCACTTGCTACTCATCTGTTTTGTTGGCATGTTGGCCATCTGTCCATAATAGAAGCTTGATGAGTAAAATCTCATGATTTGAGGGCCTTGTAGGCCCTCCATCCTGTCTCCACAGTACTCTTTCAGTTGTCCATGCACATGAATGCCTCTTGACAGAGCTGCTTGAGGTCAATTAGCCAAGTCTGTCTTTGTGGATTTAAGTGATTTCTTTTGTGGGATGTGCCTAATCCATTGGATGCTAACATGTGGTACAAACACCCCGAAACTTCATGCCAGTTCCTTTAGGAAACCCAGCATGGCTCTTCCCAAAGTCTCATTCTCCCTGTTCGCTCAGTCTTTCTCCTTCCACATTTCTGACTAAACAAGCCACCTTTAGTAGTATCATTAATTTTTATGTTTTTTTTAATATTGTAGCTGATCCATGCAAGGATATAGCCTTGTCTCTTGGTCGCATTTTAAGACTTCTCTGAAAGCCTGTCCCAGCTGCACAGCTCTTCATATTATTTATTGAGACTGATACTGCAATTACACCACTGATCAATTGTTCCCTTTGCCAATCCTTTTTTCCTTAGTCTCTTAACTGATAATACTCTCCAACAAGCTTTCTTTGTATCACTATTGGAGTCCTGATGATCACTTAACAGGACACCTAATAATGACAAACCTAGGTTTTCAAACAGCTGGCCTCTTTTACGATTCTCCACTTCAGTGTGTAACCTCTTCTTTCAAATACTGATGTGTAAAATGCCAAATTTCTGAAAGCCAAATTGGCTCAGTCAAGTTTTAGCCAGTTATACCTGTACATTTTCCTGCTGGAGTTGAGGAACTAGAATCCAGTGTGGCTACACTCAGTGGTTCCCCGTGTGGATTAGAGCAATTCCAAGCAAGAGAGCTTATTGATTCCAAAACCAAAACAAACAATTGAAAATCCTCAAAGTTCCAGAGAAACCATCCACTGTTCAGAAGAAATGAATTCCACACATCAAGAATATAAAATATTATAAGCAAAATTTCTAAAAACTTAAAAATATAAAAGCCTAGAAAACTCCATAATAACAGAATCTTAAGCATCAGAAAAGTACCCAGAGTCATAAATCGGGGGCAATCAGAAGGGCCTAGGCATGGTAGCAATGAACAAATATGAATTAGAATGGCTGTTCTGAATTGCAACATGACATAAAAGAGGAAAACAATGGAAATCTTGGAATATGTTCAAAAGCAAAAGTAAACACAGGCTTTCCATCTGTTTGTTGACTGATTTATGACTTGTCTTTCTTAACCACTAAGAACATTTATCATGTCATATTGCCAAGCTGACAGAGATAACCTCAGACTATGGGGAGTAGACACAGAAAAAAGAGAAAAAAGAAACTACTTAATTTTCCTTTAATTTCCTTTTCTACATATGAGAAAATGATAACAATCTTACTTTGCTACTAAGAAGATAAACTTTTTCTGATGGTGACTTCTAAGATACATTCTCTGACTATTTTATAGGATATACTAACTACCAGTGATGTGTATGTCATATATCATTGATATTTTATGTTTGCACGTGTAGCTATCACCCAGATTAAAATATAGAGGACGTCCATTGCCACAGAAAAATCTTTCACACTCATTTCAAGTCAACCTCCCACCCTCTGAAGATAACAACTTTCTGACTCTTGGCCACAACAGCCTAAATTTCAACTTATCTTTTAAATGAGAAGCAAAAACACTGGCAAGAACAAACATCAAGGAGAAAACCATCATTTCTACAATCTGGGTTCTTCCTTATCATGATTGGGACTATGGTGAGAGAAGCCACATGTTCTGGAGAATGAAACCTCAGGTATCCTATGGAAGGGAAATTAGGAAACACTTCCATTTCATCTAGGCAAGTCTATAGGAAACAATTCAATTCAGTTCTCAAAAACTCACCCTATTACATTAAATGCTAACAGGACTATCATATTATGACATTGCCAAAAAGAAACACATCCACAAAGATAAACAACTGACAAAACCCAAAAGAGAAATCTGAGATTTTCTCTCCCAATAGCCACAGCTGTGCCTGGAACTCACTAAACCAGGTTGGCCTCAATTTCACAGAAATCTGCCTGCTTCTGCCTACCCAATGCTGGGATTAAAGATGTCCAGCCAAATCTGCACTTTTTAAAAGAACAAATATGTCAGAAATAGCCAAAGTCTGTGGACTCGTTGGAATTTCGAATATTACTATACAAGGTAAATGAACTTGACCTAACTTTAAACTTATCTTCTGAGTAATTTACTACAGCTAGTGATATAGTCAAAGGACAAAAGAAAACTTGACCTTATTAAAGCTGATTCTCTTAAAATTGATGAATAACATCATAATGCAATGACGTCTAAACAAAAATTCCTAATTGTGGATTCATTTAAAATAAGACTGAGCACAATCTGTTCTCAAGTCTGTTCCTTCTGGTTTCTCTCAGAACTCATCCTCCAAATAAGTACTCACTTTTACTTAAATAGTACATCTAAAGTGATATGGGATAGGAATCAGGAACTTTGTCTTATCAGGGAAGACTGTCCTTTCTTACCCTACTGACCCATAACAGTACACACAAAACAAAAGCAGATGTTTTCAGTCTAATCTCACATGTTGTTTGCAACATAAACTCTAGATAAGTCACTGCTTTTAACCTACTTCTAAGATGCTAGAGACCAAAACATAACTTGAATCAGTTCTGTTCTGGACAGTCCATAGATTGATCATGATATCTCTACTTTGAGTTTTGAAGGAATGTGCTTATTAGGCATGGAGTAAACAAAAGTAAAAGAAGAAATAGCAAGTAGCAAATAAAGTGAAGCATAGATGGACAGAAAACGCCATCGAATCAGGAGTTTACAACCCACAATATATGACTAAAGTGGCCTGAATGAGGGAACAAGCAAAGGTGATATCATCAAATCGGCTTACAACATCTAGCAGAAACAAACTGGGGAAGATGAGACAGTCATCTGGAGGGTGTAGTTGAGATTTCTCTCCATAGATGAGTTTCTGGATCCTTTTACACACTGTGGGCATTTTCAGATAATTTACCTCCTAGCTCTTCTCAAAGATGCAGTGCTTTAATACTCTTTATGGCCTTTAGTACCACTGTTTTTTCCAGAGTGAGAGGGCAACTTGATCCAGGAGAAGGAGTTTTGGAGCAAAGATCTTCTTGCTCCCAGAGTCAACTTTCAACAAGATTAAACAGCACAGGATTATTTGCCAATACAAAACACTGAACAAGTACCCAGTATGGTAGAGAAGGAGGAAAAGACAAGAAGGAACATTGAATATTGAGATTATCATGTGATACTTTCCTCCCTTAAGCTATTAGTATAACAAAATATATCTGCATTCTGTTTTCTCAAGTTAATTTTTCGGAAAAGAAAAGTCTGAGGCAAAATATACTATAATGTAATTATTTGGTAGGGAACACCAGAAAGCAAGCCTAGAAAACAAGGGAATGAAGTGGACATGAATGTTTGTACACGGCAGACTTAGCCAGCAGCCTCTAATGTAACCGAGGGTCAGTCCCACCCAAGGTCGACAGGATCCTATGAGCCTGCATATCCTCAGGGAGGATTTTTCAATCAGTCCTATATTAGTTTTGCCATGTGGACTTTTCCCACCATTGAGGGGAAAATGACATCCAAAAAAAAAAAAATTGTGTTGGAGACTGGGGAGATGGTTCAGCACTTAAGAACACTGGTTGCTCTTACAGAGGACCCAGGTTCAATTCCCAGCACCCACACGGTGATTAACAATCATCCATAACTCCAGTTCAGGAGGAATCTGATGGCCTCTTCTGACCTCTGCAGGGATTGCATGACACAGGTCAATTACATACATTCAGGTAATACACTCATACACATAAAAAAAATAGAAATTATTTTTCAAATTTATCTGTGTGAGTGTTCTTCCTGCACATGTATAAGCACATCACGTGCATGTAATGCCAGGGGAGGCCAGAAGAGAATGTTGGATCCCCTGGAACTGGAGTTACAGACAGTTGTTAGCCACCATGTGGGTGCTCAAAACCAATCCCAGGTCCTCTGTTAGAGCAGCCAGTGCTCTTAACTGCTGAGCTATCTTTACAGCTCAGAATCCAAATTTTATCTCCCTCATTTACATGTTGTATAGGTTTGAATACATTAAGGTATCAAAATAACAGGAAGTAACAGGAGAAATTGTCCACGGATGAGGTGAGGTGCTGTCACGTAAGTACAGAAGCAGACATGGAAGGTGCAGTGCTAGTCTAATGACAGAGTAAAAGGCAGGACTGAGATTTTAAAAAGTACACAAAGATGTCTAACAGGAAAATAGCGAATGAATCAAACTTTGTTACTATGTATTATCTTTATTTTCCATTTATGGTCTTTGATTATTTTCCAGCTTAATGGAAGAGAGGAGTAGTTATAAATAGGAACATATGGCCCACAGAGCCTAAAATATATGCTACTTGCCTTTAACATAACAATAGTTTGCTGAGCTCCCTAATCTAATCCATGCTCAATTTAAAAGATCATTTTACATGAGTTATGTTCAAGTGCACATCATCTTTCCCCTTTTTACTGTATTTTTGTGATTTTCATGCAATATATTTCCACTGGAGCCTGGTTAGCCTACAAAGAGAATGATTCTCCCCTCCCGGGAGCCATTGGTTGCCAGTTGTTAACAATTATGTTGATGATTTTGTATTTCTGTTGATAAAATTTTTCTCCTCTTTAACAGATAGTAGCAACCAGGTTACTCTGTCAATGCAAAATTAATTACTAACATGTATTTTTCAGTTCTCTAAAAGATTTTTTTTAGATTGAAAATGTTTCTTTTCAAATGGTTGATAAAACTCAATGTTGGATGAATGTGATTTGAAATTTTCTTTGGTTTAATCATGGTTTCAATTTTTTCAATCATTAGATTGAAAAGGCTTCTCTTTTTTCTTGTGTCTGTTTTGGGGGAAATAATTTTTAATTAAAAAATCATTCTTCTAAAATTGCAAAGTTATGAACATACAGTTTCCCTACTGATCTTTTCAGAACTAGAAAGCTAACTTACTGTTTCTGACACTGTTAAAGGTTCTTTACCCTGTGGAAAAATCTTTGGCAATGACAGTAACAAAAAAAAACATTAAATATACAATGTATTTTTTAATGTTCTATATTGCATTTGTTTTATTTTTTACTTTGCCATTGCTGTACAAGGTGACACAAGACCATTTCCATCCTCCCACATGATGCAGTCTTAACATCCTAATCTCCATACACTCCCCCTGTCCCATCCCTCCTTCTGCATCACACCACTAGTGTATATATGATTTCACATAGCTATAAAGTCTAGGCCCACAAATGAAAAGAAAACATGCAATATGTCTTTCTGAGACTGACTTAATTCATTTTATATGATTGTCTCTAGCTTCATCCGTTTTCCTACAAATGACTCCATCTTCTTTATGGCTGAAAAAAAAATTCCATGGTGTATAAACCACATTTTCTTTATCCACATTACTGTGTTGAATACATATGCTGGTTTCACGTCTTAGCTATTGTGAATAGTGCAGAAATAAACATGAATGTGTAGGTATATCTGTGATGTGCCTACTGGAGTCTTTTAACTAAGTACTGAAAAATGATCTCTCTGGCATTATGGAAGAGCTGTTTCTAGGACCTTCAGGACTCTCCATGCTGACCTTTACAATGCCTAGTCAGTTTACCTTCATACCAGCAGTACAGAAGCATCTGCTTTTGTCTACATCATCACCAACATCTGTTCCTGTTTTCTCAATGACAGCCATTCTGACTGGGATGAAATAAGAGTATCAGTATAGGTTATTGTTCTGTTTCTGTCTGATGCTGTAAGAACGAACCCTTTTTCTGTTTCTTAACTCTTTATTCTCCACTATTGGAGGACTTTTCCCATTCCATCAGCCCATTTATGGATTGTGTTATTTTTTGCTTTAGTTTTTTAATTCTTTGTATATTCTAGATACTAATCCTCTGCCAAATGTATAGCTAATGACGATTTTCTTTCATTCTTTACACAGCCTAGACTGACTAGATTAACTTTTTCATTTCCTGTGCAGATGCTTTTTGTTTAGGAAATTCGTTGTCAATTGTGAGTGCAATTTTCTGAGTAAAACGCTTGCCAGTGCCAAGTGCTTGAAGTGCTCTCTCTCCTTTTCCTCCTACCAGCTTTAGATGTTCAGGTTTTACATTGATATCTTTGACCCACTGAAGCTGCTTTACAGACAAGGTGAAAGATAGTGATCTAAGTTCAGTTTTCTAGAGACAGATATCCAGTTTGGGCAGCATCATTTAATGACTAGGCTGTCCTTTCCCCAAAGCATACTGCTCTGGAATCTTTGTAAAGTTGAGTACTACACCACAATTAGTTTATTTGGGGATTCCCAATTCTGTCCAACTGACCTATGTGCCTGTTTTTGCACCAGTATCATACTGTTTGTGTTAGTATGATTCTGGAGTATACTTGAAATTAGATTTGGTGGTATCTACAGCTAACACTGTTGTTTCTCTTCAGAATGGCTTTGACCCGGATCTTTTGTGGTCTTAAGATAATTTTTGTTATTTCCATGAAAAATGTTACTGGGGTTTGATGGAGAGTTCATTGAGTCTACAGGTTACTTTTGGTGGGACAAGCATTTTCAGAATATTTATTCTGCCAATCTATGATCATGGGTGGTCCTCCCATCTTCTAGTGATGTCTGCAGAGTCTTTCTTCAATGTTTTATTTTTAATTTTTTGTTGAACTTTTGTAAATGTAATACATTTGTTTTGACCGTATTTAGATCTCCTTCTCTATTTGCTCACACCCTTACTAACCTCTACCCAATTTTGTGTACTCTATTACATATATAAATTATATATATACATATATATACATATATATGTATATATATACCTATAGAGCCAAATTGGTGGTCCCAAATGCCCTTATCAGTGTGGGCTCATTCACTGAAGCCCACTCAATGTACTAAGAGTCTCACCCTAAACACTTAGAGTGATTCGTCCCCTCCCAGAAGCCATTAGTTGCTAATAATTCTTTGGGTAGAGTAGGAGTTTCTTGCTCATTTCCCCATGTCTGTACTGAGATACTGTCTGGCTTGAGCTTATGTGGGCACTTGTGCATGCTGTCACCATTGCTGTGAGTTCATTTGCATAACTGAACAGCTCTCTGTAAAACTCTGTTTCCTTGTGATCAGCTATTACCTTTAGCTCTTATAATCTTTCCACTTCATCTCCCATAATGATCCCCATGCCTTGGGCAGATGGACAGACGTTTGATATGGGTGTCCTATTCAAGGAAAAGCACTCTACAGCTTTGTGTCCTAAGAACTGGTTGATTTGGGGGAAAGTTCCCTAGGCTGCTGAGAAGAAAGTGTATTTTTTGTTGTTTGGGTGGAATGTTCTGCAGGTGTTTGATTTATGGTGCCATTTAACTTCAGGGATTCTTTATTTAACTTTGATCTATGTTCAAATATGACTGTGGGGTAGTGAAATCTCCCACTCTCACTATGATGGAGTCAATGTGTGATTTTTTAGAGCTAATAAAGTTTCTTCTATGAAATTGGGTGCCTCTGTGTTTGGTGCATATAGGTTTAGACTTGTGTTTGTTGGTGCATTTTTGAAGTGACCTCCCTTTCTCCTCTATGTAGTTCAAATTTGAAGACTATTTTATTAGATATTAGAATAGTTAAAACTGCTAGTGTCTTAGTTATGTTGGCTCAGACTATCTTTTTCCATCCTTTTATCCAAAGGCAGTGCTAAATATTCTTAATAAGGTGTGTTTCTTGGTGCTAACTATTCAGTGGATCCTGTTTTCTAATCCAATCAGTTAATCTGAGTCTTTTCACTTGGGGGTTGAGACCATTAACACTGAGAGTTATTATTTGCCAATGTTTATTAATTCCTGTTTGGTTGGTGCTGTATGTGCTGGCTTCACAGTCTAGCATCCTCTGTTCTGTCTCCTCCACTTCTTTTTTGCATCTTTCCTCTAAGCTTTTTGTTTGAGTTCCTGAGTTTTTTATTTCAAGTTTTGTTTCAGTTTGGCTTTTTTTCAGAGTGTCTATCTCTTTATGAATTCTACTTTCATGGTTTGAATTGTTTTAGCTATTTCATTCAACATTGTTTAAACAGCCTTCATTCATTTTTTTATTTATATCATTTGAATTCCTTAAACATTTACAGTTGTTATTTTGAAATAATTTTCTTCTGTATCAGCTGGATTGCCATTCTCAGCGAACTTTATTATAGGGACACTCATCTCTACAGTAGACATATTATCTTGGTTATTCATGTCATTTGTGTCTTTTCGAGAGATATAGGCATCTGAACTTGTGTTGGTGGTGTTCTTGGTGTGAATAGGGTATTTCGTCTTTATTGACAGGTTTTTTTTGTATCTTTGTTTACTATTTCCCCAACCATAATTGGACACAATTATGGTTCAGCTAAGTAGTACTTAGTGCTTAGTTTGGGGGCCACTTCTTGTTGATATGTAAATGGTGTGTAAGAAGTATAAGAAATAGTCTCAGTTAAGGTTGCACTGAGATTCCAGGGTTGACTCCTCAATGGAGGGGAACAGCAGTGTGGGCTGGGTGGTGGCTAGGTGAACAGGTTGGCTGATAGGCTGGGCTGGGATAACTCATAGGTGTTGAGGGGCAAGAAGGATTCTAGCAACCCAAGAAGGTCTGAGAGCTGAGATGACAACATGTAGGGAGGCGGGGGAAAGGAGCCTCGTTATGGTAGGTCAAGGAAAATGCTCTTCAGTGTGTTAAAATCTTCACTGTAGAGGTGTTTCCTAGATTAGCTTTGGAGGGCTATTTTTGTTTTTCTGTTGAAGTAAGTCTGAATGGGATTATTTTTATGATTCTTTTCTCAATATTTTTGTTATTGGTATATAGAATTTCTGTGTATCACCTCATTAAGAGTTTTATGGTTTACTCATTAGCATCTCTTATGCATAGAATCACATAAATAAGGATGCTATGGCTTCTGTTTTTTTTTTTATGTTAAGAAAAATTCCTTCTATTCCTAATTTCTTCAAGGATTTTATTGTGAAGGGATGCTAGTTTTTCTCAAGTTTTTTTTCTCTTATTTATTGAGATAGTTATTTCATTTCTACTTTTGAGTCTGATTGTGGGATATATTACATTTATGACTTGTGGAGCCATCCCTAAGTCTTTGGATTGAAGACAATTTGAACATGGTGAATGATACTTTTTTCATGTGTTACTGAATTCTATTTAGCAGTATTGTATTAAGATGTTTTGTGCCCATGTTCATCAAGGACATTAGCCTAAAATATATTTTTGTTGTGCCTTTATTTGACTTTACTATCAGTGTATATAGAACTTGTAAAAGGAGTTTCACAGTGGTCCTTCCCTTTCTAGTTTGTAGAATACTTTGAGAAACATTGCAGTTATTCTTTAAAGGTGTGGTAGAATTCAAAAGTGTATGCATGTGAATTTCAATTATTTTATTTAGGAGTTCATTATTAGTACTTCAATAGCTTTTTATTAAAGATCTGTTTATGATGTTTGTGTCTTCTAGGTTTAATTGTGGTAGGTGATATAGGTCTAGAAATTCATTCATTTCTTTTAAAGTTTCAAATTTGGTAGAATACGTTTTTAAGATATTTTCTAAAGGTTTTCTGATTTTCATATTTATTCTAATGTGTCCCTATTTATCTCCAGTTTTGTTAATCTGAGTGTTCTGTTTGTTCTGTTTATTTTTCTTAGTTTGACAAAAAGTTTGTTAAGATTGTTTATCCTTTCTAACAACCAACTCTCAGTTTTATTGACTGTGTATATTTTTGTTTGTTTTTTCCATTTAATTTCTGTTCTGATCTTGATTATTTCTTTCCTTCTACTGACTTTAAGTTTAGCTTACTCTTTTTTATTTAAAATATTTTATTTATTATTTTATGTGTATGAGTATATTGCCTGCATATATGTTAAGTGCACCCATGTTGTGCGATGCCCAAGGTCAGAAGCAGGCATTGGATTCCCTAGAACTGGAGTTATGGACAGTTGTGAGTGGCCATTTGGATGCTGGAAATCAAATCAAGAACCTCTGCAAGAGCAGCCAGGGCTCTTAACCAGTTTGGTTTCTTCTTGCTTTTCCAATGCAGTGACATGCATCATTAGAGATTTCTCTGTTTTTAAGATTGCTTCTAAGATTTATTTTTAATTATTTATATGTGTGTCTGTGTGTCTTTGTACACATGAGTGATTCTGACACTGGGCACGAGAAAAGGCTGTTTGATCCCCTGGAGCTGGAATTACAGGAGGTTGTGAGCCACCAGATGTGGATGCTGGGACCTGAACTTGGAGCTTTTGTAAATGCAGTGCATGACATCACTGTCTGGAGGGATTGTATACACATGCATGCATGTGCGCACACATACACACACACACATATCATTTCATACATGAATATTTTATTTGCATCAATTTTACCCCTCCTAATACTCCATCCAACTCTTCCTATGTCCCCCCACTCCATCAGATCTTGCCCTTTTCTTTTAGTATTGTTACATACACATACATGTATATATTTATATATATATATATGTATATATGTATATCTATCACTGATTCCATTTAATGATGCTCATGTGTATATGTGTTAAAGGACAACCATTTGGAATTAGATAACCTATAGCTAGTCCTTAGAGAAAACTGATTCTCTCTCCCTCAAGATCCATTAATTTCTTATGGCCCAAATACAGGAGAACCTCTATGAAACTTCCCCATCCCTATCGGCATATCAGCTGGTTTTAGCATCATGCAGATTGTGCTAGCCTACCACACGGTGGAGATAGCCTACCATTCCGTGGAGATTTCGTGGGTGCGGCTCCCCTCGCATATCTATAATGCATCCTCTCACTGCACGTGTCTCACTCCTCTGGCTCTTACAATCTTTCCACTTCCCCTTTCACAATGCTCCTTGAGCTCTAGGTTTAGAGGTTGCATTGTAGATGTATCAGTTAGGAATGGGCACCCCACATTTATTTATTATCTACATTTTGACCAGTTGTAGAACTTTATAATTGTCTCCATCCATTGTAAAATAAAATACTTCTTTGATGAACGGTGAGAGCTACATTAGTCTGTAAATAGAAGGATATGTAAGAATATAATAAGAAATCGCATTGGTCTAGGAAGTGGCAGTAGTGGGTTCTTCCTTAGAGCTTATGGCCTCACCAACAATGTTTACTTGGCTCTGTTTACAGTACTATGCACATATTCTCTCCTATTGAGTGGGCTTTAGAAGAATGCATTATTTTATGTCCAAAGAAAAATAGACATGTTATACACATATATGATACATATTTATATGCATACATATGACTGTATTTGTATAGGTGAAGGCCAAGAAAGAGAAGCCTCCCTCTGAGTTGTTGGTCAGGGTAATACAGGAGACATTAAAAATACTGTAGGCTATTGCCACAGCCTTTGGTTGCCTCTGAGAACTTAAGGTTAAGACCCTGTTGCTGAAGATATAACATACATAGGACAAAAGACTTGAAGCTACTGAGCTGGAACTGACCTGGAAGCCTCCTCCTTCAAGACTAGCTCTCATAGTATCAGAAAGTACTATGTAAGCTGCTAAGGTAGAGAAACAGTCAATGATCCTGCCCAGCTGTAAAGCCTATGAACTGCAACAATGAACATCTAAGCAAATTATCTCTACTGATGCAGTAGTGGCACTTGTATCTTGGGGATAATCAACAGCTGACTAATTGGATGTAAGGCCATCTCTACTTTTTAATGTAAGCACTTACAGCCACAAACTTCCCCTTGAGGATAGGATTCTTTTCCTTGTTAGCTCATAAGTTTACGTATGCTGTGTTTTCTTTTTCATTCACATCCAGTAGTATTTGTGTTATTAAACCAAGCACAGGATTGTTCAGTGTATACATGTTTAGAAATGTGGTTTCCTCTTGATGAACTGTTCTCTTAATCAGTATGATAGTCACCACTTTTTCACTTGTGATTACTTTTGGCCCCAAATCTATGTTTAGATGTGAGAACAGACACTTAAAATCTATTTCAATTTGTCTGGAATATTTTTTTCTATCCTTTCAGGGTAACATTGCATTTGTCTATTTTGGTAACATACAAATGTATGTTTGTATGTATCTCTTGCAGACAACAAATGGACAAGTCCTGTTTTAAAAATCCAATCTGCTAAACTCTGTCTTTTGATAGGAAAACTTTTCCATTTATATTCAACATTATAATTAAAAGGTATATATTAATTTCTGTCATTTTTATTTTATAATAATCAATGTCTTTCTATTCCTTTTCCTCAAATATACTTCTAGTATGACAGCAACCTGCTTCAGTATTCAACTTTTTCTTCAGTCTGAAGTATTCCTTAAGGCTGTGGTGCTGGTTTGGTGGTCAACTTGTTTTGATCATGATGAGTTCTTCTTAAGTTATGATGGATAACGTTGGTAGATGTAGTCATCTGAGCTGGCAATTGTTGTCTTTTAGAACTTGGAATATATTATCTTATGCTCCTGGATTTGTGGGCTTCTATTGAGAAATGTTCTGTTATTCTGATGTGTTTTCTATGTGGCTTGGTGCTTCTCTCACAGCTTTCAATGTTTTTACTTTGTTCTCTGCGTTTCATGTTTTGACTATAATATGGGATGAGGAAGCTGTTGCTGCTGTTGTTTCTGGTCCTATTTACTGCCCAATATCCTCCCAGATCTAGAAGCTTGGCTTTAACTCTAGATTTGGGGAGCCTTCTGCTATGATCCTGTTAATTACATTGGTTGCTGATTTAGTTCTATTCTTCTCCTGTCTATCTTTTATTGATATGTGTTTTACACCACTTTCCATAAACTCCTTGTGAGTTTATTAAATTCTAGGCACTTGCTTGTGCTTTCTTGGTTGTCTTTCCAGTATCACTGCTCCAGTTCTTAAATAGTGTCATCTGAATTTTACAAATAAACTATAGGATTTCAAGTCCTTTTCTTAAAGAGAATTATAAGTGAAAATCAAGATTAAAATAGTTCCTTATTTACCCCTCTACGTAGTTGCTTCCCTCCTTTTTTTTTTTCTTTTTGGGAAGTCTAACCTTTAATGTAGTAATATTTCATAGTTTTCCAGAGCCTATGGAAAACATTATGTTTATATAAAGATTTGTATATGCTTCTGCAGAACTTTATTTCTTGGACCACCAAAGTAATGCAACTTTAAGATAATAAATTCACTTGAAGCCAGCCAACATTTTGGCTGTGCCTTGTACCTTTTATCACTGTTCAGCACAAATTACTTGTTAGTTTCCCAGGCATACACATTAAATGAAGATGTAATTCTTTTGCTATGAGAAAGTCTTTGAGTTTCAGTTCTATCAAAAGAATATCTCAGATTAATTGTTCCATTTTTATTTTGGCCTTTCTTTGAAACAAAGTATGTTTTAATCCAATGCTTTTATTTGTTTTATATTTGAGGGTTAGATCAATGTGTAGTTAAGTATATCAGAGGTGGGTTGACACTTCTTGTTTATACAGGGATTATTTATTGAATATTTGTGCATTTCATACAGAACATCTAATCTTCTTTATCCCCTTCCCCTTGGCACCCTCCCATGTGCACTCCCAGTGGATTTCATAATTCTGTCATTTGTGTTAAGGTCCAGAGTCAAGTTGGTGTCCCCAGGTGTCCCTCAGTGCAAGTTCATTCACTGAGGTCTAGTCAGCCCATCTAGAGCTTGTACTCTTCTTAAAAACCAGCCTGAGTTAGGTTTTCTGTCACTTGTCCATGACAAAGGGCCAATAAATCAGACAGATAATTGTGACTATCCTTTATCAGAATGGTGTGCTATACATACAGTTAGTATGATTACTACATTTTCCTTTGTCAACCGATCACTCCTGAAATACGCTCCTTAGAACGTGAGGTATATTATTTCTGCAATATATTTTGTGTATATGCTCCTGTCAACCCATGGGCATTGCTTTGTTTCTGGCTTTTATGTTATGTTCCTATGTAGGTCACAGAGACTCAAGCCTGTGTCCCAGACTTTGAATTACTATTCCGTCAATGGATGTTTATTTATTGAATGTATCTTACACAATCCGAAAAAATATAATGGCAATAGCAGAAAGACCCTTCTTACCACATATCCCACATACAAGTGAATAAGACACATATTAAAATAAAAACACACAGGTATTTTATGCACAGGCTTGGTGCTATGAGCGTGTACCATGAAGAGATACATACAGCTACTACTCAGAAGGCTGAGGCAGAAGGACCATACATTAAGTATAACCTAGATGACTTAGTGAGAATATGTCTCAAAAGGAAAAATCTCAGAGAGTACTGGGGATACAGCTCAGTGGTTAAAGCACTCTGTCCTCCCCACACATGCGGCCCCCATTCAATCCCTGGTACTGCGGTCAATCAATGAATCAACCAATAAATGCAAGTCCTAACCAACAACTCAGAAAAGACTTCCAGCATATTAATAATTGGAGCTGTTAGCGTCTATGGAATCATGTCATTGTTTGGCTTTCAAGGAATTAAAATTACAAGAAAGAAGTATTTAATCCTAATTGTTGATTCTAAACAAGGACTATTCCTGAGCATGAGGAGCTCCAGCCTGGTCAATCTGTAACACAACCAGATTCTCTAAACCCCTCCGCATATCATTATATTCTATACTGAATACTTTGAAACCACAGGGTCATGCCCTAACATTAGCATTCATGTGAGCATGGTTTCTATTTTTGACAAAGTTCAGTTGGTCATGCGTTGTTTTTGTCAGTTAAGCTTGGGAAACCAGTTCAACTGAAGGACTCAAGGAAGCCCATCTCCAAACACGAAACAGTAGTGTATAGAAAGCATCACAGAGCAAACACAGTTTTCAGTGAAGTGTTTAAGACTTATGGGGTCACTCTGTGGTCATTTCATGATTACTTCTCATGTTTTCTGACTACATTCACCAATTTCAGGACTGAAAGCAGGAGCTCTGGCTCAGTAAATCAAGCCTGGACCTCACATAATTCACTTTACCAAGACACCAGCTGAACCAGGACCACTTTGTGTTTCCATATGAAAATCAAGATGTGAGAAGCAGAAAACCTATAATACTTGGAACAAAGTACCAAAAACAGGGAATTTCATTGTTTTATAAAGTTCACCTCGAATTTTTCAATCTCTCAAGGCAGAGAGAGATAGAGACAGAGAGAGAGACAGGCAGGTAGGCAGAAACAGAAGGTGGGAGAATGTAAAGCTAATTCAGCTAAAATTCATTTTGGAAAAATGCATTTAAAGATAAATATTAAAAAATACTACAATTTTGTATTTGCTACAGAGTAAGTCAATGTACTTAGGAAACACAATTTGCAGGCTAGTGAGATGGCTCAGTGGTTAAAGATGCTTGCTGCCAACCCTAACAACCTAAATATAAATCCCAGGACCCACATAATAGAAAGAGTACTGACTCCTAAAAGTTGTCCTCTGACCTCCGCACACACACTGTACACGCACACACACACACACACACACACACACACACATACACAGAAAAATGTAATAAAAACATGATTTGTCTAGATCAAGTCTTAATTTTCAGCTATAATATTTCACTTAAAACTGTTCACATCATGTTAGACATATTATATTCAGTATAATTCAAAAGTAAACAATTTTATGCTATTATATGTTACCTAAATAATGAGCCATGAAGTCAAGGAAACAATCTATGTTCACATGTTGTGATGTGTTTAATCATATTAACTGCAAATGAAAATTGATAGCTTTGATAAGTAAGCTGATGATGATGTTATTTTTTTCAATTTCTTCAAAAGTGTCATATTTTTATAGTATCAGGTAATGGTCTGTCAAGGTGCTAAAATGTACTTTGTTTAAAATAATGTAAATAAACTTGATTATAAAAACCATTTTCATTACAAAGCTGTTTGCATAATTCTGAAAAACTTTTTAAAGCATTTTGTTCAGTAGGTTCAGAGTGATATACTAAAGTTTTAGTTAAAAGTGAAGGCAATTTTTGTGTATTGACATAGCTTGTATTAGATGTATTTCACATCACTTAAAAGGAAAGGAAATAAGTCAGTTACAGAACAAAGATGTCAAAAAACAAGAACTATAACAAGCAGGTTCTTTGCTTCTTGTCTATACCTTAGAAGAACAAGTTGAGTGAGCAAAATAAACCTATAGTAATTGCTTGTAATTGCTAAAGTTAACCAGAACACTTTCATGGGACAGAACAATTCTCTGTGATGTTCTGTGCATGCTTTCATGTCTCCAGTTCATCTACACAAGCCACAGAAATCAATAACTCAGACTTGAAAGTAAAAGTTTCAGATCATCCCCCCCACCATTAATCTCTCCTGAGACCTCATTTCTTTCTATTCGCTTCCAGTTTTTATCAAAACCATCAGAAATGTCTAAAGGGGGTCGAACGTCTTTATAGAGTTCAGAAGTAGGCTAAATCAACAATGCCTGACTCTCCTAAAGGTATACTTAAAAAAGAAATTAAATTCATCAACCAATATGAATTACTGATCATCTTAAACCGTTCTCCTCCTGCATGCAGCTGTGTCTGTTCCCATGGTTGTTTGGGCAGTACCTGCATCTTTCACCTGACTGGAATTAGGGTATGCTATTAGGTATCTCAGTGTAGCAACAGGGATCATAAATATTGATTCATGCAGTCATTATCCTCTCCTTTCCTAAGCATGATTAGAAAATTTTCAGGGACACCAAGAAGTATCTTTTGGTTCATTTCTAACGTTTTAAAGCCACAGATCCCTCTGCATCTTCTCTGTGCCTTGGCAGTGAGTCAGGCTTCACAATTTCCACTTAAAAAATATAACTTTACTCAAGGTTAGCACCTAAGACCTCCCAGACAAACAGTCTTACATTGTAAATTTTTATCCTTAATGTAACTATTTTGTTCACATTGATAACAAGCTGTTCTCTGCCAAGCTAAGTCTCCAGAAGGTTCTGTGGGAAAATAACTGAAGATGATGCTTACTGAGGAAATGAGAAAAAACCCAAGCCATGCTTCTGAACCATGACAACTGGCATAGACAATGGTACTTGCTCCCTATTGTGTCAAAATATGTTGGCAGTGGCCAGGGTTAAATATAGTAAAGACAAGTTTATGGCCACCTGTGTTTGGAGTAAGCTACCACTCAGCTTAGTTCTACTTTGAGAATGACTAGAAGACGTGTGTGTGTGTGTGTGTGTGTGTGTGTGTGTGTGTGTGTAGATGTGTGTGTGATATTGTGGCATCAAAGGCAGTCCACTCCACTCTAGATGGAGCAGTTTGTATTTTCAAATCCCACTGGATATTGAAAGAATGGATCAATAGTAGGTATAATAAGCAAAGCTGTTACCAGTTAATGGCCATTAGCACTTAAATATTAATTAATTATTAAGTTAAAAGAACTTCCCAAGCCACCGAGGATACAAACCAGACAAAATCCTTCTTTTTTCATGAAATTTTCATTCTAATGGGAATAGCAACTAATAAGAAAGGAGGGGCAGGGAGAGTCGGCTACACCTCTCAACCAACCCGTTGCACAAGGGGAAGGGGCTAAGGGAAGCCAAGGAGAGGCTCTCTCACCATTCTGTGTAGCAACACCTGTGGATGAAGACATTCCAGAGCAGTCTTAGGAGGAGAGCACCCACATTCCTGTAAGTAAACCCTCACTAATTACTCTGTAAGTAAGTCCAATAAAATCACCGGTTTCCCAAGCTGCAGTTTGTTAAAATGAGACCTCAGTTTGTCAGAGACACCAAGGGAGGAAGCATCCAGAAATCATTTGTGCCTCCCAGAAGAAATTTTAGCTACAACAGGAAACATGAAAAGACTAGGCAACATGAGTCCTCTAAAAATTCCACAGTAACAGCCTCTCAGGAGAATGAGCACAATGAAATCCAGTCAAAGAATCTAAAATGATGACTACAAGTATTTTCAGAGTAATCAAACAATACACAAACTCCTGAATTAATTCCAAGAAAACACAAACAGATGAACTAAATAAGGAAGTCAATACAGGATATGAACCTAAAATTCAATAATGAGACAGAAATACTAGAGATAAAAAAATCTGATAAATCAGAAAGGAGAAGTTCAATAAGTCAAATAAAATGTACCATGGAGGAGCTGGAGAAATGACTCAGGGGTTAAGAGCACTGGTCGCTCTTGCAGAGGACCCAGCTTCAGTTCCCAGTATGCACATGATGGCTAACAACTGTCTTTGACTCCAGTTTCAGGGATCTGATGCCTTCTCTAGCCTCCACGGACCTTGTACACACATGCTGCACTTAAATATATGCAAGTGAAACATGTAAAATAAAGTTAAATGAAAATCTTCTGTAAAAGTTCCAAGAAAAACCTTCCCAGTAGAATGGTTCACAAAGAGTGGAGAATATCAAGGCTTGAAGACAAAGTAGATAAATTAGAGCATTCAGACAATGCCAGAGATAAACTAATAAAAGTATATGAATAGAACATGCTGTAATAAATCTTTTGAATGCCATAAAAAGACTGACCAAATCTACAAACGATAGGAGTTGAAGCATAATAATTTCATACTAAAACAGCAGGAAATATCTCCAATAAAATCATATCAGAAAATTCCCGAGATCTAAGAACTTCCCATCAAGATACATGAGGCATTTAGAATACCTAAGAGACAAGACCAGAAAATAATCTGTATACATCATAAATATAGTTAATACACTAAATACCAAACAAAGAAAGGATGTTGTAAGCTACAAGGATCACCAAGCCACATATAAAGGCAGGCCCATCAAAACAACATCAGATTTCTCAGAAGAAACTTGAAAATCCAAAGGGTTTGGGATGATGTACTTAGACTACTACACCCAGAGAAAATAACTGTCATAATTTAAAGAGAAAGAAGACTTTCCATGACTAAAAACAAGCTAAAGGAACTCAGAACCACTAAGTCACCTCAACAGAAAATACTTGGAGTAATTATTTGGACCCAAGAAAAAGATGAAGGCACTCATGAAGCTACAGGGAAGAAGACGCCACACTAGACCAGTAGCTAAGTAGATGATAACTGGGAAACCTCACACCCTAAAGAATCAACAAAGTGGCATAAGTTAATGTAGACATTTAAATAACTATTCTGAGTATCTTCATATATTTTACTATTATTATTGGGAATATGCGCTGTGACTGTATGAGGGTGAAGACAAGCATGTGCTATGGCATGCAAGTAGAGGCCAGAGGACAACTTCTGAGTCAGTTCTCACCTTCCACACTACTGTGGATTCTTGGGATCAAACTCAGGTTGACACATTTGCACAGCAAGCACTTTCACCCACTGAGCCACTTCACCAGTCCACAGTTCTGAAAACTAGAGGTATCAACTCTCTAATCAAAAGATAGAGACTAATGTGCTAGATTTTAAAACAATATTCATTTATTTGTGCCTCAAGGAAGAACAATTCACCATACCTTAAAGTGAACAGATGGAAATAGATATTCTAAGCAAATGGAGCTAGGAAGCAAGCAAGCATCATTGTACTAATAATCTCGCAAATTAGACTTAAATCAAAATGAGTTAGAAAAGATAAAGGAGTTCACTTGTATTGATTAGCAATTCTCACCCCTCATCAAAGAAGTTTCTCTTTGCAACAAATGGAGACCATTATAGAGATACACAAGTGATCAAAATGCAGACAATAGTAACCATAAGGTTCCCAGTCCCAACTGATATATCTATAATGCAATCCCTATAACCTAAGGCTTAGGGAAAAGCATGAAAGAAAGATTGAAATAGCCAGAGGACCAAGATGCCTGGTGCTAGCTAGTGTCTTCTATACATGACAGGGAAGCTGCACCCATGAAATCTCCACACTATGATTACCTAAATAATGCCTACATAATGAAAACATCATATAACATGCCAATGTGGATGGGGGAAATCTCACAGGGACTCACAGCTAGATGAAGACCTGCCAGCTATCAACGGCTGCTAAGAGAAGGAGAACTGATTTTCTACAAGGACAAGCTCCCTGATAGGATATCCAGTCTCAAATAGTCAGCCCTAAACACATGCATGTATGAGCAACATGAAATGACTCAGTAGGCTTTGACAGATAAATAGATAGATAGATAGATGATAGATAGATAGATAGATAGATAGAGATATAGAGAATTATCCATGCATATATGTTATATCTGTAGCGTTAATAATTAAAGAAGAGGTCATGAATTTGAGATGGGGTACAGAAAGAGTTTAAAAGCAGAGAGGAGGTGGGGGAATTGTATAAAAACAGTACACATGTATAAAAACTTTAAATAAGATGATTCCACAAAAGAGCATTACAATTATGAATAAATATGCACCAGAAGCATGGGTTATTTCATAAAATAAATACTATCAGATGTAAAGATATATATCACCCCAATACATTAATGTTCACAAATCACTTTCACCAATGCACAAGCCATTCCAACAAAAAATAGAGAAACACTGGAATTAATGATATCGTAGATTAAATGGATCAAGCATACATCCTTAGAACATTTCATTCAATACTTCAGAAAACATTCTTCTTAGGACTCCATGGACATTTCTCTAAAATAAATCAGATAATAAAATGTAAAGCAACTTTTTAAAAATATACAGGAAAACTTAAATAATTCCTTGTATCCTATCTCTTTGCTTTGCTTTTTAGTTGTGTGTGTGTGAGAGAGAGAGTCTCCCTGTAACCCCAGATGTCCTGGAACTCACTATGTAGACCAGGCTGGCCTCAATCTCACAGAGATCTGCCTGCCTCTGCCTCCCAAGGGCTGGGACTAAAGGCGTATGTCACCACACCTGGCCTTTGTATCCTATCTCAGCGCAATGGAATCAAATTATAAATTAACAGCAAGAGAAACTACAAAACATACACAAACACATGAAGACTGATAAATACAATACTGTGTGATGAATTGATCACAAGGAAATTTAGAGAGAAATAAAAAGGATTCTTAGAATTAAATTAAAACTAATACACAGCAACCAAAGCCTATGGAACTTACAAAGGAAGTTTGTAGATAAATGTGCATATATTAAAAAGCCACAGAGATCTCAAATAAATAACCTAATGATGCATGCCAAGGCACTAGAAAAGCAAGAGCAAGACAAATCCAAAGTCAGTAGAAGAAAACCAATAATTAAAAGTAGAGAAGAAATTAATGAAATGGAAATTTAAAATAACAATATAAAGACTCAGTGAAACAAACTGCTGGTTTCTTCAAAAAACTAAGTAAGATTAAAAAACACTTAGTCAAAAGAGTCACTGAGAGAGTAAATACAAATTAATAAAGAGGGGAGGTTCAGAAAACCGAAAGCACCTATCTTAAAAATATATTCTTCAGTTGGCAAAATGGTTCAGTGACTAAAGGCATTTGAAACCAATCCAAATGACCTGAATTTAATCCCCAGAACCCATGTGTGCAAAAGAAAATCCAGCTTCCTCAAGTTGTCCTCTCATGCATGTGACACGCACATACACACATATACACAAAATAAACAAATGTAAAAATATCAAACATGTGGTCAGCTAAATTGTAAAATCTCAAAGAAATAAATGAATTTGGAGATGGATATGATATACCAAAATTAAAACAAGTCTAGATAAACATTTTAAACAGACCCATAACTAATAATGAGATTGAAATGTTAATAAATAAATAAAAAATACCTCCCAACTACAGAAGTCTGAGTCCAAATGTAGTTACTGTTGAATCCTGTCAAATTTTTAAAGAACTATTACCAACACTTCTCAAACCATTCCATAAAATAGAAAAGGAAGGAACCCTACCAAGTTCTTTTAATGAAGCCAGTATTACCCTGATAAACAAAACCAGATAAAGACAAAACAGAAATGATTAATCTCCTGGGTAAACATAGATACAAATTTCTTGATAAAATATTTCAAGCTAAATTCAAGATAACAACAAAAAGAACATTCCCCATGATAAAGCTAGGCTCATTACAAAGATGCAAGACCAGTTTTACATATGCAAATGCATAATTGCAATATATCACAGAAAATGATCTCAGGAACAGAAAACTGCCCACAAAATTAGAAGTACCATAGCTCAATAAACATACAGCCAACATTTTATTAATTGGGGAAAATCTCAAAGCATTTCTAATCAAACCAGGAAGTAGACAAGATTGCTCACTTTGTCCACTCCTACTCAATATAGTGCTTAAAGTATTAGCTAACACGGGAGAAAAGAGAAGGAAATAAAAGTGATACAAGTAGGAAAAATACATCCAAGTTTTCTTCTATGTGGATGATATGACACTATATATAAGAAACGCTAAAGACTCTAACGGAAAACTCTTAATTCATTAACATATAAAAAACAGCTGCCTTCTTGTATACCAACAACAAAAATGCTGAGAAAGACATCAGAAAAGCAGTCTCATTCACAGTTGCCCCAAAGTATCCCAATACCTAGGAATGAACCTAATCAAGGAAGTGAAAGTCCTCTACAATGAAAAATTTACAGTGAAAAAAGAAATGGAAGACGATCCTGGATGATGGAAAGACTTCCCTATCTCACAGATCAGAAGAGTTAATATTATAAAAATGTCTACATTATCAAAGAAATCTACAGATTCAATGTAATTCTCATCAAAATTCAAATGTCACAGAAATAAAAAAAAAATCTTAAAATTCATATGGAAGCATTAAGCTCCATAGATAGCCAAAGAAATCCAGAGACAAATGAATAATGTTCACAATATCTCCAACCTGATTTCCAGTTACTGTACAGAGCCATAGTAACAATAACAGCATGGTCCCGGCACAAAAATAAACAGCTCAGTGGAACAGAATGGAGGGTTCAGATACATGGTCATGTAACTAGTCACCTGATTTTTGAGAAAGATGCCAAAAATATATATAGTATCTTCAATAAATAATGTTGGCAAAACTGGATATCCATATCCACAAATAGAAGAATGAAATTAGACCTATATCTCTCACCTTATACAAAGATCAAATCCAAAAGGGTCAAAGATCTTAATGTAAAAACCTGAAACTCTGAAACTGTTAGAGGGGAAAAAACTTCAGATATAGGAAAATATTTTCTGAAGAGGACTCCAGTCACTTAGGGAACGATGTCAACAACAAATGGGACCTCATGAAATTACAAGACTTTCTCATAAGAAGAGACAACCAATGTGGGGAACAGGCTAGAGTGACTCTAAGTTGGACTCCATCTTAAGGATGGAGGCTAACTTCCCCATTTTGCCTACTTCAAGCTGTTGCAAACCTCTGGCTACAAGGGCTGAAGGAAAGGGAACAAAACCAGGCATGTTAGGAAAAGCAGGATCCTGCAGTGAGCTTGACTGACAGTCAGCACAGCACCCATGAATGAGAAACCCCCGGCCTTGGCCTTCGTAACCAATGAATTTAAAGACATGTTTGGCAGACACGGGCTTTTGTGACCAACTTGGGGGGAACACGGCAAATCCTCCTCCTCCCTCTGTCTAAAATCTATAAGAAGTCCCTTCTACCTCTCCTCGTGGCCATTATCCCTCCACCCGCTGTGTGTTGGGATGTGGCCCAAGCTCGAGCTTGCAAATAAAGATCCTTGTGTGACTGCATCGGATTTGGCCTCCCTGGTGGTCTTTTGAGAGGATTCTGCGACTTGGGCATTACACCTACAGAGGCTAGAGAGATGGCTCACCGATTAAGAACATGGACTGCTCTTACAGAGGACTGAGCAGGGTTCCCAGCAGCCACATGGCAGCTAACAACTCTATACATCTATATCTAATGTCTATAACTCCAGTTCCAGGAGAATCCAATGCCCTCCTCTCCTCTGATTTCCATAGGCATTGCATCACATATGTACTTTTATACAAGCAAAACACTCATATACATGCAATAAAGACAAATAAAATGTTTTTTTAAAGAGCCTACAGAATAAGCAAAATCCTTGAAAGCTGTACACATAAGAAGACTGATACAGAGGATATACAAAAACAAAACAAACAAACAAACAAAAAAACATGTTGTACAGGACTGTCCTCTGAGTCAGCCATCTTCCTGAGCTCAACTGTGCCTACTTGTAAAAGATCATCACATTTGGGCTTACTCCACCTCTACCTTTGGATAGAAGAAGAGGCAGGAGAGTCATGAGACCCTCACCTGACTAGCCACACCTTCTAAAACTTGGTAGGCAATTCCACCCTGATTGGACCTGGTCTTGGGGAAGGGCTAGAGTAAATAAAAAGCACTAAAGAAAGAGGTGCTCCATCTACGTGGCTACGGGAAATCCTTCATTCATACTGGCTTTAGACTTTGTGGTGCAGCCTTAGAAGGGAGGACCTACACTCCAGTAAGTAACCCCTCACCCATTGCTCTGGAAGTAAGCCCAATAAAGCTCCCAAGAGTAAACTTTGGTGGGATTGTACCTCAGATTGTCATTGGAGCCAAGGGAAGATGGAAGACGGAGGAATGAATGTTGTTTAATCTCTCCCAGAGAAGGAGTTTTAGCAACACTATACAAGAAATCAAACAGCCCAGTCAATAAATGGGTTAATGAAATTAACAGACAGTTCTCCAAAAAGGAAACACAAATGGTCCCATACACACATAATAAATTGTTCAACCTCACTAGCCATCAAAATCACATTGAAATTCCATCTCACCCCAGTCAGAATGGAAGCCAATTAAACAAACAAGTAAGAAAAAAATGCTGGCAGGATACGGACAAATAGGAATGCTGATACAGTGCTGAAGGGAAGCTAAATTATTCCAACCACTACAGAAGTCAGCAAAAAGACGAAACTAAAGCTACCATATGACCCAGCTGTACCTCTCCTTGGAATTTACCCAAAGGACTCCACATCGACATATCATGATGATACTTGCTCTTCAATGTTTATTGCAGCACAATTCATAATAGCTATGCTACAGAATGAACCTAGGAGTCCAGCCACAGAGTAATAATAATGAAATTAAGGTATACATACACAACATAATTTTTTCAGCCATAAAGAATTGTTATGTCTTCAAAAATGGATGCAGCTAGGAATGATCATATTAAGGCAGTCTCAGAGAGACAAACCTTTCTCATTGTGCTTCCTATATTTTATACAGGTATATAGAATTATTTACCTATATAGGACATTGAAATAGAAGCAAGCTGTCTAGAGGAATGAACTTCTCCCCTTACTGGGAAAGAAGCCTTAGAGAGAGGAGTGTGGAGGGAAGAAGGAAATACACTCAACATACATATTTATGTGAGCATGTCCTCTTGTAACACAGTACCATGTGCAATGAACATACAAGCTGAGAATTTTTAACAAGTTTTTTTTTAATAATTAAAAGAAAAGCTTAGTGTTTTTACAGAAGAACCAGAGAGAAAGCTATGAGATGGTAAGAAAAGGAAGTACGAGACTCTCCTGACCTCAAAACCCCTTACTGGGGGAATATAAAAGACAGAAGGCCCTCCAAGTGGGAAGATAACAGAGAATTTATCAAAGCAAGCAGTGTTCAGTTAGAGCAAAATGGAAGTCTCAGAACAGACCTGAATCATGACACACAGAGCCACAGACCCACAACAGAAACAGAACGAATGCAAAGGCAAAAATTCAGCAAATGTGAATTCACTGAGTGATGTAAATATTGTGCAGTCCCAGTAACTGCCTTTAGTATTTAAAATGTCATTTCCTGCTCACAATTTCTACCTTCTGCTCACTTGCCATGTACAATGTCCTTGAGAAATAAGAAGTTTTCTGGACCAAACAGCTCAGCCCTTGCCTTCCTTCAACCCATTTTTAATGACCCTGAAAGCACTCCAGATAAGAAAACAGATCCAAGCCTTAATTATGCCAGAGATATGTTACTGAACAGTGTATAGGAAAAGAATATTTTACTAATGCATCATCACTTGAGATTCATTTCTAAAGGAAGAGTTCTTCCCCTACGATGCCATCACAAATACACAAAGACCATACAATGCCAGTCACAAAGTAGCTTTCTGTCTGTAAGGCATATATAATGTGAACTGACGTCCAATACAAAGCTACTACAGACTACCAGAGACCACTGTTGAGTTGCAGACATGTGAACCCACTTCCTCGGAGTTACTGGTCAAACTCCTGTTTCCTCAAACTTGTTGTTTTTTTTTTTAAAATAAATGCTCAGATAACTAACTGTGTTGAACAAATGTTCTTCCTGCTGCGGTCCCTTGGGTACAAGAGAAGTCATTACCAACTCTCCTAGAAGTAAGTGTTCGGGTTACATACATGATTGCCTCCACTAGATAGATTGCAAACCTGTCCTAAATTGGCCAAAATGCTTCCTTCTGCCTCACTCTGAAAGCTAATTAGACCAAAACCTCCCCAAATTCACTGATGGATTTCTGAACTCTCTAATCCAGTTGACGAAGACTTAATGGAATGCAAAATACTCCCCAGGTGTCCCCCAAAGTTCCAGCTGTGTAATCTCAGAGATATGGAACTGAGCCAGTTCTGCAGTTGTTTACCAGCATTAGGATCTGGAGACACTCTGGCAGCCTACAGGCTTGGACTGGAATTCTGACCTGGTTCTGGTTGACTTTATTTAACTCAGCTAAACTTCAGTGCTCTCTACAAAGACAGTAATTCATCTTTCATTTCATTTGTACGTGAAAAGAAAAACAGTTCCCATATAGTGCATGACACTTGGAGGTACTCAAATGTTGGTTGTTTATTCCATTCTTTGGTCCTAAATTTCGTAATTGTGGGTGTCTGAGGGGCATAGATGAGATAGAGAAGACCTGATGGCAGGTGGGGACTTGGGCCCCTCAGGGAGGAGCTACTGCTCCACATTACCCAGAGCAAACCTCGGACTGCGGTTCCAAAGTTGAAATCTTTTTCCTTCAAGTGGAAAGTCTAGATTTTTTTATGTGGAAACCTTTTAATTTTTAACTATTGGCTGAAATCTTTTAAAACACTCTGTGTACACAATAAATCCTACCTAATAGACTAATTTCAGCTGTAGACCACAAGCTTGCCAAGTCAGCCTTATTTTTTTAACTTTTTTTCTATTTTATCACCTAATCAGGACAAAGCACAAATGTATAATAAAGAATTTTAAACAAAGGAAAGATGCTATCACAAGACACAACTGGAGTACATTTCATTATTAGCATGGTAGGTTTTACACATTTACAGTATAGACAATGAACTGTGCATCTGAACTTGTGCAACAGTCAGTTGTTTCTAAGTCTGGTTTCATTCTATGGATTTACTCTGGAGGCTTTATTAACACTCCAATGCCTAGACCCTGCATTAAGAAATTTTCCTTTCTGTGATGGGAGCTGCACACTGCACATCTTGAGAGAATCTCTGACTTCCCACTCCTCACCTCCATCCTGATATTCAGCCAAGGTTACCAGCCAAATATAAAACACTAGCAGCTAAAATGAATCGATTTAAAACAACACAACAACAAAACCTGCATCTTCTGTTTACATTAAAACTCCTCGTAGTTAGATGGATGGTCCAGGAATTTGTTGAGATCGTTTGTAGCTCACATGATGCTGATGCAGGTGGTGAAGTGACCCCACCATTAACATTCAGGGGAAGATGAAATCCTCCCATTCTGTTCAGTATGTTCTAATGAGAGTATCATTTCATATGGGAGGGTATCAAGAAGGGCCAAAAATTTGCTCACTATGAGCATGATAGAGATGGTTTTGGAACAGGATCTACGAAGTACATTTACTAACAAGTATAGCAGATAGTTGGGCAGTTGTTGGTAGCCAGGGGTCCTTGCTGAAGTCTGGAAACACAAACGTCAGGCCACATTTGCTCCTTGAAGAGGCAATAACTACTTCTGAGAAAACTACCCAATGCAGGGTCCCCTCTAGAAGAAATGAAGGCTGGAGGTGGTGCTGGGACATGTTGAAAGCAGGGAACAGGCCAGGGAAAGTGCTCCATAGAAGCTAGGTGAGGTGTACATGGCTCAGCCATTCATGATGTTCATGACAAGGCCTGGATCTTGGCCGACTTTCTAACAGCGATCATAAGGTAAAAGCTGAGGCAGTGCATTTTTAAAACAAATAAGTACGTAGTTGCTCTTCTAACTTCAATCCTTTTATCAGTGCTGGGGTTCTTTAAAAATTCTTGAATGTTTTTATGTTAGCTTCCCAGAAGTGCATGTTGATTACAAGGTTTCTGGTTGGTGAGATATATTTGGCTAAGTCAATAGATTCAGCTTACTTATCATTCATAGGCATGCCATATCTTTGTTAAGCATCAAATCATTCTTAAAAGGTTTACTTTCAGCAGATCTCTCAATCAGCATAATTAGTTGAACACCTGTTATATACACAGAGCTAAGGCTTTGGGGTTATAGTAAGAAAAAAGAAGAAATAAAGATACAAACAAATTTTCCCTATGGCCGGCCAGACCATCCACTATAAAGAACTGAATGGCAAGTAATTATGGCCCAGGAAATGTGGAGGCACAGGCAACCCTCTGTCATGTTGGCCTCTCTAAGATTTGCACTCCAGGGTTGCCATCCAGTCATCCAGGCACCACGGACATGTTCTTGAGAACCTAATCTGACTCTCAGTTGACACAAATCAGAAGATACTTGATTGTGTTTCTGGAGCTCTGGATGTCCCCCAACAAAATCAACTTTTATATAGAGAAGCCAATTTAGATTCTCTCCCAACTGACTTGTAATTTTCCTCAGAGATACCAAAGCAATGTTGTTTCTGTTCAAAGCAATCTGATACTTGTTTCTATGAAATGACTTTCCATTTTCACACACACACACACAAAAGTTAGAATAGGTGGAGAGGTCTACCACTTAGCTTTACTGTCAACTTCACAAATGTTGTGAACTGCATGACTGGAGAAAGTTGAAGGCAGAGAATGAGGGTTGGATCCTGAGGTTCAGCAACATGCCAGAGGCTGTTAACTGACTCCTCACGTCCCTTAAATTTTCTCATTCCTCTTAATCATCAGGAAAGTCATTAGCTTTGTATGTATGATTCTTGAAAGGCTTCATTTTTGCCTTTGACACAACTACTCTGGTTTTCCAGTCAATCTTTGAAATAATTTTTCACATCAGTATTGAGATTCTATGACTTATTTTAAAGACATGTCTTCTTTCAAATCATGGCAAAGCACATCAGAATCACCTGAGAGACTTGGTAAAATACAGATTTCTAGGTCCCTTCCCCAGAGGTTCTGATGAAGTACATCTGGGATAGAGCCTGAGAATTTGCATTTCTAACACATTCCTAAGTGATGCTGTTCTGGTTTTCTTTCTATTGCGGAGATAAAACACTTAGAGATGAAAGAGTTTATTTCAGCTTACAACTCCCAGATCACAACCCATTATTAAAGGAAGTCAGGGCAGGAACTCAACGCAGGAGCTTGAAGCATAAACCATGAAGGAATATTGCTTACTGTTTTATTCTCTCTGGCTGATGACTTATACAACCCAACCAACTGCCCAGGCGTGGTACTGTCCACAGTGACTGGACCTTTCCACACAAACCAGCAATCAAGACAATTCCCCTCAGGTATGGCCACAGGCCATCTCATCTGGAAAATCCATCAGTTGAAACCTCCTCTTCCTAGGTGACTCTTGGGTGTGTCAAGCTGACAATAAAAACTAACCAGGACAATCCTCCCTTGTCAACTTGATATACAAACACATCACTGTTAAATCATAACTTTTTCTTTCTTGTTTGTCCCCAGGATCTCATGTTAATATAATATAAAAATACGGTACCATTTTGAAGTCCCACAGTCATTAAAAATGCCAATGTTTCAAAAAGTTCAAAAACTCTCAACTAGGGTTCACTATAAAATGAAAGACAAGTTAAAAACTTTCTTATTCCAAAAGGCAAGAATCAGGCATAGGTACAATCAGATCAAATGTAAAACTAAAATTCAGAATCATAAACTCAAATCTTATAGTTCAATGTCCAGCATCTAGAACTCACTCAAGATCTTTGATCTTCTGGGCAGCCCTTCTTCTCGGGCTCTGCATCTTCAGTACACATAGCTTGTCTCATAGGCTCAGGCTGGCTCCCCTTCGCAACTGCCATTGTCTTGGAGATAGTCCCATGACCCTAGTAACTCTAATAACCTGGAATCTCCACTGCTGTTGACATCACCCTTCACCAATGGCTTACCCTGGGCTCTCTTGAGGAACTTTAACCCTGTCACATGGTGCCAAGCCTCAGCTGTTCTCCATGATCACCTCAGTTTTGTATCTGCCATGCCTTCAAAACTAGTACCATCTGGGTAACTGTTACATATTGCCAAGCTTTGCTACTAGCTTGAGAAGCAAGCTTGCACACATACCCCCACAGGACCACATCTTCTATGTGATGACCCTAGGGAAATATTTCCCGAAAGATTTCACCTCCCTAATGCTGGTCTCTCTAATCAGAGCTGATACTTCATCACCAGATGACCAAAATTAACAGATTATTTAAAATCAAGATATCACACACACAACACCAAAAGAGTCTTTTCTTCCTTTGAAACCACAAGGCAAGCTTCCATTTTCTGTATTTCTTCTCAGCATTATTTTCTGAAGTTCCACAGAGCAGTCCATTAAGCTCTGAGCATTTAATGGCCATTCCAACTCAAAGTTCCAAATATTTCCACACACACACAAAAAAATAATAGTTCAGAGGCTGGAGTAATGGCTCATCAGTTATGAGCACTGGCTGCTCTTCCAGAGAACCCAGGTTCAGTTCTTAGCATCCACATGATGGCTAACAACCATCCAGTTCCAGGGGTTCTGAGGTCCTTTCCTGGATGCCATGGGTATACTTACATAGATGTGAGCCAAACAAGAGCCCAGAAGATCAAAGATCATGAGTGAGTTCTAGATGCTGGACATTGAGCTATAAGATTTGAATTTATACTTCTGAATTTTAGTTTTACATTTGATCAGAATGTATCTATGCCCTGATTCTTCCCTTTTGGAATAAGAAAGTTTATAACTTGTCTTTCATTTTATAGTGAACCCTAGTTGAGAGCCTTTGAACTTTTAAAATATGTATTTATAGATACATAAATAATTAAGTAAATAAATAAATTATTTCTAGTTAAATAAACACAGTCAGGTTCCTCACAGTCACACCCCACTTCTTCTTTTATAGTTGGTTTCCTGTGGCTCTGATAAAACACTCTGACTAAAAACAAGGTGAGGAGGAACGGGTTTATATATTATATTTCAGCTTATAATTCCCAGGTCATACTCCATTACTGAGGGAAGTCAGGGCGGGAACTCAGGGCTGGAGGCTGAGGCAAAAACCACGGAGGAACACTGCTTACTGGCTTGCTCTCTCTGGCTCATGCTTAACCAGCTTTCTTATACAACCCAGGACCAACTGCCTAGGGGCAGCACTACTGGCAGTTGGCTGAACCCTCCCACATCGATCAACAATCAGCGCAATTCCCTAAAGACATTGTCCCATGCCAGTCTGACCTGGGAAACCCCTCAGTTGAGACTCCCTCTCTTCCCAGGTGACTTTTGAGTCTATCACACTGACAATAAGAATAACTGGGCAGATGTTCAAGCTGCTGGTCTAAGCACTGCACCTTGAGAACTACCACCCTAAACCTGAGTGTGGAAGCTTAGTGTCTCATCACAATGAACATGCAAGTGGCATCAGGGAGCTCCTACAAGATCAAAGCCTGGGGTGTCCATGTTCCTACCCTTCAAAAGTGTCACATCTTGGGCTCCCACTTTCCAGGGAGCTATTTCTACTTCCTGCACTATGTTGTGTGTTGGCGTTTGTGCTGATTAGCTTTTATCAACTTGACACAGTAAAGAGGGAACCACAATTAAGTAATTTCCCCCATTGGATTGGCCTGTGGCCCTGTCTGTGAGGCATTTTCTTAGCTGCCAATTGATGTAGGAGGGCCCAGCTCACCACCAATGGAGTTATTCCTAGGCAGATAGTGCCTGGGCTGTATAAGAAAGATAACTGAGCAAGCCAGGTAAGCAAGTCTGTAAGCAGCATTCCTCTGCGATCGCTGCTTCAGTTTCTGCCTCCAGGTTCCTGCCTTCAGGTTCCTGCCTTGAGTTCCTGTCCTGGTTTCCCTCGATGATGGTTTTTTTGCCTGAGAGTTGTAAGATGAAATAAACTCTTTTCTCCCCAAATTTCATTTCATCAGTTTCTATGATAAGAATTAGAGTAGGATGCTTTTGAAGAAGTCTTCAGACACCGACCAGTCTATGTCTCTTCATCTGATAATCCAATGGCTTTTTAAAAAAAAAATCTTTAAAATGAAACTTTAGTGCTGTTCCAAACATCTTTACTAAAAGTTAAATAACAAACTGCAGGAGTAACAAGACTAAAGCAGCCATAGGTTCCCCTTACATCTGCAGGGTCAGAATGCCTAATTGCATTTCCATAATTACTCACTGAGAGCTTGCCTCGTGCCTAAGGGCTGCACAGAGAGAACTGTTAAAAGACTACTTGTAAACATACAGAGTTCAAACAGACTTCATAGGCCATACTAGCTGCCATTACTCTTAAAATAAATTTTAATGCTCCCTTTAATCTCCAAGTAATTATAACTATTGGTTGAGATAAACATTAAGACAATATAGAGACGTTTGTTTTCTGAGCAGCAGACATTTACATTCATGCTTTGATCTAGCCCAATTAAATCAAAGGTTTAATGACATAAATGTGAGCTATTAATGTCTGGGGCTCAGACCCAATGGAGGAACAATGATTAATTGCTATAATATTGGACATTCGCTCAACTTTTCTGGAAAATAGTCTTTGTACTTGAATTATAACAGAAGACAGTTCAGAGGTAAGAAGCACTGGCATGATATGAGACCTCACAAAATTTAGAATAGAAGAAACCAGAACCTGAAAGAATGCTACAGTTACATGTCTGCTGTGGGCAACATCAGTAGTCCAGGTTTTGAATTGCTGTTGTTTCTTGCAAGTGTGAATTTGAAGATGAGGTTTCTCTTCTTTCAGCATCCTCTATGAACCTACAGCTGAATCGAAGTCTTAGAATTTTCCAGTGTTCAATAAATATCTATCTAGGACCTACTAAGAGACAAGCACTCAACAGTTGCTACACATGTTGACACTTGTTCATACTTAAGTGTTTTATTTTAAAGTTTCTCTATTTACCTTACATGTTAGTACTAGAAGTATTCTGTAGAAATCTAGAACAAGAGCTGTACTCCTCATAAGCTGTCAGGTGGGACGATTTAGCCAACCCCTGCATTCAACTTCCTGCACTTGGTGGACTAGCAGTACCAGTTTAGGGATTCTCAAATCAGAGATCAAATGATGGTTGAGTTCTACCCAGGACCTGAACAAGGCCTGAGGACCTGCATTTTTAACAAGGTCTCCAAGAGCCACACTATTACTGGAGTCACAGTTATTGAATTAAAATTTTCTATCTTGCCAGCCTGCCTCTTATCAAGTTTAAGAGCAGGCATTTCTAGACCTGTGGAACTGTTTGTCTGTTTGTTGTTATTTTTTGTATGTGTCTAAGGGTATTTTCGTATTGTCCAGTGCTCATGACTGATGAGCCACCTTTCCAGCCCTCAACTATTTGCCAGATTTGAAAGTTTGGCTGTGAGTAGCATGGACAAGCAATAAATGACCATCTGCCTTCAAGAAAACATTTTCATCATGTTTATTTTTCCTTAACTCTGAAGAGAGATTGATGGGGCCTCCAGTATTTTGACTCATGTGAGACAAAGTTGGCATTATTTCCTCTCTGGTTTTCTACTTTGGGCCCCACCTTCTCTCCTCCACACCCACAGTCAGTCTTTTTTAACTTTTCAACTGAGTAATTTTGTCAAGTCTGAGGTTCTGAGGTTCTCATTACTGTCTCCTGTGGCTCTTAAAACAAGTATCACAGTATTTGGAGCATCTGACGTGGCTCTGTACGGCACAGGCCCTCTCAGCTAGTAACCTCACACCATCATTCCTGGAGCTCGGACACAATGATCTGGGCTGATTTCCTCAGTAATCACCTTGGTTCCATCCTCCTTCCTGTCACAGCCTTGTGACAGCCTCGATCTGGCTGTTCATTCCTCCTCAAGTGCATTCAGCACTTAGCTAATTACCCTCTACTCAGGAGTAGGCTGTCCATGATTACTTGGTCATGACCATATCCTACTCTCACACATTAAGCTACTGTTTTCTTTCTTCAGCACTGATGAGCCAAATAACCAGAAAATCCTGTTTGTTGTTGCACATATCCTATCACCAATACATGGTGCCTTTTAGATAGTACATGTATTATATAACAAACATCTGTCCAATGAAGTGCATATGATCATGAGACTTCCTTTATAAACTGAAAAAAATTTTAATAATTTATTTCACTTTAGTAAATAATGTCCAGCATAAGGTGGTCATTCTAACAAGTTGAAAGGGATCAAGATTTCCATATGTTATTTCGTCTGTTAAACTTTTAACATAGTGCTTATACTCAACATAGTAGAACCTTTGCCATGTATAGGAGCTCTGTCTGGAGATGTAAGCTTATCCTTCAGTACACAGATAAACATCTTCACATTATTTACTACACAGAAGTGTGTTCTATGCTGCAAAATTCTTCATTGTTCTGATGGGTCAGCCTTTAGATACAAAGTCGTATTTATACAGAAGAAACTCAGTTATGAGTTTTCTGGGCATATCCCCAACAATGAGGCAACTGCTGGCTTGGCATTCACTGAAGCTCTGTCTTTTCCTTCATGAGCCATCGCAGAACTAGCCAGACACTGAAATTTTATAAATCACTCTTTTCATTGCAGAGACTGTGCATGGTAAACTTGATCTGTTCAAGTATATTAGACTAGCTATAAATCACTGGGGACAAATTCAACAGAGACTGTTGATTTCAGCTAAGAGCCAGCACTTTGTTTGTTCTTGTCCAGAATCAGATACATTAAAGTAAACAGGCATCTACCCTACTCAGGGTCTTGCAGGTGCAAGAATCATGATAATGTACAAGCCTCAAACTAAATCATGATACGGATTTCTATGTGAACAAGATTCCAGTTCATTTATTTAAGTATAATTTCTACAAGCTATATAAATCAATTAGCATATATTTGTAGCTATGTTTTTCAGTTTTAATTTTTGAGAATTTCACAAGTGAGTACTATATTTATATCATTTCTATTCCTCCCTCTCCCCTCTCCAACTCCTCCTGTACCCTCCAATCTCATGACCTTTTCTATAATTATTGTTACACATTGCATGCATGCGTGTGTGTGTGTGTTTATGTGTGTGTGTGTGTGTGTGTGTGTGTGTGTGTGTGGTGTGTGATCTACTAAGTCAATATGGTGTTGTTCTAATGTGCATGTGTTTAGAGCTAACCACTTGGGACTGGATGACCTATCTGGGGACCCATTCCCAGAGAACACTGATTATCCTCTCTCAGCAGCCATTGACTGTCTGTAGCTCTTCATCTGGGGTGCACCTTGTGTAATTTCCAGGTCACACTGGTGTGTTGGCAGTGCTATTAGGCAGGTCTTGTTTAGGAAATCACAATATGGACATTTCAAGGGTGCAGCTTCCTCGTCCTAAATGGAAGCCACTATTTAACAGCAGGAACCCTGGTCCCCTGGCTCTTACAATCTTTTTGCTCCCTCTTCATTGATGTTCCCTGAGCCTTAGCTGTGAGTTGCCTTGTAGTAGGTCTGGGTACCCCACAGACACTTATTCTCTTTATTCTTAGCAGTTATGGATCTTCGTAGTAGCCTTTGTCTGTGCAGCTACTCTTGAAAGGATACATGGTTTTGAGATATAACATTTATATACATAAGACAGACTGTCCAATTTTCACAAAACAAAATTACTTTTTTATAATGTAAGACACATGTTCAGGGAACATCACTGAAGGGAGGCAGAAGAGTGTAAGAGCCAGCGGACCAGGGTGCCTGCCACTAGACAGTGTCTTCCAGACATGACAGGGAGGCTACACCCATGAAATCCCATTCAACATGCCAACGTGAATGAGAAAAATTGCACAAGGCCCCACCCCTAGATGAACAGCTATAGGCAATCCATAGGTCCTGAGAGGGACAATCAGTCTTCTCCAGGGATGAGACCCCGATAGGTTATCCAGTCCTTAACACTAAGTGGGCTCAATAGGTTGTGTGTATATATACAAATTTGAGAGGGACTGGGAGAGGGAAAGGAGGAGCTGGAAGAGGAGAGGGAGGAGTAGAAATGATATGAATACAGAAACCATATAAGAGTCTCAAAAAATAATAATAAAGAAAAATACAAATGTGAATAAGATAGAAAGAAGAGCGTGCACTCTCCTCCAGAGACCTGCTTCAGCTGGACCCGAGGAAACTCCGAGGCAAAAGTCGAACCACAAAGTTAGTGGCACCTTGAAGGAAGAGGCAGCCCCTGTATACCTTGTATACTTTTGTCAAAGCCACTATCCAAGGTCAGTTCCTAGTAGGGGCATCCGTGACAGCTGACATTACTCACAGCAGTGGGGCCTCTTCACGGGGCACTGGCCATGCCCACTACTGGCACTTCTACTGACAGCTGGTAAGCTGCAAGTAATTCATTAACTATTCCATTTCTGTACTTCACTCTCCTTTCCTCTGTTCCAGAAGTCAACAATCTTTGATTAAAATAATTCATGAAGACTTTGCAGGGCACATTATCATCTCCCGTCACAACTACTTAACTCTGCGAATCCAGTGCCACACCATCCATCACCTGTACACTGACAAAATGAGCCTGACTGTGCACCAATGAACTATATTTACAGAAATAAGCAGCAGGCCACGTGTGCTCCACAGGCCACTGACCCTGCCCTGCTCCACTGCCTTCCTCTCATCGGCCCTGTTGGTTTGTTTGTTTTTTCTGACCATTTCCCTTTGGTCTGTCCCACGTGTGGTGATCCTTTAAGTCCCCATTATCTCTCCTCCCTCCTCTCCCAGTCTAGTGTTCTGTCTCCTAATCACCTTCTTTTCCCATCTATTTCTCTACTTACCTTCTCATTCAACCTCTGAAACTCTATGTAGAGACCACACACAGCTACTTAACAGCGCTTTCACCATCTTTTCCTCGAGTCTCTTTCCTTCTTTTCTTTCTAAATCATTATCATCTAGTTCTTCACTCACTTCTGAAACATCAGTTCATCTAGGTATCCTAAAATGCAGTCTTCTCAGGCTGCGTCCTGCAGAATACAACAAAAACCATGTGCCTACTACCTAGTAAGGAGCTCTGCACTTGTTTCAAAGGCCTGCAAGAGTCCAGGTTTTCTATTTTGTTTCTTTTCCTTCTTCAGTTACCCATTTCTTTGATTCTGTAAACACTGATTTCTGTTTTATCTGACACACCTGGGAAAAAGGGAACTGACTTTCACTCCGCCCTCCTCAAGGAGGATCTGAGGATGTTACAGAATCAATATTCTGAAAAACATTAAGAACCAAGAGGTAGAGTTTTCTGTGGAGCGGGGATCAATTTGTGTTCCACATACAAGTCTCTTCTTAAGATTGCTTCATTCTTTTATAGCTCACTTCATGTGGCTAGTCTGAAAAGAACAGTCTCACTAGCAAGGAACATTCACTAGCAAGGAACTTTCCTTTAGGGTGGGAATCTCAGAGGCAAGAAGGTACGGACAGATGCAGAAGGAGTCTTCAAAGTTCACTTTTAGTCATAGCCAAGCTGCCAAAGTAGGGCATCCTTTGAATGAAGGCTGAAGATACGGCTACCAATGAAGGAGTTGCTGTCATTAATGGAGAATCCTCCTGCAGTTTCTGCTGCATCTGTCTGTGCCTTCTGTAAAGTCCCCAGATCCTCCCAATTGGGAGGAGACTTGTTAGCATCTCCCACTAAGTGCTTGCAGTGTGTTGAAGCTCCTCTGCCCCCAAGGTGACTGGATGCGGACAGTGTGACAGCGTCAGCTAGCTAGACCATTCTCCACAGTAAACAGTCTGTCTTATCCCTGCGTTCTGTGCTCTGAAAACTGCCAAGAGATGCTGATAGCTGTAGTGGTAGATTCCTCTTCACACATAGCTGTCCTTCATTTCAAATGAGTGGATTCAAACCTTAAACCACTGGGATTGAGAAAATTCAAAACCTCTGATATCCTCTGATAGTGCTAATGGAATCAGCCCTCTTACAGGAATCCTAGCTCAAGCCAAAGGGATTAGTGAGGACAGAAAGGTTCTAGGAAGGCAGAATCTGAATGCTATCAATCCTCTATAAGCTCTTCCCAGGCACACTCATGTCCCCCCACATCAATACATCTTCTAGGCTACCACACTGAGCACAAAGCACCTTGATTTCTCCTGATCAACTGTAATGTCTTTAAGAGCCAGGGGTAATTCTCTAATACTCCCTGATTGGCCCAGACAGTGCCTGAACATCCGCAGTAGCCTCCTAACCAGACCTCTCTTGTGCTCTTACCCTTCTGTGACCCTTCTCTGAGTCTAAGCAAGGGTTGTCTTTTTATTTTATGAAAACAAGTCGAGTATCCCTCCTCTTCCCATTTGAATAAAACCCTTCAATGGTCAAAAATGTTCTATATCTTCATTTGGATGGTGATCATATAAGTGCACACTTTTCTCAGAATTTATAAAACTGTATTCCTACAACAGGTGAATTTTGCTATAAATTACATATATTATATCTCAATAAACCTAACTTAATATTTTAATAAATTTAAGAGGTTTTCCACTCATTTAAAATCCAGACCCTTCTCCATAGCTGATATGGCTATGGAGCAAGATCCCACAAGAATCAGATGTCATATTTCAATTAGGAAAACATTATAAACAGCTCATGGAGCTTTGCTTTCAAGTATGTGAAGGCAGGCCAGCAGCTCCAGGTATAGTGGAGTCCCTGTGGAAAAGTGTGGCTACTATGATCATCATCAGAATCAAATAAAATCAAACTCTTCTTTGATCTGTCTTCTGTGGCTAGTAACACACCATAGATGGGTTAGTTATAAAGAAAAGTCTATCATGGCTCATTGTCCTGGACAAAAACATCACTTGCATGAGACAGAGATAAACTGACTCTTGTAGCAGATCCATCTTAAAGATAACCTACTAATTCAATAACTACATGAATGAACTAATCCATTCTTTTGAAGAACATTCTAATCACTTCTTAGAAGTCTAAGCTGCTTTTCTCTCTTAATGTCTCAAAATGAGAATTAAGTTCAAACATAAGTTTCACAGGGGACAAACCATACTTAGACCATAGCAATCTCAACCAAATAAAGAATAATAACAAAGCCAGAAGGTTATGAAGGGGGAGAATTCATGCATGCATGCTTGGTAAGAAGAACTATCTCAAAAGTCTTTGCCAGATGCACAATCTCATACAAAGAACAAAACAACCTTCCACAGAAAATACTTCTGCAAGGATGTCTGTCCAAGCTTGACTGTCTCCATGCTTGTTATTGATCCTGAAGCGAACCATTCGTGGACACAGAGTGGGAAAGCTAGGTAAACATTGCATTCTATGACTGAGTAATAACTTCTACCATTTTAACTTTTTTTTTAAGATAAGATCCCTCTAAGTTACCCAGGTTGGTCTTGAAGCCACTCACCTATAGACCAGGCCGGGCTTGAACTTTCACTACCCTTGCCTTCCCTGCCTCCCTTTCTCAGTCTTCTGAGTTTCTGTGCATGACCAAGTTTAGGTAGGACCTAAAGTTCTCTGTCCTCAGGTGTTCATAGTGGGATCTGTTTCTTTAATATTTAGACAGACCTCTTAACCGAAATCAGAGCCGGCCCCCAAGTTTTCTTTACTACTCATCATTTCTGAAATCACACTGTTTTGTTTCTTTGCTTACCCATTACTTTGTGAGTAAAATTACAAACATTGGGACTGGAGAGGTGGCTCAGCAGTTAAAAGCCCTTGCTGCTCTTCCAGAGAACCCGAGTTCATTTCCAGACTCTCATATTATTCCATCACAACTGCTATAACTCCAGCCCCAGAGGATCCATCGCCCATCTCTGTACTCCCTGGGCACTGACACACATGTGCACATACACACATGGAGACATTCACATATGTACATCAATAACTAAAATAAATAGACAAAATTTTATATGTCTATACTCAGGTGTACAACAGGATGTTTATATATATATGCATATATATATAGTAAGTTGATGACTACAATCATGATAACGAACATATCCTTCTCTACACGTCTACTCTCTTAGCAAATGGTGAGTATAAACCACAGATTTAACTATAACCATCATACTATGCATTAGACTATAGATCTACTCATTCTACAAATTTCCACTAGGTACTTTGACAATCATGTCCTTGTAGTCCAGTGCTACTTTCTGTTTCCATGGCTTTGATTTTATTAGAATCCATATGTAAGTAAGATCATACAGGTCTTTCCTACACACTGCTTTCTTCTATCTTTCATTGCACAGAACAGTGCCCGGGGAATGCCTGAGTGTTCTGGAAAAGGACAGCAATGAGACTGTCCCTTCTGCCTTGTTTCTTGAGTCTCCATTCATCACTGAGGAGATGGCACAGAGGGATGCAATATTGAAACTAGGAGAAAGACAATCAGATAGGGGGCTGGAAGGCCTAAGTATCTGAAGCACCCCACCTGTAGTGAGAAAGTCAGGGCCAGAACAGACAGATATCGCCAGAACTCCCTGAGATGCATGCAGAACTTGTTGTTAGCTTATTAAAAATCAGAAGAAGCCCTCCAACAACACACACACACACACACACACACACACACACACACACTCAGCAGAGCCACAGTCAGAAGCGAGGTCTCAGCAGTGGACCAGCACAGGTCAGATCCTGTACACAGTCAATAAATATTTAGCCAATATTCTGATTCACTGAAGCTCAGCTAGGAAAGACACATCTCCCTCTCCAATGCAAGAAAATAAACAATCACAAAGGAGGAAAAAAACCTGCCTCTGTTTTCTTACTATGGTGAGATTTAGTCAGTGATCTATATAGCAAGTTAAGGTTTTAAACCAAGTTGTTTTAAAATAAATACTTAGACTTTCTAGAAAGCTTTGTTTTTAAGTATGCCTTTTTTTCTAAAAACAATTTATTGAGGTTATTTCTTCTTAATTAAAAAAAAAAACCTGCATTTGCAAAGCTAACGCCTTCAAGCTAGGGGCTTCTCATTTCTTGCTGCCTTTTAGCTATTACGTCTCTGTATTGTTTGGTAGACAAAATGACACTGAGATTTTCCCCAGCATTCATATGACATTGTTCAGAGCTGCTAAACTTTATGTACAATGATTTTCTTCTTTTGCTACAGAGAAAAATCCCATGAATCATAAAAATGTGAACATTTTGAGTTAGAATAAAGGTTTCCTCAAATCACGTTCTATATATGGAACCTTTCATTCTCAGCATCTCAGGCTTTAAAAGAACTGACTGTCCTGAATATTGATTGAGATTTTTCTCTATGCGCTTCAGAAGACAGTAGCATTGATTATATTGGGCTCTGCTTATTTACCACTTTCCATTTGGGACAGGCCATCTGGGTATTCCGGGTTTAGTCACATGTGTCTATATCCTTTCACTAAGGCAGTTTACTTCTAGGAAGAAAAATACCTAGAGAGCTGCTAACAGTTTTTCTTCAACAAGCAATTGTCAGGCATCTTCAGTCTTGGAACATGACCAACCTAAATCTTCCTGCGTAGCACATGTGATCACAGCCAAAATGACATGGCAGACTCTGGCCTTGACTTGGATTCAAAATTTAGCCCCAATCAACAAACCAAGAGGTTAATTTGTGAGGCAAGGCAGCAGGAGCTCCATCCACAAATGCCTGGTTTCCTTTTTTCTCAGATATGTCTCCTTCCTAAGAGGCTATCCAAAGAGGAAGACATGGCGGCATGCCCAGAAAGTGGCCTGGATACAGCTCTCTCCAACAGATCGTATGCTCTGCTACTAAAGCAGTGGCCACTCACTGATGACTGAGAATGTAGCATAAATTAGGAGCATGGATTACTGAGAAGTGCATAGCATCCTCGTTTTGCAGAGAAGGGAATTAAGGCTTGAAAGTTAATGTAGCTTCTTCATAGAGGAACAAGTGGCTCCACTTTAAAGCCTGTCCTCTCTCTTCTCTGTGCTAGCAGCTGAGTCAAGCTACCCATTAGCCATAAGGAACATCTAGACACCCATGGGGTGCTGGGTTCTGAGTCCTGGGACTCTACCTTCTAGTCCAGTCTCAGAATCTGAGATGCCTTAGGGACAAATCTCAGTGCTGGCACTCTATTCTATTAATAAGGAGAATCATTTAAATCAAGGTAGAAAATTATGGCTCTGTCGTTGATCTGTTCCTTTATGCTCTAGCAACAGGACTTTTGCTTAGGCAAAATGGAAAATCCCCCTCTCAAAAAATCTATTTCCCACTTCCACGCCCTTTCCATCTTTACATTCTCACCTCAAGCGTGCTGTTTGGATGCAATGATCCACTTTTACAAGTACTTTCATTGTGCAACTCCTTTGTGGCAAGTGTTACAGTGTTAGAGATACAGCACTGAACATCACATGGTCCATCCATCTACAAAAATGACATATAAATAGGGAAGACACTGAAGGGCCATCCTTACCAACCTCCTTGGGTGAGTGGGACCATGGTGGGTAGTGATGCCAAATGGAGAGGAGAAAGTTCAGGCTGAGGAGTAGCGAGAGACTTATTGACACATGGATTGAGTCTGGCACCAGGTCAAACAGAGCCTCCACAGCCATGAGCAGAACTTGGGCAGTGTGCGGTTGTTGTTAGAAACAGGATCTGGCATCCCGGGATACACCCGAACCTGGGCCCTACAATGGAAATATAATTTACCTATTTCATAGAGATGGGTAGAGAAGCTTCTGAGCTTCAGAAAATCAGAAAATGATTTGTACAGCCCCTGGCACCTACAAACTTCTTGCAAAAGGTAGCTACAATTATCATTGTTATTTTAACATAAGGGTCATAGCACCCAAAAGGATTCCAAAAAGGCAAACATAATCAGTTTACATTTTAGAAAAGCTACTCAAGGGACAGTGTGGCAAACACACTTACACAAAACACAGCCCATAGCAGAAAACAGATTCCTTTGCATTCCTATGGCACAAAGTGGGTATTCAGGAATACTAATTGTAGCTCTTAAGGGGTAAGCATTTTAGAGATGGAACGTTAAGATACTTTCCACCATTAGCATTACACCGCATGCTAGACATAATTTTTTTTCAGACACCAGAACAAGGAAACACAGAACAAGGAAAGCATAAGATGAGGAAGAACTCAGAAGAGCAAGACCACCTTACATGTTTGAAAAGAGGATACCAGGCAGTGGGGCGGGGATAGAGCCAGACTGGATGGTAGAAGGTGCTCTGAAAGTGATCATGGTTCCTGCACAGTTCTGCCTAGAGACAGTCCTCCTGGGACTGTAGTTTATCAAAATATGATCCCATGTGCTCCTCTATGATGTGTACCCACTTTTTTCCGCTGATGTGTAAAAGTGATTTTTGTGTGACATTAAGCTGTCATTCCTTTCATACGGATGCAGTGTTCTCGAGAAGCAGTACTGATAAGGCATTTGGAATAAACACTTTTGAGAAGAAGCCCTGTCCTTAGTGTAAGAGGCCTGCTGTGTTTGAGTGCTTAATTTTCTTTGAAGTTCAACATTCTGATTTCTAAATCTTGGGCTTGGTCCCTGGAGTTCTCCACCCTCTCAGGCAGAAGATAAGAACCAAATTTTTCTTTTTGCCCTGCGTTATCAGTTATCATCTGGCAGTATTGATAACAATTAGCTGTGGCCATCTAAACCTACTGTCCTTAAAGCTATTATTTCCTCCCCATATCTCCAACACCTGACACACCACACTTACATGTGTTCCCTTCCACCAGCACATCATCCTAATTTACCACCAGTAGACATTATCACATTTGAACTTCTACCTTAAAGCTCAAACCTGCTAATTCTTGACCTTCTAACAGCGGTGGGGTTCTCAGTACCAGTAAGACAAAGTGAATGATCCATATTTTCAGAAATATGTATGAACTATCACAGGTTGGACTCTCCAGAGACAGACATCTAGATGGAATTTGGGATGGAGGACATTTGTGAAGAGTCAAGGCCTAAGACAAGAAGGGTGTGAAGAGAGAATTATGAAAGCAGGTGGTAGCCGAGCTACAACAAGGGCCTAGAGAAGTCTTCAGGAATCTCAGGAACATGTGCTGCACTCTGCGTTATGTGGTGGGATGACACTATCAAGCTCTGTCCCTCCACCTACTCCACCTCATCAGGGAGCACAGGCTCTTTTAGGAAGAGTGGCAAGTTGTCCCAGTGGCTTTCAAAAGCTGCAGCAAAACTCAAAGTAGCAGACCACTGGACACTGTCTTGCTAGCCACACTCTCCAGAGTCCCAGACTGAGCAGACATCCTAGTCTGAAAAGCAGCATGTATCTGTGTCTAGTACACTTTTTCTTCCTACTGTCTGAGGAGAGCATCAAATTTATTTTATTTTTTCACTATCTTTTCCAGATCAGGGTCACATTCTAATCATTTCTACCCCTGCTGGACATGTGCCATTTAAAACTCGGTACAGTAAAGACTAAATTCTGAATGTTCAGCTTAGCAAACACTAGTTCCTCTCTTTGGGAAGATCATCATTTTGTCTTAAATCTGGAGCCTGTATTTAAGTCAGTCTCATCAGACTCAAAGAATTAACACACACACACACCATCACCACCACCACCACACTATACCACACCAATGCAAACACTGCACATACACCAGTAGAAATTGCATGCTATAAAATGATTCTATATTCTGTTCTTTGAAAATTAACTTCTACGCATATTCTAGGAAGGAATGATCTGAAAGAAACACCTACTTTGACTATAAAATTGATTCAGTTGATCTGGCTGATTGGAAATTCATTGGTCTCCACTTCCCAGCTCTTTAACCATCCCTCCTAAGAAAGCTAGCTCAAACAAAAGGATGGTCTTTGCAAACAGAGGAACCAGTGTTTGCTAAATCCAACACTCAACGCTTGATCTTTTGCCACACTGAGTTTTAAATGGCACAGACACAGCAGGGGCAGGAATGATTAGAGTGTGACCCTGCTCTGATCTTCACTTAATTTTGTTCTAGCCTATGGAACCAGGACTGAGAGCTCCAGCCCCCAGCTAATACCCTTATCTGGTCCACTGCAGCATAGCTATGACAGTCTTAAGAGAAGGCTCTAAACTGGCCCAGGATTCACCAGCATTCATTTGTCTCTAGCTCCATCCCAATCCCATTCAGTCTTCAAAATATTAACCAACAAAAATTGTTCAATTTATTAGAGGAGGATTTTGACCTACTCTTAATTACAAAATACCTAAGTAAAAAATTTATATCTTTTTAAAAATTAAGTTGAATTAAGTCACTTTCTATTTTTATGGCTCCTCTCTTATTTCCCCGAACTATCACCCAAAGTATATTTTAAGGCGGGGATACTTAACATGAAGCATTCCCCGCTTCATCAACATGAAGTGATGAAAATGTCAACCCAGATGAGCTGCTTTTAATCGCCTTCAACTTGTGGGTATCAATGAAGGATTTCTATAAGCCAAAACATTCCAGTGCTAAAAGTATAACAAAATAGATGGGCCAAAAATCTATCACTAGAAAGAAAATACAAAATAAATAAGAAGGAAGAAGCAAACATGATGTGTTGCTTGCTTTTTGGTAGAGAATTTTCAGCACTGGAAGAGCCTCACAAAGCTCCCTGTTGACCCTGTTTTAGAAAGATAAGTGAGACCAGCCGTGCACAGCCGCATGGGAAGAGACTAGGCTGGGTTTTCAAGAATGGAAAGGGTGGGTGTCTTTATTTTCTGTGAATGGTGTACTTAGAGATTTCATTATTTTGCTCAAATATGAAAAATATCCTATGTTAGGACTAGAAACCAAGGATAATACGTATTGAACTCTATTCTGAGTCTATCGCCATTCAGAAAAGCCCAGACTGAAAACAGAAAGGATTCAACACAGGTCAAAATGAATGAGATCCAGTCCAAAAAAAATGCCCTGCTCATGACGGTTAGGAAATGGAATCAGCCTAGGTGTCCATCACCCGATGAACGGATAAGGGAAACGTGCTACACTCACACAGTGGAACTATATCCAGCACTAAAGAAAAATGAAATTATCAAATTTTCAGGAAAATATATGGAACAGGAAAATATTATACAGAGTAACTCAGTTCCCAAAAGACAAATGCCAAGTGTTCTCTTTCATATGTGTATCTTAGACTCAAATTTTAAGACTGCTGTGTTTAAGTTGGAGGATCTGTAGAGGTCAGGAAGCAAGAAGGAAGTTATCAACATGGCCTGGAGGGAAGGTTTGGTGGGTATGAATAGTAAAACACTTGTAATGTGAAAATAAGGAGGGAGACTAATAGGAGAGGGAAGATTTAAAGAGAGATTGAGGGATAAAGGAAAGTTTGGAGGGATTAACAACCAAAGGATATATGAAAAGGCCATTGAAAAATGCACATATAATATCTGTACATGAGTGCATGTGTACAGCAGAAGGCTATAATCTATATAACAAGAAACACAGTATCACACAGGAGAAACCTCCTTTGAGTTGTTGGTCAGAGTATTCCCAGAGACTTCTAAAATAACACAGGCCTTGATTGCTCCCAGAACGTGAAGGTAAGATCCTATTGCTGAAAACAGGACATACTTCAGACACAGACCCTGGGGCAATGGAACTGGAACTGACCTGGAAGTCTTCTTCTTGAAGACTAGCTCTCATAGTATCAGAGGATATTATGTAAGTTTTCATGGGGGAAACCAATCAATGACTGGCACAGCAAACTATCTATATTGGTATAGTAATAACATTTTTATTTTGGGAATAATCAACAGCTATATAATTGGACTACAGGCCAGCTCAGTAGGAGGTATCTCATGTGTAGTACTGTAAGCACAGCCAATACACATGGCTGGAGAGGTCAAAGGTCCTAGGGCAAAACCTACATCTGTCAAATCCTTAAACATAATTTCTTACTGTCTGCTAAATACATGTCTTTATATTTACAGACAAGTATACCATTCACCTCTCATCCAAGAAGCTTCTTTTTGCAATGGATGGAGACTATTACAGAATTCCACAATTGGTCAAATACAGAGAATAAATGTGTGTGCAATGCCCAGAGGACACATCTGCAATGCAACCTCTATACTTAAGGGAACATAGCGGAACAGAGGACAGAGAAAATGTTACTGCATCTCTCAACTCTCACCAGGGAAGCTTCCTCATGCAATAGAGAGCAACTAACACAGGAAGGCATAACTGGCCAAAAAGAAAATAAGAGACTACAGTGTGTGTGTCCTTAGATAGGACTCCTATATTAAATCTCTGCCACCCAGGACTCTGGGACTATTGCAGAAGGGTGGATGGAAGAGTGTAAGAGCCAGGGTGATAAATGATCACAAGGAAACAGAGTTTTCCTGGTGGTAGAGATCTTCCTCATATGAACTTACAGTGATGGTGACAGCATACACAAGACTCATACAAATTAAAACAGACAAAAACCCAGCATAGAAGTAGGGAAATGGGCAAGAAGCTCCAACTTTATCTGAGAAACTATTGGCAACTGATCACTGCTGGGTGAAGGAGAATTGGCCTTCTTTAAGGGAGTGATGTTAGACAGGTCAATAAGATGCCTCACACCAAGGGTCATCTGCAGACACAAACTTGACTTGTTAGGCTTTAATATATATGACAGAATGCATAAAAACCTGTGGGGGCACACCTGGGGTACAGATAAGGGAGAGGTTCTAAATATGATTAAGATATATTGTATGAAATGTACAAAAACTCAATAAAAATTGTAACAAAGAAACATAAGCTAACTAAAAAATATGGTTAAAATAAATTTAAATTTCATTTGTCAATGCATTAAATGTATTTATTTTTTAATGTGTATGTTGTCTGCATATATGTTTAAGTGCACCTGTGCATACCACTCCCATGGAGGCCACAAGAGGGCATCAAATACCCTCAAAGCAGAGTTACAGATGGTTGTCAGTCACCATGTGGGTGCTGGGAACCAAACTTGGGTCCTGTTCAGGAACAGTCAGTGGTCTTTTTCTACAGCTGGGCCATTTCTACAGCCCCCAAATATGATTTTATAAGGAACTTGAATGGAAAAACTGTACATCAGTAGATAACACTGCTCTAGAAGTCACAGGTTTTCAAACCAAAATCTGAGTCTTCAGTAGAAGATACTATCCTATGAGTTGTTTTATAGGTAGCCCTCAAATTCTCCCCAAACAATACAGGCTATTGTCATTGTTCTTGGACACCCACCAGAACTAGCTAGTAAGACTTATTACTGAAGACATTGCATACTCTGGATACTGGACATGGAGAAGCCAAGCTGGCACTGAGCTAAAAGTTGTCTCTCTGTTGGTCATTGTTCAGTCCTGGTATGTGCTATGCAAGTTGCTACAAGAGAAAAATCATCAACAATCATGCCCAAATGTGGGCCCTGCATTCCACAGTACTGAACTGCATGGCAAGATATGCCCACCAGTAAATAGTGGTATGAACGCTCTGGGAGTAACCCACCACTTCCTGATTGAATTTGAGGACTGTTTCAAGGGAGGGAATACATGTCACATACTACAGAACTGGTCAAAAGCCTATGATTAAGGAGGTCACAGGCCATGTGACCACTACTGTTGCTATGTCAAATGGTCAGGTAGTTAAACTGTCTTCTAAATACTAGTATTTATACCCATTGACTAGTGCAGTTTCTGACTAGGTCAGGAAAGCCTCTTATACCAATGGATGATGGTCAAAGCAGAGACTCATAACTGATCAAAGTAGTAAGAATAACTGACTGTCAAATGCTTAAGTCCAAACAGGAGATTTTGGAGGAAGAAGCAGGTAGAAGGTCAATGGGAGTCAAAGGATGGGGAGGAAGTACACTGTCTGCTGGATGTAACTTGGCTGCTGCAGTTTTGAACACATACCAGCTACGAGTGTCTCCATGGGGAAAAACAGAATGATAAAACAGGAAAGGTGGGACATGAGGGTAGAAAGGAACCAGGAAGAGGGAGGTGCTCTCAGGAGTGGAGGAGGATGGGAGAGGGCAGCACTGGGTGACTACAATCCCAGTGCATTCTATGCACGTATGACATTGCCAAGTTTTGTATTAATTAAATGAAAAGTATATATAAAGGCACATCCTGTGCACATTTTAAAAAGAGAAAACAGGAGACATTTTTACAGTTTCTTGTTCTATGTCTGCTTTAAAAATTCAGTAACGAGACTCTCAACAGAGTCCCTTGCCAGCCAAGCCAGGACTCTACTATAAGGTCTTCCAGGAATTGGTTATAATCTGCTCAGTGATGTTTATTCCCACATAAGAAAACTAAAGCTAATGTGGGCCCCAAAGAAACCTCAGGAAACAAGCTCCCTGCACTTCCACCACAGGTTTACAGTGGCATAGCAGAAGGTTCCAACAAAAGTCTACAAACACTTTTTCAGTTTGTTTTACTTTACAAATAAATAAGCCCCAAGTACTAGAGGAGTTTGCTGAGTCACAGCTACACCTGCGTATCGGATGCAGACGCTGAGAGCATCAGTTCTTTCCATTTGCTCTCCATTATTTTGTCAGTGTCCTTTGCAGACCAGAGACTATTTTATTGAAACTGTGTAAATAACTCCAGTAGGTGGGCAACTCTAACTTTAAGAGCTTAGTTAAATGGCAGAAGTGCCAGTGCAGCTGTCTTGAGCTGTTTCTGAGGAAACTGCCAAAGTGCAACAGTACCGGCCATGGCCCACAGTGCCGGACCACACAGATGGTTCAGACGTGGCACCTGAGTGATGTTTCTGTTCAGACAGACAACAGTGACATCATCTCAGACAGAGATAGTGGTGAGGACCCAACAGGAAGCTACAGAAGCATTCTAAATGTTATGAGTTTAAAACAGGCTACATAGCAAGTTCAAGATCAGCCTGGGTGTCATAGTGAAATTGTAAAAGAGAGAGAGAGAGAGATAAGAGGAAGGAAGGAAGGAAGGAAGGAAGGAAGGAAGGAAGGAAGGAAGGAAGGAAGGAAGGAAGGAAGGAAGGAAGACGTACTTTCCATTATCAAGATGTACACTCACATCGAGGCTCTGAGGCTAGAATCCACAGATGAGAGAGACCATGGGTCACTTGTTTCAGTGAGTCTCTATTAACTCCCTTAGTTTAACAGTTTCTAGTTCTATCTATTTAGAGGGGGACAGTAGGAAACGGGAATTATCAAGGGGGAAAGATATTTTATTTCTTTTTTATTGCCTGCATGGGTATGAGGGCAACTGTGTCATGTGATACACCAGGAGAAGAAGGTGTTGGATCCCCTGGAGCCAGAGCTATGGCTGGTTGTTAGCTGCTATGTGCGTGCTTGGAATGTAAGCTGGGTCCTCTGAAAAAGCAACTAGTGGCCCTTAGCCACTGAGACATCTCCCCAGCCCTGCGCTCCAGCTCCTTTAATGCATCTCATTCTTTTCTGGATGCCTTACCCTGGATCCCCTGCCGTGTTTCCTTACCGGTACTATGCACTATTAATACACCAGTGTGAGCCAACATATGATAGTCTTGTCATCATGATGCAGTGGGCAAGCCTGGCTTTAAGAAGTAGTTGCCTGTTGGGTTCTGCAGAAAGAGTTTCTTTGATGGGAATTAATTAATTAATTAATTAATGAAGAATAAGACTGTTAGGGTGGAAGAAAAGAAAAGCAGAAACAGTTGAGGGAGACGTTAAGTTACATTCAAGTTTACAGTTATAGTAAAGGCCTCTTCACTGGTTGGGAGTTCTAGATTCCATGAAGGTCCTTTACCACTTCCTGAACAGGGAGAAAAGAGCCAGCCTTTCATATCCCTATAAAGATGAATCACTGCATAAAGGCATCCCTGACATGGACTGATGACTGAGGTCTTTCTTCAACGGTACCCTCAGGCAAAGGAAGAGATCCATCTTTCACTTGTGACTGGAGATATGAGAAGTGCGCCTCAGCAGTCTTTCTCAGAAGTCATTACCTACCAAGTCTGTATCTGCTATTCACCAAAATATAGCATGACCCGGTACTGCTCTGGGAGAGGAGGCTGGTTCCTTTGCTGTGACATCAGCATTTGAAGCAGGAGGCTCAAGCTTAGAGTCCCCAGTTCTTCTCCCACAAACAGTAAGATCATCTACCTTTGTGCTGTCAAAAACAGAAGTGTAGAGGTAATATAATGAACACTAGAAAACTCACTTAACAAATCCTTCCTATGAATTTTTAATGTCACAAAAACATTTGATCTGTCAGGTAATATGATTCCCTTCATGAAGCAATTAGACTTTATCAGCCTTTGTGATTTTCCTGTCAAATCTTGAATTCCTGAGGTTTAGAGTTAATTTCATTGTCTATCTACAGCATCCCTGTCACTGAAACCTAGTAGAATTTCCATTATTTCTTTTCTAAGTTCCTAGCCCCTTCCTTCTTACAATTCCATCTAAAATTCTATTTTTACATGCAAGGTAACATTTTAATTTTATTCATTTGAAATGTTCTAATAAGTGACTATGAGGCATCACATATCTGATATTCTATGGCCTGTTTCCAGTTCTAGTCTCATCTCTGGGCAAGGAATAAAAACTGTACCTATTTGGGGAGGTCCATCACCATGGCCTTCACCTTTCCAGGCAAGGATGGGGTCTAAGTGCTTATTGACTACCCTCTGACACTCATAGTTATGAATAAAAAGTGCCCTCTGACCCATATACTACTCTGGAGCGCATATTCAAAAGATTTTATACCCTACGACAGAGATATCTGCCTCCCATGTTCCTTGTGGCTCTATTCAAAATAACAAGGAAGTAGAACCAGTCTACATGTCCTGAACTGACGAATGGATAATGAAAATGTGTTGTATACACACAATGGAATTTTATTCAGCGATTAAAAAAATAAAACTTTGAATTCTGGAGAAATGGCTCAGCAGTTATGAGCACTGGCTGCTCTTGCAGAGGACCCGGGTTCAATTCCCAGCACCCTCATGGTGGCTGAAAGCAGTCCATAACTCCAGTTTCAGAGGATCCGATGCCCTCTGTGGGTACTACATGACATGGGTGCATCCACCTACATGCAGGCAATATACTCATACACATAAAATAAAAATAATAAATAAAATATGTTTTAGAAAAACCTAAAAATTTTATAGGAAAAATTAATATCTGGAAAATATTATACTGAGAGAGGCAACCTAGGCCCAGCAAGATAAATGCCATATGCAATTCCTAGCTATGACTTTTAGAGTAATGTGTTTAACATGAGGTGCTGGTAAAGGCCAGAAAGATCAACCAAAGCTGTTAGAAGGAAGGATAAAGGATGGTAGACCACATCAAACATGAAAACAGAAGTTGGGGGTGCTGAGGGTAGAGATGTCTAAATAGGTTAGGAGTGTGAGGACGGCAGAGGACAGGAGGAGCAGGGCAACCAAAACCAAGGATAGATGAAAAAGCCATATGGAAGCCTACTATTTTTTAAATTTAGTTTTTAAAGATTTTTAAAGAGGGAAGGATAATGTTTCTTCCTAAAGCTATGGCTATAAAACAAAATTCCCAGTTTGAGGTGTGGGACATTTCCCTACAGATTGTTGGCCAGGGAGACCCCAGAGGTCCACAAAACAACACAGGCTGCTGCCATTGCTCTTGGTTACCCACCATAACTTGATGGAATGACTCTGTTATTGAAGACACCACACACTTTGGTCACAAGACATCAAGCTGGAGCTGAGCTAGAAACTTCTGCCATACTTGCTTCATAGTGACAGGAGGTATTATATAGGCTACTGCAAGAGAAAAGACATTGTCTTATCCAGCAATAAATCCTTCAAGCTACAATAATGACCCACAAGACAAGAGGAGGCCTCTAGTGAAATGGCGGAACGGCTGTTATTGGGGTGGACAACCATTTTCTGCTGGATTTGAGGCCTTCTCAAAAGAGGGGAAACTCATGTTCAGTTCTATAAACCTGGTTAAAAGCCCGTGGCTGGGAAAGGACATAGGCCCAATGGGGCACCCTACTGCTGATCATTCTACCAAATGGTCAGCACTGTCGAGCTGCCTTCTAAATAGTAACGTTTATACCCACAAATTAATGCTGTGCCCAGACTTGACCAGAGAAGGTTCTTACTATAGTAGGTAGAGGTTAGTGCAGAAACCCACAACTGGTCAGAATGCCAAGAATAAGTGACTGTGGAGTGCTCAGCCCTAAATGAGATAGCTACATCCCTGCCCCCAAGGCTCAGAGACCTAATGGAAGAGGAGGAAAGAATATAAGACTCAAGATTGGGGAGATGTGCAGCAAAAAGATGTCTTCTGGACATGACATGCTGTTGTACTCATGAACTCACTGCAGCTGCAGTTACTTACACAAGACCTGCACAAGATCGGGACCATCAACATTCTTCATGGTTGAGGTGGAGCAACCCATGAAGCCCTACCTCCAAGAGAGACAATTAACAGTTGTTGGGGAGGTCAGAGCATTTTTTTCAGTAGAATAGGCACAGACAAGTTGTCTTTGTTCCAGTGAATAAACTCACATACACTCTTGGGCAAGGAACTCTTATTGAACTCAGTGAGCCATGCACAAAAGGAAGAGGTAAAAGTAGGACGGGAACTTGATGAGATGGTTCCATCAAGAAAGGGAGGAATACGAGGGGGGAAGAGTGGGGTGTGTGTGAAAATGTTTACAATACATTGTGTAAATGTATGAAACTGTCAAGAAAAAGAAACAACTCAAAATTATTCAAAATAACAAATAAGAAATAGCTACAATTTTCAACCAAAGATTATAAGAATATTGTCAAAACATAGTGAAACCTGGACCCCAATTAGAGATACTGGATACAAGTGTATGCATCTTAGGATTTGGTAGAAATATAACATTCCCAGAAGGTAACTGGAAGGGATTTAAGGATGAAGGCCATGTGAAGCCCAGCAAGATGAAGACCATCCTTAGGGAGGCAGAGTGTACAGAGGGCTTCAACGCAGTTGGAGAAATGGTTCAGTGTGTCCAGTGCTTGTTGTGCAAGCATGAAGACCTGATGTTGAATTCCCAGAAATCATGTAAAAGCTGAATCTTATAACTCACATATAGTAATCCCAGTGTTCCTACAGAGAGCTGGGAGACAGAGAAGAGAGTTTCTAGAAGCTCTCTGGCCAGCCAGTCTGATGTAAGCAATGATGAAAATCAAAGAGATCCTGTTCCAGCTTTATATAAAGAATAAACAACTCCTAAGGAGGACGCTCTGACCGGCCCAGTAGCAGGAAAGAGATTCAGTCTCATCGAGCTGCCTGCAAGTTGTGTGAGTTTCAGCTTTTGAGAACTTCACACATGCTGAAATGAACTTTTTGGTGATTCAGCAGCTACTGAGTCATCCCTGATCCTGTCAGTAATTCCTCATTCATAATCCTGCTAGTAACCCCAATAAACTAATTAGATGACCAAGTTGGACTTTGGTACAACTATTACTTTGGTCTGTCATGGGTTCTCTTTTTGAGGTGAATAGATATATGTGTGCTTTCTCTCCAGGAAAAGTCCTTGACACCATAACATGCCATGGCACATGTGTGATCAGAGGACAATCTTGGGTGTGTGTGCCTGCCTTCCACCTTGTTTGAGGCAGGGTCTCTTTGATTTTCACCATTGCTCACATCAGGCCAGCTGGCCAGAAAACTTCTAGGAATTCTCTATTCTCCCATCTCTCTATAGGAACACTAAGATTACTATATATGAGTTACAACATTCAGTTTTTTACATGGTTTCTGTCTATCCTAAAAAGGAAATGAAGTCACTTATAAGGGAGTCTTGTAAGAGAAGAGAGGAATCAAATCTGTACATTTGTTCTCAACATGGATGATCTCACACCCAAAGAACCAACACTGCTTACAGGAGTCATGAAACTAGGCACAAACAGACTATATCTATAATATTAAATGCTCTTCAGTTCAGGGTAAAGAGCAATAATAGAAATAGAAATACTGGGTTAGCATAGCACATCTACAAAATACTAAAACTAGAACGAGCCACGGGGAAAAAGTAAACTGTGCTATAGTCATTTCAAGTCAGCCAATTATCAGTAATGAATACAATCATTAAACATGCATGTGCATGTGCAAACATGCAAAGAGTCAGATGACAACAACCACAAGCCCCTGTGGAGCATGAACTCCAGTCAGCCAGAAGATGAGCCAGAATAAAGGAGCATAATGGGTAAAATTGTGGAATTTAATGACTAGTGGGGAACAAGGAAGGCATTAGTTTATAACATTTGATATAGAGTGTACTCTTTGATGCTGCCAAGAACTAAAAGTCAAGGTCATGGGATTATAGTAGAGGATGGAGAAGGACACTAACTTACTCATATTTCATAGTAAGAATCCAGAGCATTAGACACATTTACAGTCATAAATTAGCTACTAGAAGAACTAAAAACAAGATCATAAATCTCTCAGTCTATCAGTGGAGAAGAGCAACAGAACAAAATTGCAGATGGTAGGAATAATTCCACCAAAGATGGAAAATAGCACAAGCTTTAGAAAAAGACAATCACGAGATGGCTGGGTTGTGCTGGAGAATGTGGCTCAGTGGTGCAGGGCTTATATAGTGTGCACTTATACAGTGTCCATTCAGAGCAATGGAGGGAAAAGACAAGATTTAAAAATGGCATGCGTAATATATAGTATATATGTAAATTCAATAAATATCATAGAGATACTCAAGTTAGGCTTAATAAGCAAAAACTAAGCAATATAGTTTTCAGTATTTAAATAGCTACTCAGAAACATTAAAAATAAGGTTGATATTGATTTAGGGTTTTTGTTTCATTTTGATTTTGCATTTAGTTATCATGTCTTTGCCAGACAACAATCAAAATAAAAAACACTGAAAAAGATAGTGAATCATTATAAAAGCATTCACTTGTATAAGATGACATAATTACTCCTATATTTTATAAAGTAATTGTAACATAAGAACACATACAGCTTAAAATACAGGACATCATCCATATAAAGAATGATTATTATTATTTCTTTCAATCCAGGCCAATCATCAAAATGTAAGGAATGATATAAAAAATTGTGAATCTGATTTATCAGATTAGCATGTGCCTAATTCCTTTATCCTGAAAAGAAAGTAGGCCAGTTTCAAATACTTGTGAAAGCACTTATAAATGTGCCATACATTAGGCACAAGAAAAGCCAACAAAAACACATGGTAATAATAGGAATGACCACACATTCTGGTTATACTACAATAAATGTAGAAATGAGCATTAAAACCAGCCATCTGAAAATGTTATAACCCATTCTTTAACAATCCAGGTCACAGGTGTGTTATTGGTCTCCGAGTAGCAGAGTAGCTGGAAAATGGTACTACTGAAGACACTGCATTAATAAAAACATGCGGGAGACATGAAGCTGTGAACTGGGGAAAATCTGAGGTTCTATACACTTCCGTTGCTAAATAAGAATTCAACTCAATAACTGAAAAAAAAAAAAGGTTTAAGGAAAGCAGAAGGGGGCTAGAGAGATGGCTCAGGGATTATGAACACGGGCTGCTCTGCCAGAGGACCCAGGTTTCATTCCCAGCACCCACGTGGTGGCTAACAACCATCCAAAACTCCAGTTCCAGAGGATCTAACGTCTCCTTCTGACCGCAGCAGGCACTGCACTCCACCAGTACACTCACACACATGCAGCACTGCACTCCACCAGTACACTCACACACATGCAGCACTGCACTCCACCAGTACACTCACACACATGCAGCACTGCACTCCACCAGTACACTCACACACATGCAGCACTGCACACCACCAGTACCCTTACACACATGCAGCACTGCACTCCACCAGTACACTCACACACATGCAGCAATGCACACCACCAGTACACTCACACACATGCAGCAATGCACACCACCAGTACACTCACACACATGCAGCAATGCACACCACCAGTACACTCACACACATGCAGCAATGCACACCACCAGTACACTCACACACATGCAGCAATGCACACCACCAGTACCCTTACACACATGCAGCACTGCACTCCATCAGTACACTTACACATGCAGCACTGCACACCACCAGTACCCTTACACACATGCAGCACTGCACTCCATCAGTACACTCACACACATGCAGCACTGCACTCCACCAGTACACTCACACACATGCAGCACTGCACTCCACCAGTACACTCACACACATGCAGCACTGCACTCCACCAGTACACTCACACACATGCAGCAATGCACATCACCAGTACACTCACACACATGCAGCAATGCACACCACCAGTACACATACACATGCAGCACTGCACACCACCAGTACACTTACACATGCAGCACTGCACTCCACCAGTACACTCACACACATGCAGCACTGCACTCCACCAGTACACTCACACACATGCAGCACTGCACTCCACCAGTACACTCACACACATGCAGCACTGCACACCCCAGTACCCTTACACACATGCAGCACTGCACTCCACCAGTATACTCACACACATGCAGCACTGCACATAACCAGTACACTTACACACATGCAGCACTGCACACCACCAGTACACTCACACACATGCAGCACTGCACACCACCAGTACACTTACACATGCAGCACTGCACTCCACCAGTACACTCACACACATGCAGCACTGCACACCACCAGTACACTTACACATGCAGCACTGCACACCACCAGTACACTCACACACATGCAGCACTGCACTCCACCAGTACACTTACACACATGCAGCAATGCACACCACCAGTACACTCACACACATGCAGCAATGCACACCACCAGTACACATACACATGCAGCACTGCACACCACCAGTACACTTACACATGCAGCACTGCACTCCACCAGTACACTCACACACACATGCAGCACTGCACTCCACCAGTACACTCACACACATGCAGCACTGCACTCCACCAGTACACTCACACACATGCAGCACTGCACACCCCAGTACCCTTACACACATGCAGCACTGCACTCCACCAGTACACTCACACACATGCAGCACTGCACATAACCAGTACACTCACACACATGCAGCACTGCACACCACCAGTACACTCACACACATGCAGCACTGCACACCACCAGTACACTTACACATGCAGCACTGCACTCCACCAGTACACTCACACACATGCAGCACTGCACACCACCAGTACACTTACACATGCAGCACTGCACACCACCAGTACACTCACACACATGCAGCACTGCACTCCACCAGTACACTTACACACATGCAGCAATGCACACCACCAGTACACTCACACACATGCAGCAATGCACACCACCAGTACACATACACATGCAGCACTGCACACCACCAGTACACTTACACATGCAGCACTGCACTCCACCAGTACACTCACACACACATGCAGCACTGCACTCCACCAGTACACTCACACACATGCAGCACTGCACTCCACCAGTACACTCACACACATGCAGCACTGCACTCCACCAGTACACTCACACACATGCAGCACTGCACTCCACCAGTACACTCACACACATGCAGCACTGCACACCACCAGTACCCTTACACACATGCAGCACTGCACTCCATCAGTACACTTACACATGCAGCACTGCACTCCACCAGTACACTCACACACATGCAGCACTGCACTCCACCAGTACACTCACACATGCAGCACTGCACACCACCAGTACACTCACACACATGCAGCACTGCACTCCACCAGTACACTTACACATGCAGCACTGCACACCACCAGTACACATACACATGCAGCACTGCACACCACCAGTACACTTACACATGCAGCACTGCACTCCACCAGTACACTCACACACACATGCAGCACTGCACTCCACCAGTACACTCACACACATGCAGCACTGCACTCCACCAGTACACTTACACACATGCAGCACTGCACTCCACCAGTACACTTACACATGCAGCACTGCACACCACCAGTACACATACACATGCAGCACTGCACACCACCAGTACACTTACACATGCAGCACTGCACTCCACCAGTACACTCACACACACATGCAGCACTGCACTCCACCAGTACACTCACACACATGCAGCACTGCACTCCACCAGTACACTCACACACATGCAGCACTGCACTCCACCAGTACACTCACACACATGCAGCACTGCACACCACCAGTACCCTTACACACATGCAGCACTGCACTCCATCAGTACACTTACACATGCAGCACTGCACTCCACCAGTACACTCACACACATGCAGCAATGCACACCACCAGTACACTCACACACATGCAGCAATGCACACCACCAGTACACTCACACACATGCAGCACTGCACTCCATCAGTACACTTACACATGCAGCACTGCACACCACCAGTACACTCACACACATGCAGCACTGCACTCCACCAGTACACTCACACACATGCAGCACTGCACTCCATCAGTACACTTACACATGCAGCACTGCACACCACCAGTACACTCACACACATGCAGCACTGCACTCCACCAGTACACTCACACATGCAGCACTGCACACCACCAGTACACTCACACACATGCAGCACTGCACTCCACCAGTACACTTACACACATGCAGCAATGCACACCACCAGTACACTCACACACATGCAGCAATGCATATCACCAGTACACTCACACATGCAGCACTGCCCACCACCAGTACACTCACACACATGCAGCAATGCACACCACCAGTACCCTTACACACATGCAGCAATGCACTCACACACACGTGATAAAAAGAATAAATGTATTTTTTTTTAAAAATTAAGAAGCAGAAGAAATACATCATTTAAAGCTAAGAGTAGAAAATGACACATTAGAGAAATAGCCAACAAAGGTTATTCTTATAGGATCAAGTAATATAGAGCAATATATATAGTAATATGATAAATCAACAATTATCCTAAACAAAGCAATAAAAAAGAAAAAGAGGAAACATAAATAGCTAGGGATGTAAGAAAGCATCTACAAACAAAGCATTAAAAAATTATGTGTCCTTGGTAAAAACAAAGCTATAAACAATTTTGAATTTCTGGATGAAAGTCTTTTCTAAGAATTAATAAATTGTCAAAAATTAAGTGCATACTTAATTTCTTAAGTAGTTATAGATTTATTATTTTTCTCTTCTAGACCCAAAGAACTATTTTCTAAACCCTCATTCCCAAACTATTTAGGTCAGAAAAGATTCATAAATATGGTTTTCCTAATTTTAAAGGCACAAATAAAATGATCTTATTTTAACAATTTTTCAGTGCATAGAAAAAAAATAAGCTTCCAAATTCAAATCAGTCTTGCTAATTAATACTAATGCAAGTATCTCTAATGTACTATAAGTAAATACTGAAAATATGTACCATGACCAAGTGAGGCTTAATGTAAAAGAAAGGCCTTGAATTTCCATCTGAAAATGATCCTTCTTCCCTGGACCAGTTCTGCAGCTGCTCTCTATCCTCTAGGTTCTTCCATGTACAGTCTCCCAACAGCCCCAATGTACCTTTAATACTGGGAAGAATGAGCTTCATAATACATGTGTCTGTTTTGCTGATTCTCTACTTACAACTTGTGGTTGACTCTCTCCAGCCTTTGCATCATACTTTAAGATCTTTGATTGCTTCTCTCTTGCCCATGTGCTCCCCTGAATGCTGCTCTGTCCACCAGGAACACTTTCCTTTCTCCTCCTATCCTCTTCTTCAGCTTACTCAGATATCATCTGCTTTAAGGAAAGCTCCAAGGCCCACTGGGCTATGTTGCCATACTTTCTCATGTTTCCAGTAGCACCTTGCACAGTCCTCAGGGGACCTCATCGCAAAGCACTGGACTCGTTGGTTTATATGGCACTCGCCACTGTGTACCATAACCTCCTTAAAGACTGAGCATGTTATTTCCTCTGCACTGAACAGATGGCCAACACTAAACATTGAAGGGACGAGTCTGGAAGGAAATCACCACCAGAACAAGAAAGTCACTGAGAGTGATGAATGAAACTATCCAGAAATGTGACTGTTTTGGAGGCTCTGCTTAAAACTATAAATACCAGCTTTTGACCATAAGAATTTTTCCCCTCATAATTGTCATCACTTGAGAGAGGAGTGATTATCTCACTCCTGAGGTGACACTCATGAGGTGTCTTTCTAAGCTTGAGAGGATTAGAGATCGAATTTCAGAGTTAAAGTTGACAGAATGTTGAATATTACAAGACCTATCTAAAAATTCGGTGTGAAAGAAGTGCAGATTTGGTTTTCCCATCATTGCACAGTCCCTGGTTTACCATTCCAGAGGAGGAGCACCGTGTCCACAATCACATTATTTAATATTGCAGATTTTACCATCAGTCCAGGGAAGAAACCATTGTTGTCTAGAACCTAAGAGATTCCTCTATGAGATTTCATGTGCATTTCTGGGTCCTAGACTCTTAAACACTCTAATATCAAGTGCACATTCAAATGTATATCCTTTATCTAATCTCTTTCCCCATAATTTTATTTAAAGACTACCTTTAAAGTGTATTAACAGGAAAGCATTCTAACTTGAGGAAATTTTACCTTTACAAATGAGAACCATGATGAGATAGGTTAGATGAGTTATTCCAAACTGTTGCTTATCAAGATCCAGATGTGCTTTGTTGCTTTAGTAATATGTACTTTGTTGTACATAGCACCAAACACTAAGCATTTGATTGTCTAAATCTCTTGATTGAGCATAACTATTCATTCATTCAATCATCTGACATAGAATGGTTTCAAATTTCCTAAAATATTACTCAAGGGTAAGACTTTAAAATCTAAAATTCATAAGACAACTTACATTCACAGGGGGTTATCAAATATACATTCCAGTAACTTAGAAACTGCCTAGCAGATTTCTACTCTAATCAACTCCTTTGTCAATAAGTTACAAACAAATTAAAATATAATGGAAAATGATGGAAGTTAACTTCAGAGTCCACCAATCTCCGCCTTCCAGCACCATCTGTGCATCTATGACACGACCAGACTCCATGTTGGGCAATATTCAACTTGCTGGGCAATGCTTCCACAAAGACCAGATACCTAAAAATGAGTAAGAATTTCCAAGCAAGAGTCATTAACTGTGCAGAATAGAACCTATTCTCAGATAATTTAAAAAGAAATCATTGGGCCAGAGAAATAGCTCAGTGGGCAAACTCACTTGCTACCAAGCCAGATGAACTGAGTTCAATGCCCAGAACACACATAGTAGACGGAGAGCACTGACTCCTACAAGTTGTTCACTGGCACCCTTATGTGTACTGTGGTGTACCCACACACACACAAATCAACAGATAGATAAATAAATGAATAATCATAGAAACTTTTCTTCACAATGAACGGTGGGTAATGCAGAGATGTATGGCTGCTTAAGATGCTAAGCATAAGTGACAGTCCAGTGCCCAGCCCTCAACAGGATACTGATTCCACTCCCTCTAAGAAAACAATACAGACCAAGGGCAGGGGGATGTAGGTGCTGGAATATATGGAGAAAAGCTATGAAATGCTGTCTTCAAGGCCAGACACAGCCAGTGCAATCATGATCTCACCATAGCATTGGCTGCCTGGAATATACTTTCACTAGGTGTTTTCACAACACTGGGCCTGTCAACAGTCAGCCAAAGATTGGAGAAGGGTCCATGTGGCCCTAACCCTCCCTGCTGAACTATGAACTATCATCATTGATGAGCCCACCAGGCCCCATTGGATAGTTCCAAACCAGTGGTCTCACTGATGGCCCTGTTCAAACTCAGTGAGTCACAACATAATGCAAGCTCAAATCAGACAAAATCGCAGCATAGATATGGAGAAGTCGATAAGAAACCCAACTCTATTTGAAGAGATGTTGGCAGATGGCTGCTAGGACGGCAGCTGATGTCTCTTTCCAGGATGGAACTCTTGGTAGTTGATGGACCCACCTTGAAGGATATTTAGGGACACAAATTAGAGTCTATGGGCCTTATTATATATATATATATATATATATATATATATATATATATATATATAATGTTAAATTCAGTGGGGGCAATAAAGGGAAGTATGTGTAGGAGAAGGGATCTAAATACAACCAAATATATTGTATGAAAATCACAAAAATTGAATAAGAAAAAAAATTAAGAGAATAATGTGGGAAAGAGGCTTGGAGGAAGGAGGGGGTAAGAGTGAGAGAGAGATAAAATAGGGCAAAGGTGACAGTAATCATAACATACTATATATTTGTATGAAATAGTCAAATTAATGGGATCTTTTAAAGATCTTAAAGTTTTTGCTGAAATAATAATAGAGATCATGTTTAAATCCTTAACTTTATATAAAAAAGAGAGAACTGGGATTCTGAGATTTCCCTTACTTGAAGATCTTCAAATTGATGGGAGAACAACATTCATAAGTCTATCTTCCTAACAATTGAAATTATTTACTAAGCATTACTTAAAGTACAGCCTAAAACATTTATTTAGGATTTGAGGGGAAACATACTATATATATAAACCTACTTTATGAGTGGTTTTTATGACATAAATGTATTAGCTCTGTTAGAGTTAATTGTTCAAAAAAGAAAAGCCAATAACTGAAAGTGGTGGTGTATGCATGCTCATAATCCTAGCACTTGAGAAGTGGAGGCAGGGAGATCAGGAGCTCAAGGCCAGCCTCAGTTATGTAGTTAGCTTAAGGTCTGCCTGGGCTATACGAAATCCTGTCTCAAAGAAATAAAAAAAATCAAAAATAGATAATATCTATCATTCTTTTAGCATAAAATGATTTACATGTAGTTGTTATATTAAATAGTGCCTTGATGGTCTACATGTATCCTGTAGAACTTTCTAAACTTTCATTAAATTATAAACTATTTAAAACATGATTGTCTTTCCTTCTCTAACAATTTTAAATGGCTGCTTCAAAAGGGTTAGAAGAGAACTGAATTTCCTGGCTGGGTCTAATTTACTAACATTTCTTGTTAAATTGAGCAACAGCACAAACGCGAAATCTACAGGAGATCTTAAAAAGAGCCCAAATTTTTTAATTATGGAAGACTTCAAGAGGAAGAGACCCTAACCCGGCTCTCTGCTTCCCTGGGTGAGTTTGTTGTCTGAACACCCCTGTTTCACTCTGCTGTGCACCCCATCTTTTCTCCCTGAGTGCTTCATACACCTCAGCTTCAGAGGTCTAGTAACTGATACCAGTTTCACCCTCACCCCAGCTGCTATATATTCTGCAAGTTTGATATAAAAAAAATTGAGCAGTGGGTGGGGGCAGAAGCAGAGCAGAAGCACTTAAGGTGACCTAGGACAGCCTGTGTTTATTTGCCAGTTTATATCATTATGCCCTAAAATTGTATCAGTTAAGATGCTTTAAGCAGAAAATAACCTAAATCCTTAAATCAAATTAACTTAAATGAGAAGGAACTGTACTGTTCCCCATGGCCACAAACAGAGGAGGTTCCAGGTTTTTATGATTAGCAACAGTGACATCATCAAGGACCCAGCTTCCCTCCATCTCTCCACTCTTCCTCCTCAGTCAGATTCCCTTTAAGGTTTTAAGGTGGCAATGACTGGAAGGGACAGTTATGTGTTTACTTGTTAACGCTGGTTATGGGGAGGCAGGCAAGTAAAAACCAGCACCTACCAATTTGGCAAACATAGATCACTCCTGAACCAGCCGCAGGGCCAAAGGGAGAATCACTACTTGATCGGATTAGACTCTAATCAGTACAGATCCCTCTTTAAACCCAAAGAGCCTGGGAGGAGGGGAGATTCATCAGATCCAGAATGCTGTTAGCTTGCCTATTAGGATCTCAGTAATAGTCAATAAGCAAGCAAACTCATGCAAGCTGCCCTGGGTCACCTTAAATGCTCCCACTTCTGCCCCTCACCCATTACTCAAAATTTCCTGTATCAAACTTGCAAAATGATATAGCAGCTGGCGTGAGGGAGAAATTGGCATAAGTTATTGTACCCATTTGCATGCAATTTCTGCTCCCAAAAAATTCCCTTTTTTGGGTGGCGTACATAGCAGACCCCGCTGAATCTGGTTTTGGGGGTTTATGTAAATCAGTATTGCACATTAGAATGCTAATTCCATGAAACCACAAGCACAAAGATTAAATTAGACTTTAAATCAGACTTTCTGGGGGTAGAACTTGGACATGGGTATCCTTTAAAACCTCCCATATGAGCTTTAACATACTGCCAGGACTGGAGATCATTAGTATACTAAACATCTGATTGCCTGACTCTATTAATATCCCCGAGTTACCCAGTTATGGCCCTGTACTTTGAATTCACTTGCTTTGAAATTTACCCAGGTGACTTAAAGCATAATCCTTTTAAACAGAACATTATTTGCAATGAGATAATAACAATTTGAGGCTAAGGGTGCTGTGTCAGCTCCCTTTTGGAAAATGCTGTTCGATCAATGGATACATGTCTAAACCAAAATATTACACAGGCAAGACGGGCTCTGTATTGCTTTCTATCTGTGTCTGGGAGGAGTGTGGAACACACATTGGCAACATTTCACTTTTATATTGTAATGGGATCTCCATAGGCTTATATTGAAATTGGTTTTCTGCTGTAATTTCACATTTTAACAGCCTCTACAGACCTGCTCAGGAACTGACTAAAAATTGTTATGAAGAATATTTGGCATCATAATTTCTTTTTTGAAATTATACAAATGCTTCTCCCTCCCCCTCTCAACCGTCCATGAGAGATATTGAAGCATCATTATGGCTGCAATGGAAAGTAAATACTTGACATGTTCAATAGTTATTTTACAAAAGCTAGAAACTGTTTTTCCTCTTGAGTGCAGAGTCTTCAGTCATCCTCCAATTTTTAATAAGATTTTGACACCCATTTCAAATGATAGCAGAAAGTGATTTTACCACTTGTTTTCACTGAAATTAATACTGCAGGCACCAGAGCTATTCAAAGCCCCTAAAGCATCCAATTGGCGACCCTCTCCTGTCACATTCAGCTGCCTCACTGATTAGCCAGACCCACTCACTTTCTCACATCCTCCCACTAACCACCCCTCCAACTACAGATTCAGATGGGAAGCAGCTGTCTGCTGCTTCTTATCAGGACCCCCTCTGTGAAGCCTCCTGAAACACTTCATCCCTGGGGCTCTGCAGAGGTTCAAAGTAATCACCATTTACTAGTGATAGGATCTTTCAGCCTCACCTCTGTACATCTCCACCTTCCTGGTAAGCAGACTGCAAACTTTATCTGCCAATGTGCTCCCGCAGGGTGAATGACGTCATCTATGGACTGTGCTCACCCGGTATTTAGCACCTGGTAAGGTTTTAGACTTGAACTGCAGTTAACACGCCGTGGTTACTGCGGCTTTTTGCCATCACCGTGGCGGTTCTGTGGGGGTATACTGCGTAACTCTTTGTTTTTCTTACATTTCTTCTTTCTCTTCCTGCCGCTCCCCTTCTTCAAGCCCTTCTCTTCTCATACCTACATGTATTGCAATGCTGTTCAAAATGGTCACCTGTCCCTGCTCCTAGCCGCTACCTCTCCACTCCAGCAAAGGTAAAATCTGCCTACTTTATCATGTCGCTCAAAGCTCCACAACCTGATTCCTCTTACCACTCCAAAATTGTTTCCTTGGCTCTTCAATACATAGCTTCCAAGGACATCCTGGGAGACACTCACCAGGAACATCAAGCTCAAGTGAGAGGACACAGACAGACAAGGGTGAAATGACTGATCCCACCGCCTCCTTTCCGAGTGTGGCTCTGACCATTCTCAGAACTGGAGATCTGCTGATCACACTTTGTGAGTGCTGTTTCAGGAAAATGACATAACTAATCACAGAAGCCTGATTCTCTCCTTCTCATGGGTTCTAGAGTTTAAAGTCTGGTGGTTTAGGAGAGGAGGCTTGACCAAGCCTAATTTAAATCCTTCAGGGGCCAAACTTCTAGGAGTCTGCATGTATGTCCCTGATCTCTCAGGAGAAGCCTCAGGAGAGATGACAACATCCACATCAGAACATCAAGCAATGGCATCTGGGATCTGATCTGTCAGTAACAAAGGAAAAACATGGACTTCTGCCAGGTAGTCTCCCAACTTCCTGTCCCTATGGCCTTCTTAGGACGAACCCTACCTGTCACTTGGGTTTGAAGAGAGTCACTTAGTTGCTGCACCAGAATATGCCAGCCAGTTATTCATCACAGTTAAATGAATGTGATAGCCCAGGGCTCAGGAAAAAGGCTTTACTCTGTGGTACAGGGACTGGGCCTAAAGCTGATAGGAAGTGTTCTCTTCTGCCACTCTGTTTCCGTCACAGCACACAGCTCTGAAGGAAGGATAGGGGCCTATGTTCACAAAGGTGAATTACTACACCAAACAAGCAAGTCAGTATCTGTGACAGTGAAGATCACACTAAAGACAAGCATCTATTCTCATCTCTCGGCTTCTCAGTCCTGCCGTCACTGCGTGAATAGGGTACTGTGTAATTTGTCATATAGTCTATAACACTTGTAAAGTGAAAGGTTTTAATAACTGTGAGGATGTTAGAGCAATACGGAGCAAACAGAATGGTCCTAAGCAAATAGAAATCACCATACTTTGGAGTGCTCTTAGGAAATGTTACAGAGATATAATTTCCTGTCCTGCTTCTCCAGATTGCCACAACTGACAGAAGGGAAGAAGTCCCTGTTGCTTCCCCTATTGTTACTCTGGCTTTTCCTGCTAGTTCAAGATCCTCATCATTACAATTTCTGGCAATTACATTGCCCTGCCAATATAAGAGTCCACCTTTCTAGCTCAGAAGAAAGAGAAGCCAGTGCTCTGGCTTGTTGTTAGTACCTCAAAAGAAGAGAGTATGTTTCTTTGAAATTAACTTATTAATTATTAAATCTAAACATATGTTTGATTTGTGATGAATATGTATATACCAAATATACAAAATATAAAAATATGCCAACATATATAAATGATGTAAATAATAAAGTTTGACATAATTATAAAGAGGGCAGTTAACTCTTATAAATATCATGGTCTTTCTGAGTTAGTTTAAAAGTATTAGGGATGTTGTAAGGTTTGGGGTTTTTAGGGGTGTTTTTTTGGTTGGTTGGTTGGTTGGTTGGTTTTTTTCTCATGTCAGGGAGGCAACTAACATTAGCTGATGGCAATGGCCTTTGTCCCTTTTCACATGCCTCCCACCCTCCAGAAATCATAGAACTTGACGTGTGACACTTCCTGGAGTGGTGTTTTGAACAAACATCTAGTCACCCAGCTCAACAGCAACAGCTCAACGGGCCACACTGCACAACCCGCAGCACACTGCACAAGCTGCAGACAGCTCCTAGCAGGTTGGAGAGTGTCCTTTCAGCCACTCAGTGGATGTGAGCCTCTTCCAAGCAAGCTCAGCAGGTCTTTGATTCTTCCAGGCAGCAAAGCTGGCTTATGAGAGTCTCTCAATAGTCTTTACTGCTTCTATATGGTTGGAGAAGGAGACTCCAGTCAGTTTCAGGGACTTGCTGAAGTTACTGAGAATACTACCTGAGATTAGTGAGGTTCCTTCTGCATCTTAATGAGTTTAACAGCAGGATGGACTGCTGAACACCCTGTCTCTTAAGGAGCTTCCCATCAAGATGGGAATATATTGGAAGAAATTGCTATGGCTGATGTGAGTTTGGGCCCCAAGGGAGTCAACAATCAGTGCTGGTTGGATCACTGATCAGAGCAACTCAGGTGTTCCAAGGGTTCAGATGTAAAATTGGTCTGCATTGTTGGTGACACTGAGGTGGTAAAAACTTTAAGTAGATTCCAGGCAAAGGCAATTAAGTAACTGGGGCATCACTCTTAGAAAAAGGATAGGTGCTGGCTCTGTGACTAAGTCTCAAGAACGGACTGTTAGAAAGCAAGGTGGCTTCACATGTTCCCACTTTTCTGCTCATAGTCAGGTCCCTTTGAGTCCCCATTACATTGTGACACAGCTAGGAGACCCTCACCAAATAAACCTCACTACTTTATAAGTTCACAAACCTCAAGTATCTTGTGGCAACAAAAACTAAGTGACTACTTATGGGATAAGAGCTAAATTGCCTTTAGCGGAACTCCAAAGTCACAGAACAAAAGATATTCGGAATTAACATAGGAAGAGGTCAAAATTAAAGACAGAAATTAATCAGCCCAAAAGAAAATCTCATCTGAACAGGCAAAGAGTTCAAACTTTTAGAAAACAAAAAAAAATAGACAAAAAGGAAATAGAGGTAGAGAGACGGCTCAATGTTATGGGTTGAAATAAAGTTTCCAAGGCACTTTATCACGGCCGACTGGGCAGTCTGACTCTGGGGCAGATGGTGCCCCGATCATGCTCAGAAAGAAGCTTTTATGGGGTTTCTATAGCAGTGACTGGTTACAATTTGAAACATCCAATAAGAATTAAGCATGTTCCTGGGCTTACAATATCCCCATTACATTTTTGTTACTAAGGCACAGAAGCAGATCAAGTAGTTACCTATTAACAGCCTTCCCTCTAAAATTAGGGCACCCTGGAGTTTGTGATCAGGCCAGTGAGTTTATTTCTTTCCAGGTATGTCCCTGAGAGGGGTTGAGCAAGAGTTAAGCATAGGCACACTTTAAGTCCTGACAAACAGCAAAATGAAAGCTTTTATCCCATTTACCTAGGGCATCACACTCAATTCATAAAGTACCTGCTGCATAAGAATGAGGACTGTAGTTTGATTCTCCAGCACCCAGAAAAAAGCCACATGTGCTAGCGCCCATCTGTAATATCACAGCAAGGCAATCAGAGACAGGCAGATCCCTGGAGCTCACCAGCCAGCCAACTTACCTGGTAAGTCTCAGGTTCAGTAAAAGAACCCGTTTTTTAAAAAAAATAAGTGGAGACTGGGGAATGCACCCAACATCAACCCCAGGCCTCCACAACCATGCACATATGCACTGGTAGCCTCATGCACCATGCACACTCACACACAAGCAGATATGTACGCCTACACCACAAGAAAGAGAAAAAGAGCAGAGCAAATAAAAATGTAAAATCTTGGTCTACCTAAACGGTATTCGTGTATCTTTAGTTATTTTGAGAATTTCATACATGTATGTTGTATTTACATCATTTCTGCCTCTCCCACTCCTCCTCCAACTTCTCCCATGTCCCACCTCCAACTCTTCCTGTAATGCCCAACTCACAGGGTCCTCTCAAAAGACCACCAGGGAGGCCAAATCCAACGCAATCACGCCAGGATCTTTATTAGCAAGCTCAAGCTCGGTCCACAGCCCAACGCAGCGGGTGGAGGGATGGTGGCCCCGAGTGGAGGGGAAGCATGCTTTTAAAGGGAAAAACCACAAGCGTGGAATTCCATGCCTTGGCGTTTCTTGATTGGGCAAGGTTATGTAGTAAGGGTGCATTTCAAGATGATTGGGTAACAGAGATGGAGCTAGGTTATAGACAGGATACCTCAGGGCTGCTCAAGTGGGGCAGGGGACTTTGGGGTTTTTTTCCTGGAACTGGGTGCTTTCACAGTAAACAACAAGATGGAGACTCTTTACAAGACGGAGTCTGTTCTGTCCTGTCCCCTCATTCCCATGCCCCCCACTCTCTCTCAAGTTCTTGACTTCTTCCTTATTATTGTTATATGTAACAATACATTTATAAATATACATATATATATGTATAATGCACTGAGTCCATTTAGCGGTGCTCATGTGTGCCTGTGTTTAGTCAGGGAAGCACATTCAGAGTGAGATAACCTCTGAAGGAGCTCACCCTTGGAGTAAACTACTTCTCCCTCCCTCAGAATTCATTAATTGCCTGTAGCTCTTTATCTAGAGATGGATCCCTGTGTCATTTCCCCCATCCACTTGGCATATCAACTGGTTTTGTCATTTTTCAGTTCTTATTAGACTAGCATACTGTGGAGATGTCATGGATGCAGCTTCTCCATCATGTCTAGAATGTATTATCTCACAACAGGCATCTTGTCCCTCTGGCTCTGACAATCTTTCCATCCCCTCTTCCGTGATGCTCTCTGAGCCTTATACACATAAGGGGTTGCATTGGTAAGTTGTTTTAAAATATATTCTAGGGGCTAGCAAGATGGCTCCGAGGTTACAGAGGACCTGGGTTCGGTTCCCAGAACCTACATGGTGGCTAACTCCAGTTTCAGAGTTAGCCTCTTCTTTTGCCTTGTTTTAAGATTTTGCTGATAGCCAATCAATATTTGTTTCCTTCTCACTGTAACCCAGTGCTTAAGGTATAAAAGATAGGCACTATTTCCCTTCCAGATTCAGAGCTCCTGTAGACTGAAGGTCTGGGATTTAAGTATAATTGGAGAGAAACAGTACCCAGAAGATGCAGAAGATGGCCCTCCAGAGTTGTTTATTCATGGTGGTCACACTGCCAAGATACCTGATTTCTCCTGGAACCCCAGTGAAGCTTGGGTAGTTTGTTCTGAACCAGAAGACAATATCATGCAAGTGTGGCAGATGGCAGAAAACACTGATGATGGAGACCCTGAAGGAAGTGTGGATCCCAAAAGACAAGGAACTTAGGGTTGTCTGCTCTTACATCTAGCCTAGATAGATGCTTTGTAAACATGTGCAGCCTCTGGAACCACATTTTCTAAACAATTCAGAACACAGTACAGAACATCAGGCCAGTGCTGCCCTCCTGAGAAAAGCACCAGGGTGCTGGGGGTACCTTCTCTCAGATGCCAGAACCACAGTCGAAACCTGTCTGAGAATGAGACAGAGGGAGAAGGGTGGACTGTCCTCTGTGGACGGACTCATGTTTTCAAAACAACTCTGAATCCAGACTGAGTCTGTTTTATAAGACCAGTAGATCCTGGCTTCATGCTGTCTGCAGCCATATTCTTAAGATAGTTCAATTCTGTGCTCAGCTTTACTTATTTTGGGGAATATTACTTACCTCTCTACTAAAGACAATTACAGTCCCAATATCTTCTTATCCAAGAACAAAAATGCTGAAAGATAAGCTATAACAAACGCTTCATATAAAGATATGAGCTATAATTTTGCTTTCCAATCTCAAGTTTTTATCTACACGATAGGGATTATGACCTTTCATTTGAAATGTTCTTGAGATTTTTAGAAAAGCCATATCTATATGATTAAATGGAAAAAGAATATTTCAACAGACTTTTAATAGGACATTAGGGTCCAATAAAACAAATCCTCTCTAAATATGAGAGAGTTCAAATTATTGGTGCCTTTTTTGAAATTTTTATTAAGATTATATTGAGTTTTAGCATTAAGTTGTAAGCTAGTCCTATAGCATAAAATGCAAAACCTCATCAATTTTTACCGCATGAGAATACAATTTCCCTTCCTCCAAGTATCTTAATGAATAATTAATATCATGTTCAATGATCTGGCTGCAAGTACCAATCAGCTGGCCAAAATAAATTGGATTTATATTGAAGAAATAGTTCCCCGTGCTCATCACAAAGATTACTGTTTCTGTTAGGAAAAACCTATAATGGTATGAAATAAAGCCCTGTTGGAACACCTCTTTGCTACCTGCATGAATAATCATTCCTTTTTGAACTACTCTGTCACAGCATGAGCTGATCTTAAAGTCCTGTTTGTAAAAGGTAATTGTTAACACCAACAGAAATTGAATTGGTTTTTATGGAATAAGGTGCACATCTCCTTTTCTTTCTCTTTTGAACCCAATTTTCAGTGTTTTATATCCAAGAGAAGCCCTTTATAGTATGATAGCTATCAAAACCCCTACCCAGTGCATTTTCTAATCACTGTGTAGTTTGTTGGGTAAAAGCAAAGCCATGGAAATACTGGAAGCTGAAATGGAGCCTATTAGAGCCTTGAAGTGAGAGGCGTGAATGATTGCCAGATTCCACTGCAGCAGTCTGCAATTATAAAATGTCAAAATCAGAATACACAAAGCTCCTTTCAATGGGTCACCATTGCCAGAAGGACACAGGGAGGCACACCACACCCCAGAGCCTACCTTCCTCATTGCAGACAGAGTGGTACTGGGTAATAACAGTAAAGAAACTGTTAAATAAGCAAAGCTATTTGAAAGTGGTCAAGAAAGTGAAATGTGGTTTATATAAAGAGAAAGAGACATGTAAACAGAAGTAAAGACAGCACATATATGAGCTGAATATGTGATTTTAAAGTCTAACTGCTGGGAAACTGTGGATGACAAATCCTCTGTAAAGAAATATATCCTACTATATACTACAGTGTTTTGTAACAGTCCACACAATTAATTAAATAAATAATGACTGCTTTAATCAAAATAAACTTTATTTTAAAAGCATCATAAATGTTGTCAAATCATCATTTAAAAAGAAAGGCAGCAATGAATCTTGAGCACCATGTGTGGGACTTTCCTCCACATTCCTAATCTCTTCCTGTACATGTACATGCACAACAGGCACCTGGCTAGAGTGTCACCTGCTGAATGCCATTTGTTAAATTACTAGTCCTTGGTAATCTTATAAGTGCAAGCATTTCAGTTTATAAATACTGGAATCTAATAACGCTTAATTCAGACACCCTCTGTTTCTAGGAAAGATAAAAGCCAATGGATTTCTGGGTGGATGCCATGGAAGAGAGGACTTGAATTCTGCATCTGTTTTGACCCACTAAGAAGAAATTTGTGGAGTTATCAGTGATCACTGCTGTAAATCAACCTATTCTTTAGTATCTCAGATTTAGAGATAAGAACTCTCCAAACATGAAAGGACTTTGTTGTCTTCCCTTTTCTTCTATTCACAAATCTAGAGCTGTCACCAGCCTCCGGCTTAATAAAACTACTCTAAACCTGGCCCTCATTGCAGGCCTTTAATGGAAGAAGGCTGGTTTTCTTCCTATGAACCTTTGCTCCTCTGAATTAAGCATCCCTGTGTCTTTGAGCACAAATTAGAATCCCATCATATCTTGGTCACTCTGCCAAATGCAAGTCTTATGCTGGGTTTGAATAGCTACACGGGAGAGCAGGGAGAAAATATTTAGCAGAGATAGCGGCTATCCAAACATAAGGTAGGAAAAGCGCCCCATAAGCTCAGGACAGAGTGGAGTGAAGTTTGATCATCCAGGCAGTGAACAGATTGCCCTGCCATGTGCTCAGTGCTTGGGAGGAGCAGAGGAGATGATGCTGGCAGGTGAGGCTGGACAGAGCCTGGCTGAGGAGTTTGAACTTTGCCCTGCATCGGAGTGGAAGCCAAGAAGGCTTTTGAGCACAGGAAAAAAAAAAAAATGTGTTCAACACAGTGTTTCAAGAGCATTACCTAAGACAGCAATCTAAGTCTAGCCAAGAGGCAAGACATTTAGATGACCACAAAGCATCTGTGATTAATTATGGACTTGGCTCTACAGTCAAATTGCCTGCTGTAGAATTCCTGTTCTGTCAGTCACTGGGTGAACTTGGGCAACTTCATCAGCCATCTAAGTTTGTTTCTACAACTGCAAGGTGGGCAAGAAAATGTCACCCACTCCACAGACTAATTTGGGGGATGAAATGAGTTAATATGTGTAAAGCATTTGGTATCATGACACCTTGTACTGACTTATTGCTTGGTTATGATATTAAAGTCATTAGCATTGGTACTACCACCAGATACAATGTACAATCCTGAACTGTGTGACAGTAAAAGGAATAAAAAAAGATGGAGCCTATTTGATATCTATTGAAAACAAGATTTCGCACCCTTTTCCATAATAAACCCTTCTCTTGTCTTGCCTCCCATTGCTAGTTGAAGACATGGATTTGGCCCTTTTATCTAAGACCTGGAATAATATTAGGATACTCACTCTTATCAATTCTGGTCAAAATATTAATAATACGTAAGAAGTCCTTACCAAAGCAACTAGACATGAGGAAAACTATAAAAGTCATTTAAAATAGGAAAAAAGATATGGCATGAGTCAGGGTTTATTAATGACATGATTTTTTTTTATATAGAAAAATGATAAAGATTGAAAAAAATTGTTAGGGCTAAAAATGTGCTAAAGCGGCAACATATAAAATTAGCACACACACAAAACAAAAAAAACTTTCTGAGAAGGAGATCATGAGAACAATACCATGTAGAATAGCTGTAAAATTAAAATAGGAATAAAAACAGACAAGGAAATGAGAGCCTGAAAGGTATTTTTAAAAAGATGAAAGAAATTGGAGATGGCACAACTAAACGAAAAGTGGGATCATGTTGAAGGACACCAAAGTACTGTGAAACTGTGGTAGTTAACCTTCATTGTCCACTTGACTAGATTTTAAATCACCTGGAAGGCATACCACCATGTGTCTGTCAGAGTGTTTCCAGAAAGGCTCGCCTGAGGAAGGAATGCCCACATTGAATGTGATAGTACCATCCCAAGGGTTCTGAACCGAATGAAAAGGAGGAGGGGAGACACTGAGCACGACCCTCCCCACCACTTCAGATGCGGTTTACCCAGCTGCCTCGCGCCCCTACCACCGAGCCTTCCCAACGTAATGGACTATACCCGCCCCTTAAACAGCGAACGAAACTGAATCCGTTCTTCCCCCCAGTATGTTTGTGCATATGTGTATATACCTGTTAGTGTATGTGTCTGGGCTCGTGTATGTACATGCATGTGTATGTGTGTGCATGTATGTGTGTACACATGGTTGTAGAGGCCAGAAGTCAGCTCCTCAGACCCAAGAACCAAACTAGAATTGGCGAAAACAGAGTTAGTTTGTGATGTTATATAGTTTTTAAAATTCCAGAAGAGAAAAAAGCCATTGAGCTTGCAGTTTAGAAATGTCAGTTTTAAAAAGATGACCTTATAGCAGCTCCAGAAGAAAGGGGAAACTGTTCATTTAGGAAAGAAGTCTAATAAGAATATCAGGTCTCTTAATATGTAGGAGGATTAAAAATGTTTACTTATGCACATTTGTTCTATTTGAATATTATGTGTTATCAGTACATTGCAGATGTTTCACTATACTAATAACTGGCATTAGTTTAAAAAAAAATAGACATACGGAACTGCCATTTTGACTTGAAAATGCTGAGAATTATTCCCATTAGATTATCGTGTGCTTTCCTCCACATCCCTATATTTAAATCCATATTTTAGATTCATAGATGAACTGGCTTTCCACACATCAGTCCCTCTATCCTGAAGGCTTCTTTGGATCTTTCAACATTTTTTATATTCATGTTTTACCAACCCATGTGTTGATCACATCCTGTGGACTTCAGAGGGGATCAGTCCAAGATGGAAGAAAACAACATGTGACAGGTACTTTTCATCTGTTAAAGAAGCTGTTCTGTAGCAGTTTCCTCCAGGAGGGAGGGGGAGGAGCATGAGACCCAGAAGGGAACAAAATGTCACATGTCTGGGAAAATGAAAACTTGGAAGGTCTCTTCCCAGCTTTATACAAAGAGTAAATAACTGCTGGGGGTGGGGGGACTCTGACCAGTCAAGCTCCCAGAGATTACTCAAACCTGTTGAGCTTCCCGCAAATTGCACAGAGACTTCCAAGGGTGCAGCTTTTGTGAGCTGTCGCCATGTTGGGGTGAGCTTCTTGGTAATGCAGCTGCTCTTGAGTTGTCCCCACTCCTGTAAGCAGTCCCTTACTCCTGCTCTTCTAAGTAACCCCAATAGAAACCCATTGGTTCACTTAGTTGGATGCTGTGTGGTCATTACTTGGGTTCGTCATGGGTTTCCTTCCTGGGGTGAGTAGATATGCCTGTGTAACACCTCCCCCAACAAAAGTCTGTCACAGCAGAAGCCTATAAAAAACTTGCAGCTACTTCTCCACCTTTTCCTTTTTTTCCTACAAGTCTTTGTCAGTCACTAACCAGAGGATCTAAAGCCTTGGAACGGATCAATGATGTAAAATTTGCTTTATCCCAAGATTTGGGTCAAGTGATGCTTTGATTCTTAAGACCCCAAACCTGCTGACTCTACCAATGAGTCCTCGGACCATTTCTGGAATTTTTAATACCTGGTAGTATTACAGAAAAACTATCTTGACTAGGTGATGTCTAAAGATTCTACTTGGTACTTCACCAAGTTCATCCTTTTAATCCATGGAGCCTGTTGCTGAATCCAGGCTCATAAGTAAAAAATATGAATAGCATAGACTCTAAGCCATGTAGATGTTTTTGGTATATATTGAAATAATCTACAAAAAGTGCTTAGCTGAGATGAAGAGCTCAATAAAAAAGTGTTAGCTATTAATATATATATATACACAAGAGATGATTAGCCAGGCATGGTAAATCCAGTCTATAATTCTAGTGCTCAGGAAGCAAGAGACTCACCATGGGTTCAAGGCCAGTCTGAGCTAAGTAGTGAGTTCCAGGACAGCCTGGTCTCAAAAACAAACAAACAAGACAGATACATGAATTTGTCATCATTTTTCTGAAGAACTCCAAACTGGTGAGAAGGGGTCTGCTCTTATATACCAGGTCACTTTATACTTTATACAAAGCAAATGTCACAGGGGAAATCAGAAGGGAGAAAAGACCCTGAAAATGATAGATATGTCAGCTTAACATTACTAATGCTGGTTGATTCCAGAACAAATCTCCAAATGATAGATTTATAATCCTTAGAAAATTAAGAACTAACAAGTACAATCAAATAGCTTCATGAGCTACAAGTCACATTGACCTAATTTAAGAGAAAGGATGGTTATCTATTCCAGGACAGCAGTGGTGGGAGAGCCAGAAACAAGTGTATCCTGAACTCAGTTCAGCTTTGTCTTCTGAATATCAGATTTTCATGAACAAAATTTGAGAACCTATTATGACCCGCACACCTCTCTGAGGGTTCTCTTGTTACTAACCCAAGGTGAGTTATTTGGTGATTGTTTCCAGAAAGAGGCATAAAGTCTCTTTCTGTCCTTCACAGGTATAGACAAATGGGAATGAGCATAGCAGAGCAGCCTCTACCAGCTATAAATGACTATTATCTCCCTCCTTCCCACTTCAACATTGCCGCAAAGTAGCTATTTTCCCCAAATGGAAAAACATATTTGAAAGGGATGAAATAAGTTAGCTACCTCATTCCATAGCAGCTAAATGATATTCTTAAGTGTCACACCTTAGTCTATATCTCCAGAATCTGGAGCAATGTGAATTATCAAAACCACAATTCAGAGCAAGCAATCGTCAGTCCCTGCCCTGGAAAAGTGAGTTAGGTATTTATTCTTCACATGCCTCAGGCTACAGAAATTTGGTTAAGATGACAGATAAATACGACTGTAAAAAAAGGGATGTGCTTAAAGAAAAACTACACGATCTATACAGCAAGAAGGGTACAGTATGACACATGCTGCCTTGTTTTTAGATGCTGGTCAGAGGAGAGACTTGAGATATGAGGAAGCTCAATCTTCATCTGTGAGTAAATGCTTAACAATTATAATATCACCTCCTGGTTCTCCATTGACTGACCAGCTGGCTGCCTAACCCTCCTCCTCCTCCTCCTCCTCCTCCTCCTCCTCCTCCTCCTACACACACACACACACACACAAACACACACACACACACACATACATATGCACGCACACACACGCACACACAAAATTTGAAGTCTAGACAATTGGTCCTATATACCACACACGGGAGAAGGTTCAGATACAGAAGCATCAGTTAATTTATAGAGAATCATGCGTAAAATGCCAAGCAAAGGTTTCTAGACTACTAGTGTTAAAGGGGAGTTTATAGATCCAGGTGCACATTTCCATTTTGCTGGTAGAGATTCTAAAACATAGAGAGGTTGAGAAACTATTTGTCCAAGATCCCACAAAAAGCTGGTTTCACTCAGGAGGAGACCTTCATTCTCCTGATAGTGTTGTACTTTTCTACAGTGCCTGAGGGACAAGAAAGTGACTCCAGGGAACACACCTCTTCACTCTGTCTCTTATCTCTCTCACACATGCACACACATGCATAGGACCAACAAGAATGAATTCATAACAATGGCATGCTAATGTCACAGTTACTAATGAGATCATTATTAACGCCCTATGCCAAAAAATAGTAGAATATTTCTCAAAAATGCAATGCTAGAAAAATAAAGCTAACAGACTTCAGGGATTTAATATGCAAAATAGAATAACAAGGTAATTAATAGAGTCTGTTTCCTTCCTGTTAAACTGAACCAAAACAACAGAAGGAATGGCCTCAGTACCTGATAGGTTTTGGTGCCCAAAGTGAACTGAACAAAGGAAGGCAAGGTTTAGGAAGTCAAAAAGAGATTTCAGTATTCGTCACAGAATCCCGACCATCAAGATAACAACACTCTAGGGAGGTCTCAGGTGAGGCCTGGATCTTCTTCAACCTAACAGTACGTCTTTGTGGGGATCTGGGTATTGAGCAAGGCAAGCAACTCCAGATACCCTAAAGGGATGGCAGGTGTCTGACCTGCTCTGCCTGATGTGATATGAATCTTCCTTTCCCCGACCCCAGACCAGAACCAGGTTTTTGGGTTTCGTTTCATCGTTCCTGAACTTCCACAGCCTTCCCGCCCTTTACCCCAAAACCCCACCTCTAACTTTCCCGCCTTGTGTAATGGTCAGGAAGGCCTCCCTATATAAGCCCCTGCACTGGCTCTAATAACCGAACTACCCACCGACGTAGTCTCCCTGGAGGGAACTCCTCCCGCCGCACTCTGAGCCACCTGAGGTCCCGTTCCATCATCCTCCATTCTCTGGCATGGTGGAGATGGAGACCCGCCCACACGTCTTAAAGGCTGTTCTGGGTGTGAACAGACAGGAGGATGCCTAGCTACCCTTTGCTAGGATAACCAAGAGTCAGGCGTCAGAGGGGAGTCACACCCGGATGGTCACAGGACAGTGACTGATGAGGACATACACACTCGGGAACCTAATACTGACTATGGTTGGTAAAAGTCTGAGGACCTAGGCCAGCTTGTGTGAGTCTTAAGACAGGAGAGATGGGGAAGGGATTATATAAAATGCACAACCTGCAGACCAGAGATTTGGGAGTGAGACAGAAATCTCTGCAGGACTCTTAGGCTCTGTCCTCCTTCCTAGCAGAATAGCCTTAGAGCTTAGGGATTCTCTAGGCAACACACAGAGTGTGCTCAGAGTGGTACCCTCTGGGCCTGCTAAAACATGAGGAAGAAGAGGAGGAAGAGGTGGGGAGGCCCTAAGTTTAGTAGTCCAGTCCCTGTTTTCTCCTTCAGGTCTCTCTACATCCAAGCAATGTAGTATGCAGAGTTACCTTTAAGTCCCTTGATCAAAGGCAAAAGGCTGAGAAATTATAACACTAAAATTTGAACCCATATCTATCTAACTTCAGAATCTGTACTCCCTGAGGTAATAAGCCAGGCGTATGTTGAAGGCCATGGATCATTAACCTGTATTTACTACCAAAATATGGTCTTGTGCTTTCTTTTCATTCGAGGATGAAGAAAAATAGGCAGCAAAGAGCAGGGTGCCTTAGAAGATTAAAACAAGACTTTTTGACACAGATGGAACTTCTTCAAAGTACTCGGTTTTTAAAGTTAGCTCTCCTGGGTATTCCTTTTAATATGCATGTCACCGTTGATAAGGTGTCAGGAAGAAGGAATCATATCATACTTAGGCAGACATCTGAAGAACATAATTGCCCCAGCTGACATGTGTGACTGCTCCTTCATTATCATGTCACAAGGACAGTTCTGCTTATAAATTGTTTGCAGTGAAAATAAAATAGGAAGCACTCACTTAAAGTTTATTATAGCCTTTTAGAGTAATGTAATTATCATTATAAAATGTTCTTCCTTAGTGTGAAGATGTTACTTGTTCTTCCAAGGGTTTCTTTTAAGATCAGAAAAGAAAATGGCATTTTGAAAGATGTTAAGCACAGATTCCATTCATGGAAACTTGAGTTGAATGTTCACCAGCTTGTCTGGAGTCCATGAGTCCACAAGGCTCACTGTGCAGATTAAGAGCATCTTAGCATGCTGACTTGATGCAATTCCCCTTGGATATCAAGGACTGAAACTAATCTTCAGGGCAAGCATCAATCTACAGTAAAATTTAAAGTAAAAATGGAATGGGCTTTATTACAGTCAGAACTAAGCCTACTCTAACTTCCCAGCAAAACCAGCCAAGTCAGATAATGGCTTCCAAACTCATTAAAGTAAAAGACCCTTGGAATATATAACTCCCCACATCAAACAATGACTCTTTAATATGAGTTGATTTCAGATTACTGTTGTCTGCGGTATCTGAGGAGGGGGCTTGTAGTAGGACCCCCCACAAGCTATCAAATTCTGTGAAAATTCACCATATTGGGGTATAGCCTACATTCTTATCCCTGTATACTATAAATACCCCCTAGATTACCTATACTTAATATGACATGTAAATCACTTCATTCTGCATTATCTTAAGGATAATAAGAAGACAAATTTTGCACAAGTTCAATACAAATGTAATTTTCCCAGTGTATTCTACAGTTGGTTAAATCTGAGAGTGCAGGGCCCACTGCTACAGAGGACTGACCAGATACTTACAATCTTCAAAGATAGCCTTATACGATGCATTGCTTTATAGATGGGGTAACTAAGCTTTAATATAATATTGGCCTTGTCTGTGGTTAAACTGTTAAGATACAGAACCACAAAGCAGACCCAGGGCTTCCTAACCCAGGTCTAAGAATCTTTCATCTAATGATTTGACTCACCAGATGTCCAAAAGAATAAAAAGGGAAGGAAGGAAGGCAAAATGTGTCTTTGGTGCCCCTCACCTTTCGTTCCTGTTCCCTATGATCTGGAAACATAAGATGGAAACGTGTGAGGATTTCTGTGAATGAGCGTCATGGCGGTGTGTATGGCATTGCCTGCCATATGCTACTCAGAACTGTCATGTGGCCTCATCTAGTGCCAGAGAAGGTCAGAGGAGAAAAAAACTCCATGACCCTGAAATTTTCTCATCATTGGTTTTCATGATTGATTTTCTTGTTTTTCCTCTCATTCTTGGAGTTGGAACTCATTTATAAAATGGGAATATAGATACTCTTTAGGAAGAACCATGTGACCTACCACAAGTTTATTTAGTGGATATTACATACACTCAAAAAAATCTGAAGGGTAATTTTAAAGAAGAAAAACAACCTCTATATTATCTATTTGGGAGGGATTTCAAATCATATTGGAAACTAATAATTGGAAACACAAAATATCATTATGGTTCTCTGGTTAGAGTGAATGTCCACGGAAGCCAAGTGCAGTGATTCTCCAACTTTTTCAGAGAAGCTCTCGAATATATAGTTGAGTAGATACACCTCGTTAGCTTGTAACTACAATAGTCTTTACATTTGTCCTGTAACTTGAGGGATCAAAGCCACTGTGGCAGGAAAGACCAAGTAAAAGCTTCCCAAACTTCCCCAGTCTTAGCCAGAATAAGTCAGACAGATGCTATGTCACAACAGGAACTTCACAGAGTGGCAATGCTCTGTAAAACTTAAAAGAAGAAAGCATGGTGTTTTCTGTCCCATCTCCTTTCAATGTTTTGGCACTTAAAAAAAAAAGAAACAAAACACTGATGAATCATGGCAGATGACAGTAGACTACCCAAAACTTTACCAGGTGGAAGAGCCAAAAACAGATGCTATTTCCACATGTGCTATCTATCTGTGCTAGAGGAAAACAACAGGGTCTCGAGCACTAGATAAGCAACTGTTAACATGGTGAATGCATTCTTTCCTATTCCATTCAAGAAAGAGAATGTAAAAGTTACTTAATTTCATATGGCAGAGACAGCATTATACTTTGCTGTCTACCTAAGATCAAGATAACTGCGCTGTTCTTTCAAAACATATCAACAGCATCCCGTCATCTTGTTATTACATATTAGTGTTCCTGTGTATTGATGATATCAGACTAATTGGAATAATCTGATATGCATACTTTGAGTAACCTAGAAAAATATGTCATATTGCAAGGTAAAAGAAAATCTCTATAAAGAGGCAGGGGACTCCCACAGCAGTGAGTATTAAGGACTGTAATGTCCTGAAGTATGCACCCAAGGGTGCTACCAGATTCTAGTTCTAACTGGAAGGTGGGAAGTATTCTGTGAAGGTACACAGTAAGGAGTCTGTGAAACTTGGAGCTGTGACTACCACTTGTTAGTAGAACAGAAAACAGAAGAAGTCAAAAACTGCTAAACTAGGGAAAAAACTCATAGGTCAGACCCCTAGAGGATGTCATCCCTCAGGCCAACCCACCCTGAAGGGACGACAGAATAAAGGAAACTGCTGGTAGAAAAGGAAGACTGAAAATGCTAAGACTGCTGTAATGGAGATTTTACTGAATTGAGAGTAAACTTACCTTAGGGCATTTAGACATTACAGCTGGCTACATAAAGGAGACTTTATGACTGATTAGATAATTCTTCTCTCAGGAAACCCTGGGGAAAATGGAGAGAGAGAGAGAGAGAGAGAGAGAGAGAGAGAGAGAGAGAGAGAGAGAGAGAGAGAGAGAGAGAATTCCCGGTTTCCCTGGCCCGGAGATACAGCTCAGTAATAAAACATTTGCCTAGCATGCCCGTGGCCCTAGGTTCTATCCTCATTATGGAAAGAAGAAAATATTCTCTTCATGTTGCAGACAAAGAAAGCCCTTATCCACATGATGCAAGTGGGGAGCTATCCAAGTCACTGAGGAGTCACCAGCCCAGGTCCCTGCAGAGGGCTCCATCTGTCTCTTTCCATTCTGCATGCTTTGTTATTTAACTTGGGCATTTGCATTTTGACAGTATCTCATCTCCTACTGTTCTTTGCTTTTTTCTTTTCTTCTCAATGAGTCATGTCCTTCTAAATCTCTTATAGGACCCTAATTGGTGGCCACTTGCACAAATGCACAATTAAGAAATATGGAAAAGTTGGAGCAGGAGAGATGGCTCAGCTGTTAAGAACACTGGCTGCTCTTGCAGAGGACCTGGGGTCTGTTCCCAGCACCCATGTGGTGGCTAAAAGCATCCTTAGCTCCAGTTCCAGGGAATCTGACACTTTCTTCTGACCTCCACAGGCATTACCAGATACAATACACTCATACACAATAAATATTTTTAAAAGAAATATGGAGAAGTTCACACCCCATAAGGCAGATCCTCCCATCAACAGAAGACAGTACTCAGTAGATTGATCCTCCCTCAAGCTCTTCTTTACTACCTAGAGACAATTCTAAGACAATTTGAACAATTTCTGAAAGATGTGGTACCATGATTTGAGAGCTTAACCTGAGTTCTCCCATCTTGTTTGTGTTATTCACCTCAGTCCCTCCCTCAGACCGAGATGGACAGCAAAGAAGCCTTTTGTCTCAGGTTCTGTTTCCTTGGGAATGAAGACGGGACAAATAGTCAACTTGACACAAAATGGAGACACCTGGGAAGAGGGAACCTCAACTGAGTAATTTCCTCCATCTGATTGGCTTTGGCCATGGCCATGAGACATGTCCTGATTGCTAATTTACGTAGGAAGGCCCAGCCTACTGTGGGTGGTCCCATCCTGGAAAGATGGGCCTGAACTGTGTAAGAAAGGGATCTGAGAAAGCCAGTAAGCAGAGTGGCTCTGAGTTCTCTCTTCAGCTCCTGCCTCCAGATTCCTGCCCTGGCTTTCCTCAGTGATAGGTTGTACCTGGGAGTTGTAAGATGAAATAAACCTGTTCTTCCCCAAGTTGCTTTTGGTCCTGGTGTTTAGCACAGCACCAGAGAAGCACACTAGACCAACAGGTACACATAGCCATACTTGACAAGAAAACAGGAGAACTATGTGTGGGAAGAACAGCTAATGAGAGGGGGCTGAATAGGAGGTTAGTACAATGATACACACGTATGAAAATGTCATAATGAAACACATTTCATGTGTTAGCTAAAAAACTAAAAATAAGAACAAGAATCATTAAAGTTGAGAAACATGGCAAATACCCCCAGTGAATACCATTCCCACATTTACAATTCACACCTGGCAATTGGTTGAGTATAGGAAGTTGACAAGCACCTGATAGAGAAACAGAGTTCCTTCTACAGTACCCCACATTTTCCTTAAATCATCTTCCTTGTCTATTTCAACAATGTTCGTGTCATAATCTGCTTGCCAGTGGGACTGGCTCTTGCTATTTTAATTTTCTGTCGCCACTTTTAAAATTAAAGGGACTCCATGTTAATCCAAGATTTCACTTCCTCCCATTCACCAGGTTACTAAGAATATAATCTGTCAAAAAGGAACAAACCTGCTTTCTCCAACTCATTGTCACTAGCTTCTGACCCCTGTCAACCAAAGGAGGCAGGGTTGTCAACAAAGGAGGCAACTTTGTGTATGTTGAACTTTAGACAGCATAAGATACAAGCGTCTCAGCATGCACCACACCTCACTAATGTCATCACTTCTGCAGCCCATGGGATCCATTTATTTATTATTGATTTTTTGTTTTGTCTGCATGTATGTAAGTGCACCTGGATCATGCAATGCTGGTAGAGGCTAGAAGAGGACAGCAGATCCCTTGGAACTGAAGTAACAGAAGATTGTTAGCAGCTGTGTGAACTGAGAACCAAACCTGGGTCATCTGCAAGAGTAGCCAGTGCTCTTAACTGCTGAGCCATCTCTCCAGTCCTGTTTTGTTTTGTTTTGTTTTGTTTTTGTTTTCTTTTGAGACAGAATCTTACTCCTTGCTCAGGCTTACCTGAAACTCATTTTCACACTCTAACTGTCCTAGAATTCGCAACAATATACCTGCCTCAGTTTCCCAGATGCTGGGATTACAGGTATGAGCCATCACACCTGGCAGTTACCCATTTAGATAAAGGATTCCCACTCAAAGAACCTTACCTTGGCGGACCTACCAGAGACAATCACTCCCATGGTTTTCCTCTAATATCAAACATGTTAAGCCTTGAAAAAGCTGTAGATTTAGCTCTATTACTCTAAAACTAATGGTAAGTCTCATAAATTCTGCAGTTAGAAAAAAAATCTTAATTTTTCACTCCTTTTTAAAACAAAGGCAAAATGGTGTAGCAGTTAGACCATGAGCTGAGGATTGTACTATTTACTAGAAGATTGTTTCAATTCAAGTTCTTTAAACAAGTTCTTTTAAAGTTCTCTTCTAGAACAAGGGTTGAATAAAATAGTTTAGATAATTTGTTTAACCAGTTCCCTGGGCCCTTGTGTTCAGTAAGTGTTCAGTAAATGTTAGATGGTTTTAATTATAAAACCTAGTTTATGCAATAAATTATGAACCAGAGAAATAAGATAAACTAGTTAAGGTCAATGTCTTCACACTGTCATACTCACATAGGCAGGTCTTAATCAAGGGTACCCAATGAGCAAAATTAATAAAACAAATACCTTATTCCTTGGCCTGTACCATAGGCAAATGATTGGATAGTCCAAACAAGAAAAAGCCAATGGCATATATTTAGCTTTCTCTCTTCCAGACACTGATCATAGACAAAGCAGTAAATAAAAATATGAGTGACTGAAGCACAGATCTGTCCTTGAAGAACAGAATATTCATTTTGGAGTTGAGAGAGCCTTAACTAATGAAGCAGACAGACAGAAGAGTTTCTAAGAATGAGGAGAGACAGGTCACTTCCCATGAGCAGTCAGAGAAAGCTACTCGGCAAGACATCCCTGGAGAGATGAGGGTTCTGCTCGGGCATGAGCAAGGTCCTGGAGGCAGCAACGTGTGCAGATCCTCGACAGAAGTTGCTAAAGACACTATTTCCTTCTGATTCAAGGATTTCACAAAGCTGTCATCTTTTATCAGTTATGTCTCACTTATACAACACATTTTTGGGAAGTGAATAATACTTTGGAACATTGAACACCATCATCAGTGAATGCAAGTAGAAGTACAAATAGTCCAGAAACAAGACGCATTCACAAATGTAGCACTAAGTGAGGCCAGGAACATGTTCTCTCATCATCACTAAATATTTCCTTTAGAAAATGTAATTGGCACCTAATAATTGTACATGTTTTAAAGTACAATGTGATGTTTCAGTACATGTCTATGATGTGTAATAATCAGCTCAAGATAACTGGCACAGCCATCATCTCAAATGTTTACTATTTCTTTGTTGTGGGAGCATTCAGATTCTTCTTCACTTAAACATTTCTTTTTAAAACATCACTATGCTTTATGACTTTTGGAAGAAACCAAACAATATAAACAATATACTTCAATCCTCTTCTTAAAGTCCATCTGGATGAATATTGGCTCTTGGGGCAGAGTTGGTATGGAGAGTTAGAAGCGCAGAAACATTGCCATTGGGAACTGAGGTGTGTGAAAGGAGAAAGAGGCAGTGGAGTGGGAGTGCCAGACTGTGATCCACGTCATCCAGCCCAAGGGGACCTTTGGAGACACAGGCCTGCTTAATCTGGCCCAGGGGCCACTCTGGAAGGATGCAGCACTCAAATGCGAAGGTGATAGGAAAATAGTTAATCGCTAGAAACCTTATATGAGTATTCTTCAGTAAAAGCAGGAAGAGCTATCTAAACGAGGAATATACCTGACTGGTTTCTATATCTACCAAGGTCATTCCTTGTGTTGCATGGATCCACTTATCAAAAAAGATTGAGAAGTTCCCCTGGTTTCTCATACTGCTCTTCATCTGAAAAGTGAAAGAGGTATTAGTAGGACAAACTTCAGCCTCTTCGCTGAAGTGGGCCATAACTGGCATTTACTGGATTTCTCCTCCACTACGAAGCCTAAATTGTCAGTTTAGACCACCAACTTTGCTGGTCTGGGTGGCTTACCTGCTGATGCGATTGAGCCCTCATTCCCATACAATGTGAGCCCCAAACAACCATATCTTCCTCAGGTCTGACACTCTTGTCCATCAAACCCTCATTCCTGTGTAGTGTAAGCTCAGGTGACCAGATCCTCTTCAGGTCAGGCTCATTGCACATGTAGACAGTTGGACAAGGATCTACATGAGGAATGCAAGCAGATCACCTGCCCCAATACGTAACAATAGCCCTACCTCCTTCTGTTTTCAAGGTTCAGATATATCTGCCAAGAAGGTTATTTGTCTCTTAATGTGCTCATCTTTTAATATTAATACAAGGGCATAAAGGTTTTAGAAGGCAGTCATGGCTTATAGTTTTATGAGACTTTTGTGGATTCTCTTGGAAAGAATGGGTTGTCTTTGAAAATATTAGGTTTTCTTCTCTGATGTTACAGAGCCTACAGTCTCAGGAATAAGAGAGACGTCTCAGTAGGTCACCGGGAATGATAGTACGTGGAACGGATCCACTCTTACTTCCATCACTGGTTCTGGAACCCATGTGTTCTTTCTTTGGTGACACACCACCACACCGCAGCCTGTAGTGGTGTTGGGTAGTGCATCCTGAAGGATGTCCTATGTCCTCAGACTATTCTCTGGCCTTAACTTCTGCTACATCTTCAGTAGACTTTTCCAACACTTGACTACGCTTCTAAATAGTGCGATGTGAGTTATACCATAGGTAGAGGCTGAGAAAAGGGCCACATTACACTTACAGTGAGCCTGGGCTACATGCAGTTTGCTTATGACACCTGGTCTTTCTTTCTGCTTCTGAATCCTATCTGCAAAATGTCTTCTGAGCTAACAGTATATGACTGGATGCACTTGGTTTTCTTCCTTATCATTTCACCAGGACCTTACCCATCATAGGGGTTCTTGTGGGGACCTAATAAACTCCATCTTAGTTCTAATAAACTCCATTTTACTCAGAAGTCCATCTTAGTTTTAGGTTCGCTTATGTAAAGTTTTGTTTCTGAGAAGACTCCTGCATTTCCTCAGGAAGCAGCCCGGCAGCCCACTCAGCTTTGTTCTATCAGCAGCTGCAGATTAACCACAAGCCCCAAGACTGTAACTTTAACCTTATCTTTAGCAAACATCCCTTCTGTTGTAACAATGTCACAAGATGCTGCTGAGTCAGGGACTTTGAACTGACCACCCCAAGGCCACAATCCACAAGCCAATCCTCCACTTTGCTAAATAAGTTGTCCAATCCCTTCAAAGGTTACCCAGCCCCAACCTGGAAACCCCCTGTCTTGTGGCTTTTGTGCTTAAAAGGCCTGCGAGCCGACTCTCCGGGGTCGCCATTGCTGTAAATGGTAGACCCCAGCATGCTGGTAGATTCTCAAGAATAAAACCGCTTTTGTGCTTTGTATACCGTCTGGACTGTGGTCATTACCGGCGATTGCTGGACCCTGCATTCTGACACCACAGTCACTTGGTTCCCCCATGACCAATTATTCTCATTTTTAAAGAGAATAATTAGCAGTTCAAGAGTCATATTCAAAAATTATTATGGCCTCCTTTCAAGCGCTAATGGGCTTGCATTTTTTACACTCATAAGGATGGGGTTTGTTGATCAAATACGCCAAGCAACAGAGCTGATCTTGTAATCTGCATGTGTTACATCTTGTTTTGAGCCACATCTAAAGGGAGCCGCCTCTCCTGTCAGTATGATGGGGTCCAAATATCATCCCTACACTGGAAACACTGTAACTGCAAAACTCCACTGTTAACAAAAGAATGGAGTTCTGTGATAGGCTCTGCCATCATCAGACCTCGTCTACAAAGAAGAGCCAACAATGAAATTCTTACTGGTGCTGGGCAGCTTTCTGGGGGCTTTGGTAAACGGCATGTGTCCTCTGGTCCTTCTCATGCGACATAATCCTCTGGCAGGCCTTCTGTCCTCACATAAGATCTCCATTCTAGTCCCCGCCTCTAGTATCTGAAGTGGCAATTTTGAACTTCTTCATTCGCAATGATCATCCTTTTCAATGAATTCTAGAAGCCACATGTAGACTAAATTTAACTCAAATTTCTCTCTGTATTTTTTGCTATTGGCTCATTCAACGGCAAGTCCCGCCCTCCAACCAATAAGGAGGGAGAAGGTGGGGCAGACACGGGGAAGACGGAGGCCAGGGCCTGTGAGCCAAGGCCACCTATCTGGGGAAAAGCCACGGGGAGAAAGGAAAGTGCCTTGGACCCTATGCAGGCATGGAGAGCCAGCCACTCAGCTGAGTGAGCGGATCTAGGAATGGAACTTGCTGTAGACTTACTACAGGCAGGTGCCATTTTTGCCTGGGTGTGCTGAACCTGGGTGTGGCTCCTTCACACAATGCTGAGGCATCTTCCCAGCCCCTCCATGTAAGGAAGCCCTTTGTAAGTCGACTACAAATAAATTAATTCCTCTAATTAGAGGGCTATTCAATGTTTGTTCGGAACCAAACCCAGTCCACCAAGGTGGGGGAAAAACGGCGCAACACCACATTAGCAATGTGTTTGTACCATTTCCTGGAGGTATTGCCAAGGTCTCCACACCTGCAAACTCTTCTTTACCCAACATTACGTTTATGGATCCTCAAACTCCAGTTCCAAGTCTCCCATTCCCACCTTAGTGGAGACTGCCCAGGCTAGGCTACTCTAATTGTTCTGATTACTTACTGTTGCTGTGAGAAACACCAAGACAAAAAGCAATGTGGGGAGGAAAGGGTTTATGACAGGTTACATTCCATCAACAAGCAAAGCCAGGCAGGACCCTGGGGGCAGGAACTGTAGCTCAGGCTATGAAGGAATGCTGCTGCTCACTTGCACCCCTGGCTTGCTCAGCTGCAATTTTTTAAATTATTTATTATTATTATTATTTAATATTTTATTAATATTTTAATGTGTATGTGTGTGAGTGCACCTGTGTCGTGCAATGCCTATAGAGATCAGAAGAGGGCATCAGATCCTCTGGAATTTATAAAACCCGGGTCCTCTGCAAGAGCAGCCAATGCTTTTAACCATTGAACTGTCCCTCCAGCCCACTTAGTACAATTCTACTAAGACCCAGGCCCATCCACATCAACTTGCAGTTCAGAAAATGTCTCACAGACATGTCCACAGGACAGTCTGATCTGGGAAAATCTTCAGTTGAGGTTCCTTCTTCTTGAGGTGACTCCAGTTTGTGTCGAGTTGACAAAATCTAACCAGCACAAATATAATGTTTTTTCTTCTTTATCAGACCAACAATTTCCCTAGTTGGGTCATTTTGAAACTTAATACAGGTCTACTACTCAAGGGAACTGGAGGCGCAGTCTTTTGATGAGATATAGTAGAGTTCTTCCCTTGGAGAAGACACATGTGTTTATTGTGTAGCTTGCAATGGCTTCAAAATTGGAAAGGGAGAGTGTGAGTTCTAGAGAGGGGAAGAAGAGGCAGCATCTCACACTGAGAATTCAGAGAAGCGGCGGGAGGCAGCTGGCGAGTGGCCACACCCATAAATCAGCATTCCAGTTTTCTCACCCTGATTGTAACATGTTAGATCAGTTCAGCCACCTATCCAGTTATTTTTGAAGTCTCAAGACTATTTAGTCCTGAGTGTAGTCTTTATCCCAACAATAACTACCTGTTTGAAAGCTAACAAAGAGGACTTCTTGATCTTAGTTTTCAATGTTTAACAGTCTTGCTTTTCATTTCTCTTCTACCAGGCAATAATAAAACTAACGACAAGCAGCAAATCCCATTTTCCTTGTGTGAACTGTTTCCTCTTACCCTTTTCAAATGCCTAAAGCATTGCTTTGCAATATTCTCTCAATTCACCAGAGAATTTTTTTTGTAATTGGGCCAGAGTCTCATGCCAGAGACTATTCCACCCCATGCCACACCACCTGGAATGGAGTTCTCATTGTTAGTGAGGCTTTGAGTGATCCAAGTCCAAATCCTCATCCTACCAAGAGTTTCCTCCAAACAGTCCTGGAACCACTGCCAATTGAGTCCTCTGGGAAACAAATATTGAGAAAGAATTAAGAACACAAGTAGTAGAACTTTTTAGAAAGAGTAAAATTCCTGTTGCATTAGTTGCTTCCTATTGCTATGATAAAACACTGTGAAACTGTGCAAGAGATTTATGGAAGAAAGAGTTTATATTGGTTTATGGTTCCAGAAGCATAATAGTCCATCATGTCAGGGAGGCATGGCAGCAAGCAACAGGCAGGGCAGCAGGGGCAGGAAGCTGAGAGCGCACATCTTCATCTGTAAACACAAAGCAGAGAGAACAAATTCTCTCTAGGGGAAGTTGGGAGATTTAGGGAAGGACCAAAAACTCATAGCCCAACCCCAGTAACATGCTTACTCCAGAAATACCACACCTCTTCAACCTCCCCAAATAGCATCACCAACTGAGGACACAGTATTCAAATTCCTGAGACTATGGATGATATTTCTCATTCAAACCACCACACCTGTGAAAAGAAAATAATAAGTAATGTTGGGTGGGGAAGATAGCAGATGATTATATGGACAGTTTCCGCGATCCTAGTGAGAATGTAAGAAGCAACAATTGTCCAGAATGGCAATCTCAACGCAGAGGCTAATGTGGGCTTGAAGAAGAAAGTCACCCAAACTAACATTTTATATGTGTATTTATGTGGGAGTGAGTGTGTACAGAAAAGTAGAAAGGGGCCTGTGAATAGGGGGAAAAGATTCTCTAAAGGGGAGTGAGGATAGTAGAACACATGTGATATGAAAGTGGAATGGAGAACGATAGGTACAGAAAGGCTTAAATAGGGAGAGGGAGGAGGGAGGCTTTGAAAGGAAGGAGGAGGGAGAATGAAAATGCCATAGGAAAATCTGATACTTGGTAAGTTAAGTGAAAAATATTCTTAAAAGAGTTTGAGTGGAGGTGCCTTGTGTTCATGGATAAAGCTGCTGCTCTTGGAAGCCATGGGTTACTAGACAGAAATCCCAGTGTTAGGGGTGAGCTACTTTTCTACAGTTTGCTGGCCAGGGAGTCAACTGAACCAAAAGAATATAGGCAATTGCCACTGCTTAAGGTTTTCTACCAGAACAATAGCAAGACTCCATTGCTGAAGACAGCACATGGCTTGGTAATAGGACATCGAGAAATTAAGCTGGAACTGGGCTGGAAGCTTCCTCCCTGTTGACTAGCCCTCATAGTGCTGAAAGTGCTAGGCAGGCTGCTGAAAGATAATTGACATCAACGGTTTTACTCAGCTGTGGACCTTAGGTGCATCAACACAGGCTGGCCAGACAAAATGAGCCCATTCATGCAATAGTCGCAAGTCTGTCATGGAGGGTAACCAACTCCTTTCTGATTGGATTTGTGTCTGCTCCATAAAAGGGAATGTCATTTGACACAATAAACCTGGTCAAAAGCCTGTGGTGGGGAGGTCAGCGGGCCTGGAAGGGAAGCTGCTGCTGTTGTTTTTCTGAATGGATATAGCGTTCCTGTCAAATTGCCTTTTAAAGGTTTTATTTCTTTTTAAATTTATGTATTAGTGTTTTACCTGAATATATGTAAGTATACCATGTGCATACAATGCCCACAGAGGCCAGAAGAAGGTGTCCAATACCCTGGAACTTGAGTTATAGATGGTTGTTAGCCACCATGGGGGTGCTAGGAACCAAACCTGGGTCCTCTGCAAGATCAACTAGTACTCTTAACCACTGAGCCATCTCTCCAGGCCCTCAAATTGTCTTTAAATAACCAAGCCTATCATACGCTTAATATAACGCTGCTGTCAGTCTTGATCAGAAAAACTTCTCCTTGCAATGGTCAGCAGTGCTTACAGAGACTTATAACAAAGTACAAAGAGTAAACGGCCGCTGAATGCCCAGCCATAGATGGAATGCGCACATCACCCACACCAAGGCATGGGGAACATTGTCGATGAGGGGAGAAAGAATCTAAGTGCTGGCAGAAGGCAGAGAGATGGGGAATGCCAACTCACCATGACATGGATGCTGCATGCTTGAACTCACAGTGTCTGTGACTACCTGCACAAGATTGCCACAGGACTGGACGAACCAGGAGTCTGTCTTGGGAGAGGGTGGGAGGATCAGGAGGCCCAACCCTTCCCAGGGAGTCCATGTGCCGCTAACAGTTGAGGCATCTTAGAGGAGCAGTTAGTGGTTGTAGGGAGGAAGAGGCATTTTCTTCAGAGGTATAGCAACTGGTAAGGCACATATTCTCACCCATGCTCCTGTAAACAATCCTGATGAAACTCACTGGGTCACATATTATAGTCGTGTCCGTTACCGTCATGTCTCACCACTTGGGGCCAGCTGGAGTGGACTTTGGGGGGCCAGCCCAAGGGGTTGGGGATGAGTAGACGCAGAGTCAAGCTGCGGACTCTGGGAGTTGGACGGGAAGCAGGCCAAGTGCGTGGCACTGCATACCTGCGTGGCACTGCACACCTGCGTGGCACTGCATACTCACGTGGCACTGCACACCCGCGTGGCACTGCACACCCGCGTGGCACTGCACACCCGCGTGGCACTGCACACCCGTGTGGCACTGCTCACCCGCGTGGCACTGCATACCCACGTGGCACTGCATACCCGCGTGGCACTGCACACCCGCGTGGCACTGCACACCCGCGTGGCATTGCATACCCGCGTGGCACTGCATACCCGCGTGGCACTGCATACCTGCGTGGCACTGCAAACTCGTTCATTGACTAGGTGCACAAGCTCTTGTAGGTCTGGATAGCCAGTGACCTTATGGGGTGGGGTCCCAAAAACAGCCAATAGTAAGTTTGTCCCCAAGTAGTCAGGTACTTTCCAGATGCTGGTGTCACAACTAGCCAGAGCAGAACGCCACACCCACAGGAACCATTCCTCTATTCCTCCTAGCAGGTGGCCTGGCTAGGCCCACCTTGCATTATGCCCAACATATAACATATAACCAAAACAACAAAAAGAAATGAAAACTAGCTTCAAATGGAAGCTAGTTGGGAAGAGGAACGGAATGAGTAGGAGTGTGAGGAGGACAAGACAGTGTAATGGTAAGAGGGGAGAATCTGAGCACAACGCATTGTGTACAAACATGATAATATCAGCGTGATGCCCATTGTTATGTATAATCAACACAATAATAACATTTCACGTAAAAGCTGCCAATAAAATGCACTCTTTGCAACTAAACACTGAGTCTTTTCTTGAAGGAGAATTGGGATAATGCCTGCAATTATGGCATCTAAAATAATAAGGATTTGTCTTTCAGGTAGACATGACTATATATTTACCGGAGGCCCAACCACCAGAGATGGCAGCACACATCTATAAATTCAGCTCTTCTATGGCAAGATGGAAGGTAGAGACAGAAGGATCTCTAGAAGCTTGTGGGCCTGCTGGCCTGGTACTTCTAACTGTAAACAAGAGGAATTGTCTCAAACAAGGTAGAAAGCAAGAACCAACATCCAAAGGTTATCTTCTGGCCTATACACACACACACACACACACACACACACACACACACACACACACACATTACAGGCACACACACATTCACAAAATAAAAGGAACTCTGTATACCAAGAGTGGGAATGTAAATCAATGCCACTGCTATGGAAGTCACTATGGAGGTTTCTCAAAATATTAAAAATAGAATTCCAGTCTGAGCCACACTGTTCTGTGTATATACCCAAAACAGACAGCTCACTTCCTGCATGCCAGTGTTTATTGCTGCACCGTTCATAATATCCAATTTATGGAGTCACACTAGATGCCCATCATCAGATGAATAGATAAGGAAAACTGAAATATATAGTCAGTGGAGTTTTATCCAGACTTAAAGAAGAATGAAATTAAATCATTTGCATGAAACTTAAGTGAAATAAGCCAGAAGTCAGTCATAGACACACACACGCAAAGTACCACTTTTTTTTTCTATATGTCAAACTGGAATAGAGGAAAAATGAAAATAAAGAAAGGAACTAGTTAGGGATGTGGAAGGGAAACCAGGAGAGGCAGAAAAAAAAATATGACCAAAATACATTATGTTCATTTGTGGATATGTCATAACGAAACCCTTTACTTTGCATAGCCAATATACACTAATAAATAAGAAGAAAAGAATATAAGAAAAAGAAAATAAACACAGCTCTCAAAATAGGCAGTGACCCCAGGGTTGCAGGGAAAGCAGCTGGAGGCTGATGACATAACGTATACACAGTAATATAGTGTGGCCTCTTATTAAAAATCGTCAAGAACGTCAAGCTACAGAAAAGAGTATTAAGCCAGATGTGGGGTTCTCAAGAACAAGGGACCATCAGCAACCCCCTGGGTGCACACCCATAGAACCCCCTCCAACAATACTGCTTATTATTTATTGCTCAGGAAGGAGAACTGGACTCTGCTTTTGAATAAAGTCACACTAATACACTTGTGGACATCTTTTTAAACTCCCACAGCTGCCCTCCAGTTATAATTTATATTCCTCCCACACACAAAATGGATTCACCTTCCAAGACCCCTCAAAAGTCTTATCTTTTATGTCACCAATTTGAAATTCAAAACCCTGGCATCAAAGTCAAGTCCAAGTATGCATGAACAAAATCTTTTTAAGAGATAAATTGCTATGTAACCAATTGTACAGGAATTCACTGGCTTACTTTTACAATGATAAACATTCATCATCACAGTTTCTGTGGTGAGGAGTTCAGGAGCAGCTTAGGCGGATGCCTCAAAAACTCTCATGAGGGCAGACATCTAAAGGCTTGGCTATACCTGGGCAATGCGCTTCCAGGATGGCTTGCTCCTGACTATTGCCACTGGCTTCCTGGCCACTGGTAAGAGACTCATTCCTTTGCCACAGAGGTCTTTCCATAGAGCTGCTTGAATGAAAACTTATTTCTGGAAAAAAACCTCCCAATGTGAATGACTCAAAAACAGGAGGCCCTTATGGTGCTGTTGATGTCCCCATCTCAGACTCAACACACCATCACTCCTGCCACTTTCTGTTTGTTAGGAGCAAATCACTAAACCCACCCCCCACTCAACAGGAAGGAAGAACTGAGGCATCAAAGAATGTAAAGACCCGGTTCTAAAACCACTACACTGACCAATCCACTTCTAAAACCAGCATACTGACCAACCCAATATGCTTACAAAGCACTATTTCACTCAAACATATTTTCCAATAAGAATATTATTCTTCAGTGCTTAAGAAGCAATGATGAAGAAAGAAATAGCCCCATAGACTATCCCGAAGTCCTCTGTGATGCAAAGAAGAGCCTTCTGGATTTCTGTGAATCAGAACTCAACCTCCATTTCTGACATTATTATTTGCTGAATCTGACTAAATTTGTGGAAATGTCTATGACACAGAAGGAGAAGGAAAATGGCTACGTGAATATTATGTCTGCAATCCATCTTCATGGATACTCAGACCCAGCAGACAGACCAGTGTACAGATTAAACCCAGGGAGTAGCTGCTGCTCAAAGATGACACCAAGCCTGCTTCTGCAAAGAATATATACTCACAGGAGGGGAAGCTTTCCCTGTCGGTTCCTCTGTTCCCCTTTCCTTAGTTCCTTTCTTCCATTACCCCGGTAGGATTCTCTGCTGTAAGGAGACAGCCTCAAAGGAAACCTCGAGACCTCAGGCTTCTGCGCACTCGGGTCTGCACTCAGTAAGAGCTGTGATATAAACACAAATGGGAGACATCGTAATAATCACCAAGGGTTGGTGAGAGCCAAAGGGAAAAGGGTGGTGGATCAGGGAGCCTAAGAAGTCTGGAAGTTAAAGAAAAAGAGCCCTAAGGAAGTGCTTAGCTGAGGTGTTAAAAGTGATGAGACGGAAGTGATGTGAGTTTGAGACACCATCTGGCTAATGTGTGGACAAGAGTTTTCTAACAGGTATAAAAGCCATAGAGCATCGATATGGTAAAGCTCAAATGAAAAGAAGCAAACAAACAAAAAATACAGGGATCCTGAATTATAATTTTGCCTTTACCATGTGAAACTGAACTATTATTTTTTCATTTTTAATGGGGTGGGGAACCTGCTCTGATAGAAATGACAAGTAAAACGTAGCAAGAAATACATAGCAGAACCTAAGATTCATGGGGGGGGGGCTGTATTTCAAGTGCCATGGCCTCCTAAGCGTTCAGGGAACACATTTGTCAACCCTCAGACAGAGCACTGAGCAGAGGAAAACTCAACTTGTAACCAGTTCCAAGGTTTCCCTACTGTTAAGAGATCTGATCTCCTTTGTCAGTTTTTTGTTTGAAAACTTTTGGGAGAAAAAGCAGAATCCTGAATCTCCCCATCACACCCGGATCTTGCATGACAGGTAGACAACAGTGCTGTGATTGGAGCCCAGGAGTGTGTGATGTGTAAGAACACAGTGGCACTTACATAGATGGACTGGAACTATGGAAACTGAGGCATGGGCTTTTCTAAAAGAAAATGCAAACATGTCTGAGAGGAGGAAAGAAATTCCGGACAAGAAAAGCAAATTCATACATCTTAGCGGGGGAAGTGAATGCTTAGGCAAAATGAAAGGCTAAGGACAGTGAGGGGAACTGGACATGTAAAGTCGTACCATTCCACATCAGTTTCAAACACTTAAAAAGGTATAAGCATTCCACTCACTGACTCTCACTACCTGTGGGTAAAGTCAGGTGAGCTCTGTCTGGGGTCCTGAAAAGAGAGATCCAGCCTTGGAAAGGGAACCACAGGTACCAGGAACACCTGGAACAGGTCAGGTGAGACCGCATTTAACAGTTCCTGGGCAGCTCTGTGGTAATGCAGATATTTGGGAACAAAGACAGTAGAGACTGCTATAAAATGCCTTGAGTCAGAACCAAATTTGTTAGCATTGACTTATGGCTCAATTATAATCACTTGCGCTCTTGCTTAGGAAACTATTGACTATTGAAATAATAATTCCAAAGAGCTAAACAAATTAAAAGTATCAATTTTAGAACTGATGGAAAACATTTCTTAAAAGAGGCAGGGAAGAATGAACACGTCCCACTGCTGAGCTAAGAGCTTACATCAGACTCCATTTCATCTTCAGGAGCCTCCGTGTGAAGGCGGAATGCAGCTCGATGAGGCTGAATTTGTGCCCATCTGGTCATTTTTATGTCCCCAGCACCTAGAACAATGTCTACAACTTAGAAAGCACTCAAGAAGTCTTTGTATAAAGATATTATTCCCATTTCTCAGATAACAAAACTGAAGTCTCGGATAAGTATTTCAACTGCTATGTAGCCTAGACTGTGTGTTCAATCTGTCTAGCATCAAATCACACCTCCTTGAAAATCATTTTCTACACAAATCTGAAATATTTCTGACCCCATTTATTATTTAAACTCTGCATGTTTACACAAAGAATTACAGAGGCCTACTGTATGACTTGCCTGGTCATTTATTTCATCATTTAAAAGTGGAGGAAGTACTCTGAATTTTGACCAGGAAGAGAGTATTCATTTTCAAATCTTTATGATACAAAGATTTTAAAAGATACTGTTTTTATTTTTAATCTTATTTATTTGTTTATTTTATGTGTATGAGTGTTTTGCCTGCATGTACATAAATGCATCACGTGCATGCAGTGTCAGCAGAGGCCAGAAGAGGGCATTTGATCTCTGGAACTTGAGTGACAGATGGTTGTAAGTCACCATGTGGGTGCTGGAAACTGAATGAACCTCGGTCCTCTGCAAGAGCAGCCAGTGGTCTTAATTAATAAACCTCTTATTTTTATTTTTACCTGTGTGTATATGTAGGGAGTAGTACACTTGACTAGTGTAGGCCAGAGGAGGTCATGAGATCCCCTGGAGTTGGATTTCAGGCAGTTGTGAGCTGCCTGACATGGGTGCTGAGTCCTCTGCAAGTGCAGTAAGCATTCTTTATAATTGAGCAATCTCTCCAGCCCTTACAATAGTAATCTGAACATAACATTCAGAAGCGTGCATAAAAGTGATGACAAGCTTGGTATTACTGGACTTGTATTCTATGTACTTCCTGAAGATAAGTGGGATCCCAAAGTCAGATTGTCTAAAAGGAAAGATAGATTTTCAGGACTGTAGGTTCTCAAAATAAAAATTGTTCTAAATAATGTACAAAGGATGAGGTAATCTATTTTTTAAACACTGAGTTACGCCCCAATCACACACAATTGCAAGCCAGGCAGTAAGCAAGGAGAGAGTCATGGCTGAGGCATGGAGAGGCCCTTTCAGGGGCACAAACATGCAAAACCAGGATGGACAGAGGGGCTAGGATTCTGAGACAAGCCCTGTTAGTCTCAGAGCCCGTGCAGAGCCAAGTGGACCCCAGGTTGGATGCTGGAAGGGCATCAAATAGGAAGTTGGTTTGTTTATTGAAACAAGGACTTAGTATGTTGCTCAGGTTGAACTCACATTCATGCATTCAATTGATCCTCTTGCCTCAGCTTCCCAGACAACAGAGTAAGACTTCAGACAAGGAGGACTGCTCATTTTTAGACAGAAATTCTATTACTCTCAGTCTCAATCTACATGCATTGTTCAGAATACAGAAAAGAAATACTATGAGTCATACAAAAATGCATTCACATTGTTGAGACAGAAAGAAATGAGCAGAACCAAATTTAGTAAGAACCCCGCTGGTTGAAATGCCAAAAGTGAATTTTAAAATAACAATTAAATTACACTAAAATATCTAGGGGGAAATCTGGACATTATGCGTGAACGGATGGATCTGAAGGGAAAGAAGGAAAACAGCAAATAGAATCAAATGGAAATGCAAATAAAAACACAGCAGTGAGGGGATGACTTCCTTCAATAGCACTGTGAGCAGACCGGCTGCAATAAACTATGCACACTTGAATATATGAAGTATTCAAATGGAAAACATGAAATAAAAAAGAACAAAACACCCTAAAACTATGAGTAATTATCAAATGATTTTAAGATATGTAAATTGAGAGTCCAAAGAAAGAGGAGCAAGAAGAAGAAGGAAGGAGAAAGAATATTTGAAGAGTGGTAGCAGACAATTTTCCCAAATTAAAACTTAGTTATTTCAGGGGCTGGAGAGATGGCTCAAAGGTTAAGAGCACTGGCTACTTTTGCAAAGGCCGCAGGTTTGGTTTCTATTAATGACTTGGTGGCGAACAATCAATCATCCAATTCCAAGAGATCTGATGTCTTCTTCTGACCTCCACAAGCATTGCATGACACAAGTACACTTATATACATTCAGGCAAAACACTCATGTGCATAAAATAAAAATTAATAATCTTTTACAAAATTAGTTATTTCGAAATTCTATACCCACTGAAATCATCTTTGAAAAATGAATGGCAACAGAGACCTCTTCCAGGAAAAAAGGTAATTCAATGCCAAAAGACTGCATATAAAATATGCTTAAGGATGTGCTTCAAGAAGACAAGAGTAATATGAGATGAAAACTTGGATTTCTGCAAATAAAGGAAGAACAAAGGCTGTGATTAAGGCATGCAAAGTAAATATAATGTCTTGTTATTTTAATTATTCAAAAGACATTCGACTAAAGTGAAAAAAAATAGATCAAAATATATGTGAAATATATAAATTACATGAAAGTGAAATGCGAAACAATAGCAAAAGTGAGGAGAGGAAGAAGTGCAAGTAGGATGTTTATTATAAAGTTTTCTACAATATGACTGAAAGGAGGTCGTAGTAGCTCAAAGAGAGATGATTGCTAGAAAGTCAGGTTGATAGATGATAGAGAGATAGAGAGATATAGATGGATGATTGATTAGATAGATAGATAGATAGATAGATAGATAGATAGATAGATAGATGATAGTGAATTTTTTTTGAAATAGGGCCTTCCTGTGACCCCAGCTGGCCTTAAACTCACTATACAGACTAGGCTGGTCCCCATCTCATAGGGATCCTTCTGGTTCTGCCTCCAAAGTGCTGGAATTAAAAGTGTGTACCACCACATCTATCTGAGGCATATATTTTTAATCTCTGGAGTAATACATAAAAATTATAACAAAAATGTACAACTATATATTTAACATACACATGCATACATATGTATATTAGTGTTATATATACAACGAACATTTTGAATCTATGAGTTCTGCATTCATGGATCCAACCAACCTTGGATCAGCCTTCAGAATAAAACTGCATCTGTACTAAACATGTCTGCACATTGTCTTGTCATTACTGCCTTTGAAAATACCATATATTAACTCTGCATATATAATTTACATGTTATAAGTAATCTAAGATGATTTAAAGAATGTGGGATGTGTTTACAGGATATATAAAATCTCTACTCATTCTAGTTTGCCTTCAATGGCTGTGACAAAACACTGACCAAAACCAACTTGAGGAGTAAAGGGTTTGCTTGGTTTACATTTCCCAGGTCACACAGTTCATCACTGAGGGAGCCCAAGGTAGGAACTCAGGGAAGGAACCTGGAGGCAGGAGCTGAAGCATGGGCCGTGGAAGAACGCTGCTTACTGGCTTGCTCATCTAGCCCATGCTAGCCTGCTTTCTTACACAATACAGAACAACCCACCTAAGCTGGCACTCCCCACATTGCTCAGTAATCAAGAAAACACTCCACAGACATGTTCAAAAGCCAGCTCAATGGAGGCAATTCTGAAGTTGGGGCTCCCTCAACCCAGGTGTGCCAAGCTGGCAACTTAAGCTCTCCAGCACACTCTTCTATTTTATACGAGAGAATTTTGATTCCACAGGGTTTCCACCACAGTCATGGAGCCAATCCATGGATACCGAAGATAACTGCGTGTGTATACATATATACTGTACACTTATTTCTTCCTCAGGTTGACCACAAATATATATGGAATTGAGGTATATGTGTATACATGTATATAACAAAACTATAGCTCCATACTGGAGATAAAATTAAATCATAAAAAATCATCAGGGAAACAAATGAGACTGGAGAGATAGCTCAGCAGTTAAGACCACTGGCTGCTCTTGCAGAAGACCCAGGTTTGGTTCCCAGCACCACATGGTGGCTAACAGCTATCAGTACTCCAGTTCTAGGGGATCCAGTGCCTCTTCTAACCTCTGCAGGCATCGCATGTGCATGGTGCATTCATGCAAAAACATTCATACACATTTTAAAACTTCTCAAAAATTTAACTAAAAACTTATTAGAGTGACAGAAGGGGAAAATAATAGAACAAGTGGGGAGCAACTAACCAGCGAATTTAAAGTCAACCATACAAACAACGGTGTTAAATATAAATTGTCTAACCAACACTTATAAAAGATAATTGTCAAGGTAGACTGTTTTAAAAGCAAGAACTCATCATATGCTATCTATAATAAACTCATTCTAAATACACAGATAAGTTATAAACAAATGAGAAGTTAGTTGCTGGGGAAAGCCACACCATATATACTGTGCTGGATAGTTTCTGTCAACACAACACGAACTATAGTCATCTTGGAGGAAGGAACCTCAATTGAGGAATTTTCTCCATCAGACCAGTCTGCGGGCATGTCTTAGTTGCTACTTGATGCAGGAAGGCTCTTCCCACTGTGGGTGGTGCCATCCCTGGGAAGATGGACCTTCAGCTGTATAAGAAAAGTAGCTGAGCAAGCCAGGAGGACTAGCTAGTGCATACCGTTCCTCCCTCCATGGTCTCTGCTTCAGTTTTTGCCTCCAGGTTCCAGCCTTGGCTTCCCTCAACTAAGGTTGTAACCTGTGAGACAGAAAAAGGAGACTTTGAAACAAGATAGGAATGAACAGGACACCACCATGATAAGAGTTCAGGGAGCTGGAGAAATGGGTCAGCACTTAAGAGCACTGACTGCTCTTGAAGAGGACCCAGAATCAGTACCCACATGGTGGCTAACAACCATCCATAATTCCAGTTCCAGGGGACCCAATGGTCTCTTCTGGCTCCTGTGGGCATTGCATGACATTGGTGCACTTCCATACACTCATACACATAAAATAAAAATGAATAAATAAGTAGAATAGTTTTAAAATTATTTTAACTGATAATTGAAGAAAAATGTAACTATCTTACTACTCTCATTAAATTAATGGAGCACACAAAATGATAAGCAGTCAGGCATTATCATACTTTATCAGGAAAGATCACGCAACCACCTATGGTCAGATTGACAGTCATATATCTGATAAGCATCTTGCATCTGCTTTCAGACTGCAGAAAACTCCAAGAACAGTGGACCTGGTGATCTGCACTGAAAGTATGTGGTCATGGGTAGGGCTTCAGGTAGATGTCCCAGGTTCAACAAAGCATAAGGAAAATAAAGGGACGGTGCGGGCACTGTAAATTAAAGAGACCCAAAATCACATTTAAATGGATAAAACTAAAACACTGTGACTGGGAATTACTACAAAATCTGTCCAGCAATTACCCTGGAGGGACAGAGAGGTTGCAGGGCATGGCAGTACCTATGTGGGGGAGCTTCCAGGATGGATGTCAAAGTTCTGTTTCTTAACCCGTGTTATCATGAAAGAACCTGCCTCATAAATAACTCCTTATGCCATGCATTTGCTTTGTGTGCCTTTTTTTTAATCTGTGCTTTAGTTCACAATAAGAAGGTTAAGAAAAAAAATGATTATGACCTCAAATGTCTGAGATCAGACTGAAAAGAATTTACACATGACTGAGAAAATGGAGGATTGGTAAAAAGTAAAGTACTAACAAAAGTCCCTAAGGAAAATGCAGAAAATTCAAAGAGAATATAAACAAGAAAAAAAAATAGATTTACTACGTAGAGCAAAAGGTTAAATAATATGCTCCTATGACAACAGAAAGACCAGAACCACTGTCTTCATTGAAAAGTGGGATCTCTGGTTCCCTTACTCAGGACGGGTCTCTCTGGTTCAAAGCCCGAGACTGTTTTTTTAAAAACGGAAACATATTCAATGATACAGAGATAGTAGTATTCCCTAAGAGACACTTTGGAGCTGCATATGTAAATAAATCAAATACGGAGTAGAAGAGTGATCAAATCTAAGCAGCGTTGTCTACCAGCACTGAGAAGTCAAAGATAGGGCTGACCACTCCCTTATCTGGAGTGACTGAATTCCACACCACTGGGTTAAATGGAAATTGTGAGGATGCTTGAACCGCTACTTACACCATAAAAATCACTACTGAAATGCATTTATACATATATATATATATATATGTAGAGAGATAGAGAATATATATATATATATATATATATATATATATATATATATATTACACAAAATGCTACCTTTCAGAGAGCCAGACCATCACAGGTTTTTCCTAAAACCCCTTTTTTTCTTGTTGTAACTATAGTATTTGATTTGGTATATGCTGAATGGTGATATGAATATATAAGTTGTTCTCTTCAAATATTAAATACACAGTACTATCAGTTTTCATTTTCTCTAATCTACTGAAGAGCCTTGATAATTTTACAGGGTTTTCAAAAGCCACATTTCTGACTATAATCATATTAAAATAACTACTATTTATATTCTGGTAGTGTAGAGTACCAGAGGAACTGATTATATTCTGAACTCTGCCGTCACCTAGTTCTGTGACCCTGGTTGAAGAAGGCAGAGGGAAAGAATTTCGTTTTCCTATCTGTAAAGCATAGATGCTGGATTATATCTAAGGGTCAAAGTGGATATTTTCACTTTAATAGAAGGCACTGGATTCTGAAGTTTTCTCATATTTCAAAAGAAATCTCTTACAGTGCCATTTATGGTATCTTTTCTGAGTTTGTGATTGATATTTGGTGAGGAATATTTCGTTTTCCTTCTCTTTTTTTTCTTTCAGAGTTGAGCCTTAAGCCCAGACAAGTCACACCTCAGGTTCCTAACACAAGATAACCTCCATGGCCCACCCACCAGTACAGAACTTGAAGGAACTATGGGTATTATGACTGTGCCTTTCAAACCAACATGTAAAGTCTACATGCTTTTGCACTATTTTTCCATTCATTAAACTGGCAAAATGGCAAAAAAAAAAAAATGACAATTCCCAGGTACATGCAGGCATGGGGAAGGGTGTAGTGTCATCTACCACTGGGGTCGGGGGCAGAGGGGAAACTAGTGAAATTCGGCAGCACCTATCAGAAGTTAACTTGCCGTGCCATTTAACTCAGTAATCCATGATAGGAGTTGACCCAGGTAAGAAGCTGTGTGTGTGCATAAAGACATGCGTGTGAGATAGGTACATTGGACCTTGAATGTCTCCCAAAGATCTATGCACTGAAGGCTTGGTCACCATTCCACAGCACTCCTGAGAGTCAGTGGAATGCATTAGAGGAAGACCTTGGTAGAAGAAGATCAGACCACTGAAACATGCCCTTGAAGGGGATGATGTGTCCCCAGCCCCTTCCATCAACCTCTTTGCTTCTTGTTGCTGTGAGGTGAGGGTTCCTTCCACCATACCACCTCATGCCAGAAGCAACAGGTTCAATGGACCATGGACTGAAACTTCTGAAGCTATGAGCCAAAATAATCCCTTTCCTTTATTAAGTCCATTTTTTCAGGAATTTTATTATAGTGATAGAAAGTTAACTAAGGCCTTATTTGAAATAGCCCAAACCTGGAAACAACTCAAATGACAATCACGATTGTTTGAATAAACTTTAGTGTAAACATTTAAATTCCATTTTACAATTCACCATTAAAAAAAGGAGTTCTATATGTGTTGAGATGGAGTTTGTAGAAATTATTATTATATAAAGTACAAGTTTTAAAAGATGTGGAGTATGGGCTCCTCCACAAAACTATAAATATTTAAATAGGTATACACCTGTGTGTGTGTGCGTGTGTGCAATACATGAGATTTGTAGGAACAGGAACATTCCAGATCCCTGTGCACTAAAGTAGCCATGCACACGCACCTGTTAAATTTTCTACTGAAAGAAGCATGCCTGATAGATGCACACCAGCTGCAGAGCTCTGAATCCCTTGCTACATTAGCACCAAAGTCAGTCCCCAGACCCTGATCCTAGTAACTAGGCCCAGCAGAGATAAAATGCAGGCCCATTTCTGGGAGGTGTCTCCAAGACTGCTCATGGACCATTCTTAACTTTCTTAAATCTGTATTAACTCTGAAATCTTCCTTCCTCTTCTTCACAAGGCTCCAACCTACACACAAGCCCAGGTGTGTCTAGCTCATTCCTTCCTTGTCCATCAGAAGTCATCCGATGAATCTAATGCACATCTAATCCCTGATTGACATGTGCTTCTGGAAGCACCAAAGATTAACACCTAGCTGTGGGGTGGGGGGGAAGTCTCAGAGAACAGGAAGATTATGATTATGCCCAGTGTTTGGAAACAGCAGTGCTTGCAAAGCAATGCACTTTGTCAGTCATTTATCTTAAACTTAAAAGAGTGGTAATAGCAGCAAAGCTCATGCTTCAAGCGAGTCCTCTTTCTTTAGGAGTACACAGGAGTGTGTTCAAGGCTCATGCAGGCAGGAAATGGCCCCAGCTGATACCTGACAGCACTGCATCATCTTCACTCTCAACAGACTTTGCCACAGCCTCAGTAAGTGGGCCAAAGCCGCATTACCGGCATCTCTTTCAGAGGGAGAACCTCTTCTCTCTGAGTCCCCAGGTATCTTCATTCATTTCAGTGTCCCTTCCTGTCCAATGGATTGTCAGATTGGCTTGCTGTATGGCAGAGCCAGGGAACTGGAATGAGAAGCTACTTCCTGCCAGGACTCAGCAGGCTGTGTTCAGTGCTCACTCAGCTACATGCCCAGCCTTCCTGTCTGCAATGTGGATTTGTGCTAAAGGCTGCTCTAGCCAGGGGAAACATCACACAGCTCCACAGTTCTGGGAAAAAAAATGTTAATTACTCTCAAAGATGGGACTTTCTCTCTTTTTTTGCAAGCAGGTTTTTATACCACTGATGTAAACTAGTGGCAATTTAAATCCTTTCTTAACTTGCTGTTCTCTAGATGTTAGTGCCAGATTGAAGGAAAGTCAGGCTGAAATCCGATTCTTGAGCATCGGGGAGCAGACACAACAGACTTCTACTGCAAGGACTGATTACAGATTGACTATGGCCCAAAGCCACCTTCTTCTCAGTCTCACTGCTCTACATTACAGACAGTACATGAACTGCCAACACCCTGAACTCCTCAGAGAACCCAGTCTACACATACCCACCCGAACTACACACACTCCAGCCTTTGCTTTCTGAGTCTTGCCATTGTTCCTATGATCTTTTTTTAACACTGGTGAATTTGGTCCAAAAATACAGGACTGTTTTTTAAACTAATCTTTCTTGAGCTCTTACTGTGTGCTTGGCGCTATGCACAGCACTTTAAACATTAAATTTTCACAAACATAGATATCTTATTACTATAATTTCCCTTAGGAAAAACATGAAGCCACAGAGATCAAGTGCTTATCCAAAACCACATAGCTGTAGCTAATACAGCTGATGTTTGAACCAAGGTAGTGTGAATCCAAATAAACTAATTTCATGAAACTATTTATTGCTTAAGGAAAACTACTAAGACAGAAAATAAGAAAAAGTGCCTCCTCCCATATACATTTCTTTATTGTTCTTCCTTTTCTTTCTGCCCCAGAAAATGTTACTTTCCAGCTTTTGTTATTTTCTCTTTCCTAAGTGATTTTTTTACATCATAAAATCCTGTTCTCAGATCATGCTTGAATTATAACATAATGTGCAATATGACTAAACTCTGAAAAAGGGAGAAGACATTGTCTTGGCACTGAGAGAAGAGCTGTCTACACAGCTAAACAGAGTCCTACCGACTCAGGAGGGATGCTCAAGGATCCCATAGTGGCACATGAGCCTGGGATAACTGAGCCAAAGTTGATAGCAAGTGCCTATAAATTCTCATGCTGTTTAAACTGAAGTACACCTCAAGATTTTTAAAATATTCACTACCTAAATGCTACCAGGAAAGTGAGCATAGGTGGTTTGGGGGCTGCGGGTTTAGGAAGATGGAAAGTTCGCATCATAAACAAGTAAGAGCATCATAAACAACAGATTTTTTTTCCTTCCTAGAGAATCAAGTATTCAGAAATGAATGGATAAAATAAATTGTCAGCCACACAGACTCGCATATGATGCAGGAATCTACATTAATTTCCCCTAGCCTGGCTCCTTGGAGAGGGTCAAATATTTGAAGTCTGCCCAGGAGAAATAAAAGAGAAAATACTGCCTGCATCAACACCCACCTCCTCCAAGCTAAGGAATTCTTCAAGTCAGAATCCCCACAGCTCAGTAGTCATGAAGTTTTGAGATTAGTTCTCACTTTTTTTTCTAGAACAAGAAACCATCTGAGGGGAGTGTATCAATTCCCGGATCAGCATGACAAGAAGTCAGAAGGAAACTGGGAAACTCTCCAAGACTTCCTATGCCTGTGGCCACCGCCAGCAGAACCTGCCGCCCCTGGCACCCACCCACACAGCATCAGCTCCATACACAGCAGCAGGGTGGATGAGACAAGAAGATGAACACTTGGAGGAAGTAATGACAACTGGCCCGTGCATGCTAGGCCACCCTGCACCTGGGATATGAGAAGGTAGCTAGAGAAAGACGCGAAAGACGAAGACCAAGGCAGGAACGGCCTCTTCATTCTGTCTCTAAAAGCCACAGGACTGGGAGTCTCACAGCTGGGGGACACTGTCTGGTCATTGATGCTCAGGGTCCTTTGGCTACACTACACTGAAATGGCACCGCTGGGCCACTGGGAAAGGTGAGGAGTGTTTGGAGAGAAATGCCACAGCAGCCTAATGGAGCCAACAACAAGGATGAATAGTTCAGATTTTGCCTGTTTCTAAATGACCCAAAGAATTAAATCTTTTCAGACCTTGCCCCTTCGCCTTTCATCGGCGGGGACCGTGGTGTTACCTCTAACCTGGTTAACCCTGAAATCACTGGGCTCTACGAAAGGCCAACATCAGTCTGGGGGGTTCACCCACCACCTGGGCAGAGCGGAAGCTTTGCCCGTATCGTGAGCCCAGTACTCATCAGCTGCATCACGAAGTGCCTCCACATGAGCACGTCAAGCATCACTGGCCCTTCTGTCGATGCCCACACTTTCCAGACATTGTCACGTCTCTGAAAGTCACCTTCCTTCCCTGCCTCTTACCAGCCTTTGGCAGAATATAAACTCCTTGTATGCCACAGCCCCCAGCTAATACAGTGAGCTCTCTTAATCCTGGCAGTTTCCAGGACAGTCCTCATTTCAAATGCTTAACTGTTGCTATAATTCAGAAAACCATGCTGGAAAAGTCATCATATCTACATCTAAGCCTTTCAAGTGTCCTCTTTTACCTAAAATCAACAGAAAAATGGTCTTGCCAAGTTTTTTTGTCCCAATTTTTATAAAAAAAATAAAATAAAATGAGCCATTCGTTATTGTCAAGTAGCTTGGCCTTGTATGGCCAAAAATGAGTGTGGATGTCACAGCTTCTTCCTTTCAACTCAGAGACAGATACAGTCCCTAGAATGCAGAGCTCACTACCGTTGACACCTCATCCTACACAGGGGCCTCAAAGCAACATGATCTTCAAAGAGTCATAGCTAAATAAACATTTGTTCCAAGTGTTATAAAATTTATTTAAACTAACATCTCACAATCCAATAGTTTAGTCAGTGACCCTTGTTATTTCTTATGATCTAGATATATTTGTGTTAAGATGTCTGTATTTTGCATTCATCCTGAACAGTAAATGTATTTAAAAAAATTTTAAATACAAACAATGTATTTGTGTTAAGATGTCTGTATTTTGCATTCATCCTAAACAGTAAATGTATTTTAAAAGAGGACACCTGTGTGGTTAGTCTTTTGTCTAAGGATGGCATCTTTTACTTTGGAAGTTCAGTTCAGGGCTCTTCCGGTAGAATCAAGTGAGAGACCTGCATGTGCCCAAGACGAACTCAATATATCAGTTAAAACAAATATATATAATATCAAATGTAAATGTTGTACAACTCAGGGAAATAAAGATACTATGTCATAAATCCACCTCTAATCTAAAATAAAATAGCAAAAAAAATGAGCTCTATTCATTTATTGGAACTTCCTAAGTGTATGTATAGACAGAAAAGTTCAGAAAGAGTAAAAATGTGTTCTTACTCCCTACATCTTACCAAACTGTCAGAAACTGTATGCACTCATGAATCACGCTCATAAAAAGATGATTTGCAGAAGTGTTGATTATAACAGCAACTTCAGAAAATGTTTTGCATCTAGGGAATTGTTTTGGGGTAATAATTAGCATTCATGTGCCACCTTCAGAAAAGTTCTGTAATAGCAGTGCTGATTCCTAAATTTATAATGTCACATTTTATGCGTTCAAATAAAAATGGAGACAAGAACCAGTGTTGGCTGCCACTTCTCAATAGTATCACCAAACTAAAGAGAGTTTCCAGTGATAATAATGGTAACCTGAAACCTTTGGATTCATTGCTATAATATACCACTTTTCCTCATTTTCTATGGGGTCTTAGTAAATTTAGAAAGTGAGTGCTGTTTTGGAATTTATATTATAAGGTAGTGGAATATTTTCCTCTCATTATAGAAGAAAAGACAAGTTGCCAGTGTGGACTTTATTGAATAACCATGAACCTCAGAATGATATGGTAATAAGATTCCTCATTTTTAACATAATTAGAGTTCAAAAATTGAAAGAAAAACGTTATGTGCATTGCTACCCAACTTGAAGTACTTGGAAAACTCTGATTTGCAGACCTAAGGTTTTGGTCTTTGTATAATTTAAAGGTATGCAGTAACAAACATTAGAAGCAATCTAAATATCCATCAGTTATCATAATGAAAGTCATGATGTCAGTTATGAAAGTTTCCATAATCTTCATAAAGGAATAACATGAAGAATGTGTAATTAGATACAATGCTCAGCAGAAGCAGACACAAACATCTTACAGAGGTTGATGACCCTGGTGAAGAAGTCTGAAAGAGCAGGGTGGGAGACAAACTTAATTATCATTATGTTATCTGAATTTTTATTATAAATGCTTTTCCTTAAAAAGTAATTATATATGAAGTATAGCTACAATTTTGGACAAAGAAACTGACTTATCTCTGTATTTACTTCTCTGTATCTCTCTCTACTTTCCAAATATTCATATTACCTTTTAAAGTGGGAAACATGCATAATCTTAATATATCATAATGCTCTTTTATAAACTCATTTTTATCAAGAAAAAAAAATCACTAAGCATGCCTGTGGATTCCCACCCTGGAGAACAGGAAAATCTGGCTTTTCAAGTGCTTCTCTGCTATGATGACAAAGATGTAAACTAGGAAATTTTTGTTTGTTTTTTGTTTTTTTGAGACAGTGTCTTCCTGTAATCCTAGCTGGTCTGGAACTTGTTGTGTAGACCAGGCTGATCTTGGTCTCACAAGAGGTCCACCTGCCTCTGCCTCCAAAGTTCTGGGATTAAAGGCCCAGCTGAATCATGAATTTAAGTATCAAGAGGGGTTTTAAGAAACATTGTCACATCAGGAACACACTACATCAAGAGTCCCTAGTACTGCATGCAAACCTCAGTTTACATGGGAGGGTTTTTCCCCTCTTGACCGTGCATAGCTGCATAGTTAGGGGGAAAATGAAAAATTTAGAAGATACGACCTTGAGACCAAAGTCATATTTTGTCATTTAAAAGGCAAAAAGAAATACAATATTGAAAACAAAGATATCTACAAACCAATTTTAAAAGCAGCTGATGACTGAGTTACACTGGGTTGTCCAGATCTCCTTCTCTGCAAACAATGAAAAAGCAACTCAAACAGTAACACAGAGAGGTTCAAGTACAAATTACACAACTTCGTGCATAGCATAATTTCACTGAGTTAGCAAAGGATGGACCACTGAGAAGATGAGTGGATGAAGGGATGGACAGATGAGTGGATGAACATATGGTTAGTAGGCTGGAAGATTGGAGAAATGGACAAACAGCAAAAGGAGGAAAGGTAAACAGCAAGAAGGAAGAGGAGGAAAAGGCTCATCAGCTGCTGAGTGTGTTTTCTGAAAGGTAAACCCATGACCGACTTTTTAAAAATTGTTTTGAGAATGCATACATTAATACTACATTTATAATATTTTCATCCCTCCCTCACATTTTCCAGCTCTTCCCTCTTCCTCTCCATTCCCTCTCACTTTCAATTTTGTGACATCTTCATTTATTGCTATTGATATATATCCTGAGTCTACTTAGTGGTGTTTGTAGTACATGTGTTTAAGGCTGACCATTTGGAATTGAATAACCCATCAGGGAACTCATCCCTATAGAAAACTGGTTCGCTTTCCCTCGGTAGCCACTGACTGCCTGTAGCAATGGAACCTTGTGCAATTTCCCCTGCACACATTAGTCTGTCAACTATGATTAACTATGTTTTAATGTGTATGAGTGTTTTGCCTGCATGTTAGTGCACCACATGCATGAAATGCCACAGAGGCCAGAAGAGGGCAATGAATTGTCTAGAATTGGAGTTATAGATGGTTGTTAGCTGCCATGTGGTTGCTAGGAACCAAACTCAAGTCTCTGGAGGAGCAACAGATGCTCTTAATTGCTGAACCCTCTCTCCAGCCCCAACTATGATTAACTTTTCATTGCTTCTTGCTTCTTATGAGTTCTGATTTTCTCACATTAAGCATAATATTTTGAAACTTTAAGTTAAATTGATGCTTCCAGAGAAATTCATCATTTGTTAAAGTTCACATCGCTAGTAATAATTCTGACTTGCAAATTTTCAGAAAGACCTTGCCTGTAGTCTTAGGTATAGGGTTTCAGATGTTTTATCCTAGCTAGAATGTACTTTATATTCTAAGGTTTCATCATGCACGAAGTCCTACAACTAACAATTTCTATAAGCTCACATACCAGATGCAAAGATTATTTCTGCTCTTCTTAAAAGGAGGACGGTCTAGTTTGGTTCATTACTTTCTTACACCTTCTGAAGATCTATAATACATTGAAGAATTCCTCGCCCAGGAACTAGGAGGTGGAAGACTCTTGTTTAAAAATATCACTGTGGAGGCTGGAGAGATGGCTGGGTGCTTTTCCAAAGGACCCAGGTTCAGTTCCCAGCATCCACATGCCAGCTAACAACCATCCATAACTCTAAATCTATGGGATCTGATGCCCTCTCCAGGCCTCTATAGGCAATACGCACTCGTAGTATACATACATACATACATACATGCAGACAAAACATTCATACACATAAAATAAAAATAAATAAAATATTACTGTATAGTAAATGAAATTTGATGTGTTACTGGCCATTTTAAGCTTATACTTCCCTAAAATACATATTCTGCTTCCACAGATCTCAGCTCACTGTTTTGAAAACAACCTGGTACTTACTCTTCATCAGGAAAAATGCTACTTTGGTAACTGCTATTGTCCTGGTTATTCAGTGTCAAAAATTCCTTGTAATCAGATAGGTGAAACATTATGATCCCAGACCAATCACCCACAGGGTCATTCACACCATTGTCTGTGAGCACATGGAAAGAAAGACTTTGCACTATTTGAGAATAGAAAACACAAGGTTTCCAGATTGCTTCACCATTTCTCACTGAAACTGCCATCCTCACACACATTCTGTCCTCCTACTGAACTCAACCGTCAAACACAACAGTATTGGTGTACAGTGTCATTGGGCCAGTTAATCAGGCCATTCAAATATATTTGATTAGATAAGCAAAAAATAAAATAAAATAAAATCTAGGAAACATAGTGGTATCTATGTCTTCCCCCCTAAAAAAATAATAATAACAGAAATAAAGACATACTAAAATATCAGAAGCTATTGTTCACACAGCTGCTTTTTGTTTGTTTGTTTTTCTTGAGTAACCTTAGAGTCTCTAATGTGAATCTCAGCTGAAACAAGCAGAAGGGTCTGGAACTTGGAACGTGAATAGAAATATATCTAAGGCTCTGAGAAGACAAATAAGAGCCAAAGCCAGACATAGGCCAGATCCACATTTGAGAGCCCATGTCTTCTGCAACATCCCTTCCAGCATGCACAGCTTAGTGCATGCTCCGTCTGTGCAGCTCTGTCCTTGTCGTCTCATGAGGGTGCCCTTCTTGTTCATTCCATCCTTATGACCACAGGTCTTCTTGTACTCTTAAGCATCCCTCATTTTTTTATTAAGACATGACTTCTGATGGTGGAAGAAGGTAAAGTATACCAGTTCCCAGGCCAGACTACAGAAAAGAGCTTCACAGCTGAAAGCGCAGAAGGTAAACCAGGCACAGAGACAAATACCTGTAATCCCAGCACTCGGGAGACAGAGGCAAGTGCATCTCTGTGAGATCTAAGTCTGGTTTATATAGAGAGCTCCAGGTGAAGCAGGCTACACGGAGACCGTCTCAAAAAATAAAGAGAAAAAAAGAGAAGTCTCAAAGGTAGAAGCCTGGGCTGAACTGGCATAATCTTCCACAGTGAATTTACACCATGGCACAAGGGGCCAGGGTTAGTGAGCAGTCTTCTTCTGCTGGTGAGAAATTCCACATAAGTCCATCTACCATGGTATTCGATTACTTCACAGATAAGTCCTGGCTATGTAACTGGACACAAACTTGCCAAATAGTAATAGCACTGATTTTACCCATCGGATGCACATAAACAGGTTCACAACGGGTTTAGATCCCTGAAAAACACCAATAATGAAAATAATAATCATACTGAAAACAGTTTTGGCATTTGCAAAGGACCAGACACTGTTCTAAGCCCCTTAATAAATTAACTTCTCCAGGTCTCATTTATCTCATATGTAAAATGGGGACTTACAGCAATATTTGAGCCTTAAGCAAATAAAGTTATCAAGTAAATTGAATAAATTATGAAATTTATAAATATTCAATGATCATTGTATTGTGGAGAGCCAGATTTCATGCTCAAGTAGTCTAATTCTGGAATATTTACTTTAACTTCTTGTATTAACCACAGTTCCAGTTTCTGTGAACTTGTGGTAACATGTGCCTTATAGTCATACCTCTATGTCAGACCTACCTTTTTCTCAAGTTCAAAGAAAATTTTACTATAGTTTAAAAGGAAAACTCCAGGTAGCCAACTGTAACTCTTATCAGCTGCCCAGAGGAGAGAAATAGAGAAAAGTTAGGCATGGGAGACCTAATGTGGTGGTTTGAATAAGTGTCCCCCATAGATTTAAGTAGTTGAACACTTGGCACATCCAGTTTCTCTCTCTGCTTCCTATCCTTGCTTGAACATGGGAGCCCTCAGCTTTCTGTTCCAGCTGCCTCCTGCCATGACTCCCACCATGATGGACTCCTATTCCTCTGAAATCATAAGCCTCATAAACTCTTTCTATTATAAGTTGCCTTATAGCAACAGAAAAGTAACTAATATACCCACCTTATTTTAAACAGTTCAATAATATGCTTGAGTTATCTTGCTTTATCTTCCTCCATCCCTTGTCGGTCTTCCATCTTCAGGAAGAGGTCTCCTCCCCGAAGATACATTTCAAACACAAAACAACTAGCTCAAAACGCACATTCCCAACCACTTCCTCTCTGAGGCTGTCATTCACTCCAGGCCACTGTACACTGGCCATTACGTCCCTGTGGCCAAATACCAGACAGCTAAAGATAGTTTCAGTTCAAAGAGGCTAATGATATTGTTGGGCCATCATCAGCCTACTTTCTCTGCCTTTCCCACTTCTTCTGTGGAAAAGCACATTAAAAACATGGTTCCCATCTAACTCCCCCTGTACGTGAGCACAGTGCGTCCTTGTGCGGCCCCCACAGCACGGCATGTCCTTTCTTCTTCTGAACTGAGAATAAGCTGCCTTTGCAATCACAAGTACCTCTTGATCTTTTGGCTTTACTATACACCTCAAATTTTATGTTAACACATATATTTTAAAATGCCATTACACTCAGTAAGCACATTCCTGTAAAGCAGATCAGGAGTACCACACACCTTAATTCATCCCTTAAGACGTTTTGTTCCTGTTCATTGTGAGTGGAATGTCAAAAGATAGCCATGAGTCACTTCCCTGATGGGATCTTGTGATCCTTATCTCCATCCTGTAGTGATGTTTTGTCACAGGAGCAGGTGGGACACCTGTCCTTAAGCCGCCAAGAACACATAAAAAATAAAATAGGCAACAACATAAAGGATGCATGCTTTCTCCATCTACTTGGGTGTGGTAGTGCATTCCTTTAATACCAGTACTCAGGAGGCAGAGACAGGCAGATCTCTATGAGATGGAGGCCAGCCTGGTCTATGTAGCAAGTCCCAGGTCAGTTGTGTCAACAGAGAGACCCTCTCTCAAAAAAAAAAAAAAAAAAAAAATCTAAAAATATTTTGCTGGCTGTATGTTTTTAGAATTTTTGCTTGCTTGATACTTAGATGCAGAAGTAGAAATCAATCTAAAATAAGAATAATGAGAAAACACATTCCTTGGCAATTCACGTAAGATTCAAAAAGTTACAATTGGATGCATGTCAGGTTTAAGAAAGAGAATAACTGAGATCAGAACGTTTCTCCATCTTTTGGCGTAATCTCCAGAAGGCTAAAACTCTGCAGTGAACTACAGACAACATCCCCCCACACACACCCTGCCAGATGCTAATATACTTGGTAGCCCAAAACCACATAAGTGACTGAACTAAGTCTGAATCCAGAGGAACTTGTTACATAGGAGGCATTATCTGACAGAGCAGATAATATCTGAAGGCAGTGTGCCATGGATATAACAGAAAACAAATGGTGACTAAATCCTCTTTGCCTGCTCTTTGACTCTAGATGTCTGAAAATAGACTTCTCCCTATAATCAGAAGACTCGAAGCACAGTCAAGCCAAAGTAAGGAAGATCCCACTGGCGTTGACGCCCACTCAGACAGCCTGCATAGCCTGTGCAGAACGCAACACAAGCAAAATTGAAAGCCATCGCGTGTCGTCAAGGCAGTTTGCTGAAATGAAGCATTGACATTCCTCCATAGCTAACGTGTCTCCTCATTTCAGTAAATGGTGTTTGTGAGAAAATGCTTTATTTGTGTCAATGGCATATGCATTCGATGCCATTTTATCTCAACTTAGATATGCATTTTAAAGTTGTAAACATATGGCTAGAATTTCTGTGGAGCTGTTGGGACATTTTTATGGATCAAATCCTTAGTCCTGACATGCCAGCCAGGCTCAGAGATTTTTTTAAATTGCTGCAAAGCTCTTTACTTCCTAAAGGCTCATTTGTAACAGGAATTGGCTTTGGAAGTGTTTATATGTTCTTTGGTGTTGTCTATAATTACTTTTTCGGCTGAAGTGGTAGGGCGGGAGATCTAGACGAGAAAGGAGTCGAGGAAAGCCTGAATAAAATAAATAAAAATGTCTTATGGGGAATCACTTTCATCTCTCTGGTCTGATAATTTTCTCCTCCTCAACCCCCAACCATAACTTTAAAAAATGCCTGCGTTCTACCACAGATATTAAAAGAATCATCGCTGGGTTTTATGATGCGGGTCTCCTAGGCTTAAAGTGAAATAGCCACTGTAGGAAGAGCAGTGTCCAGAGAGGAGTCCAGGAGACTTGATAACTGAGCTCCATCTCCATGGTTGTCTAGACACACTTGAGAAAACCACTTTCATTTTACCTGGGAGAATATGAAAAATATGAGAGTGTTGTATGAGCAAGTCTGATGTAGGGCACTTGAAAGTGAAATTGCTATTCTGACCGTTTCTGAGCTGATACTCAAAACCTTGCATTGTGTCACGTGTTCTGAGCCTCCTGATGGGAAGGCTTGTGTAATCAGAGACTCAGCTGTGTACTCTGGAGTCTGTGACATTAAAATTGAGATTTGAATAAAATCTTATTTCTCCAACAAAGAAATCAGTTAGGACTCTAGGGTAGTGGCCTCCTTTCCCTCCTGTTTCATCCTCGGATAACCTTGCCTTGCCTACACAGCTCTGCTCTCTCAGACGTGCCTACTCTCTAGACCATGTCTGCTACAAGAAGCAAAGACAGTGGAGACAGTGGCAGGGAGCGGCAGACAGAAAACACCCCACAATGACCTGCAATAGCAGAGTGCATCACAATACAGCCAGCACTCACGTTACATGATATAGTGCCTTTCCATTCCCTCATCTGTGATGCTTATGAAAACATGATTAATATTTTTAATAAGGCAAATGTGTAGACAGCCAGCCTCTGTATCTATGAGTTCAGTCAATGAGGTACAGATTTAAAGTATTTGGGGAAAAACTGCATTTGTACTGAACATGTACAGATTTTTTTCTTAGCATTATTACCTAGACAATACAATATAACTGTTTTTACAGCATTTACACATATTAGATATTATAAGTAACAGGAAGACGGTGATTTAAGGCATACAGGAGAATTGTGAAGATTGTATGTAAATTCTGTGCTATCTTTTGTAAGACAGGAGCAGTCTTAGAGCATCTGCAGGGCATTGTGAAACCAATCTCTCACAGATACGGAAGGACAACTGTGTATGTAAATATGTAAACATCTATATCAATATGGAACATTTAGACTTTTTAAATATTAAAGGCAAGAGAGGGGATAATACACTGCTCCTTTTGGGTCTTATTTGGGATTAGTGACACACATACAAGTTTCCTATACTTACCTGAAGCATAACATAATTGCATCAAACAAAAGAACCAAACAACTACTGACCAGAGATGAGGGGGAGGCTTTTCAGTACATACTATTTTGTTTTATCTTTATCTTAACCACATATATTAATAAACCATAGATTAACAAAACATAGATAAAAGAAAAACAATGCTTCACATAGTCCAATCTCAGAACAGTATCATCTTCAAAGAAATATAGTCAAAAGACCAAAAACAAGCTTAATTTCAGAAAGACTCAAGTTCCTTAATATCACAAATATTCCATAAACTCCCACCTTTTTCTCCAAACTTAAAACTCCACTCTCAGCAGGGTGTGGTGGAGCATACCTTTAATTCCAGGACTTGGGAGGCAGAAGCAGACAGATCTCTGTGAGATCAAGACCAGCCTGGTCTATATAGAAAGTAAAGGAAGAAGACCCTGTCTCAAAAAGACAAAAAAAAAAAAAAAGAAGAAAGAAAGAAAAACAAATGACAACAACAACAAAGCAAAACTCCACTCTCTCAAGTCTAAACCCCTGCATCTCCTATCCCTTCTCCAGACTGTTCATGATATAATAAAGATCTTGGCGTGGATACGGATCCTAATCATAGTCCAGAGGGAAGCGAACTCATTGGACCAGTCATCCCAGAAACTCCTTTAATGGAGGAAGAAAGAAGAAAGCGGAGGCGTAGCCACAGTGCCTCATCTCATTTCACAATATCTACTGACCTATCAAGAGAACCTGAAGATTACCCTAACACCTGGGCACAACTAATTTGTCTTCCCATAAGGACCAAGAAAGCTTTCGATTCATCAATGTGACCTTAAATGTCACATGACAAAAATAGTAAGACGTGAATGAGACAGACACACACAGAGAGACAGACAGATGGCAGATATGATCAGGACCTTGGACCTCTTAACCCTGCCCAACTCTCTGGAAACAGGAGGACTGGAGATGGAGTTAATAACTGATCATATCCACATGATAAAGTCTACATAAGAGTTCCTAAAAAGTGGGACTGAAAGAGCTTCTGGAGTGACCATCAAGAGCACATCCAAGGGGCTGAGAAATGGCTCAGCAGTCAAGAGCACTGGCTGTTCTTGCAGAAGACCTGGGTTCAAATCCCAGCACCGCATGGTAGCTAACAACCACCTGTAAATCAAGTTCCAGGGGATCTGACACCTTCTGTCCTCTGTGGTCACTGTACAGCATGGGTGCATTTACACACATGCAGGTACAACACTCATGCACATAAAATAAGTAAATCAAAAAGTTAATTAATTAATTGACTGACAGATCCAAATGTGGAGAAGTTGTCACCCCAACTCTATGGGGACAGAAACTCCTGAATTTGGGACTCTTTCAAATTTCAGCCTCATGTCTCTTCAACAGGCAGTTTATCTGTATCTCTCATCATGTCTTCACTGAATAATTAGCCACTAAATATCAACATCTCTAAGTTCTGTGAGCCATCACAGTAAATGATCAATACAAAGAAGGGGTTGTGGGGTCTTCCAACTCAGGGCCAGTCTCTCAAAAGTACCAGGGCCCTAGGCTTGTGATTAGACTTATATCTACGAAAGAACGGACCAGTTTATGAAACCACACACACATTTTGATGACCAGTATGTAGAAAATAAGACAGGATATAGGAGAAAACAGGGGGTCTGCTTCCATTTTTCCTATTACACCTATGTACACACACATGTGTGATATTTAAGCCTCAAGTATAAAGAGAAATGTGTTGCAGCTCAACTTAATATAGATGACATCACTGTTGGTGATGGTCACTTGTCCTGCTTGGTGGGACCCTAAAGTCTTGGGAAGTTGAGCTAAGACACATAATACATGTTCAGGTTCTATGTGGCCCTCTTTTCAGCTAACTTCTGTGTTCCTCATTAAGCAGTTTGGTACCTTAATCTCCTTCAGAGTGTGTGGTGTGTGTGAGTGCACGTGCATGTGTGTGTGTCCCCAGAAGACACAAGCGGTTGGTTCGTTACTATAAATTAATTCATTGGCATTCTAATTTTAGATATTAGTCTCTGTGAGACTGCCTAATGTGAGTATGCCCCTGAGAAATTATTTTTGCATTTAGTAAGGTGGAAAAATCTGAAAGGCTGGACCTGGACAAAAAAATTCTCACTTTTGAAATCTTTTGGAATCAGTCTATAACTTTCTTCTAATGTTACCATTTACAATGATGTATTTTTTAGCCTTTTTAAAAATATATAAATATGGGGTGGCAAGATGGCTCAAAAGTTAGGAACATGTACTGCTCTTGAGTTCAGTGCCCAGCACCCAGGTCAGATAACTCACAACCACCAGTAACTCCAGATTTACAGGATCCAACATCTCCGGGCCCAGGTTCTGTGGGCACCTGCACTCGTAGACCCATACCTTCACTTAGGTGCACACACATATACATAACTAAAAATAAAATTGTTTTCAAATTTCAAAAATATATAGGTAATGAATTCTTACTAAAGACTTAGAAGATATACAAAAATTTAAAGAAGACAAAAACCAGCCATGTTATCAACATTAGAAAATAACTGTTAAATAATTGAAACATTTCTTCTACTTTTAATTCTGTGTCTCTCTAATGACATGAAAATTTTGAATCATATTAGGCTTTGGTTTGTTAATTTCACTAAGCATGTTATTCTGAAACTTTCCCATATTGTTAAATATGTTTTTAAGTACTTTTGATCAATTCCTTCTTGGATAGTTGAGTCAGTTAATTCCCATTTTCTTAGACTAAAGCATGCTCTGATGAACACTTCAACTTCATACATAATTCTTGACTCATGTCTCTGAATATTTCCTGTGGAAAAATTCCTAGAAGGGCATGCACTCTCTTGGTACCTGCTTCTGTGCTGCTGGGTTATACCCCAAAACTTGCTGAACTGATTTTATCTGTTTTATTATTTGTAATTGTGTGTGTGTGTGTGTGTGTGTGTGTGTCCACAGAGGCCAGAGGTATCAGACCCCCTGAAGCTGCAATTATAGGTGGTTGTTAGCCACCTCATATCGGTGCTGGGAACTGAGCACAAGTCCTCTCCAAGAGCAGTGTGTGCTCTTAACCTCTGAGCCATCTCTTTAGCCCCTCATTTGATTTTAACATTAATAGTTTTCCTTTTGGCACCAGAATGGGAAATATACTGAGCCTTAACCAACAAAGGAAGAAGAGCAGTCACTGTTTATTGAGCTGTTATACATTTCATACCAGAGTTCTCAAGCAAATGTAGACCCCATCCAGTACTGCGAAAGGGAAATCTTTATATTTGCTTGCTGATAATCTGCACTTCAGGACCTAAAGGGATGGCTCAGCGGCTAGGGGCACTGGCAGTTCTTGTGGAGGACCTGGGCTTGGTTCCCAGCACCCACGTGGCAGCTGCCAACTGTCCTTAATTCCAGTTCCAGGGAATCTGATGTCCTCTTCTGTTTTCCATAAGTACTACACACATAGGCACACTTACATGCCAGCAAAATGCTCATATACATAAATGATAAATAAGTAAATACTGCACTTTTTACTCTTCGTGAGTGTAAACTTTGTTTTCGATTTTTGGGGGTCCACTGTCTCTCTGGTTTTGTGACTTTGCTAATTCTTGATTTTCGCACATTTTGATGGGAATGATTTCAACATTTTCTAAAATCTAAAATCTATATGTGAAATCATGCTACATATTGAATTTCCTACCCAATTTAAACCATGCAGATTAGCTAAGGCTTGTGGGAATTGAAGGGGTAGGTTTTTGTTAACCTTCCTTTAGTCTAGAGATCTCAGTCAGTACCTCTGACCTCCTGAGAGCCCCACCAGAAAGACAGAGGTGCCAAAGCCAGGCTCTTCTTCTCATTCATTCCTTTGAACTTCCTATTTCCAAAATGAAGCACCCATCCTTGAACTGGAGAAAATTCTAGAGTAGTAGTTCCCAGTTGGTGGATTTTTTCCCCCTATGGAAAGTCTAACATCTTTGATTGTCAGGACCGAGGGTAGGACTGCCATTAGTAGCTAATCAGCAGAGACCAGGGAAGCTGATAAATATTCCGCAATGCTGGCCCCACACACAGGAATTATTCTCCCCTCGGAACACGACTGGTTGAGAAAGTTTGTTCTAGAATAACTTGAGATATTTTATAACTTTTCCCTTAGCATCTGTGCTTAGAAAGTGCTAAAAGAAATATTGGCCCATACTATCCTTTATTACAATGATTTAATATTTATTATATATTTTATTATTCATAGAGATTTCTAGTAATAAGAAAGGCATGATAATGACCAGGAAATCGGGAAACTTACTAAATTTATAAAGCAGGTCACAATGTCTTCCTGACTATGATTAGCATATATCACAAGGGAATTTGGCAAAGATTTTCACACCTTACTTGATTAAATCCACTCTTCTGTGAAGGTGAACTAGAGAACATAAAAATCTATATTCTCTCTAAACACAGAGGCAGATTGCTAATAAGCTCTCTTGGCAACTGTACCAAAAACATAGAACCAAGTTCTACAAATCTGGTAATATACAGAACACTATATCCACTTTACCAACCAGATATTCAAAACTGACAAATTGGTGTCAGCTTCACATGGTGATACTCGTGAAATTGGAGTAAGTATAGTGGTCATCACGGTAGACAGCCATGACAGATGTGTCTTCATGAATGGGATCCTTAGGGGTAGAACGAGAGGAAGGTACTCTGAAGTTATTCCCTGAATAGGTGAGCATAAGCTACATAAATCTTGGTCACAACTGGCCTTCTGCTGTTACAGTCTCTGCTTCTTTGCTGCTGCCAGCATTGTGGGATACATAAAGCTTCCTAAGATTCTGTGAGGCAGATGGGTTCTGTCCTCATCTCACCATGACAGCCCATATTCCACAGTACATAACAAGCATGGTTAGGAAAGACAGATGGGATGCAAACTATGCCTCTCTGTTTAGAATGCTTGTCCCTGAGGAGGAGCTCCTCGCCTGGAAATGTAGTTGTCTTATAAATTCCTGTGCGTTTGTAACAAATATCACTCACATGCTAGTCTTTCTCCATAAGAATTCAGATTCCTTCTCTGAGCATGCCCTGCCTCAAAGATTAATTCAGTCTGTCTGCCAGTGACTTGGAAAGTAAAAAAAAATAAGACAATTTCTGCTCAGTTACTTTAGTTTCTCATCTTACTGCAATGCAAACTGCAACTTAAGCAGTTCCCTGAAACTTCAAACAGCAGCGTTTTGCTGGTCGGCACTTGCCAATGAATTATCACCATGCCTCTTAAGGATTTCTCTCCCCTGTCCCGGCCCTTTCAGACCTTTGCACACTCTTGTGGTCCATTTTTCTCCAATGCGTCCTTCACCTGACGAAAATACCTTTAAGTCATAAACACATTCACCTCCCCCAGAGTCTATGAGATAAACTGATACACATAACCGTAGTTAAGTGCAAAACATCCAAAAGAGGAAAAATTCACAATGTGAATACAGAATATGACTTTTTAATACAAAAACAGCACATTTTTCATGTCATAAGTCGAAAGATGTAGGCAAAAACAGTGGGAAAAGGGTGAATAAAGCCTTCTCTGAGCCTATCTATAAAACAAAATATTCTGAAAACCTTCTCCCCCAAATATTAAAGGTCTCTTTAGTGAACAGTCGTTAACAGTAAGAATGCTAAGAGCAGAGATTCTTAGTGTTTTCCTTGGGCAATGTTATCATATAGACCAAGAGTTGGTAAAGCTTTTACTATACCCACTTTACCAAACAAATACTCAAAATTGACAAATTGGTGTCCACTTAATATGGTGATATTCATGAAATTGGAGTGAGATTTGTATTAAGGGGCAGTGTGTAAATGCTTTAGGACTTGTAATAGGTTTCTTTTTCAGGTCCTTGGTTCTATCATGGTAAGATGAAACTGCCACAGACAAAACTGAAGTGAATGAGCTTTGTCGTATCTTAATAAACATGTATATAGATATTGGAATGGGGATTTGATATGATTTTTATATTTAATGAAATATTCTCTTGATTTTTTTTTCAGTAATTTAAAATCATTCTTCACTCAGGGGGCATACAAAGGAGAAAGGAGGCTGGACTCATGTGGCATAGTTTGCTGTGGTCTGCTGTACTTACAATCTTTTGTTCGTGAAGTGGCTCTCCAACTGCTTTGTTGAGAATCACAGTTTAATAATGCCCAATTCTCCTTGTAATGTTTGCTGAGCCACGTTTTCAGGTTACATGCAGAGCTTCCTTCCAGAGAATTGGTACAAAGAGGAGAACCAAGAAGACACCATTTTAGAAGAGCTCTTTCTTGTGATACATTACTTGGTTTTCAGATACAAATTAGTCTTATTCTCTCAAGTTCATTCAAATTTCTACCATCTCATAGCTTCAGGAACAAAGGTAACAGAGGTAATAGCCACCATTAAACTTCCATCCAGAATCAATCAGCATCATTACTGCAAATTCTAGCATATCACATCGTTATCAGCTTCTAAATCCAAATTAAGACAAATTATTTGTTGAACCAATTACTGCTCTGGTCAGTGATCATACTAAAACATAAACTGGGACCATGAAACTTTAGAATTCCCCAAAAAACAACTACATAGATGCACAGAGAGAGAAAATGGGCCATGAATGTACCTGATGCAAATTCCAACAGCCACATGGCCAGATTAGAGACAAGATGGATAATAAATATCAAACAGGTAAAGAGCTAATGATAGACATATGTAAGGGTGAGTCTCACAAAGTTAACAGAATCTTAGCTCTTCCCAAAAGAATCATATAATGTATAGAAACCTAATTTAATCTGTGTCAAATTGTGACAATATAGCTAATCAATCACAGAATAATATGTAGCCCACGATTCCCCAAACATCATCAGTTAAATGGTAAAGTGGGTTCCGTTACGAATTTTCTCTCCTCCTTGTCCTTTCACAGTGTTGGACCAATTTAAATGAGTCTCTTTTTTAAGACAAAATCTGCGTGAAACTTCTGGGACTCTCATTCAAATACATTTCCAGTGTATCTGACCTACCTGCCCTTTAGACATAGCCTCCTGGAATCCTGACACCGCAGTAAGGGTAGGTAAATAAGCAAATAAAATTCTGGGGGCTAGAGAGATGATTCAGTGGTTAAGGGCACTGGCTGCACTGCAGAGGACCTGGGTTGGATTCCGAGCACCCACATCGCAGGTAACAATCATCTTTAACTCCAGTTCCAGGGGATCTTATGTCCTCTTCTGACCTCTGCGCTCTGTAAGGAGTGCACTTACACACATGCAGGTGATACACTTATACACATGAAATCACTCATATACCTAAAATAAAAAACAATAAATAAAGTATTAATAAATAGGGAGCTGGAGAGATTGTTTCCTGGTTAAGAACACTTATTGTTCTTCCAGAAGACTCAGGATTAATTCCCAGCACCCACATGATGGCTAACCACCATGTGTGCCTGCAGTTCCAGGGAATTCAACACCCTCTTCTGGCCTCTGAATGTATTACATGCATGTGGTACACTTACATACATGCGGGCAAAACACTCATACACATAAAATAAAAATAATAAATAAGTAAATAAATAAAATTCTGAACATGGCAGTAGAACTGAAGTTCAAACCTAATCACTGAATCCAATTCTTTCTACATGTATGAGGCAATTTTTTAAGAACTTCTTTGTGCCATAGAGCAACAGAGACCTAGAAGTTATCCAGTTAGCAGAGTTCAAGCTCTTCCATAGTAAAGGAGTCTTTTCTAATAATGTGATTTAATAGGGAACCTCAAAATGTAAGTGTAGGAAAGTAAAACTTCTCTGTTGAGGAACAACACCATGCTGCCTCCCCTGGCACCTATGATGACCCGAAGACTCTGCCATAGACCCCCACCCTCCCACAGACTTGTGAGGGGCAGCATGAACCCTGCTGTTCTCAGATCATCTTCTCATTTTATAAACATGAAAACTACAGGAAAAAAAAATGAAAAATGGGCATGCCAACAGGCAGTGATGTTCCAGCTAAACATAAACTCTAAATATAAACAGTGTTCAGATGAGGTCACGCTTGCTGAGCTGGGAGCAAGACAGAGACAAAGCCAGTATGCAATCTCAACACAAGTGACTGTTATTTCTCTTCCAACTGCAAGTCCTAAGCATCCACCAGCATTTTGATAAAATTCATTAAGATACTCATTCACAATCCCCCCTGCTTTGGGATCATCTCCAATTCAGCTACTCCAAAGCTCAGGCTTTCTCTGCTAGATGGTAAGAGCCAGCCCATCTGTTCCCAGAGGCACTCACCTGAGCACTTGGAGTGGTTACCTAAATCCTGCTGTGACCATCTCCCTGCTTTGGGACCAACTCCACCCAAGCCTTCTCAGCTAGATAGTAAGAACCAGCCCATCCTGTTCCCATAGACTCTTCTTAGCCTTGTCCCACTGAGGCTACCAGAAAGTACCTGATCAACTGGGAGAGACAGCCAGATCTCATTGCCCCTGTTCACCATTCCCCTGCTTTGAGACCAGGCCCAGTCACTTGGCTTCAGGGCCGACATCCTCTTTGCTTAACTAGTTAGAATTGACCAAGCTGATATTCATTACGTTGACTTGGATCTAAGTTCCTTCACCCTCCTGGAGAACTCATCACTAGCCTACCTGGATCCAATTGGTCCCTTTAATAAAAAAAATCAGAAGAGAGAACCTAGACAAACTAACTATTCCTATCAGATCAGAAAGCAACCAAGATACATCAACAATATAAACAGAATCAAACTCAACAACTCAACAAAGGCAGGCTTAATTTTCATATCAGACACACATGCAGCAAAAGAAATTTACATTACCATACCACCACAACAACAAAAATACAAATAATAGGAAAAAACTAAAATAATATGTCCCTACCAAACTCCATCAATCCTATAGAAGTGTTATACAATGAGAAATACCTAGAGGAACACCAGGACATGGAACTTAAAGGAATAATCATAAACGTGATTATGAAAGAACACACAAACAACTTAAAGAACTCAAAGCGTATATTTAAACTCCGAACTGCAGCTCAAGAAAATACAAATATATGGATGAATGAGTTGACAAAGACAATTTGGGATTTGAAAAGTGAATTGACAAAAGAGATAGAATTGGTGAAGACAGCTCAGGCTGAAATGAAGATGGAATTGAAAGCCTCAATAAGGCAATTTGAAACAATAGGAAAAAGCAACACCCACAGAATGAATTAAATAGAAAGCAGAATATAAAGACCAAGAATGACAACATTGAAAAACTGGACTGCTCAAGCAAAGAATCTGAGAAAAAAATTAAAACACAGGAATGGAATATGCAGGAAATGTGGAACACCATGAAAAGACCAAATTTATGCATACTAGGCATAGAAGGAGAAGAATTCCAGACCAATGTCATTGACCAGATCTCCAACAGGATTATAGAAGAAAATTTCCCCCTAAATTAAGGAAAGATATAACCACACGATAAAAGAAGCACACAGAACACCAAACAGGATCAGAACAGAAATCCTTCATGGCAAATCATAATAAAAACACTAAATGTACAGAACAATGAGAGAATACTGAAAGTTGCAAAATTAAAAACAACAAGTTACATACATAGGAAAACCCAACAGAATTACATTAGACTTTTCAATGTAAATTATGAAAGCCAGAAGAGCCTGGACCAAAGTATTCCCAGTTCTAAATGATCACAGATGCCAATCCAGAATATTTTACCCAGACAAACAGTCCATCATGGTTGAAAGGGAAATAAAATCCTTCAATGACATGAATAGGCTGAAAGAATTCATGTCCACAAAACCAGCCCTACAGAGACTACTTGAAGCAATACAAAGGACTAAAAGAAGGTATGAAGATACCCAAGGTTTTCTTTCTACAGAAAGAAATTAGGATGAAAGCATGGAAAAAATATTCCAACCCAATGGCACCAAGAAACAAGCAGGCATTGAATTCTATTATCTGACAAAACAGACTTCAAATTAAAATTAATCAGCAGAGGTTTAAAAAAACAAGGTCACTTCATTCCGATTAACAGAACAATTGATCAAGATAAGATTACAATTATGAAATATATATGAACCAATTTCATAAAAACAGTACTGCAGTACTTCAAGGCACAGACTAACTCCTACACAGTAATAATAGGAAACTTCAACACCCCACTGTCTCCAAAAGACAGGTCAACTGGACAAAGAACAGACAGAGAAACATCTGAATTGAATCATACCATACACCAAATGGACCCAAATAACATCTGCTAAATATGCCAGTGAAGCACCAAAGAATACACATTCCACTCAGTAGTCCATGGAAGTTGCTCTAAAATTAGCCACAAACTGGGGCACAAAACAAATCTCAACAAACACCAAAAAATTTCAATAATTCCATGCATTCTGTCAGAGGATAACACAATAAAACTTAAAATCAGCAGCAAAAAGAGGCCCAATAACTACATGAACTCATGGAGATTAAAGAACATACTCCTAAATGATGAATGGGTCAAGAAGAAATCAGGAATGAAATACAGTATTCTTGGAACTAAATGAAAATGATAAAGCAATAAAACAAAAACAATTGAGATTAGAAAAATCTCAGTTGGCTAAGACCCTGGCTCTCTATATCTACCAGTCAACTGCAACCCCTGTTTGAACTCCTTAAGGGCAGTAAAGGCCCCTCCTCCTGAAGAAAATTAACTCTGCAGCCAAAGAAACCCTAGAAATAATTAATGCCCATTTACAATCAGTTTCACTGGTTACATGTGATCCCTAGTCACTGGTCCAATTTCTTCTCTTTAATTCCTCCTCCAATGTAGTCGGTGCTATTTTTCAGCCCCAGGGAGTCATTGATTGGCTGCACACCCCCGTTGGAGGAGCACCACGAGTCCACTCGGAAGTTGATGCACTAGCTGCATGATTAGGCAAGACAGAGACTGCACCCTACAAATCCTAGAGAAAGAGCCCTATGTTCTGGTCACGCCATTCTTCCTCAATGACATAAAATGGCTCATGAGAAATCATTCCTCCTTCGCCTTTACATTCCTTACTTTTTCTGGCCAAATTGATAACCACTACCCAAAGGACAAATGGATCTCTGCCATACCCCTTTTCCCCTGGTTACCCCCCCACACTCTTCTGCCATGCCCCCATTCCTGGACCCCCTCAGTCTTCACCAATGGAGGCTGTAAGTGGGCAGCTGCAATTATTGCTCAGCCAGGAGATAGACCCCCTATTACCTATTTTCACCCTCTTCCAGACGGATCGCCCCAGTTCAAAGAAGTATTTGCTGTCTACCTAGCATTCCAAAATGAAGATGGCCCCGTAATCTCTACTCTGACAGTGTTAACACTGTCAACCTCCTACCCTGGCTTAATCGCTTTCTGATTAAGTTGGATGGCAACCTCCTTTCCCCACTCTTCATCAAAATTTCTAACCTCCAAGCCAGAAAGTCCCCCCAATTTGTGCAACATATCCACTCTCATACTGATCTCCCAGGCCCTTTAACTCAAGGCAATGCCCTGGCCAATCACCTCACCTCTACGGGAGTTCTCTCCATTCAGGTCTCCCCAATCATTTTGTCTGATGCCCAACTCTTACATCAAAACATCCATGTCAACCTCAAAGGGTTGCATGCAAAATTTCCTAATGTCCCCTTAGCACACCTCAGTCGCACCCTTGGAACACACCATCCTGTATGAGTGCCGTCCTTATTACCACCCCTGCCATCCAATAGATGGGGATAACCCTAGAGGACTTAAAGCCAATTAACTCTGGAAGACTGATGCACACATATTTCTCAATTCGGGTGACAAAAATATGTCTTTGTCACTATTGATACCTTTCCCATTTTATACAGGCTTCTGCCCAAACACACAAACAAACAAAGAAGCTCCTCCACCCCACGCTATCTTCCTTTGCCAATGTGGGAATACCCCAACAACTCAAAATCATAATAGTTCTGTTTTTACCAGCTCAACCTTTAAAAGCTTTTGCAATACTTGGAAAATTAAACACCATACTGGCATCCCCCACACGCCCCCCCGCCCCGTGGGCAAGCAATAGTTGAAAGGGCACATCAGAGTCAAAAAATCAATTACAAAAACAAAGTCAACCCAATTACCCCCCATCAATACAGCTTGTTTTGGTCCTAACTACCCTTAATATCTTCAATATCTATGACTCTTCTCAAGCTCTACCTATAGTCCTCTGCTGGTCTAGACCCCCAGCCATACCCTCTATCCTAGTAAAATGGAAAGGCCCACTGGATAAGACCTGGAGGGGGCCCGACCCCCTCCTCACAGCAGGGAGGGGCTTTGCTTGTGTTTTCCCTCAGGACCAAGCCCAGCCTATCTGGATTCCAGCCAGAAATGTCCAACACCACCCCGCCCACCAAAAAGATGGCCCACCTATCCCTGAAAGAGACAACACCTTGAAGATGGAAAAGATGACAGGGTCACAACCGCAGCATCACTTGGCAGGATCTGCCCTGCCTGGTGACCCAAGCACAGAAGACCTGCCCACCCAATTCCTCCCTCTCTGCCATCCTCCTGGCTGTCATGGTTATTTTACATCCTAACTCTGCTTCTGCCCAACAGGTGTTTCTCTGGAGATTTTCCACCAGAGAAATCTTTGAGAGAGCCAACACAGTTATTGGAACAGGTGACTGTTTCCCACGAGGATGCCAAACAGCCTTGGAAATTCCCATTAAGCCCCGATCGGTTTCCGTGACCCCGGCCTCATTTGCCTGCTTCCCTTATAGAAATGGCGGGACTGTCTGACCGACACACCGACCTATGGGGGATGCCAATGGCGGTCATGCGTGATTGAATTTTCTACCTCTAAGGGGAGCGTATAAGAAAACATAAGGGGTGAACTGAGACTTAAAAGAGAAGACCCATGGAGGGTGGGTATACAAGGCAAACTTTACCATAACAGGTATTTTTCCCATTACACTGCTGACATCTGCTGACTTTCTTGGTCTCTGATCCCCACACCCTCATCTGAACAAATTAAATTACATATTCTTTCACAGGAGAACACCCTTTGCAATTCTACCCACACCCTCTTTACTTGGATACAGTATATTCAATATGCAACTAACCTCCTCCGGCTCTCCTCTCACCCCAACATATCCCAGTGCTTCCTATGTGCCTCCCTGACTAGGCCCCTACTCGCTGCTATCCCTGTTAATGTCTCTGTCTTCACTACAGATACCACTCTGCAATCTTCATCCCCATCCTGTGAAACATTCCCCTTTATTCCCTCTTAAATTCCCCGGTATGTTTGGCCCCCCGTTCCTCTACCCTTTCCTCGCGTTGCCCTCAACATCACCATCTCCACTGGACTGTGCCTCCCCTCCTCTGCTCTTCTGGTGTGGGGGGACCATCCTCCCCTGAATCAATACCACCCTCCTCTCTTATTGCATTTCCGTTGCAGTCACACCTCAGCTGATGCTGTTCGAAAAAGAGGAAGCAATTTCAAAAATGACAACTTGCAGACCCAAAAGAGAAATCCTTATCCCCCTCCTGATCAGATTTAGCCTCACCATCTCAACAGGCTCAGCAGGACTAGCGGGTGGTGCCCTTTACCAAGCCCACCTCATGGAACCCGACTTTCAAGGTGCCTAGAACAGGCCATCCTCAGCACCACTGAAAGTCTAGAGGCCCTACAAAGACAAATTACATCATCGGCAGAAGTGGTTCTCCAAAAACCCAGAGCATTGGCCCTTATTACAGCCAAACAAGGGGCGGGGGGGGGGGGGGGGGACCTGCATGTGGCTCAAAGAGGAATGTTGTTTTTATGTCAATGATTCAGGGGTAGTGGAAACAAATCTGATATCAGCTTCTCAGAAATTAAGGTCAACCATCAACAAACAGGATCTCATTAAACTAAAACACTTCTATACAGCAAAAGAAACAACCAAACTAGTGAAGAGGAAGCCTACAGAGTAGGAGAAAAAACTTGACCAGTTATTCATCCAACAAAGGCTTAACATCTAAAATATACAAAGAACTCAAAAAATAAAGAAGCAAGAAAACAAATGAGCCATTTAAAAAATGTGCTATCTATCTGAACAGACTGCTCTCAAGAGAAGAAATAACAATAGCTAAGAAACAGCTTTAAAAGTGTTGAATATCCTTAGTAATTAAGGAAATGCAAATCAAAGCTACTTTAAGACTTCATCTAACCCCAGTCAGATTGGTTAAGATTAGAAAAACAAATAAGACCAAATGTTGGCATGGATGTAGGCAAAGGGGAACCTTCATTATTTGTTGCCGGGATTGTAAACTGGTACAATCACTGTGGGAATTGGTTTAGAGAACTCTTTAAAAACTAAAAATAAGCTTTTGGGAGACAGAGGCAGACAGCTCTCTTTGAGATTGGGCCAGCTTAGTCTGCATAATGAGTTCTAGGCCAACTGGGGCTACAGAAAGACCCTGTCTCTAAACGACCAAGAACAAAAACTAAAAATAAATCTACCATATGAACAAGTCATATTACTCCTTGGCATATACCCAACGAACTCATCCGACTAGAGAGATTCACACACAGCTACAACTGGCCAATGTGCAAAGAAGCAGAGGCCACAGAGTGCTTATTCCAGAATAGGACACCTATTTCAAACCAAGAATCAGGGATAACTGCAGAAGAAAAGGTGGACAGCAGCTGGAGGTGGTAAATGCCTACAAGCAAACAGTCTTCCAGACAACTGATCATTTACTCATATGAACTCACAGCCATGGTGACAGCACACATACGTCCTATGCAAGCTCAAACCAGACAAAATTCCAGCATAAACATCGGGAACTGGGTAAGAAATCCCAAACCAACCTAAGGAACTTTTGGCAATTGATGGCTGCTAAGAGGGGGAGAGACAGTGCCACACAAGCATGAGACTCTTGGTGGGCTCAGTGGATAAACTCATACTGAAGGACATTTGGGGGCACAAATCAGACTGTATAGACCTGGGCTGGGGAGTGGGGGGCAGTGAGGGGAAGTACAGAGGAGGGGATCGAAACACCATTAAACTATATCATATGAAAATCACAAAAAGAATAATTTTTAAAATGAAGTGTTTTTTTAAAAGATACCCACTCACCAAACTTCTCTGCCCCTTATCCAATCTTGAACTGGCCCTGCTCCCTGCATCCTTCCAACATAAACCAACCTAAATCCTCAAAGAGGTCACTCCTCTAGTTTTTCTCCAGGTATATTCCTAATAGTCATTGGCATTGCATTATATGGGTACACTAACACGCATGCAAACAATACATTCGTACACATAAAATAAGCACAATAATTTTTTTAAACATGCAAAACAAAATATTTTTCAAAAGACCTCACTATGTTATCCAGACTAGCCTCAAACTCACCATGTAGCTCGACATGGCCTTGAACTTTTGATCCATTTTCTTCAGGCTCCTAAGGGCTGGGATTAGAAGCATATATGTCACCATGCCCAGCTACAACTCATGGAATCTATTCCTTGAACATCATTCAGTAGAACTCTCCCAATAGCAGCCACAGTAGAGCTAAAGCCAAGCTCGAGTTCTGCGAGCGGTGTCCATGCACAGTTGGAAGGTGTGCCGCAGTCCCGCTTACTTTGCCAACAGTATTGGTGATCCACGAGTACTAGAATTTTTTCCAAATCTTTGTTATCTCCATGAATTGAGTCATTATTAGGGTTATAGGTAAGGGAGAAGACTGAGAATAGTGAATATATTGTGGAAAGTTCTGCAAAGAACTGCTTCAAACCGTACCAGCTTTACCTCAACCTTCCAAACAGCAAATGTGTTTCTGACAACTGAAGTGACTAAATAAAGTTGCTTACCTGGGTCCTATTTAGACATCATTAACACGACCAGTTTCAGCCCCTCTGCCGACAGCCTTCCTTCCAGAGCTGCAATCTGCCCTGTGCCTCCGCTGTCTTCTGAGGCCAGCACTAGAGCCAGGCCTCTCTGGGCTTTCTCTGACGACCTCCTCCTCCCCACACAGCCCAGCAAGGAAGCAGCTGCTCTCTTGTGCATTCATTGGACCGCACATGCTCATTTCTTCAGTCATCTCTATGACTAGACTGTTTCTCATGAGAGTGGGAAGAATGTTGTATAATCGTCCATCTTTACCTATATAGGGTGAATCTTGTGAATATTGTGTATTAGACTGAACTCCCAACAAAGTTTGTGTTTTACATTGAACTTCACCCTTCCCTTCTAGCAAACACATAGTGTGTGTATAAAGATGCTCACATTCTACTTTTCCAATCCCAAGGCTTGATATGGCTGACTCCCCCCAGCATCATCTTTCATAGTATCCCAACCCCGTGATCCCACTAATCCCACCAAGAGTATCCTGACTCTTCTCCCTGCCTAGCTGACACTGTGTTCGTCTGTGACCTCCAGAATACTTTCCTCTTCCTTCCGCAGGTCAAATCAGGTCCTGTCTCACCCAGCTCTATCTTGCAGTCTACGCAATGAGACTGTACCCTGTGAGGGTAGTCAGAGATTCTCACCTCAGGCTGCACATTAAAATTCACTTGGCCACCTGAGTACCCAGATCCCAACTACAGTGATTCTGATTAAATTGCTCTAGGAACCAGCACTTTGAAGTTAAAGCTAGAAAATTATGAGATCCAGGGTCACATAGTAAGACTGAGGCTGACCCGGGCTCTACCGTAAAACCATCTCCAAAACACAAATAAATTTGTTTCTTAATTCTTATTACTGTGTTCCATTTTCCTCACTGTTGTATATGAAATGGGTAGAGAACATATTTTTTGAATAGGTGAAAGGTGACAGTTTGGTGGGCGGAACATCTTAAATCAGTTAGGGGTGGCCTACTGGACCATTGTGTTAAGACAGGCTTTGAGTTGGGTATGGTGGTACAAGCCTTTAATCCTTGCACTCAGGAGTCAGAGGCAGCTGGATCTCTGTGAGTTTGAGAATAGTCTAGTCTACATAGTAAGTTCCAGGCCAGCTGGGACTACAGGGAGACCCTGTCTCCAAAAAAGGGGGACCATTGATGCTAAATCCAAGCTTATTAAAAAAAGAGACCCAAGGTTCATTTCTCACAAACAGCAGAGTTGTGAATGACAACTCATAATGGACTAACAGAGGGAATGGACAACAATGGCAGTTTTTAGGACAATCAATTAAATGAGAATCACCCAGAACCCTACTGGGGTTCTGGGTACTCAGGTGCCCAAGTGAATTTTAATGTAGAGCTGGAGGTGAAAATCTCTGACTAGTCTCACAGATGCTGATGGGCACTCAGACACTGAAATGTGTTTTCATCAGGTGCCATGTATCTCTGCCAATCACCCCTGCACCCTCTCTCTCGATACCCTGCTCCCTGCCTAGAGGATGAAGTGTGTGCTGTTTGTCAGCATGGCTTCTATGCTCTCTGGCTCTGGAGGGTTTTGGCCATTAGACTCCTCCCGGAAATATGACTGAGGGAACAGAGCAAGGTCACTATTTCTCTGGATATCTGCTTACAGGGCCGCCTCAGGCTGACTCTGTTCCTTGATTAAAAAATTTTTGATCCTTCATTGCAGTTGATTATATTGTGATTTTCTCTTCTTTCAGTTTCCAAAAGTGACTCCCTGCTCCCATCCCTTTGGGAAGGGAGGTGGTAATGGCCAGATGCCAGGCCTCTAAGGCTCTATACTACCCCAGTAGCTCCCTTCACTCGCACTTTTATAAATATCCCTTTTAAAATAAACCTTATCAAACTATACTACTTTGAAAAGATCACTTGTTTCCTGTTGGAAGTCTGACTGATACAATGTGCCTTCGGATGTCAACATCCACAGACACACATGTTAGAATGTGCTAGGCAGCTGCCTTGGTACACAGCGGAGGGAAGGGGTGAGAGAATGGCAGCGAGGAATGCAATAAACGGAGATATCCAGACACATGTACACCATGCCCACTTCATCGCCTTCCTTCAGCCGCCAACCGTAATCGGGATGAGCACTAAGTGACCAGAGACAGATCCAACCATCAAACTCTAGTTTGACCTGTGGAACTGTTTTGTTTCCCTTGCTGTGAAATTTAAAATCAAATGTGTTATCTGAATGTCAGTGAGACAGAAAAGGAAAGCCATTCAAGAAGAGGCTGAACCCTGTTAAACAGCAAAAACTAGTGTGAAGGACAATGCATACTGTTCTTCCCATCACCTGCTTTTCCTACAAGCCTGCCCTTTCAGGGGCTAGCTGTGCAACCAACCCAGGTCTCTACAACTGCTGGAATACATGTATCTCTGGTCCTTATTAAAATAACACAAACCTGGGGCTGCAGAGATGGCTCAGCTGTTAAGAGTACTAGCTGCTCCTGCAGAGGACCCAAGTTTAGCTCCCAGGATCCACACAGCAGCTAACGATTGGCCATGACTCCAGTTTCAGAAGACTCAAATGCCCTCTTCTGACCTCTGCAGGCACTGCATGACACTGGAGCACCTACATCCATACAGGCAAAACACTCATACATAAAAATAAATAAAATTTAAATATCTGTAAAATTAAGCACAGATGGAATCAGATGTAAAACCACAAATGTAACACACACACACACATACGCGCGCGTGCGCGTGCACACACACACTCTCAATAAAAAGGCCTGTGCCTGAGCGTCTCTTTAAGGGACTTTGGGAATCGTGTGCCACGCAGTCAACCATAGAACCCTCACTGGACTAAGACTCTCGCACTTCTTTGTGGGAGAGAAACCACTTAGAGCCGGTAATCCTCTTCCCTGTGTCTATCATTCAGCACTCAGCCTCCAGAACCAACACAGGCAGGGCAATGCAGGGCAGCCCCACTCTCCTATACAAAAGAAGAACGTAAAACACCCTAGAAAAAAGAGAATGGGAGGATGCCTCTGAGAAGGCAGGTTGTGAGAGCAATCACAACCTATTTAGGGGAACAAAAGGAAGAGGAATTAGGGCTGCAGGCCTCTGGCCCTTAAGCAGGAAGAACAGTAAAGCAACCCAATTCCATTTCAGTAAGACCCTTTTCAAGCTTCTCCAACTCTTCAATTCAGTCTTCAATAGCCTTTTCATCTCTCAAGGTCCAGCTCAAATGCCTTCTCCTCTGTGGAGGCTTTCTACTCCCAGAGAAAATGAACCATTCCTTTCTCCACACACTTCAAGCAGGCCAGCCCTCTCTTGCTCTCTGTATTTTGTAAGATATGTACGCAGGTGCTTCCCCAAAATGGTTTGAGAGCTCACTAATGGCAGGGCTCTGACTTGGGATTTCTGAATAAAAATGGACCCTGGATCAAAATAGGTGAATATTAAATATTCACTGAGTTTTTCAATAATGGACTTTTGCAATCAGCAGGACACTAGGCAGTCCTCCTTCCTAACCCACTCCCAATGTTTTTCCTGTTGGTGGGAAAATAAAGGAGGCCACAGTGCAAACCCTGTTAGCCTGGGTTGGGTTCACTGAAAAGTGCAGCCTGAGACAGGGCTTGTAGAGACAGGAGTGATGGCAGGTGGAAACAGAAAGTAAAATTAAAAAACAGAAAAGGCAGAAATAAGCTGTGTCATCAAGTCAGTTCCCCTCCTAGGAACCCGGGGCTCCCTCTAACTGGGGTCACTCTGAAGAGCCATGGAGAAGGAAGAATGAATACACAGCTTGCTACTTTAGCCACTGGTCAAGGGTTGCTTTGCTTTCTCACTTCTCGGCGGAGTGATCGGGCAAACGACTTCAGGTACCTCAGACCATCAGGTAACGATGCCACAGACAGACATCAAGTACAGAATAGAGCAGTTCAGTTGGGTAGGGCCAGGTGACAGCTGAGCACAGCTGGTTACCACAGCAACACCAGGAGAGGGGTGAGCCCAACAGAACAGGGAGCAGGATACAAGAGGGGCCTGATACACTCACCCCTCTTAGGGGAATTTTTATCAGCTCTGATTTATGTACATCCAGTGAGAGAACAAGCCACACTAATCCCAGGTTTACAACTGTTAAATTGTTAGTGAAAAGCATCAGGTGATATAACTAGAGGCTCAGCGTTGTGACAAACACCCAGTTTCAGTCTGTCTGACCGCCAGCCATTGACGCTTCCAGCAAGCTTCTCCCAGTTACACCCCCAAACCTCCAGAGGACATCAAACACGTCTGGGGTGACTCATCAGCTGCATTCCATGCTTGCCCCCAGCAGGCTACCTTTCCCCCTGCAAATTCACCCTGGTCCTTCCACAACAGCACCTCCCAGCCACCTCTGCTCCCCATTTTGAGACCACATTGAGAGCTGTATAGTCCTAACTCCTAGTATCATCAAGCCAAAGCTCTCAGTTGCCTAGATGACACATCTCTCTCCTTCTTCCTACACCAGAGCTCCACCACCAGTCCCAGGGAAGTAGAAAGCTGCTTTCTTCCTAGGTCACAGGAAGAAAAGTTTTTTAACTTTTAACTTTTGTTTTGCTTTTTAACTTTATAAAAAATATTTGAATTGCATTTTTGATGATTTCATATAGTGTATTTTTATCATATTCAGACCCCTCCCCTATCTGCACCTGCCCTTACTGCCCTCCACCCAACTCCATGTCCTCTGTTTTAAGGCTTACCGAGTCTAATTTGTGTCCCTTAACGTCCTTTGGTGTGGGTACTCCCTCCCTCCCCACAAAACTTCAGTCTAGTTAACATACTCAGTGTTGCATTTGTAAAGAAAACAGACTCTCTCTCTCTCCCAGTAGCTAGCAGTTGCCAATAGTTCCTCAGCTAGAGTTGGGGTTTCTTCTTATTCACACCACCACCCCTCCCCCAAATTCTGGAGATTTGTCTGGCCTGAGCTCACGCAGGTCTTGTGCTGATGTCACCCTTGCTGTGAGTTCACAGGAGTAGCTGCCCAGCGTCTGGAGAACTCTGTTCCCCGCTCTTCATCACCGCCTCTGCCTCTCACAATCTCTCCACCCCTCTTCCTCAATGATTCCCAGGCCTTGGGAGACAAGGGTTTATTTAATACAGGTGTCCCATTAAGGGCTAAGGACTCTGTAGAGTCCTTATTCTCTACACATTGACCAGTTAATCACCATCTGCTGCATAAGGAAGTGTTAAGGATGCATTCATCTATAGGTCTCACAATAACAGACAATGGACTTACAGCTGCTTCAGTCCCAGTCCAATGAACTTTCCTCCTCTTTTTCTCACGCCCCTTCTCCTATCCTCCGTCAGGCAGCTCCGCAGCTCCATGCAAATCCAGTCCGAAAAACCGAGCTGTTGATGGCCCATCACAGCATTGTGCTGGGCATGCCCAGGCAGGTCTGCGCTCCAGCAGTGCTCATGTCAGGCCCAGCCTTTTCCCCACCACCAAAACAAGAATTTGAAAGTTTCTACTTGTCAGTGATGATGTGCATTGTGGCTTAGACTCCTGAGGACTCCAACAGTTTAGCACCAAAAACTCCCAAGATGTTTTGTTTGTTTTCCTGTTGCTATAAAATAATCTTATTCTGGTGTCCCAAGTAGTATTTTATTTTTTATGTGTGTGAGTGTATTGCTTGCATGTAGGTAGGTGTACCCACATCTTGCAATGCCCATAGTGAAATGGGGAGAAAGAAAGCATCCCCCAGTGGGTTCTTAGTCTCATTCATAAAAGAATTTAAAAATGGACCCAAATTGAAGCTTTAGGACAATTTTATTGGAAATCAAAGAAAAATCCTCAAGGCAGGCAAGCTGGGAATCTCAGCAGCTGCCTGGAGGAGGAGAATTGTGGGAGAAGAAGCCAAGAAGTCATGCAGGTTTAGATCCTGCATGGGGTCAGATACATGGCAGACTGACAGCCATATGACTGGGAGAAGTTTTAGAGAAAAAGTAGAGAAATACAAGGTGTCAGGGCAGCCCAAAGCCTTTGAGAAAGCATGTGTAGAAAAGGATATGAAGAAGAGAAAGAAGGAAAGATTACACTTTTCTGAAGAAGTCAGAAAAGCAGGCAGACTTACAGGGAGCTACATGTATGTGGCCAGTCCAGAAGCACTGCCCTGGGAGACAGGATTCCAGGCAGGAAACATTCACTGTCTCACTGATAAACTTAGTATTCCGCCCACCTATTTAGTATAACTTAAGGTGAACCCACCTTCCTAGGGGTGGTCCCATGATCAGGTGATTGATGTGAAACTGAAAATGTGGATCTTTCAACAGATAAACTAATTATTGTCTACCCCAATTAGATAGATAGAGGTCAGAAGGGAATGTCGGATCCCATGGAACTGGAGTTATGGACTGTTGTTAGCTGCCATGTGGGTGATGGGAATTGAACCCTGGTCCTCTACAAGAGCAGCCAATGCTCTTACCAGCCAAACCATCTCTCCAGCCCCTAGCAGCTTTTTATCCAGGCATTCTCTTGCATTGCTTCAGTTTAAGGAGAAATGTTTTGGTTTTCTTTTATTGCTGTTGACAGAGAGATACACCTAACCTCCAAGACCCATGTTCTCTGACAAATTCAAAAGCACGAACAGTCTCACTTGGTATATTTTAAATGACTAAGTTCTTCCAAAATGAACTTAGTGGACATACAACATCAATTTTTAATTGTACCAACAGAAAAAAAAAATGTGTTCGCAGCATATTGCAGTGTGGTCCAGCTATTTGAAGAACAATCACTGGTGAAAGCCAAGAACAAAAGAAAACAGAAATAAAATAAGGTGCCATACTGGCAGCTGAGGTCTTATGTGACATCTGTGGGTGGTTCTGTGGCTCCAAGATTAGATTGTTCTCATTTCAAAAGAGCCATCCATGAACTCTGTCAATCAGCCATTCATTCATTCATACTTAAAAGCATTTCTCTCCACTCCTCCCCTTCAAGCAATATTCTTAAAGACAGGGCTAAGGAAGCAAAGCATAGATCTCATGTATGTGGGTGAAAGACAGCATTTTTCTCCTTGACTAACTTACAAACTGAGCTTGGATTTTTATCAGCATTTGCTGTGCCTCGCTATTTTTACAATAGAATTCAATTTATTATTCTCCTTGGACTTCAAATAAAAAAATAACATCAAAGTCTAGCAGAAAATGAAAGCTCTGGTTCAGACATTATTTTGTTTTTCCCGTCCAAGTAAATATTTGCACTTGCTGGAGGAACTTATGCTGATGTGTCTGCAAATTGAATATACTTTTTTATGAGAAGGTAAGTAGCTGAGAACAAAGGACCACAAACCAAAATAACCCCCTCCGCCCCCTGCCATGCACTCTTCCAAGTGACCCCTGGTCCACTGTGTGGATGACTTGTGTAGAAGGAGATGATTTGATCTCCATGGAGGCTCAGTTTGTGGGCTCTGCCTTGGCAGATTGACAGCTGTGCTAAATGATGTTGAAATTACATGTAATAGATTTTAGATTATGACTATTGTCCTCTAGGGACTGAAGAGTGCCATGCAGTGAAAGGGGGGCTCTGGTTATCTTCTTAAACCTCATTCCAGAGTAAAAAGGCATAGGCTTTTCTTGTTATAATTTGACCTTCCTGCTTATTGGAGAAAGGGATAAGCACCAAATGAATTCTTCTAATTAGAAGTCACAGGTCCAGAATAACCACTGCCACCATTTTCTGGATTGAAACTAACTTGACCATGTTAACACAGGTCTAGATGAGGTTCTTCTCCAGTTCAAGTCTATTAATTGATAAAATGCTTTGGTTTTCAACACTACAATAATACATTAGCATAGAATTAGTCCAAACTGGAATTTAAATTTAACTCTTTGCTGAACCAGTGATACTGATTTATTGGTATACTTGACTTGTATTTTGTTCTGTTTGAGTAAAGGAAGAGGGTGGGACTAGTGTTAAAATGTCCAAGAAGAAGAAAGGTAACAAAAGGAATGCAGTGTCTATCCCCCAAGGAACTGGAGCGAACAGTAAGGACAGACTTGAGCCTGGCACAACTGAGATTTACCTCCAAAAGGGACTAGGAAAGGCTCTGAGGAAGCTCCTGCATGAGTACATGAAAGTGTACTATCTGAGAGAAGTGGAATCAGCTATTAACCATACTTAAACTCAAAGGGGGACTCAGCTTAGTCAAAGAACCTAGGATATGTTACAGTATGCAGTAACAGAGGTCCATGTCATGTTTTCTGCTTAGGACAGAGTTGTGTTTGTTCAGTGGTGAAACCTCTGCTCAGAAGATTTGAATTCATTTTTAGGAAACAAGCATTTTTATGAATCAACTGGACTAAAATTAAGAAGGGAACAGAAGAAAAATAAAAGAGAAAGAAACTTTACACTTCATAAGAAAATGAACTAATATTTCATGTCCGTCTGCTCCAGCAGGACCACCACCCAAAATAAAGCCCCAGTCAGAGGAAGGGGACAAACTCCTTTTCTGAATCAAACACAGTGACTTCAACAAGATGGGGATTGTTTCCAGAAAGACATTTTAGAAACCCTGATGTGGCTCAAGAAAGACCATTCATGATGCCATCTACCCACACCCAGGGGTTGGCTCAGGACTAGCAATAGCACCCAACAGACCTCCTATATCTGCATTTGCAAGACCCCAGGGTGACTCATATGCACATTAAAATTCATCAGAAGCTCAGATGACCAGTTCTTGCATATAAAAGGAACAGAGAGATGCACAGAGACTACTTAAAACAAATTCTGAATGAAGATGGCATCACTCCTTTTATGTCTTGCTACTACTTAGGAAAGAAGCTTCCCAGGACTGGAGAGATGGCTCAGTGGTCAAGAGTGTGTACTGCTCTTACAGAAGGACTGCATACAGTTCCCAGCACCTATGTCAAATAGCTCCACCTGTAACTCCAACATCAGGAATCTGACACCCTCTTCTGGCCTCAGAGGGTGCCTGCACTCATGTGCACATACCCACACACAGATACATGCATACATTTTTTTTTATTTAAATACAAACTTATTAAATGACATTTCAAATGGCAAACTTAAAGGACTTTGAAATGTAAGGACAGGACCAAGGAAAGTAAGGGGACAAATTTGAAAATTACCAAAGAACACTAAATGAAAATGAAAAATTCAATGAATAGAATAAATAACAGATTAGAGATGGCTGATGGGAACCTAGATATGGAAAAATCACAGGAAACAGAAAAGTCAGATAAAGAGAAAATTTGAGAAGTATATTGGAGGAAGGAACTTACAAATATAACTCACTGGAATTCAAAAAAAGAGAGAAATTATGTAACAAGGGAAAGACAATAATCAGCATATAATGGCTGAAAATTTGTGAGGACTGATCCAAAAAAAAAAAAAAACCATGAAAATATCAGTCAGAGTCTAGGGTAGAGACAGCACATGCAAACCATGAGTAAAGTGACCATTTTAAATGGCAAGAGCAAAGTGCACCCAAAGCATCAAGGGATGGTGGGGCTAGCAAGATAAAAGGGTCAGCAGAACACAAGGAAATGAGGTTAGCAGAGTTCAAAGAAAGAGCTGTACAGAGAAGCTTGTCAGAACATCATCTGGGCTACCGGTGGAGACACAGTCAACCCCTGCTTAGGGTGCAGGAAACGGGGATATCACCTCAGCCTCCATCTTCAAGCCCTCAGAGCTTCTTCCAGAGCTTCCCATTGAGGAAACTCAACCAGAAGCAAAGGACAAGAGAGATGTGACCAGTGCATTAGCCTTCAGAAAAATGGGCATCACAGCGCCCCCAGCAGCCCCAAAACTTGTTCAGTTTTCCTTAGACCCGTTTCACTATTGTAAAAAGTCTTGGGCTATGTGAATAGGCCATGTGCCATCTCGCTCTTGCCAGACCATGACAGGGGTGTGTGTGTGCGTGTGTGTGTGTGTGTGTGTGTGTGTGTGTGTGTGTGTGTGTGTTAAGTGGATAGGAAAGTGTTTCAGAGAAAGACTAGGAGGTACAGATATGGGAGAGGGTCTAAATACAATAAAGATATATTGCATGAAATTAGCAAACATGCAACAAAAAAATAGAGATAGTTGCACTTGAAAGCTACCATTTGTAGATTTGGGTTCCTTCATTGTATTTCTCACATTGTCCAATTCTCCTACAGTGACTATGAAGCGTAAATGACACAAAAGCAAAAACAGATCTTTTAATAACATTCAGTCTAGCACAGAATATAGATTCCTAATCAATTCATTCACTACTGGATTGACGTCACCCCTAACCTAGAACCTGCCTGATGTCAGAGCCGTTGGTGATGTAGCTAAAAAAAAGGGATCCAAAATCAGGATCATGCAATGACTTGAAAGTAGTGAACTACTCTACCTAAAAATCCTTTTTAGGTGCACTATTAAAAATCTCCTCAATAAGTGATGTCAGGGTTTGAGGAGTTGACATCCAGGCCTGTAAAAGACAAAACAAACGAAAATCCTAAAGACCTAAGCCATATCTTATGTTTCATATGTGTAGGAATAAATTTTGAATTTAGAAAGATAACAATCACTTCTCTGAGTTTCTAGAATACACTAAGAAATAACTGAGCCTTCACTTTGACCAAAATTGATCTTATCTGAGTAAAGGCTTGCTAGATTTTTAAACCCACTCACACCTGCTCACACAGCTAAACATTACTTGAAACTCAGATATCAATATGATGGGACTTGAGGTGAAATCTGGCTTTTGATGGATTAGAAAGTGGTCCTCACTCTTTGATTCATCTCCTGCTCTGGATGTTGCCACAGAAGTGTAACCTACCCTTTCTGACTAAGGCACAATAAAGGGTCGTAGCCAGTGGGAAGAGCGACATCTACTGAAACTCAACACTTCCCCTCGCTTCCCTAAAGGCCTTCCACTTGATTGCTCCAGCTCTGACAAGTTTGTGAGAATTAACAAGATTTCAGCTAGGAATTGAAAGGACAGGAACCTATGGCCACAGGCCAACACTTAACTTTATTAAAATTCCCAAGCCTTTGGTGAGAGCTATTTGTTATTAACAATGTAATGCTATTAGGCTGGGCTAATGATTGATGGAAGTCATTTCACTAGGCAGTCAGATACAAGTGTCAATTTCTTGGCATTTATATGAGAAACGACATCATCTGCCCAGTTCTCTGATGAGGAGGACGGTAAGTTATAAAAGCCAGAAAAGCCAACTAAAGCCTCCTGGTCCGAGTGTGAGGAGAAGCTTCTTCCTCATGCCTTCGACCACGGAGCTGAAGGGATTAACCTGTCTTCATCCTTTGTCTCACACAGAAACTCACATTGTGGAAAGAAGACAGGAGGAGCTGCACATATGGTAAGTTTCTATGCTACAAAATTCCATTTTGTACATCTCAAGGAGGGCAGAATGACAGGTTTAGGCTCTGTCAGTAAAGGGCAAGCAATGGAGTCTGACGGGTCAGGCAGGATCACAAAAAAGTCTCACCAGTAACTGACAGAAAACCTCAGGAGGGACCAGCCGTCAATTCTCAGGAGATGAAATGCAAATGAAGCTGTCTTTGTCTTGGCACACACCCAGACTGGCAGGCAAATGTGCATAGATCCCACCCAGCTCTAAAATTCTACGTCAATTTACACCCACAATAAACTGTGATAAAACAGAAACCTGCACAGAAACAGAAGCTTGGCTTCCTCCTACACCCTCACCCAAAGGACTTGAGTTTTTCATATTTAGCAGCTGCCCCTTTGGGTCTGTGTGTTTACTGACTGTGTCATAACTCTCACTGGATCCTCTTTATTAAAGGCCTGAAAACCGGAGAGTAGATTTAACAAATACCCCAGGCACCAGAGAATTAAAGTATACGCGGAGTCACTCAAAGCCACTCTCCGCATCTCCCGGCACTCTGCCTTTCATTCTTTCTGCCTAGTTACAGGTCCCCTCACCATTCACACATCCACCTGCTTGGCATTTGGGGCATTTCAAGCCCTCTGTGGTGAATCCTACCCCCTGGCTGTCATAGAATTCAGGGCTAGGGATCTGGGGTCTACGGCTTTTTAACAGAACAAAGTTCTCCATTTTAATGCTGCAAATCATGGGGATGCTGACTGCTTTTTTAACTCATCTTGGTGCGTTTTTTTAAATCTAGCATTAGACTTTAAAGTCAGTCTGTCTCAGAAGCCCAACTAATCCCCAGGCAAGTCCAGTGCTACTGACCACCTCCCTATTTACACAGCAGAACTGTCAGACTGGCTTGCTTGCCTCTTAGAAGTAGGAGAGCAAGAAATCAAGGGTCCTTGGCTTCCTGTTGGTTCTCTGTCCTCACATCAGCAATTTCTGTGCTCTATCTGCTCTTCAAACCCTTTGTTTCACCATCTTCACTCTGTACAGAGGGGAAAAATGCAATTAAACACACAATGTTCTCTTCAGGAGGCCACGCCCACACAGGATGTATTCTCTCCTTGTCTTCCTCTCTCCCTTTAAACACATGCTTAAATCTATATTAAGACTGTTTCTTACCAAATTCCAGCTTTACTTTAAAAAGTATAGAAACATATTCCTTTCTTTTTCTTCTTCCCCTGACCATACCACCTCTTCCTCTTGGCCTCCACTCCTTGCCCACCTCCATCCCTGTGGGATAGTCCTCCTCTGGACTACATTTCATATCCATGCCTTTATTTTATTTTTTATTTTTTATGTGTATGAGTGTATTGCCCAGATGTGTGTGAGTGTAGTGCATACAGAGAGCAGAAGAGGGCATCAGATCCTCTGGAACTGGACGGGGACTGTTGTCAGGTGCCATGGCGGTGTTGGGATACGGTCTGCCAGAACCACCAGTGCCTTAACCGCTGAGCCAGCTCCGCAGTCCCTCACACTCAAATCGTAACTTACTCTTATAAAATCAACTTTCAGCTATTTAATAATAATAGTACATGGTGTCATGATAGCCAACAGCTCTATACTGTACAGATCTTCATTCTGTACTGTACTACACAGATCTTTATTCATCAAAAAACACATAATGAGGCCCTGCTGGATGCCAGTTCTATGGTTCACCTCCCTAGATATTTCCACTGAAAGGACACAGTCATCCACACTCAGGATATTTAAATCTTAACTTATCTCCCTACACATATGTGTGCATGTACACACGCACACACGCACACACACACACACACACACACACACACACACACACACACAACCTCTTTCTTATTTAAGCAAATGATACAACTTAATCTTCCAAGTTAACCAAGGGAGAAACTTGGTAACAATTAAAATCTGTCTTTACTCTTTGTTATGTCCAAAGTCCTATAAATTTAACTTCCTAAACACCCTAGAATGTCCCCCTTTCTCCGGAATCAACTACCCCTGTCTTATCTCAAGTCTGCATCTCTCTTCACCTGCATTTCTGCAACAGTCACTTGCTTGGTCTCTCAGTTTAGTCTTAGCCCTATCAAGCCATTCTCTCCATTGGTCTGACCTAAGTGTGATTGAACAATAGCATCCTCTCCTTAAAAACATTCAGTAGATATCCACTGCCCCAGGATCAAATCCAGAGCCACTGAAGTGCCAGTGACCCGAATCCCATTTACCACCCAGGATCATGTCTCCCCACCCACTCTCCGACGTACAGCCAATGCCTATGGTTTCGCATGCTCACTCCTTCCTCCAGGACTGTACAGCCTGCACCCTACTCACAGTCTCTTTGCACTCTCCTTGACTACCCAGATTTGCCCATATTTACAGGCTCAGATAAACTATCAGTTCTTCTGTTATTCTCATCTATTCCAGAAAAAAATTGATCCCAATACATGAGAATCAGCTGCAGGTGCAATGAGACCAAAGAAAGGTGGCCAGATGCAGGATTTCCCACAGTGCAGTGTGATGGGAGCCTCCTGAGAGAAGCATAGTCAACAGAAGCTGCTAAACCAGTGGATTTCCCAGTCTGGGTCAGAGAAAGGATACCTACATAGCCATCACGACAGAAGTGATTTTCATCCAAATGGAATGTATCTGGTATATCTCAATTTAATTCCAGAAACATTCTGGGCAGTGACAACACCCCACATGCCACTCTCATGGTCTTATTTGTTGAGTTTCTGGAAAACAGACCAGGGGGACTCAGAGCAAGCAATCATGGCAATCAAGACTCAAGATGGCTGTGGTCATGCCCTGCATCTTCACAGCCCCAGCCTGAATTATGTGCTACATTCTTTGGAATACAAAAGCATTCTCCACATTCTAGCATATTTTAGACTTTGATATGTTTATGTCCTTGATTTGAAACCTACTCAAGCCAAAGACTAATGCTATTTAGTAAATTCAGGGCCTGTGATATCCAAGAGTATGTGCTAAATAAACTGCAAAATGAAAGAATTGCAAACCCTCACCAAGCTCACACCATTGATTCCCATTCACCACACTAACCCAAAATCCACTGAAAACAGTCTTTTCCACGTTAGAGCTCAGATCTGCCAAGGGGACACAGGGGGCACTCAGGAATCGCTCACAGATGACTCCTTCAGCTTGCTGGAATTCCTTCTTCCACTGACCCATGTGACAGCCCGTTCGTCACTGATGATCCCCTTTCTGGCACCTTAACTGATGCTCCAAAGCCTTTGTCAAAGGAGGAGGGGAAGGAGTGGACAGAGAAAGCATTTGTCCATGGCTAGGAGCTCCCCACAGAAGTACAGCTTGTGTTTAATTTTATTACATTCCTGTGGAAAAATAGCTCCTTTACCACTAATTTTCACACCTCTGCTCTGCATGCGATCTCAGAATAGGTCAGTGGTGCCTGATGTCAGGGAAATCTGGGTGATGGATATTGAGCTGACCCAGTATTCTTTACAGAAGGTGACCTTCCTAGCTGTTCTCTCCCACATTAGTGTTCAGCCCCACACTCTACCCCATCCGGACTTGTTCATTTTCACCTCTGCCAAACAGAGACAAGCATTCCCGCCAATATAATACTTCAGACACTGCTTGTGCTGAGTACACAGTGGTGACGTGCCATCATGGGGCAACTGGGCAGAGAAGAGAAAGTGCAGAGTGCTGGATCTAGGACTCCCAGGTCCACATCCTGGCTCTGCCACTTCCTCACTTATGTAACCGTGAGCAAGACACTTCACTGTTCTATGCCAAGTTTGCCCACCTATAAAGTGGTGATAGTATAGTACCTACATTATAGGATAGTTGTGATGGTGGAACATATGTTATATTGGTAAACTGTCACATGTTTGATCTCACTGAGAAGTTGATTCTAGAAGTGGAAACCCCCCACTCCCATTTCAGACCCAGTCATGTTTGTGTTAAAGTGTCTTCCAAGACTCTTCCCGGTTTGGAGCATGGTGGCACACACCTTTAGTCCAGGACTTGGGGGGCAGAGGAAGATGGATCTCTGTGACATCAAGGCAGATCTAGTCTACATGCAAAGTTTTAGGCCAACTGGGACTACAGGGAGACCCTGTCTCAAAAAGGTAAAACTAAAAAAAGACTCCTAGTCTGGGGCTGGACTGCCCCTCCTAATTCTGTGACCGGGAAGGGAGAGAATAAGAAGCAGCCCCAGAGTAAAAATATTGTGTCCTTGAGAACAGCTAGAAGGAAAATCTTTTCCAACAGATACTAATACTATTTATCCTGTGCAATAAAGGATGCCTGCAAGAAGAATAGGAAGTCAGAAGTTCGGCCACCAGGAGGTCATTCACCACAGGGAGAAAGTTCACAGCTAGGAACTCCAACTGAGTGTCTCACACTCCTCAGCTTCCGTTGCAATCCCCCATCTAATGGTTGTCACCAATGTTCGCACTCAGTTGGGCTGCTCTGGTCATCTCTGCTGGGTCTTGGGAGCACTGATTTGAGGATGTTTTGCTATCTATATGCTGCTTGCTTCTTGATCTTGGATGCCTCATGCTCGGGGATGCTCCGCTCTGTCCGGAGCTCATTCAGAATCTCCTTCTCTGATGAGAACTGAGAGATGCACTAGTTTATGGGTATAAACAGTAAGTCCTTAGGAGCTGGTTTGTTACCATGTCCATTTAGCAGAATAATAGTAGTAGATGCTCCCCTGTGGCCTGTGACCATCTAACCACAGATGCTTGGCCTGGTAACAGTACTGGGTATGGACTCTATTTTGTGAAATAGACCTTAAATACAATCCACAGGTGGTTGGTTACTCCCATAACATTCATACCACTACTGCATCAGTGGGCATAACTGCCAGGCCAGTCTTTACCATAGCTGGCAGGGTCAACAGCTGGATAAAGTTGATTCTTACTTTTATCTCCCAGGACCATGTATAACACTTAGCACTGTGAAAGCTAGCCAGTAGAGATGAAACTTCAAAGTCAATATCAACTTGATTTCTTCATGTTTGTTCTCTGAATCATGTATATAGTGTCTTCATCGATAAGGACTTCCCATCAAGTTCTTGTCAATAACCAGGAGCAATGGCAACAATCAGGAGTGTTTGAGAGCCTATGGGATCTTCCAAAAGAGGGAGTTCATTCCTGGCATTGGACTTTTTATTCATTATCCTGCAGTGTCTGGTAGAGACACTGTCCCCCAGTTACAGGGCAGTTCTATTTAAACTGTTTTTATGTTGGATATGTATATGGGTTGCAGCACAGACCTATAATAGTAGGCTCCATATGACTTTTTCAAAAGGCTTTAGTGTTAGTTTTCCTCTCCACATTCCATCCTCTATCCTGTTCTCAATCACACATTCCATTTAACCGTTCCTATTCCATTACTGCTCTGCCCCCCTCTATATCACTGCATTCTACCTTCCCTCCCAAGAAGCCACCGTCATGGCTCCTTATTGGTTCCTTGATCTCCACGGATTTTCAAATTGAAACATACATACCTAAAGATTCAAAGTTAACACTTATGAAAGAGATCATGTCATGTTTGTCTTTCTGGGTCTGGATTAGCTCACTCAGGACGATTGTTTCCAGTTCCATCCATTTGCCTAGGAATTTCACAGTGCTGTTTTTCTTAACAGCTAAATGTTATTTCATTATATAAATGTACCATATTTTCATTATCCATTCATCAATTGATAGATATCTAGGCTGTTTCCATTCCCTATCTATTGTGAATAGAGCAGCAATGTACATGGATGAGTAGGTGTCCCTGTGGTAGGACACTCAGTCCTTTGTGTATATGACTGAGAGTGGTATGGCCAGATGATGTGGTAGATCTACCTCTAGCTTTCTGAGGAAACTCCACACTGATTTCTGTAATGGCAGTACCAGTTTTCAGTCCCACTTGCATTGATAAGCGTATCCCATTCCTTATATCTTCACCAGCATTGTAACCACACGTTTCTTGGATTATAATCATTCTGACTGGGGTAAGATGAAATCTCAAAGGAGTTTTAATATTCATTTCCCTGATGGCTAAAGATTGAACATTGAATGTCTTCTAAAACATTTCTCATCCATTTTCTTTTCATCTTTTGAGATCTTTCTGCTTAGTTCACTGTCTCAACATCTAATTGGGTTGTTTTTCTATACTTAGGGGTTTTCTTTAGTTCTTTATATATTCTAGATAACCCTATGTCAGATATATATAGCTGCTAAAGAATTTTTCCCATTCTGCAGTCTGCCACTTTACTTTACTGATAGTGTTCTTCATTATACATATGCTTTTTAGTTTCATGAAGTCCCATTTGTCAGTTTTTGGTCTTAATGCCTGCACTTTTGGAATCTGTATTCAGAAAGCCTTTTCTTTTTTCTAAGTTTCAGTGTATTCCCTGCTTTCTTCTCTATCAGATTCAGGGTCTTATGTTGAGGTCCTTGATACATTTTGAGTTGAATTTTGTGCAGGGTGAGAGATGGGGTTCTAGTTTCATTCTTCTACATGTAGCTGTCCAGCTTGACCAGCACCATTTGTTGAACATGTTGTCTTTTCTCCAATGTGTATTTTTACCACCTTTGTAAAACATCAGATAGCTGTAAGTACATGACTTAAATCCAGGCCCTCAATTCTATTCCACTGTGAATGTGTCTGTTTTTATCCCAATTCTATGTTTTAATTCTTCAGAAAAGTAATCTTTCCTTCTCTTCTTCATATCCTTTTCTAAACATGCTTTCTCTAAGGCTTTGGGCTGCCCTGGCATCTTGTATTTCTCTATTTTTTCTTTAAAGCTTCTTCTCCCAGTCCGCCACGTGTCCGACCTCCATGCAGGCTCTAAACCTGCATGACTTTTTGGCTTCTTTTCTTCTCCCACCGTTCTCCTTCCTCCAGGCAGCTGCTGAGATTCTCAGCTTTCCTGCCTTGAGGATTTTTCTTTAAATTCCAGTAAAATTGTCCTAAAGCTTCCATTTGGATCCATTCTTAAATTCTTTTATGAATGAGACTAAGCACCACTAGGGACGGCCTTTCCTCATTTCAAGATAACCATGTGATTTCTGTCCTTGAGTCTGTTTATGTGATGGATTACATTTATTGATTTAGATATGTTGAATCCCCTCCCCCTGTATCTCTGGAAGCAAGCCCACTTAGTCATATTGTACTTTTACATATATATTTATCAGAGAAATTGGCCTATGCTTTTTTTTTCTGTTCAGTCTTTCTTTGGTTTTGGTGCAGGAGTAATACTGGCTTCATAAAAAGAATTAGGATGTGCTCCTTCCCTTTGTATGTGAGGAGTATTAGATTTCTTTAAAGATGTAGTAGGATTTTGTGCTGTACCTGTTTCTGGCTGAGCTTTATTTAGTTTGGAGATTTTAAATTACTGCTTCTGTCTCATTAGTTACTATTGACTATTGGTTACTTCTGTCTATTGGTTTTTTAAATTGTTGACTTCATCCCAATTTAATTTAGATAGGTCATGTATGTCTAAAAATTCACCCACCTCCTTAGATTTTCCTGTTTAGTGGAATATATTTAAATATGTCCTTGTTTCTCTGAATTTCCTCACCATCTAGTGTAGTGTTACCTTTATCTTCTCTGACTTTACTAATTTGTGTCCTCTCTTTCTTTAGATTAATTTGGCTAAAAATTTTCCAATCTTGTTCATCTTTTCAAAGATTCTGTTCTTTGTTTCATTGATGATTTGTATTAATATTTTATTAATTTCAGCCCTGATTTTGCTTATCTCTTTCCATCTATATCTCTCTATGTTTTTGCCCAGTCTAGTTTTTGTCTCCATGGTCTGTCTATTGGTGAGAGTAGGGTACTGACATCATCCACTATCACTAAGTCAGAATCAATATGCTCTGATTTTAGATCTAATAAATTTTTCTTTTATGAAATTGGATACCCCTGTGTTTGGGCATATATGTTTAGGGTTGAAATATCTTCTTGGAGGATTTTTCCTTTAATGAGTATTAAATGTCCTTCTTTATCCCTTCTGAGTAGTTATAGTTTGACATCTCTTTTTGCCCTGGCCGGCAGGGCATCAACAGGGCACAAGTCCTCAGAAACCTGGAATGAAAGGGACAAGAGGCACATGGAGGGCCAACAAGGCAGTTTCTCTGATCAAGTTGACAAATCTTTATTTTTTACAAAGCTCTTATATACTGCTGCTGCTGCAAGGGGCTAGGTGGGGCGTAGTGGACTAGGGTTGCTAAGAGACAAATTGCCGGATGTTCCAGGAGCCAATTGCATGTGTAGGGCGGATACAGGTGGGGGAACTTGTCTGTTTAGACAATAAGAAACTCTAAAAGGCACTCAAGAAATTCCAAGTTAAAACAATTGGTGTCAACAAGTGTCAGGATGTTACATTTGCAGGAAGGCAAGACAGAGATCATTTGGCTCCCGGCACTTTTGTCAGCTACTTCTGCTTGTTTCTTCATTCTGTTTTCTTAGAATATATTTTTCCATTGTTTTACCCTAAGATGCTGTTGATTGTTGATAGTAAGGTGTGTTTCTTGGAGGAAGAAAAAAGAAGGATCCTATTTTCTAATCCAATCAATTAGTCTGTGTTTCTTTATTAAGCATTGAGATTGTTAATATTAGGAGTTCTTATTGACTAATGTTTATTAATTCCTGTTGTATTGTTATGGTGGTGGTGTTTTCTTAGACCTCTTTTGGTTATCTGTTTGGAATTGTTTCTTTATTCCTTGTGCCCTCTTAGTTGTACTTAATCTCTACAGACAAAGTATCCCTTCTATTATCCTCTGTAGAGCTGACCTGGGGGACAAACAGTCCTTAAATCTGTTTTTATCACTGTTATAACTGATCATTCTGCTGGACAGAATAGTCTGATATGGCATCTCTGTTCTTTCATGACTTGTAGGACTTGAGTCCAAGTCCTTCCAACTTTTGTAGCTTCCACAGAAAAAATCAACTGCTATGCTGATGGGCCTGCCTTTATTTGTGACTTGATCTTTCCTGCAGCTGTTATTATCTTTTCTTTGTTCTGTACATTTAGTGTTTTGACTATTCTATGGTGTGAGAACTTGCTTTTCTGATTGTGTGTACTTGGTGTTCTCTATACCTCTTACAGAACTTTGATAGGTATCTCTTTCCCTAAACTTAGAGAAATTTTCTTCTATGGTTTTGTTAAAAACCATTTTCTGTGCCTTTGACCTGGGTTTCTACTTCTTCTTTTGTAGTTATGATACATAGATTTGGTCTTCTTATAGTGTCTGAGAGGTTTACATATTCGATTCCTGCTGTATTTTATATTTAACTTTTTTCTTTGACTGAATGATCCAGTTCCTCTACCTTGTCTTCAAGACCTAATAGTCTCTCTTCTCTTTTGATCCAGTCTATTGGTGAGGCTTTTCTCTGAGCTTGTTATTTGAGGTCCTGAGTTTTCAGTTTCAAAGATTCCATCTCTGAAGAAATTATTAAATTCTAATTTCATACCTTGAATTGTTTTATCTATTTCATTCTACTGTTTGTGTTTTCTAATCTTAACTCAGTCTTTTCTTCATATTCTCTTTGGGTTCTTTGAACATATTTACAATTACTATTTTTGAATTATTGTCCTATGCATTAGCTGGGTTGCCTTTCTTAGGAAACATGACAATGGGCATGCTGATTTCTGGAGGAGACATATTATCTTGGTCATTCATATTGTTTGTGGGACTTTTTATGAGACATAGACATCTGGAGTTATATTATTGGTGGTATTTTCTGCTATCAATATCTGGTCTTGCCTTTATTGAGTGGGTGTTTGGATCTTTCATTTGCTGTTAACCCAACTTGACAGGTTATGACCAACTGAGGGATGCCCTGAGTTGATGTGCAAAGGGTATAAGAATAGTCTCAGTTCAGCTATTGACAAGTGAAACTTCTGAGCCTCCACTTCGAGGACAGGCTCCACGTAGTTTTGGAAGAGTTAGGGTGGGCAGAGTGGCTGCTAGGGGAACAGTGAGCAGAAAGATCAGTGTTGATATTTTATTGGAGGGGATGGGGTGATTCAAGTTTTCAGTGGTAACCAATGAAGTATGCAAATATAACTCTTAACTAGGTCTGTGGGCCTGGGAGTGTGGGGCAGAGAACAAGGAATGCTAGGATTGGGGTCCTTACATCGGTCCCAAACTAGGCCTGAGCGCTTGGGAAGGCAGGGAGAGAATTCTGGCAATGGGGAACTCACCTGTCTGGCAGCTGCTTACAACCCATGAGCCAGACTAATGTGGAGTATAGGACACAGCTGTTGTTCCTATTTTAAAGTCACCTTTTGCTGTTTTCCTTTCTTTGCTCACTAACAATTACAGGTTCTCTCTCATAATCTCTCTCAAGAAGTTTGTATCTAAGAATACTATTATCAAATCATTATTAGCACAAGAGTAATAATCAAATCAACATGTACCAATTAAAAGCTAATGCTCCAGAGAATGGGGAAGGGATGTAAGCAAGGGAAATAAATATACACAAAACATATTGGCATATATATATATGAAAATGCCATAAAGAATCCTGTTAAAATAAATTTTAAAACTGGCTGATATTTAAATTCTTCTCTCCATATTCTACTCCCAGCTGTTCGTGTTGGTGCACACTTGTAATATAAATGCTCTTGAGACTAAATAAGGGAAAATATCAAATTCAAGGCCAGTCTGACTAGAGAACAACTTCAAGGTCAATCTCAAGACTATATAGCAAACCTGTCTCAAAACAATAATAATAATAATATATAAAGTTTAAATATTTTATACTTATATGTATATATAGATATAGATATAGATATTCCAGGGCTGGAGAGATCGCTTAGCAGTTAAGACACTGGCCGCTCTTGCAGAAGATCTAGGTTCAATTCCCAGCACCCACATAACAGCTAACAACCATCTGTAACTCCAGTTCCAGGGGAATCTGAGGCTCTCTTCTGACCTCCACAGGTGTTGCACAGCACAGGTATACTTACATACATGCAGGCAATACACTCATATACATAAAATAAAATAATAGTAATAAATAAGCGTCTTCTAGCCTTGGGCACAAGCCCACTCTTGCTCTTAGCATCCCAGATGCCAAGAATAATATGTTAGTCCAGATCCACCCACTGCATCCTGAATCCCGTACTCAGAGCAGCTCAATTTTTCAGCCTAGTATGTTAGAGCTTCACAGACTATCCCCCACCTCCAGCTTGCCTTGGATTCCAGAGACCAGCCTTCTTCCTTGGTAAATCTGATCCTGCCCAATGTGTCTCCACCCTCCTACCACCGGAGCAACTCCAAACTCCCCCACAAACCACATCCTGTTCGCCATCTCCACTGTTAGCCCCACCCCCCAGATGTCGGAACTGCCCTCTTACCTCTGGTAGGCTGTGAACTCTCCAAATCATACCATGCCCATGCTCGTACATTGACACTGACTGCAACCCATCCAGTTGCTGCAGGTCTAGGCTTCTGTGCCCTTTTAGGGGTCCAGACCTTTGCAGAATGCCTGAGAAAGTCTGAATTCAGACTCTGCCTAGCAATTTTCCAATATTGTGCTGTGCCTGCTGGCTAGAGGGGCCCATACCTTAAGAGAGAGCCTGAGATCATCTGATCTCATCTAACCTGTGCCTCTAAGGAACTCTGGAGCAGCTGGACTAGAACCATTTAGCCCCCCTAATAAAATCAAAAGCGAGAACCTGAAGCCTTGACCAGCTTTTCATACTCAATAAGAAAACAACCAAGCCACATCAAATATACAAACACAATCAGAATTCAACTGAAAAGATGAAATCTTGAGTCTCACATCAGGATCACAAACAACAAAAGAAATCCACATGCCAAGATCACAATAGAAAAATAATAATATGAAAAACCCAAATAATATTTTTAAAATTCCACCAAACATCACCAGTCCTATAGAAGATTTCTACAAAAAAAAATCCCCTAGAGATAACCCAGAACAGACTTTAAAAGAGTAATCATAAAGATGACCAAAGAATTTAATAAATTTAAAGAACACACAAACAAATAAATCAAAGAAATAAAAGAAGACATGAATAAACCTCTGACTGAATCCACAAGAGAGAAAAAGTAAGGAAAACTTGGGCTGAAATGAAAAAGGAAGAGAAAACTCAGAGCCGGTTTGAGAGGACAGAAGAAAGCCTCACTGATATAACAAACTAAATATAAACAATATCAAGACAGAAAATAAAGTTGAAAAACTGGAATACTCAAGAAAAGATTATGAACATTTTTAAAAACACAGAAATGAAATATACAGGAAATGTGAGACACCATAAAAAGAACGAATTTATGCATCATAGGCACAGAAGGAGAAGAATCTGAGGAGAGTGGTATAGACCAGATCTTCAAGCAGATCGTAGAAGAAAATTTCCCCAAATTAAGGGAAGACATGACCATACAAATACAAGAAACACACAGAACACCAAATAGACAGGACCATAAAAGAAACTCCCCATGGTATATCGTAGTAAAAACACAAAGTGTACAAAACAAAGAGAGACTTCTGAAAGCTGTAAAAGAAAAATAACAAGTCACATATGAAGGAAAACCCACCAGAATTACAGCTGACTTTTCAAAGCAAACTATGAAAGCCAGAAGAACCTGGACCATAGTATTCCTAGTTTTAAATTACCACACATGCCAACCTAGAATACTTAACCCAGAAAAAAAAAAGGGAAGGAAAAATCTTCCACAAGAGGCTGAAAGAATTCATGTCCAGAAAAATAGCCCTTCAGAGAATATTTGAAGCAATACAAAGAGCTGAAGAAATGAAATACTATACCCAGGGGGCAGTAGAGAGAAACTAAATGAAGGTGTAACTGGAGAACCACAAAGTTAGACCAAAGATGCAAACAGGATTTAAAATGATGGGACTCAATACATATCTTTCAATAATAACTTTAAATATCAATGAACTAAACTCCCCAATCAAAAGACACAGACTAGAAGAATGGATCAAGAAATAAAATCCATCCTTTCATTTTCTGAAAAAAAGCCTCATCTCATCTCCAAGGACAGGCACTACCCTAAGTTGAAAGGATGGAAAAAATGTTCCAAGCAAATGACACTAAGAAACAAGTTGCTATTCTAATATCTGACAAAATAGACTACAAACTAAAACTCCTCAGAAGAGATAAAGAGGGTCACTTCATTCTGATCAAAGAACAATTAACCAAGAAGATATTATAATCATGAATATATAAGGACCAAACTCTGGTGCACCCAACTTCATAAAAACAGTACTACAGGATGTTAAGACACAGTAATCCCAACTCACTAATAGTAGGTGACTTCAATACCCCACAGTCTCCATTAGATAGGTCAACTGGACAGAGAATAAATAGAAAGACCTCTGAATTAAACAATGCCAGACATAAAATTAACCTAACAGACATCAACCAAATATTCCACTCAAGCTCCAAAGAATGTACATTCTATTCAGCACCCCATGGAACTTTCTCCAAAATCGACCACATACTGAGGCATAAAACCAAACCTCAACAAATACAAAAAAATTGAAATAATTCCATGTATTCTATCAGACCAATAAAGCTTAAAATTAACAATGGAAGGATCCATAGAATCTTCACGAATGTGTGGACGATAACACACTCTCAAATGATGAATGGGTCAAAGGGGAAATTAAGAAAAAAGTATTCCTGGAATTCAACAAAAAGGACAATACAAACCAACAAAAATTCTGGGAAATTTTAAAAACAGTCCTAAGTTGGAAGTTTATAGCTCTGAGTGCCTACATTGAAAAATCAGAAAGAACACAAATAAATGATTTAACATTGTATTTCAAGAATCTTGAAATCCAACAACAAATGAAACCCAGCAGACAACAAGAAATAACAAAAATCAGAGCAGAAATTAATGAAAAAGAAATTAAGAAATGATAGAATGAATGAAATCAAGAGCTGGTTTTTTGAAAAGATAAACAAGATAGACAGATCCTAGGTGCACTTAACCAAAAGAAAGAAAGAGCAACTCCAAATTAAAATAATCAGAGATGAAAGGGAGAACATCACAAAAGATAACAAAAAGATCCAGAACATTATAAGGAACTACGTTAAAAACCTATATGCTATTAAATTTAAAAGAAATGGATACATATCATGGGAATCACCAAAGCTAAACAAGAAGAGATCAACAGTTTAAACAGACACATAACATATAAGGATATTGAAACAGTAATACAAAACCTCCCAACCAAAAAAAGCCCAGGCCCAGATGGATTCACAACAGAATTCTACCAGATGTTCCAAGGTCAATATCCAAAACTACTTAAATTATTCAAAAAGATGGAAACAGAGAAGAATTCCCAAATTCCCTCTGTGAAGCCAACATCATGCTAATACAAAAACCAGGTATACAACCAAAAAAGAAAATTGTAGACCCATATCCTTAATGGACATATATGCAAAAATGTTCGACAAAATACTTGCAAAAATGCATACAGGCAGCTGTTAAAAAGCCACCATGATCAAGTCAGTTTTATTCTAGAGACGCATGGATGTTCAATATACGTGTCAATAAATGTCATAAAGCACAAAAAAGGACTCAAAGACAAAAAACACTATGAGGAATGGACTTCCAAATATGACTGGCAGCCAGCTAACCAATGACTTAAGGGGGCAGGTTTAACGGAAACGCAGGGAAGGCTGGGAAGAAGAGAGGTGGTGAGGTGCCAGGTCTCCAGGACACGTTCCAGAGTTCTAGGGGGACCTGTGATCAAAATGCAGGCTCTGCCATAGAAAATCTCCCTCTCCCTCTCTCTGGGGATGAACTCCTTGTAACGTGGAACAAACTAATCTCTCTAAAGAACATTCTCTATCTGTTCAATCGGTTCAAACCCGGGGGTGGGGTGAAGCTGAATGCCGGGCCTCACCATGACAGAATTCATGATACACACGTCCTTCCAGACTTACTACCTGGCTCTAGTGCTCTTGACTGTTCTTATCTGTTGCCAACTCCTGAGCCTGGCTCAACAGCCTCTCTCCTTTCACACTGACAGAGTCATTATGACCTTCCATTAAATTATTTTTCTGCTTAGGTCAGCCAAAGCTATTTTCTGTTTGCACCAAGGATCATAATCAGTAAAGTGAGCTTCATTGTACCTAGATGAATCTTTAAGAACAGAAACAAAAAAAAAGGACTAGATTCCACTATCAGAAATCCAGCTTACTCTGAGTAAGTTGCTAATGTCAGAATTCAGGGGACAAAATTCAGTACCCAAGGGGAGGGAAGTTTGGAGAGAGATGTTATAGCAGGAACTTGTGAAAGGAAAGAATCCTTAAGAAAATCTGGTAAGCAAGAAGGGAAGGGACAGGACAGGGAAGGGGAGGGAAATGGCAAGGAAATACTGTGTGCAAAATTCTTCCAGTGACAAGAGGAAGCCCAGGCTCCCACTCTCCTACTGAGCTTCAACCCCAGTACCACACCCAAGTCTGAATACAAAGTGCTTTGTTGCCTAGAATCTCACATCCTGCCCTGCATCTCTTCTTCCCCATATTTCCTTGTATTAATACAACTGCTTTTCCTCAAGATTTACCCTAGGCAGTATGTCATTTGTAAGGACTAAATCAAATAAACAAAAAGTAGGACCCAAGTAAATCTGACTTAGATTGTTGTAATGCAGTGGAATGTGGGCAAGCACTCTGCTTCTCTATCCACAGGCTTGTCATTTGGTTGAAAAATTAACATATTTTGTCACTTGCTGCACATTATTCAGAGAAGGATTTACTGAAACTTCAGACTTTGGAACAATTAAAGAATGTTGTATTTATGAGGTGTATATGGTAGCTATAGGAATTCCATAAGCCCCCAGAGATGTCGCTGTACTATTGCCAGAATCACAGAATTGCCTTCTAGGACTCTCTCTCTCTCTCTCTCTCTCTCTCTCTCTCTCTCTGTATGCATATGCATATGTATGTGGGGTATCTTCCACTCTCTCTCCCCTAACCCCTTAGTCTCTCTCTTCTCCATGTTTCTCTCCCTTCATCTCTGTGTGTCTGCATCTGTGTCTTCTTTGACAATTTCTCATTGTATGTTCAAAGCGGTTTGCTGCCTCTGACAGATATTTACACATGGAAACAAGACAGTTTAGACTAAAAGAGAAGGAGAAAAGGAAAGGGAAAATTAAAGACACAGAGGAAGATCAGAAGTGAAAGCCATACAAAAACACATGAAGCCCCACACTCACACGACACATGCCATAAATTTTGCTCCACACTCCAACAGTCATTCCAAAGATGAAAATACAATTCAGTGTGCATAAGTCAGAATTATACCAATTGCTTAAGCTTCCTAAATCTGCATAGTAACATAATTTATGAAAATGATGCATCACAATGACACAATTTGTCAGAAAATTTCTCTTCCTCACAAATGGCCTGCCACACTTAATGAGCAGAAATAACTGGCAGAAAGTTCAGTCACCTTCCCTGCTGGAAGAGCTGGTTTCCCAGTTCACCTGATGGGAGTATTATTTCACACAGCAGGTAATAAATTTGTGGAATTCATTACCCACAGGAAATAGAAATGGGTTCAAAAAGGGTTGGTCAAATTTATAAATGGAAAAGCCATAAATAGCTCTTTCTCTTCCCTTTGTATTCAATAACACTTTACACTGTGATCTGCCCTGGCTTTTTACTGCTCCTTACAGTGCGTCTGCACACATCCAACCCCGCTGACGGGCTTTGATGATATGCATAACATTTGATGGATATTTATTTCTATGAAGAATATTAGTTTTTCTCTTTGTTAGTTAATATATTCACATTTCACTGACTTTTAAGTTTAGATAAAACGATTTTGTGTGTGCATAGGTGTGCATGCTTGTCTGTGTAAGTATACATGTATGTGCATGTGCACATATATGTACATGTGTGTAGAGGTCAGACTATAACCTCAGGAGTAATTCTCAGGCACTGTTTACTTTTTTGTTTGAAACAGGGTCTCACTGGCCTGGAACTCAACAAATAGGCTAGGCTGGCTGAACTGGGAGCCCCAGGGTTCTCCCGTCTCTGCCTTCCCAATGCAGGCACTAGAAGGGCATCATCATACCTTACTTTTTTGACATCATTTGTAGGGATTGAACTCAGATGTTCATGCCTGCAAGATAAGCATATACCAAATGGATCTATTTCTTCAGGCCCTAGATAAAATGTTTTAATAGCTTTTATCCTTTCATTATATTTATTAGCATTATCCAACGCATAATTAAATCAATAGCTCCAATGTCCAACTTATACATTTTAGAACAAACTAATCATGTTTGAGCAAAAGACTGAAGTAAGCATTCTGGAAACCTTGTTGCTAAAGGCACAGAAGGGAGTGAGGAAGGTGTGAGGATTCAGAACAGTCCATAAGGCACAGGGAAGGCTGTGCTGAGGCTATTGTGTTCTGTAACTGCTGCTGCCTGTGTTCTATGATCCTGCCTTAGAAAAGTACTGGAGGGGAGGGAGGAATAGAGAGGGAATGATAGGAGAAAGGAGGAGGAGGAGGAGAGGGAGGAGGAGGAGGAGGAGAGGGAGGAGGAGGAGGAGGAGGAGGAGGAGGAGGAGGAGGAGGAATGGGGGGAGGGAATGGAAAAAAGGAAGGAAAGAGAAGAAGGGAAAAGAATAGAGGGGTTGCCTTTGAACTCTACTTCGATGCTTCTAAGAACTGATTTGTGGTAGCAGGAGAACAGCCCTCATCTCACTGGAACCCTCCTGACAAAATGGGAAGCGTGCTGCCGTGTCCTAATACTTACAGTAAGCAAGGATCCTTTGAACGTTTCAGCCAGGGACCTACCTGGAGAGCATTGGGGAAACAGAGGGGTATTTGTTTCCTTTATCTTTGAAATGAGGGTAAAAATGAAACCTATCTCTAAGTACTGATCTTTCAGGCCCACAAAATCCTGTTCAACCCCATGCTGCCTGAACTACATAACACTGTGAATACTAACGTGAGTGCTCCTCTGAGGTGTCCACAGAAGAACGAGCTAAAGTTTAGAGATGTGAAGAATAACTCCTCAGGTTACACGACTAGGAAGTGATAAATCAGGTTTGTTTGTTTGTTTTTTGGATATGTAAATATTTGACATCAATAAATGTGGGCTCATAACCAGTATATTTATGTGATTTCTGGTTTTTCAGTTATTACCGTGGGAGGACTTTAGAGTTAGTATGAAAAGAATTTAAAAGGTGACTCTGCCACTTGTAAGTGGTGACCCTGACAACCAAACTAACCTTACTGGGGCTCCGTCTCCTCATCTACGAGGATGGATGAGATTATATATTGAAAGCACCTGCATTCATCTCTTTCCTCCTTGCTGTGACAAAAGCCCTGACTGAAGCAACCTAAGGAAGAACGGGTTTGTTCTAGCTCGTGGTTTGGGCCGCAAGGAAGTCAAGACAGCAGAAGCATGAAGCGCCTGATCATACCGTGGTCAGGAGTCAGAGAAAGACACAGCTAGTTCTCAGCTGACTTCCTCCATTTTTAATTTTTATTCAGTCTGGGATTCCAGTCCACCAGATGGTGCTGGCCACATTCAGGGAGGTCCTCCTTCCTCAGTTAAATCTCTCTGGAAACACTCTCCCAGACATGGCCAATCGTGTGTCCCCTAAGTGATTCCAACACCTAACAATCTGGTAGGCCTGAAGGAGATGGTGCACCTCTTCCCTAAAGTTCTTGGACACTGAACTTCCTCAGAAGTTTGTATGAGGAATCGTGGGACGGGAGACAAGGGAGAAAAGTCAATGCAGGACAAGTTGCTGGCCAGGTAACCCTGTGAGCGACTATAGCTCACGTAAGGAAGCAGCTCAGAACCATCCCAAACCTAAGCACGTAGCAGAAGGACCTGGGGGTTGGGGGAAAAACTTCTCATGATGCCTACACACGTTTCCAGTCCTACAGGTTGGGGAGGAAGGGGCAGATGGGAAATTTTCATTTCTAAAAAATTTCCAGGTGAGGCCAAAATGATGGGCTTTTGAGAGTCACTTCACTGAAAGATAAAGGGGTGGCATTTCCTATTTTTAAGAATTAACCTTAGAGATTATTCACACACACACACACACACACACACACACACACACACACACACTTCCCAGTGGGCTTGCAATATTACAAGTCTGAGCAATACCAAAGCAAGCTTTAATGCATATCAAATGAGAAATAGGCTTTAGCCTGCCTGCTAAAGGCTACTGCTGAATGCAGGTGAAGAGAGCAATAGGGATGAGGTACCGGGAGGGTGGGTTTACAGCTTCCTCTTATGATTGCTGCGTCAGAGGTTCTTAGCCTCTAAGCTGAAGGGCTGTGGCCCCATGTTATTGTCTGAAACATCTTAACCCAGTGATTATGAATGTGGAGAACTCCCTCAGCCCAGATGTGAACGCTATAGTAAAAGACTCTTCCACATCAGTAATTTCTTTCACAAATCCAAGGAATGAGGAAGAAAGGAATGAATTGACCAAAAATTCTAGGACTATTGACCAAGAATCACTCTAGTAACCAGCAGATGCACTGTGGCCCAAAGCAGGTCTTCCCAGCCGCAAAGAAAGCATGTTTCACACGCCAATCACGCAGAGCACAGAACTTGATCACACACACTCTATGTGCCTCGTAGAGAAGGTGGCTAACACTGGCAGTAAAGTGAAACTGCGCCATTATTCTGTTCTGCACGTACATTTAATTGTCAGCATTGCAATTGCTTTAACTGCAAAGAAGTACATTCTTCATTGCCCATCAATCGTTTGATGGAAGGAAAACAGGCAGTTTGGCGATGATTTTGAGATGAGAAACACCATTATTATCTTTTTATATAAGGTTTTGTTTTCATTCTTCGCTTCCCCAAACTCTCCTCAGTGATTATATTTTCCCATAAACTCAACATCAAAATACAAGTCAAGACAAGATATTCAGCATTCATCTGAGTCCCAAGGCTTTCCTGTACTAATTCTAGATGTCTGTGATAGCAGGGGTTTACTTTAATCTTTCTCAAAGCACTTATACACCTCTTAATCCATTCATCCTCTTAACATGACTTGAGCCTAGGGAATCGGCAGAAACACTATTTGCAGGTGAGGAAACCGAGGCACAGAATAGCAAAATGACTTGCCTATGAACCAACTGGTAATGATCCAGTTGATGATCACTAATCAGCAGAAGGTCGCATTCAGTTTTATTCCTGTGGTTAGAAAATTTTAGGAAATATTAACCAACAGGGTTTCTCATAATTCCTTCCCCTTTATTGAAGCAAGTAAAAAAGATGCCTGGTCTGTACATTGCACCAGGAAAGGCATTGGAGTAAAAATATAATTCTATATTTCAAAATATGACTATAAATGTTCCACCATGAAGAAATGAGAAATGTAAGCAGGTGCCAGGCAGTAGAAGTAGAAGAAAACCCTCAGAGTCGCTGAGTGGCAACTGTCAGTCAAAGGGAAACTGACTGTGGATTATAGGAAATAAAAGTAAGTGCAACATTAGAGTGGAGTTTGGAGCTAAAATTCAAGCCCACCATTATTATCTTGGTGCCAGAAGCATTCTTTAATTATCATCAGGGCACATCTTGGGTAAAGTGATGCTGTGGTAGAGATCTCTGGGCTCTTCTCCCAGAATGCTAGTGCCCCCTGCAGGCTGTCCTGCCGTTTCCTCCTGGATCCAGGGGTACACTGTTCAAAGTCCTTGCTCAGGACACACCTTGTGTCGCCATCAGAACACTGCCAGGCAGCACCCACCTGTTTAGCTGTTAATCATTCTTTCTTCTCCCACCCCAACCCCTGTAGTTACAGCACACAAAAGAAATTCCACTGGAAACGAGATCATTCTTCAGACATTCTCAAGTGAGGGCATAGACATGGGGAACAGGAAAATCTGAGTAAAACGTGAGAAAAAGAGTGGAGTTAGAAAGTGTTACCAAATGGGGCCGAGATTTGAGCATTACCACTTCAGTGTAACAAAGAGGATTTCAAAATCTGCACATGGCCATTGGAGGCACTCGGGATGAAAGGTTTGGAAGGACAGCATCATGTGAACTCAAAAAGCTTTTTGAAATCATGGAGAGCTGGGAGAACAAGGGGATCTCATCACTACCATTTGCATCTGGGGTGGGGGCCAGGCACCATGTCACCTGCTCTCTCAGTGATTAAAGCTAATATCACCCATCACACTGGCCATTTCCACTACACTTCATACTAAAGCTTCTTGAAATTATATCACAGAATATGGACTATTTAAAGCACCTCCAAATTGCATAAACTTTTGGGTTTTGTCCCTAGTGTGATCTAAGGAAACTAAGGCACAGAGAGTTAAACAATGTGTCTGATGAGACAATGATTAGAAGGGGAAACAACTAACATGAGATAGGAGCTCTGAACCAGTCTGCTACACTGGAGCAAAACGGGACTCTTGGGAGGATTACATGAGATAATACTAAGACTATGTAACTAACATATGACACGTGATTGGACGAAAGTTTACAATCGTGGGAGAACTAGGTATCTTTCCAATTCACAGCAGTCTGATCCGGGCCTTTGACTGCAAATAAACTATATATCCCTGGTAAACTGAAGCATAAAAGAAATTAATCCCAGATATTGAATGATCAGAATCATACAAGACAGGTGGTCAAGGAGGACAGTCAAGCTCTGTGAAGACCTGAACATGAGAATAATCTACTCAGGACCTAACTCAAGCAATGTTCATTGCTCTGGCTAGACATTCACTGTAACTCTGCAGAGATTGCCATTTTCAGAAACTTGCAGCCATGGCGCCTGGCTCTAACTCAGTCACGGGCTCCACAAATGATGACTAGGTAGCCCGCCAGCATTTGCCTCTCTTTCAAGTTTTAAGGGCTCAATCAGAAATAACTTTCTTTTTCCAGCTACAGGTCAATTTATGGGGAGACCTGCTTTAGCTGCAGACAACAGTGAGGATCAGGTTCATGTAGCTCTCAATGACCTTGGACTAGACATCATATGAGAATGGTTTGCTCATCCACAGTCACCAAAACAAGAGCATAAGCCCAAAAGTCATGCTGCTTCATGACATCCTGGCCACAAACTGCCACACTGCCACTCCCACCCATGTTCCATGAAGCAACTCAAATTGTAAGGCCAAACCCATCAGTAGACGATGGGTGTGCTCCTCACCTTAACAGGTAGACTGCAAAGTCTCGTGACAAACAGCATAGCTCTAGGTCATTCTAATGAGTAGAGAGTGTTGCAAATCACTCTGAATGGGATCAGAAAAGAATGTGCTTTCTCTCACCCAGAATCAAAACGATGTTCAGCCTCTAGTCAGCCAGGATGAAGAGTCTACTCTTTATTCAGGGCCAGGCCCCCTGAAAACAAGAGAAGCAGCCGGAGCGACCTCAGAAATCAATACCTGCCCCATCTTTTCTTTCCATTCCGCATAGCAAGTTACAATCCCCACACAAGGTCCAGCTTAGGGTCAAAATTCACTTTAACATTTTTGAAGATGTGTGCTTATCCAGTGTCAGCCTGAAATTCCCATCAATTGTGTTATTTCCCCAGATGATTTTTTTCAATTTTTATTAGAGATGACAGGTCTTTTATTAAAAAGTAGAAAATATTCTATCGGAGAAAAATACCAGTAACTGTTATCAGGGTGCTAAAGGATATGAAAGTCATATCTTATAAAAGAGAGGGACCTGCTATGTCTTTAAGGGATTTGCAGTTTGAGTGGTTTATTAAACTTGACACCAGGCCTACAATTACCAGCAATTATTTGGTCAGAGTGTCAGTTTCATTTGAAATGAGAAAGTTGGTGATGGCAACAGCTTATTTTTAATAACTGATTTCAGAGAAAACCATTTTGTCACTCACTGCTTTCTGACTTCCTAGCCTCCAAATAAAAGCCTTGTACCTGTGGGGTTGCTTGTATGCACCCACCCCAGGAGAGCAGCCACTAGATGCTATTAACTGCTGGCAGTGAGTTATATATTCGCTCAGCTGTTCATGCGTGGGCACATGTAGCTGTACCCACCAGGTGCAGCCCCTGCTGTCAAGGTCTTCTAACACACCTCATCCAGGCTGAGAGCTCCCACACACACTGAGAAGCAGAAAATTCACAGATGCTGGGCTGCAACTGTGTTAGGAAATGCACCTTCCGCTCCACAGACCAAACCACTCTACTCATTTAATAAAGAGCTGAGGTACTGATTGTTTATGTTTGAATTTGTGGTCATCGGGGTGAACAAATGGCTCTGCAGTCCCAGAAATATTGGCAGGATACTGTTTCACCCCTCACAGACCACTCTAGGCACTGGAGAAGGGACTCCAAATATGAAGTTGCCAAACTTAAGATCAGTTTTTCAAAAATCCACTTTTTTCCTCTATGTCCCATAAATCACAACTGATTTAGGTAGTTTGGGCACAATTTTATAAATTGATTGATTAATTTTTATGCTATGTGTGATTGTATTGCCTGCACATATATCAGTGCCTCTGCATCGTGCACTGCCGACAGAGGTCAAAAGAAGGTGTCATATCCCCTAGAACTGGAGTTATGGACAGTTAGCCACTATGTGGTGCTGAGAACAGATCCCAGGTCCTCTAGGCTTGGGCATGAAGAATGACGGCTGTCAAGAGACCAATCTAGGGTCATCCTTTTCCAGCTCTGTCAGTTTTCCTGGAGTAGGAGAGAAATAAATGAGAGATGAAGAAGGAGGAAGGGGTCAGAAGAATGGTGCACATTTTTATTTAAACAGACAAGCCAACACAGTCCAAGAGGACCTTCCCACCTTTGGGGAAAGGCGTCTAACTTGAGGCGCCCTGCCTCACGGTCTGACTCTCATGAGCCAAGCACAGCTGCTTGAGGAAAGAGGACTGAAATAGAACACCAGCCTCGGTGATGAAATGTGACAGCCTGCCTGAGAAAGGACATGTTTGATGTGTTTTCCAACTGGATGTTTCTAAAATTTATGGCAGTTTCAGGCAAGATTTCCAAAGAAATCCTTTCTCCTCCTCATTTCAAGCTTCTACATCTATAATTCCTTTATCACTGCTGCAGAGAGAAGCCAAGGACAAAGCTTCTGCCCAACCAGCCTCACAAATTACAGCTTGGTTCTCAGAAGATGCACCTTTTCTCAACAAATTCGAGTGTCTCTCCCAGACCCTTCCTGCTCACCTTCTCTGGCATCACCCCTTATGTAGATGAATTATTTGCCCTCTGACAGTGTGGTTTGCTCATCTGTGCAACAAAAAGTTTTAGTTAAACAATCTTTAACGTTTCTTCAATGTGTAACGTTTTACAAAAAGTCTACAAATGTTGTGAATAACACATCACATCCTTCATAGTCAGGGATGAACATCCCAGAAACATGAAGAGGAAAACCAAGTAACATTTGATAACCAGGATTGAGCTCCTGGTAATGGTCAAGTGAACACTAAACCCTGTAAGATATGGAAACAAGAAAGCTCTACATGGGAGGCCCAAGAGGGTGAAGAAAAGCAGGTTCCAGAGAAGAGTCCATGTACACTCCATGGAGTAAGTGCTTTATTAGGCTTCTTCTAGCCCACGGAAAGATTCAATAAATACGGGTGGCACAGCAGGTGCCGGTGGAAATAAAACCAGTGATTCTGATCTAGGCAATGAAGATACTAATTCCACAGTAACTACAGACACTGAAATAAGGGGAAATTTTGGAAGGAAAAGAGCCAAAAAGGGGATGCCCAAATTGTCTGCTCACGTCACGAATTGTGTGTTCAGGAAGCACTGGAGAGCACCTCACTGAAAGTGAAAGATCTGAACTGAGTTTGTAACTGGGAAATAAAATTTGGGGGCTGTGTCTGCTGTGAGTGTGTCAGGGGCCGTGCCTGGCATCACTCTTTGCTGGTGAGTGTGTCATTGGTTCTGTGGCTGACATCCATCACTGACATCAGAACTCAGCTTCTGTAGCCTTTCAACCTGGACTGAAGACTGGCACCTCCCCCAGGAATCCTCCAACTACCTTCAACACCAGATTAGGTCGAGGCATCTAGCCTTGTGGACCAAGCAGCTACTGAGTTCTCAGCTTCCCCGACATGCAGACAGCCACTGTCACGCTACCTCTAGTCCACATTATGTAAGCCGCTCAACCAAATTCCCTTTCATCACATATACTCAATCTGTCTGTTCTGCTCCTCTCAACGGAGTCCACTGTAACGTATTGGTGGTTTGCCCTGTGATCATGTGGTTGATGAGGGGTTACTGTCACTACTGAGGGAGAACTGTACTACAAATACGGCTCCCTTGAGAAAAACATCACAATCAAAGTATCATTTCTACTGAATTGTGTTCACTGAAAAGTTGAAAAATTGAGACCATCTCTATTTGTAAGTTTTGAAGATCTATGTATTAAATTATGAGTTTGTCTTGATAGAAAAATCAACATATTATAGAAAAAGCACGGAGTCAATATCCAGCCAAGTTAATCATGTACTAAAATGTCTAAAAAGGGGTCTGGAAAAATGACTCAGCAGTTAAAAGCACTGGCTGCTTTGAAGAGGACCTGGGTTTGATTCCCAGTACCCACAGGGCACCTAACAACTATCTGTTACTCCAATCCAGAAGATTCTAATGCCCTCTTCTGACTTCCCTGGGTATTGCACGACATGTGTGTACTTAATTCATGCAGGCAATATACTCATACACATAAAATATTTTCAATGTTTGATGACCCATCAAAAGAAATTAAAAGAACCCAAAGCCTCCAATGACATTCATTATGCCTCAGACATAGCCAAAAAACCCTCAAAATATGATAAATCAGGTTAATATAGAACCTAACTAGACAGTCACAGAGCAGATGGAAAGAAAGATCATGGTATTTTTTCTACTGCCCCTTCCCAGGAGGCCTGGTTATGTCCAATCATCCCGCTATACGTTAAATTTTCTCTAAGCTTGTATTCAGTGAGCTCTTCATTCCATATAACCACAGGCATGGTTTCACTACTCCATGCCCAAGTTGACAGAAGATCATTTCCTTGATGCAAAGGATATTTTCACCACTCTTTGCTCCATCTAACAAGCCTGGATTCCCTATTTGCCCTGAAGACCTATTGCTTACATTCTTTTCCCAATTCCAATAATACACCCATCACAGTTCAAGGTTGAAAACCGTAGAAGTGAATCCTATCCAACTAAACAGAAAAAAAGATTTACAGAAAAGAAAAGTAGTTCATAAAGGTGACAGGGCAGTAGCTTCCAACCCTTAGTCATAGTAAAGTCAGAAATACTTTTTGTGCAGCTTCATTGAGATATAATCCTACCTGAGTATTTTAAAAAAAACTATATATTTAAGGCACACTCTACCTAATATTTTAAAATATGCATGCATTATGAAAAGTTACAAATTGGCTAATTAACATAAACATCATAGCAACTTTTTTTTCATGTTTGTGGATGTGGAGAGAAAGGTGTTGAAAACAAAAAACTACAAAGTTTCAGTTATATAAAAATGAATAACATAGATTTCTAATAATAGTAATGCAACTTAGTCAACAATACTATTGCAACACTTGAAATTTCTAAGAGGCTAGATATTAAGAGACTTACTTTACATGTAAAAGTAAAGGGAAGTTTTTAAAGGGGATGGGGAGATATATCATGCAAACCTTAAGCTTAAGAATGCTACAGTGGCTGTATAAATACCCGGCAAAACAAATCCTCCTGAGAAATGGAAAGGGGCATTTTATAATGACTTCAAAAAGAAGTGCTGGGAGGTAGGAAATGGATGAGACTGTAAACCGCCTGTCAAAGAAGCATGAAGACTTGAGTTCAGATCCCCAGCACCCATGTAAAAGTCAGGTGCAGTGGTTCACATCTGTAACCTCAATGCTGAGGGTGGGCAGAGACAAGTGGCTCTCTGGAGCTCGCTAACCAGTCACAGTAGTCAAATCAGTGAGTTCCAGGTTCAGTGAGTGACACTTTCTCCAAAAACATAAGGTAGGGAACAACTGGGGAAGACATCCAGTGTTGACATCTGACCTCCAAATGCATGTGCACCCTCATAAACATGTGCATACATCACACACACACACACACGATAAGGAGGCTAAAGAATCAATCCTACAGCATAGACAGGAGCAATGAGGACCTTGGTAGAGGCCAGGGCATGATTAGCCAGCACAACAGCTGTAGCCGTCTGCATGGGACACTAAGCAATGCAGTGACTGGATTCTGAACCCACTGCAACTGAACTGCTACTCTCTATCCCATGCCGTCACCTAAAGTCTCTAAATGTCTTCAGATCTATATGTCTCTCAGATTCAAGTTCAGAATACCAGCATTCCATGACAAAACTTGCTTCCTCTATCCAAGCTTTTGTGGCCAGGAAGTAGGAATGACTGTCTACAAGAGGTATTTCACAGTGGAGAGTTTTTGTATGTATGCAAATGATTTTATGTCCTTTACTTTTACTTTCTTACTAAGTAATTCTATTCTGCAAATTTATATTTTTAAGGACTGAAGAGGTAGCTTATTGGTAGAACAGTTGCCTAGCATGTGAAGGACCTTGTTTTTAGTCCCTGGGAATTGGAGAGGTATAGGTATCCTTTTTTAAAACACCAGAAATTAATATCAAGATCTAAATGCAATTAGATACATGTGAAATAATATTTATAATGATATAACTCCAGGAAATTGGGACTATGTTGTAGAACAGCCAACTTCTCAACAGGAAACATAATAAAAACAGAATGTTTAGGTGACTATTTACAAAGGTATTTAGGGAAACCACAACAGAAAGTACAGAAATACTGGCCAAAATCCATTAGCCTAAAAGGATTCTGGAAGAGCAATTATTTTTCAAAAACTAAGCACCCCATAGCACTGGCCTTTGGTGAAAGGACACAGCCAACCTAAAAATATCTGCCACAGAGACAGCAAAAGGAATAAAATACAAGGCCCCCATCTCCTGCTTCTGCCCTTCCTGTTCATCTCTTCCCAGAGCTCCCCAAAAGGAGCTGGAAGGCACAGCATCCCTTGATGTGGTAACGAAGTCAGCTGAGAGGCTGGGTACAGAAGGGTGAGGAACGAACAGGGAAGGGCGGATGGAAGATAGAACAATTATTCTGTATAATGAAATCTTAGTTCCATTTAAGCAGTATTCTGGGAAACTAATAATAAAAGAGAGTGTTCCAAATATGTCATCTGAAAAACAGGATCCAAACCATTTGGAAATTATGGTACCAAACCAAAAGTCAACAAATAAACAGAAGGGTGTGGTGATGTGGCAGCACAGTAAACTCATCTGGCTGTTGTCTCCCCACAGACGTCCAATCTGAGCAGCTCTTCCTGTGTCAGTCTACCTTCACAGGAGCTAAGGAAGCCAGACAGGTTCTACTTCCTGGTTATTGTTCCTAGAGAAGCAGCAAACATGGGGAGAGACCACAGCGCCTGGTTTTAGGATAACGAAAATAAAAGGCCATGTTCAAGAAGACAGGAAGATCTGCCTACATCTCTCCTACCCATTCCAGCCAGCATAGAGAAAGGCGCATCCCACTCGGGGAAGGAAAGAGAGTTAAGTCCAGGCCTTAGACTTGAGGCCCAACACCAGGTCTCAACAATGAGACCCAGTGTTGAGCATCCCTTATCCTCGGGCCAGTATCCATGGAATAAATCACTGGTACTGATTTGGGCCAGGCTGATGACTGCATGCAACACCCCTTGTCTGACCTCAGGCAACAGAAAAGGAAGAAAGTTCTACCTATTGGCAGGTAGGTCATGAAGGTAGCGCAGGACATGGTTTGCAGTCCAGTACCAGGTAGGAATCAAAGGTCATGATACCCAGATCAGAGGTTACAGAAGGAGCCTCTAGACTTGCCCTGACATCAGTAGAGACCTATTAGATAGTGGAACAGAGAGACCTACTCATTGCCAGCCCTACAGTAGGAAAGTTCCCACTTCTAAGACTATAAATATATACATCCCTGAAGTTGCAAGACTCAAGTATGCTCCAGCTTAGAGTCAGCTTTGACAGCAAGGCTGGTAGACATTCATCTTCAACCTTGGGTAGCACAGCTAGATCAACATCAGTTCTAGCAGATAGAGACTCTGCACCGACCCATTCCAGTACCAAACAAAGACCTGCCTCTGATGCCGTGTTTCAGTCTTCACCACCACCAGCTATGGCCAGAGTCTACATGCAGCCAAAGACCTCTCAGCTCCTTGAGATTCAAGTGCCACCTATCTTAGCATCAGTCTGGTGGACAAAGGACTGCCTTTATCAACATCACTCAAAGAGCAGAGCAAGACCCTACTTGCTCAAGGTAGGACAGAGTAGTGAGCACAGGACTTTACTAATGGTCCCTAACCCTAGGCCTGCCTCTGGGCAGAGTTCTAATACCAGAGAAAGACATGATCCCTCTATTTATCAGACTTCTATTCCATCCAGTATCACATATGGCTGGTTGCAGAAAGCATGGATCATGAGTCCTCCTTAGTAGTAGGCAGACTATAGCAATATGAGCTTTTGGTCCTACCCTAGAGGTAAGTCTTGTGCTCGTCTTGACAAGCTATGGACTCAGGATATGACAGAGAATTACAGCATTGGTGGGTACAGGAAGGATATAATCTGGAGGAACCCTACAAGGCCTGCCACAGGCCAATAACTGTGAATGAGGTATGTGAGCCTACCCTGGACTCCAGGATGGGTTTGTGGGGAACAGATGATCCTTTCTAGACCCACCCCAAATTCCTTCTGAACAACACACCCACTGTGGTTTCAGGACAAACCTGAGCTTGGATTGCCCTCTAGTGCTTCAATAGTGACAACACATGAATAACAAACATGGCAAACGTGGATGTGGGTCACCATCTAGTACTGAAATAAGAAGGGACCACAGCCTCAGGGGAAACACACATCTTGTTTAGAATTCTTGGACAGACAGGCAAATGGAGCCATACCATGAAGACTGAAATAAATACCTAATTCTCTGACTCCTGTATGACATCACACACAAAACATCGTTTCCTGAAAAGGAAACTGTGACACACCACCACCACTATCACCACCACCTAATAACCAAAATAAGAAGCCAGAAACAAACAGGTCAGTACTAGAGAAAAGCCCAGTAGAAACTGTGAATCGAGTGTTTAGTGGAAACTCAGCAAACCTCAACAAAACCTATAAACAATTTGATAGAGAAAAACAAATGGAAGTCGTTTTATAAAGTAGATAGGCTATGCTAATATGGTGGTGCTATTTTCATTAACCATTTAATTTTCTGCATTTTAAAGTAACTATAATGCATGTGTATTATTATAATCAGAAAAAGTAGCTGAAAAGATACTTCAACTAACCTACAAATAATGATAAGAACCAAGACTCTTTTGAAAAGGGGAAAATCGGTATGATTGTATGGATGTGACATACTTGCTTCAATGAACAATTATTGATACTTTGCCACCTGCCAAGTACTAAGTCTTGGGGAACAAAATGATAAATAAACTTTGCCTTGAGGGAGCTTATCTTCTCTAGATTTTAGAGTGCAGAGTAGAATTGCACAGGGAAGGTCTGTGACAGGAGCATGCCTATTTGTAGTGGTACTCAGCTATACACGTTTTTGATGAGCATAAAACTAACAGAGACACACAGCGTAGCAGCCAAGAGCTGGCTAGAGCATGGACTGAGACTTTGACTCTTGCTGCCAAAGCACTAGATTTGGAAATATTTTTAACACTCTTATTGTTCTGAGACCTAAACCCCAAGTGTTACATCTGACCACAGTTTAATCAAAAGAGAGCTAAGTCTTCAAATAAGAACTTCTCAAAGAATAAAGATATGAAATCTGAAAGAAGAAAGAAGAAAACAGACAGGATGCAATGTGTGCCTTTGTTGCATACTAGTTTATATTATATTATGTTTGATAATGATGAAAACAGCAAACTGTCCTGTCATATTCATTTTTAAATGTGCATTAAATATGAATGTAGTCCCAGAACTGAGATGTTGTGTAAGTGTGATTAGCCATTCAGAAACCTTTTAAACAAAGGGAACGGGATATACTTATTACAAAAGTTAGAGGCTATAGAACTTTTATGGCAAAAGCATCAGGAAGAAATTGAGATGAGTCACAGGACCACTTAAAGACAATCAAGCAGAACCAATTCAGGCTTAGGCCAGGGCTGTGTTTATAGTTCGTAGACAAGTCCTGTTAGAATAAGAGCCATGCCCTAAGTCCTAATCACCACTCTCAGAGGCCTGTTAGCAGACACAGATAAGCCTGTTGATCAAGTGAGACGCGTGATTATACTGCAGAGCTGATAACGGAGAAACCCAGAAGCACCAAGGGCAGGTTAGGACACCTACGAAAGATGGAGGCTCTGGCTCATCGCCTCTGCTGAGTGCTCTACTCCACATGCTGTCAGGACAAGACAAGAATACAAAGGACGTTTTCAGCTGGAAGTGTGCTCAGGAGATTCCTGACTTGACGAGCACTAGAACCTCCCACCTTTTCTACATTCAGTCTGGATCAATCCACTACTAACAACAAAAAATGGCTTTCATTATTTTCCCCTTTATATCACTGTACTCTACTTCCCCTCTCATTAAGCCCCTTCACCTTGGCCCCTTACTAGTTCCCTGACCTCTGTGTGTTTCCACATGAACCCCAGAATGCACTTATGAGACAGAACATGTGATGTTTATCTTTTGAGGCTCAGGTGACTTCACTGAGAATGATTGTTTCCAGTGCCACTCATTTACCTGCAGCAGCTTAATAATATTCTACTGTGTAAATATGTCACATTTTCATTATCCATTCATCAGGTGTTGGATATTTAGGCCGTTTCCATTTCCTGACTATTGTGAACATAGTAGGAATGAAATGAATGAGCAGGTGTCCCTGCAGCAGGATGTAGAGTCTTTGGGGATATGCCCACGAGTACTATGGCTGGATGATGTGGAAGATCTATTTCTAACTTCCTATTTCTACACTGATTTCTACAGTGGCACACCAGCTTGCACTCCCGCCGTCAGTGAATCAGTGCTCCCTCCCCTTCATCCTCCCTAGCATCAGTCAGCATCATCATTCATTTTCTTGATCTTAGTCATTCTGACTGAGATATGGTTAAATCTCAAAATAGTTTTAATTCTTATTTTCCTTGTGACTTGAAATGTTAAATGTTTTAAAAGAGCTTCTCAACCATTTGCATTTCATCTTTTGAGAACTCTGTTTATTTCCTTGCCCCAATTTTTATTATTGTTTTGGGGTGTTTTTTGTTTTGTTTTTTCATTTTGTTCTTTAGCTTTTTTAGCTCTTTGTATAGTCAAGATACAATCCTTCTGTCAGGTGTAATGCTGGTAAGGGTTAAAATCAATAAATATTTCTTTTAAAAAGTCTATAAACAATGGAAACTTTAAAAATCTGAGTAGACAAATATTTCTTACTATGCTCTAATTTTTTAATGTGTATTTTTAAATGTTGCATAATTTTTAAACCAGTATAGAGCCAAACCACTGACTTCAAAGTCCAAGTCAGGTGTTGCACTGTGAACTGGAGTCATATGACATCTCTTCACTGCATTTCATTGTCTGACAAACAAAAATGACTGTAATAACCTCCTCGTGGGAGATATATGAAGATCAAATGAGTGAATAGACTTGAAGTGCTGCCATGTAACAGGTATTTGAATATTAGTTATCACTATTACTCTCTTCAAGTCATACTACGAAGAAGCCACATGGCTGGCCATCAGTGTCTCAATATCTATTTTAGTCTTTATATTAAAAAGCATTACTGCACATGTTAAAATATCTTAAAAGACTTCAACTTTCAACCATGTTAAAACTGACTTTCTCATGATGGTTCATGAGCAGTAAATGAAGTCGTGGGTCTACATTTGAGAACAATGAAGGTGGAATTCTGACTTTGATTCTTTTTAAATTTTAAGCTATTACTATTCATAATAATAGGTAGTAATCCACGATAATATTTAAAGACCTCCAAAAACTACCTGTCCACCAAAATAGCTCATGCACTTATTCAAAAGTCATTTATGCCAAATTAAATGTGACACGGCCTTGTCCTTGAGAAAATTATGAACCATGGGGCCAAGCAACAGCAGCAATTATAATATTAATATTATAGTCTTGTTTATTAAAAAGACAGTGTAAAAACTTCTCTTTATCATTCATTGATGCTATACATCAGGCATTTGAAACTTACAGGACGATTATAACTACAAGGATAATGAAACTGAATGGTTATTGTTAAGGTATGTTAACTCTCCTCAGAAATAAACTAGGCACTAAGAGCAATGAGTTCTGTGGTACAAAGACAGAGAAAAATCAAAGATCAAGTCCAGGATTTAACAGTAAAAGTGACAGAACTTCAAAAAAAGGATAAGAGACCAAAAAGCCAGGCATGTTTTGCCAAAGTGAAGATCTTATTTGAGAAAACCTCAGACCTGATATGCAGTGGAGACATCAGGGGAAGTGTGCTGAAGATTCTGAGTTCCTAGACATCTCTGAATTTTCTGAGCCAGTAGACACAACCTAGCCTCCTGCTTTGTCTCACCAAACTTATGGCTGTAGTCGTTCCAAGTAACAGAGGAGTTCCCACAAGGGAATATCTCAGATTGTCCTAGATGGGACCGATTAGGATTCTGGGGAAGAAGCACTAAATGTCAAGGTGATTGGCCTGAATAATTTGTTAGGGAAATTGGTTTAGACAGTGCTGCAGCTCATCTTCACAAAACACAGTAAGAGAACAACAATGTTCTATTAAATATGGTCACAACAAAGGAATCAGTGTATGAAGATGAAATGAGGCTTTAAAGAACTTTGGCTCAAGGCCAGGAGTAATATCTTTCTGGGAAACAAACTTAACGTCTTTATCAGTGTCTGGGAATATTCAAAGGCCTGCCTGAGGCTCAAGCCTGCTGGGGAAAATCTGCAGCTGGCTTGTTCATAGGACAGTCATGACTCTTGTGATTTTTCAACCAGGACATGAAAAAAGAAGGGGCTGAGGCCCAGCACTTGAGTGCTGGTCCTCTCCCATCCAGTTCATGGTGGAAGATAATATAAAGTCTGCTTCTCGGGAACACCATAGGATCCATTCTACCTCCCTACTGACCTCTAGACCTGTAACTAGAGTTAAATCACAGGATAAGCCAGTCAGAATGTGCTGGGCCTGATCAAGAGGGAAAAGGATCATCTGCCAGAAGAGCTGCAAATTTGGCCAACATTATCTGTCAGTTCCAAAACACACCAGGGTAGCACATGTGAGATTACACTGAGATCATGTTTAATCAAGCGACTGGAACATAAAGTATAGAAGTGTTCAACAAACTGGGGGAGGTCTCACAAGATAAGGGCCTCAAGAGATGGCACTAACCTACCATGAAAATATCTCCTAAAAAATACAGGAAAAAAAAGATGGTACTCCATGATCAGAGTTCAAAGCCAAGGTTGCCATGGTAAAGGATGGAGAAAAGGACTTAAAGGCTGAAGGCAGTGCCTGTGATGATAAGCATATACAACATATGGCCATAAGCTACACTCGGTGGTTTGTGTTCTACTGAAAGGCCCAAAGGATATCCCATTTACCAACACTATACTAAATGTGCTGGAGAAGGGGATGCTAGTATCAAAGAATCCAGCCATGATGTTCCTGTATAGGCTAGAGGGGATGATAGAAGAAGATGGCATAGAACTTGGCTCCCTCATAGCACTGGGACAAATGTTAGAGTAACACATCTTAAAGTCAGTGCTTGTAAAAATAAATAAATAAATAATTAAATAAGTAAAGAGCAAAGTCAGAATGGCAGCAAAGGGACCTGAACTATAGATGTGGGAGATGCAAATCAATCTCTCTCTCTCCCTCTCTCTCTCCCCTCTCTCTCTGTGTCTCTCTTTCTCTCTCTCTCACATACACAAACATACACAGGTTTCCTTGTATACCTGAAAGACCTGAACCAGTTTTCACGTCTAGAACTCATTGGCTGAAGAGGTAGCTTGATTCCCAGAAGGAAAGACTCTATAGTACCAAGTGTACACGACATGATAATGATTCTCTGATCTTTCTGCAAAGAAATCTATTACCATTTGCTTGTATAAATGTACTCTGAGGGAGACTAACTGCCTAGACTATGGGGCCTACCCTGGGTATAAGCTTTTGAGCTGATTCTTGGTGCTCTGAAGTGTTATCATGGACCCTGCTAGAGTGGGGACAGTTGGATTACAGTAATAAGTGGAAAGAGCCAAAGCCTGGTTTATACTGGGTCCACTGGGCCCACAGATTAACCTGATAGTGTTTTCTTCATGCAAAGCATATAGCTAAGATCGTATAGGTTAACTCAGAAGGGAGGTTGGACAAGGAGATGGGTATGAATGCTACTGTTAAAAATCTGAAGAATCAACAGTAACTGTCCTTCTGGCCCCTATGGAAGTTAGATGAGTCCTAAAGGATCAAGATAAATCAGAGACCAGAAAACTTCGTTATAAAAAGTCAGTGAATAAATATATTTTGTGGGCCACATAGTCTCTGTCACAGGCACAATTCCATTCTTCCATTACAGTGTGAAAGTAGCCATGGATAACATTTAAGTAAATGGCTATGACATGTGTTCCCCAAAACTGTATTTATAAGACCAGAAGCACACTAGATTCGGCCAGCAGAGTTTGCTAACCAACCAGTATGGACTACCACAAGCTTAACCAAGCAGCAGCCCACTTATTGTCACTGTGTCAGATGTGACATCTGCCAGAACAAATACATACATCATCAGGAGATGGCCTGCGGCTATGGACTTGGTAACTGAATCAGAAAAGAGACTCACAGAGAGACTCACAAACTGTGTTTGTGTAAGACAAATATTATTCATTATACTCTTCATCTAAAACTATATTAAATCTTTGTATTTTGTCATACCATATGCAAAAATTCTGAACCATCTGGACATCCCACCACACTGACAGTGTGCTAATTTACTAAATATACAGTAGGTAGCTATCACTTAGACTTTGTAAGACATACACAGTCCAGAACATAGACGATAAACCTGGGGGCTACCATGTTACTAAGTGCTTTGGAATACTGAGTTTAAGACACTGAGGGGCACCCTCTCCAAAGTTTAAAGGAATTATTGCCTTTTGTACTTCTACCACCGAGAAGGAAGCATAACATCTGCTCAGTTTGGAGAAAAGGGTTCTCTGGGTAGCATATTTTATTTTATATCTACAACTTCCAGTACATCGGCCAGTAGTCACATGTTGCATAAGCTTTAAATTATATGAAATCAACTTAAGTCAAATTAAAAACATCCCGTAGGTTCACTAACATTTCAATTTTTCAATAATACATGCTGATAGGGGTTACTACAGTGGTAACGTAAGTATAGAATATTTCCACCACTATAAAAGGGCTTTATTATAAAATGCTGTGCACCTAAGAATAAAGAACATTGTTCCAACCCATATTCCTGATAATCAAAGAACAGTCAGCTTTGACTGGAGGAAAGGAGAGAAGAATTTGTCATCAGTGAATGCAGTCTTGCCACATAAGATGTATGACTTAACAGGTCTTAGGGGGATTGGAGGTGTTGATGATGAGCAGATGTTCCATACAGTTAGTAGGAAGTTCTCTTGTGAGAATCACAGTGCAACACCAAGAGCCAAGAGCAAGGGTATGCAGTTCTGTACTGGAAGTTAGAGTTGAGATAGAAAGTGAGGAGGGTCCCTAAAAACAAGACTGTACTTGTCTGTATGTGGCTCCAGAGAATTAGATATGACTTGACAATAACTCCTGACATGCCACCAAGATCCCAAAAAGCCAAAATGTCTTTTGGTCCTGTTCATGCCGATTCTAGAATATGCCATGATAGATAGTTGAGCCCACTTTGTTTTCTGTTTAAATTTGTCTAGAACACAACTCATGTTGAATATATCCTGAAGCACAGCTACTTGTTGTTTCATAATGAGATATTCCTCTATGCTGGGTGGAAGAGAGGTTCCGTCATCACCCATTTGACTGGTCATATCCTACACCATGATAGTCAGAACTGCAGGCTTGCAGATGTTGGATAAGCCTACTGAAAATTACAGAAGATTTTCTCAAAGTCTCAAAGGTAGTACTCTGAGAGAATGAAATACTGTTCTCCTGGAGATGCACTATAGACACTGGACAAAACATTCCACAGGGAACTTGGCTCCCAATACAAAGAATACATAAGTCAGGAACCAGGGGGTTGAAGGATGAATGATTCCACTTTCCATCACTCTCCCTTGCCCACTTAAGGAAGGTGTTTACCCTCAGCTTTGCACTCTACAGGAGTAGAGATCTGGATGCTTCTGATAGGGGACTAGCAAAATCTCCACTGAAGTGTAAGCTGATGTCTGAACACTTGATGCTCCTGCAACCCAAGGACCAGCAGGCAGAATAAGGATCATAACCAAGTTTTTGTCCTGCTCATAAGAACAAGGTAGGGCTCTTGTTACACTACAATGAATGAACCAACAATACACTGGATACTTCTTGGTCTTTCCTTGACCAATTTGGAATGTAAATGAACATAAACATCAACTCTTCCTTGAGAAAGGCCTGGTTTTCAAGACCCACAGTTGAGTACATCTGGACCCTGAAGGTGAGAAGAATCTAGGACTAGCAGTGGTATAGAGGGACAACGAATGCCAACTGCAGCAGCAGAAGCTATAATTCACCACACCAGTGCCTCTCCCCATAAGGACAAAATTCCACTGGTGTCAGGAGATTAAAAAAAAAAAAAGGATATTTTGAATGATGGTAGACTAGGGGTAGACCACCCAAATTTCCTCTTCAATGAAGAACTTGTCCAGCTTTGGGGAATGTAGAGTGAGGATTCCGTTAGACTACACCTAAGCTACAGAGAGCTGCTTTGCCCAAAATTGTGGCTCTTCTTGAGGCAACCTACGTACAGTGAACTGAATGAAATGGGCACACAAAGGAGCAACCATTTCAACCCCAAATGAGACACTTGTGATGAGTAGTGGCCACTAGAGGACTCTCCAACAGGCTGGCTGAGGGCTTATCAAGCCTGCTTCTCTTCAAGTTCTCTCTTCTACCCAATCACACTTTTTCTTCTTTCCCTTCCCTGGTGTGAATCTCTAATTAATATCTTACAGCTCAGTGTCCATTTTGGTGTCTGTCTCTAAAACTTCAACCTACAGTTTTCTCTATGTGAATATGTGTGCACATGTGTAGGAACTCTGGCCTATGCTACAACTTCAGCTAAATATAATGTGAGAAACACAATTCCCTCACTCCTCTCCAACAGTATCCTTTAAAATTATTTCTGACCTAACATGCAAGAGACAAGGAAATATTTTCCATGGTCAATGACTATCCCAGACTATAGGTACATCAGTGTCAATGGCAGGCACATCTATGTTGTCACAGATCTGCTGGTAGGGGTCAAGTGATAACATAGAGCAGTGCTGTGACGACAAGAATCACAGCATCCAAGACAAGGCCAACCACCTGGTTTGTCCATAGCAGCTCAATGACCAAGCCTGATCCCTGAGGTGACATATATACCGACAGATTTCTTTTAAGACTTCAGTTAAAATTGTGATAAAAGATTAGAGAGGTATACAGAGAAATGAGAGACAAAAGGCAGATATTGTGCTCTGTAGCTCTGTGTGACACCCTTCCTGGGGTAATGTGAACAAATGTCTACCCATGCCAGATAGAAAACCAAGGCCAGAGCAAAGTCGGGATATCATCCTCAAAGCTCAACTTGATGAACCAATGGGTTTTATTGGGATTATTTACAGAATCAGAAACGACACAAAGACAGCTGCATCACCACAGCCCAGGTCAACACGGGTGACAGGTCACAAACAACCCATAAGCAGCTCCACAGGGTGAGGGTGTCCTTCCCAGACAATCTGGCTGCTCCCATCCTCTTCCAGGCAGATCAGTAGGTCTTAGCTTCTGCTACACCACTCAGTTCATTTGAGAGCATCTTTCAGCGGTCCTTAGGGCTTATATATGCTTTGGAGGGGAGGGGCCTACTGAACCTGGTCAATTTCACGGACTTCCTGAAGCCATTAAGTTGTTTATTTCCTAAGTTTATGGAACTTCCCTGCCTATGGAATGTTTTACCTCCCCTCAAAATATCCTATTGTTTACCCTTCTTTAGACATCCTGTTGTTCACCTCCCTTAAAAACATCCTGTTGCTAACCCTCCTTTAGAACATCTGTAGCTTACCTCCCTTAAAACAGTCCTGTTGTCTGTTTACCCTCCTTTAGCCATCTATTTTCCCTCTGAAATCTAAGGTTTTATCTCAAAACAAATTGCTACACAAAGTAATGTTTACTGGTGAAACAAAACATACAATAAGCAGATTATAGAATAGTATGCATAGTATAAACCCACTATTATGAAATGTGTGTCAATATATTCATATAAAGGATCAGATGGCCAAAATGTCACTAACAGCTATTGTGTCAGGATGGTGGAATCATGGGTGACTTTCATTCTGTTTTATTTATTGGTATTGTCTGTTTTCTGTAATGACTTTTAGTAACAAGAGAAATTGTTATTGTTTTAAATTTACTGAAGCAGCAAATCTGTTTTCTCTCAATAGCTTTCTTGAAAGGAGTGGTATACATTTTTCCTAAGAAATACAAATATTTCCCTTTTCATTTAAGATAATTAGAATAGAGCTACAAAACTGGAGGCCATTTCAGATGTCAATCAACAAAGTGGAAGAGAAAGGCAGGAACTAAGGCATGAAGCATTGTAATTGCTTTCACCACCTGAATTACAGAAAGGAAACATCTCCTTTGTGATTTCTGTTTATGAAAGAGGGTGTGGCCAATAACTCTCTCATCTCCTCCCATAAGCACTGTTCAAGAGAAGATATCACACAAAATTGCAAATTGATAAATACAGTGCCATCCAAGGGCCAATTAACTCCATCTGCAAGATCATGAAGAGCTGGTTCTGCAGTAGGATTCCAAATATCTGTAACCTTGAGCACCAGAGGTTCAAAACTAAACTCCCAAGACAGCATAGTTTGTGTCAGCCTCCACCAAATGACCCTGTCCCATTTAATTTCTCTATGGCATCAGTAGCCACTCACTAAATTCCCACAGAATGACTACTGCATGAGTAGCAGGTACCCCAATGATTTTATTTGAAAATCCAGGTCACCAGGAAAGCCTCTATCTTTGATCAGCTCATCTACTCAAGTTCTGCTCTCTCCCTGTGATTGTGACCCTGTACTATCTTGGACTGTTGGTTTCTGTCAATTCCCTTTTACTAATTATCTCAGAGCCCATATTCAAGGTCATCTATTCCAAGGATCCTGTTTGGGTGTCAACATTCTGTGTAGAGTCATATTCTTCCATTGACCCTCCTAAATCAGATTTGACAGCAAAAGGCGTTTCTGAAATTTAAGGGTGAAAGAGTAGCTCAATGTAATAAAAGCTCAGTAATTTGAACTAAGTGAAGGAAAGTCACGATGGCTGTGAAAAGTACAAATTATGAAATGATTTTCTCACTTTTCCATTTTTCTCAAGTATTGAGGGATAACAGACCAAACCAAAAATGTGCCTTTTAAAAAATGATGATATATAAAGTTAGGAAGAGTGGAAGAAAGGCAACCACAGAGAGACAGCTGGGTTGAGCCTTGAGGCTCAAGGGATACCACAGAAAACAAATGTTGAACCCTCAGTTTCCCTGTAGAGGATGCTAAGCCACCCAGAAAGATGAGAGGCAGCTTAGGAAACACAAGGGAAGGAAGGTCTCCACATTTTGGTATGACTGTCTCCCTCCAGTCATGACCCAATCCAGTGCAGAGACCAAAGCTAACCAGTTATGAAGAACGAGCACTGAGCGTCAGAGGTGAGAAGCCACTAGACATCTAACACAGGGCCCTCTGCGGTACAGGGGCCTTCAGGAACTGAGCACAGCTACAAGTGTCAGGCATTGGACCTGGGATGCTCACCTTGCCTGAAGACAAACACCAACTGTCTGTCAAGAAGCATCAGTAGTAACATGGAGGGCACAGAACTTCCATCCACTGAGGCTGGAATCAGTTAGACAGGAAAGGAAAGAAGAAGAATCAAAGGGATAGTCACTGCAAGCATAGCCCAGAAGCAGGAATGACTGTGAATTGTGCTGGGGTACAGAACTGAGGAGATAGAGTACAGAAAGCTTGTGGGTTAGAGGCCAATCAACTGAGGTCAACGGGATCATTATGTAGTCAGTTGCCCTATGAACTCTTGGTCACAGCACTGGAACATGACAGCAAACAAGATGGATGAGGCCTCTGCCCTAGAGGGGCCTACCAGGAACTACCCCAGCCATCATTTCCAGGAATCAGAGTACTTATGGAAAATTGCTACTGAAATGGAAAGCACACATAATAAAATGTAAAGGGTAGATGTGCAGATGAATCACCCCACCAGAAGCGGGAAGGGCAGGGGGACTCGCCAGGGAGAAGGAGACCATTATATAAGCTTATAAAAATGGCCAACTAGTTCAGCTGTGGCAATACTTTACAGCTGTTAGTAAATTGGCAAGACAAGCCAAGCAACCATAAAGAGGAAGCAGTAATGCTGAAGACGATCCCCCAAAAGCATTACACTGCCGTGAAAACCATCACCCACTGGATGAAAGCTCCCTGATTCTTTCTTTCATTTTTTTTGAGAAATGCTAAATCGTGCCTTTAATTATATCTCTATTTACTTATGAAATGATTAATACGTCAAACATTGGGAAATCAATCTAGTATCTGCCTAGGAAGAATTTCAAATTGAGTATTCCCTCATTTGCATAAAAAAGCTCTTCATAGAAAAATCTAAGTGAGGAATAATACATCTTTAAACATTTGATTTCTATCTATTTCTGCTCTTCTTACAAAACAGTTAATGACGACTCATTCCAATTTTTGGCTGCAAATATTATTCTAGAGAGCTGCCACCAAGTGTAAACATCTTCATTCACTTTCCCTTTAACTGAACCTTTTTATTGAATAAATTATTCAATGTCAGAGACCTAGACAAGGAACCACATTACTCTGAAACAAGTTGAAATATTGTATTAGAAACTGGAGAGTGTCATGGCAAATTGGGTATGACCCCCCACCACCACCACTCACTCCCTCAACACTTATGTTTCCTTTATGACTGAGTCTTATGTCTGCAAGACTCAATTTGGTGACTATGGGAAGACAGATCTTAATTGAAAAGTTCATTTCTAATGAAATGCGAAGTGGTAAAAGGTTGGGCGGACAGGGTGGATCATTTGAGTTTTTATTAATAACACCAATTCATTTTAATTCAGTGAAGCACATAATTAGCATCAAGCTTTTCAAGTTCATCACACAATCCTGTGCTTAGCATCTCTAATATTTTTTAAGTTTTTCTTATTTGGTAATAGATGTTTTAATAATTTGCATTAAACATGAGGCTACTTGGAGATGGCTTATACTAATTATAAGTGCGTTGAGTTTTAAGTCAGTACCCCTCGGCCAGTGACAAATCTTTCTAAGTCTTAACTTGAATTCCCTGTAATTATTCTGCAGTCAGCTTAGAGTCCCGCAAGAGATGAATGAGGCCCCTCGAGATTACTGCACCTTGAATAATCGGAGGCAGCTGACGAGGTCAGCTACTCTTTCAGTTTGTTCCATGGCTTCTGCATGTAAATCGGTTTACTAGAGGCTTAGAGAAAGCCTTGATAGCACTTGTTTCCTTGCCTTTATCTCTGCAACTGCAGCCATCCTGGGAGGCAAGTCCCAGAGGGCTCAAATGGACCTTCTCCATGGGAAAGGGAGGGAGCTGCGAAAGGGCTGTGCTGTTGAGAATGAGAAAAGAAAACTTCTGTTTTCAGATGGAAGAGAAACAGAATTTCCAGTTCAGTGAAAAAGAGTTTCAGATTGCAAGTCGAGACATGTGAGCTTTCTAATCCCTCTTAGCTGAAATGACCAGCCAACCAATTGCCTCAAGATGATTTTCTTCTGGATCCTTGTACCTGCAATTTTATACAAGAAATCCAATGTGGGGTGGCAGAGGAAACCTGTTAAGAGGAGAAATCCTATCATAAAAGTAAATACAAAGTAGTAAGCATACCCCCATGAAAGTCTAGTCAAGGCAGAATCCAGCATATGAGTGCCTTAGAAGCTGAATACATGCTTCAGTTTACTTTAGTGATAGCTTTTCAGTGTCAGCTGGATGGTGCTGGGTTATGAAGATAAATAAGAATATATACTACCCTCAATTTCCCAAGCACAAAGAAGAAATATATATATATATAGATATAGATATAGATATATAGATATATACACACACACTTAAGGGACATTATTAGTTGGCAAATAAAGTGGATAAATAGCTTTCAATCAAATAGGTTTCTATAATCTTGTGGGATTTGGATAATAAATGCTAGAATTTAAATTTTTCCAAGTCTTGCTTGGTATGCTTTTGAATTTTAGTGAAACTTTTTTTTAATATAGGTATCTAGGTTCTAATTAAAACTCTAGAGAACAAACCCCTGGAATTTGTTTTTTCAGAACCTTTCTTCTAAATAGTCTTTAATATTCACTCCTGTAGCAGAAAAGTTTCAAACTTTGAAACCAGTACAATACTGCCATTGCCAAAGCCTTCCTGGTTCTAAAGGGGTAAGTAACCATCACTAACCCCTCAGGCAGGGAAATGGAAAAACGTCTTAGTCAATCCTGAATCCCAACTAACTTTATCCCAGTTTACCTTGTCCCATGCTTCTGCTTCCTGTAGTATCTCTTTAAATGAAAATATCTGTTCTTTGGTACAATCAGTAATGGAAGATAAGAGAGAAGTGTTTGACTCCCTCTTTATTCTTTTTTAAAGGCATGGTTAAAACTGAAGTTCTCAGGGCTGTAGAGATGACTCATTGATTAAGAACACTGGTTGCTCTTACAGAAGACCCAGGTTTCAAATTCACATGGTGGCTAACCACCTTCCTTAACTCCAGTTCCAGGAGATCTGATGCCCTCTTCTGATTTCCATGAGAACTGCACAACATGGATGCACTTACATACATGCAGGTATAACACTCAAATACATAAAATAAAAGTAAATTTTTTAAAACTCTGAAATTTTATGCTATCAAGAGCACATCTAGGATCTCTTCCTGCCCAGAGCCTGGATGACCTGTGACTCGTGTCTCCTTTAGAAGTGATCAGTAACAGTTGCCCTTCTCAGAGAACATTCTGCGTTCTGCTCCTATGATTACACCCTGAGACCTGTCCTGCTTTCCAGTCCTGTTCCCTTGTGATCGGGAGTTATGTTTTTCTCATCTTTGTGTCCCACCCTCCTCTCCCTTGAGCACCAGTCCTCCAAAATACACCACAATGCTTCCCATGGGGTAGACACTTAATAAATACTTGTTAAATTTATTTCCATTTTATAGAAAACAGTCACAGTAATCTTGTTATGTACTAATCTGGAACAGAATAAAGTAACAACTCCGGACTGATGTCTCCTCTCTTGCGTGTGGCTTTTACAATGACAGCTTTGGTGTCATCATTCAAAGCTGCGTTAATTGTCATGATTTGTTTAATGTCCATCCTCCTGACTGTAGCATAAACACCTTGAGGGCAGGAATCCTGCTCTATCTGAGTCACTCTCTGCCTTGCTACCTCTGTGCTCAGCATGTAACTGATATCCAAAAATGCTTGGTGAGAATTGGTTTGAATAAACCATCTCACCTACCTGGATCGAAGCCAGAGAAATGATGATGGGGTATGTGTACCACCCCCCCGTCAGCTGATCTCCATCAGTAAAGGTGTTCAAAATTGAATAAAGGAGTATGGTTTTCATGAAAAAAGTCTTCGATGGCAGATGGTCCCTGCAGCTGAATGTCTCGGAGCCACAGTATGAAGGAAACACCAAAAATAACATGTTTTAAAGAACCAAATCACAACAAGTCATTATTCATTGAAGAAGGATCCATATTACATCCTGTCTTTTTACTCTTTTACTGAAAAGAGTTTTCACTGAAGGGCTACTGTCTAACCTTAAAAGTCCATTATAAGTCATTGAGAAAAATGTTCATCTTTGGAAGAAACTGAATTAACTATCTCTCATTTGATAAAACTGTAAAGTCACTATGACCATCCCTTCAGAAGCTCAAAAATCTCTTACATTGACATTGCTCCCATTTCCTATATGTTAATGGCTAAATTTGAGCAACTCAGGCCACTTCTCCACACCACAGATCCAGAGCTATCCAGCCCTGCTTCACTAGTTACAGATGAAGACACGACCCACACAGGACCCCTATAATTCTGCCACTTGAACATTATAGAATGCTTTTGCTTCTGGAGCCATCTTATTTCAAATGACCATTTCATAATATAACTATCCCTGAAAAGGTCTGGGTTATAATTATCTGGGTTTTGTCTCTGCAGAGACGTCTATTGAGTAGAGGAATTATAGAATTAAAAGAGTTAGTAGATTAACAGAAACAAGAGAGATATGAAAAAAATTGTTACAAGCAAGTTCTTCCTCTGATTTATATTTTTAAAAAAATCGAATAAGGAATTTTCCACATCCAAAAATAAAAAGAAGAACATAATATGTCAATGACTTTGTTTCTGGAGTTTCATGTAAAGCTGAGACAACTTGGAAACTCCTTAAACCAGCTCAATTTTCTATAAGGAAATTAGCTTCAAGAAACCTATCACTTTGTTAGAAGATAGAAAAATAAAAACCCCCTCCAGTGTAGAACAAAAGCCTTTAAAAATTAATATCGTTCAGATTTTTGGGTCCATGCCACAGGGAAGATGTAACGGTACAGGAGGCTGAAGTGAGACTGATGAGCCAACACCAAGACAGAGCGAGGTAAAGAGACGTCTAAATGCTGAGAAATGACAGAGAAGGACACACAAAGAGCTCCAGGAGAAACAGACAAACCAGGTCCTTGTTATTGCCATCAGCCACCCTGCTGACAATGGTGTGTGGATTGAGGAGGAGACTCTGGACCCAAACCAATATTATAAGATCCACGGCAAGCAACCTGCCAGCTGAAGATCCATGGGGAGGGCCCGTACCTACACAAGTTCATCCAAGAATGCAGTCCCCTGCGGCCTGGGGACCACCTGACTGGCAGCACCTCAAAAGTGGCAGGTAAGACCCAAGCCAAGAGAGCTTTTGTGGCAAAGTTCAACTTCTATGAGAGGGACTCAAGTTACAAGGCCTAGTCAATGCTAGGAATTATAAATCAGAGGAAGAATTTGCTAGTATCAATAACAAACTGTTCCAGAGAGACATAACTGAGGTTCGGGAAAACTAAGAAGGGCAATCTGAGTGTCATCCCCTATGAACTCACGCTCTTCACTCTGACCTCAAAGACAAGGAAACAAGCTATCATCAGAGATACTTGAGCTCAACACTGAATGACTTTGTGAGAAAGAAATTTAGCATCTGCTCTAAGACCACCATACACATAACACATTTTTTGGATGAGCTGAAATTCCTAGAGATTGAAATTCCCACGAGGTGCATCATCCCAGGGATGCTGTGGCCAAGTCTTTCATCACCTACACAATGAAGTGGACATGAATTTCCCTGTAACTCTAACACAAGGTTCAGGTAGTTGCTGGCATTGAACTGGTTTGTAAAATTGGGCACTATTTCTAGAATGAAAGAATTGATTTGACTCACAATCTGTTCACCACCTGTGAATTCTGCATGGTCTCTGCAGACTATCACGATCTCATGAAAATCATAGAGAAGATGCTGCCAGAGATGGTAAAGAAAATTATAGGCAGTTACAAAATCACCTACCACCAAGATGGCCCACAAGGTTGAGCCTGAGACTGATTTTACCCCACCTTTCTGAAGAATCAACATGGTAGTCCCAGGTATAAAGCTGCCAGAAACTAAGCTATTTAAAACTGAAGAAACTAGAAAAACTATTCTTTACATTTGTGGGCAAAAGCTGTTCAGGTTCTTCCACCTCAAACTGGAGCCAGGCTTCTTGATAAACTTGCTGGAGAGTTCCTCAAAGTCACATGTATCAGTACTATATTCATCTGTGATCACCCACTGACAATGAACCTTTTGGCCAAATGGCATCACTCCAAAAAGGATCTGAGTGCTTTGAGCTGGAAGTATGAAACGCCTCCATAGAGCCAATGATCCCATGCAGCAGCAGCATCAAGAGCAGTCCAAAGCCAAGACCACTGCTGGGATGATAAACCATGTTCCTGGATGAAAACTTCTGTATTGCCCTTGAATATGGGGCTGTCCCAACAGCTGACTGGGACATGGTGTCAATCACATCATCATGTTTTTCACAGATTCCAGTAATATCAAGAAGAAACTTCTGTTTGCTGCCATGAAGCTCAAAGACAAGAAGGAAATTGTAGCACCCACTGAAACACTAGATAACACAATGGTTGACTCCTCTATCTAGAAAGCAAGTGCAACTCTGGCATCTTTGCATTTCAGCAAAAGATCTGATGTGAGGGAATTCATATATGTTGCTGTCCGTTTAACCACTTCAGTTCAGTCACTCACCAGGAGAAGAGAAATCAAGAATTTCTTTTACCAGGAACTCATAGATCCTCAAACAATGCTGGCCATTCCCTCCCTGCTCTTGGTTGCCCTCCAGGACTTGATAGTAAGACCCTTTCACTAAAGACACCACATATTTGAGTTGTAGAATAAACAAATAAATAAATAAACAAATAAAATAAAGAAGTAATCAAGCTGGTACTGACCTCAAAGCTTTCTTTAAACTGGCTAGTTTTCATAGTGCTAATGAAGAGTAAAATAAAAGTCTGGAAGACCAACTGTAAAGATAGGGCCATTAGTTGCTCTTGTAAAAAGCTAGCTCAGGAAGTGTTTTGCTCCGGAATTGTTTTGCCCAAGCAGTGAAATTCACAAGGTGCACCCCGTGACCATAGAATGTACGAAAACATGTTTACGAGACCTTGTGACCACCTGTTTCCTGTTTCCTATTATTGTAATAGTACCACCTGTTTTCATCTTTGTAAAACCACATGATCACTCTGTTCCTTGTTTTGTTCCTTGTAAGTTCTAGGAATGTAACAGGATCTGGTAAGTTCCTGAGAAGGGTTGACGGGACTCCGCCCCTGCCTATGTTTTTGAGATATAAAAGAGGCAGGCTACTGCAAGCGCATGCGTTTTTCTTTTTCCTGCATCCCGGAGCAGGGCACCCACTTGTACAAGTGTTCAATAAACCTCTTGCTTTTGCATCTGGCATTGGTCTTCTTGGCCCTGCCTTTGGGTTCAAGTCCCAGAGCAGGCGGCCATTGAGGATTCGAGTCCCGAAGCCTGGGTGCCATTGTGTTGGAGTCCCAGGGCAAGGCGTCGAGTTGAAGTGACGGGGGTTCAAGTCCCACGGAACTCAACACTGGAAAGTGTTGTGCAGGATACAAGAAAAGAAAATAAATCATCAGCCTTGCCAAGCTGTGAATCTGTGAGCTACAACTGGCCTGCTAAGACAGGCCCACTGGTGCAGTAATGGCACAAATGTTATGTGAGTAGCTGACCACTTTCTGATTGCATTTAAGAACTGCTTCACAAGATGGAGCCCATATCCGACACTAATATCAGGGCCTAGGGACAAGTGGCTATCCAGGTCACAGGCCATATGGGACAGCCTACTACTACCATTCTGCTAAATGGACATAGTATTAAACCGACTCCGAATAACCTATTGTTATACCCAGACATTAACGCATCTTTCAGCTCTCACCCAAGGAGCTTCCTCGTGCAGCAGAAGGTGATTAACTTTGAAACCCACAACTGGTCAACATGCAGATAATAAAGGACTGTAGAGTGCTTTGCCCTGAATGGGACACCTATCAAACTGCTACCTCCAAAGGTTCAGGGATCTTTGCAGAAGAGGGGATGGAAAGATTGTAAGAGCCAGAGGTAGTGGATGATCACAAGGAAACAATATTTTCCAGACAGCTGGGCAGTTAATCTTATGAACTCACAGCAATTATGACAGCATACGCAAGACCTACATAAGTTCAGCCAGACAAAGTCCTAGTAAAGAGGTGAAGTGGGTTAGAAGCCCCGACCTTAGCTGAGGAACTATTGGAAAACGATAGTCACCGAGTGGAGGGACAGTTTTCTTTAAGGGTGTGATATGTTAATAGGCTCCACTGGATAGACTCACACAAATGAGACATGATAGGTACATGTACATGTGTTTGTGTGTGTGTATGTGTGCAACAGAGTACATGAAATCAGACAGGGAGTAATGTAGGAGTAAGGGGGTACAGACAGTGGAGAAGGTCTGAATATGATTAAAGTAAATTGTATCAGATTCTCAAATTTTCAATAAAATCATTTTAAAAGAATTTCTTTTTAATCCAATACTAAATAAGCCTTGTCTCTTTAAAAAAAATAATATCCTTCAGAAACTGATGTTTTAGCTAGATAAATGAAAAGAATACAACAGAGGAGCCACAAATAGATACACACATATTAATACTCATTTAAAATAAAGGAGAGACTCAAAAGCAGCAGAAAAAAATCAAAATAATCATTAATGGGTGATGAAAAGCAAAATTGAGCCCCACTTCATTCCAAAACTCAATTCCACGTGAATCCTTACTCCAAAATTCACTTGTAGGGAAATCATAAGCCCAAATATGAAGGACACAGCAAAAACAACTTTCCAGAAGATGATATAGGATACTGTTATCTTTTATAGAGTTGCATTCTCCCTGACATTCATATATTGAAATCCTAATCCACATGTGATGACATTTGGGCCTTTGAAGGGCAATTAGATCATGAAGGTGAAACTAAAAGAGTGTTTGCTGGTCCTCCACCAGACGATAGAAAGAGAAATTTGCAGTCTGCAGCCCAGAAGAGAGCCCTAACCCATACTTCACCACGCTCACACCCCTATCTTAGACTTCTAGCCTCCAAAACTATGCTTTGAAATAATTTCTGTTGTTTATAAGTCACACCATCCATGGTGCTTTGTTATAGTAGTCAGAGCTTATGAAGACTTTGTCCAAATCTGGTAAAAACTTTTAAAAAGAATACATTTTTTCAAAAACCGTGAAGAACATAGAGAAGGGTAGGGAGGGATGAGTGTTCCACAGTCTTTCAGTTAAAATTTATGTCCACATGGGCGGGGATCTAAATATGATCAAAATATATTTCCTGAAAATAAAAAAATTCTATAAAGATTAATAGGGCTCAACAGTTAAGAACACTGGCTGTTCTTGCAGAGGACCTGGGTTCAGATCCCTGGGCCCACATGGCAGTGAACAACCATCTGTAGCTCCAGTTCCAGGGGAATCTAATATCCTCTTCTGACCTCTGTGGGCCTTGCTTGACATGGATACATTTACATGGAGGCAGTACACTCATATGCATAAAATAAAAACAGTAAAGAACATATTTAATAATAATAATTAATAGAAAGACAAAATGAAGTAAAACACTTACGTTCATCGAGACCCCGGTAAGATCGTAAGATGGCGAACAGGAGTGGAGGAGCAGCACATTTTCAACAAAAGACTTTCTCTAGAATACAAAAGAACTCCTACAAATCAATTTCTTAAAAAGTCAGACAAGAGTTTGAACAAGCTCTTCTCAAGAAAGAATATTCAAGTCGTTCACATGTATCAAATGGGGTTCAACTTCAGTATTGCTGTTAGAGAAATACAAAAGTAAATCTATAATTCTCTTGCCAGAATATAGAGCATTTTAAACATATCAAAGAGAATATGTAACAAACAAGAAATTTCATACAATGCAAAAGTATCCAATCAGACAATCATATTGGAAGAGTTTCTAACTATTCACTAAAGGTGAGCACACACACACTTTAGACTTCCATAGTTCTGCTGTTAGGTGTGTACGTACAGAAACGTACACACATATACTTATGATCATTGCATCATTATTCTGAAAAGTCCGAATGGTAATGGCCAAATTACACAACAATAGTAAGGTAGATCTATATTTACATAATGAAATGATACAACAATGAAGTGAATGAACTAATTCAATATTAAACAAGTGGTTGAACCTCACATACAGAATGCTGGTTAGAAATAATCAGAGAAAATACATAATTTCATATGACATTTTAAATCATATGATGATAGCAGTCTTGATAATGATTGTTTCTGGGGAGCAAGTAGAGCTGGTGACTGGGGGAGGGGAGACACAGAAAAAGGCTTTCTGGGCCTCTGGTTCCCTATTGGCCCTTATGTTGGGTAGGGTGTTGGTTAATCTTGGTATTCAGCTTCATTGGTTTGAGAATCTCCTAGAATATTAGCCCAGCACACCCCTGGGGAGATCTACAAGGGTATTTCCAGAGGAAAGTAGAAAAGGAGGGCTCTGAAATGACCAGTGGATTAATCTCCAGGAATATCATGGCATTGCTGGGTGTCGCAAAAAGTAGGGTGTGAACAATGTGCAGAGAAGAAGAGGCTGTATAATACTCATCCCTGAATAGGATGCCTGTGTCAAACTTCTGACTCCCAAGGCTCAGGATCGTTGTGGAAGAGATAGAGTAGAAAGACTGTAAGAACCAGAGGGAGTGGATGACCACAAGAGCATAGTTTCCTGGACAGTTACACATATGAACTCATAGTAATGATCACAGCATGTACAAGTCCCATGTAAGCTCAAACCAGACAATATCCCAGCAAAAACATGGGGACGTGGGCAAGAAGCTCCAACCCCACCTAAGGAAATTGTGGCAATCAATGGCTGCTTGGCAGGAGAGACTGTCTCTTTCAAGGATGGGAATCTTTGTGAGGCTAACGAGGCTCCAGTGAATGGACCACACTGAAGGACATTTGGAGACACAAATGAGACTCCACGGGCCTTATTATTCTATATATTCTATATCAGGAGAGGACATTAAATTGAGTCGGGGGGCAATAAGGGAGGTGCAGATAGGGGAGGTGATCTAAATACCATCAAATTATAATGTATGAAAAGCACAAAAATTCAAGAAAAAAAAGTGGGATGTAGTTGGAGTAAGTAGGTGTCTGGGAGGGTGGGGAGCATGTCCTGCGGCTGGATCTTACTCTGTATGATCTCTTGCTGTATTTTCCTTTCTCTGCTTCCCACCCACGTGATGCAAACAGCTGTTCCGCACCTATCCTGCCACAATAAACTGGCCCCTCTGACCCACCAGCCAAGACAAATCTTTTCTGTCTTAGGTTGCTATCTCTGATATTTTGGTCACAATAATGCAAAAGTAACTAATATATGTGGTGATTACGCAAGTGATTCTTTATAATAGCTTGTTGATAAGCAACTTATGTCATGTGTGTTTTCGATGTTTATCTTTTCTGTTTATCATACGTTATAATAAATTTTGAATGTTTTAATTATTATAATTAATAAAAACGAGTGTGCAGACATGTTCGTTTTCTAATAATAAAACTTTTTAAAGTAATTAATCAGCAGCTTAGTGATGTTGTGCCCAAAATGATAAATATATTGAAATTAGTGTTGTGTCTCTGTATTCGTTTTTGCGGAAGAATGTCGTGTTATTTTTTTCCAGCTTTATAGAGGCATAGTAACAACTAATGTTTAAAGTGTACAACATGATATCTGTTATGTCTACATATTGTAAAATAATTACAACTATCAAGTTAGTCCAGACGTCTATCATGACATCCAAGACTATTCCCTTTGTTTTGTTTTGTCTCATTGCTTTTGGGGTGTGTATGTTGAGAACCCTGAAGATTTCCTCTCAGCAAATTTCAACTATAAAATATAGTGCTATTAACTAGAGTCACCATGCTATAATTAGCCTGTAATTAGCAATAAACCCCCAAGAATTATTGATCTTACTTACTGAATATTTCTCCATTTTACCCCAAATTGCTCTATCTCCTCCATTCGTCAGACCCTGGAAACCATAACTGTAGGGCTCTGGCCCCCCTGCATGCCCTTCTTTCTTAGTGCTAGGCTCTGGGCCAAGAGCTAGCCGGATCTTGTCAGTTACAATGCTCAAGTAAACAATTTGACCTTTAAGGTAGCCAGACTGCAACTTCCTTTTTCCTGTCTGCACCTGTGTGTCATCAATAGAAGATGTCTCCTGAGAACCTGAACTTTTAACCTCCTGCAAAGCCCCACTTCAGGGTATATAAGGCTTGCTGCCTCTCAATAAAGTCAGTCAGTCATTTTCCTTTCCTCCTACCTAGTGTGTGTGTCTGTGTCTCTGTCTTGTGTGTGTCATTCAATCCGCAGCCCTCCACCAATTGGACTGGGTCAAGGAACGTAGATCAAACGCTACAGCTGGAGGTTCCTCCAGAGACTGGAAAGAGAAGACTTGCTGACGGATCGCCCGGAAAGGCTGGCGGGCAAACGTAAGTATTTTGGGGCGTACTGGACAAATGGGTGCTTCAGGCTCTCATGATCTTTTTACAGATCAATTGGTAACCGTACTTAAGAGACAGGATACCTAGAGATTTCAGTCAATGTCTAATCATTTATGTGTGCTCTTTCTGATATTTTGATGTAGGCATTCAGAGCTTTAAATTTCCCTCTTAGGACTTCTTTTAAAGTGTCCCAGAAGTTTTGTTGTGCTGTCCAGAAAACTTTTATTTCTTTCTTAATTTCTCCTTTGACTCATTCATCATTCAGGTCCGTGAGTTTGTGAAATTAATAAGGCTTTTTTCAGTGTTGATTTTAAGTTTTATTGCATTGAGGTCTGGGAGAATACATGGAATTATTTCAGTATTTTTGGATTTGATGAGGTTTATTTTGTGCCCCACTCTGTGGTCAGTTTTGGAGAAAGTTCCAACAGTGCTGAATAGAATGTGTACTCTTTGGTATTTGGATAGAATATTCAGTAGATGTCTGTTAGGTTCATTCAATATATGGTATTTTTTAATTAAGGTATCTCTCAGTTTGTTCTCTTTCCTGTTGAACTGTCTGGTGGAGTTTGAGTGTCTGGTAGAATTTTGCTGTGATTTCATCCGGGTCTCATTTTTTATCATTTGGGAGGTTTTTGTGTTGTTGTTTCAATTTCCTTGTGTGTTGTGGGTTGTCAGGAACCATTTTTTTGTTGTTGTTTATGTTTTGAGGTGAAACATTCCATCCTGCAAGGAAGCTTCTTGCGCTTGGGAAGTGGACAAGTCAGGAGCTTCGGGAAGTCCCTGAAATTGACCAGGTTCACCCATTTGACTTCCTGCCTGAATTCCTGTGCTCTTGGTAGGGGTATAAATACAATGAGCAAAATAAAGTTGGGGCCTCAGTATTTCAGAGTCAACCTAGATTGGTGCCCTCTGCCCACTGTGGAGAGGAAGGTCCTTTATAAGGAGGAGCATGTATTAAATAATTAGTTTGTAAGTTGTAATGATGTAGACCCATAAGTTTATAAGTACAATTTTATGTATTAGATAAATAGTTTATATTCATAAGTATAAGAAGCATGTGCTAAGTAATTAAGTACTAGTTTGTAAGTTGTAACAATGTAAGCCCATAGTCTTATAAGTATAAAGTATATGTAATAGGCAATTAGCTTATAAGTAGTGACATTGTAAACCCATAATATAATAAGTTGTGATTTTTTTCTTCTCTCATTTTCTTCTTTTTCTTAATTGTTTTTTACCTAATGTGGTGACCTAATGGAAGGATAAGATCTTTCCTAGCGTTGGTAGCAGGTAGCAAAAAGTTAGTTCCCTGAAGTAGGAAATTAAAAAATAAAAATAAATGAAAGAAAGTAAAAATAAATAAATAAATACTTCAGGATTATTATGATGTTCATGGAACAAGCAGGGTCCCAGTGAGTACTTTTAGTTTGTGGACTTTAATTAGGAATAGTTTAGATCTTAGACACAAGTTAGGAAAAAAATGCAAATGGGATCTGGGATTGAACCTCAAATGGAGGAGGAAAGTAAAGCTAAGGCTTCTGCTCCACTGGAGGAGCCAGCTTTTGTGGAACCTAAAATCAAACAGTTATTCAAGAGTCTTTAGATCCCAAAGAAAAAGAAGAGAGAGGAGGAAGCTGTTGGATATCTGAGAGAGGAGGATTTTCCACCATTTATTGCCTGGCAAAGCCAGAGGCTGAGCTAAAGGAAGACTATTTAGGAGAAATGTGGCATTTACACTGTGTAGTTGAATCTTTATCTTTACAAATGCATCCTCCTACAGCAGCTCGTGGTCAAGGAGGCTAGAGCCTAGAATATCAAAGGACCATGATCACAGGTTTTTTTTGTTAATTACTCTGGGTTTTTGGTTACTTAATTACCAGGTGAATCATGTAAATTCCACCAACTTCGCACCTTGCCCTAGGGCGCTTTGTTTTCCACAACAATTGACCTTTAAGCTAGCCAAACTGCAACTTCCTTTTTCCTGTCTGCACCTGTGTGTCATCAATAGAAGATGTCTCCTGAGAACCTGAACTTTTAACCTCCTGCAAAGCCCCACTTCAGGGTATATAAGGCTTGCTGCCTCTCAATAAAGTCAGTCAGTCATTTCCTTTCCTCCTACCTAGTGTGTATGTGTCTGTGTCTCTGTCTTGTGTTTCATTCAATCTGCAGCCCTCTGCCGATCTGGACTCGGACAACCAACGTAGCCTGGGCGCTACACATCACTCTGTTTGCATGAATCCAACTTATTCAGATTCAACATGCACATGAGATCATATGGTATTTAGCTTCTTTGATTATTTCACTTCGCATAATACCCTCAAAATTCATTCCTGTTGTCACAAACAGCATATTGTCTGTTATTATAACAGTCCAGTGTATTTCTGTATGCAACAACTTAGAAAACACAGGGGCAGTGTGCCATGACAGACAGTGTGCAATGATTTTTTAACAAAATCATATGTAACAAAAGCAGAAACCAGTGAGTGAAGCTCCAGAAAACTGAAAACTTCTGCAAAGCACGTGAAGCAGTGCCCAAGGTGGAAAGGAAGTCTGTGCAATGGAAGGAAATATTCTCAAACCATATATCTGAAAGAGGAGCATATCGAAAATAACTCAATAACCAAAAGTGAGTAAATTTTAAAATGGGCAACAAACTCTAATACATAGTTTTCCAAACGATGAAATGTGAAAATGGGTGACAAGTACAGGAAAAGTTTCCCAACAACCATCAATTGCTGGGAAAGTGCAAATTAAACCACAATGAGACATTACCTTGCACCTGATAGACTGCTACCACCAAGAGGACAATAGATAGCAAGGGTGGAAAGTCCACCCTAATGCTGCTAGTGGGGAGGTGAATCAATACAGCCCTTGCTATATATCATTCCATTAAAATCTCATTATCCTGCCATAGAATGTGTTGCCTCAATGGCCCCAGTTATTCATCTCTGCTTGCATCCATATTCTCTCTCTCTCTCTCTCTCTCTCTCTCTCTCTCTCTCTCTCTCAGCTCAAGCATTTACCTTACTCAATAAAGTATTTAAAACTATGAAATGATCAACAGCTTGAAGCTTGAACCATACTTTTCTGCTGTCGCTAACTTCTGCCATCACCATGAAACTAAACCCAAGCTAGCCTGCTAGAGGGTGACACCCACATGGAGCCCTGTCAGGCTCCTGTGTCATCCTACACTAATGAATAGCCAGTTAACATAGGAAAAGAACTCAAACCAGCTCCAGGTCTATCCAAAATGCATATGACACTGTGTATACAGATAAGTAATTCTTATTGTTTCATGCCACTGAGGCTTTGTGGTCGCTGTGCAGCATAAATGTAGTAAAACCTGACTGAGACAAACTCTGTAAGGGAAATAACATTATCATTAGTCCTATTTTACACAGAAGACAGACCGAGCCTTAGAGAAACCATAGCTGGAGAAATTGTTCAGCAGTTAAGAGCACTGGTTGCTCTTGCAAAGAGCCCAGGTTAGGTTCCCAGAGCCCACATGGTGGGGTAACAACTATAACTGCAGTTCCAGGGGATCCAATACCCTCTTCTGACCTTCACAGGCATCACATGACATGGGTGCATTCATACTCAGGCAAGCAATGCATTCATACACATAAAATAAAAATAGTAAATAAAATGCTGTTTTAAAAAGAAAAGAAAAGCCACAGAGCTAGTAAGTGATATATCAGGATCTGAACCCAAAGTTGTGTTAATCCAGAGGAATTGCTTTTCATTGCCATAGTGTGTGTGTGTGTGTGTGTGTGTGTGTGTGTGTGTGTGCCTTCAACATATACATCCAGATACAGTTTAAATGGAGTTCCAACAATGCGTGTACATATCTGTACACACAGACAATGCATGCAACTCTTTCTCCACAACTGCTCACTAACTGAAGATTTAAAATTTGGAAATAGTATTTGTGACTAAATTGATCATCTTAGTTATATTTGATACTTTTAGAAAGCTGAATGACTATAGTCCTTGAGTTTAAACACACATTTTTGTGCTTAGGAATTTGGGTTTTCTCTCTCATACCCATGCTCTTTCTTATATAATCCACAGGCATTTAATTTCCCACAGATCCCTTCAATACTGACATGGATCCCAATACTAATTTGTGTACTTCAAAGATTTATCCTAAAAATGCTGATGATACCAATAGAAGATGTAAAATTTGACCTTCACATAGACAGTGATTGGCATGGACTGTAACTCCTCATGAGGTTTCACATAATCAGCATGCTGATTCGTGCAGCTAGAGTTTATAATCAGCTGTTATGTATCAAAACTGCCTTGCTGTTGGGACAAGGAAACAAATTCTCAGATAAACAGTCAGGAGAATCAATTATTAGATATATAGCTGTCAGCTTGCCACGGTCTGTGTTCAGATGTTCAGGGATAGTCAATGAATAAACAAAATATCCACTCAAGGTTTTTCTCTAAACCAGAAATCCTTGTGGTCAAGGAATTAAACAGCAGAGAGGGCACGTGTGGTTTGATGGTACAACCTTGGATGCTCTCCTCTGAAGGAAAGTGTGGCACGTGGGCAAACAGGGACATGACCTCTGGCCCAACCCACCTCAGACTCAGGGATGTGATAGCTACCTTCTGACCCAAGATCATGCTTGGGTTTGCCAATCCTACTCAGTGCCAGGTGCATCTGCATGGATCTTGCAGGTCCTTAGATTTGAATGGACTCCCTTACCTCTGGTTTCCAGTTGATTCTGCTGACCAGGCAGCCCAAGAAACAAGTTAGAGAGCTAGAGAGGAAAATACTGGTATTTATTCACCATGTTTCTCCTTGAGTTGTCACAAGGAATATTTCTGTCTGTCTCCCAAAGTCTGGGCTCCTTTCAAGAGTCCCTCACACATCCATCCCTAATTTGGGTTCTGCTAACTGAACTCTGCATTCATCCCTTGAGCCCAGAGGCAGTGACTGCCACACTGCTTGTAGCTCTAGGATCCCGACATCTCATCATGTCCCCCACATCAAGCTTTGAAAGTAGTCTCTTAATCTTCCTTGAATCATCTGACACTGAGCATGCTCAGACTGAGGTACTGTGTGACCCTAGGGAAATCTCACTGTGTATCAACTCATGAAGTACAGAGCGGAGAAAATCTCTGCAATCGAGAGTAAGCAGTTTTTCCCTCCTTCTCCTCCTTGTCTTCTTCCTTTTAGTTCCAAATTCATAACCCAGGACCTTTGAAAGAGTCCAGTGTTGCAGAATAAAGATGTTGTGCAAGTTAAGCAGATATTTTGAAGCCTCATCTTGTTGCAGAGGAGCGAATCAAATGCTTGCAGAACGAGGAGCAATAGAATGTAAAGTGCTTTACACGGGAATTCAATATAAAAAGAAACAGCAATATGAGAAAGAAGGAGCCGAAGTATTCTCTTAACTAGTAGTGTTGTATGAGTCGTTCTTACAGTAAGCCAAATGTGTGCCCATCTTGATGCTTTCTGGTTCTTTTTTATCACCCTCCATTGAGAAAGCTGTGTTTTTTTGAAAACTAAGGTATATTAAACCCACTGAAATAAAGATGAATGAATATATTTGATGCCAAGAAACACCTTGATGAAAAGAAAAGCTCACTCTTGAGCCCCTGTTGATACGTTAACCTGCTGTCCCTCCTGGCCCTCTCTCCACCCAGGGCTCTGATCTGTGTCCTAAAATTCTGCTCAGTGGCCTTTCATCCTTATAATGTTAACTGACCAGTAAGTTTCTGGCTTCAGAAATACTTGATATCCAGCCTATGCAGCTCTACCTCCTGAAGACAGTTTCTCTTCTCTTAGAGCTTATATTCTACAGTCATAGAATGTGGGATACATTTATTTTTAAAAGAAAATCTTGCCAAGCAGAAAAAGATGCACTAAACTGAATTGCCATGTCCTCAGCACATGCACATGTGGGAGATGGCTCAGTGTTCAAATAAAGAATTTCCTATCACTAAATCCATTCCCAGACCCCCAAAGCCTCTACTCTACCCACTTCTCCACACAGACACTACAGATGAGGCAGCAGGTGGCGTGGCCTTGAACAAACCTCACAGCCTCTTCACTTCTCAGTGAATGCCATTGCCAGGGTCCTCACTTGCTTTATCCTTGAGAACCAGATGCATGCGCTGCCTTTTTTTCTGCCATTGTTATCCTTGTGGCCTCTGGGAAATCATGGTAGAAAGGTTTCTCTCTTTGGACCCTCACACCTGCCGTTTCCTCAGTCAAACCACACCCTCTTCAAGTTCACCAGGGAGGGGCAGAGAAGCATCTGGCAAACACTGGCAGACCAGGCTGACACTGTCACAAGCAACTGCAGTTACCCATTCACAGCTGCCATTTCTGGCTTCTCATCCCCAGTACACCATAAGATCTCTGAGTCCCTTGACCCTTTGCCTAAAACACGGTAAGCATTCTGGGAAGCTCTGTAAACATATGGAGCTCTTATATAATTTATAAAAGCAATCAGTGAAAGAACATAGAAATGCATTCACAGAGTTCTCCATGCTGGAAATCCCTAAGAACACAACAGCTCTACACATTAGTTTCTAAAAGTATAATAAAAATTGCTCATTTTTTGAATATAAGAACACAGAAGCTCTCCTCCCTGGTCTCACTCAGAGGTGAACACTGTCCTCCCTCTGGCTCTTTTGTTCTCATTCACATACACTGGTCATACCCGACATCACTCCTTCCTCTGGTGCCACTAGTAACAGACACAGAATAGTCCCTTCCCTTCCATTCACTCAGAACAATGTACCAAGGGTCTCCCATCTTAGCAAAATTTCCTCCTGGAGCCTAAATGGGAAGGGAGCAGCAGCTAACGCTGGAGGAGGGCTTGTCCCTCACCACTCACCTGAGGACTGCCTGCACAGATGGCACGCTGGCAGTTAGGTGAATGAATGTGATTGTATCCCTACTAATGTTTCAAGTAAGATATTCATGTAATTCATGCAAATTCAAAAATAATTGAGGTTCGCGTTTCTAGGATAAAGCCGTGGTATTTTGCTTCTTACCTGAACTACCCCAAGGGGGGTCATTTTTATTATTCCATATTCAATTATTCATAACCCCACACACATGGATTTTTAGAACCATAAAAGGTCAGCCCTCTTTAATTCTGAGATTGTTTTCTTCTGAAGTCAGAAAGCGGTCCATGATATGCACGTACCCAGCACTGACACTTCCCTCACTGTCTATTAACGCTGTTCACTGTACATTTCAAAGTCAAACAAATAATACCTGTCATGAACATGCATTTTTAATATCTCCTATATTTCATTTTAAATGAAATGTCAAAATGATGGAAAATATTTCCATGGAAGTTTGGAAAGGGCAGCATTCACCCAGGCTGCACCTGCGAAGGCACCGGCTGGTGCACAAACCGCTGCAGCCGCTGCGGAGGGGTTCAGATTGCGCTCTGGTATTTTACTGCCTTTGTCGTTCCTGTGGTAGCAGCGAAATGTCAACGTGAAATCTGTTTGCCAAGTCAATATGCTGTTCGGGCTGATGGGACCCACTGTCCTCTTTTCGTCTGAAAATGGATGCCGTTTATTTACAGCCTGTTTCAACTCCCTGCGTTTGGCTTGAACTACACGTTATTTGCATGTGATGATAGTCTTAGCATATGTGCCCTGTCTTCCTCCTCAGTCTCTGCATCCCATTTTTAAGGGTTGAGAAATCAAACAGCTCTGGCTTCCTCTTTCTCTCCAGTACTCAATCAGAATTTCTTAAGTTCAAGATCCTACCATTCTCGTAGAAAGCGCCTGTTTCTTGCCATAGAATTGTTCCTGGGGATTGAGAGAGGTCTAGCACAGAACAGAGCCGAGATGGAGCAAGGAGATAGGGAGAGGCAAGACTGTCAGGAGCGCCTAGAGCAGAGCATCTCAGCCTCAGCACCCCTGGCCCCATTGTAGGCTGTGCTTTGTACTGTAGGGTGCCTAGTCGTGTCCCTACTTTCCACCTGCTGGATGCCGCCCCTGTGCCAGTTCAGCAACCAGAATTGTCTCTGGGCAGGCTATGTGGCTCTGGCGCAGGGTTGATCGGTGTTACTGACTTAGAAGCACGGAAAAATGAATGGTTTCATAGAAGTGTTTTCTTCATTCAGCAACAAAGCAGGCAGAATCCCAGGAAACCTGCTGTGACATGCACCCTCTCTGACACCCTGAGAAGTACATGGACTGGGCATGGGGCTTTCCACTCTTTTTAAATATTTTATTTATTATTCTTATTTTTTATGTGTATGAGTGCATTGCCTGCATGTATGTAAGTGCATCCATATCGTGCAAAGCCCGTGGGGGTCATTAGAGGGGCATCAGATCCCCTGGAACTGGAGTTAAGGATGGTTGTTAGGTACCATATGGTTGCTGAGAATAGAACCTGGGAACCTGGGTCCTCTATAAGAGCAGCCAGTGCTCTTAACTGAGCCATCTCTCCAGCCCTGAGTCTCCACTCTTGGAGTCTGTGATTTGGCCAGTTACATGCTGGCATCCTCACTCCTTTGTAGTCTTCAGTGTTGTCACAATTAGCCTGTTACACGTAATGTACTTCAGTGATGGCAGTGTTGATTTCTACCGAGACCTTCTTCCTGTGCTGACCTACTAATTCCAGGCCACAAGCTCTCTGTGTATAAGCATCCCTGGTGACTCTTTGGTGACCCAAATCTCCTCTTTTAATAGGAATGCCATTTGGATTGGCTTAGAGTCCACTGAATGTTCTCATTTTAACTCGATTACCTCTTTAACAGCCCTTTTCCAAATGCAATCAAGTCTGAGGTGCTGGAGATTGAGCTCCCACAATTTGGCTATGGAAGGAAGGAGACACAGTTCAGGCCACAACACTTGCATGTCCCATTTCATGTCTGCTCTTTCCAAAACTGCCTTGAAACCAAATTTCTCAGGCATACAGCTTGTGCGTGTTTGCTTGTGTGCAAGCGCGAGCGCGCGCTTGTGTGTTGCTTTCTATATGTTAAATGAGTATGTTCAGTGGGTGGGAAAGTTCTCACTTTTAAGAGGCAACTTCAACAAACTATAGTTTAGCCTCTAATCAAGTGTTCCTAGCTTGTGTCAAGGAGCCTGTAGCCATTCGGTCAGCGGTCTGCAGAGCATGGACTCGTGAGTAGAGAGAAGGGTTTGAAAGAAGCGGTCACAAACAGTGCAACAACACATGTTCTACATGGGAGTCGACCTGGGATTAGATGTGGTTCCCTGCAACCGGAGGAATTTGCAGCTGTTTTTGTAGTCAAAGCTTTAGTGAGTTCACCCCACAATATCTGAAAGACACTGTGAGACACAAAAGTAAAAGAAATACACAGCTTTCCTTTGCCCAGTGCACACCCCCGGCTACCTGGGTCAGCACAAATATCACTCTCAGGGATTCTCCTCTTTCCACTATGTTGCAATACTTTCTGGAGACAGGGGGACATGGGCTCTTGTTTAAGTTCTACAACTTACCTGCATCAAGTCACTTCTTATACACATGCTACAGGTGAAATTTAGAAAAAGTAAAGACCCAACTTGTCTCACAGAGAGAGACTTTAGTTAGATATTCATTGTAAAAGCACTTAGAACAGTCAGCACTTATAAAACATGATGACACTGACAAGTGGATGAGGGGATGACTTTCTGAGAAAAGCGGGTCACGCTAGGTTGAACGCTATAGTGGGTTGATTGATTGACTAGTGTCCCCCAAAATTCATATCCACCCAGAACCTCAGCATGAAACCATAATCTTATTTAGAAATAGTTTTTACAGATGTAATTAAGATAAGGATCAAGATAAGATCATTCTATATTTGATATAAGGAGACCATCTTAATAAGGTATAGAAAAAGGACACACAGAGGAAGAGGTTGCAGTTTATACACCATAGACCAACAAGCACTGCCAGCAACATCCAGAAGCCGGGAGAGAGCCGTGGGATGCTCTTCAACCTCCAAGAAGAACAACTCTGGCAACAGGCTAATTTCTGACTTCAGACCTTCTTAACACACAGTTTGTGGTAATTTGTATAACAACTCTAAGAAATCAGTTCCATCACTTTGTAATTAAAGGGCTAGGACATTTATTTTCCCTCCAGATGGGGTGGCTTTGGGCACTGTGAGTCAACCATGGATTGTTTGTGGCCACTAGTAAATTCCAAACCCTCCACAAGGAATCAGACACACTGAAGAAGGTTTGATCTCTCAGTGACCGGATTCAACAACAATAGTTGTCAGAGGACATTAAAGGTTCAGAGTGAACCCAGGTTTGGAAGAAGGGATCTTCCCTTCCACATCCTAACTTCTACATTGCCACTTGAAATTAACCCCCCCACAATTGTATCAGATCAAGGGGTTCAAATGGAAATTTCACAACTCTGATGTGAGAGTCAGACTGCCAGCACAATCCCACATGTCTTTTGTTCTCAGTTATCCTGGTGGACAGACACTCAAGGATGCTTTGTGCAGGTCTTCCAGAGCATATATATTCTACCTCCACGCAATACACATTACAGAGGAAGATTTGGTAACAGAGAAATGGCTCAGCAATTAAGACTCAGGTTTGGTTCCCAACACCCACATGGTTGTTAACAACTATCTGTAACTCCAGTTCCAGGGAATCATATACCCTCTTCTGGCCTCCATGGGCATTACATACATGTGGTACACTTACACACATGCAGGTCAAACACTTGTACACGTAAAATAAGAATAATTTTATTTTAGTTTTAAGACTTTCTGCCCCCTAATGACAGACTTTCATATGGAAAAGATAAAAATGGAAGTCACTGTGGAGGACAGAGAGCAACATACATTTACTTAGCAACTTGTCTTTGCAGAGAACTTTGCACATGAGTCAACACTGCCTAGGACAGCCTCTAAGTTTTTCACAGTAATAGAACAACTACTGTAGAGAGATATCCTGATAGGCCAGTGCTGAAGGAGAGGGTTTGGAAGCAGCATATCAGGAGAAGGAGACACAGAAATGTGTATGGAGGGAAGGAGGCACAATGCCATGGTGAGATGACTGCAGAGGGAGGCAGGGAGTGAAGGAAAACGATGGGGAGAAAAGTCAGAGACCCAGAGTGTCCCTGACAGCCATGCCATGGAAGGGCCATCCAGGTCCATCTCCTGAGAACTGAAGAGTTAAGTATTCATCAACAAGGACAATTAAATCTCTTTTTGGAAAACAAGTCTCCCTCTTGACTTACTAATTCACATAGCAGCTGGGTGGGGAGGAGTTTGGCTGTCACTCATCTACACAGATGCCATTTAGCTGGTAAAGTGGGATATAGGAAATGATTGACCACATAATTTCAGAGCACAGGAAGAAAAATCTTGCCCTAGGCAGTTCCCAGACTCTTCTTGAGGATTTCTTCTGTAAAACACATCTGCCCAAATGAGCACGGTCTCACAATATTTCTGACTTCCAAATTGCATCTGTTGGACCATCAATTACTTATCGTCCCCCTTTTCTACTAACTATTGATGCAGACTGGAAGTATACAGGGCGTCTGATCAATACTGGTAATCACGACACACAACAGAATCCCTCATAAAGCACAGAAGCAAAAATGGGGGTGAGCACTGGTCCCAGACTCCACTGAGCTTTAAAGATTCAGAGATTGTGGCATTCCAGGGATATTTGTATTCACTAGACCCCACTGAGTAACTATGACTGGGTCCAGACCCGGTAAACCTACAGAGGCGGTTTCCTTCTGCAGCCTCATCTCCACAGGTTCTCTCTTTCTGACCCCTCCTCACCAACCCTCTTTTAGGTAGCTAGTTTTTTTAGATATTTTATAAAAAATGTCAAGTATATCATGTAATACTGCAGAATAATACAAGAGATGCTTAAATTCTTAATACTTCACTTTGTTTTGCAGTGACTTAGTTTTAAGACACGAAGAGCGACACATTTAGTTTTTCTCAAGATTGGCTCAAGCACAGCATCCCATCCTGGTCTCAACTGAATGGTCTAGGAACTTATACCTATCCAGAAAGAAAGCACATCAGTCTTCTTTTCTGAGCTGAGAGCATCCCTAGTGTCCGATGCGCTGCCTCCCTCTGCATCTCAGCAGTGCTACTGAGCCTTCTGCGGACAGCTAGGCCTTGGAATTTCACTTAAGTACACTCCAACCCTCTGGAATAAGCTCTCAGTGCCATTATAAACATGTAAACAGTCACCAAGCAAGTCAGAGTCTCCAAAATCTTACTGCCTAAGAAGCAGATTCCACTGTTGAATCCAAGGCACCACATTCCCAACTGTCTGTTGTGGAACTCACAACTACACCTGCTCTCTCAAGGGTAGCTTTTACTGTTTACTGAAATCAACATGCTCTATCATCATGTTAATAAGAATGCAGCATTGCAAGAGTCTGGTTACCACTATGAAGTTACAGAAGCAGAAAAAAACGAGTACCCGGTGAGACTGCTCTGCAGATAAAGATGCTTGCTGCCAAGCCTGATGCCCAGAGTTGGCTTCTCAGGGCTCAGGTAGCAGAAAGAGAGAAATAATTCCCTAAGTTGTCCTATGACCCCCACACATGAGTTATGCCATGCACATGCCCTCAATATACATACATACATGCATGCATACATACATACATTGTATACGTAGATAAATGTAATTTTTAAAAGGAAAGAAAACAGAATGTTGATAGACAAGGGGATAAATTCCTTCCACATCTGCCTGTGGATCCCCCACAGGCAGGAGAAATTCTTCCTACAGTAGGGAAAAACAAAAAGCAAAGTTAAGAAGGTTTCATCAGGTTACCTTCACGTACCATATAGACATACTTCCAAAATTTCATGTGAAGTTATAAATATTTTCCAGCTATAAAATATATATTTGTTACAGGAATTCAGTCCATAGGAAAAATTAAAATAGTGTTTCATAATACTATAGACTTAATCAGATAAATTGAATTACTATAAAGAAGATCAAACTAGGATTTTCCACTGAAGTCATGAGATCATGGCTGGACAGCAAGCAACTCTGATTTGCCTGCAAGTTTAAGATCCTTCGGCCATAGTTCCAACATCTAAAACTCTCTGAAAATCTCTCCTGCAGTCTGTTTGGCATCATAACCTGAGCTGAACCAGCATGTGACTGTCCATGATTTTATTTCATCTCACTTAGGAGAGGCATCCATATTTTGCTACAGAGATTTTGATGTACTGATTATGGGGTGTGGCCCAGACTCATTTAGGGGTGGTCAGTAACATACACATTACATTTCTAAAATTCAAACAACTCTAAGTTTTGAAACCTACCCCAAGTTTGGGATAGGAGATCATGAACCTATAACATCCCAGTCTTTGAGGGGTGAGTTCTGCCAAGAGGAAGGAAAACTAAGACTACTCATTTCTTCAAGACTTTAAGTAGAATATTTTGCTCTAATATTGAGAAAATTCACAAACTGTAACCCATTAAAAAGCAAGCTTCGTAATCACCAAGATTTGTGTATTACAGACATTCTTATCTCTGCCCTTCTCTCACCTCTGAAGAAACTTGGGGAGACAGTGAGACTCAGGGTAGGCAGATAATGGAGGTCGAAAGTCAGGGGGCTGAATGAAGGTTAAGGGCATCACTTAGCTTTGTAAATTCAATTATTCTTTTCCATGGACACAAAATAGAAGTGAATATAGCTACCACAACCAAATGGCTATATCAAAATGTCATGAACCCCATGAGAGAAGGACAAAAATCTTTATAGCTACTCAAAGAAAAATTATAGCTGCTCCTGGAAGGGCCAAGACCCCTGAGAGGTAAACAGCACCAAGGAGTTCTGGCCATGGAAACATTCACCAGCCTATAGGTCAGAAGTGAAAAAAACCCACAGCTTGCTTTGTTTGGGTGGCACAGCACCAACCTCCACAGACTTTGTCCTATGTTGTTCAATATGAATAGCTTGCCACTATTAAAACTTGCAAGTTTTCACATTAATATCTGGCTTCTCTTGAAAAGTCTAAAGATCTGGAAACACTAGACTCACATTTATGCAGAGCCACACTTCTAAAGCAGAGGACAAGCTGTACTTTTACTTGTTTGTTTGTTTATATTATGTGTATGAGTGTATTGCCTGCTTGTAGGTAGGTGTACCCCTGTCATACAATGCCCATGGAGGTCAGAAGAGAGGCATCAGATTCCTTGGGACTGGAGTGACAGACGGTTGTTAGCCACCATGGGGGTGCTGGGAATCAAACCTGGGTCTTCTGCAAGAGCAGTCAGTGCTCTCAACCACTGAGCCATTTTTCCAGTCCCTCAAGTGTTGTTTTTAACAGAAATAACTTCTCCATTTGACTGAAGTCCCCACAGCACCTGTGTTCTGGAATTTCCTGGGGTCTCTGTAGGCATTTGCCTGTCCCAGTCCCTCTGAGGTGCCTACATGGATTCTGAAACATGCTGGTGACCTATCGTGTGATACATGACTATGGCCAAGTTGGGTATGGGGCCTGGCTCTGCAAGAAGACTAACTGCTTTGTCCAGAGCACATATTTGACCTGTAATGATTAGAGAGAGGTCCAAAGAAATCACAGAGAAAAGCACTGAGCACAACTGAGAGGCCAGTGAAGAGCTTGCTGAAGTAAAACAGCAGGGTCTGGCAGTACAATCATTTTCTCCCCACATCCTTAATATCTGCCTATTAAGTGCAGGTGTTTTACGTATGTTCATTTGCTTTTGTGATATCCCTGGGAACTATATGAGTATGTCCATTCCAGAAATACAGAGACTGAAGCTTGGAGATTTTTTGCAACTTACTCAAAGATGCTAGCTTGTAACTGCTATGTAAATCTTATAACCAAAATATTTCCTGAGTTTTAGGACACACACACAACTCCAAGGATTCACTTTTATTGTGTCACTAGACCAAAAAATAAAGGTTTATCTTTGGCCCATCAAGAAAGTAACTGTTCAATTAATGAGGTTTTTTTAAACTATGTCTTCTCTCCTCTTAACAAAAAATCTAAGAAAGTTCCATGGCCAATTATATTCCAGTGCTAACTTAAGCCACTTTTTATTCTAAACAGACACCTGAAGAAGTGGTATGCAAATGAAAACAGAAGAACATGCTGGACCTCCTGGAATCGGTGGCATCACAGCAGCCTTTTTTTACCATACTGGACCAACCTTGGTGGTGACACCTGAGAGACCTGCCCAGGGCCGCTTGCTTCAGTTCTCTCCATTAAATCCCAATTATTGGTGCCACAAGCTCCCAGTAAGGAGAGAGTTTTCAGAAGGGGAAATGATTGATTTTTCAGACAGTGCAAAAGTCCCTGGCTCCCAAGTACCTACCTCGTGGTTTTGGAAAACTCAATTATTAGTATGAGTATATGAACATCATTTTGTTGTGATTAGATTTCACTTTAATTTAAATTTTATCAAAGCCACGAGGGAGCAAAGAAGCAATCTTGTGAAATGAACGAGTCTGTCTCACTTTTATTTTTCATGTTTGCAAACCAGGATTATCAGCAAATCTTACCAGTCAGGCGGCAAATTACCAAGAACTACATTAAAAATGTGTATAGTCATTTTCATTTTTGAAAGATTCAGGGCTATAAATAATTAAATGCATTAGACATCTGTTATTTATGAGCTGAAATGACAGTTTTAATTTGGTTCTTCATTTAGCTGAGCCTGACGAATTGTGACTCTGAAGGAAAACACAGGAACTATCTAAAAATGACATCTTTCGGAGCCTACGGTGACCAGAGGTGCAAATCAAAGCCTGGTTATTCTCACTTCCCTCCAAGGCCTGTCAAGACACAGTCTCCATTTGTGACCTTGCATTGCCCAGCCTGGAGAATTCTGATTGGCTGACAGACCTGCACAGCTTCCGCAAGCTTCACTGTGTAACTCAGGCAGCTGAGTAGGAACCGTGAACATGCTTCAAATTATTTGTACATGCAGAATGAAGCCACCAGATCAGCTCTCGAGAGCCCTTCAGGGAAATGCCCAGAAGCTCCAACCATCCTGCCCTTTCCTTGTTTGGGTTTCTCAAAGATTTGCAAATCCTTCCAGATTACTTAAAGAAAAAGGCAAGAAACAGATAGAGGAGTAATGATTCGGGAGCCAAGGAATAGTACAGGAAAAACTAAGACACACTAGAGTCAAAATGCAGAGGGACGGTTTTGGGAAATGTAGGCTTCCTAAGCATACAATCCCTCGGATACACAAGCTGATCCTGGCCCTATGAGGAGATACTTTTGTGCTCCTAGTTCAGGGCCAGGGTAATTTTCTGTAGGGTCTTTCTGGAACCTCAGTGAATTCTGAACTGACTTTTTCCTTCAGTGATGGGAAAGCCAACACTCACGGCCACAGCCAGAAAATTCTTAGGATTTTTGCTCGTACTAGGACTCTTGGAGAAAAGAAGAAGAAGAAAAAAAGGCCAGTGCAAACCAGTGTGAATTCTGAAACCCTAGAATTGCTTGACATGGCACACCCTTTAGGATCACTTTCAGTCACATTCTATTTGGGAAAAGAAGAATCTGCATTTTTCCTACTTTGTAAAATAGATATCCAAGAAGACTTCAATGCATTCTGGTGTAAGTGGTGCACAGAAGGCTGGGGAGGCAGTTTGGTCAGTACAGTGCTTGCCTTGTAAGCATGAGACCCTGAGCTCAGTCCCCATGATCCATGTAAAATAAGAAGCTGGGCTTAGTGTTATGAGCTTGTAATTCCAGGACAGGGGACACAAAGACAGGTGAGAATCACTTGGACTCTCTGGCCGGCCAGCCTCAGACTACTTCGTAAGCTCCAGGCCAGTGGGAAAAGAGCAGATGATGCCTGAGGATTAATGTCCAGTTTTGTTCTTTGGCCTCCACGTGCAAAATACACACATGTGCATACATACTCTTGTGCACCTGGGCGCGCGCGCGCACACACACACACACACACACACACACACAGGAGTGTGTGTCATTCCTACTCCTGTGTCTTCCCAAACCTACATTTCAGACCCCTTTACCCATCCCTCAGCCCTGGGACTGATCAACTGGCAGAGAAATCAAAGAACCATGAGAGCCGATGGCTTTGTACCTGTTGAGCCTGGGGACGCTCCTGCCCCAACCTTAGCTCCCAGATCTGGAGCTGGGACCCATTGCCTTGTTCCTTACAACAAAAATGTGCCTCGCTTGCCAGTCCTCAACTCCTAAATCCTTTCCTTGTGTCTGCTAGTTCCTCTGGGAGTTGGAATCCACGTCCTCTGTCCTGTTATGTTAGTTCCTCAGAAACTAGATCTTATCCTTTAAACCTACTGTCAATAATGAGGTCCTACCTGCAGCCCACTGACTGCATGGTTACTTCTAGTCTCTGCTGAAACTCCCCAAAGTTATTGTCTGCTCGGCGTTCTTGATGCCTCTCCTTATGGCCCTTTGGCTGGGTCTCTCAACAGCCAGAGCTAGCGTCCCCAGTCTGATAAGCAGGTATTTAGTTTTTTCCTCTGCAACATCCAGTGAGCCTGACTGACAGTTTTCCAGGGATTTCTGACTTCCCCAGCTGCTAATCCTGCTTCTCACCCAGCCATCTATCCCCTCGCTCAAATTAGTCTAGGCAGGAGCTGATTCAGCCTGTAATTCGAGGTTAATTGCAGAAGTGATAACACTTCTAAATAAAAATAAGCTTCTCAATTAAAAAAAAAATGTAAGTTAAAATAAAACCAGAATAGGATTATTCTTAGTTACAAATCACAACTCCAATTCCCAGCTCATCATTTCAACACAACCAGCATCACGGATGTAACCAGCCCAGTCACATAGGGAATTGCCCTCAGATGGCCCTTTAATTTGCTGTTCCAACACAGAAATTCTTTATCATATCTTTGAACTTGTGACTTGTAAGAGAAGTCCCAATGGGAAATGTATTTTGCAGACAGGCAGAGGAGATCTCTCAACATGCATGGCTCCCATTGTTCCCACAGCCCTAAACATGTGACACACTCTCAGTGCCACCAGATGCAGAACTCCAGTGGATCACAGAGCATCAACAAGATGCCAAATGAGAGCCAGACAAGCATAGCATGTCTGCCACTGAGTATGCAGGGCCTGCTAGTCCTGAGAGGCCACACATAGTCTTCACAGGAGAACCTGCTCCCCACACGGGAAGAAAGCAGCACTTCTCTAAGAAACAAAATGATCAGACAACTCCATCATATCCCTGTGACATCTACTTGTGCTGTGGTAAGTTATTCCAACCACTTCAACAGAACACAATGACATGGGAGAGTGGGGAGACAGCACAAACCTCCTTGCCTTTGAATTATCCCTTATCTTCAGCAAAGCAAAGGTAGAACTGGGCATATCAAGAAATGAGTTCTTTTTGTGCCTGGCTTTCATTTTTCTGGCAAGAATAAAATACACATGTATGCACATTCTATAAAATGTGAGTAGGTAATTTTGGTGGTTCCGCATGTGAATCGAGCAATCTTTTATCTCCACTCAAAACTGTCGTTGCCTAAAGTACAGTTGGACAGTAAATTCACACTCGTTATTTGAAATTTCGCTTTTTCTTTACTGAGGAACAGCAATTAATAGCAAATCCAAACTACCATCACAAGTTGTGAGGGAAGCCAAGGAAGGAGGGAAAAAGCTTTATATTTTAAAACATCTTCATTTTCGTTTTGTTTTGTTTTGTTTTCCCTGATTGGTGCATGACCTTGTGTTTTCATTTTGCACAAGGCCCAACAAATTCTGTGGTTGGAAGTGGCCAGTTGAGTGAACAGGGAACCTGAGCAGCACAGACAATGAGGGTGTCCAGGGACAGCCTGCTTCCACAAGCCTGTCAGCACTCCCTTGCTTGAACCCCTGTGTCATCTGCCACATTGAATCTCCAAGTACAGTCTTTTACATAGCCACAGTTATGATCAAATGTTGAAAAATTAATATTGATTTAACACTATGGTCCTTTCTTATTCAAATTTCATCAATTGTCCCAATAATGTCTTTTTATAGCCTTTTTATTTATTATTTAAGAATGCATAGAATGTGCTCTGTTAAAATCCACCATCCACTCCTCCTTCAGTTCCTCCCCCATCATTCACACCACTTTTCCCTCTCAACTTGGTGTGCTTTTATTTTAAACCTATTAGGTTTACTTGGTGCTGCATGGACCATCTGCTGGAGCACATCCTTATAAAACGTCACCAGCAGTCATCTATTGTCAATAGGTCCCCAGATAGGAGTGGAACTTCATGAGCCCCTTCCCTGTCCATGATGATATTTTCTCTGGCTTGATCTTGTGCAGGTCTTGTGTTTGCAGACCCAACTCCTGTGAGTTCCTACATGCAAACATGCTGTCATGTCCAGGAAATGCTGTTTTGTTGCGGACATCTACTCCCTCTGGCTCTTACAGTCTTTCTGCTCCCTCTTTCACTATGATCCCTGAACCTTGGGTGGAGAGGTGTGATATAGCTGTCCAGTTCAGAGCTGAGCATTCCCCAGTCTCTTACTCTTAGCATGCTGACTGGCTGTGAGTTTCTGTATTAGTCACATCTACTGTAACAAGAAGCTTCTCTGATAAACAATGAGAGATGCACTAATCTATGGCTATGAGGTAAGAACTTAGGGGGTAGTTTATTATTATATCCATTTAGGAAAATAATAGTACTAGGTTCTCCTCTAGGGCCAGTGACCTAGCCAGCATGGGTTTCAGGATCAGTTAACAGTAGCATGTATGGTTCTGTTTTATGGAGAAGGCTTTAAATACAATCAAGAAGTGATAGATCACTACCATAATGGTTGTGCCACTATTGCAGCAGTGGGCATATCTTGGCAGGCCCATCATTATTGTAGCTCACAGGACTCTCAGCTGGGTAAGACTGCTGATGACTTTTCTCCGCTGATACCATGCACAGAACCTTCCAGCACTATAAAAGACAGCCAATAGGCATGAAGCTCCTCCCAGGTTCATACCAGGTTGATTTCTCCATGGCCTATGACTCAAGTATGTGGTGTCTTTAGGCACAGGGTCTTACCATCAAGTTCTGAAGAATAACAAAAAGCAATGGAAATAGCCTGTAATACTTAGAGAGATCTGTGGGATCCCACTGACTAGCAGCTCAAAGAGAAGTAGCCCACACCTAGTAATGGGATTTTTATTTGATAGCCAATGGTATATGGGGAAGATTTTGTCCCCCATTATAGAATAACTCCATTTAAACCCTTTTTATATGTGTACAGATATTGGAAGCTTCTGCAGTAGGTTTCCTTATAACTTTTTCAAAGCTCTGTAATGTTAGTTACTCCTCTACCCTACCCTCCAGTACCACGAATCATTTAACCTGCCTGTTCCATTATTTTCTATTCCATCTTATCACCTGTATTCTATTCCCCTTAGATTGAAGTCAAATTCCCATGATCCCTTACAAGTTTCCTGGCTTCTCTAGGTACTTCGGTTTAAACACATGCATCTGAAATTTCAAAGCTAGCATTCACAGATGAGAAAGAAATGCACCTTTTACCTTTCTGGGTCTGAGATAACTCAGTCAGAATGACTATTTCCGTTTCCATGTATCCATCTATGAATTTCCTAATTTCAGTTTTCTTTAGGGCTGAATAATATTCCATTGTATATATGTATTATGTTTTCATTATCTAGTCCTCTGTTGATTAGCATCTAGATTGTTTCCATTATCTGGCTACTGTGAACACAGCAACAATGACTATGGATGAACTGGTATCTCTGTAGCAGAATATAGAGTTGTTTGAGTATATGCCCAAGAACGGTATAGCTGAATAATGTGGTAGATCTATTTCTAGCTTTTTGAGACGCTTCCACACTGGTTTCCGTAGTAGCTGCACCAGTTTACACTCTCCCCATCAGCGAATAAGGATTTCCCCTTTCCCACACCTTTGCCAGCAATTGTTGTCATTATGACTGGGATAAAATGAAATTTCAAAAAGGTTTTGATTTTGCATTTCCTTGATGGCTAAGAGTGCTGAACACTGAAATATTTCTCAATCACTTATATTTCTTCTTTTTAAAAATATTTTATTGTTTTTATTTTATATGTATGGATGTTTTGCCTGCATGTATGTAAGTACACCTATGTCATGCAATGACAACAGAGGTCAGAATTAAATTCCCGTGGAACTGGAGTTACAGACGATTGTTAGCCACCATGCGTGTGCTGGGAATCAAACCCAGGTCCTCTGGAAATGCATTCAGTGATCTTAAGCGCTGAACCATCTCTTCGGTCCCTGTATTTCTTCTTTTGAGAAATCTGTTTAATTTCACACCTTAGTTTTTAACTGGATGTTTGTTCACTTGGTGTTTTGTTTTCTGAATTCTTTGTATACTCTAGATAGCAAGCCTCTGTCAGATGGACACTTGGTGCCATTTTTTTCCCATTCTGTAGATTGCCTTTTCCCCATGTGATGGTGTCCTTTACCATACAGAAACTTTTTATTTGCCCAAGGTCCCATTTGTCAATTGTGGGTCTTAAACTCTGTGCTACTGGGGTCCTATTCAGAAAGTCCTTCCCTGTGCTTCTAAGTTTAAGTGTGTTTCCTACTTTCTTTCTCTCAAGTTCAGGTTATCAGGTCTTATGTTGAAGTCCTTGATCCATTTGGAGTTGAGTTTCGTACATGGTGAGAGATAAGGATTTAGTTCCATTATTCTACAAGTAGATATCCAGTTTGGATAGAAACATTTGTTAATGATGTTATTTTTTTTTTTCTCTAAAGTGTATTACTGACCTCTTTGTCAAAAATCATGTGGCTGTAGGAGCATTGGCTTACTTCTGGGCCTTCTGTTATATTCCATTGATTACTGTGTCTGTTTTGTGTCAGTATTTTGCTGCTTGTATTACTTTAGTTCTGTGGTATAACTGAAAATCAGAGATCATGGTAATACCTCCAGCAGAGTTTTTGTTGTTCAGGATTGTTTTGGATAACCTAGGTCTTTTGTGTTTCCATATGAATTTTGACGCTACTTTTCAATTTATGTGAAGAATTGCATTGGAATTTTGGTGGAAATTGCACTGAATTTATAAATTTCTTATAGAAGGATGGCCATTTTCACAGTATTAGTCCTGCTGATTCATGAGCATGGGAAGTCTTCCCATTTTCTAGTATCTTCTGTTTCTTTCTTCAGCATTGTAACATTTTTAATTGTACAAGTTTTTCACATCCCTGGTTAGGTTTATCCATCTATGCAGGGGAGTCTGTAGTGAATGGGATTGTTTCCCTGTGGCTTTCTCAGTATGTTTGATGTTGATATTTAGGAAAGTTACTGATTTGTGTGTGCTAATTTTGTATCCTGCTGCTTTGCTGAATGTGTTCATCACCTCTAGTTTTCTGACAGAATCTTCAGGGTCTTTTGTGTACAGAATCATATCATCTGCCGTTAACGATTCCTTGGCCTCTTCTTTTCCTATCTGGGTCTCCTTCATCTGCTCTTGTTTTATTGCTCTATCTAAAACTTCAAGCACTGACCTTGAATGGGAAAAATGGGTGAATATCCTTGTCTTGCTTCTGATTTTAGTGGAAATGCTTTCAGTTTTCTTTGCTTACCATGATGTTGGCTGTAGGCTTTTTGAATATTGTCTTTATTATATTGAAATATATCTCCCATATCCCTAGATTTTTTAGGACTTTTTATTATGAAAGGCTGTTGGGATTTGTCAAAGCCTTTCCTGTATCTAATGATATGATCATATGGTTTCTGTCCTTGAGTCTGTTTATATGATTGGTTACATTTCTTAATTCATGTGTATTAAATCATCCCTACATCTCTGGGATGAAGTCAACCTGATCATTCTGGATAATATTTTATTCATGTTTTTGAGTTTAGTTTGCAAATATTTTATTGAGAATTTTTGTGTCTATGTATATCAGGGAGATTAGACTATAACTCTCTTTTTCTTCTGGACTGGGCTTGCCAATCGGAAGTAGTTTTTAGTTCTGCCTTTCTTTCTTTTTGCTGAAGTCATGTTTCTTCTTTCAGTGTAAGCATGTACAGTGTTCAGGAGAGGATTAAGTTGTAAGAAGGTTGAGATATCCTTTTCTTTTGTGAAACTTGTATTTAGGGTTGCAGTTTTTATCCTAGTCTTTTGAAGGTCTGCTACTATCTACGCACAAACACTATTCAAGTGTCAGAACACTCGCTTGCTGGACCTTGCCTCTACGGCCTTCTGGTATGGCTCTCCAAGTTTGTTTGTTCTATGCTTTTTAATACTTTTTAAAATTTTTATGTGTATAAGTGTTATGTCTGCATGTATGTAAATGCGTCCATGTCCTGCAGTGCCTGCAGAGGACAGAAAAGGGCATCAGATCCCCTAGAACTGGAGTTATGGACAGTTGTTAGTTGCCATATGGGTTCTAAGATTTGAACCCAAGTCTTCTTTAAGATCAGCCAGTGCTCTTATTGGCTGAGCCATCTCTCCAGCCCCCTATTTGCTCTATCTTGAGTAAGCTCTGGTCAGCTGAAGATTGGAAATAGGAGACAACAACCTCTCATCACAGGTAAACTGTTCATGAAGGTCCAAGCATGAACCTTAAATGTGTATTCCTGAGGGAAAGAACCCATCTGAGCAGAGTACGTACTATATAATCCAACTGTGTAACGTTCTGGAAAAGGCAAGACTACAGAGACAGAGGCATGAAAGGGGAGGGAAGGGTGAGCGAGACACTGGGCATTTGTGGTAGTGAAGCTACTCTGAATAACTCTTTTCTGTTGTTTTTGAGGGGATCATTTGTTTAATTGTTTTAGACAGGGTCTCACCAGGAAGTCACTATGTGGTCTCAGGCTGACCAGAGATACACCTGCCTCTGCCTCCCAAGGGCTGGGATTAAAGGCAGTTACTCTGAATAATCCTTTAATGGTGGGTTCACATCATTATATATTTGCTCAAATGTACATAATGTTCAATACCCATGGTGAACCTCAATGCAAGCTGTGAACATTGGAAGATTGTGATGTGTCAACGTAGGTTCGTATGTTGTAACAAATGTCTCAGTCTGTGGGAGCCACTGATAATGTAGATGTTAGGTTTTGAATGGGGCAAGGTGGCTCAAGAGGGCGCTGAGATAGATTACTTGGACTTTATTCGAAGAGTTATTGATGCTATGGACAGGGAAGCAGAGAGACAACAGCCTGGCAGGAGCTCCAAGGAGAGTTCATTCAGAGAGAAATCAGAGCCTGGCTGGCAGAGGAAGGAGCCTCTTCTGAGCTCTCTGAGGGTGAGGGCCGTGAAGTGTGAGTTTGATATAAACGCACTTCCCAGATGAGAAACCCTGGCACATGGTCTGTTAGCTAGAGACTCACAGACACTGTCTCAGTGGGGTTGCTGTGGATTTCTGTGAAGGGAGGAGAGGAGGCTGTTGCTGCTATTGTGGCCTGAGCAGAGGCTGGATTCCAGCATTACAGTCTTACAGTGGGAGCCTCTGCTTGCATAGGGGTCCAAATTACATCCAAAATCTCTGTAATTCCCACTCAATTTTGTGGTGAAATTTAAACTGTTTTAAAAAATAAAGTCTACTTGAAAGGAAGGTATACAGACAGAGGTAAGTGGTTTTGCTTTCGGCAGTAACCACAAATTCATTATCTGAGCGTGTTGCATCACTTACTTTCAAAATGAAGAGTGTGTATATTCAGTTCTATTAAAATCATCGGTCATTCTGAAGTAATGAGAGGGAAAAGGAACACAGCAAGCCGAGGAGATCAAATTTACAGAGAAATACAGAATGTGAGGCGAGAGAGAGAATCTGGGAGAAGGAACAGCAAAAGAAAATACATACCCTTCTTACGGCCTTTTCTGCTAGCAGCATTTTGCATTTTCAGCTCTTGTGGGCAAAGAGGGAATGAGATGCTCTCTGATTCTCACCCTAAGGGTGGTCTGGGCCCACTGCTGATGCACTGTCTCTGAGAGCAAGGGCTCTTTCTGACCCCATAAACTGCCAGTCAAGCTGAAACTTGCCCTGAGGCCAGCTCTTTGACCTTATCTTCAGTCTCCACGCTGACTGACTAAATGCCTAGAGATTTCATATATTGTCAGAGTTTGTACCAGCTCCAGACAGTGACTTCTGCAAACCAATGGGACATTCAAGACTCTTAGTTGTGTAGTGAGGGTTATCTTGCAGAATGAACCAGCCAGCATTGGTAGGTGACATGTGAGGTCTTTGAGGGAAGCTGCCTAACTTATGAAGACACAAGTTTTGGTCAGGAAGAAAGAAAGAATAGGAAAACTTCCTGTAGATATCAATTACAATATTCTATGTAGACTGGAAATCAATTATCCTTTAGGAAGGAAAAGAAGCCAAAATAATAGAGGCTACAGGGAAGTTTTTTATGCAGTGTAGTTGGCAGCTCCTTTGGACAAGCCCAAAGTTTTACCTGAGTGACAGTGTTTTCTTGAGACAGACAGTTCAGCAGCAATTTCAGTGGCTCAATAATAGAAAAATCAGAAGGAATTAGACTGGTGTGGTAGTTTGAATGAGAAATGTCCTTCATGGATTTGAATGCTTTGTCCTCAGTTGGTGATGCTGTTGGGGGATGTTGGGGAGGTTATGAAACTTTGGAGGTTCAGCCTTTCTACGGGAAGGCTTTGAGAGTTTGTAGCCTTGCTCCATCTTTCTGTCTCTGTCTCTGTCTCTCTCTCTGTCTCTCTGTCCTGTCTCTCTCTGTCTGTATCTCTCTGTCTGTATCTCTCTCTCTCTCTCTCTCTCTCTCGCTTTCTTCCCTTCCTATTTGAGGATGAATACGTGAAAATGTGAGCCAGCTTCCTGCTCCTGCTGCCTCGCCTTCCCCTACATGATGGACTCTAGTCCTTGGAACTATAAGCTAAAATAAATTCTTTCTTCCTTAAGTTGCTTTTGTCAGAGTGTTTTATCAAACAACAGAAAAGTAACTAATACAGAAATTGGTGCCAGGAAAGCGGTTGTTGCTGTAAAGAGCATGCCATTTTGGGGGAAAATGAAGACCCTTGGAATTTTGTACTAAGAAGCTATTGAGTGCTGTAAGCAGAGCTTAGCAGGGTGTTCCAGTAGGAACCTAGGAGACAGTAATGTGGACAGTAGAGGCCTACCTCCCTCATGAGGTTTCAGAGGAAAGAAGGAGTCTATTAGCAAACGGGTTAAAGGCCAATCATGTGATATTTTGGCAGAACCTGGCTGTATTCTGCCCATGTACTGAGAACTTGTATGGGGCTAAAGTTAAAAGTAATGGACAAATTTCTTTGGTGTAGGAAATCTCAAGACATCATAACACCAAATCTGTGGCATGATTACTATTGTTGCCCTTTTTACGGTCTATAATGAAAAAGAACAACAAATGAGGCAGAAAGAAATGAAATATGTACAGTTTGGAAAAGGAAAAGAGCACTAGAAAGCTCAAGGTGGCAGTCAAGTCACATGCAGAAAAGAGGCTGTAACTTTAAAAGAGAGTGGTGCAATTAAAAAGAAGCCTCCTGCTCTGCACTAGGAAAGGTGTCCTGAGGGCAAGACCTCACCCAGAAAAGAGATTGCTCGCTCCTAGAAAGCAACTGACAAGGTAAATATTTCACCAGATGCAGCATACAAAAAAAGCTGCTGCAACTGTGGTCCAAGGGGGCCAGGGTCCATCCCAAGCTGGCAGTTGTCATGGCAGTGTCATCCATGTAGTACTGGTTTTGGAGACAAGAAAGATACAAGATTAAAGAGGTCCCGCAGGTTCAGGAAGTTGCTGAGGCCAGACAACAAGTATCAGGGTCAAAGTCCAGGTAAAGAAGTCCTAAGAGGATATTGCATAAAACCGTGAGGTCAAGTCTGGGTTGAAATGGAGTCCCAAGATGTTGGAGATACCAGAGTTGTGAGATACCTGCCGAAGAACTGTACACAGGGAGTAGAACCAGCCCAAGAGAGCGATGTATGCTTCAGGCAGCAAAGCTGGAGGGGCAGAGCTTTGAAACCGAAGCCCCTGACACTGGACATGGAGCTATTTAGTACTGGCCCTGCTGGGTTTTGGTCTTGCTTCTCTCCAGTTTTTCCCCACAATGTCCTCATTCCTCCCTTTTGGAATGGGAGTGTATATTCTGTGTGTGTCATTGCATGTTGGAAGTAGGTAAGTTGGTGTGGGGTGGGGTTTGTTTTACAGGAAGTCACGGTTAAAAGTATGTCTGAAGTCTCAGAAGAGACTTTGGATTTTTGAACAGTACTGAGGGTGACTGTTAAAGACTGTGAGGACTTCTGAAGTTGGACTAAACATATTTTTCAGTATGAGATGGCCATGGGAACCAGGGGAAAAATACAGTGGTTTGACTGAGAAATATCTCCCATAGGTTCATGTATCTGAACGCACGCACGGTCTCTAGTTGGAAGTGTTATTTGGGGACACTGTGGAACCTCTGGGAGGTGGCACCTTGCTGGAGAAAGTACACCACTGTGGGGCAGGTTTTGAAGGTTTTTAACTTTGCTCTTCTTCATGTTCTCTCTCTCTGTTTCTTCTGTGTGGATGAAAATGTCATCAGCCAGCTTCCTGATCCACCATGCCATGCTTTGCCCATCATGATGGATTCTATCCCTCTGGAACCATGAGCTAAAATAAACTCTTTCTTCCTTAAGTTGCTTTTGTTAGAGTATTGTATCACAGCATCTAAAAGTAACTAACAGAAGTAGGAACTTTCAGACCCTTCCCTTCTCTTGAATCACTTAGATAAGGTGAAAGCTGAAGCAAAATAAAAGAAGAGGGAGGATATAGATGGAAAGGAAATGGGGTGGAGGGACAAGACCAGTGACAAGATGCAAAACATGTATGTTCACAATTGGTCTTCTTTGAGTAAGTCCATGACCAGGATGATTTAGATTTAAACAGCCAAACTGATAATGGTGGGAATGTGAAAAAGATCAAAGTCATTACATGCATATACCAAAATGTCTAAATGAAAACTATTCATTTGCTTAATCAACATCTGCTAATAAAAAGGAGCCAGATTGGGCAGACTGGTCAATAAATGCTATTTTCCTTGGACAGAAACATCTCTTTATTTAAAAAAACAAATATTGAAATAGGAAACATATCATTGAGAGCGCTGCTGGTAAATCTGGATGTGTGTTTTAAAAACATATGCATTTATCAAAGTATATGTCATAGGAAGAAACTTGGAATCAGAACTGTGTATCATATTCATCGATATGGAAACCTGTGCAGAGGCAGAGTCACTGGGGAACATAGACATTAGTTGCAAGCAGGACATTAGTGGACCCAGGAAGGGAAGAACTGTCCAGAGGGATCATCAACATTTACAGTCTGATTCCTAAGGAACTACCCTGTGTTCTAATGAAGATCTGTGCTTGACTTTACAAAGGACTGCCCAGGGACATGACATCATCTGGAGACCCAGGAAAGAACAGGATTCAAGACTGCAACCAACAATCCAGCTCTCTCCCTTTCACATGTATTCCTCCTTTAGTTAACAATGTCAGTTTAGCAAGCCAGTTTTGCCCAACTAATTCTCATCCTCTATCTCTCTGACTCTGTACCTGTATGTGTTTTTATTTCCTTTATGTTCATAACCATAATAATGAATATCTTAGTGGACACTATATTGTCAGTGTTTCTTTACTTTCCAAAATGATATAAGCTTAAGAAGTGGTTGGTTATTAGTTATTACTGTATGGTCATAATGAGCCCATATTGTAATAAGGAATGATATTCTACTTTCAGGGAAGTACTTGGTACTGAGTCTCAACCCAACTACAATCTGCCCCCATTTTTTTTAGTATTCTATTTACTTTTTGGAAAAAGATCCAGGGACATTTTGCCAGCCAGCAAAAATGAAAGCAGAGATTACTTCCAGTTTATCTTGTATTCTCAAGGCAAGCAAATGGCACACATTCAGCAACTGTTGATTCTTTCCATCTCTCTTTTCTTTTATCCTTATCCTTCCCCCTCTTGAATGCTGAAAACAATTCCACTAAAAGAATAAGAATGATTTTTTAAATAAAATCAAGAAAAAAAACAAATATACAGCACAAGAAACATAAAAAATAATGAGGCAACATGACACCTCCAAAAATTATTAATCTCACAGTAATGCCCTCTAATGAAGGTGAATTAAATGAAATCCCAGATGAAGAATTCAAAAGGAAGATTATAAGTATATTCAAAGAAGACAAGAGGATATAATCAAATCTTGAATTATTCCAAAAGAGCACAAACAGCTAAAGAAATAAGGAAGTCAATGTAGGATATGAAAGTGGAAATGAATAGAGATAGCTGTTCTGAAAGAAGCTGAAGTACTGGAAATGAACATTTCAGTAAATCAATTAGAGAGTTCTGTGATAAACCTCACCAGTATAGTAAGGGAAAGGCAGGATATCAGGGCTTGAAGACAGAAGAATTTGAATATTCACACACTAACAAAATTATAAGAAGGTATAAACTATGAACAAAATATTCAAGATCTATGAGATACAACGAAAAAACCAAATCTATGAATCATAGACTTAGAAAAGGGAGAAAATTTTCATTCTAAATGCACATGTAACATTTTCATAAAATAATAGCAGGATATTATTGAATTCTAGGAAAATGGATGCCTGTGAATCACAGAACACATTTAAAACACCAAACAGCAAAGACAAGAAAACTTTCCCATGTCATGTAGGCAAAACCCTAAATATGTAGAACAAAGAAAACATATTGAAAGTAGCAGGTCACATGTAAAGGCAGGCCCATAAACATAAGAGACTTCTCAAAAGAAATTCTAAAAACCAAGTAAGGCTCCAAATGATGTATTTGAAACTATGCAGGAAAACAACTGGAAACCCAGACCACTATATCCAGTGAATATCCAGGCTCTGTCTAATAAAATTCTTTGTCATAACTGAAGATGAAAGAAAACCTTTCCACTATAAAAACAGACTCTAAGAATTCATGACCATGAAGCTAGTTCTACAGAAGACACTCAAAGGAACCCTCTTGATTGAATAGAGAGATAGGCACATCCATAAGGTTATAAAAATGAATAAATCATATTAAATAAATATGGAAAAGGAAAATAACAAGCATGACAATATTAACAAAATGACAGAAGTTAATAAGCACCTTTCAATAATAACTCCGAAGGTTAATGGTTTAAATTCCATAATCAAAAGATACAGATTAGCAGATTGAATTAAAAAATAGGATCCATCTATTTGTTGCCTCAAAACAGTGTACCTCACCATCAAAGACAGATGCTCGCTGTAGTAAAAGAATGGAAAATTATATTCCATGTAAAGGAATTAAGAAACAAGTATCCCTGTCTTGTTATGTGACATTCCTTTATAATAAAAACCTTGAAGAGACTATGAATAAAAAGAACAGACTCCAACATAATAAAGATTATATATGACAGTCCTATACCAGCATCAGAATAAAGTCAGAAAAACTCAAGGTGTTTCCACTAAAATCAGGAAGAAGGTGAGGTCATCCGCTTTTTAGTGCCTAAAGTCTAGCTAAAGACGGAAATAAAATGGATACAAATAGAAAAGAAAGAAGTTGAAGTGTCCTTATGTGTAAATGATGTGATTCCATATTAAGAAATCCTAATGATCCACCAGAAAATACTTTGAGCTGATGAAAACTTCAGCAAAATGATAGGTTACAAAATTAACATATAAAAAACAGTAGCATTCCTAAACACAAATAACAAATATACTGAGAAAGAAAATGTCTTAGATTTCTATTGTTTTGATAAAAACATTGACCAAAACCAACTTGGGAAGAAAAGGTTTATTTGACTGACAGCACAGTTCATCATCAAGGGACGCCAAGGCAAGAACTCAGGTCAGGAACCTGGCACACAGACAGTGGAGGAACACTGCTAAGTACTAGCTTTCTGGCCTGTGCCCAGCCTGCTTTCTTGTATAGTACAAGGCCACCTGCCCAGGATGGTACCACCCACAGTGGGCCAGGCCCTCCCACATCACTCAACAGTTGAGAAAATACTCCACAGACATGGCCACAAGCCAATCCAATGGAGGAAGTTCCTCAATTGAGAGCTCTTCTACCCAGGTTTGTCAAGTGGACAACTAAAGCTACTCAACACAGAAATCATGGAAAATCTCATTCATAATTGTCTCAAAAAATAAAATAAAATGCCTTAGAATAAACTCAACCAAGAGCAAAAGACTTCCATAGTGAAAACTTGAAAACACTGACTCTAGAAGATGGAAAAACCTCCCATGTTCACGAACTGGAATAATCAATAGTGTGAAATTAGCTAGGGAACCAAAAGCAATCAATAAATTCAATACAATCCTCATCAAAATTCTAATGCTATTGCCTACAGAGACAAAAAATTTTAATTCATATGAAAGCACAAAGGAGTGGCAATCCTACCAAAAAGGAATAATGCTGGGGATAACACCATATCTGATTTCAAGTTATACTATAGAGTCATAGTAACAAAAACAGCATGGTCTGGCACAAGAGCGGGCACATGGATCACTGAAATAAAATAGCATACCCAGATATAAAGCCACTTAGCCACAGCATTTGCCTTTTGACAAAGATGACAAAAATAACCATTGTAGAAAAGAGCCTCTTCAAGAAATGGTGCTGGAGAAACTGTCTGAATAGAAGAATGAAACAAGGTCCTTATCTCTCACACTGCACAAAAACCACCTTCAAGTGGATCAAAGACTTTAGTGGAAGACCTGAAAATCTGGAACTATTAGAGGAAACATAGGAAAAGCACTTCAAAACTTGCCAGAGGCAACAACCTCTAAATAGAACTCTAGTCACTTAGGAAATTATGCCAACAATTGACTAATGGAACCACATGAAATTAAAACCCTCTGCACAGCAAATAAAACTTCGAGTGGACAGCCTATAGAATGGGAGAACAGCTTCACCAATCACACATTTGACAGAGAAAGAATATTTAGAATGTACAAGAACTCAGAGAACTAAACAACAAGCAAATGAGTTAATAAAATAGCTGACGGTTCTCCAAAAGACAATATACAAACAGCCAATGAACACATGAAAAATTGTTCAACCTCAGGAACCATCAGAGAAGTGCAAAATAAAACTACACTGAGAAGCTGGACATGGTGACACATGCCTTTAATCACAGCATGCAGAAGCAGGTGGATCTCTGTGATATCAAGGCCAGCCTGGTCTACATAGCAAGTTCCAGGCCAACAGGGGCTACAGGGAAGACCTTATCTCAAAAAATAGCAACATGAAGGTGCTGTCTCACCTCAACAGCATATCAGTCATTAAGAAAACACAAAGTGAGAATGTGGCCAGTGGAAATGCAAAACCAGTTCAGCCACTGTGGAAGTCGGTATGGAGGTTCCTTAGAAACTAAAACCAGGGCTGGGCAGATGCTCAGTGGCTGAGGCATTTGTCCAAGTAGGGAGACCTAAGTTTAGATCCCATAGAAAGCCAGATGCAATAGTACACATCTATAATTCCAACACTCCTACAGAAAGATGGGAAATGAAGATAGGAGAGTCCTCAGATTCACACACACACACACACACCTAAAAATATATCCACCATATGGATATGGCCCAGGTATATTACTCCTAGGTATTTCCCCAATTTCCAAGTCAACATGTCAGAGACAGAGACATACCAGCACACCCATATTTATTATGGCACTATACATGATACTACCTTATTGAGCCAACCTAGATGTCCAACAATAGAAGAATGGGTAATGAACGTGGGATGTGGGTCAGCAGGAATGTCACAGAATGTACACAGAGACTAATGAAATAAAATAAATTTTAAATGATTCAAGAAAAAACTAGCATGTGGTAGATATATACAATATTTTTTTCAGCCATAAACAGGAACAAAGTTGCCATTTGCAGGAAACATAACTGGAGACAAGGTACTAAGTGAATTGGGCCAGTCTCAAAAACACAAATAATTGTGTTTTCTCTTACAGAAGGATCATATATTTCATAGAGACATAAAATCATGTATGTATACATGATATGAAAGTGGATATAAAACTGTTCAGGGGAACAGCGGAGACCAATGGGAGGAGAAGAGAGAGAGGTGCAAGAGAGTTGCTGGGTATAGGAGAAATACATTCAATGTATGATGTATACATGCATGAAAATGCCCTTATATAACACAGAACCGTTATAATGAATGCATATGATAAAAAACTTTCAGACATTTAAAAATAGTCAGAAGAAGAATGCAACAGATACAAAGAAACAAGGAAAGATTAACTTCTAGTCAGGAGCTATAAAAATGTAGGAGAAAATGAAATTATACTTTGTAAATGCTAAAACTTGTCAACTCAGAATTCTACACTCAGATAAAATGAAGCTGAAAACTAAAGGTTCTCACAGATGCGCAGAGGATTCGCCACACCAGCAGATCTGCACTACAGGAAATGTTACATGATAACAAATACAAACCCAAACCTATATAAAGTAAGAGAAGCCGTACCTGCTTTCACCTTTTGATGGCTATTTAAATGATTCTAACAATGCTTTATGATACTTACAACACAGCAGCAAAACTTTATGACAACTGCACAAAAGATGGAGGCAGAAATGAACACACAGTTTTAGGCTAATCAAACTGTAAATGAAGTGATATAAGATGTGGAAAGCTAACTATAATAAACTAAAGATGCATATGCCAATCCTAGAACTTTAAAAAGAGTTCTTTGTTCTTCAGAAAGTCATATTGAAGTCTTTAGAGGAAAGGTGAGAGTATCATGTGGGCAACTTACCACCAAACAGCTAAGAAAAATAGTTCTTAGGTAGATCAACAGACCAATAAATCCAGTATGGAAAAATACAAATTGGTAATTCTGGATGAAGCACAGGTAAGAGTTCTTTGTATGACGCAACTTCTCGCTATGCTTGAAAGTATTTAATTTTTAAAAAATATTTTATGTATTATTTTTATTTTATGTGTGAGTACTGCCTGCATGTATGTAAGTGCATCCGTGTCATGCAGTGCTCACAGAGGTCAGAAGAAGGCATCAGATTCCCTGGAACCGAAGTTACAGACAGCTATTAGCCACCATGTGGATGCTGGGAATCTAACTCAAGTCCTCTGCCAGAGCAGCCAGTGCTCTTAACTGCTAAGCCATCTCTCCAGCCCATATTTAATTATTTTAGTAATTATATATTATTATTATTCTTAAACTCCAACTAGTCAGTCATATCTCCAGCCCGGAGCCTTATTACACCTTAAATTGTCCTGTTTTCATTCTTTTCACTCTCCAGTGTACCAAACATAGCTTCAGATTCCTGGCAAAACCCCGGCAGAATCACGCCCTTCACTTGCTTAAACACCTTCAAAGTGCCCCAGAAACAGAAGTTCCTTCTGAACATACCTGCAACATTCAGGAGCTGTATGGAAGATCTCTCCTGAAGGACTAGAGGGATACTATGTGTATGCATAACCATGAACTGAAAATTAGATGCTAGTCTTCCCTTGCCACCAAGAATTCCTCATGGGTTCTGGTTTAAGTTGGTCTTTTTTCTCCTTTCTCCTGTAGCCATCCGCCTTTCCTTTACTCAAGTCCCACCCAGATCCATCACCAAAGAAAAACACTATCATTTATTCCTCTGGTGGAAGAATAATTCAATCTTTTTTTCTTCCTGTGGAGCTTGTGGAAGAGCCAGGGGGCAGTCATGGTCCTTCAGGCAATCCTTATCCTTGTAAGGCCAGGGTTCAAGAGACGCAGCCAAACCCTGACCTTACAATCCTCACCTCACATTTTAAGCATCCTGAGAGGCTAGAACCACACCTAAAACCAGAATCATTCCCCTTTGGGTCTGTTAGTGACTCAGGAACCAGGGATCTGTGATTGTCGGGGACTGTGCTAGACTTTAAGACATTCATAGAAGAGATTCATATTAAGTGTTCCCCTTTTTCAATCAGCATATATAAATTAGGCATTATATATACATATACATATATATATATATATTTACCAAAATAAACAAATTGTGGTCGATCTGTTATATTTGAATTAAATATCATCCCCACTATATGCATGATGAGTATTCCAAGGTTCAAAAATGTCACGTTGGTTCCTTTAGAACCCTTGCTAACAATGACGACAAAATTTTAGCTCTAATTCCCAAAGTCTCTCTTTTCTACCTCTCCTCCTTGTGAAGTCTGTTTGCTTAGCAGATTGACTTGAAGGTAAATCAGTGACATCACTTCAGTACCACAATTCCTACTCCTATGAAGTTGGTCGAGATTTTCAAGTTCTGGTTGCAGACTGTATATGTCCTTTAAACTAACATCAGAAACAGTCCCTGGATGTGGATACCATAAGACAACACCAGTACTGAGTGTCCCAATGCATCATTCTGTTTGAGTCTGCTCTTCACAACACTGAGCAGAGAAGCATCCGGGACAGATTGCTTTTGAATGTCTAAGTGGATACATCACAAACCCAACGAGAAGATGAGTATCCTACTCTGCCCAGGACCATGTGGAAATTCGTGAGCTATCACATCAAACCTACGTGTGCTCCAAGTCTTACCTAAGAATTGCAAAATAAGCAGGCTATGGAGGCTGGAGAGATGGCTCGGCAGTTAAGAACACTGACTGATCTTTCAGAAGACCTGGATTCAGTTCTCAGCATCCACATGGAGGCTGACAACCATTCGTAACTCCAATTGCAGGGAATCTGAAGCCATCTTCTGACATCCATGGGCATTGTACAACATAGTACCCTTGGATACTCATACATATAAAAAATAAAAGTGATAACTAAAATATAATATATGTTGATAGTGAAGATAATCTACTCATGTTTGCAGCTCTGGGTAAAATTCATTATCCTCAGTGTGCTTCAGATACTTTATAAACATTTTATCATCTCAGAACTCCAGGGACACAAGCAATGGATGAGGCTGTGAAGATTCTGTTTGCTACAGAATCTTATGAATGCTAAATATAAATAGTAAAACTATCCAAAGAGGAATTCACACCTGGGGCAAAGAACATCCTTACATTAGGAGGTGTTTTATCTCTAAAAACAAATTTGAGGAGGAAGCCAGAGCCTTCGTCCCTATTGGAGCCTTCCAACATTAGTTATCTACGGCCATGTGACAAACTGATCCAAACTTTAGCCATTTACAAACTCACGTATGTTTTTTCTTGCATTTTTTGTGAGTCCTCTGACTCAGGGCCCTACAAAGCTGCTCTACTGCAGAAAGACACACACCAAAGCTCACATTCACGCTTGTTGGAAGAATCTGGTTCCTTGGGGATTGCTGGACTGAGGGCCTCAGTTCCTCACTAACTGTGGGCCAAGGCCTCCCTCCGTTATTTTCTATGTGAACCTCTCATAAAATGGCTAGCTTTCCTTAGAGTAAAAGAGTAAGAGGGCAAGTAAAACAGGAAACCATAATCATTCTGTCATCCAGGCACCTTATCCTTCATTAGGAGAACTATTCATTCAGAGCAAGTCACAAGGTCCAGTCCACACTCCCAGGGAAAGGACTACACAACAGTACAAACTGAGGCTGATAGGAGCCACCGTAGAAGAAGGATGCAGTGGGCATCATTGTACTACTCAGCAGCACTGGGCCTTAATAGCTCTCCACTCTCTCTCTAGAAACAGCAAGAACCGGCTCAATCTTTGGTAATGCTGCACTCAGAGGCCAATTCCAGAGGAGGTGGTCTTGAGATTCTGTGGGGTTAATTCCACTTCCTAGTAGCCCTTATAAATCTCTGATTCATCTAATAGAGCAATGCTGCAGGAACACACACACACACACAAGCACGCATACACATTCACACACAGAGTTGGGCAAAGCAGACACAAGAAGAAAATGGCAAATCTGTTTTCATCTTTTTTTAGTGCAGATTGGGTAATATCCCTGGAGAATTAACCTCAGAAAAACAGGGAAGGAAGGAAAGAGGAAAGATACATGGGAGGGAGCGGGGATACCCTTTAAATATCAAACCAGAAGCTGGGCCTGGTGGTGAATACCTATAATCTCATGTACTCAGGAAGCTGACGCAAGAGAATCATAAGTTTGAGGTTCGGCTGCGTAACAGGAGACCCTGTCTCAAAATGAAAATAAAAGGAGCTGGAGACGTAGTTCAATGGCAGAATACTTGCTTAGCATATATATACAAAGCCTGGTGTTCAGTCCATGACTGAAAAATAATATCAGATATGAGACTTGAGAGCCCTGCATAGTGGCACATGCCTGTGATCTCAGCACTCGAGAGGCAGAAGCAAGAGGTCCTCAAGTTCAATATCAGCCTAGGATAGATAGTGAATTTGAGGCCAGCTTGTCTCAAAGGAAGGAAATAAAAATGAAGGGAGGGAGGGAGGAAGGGACATAGGGAGGGAGGAAGCAGAGAAATGAACTGGATTCAAGATACCCAAGTGTTGAAGAGGTTCTCACAACTAGCTCTTTGGAGCCCAAGATCAAAGAGGTCATTTACCATTTGCCTTCTTTTTGTATAACTCCAAAGCACCCTGGCACCCTGGTCATCTGGTCATCTGCCATTGTATTCAAGGTCCCATAATAGTCAAAGTGGGTTTTTTGTTTTGGGGGGGTTTTGGTGGGTTTTTTTTTTTTCTTGTTGTTGTTTTGAGCCAGATTGTCTGGGATCAATGCATTATTAGGGCATTTTAAGCCATTTAATTGGTATTCAAAGTGATGGTCCAGAGTCTTTCTCCTTCACAGAAATGGATGCTGGATCATGCACAGGATGCTGAGCTGTTCCCGGGAGGACATGTTTTGAAAAAGCTCTTGCAATCACATCTCTCCCAGCAGTCTCACACATAAAATGTTTGATAGCTGACTGCTGAACATATCCAACCAGAAACAAATCATCATCGTTAAGCATCACTGATAGGCCATCCACTAAGCAGATGTGTGAGGATTGGTGTTGTAATTACCTACAGAGGAGATGCCAGTAGCTATTGCCACAGAATGCTTTTTCAGGCACACAGGAGTATTTTATATCTATTGTCTAATATGCCAGGACAATGTGCCTTTGGCAGCAGTATTTGCAAGTCAAGTCTCTGGATACCAATGTGGCTTTCTGAGTCTCAAATCTGTATTCTACCTAATTATTCTTCCGTTCTGAATTCTCACGGTTCATCTTTTGTCACAACAGCATTTGTAAATCATCAAAACTGGGGAGTGGGTATTAAATGGGCTACCATCCAGCTTCTACTGATAGCACGCCTGTACCCCTAAAAAACACAACAATAAAAACCCTGTCCTTTGGTGACATATACATGTACATATGTATATAAAATTCTTGGTGTCTATATCAAAACGTTAGAATGGACTAGGTTATGTTAAACTGCCCAATGATGTTTTTAAAAATCCAGTATATGGAAATTGGCTACTGAAGGCAGAAGGTGCCAAGAGGTCAAATAAAGAGGCAACCAAATCAGAGTTTACTAGAGGCTTAGTCACAGAAGTATCTCACTAGGCAACAAAACAGGAGACCCTCCATATCTGGAGACAGCAAGAGGGGCGTTGGATGCTAAGGTAGGCAAGAAATGAACCGCTGATATTCAGAACACACCTAGGATTTCTAAAGGCAAAAAAACTGTTCATAGGGCAAACGTCAGTTAAGTCCTAGCATCAGTGATTGGCACAACAGGCTTAGCTGGCACTTTTGATGACTTCTTCATGGCAAGGCAGGCAAGATGGCCATTATCACCAAGATGGCTGTAGTTGTGTTTGCATACTATAACAGAGTGACTTCATTTTCCCTGCCTCCCACCAGACCATGTGAGAATTTAAGCTCCCCCACCCACCACTGCATTTAGTATCTAATCTTATGCAAACATCTTGTGTGAAAAAAAGAATACCTAATCTTATGCAGACATCTTGTGTGAAAGAGAAGTATCTAATCTTATGCAGAGCATCTTAAGCAAATAATCATTGTCTGTGAAGTGATAATGGTCTCTAACCAAACCATGGAGAGGCCATCTTACAGCAGTGACATCCTGTTTTTTTGAGGACTTTGACATTTTCTCATGGTCTTCAAGATTGGATATAATGCCAGGATGTGTCTCAATTGGGAACAAAGGCAATGACTAAAATGTAGACATCTGCTTCTATGGACTTGGATGGGAATCTGGGGTTGGATATTTGTGAAGCTAACCTTTACACACCTTGTACTTGCTGATAAAAGCTGGATCTTGCAAGGAATCGGGGCTGCTTCTCAGAACTCGCCCACCTAGAGTTTAGAAGTCAGCCAAGCGGTAGTAAAATCTACCTTGCCTTTCTTTTGCGTGGTGACTCCTGTTTGGCACCCTATAACACATACAAAGGGCAAATTATCAAACTCCCCTTCAGTCCTGCCCACACTTCAAGGCTTCTCCTAGCCCTCTCAGAGTCTGACTGATAATCTCTGTGATCGACATTTACTATCCTAAATTTAAATAACTACATCTTTCCATTTTGGGCTCCTGTCAGCCCTGTTCCACTCTAGTCTTCCTCTGCCCACATTGAGGAAGACTGCTCTTCTCTGACACCATGCTCATATTAGAAGAAAAGTCCCTTCGGTTCCTTCTCCCTGCCTCCTCTCCCCTTCCACTTCTCCACCTATTCTCTTCCTTCACCATGCTCCCTAAAAAAGATCCCTGCTTCCGTTATTCCAATTCCAGGGCCCACGTGAAAAGATCCTCATATAATTGTTTCCTCAGTCCAGGTCGCCACTTACACCCTCTTGAATCAATACTACGCCTGCCCATCACTGAGGTAGACTGACATTCCAAACTGCCTGCTCTTCAGGGGCTGTCCAGCTTCGCTCCCGTCTTCTTCTTATCCAACTCCCCTCCCAACAGCCACAGATATATGAATTGCCCACGCTTCTTAAACATCCCAGGACGCATCTCTGTTCGAACACCATCATGTGCTATGCAAGCTGGGGCTTGCTTAACCTCCAAAACATCAAGATGAAGCTGTTGCTTTGACACTCCCGAGGGCTGCTCCCCAGCGCCCCTCTCAGGGCCCCAGTCCCCAGCTTTCAGGCGTCAGTACCGCCTCTCAGGATCTTTTGTCTGCTCTTGTGAAAACCTTCAGTCTTTTTCTCCACTCAGCCAGTATTCTCTAGCCTCACTGGTCCCCAGGATCAACCACTCAGAGCCATCACCATTTAACTCTACTCCTGCTAACACCCCAGCCAGGATTTCAACTGCTCTTGACCATCTGCCCACTGAGACCCAACTTTGCTAGTATCAGCACTGAAGTGTGTGTGTGATATGCTCTGGTAACTTTAGGCAAAGTCAAGCCACCGAGCTACAACCGGTTTGAAGTGTTGCCCAGGTGTGCCGCGCAGCATTTGTATTCGCTGTACTCATCCTTGGCCCCGCCCTCCTGCTCTCAGTGTCCTGTGTCCTGGAGAAAAGCTCTTTCATTCCTGCTGTCCTGCACCCTTGCTTTCCTCCTGACCTACCCTTTCTCTCCTGGCCATCTTTCTCAGGGAGCACAAATTACCTCCCAATGGAATGTTTACTTCAGATGTTTTCGTAGCTGGGACTGACCACTTGTCATACCCAACCCCAGCCTCAACTGACGGAGTTACGGAGCAATTGCCGGGTCATATCTGAAAAGATAGTGGTGGGAACCAAAAATGCAAGCTTCTGAGCAAACGTAAAGGGATTTCTCGCACGCCCTGCTTTCTTTACTCCACGGTAACCCTCTCTGCTGTTTAATGAGGATTCTCCAGTGACTGAACCCAGAGTTTGTAATAGGAGTTTTTTCATGCGTGTTGAATCTTTGTTTGCCAGGGAAGAATTCTGGGGTCTCCACATAGAATGTTGGGTTTTGGTCTTGTTGTTACTGAGAATGTTGTTGTCTTGATTTGTGCCAAATTAAACTTTCTTCTTTTTTGTTTATTACCTAGTCCTCTAGAGTCAAGCTTCTTTTATTTTCTTTTTAAAGTATTTTTTACTTAATCCTCTTTGTCAAAGTATTACCACTCAGGAAGACATTCTTAATTCCTTAATCTTGTACTTCAGCTTCAAATCCAACTACTTTTATGTTTTTGACCACTTTTCCTGTGGGTTGCAGTCTGTTATCCTCTTAATCTTTTCTCTCTTTCACTCTGATGTATTTAACCTTTTACCTTGTTCGTTTATGTTTTTATCCTTGATCTGAAGTCTTATTCCATTATAGTGTCATGACTTGTAATTCTTGGTTTTTATTTTGATCTTAGATTTTATTCATAGCTTCCTGGTTTCATTTGTTAGTTTTAATCTGATTTTGGTTCTCATTGAGCAATCCCACTGCAGTCCCATCATCCGGAGTCTGGTGTTCCTGCTAGCACCACTTTACCCTGCTCTGAACCAGGCCTTTTCACTCTTTGCTCCATCTGCTTTTTTCTCTTGAACTTTCACTTACCAAGTCTCAATGTTTTATTTTTTATTGTTCTCCTGACCTTCTAACAATGATTTTTTTTTTAATTTTGCATAAATTGTATTTTTCTTTCTTCTCCTACAACTTTATTTTAAAGACTTCATTTAGAATTGTTAGCAAGGCTGATAAGGACAAGAAATCTCACATTTCCCCCAGGCAGGAGTAGGAGATTGTCTCCCTAGGGCTCAGGCTTACAATGGCTCAGACCCTACACCTCATACACCTCTTGGTCTGTGGGTCTGACACCTTGTCAAGGAGACTTGGGAGATCTTCTCCCCAGACTAGCACTCTTTGAGAGATGCTGATGGGGTACCAGCATAATGCTCTTTATTAAAGGACATTGTTTCCAGGCATGTTATACTTTTGACTTATTTTTAAATTCATTTTAGGGGATCTATTTTTAATCTGGGGCTACCAACAAGCCTCAGTTTACACTGAAGCTTATTAAATGAAAAATTCAAACAGATTCATTGATCCATGGAACAGGCCCCGATTTACATCCATGTAGCTGTAGCCACATTATTTTTGACAAGGGCGCCAAAAAACACATTGCTGGAAAGACAGCATATTCAACAAATAGGGCGGGTCAGACTAGATAGCTACATGTAGAAGAATGAAATGAGCTCCTGTCTCTCGGTAGGCACAAAACTCAAGTCCAAATCATTCAAGAACCTCAACATAAGACTTGATACCCCGAATCTGACAGAAAGAGAATACACTGGAACTTAAGGCACAGAAGAGGACTTCGTAAACAGGACTAGGGTAGTGCAGGTATAAAGTTGAACAATTGGTAAGCAAGACATATGAAACTAAAAAGTTTCCGTATGGAAAGGGATAACCTACAGAACGGGAAAAACATCTTTATCAGCTATACTTCTATTATCTAGAATATACAAAGAACTCAAAATACTGGACATAAAAATTAAACATTGGGGCAAAGGACAAAACAGAGAGTTCTAAAAAAATCAAATGTAAATAGCTGAGAAATATTTTTTAATGCTTAGTGTCTTTAGTTATCATGGGTATGTAAATTAAAACCATTTTGAGATTTGATCTTACCCTACTCAGAATAGCTAACATCCAAAAAACAGTGAAGAATGCTGGCGAGGATGTGGAGAAAGGGGAACTCTTATCCACTCCTGGTAGGAGTGCAAACTGGTACCACCACTGTGGAATCGATGTGGTGATTGCTCAAAAAACTAGAGATAGATCCACTACGTGATCTAGCCTTACTGATCTTGGACATATTCCCATAGGACTCTGTGTCCTACTACAAAGATACCTGTTCATCTGTGTTCATTGCTGCCTTTTTCACAATAGCCAGGAAATGGAAAAAACTTAGATTTCTACCAGCTGATGAATGGACAATAAAAGCATGATGTTTACACAATGAAATACCATTCAGCAGTTACAAAAATGAAATCTTCAGGTAAATGGATACAACTAGAAATAATCATCCTGAGTGAGGTAAGCCAGACCCAGAAAGACAAACATCGCATGTGCTGTCTTATAGGTAGATACTAGCTTTGCATCTTTAGATATACATGTTTCAATTGGGAAATCCATAGAGGTCAGGAAACTACTAAGGGACCATGAGATGAAGCCATCATGGGAGCAGAGATATAATTCAGTGACATAAAGGGGCATGAGGAGTCGGAAGGTTAAATGAGGTGAGGAATGGGAGGGCAGGACGGAGGAGAGAGTTTGAGGTAGGAAAACTGACACTAAAGATCTTTTGGAAAAGTCAATGTAAAGTTACCACTATAGAAGCTTCTTAAAGTATGTTCACATACAATTTAAAAAATTAAATGAAGTTACCCTATAATGGAGTGACAATGCCTCTACCAGATATTATATGCTGGCAAATAAAAGGCCCAGTGCCAGGAATGGACTCCATCTTTTGAAGCTGTTGATCAGAGGTCCCATAGACCCTCAAAAAATGCTGGCTATTTCCCCTGCTTTTGGTTACCCTCCAGAACTTGATGGTAAGACCCTATTGCTAAAAACACGACATGTGAGTTTAGAACAAACAAGAAGAAATCAAGTATTGACCTCAAAGCTTCATCTCTACCTGCTGTCTTTCACAGAGTTGAAAGATGCGATACAAGCTACCAGAAGGGTAAGGTAATCCTCAACATTGCCCAACTATGAACAACTGGCCCACTAGTGCAATAGTAACACAAATGTTATATGAGCAGCTAACTACTTTCTGATTGGATTTTAGACAAACCCATATATATCAGGGCTATGAGCTTGTCGCCAGACCATAGGGACATTCTACTACTATTATTCTGCTAAATGGACATACTATTCTAACAATTCTCAAAGACTTGTTAAATCCATAGATTAATATATCTCTTAACTCTCATTAGAGAAGTTTCTTCTTGCAGTAGGTGGCAATTAACAGAGAGACCTACAACTGGTCAACATGCAGAAAATAAGAGAATTTAGAGTGCTTGGCCCTAAATGGAACACCTATATCAAACCCCTGCCTCCATGGCTCGGGGATCGTTGTGGAAAAGAGGGCAGGAAGACTGCATGAGCCAGACTTGGTGACTCTTATAGGAAACGATGCTTTCCAGACAGCAGTGCAAGTACTCATGCCAATTCACAGCAGTTTTGACAACATGTCCAAGACCTATGTAAGCTCAAGTCAGATTTCAAGTATGGTGGCTATGGCTATGAAGCCCCAAACCTAGCTGAGGAAGTATTGGCACCTGATAGCTGCTGGGAGTGGGAGAGCCAACTTCTGTTAAGGGTTTAATGCTAGGCTGGTTGACCAGGCTCCAGGGGACAGACCCACATTGAGGGGCATTTGGGGACACAAATTGAGACTTAATAGGTTTTAAAATAACAATACTAGAGGACATGAAAGGGTGCAGATAGGGGAGGGGTCACAATGTTCAAACTACATTGTATGAAATTCTCAGACATTCAATAAAACTTTTTAAAAAATAAAAATCCTAATGAACAGGGAGGTTATGGATGATGACCGGAGAGGAACAGTTTTCTGGATTTGACGCCAGGACAAGGAAGGAATACTAAATGCTGGTTCTCTTGCATTCAGTGCTCATGTTCACTCATTGTGCCAACTACTAGAGCTCCTTATCCTCTGACTTCCTCATTAAAGTGCATAGAATTTATTGAAGGGATTAATCAATAAACAACGTTCAGGCACCAGACGTCATCCAAAGACCAAAGAGCAGAAAGAGAGAAGGATCAGGAAGTTTGTTCCTGTGCCCTCTCTATCTCTGTCCTGGCATTTGTTGTGTTTCTGGGTCATAGTTACAAAGACAGGAGTCTTTTTCCAGGTCTGCAGTTCATCCCAACATCCCTTCATAATGATCCCTCCACACGTCCATGCAGGTCAGTGACTAGAATGACCCCTCACCTTGCTGGCACACGGGTACCTCACCATGCCTCTTTTCCTCCCTTGGCCTTTCCCTTACCATTGTCAGGAACACCTCCAAAAGTTCTCTGTGGCCTCATCATGCTGGGTGTGCTGTCTGTTACCAGCCAGTGTCCTGACTAATGCATTCTTAATCCAGACACTCAGCCTCACTAGGACATTTATCTGGAATACTTTTCTAACTTTCGTTTGAAAACTACAGCTAGCATATACACCCCAGTTCACTGGGGGCTTCCAGAGTTGCTGACTACTCAGTTACCAAATTTACAACTCTGAATCACTTTCAAAACATAGATAAGTGAATCCCAAATCATTACTGATTATGCATAAACATAGTTTAGAAAAGCAGTCCCATTACATGTATTAACAATGAGAATTGGAGGACTATATCTAAACTTTGTAAGAATGAGTTCTGTACTCAGTTAGCAATGTCTGCATAGGACAAGGAGTAATAGCACTGAAAACACATATGTGCTAAATTCAATGTTTTTACTATCACTGCTGCAAAATTGTATGTCATTGGTATCTTCTATAATACTCTTTTCAAGCATAAATACAAAAAGACCTACAACAATTCTTGAACTTCATGCAAATCTATTTCCATGAGCCCCAGATTTTTTTGTCAAGTAATCTAGAAGATGAAGGAACTGATTTGAACTGAAACCTATGACCATGAATTCAGCAATAAACTGATCTTGTTGTATCAAACTAAACTTCAAGTACTAAAGGCTTCATACATACTCTCATTTTTTAAAATCTTTATTTCACACACACACACACACACATGCACAAAATAAATGTAAAAATATGTATTTCTTTAACTGTGGAATTACAAGTATGATTTTAAAATGCTTTTAGTAGGTCTAGTTAGATGATTCAGTGGTTAAGAGCAGTGGCTGCTCTTACAGAGGACCTGGGTTCGATTCTCAGCACTCACATGGCAGCTAACAACTGTTTATAACTCCATTTCCAGGGAAATCCAGTGCCCTCTTCTGACCTCCACTGGTATTACACAACATGGGTGCACGTATATGCACACAGGCAACACACATATACACATAAAATAAAAGTAATAAATCAAAATTTAAAGAAACAAATACTGGCTGCTCTTCCAGAGGACTCAGGTTTGGTTCCCAGTACCCACATGGCAGCTAACAACCATCTGTAACTCCAGTTCCAGGGGGCCTTGATACCCTTTTCTGGCCTTTGAGGGCATTGAATGCATGGTGCACAGACATACACACAGGCATAACACTCATACACATAAAATGAAAATAAGTTTTTAAAAATAAAAAAAATGTTTTTAGCAACAGAGTCATTCACTTAATTAAACTACACACAAAAGCCTACCCATATAAAAATAGAGTCACTCAGTAAGGGGGGAAAATCTAGACATTCACCTTCCTTTCAACACCCTGCTTCAAATATCTCAGTGACTCTCTGAGATCTGGAGGGTTACTCAAATTAAGTAGAAACATTTTAAATCTGTTGGGGTTTTATACAATTGCAGCAGTATGATATTGTGATCAATTAGCCAACTCTATTCAATTCCATGATCCCAGTTATGGTTCAAGCTAACCCAGTTCCTTCATCCAGACATGGAGTATCCATCACCAAGAGGAGGACTCGTCCTACAGATCTGCAGAACCAAATGGTCAGATGCTTGAATTCTGCTTTCAATAAGCAAGGTTCAGGTTAAATTAGTCTGCTTGGTTAATATCAGACCATACTGCAGCAAAAAATGAGCCAGAAATACAAGTTATTTGGTATAAGGGAGATTATTTGGGCCTCTGTATACCATCTTTTAGCAACATCATCAGGAACATAACCACTTGAAGATCAATAAGACAGAAGAGGAGGATGGATAGCTGACACTTCCAAATTCCTCAGCTTTATCATCAGTGTATTAGAGTTGCCATAGCAAAATACTGAACTGTGAGTGACTCAAGCAATAGAAACTCATTGTTCCAGGCTATAGAGATGACTCAGTGGTTAAGAGCATTGTCTGCTCTTGCAGAGGACCCAGGTTCAATTCCCAGTACCCATATGGTGGCTAACAATCATCTGTAATTCCAGTTCCAGGTTATCTAATACCCTCTTCGGACCTCATCAGGCATTTCACAACATGGGTGCACTTAGGTACATGCAAGCAATACACTCATAAACATAAAATAAAAAATAATAAATAAAATAGTTTTTAATAAAAGAAATTTATTGTTCACAGTCCTAGAGGCTGGAAGTTCAAGATCAAGATGTCAGCAGGTTAGGTTTCTCCTAAGGCTTCTCTCCATGGCTTGCAGGTGACTGTCCTTTTCCTGGGTCTTCATTGATCTTTTCTCTGTGTGTGTTCAGCCTTCGTATTTCCTCTTCTTAGAGTGGCATCAGGCATATTGGACTAGGTCCCCCTGATTACGTCCTCATTTAACCTTAATTACCTTTTAAAAGGCCTTGTCTCCAAATATAGTCACATTGGATATTAAGACTTCAACTTCACAATTCAGGCCTTAACCTCTGAGAATCTAGAGAAATACCATTCTCATTTACATTTACTGGCTAGAACAAGTTCCTTAACATAAGTGGGTCTGAAAACCTTTCTCTGGCAGGTAAGGAGAACCAGGCCTGTGTGAGCACACACTTGCCATCTCAACCTCAAAAGGTAAGGCAAGAAGATTGAGAATAATACAGAATTGGGCACACACCCTTTGCCCTACCCCTACAGTGAGTGAGAAGGAAGGCACGAGAAAAGGGGTGACGGGAGAAATTGACAAAGGTCCCCCGTTTGGAGGCACTGGGAGGACAGAAGCACAGGAGGACGCATCCAGAGATGTGCCCACACATTTCCCCTGAGTTTGGGCAGCAACCAGGGAGCTAAATAGAGACTGAGTCAGCTATGCACATCGAGATCCCTTCCACTGGAGTAGGGACTCCTCGCAGCCAGCACTCAGGAGCCAGTCACCCTTCACTCTGGCCACACACTGCACGTTGCCCTTCCAAAGCTCTTATGCCCACACTTTTAATACTGTAGTGGGCAATTCCCCCTACACACACACACACACACGCATATGCACACACCTAAATTTCCCAACAACTCAGAGAGACAGAAAGCAAAAATGGTGAGGGTGTGCAAGAAAAAGAACCTTCATTGTCTCTTCTCCTCATTGGTGGGGCTGAATGACCCAGATCAAGATTTCCCCACAGGCCAGGGCAAAAGTAAATTACTCTCATATATTAAGAGGTACCAAACTAGCATGTGTCACCTGAAGGAATGCCACAGAGCCATCTACTGGTCATTAGGAAACACACAAAAAGTGCTATCACCTGGAAACAATAAACAGGAAAAATAAAATAAATCCAACTTTAATGACTCCATCATTGATATGTGATGGGAAGTGTCCTCTCATTCTCTCGTTCCCTTCAACTCAAGAAAAGATGAGACTTTCAAAGTCCCGCATGCCTTTAGTAATGTGTTTAGGGAATTCATCAATGTTCAGTTCTTTGGATCCTACATGTACAAATATGTAAACATAAGACACAAATTCATTTTGAAATCTGAAACATGCAGCTCTAATTAAGGAATGTGAGTCCTACACGGTGTCTAACAATACACTCAGCACCCAATGTTCTGCTTTTAGGGGATCTGCAGTGCACAGGCGCAGAACCTCTACAAGGAGGCGAGTCCCATTTTCCTGAATGGTGGTAATGATTTCTAACAAAGAAAGATTTCCAGCAACTTGGGGACGAGGTGAAGGTAATAAAGGCCTCGTTTTAAGCAGCAGTATTGGGTTCAGAAATTGAGCTTTGTCAGCCGAAACACCAAGCCGCCTTGCAGCTGACAAGGAAGCTGATGAGTTATGTTCCACCCAATCCCGCACCCCCCACAGCAGGGACCGCGACGCTAATGTTCTCTGCTTTCAGGTACAAAGCCTAGAAAGGACTCCCTGCCAAAGGCGGGGAAGAAACACCTTGGGGTCATTTTCACAGCCTGTGGGCATAATTCCAAAGCCCAGCCCCGGACATGATCCAGCCTGCGGTGAAATGCTACATTTGAGCACCGAACGGCTGACCTTCCATTTGGGGTCAGAAATCGGCTAATCTGTTTCTCAGACTTGCTCTGCAGAAACTGAGCAGAGAGATCCAGTTTAACTAAAAAGATGCCAGACGCCATCTCTTTTCTAATAGAAATCTTAAAAGCGCAGACCGGCGTGCACCGAGTCCACAGCGCCACCTAGAGCACTCAAGGTGCAACGCGTCACCTCCCTGCTCCCAGGCAGCTCTCAACGGCAAGACCTGAAGACCGTGGCCCACCCGGAAACATCTTACTTAAAGTTGGCAGGTATTATGTTTATTTGGCGATGCGTGGGAGAAAACAAGGGAAGGATGACAGGAGGAAGCTCGTCGTCGATTGGCTATATGCCTGTTATATGCCTGCCTGTTTCGGGGTAGGGGTTATTTTAAGTTAACAGCTTTGAATTCTAAAGACCTATTTCTGGAAGTCACCAGGGATAAAATCAGTCAGAAATAATCGTCAAGAGCATTGAACATTGAAATGGGATGCGTAACGATGTCATTCATCTGTATCTCAGAAATTATCAAATAAACCTTAAGACCTAGAACCTCCCAACTTTACAGAAACTGGAGTTGGGTGTGCTCACAGCTGAGGGTTCTAGAAAGAGCCCTACAACCACCTTCTCACTAACTCCTAAAAGCCACCATTTTCCTTGTCTAAAGCCCACCTTTACAAGCTTTTTATGGTTATGTTTGTTTAGGGAGTTGTTTTATTTTGGTGTTTTTGAAACAGGGTCTCCCCGTCACACCAGCTGGCCTGGAACTGGATCTGTAGACCAGGCTAGCCCCCATCTCACAGAGACCCACTTGCCTCTGCCTCATGAGTGCTGGGACCAAAAGTATGCACAACCATGCCTGACTGCCTTCTATGTTTTCAGTTAAATTGATCATGCATCTACTGTGGTACAGAGAGGGAGAAGGTCAAAGGAAGGAAAAGAACACACAGATGGAATTAGCTCTTGCCTCTAAGAGCTTGTGCTATTGATACTGCCAAGCATTATATTCCATCACTTCAATTTACCATGCTCTAATATATAGGCCCATGTTTTCTACTGAGCTTTATTTGTTTAGAGAAGGAAAAGATCACTGAGTCAGAAGCAATCAAAGGCCGTTTTGCCATGAGGGGAAAATCTTATTTCAAGTTCAAGCTCAAATGTCAACCAAGAATAACAGCATAGTTAAGAGAAGAAGGATATGCACAAAGCCACAGAGGAAGAAAAGTATTAGGTGCTCACTGTGGAAAACAGCACTCAACCTCACATACACCAGGCAGAGAGACAGGCACACTCTTACTCACACACTGTTCTATTCCATTCCCTTAGCCTGATCCATTCTTTCACACAGCACTTATGACCACCTGATTTACACGTGTCTATCTGTATGTTTAGTCTCTCGGTGACTAGCTCCACAACAGCAGAAACTTCATTTCATCTCTGCTGTGTTCTCAATGCTTCATTCTGTGGCTGAGGCACCAGTTTCTAGATACATATAGAAGGAAGGGAGCAGGGAAGAAAGGGAGGAGGCAAGCTGCTCAGAACATCCATTAGCAAACACATGAGAGCATGCAATTAGATGACCAAGAAGAATGGGAGGTGTGGAGACTTGAATGCCAGAAAAGAAGTTTGAGGTTATGCCTGCTTCCTCAAAGCTCAGCAAAAGATAATGGTCATGGCGGTATCCAGATCTTAGAACCTTAATTCTATAGGATGAACTTAAGGGAAAGGAAGACTAGAAGTAAAGAAGTATTGCTCTATGATACCTGCAGAAGTTATGGGTTACACCCCTAAATAAAATATTAAGTCCATGAGGTCCTAAAGATATGCACAAATAAATGAGCCCATGCACAAGTCTAGAATATCCTGTATCTGAGAGTTTGGAAGTGCCCACCAATTGGTGAAAACCTATCAAAAGAATCCAAGAACCAAGGGGTACTACTAGTCAAACTTGGAAACGTTAACCTTCAAAGAAAACAATGATAGTGATGGTTTACAACCCATTGGATAGAGTGAAGATGTATCAAACATTAAAGATGTAAATAAATAAGCAGAGAAAGGAAAGCTTTCTTCCCAGTGAATACCACCTCACAAACGCAGCTGGAATGATGGAAATTACCACCCGTAGAGGAAGTCACCAATAGCTGCTAAGTCTGGTGAAGAGACATTGTGAATGAGGAGCCAGAATATCTCCCCACAAACTATTAACCACAGAGGGAAAACTGGTGACCACAGTGAAGAAATAAGACAAAAACCAACTTGACTAAATGTCAAGGTGAAAATTAAGGGGAGACTTATCATCTTTTGTCTCCCAGTGTGAGCACAGTACCATTTTGATGGAATACTGTCTAGAATTCACAGCTAGAGTCTGTCCAGAGCAACTCATCTGGCAGATCCCAATCAGCCCAGAATGAAAGGCCAGTACTCTAAGCCTTTTTAGGTTCTGCAAGACAAGGAAATGCTGGGGAAAAAAAAAAAAAAAACATTGTAGGTGGCAGAGGACTAAAGAGACGTGACAACTAAGAATCAAAGTGTGCTGGGCTGGAGCTGACACCAGAATGGCAAAGTGATGCTGCTGGGTCTACGAACCTGGTGGTTGGATAGAACTGTGTCATTGCTGCTGTTGCTGTTGTTTTATTTTGAGGACTGTATGGTAGTTATTTTAAAAATTCCCCTTTCCAGGAAAGTCCCACTGGTATATTTAAAAGGATTGGGGCATCCCGTGTAGTTTGCTCTAAACTAGCTCATTAAAAAGGAATAAAAATAATGACAACATATAATAACAAGGACTTTATTTGTAATTACATAAGATGGTATATGAAAAGCACTCAGCGCATTGTCAAGCCTCATTACCAGTTAGTTGTCTCCTCCAAAGAGAAGAGGAAAATGCCAAGGCTGTGTCTGCTCCTCTGTCCATCATAGGAGGCTGAGGCTCACATGATGACCAGTGAGCAGACCATCCCCAAACAGCTTCATGACAGTGACTACAAGACCCTTAATAATGCGTCAGTGTAATGACAGTTCTTTTTGGATTCGAAAGCACTTTGGGGCACATAATCTCATTTAACCCCATAATACTCCAGTGAGATAAACAATTATTATTATTATTGGCATGTTTGTATTATTATTGGGGTTATTATGACGGTGAATTAGCAATCTAAGACCTCAGAGTAGAGCTAAATAAACAATAATTAAACTGATGGTTTACCTTTACAGACAAACAAAACTGTACTCAACAATCTGTGCATACACGTACATATAGAACCACACATCCTGATATATTCTGGACCCCAGAAGCCTCTCTCAGGCAAAAGGAAAATGAGTTCACCATCATAGCATGGAGCAGGCCCGTTCTAATCTTCACACTCCAGGGAGTGAGTTACGTGACCTTCAGAATAGAGGTCGTTTTTCTGGTTTCTACCTCTGTACCTTTGAATGTGTCATCCCTCTTCTGGGATCCTCTTTCAATAAAGCACACTTTCTCAAGGATGTCAGATCTTGAGCTGAGTTTGGCAAATGTAGCTATAGCAACCAGAAGGGTCACAAATAAAAAAATGAAGATCATTAAATTGGTTTGAGTAGCCTTTCCAGAAGAAAGAAGTCTAAACCGGAGACATTTCACTGCTGTTTGTCAAGAATGAGGATTTTTGTCTCTCTTTAGAGACAAAGGAATTAGCAAATCTAGACAGCCAGTATTTATCCAGAGCTTTATTGATCTAGTTACAGCCTCTTGTCCTCAAATGAAAACTTGAACTTCTTGTGAAAAGAATTGCTCCCCTATGGAACCCCGCAGGCATTTGGGCAGGCTTAGACAGTAACTCAACTCTGGTGATTACTGTGGGGTCTTACTTACATCTATTCCCCTCCAACTTTGCCCCTTTCATCTAAAAAACTATCTGTATTAATCCTTTGGGAGTTTCATGCAGTAATATTGCTTTTCTTTTGAGGACTGTACGGTAGTTGTTTAGATTACATTCCTACCTCCTCCAGCCCTCCCCCATCCACCTCCAACCCCCACCCGCCCAACTTCAGATTATTTTTTTCCCCATCAAGTCCAATTTGTGCTGCCCAAATTATCTCAAGTGTGGTACCAATCCTGAAGTGTAGTCGACCTACCAAGGGGTCACACCCATAAAGAAAACTGACTCTTCCTTTCCTAGTTGCTGTCAAATGCCAATAGTTCCTCAGCTAGAGGTGGGACTTCATGCCCACCTCTCCCCTCCATGCTGGGATTTTGTCGGGTGTGAGCTTAAACAGGTCTTGTGCATGCTGTCACAACTGCTGTGAGTCCATATGAGCAACTGCCCTGATGTCTGGAAAACACTGTCTCTTTATAGTCATCCACCATCTCGGACCCCTACAGTCTTTCCTCTCTACTTCCTCAAAGATCCCTTGAGGGGGGGAATACCATAGGTTGAGCCCTCCACAGTCTCTTATTCTCTGCACATTGACCAGTTGTGGGTCTCTGTGACAACTACCTTCGATTGCAAGAAGAAGGTTCTTGACAAGGAATGAGAGATGTACTGTGGGGCCCCTCTCATTTTAAAAATGCTTGTAATGACAGCAATTTCAGGCTAAAATATGTAGAAGCCAAACCCATCTATTATATAACTGGTGAATGTCATTGTTCACAAATCAGAAATGCACAGCTGGTTTTACCCTTGGGATCACATGCTCCACCTGATTCTAGCAATTTGACTTCTCATCACATTTCTGCCCACCCAGATTTCCATTTGTCCAGTTTCATGGTTTTTACAGATTTCTGAGGTTTCCTGATAGCTGTGACTTTGTTCTCACTCTGGCTTCCCAGACTTCCCCTCTAATATCAGATCAGGGAATGGGTAAGAGCAGCCATGGGCTCGTCACTCTGTCTGAGCAGAAATGGCATTGCTGCCACTGAGACCCCAGGCTATGGAGTGAAGTGGCCAAAGGCAAGGTCAAACCTATCACAAGGAAACACCAAACAGAAGTAACATGAAGAACATCCTACTTAAAAGATGGGGAGACAGTAAGACATGGTAGCATGTACCTTTAATTCTAGCACTCAGGATTCTGATGCAGGGAGGATTGTAAATTTAAGGCAGGCCTCGATGTATAGAGACACCATGTTTCAAAAAAAAATGTTTTTATAATAACAAACTAAAAATAGGAGACTATAATGTGTCCTTCAAAAATATCACTATTGGGCCAATGAGATAACTCGACAAGTAAAAGTGCCTGCTGCCAAGTCTGACAACCTGAGTTCAATCCCCAGCACCCATATGATAGAAGCAGAGAACCAGCTCCCACAGTAGTCCTCAATCCCCACACATGTGCCATGGTGCCACGGTATGGGCATGCCTACACACCTCCACATGCATAAATAAATGAATAAATGTAAAAAATGTAAAATGTTATAAAAGTCAATGTTTTAAAGTTATGGAAATGTTCCAGATAAATGAAGCTAAAGACAGGACAGCTGAGTGTGTTGGCTAGCCGGATCCCTTGGGGGCGGGGGTAAGGAGGCGCAGAGCCAACATCACAGACCCCGGGAGAAAGTGGAGCCACGATCTCATTTAATTTTAGAAAAGAACAGGATTTATACTTTTGTCAGGCTTATGGGAGGTCTTTATCTAGTCATTTGACGTGCTTCATTCTGGTAGGTCCTGAACACCTGACGATCCGAAGTTCCTGCTGTGTTTACTATTCCCAGGTGTTGATGGTCAACATAAGGATCTGCGTGCTTCATGAGCACTCTCAAAGGTTTGTTCTACCAACATTTTCCCTAGACTCCTTCCTGGCTTCAACTGTCCCACCCCAGATCTTTTTTAGACTCCAAGGCAAACTCCCTCCAGCCACTTCTCCCTGCACATAGAATGCATAAGTGTGGATATGGCTCATAGCTTCCTCACAGCTGTCCTCATGCTGGAAGGATTTTCTTGACACCATCACTTAAAAGAACTCAAGATCGGGAGACAGAGGCAAGCAGATCTCTGTGAGACCAAGGTCAGCTCCAGATCAGTTGGGGTTACAAGGAGACCCTGTCTCAAACAAACAAACAAATAAATAAATAATGAAAAGCACTCAAGAACAAGGCAGTGCTGGGACTATAGTTCATTTTTGGCCCCTACAAACACACCTAAGGTTTCTTTCAAGTGCCATAGTTCGCCCTAGGGGTGGTTTGAATGAGGAATGCCTCCATAAGCTCACATATTTGAACACTTGGCCTCAGGCGGGGTGTTGCTTCCAGTTTAGGAGATGCCACCTTGTTAGAGGAAGCATGTCACTATGAGAGATCATAGCCTTGCCTCACTTCCAGTTTTGCTGTCTCTGCTTCCTGCTCATGCTTCAAGGTGTAAGCTCTCAGCTTAGTCTTCTGCTCCGGCTGCCCTGCCTGCCAGCATCCATGCCTTCCCGCCATGATGGACTCTTTCTCTCTGGAACTGTAAACCCAAATAAACTTTTTCTTCTGTAAGTTGCCTTTGTCATCGTGTTTTATCACAGCAACAGTAAAATAACTAATGCAACCCCCTACTCTGTCACATGAAACCATTAATATGAGCTAGGGGAGGCAATGGTTTGAGTTCTAAGTACAGAATACTGTACTTTGAAAGCTGGTTGGGGTGTACCACTAGGTTTGAGTACCACAGATATGAAGCCCCCACTCCACCCGCTACCCCACCCCATCCCCACTCCCAGCATTATAACCCAACATAGGCACAGATCAAGGCTTCAGCGCAGAAGGGAGACAGAGGCTCTGACATGTGAATGCCTAAAATAAGCTGGGCACGATCAATGTACATAAAGTGGCTTAATTGAAAGCCATCACTTTTAATCAACTGATAATCAGAGACTAGAGCAGTTACTCACAGATGGGATCATGAGAAAAGGTCAAAGACACTCCTCTGTAAAGGAGTGGGCAGCACTGGGAGGTGCACACCAGGAACCCAAAGCCGGAACAAATCACGGAAGGTGAAGAAGGCTGCAGTGCTATATGGGATCAGGACCAGGGAGAATCCAGAGCAGGTGTAGCTAAAACTGTTTGGAGGGAGGGGTCAGAAAGCAACATCCACCCCCTCCTCCCTGGGTCCCAAAGATGACTGAGGCATAATTCCACCGAAGTGCCTCTGGGAAACCAGTGAATTATTGGGCTTACTTACAGAGGAGTATGTGAAGGTTTTCTTAGGACTGTGTGTGCTCCCCGCAAGGCCTCCTGAAGCATGGATGATGGCTTCCCCATAGATGCACAAAATGATGAGAGACCCTCCCCTAGCCTTTCCTGGTCTGTCTACTCTAGCCCCACTCCCAGACCACAAGCAATTGGAGTCACTAATCATGGGTTGGGAGTTCCAGAGACCGTCCCTGCCCATCCTTCCAAGCAAGGGGCAGGGTAAACACTTAACAGACCCAGCTGGGAGGATCTTAGGCAAGCAGCACAGCTGAGCTCAGGAAGAAGGCAACAGTCCTACAGAACAAGCCTGGGAGAAGCTCTAGTTAACTATGTGAGCTTGTCTACATGTACACAGACATACACAGATATACATACAAACACACACAAACACACTCACAGATATGCAATACACACACATTCACATACCCACTCCTACGCACACGTACATACATTCATCTAGTCATAAACACACACTCATACAAACATATATATACACACATTCATGCAAACATACATACATACTCATACACACAAATACACACTCATTCACACATATATACATACATACACTCATATACACATACATTTACACTCATACACACATATACATGATATGACCTGCCAACCAGCGCTCACAAAGGCCTCTTTACAGTTTCAGTCCTCATCTCAATCGTGTTGGTGGCAAACGTAACAGATTTCTTCAACTCTTAAACATAAAACTTTTGTTTCTTGCTAGACCAGAAGCAGCATAATTTCTGATTCCTGATTTCTGATTTCTGATGAACACAGAGCTGTTCTCATCCTACCCAAAACCCACATTCTCAATGCTGCCCAGCCTCTGAAAGAAACAAGGAAACAAGTCCAAGGCACCTCAGCAGAAAAGCAAAGCTTTCAGCACAATATAGGAAAAGGTGGCACACTCTCACGTGGCTATGTCCTTCCTCTGCACTTCCTAGTCACATGATCTAGGGAGAGCACATCTTTTCAGCCTCAACCCTCTATAAACACAGGCAAAAAGCCCCCCCCCCCCCACTACCGAGGTCCTGAGGATTAAAATAACAAATTGGATGCAGAGCTGCTAGCCAGATGTTTGCTTCAATGAGCTTGATCGTTGATCTTGGCTTATTACGAATAAGACTGCGGAAGTTTGATTAGCAGGAAAGGGCGTTACCCTCCTCCTGGCACCCACAGATCTTAGCCAAAGCAATCGTCTTTAACCTCAGATTAGTTCTGTTCCCTACTGCCGCCCTATGCATAGGTTTGACCTACTGAACACATAAGCCTTCTATCTTATTTACGGTCTTGTCTCCCAAGCATTGTGTCTCCAGCTAGAAGTAAAATTAGGCTTCAGTGTTAGTCAGCTTGTGACTGCTTTGCCCGTAAATGCCTTATAAATAAGTACGAGCTTGGAGGGAAAGAAGACAGCCCTGCCCGTGTGTCCGGTGGTAAGCACTATGCCTTGCATCGTCTCACTCACATACTCCTTTGTATAAGGAATATTTAAGGGTTGGAAACAAAGCCCTGTTCTCGGGGCTGGAACCAAAATGAGGAGTGGTTTAAGGATGATGCTCTGAGGATGCAGACAAGGACATCTTTTTTACTTACAAGTAATTCTTGGAAGGAGTATTGACGGACAAATGGAGGTGCATTTCACAGGAGGGATGGCTCATTCTGAATGGGAAAGTGAAGGAATGAAAGCATGCAGGACACCTGGAGCCCACAGACCCCGGTGCATTGTGGGGATGAGGACCAGTCAGGTGGGCTGGAGTCTCTGTGACTAGGAATGAAGGTCCTCTACACAGCACTCAGTTTGGTGCTGCCAGTCAACCAAACACAAGAGGCAACGTGCACAGCGCAGTACAGCTTGTAACTGGCCCAACCAAGCCTTTCTAGGTGGTTTGGACAGAAGGCCTACCAAGAGGTCCGATGACCCTGCAAAGGCTAAGGTAAGCAGGTGCCACCCGGCAGAAACCCCTCCTCCCTGAAGAAGCCGCACTTCTCCTGCCTCCGCAGTAGGTATAGAGACCAGTAAAGGACAGATAATAATGAAGGACATGAACTTAAGGAGTGGGTAGTGAAGCCGGGCAGAGAGGGGAGTGGGGATCTGAATGTGATCAAAAAACATGTATATGGAATTCTGGGACTGGTAAAATATTTGAAAAAGATAACCCCTCACCATCTCAGAGGCTAACCCTAGTTGAGATAATTCTTCACGGGTGTGCACTGATGCTTGTCTCAGGTGATTCTAGATCCTGTCAAGTTGGCCATTAATACTCATCACCACAGTAGGACTACAGCACTATGCAAGGGCGTATAATAAAGACATAGCAAGTATTTGTTGAATGAACTAGTTAAATCTTGGTCATTGTCCCTCTCTTTATCTAGGGAAACCAAAAAAAAAGGAGACAAAAGCATGTTCTGAACACTCACAAATTATTGTACCACTGTATCTTGAAACATGAGCAAGACTTGACCAGGCACAAGAGAAGATTCGTAGATGCATAGCAGTCCAGCTGGGGCTATAGGGTCATCCTGCCTTAAAAAATAGAGACCTAAAGGAAGCCGGCAGTTAGATCATTAGGGGTATGCCATTTAAAGAAATATTGGACTCCTAGCTCTTTCCTTTCTTTCTGTTTCTTGGTTTCTAAAAGGAAGTTTGTCCTACCACATGTCCCTATCATGATGTGTTTCCTTGCCACAGGCCCAAAAATGGAACCAATATACTGAAACCTCTGAAGTCCTGAGCTTAAATGTATGTATTGATTACCTCAGATACTGGGCTACAGTGACACGCAGCTAGCACACTAATTTATAAAAATATATTTCTTCACAGAGGTTAAAAGTCCAAAAGATAGAGGGCCAACATTGTTACATTAGGTAAGAATTCGTTTTCTGCGCTTCGGAGAGCTGCCTTCTGTCCCCTGGGGCCTTCTGTCTCCATTGCGGCATCTTCTATAATCAAGATACTTATCACTGGTCAGGGCCCTACCTTTGTGATGTCATGTAACATTACCTGCCAGGACACCCCTACTGGACTTATGGCACTCACATATGAACTGGGGAGAAGGAAGGTTAAATATTCATTCCATAATAATTGCTGTGCTGTTTTTGTAACTATTGGTGTTTAAGCAACAGCAACAATGTATTTGCACACAAAATTATTAGAAGGATTCTGTCAGTTTTTAAGACAACCACTAATAAGATGCATATAACGTGTCATTGAAGCATATAGGATATGTATGAGCTAGATGGTAACAAACGGGAGCAGTGAGGTTGATAAAATCATCTGTGCAGAGTGAGAACCCATACAGTTGGGGTCCGCAAAGCTCTCCTCAGATAGGGATGTACAATAGACAGTTTTCTCCCCACGGTCATTTCAAATTTCAGAGCATGGTCCCTAGTGAACTCCACAAGAGGATGTCCTTAAGTGACAGTAAGCAAGGTGGCTGCAGAAGCATGGCGTGGCCGACAGGTACAGTCCCAGTGTTCTTCACCTCTTCCCATCACCGCCATGTAGGGATTAGGAGACCTCTCACCTTCTTAGTGAGTCCCCACTGAAAGCAGCTCTCCAGCCTCTGCCTCCCACCAGCCTCTGCCTCCCACCACCTCCCTTCCAGTCTGCTCTTCTCACTTTGTTGCTTGGCTTCTGCCCTGTCTCTGGCATTCACAAGACTGTACTTGCCAACAGCAAAAACAGCTAGAGATTGCCAATGTTTTCCAGTTCCTGGAAAGTCCCCATAAAACCCGCCGGAAGGAAGATTTGAAACTGCTTCAGCCTGTAAGCCAAGGATTCATTAGCCACAGCAAGATCTGCTGATCCCTATCTTGAAATACAAATTTCTTTTTATATCAGAGGCACATTATGCATTTACTCTATGAATAAATATGGGTAAAATCCCAGTGGAGCAGATGACCACGATTCCACTGCACCATTAACAGGTGTTTGGAGTCCAGGCCCTTCTCCTCCTGCCCAGAATCTTCTCCGCTCCTTTCCTCCCTCTGAGGATGGCACCCTATCCTCATAGCCATCTTCACCCTCACTGGCCACTCCCAAACACTACGCTTTCCCCGCATCTCCGCATTTCACCTCCTCATCAGTGGAAATGCTTCAAAATTACACCCAGTTTCATTGAGATTTGCTAAGGATGGCGTGCCAGGCTTGAAGGCATGAGATGTGGGTCATTTCCCAGGTAATCTGCAGTCACCAACTTAGATGTGGTCAACAGCCAAGATCACTGGGGTCAGATTCCGATAATTTCTGCAACTCTGAGATCATCTGGAAACCAACAACTTTCCATGGTTCTTGTTCCCAGAGTTCCAGAAGCACTTCCTCCCAATGGGCCGGGAGCCTGCAAACCTTTTCATAAAGGGCCAGATAATAAACATTTCAGGTTTTTCAGACCACCCAAGGGCTCTCTCCCAACTACTCAACAATGCCCTTGAAGTGTAAACACACCCCTAAGCATCACATAAACAAGACGATATTCCAATAAGACTTAATTTGCTTTAAAAAAAAAAAAAAAAGGTAGTAGGCTGCCCTTGCCTCATAGTTCATAATCTTCCAACTGCTTCAATATTTCATTTTTCTGCGTCCTGGGTCTGGGAAAGCCTGAAGTCTCACCTTAGATTACAGGGACCCACACATTTCTATTGTTTCCTTTCCCTGAAGCTTATTGTGTTGAATTTCTGTCTCTTTCAGCAAAGTTAGGCCTAACCAAGTCAATTCAAGCTGTTCCGTCTTCTGGATATTTCCCTTGAAGGGCTAGTGTATGTCACAATCTGAATGCTGTGGCATCACACAGATGAGACATCTATCCTGGCAACTCACAGAATAGACACATAGAACTCACTGAGGGCATCCATGAATCCCAGGGCCTTACAAATAGTAGATGCTCAAGAAATGACATGTCTGTGGAGTAGTTAATAAGGAATTTTTCTTTTTAATTATCCTCTAATATCAATATTTATCTTTATGGTATATCTATACAGCACATCTTAATTGTCAGCTTTATTAGACTGAGGATACCTAATTGATGAGGAAAGCAAATTCTGGGTGTTTCCAGAGACAATTAGATCCTGAGGGCTCTGACCTAATGAATGATTTAATCCACTGATGGACACAGAATTTGAGTTGATTGTTGGGAAGAGGTGGACTGTAGAAACTGGGGTCTGGTTGGAGGAAGCAGGTCACAGGAGGCATGTCCTGAGGTCCATATCTCGCCCTAGCCTCTTTCCATAAAGCTGTCTCTGTTTCCTGGCCACTATAAAATGAACAGCCTCACACACCCCATTGCCCTGATGTGCTGCCATATAATATAACATGGAATCGAGTCATCCTGGACTGAACCTCTGAAACCTTTCCCCTGAAGCTGTTTATGTCACAGTGACTTACTTTTTGCCACAGTGATGTAAAGTCTCACCAGTCAGGTATATAGTTATATGCTCTAGAAAGAGGGATTGATTTGAGATCAAGAGAGACTGAGTGCAAGGGGCCTTCTGTCAGCTGACCTCTCAGGAATCTACATGCCATGAGTCAGCCCCACTGCCAGCATTCTCCAGGAAAGGAGCTATTGATTTCTAAGACATATCTTGTTGCAGGTAATAGCAAGTAGCAGACCACACTGATTGACTTGAGACAATTAACAGCTTACACTTGACATAGTACTTGGTGTTCGGCAAGGACTTGAATTTTCTCATACATTAGGGAATATTTGACATATTGAGACCTCACAAGGCAGAGTAAGGTACATAGTCTTATAATTACCAGTATTAAATAAGAGAGCAGGGGCCCAGAGAGTTTAAACTACTTCATCTGAAGCACGTACAATTGGTGAGAGGCAAATCTGAGATTCGGGCCAGAAAAGCTGGAGCCACCTCTGTGCACTTAGTGACTCCCCAACATTGGCTAATTTATGATATTGGCAAATTTTCAAATCTAAAATTCATATTGAAATGCGGGAGAGAATATCGTAGGGCACATATGAGACCCCATGTATACTTCAGTTAATAAAAAGATGCTAGAACGTCCTGCTGTGATCCCATTTCTACTAAAGAGACAGAAATTTAGTTTCACAGAAAGCTCTATTTTTTCTTAATTAGCATATTTTCCTTGTACATAGTATTGAATTTCAAAAGGACATTTCCATATCAGTATACAATGTACTTGTAGCATGGTCTTTCGTACCTGCTCCTCTTTCTCCCTCTCCACTTCGTTCTCCTAAACATTTTTGTTCATATATCATACATGATTCTATGTACTTATATAAAATCAAAGATCTACAAATGAGAGAAAACATTATTTTTCTTTTTAAGACTTACTTAATTTGCTTAACATGATTATCTCCAGTTGCATTCATTATCCTATAAATTATATAATTTCATTCCTCCTTATGGCTAAATAAAATTTCATTGTAGAGATATGACATATATGCTTTATTCAGTCCTCTGTTTGATGGACACTGTGCTGGATAGCTTTAGTTGTCAACTTGACACACCTGGGTTAAGGGACTGGTGTCTATTGGACTGGCCTGTGGCCAGGTCTATGGGGTATTTTCTCAACTGTTGAGTGATGTGGGCAGGTTGTTCTGCATTATCTAAGAAAGCAGGGTGAGCATGGGCCAAGGAAGCAAGCCAGTAAGCAGCATTACTCCATGGCCTGTTTTTCAGCTCCTGCCTCCAGGTTCCTGTCCTGAGTTTCTACCTCAGGGTCCCTTTGTGATGAACCACATGTGACCTGGAAGGTGTAAGATGCATAAACTCTTTCCTCCCAAAGCTGGTTTGGCTAGAGTGTTTTGTCACAGCTGTTGAAGGCAATCTAAGACAGAAATCTAGGTTGGTTCTATAATTTGACAATTATAAACAATACTACAGTAAACACTGATGTGCAGCTATCTCTGTGATACATTGCTTTAGAGTCCTTAAGGTAAACACCCAGCAGTGGTATGGCTGGGTCATATGATGAAATGGCAGAACTAACTCCACTTGATTCTAGCTGACTTTGCTCACCCTGTGTTTCTACCTGGTCTTCCCAGCTCTAACTGCAGTCAGCCAGGCAGAACCTGTCCCATGAAGGCTGCACCTGCATTTCTGGGGGTCCATTGTTTCTACAATATTGGGAAACATATAAATGTCCAGGTCGCACATCCTCTTTCAGCATCTCCATGGAGCCTATTGTTTCTGCAACTCTAAGAAACTTGTTTTTCCTAACTGAAACTTTTTGTTAACTGAAAACTTCTTTGTCAATTGACCTGCCCCCGGTCTGGTGTAACTATGGTTGTTGATTTTGCCTGTGGAATGATGTAATTGTGGTTTTAAGCTTTATAAATCCTGCTCTGCTTCTCCTCAGGATTGAGACTTTTGGGGGGGATTAGCCCCCTCAACTGCTGGCTATTATTAAAAGACTCTTGATTCCATTGTCACTATGTGGCATTCTTCTGTGCCTCACTTGGTATTACATTAATGGGTCTAATTTTAGTTCTTTGAGGATCCTCCATACTGATTTCCATAGTGACTGAACTAATTTATATTCCCACCAGCAGTGTGTAAGGATCCCCCATCGACATCTTCAATAGCATTCGTTTTCTCAATGACTGTCATTTTGATTGAGGTGAGATGGAATTTCAATATAATTTTGATTTTTGTTTCTCTGATGGCTCCTGAGATTGAACAGTTTTTTTGTTTGTTGACATTTTGTATTTCATCTTTCAAGAGCAGTCTCTTCATTTCATTAGACTATTTATAAGTGGTTTTTTTTTTTATGTCTTTGTTTCATTCTTTGAGTTCTTTGTATGTTCCATATATTAACTCTGTCAGAAGTGGAGTTAATAAAGATTTTTTTCCCATACTGTAGGCTGTCTCTTCACGATTAACTGTTTCCTTCCCTATGCAGAAGCTTTTTAATTTCATGAAATGAGGACTCATTTGTCAATTGTTGGCTTTATTTCTTGAACAACTGTAATCTTGTTCAGAAAGTCCTCGCCTCTGCCTATATCCTGAAGTGTCTCCTTGCTGTCTCCAGCAGCTTCTGAGTTTCAAGTTTTAGGTTGATGTCTTTGAACCCATTTGGAGTTGATTTCTGCACAGGGTGAGACCTAAGAATCTAGTTTCAGTCTTTTACAGTTTTCCCGCCATCATTTGTTGAAAAGACTATCTTTTCTCCAATTTATAATTTTGGCATCTTTGTCAAAAATCAGGCGATTGAGGCCCATGAGACCCCTCAGTGGGTAAAGGCACTTGCCACCAAGCCTAGTGGGCTGAGTTTTATACCCAGGACCCACATGATAGAAGAAGAGAACAGACTTCTCTGCAGGTTGTCTTCTGACATCCACACTCATGCCACACCACGTGCATGCACACACACACACACACACACACACACACACACACACGTTTTAAGTCAGGTAATTGTAACTATAACTATGTAGAATTGTACATGGGTCCTCAATTCCATTGACCTGTTTGTTTTTGTGCCAGTACCATGCTGTGTTGTTACTATGGGTCTGAAATATATTTTATTTTATTTGTTATTTTTGTTTTATGTGTATGAGTGTATTCTCTGCATGTATGTAAGTGCACCCAAGTTGTGCAATGCCGTAGATCCCCTGGAATGGACTTACAAACCGTTGTTAGCTGCCATGTGGTGCTGAGAACTTGCAGGTCCTCTGCAAGAGCAGCCATTGCTATTGCTCTTAACTGCTGAGCCATATCTCTAGGCCCTGAAATATACTTTAAATCAGGTGATATCACCAACATTCTCCTTTTTGATCAGGGTTGCTCTGGCTATTTTGGGTCCTTTGGGCTTCCATATGAATTTCTGGACTTTTTCTAAGAGGAATGGCATCACAATTTCAATGGGAATTACACTGCCTCTGTAAATTTATTTTGGTATTATAGCCATTTTCACAGTATTGATTTTACCAGTCCATGAGCATAAGAGGTCTTTGTCTTCTAGTGTCTCCTTCAATTTCCTTCAGCATTTTAAATTTTTCAGTGTAGAAGTCTTTCACTTTCTTGGTTAAGTTTATTTAAGATATTGCTTTAGGTTATTGTGAATGGAATATTTCTCCTGTTTATTTCTCATCATATTTGTTGTTGGAATCCTACTGATTTTTGTTAATTTTGAATCCTGCCACTTTGCTGGGCGTGTCTACCAGCTCTGGGAGTTTCCTGGTGAAGTCTCTTGCATACAGGTTCTCTTACATACAGCATCATATCATCTATAAATAAGGCTACTTGACTTCCTTTCCTACTTTGTGTTTATTTTCTTGTCTTGTCTATTGTACTAGCTAAGAATTCAAGTACTCTATTGAAAAGAAATGGAGAAAGGAGGCACCCTTGTCTTGTTCCTCATTTTAGTGGAAATGTTTTGATCTCTTCCCCATTTGGTTTGCTGTTGACAATAGAGCTGTCATATATAGCTTTTATTATGTTAAGGTAGGTTGCTTCTATTACTTGTTTCTTCAAGGATTTTATCATAAAGAGATGTTGGATTTTGTCAGAAACCTTTTCTGCATATATTAAGATGATAATGTGATTTCCACCCTTGAGCCCATTTATGTGATGGATGACATTTACCAATTGGCATAGGCTAAACCACTTTTATACCCATGGAACTAAGCCAACTGCTCATGGTGAATAATTGTCTTAAAGACTTCTTTGTATTTATTTAGTATGTGAGAAAGATGAGAGAGAGAGAGAGAGAGAGAGAGAGAGAGAGAGAGCCATACTGTGCATGTGGAGGTCAAAGGACAATTTGAGGGGTGACCTGGTTCTCCTTTCACCTTGTTTATGAAGCAGGGTCTCTCATTATTCCCTCTGCTGAGCTACATACACAAGCTTCCCCTCTCTCCCGCTCCCTGTCGGCCTCTCCCATCTCACTGTAGCAATGCTGAAGCTGGCCTTTTTTATGTGGATTTTCAAGTCATCAGGGTTGTGAAGCATGTTTACCCACTGAGCAATCCTGCTGGTCCTGGGTGAGTCATTTTTTATTGAACCGTTGTGTATTTCATACAGAACATCTCAATCAGTCTTAATCATCTTTGCACCCCTTCTCCACTGGCACCCCACAGCCCTCCAACTGGAATCCATACATTCTTTCATCTGTGTTAAGGTCTCTTGTGTCAAGTTAGTGTCCCCAAATGTTCCTCAGTGCAGGTTCATCCACTGAGGTCTACTCAGCCTATCAGTAGTCCCACAATTTTGGAAGATTAGCTCATCTGCACCCAACAGTAAGCAGTTGCCAATATTTCTTAAGCAATGGGGGTCTGCTACACATTTCCTCAGTTCTATGCTGGGTTTTTGTCTGCTTGAGTTTGCCCGGGTCTTGAGCATGCTGACATCATTGCTGCAGGTTCACATGAGCAGGGTCCCAAGAACTTGAAGGAATCTATTTCCATATGGTCACATACTTCCTTACCTGCTCTTACAATATTTCTGCCCCCTCTTTGGCAATGGCTCCTGAGCCCTGAGTGAGTGAAACTTAATATAAGAGTTCCATCCAGGGCCCCACACTCGGCAGATTCCTAAACTCCATTCTTTGGTCATTTGTGACCTTTTGTGTTCCTGGCCCTCTGTTGCATGAGGAGCTTCATTAACGAGAGTTGAGGATTCATTGGTGTCCTCTTTACCTCTTGTTCCATATTGCATGAGCCTTGGGTATATAGGTTGCACTGTATATGTGCCACTTAGGCTTGGGCAATTCAGGGACAATGTCTGTGTGTGGTCAGTTGTGGTACTCTGTAGTAGTCTCCATCTGGTGCAAAAGAATTCTTTGATGAGTGACTCTTGGGATACCTGACTGTATATATAAGGATACATATTTTGCACTTAGTAAGAAATTACATTAGCCTAGGGATGTGACAGCCTTGGGGATTTCTCTAAGATCTCTGACCTCTTCAACCATATATATTTGACTATGATTACAGTACCACACATGAGTTTCCTCCCATTGAGTGGACTCTCGGACAAATTAGGTAGCCTTTAATTGGCCCCAAGACAAAAGTGCCACTACTGCACCAGTGTCAAGTGCTGTGCCAGTCATGGATATGGTTATTTGGTCATGAAGCTGGTGTTGGGCCATCAACTGATGTTCTCCCTTGGCTACTTGCATAGTGCTCTCCAGAGCTATAAGAGCTAGCCTCCAGGGGAAGTGGTTTCCAGGTCAGTTCCAGCCCCATTGCTTCAAATCCAGTCTCTGAAGTATGTCCTATTTTCAGCAATAGTGTCTTACCTTCAGGTTCTGGGAGGCAATCAAGGACTGTATCAATAACCTGTGTAATTTTGGAAGTCTCTTGGACCACCCTGGACAACAACTCACAGGAAGGCTTCCCCTCTCTGGCACTATTTCTTGTTAAGTAGCCTTTAGCCATGCACATAGACTCTTATAGAGATATTATATGTGGAATTTCCATAATTTTATTATATATTCTTGAATTCAGTTTTCAAGTATTTTATTGAGAAGTTTCACATCTATGTTCAACAGGGAAGTTAATCCGTGTGTGTGTGTGTGTTGTGTGTGTGTGTGTGTGTGTGTGTGTTTATCTGGTTTTAGTATCATAGTAGTATAGGTTTTGAAGTTTGGTAGTGTTCTTTCTCTTTCTATTTTATGAAGTACTTTAATGAACATCACTGTTCATTCTTCTTTTAAAGATCTGGAGAATTCAGCAGTGAACCCATCAGGGTCTAGACCTTTTATATTTTGCAATGGATGATTTTTTTATAATGCTTCAACCTTATAGCTTGCTATAGATCTATTTAAGTTGTTTGGATCCTCCTGGTTTAATTTTTTATTTTTAATTTTTAATTTAATTTTTAATTTTTAATTTTGCAATGGATGATTTTTTTATAATGCTTCAACCTTATAGCTTGCTATAGATCTATTTAAGTTGTTTGGATCCTCTTGGTCTAATTTTGATAGGTATATATGTCTAGAAATATATCCATTCTTATTTTATAAATTATTAGAATATAAGATACAAGTTTTAAGAGTATATCCCGGGCTGGGTGTGGTGGTGCACACCTTTAATCTGAGCAGAGGCAGGAGGATCTCTATAAGACAGAGTCCAGCATGGTCTACATAGCAAGTTCCAGGACAGCTAGAACTACAAGGAGACCCTGTCTCCAAACACCAAAATAAATAATAAAGGTATATCCAATGATTTTCTGAATTTGTCATTATCTGTTGTAATGTCTCCCTTTTAGTCTCTAATTTATTAGTTTGTGCCCTCTCTCTTTTTTGTTAGTTTGGTTAAGGGTCTGTCAATCTTGTTTATTACTTTTTTCAAAGAACTGTCTCATTTATCCTTTGTGTGTTTTTTCTTTGTTTTCATTTTATCAGTTTATTTTATTTAGTAATCCATAGATTTGGGGTTTGGTTTTCTCTTTCCAAGGCCCTAAGAAGCATCTTATTCACTTGAGATACCTCTGATTTTGAATATAGGCACTTACTTGGATCGCAGTATTTCTTGAGATCCAAAGTTGAAAACTGTACACTCTTACAGTTGACAACAGCAGCTGATTGTGTGCCAAACTGCTAGCTATTTTACCTGGATTCATTCAGTCCTCTTACCAACTTTGTGACGAAGTTATCATTACAAGATGATAACCCATCATGTAAATGAGGAAATGGTGGTTAAGATGCTTGAGTTGGACTATCAGACTGCAGCCAGTGGAAGCCAGGACTCAAATACAGTTCTGTGTCTCTAAAGCATGTTTCATTCCCCTCTGCATAAAGAATGCCCCAACCTAGCCTGAGATAGCACAGCTCCAGAGTCTCTGATGCAATTCCAGGAGTGGTGATAACCTACAGATGCACTTACAGATGTTTTAGTGCATGCAAATATGGAACGTTATAACTTAGGATTGCTCATAGCATGGTATACACCAGGAAAGCTACGTTAAAAAACACTACTGGGATAGAAAATGACCTCTGCATCCATCTTTTCCTCGGCCTCTTAGGGCCTTTCTAAGTACCTATTACCAAGTTTTGACCTTGTTTCTTCCAGGATGTAGACAAACAATATCCTTAGCTACTTGGCAGTCAGCCAAACAAGACAAATCACATCCTACCCAAACAATTTCTCCTGTTTCTTCCTTCCCTGAGATGATCCAAATAAATCTATGCCTAACGAAAGCTCAACGTGTCAGGGCAGGAAGGGGAGACTGCATGCTTTAAAAATCAGGTCATAGATCTGGAAACACACTTCAGTGACAGAGTGCTTGCCTAACATGCGCAAGGCCCTGAGTTCAATTCCCAGCATAGTACTATAAAAACTAATCAATCAGACCAGAATTATCCATAATGTTTTGAATCTGATGACTTACTTCTATTTTGTTTTTTTTAATTATTTTTATTGCATTTCCATTGTGAAGATTCTCTCCTTCCACAATGTGGGTCTCAGAGATCAAACTTGGGTGGGCAGGCTTCACGGGAAGTTCCTTTACAAACTGAGCTATCTTGCCTGCCCCCAGATGAAACACTTTTAAATATTGCATTACAAAAGCCATCTTTCTCCAAAAGAATAATACTCCTCACCTTTAATAATTTCACTCACAGGACTGCTGTAAGAGTTACTTGGGAAAAAATGCCCATGCCCTTCTAGGCACATGACAAACTTTCTCTTGGTTCATTAATTTGCAGTTTTTTCAGCCAGCACATGTGGCTTTTGCTCCTGAATGACTTCCCACTAATCTCATCCTGCCTAGAATCAACCTCTGGTCTTCAGTGCAGGTTAGTAGAAAGAGATCATAAAACACTACTAACAATATAATCCCATTTTTTTTCAAGAATTTTATACTTTATATTAAGTTGAAAGAGAAACACCGGCTTGCTCTCAGTCATTGTTCAATGTAGGATGCAGTAATTACTTTCATTCCTTTTATCTCAATTCTTTTCATTTTTCTACAAATTTAAACATGAGAAAAACTTTCAAATGCTAATACAAAAAAGTCTACTAAATCTCATACCTTGTACCACCATCACTGAGTTAAGTCTAGCTTTCCTCCCTGTACCCCAGTCCCCTGAACTGTGACTTCAGCACTATTACTGTACACACATGACCTTCCCAGGGCCGGTGCCAAAGCAGGAAGAAGCTCTGAAGACAAAGGGTGGCGGATTTCAGGGAATCTCCCAGTTGAACTGGCCCAGCATCTCACTTCTGGACCATGAGGACCATACGTCCGAGGCTGTAACCCTCTACTACAGAATCTACAACTCAGCCCCACCCAAAGCCACCAACACCCAAGCCAAGCCTTCCCTCCCCTTTCTGCCACCTGCTTCTGACTTAAAGGCAGTCCCAAGGAATGCCTGTCTCTTGGCCAACCCCACACTTTTAGTTAAGGTGAAAGGGCTTCAGAGGTTAAGCTTTTCCAAAATTGAGCACAATTTTTATCTTCTCCACTCAGAACTGAAAGCTAGAAACCAATGCTCTGACCAGTAGGGTAACAGCAACTCTGGCAGAAGCAATAAATTATACTGTGCATAATATGCTCTCTGAAGCAATTGCCTGATGCTTGAAGGTTTTATTCAGAATGCATTATCATACACAGAACCAGGTCTGTGTTACCTCTGCAATGGATTTCAAATTTATTCAACTGAGAACCTCAGCCATTCCCAGGAATCACACCTTATTCTCTGAAAATGTAGAAACCAACAGCCTACAACCACAGAGACAATATTCCCAGATCACCCTGGACCCTGCAGAGGAGGATCATCTTGGATAAACTCACAATCCTATGAGAAAGAGTAGGTAGATTACAGGAATTCTTAAAGGGAACAGTGTTTGCCTGTCTCTGACCCAGAGAACTTGGGGGAGGGGTTAACCTATCTCCTGAATTGTTTCGTGAACACCACACGATGGCAAAGGAAGTGGCCTTCCTGTTCTGAGTAGCACTGATAGCACTACTTGGGAGCAGGATGAGGAATGTCACCGCTAGAGTACTCGGAAGCTACCGTCCCAATGGGGACATCTGGGAAAGTGAAAAGGGCGCCGCTGATGTTTGGACCAGGACAGCAGGTGATAAACAGGAATGTCACTAACCTGTGGTCACTCCGGAGAAACTCTTCCACTACCACTAGGTTAGGACCTGCTGCTAAGGTGGTGTCCGGCTCTCCCCCAGAGTATGTGCCACTGAAGAAACTGTCCTCACAAATCAAGCCATGTCTAACTTAGCCAGCTCCCTGGTGTCCCAGGAAAAGAGAAACTACCACAAGAGACACAAAAATGAGGGCAGAGCATTTAACTGTTGGCCTATCACTGAATCTCCCAATCTGAAAATAATGCTGTAGAGTGATAGACACGGTCTCTCTGGAGTTTTTGTTTCTTATTGGTTCATTCTATGGCAAGTCCCGCCCTCTGACCAATAGGGGGAGGAGGGAGGCGGGAGTAGGTGGAACCATCATGGCCGCTAGCGGAGGAGAGGAGCGGAGATTACTAAAATCCACGTGGAAAGAGAAGATGCCCCATCCCAGGCCCACGCAGACAGACAGGAACCCCGGAAGCAGCGAGCCACGCCCCCCCCGCCATCCAAGGACCTCGTGAGTGGGATGAACTGAGGAGCCTGCGCTCGGCGCGCAGCGGTTCCAAACTGTGGGAGCCGGCGGCCAGCAGGAGAGCATGGCGCACGTCCCCAGAGACCTTTGTAAATAAATAAATCATTCTAAATGGAAGATCACTTTTCCATTTATCCAGCTGGATTAACTAGATCCCACCCGCTAGAGCGTGAGGGGAGGATTTATGCAACAAATGCTTAGCGGGTAGTAAGTGCTCAGTAAATACTTGTTGAATGAATAAACAACTGGACCCTGAGTTAGCAATACATTAAAGGGTTTGGATCATACAGTGTTATAAAAATCTAATGCATTTGTAAATATGAAATGCACATGCCTTTGAAATACTAGACTGACTGAAACTAAATTTCTACAATCAACTGATTGGGAGCAAATTATTTTGAAACTAGTGCTGCACTTGAACTAAACTGGAACTGTTGCCTGTGAGAATTTATCCAAAACTCATTTATCAAAACTGGGGCTGAATTGAACCAATGTTTGCCACACCCACTGAGTTTCTTCAACGCCAACATGATGATCTATAAGTTCTCTGAGAAACATGGGGTGCCACGGGAGAATTAGCTTAACAAGAGATTAAGGAGGAGAAATGCCTTGAAGGATAAAGAGAGAGGAAAGGTAGAGCTAGCCTTCAAACTGCCATGCAGGTCGAAGGTCTCTCCTGATGAAAGACAGTGCAAGGAAAAAGAACACAGTAGAAAAACTTCAGGTTCTGCCAAACTGATGGGACTTCCAGGGTCAAAACTGTCTATTAGAAGAGTTCTATGTCCCCGGGAGGTGGCGGGCACTAGTACCCCATAGTACTAATCACAAGCTGGAGAAAGCAGAGACTCAGCACAAATGGGGTGGGAGGGCAAAGGGAGATAAGTGGACTCTTGGACCTCCAAGCTGGGTCCTTAGTAGGAACTTAAAGCCACAGTATAAAAGACTACCACCCACTGCTGGAAAAAGCATCATCCCTAGAATTGTTTCTATGGTCTCTATAAGGTTATGGCAGTTAGGATTTGAAAACTCATAGAAGACAAGTGAGCCTCCCACCAGCACCAGCTTTTTATCCCAAATGCCACAACTTCTCATTCCAACATAGAACTCAATCAATGACAAAGTTTTATTTAGAAAATAGAAGTCTATAATTTCATTTGAATATTTCCAATGAATCAAGCCCATTCTGGGCTATCCATATGGTGGCTATTCAGAGGTATTGAAAGGTCACCATACCCAGGAAGAAACTCCTTACAGGATGAGGTGCTCAGTTCTTCATGTCTTTTATAGTCAATCAGTAACTGTGATTTTGGTCCAGAAACCATCTGAGGAGAGCAAGCACTGAGCCGTTCTTAACTCATGCCCAGATGAAACAGCTTCCGCAGAAAGGCTGGACCTCCCCAGTAGCCTCTGTAAGAAATAACACAGAGAAGTTATTTGAGACATAAGATAGGGGGTACATCAGACACCTTTTTAAAAGAGAAGCCAGGATACTCACAGCACGTAAAGCTACCGCCCTAATGGGGACATCTGGGAAAATGAAAAGGGCCACCACTGATATTTGGACTAGAACAAGACAACCTACGCTCCTGAGAGAGGAAACATCTATTTTCTTCAGGGACGAGCTCCCTGATAAGTTATCCCATTCCACATGATCATTCGAGCCCAAGTGGTCAGCCTGAAACACGTGTACATACCAGCACCAGTAAATGGACTCAGTAGACTGCATACATATAACAATCATTAAAGAAGAGGTCAGGATGTTGAGAGGAAGTCTAGGGAACTTAGCAGAAGCGAGGGGGAGAGAAGGAGGGCAGAAATTACATAAACACAGTTCTCGTGTATAACATTCTCAAAAAAATAAAATAAAAAATAGAGGGCTAGAGCATGTAAGACAGAAGACTTGGGTACTGCCAAGAAATGAAGAGTCCCCAGCCCCACAACAGGGAGACTGCTGCGAACCCCTCCCCTCACCGAGGGCATCCCTCTTTCCTGAGTGTGGCTGAGGCCATCACTAATTCTTGAGAAATGGCATGGCAGAGTGGAGCCCGTCAGCTCCCTGCTTTGAGTGGAAGGCCCTGTTGAAACAGCCCCCTTGCACAAGTGGGTGCAGTAAACCAAAAGGAGGCCCTCTGCCTAAAGACCAGATAAGGGACCCACCTTAGCATTATATTCCAGTACAGGAAAGGCATCATGTCGGCTTTCATAAGGTACATTAAAAGCCGTTCTTTACTCTGATCAAAGGGGAAGGTTTCCAGGGGTTGAGCTCGGTAGTCAAATTCCGCAAGAATCACACGGTTGTAGCCAGTCACCAGTGGACAAGAAGTGTAGCCATCATACTGAAATTGGTAGAAAAAGTGAGAAGGTACTTTTTGTCATGGTCTAAATTATAAATCTATCATACATTATTTGTTCAGAGTGGCTGTAATTTTTTTTCTTTGTGTATGTATTGCAATTTTAGTACTGTGAAAAATGTAAATTATGGAATGAAAAATAATATGAGAGGCAAAAATTAAAGTCTCATATAAGAGAAACTCATTAAGAAAGTAACAGAACTATGGACAAACACCACCTTCACACAGAAGGGAAGACGAGAATTGAGATGGTGATTCTTACAGACATACTAACCTTCTTCATGGGCTTTTGATTCTTCATAATCAGAGAAATTGTTCTATCAAGTATTCCTGACTGGGCAGCTATAAGAGAATGGAAAAGTCAGAAGAACAGAGGCATCAGATTGTCCATGAAAACCCATTTGTAAATGACTTTAACATAAGTAAGTTATGAAGGGCCCACTCCCCAGGCCTCTAGAGCTTCTGACTACTTGAAGTTCCAACTAACAGAAGAGTTCCTTCAGCTCGTCAGATGACACAGCTGTCTCTGTTAGTCTGAAATTAAGAAGCCAGCTCTCTCTGAGGGGACTGAGAAGGTGGCCCTATCTTAATCACAGTCCCTGTGCTCCCAGAGGCACGTGACTATCAGCTTGGTCTGTATGCCATGTCCTACGGCCTTGCATCCTACTAGCCTTGTGTCCCTGTTCGCAGACAGTAGATCAGTGGCCCCAGGCATATTCAATTAGACAAATACTAGACTTTCCTCTCTATGGTATTGCCTAGCTAAAGCTGGACCAGAGACACACAGAGAGAGAGAGAGACACAGAGAGAGAGACAGAGAGACAAAGAGAGACAGAGACAGAGAGAGATCTTTATTTATGTTATATATACATACACACACACACACACATACATATATGTATGTATATTTGGCTTTGTTTTTCACTGTAAGATTAGAAAGAAAAAAACTCATTTCCACAAAAACCTTTATTCCCAAAATTCAAAGTATAGGAATTTTTGTAATGTAAATCTACTACTTCCCATTAGTCGAATAATGGAATTGTTTTAATGGGTAAAATAATAAGTATTCCCCACCATTGAACTGAACAAATGTTCATCTGCAGAAACCATTCTTAGCCAGCTGCTCAAAAGCAGGCCACAGGCTACATTTGGCCTGCAAACTATATGGTTTACTAGCACCCAAATCAAAACAGCAATGAGTTTGTTTATTCTAGAATAAGAAGTCTGAAGAAAGTAAGAATTTCACAACTGCTTGAAACTACTAAATGGTCATCTTCATTGCAGGCAAACTCTTGCTTTGGGGAAATTTTGATTTGCTTGTACTAGGAAGATATGGGTCCCCTGCCACAGGTGACCAAGCTCAGAGGTTGGGGAGAGAAGCTGCCTATTACAGCAGAGGGGTGGGGCTTGGAAGCAGTCACAGTTCAGAAAACTAGGGCTGGGGAAGCCATGAGAGAGCACATCTACTTGGGGAAAGCTGGAACCGTCATTATTTAGACATTAAAGACATGAGCAAGTAGACACTGGTGTGAAATGACAAGGACAAGCATTCACTGTTCGACTGTTGGAACAAAATGGGTTAAGACCAACTTAAGGGTAAACAACAGGCAGAGACAGAAGGATCTCTGTGAGATCAAGGCCAGCCTGGTCTGCATAGAGAGCTCCAAGCCAACTGTGATTATGGCTAAAAGACCAAATTAAAAAAAAAGAAAGAAAAGAAAACACAAAGGATAAACAAGAGAGGACTTTCCGGTCACAGTCATACTCCAATAATAAAATACACGTAATTTTAAAAGGGATGTAAAGCAACAGGAATCTCTACATGCTGAGGAGTAGAAGCTGAGCCACAGGACTGGGAGCAAGACGTCACTTTACAACGCTCGTTCAGGCATGTTTCATATCATCCATCTGAAACACTGAATTGAAAGGTTTTTGCAGATGAACATTTGTTCAATTCAATGGTGGGGAACACTTACTATTTTACTCATTAAAACAATTCCATTACTCAACTAATGGGAAGTAGGAGATTTACATTACAAAAATTCCTAGACTTTGAATTTTGGGAATAAGGGTTTTGGTTGGAAAAGGAGGTTTTTTTTTTTTCTTTCCAATCTTGCATTGAAAAACAAAAACAAATATATATATATATATGCATATATAACATAAATAAAGATCTCTCTCTTTCTCTCTCTCTCTCTCTCTCTCTCTCTCTCTCTCTCTCTCTCTCTCTCTGTCTGAAATACAGTAAAAGCTCAGAAACCTGAGCCTCTCCTAAAAGGTACTCCTACCACATAAATGCATGTAATGTGAGTATGTTAGAAGTACAGCCTCACGCACTACCCACACATTAGTAAGAGAAAAAAGGCTTATCACTCAATGGGTAAAGGTACCTGAAACACCAAAAATGGAGACCCACAGAGTGGAGGAGAGAACCAACTCCAAGTAACATACATACATGAATAGATGTAATTTTAAAATTTTTTAAAGAAAAGATACTCTCATGAGAGAAAAAAAAAATCAGCAGATATCCCTAATCCAATGAGGAAATTCATCCTCATCAAAGATAAACTAATTATGACAAGCCACAAAGGGCATGCTTAGAAAATTGGAACTGCATTGCATATGAGATTGCTTTATTATACACTGTCAAATTTCCTGGACATAATAAAAGCTAGAGATATGGCGGAATATGTACTTCTAGGAGATACAGGTTAAATTATATAAAGTGAGGTACTACGTTGTCTCAAGTACTTTCAAATGACTCACCAAAACATTTCAAAAGTATATAGGTGGTCAATCAAATATGACCACCTATTAATAATTGGTTAGTATTATTAACAGTTATAAGTTTCTTTAAATTTTTTCATTAGTTTGAGATTTTGGAAACTTAAAAGCTTGGGGATAAATACTAGTAATACTGAAAAAGACATTCAGTAGATTTCCTAGGAAGTTTTTCTTAATGCTTAAATGGTGAAAGTTACTTTCCAGCATGCTCCTCCACGGGTGTCTAACTCACAAGAACTGCCTCTGCCCATCATGCAGAGGTTCATGTCTTGCGGTATCTACAGAACACAGCTCCTGTCTATAGAGAACAGACTCCAAAAGGCAATTCTCCCCATCACTGCTAGTGCAGAACACGAAGCCAAAGTAGTTCAGCTTTCGAGGCTGAGATCTTAATCATGTACCAACCAGGGCATGCTCCACTGTATTTGTCTTTAGAGAACAATTTTCTGGTCTGCAGGCTTTCATTGACTTGTGTGTGTTTTCTGGGGAAGCAAATGCTTTGCTAGCTTTATGGTAGTTCCAGTAGAATAGAGACAGCCTGCCTGCCTGGTAGCAAGGGCCAAGAGTACCACAGATGTACGCATGAAGATGTGAAAACAATTCCAGAGAGCTGAAAAGCAATGCCCTCCTTCTGATAAATCTTGTCCTGAAAGCAGTCCCTATGGGAATAGATGGTGCTATTTTGGCATTTTGACAAAGCACTCAAAAGCTACTTTCTTCTCCATACAACATTGAGTTCATTGACAACTTGATTCTGCCTTGGGAAGTCAAAGTCATTTTCAGACCACAAAAGTGTCTTCCATTGTGAATGGAATAGTGTTTGCACCAAATTTTTAGTTTTGTTTTGATGGTAACTTTAGGAAACGTCAATTTGAGGGAGGAGAATCAGAGCTGGTTGTGTCCTACCTACTGCAGCGGCCGTCTTTGAGGTGGGAAGGTTGGTGCAGTCCCCAATGCCAAACACATTTGGGTATTTCTTGTGCTGAAGAGTTTCTTTATCCACGTCCACCCAGCCAGCAGAGTCAGCCACAGGACTTGCCTTGAGGACATCTGGTGAGCTCATGGGTGGTGTGACATGAAGCATTTCATACTGCATAAAACAAGAGCACCCAAATTGGCATCGTTTTACTGTGTCTACAGCCCACAAGCTTTCCCACCTTCCTTATACTGTACATCACACTCCAGCTGCATGGAGTGCTAGGCATTCAATGCCTCTGCCAATCTACACCCTCTCCGAGACATTGCGTGTTGCCGTGGGGATGGTGAGAAACTAAAGAACTATCCCTTAGTTCAGTGATCTCCCTATCCTGAGCCCAAGTGATCTGTTTTTTTCAACAGAAAACATGAGGGAACCCACGATCTTGAAGTAGAAATTACTAATACTCTGCAATAATCCATTGATTTTCCACTCCTGCTAAAAGCTGAGGGGTGGCATATACTGGCTGTTTTTTCTCTGGCCCTCCAGTCTCAACTTGTACTGTCTAGTTTGTATTCTTCATTTCTATTCTGGAAGGAGGTACTTAAAGTCTCTGAAACTTGTAAAGACCATGTATGTTTGGCACTAGCAAGAGTGAGCATCACTCCCAAACATGACTCAGAACCCAAAACACATAAGAGAAAGTATCTATCATCAAGTGGAGATTAAAAGCTGAATGAGAAAATTCTCAGGCACCTTAAGGAAGTGGTCAGGGGTTTTGTCCAGCACTAGGTTTAATGTGTGATGGGGGATTTGGAATGGACTTTTTCCAAACACAAAAATGAAGACTGTCCTTGATGATCATGCACTGTCACTCACTTGGCTTTTTGTGTAATAGTCTTCTACTTTTTTATTTCATACCTTTTATTCTTTTCATTTTGTTTTCATGATACCATGCAGCAGCTTCAGTGGTATCAGCAAGTCCACTGCAGGACACAGTGACTCAAATACTCTCAAACCAGTTCATTGAGCAAAAGCTTCAATAGGTTAAGATTTGTGGCAGTCAACAGCACCCAGTGTCTAGTGCCCTAATCTGAGATTAACAATCATTGATGGCACCAGAAGACAGAAAGCTGAAGTGTATTTATTCCAACTGTCCATTGGTTATAGGTGTAACAAACCTTAGGAAACTGTTTCAGATAGCTAGGGTTCTAAATGGAACTCTTAAGGGGCTCTCTCAGGGCTTGAGTCCCTGACCCCAGGTCTATTAGTGAGCTTAGAGGTAACTAGATCAGTTCACATCTCTCTGTAAAGTTTCCAGCTCTACTAGGCTTTAGGGTTCCTTTCATCCTTTAAGTGGTTCTTGGTCTTGAGAACATGAGAATCATGAGGGGAATTTTTTAACTCCCCATCCTCAGTCCACACTCCAGAAGAATTCATCAAAGTCTCTGCAGCACATTTTTTTAATTTATGATTTTTTAGTTAATGTGAATGGGTACATATACATGTGAATTGCCTGCATGTACATAAGTGCACTTGTGTCCTGTGATGCTTGCAGAGGTCAGAAGAGGGCATCGGATCTCCTAACTGGAGTTAGGATGGTTGTTAGTTGCCATGTGAGTGCTGGTAACCAAACCCAGGTCCTCTGCAAGAGCAGCCAGTGCTCTTAACCACTGGGCCATCTCTCCAGTCCCCAACCTATCTCATTTTTACTATGAAGATTATAAAATGATGTTTTTTCTGACTCCAGAATTCTGTCTGTCCTTACCAGTAAGCTCTTGGCATTTTGGTAATAAGAGACTTTCCTTTCACATTAATTAATTACTGGTCTGAACTCAGGAATTATTTTTCTCTAGTAGTTCATCATTCATTAATGCTCTTATAATTATTTTGATTGTCAAACTGTCACAGATTTGGTCAGTAGAGACCCCTTCAAGCTGGCTTCTGCATCCCTGTGACATGTGCCTGCCATCTTTTTGGCACTCTCTTGCTGTCATCTGCTCTCGTGTGAGATCCCCTGTTTGTCTAGTTCTTCCTGTCCTAACTCAGGGTCATCGTTCTGACCAGTGCTCACACAGTTATGCTCAAAGGCCCTACTGGATCATGTCAATTGTCATTTTACAAAAGGATCTCTGGTTTTCATTTTTATGTGTTTTTGTTGTTGTTTGTTTTCCAATTTTCCTGACTGTCGGGAAGTTGTGACTCTTGGGAACTCCTTTCACCTTCTGATCTTTTAATTTGCTGCTGAGTTTTTGTTGGCTGAAAAGTAAGAGAGCCAAACATGTAAATTTTATGTAAAATAGAAGTGCAAGGGGCAGACTGTCCAAAGCCAACTTCTGAGAGCACAAGAATAAGGAGCTTGATTTTGAAGTTCCCACTGGGCCCTGTGGAATTGAGGTTGTAGACAGGGACTGGATGAATGGCTGGCTTACTGTTCTACAAAGTTTGTAAAGTATGAGGATATTCGTGTCTCCCTTGAGTGATAGGATTTTAGGTCAGATATTCTTTCAATTAGATTCCTATAATGTAAAGCTAAAAAAAAAAAAATACACTGAAGGTTTTCAAGTCATTGCTATCACTATTGGAATCACCCAGGGAGCTTTTTAAAGTGTGGATTTGATCACTAAATGCAGAGTAAAATGGGGGTGTGCCAAGCTTTCCTACTGTTATAGTTCCTACCAAAGTAAGGTGAACAAATATTCCCTGATTAAGATTTCATGCTTAATCTTCCTAATTCCACTATAACGTATCATCCCCGCTTTATGGAAAAAGAAGCAGTCACATATAGACTAAGTGCACACAACCCAGGCTGGATCTTCCCGAGGGAGGAAGGTGGTAACTCTGTCAGGTCCCTAGAGAGAGGTTTGAGGGCTGTTTGTACACACAGATGAAAGATGTATAGGCAGCTTCTGACACAGGGTATAGACACCACTATTATCCCTGAACTACCCACAGCATGCATCCTGTTCATCAAAGGTTGAGATGATCAAGGACCTTGCATTTGAGGAAACCCTCCCTAAACTCTCCAGGCAATAAGTGGAGTTATTAAATAGTTTTGACTGCTTCTAGTGACTCAATGCCCCCAAACGTTGAGTTCACTTGGCCCCAGCAGATAAAAGCCTCCTCATCACTCCCCACTGACACAGCCTCTCCCGTCTTGCACACTTTGGTCCCTGTTATTGCCCTACCATCACCTCGGGTGCTATTTGTCACCTGCCTTCTCCCAGCACACAGCACACACAGCCACAGATAACTGTCCAGGCAGTTTAGCCTCCCACTCACTGAAAACACTTGGGTCTCCCCAGGCTTGTCCAGGTTCTCAAAGACAGCTTCTTGTTTATCAGCTCGGACTTCGATGAGGTTCTGCTTGTAGTTAACAGTGAGGTTCCTCTCTCGGATGATCTCCTGCAAGGCATCTGCATACTTCTTAACCCCAAAAATTGTTCCAAGAGACGTGTTGAAAATGATATTCGCCTTGGATCGCTTTCCAGTCTAAGAAAATGGAAAGAAAAAAGAAAAAAGAAAGGAGAGCAGAGAATTACTCTTCTTACTTTAACCTCAGTAAAGAGTTTGCCAGCTTTTCCTCAGAAGTGGGATCATTAGAACTTCAAAAGCTTGTGGCAACTGCTATGATTCAGAACGAACGTTCTCAGGGTCAGAGGCAATCATGGAAACTGTCTCTCAATGGCCCACCCCACAGGACTGCTGTAGCTCACAGAATTCAGATGGAGACACGCCCAGTGCTGGGCTCCCAGCACAGAGGACAATCCTCAACTCACCCACACTCTCCTGCTCCCCTTCTGTCCACTTGCTGAAGCCCAGACCTCTTTGGGTCCTACCAATGTCTCCAGTCAAATCACGTATCAGTGAGCTGAATGCCAAGTTAGTAAGGGGCAGAGAGGGCAAGAACAGCTCCCTCACTGCTCAGTGCCAGCTGTGCGCCAGCTGCAGGTACCTGCTCTTATTCAGAGGTGTCTGAGAAAACCTTTCTTGCCCCCATCAAAAACAAACCTCTTTCATAGAGCTTTGAAATTCCATGAGAATATTTTTGCTTTTAAAGTTGGCATTCTGCCTATTATATTTGCAAATATATGTATCAAGGGCCAGAAAATATTCATAAACTTGAGCTTGAGTGAAAACAATTGAAAGTGGTATTGTATATAAAAATGAATAATTTATAATTAGTTGCTCAACTACAGATATGAAAGCCTTTAAAAACCTCTACTATATTTCCCCAGTGGGCTTTTACACGCATATTAAAAAGTATGTCACAAGGACTGCTTAATAACATGGAACATGTTTAAGTTTGTATATACAGTATGATTGCAACCATATTTTTTAATGTATGTAAAAAACTATAGAAAAATCTTCAGATTTATGACAGCAGCTTTTTAGAGAAATTTCATTATGAATCACCTCTTCCAGTTCCAACTATATAATGTGCACACATGTAATAAGAATTTAGAAATAACGCCAGGCATAATGGTGTGAGCCTTTAATCCCAACCCTTGGGAGGCAGAGGCAAGCAGATCTCTGTGAGATCATGGCCAGCCAGTTCATATAGTGATTTCCAGGAGAGCTAGAACTATGGAGACCCTTTCAAAAAACAAAAACAAAAATAACTTAGAAATTAAAAAGTCCTATAAAAAGGATAAAAGAGATTTCAGGAAACCACTGAATTGTGCTGTCTGTCCCCTCTCCTCTCTGTCCTGAAGAGGAGGCATACCTTCCTGAAATAGGCTTCTGACAGATACATGATCTTCTGGGGAGCCCCGGCACACTTCACTGGAGTATTTGGAAAAGTAAAAATGGCATTGCCCTCCTTGAAGTCCTGGAGGGCTTTCCATGTCTTCTCTACCGTCTTAAAGGAATAATTAGACCCTATTTTGGGATGCGCAAAACCTTCAGGTAGTCCTTTAATCTGCAACCAAACACAGAAAATCCATTTAGATGAATGCAAAAATTGTGATACATATACACTGAAATTGTATCCAGTCACAAGGAACCCTTAAATCATGGCATTCAAAGGAAAATGAACACAAGCGGAGATTATTATATTAAACAAAATAAGCAAGCATCAGAAAAACAAACACCAGTTGTTTGTTCTTCATATGCAAACGCTAGCTATAAATTTGCATAGATGTGTTTATGCACGTGTATTTGTGTACATGTGTGTAGATCACGGAAGTAGAAAAGGGAAAAAGAGACCCTGGCAGAGTTGGGAAGGAAGGGAAAAAGAGAGCAATCGAAGCCATGTGACACAGGAAAAAGAGAGCAATGGAAGCCACGTGACAGGAGAAAAAGAAAGCAATGGAAGCCACGTGACATGAAAGCACAAGAGACAATCTGAGAGATGGCAGGAGACCAGCCAGGGATGGGGAACGAGAACACACTGGAATGCAGCTATGAAATGGCCTATGAAAATGCCCTGAAACCCACTACTGTGCATGCTAAGAAACAAAATTAAAATGAAGTAAGTAAATCATCAAAAGTAAGAAAGTTTATTTTTAAACAATTATTTCACAATTTTGCCATTGATTGGCCACAAAAGCAAATTTACTGATAGGAAAATAAAAACGTGTTTTTAAACAAAAGCAAAAATGCCTTTAGAGGCCTTGTTCTTTGCTGTCTTTACAACCCTCTAAATGCTCCATTGCTACTAGTCCCCTGGACTTACACACATGAAGGCGACAGGTGAATGAGGGGCCCCAGACCAGAGCAGTGGCCCCTGGAGTCACCTGTCAAACTGCAGAATGGACCCAGCCTAGGAGAACCCCACCCCTACCTCCCTGGCCATGAGGCTAAGATTTGGGTACAGTTCTGCACAGTGAAAGCAGGATGCCAGCTACATCTGCTTTCAGGAGAGCCACTTGCCCTACTAAAAAGAAGGATAGGCCGGCCCTAGAGCCATTCATTTGTAATGTCAATAGTAAAAAATTGAAATTACCCTCTCAGGTTGTGTCAGATCAAACTCTTGGTAAAGTAAGTCATTAAAAATATGGACTTTGCCAGGCATTAGTGGTACATGCCTTTAATCCCAACACTTGGGAGGCAGAGACAAGCAGACTTCTGTGAGACTGAAGCCAGCCTGGTCTACATAGCAAGTTCTAGGCCAGCTGAGTCTACAGGGAGACCCTGTCTCAGGGAAAAAAATAAAACAAAATAAAACACATGGATCTCAGAGTCCTAAAGATCTGGTTATTTTAATTCTCATTTTTCTACTTAACAGTATTGTAATTCTGAATAAATTGCCTTGATTTCAAAGCCACTGAATCCCAAAATGTAGTCTCCCCAAGACCAACAGTACCAGTACCACTGGAGAATTTACCAGAAATCAGCAAGCCCCATCAGGTCATGCCAAATCAGAAACTGTGTAGGCAGCCTAAAAACTGCCTTGCAGTGATTCTAATGCACGCCAAGATCTAAGAAGCTTATGTTTAACATCCGTAAAATGGGCATAAAACTATCTGTTCCATAGAGCTGCTGGTAGGAATAAAGGGATGCAGATAAAGGGTGTAGGGAGATGACCCATGCACGTGCTAAGAGCCCATGTTGGTTTATTGCTGCCAATAAGATCAACTGGATAGTTATTCTAAAAGTTAGAACATTCCTAGAGAGAATGAAGATGTCACAGTTTGAGCTAGAGAGCCCTAAGTACCAGGTCCCAGCAAGAGCAGGCTCCAATGCAGCCATTGAGAGCCATCATCAATGAGCTGGGATGTAATTCACTGGTAGAGAGCATGCCATGCATGCACAAGGCTGGGTCCAATTCCCAGCACCACTCACAAAAGAAAAAGTGAAGAACAGTCATTAAGATGAGCTTGCTCAGAAGTCACTCCACGTACCTCTCTTCAGGAACAGAATCTATCAGTTGTCCAGGTTCGTTATTTATCCACATTCATTGGGAACAGTACTTGTTCTTTTGTTACTAATCATTCCCGTCAGTTTAAATAGTAATGATATTAGCAGTTTTTAAAATTAGAGGATCATGATGATGAAACTGTGTATTTTAATACACATTTCACCTCCATGCTAACATTCACCACACACCTCTGCAGAAGGTAGAAAACGTTAACATCCCATAGAACAGATGAGAAAACTGAGCTGAGAGACCTACACAGAATCTCACAGAACTAGAGGCCGAGGTCTCTAACCACCCACCTATGAGGTCTTTCCACAGGTCCACTATACCTCCTGGTTTCTGAAGCAATACCCACTATCAAGAATAAACACAAATGATCTTTATCACCTGCATTATATTTCTCTAGTCAGAAGATTCTGTTGCTGAGAGAAAAGGTGCCATAACCTGGTAACCAAATTCCTTCCAGGAAGTTCTGTGTACTGAACTGTGGTTTATGACTCCCTCATCAATCACAGTTGCTTTCTTTTGAGGAACTCTGGAGCATAAAGATGGGAGCAGAGGGGGAACATGTGAGCATCATGGAAGAGATGAACTGGGACTACCCTCTGGCTGCACAGTAGTGGGTTCTGTGCTGGGGAGCTGAGAACTATTCTGTCTGTCACATGAGACAGACCAGCAGGGCACCCTGCTGCAGATACCCCGTGGAGCTGGCATGAGACAGAGGCAGAGACAGATGAGCAGAGGGGAGCAGCTATGTCCGGCAGAACTCAGAGTGGGTGCCTGGCCCTGCGAGCCCACCGCACTGCTCTCACTGGCATCTCAGGGTCTTCAAATGGCTGCCTTTTCTTGAGCTTACGTTTACCTGAATAGTTCTAGTGCTTGCAATCAAAGAGTACACAGCAGTGTGCCAGTCATGGTTAACCTGCACCCCGTGGCCTCAGTTACTTCATCTACTAAAAGGAGAAAAACAGACCTCCCCCACAAGAAGTTGTAAAGCATCAGCGTCAATCACTTGTGTCTTTCTTGGCACATAATTGAAATTTCATAATAATATATTGTTGTTTCTTAGTTTGCCGCAAGAGGGCACTACGAACTCTCAGCTCTGGCCTCCTCAAGGTACTGGGGGTTCCTAAGGAGCCCTCACATAATGTACACATCCTCCAAGTCATTTCCACTACCCTCACCCAGTACATGTCATAATTCACACTCTTCACACCTCAAAGACCCTTAAAAATGTGACCTCATACCGGGGTCACATTTCTGCAGTTTGTGCCCTGGTCAGCAATATGCTTTATGTGCTGTAACTATTTGCCCACAATCCCCATCAAGTGGGGACCGTATGGGGGGGAGGGGGCAGTGACCATAACAGTGAATAACTTACCCCAGTGCGTTTTAAGAAAGTCAGTGTGAATCTCACAACTGTTAGTGAGCATGTGGCTCCCTAGCTGAATAAATACAGATCTAAGGGACATCTAAGTAACGTTTATATTGTATTGGTTGTTTTATACCCAAAACAGTCTCAACACAATGAAACCCAAATACCCTCTGGAATCTGATCAACTAACTGCTGATTCTGCCCTTACTGTCTGCTTAAGAACTCATAACCAAAATCTGATTCACAAAGGAAAACTTAATCTTTAATGCAGCCAACTCGGTCCAACATGAAAAGGCTGGTTTTCTGTAAGTGTGGAAACAGCTGTTGTTTTGCAAGAAATACTATCATGGTACACACATAGTGAACTGTGGTTAAAGATTAAAGCGAAAACACAATGTTATCCTTGACAGAATCTTAGAGAAGACTTTTTTTACATCATAAAAGGACCACTGAGAAATAAAGCTACAGGAGGACCTCTTAGAACTTTTTCCTGTCAAAATGAATATAAAGCAACCAAATACAGTGTTTCATCTCGACATAAATCAGCCAATATAACACAGCAACAACTTAAAACCGTACCTTCTCATAGTCCAGCTGGATTCCAAGAGCAATAATAAGGTATTTATAGGAGATCTGCAACACACATACAAAAAAATTTTTAGACCAGGACCCAAAAATCAGCAGCCCAAAGACTGACTATCCTGAGGTTGTGTTGTCAGCACCAGATCTCCACCCATCAGTGTAACTTGGGGTGGACAGTGGCAGGCAGAGTACGCAGGGAGAGATCCATGCTCCAGATGACCATTCTTCCCCATTTTCCTATGGCCACACACCTTAACATGTCACAAATACTGTGTAATCTGCCTGACCCCTGACAGGCTGGGATGCCTGTTTTTATTCAGTGGAGGACAACATATACACTGTGTTCTCTATGGAGAGTTCTTGCTAATGCATTCATATTGTAGGTGGGGGAGTGACTTCCTAATCTTAAAAGACAGTCAGTTTAAAATCTAGGGGTAGTATGTGGATCTGATCTATCATAAAAACTAGACCCATATCAAAATTGGGAAACTGTTGCTTTGAAGTTGTTAAAAGGATGTGATATATTTCTTATTTCAAGATCAAAGTAGGTATTGTGGTTTTTCATGCTGAAGACATGCTGCTCACTAGTATGGTGATGGACATGCAGGACAAGAGAGAGATAGGCTGGAATCAGAAAGTGCACATAAGGGGGATTAGAAGTGTAATAACATTCCTTAAAAAGCCAAACATGGAGGGAAAGCATTTGCAAGAAGACCCAGAAGCCCAAGAAGACATGGGTATGATCATATGCTAAATGGAGAAACAGAGCTAGCAAACTGAGCAAATCCCAGCTGAAAAGAGTAGACTCCAAGACCCAGGAGTGCTCAACTCTCTGGGGAGCTGAGGGGACCAGGCTGCTGAAGAGGGTGCACCCTGGTATTCAGAAGGCTTGACTCCTTGGTAGCCTGGCTTCCTTAAGACTCTCACCCTTGCCAGATGCCCCTCCCAGAGCTCCCTGAGCACACTGCTCATGATGCTTTATGGCAGTTGGCAGGGTATACAAGAGTCATGCCCTCACCCACTATATGGAGCTTCCTAGAGGATAAAGGTTACACCTTTTCCTTATGGTCCTGGAATCTAGTGTAGTCACTGGACTAAAGCATGGGACTCAGCAACGCTTGCTGGATGAGTGGACAGATGGATGAACAATTTCAGTTGCTTTTTTAAAAAAACAGTTTCTCAAAGTGGACAGGTAAAAAAAAATCCTGATCTGTGTACTCTGCCTAGTCACAGAACCGACACCTTGACATGCTCAGTCTGTAGGAAGTTGGCCCATTGAACAGCATGGCAGATGAGAGGCCTGAGGTCTGGGATAGTGATCTGCAGGTGAAACACAGGAACACTGCCAATGAACAGAGCTGTGGGCTGTGCCTGCCCTGTGGTTTTATTAGAGTGCAATAATCCTGATTATTTCTAAGGACTGGGGGACAGACAATCTTAAGATTTATTATTATAATTTATTATTGTATTATTATTATTATTATTATAAACCCTAGATAGAAACAAAAAGAAAGCCTCAAGCCTTTGAATGACTTCCAAGTTTCCAGGCTGGATGATCTAATCTCCAAGGAACTGCAGAGCTGGTGGACAAGACTTTTGAGCAATTCCAGAGAATGGCACAGGCCTTGGCAGAGGCTGAATATGGGCAAGTGTCCTCCTATGACAAGAGGCCAGACAACCCGTGCTTTGCCCTCATTCCAGACTCCCTGGGTTCTTGGGTATCCGGGGTTTACTGACTTTCATCCTCTGTCCCTTTTCCCCTCAAACACAGGACTTTTCACAGAATTGTGAACTGTAAGCTGGTGGTAAGCTAAAAGATTTCTAATTCCAGCCCTGGCCTCTAAGTGGGCCCATACACTGGAGGCTTTCTTAAGCTTTCTTTCTCATTTAAAAGCCATCCCTGCAAAATGCACATATGTACCAAAGTTTGCGTTCAATTTTAGCAAGTTTAGAGACAATCTGGGGTCCTGCCTGAATTCTGGTCAAGAGTTTCTACCTTCAGCACTCATGATCCTTGGTTCCTGGCCTCCATTCAGGACTCATTCCACTAACATTTATTAAGGACCAGCTTAATGCTAGGTATGGTTTTAGACATTAGGGGCACATGAGTAAATGAAACCAGACAACACCCTTCCACCTGGGTTTTATATTCTAGTAGGGGAGGATACACTACAAACAACAGACACAGAGTAAATTATATCACATGCAAATCTGATGCGTATTGATGGAAAAAATATCACTGAGTGAGTGGGAGTGGGAGGAAAGGTTGTGTTTAAAATGCATTGGTGGGGCTGGAGAGATGGCTCAGCAGTTAAGAGCACTGGCTGTTTTTGCATAGGAACCCGGTTCAATACTAGTACCTACATGGTGGCTATCAACCATCTGTCACTCCAGTTCCAGGGATCCAGTGTCCTATTCTGTCCTCCACAGGCACTGAATGACGGGGGTGTATTTACATACATGCAGGTAATACACTCATACAAATAAAATAATAAGTAAAATATTTTAAAACGTGTTGGTATTTGCATACCCTGTAGTCAAGGGGATTTCTAGAAACAGGTTAGCCCTCTTCACTGTTTTAGAACAGGTCATATGAAAGTGCTGTTTTGCTGAGTCAGAAGTCACTTCTGTATTTTTCTTGGTTCTTTTCGGGGGCTCCCGGAGTACTGTTCTTAGTACCCTTAGGGCCCTCATTACTCCTTGCTCCACTCTGTAGTATATGAAAAGACGTCTTATCTCTTTTCTGTGATAAAAACTTTCAACTCTGAAAAAGTTTATTATTTTTATTTTTTCTTCTCTACTTTTTAATTTAAGTTGCCATGTGTATGTTCTCTGTACCTGACACATGTTCCATGAAGACATGGTCATACAAGTGTGTGTTGTGTGTTAAGGACATTCCAATCCAGACTCTACACCCCGCCTTTCCCTCCCCTTAGTCCCCTTTGTTCCTTTAACAGAGTCTCTTCCACTTTCATGTCACAAATTCATACAAGATTTTATGTATTTATAGAAACTCTTGGAACCAAAAACGAGAGAAACATACAATATTTTACTTTCTGACACTGGCTTAATTCACTTAATATGATTATCTCCAGTTGCAACGATTTTCTTTCAAACAACATGGCTGTTCTTTTTTATGACTGAAAACTTCCATTGTGTTTATAGGCCACATGTTCTTTATCCATTGCTCTGTTCTTGGGCACCTAGGTTGGTTCCATAACCTAGCTATTATGAATAGTGTTACAGTGAACATCAGTATGGGGCTGGAGAGATGGCTCAGTGGTTAAGAGCACTGGATGCTCTTACAGAGGACCCAGGTTCGATTCCCCTCACCCGCATGGCAGCCAACCACTATCCATAACTCCAGTTCCAGGGGATCCAACACCCTCTTCTGACCTTCATGGTCACTGTACGACACGAGTGTACTTACATACCTGCAGGCAATAGACTCATGCACATAAGATAAAAATAATAAAATATTTCTAAAAGTAAAAATAAACAAAGTTGTATGAGTTTCTCTGTGTCACACAGAACATCAGTATGGAGCCTCCACACTGACTTATGTCTACACAGCCACCTTCCGTTTTGTTCATATCTTTGGTTTTCTGGTTTTTGGTTTTTTCGGACAGAGTCTAGCTGTAGTCCCAGCCGGCCTGGAACTCACTATGCAGACCACACTGGCCTGGATCTCATAGAGACCTTCCTGCCTCTGCCTCCCAAGTTCTAGAATTAAAGGTGTACACCATCATGCCCACTATCTTTAATTTTCTTAATGGCTGCTATTCTGACTACAGTGAAATAGAATCTCTGTGTAGTTTTAATTATCATTTCTCTGGTGGCTAGTGGTGTTGAACATTTTTATAGGTTTGTTATTTGTATTTTATTGTTTGAGGACTATCTGTTCATTTCAGTAACCCATTTATTGATTGGGTTGATTTATTACTGTACAGTTTTTTAGTCCTTTGTATTCTAGATATAAATGCTCTCTGAGGCATGGCTTGCAAAGCTTTTCCATTCTGTGGATTATCTCTTCACTCAACTGTTTCTTTTGGTCTGCAGCTTTTTAATTTCATGAGGTCTCATCTGTAAATTGTTGGTTTTTTATTTCCTGAAGACCTAGGGTCTTATTTAGAAAGCCCTTTCTGTGTCTATATCTTGAAGTGTTTCCCTACATTTTCCTCTTACAGTTTCAAAGCTTTGGGTTTTACATTAAGGTCTTTGATTCACATGGAGCTGATTTTTGTACAGAGTAAGAGATAAGGATCTAGTTTCATTTTTCTAGTTATGGATATTCAGTTTTTCCAGCACCATTTGTTGAAGAAGTTGTCTTTTTTTCAAATTTGATATATTTGCCAAAATTCAGCTGGCTGAAGTTGTGTGAGTTTCTATCTGGGTCCTCTGTTCCATTCCACTGATCTATGTGTTTGTTTCTGTGGCACTACCATGCTGGTTTAGTTGCTATGGCTCAATAGTACAACTTGAAATCAGGTATAGTGATGCCCCCTGCATTATTCTTTTGGAATAGGATTATATTAATTATCCAGGGTCTTTCATGAGTCTACATGAATTTTAAGATTTTCTTTCTATCTCTGTGTCATTGGTAGTAGAACCATTTTAATTAATTCTTCCTATCTATGAGCATGGGTGGCCTTTTCATCTTCTAGTCTCTAATTTCTTTCTTTAGTGTTCTGAAGTTTTCATTACCGAAATCTTACACTTCCTTGGTTGGTTTTTCTTTCCTGTAGATATTTTTTGAGGAAATTATGAATGGGATGGTTCCTTTGGCTTCATTGTCAAGACATATGCTATTTGTATATGGAAAGCCTACTGATTTTTGTATGTTGGTTTTTATATCCTGCCGTTTTGCTGAAAGTGAGTCTCAGCTCTAAGAGTTTTCTGGTGGAGGCTTTAGGATCTTTTCCGTAAACAAGCATATCATCCACAGGTAAGGTACTGTGAAGAAGGCTCTTATATTCTGTGTAAGTCTTCCCTTCAAGTAGAACTGTCCTCTCTTCTCACATTACTCAATGCTTCCCAGTTCATTTCAAGTCCTCTCAGTTCCCAGTCCACCCTTCTTGGGACATTGTCTGGCTTATTAATTTCATAATGAACAAAATACCTAGAAGGGATGGGAATGCTACAGAATAGCCTTGAATCAGCAGGACTGTTCTCTCCCACAGCTAGTTGCTGTGTTTGCCTTTTCAGTGATGGTCAGCACAGTGCTGACTCATGCCGAGCTCAAAGTTGATTCACACACAGCTCAGGGTCCTTTCCATATGACCTCTGCTAGGTCAGGCTTCCCCTCTTTGCATAGCGAAGTTGCTACTAATTTTACCCAAAAATCAAAAAGGAATATATACAAAACACATATAAGTAAATACACTTGTACATATATATATATATATATTGTATTTTTATAAAAATGTTTCTATATTGTTGTTCCTCTGCAGTAGCTCAGGGCATCCTTATTTTCCTCAGCATCTCCAGGAGACAGATTAAACCACACATGACTACTCTTAGTCTACAAGGTTGTGCTTGATGACTTGTTTACCGGGACTCTCCTACTCGCAGGCCAGGTTTCCCCAGTAACATGCACTGCCCCTTGTTTAGCTGGGCCTGCCTCACTTAGAGCATCTGAAGGTCCAGGAATTCCTCATGTCTCTATAGAGGGTTCATTATCCTGAGGATTATAAACTTTCCTCATCTCTTGAGAATTAGCGGTTCTAGTAAGTAGTCTCATAACCATACCCTGTATGTGACTTCTAAGCTCAAAAACTTAGGGAAATTATAGAGATTTCTTTGAGGGTTAGGGAGGAAATTGGTGAGATCTGGCAGAACTCTCTACTAGGATTTTTTTAAGTAGACACAGCATCAGAAATCAGTCCATAGAATCTTGGGGGAAGGACCTTGTTGCTTTTAGTTCATCCTCCCAACATATCTGGGTGGTTTGGATTTATGATTCTTATCACCCACTTATCAATTCCCCACAGATGGCTTCATTTAAGTTCAAGTTTTAATTTTGTAACATGTCCCTAGAGAGCTTTCTTTAGACTGCATAAATTAATCAGTGTTCTTCAGCAAACATTATTCAATTGATCAAATCATTCTGTTCTTAGTTTACATTCTCTTGTCTTATGCACTAGATGAAAAATGGATTGGTAGGCACTGAGAAGGCCTAGACGCCGTGTCTCTGACATGCCCCTGACCCAGGCCTGTTCTTCTGGAACACAAGCCTTGCTCGGTCAATGTTCCTTCCTATTCCTGCCACACTGCCATCTCATTTTCTCAGCTGCCTCTATCTCCCTCTTTCCCCAGGGCATATGCAAATAGCTCCCCTCTCTAACTCCAGTTAATGCCTACTCACCGATAGCTTAGAAAGGATCCCTTAAGGCAAGCCTTCCTTGGCTCAGCAAACTTGAACAGGTGCTTTCTTGTCATGCTGCCATGTTCTGTGATTTAGTAATTATTTACATGATTATCTGAAACTCATCTCTCCAGCTAGACTGAGTTCCTGAAGCAAAGGAACCCTGTCTTGTCTGTCAGTGCATGCTCAATATGCGGAATACATCTAGCAAGAAGAAGGTGTCCAGAAAATATTTGCAAGGAAAGTGTGTCTCAGTTTCTTCATTTCAAATTGAGGACAAAAGTACTTATCTTGCGAGACTGTTTTCACTGCTAAATGAATAGAAACCTGCAAAGCACTTAGAGCTGTCTCTGTCCGCAGCAAATGCTCAAGAAATGCTAGTATTTTTAAAAGAACACTGCAAAGGAAAGGAGATATTTATTGAGCAGTCACTAAGTCACTGAAAGTTTGTCATGATTGTCTTCTTTTCTTGATTACTGCATGACATTTATTTCATTGGTGAGCCTAGAATTCTGTAAGAGTTCAGCAACTGATTTACTAGTTCCTAACTACAGGATTAACCTCTCCCACCCATCTATGAAATAAGGACACTTGCCCATATTCAGCCTCTGGCAAAGCCTGTGTCATTCTCTGGAATTGCTCAAAAGTCTTGTCCACCAGCTCTGCAGTTCCCTGGAGATTAGATCATCCAGCCTGGAAACTTGAACTCATTCAAAGGCTTGAGGCTTTCTTTTTGTTCTGTTTCTATCTAGGGTTTATTCTTTCTTAATGACTCCCTTCCTATAATCTTAAGATTGTCTGTCCCCCAGTTCTTAGAAATAATCAGTATTACACTCTAATAAGACCCCAGGGCATGCACAGCGCACAGCTCTGTTCATTGGCAGTGTTCCTGTGTTTCACCTGCAGATCATTATCCCAGACCTCAGGCCTCTCACCTGCCATGCTGTTCAATGGGCCAGCTTCCTACACACTGAGCATGTCAAGGTGTCGATTCTGTGGGTAGGCTATTATCTGTCCACTTTGAGTAACTGTTTTTTAATAAACAGTTGACATTGTTCATCCATCTGTCCACTCATCCAGCAAGCGTTGCTTAGTTCCATGTTTTAGTCCAGTGACTACACTAGATTCCAGGGCCATAATGAAAAGGTAACATTTATCCTTTAGGAAGTTCCATATAGTGGACGAGAACATGGCTTTCGTATACCCTGCCAACTGCCATAAAGCATCATGAGCAGTGTGCTCAGGGAGCTCTGGGAGGGGCGTCTGGAAGAAGTCCCTGGAGAGCTGACTGGCTGCTGCTGTCCCAACTTAGCATCCATGTGAAGACATGAAGTTGTAAGTGGACTCCAGGCCTATGCTCTACCCATCCTGCTCTCAGACCATGGCGCAAATATGGAGAAAGTAGTTGTTGAAAAGCTTTGACTCCTGGGTCTGGGGTAGAAGGAGACCTTTAAATAGTGCCAAGAAACGCTGAACTCCAAGCTCTGGCAACAGCATTTTTCCTTAGATCCAGAAGAAACTTTAGTCACAGGAATCTCCTGTCTGGCAGAGTGCCCCCTAATGTGACTAGGGTAGATATTTCTCAAAATCCCATTCCTCTGGAAAGTCAGATGCCAGGAAGAAATATTAGCCTACTGAAAAGGAGAATAAGAAAGCACCTGCCACTTTAATATGTAGCAATAGCATTTGCTCAACAAAAACTCAGTCACAGGATCCTATACTAATTAGTAGGGTTCACTATATCATTAGTGAATGGTCAAAAGATATTTGTTTTAGTTTACTTATTAATTCCGCACCACCCAATCCTTCTGCCTATTCTCCATTTACACACACTGTAATTGCATACAGTAGTCAATGCACAAGCATATCCACAAGCACAGATATCTATGCTATCTTCCATCACGAAGCATCCAACATGACAATGGTCATGTATCAATATCACCCTCAGATTAATAAGAAAGCCCACCAGCCCTGATGGTTACCTCCTTGCCGCTATCCGTACGGATGCTGCTCTTGTCTGGGTTCAGCTCAGCCACTCTAGCTTGAATCCACTCTACACCAGATGGTATCACACTCGCTGTGGGACAGCCTGATGAAGACAATTGTTTGGCACCAGCACCCACTAATGTCCAGATTGGTTGGTAGAAGTGTCTCTGAGAAACAAAGAATTAAGGAAATTTGTTTCAATTTGAGCCTTATCTAGAAAGGCTTAGTTGAAGATAATTCAGAGTAGACTCTCTCAGTTAGTCCCCCCGACCCTTAGAGCATTACATAGAAAAGTCTCCATAGAGTTCATTCCCCACTATTTATGTCTTCTAATGGGTTAACTCTAAAGGACAGTCACCAACCAAGAATACTTCCAAGAGCATCAAAAAAGTGATAAACTCTCTTTAGTGGCCACTGTATTGTGTACTGAAACAGAGTGACTTGGTGTTTAATATGTACATGTTACATATATGCAATACATATAGATAATATATGCTATGGATACACTTGTGTATAGATATGTGTGTAGATAATAAGGAAAATCAAGTCCAGAAGCCTGTACAAGATTCCTTAGGAGTCTGTGAAATTTTAGCAAATCTGGAAAGTTCACAGCCACTTCTAGGCAACCTCAAAACTTCACTGACTTCAAGGGGTGTTCTCATGAAAAACTGCAGACATTTCAGATTAATTTCTCTTCTTTCTCAGAGTTTCCATGTACGAAGCCAAAATGAGCCAGACCCCTCTCCACAAAATAATGCACAGAAAAATCATTCTCATGATTTTTTGGAGTTATCTTGTTTCTCATAGTATATTCTTAATCTACATTCTTGTAAAAGTTCTAGGCTCAGGGGCAAAGAACAGGTTGATTTTTGGACCAGGGAACCAAAAATTCTCAATATTGCCACAATGTTTCAAACTACTGGCCAGAGGGAGGTAAAGAGGATCCAAGAATGGTTTGCAATCTCCCTAAAGTCAACACTGGCTGTGATCATGAAGGAGGAAAGGCAGAGGTCTCCAGCTGTGAGAGCTCATCAATTTAAAGTCCATTTTCAACAGGAAGTGGAACAAAAATATAAACTCAAGAGTTTTTTCAGTCTACAAACATCAGGTCCTGCAATCAGACACAGCAGGGGAGGAGTCAAAAGCCTGGGCACTGGTAGCTCTTTGAGAAAAAGTTCGATGAGTGCTTCCTCACAGGGCATCACAGACATGGCTGCCCAGTCCCCAGGAGAGCCACACCATTAAAAAGAGAAGTGCCAGTGGGGGACCCACTGTGAGTTAGCCCCAACAGAACAGGCACCAGAGAAGACCACCTAACAACTCTCAGATACACTATTTGAGGTGGTCTCTCTGAGTGGAAATGGCTATTAAAAGGAAAGGGACTAAGAATACCCCTTATTTCCTCTCCCATCATGCCCCGGGGTGCCTCATTCCCTGTTGGAGAGTTATCTTGAAAAGGAATACATCTTTCTTATCCTGCCCACTTCTTTCAAATCAGGCACTGGGCCTACTTGGCTTTGTCACCCCAGGATACAGACCCAGCTGGTACAGACCTACTTCCACCCTTGGGAAACAGGCAAACACCAAAACTGTTGAATATTTCTCTGAAGCTTCTGTAATCCCAAAATGTTTTTCATGGAACAGTGCCTCACTTTGTCTTTGCTCCTCAAATCAAGTACCTTCTCTCCTCTGTGGTTCGTTTATAATCTTGGACCTAACTTCTCAAGCTCACTGACAGTTTTCCAGAGGCCCCTGCCCTATCTCACATTCCCTTCTCCAGTCAAGTACGATACAGCAAGGAACACTGCCCACTGATTTTCCTCTGGATGGAAGGTTGAGGTGAGATGGTATCACCAGGTGAACAGCATCTCCTGAAAAGGTATGTGGCATTCCAAGACCAGTTCCCGTGACTGTGATGTTATATAGAAATAGGGTCTTTGCAGATTTGGTCAAGATAAATGAGATCATATTCGAATGAGGGACACCGCAAATGCTTCCAATTGTGTTCTTATAAGAAGATAATGTAGACACCTGGTCACATATAAATGCGCAGAGGACACCATGTGAAGATGAGACCACGAGCCAACCTTGTTGCAAGCCTGGGGTGGGAAGAATGGCTGCCAACCACTAGAATCCAGGAGGGAAGCATGAGCAAGCTCCCCTGCCTACCTTAATAGTTTGTTTGGGACTTGTAGTATCAAGGATTATGACAGAATACATATTTGTTGTTTTAAAACACTCACATTGTAGCAATTTGCCATGGCATCCCTTAAGAGCTAGAACAAAAGAGACAGAAAAAGCCAAGAAGTCTACCCTTGCTCTTACACACCCTACATTTGCTCCCAGTACTTTCTATGCCCAGGAAAAGCCCTAACCAGCAGACCTAGCCATAACACTAACCAGGAGACATAAAAGCCAAGGCCCCCATACCCTAACACACATTCAGAAGGGAGCACTTACCTCACTCGGTTCAACAATAGCCACATTTTCTGCTCCCACTTTCCTCTTCATTCGGGCAGCCATGGTGATCCCCCCACTGCCCCCACCCAGCACCAGAACTTCATAGTGGTTCTTAGCTGTGCAACTGGTCCCAGTGTGTAGCTGGAGGGGTCCAGCCTGCTGAGCGCCCAGCCTGAGGAAGCAGGCAAAGAGCCTGGCACGGGGACTGGATACCACAGCAACCAATGGGGCCATCACCAGGCTGGATCAGCTAGAAGAAAGCAGATAAGGTTATGAGCACCAAGTAAAGACCACTCTGTGAAACAGAGGAAAGGGAGGTTGGCATCAGATCAGCTCCAACTGATGCCTACCATCTCCTTCAGAGACAGCCTTCCTGTCTACCTGGGGTCCCCCGGTCTCCTGGGAGCCCTCAATTGCTGGCTAGTGGCTAGGCGTCCCTTCCTCCCCCAGCCCTTCTATGAGGCCATCTAGGACTGTGTTTGGATGAGGCATCCCTTCCCCTTCAACAAATCACTGACAGTTGTCTCTGCCCACCCTTGCCCACCCAGGGTACCATTTGCCTCTCCTCAGCTGTCTCGTATACTCCTCTCAGGCACACCCAAATATTTCTTGGGCTTTTGAGACCACTAAATTAGATGTCCAGGTCCACTACGAAAGATCTGCAAAAGTTCCTGCTGTAAAGAACACCTGTAACCTTGGTGAAAGAGCCGTAGTGTGGAAAGCACCCTGCCCTCTGCCACTCAGAGTTTGTTCTGACCACAGGAGTCGGTCAGGGTCCCAGCTCTGCTTGTCCACGAGCATGCATTTTAATCAGATTAATTAGATGCACAGGCAAGGGCCTTCCGCACCTTGAACATTTCAAGCAGGTGATTAACAAATGCCATAAAGGAGCCCTGTATGATACCAGTATCAAACAGTTATATTTTAAGTGAAGAATCTGAATGTGCTGCGCTGCTAACCATTCTTTGCATACACTTCGTCAACAATTCCTCCTTAATAGCACCTTCCAGAGATGCACTTCACCTTAGTAAACGGTGTTTCTACTCTGAGTTGATGCCTTGACAGAGAGGACAGTGAGGCTTCTCAAGGGCTGGCCTCCATCCACTCCCTCCATCCATAGCATTGGCCTTACATCGAGAACACCACTGGCTTTTATGACTGAAGGGACCAGAATCAAGGTTTCTTCCTCTCTGGGTACTACAATGCCCCAAATGTTCCCATCAGCCCCATCAGGTCCTGTCCTGTGAGTTCCTCACAGCTCCAAGAGCCCCTCATCAAAATGCAAGCCCTCTCTGAGGTGAAAGACTTCTAACTGTGTAAGTCACTCACAGGGACAGGAATGACCCAATTCTATCATCCCTACAACCAACTGGGGAGGAGGAAGGCTGCGCTGGGTTTAGAGAATGCTGAGCAGTAGGAAGCAGGGAAACCAGACAGGAGGGAGTGATGGGGAGCGAGGAGGAGCAGGTGCCAGTAATTGCCAGGATTAATGCCATTCCAGTTTTGGTGTCCCAAAGCCAAATATTCCTCAAATTTGAAATCTGAGGCCCACAGAAAGGGCAGGCCCATATGTTGTTGTTGCTGCAAGCTTACAATCAATGCAAATTCTTCCAGTGAATAACATTATCATCCCTCCACCCCACTCTTCCATTTCTTAGAATCTCTTATAAGGAAATAACTTCCGACAGGAAAAGAGGAGGAGGAGACGGGGAGGGGCTATCATAAAGTGTCTCTCTCTGATGATTGTTGGTATATAGCCAGCCATCTGTCAATGGTTTGTGGATTAGTACTGACAATATCCTAGGACAGAAAAACAGCAGTATCAGGCTCCACTCAGACTAGGGAAGTTCTGGCCCTTGATTGTTTTCACAGAGGTTAATTTCTGATTACTTCAATTAAATACAGAGACAGAAAATATTCTGATTTCAAATACTGAGGAAAGGTTAGGTAAGATGCAGTTATAATGATGAGACATATAATCTTTTAAAAATTACAAGGTTTGCAAAAATATATAAAATGCTTAAGGTGAAAGTAAAATAAACATATTATATCATATTATACAATATATTATCCCAAGTAAGAGAAAAGGGAAAGCCAAAATCTTAACGCCTGGGCAAGTGGTTTTTCTCTGAGTTTTAAAATAATGAGTAATTTTGATTTCTTCTCCTTTTCTGTATTTTATAATGACAATGACATTTCAATGATAAGTGACATCTATTAAGTCCTTTCCGTCAGCATTGAACTAGTGAATGGGCTCTATCTTCATTTACAGATGATAAAACTGAGGCAGAGAGCACTTCTGTGACTTTCTCAAGGTCATGCAGTTCACAAGTGGCAGAATGATGAGAGCCCACGCATGCTAGCACAATCTCGACTTCAGACCCCTTTATTACACTATTCTCTGATCTTTAAGATGACTCTGTATCAACACTGCTGTGGCTTATCAGGAGTGGCTTACCAGCCTTTTGACACTGTGATATATGGTTGTTATTTACAAACATGTTGGGTCACATTCATAGCTATCCTGGGACACATGAGGCCTCCAGGATGCAGGATGCACATACCTGTTAGATCTTAAATGTCCCCAAAAGCTAGAGCTTGATCTATAGCCTGTAGCACTACAGCAAATGGTGGTGGCTTTAGAAGGCAGAGCCTACTTGGAGAAAGTTAAAGTTAGCTCTTTGGGAGAGGAGCCCTGAAGAGGACTTGGAAATCCTGGTCTCTTCCTCCCACCATACATCATATCTCTCTCTCTCTCTCTCTCTCTCTCTCTCTCTCTCTCCTTTTCCCTTCCATGAGGTAAACATTCCGCTACCACAAATTCCTTTCATGATGCTCTGCCTTACCACAGGCCCAAGGCAGTGAACCCAAGTGACCTTGAACAAAGATCCCCTGAAACCACAGCCAAAGGAAACTATTTCTTTATTACACTGATTATCTCAGGTTTTTGTTACAGAGATGAAAAACTGACACACAGAAACAACAAAACAATACCTGTGTAATGAAGCTAAATGGGAAAGTCAGGTATTTGCCATCACTTTTCAGAAAAGAAAAACCCGTTTTCCGTTGTTCTCACAGTGTATCTTGGCCCCATGGGAAGAGTTTTGTTCTGTTTCTTTTCATTTTGTTTGCTCCTATTTTATAAGAAAGGAAACCCAGGAGGAAGCAGGGCTAAGTTTCTGGTTTGCAGCCACTCCCACTTAAGTCATTTGACCTTGATTCTTTTGAAACTTGCACAAATGTTTCCCTCACTCAGCCAAGGGCTATTTGTGTTTTCTTAAAGTAGTTACCAAGAGCCCAGCTCTGGACTCAGTGTATAGGAGCACTGTGTTTTCCAAGCTACTTTTATCAGCTTCACTAAAAACCTGCAGAGTTTTTAGTGAAAAAGCCCCAGACTTTGAAGTCCTATTTCACTTTTAAACTATACAATTCCAAAACCCCAAACTCACTAGAAGAAATGTCTCATGCTTTGAAACGCTCAAAAATCCCCACAGCTCCTTCATTCTAGCCATGTAATGTCACCTAAAAATGCAGATCAGAAAACCCAGGACCATCACCTAACATCATAAAAAAGAAGAGACATAGAACAATGTCAAAAATAAGAATCCAGAGAAAAATGCATAAGCATGATATTTAATAATATATATGTATATAACATATACATATATATACATATATATTTGTCTTTATTCCCAATTCCTAACACAGAGCTCCTTCAATCTTAAATTTTAGTGCCTTTGCTCTATGTGGGTAACAATGGGCAGGACCCCTAGATTCAATATGGAACTGATTACCAGAAAAAACAAACATATGATTGCAATCAGAGGATTGAGACTTTAAGCCCCACGTCTGACTCACAAGAAGGAAGAAGATGCAGAGGGTGAGGCTGGAGACAGAGTTCTAGTAAAATCTTGAATGCGGAGGTTCTGAGAATGGTGTGTCCAGAGAGGGCATAGGAGCTCTGTGCCCCCTACACCTTCCGTTGGACCGTTCCTATGTCCTGTCCTTGATAAGTCAGTAAATACAAGTTAAGTGTTTTCTTGAGTTCTGCGAGTATTTCTAGATAATTATCAAACGACAGGGTGAACAAGAAATTCTAAAATTATATCAATCAGACAGAAATATGGGTACTAGGGCATCTAAAATGGGGATGGTCTTGTAGGGCTGAGCCTTGACTCTGTGGGGTCTGCGCTAACTCCTGGAGTTGAGATAAACATTGAATTAAATTGTTAGGTACTCAATTGGTATCAGAGAATTGATAGATGTTAGAGGATAAAAACAGACATGTGTTGTTAGAAGAAGTGTCAGAAAACTGAGGTGTCAACAGGCATTTCTGATATTGACCTAAACCAAGTCTATAGCAACAAGAATAATGGACAATATGTGGAAGCGACAGCCACAAAATCTTAAGCAGAAAGCAGAAAACAAAAAGAACAATGAAGTCAAACTTGACCTAGAGGTCAGCAGAGACGAAATGGAAGCCGCTGTCAAGAAAACAAAAAAAAGAGCATAAATATAACTTATCAGTGTCCCCCTGAAAGCAGCCTACAACATGCGTACTTGTTAGTTTAAGAAGAATTAATTCTCAGTGCCCCATAATGATACAGCCACTTCATCTAGACCTTCTTATGGTGTGAAACACATACGTCAACAAGTCAATAAAGAAGACAAACTTAACTTCATACAAGTGGCATACGCAATATATTTTACAATTAAATCATGTCATGCTGTTAAATTAGACTTAAAAACCCCTCAGTTGATCCAATCAATAGAGTACCTCCTTCAAAGGAGCAAAGTTAGCACACTGGCAGGGTCACATAAAGCCCCTGCTGGCTGGGAGATCAGAAGCTGCCTGGGCGTCTCTATTTACATCACTTACTGATGAGCATCTTGGGACTCCATACCTTTTCACAACTGGCCCTTCCTAGACAAGAAGTATAGATTGATTGTCTCTGTCCAAAGCTCCTCGGTCTTATGTCACGTGACATGCCACTCACTGGGTTGTGAGCAGCTAGGACACAGAGCTAGCATCAGAGCAAGAACTAATTATCCAGAGCATTCATAAAGATCTACCAATCTTGCAAAGTTGGAGTTCATGCTTTGGCTATTGTGGTTTTTGAAGGAGAAGTATGTGGTTCATTGTATGGCTCAGCCTTGTTTTCCAAATCTTCCCAGGCTGGACCCATATTGTCTTGGACAGCAATAACCACACAGTCAACTTTAATGGATCACCTTTATTGAACACTTCCAAAATTCCAGAATTGACCAGGAAAACAAGAGCAAACTGCCTCCAGCGCTAACCTCCCTTCCAGACTTGGATCAAACTTACCCTGAGAGGCTTTTATGGCCTAGATCCCAGAAAGCTTCAGTTCAGTTTCTGAGGCATGTGAGCCTTGGCTAAATAGCACAGTCAGGCTCTGACCTAGTATTCAGGTGGTACAACTCTAGAACACTTCTCTACAACCAGATTCATCCACTTGGGCCTCCAGGTCTATTTAATTAAATCAGTCCTAAGGCTATCATTACCTCTTGATATTGCTCAACTAAATGATTTCCACAAGAGAGGATTTAATAAGAAAACACAGGAGAAACTCATAACAGTAATAGCTCATATTTATTGAGTACTAATATTTGTGTGTACTGGTTGTTCTGAACACTATCTCAGCTATGCCTCACAACTCTGTAAACAGTATCTCCATTTTACAAATGAGAAAGTTGAGAATTAGAGTAAAATGAGAAAATTTGCCTGAAGTTACTTTCATAGTATAGTGCCCCTCTGCCTACAACATAGCAATGTTGAGAGGTGGAACTTTAGAAGCATTATCATGGGAAGGGATACGTTATGAAATTGCATTTACCTTATCTGGCTCTCTCATACCATATGACACCCTTTTCACTGTTAGGACACAGAAAGAAGGCCCCTTCCAGACAAGGGCCCCTGGCTGGACCTTGTACATTTTCATTTTCCAGAATTTTATAGGCTACCATATTTCATGCATCCTGTTATAACAACACAAAACAAAAGCAGTCACATCAGTAGTTAAGTAGCAAGATTGAATTCAAACTATATTCAATAATTCAGGGAAAAAATGCCTGCTGGCTGAATTTTATTTTCATAGAAAGTAGCTTGATTATACTCCCAAGACTGGGGAGAAATGCAATATAGGGTATAAAATTTTAACTTACTAGGTAAAAAGAACATCTAAGTTTTAGAGGAGCAAAGATGCAATAACATTGTTTTTAAGAGTGCTTGTCTTTTAGAATTCTCACAGTTGAAATGATTTGAGATCCACTTGAAAATACTACAGTAGGTGAGGATTTCTGAGAGCCTGGATGAAACCAGAGCATCCATGAGTTACGAACTGGAAGGGAATGAGAGGTGCAAAGGTGCTCCTTGACATCATGCATCTATTTTTGTATGTGTGTGGAAGGTAACAATAAGAAGTTAAATGAATAAATTTAAAAGTCAAAGGACAAAAACTCAAAAACTCATGTGTTAGAATGGACATTGGCTTTTGTCGTTGAATGTTAAGTTCTGAGCATATTTCAAGTAATTGCAAGATAACAGTAATATAAGGAATAGCAATAATCGCCTATCTTTCAAAGCCAAATGCACATTCAACTGGAGAACATAAAAAGGAGTGAGAGAAGAAACTGAAATAAACAGAGTTACTTTCCCTACCATCTGGAGAACACTTCTGGGAATTGGCCCATAGGATTATAGAGACTAGCAAATCCCAGAATCTTCAGGGAGCCAGCCAGAGACCTACCTAGTCTATGGCACAGCCTGGCCTACAATAAAGTTCCAACCCAAAGGCGCACTCAGGCAAGAAAGGCTAATGTTGAAAATGAGTCTCAAAGGCAAGAGAAGAATGTTCCAGTTGCAAAACAGGCAGTAGACAAAGGTTCTGCCTGACTCACAGGAGGGTCAGCGTTTCGACTGCTGCTGCTGTCATGTGGAGGAAAGCAAACTGCCTTATCTACCAAGTTACCTGTTAATTTCATCCATAAATCCCTTCACAGTCCCACTCAGAATGCTGTTTGTAGGTATGTAGGCAATCTGTAGCCCAGTGAAGTTGACCCATAAAAATAACCATCACAGCATCTGACCCAAAAGCAGAGGCCTAACTCTGAAAATTCTCAGAAAGGAAATTGCTACTGTCATTGGATTAGTAGTATGTGAGTGCTCAAAACACTGTCAACCATGGCCTCAAAAATCTGTGGTTCCTTCATAGATCTCATCTCAGTCTGAAGCATTCAGGTAATGTGTATGGTGATTCAGGGGCACCTGCAGGAAGATGACTGGCTACCTCCACTTCCTGGAGATTTCTTCAGTCCTCCTGTACTAACTACATCCATTCGTTTCTGTACTTTTGATAAACTGACATGTTTAGTCCCAGATAGGACCTCTCCCAGGCTAACTTCTGGATATGGCAGAGGACTGGCCTGCAAGCACATCTTTGACATGTAAACCCACCTGTTGAGAACACATTCTGAACCACCTTATATATCTGGCTTTTCACTCCACAAGGCAACAGTAATCATTCATCTAGTTACCTCTGTACCTGGCATCAGACAACCAGGGGCCACCTCTGACCAATGGCACACAAAAATTATTCCAACTACTCCATCCTGACTGGTCAGCTTTTCTCCTTACCTCACAAAAGCCACAATATAGGTTTTCCCCCATGCATTTCCTTGCCTGTCTCTGCCTTCTGAAATCCAGGTGGCTCCCCACAGAGTGCCACATGATGCGCCTCCTGTATCCTGAGAACCCGGAGTAAACATGTCTTCTTCCACAGAAGTCACCTCCTGATACGCTGGCCTTGTTATACTTGATTAAAAAATTAATTCCCAGGTGCGTTTTAACACACCTGCTTAAAATGCATGTGCCAAGTGTTCAGTCAGATGGAAGATTTTACATGTTCAACAAAATTTTTCTAGGCTTTCTCTCCTTACATATCTGCTGATCTGTAAGATAGCATTTAAAAAGCAAATTCATTACATACTCCTGAAAAATGTTGTAATTATGTGGATAATTGGGCCAAATTTTTGTGACGACATAACATAACTAAAGTTTGACTTTTTAATGCAGTCATTACTCTAGAAGAATACTAGGCCCTTTTTTCCCTGGTTACACTCTACCATACCTTCTATGGAACTGCAATGTCTTCTCCATCAAGAAAATCCTCACATCGCTTTTATCCATCCAACCTTGATAAAGAAGTGATCAGCCAGAGTGTTCAGAAAGGTGTTAAGGAATAAGTGTTCTTCAAGGTGTAAATTGGTGTGAAAATTCAGTTTCATGAAGGTCCTAACCTTATCTTAATCATGCAGAGGCTGAATTTTCAGAAATGAAAATCAGGAAACAATATTTTTACCTACAGAATTTATTGTATAAAAGTATCTATGTAAAACTAGGTGTGGTGACTGACACCTTGACTGCCAGCACTCAGGAGGCAGAGGCATGTGAGATAGAGGCCAGCCTGGTTTACATAGCGAGTTCTGGGCCAGCTGGGGCTTCCGGGAGACCCTGTCTCAAAAAGACACCCCCCAAAAAAATATCTGTCATTAAGTAACATTTTACTAGGTTAAATGTGTAAGATAATCTATGAGACAATGATAGGCGATGGCTTACACTCTCCTGCCTGTTGGCGAAGCGGGGAAGCATTGCTGAAGGCTCTCATCTCCCTGCCCTCATCTCTAAGTCAGTCTCCTAAGGAGCCCGAACCGTTATGGAAGCTCTTCATCTGAGGGCTGAGCTTCACTGATGAGAGTCTGAGGAGCCATTTTGAGCAAGGGTAACATTGCCTGTGTGGTCATGAGAGATCCAGACACCGAGCTCCAGGGACTTTGGGCTTGTCACTTACACAACAGTGGAGAAGGTGGACACTGCTCTGAACACAGAGTCACACGAAGTGGACAGAACCAAAGAGTTATGGAACCAAAGAGCTGTGTCAAGGGAAGAGTCTCAAAGACCAGGTGCCCACTTCATTGTGAAAAAGATCTTTGCTGGTGATATTAAAGAAGACACTGAAGAATGTCATCTACGAGATTATTTTGAACAGTATGGGAAAATTGAAGTGATTGAAATCATGACTGACAGGGGCAGTGGAAAGAAGAGGGCCATTGCTTCTGTCACCTTTGATGATCATGATTCTGTGAAGAAGATTTTCATGCAGAAGTGTCATACAGTGAATGGGCACAATCGTGAAATAAGAAAATCTTTGTCAAAGCAAGAGATGGCTAGTGCATATCTAGCCAAGAAGGTCATGGAAACTGACCTTTGGTGGTGGCTGTGAAGGCGGTTTTGGTGGCAATGACCACTTTGGTCATGGAGGAAACTTCAGCGGTCGTGGTGGCTTTGGTGGCGGCTATGGTGGTAGATATGGCAGCACTGGGGATGGCTAGAGTGAATTTGATATAGTTTTGGAAGTTGTGGAAGCTACAATGATTTTGGCAATTACAACAATCAATCTTCAAATTTTGAACCTATGAAAGCAGGAAACTTTGGCAGCAGAAGCTTTATCCCTTACAGTGGTGGAGGCCAATACTTTGCTAAACCATGAAACCAAGGTGGCTATGGCAGGGGCAGAAGGTTCTAGTTACTGTTAGGAAGCAAAGCTCAGCAGGAGAGGAGAGCCAGAGAAGTGACTGGGAAGCTACAGATCACAACAGGTCATGAACGGGACCGAGCGCAGTGGTAGCATTGCCTCACCGCTACAAAGAAGACACGTTTCAGACCACACTCACGTGAATGGGCAGAAAACCCTCCAGGAAGGTGTTTGTGACTAATTGCGTAACAGGTTATTTAGTTTCCGTTCTGTGAAAAGTATAAAGCATCCCAACAAGGTTTTAATGTTGACCTTTTGTTTCGCCCATGTTGTTGATTGCTGTCTAATCATGACACTGAATAAATGTGTCTGTTTTTTTAATGTGCTGTGTAGGGTAAAGTTAGCATCCTCTGAAGCTATCTTGGCATACTTTCCCAAAAGTGTGAAGTTTGAATTCCTTCTAGGTGATCCTAGGTTCCATTTGAAATTTATTTATGATTGCTTGGGTGGAGTAGTCATCGTCTTCAGAAACCTTGATGTAGTTGAACTGACAGTTACTTCTGTGACCTTAATGAGTTTCACCACTGAAAGGGTCACCCAAGCAATGTCCCAGAATTATTTGTTTATAAAAATGGTTCTTGGCACATCCTATGCAATATCTAAATTGAATCATGGTACCAGATACAATATTAGATGGGAATGAAGCTTGCGTATCATCCATTATCATGTGTAATCAATAAATTATTTGATTCTCTTTAAAAAACACAATCTTTATAAAAAAAATGAATTACATGAACTATGCATAGTCACAATTATTCTGCTATTCAAGAATGCTCCAAAGCTAGATACTAGAAAGATACTCAGTGGTTAAGAGTCTCTCTGCTCTCCCAGCACCTACCTCAGGAGTTTACAACTACCTCTAACTCCAGCTCCAGGAGAGCCAACACCTTCTGGTCTCTGAGGACACCTGCACTCGTGTACACATAGCCACACTCAGACACATAGGTTTACACATGACTGACTCTGAGGACAGCTGCACTCATGTTATGTTCCCAACATATTCACTGAGCATCTGGTGAGGATTTGGGCTGGTGGTAGATTTTTCTCTTTATAGCACTGACCTCTCTCCCAATTGATTAGTTTCAAATGCTGGGAGGACAGGAGTGCTTGCCCGCTGCTGCTGGCAACACAGGCCAGGAACACGGTGAGCCAAATTTTAGAGAAAATTTTCCTTTTCATCAATGTTATAGGTTAATTTAAATTTCTGAGTATTAAAAGTAAGCCAAAAGCATTCCGGAAGAAAATTTAAGTGTGCATTTTTGTTATTTCTGAATAAGACAAAAGCTTTCTTAGCATAACACCACAAGATTGAAATCAAACAAAAGATCAATGATTTGAATATTTTCTATATTTCCTGGTATTCTCCTTTTCCCCTCCTCCTATACCCAGCTCACACCCTCATGGGCAGGAACCAGTCCCAGAGAGACTAAGTACCTCACCTTGGACTCTCTCACTCTCTGGCTTCTGGTTGGGTTTGGTAATAGGTGTTAACAGGAGCTCAGATGGAATAGAAAGCACAGTTAGTGGGTTTCCTTCACCTTTGGCTTTGGGCCGTATTTGAAACTGGACAGTGGACAGGGGCACTAAGATTGTTAGAAGCATGGTAGAAGTCAGTAGGTTGTCTGGAGTACACTATAAATGCATGAATGCTGATGAAAGTGACAGAGAGAACTAGAAAATATCTGAATCATCATGAACAAACTGATAGAAGCACAGACATCCGAGCTGGTGAGGGCTCAGAATGAAATGAGGCGCATGGACTGGGTGCTGGAGCAGAGGAACCCTTGTCACACAGACGCAGAAATCCTAATTGAACTCCACTTATGAGAAAGTAGAATGTGTGGTCTTTTGTTGTTGTTTCGTTTGGGTTTTTAATTTCTAATTAACTTTTAGTCCGTATACAAGAGAATGGGTTTCACTGCTCATTTTCACCTCCCCACACCTTTCCCGTTCTTCCATGTTGCACAGGACTGTCCTCTGACAGACAGACTGCCGTCAGACACCATCTTCCCAAGCCTGGCTGCACCTGCTTACCTAGGATCATCACAGCTAAGTTTGTTGACTCTCCACAAGGAAGGAGGGGCAAGGAGAGTCAAGGGACCCTTTCAACCAACCAAGTGGTCCTTGTTTGGGGGTGGGGCGCTAAGGATATATAAGGTGAAGAAGCCTAGGGGGGGCTCTCGCTCTTTTGTGTATTGGTGAGGAAACCACCATCTACTCTTGGATGAAGACTTTCCGGCGTAGCCCTTGGAGGGGAGCACCCACAGTACTAAACAAAAACCCTCATCCATTGCTCTGTAAGTAAGCCCAATGAACTCACTGGTTTCCCAGTCTGTAATTTGGCAAAATCATACCTTGGTTTGTCTTTGGGTCCAAAGAAGGATAGGACAGACATTGTTTACACCCCCTCAGGAGAAGTTTTAACTACACTCCATAAAGTAGAACTGATAAAAGACGAAACTGAACATTTAGCTGAGATTTCCAAATCAAGGATTAAAAGTATCACCTGATTTCTTCTTGCTGCTTTTAGTGATAGAAAAGAGAAAAACTAAGGGAAAAAATCGCTAAATGAAGATGAACTGGAACTTCTCTGCTGCAAACACATGCTATTTTATTTAAAAAGACAGATGTCCCAGAGACAGAGCTGAAAACCACGAAGAATTAACCCCACGTCTTGAAAACATAATCAAGTTTCCTAGATGGATTTAAAATTTCTTGGGTCTGGTGACTTCTGTTTTCCACTCATTTTCTAACCAGAGTGTCTGTAACTTTTATCTTATGAGCATCCCATCATTCTATTTTGGGTTCAAACAACTTGTTGCTTTATTTTCACAAGTTCATAGATGGATGGTAATTACGAACCAGGAGAGATCAGATGCCTGATTTCACCTATACATAATTTAGATTACTAAGATGTTGAAATTGAGACTTTTGAGGTAATGAGACTTAGATTTGAACTGGACGTGAGTTGATGTTGTAATGAGTGAATCCTTCATGGGACTTGGAATGGAGTAAATACATTTGCATGTGGAGTGGACAGGAATCTTTGGAAGACAGAGTTCAGAATATGATAGAATGATCTCCCAAAGATACCCTAATCCCCTGCACTTGAAATTACATGTCACGTGACAAAAGCAACTTTATTAAAGACCCTAAGATGAACAGACTAGCCTAAATTATCCAGGTGAGCACCAGCTATGGGCAGCTTGAAGAAGCTAAAAAAGGCAAGGAAATGGAATCTCCTTTAGGACTTCCAGAAAGTACACAGCCCTGCTAGAACCTTGATTTTAGCCTAGTGAGGTCTGTGCTGGACTTCTGAACTCTAGTACTATGTGACAATACACTTCTGTTGTTGCAGCTGGGGCTGGAGCTCAAGGGTACAACATTTGGCTAGCATGAACAAGGCCCTGGGTTCAACTGCTAATACCACATTAAAGGTGTATCATTAAGCCACAAAGCCTGTGGCAATTTGTTATAGCATCTGTAAAAACCTAACACATACATCTTCTTACTTATCTTCATTATCCCATAAGTGCTGTTATTTTCATCTACATTGATGCAAAGCTTCAAAAGAAGTTAAATGACCTATTTTAATCTAAGAACTGGAGTGTGAACCTATGTTTTTGGAAGTTAATATCATTATTCTCTGTGCTCACCTAGAGATGATGAGGTGTTATAAAATCAAGATACACCCTAAGGAAGTAGTGGAAAAGCTCTCTTGCTCTCAGTGGAATGTACAGATTTTCTGCTTATATTCCCAAATATATGGAGTTCCCCAGGGAGCAACAAGAAGAGCCCAGATACTTCATAATGTCAGTGGTGATAAAACTGACTGGAGCATAAAACCAGAGCTGAAACCACAAAGAAGGTTCAGTTTCCCTGGAGAAGTAATGCACAAAATGTCAGCAAGTAAAGGAGTGACCACAGGACGTTCCAAGAGGAAAGAAGCAGGTGGTTAAGACTTACAGACTCAATGTGAGACAGGGACCAAGGAAGGTGGACAAGGCTGGCCTGTGGGCCATGCCTAAGGGTGCTTTAAGGATAAATCATTGAGGAAGAGAGAGGAGAAATGACACATATTACATTCCACTTTGTGTAACTTTCTTAGTTCAAAGGCCTGATGTGACATATAGCTTTAGTCTCAACAAATAGCATAACACCTGTCACAATGAGGAAGAATCTTAGAAATATGAGTTAAAGGAATGAATTAGGTGATGAGTACATTTACCAAATATGCTTATCTACCAGACAACCAATGATGGTAGAACTTCAAGCATTCAAAAAATTACTGAGTGCAGAAGAAAATACAAAGTGCAAAGGCATGTCCCCACTTAAACTAGAAAGAAGTTCATACTTCTAAGTATCCTTAGCTACAGAGACAGAAGCAATGTCAATGAAAGGCTAGAAAAATGGGCAGATAGGAGGCTAAGGCAGACAAACAGAAGCATTTTGGTCAGCGCAAGTACAGTGGGAGGAGGCACCCAAAGAGGAAGGAGCATGAGGCCATGAGCCCAGGAGATGCTTCCTGTACTGCAGATCCCTCCTCACCCCTCCCTGCCGGTGCTCTGATCCCTGACAGCAGGCCAGCAAAGGTGAGCACCGGCTGGCTTCCCTCATCCAATGTAAGGCACCTGTACCTCAGAGGACAGAAACAGAGAGAGGCCGAGAGATTTATTCTATACCCCTCTCTCTGCCAAGTCTTGGCAATGGTTATATTCCTCAGCTGAAGGCCTTGGCTCCTGTGGGGCAGCCTTTCTGGGTTACAGCTCTAACCGCTCTCTCTGCTTAGACTTTCAGGCTTCAAACCAATACAGTTGCTTCACAACCCTTGATGGTTTCCTTAAGCCGTTCCACACTTTTGTAGACATATGTTTTATTAAGTTCTCCCAATAACACTGTGTATGCCAACTGTTTCTCAAAGACCCAGACTGATAAGGTCAGAAGTCTCATGATGCATTTGGGCTATGGTCAGCCAACTAGATTTGACTGATTTTGATATGACTTGGCAAGAAGGAAGTGTCTTACCCAGATTGAAAAGGGCCCTGCTGGAGAACTGAAGCTTTACATGGAAAAGCAAAACTCTGGGAAGTGGCAGATCAAGGGAGGCAGTCTGAAGAGGAATCTCCTGCGGAAATAAATCCATCAGGAGGAAAAATAAACCAGCTGTAGTCCTGTAAATCTGCTAGGCATCTACTGCACTTGGCAAGTGTGAGTGATAAGGGCCTGATAAGGTATTAGCATTAGAAATGCAAATTAACACTCAGATTAAAAGTAAACTGGAAAAAGAAAATGAGGACAGGTGTGCACCAGGAAGAGGGAAGGAGAACACTGGATGGGGATGTGTTAGAGACCTTTAGGTTTTAGAGCTTAATCCTAGTCAACGGGAACCCCACCCAGGGCTCACTACGCAGCAACTAAAGCCCAAGGCTTTGTTTTATTTGGCTCACAGTGTTTTCTTTCTTAATGTATATTTTTATTTCGTTTTTGTGTATTTCATATAATAGACCTTAACCATATTCAGACCCCCCCTCCACCGTCTGTACCCTCCAGAACACTCCCCCTCCCTGCACATGACTTTATGTATGTTAAGGCCTATCTGGTCATTGCAGAAGAAGGGGTGGAAAGATTGTAAGAACCAGGGTTGATGCATGGACATAGGGAAACAGAGACTTTCAGGCCTTTTGGGACTTGCTCATATGAACTTGCAACAATAGTGACAGCATGCACATGACCCATGCTGACTCCGTTAGACAAAACTCTAGCATAGAGAGGCCGGAGAGATGGCTCAGAGGTTAAGAGCACTGGCTGCTCTTCCAGAGGATTCAGTTTTGATTCTCAGCAGCGGCAGGGCAGCTAACAACCATCTATAACTCCAGTTCCAGAGGATTCTAACACCCTCTCCTGACCTCCATGGACACTGTATGAGATGGGTACATTTACCTACATGTAGGCAATACATTCGTACATATAAAATAAAAATAATTTAAAAAATTTTAAATCCAACATAGAACTGGGGAAATGGGTGGCAGACCCCACTTTAGCTGAGGAACTATTGACAACTAATTACTGCTGGGTGAGGGACAGTTGATCTTCTTTAACGAGTGACTAGATCCGCTCACTAGACTACAGCGGATGACAGTGCTTTCTTAAATTCTGAATTAGTTGGAGACATGGAAAATTTTGGAGATATCTCTTTTAAATGCCCCTATGATTGGTCTCTCTTACAAAAGGAAGTCCACATTCTCATATAGAATCACTTGGTTGGAGCTGAGTAGTCACTGGCAATCTCCACCCTACACAGGGCTTTAGTTCACTCTGCCCCACCCAGCCTGGATGAGTCATCTGTTACCTGCTCGGCCCTGGCTTGGAGTTCAGCTTGTGTGGCCTTCTGATGGCATGAAGCCTTTGGAAGTTCTTAATGAACCTGAATTTAGACAGAGAAGCTGGGGGAAAGAATCAGAGTACTTTAGTTGACTTTAGTATTTTCGAGTGTGCCAGGCATCGTGCTGGGTATGGAGAATTCATGACAAAAAGGAAGAGTGTGTCTCTTTTAACAGCCAAGAGCAGGAACATGAAGACCCACTGAGTGACTGTTTTAGCAATGCGGGCACCCGCAAAAACTGAGTCTAGGCAACAGAAGTAAAGCTGAATGGACACATGGCAAACAATTAGCTACGGAGAATAAAGAAGGAAGAATGTGAACTATAGCATTAAACCATCCTGTTCAGTTGTGTATAACGAAGGAAGGACAAACTAACCCAACTCTAAGCAAAGCGAAGACCCAAAATATGACAAAGGAAGGAAACTACACCGCTTAAAAACAGAAAGGACCACGCAGGCCGTGCCCTTGCTGTTGGCACAACTCTCTTGAGTAATGCCATGCCCTCCACGCCTGCCTGTGTATTCAGGAACTGGATTACTATACTGTTAACAATAAAGAAAGTGGAGCAATCTTCACCCAACCCTGAAGTCTTAAGAGAACTCTCTCTTTGGAGCATTATCAAACCAAACATTTGCTTAAATATTAAGCTATGAAGTGAGAGCCCCAGTTTTGGACCAGGACTAAGTCATTCAGGAAACAGGAGCAATTGTGTACAGCTCTTTATAAGACCTGCAATCTTGTTAGGTTCCTTAACTCTTCAGAATGACCTGTAAAGAAGTACTGATTAAAAAAAAATTACTAAGGAAGACTTGGTCATGAAGCCCTGGTTCCCTTTGGTACTGGGAAATTTCCTCCAAGTTTCCTAGCCTATACTTAAAGTAATTTATAATATTTTCTAATCAGACCAAACATTATAATTATAAAGCTGATTATTTTACCAATCAGAAAACAAAAATTATATTTACAAAAGGAAAGTTCTTGCATTCAAAATATGAAAACATAAGTCAGTAAATTGAATTGTTTTAACTGAGAAGTAAGGGTTTTGCCTGGAACACAAAAAATAAATAAGCTTTATTTTCTGTTCCTCCCATTTTCTACTTTCCATGGGAGTTTGACTCCTAACATTCTAGTATGTTATAAACAAACACAAATTATTCCCCTTCAACTGCATCATGCATAGGAGGCCTCTTGTCAAATGTGTTTCAGATTTCCTTTCAAGGTCTGTATACTCCCATGAGAGCCTATCCACAGACTCACTGGGAAAGAGACCTCATGTGGAATTGACTTGCTCCCAGTCACACAGCAGGGATCAACTTAGACCTTAGCTTCCTGAATCTAGTTTTTCTTTCTTTCTTTCTCTCTTTTTTTTTTCCTTTCTTTCTTTCTTTTCCAAGGTTGGTTTGAAGCAGGTTGTCATATAGCCCAGGCTGGCCTTCAACTTGCTATATTACTGAAGTTAACTTTGAACTCCTAATCCTCCAGCCTCTACCTCCCAAGTGCTAGGATTATGGGTATATAAGCCACCACACCTGGCTTCCTGGATCATTTTAAATTATTGTAATAAAATTACTCATCAGGCCAAAGAACATTGGAGTTCAAACTCAGAGTTTCACACGCAAGAAAAATGAGGGCGGAGTGTCACTGTAAACAGACTGCTTTGCCATTACCTGGAATCCAGTGCATGTGGGTTTGATGAGAAAAGACGCTTTAATTACAAATTATATATCTGTTGTTTGAACACAGACGCTGAATTCAATCCTTTCATGGTTAGGACAGAATGAGACATATGCAGGTAGCAAGAGTGTCAGATTCCCTAACAGCTTGCATCTTTCCTATTTCTGACCTGATAACACAGTTACCCATTCCCAATGAAGCTTTGTCCTAGGCATGTAGGAGTCAGGACACCAGGGCCACATTTCAGGTAGTACCATTCTGGGCCATGCTTTTTTCACAACCAGGATGAAGGATTGGGCTAGAGTGATTAAAGGTCCTTCCTTCTCTAAAACTTCATACACTTCTCAGTGAGGAGTAAGTGGGAGTTCATAACAGACATTTGCACAGGGCCAGCAACAAAATCAGAATGGAGACCATACTTCCCATTCTTTGTACCTTTAGGCACTATGATCCTCTGGGCAGCCACCATGGGTGAGGCTTAGGAAAAGTCATCAGGAAAACATCATTTGTGGGAGTCTTGCCATGGGCCAGACATTGTGGTATATGTTTTACATGATTTCTCACAATCAGTGATGAGGGAATTACCTACTCTGTTTTGTAAGGTAGAAAATGGAAGTTATAGGATCATGAGCAATTCCCTTTGAGTGTGTAAGTCATTTTGAGCACAAGCAAAGAGGATGTGTCTCTTGGGTTTAAAGGCCCTTCTTGTGATTGAAAAGGCCTTTCTATGATTGAAAACACGCTTAAGATTTGATGGACTGGGAAAAATCTCCTGGCTGTCATCCAAACATAGAAAGTTAAAGAACGGGTGCCCTCCATCCATCTCAACTCATACACATGCTCACAGAAGCACAAACCAGTTACAAGACCAGGATCTTCTTGGGACATTCTCACAAACCATAAATAAAGTTTAGTTGGCTTCAGGCCTAGTCTGGGCAGCTTTCAGTAAACTGTCCACCCTGCTCCTATTTACTAAATCTCAAGTCATAGAGGAGTTTTGTGATGGGTAAGGGACAGGGGAAGGATGAAATGAAGAGAGGAAAGAGGATCCTATATCGAGGACTAGAAATGCTTCATCATGATAGGTCTACATTCTTTACAAGACATTTCCTGTGTTACACCACATCCGATTAACAAGCTTAGCCACAGGCAGGAGAAGGAACTTCTGTGAAGGAATCCTGCTTTTCTATCATCAGTTTCATTTTCTCTGGCAGAGCACCAGCCATATAGACCCACATAGACCCAAGGGCCCTCCCTGACATTTCACATACTCCAAACCCAGGTGTATTTATGTATTTGTTCAGTCAGATTAAAAAGAAGCAGCTCAAATTCTAAATAGTAATTTCCCAAAGCCCCAGCTGTCTCCTGATAAATTTTGTTTTTAGCTGTAGTCACTAGCAACCCTCTCCAACTCATTCAGCAAATATTCATTGAATACCTTCTACGTACCAGATTTAGGGACAAAGAGAGGGTGACTGGGAAGAGAAACAGAGAAGTTCTAAATAATCACTGCAGCCCTCTGTACTCAATATGGGGCAGGCTCCTTAAATACAAGAGAAGGTGTTCAATTTGGGGGTTTTGTTTGGTTTTGTTTTTTCTCTTCTCTAAACACTGAAGAAACTGAAACCCAAAAAAGCCCCAAATTATGGGCACATGGTAGTCCATGAGCATGTTAAGGCCAGAAGCCAAGCTGCCTAATTTACTGGACAGTGCCCTCCCTACTAACAGGCTCATTCATTTGAATGGAACTTAAATCTTTACTTCCCTTGACATCTGCTTGAAAATTAACATTTCCTTCATGTATTATGTAGGCAGTGGCCACCGCAGTTTTTAGCAATATCTATGACTTTGTCACTAATTCTCAAAAGGTATTTTCTTATATTACAGATGTTGCCTTTATAATGAATTCCATATTCTTTAGTATTGCAAAATTATGATAGCTATTAGACCCACTTCTAGATCTTATTAATAACGCACTCGCCTTTTTAAAGAAATATATTACATTATATTCTTTTAATATTTTAGCAAGTGTTTGGCGGCTAGTTTCTTTCATAGTACTCTTGCCTTTTGTTTTAGGTCTTTAGAAGTCTTCTGAGAAAGGGCCCTTGGTCTTCCCAGAACTACCAAAGCGACACCTGACACAAAAGTGGGGCAGAACCTACGTTATAGCAATGAGCAAAGGGGCTCATTACTGGTCTTTGAGCAAAAAGCTAGATTGAAACTTTGCTAATTAAAAGATGAAAAAGAAAAGGGAAAGAGCCCCAAATTCCAGCAAAGGGCCAAGTCTCCCCGTGTACCGATGCCCAGCAGCCCCCGGCCTGCGAGCTCTCCTCCAGGCCCCGGGCGTGGAAGTAGACTTCACGCCTGACGTCAAGACGGCCCTTGCAGGAGGCGCACCTCCTCCCGTCCGGGACAGCGCCTAGTGACAGTCAACAAGTGGAACTACGGCTCCAGAAGTTCCCGCCCGCTGGGACACCGGCCCGGCGGGGTGTGTTGGGGGTGCCCGGGCTCTGACACCTGCGGAACGCACTGAAGTTCCAGAGCAGAGCTCCAGCCCAGCGGCTGCCAGTGGGGTGTCGCGGGAGGGAGGAAAGGGGCGCGCGGCGGGGCGGACTCCCCTGCGGGCAGAGTCGGGACTCGGGGGGATTGGGGGGCGATCTCGGTCCCCGCGCCGCCCCCTCCCTGGGCCAGGGGTTCCGGATGGGCGGGCGGCGGGACGCCTCTTACCAGGTGCGCGAAGCCGCGGTCCCGGCGCCGGCGCAGCAGAACTGCGCTGCGGCTGGGGCTCGGCCTGGCTGGGCCCCGCCCGGCTGCCCGGGGCGGAGGCCGGGGCGGGGACCGACAACCCCCGCTGGGCCGCGCCACGCGCCCGCGACGCCCGGGGGCCCGCACCGCCGCCCCGACCCTCGCTCGGGGCCCGCAGCGGGAGCCAGCGGACCGACGCGGTGCACTCCGGCCCCGACGCCGCCCCGGAGCGATGGCGAGGCGCAGCGCGGACCCGCGAGGGGAGGCGGGGCGCTGGAGGCCGGCCGCGGGCCCCGAGCCTCTGCGCTGGCTCCCACGCTGCCCGGGGACAACCTTTCCCGCTCTGGTTTTACAGATCGGGCGGCCGCAGGTCCCAGAAGCTAGGCAACCCTTCCTGGGGACCTGCAGGTCCGGTTGAGTTTACTTTTTTCACAGCTGCATCCCTTTTTCTTGAGGAAATGCTTTCAAAGGGCAAAGCAGCGCTCCTCTGATCCTGGGTTACCATAGGGCACCCAAAGTTGCAACTTGTTTATAGTGTAACTATGTTACTATGTCTCTTTTGTACGTGTTAGCTTTGTGGGTTTTAATAGTTATTCATTCTTACAGTCATTCAGAAGACCAGTCGCGTCTATGGTAAAATTGCCATGAACCCCCCACCCCAGCTACAAACGCATAAGTGTAAGTTTTAGTTAGTAATCCAGTGGCACCTGCAGCATGCTCCTGTAACAGGATTTTCTGCAGTGATAGATAAGTCTGGTAAGAAGCCCATACACACACACACACGTGTGTGTGTGTGTGTGTGTATGAGCTTCTGGGTCTTACTGATCTGTTCCTGGAAAAATACGTTACAATAATGTAAAACTCCTTAATGTTTCTCAAAATGTTAGCTAAAACTGAATTTATTTTACCAATAAAATTTTTACAAATTTGAAAGTTGGGGCAACGTGTGGGACACCAAAAAACTTGTTCCTGCCTCAGGATAGTTCGTTTTTGTATGGTAGACCGAACACAAGGGGGTGGCAACTCTGCACCCTCTAAATGACAATAAATTGTGTCCCGATTTTTAACAAAAGTCCCCCACACACGTATTTCCAAAATGACTCCCCACTTCCAGTCTCTCCTCCCTCTCCGCCCCGATTAAGCAGCCCTGGTTCCTGTGGGAAGGGTGCAGGCAAGGAGGACTCAAGGGGACGTGTTTGCAGGGTTTGAGTTTGGTCCCTGGAGAATCACACTGAGGAAGAGGCATGCCCTAAACAGTTCCCACAGGCGGGGGCTTCTCCTTTGGTGTTCTATTATGTCACCCAAGACTGGTCCTTCCACTCCAAAAGAGCAGAGAGCAGGGCCTGTAACTTGCCTGTCAGACATCAAGGACAGGCGCTGAGAATTTATTCAATCAGTAGTCACTTTTTCTCTGGTTATTATTATTATATTTTATTTATTTAGCAAGGGTGTGCATATGTGCATGTGTCTTGGTGCAGTGCCTGTGGAAGTTAGAGGACAATTTCGTGAAGCTGGCTCTGTCCTTCTACCTTATGGGTCCCAAGGGATAAAACTCCAGTCACCAGGCTTAGTGGCAGTGTCTTTGCCCACAGATCCATTTCTCTGTATCATTCTTTCATCTGATAGATGTTCTCTGAGTCCTTGCCTGCTATGTGTCAGGTAAGCCCTGTGACTGACGTCTGGGCCTACATTTAATTCCTACCCATGTGAAGTTCACAAAGTAGTGAATGTACACTTAGGGAAATGGGAAGCTAAGGGAATCCTAAAAGGATGTTGAGAGGACATGACAGGAAGGCCAGGGACTAGAGAAACAAACTCCTATTCAAGAACATCCAGAAAAAGGAAAGGCAAATTGAGGGCCTCCAGGAAGCAGTGGAGTCAAAAGGCTGGGCAGCGGGACTGAGCAGGAGTGAGTGGCAAAGGAGAAAGGAGCAGAAAAAGGAATGCTCCGTACCAAAAGAAAGTAAAGACTCTAGAGAAAGAGCAATGCAGCTTTAAATAGTACCTGCCCATTACGCAAGCCCCGCCCTCATCTCTTCCCCTGCTTCCTTGGGTGAATGAGTAGCTAGAGAAGTGGCTTCAGAGCCTCAGCACACCTCCCTAGCTATGATAGCAACTTGGCTAAACAGACACCAGTCCTGTCCAACTAGTATGAGACTTAGGGGAACTGAGCGTGGGGATTTGGGGTAAGCACCTGGACCAACACAGCACACCCTGTTTATCCTACCAGACTACCAGGAAGTCTCATAACTAGGAAGGGGTGAGTAGAAATGCAGAGAATAGCAATCATTTTTTATGTCTGGTTCTTAAAAGGCAGTCCCAGCCTCACCCAAATTGCTTTTTTTCCTCACTGCCAAACTGCTTATCAAATAGCAATTAAAACTGGTATCAGGCTCACAAGATAGTCTGGGTTTCGTCATTTGTGTCACAGATCAAGTTGTTTTTCAGGTCGGAAGCACTAACAAATATGGATGTACTTCAACTAATACAAAACACCTACCTCAATCAGCATTCTTGGTTGCAAAGTAAAAAACAAGTCTGGATAACTTCTTCTGGAAGGAGATTGTTTAAAGACTCTGGATGAGGGAGGAGTTTCCCAGAGCCATCAACGCTGGAGTGATGGCGGCAGAAAAAGGAGACCAGAACCAAGACACTTCTGAAGAGCCAGAGGGCAGAAAGCACCCTGACGTCTTCTGTCAGGACCAGGCTGCTTCCAGGATTCTCCCAACACCGTCACGTCTTCGGGGGAAGATGTATCTAATCAAGGTAGCGATGCTAAAACTCCTTAGTCCTCAAGCCACAGAGGATTCTGCTAAGAAGCCACATCTCAGAGTGCTGCAGAGCAGGGGCATGGCTCAGATGCAGCTTTTCTCAAGGAGAATGTATTAATGGGCCTCGGTTAACTGCATTTAGAAGATGAGCATTCTTAGAAGTACCTACCGCCTACGATCTTTGCAAAAATGAAATGAGTTAATACCTAAAAGTGATTGTCACTGTACCTGGCATGCAATAAGTATTTATTTGATGTACAGTACCAGTATAATTATTAGTTATGTTATTGTTGTTGCTATAACTTGAATGCCCCTCCCAAAGCTCATCTTGAAATTTTATTGCCATTATAGCAATATTAAGAGATGGGACCTTTGGAAGCACTTAGGTTTTGAGGGTTACACATTCATAGCTGGGGCAGATAGCATGAAAAAAGAGCAAGTTCTTGGATCTGGGAGATATCTCAGTGAGTAAAACAACTTGTCATCAGCAAGAGTGAACTGACTTGACACAAACAAAGGATCCTCAATAAGGTTATTAGGTTTCTCCTCAGAAACATTAGCTATCAAAGGCAATTAGCCAATATATTCAAATTATCGTCCAAGAATACTATATACAGCAAAACTGTCCTTCAAAAATGATGACAACACCTGTCTGGCCTATGTAGCCTTCAGTGCCCTGGCTCAATATCTAGACACGGGAGAACCCTGTGATTTCTTAATTTTCTGTGGCTCTTCCATGGACTGTCCCTCCATTTTAGTCCTAATTATTAAATCAACATCCTCACTTCATAACTCAGGTAATTAGAAAAGGAATAATAATCTGAACCCAAATTAGCAGGAGTGAAGAAACGAAAAAGATTAAAGCAGAGGTAAACAAAATGTAAAAGAACTAGAGGCAGAAGAATTGAAAGTTCAAGGCTAGCTTGAGCAACATAGTGAGACCCTTCCATGTCAAAATGGAAGGGGTATGTGTGTGTGTGAGTGTGTGTGTGTGTGTGTGTGTTAGAGAGAGAGAGAGAGAGAGAGAGAGAGAATTCTAGTGCTCAAAATATTACAATGAAGACTGAAAAGGAAAATTATTATAGTTTGAATATGAAATGTCTCCCATATGGTATTTGAACACTTGGTTCCCAACTGGTGGTCAAAAAGTTACGAAACCTTTAAGAGGTGAAGACTTGCTGGAGTAAGTGGGTCACCGAGGATGGGCCTTGAGATTTTATAGCTTAGTCTTACTTCCTGGACACTCCTTTCAAAAAATATTTGTTTATTATTTTTATTTTTTATGTGTATGAGCATATTGCTTGCATGTATGTAAGTGCACCTGGGTTGTGCAATGCCCATGGAGGCCAGAAGAGGGCATCAAACACCCTGGAACTGGAGTTGTGGACAGATGTTAGCCTCCATGTGGGTGCTAGGAACCAAATCCAAGTCTTCTGCAAGAGCAGCCAGTGCTCTTACCACTGAACCACCTTTCCAACCCCTACTCTCGGCTGCTTGGTTACACACACAGTGTGACCACCTTTCCACCCCCTGCTCTTGGCTTCTTGGTTACACACACAATGTGATCAGCCCTCAGCAGTCTCCCAGTTCTGCCTGCTGCTTTACCTCCTCTGCCATGATGACTGCACCCCTGAGCTGTGAGCCAAAATAAACCCTGCTTCCCTTAAGTTGCTTTTTGTCAGGTGTTTCATAACAGCAATGAGAAAACTAATACAGACACACGACTCCCAATTATACAGAAATATGAAGAATTATACAGTTGTTGAACAGTTCTAAGCTAATTAATTTGATAACCTAGATAAAACAAATTCCTAGAAATACAAAATAAATCATGAAAGAAGTGATGTTTGACTCCTTGTCAAAACCAGTTTCTTCAACACACTTGTCTTTCTAAATCTGCCTTAGCAACAGCAACAAATGCCATCATAACTCTCAGCTTCTATGTCCTTAGTCCTTATGTAATAGCTACTTATTATTTGCCTTATTAAATTTATGCACATGATAAATTATGTCTCCCTGGGTTAGTCAATTTTTTTCACTGTTGTAAAATACCTAAGAAAACAACCTAAGGGTCAGACATGATGACACACACCTTTAATCTCAGCACTTAGGAGGCAGAGGTAGGTGGATCTCTGTGAGTTTAAGGCCAGCCTGGTCTGCATAGTGAGTTCTAGGACATCTGGAGCTACAGAGAGACCCTGACTCAAAAAAGAACAAAAAAAAAGAAAGGAAAAACAAACGGAGGAATTATTTCTTTTGCCTCCCAGTATCAGAAGTTTCAGTCCATGGTTAGCTGGATCCGCTGATGTTAGCGAAGGGAAAGTAGATAGTAATGTAATGACAGGAGAGTGGCAGATACTTCCCAGGATAAGATGTGGCACCAAAAGACCCCCAGTGACCCACTTCCTCCAGCCAGACCCCATGTCTGAAAGTTTCCATCACTTCCCAATAATATAATCAAATTATGAATCACTTCAGTGGAATAACACATTTATGAAGACAGAGCCCTTCTGATCTAATCCCTCCCCAAACGCCCCACAATAATTGGATTGGGGACCAGCCTTTTACTATGTGATATGTTAGAGGAGGCAATATACAAATCACAACACCCTCTGACAAAATATAAATCTATTCCGAGCAGGAACCCTGTACCTCTTGGGCCCTGGAATGAGCACTATGTCTTCAACGAATAAATATGTGTTGAGTTCATGAAACAGTTGCAAAGTAGGCATGTTAAAAAGGAGCTCAAACAAGAGGTCTCAAAAGATTCAGTAAAGTTATAACTCACACTTGACAAGCGCCTGGCAGGCTATTTTGATGAGCCACACTGGAATGGGGGGATGTGTGGATATATACATAGAGCCTTCCTGATCCTAGAGCAGGAAACAGTTCTCCTAGTTCAGCTCTCCCTTTTCTGTGTATATTTGAACCTGGTCTAGAAGGAAGCTCTGAGTGGTGATGAAGCTGCAATATCTGGGATCTGGGAGGTGAACATTTCCTGGAGGGGTTGGGGACTCCCTTGGAACCACATGGAACATTAGGAATGGAGGGGCTCAGGCCTCATCTTGGTAACTCTATTATACTTGAGCGATTGACCCAATCTGAAAGAAAATTGCTAGAACCCAGAGGGAGCAGCAAGTGGGAACAGCCAAGGTTCTCCGCCATTCAATAGCTTTGACCCTGGAACTGTGAACAAGGTCTACAAGAGGCTTTCTCTAGGAAATGCTGCTTTAAGAGTCAGTCTCCCTCTCTCCTTCCTCCCCTTCTCTCTTCTCTCCCTCCCTCTCCTCCCTCTCCATTCCCCTCTCCCATTATCTTTCCTCTTAATGATTTCTCACTTTTCTCGAGAAGTTTCTTCCTTTCCCACATGTTCCAAATACAATCCACCTTCTCGATCAGAGGAGAAGCTGATGAAAATGGGATATAAAGGACATTTCATCCTCATGTAAGCTGTACTGCACAATTAAAATCAAGTCCTTGTGTGGATAAGCAAGATCCAGCCAAGACACAGGAAATAAGGAGCCTAAATGATTTCCTTCGTTGAGAAGGCGAAATCCAAAGCCATGTTGAAGGGTTGGATTAGCAGGATCAAGGCGCTGTTTGTTCCAGCACTCTGAGAAGCAGACTCCAAGACGAAACTAAACACGCAAGCATTTTATCAGCCAACTCGTTGAAAAAAATGTGAACAATGAAAGACATTGAAATACTCAACGGATTAGAATGCCAGTCTGAACCCAAAGACAAAAGGGAAGGAAAATGACAGAAGCTTCCCAGACAGCTGTGTAGTCTAAGGAAGATTCTGCAAAGCTATCAAAGAGTCTTCAAGTTGAAGCCAGCTTCGTATTTCCCAAGTAAAACCAATTTAATGAGAATGCACCCTGGCCAGTCACACAGGGCCCCTACCTGACTAATGCACTGGGTTGTTAGGTTGGCATTCTTAAAAATATTGAATCAAGAGCCTTGCATTTTCACCTTCTACCAAGTACTGCAAATTATGCAGCCAGTACTGCTCTCAGGTCTGGGCCTGCCTCAGTGTCCCTGCTGAGCCCAGGCTTCAACACGAATGTGATGATGGGTGTCAGCAATGTCAGGTTATGTGGTCAGCTAGGCTTCCCGTCATTGGAGACCTATGAGATATGTTCTCACAGCCACCATACATCACCTTTCAAACCACAAAAATTGACTTCAGGAAGTAGCCCCCGATGGTCCCTGTAACACCTCCTTCCTGGGGAGCAACTCAAAAGAGGAAGTTTATTGGAAAGGTTGCAGTCCCCTGAGATCATCACAGTTGATCCCAAGGCTACAATTAATACCTTTTCTCTGAGATCTACTTCACCCTCAGATCTCACCATGGTAACCTACCCAGTGTTGTGCCCTAACTCTTCACTCTGGGTGGGTCGCAGCACCTGCTATGGCTCTTTGGGGAAGGACAGTGGGAGGGTAATTGCATATGGTGATAAGTGGTGAGAACAATCCTCATCCAACACTTGCTTCCCAGGCCCTTGTATCCTTCCTGCTGGGAACAGTGCAGTGGCTCCTGAGAATGACCCTCCGTCCTTTCAGATCCCCTTCTCAGAGCTGGTGCTTCATCGCCTCACAGGTTCACCCCAACAGCCTGCATGGCCTGGATGGTGGTGCAGCTCACAACAGCTAAGGGGTCCCATGACCAAGACCCACATACTTCATTTGAAGTAGATACCCAGGTTGGATGCTCTGCTCTACAGGATTCTGCACCAGTCTCTAAGCATCCAGATAAAAGTGTCACTTGAGACTTTCTGGACAGAAAAAAAAGAAACAGCTTATAGTCATATTAACTCTTCCACCTTCGTGTTATAGTTTGGGAGATCAGAACCTCTTAGAAACCCAAATGATACCAATCCTTTACACTGAGATGACACAGAGCCACTCAGATGACAGGTTGAGCAAGAGGGGGCTCATTGGCTGGAGACCCTGAAGAGACGCATGTTCTTCAGAGGGTGGGAGATAAACCCTATTGTGATGGTTAGTTTTGATATCAACTTCCACAAATTAGAATTACCTGAATAAGGAGGTAAACAAAGGAAGTGACCTGGTTGCCTTAACTGATACAGGAAGACACACCGCAAAGTGGGTGGCACCTTCTGGTAACAGCCGAGATTAAAAGAGGCATGGCAGAAGGAAGATGGTTTGCCTTTTGCTTGCTGGATCTTCCCTCTCACCTAGGATTGCTTTCCCCTGTGCTGCGGCTGCTGCGGCTGCTGCGGCTGCGGCTGCTGCTGGGCTGCTGACAATGCCGACTCCTTTGCTGATATCAGAACCGGTGTCTCCAGCCTTCCATTACTGACTGAGGACCAGCAACTCTTCAGGAACCCTTCAGAATTTCAGATGCCAATTTGGGACAACCAAAGCACCAAGCCTCATGGACTGAGTGACTACCAAGTTCTCAGCCTCTCCAGAATGAGAAGGAGCCACTCTGAAACTACTCTGAAGACTGAGATGCCCAACTTTGATGACTGAGCAACTCCTGGGTTCTCAGACGCTCAGGGGTGGGACAGTCATCACTTTTTCTGAGTAAACTGATTTAATAGTTTAATACGTACATATATGTTCATTCTATCGGTTCTGTTCCTATAAAAACCTTAATACATCTGTGAAGAGTCTAGAAGAGGATGACGCAATAACATTTATGGGATATTACAATTACAAGGGTGGGTGATGGTATTCTTCAATATCTTCATTTTTAAAAAAGGGAAAATTGATGTGTCTTCTAATTCTGTCACGAAGAAGGAAGTCTGTGCCTGTGAGCCCCCTTGTGTTCTGGGGGCCACATGTTCCATCCACCTCTGGATGGTTCTCCACCTTATTCTGGGTGACTCAGGAAGTTGTCAGCTTTGGACTGGACTAGCACAGGAAAGGGTATTACAGGGACCATACTAACCTAACACATCCGATCTCATTTGGTCTCAAAAGCTAAGCAGTATCAGGTCCAGTTAGAACCTGGGCAGGAAAATGAGGGTTCCCAGAAGAACTAGGGAGGTATAGAGTGACTCGTGTGTACCGTACCCACTCCCTGATTGCTATTATGCTTTCAACTCAAACAGGAAAGAAGAATTTATCAATATTTTTCCTCAGTCAGGAGCCATCTCTTTCCTGTTCCTGGGAGCGAATGCACAGACTTCAGCAATCACAATCAGAGGTCTGAACTACAAGGTGGTTAAAGGTCAGAAACAAGACATCTGAAATGGGTGTGTCCGTGTGACTAGTGCTTTGACTCTGCAAACAGCCCATGGGACAAAGCTTCTTGAGACCTGTGGAATACAAGATGTCCTGGAACATGAACATTTGGAAGAGTGAGGGTTGTCTCCTATCTGCACATTACTCTGGGGGATGTAACTTGTTCCAGTGGGAAAATCTGGCATCTAGTCAAAGCTTGCTCTTCTCCTAAAGATAAAATGGTTAAAAAAAAAATAGACTTCATGGACAGGCCATAGGCCCGGAAATACTGGCCTGTGAAGGCAGCAGCAAAGATGGCTTTCTCCTGGTGGGAATGGTGGTGAGCTAGCTCAAAGACTCCCTGCCCTCCTGGAAATGTCCTGGGCATTCTGCTGTGCTCATTTCTCCTGCCATTCAATGTTCTTTCTATCTGTTCCAGCATCTTTATTGAAATCAAGGGAAACTGGCCTGCTCTTAATTCTGAAACGGCAGAACTCACTCCGTTTTGCTCTGGCTGACTTTTGCTGTACCCTATGTGTTTGCCCAGGCATTCCCACTGCAGCCAGCCAGGTGGTGTCTCATGCAGGCAGTTTCAGGGAGTGCATTGTTTCTACAACACTAGGAAACTTACTAGTAGTCAGGAAACATGTCCAGGTAGCACGTTTTTCCCACCCAGCTCTCCCTGCATCTCTATAGGTCCTATTGTTCATTTCTACAAACTTGATTTTTCCTAACTGAAACTTTTTGTTCATTGGAAACCTTTTTGTTAACTGACCTGCCCCTGGTCTAGTGTAATTATGGTGATCTGATGTAACTATGGTTATTGACTTTGCCTCTGGCATGATGTGATTGTGGTTTTAAGCTTTATAAACCTTGCCATGCTTCTCCTGAAGGTCAAAAGCTCTTTTGGGCATTGGCCCCCCTTTCTGACAGCTGTCTATTAATAAAGGACCCCTAATTCGACCATCACTGTGCGGTGTTCCTCTGTGCCTCTTGTTCAGTATTACAATTCCATCTAGAAAACCTGATTCACCTCTCAGACCCTGAATAACCCCTCTAGACACCACCTGCTCTTAGTATTTTTACCTGATATTTGAATTATGATGGAATCATCTGCTCTTAACTCCGGAATAAACCTCTAGACTTAACCTCCTTCACCCCCTCTCAGGTAACCTCCAATCATTCTTCCCCACCCTCAGGGTGGGAGCATAAACACTCCCAAAGCCTGTCTCAGGGAGGCAGATTCCAGAGTTACTCTTCCATCTTCACTTCTGGGCACCTGGTACTCTTCCTCATTTGCCAAACTTGTCGGTTTAGGTGGCAGGCATACCACACAGTGGGCAAAATGGGCGAAGCTGAATCACATGATTTCAAGGGAAAGCTCCTGAGCCACATCTCACCCAGCCTCATTGTCACTTGTTTCTACTTGAGAGCTGTGGAGCTTTGTGTCTGTCTAGGGTTAAAGCCACCTGGCAGGAAGACCAGGAGTTCTGTGTAGTTCCCACTCTCTCCGGTAAGGAAATTCATGCCTCCTCCACTTTCGTTCTTCAGCATTGTCAGACTGAATCCATGAAACGAGCAGGTGAAATAGCATGTTCCTATAACTCCCCACATTGAGCATATTTCAAGAATTTTAAAGTAAAACTCCTGAGGTTGATTTCTGCCCCTGCTCCCAAGGTCTCCCACCAGAGAAAATCCTGCCGTGCTGTGGCAGCTGTGGGTTTTTCCTAGACTCAGATCCCGGCCCTGCTTCTTCCACTGTGTCCTGAGCTGTCACTCTGACTCAGCAGGTCTCATCCTGCCTCCATTTCTACCTCTTCCTTTTACTGTTAGCAGGTAACATGTGACAGACAAGTGCCTAGCATGTAACAGATACTCAGAAGAGCTAGGATTCTGGTTTTCAGTTCTGAGAATGAGTTGGAATATAGATCCAGCTAGAGATGAGGATAAGAATTTTTTGATTTTTATTTTATATGTATGAATGTTTGTCTGTATGTATGTATGTATGTGAAACACATGCATGTCTGGTGCCAGCAGAGGCCAGAGAGTGGGCTGGATCCCCTAGAATTGGAGCTGGAGATGGTTGTGAGCTGCCACATGGGTGCTGGAAATCAAACTCAGGTTTTCTGTAAGAGCAGCAAGTGCTCTTAACCAACAAGTCATCTCTCCAGTCCCTTCCCCTGGCCCCCAAAGGAAATTGGCTAAAGAAAGAAAAACACCCCATAAACAATGAAGACAGGTCTGTGGTGACAGCAGCATTGAATCTGAATGCTGGTCATTGATATCTTTTTCCTTGAACACCCGAATTATCAAGCATGGAAATACATAGGTCCTAGGAAGCCCCCTTATTATTAAATAATGAATGTACAACATTTTGAAAACTATAACATTCTAGAGCTACCTAAACAACAATGAAAGTATTAGATGGCTATAGTTGTAATGAATAGAGAATTGATAAGGTTATCTTATACTTGTAAATGGAAGAAACAAGATTTAGGACATATATTATGTAGAAAAATAGTTAACTTAGCCCAGTAACCAATTCTCACAGAAGCCCAGGAAAAGTCTAGCATGCAGGTATCACAGGATCCACCCAGGATCCAAAGCATTTTGAGGAGTCAAGTTACCTTGTACCTTTTCAAAAGAAGTACAGATTCTTGGATCTCAGCCTGTCCCCACTGAACACTCTGTGGCTCGCTTTCCTTGTCTCCACCCTTCTCTATGCCAATTACTAAAGGGCTGATTTTCTAAATTTTCTTGTGCATATTCCAAAGTCAGTAACTGGCAAGCAAAAGTTGAGACCTGGGCCCCATCTAGTAATTTCCCCTGCCAGGCCAGTTTTTCACTGACCAGCCCATAGATTGTTTGCCCTGGACCCAGCCAGCCAAGGCAGATGAAGAAGTATGAACTTCTCAGGATCTTTGCCCACAGCAAACTTATTCAATGCCTTTCTTATGAGATTAGAAGTAAAACTGATCGTAAATGATGATAGATGCATAGGTCAGAGATTGATAAATGATATATAGATAATAGAAAAGTGGGTAGGTTGATGGATAGACAGATGATAAATTAATTGGTCATGATTATAAGAGAAGAAATATTTTTAAACCCTCAAGGCCAATATCAAACTAAAAGACTCAGAAAGTTAGAAAAATAGTTTTAAATTCTATCACATAAATAGCTTTAAAATATCTCACTGTATAAACAAAATTTCATATAAAAAACTATGAGGGTCAAGAAGATGGTTCAGTGGATAAAGGTGCTTTTCTTGTAAGCCGAATGACCTGAGCTTAATACCGGGAACCCACATAAATGTGGAAGGAGAGAGCCAACTCCAGAAAGTTGTTCTCGACCTCTGCACATGCTCCATGACATGCATGCCTAATAATAATAATAATAATAGCTTAAATTAAAGTTGAAAAGGCTAAGGATATAACATAGTAGATAAAGTGTCCGTCTTGCATACATGAGGCCCTGAGTTTGGCCCTGGGTTCAATCATCAGCACCCCACAAACTGGGCTGATGGTACTCAGAGGTAGAGGCAGGAAGATCAGAAGGTCAAGGTCATAGTGATTTTGAGGCCGTCCTGTAATGCATGATGAGAACCTGTCTTAACAGCGTGTGCACACACACAATATTAAAAGGCTTGGTCCAACCTCATCAAATGAACTGAACCAATACTACATTAAGAATTTGTAGGCAAGGCGAGTACCGCAGAGTACCACAAGATGGCAGCATTGCCCCATGTGTGCTTTACCTAGGCTGGTTCATCTTTAGAGCTTGCTCTCCAATTGTCCAGAAGCTGATTCTGGAGACCTGATCAGCCATCAACTTGGGTGGAAAAGGTATAGATCTAGCATGTAAATGCCGTGTTTATTTTTCTACCTTCAGGTTAACTACTGTCTTTGAGTTCATTTGATTCCTGAGATCTTGAGACTTGATGTTACATTTAGTCTTATTAAATACATAATTAGGCATGAAAGCAGTAGCCTAGGCTGTCCACCCATGTCCACCTTGAGTTAGAAGCTTTCTAGCCCTGTCTGAATTTGGAGAATTTCATGATAATATTCTTTTTTGGCATTTATGTAATACAACTATTATTATAGCCATATATACATATATATTTTTTCTATTAAAATCAATTCAGTCCTCAAATATACACTGAAAGCCAGCTGTGATAGTTAATTTCATACAGCAGTCTAGCTAGGCCATGGAATCCAGATATTTAGTCAAACACTAGTCTAGGTGATGCTATGAAGATATTTTTCATTAGTCGAAAATTTCTCGGTATCCTTTTAAAGGTATATTAACTATTAACAGAAAAGGACTGCAGACATTTGTTTTCAGATGCGCCATGATAGAGACTCATCGGCCAGTGATCTTGGTGTGCTGGCCTGAAATACAAAGGCCCGGAAGTGGTGCTGCCCTCCATGGGCCCTAATCTTTTTCATAGCTCCACAGAGCTTTTTGTCCACACCACTGGCCGCAGCCTACCTGTATTTTCCATCATTTATGCCCTTCTCTATCTTTTCAATAACCAGTCTGAGGAAACACAGGTGTAGTTTAGTGGTAAATTTGCCAAGCACGTATAAAGCCCTAGTTTCAAATCCTCAGCACCCAGAACCCCACAAAAAAAATCAGTCTGAGTCTTATGTTGGCATGAATTCTGAAAAATGGAAATCACACGGCATACCTCACACCACTCAGAGAGTTCTCCTGCCTCTTGTGAAGTCAATGTCTGCTTTCCTCAAAACATGAGCCCGTCTGTGCCTCATGCCCTTGATGTAGGATTGGCATGGTTTTCTGCTGCCCTTCAGTATTGGTATCACACACACATACACATACACACATACACACACGCGCACACACACACACACACACACACACACACAATGTGCTGGAACTTCCCAACAATCACTAGATGTTTCCTGGCTCCTGTTCAGATTTCACCCAATCCCTGCAACAGCAGAGCAGACTGCCCTCCATAAGGCAAGGGTGGGCATGACGAGCTTAGCCAGGAAACTTTGACAGGTATTACATTAAATCTGTAGATCCATTTTTGGTAATATAACCATTTTCACATTATTGGTCATCTAGTATCTTCTTCGATTTCCTTTTTCAGGGTCTTGCAGTTTTCACTGTAGAGGCCTTTGTCTTCTTTGTCTAACAATATTCCTAGATATTAATAAAAATGGTGCTATTTTGAATGGAATATTTTTCTTAATTTTTTTTCTGAGAATATACTGTTGGCATTTAAGAAGGCTACTGTCATTTTTCATATTGATTTTTTGTATCCTGCAAGTTTACTGTGTTTATTAGTTTTACTAGTTTTCTAGTAGATTCTGTAATCTTGGAAGTATAGAATTATGTCATCATCAAAGAATGATAGTTGGACCTCTTTGTAGCCTAGTTTTATCCCCTTTAGGCCTTTCGCTCATTAAATTACTACAGCAAAGCCTTCAGGCAATACAGTGAATAAGAGAGGGGAGAGGGGCTTTGTTCCTGAATTTGAAGGAAATGCTCTACCTGATTGCTCATTAACAAATGGATAATGAAACTCAGGTATACATACATACATATATATGTGTATATATAATGGAATATTATTCAGCTCAAAAGATTAAACCACAAAATTCACAGGAAAATGGATGGAGCTATACTGTATATTGAGGTCACTCAATCTCAGAAAATAAAAAGAATCCCACATGTTTTCCCTGATATGCAGAGCCTGGTCCACAATGTACAAACGCACATCTGTTTGCATGTGGCGGTATACTATAGTATTTAGAAAGGTTTTTGTTCATAGAAGACATATGAATCCAACTTTCTGTTTATTAAACTAGCAAGAACAATTTCTGCATTCCGTAAGAATCCAACATGTGTTAATCCTCTGAGGCAGTGATTGTGAAAGTTGGGCTTTCTTTTTATTCCACTGACCATTAGTGCAATTAGACATGACTAGACACAATACATTTGTCACATTGATTCACTTAGAAAATGATTTTGTTTGTAAACCTGAAATTTTTCTATTTTTTCTTCTGTTTCTAAGATATCAAATAATTCTATTATATATACTGCAGTACATAAAAGTATGGTTTTAAATGTTTTTTAATAGTTTAATTTAGAAAACAAAGATATTTTCCTACCATCTTTCCTCGGCACATATCAAATTGGTACATTTTAGGGTTGTATTGTGTTATGTTTCATTTATTTTCCAGCCCTGTGATGTTTCGTTTTATAGATTACTATTTGAGTGGCACATCTGAGCCCCATTTTTTAAAACTCCTTAGGGGCTAGAAAGATGGCTTATCGGTTAAGAGCACTGACTGTTCTTGCAGAAGAACCAAGTTCGAATCCAAGCACCCATGGGGTAGCTAACAACCACCCACGACTCCAGTTCCAGGGGATCCGACACCCTCTTCTGACCTTCGTGCACTGCATGACATGGGTACACTTATGTTCATGCAGGCAATACACTCATACACAAAATAAAAATAAAATATTTTAAAGAATTTCTTAAGAAACGGTTTCTTTGACTCACAGTTTCAGAGGGGACAGAGCCATCATGGCAAGGAAGGAGTGGTGGTTACAGAAAGCTGTTAGCCACCATGTGGGTCCTGGGAACTGAACCTGTGTCCTTTACAAGAGCAACTAGTGCTCTTAACCACTGAACCATCTCTCCAGCCCCCTCTTAGGCAATTCTTTATGGTTTACTATTAGTATTTTATTTGTATACCTATTTTCTATACCTGGGGTCACATAAGAATTTCTCACTTAAAAAGGTTGTACAGAACTATTATCCAAACCAGACAGATGCCATTCTGGGGAGTTCCACTGGGCCTGCTTACAAAAGGTCATCACAGCTGAGCTTGTTGACTGCTGATGTCTCCTCCTAGGAGAGGGTAGAAAGGGTCATGCGACCCTCACCTGTGTATCCAGTCCTCCTTCCAACTCTTTGCACCAATTCTGCCTTAACTGCACACCTCCAGGAGCGGTTAGGTATACAGGCTGGGGAAGAGTGGAGAAGGGAGTTCATCGATGGGGCGGATGGGGCTGTGGGGAGTCATCATCGACAGCCAGTGCAGATCTTCCAATGTGACTGCTTCAAGGTCACCCATACGGTACCTGCCCATAACCCCTCACCCACTGCTCTGTAAGTGAGCATAATAAACTCATTGGTTCCCAGGGGTGAACTTTATCATACCTCAGTTTGTCCTTGGGACCTGGATAGGAGGGGTAGACATTGTTTCTAGCTCCCCCAAAGAAGTTTAGCAACAAAAGTAGAAATAGTCCTCCTTGGTTCTAAACCACCATAGGCAGCTACCTTTTCTTTGGTTACAATGAGTGTCAGTAGGGGGCAACTTTTTACTACTTTAACTTAAGGAAAAGTTCATTTCATTACATAGCAGCCTTCCTGCTGAGAATGGCCTCGGCATTTCTTTCTCCTGCCAGCATCCCACCCCCAGCATTGTCTTAAATTTATCCATCTTCCCTTGGACTGCCCCGACTGCACTGTTCCTAGGAAATTTTCTGCCTTAAGTTCTTTTTTAGACTAGATGATGTCTGGCCTTATGCATGCAAACTAACTGAACACAAATAAACTGAGAAATGTTACCTATCTGGTTAATCTGAACAAACATAGAATATAGGAACTATCTTCATCCCCCCAAAAAAATCTAGAAACTAAGGAACTTAAAATATATTTTTTTTTAATTTTTTTATTATTTTCTGTGTATGAGCATATCACCTGCATGCAAGTGCAACTGTGTCATGCAATGCTTGTGGAGGTCAGTAGAGGGCATCGGAACCCTTGGAACTGGATACAGAAACTTCATTTATTGTTTTTAAGTGTATGAGTGTATTACTTGCATGTGTGTAAGTGCACTTGTGTTAACTCCTGCAATGCAATGCCTGCAGAGGTCAAAACAGGGCTTCGGATCCCCTGGAACTGGAGTTACAGATGGTTTTTAGCTACCACTGAACCTGAGTCCTCTGCAAGAGCAGCCAGTGCTCTTAACCGCTAAGTCATCCCTCCAAACTCGAAACTAAGGAACTTTAAAAATATAATCACAGTTGTGTTTGAAGATTCAACTATTAAGAATCATGGCTTTGGAAGAAATTGGCAAAACACATATTAAATATATAAGTACATGATGAAACTCAAAAAGAGCCAACCCTGGGAAATACACATTCAAGCAATTCTATGAGAAAGTTATGAGTTCCTGTCTTTCTAAGGCCATCTATTAGCCTTTAAAGCTGACCTAAAATTCACTACTTGTTGGAAATTCTTACCGTTTAAAGGTTACACATGCAGCAATCCTTGAAGTACTTTACCAAACAACTAAAATAGGTTTTTGCTGTTGTAATTTGGCAGGGTCTCACACTGTAGCCCAGGCTGGCTTCAAAAGTTTCAGTCCTCCTGCCTCAGCCTCCTGAGTGCTGGGGTTACACATGTGTACTGTCACATCTGCCTTATAATGACCATACTTATTTCTCAAAGAACAGTGAATTTTTTAAAAATTATTTTATGTGTAAGAGCATATTGCCTGCATGTATATAAGTGCACAGGTGTCCTGTAATGCCTGCAGAGGTCAGAAGAGGGCGTCAGAGTCCCACTGAACTGGAATTACAGACAGCTGTTAGCTGCCATGTGTGTGCTGGGAATTGAACCCAGGTCCTCTGAAAGAACAGTCAGTGCTCTCAATCCGCTGAGTCATCCCAGTCCCAGAACAATGAATTTTATGGAGGGTAATTTCAAATACCCTCAGGACACTTATGTCAACGCTCTGTTTGGGATTTCATGAACAAACTGATTAATTCTTTGACACAAGATAAATAATATTTAAAACACAGCAAGCATCACATGAAGAAGGAGGGGAGCACAGCAAAGAGTGCTGAGACAACCCCACAAAAAATACATGGTGCTGCGCACAGAACACTGCCTGATAAATACTAGGTGACTCCAACTTCTTTATTAAGTACATAAAAAAAAAAGTCCTTATTTTATAAGACCAAAACCAGACAAAGAGATGTGGACATATAACTGGTACACTTACAAACTGTTTCTACAACAAAACTCAATGTGGACACAATCTGGGTTACATTCAGCATCTGCAATCTTACACAACACTCTTTGCAAAGTGAACACAAAATGATCTCCCATCATTTCAGTCCAGAACATATTTGATACGGTTTCAAGACAAAGGCAATTTTTTTTCAACCAATTTTTTGTTTTGTGAAAAATACAGCAAGGCTCTAATATAAAGGTTCCATGTTTCATTAATGTTTCCATGTTACTGAAATACAACTGAGGTTATAGGTTTTAATTATCTGTTTTGTGTCTGATTTACTGTTGACCTTAAACTAGTAGAAGCTGAAATATATATATATATATATTTCTTTTGGTATTTTAAAAAATGCTTTGACACAATATAATTCTGAAGGCTATGCATATATATTCATTCAACAAACATGATTTATTTTAATACAGGTCACAAAAGTTCAATTAATTAACTAGAAGTCTGTATCTTATTTCCTCCCAGCTGAAATTTGGTTTAAATCTGACTATATATCAAAAGCAGTAGTAAAGAATTTCTTTCTTAAGATTAACTCCAAAAGTTACTTGGTAGCTTTTAAATGATTTCACTGCTAATAAATGTAAATCACCAGATAGTCTGTGTCACCAGTTCCTTGCATCAGAACTGTCTAGGGAGCACTGTAAAATGTACACGGGCTCCACATCAGAACTAGGGAGCAAAATTGAGTGTTTCTGTATTTTTTCTGGTTCCCAGGTAAAAAGGACACAAGGACACGTGGCATATGGTGGGAAATTCCTCATTAGCTTCTGACCTATGGGGGTTTCATCTTTTAAAGTACAGCAAAATCACTGGAGGGAAACTACAGATAAAATAAGCAAACCAAACAGAAACAGATTCACTCCGCTGTGTTGAGGGTGGCGCACAGGAAGCAGCATTTTAAACAATCACCACAATCGGTTCAAGCCGCCATGAAGAATAGTGCAAAGCCTCTGACAGACGTTTTATATAAATGAGCACATCTCAAATTTAGTGACAGTGTCCTATAAGTCCCAGTGAATTCTTCCCAAGAAGTGACCACAGATTTCAAATAGATAACATTTACATTTTTAAATATAAGATCAAGACCAAGTGACCTGTGGGACCATAATTCATTCATTAAAGAAGGAAAAGACTCTCAAAGAAATTAATTAAGCCTTCAAACCAACCAGTTCTTAGCATTCCTCTTAATGCTTTCTCTATTGTCTGCCTGGTAAGTGATCAGAGGTAGTAATTTGAGCCTCCTGAAGATGTCACCTGGATAACAAAATATGCACATTCTAATCAGACAGCTTTACAGGTTCTGCATTGTCCACACACGGTCAGGATTAGAAACCAACTGCACATTAAGCACTACAAGAGCACAGTATACTAATAAACTCTTGATTTGAAACAACAAAAATTCATATGGCCCTCACAGAGAAAGTTCCTACATATAATATCAAGAAAACATTCTAGAAATACTAAAGTATCATGCTGTCTCTTTTAAGGAACTATTTACTCATTTTTCACCAATTTAATTATCTGTGAATCTGAAGCAGCAGATTTCACTCTACTTTAAAAGCACAGAAATGATCTCACCGGATTATGTGCACACCTCAGAGTATAAAGGGCCACCATCACCGCCCAAATTCAGGAATGTATGTAATTCTGCCTTGACCCCAAACTCTACTTCAGCAATAACACTAAAAAGCAGAATATGGATGAAGAAATTTTCTGGCATCCACTGACCCAGCCTAGAGCTACAGCGTTCCTGTCCCTGCGTTTATACTCTTCTGTTATGTCCTCCACAAAGGCTTAGCCTCTATTCTCCTGTAACATCTGTGATCAGACAACTGTCATTTCTCTTTAGTGAAAAAGCAATTACCAAAACTCAGTGTTGCACTGCAGGAAAGGCATGTCATCATAAAATGAGAAACTGAAACTTCAAGTTGTACTCAAGAAGCTAAACATTCATACTCATTTTGAACTAGAGCCCAGACTCTCGTAACAAAGCATTTTCCAGTTTATAAATGATTCAGTCAAAATAAATTTTTAAATTAAACAAAAGTTGAAAAAGTTACACATGCACATTAAAACCAAGTGGTACTGCAACTACAATCGAAGGAAGGCTTCTCGAGTCAGCGATCCTGGGTTAGCACTTCAAGACATAACCAATGGCATAAGGCACTACCTGAACCTCGCTCTCCACATACATACTGTAAATCCACAGCGTGTGAGGCTGGAGAGAGCACACCACAAACACAGCTGCTCACGTCCTCTTAGCTGGCTTGGCTGTTAACTGCTTTTCTCTTTCAAATTCCTTCTCTCGTTGCTGCTCCCGTTCCAGCTCTTCTTTTTGTCTCTTCTGCTGCAGCTTAAGTGCTCTTTTCTGTGTGTGTGCATGGACAGAGACATGAGATAAGAGAGAGAGAGAGACAGACAAACAGACAAACAGAAAGTGGGAGGGAAGAAAGGAGGGAGAGAGGGAGACAATCAAGGGTTATAGTTTATGGTATAACTTAAAATTCTACATTTAACTTTTAAACTTCATTTCTGTAATGTGCTGAATAACTTCAGTTGTCAACTTGACACACCTAGGTAGAGGGAACCTCAATTGAGGCATTACCTCCATTGGACTAGCCTGTGGCCATGTCTGTGGGATATGTTCTTGACTGCTGAGTGACGTGGGAGGGCCCAGCCCACCATGGGTGGTGCCACCCCTGAGCAGGTAGTCTTGGGTTGTATAAGAAAGCAGGCTGAGCACAGGATCAGAGGAGCAGCCAATAAGCAGCATTGCTTTATGGTCTGTGCTTCAGCTCCGGCCTCCAAGCTCCTGTCTGGAGCTCCTGCCGGGGCTTCCCTCAGTGATAAACTATGACCATAACCCCGGAGATGGGAGGTGAAATAAACCCTTTCCTCCCAAGTTGGTTTTGGTCAGTGTTTTTATCATAGCAATACAAAGTAACTAAGACGGGTAATTTAAGGTCCTCTTATTAAATATGAACTGCACATGCATATGCAGAGACTACAGCCCTGAGCCCAGCTATTAGGAAAGAAGATGGGCAGCTTTAATTTTAGATGATACGATATGTTACTGTATACAGAAGTATGAAAAGTTGAAAAATGAATACTGAATAAAAAACCTCCTACTTTGAAAAAGAATATGAAAGAGTTCTCCACTCACTTTTAACTTTGAGGTTTTTTCATGAAGCATCAGCATCTCTTTTCTGATGTTCACCAACTTGGCATGATAGTGCTTAGCTTCAGTGAACTTAAACAGAAAGTCAAGTTAAGACAGGGCAAAAGGATAAATACACCAACACCTAAACTATACCTAATCCTTCATAAACTGATCAATTGTCCGAGTCTGAATGATGCTTGTTTGTTTTTTAAGACAGGGTCTCTCTGGCCTGAAAATCACTATGTAAACCAGGCTGGCCTTAGTGAGATCTGTCTGCCTCTGCTTCCGGACAGCTGGATTAAAAGTGTGAACCAACAATGCCCGGCTTTATGTTCATATTTTAAATTCCACAGTACAATTTCACTTAATCATTAGCAGGATTTTACAAATATCTAATTCAGTTGACAAAAAAGTTATTAAACATAAATCAGACATTTCTACATTGAGCTTCAAGAATATACAGTATAATCTAAAAATTAAAGTACTCCCTACTACACCTTTATAGAAGAGAGACTGCACAGCATACACACGACAGTGTAAGAGATGTGTCTGCCTATCAGGAAAAGCCAAGCTGCAACCACAGATCTGAGAGAAGGATGAACAAATTTATTCACGTGTCTTGAGTTTTTAAGGTCAGAATAGAAAAACAGCCACTGAATGGGAGTTAAAGCACACACTTTGCACCTCAGCCTGCACCATGAAAAAAGGAAGATGATGAGGCCCAGAGAGGTGAGAGAGGGAGCGAGAACAACTTACTCTCAGACAACGTGACAGAAAGAGATACAGGAGAGCAGTGTCAGGAGGGGTATCACCACCTCCTGTGGCTGCAGTTAAGTCACAACCTACAGTCCCCCTCTCTGTATCTGTCAGGGCCTTCTGTTTTCAACCTACATGAGAATTAAAACCGCTCTTTAAAAAGTAGAAGAAACTAGAGGAAACTTCAGTTTCTATCCTTTCAGACCAACACAACAGAACTCTACTACTCTTTTAACATTCAATCATTCAACAAATGTCCATTCAGCTGCACCCGGAATTCAGCAAGAGAAAGAAAAGCAGGGCATCGCAGGCTCCTCCCCCGCAGCCTGGCTCATCTCCTCCACCCAAAGCCAGTCGAGCAGAAGACTGTACTGACCCTAGCAAGCCTCTGTCTGATGCTGGAGAACATTCCTAAGCCACATTTGTCCAGTGAAGTCTATTTTGAATATGTATGAATCCGTACCAAATCATGCAAAACAAGCTATTTCTAATGTTCAAGAAGAAAAGAAAGGTAGGAACATGTTCCTTATTTGCTAAGTTCCTTTTCTTAGAGAATTAAATTTTCTCATAACAGCTTCTAATGAAATTCAATTACTCATACTGAAGGATTTAATCATTCTCAAAGGGTCCATTTCAGTTCACGGCAGGAATTCATTATGGCATTACAAATATGGGTAATTAAATAAAATGTTAATTTAAGGAACCATATAATTGACAATTCAAGAGAGACTGTACTTTCCCTAATGGTAAAAATAGTGCCTCAAAAGTTTTTTACTTTCAGTTTCTAAGTTTTCATTTTATGAGCTCTATTCCATGATATAAGTTAAATTTCTTATTTCAAGTTCAATGTGTGAAAGAGAACAATTCAAGACTGTGCATACTCTAATAAAGTCAATCAAGATGTCCTGTTAAAAAGACAGATGCTAAACATTAGAGAGTAAGATCCTCAAGATATGAAAGTACACAGTGGGAAGATAACCCTATGAATCTCTAAAAGACATCAGTAAGTGACATAAACAAAATCATACTCACCAAAGCATTGATATCCAACATAGAATGGCATTCTTTAAATTTTGAAATCTCTTGCTCCAGTGTATCTAGTAATATAACTTGGTTCTGTCTGAAACAAAAGCACACAGTCAAAGTGAACTTTCCATTTTGTGACTCTTGGCTTATTACAAGGAATCTCATTCATCCTGGTTAATGTAAAAATCTGGAAATTGAACTGGAAATGTGTTGCCTCTCTAAGACTTATTTGCCTTAGAAAAACCATTTTCAAAATATCATCCCCAACTCTATTCTGACAACTATCCTTCGTTCTTGTCTCAATTTCAGACTCTAATAACCAAAATAATCCAAATATTTTAAAGTATTTTATTGTTTTAAATAAATGTCTGCATTAGCTCCCCAAAAGTTCTCTTTTATATTTTTGCCTAAGAAGCTCATTTTTTCTTTTTATTTGTTTGTGTTGAGACAGCGTCTCTCTGTAGCACCAGCAGGTCTGGAACTCACTATGTAGACCAGACCGGCCTCAATCTCACAGATTCTCGCTCACGCTGGGATCAAAGGTGTGAACCACTACACTCAGTCTGAAAAACTGAATTTTAGGCATCTTCAAATTACAGCATTCTTGGGGCTGAAGAGATGGCTCAGTGGTTAAGAGCACCAGCTGCTCTTGCAGAGGACCCAGGTTCAATTCTCAGCCCCCATATGGTAGCTAACAACTGTCCATAACTCCAGTTCCAGGGGAATCCAACACCTTCTTCTGAATCCACGGGCACTGTACAACACGGGTACACTTACACACATGCAGGTGATATACTCATATACATAAAATAAAAATAGTAAAATATATTTTTTCAAAAATCACATCATTCTTAAAAAGTAAATCAGAAACACTGCAGTGTTTCTAAGTCACATTACAGTTACGCCTGACTCAATGTTCCTTTTAAGGACACAGGCAGAATTCTGAGACCTGGTTTGTTCAGATGTCTCTGGGAACTGTGCTCCTCAGCTGGGGCTTTGCTCATTCTTTATTCAAACAGTATCTCCAATATGAAATGGTGAAGTAAAGTCAGGACCTGCCCTCATTTTGTCAGAGACTCGTGCCCTTTGATCCCTAGGCCTAGAACAACACACACACAACAAACAGATTCTCTCACTGTTTACAAATGTAAAAGTAAAATGTCTAGAAGAAAACACGTGGGAAAATCTAGGTGACCTTGGTTTGGTCATGAGCTTTCAGACCAAAACCAAAAGCATGGGCCATGAAATAAAAAACTGCCAAGTCAGACTTCATTAAAATTGAAATCTCCACTTCTGCAAAAGAGAATGGAAAGAGAAACTACAGGCCTGGAGAAGATGGTGTGAAATACACAAAGGTCTTATATAAAAAATAAACCAAGAACTCTTAAAATGCAGCAATATACAGGAAAACTTTAAATAGGAAAAAGGGACATAAATAAGACACCTGTTATATACATATATATATAGTAAATTTGTCTGACCCTTTGTCCCAGGTCGCTGGCACAGAGCTTCTAAGATCCTTGGATTTCCCAAGTGACAGTAACAGCTTTGTTTAGATCAGTTCCTTGGATTACACCTGAGTTTAAGCTAATGAAGTGAATGATGATGTGTCTTTCTATGAGGACCCAGAGATGAGGCGGAGAGCTAGAAAACATGATTAGGAGGTTGGGGCTTGAAACCATGGGATGGTAAGAGCTCAGAGGAGAGGATACTAGAGACAGTTTCAGTTCCATGACCAGTGATTTAATCAGCTGTGTCTACAAAATGAAACCACAATGAAAACTCCTTGAAGATTCCTTGTTAGTGAACACATTAATTGCCAGGAAGGAAACACACCTAAATTTCATTGGGAGAGGGCACAGAGAGAGTATGTGGTCCTCCCAGACCTGACCCTATACAACTGTAATTTTAAGTACAGTGCTTTCCAAGTCTATCAACCTGACACTCTAGCAGACTCCAGGGCCAGCAAGATGGCTCACTTGCTGCCAAGTCTGATGCCCTAAGTTCGAACCCCAGAACCCACATTGTGGGAGAAGAAAACCAACTCCTGAAAGTTGTCCTCTGACTTCCACATGGCACAACCTCCCTGCCTAATTCTAAACAATTAGAAGAAGGCTCCAAAGAATGCTCAGAAGTAACAGTGAGGCAGACAAAGATGAGTGAACTTCCATTCCCCTGAAACACTGTATAACCTGCAGTAAATCTGCCAAGATTATGATGCTTCCTGTAGTGTCTAAAGCTAGCTCCACAGAGGGTCCAAGAGTGGACCATCAAGGGAGCTCCTTGAGGCCACAACTGCAGTTCTCTGGCTACAACAGAGGATGTTCTAAGCTCTGAACTTCTATTTTTATCTTTCCATTGTTCTTAAAATGATGAAGATAGGCCACCCACACCGCCCTGGAGGTCTCACTCCAAACACCCAGCCCATGCAGCCTCTAGCACCTCACAATTACAACCCTCAGCCTTAATCAGAGAAACCTCTCTTTCCAGTGAGCAGAGGTGAATACAGAGACTTACAGTTGTATGTGGTGCTGAGAATAAGTGGCTGATAAGTACTCCTCCTAAACAGAACATTTACAGCACTTCCTCCAAGCCTCAGGACACAAGGTAAAGCAGGTGACAGAAAGAATGTAAAAGCCAGAAGAAAAGGAGAAGGCCCTGAGATGACATCTTCCGGACAAGACACAGTCATTGCAATTACAAACTTGCAACAGCTGCGGGTGACTGCACTGGGTCTGCACGAGAACGGGCCCATCAACAACAGGGCTGGATGGAGGGGCCCCTACCTCCACCGCTAAACTGTTTCCTATTGATAGATCCAGGGAAGGAGGAGTTACTGTCTCCAGCTGTGTGTTCACTGGTGACCCACTGCGCTCCAGTGGATAGTCTCAATCCAGTGCTTACACAAACGGTCCTGGGTTACAAAACAAAGCCAAAAGTCATAAATCTGGGCACTGACAGAAGGTAAGGGAGGGTTGGGCAGTGCTGGCACCAGCATGCCCAAGACCTGCTCAAGCCCAAGTCACATAAAACCCCATGGATGGAGGAGGTAGGCAAGAAGCCCCAGTCCTAGCTGAGGAGCTAATGGCAGTAAGTCATGGAAAGAGTGAATCAGTTTTCATGAAGGGAGTGAGGTTAACCAGGCTTCAGGGGTGGATTCATAGCCAAGAGCATTTGGGGAACACAAATTACACCCGATAGACCTTAAAAAACAGCATAGGGGCTGAAGAGATGGCTCAGTAGTTAAGAACACTTCCTGTTGGTCCAGAGAACCCAGCACCTACATGGCAGCTGACAACCGCCTGCAAGTCCAGTTCCAGGGGATTCAACATGTATTCTTGTCTCTGTAAAATCTGTACAACAGTGGTACACTCACAGACACGCAGGCAAAACACTCATACACATAAAATTTAAAAAACAATAAATAAAATATTTAAAAATACCCAGAGAACATGAATGGAGAGCAGAGACGAAGACGGGGAGGTCTGCAGGGTCAGAATGCAATCTATGAAATTCTCAAAGAACAAAAACATTCTTAAAAAAGAGAGACGTGGGGAAGAGTCATCAGAATGCACTATATACATGTGTGAGACTGTCAAAGAACTAATAACATCTGCAAAGAGAGCAGATCTTAAGTGTTATCACTCAAACAATAAACAGCTGCAAGAGCTGATACATATTTTAATTAGTTTGATTGTGGTAATCATGCCATAACCTATACGTATGTCAAAACAATCCACCCTCGCTGGGCATGGTGACACTCGGGAGGCAGAAGCAGGCGTATCTCTGTATTGAGGCCAGCCTGATCTACATAGTGAGTTACAGACCAGTTGAGGCCACAAGGAAACCCTTTCTAAGAAAAGACAAAACAAAAACAATCCACATTACACTTGAAATGTATATTAGAAAACACAAAATAATAAATACATATGAAAGAATACTTCTAGTTTTTCTTATATATAAACCTAAAGTTTATCTTTGACCTTTCTTAAGTATTGTTACCTATAAAATAAACTTAAAATTCTAGCTATCTTTTCCTTTACCTTTCTAGATCTCTTTTCTAAAATAGTGAAGATTGGGGAGGTGGGAATACTTAATAAAGTTACTTCTGAAAATAAAATAAAAATAAGATGGTGAGGATGGTTGAGTCAGGGCTAGAACAGAGGTAACTCAAGTTCAACACTTTCCCATAACCAAGAGACAAACCTGTGGAGAGACGGGGAAAGCAGCAACACTAGGAATTTCAACTGACTTTGCCTTGGCCCTCAAGAAGGATAAAGTGATAATTCATCATAGTCCACGGCTTCTACAACCTCCTATGTACTGTTTTTTCAAGTTACTTAACTTCTCTGACCTTAGTTTCCTCAACTGAAAATAGGAATATTAAATAACTTATTAGGCTGGTGTGAGAACTAGCTGATGAACTACTTAATTAAGACATGAAGGTAAAGTAAGCTACCAAGAGTATATACAGCACTAGGAGATGATTTTGTACCATCATCATCACCACCATCATCACCATCGCTGGAGCCTCTAGGAATATAAACAGGGCTATTCAAAACACAAGACTTTAGCTGGGCTTCATCAGTTAAAATCTGTAACTAACTTTAGTCCCCAGCTTCCTATGAGTAAAACGACACCCAGATACACTCTGCTTGCAGTTTCTTACCTTCCTACAGTCTACCACATTTCATCCAAACTTTCCCACAAAACCTTAACGACTTTTTGCCGCAAGACTGACTAGCATCACAATGCAAGGCACACCATGCACTCAAGATTAAAAAAAAAAAAATCTCTTAGAACAGGCAGAAAACTGAGGATGCCAACAACTCCCAACTATAAAACAGTGAATAAACACAGCACACAGGGCTGCACTCAGCATCTCAAAGTCAACAATTATAACGTTACCAGAATTACAAACCACGCACTGCTGCTGACCGTCCTCTTCATCTGCCTAATAAAGTCTTAAAAGAAGTTTCCAAAGCGTGGGCCTGACAGCAGAAGCAGTCCATGCCACACTAAAGGTGGCCACCACAAAAAGAAATGACAGGTCGGCTGGGATGATCTGAAGTGTGACCCAAATGAAAAAGAAGCTAAGTCTGTTATGAACAGATAAAATCAGAGCACATACTTTCATATGCTGATCCCTCCGATCCCTTCCTTATCCAATGAGGTTGTTTACTGGGAATAACCACGTCATCTCAAAAAAAAGACATTTATATATCTCTGATAACACATATGAACTAGCAACTACACTCATATGTGACTCATATGGAGGCAATTTTCAACTCAGAAGTAGGTATGCGACCATGCCACAACAATCCCTAGTGGGTAACACATGAAATAGTGATACCATACTAAACTAATCAGTCTAACCTAACAGATATAGGACCCTTTAGAAGAATTTAGACACTCTAGGAGCATTCATTTCACTTTTCACATTTATTTCCATTCGCAAAATAGAGAAATGCTCAACGGCTAAATGTCACAAAATACTCTACTTTTAAGCTGCATGCAGTTACAGGCAGAGTTATAACCACACCAACAAGGAAAGGGGTACATGTCTGGCTTCTGTTCACTTACGTGAGTTCCTGGAGGGCTTGTTTTGATCTCTGAAGGTCTGGCAGGTAGTGGGAAAGTAGTCCTTCTGCCAGTTGCTCCACAGCTTTGTCTTCTACAGTGAAGTCCTCTGCTAATCCTTCATCTGGAGAAGCATCATTTAAACCTGTCCTCAAGCAGAAACCACATGTGGGAAGCTCTTAAGTTACCACAGCACTGGAAGGAGGCGGGGGTTGTATCTAGTAAGGTGGGAAAACCACCCCCCAATGGAGTTAATCCCAGCACTCAGGAAGCAGAAATGGGCAGATCTCTGTGAGTTCAAGACCAACATGGTCTACATAGCAAGTTCCAGGCCAGCCATAGCCACATAATGAGATCTTGCTCAAAATATTACAATTAAAAATAAAAACAAGGAAATTTCAACTTTAAAGCATAACTAATAAATCTCCATACACACACACACACACACACACACACACACACTTACTTTAATTCATAAGCCTCCTTTCCCCAACCATAATCTTCTGGTTAATTATTGGATGTGTCCTAGTTATTCATATTTTTAAGCATAGATACTAAGATCTAGATGCTTCCTTGTGGGAGATTAAAGATAAAAAGCTCTCTTACCCTTTTCATGCAAGAAACATTTATTGAATATTTATCATATACGAATTTCTTAGTCACAACAATAAATAACCCATCTCCACAGGAAGTGCACAATACAGGGTGTCAGAGTATGACAAATGCCATTACAGAAACAAACTACTATAGAAGTCAAGGGTGATTCTTAAAGGAAGAGTGGGCTTTGGAGCTTAAGCTTTAAAAAATTAATGCCTTCTTTTTGTTGTTGTTGTTCTCTGTGTTAATCACTGTAAAAATTTAAACCCATGGAAAAGGACACATTTAAAAAAACATTCTTATGCCCTAATTCCAAATGCAGTCATTCTGGGGTTTCTTAGGCTTCCAGAAACTGTCCATTCAGTCTTTTATCATAAATGAAACATACTGTTCTATAAGTTTTCTATTTTGTTATTTTAAGACAAAGTCTTGCCATGTAACCAAGGCTGGCCTTGAACTACTCTTGCTTCACCCTCTCAAACGCTGGCATGTGTCACCACACCCGGCCACTCTTTTTCTCAAATACATCTTCAATATCTTTCAAGAGTAACATACACAGATCTTCTACATTCTTTTTAATAGAATTGTTTTCTACAATAGTTGAACCAATCCCCATAGATGGATTACAAGGTTCTTTTCACTTTATGCTATTTCAAATAATGCTGCAGTAATCTTCCTAATATATGTAAATTCATGTTAGTTTCTGTGGGATAAATTCCATGGGATACAAAGATTATGTATTCTTTAGACATTGCAAAACCATCTTAAAAGATGGCACCAACATGCATTGCCAGCACCATTTCCAAGTGAATAAAAACCTATACAGGAATAGAAGGAATGCAATACTGGAAAGAAGCAAAATGAAGCAAGGTGGGAATATAAGCTCTGGGACACAGCACAGTAATGATAAGCTAGTAATACCATGCAGCCCACAGCAACAGTGAGGACCAAGTTAACCTGTCTCAACTTTTGTTTAGAAAGTGGCAAGAAGTCACTTAAAGATCTATGCAAAGGAATAACTTGCCACATTTTATCTTGGGGCAGTAATGTTACAGCAGTATGACAGGTTGGAACAATAATAGACTGGAGGTGAGGCTAGCTTTATAACTGCTGGTTCAAGGGAGCAAACACTAAATTGAGATAGAAACTGAATTGTAGAATCCCCTAAACTAAACAGAGAAGTCTGTAAGAGTTGAGTAATTTCAGAGTTTCATGAGAGAGTAACTACAGACTATTAACAACATCAGACATCCAAGGCTAGGTATGCAGCTCTGTGGTGAAGTACTTGCTTAACATCAACAGAGGTTGAGGTCTCCAGCAACACACACACACACACACACACACACACACACACACACACACACAAAACCATCTGCTTTTACTTACGTACAGTGTAAAACAAGAAGGGCCCAAGCTGCAAGTAAATACTGCAAAGATGCTTAGAGAAGTGACTTAAGAAGTTGGGAATTGGCGCGAATCATTAAAGAAAAGCATGACCAGAAAAACGCTGAGAGAATGGTTTGGGAGATGTCTCCTATATTCCTCGGAAAAGAGATTGTCTTTAAGACGCAGTTGAAAAGTCGTACAAGCCCTTTTCAAATGAACCAGAACACAGAAAATGCTCTGAGTGATTAAATTCTATCTCCCAAGAATGATGTTAATAAAGTGCCTAGCTGTATAGCAAACTAATCCATCCTGTTCAATGGATACCTTCGGACATTAATATTAAACCTCTCCTGGAACTAAAGAATGGCTGCTAGAGTAATGGGGATAGAGAAATGTCACCAAGCAAGTGGAAGCATTTTATGGGTGGCCAATATTGGATATGTCTATGAACACCAAACATCTTTCCGACAAACATCCCCAACCACTAACCCTATGGCAACTTATCAACAATGCGCTGCAGAGGGGACAAGACAAACTTAAAATTTCACCACCAGCCTCCACCAACTGCACCCAATAGGGTGCTTTCCCCGGGACTCCGCGGGTCCCTGCAGCAAGAGGTCTGCCGGATTCTATTTCCGGTGGGGACCACACGCTCAGGCCGCCCTGCCCACGGCTTCTCAGTCTCAGCCTTCCCCGCCCACGTCCCCCAGCAGCCCGGCCCACAGCCGTACCCAGCGGCGGTTCGCCGGCCTCCAGGCGGTCGGGAGGCTCGGTGGACAGCACCCCGTCCGCGGGCCGCGGCACAGGAACACTCATGTCCCCGCGTAGGCACCGCCAAGGGGGAGCGCTGACCGCAGTAGGAACCCAACGGCTGCAGCGTTCGGAGGGACGAAACCCGCGGCTGCACACGGAAGTAACGACAGCGGAAGACGGTGCCCTCCGGACACGTGACCGCAGGTCCGGAAAGCCCGGCCCTGCGTCGGGCAGTGGGCGTTGAAGTGTGCTCGCTGGCGTGTGTTCCTTTCACGCTAAGAGTGGGTAGGGGCGGTGAAGGTTGCCTGGGTTGGGTTGATGGACGGAGGGACCGGTGGAGGCTTGGTGGAAACCGGAAAAGTATTGTACTGGCTGGTGGCAGTTCTTACTGCCGTCACTGTTAAGGAAAAACCTGAAGAGCAAGGAATTTGTGGTTTCCTTGCTCTTTGAACCACTAAAATACTCATTTCCTAAGTCTTGAACTTGAGCATTAATTGGGAGTTCAAAATTATCTAAGCCTCCTCTAGTTGATTGCAGATGACCTAAGGCTGTGTGGGAACATCTATTGAACAAATTAAACCAAATTACGGAAACCGCCAGCTGAGGTCCTGTAGGATGACGTCATGCGCTTTGATGGGGAACACTTGGACAAATGCAGCGCCACTGTAAATCCCTCCATTGCTCCCCAGATTGTTCAGTTTTTCCATGCCATCTTCCGAAAAACGAATTACGTCAAGCCTCAAAAATGCAGTTTCCTCATTTCCCTTACCAATACGTTCACACTTCTTCCTCTTTTAGGCACTTTTCCACTCAACAGCAGCTCTTTACTCCCCGTGGTGAGCGTCCATCCACAGCCTAAATCCCTGAAATCTGTGAATATGATAGCTTGCATTAGCAAAGAACAGGAGTTCCTAGTTACCTTAAAATAGGAAGATTAGTCGTGGTTATTCCGTGTACCCAGTGTAACAGTTTTAAAAAAGAAAAACTGAATAACTATAAAGAATGATTAGTCAGCTGTAATATTGCTGGGTTTGAAGACAGGAAGAGAAACTTCAGGGTAGTGGGTGACCTCCAGAAATGAAAAGGTCAGGAAACTGAGTCCTCCCTAAAACTTCTATAGTAGGGCTCAACCCTGTGGACAGCTGGATTTTATCCCAGTGAGACTGCTGACCTATAATTTGTAAAAGAATGAATTTGTGGTGGAATAACAATAGGAAAGCAATGTTCCACCCTTCAAACATCTGTTCTTCAAACTCGGCATCTAAATCTGTCCTTTCAATGTGCAGTGCTCTTGCTCTTGTTTGACTAGAATATCCCGTTCTTTTCAAAGACACATTCATCTTTTTTGTTTGTTGTTTTTTTGAAACTGAGTAGCCCCTGGCTGACCTGGAACTTACTGTGTGACTAAGCTGTGCCTCTCACAGGGGTCTGCCTGCCTCTGCCTTTCAAGGGCTGGAATTAAAGGCATGTGCCACCACACCCAGCCCCAATCATCTTTTAAGGTGCTCCTAAATAATACATTTGTTGTGGTGGTTCTTTTGTTTTATAAGATAAGGTGTTATGTATCCCAGGAGAGCCTCAGACTCTGTATGTAATCGTGGCTGGCCTTGAACTCCTGTCCTGCGTCCACTTCCCAAGTGCTAAGATTACAGGGGTGAGCTACCATGCCCAGCGGTAGCTCATTATCTCATTGTCTCACTTCCCCCTTTCATTTGGAAGTTACAGTTATCACATTTTTGAACTAAGGAGCATCCCCCTGATATATATATCAGTTGTCCATTGACTTCTATTGGGTCACAGACTCCAAACAGAAACATTTATTCACAGAGAACCAAATAATCCTCAATAAATTGTTGGCTAAGCAGTGAACTATTGGTAATTCAGCCCCTAATTCCAAACATTTATAATTTCCAAAATCTAAAATATGCAACATGGTTCTATGTGTTACTATTGGCCTCTTTATCTCTTGGCACAGTATTAAGCATATACATGAAATTTTAAATACTATTTATTTGAATATAATGGATGAAGTTAAATAGTTGTATACTGCCTGTCTCATGATATATTTTGCTCTAAGGAAAATTATTTTTAGACATGTGGTGTTGCATGCCCTTGGTCACACTTGGGAGGCAGGGGCATGTGAGTTCAAGGCCAGCCTGGTCTACATACAAAGCAAGTTCCATGCCAGCTGGGGCTACAGGGAGTCTCTATCTCAAAAAGATCCCCCCAAACAAAAACAAAGAATAAGAAATAAGCACAATTAGTAGCATGATATTAAAATACTGAATTACATGGAATAGACCTGGAGCATTGTAAAGGTCGTATGATGTCACAGTTTTCTGTGACTGCTGTAACAAATTACCACAAACTTGGTGGATTAAAAGAAAAATTTACTGTCTTACTGGTGGGGAACAACGTCGTCCCAGCATATGAGTACTGGCCCCAAGGTTTCATGAGACTAGGACCCTCTTTTTAAAGGTTCTACCATATCCTTGTAGCACCAAACTGAAGAACAAGCCTTTAATATATTGGCCTATAGGGGGTATTGTATAGCAGTTTCCTCCAAAGTATAATAACAGTATGTTCTAAAGGGAGGGAAACAACAAAAATATTCTAAAAGGAAGTACGTAAACAATTCAGTAGCATCAGAAAGTCCCTGAAAATGACCAGATCCACTAGGCTCCTACCTCCTCAAGCATATAGAAGCCCTAAGGACTGATGAGAGATGCTCTCGGACAAGCTGAAGTTGCTGGATGAGGCTCAGACCAACTGAGCTACAGGAAAGGACACTCCAGCCTTTGAGCTGCCTGCAGGTTGTGCACTGAGCTCCGGGTTTCCTGCTTTCCTGAGTCATCAGCCATGCTCGGGTGGGCTTTTGGTGATACCTTTGAGTCATTTCTACCCCTGTAAGTAATCTCAGTAAAACTCATTGGTTCACCAAGTTCGATTTTGGTGGTATCCTTACTTTGGTCTGTCATTGGTTCCCTATCTGGGGTGAATAAGCATTTGTTCACATCTCCCCAGGAATAGTGTCCACATCAGAGATCCATTTCAGATCCAACTATAGCAAAAGTGGACATCTTGTGGGGGTTGGGAGGGTACATTTATTCAGCCCAACACAGATGTGTAATTTTTCATTGCACAATCAAGCTAACTAGAGATTTTAATTTTTTAATAGACTAAATAGTATTTAAGAAATGCCTTGAAGGGGTTGGAGAGATGGCTCAGCAGCTAAGAGCACCCACCGTTCTTGCAGAGGACCTGGATTCAAATCCCAGCACCCAATGGCTAACAACTGTCCATAACTCCATTTCCAAGAATCTGACTCCGTCTTCTGTCTTCCACAGGCATTGCATGACACAAGTGCACTTACATGCATGCAGGCAAAACATTCATACACATAAAAAGAAAGAAAAAAAATTTTAAAGAAAAGAAATACCAAAATAAGCTGCAGAGAAAAATGGGTAAGACCTTCTGTTAGAGAGCAAGTAGCTTTTTTAGCTCGGATAGACTATAAATTCTCTCTGTTGAAAGACCCACATTTCCAGTTTCATTGGTCAATCACCTGATCATAGGACCCTTAGGAAGGTGGGTCCACCTTAAGTTATACTAAATAGATGGGCAGAATAGTGAATGTGTTAATGAGACTGAGCTTTTCCTGCCTGGAATCCCACCTCCCAGTTCCTCTACATGTCAAAGCTCTGGACATGTAGCTCTCCATAAGTCTGCCCGCTTTTTCTGAATTCTTCAGAAAAGCATAATCTTTCCTTCTCTTCTTCATGTCCCTTTTCTAAACATGCTTTTTCTAAGGCTTTGGGCTGCCTAGCGTCTTGATTTCTCTACTTTTCCTCTAAAGCTCCTTCTCCCAGCCATGTGGCTGCCAGTCCACCATGTATCTGACCCCCACATAGGCTCTAAACCTGCATGACTTTTTTGGCTTCTTTTCTTCTCCCTCCAGGCAGCTGCTGAGATCCCCAGCTTGCCTGTCTTGAGGAATTTTCTTCAAATTCCAATAAAATTGTCCTAAAGCTTCTGATTGGGTTATTCTTAAATTCTTTTGTGAATGAGACTAAGAACCCTGTAGGGGATGCTCTCATTTCACCCTGTTTCACTTCTACACAGGAAAAAACCCACCTAGTCCAGCAAAGGTGTGCTCCAGACTCTGGAGCCTCTAGGCACTGATTGTTGTTGGTTGACATGGTATTTTGGTTTTGGTATTGGTTTGTTTCTGTTGTTCTGGAGAAGATAAAAGCAACCCAGATTATGTGGCTAGCAGAAGAACCTCATGGATAATCTGTTTTGCCAAAAGAATTTAAGAAGATAAAAGATAATGTTAAATGGAGTCATACATTTACTATTTTTTTACAAAATAAGTTCAAAGGAAACAATATCCAGAAGCAGTTAAACACTTTATATTTTGTTTTATATATATATATATATATATATATATATATATACACACACACAGTAAAAAAATAAAACCATTGCATTTCAAAGAATGAAGTTTAAGTAAGCAAGAGCAAATGATTGCAATAGATACATCAAAATTAGCTTTGCTGCTTTAAGATTATTTTTATTTTCTATGTGTGTTTTGTCTGCAGGTATGTAAGTGTACCACATGCATGCAGTGCCCACAGAGGGCACCAACTCCTCTGGAACTGGAGATACAGCTTTGAGCCATCAATGTAGGTGCTGGAAACCAAACCTGGGTCCTCTGCAAGAGAAGCCATTACGCTTAACCAATGAATTCTCTCTCCAGCCCCCCCCCCCCCAGTTTTTCTGTTTCCTTCAGTCTCCCTAAGTTCTTATTTTGGCACACAAACAAAGAAACAATCTTAGTATTTTCTATTTTTATGAAAACATTTATATTTAGAATGTGCTGACATCCGACAAAACCCCAGTTGACCCTATTTTTCTGACAGGCATTCATACCATTCCCTTTTCTATCTATATCTCCATCCTTTTGCAAAAATGGAACAACTGAGGAAGGGTCAAAAGAGTTGAATGAGAAATATGTAAGGATCAGAACTGCAGAGAAAACAGACAGGATTGGGAAAGATTCCCAGGCAAAAGATGTTAGGGCCCACAACCTCATGTTTCTAGTTCAAAGTGATAAAAAGATGAATATATCTTTATAAGATGTCACTTTTGCAAAATCATAAAAAGGAAGGATGGCAATTATAGGTAAAAATGAAAGAAGTTAGGTAATAAGGAAAGATTAGTGTACCATTTTGCCTATGGTTGGCCAATCTGGAAAGAATGTTTTCTCAAGCAATCTTCCCTGCTTTCGTATGTGATGAGAAGTATTTTTCCACATTAGCAAAGCGCCAAACTGCCTCCACCCACTGAAGCTGCTTCATGGTCCACCATACTTCCTTTCATTATGTAACAAACATTTTTTCATGAATTGTTACACCAAGACATTGTCCTAACTCTGCCACCATAAAGCTTTATAAATTATATGAAGAAGATAAAAGCAATGGCTTTTGAAGATTTTGGAAAGTGAGCAGGATTACTAGAATCATTTTACATATGAAAAATTCCATTTTCAAATAAGCAATGTAGTTTATTGCAATGAGGGGTAATCAACTTTCCTTATCTCTTTTGTGTTGTCACTAGAGGTACTACAGCAGATGATATATGGGTCAGAGCAGACTAAGTATTGCTACAGAAACAACTCTCATGTCTCAGGTCTTAATACACTCATACATGTTCATTTAGGAAGGGTTCTAATCACAAAGTCTTCACTCAGACACTCAGAGACCCAGATAACAATCTTCTCCATAAAGAACACTCGTGTGATCTGGAGAGATGGCTCAGTGCTTAAGAACACTTACTGCTCTTTTAGAGCACCAAGTTTGGTTCCCAGCACCCACATCAGACAACTCACAACCAACTGTAACTCCAACTCCAGGGGATGGGACACCTCTGACCTTCAAGGGCACCTGCACTCAAGAGCATATATCTACACAGATACACATGCATACACATAACTAAAAATAAAAATACTTTTTTTAAAGAATATTACAAGGCATTGCTGTGAGAAGAAACTTTGAAAATCCTGTATTCTTGAAGAATTCAACACAGAGATGGCATATGTCACATTTCATTGTCTATATCCAGTCACATGGCCACACTTAACATCAAGGGAGTGAAGAAGTGTCATCTTAGCATGTACTTACAAAGAGAGAGAACCAAAATGTAGCATTGATGATGAATAGTCTTTCTTCTTGAGCCAAAATGAGAAATAGCAGGTGATAAACATTTTAATAGGCTTTTTAAAATATTTATTTATGTTTATGTTATATGTGTGAGTGTTTATCTGCATGTATTATGTGCAAAATGTGTGTGAAGTGCCCACAGAACTAGAAGAAATCATCAGATCCCCTGGAACTGGAATTACAGATTGTTCTTAGCTGCCATATGGGTTATGGGAACCAAACCCCATGTCTTCTGCAAGAGAAACCAGTATTCTTACTCACTGAACCATCTCTTCAGACCCTAGGCTTTTTTAGAGCAGTTTTTGGTTCATAGTAAACTGAACAGAAAATACAGTTTCCATATATCCCCTGAGCCCATACATGTACACTCACTATCAACATCCCTCAGCAAAGTGATATATTTGTAACACTCAACCTACATTAATTCATTGTTATGCACCAATTTCCATTAGAATTCATTTTTGATGTTACATAGACAATGTGTAGTTTTACTAAAATACTGCCAAACTTTCTTCCAAAGAGACTATACATTTTGTATTCCCATCCACAGTGAGTAAGGATTCCTAAGTTATCCCATTGTAATAGTTATATACTTGTATTACATTGTTGTTTTGATTTAATTCCCTAATGCTATATGGTGCTGAGTAGCTTTTCATATCCTTATTTGCTATCCATCCAAGTTTAAATCTCTTGCCCATTTAATATCAGATTGTGCTTTTATTGTTGAGATTTTTGTAGAGTACTTTGTGCATTTTGAACAACAGTCCTTTTTGCAAATGGCCTTTGCAAATACTTTCTCCTAATATGGGACTTGTCTTTTCATTTTCTTTAAGGATTTTTAAATCAAAGTTTGAAGGGAGCTTATGATTGTACCTTCAAGAAAATAAGGAAGAATCTCCCACAAAAGCACCTTGTCAGTTTTGACATTACATTTAGGGAAAATTTTCTGAAATATGCATCAGTGAAAACAGCAAAAGATTTAATGTCAAAAGATCTCCTTTAAGCTCAGTTAAGCTAAATTTAGCTATATTAATTGGAATTTGGGGGTTAAAAGTAGATACATCCAAATCTGTCTGAGCAAAACAAAGAATTTATTTGTTCACTGTGTCTTCATGGATTCTTCGAGTCCACATATTTCATTGCATAAAATTGGGATTCCCATCGTTCTCTAATTCTTCACTCTGCCTTCTGTTCCATAGGCCTCACTGCAGCTACTCTACCAGTGAGGCAGGAAAGAGCCTGTTTCCATGGTCCTTACATGTCCAGTCTATGTAAACCCAACTTACTCCCAAAGTTCAAAAAAAAAAAAAAAGAAAAAAGAAAAAACAAAATTGCTTGGACCACACACTACTCACCTACATACCAATCTCTCATCCCAAGGAACATCAAGGGCTCTGATAGACCAATGTGGATATCACATATAATAGGGAAAGACTGAAAACCTTCATTGACAGTTCTTTCAGGAATTAAGAAAAGGTGCTGGGGGAGGTATTATTTGTTCCTTATAGGAAAATCTGAATCTTACTATCAAAAGGAAGGAGGCGATTATCCAAACAAAAACAAGAGCTGTCCACTGCATCTATTAAAAATTTCTAGTCAAATACTTTCCTGAGCCAGTAAGTGGTGCCTGATAATGTTAATACCAGATCCATTATTTGATATAGTTCTTATGAGAATCAAGCACTCAAGAAAACACAAAAGATATATATATATATATAAACCATAAAGTACTACTGTAAATAACAATAGTCCTAATTGTGATATTTGATTTTTAACTGTCAGCTTGTCACAACCTAGAGTCGCCTGGGAAGAGGGCTTCAGCATGGGATTGTCTACCTTGGGTTGCCCTGACTCTTAAGTTAATTGAATGGAAGTCCCAGCCCACTGTGGCCAGCAGCATTCCCTGGGCAAGGAGTCCTGTACTGAATAAGAATAGGGAAATCAAGCTGAGCACAAGTGAGCAAGGAGACATCCAGGCATGTACATCCTCCCTGCTCTTGGATGTCATGTGACTAGCTGCCTTGAGCGCCTGCTTTGACTTCCCTGTAGAGACAGATTATTAAGCCAAATAAACCATTTTTCCCCTAAGCTACTTTTTGTCAATTTTATAACAACAGTAATGAAATTAGAACACCAAACATGTAGTGTATACCAAAAGAAATGTTATTACTATCGTTAGTGCTTTGATTACATGTATTCGCCATTCTTAATGTGATCTCTTAAATAAATTCTACATCTTTTCAGTAACTTCTCAACATTAATTTGGCTTATTAAGTAAATGTTACTATTGGGATGACAGTCTAAACGATTTAAATGAGTATCTGAGGACATGGTAGTTATGTTTTTTTCTACATGTTAACTTGTTTTGTATAAGTCAGTCTCATACAATAAGCTGGTTCATGGAATAAATCACCACTGGCTAAGCTGGCAACTGAGGTTTAAGCCCTGTAGTTAAAAGGTCAAGTTGTGGGCTGGAGAGATGGCTTACTAGTTAAGAGCTCTGGCTGCTCTTATGGATGACCTAGGTTCAATTCTCAGCACTTACATGGTGGCTAACAACTGCCCAAAACAGGGGATCTGATACCCTCTTCTGACCTCTGAGGGCATTGCATAATACAGGTGCACTTACATACATGCAGGCAATACACTCATACACATAAATAAAAATAAAAAAGCTCAAGTTGTTTAGGATGGAGAATACCACTCACACTGAGGATTTCCTTCACCATGCTGCCATTGTTAGAGAAACAGCCTGTCTGGCTTAATTTTATTATTATTACATCTGGCAATAATTTAAGACTGTTAAAACCTGTAGTAAATGTTTATTCACTCAAATGGCTTTGTTCAAAAGATGCTGATGTTTCCACTTTGGGTTTTTCACAAACTTGTTTGCTATCTTGTGATCCCAAAGCAGCCACATCCATTGTTTTGTTCCCTTCCTGTATTGTGCCAAAATGGGATTTTTTAATCACCGTGGGCATCATGAATTATTCCAGTACTCAGTTTTCACTTGGGGATTCCTTTACTTAAGGTTAGGATATATTAATCCTACTTCGTTAAAATGGCTACAAGTGACACTTGCAAGTATTTCATTTGCCAGATAAGAAAATTTATAAATACCCATCAAGCCAAAAGGTGAGATCCTGACTGTAAAAAAATCCAGTTCTACCTACTGGATAGAGCCAATGACTCCAAGAGAAGCAGAGTGGTGGAAAAGAAAGCTTTATTGGCAACAAACTGGCAGGTGGAAAACAGCAGGCCTTAACCCAAATTCCATCTTTCCAGGGGTCTTTGATGTAAAAGCTTATGTGGGACCTTCAGGGAGTCTATTTTTAGACATAGTCATGTAGGCACTGGAATGGTTATTAAGTCTTCAGAAGTAATTCTGATGTGGTTTCAATGCTGTTCACAGGTCAACACTGTTCCAGGCCTCTCTGATCCCTATAAACCTAACGATTACTGATTAGGAGGTCAAATATGACTGATGGTGTTCTTTCACGTTCTCCTTTATTCTTTTCAGTCAGTGATGACTTCACGTCATTTGAGAGTCATTTGCATAAGGGCAAAGCACAGAGTGAAAGAGGAACTTAAAGGAGGACAGGGGAGTTAGCCTATTCGTTGGCTTCACTCTGCAGACTTGGTAGTGCTGGGCGAGTTAACCCACTGAGCATCTCTATTCCATGCCGTCAACTCATTCCATCATATAATCCCATGTGAGGTGAGGGAGGAGGCACACCTACTCAACCCTGCTGAACAGGGATGTAGTCGGGATGGAGGGTGGTCACAGTGCATGGGGCAAAGTGACATGTCAATCAAAACAGTTTCCCCTCTTTTGTCCTTGATTAAGAGGCAAAGTTTCTTATTTTTTCTAATGTCTCGTGATATTGGTGTAGTCCTTTTTATAATGTTGTTCTTAGGTAAGACATCATCCCACAGCAACAGAATGGCCCATAACATAACTTCAGACTTATTCAAATGATTTCCTGACAGACCTATTAAGAGCTTCCCAAAGCCATGAAATAAACCATCTACTTAGACTAAAAGTGGAGTCATCAGTCACAGTCCTGATTTGAGTGAGGATTAAGTGGGTTAAAGAGACATTTGATCATCTGAAATATACACACAACAGTCAGTTTTTACATAATTGAACAAGTCTCCCTCCTTGAGTTTCAGTTAAAATGCCTAACACCATTCAGTTTTGGAGAATAACTGTCATCTGTACTGAGAAAAGACATCCCTTGAGCACTATCACTTAGGACTCCCTGGGGAAAGTTAATTGCAGCTTCCATGTGCCACATTATGTCTTCCAGACCAATCTAAGGGACAAATATTGATCATACCAATAAAAAAATTGATTAGCTCTGTCTATTTAGGAAATTAGGAAGATCTGTGGGTCTCCTTTCTTTACTCAATTCCATTGCTTCCAAAGGCATCTTATGGTATATCTTCCCAAATAATGTAGAGGAAGCCAGAATTATTAGTTTGTTGCGTGTAGCCACTAAGTTCCATTGGGTGATGACCATCTAATCACTGGTCTAGGTATCCAGTTGGTCTGAAACCAGTCATGGGCCTGTAAAATTAGGAATCCATCCTAAACTCTGAGTGTAGTCATTTGAGTGGTTAGGTTGTTCCCAACAGAGTAGGGCCTTCTGATTTAGAGGACCCAAAGTAAGTAAAATCCAAACAAATTCGCTCCAAATTTAGCAATATCCTTCTTTGTATCTGTGGCTATTTTCTGGGTCTTTGGGGAAGATGTGATGTGGATTTATCTAGCTGGTATTTAGTGATGGACCATGCCCCTTGAAGTTAGTATGTTCTAAGGAGAAATGTTCTTCCATGGCCAGACTGTTTCAGAGTCTCCTCCAACTACCATTGGGTAATATTAGCATGAGCAGTTATCTTGTAACAAGATCTTATCCTTTTTGTGGTCTTTTGCTTGTGCCTGAAATTTTTATCCAGTCAGTATCATGTAATGAGTAGCCCCAAGATGTTAGAAAAATACTTATAACCCACATTTGCAACAAGCATCCTTTTGTGGGCACTGGAATGGCCATTAAATCTTGTAATAATTCTCTTGGCATGGTTTCAGTATTGTCCACAGGTCACCAGGCACTCCAGGTTTCCTAGTCCCTGTAAACCTAAAGAAAGATTACTGATTAGGAGGACATATGACGTATTCAGGTATTGTTCTTTGATGTTTTCCCACATTCTTTTCAGGCAAGACTGACTGTATTGGTTAATTATTTAAGTGAGGCAAAACAGAATTGAGAACAGACTTACTAGTGCTGGGAACAAGATTAACCTATTCATTGGCTCCGAGATGATTTACAGTGATTCAATTTCTCTCTAATGTGATGAGGTAAATACTACTAAGAGTTCAAATATCTAGATTCTTTTTTGATTAAAAAATACCAGTGTATCTGTACAAACAGTTTCCAAATTATTGTCCTTGTCTTTGGCCTTCTTCTAAGTTTCTTGTCAGCATCTTTTGGCCTATTTTTTATAAAAGTGCTGTCTTTAAAATTAAGTATTTGCCTCCCTTCATCTTAAAGTGCTTTTTTTCTAAACTACTTAATTTATTAAATGGAAGGGTAGGTTATAAGCATTAATTTTATTGATAGCTACAGATTTGAGAATGTCTTTTTACCTTCTAAGGTTTCAAACAATTCTTTACTATGTGTGCTGGGGAGGAGGACTACTATCTTAATTTACTAAATAACAAGCTAAGCATAGTGTATCATCAACTCAGAACCAGTGACTGCTGCAGCAGTTTGTCGATGCTGCTCAGCCTTCAGGCCCATCTTGCTTTCCCCTGCCCTGCTAGCACAGAGACCCACAAGTCTACATTCTTGTTGGGTGGTAACTGGTTTCCAATGGGGTTAGATCAATGGAAGAACAGTAGAGACTGGAGGTTGGGAGACTGGAAGGGGAGCATAAAGGAGAAATCCAGGCATCTCCCTCTGGCCTCATGAGGTAACCTGATTCCCCCAACAGGCCCCAGCTGCCTACAGAGTCCCACTATGATTCCAGCTACAAGAAGTTGTATCCGCCAGAGGCCCGTCAGGGGATAGAACACCCACAGTAATTTGAAAGTAGAAAGCAAAATATGAAGAATTACTCTCGCAAACGAGGTGAAGCAGGATTAATCAGTAAGAAATAAAGAGACCTCTAAACCAAGTACTGCAGATAGGAACAGCCACAACCACGGGCTGAGTTAGTCAGTAAAATCCTGTCCCACCCCACCAAGATCTTGTTGGAAATCAAATATTTCATCATGGCTCACTGAGCCGTAGAAAATTTTCTGAGGGTGCTGAAGGGAGCCATCTATAAGGAAGGCCACACCTCAGTGCCACACCCAAAAGTTGCCCTAGGGAATGCTTAGAGAGTCTGTCCACAGGAAGGTAGAATGCGCTGCAGACTAAGAAAAATCAAAGCGGCTTGCACACCTAGAGCTGGGCGCTACAGGAGCTACACAAGTTGCAGATGCTATTCACCAGTTCAGTTCCGAGGACTACACAGAACGCAAGCTAACCAAAAGAGACAGATAAAACCCTTCTTCCTGCAGTGTTCCTCCAGCGCCCTCTGCTGACAAGGTTTAGCATGCCACCCGACAACTATTCTGTCTGTATTAGTTTTCCTTTGCTGGGTAAGAGTATCACAGACTTCATGGCTTACACACATTTATTTTCTCACAGCTTCTGTGGCTTAGGAATCTAGAACATTGTCATGATTCTCTGCTGAGGGCCTTGTAAGGCTCAATTCAAGGTGGGAGTCAGCTGGTCACATAGCTGGGAGCTGAACCAGGCCATGATCTCTTTCCAGATTATCTGGTGATTCTGTTCCCTCCAGGCACAGGACTGAAGTCCCCAGTTTCTTACTGTCTGCTGTTGACAGGGCCACTCTCAACTAGAGGTCACTTTTGCAATGTAGGCCTCTCCCCTATGCTCTTTAAACTTTGAATCTCCCCTCCCAGCAAGAGGCCAGCCCCTTTCAAAGGAGTGCCTGTTTCAACCAGACTCACACAGAAAAATCACCCTTTAGATTAATTCAGACTTAACTGATTTGGGACATCTTACCCTTTGTCATCTGATGTAACCTAATCAATGAGGGTCGTGGTAAGACTACAGGAATTTCACAGGGTATAGACACCAGAGGTGAGAATCTTGGAAGCCTGTCGAATCATGCTGCTGGTAAATGAAGAATGGATGGGGGGTGAAAGGACAATAAACTGACAACTGGTCCACCAGGTGACCCTAGCCCGTGGGTTCCTGAATTCACTCATATCACACACTGCAAAGAAGGTTCCTTGGCTTTTATATTAAAGGTGTATACCACCATACTCTGCTTACATAACATTGGATTGGAGGTTAATTGCCTTCTAGCTTTCTTTTTTTCTCCTGTACCTCAAAATGCATACAAGAGCCAGTCATCCATTCCTTTAGGTGCTACCTTCTCTAGATATCTCAAAGACCCTTTTCTCCTGTGAGTGTTCCATCCCAGCTTACCACCAATAAACACTCAAGAGTTACTACCATAACAGACCAATTACCTTAGATGCTATTCCTAGGAAACAGATTCTGAGGCAGGGATTCCACGCAGGTTTGTTGACAGATGTTTTTAGGGACATACTTGTAAGGAAGGGGAGGAAGCAGGACTCCCAAGTAAAGAGCTGAGTACTTAGGAGTTGCATAAGAGACATTGTCTGGTCCTATGGAAAGTTCTAGAGCTGTAAGACCCTTCACACTATCTCAAATGAAGGCAAAAAGCCAGGCTTTGTGCCCCTGTGCACCTTCAGAGAAGAGCTCACTGTGTGAGCCATCGGCAGTTAACAGACATGGCAGTTATAGAAATCAGCAGCTTCATGTTGACAGGGACTTGGAGCAGCGCACCTCAGTACACTTACCATACACATTCCATCTAGCCCCATCAATAAACCAGAGCTACGAGCCAAGAGGAAAAGAGGCAGACTGAAGCAGTCTAAAAACATGACATAAATGATGTATTTCTAAAGTGATTTGCTTCTAAAACAGAAATGCTAGGGAAATGGCCAGCTAGTTTTGAAAGAATAAACTCAGTATTACCAGGAAGTAAACAAGTTATTTACAACTTCCTGGACTCCAGGGAGCACTGCTTTCTCTGAGTCTCTTCCCAGGGGTCATTACCTCTGGTTTCCTTCAGGCCCCCTTTCTATGGCTGTCCCCTCCCCACGGCCCTGAAGAGGTGGCAGCGGCTCCCCTCAGCAGTCTTCTCAGGCTGCACCTTCCCCCCACTTGCTGCACTCTCTCCCTTGAATCTGCAGGATGTGCAGAGGTATACCTTCAACTCTCCCCTCACTTCTCAGCTCAGAATCACTTCCTGCCACCTCCTGACAGTCCCTTCCATAAGTACCTCAAATTCAACTCTTCCAAAGGATAAGTTCAAGGCCATCTTAATCTTGCCCCGTTCTAACGGGGCTCTTCCTCCCCATTTCACTCACGTTCTGCTTTTTACGCTGGTTATTTCTGTATAGACAGTTTACTTCGATGTCTGTGCCTTCACACTGTTCCTTCTGCCAGGAATGGCCTGTTTCTCCTCTTCTGCTTATCAGAATTCAAACCTTTGTCCAAATCCCTTACGTATCACCTTATATAGGAATTCTTTCCTGGAACCACAGTCAACACGAATCTCTTCTTCCTCAAATCTCTTCCTCCAGGCTCTGTTTTATCTCGAAGTAGCCACCACAGCCTACTCTGAACTTGCATTAGTCTTCCCCAGTATACTGTGAATTCCCTCAGGACTTATACTAAACTGTTCCACTCACGTATTATTGTCCGGCTCAAGCTCTTGCCTATGATGGATTTATATTAGGGTAGGAACAAAGACCAAGGTAACCCTGTCTCAAGCACAATAGAAGTTTTGCCATCTACAGACACACAGACTCCTTATAGTTCAGAGAGCAAGACAGAGGAGCAGGGCTGAAGAAAGGGAACAAGACCTGTCCATGCTCTGACCGGGAATTGTCTAAGCACTGCTACTCAAATGTCATAGGCCAGAACTTCATCACATGCCACACATAGCTGCAGGAAAAGCTAAGGGATGCAGTCATTCACTGACAGCCATGTGCACAGCTGAAACATTAGCACAGTGATTCTGGAAAGCAATTTGCAGCCTTGCCTTATAACGCATAGCTATTCCTGTTCACTTTAAAACATTACATTTCAAACATGAGCATTCACTTGCAGAAATAGGCTAGCAGAGAGGGGAAGGGGAAAGGTAATAAAGAACAACCCTGGTTGGAACAAAATGGCTGCTGATGGGAAAGAGAGGAGAATGAAAAGATAGAAAAAAAGACTCGCTGTGCCCCTCCTCAGTTGGCATCACTAGACACCCCTAGAGGGGTGGAACCCAGTTCTCTCCCACCAGCTCAGCCTATCCTTGCTCATCCAGGATACCTGCAAAGTCACCTGGACCACAATGGGATTCACAGAAGTAACAAACAACATTATTATCATAATAGATAATTATTCCAAGTAGCTAGATAATTATTTAGAGTTATCCTTCTGTTACAAACCTTTTAGAGTGGCTGTTTCCCCTTCTATTAAGGGAAGAGGAGCATGGAGGGAAGGGAAGGCAGGCCAACAGGAAGAGGTGAAGGAGAATTCTGTCTTTCTCTCTGCTTGTACTCTGTTGTCTATATTAACTTTATTTGGTGGAACTAGGGAAGTCTCCAATGTCACTTCCTGTGATCTCTCTCTATCCATCTCTCTACCTCTGCTGTGCTATGCTGTAAAGAGATTGGTAGCCTAATTGTTATAAAAGTCATAAAGAGAAGCATACTTCAAAACCAGAAACCCTTTGCATCAATCTCTTATATACAAGCATAGCATACAGCACTCATCAAAGAAGCTTCTTTGTGCAACAGATGAAGGCTATTACAGAGTTCCACAACTGGTCACACACAGAGAATGTATGTCTTAGAGATGCCCGACCCTAAGTGACACATCTACAGTGGAACCTTGACACCTGAGGGACATGAAACATAGTGGAACGGGGGGTAGAGAGAATCCTAGTACATCACTCAACTCTCACCAGCAAAGCTTCCTCATACAAAAAGTGTGATGTACACAGAAGGCCACAATTGGCTAAGTTTTAGAGAACAAGAGACTGCAGAGTGCATGTCCCTAGGCAGGACTCCTATATTAACCTTCACCCACCTATAATAGCTCAGGGACCATTGCAGAAGAGGGGACAGAAAGATTGTAAGAGCCAGGTTTGCTGCCGAACTTAAGAAAGCAGAGGCATTCAGGGCACTGGGAACTTGCTCATATGAGCTTGCAGCAGTAGTGAGCATGCACAGGACCCATGCTTACTCAATCCAAGCATAGAATGAGAGAAATGAGCAGCACGCCCCAACCCTAGCCAAAGAACTAATGGCAACTGATTACTGCTGGGTGAGGGAGAATAGATCTTCTTTAAGGGAGTGACCCTAGATAGAAGACTAAACTCCAGTGGATGAACTTGCACCGAAGGACATCTTGTACAAATGCTTGACTGGATAAAACAACATATGTAACAGAATGCACGAAATCCAGTCTTGGGGGACTTTAACGTGATGAAGATGGAGGAGGGGGATCTAAATTTGATTAAGATTTATTATATGAAATGCACAAAAACTCAATAAAAATATTGTTTAAAAAACTAGAAACAACCTGAATATTCACTAAGAGAACAAGTAAACAAAGTCCACACAATGAAATGGACTACAAAGAAAGGTCTGTGGCTAGTACACAAAACATGAACAATTTTCAAATTCACTTTGCTTAATTTTGTTACCATTCATTCACAAGAAGCTCTAGACCTGGCACAACCAATCAACAGTGATGGAGCATGGCATGCCTGGGCTCCAAAAGAAGTTGACTCCCTGGTCAGAGGCACAGGGAAACATTTTATTTTCATTTTTAAAATTTATTTATATTTTTCAGGCTGGAGACATGGCTCAATGGTTACGAGCACTGGCTGCTCTTGCAAAAGATTGGGGGTTAGATCCCAGCACCTACATGGTGACTAATAACTGCCTGTAATTTAAGTTCCAAGAGGTCAGATGCCTTCTTCTATCCTCCGTGGGCACTGCACCACACGGGTATTCTTACACACATGCAGATGTAAAAAAAGTCAAATATTAGTGTGTTCTTTCAAACACTATAAAACATTTTACAAGGAATCTAATGTTCTATTCACCTCCTCCCCACCCTACAAAAACATTTGGTTGATAATGAGATGGTCTGGGTGGGGGTGCTGAGCCTTTCCCCCCTTTGGTCAATTCTCCCTCTAACCTCTCCATCCCCATTCTCCTTTTCTTCATTTGCTTGGATCTTAGGCAACTGGGAAAGATTGTGAGGTCAGACCCCAGCCAAAGGGGAAAAAGACAGTACTATTGTGTTAGGAGTTAGGACAAAAACTTGTCATATCCTCAGTGCCATATGTTTGCTTCTCCACCTCTGAGTGAGTAGTGAACCCCTCTGATCAGCAAAGGTTTGCCTTGTTGAGATACTTTAATTGGAGTGATCGTGTTTTCTTTCTTTGTGACCCTAAACATATTTCTAATACAGGCAATACACTCAAACATATAAAATAAAAATAACTAAAAATTTTTATTTTTTTTTAATTTTTAAAATGTATTTTTATTTTATGTGTTTTGTCTGTATATATGTACATATGTATGTATGTATGTATGTATGTATGCATGTATGTATACATGTAAGTGCAATGCCTGTGGAGGCCAGAAACAGCATCAAATCCCCTAGAACTGGAGTTAGAGAGGGTTGTTACCTACCATATGGGTGCTGGGAAACAAAATCCTACAGAAATGATTTTTATTAACATTATAGGATGAATGAGATACTAGGGATGAAAAGCTAAATGATCTACTGAAACTGGGGTGGGGCTGAACTTAGACTTTGTATTTCTCCTATAAGGCCAGAGAAACCTTTTGAACTAAATCTGTGAGTGTGGCTGGCCTATCCACACAGTTCTGAGAGCCATCTGGGGAACTGGCAGCCTCCGGATTCAGGCCCACTCTTAATTTGGAACATCTCAGCCATACATGGAATGGGTACAACAAGAGCAAGGTTTTCCCTGATAGTTCACACCAGTGCTCACAGATAGGCACTAGAAATGTCCCGTGGGAAGGGGCAGGTTGTCCATGTTCCAGCTGTACACAAGGTAAGTACATGCAACAGGCACAAACTTTCTTGATAACCTGCCTCCAAGTATGTTAATAATTCTTATTCATTCTCCAATTTTCTGTTCTTTTTTAGATGCAAACTGCCAAGCTGTGCTCAGACCTCCCCCTTACTCTTGCCTTCCTACCTTTATTATGGAGACTTCTTTGTCTCCTGAATCTCATGCTCATGCAGAGCAATTAAAAACTGTACTTAAAGGAGTTGGTGGTGTACATCTTTAATCCCAGCACTCAGGGGCCAGAGGCAGGTGGACCTCTGTGAGTTCAAGGCCAGCCTGGTCTTCATAGTGAGTTCCAGGTCAGCTGGGGCTACAGAGAGACCCTGTCTCAAAAAAACCATAAAAAAGAAGAGAGAATGGGGTTCAAAGTCATTTAACCAAAGGAATAATAGAGTTTATTGCAAATATATATGAACTGATACCTTGTGACCAGTAAGCTCTTATGAAAATAGCTCTTACTACTGCTCAGTATAGTCTGTGGCTCCAGGAATAGATGAATGGTTGCTTGTAACCAAAGGTAGCAACCTCCTATAAACACTACTGAAAATCAATTAGTAAAACATGGATCTTTTGGAACAGTGACTCAGCCAATTGCCAGTCCCTCAAATTGTTAATGAACAGATCAGAAGAGTGGCTGCAAAGGCCTGGACTAAAGTCCCAGATCTTAATACACTCTCAGAATCTTTTTCCTCCATCAGACAAAAATCTATAGAGCCCTATGGACTTTGTTAATAGCCTGCAGCTAGCTATGGAGAAACAGGTAGACAATAAAGAGGCTGCTGTCACCTACCTTATCTTTCATTGGCTTCTGTGAAAGCAGAAATAATATTGGCACTGCAGAACATAAAGCCCAAACCCTGGCAGCAGCCCTATTGCCTCCTGATGGTTTCAAATGTAGAAAAGCAGGCCAGGTCCAAAGACAGTGTAAACCAAAGGAAATGATCAATCCTCAGCCTAACAAGCTTCCATCTAAAGTATTATCAAAATGGAAAAAGGGCTTTCACTGGACTAATCAATGCCAATCTAAAGTTGATAAAGAAGGAAATTCAATTTTGGGAAAATGGGGAACTGAGTGCACGGCATGGTGCACTCCTGCAGTCCCAGCTCAGAATCTCAGTGCTCCCGCATTCCATCTGGTGCTCCCCACCAGAGCCCTAGGACAATAAAAGATTTGTGTATCACTACTGAAAGCAATACAAGACTAGACTTAGCTATAATCTAAGATATAAAATTAGATGTTGTGGGAAAAGTAAAAAGGATCTCCACAGACTTGTGGAGACCACTTCCAACAAAATGTCATGAATTAATTTTAGGTAATTCAAATTGGACTATGAAAGGAGTTTGTGTTTGCCAGGATGTTATTGATTTGGATTATATGGGTCAAATTCATATTGTGGTTTATTCTAATTTACTTCAAGAAAGCCCAGCTTTAACTGAGTTGGCACAATTAATTATTATCCCTCATCCAATTCCAAAAACCCTTGATGGTGATTGCCAAAATCAGAGAACTGATTCCACAGAAGCTTACTGGACTCAGTTGATGTGTCTCAACAAACCTTATATTGTAGTTTTAGTTAACCAGGTCCCCACAAAAGGCATTGTAGATACAGGGGCAAAATAATTCTGACCCTCTAAATGACACACTCAATCTCCAGTTTTAGACATTCAAGGGGTTGGTAGTAAAAGCAATCACCTCCAAAATGGTAAAACACTATAGGCAACTTCCCAAAATCGAACTATTTTTCAACCCTATATTTTGCCTTTGCCATTTCCCTTGTAGGAAGAGACCTCCAGCCTCAAAAGGACTGAAACATCTTTATACTGTTACACCGTGATGATAAGAAAGATTTACTTTTTCTGTACCTAATTTGAATAATTAGGCACCGAAGTCTCTTTTTCAGTGAAAAGTTCTCCTTCAAGGCATAATTAATAGCCCTACTTTCCATCAATGGCTAAGGGTAGAGTCGAACTTAAATGTTGTACTTGCCCAACGAGGATGCAGAAAGCTTTTGGAATAAATATGTGAGTGTGGCCTGGCCCACTGGTACAGTTCTGAGAGACATCTGGGGGAACAGGTGTCCTCGGGTGCAGGCCCACTCTTAAAAACTTATTTTAAGCATCAGGCTTTTATTTGTTCAGGGTACTTGTAAAGGTGTAATTTATAATGCCCACGAAACCCAGATCCTCTACACAAGAAGCCAGTGCTCTTCACCACTGAGGCATCTCTCTAGTCCCTTAATTTTGCTTTCAATTAATTAACTTATTTTTTAGTTAATTAATTTTTTTTATTTATCGGTCTTTTTGAGACAGGGCCTCCCTGTAGCCCCAGCTGGCCTGGAACTCACTATGTAGACCAGGCTGGCCTTGAACTCAGAGATCAGCCTGCCTCTGCCTTCAGAGTGCTGGGATTAAAGGCATGCCTCACCATGTTTGGCTTATTTTTATTTTTTTATTGTGGCAAAATACACATAAAATCTACCATCTTAGTCATTTTTTTTTTCATCTTAGCTATTTTTAAGTGTAACCATTTGGGCCCGGCAGGGTGGTTCATACTTTCATCTCAGCATTTAAAAGGCTTGTCTTATGATGAGACCAGCCTGAGTGACACAGTGAGTACTGGGCCAGTCAGGGCTACATATCAACACCAAGTCTCAAAACAACAAGAAAATGTAATCATTTTAATTTCCATTTCTGTAACATTTAGTACATTCACATTGTTGTGCAACTGTCAGTACCATCCATCTTCAGAACTTATTCATCTTCCTCAGCTGAACCTCTGTATCATCAACTCACCTCTCTCACTAGCTCCCTGCAACCACCATTCTATTTTATATCACTATTGATTCAACTATCCTAGATAAATTATGTAAGTGGACTGGTACAGTATTTGTCTTTTATGATTACCTTGTTTCAATTAGCATAGTATCTGAGTTCGAGGCTGGAGAGATGGTTCAGCAGTTATGGGAACTGGCTGCTCTTGCAGAAGACCCAGATTTGACTCCCAGCACCCACATCATAGTTAACAATCATTTGTAACTCAAGTTCCAGGAAATCCAATGCCCTCTTCTGACCTCCATGGGGATTGCACAATACAGGTGCACTTATACATATGCAGGCAATGCACTCATATAAATAAAATAATAATAAAATAATTTCTGAGTTCCTCTATGCATACAAATTTCTTTTCTTTTTAAAATTGAATAATATTTCTTTTTAAAAATCATTTTTATTTTATGTGTATGAGTGAGTGTATTGCCTGCACGTATATAAGGGCACCCGTGTCATGTAATGCCATGGAGGTCAGAAAAGGGCATTGGATCCCCTGGACTGGAGTTACAGATAGTTATTAGCCACCATGTGAGTGCTAGGAATCAAACCCAGGTCCGCTGCAAGAGCTTCCAGTGCTCTTAATCTCTGAGCCATCTCTCCAGCCCGAGACTGAATAATATTTCACTGGATGCATGTCTCACCTTTTATCTGTTCATCCATTGAACAGTTGGGATGTTTCCTTCTTTGGGCCATTACAACAAATGCTGCTCTGAGCATAGATATACAAATATCTGTTCAAGTCATGTTTTATTTGTTTTAGGTATATACTCAGAGACAGAATGAATGAGTCATATGGAAATTCTGTATTTAATTTTTTAAGAATTTGTACATTATTTTCTGTACCTGCTATATCTTCTTTCTACATTATCATTTTTCACAACTTTTAAAGGGAAAGAGGGAAAACTTAACATTAATATTAGCCTTCAATAATTATATATACATTGGTTGCTTTGAGACAAGATCTTCCTGTAACCTCAGCTAGCCTGGAACTCATTATGTAGACCAGGCTGGCCTTGAACTCACAGAGATCTATCTGCCTCTGCCTCCTGAGTGCTGGGATTAAAAGTGTGGGCCACCACGCCTCACTGAACAGTAAGTGTTTTATAAGCTATTCTTACGTATATGATGTAGATAACTTCTTGAAATTTTGATTTGTGCTTCCCTGCATGCAAACACACCACACACACACACATGAAATGTCTTCTTTCCCTAGTCAAAAGACCTGAAAAAGAATAGTCTTTAAAAGTAGAACACTAATCCCTAGATTAAAAGCTAGTGCTCTCTCTCTCTCTCTCTCTCTTTCTCTCTCTGTCTCTCTCTCTGTCTCTCCTCTATCAGAGAACACAATATCCAAAACTCAAAGGAGGACCTAATATATTATGCTGCCAATCTAAATACACAGTTTGTTTCTGTGTTTCATTCTGTTCCCTTGTTTCATTTTATCCCCTGCCCAAAAAATCAGTCTTTAAAGAAGTGAACCTGTTTGTTTTCGTGCACTACCGACAAATATTCTAGATAAATATTTGATGAATAGATAAATGAGTAATTTTATCTTCATAAAAAACTTTATGGAAGACAGAATAAACTTGGAAAAAAAATGTATAGTCATAAGTATTGCACAGGGCTGTGGTGGGTGGAAAATCCTGAAGGAGAAATATAAGGTATAGATCTCAAGGTGTGTCTGTGAAAAGAAGCCTGGAGGTGCCAGTAGGACATAAGTTGGTACATTACTGGAGGAATGTGGAAATAAAAGGATAAGAATGGCTTATATCCCAGGGGACTGAGTGAGAAATTATGACTGTATCTGTAGACAGTACTGCACAAATATCTGATAGAACAAAAGAGAGGCTTGCTTTGGCTCACTGTTTCAGAAGTTTCTTTTCTTAACTGATTATTTTTAATTTATGTGTATGAGTGTTTTGCTTGCATGTATGTAAGTGCATCCATGTTGTACAACAGCTGTGGAGGGTGACAGATCCCCCATAACTGGAGTTATAGACTGTTGTCAGCAGCCATGAGGACACTGGGAACAAACCCGGGTCCACGGCAAACAGTGCTCTTAACCACTATTAATCTCTTCAGCCCCTGTTTCAGAAGTTTTAGTCCATCATGGTGGGGAATGTCTGGCAGAATATAATATTAATTGTGTACATAATTTAAATTATGTTATAAATGATATTGTCTTTCATTAATCATGGCTTTTTCTTATGATTATTTGATTACCCAAAACCCCTACCTTATGCTCTCTCTCTCTTTCTCTGTCTCTTTCTTTCTCTCCACACCCCCCCATGCACAAAATGTGATGCTTGGCCAACAGGGGGTCCTGTGAACAAAAGTCCTCAGAAAGACTGCATCTTAAAACTAAACATTCTACAAAGGCCAATCAACTGATTAGAACTTCAGTGATTGTGGAAAGTTTGTAATATTGCAGGTCCAGAGACTAATTATTATTTATCTTAGGCCATCTTTAGCTCCTGAGATAACCACTCCTTGACTACCTTTTTTTCTGATTTGACATTCTGTGACTAACAGATAAAAACATTTTGGAATATATTAACTTAGAAGACTACCTTCTACCCAGATAGACTAAGATTTCTTGGATGTCCAAAAAACCACCAACCTAACTAAGAACATCTTAACTCCCTTGCCTCAGTGGTCCTTCAAAATAGGACAGTCTTAGATTTGCTTATCACCCAATAAAGAGGATCCTGCTTATTTTGGGGGAAAGAATGCTGCTACTACACAATCAATCTGGCCTAGTTAAGAACATGCTGAAACAATCCAGGGCATGTAAAAAAGGACTGGAAGCAGGAAATGGATTCTGGGGACAACTGGGAAATTGTCCCTAACTGAGCCCTCTCACCCTCCTTACAGTGATCCTCTTGTTTGGCCCTTGCCTAATCAATATTTTCCAAACATTGTCACAGAATTTATAACTTCAGTAGCCCATATGACTGCCCAAGCCACACCCAGCACCAAACCAAGACTATGTTCCTGCTCCACACCACCAGAGGACTGCCCTAGTCCCTATTCCAACGAACCCTGAAGCCCCCAGTCTCATGATCATCCCTCTCAGCAGGAAGCAGTCGGACTCATCTATTTCTTTTCAGGATCTGGAATAAAGGGAAGTTCCATTAAAAACCCCCAAACAGTAAAGCAATTCCTGTTCTGCAAATGGGAACCCTCCCACCAAAAGAGATCTTAGTGGAACTATGCTGGCTATAAGCCCTTTACAAGATCTTCATCTTCTGCCCAGCAACCATGACTCTATTTTCCCACACAAACATGCTTAAACTCTCCTGGCTGCTGCTGATGCCCACTGGTCAGCTCACCACCCCTCATTGACTATAATAAAGGTCAATCTGGATTGTCCGAGCTGTTTGCTGCGCTTTTCCACCTGTGATTCCTATCTCTAACAGAGTGGTTCTGAGGGAGTGTGCGGTGAAGTAGACCAAGAAGCAGAAAGCAGAACAGGAAGTAGGGCCAGGCTATACCCCTCAAAGAGCCATCTCTAGTATCCCACCCCTGCCAGCCATGCCTCCCCTGCTAAAGGTTACATAATTTCCCAAAATAGAGCTACCCACTGGGGACCAAGTGTTCAAACACATTAACCCGTGGGGTACGTTCCATATTCAAACTCATAAACACTCATAAAATGAAAAGAAAAAAATGTCTTCAGAACCTTTCAGATCCCATCATTTACATTTTAGTCACTAGTTAAATCAGTATGTGAAAGTAAGATCCTCTAGAAAATAGCTGACTGCAGTCAACTTTGGTCCCCAGCTATTCAAACACTAATTGAGGTGTTACTGAAGGATTTTTGTTTGTTTCGTTTTGTTTGAATCTTTGTTTTCATTTTTGTTTTTGAAACAGGATTTTACTAGGTAACCCTGACTGGCCTTGAACTCATAGAGATCTACCTGCCTCTGTCTCCCAAGTGCTGGGATTAAAGATGTGAGACACCAGGCTGGCACAAAGAAGGTTTTCTGTTTGGGGGTTTTGTTTGCATGTTTTAGATATAAATTAAGTACATAATCAGTTGACTTTGGTTACGGGATATTGTCTTAGATAATCTCTCAGGCCTGGTTCAGTCCACTGACAGGAAAGAAGAGCAGAACCAGGGGCATCCCTATAGAAGAAATTCCTCTGTGGATAGCAACTTCAGCTCGTGTCTGAGAGTCCCAGCCTGCTCTTCCAGAGTGTTTTGCCCACTGCCAACAATAAGTCATTTCTGTGCAATAAAAGTCCTAACAGATATTTCCTTCTGTTTCTGATTCCTTAGCTGAACTAGGTTGAGGGTGAACTTGATGAGGTTTGCACAGAGGAGAAAAGGAAGAGCCTGGGGCAACAAAGAGACTTCTAAAAGGGGTGTTAATTTGATGGTTGCCTAAGGCAGGCCTTATTTGGAGAGGAGGGGAAAAGATAGAAATCAGAGAAGAGCAGGGAGTTCAGGCTAAAGTTAGGAAAACTGGTTGTGCCACAAACTCAACCCTTCAGTTATAGGCAATGGGGGAGGGGAGAGGAAGACAGCTGGTTTTTCAAATGGTATCTGCAGATCACAAGAAGTTATTCTTAGAAAAGCCCAACTTCGGCCCACATCCTGCTCTCTTTCTAGCCTTGGGCACAGGCCCACTCTTGCCCTTAGCATCCCAGATCTCTGGACTACCTTCTTAGTCCAGATCCACCCACTACATCCTGATTGACCGTAGTCAGAGCAGCTCAGTTTTTCAGTCTAGTTTGTTAGAGCTTCCACAGGCTGACCAAACCCCAACTTGCCTTTGCATTCCTGAGACCAGCTTTCTACCCCGGCAGTGCCCACCTCCAACTTGCCTTGGATTCCAGAGACTAGCCTTCTTCCCTGGTAAATCTGATCCTGCCCACTGCATCTCCACTCCCCATCAGATCTGGCAATGCCAAGTCCCCCAGGACACATCCTGTTCTCCTCCTAGCTCTGGACACAGGCACACTTTTACTCAAAAGTGAGGATCTCTGGACGACCCTCTTACCTCTGCCTGGCTGGGAGCTCTCCAAAGTGTACCGTGCCCATCCCCCACACTGGTGCCATCTGCAGCCCCTCCCACTGCTGCCATGCTAGGCTTCTGTGTCCCTGAATAGGGCCCAGACCTTTGCACACTACCCAAGAAGCCTGAATTCAGCCTCTACCTAGAAATCTTACCAAATTGTGCTGTGCCTGCTGGCTAAAGGGACCCAGACCTTAAGACAGATAGCTTTAGAGCATCTGATCGCACCTAACTTGTGGCTCTGAGGAAACTCCCGAGCAGCGGGACTAGAGCCATCTGGTCCTGTCAATATAAAATCAAAAGAAGAGAACCTGAAGCCTTGAACAACCAGCTTTTCATACCTCCCCCCAAAACCAACCAAGTCACAAGTATACAAACAGAATCAGACTTCAACTGAACAAAGGAAGGCTTCAGTCTCATATCAGAATCGCAAATAACAAAAGAAATCCACACGCTGAGATCACAATGAAAAAAATAATAATATGAAAAACCCAAATAATATGTCCTCATCAAACACCACCAGTCTATAGAAGAGTTCTACAAGAACCCCACAGAAATAACCCAGAACACAGAGTTTAAAAGAACAGTAATAAACACTGTCAAAGAATTCAATGAATTTAAAGAACACACAAACAAACAAATAAAAGAAATAAAAGAAGATAGGGATAAACTTCTGACTGAATTCACAAAGGAGAAATATTGGAGAAAACTCAGGCTGAAATGAAGAAGGAAATGAAAAAGTCAATAAGCCAATTTGAAACAATAGGAGAAATTCTCACCAATAGAATGAATGAAAAGGAAAATCAAGATTGAACCAAAAAGTTCAAAACCTGGAGCATTGAAGCAATGATTATGAAAAAATTTTAAAAACACAGTAACGGAATATGCAGGAAATATGGGGCATCATAAAAAGACCAAATTTACACATCATAGGCAGAGAGGAAGGAGAAGAATCTTGGACAATGGTATTGACCAAATCTTCAACCATATTGTAGAAGACAATTTCCCCAAATTATGGAATGATATTCCCATACAAATGCAAGAAGCACATAGAACACCAAGTAGACAGAACCAGAAAAGAAATTCCCCACAGTATATCATAGTAAAAACACTAAGCATACAGAACAAAGAGAGAATACTAAAAGCTACAAAAGAAAAACAAGTCACAATATAACGGAAAACCCATCAGAATTACAGCTGACTTAGCAATGCAAACTATGAAAGCCAGAAGTGCCTAGACCAAAGTATTCCCAGTTCTAAATGACTGTAGATGCCAACCCAGAATATTTTACCCAGCAAAAATGTCTATTATAGTTGAAGGGAAAAGAAAAATATTCCACGGCATGAATAAGCTGAAGAATTCATGTCCAGAAAACTATCCCTTCAGAGAATACATGAAGCAATACAGAGAACTGAATAAAGGAATAACTCTACCTAAGGGGCAACAGAAAGAAAATAAACAAAGGTATAACTGGGGAACCTCAAAGTTAGACCAAGAATGCAAACACAAATTAAAATTATGGGAACCAATACACATCTTTCAATAATAACTTTAAATATCAATGGACTAAATTCTCCAGTCAAAAGACACAGGCTAGTTTAATGGATCAAGAAACAAAATCCATCTTTTTGTTGTCTGAAGGAAACCCATCTGACCTTACGGTGAAAGGATAGAAAAAAAATGTTCCACGCAAATGGCACTAAGAAACAAGCAGGAGTTATCATTTTGATATCTGACAAAATAAACTTCAAACTAAAACTAACCAGAAGAGATAAAGAGGTCACTTCATTCTGATCAAAGGAACAATTAACCAAAAAGATATTGCAATCATAAACATATATGCACCAAACTCTGGTGTATCCAACTTCATAAAAAACAGTACTACAGAACTTTGAGACATAGATTAATCCCAAGTCACTACTAGGAGGGAACTTAAGTACCCCAATGTCTCCATTAGACAGGTCAAACAGACAGAGAATAAACAGAGAGACACCTGAATTAAACAATACCATATATCAAATGGACTTAACAGACATCTACCAAATATTCCATCCAAGCAATAAAGAATAAACATTCCATTCAACATCCCATGGGACTTTCTCCAAAATAGAGCACATGCTAGGCATAAAACAAACCTCACCAAATACAAAAAATTGAAATAATTCCATGCATTCTCTCAGACCACAATGCAATAAAGTTTAAAATCAACACTGGAAGAAGCATTAGGAACTTCATGAACTCATGGAGTCTAAACAACACACTCCTGAATAATGAATTGACCCATTAAGAAAGAAATAAAAGTATTCCTGGAATTCAATGAAAGGGACAAAACAACATAACAAAACCTCTGGGACACTTTAAAAACAGTCCTAAGAGGAAAGTTTATAGCTCTAAGTGCCTACATTAAAAAATCAGAAAAGGCACAAACAAATGATTTAACATTGTAACTCAAGAATCTTGAAAGGCAACAACAAATGAAACTCAAACCCAGCAGACAAGAAGAACTAACAAAAATCAAAGCAGAAATTAATCAAATAGAAACAAAGAAAACAATACAAACAATCAATGAATTCAAGAGCTGGGTCTTTAAAAGGAAAAACAAAATAGACCCTTAGCCCAGTTAACCAAAAGAAAGAAAGAACAACTTCACTCCAAATTAACAAAATCAGAGATGAAAAGGGACACACCACAAATGTCAAGAAAAGGGTCCAGCATAACATAAGGGAATACTTTAAAAACCTATATGCTATTAAGTTTGAAGCCTTAAGGAAATGGATGCATATCTAAAATCATGGGAATCACTAAAGCTAAATCAAGAACAGATCAACAGCTTAGACAGACCTATAAGGTATAAGGAAATTAATACAGTAATACAAAACCTCCTGACTAAAAATAGCCCAGATCCAGATGGATTCACAGAAGAATTCTATCAGACATTCAAAGAAAACATATATCCAATACTACTTAAATTATTCAAAATGATATAAACAACTGAAGAACTCTCAAATCCCTCTATGAAGCCAGCATCACTCTAATACCAAAACCAGGTAAAGACCCAATCATAATAGAAAACTATAGACCCATATCTTTAATGAACACAGATGCAAAATTCTCAACAAAATACTTGCAAACCACATACAGACATACATCAAAAAGATCATCCACCATGATCAAGTTGCTTTATTCCAGAGATGCAGGGGTGGTTTAATATATGCACCATGCAAGCAGCCAAGGGAGAACATCAATCAGTGGACCAACACTAGCTTTATGACCAAATAACCACATCAATGACCGGCACAGCATATGACACTGGTGCAGTAGTGGCCCTTTATTTTGGGGTCAATCAATGTCTTCCTAATTGGTTTTAGAGCCCACTGAATGGGAGGAAACTCATGTTTGATACTGTAATCATAGCCAAATACACATGGCTGGAGAGGTCATAGATCTTAGAGAGATCCCTTAAGCTGTCACTTCCCTAGGTTAATGTAACTTCTTACTAAGTGCAAAATATGTATCATTATATATAGTCAAGTATCCAAGTCACTACTTATCAGAGAAGCTTCTGTGGCACCAGATGGAGATTACTACAGAGTACCACAACTAGTCATACACAGACATTGTTTGTGAATTGTCCATGTACAAGCAGCACATCTACAATGTAGCCTCTATACCCAAGGCTCGCACAACACGGAACAGGGGTAAAGAGGACACTAATGAATCTCTCATCTCTCTTTAGTGAAGCTCCCTCATGCAAAAGAGGATTAATACACAAAAGGTCACAAATGGCCAGAGAATGGAGCTTAGGAATCTGCAGAGTGTGGGTCAATGGACAGGACTCCTATATTAAGTTTCACTCATCCAAGCCAAGGCTCAGGGGCTATTGTAGAAGAGAGGGTGGAAAGACTGTAAGAGCCAGTGAGTAGGTGCGTGACCATATGGAAATAGAATCCTATAAGGTCCTGGGACCCTGCTCATATGAACCTACAGCAATGGTGTCCGCATGCTCAAGGCCCATGCAAACTCAAGCAGACAAAAACCCAGCATGTAACTACAGAAATGGGTAGGAGACCCCCATCTTTGCTGAAGAAATGTTGACAACTCATTAATGATGAGTGAGAATGAGCTACTTTTCCTAAAGCAAGGGACTCTGGATAGACTGACTAGACCTCAGTGGATGAACCTACACTGAGGAACATTTGGGGACACTAACTTGACACACATGAAAAAATAACACAGATGAAAGAATGAATGGATTCTAATTAGGGAGCTGGGGGGATGCTGGTGGGAAAGGGAGCATAAAGATGATTAAAACTGACTGAGATGTTCTATATGAAATATACTATGATTCAATTAAAAATGAAAAATTTTTAAAAAGAAGTAAACAACTCAACATCTTCAGGAAGAACCTGAGATTGACAGAAGTCACTAGATCCCTCTTATCCAAGTATATACAAGTTCTAAGGATTGTGAGTATCAGATAAGCTGAGGTGCCTGGAAGAGCCCAGATCAACCAAGCCACCCAGAAGGGCTACTCCCTAACACATCAAACTGCATGTAAATTGTGTAGTGCTCTCTGTATTTCCTGCTTCTGTGAGTCATCACCCATCCTGGGGTGGGCTTTTGGCGATGTAGCTATCATTGAGTCATGTGTGCTCCTGTAAGTAACCCCTCACTCCTACTCTTCTAGTTAACCCCAACAAAACTCATTGATTCTCAAAAAAAAAGGGAAAGAAAAGCCTAACTTCACTTAGGCTCCTTTGTATATTTTTAATCTTTCTTGTAGCAGAGAGGCAAATGCTTATCTTTGCAACCAATGCTCCCAGATTCATCTGCAAAGCCAAATGGAGTTAAGTAACTATCACTGCAGAAAAGGAACAGGGATCCTTTTATATCTAGAAGGTTCCTTAAATATCATGAGTAATTCTGGCAAAATTTCCAGAACCTCATAAATATTCTATATTCTAACTTCTCAGGGCAAGAATATAACTTAAGAGTTTGAATAAATGGGATGCTTGTATAAATATTCACTTAAATTATATGTTTAAAAGATGGCAGTATATATGAGCCAGGGGAGAAAAGAAACTGGCCCTTGACTCTGCACAGCCTGATTCAAGGAACACTAAAAAGGAAATGACAAAACCAGAAGTAGATAAAAAGTCTGCTGGCCATGACCAGGCAGACCTAAAACTATACATAAACCAGCAGTTAATAAGAAAGGTAAACAATAGCCTAGTCTTTCCCATATACTAATTATATGAAAAATATTAAAATCATAATTTTTTAAAATTTCTGAATAACCTACAGTGCTCAAAATATATGGATGAATATCAAAAGTGTGCAGAGTAGAAGATGTTCACACAAATGAATGGGTGCAATTCCTTTTATATGAAGCCCACAGTAGAAACTCATCAAAACACGTCTTACTATGGGGTAGGGGTGAGGGATTGACTGGAATGGGCAGGAAGGAACTTCCTAAAGCAATCATTAGCCACCAGGAAAATACAAATTACAGCCTCAATGAATCACCACAGTGAGAGCTGTACAGGAGGGTTAGTACATAGAGTAATACAACGCAGAACCTAAAATAAATCCATACATTTGTGGTGAGTTGATTTTCTATAAAAAGTCAAAGAGGATTCTTTAGGAAAAAAAATAACCTTTCAACAGTGCCCAGACATCTGGATGGATATCCATGAGCAAAAGGATCAGTGTAGGCTATTATCTCAGTCCACACACAAAATTAACTCAAAGGAGCTCATAGTCCCAAACCTAGAAACTAAAGTTTTAAAACTCTTAGAAGAAAATATCGATCTAAATATTTGTGACTATGATTAAGCAGTGATTTCTAAGATATAATGCCAAAAACACCAGCAACAAAAAAAAGTAGATAAACTGAACTTCACCAAGATTAAATGAAATAAAACCTGGCAATATAAGCTTTGGTTTGGATATGGATTTAGTGTGTGCCCAGCAGGGCAGCGGAGGACACTGGACACTAGAAAGCATTGCTCATGGAAGGGATTCGTGTAGTTCTCATTGGATATTTGACAGGGTTGTTTTAAAAAGAGCAAGCCTGGTTCCTGAATCTCTCTGACTTTCTGTCTTGCCAATGTGATTAGTTTGCATGACTCCCATTATGAATGCCTTGACCACAAGATCTTAACCAGTTGCTGAACTGAATAGGTAATCAAATAGACTTTTAGCTTCCAGAACTAAATAAACTTCTTTTCTTTATAAAGTACTCAGCCTCAAGAATTTTGTTTCAACCATAGAAAATGGACTACTACAATATCAGGAGTGATCTCTCATCCTTTCCTAACAGCAGTTCAAAATGGAATTTTCTTAAGAGGTTAAATGTATTCTATCCCATAACATAGGAATTCTAGTCCTCAAGAAATGATGACTGCCTAAGAATATTCTTTTAAAAATATTTTATTTATTACTTTTATTTTATGTGTACGAGTGTGTTGCCTGCATGTAGGTAAGTGCACCCATGTTTGCAATGCCCGTGGAGGTCAGAAGAAGGCGTTGGATCTCCTGGAACTGGTGTTACAGACAGTTGTTAGCCACCATGTGATACTGGGAGTTGAAGCCAGGTCCTCTGCAAGAGCAGTCAATGCTCTTAACCACTGAGCAATCTATCCAGCCCAGAATATACTTACAAAATTATTTTTGATGACTGTGATTAATTCCTAGTACAAGGAAGATAAGACTAGGCAAGTTTGGGTGCTTCCTATTTACAGACACAGTGAGCAAGCTTGGGTGCTTCCTATTTAGAGGTTTAGTTAGGTCTGTTTGGAAGTTTTTAATTTAGCTACCAGAAAGGCTAGTGAATGCTCTTAAGGAAGCGTGCCTGCTGAGCACTCAAAGTGGGGATATCTCTAGATGGTTAAATGGACCCCACTGCATCTGAGCAATGAGAACCACAGTGACATCATCTCATCTTGTATGTAGAGTTGATCTCACAGAAGTTGGCAGCTTGTCCCCTCCTTACCCTGATAATACATGACTACGTCACAGTTTAGAAAATTGAAATCTGCCTCATTTACCTTTTGGGTTTTAGTGTACAACTTATCTGGAATTGTAAGTGAATGAATGAATGAACTAATGAATGGTAGAAAGACTTCACCATTTGGTCCTAGAGGACACATCAGTATAAATATTCTATGCTGACTTAACTAGTCAAGCGCTAGTTTTGAGGTAAAATTTTATAATTCAAGGTTTTACTTACATATAGACATTTAAAAGCTTTAGCTCTAAGAACCCAGTGGATTATTTTTCAAAATCTTAAAATGCTGGCAGAACCCCTACAAGTACTTTACTGAAAATGAAACTATCAGAAATATAATGGTCACTAGAATGAGTCTGTAATAATTACTGTTCCATTCTCCCAGCTGAATAACCGCACACGACAGTAGCAGAGGCATTCAGAATTTACCCATAGCAGTTAAGGTAAACAATAGATGTTGCTGCAACAGGTGCACTCTTCTATGTGTAAGCCTTACCCAAAGAAATGTTTATTTCAATTCATCCCCCAAAGAGGTCAGTTCTGGGAACTCAGCTCTGTACTGTCATTCAGGGACCTGAGACTGGCTACCAGATCATCAGTTCTTCACTCACCTGGCGGACTAGAAAAGAAGGAGAGGCTGACTTGGAGGTTTAATAGAGAGCCTGGAAGTAGCACTGCTATGGGCTAAATGTGAAGTGTTCCCCAAGAAGTTCGTGTGTTTGGCACCTGATCCCCAGTTAGTGGTGCCGTCTGGGGAGTTTATGGAACGTTTAGCATTTGGTGTAGCGAGCCAAAGCCGGTTGCTGGAGTCATGCCTTGAAGCCAATACCCACTTCTGGTTCAAGCCTAGACTCTCTGCATCCTGTCTACCAAGATGTGAACAAGCCACATCACAAGTCTTGCAGACTGAGCCCCTTTGGCTGGCATGCCTTCCTCTGAAACTGTTACCCCAAATAAATCTCCTTCTACTTAAATAGTTTTCATCAGGTAATGGCACCAAGAGTGGAATCACTGCTATGGTGAACCTGATCCACGTAGTTTGTAAGTCTTCAGACTGGATTATGGGAAGAACGTGAAAAAAAAAAATTGGAGCAGCAACCTGGAGAAGACCTACAATGCTGTAAGCAGAGCTTAATGGGTCATCTAATGGGGTGTGACATGTGAGTGATGAGGGACCAGAGACACAGCTCCAGTTGTCACCCTCAGAAGCCTCAAGTTTTAGGGATCTTGACTGGGGTTCCAAACTGTGGTTCATGACTTCAATGCAGAAAAGAATTTCAGGACTAGTTTATGAAGTAGAGTTGGAGGTTTCATTAATATACTTTAATATAAACTTAAGCACAAAGGTTGAGATAAAAAGGTGCTCAAAAGAAAGTAAAACACACCTAGGTAAGAGTATGTGCTTTGCAGTGGAGAATAACAGAAAGTTAGACGTACCCAGCCAAATGTGGGTACCAGCTCCTCAAGGGAGAGTAAGCAATTCATTGTCTTAGCGTTAGCCATTATACTATTTGGTAGCTTTCAGATTACAACACAAGGTTGCTAAGAAACCTCTTCTCTGCCTCTGCCTCTGTCCCTCTGTCTCTCTGTACCTCTCTCTCTCTCTTTTTCTCTCTCTTCCCCCTCTTCTCTTTCTCTCTCTCTCTCAGAACCAGAATTAGTTCTATGTGAAATTCAGTACAAGGTGCTCTTGCAGAAGACCTGGGTTCTGATCCCAGGACCTACATAGTGTCTCACAATCTTCTGTAACTTCAGTTCCACGGTATTCAACACCTTCTGGTTTCCACGAGCACCAGGCCCACATGTGGTATACTCAGATAAACATTCATATACCGTAAAAAGAAATAACTTTTTAAAATTCAGTACCAGAGCCAATGAGATGTCTCAGTGGGTAAAGGCACCTGCCACCAAGGCTGACAACCTTAGCTCAGTCCCTGGAACCCACGTGGTGGAAGGAGAGAACCAACTCTTGCAAGTTGTTAGACCTCCACATTCACACTGTGACACCTATGTGCTCACAATATACCCAAACACAAACAAATAAATGCAAAAGTAAACAATAAAATTCAGTACAAGTGGAAAAGGAAGATAAACTGATCTCTTAATTGTGTTTAATCTGCCCCAAATTAAGTTAACATGGTGACATCAGGGGTGGATGGTCTCTATTCCGTTTACCAAATGTTATGCAATAAATTACCTCCCAAACAATACTGCAACTCATTGGCTTGAGAATTCTGTTCTATGACACACTAGTAATGGGCATTCAATCGTGATATTAAGGCACAAGAGTGGAATGATTCAGCTCACAAACTTCCCTTTTATAATAATACCACAGAGCAGAGAACCAGAGAATTTCCTTACTACAGAGGGAATTTCAGTGTAAGCTTCTGGTGACTCCCCGAAAAGGATCAAAAAATTTTTTTTCCATTTTAATTAATTTTTATTTTATTTTATTTGTATGAGTGTTTTGCCTGCATGTATGTTAAATGCACCATGTGCATGCACCTTGGAGGTCAGAAAGGGCATCAGATCCCCTGGAATTGGAGTTGGAGATGGTTGTGAGCCACCATGTAGGTGCTGGGAACCAAACCCAGATCCTCTGCAAGAACAGCCAGTGCTCTTAACTCCTGAGCCATCTCTCCAGCCCCCTGTTATCCTTTCTTATTCTCCCTTTTCAATTTCTCCTTCCACATCTCTTAACTGTCTGCCTTTCATTTTCATGATATTTTCCTCCACTAAATTCCACATGTGAGAGAAAACATAGTACTTGCCTTTGTAAGCCTGACTTTTTTTTACTTAGAGTGATATCAGTTCTGTTCATGTCATAATTCTTATTTATGACTGAATAAAATTCATTGTATATATATTCCACATTTTCATAAATTCATCCTTTAATGGGTACCTTGACTGTTCCATAACTTGGCTATTGTAACTAGTGAAGCATTGCACAATATGGATGCACTTACATACATGCAGGCAATACATTCATGCACATAAAATAAAAATAATAAATAAAGTATTTTTTAAATAAAGGATAACAGATGAGTTGAATCTGATCAAAGTACATTCTATGGCCAGGTGTGGTGGCACACATTTTTAATCTGAACACTTGAGAGGCACAGACAGGTAGATCTCCTGTGAGATCAAGGCCAGCCTAGTCTACACAGTGAGTTCCAGGCCATCTGCAGCTACAGAGCCCTGTCACAAAAAAAAGTACATTCTATGCATGTATGGAAGTGTCATTATGAAACCTGTTACTTCATACAGTTAATACATGCTAATTAAACAAAAACTCTGTTTGTTATCATTTAAAGGAAAGATAAGGCAAAAGAAAATCTTATCAGTGTAAGATTCTGACTCTCATACATAATATAATTAAATAATACTTGGGTTCTTTCACAGTGAAGAATAAAAAAGAAACATTCAGAATGGCAGGCAGAACAATCCAGATCCAGAGCATCCAAGATCGTGTTGCATGGAAGTGTGGCCACAAGGTGAATGTCCTAGTGAACAGGACCAAGGCTGATGGCCTGCGGTGACTTCGCAACACTTCTGCCAAATTCTACTGGTCAAAACAGTCAGAGTTCAGCCCACATTCAAAGACAGGGAGTACAGACTCCACTCCCATGAGAGAAGTGTCAAGGAATTTGTGATTATCTTTTAAAATCGCTACAGTCCTATTGATAGACCCTTTTATAAATACTCTACAGGCCACAGGTCTTGGTTCTAGTAAAAGCCAAACATAAAAGGAGAAAAAGTTGTAACGGCCAAACAGTGCCGCAAATACAGACTGAAGGTCTACTGTGCTACAAGTTCTTAGACTTGCAGGAAATCCTAGTATACTATTCTGAAAACATTAAATAATCAATGTCTGTTACAGGTTTTTTTCCTTTTTGCAGGGAGTGGCAGACTAGGAGAAATGGTTTGCCAGGGGTGAAAAGAGGAAACAAAACAGGGAGTTTTCATTTTTTAATGATTTATTTTATTTTTAATTATGTGTATATGTGTGTCTGTGTGTGGGTATGTGCAAGAGTCTTTGGAGTCCAGAAGAAGGCATCAGATCACCTGAATCTAGAGTTACAGGTGGTTGTGAGCCATCCAATGTGGGTGCTGGGAATTCAACTTGGGTTCTCTTCACGAGTAGCATGCACTCTCAACCATGGAGCTATCTTTCAAAGCCCAGAGAGTGTCCTTTTTTGAAGTTATAGTCCATGAACATTAAGTATCTTCTTGTTACTGGGACTAATCATAATCTTTTATGTTTATTTGCCCAGTGCTTATAGTTCTCATGTAGTGTTCATATAGTTAAACTTACTGGATCTTGATAAATCTGTAGGATGATTATGAATCTTCCTACAGACAGATGAAGATACTGAGCCTCAAAGTCAATGACTTCACGATGAAGGTCATAAAAGGAGTCTAATAAATATCATCAGTGTTAATCAAGACTCCAAATCCAGGACTTTAAAATGTGGTGCAGATATCTTATTTCAATCATCAAAAACCGTATTTGGAGATTTAAAACCCATGTACTCTTGATGACATATACTCCAAAACAAGCAGAGAAAAGAAAGCTAAAAATAGAAAAAGAAACATGACTCAGACTTTTGGTGAGTTTGTGATGACGTTAAAGATGAGAGAGGACTGATTCAGTTCACCAATTTCTCTTTTATAATAATACTTTGGGAAAAAGAGCCTTACTATAAGTCAGTGTGGAGACCGTTGCTCTCACGACACAAAGCACTGCAGGGACATTTATGTTTTTTCATGTTACTTCACTGGCTCTGTAAGAGCAGCCAGTGCTCTTAATCACTGAGCCATCTTTCCATCCTAGGTTGCAGTTTTTTAAAAAAATTCAAACTGCACAGGGATGTCTAAAATGAAAAGTAAAAATCTCCTATGGCTCATCTTCTACACACACTGCCCAGAGGGTTTTTTTATTGTTGTTTGTATTTTGGTTTTGTTTTTTTTGTTGTTGTTTTGTTTGGTTTTGTTTTGAAACAAGGTCTCATGTAGCCCAGACTGGCTTTGAACTTTCTGTGTAACCAAAGATGGACTTGAATTTCTGATTCTCCTGCTTCCACCTCCGAAGTACTGGGTTTACAGGCTGTACCAATACACAGTATTTTATGTGGGGCTTGGGAGGGCTAAAGTGGATCACATTAAATCGTGCCTGTGAAAACAATCTGCACATGGCAGAGGTGGTTTCGCTTTAGCCATCTCTGTCAGTAGGATGTCAATGAGGAAGCTGGTGCCGGACAAACAAGTAGAGAGCTTGGGCCTCTAGCTCAGGGATCTCAGTGGCCCTGCTGTTTCTCAGATGTCAGAGCCCAAGAGACCTGATGAGGGGGAAGGCCCAGTTGGCTTTGGGTAGCAGGCTCTCCCAAGAACTAAAGTTCCTACTGCTACAGTCAAGGCTAGAAGAAGAAATGGATGCTATCAGTGAGAGCACTAAAGAAACCACTCCTTTGGCCTGGAGGAGGATTTAAGAGTCTGGAATCGGGCCACGGTGTTTGATGGGAGAAGTTTGTCTGGGCTACAAGTGAGTTCAAGGACAACTTAGAAACTTAGGGAGGCCCTGTCAAAACAAATTGAAACAACAAAAGTGAGGGGTTGGGATGTAGCTCAGGGTAGTGCACTTGGCTAGCATGAAGGAAGCCTGGATTTGATTTTCAACACTGCAAAGTAAAGATACACAATTTTTTTTTAAATTATCCAGACTGTGACATTCTATTAAAGCACCACAGACTAAAACAGCATAGCACTAATTTTTTGTGGCGTGTTACAAAAATAAAATGACATCAATAGGGTAGTGAGGTGAGCTCTAGATTTAGGTATCAAGAGCACTGGACTAGGGAGATCAAGAAACTAGCCTAAAGCAGCTCATGTAACCTAATGTCTTTCCAAGTAAGTCTGAGGGAAGGGAGCCCTACCACCTCCTCCCTCCCACAGAGTAGATCCTTTGGTGGAAATGACTCCAGAGCACAGGGCCATTAAGTTTGGATCCAACAGAGATCTCCTTTCACTGGAATTCCAAGTGTATCCAGGAATCCTAAATGAAATTGCCTTTCTACATTGTATTCCTGGTTAAAGTAACTTAACTATCAAATGATGACTATTATATAATGTATAATGAATATGATAAAATGTCCTTAAAACTCTGTCAATTTTAGAAAACAAGTATTTTATTTATTTATTATTTTCTATGTATGAGTGTATTGCCTGCATGTATGTAAGTGACCCCTGTTGTGCAATGCCTGTAGAAACCAAAAGAGGGTGCTAGAGTTCCTGGAACTGGAGTTATGGATGATTGTTGGCCACCAGGTAGGTACTGGGAATTAAACCTGGGTTTTCTGAAAGAGTGACCAATGCTCTTAACCACTGAGCCATCTCATTAGCCCCCAAAACAAATATTTTAAAGAAACCCCTACATTTAAATCATTTCATTCCCACTGCCAAGACTTGACTGTGTGCCCCCTCCTCCAAATTCACATTTGAAATCCTAAACTCTAAGGCAATGGTATAAGGACGTGGAGCCTTTGAGTAGATTATAAGGTTCCATAGACATGCAGACGTCATGGGATTAGTGACCTTACAGAACAGATCCCTGAAGCTTCCCTGACATCTTTTTCATGTCCTTACCAGACATCAAATGTGTCAGTACTTGATCTTGGACTTCAGTTCTTCCAGAACTGTCAGAAATAAAGTTTGTGCTGTTCTGAACTAGCAGCCCACACTGAAGAAGGTAACTATTTCAGTATGGGCATTTAAGACATGCAACCTTACACACACACACACACAAAGAGAGAGAGAGAGAGAGAGAGAGAGAGAGAGAGTGTTCTGCTTCGTATTTGTTAGTTTTGTAGCCAGGTTAAAGTGAAGTAAATGTATTCTGAGAATGTCAATAAAATTAATTGCTCAAACCACAAATGAACTCACTAAGCTGAAGACCTCACTTTTCGTGGACTCTTGGTCACCAGGATTTCTCTGTCTGAACATGTTTTAATGATTCATCAACAACACTTCATGTTTCTTCTTTAATGTACTAGTTTACACACACTTGTGGTTATATGCTCGTATAGACATATTACATATCCAAAACTACAGAAGAAAATAGAGAAAAACCCTTATACAAAGTAAAAACAGCTTTTTAAAAGTTAACTAGGGGCTTTAGAGATGGCTCAGTTGGTAAGGTGCCTGCCTGTCAAACAGCATGAGGACTTGGGCATGAATCTCCAGCATTCACATAAAAACTGGGCCACTGTTGCAACCGCAGCACTGGAGTGGGGAGTGGTGGAACAGAGGCAGGCAGACCCCTAGCACTCAGTGTCAGTGAGCCTAGCTGAACTGATAAGCTCCAGGTCCAATGAGAGAAAATGTCTCCAAAAATATGGTGGGGTGTGGTAAAGACACCTGAAGTCACTCTCTGGCTTTTACATACACATTTGTATGTACATGAACACATACCCATATGAACATATACATACAACACACACACACAGTGTAGCGAATCCACTGTAGCAAGCCCAGTAGACCACTCAGATTAAGTTGACTGCTACTTATACAGAGCACAAAATTCAAAGGCAGTATCTATGACAGAAATGATCTAAAATTGCCTTTTCGAAGAGTAAATGAGAACATCCAAGAACTAGGAAAGCACCAGTCTTTTGAGAAAGGAACTGAAAATCACAGTACACCACAGACAGAGCCAGTGATTCACACCAGGACAAAATGCTACTAACTCCACCTACCTCTCACATCTTGGAGTACATGAATCTGACTCACCTTCCCCGACCTTCCCCATCATACCAACAGACCCAGGGCAATGTCGTCAGAAGTCTTTCCTTTATCTCCATCTTCCCACCCTGTCCTTCCTACTCCTCACCAAATTCATCTTCCACTAATTAATTCCTCAGTGTCTTTTCAGTAACTAGAAATATAATCTTTGGCCTAAGCCATGTTCAGTACATAGCACATGACTGGTATACAAACTCTTAAGGAATATTGGATGAATGGATGGATGGATGATGGTTTTAAATACAGGGACAATACCTGAGTTCTTCTGGAAGTCCAACATGGCATTCAAGAACCATTGGCCAAAATGTGCAGTTAGTCATAAGTGGCTGCCCATCAACAGTTGAACAGTGAGGAAATGATACACATACTCTTATTGGAAGGATGACAGGCACTTGGCCCAGACAAACCTCATACAAGTCTTTAGTCAGTAGACTTCCAATATGTGACTTTGAAAAAATTATGTATAAAATTTCACTTATCCCTTGAACAAAACAGCAATAAGTGTTGTTGCCAAGGAAACTTAGGTTCCCTTTTGGGGTTCTTGGTCTCAATAATAAAAGAACTTTAAAACAAACTCAGAGGAAGCTTGAGGAAAATTGTATTAGAGTTTAAGAGAAAGATATAGTATCGATTAGATGAAAATCTTGGCAGTACTCAGGAGGAGAAATGGAGAAAATTTATGCCTTTTAAGATAAGCACAGAATAGAAACCACTTATTAAGAAGTGAAAGGCACTCCCTTTGGGAGTGGAAGTGGGCTGAGCTGAGGAAAGAGCCCCAGAGGCATCCAGCCATACATGTGGGAAAGCCCCACTTCCCCAGTTGTACAGTTGTACTTATTTTTGCACATGCTATGTTCTTTTTTTGTCTTTTTAACACAGAATCTCCCTGTAGCCTCAGCTGGCCTAGAACTTGTTATGTAGACAGGCTGGCCTTGAACTCACAGAGATCTGCCTGCCTCTGCCTCCTCCATGCTGAGATTAAAGGTGTGTACCACCACGCCTGGCACACTCTGTTCTTTAGATGATGCCAGAATGTGGAAGAGTTTCCAGTCTTTCTCTGCAAACTGACTTCTTTCACATGCCGATCTTTTTTTTTTTTTTAATATGTATAAGTGTACTGCCTACATGTATTTAAGTGCACCCAAGTCATGCAATGCCTGTGGAAATCAGAGGAGGGATCAGATCCCCTGGAACAAGAGTTAGAGATGGTTGTTAGCCACTAGGTGGGCACTGGGAATCAAACCTAGTTAGGTCTTCTGCAAGAGCAGTCAGTGCTCTTAACCACTGAACTATCTCTCCAGTCCCTCACATGTCAATCTTGATGTAGCTTTTTTTCAGTTCCTATTCTGTCATTATCTAATCTGCCAAATTGGTATAAGGATTAAATCCAATACTATATGTAAGGTTCCTAACACAGTGAGCTCAAAACAGTGTAATGTTTATTACATGGCAATATTACTATTTAAAAAATTTCTAAAGGAAGAGAGGAAATAAGGGTATACTTGTGACATACACAAACTAACCACACAGAAAAAAATTCAGAAAAGGATGGTAAGATGATATATTTAAGGAGAAAATCAGAGAATTTAGTGCTTGAGGAAGTAATAGCATAAAGAACTACTTAACATTATCAACGAAGGGACCTCAGAAATCCTTTGACAGTTTCTAAAGGACAGGCTGACAATAAAAGTTGGATGAGAATGGAATGTTTGTGAGGCAATAAGGAAGTAGCTCAAAAATAAAAATAATGGGTGGGGCCTATTGATTCCAGTACAGGGCTACCAGAACCAAGTGACTGCTCTTGACAGCAGGTGTATGAGGGCATGTGAGTCAAACTACATTTCTCCATGGAAACAGTACTCATCAGGCAAGTGGAGTCCCGAATGCTTGAGCAATCTGGAAAATGGTGCTTGAGTGCTAGGCAAATGTGAATTCAGCATCAGTAAGAGGCCAAATGGGGAAGAGGGCTAGCACTAGTGCGGCAGTGGCCGGCTCAGGTCATGCACATTATCTATTTAAATCACCATAGCCTAATGATACTAGTTGCCTGCACTATTTTACAGGAGGGAAACAGGGAGGATTTTGTTTTTCACTCTAGGTCATTCAGCACCCTAGGAAAGGGAGAGATTTTGATAAGAAGCATCAGTGTCCCACTGAGGTCCACTGGGTGCTTGTGGAACACCTGCTATGTGTGGTTATGAGTCAGAACCAGTGTTGGGTACAGAGTGTATAGTGGTGAGCAAAGACAGTTCCCTGCTTTCTTTTGGGGAAAGTGGTCTTTTGAGATAGGGTCTCCCTGTAACCCCAGCTGGCCTGAAGCTCGCTATATAGACTGGCTTCCATCTCACAGAGCTCCACCTGCCTCTTCCTCCCAAGTGCTGGGATTAAATTAGGTGAGCAACAGCACATCCAGCTGCTTTCTTGGAGCTTAAATACTAACAAAGGAATTAGAAGAAACCATTGGTCAAACAGTACCACTAACAGACAAAATTACAAAATAAGCCATGAGCACAACAGACCATCAGTAGACGACTCATGTAGACTCTGGGTAAGATGGATGGGTGCCAGGGGCAGAGCAGTTTACCTGGGTTAAAGCACTGGTGAGAAAGAGCATTTCAAATAAAGAAATAACATACAAAAAGGCCCGTGGAAAGTACGCCAGCACTCAGATTCCGTGTGGCGACAGCCCAGGGGCACAGGCAGAGTCCCTGAGCTAAGGGTAAAGATGTGGTCACCTATGCTTTGAAAAGTCTAAGGTATTTTAACAGGAAACGTTCGGGCAGCCAGAGGCAGAGAGTCCCCAGCTATATCTCACCTAAATAGAGAGAGCCAAGGAATGTAAGCATTGCTGCACTGATAGAATTAGGGGAAGTGGGGATTAATGAAACCAAGTAAAAACATCTGTGTTAGAAAGGGGTTCACTGGTGCAGACATAAACTATCCTGAGGACAAAGTGGGTATAAGATCTCTAACAATACTTCTAGTGATGGCCTTAGAGGAAGATCCAGTTTATGCCTGTTTTTGTACAACTTGCAAACTAAGAATAATTTTTACATTTTAATTTTTCAATATTTTATTAATTTTTAAAATGTTTATGTGTTTGAGTGTATTGCCTGCACGTGTAAGTGAACCCATATCGTGCAGTGTCCTTGGAGGTCAGAAGAGGGTTTCAGATCCCCTGGAACTAGAGTTATGAATGGTTGTTAGCCACCAGGTGGGTGCTGGGAATCAAATCTGGGTCCTCTGCAAGAGCGGCCAGTGCTCCTAACCGCTGAACCATCTCTGCAGCCCAATTTTTACATTTTTAATGGGTGAAAAAAATTATATTTTATGGCAAGTAAAAATTACATAAATTGTACATTTTTGTTTCTGTAACTAAGGTTTTACTGGAGCACAACCTCTCTCGTTGGCTTACTGTTCTCTATGGCTGCTTTCATGCTAGCTCCAGTGGCAGAACAAGTGTCACCAACACTTGGTACCTCCACAAAGCTGAAATTAGTCATTATCTGGCCTTCTACAGAAAAAGCCCAGAAATCTGACCATGTGATCAGACAATCTATAAATGAGCTTTTGTGGGAGAAAATACAAAGTAATGTACTTTGAGATAAAAATATCCAAATTATTTACAAAGTAAAATTGGGATCTCTGAGCTTTGAGATGACAACTTAGGACTAAATGTCACCACAGAACCAAAGGCAGACGCAGCAGTATTAAGCAAATTTCCTGCCCTCATTATAGCACAATAGATGGGATTGTCTATCTACAGATTTCATCTGATGAGAGCTTAGAATGAGCTTTCCTGGAAGGCAAGACTGAAATTCAGCTGAGAATGAAGAATATATTGTTTTGTGCTTTCATTTTAAAAACTACATACAGATAACCAGTATAGTGTAAGTACCTGTAGTCCCAACCTCTCAGAAGAATGAGCCAGGAGGATCACTTGAACCTGAGGATTCAAGACCAGCCAGGCAACATTTTTAAAAATGCATACACCAGTAAAACAACAGCAATCTGTATTTAATCTAAGGAAAAAGTCCTAATAAAAATTGAGAATTTATGATTATGTATGCTGGATACTAAAAAATGGAATATCAGCTGGGCTAAGATAGATAGATAGATAGATAGATAGATAGATAGATAGATAGATGATAGATAGAGATAGGTTCAGTGTCACGGTTAATGATTGGCATATGTTAGGCATTCAAATAATGTTGGAGAAGAAAGAAAGGAAGGAAGAAAGATAAGAAAAGGAGAAATAGAAAAGGAAGGGGGAATAAAAGGAGGATAGGAAGAGAAGGAATGAGGGGAGGAAGGTAAGGGCAATTGGGCAGATTCCATAGGCTTGAAGCTAAGCAAGGGTTAGCTAGATGTGGAGGAAAAAAGTTGTAGAATGGAAACAATGTTCTTCAAATCTCCTTGTCACGCTGGCTTTAGCTCTAAGGCAACTTGGTCTCTCCTGTTACCAGTTCCTTGAAGGCAGCCCCCAGGGAACAGGACTGTATATCCTCAGGGTGAGTTAAATATCCAGCACAATGGTAACTTACTGGTTCTTAGGATGTTTGTTTAGCTCACCTTGGTTTCCACCAATTTGCCCACTCCCCACCTGTAAAGCTGCAGAACTAGTTGACTCAAGATGTCACTGGTCCTAGGGCCCTGATGCCATCCAAGTTCTGCCTGTGACTGACCTACCTCACTCTTAGACACCTCTGACCAGCTCCTTTTCAATGCAACAGGAATTATGTCCAGAGTTCCCCGAGAATACCCAGCCTAGTGTGCTGTAGGTTCCAAAAAGCACAAAGTGTCTTTCCTAGGTGAGTCTCTCTCCCCACCCAGCAAATCAGTCAATATCAGGGTTCTAGAATCTGTTCTCACTGTCAGGCAAACAGGTAATAAATAGTAAATCAAAGTCCCAAGTCCCAGGAATCCCTGAAGCCCCAAGCAAACCAGGCTGGCCACTTGCCAAAGAGGTTCTATGTAAATACAAAGAAGCTGTTATCCTCCTCTCCCCAGGCCTCACCCGGGCCTGTTCCAGAGCCCTGCTGCCTCAAGGCTACTGTTCAGAATATTCTGAGACACTCCTTCTGGATGAACGTGTGAACAGCCTGGGCTGGGAGGTCATTGTGGACAGGGTTAAGATTAGAGGGACAGGAGGAGACTAAGGAGAAGAGGTTCCAAAGGAATATCATACAGCTGATAGATCTTAGTTCTGACAGCTGGCCTGCATCTTCAGTCTAGTGTCTGTATTTCTATGCATATGATGAAAATTAAACAATACTTGGTATAAGGGAAAATTTTTATCAACTACATTGTATGAAGAAGCCTAGTAAAGGAAAGGCTGTCTTTAACTTAATTTGAAAGTGAACAGAATGTAAATTATTAAAATATAAATAACCAAAAGGATAGTAAAGTCTTGTTCCTCAGTATAGAATAGCTACAATAATTATAGAGTTTATATATAATTACCACTTGGCATAATGGTTGTGAGGTACTACTGTGTACTGTAAGTCATACACAAAACTCTTTGTGATTAAGGTAGTAATTCCTGCTCAGTCAAGTGTGCTCCTGTAGTCAGCTTAAAGCCATTAAAGGTAATTTAGGTTCAGTTTTAATCTTGGGTTTTGTTTTTCTTCAAGGAACATAAGCAGTTCAACAGCAGGTTGAACTTACTATATTTCATTCTGGGAGGACCAGAATAAATATATACGTTTTTGAAAAAAAGTTATCACCATTTTTATTTATAAAATAATTCTGGGAGAAGTTCAAAGCACTTTGCAGATTTTAATCTAATTAATTCTCACAACAACCTTTGGAGTGAGTTTATACAAAGGCTTTTATTGTTCAAAGTCACCAATGGTTAGAGACTACAAAAGAGTGACTTTAGGTATGGTTACTTTTTTGTCCTGGTTCAATTCATGAATGCTATGATATTCTTAGAAATAGATCTAGTATAAATATAAACTATTAGTGAGTTAATTGTGAGGCACTTGATCCCAAAACTAAGCCTTGCTTTATGTTTGTTTGTTGATTTGATTGATTGATTTTGTTTTGGTTTGTTTTTTTAAGACAGGGTCTCCCTATAGCTGTTTCTTGTTCTTTTTAGGCAGAATCTCTGTCCATAGCCCAGGCTGGCCCCAAAACTCATGGCAGTCCTTCTGAAATCACAGGCATGAACTGCCATACCAAGCTTGGAATTTTCTTAGGAAGGGCTTTACATACTTGCTTTAAAAAAAACTACAGTTATGTTAGAGGGGAATTTAAAACTGTGGATGGATGCCCTATCATTAAAATATTTTCATTATATCTACCCTGGAATATTTCCAGGGCTCCAGCTACAAGTATGATATTAGGTGCTATAGATCCAAAAAAAAGTTTAGGTTAGAAATAAGTAATGTTGACAGGAATGTGTGGTGATCATCTAGAGTTCTAAATGAGTCAAAAAATATATGTTGTTAGTAAACTAAGGACTGGAGTCAGGATTCTAGATGGAAGATTCTTGACAACCATCATTGCACATACCCTTGCTTTGGAATTTAATTCAAGTGCCATGATCACTAACAACTCTATAGTAAAGTTGGCAGAATGCTTTCACATACAAAACTTCTTTTGACTCCTAAGCATCCCTGTGAAATGGGCAGAAGAAATATTATTCCCTACCTTTCCACAGACAAGAAAATGAACTCATCAGTATTGTTCTACTAGGGGTCATAAAGAATAGAGGACAAAATTAGAAGATACACCAAGTTCTCCAAGTTCCCAGGTCCTGCTCTCTCTTGTCTGTGATGAAGCACTCCACAGTCTGCCTTCCACCCTCATCTTCAAACTTCCAGCCCAGCTGCCACCTCCCAGACTCCGTAGTAGAATGCTTACACTCTAAACCCCCATCTTATCTATTCCCTCAAGCTTCACCCCAGTGTGGATAGATAAATGCATAGGAACATTTGTTTTAAGACCTATGGGAAAACAAAACAAAGATAACAAAAATGATGAAATGAGTTGCATGAAGGTTTTAACTTAAAGGTAGATTTGCCTAGTGGAGGGGATGCTCTTCAGTCGTGGACCTTCTCTTGTATCTCCTATCTGTCCTGGGGCATGGGGGTCTTCTCTTCTTGGACAATTCTCTTATCCATTTTGGAACTTTTGTCTCCTCCCTTCGGGGGGAGTTGTTAAGGTGAAACTGGCCACTCTGTGAATAGAATGCCCCCCAAAGGAAGAAATCATTATATTTAATATTTGTGTATCAAATCACTAACTCAGTTCATACACTTTCAATAGCACCCATGTCCTCTTGAAAAGGATAAGAAAATACATCCCAAATCATCCGGTGGCAACCTCCTGTAACCACATATTTTGAAATGAGAAAGGCAGTCTCTAGAGGCAGAATATGCAATACTTGAACCTTGTCAACTAAGGAGCCTCTTTTCCTATGTTCCAGTTTTTAAAAAGTTTGCCATTTTTTTTTCACTTGTTTCCAAAAGGAATTTCACAGGATGGTGCTGAGGTCTCAAAGCACTGATAAATCCTTGATGTTCTATGAAATAAGAGTCTCTGCATGCTTCCAGGAGTATAGACGCTTTTCTGCTAGCAGTTCATTTGTTCATAGAAAACATAACCTAAACCAAGGAAAACAGCGAGGGAAAAAACAGTGTAGAAATGATTGTGTTTGAACTATGAAACCAAATTCTGAAACCATTTGAAATTGAGTTTCTGCTCTGTTTACTAGTTTCATGAACTTGGCCAGGACACTTAACCATCCTGAGATTCTGTGTCTCATCTATACAGAATCAGCTGTCAGCGACTGAGCAATTACCATGTGCTAGAAAATATGTGTTTCAGTTTGACATATTTCAGTCTTTACCACAGCCTTATGAAGTGAGGACTAGTATAGTGTACATTTCATTGGCAAGAAAATAGAAGCAAATAGAGGTTTGTTTGCCAGAGGCCACTGGATGGTGAATTGTGAAGCCAGCAGTCATACTCCAAAAGCCATGCTTATACTCACTGCCTTCTTCCTAGAAATGTTTACTAGCTAACTGAGCTAATATGTCAGGTCGCCTGCATAGTGCCTGGCACATAAACAAGTATTAAGTAAATGTTAGCTGTGTTATAATGTTTAGCTTTGTTACCAAGAGATGCCTGGGCCGGAAAACAGGTTTTGACATAGACATATTATGTCTATCTCAGCTACGTGTCTTTCAGCAGAACTGGCAGGCCTCTGGAATTACTAAACAATCTGCATATTATGGGTCACCTGGTTGAAAGATGGGATAAATTTTTTCTAAAAGATGGTGACATTTTTTGTGTGTTATACAGAAAAAAAAAACCACTTCAGTCTGGAAAAATTATAAAGTTGCAGAAAAAGTAATGCTTACTAAGAAACAGCTGGCAGAACTGCAAGCCATACTCATCAGTGAGTTTTGTTTCAACAGTTTGTGGTTTTAAACTCCATACACAGAGAAATAAGACTGTAAATGGTGGTTATATTCCAAACTTATAGGCCTGTCTTATTAGTCCATTTGAAAGCACAGTCATAGAAATCATGCCATTAGTACAAGGGCAGGCCTAGGAACAAGCATCTATGTGATTAAAAAATTGTATTTCCAGGTACTGAAAAAAATTTTTATAGTACAGTCATTGCTGTATAAACTTATCCTAAAATCCAAACATTTATTATCTGATGCAGTTCTTGTCCATCATCTGTCAGTGGCCTTCTGGGTAGTTCTGGCCCAGGATACCTCATGAGGTTTCAGTTGTCCAGGGTGAAGTCTTCCACTAGGGCTGGAGAGCTGACCTCCAAAGGTTCATTCACATGGATATGGACAGGGGTCTAAGCTCCTCACACAGGCCTTTCCGTGGTGCTGGGTAAGTTCCTCAAGATGTGGTAGCTATCTCCTCACAGCACAAGAGGTTCAAGAGTAAGAATAAAGAAGTAGCCACAGTGCCTTTTATGACCTAGTCTTGTAAGTCACAGTCACTTCTGTCATATTCTAAGCATTACAGACCATATGCTATTAGTAAGTGCTGCCCACAAGCAATTGGTGGGTAATCAAGCTCTACCTTCTGAGAGGTAGGGTTATGTGGTTTTATCATGAAATCACCATCCAGAGTTTCTGTTGTCTTCTCATCACTCCAGAATCCAGTGAGACAGGAGTGAAAACAAAGCGGACTGCGTAACCGCAGCCCTTCTCAACAAAGCTCTCTGTAATATCCTCCAAACAACCCAGGCTTTTATTTCAACTTCCTTGAAAACATCTATCCTCCTTCTTTAAATAAAATCTTACTTGAAGAGTTCATACCTAAGAGAATCTGACAACACTTCCAGAACATATGCTTTCTTCATTTCAGGCAGTGAAACAGGGAAATTAAAACCAACAAAACAACTTTCTCCCAACTGAGTGAACTAAAGTATTTAGATTTGGGACAGGAAGCTCTAGTAAGCTCTTTTTCGAAGATACTATCAGAATGTTCTAATTAGTGAAATTCTGGGTGATAGTCTTCCCTTCCAGGGTTAGGGACCATGGGGTGTCTGATTCAGGTTTCCTAACTTGATCTCATGACTGCAGCTCTGGGGAATATAGTGGGAGCTCACAAGTGAGGAAGAATCCTGGAACACAAGCAGTTGATGGGCTCATGAGACATACACGATTCTAAGGTGTCAAATGACTCTTCAGAACAAAATGTTTCATGTGACTTTTTTTGTATTTTTGTGACTTGCAGGTTGTTGTAAAAGTACAATATTTGTAAGTAGGAGCTTGTACGAAGATCACAAGCAGGCTAGGGATGTAACTCAGTCAATAGAGCACTTGCCTAACGTATAAGAACGTGGATTAGATAGATACTAAACACCTCAAAAGGAAAGAAAGAAAAGTAGAAGCTTGGGGTTTAAACTATAGAATGAATTCTTCTGACAGTGTTTTTTGCTTTATTATTTTTATTTTATTTGCATGAGCGTATTGCCTGCATGTGTATAAGTGTATCTGAGCAGTGTGCTGCTTACGGAGGTCAGAAAAGGGTGTGGATCCCCTGGAACTGGAGTTATGGACAGTTGTTAGCCACCATGTAGGTGCTGGGAACCGAATCCAGATCCTCTCAAGGGCAGCTAGTGCTCTTAACCGTGGACTCATCTCTCCAGGCCCTGACAGTGTTGTTTTCAGTCTTGAGTCTTGGGGCCATTTAAGCATGTGATGAAAGATACGGAAAATATACTCACAAGATTTTGCAGAAATAATGTGACAGTGAACACAAGAGAAGACACATATTTGCTGAAAAACGGTAGACATAAAGCAGGCCTCACAACTGCTGACCATCATAGTCTTGACCTATCCAGCTGCCCAGGCCCCGCGGCAAATTTTGCCAACTTGCCAGGAAGGTATCATCAATTCGAAGACAGAAAAGCTACCTGGATTCCTCCTTGGTAAGCACTTAATGCTTTCCACCGAGCATTCATTACCAAGATCGGACTCGAGATTCCCTAGACTCATCTAGGGTGGAGGGAACTCCAAGCAGCAACACCCAGTGCTGGAGGGACGGTTCTGAAGCACGACCGGGGGCCGGGCAGCCGAGGTGGTGGGCGGGGCGGCGCGGGGGCGGGGCGGCACGGAAGCCCCGCCCCCTCGGCGCGCGACCCACCAGCGCGGAGGCCTGCGTGTCCCCGCGCCGAGCCCTCCCTCGCGCCTCGCCGGCGCACGCGCGGCCTCGCGCAGGGCGGGGAGAGGCGGCGGCCCAGCCTGTCAGACCCCGCCGCCGGCCTCCGGGCTCACAGCGAGCGGGCGGGCGTAGCGGCGCGAGCGCGGCGGCAGCCCCGCGGCCCGGGACCCGGCGGGGATGCGCGGCGGCCGGCAGCTGCGCCCCAGGTAGGAGCGCCGCCCCCTCGGGAGCCCCGCCGCCCGGGACCGCGGCCGCCCGTCCTCTAGCGTGTGGTCCGCTCAGGATGGGGAGCGCCGCGCCGCGCTGCCCCGGGGAAGCCGAGCGCCCGTGAAGCTCCCGGCGGACGCCCACCGCGGCCATGGCCGGCCCCGGCGCGTGGAAGCGCCTGCGATCCCTGCTGAGGAAGGACGACGCGCCGCTCTTTCTGAATGACACCAGCGCCTTCGACTTCTCCGACGAGGTGGGGGACGAGGGGCTGTCTCGCTTCAACAAACTTCGCGTCGTGGTGGCGGACGACGACGCGGAGAGCCCCGAGAGGCCTGCGAACGGGGCGCACCCGGCCCTCCAGGCCGACGATGACTCCTTACTGGACCAGGACCTACCTTTGACCAACAGTCAGCTGAGTCTGAAGGTGGACCCCTGCGACAACTGCAGCCGACGCCGGGAGTCGCTGAAGCAGAGGAAGGTGAAGACCAGGCTGGTCCTCGCCGCCGTGCTTTACCTGTTCTTCATGATCGGAGAGCTCGTGGGTGAGTGGCGTGGCCCGCCCGCTTTCTCGTTTCCCTGCCCGCAGAGCCTGAGTGACACCCAAGTTAAGAGGAAACTTTTGTTTCCGGGAAGTTTGTTGGGTATCGAGATCGAGCCCCAGGCTAGGAAAAGGCCAGAGGGTTCCAAAGTGCAGTGCGCCCCGCGAGTACGCGTGAGCTTTCTGAGATAGCGTGACTCCGTTCTTCAAGCACCATGTCATCCACTGGAAGGTGAAGGGCCCTCCTGATTGTAGATCCTGGAACTTCGCTCTGTACAAATTCTGGTGAAACACCGCGGGTTTTTCCTTTTTTTTTCAATTTAAAATAATTGGAACATTGTTCAGAATGATAGTTGTACAGTATTGCAGGTCCCCGAACGCTGACTCCACCCCTTCCACACATAGGCATTCTGGAAGGTTTAACATGGGAGGCTGCCTTGCTGGGAGAGCCAGCTCCAAGTGCCAGACTTTTCTTTTTCTGTACAATTGGCATGTTTGATCTTCTTTGGCCATTTCCTTCCGAGAGATTTACACATTTAATACTGCCAACTAATGTGAAAGTTTTTCATTGTAAGGAGAACATGAGCTAGAGGGCTTTTCTGGGGTTGATGAGGTTGCCTCTCTTTGTCGTTTTTTAATTATTGCAAGTAATAGATTTCACTGTAAAATGAATTCTTAGTTTAAAAATTATTTTAGTCTCACATTAGCACCTAGTCGTCCCTCCACATCAACGTGGATTGGTTCCAGGACGCCCCTCTAGAATCTCCGGGTGCCTCATAGAAAGATGCCTTATGTAAAGGGCCCTTATATAAAATGATGCAGTTATTTGCATATAACCTACATACACATCCTTCTGTGTTTTCAATCATTTGTAAATTACTGTTACTACAAAATACAATATAAATGCTATATAAATAGTTGTTCTGTATTGTTTTGGATTGATGACCAAAAAAAAAAGCTGTACATGTCAGTACAGATGCAGTGTTACTTTTTCAGATGTTTCCCATCCATGATTGATGGGATTCAGGGGATGCAGTACTAGAAGATAGAGAGGACTGTCTCTTGGTGACAGTTTAGAAAGTGGCATTGACATGTGGAGATGATTCTCCGGTGTTGGCTCCTATGATGAACTATGACAAGAAGGGAAGTGGCAGCCCAGGTTTTAAATGCCTGCCTGGGAGTTATATGTAAAAAAAAAAGCATATTTGTTCCCTATCACATTTTCTTATTCTTCCTTGGTGTTAACCCAGCCTGTGGCTATCTTTCTTAAGGTCCCATAGCTCTCTCCTGAAATCTTCCCTTGGCTAGTTTCCTGTCAGCCATGTCTCATTTCTAGAGATATCTCTGAAAGGCTTGTTTTTGACTCAAAAGTAAACCTCTATCTCCCCTTTTCTCTCTTTCAACTCTTGTTTATGTTTTGGATAGTATCTCTTCCTTTGCTGAAATATGAGCAGAATCCCCAACATCTAAAACAGCAAATGATACAAACTGGTCACAGTAAAGCTTCTGTGGAATTAATTTTTAATTTTAAAAATTTAAATTCTTTGACAATTTCATACATGTTTATAATGAATTGTAGTTGTTTCCACCCCCATTACCCCTGAAGTCCTCTCCTTCTCCTACTGAAACCTTCCCAACAAGACCCCTCCTACTTTCATGTCCTCTTTGGGTGTGTGACCCACTCACTAACCAGTTGGGATGGCTTGCATGAGCATTGGTGGGAGCTGAGCTACTGGGGCATGGGCATCTTATCAGTGGGTACACTAAGCTACTGGGACATGGGCATCTTATCAGTGAGTATACTACTGAAGAAAATGACAGCCCCTCTCTCCAGAAACCATTACCATCAGTAGTCCCTCAGAGAGGGCAACCCCATACGCCCCTCCCTCTTCCTGGCTGAAATGTGGACAGGCCCAATCTTGTTGCAGGTCCTGTTCAGGTAACCAGAGCTACACAGAGTCCACCAGTACAACAGCCATGTTATGCCCTGAAAAATATCTATGGCACACCTCCCTAACCCCCAGCTCTTAACATTCTTTCTATCCTTCTTCCACTTGTTCCCTGAACCTTAGGGGGGTGATATAAACGTCCCATTTAGGACCAAGCATTCTGAGTTTTTTTTTCTATTAGACAATTTTAAATACTTAAACTGCAAAGAAGTCAAAGATGGGGGAAGCTGTGGTCAGAGCATGATCTCAGCAGATTAAAATTCAGTACCTTGCTCAAATTCTCACAACTAGAATAATAATCATTCAGACAATGGTTTTTGAAGTTAGTATTTGATATTTGAAGTTGGTCACATTAATTACAATCCCTCTCTTAAATTAAGTTAGATGATATTTCACTTAAGTAAAAATATGTAATTTGCCTGATTTCTTAATTCCAAAATCTCTTATTTTGTAAATGCTGTTTTGTGAAAGCCATAGTATTTCCTTTCAAGTATTGACTTTATATCCAAATATAGAATATTTTGTTAAATAATACAGAGATTATAGTACTTAGGATAGGCATTATCAGTACTGTTCAGAATGTTCTCTAGAATTAGATTGTATATAGTAGAGTTCATATTAAAGTGTGTCCAGAGCACTTAGAAATAAATCATCTTATGTAGAAAACATGAACCAGTATAAACCAATGTAATTTAAAGATTTAAAGAGGAGGCTTGATTTTGCTACATCGGACAAGGTTTATTCTTTTCTTCCTTCCATTCCTCAAGTACTTTTTGAGTACCTACATGTTTATTTACATGTCCTGTGCTGCATGTTCTAGATATTTAATAGAGAACAAAACTAGTGTTGTTATCTCAAGTATCTGAGCTAATGGAGGAGACAAACTTTCAATGAATAACCACATAATTAAATTTTAAATTCAAATTGTCTTCAGTTCTATGAAGAAAAAGAACAGAATGCTATAAGAAATATTAACCAGTGGGCCATACTTTATGCACAAGACAGGTACATTTAAAACCAGTTATATATTAGAATGTACTAAACATGAGGCAGGGAGGCAAGAGGACCACATAAACAGGTCCCGATAGACCACATTATACGAGTACAGTTTTTGTTCTAAGTACCATGGAAAGCTATCGAAGGAGGAGGGTGACTTTTAAAAGATTACCCTGGATGTTCTGTGAAGAAAGAACTAGAAGGTGTAAGAATGGGAACAAGTAAACCAAAGAGTTCCTGGCTTAGACCAGAATAGATGTAGAAATGTATACTGACTGAGAAACAGGCTAGAGGTAATAGTAACAAAATTATGTGATTTGAATATGAGAGTTGGGGAGAGAGCAGATCTGAGTTTCTCACCAGAGAACAGTTGGGCACATAGGAAGGCATTGTTTTATGAATAGGACGAGAAGACTGAGCAGGATTGGAGCATGGACTCAGATCGCTTTAGACCTGCTTATGTGCATGTATGTGCAGAATAGTCAGGTAGAAATGTCCAGTAGGCTACAAATACGAGTCTGTGGTTTAGAAGGCAAGCCATACTGTTAGAAAGTCAAGCAAGGACAAACAGGTGTCCTAAAATCCAGGAAAATGAAATACATCAGTCTCCCCCACCACCATCCTTGACTTCACTTGTGGTTTTGTTTTCTGCAGTTTTAATTAATTACAGTCAGCCATGTCCAAAATGTTTAAGTGGAAAGTTGAAGAACTAAGTAATCCATGCCTTTTAAATTGCTCACTGTTCTAAGTATTGTGATGAAATCTCATAGTCCTGCTCCATCCTGCCCAGGATGTGAATCATTCCTTTGTCTAATGTATCTACAGGTAGTTTTTATTATGGTCTATTGTTACAGTTGTTCTGTTTATTGTTAGTTATTGTGTTAGTCTCTTACTGTCTAATCATCTAAGCTGTATTATAGTTTTGTGTGTGTATGAAACAATAGTATGCACAGGATTTGGTGCTACCCAAGATTCCATGTATTGATTGGGTAGCTTGTAATAAATACCTCAAGGATCAGGATGGGGAGGACTACTGTATTTCAAAGTGGAAATAAGTTAAAGAGGTCCTTTTTAGATAAAGAGTTAGTTTTATTTTATATGTGTGATATTTTGCCCTCATGTCATATATACACTACATCTGTTCCTGGTACCCACAGAGACCATAAGAGGACATCAGACTTCTGGAACGAGAGTTGTTAACTGCCATGTGAGTGCTAGGAACAGAATCCGGGTCCTCTGCAAGAGCAGTGAATGATCTTAACTGCTGAGCTATATTTCCAGCCCCAAGTTAAGAGGTCGTATTAAATGAGACTAAAATATCCTTAGGATTTGGTACTAGAGTTAACAATTACTTTATTTTATTTTTAATATTTTATTTATTTTATATGTATGACTGTATTGCCTGCATAGATATAAGAGCACCTTTGTTGTACAGTGCCCATGGAGGTCAGAAGGGAGCATCAGATCCCCTGGAACTGGAGTTATGTTAGCTGCCATATAGGTGCTGGGAACCAAACCCCAGTCCTCTGTAAGAGCAGCCAGGGTTTTTTACCTCTGAGCCATCTCTCCAACCCCCAGTTAACTATTACTTTTACAACTATGTTCTTATTGGGAATAAAGATAAACAGATAGCCTTTTCAGTAAAGATGGTAAATTGGACTCCTATATTTAATTCTGCCTCATTTCAAAGTATCTCTTAAACTGTATTAAAGGGATTTGGCTGGGGTAAGAAGATTAATCCATACAGATAGGGAAAACTAGAGAGGAGAAAATTGCAGTAAAAACTTAGGTAAAGTGGCATAATGCATTCAAGAAAGCCAACACCTCAGCCACTTGTTTAAAAAAAAAAAGACTGAGAACCAACCCAGTTTAGACTGTAGTGGTTCCCAAGCTTTGCTGTGCATCAGAATTATGCACAGAACTTGTTAAAACTGAGTTCTGGTCTCCACCCCATAGGTTCTAATTAGGTAGGTTTAGGGAAAGCCCTGAGCATCCTCATTTTTCATAGAGCCCAGTGGTTGCTGATACTACCCACACGGCAACCACAGTAAGAACTACTGCACTAGAGAATTCTGAGTGGCCCAGACCGAGTTGTGCCAGGTACTTTTGGAAGTATGTATATATGAAGAAGGCTAAAATAAAGAAAGCAACTAAAAACCCACTTTAAGAACCCATTATAATTATGTAATTAGTATCTTCAGATATAAGGAACCTAGTGAAGGGGCTGGAGAGATGGTTCCACAGTTAAGAGCACTGGCTGCTCATGCAGAAGATCCAGGTTTGAATCCCAGCACCCGCATGACTGCTAACAACCATCCTTAACCCAGTCAGAGATGCCCTCTTCTGTCTTGTATAGGCATTGCACAACATAGGTGCACTTACACACATGAAGGCAATACACTCATACACATAAAATAAAAATAAATAAATGGAAAATTGTTTAAAAAAGAAACCTAGTGGAACTTAAAAAAAAATCATAGAAAATTGAAGCACTTTTCCAGAATAGAATTAAAAGCTGGTTAACAAGAAAAAAAAAGAAAGAAAGAAAATGTGTGTGTGTGTGTGTGTGTGTGTGTGTGTGTGTGTGTGTGTTAGAGAATGTAACTCTCCTAAATTTAAGTTCTGTTGCTCCTTATCCATCAGGGATATATTCCAGGATTCCTAGTGGATCACAGGCAGTACCAAACCCTAATATATATTGCCTTTATGTTGCTATGAATACCACAGACTAAATAATTTATAAAGAATAAAGGTGTATCCAGCTTATGGTTCTGAAGCTTATGGCTCAGATTAAGATGCCACATTTGCTGAGGTCCTTTACAGAGTCTTAAAGCAGTATTGAAGATCACATGGCAAGATAGAGGTTCCTCTTTCTGATCTCTCCTTTCTATAAGGCCATAGTCCGATTGAGTTAGGGCCCTGCCCTTATGGTCTCATTTAATATTACATCCCAAAGGTCAATTTAAATTTCCAACCTCTTAATGCTTCATAATCGAGATTAAGTAACAACATGAGTTGTGAGGGAGACAGTCAAACCATAGCATATGTATACAGTGTTTATTCCTATACCATCAACGAGAACATTTTTTCCTAAATACCATCTTCTGTTCCTCTATTCAGACATTGCTATCTATATTCAAATGTATAAGCTAATTTTTGCCTTTGTAGTTGAATTATGCACTGTGTAGATTTCTTCAGTTTCATTTCATGTTTCTTCTTGAGTAACAGAGGATGTACATTTTGCTCTGCTTTGTTGTGGTATTTATATACTGTAGTGATTAACTCACTGTCTTAGTAGAATTAGGAAGTTGAGCAAAAGCTGTAGCTGTAAACACGTTTCTCTTATGTTTGCTGCCAATTTAGTGATTAACTTTATTTAAAATTATTAACACTTTGGAGATTGTGTTAATAGAATGGATTTTTTCACCAGAAGTGGGAGGAATAGGCCTGCCATATCCACAGGTTTCAAATTTACAGGTTCTATATCCATGGAGTCAGCTGGCTATGGGTTGAAAATATTTGAAAAAATGGTTTATCTGTATTAAATATGGACAGACTTGTTTTCTTGTCATTTTTCTCTAAACAGTACAGGATAATAATCTACATGAAATTTACATTGTATTTGATATTATTAGTAATCTAGAGATGATATAAATTATGTGTAGGTTTATATTTGCAAGCCACATATAAATACACCATTTTATATACAACACTTAAGGTTTTGATACCTAAGGGGAACCCATCCCCATAGATACTGAATGATATTACATACATACTGTTTTGCATGAAATTTTATAATACTTGTTTTAGTTGTATCAGGACAAAGATTTAGTTCATAGTTTATGTTTTATAAGATGTTGTGTATTTCAAATTTGATTGTTTAGCATTTTCTTAATCTTCTTCTCCTTCCTTCCAGGTGGATACATTGCAAACAGCCTAGCAATTATGACAGATGCACTTCATATGCTAACTGACCTTAGTGCCATCATACTCACTTTGCTTGCTTTGTGGCTGTCCTCAAAGTCACCAACCAGAAGATTCACCTTTGGATTTCATCGCCTAGGTAGATAATTGAGGTTTCTTTTGGCTTATACTATTTTAAGGTAAACCACAATGGACTATAACTCTGATTAACTGAAATCTATAAGATGATAACTGGTTTGAATAAAGAGAATAAAAATAAATAATGAGAAGCCAGAAGGGGTGGTGCACACCTTTAATCCCAGCACTTGGAAAGCAGAGGCAGATCCAGGCCACCGAGGTCTACATAGCAAGTTCCAGGCCAGGTGGGGCTACAGGGAGACTCTGTCTCAAAAAGACCAAGTTAAAAAAGGAAGTGGGAGAGAGGGAGGGAGGAAGGAAGGAAAGAAAGAAGGGAGGGAGGGAGGGAAGGGAAGAAGGGAGGGAAGGAAAAGAAATGAGACCTATCCAAAAGCCTATCTTCTGTGGAACATCCTGTTCAGTGTGCACATAAAAAATTATATGGTGATCATTAATCCTCAAATGACATTCCTCATGTCCTGAAGATGCTATCATAAAGTTTACTTTCAGTTTATTTGAAAGTATCAAAAGTGGATTTAACTTAGTAAGCATTAGCTGCTGCTTTTTACTTTTGAAATTTCAACTAAAACCTAGATTTTAAGCATTATTATAATATATAAAACATATGCTGTGTGACTCACCTTTTGTTATATCAGCATAATTCTGCAAGTACATTCATAATGTTCAATTAAGAAGGGCTTAAGTCATGCATTCCTGTCTATATAGTTCTAATTCTTACTATACTTTTTAACTTTTCACTTGTTCTGGAAATATATAAAATAATTATTTGAACAATTATATGAAAGGCTATTATCAACAGACAACATCTACATAAAACCCTAAAGTTAACATTTTCTTAACATCCAGCCCAAGGTGTCTCAGAGGCACCAGGCTAGCATCTGGTCATTTTATTTTGTAAGAACCCTACATTCATGGCTATTATATCAATTGGTTCTTCCTCTTCTTTTTTATTTTTAGTCTACCCTTAACCCATCACCTAGATCTTATTGAGTTGTTGAGTCGTTGTGTATAAATTGTACCTCAATAGTGATTCCCAAGTGCCCCGGCCCGTGGGGATCAACGGTGAGCAAGGACCCCAAAGATGCCTGGAATGAGAGGAACAAACAAACAAAACACGCAGAACAGGACGACCTGGGAAATCTCTCTTCAGGCCGCAAGGTTTATTGTTACTGGGTTTAAATACACAAGTTTAGGGAGGTGGGGGTAAAAATGCACTTACACTAACAGAGCCAGAACCATTGCTTAGGAAACACTATCTCTGACCTTCAGAGCCCACCATGAATAACTGCTTGTATGCCAGGGGAGCATACACCAAAAAGAGAAACAGAGACTTTAAACTGAACAGGAGTAATAAAAGTATCGCCTTTCAGGCCTTCCTAGCTCATCTCTGGTGAGATAAGGAAATGGGTGCAGGACATTCCAGTACATCTCAGTCCCTGCTACCAAGGCTAGATGTGCTTATCATATATGCAGGTGGCTACAGGGAGGATTTTTCCCAGGGCTAGTTTCTCTAAGATGGAGTCAGGCTGTATTCTCTGACTATGGCCTCCAACACCCAAGCAGCTGTCTAGCTTGTCAGGTTGAGGGGTCATCTGGCATCCCCTGTGCACAAAACCTAAACCTGTGAGTATTTTCTGTTGTTTTTTTAAGCATTTGGTTGCATTCCTAAAACAAACTTCTAAACTTTCCAACATACTTTATAGTCATTTGTCTACTGGTTGCCTTGGGGTTTTTAATGAGCCTCAAATTTTTTTAAATGTTACTGTTTTATGATCTAAACACCTGTAATTTAAGATCTGCAATTTAAACATATCATCATGAAATGCAGAGATTTTTAACTTCTAATACCATTTGGAGGAGTGTGTTTATTAAGTCCTGTGGTTCCTCACCACGTTTAGAACAGTAGAACTTTCCCCAAGAAAAATGCAGTAACACAACAGATGCTGAACTTAAAAGTGGAGAACTGAAAATTAAATCTCAAACAATTGATATTTAAAAATAGAAGTTAAATATCAAACAATTACAGTGTGTGTTCTACATGGTTTGAATTTTCATAGACAACAGACACTACTTAGAGATGAGAGAAAATAGAACCCACTAGGCTTTTGTGTCCCTGGAATTTTCTACAAAAGATGAAATCTGTCTCCTCCTTTACAAGTACTAAGATTCAAGATGGTGGACTAGATATCAGCATTTAACTCCTGTCAACAATAACTTCTATTAAAATGAAAACTTGGAAGTACCAAGTCAGAGAACCTGAGGGCTAGCTGGGTGTGAGGGCCAGCTGGATATGGCAGGGGTTTATGCCTGTAATCTCAACCTTTGGGAGACCGAGGCAGGAGGATTTCCTAACATCAGAGAGACAGAGAGAGAGACACAGAGACAGAGAGAGAGACAGAGAGAAACAGGGGGAGAGAACACATGAGAGAAAAAGTTTTGCATCATCAACAAGTTGGAAAGTAGATAGAAGTGGAAGTGGGTTGAAGGAAAAACAAACCAGGAAACCATAGCCTAGAGAACACTAAGTTAGATAAACCAACAGACAGATGAGCAGAAGTGGGGACAAGGACTGAAACAGGAAAGGTTAATGGAATACGTAATGGAATGGGAAGCTGCCCTCAGTGTTTCTACTATACCCTCACCTCCTGTCTGGCAGCTTGTGTTTCCATGTAAAACACCAGACGATTTTTCTGGGAAGAGACTGAATGAATTGTGTGGGGAAAAGTAAGTTTTTTAGGGCAGATATTGGTGCTTCAACATAAGACTTACTTCTTCTAGGATCCAAGGCTTTGAAGCTTATAGCCCTGTTCACCCTAAAGTAACACACTCACCCTATTCTGCCATGCCCTACATCTCTGATTAGTAACTGTTTTAATTTGCTTCTGGCCTATCCTTTCATCATTTCCTTTTGCAAAGAACAGTTTCCTTACCTTTTTGCCTTAAATGTGAATAGACAACCAAGTCTTCCAGCATAGGAGGGAAAAATATTAGCATAAAAGAAAATAACCAGGAGTAGAGAGATGGCTCAGCAGTTAAGAGCACTAACTGCTCTTGCAGAGGACCCAGGTTCAATTCCCAGTACCCACATGGTGGCTAACAACTGCCTGTAACTCTATTTCCAGGGGATCTGATACCCTCTCCTGACCTCTGTAGGCACTGCACAACATGGATACACTTACATACATGCAGGCAAACAAATATATACACACAAAAAATGTTTTAAAAAAAAACACAAAATAACCAAAACTTAAAAATAACCTAGAACGGTAATGGAAAGAAGAAAAACTTCCCTCTACCCTGTCTTCCTTCCACACCCTGTATTAATAAGCCATTTCACTTAGTTCCTGATTTATGCTATCAGCATTTGCTTTTGAAAACATAGGCAGATACATATATGTGTCCATATTCTGTTTCTTGCCATGCTTATGCAAAAGACGGTATGCTGTACACCCAGGTCTGGACCTGGAGGCAGCTAAGTACATACAGAACAAGATGCTTCTTCCTAGAGGCTACTTTACACCCAGAAGTACAGAAAATCTGGCTTGAAGAAGCTCAGCACCTGAAAAAAGAGGGAGAATGAACACCTAAATGTTGATTGTATTCTCTTGCTTACATTTACTTTTTTTATTTTATGTGTATGCATGTATACTACATGTATGTAAGTGCTCCCGTGTGTGTGATGCTGGCAGAGGCCAGAAGAGTATATCAAATCCCCTGGAACTGGAGTTAGGGATAGTTGTTAACTGCCATGTGAGTGCTGGGAATTGAACCCAGGTACTCTGCAAGAGCAACCAGTGCTCTTAACTGCTAAGCCATCCCTCCAGCCCCGGGTTAACTTTTTTTGAATAAGAACTGCACACAGTAATACTGCCTTGAGATAAATTAGACTTGATTTGAACTTTGAACTTTATTGGTGAACCAAATATCGGGCTGTGGTTTAATTGCAGTTGTAACTTTAATTCTGTTATATGGATATGTTTTCCACTTTAAAGATCATATTTTCTGGGGCTAGAAAGATGACTCACAGTTAAAGAGTATGTACTGTTCTTGTAGAGTACTCTGGTTCCCAGTGCCCACATTGGGTGGCTCACAACCACGTGCAGCTCCAGCTTCAGGAAGCCAATGCCTTCCATGGGCATTTGCACTCATGTGCACATACTCACACACATACACAGACTGAAAATAAATCTTTAAAGATCACATTTTCTCAGGCTCTTTGTTTATTTTTATGTGTAGTCTATTAAATGTATACTTTTGCTTAGTGTTTTTAAGCACCCATGAGAGGCAGCAATGTGAGGAAAGTTCATTAACATCCTTGTTTCTCCATTTTTTGTTTGTAAAAGGACACTAATAATAGTGTCTCCCACAGGCTTAAGTACAGTAAATGAATTAATATTTGTAAAGCACTTAGAACCATGCCCAGCACTTCAAAAACAGCTTTCATTCTTCCTTTAATGAGCTTCACTTATGCTCTGAAAAAACTTGAAAGGAAATTCAAGACTTATATGTAGCATATATGTATGCTTAAAGAAAGGTCATTATAAACTGAAATATCAAGTCTTGTAAAGGTTTGGTTAAGTTTTAGCATAATTTGGCAATAATTCATATTCACTGGTTTTAAATATTAGAGATAAAGCAGAATTTCTGTTCCTTAATAGAAAAGAAATGCTGTAAGGCCACTGGGAGCCAGCAGGAGAGTCTGTTACCCCTTTCCTCTTGTGCCTGTCCCAGGTGTCAGTTCTGTTAGTCACTGTATTTTTTCTTTTCCTTCATGTGAAGCTGTGGATGGTGTGAAATCATTCTGATTTTTCTAATTTTTGTTGAAATTGTGTGTATTTCATACAGAACATCTTAATCAACTTTATATCCCCTTCCCCATTGGCACCTGCCCATAACGCCCCCCCCCCACTGGCTTTCATACATTCTGCCATTTGTGTTAAGGCCTATCATGTCAGGTTAGTGTCCTAGATGTTCCATAGTACAAGTTCATTTGCCGATGTCTAGTCAGCCTCTCTAGAGTCCCTCCCTTTAAGAATTTTAGATCTTCCTCACCCAGCAGTAATCAGCTGCCAGTAATTCTTCGACAGAGATTGGGGCCTGCTGTCCATTTCCACAGTTCTGTGCTGGGCTTTTGTCTGCTTGAGTTTGCATGAGTCTTGTGCATGCTGACATCATTGCTGTAGGTTCATATGAGCAGGGTCCTAGGAGTTTGTAGGGCTCTACTTCCATATGGTCATGCATCTCCTCCTTGGCTCTTAAAATCTTTCCACCCCCTTTTCTGCATTGGTCCCTGATCCCTGGGTGGATGGATTTGAATATAAGGAGTCCATCCTGTCCAAGGACCCACACTCTGTAGACTCTTATTCTCTGTGCTTTGGCCATCTGTGTCCTTTTGTGTTTATGGACCTCTGTTGTGTGAAGGAGTGTCATTGATAAGAGTTAAGAGATGGATTATTATTCTCTCTACACCTTGTTCTACTATGGTTTGTGAGCCTTAGGTATAAAAGTTCCATTGTAGATGTGTCATCTAAGATTGGACATTTCACAGACAATCTCTGTATGTGACCAGTTGTGAAACTCTGAAATAATCACCTCTGCTGCAAGAGAAACTTCTTTGATGAGAGTGACTGGGATACTTGTCTGTAAATTTAATGATCCATACTTGCACATAGTAAGAGATTACATTACTCTAGAGATGTGAGTCATGGGTTTTTTTTCTGAGATCTATAACCTCTCAAGCTATGTGTATTTGGGTATGTTTACAGTACCACACATGAGTTCCCTCCCAGTCCCAGTAAGTAGGCTTTAACTTCAATTAGATAACTGTTGATTACCCCCAAGATACAAGTGACACTACTGCACCAGTGTTGTTTGCTGTGCCAGTCATTGGTGTGGTTATTAGACCTTGAATCTGGGGTTGGACCATGAGTTGATGTTCTCCCTTACCAGCTTCCATAGTACTCTCCAAAGCTATGAGAGCTAGCCTTCGGGAAAGTGGCTTCCAGGTCAGTTCCAGCTCCATTGCTCCAAATCTTGTGTCTGAAATCTGTCCTGTCTTTAGCAATAGGGTCTACCTTCAAGTTCTGGGAGACAACCAAGGGCTCTGGCAATAACCTGTGTAATTTGGGGATTCTCTTGGTCTCCTCTCGCCAACAATTCAAAGGAAGGTTTCTCCTGTCTGGCACTGTTTCTTGTTATGTAACCTTCAGTTATACACATAGACTTATGTAAAGATATTGTTTGTATAATTTTTCAGTAATTTTCCTTCTGTTTTTTTATACTAGGCATTATTTATTCTCATATTCTCTCTCTCTCTCTCTCTCTCTCCATATATATAATGTATGTATATGTGTGTGTATGTGTGTGTGTATGTATGTATGTCTAACCCCCCCTCCATGCCCTCCCCATATAAAGTATCCCCATTTTCCCCATTTCTCCCTTGATAATTCCTATCTCCTATGGGCCCACCTCTCTTGAGCTCCTTCTTCCCTTCTATCCCCATAGTTCTTGTATAACCTTTCCTCTCCCCGTCCCATTTCAATTCCCCCATTTTACACTTTTCTCCCCCTGTTCTGCACTCTCATGTTCCTTCTTTCCCGTTACCTCCTGGCTACTTTCCATTTTCATCAGGATATATGTTAACATAAAAGGACTTGGTGCTAGAATCCACAAATGAGGGAGAACATACGTTGCCTGATTTTTCTTTCTTTTTTACAGCGAGTTTCAGTAGCAGCTTTATGTAGGAGGAGGGAGACAGAATAGAAGCCTTGTGTCTTGTTTCTGTTTATTTAATTTTAAAAATTACTTTTAGGTGTATGAGTGTTTTGTGCATGTATGTGAGTGCACCCTCTGCATGCCTCCAAGGCTAGATGGGGACATTGGAACCCCTGGAACTAAAGTCACAGACAATTGTGAGCAGCTGTTTGGGGTCCTGGGAACTGAACCTGGACCCTCTGCAAGAGCAGCCAGTGCTCTTGATCACTGTCTCTGCAACGCCATGTTTTGCTTTTAAATGTCTTGATTTATTTGATTAGGGGCATGTCACTTTATTCTGACAGCTAATAAAACTTGAAATTGAATGAAAGCACACTAGAAGAAATCCTGCAGATCTTTAAGAAGAATAAGATTATCTCCTAAAGGAGCAGTGCCACTCTGCAGAGAACAGTCCTGTTCCACCCCACCACATCACACCACCCCCACCACCCCCACCCCACTTCTTGTTTTTATTTTTCTCCCAGATCTTGGACTACAGCATGTGCACCAATTAAAAAGCACTGTAGTAACAGAGCTGTTTGTATTTGAGATAAAAAGCAGTATTTGTGCTGTGATCATGTAAAATCTTAAGCCTATGTTAATGGCAAAGTGACAATACAGGTACTTTATATGGAAATGGGTGCTGAGCAGAGGCCTTGGTCAGACCTGGCTAGATGTTTCTTGGGGCAGCATTTGCTTACAGTGCCAATTCTATGAAGTTTTTCATTTATCCCCCGGTGCTAAAGGAGCAGGAAGTGTTCAGCTAAAAATTTTCCCTCATTATACATAAAAAATCTCTTCTGTCTAGTTGATTCATCTTAACGGCTTTCTCCTATCCAAGAAAAGAATTGTGTCTTTTCTTCCCACAGTACATCCCCCAAGGTCCCAGGTTATGCATGGCAGTGGCTTTGTCTTTGTGTTGGACTTATGAAGGAGAAAGGGGAGGTTTCTGTCATTTGCAGATTCTGGTCTCAGGCCACTGAAAATCCTAATGTCTTCTGCCTGAGTGCAGTAGATATCTCTGTGGCAGAAATAATATGCAAATATTAATTTGGATGTTCTTGACAGACCCGATACACCCACTGTTTTCCTTCTAGAAGACTATTGGAATAAAGCTAGAAAACATAAAAGAAAGTGGAAGAGAGGATGGCATTTCTATTCTTTCTTACTCATTTTTACAGACCTCTGAGCATGCCTTTAAATTCTTGCTATGTTGTAGATAGTTCTTTGAGACAATAGAAAGGTAAGTGCCATGTACTTTAAGTGAAATACATTCATAGGCATCATAGCATTAGCAGAGCAAGAGTTATGCTAGACCAGTACATTTATGTAACACCCACAAAGACACATATGCTTGTATTATGAAGTTGAGACAAATTGTTATTTATTTATTCAGTAGGAACCAAATAATTACCAGTTGAGTGAATGAATAATAGATAAGTGAGGAGACACAGTGATTATTGTATGCACATAGACCCAAATCACAAATTGTAAATGTCATAAAGAGAAGTAATAAGATACTGTCATAGAGAATAGTGAAGGATGCATAATCTTTGAAACTTCTAGTTTGGCATTTCATTTTTGTTTTTAAATGTATGATAATTGTCACATTTCAGAGTTGTGGTGGTTTAAATGAGAAATGTCCCCTGTAGGCTCATGTATTTGAAGCCATTTGCCTCTGTTTGGGAACTTTTAGAATGTGGAACCTCAATGGAGGAAGCACATCACTGGGAGCAGGCTTTCAGAGCTTATAGCCTCACCCCACTTCCAGTTCTCACTCTCTGTTTCCTGTGTAAGGTTGCCATATGACCTCTCAGCTTCTTCCTCCTATAGCCATGTCCTCCCCCGTTATAGACATCTAGCCCTCTGGAACCATAAACCAAAATAAACTCTCCCTTAATTTGCCATTGGTCATGGTATTTTATCACAGTAACAGAAAAGTAGTATGGCACTAGCAAAACTTGAAAATCAAGAGTTTTCTGCCATTTAATTTTTATTTTAGTACTTACTAGCCAATCAGATACAAACTGGTTATTCTCTGTATGGGAAATTCAGGTTATACCTTTGTCTTTATATTCAATTTGTTTTTATTTTGGCCATATAAAAAGACCCTAGGAAGAGACATGTGGTGTCACATGCCTGTAATCCTAGCACTTAGGAGACTGAAACAAGAAGACTACTCTAAGTTCAAAACCAGCCTAGGCTACAAACCAGACTGGGCAGGGCTGCATAGTAAGACCTTGTCTTGAAAAACAAATTACTGTGTTTGATGGCACATGCCTATAATTCCAGCACTTGGAAGGCAGAGGCAGGAGGATCACTGCAACTTTGAGGCTAGCCTAGTCCACATGATAAAGTCCAGGCCAGTCTGAGCTATGTACCAAGACCCTGCCTCAAAAACAAATCAAAACAAAAACAAAAATACCCAAGTTATCCAGCAAAAAGCATATGTTAATTTGTCTTACTCTCCAAGGCTTAGCCACATGGAGTGATTTAATTATTTGTGTGCAAAATAGCAAAATATGTTAGAAGTACTACAACAGTTGACTTTCTGGTACTTCCACAAAACTCTCCTTCAAGGATTTTTTATTATGCTAAATTTTTATTTAGATTGAAATATGATCATTCATATTTAAAACAATTGGAGTAGTAACTTTCACCAAAATCATGGGTTCCAGTTGTGAAAGTTCCTAGGTCTTCTTTAAGAAAATGAAAATTCCATCAGATTGCACTAATTTTGTCTTGAAAATATTTATTGTAAGCTGTATTGTCAGACACCAACCCATAACAAGAATGAGAACATTGGAATCAGTCATAATTTAGTGGCTGATTGAATTCTTCTTTTTCTCTGGGAGATGAACTTGCCTATCTTTATTTGCTTCCCATCATTCTTCAAAAAAAAAAAACTATGAAAGATATTTTTAAGCAGTAAATAGTCCTATTTATGTCATTTTACTAAACCTTAATTTATTCATAGCAAAAGAGCTTTTTGTTTGTTTACTCTGAATAACCAAATTACTAGAGTAGCATTTTAAGCTAGCTAGTACTATCTATGTCCTATTCTTCTCAATTATAAATTCTCAGCCCATAAAAAAAATCCAATTTTGTGTTATTCTTTTGCATTTGTCAGTACTCTATCTAGAAAACATTTTGATATGTGATTAGACTAAAAATTGACAGATGAATGTCTTTTCTATGGGGCACATCTCTTAGAAATTGCTGGAAAGGAGGACTGGAAAGATGGCTCAGTGGTTAAGAGCACTGGCTGTTGTTGCAGACGACCTCGTCTGGGCTCTTAGCACCTTTATGGCTGCTCACACCATCTGTAACTCCCGTTCCAGGGGCTCTGTCGCCCTCTTCTGGCCTGTGTAGGCACTGCATGCACATAGACAAGTAGGCATGATCCGTAACACATAAATTAAAAGGTAAAAAAAAAAATTTTTTTTTTTAAATTGCTGGAAGGGAGATGTCATTGATAGCAGTACCCTGACATACTGTTTGGGGAATTTCTAGGAGTCAGCTGGATTACTGATAACCATGAACAGCATCAGGAGCCTTTTTATGCCACTTAAATAGATGAGACTGGTGGTGTGGAGAGCTGGATCCTCAGCTACAGGCTATGAAAGCATATTGGACCTTGTAAGGGTAGGGGAGCTCCTTTTGGCAAGGAGCTCTGTTTATGCTTTGGTTTGACTTTTGTTTGACTTTGTTTTGAATTTGTGACTTTTCTGAGAATTTATAAAAGGTAATTTTAAATGTTTAGGAAAAATATCATTGGATTGCAGGCTTCTCAGATTTAGCATACACAGTTACAGGACACTCAATATCCTTAAACATTCCCATGGGACATCCAAAAAATGTTGTAAAATGTAAATTTAACTAGACATTCATTGTTATAGATGCCAGACCTACTAGGACAGTGAAATGGAGCACCGTTAATAATTATGCCAGGCTGACAAGCATGTAGCCTGTCCTTGTGAGAAGGGAGCGCATTGTCAAACTAAGCAAAAGGAGTTTTGAAAGAATTTTTATTTGTTTTATATTGTCGCAATTACCGCTCTTTGTTGTGGATACACATCTCTTTGTGACTGTGAATCTCCGTGAAATAAAACATATTGTTTTATAATTTTTATATTTAAATTTTAGTTAAGGCACCTTAATAGCTAAGGCACCTTGTTACTTAATTATGAATTTTTATAGGGGCCACCACTAATACCTGAGATTTTACAGTTTAAAATTTTTAAATTTTTTTTTTAAGATTTATTTTCATTCCCTTTTATTTATGTGTATGTGCATGTGTGTGGATGCTGTGTGTAGTGTACAGGTGCCTTAGAGGCCAGAAGAGGGCATTTGATCCTTGGAGCTGGAGTCACAGGGAGTCGTGACTCTGGTCCTCGGGAAAAGGAGCAAGCACTCTTAACTACTGAACCAGCTCTCCAGTTCCTATTCTTTGTATTATTTATATATGAGTGCTTTACCATAAACAGTTGTAACTTAAGATGGATTTCCATGTGGTTTTGGTTTTTGTTGTCATTTTCTAGTTTGTAGTTGTTTGAAGACACATATTTAGGCTTAATGTATCCTCAAATAGTATACAGCCCATACTGTATATAAATAAAGGAGACTCTCCATAACTTCCTGTATTTCGTTTGAGCTCTGTCTTTTATACTCTTGCATACTTTTTCTCTCCTTTGTTTTTTTGAGATAGGGTCTCCCTGGAGCCACAGCTGAAACCACAGCTGGCCTGGAACTTTCCGTGTAGACCAGGTGGCCTCCATCTCACAGAGACCCTCCTGCCTCTGCTGAGATTAAGGTATACACCACCATGACTGGCAGTTCTTAGGTCTTTTGAAGTGTAATAACTAGTGTGTCTAGAGCAGATAAACCATGGAATTGTCTCTTGTCTTACTTGAACATCTCTTCTGACCATGTGTAGGATAGTATAGAAGTTCTGGCTACACTGATAAGGTATAATTTATAAATTGATATAAAAATTTATCAAAGTCCAATATACTTGAACTACCTGAAGCCTTAAAGCAATAAATAATCTCAGGTATTACTAATTGTTTACTAAATTGTTAAACCCATTAACACATTGACTTAATAACAGATTTCTCTGAAGGAAGAGTTTTCTTTAAAAGTGTTTTCTTGCTTTTACTGTTCTGTGTGTCAGCATTTATTTGTCACTGTCGTTGTTGCTGCTGTTGTTGTTATGTTTTTGAGACAGGGTCTTACTCTGGTTGGCCCAGACTGACAATCTTGCCTCAGCCTCTCAAGTGCTAGTATTAAAGGCATGCACTACCATGCCTAGCTTTGTTTTATATTATTTTAAATATACTTTGCATACCCTGTTTTGTATTAATGTAAAAATACACAGAACTTTTAATTATATTTACATAAATAGAAATTTGAATGCCCAGAAACATGTATAGTACAGTCTTTCCTGACACCAGCTAGCAGTTCTCTTCACTCAGAATAGTCTGTGTTTTAGGAGTATTTTATATATATAATCTTTCCAGAAATTGCATTGGCATATGATTGATTATATGTTCCTTTTCTCCCTTTTTTTTTACACTACACTAAGTCTTGAGATTATTCCTTATTAAAATAAGCTTGCTGATGCTTACTCTCACAACTATATAATATCATGCATTGTTCTCTTTCTTGTGATTATTAATTTGCCTGATTTTTCTTATTTCTTGTTACCTACTTTTCAAATAGATGTCTGATATCTCCCACTGTGTATATATAACACTTTACCTACATGTCTGTAGATATTCTTGATACCGCAGCCCAGTGTTATAGTATAAAGCTGCCTAGATACCTTTGTACACATGGACTTTCCTACCAGTAGAATTGTCAGTCAAGAAATAGATGAATTTTTAATTTTGATTGATTTTATTAATTAGCTCTCCAAAAAAAGTGAAACTATTTAATATCTTCATAAGTCTTACCTTATGGAGAATTCCCAGACTTAAATTTTTTGCCAGTTTAACAGAAGTACAATAATTTTATTTTTATCTGAATTTCTTTTTATTATGATTGGTGTTGAGAATTTGGCCAATTTTCCTATGATGAATTGTTCTTTTTGTTCCTTACCCATTTTTTTGGAGATAGGGTCTCCCTGTAGCCCCAGCTGGCCTGCAACTCGCTATGTAGACTAGACTGGTTTTGATCTCACAGAGATCCACCTGCCTGTGTTTCCCAAGTGCTAGAATTAAAAATATATGCCACCATGCCCTGCATTACCCATTTTTTTAATAGGTTGTTTATTTTGTTAGTGTTTTTGAGACAGTCTTATGTATTCCAGGCTGACCTCAAACTCATCTGTTGCTGAGGATGATGACTTTGAATTTCCAGTCCTCCTGACTCTCTCATGAATGCTGGGATTACAGTTGTGTACTTGCACCATCATGACTGGTTTAAGTTAGGGATCAGCCCAGAGCTTTGTGTATGTTGGGCAAGCATTCTACCAACTGAGTTACATTATCAGCCTGTTGATAATTTTTAAGTGTACTTGTTTTGTTAGAAAAGTAGTCAGTGGTCATATATTTCCATTTCATCTTTTACCTTGTGTATGGTTTATAAACATAATTTGAGATTTGAGTGAGGAGGGCAGTGGTAGCTGTGAATTCATTGAAGATCTACCTCATTCAACCTTCTAAATACTTTTTAAACAAGAAAAAGTTGTGACAGAAAAATAATATAGCTCCTTCACCTCCTTAATGGAAAGAAAATGTAAGTAAAAGACTGAAAACTGTAGTGAGTATGAAGTGTAATAACTGTGATGAAAATACATGTTTTATATATCTTTCCTTCTAGAGGTTTTGTCAGCTATGATTAGTGTGCTGTTGGTATATGTTCTTATGGGATTCCTCTTATATGAAGCTGTGCAGAGAACTATCCATATGAACTATGAAATAAATGGAGATATCATGCTCATCACTGCAGCTGTTGGTGTTGCAGTTAATGTAATGTAAGCCCAATATTTTTCACATTAATATTTCAAGAACTATAATTGTACAGACTATTGTACATGCATGCATGCAGAGTATGAATTGATATTTTTGTATTTTAAAATACAGTACATAAATTTTTCTTATAAGTGTAAGTAAACTGGAACATTATAAACTCCTGTTACCTTGTTCAGGTGTCCTGCAGTTTGACAATAGTAAGGAATTTAAGTAAGACAAATAATTTTGTGGCTAATTTTTAATGCTTTTATATTAGCTACATTTAAAATATTTTATAATAATTTTGTATGTATATGTGAGTGCATATTTATGTATGTGTGTGCATGCCATGGCACATATATGGAGGTCAGAGGAAAACTTATGGGAATTATTCTCTCCTTTGACTATATGAGTTCTAGGAATCAAACTCGGGTCATCAGATTTGGCAGAAATCTCCTTTTCCTGATGAACCATTTATCTCACTGATCTGTTAGCTACATTTGCTAACTACTATTTTTCCCTTAAAGCTACTAAAATTATAAGGTATATGCTTAATCATTTAGAGAAGAAGTCAGTAAATTTTCTGTAAAGGATAAATGGAGTTTCAGGCACAGCTTAGTAATAGCATGCCTAAGACCCTGGATGGTGCTCCAGTACTTCTGAAACAACGAAAAGGCTGAATAGTAAATGTTTTAGGTTTTAAGAGCTATACAGTTTCACTGAATCTATTAAACACTGATGTTACAAATAAAAACAACCATATTCAGTGTGTAGACAAATGAATATGACTCTGTTCTAATAAAACTTTATCTGAAAAAAGCATGTAGCCAAATATGGTGTGCATGCCATAGTTTACTGATCACTGCCTAATATAATGGCTTCTGTTCATGCTTAGAACAAAAATTACAAGTCTCCGCTGTAGCCTTTCCAATAAAGTCATGTACAGCTACTCCACTTGTCTCTTAGCTCTTCTTGCGAACTTTATTCTGGTCGTCATGGCTGTCCTTTTTCAAGCACATGGAGTACATTTTCATTTTAGGGCCTTTGCCTGCTGTTCTTCTGCCTAGAACATTTTCCCACCACTTGTTCCAGGCTCCCGTTAAGTCTGTGCTCAAATGGAGACTGAGAGAGACCTGTGGCTACTTCCCCTCACCTGACCCCTCACTTCTCAGGTTTACAAAGCTGTACACTTTTTCAAAGAATTTCACATTAACTGACTGTATGTTGGGTGTCTATTTGTTTGCTCCTCTGACTTCCCATGTAGAACACAAGTTCTGTGAACTCAATGCTATATATATATATATACACACACATATGTAAAATATACTCAAATATTTATTAAATGAATGAGTTCTGTACTGCTTCATTAGTGTCTAATAGTAATAAAATGTTTTATCAATAATCTAAGAGAAAATAATTCTTTTTTCATTTTTAACAGAATGGGGTTTTTGTTGAACCAGTCTGGTCACCATCACTCCCACTCCCACTCCCTGCCTTCAAGTTCTCCTACCGTGGGGTCTGGTGGACACAGCCATGGGCAGGACAGTTTGGCAGTAAGAGCTGCATTTGTTCATGCCCTGGGAGATTTGGTACAGAGTGTCGGTGTGCTAATAGCAGCATACATCATCCGATTCAAGGTAATATGGTTGATTTCCCCACTTCAGAATTATTTAATTTTGGTATTAAAGCAAAGCTAATTGTCTTTTATCAATGTACTGTGCACTTACTCCATTTCTATTCATTGTGCATCAGAATAGTAATTTGTATTAGCAGTAAGCAGAGCGGTTTCACCTTGCCAGCTGGTTTTTCTGAAGTTGACTTTGGTAGATAGCCTTGGCTGTAGAACTCTGTTTGAAGCTGAACCACTAGAGAGTGGAATGTGCACTGAGGTGGAAATCAGAAATCCTGGTTCTGAGCCTTGCAGCAAGTCCTTCAACTCTAAATTTTAATTCCCTCTTTTTTATTATGAATATCTTAACTCATATGGGTGCTACAGTTCTTTCTACCTTCAGTATCTTATGCTTCTGGGTAAAGGATTTAGAGAAGGCACAGAAGAGAACAAATATGGTGATTAAACTATAAGAAATATGATATTGGGGAAAAGTTATTCAAACAATTTTAAGAAAAAATGAAGATGTTTCTCAGTTACAGTATCCAAATTTTAGCAGTCTTCTCCAGTTCTGCAAAAGAAAGCCAAAGAGCCAGGAATGTGTGCCTTGTTTCATTTTATAGTACATTTTATGTCTGTCTGCATTTAACCATATGGTTTTCATCTATTACCTTTTAGCCAGAATACAAGATTGCTGATCCCATCTGCACATATGTATTTTCATTGCTTGTGGCTTTCACAACATTTCGCATCATATGGGACACAGTAGTTATAATACTGGAAGGTAAGCTCTTAATAATATCCCCATTGTGGGTTTATCCCTTCCTTAATAGAGACTGTGAGTCAGAGTGACACTCTGAATAAGAGCCATGTCTTTGCATTTTACTGATATTTATTAAACTGTACTATACTATCTTGCATAGCAAATAAGGATCAGCACACTCCTGTAGGTTATTTATTTGACCTTATATTAGCTAAGGGAAGTAGCAAGGTAGACATGGGTGAATCATCTCTATTTACAAACCGCAAAATGTTTGATGGGATAACATAACTTGGTCAAGGTTTTCTAGAGCTAGGTCAGGAATATAACTTTTGATTCTTAATGCAATTATGCTTAGTGGTTTATTTAATCTCTTAAATATCCTATAATTTGTGACCTTGCTGTATTGATAATGTGTCTAAGCAAGAAAACAAAAATTTTCAACAATAGACCTATTATCAAAGTTTCTAAGTACAGTATGGTGATACACACCTTTAATCTCAGCACTTGAGCAGCAAAGGCAGGCAGAACTCTGAATTCCAGGCTAGCCTGTTGTATATAGCTAGTTTCAGGTTGTGGGTAGGAGGGAGTTAGAGAGACCCTGTCTCAAAAAAAAGAAAGAAAAAAATCAAATGTTTCTTTTTTATTCTGTCATTGTTTATCTGTTAAGCAAAGTATTCTAACTTAATTATCACTCCATTTTAGTGAGAACATTTTTAAGTATGTATTAATCTATTGTACATTTCCTATATTTTTGTTATAATATCCATAATTTATCTTAAAATGTAAACATGCATAAAGTATTAATTGAAACTGAATCTGGCAAAATTATTTGTTTTCTTTGAATGTAATATAAAACTATTTCTCTACCAAAGTAAAACTTTACTTGGAAATTATATATTCCAAACTATTAGGTGTACCAAGCCATTTGAATGTAGATTATATCAAAGAAGCCTTGATGAAAATAGAAGATGTATATTCTGTGGAAGATTTGAATATCTGGTCTCTCACTTCAGGAAAATCTACCGCCATAGTTCACATGCAGCTAAGTATGTTGCTGATGGTAAATGAGGGCCTGCCTGGGGTTAAGGGACATCTATCTTTTGAACCAGACATCTGAGAATATCATTACACAGGGAGACTTTCCTAATGAAAAAATTTAAGGGAGGGATGAGTCTCTTCAAAAGGTAAGATGCAGGTCAGAAGGATAACTAGGGCTGAGAATATAGCTCAGTGGTAGAATACTTGCCTAACATGCATGAGCCCTTAGGTTGAGTCCCCAGAACCTTGAAAATAAAATAAATAACAGCATTTTTTTACCTCTTTAAGACATCACAAATTTATATTTATCTGCATAGTAAAGGCATTAAAGTAACATTTTCATGACCTTTTTCTAGATAAGCTAGGCTTTAATTTAAGTCATTTCAGAGATTGATGGCTTTTCAAAAGTCAAAATAATATATGCATTCGGTTTCTTTTTTAAAACCCATAAGGTTTTTAAACAAGAGACTTGTAATTGTTGTGTTCTGTTCTTCTGCTACCTGAGAGTGAACTAGAGGGATTGTAATGACAAGAAACTCTTTTGGACTTATGAAATTGCCCTCTGTAATAGAATCACTTTGAGAGGGTAGAAATCAGACTAAAAGAAATATGATCATAGTGTATTGTTTCTTTATCCTTTAATTGTGTACACCTATGTACAATGGACAGTAATGATATTTTCTTGATATTGCAGTTCCTGGAAGTTCATCTAAATGGGAGGAAGTACAGTCCAAAGCAAAGCATTTATTGTTGAACACATTTGGCATGTATAAATGTACTATTCAGCTCCAGAGTTACAGGCAAGAAGTGAACAGAACTTGTGCAAATTGTCAGAGTTCCAGTCCCTGACTTTATGTGTTTGGGGGTCTACTGCCTTATTTATCCTGCAGTCACAGACTTGAGAGCAATAAATGCAAACCTTAATGAGAAAATGGAATCCCTGACAGCTGTGTCCATGCCAAGCTCAGTTCCTCAGAGTAGTCACTTCAGATCTGACAGCGAATCTGATTAATGGTAAAATGGGACTTCATGGTTTTCAGATGAAGATGTTTCCAAAGTACTGTTTACAGAATGAGCTGTTAACTCTACAGATACCTCACGGAAGACAATCCGAGACCATACTTCATTAATTTGACAAAGTACACATGTCTTAAAGGGAGCATCAGAATTCAGTATTTGCATTTAAATACTTTTTACAGTCCTTTTCTATTAAGTCAGTGCTAGCGCACTCAATATTGAATTGTTTTGTTTCTTTATCATCCAGCTTCTGGAATTGCTGCTCTCTTTTTACAAAAATTATTCTGCAACAGATTTCATAACGTAATAATAATATCTAGAGACTGGAATAAGCATGTATTCCTAAGTGTTTCAAAAATGTTTTATTTCACAAGTAGCTACTAATGTTATTATTAGAATTATACTTTATAAGCAAGTTTTTCCAGATATTACTAGGTTTTGAATATCAATGTTTTTGATTATTTGTAATCTTGTCAGTCTTCATATAATGTGGTCAATGTCATTAAATTATTTAGGAAATATTTTAATATAATTCTGAATGGCAGAAATTAGTTTTAACCTCAAATTACCATATGATCATTTAAAACAGAGAAGGGTATAGTTTAGAAATTCAGATTTTTATCTTCCCTAAAAATCACTTTTGTTGTTTATATATAATTGTCTTAAGAACACTTAGAGACTACAAACGTTAAGCAGTTATCCTCTATCCTTTTAAGAACTGCCAACATTTGATACCTTGGTTTCCATCTCTACACCAGGTAATCTATATGCATCTTTCCAACTGACTGTAGAAGGCTATAGTTGAGTTTATTAATGTCCACTCTGTAAAGTAACCGTTACTCCAGATAGGGTTTCTCTTTCATGATATGGGTCAGGGATCCTCCATGGACTGAAGAAAACCCCAAGGTGTAATCTTGAAGTTTCCCAATAATGCCATAGCAGAAAGAAACAGAAGGGTTGAATAGAGATCCTACTTTGAAAAAATGAAAGGTAAAGGACTTTGGGGCATGTGTTGTACACAAAAGAACTAGAAAAAGAATGGACATTAAAGCTGTCGGGAGATAGCATAAGCATTTCCAAACTCGAGACAACTTAATTGGCCATAGTTGTGTTAAAGAGACATTTGTGAATATTCATATTTCATTTGTAACCATGGTTTTGAGATGATTTTCACACACATTAGGAGTCCCTTTCAGCATAGACACGTGATATGGCTTCCAGCTCCCCAGAAGATCACAGTGGAGTACCAGTGTCCCAAGAAAATTGTGAACTGAAAGCCTAGAAATCCAGATGACCTATATACGAAGACTAGGATTAGATTTTATCTTCTTACTGCATAAGAAAACCTGGATTTGCCTGAAAGATTGTTCTGAATTGGTAGGGTAAAAATTTGCTGATGTTACCTAATAAAACTTAGTGGGTGTTGGTTGAATGGGAAGTTTACTTTATTGGATTTTTATTGTGAGTCCACTTAAAAGTATTCATATTTGCATTTCAAAAATCTTAGGAGAATATAAACTAAACTAGTGATAAGAGTATGAATAAATGGCAGGTACTTCAGTGAATACTGAAGCATCTGTGGCCTTTAGGTATCTGGGGAGAAAGGGGAAATTTGCATTATATACTAATATTTCCCATATCAATTGAACTTAATTTTTGGAAACATTTATCATAATGTGGCCATGCCCAGTTTTTAATATTGACTTGTTCATTTAAAAGTTATTTGATAAATCAGCCTAAAAATCTATTTGACTATTGAAAAGGGTCATTTTTATAAAATACAGAGCCCCCTAAACTTTTAAAAAATCTTAATTATCATACTCTGCTTGAAATGAGGTACACCTGAAGTTTTCTGTGCTTTATTTTTGTAGCAAGAACTAGACTTTGTACTTTACTGGGTCTTCAGAATTGAGAACTGATAGATTTTACTTTTTGTAACTTGTCAAAACCCACAGAGGACTTTAACTCTGTAGTTACACTAGGACTGCAGAGCTAACAGCTTTGGTCTGTCCTTCATTTGCTGACTTCTAGCTGAGCTGTCAGAGCACTCTGCTGCTCAGGAGAAGCAGGATCTGAAGTGGAGAGCCATGGTGCTGATTTTGCACTGGGAGAACATCACAACATACAAACTTGGAAATTCTTCAGTGCCATATCTAATGGCTATTTGCAAATAATCAATTACTGTGAACCCACAACTCTGGCCCCATGCAGCCTTTTGACTTGTTTTAGGAAGATTTGACTAATGATTTTGCTGCCTTCAGAAGCATACTGAGGAATGCAGTGAGTAAGAGGCTGTTGTAATTCTCACATATAGCTTAAGTTTCCATTAAGCTGTAGGTCTTTTGTACTGTAAGCACAGATTTCACATCCACAGCTCCTGTCTATATTGTTTGCCAGATTACTGGATTCCTTAGTGTACTATGCTTCTTTTCAGTTTGGGGTTAGGGGTGCTTTATTTCCTTTCTCTGAAACTAAGTTTTCCGCTTTTATGAATCTCATTGTACCATCTCTTAAAACCAGGTGACTCACCTGTTAGTATTTGTCTTTAGAGGAACCCTTCCAGAATGCACATAGTCAAGATCAGCTGCAACAAGCTTCTCTCCCATTTGAATGTGAAGGAAACCATTTTTCAGAGACAAGGCACACTTAGAAAGTATTTCCAGATGGGAAAGAAACTTTCTTCTTAAACATTGAATTGTTCCTGATCCAGATTTCTGCACACTGAACTTTGTAGGCACATGATACAGAAATAGACTGTGCAGCCACCTGTGAAGAGCATTGCATTTCTCCAGACACCACTCAACAAGCTTGTCTAACTACATTTGTTTTCTTTATATACATTTATACTCATTGGTTCATCACCATCAGATGTTCTTACAGAATCCAAACCCCTGCACAGAAGTACAGGCATAGGCAGTTTTTCTGTTGACTACCTTGTATGTGGTAAGTTTGAAGTTAAAGAATATATCTCTAAATAGGATTAATTCATGCAGTTCAGTTCCTCTTTGCATCAAGCTTCGTTATAAATGAACAGTGACACCTCACTAGATGCTGTGTTGAAGAAAGGCAAGTTTGATCTCCAGATAGTTGGTGCCCCGGCCCGCGGGGATTAATGGTGAGTAAGGACCTTAAAGACACCTGAAATGAAAGGGACAAACAGACAAAACACACAAGACAGACGAACACACGAAATGACTAACTGCCACACAACTACCACTTTAAATGTTATTCTGACTAGAGCTAAACATTTTAAGGTTTTACAAACAGAAAAGTCATGCATTGCATCATCAAAATGCTTTAGCCCTTAGGAGAATGTTCTCCATTACTAGGGTGCCTTACTTTCTAAAGAAATTCAGCCCTTTTACAACTTCCAATTTACAACACTAAAAAAATGCCTCAATCTAACACTATAATTATACATAAAAATCTTTTTAAGTTAACTACCACTACCAATATATATTTAAAAAAAAAACCAAATACTACTAAAACTATTTCTTATGACATTAAAACTTATATTTCTTATCCTTATACTCTTCTTTTAAAACAACAAACTCAATTATAAAACAAAACAAAACAAAAAACCAGTTTGGTTCCTCTAATATAATAACATGGGTTCAAAATCTTAATAAAAACTTCAATAAATTACAACAAATTCAAACCTCATCCTAAATCATGTCTGTCTGTCATTCGCCAAATCCTAATTCTCCTTAGCCTTCACCCCTACTCTCCCTCGGTGTCCAGTCTCCAAAAGGGACAGTCCACGGCAAGTTGGTAAAGATAATATCCCTGTAGCAGAATACCATGTGCAAACTCTCCAGGTCTGTATGTGAATCCTGTTGGTCAGGGCTTCGGATTTTATTTAGAGATTGTAGTTAGGTGTACTGTTTTTAATGTTAGTGGAAGCATGCAAATTGGAGAGAAGAAATTGTGGGAATTCCTCAGTGTTAAATTATGTCTACAGTTAGGCAAGCCAGTCATTAAGTTCCTGCTTACAAAAGGTTTGTTGGGGACCAATAGGCATTTTCTGATTTTTGTAAACATTGGTAAAGTTTATAGAAACTTTGCTAGCAAAAATTCATGAGTGTCAATTTAAATAGTGCAATCAAGAATATTCTGAAATAAATGTGCCAGTTGTGAGTCTCCACCTGGAAAATACTTTATACTTGGAGAACTTATACATCTCTAAATAAATGTGTTATTTAAAAAAGCCATATCCCAGTTTAAGAATTGTATATACTTTTCCATATACCCCTTCAGAAACCAGGTATTTTGAATATGATTGATTTTAGAAAGATTTTGAAGCTGGGGTTTGTCTGTGTAATTAAGATAAAAGTATATGTATATGTACTGTATTTGCAATTTTCAAATTGTAATTTCCTATACATTTATTAAAGTGTTGTTTTGCCATGTGGTTTATTTTAAAAAAAATGTCCAGTCTGTTAAATTTTTGTTATTTTCATTTATTAAACAATGGTAGAAAGCCTTAAAACGTGCTCTTTAAAAAGAAAAACTTCAGAAAATAGATTATATATAACTTATCTAGTTTTACAATCTCAAATTGTGATGCCCTCTTAAATCTTTAAGAAGTAATCCTGAAAACATCTTCCAGATAAGATGAGATCTTAAAATAACCTTTCTCCTTTGGTGTCAGCCACTTACTTGTAATGTCCCTCCAGTACCAGAAACCTGAATAAAGGACAGAAGCCACCCTGGTGGAAGTCAGACTGATGAGGAAGGTGGGAAGCCTGAGCAAAAGAGCCTGGTCACACCAGTTTGTGGACCAGTGCAGAGCAAACCCTCACTGGCCAGATCTACAGCTGTTTTGTTTGACTCAAGAACTAAAAATGAAAATTATATATTTCTCTCTCTCTCTCTCTCTCTCTCTCTCTCTCTCTTTCTCTCGTTATTTTTTGAGACAGGGTCTCACTGTGTAGCCCCAGCTGGTCTGGAACTGGCAATGTAGACCATCCCAATCTGGACCATCCCAATCTGGCTTCAATCTCACAGAGATCTGCCTCCTGTGTCCCAAGTACTGTGATTAAAGGCATGCACTACCATGCCCAACACATTTCTAAATTTTTAATCAGTGTAATAATATTTTGTGACTTATGTGAACTCTAAGAGCTAGTGTGCATATAAAGTGTAATTGGACAGTATGTATCCATCCAGTTACATAGCCATGGCTGCTTTCATGCTATGGTGGCAGATTTTGAGTGACAGACAAATAGTTACCACCTGAAACTGTGTAGGAAAAGTTTGCCGAATCCTGGTGTAGACTGTTTTACCTTTTAAAGCCTAAAACAGCATGTATGGATGCAAGAATTCCTACTTGGAAGTTCATATATCTGGTAAAACTTAAGCATCTTTTGCTAGAGGTTCTTTTCTTGACCTGTTTTTCTTGGGTCTGAGGTAGAAATATAGAGTAGCAAGACACCAGGCATTACTCGTGCAGTGTGCTCTCCAAACCTCCACAATCAGAACAGTTGTGTAGGTACTGTTACACACACACACGCACTTGATTTTTTAAATTTTTGATAAGTTATAACAACAAAAAAATAAGTAAAAGTGTAATACCAAGCAAGAGGCACAGAGGAATGCCACATAGCGATGGTCGAATTAAGAGTCCTTCAATAATGGCCAGCAGTCAAGAGGGGCCATGGCCAGAAAGAACTCTGGACCTGAGAAGTGGGGCAGGGTTTATAAAGCCTAAAATCCAGTTACATCATTCCAGGGGCAAAGCCAATAACATTAGTTATATAAGCTCACCATAGTTACACCAGACCAGGAATAGGTCAGTTAACAAAGAGTTTTTCAGTTAGCAAAAAGTTCTCTAAGTTTTGGTTAGAAAAAACAAATTTCTCAGAGTTGCAGTAACAATGGGCTCCATGGAGGTGCTGGGCATGGACGTGCTGTCATGCTACTTGTAAGTTTCCAGTATTGCAGAAGCAATGTACTCCCTGGTGGGGGTGAAAAATAATGACTGCTAAATAAAAGTTGGTTGTCAGGCTCTTAGAATAGTATCATTGAAGTTTTCATATTACCTAGAAAAGACAACTATATTTGAAAAGGAATAATAAAATGTAATTATAGATAGGTTATACAGACAAATACTAAAATAGTTGATTACACAGCTGTATTTCAGTTTTGATGTGTTACTGTTTTAGCCTATGTCCGATGTTAGATACTGAGGGTAAATATCTTACAAACTAATTTGGGCTAGCTTTTGAATGTTATTGTTTTAGCAAAATAATAAACTGGATTATATTTTAACTTCAACTGTGGTTCCATTATAGTTTCTATAAGCTATGAAATGAGACTAGGCAGAATGGGAAGTAGAAAGTCTTGTAACTAATCCCCAACCAAATCATGACGAATTTAGGAGGTTTAGCCAGGCATGGTAGCACACACCTTTAATTCCAGGACTTGGAAGGCAGGGGCAGGCAGATCTCGGTGAGACTGAGGCCAGACTGGGATGGTCTGTATCACAAGGTCAGAACACAAGTTCCAGGTCAGCAGGGGCCATAGGAGGACCCTATCTCAGAAAAAAAAAAAAAAAAAGAAGAAGGTTTAAAAACCCAGCCTTGGTCAGCATAGTGGCACACACCTTTAATCCTAGCACTTGGGAGGCAGAGACAGGAGAATCTCTGTGAATTCAAGACCAGTCTTGTCTACATAGTTCCAGGCCAGCCAGGGCTACATAGTGAGGCCCCCCAAAAACAACAAAACCATTAAAACCCAGCCCCAGGAATATTACTAAAGATACCATTTTCTGAGCAGCATTCTGACAGACTCATGTGGCTTTTATAGAACATTACAAACTACAGTTTGGTCCATGGAATATTGCCCAATAAACACCAAGATGGTAACTTTCTGAGTTACTCTATGAGCTTTGTGTCTCCTGTCCTAGACTCTTCAGACTAGTTCTGTTTTGGTTTTCAGATTCCTATGCTCTTGTGCTTGCCAGTTTCTGCATATTGGTTTGTGGGTTTTGATTTGGTTTTTATAACTTTTCACTTTAACAAACTGTTGACAATGTAGAAAAGTGGGGGACTAGGAATATATCTCAGTGGTAAACTTGCCTGAGTTGCAGAAAATCCTGGTTTCAAGCCCTAGCACCACAAAAAATTATAAAAGAATAAAAATGTGTGTGAGTTGTTTTCTTTTTCTAAAATATATTGGGCCATCTCTTGGTAAGAAAGTATGATCTTTTTATAAATAGAAAAAAATTTAGACCTCATGAGAGGAAAGCTAGCCTTGGAGAAAACCCACTCTTGCTCCCTATATTTCCCTAGGGGACCCATCCTTCCCACCATCTGCTCTCACGTCTTACCTGCAGGAAACCTGCCAACTGCTTAAAGGATCACAAGGATACCTGTTTCCAAGAGTGATCGTAGTAAATGAATGACATTCAGAGCATGAAGAAGGCATGGAGGGTGGGTAGTAAGGCACCGTTTTGGCCACTCATATCTGTTGTTGGCACTTGTGAAGGCTACAGGGAAAATTATTGTTCTTTCAGGCTCTTAATGAGAGTTTGAATTTCATTGTTATCAGAACTCAAGCCTATTCCATTCTCCGGTTGCTTTTTTGTGTAATAATATTTTCCAAAGCCTGGGATGCTTTTTAAACTCCGAAAACAAAGTATTATTTAACTTCGAATATATCGGCCCCTGGTGCGTAGTTGGTTCTAGAAATACTTCTCGTGTTGAAATTAAGACATCTCCAAAGGTTGGTTCAGTTAGTTGGAAATGGTTTTTACCATTTTACAGTTGTTCACAAAGAATTGACCTTTAAGGACCATGTCCCTGCCCGTGAACATGCTATGAAATAGGGCACAAAACTGCTGAGTTGTTAAGTAGGAAAAGTTATGTTTGGGGGCATCCTGGGCCACACCTCCCCCTGCAGATAGATCACACTTGCCTCCCTGGGAATGGCTTCAGAACCTGACCCACAGGAAAAAGTCCATTCTCTCGGTAAAGACCCAAGGTCCTGATCTGGCACTGCTTAGCTCAACCGCTCGACAGCTACAGCCTCTCCACCACTGTCCTGTCTCCCATGCGTCAGCCATGTCAAATCTCAGTCATCTCTAACTAACCTGGGGAAAAAAATAACTGCGAGCCTTTTTAAGCTCTTTACGCACCCAAGACACTGCTGTGTACCTTGTACTATTTTATTTAATCCATGTGATGCTACAGTGAAGAACATAATCCTTACCAGGAGAGGATGGGTAACCTGCATAAAGTCACTCACACAGGTAGTTGTTAACTAGTAAGCTGTAACTCAAAGGGGCATCAGTGTACACTAGAATACTTAAAACTCACAACCAAGTTCTGGAAAACATAAACGTAATGGAGAACTGTAGTTTAGGAGTAGCCTCCATGATGGCATGTGTGTGGCAAAAAAAAAAAAAAAAAAAACCCATAGTCAAGTCTGCTGCCTTACGTCAGCTGGGGTTGGGGGCCGTCACACTAGTGCCAAATTAAGTCCCAATGTGTTCCTGTCACTGTGCCTTCCTCTGCTCAGGCTTCACAACCATGACTCCGTGCTCCCCAGGCCTTCCGTCTGTGGCCAGCCTGAACTTAGTTGGCCACCACAGTGCTGTCTTCTCCTTTGGTCTTGTCTTGGATGGAGGGAAGCTGTTACATATTACAGTTGGCATTCCATGGCACCCAGTGGTTCCCAGCAGTCCCCCAAATCTTAATGCACACATGGCTTGAAGAAAGATGATTACAAAAAGCAGAAGGAGCTTTGGTGGGCGTGGTGGCACACGCCTTTAATCCCAGCACTCGGGAGACAGAGGCAGGCAGATCTTTGTGAAACCAGCTGGAACTTTTTGAGAGACCTTGTCTCAAAAAGACAAAAAAAAAAGAAAAAAAAAAACTGGACTATCACCAAGATAGGGTGAAGGCAAAACAGCTCAGAAATGCTGCATGGACACTGTGAGCCCGTTGGAAACAAAAGCTAATTTCACAGAACTATCCAGGAAGTCAGAATTAAAGGTTAAAGCTGACCTCATGTTGGCTGAGGGGTGGATAAGATGTACTTGATAGTAGAGTTAGTTACAAGGTTGCTCCAAACCACAGGGATGTTTTTGTTGTGAGCTCACAGAGACAGTCTCACTCAAAACAGCCTGGCTGACTGCCCCCTCCTCAGCAGAGAGGCGTGAGCAAACTCACCTAAATGATCCATGTTCCAGTCACCCTGTTAAACAGGAATAAAGATTGGCTTCCTAATGTGATTCTTTTTTGGATTAAATAAGCTATATAAAGAAAGTAATATGAACACGCAAAACTCAAGTGTCAGCCAGGCAGTGTAGTACACACCTATAGTCCTAGCACTTGGGTGGCTGAGACAGGAGGACCACAAGTTTGAGGCCAGTCTGGCTTTAGTAGTGAGACTTTGTGTACAAAAAAGAAAGAGAAGAAATGTGAGCTCTTATTCATTACTGAGTTAATCTTCACAAACACACTGCTACTTCTTGATTATTGAGTATTGTCAGTCATGCAGCTTCTAGAAAAGGTAAGATTTTTATGATCCTCTGTCCCTTTGCTCCCTTCCTTACCTAGAAGATTTATTTCATCCCAACTTCTTTAACTCACTAAACCTATTTCCTCCTTAAGGACCCTCTCTTCCAGGCAGCTTTCTTGTTTCCTGTGTGAGTGTGGAGCTCCTGTGTTGTGTTTGCTTCCATTTTTCGGCCACCATGGAACATTCCTTGTCCAGGTGCTCAGACACGCTGCAGGTGGGTCAGAGGGTTTGTCTTTGAATTGCCACAAAAGGTGTCAGGGCACTGGAATATTCTTACTCGGAAAATATACCTTCATTAAATATTGGTGCACAGGAAATTTTTTAAGTGTATGAACACAGGCTGCTCTTGCAGAGGACCCAGGTTCAGTTCCCAACACCCACATGGCAGCTAGCAACTGTCTGTAACTCCAGTTCTAGGGCATCCAACACCCTCTTCTGATCTCTGTGGACACTGTATGACATGGGTGCACTTACATGCAGGCAATACATTCGTACATATAAAATAAAAATAAAATATTTTATAAAAACATTCATATACATAAATAAGTCTTTTTAAAAAGGAGAGAAAATATTCCAGATTGGCCATCACCAGTTTACAAAGAATTGGGTTATACTAAGAGTCCAGGTGCTTCTACTATAGCTATGCAAATAATTTATAGTTGTTTTCTGCATCTGTATCTTGTTGGGGGTGTAGTTTTTGTTTTGAGGCTTTGTTTGTTTGTTTGTTTGGTTGGTTGTTCCTTTCATTTGGTTTGGCTGACAGGGTCTCCCTGTAGCCTCAGCTGTCCTGGAACTCACTATGTAGACTAGGCTGGCCATGATCTAACAGAGATCCACCTGCCTTTGCCTCCCAAATGGGGATTGAAGGTGTGCACCATCACATCTGGCTTTCTGTATCTCTACTGTTGTTCTTAAGAGAACAACAAAAATGAGATGCTTTTCCAAAACACCTCACACCATTGCATAATTAAGGGCAACTAAATTGCTGTGAACAGCTGGCAGTTATTGCCACTTAGAGAATGTGATGATCTCTCTCTGAGCCCAGAGGTGACACTGAGCTGGCTCCTTACATGTTTGCTTTCATAAAAGACTAAAAGGTAAATTAGCAAGATGGTTGTTTTTAGCTTGAAACTGAGAAACAGCTTACACCAGTTTGAAAGTATGGATGGTTTTTAGATCTCACTAATTTTGGTTCTCGTTGTTAACATTTTTAACCATGTGTATGCAAACAGCCTGGCTTCGTAGGCTGAAGAACTGGGTATAGCCCCAGTTTGGGTAGTTGTACCTCACTGGACAAGTGACTCTGTTTGGTAGGGCTTCAGTGTGGTCTGATTGTTTAGAAATGTAATAATAATCAAATGCATAGCACTGTGTATCCTGGGCAATGTTGTAAAAGTTTTTGGATATTAACTCAGTGAACATCCCAATGAGTTAGTGCCCCAGTGATACTGATGAGGCAACTGAGGCAGAGTAAGGTTAAGCAAACTCTAATAAGTAGCAGTCCTGGGATTCCATTCCAGACTATCTGGCTCCAGCATCCCCACCCTTAGCCTTTATGACCATATTAGAGCTGGGGCTGATCTTATCAACTATCTAGTGCAGTCCCACAACATCCTGCTCTCCATGGGCCGTTGGGGTGATAGAGGGCTGCCCCAGGCCACAGTAAGAACCTGCCTGCTTCAGCAGCTGTGTAGGTGGGGACAGATGAGAGAGAGGAAGGCCACAGCAAAACCTGGGCCTGCTTTGTCAGTTGTGGCCCAACTGAAGGGAGAACTGACGGGGCCTAGCTGACATTTTTCTTATAAACAAAAATGCTGAAAGAGATATGCTTTTCTCTTGAACACTTGGTGAGGTACTCAAAAGAGACAGCCGAATGCAGTGGGTTTGGATTCAGCCTGCAGCCAGTTCAATTTCAGCTCTGCTTGCTTCTTAGATGTGTACTTGTGGCGAGTTGGCATAGGTCTAAACTTCTCTAAGCCCATTTCCTTTAGCTATACAAGATAATAACACCATGTCCCACGTGGTTGCCTTAGAGACTATCTAAAATAGCATGCATAACACATCCAGCACAGTGCTTGATACCAAATAAACGATCTCGTTCCACTATTGTCCATGTGTGATTGAGAAATTGCAAGTGTCCCTGCTGGACACATCTAGGTAACTTAGTCCAGTTAGGTAGATTCTTTCATTGGGGATTCATCTAAGAATAGAAACTTGCAGTTATTATGTATTTTATGCCAGGTTTTTTTCCATATATATCAGCTCCTTCTAAGTGGAGAAGAACTAGTCCAGAGTTTAAAACAGGTGTGACCTTGAGCGAGCTACTTGACCTCTTCGGTCTGTAACTTCTGGTTGGTGCAGTGTGGAGACCTAATACTATCTGACAGGTGGGGCTGTCATGAGAACCAAGTGGAGTAGTGTATGCCACAGCCTGGCATGTACCCGGCTCCACAGCTCTCTCTCATTTTGGTTTCCCCAGTCTCCTGGCCTCCCTAGAAGCTTTACTGATCCTACAAACAGGTTCAGAGTCACAAACATATACCTGTAAGATGCACGGTTTGCCTCACAATGAGTGGCTCATGACTGTCTGAGCATAGAACATTGTATCAGCTCAGAAATTACACCCAATCACAGTCCCTTCTCTTGCATTCCCCCTTCTCACCCTCCCCCAAAGTCTGTAATTGAGTCCGTTTCTGCGGAACACCTAAAATTCTTGAGAAGCCTCACCCACATCGTAAGTCGTAACCTAAAAATAATTTCGCTCTAGAGAGAAAGCTAACTAGAGATGTCTGTAGCATGTCACAGTGTAGGACAGAACATGAACGCGGGTTCCCGGAGTTCCTTAGCTGAGTCTCCTGCGCTGTGCAGCTGCCACCACGTCCCCAGGACAGGCATGACTAATACTAATACAGCTGAGGCCTCATCTCTCACCGGCAGCTGCTCTCGTCCCCTTCCCTCTGCCTCCCATCCATCCATGTACTTGGTTCTCATTTTTTGTAGGTTACCTCAGCAGGAATCTCAGTCCCCAACCCAAGCCAACGCCTTCTGGGGCCATCTCATCCACATGGAGAAACATGAAGTACTCCGGTTCATAGTCACACTGGATTCTTCCTCCTATTTCTTGGTAGACTTCAGCAATGAACACATCCACAACCAAACCAGAGTCCGCCAGACAACCAGTCCCTTAAGAATGAAGTCTGCATTCCAGCACAGTGGCTCAATCTTTGCTCAGTGAGTGTTAAGTCAATAAATTCAGAGTTTAGATAAGATTGGAAGTCTCTCCCAGGTACCAAGTCACTGGAGGAACTCTGGAGTCCACTGTCTGATGCAGCAGCCACATTTGCTGTTTCAGCTAAAATTAAATCAAATCTTCACTATCTGATCCAGCCATTCCATTCTTAAGCATATGAAAGCATATGTCTACATAAAACTAGCATAATCATTTAAAAATAGTTTATATTTTTTTATTTTATGTATATGAGCGTATTGCCTGTGTACATAAAAGTGCACTTGTGTCATGCAATGCCCACAGAGGTCAGAAAAGGGCATCGGGTCCCCTGGAACTGGAGTTGCAGATGGTTGTTAACCACCATATGGGTGCTGGGAACTGAACTCAGGTTCTCTGCAAGAGCAGCCAGTGCTCTTTAATCACTGAGCCATCTCTCTAGGCCCCATAAACATTTTTTATAGTAGCTTTTCCTCCCAACAGCTAAAATCCAGGGGAGGATCCATTCACAAGGAATGGAGGAACAAACTGTGGTGTTTTAAAATAATGAAATGCAACTGGGTGACAAAAACAATGAATTGTTGGTACAACCACCTTCAAATAATTATACTGAGCAAAAGTGGCAGATAAAAAAGAAGAACTACTTCATGATTCCACATGCATGAAGAATAAAATTGTTCAGAGTCCCATCTTAATTGCTTGGGGGCTAGAGGGATCACTCAGCAGTTAAGAGTGCATATTACTTCTGCAGAGGCCCTTGTGTGATTCCCAACGCCCACATGGGCAGCTCGAAATCACCTGTAACTCCATGCCTCTGGCCTCCGTGGACACTCTGTGTGTGTGTGTGTATGTATGTGTGTGCACACACGCACACACATACACACACACACCACCAGCACACACAAAAATAAATCTTTTGTTACTGAAAATAGGCCAGCAGTTGGCTTGGAATGAGAGGCAGCGGACTGCAAGGGTGTAGAAAGAAAGTACTTTCAGGGGTCAGGGATATGTCCACTGACTGGAGGCAGTGGTGGTTTCACAAGGATAGACACATTCCAGAACATCGCCATGTACCCTTCAAATGTGTGCTGGGAATCATATTCGAATTACATCTCAATCAAGATAAACTCCAATGGAGTAAAAACAAGTTTTCAGGAGAGATGGCTCAGCTGTTAAGAGTACTGGCTACTCTTGCAGAGGACCCAGGTTCAAAACCAAGCACCCACATGGTGGCTAACAACCATCCATGACTCCAATTCCAGGGATCCAATGCCTCTCCCTCTGACCTCTGAGGGCATTGCATGACACAGGTGCACTTACACACATACAGGCAATACACTCATACACATGAAAAAAAATAAAGTAAAATAATACATTTTAAAACCTTCGGTTCTCAACTCTTCACTCTAACCACATTTCAAGCACTCAAGAGCCACGTGCGCCCAGAGGCTATCATATTGAAAACCGACGATATAAAACATTCACATCTGTAGAAAGTTCTGTTGAGTGCCACTCAAGAATCACAGAAAATCAAACCCACATGGCACAGAAGCCACTCTGCGCAGGCATAATTTGTTTCCCAAACTCCAGGCTGATGCAGTGACCTCATATCCACTCAGGTCTGGGGCACACAGTGCTTAAGCCTGGCAGGGCTTGCCACGCGCCAAGCTCCTTCATCCTGTCTTCAGCCTCCTTTCTATCTTCCCTCCCGAATCTGTTCATGCTGAAAGAACAATGCAAGTCACCTGCCCCGAGTTCACCTCTGACCACTGCCCTTATCCCCTTCCACGCCTTTTAAATCCTAATTTATCAGGCTTTAGATTTCTCTACTTCCTTTTGATGAAAATATCCCCATACAGTCAGCAAGACCCTTCTAACTGACAAAGCCCTTAGACACATTTTAGTTCTTTGAGTAGATTTGAAATTTTTATTTTCAACACACAAACCTTCATATAATTAAAAAATCAAAGCGATATGAAAATGCGGCCAGCACCAGCTCACCTCCTGCCCCCACTGTCCCACTGTCCTTCCGCCAAAAGTAACCCCTTGTATTAGCTTCCCGGGGAGTTTTTCCCAGAGTTTACCTTGGTCGCTCCCTACACACATACACAAAAGCAAGTTGGCAGCCTGCTTCACTGCTTTGCTAGGCCCACTGTAGAGCAATTACCTTGTGAGCTAGTGATCAGGGCCGGCAGAGCCTCCTCGGACTTGCCTCCTGGCCCACTTTGACCCCGTGGTCTGATTTTTCCCGGAGACACCACCCCGGTTCCTTGCTATGTTCTCTCCTGCTTCTCCTCTCACCGCCGCGCCGCCCTGGAGTCCCTTCCTCCTCCCGTTCTTCCGAGATGGAGCCCTATACTTTTTACTCACACCGTGTGCTCAGCCTGGGGAAGCTCAGACCTTCCTGGGGAAAGTTCACAGTTAGCATGGGCAAAAGAATGAGATGGTTTCTGCAGTGTACATGACCGTAATACTGTGACATGGCGTCAAGTCGTCTGATTTAATGGTTCCTTGTCTCCTTTCACAACCACCAAAACCAGAAAACAAACAAAACAAGAACAGCACCAAACTCCGCTTTTGCTCCTAAGGGCACCCTTACACACTCATGTGACCTGTCTCCAACCTAAGGGCATCCTTACACACTCATGTGACCTGTCTGCAAGTTTAGGGCAAGCAAAGCCAGCGCTTTTCTGCTAACCTGAATTGTGAGAACAACTAACGATAAGCAAAAAACGACAGGAAGCCAGGTATAGTGGCGCACACCTTTAATCCCAGCACTCATAGGCAGGGGCAGGTGGATCTCTGTGAGTTCAAGACTAATCTGGTCAACGTTGTGAGTTCCAGAGCAACCAGGGCTGCATATCAAAGGCCTATCTCAAAAACAAAAAACCAAAAGCCAAACAAACCAAACAAAAACAACTTTTGTTCAAGCCCATCAGAGAAGATCTATGTATCAAGCTACCCTTCCTGTTCACTGCTGCCTTCCCAGACCCTCAAGTATCTCGTGTACAGATCCATAAAGCAAATAGTCCACTAGTAAACACACGAAGGCCGTGCATTGACCAGACGATGTATGAAGGGAAGTATGTCCCAAGCATTCAGAGAGAAAATGTTTTGTTTCACTAATGGTTAGAGAAGCACATATTAATCCACTCAAGTATTGTTTTGCAATGGTAAATTCACTAGCTCTCATGATCCTGTTTTGAAAGTCTAGCTCCAGAAGAAGTCTCTGAAGAGCTTACTTCCAAGTGCTGATGGCTTGCTGTCAATCACTTTCTGCCAGGACAATCTGTCGGTTAATGAATAGGAGATTAAAGTAGTTAAACTCTTTGACCAAATCATTCAGCTCAGGTAATTACTTCATCCCTAGTACCACTCCCACCCCAATAATTCAAGGGAAGAGAAAAGGTCACAGCAGGGTATGTGAGTAGGAGAGGAGGAACACCCCCTAGTGGGAAGAGTCTGAATTACCATCACCTGCACCTAAGATCTCCATTATCCTGATATCTAACACTGGGAACTTACTATAATTTTAATACAGTACGCATTATTTTATGTCTAGTCAGACACAAAAGATCACTACATTTGTCAATTTTAGCTATTTTTTTGCTGCATTTAGCTATGGTTTTTTGGTTGGTTTTTCTGATGTTAACTGCTTCATTATCAATATACTATAATTTATTTATGATGCCTATTCTTTGTGGACATTTCAGCTGTTTGCATTGCTGGATATTACCAGTAATATTGTTAGAAGCAATCTTATACGTCTCTTGGTGAATACGTGCACACATTCTTGTTGAATATATATCATATATACCAAGGAATCAAGTGGTTATATTGTAGAATGTGCCTATATTTAAAATTTTAAATAGAAAATATTGTGTGGAACAGGGGGCTGAGGATATAGAGCACTTGGCTAGCAAGTGTGAATCCAGTGTGAGGCACTGGCTTCAATCCTCATCAACACACACACACACACACACACACACACACAGATTACGAACAGTTTCTCAGCGTGGTACCAATTTGCCCCCCTTCATTAGTGTATGAGTGCCTGTGGCCCACACATTTTTGCCGACTTTCTATAATTTGTCTTAATTTTAACCATTCTGGGGCATAATGTGTGTAATTATGGGTTTAATTTGCTTTTCCCTAATGTTTATTAAAGTAGTAAAGTATGTCCCCAACTGGATAAAAATCTTAATTTTCTGAGAGGGTTTTTTGGGGGTGGTCTGCATACGGGGTGATGCACCACAGGGAGTAGAGAGCACACAGGGTCTGGGGCTCTCTTCCATCTCCTCTCTCACAAGCCTGCCCAAGAGTAAAAGGCTGAGTCCTCGCTGTTCATGCGGATATCCTCTCTTTTACACATTCTCCCTGTGAGTCCCTTGCTGTATGCTTTCGGTTGAGTTTTTGTATTATCTGCTAAGATTTGGGCATAAACGCTTTAACGGTTACATGTGTAGCTGCGCATGCTTTTCCCTGTCTAGCCTTTTTCAAACTTTATTTTATTATTTATTATTGTGTATATGTGCACACGTATGATGGAAGTGGGGGACGCTTGCGCATAGTGTGGAAATCAGAGAACAACTCTGGGGAGTCAGATCTCTCCTTCTACCTTTTTGAGAGTTCCGGAGACCCAACTCTGCCAGGCTTGAGTGGCAAACGTTTTCATCTGCCATCTCACTGGCCATCCTTTGACTTTTTGGCTGTGGGGGGGGTGTTTCTTTTGTGTTTGTATGAGTGTTTGCCTGCGTGTAAGTGTACCGCTTGTGCACAGTGGAGGGGGGTGGGGGGACGGCAGAAAACATCAGATCCCCTGGAACTGGAGTTTACAGTCGGTTGTCAGCCACCACGTGGGTCTGGGGGCTGAACCCTGGCCCTCTGCAAGAGTAGCCAGTGATCTTAACCGCTGAGCCCCGCCTGTCTCCAGCCCCAACCCTTTAACTTTTAAATCAACTTATTTTCACCTGTATAAACAAGAAACTCCATTCCAGTTCAATTTGGTCATATTCCAACTGACCAGTAGATGGCGCCCTAAGATTGTGTCTGACCCATTTACCCACTAAATTTCAACTCAGCAGCGCCCCAAATATTTTCCAAGGAAGCAAAACAAAGGAGAGATTAAACTTTCAACCATTATAAACAGCCAGGCAACGGCTATAACTATACCTCCTGATGGGAGGGATATATTAATCTTTAGGCGGAAACTGACTCTCAAAACGCAGGAATAGAAAGGTCTTTACCAAAAGGCAGGGAATTCCGGAAAGCTGAAGACAAAGAGACTAGAGGAATCTGTGAAAACGCCCTCTGCGGAGTGACGTGCAGTAGATTCACAAAGAATGGCAGGGGGACCCCCGGTTCACTGTTTACCGAGGACAGGTACCCACCGGCCGCAGTCTGAGAAGACGAACACGGCTTGCTTAGCCAGGAGGCTAGAAGCAGCAACCCCCCCCCCCCACCTTCCTTTATTTTCTTTCACGGTATTTTGTGATTGCTTAGAACTGACGCTGTGTGCCTGCCCCCACTGCCCCCATTTAATGACCAAAAGACAAGGTCTTAGCCTTCTCGAGCATAGGAGCATATTCTCCAGACTCAAAGGGAGACAGACCCCAAGAGAGAGCCCAGCGGGTGGAGGAGGCTCTTCCAAGAGGGACGTTGAAGAGGACCCTGGGGACTGGGCTGCTTGTGCTTAAAGAGGAAAGGGAGGGGCTGGAGAGAGGGCTCAGTCATTAAGTGCAATTGCTGCTCTTCCCTAGGACCCAGGCTCAGTTCCCATTAACTCCAGTCCCAGAGGATCCAATGCCCTCTTCTGACCACCCTGGGTACTGCATGCACATGGTACACTTACATACGTACATGTATGCAATACACTCATACATCAAAGAAAATAATTTTTAACTTAAAAAAAAAACTTGAGGAAAGCCATATAATTATCATGTGTTAGCATAAAAATATGTTGTTTTTTTAAAGGAGAGGAAGACACCTGTAGTTCTGGACCTGGTGGATATTTAGAGCATGAACCCTTTCTCTAGCCTTCACAAGCCTCTGCTTTGGGTGTGAGTAGGTTCCTGAGTGGGAACACAGGAACACAGAGTCAGGGATTTGACTCAGTGCTTGGGGGTGTCAAGAGTCTTTTCACCACTGTGGGTCACCACCTCAGATGTCCCCAAGGCCTAGGACAAGGGTGAGCATCCTTAGAATTTGGTGAATGAAATCATCTCTGCCTTTTAGCTTTCCCGGTTAGAAATGACTCAAGGAAGAGTTGAAGCCGGAAGCTCTTATCTGTCTACCTCCATTTGGACCAGAGCAGGGCCCTTTCTGCCCTGGAGTCTGAGGCAGGCAGAAGCCCAGAGAAGAGTGTTGGCTTCCGGTCCTTACTTCATAGGGAGCACTAGGGAGGCACGAGTCCTAGCATTGTGGTGATTCTAACCATGACAGATTTTCACACCTTCAAAGGGAAGGAACTGCACCTGAGATCTTCCTGGTTCTAGGGCTGCTGCGGTAGTGTCTAGGGCCTGGGACAGGAGTGGACCCAGGACCTACAGGTCCAGTCGAGGAAACAACTGCACGGCATGTCTGCTAGGGGTAGGGGGCCACGGCCAGGCTCTGCTCCGGACCTGCTGACTCTACGGGGATTCTTAGGCCTGCTGCCAGGGTCCAGCATCTGGGACAGGAGAGGACACAGCCATGCAGTTGGCCCTCCTGGCCCAGGTGGAACTGCTCACAAGGGTTAAATTTGTAGTTTTGCAAAACAGTTGTTAAACCATTATTGCTATCAAAAGTAAGTTATAAAAACAATTGAGAAAATTAGTTATATTTTTAAAAAAATATTGAGGGACTGGAGAGATGACTCAGTAGTTTAATAGCACTTGCTGCTCTGGCAGAGAACTGGGATTTGGATCCCAGCAACCCCATGGCAGCTTACTACCTGTAATTTCAGTTCCAGGAGACCCCATGCCCTCTTCTGGCCTCTATGAGCCTCTGCCTACATGTGCACATGCAGACAAGCAGGCACATGCAAACAAATAATTAAATAATTTAAAAACCACAGAAATACTCAGAACCATCACTTCTTAATTATAGTTCCACACTGTCCAGGCCAGAAGTTGTCAGGAGACTGGCACTTACTGCCCTGGGGTGGGGGGGTGTTGGGAGGGGACGACGGGACAGGAGTGTATGACAGCCTGCTCATCTCTTCCCCGGCTCTTCTTTCTGTGACATCATGGTGGTTGTTCTCAATTGGCCCCAGGCATATGTGTACTGCAGGGATCAGCTAAGCCCAGCCCGACAGGTGTCTGTGGTTTCACGTTTGCCAGAGGACTGGGGTGGCTGGCCAGCAGCTTCCAGGACCTCCACTACTGAGAGGCCAGTGACCCTGGGTTATTGAACCAAGGCTGCAACTAGCTCTGGGCCCTTCCACGTTAAGACGAGAGAGGAGAGAAGCTGGGAGGAAGTGGGGCAAGAGAGGCGGTGACCCTACCCAGGGCACTGCCAGGAAGAGCCCTGCAGGTTGGGTGGCAGAACGGATCTGTGGGGAGCAAAGGGGAACAAAGCTAGGGGCATGGGGAGGGTGATGAGGTCAGCTTGCATGAAGAAATGAAACTGGCCTGTGGATGGCCTTGTGAATACACCGGATGTTCTTGTGACCACAAAGAGGACGTGAGCCACAACACGGCAGGGGCTGACATGTGGTGTTCCCTGGGGTTCCAATGAAGCTCCAGTCTCTCCCCCGCCCCTGCCATAGCCCTGCTTCTATCAGTAGGGTTGGTAGGGTACCAGTGAGGAGAGCGAGAGGAACAGTGTCAGGACTCCTAAGGAAGTCTCCCGGGCCACGCCCTTCTTGGCCCCTCCTTAAAAGTTTCTCCAGGTCACCTCCAGTCCTCCCCGCCACTCCCTCACGTCTTCCTACTCAGCCAGGCTTCCAGCACCATCCATGCTAACCCTTATGTCCCAAGGCACTGGCTCTTGCCCCTCGTCCCTCTGAACACAGCTTTCTAGAACAAATGAATCTTTCATCTATACCCCTTTGCAAGACCCTTAGAACACTATATTTATTAAATGCTAGCCAATCTTGTGAAAGTATGTTTGTATTTTCAATTTCCAGTCAGAATTTCATCCATTAAACACTTGCTGAACAGTTCACAGGTCCAATCCTGAGCTAGGTATGAGGACAGCATATGTGACCAGGCCCTGGCCCTGACACTCTAGGGAATTAATGAATCATAGCAATATTCCAAAGTTAGGACAGGAGTGGAGACATGTGCACAGGCCTCTCAGACCACATTGGAAAACCAATCTTTTTGTTCTTTAAAAGAAAAAAGTGCAAACACAGCCTTCTTTTAATTTGTTAAAGAAAAATCAATACTTTAAGACAAATCCAGTGTCCCACCTGTCTTTGTCATGAAGCTGAAGCAGTCACAGCGTAGACACACTGTAGCACATGACTTCTGTGCCTGTTTCGGCAGCAGAATGGACTCATGTGGCCTGTAAAGCCCCAAATATTTACTATCTGGCCTTTACAGAAAAAGTGCTGGCCCCTAAGTTAAAGGGCTATATAATCTGATTTCAAGACAGGGTGATCTTTGACAAAGCCATTTTAAGGATGGGGAGAAGGGCCAAAGGAGGAAAGTCTAAACCATTATATGATGCAAACTCTTAATCCCAGCATTCAGGGGGTGAAGACAGGAAGACCAAGAGCTCAAGCTCACCCTTGGCTAACCAGTTGGAGGTCAGTCTGGGCTACTTGAGATCCTGTCTCAAACAACGGGTGTTGGGGGGGGATTCAATTAGGAGGAAGTTGGGAAGCATCCATTTGACACAATTTCTTTGGCAAGCATGTTGCTATAAATTATAATTATAATCAAAAATCCATATTGTAATAAGAGGGCTGCCTACTACTTAGATCCAGTCACCCCCAAGCTCTGGATCAAGCCTCTTAAACTCCAAATCTATGCAGTCCTCCTACTCCATAACTATCAATTGAGTCATCTGTGGTACTGACTGGACTCTGACTCCAGCCTTCCAGACCATAATACCTTCCCCTGTTTAAGAACTTCAGTGACTCCCTGTTGCTCTTGGAATAACATCCAAACTCATCAGCATGCTCCTGAGCCCCTCTCACCGAACCCATCTGAACATACACATTATATCTCACCTCATTTCTTCCGTTTTAATAGAACACTTACTGTGTGCTGGGCATTGTGCTGGGTACCAGGATGCTGCAGTGGGCATGCAGCCGGTCACTCCCCTCCTGAGGCCTGTGGTCAGAGAAGGGGACACAGACATTAAACAAATTCTCATACTGTGATACATTCAGGAAAAGGAATGTTTCCTGTGAATTCCTGTTCCACCTCCGAAAACCGCCAGCAGTTCCTGCCCTGGCTTAGGCTGCTCACCTCGCTAAGCTGCTGCAGATCCATGGGGTGGTCAGCTTTCTCCTCTGCAGAGTTTTCCCAAACCATTTACATAGTTCCATAGCCCCTGTTCTCACTCCAAGTCCTGAGTCTTCTGAGCCGAGCACAGAGCCTGTCACAGTAAGCACTCTGGGCCCAGCACAGTAAGCACCCTAGATTCATTTAACAGATGGATAGCTCTTCCTGATCCACAAGTGAGTGGTGTATTTTTTAATTAGTTATAAAATCCTTTAATTTGATTCACAGATATTCAGAAAAGGGTGGTTCTGGGGACCAATGAAAGTGTCAATAAATATTTCTTAAAGCAAGACTGCAGAGTCCAGACTCAAGATTAACATATGAAAGAAGCCAGTTAGCAGAGAAAGACTAGAAACCCCTCCTCACCTGGGCTTCATCTGACAGCAGAACATGCTCTAAAAGCTGTCTGTATACCTTGGGAGAAGCAGGTGCTATGGAGATGTCCTACAAAGGTCATGTGGCTGGTGGTGGTCCGTGGCTTTTGAGCATCTATCTGCCTTTCTCTCAGCTCTCTGGCCCGAGTCCATATTCAGGAGTACTTTCCCTTTCTTAATAAACTGTCACCACCATTTTTATTTCTAACCTTCTGTCCCTAGCATAGTCCTTTATCATGGGACACGAGCATGGAATCAAGTGCGCTCTGAACCCAGACCCCTGTCTGCACCAGTGTGACTACCGAGGAAGGGCGGACCCAGCCCCTCAGCCCTTCACCACCACTTGTCTCTGCACTCTAGGCACAGAAGCTGTGCTGCACAGAGAAGCCAAGAAGCTGGACAGGCCTTGCTGTGCACTCTCCACCCCCAGCCTACGACTTAGAGCAGACCCCTTTCTTCCGACACATTTCCATACAGTTGTCATGTTTCAATTACACCCATACAATGAAATATAAAAAGAAAAAAAAAAGGAGAAAAACAAACCAATCAACTTCTTAGGAAGCTTCCTTTAAAAAAAAAAAAAAAGTCTTATTTATTATCTATCTATTTACTTTTGTGTGTATGGGTGTTTTGCCAGCATGTATGTGTACCACATGCATGCAGTGCCCATAAGAAGAGGGTGCTGGATCCCCTGAAACTGGAGTTATGAATGGTTGTGAGCCAGCCACCATGTGGATGCTGAGAACCCAACCTGGGTCCTCTCCAAGGGCAGCCAGTGCTCTTAACCACTGAGCAAGCTCCCTAGGAAGCTTCTAGACTATTGGACACATGGAGGCTTGCAGGAAGGTGAGCAGAGCTTATCCCTGGGCCAGAGGGTGATAAACTCCAGATTCATGGGGCTAAAGCTCCTGTGTTGTAGATTCCTTTTAGATCCCACTATGTATTCCTCCATCCAGCTGCTAATTTGTTTCCTTTTGAACATTCTTGATAATAGACTGGGAAGAGTGTTTCCCTGAATTTCTGTGTGCTGAATTAGCAGATTAGTCTTGATTAATCTAAAGAGTGGCTTGTGGGACCCCTGGCAGCTGCCACTCAGAAGTGCCAGAAGCCTGGACTTGGGACTGGGTCTGAAGTAGGGAGCCTTGGGGACTAGGCCCTCCACCTGTGGGATCTAGTGTGCCTTCCGAAAGAGAGTGTCAGCACTGGATAGAGTTGAAGGATGGTGAGAAGGCCCTGCATGCTTGGGGAATCACAGGAGTGATCTCTGGTTGTGAGCACACAGTCAGAGCAGCTGGATTTGACGTCCTCTGCCTCTTTCTTCAGACCTGCCCACTCTGGAAAAGTATGTAGAAGAGACTTTGTCCAGTCTGGGCATCCCCACCCTTGGCTCTCCATGCCAGACAGCTTATCTAGGAATCCCACACTGCTCCCTGAACTTCCTTCTTCCTTGGAATTAAGAGTCAGATCACCTGATCCACCCTCCTGGCTTACAAGTGAAACTGTGAAGGATTAAGGACCCAAGGTGTCACCACAGCTGAGAGCGAACTGAAAAGGCAGTTCCGGTCCTGGGGCAGCGCTGGCCCCGTAGGGGAGTGACATCAGTCCAAGAGATGCAATGGAATGATCTCGCCAGGTGGAGAAGCCAGGAAGGGCAGTGGAGGCTGAGGAATCACAGCACACCTGCAGACACACAGGCTCTGAGGACATGATGCACCTGAGGACACGTGGATGTCAGGAAGGAGCGCAGGGTCCAGACTGGAGGTGCTGGGGCTGGATATTGCCACTGTACAAACTGATTGGAGTCCCAAAGTTTCACTTCCAAGGAATGGAACTGACAAAAGCTATATGCATTCCTACACACACTATTGTTCCTCAGCCTTCTGGCCAGAGAAGGAAACAGGCTTGACTCCCTGTCACTGGCATCTCAGGCAGGGCAAGAAAGATTGTCTAGGGCCTCTGAGTCTCAATTCACCCAGGTAAGGAGTGGCCCACAGAACAGCTTAAAGAAGGAAACCCACACAGGGTGTGTGTACTGTTTACCTTCTCAGTTCGCTGGGTAAAGTCTCTTCCTATTAGCCCAGCTCTGAAGCCTCTAACCACTGTCACCTGTCCAGCTCCTGAGCCTCCCCTCTAGATCCTGAGCTCCTTCTTGACATCCCAGAGCATCTTCAGGTACACATGTCCTCAGGGTCTCTGTCGCTGCAGGGGCGCTGTGGTTCTTCAGTCTCTAATAGCCTTCTGTTTCTCCACCTGGCAAGGTCCTTCCACTGCATCCTCTGTGCTGATGTCCCTCCTCCTCCTCCTCCTCCTCCTCCTCCTCCTCCTCCTCCTCCTCCTCCTCCTCCTCCTGTCCCCACTTTTCCTCCTCCTTGATATGCCGTAATATTTCTGTACCAGTTACAGCACAATAAAGAAAACACAGTTATGAAACTCTAACTCTTAGTGACAGCAGTAGTGTCTTCATCTTCTAATTTGTAGAGCCCAGCACATAGTAGAAACTCAATAAAATGGGAGAAACAATGTTAAACAAATCAATAAATGGATTTGACTTACTCCAGACCTAAGTCAAGAGGAGAATTTCAATTTACACAAGGATCCCCTTTGGATTCATTTATTCACCAAATATTGAATGTCATTGCCCACAAAGCAATGTGTGGACAAAGTCCTGGGAACACAAAACTGAGATAGACACAGGCTCTGTCCTCCAAGAGTTTATAATTTCACTGTTAAGGTTCAGCAGCAAAGAACATGAGTTCTGGGGACTGGAGAGACGGTTAAGAGTACTAGCTGCTCTTCCAGAGGACACAAGTTTGATTCCCAGAACCCACAGAGCAGCTAAAAGCCATCTGTAACTCCAGTTCCAGGGGATCTGATGCCCTCTTCTAACTTAGGTGTGCATTACATGACATGGGTGCACTTACATACATGCAGGTGATACACTCATACACATAAAAATAATAAGTACACTATTTTTAAAAAATAAGAATATGAGTTACCAGGCATAGTAGTGCACATCTTTAGTCCCAGCAACTTGGGAGGCAAAGGCAGGCAGACCTCTGTTCAAGGTTAGCCTGATCTACATAGTGAGTTCCAGGTGAGATGTGAGACCCTGTCTCAAAAAAACAAATAAAAAGGATGTGAGTTATAAGGAAAGATTTTCTCTTACTGGCCACCCTGTTATAAGTAGATTAGTGTACTTTATTGTACAATAACTCTTAAGTAGCACTTTTATTGTTATTCCCATTTTACAGATGCGGAAATTGAGGCTTTCAGACTTACTAATAGCACTAGTAAATCATACTTAATACAACCAGGGATGTGTGCAGAGCAACAGATATTGCCAGGAAAAACAGGAAGGAGGGTCCAGGGAGGCTTTACTGAAGAGGGGACATCTAAGATGTCCCCTGAAGGACAAGTAGGACTTTCGTAGATAAGGAAGCATACTCCAAACTACAGAAGATAAGGTGTCAAGTTCAATTTTCTCATCCTGGCCTTCAGCTTTGTTTGCTCACAGCCAAAACTTGAAGAATTTACAAAAGTGCTAGTGCGCCCCAGGCCAGAAGTTCTGGTGGGATGGGTCCAGAGTGCAGCCTGGGAAGGGGGTCCTGGTCCACCTGAGAACTACTGCGCCAGATGGCAGAGCAGGTGACGTGTGTATGGTGAAGCCCATCTGTTGCCGTGGTGCTCCCTGAGTCCCTCAGGAGCGGTCTGTGGAAATGTAGAGCTTCCGGGCCAGCTGGCAAAGGGGCCCTGGCAGGTGGGCAGGGCCGTGCTTCCTAACGTTCTCCTGTGGCCTGCACTTATGACAGAACTCCTTCCAGAGGAAGCTCCATGGTCTCCATGTGAGTTCTGGAGTGCCACCCAGCTTCCATAAGGAGGAGCTGAGGTTGCCCGCCGCAGTGAAGACAGGACTAGAGTGCTCTGTGGGCTGCAGACCTGGCTCAGGATAGAAGGAACTGGAGAAAAAAAAAAAAAAAACTCACCCTACTCACCCTAGTAGATCCCAGTAGGCAAGCTTTAGGCAGAAGCAGCAGGGCAGAGAGAACTTCTGGCTTCACCATTAGAAGGCGGTTCCCAGTAGCCTCTGGAGCCAGGGGAGCCAGGCTGGCTGCAGCTGGCAGGGACTGAGCTTCCCTTTCCTAGGCACAGGCACTGACTCAGGGGCAGATGGTAACTTCAACTCCCTCACCCTAAAACAGAGCGGGACTGTGGCTCAGAGCCCCTCAGAAGTAGAGAGCCTGGGACCCAGAGGCTGGCAGGGCGGGGGTCATCGTGAGGGTCAGTTTCTTACAGAAAGGTTTTGGGTGTCAACGGGGTGATGCATATGAACGCTGGGATGACATATTAAGAACAGCACCTGCTGTCATGACAGGCTTCAGCTACGTGCCGACATCTAAGGGATCTAGAGAGGGCCAGCCCTGGGAAAGGCCACGGGAGCCACCTGAGGCACGAGCACTCTGGCCACTGGGATGAGAGGTCTGCCACCGGAAAGGGGAAAGGCGCTGACTGGGGAGAGGAGTGCCACATTGTCAAGGACAGTCACCCTCCCCACTGGTTCTTTGCCTTTTCCCATGGGAATTAACTCTTTCTGAAGGACCTGAGTCCCTCCCTGCCACACTAGGAGCTTGTTGCCTCAAGTCTTCATCTTCCTGGTAATGGGGAATCAGGGAGAGGTCACCCTCTGCAAGTGCAAGTTTCTCCAGCATTTTTGTGGAAAATCCGATTATTTCACCCTTGGGTCTGCACCCAAATGGATCGCACTAATTTAAAGTTGGTCACATCATTCAGAGAACACAGCCTAGCAGGAGTTCTGTCCTCCACAGTCTCCGTTGATTCAAGTAAAAAAGTAAAAGACTAGACGGATGGATGCATGGTGGTATGTAACTAAGATAAAGGATGGATAATAGGGCTGAGCCGATAAAATACTTGCTGGACAAACTGGAGGATCTGAGTTCAAGTCCCAGCACCCACATAAAAATGGGCCTGGCAACCTGCATCTGAAGTCCCAGCACTAAGGAGACAGGCAGATCCCCAGAGATCTCTGGCCAGCCAGCTTAGTTGAATCAATGAACTCCAAGTTCAGTGAGAGACCCTGTCTCAAAAATAAGGTGGAGAGCTGTGGATGAGCACTTGCGTGTGCACACATACACAAACATAATCAGACACCAGACACAGAGAGATGGATGGATGGATGGATGGATGGATGAATAGATAGGTGACCAAAAATTACAAGGACCATGTGATAAAACACTTATGGAAGAGATCTACTAGGAGTATGGAGCGTCTTTAGACTACTTTTGAAACCTTTCTGTATTTGAAATCGCTTCACACTGAGTTGCAAACTAAGAGGTATGCTTACACATCTAAAATCTACCTTCTGTCTCTCTCTAAATTCCCTTCTGATTTTTATTAAATATCTAAATTTATGCAGTTATGCCCCTTGCGTTTCCTATACTGTGCCTGCCCCCTGGCCAGCCTTCACACTTTCAGGGCTCGACATCACCACCGTTTTTAATGGACGCACTGTGCTCGGTGCATCCAGAGTCTATTCTCTTGTATTTTAACATTTTGTGACTGTCCTTTTCATCAGTCGGTGGCTTAGTTCTTTGTCTTGTTTTCTTCCTGCAGCCCCAGCAGGCTTGGAATTTGCTGCATAGACCAGGCTTTCCTCCATCTCACAGAGATCCACCTGCCTCTGCCTCCCAAGTACTGGGATTAAAGGCGAGTGCCACCACACCTGGCGCAACTTCTTTTAATAAACATTATGTTTTCAATACCACTGTGTTTTCTTTAGGAGTGTTTCACAGTGGACCATCTCGGGTACAGTGTCAGAAGCTCGGCATACAGGCTGGACACAGGCTGCCAAGCTGCCAAGCCTCTGTCCCTCCGGGTCCCAGGCTCTCTCAGCTTCTGAGAGGGCTCTGGACCACAGTCACACTCTTTATCCACAGCTTCATCACAAGTTTCATGCTTTTATTTATCTTTGATAACTGGGTGGTATAGAATGTGGACTCAAACTAGTTTGCATTCACATTCACTTTACCATCACTGAACTGCCCACTGGAAAGCAGCTCCCTCCAAACTTGGGTTTAGAGTGGATGGTGGGCTCCTGACACCTGCCCTGGCCCCAGGCGCCCCTTGGGTATGTCCACAGTCCTGTCCACTTCCTCCTGGTAGCCCTTATACCTGGCCTTTTCTGTACATTTGGGAAATTATTTCTTCAACTACAAGACTGTGAGGACTTCATTTTTTGCTTGTCAATTGACCATTTAAACCTGGTATATGCCTGGTATTCATTCAAACATCTGTTGAATAAGTGGATGTTTTAAAATCTTATGATTACATTTGATAGAGTTTGATTGTGTTATGACAAAATGCAAAAGCATTCACCACTGATTTTAATCAGAAAATATTTAGGGAGCATTTACCATGTTCCAGACACCCTGTAATAGGGAGAGGCTGTATCAAAAGTAACGCAAATAAAATCTTTAAAACAACAAACAAGCCAATGGTGGACTGGACCCCTTGTCTCTGCAGTGGCCCCAGCATCTTACCTCTTCTTCCTGTGAAGGAAATTTGTGGGGCAGGGGAAGCTGTTTCCTTCTGTCACGGGGGCTAAAGCTGTGGAGGACACCCTGCCCCCAAGACCAGAGCAGGTGTGGCCCAGTCTGAGGATGAACTCCAACAGCAGGCAGTGCATGACTCAGAACCAGAGAAGCAGGAAGTCTGGCACCAGCGGAAAGCCCAGAGTTGGCCAGCACACCAGTCACTGGTCTTTGCACCAGCCCCAGCTCAGTGGTCACAGGACTGAGTGAAAAAGGCCGAGTTCCCACTCCTCATAGGGAAGCTGGGCACTGGAGCACCTGCCTCAGGACTGTGGGGAGGGATGCATGACGGGATGCCCATCAAGTGGAAGGTGCTGGGGCACACTGAGTGTGGATGCAGAAGCCAGCCAGAGGACTTCAGTGAAGTCCCACGGAGCAAGTGGAATACCCACATCTCCAGCTACCTGGGCCTTGATACCACCACTATCAAGAGCTACCCGGCCTCCACACTCAGAGTATTTAGGAAGGGATGTCCTGTCTAGAGAAAAGCCAGCCTTTGTTTTTATGCAAAGCATCTTCAACTGAAACTGCCTTCTGAATTTGTTTTCAATGAGGAAGAGAACAGTGAGCCAATGCTCCAGGAATGGGAACACACACACAGCTTGCCCAAGGTGAAGGGAGTGGAGCAGATGCCAACCAGGCCTTCTTTGGTGGTAGGCCTTAAGGGGACGTCCTCCCCAGCACCAGCTCCTCCATTGCCAAATGTCTTCAGGGAACAAACCCAGATGGGGCCTTGCCCAGGGCCAGTGAAGCCACAGGAGGATGTGAGGGACCCTTAGGACCAACCAAGCGAGGCTCATAAACCACACTGTCTGCTCCAGTTAGGACAGGGCAGACTGATCCCTCTAGGGGATCTAGGTCCCTGCCTCCAAGCTGCCCTCACTACTTTTCAGGGCTCTTTGCTAACAGTATTAATCCTGCCACCCAAGGACACGTGGGGTCTCACCTTGGCCTCCTTCTGGTTTTCTGCTTAATTCCCTTTTCTCTTGACTGGCTTCCTTTCCATCCCTACACTCTCAATAAATTTTGCTGCAGTGACTGATGGCAGCCTCACAGCTCTTTCTTCTCAGGTCTGTGCCTTTGCTGTGGTCTGAAATATCCCCCCAGAGCCTGTGCTAAAGGCTTAGACCCAGGGCTCGTGAAATGGCTCAGTGGTTAAGAGCACTGACTGCTCTTGCAAAGGACCTGGGTTCAATTCCCAGCACCCCCATGGCAGCTAACAACCATCTGTAACTCCAGTTCCAGGGAACCCAACACTGTCTTCTGACCTCCGTGGACATTGCACAGCACAGGTGCACTTACACACATGTAGGCAGTACACTCATACACATAAAATTCTGAAAAAAAAAGGGCTTAGACCCAACCCACAGTGCTTGTCTTAGTTTGCTTTCTGTTGCTGTGATGAAATACTATGACCCAAAGCACCATGGAGAAAGGGATTTATGTGGCTTACTGATCTCACTTCAGCACTGAGGGAAGCCAAGGCAGGATCCTGCCCAAGGCCGACGCCTGGAGGCAGGACCTCGAAGCAGAGACGATGGAGGAGCGTTGCTCACTGGATCTCTCTCCCTGGCTTGCTCAACAACCCTCCTTTTATAGCCCAGGCCCACCTGCCTAGGGCTGGCTCAGTGGCCTCGGCCCACCTGCATCGAATAGCAATTAAGAAAATGCCTCACAGATACGACCAAAGTCAATCAATGGGGGAAATTCTTCAGTTGAGGCCCCCTCTTTGCAGGCGTGTCTCTACTTTGTGTCAAGTTGACAAAAACTGACCAGCACTGTGCTGCTGTTGGTTCTTCGGGTCGTTAAGGGGACTTCTCAGAGGGAGTTAGTAGAAGCCTGGCTCTGTTCTCTTTTTCTCTTTTTCCCAGCATGAGGTGAGTGCTTTGTCCCCGCCGCCATGTACTGCTTTGTCCAAAGCAATGGGGCTGACTTGTGAGCCACTATGGGCTTCTCTACACGGACCAGCTCAGGTATTTGTCATAGTAACAAATGGAACTGACTAACCCAGCCTCTGACTGTGATTCTTGTCTGTCTCTTATTCCACATCCTTTCAAGACAGTTTGCTCAGTAAGCTTTTCAAGCCAGGGCCTGGTGAGGTCATTGAGAAAGGTGACTGGCAGGACACCGCCGTCCTTCAGACTCCAACCCCATCCCCAGATGACTCTTCTTTCCTCTTCCTGACCAAAGTGTTCAGTGTTTAGGTGTAGGAGTGGTGACTGCATGGTCACAGATTCTTCTTGATGCCATGACTTTTTGTTTTGTTTCAGTTTTTGCTTTTTTTTTTGGAGACAGAGTCTCACATAGCCCAGGATGACCTCAAACTCACTATCTAGTAAAGAATGACCTTGGACTCTCCATCTTCCTGCCTCTACCTCCCAAGTGCTTGGTATTCTACCACTACACATGTCTACATTCTCCTTCAGCATAAGAGCTTAAACCCAAAGCCTTGGCCACAATAGGCGCATACCCTACCACAGAGATATATTCCTAACCCTTCTGGGCCACAATTTATGTGAACTCTGGACTCAGTTTTCCAAGCTTTGTCCACCAAAGAAAAAACATTTCTTTCCAAACATCCTGTACACACAGATGCACAGAAGCTTTCAGAACGTGATCGTGATCTTAGCTATGGATCTTGAAGGTCTTACATGAAAACATGTGTGCTTTGCATCAGAACTTCTTAGATTTGAATCATTAGTTCACGTTGTGCTGCTGTAACAGAATACCTAAGACTTGGTAATTTATAAAGAATAGTGATCTATTTTCTACAGTCTGGGGGCTGTTACATCCAAGGTCAAAGACCTTCTTGTTATCACCCTGTAGTGGAAGAGCAAGTGATCATATAGAAGACCAAATCCATCCCTTCATCAGGAGCCCACTCCAGAGATGACTGCACTCATGTGGTTAGCATTCCACAGATCTGCCCCTGAAGCCAACTCTCCTTTACAAAGTAAAGTTCTAAGAAGAAAGATTTAGCAGCTCTTGATTGTCGGAATCTGGACTCAGATACTGATCTGTCTACTGGCTTCTGACCCGTTGAGTCACTGTCAAGTTTAATTTGCATAAGGCTTGGTTGTCATGGGAAGAATCACAGTGGATGGTCCTGACGTGGCTGGTTAGTAGTGCCATCTGTGCATATAAAGGAGAGTGTTTGTGAACATACGTGTCTGTCCACATAACTAAGTCCACTGCTCCTCAGGTTAGGATGATGGTATTGGTACATCCGAACAGATGGTCAGAGGGATATTCCCTTGGTTGGGTCTCTTGTGCCTGACCTGACCCTCCAGTCTAGACAAGTGCAACTGATGCTCAGGATTGGTCTAGGGTCTTACTGACTGGCCAAGAATCCTCAACTAATTACCAAATGTTACAAGAAGCAGAGAATATTAGCCTAGTGTTTTACAAAGTATGGTCCCCAGACCTACAGCCTCAGCCCCATTTGCCAAGTTCTTAGAATTGAGTTCCAGACTTACTAGAACAGAAACTACATGTTCATCGTGCCTTACAGGAGATTCGGATGATCAGCTAAAGTCTGAGAACGGCTGTTCCTTTGGAAAGGTTAGTGGGATTACTAGCATGGTATGGGGGACTATGGCTGAGCGACATGCCAGGTTCCCTGCTGCCTGGGTGAGGGCCCACCATGGCCTGCCCCATGATAGAGGAGTTGGGGAGCATACACACCTAGCAATGAGGTCAGCCGCAACCTCTCTGCCTCATTGGTTATAGCCTTTTGGTGGAGAGGACTTCTAACCGACTAGTCTGTGGTGCCTCCTGCACTCTACCGTGGCTCTGCCTCTGTTGGTGGGGGTATCATCTGCACCCTTAGAGGTGAGGTGAACCCAGTATCTATACTCTGCTTCCTAGAACCAGGGAAGTCAGTTTGTCACAGCAGGGGCAGAATGTAAAAGACTGAGCTCAGCTGGCCCTGTTGACGTGTTGTTTGTGATGGTCAGAACTTCAAATTTCCTCACTTTAGAAGAAAAAGTAAATGGAATGTTATGAAATAGGGGCTGGTGTAACTTTACACAATAGACAGTTATTGCAGCATGGCTTTGACATGAAAGATCGAGCAAGTGAATAGCGGGCTTTCTGGTGATGATTCATAGGGCATGAAATTCACCCTTTTTTGCTGGGTAGTGGTACATGCCTTTAGTCCCAGCACTCTGGAGGCAGAGGCAGGCGGATCTCTGTGAGGTGGAGGCCAGCCTGATCTATATAGTGAGTTCTAAGCCAGCTGGTGGCTACAGGGAGAATCTGCATCAAAAAGACCACCAAAAAAACCCCAAATCATCCTTTTAAGTGCACAATTTGAAAGGGTTTAAAACTTACTTCTTAAGAGAAATTATTCCATAATCTACATATTCACACTTTGGGGTTCAGCATCGTAAGTTAGTGACAAACTTCTATGGAATTCAATCCAAAGAATTTCTTCACTTTTTCAAAATTACTTCACACTGTGCATCAGACTCCAGTCTTCTTATCTCCTCAGAACCTCTCATGAGGTCATGAGTTTTGAAGAAATCTGTGTGTCTTCCTTCTTGTTTCTGAACCTTCTCCACGGAGACATGAAGGCTCAGTGATATGAATCACAGGGATGTGACAGGAAGGACTTGAACCAGAGGAGTGCTCACTGGAGCCTCGGCAGCCATGGAGTCCTCTTTCCTGATAGGTTTGAAGAGTATATGATGCCACCAGAGAACTCCTGCAGGGGCAGAGGTATTCACTAGCTTGTTTTGCAAGATGGTTTCATGGGCTCATAGAGTTATCCAAACGCTTCTTTGAGCCAAGCCGTCAAGATCAATTCACTCTATTATAGCTAAACTACATTTCAATTTTTAAAAAATAATCATTTAAGTCAGGCACAGTGGCATACACCTGTAATCTCAGCACTCTAGGGGTTGAGGCAGGAGGATCTGAAATTCAAGACTGGCCTGGGTTATGCAATGAGACCTTGTCTCAAAGTAATTCTAATAATTTTTAAAGTAAATGGTACCACATCAAAGACACTTCAGAAAATTAAAATTTGAGGAATGTTTTGTGTTTGATGTAATAAAACTGTCTCCAAAATAGTAAGCAAACAATAAATGACATTTGCCTTATAGTATTAACCCATCTCTAAAATTCATTTGTCATTTATTTGATAATATTTCAGATAAAAGTCATTAGAAAAGAAGCCAGGCTAACTTGTCCTGCAGAAATATATCCCTAATAAATGCCAAGAAATAATATCAACTTCATAATTACATTTCTAACTAAGGAAAAAGCACATATATATTACTTGATATAAATACAAAAAATGCAATTTAATTTTTAAATAGCATAGCCAGGCTCCAAATAAGCATTATGTGTTCATTATGAGTCATACCTGAGGAACAAACAAGTTGATTTTTGCATGTCTACAAGAGTTATAACAAAGACATGGAGGTTTTCTTAATTCTGTTTTAATTTTCATTTTTAAATGAAGTGATACACGCACAGGCACATGATATATACAGTGAAAGAGGGTCCAACCAAACCCAAACCCTAGTTACAGGAAAGAAATAATGAGACATTTCTGTAGCACGGGGAAAAGATACTTTGGGTCAATTACCAGACAAAGCAATCCCATTCACACCGCTGTCTTAGGTACTTGTGCTTCTGTGACTTTACCCACTGTAGCTGAGTGCAGAAACTACTGAGAGACAGACATTGGCTTCTAGGGAATACCTATATTGGCATAGGTATACAGAAACTGCTTCTGCTGCTGCTGCTGTTCTGGGTGTGAGCTCTGTGAACACATATGCAACGACTTTTGTGTTTTCCCTCGTATCTATGTAGGTGAAAGTGACTGTGAGAAGTATTTACCTACGGGGCGTACGTGTTTTTCAGAAGGCTGATAATTTGGACGTTGGGAAACCGAGGTGCCCAGGTGTCACTAGAGGTAGAAAGACTGCAAATAAGCAGTGCTCCCACTCTGGGAAGAACGCAGTCTTAAATACATGAAGAGCATTGTGCTTTACAGTGTTAGTCCTTCCTAAAGGCTTTTTAAACAGGAGGGTAGTGCATGCTTATCGAACAACTGGTACCTGTGCTGCCCCGTGCTGTCCTTTACAGCCATGATCTTGTGTCATTCTCACAAGTAACCTGAGAGACACTCATTGATCTAGCTTTATGGGTTAGGACTCTAGGGTCTCCCCAAAATAACAACATAGGTAACACAGTCACCTTCACACAACACAAAGTCTCAATCAACCTGAGAGAATTCTTCAAGAAAATAAAAAGCCTGTTGAATGTTTAATTAGATCTCACTCCAGTTCTTGGTGATACAGAATGTGAGTTTAACTTTATTAGAAAACTGAATTCCCATTTTATTTGTCGACAGAAAATATAGGGGTTTAATTATGGCTCAGAACCATAACATTGAAAGCTTTTTGGGTTTTGGTTTAACTGCAAACTCCTGGGAGAGACAAGCATGTCCTCCTGTATGGGCTCTGGTGAGTCCCTCCTGGTTCAACCTCTCTTGCCCTCTCAGTCCTCAGAATTCCTTTTCTCTGTTCACATCCTACATGGTGACATTGCTCTTGCTGGAACCTCCAGTTCCCTCCAGTGGCCACCCAACAGCCACTGGTCTTACTCCTTAAACCTCCCTGCATATGGAGCCTGCTGGACAGCTCAACAGACCTACCTTGATTTCTTTTGTCTGCTCCCATTCCGTCTTTCTTCCTGGCCTGCCATCACCATCCACCAGCTGCTCCCCATGAGAAATTCGTGAGCTGTGTTGGACATCCCCCAGTCTGAGGCCTCATCGTGATTGCTCCAAAGCCTTTCAAATGCATCCTCCTTTTCCCATTTCCTAGCCATCCACAACTTCTCCTACCCTGCCCTACAGTCCACTGGCATTGTTCTTAATTCTTCAGCGCACCTCTGTCACCTCCATTTACTACAGTAAGTCTTTTCTGAGGTACCATCTCCTTCATTTTAAAATCCGGCTCTGATCCGTTTGCCATCTCGGGTAACATATACCGTTTTTGCAACCACCTCTTCCGTTTCACACTCCGACATTAAAAATTCCTTGCAGTAAATACCTTCAAGTTCCCAGCAGATGTTAGTTATTTTTTCATCTTGGCCACGGTGAAGATGTGCTTCCACTCTCATTGCCTTGCGGATTTCTAAATAGGAGTTTCTCAAGAATATTAGTCTGCTTAGCCGTCTAGGGGCCTGCCTTCTTTGGGATACTTTCCTTTGGGTCATTTCTACCCTGGCTTCACTTACAGTATTGCTTTGCTTTGCTACCGGGAGTATCTCTCTCTTCTAGACCGTCAGATGGGTGTGATCAGCACAGAGTGCTCAGTGATATAGTCGTCTTCAATAGCTAACCTACACTAAACTGCCTGTATCATAGCTCAGATAAAAATTTTACCTTCACACACAGGATAATTTTATCTAGGATAACATTATCTATAGTGACCTGCTCTACACAAGCCCCTTAGCAGTATATTCTTTTTGCTATTTTAATGTTTTTATTAGCACCTATAAGTTATACATAAAACAAGTTTTGTTATGACATTTTCATAGTGAATGTATTTCAATTACATTCACCCATGACCCTCTCTCCCCCACCCCCATTCTCACTGATCTTCCTCTTCCTAAATAGCCCTTTCACTTTTCTACCTTTTGTGTGTATGTGACCTAGTGTGTTTTATTAGGGTTGTTTAAAAAACATGGGTGCAGATTTGTTTACAGGAGCATGAGCACCTTACTGGTGATTATATTACTGAAGAAAATGCCTCTCCCTCCCTCAGTTAACCATTAACTATGTATAAATCCTCAGGGATGGGTGGGACCAAGAGCCCCTCCCCAATTCATGACTGTGTTGACAGGCCCAATCTTGGGAAGACCTTCTGCAGGTGATCACAGTTGTATGAGCTCTAGAGTGTAACAGCCATGTAAGGCTGGCGTTCTGTAGCCAGAGAGTCCTTCCTGCTCTTAGAGTCTTTCTGCCCCTTTACCACCCCAATTCCCTGAACCTTGAAGAGGGTGAGACCTGTATATCTAGATCGAGATATAGATAGACATACATACATATTGGGAACTTTGAGGATTTTTGAGGTCAGAAACACTTTGAGGTCCTTTTCTTCTTTGTTATTTTCATTTTGTTTTGGTATTCTGAGACAGAATTTTACCATGTAGCTGACCTAGTACTCACTATGCCACCCAGGCTGGCCTTGAACCAGCAGTTTCTGTCTCAGACTCCTGAGATTACTGGTGTAAACAATTCTCGGATAACTCTAAGAATACAATATGCATGTGTGTATTTATTTATTTATTCATGTAGGGGTTTTTGAGATAGTTTCATGTAGTCAATAGTAGCCTTGAACACTTGATGTTCCTGCCTCCACCTCCGAAATGGTAGAATTACAGACACCACTATACCCGGCTTAAGAACAAATTTGGAGTGCTGGAGAGATGGCTCAGTGGTTAAGGGCACTGGCTACTCTTGCAGAGGACCTGGGTTCAGCTCCCAGCACCCCCATAGATAACAACTGTCCTCTTCTAGCCCTCTACAGGCATTGCACAATACAGGTGCACTTGCATGCATGCAAGGCAATACACTTATACACATAAAATGAAAATAATTTTTAAAAAACCAGCTTTAGAGATGGGCCTTGTGGCACCCGCCTTTAATCACAGCAGTCAGGAGCAGAGGCAAATGGATCTCTGTGAGATTGAGGCCAGCCTGGTCTACAGAGTGAGTTCCAAGGCCAGCTGGGGATACAGGGAGATCCTGTCTCTAAAACAACAGCAACATAAATGAACACAGTTTAAAATTTTTTTTAACATATATTTTATTTTTATTTTCTGTGTATGAGTGTCACACCTGCATGTGTGTAAGTGCACCTATGTTGTGCAATGCCCTTGGAGGTCAGAAGAGGGTATCAGGTTGTTATATGCCATCTGAGTGCTGGGAACTGAACCTGGGTCCTCTTTAAGGGCAGTCAGTGCTCCTAACACCTGAGCCATCTCTCCAGCCCCCAGAAATCTTTTTGAACGAAGGTGTTGTGAGGGCTGAGAAAACAGCAGCCCAAAGTGAAGTCCTCAGAGCGGCCTGGGGAAGCCATCTCTCTGCTTTTCTCCTTAGACTGTAGAACTAAAATTCCTCTTTCTCAAGATGGGTCTTTGAAATCAAAACTCCTGCTCCCCAAAGCCAGCCACAGCACCTAAAACATTACTCTAACTTCTCTCTACTTTTCTGTGTGAGAATTTGCCAGAAAATTCTCAGACCTATGATGTCTGTGTGTCCCAGAACATGTGCTGCCCCATTCCTGGGAAGCATGCTGCAGAGAGCAGCCAAGAGGAGTCTGCAAAGGCCTTGCTGGTCCCAGCAGCCTATCAGCAGTAGCTCAGATCTACCAGTCACAGTCACAGCTGACCACGCTTAGTGGAAAGTAAGCATAAAGAAGGATGGTTAGACTGCTTTGGATGCTTCCCTTCTGTTAGGCCATCTTTTGTCCTGAGCGGGTAGCCCTTGGCACACCATGGCAGGAAACAGATCACCTTTTATCCTGCTAGTTCACAGCTGCAAGCAGGCTCTGGGCCTCTCTCCCTTCCATACCTGCAGAGCAGTACCTTCGTGACCATGTTCACACTGCACACAGTCAGGCTTGAGTTTGCAAGCTGAACAACTGTATCCCCTCAAAAAACACTTTACACTTTGCTCTCGAGGCTGGCCAACCATCATCAGGCTGTTCATTTTTATTTCCCTAAATGGGATCATATTGCACATTAGAAACTTAAGCAAATAAAAATGTAAGTCGCAATAGTTGCATGCAATTCTTGGAGATCAAGCATCAAAGATTTTCCTCTGGGAAAATCTGAGGTGATAAGGAAGCAGCTAAGGGCAGGAGAGTCATGCACTGAGCCTTTCAAAACAGCCAAGTGCTAGTGGGGTTTTATTGCTATGAAAGTGGCAAGAATTGAGCCCTTCTCTTATATTTCCATTATGTTGACAGAAAAAATAAGAAATGTATCATCTTAATGTGTCTTAACACATTCATCATCTTAATGTAACAGCATTGTTCACCGCAGCCAAAAAGAGACACTTCGAATGTCCACCACCTTGCAAATGGACCGACACTACAGGGTGTCTATACAACCTGATCGATTCTTCAGAAAAAGGGACGGGTTACTGAACACGGCACAACATGAATGACTTGAAAACATAAAAGGAAGAGCTAGAAACAAAGTCCACGGACACAATATGGTTCTGCTTATGTGAAATGTCCAGAATAGACCAAGCCTAGGAACAAAGTTTGCTAGTGTTGGCCTTGGACTGGGAGCAAAGGGGTGAGGGACAGTGGAATGATTGCTCATGGGCACAGGGTTCTTTTGAGAATAATGGAATGTTTGAGAATTTGATGGAGATGATTGCACAACTTTGTAAATATAATAAAAACATCCAAGTGTGCAATTTAAATGAATGACTACTATGAAATGTGAATTATATCTCAACTTATTTTACAGTTAATGAAAAGCGACTTCCTATTTGATCTCGTTTTTTCAAAAGAGCAGTCAAGGGAACCCAGGGGGCATTCTCGGATTGCACCTCATTCACAAGGTACCACTGGCCATAGAGAAGAGCAGGATGGACTCTGCAGGATGCTGGCCAGATCTCCCAGTCTCCTCTCCTGGTCCTCACAGGATCAGCACAGTTTGTACTGGCCTCTGTGGGTCTGATCTCTGGGTGCCTGCATTCCTGTTCACCGCCAGTCCTCCAGTCAGCCTCTCACCAGTCACTACTTCCTTTCTCCCTGTCCCTCGCCTGCTCTTATTCACAGCCTTCCGAATTTTGTGTGTGCTCGTTGCTTTCCTGTGAACAGTAGATCCTCAATGCTTTTGGGGGGATGCAAGAATTTGGAAGAAAAATTTAGAAATCTGAACCTGATATTATTTTACAAATGAAGCTTTGAGCTTTGAGATCTGCTTTCTCCCATAAAAAGATGTTCCTTGGGCCTGCAGAGATGGCTCAGCAGTTAAGAGTACTGACTGCTGGCACGGAGGACCTAGGTTCAATTCCCAGAACCCATAGGGCGGCTAACAACCATCTGTAAATCTAGTTTCAGGGGCTCCAATGATGCCCTCTTCTGACCTCTTTGGGCACTGCACAACGTGGGTGGACATACATATATGCAGGCAATACACTCATACACATAAAATAATAAATAAAATACTTTTAAAAGGTGGTCCTTGTTTTTAAAGTTATTTAATTTTTTTAGATATCTTGCACAAATGTAGAAGTAATATTTTATTACAGATAACTATTTAATTTATACACATTTATAAATTTCATGAAATACATCTAAGCATCATAAAGATAAAATTTCAACTGTAAAATTTAAACTTACACCAATAAATGCATAAAATTATTTTTGGACTATGTACTACCTTTAATATCTTATGTAGAGTCCACAGAATGTAGGCAAACCCTAAAAATGTAGCAGAAGCAATTCCGCACACTGGTACCAAAATCTAGTTTGTGCAGAAATGTTTCCACTAGATTCATAGAGTATTCATTGGAAGGGGCCAAGTGGGCTCATCTGGTCGCCTTCCGGACCCTCTGCAGCTCCTCAATGGGTTTCCATTGCTGGTTGATCGTTACAAGCTTGAAAAAAAGAAATAAAAGCACTTTGTTAAAGATCTGCTTCCCATGCTCACATCCCTTTTGGAGACGGATCCACACTCCTTTAAGGAAAAATATCTTCTCTGCTCATCTCTAACACAAGCACAAAATAGTAAAGTGGGTTGATTTCTACCAACTAAAAAGCCCCCGGGCTTCTATGTGCCATGAGATCAGAGAGAACAGCCATACATTTGTCCTACTTTCATTAGCAGTCTCCAGATGTTTTAATTTGCCAAGGTAGCATTTCAATTTAAAAGTTATGTCTGTTATTTTTAAACGGATGTACAATGTTCCTAGCATGGGGCTAGGCACACAGTAGGCCTTTAAATTTTCCTTATTACAGTTGCTCAGTGAAGGCACAAATGATCCAAACTGCACACCACAGGGACGAGAGAGTGCTGAGGACAGCCTTCATTCAGACACCCCCATTCTCTCACTGCTCGGCATCTGGGAGACATGTACAGGCATAATCGGGGATACCCTTCCCTGGGTTAACTACTATCACAGTCTTGATGTTTTCTAAGTCTTTGCTGACAGTTCTAATTAGCATTCATTCCAACCCAATATTTCTAGCTTTCAGAATATTTAAATTTCAAAAAATAAAATAAAACCTGGGCTGGCGAGATGACTCAGTGGATAAAGGCAAGCACAACAACCCAAGTTCAATCCCCGGAACCCACATACTGGAAGGAGAGAACTGACCCCCATTTGTCCTCTGATTTCTACAGGCCATGGCATGTGCCACCCCCCGCCCTTCTCCCAGCAACCATCAAAAATAAATGTACAAAAGGTAAAACCTTTGCAATGGTCTTTCAAAACTGAGTAATAATTTTCACTGGAAGATATGCATTCCTGTCTTAAGGAGCAATAATTAAACCACAACACACTTTATATTAATTATAAGCAATGGAAAATGAGATAAAGTAAGAACAGTAAAAGTTTATATCTGAATGCTGAATAAGGACCAAGCAGTGGGCTATGTAAGTTCTATTATTTTATTTTCTTTAATTCTTTGAACTCTGAGGAAAAGTCATATTATCATGTTCATTTTACAGATTCTGAGAGCCTCAGAGAAGCCAAAATGTCGGGAGTCACCTGTGAACACAGAGCCAGGGTCTGCACCGGATCTCTAAAACTCTACTCCAGTATCCTCAGAGTGACTGAATGGCATTCTGAAGTGTAAGAAACTAAAGTCTGTTTTGCTGACAGAGGTGCTAAGGTTTGGGTGAAATGTCAGTAACTTGTTTTAAATTCAGCAATACCTTTGTCGGCACAGAAGGATCCACAGTTTCCCAAGGTTCTGGATTTCTTTTTCGATCAAGACTGAAAATTTTTAAAAAGACTTATTAAATGAAAGCAAACGCATTTAAACTCTGACAGATGTTAACATAAAGTTGCTGGAGGCAACCTGTCCCCACACTGAGGTAGTCATCTGTCAACCTCAGGAACCATCAGAGAAAGCTGAAGCTGGAAGGATCCACTAAGGGAGTTTCGTGGTTGGGAGGTTAGCTGCAGGCAGGACTGGAGACTGCTCCCACAGACAGGAGCAATGTGGGTGAAAGTGCCAGGCTGAGGACAAGTAATACGGTCCTTGTCAGATTTCTGAGAGGGGTGAGGGGCCAGGCTTGAGCTGTGCAGGTGCTGGCTCCAGGCACTGCCTCCGCCAGTTCTGAGTTACTCCCTCTCCAAGGGAAGCAGTCATGGCCAGTTTCACAGGTATCTCCTCCTCATATTTCAGGAGGCATAGCTATTTAATCTTTTATCCAAAATTGAGAGACTAGGGTTCATTGCAGACAGCAGAATGTATCAATTCTACTACACTAGGAAAGAACTTTCTAAGTTGAAAATTTGAAAGTTAAAATAATTGTGTTGATATGTATCCCTCCCCCCATGATTTGAGTACATTTTCAAACCATAAATTGACAAATAAATCAGATTTTACTTCCTTGCAGGAGAGTGGGGTCTGGTTAGACATAAGAAACAGACAGATGTCACAATTCAGCAGTCTTTCTGATACTCCGTGTTTTTCAGCCGACCTTAAGCCCACACTTTGATACTCTTATTTAAAGGAAAACCTCAAAAACTGACAGCACGCTTTCAGAATTGGTGCCCCAAAGGTCCTAATACAGGAGGCCTTGGTGAGTACTTACATCACGTCGGTTTTCTTCAGGGCATACAGAGCGAAAGAGGAGGCTCCAGTGACTGCCACGGTCATGATCATCGCCAAAGGAATGAGCTGAGGGATAACAGGTTGGGGATAATAAACTCGGTATAAAACCTCCAAAACATGACAACAATTTTAAAAATATTCAACACCTTCACTATTCCTTCCTCTTTAAAAATGAACACTTTCTTTTCAGTCAGGATCTTTCAATTGCTGGAAAAACTTACTTCCTTCCTTTTCATCAAGGTTTGGAAAACGCCCATGATGACTCCAGTGAAGAATTTCAAATCTAGAAGAACACATTCAAGACATGGATCATAAACATCCTCCCTTAGGCCCCAAGCCTGTGGTACCCAGCCAGAGGCCCAGCTCCCGCGGCGAGGGCGACGCACCTGAGCCAGCTGCAGAGCCTAACTCCCGGACCTGTCCCTTAAATACCACCAACCGCCCGCGGGAGGGGCGGAGTTGTGTCACGCGGGGACCTGGTTCGCCCTCGGCCAGCTCGCGGGCGCCCCCTGCGGGACGCCGAGCGCTGCGCGGCCGCTGACCGCGGTCCTTACCTGCAGTCCGGACCCTTCCGCCCCAGCGCGGGAAAACCCATCTGTGAGGTTCTGCATCCAGTGGAAGGGAGAGGTAGCCTGAGGCCAAGGAGCACTGATGGCCACAGAAGGGCGAAAGACATCTAACCCTTCCAAAAGGAGGGAGTGAAGAAACATTGGGGTGAAGGTGGGGTGGGACAGCGCAGAGGCGCCAGCGTTAGGAAGACAGCTTCAGTGTGAGTTCCGGGAGAGGCTCCCAGGAGGAGGGGGTAAATTAGAACTAAGCCAACCATATAAAGGTTTCAAGACGTGACGAAGCGTAATACGGCAATTATTAAAAATTAATTGTAAAGTTCATTTCAGATTAACACCCAGAGTGTCCTCATTCCTTCTATTAAAAAAAAAAAAAAATCAGGGTTAAAGGCGAAGAAACAAAATTCAACTGTAGAAGTTACCGAAGGTTCATTTCTGCTGAGGAGTCGAACTGCTGGCTTGTCTTTGGGTCCCCTTCTAACTCGGCAACTTCGGATCCCAGTTTGCTTTGGAAACAATTTCACTAAACCAGCAGCTGTGAGCCAGACACAGAGCTGCGCTCTTCCAGCGGTTCTGCAAGGTGGATAGTTGGTAAGACTCAGATGTTCAAAACGGTTTAGTGGAGGTGCTGACGAAGTCAGAATGCAGGTCCGGTTCGCAGCACCAGAATTCAATGCATCCTTCTTTTTGCAACTGAGAAAAGAGACTTTAAACGTTGTTTTTAAATTATTTAAAAACAGATGGGGGTCTGGAGAGATGGCTCCGAAGTTAAGACTACTAGCTGCTCTGGCAGAGGACCCAGCATCCACATAGTGACTAACAAGAGTCTGTAACTCCAGTTCCAGGGTAATTCGACGCCCTCTTCTGACCTCCGCCTGCATTGCACGACACAGTTGCACTTACATACATGCAGGCAATACACTCGTACACATAAAATAAAAATAATAAAATATTTTAAAAAGCAAAAACAGATGGAAGGGCTGAAGATGTAGTTTGGTGGTAAAGCACAGCCTAGCATGCGCTGGAGTGTCCAACCTGTGACCCTCAGGCTCTACATGTCTCAGAATTAGATATACTTTCAGCCCAACAAATTTGCAGGTGACATTATGCCATTGTTCAAAAGCTGAACCATCCTGCAGCCCAGGTTAAATTCCCAGGACAAATCCACTCCTGAACACATTTGAAGTTCAACCTGTAAAAGAAAACTTTTTTAGGGAAAGGTCTTTACATAGCCCAGGAAGACCTCAAACTCAAGATCCTCCTGCCTCAAGCTCATGAGTTTTGGAATCACAGATGTGTGCCACACTGAGCAAAAAGAGAACATCTTCCTAAAAAAATTTTTTTGAGAATTTCATACAATGTATTTTGATCATACTAACTCCTTCTGCTCCCCCAAGCTTCTAGATCTATCCCCACCCCATCTTGTGCCTTTAAAAAAAATAGCCCATTGAGTCAAATTTATGCTGCCCGTATACTCCTGGGTGTGGGCCATGCACTGGAGCATAGTTGACCTATCAGAGGACCCACCAGGGGCCACACCCTTAAAGAAAGCTGACCCTCCCCCCCTCAGAAGCCATCAGCTGTTAATAGCTCCTCAGTTCCGGGTGGGGGAGGGGGTTCCATGCCAGAATGTTGACTGGCTCGATCTTGTGCAGGCAACCACAGCTGCTATAAGCTCATGAGCACAGCCAGTCTGTCACACCCAGAAGACATTATTTTGCTCCAGTCTTCCTGGACCTCTGGCTCTTACAGTCTACCTTTATGCCCTCTTCCTGGATGGTCGCTGAGCCTTGGAGTGGTAGCAGAAGTGTGTGTGTGAGAGAGAGATAGATGTCCCATTTGTGGCTGAGCATTCCACTGGCACTTATTCTAGGCACTTTGGCCAGTTATGAGCTTCTGTGTTAATAACTGTCCATTGCACAAAGAAACTCCTCCAATGAGGTCTGAAAGCTGTAGTTATCTGCGTACAGAGATATGAATTAAGAGGGTACTATGATACTATGTCCCTCTAGCAAAATAATCCTTTATTACTGCATGGCAATCATGCCGCTCTTGTACCCAAGGGCATATCTTGCCAGGCCAGCCATTAGTATAGGTCTCAGAGCTCACAGCTGGGTAAGACTGGTCACCACCCCCACCCCAAGCAGCCTGCTCAGCACCTTTCAGTACCTCCTGGGCATATGCCCATTTCCTACTGCAGAGACACATACTCATCCGTGTTCACAGCTGCTCTATTCACAATAGTCAGGGCAAGGAAACCTAAATGTCCATCAACTGATGAATGGATAATGAAAATTTGGCATCTATATACAACAGAAGATGAAAAAAAAGAAAAATGAAATTCTTAAATTTGCAGGTAGATAGATGGAGCTGGAAAACATACAGAGTGAGGTAATCCAGACCCAGAAGACAAACGCAACATACTTTCACTTACATATGGAGCTTAGCACCAGATCTTTAGATCTGTGTGTTTAATTTGGAGTACCTGCAGAATCCAGGAAATCAGACAGGGACCTCCGATGGGAGGGGAAGAAAGACCTTAAGGAAAGGGGGGCTAGCGGAGCACAGGTGAGATGAAGGGGGAAAGAAGACTGAAAGGGGGGGCGGGTCAAGTGGGGAGAGGGATGGGGCAGTAGCAAAGGAGAGGGGACTGGGTGAGGGCTAACGAACAGCAAGGAAGTTTGAAAAATCCATATGGAAACCAACTATTTTATAAGCTCCCTAAACACACATACACACACACACACACACACACACACACACACACACGCATCTGAGTTTAACTGGAGTTATTCTACACAGGGGATTATGCTCAGCCCAGTGCCAGATGTGAGACCCTCCCCTCCAACCAAGTTGTTAATTTTCCAAAACAACACAGGCTACTGCCATTGCTCTTGGTTGCCCACAACCCCATTGCTGAAGACAACAGACTCATTGGTCCTAGGATGTGGAAATGACTAGGAAAAGAATATCTTATCATTCCCCGAACATGGCCAACTCCAATTCTATTTCAATCCCATTGTAGACATGGTCTTTGCAGTCAACAGACCTGAGTACCAAGCCCAACCCTGCCACAATTATTAGCTTTGAGTAAAATTATCCTTTTTGAGTTAATAAAGTGATAATCCTAAATCAGAAGTGGGAAGCATGTGAGAATGCACATGAAGCATGTATCAGTATCCCTGCCTGTAGGGAGCATGCAGTAAATCAGTATTATTTGCAAGGTTTGTAATAAAGATTATATGTGCTTTCTACCCACTTATTCTGATTTTTATTATATATCCCTCAACTTGTCACTAGAGACATTTGCTGATTTTAAGATCCACATCATATACTTTGAAGAAAATTCAACATTAATTTTTCACTGGTTATATTCAGAATCAGAGATGTCATTTAAAGCATTTGCAAGATTTCTCAAGCTACTTTTGTCAGGCTTTTTAAAAAAACAAACAACAACAAAAAAATCCTAATTGTTTTTTTAAAGGAATAAAAATTAAAGGACCAAAATTTTGTTTAATTTTTTTTTCCTAGGAAGAAAGAGAGGAAGGAAGGAAAGAAGGAAGGAAGGAAGGGAGGGAGGGAGGGAGGGAGGGAGGGACTCAGAGAAGAGAATACAGGGGGAATCGGTCCGGGATGGATTGTGACTTCCAAATTTACCTTCAACTGTGTGCTTTGTCTACAAATGACTTTACACTCAGAGTCTTGCTTTGCAATGTCATGTCTTTTCAAAATAGAGTGCTGTCCTGTACTGGTCTAGATCTTGTTTGGGGGACAGGGCACAGTAACATTAAGAAATTAACACACAGAAAGTCCCTTACTTCAGGTGTTGACAGTTTATCCCCTTAAATAGCCCAAGGCCTGATGTAGTTCCAAACACAGTTAATTTTAAGGAGCCCCAAGAAAATTTACCAAAAGTGGGGGTACTTATTTGACCAGACACATAAATAGCTGGTAGAGAAAAAACAAAACAAAACGTTTTGGAGAAACTTAGAACCTAAACACAAGATAAACTTGAAAGAATAAGACGTTCCTTGATTTACATTTGGGTTACATCCAGACAAACCCTACACTGGAAGAGAATGGAATACGCCCAACCCACCGAACATCACAGCTCAGCACAGCACCCTACAGAGTACAGGCTGTCCACCCTTGAGATGGTGCCGCTGACCAGAAGCTGCAGCCACCGCCTGCACCACAGGAGCGTCTTAAAGCTTGTCACTAGCCTGGAGCTACTCAAAATGTGAAGAAGTTTCTTCTACGGAATGTACATCACTTTTATACCATCATGAACTTGAAAAATCACACATCAAACCATGGCAAGGGGCTGTCTATACTGTGACTTTTGTTGGGTGTGATAAGTGTTATGGGTTTCCTAAAAATATCCATTTTTAGAATGGGTAATATGAAAACATTTGAGAAGTACGCCATGTGGGGACTCAATGGTTTAACTAAAGAAACAGTTAAGCAAACTCACTAAATTATTATTCAGTGTAGGTGCTAGGATGTGAAAGTCATTAAGTGATTCAGTTTTTTAGTATGTTTGCAAGTGTTCAGAATTAAACATTTAAACAAATTTTAAAAATTAAGCATAGCTACAAGTACAATGAATGCACTTATGTGAACTTTAAGATCTACTTATTTCTACTTGTACCAATAGAATTAAATCCAGGGAGCCCTGACTTTTTTCTTTTACATTAATGTCCAGATACATTGAGTTTGGGAAGATGCATAAGCATTGTATAGTTTGCTTTTCCCTGGAATCGCAACACTGGTTTGGGTGTTCTATTTATGTTTAAACAGCGAATCAAGGCAAAAGCAGCAATAAATATCAAATTATCTGCTCAGTAGATATTGTTGCAAAACTAGATATATGACCAAAGAAGTCTTGTATTTCTTGCTTTTGCCTGAGGTCACGGTAGGGAGAGCTACCCAGCACTTCCTATCATCCAGTTGTTCAGCAATACAAACACATCCCAAGATGAACTGGAACTCACAGCCTCACCACCAGAGCCAGTGGGTCCAGATCAGCATCCTCCCTGAACTCAAACGCTGCATGCTGACTAGCAGAGCATGCTGGTGCTGCCTGGATGACCAGGATGCTAAGGATGCACTGTTCCCATCCTGCAAACTCTGGGAGCACAAAGATGCCCACCAGGACACTATCCAGCATGGATGTCACTGGTCAGTGCTAATTCTCTGAGAGCTTTGCCTCCTCAATCCAAGCTACTAGATAGGTCTAGAACCTGCTCCAGATACTGCAACCCAGACTTTGAACCATTAAGCTATGGCTGTTTGCCTCTCATCCTAGGAACCTGAACTTAGGTTATCTATCAGGTTTCATGAGGAAAACAGAACGTTTGTTTCTTGAAATTCTTTCTGCCCAGCATGGATAGTGGACTGTGTTGATCCTGCCAATTCAACCTTCAGTGGCTGCTTCAGCAGGCTCTTAGTAACAGGTCTGCTTATTTGGCACTTCTAAGGTGTTCTATGTACTAGAGTGACTATTACAGAAGGAAAGCAATCTGTGTGAGGAAAGCTGCACCCTGCCCAGTGTACTGAGGAAGGTTTATTTTCCCACGAAGAATAGTTTTAGGATGAAAGCAGAAGGGGGCTACTTGGTATGGTAGAGAGGAGGGTAATACGAGCAAGGTTCAGAATGTATATGAAAATGTCATGAAACTTGTTCTGTACACTAAGGAATATAAGTAAACTTTCTGAAAAAATGGTTCTAGAAATTGTCTAGAGCAATCTTCAAATCATGGAAATGAAATCAAAGAACTTGCTGATCAGATTTTGTCATTTATTGGACTTTCAGTGACAGCAGAAATATTGTCTCCATAAGCTTACAAAGTTCTACTGAGGGCACAGAACTAAATTAGAATGAGAATACAATGACTGTATTTCACTATATTACATAATTTTAATATAAAATGCATTCATTATTTGTTATAATTACCATTTCAAAAGTAAACTTCAGATCAACTCAGCCTTGAACCAGTGTGTAATTTATTTCCAGCTTGACTACTAGAAAACTTTTCCAAGGAAAAAGACGAGGGGTTCACGAGCCGTGAAGGGGCTTGAGCCAGGGTTCACCTGATCTAGTATCACTAAGAACACTAATAATCAAAACCCTAACAAGTGTTTAAGGGTTTTCCCTTTACTAAAATGAGAGTCAGTAGTTAGAATTTTATTTCATACCTGTAAACCATGCAAGTCTTTCTCTAACTATCGTCTGCACCTAGACTTAGGGGCCTTCTCCACAGCTAGCAGCATTCAATTTGCTGATTTGTGTGACGTCTGCCTCACTCACTGTACCTTCCAGTACCTAGAAACCCCCTTGAATGGTCCATGATGTTTACTAGATGCTTGGTGAGGAAAATGTGTAAAAGTCTTGCAGTTGCATTACTTTTTGGTTTAAAAGCAAGCATCTACATGTCCATCAAGGACTAGAAAGTTAAATACTAAGATTTTCAATTTGTAATTGTTTCTGTAAAGGAAAAACATAATACAGATAAATCTATGCCCTTAAAAATTACTTATAATTATGAAAGGCGAAAAACATGTATACTAGAGAAGCCAACAATACCATGAATAACTGATCAAACTTTGTATCACCACCAATGTGGATAGGACATGCCTCCACCGGGATGCTAGGGAACAAAGCCACCCATCAATATTCCAGTGACACAAAACCAATGAAAGCGCTGGCAAACACAAACCCAGGGATCCACTGTTCTATAAAGTAACTGGTCTACACTTTTCAAAGATGCCAAGGTCAAGAAGGACTGAGTGAAGAAATTTCTTAGGAAGCCAAAGATACAACAACTCAATTTAATGTGTAATGCTAGACTGTGTCTTGGATGGGAAAAAAGTTAGCATACAGGACATCACTGGGACAGAGTGAATCTCACTGGATGATATATTACATACTGTGTCAATATTAACTTCTCAGTTTGGTCAGTGAACTGTAGAATAAGACAACTTTATTTGTAAGACACACAGACATTGACCACTGTGGTAGTAATGTTTCAGTCAAGGACAGGCATAGCGGTTGGCAAGCCACTAAGATGCTATTACCTCCTGATGCCGTGGCTGTCTTTGCATAACCAGACTATTCTATGATGTTCACATAACAAAGCTGAAACTATTCTATGATGTTCACATAACAAAGCTGAACGATGACACCTTTCTCATAATGTCTATTCGACTCTCAAACTGCTCAGAAACTGTGCATAGAGGAGGGAGAGGAAACAAATGCAACAAAATAGAAAAGGCTGGTAAGTCTGGGTTAAAGAATATCAGAAATCTTCACTTTTTTCTTGCAAACTTTTCTGTGACCATGAAATCATTTTAAAGTTACAAAAAAGCAATAAACTAAAACCAATTACCCTAACAAAATTATATACATACACCTCTTACAGTCTTTTAATATATCTTCTGGAAATAAGACGAACCTTCACTCATAAGGCCAAATCTCTGTAGGTCTCTTTGCCTCTGAATACACAAACTCTAAAAGTGTGAATTGCAACTGCCAGGAAGTTCACATTTCAATTCATGTGAACTGAATAAAGGGTCATTTTTAATTATCTTTCAAATCTGAAAATCCTTTCTTAAATAAGTTTTCATATAAAGTCAGGTACTTCTGATTTAAGGACGGTCTCATAGTCTTAAGTGATTTTAGAAAGTGTTCGTGTTTCACCATGCTTGCTTCCATTCCATTTTCTTGTAGAGTAAGCAAGGCAGCCTGTAAGAGACAAGCAACAGGAACAGTTAATTTGCTCCATTTTTAAAATTAACAGTAATTGATAACAGTAAAATTAGAATGAAAACTCTTAGTTTTACTTCACAGGATTCCAATACTCATGTCATCAAAAATATTAAGTTAATTTAAAGTGACTAAAAATTCATCTTAGACTGTATTTTTCCTATATTCAATCTAGCCTCACATGGGGGAAAAATTCAAAGTATAGACTAGCATACACACTGAGTACACATAAAATTTTAAAACCAAGAAATCTTGACCTAGGGTGGGAAAGGGTTTCATACAGCACTGCTCATAAAGGAAAGACCACCTACTTTATGACCCAGCAATTCTCCTTGTAGATTTGTATGTGTATGTACATGCATGTACATATATGGGCTGGAACTCCACACATTTACCAACAGATGTGAAAAATGCTCACAGCAGCATAATTCATAATAGCAAAACAGGAGAAGCTCAGATGGTCAAAAGTAAGTGTAGAATATCCATATTCTAGATTATAAGGCAATGGGGACTAAGAATGCACAGGAGCTCAAAGATACATTTCAATCAATCCTGCGTTAAAGCAGCACTTGGAAAATACCACAACTATATGGTTCCATCTACATAAAGTGTTGAAGTTGGAGTGGTTCCCTTATGGGAGGCAGCAGGGGCAGAGGGTAGAAACGGTCCAAAGAAGATTCCGGCACACTGATTCTCTACTTTTTGACCCAAGTGGTAGTTATCAAAGTGTGGTTACTTTACTATATCCTTATGATCTATGCCTTCTTCTGAATTTTATTTGTAGTAAAAGCTTACAGGAAAAAAAAAAAAAAGCCTACAATAACGTAGTTTACAATGACCCAGGAGATCCGGCTTCTGTCACTTCTCTATCGCTTCCATTCTCTACTCTAAGACTCAATGTAATGTTCTCTCTTACTTCCATTTCTGCATTTTATGCCCTCTGCTTCGAATGGTTCCTTCTTCCCTTGGCTGAACTCCCCGCTCAGCTTTCCAATTTCATCTGCATCTCCCCACTCAGCTTTATCTGACTCCCATGTCTGGCTGATGTTTGTCCTTTGTGCTCTCGAAGTACCTCGAATTCCCCAGTTCACAGCCTAGTGCTCTGCTTGGTGTCTCTGCACCCACTGACCGATAACCTGCAGGCTCTGCGAGGGAAGGTCATGTCTTGCTTCAATTTGTCACATCAGAGCCTTTTAGCAAGTCCTCCTAGTGAACGAAGACTCAAATAGACACAGAAAAGTTCTGAACGGCAGATTACTGACAATGACTTCACTAATTAACTTACTTCTTTGCAGAGGTTTCTAAGATCAGCTCCAGAGTAGAAGCAGGTTTCCGCTGCTAGGTTTTCTAAGGAGACATCAGGCCCTATTGGCATGTTTTTTGTACAGACTTTTAAAATAGAAAGTCTTCCCTTGAACAAAATAAAAAACAAAATATTTACAATCCTAAACATTTATGTATGATGTTCATATATGAAACATTGTAAATTTGAACTTTCTACATTATAGAGAAAAAAATACACTGTTTGGGATTCAATCAATTTAAAACAGTGCCCTTGCTTCAGAAAGGAAGAAAACTGAGTCACCAATTGTCTATATGGCAATAGTAAACCAATGCCATGATAATTAATTTTTATTAATTATATTATAATTATATTTATAATTAATTTTTAAAGCAGTCAACATAAAAATTTGAGAACTGTCTCTTTTAGGTACAAATAGTGCTATTAGAACAGTTTCAGAAGCAAACACATGATTTTATCAGACAATTTAAAAAGTATCGTTTAAAATCTCTTTTAAAACTTGATAAAAGTCCAAGATATGAATAAATTTAGCTCAAGGATTAATTGTCTAAGCCCTTCACTACTCACCAGTAGTTCTGGGCATTCATCAAGAGCGAAGGATTTCCTAACAGAACATGCTACAATCTCTGCACCACTAGACCTCTCCTAAAGCGTGAGGGTGCTGACCCATAAAGCCCTTCCTACGCCTTTAACGCGTCAGGACCCCTACATTCCAGCGTATAACAAAGCCGAGTAGACTCAGCACTGAGTCTACAACACTGAAATTACCTTCAACACGTTTCCCTGAAGCAGGGCCAGGTACCCAGCATGTGCAGACAGGAAGACAACTTTATGAAGAGCCAACAAGCAAAGAACTCAGAGACCAGTGTTGAGCAGTGAAAGTGGACACCAAATCCACCTACATCCTGTCTGGAATCTAATCCAGCCCTGCTCCTTGGAGCATAGACATCACGACCATGGATGGTGCACTGTCATACTGCTGAGAACACACAGTAGCAATGTGTACAGTGATTACCTCTTGGTCTGGAGGGGGAACGTAGATAATCTTATCCAATCTTCCAGGTCGTAACAAGGCATCATCTAAGGCATCAGGCCTATTTGTTGCCACCACAACCATGACATTTCGATTAAAAACTTCTTGACACTCTAAGGGAAAACAACACAAAGCAATGTCAACAAACTGTTACTTATTAAACCCTTTCAGGCAGTGAAGTTACACACCAGAAGATCCACTTGTTTAAAACAGGGATGACCTTTCTCTGGGACCAGAATGCTTACACCCAAATCCTGACCACCTTCTTGGTATCCAGACACTCCACATAAACTCATTAAGCAGAGCTACTTTGTGTGCCTGGAAGGAATGGCTAGTCCTGACAGGCATTTCTTTATGTGAGAACTGATGAAAAGCTTCACAGCAGAGCAAAGACCACCTGGCCAGTACCCCCTAAAGCACTAAAAAGACAGGGAAATAAATGTCTGGCTCTGGAAAATCTTGCCTATCATATCTTCAAAGATGAAAATTTATTTTTTATTTTTCTTTCCAAAGACAGAAATAGTAACAATTAACTTAAGCTGCAAATACTAAAACCCTAGATGAGAAGTAGCATTTACTTTTGCTTTGACGGCCTCAGGTACCCTAGACTGGCCTGAAAACTACTTTTACAGCAAGAATGACCTGAACTGCTCAGCTTCAACTTTCTGAGTACTGGGATTATAGGCATGTGCTACCACACTTTGGGGGCTTCCTGCATGCCAGGTAAGCATTCTACCAACTGGGCAACACCCCATCCCAAGAGGAGAAACATTTAAAAGACAGGGCAAGGCCTGCAATCAAAATCATTTACTGAGTTAAACAGTCAGAGCAGTTCTCCAGTGATTTATTCCTTAGAGCAGCAAGTCTCCCAGCACATTAACAGGCTGCTGTACAGGCTGTACAGGGAATTCTTGCATTACGAAATCAGGCCATCTCAGGGTCCTTTCTAATTCTAGTGCGGTTTACTTTGACTAAGCAGTTAAAATTCTCCTTCTGTGCAACAATTTTTAAAATGAGAAACCAGGAGGAATATGATTGCAACAAAAGGAAACAAAAATATTTGCTCAGGACAATTAAAGGAAACCAAACTCTATCTGAAGAAGAAACTCAGCAAGGAAGAGGACTTCCAAAGGCTGCAGAGTCACTTGTTTTCAACTGCTAACTGCAGGAGTGCTCATGTGTTTTTGAGAAAGAGATGATAGACAATAAATTCCCTTCTCCATTAAGTAAAATACATTTCTCATTCTTGAAAAACATAGAATTCACATAAGATAATTATGATAATTTTCACCTTTTCTGGCCAAAACACTATTCTTACAAGCCCTGTAAAAGTCCCAAGAATTCAAATGAAATCACATAAATCCCTCTCAAAAATAAACTCAGCACAGGAAAAGTAGCCATGTAGGAATTCTATTTAATGCTGGCCTGGAATCTTCATATATCTGGCTAATAAGTACCTCTTGGATTTTTCCAGCTCCTGGTATTTACCCTGTGGATTTGATTTACTTCCTCTTCTCTCTATTGTCTTAAGTCCCACACCATCTAATTCATTCAGCAGAACCGAAAGAACCCGCTCCTGAACATCACATCCTGCGTTGCTGACTGAGCGAGACCCCAGAATGGAGTCAATTTCATCCAGAAACACAATTGCTGGAGTATTGGCTCTTGCTTGTTGAAATACCTTTTGTCAGGGGGGAAAAAAATGTTATATACTATCCACATGATTCTACGTTCTACCTTTATTATATTACCTGTAATTTTCAAAACATAAAAGATTTTAAGTGCTTACCAGGAATAAATAAATAAAATAAAGACTAATGATAGATAGCAGCTAAAACTTTGTATTCTCACAGAGGCAGAGATCAAGGCCAGCCTGATCTACTCTGCAAGTTCCAGGCCAGGTAGAGCTACAGGGAGACCCTGCAAGACATGGTCTCCTTGAGAAAAAACAAAAAGTATTCTCAAAAGATATTTAAGGGACTAGAGAGATGGCTCAGTGGGGCTTTCCCTGACCACTTTTAAACACAGGATCTCACTATGTAACCCTGGCTGCTTTCTAGTTCAAGAGACCTGCCTCATACCCAGTAACCAAGTAAACATTAAAAATCAAGATGACCCAGTGGTTAAGAGCATTTAGTGCTCTTACAGAGGACCCAAGCTCAGTTCCCAGCACCCACATCAGGCAGCTATCAACTGCCTGTATCTCCAGTTCAGGGGATCCAATGATCTTGTGTGGATTCCGAAGGGACCTACACTTATATGCACATACCTACACACACATAGAAAAATCAAGGTAAAACTATATAGATCATAACAGCACTCAGGAGGCAGAGGCAGGCGGATCTCTTTGAGTTCAAGGTCAGTCTGGTCTACACAGGGAGTTCCAGGTCAGCTGGGGCTACAGGAAGACCCTGTCTCAAAGAAACAAAAAAGTAAACGCCCCCCCCCAAAACCCTATATAGATCATAAAACTGTAGGTAGGTAAAACTTAGTATCTATTTAAAAACAAAGAAAAGAAATTCATCGAAAACAGAGATAGGTAGAGGGATGGCGGGGGGAGGCTCTTATTTAAACTTAAGCATGCATAACTTTTATAATTGGGAAAAGCCAATCAATACTTTTGAAAATAAGATACAAAAGTCAGAAGTAAACTTAAATACACTGGAGATAAACAAACCTGAGACAAGACTTTTTCTGAATCTCCAACAAAAGGTGAAAAGAGGTCAGCTCCGCTCACAGAGACAAAAGAGCAATGGCAGCTTGTAGCCAGGGCTCTAACCAAGGTGGTTTTGGCACATCCAGGAGGGCCATAGAGGAGAAGCCCCTTTGGTTGTGTCAGGCCCATCCTAACAAATTCTTGAGGGAACTTTAGAGGCCATTCAACACACTGTAAGCAGACAAAGAGAAACAGAAGAATTGTTTTGATACAACAGTCTCCTGCTAAATCCCTCCTCACTCAGCACTTCCCAGTACCTATTATCATGAGCTGAATGCAGTATACCACCCTCATCCCAGCCAAAGATCTATATACGTAAATCATGGCAGCAGTGAACTATGACAGAGCCTGTATGGCTCAGTGATTTACTGTCTCACTCTTTACAGAAATTCTGTTGACCTCTGTTCTGGATTATCATAAACTCTTTAAAGCAAAATAAAAGAGGGTTAGGAATGGGGAAACCTGAAAACTAGCTTTAATGCGCTGTCTCTATCAGTCTAGCTGAGTCATGACTAGAGCGCAGAAGCAGGGTTCTAGTAAGATGGCAGGAGCAGCTTCAGTGTGGCGGCTACTGTAAAAGCTCAGAAAGTTACCCGGTAGCATTCTACTGGACCAAGTTGACTAAGAACTGTTACCTGCTTTAACTTCAGTTTTACATCTTCGAGTCCACCTATCTGCTCCCAGCCAACAGGCTTGGTGTCCATCCGTCCAATGATACTTCGAAATGATGAAGGCTGAATCTTTTTAAAAGCTTCAAGGAAGTGTGTTTCATCAATCATAGGACTGTTTTGGTTCTGAAGGCACCCCCAAAAGGAAAATTAAACCAAAAATTAGGTAGGCTCTTTTTTAGTATACAAGCACAAAGCCTTTTAAAAAAAATCTTTCATTATAAAAAAATTATACATAGTGCAAAAAAGTGAACACCTCCCCCACAATTCCTATTAGCATATACACGAAAGGATGTCAACAGTTCCCATGTATTTTTCTAGTATGTTTTATGACAATATATATATATATATACATATATATATATATATCCTTATAAACAGATAAACAAACTGAACCATATTATACATATTGTGTAATTTGTCTTACAAATCTTTCATGTCAATGATGATAGTTCTAGACCACTCTTTTTGGACAACAGTATAATATACTAGTGTATACTTGTATCATAATTTTTTTGTTGTTCTTTGGTTTTTTTGAGACAGGGTCTCCCTGTAGCCCTAGCTGGCTTGGAACTCACTATGTAGATCAAGCAGGCCTTGATCTCACCGAGATCCTCTTGTCTCTGCTTCTCAGTGCTGGGATCAAAGGTGTGCTTGCCTGAATGTACCACAATTTAACTATCTCCTCTGACAAAACTCAGTTCATCAACCATCTTGTTATAAAAACCAAGCTTTAACTGAAAATCCTAATGTTCAAGTTCAAGTATATATAATTTCCTCAAAGTGGCATTACTGAGTTCTATGGTATACATAATTTTAATTTTGACAGTACAGTAAAGCTATTACCAAACTATCCTCTGAGAAAGCCATAGTAATTTCTTCCCTTTAGAATATGAAGCTCTTGTTCCCCATACTAAGACTCCAACAAACTTTTAAGATTTTGACAATGTAACAGGAAGAAATAGTGTTCAATATTATTTTGATTAAATTTCCTCAATTCAGAGTAAAATGGAAAACAATAACATAATCATAAAGTCACCCCCCCCAAGATTATTCGATGAGGCGAGCAAGGACACTGGCATGCTTCACAGCATTTCTTCACAGGAATAAGAAAACAGCTCCACAGGGAGAGATGGACACCATCGTAACTGGTCGTTTGGTCAGTATCACCAAGAGCCAAATGGACACCTTGTGCCACCACATATGGGAATGTAAAGACAAAAAATCGATTACGTACTGTTCCCAACAGGTATGCAGACTTGGAATCTGACCATTCTACAAGGTAACTAATCTGCATCACTTATGTCAAAGCCAAAACTAACTAAAAACAAAAACCCACCAGTTTTCAAATGGCTCCCATAAAAACAAAAACAAAAACATAAGCATCTGACCACAGAGGGAGAAAGGGCAAGAGAGAGAGAGCATGACAAAGAGAACGTAAATGCTAAAATTTTGAATTTGGAAAAAGGTTTCACAGAAGTTCTCTAACTATTCTGCAACCTTCCAATACATTTTAAATGATTTCAAAATAGAACATTTAAAGAATCTACAAGGGAGTAATTTTTAAGGAACCTGAATAAAGACTCTTCATGTTTCCTGACATCCATTTTATGGTTGGGTACCTATTCCTATCTTGTCTCTTGGGTTGTTGGTTTTGCCATACTGATTTGTATGCTGTTTTATATTATTGTTCTTCCTAGAGTAAGGGAACTGGGCTAAATGTGTTGTTTGATTATTTATGCATTTCCAAATTTCAAATTAGCAAATGATGCCCTCTTTAGCTGTTAAGGCCATTTTGTAACATTCGCTTTTTATGTAAAATTTTTTCTGTAAAATTTTCTTGAAGCAATTTTTTGTCTAGTTAAAAACTTTCAGGTCTTAAAAGATTCGGTTCAGCAGTTAAGAGCATTTTCTGCTCTTGTAGAAGACCTGGGCTCAGTTCCTAATACCCACATGGCAGCTCACAACTGTCTGTAATTCTAGCTCCTGGGATTTGATGCCCTCTTCTGGCCGCTCTGGGCACGAGGAACACACATGGCACACATACAGACACATAGGCAAAACATTCAGATACAAATTGAGCATTGGGTTGTCCACAAATTCCCATTTTTCAACTATTTTATCCCATTTATATAAGGTCACAAAAGTAGATACATATAGTAGAAAATTCTAAATAGTATTACCTCAAAATATTAACAACTGTAATCTCTAGAGTGATGTCTTAAGCAAAGTTTATACTTTTCTATTCTGTTTCATTTCAGTCACTGCTTAATGATGGGGACAAATTCTGACAAATGTATCCACTGGGTGATTTTGTCACTGCTGAGTATTGGTCTTTTTTGATGAAAAGACTTTGCAGCACATGACTATGGTTTGCTTTTGTTTTTATAAAACTAGCTGACAGCGTTAAGTATCAGACACCTGAATATGAATTTTTAGATACTATCAGTTCACATTTGAAAATCTCACTTCAAGATCACTTGTATGTTTATCATTTCATTTGGTTTTCATCATCTTCATGGGGTTATAAATTCTTTTTCTTTTGTATTTATTAAACTACATCTCTAACCCTTATTAGGGCTATTTTCAAGAAAAACTTTAATGGATTTCTTGTCTGCTGTGGCCCAGACAGGAGCCCCTAACCTGCCTGGTGGGAGAAAGAAAAAGATGGAGCCAGTACCTTCCCAGATGTCTCTGTCCCTTCTTCCTTCCACTTCCCCTGGGTTGTTTCTGAACTCAGCCGTCACCTGTGGTAACTAGACTTAGGGAGGTCCCTCTGAAGTAGCAGTGAGCTGACTGGTCCACCTAAGCCAGAGACATTTCAGATCAAACCTGGAACTTCAAGGCAGAGGGAATCCTAAATCTGTTTCCCTTTCCATCTCTTGAACACTCATCCTTTCCCACAAAGGGCATACATTCTCACGTCTTTACACAGGGGCCCATTAAAACCTCAAGCAGCATTGGTACCAAATATGATAAGGACTTTAGGACAGTTTTGATGCTGTAACTGATGGTGAAATGTTTCAGAATTCTCCACTGCTGAAATTAATCTTTTGCTGATGAGGTTTAGGGACTTGGAATTATAAATATACTACATGACTTGATCTTTAAATCAACAGTACTGAAAAACATTATATTTAAGACCGTATCTTAAATATTTTTAAATCGATCATGAATTAAATATTTGAATGCCAAAGACAATCTCAAACCCAATCGTCTCTTGGATTAGAAAAGTTTATTTTTCACATAGATATATATTAATAATAGGGGAAAAACAACATCTTGACAACGAAGAAACCTTACAGACATCACCTTGTCCTAGAAATCAAAGTTAAGTTCTGTAGGCCAGAGACATCACATGCTGCATAATGTGATGAGAAAAACAGAAACTGTTTCTTTTATTATTGCCCCAAATGAATTAAGTCATGAGGAAGCATCAGCCAAACCCACCCTGAAGAATGTTCTAAGGATCGATGACTTGAACACCAATGAAGGCTCTTAAAAAGGGACAAAATAAGGACTGAAAGATGGTTCTAGATTAAGATCTATTAGGTAAAAGATCACTGGTGGCTAAAATTCTTGTTAGCAATTACACACTTTTAGTTTCCAAAGGTAAAGAATATCATGGCTACAGTGTATTTTCCAATGTTTCAGAAATATAAACACATGTAAAGCCAAACACATAAAGAAAGAATGACCAAGTCAATGTAGCAAGACATTACATTCAGAGAATCTGGGTTAAGGGTACACAGAAATTTCTACTATTTTTCCAACTTTTATGTAAGTTGCTGCTTTTAAAAGTTTCAAAATTAAAATCTGATTCTTTTGGGCTGCACTGCCTTCTTCGATGCTTTGGGCTTTAACACTAGGGAGTTACCATGGCAATGAGGAAAATTCACTGGGTAGACCTACCTGGGTCAGCCCTTTGTCCCCATTTTCAAACATATATTATTTATATGGAGTTGAGATGTAACTATGTATATAAAATAGCAATGGGGGCTATGAACCATTCCAAGAAAATATACTTACCATCTTTTAACCCCCAAACTGCCATATTAACAAAGAAGACGAACACAAATCAATACTTCTCACCTTCTCACTATTAAGAAGAGCACACGTGGCTGCCTCCCTACAGAGTGCTGTCAGGTCAGCACCAACATAGCCAACTGTCATTTCTGCAAGGAGACTCAAATCAACATGACCAGAGACAGGCATCTTTGACGTAATCACACGCAGAATTGCCTCTCTTTGTTTAAGTGTGGGAGTTCCGATGACAACCTACAGGCAAAGCAAAAACATAAAAGTATACAACTTAAAATCTTTATGACAGATGATGGAAAGAATTCACTTAAAGCCTGAGATTAAACTAAAAAGATACAATTATCACTTCGTAAAATCTTACCACAAAATTCAAATGTTAATCACTAAACTTCAAGATATTCCTCAGAAATTAAAACAAATTCAGGACTGATGTTTCTAAGATAAGGCAGCACTGAATATTCAACTCAACGTTCTTGACAATTCAGGAAGCAATTGCACAATAGGAAGATGGTGCCCAGGCACGGAATGAATAAAACTAAAGGAGTTAATGACGATTTTCTGCTTCTTTCCTGCTTTCTCCATTTTTATTTCAACACACTTTTGGGGGCAAGCCTACTTTCCGTTCTCATTCCAAAGTTATTACCGTTTAATACGCTTGTTAACCCTACGAATTAACATGCCTGATCACTCATCTTCATAACCCGCACCACCTTGTTAACCCTACGAATTAACATGCCTGATCACTCATCTTCATAACCCGCACCACAACACTGATCCCTAATGCCCATCCTACTTCTGATGTGACTCTACATGAAAGCCAGGTTCCGACTCACAGGTCGCAGATGAGCCTGCCTCACCGGCTGCCCAACAAGGACAGATGCCAGGGCCTAATTCGCCGGAGCTATTCACCTCTCGGTCAAATCTCCCGGGCCTGCGCAGCGCTGGGTCTAAGTCGTCCGGCCGGTTAGTAGCTCCCACGACCACAACTTCCCGGTCCCCGTGGATGCCGTCCAGCAGCGTCAACACCTGGGCCACCACGCGGCTCTCCGGGGCTCGCTGTGGGCCGCCCCTCCGGGGACACAAGGCGTCCACCTCGTCCAGGAAGAGGAGGCTGGGCCCGCGGCGGGCCAGCTCCCGGGCGCGCTGGAAGATGCGCCGCACATTCTCCTCCGTCTCCCCCGGCCGGGCGCCCTGCAGCGCCGGGGCGCTCACCGCCAGCAGCTCGGCGCCCACCTCCCGCGCCACGGCCCGCACCAGCTGCGTCTTGCCCACTCCCGGGGGCCCCGTCAGCAGCACCCCGCGGGGCACCGCCAACCCCAGCGCGGCCAGGGCGCGCGGGTAGCGCAGCGGCAGGCGGAGCAGCTCCCGCAGCGAGTCGGCCGCCTCCGAAAGGCCCCCCAGGGGCAGCTCCGCGGGCGGCTCGGCAGGCGACGGCGGCTCCGCGCAGAGGGCGATGCGGGTCTGCGGGGTGACCAGCCCGGCCGGGTCGGGGTCCGGCGTCCCGCCGACCACGTGCAGCGCGGACACCGGGCCCGGGGCGCCCGGCGGGGTGGCCAGCACGTGGCCCCGGGAGACCGGCCGGTTGCGCAGCAGCTCGTGCACCGCCTCAAGCACCGCGGCCGGGCTCGGGGCTCCCGCCTGCGGCCGCAGCACGGGCCACACCGCCAGGCGCCGCAGGGGCGGGCAGGGCACCGGCTGCAGGCTACTCAGGCGCAGGCTCCCCGAGGCCCCCGACGCCGCGACCCCGGGGCTCGCGCACTGCGCGTCCAGCTGCACAAAGCCGTCCGCCCCATCTCGCCGCGGCCAGGCGGTGCACAGGCAGCAGCCGCCTCCGGGCAGCACGACCCTCAGCGCCGAGCCCAGGTGCGCGCCCAGGCTGCGGAGGGCGGCCGGGCCCAGGCGGCAGCGCTGGGTGCCCCGGTCTTTGGGGTCCGAGGGCAGTAGCTTCAAGAACGGCCCGTCGGGGAAGGGCCCCGAGTCCGGAGCCATGGCCGGGCAGAACCACGCGGAGGAAGCCGATAATTCCACCCGGACCCGACAGAAGGAACGTCCGGTTCCCAGGCCGGAAGCAGGTGGTGCGCATGTGCCAAGGTGACTGAAAGCCGGAAGAGCCAATGGGGAAGTCAGACCATTCTGTTGTCCGTGCTAGACTTCGGGTTCTCTTTCCGGAAACCGAGTCCTGGGGCTTTATACAGACTTTCTATACTGGAGTCCGAGGGACATCATAGCCGCTGGAGGAGACGGTGTCTAAGAGACATCATAGCTGTGAAAGAAAGTTCTCAGAAAGAACTGCATCCTGAGTTGAATTTCCTGTGAGGCTAACCAACTGATTAGCACTTCAGTGACTGTGGAATTTGGAATGTTGCAGATCCAGAAACTTATTCACAAATTATCTGGGGACATCTTTAACCCCATAAATAGCCACACGTTGCCTACCTCTATTTCTGAATTAACATTCTAGTAACTTAACAAAATGTATTAACTTAGCAGACCTCTAGGTCCCACCAATCAAAAAAGCTAAGAATGTCATTAGACAGCTCCTGAGGCCTATAGTAGAAACACCCCCCCACACACCTTGCTATGTCCTGCCTACTGAATATATCCACCAATGTATTTGAAAAGTGTCTTGATTTGTGACTTTTTTTTGTTACTATAAAAACGTAATGAAAGTGTTACCGCACTGCAACATGGAATTTGAAGTAACCTGAATCTGTGTTTCCAGGCCTCAGTCACTCCATCTTTGGCTCTTACCTGCTTTGAGGTGAGAATTGTTCTTTTGTGTCAACATAGCACACTGGAGGAGATAGTCTAGACATAACCCTCTAGAGGAGATGGTTTTGACTGGTGTCTGAAGTACATCATAGTCCTTTGGAGGACATGGTCTAGACAGGAGTCTGAGGAACATCATAGCCGGCTTTACCAGGCCTGCAGTTTTGTACTTTGGCAGTCACCAGTCCTGCATGCTCTTTCCAGGTCTTCGTCTTTCCAGGCTGCTCAGGCGAGGGCTCCCCGAGGCCCCCGACGCCGCGACCCCAAGTCCATGTCTTCCATACACATTAGGTGATCAATGTACAGGCTATTTTGTGAAGAAGCACCCGCTATCTCCTATGGGCACAGTATTTTGGGGATCTTAGTCTAATGTCTTCAGTGACTCAGCTGAGGTGACAGACATGGCACGTTCTGCAACCTGTGGTGTAAGCTGTTCGGCCTCCTTTCCATAGAAAAGCACCAACACAGCAGGGTGTGGCACCAAAAATCTCTTTGAGAGGGGAAAACTAGGCTGATATACTTGTATCACATCAATATATTTGTTCAGATTTTACTTCTTTGAATGTTATTTAGCAATAGCTTATCACTACTCCTCTGTTCATGGAATAAGTGCTTCCTTTCTATTGAGTCCTCTACTGTATCCGAGGCAATATCTGTCTACATAAGACTACTGCTCACTGTTTTTCCACTTTTCTGCCTTCCTCTTCCTTTTCCGTAGAAGGTTCCTCTTTTCTGTTTATCAGGAAGTTAATTTCCTATCTGTTTAAAAGAAGTACAGCTATTCTGAGGCAAGAAAATGCCTTGTTTGTTTTCAATTCTCAAATCCTACCTTTATTTTTCCCACTTCACTACAACCCAAATTCATGAGACAATAAGTTGATATTGCAGATAGTGTCCTGGTTGGGAGGTTGTTATACAAATAACCACAGAAAGACTGAATAGCAATATGTTAGCAACAGAGAGTAATGTGGGTCTGAGACATAAAGACCAGGGCCAGTTCCTAGTCTCATTCTGTTTACACTTAACGACATACAGTAAAACGGATTTCTACACACACACAGGAACTTAATTGCTGCTATATTTTCCCAGCTCTGGTGCTGGAAAATCTTAAAAGGTACCAGAAAATATATATCATCAAGAAGTCCTAAAATGGCCTACACATTCCTGTTTTCTTCCCTTAATCCTGTTAGTGGCTGGTCTCTTTGTCTTTAGACTTTTCAATAATAGTTTGCATTCTCTAAAGTAAAAAGACTCTTTAGAAAAAAAACTAGCTACTGAAGGTGTAAATAAATCTGGTAATTCAATCATGATGCTTTTACCTTGTGAAATTTATTCTAGTTCCATAGAGTTGTGAGGGTCTAAAAATTGAAAAAAAGGGTCTGGCTCAGCAGTTAAGTCATCTGATCTTGTAGGACCCATTGCCAAAAGAGATTCACTTAACTTTCTATCTCAAAAGGCCAGTCCTTACCTTAGGTCACAAATATCCATAAGGGATCCTGTTCCTAGGCCTCCAAACTCTTGTTCACTCATTCTTAAAGTATATGTGTCTTTCCCAGCCAGCCAGTAAAATCTATCCTGCTCCTTGGAGTCAGACCAATTATATAATAGTGCTGTTTCACTCATATGTACATCCACATTAATCACACCTTCAAGACATAGTCTTACAGAAAACCACTCTAAGCTGGGCCTGGTAGCTCACACCTGTATCCCAACACTTGAGACGGGTTCCAGGCCAACCTGGGCTACATAGTCACATCCAGGCTAGCCTGGCCTCCAGAATGAGAACCTGTTTCAGAAAACTAGGCAAACAAGTAGATGAAAAAAACCAGAAACCCATTATAATAACAGTACTGGGGTTCTTTTGCTTTTTTGTTTACATTATCCCAAATTTGGCTAGTCTGCGAATTTTAAAAATGCACCCAAAGTTTGAACCACTAGAGGGAGTCCGGCACCAATAAACCGGAATACTGCAGTCTGTTGAAGAACTTGGAGCTCTCAATTGTGAATTCCACTGGTTATTTTTCTGGTGGCGGGAGTGGGAGTGGTGGGAGAGAGGGTTGATACCCAGGCATATAAACCGATCTGTTGTCTCTAGATAGTGTCTTGTTATATCCTCAAGCTACTATAACATAATCTTATAAACTGTGCAGGTTATAAGCCATAAAAATCACTTCTTACACTTTTGGAAGCTTAGAAGTTAAAGATCTAGGTGGTGCTGGGAGATTCAGGACTTGGTAAGGTAACTTTCTGGTTCACATCTGTTTCACTGTTTCCTCACATGGTGAACAGGATTCGCTAGCTTTCTCAGGCCTCTTTTATGAGGACTAGTGTCCTTCACGAGGGCTCCACTCTCATGACAATTGCCCCCATAGGCCCATCCCCTAATACTCTCATCTGAGGATAGTGATTTTAACAGATAAATTTTTTAATGGAAATAAACATTCAGAGTACAGCAGCAAATGACTTATTCTTAATTAGTATATGCCTCAAACCCTCTGTTAAAATTTAATTTCCATATTAACTATAAAAATGAAACATCAAACCCAAAATTTAGTGGTAAATCAAAATAAGAAAATGGAATTTTTCTTGCTATAGAAATATATCTGGCTTTGAATTATTTCTAGCTTTGCTAAACAAAGTCTTTTCTGACAGTTTCCTAAAGAGATACAAGTTGCAAACAGCAAATCTGTGTATAAGCGTAGGTGGTTGTGTGTGCATGTGCACACACACGTGTGTGTGTGTGTATGTATGTGTTCGCACATGCACAGGGAGATCAGGAAGAGTGTTGGAGCCCTCAGAGCTGGTGTTATAGGCCAGCTTTTGTTAAATGGGTGCTGGGATCCAAATTACAGTGCTCATGATTGAACAGGAAGTGCTCTTAACAGCTGTCATCTCCCCAGTCCCAATCAACAGCTTCTCTTGATTTTATTTGCTACACTCAAAGTTATAATTTGTCTAATATTAAATTAACCATAAAACTCCTAATTAGCAACTTATAATTAGCGACATCTAATTCAAAAGAAATAACTGAAGCTATACACATGAACATTAACACTGACCATGAATTGTAAGAGACGAATATAAAGATTCATTTAAGCATAGTGGGAAAGGCATGGCTTTCAGATGCTTTCATCTTAACATGTTTATACAGATGTATTAAGTGACTTATTTCCACAGACATCTAATATGCCAAATAAATATCCTTACCTTAACATATGAAAAAAAATTCTCTCAAATAAGACACCATCAAAATTCTTTAGAATGCACCATCTTTATTTTTTTCTAAAGTTTCCAGCTGAGAATTATTCCTAAGAAGACGTGGAGTCAAGGGAAGGGGAGCGAAGCTATTTTCTGAACTACAAATGATCTGTAGGTTTTTGTTCATACACCATCATTCTGAAAGTCTGTTCTCACAGATTCTTGGGAAACTACATTTTTTCATCATCATCATTTTCTCTATGGTGTTAATTCACATTATCCACCTAGTAGATATATTAATACTGGGGCATACATTAAGCAAATATTGGATGAGCACCTACCTCATGCTAGAAATTATCCCAGAGGCGGGATATATGGTTGCAAATAGCACCAACACAGAACCTATTCTTTCGTTTTAAGCTTATAGCCTAGTATGAATGTCAGACAGTAAGCAAGTGAACAATATAATAAAAGGTAGTAAGAATTCTATGAACGAAATGAACAGAAAAGGATTACTTTTAAAGAGATGTTAAGGATGTGGCCCAAACAAAGTGTTTTTTCCTATTTTTATATACCAATAAGTCACTGAGCACATCTGTGATACCAGATGTATGAGAGTTTTTCCCCAAGATAATTTAAGCAATTATCCTGAAGACAACAACAGTGTCAACTCTGACACTATCCACTTGGGATAGTCTCAGATCCCATAGGTTAAGGACTCACCTCACAAGACTCCTACCCACTCCCCACACTTTATATGTCAATCCCAACAATTGGGCATCCCATAATTCCTTTCTCACATTTTATTAATTTACAAGACAGCTCACAGATCTTGGGGAAACACTTTGCTTATATTAACTAGTTTACTAACCGAGAGTTCAGACAAAGACACATAAAAGTCAAGGTCTAGAAGGGTCCAGAGTGCAGGAGCATCTGCTACATAGTAGTAACACCCCCAACCCTATTCCACCCCACCTTACCTGGCACATGAATGTTTTCAGTCAGGAAGCTCTCCAGACTGCATGGTCTAGGGACTTAATTATTTTCATTTATTTATTTGTGCATGTGTGTATATATGCCACAGTTCACATGTGGAGATCAGAGGACAACTTGCAGAAGTCATTCTCTTTCAACCTTGTGGGTTCTGGATATTGAACCCAACTTGTCAGTCTTTGCAGCAAGTGCCCTTACCCACTGAGCCATCTCATTGACCCCAGTCTGGGAATATCTGTGGAGGTTTCATCATGGATATGTGTTAGCTTGTTAACTCCATTTCCAGCAGACAGGGACTGAAAGCTTCAAGTTTATAATCATGGTTGATCTTTCTGGCCCCGATCCAGGAGACCAGAAAGAGTCCCTTCATTAGAACAAAAGATACTCTTAATCTAGGAAATCCCTAGGAATGTAGAGGTCCTGTGTCAGGAACAGGAGTGGAAACCGATGTGTACATTTCTTGTAACTTTGCCACATGAAAGAAGAGACAGGCACCCTGAGGAAGTGACACCCTAGCTGGTCCCAATGAATGAGAAGGAGCCAGGCAGAAAGAGTGAGAGAAGGAGCAGCCCAGTGTGCCAGATGATGTCTCAATGCCCTTGGTTAGAATAGATTTCCAGTGATTAAGAAAGTGCAATTCCCCAGCATCCCAGGCTCCCAGGTCTAGCTCAGGTCGCACACCTTGCACACCCACCAAACTGGTGGGTTTCCCAACCATTCCTTGTCCACTGTCCCATTCTCCCAGGGCCTAGCTTGGACACACCTGCACATCTGCCGGACTGGTGAATTTCCAAATCCCAGCATTCCTTCTCCACCTTCACACACTCCCAGGCCTAGCTCCTGGTCACATCACCTTTGCACAGGTTCAGCTGGGTTAGTTCTGCAAAACTTCTGCCTTTGCTGCCATGCCTACACTCCCATGCAAAGTTGGTGTTGAGCAGCCTATGCATCAGCCCAGATGAACTCAATCAAGAGTTACATTTTCACGTTCTCTTGGTTACCACTGAATTTGAATTCAACCTGTCCTTTCAATCAAAAATCATACTAACCTGTCTGCCCACCTGCTCACTTAGCAACCAACTATGACCCACCCCCTCCATCCTCTGCCCTGCCATTTCTGAATCATGTAGAGTCTGTCCTGGAACCTTAGGCTCAGAAGTAACACCTAATCTTAGCTAAATTGAGACCACTTCTTACACTCCATTTGCACACCAATAGAGTGGCCCCAAGACCAAACACTCAATCACCTCTCTTTTGGGACACATTCTGACAAATTGGGGTAACAGCAAACAAAAATCCAAAAAAAAAAAAAAAGGCGAGATCAGATATCCATACCAGGAAACACACCACCAATGAGACAACTCCTGGTGCATAGGTCCCGCCACAAAAACACAACGTGAATAATCGAGACAAAATGTCTACTCCAGAAATTAGCACCCTCATTATGTTTCCTGAGAAAGGCAGCCCAGCCGATGCACAAGGACAATGATTTCAAAATAGTCTCTGTAAATATGTTCAAGGAATTCAAAGATGATATGAATAAAAGACTGAATGAAAATCTATAAAAACATAACTGAATGAAAAAAGTTAAAACAATTCAAGATATGAAGTAAGAATTCAGCAAAGAAATTGAATCCCTGAAAAAAAGCCAAACTGAAATAACACTCAAAGTGAAAAACTGAGGAAGTCAAACAAAAAGTTTGGAGGAAAGCCACTTGATCAAGAGATTGCATTGGTCATATCTTGCCGGGTCAGTCATTATTGTAGCTTTCAGAGTTCAGAGTTTGGTAAGGCTCATTATTACTCTTCTCTTCCAATAGCATGCATAGCATCTTCCAGCACTATGACAGCTAGCCAGGAGAGAGAAAGCTTTGAGGTCATTACAGGTTTCCAGAGACTATTTGAAAAGGCATTGTACGAACGAACCTGCTGCCAGATTGGTGCATATCAAGGATTGTGTATTTTAGGAAAAATTGCTGGAATTGAAAAACGTCCGTCTTCAATAACAAAAAATGAAAGCTAAAACTCAAATGAGTCTATTGTAAAGCTACTTATATGGCGGCATAGTTAAGAGTAAGAAAATGGAAGCCACTTACTGATGGTGAGTTTATTAAGCAATGTATGGGAGCAGAACATACATAACATGCCCTGAAAGGAAGGGGGATATTTCTAGAATCAGTTTTTATCACCAGAGTATAGCCAGGTGAACTGAAGAAATCAGAAAATTTATCAAAAATAGTCTGGAGAGTAGAGCTGCCAACTTACAATTTATGTTTTGGCAATGAACTCAGCTCAGCTTGCCATTTTTATTAGAGGTATTGAGAAAGAACATACTAGAACCTAAGAAATGGTTTCTTTAGTGCTATTAAAAGACATGAGACCAGCCAAATGACCGAGCAGGCAAAGGTGCCTGCCACCAAGCCTGACACCCTGAGTTTAATCCCCAGGACTCACACGGAAGGAGAGAATCAACACCTGCCAGTTGTCCTCTGACCTCCATGGTCACATCGAGGCATGCAGGTACATGTGTGCACATGCATACAAAATAAATAATCGTTAAAAGTAATAATAATTAGTGATAACAAAAGACACAACTAAAACAAGGCATTTATATGAAGCAGTGAAAATGTCATAGTCGTCTCTGCTCACTGTCAGCGTATTCGCGGTAGTTACTGATGGTGCCCTGGCAATGGCAGACGAAAGACAGAGATTTGTAAGAATAAGCAGAGACAAGGCAACCGCTGCCCAAGCTCACATTTAATGAAGAAGGTCTGCATAGCACAACAAAAAAACTCATGTACACAGCACTAAAAATTTGCCATCACAACTGAATTTCATAAGGGATTAAATTATTGCCAATTCCAGGGATTCCTTAAACATTTTGATAACTATGGTGGCATCATTTACTTTTCAGAAGTAAATGGTGGCTAAGTTGGAGCAAAATGCTTTAAAGATTTTATGACTTGTGACATGCTATCAAGATGTGTATGGTATCAAAACAAAATCTGTACCAGGACTAGATGAAAACTCACAGATTTTTAGTAGATTTAGTCATCATTTAAATGAATCAAATGTGCATATTTAAAGTGAAAACCAGCTTATTGCAATATTTAAAATCATAACAACTTTCCAAATGAAACTGAAATGATGGCATGCTCAAACTGAGGCAAACGATTTTATCCATTTAGGCACCCTGGCTGAATAGTCCTGTGAACGGTTAAAAAAAAAAAATAGTAGCCTTGCTTTCCAATTTGATAAAAGAATTTGAAAACAGATCACAAGATTTCTGGGAAAATATTTCAGTATATTTTCGACTCCGTGTTCAGTCAACATAAGTCTGCTACCTGCCAATTTTCAAATGGGATGCACAGACCTGCCATCTGACATTCAAGATAAAAAACTTACTCATGTCTATTTATTAGACTTGTAGAGATCCTATCTAACCAGAGGCAAAAATACCTTAACAATCACATCTTATTCATGCCATCGTTTTTTGGGCAGCAGTTACATTTTCAAGACAGAAGCACGCGAAGAATAAATTTAGAACCAAAATATCTGATAAACACCTTGAGAACTGGCTGAGAATTGCAGCTACTGCCACGGAAGCAAAGCCTGAAACACCAGCTTCTCAAATGCAGTGGGAAATGTCCTGCCAGCTTTATGTTTCCCCTTTTTTTCATATACAATAAAACATCAAAGAATCCACGATGTTTAGTCACATAGATAAGTTTATTTTCCTGAGTGTTGACCCCGAACTTGGGACCTGCTTGACAATTCTACAGGACACTCTGAAGGGGGCGCAGCAGAATAGGATTACTTCTCAAGGGCTTTTCTTGCTTGACTGAGGTGGCAGACATGAGAATTACACACAGATCTGTTTAGTCTCATCAGCTTTTGTTAATATTTGAGTATTTCACGTGTGATCCAGGACAATTCTTTATCCAGTGCAGCACAGAGAAGCCAAAATGTCGGCTATCCCTGACCTAAACTCCTTTTTCATTTTGTTTTATTTTTATTTGATTTGATTTTTTTAGACTAGGTCTCATGTATCCCAAGTGGCTTCAAACTCACTAAGTAGCCAAAAGGGACCTTGAACTCCTGATCTTCCTACCTTTCCTCCCAAATGTTGGGGTTACAGGTGGGTACCATCATGTCTGATCGAAACCAGCACTTCATGGATGATAGGTGATTTACATCCCTGGCCCTCTGGTCTAAATTCTTAAGGGCAGAAAACAAGTCTCACTCTTTTTTGGGTGTTCTGTCCCTACCACAGAACCTAAAGCATTTATATGTAAGGTGAAAATCTTTTGAGTGAATGAATGAGCAGTGGCAAGATGGGAAGAACACAATGGGATTTCATTTTGGAAAGACTCCAGTGCCATCTCACTTATTCTGTATGCCAGGCAATGTGCTAGGAAACCATCCAGAGCACCATAGTGGCAGTGGGTGGAGTTAATGGCATCTACTCCCTAAACAAACCTAGATACATTAGAGCTGAGAGTTTCAGTCAGTCATGACTCCTGTATTTTCTGAATGTTCAAACTTGCCTGTGACTGACTTAACATTATATAAGGTCTGATCTTATGGATTGATCAGAAACTCAGTCTAGAGATAGGGAGGTGGTGACCATCTGAAATGATTTGTTTATAGTGATTCATGGGTTTCTCCTCCATCAAGTTTCCTCCAAATAGAGAATGAAATCACTGTTTTTTTGTTTTTTTGTTTTTCAGACAGAATGTCACTGTGTAGCCCTGGCTGATCTGGAATTCTAGGTAGACCAAGCTGGCCTCAAACTCACAAATTCGCAGAGCTCTGCCTGCCTCTGCATCTTAAGTGCTGAGGTTAAAGGATGGTCCTTTAATCTCTGCTTTCTACCGTGCTAGCACAAAGCAGAGAAGGGAGAAATACTTCTCTTTTGCGCCATTATGTTTCACTGGTTGGTAAGACCTCACTGCATCATATAAGCTGTGAGAGAGAAGAGAGAAAAAGAGGCTTTAAAACAGGATTACTTCCAGAAGTTGGTCCACTGGGTTCTAAAGTAGCAAAACTGAGTACAAAGGGAAGAAGGCACATGTTCTGAATCCTCTGAAACTGAGCAGATAAGGGACTTTTTTTTTTTCAGAATAATCACAGTGTTCATGTTATCCCCAGTACTGAATGCTTCATTTGTCCATTGTCATGAAGGTCACTGTTTCTCTCCCACACCCCAAAATGTGCAGGAGTGGCCGTGAACGCCTAGGCATTTTTCAGAATTTTCCTTGGCCCACTTCTCTCTGTGTTGCTACTCCCAGACCTTCAAATTTTTCTGATTTCAAGTAAACACAATATGCTCCAGAGTCACAAAACAGTCTTACCTGCTTTAGAGCTATTAAATAGGAATCTTGGTAAACACACCATCTCCAGGCAGAATTCAGAGTCTCCCTCTGGTTTTCCACAGCACTTAGCCTGTACCCCTGTTGGCAATTGGCTTCAGTCTGCCTTGAAGGAGTTATTTGTTTCCCTGTCTGTCATTCTTCAAGTCCCTCCCGTTGCAGAGAATTGATATTGTATGTGTCATCTTTCATCTCCTATTCTCCCCTTTCTCGGAAGAAGTTAGCCTTACTATGTGGTCTTGAGCAATTCGTTTTAACATATGTAGGCAGAATTCTTACAATTTACAAAATTGTGGTGACAATTAAGTGACATCCTATTATACTGATTGTAATTATTATCACCTACCTTAGGAGGATACTTCCAGATAATTTATTGAAATTTCTTTTGAAAAACTGCAGATTTATTGGCAGACAATATAAAGATGTACTAAACAATGATAGCTGTGTGTATGCAGAATCAGGCACAGTGCTAAGTGTATTATATGTGTTAACTCATTTAATGCTCCCAGTAAGGTTGGACGGGGCTGGAAATATTTTCTCTACTTTAGAGATGAGAGAACTGAGGCACAAAAGGGTAGAGAACCTTCCAAAGTTCACACAACTAATGTGTTTCACAGCGAGGCTACCCGGTAGCAGTAGTTTGGTTAAGTCCAAAGCTCCTGCTCTGAACCTTTAAATTCTGCTATGCTATAACCAAAGCTGATTGGCAAAGAAGTTCTACCAATTAATTTAAATTGTACACTTAATTTTAAGATGGAATGAATACTCACCTAGTAGGTTCATTTATTTCACAAATGATTCTTGATCTCCTATTGTTTACTGTTTATTATGTGCTGGAATTAGTGCAACATCACAATAACCAAATTTACATAATATACTTATGTTGGGTAGCTATTTCCTTGACAACATTCCTTTCTAGAAAGAGGGAGGCTCTTAAGAATCACGGAATTAAAGAAATATGCAAGACCCAGTAAGACGAACGAACAAACAAAATAAAATAAATGGTTTGTTTTTGTTTGTCTTTTTGAGACAGGGCCTCATAGATGACTACTGTTATTAGACTCAATTAGTAAGGGAGAGACTTCTTTTTGCAATGGGCGTTGTGCTATATCGACTTATAATTGCTCAAGCTCTTGAGAATAGGTGGCTGTTGCTGTGGCAGTGGCCCTAATGCTCGCCATAGATGGAAGAAAATGATCAGCCTTCTACGTCCCTCCTGCCACGGCTCAGTGGACAGAGCAGGTAGAAAGAATGTAAGAGCTGGAGGAAGGAGTGAAGTGCCTCTTAGCTATTTCCTCTAAACTGAAACATTCCCTCCTAGAGGAAGGAGAGAGGCTCCGAAGACTCTGGAAGTAAATAAAACATGCAAGGCCCGGGAAAGAAAGAAACTTTACAAAACTCAGAAAGCTCCGGAAGGCCCTTCACCAAGATGATAGAAGCAGTGAACAATTTCTTGGAAGAGAAAGAAGACTCTTCGGCTGCCTGAGTTGCCTGGCAGTCATGTGGGGAGCTCCCGGAATGCAGCTTTCATGAGCTGTCAGTCAGGCTGCGGTGGGCTTTTGGTGATGCAGCTGCGCTTGAGTCCCCCATGCTCCAATAAGCAACCCCTCACCCATATTCCTGTACGGGACTCCAATAAACCTACCAGGTCACTATGCTTAGACTTCGGTAGAATCAATTCTTGGTCTGTTGTTAGTGTGCTATCTGGGGTGAATAGATACTTGTTCACATCTCACCAAAAAAAAGTCACACGACAGCTTCCTATATAGCCAGACACATATTGAGTAGTCAAAGTTGATTATTTTTAAAAAATATTTTACTATTTTTGTTTTATGTTTGTAGGCAGGTGCACTCATGTCATGCAGTGCCCACGGAGGTCAGAAAAGGGCATCAGATTCCCTGGAACTGGAGTTACCTATACGGTAGTTAGCCACCATGTGGGTGCTGGAAATCAAACCCAGGTTCTCTGTAAGAACAGTCTGTGCTCTTAACCACTGAGCCATCTCTCCAGCCACCCAAAGCTAATTATTTTTCTCCGTAGTAGTGTTCTAGTTTTATTTCTGTTAGTGGGGTAAAATGCCCAGACAAAAAGCAACTTGAGGGAGAAAGGATTTATTTGACTTAAATTCCAGGTAACAGTCCATCCTAGCTGGGAAGTCAGAGTGGCAGGAACTGAAAACAGCTAGTCACATCGCATCCACAGCTGAGAGCAGAGAGGCACAGATGTGTGCATGCTCAGGGCTCAGCTAGCAGTCGCTGCTCTTACATGGTCCAAGGCTCCCAACTCAGGGAACAGTGCCACTCAGTTTCAGCTGAATCTTCTCACATCACTTATAGAGATCCAGATAATCTCACACAGACATACCTACAAACCAACCTGATCCAGACAATCTCTCACTGAGACTCTTTCGAGGTGATTCTAGGCTGTGTCACCTTGACAACTAAACTATCATGAGTAGTAATGCACCTGACATATCTTTTCTAATACTTAGTTAGAAAATGTCTTGTGTCCTCTAGGTATTTTAAATATTCCTAATCTTTAGAATACTACCTTTCTCTCTAAACTAACAAAACTCAGTTAGCAAGTGTCTCTTAGAACTAATCAGAGAAAATGTTTTGATATGGATATTGAAAAGTAAAGGCTATTTTACATAGTAAAGGCCAGGCAAGGCATGCAAAATATGCTTCGTACTACCAAAAAGCATGACATGCGTTGGTGAGTGTGAGCATGGGTCTTGGGCAACAAAACGACCCATTTCTTCTCTGGAGACATAGAAGAGCTGAGCAGCCACACTTCTTAAAATTCACCTGCAATAGACTCTATTTAGGGTGCTTCCATGCTGGATTTGGTACTCTAGGGTCTCCCCTGAGCTTGACCTGCCTCATTCTATGAGAGTTAAAGGATTTGCTGAGTTTTATAACTTTAACTCTCCAGGTTGCTGATAATCCAACAAGTTCACGTATATGAATTTGTTTTGAAATAACACACAGCCAGAGGGAAGAGTTTTATACAAGTGTTGTTCTGCAGGGCGGTGGAACACATCTATAATCCAAGCACTCAGAGGCTGAGGTGGAAGAACTGTGAGTTCAGAACCAGCCTGTGCTACACAGTGAGACTTTGTCTCAAAAAAACAAAGTCACTGTGCACAGAGAATGAGCACTCGGTGTAGGAATGGAGAGTACTTTCTTCCTCATTTATTTCTGAACTTGCTGTCAGCGTCATTTTCTTTCTGTGACTTCCTGTCCTGACCACGTCCTTCTCTTCCCATTTCGGTTCCTAATAAGAACAGCAGAGTGTAACGTGTGAGAGGAGTTTTGAAGTCTCCATTCTCATAGTGGCTCATGGGCTCTTCACAGAATCTCTGTTACCTTCTGTGAAATCTGAGCTGCTGAGAGATTAAATGATTTACATAATGTGATACAGCTAGCAAACTGTGGGGTCAGGCATCAAATCTAGAGAATTTAGCTCCAGAGCCCACACTCTTGGCTACAGAGCTGGATGGATTCACTCTGCTTCAGTGCTGGTTGTGATCTCATGTTTCTGCCAAGCTAAAAACTTTTCAGCAACAGGCAGAAGTTCCCCTCCTTACTCTTTAGAGCTCCATCAAGAAACATAGAGTCAGTTTTTACTAAAACTAACTTGGATACATTATGTATTACTCAGTTAGGAGAAATGGGAAATGGTGCAATTCATGCTACCAACTTTGATTTTTAGTAATTACCCAAAGAAAATAAGAATTTAGCAACAGTTCTGTACAATATTAACCAAGCCACCAGGCAGTTTGTAATAGAGCATGCATATTCAAGAAATGAAGTCAAAATATCTGTTTTTCTTCTGATGGTCACTTGGGATAAGATAACACGCAAGTTGCTACTTACAAAACTGGCAGAATCAGTTTATGAAATCATATGAACAGATAAACATTTCTGGGAAATGTAAACAGAACACCCTGCAAAAGTATCAGAATGCAATGGTAGAAAATTAAGACTGAAAAGACACCCTGAGATTGAGATTATCAGTATCCCCATAGAGGCTGTGTGACTTGCCCCAGGTTATCTAAGAAGCTGGTGGTTGAGCAGTGGTTAGAATTCAGTTCTCTGGCTCAGCAAGCAAAATGTACATCCCTCAGCATTTCCTTTGAGCTCTTAGATGTCTGCTGTAATGTACACAGTGATGGGAAAGACAACCCTTATCAGTTACACTTGTAAAGGCTCTATGTGTCGCTTGGGAATTGTATGCTTTATTTTATATCCAAATGGGTAGATTTCATATGGTCTATTAGCCTAACTTAAAAGGAGCTAAGAGTTTGGGTGCTATGGCTTAGATCATAACAAGAGCAGTCTTCTAAAATGCGTATTGATTGATGTTGCCCTAAAACTCTCGGGATCAAGTTCTAGAAGAGGCCCTGTCCCCTGGACGGATGAAAAAAGTAGTTACGATTTTGTTTTGAATCAATTGTTTATTAATGGGATTGAATAAATAATTATTAAACTTTATAAGATTTAAGGAGAAAAAAACAGTTATAAATGGAAAATGAAAAGTTAAATTAGGTTTTAAGATCTATAATTTTAATACATTGAATATTGGCTAGCTTAAAACAAGTAATAATAGGTTTCAGGTTCTCGTGTGCCACCTTAATCACATCACTGTCTAGTCACCGTTTGCATAGTAAGTTGCAAAGCACTCTGCGAAAGGAAGGTCGCTCTCCAGAACCCGCTCTTTTTCCCTGTGCAAAAGGAAGACGGCAGCCCCACTGCATCGGCCGTGCATTCCGAGCCTCAGCTCCTCCACACCCCACACTGGCTCTCTGAGTAGGTGTGCATCTGAAGTCTAGGACAGTGTACCCGAGGACCCACAACCTGGACACATCTGTTCACAATATCGCACCCCAATCCTCCATGTTAAGCTGTTTATTCCTTCTTCTGGGAGGTATTCAAGCCTAGTTTTTAAAAACCAGGCTGATTCTGGCAGAGAAAAAAGAGGCAAGATTATCAGAGAAATACGGACTGGGGGAAGAGAGGTGACCTTCAGCTCTGAAACCAAATTGTGACCTCATGGGCCAGGGAAGTGTCTTCTCTTTTGTCCCCAATCCATAACAGAAGTAGTACAGAGCAGAACAAGGCTGGGCTGGTAACTAGCCAGGACCCCGTGCAGGGCTGGGGGCACACCCGACCTTGACGTAGAGACTTCGCTTCTAGAGGAAGCAACAAGTAAAATCCCTGGCATTCGAAGGGCTTAGATCCCTTATGCCAAGTTTGAGGCCCCTCAGCCACTGACCACTACCGGCTCTCCAGTCCCTTGCTTGTTCAGTTATGATCTTTTTGATGTGGCAGATACTTCCTGTTACCATAAAGGAGCCCCAGATTAAGGGAAGTTCTGCCTTAAAAGGTAGTTCACTTAAGGAAAAGAATTCTCCTTCCTCTCATTGATTTATTTTTCCTGTAGAGAGAAATGAGTTCCTTATTTTTGCTGCCTGGCTCTTTTTACAATTTTGTCTTATTTTTATTGTGTGTGTATGATGCAGAGGGGCGGGGCATGTGCCACAGTTGGGGATGGAAGCCAAAGAACAATTTCCACTGACTTAAGGAACAGTCAGGTTTATTTAAAACACTGTAGCTCAAGAGGAAAGCTCTGTGCTGCCAAGAATGTTGCTGGCACTGTGAACGCAAGCAGCCTCTGTACTTGAAATGTGTGGGCCTGCCTGGGTCTCTCTACTCAGCAGCACCTGGGAGCCTGTTAGGTGTCCAGACTCTCAGTGTTACAGATCTAACAAGTTTTCTGACTTTTACCCACCTCTGTCCCCTACCCCTCCAAAAGGAAATGTAGACTTTTAGGCCAGAATCAAACTTGTTTCTGAACACACTTCCCACTTACTGGGAATGAGTCCTGTGAGCTGCCCTGGGTACCTTTTTGTGAACACCTGTTGCTTTTCTGTGGTTTACAAGCAAGGTTGAGACTACGTCACCCCACCCTGTTGTAAACATTTTCAGTTAAAAAGAGTCTGGGGTTGGAGAGATGGCTCCAAAGTTAAGAGTTTGTAGTGCTCTTGCAGAGGACCTGGGATCCAACTCCCAGAACTCAAAGTCCTCTAACTCCACCTGCAAGAATCCAACACTTCTGGGGGCACCTGTACTCAATGTCCACAAGGGTATGCACACACACACACACACACACACACACACACACACACACACAGATATACATAGTTAAAAATAAGGGGCTGGAACGATAGCTTAGTGGTTAAGAGCATTGGCTACTCTTGCAGAAGACCCAGGTTCCAATTCCAGCACCCACATGGTGGCTAACAACTGTTCATAATCCCAGTGATCTGACATCATCTTCTGATCTCCATGGGCACTGCATGACACAAGTGCACTTACATACATGCAGGCATAGCACTCATACACATAAAATAAAAATAAATTTAAAAACTAAAATTAATAAAAATAAAGTTAAAAAATTATTAAAAAGTCACATAAACCCAAATATCTGGCTATATAAAGGTATCACTTCTTCAGTTTTGTCTGTTGTTTACCAAGTCACAGAAATTTGGATTGAAAGAAACATTACAGAATAAATTCAGCTACTATTACTGATATGAATTTCACTTAAATGATCATTCTTCCCTATAAAGGGTAAATTATGTTCAGGATATTCCTCACAGGAAAATAAAAAGATTTGATTCATATTGGAAAGACAGCCATGAAAATGAGAGTTTATGTATTTTTAAAAAACATGTAGTAGTTAAAATAATTTGCTTCAGTTATCATGAAAGTTTATTGACATGAAATGCATGGGCTATGACGGTATCCCATAAAGAGGCTTTAAAATTTTATGTATTTATTTATGTATTTTAAATTTTTATGTATTTATTTATTCATTTGTTTTGAGAACAAGGTCTCACTACGTAGCCCTAGGTGACCTGAAATTCTCTGTGTAGACCAGGCTGACCTCGAACTTACAGAGCTCTACTGCGTCTGCCTCCTGGTTTTAATTTTTTTTAATTTATATATTATAAATAAATTAATTATAATTTACACATATTCCAATGTTATGTTTTATTAGGTCAAAAGTCGCTGCCTTGCACAGTTATAATTTTAGTTTAGCTTTCTACAAACACAAACTTGCTATTTATCAAATTATAATTTTCATAGGTAAATGAGGAAAAAGGGAGCGATCTCTTCCATACCGAATTCGAATCCCTCCTCTCCGCTCTGGTTTCTCTTAATGACTCACATCTAAAGAATAAAGGTTAAAAAAGGAAAAAATAGCTACTAAATTTATAGCAGAGAAACCTGAGAAACATAACCTTGGTCAATCTGTCAGGGTTGCTGTCTCCAGGGAGATGAAACTGTCCTGCACCTCTGATATTTTGTTTCTCTCCAAAAGTTCTCAAGAGTAACATACCCAAATTGAAGGACTGTACAATATACCTGACTTAATACTCCTTAAAACTGTATTGTGAAAACAAAGAGAATAAGACTCTGTCATTGAGCATAGGGGAGCAGATATCAGTTACAGCGAGACGTGATATGATCTCCTAGATTAGGTCTTAGAATAGAAAAACAATTTTAGTGAGAAAGCTGGGAAAATCCTAGATCTAGAGTTTAACTGATAGTAACCCACAATACTGTTTCCTCAGTTTTGACAGGTGTGCCAGGATTCTCGTAAGGCAGCATGTAAGGGGTGAGATTAAAGGAATAGAAACAGGTCGGTAAGTTTATAGGAATGTTTTGTCCTGTCTTCCTGGCTTCTCTATAAATCAAATAATTAAAATACAAAATAAAATCTCCTAGCCAATCATGGTGGCTCATGCCTGCAATCGCAGTGACTTCAGGGACCAAGCCAAGAAGATCACAAGTTCAAGGCCAATCTGGACAACTTAGGGAGACCCTGTTTCAAAATAAAAAGAAAATAATAAAGGGTTTGAAATGCAGCTCAGTGGAAGAATGCTTACTTGCTTAGCATATATAAGGTCCTGGGTTTAATTCCAAGTACATAAATAAGTAACTTCCCACATGAAAATGCTAATGTAATGGATAAGTTTTCACAAGCTTATTTTGTTTTTGGTTTCTGTGGTTTAGAAGGAAGACTTGTGCAAAAAGCCTAAGTTCTCCAGACTTGGAGACCTATAGCACCATTTTATTAAGTTTATAAGTTAAAGGTTTACAGAATTGAATCTACAGCATGCAAAACAAAACCCATTTCCTTTAGTTTTTAGCCCCTGAGGAAAGAACGATGCTGGGGATCATTCTTAGCTGCACCTGATGAGTTTAGACAGTCAGTTTAGCTGTGCTGTTTATCCCACCTACAAAAAGAGGTCTGTTCCAGGTCTCAGAGTCTATAAAAATGTCTCTCAAATATTTTAAATATTATATTAAAGTGTGGTGTCATCTCTAAGGGAAATTTTTGATTAAACAGTGAACCACACACACATGCACTAAGTGGAGATTGCTGCGCTAGATGAAAACCTTCTCAGAGGGCTAAGCTTGGTGAGAGACATCTCCATTGCAAATCGTTAGAGTTGTGTGTGCAGTGAAGGAGGTGTTAACCAGGTGCACTGGTCCACAGGAAGTGATTCACTCCCCCTGTGGAGGCTGGGGAAGTTTGGGGCTTTAAAAAAAACTATGATTTAGGGGTTGGAGAGATGGCCCAGTAGTTAAGAGCCTCTTACAGAGGACCCAGGTTCAAATCCCAGTATCCACATGGTGCCTAACAATTCCAGTTCCTGGGAACCTGAAGCCTTCTTCTGCCGCCTGAGGGCACTGCACATACACTTACATACATGTAACAAGCACCCACATGGCAGTTAACAACCGTCCATAATTCCAGTTCCAGGGGAACCCAATGCCCTCTTCTGACTTCTGTGGGCATTGTATGACATGGTTACATTACATACGAACAGGCAATATACACATAAAAAAATTGGGAGGGGGGAGTGAATGATTTGGGATTTCTAAGCAACTGGATGGCTTCTAAGTCAGAGATTCCACAGCTGCAGAGCGGGGCCAGGAAAGCACAAGTGTATGTGTCAGATGCACTCTCTCAGGATTGTTGAGATACAGGAAATCTGTTCCCTGAGGAGAGTTCGCTGTTGTTACATGAACAACATAGCGTTCTGGAAAGGCGGAATATTGGCTCTCATAGTCTGCTACTTCTAAATTAGGCCATCAAAAACAACAACAAAATACCTCCTGCCTCTCAAATCATTCCGTTTACATTTTCAAATATTTCTGGCTCAGGCCTTGCAATATGTAGTCTTGGAATTTTGTTCTGCGTTTAAATTTTGGATGCCAGTGGAAACAGAAATTTAGGGTTCCTAAGCAGTTTAAAATAGGTTTCTTGGACTGGATGTGGTGGTGCATGTCTTTAATCCCAGCACTCAGGGAGCCAGAGGTAAATGGATCTCTGTGAGTTCAAGACCAGTGTGGACTACATAGCCAGTTCTAGGCCAGCTGGGGTTGCAGGGAGACTCTGTCTCAAAAAGACCAAAATTTAAAATAAAATTAAAAAAAAAATAGGTTTCTATTTTAACTTTAAGCTTAAAATTCTGAATAATTATTTGGACAGGTTTTTTGTTTGTTTGTTTTCAGGGAGAAAATATCTGTGGGCACTTTGGCGGCAGGTGGAGAGGATGCCTGCTTTCTTCTTTTTGTGATGTTGCCTAAGATAAGTAGAAATATCACGGAGGAGTGCAGAACAACAGAAAATCTTACTTCTTCATTTCCCGGGGCCCGGCTAGAGAAGTTCCTTTGGCTGGGAGTGATACTTCTGGAAAATTCCTCACCAGCAACAAATGAGAGTGACAGGAGTGAGCAGGCAACACAGAACTGAGTGAGCAGCCAAGTGCACAGCAGAGACAGGCAGAAATGCTTTCCCACGCTAATCTCCCTGGCCGCCAGAGCAGTGTGTGAACCCCAGAGCAGCCAGGTGGCAGTGGGAGGTTTTCTCCCAGAGCAGTGCCCACACTCACATTGGAGCAGGACCGCAAGGAAGATATCTGTGACAAGAGTTCTTTCTAAGCAGACATAAGACCTTTTGCCTGTAAAAAAGAAAGATAGTATTTAGCGTTCTTTTTTCTGATTATAAATGCGATAATGTCTCATGCAAAATACACAAGATGCAGAGAATCTGAAAGAACATCCAGATTACTTGTTGCATCTATATTCCAGGATGGGCACTATTATTAAAATGTTAATGATGTTCCAATATTTTATGTGTATACACATTCAGTATGGTTTTGAGACTACTAGATGGACAATTTTATATTCTGTTCTTTTACTTTTAATATCAAAGTTCTTCTGTGTTACTAAAATCTCTCTGTAAACATTTTTCTTAGAGAGACTGCCTGTTCTGCTGTATTTATTCCAAATCTTAACTTTATTCAGTCACTTAAGAAACACTCAAGGGCTGGTGAGATCTCTCCGTGGATAAAGGCCCTTGCTGCCAAGCCTGATGACCTGCGTTCAATCCCTGGGACCCATGTGGTGAAAAGAGAGAACTGATTCCCACAGGTTGTCATCTGACCTCCACAGGTGTACTATGGAGCCTGCACACGCATGTGTGTACTTGCACACACAATAAATACATAAATAAATAAATAAATATCTAAAATTTAAAAAGAAAGAAACAGTCACTAAGAAAAAAATGCATTCATTCATTTAAGGAACAAGAACTTTGCCCCAAGCTGAATGTGTTGTAACTCCCTGAAGCACTCTCTGGAGATTGGTCATTCAACCTATTTCTTATTTTATAGTATTTTCTTTTACAGAGCTAGACTATAAGCAAAAATGGGGCATGCATTTAAAGAAAACAAGTGAAAAAGCAGAGGAAGAGGAGTTTGGACTGCAAGAATGAAACGAGGGACAGCCTGGGACAGTTGTGTTCCCACTACTGAGGTGCTCTCTAGGCTTCAGATATCTCCTACAAATCCACCAACTATTTGTGGAAAGTGGCATCTCTGTGGCACAACTGTACATAACATACTGATGGTCATTCATTAAGCTGCATGTCATTTCTGGAATTGGATAAATATGCTTTTCTTGGTCTGGCCACCACCTGAGCCCTGTTGCCCAGTGCTAGTAGCTGTTGGGTTATGAAAGAAGAAGACAGTTTAGGGAGAAATCAGAGGCACACCTTTGTTTAACATTTAAAATTTTATTTTATATTATTTTATGTGTATGAGTATATTGCCCGCATGTATGTAAGTGCACCCATGTCATGCAATATCCATGGAGGTCAGAAAAGGGCCTTGGATCCCTTAGAATTAGAGCTACAGATGGTTGTTAGTCCCCATATGAGTGCTGAGAATCAAACCTGGGTCATTTGCAAGAGCAACCAGTGCTCTTCACGGGTGAGCCCTCTCTCCAGTCCAATGAGGCACAACTTTTTAAGGAAGGTACATAGTGCTGAAAGCCTTAAGGCTGGACTCCTCTGCGGTGAGTATGTGAGTATTGCTAGAGTCACTCCATGGGACAGATCCCTCTGGAGCATCCCTTGTCAGCTCTGAGGGGGCAACAGCTATACTTATACTAAAATACTTTGTCATGCCTCTGTACAGTTTTCAAAAGAGCATCTAAGCCATTTCTGCGGGCTTATACTAAGTTCTGTTCTTCCTCTGCCTTCATCCTCCAGTTGAAGCTGACTTACATCAATGCAGTTTGTCAGAGACTCATTCTTATGCAAACTTTATGGCCACAGAATTAGCCCAAGGACAGTTATCTGATAAAGCACTCTGGGAAGAAATAGAGAGATGCTGGAAGATATATGGCAACATTTGACACAACATAAAGCTTACAGGAGAGTCTCTAATATTGGAAAGAGTTGGATTAGATATACATATGCATTCATATGTATACCATGTATTATAAAATAGTTATTTCCCAGGGAATTTTTGAGAAAATACCACAGACGTAAAAGGCACAGGAAGCTATTTTGCTTTTGACAACTTATTTATCCTCTACAGTTTATTCATATGAACAAAATTGTTATAGGAATGCCTCAAAAGTGAGTGAGATTTCTTGGGAACCCCTACCTGACACATAGTAGGTGCTCAGCAAACAGCTGTGTGTACAGGTGTTTCTCCACATCATAATAAATGTAGTTACACTGCTACAATCCTATCATCAGTTGAAAACTGTAATACACCTAACCTCTAGCACCCTGTAGAGTAGCAGTCGTTTCCCCTGGTGACCACGTGGCTAACTAGGAGCCATGGTTTCCTGCCACTGCGTTTCCTACCACTGCTGACCTTCACCCTAGAGTATCATATTGCATATTTCTAGCCCTAAGTCAAAATTCATAAAAACCTATTCCCACCAGGTATGTATCATTTTCACACCAAAAAAGATAAAAAGTCAAAAAGGATAATGAACCATTGACAAGACCTGTCATTGAAAACTGTCAGTTGTCAAGTAGAGCGGGAATGATTTTGACATTAAATTCAGCATTAATTCAACACTATTACCCAACAGGATTGTGTAGTAAGGTACCCCCCGCCCCCCACTTACATATATTTGTATCTTTTATGTAAACTGAGTTTTCCTACATGAGTTATGTTAAAGTGATAGCCTTATCTTTCTCATAAGGATGGGTTGGATTTATTACATTATTGACTGATTTCTAAGCGAGTTTTAAAAGCTTTTCCAAAACAGCAGGACGCTGCTGATAATGCCACTAACTGGCCCATTGTTTCCTTCAGCATCAACTCAATTTACTTTGTATTTATTTGTTCTAAAAGAGAAATTTTCCCTCATTCATTCAGCTATGATGTTACTGTCATAACTTTTTAAAGATAAAACAGAATTTAAACCCAAGCACCCAATGCAAGTATTTTAAAATGTTGTCCCCATTTGTTTTTTTAATATGTATTAATTTTGTCTTACTTTAAAGACGGTTGTTAGCTCTTGAAAATAGGTATCAATTCCTCCCTAAACAAAGATTTTCAACTTTTATCCTGTGTTGAGATTAAGAAATGTAAGAAGATGTACAAATAACCAATAGATGCTTGAAAACGTACCAATGTCATTATTTAGGGAAATGTAAATCACACCATGATGAGATGCCCTGTTACAGCTGTTAGAATTGACTGTAGGTGAGCAATAACATTTGCTAGGATGTAGAGACATGGAAACTTAATATGCTGTTGGTGGGAATAGAAAACAGTTTGCCAACTCCCCTGGATATTATGAGACTGATGTGAAAGAAGTAAGAAAATCCCTAGAAAAGATTCCAGTGTTTCTTCCCATTTTCTGAAAGTCAGGCCAGTTTGAGTGCTGGCTTCAGCTGAGATTATTTTCAATACTTAAAGAAAGCTGTAGTTTAACTTTGCCGGAGCTAATTTTTGCCAGTTCCTCTGATAAAAGAAACCATCTCCTTGGGAGATGCCAGGCACTAAGAACACAGCTACTGAAAATCCTGAGCGGATTTGTAAGGTCACAGTGCAGAGGCACAAAATCTTACACTCATTTGAAATCAAAGACAGTAGGTTATCCGAGAAGTTTGGGCTTTCAGCATTGAACAACTGATTGAGGCCTGCGCTGTGGCAGACACTGTGCCACGGATGCAGCCGAAGACGAGACAGGCTCTCTGTCCTTACGAAGCCTATGCCCAGGGAGATAAATGGACTAGCAGGCAACTCCAGGGGAGTATGAAGGGGGCTGCGAACTAGAAGGACCTGAGGTATTGTGGGAACAGGCTTCCAGGAACAGCTTCCAGCATTCCAGGTCCAGAAAGTGACTTTCATCATCTTTCCAAATTGACTAGGCAAGTAGGAAAGACTTGGGAGGCACTAAAAGGTATCGGGTTTCTCTGGGTAATGATGAAAATATTCTGAAAATAGTTTCGGGGATTAGATGCTCAGCTCTGTGAATATACTAACTCCCACTGAAGTTTGCAGTATTTAAGAGACAGAGGACAGAGGCAGGTGGATTGCTGTGACCTGGGATGGTCTATATAAGTTCATTCCAAGCTGACTGGAACAACAACAACAAAAAAAAACCAAAAAACCAAAACACTAACAACAAAAAAAGAGGAGGAGAGGAAGAGGAGGAGGAGGAGGAGGAGAAGGAGGAGGAGGAGGAGGAGGAGGAGGAGGGGGAGGAGGAGGAGGAGGGGGAGAAGGGAGGAGAAGGGGAAGCTTAGGGTATATAGCACAGAGGTAAAGTATTTGCATAGCACATAAAAAGACACTGGGTTTGATCCCCCAGGACTGGAAAGAAAAGGAAGAAGAGGAGAAGGAGGAGGAGGAGGAGGAGGAGGAGGAGGAGGAGGAGGAGGAGGAGGAGGAGGAGGAGGAGGAGGAGGAGGAGGAGGAGGAGGAGGAGGAAATGTTACTTGAAAGCAAACACTGCGTTACACCTGACAAAGTCACCAGACTCCCACAGAGAGGCCAAAATACTGAGTTGATACTTTACAATGCCGGCCCTATATTTCAGCTGCCAGGTCTGTCAGTCTCCGCCCGAAGGGAGACTCCTTTCAGATGTCAAGGTTTCCAGAAATGAGAAGTTGCTTGGTGAGCTCAAAAGTTGGAGGTGAATGTTCTTAGGGGGGATTTCATAAAAAAACCTTGGTATTATTCTTGTCAGGCAATTTCACTTTTCAGGGGCCTGAATATTCGGATTCCATCCTCAGATGGCGACAGATAAGTGGACTGACAGAATGTGCACTTTGTTTCCTCTCAACATGCCTTATTGGCAGATATATCTCTATAAATACAGTCTTTTAAATACATTTTCATTTATTAGGTAATTAATTCATATGTCAAAATTCAAAGGTACAACAGAATTTACAGCAAAAATCTCTCTCACCTCATCACCCAGACAGCCAGATTCTTTCCACAAGGGCAATCTTCTCTATCAGCATCCTATGGATCCTTCCAGAGACATTAAAAAATTATTTTAACTTAATTAACTTTATTTTATGTGTATGAGTGTATTGCCTGCATGTATGTAAGTGTACCTGTGTCGTGCAGTGCCCATGGAAATCAGAAGATGGTGTCAGATCACTGGGATTATGAACAGTTGTTAGCCACCATGTATGTGCTGGGAATCAAACCCAGGTCCTCTGCAAGAGCAGTCAGTGCTCTTAACCACTGAGCCATCTCTCAGACCTCAGAGATATTTTATTAATGCATCAAAAATAATACTTTTAGAAGTCTCAGATTTCCTTATTGACATTCTAGTCATGAAGATATACTTTAGTCACTGTATTTGAACTTAAGAAGGGTCCTGATTTTTAAATTTTAATTTGGGAGTATCCTGTCCTCTTCTACAGATACAAATTCATCTTAGAATGGGTGACTTCTGATGATAGCTAATCTCATCCATTGTGTGTGCATGTGGACCAATTTCACAGAATATCTGTATCTCTAAATTCTAGGAACACTTAACTCCATACGCTGTACACAGGTTCTGCCTTGAGAGTGAAGTAATGAATTCTTACAACAGGTTCCTTTGTTGTTCATTTTGTTGATCCAGAATATTGCCTTTACTAGTTTTTGTCTGTTTCACTACATTTCACAGACTCTGTATTTTGTTGGTTAAAACCAGGTAGAACTGGGCATATCTCCAAAGGAATATCCATGAAATTGAAAAGCAAAACTTTTCCTCCATGCCTCTGAGGTCATTTCCTGTTCTCTGTCCTTTCACCCTCTCATACCCACAGTGCTCTACAGTATGCCTTTAAATTAACCCACAAGGAAACACTACTGTTAGACTTGAACATGCTATAACCATTAAGTTTGAGACTACGAACATCCTAAAATTATCGTCCAATCAAAGTTATTGGTGTTACCTATTGCCAACGGGAAAAGGAAAGGCAAGAATTCAAACACTCTATTCTATTTCTTCTGAATAAGGTAGCAACTAAAGACCAAGGCACTGCCAAGCATTACTACGGATGCCTTACATAGTTGGCCCAGTATCAGACACACAAGTATAGAAGACTTGTGCCTTCAATGAATGAGGTTACTTCAAAAAAGTTACAGAATTACAGAATTCTTTTCAAAACTAATAAGTGAAATTAGGGAGAAAAAGAAGGTAGGGAAGATGTTTTGATTTGCCTTTATAACAGTGGGGCTGGTTTGTGGGGCCTTATGCACACATTTATTTTTTTTCTGCTGGATTCCAAGAGATAAGAGTGTCTCTATGGCTATAAGGCATTTTCTTTTAAAAAATATTTATTTACTATTTTTATTTTATATGTATGAGTGTATTGCCTGAATGTAGGTAGGTGCACTCATGTCATACAGTATCCTCAGAGGTCAGAAGAGAGTGTCAGATCTCCTGGAACTGTAGTTTCAAATGGTGATTACCTGCCATGTGGGTGCTGGGAACCCAACCTGGGTTGTCTGCAAGAACAGTCATTGCTCTTAACCACGAAGCCATCTCTCCAGTCTAACTATAAGAGATTTTCATTATGTTAGACAAAATTGCACGTACCCTCTCCTTATTTTTACCAGGCACTCTTAATTCTTACACTTTCAAAATTAAAATAGTGTCTTTAATAAGAGGCATGAGGATGCTTGCAGATCTCTCAGAAATGGCACAGGGAAGTCCTTTTAAAGATACTGACAATCCTCTGTTTCAGACAGGGTCTCACATGGCCCAAGGTGATTTGAACACAAAGTCACCAGGCTGGATGGGCCTTTAAAAGATTTTGTTGTTGTTTTTAGATGTGTGTTAGATAAGCACTCGCTGGCAAGCTGCATTCCTAGTTCCAACTACGCTTTTAAAATCCTTTACTGAGGAGGAGCACATATCTGGTCACCTTAAGTTCACCAGGAGGATTAGACCTGAAAGAGCTGGTTGTGGGGCTGGAGAGATGGCTCTGTGGTTAAGAGCACTGGCTGTTCTTGCAGAGGACCTGGGTTTGAATCCAAACCCACATGTTCTGTAACTCCAAAGTCCTCTTCTGTCCTCTGCAGGCACTGCTCAACACGGGTGCATTTACACACATGTAGGCATAACACTCATACACATAAAATGAAAAATAATTTTTTTTTTTTTAAAAGCTGGTTGCCTTTTACTATTGGGAGAAGGTGCCTTTAAAGTTTTGTGAACTGTTAGAATGAACCTTCATTAGAAAGGCTTGGGGATGTGATTCCACATCAGACACATTTTCATAACAGAGCTAAGATACCAACCTAAGCTAACTGGCTCCTTTCACCATATTAGGAAATTTGGCCTCTCCAATGTTGGAGCGTGAACTCATTCATACAACTCTGGAAGACACAAGAGGTTCTGCCTGTACAATCTTTCTAGTCCCTGTATTAGGGACAATAAGTGCAACTGTTCTTACTTTACAGAAGAGGCAACTCAAGACAACACACAGAACCTGGGTGTGGTCATGCATGGCATAACCCCAGAGCTGGGAGAACTGAGGAAAGAAGATGGAGGGCCAGCTTCTATCTCAAAAAACAAAAGAAAATCAATTACAACCGTACTCAAATAACTTGTCCCTTCTGCTAGGAAACGAAATGCTATTTCGAGTTCTCTAGTTTTACTTTCATAAATCCTTAGCAATCAAGCCTGCTCGGCTAGGGAACTGCTTTGTCATCCAAGTACCCGAGTCATATCCGAACAAACATTTTGAGATGTGAAAGAGCTATCTTCAGGCCGCCCTTATTTCTGACTTACATTTGTGTTTAATTTTGTGGTTGAGTTTCTCAAGGCAGGGGCACATAGACAAAGACCATCTGAAAGTCCTGTGTTCTAAAGACCACCTTGCCGGCTAGTTGCGGGAGACAGCACCAGAGGCCGATGATCTGAGCTCTGGAAGTACCAGGGTCAGAAGACCTGAGTTCAGGCTCCGCCTGCTCTGGTCGCAAAACCCCAGTGTGGCCCCAAGAAGCCATCTAACTGCGTTTCTCTCACTGTCAAATGGAGGGGGTGGGGGGGAGTCTCAGTGCACGCGTGAGTTTGAACCTAAGACTGTACGCAGGCTTTGCACGTTCAAATTCCAAAATGTACATTCAAACAATATACGGTCGTCAGCACTAGACTTCGTCGGAGCTCGGAGGCACCAGCGGGACTTCGAGGCCGTAGCTCAAAAGCGGCGAGGCGGGGGACGCGAGCCGCGGGGCGGCTCTGACTCGAGCGCGGGGCCACCTGTTCCGGGCAGCCAAGGGGCGGGGCCGGCCGGGCTGCTACAAAAGGCGGCGGGCGGCGGGCTCGGCGCTGGGCGCTCGGAGCTGCGCGCAGGCCGCCGACCTTCCGCTCGTGGAGCAGCCGGGCCGGGGCGATGCTGCGGGTGCGGTGTCTGCGCGGCGGCAGCCGCGGCGCCGAGGCGGTGCACTACATCGGCTCTCGGGTGCGTCCTCGGGCCGGCTGCCTGCGTCCCGGGCCGCGGCTGCCGGGCGGGTCCCGGCCGGAGGAGTGCAGCCTCCAGCCCTCCGCGGGCCACCGCTGCAGGGAGGGGACCCCCGGGGACTCCGTAAGAGGCGGCGCGGCCGGGGCTCAGTGGCCTGCCAGGGAAGGACTCCGGCGCTTTCCGGGAAGATGCGCGCGCGAGGGTGGATGGATGGAGAGACGAGCGCGCGCGAGGGTGGATGGATGGACAGACGAGGCGGAGCGGGAATCGGGTCGGGCGGCGGGTTTAACTGCCCTTTCCACCAGCCCTGTAGTGGCAGGGGCCGGGAGACATAGGGAGCGGGAGTGAGTCGTCCTGTCCCTGCACCTGCTTCTCGGGATGTCCGCGCATGTCTGCAGACCCTCCCTAGATCCTCAGACAGGAATAGCTCTGGACGATTAGCTTTGCCAGCAACTGGTTCTGGAACAGCTGTCAGTTGCCCTGTCAGTCTCCACCCTTGGGCCCCTCTAGCCCCCTTCTTAAGTGTTTTTCAACAGACAGATAGGGATTTGGGAGTGGAGGGGGGCTGGGGTTTGCACAGTCGGTGAGGGAATCTGCTTGCTCTACATTTTAACAGGCCTGCATTTTAAAAAGGATTTTTGAATACATAGGTCGGTTTTTTAGTTTAAAATCTATGCTTGGCCTAGTCCAGATCATGGCTAGGGTTTCGTGGACCATCTGTATATGGTGCCGATGACAGCTGGTCATCCTCCGACTTGAAATGCCAAAGAATGTGAAGTGTACGTCAGAGATTTAAAAAACTGTGTTGAAGCTCTTTTTCTGAAAGATAAGGTTCTTTCAGATGTTTCTATGTTGTTACTTAAAGAAAAGAAGAGCCCAGTGTTGGTAACCTTCCAAAATGAGGGAAGAAGGCTCCCTCCCCCGACTGAATGGGCAAAGAGTTACTGGGCAATTATTTGGGAAGAGGGTGGGCTATCTTCTGTTCAAGTTTCTGAAAGTTCGTCTACAGAAACTTATTCTGAGATATGGATGAGGGGATATGGTCATGAGGAACCAGATCTTCTGAAGAGTTTTTTAAAGTTACAGCATTTAGCTGGGTGTGGTGGCAGGTACCTTTAATTCCAGCACTTGGGAGGCAGAAGGAGGTGGATCTCTGGGAGTTCAAGGCCAGCCTGCTCTACATAGTGAGTTCCAGGCCGGCTGGGGCTACACGGAGACCCTGATTCAAAGAACGAACGAAAACAAACAAACAAAAAGTTACAGCATTTAACATAAATGGACAAAAAGAGAGTCTATATAAACCAACAAAAAGTTTTGATTTTTTTTTCTTTTTTTAAGTTACCTGTGAGCCCTCTGTCAACGTCTTAGGATCTCCTAAAGGTTATTAAATGTCTGGCTGTTGTGCTGGCTTCCCACCTTTCACTGCTTCTACAGCTTCTTCCCACAGTCCATATCAAAGAGGACCACCCAATAACCTTTCTATTGTTTTTTGAAGCTTGGACGAACCTTAACAGGATGGGTGCAGCGAACTTTCCAGAGCACCCAGGCAGCTACAGTTTCTTCCCGGAACTCCTGTGCAGCTGAAGACAAGGCTACGGATCCTCTGCCCAAGGATTGCCCTGTCTCCTCTTACAATGAATGGGACCCTTTGGAGGAAGTGATAGTGGGCAGAGCAGAAAATGCCTGTGTTCCTCCCTTCACAGTGGAGGTGAAGGTAAGGCAAGAATATTCCTGTGTGTGCACAGACCCTCCCCTCAGCCGCTGCAATCCAGGTCCACACACGCTCTGTAACTCTTTCACTCAAGCAGGGGGATAATTTGAAGTTCTTTTGCTTGATACCACTGGTATGTGGCCTCCTTTACAATGCCTTCCTTCTTGAAATCTCCCTAGGATTCGGAGAGAACTTTCCTGGGGACACTCCTCCTCAGCGTTTTCCTTTACAGTGTGTGAGCCTGTAATTTCACTTTTGGCCCCTTCCTCTTAGCCATTCTCACAGCGCCACACTAGTACAGATGGATCGCCTGAACACCGTCTAGTCAAGATCAACGCCGTGAACTCTTTGGTGGACACTAAAGAGACCTCAAACTTGACACATCCAGAGCTCAGTTGCCAGACAGCCTAAAACCAGAATCTCATTCCTTCCTTTTAATTTGAGGCGGTCTTACTTAATCGAATGAAAACCATCAGTCAACTTTGAATTTTTTCCTTCAATCACATCTTTCACACCAAGTCTTTTGTAAAAAGGAATCTTGCCAGATCCCCCAGCCTCTGCCCTGGGTCAGGAACTCATCCACTCCTGAGCAGTTGCATTTAGTCCGCAGTTGGTCACCCCAGTCACTCATTGCTCCAGACCATATCCTGGCTACTATCAGGAGTAACTTTTGTTAAAACCAAATTTGATCATGTTAGTCCTTGTGTTGCTGCACTCCTCTGTTTTATGCCTCCTCCTCCCTGACCTCCACCCCCCAACCCCAGCTCCCATTATCTTCAGGATTCTTCACAAGTTGTCTCTTTCCTGCCCTTCCAGAATTCCCATTTCAGCTATTGTTCAGCTGAGAGAGGTGATTAGCATGACAGGTTAACAAATGGTCATTTCTGTTTCAGTTGTATTCTCTTCTAAATATTCCGCCTGAATTTTAGCAGACTTTGTAAAATAGACAAAGACTCAAGCAGGTCCAGGCTTTTGCTCCCACCAAGTCTCTCTCTCGCCTGTTTTACTGCACTCTCTTATCTATAGTTTAAATCTGTCAGTACCTGACTCCAAGACATCTTTCCCCAAAGCTTCCAGATTTCTCTATAATATTTTTATTGTCAGGGTCCCTTTGAGCTAGTGTGCAGGTGGTATACTACATAAATAAGTGCCCTTCCATATTGTAGATAATTTCCAAGATCCTGTTAATAATGAGTTACATGTATATCTTCAGTGTACTTATGTTCTTCTTAAATACCTACATTTCACTTGTAATGTAGAATGAGGAGTAAGTTCTGTAACAGCACCGTCTTTGTCAGAAATACTCCCTGCCACTAATAGAGCTCTAGAGGCGTTAACATAAAAGAACTGCCTCTATTTGGAGGGGTATGTACGCATCGATGCAAACACTTTCTTATGCCACTTAGCTGACCAGGCACTTGAGGTACAAGGAAAACTAGGACCAGGTGCTTGATAGTCAGGAGTCTTCTGAAAGAATGTGACTTTTAGTGAGACCTGGGAGGCACAGCAATAGAAAATGTGGTTTCTTTTTACTGTTCTGAGACTATCATTAGTTCTGATATTTGAAATTTGATGAATAGATTCATTTATATCCTATCCCCATATTTTAAAATAAATAAAGATATGACTTTTAAAAGGATTTTCTAGAACAGAAGTATCCCATCCCCTCCCTAACCATTTTGGTTGTGTAAAATTTGAATTCAAATTCATATAACAATCTTTTTACCTTTTTACAATTATTGACCATTTATACATTCATTCCAGGGGCTCTTTAATTTTTTATGTGTCTCTCTGTGTATATGCCACATGCCTCCACCTGTGGAGGCCAGAAGAGGGCATCTGATCCTCTGGAGCTGGAGTTACAGGAGGTGGATGCTGGGAACAGAACTCAGGTCCTCTGGAAAAGCAGCAAGTGTTCTTAACTACTGGGCCATCTCTCAGTCCCAGTACCATGTGATCTTATGGAATGAGAATCCTCAGATATTATTTCAAGTGCACTGTCACTTAGTTTATGACTTTAGACTTTGTAGCTTAATATACTTCTGGAAAGCATGCCATGCTAAACTCAGGAGTCTGAGATTGAATTCATTTTTGGTAAAAATTGGATAGCTAGTCTTATTTAACCTTTGGCATTCCATTAATTTCTAAGTCCCAGTAAAATGAAGCTATTAAGGAGTTTGCTAGCTGGTATGGTGGTACACACTTTATCCCAGCTCTCAGGAGACAGAGGCAGGTGGATCTCTGTAAGATCAAGGTCAGCCTGGTCTACATAGAAAGTTCTAGGCCAGCTGGAACTATAGGGAGACACTGTCTCAAAAGGACAGGAAAAAAAAAGAAGACGAAGACGAAGACGAAGATGAAGAAGAAGAAGAAGAAGAAAAAGAAATTTGCTAGCTATCTAACAGGATTAAATTTGAAGGTACAAAGTTATATGTTAAGTATTCTAAAGATTGGAAATACAAATCATTATAGTTTTATGGGTCCAGTTTTCCAGTTACATTGCAAAAATATGTTGGGGAATATAATAGCTGTAGGTATTACTAACATTAGCCATATTGATTTCATTCATTTTTCTGGTTATCTCTGTTTTATATGATAGGCTTAGCTAGGTATTGAGGGATAAGTTAGATAGATAGATAGATAGATAGATAGATAGATAGATAGATAAAGATATATATATATATATATATATATATATATATATATATATATATGGAGAGAGAGATGAGATGAGAGAGATTTTATGTTTTAAAATAGGGTCTCATGAAACCCAGGTTGTGTATCCAAAGATGACCTGGAATTCCTGAGCCTCCTGCCTCCACCTCCCAAGTGCTAGGGATTACAGGCTTATGCCACTATGCCTTGGAAGACAGACACATTACATTACTGAGGCAAGAGGACCTTGAGTTCAAGACTAGCCTGGTCTACATAGCAAAACCTTGTCCCCAAAAGAAAAGAAAGGGCCAGGCATGGTGCCTCATGCCCTTAATCCTAGCACTCAGGTTGCAGGTAGAGAGGCAGGTAGATCTCTGTGAGTTCCTGGCCAACCAAGGTTGCACCATGGGACCCTGTGTCAAAGAAAATTGTAAAAGGAGTTGTCAGAAAACACAGTTTTTAAAAATTAAGTAGCTTTTTCTTCTGCAAAACACAGTAAATACTTGCTTTTGGTTTTGCTCTTGACTTTAAACAAAACTTGGCACTTGATAGAAGACCCTCTATAAAATATACAATTAATTATAGTTAAGTTTATTGCCAGATTAACAAAAAGTAAGTTCCTATTGATATTTTTTAGCTTCCCAAAGGCCGTGCTTGAAAATTAATTTGTCAAACTTGCACCATAGATTTAAGCCTGGAAGGGCTACTGAGTTCACAGGAATGCAGTTACATCTCTGCAGCAGATTATTAAGGACGTCAGATGCTAAACATCCAACAGAGTTTTCATTAGCTAGCAAATACTTGGTAAATGATTGCTAACTCATTTAGCAGGTTTATGAAGGAAGTGTAAACAGTTTCTAGCTCCTTCTTGGAAAATGTCATTCGCCCCGATCATTTGGACTTTGTCCAACCTTTGTCTGATTATAAACTGTACAAATTCACACTTGTTCAAATAACATTTTTCTCCTAGGAAAGTTTACTTAACATTTAATCGAGGCAAACCTTCCTTTGCACAAATACTCACGCAGGCTACTCTGGAATGAGTCTGGCAGGACAATGTGGCTGTATCTGCTGAGACTTCAGCACTGCATTTTCAAAGGCTTCTTGTCCCTCCGTGGACTGTAGAGGATGTGCCTAGCATGAGAAGATGGAAGTGTGAATGGACCAGTAGTACCAGGATGTGTCTGAGGGGAAGATAAAGAGTCATTATTGTTTTCCATTGCTGCTGAAGAAATTCCTAGGAGTAGAAAACCAGAGTGCTTTTTCTGTTGTTGTTTTGCTTTGCTTAGATTTTTCTTGCTTGTTTGTTTTGCTTTTGTATGCGTGCCATAAAAGTATTGAGATATTTAGTGCTGATAACATTTTTCCTTGATCAGAAACTCAATCTACCATTTGTTTATAGATCTTCAAAAGCAAAGTCAATCTGTACAGGGATCAGCAAACGTTTTCTGAGCTAGACAGAGCTACACAATAAATGATTCAGGTTTTGCAGAGAATATAAGTCTATGTAGCAACTTTTCCAGATCAACTCTGTCATGGTAATACAAAAGTAGCCATAGGCACAGGGTAAACAGGTTGGTGGGGTGCATTCTCTTAGAGGTTTATGTATGAAAACAGGCAGCCTCCTTAGATGTAGCCTGTGGCTCCTGGCTTACCAGTCCCCTTCTCTGGGTTCTGGCCTACCTGACGGGAACTAGCAAGAGCCTAGTTTGCATTCACATATCTTATGTTTATCAGACTAAGGTAAAAATGTGAGCAAATACATAAACTTAGAAAAAATTAATATCTTTGACATTAAAGATCTCCTGGAGCTAGAGTTCCAGGCAGTTGCAAGTTGCCTGACATGGGTGCTGGGAACCAAACTCAGAGGAACTGCCATCCAGTGCATTCTTCTGGCCTCCATCCGAACATGCATCCAGACATGTGTGGCATACATCCACACAGACACAGATACACATAAATAAAAATAAATCTTTTATTTTATTTTATGTGTATAAGTGTATTGCCTGCATGTATGTGAATGCATATATGCCATCCATGTGATGCCTGCAGAGGTCAGAAGAGCGTGCAGATCCTCCGGAACTGGAGTTACCAACAGTTGTTAGCTGCTATGTGGTTGCTGGGAATTGAACTGGGGTCCTCTGCAAGAACACTCAGTGCTCTTAACCATCAAGCCATCTCTCCAGCCCCAATAAAAATAAATCTTAAAAAAAAAATCAAGATAATTTAGAATTCTTCATTCAGCAAATACTGTGTGTCTGCACAGAGGCCAGCATGCTAAATGCTGGAAGTCAGCAGTGGGTGAAATCTGCTTGTAGTCTCAGTCTTGTTCTGCTATACCAAGAGCTTTTTACTGCCTATAGACCTACCTTGAGTGTATTGTTCTTCTGTAATGATTTCACTTACTTCCTTCTGCTTCTAGGCCAATACATATGAAAAGCACTGGCCATTTTACCAGAAGAATGGAGGTCATTATTTTCCCAAAGATCATTTGAAAAAGGCTGTTGCTGAAATTGAAGAAATGTGCAATATTTTAAAGATGGAAGGAGTGACAGTGAAAAGGCCTGACCCTATTGATTGGTCACTGAAGTATAAGACTCCTGATTTTGAGTCCACAGGTAAGTACTGGCAGGAGACCAATCTGACAGAGCCTTGTTTTTCAATTTCTTTATTAAATATGTGAGGCAAAAGTTCTCAGATTCTTGGATTCCCAGATTCTTGGAGAATCCTTTGTTTTATTAATCTTTCAAAACATTAAAGCTTATTTAGGAAGAATTTTGATGTAACTGAGATGTATGAATTCTCAATATTGTATATCTGATGGATTCGCTTTCAAGGAGGCTTTCTCTAAACGATATAGTCATCCACATAAGAATGGTGAATTGTACATAGTTCCTGAGCAGCAGAATTAAAAGGAGGAATAGAGAGTCTGGAGAGATGGCTCAGCAGTTAAGAGCCCACACTGCTCTTGCAGAAGATGTGAGGTTGGTTCTCAGCACCCACCCTGGGTGGCTCACAACCACCTGTAACTCCAGCTCCTCCTCTGGCCTTCACAGCCCTTCACATACCCACACACAGATACACACATGGACACGTAATTTTAAACTATTTTAAGGGGAGAATTGAAACATTATCATTTTCTCTTAACCGCTCTTATACTTGAGTTTTATACTTTATTTCCCAGAATGATCTAGGTCCAATTTTATCTTGCAATGCTGTCCTTTAAGATCTCTGTTTCTGTAGATCAAGAAAAGAACCTCCAAGTAGAGAAGACTTGGTGGTTCCAGATTGCCTTCCTTTCTTGCCCTGTTTTTGCTCAACTTCCTCATCCAACAGAGAATTCTTGTTCACAATCCATTTTTCAGATAATTATATACATAGGCATGGATTTTAATATTTTTTTACATAAACAGATTGTATTATATAGACTTTAATGTCTTGGAAATTGCATGCTGAGGTAGCCATGGAACTCTTTGGTCTGGTAGGTTTATACAGTGCGATGCCCCGAGACATCCTGATGGTTGTGGGAAATGAGATCATCGAGGCTCCCATGGCATGGCGTGCACGCTTCTTTGAATACCGAGCATACAGGTCAATTATCAAGGACTACTTCCACCGAGGTGCCAAGTGGACAACGGCTCCTAAGCCCACAATGGCTGATGAACTATATGACAAGGTAGGTCTCTAGCTATACACTAACTTTTTAGTAACTTCTAAATAATCACAAAGGGTAAGAAAGAAATTTTCTGACTACTTTGTGTAGATTGTGCACTTCAGAAACTGAGGAATTGCCTAGTGTTAAAAAGCACTTATGTTAAGATGAAAAGAGGAGTAAATAATAATGATCATATAGCAGTAGTAATTCCTAATTGATTGCTTATTCTGTACTGAGTCCTGGGCCTAGTTCTTTATTTTATCCTCAATCATACCTGTCCTTCTAAGAATCCAATGGGGAACTGGTATCATTTCATCACAGGGAGAGAAACTTGCCCTCAGGGCACATTGCTCTTCATTGCTGGAGTCAGAAAAGTCAGTCAGCTAAAGTGTTTATTTCTTTTAGCAAAAGAACTCACTCTATAGACCGGAATCACAGGAAAATAAAATGTGCACTCAACCTGTCCTATCAGCAGGTTCTGCTTCCATGGATTTAACCAACTGCATATCAATAATATTTTCGAAGTTAATGCCTGTTCCTAACATTCAATGACAGTGTAGTGTAATAAATTTTTATATGAAATTTAGGTTCTGGTACGGATTATGACTAATCTAGTGACGGTTTAGAGGATTCAGGAAGATGAGCATGGATTCTATGCAAATGTTGTATGATTTTTATATAAGACTTGAACATCCAGAGATTTTAGTATCTGTGGGGGTTTGGAACCCATCCCCCAACAAATACAATAAATGAACTATTCCAAACTACCTATTACTTATAGAAAAAAATCACATACAGAACCAACTAAAAAATTTTTTTTATTATTTTATGTGTACAAGTGTATTGCCTGCATGTATGTAAGTGCACCTGTGTCATACAATGCTCATGGAGGTCAGAAGAGGGCATTGGATCCCCTGGAACTGGAGCCATCTCTCTAGCCCCACAGAGCCAAATTTTAAAATAAAAATTTAGGGCTGGAGAGATAGCTCAATGGTTAAGAGCACTGGCTGCTTGTGCAGAGGACCCGAGTTCAGCTCCCAGCATCCACATGGCAGCTAATAACCATCTTTAACTTCAGTTTCAGAGGATCTGACAGCCTCTTCTGGCCTCATATTGCACGACATGGGTGTGCTGACATACATGCAGGCAAAATACTCATACACATAAAAGTAAATAATAATGGGGGAGCATTCCCTATGTGATTAAGACATAATGTCTGAAATGCACAAAAATCAATAAACATACATTGGGAAAATTTTTTAAAATAAAAATTTATTCTAGGCATTTGTGTATGTGTGTGTGTGTGTGTGTGTGTGAGAGAGAGAGAGAGAGAGAGAGAGAGAGAGAGAGGCTCTCTCACTATGTAGCTCTGGAACTCGACATGTAAACCAAAACCAGGCTGGCCTTGAACTCACAGAGATTCCCACCTCTGCCTTCTGAGTGCTGGGATTAAATGCTTTTACCACCACACCCAGCTAGTCTAGGAATTTAAAAACAGAAATGAATTAAGTCCAGCACACCTAAATTTGGCATCTCATTTTAGAGCATGAATTAGGCTCAGGACCAAATTCCTTTTCTAAAGGAACAGAGTAACTTCATCTTGTTGGCTTTCAATATTGTAGCTACATACGTGCATGTAGGTCTCATCAACTGTTTTCAGAATCAACTGCTGCTCCTACCACTTGTTTCTAAGACTCAAGGAGTTTCTATAATGCCTAGTTTTTTTATTTTGTTGCTTCTTGGCAGACAAGAAGCAGAGTGAATGGGAATTCAAGAAGAGACCAGAGCAATAAACAGCCCCAAGGACATACCCCAAATCTCACTTTCTCCAAATAGGTCCCACCTCCTACATTTTACCTCTCAATAATGAGACGGTATGATGAATCCCTCAAGGGCTTAGTCCACTGATTAGGTTAGAACCCCACATGATCTAACTGTCTCTGGAAACACAAAGGCTTCTACTTCACTAGGGTTTCCTTAATCCAATCAGGTTGACAGAATTAATCATCACAGACTGCCGTCTTTCTTGTAGGCATTCTACCTAGAACTGAGTAATAACCCTTTGGGAAATGGTAGTGTTGAACTAATTTTTAAAGTGAATCCTTTTGATAGGTACCTTATGAAACCAATGTATTCGTTACTATGTGTGTTCGTTACTATTCTGATTAGGATTACCCCATCCATTCTGTGGAAGACAGACACAGATTGGCTGCTCAAGGGAAATTTGTGACAACTGAGTTCGAGCCGTGCTTCGATGCTGCTGACTTCATTCGAGCCGGAAGAGATATTTTTGCACAGAGAAGCCAGGTTGATAAAAGTTGACTGGGAATTTTTACATTATACTGATGTTTTCTTTATTCCTAAATTTAAAACTTTTAATCTTATATACTTCCAGTTTTCTAAACTTAGAGACAAATGTTTATGCAGTGCATGTCTTCCTTCTCTTTTTAGGTTACAAACTTCTTGGGCATTGAGTGGATGCGTAGGCATCTTGCTCCAGACTACAGAGTACATATCATCTCCTTCAAAGACCCTAATCCAATGCATATTGATGCTACATTCAACATCATTGGACCTGGTCTTGTGCTTTCCAACCCTGACCGACCATGTCACCAGGTAAGAGAGTTCTTAGGACATTGGAAACGCAAGAGAACCTAGGAACTTTATAAACAATAGAGTCTTGACACTCTAAGTACCTGTGTGATTCCTAATGGTTCTAAATGACAAATCTAGCAAATGTTCAGTTGTATTATTATCAAAGATTGAATTTCTAATGGTGCATTTACTACCAGATAAACCACACTTAGGAATTTACAATGTTCCTCTGATAATTAGTGTAGTATCATCAGACTTTGACCTTAGCTGTTTGCTATTGTCAAAGCATCAAATTTATGAGTCTGGGTATATTTTTATGCAGTGGCCTGTACCCTTATAATTTACAGTTTCAGTTCTACAGACGTGTAAGCAGGTGACTGCTGTGCGGACAAAGCAATGCCACTGGGCAGTAGCTATCTTTTCCCGCCAGTGGGTCAGATTCCCTTCAGCCTTCCCCGCTCCGCAGGGAAGAAAGGAGCTGCAGTACTGCAGCGTTCTGCCTGTTTGTTAAGCGCACCACGTGTGTTCAGTGCTCATGGAGGTCAGATGAGAGCATCAGATCTCCTAGAGCTGGATTTACAGGTGGTTGCTCGCCACCATGTGGGCTGGGAAACAGAACCCGGGTCCTCTGGAAGAGCAGCTGTTAACCATTAAGCCATCTTTCCAGCCCCTGTAGTACACTTTTTAAAAAGTACTTTCATACTGTGCACAGTTCATTTCTATCCCTTATTTTCATACCTAATGACTAACATTACTCATTTAATTTTAATATAATTTATTGATATGCCAAGTGGGTGGGTGGGTGAACATAGAGATGGCTGACATATAATGGGTGTCAATGGCAATTATGATGCTTTGAGGCAACATCCCTAACATTTATCCCTATCTGTGGCCACAAAATGATGGAACTGTGAAGTACACAGACTATGAGTTCAATGCAAAAAACATAGTTATTTTCTTATAGCTAAACAGAAAATATTTTAGGTTTCTTTAGTGAGAATGTCTTAGGGAAGTATCTTTGGTATTTTAAAATTTGAAACCTAGAAAAAGCTTTAGTATTTCTCTTACTTTCTAACTTTTATTGGAGAGAGAGTGAGAGAGAGACAGAGAGAGAGACAGAGACAGAGAGATTCTCTGAAATTTCCATACATGTATATAATACACTCCTTTTTTGATTTATTTTTTTTAATTTTATGTGTATATTGCCTGCACGTGTGTCAGCATACCCGTGTCGTGCAGTACCTGTGCAGAACAGAAAAGGGCATCAGATCCCCTGGAACTGCAGGTATAGACACTTGTTAGCCACCATGTAGGTGCTGGGATTCGAACCTGGGTCATCTGCAAGAACAACCAGCGCTCCTAATCACTGAGCCATCTCTCCAGCCCCTTATATACTATATTCTTATCACTCCCTATTGACTCCATCACAACCAGTCACTTTTTCAGATTTATGACATTTGATTTTGTTTGGTGACCCATTTAGTTTAACCAGGGTCATCTGTGGGACTGTTGCATTTGGAACTATCCATTGGAGTCTGGTGTGGTCACCAGTGGTTATCCAAGTGAAGGCAATGACTCTAACAGAAGCAAATGGTTCAGCAGTGAGGAGTAGGTAGGGCCACCAGAACCCTCCCCGCATCCATACCTGACTGCTGACAGACTCATTCTTGTAAACACCCAGTGCAGGCATTCACAACTATTTAAAATTAGGTTCTAAACAAAATAATCCAATTTTTTGGAAAGTTTTATGCCCTTGTTTTTCAAGTTGAAGAGACACGTTGCCAAAAGGAGTCATTAATGATAAAATAAAGCTAAGTTACCTATAATTTTAGCTACTTGGGATGCTGAGGTAGGCAGATTGTAAGATCCAGGCCAGCCTGAGCCATGTGGCAAGATTCTCATCTAAAAAAGTTATGAGGTCTGTCAGAGACCAAAAATAGAAAATAGCTACTATGGATGTAAGCCTCTTTGTTTTGGTCGTACAGATTGATCTTTTCAAGAAAGCAGGATGGACCATAGTCACTCCTCCGATACCAGTCATCCCGGATGGTATGTCTACTTTTATGTTTTTGTAGAAAAATAATCACATGCTGGGCATGGTAGTGCACACCTTTAATCCCAGCACTTGGGAGGCAGAGGCAGGCAGATGTCTGTGAGGTCAAGGCCAGCCTGGTTTACATAGCAAGTTCCAGGACAGCTGTGGCTGCAGGGAGACCCTGTCTCAAAAAGACAAAAAAGAAATAAGGAAGAAAAATGACCACCTTAGTGACCAAGGATCTTTCACCTATAGAGAGCAGCCAGCTTTTCTCAAACTAGAGGAGATATTTCCCCACTAGGTCGTGAAGTAGTGGACGAATACTAAAAATAAGGCCCAATGCGTGCTTGAGACATTTCCTTTCACAGAAAATGACAGTGAGAAGACAGAATTAAACAGTAGCACATGCACCGAGATAGGACTTTTAAAATAAAACAGAATGAATTTCAAATGTGCAATGAATATGGATTGGTGTGTAATGTTTATAGATACACCATTTTAGATTAAAATAAGTTTTCAGAGCTGGGAATATAGTTCAGTGGCAGAACACTTGCCTAACATGCTTAAGGCCCTGGATTTGACCCCAGTAGTGTAAAATAATAATCATCATTATAATAATAGTGATGATGATCATACAAAGTCAGACATGCGAAACTGCTCTAGAATACCAACACAACAGGAGGACTGCAAGTTCAAGTCATCTTGGGTCATAGAGAAATCTTATACCTAAAGGGGCAAAATTAGATAATAAACTAAGTTTTGATTTGTAGAGTGAACTAGGGAAGGACTGAGCTGTCCCTTTAGTATGGGAAACTTGTAAATCCTTGCTCTAAACAAAAATGGGACCAGACGTGGTTTAACAGTTGTTGCTGTTTTCAGATCATCCACTGTGGATGTCGTCCAAATGGCTTTCCATGAATGTCTTAATGCTGGATGAAAAGCGTGTTATGGTAGATGCCAATGAAGTCCCAATTCAAAAGATGTTTGAGAAGCTGGGTATGTACAGTAAATGCAGCATGTTGTCACGTGTGAAAATGCCCCCTGAGCACTGGAGGAAAAGGAGCGCACAGTCTAATGTACTCTATCTTATTTAATTTCTGTTCCTTTTGAAGGGACCAAATTAGTATTTTATAAATGGCCAATATTTTGTTTCTAACAAGCATAGCCTTAAAAAGTTGGAGATGCATCCTAAGTCCCTGAAATGCCCCCTTAGCAATATACTTATTGATCTTTTATAACTCCATTGCCTGGTTCCCATGTGTTGAGAGTTACCCATTTTCAGATAGATAGTTCTGCCTTTCGTCAAAAAAGAAATTATTGAAAGTCCTATAGAAGTCATTTAATGGTCATCACACATTTCAGAAAAGTCACTGTGTGTGCCTTTAGTACAGTTAACACAGTTCTTATATGCAGTGAAGTATGTCAACCAGTCAGCCAGCTTTCAAAGAGCAGGATTGGGTTTTACTGGGGGAAATAATTTTCTCTCCTGGTGTTCAGAATTTAGATCGGTGATTCTAATACTATGGAGGAAAATGTTGAAGGGAACTATTTTCACATGAGCTGCTCACTTCTTAGTACAGATGTATGTTACGTATCACTCTTAGCATGCTTGACATATCCTCAGTGTCAATTAAGTGACAGCCAGAGGGTTAACGACTTGAAATTATGTATGTCATTAAAATTTTGTCCTGTGGGGCTAGAGAGATGGCTCAGTGGTTAAGTGCACCCAGGTTTAGTTTCCAGTACCCACGTGCCCTTCCAGGGAACCCGACTCTCCCTCTTCTGACCTCTGTGGGCGTTGCACTGCATGACACAGGTGCACTTACATACATGCAGGCTTTACACTCACACACGAAAAATAAAAAATAAAATTATTTTGTATTTCAGATATATTACCCAGAAAATTATTTTCTTCTTTAACAATCCATCCCTTAACGTAGTATCAATTTAAAAGAATGTCCCTGTCAGTTTTGAATTGGGCAGAATCTGGTGATTTGGCCTCAAGTGCCATGCTGCTCTTTTCCCAGCTTTCATTAAGTAACAAAATTCCTTGGATTCAATTTTTTCATCTATTAAGATTTTATGGTTTCTCAAGATAGTTCAAAGTACTAATTATCTGGTTTATAATTTTACTTTTGTAGTTACAGTCTGGGTACTTCTCTAAGTAAACTTCATCAAGCAGCTGAGGTCCCTCCAATTCGGGAAATGCATATGGTTGCCTAACAGAACATATATGCTTTGTATCCCATATCCACTCTGTACCTGGAGTCAAACCCCCTCCTAGTCTTCAGAGTTCTTCTTTGATCATCTCTGCCTCCTTTCTCTCCTCATTATACCAGTGAGCACTGGGGGAACTCTACTGCTTCTCTGGCTCCTCAAACTAATGTTGGTGTCTAGCACAATATAGTCTTCCTAAATGCTGTTGTGTAAGTAGACCATGTACATTGCAGACCTGTCCTTATTGACAGTGCCAGATTAAACTAGTTGTCTGATTGGCTCTGAGACTTGATATCAAAATACATCTCTCATCTATTATTTTCTTATGAGGTGGGCTCATACAGTTAATCTGCAGAAGGTCAAACTGTCCTTATATGTGCTTATGTAAAGTCAACTTTCCAGTACTTAATTTTAGTACTTGGCTGTTTTTGGACATTTGATGGGTGTGTCTATTCATCTAGTCTGTTGATTTTCGAGCAAGCAATGGAACAAGACATGAGTCTTTGCTGACTTTTTATTGAATGTTCCAGTAGTGGGATAGGTTAGATGAGTGTGGTAGGTCCAGATGGGGCTATCCCTGGATGGGATGCGCAGGGTTCCTCCAGGTCCTTAGGCTTGCTTTCTTACATTAGTCCTTCTAACTGGACTTGTCTTTCTCTTTCAATGCAGGTATCAGTACCATTAAGGTTAACATTCGAAATGCCAACTCCCTTGGAGGAGGCTTCCACTGCTGGACCTGTGATGTCCGGCGCCGTGGCACCCTCCAGTCCTACTTCGACTGAGCAGGCCTGATGTGGTTTGGGGCATGGCCTCTGATACACCTAAGAAGCATAGGGGCAAGGTTCATTCTCTCGCTTTAAAAAGTGCATAGACTGTAGTGCTTTGAACAATCATACCCTTAGCAGGGGTCTCAAGCCTGGTTTACTCTGATTACTTTTCTCTGACGTAAGGAGTAAGTTCTGCTAGTATTACTTTCTTACCCTAAAGTTATTTACTATTTGACATCAAGTATAAAAATTGGATGAATGTGTAGCAAGGCAAAAATTACTCGAGTAACTTGGTCACTAATATTTAACCATCTACCTCTGTTTTTAATTTTCTTTCCAAAAGGCAGCTTGGAATGTTGGTCCTAACCTTTTTCCCTCCCTTTTTGGTAGACTTGTGAATGTTTGTATCTCTTTTTTTCTAAATAGGAGAAGGACATAGAAAGAACACAGATCTTCTGTAGAACCAGATATTTGTCTCTTTTTCTAAAAACCCATTTGGGTAGTTTTTAATTAAACAAAAATTACCTAGACTGTGCAAACACTGAAGTGAATTTTCCTTGAATCTTTTTCATACTCTCATCTCAACTTCGGTCATAGATGCCACTAGAGACTGTGTCATACAACTCACCTCATTTTAAATGAGTTATTTCTATCCTTTTCCTTCCTCCAGAAAATTTACAGAATTATTTGGTATGATAGGATATAAGGATCAGTTCCCATCCCTAAATTTTGAAGTTCAATTTCTCATAGATACATTGCATCTTTGGTAATCTAAGACTTGTTTACAGATGTGCAAATTATTTAAAGCGTAGAGTTTAAAAGCATTTAAAAAAACTAATGCAGGTAAAGCATACATGTGATATGAAATCACTTTAATGTTGGAATACTGTACATGTATTTTTATTCTAATAAACTTTTATGTTCCAGATTGGATTTCATTGCTATATGGTCTCAGTTTGATTACTTTAGTGTAAGTTATAGGACTGTAACTCTTGGAACAGAATTGTTTGTGTGTGTGTGTGCGTGTGGACATGCATGTGGAGGTCAGAGGTCAGCTTCAGGTATTATTCCTCAGGTGCCATCCACCTTGCTTGTTGAGACAGGGTCTCTGGAGCTCACAAATTAGACTAGGATCGTTGGGCCAGTAAGTCCCAGAGATCTGTCCTTGCCCCCTCAGCACTGGGATTACAAGCTCGCACCACCATGCCCAACTTTTTTACATAGGTTCTAGAGATCAGACTCAAGTCCTCGTATTTGTAGTGCTTTACCAGTAGAACTTTCTCCTCAGCCCATTTTGGAACAGAATTTTAATCTTATGAAATAATCAAGATAGTCGCCCCAAATTCAAATCTAATACTATATTCAGAAATGGTTAACAAAGACTGGTCACAATCCTAGCACTTGGGAGGTGGAGGCAGGAATTCGGGATCAGCCTCAGCTACACAGTCAGTACCAGGCCAATCTGAGGCTACTGGAGACCCTGGCTCAGAAAATAAAAAAGAAAAGAAGAGAAAACATGAAGGATGGAAGGGAAGGCGAGGGCGGGTTAACAGAGTCAAATTTTGGCTTATTAATTTACTCATTCGAGACTATCTGAACATTATGGGAGCATAGAAGACTGACAAATCCTGGGACCCCAAAGGATAGAGTGTTAGTTCTGGAGGTGTGGATATTTTTATCCATGAAAAGTTCCACAGAATGTGTAGTTTGAAATGAGTTGCAGGTTGCACATTCCTTTAACTGCTTTGTGCCGGGTATCCTTTCTAATTCGTCACAGAATGCAGAAACACTGTCAGAGTGCTGGTGCTACCTTCGGACTGACTCTTCCTTGAGAAATAGATGCAGTGCACCCTGAGGGCACATAGTCCCAGGCCTAATGGACACTGCAGTCCCAATACACACCATCTGCATTCAACTCAGCAGACCCTCCAGACCATCAAGGTATTTTCTCAGCTGATAATGTTTCATTTTTCACTGAGAAAATAGAGACCATCAAGCATCTGTGCCTTCAACTTCTGCTCCAGCTACTAAGAGCTTGTGCCAGAAAAAATCCAGCATAAATGTTCTTATATTCTTGAAGTAACTTTCTAGGTTATTTGGCTATCTTTATTTAGCCCTCTTTTCTTTATGGAATATATCTGTGGAGTGACTAAGAACTGTCATTTATTTATTATCACTCAAGTCAGGAATATTTTCAGGATAATCCTGTTCTGAAGGGATTATTTACTTAAGCTATAGGTTCTACTGTCTGGTGTGGGTCTCCCAGGAGGTAGCAGGGAGCCCCCCAGCCTGAGTCAGGCCTTTCAGAGCGCACTGTGAATTTTATCTCCTGATGTGTAAAGTTCTTTACTTCACTAGCTGTCAAAGCTGCAAATGTATGTGTTGCCTGTCCCTTCTGAGAGCTGTTATCTAACCTTCCCCAGCTTATTCTCTGGAGACCCTGGTGGACTATCTTGGTTGTTGCCCATCATCTTCCCAATCTTTTCCTATTGCTCAGTTTCCTACTGTTCATTTACTAGACCAACTTCACTGCCAATGACCCTGGACTCGTTCTGCATCCAGATATATGGCCTGAGCATTTTCATTCACCCTAGATTTTATCCCACAGTCATGATCTGTGAGCCAAGCTGATTGCCAGGGTAATTGATAATGGGGCCCGTCAGCAATGACAGCAGGCAAGGCTCCCTTCTCAGAGGAAGCTCTAGGGTCAGTCCCGGGAGAAAAGGACTTAACCTGCTATAAACAAAATGGCTTCCTCCCATAGAGACTCCCAGTAACAGGTTCTTACACATACCATTTCCATCTTAGAACTGCGTTTCTTTGAGTGTGTTCCTTTGTGCAGAAATGCGTTTCTGATGTCACCCAAGCTATGCTGAGTATTTCTGGTCTTTATATAGCTGTGCCCTTTGGCTCTCGGGGCTGCTTCATAAATGCGCAAGATTGTTCAGTGTTTTTCAAATGGAGTATAATAGCAGTATTTGGTACTTTCCTAGTTCAGAGGACCAGAGTTCACCCTTGAGCAGGGGCTATAGACTTTTGCCAGAAACTGCACTTGGTATTGGTGCAGCTGGCTGACATTTCTAATCCTATTACATCACTGGGATTATGTAGCTGTAATGGATTAATAACAAGCTACAGGCTTCTATACTTCTAAGAAACCTCTTGCTATTCAAATACAGTCTTTTTGTGAGTATTCTTAAGGACTGGAACTGATAGTATCCCCAAGAGGATAGGATTCTCCAAACAACAATTGGCTCACCAGGTGTCCAATGCCAAATTTAGTGGGAGTAGGACTCAGCTTCCTGTGCTGTGCTGTCCTAGGCAGACTCATTCCTTCTTAGGCTATCATCCAAAAATGTGCAGGCATCTCTCTTTCACTGCTCTCTTCCTTTCCCTTGGCATTTGTGGGGTTTTGCCTGTTCTGCTGCCATTTTATGGCAGTCTCAGGAGAGAGCAGAGTGTTTGTTTTATTTACATCAGCCCGTCATGTGGAAATCTTAGTTATGTCACCATAATGTATAAACTGGATGGAGTACCACCAACATCTTTGTAGGATTTTGTAGGATGTTGGTATGTGCCTCCTCATACTCCCCAGAATACAAAACTCAAGGCAGATACCAAGGCGTGAGTACAGTGAAGTATTCGCTTTGACCACAAAACTTGGGGATTCAAAAACCCCTCAGAAATCCTTGCAAGTAATACGTTAATGAAGTATTTTTAAGATTTGTTTTTTTAATTATGTGTCTGTGTCTGTGTGTATGTGCATGTGAGTGCAGGTGCCTTTAGAGACCAGAGGCACTGGATCCCCCTGGGGCTAGAGTTACAGGCAGTTGTGCTGAGAATCAAACTTGGGTCATAAGATTGGGGAAGCTCACAGAGTTACAAGGTTCAGGAAGCTCATGGCAGTTACAAGACTCACAAGTCCCCTTCCCTAAGTTCTACAAGCAATGAACAATTCCTTGGAGAAAGAACTCCTCGGAAAAGCTTCCTGGGACGCTGGGCAGGTACTTCAGGGATGCAACTCTTACGAACTGTTACTCGTGTTAGGGTACCTTTTCACTGATGCAGTTGCCTGAGAATCATTCGTGTTCCTGTAACCCTTCACCCGTGCTTCAGTGAAGTAACCCTAGTAAATGCATTGATTTGGCAAGAGAGACTTGGGTGGGATTATTTCTTTGATCTGCCATCAGCACCCTACCTGAAGTCAAAGACATTTCTTTACATCTTCCTAGAAAAACACACAATACGAACTAATGCCCAGCCAGATCAACAGAACCAAACATGAGTCGAGAAGGAATGGCTGCATGACACCTGCAGTGTGTGATGAGACATCAACTCAAGTTCAGCTATCTACCCAGAAAGAACTTACCTCTGTAAAGGAGGAATTACAATAGGATGAGTAGACACTTGTTCATGTCTCCTCAGGAATCCTATCACACAGCATCAGGACATGGGCAGAATGCAGTCAGATTCTTTACCAGAGTATTACATTAACACCCCTATCTTAATTCCTGAGCGAGTCCTTGTACTCCTCTGAAACATCATGAGCTGTCATTGTCTGCCCTTCTCCAGTATTCTTGTTCCAAGCTCCTACCAGAAGAGCCCTAAGCTCACCTAGCAGTATTCAAGGGCTTTTCTAGCCCAAACTTCCGAACTCTTCCACATTCTTTCCACAAACTAGTTCCAAAGGTCTGAGAACCACATGGTCATGTTTGTCGTGGCAATGACTCCACTTCCTGGCACGAATTTTCTGTATTATTTACATTTTCTATTACTGTGATAAAAATCCCGACAAAAGCAACTTGAGGAAGGAAGGGTTTGTTTTGCCTCACAGTTCAAGAGTACAGTCCTTTGTGGTGGGGAAGTCGTGAAGACAGGAGCCTGAGGGTCACATTGTGATGTAAGTCCAAAAGCAAAGAACTCTCAATGCTAATGCTCACTACGCTTTGTCCTTTTTATCCAGTCCAGGACTCTAGCCCATAGTGATGCTAATCATAGGTAAACTGCAGTAAACCTAATCTAGATAACCCATCCGTGTGCCCAGAAGCTTGTCTGCTGTGTGATTCTAGGTCCTTGTTAGTATAAATCATCACATAGAACTTGTTGAGGATATTCAAAGGCAGATACAACAAGATTTTTGTTGAATTAAAATACTTTTCTAGTTTGCCTTCAATTGCTGTGATAAAACCCTGACTAAAATCAATTTGGGGAAGAAAGGGTTTATTTGGCTTATGAGTACAGTCTATCATCAAGAGAAACCAAGACAAGAACTCAGGGCAGGAACCTGGAGCACAGACCATGGCTTGCTCCCCGTCCTATGCTCAGCCTGCTTTCTTATGCAATACGAGACCACCTACCCAGGGGTGACACTACCCTCGACAATCCAAGAAAAATGCTCCACAGACATGGTCAGTCCAATGGAGGAAATTCCTTAATTGCTGTGCCCTCTAACCAGGTGTGTCAAGTTGGTTACTAAAGCTACCCAGCACAATGGACTCCTTGTCAACTTGACACACAAACACACAGCTATTTAACCACGACCTTTCCATTTCTTGTCCCCAAGATATGATGTTAATATTAATATCACAGTATCAAACCATACAGCTTTAAAAGCCCCACAGCCCTTAAAAATTCCAAACAATTTAAAAATTCAAAGTTTCTTAACTGTGGGCTCCTATAAAATCCAAAACAAGTATCAAATTGGGATGAAAAGAGATGAATTGGGCACACTTAAGCAAAACCAAAATCCAGCAAAGTAGCTCAAGGCTAGACACCTAGGATTTCGTCATGATCTTCCGGTTCCAAAGGGTTTGGGCAGCTTTTCTTCTCTGACTCTGCTGTCCACAGCACACAGTCTGTCTCTTAGGTTCAGGCAAGCTGTACTCCACCCCTGCCACTGCCCTTGGTGGTCATCCCATGGTCCTGGCATCTCCAATATACTGGGGTCTCTACTGAAACTGAGGCTCAACCTTCCCCAATGAGCTTTTCTTGCCTTTCAGTGTGCAAAACATGAAATTCTCTCCATGACCCCTTCTCATCTTCAACATCAAAACCATGTAGGGGACTCTTACACATTATCTAGTCCTGCTTCCAGCTGAAATAGAGTCTTTGGCACCCTCCTGACCACAGCCACAGCTTCTATATGCTGACCCTGAGGAAATGCTTGCCAGAAGATTTCTCAGTGATGCTGGTCTCTTGTTACTCACAACTGATTTTTCAGCTCCAGCTGACTACCATCAATTATCCCCAAAAAAGCGAAGGTTTAATTTCAGTGATTCTAGTTTCTTCTTAATCACAGCGAATTCTTCGACCCCAGGCAACCAGAAACCACAGATTCTCAATTCAAAATATCATACAAACAGCCCAGGCTTTGCTTTCCTTAAAACTTCACAAGCCAGGCCTCCATCATATACAACTCTTTCAGCATTATTTTCCAAGTTCCTATAGTACAGCTCACTAAGCTCTAAACACTTAATGGCTTTTCCAGTCCAAAGTTCCCAAACCTTCCACGGTCCTCCCCAAAACAATTGAGTCAGGTCTGTCACAGTAATAGCCCACTCTCTAGAACCAATTTCTGTCTTACTGTCTATTGCTGTGATTAATACACTGACCAAAATCAACTTAGGGAGGAAAGGATTTATTTGGGTTATATATCCCTGGTCACAATTCATCACAGAGGAAACCCAAGGTAGGAACAAAACACAGGAACCTGGAGGCAGGAGCTGAAGCACAGGCCATGGAGGAAGGCTGCTTGCTGGCTTGCTCCCCCAACCTGTGCTCAGTCTGCTTTCTTATACAATACAGGACCACGTGCCCAGGGTTGGTACTACCCATAGAGGGCTGGGCCTACCCACATCACTCAACAATCAAGAAAATACCTCACTGACATGGCCACAGGTGAGTCCAATGGAGGCAATTTCCCCACGCGTGTCAAATTGACAGCTAAAGCTATCCAGTACAAACACCTAGCGAAAAAACTGACAGAAAGCTAAAGGCTATGCTAATTAGTTTATGGAAGTCTTTAAAACCAGAGCAATAGTTCAAAGAAGAAATAAATGATAAAAAAATTCTGCAAATGAAAAAGACTAAGCTTTTCCTAGGGGTATATAATTATCCTCCCAGAGTATGCTGTGTAAATTTCTCCCCTGCAAGAAACTATCCTGGGGATGGAAATTATTCACTGGGCCCAGGCCCTTTCAATAGCCAGGTGTGGCAGTGACCACAGCTGGTTACCTGTCAAAACAAGCAAGCTGAACTGAGCAGCAAGTGAGAGTCTACCTCTGTTCCCCTGTGGCCTCAAGCCTAGCCACACAGTGAGAGCCACCCCACAAAGTCCACAGGGGTGGGAGTGGGGAAATTGCATGCCATAGCATCATCCCAAGATGAGGAAGTGGGACAGCTCTTAAAGAATGATTGTAGATTATAGAGAGCTAAATAAGGTAATATCTCCTAGCTACACTGCTGTGCCTAACATTGATCTTTTGCCAGGACAACTAACATAGTGATGGGATCTTTTCTTGCTATATAGAAACTTTATTATTTTTTAGCCAGGGTCTCATGTATCCCAGACTACTCTCAAACTTGCTATGCAGCTGAGCCTTACACTTCTCATCTTCTCACCTCCACCCCCCAGTGCTGGAATTAGGAGGATGTACAGCCACACTCAGTTTTCTAACTACTTTTTTGTTTCTTCTTAGCTGCTGAATCCCAAGATAACTTGATACTTGCTGAGAACAGGTGACCGTGGTTTCATCATATAATGCTAACCTTTGTACACGCCACAGATATGAAGAGGCATCTGGAAGAACAGTGATGGCAGAAAGTAAAGGATTTAAATACAAAGGGCACCCTGTACAGGTGGAAGGAGCATTTCCAAGAGCCAGAAAGTAATTGAATACAATCTCAGTGCCAGGAGTAGGCTACTTCCCTCTGAGCTGTTGGCTAGGGATGTCCCTGAGACCCCACGAATCATAAAACCTTTTGCCACAGAGCTAGTTGAAAACATGACACATTTATCTGCAGGGCATGGAGAAATCAAGCTAAAACTGTGCTACAGGCTTCCGCCCTGCTGGAAACACTTACCTGGGCTGCAGGGGAGGAATTGTCACTGACAGTCCTTCTCGGTTATGGACCCTGCATGCTACACTACCAACATGCCAGGCAGGGTGTTCCTCCTGATATAATAGTGTTGTGACTGTTATGGGTACAACCAATTGCTTTCCAATTGGATTTAAGACCCACTCCACTGAAGAAAATTCATCTGGTCCTGTAAGCCAGGGCAAAAGCTCATGGCTAGGGCAGTTACAGGTCTCAGTGGGGAAGCAACTGCTGTTGTTTTGCTAAAGAGTTTTGATGAACCTGTTGAACTACTTTTTGAACATCTGTGTTTATACCCATAAATTGTTATTGCTGTCAGTCTCAGTTTTACAGGAAAGCCATAGTAACAAAAACAGCACGGATTGACCCCAAAACAGACATATATATACTCACAGAATAGAAGAGAGGACTCCAAAATAAACTCACACAGCTATAGCCATTTAATTCTTAACAAAGGTTCCAAAGACATACATTAGATAGAAGGTAGCTTAACAAGTGCTGGTAAAACTGGATATTCACATGTGAAGGACAGAAACTAAAATTGATCCCTATCTCAGACCCCGTTCAAAAATCAAGTAAAAATGGACTGAATGTAGACCTCATGAACTTAACCAAGAGCAGATACTTTGAAAGTACTCAGAAATACTTGATGGTATCAGCATAGGCAGATCTTTCCGGAAGGCACAATAGTGGCCCGGAAATAATAACAACAGTTGACAAATGGATTGCACTGAACTAAAGATCGTCTTTGCTGCAAAGGAAACTACCAAGAGAATGACGCGACAATCTATGTCATAGGAGAAGATGTTTTCCAGCTATACATCTGCTGGAGAATTAATATCCAGGATGTACAGAGAACTTAAAACCAAATAAAAACACCAAAACATCCAATAAGTGAAGGACAAAGGAACCAAACACTTTTTGAATGAAGAAATATAAACTGACAATGAATACATGAAAAATGTTCAACTTCCTTGGCCATCAGAGGAATGCAAATTGAAGCTACAATGACATTCCATCTCACCCATACAGAATACCAAGAAGCAGGGAGGACGTATGGGGAATAAAGGGCCCCTCTTACACATTGGTGGGATTGTAAACTAGTGTAGACACTATGGAAATCAGTATGGCAGTGCTTTGAAAAACTGAAACTAGAATCACCATGTGCCCCAGCCGTGCCCTCCCTGAGTATGTCCTGGAAGAAGTCAAAAGTAGCATACCAGACAGGTGTGTGTGCATCCATGTTTACATTCTTCTAAAAGGAAGAAGAAGAGATGGATGCTGGGAAGGTAGGCCACTCAATTCACTAGAACCCTCAGCAAGCGCTTTCTCTCTGTCAGGCGAAATACCCATTGCTGGAGAAAGTTTGGTTGTTTTTTTTTTAAAGTCTGATGTTCTTCTCTGTTCTTTCTTTTGATTCTATTTACACTAAATGGACCCTTTTTCAGTTCTTCTCAAACATTAAAAAAAAAAAAAACACTTAATGTGCGCTAGAATCACTTGAATCCTCTAAAGTGTGTGGCATTACTATGCCACATTACAGCTAATACCTGAATAAAACAGACTGACTCGACCTTAGTTTCTAAGAGTGGGTCGGAACTTGGATGACACCCAATCCCCCCGCCAATGTCTCTCAGAACTGTGCCACCATGGAGTCGGGCCTCATCCATACTTTTATTCAAAATTGGTTCTCCAGCATCAATTTTGGAGAGCTACAAACTTATATCCACTCTTATCTCATTAGACAATCTTGCCTTTCACCCTATGCCTAAAACATCTCATGCACACTAAGTCAAGCAATTCTTCTCAGTCTTCATTATTTTCAATGATGATGTGTGCTATCATTCAGTGCTTTGATGTGTTGATTCTCAAGCATAGCCACATCCATTCAATATCTTGGGGTGGAGTAGCAAATTGAGGGTCTCACAAATCAAGTCAGGTGTCGAAGTCGAAAGAGCACCTGGTTCAGCAAGCTTGTTAAGGTTAGTTAAAAGTGATTAGTCTAGATTCAGTCCATTTATAGAAATCATTCCTACAAAAGTGCAGGTCCTTAAGCCCTACAACCAGAGGCTCTGTGGTAGGAAGAGGTCTCAGGAGATTTTAAAAGCAGTGCCAAGAACATAACACATTCCAACTTACATGGCTTTCCTGAAATAGTTAAAGCAGCTGACCAGATCTCATGACACAGGTCATATGGCCTGTAAGCAGGATGATAGAATTACCAAAATTTCCTATCACGGGAACATGAGAATATTCCACCATGACTCCCTCCAGCTGTAGTCTAGGAACAGTCTCTTCATTTTACCCTTTTCTAGCTCACACAGCAGTGAAATGGCTGCCATCTTGTTAGTGCTTTTCTGTGGGTCAAGGCTCTGGAGACACTGAGCCTAAAACTACTCCAAAATTGAGCAGCAAAATGTCCTAGATGATAAACTGATGTTAGTTGCCATCAATTAGTCCATTTTTACGAGCTGAACAGAAAAGCAGTTTCTTCATTGAATCAATAAGTAGAACACCTCCAACCACCATTTAAATTTTATTGGCTAGGGAGGTAGCTCAGGAGTGCACTGCGCTTAGCAGCCTAAGGCCCTGGGAAAATCTCCCAGCACCATATAAAAAAAGTTTTAAAGATTTTTTTATGTGTACCTGTGTGGATTGTGTGAATATGTGCCACATGTGTGGGAGTATCCGTGGGGGACAGAAAAGGGCCTCAGATCCTCTGGAGCTGGAGTTACCGCAGTTCTGTGTCACCCAATGTGGATGCTGGGAAGCCACTTGAGTGCCCTTGAAAGAACAGCAGGAAGTGTTCTTAACTGCTGAGCCATCTCTCCAGTCCCCAAATAAGATACATAGCACTATTGAGGTGTGAACTGCAAAATCATATGGATTTTAATATTTAAAAGGACGATTTCTAATAAATGTTATTATATCCTTGGCCATCTGGCCAAACTGAGTCACCTTGCTCTCCTCTGCTCTTAGGGGTAATTTGGTGGTTTAAATATATTTTGTAGTCCTGATTGAGTTTGTTTCCCTTTTTATTTTAGGGTGCTTAGGAAGGTATCAGCTATTAATATTTTTTGTAGACCATACCTTGATGGAGAAAATTTTTCTAGTTATTTAAAATTCAGGACCAGGAGATGACTCAGCAGATAAAAGGACTTTCGACACAATTCAGACAACCTGTATTCCATCCCCAGATCCTATGGTGTATGGTGGAAGGAAAGAACCGAACTCCCAGACTTGTCCTCTGACTTCCACAGGCACCATGGTACACACGCACGCGTGCACGCGCACGCACACACATGTACATACACACACACATTATTTAAAAATAAAAAGTATAGCCAGATGTGGTGGCACACACCTTTAATCCCAGCACTTGAGAGGCAGAGGCAGATGGATCTCTGTGAGTTCAAGGCCAGCCTGGTCTACATAGTGAATTCTAGGTCTGGGAATTCAGACTGCTAGGCTATTTTTGTATGAAAGTCAGTTTTATTATTTTCTAGCACTACAGTGCAAGATATCGTACTACAAGGTAGGCTAAGACAGCATTGCTTAATGAAGAAGCTCAAAAAAAATAGAGAAAAGTTATTTGACTAGATGCAGGAAAACATGTTATCTTTACTTAAACAGGGGTTTGTATTTGCATGCACACTAGATATAATGCCTGCATTTTCTTCTTTGAGACAGTGTCTATCTGTATAACCTAGACTGGCCTTATCCAGGGTCTGTCTGTGTAGCCCAGGCTGGCCAGGATCCCCACCATCCTGCCTCAGCTTCCTAAGTGCTAGGATTACAGGCATGTGGTGCTTTGTCCAGCAATTCCTACAACTTTTTAAAATGCTCAGTAATAATAACTTTGGAATTAGTCTTAAGTTTCTATGAAAACTGTTTTCTCTGTGGTAAAAAGAAAAGTTTTTATTTTTATTTTATGAGTGTACTACCTGCTTGTAAGTGCACCCATGTCATGCAGTGCCCTCAGAGAACAGAATATCTCTTAGAACTGGAGTTACAGACATTATGTCAACTGCCATGTGGGTACTGGGATTCGAACCCAGTCTTCTGCAAGAGCAGCCAGTGCTCTTAACCACTGAGCCATCTCTCCAGCCCCTAGTTTTGTTTTTTCCCTCTTCCAATGATCACAAATGCTGAAATCAGTTTTTGCCCATATTATCTCTAAAAGCTGCATGGTTAGGCTTTGTATGAATGCCCAGAAAAATATGTCCTCCAGTCAGAGCTGAGGTTGAGGCTGGGGCTTTCATCTACGCAGTCTACTCTCCGGGGATGTGGCTTCTAGAAGGACCTCAAAAGTACTTTCCACAATTACTCTTTCCATAACCAGAACTGTTGGCATCTCACTGTGCATAGAATGGGAGCCAATCAGATACACAGTTACAACCGTTCTCTGTTTTATAAGACATCCTAAGAACTGTCCCAATAATTCCCTCTCTGACTTTTTCTATTAGTCATTTCCATTACAAATACACAAATGCACTATTACTTGTCCCACTTTAAGCAAAGAACTCACCGCGCCTCATCCTCCTCTACCAAGTGTTCTGTTTCTACTGTCTTTGTAGAAAACGCCTCAAAACACTATCCACCCTCCCCGCCTACAGTTCCTCACCACTTGCCCAGGCTTCTACCCCAGCGTACCAAAGAACAACTCTTGTTCCTGACAAACTCTTGTTTCCTGTTGTAAAATTCAGCGCACATATCCGTCCTTCTCACGTGACCACCAGCGGTGGTCCGGAGCAGAGCCTCTTCCTTCCTTCTCTCTGACTTAAGCACAAGAGTGCTCCATCTGCTTTTCTCTTCGACAGCCTCCCTTTCCTCTGCTGGGAATCTCATTTACTCTTTCATTACTGGGCATAGGACTTCAGAATGTGTGTGTTTCAGTCCTGTCCTGTCCACACTCCTATATGCAACTGCTAACTCAATGTTTAATTGAGTTGAAGGCCTAATAGGCCTCTTCCAAATTTAACTTCTGATCTTTCCTCCAAAGCCTGCCCCTCCCCGAGTCTTTCTCTGTTAGGGTCACCCAATCCTTTTAGTGGTACAGTCTGACATTTTTGGACTCATTCTCGATCCCTGTCATTTTCAACACTTCACATCAAATTCCCCATAAATCTGCTACTTTTAAATATATGCAGAATCCAACCTCTTCTGCTGCCATTCTGGTCTGATCCACAATTATCCTATTACTGAAAAAGCTTCAGAGGTCTCTGCATCTACTCTTTGTTTTCTTACAGCCTATTTCTACTCAGCAGCTAGAATGGTCCTGTGAACACCCAAGTCAGGCCATGTTGCTCCTCTAATGCTCAGTCCGCTCGTGGGACTCCATGCTCCCACAGAGTTCTGTTGGAACAGTGACTCCTCCTCCCCTCTAGTGTCATGTCCTCCCATCCTTCCCTTCCTCATCCCCCTTCAGCCGCAATGGACCACACTGGTCCCAGAACACCCCAGACATGCGTTCCCCTCAGAACCTTTGTTCTTGCTTACTGTCCTTTGGGAGGCACATCTCAGCTGTCTCCATGGAGGTTCTCTGGTTTCCTTGAGTTTTGTGCTTAAATTTGAGTCTTTCCCTGAACATTTTACAGATGCCCCTTTTGTTCTCTGAGTCCTGGTGGATGTCTGAAATCTTGGAGAGTACCAGACTCCCTCCATCCTATGTTTAGTTCTTGCTGTAGATTTTAGCAACCTCAACATACAATATTGTCTTTCCTTATTAAATGGAGAACTTTCACCTTTCACTTAAGCGCTTGCTGGCTTCTTTTTGGCATATCCAGATTGCCAGTATCTCTATGCTCTTTGGAACTATTATTAAATAAAATAAGTATTACCAGAACACAAGCAGTGCAATAACGAAACAGTCAGTCTGAGGCCAAGATAGCTACTGGACGAGCAGTGGATGAGTAATGGCGGATGTACCCACTCTGGACAAAGGGAGGATTCCGGTCCAAAAATGACATAAATTTGTCATCCTCCTCAAAATGGTGCGCAACTTAAATGTATGAATTATACATTTATAGAAGTTTTATTTAGTATTTTCAGATGTCAGTTTAAGACAGGTAACTGGAATCACAGGAAGAGAAACCACAGATAAGGGATCAGTACTGACAGCTACCAGAAATTTTCTTAATAGCAACCAACTAGGGCTAGTTTATTGAGAATTTTTCACTTAACTCTGCAAGTGAAATGTGGCCAGGATTTCAAAGAGCATCTTAGAAGAGAAAATATGCTCGCATGTATGGACAAGGATCAGCAAGATTCTGGGCACAAGTTTCTCTCTGACCCCATCCATAATTCTAAGTTTTATTACCTATTACAGGAAACTAAATTCTCTTTCCCTGTCTCCAGATGCATCCCTACAAAGTATCCTAGCATTAGTAATGTCTGTCAAGGTTATTTCACTTGCAATGTATTCAGACGCTCCATCTCTTGTGTTTTAGAGTTATTCTCTTCAGAAAACCCATCTTGGCTATATTTCTGGAGCATATCTCCTCAGACACTGGCCTTTCAGCAGCAAGAGGTAGCTGCTACAGGCAGGTACTGTAAGGGTCCATGGACTGGGTCATTCTCACATCACTATCGGAATAGTGTAATGCAGGCAAGCTGGAGAAGGGTGAAGGATCCCTAGTCTCTGTTTCTGCAGAACATGCATAACCTGGCTTGTAACTCAGGGACTTGACCTCTTACGATCTGCTGGAACTATGCGTGGAGATGCTGCAGAGGCTATGAGCCTTTGTGTAGAACTCATTTTCCCCAGGCGAAGGAAGGAAAAAGAATTAATGATGTGACATAAAATACTGAAATAAAAAAGTCAATGTCTACTTCATATAATGCTTAATGGCCAGAATTCTATCCATCTTTTCCTAAAAGTTGCCGAAATACTGCCACCCCTTGACCTCTCTAGGGATATCAAACTGTCAACCCACAACTGTAATCACCCCTGTTACTGGCAAGAAACTTTTTCTGCTCAGACCTACAACTTCTCCTATTAACTGAATATTAATAAATATTCAAAAACAGTCCCGGCAGAAAGAAGGGTGAAAACACATGAGGCTGGAAGTTGCGCTCCCTTCAGACAACCACACACGCAGTTCTGGACCCATGCGCACATTTGTTTCGCTCCCGACTGCATTCTCAAATGGTTAACTTCCTCTCACCAGCTGTTGTCAGGGAACTCTGAAGCTGCTTGCTGAACTCTGAGCTCTCAGTTGTCAAGGTTGGTATTGGGCACTTGCACTGAGGAAAGAAAACAGTTGGGTCAACCTCTGTGGCCGTAGAGGATTCCTAGAATTGAAGGCAAGAGGGAAGCTGTTGCCACAGGTGGCACTCTACTTTTTAGAAACCAGGAGCCTTGGTAATTTCACTGAGGTCTGTTCTCTCCTGTGTGTGTGTGTGTGTGTGTGTGTGTGTGTGAGAGAGAGAGAGAGAGAGAGAGAGAGAGAGAGAGAGAAAGAGACAGAGAGAGACAGAGAGAGTGTACGTATCTGTGTATGTCTGTGTGTGTCTGTATATGTGTGTGTGTGTATCTCTGTATGTCTATGTCTATGTCTGTGTGTGTATATCTCTATATGTCTATATCTATGTCTGTGTGTGTGTGTGTGTGTGTGTGTGTGTGTGTGTGTGTGTAGGCCTCAGGTCAACACCAAGTGTCTTTCTCAATTGCTGTCTGCTTTCTTCCTTGAGACCAAGCCTCTCTCACAGAACCCAGCACTCAATTATTTGTTTAGACTAGCAAGCCCTCCTGTCTCTGCCCTCCTCACTGGAATCACAGGTATGCAGTGCTGCAGTGCCCATACATGGCTTCTTACGTAGGTGCTGCAGATCCAAACTCCGGTTAGCACACTTGCACAGCAAGCATTTTACCTGGTGAACCATCTCCTTACCCCTGGTTTTCTAACTTCCCGTCCCCACCCTCTTCAAGAAGCCTGAGTAAAGTGTTTTACATGCGATTGGTATGAAAAAAGTTGCTGATTTTTGTGGAACACCCCCACCCCCCCACACGCACTAGGACTTGATGGATTCTTTTTCCTTAGGGACTAAATCATATTTCTAAGTGTTTCTATTACCAAGGCCCAAAAAGGTACCTAGGCCCACGCAGCAATGGAGATATGCAAACCCCTGTGTAAAAGGACCTAATGGCTGTCATGGAAGTCACTTTTCCAGTGGTTCATCATTTAAGCTACTGAGAACAAGAACTTGATGCACGCAGATGTTCTCCACGCTACCATTAGAAGAAACCCTGAGGAGGTCTCTCACACAGTGTTGGCCATTGCCCCTGCTCTTGGTTACCCACCAGAACTTAAGGAAAAGACCCTATTACTTAAGAGACTGCATACCTGAGCCACAGAAAAATCAAGGAGAAATCAAGCACGTACTGACTTCAAAGCCTCGTGTCTACTAGCTGATTGTCACAGTGCTAGAAGGCACTACACATGCTACCAGAATAAAAAAATCACCATTAACCTTACACCACTGTGAATTCTGTGTGCTTTTCATGAAATAGTGGCTAATATTATGGGAATAACCAATTATTTTCTAATTGAATTTAAGATCTGCTTCATAAGATGGAGCCTATACTTGATATTGACATCATGTCTAGGAACTTCTACGTAGACAAGTCACAGGACACAGGGAAAACCCAGGCACATTTTTCTGTTAAATAGATGTAATACGAAAGCAACTCCTAATCTCTTATTGCTATACCTATAGATTAATGCACCTCTCAGTTCTCCTGCAGCAGACAGGAATTAACACGGAGAACCTCAACTGGGCAATGTGCAGAGAAAAGAGACTGTAGAGTGCTTGTCCCTGAATGGGACACCCACATCAAACTTCTGTCTCCCAAGGCTCAAGGACCATTGAAGAAGAGGAGGAGGAAAGATTGTAAGAACGAGAGTTAACCAGTGACCACAGGGAAACAGAGTTTTCCAGCCAGCTGGTAGTTATTCATATGAACTCAGCCTGGTGAGAGCATGCACAAGTCCCATGTAAATTCAAGCCAGTTAAAAATCCAAGCATAGATGTGGGGGACTGATTGGAGGTGCAGATCAGGGAGGCGATCTAAATTCAATAAAAAAATCTATTGTTTGAAATTTGCAAAAGTTCAAGAAAAAGACAGAAGAAACCCAAAGAGGTTCTGAGTTCGCCACCATCCCCTCTGCCTTCTCGCTTGCAGATGAGCATTTGTACTTCTGCCCTTATTTCCACGGTCGATCAAGTAGTTTTCGTATCTTAAATTCATTCACACAGTGGTCTCCTTATTCATAGTCCCACAAATACAGCAAGCTATACCCTGAAAAGAGGAAATGGACATTACTATTTGATAGGTGTTCTCAAGCACTTTAGCTTCTCAGAGCTTCAGCTGAAAAGAACCCTGACAAAGCATGTCAAAATCACTTTGTATTTAGGGCTTCTAAAGCAAATACTCATTTGTTGTCTGTCTTGCATTTATATTTTAGCATTACTTTCTATGAAAGGCAATTTTGCGATTTTTCTACATAAGACGAATAAATGAAGGCTTTAAAAAAATAAGAAACAACACAGCACAAATCTCTTAGAGCTAAGGAAACCTATGGCCCCCACGGAGAACTCTTTTTCAAATATTTGATGCAAATGAGAAACTTTAATTACAGCAAAGGGAAAAAAAAACAGTTAAAAGTAAAGACAGAGCAATAATTTTATTATTAGAAAATTTGTATTAGTCACAGTTCTCCAGAGAAATGAGATCGAGATTTCAAGTACTGGCTCAGGCAGTTCTGTGGGTCTGGCAAGCCTCACATGTGTAGGGCGGCTTGGCAGGCTGGAAATCCAGGTTAAGAGCTGATGCCACAATCTTGAGTCCAAAATCTACAGGGCAGGGCTGCAGAGACTGCAGACTCGGGCAAGGTTTCAGTGTCTTGAGAATTCAGTGTCACAGTCTTGAGAATTCTTTCTCCTTTAGAAATCCTGCCTTTGCTCTTAAGTCCTCAGCTGATTGGATGAAGCCACCTACATTAGAGAGGTCCAAGAGATCCTACTCAAAATCTACTGATTTAAACACTAATACTTAAAAATGCCTTCCTGAAAGCTGCAACATCTACCCTGGCATTTGACCAAACAATTGCATGACAGCCCAGACAAGCTGCTGCTGTATAAATACCACCCAAGGTAAAGATAGTCATGGACTATTCCTCCTCTCATTGAGGAAGAAAAGCAACTCTTGAGACTCCAGGACATTTTTTGAGGACGGGAAAGGTCATCTAAAGTTTATTTATGATTAGCTGATACCAGTCTAATGCTGTCAAAACCTCAACAGGAGAAACATGCCTTTGATATCTGACACCACTGCTGAAGATTCCAGAACCATGAATAAGACCCTCAGAAGATCGCGTTCAAGACTGTATAGGGTGAACTTGGAAAGCTCATTTTGAACTGAGTATGTTGGCACACATGTCTGTAATCCCAGTACTTGGGAGTCTAAGGCGGAAGATTGCCATGAATTCAAGGCCAGTGTGGGCCTGGTCTCAAAAACTAATAATGATAATAATTTCATTCTACCTATGGTTTGGATAAAATGAATTAAGTAAGTCAACATTTGAATAAACAATGAGCAGCAATATTCAAAATAGTATGAAACGGTTTATTATATTTCAACACTGATTTTTTGGAGCATCTTCTAGTTGAATTAAAGTTCTTTCAGTTTGGGGATAATCCCCAGAATGAGTTATGCTTAGCTTCTTTACCAACGCTATTTTTTTTTTCTTTATCAAAAGCATATCGATCTTTGACCTAGTTAATCACTGTGAGAATGGTACCTAATGGTAGCTTAATTAATACCTAGAAGGAAACGGAAGCAGCTTTTAGAATGCAAACTCTGCAAACCTAAGCTAAAATCCTCTGAAGGATTAGCAAAAGTTCAAACCTGTTGTTTTACTGTAGTCCCCCCAACATCGGTCCAGCTCACCCACACTTGATTCCCCTCTCACTGGCCAGCCCCTGTAACTCCAAGATATGCCAGTGAAGAACAGTGCTGTCATCTAAGAACCTTTGCTCTGTATTCTATTGCAAATCCTGTGTCCATCAACTCCTCAAATGCACAGGGAATGGCTTAATGCAATTTCTGGTCATATTCCTCTTGAATCCTGTTAATTTTCATGGATTTAGTGCCCATGCCTTTTATTCTATGGAAAAAAAATATTCTTTCAAGGTCTTTACTAAACTGAATATATTTCTAAAATTACCTGTAATTTTACATGGCTTTAACAGGAGGACAGGAAAATGAGTATTTTCTACTGGATTCGCAGTAGATCTTTTAAGATGATCCCAGAGGAGTCCAGCTTAGCAAATGCACAGAAATATGATGGTTCTGCTCTTATCTGAGAAGAGAAAATACGAATGAACTTTTGTTCCTCCCATCAAACTTATTTCCATCACCTTAATTATAGGTGGAGAAACAGACATGGGAAGAACTCCTCGTCCATGCTGATAGGCCAGGGGAGACGCCCTTCCTACACTTTGGATTTGAAAGTGATTCTGTGACCTTTGCAGAGCCACCGAATGAGTTGTCAGAAGGGGACTGTCTTCATTCAAACGCGCTGGCTAAAAGTTGGTGGCTCTTCTAGTTTTTCCTATTTTGCTCTGCTCTCTACTTATCTGCAATTTCAGAGCTCATTAGCACCTCAGCGGGGACTGAAACAGAAAAAGAACCAAAATTCAAATCAGTTAACCTTTTATAGAAGCTTTGGTAAAATATGGAAGAATAGGGGTTGGAGAGATGGTTCAGAGGTTGGAAACACTGGCTGCTCCTGCAAAGGACCCGAGTTAGATTCCCAGCACCCACATGGTAGCTAGCAATCATCCTAGCTCCAGTTCCAGTGGAATCCAATAGCCACTTCTGATCTCTGCAGGCATTGCACGACATGGGTACACTTACATACATGCAGTCAATATGCTCATACATATAAAATGAAATAGTAAATCAAAATTTAAAATCTATGAAAAAATATGGAAGAATCAAGTTATTGGCTTTAATTAAAATTGAACTTTCTAATTGTATTTTGTCTGTGAAATCAGCATTTGTGAGAGTAAGTCTTTATTATTTTGTGTGTATGGTTCTTGGGATTGAACTCAGGGCCTCATACATGCCAGCCAAGTGCTCTTCCATTGAGCCACATCCTCAGCAAGTTTATCGTCTTGAATCTCATACATTCTCTATGATCATTTTCATAGTTTAAAAATAACTAGTTTATATCAAGTAGCTTTCTGATTTTACTGAAATTTCTGTATTTACCTATGCTAAAGTGATTTTAGACTTGTTGTGGGCCAAGATATTTTGTCCTCTTTTTAAATATTTTGTTTTTTTATTTTATGTGTAGGAGTATATTACCTGTACGTATATAAGTGTACCCATGTTGTACGATGCCTCCAGAGGTCAGAAGAGGGCATCAGAGTCCTTGGAACTGGAGTTAGAGATGGTTATTAGCCACCATGTGGGTTCTGGGAACCCACCTCTTCTACAAGAATAGTCAGTACTCTTAACCACTGAGCCAGCCCCATGGACTAAGATATTTTAATGAGTGCTGAATAACTTTAGTGGTTTAAAAAAAATAAGAAAATTAAGTTTTTAACAGGACAGCCTGTAGTAACATCCCATTCTGGCGTGGCTCTGCCTTCTCTTCTAAACAGTCCTGTGCTGAACGTGGCTGCATCAGAAGGGCTCGGAAGCTCTCGTGTTTTTCTCATCGCAGACTGCTGTGGATACAATTCTACATACGTCTGTGGACAGATGATATGATTTATAGAAATGTGCTGTTACTCATTTCCTGTCCATTCTCCTATTCCAGAGAGGTGTTTATTTTTATATTGACACAGCTGCTGATATGACACAGAATTCAGAGAAGTCTAGTTCCCAGAACCTCAGCTGCAGAGAGGACAGGGTTGATCAGCTTCTGAGGGAAGGTTGGGCCCCCCTGCTGTTAGTGAAATTAATTAAAAATTAATTTTGTGACATACTTTCTGAAAACTCCTAAAGTGCCTATAAAAAGGGGCAATAAAAATTAAAAAGCAGAATTCAGAGCTGCTTGTCCATAGTTTTGAGACAAAAGATTATTCAAGAAAAAATGAAAAAGGGCTCATTTATCACAAAGATGAACATGGTAAACTGTCAGAGGGGCTGAGTTAAGAAAGAGCATTTTTGTTATAAAGGACTATAAATATCAACTGAAATGTGTGATCACCTAATTCCATTGCATCTGTCTATTTTGAATTGAATTTGGACTCTTCTGCTTCTTGGTAAAGCTGTTTTAATAAGGCAAGGGCTCAAAGTGCAGCATTCCTTTTAAAGGAGACACTGCAAGGTCAGTGTGTCACTGACAGAAGACAAGGAGACTCAGCATCACCCACTGTAGCACTCTAGCTTGAAGAGTCCCCTCACAGCCACCACCCCACCCCATCCCACCCCACCCCCCGGGCTCTGCTCAGGACCTTGACACCAGCCACAGAAAGGATTTCTGGATAAGTCAGCAAAGCAAAGTTAGTGAATCTGTTGATTAAGCAGAAAGATCCCGAGCACCTGAAGAGAGTCAAGTGCTGCATTAGGAGAGGACACACCTAAGCGCCTCAGCAGTAGGCACTTGGGGGCTTTGAAGCTACTTAATCTGCAACTAAGTTTAGTTATTAAGGAAATCATGTGCTGGCCTTCTGTTTGTTTTTCACATTCACATCTCTACTCACAGACATGAGACTTTTTAAAAGAAGGAAATGTTATAGAGACAAAGCATTAATCAAAGGACTCTTTCATCCACAGGTCACAAAGGGATTGGACATAGATCATCATAGCCAGTTTTACCAATCTCATTTGTGATGTGTTACTCAGAAAGGGGAGTGCCATTCTTTTACAGGTAGCCTGGTAAATTGTGCTATAATTTTGGGTCTCAGCCAGCAAGAGACAGAAGTCAGAATGGGGGGAGAGGTAGTTTCCTTCCTGTGTCTCCTCTATTTTCTGACTATGATCTTGTCTCGCTTGTGATAAGCTTTGATTCATTATGCTAACATTCCCAGTTGATGCAATTGCTGTGCTGCCCATTACTAGATCTAAGATGACTTCTGAACATAAATAAGGATGCGGTTAAATAAATATTAGAGAAGAAAAAAATGTAAACTTCATTTTATAAATTTTAAATGTTATCTCACTAAATTTTCTCAAGGTTTCCTATAGCCACATCTAAGTATGGTCATATCATTCCCAGTATTGGCACATTAAGCAAGAATGAAATTTAATTTTAGATAGTAGGAATCTGAATAATAATTCATAAAGATGTTTGTTAATCCCATTCATCCTGGCAGGGTACAATTTAAGAATTAAGGAGATGTTCTTTGTATCAGATAATGCTGCTGGAACCAAGACTGCATAGATCCTTGCATAATCCACATTTGAACCTCAGGGAAGCCTCAGGATACACAATGAGGAGGTACAGATGGGATGAACCCAGTCTAGCCTGCAGCCATCCAGGAAAGGTCTACATTTGCTTCAAGTAAGCTCTAAATACTCTAAGCTGAATCAAATGTTCTGTAATCTTTTTAAAGGAAGGTGATTTAGAGCAATCCTGGCCCACTGGAATTCTCCTCCAGAGCTAACACAAGACCAAAAGAACCATTTGCCAAAGGCTAGTATTGTGAGTCTGCCTCTAATTTGTAAGAGATCTCTAAGCTACCCTAGTGTGTAGACAATACTGGCACCCCTGAACCTACCCTAAGATCAGTGCCAGAAGGCTACAGACAACGGGTATAGGGACATTGTGCCCATAACTCAGCACTCGAGAGGCAGAAGTAGGAGGACTGCTGACAGTTCAGTCTATCCTGGACTACAAAACAGGATTCTAAGTTAAAAAACAAAAAACAAAGAAAGGCTGGAAGACATTCCAGATACAGTGGTGTCTTAGTTACTTTTCTATTTCTATAATAAACTCCCACTCCTGGTACTAATTTATGTTCTAATCTGCTTTCTATTGATGTGGTAAAACAATATGACCAAAAGACTTGTAAAAAGAAAAGTTTATATAGCTTATGGTTCCAAAGGGGCAAGAGTCACGGAGAGGAGGCATGGCTGGAGCGGGAGCAGAAGCTAAGTGCTCACATCTTCAAGAAGGCACGGGAAGCAGAGTGAGTTTCCCCTCAGTAAAGCATAAGAGCTTTCCAATGACATGCTTCCTCCAGCAAGGTCACACCTTCTAAGACCTCTCCAAACAGCGCCACCAACTAGGGACAAAGGGTTCAAACACTTGGAGCCTATGGGAGGCATTCTCATTCAAACCACCGCATGAAATCGGAGGTTAACTAATGAAAGAGATGTATAATACTTATTGCATCCACAAAAACATTCTCCAACATATGCAGAGTTTCTAAGCCTAACTGCCCAAAGAAACCACATCACCAGGTGACCTTTTCCACCAAAAAGATGGAAAGTAAACACAACAAAATGGGTCCTCCTTTCTACTTACATGGAAACCTGGAAATATGCTTGCATGATATGGGTCAGTTAGTGGTGTGATTCTTAGCATTGCTTTGGCTTCAGTGTATGAGTAATGGATGGGTAGCTCTTGCTCCAGATGTATGAAATGAGAATATGCATTTTAACGAGATTCCCCAAGTGATTTGCGTGTACACCCAAGTTGGAGAAAGCTCTTCTCTAATCCATATTTGCTCACGTGTCAACATCATACCAAAAGGGTGTCATACTACCATGTTCATTAATATGTAAACAAAAGTACACGATGAGCTTTAGAGTGAATGTGTAGCATGGGATCACTGAGATAATGAATAGAGCAAAGACATATAACAATCAGAACAGCTGGCTTAGACTCTGGCTAAATCAGCTAGTTCAAGTAGTCATTAAATGTTGAACTTATAGTGGTTATTATATTACAATGTCTAAAATTTCATTCTGAATCATTTTCTCAAGAGCACAAGCAGCAAATATAGGAAATCTTTCCATTTTATAACCTCTCCCCTTACAACCAAAGTCAGCAGAAGCTTACCATCTCTTAATTTATTTCTCTGTCCTGGCTATCAATAAAGTTTTCTGAGGAGCTCTAAAATCCACTGGGGCCCTCCTACCTCTGGAGATTCTGGCTCATTTACATCCTCCTTTTTCAACACAGGATCTCCCTATAGCCCCAGCTGGCCTGGAACTTGCCACGTAGACCAGGCTGGCCTTGATATCTCAGAGACCCACCTGCCTCTGCCTCCCTAGTGCTGGGATTAAAGACTTGTGGAACACCGTGCCTGGCTGATTTGTTTATCCAGGATGGGGGCCTGGCTTCTTGTGACCTGAATATTAGCCAGGGTTGAGAAATATCAATTGCTCACCCTTCTCCACATTTTACAGATGAGACAACTGATAGGAAGGATGGTCAAAAAGGGATCAATACAGCATATTTCAGCAAAAAAGAATTTAAATTTTTTTCATTAGTAATGATTTATTTAACTTGAAACTTGTTGGCCAAGTGAAACTTAGCTATCATTTACCATTTTTAAGGAACTAAAGGTCTTCTTTGCTCTTAGTATTAACTCTATGAATAGTTAACCTTTGGGGGAGTTATCACCCAAGGGTTTACCCCAGGACCTGACACAAGCATTTCAAAAGAATGTAACTTGAAGTAACAGTTGGCTTCTGCTTTTTAAACTTCCCTAATAAGCATCTTCAGTGTATATTTGAATAGTTGAAAGAGCTGTGTTGGGCAGACTATAAAATATTAAACCAAACAAGGATCAAAATCTGACAGGGAAGGATTAGAGAGATGGCTCCGTGGTAAAGAGTGTTTGTTGCACAATCATGGGCATCAGAGTTTGAATCCCACCATCCACATAACAAGCTGAGTATCACGAAAACACCTGTAACTTCAGCTCTAAGAGACTTGACACCTTCTTCTGGCCTCCCATATACACAAGCATGCATACCTGTGCACACACGTGTGCACATGCACTCAGGAACATATACATAGATAAATAAATGTTCTTTTTATAAATCTAGGAGAGAAGGGAGGATTTTTGTATGACTGCTCCTCCTTTGACATATCTCCCATTCATTGGAGTCTGTTTCTCTCTGAGCAGGCCTGTGATAGCTTCAACAAGCAAGTTTTTCTTGTGACGAGCTCCATTACTGAACATTTTAGGCTTTGCGGAACTGAACTCCGTCACTGCAGTGTAGAAACAGCCATAGAAAGTACGTACATAAATAAATGGATGGAGTGTCTTCAAAAAAGCCTTACTGGCAAGAACACATGGCAGGTGGATTTGGTTTCAGGCTATGGCTCAGTGATCTCTGCAGCAGACAATGGAAGAAAGAAGTGCGACAGTGATTTCTGAGACTGGTAGGTCTTGCATCCCAGCTTCTGCCTGGGTCTCTTGGAACACTCACACTCAGGCAGCGCCCTCTTGGACTCAGCCTGCATTCTCTGGGAAGCCCAGGGCATAGAAGGAGTGCAGATAGGTTCTTTGGTTCTCCCACTGTTCCAGCTTTCCTGTCTTCTCTGCCAAGGCACTGGCTATGTGAGTGAAGAGACTATCAGATGGCTCCATTTCCAGCCTTTCAAATCACTCATCACACACGGTTTGCAGCTCATCTAAGACCCTGGACGTGGGAGCAGAGACTGAGCACCCACACCACGTCCTATGTGGATTTGCTAAGGAGAACAAATTTTCTGTTTCTAATTTCACTAAGTTTTCAGGTACTTTGTTATGCATCAATAGACAACCAAAACAGGGGCTGGCTAAAACTCTAACAGCACATGGATAAAGCTAAGAATTTCAGAAATGATGCCAAAGTGAAAGAATTTGATTGCAAATAAGAATTTTTGCTTTTAAAAATTTATGCTATTCTTTTAAGTCATAAAGGAATTTGTACTTTGTTCATATGAATAGCATAAACATTCTTGCAGCATTACAACTTTACAACTTTACTGCACCAACTCTACAATTACTTGCACAGAAAGCCTGATTCCTAGCGTTTAAGAGTGGACCCAAACTCAGAGGCTCCTCGTGCCCGCAGATACCTCTTGAAACCATCTACCTCCCGGAACCACACTGGCACAGCTGTGTTGTTGGAACCTCATCACTGGGACTGGGTCCCCAAGCCAGGCCTCACCCATGGTTTTATTCAAAATGGTTTCTCCAGCTTCATTTGGGGAATCACAAGTTTGGTTCCATCCTTATCTTAACAGACCATCCTGCCTTTTCATCCCTAGTTCTAGAATATCTCATTCACTCAAGGTCAGGAGTTCTTCCCAGTCTTCACTGTGGGCACTGGAGATGGCTGTGCCTGCTTTCAGTGCTTTGATATGTTAATTCTCAAGCATATCCACATTCCTTCATTCCTTCATTCATACAATCATTATCTTTTTTTGGTGGAATAGCAAATTAACATTGTCAAGAACATGAAATCAGGTGCCCAGGTCAAAAGACACAAGAGCACATGGTTTTGCTGTGGTTAATTAAAAGTCATTCGTCCAGATTATACCCATTTTATAAAAGTCATTCCTACACATTCTAGTGTAATCACCAATAAAAAGGAATTGAGATCCTGACATTGAGACATAAACAAAAAACAATATCGATAAAACTTTTGAACTATAATACAAACTTAAAGAAGCAAACAAGGCAGAAGAGAGCGAAGAAAAGACTGGAGGCATTTGACTTTTAACCCTTTAGCAGAAAGAAGACAAAGAATACCTAAAATCCGTATTGAAATCTTGCTTCTTCTAAGAATTCAAAACCTACCTAACCCCCAGGCAGACATGAGGCTGACGGCTATGAGAGGTCTCTCTACTCCAGAAAACATTCAAACACTGTTAGGGAGCCAGATAAATTCTGATGAGGCGGTCCTGGGAATGCACTTGGTTAACATGCTGCTCTGTTATAAAACAACAGAAACATGCTAGAGATCTAAAAGAACAGCACTGGGAGCAGCTCTTGGGAAAGTGAGAGCACCTCACTTCTGTGGCAGACATAATAAGAACACCATCCCATAGTGATGATGTTGTTTCCTGAACCTTACATCAGAGAGGAATATGTGGGCTCCCTGACTTATGAAACTAAAGCAGACATTTGAAGACAGTTCAGTAACTAAGAAATGAGGTGAAACATGGAGTATTGTCATCGTCAGATAGTCAGGTGCATGCTATGCCTGGTAGATGCTCCTTCAAGACTCCAATACCCCTGCTATGGTTAGATGTAAAAGCATTTAAAATACTTGGTAGCTTTCAGCAGGCTGAGGTGACACATGTCTGTAATCCAGACTTCAGAGCCTGAGGCACGAAGATGGTGAGTGTGAGGCCACTCTGGTTGGTATGGCGGGACCCTGTCTCAAACATTTCCTCTCCCCCAAAATAATAGCTTGGGAGAGTTTAAACAAAGTACATAGTCATAATTCTATTATCCACATGTGTGACTGAGGTAAGTTCTTTTAGGAATCTTCCTATTTAAAACAAGAAGAACCAGTAGATAACAAGAGTCTGGAGTCTAAGCCACTGGATGTCTGGGACTGGAACCTTTATAAGTTAAAGGTTACTGGTTCCAATTTGCTTGCCATAAATATTTCACTGTATATGCATGTCAAAATCTCATATTATATAACAAGAATGTTCTAAAATGTCAACATTATTTAAAAAGAAAAAATAGAGCCTGGTGTGGTGGTGCATGCCTTTAAGTCCAGTGCTAGGGAGGCGGAAGCAGGGAAATCTCTGTCCACTCGAGGCCAGCCCAGTCTACATTGCTGCTGAAGGGGCCTCCTCCTCCCACTGTTATTCTGCCAGATTCCTCCGAGAGAATGATTGACAGGTCCTTGTTCTCAGCATACCTAACTTGTCCTTTACAATTCATTTCAATAAACAATTGTGTTACTTTACATGTGTATCTTCATTCTTTGTTGTTTTGTGCTACACCCCAACCCCGTAACATTTGTTTATTTGGGTGTGACTAAAAGTGGGGTGAGGGGGAAAGAAGGGAGGAGAGACAGAGAGAACCTGCTTTGTAGAATGACTACACGACAAACATTCTGTCCACAGCAATTACGTTTCGGAATTCATTCTTAAAAGCTTTTTTCCCCTCATCGCCACTAGAGCTTGATGACTTAGAGAGAATCCAAGCTAAACTAGCTTCTTCCTAATCCCTTGGAAAGATAACAAAACCCAAACTGTTTTTTAATTAGCGCTTTTGAGGCACTCCTGCCACCTGGTGGTGGCAGTCTGCAGAAATTCCACAGTCCCTTCTGCCTGTATGTCTCAGTTTTTCTGAAATTTTATGGCAGATCTTTGATGTATTGGGCCTTGAATGATGAGAATTTTCTTCTGGAAATCTTTGATATTTTTATCCCATCACTTTGCCCTTATTGGAATTTCTATACTTTAATATCAGAGTTACTTTCTTAGGTTTTCTGTCTTCTATGTCCCTCATATCTCTCTATTTTGGGGCATTACTTTTTTTGAAAGGTAATGACATTTGGCTCCATCATAATGTTGCCAAAACAGCCTATGGAGAAAGCCAAATGACCTCTCTTAAAGCCTTATTAACCTGCCCACCGTGGTAGTCTCTCAGAGGATGGGAAAGGGGAAGCACATGCGTGTGGAGTTTTGGCTTTTCTTTAATATAGGTCTCCATTACTAGGGCTTGATCATCAGGGTTGGAGAAGCATGATGTTTAGGGTTGGTGAACACAGCAAGCAAAGGTCTTGAGACAAGGGGTTCAGCCTTGAGAATAAGCTACCATTTGGAATATTTTAATGGAGTTGTTTTAAGCAAAAGAGAGTAAGTCCCAGAATAAAGAATTTCCTTTATTGTTGCCATGATAAGGTTTCCCATAATAGTTTAAGTATATTAGTAATGAAATGGAAAGTAAAGTATTATAAATGTAAACAGTGACTGTGGATATGGACAATTGCAGAGCCCAGTGGTTTCTGTGCCTTATTTACTTTCTGTTTTTGCAGGTTTGAGGGGGAATGTTATTGTGGTCTGTTTATTATTTATTTGTTGGTTTGTTGGGGGGGGACTGAAAGCAGAGCCTTGCATAAACAGTCACACATTCTACTCTGAACTACGTACGCCCAACCTCCTTCTTTTCTGTGGAATTTTTCTTTTCTACTATCCTCATTTCTTTTGCATGAGCCTTTCTAGGGTCTTCTTTCTTTCAGGGAGGGTAAATTATAGAGCTTTTCTTAGTTTCAACAATCATACAGGTTTTTATGGTGTTTTTCTATCAATTTCATGCTTTTATTTCCTCTGAATTCCATTTTGTTGATGTTGTCTTTCAAGCTGGATGTATTCCTCCATTGTCTGAAAGGGATCCTTGGAAGCATATTTAAGAGCAGAGACTGAGGGGCTGGAGAGATGGCTCAATGGTTAAGGGCACTTGGGGTTCTTACAGAGGACCTGGGTTCGGTTCCTAGCACCCACATGGTGACTAACACCCATCTGTTATTCCAATTCCAGGGGATCTTACATGCTCTTCTGGCCCCTGTGGGCACTGAACACACATGGGGCACTTACATACAGGCCAAATATTCATGCACATAAAATAAAAATAGTTTTAAACAACTTTTTTGGCCTTTTTGAGACAGGGTCACCCTGTAACCCCAGCTGGCCTGGAACTTGCTATGTAGATCAGGCTGACCTTAAACTCACAAGGATCTTCCCACCACTGCCTCCTGAGTGCTGGGATTAAAGGCGTGCACCACTGTGCCTGGCTATTTAAAAATAATTTTAATGAGCAGAGACTAATAAGTTAGTACACAGTGTCAATTAAGCAAGATGAATAAGCTCTATAAATATCTTCTGTAAAATATTGTACAACAAAAATGTATCATACATTTAAAAACCTAGGGAAGGGCCTATGCAGGCTGCTGAGGGAGGAAAGTCATCAACAGTCTTACCCAGCTAAGAGTCCTATAAGCTACAATAACAAATGACCTACCTGCCAGGCAAGATGTGCCCTCTAGTACCACAGTGGCATGACTGTTAGGGAGGCAGCCAACCATTTTATGCTTGAATCTGAGGCCTGCTCCACAGGAGGGGACTCATGCCTGGTTCTAGAGATTTAGTGAAGATCCTGTGGCTTAAGAGGTCACAGTCCCTAGGATGAAACCCACTATCATTGTTTTGCTATGTGAACACGCTGTTAAACTGCCTCATGTTTACATTCATAGGTTAGTGTCACACCTAGTCTTCATCAGGGAAATTTCTTACTGTATCAGGTGGTGGGCAGTTCAGAAATAAGTGGCCAAAGTGCCTAGGATAAGTGACAATGCAGTGCTTGGCCCTGAGTGAGACAGCTATGTGATTCCCTCTGAGGCTCAGGGAGCATCAAGGAAGAACGGACAGAGGATGGAAAGATGTACAGCAAAAAGATGTCTTCTGGACCTGACGTACTGTTGTACTCATGAACTCACTGCAGCTGTGGTTATCTGAACAAGATCTATACAAGACTGGGCCCCTCGACATTTCACCGTGGATGGTGGAGGAGCCATGAGGCCCCACCCCTCCCTGAAGGACTACTGAGCAGTTAATGGTTCTTAGGTGAGGAATGTCATTTTCTTCTGTGGTGATGCCACTGATAAATTGCTCTTGCTTAAGTAAATAACCACCGGCCCATGCTTGGGCAAGAAACTAATCAGCTCAGTGGGTCACACACAAAGATATACAAAGGCAGGAGGGAGAGGAAAGGTTCCAGCAGACGGAGAGGTGGGCGAGAGAGGAGTGGCAGGAAAATGACTAACTCATTATGCAAATGTAAGAAACTATTAAACAAACTGGGCCAGAGGGTTGAGACAAGGTCTCTCCATAGGCCCAGCTGGCCTGGAACTCACTATGTAGACCAGGATGGCCTCAGTCTCACCGCGATCCACCTGCCTCTGCCTCCCAAGTTCTGAGAATAAAGACATGTGCCACCATGCCTGGTGCTAATTAAAACAAAATGCGTGTAGGTGTTTTGTGTGCATGTCCGTAAGTGCACCACCTGGGTGCAGTCCTCAGAGGGCAGAAGAGGACGCTGGAGTTACAGACAGTTGTTAGCTGCTATGTGGGTGCCGGAAATGGAACCCTTGGGTCCTTTGCAAGAGCAGCCAGTGCTCTTAACTGATGAAATATTTCTCCAGTTCCAAATATAATAAATTTTTTAAAAAGGAAAAAAGTGAACACTGAGATCAACGGCAGGAACATGACAGAGTCAGAGGAGAGCTTGGGCGGGTCTGTGTCTGCTGAGCTCATTAAGTTCGGAGGATTCTCCCCCCTTGAGCTAGTTACTTTTCCCAGTGAGGAATTCTCCAGTGGCCTGTGGTCTGAAGAAGCAAGCCTGGTTGCTGGCATCCTCCGAGCTGAGTTGGAGAAAGAACCTAAGATATGGCTGTCTCATTCTGCTTTTCACGGAATTCCCACTTTCTGTACAACAGCCGCACTCCCAACTGTGCCTAGTATTTTTGTCTCAGTCACCTTTCTCCTTTCAGTTCAGACACCTAGTACCTCCAACACTCAAGTTTTTCTGGAGTTTGGGGGACTGCCTTGCTCTGAGATCTCCTCACTCATAGTTCAGTGGTTACTACTCTGCCCTCAGGTTCCACTCTTGCATCTGCTCTGCAGTTTCCAAAATGTGGTCGCTGTCATCATTTTACCCAGTGTCTTTGTCCTTGTGGGTTTATACATATTAAATATACTGTCACTTTAGAGGATCTTGGCCAGGCAGCAGAGATAATGAATGCTCTCATACAACCACATTTAACTGGGCATTTGCATTATGTACTAACGACACCTCCAACTTCTAATTCTGTGATTTTAAATGCATTTTAAGAGTGAGTAAATCATTGGGCATGATGTTGGAGATGCTGTGTATTGGGAATCTCATGCGGTTAGAACAGGAAAAGAGATCAGTCCAGAAGCAGCTTCAAGGGAGAGAGGAAATCTTTTAATACCTAAACGTCCTCCCTCCGCCTCTCAGTTCCACTAAGGCACAGGGTGGTGCTTGCCTACCCAGATGCTTCAGCAGCACCCCAGTGGATGTCTTCCATGAGCAGCTCCCCAGCGAGCTACTTTTCATCAGTCCAGCCTACAGTTTCCTGCTTGCCAACCCCACGAGCAGTAACTAGGCAGACTTCATCAGCAAGTGGGCCAGTCACTCACACTCCTGGAAGAGCCAGGTATGAGTGGGAGGGAGCCTCTTCCAAATATGTTCCTTTCTTGGTACTCTGTCTCAGCCCAAGGGATGCTGGCTGCCCTGTTCACCTGCCACCTGTGTTCCTTTACCCGTCGTAGTTCTTTTTACTCCTATTAGTTATTTCCTGCTACCATAGAACATTTCTTTTTTTTAAACCATTTAAGAAGTTTTTTATTCTCCCATGAGTCGGAGCTGTGATTCCCTACTGTGAACCTGGATCTGTGGTCCCCTCCATAAACCTGGATCTGTGGTCCCCAACCATGAGCTAGGGTTCCGCATTCCTCTGGAGGTCTGCTGATGTGCGGACTGGAGGATAAAGGCAGCGGTTTCAGCCTTCTCTGAGTGGCTGCCCCATCACAACCCGCTTCCTGGAAGTCCCAAGTTGTGCATGGAGGTGCTTTGCAGCTGTGTTGGACTTACGCTGGGGACAAGGGAGATTACAGAAGTGAGGTCTCTGTACATCTTGCCTGTTTTTCTGACTTCTGCAGAAAGCCTCTCCTTTTCTTCTTCGTGTTTCTTTCTAACCATGCTTTCCCTAATGCTTTGGGCTGCTCCAGCATCTTGTATTTCTTTACCATTTCCATGAAGCTCCGCAGCTGCCCGTCTGCCACATGTGTGTCATTCCACGCTGGCTCTAAAACAGACATGGCTTCATGGTTTATTTTTTAATCCTTCTCCCCTCCATTTTCCTCCTTGTCGACACAAAAGCAGAATTCTCACCTCAAAGGGGATCAGAGATAGTTTATTCTGGAGCCAAACAGGAGTGACCATGACCTGGGAACACAGATTCAGGTTCCCCCAAATTCCATATTTTGACATGGTAACAGTTTTATGGAGTTTTTATAGTAACAGAGCAAAGAAAAGTCATAAACCACGACACATTTCAAACACACTGGTGGATATACTGAGTAGGCAGGTCATGGTAAAGTGGTGGTGGGGTTACTACAGGACTCAGGTGTTATCCAGTGTCATTCTTAGCTTTTTGATTGATGGAACCCAGTGGTCTGCTAAGTTAATACATTCCAAAAGGTTTTTCATCTATTAGCCACCAGATGTTAAGTCAAAAAGAAAGATGGGCAAGGAGTGGCTATTTAGGTGGCTAAAGATGGCCCAAGATAAATGGAAATTAGGCTCTGGACCTGCAACATTCCAAATTCTCCACAATCACTGAGGTTCTAATCAGTTGATCAGCCTTTGCAGAAGGTTCATTTCAAGATGAAGTTTCTCTAGGAGCTTTGAATCACATCCTCAAGCAGCTGCTGAGATTCACGGCTTGCCTGCCCTGAGGATTTTTTCTTAAATTCTAATAAAATTGTCCTAAAACTTCCACTTGAGTCAATTCTTCAATTCTTTTATGGGTGAGACTAAGGACCCTGTAAGGGACTTGGTTCCTCTCCTGCATCACAATGATAATGAACAGACTTGCCTAGCCTAGGCTTTTACATAGCTCATCTGATCCCCACAGTCGACCAGTCTCTTTGTCTCTCGCCGCTCTCTCTCTCTCTCTCTCTCTCTCTCTCTCTCTCTCTCTCTCTCTCTCTCTCTCATCAGTATTAGTTCATATTGGCAGAAAAGTGTGGGAAGCTCAAACTTGGATTTTAATGGTTCAGTGGCTGTGCTTTTTCTCCTTAGGCCCCTCAGGACTAAAGAGCAAAGAGTAACTTGAGACCTGAAAAGAGACTTCCTATCTGAGCCACTTGGGGAGTCTTGAGTTTATGGCATCCAAGAGTGATGTAAAGACCACGTGGATTTGCCAGTTGAGAAACAGTTAAATCTGAATTTTAGATAAATGGTGAGCAATTTATTAGATTAAATGTATCCCAAGTACTGTATGTGACTATTTACATTAACATTTTGGGAGGGGTTATCTGAAATTCAAAGTTGGCTGGGCATTCTGCATTTTTAATTTGCTAAATCTGGAGGGTTTCAATATATGCTGAGAAATTCAAATTTTATTCCATGGTTCATGCGAACCCATGGAGAATCTGGGCACAAAGAGGTGACCTTATAATGTGAGGCTAGAGACCAGCTAGAAGACAATGGCAATTGTCCACATAGGAAATTCTGAAATATAAAACTGAGATATTGGCAGGAGAGAGGTCAAGGACAGGTTCCACTTACTGGTTAAACACAGCCGTATGAAAACCCTGGAAGAACACAATACAACAGGCATTCAGGCTTCATAGCTGAAAGCAAGACAGCTACAGATGCAAAGAGATGCTTACAGAAGGATCTCTTCCGGGGGAAAAAATGTTAACTCTGAGATGATTCGTCTACGTGCAGGGGAATTTCACAGCAGCAAAAATAGCAGCTGTTCTTTCCATTGACACTTTTTATGAGGTGCTGCATGGATTGTTTTTTTTACAATTACTTACTAATTTATTTGTCCTTTTATTTATCATGAGATAGAGTCTTGTTATGAGGCCCAGTCTGACCCAGAACTCAGGATTCTCCTGCTTCAGTCTTCCGGGTGTCAGGATTAGAGGCAGGCACCACCTCACTCAATTTCCGGTGGAGGATTTAACACATCCTTGCAGCCACCTAAGTAAATGGTAGGATTCAAAATCTCAGGGTTGTTTTGACTGCTGAGGTCCAGTTGTGTAGGCTGAGTCCTTCCTCTATGGCTGACCTGGATCAATTTCAAGCTGCCTCCTTCTGGGTCTTCAAAGGCCTCTTCATCTTCCCTTGGTTTTGGGGCTGCAGGTTCCCAGTAGGATCAGCCTCAAAGCCTGGCCCCACTGGAGGAAGTCCAACTAGGATCAAGATATGGCATTTCTATTAACTAAACTTTAAGCCATGCCTGTGGCATTGGCTCAGGCAGAAGAGTCTGCCCTCAAATGTACAGAAAATGCACATTTCCTTAAAACACAGAAGGGCCCCCTGGAAAGAAGACTGGTTCTTTGAGACCTAACTAGTACTTGTCATGCTTAGTTGTTTAAATGATTACCATAAATTACTGTGTTTATGGGATGATCTCTTCTCAGACACTCCTCACACCCAGACTGAAATTTTTCTTCATCTTAACTTTATGAAAACAAATACTGAAGTTATTTTTTATGTTGATCAGTATTTATCTTTCTTAAGATTAAAAAAATTATGTATGTATGTGCACATGCATTCAGGACAGAAGAGGATGTCCGATTCCCCTGAAGCTGGAGTTACAGGCAATTGTGAACTGCCCAATACTGGTGCTGGGAACCAAACTCAGGTCCTCTGCAAGATCAACAAGCACTTCTAACTGCTGAGCTATCTTTCCAGCCCCAACTAGTATTTATCTTTAAATATGTTCATCCTCTAAATTTCTGGAGAATCCTTTATGAAAGATAATTCCATCCACAGGTAATTTTAAGAGTAGCACAGTACAACCATATTATTTGTTTTGCAACAAGGTGCCAAGAGGGGCGGAGTCTAGACTTTACTTTTTGTTACTCAAGGAAAGTGATGAAAGTTATTAGTCATATATCTGTTCTATAGTCCCAGATCTCTGAAGCCAGTGACTATGTTTTATTTGTTTCCATAGCCATCATATCTGAGGCAGTGCCACATAGGACCCATTGTTGAATAAAACGTTTGATAAACATAAGTAAAAGCTTTATCCTTCCTATTTTTTTAGGATAAAGAGTAATCACTTCTCTTTAAAAATGTATGAACCTAAACTTCATTGGCACCCTTGGGATATGATTCATTGGGACATGGCATGTCTATGTCTGTATATAATTCTAACCAAGGGGTCACAATTATCACGCTATGGGGAACCGGGAATCTTTGAGGGGTTCTAAGCAAAGTGCCAGTATAGCCAGATTTGTTTTCAGAAGGATCATGCAAACGACTGTGGTGTTAGAAATGGCCAATTAGAAAGCAGTTATGTTAATCCAAGAGGGAATTGGTGAGAGGAAGGGACAGATGGTAAAGAAAATCAGTGGAATTTAAAGATAGAAAAAAAAGAAACTTTTCCAGGATGCCTGAAAATGTTAATGCAGGGGAAGAAGCCAGTCTGGGGAGAATGTATGAAGTTCTTTGTCTTTGTCCATCCAAAATATAACAAAGTTGACCAAGCACCAAATATATACTTTGATTTCAGTTTGATTGTGGCTATATTGGTTTGAGATGTCACTGCAACATACAGCTATAAATGTCTTATAAATCACTGGACATTGAATCTAGATCTTAAGAGAACAATGTGAGCCCCAAAAGTTGTTTTGGGAAACACAAAGTTGCTTTGTGTTTAATCAAGACATAAGTAAGGCATTGAGACAGGTGTCGGGAGCCATTTGCCTGCCTTGAACTTTGCCCTACTTTAGGATCAAGCAGGGATCAGTCTTGCTGTTCCCAGAAGTGCTGTGGGATTAGGGCATTTTGCTATGTAAATAATTTATTCACCTGAGGGAGAGATTATTTTAGGCCCAAGGCTGAAGATCTTGTAGATCCTTGTAGGAAGATCTGATTTATCTCTGGAGGAAAGCTTATCTTAGATCCAAGGCTTAGGACCTTTTGTTAGTAGATGTAGGTGTTTTGAATAATCCCACATATGTAAACGTATGTTTCTTTTTGCTTGAACCCCTGACGGTTGTATTGTTCCTCATGCAGCTGTAAAGGTATAAACACCCTAAGCAAAATAAAGTCTACACCTCAGTAATGACTGACAGCCCTCCCGAGTCTGTCCTCTCTCTCTCTCTGTCTCTGTCTCTCTCTCTCTCTCTCTCTCCTCTCTATCTCTTTATTTCTCAATCCTCACTCCCCACTTCAGATACAGTTCGATTTCTGTCAGTGGGCTCTGGCAGACGGGCAATAGATAAAATTCTTGAAAAGACTCAGCATCTAAAGCACAAGAACTAATGAAGCACATAGAAGACAGGCATCCAGAGAGGAGAGAGAACAAGACAGTTCAGTGTAACAGCAGCAGGTGAATTTCTAGAAGAAATGGATTGTTGCCAGGTCATGCTGTCGAGGAGCCAGATGGAATGAGCACTGGTTCCCCTGTGTGTCCCTTGTTCTCGCTAGCGTTCTTTCCCTGCCACGCTGAGCTTTTCCACTGCCGCCTAGTGCGATGCTCTGAATAAAGCATCAGTGTGGAAGCATTTTCCTCAGGCTTTGTTTTCTAAGAAATGTTGGCAAAAGCATAAACCTACAAGGGATACAGCAGTAGCTGGCTGAAAAACTTATGAACTCCAATTCTTGTTCATCAGAATGAAATTATAGCTGTCAGCAACTGAAGGCAGAGAATGCAACAAAACCTCAGAAACAAAAGCTTCCAGGGCACTCCTGCCTCCTGCTTACCACATCCAATAAGAGCAATGCAGCCAAAAAGATTGCATGAACACATGGTGCCATGTGAGATAGCAAGCAAAATTTCCATAAAATATATTTTGACCAAGACCAGGAGAACTAGGATACCCTGAAATTAGATGGGCAGGTGCGCTGCTGATTTTGCCAAGTAAGTGTTTTTGAGTTGTTGGGATCTAAAAATGGAGTTTACAAAATTCAACCTGTAATTCAGAGCTGGTCTCCCATCTGGTTTTATAAAAAAATTTTAGACTTTCTATGGCTGCTTTCACGGAAAAGCAGTTGGGCTGAGTAGATACATGTGTTAGTTGCATTTTGTGACTGACCAAGTATCTGAGTAGTCAATGTAAGGAGAGAGAGAGAGGATTTGTTTCAGCTCACAGTTTCAAAAGTTTCAATCCACCATTGCCTAGTGGTTTTACTGGAGCAGATCCTTTCATGATGGCCAGGAAACAGAGAGGGAGGGAGAACGTGTCTTCTCAGTTTCTCCTTTCATTCCTTTTTCATGGGATGATGTTGTCCACATTCTGGACAGATCTCCACCACCAACACCACTACCTTCTTAGGGATCCTCTCTGAAAATGCTCTTGTAGAGACACCCAGGGCTGTACTTTGTTAATGTCCTAGTCTGTTCTCAATCTAATCACATTGTCAATGAAAATTAACCATCCCAGTGTGATGAAGATCATATGACCTTCAAAGCCTGAAATATTTTCTGTCTTGCCCTTTACCAAGAAAAGCTTTCCAACCTATGAGCTAGACTAAAACACTTGCCCATACTAAACAGAAAAAATTGTGCTGATTTGCTCTGGTAAAAATACCCTAAAAGTGCAATCGAGGTGACCATGCAGCTGTGGTTTGAGTCTTCATCATTTATTTATACGTCCTGTGTATGTATTTGGCTACATAAATAAGCTGAATGGGATATGAAGAGTATCATTTAATGCTAATCTCTGAAATTCCTCTCAGATTATGGTCATACTTCTCATTTACTATCTTAACCACACTTGAGAATAGCTTGGAGACGTATAGTCTGCCTTTCCTACCATGAAGATTCCCCAGCTTTTAAATATATGGCTCTAGTGTATCTGCAGGAGCCAAAATAGCAAACTCTGGGCAGGTTTGCAAAACTGGTGAATAAATTGTTTTATAATGTTAGACCAGTCACTATTCCTTCCAGACTCAGTAAACACCCGTCTAGCCACAAGGCATGCTAGCATTTCAGGCTCCTTGACAGTTCTCGAAACCTCTAGGCACTCCACTTTACCGAGTCAGTTACTATCTGGGAAAGCAACTAGTCCTTTGAGGGAGGGATTACAGGCATAGTTAGTAGATATCCTGATAGTGTTGTAGATTCCTTATCAAAAGAGTCGTCTTCCCTTCTGTCAGTGAGCTCTGGATTTGTAAACTGACTTAGGCCTGAAAACTAGTTGAATGACAACAATGTTCTACTGTGGCGTTTGAGGCCAGCACGCTGCTCACCAAATGCTCTATGTATGCGCTCATGTCAAGGGGCACTTACTTTTCTCTCTCAAGATTAAAAAGATCTGCTTCTTGGGCCAAGAAAATTGGAGAACAATTGGCATGTTAAGATTCTGAGGCCGATCCACCCAAGTATTTCTTGTCGGAGTTTTAGGGTCTCATAGCATTCCTGTCTGGAAGACCTGTTGAAGTTACACCTTTCATGTCTTTTGCAGCCTGGCTTCTCTGAATCCTAAACTAAAAAATTTCAAGTGTCTGCTGCTGTGAGAGGTAAGAGTCTCATTTATGGGTGCCATAGAAGCTCTCTGCCTTTTATAGTGTTCCCAAAGGGCAACTGGCTGAACTGTCATTTTCTTTTTACAAGGTTACTGCACTGTCAAAAGCATCCAGTCTGTTCTCCAGTCTTTATCACCATCACTGTCCCCCATCAGTCAAGTACAATTGACTTCACTTGTATCCCAAGGCCTCATCTTCCTGATGCATCATCTCAATCAAAGTTGTAGTGACTGAGGCGTGTTATGGACGTTTTCTATCTCACCACCACAGAAACAGTCCCTGTTACCTTCAGGTGTGTATAAGTGGACTATTCAACTCCAAAATCCTACTTTGAGGGTTATTCCCAAGGACAACTTCTGGTATTAAGCATTTTTAAAGCTGATGGTCACTAAATAGAAAAATATAATTCACAGAAAAATTCACCTTTTTGTGACAATGCTTTATGTCGGGTGTTTGCGGGAAGACGGTGTGAAGGGTAGGGAGGAAGTAAGGCGAGCAGACGCCAAAACCAGTATGCTTCCAAGATGGCCGTCACTCCACTTCAAACACAGCTGGATCTTCCGAGGCATCTCCGCAGAGTCCATAAGGCTGGTGTTGTGCGGCCAGCCCCTCCCGGAAGCTTCTGGGAGAGCCAGCGTCTCTGCGGGCCGTCCGGGTCCGAGCGCCGATATGTCACCTTTCTACTGGGCAGCACTGCACGCTGGGGCCTCTCACTTTCCAGGGAACAAGATAGAGCTGGAACTTCTGCGTTTGGACTGTAAGAGACTGCGTAAGGGTTTGCTAATGTATGGTCAGTAATATCTAGTGCCTAGCAATTAGCAAGTGCTCATGTTAACAGTGATTATTGAATTTTGTGAGCATGACTGTTACATAGGGGCATGGCTCCTTTGAGCCTTCCCCTGTTCTGTCTAAGCCTTGGTTAAGTACCATGGTACTCAGTCAGCAGTCAGACACAAAGCCAGTGCGATGTGCGTGATTCAGCAATGCCATGGGCCATGGTCCCTAGCAGCACAGGACACCCAGGCAGCACAGACATTCAGCAAACCCACATGCTCGTGACCCTCTCCAGGCAGCGTGGATCCGACAGCAGGGCGTGTTTTGTTTTTGTGAAAATATGACTACTTTCTAAATATTTGACTTGTCTCTGAAAGCCACTAAGGAAATAAATTTATATTGGTTTTTGTTCTATAAATTATAGTCATGCAGCTGAAGGATAGTTTGCCTCTTCTCAGAGCTGCAGAGTTGCTTCTAAAGCCATGAATAGAGAAGTTCTGAAATGTCAAATATAAAATAATAATATTTTCTCCAGGAAATTTTCTACATTATCCTCTGAGTTTATTTAATCATAAGAAGTATCCTGCATTTGATGAATAATTCAAATCTGAGTCTTGTCACCAGGGACAGGGAGCTCTTGTTCCAGTTTTTCTCTATGAGGCACTCAGTGCCACAGACATAATGTTTACCTCCCTTGCGGGAGCAGCAGCTCTTAACGAGGAAATACGATTTCAGAAAGAAAAAAAAATGCTGCTCTGCATTTGTTAAAAGCGACTTCAAATACACAGAAAGGACTTTTATAGTCAAGGGAAATCTACCATGAATGCAACAGATTTCAACCTCAAGACAGTGACAAAGAAGATTTTGAGCTTTGAAGAATATTTGCCTTGAGGCTGGAGAGATGGCTCAGTGGTTAAGAGCACTGACTGCTCTTGCAGAACACCCAGTTTCCATTCCCAGCCTCCACATGGCAGCTAACAACTGTCTGTAGCTCAAGATCCAGGGGATCCGACGCCCTCTTCTGACTTCTGTGGGCATTGCATGACACAGATGCACATACATGTAGGCAATACACTCATACACATAAAATAAAAATAATAATAATAAAAAGAAAAATATATACCTTTTTCTTTTCTAGGAATGAGAGGTGAGTTCTTAAAAATAAGAACTGGTGAAAGTTTTTTGGTCTAGTTAAAAATATAAGTTACAGGAAAAGCAGCTCCTAGCAAATCTCCTAAGTCTTGCTCTGCTGTTGACAAATGTCTGGCCTAAGTGTCTGGTTATAGAGTTCAGTTTGACATGACTGTTGCCATCTTGGCTGGAACTGCCATTTCTTCTGCCAGGTGGCTCTGGCTTGCAGTCCAAGCCCTGTGGGATGAGCAAGGTTCAGAAGGGATGAGCATGTTACACTGGCCACTGATGCCCAGACTTTTTTCTTTTCTTTTAGTTTTTTACTGAGTCAAGAATTTCATTCAACGAGTTTTGACCATATTCCAGTCCCCTCCACATCTCCACTCCCACAACTACATGACTTCTGTTAATATACAAAAAAACCATCCATCCTACACGGCACATCCAAACTGGGTGCCAAAGAAGTCATATCTCATTAGAATGTCAGTGATCTATTCTTCTTACACACAGACAGGTCAAAGTAAGGGCCCACCCCCTTTCCTTTATACGTGGTTTGGAGAATACACTCAGGTTTCTAAGGAATTTCTCTTCCTCAGCAGAGACTTGGGATTCTTTATCAAAATCAATTGTTCACATACTAAGTAGGTTGTACTTTAGTTGTACAGGCCTCACTCAACACCCTCAACCCCCTGTGGTCCAAGGCATTCTCCAACAGTTTGATTTCCCAGAGAGTTTTACTGTAGGTAAAAGCAAAATCTAGGTTCTCACAGCAGGCAGATTTAGCTCACAGGCTGCCAGTCGAGATTCCCTGAGTGGCAGTGAGGATGTGTCACAGCCTCACACAGCAGCTTTACACCGCTGTCTTCTAGCTTATATTCTGAAATCTGCAGACTTCTCAGGTTCCTATTGCTTTTACGGACTGCAACAATGTCTTGACAGCCAATGGATGATGATGATGGCCAGGACGACCATGGGGGCACTGTGCAGTGGCTGCTCTCAGGTCCAGCTCTATCGCAACAGAGGTGCAAGGGGTACGGCACAGTGGGCACAGCCCCCTCTGGTTGTGCCTGCCGGCTGGCCCCTCATCCAACCTCACTGGCTACATATGGGGTGTGTAGAGCACATGGGTGGGCAGCCGAGGCTGCTGTGCTTCCTGGGGCCTGTGTGGAGTAGGTGGCCAAGCAGGCACAGTTCCAGGCTCCAGCTTGGCTCCCAGGCTATTTTTCCTCTTACTTACCAACTTCTGAGTGCAGAATTTTGGATCCACATGGAAAGCCAAGGTTCTTAATAAAATTTGGAAACCCAGTCATATTTTAAGTCCCCGCACCAGCAGCCACTGTCACCAACTCCCTGGTGCCCACAGCCATGCTACCACCGTCTTGGCTCCCAAGTTATTTTCCTTCTTACTTGCCAAGCCCTGAGTTCAGGGAAACTTCATCTTGCATGATATGGTCCAACACATTCCCTCAGTGTTTTGGGGGCCCCTGGGCCTTGGGCCTTGGGTGGGCTCCCCATGGGGCACTTTTCATTCCCCCGCCAGCTCTCAGTCAACCCAGATTGCTGTTGTTGTTAATTAAGTAAATATTTATTATTGCATGTGCCTACATATGTATGGTATATGTATGAGAGAGTGGGCACACGCCACAGAGCAGGCATGGAGGCCAGCAAACAGCTTTGTGGAGTCAGTTCTGTCCTTCCACCTGTACGTAGGACAGTGAATTCAGACCTTCAGGCCTCCGGCAAGCACTTAGGACATGGTGGCCAAGCAGAGCCTTGGAGTCAGACCAACTCTGGGCTCTAGTCCAGCTCTGTCACTTACTTTGTAACTCTAATAAATTTCTTCATTGCGCTAAGCCGGTCTTTCTTCTTTAAGAAAGTTACAGCACCTCACTACCTCCCTCAAAGAGTTGTACAGATCAAGTGGGAGTGGAGAGGAGTCTAACCCAAACCTGCCAAGTTCCTAAGGCAGTGCCAGTAAGAACAAGCACCAAGCAAACGTTCACTGTAAAGGGAACCAAGGCTCCTGAAGGCCCTCCTAGTCTTACTGTTTGTAGAAGAATATTTTTAGAGTACTTGGTTTATGCAATGTGGGTTTCATGACATGCATTACTAATTTTTAGACAACTTTTAAGGAAGATGATTATTACCTTCTTACATAGAAGTAGAATCTGAGGCTCAGAGAGCCTGGAAACTCCCATACAACTTGAGAGGGATTCAGGCAAGGACTTTGAATCTACAGGTTGTGACTGTTAATCTTTTTATTACTCCCCCAGACATGGTAACTCTTTAAATGATTTACAATCAACTTAACCAAAGACTCCTCAAGTGTAGATCTGTGTATCCATCGGAGTGTTGTAAGTCAGATCAAATAGAACTGTCATTCTTAATTAGGCTCTGGAAATAACTGGCCAAATGTAAGTCAATCTAAATGTCATTGGTACAGATTTATGCGGGAACCATGAAGCCAATCTATGTCTAAACTAGAAAGATGTCCATACTAGTCATGCTTTGGAAAAATAAGAGAGAGAAGGGAAAAGGTTTATAGATGTAGAGCTTTAAGATGACAGACGCTCCCAGCTTGTGATCCAGCCTCCTCACTTCACTCCTCTTCCCCGTGGTGTACTTTCTGTCAGATCTCAGACTCTCCAGCTGCCTCTCTCCCTCTCTCAAAAGTCAGGCCACACTTTCCTGCAGTCTGTCCCCTTGAACGAAGAACTGGCCAGGTCCTGGTGAGACTGATGGAGCACTTAAGTCTGGGGTCCTAAAGGGGACACAAGTCCAGCTCCGCTCCCTTGCATCGGCGAGGTAAGTTTATGCTCCTACCTAGTGCCTGCCTCTGTGGGATTTTGGACTTTACAGGTTTGCCAGGGGTGGTGGGATGTTCTGCACCATGTGACTTTGTGTGGCCTAACCTACCTACCACAGAGGTTGATCCAGCAGGAACCTCAAGGCTAGAATGGGGCTTCAGTGGCTTTACTGAGACTCAGGCTGGGAGGTGATTTTTATGAGGTAAGAGATGCAGTCAGTGCTCCCACTAACAGGATTCACATCCCCGTTTCCAAGGTTGTATACGCAGTAACAAGTGCTGAGAATAGACTCTGACCAGATGAGCTGCCTACAATTCATACAGGCTCTCCACGGACGCAGCTTTCGCGAGTTGTCACCCGTGAGGTGGGCTCTTCAGCGATGCAGCTGCCTTAGCAGCACACATGCTCCCGGAAGTAGTCCCTCTCGGGTTCTCCTATAAGTAACCCCAGTAAACTCACTGGTGTGCCAGACTAGTCTTGGGTAGAACAGTTTCTTTGCTCTCTCACTGGTACCCTATCGGAGGCAAATGGATATTTGTTCATATCTGCCCAGGAAAAGCCACCGTTTAGGACACTGCATCAGTAACTTTTCTAGTTGCTGTGATTAAATGTCCCGACAAAAGCAACTTAAGACAGAGTTTATTGCGGCGCACAGTTCGAGGGTGCAGCCCGTTGTGGCAGGGAAGCCCCAATGGCAGACCCTCGAGATGGCGCTCACGTTTCATCCGCAGTCAAGACGCGGAGGATGAGGAATGCCAGTGCTCAGCCCACTTTCTCCATTGGTTCATTCCAGGGTCCCCACCCAAGAACGGTGCCACAGTCCGCAGTGGGCAGATCTTCCAGCCTCATCTCGCCTAATGGAGATAATTCTGCACGGCCTGCCCAGCGGCTCATCTCTCTGATGAGTCTAGATCTCATCAAGATGACAGTTGAGACTGACCACCAGACACCAAGGCTCAGAGGAGACAAGGAACTTACCAAAAACAGACATCAGAGGACAAGAGCTCGGCTTAATCTAGCTTAGTGTCTCTTACCGCCAATCACTGTGTTTTGCTGCCTCTCAGAAAGAAACCAGGCCTGGAACAAATTTAGGCTGCAGTTCAAGAATGTTTTAAAGTTTCCTTTTATAAATCAAGTTTGGAAAACATGAGAGGATGGGTAGGAATGAGAAATGAAGACCAAGAGAGTCTGAGCACAGAGAATTAGGAAGTTGGCAGGTTAGGGAAACTATAAGTAAATACATCCTTTAAAATTTTTTTTATTAAGATGAAATTTACATAGCATAAAATCAACCATTTTAAAGCCAACAATTCAGTGACATAGTACATTTCCAATGTTGCAGTCACCACCTCTTTCTAATTCGAAGACATCCTTATTGCCTCAGAGTAAAACTCCATGTTTACTAAGCTCTTTAATGCCTCCTCGCCCCACCCTCTGTCCCTGGCAATCACTAATCTGTACCTGTCCTTTCTATTACCTACTCCAGGTAGTTCATATAATGGAATCATACAATACGGAGCCTTTTGTGCCTGGCTTCTTTCAGTTTGTATAGTGCTTTCAGGGTTCCTGTGCATAGCATGTATCGGTACTTAATCCTTTCAATGGCTGAATAAATTTCCATTGTGTGTATAATACATACCAGTTTGTTTATTCATTCATCTGTGGATGGACAAGTGGGCCGGCTGCGCTTTGACTGTTACATTAGTACTGCTGTGAACGTCCATACACACGTACTTTCTTCAGTATCTACTCTGTGTGTTTTTAGTACATATGTAGGGGCAGAATGGGGCGATGTCATTTTAGGTTTGATGCATTCGGGAACTCCTATATGCTTTTGATCCTCTTTCAAAAGCTATATTATTTACAATCCTATGAATACCAATATCATAAATAATAATAAAAGTATTAAATATTGTGAACCAATTTCTCAGTCTGGCATTGTTGACATTTGAAACCATTGAATTCTTTGTTGTGGGAGACATTATAAGAATTTCAGCAGTAGAGGCCAGCAAGATGGCTCAGAAGGAAAGATAACCTGCTAGTAAGCCTGACAACCTGAGTTTGATCCCAGGACTCACATGGTATAAGAAGAGAACTGAGTCCTGCAAGTTGTCTCTTGACCTACATACATACACAAATAAATAAATAAAGTAATACAAATTTAAATATTTTATTTAGTATTGTTATTTTGTGTGTATGAGTGTAATGCCTGCATGGAGGTCAACGAACCTGTGTGCAGTGCCTTCAGAGGTCAGAGGAAGGCGTTGGATCCCCTGGAACTGGAATTATGGACGGTTGTCAGCCAGCACGTGGGTATCGAACCCAGTTCCTCTGCAAGGGCAGCTAGTGCTCTTAACCACTGAGCCATCTCTCCAGCCCCAGTAATAAAAATTTGTAAAAAAAAATCAGCCGCAATCCCGGTCTGTACCCAGTAGAGGGCAGTAGCATTCTCCCAGTTGTAACAATGCTGTCAGGAGACATGCCAAGTCTCCTGCGAAGCAAAATTGGGCCCTCTTCCCATTGAAAACTTTTCACATGAGTTCAGGGGATCAAACTCAGGTTGTCAGGATTGTGTGGCAAGCACCTTCACCTGGTAAGCCATAATGCCAGTCCCAAACTGCTTTTAATGGATTCTCTGTAAACCTGAACAGAGATAGCTGGCACTCAAGGAGAAGTCTAAAACAAAGTAAGAGCCTTAAGTCATGGGTATTCCAGTTTTATATGTAGGGAGCTGGAGAGATGGCTCAGTGGTTAGAAGTGTATTCTGCTTCTGCAGAAGACCTAAGTTCTGTTCCCAGCACCCACATTAGGCAGCTCACAACCTGTAACTCCAGTTCCAAGGGGTATCCAATACCTCCTCAGGCACCTGTGTTCATGTTCAAATACACACAGACACACATACATACACATAATTTCAAAAATTAAATAGGGGATTGGAGGGATAGCTCAGCAGTTAAAAACATAGCTTTTCTTGCAGAGGACCTGGGTTTGAATCCCAGCACCCACATGGCAGTTAACAACCATCTGTAACTTCAGTTCCAGGGGATCCAACTCCTTCTTCTGACATCCACAGGCATTGTCTGACATGAGTGCACTTACATACATGCACTCATATATATAAAATAAAAATAATAAAGAAAGTTTTTAATTAAATCAATTAAAAAAACACTATACATAGGAAATATTTTTGTTTACTGTGTGAAGATAGTAAGGAGTTTTCAGGTTTACCAATATCATTAAATATCCACATACATTTCACAGGTAACTAGAAATATAGACCCAGTTCATCTACAGAACTCCAAGAACTCTAGTTCCCCCACGCCTGCCCCAGGACACATTATATACTGATCACTTATAGAATCTTGAAATGTTTTTTTCTTTTCTTTCTTTGTTATTCAGGGGGAGGTGTTTGATCATGAACCTGAGCCTTTAACAACTGTACCATTTCTCCAACTCTTTTATGGTGTTTTTGAGACAAGGTCTCACTCTGTGACTGGCTTGTCTTGAATTCAAGATCCTCCCACCTATAGGATTTCAACTCAGGGATTGCAGGAGTCTGCCACCTTGCCCAGTTCAAAAATAAGCATCCACTTTTGATTTCCTCAGTCTCCTCATTCTGTGGACTTGGCCAGGGATTGGACCTGGATCTTTATCTGTGCTACACAAAGCTTTCTCTCCCTCAGCCACACTTCCACCATAATTTTTAAGATGGTAACTAGGAGCAATTTTTTCAAGTCTTTCTTGATATAGCAATATTTTGTTTTTTTCAAATAAAGTCTCAGGGAAGCCCATGAGGAGTTTTCTACTGTGTGCAGCAATAGAAAATGAATGAATTTGAATTTTCGTTACTCAAATACAGTGAACCCAAATGACTCTTTCACATTTACTTTGTACATCTTGGTGACTTTGTTGTAGACTGGGAAGCATGTGGTGTTTCTAAGTCACATTATGGATATGCAATAAAAAAGACTCAGCATTCATTGTAAGGCCAAGAGTGGACCCAAACTGCTGAGAAACTGTTCTGTCAGATTTATTTTGGAACTGTGCTCTGGAACAAGGGCTTTGCCCATTCTTTTATTGAAATAGTTTATCCAGCATAAAAGGGGGGGGGATAAAAGTCAGGACCCACCCTTATCAGAGAATCTTGCCCTTTGATCCCTAGGCCTGGATATCACACACACATACAAACAGATTTTTCTCTGCTTTCTCAATTTCTCTCATTGTTTGCAATGAGAAAAGCACACTGTCTGTACCACTTTGGTGGGTAAAACTTTCATATACATACATACATACACACTCTTACACAGTTTTGGGTGGAGGGCAAGAAAGGTTCCTGTGGGGATTAAGATCATATGCCCAGGTCAAAGATGAGCAAATGGCTCAATGAATTTGTTCACATTATACATAGTAACATTTCAGTTGCCAGGTTAGGCAAAAAAATCTTTAGTCTAGATTATGTCTGAATTGTAAGTCATTCCTACAAGAGCATAAAAATGCATTTGCTGAGCAAGTCTGGCAAGTTAAATCCAGTGTCTGGAACCCAGGAGAGAACGAATCTTTATTTATTTATGTATGTATTTATTTATTTATTTATTTTGGCCTTTTGAGACAGGGTCTTTCTTCCCTATAGCCCCCGCTGATCAGGCTGGCCTTGAACTCAAAAGATCCACCTGCCTCCTGAGTGCTGGGATTAAAGGCATGGACCACTGCACCCTGCAGGACTTGGAGCAATGTACACAGAAGGTCACAACTGGCTAAGTTTTAGAGACTAAAAAACTGCAGATTTCACATTCCTGGATGGGACTCCTACATTAAACCTCTCCTGCCTATTGCTCAGGGACCCTTGCAGAAGTGGGGTCAGACAGATTATAAGAGCCAGGGTTGGTGCGTGAACGTAAGGGAACAGAGGCATTCAGGCCACTGGGAACTTGCTCCAATAGTGCATCAAGTTCAAGAATGCACAAGACCCATACCAACTCAGTCAGACAGAAATCCAGCACAGCATGAGGGAAATGGGCAGCGGGCCCCAACCCTAGCCTAGGAACTATTGGCAGCTGATTACTGCTAGGTAAAGGAGAGTAGATCTGCTTTAAGGGAGACAGTCTAGATAGGCCAACTAGACTCAGTGGATGAACTTGCACCAAAGGATATCTGGGTACAAATGCTTGACTAGAAAGGACTTAACATATATGTAACAAAATGCATGAAATCTGGCAGGGGGATATGGAGGAACGCAGATTGGGCAGGAGGTCTAAATTTGATTAAGATGTATTACATGAAATGCACAAAAACTCAAAAATAGATTTTTTAATATAAAAATGCGTTTGTTCTATAAATTCATTAAATAACGGAAATGAGGCAGCCAGCCTTAGGCACAGACAGCACTGCTGTAAAGTTCACAGCAGTTGGCCAGGACCCTGACACTGAACTCCTTATCTTCCCAGGGACCTGAGAAAGAAGGTGCGTTGGTGCCGTTCAGCCACGTCCTGAAATGGAAAGTCAGAGATATGCAGAGGATCAGATAAAGATAAGGCAACAAAGTATATCAAAGTTTTACCAAGTAGCTGAAAACAAGACCCAAAACCTATGAATAAATCTGTCAGCCACAACCAAACAGGATCCAATTAAATGCTTTTTGTCATTTATATCTTAGTTACTACAAGCACGGCGCACTGTCCAGCGTGCCTGCATTGTGCCCGGTTCCTAACCGGTCATGTTCAAAATCTCCTTTCCAGATGGTTAAGGCAAAATTTATGCCTTGTAGTGATTTGGAATTGAATTCTTTCTGAAAAAAAAAAAAAAAACCTGACAACTTAAGGCTATTTTCCTCTTGAGAAAGGAAATCCGCTTATACTTAGTATAAATTAATTAGGCAAAAGCATTTCTTTCTGATTCTAGTTCTTAATGACCCTCAGGATGTGGCTTTTAGGAAATCCACTGAGAACATATAAGTCAGAACTGTGCGAGATTAATGATCTATCTAGCTTCTAAATTCCTCTATAATGGTACAGCAAAAGCACACTGGTTGCCTTCTCCAACAATAACCTCCAAGCACGGGCATACTGATATTCGCTTCCTTTTACTGCATTTGTTAACCTGTTAAGGAGGTCCTAACATCTAAGTAACTACCCATGCTCTAACACCTGAATAACTAACTACCCAGGTCACAAACAGATCATTTATTTATGTTAACTTCCTAAGCAGTCTCCAGCTCTGATTTCTCTCCTGAGCCCCAGGCTTCAATTGGCGTGTATGTGGCTTTATTTGGTGTTCTCATAGGTGCTTCTAAATTAGTATATCCAAAACAGAAGGAGGCCATAACTTCTCTTGTTGAGTCCTATCTCTTGAACTAGTCCTGCTCCTTTTAGTGAAGAAATGCCAGTCTTTGGACCTATTTGCCCAAGCCACAAAAGAAAAAGTCCCCTCTCTTCTTCCTCCCAGGCCTTCTTCCTATCTAGCTGAGAATCAAGGCTACTGGCTTCCTTCTGTCTAGTGCATCTCTATCCCCACGAGCACCAGCACTCGCCACCTCTCACTAAGCCTCTTAGAGCACCAAATGGCTGCAAAATTGACCTTCTGGAAAGGCACAGCTAATCACACCAGTGTTCAGAATTCTCCTGGTCAAAATCTTATTGGCTTAGGATTTCATATGAGTCTTTTATACTGTTTTAGCCTTTCTTCCCAGAACTCTCTTCTCTCTTACAAGTTGCTACCAGGACACACACTTCTACCTTGACAATGTCAAGCACTCACATTCCTTAAATCCTTCCTCGTGGGCCTCCAAACTAGATTTTTAGCCCAGTGATATATTCTCTTCTTTTCAAAATCTAGAATTTAGTGAAGATCATTTTTACACTATCTGAACTCAGTATGTTTTAATTAAATTTTATTTACATGAGTGTGTGTTAGTACACCTGTGTTGTGCAGTGCCCACGGAGGATAGAAGCGGTGTTGGATACCCTGTAACTGGAGTTACAGACATTGTTAACTGCCATGTGGATGCTGGGATTCGAACCCAGGTCTTCCGCCAAGAGCAGTCAGTGCTCTTAACTGCTGAGCCATCTCTCCAGTCCCTCAATGTGGCTTTATAAATTCAAATCTGTCTTCTCTTGGTCTGCTCCATTTCTATCTGAAAAAAGCCTCTAATCTTTTAGTGACTTAGGACTACTGTTAAATCTTCACCCATAATTTATTTGTATTTCAGTCATAAGAAATGTATTGACTTAAATTTTAAATTTATTTTTATGATTTTTAGTTATGTGTACGTGTGCGTCTGTGTATGGATATGTGTGCACATGAGTGTGAGTGCCCATGGAAGCCAGAGGCATCACAGCCCCGGAGCTGGAGTACAGAAGGGTATGAGCCAACTGATGTAAGTGCCGGAAATCAGCTCACGTCCTCCGCAAGAGCAGCAAGCACTCTTAAGCACTGGGTCTCCTCTCCAGTCCCATACAGCAACTTCTTTTTTTCTGAGACTGGGTCTCCCTGTAGTCTCAGCTGCCCTGAGCTGGCTATGTATATAGACCAGGCTGGCCTTGATCTCACAGAGATCTGTCCACCTCTGCCTCCCAGGTGCTGGGATTAAGGGCGTGTACCCCCCACACCTGGTTCCTTCGATAACTTCTTAACAGAGAACCCTCACTCCTTCCCTACCCCTTCAGTACAGACAGAGCCCGTCCCTCTCCGACAGTAAGTCGCACTGATATTGAAGGCGCGCCTAACACGAGAACAGGGCCCAGGTCGCGGCCCTCGCCAGCTCCCATGCTTCACCTCGCTCTCCATCCAGTTCCCCCAGAACTGTGCTCAGACCTTTCTTCTCACGTGTCCAGAAGAGTTACTCATGGAAGAGAGGCCATACGGGGAGGGAACAGGAACTCTAGTGTTCGCCTACCTCTGAAAAAGCCCATTGCAGCACACAGAGGTCTCATAGGTTCTATTGGTGAAACTTGTGCTTAGGAACGAGACACAGTCGGTTTCAGCTCCCCTGGGAACATAGAGGATTCCTGGAAAAACAAGACAAATATCACATGAAAGGCAAAGATCTGGAGCATGGTCTTCAAAGTCCTTTATTGTTTGGTTGTTGAGTTGATAACATTGTAGGTTAGGTGCCCTTTCTATGTATATGTCGGATGGAGAGTTAAACCAAAGTTCTGAGAGAGATCCTGTAACTTCTGCCAAGAGACAACACGTAGGCACCTACCTGCCATACAGGCACTGATAAAGGATACACAGGCGCCCGTGAAGAGGGCCCTGACCACAATCTTGCACAAGTCGCTCTTCCGCTGGGGCATCATTGATGCTGCGGGCAACAGAACAAAGTAATTTAGTCTCTTGCCCATACAGCAAGGAGGGGTATCCCAAGAGAAGAATGTAGAAGAAAACACATCATGAAGAGCATACTTATGACCCCCCCACCTCAGGTACCTATGTTACCCAAGAAGTGTGGATAGACACAGACACACTTATTAGTCTTGATATCTAACTCAGACTTTTCCTGGGTCAAGAACTGTGTATCCAGCCTCTCACTTCAGTGGTTCTGGAACCTACTAAAGATATATCTGAACTGAGTTGCTCAAAACAGGTGCAAATGCCTGGTGTTTGCCAGATGATATCTGCACTTTTAAGCCTGGACTGGAATTAGATGGACCATTTTGAGACAGAGGACTAGGGAGAGCAACATGCACCTAACTCTGGCCTTTCGAGAATTAGACAGTTTTGAGGTATCTGAATTAGAACAATATGGGCAGATGTTTAACAGAAGGAAGAAGACAAACCAAAAGGTAATTACTTTACCTTCAAATTGATTAGTAAGCTATCAAATAAATAGATTTAATGATTCCACCCCAGAATATGACTGACATAAATTTTTTAAAAATCATTGAACTGTTCTTTTTATACTCCATTTATTCTAAGACCCATTTCTAAATTGACTCTTCCAAACACTTAAGATTCTGCTCCATTCCCCTGCCCTGCAAGAGCACGTCTCTTTTCATGGTAGTCTTGTAACCATCATCCATAGCCAGCAATCACACAAGCAGCCCGGCTATCTGTCTGCTTCAAAGACCAAACCCTTCAGCACCTGGTGACTCAGCTTTTAATTCAACAGTGAATGACACTTACTTTTACTATCTATTTGCTTCTCTGTCTACTGCTTTCTTTTGCCTTTATGATTCTTGTGACTGTAAAAGACTGAACAGTCAAGTAGCAAGATTGTAACCTGACCGCCTTAGTTCTGAGTTTCCTGCAGCCTGAGCACCCTGCACATCAGCTTCTCCATCTAGTCTCAACTGTACTGCCCCCTGCAAAGGCTGGCATCTGCCTGGATTATTGAGGAGCTGGGGAAGTTTAACAACTCACTCAGGCCTCCTAGTGTGATTCCTATGGAACTAAGATTGGCAAATCCACAGAGGGAAAATGTTGTAATAATTTCAGCTTTCACCTAGGGAAAAAATAAAGTAGATTAGTTCAGCCCCATGTGTGTAGTCCTACAATCATGGTGGAAGTTACAGGCACTAAAAGTCTTTTCTACAGTATACTAAGGAACACATAAAAAATGCTCAGAAAATAACAGACCTCTGAGTCACAGCAGCAATAGCGATATGGTAATCGCCACAGGACTCGTTGCCCAATGCTATTGTTGCTAAGCTTATGAATAAGGAGGAATATGAATGAGGAAAATGGCTGCGAGCCACAAAGAAAAGTTCAAGGGAGATGAATTCACAGCAATTTAAACTTTAAATAAAGGGACCTCAGAGCATAAAAAATAATGTGTTCCCTGGACTGTCCCAACTGTAAAGAACCAGTACTTACATTAGAGAGCCAAGTTGGGTCAGAATGCATGGGAGAAACAGTACACAGACCTTAGAGTAAGTAGCTCAGGCCATGGAGGCGAGCCTGCTAAGCACATGGTTCTGCTTGTTCTGTGGTCACGCCCAGGACCCTGCAAAGCACCCGTGGGTCTGCAACAGTCTTCATGTAGCTCTCTCTTTGTCTTCCCTCAGGTACCCATGGCCCAAACCTTACACCACCTACGCTTTTTTGGGTTGTCACTTACAGAAATCCACTGTTTCTCGCCATTGATCCACTCTTCCATTCCAGAGAGACGATTGTTCTTGTATTGAGATAGCTGCTGATAGGCTACAAACTCGTTTATGAAGAACTTGACTCCCACTATCTCGGCCACCACTGGGCAGTCTGCCCAATCTACTCCCATCATGAAAACCATGGGCCTCAGGACATAGGAGCAGATGACCTGGATGAAAGAGAAGTGCCTCAGAAAAGAAGAACAAAACCCAAAGGCCAGGTGTCAGGAGCCCCTCTGGAGCCTTAGACCTTCTCTTCCTCCTCTTCCCCCTTCTCTCCCACTTATGCTGGTCAGGCGGACATGCCCAATAAACACAATCCTTTACCTGGAAAGTGAGCCCGTGTATATCCACCAATTCCCCCAGCCAGGAGAGGGTAGCGTTGACAAAAGCCAACACAGCCAAGAAGGCAATCAGGTTAGCTGCTACGTTCGCAACAAGGCCTATGGCATCTGTGGCTCCATTGCTGGCAGCTTCCAGGATGTTCCTCTCCTCCCTGTGGTAATTGGGAAAAAGGAAAGAATATGCTGCCTAGAGCAGTCTTGACTCCTCAGAGAAGAAAAAGTCTGTTGCCCCTGAAGTGGAAGAAGTGGGCACACAGCCAGTGTGCAAGGTGATGGGATTCCTCACTGACCCAATTAGTGGAGATTACTCTGAAGAGTCAGATGCAATTTCCATGCCAGTCTGATACCAGGGACAAGGAGCACTGGCACGAAACCTGGGAGGGAATGTTAAACCAGTGGAAACACATGAACATGATGAGTTGGAGCAGAGAGCAAGAGGGAATAGGAAACCGCTTTGTTCCTGCAGAGGGGAAGAAGTCTCTACCACCATGAGGCCTCCCTAGACAGTTCCTACTCCCCGTCCCAAATCGTATTTCCCTTGACTCACCTAGGAGGCAATTTCACTCCTTCCTTGCTCTTGAACTTGGATTCTTCTACTTCTGGATACACCAGCTTGGACAAGGCAAGTGCACAAGGAGCAGCCATCACTGAGGCGGAAATCAAGGACGATGCGTCGATCTGTAAGGCAAGATGCAGGGCCACCATCACCACAGAGCTCAACCCGGACTCGCCAGTGGTCGCGTGGAACGATGCCTTACCCCAAAAGATATGAAGGCTCCCAACACAGTGCCTGCAATGGTGGCAAACCCTCCGGTCATTACTGCATGGATTTCAGAGAGAGTCATGTCTGCGAGGTAGGGCCGGATGAGCAGAGGAGCCTCTGTCTAAACACAGAGAAAACAGTCAAATACCAAGAGATTATGACTCCCCATGCCACAGTGCCTATCCCAGGCAGGGAACAGACCCATCCGACACATGTCCCTCTAGCTGTGCACCGTTCAGTGAGACAGCACCACCAGTGGGCATCAGCTCTGTCCTCGGGCCCCAGATCTGCCCTATCACCTCGGTGGAGGCCTCACTTTCACCTGTTTCCAAATCTCATTTTAAAGTCTTATAGAAGATGAATGTTATTTTCCTCTGTTTAATACAGTACACTTACTGAATATGTATTCGATAGTTACACAGTATGCATTAAATGAATTGAAAATAGCTGATGCAAGCCAATGCTTTATTAAATAATGAAAAGAAATAATGTCGACCCAGGAAGATAGATGCCTTTCCTGCCAAGCCTGGCAACCTGGATTCAGTCCCCAGAACCCACAAGGTAGGAAGGGTAGTGTCAACCTAAGATGTTGTTTAACCTTTACTGAGTGACAACTGAAGACTGAAGGGCTATGCTAGCAATCAAGACTGTTACTAAGAGTGAGGCCATATTCCTAGTCTTAGAAGATTATAGTCTGGCTGGAAAAATTAAACTGATTATGGACAATTTTAGCAAAATGGAGGGCTATGACAGAAGTATCCAGAAGTTCTCTGTAAACATCAAAAATAGATAACCAGTCTAAAGTGTTGGGAGAAAAAGACCTCAAGGTTAACCCATTTGACAGCCTATTATTCCTAATGTTGATTTGATCAGCCAATAGCACATATTGAACACGGTGCTGGTTAATATTGATTATCAGCTTGACAAGATCTAGACTTGCCTAGCAGACAAGATTCCAGGCATGCTTGTTAGAGAGGATCTTGATTAGGTTCACTGAGGTGGGAAGACCCCCGCTAAGAGTGGATGGCACCATTCCCTGGCCTTGGGTCTTAGTCCACATAAAAAGGAGAAAACTAGCTGGGCACCAGCAAGCACTGCTCTGCTCCTGGCTGGAGCCTCACGCTCCTGCTGCCAGGACTCCCCACCACGATGGGCTGGTGCAGACTCTGAGCCAAAATAAACCTTTCTCCTTTACTTCCTTTTGTCTGGCTGTTTTTTCACAGCAACAGGAAAAGCAGGTAAGACAAACACCTGCTCCAGACAAGCGCCCACTCTTACTCCATGCACATGAATGTACAAGGCAGGTGTTTTGGAGAACAGCCTTGGTGTTAGTCTTGAGCAAATCTAAAAAGTTATTTGCCTCTTAGAGGCCCTGGAAGGCAAGAATCAGAAAATAGTTCAAACGCCTTTTGTAGTTACTGACAGGGGGATAAGGTTTAGACTAAGGCACACACCTTTTTTCCTGTGTAAGAAGTGGATCAGTGGCTAAATGTAAGAAACATGTAGCACAAGAATAGTGACAGAGAATAAGAATATTCAATATTTAATAATTAAGTAGAGTAAGACTAAAGTGAAGAGTGAAGTGTGTATGTGTACAACCCTTAGATAATAATATTGCAAGGAACATGTATTTAGGAATAAGAATAGTAATAGCAATTAGAAGTTAGAATAAACATAGAATATTAAAGCAACTAAAACGTTTGAAGTGAGACTAAAGAAGTTGGAGTGATGTGTGGGACTCTTAGATAACAAACCATGGAGCAACGTAACCCAGGCCTATAGATAAACACATTGCATCTGCTACTCTAAGAGTGAGATAACGATAGAACTAGAAATCCTATATAAGCAGAAGAGGCTCGCAGCACTTCAGAGCTTCCTATCAGGAACTCTCCTCCGTGTGGCGGTCTCGCGCGGCCCTCCAGCAGCGACTCGGCATCCACGGCTGCTGCAGCAGGAAACCCAGAGACGTGTCGCACTCCGGACCTGTTGACCAGACATCACAACCCCAAGACGTGGTGGACCAGGCTGGCGATCCTGATATTCCTTGCCTGCACCCGCCTGCTCGTGCTCCTGTTGGCTGAGATCCTCAGGTTGTAGTTTGAGGTATTGTGTGTATGTGTGACTTCCCCGCAATAAAAACATTGCCTGCTTACACAGCACACTTCCCTGTCTGAGTCTCCTTGCATCCCATTGGATGTACTCTAAGGGTGCCCGTTTAGATTCAGTGTGTCCAGGTGCTGATCGGGGTGAAAGGTAGGAGCAAAGGTTCTGAGGTTTCTTTCATAAGGGATTGGCTGCCTCACAGTCTTCATGTATTTGATTTTTTTCATAAGAAACACATATTTCAAGCTGAGTGTGGAGACATGTGCTGCTATGCCCAGCACTTGGGAGGCAGAGACAGGAAGCTCAAGAGTTCATAGTCATCCTCAACTACATGTTGAGTTTGAGGCCAGCTTGGGGCTACATGAGACTCTATCTCAAAAAAAAAAAAAAAAGGAAAGGAAGAAGGGAGGAAGTGAAAGGAAGGAAGGAAGGAAGAAGAAAGGATGGATGGAAGGGAGAGAGGGAAGGAGAAAGGAAAACTATATCTTCCTAAATCTGTTTTCTGCCAAGTTCTCAGTTCTCCAGAGAAAGGAAAAACAAAAGATCCCAGGGTACTTACCATCCCTACAAAGATGTTTCCTGTCACAGCCAATGTCTCTGCGGCAGTGGTATCCATGGTGATTTGCAAAAACCAGGCGATCTAAAGGAATTCAAAGATCTAGACCATCAGTATTAGCAGGAATCTTGGATAATACTCAGCAAAATAGATCCTTCTACTCCGTTTTACTGATGAAGGAATCATGTAGCTGAGGGCTCCAAAGAAGTTACAAACAGCCTTGGCCAAAGCTCAGGCCTTATGGCTTCTAGAACAAGTACTCTGAACTCAGTAGGAAACAATCATCCAGCTTACCTTTGCTTCCTGCTCGACCACAGCCTAAGTCAGGCCTGGATGATCATTTGCTATCAGGAGGTTTAGAGGATCTGCCTTTCCATATTGATTCAAACACTCTATGGATCATATATAAGCATTTTTCCAAAGTAAATGTCATTTTCATTCCCTTGAAAGATTCAAGATGAAGGTCCTCTCCTGGAGAGCATAGAAAAGTGACTCACCTTCTGAACTACCCACTGCACGAGGCCCAGGTAGTAGAGAATGGACATCACACATCCAAAGAAGATAATGATTGGTAAGGACTGTAATGACAATGGTGGGAAACTGGTGAGATATTATATACTGTGTGTTCTATGTGCCACAAGCAAATTGTTTCAGGCCTCTAAATTAAACTGTCAGTATCCCAGTGGTATCTGATACAGTATACTTTACGAATGGATTCAAAATGGACTGCAAACATATGACTTCACTGATATTAAGTTGCAGGATGTTTTCTGTGTTTTTCCCCCACCCCTCTTTTAAGCAATTTTAGGATGGTAATGATCAAAGGAGAAGAGATGAATCCTCTGACAGTCGACTGGTGTAGAGACCAGCTGAGTTTCCGAACACATACTCATCCTGTGCTTTACTCCCTGACCCTTCCACCTCCTTTGTCGTTCCTGCCCACAAAATAAGCATTACCTGAAAAGCAAAGACATTTTGGACCAGTGAGTCACCAAAAACAAAACTGGAGCCCTCCACAGTGTACTGCAGGAAAATCTGAAGGAGACAAATACAAGGAGCAAGAATAAAGTCAGGAGGACACAGGGAAAGGGGGGATCTCCTGATGTGACCACCTGTGAGCAGCTTATGTCCCCAAGCACTGGCCGTTGAATGGTGGACTCAGCAAATCAGCTCTCTTCACCTGTATTCTGAGCTCCACCCCATAATTTTCTCCTCTTTCCCAACCAGATCTCCCAACATCATTGTGAAGACCTAGCCTTAAAGCCCCATGCTTCCCTCAAATCTTCATGCTCTAGGGTTCTATAAGAATAAATCCCTCACATTCAGTTCCCATACCTGGATCTGATCTCCCAGCCATTGGAATGCATTAAACCCAGGCTCAGTTCTGATGACCAAAATCCCAAAGACAAACTGAAGACCCAGGCCCCAAAACACTGTCCTCCAGCATACCTAGGAGCAATAAGAAATTAATCAGATGCGAGTTCTAAACCCGACTGGACCATTGCCTAATTGAAATGCGTACTCTGAGTGCAACTAACCCAGGATGTTAACAGTCAACCTGAGGTAACAGCATAGGGAGCAGGGAGAACGCATGGAGAAACAGGGAGATGGTGTGTAAAGAGTCAAGATTTATCCATATCTGTTTATACAATGTGTCTGGAAGTTAGAGACACTTATAACACATACAATGTCATCATGTACAGTGCCTCCTGATTCTCGTATTCAATTTTCTTTCCTTCCTTCTTTTTTCCTTCTATTCTTGCTTTAATGCCAACTAGATCCATATATATATAAAGAGAGAGAGAGAGAGAGGGAGAAAGAGACTCATTAATAGATCACCACACAATCAATCATTTTAAAGTAAGTAGCGTAGGGTCTCTAAAAACTTTAAACTTGTCTTAGGAATAAATCTACCTGGGAGTTGTGAAGACTTAGTTCAATGCATTATGAATACTTGACACATATACTGTGTACTTAGCCCTTGCTGTATGTTGCCATGACCATCCTGAGTACCTAAAACTCACCGCACTGTGGTGTTTGGAGCAAGCAAAGAGGATGAGGATGAACATACAGACTCCTCCAAAAGAGATCAGCTGCTCTGGCCTTTGAGCTGTGTCTAGGGCCAGCCACAGAATAAGGCCAACCAAGGAGGCTCCTGAGAACACCCTAGAGAAAGAATGCTGAAGCCATGCCATCAACTCAAAACAAATAACAACTACCCTTGAAAAATCGGAGTTCACCCCAATGATAAGACAAAGAACTCAACAGCTTACTCTTGATTAGACAGATATATCTTAGCTTCTACCCTGATCCCCCAATCTGCAGAACTAAGTTTCTAATCTGAGGGCACAAATCACATGACTCCCCCTTCTCCTATTTCCATACATATGAAACGTGATATAAAGACTCATTCTTGAAGATGAATCCCATGATTAATCAAACTACTAAAAACATAAAAAGTATCCGCTTCTCTCCACTGGGTAGCACTCAATTTCTGACCTCTCCAAGGGCAAAGTAAAAGAGCCCAAATCAGCTACTTTATGCTCTCCGTCTCTGTTGCTTCCTGGCCTCCATGATGTGAGCAGCTTTGTCTCCGCCAGTTCACGTCCCATGATTCAGAACCATAAGGCTCTGCCTTACTGCAAGCTAACAGTAATGGGGCCAAGTGACCATGGACCATGGCCTCTAAAACTGTGAGCCAAAGTGAACTTTTTTCTCCTTCAAAGTGGTCTTAGGTATTTTGTCATAGAAACAAAAGTTGATTAGCAAACTTACCATTTCATCCAAAGTTTCAGGCGGGAGTTTTCAAAGGGCTTCAGACATCTTTTCAATTTTTTACCAAAGAACTTTTTCAGAAAGTGGGAGACCAGAACAAAGACCACAAAACAGGTGATGACAAACAATGCCAGAGCCCTCTGGAAATTCAGGATGCAGGCTGCCAGGAAGTAGGCAGCATAAGCTAAAAGGAGAAGGCACAGGAGGAAGTGAGCACCGCAGAGCGTCCACATGAAGCACCAGGCTGCAGTCTCCAGGCCAGGGCCGCTGTCTTCAGCCTCCTCTCTCTCTGCTTGCCCCTGAGGATCTCTCACTCGCTCCTGTTTTAGTCAACATTTTCTCCTCCCTCAAGCTGCTCTACCTCCACTGTTAGACTCTTCAAAAGTCAGCCATCTCTTCCTGAATTTTTATTACCCTGGTTATGTCAAAATGCCAGATGATCAAACTTTTCTCTTGAGCCACACCATGTGGCTTCTTGTACAAAAAAAAGCCACGTGGCCTTTTCCTCAACATTCCCTGACACAGCCCAAAGCAAAAATGTGATCTCACTAACCAGCTGCATCTAATACTTATATTAGAGCTCCATATGTCACTGACAGTATTCTCTAAACGACGCTTCCTGTCTTTCAAAAAGACTGAGTAGTCCTGATTTTACATATAAACCAGCAAATAGTAATGCATAATACAGGCTTCTTCCATAAAGACTACAAGAAACTATGCCCTTGATCAAATCAAAACACAAAAAAAAGATTCAAATGAAAAAAAGAGAAAGAGAAATATTCTCTGAAGTATTTTAAGTCTATAAATATAATATATAAATACAAATAATACAGTTTCAAGCTATAGTACTTTCAAGTTCTGCTTGTTCCTCTAAGTGCAATTCAATCAATTATGGCTTGTCTACAAGGAGTTAAGGTTGTACATCAAACAGCCTTTAGGCTAATTTATGAGTAAAATTACTTTCCACCCAGTAATCATCTTTATTTATTTATTTCATTTAGTATATGAGCATTTTGCCTGCATGTTACCAGAGTTACAGGCAGCTGATAGCTACTACATGGGTCCTTGGAACCGAACTTATCTCCTATAGAAGAGCAAGTAAGTTCTTTAACCATCTTTCTAGCCCCCAGTAATCATCTTGACACAAGTTAATTTTCCTAAAAATGTTATGTTTCCTGCTTCCATGAATTCTTATGGTCTCACCTAAACACAACAGGCCTAACAGGATCTTCTTGAATAAGCTGGTATGTCTTTTGAAGAAGCTTCTTGCCTTAAGGAAAGGCTGTAGATTCCTCCTGATGAGTACCCAAAATTAAAACACAAAAATTACTTTACCCCATGAGTGCCAGTTGTCAGAACTTGGAATACTTAGCCAAAGGCAGAATTTTACTCTTAGTTAAAGAAGAAGCTTACTGCTAGCAAGGAGTTAGGTAGTATCCGAGCAAGGCCACAAAGCCCAGCTCAAACCTTGCCCCTATGCAGCTGTCAAAATGACTCTACTCGGCCTAAACTAACACTATCCATGACAAAACTTCCTACTGCAGAGAGGATAATGGTCATGCCGTGGATTTTCTCTTTCTCTGTCCCCAAAAGACAGATGATAGCCACCATCCCAGGCTGCACCTGGGCTCGTCTCTTCCTCCTCTCAGCATCCTCAGCACACTGCAGCTATGTGAGCAAAGAGCTCTCATTTCTGAACTCTTAGAATCTCCGAAGAAGGTGATCCAGTAAGATTCCCTCTGACTGTGGTGCTGAGGTAGCACAACCTAGCGGGGGTGGGACCAGCCACCAGATAAAAGCCCTAGGTGCTGGCCACAGAGTTCGGTGGTTCTTTCTCTGTTGTTGCCTCTCTCATCTAACACACTCCATGACTCTCTTTTGTACTTGAGATTGAACCTGCCATGCCCTCAGTCCCTCTATCTTGCCTTTTCACTCCAACCTCTACCCCCTATCTTCTGCAGAGAGCCCAGCCCTGGGCTCCCTGAGCAGGGTGTGTATTATCAGATACAGGGCCTCAGGGGAGGAAAGAAAACTATCCTTCTCTCTATCTGACCATCTACTCCATCTCTTCAGAAGGATGTTTAGGATCTCAGGAGCTCTGCCTCCTTCCATGTGTAGTAGAGTCAAGAGGTTTGCTTAAAGATATCAGTACCTGAGGACATCATTATCTTCGGAACATCACTCACAAAGCACATCACACAATGAACTTATTTTCATTCCTAGACTTCCCAAACTTGCCAGGTCTTTGGTTTGCTCCTCCAGAGCCTCGTTTAAACCTGCTCTGGACTGGGAGTCTAATCCATGTGAACTCCAAACCTTTTGGCTTATCTACTGGGGTTCTGCAAATGGGCCCTCACAGGAGACCTTAGTATAGAAAAGCTGAGGTCTGCATACTAAGGAGGGAGAGTTTTCTAGATGATGGTTCTCTTGTATCTTGTCCCTTTTAGTCTAGAAATGTGTTCGCTGCTTCAAGCCTTAGCACCTTTCCCATGGTTCCACTCATCCTGACACTATTTTCAAAGGGCCTCTTTGATATTGTTGTTATTCTATATATATGTAGGTGGGTGTACCCTAAGAGGCCAGAAGAGGGCATGCAATCACCTGGAGGTGGAATTATAGGTGGTTGTGAGCTACCCAATATGGGTGCTGAGAATCAAACTCTGGTCCTTTACAAGAGCAATATACGCTCTTAACTGCTAAGTCATCTCTCCAGTCCTCTCCTCTTTTTACCTTAATTTTTACATCAGTGTGCAAAGTGATGGGTTTCGTTATGGCATTTTCGTACAAATGTGTCATATATTGTTCTCACATAATGGTCTCTTTATTAACTAAACTTTCCTCTAATTGTCCTAATTTAAATACACCACGTGTTTCCTGTTATATTAGGGGGAGCTAGTTCTAAAGTGCAAAATGAGAGGAACCATGTGCAGGTCCAAGAATAGGCATGAATCCCAGGTCCCAGGACTTCTGTCATCACCTCTTGACCACAAGCCTACCATTTCCTGGGAATTAAAGCTCTGTGGGTAAAGAAATCACTTACGAATACTTGCAAAACCCATTAACAAAGAATAACCTAGAATACAAGATCAGAACTGAACCTCTGATTTGGAAGAGAAACAACAAAAAAGTCATAAAAAAGTATTCTGAAACAAAGAAAAAACAGGTTTTCTCACCCTTTTAAACTAATCAAGAAGCAGTTTGCAGAACTAACAGTAGCAACCACTTTACCCCACATAATGGCACAGCTTGAGCATGAGTATCTATGCAAATAACTAGAAAATGAATTGAGAAGTACGACAGCTAGGTGAGTGAAACCTGATACCTTCCCCTACACCTCCAGGTGTTTAATATGGGAGCTTTCCAACTACAGACCAAAGACACCCTTCTCACATGCTCATGGCCTGCTTCCCAGGGTCAGGTGAAAAGAGGTCAGAAATACAAGCTGAACACAGTCTTAGTGGGCACCAGATCCAGCAGCGAAAGTGTTCATGAGGTTTCTCCATGAACCTATTCACAAGATATGGAAGCTCTCCTAAGGGAAAAGGAGCTTTGGGAACTGCCAGATTCTGAAGTTCTGTCATTTCGTAGTTAATTCGGAAAGCTTGAGCCAGCTTCAGACAGCCAGCTCCAGCTGACTGTACACAGAGAGGCTCTGGGTGAGCCTCTGCTACTCCAACTTGAAGGAAGAAATAAAAGAAGGAAATTGAAGAGTCAACCAAGAATCAAATGGTGTTAGGAGAAAAGGATGAGGATCTCCCAGCACTGGTGACCAAAATTTTTTTGAAGGGTCAAAAGTCTTAGTTTATACCCAATCAAATATCAGTTGGACAAGGCTACTAAAAAATAAAAAGGTCACGCACTAGAACGAAGAGCAGATACAGACAGAGCACAGGCCCGTAGAAGACGTCTGCCATCAGTTCTAACCACAGACCCACCACATGAGGTGCTACTTTGCCAGACACAGAGTTCTGAACTTGAGTTGGTTTTGAACTTGAGTTGAATGAGGTTGTTGTATAAGGAACAAAGAACAGTTACCAAAACTGTCCAAGTGACACTGGCAACTGAGACTCAGAAGCAAAGGATCCAAAGCAGAAATCCAAAAGGCCTATCAGAGGGAAACTGGCACTCTTCAATGAGAAGCAACAGCTCTGAGAAACTGGAGAGAGTCAGCTCTGCCAACAGGACAGGGCCATTGCTGAGATATGGATATGCTGTCTTTCCCAGGCCTCAGAGCACCCACATCTTGCTTGATGTGCTCTGTCACAGAAGACAGCCAACCTATGTTCTTCATACTGTCACAGAGAAGCAGTGCCAAAGGTCTGTAAAGACAGGAAGGAATGGGATTGGAGAGATGGCTCAGCCTTTAAGAGCACTGGCTGCTCTTGCAGAGGATCCAGGTTCAATTCCCAACACCCATATGGCAGCTAACAACCATCCGTAACTCCAGTTCCAGGAGAGTCTGACACCCTCCTCTGATCTCTGTGGGCATTGCACCTACCTACATGCAGGCAATATACCCGTACATATAAAATAAAAATAATAAATAAAACATTTTTTTAAAGATAGGAAGGACGAACCCAGGTGTGGTGAGTCACATCTGTATGTCTAGCACTTAGGAGGCTGAGGTTGGTTTGGAGGATTTTCCAACCTTCCCTCAACCTCTCCCCTCCAGAACTCTTCTCTGTCCAAGGTGGAGGTAGTGGCAGTTATGATAAACAGTGGAATCGTCCCAGAGAAACTGCTCTGTCTCACGACTGTGCTCCATGCCATTTCAAGCCAGGCATTTCTGTTTATTTATTTTGCAAGCAAAAACTTCTCCAGGTTTCCAGCATGTAGTTGACGCCTATAGTGGGCTTCCTACAATGATGTGATTTGTACAATATTTTAAAGACTTTAGTGGGAATTTGAAGACTAAAGAGTTCTAACTGCCTTGGCTGCTAATGGTAGGCTCAGGCCTTAATGGAAAAATGTATGTGTGTATGTGGAGGTCTTTCCCAGAAGGATAGTCCACCCAAACTCTTCACATGGGACTTTCATTGAGATACAGCACACTGAGGCTCTAGGAGACTTTTTGGAACTCCCATCCTGTAACTTACATAGCTTATGCCACAATCTTGCCGTCCCCACTCATCCTTGCCTGGCTCACCACTTCTAACCACAAAGTCAGAATAGTCACTGTTTTAGGATAGGAAAAAGAAAACAGTGGAACAACCAGGAAGCCGAGGAGAAGCCAAAAAAAAAAAAAAAAAAAAAAAAAAACCAGCAACAACAATCTTTATTAGGGAAGAGTGGTCAGCCGTAGTCAATGACAGAAAATCTGATAGCTTGAAAAATAATAAGAACGAGGTACTGTTTTACCAGAGACTGATGACTTCAGTTCAATACCCAGGACACGCCCAGTGGAAGGATAGAGCTGACTCCAAATTGTCCTTTGACTTCCATATGTGTATGGTGATACACACACACACACACACACACACACACACACACACACACACACTAAATAAGTAACTATAATCAAAAGTTAAAATCAGTCTCAAAATCAGTATAGTTACTAAATAAGTAACTATAATCAAAAGTTAAAATCAGTCTCAAATCCATACATAAATTGCTAAAGGGAAACTGGTGAAGTGTCAACTAGTGAAGAAGGCTCAGGCAGTCCAGTCTGAGTCACAGTCACTTCATTAAGTTGTGATTATTACTGAACTAGGCTCCAAGTAAAATCAAGGCTGATCTGAAAGGAACTTGAGGTTGAAATTCAGCAAAGTTTACAACACAGTTATTCTGGTCCATGTTCATTATTCTCTCTCTTGGTACTATTTTGAGATGGGGATCTCACAAGCATGCCCAGGCTGGACTTGAACTCCTGGACTCCAATGATCTTCCCAGCTCAGCCTCCTGAGCAGCTGATACTGTAAGCATACCCCATTGTGCCTAGTTTCAACAACAATTTTAACAGACATTGCTTTGTTTCTGGAGTCAAACAATCAGGAGTAGGATTTGGAAGAGCAGTTAGGGGAAAGTGTGTCATTCTCTACTTTGTAAACTGACTTAAAATATATGAAAAACAGAGTTTGAAGAGCGGTACCCTGCATGACTGCTCCCAAAAGACATGGGTTATTAAATGAAAATCTCAGGGCCAGACACTAAAAGCTATTGACCTGGAGACCCCAGAAGCACACAGGCCATTGTTCTTGTCTGCCCACCATAACTAGATGGTAAGACCCTATTGATGAAGGCACCACTCATTTTGGATGCAGAGCATACAGAAATCAATCTTGATTGACTAAGAAACTCTCTTCTTGCTGGCTAGCTTTCATAGTGCCTGGGGGGGGGGGGGGAAGACATCGGTGATCTCACCCAGCACTGGACCCTGCATGCTGTAATACCGACCTGTCTGGCGAGGCATGGGCACGACGATTATGGGGGTAATCAACTGCATTCTGATGGGGTCTGAGGCTTTCTCCACAGATGGGAATCTCATGTCTAGTCCTGAAAACCTGGTCAGAAGCTCATGACTGGGCAGATCATAGGTCATAAGTGGGAACCTTCTATTGATTTGCTAAATGATCATGCTGTCAAACTGCCTCCTAAATATTTATGTTTGTACCCATAGATCAGTGTTGCTCTCAACTTTAGTCAGAGATCTTCTTTGTGCTGTGGGTTACAGTTAATGCACAGACTCATAGCTGGTCAAAGTGTTGGTTATAAGTAACCTAGTGCTCAGCTGTGGATGAATCATTTATATCAACGTCTTAAGAAGGCTCAAGGATATCTTGGTAAGAGCAGAAGAGTGTAAGAGCTAGCAGATGGGGAGGAGACTGAAATGTTGACTTCTGCACATGACATAGCTGTTGAATACATTAACCCACAGACCTGCACAAGACTGAGCCTGTCAAACTTCCAGCATGGATGGAAGAGGGGCCCCCGAGGCCCCTCCATCAATGGAGGAGCTACTGGCAGTCAGTGGCTGCTGAGGGAAGAAGAGCCACTCTCCTTTGCAGATGCGGTCGCTGGTAGGTGATCCATGCCCCAGTGGATGGCCCCAGACCCATCATGTCCATACGGGATGGATTCAGGAGGTTATTAATAATAACAAAAAGGAGAACACAAGTTGGGAGGGAGATGGGTTGGGGGTTTCCGAAGTGGAATTGGAGGGAAGTTGTGGTGAATGGATATGATCAAAACACATTGTATAAATGCATAACATTTTCAAAGACTAAATCAAAATATTATTAAAAAAGAAAAAATAGAAAAAGTCTTACTGATTAGTTACAATAAACTCTTATATTCCATGATATCATCTTTCTTTATTAGCCTTCATAGTAAGTCTTTTTGTCTCTGACTCCACATTGTTTCCCTTTTCTTTCATCCCTAAATTTGAGCATTCCAGAAAATTTTTAAATTTTTTAAAAGGTAGGAAGTTGTTAAAAAGTAGGTTCATTTCTAAGCATCAATATTATAATTTGAATGGTAGTGGTAAAATTAGTGCTATTATGAAAATTAATTCCATAAAATGTTCTATATAACAGTAGTCAATATTAGCCTAGTAGTATCACTGCCATGGTCACGATCGCACTATTATTTTTGTTGTCAGCACAGTCATCCCTGATGAAATTGCTTATGTGATGGACTTCAGTAAATTCCACAGAATACAAAATATATGTGTGGTGATGTGCAGTGATTGCGGTCTACTATGAGATAAGCTGTCTGAGGATGGAGTGGCTTTGATGTCTTTTTATGTGGTCCACTCCAGGTTTTAGATGCAAACTAAGCTGGATTCTGGAACATCCTTACCTTGGGGAAGAGGGAGACCCCAGGCTGTCCCTCATGCTGTGTCCCTGTGTCACTTCTTCAGTGCCTTTGCTTCTCTCAAGATTTCCTCCTTCCTATAAAAACAAGTAGAGTTGGGGTCAGTCATGGAACCCTGCCAGAGGTGAGGAATATTGAGAGAGAGCCAAGGACACTGCCAGAGCCCCCGGGTGGTCCCCGACTCTGAATTACCATGAGCTCCAGCCCTGGGTTCTCTATGCCTTTCACCACTGTGAGCTGAGCAATGGACTCGCTTCCCTTTGCTTTCTTCATCTCTTAATCTCACCTGAAAAACAAATTTTAGGGCTAAGGCTAGCAGAGTTTCCATTCTGTCATGTGGGGCTGGGGAGGAACTTTAGGGCCAAGTCTTCACAGGAAATGCAAAACTAAATTTCTCTACAAAGTTAGTTGATGAAGGAACTAAGAATAAGAACTAGAAAGATTGGGTATAGATAGAATAATAGAATAAATACTGAAATCCAGACTTTGATTTCTTACTGTAAATAGTTATGAAAGAGACATTAAGATAGAGGAGACATGAAAGGCAGAGGGAACTGGAATGAACTGGTGGGCCACCCCAGACCCTAGGGCTCGGCTGTAAAATACCCATGTAGTCCTGCAAGTCAAGAGTCATACAATAATGTGCTTTTTGCTTGGAGGAGCCCGCCCTGAGATATGCTAAGGAAGAAGGAGAGATTAGGAAGAAGAGAACCGAGAAGACCCAGAGAAAACTGTCAAAATAGTCCTAAAAATAAAAACCAAAAATAAGCAGACTACATTAGGCAGGGTTCTCTAGAGGAGAAGAGCCAACCCGTAGAATGTGTATATATAAAAAGAAACGTACCACAGGGCCCTACAACCTGCAGTAACTGTGTCTGCACTCTGGGGAGGCTGAGAACCTGGTGGCTGCTCAGTTCACAAAGCTTGATGCTTGGTAGCTCCAAATACAGAGCTGAAAGCCTAGAAGATTCCTGGAGCGTCACGGGTCTTCAGTCCAAAGCAGAAAGCAGAAAAGCTGGAGTGTAGTATCCGAGAATGTCGGCCAGCAGCAGCAGAGATGGACCCACTCCGTAGCAGGGTGAAGAGGACAGGCAACCAAGCAGCTCTTTTTATAGTGAGGTCTGACTCCTTGTATTTGGAAGGCCCACTGGAAGCTGCCGCCCACTCCAGGGAGGGACTTTCTTAGAAGCAGGTCTCTCAGTTGATTTCAGATCCAATCAAGTAGACAAGATTAACCATCCAGCTCATCCCTTGTCAGTGGAACACCCATTCTTATTTCTTTGTTGTGCTTAATTTCCACATGAAGGCAATAGTGAGGCGATAACATACTAACATGATGTAACTATCTCAGGCACTACGGAAAATACACTCCTCTTTTCCCAGAATAAAGGGCAAAGCCCCTCGAGGAATGCACGGTCCTTAAATATCCCATTACTCAAATAATAATATAGGTTAAACAGCACTTAATGACTGATATCTCAATGGTTATATTGCACAGTAAAGGAATGGGAAAGAAAACATAAATATTTGTTTAATATGTGTGCATATATACACAAACATATTCTTAACAAAACAGAACAGAAACACAGCAAGTACAGACAGTCCTCAGGCAACTGACCAAGTGGCCTGAGCTGGCATTTATAGCTAGCTTCCTCTGCTACACATTCTATATTCCCTTCCTCCTTAGCAAACTCCCCAGAATGTCTTGATTCTTTACCTACGTCTTCATTTCTAAAGGGTCTGGGACTTTTATCATCCTGCCTGAATTGGGGTGTTGCAGTTTCCCTTTGGCCTTAATCACAGGACAAACACCAGAGTGATGCCCAAAAGAATCTCCGACACTTGTAATCTTCCTTACCTCCACTGTGGAGAAGCAGCCCTATTTCCCTTAGGTAGTCTGGGTTAGTCAATTACATTTTCTAATACTGTAACTCGTTAGCCTGTTGGCTAAGACATCAGGAGCCTAAAATGACTAGGGAGAGGTCTTAAACTTACAGTTCAAGGGAAGGTTTGCTGTGCCTCCTGGAGGAAATACTTCCCATTCCGTAACCAAGACTTCTAGGCCAGCAGAGCATAAGGTCGTAGGAACAAGAAGCAAAGCTTTCCCTAGTGGCTCACTCGGGGTCCTGATGAGTGCCACCATTCCCATCTGCAACTCTTGAATCCTGGCTATGGGAGAAACCATATACTGGAGGTAATTCAGAGCACACAACCTTCTGGAAAACCTCAGCTCTCTAGGCTGTTGCCACTTAGTTGACGCTATAACTGCATCTTTCTGGGGGTTGGGGTACGTTTTTACTAGTATATGCTAATTATAAATAATAATGGGTTTCATTCCGATATGTACAGAATGTATTTTAATCTAATTTAGCCCCATTCTCCTCTCCAGTCTCCCTCCCACTTCCACTAATTCTCCTCTTTTCAACTATCCCCTCTTCTATTTTCATGTCTTTTTGTTCTTGTGACCCACTAAGTTTCATTAGGTTTGTTTACAGGAACATGGGCACCTTACCAGTGGCTATATCTCTAAAGAAAATGTCCCTCTTCCATCAACTGATAACTACCATAAATATATCCTCAGGGATGGGTGGGGACACATGAGTCCCCCTCCTTTCCGTGGAAGGGTGTTGACTGTCCTAATCTTGTGTGGGTCTTGTGCAAGTACTCACAGCTGTTCTAAGAGCATAGTGATCGTCATGCGCAGAACTCTAGTTTTCCACACTCTCCCTTCCTGCCCCTTGCTCTTACATTCTCTGAGGCTCCTTGAGGAGTGGATGGGGTGATATAAATGTCTCATTTATTGTTGGATATTAAACAGTTATTTTCAGTACTTTGACCAGACATGAGTCTCAGTCATCAGTGACCACTGTGTGAAGAGGCTTCTATGACCAAAGCTGATAGGAGCACTAATCTATGGATATAAACATAGTTATTTAGATAGATAAACACATTTGATAGATACATCATGTCCATTTAGCAAAACAACAACAGTAGCTTCCTCATTAGGCCACTGACCTCCTCAGGCATGGCCTTTGACTGATTTACAACATCAGACATAAATTCCTTCCTGCAGGGTGGGCCTTAAACCCAATCCAGATAGCAGTTGGTTCCCCTCATGAGAGATTGGCTACTGTCACTCTACTAGGCACATCTTACCTGACCAGTCAGTAATGTTAACAAAAGTTCCACAGCTGAAGAAGATTGTTGATGACAGTTCTCTAATAGCCGGCATAGCACCTTCCAGCACTGTGATGGACAGCAGAAGGGACAAAAGTTCTACCCCAAAGTGAGCTTGATTTCTCTCTGCCTTTTGACCAAGGAATGTGACATCTTAGCAATCTGGTCTCACTATCCAGTTCTGATGGGCAAACAAGAGCAGTGGCGATTGCTCATAATGTTTTAGTGTCTTCTGGGGCGTCCCTGACCAGCAGTTCATAGGGTGGTGTCTCACCCTGGCACCAGGATTTTGTCAAATATCCTATGGCTTCTGGGATCAGTTTTATTCACCTACAAAAGATACCTCCATTCAAGCTCTTTATTCTATTTTTTTATTTTCTTACCAAGTATTAGATTTCCTTATGGTGTTTTCATGTATCCTTCATTTTGGTTGACTTCCCCCATCTCCCTGTTCTTCCCATTGGTACCAATTTCCTCCAAGTCAAAACCGTCCATCTTTGCTGGGTGTGGTGGCACACACCTTTAATCTAAGCACTCTGGAGGCAGAGGCAGGTAGATCTCTGAGATGGAGGCCAGCCTGATCTACATAGTGAGCAGTCATATCAAACACAAAAACCAAACCAAACCTTCTATCTTGGAGGGAAGCTTGGAAAACGACAGGATGTTCTAAAGAGAAGCAAAAGCAAACAACAGTATCTTCTGAAGAGAGGTAAAGTACAGGATGTTTTGAGGGGAGGTAAAACATTCCATCCTGCAGTGACGCCCCATAAGCTCAAGTTCAGGGACTTTTTGAAGCTTTTTGCTACCATGGCCATTTTGGTCATAGGCCACTGACTGGCGTGGCTAGGGAAAGAAGTTGGTCAGCATCCCCAGAACACCTCCTTCTATCTACTTGGTTAGTAAACTCCTCTCCTGCTGAAGTCATTTTTTGTGAGTACCTGTATGGACATACATATTTTCACATTCTTTGACAATCTGAAGAGGTTCACCCACATCCCCCTTCCCCAGAGGTCTTTCACATTAAGCTTCCTTCCAATCATACTTCCAAGTCACCAACCATCCAGCCAAACAATTGACTACAGTTCATAGATCAATATAATACGACATCCAGCCATTTTTATTCCAAGCAAAACATATGACCACACGTACAGCCTGAGGTTCTGCCAAGTAGGAAGATTTTCCAACCCCAGTGTCCCTCACTGGGTTGTCTCAGGAGTTATAATGGTCCACCTCTGAGCAGAGCCTGCATATCATAAAAACTCTTTGTAAACTAGGCCCTGGTCTACTCTTCCTCACTCACCCACTCACAAGGCACATTTCATGAAGCCATAGGTATATGTTTGTGAACAGATGGTATTAAAACAAGAGTAGGAACCATAGGCATCTGGTCAACATTTTAATTTGACTGGAGTGTGCCCTGAGGACCTGTTTGGAATTACTGCTGTGCATGTCCAACTTTATGGCTTAGTGGGTCATGTAATCCCCAGCTCATGATTAGCAGCTCAGGCCACATTGTAATTTGGTGGCCCATTGTCAAATGCTCAGTTACCACTAAGGCTCAATAGCAGGCCAATAACTCTCGAAGGGAGAGTAGTTATCTAGAGATGACAGGACTCTGCTCCAAATCTCCAAGGGCCTCCACTGGAATTTACCTATGGGGGCCAGCCAAAGACTCCCAACAGGTCTTCATCAGGTCTGCTAAATCACATGGCAGAAGTGACACAGAAGCTGAGAGCAGCCTGGACCTGTGGAAGAGCTTTCTCCTGTTCAGGGTGCCCCTCAAAGCAGCAGCTTTCCAAGTCACTTGGTATATGGACCAGAGTCTCACACACACACACACACACACACACACACATACAAGTGAAGAATGTGCTTCCTCCATAATCCGAATAGGCCCACTAAGCACTGTGATTCTTTTTTGGTGGTGGACATGGTCAGGTACAGCAAATTCTCCTTCACCCTAGAAGAAATGTCCCTGTATGCCCCATGCTATTGGACGCCTACAAATTTAGCTGGAGTAGGAGATCCTTAAATATGTCCTCAATACCACAGAGCATTCATAGTAATTACCTCATTTCTGTAACTGGTCAAGTACCTATAGCTGATATTTATAACTAGTTCCTCTACTATCTTTCTGCATTTCCTGCACCCTCAGCAAGCACCTCAGCAGAACTTGGTTCTTTACCTGGAGGAGTGACCTATACCTTCACTTCTGAAGATGTGTGAGCTGCAAGTTACATTCCTGGTCTTTGGTTTAGAGTAAGCTCCATGTGGGCCCTTCTATCGAAGGCGAGGCTCAGTATTAGGAGGGCATACCCCAACTGCTGCTACATGATCAATCAGGGGTTCCATAGAAGACACAGACAGAGGAGCCCCTGGGTCAGCGATGGTCAGGCCCAAGGGCAGAGGAAACCTACAAGCATACATCCTATACGCTACGTGCTATTTCAGAGCTTGAGAGCTAGGACAGCAATACAGATGGAAACCAGGGTGGCCAGTCCCTACCTGGTTGCTGAACCTCTGGGATGACTGTGCAGAGAAGATGGAAAAGTTAGCTTCCATCACCCCCGTCCCTCTCTATGGCAACACTTGTAGGTCTTGAGACCACAGACTCTGGGAAAACACTCTCGTTAATGAGCTGGATAATAGCTGAGCCTTGTCTAAGATGAACTGATGCTGATGAGTTGCCAGAGAAGAACTTTCACATAGACTCGATGCAGGTGGTCTGAAAGATAAAAAGGCACCAGGAGCAGAGCATGTTTCATGTGCCAAGTTGTGGGAGGACCATTCTAGCTGGAACCAGTAAGAGAAAAATAGATTGCTAGGTAAATGAGGTGGTGGCGGCCCTCTAGAACCAGCTGAGGCATCAAAGAAAATGGACACTAAGTCTAGGCCAGCAGGGGTAGGCAGAATAGATCTCAAAGATTTTCTAGCACCTGTGTCAGGTAAACTTATCCTTTTGGGCTAGGGGTAGGTTCGAGGTACCTGACTAAGAGGGACCATGGAAGACCAGAGGCCTCATGTTAAACTGACTATTCACTGGCCCCCCACCAATGTGCAGAATGTTGGCCCTTGTTAGTAAAAAAGCCAACTACAATTTAGCCCATGGAAACCTGGATCTGTTTTGTGGGCTGACTGCATGCAACAGCACAATCAAGGTCAAGCCAGTGACTGTAACTTTGGGTCTCAGCCTTTGGGTCCCTGGTGGTTTACAGTGTATGTCTCTCTAGTAGCTAAATATATCCTAAGGGCAGATATCTTGCAAGGGCTGACAACCCTCTAGGAGTTTAGACTCCTAGTGCGGTCAGTTTGTTAGTAAGGACAATGACACCCCTACAAGGACTGTCAACCCTAAGAGGGGTGATCCTTGTGCACCAGTAATGATTGCCAAGGGATATGGTAGTGTATCACAGCAGTGCATAATCCCTATAACGCCCCTGTGTGGCCAGTGTGGAAACCAGATGAAACTTGGAGAAAGACTAGAGACTACCAAAAACACACATGCTCCTCCATCATCCACTACTGATCTGACGGATTAAACTGACATTGACTTTAGGTTGATATATAGTACACTAAGAACAATTTGCCTTCACCTGGGAAGATCGATAGTGGACATCTGTCATGTCATGTTGCCCCAAGGATATTTGTATTATCCCACCACTCATCATGGCTTAATGACTCAAGACTTGCCATCCTGGCAAGAACCCAAAGAAATCTTGTTGTGTCATTATGTTGATGAAATTATGCTAACTTCTGAGTCTTTTGCAGATTTGGAATCAGCAGCTGTGGGCCTGAGAGCCTACGGAGTTGAAGAGCTGACTTGGAATCATGAAGATGGTCAGTGAATGACCTCAAAGAGTAGAGGCCTGGTTGGTCTGTCAAATTCTTGAGAGCTGTCTGGTCAGGTAAGACCAAAGCTTTACCAGAGTATAAGGTTCAGGCAACTACAAGCTCTGTGTGCTGTTGGGGTATTGGGAGTATTCATGCCCCACCTGGCTCACATACCACATCCCTTGTATACAAGACCTTATGTAAAAAGGAAGTAACATGGGATTGGACTGAGACAGTTGCAGGAGACTTTGTAGCTGCCAAAGAAACCACTGGCCAAGCACAGATGTTTAGGATCATCAACCAGACCCTGTCATTTAAGTTGAATGTGACCATTGACACCAGGTTTTGACTAGAGCCTGTGGCAGTGAATAGAGAAGAGACAAGTACCCATAAGATTTTGGTCACAAGTGCAGAAGGGGGCTGAGACCCATTGCACCCTTATTAAGAAGCTGTTGGCAGCAGTGTATGCAACCTTGTAGGCTGGTGAGTCTATCACTGGGAGGGGCAAAGTCCTAGTGAGCACTGCATTCCCCATTGCAAGATGGATAAGGTCTTGGGTTAGCCACTCCAAAATCAGAGGTGAACTAAACCCCTACTTTGGCTAAATAAGGAGCCTACCTAGACCAGAGGGGAATAATTAGTAGTAGTCCCCTAGTGGCTAAGTTACAGGAGGTTCTGGGACCAGTAAAAGACGTAACGATGCTGCACATGTCTACAAGAGATGGAGCCTGTGGAGGCAAGTCCCTACTGAAAAGAGACTATTGTACACCCAGATGCCTGGCACACTGCACACTGCTGGTCCCAGTAGGGCCACAGGCCACATGGACAGCAGCAGCAATTCAGCTGTCTACTGACACTGTCTTGATAGAAACAGTGGTTAATCAAAGCAGCCAGTGGGCCAAAATAAGCACTGTATGAGTAAGTCCTCTCCCCCTTTTATATGTGCAACGTAATTGTGCAGTGTACAGGGGGCTTACTCTGTGAATCCCCACATAGCCTCTCTAGGATTGGAAAGTGAGTCACCAGCCCCTGTGGGGCCAGCCCACACGGGAAGACTTTGGTATGTAGGAAAACAGGAGTCTATGACTGTTTATCATGTGCAGGCCATAAACCTCTGCTCAGCCAGGAAATGATAAGGCTGAAGTGTTAGCCCATGCTCAGTGGATACAAAGGCCAGTAGTAGAGGATACTACTGTATGACTGACCAATGACTTGGACATCCGGGAAGCAAGACCATAACACAGGTCAAGGCCCAATGGAGATTAGATTTCCCTGCCAGTAATGTCCAGTGTGTACCCAGGAATTCCCCAAGCAACAAGTAACACTCTAACAATGATGGGGTAGCATCTCCACTAGCCCAAAGTAAACCGTCCTAACAGGACATGTAGACTATTCATTGGTCATATGTTGTTGTTCCTTAGATTGTTACTTGAACTGTGGGTCCAGGAAGTATTACTACAGGCCAGTTCCAAAAAGCACCTGATGTCTAAACGGGATGTAATGTAAAAAAAGGAAAAGAAAAAGAAAAAAAATCAAGGCCTTGAGGGCCTAATTATGGTTTTAATTATTTATTTTTATTTAAGTGTATGTGTTATGCCTGCATATATGTAAGTACACCTGTGCATGCAATGCTATTGGAGGCCAGAAGAAAGCATTAAATCCCCTGAAACTGGTGTTATTGGTAGTTGCTAGCCACCATGTAGGCACTAAGAACTGAACCCAGGATCATCTGGAAGGGCAGCCAGTGTTCTTAACCACTGAGCCATCTCTCCAGCCCCAGGCCTATTTATGTTTAGACAACATGGCACTTATACAGATTTTCAGCATGGGCCAAGGTAGCTGATGCCAGAATCTGAAGGACTATGAGTCAACACAAAGTGGCTGACACTGGATGTCCAGGAGTTCTCAAAGTGAACAGCTATGCAATCTGTTATATAACCAATGCTGGCAAGAAGCCACCTTCCTAGCTACTTCCCAGTTGTGATAAACACCATGACCCAAGCAGCCTGGAGAGGAAAGGGTTCATTTGGCATACAGACTGCAGTCCATCATGGAGGGAAGCCAAGACAGAGACCGAAGGCAGGAACCCAGAGGCAGGAACTGAAGCAGAGACCATAGAGGGGCACTGCGTACTGGCTCACTTCCCCTGGCTTGCTCAGCTATCATTTTTTTTTAATCCCCAGGCCCACGTGCCTAGGGATAGCACTGCCCACAGTGGACTGGGCCTATATGAATTTACCATTAAGAAAAGGCCCCACAGGTCAATCCCATGAGGCAATTCTCCCAGGTGTGTCAAGTTGGCAACTAAAACTAACCACACCAACTTTGAGCAGTTCCTAAAATAAGTCCTTGAGACCAAGGGCACATGCTCTTTCACCAGCAACCACCTTCCTGGAGGCTTGTATGTGCTCAGTAGGAAAAGATAAAACATGTTCCAGAATCTTCTTTAATCTCCCAACTCCTTTCAACCCTCCAGCCTTGCACCCAAATTCCACCCCCACAGGAGAAGTCTCACCTACGTTCATTGCAAGTGTTCTGAATAGGCAAACTGCCTCAAGTCTGGAAATTAGTTGATGGGAGCCATGATTCTCTGTTGCTGTGATTCAAAATGATAGGCTTTCTTTCACTCATTCTGGGATTTTTCTGCTTATACAGACAGAACAAGGACTTAATAGGCTTTCTATTTCACTTCCAGGAACACCATGATTAGCCAGTGCCAAAGATTTCCATGAGTCTGGCCGTTACTGATACTGCTCTGCCTGTGCTATGCATTATGGTGTTAAGAAACAGCACTCACCTCAAAATAGCTTGTACTGGAGCCAGTATGAGTGACCATGACTTGGGAACACAAATTTAGGGGTACCCCGATACCAGGTTCTAATGTGATACTAGGTCCATGTACTTTTATAGTTACAGGATAAAGAAAATCATAAACCAAGACACTTTTCAAATATACTGGTAGACACATCAGGTAGGCGGGCTACAGAAAATAGTGAAATCTGAACTATAGGCCTCAGATGCTACCTGACAGCATTCCTCGCCTTCTGTTTTGTAGAAGCTAGGAGTCTGTTTGAGATGCTAGGACACATACAGAGGAGAGTAAAAAAATGGCTATTATGGAGCCTAAAGATGGCCCAAGATAATCTGGCTGGCTCTAGACAGATTTTACAGCTTGTCTAGGAATCTCTGAAGAGAAGAATCAGGTCCATGTGTCAGGTATGGGTCTTTCTCAGGATTAGGATGGTTTCACAGAATGAACCTGTAACCAGTCTCTGTGATTTCCAGGCAGGAGCCCAGAAAAGGGTGGGGAGCAGGATGTGTGATCAATACCCCCTTTGATTTACACTTCCCAGATGAAAGACCCTGGCACCTGAAAGTCTGTTAGCCAGAGATTCGCAGCTAAAGTCTCCGAAGGTACCTGCTGTTATCTGTGAGAAGGGGAGGCAGCTGCTGGGACTGTGGCCTGAGCAGCAGCTGGATTCTGACATCACATTCTTCCAATGATGAGGGCTTGGTTTAGGTTTGGGTAGCTTCAGCTCTGATTGCTGGGGAGAATATTCTCTCTCAGGGCACACCGAGAAGCCATTAGGTTGTTCATACACATCTGACTCTGAGGGTATTATTTTTCTTTGTCACTTTAGATATGCTAGAATCAATCAGCCAGCATCATTATATTCCTTGCTTTTCCATAAATGTTCAAAAGTTTTATATATGATATGGAGAGTCATCAAATTCCTTGCTCATCCTAAGGGGTGAATCAGGGTTACTGAATGTATTTATCTTGCATAATTCTGTAAACATCGTGGATCATGGATTATCAGTACTTTCCACACTACCAAGAGTCTTTAGTAACTTTAGGTTTAGTCAAATTGGAAAATCAATTCCAGATACCAACAAACCCACTAGAGAAATTCATCCTTACAGTTATGTTTCTCTAGAACTGTTCCCTGTCATACGAGCAACAGTGGGCCCAAGGCACAGAGGTAAAAGCATACCATACCAGAACTGATAGAAAACTTTTACTGAAGAACAAACACTGTGAGACTGGAGAGATGGCTCAACAGTGAACTCTGCTCTTCCAGAGGACCCGAGTTCAGCTCCCGGTACCCACGCTGGATATTTCTAACCACCTGTAATGACAGTTCTAGGGAATTTGATGCCTTCTTCTGGCCTCTGTGGTCATCCAAACACACATGGCACACATTCATACAGACACACACTTACATGTAAATAAAAAAAAGTCATCTTTTTAAAAAAATAGACACTGTGAACAGAAGAAACACAGCAGAAATATTCTCAAAGAGGGAGAATTGCCCTAACTGAGGGGGAAGGAGGTACTTAACAACACTCAAGAGGAATTACCTGGCTTTGTTTCTTAGGTCATTTGTGTGGGGCCCTATTTTAATAGCGTTCAAAAGGGCAGTTCTCTATCCTGAGGTAGCAAACTTTATAACACAGCTTGTGCTCCTGAGACTGGCCATTGGCAAAAGGAACCAGGGACACCTCAGGAGTTAGCTTCTGATTGTTTTGATAAGGCGTCACAAGTTACTGTGTTAGGCTCCAAGCAGATAAGGTCCAAGTACTAGAGAGTAGGAAATTGTGAAATTGCGGGGTTTTTTTTGTTTGTTTTTTGTTTTGGCTGTTGTACTCTTGTACTTTCTGTCTCAACACTCCTGATATAACAATCCACAGGGTTCTTAAGAGGAACAAATCTGAATTTACGAGAATTCTTACAACTGGGCAGTCCAATAATTACTGTCTGTATACTGGAGAGGCTGAGAACCAAGTAGCTGCACAGGCCATGAAGCCAGGTGTTTAGCGGTCCCCAATGGAAAGCCAGGAAGATTTCTGGAGAGTCACTGGCCTTGAGTCTACCTTGGGACATGGAGAAGCTGGAGTGTGATGTTGGAGAATGGCAGCAGCAGCAGAGATGGACGCACTCACCAGCAAGAAGAGAGGGCAGCCAAACAAGCAGCACTTTTCCCTCAGACCTCCTTGTATTTGGGTGACCACAAGGGGAAGCTGCTGCCCACCCTAGGGGAGGGGAGGGGCCTCCCACCCTAGGGGAGAGGCTTCTCGGTTAATCTTCACTGAAAATGCACTTACACACTGGCCCAGCAGTGCATCTATTAGTCTCTTGGCTCATTTCATATCTAATCAAGTTGACAGCCAGGATTAACTGTCTCTGGGCTGCAAAAATGGCTAAGTAGTTAAGACAGCTTGCTATTCTTACAGAAACCCGAGTTAGATCCCAGCACGTTGCGGGACTTACAACCCCTTGTAACTTCAGCTCCAGAGGAGAACATGCCTTCTTCTGGCCTCTCTGTGTACCCATATGCATGGCATATACACAGACACAGCCACACACATACACAAATAAAAATAAAAATAAATATCATTTGAAAGATTGGCCATTACACAGACCAAGTTCTTGACTCTGGTGTAACATGTACTTTGGTTTTGGAACATCAAAGTGAACTCATCAGTTAAGTAAAAGAAACCTGCATTAAGAATAATTGTGTCAATGAATGTCAATGATCCTAATAAGAGAATGATTTAAATGAAATGAAAGTATCAAGTATTTGAGCACACATTTCAGCCTCAGAATAAGGAAACCTAGTGCATGAACATTCACATTTACAGTATAGGTTTATTTTGAAATTTGTCCCTACTTTGCAGAAACTGCTCTTCTACAGAGACTTACTTTTTAAAATGTGATCCTCTTGAGCATTTAAAATAACATTTCAGGGGCCAACAAGATGTCTCAGAGGATGAAGGTGCTTATCAAGCCTGATGACCTGAGTTCAACCTCTAGGACCCACATGGTAGATAACTCCTGAAAGTTGTCATCTGACCTACACACATCACACATCCAGAGAGGGGGATTAGTATTAGAATGAATATCATGGGAGAGATGGCTCAGTGGTTAAAAGTGCCTACTACACAATCGTGAGGCCCAGAACTTGAATCTCAGCACCTAGGTAAAAATCCTGGCCACCTTGTTGTGTGACACATTGCTCAGGAGACCTGAAGAAGCATTTACTTACTCAATGACAGACCAAAGCAAAGATACCCCCAAAGACCAACTTGGCAAACCTCTGAGTTTTATTGGGAGTGTTTACAGGACTATGGGTGACAGGTTACTTAAAGGTGAAGAAATGACTCAAAGACAGTTGTGTCACCAAAAGCCGGTCACAGCCTGGGTGACAGCGCACAAAAACAAGAAATCTGAGGGTCACTGCACAACCTGCAGGCAGCTCGGCAGGGTAAAGAGTCTCTTGCTGCAGCTCTTCTGGTCTCTGCTTCTTCAGGTGGCTCAGCTAATCTGAGCTTCTCCTAGGCAGCTCAGGTTGCCTAGGTGTGCGCCAGATTCAGGGAAGGATCCTGCCTCAAATGAATGGGCAGAGTGTGATAGAGGGGGCACCCTTTCCAGCCTCTGCCAGCGCAAATGTATGCACACACTACATGTACACATGTATGCACACAAATCAATTAATCAATTAAAACTTTTTAAAAATCAACTTAAAGCTGGGTGTGGTGGTACACATACTTAATCCCAGCACTCAACAGGCAGAGGCAGGTGGATCTCTGTCCGATCAAGGCCACCCTGGGCTACGTAGTGAGTTCCAGGTCAGGTACGGCTACAGGAAGACCCTATCTCCAAAAGACTAAAAATATAGATAAATAAATGAATAAAAGTTCTTAGATTTTAGGAGTGGAAAAAGGAACGGAGTTTATAGAGTTAGCCAGACCTGCAGCAGGCAAGGAATGTGAGGACAGAGACACTTTGAGAAAAGTCCCTAGTGAGGAAAGGTGAAAGTTTTGGGGCCCAGCTGGAATGTGTTTGGTGCCAAGATTTGGTCTCCTTGAATGATGCAAACCCCCTTTCAAGATTTCTTTCCCGATGGGTATGGTGGCACAGACCTTTAATGCCAGCACTTGAGAGACAGAGGTGGCCAGATCTCTGAGCTCAAGATCAGCCTGGTCTACATACTGAGTTCCAGGCCACCTGGAGCTACAGGGAGACCCTGTCTCAAAAACAAAAACAAAACAAAAGATTTCTTCCTCAGGGTGAGCAGGCTGGTACCTCAAGGCCCTAAAGACAAGTTCGCGCCATAAACAGTCTCCCTTAATTTAGGGAGCGACCAGTTGATAAGACTTGAGTAAGGTCTGGCTGTCGATTCAGGGCTAGTTGGTCATTTTAAGGAGTTTATGACTCTATGGCCTCCTCTAATGGCACTTGTACCTGTTCTGAAATTTACACATCCTATCAAAAATCAGCTTAAATAAAGCAATGAAATAACATTCCGGACTGGGGAGATGGCTCCGTGAGTAAGCGTGCTTGCTATACAAGCATGAAAACTTGAGTTCTAATCCCTGGCACCCATGTTTTTTAAAAAACACTGGGTGCCTGTAACACCAGCAGACTCCGGAAGATCAGGACTTGTGGCATCCAGTCTAGCTTCAGGTTAGTGAGAGACCCTGCCTCGGGGGAAGAAGGCAAAGAGGGACACCAAACATTCTCCTCCAGCCTCTGCCAGCGTGAGCATGAGCACACGCAAACGTACACACAACTAAACTTAAACATAAAAAATTTTAAGATGGGGAACACTTCATTTAAAAAACACAGAGAAACGAAATGAACAACTTGGGTCTATGACAAAGCACTCATGTTTAAAGCATAGGTCAGTTACTGCCACATACAAGTTCACTGATCAGACCACAGCTTTCAATATTGGAACAGAATAAGCTTCTCTGTAAAAGCAGCACCTTTGTGACATTTTAACTTTAATATTCTTCTCCTTCTTCACCCTGTCCTTCAACAGAATCCACACCAACGTCCTCATCATCCTTCTCTAGGGCAGCCATGTCCTCATGGGCCTCAGAGAACTCCCCTTCCTCCACGCCCTCACCCACATACCACAAAGGCACACTTGGCATACATCAGGTCAACCCTGAGCTCTAGGCCAGTCCAGGCCTCAGCAATGGCAGTAGTGTTGCTCAGCATACACACAGCTCGCTGCACTTTGGCCAGTCTCCACCCGGTGCCACAGCGGGAGGCTGGTAATTAATGCCAACCTTGAAGCCAGTGGAGCACCAATCCACAAACTGGTCTTGATGGTGTTGGTGGCAGCACGACATCTTTGGGAACCATATCACTGTGGTACAACAAGCAGCAAGCCACGTATTTACCATGGCGCTTAAAATAACTTTTCATTAAACAAGTATAACCAACCTTTACTGTATAAGAAAGGAACTATCTGAATTTCACTTAAATATTAAGAAATCTAGCAAATCAGGCTCCTGTCCCCCTCAGTGCCCTCACTTACCCCAGTTTATGATCCTTATTAAAGGGTTGAAAGAGTAACTCAGGAATGAAAGGAGAGGTCTCCCGTCGTAGATTGGTTTTATGCCTTGGGCCCTTCCTTCTTCACTGTGCCTGCCTTTGCTCTCAGTATAGGAATGCAACTCTCAAGTTAATAGTTATAGGTTTTAGGCTATTTTGCAGGTCTAAGAATTCTTCAGGAACTTTGAACCCAGGGCCTCATACATGCTAGGCAAGCACTCTACCAGTGAGCTACATCCTCAGCTAATTCGGAGGTGCAGCTATGTATATTGTTCACTACTGGGCTAAGCACTGGGTAGTATAGAAACAAAAATCTCAACATGCAGACTTTTGTACTGGAAAGATATTTCTTAGAACACAATAGATAGTGGGATGTACAGGCCAAAGAGCTGATAGGAATTCTCTTATTAATCTGTTCAACAAATACTAAGTACTCAGATCATCAGGCAACTGTATGGGGTATTGAGGATGCAAAAATGAACCAGGCAATGTCTCTGTCATCCAGGAATTTAGAAATCACTAAGGAAAGACAAATGTGTCAAGAAAACTTGTAACACATGCCCTGAGTCTAGAGTCTTAAAATGAAAGCACCCAGTGGTGCTTGCTTATACTCCCAGTCCTTGGGAGACTGAGCTGGAAGACTTGCTTGAGCCCAGGGAATTAAGACCAGCTCAGATAGCTTAGCAAGATCTGGTCTCAAAAAACGAGTTTAAAAAATCAATTAGAGGAACACTGTCAGAGAGGAAAGAGAAATGCAGATCCTAAAGAAGCTCCCACCAAGGTAGAAGGTAGAACCCTCCTTCACAGCTGAAGAGGCTAAATTTAAGAATGAAGGGAAATTATTGAGACACTGATTAAGGAAGGATGGAATAAATTATCCAATAAATTAGTAAAGAAACGGGGAAGGGTGAATGGAAGGGAGCCTCCTACAAGAAATCAGTCTGGAGGCAGGGATATAGTTCAGTTGGTAGAGTGCTTTGTCTAACATGCATGAAGCCGTGGGTTCGATCCCCAGAGATGCAGTCAGATATAGATGGGTTCTGTCATCCAGCTTAAAAACTGTGGGCCAATCCTGAACAAAACGGGAAGGCAAGAGGGCAGTGGATGGCAAAACGTACTGTGAGGACCAGGAGCGCAGTCAGAGACAAAAGCTGTCCTCCACGCTGGTCATGGTGAGGATCTCACCAAAGCAGCAGCAGAGAATAGACACAAAAGGCAAATCCATAGAACTTGGTGATTGGTGAGGCGTAGAGAGGATTGCAGGAGGAGGGAAGCTCGTTCCTTAGAACTGCACGTGGGGTGGGTTGTCACTTGGTGGAAGCATGCATATCTAGCATGCACATCTAGCATGCACGTCTAGCATGTGTGAGACCCGAGGTCAAATTCCCAACACCAAGAAAAAAAGTCAAAGATCCCAGCTTACGTCAGCTCTTCAGAAGTTCTTAGCTGCACATCGTTCCCTGAGCACTCAGCTTTCCCTTCCACCTGTGTGACTTTATCATTCTTGCTCCTTCTGCCTTTGATAATATATCCTATTTATCTGCCTAGGAAAGCCCAATACTTGCCTCTAGTTCTGTTTCAAGGCCAATCTCATGAATAAAGCTTGTCGTGACTCTCTCCAAACAAGATGCAGACCTCCCCTGGGCAGAAGCCCTCCCACTCAACTGATACCCTCGAGCACAGGCTCCCTAGCTTGTTCATTCCTGTATTCCCAGATTCAAGGTCTGCCCCACTATTAGGGGATGATTAAATATTTGTAAAAAAAAAAAAAAATGACATGGCCACCGACCGCTGCAGCACTCTGGCTAAGATTATTTACTATTAGATTATGAATCCAGTCACCAAAGTATGGACACATATTTGTATCTCCCTAGTTCTATGCACACATACACACAGGCATATGCACACACACACACACACACACACACACACACACACACACAAAATACCTTACTGAGTCAGTTTTTTACCCTGAAACCAAAGAAACTAACAGATTATGATGAAAAATAACTAATTTGAAGAAAAGAGTTGGAAAATAAAAGATGCTCTTTCAGTTGCAGGATTCAATGGTCAGAAAAATGTTATAGGAAGATGGCTGGAAAATGAGCTTGTTTACAGAGATCCAGAGGCTGATGTCTGATTAGCATCTCAACGTAACTGTCAAGCAAAGGATGAGCAAGAGTTCACCCTTTCTCCTCCCCACACAGCCACAGAGCCTAACACTCTCTCAGTGAAATGATGCCAACGGTCAGCTCTTCCTTCTTAACTTTCATCCCTCTTCCTGTTCATGGAGAGAGTATAAAGATCTCCATCCCCATCTCAGCACAGCACACAGCACTCAGTGCAGTTTCCCAGGGTCTCCATTCCCAGCTGCTAAAGGGGAGAGAATTTACCTTCGAGGATTTCTTGTTCAATAATAACTTGCTGCTTGTTTTTATTTCTTTAATGTTTTGTTTATTTATTTATTTATTTTGGAGAGATTTTCAGATAGGAACTCTCTCTAGCCCCAGCTGCCTTGAAATTTGCTGTGTAGACCAGGCTGGCTTTAATCTCACAAAGTTACCTGTGTCTGCCCCCTGAGTGCTGGATTAAAGGCATGTGTCACCACACCCAGCTTATATATTTATTTTTATTTTATGTACATGAGTATATTGTCTGAGTGAATGTAAGTGCACCTGTGTCATGCAGTGCCCATAGAGGCCAGAAGAGGGCGTTGGATTACCCTGGAACTGGAGTTATGGATGGTTGTTAATTGCCATGTGGGTACTGGGAATTGAACCCACGTCTTCTGCAAGAGCAGCCAGTGCTCTTAACGACTGACCATCACTCCAGCCCCGGTTGCTTTTATTTTTTATCTTATCATAAAGTTGGATTAACAGATGCTTTTAAATCACAGGTTAAGATTAAATGATTTCCTAGAATCAACCATTAGTTCATGGCTCATCTGTTCACATATTCTGATACTTTCACAGTTTTCCTCTATTTTTGTGGCATTTTATAATCTTTCCAAAGATTTCCTTATGTTTTCTGCTATCATTCTCACAGTATTCCAGTGAGGCAAGCAAATCATCTCACGATGCTATTTTAGATATGAAAATAGACGCAGAGAAGAGCAGTTTGCTGAAAGTCACGCAGTTCGAGCAGAGCCAGGGTGAGGAGAGCTCTGGTCGCTTTGGTGAGATGTGGGACTTTCCGATTGTCATAACTGTTGTCAATCTGCCAAACCCATCTGGGTAAAACTGAGGGGGTTATATGACAGACAATTCTGCCCTTCCTGCAGTTACCTTCCCTTTCATTGTTGGTAGAAGATTATTGAAAGAACTAAAGACAAAGACTTCAATTAGGATCTTAGTAGAGAAGTTGGTATTTAACTACATCTTTTGTTGAAAACAAGAAAAAGGGGACATGCAAAATACCTAAAAGACCAATTTGAAGGCTTTGTAAGGCAGAATTTGAGGATCCATGATCCTAGAGAGAACTGACACACAGAAGTTATGTACACATCTGTAGGAATAACTTTTGGGGGAATGCCTCCCGTCCTACCTAACTGGGCTAGTTAGTTTCTTGTCAACTCAACACAAACTAGAATCACCTTCAAAGAGGAAACTTCAGTTGGATTGGAACGTGGCATGTCTATGGGGCATAGTCTTAATTGCTGGTGAATGTGGGAGGGCCCAGTCCACCGTGGCTGGCATAATCCCTGAGCAGGTGGGCCTGAGCTATGCAAGAACAGTAGATGAAGCAAGCCAGTAACAGCGTTCCTCCAGGACCTCTGCCTCAGTTCCTGCCTCCAGTTTCTGCCTTGAGTTCCTGCCCTGACTTTCCTCAATGATGGACTGTCATTTGGAAACATAATATACAATAAAACTTTCCAAGTTGGTTTTGGTCAGAGTATTTTATCACAGCAAGAGAAAGTAAACTAGAGCACTAACCTTGTAATCAAAATTCATCTTGTGTTTGGCAACCGCTGAACTCTCTAATCAGTCTGTCTTCCTACTGTGTAATCAGCTCATTTAAACCTAGGCATCCTTTAGGAAAACAGTGTAAACAAGTTTACTAGGCCTTGGGCTCCTCTTGTAGTCAACTTTTACAAGCTAAGCTAAACAAATAGCTCTAACCTTTATGTTCCCTATTTCTCCCTCATGACCCTTCCTTGCCCAGACCCAGAATACTGAATGTGTATGTGAGCATTGTGAAAAAATCATTGCTGAAATCAGCAACATTGAAAACAATCATTCATAGTGTATGTTGCAAACAACAAAGCAACATGTGGACTTCGACTGATAACATCTGTTTGTGGTTTTGCACACTGTTCTGGTGAGTAGGGATAAGAAAAGGAAACTTCTTCCCTGATAAGACAAAGTTCCTCATTCCTTTCCCTTCCAATATCAGGCTGGATGTACCTTTTAAACAAATACAAAGAAAGTCCTTTGTTGGAGGAACAGTTCTATAAGAAACCAGAAGGAACAGTGCTGAGAACAGATCCAGCTTATTGGTTTAAATGACATTCTTTCCTCGGTCACTATCACATCATAGCATCTGCCACACACATGCACTCTGGTTCTTTGAGTTTATGAGTTCATTTGTTTGGGGGAAGGTGTTGGTATTTTCTTCTTCACTTTTGGTGTTGGATAATGAACCTTACTTAAGAAGAAATAGCCTCAGCAGTCTTACATCTATTTAAAATTGTATTTGGGACCAGTAAGAGAGTTAGGGAGGTAAAGGTGCTTGCCACCAGGCCTGATGATCTGATTTGATCCCCAGGATCTACATGACAGAAAGGTGCTTGCCACCAGGCCTGATGATCTGATTTGATCCCCAGGATCTACATGACAGACAGAGAGAACCATTCATACAAGTTGTTCTATAACCTCCATATGCATGCCCTGGCATGTGTACACACACACGCACACACACACACACACACACGCACGCACACACAGAAATAAAAATGAATTTTGGAAATGCCACATCTCTCAAGGACTTCAGCAGAAGCTGTAGACCAGGGTGGATCTGATTCCAGGTTAGGCCTCTAGACACATGAGATGTTCCACATCTCCCAGTAGCTTGAGCATAAGCAGAGGACCTAGAGTTTGGACCAGTATTGAACTGGGGTAAAGCTTATTCGTGCTTCTGGAGTTCCACATCCTGCAGCCAGCTCAGCAGAAACTGACCAGATCAGATAGATTCTCAGTAAGGCCCACGGGCATATGGAGAGTTCCACAATGCACAGAGAAAGCTACAGAGCAAGGAAAAAAGCCTCATCTGACTCAGGACAATACTTAACCCTCAGAGAAAGACTTAACCCTCAGAGAAAGACTTCAGATAGAGAACCCAGCCCTAAATACCAGTCCCACAGAGAAATGACAACTCAACCCTCACACTACTCAGTCCGCCTCTGAACACTGCAAATGCCATCACTGAAAAACAGCAGGGGGGTTGAATTTTAAAAGTAAAAAATACAAAAGAAAGAAAAACTCAATTAATGAACTAACTCTAGGTGTACAGAAACAAAAACAGTATGGAACCCAGGACAGCAGGTCTCCTGCACAAATCACTAATTCTATTCTAATGGAACCGAATGAAAATGACCAGGAAGAACTACAAGACAAAGAATTTTTACTGATTATAAATATGCTAAACAATTCAAATAAGGACATGAATCTACTCCAAGAGAAAAACAAAATAATGAGTGAAATAAGAAAGTCAGTACAAGATATGAAAATACAGAATTGCTGAAGGAAAAACAAATGGAAATGATGCTCAGTAAGTCAAATGAAAACCTCAGTGAAAGGCTCAGCAATAAATGGATGATGCAGGAAAAAGAATCAGCACTACAAGACAAGGTAGAGGAATGGCATAACTAAGAAAAGGTCAATGATAAATTGAAAAAGGAATATGAACAGAAACTGGGAGAGCTCTGGGACATCAAAAAGGGACCTAACTTTCAAATTATGGCCATAGAAGAAGACCACAGTGAAGGCATAGAGAATATTTTCAATAAAACCACAAAAGAAATTTTCCCAAACCTAGGGAAAGAGATGCCCATCCAGATACAAGAGGCCTATAGAACCTCACGTAGGGAAGACCAGAAAAGAAACTCCCGTAACGTATTATAATTAAAACACGAAAAACACAAAATTTTTTAAAAGGGTACTAAAAGACATAAGAAAGAAAGTTCAGGACTGGAAAGACAGTTCAGCAGTTAAGAGCACTGGCTGCTCTTACAGAGGACTGGGTTCAGTTCCCAGCACCCACATGGTGGCCATCAACCATCTGTGACTCCAGCTCCAGGGGATCTGATATCCTCCTCTGACTACCATAGACAATGACTCCATGACAGAAGTGTACTTACATATATGCAGGCAATATCCATAAAATAAAAACAATAAGTTTTTTTAAAGAAAGAATGATTAAATCACTTATAAAGTTAGGCTCATCAGAATAGCACCTGATTATTTGATAGAAACTTTTAAAGCAGAAAGGACCTGAAAAGATGTATTCCAAGTTCTGAATGACCACGATTATGATATTCAACAACATCTATTAAAATTAAAGGAGAGGAGCTAGACAGATGATTCAGTTAAGAGCACTGGCTGCTCTTACAGAGGATCCAGGTTCAGTTCCAGAATCCACACAGGAGCCAACAACCATTCATCACTCCAGTTCCTGGGGATCTGACACCCACCCTCTTCTGGCCTCCATGGGCATTACACAACACGCAGTGCACTTACATGCAAGCAAAACACTCATACACATAATATAAAAATAATTTTTTAATTAAAGGGGAAATAAAACTTTCCATGATAAAAACAGAGTAAAGGAATTTATGATCACTAAGTCAGCTCTATAGAGGACACTGGAAGGAAAACAACAGAATGAAGAGAAAGATAAACACACCCAAGAGATCATAAGGAATAAATAATTGTAGAACAGTTCATCAAAACACCACTAAAACAAAATAACAGGAATTAATACACACTGTTCAATGATAACTCTTAATATTAATGATCTCAACTCCTCGATAAAGAGACACAGACTAGAAGACTGGACTAGAAAACAGAATTTATCTTTTTTCTGCCACCAAGAAACACATCTTACCATCAAAGGTAGAGAGCGCATTGGGTAAAAGGACAGAAAAGGGTATTCTAGCAAATTGAACCAAGAAACAAGCAGGTATAGATATTTTCATATGCAACAAAATAGAATTTAAACTAAAACTAGCAGAAGAGTTAAGGACGGTCACTTTATACTCCATTAAAGGAACACTCCACCAAAAGAATATTATAGTTCCACACATATATACCACAAGAACACTCAATTTTATAAAAAGAAATACCATAAGATTTAAAACCACAAATTAACCCCAACACAGTGAGAGTAGGTGACTTCCATACCCCACTCTTGCCAATAGATAGGTCATCTGTACAGAAAACTAAACAGAGAAACACTGAAGTTAGATGGCATCAAAAATCAAATAGACCTTGCAGAGATCTACAGAACATTCTACCTGAACACTAAAAATATATGCATTCTTTTCAGAAGTTCATGAAATTTTCTCCAGAACTGTTGGGCATAATGCAGGGTGGGCCTAGCCAGGCCACCTGCCAGGAGGAATGAAGGAATGGCCCTCGTGGGCGTGGTGCTCCACACCAGTTGGTTGTGAAGCCAGTTTCTGCCCAGCACCTGGAAAGAACCTGATCCACCTGGGAACAAACTGCAATTGGCCGTAGTCAAGACCCCACCCCATAAAGCTATTGGCTAACAAGACCGATAAGACTCTCTGCTCTTTCTTGAATAAATGAGTTTGCAGCAGACTACCACTGCTGGCTTTCTGCTCAACTCCCGGAGTCTGTGTGTTGACTCTGCGCCTACTCACCTCCTCCGCAACGGCGGAGCTCCTTCGGTCCGCCTTGGGGTAGTCCTGAGTGCTGGGACCCCCAACACAGAATTGACCACATATTAGGACACAAAGCAAGCCCCAAGAAATATAGGAAAATTTAAATAATATCCTGCATTCTATCTGACCACAATGGGATAAAGCTGAGATAGAAACTACAGAAAGTACCCCAACTTGTGAAGACTAAACAACACACTATTGAATGACAACTGGGTCAAAGAAGAAGCAGAGAGGGAAATTTTAACTTCCTAGAATTGAATATAAAAGAAAATACATCACACCAAAGTCTTTGAGACATACTGTGGCAACCCTAAAAAGAATTAATTACTGAATGCCTAATTTAAAAAAAATTAAGAGGCTGGAGAGATGGTTCAGCAGCTGCTCTTGCAGAAGACCAGGGTTCAATTCCCAGCACCTACATGGTGGCTAACAACTCTCTTCCAGGGGATCTGACACTCTCTTCTGACCTCCACAGGCATTGTATGACATGGATGCACTTACATGTATACAGGCAATACACATAAAATAAAAATAATTTTTTAAAAGACATGGAAATATAAGAACAAGCAATACCCCAAGACAGTGGCAGAGAGAGATCATCCAAATCGGGGCTGAAATTAATGAAACAGAAACAGACATACAAATACAAAGAATCAAAAAAATGCAGTTAATTCTTTGAAAAGATTAGCAAGATTGACATTTAGTCAAATTAACCGAAGAAAGAGAAACTCAAGTTAATAAAATTAGAGATGAAAAAGGAGACATTGCAATAGATACTGAGGAAATACAAAGAATCCTAAGGGCATACTTTAAATTTTATATTCTATTAAACCAGAAAACCTAAAAGAAATGGATGAGTTTCTAAATGCACATGACCTACCTACTAAAATTAAATGAAGATGAAGTAAATAAATTAAACAAATTTGTAACGACCAATGAGATAGAACCAGTAACTTAAAATCTCCTAACTAAAAAGAGTCTAGAGCAAGGTGAATTTAGAACATAATTCTACCAGACCTTCAAAGAAGAACTAGTACCAACACTCTTTAAATTATTCTGGAAAATAGAAAAGAAGTAACTCTTCCAAATTCTTTTTATGAAGCCAGTATTATCCTGTTATCAAACCAGGCAAAAACCCAACAAAAAAATAGAATTATAGGTCAATTTCCTGGATGAAAATTGATGCAAAAAATAAAATACTTGCAAAGTAAATTCAAGACCGCTGATCAATCATCCACCACAATCAAGTTGGCTTAATACCAGAGAAGCAGGGATGATTCAACAAACATAAATCAATAAATGTAATCCACCACATAAATAGACTCAGGGAAAAACCCACATGATAATCTCGTTAGATGCAGAAAAGACCTTTGATAAACTCCAACATTCCTTTATGACAAAATTCCTAAAGAATCTAGGGATGCAGAGGACTTGTCTCAGCATAATAAAGGCGATACACAAGAATCCCACAGCCAACATTGTGCTAAATGGAGGAAAACTTGAAGTATTTCCACTAATGTCAGATCAAGACAAAGATGTCTATTCTTGCCTCTCCAGTCCAACATAGTTATTGAACTCCTAGCTAGAGCAATATGATAAGAGAAGGAAATAAAGGAGCACAAATAGGAAAAGAAGAGGTCAAGGTACCCTTATTTGCAGGTGATATGACTGATATATAAAAGACCCTAACTACTTCACCAGAAATCTTCTAAAGCTGATAAACTATCTAGCAAAATAACAGGATACAAAATTAACGCTTTAAAATCAGTAGCCTTCCTATATGTGGGCAACAAACATATCAAGAAAGAAGTCAGGGAAACAAAATCATTAACAGTAGCCTCAAAAATGTATCTTGGAATAAATCTAACAGAGAAAGTTAAAGACTAGTACAATGAAAACTTTCAGACACTGAAGAAAGAAAGTGAAGAAGATACCAGAAGATGGAAAGACCTCTGATCCACGTTGTGAAAATGGCAATCCTACCAAAAGTAATTTACAGATTCGATGCAATCCCCTTCGAAATTCTAATACAATTCTTCACAGAAACTGAAAAAAAAAAATCTTGAAATTCATACGGAAATACAAAAGATCCAGTTTAGCTAAAACAAATCTAAACAATAAATATACTGCTGAGTATATCACTATCCCTGATTTCAAGTTTTTACTACAGAGTGATAGTAATAAGAACAATATGGTACTGACCTAAAAGCAAACCTATTGATGAATGAAATAGAATTAAGGATCTGGATATATGCATGCTCCTACAGCACCTGATCATTGACAAAGAGACAAAAAATATACATTGAAGAAAAGATAGCGTCTTCAACAAATGGTGCAAGTCAAACTGGACAGCTACATGCCAAAGAATGAAACTAAATCCATCTCTCCACCTGCACAAACTCCAACTCTAACTGGATCAAGGACCTCAACACAAGACCTATAAGACCTGATATCTTGAATCTGATAGAAGAGAAAGTGGAGAATATTCATGAACTTACAGGTACAGGAAAGGACTTTCTGAATACAACCTCCATAGTGTAGGTATTAAAACCAACAATTGACAGGTAGGACCATATGAAACTAGAAAGCTTCTGTATAGAAAAGAGCACCATCATTCTAGTGAAGAAGTCGCCTACAGAATGGAAAAAAAAAATCTTCACCAGCTATATATCTGACAGAGAGTTAGTGTCTGGAATATACAAAGAACTCAAAAAGCTAAATATAAAGGAAACAAACAACCTACCTGAAAATTGGGGCAAGAAACTAAATAGAGAGTTCTCAGAAGAAATACATGACTGAGAAAGGTTTTTTTTGCAATGTTCTACAACCTTAGTCATCAGAGAAATGCAAATTAAAACCACTGTGACATTACATCTTAGCCCAGCCAGAATGGCTAAGATCAATAAGAAGAAATGATGACAAATGCTGATGTGATTTGTGGATGTGATTTGTGGGGTAAGGACACACACTCATTGTTGGTAGGAGTACAAACTGGTGCACGCAGTGTGGAAATCATGGAGTTTCCTCAAAAGACCGGAAATATATCAACCATATGATTCAACTATACCCATCCTGGGCATGTGCCCAAAGGACTCTATATCGTCATACAGAGATATTTACTCATCCATGTTTATTGCTGCTGTATTCACAATAGCCAGGAAATGAAAACAGTCTAGGTGTCCGTTAACTGATGAATAAATAATTAAAATGTGATGCATATATACAATGAAATATTATTCTGCTATAAAGAAAAATCAACTTATGAAATTTGCAGGTAAATAGATGGAGCTGCAAACGACCATTCTGAGTAAGGTCCCCAGACGGCACCACATGTTTTCTTTCATAAGTGGGTTCTAGCTTTGAATATTTCAATATATGTGTTAAATTGAAGTACCCATTGAAGTCAGAAAACTATTACAGGCCACGGAGGCAGTGGGAATTTCAAGGAGGGGGGATAGAATTCAGGTGGTCTGAAGGGGTTAAGAAGAATAATAGACCAGGAAATGTTAAATGGGGTGTGGGATAGGAGAGCCAGTTAAAGAGGGAGTGCAGGGAGGGATAACCACCACAAAAAAACCTTTGAAAATGTCATATGGAAACCTACTACTGCAGAAGCTTCCTAAAATACATACTTCATACATTAACATATACATATGGCAAAGGATTTTAAATGGAGTTACCTTATTACAGGGGACAATGCCTCTCCTAGACCCCATAGGCTACCAAATAAAAGCCCAGTGCCAGGTATTTGAAGTTGCTGATAGCATGTATTCATTTTACAGAGGAGTGCTTTCATCATATCTTCGTATGTGCATGTCATGTATTTTGGTCATATTTATCCCCATTACCCTATCCTGTCTCCGTCTCACGCCCCTGATCCCTTCGTCCCAGTGTGTCTTCGACTTTTATGTTTGTTTATTGAGGGGTAACGTGTTTGGTTTTGGTCTTTGTTGAACTAAAGATTAAGATTACTTGTAGAGGCGTCAGTGATAGGCTATTTACAGGAGCATGGATAATTTGCCACTGGCTACGCCACTGAAGAAAACAATTCTTCCTCTCCCAGCAAATGTTAATTGCCTATAGATCCTTGGGTAGGGGTGGGGCCTTATGAAACCCTCCACCCTCCATGACAAAATGTTGACGTCTATTGAGGGTTCAAAAGTGCAACATTCCTGCCATGCCTGGAGATAGAGTTAAAGAACACTTCACCCCTTCTACCAAGTTTGTCCTAGATTCTTTCCACTCTGTTCTGCAACACCCCCTGAGCCTTGGAGGGGACAATACAGATGTACTGTTTGTTGCTGGGTACTCATCAGTTATTTACCGTCTGGCCAGATATGAGTCTCTACAGCCACTGCTGACCACTGCAAAAGTAGCTTCTCTGACCAAAGCTGACAACAGCAGTAATCTATGGCCATAAACCTAGCTTTCAGAAAGCAATTTGATGGATATATCATGTTCATCGAGTAAAGCAACAGCAGTAGCTGTCCAATGAGTCCTGTAACCTCCCCAGCCAAAGGCTTTTGATTAAGTTTACAGCATCATGGATGAATTCCCTCCTGTGGAGCAGGCCTCAAATCCAATCAGAAAACGATGGTTTACCCCTATAACAATCATGCCACTAATTGCATCAGTGTGTATGTGTTTCGTGGAATGCTGGTAGTGTAGTATTAGGGTCTGTGACTGAGTGAGATTATTGATGACAGTTCTCCCCAGAGGCCTGCATAGCCCCTTCTAGTCCTATGAAACTAGGCAGCAAGGAAGAAGCTTGCAGTTTAATTCCAGCTTGATTTTTCTGTCTTGAAACCAAAACATGTGGTGTCTTCAGCAATAGGGTCTTTCCACCTACTCCCGGCAGGCAGCCAGTCAGAGCGGCAATAGCCTACACTGTTTTGCGGGGACTCCAGCACCTCTGGCCAGCACTAACACGGAGGTAGCCCACCCCAGCACTGAGATTTTCATTTGTAACTTTACAGCTTCTGGGAGTGGTTTTCCATTCACACAAGATACCTCTGGGCAAATTTTTTTTCTTAATATTTTTGAGTTTTCAGGCATGTACAATCCTCTGTTTAGCATGTTCCTCTCACAGCCTCAGTTTTCCTTTTCTCGTCCCTCCCTCTAGTCCACTTTGTCCCCTTCAACAGCTATTCTACTTTCAAATCATGTAAATATGTGTGTATGATTTTATGCAGCCGTATAAATTCCAAAAACCACAAATAAGAGAAAACATGACCCTTTCGCAACTGACATGATTTGCTTAATATGGTGATCTCCAGGTCTATCCACGTTCCTGCAAATTATGTAATTCCATTCTTTATGGCTGAAAAAAATTACATTGTGTGTAGATACCCATTTTCTTTATCCACGCCTCTGCTGTTGAACATCTTGGTTGGTTTGATAATTTAGCCATAGTGAGTAACACTGCAGTAAGCACTGAGATGCAAGTATCTCTGTAGTATGTCAACTTGGCATCATTTGTATAAATATCCTGGAGTGGTATATAGTTGGGTCATATGGAAAATCTATTAGTTGTTGTTGTTGTTTTAGCAATCTCCATACTGACTTCCACAGTGGCTGGACCAGTTTATACTCCCACTAGAGGTGTATACAAATTCCCTTTTGTCTAAACACTGTTTACTAGTATTGCTATTTGTTCCCTTAATGACTGGAGTAAGATGGAATATCAATGTCATTTCATTTGAGATTTCTCTGATAGCTAGTGAAGTTGAAAACTTTCTCATTTGCTTATTGGTCATTTGTATTTCCTGGCTTGAGATCTACATGTTCATTTCATTAGCTCATTTATTGACTGAGTTGCTTGATTTCATGTTGTTTAGGTTCTTAAGTTCTTTGTCTCTTCTAGATTTTAATCCTCTGTCAGATGTGTAGCTAACAAAGATTTTATTCCATTCTGTAGGCTGTCTCTTCACTGATTCCTTGGATACATAGAAGCTTTTTTAACATCATGAGATGGCTGGCCTTATATTCTGCCCAATGGGAGTCCTACTGAAAAAGTTCTTGCTTGTGCCTATATTTTGAAGTATATCCCCTGTGTTTTTCAGAGTTTGGGGTCTTACATTAATGTCTTTGATCCATCTGGAATTTCATCTAAGTCATTTTCCTTAGGAAGCATTACTGTGGGATTGGCGATTTTTGCAGGAGACATGTTATTATATTATTTTGTTTTCATGTTACTTGTGTTATTTAATTTGGATTTGCACATCTGGAGTCAGATTTCTTTTTATTTTATGTGTATGAGTGTTTTGCCTGCATGTTGTAAATGTACCACGTGCATGCAGATTTTTTATTTTTTAACTTTTCTGTTTAAGTCACCTTTCTTCTTTCAGTGGAAGTTTTTGCAATGCTCATGACAGATTATGTTATAGTAAGGATGAGGTGTCATTTTTCCTCCATTAGACTGTTACTCAGAGCACTGAGCTCTACCCTCAGAACTCCACTGAGAGTGGAATGCTGTCTGCAAGAATAATCTATCCAATGGTAGACCAATTACAAAAATAGAGTAATAGTTGACTAAAACAGAATCATCACTGTGTCCTTTTAGAGAATAAAAGGACAATAAAGTACTGTGTGTTCCAATTCATTAGTTATTGTTGGTCTGATTGGAAAGAAAAAAAAAAAAAAAGCAGAATAAGACTAGTGGCTGGAATGCAGTTGATTCAGAGGAAGTAGAGGAAACATAAATAAGGAGGGGACGTGTGGAGGGAATGTCGGGGGCACGTAAGGGAGTTTAGGCTAAGGGTAGACTGAAATAGAGAGGTAAAGATACGCTCTGAGATAACAGAACAACCCATTCTTCAGGAGGCTGCATCTAGAGACTCTGTAAACCAGTCCAGACTATGTTCTTTAGGAGAGGAAAATAAAAATGGAATAAGGAGAAAGAAATTAAAACTATAAAGGCAAGAACAGAGCAGGGCTGAATTTGCTTGAGAAATTAGTATTGAATGTTAAACCAAGGAAGAAGAATTGTAAAGGGGAGAGAGTCAGGTGCAGGTACAGGACATGAAACTCCCTGGCCTGATTTGTGGATTCAGTCACCAGTCTTTTGGCATTCTTTCCCCAACTCCCTGAAGGCTTTCTGGCCTCTGGAGTTCCTCTGTGATAAGATGTCTTGTTCTTCCCTCTGGGCCTTCCTTTGGATGACTAGATTACAGATGCTGGTCCTATCTATGCGTGGTGCTTCTCAGGCAAAGTCTCAGATGCTAGTCACATTTTTGTGAGTTCCTTCAGGGACCCATTTTACACGCTGGCCTTACCTACTACATCTCCTCCCAACATCTTGTGTGTTGCTTGGAGTCCTAGAGACTTTCTCCTTGTTAAGAGTCTTCATTTATGCTTTATAGTCCACTGAATAATTTACAGTATAACAATATGAATTCTGTGTAGGTAGGCAATGAATTTTTCTGTATTTCTCTCAGTATTCCTAGATTTCATTTCAGGGTATAGTTAAGTTACTTAGAAAGTTTTAATCCATTGAAGCGTCCTTTTACACTCTATTAAAGGCAAAACAGACTTTAATCTGTGGCAATTTGGGGCTCCATGATAGGCAACTTCATTCTGAGAACTTTGGTAGTAGGATCCCAGCCCTGGGTGAGCTCTGAGGATTTTCCTACAGTTCTTTTTCTGTGCTTTCTTCCTGGAAGTCAGTGGTTTCCTCACATGCATGTGCCAATCAGCATCCTGTCTGCAGCTGTCTTCATACTATGCTCTGTGAATTCTAGCCACCATGGCCTCCCTGAAGTCTGACCTCTGTGAGACCACAAGTCTCTCTCCCACATCCCTGATCTACAGCAAAAACTGATCCTGGAAGTAGATTGAAACAAGTTTTCCTTCTTTTTTTTTAACTTTTTTAACTTATTTATTTATTTATTTATTTGTGTTGAGGGTTATGCCTAAAAGTCTGTAAGTGCACCCATGTTGTGCAATGCATGCAGAGGCCTGAAGAGGGCTTCGGATCCCCTGGAACTGGAGTTATGGACAGTTGTTAGCCACTGTATGCATGCTGGGTTTCAAACCCTGGTCCTCTGTGTGAGCAGCCAGTACTCTTAACTGCTGAGCCATTTCTCCAGCCCCCTCGGTCCCCTTCTTGGACGGGGTTTCCACCCTGCACTGCCTAATGAGTAATATCCGAAAAACATTTTTTTCAAGATTGAAATGAAGACTGTCCAGTTGTTTAAGGTAAGAGGATAAAGCTGGCCCCTGTTGCTCTATCTTAACCAGAAATTAAAGTTCATAAGTAATTACCAAATACTATTGTACTGGACATAATCTTAGATGTTGAAGATATAGTAGTGATCCACACAGAAAAAGGTCCTGGTCTCCAGGAAGAAGCATTTTTAATAAAGACCTGTGGCAGGTCATGGTGATATAAGCCTTAAATTCCAGCACACAGGAGACAGAGGCAGGTAGATCTGAGTTCAAGGCTAGCTGGACTATATAGCGAGTTCTGGGCCAGCCAGTTACATAGTGAGACTCTGTCTCACACAAACAGAGCAGAAGCTAGGTAAAGTGACCTATATAAAAAATGCTGCATACAATTTTGCAAATTAAATGGCTGTTTGGTTATAGCAAAACTGAATTAGACTGCCTGGGAGGCTGATGTGGGAGGATCACTTGAGTCTAGAGTTTTAGGTCAGCCTAGGCAACACAGTGAGAGTCTATCAAAAGAGTGGGGGAGGAGAGAGGAAGAGGAAGAGGAAGAGGAAGAGGAAGAGGAAGAGGAGGGACAGAGGAGAAGGACTGGGAAGGAAATGATGGGAAGGGATTTGTGCTGGTTAGATTTTATTGTCAACTTGAACCTCAACTGAAGATTGGTCAATACTGGATCAAAGCAGCCTATGTTCGTATCTGTGAGAGATTGTCTTAACAACTGATGATTGATGGGGGAGCCCACCATGGGTGGCATCAACCCTAGGTGGGTCTGATCTGTAGAGAAAGCTAGCTGAGCATGAACCAGTGTGGGAGCCAGTGAGCAGCCTTCCTCCATGGCTTCCCCTCCAGGTTCTTGCCTTGAGTTCCTGCCCAGACCTCCCTCAGTGATGGATTATGACTCCAAAGTATGAGCCTAATAAATTCTTTCTCCTCTAAGTTACTTTTGGTCATGGTGTTTGTCACAACAGAAAATGTAACTAGAATGGGACTAATCTGGGTAACTACAGTGGTCATTTCGTAGAATCCTTATGGGGCTAAGTTGAATTAATTTAGGTGAAGCTTTGATCAGCTCAGTGTTCCCTGTGGACTGCTTTTGCCTCAGGTCAGTTTAACGACTCAAACCCACATCTCACGGATGCACATCTGAGAATAGTGTTTGGTCCCCTTCTGTCTATTCCTATATTTCTACAGTTGTTCCTATTGTTTTCATTGTTGTTGTCTGTTCATCATTCCTATTGTCTTCTATCCTCAGATTCATAACTCTCTCCAAAAGAATGTCTCCTGTACAGGGGAGGTTACATAATTTTCAGGTCCTAGTAAAACATGATAGTGTGGCCTTCTATCCAAAATTTAACAGGAATTCCAGGACTGCATTAACAGAACAATAAACCAAGCTCAAGGCCCTTCTTAGAGTGGATTCCGAGTGACTGTTCAGGTCCTTCCCGCATTTAACCTTAAGTTCTGGTCTCCTCAGTGATGCTGTCAGTCATCTGTTAAACAGACAGAAATTCACTAGCAGTCCCAGTGCCAGCTGAAACACACAAACAAACCTGCCAACCAATTCATCACCAACAGTTCTGTATGGTGCTTCCTAGGACAGCTGTGCAGCAGGTGATTTGGTCAATGATTGTTGAATAATGACTAATGAGGAAGACAAGGTCTAACCTAAAGAAAAGGAACTAAGTACCATTGGACATCAGGACCTCTCTGGTACCCCTGCAGTCCCTCTATGGGTGGTCCCTTCTTTAATTCTTTAATTAAGTCTGAGTCTGCCAGTGCTAATGCAGTGGTAATATAATGTCATTTAGCAATCTGTGGAGAGAATCTAGAATGTTCCCTCAAAATGGAAGAATTCTATTTGGAGGAAAGTGGAAGAATCAACCAACTGAAAATTTCAACTTTCTTTTCACTGGCCAAGCTAATATTAGGTGTTATATTGTGTTAACTTGTCATCAATGAAGGAAGAGAGGGAGTTTGAAAATCTTCCTGATTCCAAGGAGGTGATGGAATAAATCAAAGTACAAAAGGAGGAGCCCTGGAGGACCACGTACCGCTTCCTTGCTCAATCCACCTGATCTTGGCACCATCCATTTCTTAAAGTATCTGCTATGAATGGGTGTGGAACAGAGATTCTTGAGAAAATGAGCCCTTGCCATCTTGGTGACGCTAACCAGACTGGCTAGGGTAAAATAACAGGTCATTAAACCACAGACGTGCCTGATTGTCACTCACAGGGACTCTCTGCTGGTCATGTTCTCAGACCCAGAGTGAAACTAGTACACAGTTCTCACTGAGTGGACATAACACGCATCCACCCTTCCAACCCTGACCTCCCACATGCACCCTCTATCTGAAATTCCTGAAATTATAGGTGCTGGTAGTACAGACCTCGGCTACTTAGAAAGCTATGGCAGGAGGCTTTCTGGAGTCCAGGAGTTCAAAGCCAGCCCGAATAACACAGTGAGACCTGGAGTTCCCCATCTCAACAACAACAAAATAGATGATCTTTCTTCTCCCACCTTGCTGACAGTGTGAGTAGACCTTCTGCTTGCTTCTGGAGCTCGGTCATCCACTGTCACATTCTTCATCTGACCTTATGGGAAGGCTAGATATCAGCCTTTCCAGCTCTCTCACCAGGGGCCAGCTTCCTCAGCAGAGAGTGTGTGAGGGACAAAAAGAGGCATGTTAGAGCTAGAAAGATGACTCAAGTGTTAAGAGCACTGGCTGCTCTTGCAGAGGATCTGAGTTAGGTTCCCAGCACCCACATGGTGGCTAACAACTGTCTATAACTTGTGACGCCCTTTTCTGACTTCCACAGGCATAGCACAACATGGGTGCACTTACATACATTCAGACACATAAAATAAAAATAATAAGGGGGGCTGGAGAGATAGCCCAGTGGTTAAGAGCACTGACTGCTCTTGTAGAGGACCTGGGTTCAATTCTCAGCACCCACGTAGGGGCTAACAACCATCTGTAACTCTAGTTCCAGGGAATCCAATGATGCCCTCTTCTGACCTCTATGGGCATTGCATGTCATGGGTGCACTTACACACATGCAGGCAATACATTCATACACATAAAACAAAAATAATAAATAAAATTTATTAAATAAATAAATTTAAATTTATTAAAAAGAGACATGAAGCAGAGTATAAGGCAAACATCTAGAGACACATGTGTGCTGCCAGGCTTGGGGGTGCACATGGGTGACCTCAGCACTCAGGAGGCAGAGACAGCAAGATCACCAGGAATCTGAGGCAAGCCTGGTCTGTAGAGAGAGCTCCAGACCAGTTTGGGCTACAGAGTAAGACCCTATTTTAAACCTCGAACCCCAAAGAAGAACGACTAAATATTGCCAGACCATAGAGAGTAGAGTGAGGGTGTAACAATTCCTGAGGAGCTACCACCTCTCAGCCCTGGTGTTAGGAACACATCTTGTGACAGGAAAGGATGAGGCTTGAGAGCCTGGAAGGGTGCTGGGAGCACACTCATTGGCTCTAGAGATTCATTATCAATGACCTTCCATAAACACAGTCTGACTTGGACTTTGGAAGTTAAGCTACATGGGAAACTATTGAGTTGGATTCTAATTTTAAAAACCTGACGTCAAGCATTTCTTATTGGTTTGGAGTTAGCTAATTATTTTCATAACAGGGGGACAAAGTCTAAGAAAACCGATTTGATTTCCTACTCCTGGCCTTCCCACCACATCTTCTAACCATATCCCATTGGTGAAAGTCTGCCTATGTTTGGAAAACAAGTTATGAGGAAGTAATCATTGGCCAAACTACTTGCTTTTGAGCATTTCAGCATTTGCTCCCTCTTGGGTTTGGTTTGGTTTGGTTTTTTACTAGTAAGGCAGGAATAGAAGCTCTGTGAGCAGAGAGACTTTGGGGAAACTCTAATTTCCGTGAGCCTCGATGTCCACTCCAGCAAAATGGAGATGATGACAGCTATGCCTGCCTATAAGATTATTAAAGATATTAAATTACACAACAAAAGTGAAAGGCAAAAAAATTTGTGAAAATAGTAAGTCACGGGCTGGTGAGATGGATCAGCAGGCAAGTATGTTTGCCGTGCAAGTCTGGAAAGCTAAGTTCCATCCCTGGAATCCACATAAAAGTGGAGGGAAAGAACCAGTTCCCAAGGGTTGTCCTCCAACCACCACGTCTGTGCTGCCACACACAATTACCCGTGCTCATGCATAAACATAAACACAATAATTAAGTTTTTTAAAACAATTAAACTTCAAAAATAGATAATAAATAAATAAATAAATAAATAAAACAAGATATCATTCCAAAAATACTACTGTAATAACCACTTCAAGTATAAAGATGCGACTGGAGCTCACTTGTATTCTCTGTTTGAACTTAAGCTAGATTCTTGGTTCTCTTTCATTTCCAGCACTGCTCCATGAATTTTACTCTCATTTTCTTGTTTTATTTTAACCAAAGACTTTTGCAGAAGGTATTATTGTTACAGTAGATTTCCAATTCAAGCTCAGAGAGATGAAGTAATTGGCCGAAGTCACCAAGTGACCTGCTGTTTGAGCACAGATTCCTTGATCTTAACCAGGGTTCACTGTTTATTCTACTGAAGCTGCCTATGCCTCCCTCTACCCCTCGTATTCCAATACTGACTATTCTTTAAGACTCAACTCAAGATATTCCTTTCCCTGAAAACCTTTGGATTCCATCCAGTCCTGCCCCCACTCCTGAACTGTCTTCTACTACCTGAACTACTGATGCAACGGTGATGCCGTAACGTTTGCATTTTCTTTCTTTGCAGCTTGTCAAAATGCTGTCTTTCCTGACAACTTGGAGTGGGGAGAGTTTATGTGAAATCATTATGAGAATCCTAAAAAATTAGACAGGGCTGAGGATCTAGATCAATGGTAATTGCTTAGTCTGTTCAAGAACCCTGGGTTTGATTCCCAACATCAGACAGAAAAAAAAATGTAGAAAAAAACACTTATTCTATTTGATGGAATGAAATGTTGCTTAATTCTAGAATTGCCAGCAGAATTTATTTAAAACTTCAAAAATACAAAATCTTTGAGGCAGGGTCTCACTATCACTCTCCACCTTATTCCCTTAACACAGAGTGTCTCATTGCCTGAAGATAGACTGGCAGCCAGTAAGCCCCAGAGATCCTTCTGAAAATGTACACAGAATATATGTATATTAATTCATGTGTATAGCTAGCTGAAAGCTTTATAAGGAGAAACACAGTCCCAGACAGGAGAAACCTCCCGTCAAGTTGTTGCCCACAATAGTCCCAGAGACTCCCAAAATAACACAGGCTATTGCCACAGCCCTTGATTGACTCCCAGAACTTGAAGGGAAGACCCTGTTGCTGAAGACAGGACATCTTTTGGACACAGGACTTGGAGCAATGGAGTTGGAATTGACCTGAAAGCCTCCTCCTTGAAGACTAGTTCTCATAGTTTCAAAGGATACTATGCAAACTGCTAAGGGACAAAATTAATAAGTGGTCCAACCCAGCTGTAAAGCCTACTAACCACAACAACAACCAGCACAGCAAGCTATCTCGATGCAGTAGTGGCATTTTTATCTTGGGGGTAATTAACAGCTATCTAATTGGACTTAAAACTCACTCAGTGGGAGAGAACTCCCATTACAGTGTGGTACTGTAAACATAGCCAAATACACATGACTGGAGAGGTCATAGATCCTAGAGAAAAACAATGTCATATCCCTAGACAAATGCAATTTCTTATAGTATGCTGAATATGCATCCTTATATTTACAGACAGGTCTACCTCTCACCACTCACCAAAGAAGCTTCTTGTTTCAACAAATGGAGACTATTAGAGTTTCACAGATGGTTAAACACAGAGAATAAGTGTCTGTGAGATGCTCAGCCCTTAGCAACACATTTAGCAACCTCTACACCTAAGGCTCATGGAACATAGTGGAACAGGGTATAGAGAACATTAATGCATTTCTCAACTCTCATCAGTGAAGCTCCCTCATGCAACAGAGAGTAATTAACACAGAAAGTCACAACTGGCTAAAATGTAGAGATAAGAGACTACAGAATGTGTATCCCTGGATAGGGTCCCTCTGCCACCCAGGGCTCAGAAACCATTGCAGAAGAGGGGATGGAAAGACGATGCAAGCCAAGGGTAGTGGAAGACCACAAGAAAACAGTTTTCCAGGGAGCTGGGAACTTGTTCATATGAACTCACAGTAATGGCGACAGTATGCACAAGACCCGTGCAAGCTCTGAATAAAACCCAGCATAGACCTGGGAAAATGGGCAAGCAGCCTCAACTTTAGCTGAGGAACTATTGGCAGCTGGGTAAGGGAAAGTTGGTCTTCTTTAGGAGAATGATGCTAGAAACCTTGACCAGCCTCCAGGAGATGAACTCAGTGAGGAACATCTGGGAACACAGACTTGATTCAATAGTTCTTAACATACATGATTCAATGCATGAAATCTAGTGAGGGGTGCTGTGGGGGATTTATGGGGAGTTATATAGGGGAGGGGTCTAAATATTATTAAAATGTGTTCTATGAAATGCACAAAAATTCAATTAAAATATACATTATAAAAACTGCTATATACACAAAAATAAATCAAGATATTTTTTGCTTTATTTCTACTTTATGAGTATGTGTATATTGTGTACATGTCTGCAAGTGTACCCACGTGTATGCAAGTGCACCCATGGAGGACAGAAGAGGGCATCAGATATTCTGGAACTGGAATTATGGATGGTTGTTAGCGACCATGTGGGTCTTCTGCGAGAACGGCTGAGCCATCTCTCCAGCCCCATCAAAATAATTTTTAATAAATAAATAAAGAAGCTAAACTAAAATTGCCAGGTCATGTTGAAGGCACAAGGACAACGGTCAAAATGGTGTACTGGGGTCTGAAACTAACCTCAGAATTAGGAAGAAGGGGCAGCCAAGTCATTGATCTCTCATAAATACTAGATAAAAGTTGTAGGAAGCTATTGTTTGGGGCTACGCTCCTGAACACACCAAACTAAAATTCAAAATGAAAGTCATTCTCACTGAAGTTCTATGGTTACACATGACTGTGCGTGCATGTGTGTGTGTGTGTGTGTGTGTGTGTGTGTGTTGTGTTTTATTAATACAAAACCTTACTATGGAGCCCAAACTGGACTCACACTCACCATCTCCCTTCCTCATCCTCCCATGTGTTGGCAACACAGGCCAGTGGCACTATGTCCAAGGCCAAATTTCTCCAACATGCCAGATTCAGCTGGCATAACAGGAAGTTCCTCTGCTTTAACCATTTCACAGAAAAGTAATATAAAGCAACCAGATGTTAACCAACCAGTTATTTTCTATTCTGTCTCCTGGTCCTCATCTTACAGGCAAAGTAATTTTGAGATGACTTCTCTTTTTGTCTTTTGTTTCCACCTTCTCCAGACTCTTTCTGTTTGTAAAACTAAACTCTGCTCAGCGCATTGGAATACTTACTCTGTTTTACAGAGCGAAGTGTTGCCTGATTCTATAATAAAAACTACATCAACTGAGCTCTTCAAGTTGAAATATTTTTATCCTTTGAAATTATAAATACCCTTCTATGCATTTGATGTAGGAATTGAAATTGAAATTGCCTTTTTTCTTTCGAGCTAAGGTCCCTGAGCTCACTCTGTAAACCAAGCTAGTTTCAGACTCACAGAGATCCACCTGGCTCTCAAGCCTACTCTTTTAAAAGCAAATTTGGAGCAACAGATTCTTTGCTGAAAACTTACATCTTATCAAGATTGTTATTTCCTAGTGACTAATATGTCTGCAACATTGTCCTAGAAAGACAAATTCTAGGAGCTCCTTTTCCCAAGAGACGTGCATAGGTTTGAATTGTATTTTGAAAGAAGAGGCCCTCTCTGGGATGGATGAAAGCCACCAGCCACTGCGTGCATTTTCCAAGGCAAATGGCTGCTCACACTTACTGCATGTGTTAGATGCATATTGTGAACAAAAAGTTACATGGCAGATAAAATACTAGTGAGAAATTTTAATTTGGTTGAGACAAATTTATTGACCATAAATAAGCAAAAAAAAAAAAAATCCTTTACCTCATAACTATAAATTTTCAGACTTAAAAAAAAAATCTATTTACTCTTTAGTATTTATAAAATCAAATTAGATACTACATTTTTCTCATTTAATCCAAGTAGGCTTTTTAGAAATTAATCTTCCAGAGGTCACTTGCCTTTAAATTTTCAGCTGCACATAGTAAGTAGCCCTTAATGTATTATTAGTAGTATTATTAGTATTGGAATACTACAGGATGTGAGAAGGAAATGCTGCACAGAAAATGAAAAAAACACAGTGCCGAGTCATGTTTTTATAAAAGGAAAACACTCCCTGACGAGTCGGGCTGAACGCTGCCTGCCTGGAAGCTCTGTATCTGAACTTGGTGCCCCACGCCCTGTGGGCCATGCCCGAGCGCTGAGACACTGATATACGGAGCTCTGTGTCAGAGCTCTGAAAACCGGGAAACGTCTATGCATCATCTTATCTTCCGCGTGTCATTTCGTTAAATCTTCCCAGTGAAACAGTTTCTGGTTTTTTTTTCAACAGTCTTTTACAGAATCGGAGCTTAGAGAGGCGAAGCAACTTGCTCAACCACTGAACAGAAATCTTTCACATGGGTCCAGGCAGTTGAGTATTTGTCTAGAGCCACAAACGCCGGTCAGATAAATTTCAAATATACTCCCTAACACTCCTGAAATGTGGAGGACCCTTATTGTAGATACGGGCTACCCCACGAAGCTGTTGCACTCCCTGCAAAAAACCTTCCACAAAGTCTCACAACCAAGACAGTTCTGAAACGACATTCTCCTGAAATGATCGATGGCAGCTGCGACGGGAGGGAGGGCAGCTAGCACCAGCTCTGAGAGGATTCAGGCCACCGGCTGAGTTCTCCAGAACTTTTCAAAGTGAGGGTCTGCCCACCCTATGCCATTGAAGACTGAAAGCGGCCTGTGGGAACGCCAGACTAGAATGGCTCCTCGCACCACTGTACATCACATCACTGCTTCTCCTGGCTGAGCTCACCACTCTTAGCTGTAGTTTACAAGCTTTACCTCCAGCCTGGGCTATAGAACACTAGGATGCTGACTGTAGCACAGGAGAAAAATCCCCATCTTTCTGGACCACAGCCCAAATGGCCGAGATTAAACCTTTCCTGCTGCCAGGGACTTGTATTTGCCCCACACTCATATATGATTGTATTTGGAGTAAGGAAGATACAGTTAAATGAAGTCATAAGGGTGGGGTCCTAACTTGATAAGATTAGTGTCCTTCTGAGAAGAGATACCAGAGAGCTTGCTCACTCTAGTTCCCGCTCTCTTTGTGGTGTGACAACACAGTACCATGACAGTATTGGAGCTTACTCTAGCTCCCTCCCTCCCTCCCTTCTCTCTTTGTAATGGAAGGACAGAGTGATGAGACAGTCTGGAAGCCAGGAATGGAGCTGAACATGAGAAAATAAATCATCTAGATCTTGACCTTGGATTTCCAACCTCAAGAAATGTGAAGGAATAAATTTCTGTTGTTTAGTTCACCAAGTCAAAAGTAGAAAAGAGCTCTCTGGTGCCAAGATCGGGGAGATCTGCCCTGCTAAAGACAGTAGATTCCTTTGACCTCTTCAGCCTCCACCCACCTTTAAGTCTCAGAATAAAATGACTTGGTCACACAAAACAAGTGAAAAGATAATTTAAAATAAGCAAATAAATGAATTCATAAGCCAAAACAAGAAGTAGTTATCAAGTCTATGGTGTTTTGTTTTGGTAGCCTGAGCAGAGTAAAATGCCTGCCTCCTCTTAAATGCTTTAAGACTTATACTGGTCTGGGAGTGCAGCTCAGTGCTACAACACTTTTGTAGCATGCATGAAGCACTGGGTTTAAATGCACCCCCAACACAACAAATAAGTAAATAAATAAATTATACCCAGAGGCTCAAATGAACAGGCATACTCAAACTATTTTTTTTCTGATACAGAGTCTTCTTTAAGATTTATTTATTTTTAATTTTATGTCAGAATGTTTTCCCTGCATGTATGTGCTTTGTGTGCACACAATGACTATAGAGGCCAGAAGAGGGTGTCAGATCCCCTGAAACTGAAGTTACAGGCAGTTGTTAGCCACTATGTGGGTGCTGGGAGCCAAACTGTGTCTTCTGCAAGAGCAGCCAGTACTCTTAATCACTAAGCCATCTCTCCAGAACCCTATATATTCTTTTTCAAAGGACAAGAGCATAAATCCTTGAGGACTACAGAATCACACAGAGTCTGTGTCCAACGGCTTTGGCACAGATGCCTCTTTGTTCAGTTTGCCATCAGGCATCATTGTATTGTTGGGTTTTTGCTTTGTATACATAAGCACATTGCCCATGTAGAATTTTGATTCATCTTGGGTATAAACACCTTCAGTGTAAGAAGTATTCTTTTAATTCTGGAGACCTCAACCTATAAACAGCAAAGATGGCCATGCACCACAACCTTCTAGCTATATTTGTCTTTTAGAAATTCTGTTCCCAGCAGCCTCCACAAGCTCAAAGATAGAAAAGGAGTTATGTGCTGGATGGCTTCAGTTGTCAACTTGACAAAACTTTGGAAGAAGGAACCTCAGCTGAGGAATTTCCTCTCTCATATCGGCCTGTGGGCATGTCTATGAGGCATTTTCTTGATTGTTGAGTGAAGTGGATGGGACTAGCCCACTTTAAGTGGTGCCGCCCCTGGGCATGTGGTCCTGGGTTATATAAGAAAACAGGCTGAGCACAGGTCAGAGGAGCAAGCCAGTAATCAGCATTCCACCATGGTCTCTGCTTCAGTTCCTGCCTCCAGATTCCTGTCCTAAGTTCTTGCCTGTGTTCCCTCAAGGAATGTGATTGGGACATTAAGCCAAATAAACCCTTTCCTCCATAAGTTGTTTTTGGTCAGAGTGTTTTATCACAACAATAAAAAGTAACTAGGACAAGCTCCTGTTATATATTTTTGATTTATTAATTTTATTATTAGTGTGTGCATAGCATGATGTATATGTGGGTACATCCCGTGGCATTCATGAAGATCAAAGGACAACTTGGTAGAGTTTGTCATTTCTCTCTCCCTCCACCTTTACATAAACTCTGGACATTAAACAGGTCACCAGGCTTGCTTGGCAACACCACTGTGCCATGTCACTGGCTCTCCTGTTCTATTCTTTGTTCCACGTAAATGGACACACTTTCCCCCATATCATATTCCTGTCTTGCCCATCTTGGATGAAATAGAGTCTGTAAGTCAAAAATGCTTAAAAGATTCAGGTACAACCCAGTGTGGTGGTGCATACCTTTAATCTCAGTACTCAGGAGGCAGAGGCAGACTGATCTCTGTGAGATGTAGGCCAGCCTGGTCTATATAGCCAATTCCTGGCCAGCTAGGACTACAGGGAGACCCTGCCTCAAAAACAAAACAAGCAAAAAAAAAAAGAGTCAGATTCACCATGAGGCGCTGGGGATACCAGAAAACCTGCTTCAGTTTCAGAGTCTCCCTAGGAAAGAAGTCGGCTTGAGAGATCAGTATTCAAATGAATGTGTTACTTTGGGGTGGGAGAACAGTATTTTAATACCATTCAACAAACTGTCATTTTAGTTGGTTCCCTCTGAGGAGAAATAGCTAAAGAGGCATATTTAATTAGAGAGACCGATACTTCAGAAGCTCAGGTGGGAAGTCTTAGAGATAGAACCGGTCTTCACAAGCACACTGGGAATCTGAGATCAGCAAAACAAGTTGCTGACTAGACAGTTTTCCCCGTATCTTCCAAAAGAGAAAATAACAGTAAAGTACTTGATGCTGGCACAGCATAAACCTTGGCAAAGGTTAACGAGCAGTTATTAAGCATTCAGAGCAAACCTAAATGGTTAATTGATTTTTCTTTCAAACTAAGGAACAAGGCTCCAGGTTTGACCCGTGATATCAGGTAAGTTAAATGTGTAAGGTAGAAACAGTGAGAAGAGAAGCATACAGAGTCTGCAGTGTGAGGAAGCCCATGAGAACTGGCTGAATGGAAGGAGGTGAGGATGAGAGGAACAGCGAATGATCAGGCCAGGAGCCTCAGACCCAGCTGCCTGGCAGTGCAGTGCCTTGGGGCCGCCATGGTGCGGCCATGGTGCTAGACACCACAAAGATTCCTCCTCTTTTCAAGTTGATACACAGCCAACTTCTTGGGGGAAGATTTACCATCAAGGTAGCATAAGGATATTTTGTGAAAGTGTTTTATTTATTTTCTGGGGTTTCTTTTCTGAATTTATTTATTTCCTAACCTTCCACCTCATTAAAACGTTAGGTCTGTAGGAATGTTTGAGAGAAGAACAGCTCTGTTATATTCTCTAGAGGTGCAAGAGCTGTCAGTGGTTGAGCTTCTGTTGCCTCAGTGGTCTTCAGAAAAGTAGGCCCTAATTTACCCAATGCAGGCTCAACAACTTTTTCTTTGAAGCTCATTGAAAAGTACTGGTATTTTCCCTGCCAAAATAGCAATTCATATGTAACAAAATAATTTAGAAATATTTATTTATAAACAAAGCATTCTAATAAATTTCCTTTTCAAGAGTCATGAAATCTGCACCATGGCTTTCTGAAACCAAACAAGTTAAAGATAGTACGATGGCATTGGGAATATATGCGAGAGACACTGGGAATGTCGTCAAGTTTTGCAGAAGCCACTGTACAAGAATCAGAAGTCCCTACTTTGGACCTGTGGTTGTGAGCTGGTGAAGCAGAAATAAGATGCCTTTTTATAAATACTTATTCATTACTGTTTTTAATTATGGGGACATGAAGTATGTGCATGTGCATGCTGGTGCCTACCAAGACCCAAAGTGTTAGACACCCTGGAGCCAGACTTACAGGCGGGTGGGAGTTGCCCATCGTGGGTGCTAAGAACTGAACTCAAGCCAGCATGCAAGAACAGTGCATGCTCTTAACTTCTGAGCCATCTTTACAGCCACAAGATTCTTTTTTAAGTGACAATCAATTTCAGTTTCTTGAGTATTCATCTCAGCCTGCAGCATAAAAGTGGGTAGTTCTAGAACCTCTTTATATTACGGTGTTAACCTACCAGGAATCATGCAGTGGTCAGTTACTGGTTGTCTCCTAAAACCACTCTGTTTAAAGTGGCATTACTTATTTTACCTTAAGTAAATGGAAGAATGACAGTTGTAAAATCTTTTGGATTAATCTAGTTCAACTCCTTTATTTTACAGATGAAGAAACTAAGGCCCAGCAAAGGATGCCACTTGATAAGCTTATAGAAGACTTAATAGCAAGTCTTTAAAAGATATTTCTGATACCTAGTCCCTGAAATCTTGACCACAATTTTAGTTAGAAAAAGAGTCTTTGAAGATATAATTAAGTTTACGGTCCCCAGATATGATCAGCCTAGATGTATATGAACCCTAAGTGGAAAGGCCCAGTGTCCTTATAAGAGGGAGGCAGCGGGAGACTGCAGATAAACATAGATGAGGCTACATGATCTGGAGATGGAGTTGGAAATGCAATTGGGAAGCCAGAAAGGATGCTTGGAGCCAATGGAAGCTGAATGGGGCAAGGAAGGCCTCTATTTTGGAGGAGTTGTTGGAGAAACCCAGTTCTGCCAACACCTTGTCAAACTTCAAGGCTCCAGAACTGGGAGAAAACAAGTATCTGTTATTTAACACTCCCTGTTTATGCTTCTAAAAACTAAACATGGTGCCCAAAAGGCAAAAGCAGAAGTCCCAAATCTCTGGACATCTTCCTTGGACCCATCTTTGTTTCCATCCCACCATGTCACATTCTGTAAGTTCTGATCCTGTCAGAGACATAAAAACTTTCACTCTCTGCACTAACACAACTCTGAGTCTGAGGCAATGAGCACTGCAGGTGCTTCCTTCCATGGGCTGATCTTTAGTCTATCATCTAAGCTTTCTAGGCTGGGAGGTAATATTTCCGAGATCTGGAAGAAAGGACTCGTTAAAATATAGCCCAAAAGATAAGCCAGTAGATTCCAACAAAACATAAAGAAAATGCATAACAGCATCTCATTTAAAATGTGTTTATGTAGTCATCAAGATTTACTGGGCACACAGTATGTGCCAGGAATTCTAGGCTTCCTGATTTCAAGAGGAAGGATGGAACCTCCGAGTGGCAGAGGTTAAATAGTGGTATATAAGTGTCACATGGGTTAGTCATGGTTGTGAAAAGAAGATACCTGATTATTGTCATATAATCAGAGTGGTTTGAGCTGTAAGTACCTTTGTTATTGGCTGGTTTTTCATGATCTCCATAGATTCAAAGCAAGAGTGCCTCAAAGTCTAGGTGATCAGAGATCTTACTTGAGGCACCACCATGGGGAACATACAGGGTAGCTTTTGTTTCCTCCTCATTGCTCTCCATCCTGCACTGACCTGTGTGGACTGCATCAGTAGGCTGCTGTGCCCGCTTGGTTCTGCTTGGGTTTAGCCAATGTTAAGCACTAGAGGGAAGCTGGAAGTCAGGTGTCTTTCAGCCTATTTCCCCAGCTGCCATAGCGCCTGCTCAACAGATTCAAATAAAGCAGAAGTTGTGTAATAATTCTGCAACAGAGCTCTACAATAGGGATCTCTCACCAAGGCTACTCTGGCTACACCCACTGGTGTGAATGCTGAATCCACCAATGGTAGAGGCAGTGATGAGTCCCTGCCTGGTGCCATTCCACAGTGGCACTAGCCAGTCATCTGATGGCAGCTTGATCACATAGCATTCCACGAGGCGGAGCAGTTCCCCAGTAGTTTTGGTGTTTTTTTTTCTGCACCAGTGTCCCCTGTCAAAAGGTAAGACTACAGTACTGCAGGTCAGTCAGGATCATTAGTGGTGTATGTGTGTAACTGCGGAGGTTCTCTGGGTAAAGAATCATGAGTGGCTGAGAGGTTGGTTGAAGAGATAGGTCATGTGAAATGGGTAGGATAAATTACAAATACCACCTCTTCGCTAATTAAAAAATGAGATGTTTAGAAGCTAGACATGTTTTTCTTTGATTTATTCTGCATACTTTTTTTCATGCTGAACAAATGAGTTCTTAATTTGTAGTAGGAAATATAGCAAGTCCACCGTGTCTGACCTTAAATGGAAGGACATTACAATGCCATATAGAAGATTAAACTATTTAAAATATTGGAATCAAATAGATTTGGGACAGAGAGGATATACATGAGGTGAGTTTGCAGAACAATATAACAACACATCAATCAATAATAATATTTTGCTATGAAAATTTTTGCCTGAAAAGGGACATTGTAAAAGATATACAAGTTGAATGCAGATGGATATGCCTAAAAAGAGGGTATTAAGGCCAAGCTAAGCAGATTAATGCTTTAGATTAAGAGAAAATGCTAAGAGCTGGAGAGATGGCTCAAGGTTAAGAACACTGCTCTTCCAGAGGACCCAGGTTCAGTTCCCAACATCCACATGGCAACTAACAATTCCATAACTCCAGTTCCAGGGGATCCAATGCCTCTTTTGGCCTCCATGGGCATTGCACACACATGGTACACTTACATGTATGCGTGAAAAAATACTCATGCAAATAAAATAAAAACAATTGTTTTAAAAAAAGAGAAAAGGCTGAAATAGTGGAATAGTTAAGCCTACACATATGAAAAGGATGAGGGCATATTACAGCAATCATTAATATATTGACTCTGATTGAGAGCAGTCACCAAACTGACAAGCGTTTTTATTAGAAGGGCCTATTCTGCTTGTGACAACTGTCCATTAGTCAGTCAAGCACGATCAGGAGATTTATGAAGGACTAAACAGAATGAAAGCGTTTCCATTTGATGTGTTCTAAAGTGCTGTCATAATTTAAGGACATATTTAAGATATTGTGCTCAAACGTGTTCTTCACAAACCATGTATTGTTTAAAAACACAAGAAGACACTTGAGTTGAATTTCAGCCTTTTCTCTCATTTTATCATTTCCTCTTAGAATGTGCAAATGAGCATCATGACATTGATACAATACAAATTCATAGGTTTTATTTCTATGGATAAGAAACCATAGCAACTATTCCATATGTGTGGCCCCATAGCACTGCACTGAGATAGGGAATATTATTTCGATATTTATGTGAGAAATTAGGATACAGTTGAATTGTTTATTGTGAAGAAGCAATTTTAATCCAGATTGTCTGAACTAAATCTCACCGATTTTTTACTTACCCCGTAATTACTTTCTTTTATGGAATGAATTGTGTCTCTCTGAAATTTGAAAATTAGGGGCTGGAGAGTTGGCTCCATGGTTAAGAGCACTGGCTATTCCTGAAGAGGACCTGGGTTCAATTCCCAGCACCCACATGGTGGCTAACAACTATCCATAACTCCAGTTCCAGGGGATCTGGCACCCTCCTCTGACATCCGCAGGCACTATACAATACAGGTGTACTCACATACATGCAGGCAATACACTCATAAACATAAAATAAGAATAATGCATAAAGTATTTAAAATTTGAAAGCTAAACTCCTAAAAACCCATAATTCAGTATATAACCTATTTGGAGAGAAGTCTTTGAAGAAGTTAAAATGAGGCCATTTAGGGGCTAGCCTAGTATATTCTGACAGGTTCCCTTATAAAAAATGGAATTTTTATATCCAAAGGAAGAGCATAGGGCTAGAGAGATGGCTCAGTGATTAACTTTACTGGCTGCTCTTGCAGAAGACCAAGGTTCAGTTCCCAGCACCCACATGGCAGCTCCATCATAACTCCAGTTTCCAGAGATTTGATGTTCTCTTCTGCCCTTGGTGGGCATTGCACAATATAGGTACACTTACATATATGTAGGTAAAGCGATCATACCCATAAAACAAAAATAAATCAAAAAAATAATTAATAAATAAACCAAAAAGAAAACATTCATATGCACACACACAGAGGAGACATGATAGGCACAGCAGGAAAGTCACCAACTGCAAGCCACAGTGCAAGGCAAAAAATGACCATTGAAAGATAAATGACTGATAAAGTTTTGGACCTCCCCACTGAAGGAAGATGGTGAGGGCATCTTCATTTGTACAAAAGATAGTCACAGGACATTAGGCAAAAACATATTTTCTTGTACCATCAAATAAAGAAAGAAGGAAAGGTATCATGTTACTGCAATCATTGTATTATTCAAGGATGCTTAATATCGGAGCACAGCACTGTATATGGCTGACTACCAGTCACTCAGGATCCTTGTCTGTGTTTCCCCCAAAAGTTAGGAAGTCTGAAGCTGGGTGCTGGAGAGATGGCTCAGTCATTAAAAGCACTAGCTACTCTTACAGAGAACTGGGGTTCAGTTACCACCATCCTCATGGTGGCTAGCAACTGTTATAACTGAAGTTCCATAGAATTCTATACCTCCTCTGGCCTCCACAGGCAGCAGATAAAGGCACTTGCTGCCAAGCCTGATGACCTGAGAAGTCCAGTCCTAGGATGCATGCAAGTTGTTCTCTTGTCTCCACTCATCACTGATGAGCGCGCACTCACAAACGAACACACACACACACACACACACACACGCACGCACCATTAACGTAATGTTTAAAAGTTTTAAGTTAGAAAGTCTGAAAGACATTTCTTAGAATACTTTGCCAGACATGTCCCATATTGCATTTCATAAATGAGAGGGCTTTGCATGACATTTGGAGACTAGCAGAGAGGAAGTGTTATTTCATTCCTCTGGTAGCAGCTGACAGAAGAAAGATGGGTGTCAGAAGATACAAATGGAGCTAGGGTGAGAGCCACAGATGAAGGAAGAGATTTAAAAGGCACCGTCTGCCATCTGTTTTCAAAAATGTAATGAAGGAGATGGAGAGATGTTCAGTGGTTAAAAGCACTGGTTGTTTTTCCAGAAGACCTAGGGTTAATTCCCAGCATCCACATGGTGGTTAACAACTGTTTATAACTCCAGTGCCAGGGGATCTGACCCTCCTCTGACTTCTGAGGGCACTGCACACCAGTACACTTACATACAAACAGGCAACACATTCATACACATAAAATAAAAATAAATATTTGTTAAAACCTTAAAGAAAAAAATGATAAATTTCTAGAAAAGTGTGACTGGAGAGATGACTCAGCAGTTAAGAACACTGGCCGCTCTTGCAGAGGACTCAGGTTCGAGTCTCAGCACCCACATGGCAGCTAACAACCATCTGTAATTCCAGTTCCAGGGGATCCAATACCCACTTCTGACCTCCTCAGGCTTTGCATGACATGAACACACTACATGCAAGCAATACATTCATACACATGAAATAAAAAAATAAAATATTTTTTTAAAAGAATTACAACCGACAAAGCCATTGCAAACACTGCCCACACAAAGACTATGCTCTCAGTTCTGAGAGAATTCAATCTAATGAGCCATGCTTAAGGTCAAAATATGCCTTAAACTCTTGTCACCTTACATGTTAAGAGAAGGAAATGACAACAGAAAACAAATTGATATTACATAAAAAATCAAGAACACCACTGTGGTAAATATGTGATTAATCTTTAAAGAAATGTTTCTTGGTTTTAGGTCTATTTAAAATGTTACTGACTAATTTTTACAAATAAAGCATTGTGATATATATATATATATATATATATATATATATATATATAGTAGAAAACTAAAATATATGATAACAATAACCAAAAACACCAGGAGAAGAACATGAAAATAGATTGTTATCTAATTCTCAGATTTTGTAAAAAGTATATTATTGAGGATGGGCAGTGCTAAGTTAAAATCATGTATTGTAAACTCCATGCAAGTAATGGAGAGGCATAGTTAATTAATCTACAACATAAGGGATAAAATATATCATTAAGAAATGCTCAATTCTAGGCTGGGTGTGATTCCAGCACTTGGGAGGTGGAAGCAGGAGGATCAGAAGTTTAAGGTCATCTTCTACTAGATAGAGAATTTGAAGCCAGCCTGGGTTACATGAGACCCTGTTTCAAAATACAAAACAGAAAAGAAAGAAAGGGAGAAATTAAAGGGAAAAAATAATAAAGTTCAATTAATTAAAAAGAAGTCAGGGATGGGCATGGCAGCATATGCCTTTAGTCTCAGCACTTAGGAGGCAGAGGCAGGCAGAACTCTATGAGTCTGAGGCCAGCCTGGTCTACACAGAGAGTTCTAGGAGGGACATAATTAGACCCTCTCTCAAAAAATAAAAAAACAGTCAGAAAAGTGAGAAAGCAATAATGAGACACCTAAATCTGTCGATAAAATTAATAACATCAAATGAAAATGGTCTAAAATGTTAAAGGGAAGTAGTTCAAACTGACCAATTTAAAGGTAGATTGAACGAAAAAGCAAAATGGAATGACTTTCAGCCTACAAGAAGCACACTTTACATGTTGTTTTTGAAGGATTTGTTTGTTTGTTTTTGTTTAGGTAGAGAGGGAATTTCATCCAGGCTACTCACAAATTGTTCATGCCTATCTAGCATGTCCAAGGCCCTGGGTTCCCGTGAAGAATGAGGAAGGGAGGGGAGGAAATGAAGAGGAAGTTAGAGAACATGAATAACAGAAAGTTTAAATTTCAGAGCCAGTAGTTACCAAGCTTAAAACAGATCACCTCTTAATAACAAAGAGGCCAATTCATTAAGACCAAGTTAACCATGTTATGGTTTAAACATGTGGTGGTTTGAATGAGAATGTCTCCCATAGGCTCCAAGTATTTGAATACTTGGCCCCAAGCGGTGGTGCTGTTTACAGAGGTCTTGCTGGAGGAAGCCGTCCACTGGGGGTGGTCTTGACAGTTCATACACTCATCCCACTTCTGGTCAATCTCTGCTTCCTACCTGTGCCTGAAGGTGTGAATGTTCAGTTTTCTGCTCTGGTTGCCTGCTGCTGTGCCTCCCTGCCATGATGACTCTTCCCTCTGGAACTGTAAGCCTTTAAATAAACTCTTCTTTCTATAAATTTCCTTGGTCATGGTGTTTTATCACAGCAACAGAAAAGTAGCTAATACGGCCCCTGCCAGGTTCTTGTGTTTGAACACTTGGTCAATAGCACTGGTAGCATTTCAGGAGCTCTGGACATTAGGCTTAGAGGCAGATGCAGAGGCTTACGGTTCCAGAGAGATAAAGGTTCATCGTGGCAGAGGTGCCACAGGTGACTTGAAAATTCTAATGCATGAAGCAAACACTGATAGAATTGAGACAGACAGTTCTCAATGGGATTCTTCTAATACCTTCTCATTGATAAATCATTTAGAAATCAAGTAGACAGAAAATCAGTAACAATTTTTAAAACTTCCATAATAAAACAACTTGATCTAATTGACATTTATAGACATTCCTTTGGGCAGCTGAATATATATTTTCAGGAAATGTTGTTGATTAACCGTATTCTAAATCATAAGGCAAATCTATAAGCTGGACATGATGTCACATGCCTGTAATCCCAGTACTCAGGAGGTGGAGGCAGGAGGATCACAGGGAGTTTGAGGCCAGCCTTGGCTACAAGAGATGCTGTCTCAAAAGAAAAATAAAAAGCAAATGAATATTAAAAATCTGTATAGATTTAAGGAGATTGAAATTATACAATGTTCTCAAATACAAACAAAATCAAGTTATTTTATTCATTTTTAGATGAATGAATTTTTTTTATGTTGTCCAGACTGGCCTCCAACTTATAAGCTCAAGTAACCTTATTCCATTCCACCTGGCTCAAAAAACAAACAAACAAAACCTAACTAATTTAGATATCAATAACAAAGCTTTTTTATTTTTGTTTTTGATTTTCATCCGTTGGTGCTGCAGGCTGAACCCAGACCTCACACATGTTGAGTACACATATTAAAGCACTGAGCTACAATGCCTAACCCTTGACATTTTGAAAAGTTTATTATATTGACCTTATTTTTCTTAGTTTATTATAGAAAACTCCTTCCAATTTACCAGGTCTAGAAGTCTGAAAACTGCTGGTTGACCCTTGATCTTGAGAAGTGGCCCCTGTAATCTTCCTGATTCAGGTCTCAGGACAGGAGTAAAGTCCCACAGCTTCTCCCTGTGGCCTCTTGTCAGCATGGAACAAGAGGCCAGCTAAACCAACTAATGGGTATTGAGCAGTCCCTGCTGGTCATTCAACATGTGCATATCCCAGGTGACAAGGGAAGCTAGAAATAAACCAGTCTGGGCAAAAAGCACCTTACAAAGCTTTGTAACTCCCCATGATACACAGCATTTTAAGGGCAAAATGATTCCTGTCTGAGAACAGTAGAGGGAAGAGAAGGAAGAGTGGGAGGGAAGAAGGGAAGGAAGGAACAAACGGATGAATGTGAGGCTGAGCTTCCAGAGAAGGCAAAATGATTCCTGTCTGAGAACAGTGGAGGGAAGAGAAGGAAGAGTGGGAGGGAAGAAGGGAAGGAAGGAACAAACGGATGAATGTGAGGCTGAGCTTCCAGAGAACCCCTGAGGGCTGGGCTCAGTTAAGTCAGATGTGCCTCCCAAAACAAAACTTTAAGTATATATTTTTTTGAGAAATTCATACATGAGAACTGTAGTTACATCATTTCTATTCCCTCTTCCCCTTCCAACTCCTCCTGTGTCCACCTCCCTCTCAAATTCATGAACTTCTCTTCTTGAAGTATTGTTGTAATATAAATGTGTATATGTATATGTATAAATACATACAAGCTCATATAGAACATTCTGAGTCCATTCAGTGTTGTCCCTATGTGGGTGTGTTTAGGGCTGAAAATTGAGATTGGATAACCTACCAGGGGGCTCACCCCTGGAAAAGACTGATTCTCAGTCTCTCAGCACCCACTGACTGCCCTTCATCGGGTGGGGTGGTGGGCTGGTGAACTTTCCCCCAGGTCTTATTTAAGCAACCATATTGCTGAGATTTTATTCTTCTTTGTCACATCTGGAAGACACTGTCTCACAGCAGGCATTTTGGTCCTCTGGCTGTTATACTCCTTCTGTTTTCTCTTCCATGCAAAGGTTGCATTGTAGCTGTATCAACTGCAGCTCAGCACCCCATGGTTACTCATTCTCTGCATTTTGACCAGTTGTGGATCTCTGTGGTAGTCTCCATCTGCTTCAAAAAGAAGCTTCCTTGATGAGGGGTGAGAGCTACACTTATATATGTATTCTACTAGTTAGAATACAGTTAGAAGTTATGTTGGTTTAGGAAAATGACAATAGTGGGGGGGCTCTATGCCCCCCACCAGCCACTGGTAGTTTGCTAGGTTTACAGTCTCAGTCATGATTTCCCTCCTATTGAGCAGGCCTTAAGCCCAATTAGATAGCTGCTGGTTACCCGCTAGATAAAAATGCCATTACTGCACCATTAGGAATATCTTGCTGGGCCAGTTATAGACCTTACAGCTGAGTAAGACTACTGATTGCTTTTTCCTTTAGCAGATTGCAAAGTCAATATGACGAAGTATTTCTGATACTAAAAAGATGCCCAAAAATGCACACTAGAGGAAAGAGAGCACCTTCAACCAATGTTGCTGAGAAAACTGGATGTCCAAATGTAGAAGAATGCAATTAGACACATATCTATCATCTTGTACAAAAATCCACTCCAAATGTGAAAGTCTAACCAGCAGTCAAATCATTGTATCAATTTTGTGGGCCTGAAATTGACAGAGTGACCTTAAAAGATGTTATGGGGAGTGGAGAGATGGCTCAGTGGTTAAAAGCACTGGCTGCTCTTGCAAAGGACCCCGGATCGATTCCCAGCACCGACACGGCAGTTAACACCCATCTGTAACTCCAGTTTCAAGGGAATTCAATGCTCTCTTCTAAATTCCTCGGACATTGCACAATACCAGTGCACTTAACATACATCTAGGTAATACACCTATACATCTAAAATAAAAAGAATAAATAAATAAAGACAAAAAAAGAGGATGTTATGAAATTTTGACAGTCAGGTTGACCCATCTCAATGATAACAGCATTCTTGTCAACAAAACAAAACACCAAGAATGAGTAAAACAGTCCCCTCTCTCCTCCTGTGGCTCCTCCTGCACCCTAGTCTTGAAGCAACCTTCACTTAGCTTTCTCCAGCTTTCCTGGCCAAGGATGTGGATGATTAGTGGAATACCTTAGGTGTCAAATGTTTCTAAGTTGTTTTCTGGGTTGTTTTTACTTGTAATACTCTCCTGAGTGACTGTTGTAGTCGTCCCCCCTTTGCCCTCCCCCACAACCATTGTAGAACTGCATCCCCCAAGCAAAACAGCCACCGTCTTCATCAGATTGGCTGTGCTAGCTTGTCAGAGCTCATCACAATTGAGTCGGTGCACCTTTTACGAGCTCTCGGGACCGGGGATGGGAGAGGGTATTGGATCTTCCCTGAGGTTCCAGCCATCTGTATGGATTTCTGTCCTAATTGTACTTGACCTGGAGTCTCCGGAAGTGCTGGAGTATATATGCTAAGGGGAGGTTCATTGATGAGCTTCGGGAGGCGGGGGCTCCATCTAAGTGGCTATGAGAGGAAGTCATCAGCCATGCTAGGTGAAGATTTTCAAGTACAGCTGCTCTGAGGCCACCTGCACTCTCGCCAGTAACCCTTCACCCACACTTTGTAGACTAAAAAATTCATTGGTTCTCTGAGGGGATCTCTGGTGGAATTCTACTTTGTTGTTGTGACCTTAGAAAGAGGAAGTAGATGTGGTTCCCAAGGAAGTAATTTTTTAAGCCCACCCTCACCCCTATTCCAGGTGCAGTTCATAACAACAGAACTAACAGTCCAAGGGATAGTTGTCACATTCCTCCTGACTGGTTCATTTTTTGTTGGTGATACTGATTTTTTGGATATGTAACTAAGTCAGCCATTCAAAGTCCGGAGGGTTTTCAGGTATACTTTCGCTACTCTATTCTGTTCAGAACACTCGGGGTCAAGATGTCCTGTGGTGTGGCTTTAAATTCAACGAACTAGAAACTTGCTGGGAGACCGTGGGAAATAACAGCCTGTAAGGGTGTCGATTTTATGTGCTGTTCAGTATGTTGTTTCTGATGGATTGTGGGTAAAAGCAGCACAACCCCACTACAATGTCCATCTCCCTGAGGAATGCTTTCTGGCTTGCTTTGACAGCCCCAGACGCCCTGGGAGGAACTGGAGGTTCATTCTTCACTAGGTCCTCTCATTCCTTCCTTCAGTGAAGCTGCTCTCACCACCTGCCTGAAAGCCAACTCCAAATTCACTTCCATTTCACCCAATGCCACACGACAACCTGAATTTGTGGAGCTTGGGGAAGGCAGATTGGGGCGAGGGGCCTGAAGGAGAACACGCCGACGCCTATAAATCTCTCAGAGTTACCATTAGCAATTCAGTCTAGGCAGCAAGCAGTCACCTCCAGGGCGGTGGTATTTTTCATTTGTCACACGATCTGGGCCAAAAATCATCCAGTGTATTTACCAGTCTGGACCATTCTAACCCTTAATTCTTGCATTGTTCCTATAATGCCTCCTTCTCCACCAAAGTAATGAAGTTTTAAACCGTGTTAGGTTTTCTAGAAGGCTTAACCACTGACAGGGGTCAAATAAAGTGAGTTCTTCACAGAAATATATCCAAAAGCAAGACACTCAAACAAAGAAACAGCAGTGCCATTGGACGAAGACGGGATGATAGAAAATCAGAGGGCATTTACATACATTAACACATACTATGTATGTAACTCTACAATATCCTGAATTAAGCAGACAGAAGAATCGCTTAAATCCTGGAGGACTACTAAGCACCCAATACCAAAAAGGCGCCCTTGCCGTGCCATTGTTCCACAATGCCGTGACTCGGATTCGAACCGAGGTTGCTGCGGCCACAACGCAGAGTACTAACCACTATACGATCACGGCGAGCTACCGGAACGCCACGAGGGAGGGTTCCCCGAGTGCCGTGCCTGACTCTAGGGCCGCCAGTTCGACCTGCCCTAAGTCATCAGTGTGTTCCTTGGGGCCCCGGCCCTCCCGACCCTCCCGCCCACAGGGCCCGGGAGTGTGAAAGCAGTGAAATTCCCAAGTCAGCCCGGCCGCCAGAGCACACCATAACAAGGGGGCCATGAAAGCGCCTTGCAAGCCAGCGCGGTGGAGCACACCTGATAACCACGCACTCGGGAGGTAATGGCGAAGGACCGCGAATCGGAGGTCACTTTGACCCCATAAGACCTTGTCTCAAAAGTTCTGCAAACTGAGAATGCTTTCGAGGCCAGGTCTGTACCGACGTGACACCCCGGGGTCTCCAGCAAGGAAGCGCAGACCACGCCCGGGCACCGGGCCCTGGGGAACAAGCTATCCCGAGACACTTGTGGAGACTACCTTGCGTTTTAAAACCCGATCAGGAGGAATGCGGAGCCACCCACAGGAAACTTCCTAGAGAAACCCGCAAAGAGCCCCAACGCGCAGTTCCCACCGTAGGGAGGTAGGAGGACGCAATCCGGCGCGCGCCGCGACCAACGGGGGCCAGCGCGCCTGCGCGCACCCAGGAGCCGGGGGTTAACGTTAAGAGAGGCAGAAAGAAATCTAACACACCAATGACGTCAGTGGGGGGCGGGGCGTCCAACAGAGAAGAGAAGAAACAAGACAGCTCACTTCTGGGTTCATGGTAGCTCGCCGTGATCGTATAGTGGTTAGTACTCTGCGTTGTGGCCGCAGCAACCTCGGTTCGAATCCGAGTCACGGCATTGTGGAACAATGGCACGGCAAGGGAACTGTGTTTTGTTGCACTCTTCTATTTTTAGACTGTCGTTCTAGAAAATGAAGCCGGTTCTGTAGTGACAGTTGAGAAACGGCCAGATTGAACTAGCGGAGAACGCAGGTTTCCAGTTACTGCGTCGGGAACCTCGTTGGAGCACTAAGCACAGAGTACGGGCCAATCTACAAAACATAGTGTAAACATATGAAAACATCTTCACCCAGGAATCTCTCGTCTTTTACAAGTTCCATGAAAATCCCTAGAGTAGACTCCGGAGCGATGGACAGGGGAGGCTCGGCATGGGAGGTGAGCCGGGAGGTGGCGCTTTCAAGCAAAATGCAAATTTGTCAAGCAGCAGTTAAGGTGCAAAGGCTTGACGTCTTTAAAAGGCACTATCCAAATTCCTCTTCATGAGCCCTCTCCTTAAGTCTCCTTTATGGATGGATGCCCACCTCCACGACGCCCACAGGGCCTTGCCTGACAGACTTAGCAAGTGCTCCTCCAGCACCCTCCTGCAACTGTTGAGTAAAGGAGTGCCAGAAGCGGGGCCGAGAAACACAGTGAATGCCACACATTCTGGAAAAACAGACCAATGTTCTGCATTCTCGGATGTGGGGTGGTAAAAGACTTCAGTTCGTGTTTAGCAAGATCTCTCGGACGGCTCTGCAGAAGAGGGTTCAAGTGGTCACTGAACTCATTTGTCCGGCTCCACTGGCAGATTCTCAGTTTAGCAGATAGCCACCGCCTGGTGTGTACACGGCCCCATTCTAGGAGCCGGGAAGGAGCGGAAACGCTGATGGACAAGAAGAAAAATCGGGCCCCTTGCTGCAGCCCTGAGGGACCAGAAGTGGGCGCCTCGCCTGGCGAGGAGAATCGCGGTGGTGGGGGAGGGGGGCCGGGGACTCCGAGCCAAAGGGGATGGGGAGAGGATGGCAGGAATGGGTACTGGGGAAGGACGATGCGTGTGCCTCCTCCATAAACAGTAACTGAATACCATCTACATAGCCAACTCGGCACTGGGGGCGTCCAGAGCCCCCGAAAGGTCGTGTTGGGTGAATCCTAGGGAACCAGCAGCCTGGGAACGCGGAGAGGAGTGCCCCCTGCAGGCCCAGGAACTTAGCCGATTTCGCTGCAGGGTCTCCAAGGTAACTGACAAGGGCTTCCCCAGACAGCTCTGGCCAGACTGCTACCATCCCTGGATGCCCAAAGTTTCCGGCTGACTCCCAGCCCAGGCACAGGGGCTCCGCCTGGCCCCCGACTGATGGATAGAAACAGAAGAGGAGCGAAGTGGCAACGGCAGGGTGCGCTTGCGTACTGATCTCAGGCCCCGCCAGGCTGGAGTCCCGCCCCACAGATAGGTCATTTAGTGACGCAGGGAGTGGGATGGCCTATGAGTGTTGAAGTGACTCTTCAGAAAAGCCTCCTGACAGGTCCCCGGTAGCTCGCCGTGATCGTATAGTGGTTAGTACTCTGCGTTGTGGCCGCAGCAACCTCGGTTCGAATCCGAGTCACGGCATTGTGGAACAATGGCACGGCAAGGGGTCCGCTTTCTTTTCCAGTTACTACAAAATAAAACCCAATTTTCCCGGAACGTCTGTTTCTCTGAAAACCGAGCCACCCCCAAAGACTGCCATCTCCAGTAATTAAAATGCTCTAAATTCGACTTAAAATCAAATCGTTTCTAAGCCTTTCCTTTCCTTTGGGGAAAACGCGTCTGTCAAGACAGTCCATACAAGCAGAACAGCTGCCCCCTCTGCCCGCCCTCTTGTTTTTGGTGCTTTTCGTTTTCACTTTTAAAAATTGCATCGTTCATTTATAAGTGCAAAGTACATCTCCACAAGTCGAATGAAAGGTTCCTTCTCATCCTTCACTTCATTCGCCAGTTACTGCCGGTTTCCAACCCTCTCTTGTCATGTCAGTCCTGGTGTAAACAAATGTTTATGTATAAATTCATGGATGTAAAGATATTCCTCTTTGCTTCTTGTATAAAACACAAACACCTCACCCCCCAAAAATGACGCGATGAGAAATGAACTCGAGTTAACAGAGGTGATAGTGTTGCTTGGGTGGGGAGGACACACAGAGAGGAATCTTCACCCATCCGGGCCTCTCTGCTGTTCCCAGCCCCCATTCTGAACCGGTGAGAGTGGGGGATGGTTTGTGACTATAAAATATGAGATTATTTTTTTATTCGTGAAGTAAAGAGCTTTGGGTTAAAGTGGAGAAATAGCACTGTTTTGACTTCTGGAAGGAAGGAAAAGCCAGGTGGGAAGCAACCTGAATTTGGAGACCAAAGGGAGTTGTCTTTTGGTCACCTGGAAACCCTTCACTTTCATCTCTCCTTTTTCTTATTGTCAAGATAGAGTTTAAGTCAAACCACTGTTGACAAACACACAAAATACAATTCTCACTACAAAGGTGATAAGAGATAGTTTATTCCAGTGCTAAATATGAGTGACCATAGCCCAGGAACACAGATTTACATTACCCAAAATTTCATATTCCAACATGAAAGCAGTTTCATGAAGTTTTTACAGTAACAGAACAAAGAAAGTCATAATCAAGAAACTTTTCAAATATACTAGTGGAAACATGAGAGGGGGGTTAACAGGCGGGCGGGAAGACCTCTGTTACAGGCCTCAGATGCTGTCTGATAACACTCAAAGTTTTGGGTTTGGTGGAAGCTACTGGTCTGCAGTTAATACATTTCAAAGGAAAACTAGTGCTGTCTGTACATTCCAGATGATTTATCTAATGTTCACAAAAGATGTTAGGTCAGGTACAAAGGAGGGTAATAAATGGCTATCCAGGGGGCTTTTGGCTCTGAATTTGCAACATTCCAAACTCTACATGGTAATCATTGAAGTTCTGATCAGTTCATCAGACTTACTGAAGGTTCAGTTTGAAAATGTAGCAAAGTGCAAGTGAGTTGTATGTGTGATTCATGGAGTCTCTTCTACTGCTTGTTTTGTCTTTCTGAGGTTTTGGGGGGTGGAGTTGGGGGTTTTGTTCGTTGAGATTTGAGATGGGGGTCTCCTTATGTGAAATCCAAGCTGGCCTTGAACTCACTATGTAGCCAAAGCTAGCCTGGAACTCACGGTGATCCTCCTGCTTTTGCTTTTCCAGTGCTGGGATTACAGAGTACCACCATGCTGGTACTCTTGACCATGATTGGGTTCCAACACAGCTCTCCATAAAATTTTCATTTCTTGAGGCAGAGTCTCATATAGCTGAGGCTAGCCTTGAATTCACTATGTAGCCACTATGTGACTTTGAACTCCAGATCCTCATGCCTCAACCACCCAAGGACTAGGATTTTAGGAGTATACCACCACACCTGCTCCATAAATGTTTGAACAGAGGGTTTTTTTGTTTGTTTATTTATTTATTTTATTTTTTTATGGAGTTTGTCATTGGTGGTAGTTATTTTTTGTTTGGTTGGTTTGGGTTTTTTTTTATTGTTTCCTTTCTGAGACAGAATCTTGCTATGTTACCTAGGCTAGCCTCAAACTCAACAGTCTTCTAGTCTCTATAGTAGTTGAGATTACAGGCATATACCTATGAGCCTGGCTCTAAGGGGTTTATGGTATTATAAAGAAGTTGCCAGGTTTCTGTTATGATTTCATATTATATTGTACTCTTTCAATATAGAATCATATTACTTTCATAAGGAAATAATCCGTGATTCTACAAAAAACAAAATGGTGATCTCCCATTTTTCTAGCAACATGCAGCCCTCTACTTACTTTCTCCCACCCCTTGTTTCATTTTTCCAATCCTTCCCACGGACATGACAGTAAGAAAAAAAGAAGTGAAAGTTGGCAGTAAAAGCAACTGATCTGGAACTTCAATGAAATCATAGGACCTAAGATGCTCTTTGAAGGTGTGAATTCATTTGCAGGGCCCAGGTTACAGGCTATTCTTCTGTCAGTTGTCATTGATGGGAACACAAGCCCAGTGTACCAGACCATCTGATCTTTTAGGAGAGGCCACAAACCTGGAGTTTTAGGTAAAAGACCCTAATTTTTTAAACATTGGCAACTAATTCAAAAAATTTTTAAACTGAGTTTTCCATAGCTGGAGAGATGGCTCAGCAGTTAAGAACACTAGCTGCTCATCTAGAGGATCCAGGTTAGGTTCCCAGCACTCACATAGTGGCTAACAGCCATCCTTAACAGTAGTTCCAAGGGATCTCTCTCCCTCTTCTGGCCTCCACAGGTATTGTATGTCACGGATACATTTACATACATACAGGCAAAACACTAGTACCCCTAAAATAAAAATAAATAAAAAATTAAAGTGAATTGTCCAAAATTATCAAACAAAAGTTGATACAAGCTGAAAAAGAGAAAAAAATGAATGAGACCATGTCAAAAGGATGCAGGGTCTCTTGAGAAGGCTCTCTGGCTAAATTGGGAAAAATTGAGAATCAAAAGGAGCTATGATCTAATGATGACAATGGATCAAATCACATTGGATGGAAAATGATTTTGTCTTTTTTTAGATTTACTTTTATGAATAAGTATGTGTCTGTGCAGGGACATGCACACATGTGTGGGGTTGCCTGGAGAGGCCAGAAGAGGGTATCAGCTCCCTAGTGCTGGAGTTACAGGGTTGTGAACTGCCTGATGTGGGTGCTAGGAACCCAATTCTACAAGACCAGCAATCACTCTTAGCCATTGAGCCATCTCCAAGGTCTTGAAAAGATTTTTAAAATCATTTTTCAGTCTGTGGTCATGAAAATTCTTAATACAGAAGAATGCCAGTAATGAGTGCAAAAGAGATCATAGAATTAGAGTTGCGATTTTGCAGTCCCCAGTGTTAACAAATGAAAACAGAGGTCATCAATGGAGACTTGAACCATTGGGTAACCAATTGGTCAAGCCTAGCATCTCCAGTTAAAAGACAGATGGGCCAATGTGAGGCTCAGGGCAATCCCCAGTGGTGAATCTGTTGAAGGGAACATGCCTGTCACCAGCATGGGTCTGAGGATGGTCACCATCTGGGGTTCCTCTTCTCTGCCAATTAAAGCATTAAATTAAATTAAAGCTCAGACCAGTGGAGAGCAACAGACAAAGAAACTTTTATTGAAAGATAAAGAATCACATCCATACACAAAAAGAATCACACAAACACACACTCTAGAGAAAGACAAAGCTCCCTGTGAGTGGAGAGGGGAATTCAGAAACCGAAAATCCAAAGTCCTTTGGGAAGGGCCCAGGTTTTAAAGGTTTTAGTGATTTCCCCTCCGCTAATTTTGGATTGATCAACTTAAACAAAGAAGAGAAGGCTATTAGGCTTATGGCTTCAAAAGATGAGGAGTCCAGGGACTCAGTCTTATCTGAACTGGTTTGAACTAGCTGGTACCACAGAGAAACCACCCGGCAGGCTAGAGGGAGAGCTGCCAGGCCTTTGGAAGTACGCCATCCTTATTATTCTTACGTGACCTAGGTTTGCTTATCGGGGATTTAGTCCCTTATATACCTAGGAAGTATCTTTTCAGAAATGCTTTACCTGAACCTAATCATGAAGAATCTATATGAAAATCAAAATGTACAACATTTTACATGACAATTGGCCTGGACACTTCAAAATGATACATGTCATGCAAAACAAAAGCAACAAAAGAAAAGGGAACTGTTTATAATAGACTAAAGAAACAACAGACTAATGTAGTGGGAAACCTTGATTGGATTTGGAATCAGAAATAAAAGGCTATGTATGAAAGGTATTCTGGGGGAAAACGGGAAATTTTGCTGTGAACTATATAATGGACAATGATATTAATATCAAAGTTCTTTTCTTTCTTTCTTTTTCGAGACAGAGTCTCCTTGTAGCCCCAGCTGGCGTGGAACTCACTATGTAGACCAGGCTGGCCTTGAACTCGAAAAGATCTGCCTGCTTCTGTCTCCCAAATGTTGGGATTAAAACCTGCCAAATATCAAATTTCTCAAGTGTCATCATTGTCTTAAGGCCCTATAGAATTCCTAGAAACCATGCCTACTCCCACCTGCCCCCCAAAAGCAAAAAAAAGATAGAAGGAAATAAAAATAAATATGGTAAAATACTTCAAAGTGGTGAATCTGCCAGGTGTGGTGGCTCACACCTGTAACCCAGCACTCAGGAGGCTGAAGCAGAAGGATTTCTAAGCATTTATGGCCAGTCTGAGCTACAGAAATTCTAGGCTAGCCTGAGGCTACAGAGTGAAATCCTGTCTCAAAATGGGGAGGTGGGGGTGGGCAGGGGTGAAGGGTATATAGGTTTCTGCTGCATTTTAATTTTTCTGTAGATTTGAATTTTAAGTTGGAGAAAATAAAAGCTAAATGACAAAAAATGGAGAAATTACTCAGTGCTAAGAAAAATTTGGACATAAAATTGTGTATAACTACTAGTTATAACTGTATGAAGCTAAGAACAAGAGAAATTATCTTCATTCATTTGAAGCATTACTAAGTTGGTACTATGACAGGCTGTGTAGTAAGTAAGAAAGACACTGTGTAGCCAGGTGTGGTCGCTCATGCTAGTGCTTGGGAGCCTGAGACAGGAAGATCGCACCAACTTCAAAGCCAGCCTGGGCTGCAGTGTGAGACCATTTCAAAATAGAAAGATGAGAGTGAGAAACAGGGAGAGAGGAAGGAAGGAGGGTCAAGTACCAGCAGGATCCTAATTCTATGGGGAAATGCTTAACTGTCAAAAATTTGGAGTCCAGGGGAGACTTACTGTGGTGAACTTCGATCCCTGTATCACTGGCTCCCATCCCTGGCCTCCAAGAGGTAGTGCACACTTCCTGCTTCCCAGAACTCACATTCTTGGGGGTGTAATATTAACAGATAAAACAAAAGTAAATCCGTGGTGCACACAAAATTTGCTATGTTGATCAAGCTGTTCTGGATTGAGATCTGCCTGCCTTGGCTTTTGGAGTACTGGGATTGAAGTCGTGAGCCACTACACCCAGCTATAGATATTCTAATTTTAAAACCATCATCTGTCTCCTACTTCTATAACATCCTCTCCCCTCTCTAAATAATCCAACTTTATTACCACCTCCCCCCAAAACACACTCCATGAATACCTTTTCTATGGCATGTTGGTTCCCACCCCTATTACCTTGGCTTCACTCACGCTGACCTCCTGCTTTAGAATAATGTTTCACCTTTTGTTTCTTTTGTCCAAATCTCATGGCAAGATAGGAAGACAAGGAAAATTATGGAACATGGAAAAGGAAATAAGCCCCTTGCCCCAGAGTCTGACTGAATACTCTGACCAACTGAAAAACAAGAATTCTAATACAGGGCCAGCAGGATGGCTCCACACATAAAGGTGCCTATGGCTGAGTTTGATGACCTGAGTCCAATTGCTGGCACCTACAAGATGGAAGGAGAGAATCAACTACAAGATTTCTTCTGACCTCCACAAGAGCATACACATGCACACCGACACACAAATTAAATTAAAATGTTTATAGAAAAGAATTCTAACACAACATTTTCTGTAAAGGCTGCCAACACAGTTAATATCCCTTTCATATATAGCTATTTTATGTTAAAGTAACAATGAACCAGGTATAATACTGAATGTGTAGGACCTTGGGTAGGGACTCATTTCTTTGTGCAAACATCACCTAAGAATCTCAAGACTGCTTTGTTTATAGTAAAGATACCCTACCTTCCCATGTCCTTGTGAGCTACACTTTTACCTTATCAATTTTAATCGGATCAAGTACCCATGAAGAATCACCTTGTAATCTCATTTAGGGTTTTAGCAACCCTTTGAAGATAGCAAGTTCAGAGCTCTCCTCTAAAATCTTCTGTATGTATGACTCTGGCAAAGGAAAGAGTGAAGGTTCTCTCTGGAATTTGTGCTCGACACTTGGATTTGTCTGACTTCATCAACTCTTTGAGAAGTCCACAGCTGTGCTTCTGGGTATGTTTTATTCCTTCTACTGAGGGCTTTTCTTCTCTTAACCTTTGTACTTAACCCTACAGTAAAGAATCTTTACTAAACCCCAGCTCTACTAACTGACTCATCCTAAAATTCTTTTCTGTCTGCATTGAAGCCACAAATCCTGGTTTGGCCTAAGTCAAGGTCACTGAAAGTCTAGGGGAAATCCCCAGGCTGCTGAAAGTGATGTGGAGCTGTGCCCCTCGCCCCCAAACACACCCTAAAAGGTTGGCATTCCTGTCCAGCTCAAGTCTAACCCCAGTATAAAACCTGAAAGAAGATTTAATTGATCCCAGTCCTCTGAGCTGTTCACAGCTCCATTCCTCCTTCCTCTGAGCTGTTCACAGCTCCATTCTTCCTTCCTCTTCTGTCTCCCCCTTCCTTCCTCCTTTCTCTTCTCCTTCTTCCCTGTTCCCTTCTTCCCCCGTTCCCCACTCCCCTGGTCCCCGGCCCCAGGATCTCTCCATTTGGCCCTGGATCCTCTGAAACTTGCTATGTGTCTCAGCTTGGCTTGAACTTTCTGCTAATCATTTCTTCTCTACCACCCACCTGCTGGAATTACAGGTGTGCATTACCACACCCCATCTCGTTTCTATGCTTCTTAATTAAACATGTGACACCTTCCATTGTAAATATAAGTTTTTGTTTTGCTTTTGGGAATTTTTCTTGGGTTTATTTTTATCATTTATTTATTTGTAAATATGCAAACATAGTTGTCTGTAGAGGCCTGAAGAGTGTTACAGAGCACCCAGCTGATGGAGTTATAGGCGGTTGTGAACTGCCTGACCTGGGTGCTTGGAACTAAACTCAGGTTCTCTGGAAGAGCAGCAGAAGTTCTTAACCACTGAGCCACCTCTCTGCAGTCCCTACTTTCTAGTTTTTAAAATGGTCTCCTTATGTAGCTCAGATTGGATTTGAATTCATGAGACTCCTCCTGTTACAACCTCTGAGTGCTGAATTAAGGCATACTTATCTCATTTTACAGGTTTGTTTGACTGTTTTTTGTTTTTTGTAGCTCAGGCTATCCTCAAACTCCGTATGTGACAGAAAATGTCCTTGAACTCCTGATCCTGCTGCCTCAACCCCTCAAGGGTGGCATTACAGGTCCACATCGCTATGCCCAGCTCATTTTACATTTTAAAAAGCTAGTACATGGCCAGGTATAGTGGCACCATATCTTTAATCTCGGTACTTTCCAGGTAGAGAGGTCATTCAGGGCAGCCTGGTCTACATAGAGAGTTCCAAGCCAGCTGAGGCTCCAAGGAGACCCTGTCTCAAACCAAAGCTAGTATAGCCTGGTGTTACAGCTCACACCTGTCATCTCAGCATTTTGGAAACTGAGACAGCACAACTGCCATGAGTTTGAGGCAAGCCTGGGCTACAAAGTGAGTACCAAGCTAGCCAGGGATGCATAGCAAAACCCTGTCACAAACAGCTCGATTGTATCAATCATCAACCTTAATCTTCACACAACAACTATTATCTACCTAGAAAAGGATCAGGGACATTGAGTGTCTGGCCCAAATAGCTAGATAGATCCCACAGTTGCTGACTCCCAGCACTGACTTTTCTGTCCTTGTGGAGACCCTCACTTGCAGATTTACTAGACCACTCTTCAGGTATGTACCATCTCCTTTGTCCTCCTTTGCATCATTAGTTAATACCTAAACTGTACATTCTTGAGTGTATATCTGCTATTTTCTGTATCATACCTCACAAAGTCAGAGTTTTCAGAGACTTCCATGGTCCTGCTATTCAATGTCTAGTTTGGGGCCAGCAGCATTTATATCACTGTTGACCCTTTCAGAACTATGAGTTCTGGGATTGCACCCAGTGGATCCGCAGAAATTATAACAAGATCTCCAGGAATCCTGGGGCGGAGGGCTGGTGGGGGTCACATTATAGTGTAAGAATTTATATACATTGGAATTTGGATGCCTCAGAAATTTAACATATTTTGAAACCTGAAGTCCTGGGAATCATGGGAGGTTGGTTGTTTTCCCTTCACATCATTCTCCCTCAGCCTTCAACTCACTCATCTTTGGGGCCTATCTGACTCTCTGCTCCTGTGATAAGCCAGAGAAGACGGTGTATGCCCGTCAACCCAGCACTCTATTATGACTGAAACAGAGAGTCATGAGCTTAGGCCATTCTAAGCTTCCTAGGGAGTTCCTGGTCACCCAGTGCTACAAGGCGAAGCCCTGCCTCAAAAAACAAAAAGCCCCAAAGTGAGGAGGCACAGGGGCAGCAAGTAAGGAGTACCATGGGAGGTGAAGCTGACAGATTCCAGCAGGGTTTAAACAAATGTTGGCATTAGCTTCAGGGCTACAATACTTCTGGTGAACAATTGGCTTCCTTTCAAGGACAAAAGTGCCTAGCAAGCCTCCAGAGGATACGGGGTTGATGATAGACAACATTGAAACTGTTTCTAGACTTGATTTATTGACTTGTCTTTTTCCATTCTGTCACTAATCTGATTGACAAACCCAAGGTGTAGCTAGAGGGATTTCTGCAAGAGTGCTTGGTGCTACCTTTGGAGGTCAGGGCGGGGGTGGAAGGGCTGGAAGCAGGTGCGACGGTGGGTGGGGATATTTGTGGGAGGGTCGTAAGCATGTGAAGAGGGTGTGTTAGGAAACTGCAGAAGGGCCGTAGGTGTCTGTAGGGAGCTGATTATATGTGACCTGAAAGTGTTTGCCTACGTTGAAAGCACCCTAGGTTTGCGTTTGAGCAGTGGGACAGAAGGAGGAAGGTGGGGCTCCCTAAGCAGAGGGCAATAATAGACACATCTCAGAAACAGCCTCTTCCCCACCCTCCTAGACTCTTCTAGAATGCTGTTTCCGGGTCTCCAGGCTTTGAGAGAAGGAAGAAGATGGGCGGAATGTGCCCGAGGACTGGCCTTTCTGCGTACGGTACTAACTGGGAGCTGCGGAAGCGAGCAGATGAGGACCGGTGCGCGCCCCACGGGAGCACGCTTAGGGACACGTGGACGATGCACCCGGGCCCGCGGTCTCCCACTTCACTTTCCGCGCGTCCACTCCCCTCCCCGCGGAGGGGGGGGAGGCCGACCCCGTTAGACAGCCGGCCCCGCCCCTCCCTTGTTGCCGACGAGCTCCGCCCCCTCGCGCGGCGAGGCTCCGCCCCTTGCGCCCCCGCCCCCGCCGGCGCCCGCGCTCCCCTCGCGCAGTCCGAAGGGCCCCATGCTACTGAGCGGAGCTCCTCCCGCGGGCTCCGGCCCCGGGCCGCGGGCGCAGGGAAGCGCGGGGGGCGGCCCCGGGGGGTCCCGCCGGGGACCTGGCGGTACGGGGGCCGGCCCGGGAGGAGGTGGCAGCGGCGGGGTCGCAAAGTGGCTTCGGGAGCACCTGGGCTTCCGCGGGGGCGGCGGTGGAGGGGGCGCCAAGCCCGCACCCCCGGAGCCCGACTACCGCCCTCCCGCGCCCTGCCCGGCCGCGCCCCCGGCGCCGCCCCCGGACATCCTGGCCGCCTACCGGCTGCAGCGCGATCGCGACTTCGAAGACCCCTACTCCGGAGGGTCGTCGGGCTCCGCCGCCCTGGCCACCCCCACAGTCCCCGGCCCCACTCCGCCCCCCCGCCACGGCTCGCCCCCACACCGCCTGATTCGAGTGGAGACCCCAGGGCCCCCAGCGCCCCCTCCTGATGAACGGATCTCCGGACCCCCAGCCAGCAGCGACAGGGTGAGTGCTGCGCCGGGCCAGCTGGGGTGGTGGTCCAGGGTCTGGAGATTAGGAGAGGGACAAAGGTGGCCTGGCTGGGGCTCGGCCTTTAGTTGTCACGCTTTCTGGCCCACAAAAGCCTAGTCCCTGACCCCAGGGCTCAGAGTCTTAACACACCTTTGTTCAGATTCTTCACCGACTAAGCTGAGCCCCAAACTCTGCCTCTGTCTGCTGTTACGGCCCCGGAACTGGTGACCTTCTCTCGGGGGTTCTCCTCTCCTCTTTGCACCCTCCTCCCCAAAATCCTGGAGCCTGTTTTCTAAAGGGAATTCAGAAGCCAACCCTTTCCCCCCTGCTGGCTTCTGGCCTTTGTGCCCTTATGGGAGGGAACTGCGGCTTCTCTGCCCTTTGATCTCTGACACTTCCCTCCAGGCAGAACCCGCACAAAGCTTTCCTCCTCACGTTCCCACTCCCTCCTGTAACCCCTGCATCCTTGCTAGTCTGAAGAAGCTCTGGAAAGGCAGTGAAAACAGGTTTTTCCGCAGTGGATACAGCTAGAGCTGGCCTTTTCCTTACCCCGGTAGAATTGGAGTGGGTGGGCTGTTCTTCGCTGGAGACCAATATGGTCATTGTCCAGCTGTTGTCAAGGAAGCTGACCCTGGGGTGCATACAGGCCCACTCCTTCCCTCGCCCCTCCCCTCCTCAACCCCTTGAGGACTCTTGGTGCTCAGGACCTGTTGCCCAGACGGACCTGTGCAGCTAAGCAGCTTACTGCCCTAGCCTCTCTGTTCCTAGGTCCATTCTGGGAGAGGTTAGAGACCCTGGGGTAAAAGACCCCCAACAGTTTCTGTTCCCCAGGCCATCTACCTTCCTAACTCCAGTTTTATCCTGCCCTAGAAGAGTGACAGCTGAAAGCCATCCTAGGTTCCCCCAGCCCTAAATCCTAGGATGATGCCTCTGTCATTCTTTTCCACGGTTCTGAGAGCTCAGCCCTGGTCCTAATTCACCTCCCCTCATTCAGGAGAGAACATGGTGATTTGATTAGAGAGTGCTGTTGCTGTCCGAATCCTCAGGTTTCAGAACTGAGTGCTTTTCTGCCAGGTTTCCTGGATGAGAGAGATGTGTCAGGGTCAAAAGAGAAGCCCCAAATGTGTGAATCATTTGTCCCATAGATCCTGCCACAGAGCACGGCTGGCCATCCTAGCTGAGCATCCTTGCTGTAAGGAAAGATTCAAGAGCACATCTGAAGGAGACTGTCTCCTTCCTAATCGTCCCCTGCTGTTGTGTGATGGGATGGTGGTGTGGCTGTGAGGAGTGTCTAGGCCTTGTACTCCTCACTCACCCATTAGTTCCTCCTCCTTGACCACTGATTCTTGGCACATGGCCTAAGCTGTCCTTGGCTCTTCTCTCTGTAGTGGCTGAGAATGACCTAGCAGGCTGCCCACCAAGCTGTGGGTTCCCCCAGCACAAGGTCTATTTTCTCTTCACGTCTGTGTCTCTCAAGTGTCTGACACAATGCTTGGCATAGAGTGACATAAATATATCTTGAATAGTGACTGGCCTAAATGTCAGTGACCTCCAAGACATGGCTCCCCAGAGACCCCAAGGAAGGAACTTCAGCCACAAACAGATAAACCTTTAGCTTCTTGCCAAGGGCATCCATGCTTCCCTTGGGTCAACTCTGATCTGTGGATTATTCACTTCGGGGGAGGGGGCCACGAGATGCCTGACTCTTTTGTCATCCACAGAGACAGGAATGAAATCCAACAGGCTCTCCCAGGAGCTGCACAATCTGTGCTTTCTTTAGTGAGTGTGATAAAAAGGATCCATGATGTTATCCGAGCAGTTCCTAGGGTTGACCTCCAGCTTCTCACTATTCTGAGAGCAAGCAACTTCCCTCCCATTTCGGAACAGAATTTGGAAGATCCCAAAGTCTTGTTCTAGGCAAAGCCAGCTCTCACTCTGCACCCAAGTGATCAGGCACCCCTGGGCCTACTGAGTGATACTTGTGTGTAGAGTTCATGCAGAAGGCTGCCCCCGCCTGGACCCTGAGCCACGCCCGGAACACCACTATTTGCATATCCCTGTGGCTGCTTTCTTCCTTGTCACTTTGCAGAGCCCTTTAACTGACTGCTTTGTGGGTCTCCTGAGGTGATTTGGGGGACCAGGGTATGGGATATGCTTTGGGCTAACGTGCTTCTAGAGTCCATGACTAGTGCTGGGGTTAGAAAGAGGTGTCAGAATACTATTGAGAGCGTCCTCAGGTTTAATGAAGTGGGGAGAGGTGCTTCTGTGCCAAACTGGAGTTCCTGAGGAGCTATGGTTTGCGGGGAATGGGGAACTGGAAAGGGCCTGGGGTCCAGGAGACTCAGGACCATTATCCTTCTTCCCGTGCGGGGCTCTTGGCTGCCACCCCACCCTGAAACCCACTGGTATAATTGGCAGAGACACAAAGCTGACCATCTGGCCAGGCCTAGCAGGGCAGGTGTGGGAACAGCAAGAGCAACATCCTGCAACCGGCAACCAGGGCCTCACCAGATGGCCCCCTAAAGAGCTCCCTCTGGTGCTGGGCCCTTGTCCCACCTCCAGGCTTTGCTCTGGCAGAGAGAGAGTCCAGAGAGTTGGGCCTTCTCTGCTCACTGTTCGCCAGGCTTCAAGAAACACCTGATCTAATTAGGGAAGAAGATGGACCTAGGAACGGGGCTCTGATTGAATGAAGGCCGAGTTGCTTATCACATCCGCACCATATGTCCTTTGCCAAGATGGAGGAGGGAGGACCTGGCATGGACAATAAACAGGCACTCTGTGTTGAAACGAGGGCTCTTGCTCATGCGGGAGGCCCTAGGGTTCTTGAGCATCCAGAACTTGTTGAAGACATTAACCATTTTTATGGGGAAAGACTCAACAACTCACAGATTCTTACAGGAGTTTATAACTCCCAAAATACAGTATTGAGAACTTTTTAAAGATTTCTTTATTTTAAATACTGTGTATGGGGGCTGGAAAGATGACTTAGTGGTTAAGAACTCTGAATGCCCTTGCCGAGGACCTGGGTTTGATTCCCAGTACTCACATGGCGGCTAACAACCATCCAAAAACTCCAGTTTCAGGGAATCCGATGCCCTCTTCTGACCATGTCTTCATAACATGGGTGCATTTACACGCAGGCAATACAGTCGTATAAAATATTTTTAAAAACATTGTGTATGTATCAGTGTGGGTTTGTGTGTAAGTGTTCTTAACCACTGGGCCATCTCTCCAGCCCCCCCCCCCAGGTTTGGTTTCTCTTGTCTTTAATTAATTATAGTGACTGGTGTTTACTGAGCACCTGCTTGTACCTCGAAGTTTGAAGCAGCTAATATGTATTCGACCAGCTGATGTTTACAGCCACCTGGGAAGGGATTTCTCTAAGGAAGATTCTGTCCCTGCCTTATATGCAGAAGAACTGAAGCACAGGAGTGTGGATTCACACTTGGCATGGTTTCTCAGCCAGCAAGTAGTACACCTGAAGTTTATAGCTCAACAGCCTAACTGGATTGAGCACCATGCCTGGGCCCTCGGCATCTATCACCAGTAGAGAATGTGCGGTAGAGAGAGTGTTCATGCAGCAACAAGAGACCCTTAGAGCAGAATTCACCATTTCTTGAGTCCTGGGGCCTGCCACTGGCCACACAATCTTGAAGTGTCCACAGACACCCAGAGGTTTTACACAGGTTAGTGGCGTCAGTCACGTGTCTGTGATATTTGAATGTTTTGTAAGTATGGCATTGCTCTTATAATTAGAAAAGGAAAACTATTCAATGTGTTTTATGTTGGAATTTCCCAGGCACATAAAATAGAAGGCGTTCCAGTAAGTAGGCATCAAAGTTTGACCTCAGAAAAGTAAGCACTGTACTCTTACCCACACTGGTTAATTAATAGGTTTTCAGTGACAGAGACCTTCCATTTTTAAATTTCTGGAAAATACTAAATTAAACAAAATCAAAGTGTCAAAGCTCAAGTAATTTTTTCCAGTGCTAAAGATTGATCCTGGGGCCTTGAGATGCTAAATAAATGCTCTACCATTGAGCTGTATTCTCAGTCCCTTAAACAAAAATATAAACCTAAATGTAGAGAAGAGAATTTTTTAAATTTAAATTTTATTTTGTGTGTATGAGTGTTTTGCCTGCATGTATGCAATACCTGCAGGTGCCAGAAGAGGGTATCAGACCCCCTGGAACTGGAGTTATAGATAGCTGTTAGCCACCATGTGGTTGCTGGGAACTGAACCCAGCTCCTCTTCAAGAGCAGCCAATGCTCTTAAGTACTAAACCATCTCTAGCCCTAGAAGAGAATTATTTGGGAACGTCTGTGAAACATTCTGAGAGTTAAGAGACTCAGGTCTCAGTCTTGCCTTTTCTGCTGACAGCTGTGTGTCTCAGACCAGCACTCAAGATCTCTGAGGCCTCAACACTCAATTATAAAAGATTAGCATCAAAGCTGATGTTTACTGAGCGTTTGCCCATCAACCTTTGGGTGAAAGCTGTTACACTTCTTCTTGCTCTTCCCTATTTCCCTGGGAGTACCAACCTCGGGCTACAGCACAGTCTCTGCTGTTTAGATACTACATACACCTGAAAAACTGGAGGAAATGTGCAGTGAGAGAGCGTTAAGGATATTAGCTTGTAGTGCCAATATCCTCAGACAGCCCTCATCTTCAGTTCTGCACTCCCTGGAGCTCATGAATAGAGTCAGGAACGTGTCGCCTGGCCCAACAGCAGAGTGGAAGACGGAACCAGATGGTGGACCTGTTAGCTACCTCTGGGAAGGTATGGGCAGGAAGGAGATTCAAAATCTGACAGCTTCTCTGGGAGGGCCACTGCCCAGTTGAACAGTTGAGTAGCAGGGTCCTAGAACTAACAGCCTCCCGGATTGAGGGGGTGGGGGCACACGGGACCTTTGGGAGCCTCCTTGGTTGGAGGTAACAGAGGATTTGCCTAAATACCTCCCCTGTGTTAGGAGCCTTTGCAGTACCTGCCTGGCAGATCATCCCTTCTGCCTTTAAGCCCAGAGGCTTTGATTCCTATTCTAACATAGATTCTTCTGTGAGTCTGATCCTTCCACCACTATGGTCAGTCAGAGGTCAGCATGACCAGGGATCAGAAAATTGGTGTCACTCTCAAGAATAAAGCCCGTGTAGGAGGCCTTTTAGGCATCCGATAAATATGCATTGAGTGTCTCCTATGAGCCAGGGCCTGTGATGGGTGCAGGATAGAGCACTGGTTACAGCAGAGGGGGCCAAGGGGCCACAAACAATAAGTTGTAGTAGAACAGAGGTATTAGAAATCTGCAGGGACAGTTCCCTGTAAGCAGTTTATCCCCTCAAAGACAGAGAAACACTGGGCAAGCAGGCCTGGGTTCGACTGGCCCAGAGTAGGTACAAGTCCTGCCAACCTTCCCAGCTTGTAACTCTGCTGTTACTCCTGTTCTGGGCTTTGTGGGTGGCTCTCTGGGTGCCCCATCCCAGGGTGGGGGGGCCAGGGCTTCCTGGAGTAGGGTGTGGAGCCAAGAGTGGAACAGAGGAGCCATTGAGCTGCCTGTAGAGCCACCACCTGGTTGCCCAAGGGCACCGTCAGCTGGCACTGGAGAGGCCCACGCCAACCTGGGAGGGGTCGCTGCTCTAGGCACAGGCACTGGCCCAGGACACTAGGGAGAACTGGCTGTGTGTAACTTAGGATTGCAGAAAGGAGGCCTGGAGGGGCTCTGGAGTTGGAAGACTGGAGAGGTGTTGTGGGCTTGACCTCACAGAGCAGCTTCTAGAACACAGCCTCCTCTGGAAGAAGGCAGTCTTCCCTTATGACACCACCTCGCCCAGATTCATGGCTTCCAAATAAAATGGAGAGAGAGTGCTTCTCTCTCTCTCTTTTTCTCTCCCTCCCTCCCTCCCTCCCCTCTTTTTGAGACAGGGTCTCCCTATAGCTCTAGCTGTCCTAGTTAGAACTCTATGTAGACTATCCTAGTTAGAATTCTATGTAGACCAGACTAACCTTGAACTCTTAAGAGATCTACCTGCCTCTGCCTCTCCAGTGCTGGAATCAAAGGCATGTGCTCCCACACCTGGCTGAGAGTGCTGCTTTTGTCCATCTGGTTCCTCTTGCTTTTTGTGAGTGTATTCCAGTAACTGAGAGCTTTCTGGCCTTGAGTATTTGTAGGCGCTCACAGTCTGCAGGAAAACCTTCAGCAAAACAAGCATTTGCTATACCAAGTGATAAAGCCCAGCACAGAGGCACCTCACTGGCCTGGGGAACTATGGAAGTTCTTTCTGAGGAAAGAAAAGAATGAGTAAGGGTTAGCCAGATCAGGAAGAACAGGAAAGTGATCCGGACAGAGAGGAAATTGTTGAGTAAGAAGACCATAGAACTTTCAGAGCTGTTCTCCAAAGAGGAAAGTAGAATCTTATATTTTTTAACATTAAACATTTCCTCAAAACACTAGAGAACTTTTATTATAAGGTTTTAAGATTTTACTTATTATTTATTTCATGTGTATGAATATTTTACCTGCATGTTTTTACGTGTACCACATGCATGCAGTGCCCACAAAGGCCAATAGAGAGCGTCAGATCCCCTGGACCTGGAATTATGGGTTGTTGTTAGCTGCCATGTGGGTGCTGGGAACTGAACCTGGGTTCTCTGCAAGAGCAGCCAGTACTCTTAACTATTGCATCTCCAGCCCCTATTTATTGTAAGGTTTAAGGATCATGTGTCCAGTGATTCAGATACTGTTCAGTGGCTGCCACACGTGCCACACATGAATTGAGGCTTTGTGCTGACTGGCAGAATCACCAGCATTGGGCTGTGGGTGAGACTGTAGATGCCACTGGCCTGGGAGAAGGCAGCCGTGAACAGTGTTATGGGAGGGGGTGGGTTGAATCTGAGTGAATTTCTTTTATCTGCCTCCTGGAGAACGGAAGGCTGGGTAGGGGTGAAGGGTTCGAGGCAAGATAAACAGCGATAGAATAGAAAGTTTTATGAAAGACCTCTATCAGTTGCTTTTTTAAAGCTCGAGAGAAAAATGAGAGTTCCAGACTACTAGATGACTTGTGATGCCAGGAGGGCCATGTGAGATGGCAGCCATTGGGAGATGCCCCAAGCAGGTGGATAGGAAAGTGAAGTAAAGGAGCTGAGGACCTAACTAGAACAAAGTAGGAGCTGAAGACCTGAGGATGAGAGGGAAGGGGCCATTGGAACATCTCACCCTTACAAGGGATCCCCATTCCCAGATCCTTTCACCAAGGCCAGGGTGGGCACCTTCATGGGTGGTTCATTAGCTCTCCCAGTTGTGATCCAGCTCAGAAATAAAGCCTGGGATTGAGTTTGGTGAAAGGCAGGAGTGGCCTCTCCATGTGCCACAGGCCTCAGCCACCTGTGTCATCACCTGTAACCCAGTGATAACAGTGCTCCAGGGTGCTGACATCCTTCTCCAGCCCCACCTTCCAGGTTTCACCCTGTAGGAAAAGCCCCTACCTGGCTTGGAGAAAGGCTCTATTGTCCTCAGCTCCACCCTGCCCTGGGCACTTCAAGTGTCTCTGCCCTCCCTGGGAACAGGAACCAGAGGGTTGGTCAGGAGCCACTGTGTGAGAGAGAGGAGCGCAGGGGAAGCCAGGGTTTTATAGCCTTTCCTGAGCCTGTCCTCTGGGAGCTAAGGGGGTTTCAGCAGTGCCTTGGGGCTGTCCCAAGGCATTCTCCCAGGACAGCTGAGGTGCCCACTGACCACAGGTTGATAGCCCTGTACACAAAGAACATGCATTCCAAATTTGATTTTCCCATTTAAACAGAATGGTCTTAGTTGTGTTGTTCCCTAACTGCCTTGGCCTCCAGTTTCTCTAGAGAGTTAATGATACCTGAATGACAAAAACCTTGTAAGTATCAGACACAGAATGGTGACAAAGTGATAACTGCTTTCTTTTCGTAAGGGTCACAGGCTGTTGATTTGTTGGCATCTGAAGTATAGTGGTGGACGTGGACTAGACTGATCTCTGAGTTGCCTTCTCTTCTGCTTGGTCTTTGAACTCTTCGAATACATTTGTAATCAGTTCTCTGAATTGTCTCTGTGAACCACTGTGTATAGGTTGTTACCCTGCTTGGACTTGAGACAAGTCCTAAGACCCAGTAGCCTTATCCTGACTGTGTAGTCTAGAACATGACCACAAGACACAAAATGAGCAGAAAAGAAAGATATTCTACCTTAGCAGCGTGATCGGGAACCCTGCCAAAAAGATCCTGGCTAAGTAGCTGGGGCTTCGGTTCTAAGACAGCCTACCTGGGGCTGTTGGTAGCCTGGAGAGAGGCAGAGCTGCCTCTTCTTGTCTGACCGTCATTTTCTTTGCCCTGCTCCCACAGTTGGCAATCCTAGAAGACTATGCAGACCCATTTGATGTTCAGGAGACTGGTGAAGGCTCAGTAGGAACTTCAGGAGCTCCGGAAAAGGTCCCTGAAAATGATGGCTACATGGAGCCTTATGAGGCCCAAAAGATGATGGCTGGTAAGTGATGAAGGAAAGTGTGGATGCTCCCTAAGCCTGGAGTCTGCACAACAAGCTCTGGGAGCCACAGTTCTAAGCACTGGTTCCATGGTCCCTGGAAAACACAGAGAAAGCCTTTGCCATGTCCTCTGGAGTATAGCTGGTGCCTTTGAGAGAAGAGTCATTTTGAAGAAGGTACAACTGTGAGGCCTGAGGCCATAGAGGAAGCCATCGAACCAGAGGTCAGGTAAAAGCACTGGAAATAGTCAGGAAGGGCAGGACTCTAGTATAGGTTGAGAGTCAAGCATCTCCAAAAGAGTCACCAGCTTTGGGAGTGTGATGAATTTGAAATGACATTATATCAAAAGGAAACACTAATGACAATTGGAAATGTACATACATTAGGTTGGGGTAGGGCAAGTATGTAGTTCTTCCAGTGGGAAAAAATAAGACCTGTCCATGGAGAACAGAGGCCAGGGGAGGTCAAGAGAAAGAGTCTGAATGGGGGAGGACAGAGAGAAGGAAGAGACAAGGGCAGGCCCAGAGAAGGGCTGGTTCAGAGTCACATGATGCTCGTGCTTCCATACCTGGGAGCTGAGAGGACAGAGACCAAAGAGAATCACTCAGAGGTTGAATGTTGAATGAAGGAGTGAGAGTTGTGCCGAACCAAGAGTAGATTAGGAACTCTTGAGCAAAAAAGAAAGAGGATGAATGTGGCATTTTAAAAAGAGGATTTCTGAGGCCTTGGTGTACAGAATGGACATTAGAATTGCTCATCAGAAAGTCGAGCGAGCAGGCTATTGCAGAAATAGCCAGTTGGAGCTGTTGTTGCTTTTTGATGTTACTTGGTCTTTTAAAAAAATATTTTATTCTTTTCATTTTATGTGTTTGAGTGTATTGCCTGCATGTATGTGAGTGATGTGTGTGAGTGTATTGCCTGCATGTATGTGAGTGATGTGTGTGAGTGTGTTGCCTGCATGTATGTGAGTGATGTGTGTGAGTGTGTTGCCTGCATGTATGTGAGTGATGTGTGTGAGTGTATTGCCTGTATGTATGTGAGTGATGTGTGTGAGTGTATTGCCTGCATGTATGTGAGTGATGTGTGTGAGTGTGTTGCCTGCATGTATGTGAATGCACCCCTGTCGTGCAATGCCCTTGGAGATCAGAAGAGGGCATCAGATCCCTTGGAACTGGAGTTATGGACAGCTATTGGCCATCCTGTGGGTGCTAGGAATCGAACCCAGGTCTTCTGCAAGAGCATGCCAGTTCTCTTAACTGCTGGGCCATCTCTCCTGGCCCTGGTCTTTATTTCTTATGAGGCAAAGTTTTAATAAGTAGACCAGGTTGGCCTCAGACTTGCAGCAGTCTTCCTGTCTTCACCTTGAACGTACTGGCTGGCGGGATGGTACCACTGTGCCCAACCCAGTTATTAGGGTTTTAAGGGTGCCAATAATTAAGAATTCTTTCTTCCTCTCCTTAGCTTAGAGATAATAAGATTGAGGAAAAGGACAGACAGAGGTTAAAATGCCAACTTTTTACTGATAAAGTTGATCAGAGAACATTACTTATCTCTGCCACTACAGTCAGCTTCTTAATAATTAGTCACAGAATTAAACTTGCCCACTCAGGCAGGGCAACACAGGATAGCTTTGGGTCTTTGTACTTGAATAAGCTACTCACTGGGTGGAAGAGAAAGAACTAGAATTGTGTCTCTGAGAGAAGGCAGAACTGGGAAAGAGAATGAGCATTTGCTGGCCAATCAGATAAGCTGTTCTTCCTCCCTGGGAGAAAGCTGGGCGAGGGGACAGAGAGCCATTAGGGGTATCATCCTAGGAGGATTATTCCATGCAGCCCTGGAAACCTGGGCCTGTGAGGTAGAGCTTGGTCCTGGCAGTAACTGAGATAAGGAGAGATAAGGCTGAAAGTCGTGAGGTGCTGGCAGTGCACAGATAGGATTTAGAGAATGAAGTAGGGTCAGGTCCAAGGACTGAAGGAGGGAAAGTGAGGAGGAGGCTCCCCTGCTCAGCTCTGAGGATGTCAGCCTCGAATGCCTACAGTTATATGTGAATGTTTAAGTACACATTTTCCTTATTGGGAGCACAGGGACTAGGGATTGAACCTAGGGCCTCACACATGCTAGGCAAGTGCTCTACCACTGAGATTAAGCCCCAGCTCTGGAGTGCACATTTTGAAAAAGAAATGTGTCCATTCTTTCTTTTTATTTAAAAAAAAGTTTATATATTTTGGGGGCTGGAGAGATGGCTGAGTGGTTAAGAACACTGGCTGTCTTATAGAAGACCTGGGTTTGAATCCCAGCACCCACATGGCTGCTAACAACCATCCATAGCTCCAGTTCCAGGGATCTCCCACCCTCTTCTGACCTCTGTGGGCACTGCATGACACAGGTGCACTTACATACATGCAGGCAATACCCTCATACATGTAAAATAAATGAAAGCTTATTTATTTTTATGTGTATCAGTGTTTGCCTCCATGTAAGTGCACCACATGCATGGTCCCTTAGAAGCCAGAAGATGTTGAATCCCCTGGAACTGGAGTTATGCATGGCTTTTTAGCTGCCATGTGGATGTGGGGATCCAAACCTGGGTCCTCTGCAAGAGCAGCCAGTGCTCTTAACCCCTGAGCCATCTCTTCAGCCCCTGAGGTACAAATGCACATTTTTATGGACTTTGGCTCCAGAGCTTTTTATCAGATTTGGGTCAGTGATCCCAAAAAGAGATTTACTAGTTCTAGAAGGCAGTAAGCCTGAAATGAGGCGATATCAAAATGGAGCATCATTACGGTTGTGGGAACATGACAAAACATCAACATGCAGTGGGTGCCGTAAGTCTGGGCAGATAGTTTAAGAGTTAAGGTAGGAAATGAGTACGACTTTGGGGAACTGGCCAAGAAAAAGGATCCAGAAAACAAGACCAGTAGACCAAAGAGAAGACAGTTAATGAAGTCGACTTGTTTCAAGATGAGGGTGATCAGCAGTGTCAGCTACAAAGGATTTCCTGATAATGAAATAACATTAGCTAGGACATAAGTAGAACAATAAATTAATAAATGGAGGAAATAAGTGGAACTGGGAAACAAGGAAGAGATGGGCTAGAGGGAGACTGGGCCTCAGTTTCCTTAATGTGCCATCATCTGCTTCCCAACTCTTGCCATCCTGAAGTTATTTTCCTGTCTCTCAGTTTGGCTCTTACCTGCTGCTTCTTCCCTTGGGCCCCGTGCTTTTAGAGCTTTGGAAATGTTTTGAGGGTGAGAGACCCAGGAAGTGTGATTGCTGAGTTCCCCCAGAGCCTATGCATCTCCTCTGAAGGAGGCTAGCATAGAAATAAGCCAGAGGTGCAGGCCAGGTTGTCACAGTTCAGCTTACACCTCTCTCCTTGCCCTGGCAGAGATCCGGGGTTCTAAGGAGACAGCAGCTCAGCCCCTACCTCTCTATGACACACCCTATGAACCAGAGGATGAAGGGACCAGCCCAGAGGGCGAGGGGACCCTCTGGCCAAGGGAGTCCCGCCTGCCTGAGGATGATGAGAGGCCTCCAGAGGAGTATGATCAGCCTTGGGAGTGGAAGAAGGAACGGATTTCCAAAGCCTTTGCAGGTAATTCTTGATGGAGAGAGCAGGTCTGTTGGGGCCTCGAAGAAGCCTCAGACTGAGAGAGTGGAAGGGGTGGACCCCAGGAACTAAGCATGCTCTAGGAGTGGAACCCTGGGGCAAGATAGCTGAGTTTTATACCACGAAGTGAGGCTTTGGGCAGTGTGGACACAGTGCTGTGTACAGGGCCGGGGAGTGGATGCAGGACGGTGAAGGCATTTCCTGCATCTGGAACCCCTTTGAGGCCAAGAGGCTTGCTCTACATCCACTTTTGGGGGACTGGGACTATTTTAAAAATAAATTCTTATATGAAACTCAGAAACTTGTGGCATATGTTAAATGTATTTAACAAAACAATGAAGATAGCTGTGTGCATAATTGGATTCTGGAGCTGTGTCATCAGCGGTAGGCCCTGACAGACCAAGGGCATTTTGGAGCTGCAGAAGGAAGCTTGTTCAGTGAGGATCAGGTTTCTCCTGTCCCAACCACACCACTGTGTCCCAGGTCCAAGTCCATGATGGAAAAGTGCATGTTGGCAGTCTGAGGAGGGAGGGGCAAGGGCCTTGTTCCTGAATCTTGAGGACTTAAATCTCAGTAGTTTTCACTCCTACTCCCATGTCTACACACACACAAGGGACTCATCCTGCATCTCACCAACCCTCAGGTCTACTCTTCCCCACCCTGGGAGCCAGCCTCGGAAACCACAGGTTTCTGACTTGCTTCCCATAAAGCACACACCATCAAGGATAGGCCATTTATCTCCAGAGGTCTCCTTGGAGAATCAATACTGTTTGGATTGCTTAATGGGAAAATCTATGTTCATCATTAGGAAACCTCGTTAGCATTCCTGCAGCCTCTGGTGGCGTCACTCTTCTCAGAACTAGGAGGAGGATTCTTTTTGAGAAATAAACGTCTGCCCCCAAGTCTCAGAATTGCAGAACTCTGAGGCTCTGCTCCAGTCCTGGGGTTCATCTGTTAGACTAGGGTCTAGAAAAAAAAAAAGACAAGGAAGTGTTGGAATGGGGTATGGTTCTGGGAAGCGTAGGTTGTCCCTGTCCCACTTTGTCTCCCTGCCTTGTTCTCTTGGTTCCTGGAAACTAGTGAGGGGTGAAAGATAGGGACCCACGGGGCCGCGAAAGCAAGACTCTGTGCCTTGCTGTTTGCCACCCACGCTGTCTTTGACTGGTGTAGCCAGTGCTGACCCTGCTCAGCCCTCTAGAGTCCTGTCCACTCTCCAGAACCTGCCCCTGCCTCTGCTTCTGCCCCTTCTCCTTTCTAGGCTGCTCTGTGTCTTAGCTCTGGGTTTTGGTGTCTCAACCTCTGCCTCTCTGTCTCTGTCACTGTCTGTCTTTCTTCTCCCTTTTGCTACTGGCTCCAGTTGACATAAAGGTCATCAAAGACCTACCTTGGCCTCCGCCTGTGGGACAGCTGGACAGCAGCCCCTCCCTGCCTGATGGGGACAGGGACATCTCCGCTCCAGCCTCACCCCTCCCTGAGCCCAGCCTGGAGGACAGCAGCGGTGGGTCCTGTGGGGGCTTGTGGCTAGGGTGATAGGCCTTTACCCCTTAAGCTCTATGGGCTTGGGTTGAAAGATTCCCTCTAGTCTTGGAGGGAGAAGGACAGAGACAAAATACACATTCCTCCTCTACGTGACTGTTTGGAAGGTCTGCGTGAAGGTGACTCCTTCCGGGTATGTTCTGCCAGGCAGGGTTGGTAACTCATGCTTATTTATAATCCAAGCATTCCGGGGGCTGAAGCCGGAGGACTGCGTGAGTTCAAGGTCAGGATGGGCTGCTACATAGTGAAACCCAGCTTGGGCTACAGAGTGAAATCATGTCTAAGAAAAGGAAAGAAAAATGAAAAATCCACTTTATAAAAAAAATTTAAGTTCTCTTCTTTGCGTGGCACTTTGCTTGATAAGGCAGGTACTCCTGAGGTGTGGGGAGGTGCTGGCAAAGGAAACAGTCTGATCCTTGTGTCTGATGACTGAAAGACAGTACGGCCTTAAAGTGATAGAAAGAAAGATAAAGAGTTGGGAAAAAGAAGGTGGCACCGACTTCTTCCTCTGCACCCAGCTTTGCCCAGAGTGAGCATTCAAAGATGTGTGTGGGCAGCAGTGTACATGCACAGGCATGAGCACCTGTTCCTACATTTGTGCATGAGAATTGTGGATATTTGGTAAATACAGGATGGAGGAGAGTGTCACCTATGCATGCGTACCTATGGCCACACGACCCACTAGGGGTCCTCTTGTACACGTTCAGCTATCAGACTGCCCTGGTCTGGGGGCCCAGAGCTGCCTTTCGGGCTTCTATAGATGGGGGTGGGGAATCAATGGGCAGTGGCCTCGGGTGGAGAAGGCCGCCAGTCTGGCGGCTTTGGGCAGGATTAGCCTGTCAGGATGGCACCAAGGGGAATCAGATAATTGTTCTTGGATCAATAAGTCATTTCTACAGAATGGCTTGGCAGGGTGATTTGGAGAACGGTAATGAACTCTGAGGAGGAGAAAGAAACAATATTATCAGCACTGAAGCCACCCTGAGGGGGATGGAAGAGGGGGAATGCAGTCAGCTGAAGGAGAAAGCTTAAGTGGTCCTCCTTCGCCTGCTACAGTGTGGCCTGGGAGGTCCTGTGTGGCACCCAGGATGCACCCCTCCCTTGTAGTGGCCCAGATTACGCCCAACCAGGCTTGAGAACATGCCCTTCCAGAACATGCCTTTGACTCTTTGGGGGAGGATACTGGCCATTAAGGAGGGCTCTGTCTCTGGTGTCCTCAGAGTCCATGACCTGTATGTTCCCTACAGCGCAGTTTGAAGGATCGGAGAAGAGCTGCCTGTCACCTGGCCGGGAGGAGAAGGGGCGGCTACCCCCTCGGCTCTCTGCAGGGAACCCCAAGTCAGCCAAGCCCAGCGTGGAGCCCAGCAGCCCCCTGGGGGAATGGACAGATCCAGCACTGCCTCTGGAAAACCAGGTGTGAGTGTCTGTGTCCAGCTGGGTCTCCCTCCCTCTGCCTCCCCTCTGGCACTGGCTCCCCTACAGGGGACACCCAGAATGGGTGGGCCTGGACGGCGAGGGACCCAGCAGAGATGCCCCCCTTCCCCTCTCTCATCCTCAGCTGGTACCATGGGGCCATCAGCCGAACAGACGCCGAGAACCTGCTCCGGTTGTGCAAAGAGGCCAGCTATTTGGTGCGGAACAGTGAGACCAGCAAGAATGACTTCTCTCTCTCCCTCAAGTGAGTGGGGCGAGATGCAGGTAGAGGGGACAGCCAGTATTCCATGCATGTGCAGTCAAACCGGGAGGTACCTCATTCCCCATGAATAATTGCTGGCTCTACCCTAGGCACTGCCTCACTGAAATGTCAGGCTCCTCGACCCCTGTCGTCCAGTAGGAAGTACTTGAGTTAGTGTCCAGGTCAGAAGGGCTCTGTCGCTGGGTGTTGTGCTTTGGCCCCCTCCACCTGTCTAGGCCTCCATTTCCTTATGCTGAGATAAAATAATACCTACTTTATAGGGAAGGACTAAATGGAGTAATAGCACTTAAGCTAGTAGTGCTTAGCACCATGTTAAGTGTAATAAATTTTGTTAACCCAAGATATTGTGGACGAACAGAAAAGATAGAAGGTTGGGGGCTGGTTCATGGGAAGAGGGCAGAGCAATAAATGCCAAGCTACTCCTCTGAAGAACTGTGTAGAGGGGAGGAAGTCTGGGCCTTTTGTTTGTTTATTTGAAGCAGGGTCTGTAGCCCTGGCTGGCCTGGCACTCACTATGTAGACCAAGTTGGCCTCAAACTCACAGAGACTTACATGCCAGTTGTCTTTTGGGGATTAAAAGTGTATACCACCATGTCCAATCTAGGGATCTCAGTTTTAAAGGGTCCCAGATGAGATAATCAAGTAGGGAGGGCCTTGCTCCTCTGGAGCAACTCAGCACAGCCTTCTAGCCTTCTAGCTTCTAGCCCCAACTCTAGCCTCAGCCTACTCTGGCTCTCCACCAGGGTAGGATGGACAGCCTTCCTCTTGCAACCAGGAACTCTGCTCAGGAGAGCCTGCATCATATATGAGGTGGTCACAGGGAATGAGATGTCCATTTACCAACCAACCAACACGCCCATCACTGCTGTGTTGGAACATCTTCACTACTTCCTGCCACCTTTGGTGTTACTGCTCCTCCCCCATCATCTATCTCTCTCTCTCTCTCTCTCTCTCTCTCTCTCTCTCTCACACACACACACACACACACACACACACACACAAATCTGGTGGGTATGGAGGCATACATTTGGGAGATGATTATTCATCTTCTCTAAAAGATATCAGAAGAGTACCAAATAGAATCGAATAACCTCTGGGGTTTGATAAAACTTGTTATAATGACCTTAGGCAAATTATTTAACTTCTCTCAGCAAAGTGAGCTTCTGGCTCTCATATTTCTAGGAGTCTGCAAATTATAAAATCAGAAAAAGGGTTTAGGAAATACTCATTTGTCAAAAAATGTGATTTATATAAGTTCAGGTGGTATATTGCTATTAAATTATAGTTTAAATTCATGGAGCATACAAACTAGCATATATACCATGTCCAACCACCACTCTGTTGATAAATCATTTTTATATAGATGAAGTAGATTCAAGGAGGTTTGGGGCTTGTTCAAGGTCAATAGCTAATAATTAAGTCCCCAAGCTGGATATAGTGACCAGTACACATGGTCTTAGTTACTCAAGAAGCAGAGGTAGGATTCCTCCCCAGGATTTCCAGGCCAGCCAAGATAACATAGCCAGAAACTGTTTGAAAATAGACACATACAGGACCCAATGCAGTCTGACTTCCAGAACTACACTGTTCGGTGGAACGCCTCACCGGGTGCCATATGCCTATAATCTAACACAAGGGGAGATGCCCTGAGGTTTGGCTCTCTGGAGTCTGGGGTTGAGGGAACTGCCTTAGTCCAGGGAATGGGAAGGGAGGCAGGCCTGGACATCTGCAGCTGCTGTAGCTGATCTGGCCCCACCAGAGGCTGTCTGCCAGGGCCTCGTTTGCATATAAATGGCTTCTCTGAAATACAATTATGGTTTCTCTTCTCTCCCTAATGGAAGGGCTTTCACTGGTAATTAAACAGCTTCCTCAAAAAGCCTTGCCAGCCCTGGCCCTGTGGCCCAGCTGGTCCCACCCAGCCTCCTGAGGGTCTGGCAAGGACTGTGGCTGTGTTCTAATGGACCTTTGGAACTAGTCCCAGGAGGACGAAAAGCACCCCTCCCCAGGTTGGTAACTTAGATGGAGGCTACATGTAGCTTTTCTTAGCCGGAGCTATCCCTTGAGAACTTACTGTATAGTTTGGAAGAGACAGTCCCCCTGAGGTGACTGTGGGAAGGAAGTTACTCTTCAGCTGTGAGGTGGTAAGGAAAGGCAGGGCCCACGCTGCTCCCATGGCCTTCAGGCCGGGTCCTGGCATGGGGCACATCAGGGAGGGTGGTTGCTCACTGTACCACTTCCCTACAGCCCACAAATCTATAGTTGGGCTCAGACCCTTTGCTCCTTTCCCTTAGAGCCTGTGTGATCAGTGTCTGCCCCAGCCATTATCTAAGACCTACAGATGGCCCCACACCCAGCCCTGGTGCCCTTCGCCTTCTTGCAGGCTGCCACGTTTCTAAGACTTCAGGAACCAGACCCTAAGAGAAGAATGGAGTTATAGGGGTCACTTTGCCTTCACTCCATTCCTCTCTTTGGTCTCCCTGTTCCAGTCTTCCTCTTCTCAATTTCTTACCCATTTCCTAGTACAGTGGGTTTAGTCAGAGACATTTTTGTACCCAAGTAGATGAGACAAGTAACAGTTTGCCAGCCCTACCTCTGAGGCAGGGGGCTTAGGATGGAAGCAGCCCCCTTTCTGGTCCTGCTTTCTCCATAGGCCTCTTAAGACATCTTGCTTCATGAGCTCAGGCTAGTAGCACACAAGTAAAACTTCAGGGTTCTACCAAACATTCCTTACCCATGCCTGGGGTAAGTTTCAGACCTGGCAGACCAAGGCTGTAGTAGTCTTGACAGTTATTCTTGCCAGGAGCCTCTTCCCCACACCTTCTAAGGTAGGGGGTACTTGGGAGCTGGCTAGAGTTTGGTACAGTGAGTCCCAACCTGGAGGGCAGGGCTGGCACTAATGCTGATTTTCCTGGATTGTTCAGGGAGATGGGAGGGGAAATGGAGGGTGTCCTCTTGGAGCGTTTTGAGGTACAGCTAAGGAGGGAGGCACAGCTCCCCACTGTCATCCTCATCTCTAGCCAAACCACTTTGATGGCAAAAAGAATTTCAGGACTAGACAGTTTATGAAACAGAGTTGGGGGTTTTACTAAAGATACTTTAATACAGGGTTAATCATGAGGATTAGGAGGAAAACAGGTACTCAGAAGAAAGCATGACATACGCTGGGGTGGGTATAGGCTCCTCAAGAGAGAGGTGCAGCCCTTTGTTTTTCACAATAGTCAGAGGTAAGATTTTGGTAGTGTTTGAAGTTACTGTCTTATCATTGGTAGGATCTAGGGAGGAGACACCAGATAGGATTACAGTCAGCAAGATAAAAGTTTAACCCTCTAGGACACAAGAAGATAGGATAGTTTTGTCTTGAGCAATTCCTAGGGTAAAGGAATGAGGCCCTCCCCGAGGTTATATACATTCAGGCCTTAAGCCTGGGTAATTGTTACTTTAACAAAATACCTGTATATGAAAGGAATTTTAGATCTGTGCCAGCAGCCTTCACAGCAAATGCTGATTGAGCTTGTTTCTTAGCTGTCAAGAGATTTCTCTCAGACTCAAGGATGAGGGATTCTTCTGATCTCGCCCCATGATTTCCCTAGCTTTCTAACCTGCCTCACTCTGAGTAAGCAGCAGAGCCTCCAGATGGTATCATTCCATCAGCTTGATGGATGAACTCTTGAGGGCTTGGTGTCAGACCCAAACAGGAAGAAAGTGAAAGGATGTCTCCCAGAGGCTGCTGAGCGTTCCCAAGTGGAGAGGACTTCCAGACTCAAGTACTGCCCTCCCCTCGTTGTCGTAACTACCCACTCTACCTTCTGTCAGAGGCATCTGTGGCTTCCTAAGAGTCTCCCAGGGGCTGCCCTGAAACTCAAGGATGAGGGTAGAGCCTGTAACTCAGTTGGCATAGTGCTTACCTAGCATGCACAAAGCTTTGGTTGAATCCCTAAATCTGCATAAACTGGGTGTGATGATATACCTTGTGGTCCCAGCACTCAGGAGATGGAAGCAGGAGCATCTGAGGTTCAAGATAATTCTGAATATATAGGAAATTTGAGGCCAGCCTGGTCTCCATGAGAGTCTGCCTTAAAAACAAAAGGAGTAAATAAAGGATCAACTGGCCTTGGCCACGTGGTCTCAAGGTCTTGCATCCCAGACATGGAGGGTGCTGGTCATTCTCCTTTTCACAAGTAGACTCACTGTACACACACATTCTTGGCACACCTAGTGTCCTCACCACAAAGCCAGAAAGTATCTCATGCTATCTACTAAAACCTCCACCATCCCATCCCAGTTCATCTCCCTCTAGCAGCTAGCTCTGCAGCCACATTTGCTGGGGTGGTGGAAGTGGGGGACTAGGAAGAGCCCTACTCACCAGGATCTCTTCTCTTTGCAGGAGCAGTCAGGGCTTCATGCACATGAAACTGTCCCGGACCAAGGAACACAAGTATGTGTTGGGCCAGAACAGCCCACCCTTCAGCAGCGTCCCTGAAATTGTGCACCACTATGCCAGCCGTAAGCTGCCCATTAAGGGGGCAGAACACATGTCCCTGCTTTACCCTGTGGCCATCCGGACTCTCTAGATGTGAGACCAGGGTACTATGATAGAACTGGACCCAGCCCTGTCACCTGGCTTGAGGGCTGTGGATCTTACCAAGGACACCATGTCACAAACCTTTCTTCCCCTTGCCCTGGGATCTAGTAGACGCTGGAGATTCCTTAATTTATTATGAAGGGGAGGGGATTCTGGGGCCTTGGAGTAAAAGGGGGCCATCTGGAGATGGGGACAGAGGAAGGCCTGGGGAGAGACTAGTTCCTGGAGGAAGTGGGTTCCAGAGCTGCTGGTTTCTGGTTTGAGATTGGCAGCTCCAACCCTTCGGACTCCTGGGAAGAAGGGGAAACCTGCATCACCACCACCGCCCTCCACAGTGGGCCCCTGCAGGCAAGGCAAGGCAAGGCAAGTCACAGCCGCCTTCCTCATCACCATCTTCCTGGGCCCAAATTACCAGAGGGCCTGCCCAGGGTCTGGTGCGTGGCTTGGAAGGGGCCCACCCTGGAAGGAAGACCACAGTGTGGGGTGAGCAGACGGGAAGGGCTTGGGCCCCAGGGAACTTGTGCAGGCCTGGGCTGCCCGGGCTCAGGGCCAGAGGCAATAAATAAAGCCGACCCTGCCAGGCACTGCGGCGTCCAAGCCTACGGCGCCGCCCGGGGCTGCCGGGAGGGAGCGGGAGGCGGGCACAGATAGTTTATAAATCAATGGTGGAACCGACACCAGCAGCCTGTGAAATCACTCGGAGCATCCAGTTTCTCCCTTTAATGAGATGTCCAAACCTCTTGCGCTGGGCTGAGGGCCCGCGACGCTCCCTTCGTGCGGGTCCGGCCTCCTGCGCGTGGCCGGGAGGGGGAAGGGGAGGGGGCGGACTGCGGGGCGGGGCCGGCTCGCCCCTCCCTCTGCCCGGGCTCAGGGGGCGCGACCCGAGCCGTGGCGCTGTAGCTCCCCCTGCTGGTCAGGCCGCTCCCGTCCGGCCAGGCCCGCCCTCCTGCTCCACACCAGCTGATCAAAAAAGGTTCCGCGGAGCCAAACACCCGCAGGGGTCAGTTGTTCTGCCTGGACAGGCTGAGCGCCTTTGCCGAAACTGAAATGTGCTGAATCCAAGGCTTGAGAGTTTCACATCCAGTGCTGATATCTCAAAAGTGGGGGTATGTGATTTGAGAATTGTAAGAATTCAACGAGCGATGCTAGAATGAATTGCTGGAAGTTTGGAACCTTTTCAGTAATGCCGTCCTAAGATTGCCTAAGCTCTTTGGGTTTTTTGAGATAGGGTGTCCCTGTAGCTCCAGCTGGCCTGGAACTGGCTTTGTAGACTAGGCTGGCTTCGACCTCACAGTTGCCCTATCTTTTAGTGACTGGAGATCATTTGACCATGAGAAAACAAGTCTAGAGAAGTTAGGGATCATTAGTCTCCTCACTCATTTCATTGCCTGGAAGACCTTATGGATGGCCCTACTCATCCACCGTTCAGGGATTAGCTGAGGTACTAAAGGAAACCAGACCAAGTGTGGCTCCCTACAGACTCCATTTTGGACAGCCCACTTCCTCCGGAACACTAGCCACCCTCCAGAGACTGTCAGAAAGGGGGAGGAAAGGGGCCTTCAGCAGGGGCACGTAAGTGCTTTCTTTGATTAGATAATGGCAAGATGTCAGGTATCTGGACCAGCCTGGCAAAGCTGACTGGGTGAATGGTTTCCCTTGCCTCATCCTGTTCTGAGGCAGAAAAAAAAGTAAAACTCCAAGATTGAAACAATTTATTTGTAAAAGATTACTGAAATAAGGCAATGAGAGCTGAGGGGTATTGCACTAGACAGGTATTGGACCAGGGTCTGACTACAACAGTACATTTTGAAACTTGGGAGAGATCAGCTGTACAGTTAGGCTGGTGCTGAGTGTTTCTGTAAATTGGAGCTATGGGTCCAGCCCCTCTCACTCCAAGTCATCTTGTGAAAGTGGAGAACCCAGAGAGAGAGGAAGGTCTGGGGCTGAAGGACCTCAGAGACGCCAGCCCCTGTACCTCTGCTTCATCCGTAAGCTCATGGAGCTTACCTCATACAGTTACCTATACACACACACAAACTCGACAACTTGTCTACTGTTTTTGTTTTTCATGGACTAGAAGAACCTTCACTTTGTCCCAAACTAATAGTTCCCCTATTTTTGAACCTCTAGTTCATAAGCACTGCCCCATGAGACACATTCCTGCTCTAGACATTCCTAAGCCCACACATGATGGCTGAGCATGTCTAGCTGCACCAGGTTGGGGCATGGGAAGGGGGCCAGAGCTGAGCCATCCAGAAGCAGAGGTAAGGTGGGAGCCAAAGCATCTGTTCTGGGCAGTAGTATACAGAGTCACTGGGCTGGGGGCCTAGAAGTTCTCATAATGGTGAGAGAAATGAGTCCGGTCCTGCCTGTTGATGAGCTGGCAGGCCTTCTCCACATTCTTGGTCATGCCAGGGGGACCACAGCTAAACACCCCAACCTTTCGGACCTGTTGGAGGAAGAAGAGGCAAAAACTAAAACATCCATGGGAGGGCTGTATCAGTATTCAGAAAGTACATTAGGCTCACGTTTAAGGTGAGGACTAGCTCCCTGTTTATATTAAAGGCCAGAAAAAGCCTATCCAGTGTTCCCAAGTGAAAGTTTACTTCATGCCATGCGTGGTGGGGGCTGGCTCACTACAAGTCCAGCTCAGTTTTGTAAGTGCTAGGTCAATATTTCTAATTAGTGGCCAGCTTAATCAGTGTTCAGATTGAAGGATAGCTTGGGTATTTATGAGATTAGTGGCCAGCTATGTTCATGATGAAATTAGCTCCATGTCCAAGGGGAGCACTAGTTTAGTATTAATGGAAAAGCCCTTAGTTTACAGTCAGGACCATTTTGGTTATGGAGCTTGTCTTTTTAGTCAGTGAATCTTTGAGAGTTGGAAAATATCTATTGCCTGCCTTGGTACCTCAGGATGAGCAGCCACCTATCTTTATCCAGTCTGCCAAGGGATTCTCAGCTGCAGCTGTTGGGGAGCTTTGCTCAGACCTCAGATGATAAAAGATGAAGAGAACCTGGATATGGGGTGGACTGACCTGTGGATGAACTTCCTGCAGGGAGTTGAAGAAGGACTCAAAGGGAGGGCGGCCAAAGTGGGTGACAGAGCGCAGGCCCGTGAACAGACTCCGGTTCAGCACCTTCTGGAAGTGCCGCTCACAGATGTACTGCATAGGGGGTTGGGGAAGGAGGGTCACAGCCAGACATGCCAGAGTCAACTCCTAGGCCTCCCTGGCCGGCCCTGACCTACCAGCATGGTGGTCCTGAGGTCAAACTTCTCGGCGAGCTGGGTGATGTAAATGTGCACAGACACCAGGTCCTGGCAGTCATTCTCCTCCACCTCCCGGATGATGTCAGCCAGCCACTCAAACTGCCGCTGAGTCCTCGTCACCCAGATGAAGTAGATCTGAGGACACATGATAGAGCTCAGGACCACCTCAGCTGGGGCTCCCCACATACCAGGGGTCTCCACATAGAACTCTTCTGACCTCAGTCAATCTGTCTGTCCCCAGACAGCCTGGGTGATGGAGTGTGTTGTATTCAGGGCCAGGTTCTGAGGACAGATAGGTTACTCTTGAATACAGAGGTAAAATTGAGAAGCAGCCTGGGGCCAGGCCACAGGGCCCTCTGCCATTGAGCTGAAGGTCTGTTGGGTGGGAAGCTGCTTTCCAGGCCAAGCCCATTTCCCCCACTCCTTCCAGTGGGCTTGGGCAGGAGGCTGGCCACCTCTGGGAAGCTTCCCAGAATCAGATCTTTGATCCCAAGGGCATTTCATAGAGCAACCACGGTATCCCCAGTTACCCAAAATGCTCTCAAAGGCAGTTGCCCTGACAGGGGCCCACCTCAGCTTCCAAGAGAAAAGGGGAGTGGTACAGGTTAAAAAACAGAAGGGGGCTGGCACTGGAGAAAGGACAGAAAAGGAACTGTCACTCTCTGAGTCTGATGACACTGCTGTATTCCAGAATCCCTGATTCATCTGCCAGGCCCAGAGAGGCAAGTAGGGGCCTGCCATTGGGTTCAGCAACACCAAAGGGACCCCATGGAGGTTGGGGGGGGGTACTAAATGCTTGGGCTGTGCTCCTGGGACCAGCCCACAGGTCCCTCCCTGCTGCCTCTCCTCCCATTGCTCCTGAGCCCTGAGCCAGTTTCACTTGTGCCCCACCCAAAGGTGCCCTTCCCTCTCCCAACCACCTGCGTTCCTTGGGCTGACCTATTCTCTAAGAGGGACTGCAGTGTTTGTTGTATGTTTTGTTTACATCCCTCCAACCCTTCCTGGAAGGACTCTCTTAAGCAATTCCTCCTATGTGGAGCATCGCATGGCTGAAGGAAGGAGCCCTTGATTCAACTGCAGATATCAGTAAACCAGTTCTGTCAGCACACTGATACCTCCTCAACCCACCATCCACTTCCAGGTTTCAGACCAACTTGTCTTTGACCAGATGGCGAGGACAAGAACACAGGCAGGAGAGACAGATGGCCACAATGCTGTGGAGACCCGCTATGGGCTGGTCTCAGGAGTAGACACTCACCTTTCTACAGAACACTTGGCAGCTGACTGACGACTTGAAAACCAGGTCTTTGAGGATGGAGGCAAAGGGAGTGACCCCAATGCCCCCTCCCACGAGCACTGACACCTCAAATTTATGCCACTCCTGGTGGCCTTCTCCGAACGGTCCGTCGAGGTACAGCTGTAGGGGGACAGTGTTTTTAAGCTTAGCGTGGCTGTAGTTCTGAAGCCAGAAACGGTAGACTGGGAAAAGAAGTTACATAGAGTCCAGAAGAACATGGGTGGGGGTTGGGTCTGTGAAATTATCTGGGACAACCGGTCTCGATTGGGGGAGGGGAGCTGCACAGCGGGGAGTCTGCTGCTGCTAAGATGTTCCTGGAATGTGAGGATGTTTAGTCTGAATCTGGGCACCTTTGGGTATCTGGCAGAGGTGTCACCCGTTGGAGGTGAGTAGATCTCCCTGAGGCGAGTGGTCCAGGGTCCAGCTACACGGATATGCAGGCTGAGTGTGTCCTCATGAGGTGCAGAAGTCAGCGTGAAAGGGTGGTACTCAGTGGTCCCCAGAGCCAGGCATGCAATCCGAACCCACTGCCCTGACTTATATTCAAAGCCCTGGGGCCGTTGGAACCTTAGGTGGGTCACTCCTGGGAAGAGATAATGCAAGAGGCTGATGTCTTGAACCTGCCAAGAATGTTGCCTCCGGGAGTTCCTTCAACCATAGCCTTAGCTCTGATAATAAGTAGACACTGCCCACTAGACCCCTGCCCTGAGGAGGAGCTTGGGGGTCATTAGAGCAAGGGTAAGCCTGGCCTGGCCTTCACTCTGTTGGAAGAGGCACAGTCCTCTGGCAAAGAGCAATTCTTACTAGAGTCCTCCTCCCAGCAACCCCAAGTCCTTGCCACCTTCTCTGGGCCAGGCTAATAGACTGGAGTCCAGATACTGCTCCTGTCCTGACAGTTGCCTTAGTAAGCAAGCTGATCTCACAGCCTCCAGGCCAGTACCTGAAGGCAGCAGTTCAGCCTTCACCACACTGATCTCCACCTTCTTCCGGCTCAGGCTCACCAGTTTGTCCCCCACATAGATAATTGCTGGGACCAGAAAGAAGATGTGGAATCGAGGCAGCTGAATCAGAGCAAAGCTGCCATGGATGATGAGCTGGATAGAGAAAAGAGCATCCCTCAGTGCCGGTGATCCCCACAGGAGCGTTCAGGGCCAGCTTAGGCCCTAGACTCCCCATGTGTCAATTCCATCCGGGCTCCAAAACTGAGTCACTCCCAACTCCATCCTCCAAAGCACTCCAAAGAAATGATACTGTAATGCTACACCAAGCCACATTGCCTCCCAACTGGACTTTACAAAATAGCCAAGTGTGACTTTGTATGTGGTGGTGATGGTGTGTGTATGTGTGTGTGTGTGTGTGTGTGTGTGTGTGTGTGTGTGTGTGTGTGTGTTGGACACAGGGTCTTGTTAGGTAGTACAAGTTGGCCTCAAACTTGTGATCCTCCTGCCTCAAGCTTCCAAGGGTTGGGTTTACAGTCCTACATCAACATCACTGGCCAGTGTAGTTTTTTGAAGAGTTTTGTTTTGTTTTAATCATGTCTTAAGCATGAAAAGCTTTAGTGAACTTCCAATTGTACTGTAAGGCTTTGGAGTACTCTGATACCTGCTGCTAGCTGGTTCTAACTCCCTGTTCCTAAAAAAGTGCTTCCTGCTTCAGAGTCTTTACACCTGGAGCTAGAGAAATGGCTCAACAGTTAAGAGTACTGGCTGCTCTTGTAGAGGACCTGGGTTTGGTTCCCAGGTGGCTAACAACCATCCATAACTCCATTTCCAGGGGATCTGACGTCCCCTTCTGGCCTCTGCAGGTACTGCACTGCAGACAAAACATTCATACTCATATACGTGAAATAAAAATAAATAAATAAAAAATAATTTTTCAAAAAGGCTGGACGTGGTGGCACATGCCTTTAATTGTAGCACTTGGGAGGTGGATCTCTGTGAGAGTGAAGCCAGCCTGGTCTACAAAGTGAGTTCTAGGGCAGCTGGGGCCTACAAAGAAGCCCTGTCTCAAAAACACCAAAAACAAAAAAATCTTTGCACCCCTGTTCCTTTGCCTAGGCTGCCCGTCACTGGTTGGCCTCGAACTCACGGAGACCTGACTCCCTCTGCCTCCCAAATGCTGGGATTAAAAGCTACACCACCACACCCAGCTCCCTACTTCCCAGAGCTGTGTCCATCCTCTTTTCCAGGCCTCAGCAGGAATGTCCCTTTTATCTTGTGCCAGTCCCATTCTATCTCTTGTTAAATATCTTAGACTATCCACCATCATCCATAATCCTTTCTTGTGCATTCACTTGCATATTATTATTTTCCGGAATGGACTGAGGTGGTGGGGACTGTGCTAATAAAGTCTCAGCTCGTCACAGTGCTTACTGGGCACATGGTTGGCACTCAGTAACTGTTGGGGAAGGGAGTTTCCTGGTTTATTCCACCTTTTGGAAGCTGAGAACACCTAACTAGTCTACCATTTCAATGAAATAACCCGACAGGCATGTCCAGATCTGGGCCTTCCCTAATAAATGTGTCAAATGGAACCGCACATTACCGTCCCCTGTTCTTTCCGCTCGCTCGTTTGCTCCTGGCTTCACTTCCACCTGGCCTGACCACCTTCCACCTGGGATCTTTCCACCAAGTTTTTACCATTCCTACAATAAAGCCAGCTCTACCAGGTCTCTCTCCCCTCCTTCCCCTGCCACTTCTTCCCCCTCCTCCTCCCCTCCTCTTCTCTTCTGTTTCCTTTCCTTCTTTTTCAGTACTAGGGTTAGATAAAATTCTAGCTTTTTTCTTTCTTTTTATTTTGAGACAGTCTTAATGATTTGCCCACACTAGCCTTGAACTCACTCTGTAGCCCAGGCACGCCCTGAACTTGCAGTCCTCCTGCTTCAGCCTCCCAAGCAGCCAGGATTACAGGCATGTGCCACCAAGTCTGACTACAAGGTCTCCTTTCAGACCATGTCCACTCCCACACTCAGCAGCCTGTGACATTAGTGAACCCCTCCTCACCCTCCCGCCCGCTGCTGCTTCTGTCACGGTGCTCGCTCTACTGCTGCTCCCTCTGCCTCCCTGGACACTCATTCTCCAGCTCCTGCACTGGCCCCATTCCTTCTGCCGCCCCAGCCATGGGTGTGGTCTAAGCCTGCTTTTCTTACCCTCTTTCTGTGCTCCACCATGGCCTCTCAGACAAGCCGTAGGCGTTCTGCCTCTCCTACAACCCCCACGTGTTACCAGCATGTCCTGCCACATCCCCAGCCAGGCCTGTCTCCTCTGTCCCCTGAATACCCGACCAGTGTTCTCACCCCCACATCTGTGTTCGTGCCCTGCTACCCGGATTGCTCTTCAGCTTCCAGTCAGCCCAGCCACTGTTTAGCTTGTCCGTCCTGAACCTTGGCCGGAGTCCCATCTTCTCCTAAAGTCTTCCCAACCAGTTCAGTGTAAGTGAAAACTCTTCCACGATTCCTATAACTTACCGTAAATCCTAAATCCCTAAAAGTAAGTAGGGGTTAGAGTTCCCACCTCTTTTGGATCTCCCACAGAGCTAATACAGAAGAGGCCCTCCAATGATTCCTGTCCAACTGAACGGGGGTCCTCATTCAGGAGTCCTTTTGCCAGTTGAGAGTTCCCAATTTTTTCAGTGTTTTCTCACAGAACTAAATTACACCTCTAAGAGCTGACTCTTAAGAGTCATTGTGGAGCCGACACCCACCCCCAAGGCTCCAAAGCTTCCAACCAGGCTGAATACAATGGTAGAGTGACATCATACTTCTGTTTACACACCCCATTTTGGGTTGCCTTTACTTTTAAACCACAAAGTTGCAGCCAACTCCTGGTTAGCTGAGGAGCCTGAGTGGTGGAGCCCTTCAGTATCTGGGGTGCAAGCCCTGGATCAGGAGCCTAGACATTCTTTCTAGGGTTGACTCTATGCCAGAGCTCTTATAACTTTCTGCCCGTCCATTCAAGTGCCTCCCTCCACCCTCTGTGATAAGTGAGAAGGAGGTGCTTTGGCCCTCTTCTCCCCCTAGCTGAGATACAGCCCATCTGCCAGGCTAGGGCTGCTTGGCAGAGGCCTGCACTTTTCTGGGTCCCTTTCCTGTGAATCTCAGCAATGCCAACAACCCAGGAATAAATCAGAAACCAGTCTTTGACTCAGAGAAACAAATTGGTCACTCTTCTGGGTCTTCCCACCAGTTTAAAGAAGCTGCTTTCTCACTGGGAACAAGGACATTTTCTTAGCAGAAGCAATAGCCGCAGGCTAAGCTCCAGCCATTATTGGGTAGATGGGGAGAGAGACAGTTAGTCACAGCTCCCGAAGGAGGGAGCAGTTTATTTGGAAACAAATATCAGCAATTCTAGGAAATATCCTAAGCCAAGGCACATAGCTACTTCTGCGCCTATGCTGAGCCACAGGCAAGATGTCCTCCAAGCTATCTGTGTGGACAGAGCCACACCTGGAGGAGGCCGGTAGGACTAACAGAAACCAGCCTGACCCAGGCAGTGGTGAACTCTTAGTCTCAGAACAAAGGAGACCCCTGTGTACAGGTCAGGAGATAAAGAGACTAGTCATAGGGACCTTGGGCTCCTTGAATGCTAGCAGGCAAGCCATCAACTGGTGGGAAAAGTGGAGGCCTTAGGAGTTAGTTTAGCTTCTCAGCTAGGCCCTCAGGGTGTGCTTTGGGAATACTGTGTGCCTAAAGAGGGCTGGCAAGCACTGTGATTGCATGGGGACTCAAATTCAGCTCAGGACTAAGGGGTAAAGGGAACGGGATAAGAGAGGGAGTGTGGTGGGAGGAAGACGTGGAGCCCAGGTTAGGAAGGAAATGGGCGAGGTGGCATCTGAAAGTCCATTGAATTAAGCAATTCAACGGAATGTGCTTGGAGCAAACTCATTAACTTTACAGGTGGCATTTTGCTGGGTGGTATGGCTAACATACCCCCAAATAGGATTAGAACAAAAGCACTAGAATCTATTTGTTTCTCTAAAAGAGTAATCCTCCCTCAAGGTACAAGCAACCCACCTGGGAGGAACTCAAACCAGACGCCCTAAGGCAGGAAAGACTGGGAAGAACTGATGTGGGGGAGTCTGTGAGGAATGTGGATGAGCCTGGCAGGGCTGCTACCAAAAAACCCACGCCAGGGAGGAATCTTCCAAGAACTGCATATTGGGGTCAGCCTCCTGGGGAACCCCACACTGTACTCTCCATCTTTGAAGAGAGATGTCAAGAAATGAATACTTGAAATAATTAAATAACTAAGGGGACAGAAAGCTAATGTCCTAGCCCTCATTGCCTCCTTGGGAATGTCTGCACACACCCCGCTGGCCTGGCTCACAGCCAAAAGCCCTCACCAGGATGTAGAGAAAAATGTAGAGGTGGTGGGTCAGCCAGAAGCCCCGGAAACTGCGGCGGCGGAAGTGATGGGAGGCGAAGACGTACATGATGGCCAGGACCAGGAGCAGCAAGACCCCGGTGAGGCCTGTGAAGAGAAGAGGGGATGGGGCAGAAGAGCAGTGCAGTATGCAGTGTGAGTTCTGAGATATGCAGTCAGGGTCCCCCTCCATTCCTCTGCCTGAAATTGGGGTGGGAAAGTGATCTCCGACTGCGGAGTGCCTCTGTTCTCTCCCCTCATCACAGGTCCCTCCTCATTCATCCTCCATAGCTGTGATCCTTTCCACCTGTCATCACATTATTCTTAATGTCTCTTTTCCTGACCATCAGGTCCTCAAGAACAAGGACAACAGTAGGCTGTCTCACTACTAATCCTCCTGCCTATTGCAGGGCCTGGCATACTGTAGGCTTTGTATAAGTGTGGGTAGAATGAATGAATGTACAGGCATCTACTCTGGAATATCTGGGTCAGACACTGAAAATTTCAGGTTCCGCCCTCTTGGAGTCAAAGCTGCACTTCTGCACATGGTTGTCATAGGACATAATACAAACTCGGGACCCATTAGTGCATGAATGGAACTACACTGTCCCTATTCATTGCCAGACCAGATAAAAAAAGTCCCGTCTTTCATAGAACATCCTAGGCTAGGGGTACACAGAGAATAACGATGGAGCCAGGACCAGATGAGGCCCACAGAATAGTCTCTCCAGTGATCAAGGAGGAGAGAGGCAGTAATTAGGAAGATTAGAGCCCTGCCATGTGGAAAAGCAAAGGTTAAGAAGGGATTGAACCACAGCCTGTAAAGACCTGAAGGGAGCAGAGAGCTTAAATACACAGCCTTATCCACCAAGTCCCAGTGTGCAGCAGTCAGCAAGCACCCTCTGAAGTTCAAAGCAGAGCGTTTTAGGATAAAAAAAAAAAAATCCATGCTGTGTTTCACAGAAAGGAGTGCATGTGGAAAACTCATTACCCTGAGGAGGGGGCAGACTGAAGACAGACGCAGATTCAAGATGAGTTTGAATAGATTCACAGCTAATAGCTCTAAAATGGGTGATTCTCAGAAGTTAGGAATCCGCCCCCACGTTTGTTAAGACGCTCTGTAGGTGGGAGGAGGCTATTGTCTGGCTTGGTAAAGGCCTGTTCCCTCCTCCTTGCAGCTGGGGTGCAGCTTTCCTCCCAGCTACTGTCCTGTTGGGTGTATTGAGGGGAGGGCCCTGCTCACATTCATCTGAGAACTAGTCCTGAATAGGGGCCAGTAAGCTCTTCCTAGGGAAGAAACTAGCTCCAGGTCAGGGAAAATTGGAACACAGTCACCTAAGTCTTCTGCTTCCCAAGAGGGTCCTCACCAGAAGCAGAGCCTGGCTCACCATGAGAGCTGAGTAAGTCCAGCTGCTCAGTGACAGAAGAACCGAGCCTGGCGTTCACAGTCAGGTCCGGACACTGAAACAGGGGAACTCACCTGGGACAGTCTGGAAAAACCACCAGTAGTACTTCTGGGGGAACTCAGACCTGTGTGGAAAGCACAGCAGGGAAGAGTCACGGGAGGATTCTCTGGGACCACTCCCAGAAGAGGTACCCCAACCCAGCTCCCAGTCTCCTCTTCTGCTGACTTGGGCTGATGGCTCAGGTTGGCCATTGTGTATCCCAGAACCTGGAAGATGATATTCTCCTCTGGACCAAGAGGACTCGTTCTCTACCTGAAGGAATCCCCACTCGTAACATGGACTCACCCATTATCATGGAAGAGGCCAGGAAACAGGCAGGAGAGGACACTGAGCGGGCTGATGGAGAACAGGTACACATTCACCACGTGGCCAGCACTGTGTAAGACTAAGAAAGACCAGAAGGGAGTAATGAGCTCCAGGACAAGCCAGTAAGGGAGCTCAACACATTCAGCTGGTGAACCTGCCAAACAGACCTGGAGGCCTAAAAGAAAGACCCTGGGGGTCTGGACTGTTGACCTCTAATCAACTTCCGGGTCTCTCCTTATTCCACCCATGATCACAAGCACACAAGTCTGAAATCGAACCATTAGAAGCTTATTCCTTTGGTTTCTTTCACAGAGTTGTTTACGAACTAGGAGAGCAATGCTCTGTACACTTGTGCTGGGGTGTTGGTAGCTTGTCAGCTGGAAGCTGGGGCTGTGGTGCCTAAGACCCACTTAGCGCAGGGTAGGTTCCTGGGTTTATTTCACCCCACAGTCTGACCAACTCCATCCTAATAAGGCCATGCAAAATTAACACTGAAGTTAAGTGTAAGTAGAGGAGGGGCCATTCGAGGGCAGAAAGCCAACGAAGGCTGAAGGCTTAAAGAATCCCTGAGCAGCAGCCCTGCCTGTGAGGACGACGGCTGTAGAGGCAATGAGACGATGGAAGTCTACGGCAGCGTCGAAAGGAATGTAGCGGTTGAGGAAGGTCTCCCTCAGGAAGGTGATGAGGTTGCGGCACATGGTGAGCAGGATGTAGGAGAACATGAAGGAGATGCTGGCCGCCGTGCCCCGTGACAGGATGATGCCCACTCGGGTTGTGTCCGTGATGCCTCTGTGGTGTGCTGCAAAGGCGTAGTCTGCAAAGGGAAACAGTGCAGAGGACAGCCCAGTAGGTAGGTCATCACCGCAGGCCCTGGCTGGCTGCAGGCCCCACTCACCTACTCACCTGGTCAGTCACCTCAGCCCCCTGCTCCCAGGGTAGCTGCTTACTGAAGGCCCCGCCCCCGAGCTGTATGTCACTCACAATAGACCCCACCCTCAGGGAGCTCTTGAGGCCTGCCAAGTGCCCCAGGCTTGCAATCACTGTCACTCACAGTAGGCCCTTTCCAGGAAGAGTGCCCCAGTGATGGCATAGAACACGGCCACACAGCCAATGTGGCGCCGGTAGTTTTCAATGAAGCGTTTGAACTGCTGCACCGTCTGGTGGAGACGGCTGCGTTGAAACTTCTCTCGGTGTGCCTCAGTGAACAACAAGGGCTGGAATGAAGTTACCCTGGAAGACAGAAAGCCTCAGCCTTGGACCAGTGGAACTCAACACCAGTGGAGACCCGCTTCTACCAGGGAGCCTTTAAAAAGCGAGGGACAGCATCCCATGCAGAAGCAGGTTTCAGACCTGAAAGCTCCACTGACTTCCTGGGAGCTGTCAGCTGAGAGCCAACCTCCAGGCGGTTTTCATCCCCAGAGAAGCACTCCATCTACTTCAGGGTCCATTCACAGACAGCCCCTTCTCCTCGTCTGCAGTTCTCAACTCCCAGCAAGCACCCACAGTCAGCCTTTAGAAGGCTCTGTGGTGCCTCCTCCATGAAGGCTCCTCTGACTTCTCAGTGATGAGAGGGTCCCTGAGCTCTGAAGGACCCCTGCTCTTCTCACCACGCACTGAGTGTTCTAGGGCAGAAGCTCCTTATCTGCTTACATCCCAGTGCTAAGCACAGTGCCCAGCACCATGTTATGGATGGATGGTTGCTGAAGGGATGCACGAGCTGCAGAGGCAGAGCAGACCTACTTCTTGCCGAACCTCCGTCGAATCTCCTGAGGAGGGTCTGTGTCCATGGGGCACTGTAGTCTCTGTGGTGATGACTCAGACTTGACATTGCTACGGGAACAGTGGGCACTCATTCTGGGAGAAGGACTAAGAAGGAATAGCATGAGGTAAGATTCTGTTCACCTGTTCTGCCTCCAAACCCACTTTGTCCAGATAAGATCAGAACTCTCCATAAGGAGACAGCAGGATTCCTACAGACAGATGGATAGATTGATGAATAGATAGATAGATAGATAGATAGATAGATAGATGATAGATAGATAGATAGATAGATGATAGACAGACAGATCGATCCTTGGGGTTTCCAGCTGAGGCCTCCATATATGTCTGTTCTATTCTATAAGGGTATCTGGCTCAAGCAGTAAGTTCTGCTCAGACTCATAAGACTCTCTACTCATCCTGGTACTGGACTGTGTCCTCTTCGAGGAAGCAAGGCCATTATCTACTTTGTATGAGAGAGTGGTGGTCATTATAGACAGCAAAATGGCAATGCCCAGAGGAGGCTCACCAGATCTTCTCCTGGCTGATATAGGAAGCTCGCCGGCAGAGGCTCTTGATGACTTCAGGCACCTCTATCCCTGCAATGCAGAGCCTGGTTAGGGAGCAGCTCAGAGTGCAGTACAGCCTGCTCAAGGCACAATTCCCTTCTTTCCTATGGTCAAACCTACAGAGTCCCTATCCAGAGGAGACCCTGCCTCTGGTATCCCAGCCTCAGTCCCAACGGGAATCATACACAGTCACAGGAGATGGCTATACGGGAGATCTCTCAAATCCATTCTTTTCTGTGTTTGAAAATGTTCATAATAAGATACTGAAGAAACCCCATTTCATGGTTCCTATCTAGTCTGAGCACCAAGAGAATGGCAAGGCTGAGCTGTAAATCCAAGTTCTTAAAGGAAACCTGACGCCTCCAGAGCACTTTCAAGTTCTGAGCCAGCCCTGAAGGTGGCCTTGGCTTGTGTTAAACTAACCTAAATTAATTCAAGTGTTTAAAGATTTTCCTTTTATGTGTATGAGTGTTTGCCTGTGTGTATGTACGTGCACCACATACATACTTGGTACCAGAGAAGCCAGAAGATGGCATCAGATCCTCTGAAGTTACAGAAAGTTGTGAGTTGCCACGTGGGTGCTGGGAACTGAACTCAGGTCCTCTGCAAGAGCAGCAAGTGCTCTTAACCTCTGAGAAATCTCTCTAGTTCCAAATCCAAGAGTTGAAATTTCTTGGTGTACAGACAAAATGTGTCAGCCAGCTTCCTGTTCACCAGCCACCTCTGCCACTGTGAACTCAAACCCCTTAACCATAAGCCAAAAGAAACTCTTCCTTAAGTTGCTTCTGGTCATGGTATTTTTATTTCAGCAAAAGGAAAGAAATGAATACAGTACAGATGCCTATACTCCCTGAGGGTTCGGCAAACAGCAAATGTGGCAAAACTGCAATCAGTGTCAAATCCAGGTGAAAGTGAGGGGCTGTCTGCAGTGTACGTGTGCTTTTTTCAGTCATGTAAAATCTTAAAATCAGGAGGAAACAACAGAGGACACTCACAATTAAAAGCGAAACAAGACAACGCACAATGCGAACTTTCTTAATTTCCAGTCTTCTGCCTAGTCCTACAGGGTTGAGTGTCCCTGGGACTCTGTGGCCTGGCTCATGGCCAGGTGCCTTCCTGGCCTGTGCCCTCAGGCCCAGGTGCCCATTGCCGTGGCTGCCTGGGAAAGGTGCAAAGCTGCGGGGTCTGGAGTGTTGTGTTCCCCTTCACTAGTTCCCCTTGCCCTCGGGGGTCAGAGGTTCATCCACATCTTGCCTAACTTGCTCTTGTCCCCTGGAGATGCTTCCAGCCCCTACTCTTCTCATAATCCTGGGAGGGACTGGGCTTTGTCTCAACATGCCCCAATGAGAATCTCAAGCTAAGAAGACATTGTGACAGCTCAGAGCAGGCCACACTCAGATCCCCCTGCTTATTATCTGCCCCTTCCTCACTCACACTCTGGCCTCTACCCTCTTGAGTCAGACGCAGGTAGGGCAGAACATATCGGGAAGGATAACAGAGTTGGATCTTAATTCACACAACACACTTATTGAGCACTTAATCAAGAGATATACCACCCTATGTCCAGAACCACACACCCCAGTTGAGGAGAATATGGCCTGGCTCAGATAGGGTTGTAACAAGGAGACACTTGTTTCCTCCCTGCTCTGGGTACTAAGCTTAGGGGCTCAGGAGTGGGGTGGATTTGTCAAGGAGCTTGTGGGAGCAGAGTTCTAGCCAATATCTCCCACCCCAGGCCAGGAGTGGTGGAACACACCTATTATCCCAGTACTTAGGAGATGGAGGCAGGAGGATTGCCATAAATTCAAGGCCAGCCTGATCTACATAGGAAGTTCCAGGCCAGCCAGACCTACACATTGCAAGACCCTGTCTCACATAAACAAGCAAAAATCTCCCACCTCATCCTGACCCTACCCACCCCAGCAACAGGGCTACAGTCATGAATCCTAGACATTTATATCTTCTTGGGCCCTTTATCAAAACAAATAAAAATAAATCAGAATGTTATATTGTTACTTATGTGGGTATAAGGGAGAATATAATCCAAGCTGGCTATATTACATGTTCATTATTATATCCATTTTTGCTTCTGGCTTAAACATAACTTACATTTCTGTGGGCTACTAAAAGTATGTAGGCATTGTGCCTGATAAATAAGTCAGTCCTACCTTTGACACAAAGCTGCGTGAATCGGAGATCACTGTCATGGTCCCGCAGCATGAAGTGGAAGTCTTCCCATGTCAGCTCCTCCTTGTCCTGGAAGCCTGACTCTCGGAACATAGACTCCACCACCTCAGTCAGCTGGGCCTTGGACAGGCAGTTGTTGGAGATCTCAATGAAGGACCTGGGTTTGGAGGAGGGGACCCACCCGGCCCACATACAAAGGCTCATTGACCATCCTATCAGGCCTTCAGGGCTCACATGACAGGGCCCCTTCCAGCTGAATCCTAAGCCCCCTACCAGTTCTAGAAGGTTTTGGTTATAATGACAGAGAGGAGGCTCCTACTTCCCCTTTACACTTCTGCTGTCCCTTTGATGGACCCTCCTTCCTCTGGCAATCCTTGTCCTGACTGTTGTAGAGGACCAACCTCAGCATCCTGATGAACTCATCTTTGGAAATGAGGCCATTTCCATCAAAGTCATACATGCGGAACATAAGGCGAGACTTCTCCTCAGGGGAACCTGGAAGAAGTGTTCTGTGAGGAACCCCCTGCCCATCTTCTAGAACCCCTTAGCGGAACTCCAAGCATCTACAACAGCCCAGTGTCCTCCATCTCCCACAGGTCAGTTGTACTGCACTCAGTGCTCTGCCTCTGTCTGGATGACTATTTTCTCCTCCCTTACCTTTCATGAAGACCACCAGAATGTCCAGGAACTCCCGGAAGGACAGGTAGCCATTGCCATCCTTGTCAGCCAGAGAAAACATGGACTCCACAAACATGTCCTGGGGCTTGAGACCCAGGGACTCAGCAAACTCAGCCCGGCTCAGTTCACAGGTCAGGGCCTCCCGCACCTTCTGGGATGAGTCCAGGGGCAGGGTCCCTGCGTCTGCCTGGTTGATGTCCAGCACCTGTACTTTGGCAGCCACCAAGGGAGGGAGAGAAGGAGAGAAGGCTTCCTTCACTTGCAGGTTGGTAGAGCCTTAGAGGAGACACTTTCTGAGGCATCAGTCCAGTACACACTCCCATAAGCAGCCCAGGCCTGTGAGTAGCTCTTGGTGCCTACTGTATTAAACTGAAGAATCCTGGTCCTCTGTCTTAGTTGATTGGATCAAGGATATACATTTGACCAGAGCTGGGGATTTGGAATCAGAACCAAAAGGTTCCCAGGTGTGTCTGACCTGAGCACAATATGTGGACTATACTTTCCCTCTGTGTGCTCAGAGACATGGGAGAAAATAGAGTCAGAGAGAAAACAGAGGCAGTCTAAGTGAGGAGATATCTCTCACAGGCCTTTCTAAGCCATACCGACGTCCTCCCTTTGGAGTTCCTGGGAGTATCTGGATCCTTTACATCTTTTTTACATCTAAAAGTGTTTGAGCTGGGTGTGGGAGTGGAGAATTTTCATTAGAAGTCATCTCCATCTCCACTGAAGACTTCCCCAGCAGGAGAATAGACAGTGAGGGAAGCAGGTAGGCCACAGGCCACCTTACCTGTTTTTCCTGCCTATCAACAGGTGCTAAGTCCAAGCCTGGTTTGAGACAAAGACTGCAGCTTCAAACAAGTTACTTTAGTGGAAAGAGCCTGGGGCCCGAGGCAAAAGACTTGAGTTCATGTCCCAACTCTGCCACCTGTATGCTGCATGACCTCAGGCACATCTCTTTAGTTGTCTGGGGTTCATTTCCTCACCTACTTATCTTACAGGGTTATTATGAAAATCATCAGGAGAGGCTGTGTAGGAGATGGTTTCAAGGTGTGAGGTACAGGGCAGTTATCGAGGAGTGACGCTGTCCCCGGGGTCCTGCAGGTAAATGTGGCACAGACACGCCCATCAAACGATAGTTTCCCATGTAAGTTCTCGCTCCGGCTGGATACCTTTGCTCCTTCTCAAACATTAATCTTTTCCCTTCCTCACTGCTCCTCTGCTCCATTTCTTTCTCCTGAGCCAAAGCTTTTCCAGCATCGAGTCCTTGCCGAATTTCACTTCCATCATGACCTAACACTTGCCTCAAAGCTCACTATCTTTTCTGAAGTCTTAGAGTATGCGTTTCTTGGGTTGCTTTTCTAACCCTCATCCTTTACCATTCCTTTGTGTGTACATATCACCTTCCCAATGGAATGGTCAACCACTTAGGTGGGAGATGCAGGCAGTCTTTATGTCTAACCCATCCCTACTCCATGCAAGGTGAGCACTCTACTACTGAGCTACTTCTACAGACAGCCTTTGGTTTTGAGACAGGGAATCACTCCATAGGCCAAGCTGGTCTTGAACTCACTCATGATCCTCCTGTTTCTGCCTCTACAGTGCTAGGATTTCAGGTGTGTGTCACCACGCCCAGCTGTATTTAAGTTCCTTTATCTCTACTCCACTGCTGTGTTCAGGATGTCTTTATCTTTATACCCAATGTAGTCATCAGTCTTAGAATTTTTCTTCGTGTCTTATTTCGCCATACCTTCCCAAGACCTCTCAGAAGTCCATATGGTAAACATTAATACCCTGTGTTGGCCCTTGGCAGCTATACTCCCTGAAGAAGGCTCCCTGGCTTGCCCTGCCTGATCCCTGCACACTGCCTTCCTAGAGCTTATAGAAGGGGACAGGATTCAGATGGGTAAGGACCTCTCCTTGCAGTAAGTGTAACAAGGGCTCAGAGATTGTTTTTGCTGAGGAGTAATTTGGCCTACAGATGCCTCAAAGCAGAATGAATCTTGGTATCACTGCCTTTACTTTGTGTGTCTCTTTTACGTTGGGTCAGATTCTTGCTCGGCTCTGACTCAACAGGCATGTTAATCACATAAGGAGTATCTGTCTGAAAACTGGTGATACTCAGGTGATTAGCTCTACATCATATCTTTATCTATATCATCCCTTTTTAAGATGGAAGACACCAAGATAGAGTAACTATGGCATTTGACTGCCAGATTTTATATCCTGTTCTAGACTCCCTAATATGTTGCCTGGAAATCTCTAGTTTTTACCCTAAATCGAAGTCACCTTGAATTTCCAGAAGAGTAGAGCCTACAGGGAGATCAGCCCATGATGAGACTAAACAGAAGCAGGTTCCTCAAGATGGGAACTTAGACTTCCCCCCTAAACAAAAGAAATAATTTAATGGGAGCCAGATTGTCCTTGTCTTCTTCAGTGACAAGTGGTAACAAGATCTCTGGAGCCAACTTGCAGAATTAAAACTGAGATACTAATCAACTAGAGCACAGTTTGACCAAGACTGATCAACTACATATGTCTCTTGCTCCTACTTCTGTCCCTTCCTTATATAATCTGGAAGCACATGTCAGTATCCTTGAAGGTGGTGCTGAAATGTTTGTGCTCTGTCTTCCCAACATGGTTACGTTGATTAGATTTCTTCCCTGACTTTCTATTACTTCTCCATTTGATTTGTGGGATGAGTAGCCAATCCTAATTTATTGAGACACACCGACACCCCCTCCAGATTCCGGCCCCTTGCCTATGATTCCAGTAACATAAAAGTTTGATGACTTGATCTAAACCACAGCAGCTTTGATTGTCAGCTGAGAATGCAGAACTTCCGATTCCCCAGGAGTTCCCTTTACTCATGTAGGTGAGGAGACCACCACAGGCACATGCGCACATCCCATGTGGTCTCAGGTACACACCTGGGAGAAAAGGTGCCTGAAAAAAGTCTCAAGGAGGTGGCTCCGTTGCTCCCGAGTCACAGCTGCCCTCATCAGCTCCTGCTCCCGAAGTTCCCACTCCTGGAAGCTCAGCCCATTCTCCTTCAGAGCTCCCCTAAGGTTTTCCACCAGAGCAAGCCGCTCTGCCTCTAGATTAAACAACAGTACCTACAAGGTAATGGGGAACAAAGGCAAACATTTGACAGTACCTTCTCAAGGGGTCAGTGGGATGGCCCTGCAAAAGAGATATTATTTCTCCCTTTACAGGAGAGTAAATGAGCTTAAGTGGCTTCCCCCTTGACTCCATACTGAAGAAGGGAGTGAGGGACAGGGAGCCCATAGAACGGACTGTGAGCCAGGTGGTCAGAATCTGTTCAGCTAGATCTCTGTTAGCTCCCCTCCAAATCCCTAAACATCTCCCGGAGCCTGAAATGAAGGGATAGAGAAGAGGGCCCAGCTTCTTCCAAGAACTCCTAGCCAGGCCTTGTAAGAGCATCCTAAAAGGAGGAGACCACGTATCCCAGCAGGCCTAGAACAGGACAGACACGTTCAAGTTTCTCTCTCCATCAGGCACTACATCCAGGGACTAGAGGCCAGGAACTCTGCTTCCTGGCTCAGTGTTCCTTCCCCTCCGCTAACCGCCTCCTTTCTGTGACTCTGGACAAGCATCCAGGGGCCAGTTGGGCCATACCAGGTCATACTCCTTGGGGATCTTGAGCAGCAGGGTGCGGCGTCCACGATTGTTGGACAGAATGAGGTTGACTTGCTGTGGGGGCCGCAGCTGGATAGTGCGGAGCACCGTGAGCCTGCCGTCTAGCACTCGGATCTGCCCTGGCTGCAGATGCACAAGCACGGGCCTGCAGGGCTCCTTGCGACCCTGCCATTCCAAAGCTGGGGAGAGAAAGATGTTGCATCAACTGCAGTGTACCAGGGCACATTGAGAGAGAGCAGGCTAGCTCAGAGCTGGACTTAGGGCAAAGCCTCTGCTGACTTTCGGCCCCTTCCTCGGTCCTGAGGGTCCTCCCCGTCCCCACCAGTTCTGCTGTTTATCCCATGAAGATAAAAATGACCTCGATTTCCTGTGCACTGTGTGCCCACCATAGTGTTTTAAATGACTATTTCATGTCACCAAAAAACTGTGCTGTAGGTGCTATTATCATTCCTATTTTACAGATAAGAAGAAACATATTTAGAGAGATTTAAAAATCTACCAAATGTCTAACAGCCCAAAGTGGTGGGCCCAAGATTTCAATCCTGGTCTGATTCCAGACCTTCATTAATCTGTTGTCTATAATTCTGGTTGAGTCAGGAATTTGTGAGTCATAGTAACTCCCTGAAATGAAGGCAGAGTCTCTTCTACAAGTCTATCACATTCCATTGATTAGGATCATTGGGAGGAGCTATGGAGGTTGGAAAACTGCAGGTCCAAGGAGGTTTTCCCCACTTATCCGGATCTTGCCTACAGTCCTTACAAAAAGAAGCTTTTACCTTAAGCTTCTGGATGGTAGTGGGGACCATCCTCATCCTTCCCATCACTACTCTGGCTACCCCTGGACCTACCTTCTACTCCTCCAACAAGCTTCTCAGACATGATGCTCTGGCGGTCCTGACCCTGAAGCCTCTTGAAATTCCTCATTCGAAGCCGGGCAACAATCCAAGCGCTGAGCAGACTGACTGGGTAGGGAGTGGGGTAGGATGCTCAGGGAAGGGTGAGCGTTGAGAGAAGTGGCTCCCTCCCTGACTCCTTTCCTCAGGAAGATTCTCTGCTTTCCCTGCCTCCTAGCTCAGCTGCTGCTCAACTCAAACTGAGTCTCCATGGAAGGAGCTGCTCTTAGACTCACCTACTGAGACCTGTCCACATACAACCTTATCAAATACTAAGTCCCAAGCTCTTGTTCCAGCACTGCATCTGCCCCAGATCTACTTTTCAAATGATTTATCACTGACAGCCCCCCAGACCCAGGATCCTGCAAATGACTGTGGACCAGGGACTCTCCCAGGTTCTTGACCAAGCAGGGCCCTGGAGGGATTCCAAGAGATCAGGGTGGCAAATCTCCCAGGAACTCAGTTATCCGCAACCAGATACCTCTCCTGTCCCCTTCCCCTTACATTTTTCTCCCCTATCCAGAGGGACAATACTCTGTATGGTTTGTTGTCATACTTCAAATAACTGTAACCCACCCTCTAGCTCTTACCTAAAGGGAAGCAGCATAGGGTCCCAATGGTAAGCCCAAAGCCAAATCCACTGCCATCAAAATAGTCCCGAATGAAGAGAGGGACACAGGCTGGCAGGCCCTTGGTGCTGAGCTGACCTGGCTGGGGACAGGGGTCTCCTGGGGAGATAGAGGAAGTCGGAGTACTGGGTACTGTGTATAAGCTCCGGCACAGGATCACTGAGGAGGGTTGTAGCAGAGGGAGTGAGGTACCCTGGGTAGCACAGAGTACAGAGGAAGGGGATGCTTACCTTGCCATTGTTGCAAGACTGTGGCATTTGCCTACTTGGGTAGCAAGCAGAGCCCAGAATGAATTTCAAGCCTTCTCTCTCTTTCACGCACATACACACACACACACACACACACACACACACAGACACACACTCACACAGGCACACACACACACACAGAATTTCCCTTAGGGCTGCTGAGGAATAGGATAACCTCACCTTATTTGACCCTCCTAAGCCCCCACCCTATCCTAGCTGAATATAGGAGTCCTCATCAGGTCTATAAGACAGTCAGTCCCACCTCCATTCAGCACCTCGGGGTTTGTACAGAGGGAAACTGTATGTGGCAGTCCTGGCACCCTGAATCAAAGTTCCCAAGGGTAGAACCCTAGCTCACACCCCAGTCAAAGTGGCTATCCAGCCACACCAACCCAAGCCTATAGTTGAAGAGAGACAAGGCTCTGGACTCACGTGCCCCTAACCACCTCTTGGTTACCTACCTGCAAACCAAAAGAAGACGTTGGACTGCAGGGCACTGGAAGACACGTTAGTGACAGCCACTAGAATGTCCCGTAGGGAAGTGTTTCTGATCTCTGCAATCTCTTCCTTGGAGAACAACCTGGGTATAGGATAGATGAGGAACTGTCCTGGTTGGGGAGAGATGTAGGCCCCACACCTAATAAGCCCATTGAAAAAAGGGACCCAGAGGATCAGTGGGGGCTGTTTAAGGTAGGGCAGAAGGTCTGGGGCCTAGACCAAGGTGGAGTCTGAGGTGGGGCCCAGGTAGGCCTTACCCATTCCTGGTGTTCTCAAACCAGTAGCGGTCGCCATCTCGTAGTCGCACAAACTGGTCAAGAACAATAGTGCTGAACAGGGGTCCAGGGTCCCCCTGGCTCTCCAGAAGCCCTCCTGGGAGCAGCTCCAGCCGAGACAGATCCTGGTTATACAGAGAGGCTGTGGCCTCCAGCACCTGGAACAGAGGATGAGTGAGAGGACCCAACCCCCAGCCTAGGGCAAAGAGCCAGCTCCAGAGATTTAGCCTCAGGGATAATAATAACTGACAGTAACAATAACTCCTCCTAGAGAGTGCTTGTTACACCCCAGGCACTGCTCTGAGTGCTTTAACTCACTTATGGGAACCTTCCTACAGATTCAACTGCCTGTTCTATGAAATTTGAATACAATCGGCAGCCAGTCCCCTATGTTATTTCTTGACAAGGCATGGAAGCTGAGCGGAAAATCAGTAAGTGAGTAGTTCGATGGCAGACTGTGTGTTAAAAAGGCTTTTGCCTTAGGGTTTAAAATTTTTAAATTATTTATTTATTTATTGTTTTATGTGTTATGAGTGTTATGCCTGCATGTGTGTGAGTGCACCCGTGTCATGCAGAGCCCTGAGAGGATAGATGAAGGTGTTGGATTCTCTGGAACTGAAGTTGGGGATAGTTGTTAGCTGTCATATAAGTGCTGGGACTCAAATTCCGGTCTTCTGCAAGAACATCACTGCCTTTACCTGATGAGTTATCTCTCCAGCCCCTCCTTGTTTTTAGATTTTAGAAACTAAATTTCTAGTCAGTTGAGGTCTCAGTGGCTCTCACTTGAAATCACAGCATTCAGAGATTGAGGAAGTAGTGTCATGTATTCAAGGTCAGCCTGGGCTACAGAGTTCAGATGCTGTCTCAACAAACAAACAAACAACAAACTCCTGACTATACATTGCTATTTGTTTATTTTAAAACAGCATTTCACTCTGTAGCCCAGCCTGGCCTCAAACTTGCAATACTCCTGCCTCTGCCTCCCATGTGCTGGGATTACAGATACGTACCACCTTGCTCAGCACAGTATTTCCTACCCTGCTCTTGTTTTTTAAACTATATTTAAAAATTTTTATTACTTTATTTGTGGAGGTGTGGGTCTGTAAATGCATCACAGCACACATGTGGAGCCAGAGAACAACTTTCCCAGGTGAGTTCCAGGGATTAAACTCAAGTCGTCAGGCTTAGCAGCAAGTACCTTTACCCAATGAGTCACTTCACCAGTCCCTGTTTTTCAGTTTTGTTTTAAGCACCTGAGAGATTAGTTCCAATAAGACCTAGGTGAAGCTGAAGACTTGTTATTGTTGATTTGTCTCATGATTCCTATCTTTATGAAGATTTTACAAAGTTTCCTGGACCAAGGAACACGTTACTTTTAGGGAGGGGTGAGGAGGGGATCTTTGAGATAGGGTCTCCGTGTGATCACTCTGGAAATTCCTGGCCTTGAATGCCTTATCCTCCTGCTTTGCCTTCCAAGTTCTCGGACTATAGGCATGTGCCACCATGCCCAGAATATCACTTCTTTATACGCTTTCTAATTCTGTACTTTCTAATAACTCTGCTGGTAAGGGCATCATGTACTAAGCACAAAATTACAGAAACACCTCTGTGCCTAGGTGGTTGGGCCCTGATAAAGCAGCCAAACCTGGTCTGTTGACTAGCAGACAATGCCATTTGTCCAGGTGATAGCTCATGGTGTAATAGCTAACTTAGGATAAAAGGGAACTGGCGCATCAATATGTAAAAGCACAGTTTGTTCCTAAGTCAAGGACCTGCAATTCCCGCTCTGGGATTGCTTTGAAGAGCGATAGGAATAATGTCTACCAAGTAAGTGCCTGGCATACAATAGGTAGACGATGATGGATTTGGGCTTTTAGAGTCAGTGGTCAAATCCCGCTGGACTGGGTCTTTCCATCCTGGTATGTAAAACTGGGACCTGGTATGTAAAAGGGACCCAGATGAGTTCTGCCCTCTCACCAAGTGATACCCATGTTTTACTACTCATCTTCCCTGTCTGGGAACGGTGTGCCCAGGTCCTCACCCTGCCTTCTGGATCCTGACCCTTCCTCACAATGCCATCCATCCGAGAGAGTGCAGGGTTGATGTCTTGCCAGTGGGAAACAGGAGGTAGGCCTAGTGCTTCCCTGGCCTTGGTGTAAGATGGCAGGCCCAGATCGCGACCCCGCTGCAGGCAGCTGGCTAGATAGTCTGTGCGGGAAAACTTCAGGGGCCCAGGCCAAAAATCTGAGAAAGAAAGACCAACTGGTTGGAGGAAGTTGAGGGCCATCAATGTAGCCTCCAGCCCAGACCACTCCAGCCAAACCCAGAAACACATGTGCCATGCAGAGGGAACCATGTTCACTGGGTTAGAGACTCTCAGCAGGATGTGAGGCACAGCTCTCAGTACTGAGAACACCTTCCAAGCCTGGCTCTGCAGGTCCGGCTGGACCTCCTCCTAGGGCCCAGAGGTTCACAGCCAGCAGGGACAACCGCAGACTCACCTCGCATATCCTCAACCACCACGTGATCCTCTCTCTCAGCAATCTGGGAGGCCATGCCCAGCAGCAGTGCATCCACAGCCTTAGCACTTTGTAGGTTTGGGTGCTTAAGGGATGGGGAAAAGAAGGACAAGACTGATGAAGCTAGAGGCTGGAGCCAGTCTTGGCTGCCTCTGCCACATCATCTGCCACATCTGGCACATCCTTGGGCCTACTCAGTCATATTGTTTGCTCCTGGTGGGAAATTCCTCAACTGCAGGCTAACTCTTCACCCATGATGACTGTTCCCACCCAAAGCTCATGCTGTTTGAGCACAAAGGACTTTAAGACTTTATTTACTTCTATCCTAGGAGATTTGACAATATTGTTGTCAAAGGCACTAGAATGTCTAGATCTACATTCTTGATCTCACATTAACCAGTTGTGCGATCTTGGGCAAGTCATAGGTCTTGTCAGAACTCACTGTCCTCTTCTGACTAGAAAACAGATTTGGGCTAGGGGTATAGCTTAATGGAGGGCTGGCATGACTAGGGTGCTCTAAGGCTTCCAGGTCAAAGGAGAGAAGCCTAGGAGGAGCAGTGAATGTGAAACCATACATGATTACCTCTCCTTCTGCCCTCTCTCCCCGATCTCTCATACAGCCCTTAGGTGAAGGTAGTGAACTGTTTTTTGACATGATCCCCAAGCTGCCTCATTCACTCCAATCCATCCCAGTTGCCTATCTCAGCCCTATGGCCCACCTTCTTCATATAGAGACAGAAATACACACTACATACAACACACACACACACACACACACACACACACACACACAACTCCTATTTGTGTCTACAACCCTGACCTCTCGGCTCCAGTAGCTGTTGCAGACTCGGAGAGCTCTGGAGAACCTTGAGTTTTGATTGGTGACCCCCTGGAAATGACAGCTGGCATTCCTGAAATGCAAGGATCAGGAAAGTGATTATTGAGACCATAGGGTCCTAATGTCAGTTATCAGCTTTGGTCTCCAAGACTGTAGTCAGGGGCTCCAGGCCACAGCCTCCCTTAAGTATTATGATACCAGTTCATCTGACCTTGGTAGGTACTGAGCAATCTGACTTTTGGAAGGTCCCTATTCGTCCATCTGACCAAACATCTGAAAATGCAGTCATAGACAATTTTGTCTGTACCTTCTCCATGTGAACACAAAATATTCATGTGTGGTATGGGTTCAGGTACATGTGTGGGAATGGGTATGCTGTGAGAGAGAAAGAGAGAGAGAGAGCAAGCAGAGGTCAACCTCAAGTGTCAATCCTCGGAAGCTGTCCATCTTGTGTTTTTTTGTTTTTTTTTTTAGACAGGGTCTCTTACTGGGACCTGGGGCTGACCAATTAGGCTGACGGATCCACCTGTCTCTGCTTTCTCAGCACTGCGATTGTAAGCACGAACCACAACTCCTATCTCTTTGCAGGGTTCTGGGGATCTGTGCTAGCTCCCCAGTCCCTAGATTCTTATACTTGATATAACATAAATGCTCTGCAAATAGTTGTTAGACTTTATTATTTAGGGAAGAATGACCCTAAAAAGTGTACATTTTCAGTACAGAAGCAACTTTTTCAGATATTTTAAATCTGAAGTTGATTGAGTAGATAGGGAACCTGCCATCATGGGGATTAACCCATAATGTGTGTGTATATATATTATATACATATTTTTGTTTTATATATCTTATGTATACAGTTTCCTTTATATGTATGTGTACTTTCTTTTTGAGAAAGGATCTCCTGTAACCCAGGCTGGCCTTGAACTCCCCATGTAGCTGAGGATAACTGTGAAGTCCGGGTCCTCCTGCCTCCACCTCCCAAATACTGGGATTACAGGCTATATACATGAAGTACATTTTTTTTTTAGATGAGTTTTCTTACTTTGCTTGGGCTAACCTTCTGAGCTCAAGTGATTCTCCCACCTCAGCATCCCTGTCAGGTGGGACTATAGAAATGAGTCACCACGCACATTTTTTTTAAAGGCTGGAAATGTTTTTCCTTTGGTCAGGCAAGTGTGTACTTCTGCAGTTTAGTCACATGGAAAGCAGAGGCAGGAGGATCTTGTCAACAGAGGCAGGAGGATCTTGGCAACTTCCAGGCCAGCCAGGGCAACATAGCCCAGCCTCAAAAAGCCCACAAACACACGCAAACAAAACACAGGATTGTGACTCACAGAAGAGCATCAACATGCCTGGCACAATAGTCTATTCTTAAGTGTATTTTCTTTTTCCTCTTATTTCACCATTTTCTGGAGAAACTCGCTACTTTAGACTAATAAGATTTTGTCCCGAGGAAATGTGGGAACAGATTTTTATTAATGGGCACCTTCACTCTGTCTAAGACACAAATATTTGAGCCTTCTTTCTCACCTCATATAGACCCCAGGGGGCACCATGGTGGAGAAGAACTGCTCCGAGGCCACCACAAACTCTGGGGAGATGCTAGGATCCAGAAATGGATGGTATCCTGAAGAGCAAAACACATTTAGCCATTAAATCCACCCATATTCACCCCCAACCCCTTCAAAAACTACTTATATCTCGTAGCCTTCTCCCCATCCCCTCACCTGTGTACTTCGGAGGTGTTTTCTGGAGGAAGCTGGGTAGCCACTCATACATCGCAATGTTCTGAGGGTCAGAGGGATAAAAGAAGACACATGTGTAGGACTGGCTGGCAGGGAACTGAGCCCACGGAGGGCTTATGTGCAGAGATGAGGACCTTGCAAGGCTGGTCCTTGACAAAGAAAGGCAAACCGGAAAATCAAGAGCCCAGTCTCCTTGGTCCCTTCAAGAAAGTACAGAATTTACTTCGGGGAGGGAGTCATTAAGAAAGATGACAAACAAAACATTCAGCACAAACAGGGCTATGCCTCCTTATCATGTACAGGGTCTGGGATTTCCCTAGACATTAGCTCTCTAGCAAGGCAGCCCGTCTCTTGCGGAACTGGGTGGACATATGAGTGATCACGGGGCAGGAGCAGGGCTGACCTGGTAGGTGGCAATGACTCTCTTGCGCGCATGCTGGAACAGCTCCTCATCCCCCCACAGCGGGTGCTCCTGGGCCAGCCTCCTCGCACACAGGTTGTGGTAGCGAAACCACAGCAGGCCCAGCGCCTGCAGGAACGGCTCCCTGTTCCCTCGCTGGGCCCCGAAGGCTGCATCCACGCGGGGACGCAGGGCAGGAGATGAGCGGCGGCCGGAGCCCGGGAGCCCAGATTCTAGAGCCCCAGCCCGCCCCAGCCAGCCCGCGGAGTCCGCTCACCCCCGTCCTGCCCCGCGGCTCACCGTACAGTCCCTGCGGCCCGCCCTGCCCGGTGACCGGGTCGGGCGCGGTCCACATGAGCAGAGGGTCCTGCGAGTCCCGCGGGAAGGCGGGGTCGGGTCCAGAGGCCAGCTGTCCCCCAGAGAAGCTCCGCAGCGCGTCGCTCCAGGAGTGAGACGAGCCATAGATGGCACTGCCATCCAGCCAGCCTGTCACCTGGTTGATCTGCGGGGACGCGTGCGTGCGGGAGATGGGGTCAGGGGACCGAGGCAGGCCACGGGAGGCCAGGGCCACACCGGTGTCTGAGGCGGGAGTGAGCCTCTCCCTGCCCAGCCTGCCCAGCTGGGCCCCAGGGCTCCAGGGCTCCAACTGCAAACGCCCTCCCGCCTCGCTGCCTGCCAGGCCTCACCAGGTCCCGGGGGTTGCTGGGGCTCTTTCCTGTCTTGGGGTCCCAGCGGCTTCTCTGGAAGGGCAACACCACGTTTCCGCTCTTGTCAGGGTCGAACACGGGGTCCCCAGGTGGGATGTAAATGTTGAGGAACTCAGCTGGGCAGCCTGGCGTTTCCACACTCACTAGGTCTGAGAGGACGTGGTAGCCTGCCCATAATGCAGGGGAGGTCTCTGGGCCAGCTCAGAGCCATTCTCTTCCCTGCCTTGGATTTGGAGTCCCCTACCCTCTTTCCTTGAAGCTTCATAAGTCATCTCCTACTATGGGCAAGTCCAAGCCCTGACCCCCTGCATTCCCTCCCAGTGTTCTCTCCTGCCCTGCCTGTGCCTACACCTGCTCTAAGATGTTGTCGTTGTCAGTTTGGCATTCTCCTTGGTAACTGGGAGGTGCTCAGTGATGATGCCTCAGCAAGTGGAGTTGTCAGCACCAGCTGCAACACGCAGCTGGGAGCCTCCCTGGAGGAGTGCAGCCAAGTAGGAAGTCACATAGGAGGCAGTATGAACACCCGGCATGGCCATCAGGAACTAGTACTGCTGTGGAGCAGCCACCAACCTTCTGTTACTCAGCTTAGACCACCCCAGGATCCCTATCTGACCTCCCTTCAGCCCTCTTTGCTGCCATCAGAACCATTCCCTCAGCCTGTTCTAGGAGCCACTGGACCAAATTGGTGTGAGCGATAGTCTGTCACAGTCTCTTCCCCAACTCCAACCCCAAAGAGAGGGATGCCCTTTTCCCTTCCTCCAAACCTCCTCTTTCAGCATAAGGGAGATTTATGTCCCTGCCCATCAGACTTCACCTTAGTGTGTTAAGTCTGCTTCTACCCTACTGCATGACTTCCTCCTCCATCTCAGTTCCCATACTTCTTTTATTATCTGACTCCCTTCTCAGGCACAGAGGTGTCCTGCTGACACCACTGGCCGCCCTGCCCCAGAGGCCAAAGTCCTCACCAAAGAAGACACCCAGAACTGTGCGGTTTCTCAGAGAGGGTCGCCCTGCAGGGCCTCTCATGGCTGTGTTGCTAAGTTCTCGGGGGTTAGGCAGGTAAGGTTCTCCCAAGGGCTGGTACACACCATCTGCATAGCTGGCTGGAATGAGGCGCTGCAGACGAGAGCCTGGCATAGGAGAGGCGAGGACAAGGACAGATCCTCAGGAGCACTATTTTTTAATTATTTAAAGATTTATTTTTATTATTTTTAAGAGAGAGAGAGAGAGAGAGAGAGAGAGAGAGGCTGCCCACTGGTAGGTATGTGCATGTGAGTGCAGGTGCCCTTGGAGGCCAGAGGTGTCAGATCCCCTTAGAGCTGAAGTTACAGTGAACTGTCCAATGTAGCTGCTGGGAACTGAACCTGGGTCCTTTGCTAGAACAGTAAGTGCACTTAACTGCTGAGCCATCTCTCCAGCCCAAGGGAACATTCTTGACCTTCTCACCCCCAGGCTTCCTCCATACCTTGAATCCTAAAGCCTTAGAAATTGACAGCCTTTGGTGATGCATGATGCCCTTTTGTCAGCCCTCAGTCACCACTGGTGGGTACTACCCTGGCCCTTGGACTAATCTCACCCTCACCTACCTTTGCTGCCCCATCTGTGCTCCATGAGGTTGTTATACCATCCATCAAATCTCTGTACTTCCCAAGAAATGGGATTTTGAGTTCCTGTGTGAAAACAGAGGGAAAGGAGCGGCTGAGGAAATCAGAACAGGAGTGAGCGAGCCGCCGTGGGGAACAGGTCCTGTATGTGATCCTGTCACTTGGAACAGAAGATGGAGGAGTGAGAAACCTAGAGGGAGAGGCCCTGAGGGAGAAACCAGGGTGAAGTATTGTCCAAACTCAACAAACTCATCCACCTTTGAGCCACCCAGTGGGGAAGACATTACTGCTAAAGTAGTGCAGAGCCTACGGATTAAAGAGGAAAGGAGGAGACGGACCGCAACTGGGAAGAGGATGCAAGAGCATGGATTCTCCCCACACTCCAAGTCCCTGGGGCACAGCAGGCCAAAAATCCATCCATATGAGGCAAGAGCCAGCCACACCCCATACCTGGGAAGGACAAGTCATTCTGTGACCCATCACTGGGCAGGAACATTGTAGAGAGGGGCTTGGCCCTCTCTAGCTGAGCAGAGTCATAGGCAGGGGTGTGTTACTGCCACTCTGGTCTTTTTCCCAGTTTCTTGGGTGAGACCAGGGACTGGTCATGTGGATGATTTCGCCCTGAGACATTTTGTTTCTCAGTTAATGCCTGTTATTAATTAATGAGCAATTAATTGATTTAATGTGTATGAGTGTTTTGCATGCATGTATGTAAGTACACCGCATGCATGCAGTGTCCTCAGAGGCCAGGAGTGGACATCAAATCCCCTGGAACTGGAGTCGCAAACAATTGTTAGCCATCATGTGGGTTCTGGGAATGAAACCTAGGTCTTCTGGAAGAGCAGCCAGCCTGTGCTCTTAACCACTGAGCCATCTCTCCAGCCCCAAATTCCTGTTCTTGATGCTATTGTAAAAACCTACAGTACAGGACAGAGCACTCAGCTGTTGGGGGAAGAGCCGAGGAAGTGGGACAGAAGGAGGGGATCCAGAATCTCGTTTGTCTGTAGATCAGATGACCACCAGATTTTTTCCCCCTCAAACTAGAAGACTCTTTCTGTTCACCAAAGAGAGGTGCGAAAAGGACAGCAAGAGTGAGCTCCATTCCTCTAATTGTCCTTAGATCAAGGTCAGGATTTTCAAGTTAATCTCTTGCCTACACATAAGTGCATGTACATACATACACATACACACACGAGGATCAGGAATGAAAAATGACTATGGCCCTGATAGTTGAGCAAAGAATCTTGTTAAGTATGTATATACTTATATATACTATACTCCCTGCCTAAGATCATATTATTTTAAAACACTGATAACTCCTTTTCAGCTTTGGGTGCAGTCTGTCTTCTGCATCTCATCAGTCTTTCCTGCTTCAAGTCAGGAGCGCTTGCTTTATAAAAAAGGATAGAAGACAGAGGAGAAAGGATCCCCATACTAGCAGAGATAATTTTCATCCCGTTATCTATCCACTTATTCAACAGCTAGAAATGAGCACCTACCATCTACAGGCTGCTGTATCAGCTAGGGACTAAGGATACATAGATGATTATGGCACATCTTTGAGGAAGCACAGAGGATGCTGGTTCCTCCACTCTCAGCTATATTTCTCAGGTTTGTACTTACCCACAGTGGTCAGTGGCCCAGCCAGGATCCAAGCTAGAGCCAGATGGAAGCCCATAATAAAAATGATAATAGAGGTTTAAGTGTCCAAATAGTCCACAGCAGAGACCCTAGAAAAACAGAGATTAGAACAATGAGCTTCAGACATTTAAGAGACTCAGGCTAAGCTCTCAGCAGGCTGGTTAGAATCATGGAGTCGGACCCATGTCAGATGGGTAGAAAAAACAAGATGCTCTCAAGAATCTTTCATTTATTCAACAAGTAATTGATGAGCACATGCTGTATGCAGAACTTACTTAGAATAAGTTATGAACAAAACAAAGTCAACCTTGCACTCATGGACTTTAGTTTCTGAGTAGGTGAAAACCATACTTTGGCTCAGCTGCCTGCCTCTTGGCCAGAGTCTGGCCTGGGCGTTAAGGGACTGGGCTGATGAGGTCTCGCTCTCAGTTCTATTGTCAGCACACTGTGGAACCTTAGGCAAGCCTCTTATCTGGCCGAACCCTTGTTTTCCTTTTCCCATCATGGTAGTAAATATGCCTAAACTGTCTACTTCCCAGCATGACTGTCAGAATCAACGTGAGAATGAGGTTGAATTCAAAGCAAGAAAAGTGACAGGTGTAATGCAACTGTGACAGAGAGCAGGCTGGAGCATGAATCTTTGGGGTAGATTCAAGAGGGCTGCAGTGCCAGATGCTCTTGGTTAAGTGCCAGCTTCCTATTCTCCTTCCACGAACTGACAAACCATGTAGGATAACAGAGGCAGCAGGAGACTCAGGCCAGGACTCCTGGGTGGCAAAAGACTCCTGAAGATGTCCAAGAGGCAACTTGAAGACTAAGGGCGGGGTGGGGAAAGGTGGTTATTCAAGGAAAGCCTCATCTTCAGCTAAACCTTGGGGATCCTGAACAGCCTATCTGGTCAAAGGAGAGAACCCAGGAAGTGATGTCATCCCCATCCAACCTTCCACTAAACAAGTGAAAAAAACATACACCCTGCCAAACCCAAAATTCAGGATTCTGTCCATCCCAGAGAGTCTTCCAGATGTGGCCTTTGATAGTGTGTGATGAGACAGGCTCTGGATAGGTGAAGCCATAGAACTGGACATGGTGAAGTGGCCATAGTGATCCTTCCCTAATCCACATTGTCGGACTTCTTCCCCTTCCTGGCACCTGGACCCCAAATGTAAATGTACCACTCTACTCCTAAGGGCACACTGGAGGTGTTCAGGCCAGGCTGTGGGAACAACCTGGGGAGGAGGGTGGCCATGCTTAATACCTCTCCTTGTGGTATTTACACAGTTTACACAGACACATAGGTGTGGTACCTTCTCAACAACCAAGAAATGAAGGCACAACCCCAGGGCTGGGCAGTGAAGCTCCAGGCAGTGGCAGAATCGGGAAAAGAGTATAGAGCTGCCTGGTTCTCGCTCCACATGGCCATATTCCTAGCCCAAAGTCATTGAATGGTGAATCACGTTGGCCCTGGGGTGGGGGTGAGAGAAAGATGTACTAAGGCCACAGAGATTTCAGTCTGGTCCCCCAAAAAGGCCAAGAGCAGGGGGTAAAGCCCGGATACCAAAGACCCCAAATTCTCTCCTTGGAATGACGTGCTGGCACCAAGAAATCATTTAGGCCCAAACAAAATAGGTCACTCAACAGTTCTAGGCTATGAAGATCCTGGTTTTCCAAACCTCGTTGGTGCAGAGGGCAGGCCTTAACAAAGCTTCTTTTAGCTTTAGGATAAGATCGACGGTACCAGGGGCTACAACACTTCCTTCAGAAAAGGAGGCCAATCTGGGCTCCCTCCCCACTGTTCTGCCCATGAAATTGCCTCCCTCGGAACACCCACACCCTCTGGCCAGGAGAAGTTCTCCTGAGATCTGACCTTGGCCTCGTGATCGCGCCAGTCTGGAACTGCGGATTGTTGGGGCCTGCTTCCCCCGGCCCGTGTAGCCCGCTCCAGTCTGCCTGTCTCTTCAGCTCTGAGCCCGGACGGGCGGAGCTCGGGGGTGAAGAGGGGACGGCGCGTCCGGGCGCTGGGGCGGGGCACAGTGGGGCGGGATAGAGGCAGTAGCTCGGGGACCGCGGCGGGGCCGGAGCTCGCAAGGTGAGTCCGCGTGGGATGCAGGGCTCAGGTGGGGACTGTCCCCGGGGTGCTGAGGACTCAGCCTCTGTGGGCGTGTGGGAGGCGGAAAGGGCAAGTCTGCCTCTCCCAGTTGGATAGGGCAGAAAGGAGCGGGAAGCTGTCCCCATATTTTAGCCACACCGTCGGGTCCGGTCAGGGCTCTAAAGCCAGCATTCGTCCACAGATCAGGCCTGGCGTCCAAGTAAGGTTTGTCCCCAAAGCCTGAAAGCCTTTGGTCACCAGGGTTCCTGGTGAGATCTCCCAGGTCTCACCACCTTGCGAGTCTCGTCACGCTGGTCGCAGACTGCGTGGCTGGGTTTGTGTTGGAGCTGCCCGGGGTGCTGGCGTCATGAGGAGTAGAAAAGGGGGAGGTCAGAAGGATGACTGCCTAGGACGGGAACATCAGAGCACAGTCCTAGCGCACCCTGTCCGAGGCCAAGGGTTCCAGATCTGAGGAGGTTGGGAATGACTGGAAGGAAGCAAGCAAGACCGCAGACCAGGTTTGCCCGGTCATAGCTTGATCTTCAATTGAGTTAGAAGAATGGGGGTTAGAAGGGACCCGGGTGGCGGAAAGAGTGCTGGATTTTGGAGACGGACAGTCTTGTTCCGGTTCCCACCCTATCTCCACTTCCAGGGAGCATTGCATGTCAGTTTGCAAAAGAAGAAGCAAGCGGTGCCGGGTACCACACACACAGTATTGGGAAGAGGAAAAGGTAAGGGACAGTGGGTCGGGGTTGGGTGCTGGCGGGCGGGAGGTGGGGTGCCGCTGCTGGGGTCTGCGCTTTGGGGATGGGTTCAGGCCTAGACGTGCGGCTTCCACTCCGACCACTAGGGGCGCACATTGAGCCTACCTAGACCAATTCAGATCAAGTTCTTGAAAGAGAAAGTTTGATTAGAAATCGAGGCAGAGAAAACATTTTAAGGCTATGTTTTAAGGCCAGCATCAAATCCTCATTCTCTCTTAACTAAAGTCTGGATAGAGTTGGATTGCATAATTCCCTACCCCTAAACCCCTTACCACATCATCCCTCCCCGGAGAATACTGTCCCAACCTGCTTTTCAGATCTCTACCTTTTCACCTAATGTCTTCCTTAGTGGTGCCCGAGCACGCGCACAAACGTCCTAATCTTTCTTAGAAGGAAGACTACGTTAAGAGTTCCTGAAAGGGACTTTCTTTAGCGAGCCAGAGCCGTAAACTTTTAATGGGTTCTGCTTCAACCAAAGAAATAAACTATCTCATTCCAGTAGCTTTGCATCACCAGTTGGCGTACTTGACAATTTTAGACATGTCACCTGTCTCCTTTATAGGGAAGTAGGAGTTCTTAGTCTACGGGCTCTTGTAGTTGGGGGAGGTGGGCAGAGGAAGACCGAGAGAATCTTGTCAACCTACAAGGGAGGCTCCAGATTACTAATGAAGCAGATAACTTTGAGTGATGAAAACTGGAACTTGTATTAGACTGAGTTTTCCTCAAGACTGTTCACTTTATCTCTACCTAACCCTCCCTTAAACACTGCAACACCACTTCTTCTTGTTATACAACTGAACACGAGGAGAGCCTTTAGTACTTAAAGGTTACTCCCCAGGCCAAATGAGGAAGTAGAGCCCCAGAGTGAAAAAACTGGCCCTTCTCATTGAGAAAGCATCCCTGTTATCACAGGAGCCTGTGTAATGTGGGTGTCTGTGCTAGTGAGCATGACAGTCTGGGTTCTCCCTTCTAGTGTCTGTGTCTCTGTTTATATAAGCCTGTAGGTGTATGTCTGACTGTCTGTGTCTGCTTATTTGCATCGGTATACATTGCATGAAAATTAGTGAGCTAAAAGACAATGGGCCAAGTTTATATTGACATGGGATTTTTGTCAAATTAGAACCAATTCTGCAGCCAGACCCCACTTACCAAGCCAGGGAGAAAGATGGTCCCAAGGGAAACATAAGCTTTGTAGGAAAAGTGGGATTTCTGTAGCCTTTTTATTTCAAACTCCCCTCTTCATGTAGAAGCCTTGTCAGCTTAATAATGAAAACCAAATTAGGATCAGAGTAATGAAAATGTAACTTCAAGCTAAGAGATAGAGAGTGAGGGATAGCTAAGTCATGACATTGAACTCAGTAGGAGAGAGTAAGCAAGGTAAGCTTCATTCACCAATCTATCATTTTGCCTTACTCATCTTTAATAAATATTTTGGAGAATTGGAAGTAAGTTAACAATGGCCTTCTGTACTTAAGAGACAAGAAAAGCCTTTTGTTAGTGTTTCTTTGAAGCATCATGTTAATAGAGATGAGCAATTCTTATAAATTTTTTACAATCTCTCATTAAAATAAATGCAGAAGAAATATTAATATATGATCTGAACCAAAAAGTAGTATGTTATTTGTTATTTGTTTGCATTGCTTGTTGAAACTGAACATATAGCAAGAGTTCTTTTTTCTTTTCTTTTTTCTCTACATTTATTTACTCATTTCATGTGTGCCATGGCATGAATGTGAAGGTCAGAGGCTAACTTGCTGGACTCGACTCTCTCCTTCCACCATGTGGGTTCCAGGGATCAAACTCAGGTAGTCAGGCTTAGCAACAAGCACCTTTGCCTACTGAGCCATCTCACTGGCCCCAACATGGGTTCTTTCCATTAGTAACTTTGCATTTTCTTCATATTTCATTAACTGAGATGTTCTACGTTTTATAGCCCTTCTCCCTATACAGCCTTTCTTTAAAATATAACACCTTTAGTCTACATGCCATAAATAAAAATTCTTTATTAAAAAATGCATGCTTTAAAATAAATGTCACCAGGCAAGTAAGATGGCTCAGCAGGTAAAGGCATTCTCTTTCCAAACCCAACAACTGGCATTTAGTTAGTCCCCCAAACCTATGTAAAGATGGAAGGAAAAAACTACTCCATAAAACTGTCACTTGGCTGGGCATAATGGTGCACGCCTTTAATTCCAGCACTCAAGAGGCAGAAGCAGGTGGATCTCTGTGAGATCAAGGTCAGCCTGGTCTGCATAGCGAATTCTAGGCCAGCTGTGGCTAGAAGGAGACCCTGTCTCAAAGAGACAAAACAAAAGGCTGTCCTCTGACCCCTATATGCACGCAGGGAGCAATTGTATCCACACATAGATCATGCACATACATACACAATAATAATGATGATGATGATGATGATGACGATAAATTTTTAAGGAAAATAAATATCACCATCACATATTTTACAAAATATTTTTTTAAAATTTTAGTTATACATCTTCAGTAAGGGTTGAGATGTATGCTTCATATTCAATTAAACACAAGCATTCAAGCTTGGGTCTTTGTTAGTCTTGGAGACCACAACTATTGCAAGAAGCTTTCTGGACATTTTTTTGAGATCACTAAACACAGAGAGAGTTAGTCAGATCCCTCATGCAGTGCTTAGCCTTGTGTTACTGATATTGAGTTCATGTCAAGAGCGAACACAGTATAAGCAATGAGGGATCATAGCTCCCTCTTGTGTGAAGAGTCAGAAGGAGACCTTTCCACAAGTGTCTCACTCACTGATTTGATCCAGAATTTGATTAGCATATGCTCCATGCAAAGGATGTAAAGTCAGAAAGATGAAATCCCTGCCCTTAAGGAGATTCCAACAGGAAGATAAATTATTCAAATAATTAGCGTGCAATTATTGCGATCACAGAGATACGCTCAAAATGCAATTAGAATGTCAAGTAGGAAACATCACCACTGACCCAATGGCATCAGAGGAAGCTTCACAGAGGAGGTAAAACGAGTTGAAACTTGAAGTGAAAAAAGGCATTTGCCAAGGGCAGGGCATCCAGGTAGAGGAAAGAGCTTATATAAAGGGAGGCTTGAAAAAGCATGCCCTATTCATGAAGAGTAGAAGACAGTGTGGCATGGGTGGTGGGGAGGGCACCAACTCATAACGTACTTTATATGTGATAATGAGAAAATTAGATTATACCCAAAGCAGAGAAGTGAAATTATTATATTTGTTTATTAGAAAAATTCTTCTGGCACTAGGCAAGAAAGGATGAGACCGAATTAGGGCAGACACAGCAGTGAAGGGAATTGCGCGGATAATTTTAAGAAATACTCAGGAAGAAACATGGTCCTGGTTCTGGTTTATTTGATTAATGAATAATGATACTGCCACAAGAAAAGAAAATAGAATAAAAAACAGAATAGCAGAGAATTCCACTTGGAGCCTGCTAGATTTGAGACATCAAAGGAAAATTCAAGTAAAAATATGCACACAGTAGTTGGTTCATCTTTCTGAGTTTGGAGACCAAGGAGACACTAGAGAACAACAAGGCATGGGAATGGATGAATTTGCCTGGGAAGTGTTTTGTTTTTGAGAGGGACTTTCACTATATAGCATAGGCTAGCCTGAAATTCTCAGTCTTCCTGCCCTCAGCGTCTCTAGTGCTGGGATTACAGGCATGCACCATCATCCTGAGCTATCCAAAGAGATCTTAAATGGTTCTTAAAAGAAGAGGGCCAAGATGGAATCCTGGGCAACACAAATATTTAAGGGAGAGGAAGGAAGAAGAATGAGAAGTCAACATAGGGTGGCAAAGGGCTCCGAAGACCCAGGAGAACATGAGGATGTGGAACCCAAGAGAAAAGGCTTGGAGAAAGATGTATTCTGCAATGTCAAATACCACAGAACATTTTTTTTAAGTATAAAAAGTGAAAATTTCCCTCTAGACTTATCATTGAGTGATGTTATACAAAAGTTGAAGATGAGGAAACGTGTGGTCTTAGTGCACTGAGGAGGTAAAGGTGTGGAAATACCAACACGGGCTGTTCTTTTTAAAGGCCTGGCTGTGAAAGTGAGAGCAGGGCAGGGCAGTAAGTGAAGATCAGGAACATTTCTTTCTGTTGTAAGTTGGGAGAAACTTGAGTCCATTCTTGGGAGGAGCCAGCAGAGAAAGAGAAGGTGAAAAGCTGTGAAGAACATGAGAAAAACGAGTGACAAACATGGTGACAGAGAGGGCAGGCAGGAGTAGAGGAGAGCCCAGGGGGACCCGCAGAGCTGGCAGAGAGACAGACGCTTAACTTCTCTGGGATGGAAAAGTTGAACACTTAAGAAGAAAGCAAAAAACTTCATGTTAAAACCTAGACTGGGCCTGGTTCCATGGCACACACCTTCAATTCTGGCACTTGGGAGGCAGAGGCAGCTGGACCTCTGTGAGATCAAGGCCAGCCTGGTCTACATAGGGAATTCCAGACCAGCTGGGGCTACAGGGAGACCCTATCTCAAAAATGAAGCAAAATGAGAGACAGGAGAGATGGTTCAGCGTTAAGAGCACTGGCTGCTCTTGCGGAGGACTTGGGATTGATTCAGAACCCACGTGGCAGCTAACAGTTGTCCATAACTCCAGTTCCAGGGGATCTGACTCTCTTCTGTCCTCCCTGGGCATTGCATGGCACCAATGCACTTACATACATGAAGACAATACACACATACACATTAAAAAATCAAAACAAAACCAAATAAACAAAAAACCTAAACTGAGGTTATATGACTTGCTCCAACTACAGGATTAAAATTTAAAGCTGTGTGTCTCCCTGCCTGTTTGCCTGATGTCATGATGTCATTGTACAAGGAGGGGACCAGCTTAGGAAAGAGGCAGAATGGGACTGGACAGGTAGCTCAGTGGGTAAGAACACTGGTAGTTCTTGCAGAAGACTCGGATTCAAATCCCAGCTCCCACATGGTGGCTAACAACCATCCGTAACTCCAGTTCCAGGGGATCCAACGCCCTTTTCTGTCCCCCATGGACACTGCATGACATTGGTGTACTAACACACATGCAGGCATAACACTCATACACATAAAATAAAAATAAAGTTTAAAATGGAAAGGCAGGTTGGGAGCTGGGGTGGATTGTAGGAGGATGTCTGCATTTGAACTAGAAGGGACACAGAGGTTTTCATATTCAAATGCAGTTGCAGAAACCATAGGCCAGGGAGATCATGACCTGTCCAGTGCTACAATATTTGTCATGAAAGAACTGGAATGAGATCCAGAACTGATTCCAGCCCAGAGGGTATCCTGGAACATTTCAATAAAGAGATGAAGAGTACTTAACAGTCCTCTACTTCCCACCTGCAAGTTTATTCGTTTCCAATATTCTTAGCTCTGTACAGACCCAGTCTCATTTCACCCTCTCAGTAACCCCATGAAGTAAACATTATCATCTCTATTTTTCAATAAAACCACATCTCTGTAGAGGTGAAGTTGCAAGAAGAGGCAGCATTCGAACCCTTTGGATCTACTTGACTCCAAAGTTTATTTTTTGACCATATCTCTTAACAAGACTGCCTGATTCGGCTACATTATGAATCCTCCTGGGTAAATTGAGACCCCAGGACAGATCACACTTAGAAGAATGAACGAAACCTGGCACAGTTGGTTCTATGGTGCTTCGTTTTTACCCCTGATTTTGATAGCTCTGAAATTGCAGTGTATTTTTACCAACAATGGATGTGATGATTTTATTGGCAGTATTCTCTTTTTCTTCCATGATATATAAAATAATAATGTGTCTTGGGAATAGATTCTCTGAAAGCCGATGAAATAGCCAGGTATCATTTTACCGATATCCTGTCTGTAATGGGACAAACTAGAGTCAAACAAGCTCTAAGGAGACCAAAGCCAGTGTTTGAGCTGAAGCACAGCCTGGGAATGCCAATGAAAGAGGAGGGCCTATGTTGCGTATGTTGATGATGTATGGAACAGGACTTCTGGCACTGTGCCTGGGGGAGGGCCCATGTTCCTGCAGTGCTTACTCGGGTTGTATTGGAATCACCAGCCAAGATGCAACAGGGTGTTGACAAAGTTGGGCAGTAAGTGCCAGGTCTGGGAATCAGTCCCCAGATGATGTAGTTGGAACCATACACTTCACAGTTCTTTGGCCTTTGTTCCTTTGGAGACTGCAGAAGAAAGCCAATCTTGTCATAATCTGTAGCATCTTCTTCCCTTATAACTTTTCTTGGTAGTAAATATAGCTCTTTCTGTGTCCTGTGATCTGCTTGTATTAGAGTCTGAGGAAGAGAAAAGAGAACTGCTTTTCTTCAGACATTCCCAGAAGAAACAGAAAAGGTCCAAAGGTAATGATGACACTGACTTAGAGGACTGAGGAGTTAGGAAGTGAGCATGCAGGGACCAAAGATAAGACCTTCGTTCTGTCACAGCCAAGAGATGGGAGATGTATGGCTGAGAGACAATAGAATAGCATGAAAGGGAATGGAGATTGGAAAGGCATTAAAGGTAGGCTTCAGAGATGACAGACCTGGGCTGCTTTGTTTTTTGCTGCATCTCCAGCCCCAAGATAGCGCCTGGTACACAGAGGGGACTCAATAAATGCCTATTGTTGCAGCATCACCTCCCCTGCACATTCTCATAAAAAATGGCTGCTTTTGGACACACATTCCCCTTCTACACTGACCCCAAGCCAACCTTCCCAATGGACACCACCTTGGCTGTCATAATCACCATCTTCCTGACTGCACTGGTCACCTTTATCATCATCCTGCCCGGCATTCGGGGTAAGACGGTAAGAAACAAACCCAGCCCTGGAGACCCCAACTACAGAAAGACTGCAGCCTCAGAGCGAGAGGTCCAGACTCTGTCTCCATCTAGACTCGGGGAAGAGCCTTCAGTGGTGAGAAAGCCTCATCACCCCTAAAGCAGAGCTCCCTATTCATTGAGCTGATGGACTGAGCACCAATTATGTGTTAGACACAGACACTCAATTGACCAAGAAGCCTCAGCGATAGAACCCCTGCCCCTCCCTAACCGTGGAAAGAGGAAGGGTGGAGTTGGAAGGAGGTCTCTGCTTACTAAACCCACCCACCCTGTGACTCAGAGGCTGTTCTGGCTGCTGCGGGTGGTGACCAGCTTATTCATCGGGGCTGTGATCCTGGGTGAGTGCCAAATGTAGCTGACTTGGGCAGCTGCCTCTGTCCTATGAAGTTCCCTTGGTGGCCTGCCTCCTCCTCTCCTCACTTCTCCACAGTGGCCACAGATTCAGGGTGGCTTCTAGACCTGTCCCCACACTTCTGTCACTATGGCCTTATCCTTTATTCTTACCCTTACCCCGAGCGAGAAGTGTGGGCCAAGGAAGCCCTGCTGGGTGCATCCCTTCAAGCTTTCGATTACTTATTTGGGTCATAATGAATGGAGGCAGAAGGAAGGTATCTGGGGACAGGAGTGGAGAAAATAGGGGAGGGATGCTTGCGTGGCTTTAGAGATTAGGCAAGTAGGAAAAATAGACCATGTTGATTGGAGCTGTGTTTGCCCACATGGTTTTTGTTAATGCTTACCAACTGCCTAAGCGACTGTATCTGAATGGGGCAGGGAGGGGTAAGCAGACTGTGAACAAAGAAAATTTTATATTTGCACCCATTTATTCATCTTACACCAATGGTTGGCAGACGTAGCATGAACCAGGCCAGAGCTACTGAACGAGTGTACAATTATGGCAAGTTCAGACATGGAATTTTTATAGCTCTCCTTCTGGCTAACCCAGTAATACCCAGACCTCCCTGAGTTTCAACTCTCCAACCCCAGCTGTGAATTTCAGCTCTGAGTGGTCTGTGGGTCAAGTCAGCACGAATACAACCTACAAAGCCTTCAGTCCCGAGTGGGTCAGCGTGGACGTGGGACTGCAGATTGGCCTTGGAGGAGTCAACATCACACTCACAGGTGAGGGCTCTTACTTGTAGGGGAGGGAAGGCTCTGCTCTGTGTTTTTGAGATGTGTTTTGCTGTAGTACATAGAGCTCCAGCATGCCTGACAATGGAGCTAGGAGGATGTGTGGGTGTTGAGGGGATGATGGGAAGAGAATTTCAGAGCTGCCTTCTGTCAGTTGTGAGCTCCTGGCCTTCTGCCAGGTGTGAGTGAGCCCCTACCCAGGTGAGTGCCCCAATCTTGTCCTTAGGTTTCTGCTAAGCACAGCTGTCCTTTTCTCAGGGACCCCAGTGCAACAGCTAAATGAAACCATTAACTACAATGAAGAGTTCAAATGGCGCTTGGGTGAGGACTACGCAGAGGAGTATGCAAAGGCCCTGGAGAAGGGGCTGCCAGACCCTGTACTCTACCTGGCCGAGAAGTTCACCCCACAAAGCCCATGTGGCCTGTACAATCAGTACCGCTTGGCAGGACACTATGCCTCAGCCATGCTGTGGTGAGCATGATTAGGGGATGAGACAGATCCTACTGGCCTAGACTCAGGAACAGATTTTCTACCCATCTCGCCTCTACCCAGGTGGCTATCCTGAGTGGGAAGGACTGGCGTCAATATCCATGGTGCCTGGTTGGGAAGTCCATGGGCAGGAATGCTCCCTTCACATATTTTGGGTGATCTTAGGTCCCTTTACCTCCACCTGGGCCTCTCCAGCCTTCCCAGCAGGTAGAGGTGCCTGGCCAGTCCTCACTGGGTCTTGGCTCTCTAGGGTGGCTTTCCTCTGCTGGCTGCTGGCCAATGTGATGCTGTCCATGCCAGTGCTGGTTTATGGTGGCCACATGCTGCTGGCCACTGGCGTCTTCCAGCTGTTGGCACTGTTCTTCTTCTCCATGGCCACATCACTCACCACACCCTGTCCCTTGCGCTTTGGCACTGCGATACTGCGTACTCGCAATGGGCCTGCCTTCTGGATCACATTGCTCACAGGTGAGACTCTTCCCTAAAGGTAGGAGCTCAGGATGGGGACCATCATGGTGGGGCTGAGGGTCTGCTTCTAGGGGTCAAGGTGTCTTTACCTGTCTTGGGGCCTCCATCCTTCATCTCCTGGTTTTCTCTCTCCAATGCCACTTCCGTTCCTCACATACCCTCACGTCCCTGTATCTTCTCTGGAATGTTCCTCATCTGTTGCTTCCCTTTACCCAGCTCCTTTCTGAATCTTCCAGTTGTATATCCCTTCCCACTTCCCCTAAATACCCCTTTCATGACTTATCCCTAGACCCTGTATGCCCCTTCCTCACATCGCCTTAAATGACCCTATCTGACAGTTCTTCTCTTTCCTCATTCTTTCTAGGCCCTCATTCCTTCTCCATGCCTCTTCCTTTTGTCCCTGTCTGTCCCTATGTCCCACCTCTCTGACTTCTTCTCACTCTTTCCCTCTCTTCCTGTCTCTCAGCTTGGAATCTGAAAACCAGCCATATGACCTAAGCTAGCTATCCAGCCACCCCTTTGAGCTTCAGTTGTCCTGATTCAGAGACCTAGACCTCCCTTAGAGTTGTTCTGATGTTCTTAAAAGATGTCCTTAGGTGAGTAGAGTAATGCTAGCACTAAGGCAAGATACCCATCACTTCCATCCCCAGGACTGCTGTGTATGCTACTGGGCCTCGTCATGGCAGTAGCCCACAGGATGCAACCTCACAGGCTGAAGGCATTCTTCAACCAGAGTGCAGAGGACCCTGTGCCAGAGTGGAACCCTGAGGAAGGGGGGCTCCTGAGCCCCCGGTACCGGTCCATGGCTGAAAGTCCTGAGCCCCATGATGTTCCCCTGTCAGTAGCTTCCTCTGATGCATGTTTTAAGGAGGAGCACCCCAAAGAGTCAGACTGTGCCCTATAACATTCCTCTCCTGGTGGCCACCTGAATTTTCAGTCTGCTTCAGACCTTACTGGAGCCCCTGAAAAACCACCAGAACTACCCACAAGGTGGGTTTGGGTTGTATCAGACTCCCAACTCCAATCTGTAGGTGTAACAGAAAAATGAGACTCTACTTATCGAAGTTAAAAAATAAACAAAAGTCCTAAGGTGCTGAAAAGATGTTGAATGTGCTCATAAAGTTTGTTGCCATGGTAAGATCCAGCAGAAGTGGCCCTTATTTCTGCATAGCAACCACCTTTCTGGATGCTTTGCCTCCTTAAAGTCCTAATCTCCCTTTCTTAACAAATGGGGGGCGGGGCGGTGGAAAGTGGGTTGTAGTGTGATTCTCCTGCGATCCCTCAGCACCCCCCCCCTTTTTTTTTTTTTTTTTTTTTTTTTTTTTACGGAGGGTCTGGGCCCCTTCCCTTTCTTTTTCATTTGCTTTCTCAGCCTATGTGACTTCTGGGTCTGCCTTGGATGGAGACCACCATCTCAGCCCAGGCCTAGTTAACATTAACTGGCTGTGTCACTTTCTTTTGTGTTTCAGTCTCCAAATATGCTATGTAAGATTGTAGGACTTGCCAAGGATCTTTTTTAAAAAAAAAATCCCAGGATTTTTATTTTTTTATGCCTTGCTGGCCTCTCCCGTAGCTCTCAGGCTCCATCTCAAATGAAGACAAATGGGAAGAGTTAGTGAGTCAATGCCAAAAATCCTATTCCTTCCCAGCTGGGTTAGCAGAGGGAGATCTGAGCAGAAAATGACTGGACGATGCTAACGCCTGTCGGTTCCCCCGGACCTCACTAGAGGGCGCCCCTCTCCCGGAGTCTTTATTTGTTATTCTGGTTTCTCAGTTCCCGAATAACTCAGAACTAAGGCCAAGCCTCTCCCGCTGGTGCGTCTCCAAGAGCAAGAGAAGTCATGGAAATTAATGGGTGGGAGAGTTTTGAAAAACAAAGGAAAACGAAGTTTATTTACAGCTCTCCCGAGACTCGTCCCCTAGTGCAAACGGCCAGTCCGAGGCGTCCACTTATTCTGTGCGGGCCTGCAGTTCCTGATCCCAGGAATGCTCTTCGCGCGCGCGCTCGGCAGGCACTGCCTTGGGGTCTGCGAGATCCGGGCGGGGGAGGGGGGATAGAAGTCCGAAGTTGGGTTCCCTTCACAAATTAGTGGTGATACTTAAGTCTGATGCCCCAAACTGCCGGTGCACTGGGTTGTTGAGGATGAAGGGCGAGTTCTCTGTCGCTTGACTGCTGTAATCCTTGATGCTTTGATCCAAAAAGTACCTTAGAGCGCTGGGTCGGATGTAGTGGAGCGTGACCACTGCCCCTCCCAGGAGGAGGCTCAGGATGCCTACGGGTGGCAGACAGAAAAAAGCGTAGTCAGGGATCCTGCCATTTTCTGGAGCTCATCCCTGGAGCCTCCTACACACACATCTCCCAGGAAGACCTCTTATATGGAGTACACCATGCTAAGTGGGGCAAGGTACTGAACCCTTCCAAACTCTCTCTTCCGGTTGGTAAAAGGGCCCTTACAAGTGCCTGTCCGCCTTCTGCGAACTACCGGCACGTTAAGGAACACCCACGGGACCTCATTTTGTAAACTGGAAATCACACACATACATATGTTGCCCATACATACCAATCACCCATATACACCCAGACCCCACCCCAGCCATCCAGTGAGCATTCCTTGGTACTCACCGGTGGCCAGCGTGACCCAAAAGGCGGCGCCGTAGCGAGGCAAGAGCGCAGCGGAGCCCAGTCGGAACTGGCAGAGAGGCACGCTGGAGATCGACGCGAAGGCAAAGACTGCTAAGAGCGTGAAGGCGCTGGTGGTCAGGAGCGCCAGGCCTCCGTAGAGCGGGACAGGCATGGAGAACAGCAGGTTGGAGATGATCCAGAAGCAGAAAGCCACCCTGCGGGGCACAGAGGAGGCAGGCACAGAGTTGGGTTCTCCTCCTGGCACGCCAGGGTTCCTCAGCCCGGCTTGGGGAGGCCTAGGGGAGTCCCCGGGAGAGCGGACTCCGGACCTCCCGCGCTGACTGGAACCCAGGATCCCATGATTTATGAAGATCTCCAGACTTTCGGACCCGCGAGCTCTCCTACCCACCCCAACTGCCTGTGACTGCAGCCCATCTTGGAGGCTTCCCTTCTCCCGCTCACACGCACCCTGATCCATCGCGCGCACGCACACGCACACACACGCACACGCACACGCCCCGCGCACCACGCAGGACCTTCGCTTCAGCGCTCACCACAGCGTCGCCGCGGCATAGTGCCCAGCCAGGTGGTACTGACGGTACAGCCTACAAGGGCTGCTTGGTGTAAATTTCTCCGCCAGGTACAGCACCGGGTCCGGCAGGCCCTTCTCCAGGGCGGCCACGTACTCCTCGGTGTAGTCTTCGTGCAGACGCCAGGTGAACCGCTCATTGTAGTCAATGGTCTCGTTCAGCTGTTGCACTGGTGTCCCTGCGGGGAGAGGTGGAGTCACGGGACTGTGCAAGGCCAGGGACCAGAAAACTAGACAGATTCAGGTACCGAACTAAGGGCGGGTGAGGAGTGGGGTAGAGATGGGTTGGGTGGTGGTAGGGGAAACACAAATCCATGTAAACCAAAAGTTTTCTGAGTCTGAAGGACGTGAAAGGTCTCTGGGTACCCTTGCACCCTTCTCCCAACCATGGGATCTCCCAGCCCCAAGAGTCCACTTTGTCTCAGCCTCCTCACCTCTGAGAGTGATGTTAATGCCCACCAGTCCCACATGTAGACCGACATGGGCTTGAACACGCGCTGTACTGAAGGCTTTGTAGGAGGTGTTGGTCCATACTCCACCCACGAACCAGTCTCCGCTGAAGTGCACAGCTATGGGGAGATGCACATGGTGGAGTGTGGGTGAAAGCAGGCACGGGAAGAGGGACTAACAGTCTAGGGCCCAGTGTAATTGCATGCTAAGGGCACTAGCCAAGCAGAGTAGCTGAGGCAGGAGACTGCTTGGGCAAGTAAGCACCCTCCAGGCCAACCTGGGCTATAAAGTGAGGCTTTGTCTGGAAACAACCCACAGCAAAAGAGTAGGCACTAGAAATGGGTGCAAAGTAGAGTGAAGGAGCAGGAAACCAGTCCAGATTTTCATTTCCCAGTGACAGAGTGGCAGAAGCTACTCCGTCCCTATCTCGGACCCCTCTCTGTCCTCCTCCCCCAGGAGTTGCACCATACACTCACCCACAATTTCTGCACCTATGAACAGACTAAGAAGAACTCTGACCAACCAGAACCAGCGCTGGAGGAACAACAGATAGACACTTGGGTCAGGCTTGGGTATCGCCCAGTCCTTCCTTCCCCAAGACCTCCCATAACCCCATTCCACCTCTGTCTTAGATACATTCCTGACCTTTTATGACTGATGTCATGCATGCTTTTGCTTCAAGTTCCTCTGGGCCACGGGCATTTCTGATATTTTCTGGTCCTGTGCTTTCACAACCATTTCCACAGCCCTATCTCCAGATCTACATTGCCTGACACTCTCTGACCACCTTTACATCCCCAGCTGTCTGGCGCCTGTTCCTCACCCTGCCCCCTAGTTAATCACTGCTTGATGAGGCTCAGTGAGTCCCTAAGTACCAGGCAGGCAGGGGTCACCTCTCCCAGAAGAGGGAGGCCCCAGGACCTGGTAGCCAATTAGAGGAAGTTGAACTGCAGACATTTCTAGGTGCACCAGTTTCCCCAAACCAACAAAGATAAACACAAAAAGACTGAAAGTTTCAGTCTTGAAAAGAATGTACCATATATAGGATCTGGGGAAGGGGAGCATTTAAGGAAACGCTGGGTCCCAGTTTGCTAGGAGTTCAAATCCTCTTGTGGAACCCTCTGAGTCTTCAGGATGAACGTGCTTCTCAATCCAACACAAAAAGGAAGCACAGGACCAGAAAGTCCTCATTCAGAAGACAAGGCATAGGACAGGAGTTCAGGCGCAGTCAGGGAAACGGGGTAGGGCCTGGCAGCACACGAAGCCTAGAGTCCAACCCAAAATGACTGAGCTGGGTCCCTCTTTCGGCAGTAGCTTCCAGAACAAAGCAGCCTAACTCTCTTTCGGGGTGTCTTCGATGAGGGGGCTGTCTCTTTCCTTGGGCAGGGGTGCTTACTGCACCAGGTTTCTGAATTTGCTCCTCCTGACCCTCAGTTTGATGATTCATGGGGAATCTTTCACAGTCTTATCTGTCTTGAGTCTCTAGAGGCACGCTTTCACCCCATATGAGTTTCTAGCACCCCCTTACCGAGTGGCCACGTATCCCAGGCAAGATGAGCAGGAAGCTGACAGCCAGAGATAAGAATACCAAAATGACTATGAGCAGCTGGACGCTGAAGCCGGCGGCGCGCCTTGGCTGAGGGTAAAAAGGCAGCACGCCGTCCCACACAGTCATCCTGCAAACACGTTCCCCGCACCGAGCACGAACAGGCAAGCTGGGATCAGACAGCCCCGAGGCTCTGGGATGAAGAGGAGCAGAGGCCGCTTTCCTGAAGCGCTCTGGGGTTAGCTAGTAAGCGGAATTATTTCTCAGAGTGGCCAGTTACTCTCCTGGCTTGGCAGGTTCGCGCTGCGTTCGAAAAGACCCCCTTTTTATAGGAGCATGGACACGGAACAGAGGAGGCGTCGCGACCAAGAAGCAGGGTCTGATTCAGATTACGTCACGCAAATGAGGGGCGGGGAATATGCAAATAATGTCAGCTCCGCCTCCACAACTGGAGGGCGAGCCTGTGGCGCACTTATTCACACCTGCCCGAAGACCAGGCGTGAGCTGACACCCTCGTAGACGGGAGCAGAACCCAGAGAGAAAGGTGAAAGAGCGAGGAGTGAGGATTAGCGGAGCTGGGAGAGTAGAGTTCCGGAGGAAAGCAGAGCGGAGAAGCAAAGATTCCAAGAAGAAAGACTTCTGAATTTGTCGGGAACCCCAAACCAGAGGTTGGACCAGAGTTTGGGGGCTGGCCCTCCTAGCCCTTTCTCTATATGCACGCGCATACATGGCAGATGAGTTCGGCTGAGGGAGGCAGGGGTGAGGGGCAAGGGCTGGCTCTCATCAGCCTCTTGCCTTTGCCTACCATCTCTTGGAGAAGCAGTGTGTAGGAGACTGTGATGGGGGTACCCGGTTTAGGGACATTCCTGAGAGGCTGGGCCAGTCCTGTAAGAGACTGACACCCTAAAGGACTCCTGCCTTGTGAGTTCTTGTGATTCTGGTTAGCTCTCAGACCGGTTAAAGAATAGACCACAGCCTCACTGTCTCGGGAGCTGTCAGTCCTTGGAGACAAGAGTCAGGAAGATGCAGGACCTGAGTGATGCTACGGCGCTCCTCCAGTGCTACTGTAGGAGTGTGGTCCTTCACATTTCCCTCCCACCTCCAGGCTGCGAGGACAGCATGCTTCCAGCAAGACCTGAGGTGCTGGTGCTTCTCGGAGCGCTCCTGACTGGACCCTCGAGTCTAGCAGGTAAGTCTCAGGCGCCTCTGAGAGGGCTCACCCACTATCCCTTGGGAGTTTGGAAAAGAAGTGCAGACAACTGGCCCCTGAAAGCTGAAAGGAGATAGGAGGCTACCCAGTACAGCCTCAACACCGCAGAAATACTGGAAATAGAGCAAGCTGGGAAGGTTTAGACAACTGAGGGAGGGTGCTGAATTGGGTCACTTAGGGGTCTACCAGGAAGTTAGTGCTGAGGGGAAGACTCTCCACACCCGCAGGCGGCCAGGATGCACCCTCCCTGCCCTGGGAAGTGCAGCGCTATGACGGCTGGTTCAACAACCTGAGGAATCATAAGCTTGGAGCTGTTGGTATGTGTGGGGTCCTGGGCCGGTGGAGGGCATGGGCAGCCCAACAGCATGGAGCTGTGGTGGCGTGTGAGAGGAGTTGTCCCAAGCTGCTGGATTGCCTATACACCACATTCTTATGCTTTGCTGGGCCTGGAGATCCTAGGGAGAGAGGTCCATTCAGTAAAGGTGGTGGGGTGGAGGGATGTGAAAGGTCATGTTTGGGGCTTCAAGGAATCAGAGTTCTGAGAAAGTGCGGCTCCTTGTCTCCAGGCTCGCGGCTGCAGCGCCTGGTACCTGCCAATTACGCTGACGGTGTTTATCAGGCTCTGGAGGAGCCACTGCTGCCCAATGCTCGCCTGCTAAGCAATGCCGTCTCTCAGGGCAGAGCAGGGCTGCCGTCGCTCAACAACCGCACAGTGTTGGGGGTCTTCTTTGGTGAGTGCAGAAAGAGGAACCACCGGGGTTGACCTGGAGTTCCGCTCAGTCCCAAGGGTAGGGGGAGAGACCCCTGGGGTTCTACCGCCATTCTGCAGGAGAAGCATCTGTACAGGAAGCGCTTGCGCCTTTATCTTGGAAGGACTTGGGTGTGGTTGCAGTATTAACTCTGCTGATCCTTCTCTAACCCCTTGCTCCAAACCAAAGAGTGTCACTGGGTCTCCATAATAACTCAGGAATTAGGTCCCGCGACATTTTCCTCATGACACTAATAACTGCCCCGCAGAGGTAAAGAGTGACTTGAAGGAGCCCATATCTCGTAAATTCTTTCAGTTTTGATTCTCACAATAACGTTATGGGTTTCACAGTGACGTTATGAGGTGGGATACTACATTCTGCTGGAGTAGGAGAAAATTGAGACTCATTGGGGCACGGCCTCCAAGACAGGAGGGAAGGCCCCCGACCATTTGCCAACCAGTCTCTACCCCCTACCAGGCTACCACGTGCTCTCAGACCTAGTGAGTGTGGAAACACCAGGCTGCCCAGCTGAGTTCCTCAACATTTACATCCCACCTGGGGACCCCGTGTTCGACCCTGACAAGAGCGGAAACGTGGTGTTGCCTGTCCAAAGGAGCCGCTGGGACCCCGGGACAGGAAAGAGCCCCAGCAACCCCCGGGACCTGGTGAGGCCTGGCAGGCAGCGAGGCGGGAGGGCGTTTGCAGTTGGAGCCCTGGAGCCCTGGGGCCCAGCTGGGCAGGCTGGGCAGGGAGAGGCTCACTCCCGCCTCAGACACCGGTGTGGCCCTGGCCTCCCGTGGCCTGCCTCGGTCCCCTGACCCCATCTCCCGCACGCACGCGTCCCCGCAGATCAACCAGGTGACAGGCTGGCTGGATGGCAGTGCCATCTATGGCTCGTCTCACTCCTGGAGCGACGCGCTGCGGAGCTTCTCTGGGGGACAGCTGGCCTCTGGACCCGACCCCGCCTTCCCGCGGGACTCGCAGGACCCTCTGCTCATGTGGACCGCGCCCGACCCGGTCACCGGGCAGGGCGGGCCGCAGGGACTGTACGGTGAGCCGCGGGGCAGGACGGGGGTGAGCGGACTCCGCGGGCTGGCTGGGGCGGGCTGGGGCTCTAGAATCTGGGCTCCCGGGCTCCGGCCGCCGCTCATCTCCTGCCCTGCGTCCCCGCGTGGATGCAGCCTTCGGGGCCCAGCGAGGGAACAGGGAGCCGTTCCTGCAGGCGCTGGGCCTGCTGTGGTTTCGCTACCACAACCTGTGTGCGAGGAGGCTGGCCCAGGAGCACCCGCTGTGGGGGGATGAGGAGCTGTTCCAGCATGCGCGCAAGAGAGTCATTGCCACCTACCAGGTCAGTCCTGCTCCTGCCCAGCGCTCACTTATGTGTGATACCTGGCTCCCCTGCAAAGTTTCCCCAGTCTTCGTCATTTCCCCAGGTATCCGTTTTCAGGAAGGCTCCTTTTCCCACAGGGTCAAAGTCTAGGAAAATATGAAAAGCCTCTGTAAATGGTTATACGGGCCATTTTGCTTGTGATCATAGTTCGGTTGCCTACCCCTTAAATCACAGGGATAGTGTTTGAGTCCTTCTCCCACAACTGGTCCTCACTTCTGGTAGGTTTAGTTCAACCTCTCTTTTTTCCTCTCTGACCCTCAGAACATTGCTATGTATGAGTGGCTACCCAGCTTCCTGCAGGACCCACCACCCCCAGCATATTCAGGTAAAGGGAAGGAGTTGGGAGGCACCTGGGCTGAAGATCCATAAAGGAAAGAAAGGTGGATTATGTGATGCCAGGGTGTGAAGTGAGGGAGCCTGCTGTCTTCCTGCAGGATACAAACCTTTCAAGGACCCCAGCATTTCCCCAGAGTTTGTAGTGGCCTCTGAACAGTTCTTCTCCACCATGGTGCCCCCTGGTGTCTACATGAGGTGAGGAAAGGCTGGTAGGAGGTGTGAGGCACTGGGAATAGGTGTTACAGTGGTGGTTTGGGGGGCTTGAGCCTTGTAATCCTCCACAGTCCCATTGGAAAAGGGAAGCAGACTTTCAGAACTTAGGATCCTGGGATGAGGGGTTTGGGCCCTATAGGGAATCTCCCTAGTTCTCCTGATAGAGCTCTGATTGCTAGATCTGTCCAGCAGCTGGGGCACCTTCTTCCTCCACCACATAGTGAGTCATAAAGCTCACTGTATCCTCAATAAAAATGCATTTACAGGTCCTTGCTATGTTCAAGAAAGGTCATGGGTCATCCCTCAGGCTTGGCTAACCCTTTGGAATTGCTCACTTTGCTCTAGCTTCTGCCCCAAATTTCCTGTTGCATTTTTGGTTCCCCATTTTAGGAACTCCAGCTGTCATTTCCAGAAATTCCTGAACAAGGATTTTAACAGCTCTCCAGCTCTCAGAGTCTGCAACAACTATTGGATTCGGGAGGTCAGCCTGGGGTCATGGTCAGGGTGTGGTCACCTATCACTAATGCTTGGAAAAGTAACAATTTTGGTGCTCGAGTATGGGTGCTTTGGTAGGGAATAAAAAGCAGAGAAAATTGCCTGGGGAGAATTTCTCAGGAGAGTCTGGGAATACCTGAGTGCAGTGGAATGTGCCTCAAGTCCCAGCTTCTTGGAAAGCTGAAGCAGGAGGATTGCTTGAACCAACAAGACCTCATCTTTTAAAGGAAAGAGAGGGGAAAGGAGGGAAAAGAGAGAGCAAATCAGTCTGGGATGGACAAAGGCCTTTTGTCATGCTGTGCTGCAGTGGTCCAGGGTAAGAAGGACTGAACTTTGGGGGAAGAACCCTCCAGCTAACCTTGAGTGCATTGTTTACTGCCAGAACCCAAATCTAAAGAGTGCCGAGGAGGTGGATCAGCTGCTGCTGGGAATGGCCTCCCAGATCGCAGAGCTGGAGGACAGGATAGTGATTGAAGATCTGAGAGGTGAGCTCAGAGGAGGATGATGGGAGGGTGGTCAGAGCCTGGAGACGGGAGACCCTGGTGGGTTAGTAAACAGTTCTGGGCACCCATAACACAGAAACAGATATATACTACCAGATTCCAAGTGGCTACCAGAAAAACATGAGCTTGGAGGATTGCCTCCTTAATTTATAGTTTTGGATTGCTTTTATTTTAAATTGACTATGCCTGAATATGTGGGGGTGTGTGGGATGGTCTCATAATCTCTTTGGTGCTTACTTAGGTCTTAGGTTTTATTTTTAAAGGGAAGAGGCACAGGGAATGGAATTTTCTGGTTGGAGTCAAGAATCTTCTTGAGTCTTAAAAGATTTTGCCAGAAATATTGTTCCTGATCACACATGACAACATGATACAGTGTGTCATGGAGTGGTGGGGACTGGGGCTGAGAAGCTGAGAGAGGACTAGACAGATGTATGTAAGCCCACTGGGCAAAGAAGGGCTGGAATGACTGAGCTCAAAGTCTGGTCTTTCCTTAGACTACTGGCCTGGCCCAGACAAGTTCTCCCGCACAGACTATGTGGCCAGCAGCATCCAACGAGGCCGAGATATGGGACTGCCCAGCTACAGCCAGGCTAGGATGGCCTTTGGACTGAAGCCCCCAAAGAACTGGAGTGATCTCAACCCCAATGTAGACCCTCAGGTCAGGAATATTCATGATAACAATGGCAGCTAGGAACTGAGGAGTTGGCTCAGTAAGTAAGGTGCTTGCTGAACAGGCATGGGGTGGGGATGGGGTGGGGCAAAGACAGGAGGATTCCTGGGTCTTGCTGGCCAGCCAGTCTAGCCAAATCAGTAATATTCAGGTTCAGTGAGAGACCCTGTCTCAAAAATTAAGGTGGAAACCAACTGAGGAAGTCACCTGATGCCAACCTCTAGCCTCCAAATGCATACACACTCACATGTATACACCGCCTGCATACACAAGTATACATGTACACATAGACACAAAAATAATGGCAGTTAAAGCTCTCCCACGGCAATACTGTTCCATTTCTTTTATATATGTTGACTCATTTAATTCACATAAGGTTATTATAAAGCAGACACTCTCCATGTTCCAGTTTTACTGATGACATTGTTGGTGAGTCCACACACATACTTGCTACTTCCATGGTGTCCCAGGTGCTGGAAGCCACAGCTGCTCTGTACAACCAGGACCTGTCCCAGCTAGAGCTACTCCTGGGTGGACTTCTGGAGAGTCATGGGAACCCTGGACCTCTGTTCAACGCTATCGTCCTTAAGCAGTTTGTGCACCTCAGGGATGGCGACCGATACTGGTTTGAGAACACCAAGAATGGGTAAAGCCTGACTGAGCCCTCCCTCAGACTCCATCTTGGCCTGGGCTCCAGACCCTCTGCTTGCTCCAGACAGCCCCCACAGACTTTGATTCCAGGGCCCTACCACACCCTTCCCATCCCGTCTGGGTATCTTTTTTTCATGTGAATCCTTGGGCCTAGGATTGCTGAAGGACTGAAATTCCCATTCCATTCCAACAACTCTTGCCTTTCCCCAATTAAGGTTGTTCTCTGAGGATGAGATTAAAGAAATCAGAAACACCACTCTACGGGATGTGCTGATAGCTGTCTCCAATGTGGACCCCAGTACCTTGCAGTCCAATGTCTTTTTCTTTCAGGAAGGCAAGTGGCCTGGTAGAACACAAGTGATAGCATGAGGCAGAATCACGTGGTGTTTTCCAGGGAGCCAGGTGCCTTCTGTGTTGGGCTGAAAAGTCTATAGTAGAGTGATTCCCACAATACAGACTGGGCTGGCATGTAGGTTATACCTTGCAATCAAGCCAGGTGGACATGGATGGGGACTTTCAAGGGGAACCAGAGCTCACCTTGAAGTTTTAGGGAGGTGGGCCTGGGAAGGGGAAAGGCTGCTTGCTCCTTACCAGGAAAGAGAATGAGACTTGCTCAAAGAATGGGACTCTTAGACTTTGAGATCTTCTGTGCCTCTCCCTCAGGTGCACCCTGTCCACAGCCCCAGCAGCTTACAACTGAAGGCTTGCCCCTCTGTGCGCCCCTTACGGTGATTGATTACTTCGAGGGCAGTGGTGCTGGCTATGGCCTTGTCATTGTGGCTCTCTGCTGCTTCCCATTAGGTGAGTTCTTTATCCACCCTCCCTCTCTGGCTGCCTCCTCTTCACAGACTTGTTCAGCCCCTCGTTATCTGCTTGGTCTTCAGGGCTAGCTCTTTTGTTTGGTTTGAGCCAGGCTCAGCGAGGCCTTGGGGAAGAAGCAGCAGCAGTCAAAACCTCACTGAAGACATGAACAAAAGGTTTTCTTTCCCTCCTACTTGTCTGTTCTGACCCCCTTCAGTGAGTCTATTTGTTGCTGGAATGGTGGCTCATTTCCGGAACCAAGAACGCAAGAAGTTACTAAAGAAAGGCGAAGAGAGCATGAAGAAGGAAACAGCCAAAGAGGGACTGGCAGGTGAGATGAGGCTGAGGGGAGCGAGGATGGAAGGGGATCTGTGTTGGGGGTCCCAGCACTCAGGGCCAGCCCGAGGGGGACGGAGGATCTCCGCCGTGGGGGAGGGGGTGAGTAGGTGCAGAGTCAACACACAGACTCTGGAAGTTGAGCGGCAAGCCAGCAGTGGTGGTCTGCCGAAAACTCATTTATTCAAGAAAGAGCAGAGAGTCTTATAGGTCTTGTTAGCCAATAGCCTTATGGGGTGGGGTCCTGACTACAGCCAATTGCAGTTTGTTCCCAGGTGGATCAGGTTCTCTCCAGGTCCTGGGCAGAAACTGGCTTCACAACCAACTGGTGTGGAGCACCACACCCACAAGAGCCATTCCTCCATTCCTCCTGGCAGGTGGCCACCCTGCATTATGCCCAACAGATCTGGGCCTGAGAGAAAGAACCAAGTTAGCATGGGGAGAGCACCAAGCCCGGGAGTACCCACTTAGGTCAGAGTATGACATGGGCTCAAAGGCCTTTGCCAAGTAACCATGAACGACTATTCCTTCCCCAGCGATGGAGTGGCCAGGTCCCAAGGAAAAGAGTTATCCTATCAGCATCCAGCTCCTGCCAGACAGGTGCCTGCAGGTCCTGGATAGACATCTCACAGTGCTCCGTACCATCCAGCTGAGGCCCCCACAGCAAGTCAACCTCATTCTGTCCAGCAACCGGGGACGTCACACCCTGCTGCTCAAGATTCCCAAGGAGTATGACCTGGTACGGTTCATCCTGCCTCAGTGTGGGCTGTTTTCACACACCTGTCTCCTCATGAGTGAACCATCTCAGGCCACCACAGAGCTCACCTTGAAGGCTGATGCTGGGGAGGGAGGCTCCTTTCAGGAACTTCCAGACCCACTGGATCCTCACCTGCCTCCAACCTGGATAAGCAGGGAAGAGATTTTTCTTTTCTTCCCTCAACCTGAGGTCCCCTGAAGCAGGAATGGACTGGAGGATCCACCTCCAAGCATGATGGGGCCTTCCTCCCACCCAGGTGCTGCTGTTTAACTCTGAAGAAGAACGGGACTTGTTCGTGCAGCAACTGCAAGACTTCTGTGTGCGCTGGACTCTGGGCTTCCACGTGACTGAGATGGGCGAGAGTGAGCTGTTTAGCAAGGCCGTGACCAAGCAGCAGCGGGCATGCATCCTGGAGATCTTCTTCAGACACCTTTTTGCTCAGGTGACATGACTTGTATCTGGTCGCAGGGGATGAGGCCAACCTGGGCTGAATAGGTCTCCATGCAGGTGAAGTAAGATTTCACCCTGTAGGCTGGAGATAGACAGCCTTGATTGGATCCCGGTTATATCATTTCCTGCTACGTGATCTTAAGCAAGTTACATAATCGTGGCTCTGTATCCTCATTTGCTCCTCTAATGAACAGTGATTAAAACTGTGCCAGGCCATTGTGTTGTTGAGAAGATCCAGTGAGAGAGTCTGCATGATGGATTCTCAACTGTTCCTTCTGAACACGCTGCATCAACTCACTTGGGAAGTTGTTAGAAATGCAGATTCTCAGGCTCCTCCCCAGACAGACTGAATGAGGAGCTGGGGTGGGGATGTGGGTCAGAAATCTGCATTTTAACAAATCTTTCCAGATGATGCTGATGCAATGATGCTGATAGGTTCAAGTTTGAAATACTGTTCTTCGTAGAGTGCTTAGCCCAAGGGTATGGTACATGGTGGGCATTTAACAAGTGGCAGTAAGGTGCGAGTCTTAAATTCTTTACACATGGGCAGAGATCAGATTCTATGCACATGGCAACACTCTCTGGACGGGCATGAGAGTGTAGGCCCAGCCTTTTCCTGCCCGTCTATTATGTCTATAGCCAATCTCTTCTGCTCCCAATACAGGCTCTTTTCGCTTTGCAGTCTCTGACTTCTCCCTCCCCTTTTGACTTCCCCCTTTCCTCTCCCACCAGTACCTCTCTTGCTAAATGGCTCTTGGGTACAGAGAAAATGGAAGGTTTATAGAGGTTCAGTTGACATCAGCTATAGAAGAACAGTCAATCCTTCTAAACAGCAGGAAACAGGGCTTTCTGAATTGTACTTAGGAAAGATGGAAATCATTGAACTCCTTCTATCCCAGGACTCATCTCCTTCTCTCCCTCTCTCTGTGACTGTCAAGTACAGGTGCTGGACATCAACCAGGCAGACGCAGGGACCCTGCCCCTGGACTCATCCCAGAAGGTGCGGGAGGCCCTGACCTGTGAACTGAGCCGGGCTGAGTTTGCTGAGTCCCTGGGTCTCAAGCCCCAGGACATGTTTGTGGAGTCCATGTTTTCTCTGGCTGACAAGGATGGCAATGGCTACCTGTCCTTCAGGGAGTTCCTGGACATTCTGGTGGTCTTCATGAAAGGTAGGGGCAGGGGCTGGCAGAACATCTGAAGAACCAAGGATTTGTTAGCAAGGAGGTAGCTCACAGCCCCTTTTCTCTCCCAGGTTCCCCAGAGGATAAGTCCCACTTGATGTTCACCATGTATGACCTGGATGGGAATGGCTTCCTCTCCAAGGATGAATTCTTCACCATGATGCGGTACAGAGTGGGCACTTTCAATTCTGAAATGTCTTGCTGTTTTAAACAGGAAAGTCAAGTCAGAGAAAGACAGGTCCACCCATGTTGGGTGGAGCACACTCAGCATCCTTTCAGGACATCCAACTTCAAAAGGCTGCCTGGACAGGCCCCTGCCTCTAACAGGTCTAAAAGCATCTGCACTGTCAAAAGCATCCCAAAAATTGCCCTAGTTTTAAAAATGCCCCGCCCCCCAAAGAGACCAGCTGAAGCATCATCAGCTTCTTATTCCTGAAGATTGTCAGTACCTCAATAACAAGCTCCCTTCAGGACCACAAGGCCATATCTCTCCTCATTCTTGAATCTGTTTCTTCCATGTTGAGCTGGGTACATAAACATTTGATACATAGTTCACTGAATAAGATACACTGAAGTAAGTAAGCAAGTGAGAAAACAGACTTAGAGCAGCCCCGATTCTTTAATGTGTCTGTCCCTTTATAACTTCCCATTGCTTTAAACATTCCCTTTACCTGGAACACCCACTTACCATCCATATACTCCAACTGGACATAGACGTCTACAAAGGCAAGCTGACTGCTGCCTGAACCTCACTGACACATCACAGGCTCTAGGGAATCTAGGAGGAGGTCTCCGTCACCAATGACTGAACTCCTACTTCCTTGTCCTATAATAAAATATGGGGAGGCCTTGCTTTGCCTCTGCAGTATCATACTTTTTAACATGATGGCAGTGCTTGCTTTGCTTTGTTGGCCCAGGCCTTTTTCTACTGGACTTGCACACGCTTATTTTTGTCCTAAAGCACAACCTAGAAGAGTAGCCGCTGCAGCTGTCACTGTGGATGCCATCAGACTAGATGGCAGGATAGTGTATGTGCCCCAGAGTATCAGCACAGGGAGACAGCTCCCATTGCAGCTGTACCCCCTCCCCGTGCTCAGGTGTTCTCAGTGAAGATGAAGATGGGATCCCGGGGGGGGGGGGCTTCCACAGAAGACAATGGTTAGAGAGTCCATCACAAGGTAGTGCCATGGCTCACTCCGAGCCTGTCTATGTGCCAAGTTATTCATTCTCACTTGTATTTGCATTTATTCCTGTTCTGAGGGCTGCTTTCCCTGACTGGTCAAGGTCACTTTTGGTTCTTTCTTTGGAGCCTGTGGCCACCACCCCACCCATCTTAGTGTCACCTTCAGGTTGAATGAACATCTTCTCACTGCCATTTCCCAGGTCATTGGTAACCACATTCGGTAATCTGGAGCCTGCCCCACCCCATACCTGCCCAAGCCTGACCTTGCCAGCTGATAGTTGTCCTGCTCTGTCTTCCTCTGACCCTAGGTCCTTCATTGAGATCTCCAACAACTGCCTGTCCAAGGCCCAGCTGACTGAGGTGGTGGAGTCTATGTTCCGAGAGTCAGGCTTCCAGGACAAGGAGGAGCTGACTTGGGAAGACTTCCACTTCATGCTGCGGGACCACAACAGCGATCTCCAATTCACACAGCTCTGTGTCAAAGGTGGAGCTGGAGGTATGTTAGTATATGAAAAAAAGCACTCAGAGTCAGAGAGAGGTTGTATCTTCAAAATAGAGTTCCTAGTGGATGTAATTTAGTCCTTAGTGCCTTAGAGCCCATTCAGGGGCAAGTTGTATACTGCACAAAGTTTCTCACTGAGGTCAACTGGCAAGCTGACATTCACTCTATATACTGCCCAGAGCCATGGACATGATCTGGAGTATAAATGGCCAGAGGTGGGGACCCTGTTTTCTTTGCAAAAGGACACACAGAGGGTATCCGGAGGGTGTCTCTTCTTACTGCAGTTACCACACTGACTACCCTGTGTACAGGGGATGCTCAATGTGAACAGGGAGGGAAATGAGACGAGCCAGGGATCTGGATATGATGAGGTCACCAGGGACTGGAAGGAGAGGACAGTGTCCCACCCCACCCACTCTACCCTTCCGAGGAAGCCAATCCAGCCTCTTGCTCTTCCTTCCAGGTGTTGGGAACATCTTTAAGCAAAGCAGTAACTGTAGAGTCTCATTCATCACTCGGACTCCTGGGAATCGGTGTGTAGAGATTGGGTGGGCTCCTTGGCTAGGTCCCCTGCAGAGAAACAAAGGAAGGAAGCGGGGCTAGCTGATCCACTCCCAAGGTCAGATATTTGCCCCCTGAAAGTAGCTCTTATCACATGGTCAGTTTTAGCTCAAATTCAGCTGCTCCCACAGCTCATGCTTCTCAGGAGCTTGGCTCTCTCTCTGACACTGCAGGCCAGAGTCATCATAAGGCCAGACTGGAGTTTCTCATTCTGCCTTGCTCCTACTTGGGCCTAGAATCCTTTTTTTGCCTCCACCCCAAACTTTGACCTGGCAATTCTTCTGGCTACAAAGATCAAGGGTGAACAGACCCATTTTCTTTTTCTCAGCTCCTGCCCCCAGGAACTGGCACTCTCTGACTCGGAAGCTCCAGAGCTGGGAGGTTCTGGCCTAAAGAAGAGGTTTGGCAAAAAGTGAGTGTTTCCTAGATCCCCAAGGCCAAGAAGGCTTGGAGAGAAGTCTCAGGGTCTCCAAGCATTAATGCACCATCCCATCACCTTCCATTTGTCTCTGGTCCATTTGGGGGGCTACAGTGTCAGATGGTTTCCTCCTCACTCAACCTCTGCGCTCTTCTGCAGGCAAGAGGCCTGGCTTAGAGCACCGTCACCGTGTAGTAAGGGGCCTCTTGGCTCCTGCTGGCTTGGGTACAGAAGTAGGCCAGTGTAATGAGCAGGAGGAGGGAAGGACAGGACAGAAAGGAGAAGGAGGACAAGGCGGAGTGTGGGAGACAGAAAAGGGGCTGGCTAGAGCAAGTCAAGAAGGGATTGGAGGAGTGGGAGGCTGCCTGTCTTCCATCCTCTGTTATGGCCTCTCCAACTCCTGCAGAGTCACCAGTTCCCCTTTCATGGATGCCACTGGGGGAAGGACAGGAGTCACTTCCTCACAGGTGCCCTGTCTCCCTTTGCTACAGGGCAGTGGGGCCCTCTCCCCGGCTGTACACAGAGGCGCTACAGGAGAAGATGCAGCGGGGTTTCCTGGCCCAGAAGCTACAGCAGTTCAAGCGCTTTGTGGAGAACTACCGGCGCCACATCGTGTGTGTCACAATCTTCTCAGCCATCTGTGTGGGCCTGTTTGCAGACCGTGCCTATTGTAAGAACTCCAGGTTGTGGGCAGTGGTCAGGGAGCATACTACACTTCAGGGAGGAATGTCCCTTCCCAGTCCCCAGTGTCTAGATGGCAGAGTTCAGGCGTTCTGACTAAAACTTCTAAAGGATCCTGCCTCTTATGCCATGCTGATCTGCCTCAACTTTGGCCCCAGATTATGGCTTTGCCTCACCACCCACGGACATTGAGGAGACGACCTATGTGGGCATCATCCTGTCACGGGGCACAGCGGCCAGCATCTCCTTCATGTTCTCCTACATCCTGCTCACCATGTGCCGCAACCTCATCACCTTCCTGAGGGAGACCTTCCTCAACCGCTACATTCCTTTCGACGCTGCCGTAGACTTCCATCGCTGGATTGCTATGGCTGCTGTTGTCCTGGCTAGTATGTGGTTCCTGGCTTTTTTCCCTTTGTGGCAGTCCCCTGGGTCTCACTAAGGGGGAAATGATGAAGAAGTCTGAACTTCTTATAACTCCCTTATGCCTCCTCTTTCCCTCCAGGCTGGAGGTAGAGTTGGCCTTGGTTGGCATCTCTGACATGATATCTCTTTCAGTTCTCCACAGTGTTGGCCATGTGGTCAATGTCTACATCTTCTCAGTCAGTCCCCTCAGCCTGATGACCTGTGTCTTCCCCAATGTCTTTGTGAATGATGGGTCAGTTCAGGGGAAGGTGCTCCCTGGATCCCCTGGGTGAACTTAAGGGTATAAGAGAAAAGAAATAGGTGCATATAGATGCACAGCTCCTCACTGCATGGAAATGCAAAGCTATGTCTCTGGGGAAGCTGAAAGGTGACCTCTTTCCCTTCAGGAAGGAAGCTGGCTGTGATTGGTCAGAAAAGGTGCTTAGGAGATGAAATTAAAAACTCTTTCCCATGTGTATCTGACACACAGTTTACTATCTCAACTTGCTATCCACTCAGTGGGCAAATATTTACAAACCATGTCTGGGTGTTCCACTTGGGTGCCAGAGAGCAGGGTGTTCAAATAGAAGCATTTCTTTAACAGATATCATTTGCTATGTACTCAGTATTGCTGTAAGCCTAGGGATAAGGGGATAAGTCCCTGCTCTCATGGATCTTACAAAATAATGAACCAAGTACTCCAAGAAGCAAGCATCAACTGCAGGAAGAGAAATTAAGAGAAAACAGAAGGAAAAACTTCTGAGGGTGCAGAGGGTGGAATCATGGGGTACTGGACATCGTGTTCCTGGGAAGGAACCCTTGACCAACTTGGGTAGAGACCTAGTTCCGTCAGCAGTCAGGGGCAGAGTTGGGCTGCAGTGTATGGTGATGGAGCCCTATCTGTCTCAGCCGGAGGCTCACTGTACCTTTGCTCCACAGGTCTAAGCTTCCCAAGAAATACTACTGGTGGTTCTTTGAGACAGTTCCAGGTAGGAAGTGGAGCTTTATATGGGAACTAAGGGTTTGGAGGACCTCTTCTTTTGTCTCACTTTTCTGAATACATACAATCGTCTATGACGGTCATAACATCCCTTTCTAGCCTGCTAGACAAGTCCCAGCTCCAGCCCATATAAGCTGTTCTGGGGTCCTGAAGGAATGAAAGTAGAAACTGGGTAGAATTGGGTTGTCTCTTGTATTTTCAGTTCAGGATGAATTCTGAGGCTATCACTGACCCTGCCTTTCTGCCCTCAGGTATGTCAGGAGTTCTCCTGCTCCTGGTCCTGGCCATCATGTACGTCTTCGCCTCCCATCACTTCCGTCGCCATAGCTTCCGGGGCTTCTGGCTGACCCACCACCTCTACGTTGTGCTTTATGCCCTGGTGAGGGCCTTCTCTGGGCAGGGTTGGACCTTAAGGGAGGATGCTTGGGATGGGGGTTGGGGAGATAGGATGGAGAATGGAGAATTAGACCCAAGATCTCTGACTGAGGTCCTGAGATCTGAGACCAGACTGCAGTATATGCCAGGTTTACCTATCAAGACCGGGCCCAGTGCCTGAGCAGGACATGACTGGCAAGGGGGAATAAGACGGGGCCTGACTGAGTCATGCTGTACTAACTGCTCATGTCTTCAGCTCATCATCCACGGTAGCTATGCCCTCATCCAGCTGCCCAGCTTCCACATCTACTTCCTGGTCCCAGCAATTATCTATGGAGGGGACAAACTGATAAGCTTGAGCCGGAAGAAGGTGGAGATCAGTGTGGTGAAGGCTGAGCTGCTGCCTTCAGGTAAGGCCTGGTATGACAGGTGGGGAGCACCAGGGGGCTCCTTAGACATGATGGAAACTTGCCAGGGTTCTTGGCCCCAACTTCTGATACTCTCTTGGGGGATTTTTGAAAACTTCCTGATAGAAATAACACCCCAAGAAGGACTGTGCTTAGTCTCCAAGACACTTGCAAACAGGCTGGAGAGATAGCTCAGTGGTTAAGAGCATGTACAACCCAAGTTCAGTTCCCAGCACCCATGTTGGGCAGCTCACAACCACTTGTAAGTCCAGCTCTAGGACTGATGCCTCCTTCTATCTGCCTTGGGCATCAGCTCCCACACATGCATAAACTCACACACAAACACACAATAAAAAATAGAGCAGATCTTTAATTTTTAAAAAATTTATTTATTTTTATTATTTTAAAATTGTAAGTGTCTAAGTATTTTGCCCTGTAAGGGCACCACATGCCTGCAGTGCCCAAGAATGCAAGAAGAGGGTGTCAGATCCCATGGAACTGGAGTTACGGATGGTTGTTAGCTGCCATGTGGGTGCTGGGAACCATACCTAGTCCTCTGCAAGAGCAGCCAATGCTCTTAACTATTGAGCCATCTCTCCACTTTCCCCCACCAAAATAAAATAAATGTTTAAAATTTTTTTATTTATTATTTTTACTAATTTTTTATGTGTATGAGTGCATTGCCTGCATGTATGTAAGTGTACCTGTGTTGTGCAATGCCCACACAGGTCAGAAAACGGTATCAGATCACCTGGAACTGGAGTTATAGATGGTTGTTAGCCATCATGTAGATCCTGGGAATTGAACCTGGGTCCTCTACAAGAGCTACTAGAACTCTTAATTGCTGAGCCATCTCTCCAATCCCATAAATCTTTTTAAAAAGGGACTTCAGACAGTGAGAATCAACTATGGGAAGAGGCAAGTGAAAGTAATGTGGAAGAGTCTGAGGATAGGAACCCCACCCTCAGGGTAAAGCCTTTTGCAGAGGAGTGCCGGGCATAGCATGGCCACCATGTCAGAGAGAGACAAATGGCCCTGAGGACTAAAATGCTGTTGCATCTGAATTGGCCATAGTGGGGATTTATGTTTCCATGGAAGGCGATGGAAAGTGATGTGGGTATCATAATGTCATCTAACCTCAGGACTCCCACTGCAAATAAACCGATTTCATTTCAGTTAATATTATTGAGGATAATGAAGATGAACAGGCCTGAGGTTCCCCTGTAGTCAGGCAACAAACAATATCCAGCTGAGATTTAGGAACAAAATACATTGCTGTGGAGGTGGACAGATATTTCCAATCATAAAAGTCACTCTCAGATGGGAGAGGTTTGAAAAAGATCCCTTTACCCTGCAGGGTGGAGCTTGGGCAGTGGTATGAGGTATCATCTTTCGCAGGAAGAGAAAGGAGGAGATGTACTGAGCACATCAGAGAAACCCAGGCCTTTCATTACCCAGGAAACAGAAGGGCACTCACCTATTCTTAGCACCAGGAATGTATCTGCCCAGACCATGTGACCATGTGAGGTTATCTGGGCCTCTAGAGTGTGGAGAGGACAGGCACCTACCAGTCCTTAGATATAGTTTCTGTTCTGTGACCTTCTCTATCCATGACCTCCAGGAGTGACCTACCTGCAGTTCCAGCGGCCTCGGGATTTTGAGTACAAATCTGGGCAGTGGGTGCGGATTGCCAGCTTAGCTCTGGGGACCAATGAGTATCACCCTTTCACCTTGACATCTGCACCCCATGAGGACCTGCTCAGCTTGCATATCCGAGCCGTGGGACCTTGGACCACTCGCCTCAGGGAGATCTACTCACTCCCGGAGGGGGACATCTGTGCCAGATATCCAAAGGTGCCCATCCCCTGGAGTGTCACATTTGGGCCTCTAGTATTGGCGGAGGGTCACCGCCCCCCTCTGTCCTGACACTAGGTGATCTAGTCATTCCAAGGCCAGCCTGGGAGGGGGCTGAGGTGCTTCAAAATGGTTCTGTGGCCTATCTATCTCTGTTGATCCTCCCTGTTTCTGGCCTCAGAGCCGGGGCAGAGCCAGGCTCAGCTCACTTCTCCTTCTCTTGGCAGCTGTACCTCGACGGACCATTTGGAGAGGGCCACCAGGAGTGGCACAAGTTTGAAGTGTCGGTGCTGGTCGGTGGGGGCATCGGAGTCACTCCTTTTGCCTCCATTCTCAAAGACCTGGTCTTCAAATCATCCTTGGGCAGCCAAATGCACTGTAAGAAGGTAACATCCTTCCCTGTTCTTCAGATGGAAATAAGTGAGTCATGCCATCACACCAGAGTGCTCCTGACTTCCAAGCACTGGGTCTTCAGGGACCATTATACCTAGTTGCCTAGATTCCAAACCTTGGGGCAGGTATGGGCATAGCCAGAAAGATCTCTCTGGCCTTCTGATCCTGGAAGCCCAGGATCAGGCTGGTGGATCTCAAAAGAGCATCACTTTCTATGGGCTAGCCTCTCAGGATGTAGGAAACCCCAGCTAAGCTGGTTCTGAACTCTATCGTGTGTCCTCAGATCTACTTCATCTGGGTGACGAGGACTCAGCGGCAGTTTGAGTGGCTGGCTGACATCATCCGGGAGGTGGAGGAGAATGACTGCCAGGACCTGGTGTCTGTGCACATTTACATCACCCAGCTCGCCGAGAAGTTTGACCTCAGGACCATCATGCTGGTAGGTCAGGGCCAGCCAGGGAGGCCTAGGAGTTGACTCTGGCATGTCTGGCTGTGACCCTCCTCCCCCAACTCCCTGTGCAGTACATCTGTGAGCGGCACTTCCAGAAGGTGCTGAACCGGAGTCTGTTCACGGGCCTGCGCTCTGTCACACACTTTGGCCGCCCTCCTTTTGAGCCCTTCTTCAACTCCCTGCAGGAAGTTCATCCACAGGTCAGTCCACCCACTCCTACCCTAGGTCTCCAACTCATCCCATCTAAGCTCTCAAGAACCCTGCATACTGAGCAGAGAATTTCCACCCTGGGAGCGAATTTCCACCCTGGTCCCAGGACTTATCACTCTCTTCTCCAGCTTGAGAGTCTTTCTCAGGGGCTGGGTAGATCTCTGATACCTCTGGCTGGGCTGGAGAAGCAGATTTCTCTGGGAAGTGTGCATCTCAAGGCTCCAGGCCACTTGTCTCTCTAATCATCAACAGGTGCGCAAGATTGGAGTGTTCAGCTGTGGTCCACCAGGGATGACCAAGAATGTAGAGAAGGCCTGTCAGCTCGTCAACCGGCAGGATCGGGCACACTTTGTGCATCACTATGAGAACTTCTGAGCCTGTCCTCCCTCTATGGACATCAGCTGCCCAAACCTACTGGTGATTTCTCTAACAGAATCCACTTGAGACCTCAGCCAGAGACCTGAAGAGTTCCTCTCTTGTTGTCCCATCTAGCCCATGTTCTAGGCAGATAGACAAACCCTCCCTGATCCCCAGCTTCAGTCACAGCAGGTTATGGGATGCAAAGTGAGGAGAGGACAGCCTCTGCTTCTGACAGCTGTGGAGGAGAGAAAGACACAATACCAGTCACTTCTGATAGGTTCCCATTTCGCGGTTTTACTTCCATAAATTGCTGAATTGCTTTGGAATCTTCTTGGGTGGGGTGTTTGAGGGAGGAGTGAGAGTCTTCTCAGAGTTCATCTCAGAAGCCATGATGCTAAAAGTCAGCCCAGCCTCACTGGCCTCACTTCCATCCCTGGGCCTTTTCTCTCCAGTTCCAAAGTGGAGCCCCCCAGATCCAGACCCCTTGTCGAGAGGACCCTAAAGCATCAGGACACCAGGGAACAAAGCTGTCTCCTCAGCCTTGAGTTCCTCATGTCAGCTAGTAGGTGCCTGCTGCCCTGATCCCCCAAAGGCCCGTTTCTAAAACTAGGGAGCAGTCCCTGAGCTGCAGGGCCAAGGGCTCACAGCCTCTCTTTAGGAAACCCCAAACTCACTCCAGAGGAACTAGGTGACCAGCATCCCAGTTTGCCAAGTTTGCACTGGAAGTATCATGCCCTAGGGAGATTTGGCCATCTGGGCAGTCACATGACACAGCAGCTAACCTGGGATGTCATCTCCACTCTTGTTAAGATCATTCCTTTTTCTTCTTCAGCTGACTTTTCCCTAAAGAGCTGAGCTGTAAAATATGTAAAGTTGAGATATATTTGTATCTAGTAAAGTTTACAGATCTTAAAGTAGCTACCACCTAGGTCAAAATAGAAAATGTTGAAATGTTTCCATCACCCAGAAACTTCCTAGTTAGCCTCGCCCCATCTAGTATTGTCATGGCAATTTGGGTCATACTGAATGTACTTTTAATCCCATCTCTTCTACTCACCAAGGTGCCTTTGTGATGTGATTCATTTTTGCCATTGGTCAATAGTTTGTTCCTTTTTGTTGCTGGGCAGCATTCCATTGTAGAGATGTATCACAATTTGTTTACACAAATTGTATAAAATGTATCACAATCCTTCTGTTAATAGGCACCTGAGTTGTTTCTGGGTTTTGGAGATTGTGAATAAAATTGCTATGAACATTCTCATGTCTATCTTTTGATGGCTCTCATGTACTCATTTCTCTGGATATATAGCCAGGAGTGGAACTGCTGGGTCACAGAGTTCTCTAGCTGGTAGAATTTGTAGTAAGGAGAATTTCAGGTCAACTCCACATGCCTGAACCAGAATTGTCTCTTCATTGGATTCATTCAGAAGTCAAATAGCTCTGTAGTGAAGCTATCTCTGACAAAGCTGGACACACCAGGTCAGACACAAGAAACCTGAAATTCTTGTGCCAATTTTATCTAAAAATAATACCAAGGAAAACTCCATTTCTTTGGGCATGTTTCTATATTTAACAAATGCTTATGAAAAAGTATTAGGAAGTCAGATAGCAATATGTCCCAGACAAATTATACAGATTTAAAAAAAATACATAAGAAGGTTGGACATGGTGGTGCATGCCTTTAATCTCTGCACTCGGGAGGCAGAGGCTGGAGAATCTCTGTGAAGATTGAGGCCAACCTGGTCTATGCAGTGAGTTCCAGGCCAGCTGGGGCTACAAAGGAAAACCTACTCGAAAACCAAAACCAAAACAACTATGAGAATTTGTTTTACAACTTCAGTGTTTAATGATTTTTAGTCTACTTTTTTTTTTTAGGTTTACTGTTTGTTTTTTAAATCGTAAAGCAGTCCACCTGTTTGTGAACAGCATTGTGTCCCTGCCCTCTAACCCTGCTGTTCCGTATCAGTCACTAATTCTGAACTTGAGCCTTAGCTTTATTCTCTAGCCCATCAGTGTCTTCCTGCTCTTTCTTTTAAAAAACATTCATCTCATCCTAACTCACTTATCTTAACTAGCCTGCAGAATAGCATTAACAAGGCCAACACGAATACCCCAGCACCCTATCCTCGCCTTTTCTTCCCCACCACCCCTCCATGCTGGAGGAAGTAACAGTATCATGAGAATTCTGTGATCACTGATGTGTCTCCGTCCACTTGTTCCACACGTCCAAGTGCATGCCCAGCTGGACAGAGGAGCATGTGTGTTGTGATCACTTGAACAGCCGCCTGGTTTCCGTTCTGATTCTATACCCCAATTGCTCTAGATATCAGTCCTACCTTGATATTCAGGTGACCTGACTGTTTTTTGGTTTTATTTTATTTTTCCTAACCCTGGACAGATCCCCAGAAAATAATTGGGAAAAAAAAGTCCAGGGTTTAGGGAGATGGTAGAAGAATCTTCATCTAGGATCCTAAATGGATTTACCCTGTCTGGGACTTGTGACAGACTCTTTGGGCAGTGGCTTGAAGGATCAGGCAGCTATCAGGCAATACAAACTTGGGTTGAGAAAATGAAGTCACCAACCTCATAGACATGTGTGGAAAAAACGTTACACTATATGTAGTCAAGGGAGGCTGCAGAGATGCCCTAGAAAAAAGACTGGGAGGAGATGACTCAGAGAGCATTAGTGGAAATTCTTATATTAAAAGAAAGCAAGCTTCCTCTTCTCTGGTTTACCAGTGTTGGTCTCAGACCCTAGGATCAACCCCAATCTAAGACCTGCCTCACAAGAATAAGAAAGATGAGCCTGAAAGAGAGATAGAGAAGAAGAATCAGGTGTGAGGGACGGTGATGGAACTAGGAATGGAGAGGATGAGGAATGGTGAGTTAGGATGGAAGGGCTTTGGGGCAAGATGGAAAGGAGGCAGATGCGGGCAGGTTGCAGGGGCTGAATTCTGTAAGCAAAAATAGAGACTTCATTATTGCTTATTTCCCCAACTTTCCAGTCACAAGTAAAAGAGGAGAAATCTGGCAAGATGTAACATCCTTCCCAGCCTCCCTGGCTTTTGAGTAAGAGAGGCTAATCCAACATCATTCTTAAATGATTGGTTCTTGAGTCAAATGGGTTTTGAATCTTAGACAGCTGACTTTGAGCAAACAAAGGGAACACTGGTTACATCTTAGACCCAGGCCCGGCTCCCACAGCGCTTACATGCTGGTGGAACAACAATCAAGAAACAAGTTAGAAGATCCCAGATCATAAGTGACAGTGAGTGACTTGTGGTGAGAGGCCTTTTAGATAAGATGAATGAGAAAAATGCTAAGAAGATAATAAGGTTATAGCAACCCATGACCCCGGCTCTTGCTGTGTAGTGCTGTTGTAGGTAGCTCACTTAGTCCTTAGAATGAGCTACAAAATAAGCACTAATGTTAACCCCACTCAGAGTAGCAAAAACTGAAATATGAAGAGGTTTAAACAGAGCTCAGAATATAAGTGATTTGAACCCAGAAAGTTTACCAGCGACCATGCCCTTAACTATTACTTTAGCTTCTCAAAAGCAGGTTGTAAGTGCTCAGGTAAAGTCCTTGCCTATACCCAGAACCTACTAATGTTGTCATTAGCAATAATAATAATATCAATAACATTAATATTGTCATTAGTAAGGAAGGTTGAAGCTCTGAAAGCAGAGCTCCATAATCCAAGGAACGAGAAGTGGAGGGCCTGAGTGGTGTTAAATGACTTGTTCTTAGACCTGGCCTGTCCCCTGTCTGACCCTCTCTTCTCATCTCCTCTGGTCTCTCCTCTCCTCTGTTCTACCAGGAGTCTTCTGTGTGCTCTGAGGACAGCCTTTCACCCCATTATCTAGAAGCCACTCCCCCTGGTCTGGCCTGGAAAGAAAGGTGATGTAATAAGCCGTCCATCTTCCTGTCCCGATCACAAGAAGATGTAAAGTGCCTGGGAATTTCACCAAATGACTTCTCAGGAATCTTTATCTTTCCTGGACACTGAACTCTGGTGAACTGTGCCACAAAAATAGTCCTTTTGAGAATGAGAGGCTAGCTGTGGGGCTCTAGAGAGACTTCCAGACTTGCTGAATACTGCTATCAGGGGACCCAGGGTTTGTTCCCAACTGTGTGCCCTAAAGGAAATCACCTGAGTTCTCTGAGCCTCAGTTTTATCATGAAGAAAGGAAGGTGGCTCATGAGGTAGTTCATAGATAATGTCATCTGCTGCTAAGCTGGACAATCTGAGTTCTACCTTCAAATCTACGTGACAGAAGGAGAGAACAGATTCCACCAAGTTGTTCTCTCACATGTGCAATGTAGCACGGACACACACAAATAAATAAATAATAAAGATGTAAATAACAAAAAGGAACTAAGCTGAGAGTCTTTTCAAATCTAAAATTTCATCTTTTCCCTTATTCAAATAAACAGAAACCTTATTTTTGGAAAACATCTTCCTCGGTCTCTTATCTAAGGTTAAATGGTCCTCGGGGATGAAAATAACATTTACAGGCTCATCATGTGTTAAGTCCTATAACCTCACAGTAACATCAGAGTAGTTCTTGTCCCCACTCAGTCAGGAAAGCACGTGAAGCTCAGAGAGGAACTCACCCACAGGATCCAGCTAACAGGCAAAGCCAGAGTTTGAAATCAGATGTGTAAGGTCTTTTGATCTCCATGCCTCTGAAGAAACAGAAAGGGAAGAAAGACTCTTGTTTCCCATTGTTAATCGTTTTTGTGGTATTTATTGAGCACTTGCTGTGCACACAGGTCATATTAGACTCCAAATGCAAGACACATTCCAGCCCTCCAGGAGCTAGCTCCTGGGAGAAGGTGCAGTAAAGGCCAGTGGGCCAGCACTGTGTCCCTCTCTCCTGTTGTGCTGTATGCCTCTGGAGGGCAGGACTTGTGCCTCTGCTGTTCATTACCATTTCTCTACATTTTAGTACAGTGCTAGGCACAGAACAGATCCTCATGATTATTTGGAAAAGAAATTATATTACATGATAAGCAAATGATTAAGTGTCGAGGAGTTACATATGAGGTAACCAAAGGAAACTGCAACTGTCTCTTGGTAGTTGTGTGTCCTGGTGGGACAAGGAGATAGATAGGAGAGGGCGGGGAAACTGCAGTTGTACATATCTGAGTCTCCTGATGGCCCTTTGTGGTTAAATGTACTTGAGGCTATAGGTATATGAGAAACTGAGGCACCATACTGATAAAGAACTTACATAAAAACCCGGCCTCATCATTCACATTGTGGTTGGTTTTTTATCTTTTTTTTTTTTTAAGACTTATTTATCTACTTTTATCTGTGTGTGACAGAGTCTCCCTGTAGCCCCAGCTGGCCTGGAACTCACTACGTAGACCAAGCCTCAATCTCACAAAGATTCACTTGTCTCTGCCCAGCAAGTGCAGTGATTAAAGGTGTGTGCCGCCATGCCTGGCTATTTATTTTATTTTTTATGTATATGAGTGTTTTGCTTCATGTATGTATGTATGTGCACCACATGTGTTCAGCACCTTCAGAGGCCAGAAAAGGGTGTCCAGTTCCCTGGAGCTGAAATTACCGATAGCTGGGTGCTGGGAACCAAGATTAGTAGGCGCACTTACCAGCTGAGTCAGCTTGTTAGCCCCTGCATTGTGATTCTGCTTTGTGGACTTTTCTAGAGAATAAGGGGAAGAAATATTCTAAAAAGGAGGCGTCACCATGATTTGGGAGAGAAAAAGGATCACCTTACTCTACGAATATGCTAAGAACCCCATTCTTAAACTCCACAGTGCAGAGCCAGTGTGTTCTCGCTCCTCTTTCAGGGAAGCCTACACAGATCTCCCTTTGTTTTGCTTTGCTTTGTTTTTCTTGCTAAATAAACTTCTTAAACTGTTTGTTTCTTGACTAAATTCCTTCTTTAAAGAAGACAAGAACTGGCCCCTGGCCTCTCCTGAGTGATTCTCCCTGGGTCCCTGCATGCAGCAGAGACTCCTGGCCGGCAGCCCGCTGTCGTCCCCATCCCCCATCACCCCCGCCCCCACCACCGTGCAACCCCCCCAGGCCACCCATCCTCCTCCTCCTCCCAGGCGGGCCAGCTTCCAGGGACATCATGTCAAGACTCTGAGAAGTAGAGTCAGAACCAGCAACTGAAAATCATTGTGCTGGGGGATGATGGCACCTCCGGGAAGACCTCCTTAACTACATGGTTTGCTAAGGAAACTTTTTGAAAGCTGTATAAACAGACTAAAACACTGGATTTCTTTTCGAAAAGGTTAACTTTGCCAAGAAATGTGAATGTTACTCTTCAAGTTTGGGATATCGAAAGGCAGACAATAAATGGTAAGATGTTGGATAAATACATCTATGGAGCACTGGGAATCCTTTCAGTATATGATGTTACAAATTATCAAAGCTTTGAGAATTTAGAAGGTTGGTATTCTGTGGTGAAGACAATGAGTGAGGAGTGGGAAACACAGTCCTTGGTTGCTTTAGTGGCAATAAGATTGACTTGGAGCATATGCAAAGAGTAAAATTTGAGAAACACAATTTTGCTAGGAAAATGATTTTAATAGCCACCTTGTTTCTGCCAAGACAGGAGACTCTGTCTTCCTGTGTTTTCAGAAAGTTGCTGCAGAAATCCTGGGAATCAAATTAAAGCATAAATGGAAGAGTCACAGAGGGTGGCAAGGCAGATATTGTAAACTACAACTAGGAGCCCATGTCAAGAACTGTCAACCCACTTAGGAGCTCGATGTGTGCAGTTCAGTGAGCGCATTTGCTTCTGTATTAGTAGAAGTGGGTCCAGGCTGTCTAGGAACATGTTTTATCAGTGACCATCTCTGTAGTTGAGTTCCCGCTCTCCTCCCTTCTGCTCCTTCACTATTAAGTTGCCTCACAGCAGCCACAGGAGGCAGGCAGCTCCAGGGATTGGAGGGAATTCGGCTTTCAGACCACACACTTTGCAATCAGAATAGCGAGTCCATTCTCTGGACAGAGACTGCCTTTCTGCAGAAGGATGGTTTTGGTTGGTTGTCCTTGCTTCTTTTTTTCCCCAGATACATTTTTAACCAGATATGAAGACTCTCAAAGTCTTGCTGTCAGTCAGAATTCTGTCCCAATAAGGTTTCATCCTCCTACCAGAACTCATATGTCCATGTACTTCAGAGCACTAACATTGAAACAAGTGATTTATTTGACCTACATTACTTAAGGCATCCCTTTGCTGTCTATTAAGAGTGAAAACATATAAAACTACATCTAAATGAAAGTGCTTGAAATGAGGCTGTAATAGAATTTCTTTTCATTTTTTAAAAAAGGGTCTAATTTGTTTATTCATAGTTTATAACTCACTAAGTGAGTCTTTGATATTGTCTCTTATTACTGTATCATGGTCATTAAATATTTGATTATGCTCAGCATAGATGGTTTTATGAATATCGATGAATAGTTCAGCTGACATTCCTAAGGACTGCATACAAGCACTTCCAGGACAAGTCATGACATCCTTCCAGATCATTGTGGATCACTCTGTACATGATGTTCAGATGTTTTTCTCTCACAAATAAATTTGTTTAAATTATAAAAAGTAAAAAAAAAAAAGAAGACAAGGACTGAGGAGAGACGTTCAGCCAGTACAACTGACGAGTAGATATGTGAGGATTAGAAGAGTTCAGAAAAGGGAGGTGTTGAACTTAACTTTGAAAGATAAGCAAGTCCATTGTACAAACTCGTCTCTGGGCTAGAGTCCCCATTCAACCGGTTCAGGCTTGAGTTACACCCCTTCTCGACAGCCAGACATTCGTCAAGATGGCATCTTCAGATAGAAAGGTTATTGCTGGATTCCTATCAGTATCTGCCACACCCAGAGTGATGTCCTTTCTTCCATGTTGATTACCCTGATGAAGGGTAATCACTTCACTTTCCTAGCCAGGGTTCAGGGTACCTTTGGAAGGCATGAGCCTTGGACAATGTGCCGAGAGACCTCCAGGTTGAACAGAAGGATGTTAAGGCTGAGTTTCTGGTGAACTGAAATCTTATTTGGTGTAGTTGAAATAAAAAAATAGCAGAGAGTGCCCCTGAGGCAGGCCCAAGGCCTGCTTCCCTATCATGGTTGCTCTCATCCTTCCAGCAACTCAGTAAGCCATTAGCCATTTGGATGTCTAATAATAGGAGGCTACTTAAGCAAACTATATAATCAAATGGGATATTCCAGAACCATTTCAGTCGAAATCATTAGATGGGCAATCTCATATTCAGAAAATCTGGCAAAATTGCTACAGAATTTTAAAATATTTGAGCCCTTTTCTCCACTAATTCCTCTATTAAGAACTTATCATAGGCTGGGTATGGTGGCACATGTATTTAATCCTAGCACTCAAGAGGCAGAGGCAGGAAGGTCTCTGTGAGATTGAGGCCAGCCTGGTCTACATAGTAAGTTCTAGGCCAGCTGGAGACCCTCTCTCAAAAAAATATTAGATTCCAATTCCAAACAAAAGTCTTCTCAAAGCTATGTTTTCAAAATCTTCGTCATGATAACTCACACTTACACTCCTAGCACTTGAAGGCTGAGTCGGGAGGACTGTGAATTCGAGGATAGCATAGGCTACATAGCAAAACCAGGAAGGAAGGAAGGAAGGAAGGAAGGAAGGAAGGAAGGAAGGAAGGAAGGAAGGAAGGAAGGAAGGAAGGAAGGAAGGAAGGAAGGGAGAGAGAAATAAGGAAGGAAGAAAAGGAAAGAGAAAGAGAGGAAGAGAGGGAGGGAGCAAAGATTTTGTAAGCTTATAAAATAGTTAAGATTTATCAGTATAGGAACCAGGGGTACAGGAGTGCTTTAGGTTCAACCTTCAACACAGCTCCCCTCCTCAAAAGATTTATCATTTAGTGAAAATAAATTGTAGTTTGTGTTTTGATTATAATGACTAGAAAGCATTTATACATTGTTAACGATGTTTGTCTCTGGAGGTAAACTAGACTGAGTAACAGTATCTGTATTACATATTTCTATGATAGTTAAGAATAGTACATATGGCTTTCATAGTCACAGATGGAAATAGAGCCATCACATGCGTAAGCACTGGGGCCCACACAGTTGATATGTTAGTTACAGTGGTGACTATTGGCAAGTTCAAATTTCTCTTACTTTCTTTTGGTGGGAGGAGTATTTAAGATCCATTTTATTCCTTGTCTATCTGATTATGTCAAAATAAAAAATCTTAAATCAATGTTTTACTTCTAAAATGAAAAGGTGAGCTGGCTAGATGACTCAGTGGGTGAAAGTGCTTGCCACATAAATCTGACAACCTGAGTTAAATCCCTGGAGCCCATGTAAAAAGCCTGTATCTATAATCCTAGGACTCTCAAGGCAAGATGGGAATGGGAGACAGGAGGAGCCTGAAGTTAGCCTGACATAGTGAGGCAGGAACAGAAGAGTCCCTGACTCAGGTGGAAGGCAATAACCAACTCCTGAAAGTTGTCCTCTAACCTCCATTCGCCTGATGTGCGCACACACACACACACACACACATACACAAGTAAGTAAATAAATGATTTGAGGGGGATGGAAAGGTGAATAAAAAGAATCAGAAGAAAGCAACCAGAGAAATCCTCAGGAATTATAAGCAAATGCCCAGCTGATTTGATAGCATTTATCCTGAGGAAAAGAAGAAAACATGAGGGAGTATGTGTGATGCTTGATAATTGTGTTAACACACTTCAGAGTATTTCTAAGAATCCTAAGAAATAACTGCACTTAAATGACAAGATTTATATGCAAAGAAATTCACTTTTTCTATGATAGTAATACATTGGAAGAAATCCAAACACTAGTAATAGGTGACTCATAGTTATGTATAATGGCAGACAGATAGACAGACATTATATGTATGGGCATTATAATATATGCAATGGATGTTATAATATATTATCATTAAGTAGAATGAAGTTGACCTATATGTACTTAAATGAAAATATGTATAACCAGGATATGTTCTCTTTTTTTGAAAACTTACATCTATGTGTATGTATATATATATATATGTGTGTGTACAGTATAGTGTATGTCTATATGTGATAATACTTGTGGCACAGCTTCAGAGATACACTTCAAACTGTTAACAATGGGAGCTTCTTGGGAAATGGGGATTCAGATAAAGTAAGGACATTTTATTCTTCAGCTGAGTTAAAATTCCATAATAAAGGAATGCAAATAATTATCAAAGCCAAGAAAATTTCTATAGAAAGTCTAACTAGAGCTAAACAAATCCGAGTTATTCATAGGAAAACAAATCTTATGTATCTAGCAACTAGCCAAAAAGATCAACAATGTTCAGGGCAACAGAGTGTCCAACATTGTCATGAAGATATTTCAACATCACTGTGGTTGAGAAAATGGCTCTGGGGCCACCAGCCTGGAGCTCAAATCCTACCATGACAATTATCGTTATTCAGGTTCTGTTATTGTTCTAAACCGTGGTTTCTTGCTGAATGGGAGGGTAAGATGAGGTAATAATGTTTGTAAAGCTCAGTGCAGAATATGATACTTTGTGGCATTTCCCTCCAAGTTAACGTGCCAACTCTGACTTCAGAGATGCAATCAAAAATGATCATGTGAGTGTCGTGGTTAGTGAGTGGTTATGTGGGTGGCAGATAGGAAGACCTCTTTTTTAAGAGGCTAGAATAAAATGTCTTTGAACATCAAGCCTTGGGAAAAGACAATCATTTGAAAGAAAGCCCATAACTCAAATGAAAAAGAATTAACAACCGACTGACAGAATCGGAGTTGATTTTACTCCTTTGGAAGAATATTTCAAGAAATGAAAGTCTCAAAAAAATTCATTGCCTGGGGTTTATGGCTACAGAAGTCATTAAGAATAGTGGGGACATAAAATCAAAGATGCCATCTGAAAGGCTCACTTTGGCCATGGCATTGGTATGAGGGCTCAACCCTGTGTCAGATACACTGAAAAAACCCAGGAGCAAGGGTGTTTAACAGTATTTCAACACCTCTGAATTCAGTATTGGCAAGACAGGAATACAATACTCAAGGGTGAGTGAGGCTGGTGGATGAAGCCTTAAATCCAGACATCTCCATAACCAAGATGAAGATAGCATAATCATTCATAGGAATTAATAGTAAGGGGCTGGGTTTAGCTCATTTGTAGAGTGCTTGCCTGGCATGCAAGAAGCTCTGGATTCAATCCCCAGCACTACAAAATAAAAAAAAAAGAGTATAAGATTGACTGCTTGATTTAGTTTTGTGTGTGTATGTGTGTGTGTGTGTCTGTTTGTCTGTCTGTGTACCACATACAGTACCCACAGAGGCCAGAAAAGGGCATCAAATGTCCTGGAACTAGAGTTACAGCCCCTGAAAAAAATTATAATTGGGAAAAAATTCTAAATTCTGCTAAGGCTTTTTATGGTTAAAAACCAGGAGCAAGGGGCTAAAGAGATGACTCAGCAACTAAAAGCACTGGCTGCTCCTGCAGAGGATCCAGGTTCAATTCCCAGTACCCACATGATGGCTAGCAACCATTCCTAACTCCAGTTCCAGGGGATCCGACACCCTCTTCTGTCCTCCATGGGAACTGTATGGCATGGCTAAACTGACATGAGGCATAACACTCATACACACAAAATTAAAACAACAGCAGCAACAACAACAAAAAAACCCAGGAGCAGAAATGCATTCCAGTAACAGGAGGCTGAGGCAGAAAGATTGAGAGTTTGAAGCCAGCCTGGGCTACATAGCAAGATCCAGTCTCAAAACAACAAAGCAAAAAGACACTTCTATCAAGTTGAGGTAATTGCTTTCTTCTAAGCTAAATGAAAAGGACAAAGTCCACTACCAAAATCAGTAAATAGGAAAAGGAAGTAAGAAAAGCAGTTCAAGGAGCACTGTAAAGTGGAGGGTAGAAAGGCTACTTCCTGGTAACTCCAGGGCTGGCGGAACACACAAGGTCGGGGGCGGAGGGGGATGATCCTGCCCTCCCCTGCAGCATCTAAAACGGAGAGAACAAGTTTGGAAAATGGCAGTCAGAAGTCAGTGTGTTTTGTGTGTAGCTCAGTTGGTAAATTGTTTGCTTAGCCTGCAAGAAGCCCTGGGTTCTATCCCCAGCACTGAGGAGACCAGATTCAAATTCATGATCCTCCTGCCTCCACCTCCTAAGCACTAGGATTTATACACATGTGGCACCATGTTCATTCTAATTATTTAATCTCTCTATACCTCAGTTTTCTCAGCTATAAAATGGGACAATTGTGCTAACCTGATCAGGTCATGGTGAGCGGTAACTGGGTTGAGATATTTAGCATCCTCCCATGTCTGGTCCATAGCAAACCTTTTTATGTGGCTGTTAAAATAGCCTTCTCCTTTCCCATAGCAGCTTAGTAATCTATTGATAGATGACACTCCTGAGAGAGGTTCCTGTGATTCCCATCACAAATGATCGAGAGGAAACACAAATAACTTCCGAAACAAGTGGGAAGGCTCTCAAAACTCGACCTTGCCTCTGGTCCTATATTGTTTTGGATCCCACAATTCACCTTAAAACTAAAGAGGCTGGTAGAAGCAACGGGTCCTACCCACTGTCCATTAGTGAAGTCCCCACCCTGTTTGGACTGCAGGCTGTCTTTGATGGGACTCTGGGGTTGATGGTTCTAACCAAGGCAAGACCTCCTCTTCTTAAATAAATGGTCTCTGTACTTGGCCCTCCTGGTCCTTGGGACTTGGCTTCTCCTCAGCACAGTAGTCAGCAAACACTGACACTGTCTCCCTAAAGATGACTCTAGGATCATCTCAGGCTCATGGGCAAGAGAGGGAACAGCTCAGAACTGAGAGTGAAGGCTATCTTTTATCAAGCCACAGATGTTTCCAGAATTCCTGTGTGTGGAAGGCCTGTGCTAGCCCATACGGAATACCTTCATGATCTAGTATGAGACTTGACCATTGGCTTATGGAAGACAGTGTCCAGTGGGTGCTAGCCACTCAGGCCTCTTGGGTCTAGAGGCTTCTCTGGGGGCTGGGGGGAGGTAGAGCCTGGCAAGAAGGTAAGAAGTAGTTCCGGGCTCCTCTCCTCCCCACTGTCTGGCCTCAGGGGGTCATCTCTCTTCTCTGGTACATGTTTATGAAGGATCTGAGAAGGCAACATCACAGTCAGGCCTTTTCTGCCACCCTGGGGAGTTCTCACATACCTTCAAGCACCTTTGCAAAGTCAGGGCTCAGAGCTGGAAAGGTCTTGGGAAACCATTCACTTTGCCCTTTAACATGTAAGAGAATAAAACTTGGTAAGAGGCAAAGGAGCAGTTAATAAACACAATCATAGTGACATTCATCATGCTAAAAACGTCAGACTTCATCTGCCCCTATGACAACCCTGAGGTAGGTATTATTTCCCCCACTTAAAGGATGACGAAACTGAGACTTGAGGAAGTCATATCCGTTGCTTCGGATCATTCAAATGTCGACTAGCCTCTTCATTTACCACCTGTTTCAAGTACAAGGGAGTCAGAGTCCTCAACTCTGACTCAGCTCCTGACAATACGAAAGCTGGATGACAGACTTTTCCAGTGAACCCCACCCATGACCCTAACCCAGCGATGCCTGTTTTTCCCTTGGAAGCATCTGTCCCTCTAAAGTCACATTCTGGGAGAAGATAGCAAAGGCTTTCCTCGGGTCCTGGTTTATTTGGGTGTCACAAGATGTGAGAGTTTAACACATGGTACAGGGGAGGCCAAGATGCTGTTGGTCCAAAGGGGCTCTGGCTAGAGCTAGACAGCTTCCCAGACCTGCAGCCCCAATCCCCAAAGGTCACTGTTGAGTCGCTTTTTTCACTCTGCTCTTGATTAACAGTTCCTGGTCTCAGCTTTTTCCTCATTCACTCTGTCAGATCATGTGTTGACCTCCTGTTTTACTGATAAGTTTTCCCATTAAGCAACTGAGAATCAATCACTGTATTTGACATTTTATCTGTTTATTTAGTGTATGTGTGTGTGTGTGTGTGTGTGTGCACGTACATGCAGATGCCATGGAGCGTGTATGGAGGTCAGAGGACCGCCCACAGGAGTCAGTTTTCTCCCTCCACTTTATGGTCCCAGGGATTAGATTCAGGACATAAGGCTTGGCTGCAGGCACCTTTGCCCACTGAGCCATCTCACGTGGCCTAGAAGAATCAACAAATCTTGAAGTCTTTGAGGCTACCAGTGTGTGATCAGGGAGATGCATCACTGTGGTGTTTGTGGGATAGATAGCACTTGAAATGTATAGTTAAGCGAGATAAGTGTAGCATTAATACACATATATGACATGAGAAAAAAAGCAATATGGCCATTCTATTTGAATCAGAAAGTAAATTTCCTTAAGGTCTTACAAGTTATCAAGTCTCTTGGGGCCTGGAAATCCAAGCTCTGCATCTGAACACCTGATATAGTTAATGCCATGATACACGGCTTTGTACCTACTTAGGAGAGGCTCGAGTTGCTAAGGAACATTCTACACACACTACCCTTATCCTTTCCCAGGGACTTAGGTTTGGTAAATAGTACTCAGTGTATCCTGGAACCGAGAGGCTGGGGTACAGGAAGGCTTCTGGTACAAGCTCACTAATAGTGGTCTGCTGTTCCACAGCGATGGAACCACCATTCCTTGTGGTGTCAGCCCTCTGCAGAGGGTGTTGTTATGTCCTCTGACAGTAGTTCCAGAGCTGGAAGGATGACTGATATCACCAGTATGGAAACTAAGGCCTGGAGACACAGTCACATGTTCAAGTTTTGGATGGTGGAGGACCACTGTTGAAGCCAGTGAGCCAGAGGCTCCAAGGTCCATCCTTAGCAGCCCCTTAGGATTCCCTAAGACACAGTCCTCTCACATTGTACATGGCCTGATATCCCAGAGATTTTCTTAGTCTCAATACCAATATTCTGTTGGTTGGTTTTTGTCGCTACAGGTCACCTTTAAAATATGTATACCCAGGGGCTAGAGATGGCTCAGTTGGCGAGGTGCTTGCAGTGAGAACATGAGGACCTGAGTTCAGTCCCTAGCAGCCACTAAAAATCTGGGCACAGCAGTATGCCTCTGTAATCTCAAAGCTGGGGAAATGAAGATTTTGAGGAAGTGAGGCAGATCTCTAGAGCTTGCTAACCAGCCAGCCTGAGTGAGCCAGTGAGCTTCAGGTTTGGTAAAAGACCCCTATTTCAAAAAGCAAGGTGGAGAGTGATTGAAAAAGATCCCCAACATCAACCTCTGGCTTCTATAGGCACACATGTGCACACACATACAATGTGTATACCCAGGATATTTGTAGTTGTGAATGCTTGTAATTCTAGCGTGGAGAGGTTGAGGCGGAGGATGGATCATAAGTTCTAGGTTAGTCTGGATTATATAGTGAGAACTGCCTTTAAAAACATGTGGAAGTCGGGTGTGGTAGCACATGCCTTCATACCTGCACTTGGGGTCAGAGGCGGCAGATACCTATGAGACCGAGGCCAGCCAGGTCTACACTGTAAGTTCCAGGCTGGCTGGAGCTACAGGGAGACCCTATCTTAACACCCCGCCCCCCAAATATAGGTGTGATAGCTTTTATACATGTTCCTGGCACTGGGGAGGTTGAGACTAGAAGATCACAAGCAAGTTCAAGACCAGCCTGAGCTACCTAGGAAGTTCCATGCCAGCCTGGGTTACATAACAAGACTCTGTCTCAAAAAACACAGAAAACAAAATAAAACAATGTGTATACTCAGGGTTGGGGATGTGGTTCAGCTGTAGAATGTTGTCCTGCATACATGAGGCCTTAGGTTTCATTCCCAGCATCCAAACCAAACAGAAACAAAGCAAAAAGTGTGCCCTTCAACCTATTTTCATCCTAAAATATAACTTTAGGAAATTAACCAAGAATACAAAAATGTGCAAAATGCACAAAAATTGTCCCTACAACTTTATCTTAAGGGCAAATCCAAACACTGCAAATCCTCTGATTTGTTTATAAAGGATAAAATATAGTGGTATAGATGATAATGTGATTTTAAATGGTGATAATTGACTTACAAAAAATTACCAACTTATTAAATGAAAACAGAGATTTGCAAAACACTTTCTAGAGGACAAAGGGCTCAGTTTCTTAAACATAATGGCACCTAAGCCAAAAACAGAGAACTATCCTTGAGTCAAGGAACCGTATCAGCCAAGTGCAAGGCAGCTGTTTATACCCTGCTCCCAGCAGCTAACTTTGTGAAAAGGTGACTCTTTAAGAGATAATTAGGGAAAAATTGGGTGTTAGATGATATGAAGGAATTAATTTTGTTGGTAAAATAATGAAAACTACTTAACTTAGGTATTACCAACAAAAAAGGAAAATGCAGATTCCCATCACATTTTCATCATGTTTATGAATAAATGTCTATGTTTTATACATATAGATGCCTGAGAAAGCTATAAGAACTCAACATCGTAACAACCATGGAGAGTAAACGATGTTGAAATTTTGCCATTCTTTTATTCTCTTACAATGTATAGACTTGATGAAGGTGGATACAGTATGTCCTGGCGAGAGGTCAGCACACAGTGAACTAGACGTGCCTCTTAGGATTTCTCCAGAGTTGTCATCCTCAGAAGACTGAGCTGGCCCAAGGGAGCTGTACCTTCACCATGACTCAGTAGTACTGGATCCAATATACCCAAAGATCCACCTTCTTCCCACAGCTCTATCCTCACAATGTGTGGACTTGATGGACCCTTATCCTTTCCAGATTGTGCTTCTGCCTCCAGTCCCATGTAGAGCACTTGGAGCCCAGTCAGTGCCCACAGCAGGATAGTAATGAGCCCAACCTGCCTGTGCCCATTTCCGGGCTTTCCAGACCTCTTGGGAACCACACTGTTAGCCTTAGGCCAAGACATCAAATAAGATAATATCCAGACTTAGGTGTTTCCCCAAAGGAATCCCCCACCCTACACACAACTCACTGGGCTGCCCTCCCTCACTCAGTCCCCCTCACACACAGACACAGGACTTGAACTAAAACTGAGCATGCTCCTCACCATTAATCCTGACTTAGTTCCCATGGGGTCTCACTCACTCTCTGTGTGATAGAGACACCATAACCTATCAGTGCATGAGGAGAGACCTTAATGTTATCTAGAATAGTCCTTCAATTGGAAAGGGAGGCTGTCGTGGTGACTTGGTAAATCTCACAGTTAGTGTCTGGCTCAGGGTTAGACAGAACCCAGGAATCAGACCTGTAACAAATCCTTTAAAATATGCAGCCTCTCAAAGGCCAGATGGGTCCAAGAACCAAGCAGCGCCTCTGATTGGAAGATGTACTGAGAAATCTCTTGGCAGTAGTACCATCCACACTGTGCCCACTTTCAGGTGCCCAGGGAAAAAGTTCACAGTCTGACTCAGCTAGGACTTTAAAGGAGAAGCTAGGGGTAGGGGTAGAGGCTGTGGGAGCGCTGGGCAACATCAGCATGACATTGCTGTGCCAGAGAAGCACCTGTAGGTGTCAGTGAGGCACATGCCACCAGTCACACTCTGCACCAGCCACTGCACTGCTGTGCGTCCTCCATCCCACCTGTCCCTCAGTCCTTGGAGAGTCTGAAATGTACACAGTGCTGACTGGAATTCACCATCTGCAGCCAGGCACAGCCTCTGCCCTAGCTGGTGGCCCAGGGATCACTTTCTTGTCTTTGGTTTCTGAACTTTGAACCTAGACTGACATCATGGGCAGGGGACAGTTCTGGGGAAAGACAACTACTCATTACATCCTTGTTTGTCTCTCCGGCTCCTGACCTCTGCCCATCAATACCCCAGAAGGACTTTGTTATGCAAATAGGAGCCAAGAGAGGAGGCAGGGCTGAGCTACCCAAGAGAGACTGGGAGGAGCTAGCCTGGGTGACTTCATACAGCATCTGCAGTGGCTAAAGGTGAAGATGGAGACAGTTGCTAAAGCCAATGCACTGGCCTCCTTGGAGGCCCAAGGAGGCAGCCTGCTCTTCCTTCTCCCCCAAAATCCCCCTCAAGATTACCTGCAGGGTCCTCATCTGTTCTCCATCCTTAACCCCACCCCAGGGCTAGGAATGCCAAGTGGGTGGAGTCCTCAGTGTTGACTGAAAGCCCTGCCTGATGACAGAGCACACAGAGGCCACTAGGCCTTCTAAGGTTGGGGAGCTTTGGGGGAATTCATATTCTTGGTTCCGGGACTGATTCACTGAGTCAGTCAACACAGACTTGTGAAGGTGTTAAGAATGAATTCCTGGGCTTCCTACAGCTCCTGCTGAGATGGGGGGGCGGGCATCTGGATGGAGATGAAGAGGGAGGCCCCAGTCAGCTCAGTAACACTTCCCCATGCTGGCAGCCCATCTCTGCCCCTCCTCCTCTGCACTCTGTGTGGGAAGCCTCAGCTTGGGCGCTGAAGGGGATATGCCAATGGGGAGAGTCCCTTGAACTGCTCTTTGGCCAGGGAGGGTTGTTTTGGTCGTGGTTGTTTCTAAAATCTGGTCTCACCTTTAAACCGGGCTGGCCTCAAACTCATGATCCTCCTACTTCAGACCTTTAAGTTCTGGGATTGCAGATGAGAACCATCATGTCAACTGTAAACTATTTTTGGCCAGCCTGTTCATCTTCATAATTTCACAGGCATCATGAAGTTCAACTATGATCAGAAAATGGATATATCAAGACTTCGGCTTAGAAGATCCAACCTAAGCACAATTGTGGGAAGTGACACATCTTTGTTCTCTATGGTCCTTTCTCTCAGTCCCCTCTACAGGGACCCCTTTTTGGGTTTAGTGGCTCCCTTTTTTATACAAATACAATCAAAAGAAAAGTGGTGACTTGTAAATTTAACACAGAGAAATCTGCTCTCAACTGAAGTATCTTTATCAGAAGTCTTATCTAGAAAAAGTGGTGGTTTTCTCATTCAATGCCAAGACACTTTGGGTATCACCAAGCTGGAAGGGGGTTTGAAAGTACCAAGTCTGTTATACCTAAACAGAACAAAGAAGGAAGTGCAAGTTAAAGGGGATGCAAACCTGCTAAGTGTGTGTGTGTGTGAGTGTTTATAGAAGTCCTGGGAACCTGTCTCCTTCGGAGGGCAAGAAAAGAGAATTGTGCAACTTTGCCGAAATTACTTTATCACAAGATAATCATTCTCCATGTATTGTATAAGTTTCTCAAAGTTAATGAATTTAGCACACTATATTTAGTATACAAAGTATGTCCTCTGCTATATATAGTCTTGTGATTCTTCCTTCTGTGAAACACGCAACCTACGTGCACTCCTCCTACAGGCAGAAATCGCAGCATGAGTCAGACACCAGTGACAGAATTTATTATCCGAAGCAGTATGAGGAAGCTCATGTACTGGCCATAGTCTTCCCCCCAACTATAAGAACGTAAGTCTCTTCAAACATGTCCTCTACCTACAGCTGACAAGAAGGATTAAAGGCTGTAGCACAGGTTTTGTCACAGCTACAGTACCCTCATTCTTGATAAATTAGCTTAAAATCACAAAGGGTATGATTTGGACTCAAATCTTGTACAGAAAAACCCTATGATTAAAATATGTTCAGGAATATCCTTCCAACAGATAAGAAGACACCAAGAGCCTTAACTGGCTACGAGAAGGGAACGTCTGTCAATGATAACCAGAACTGAATGGACTGGTCTAACAATCATCTGTGAATGAGCCTAGGAGGGGAGGCTTATCCTGATGGTGCAGAACTCGAGCCCTTGGGCAGTCCTCTTGGGCTGGTCAGACAGGATTTTAGGTCTCCCTGGCATGATCTTCAGGGAGAAGTCTCCTAATTGCCTCAGAACCGGTGAGCAATGTTGGAGGTCCTCCACTTTGCAGATGGAATGATAGAATTCTCTGGAGCTGAAGAAGAGGTGGTCTTTGAGCAGGGGTGAGGTACCCTTTTCCCTCCACTCTCGGGGTATGGAAGCCGGTGTTCCTCATTCAAGATTGCAGTTTTATTCCTTCAATTGGCTTTAAACTTATCTGGATCCAGAAAGCTAGTTCCTTTTCTGATTCTCCTTCTATCAGCACACCAAATAGAATTTAGCTTGAGAAACACTGTGCTCTGAAACCACAGCTGTTGGCAATCTCTCATATCCTAGACCTAAAAATCAGCCCTGGGGCCACATGCATTTTAATGAAGTTGTTTCTTCATAATTCAGCCCCTGGCCAGTCACAGTGGAACCTGGACACCAAAGATACACTTTGTCTTCTCAACTCGAAGGCAATATGAGAGGAAGAAGGAAGCTCCCAGCACCAGAATGCTAAACTGCTCTCAGCTAGACTCTGCTCACTGTGAGCAGGACATTCTGGCTACAAAGACACCTAAACTCACTCCACTACTTCTGTCTTGAAGGAAAAGCAAACGCTCTGTAAGGCTTTCTACTTATTAGGAGTTATATTAATTATTTTTTTACCATTCAAAAGAAAGTTCTACCCAACCATTTGGCCCTCAGATGCTGAGAGGATAGGCAGAGGGCACAGCTCAATTCACATTAAGGATTCTGGTCACTGGGATCGCATTTGATCATGACTTTCAACCCCACTCCCTTTTTGGATGTTTCAAAGGCCTCTACAGCCTTCTCCAGAGGAAATCTATGAGTGACTAAGGGCTTCACATTCAAAGACTTGGTTGCAAGCATGGAAATTGCCATCGGCCACCTGAAAAAGATCACAAGCATTTCACTCAACCATAAGAAATAGTCAGGTCCCCCAAAAGTACTAAGCACAAAAACAGCTTGGCCATATTTGTCCCTAGCATGGTGCTTCTGCAAGGTCAGTTTTAGAGAGAGACAAAGTAAGCAATGACCCACAGCTCGCAATGTGCAGGTATAGAGACTGCTTTCAGTTACCTCACCCGTGCCCCCAACTCCTCATTTTGTAAGTTCTTTGTCATGAAGGTACAAGTTTTACTGTGGAGTCCACTATGCAAAGGCAGCAAACCTCAGGGAAGCAGCCCAGGAGCGCCCAAGACAGTCCGGTCGCACCAATTAGTGGCCCCGGCTGGCGGAGTTTGCTAGAAAAGTGGTGCTTTCCTGAGGGCATAGAGTTTTAAACTGGGAGTTAGAGGCATCACTGGGGATGAATACAGGTGGGGTGAATTATGACCTTCTCTTCCTCAGGATGGAAGAGAAGCCTATTTTCCCCCCTTTAAAGGGGGAAAATAGAGGTCTGGCTATTTAAGGAAATGGAAAAGAGAGGGCCTATGTGATGAGGAGTAGATACCCGCCAGGAATGTGCTCCCCAGTCCCCCTCCCTGCCTGTTCCTCCCTCTGAGGAAGAAGAACATGTTCTTTCTTAGCCCTATCATATCATGTGCTCCAGTGTGGTCAGGGAGTGCCCCTCATAAATAAACAAGCAGAGACTCTTGGTCTCAGAGGCTTCATGGGGCTTGCTGTGGCCCCTGCTGGCAGCTGGCCACACTGGCTCACCCTCAGCATACTCACGTGTTGCAGTAGCGAAACACGCCCTTGATGTCCACCTCCCGGATGGCTGCGTGCACTAGAGGTACGGTGGACATCTCGGGGCCCAGCCCCACAATCACCAAGGTCCCACCAGAGCGAGTGGCCTGGAGAGAATTAGTGACAAGAAAACTCAGAGACTGTGCAAAAGGCCCAGAGAACATTCTTGAGACATTGATGAACTCTTCAACACGTCATCTGAACTCAACAGAGCAGCCCAGTAAACATCATCTTTTAAAGATCCTGAAATAGACAGTTGACTGATGGGAGAACCAGAGACGATGTGGACATCTTCCAAGTCATTAAAAATTTAGATGGGCATCGTGGCATGCCTATAATCCCAGCACTAAGGAAGCTGAGGCAGGAGGACTGCTGAGAATTCAACACCAGCCTGGGCTGCACAGTGAGCACCAAGGCAGTCAGGGCCACACGACAAGTCCTATTTCACCCAAAAAAAGCAGATCAACAGCAACAACAAAAAATACTAAATAGCCAGCACTAGACACTGGAGCCGGCCACTTCCTGTCCCAGCCCCTGTTCCTCCTGTTCCCCCTTCAAAGTATACCGTGGCCCCCAAGGCAGACTATTCATCAGACTTCTAAGGAACCACCCTCTGAGCTCATCAGCAGCTGAGAAAACTGCAGCTATCATACACAGACTACTAGAATTGTTTGGTTTAAAAACAGCTTTCTCCATGCTGCTGGAAGAAACCATTTAGTGCTAGAAGAGTTCACCCCAAAGGTATCACTGAGTATTTATCTGGAACAGTCTTTGCTAAGGTCACAGGAGTACAGACTCCCCCCTTAGGGTGTCAGAGGTGGCAGACTACTGAAAATATTCCTGTAAAGCCATGTGAGTGGAATGCTGGCTGCATGGCCTCCTGGGGACTGCTGTGCTCCCTGCTGTGAGAAACAGGAGGAAAACATCATCATTCCTGCAAAGTCCTCATGGTAGCAGTGGCAGTAAGCACTTACCAGGAGCATTCTGGGTACAAAAAAAGAGCCACAAAAAAGGCATAGAGCACAGTCAGTATGAGGGGAGGGACATGGATGTGCCCCAGAGAGAGGCCTGCAGTGTGCAGACAGGAGACAGAGCTCAGGACTCCTGCAGTGTGAGTGACTCCTGCTGGTATGGCCCACTAGCAGCCAGACCCTGGACTGACCCTCACAGCCAGGACCTCATGGGTAACAATCACAGGACTTGGTATACTATGGGCTCAACATTTGGCAGTTTTATGTTTTTGTTGAAGTTCAGAATTGCTTACAAACTACCTGGGAATATATATGCAATGGAAAAAATGTCACTGTCTCCACTGAAAAAAAAGGGAGAAGGATCAAAATGGCGAATTGAGCCACAAAACTCTTGAGAAAATTTCCAGGGAATCTTGTTTCCCTTCAGCAGTTGCTCTCCCAGATGATGGCCATGCCAAGCAGCAGGGGCCAACGAGTGAGTGCTCACGCTAGCTGACCACTGTGGGTGTAGTCAATGCACTAAGAGACACCATCTGTCCTACTGGAGGGCATCTGCCACAGCTCACAAATATCATGCAGTCACCTCCAGTCAGGAAGTCACGTGAGGCTCAGATATGTCCATATATGGTGCTGCACCCTGACTTGGCCATTGCAGGGTGGTTGTAGCATTCTGCAGTACCAATCACACGTGACTCCACTAACCATGTCAGGAGAGACACCGCTTCATGGCTGGTGAGCCCCTTGGGTCACATTTACCTTCACACCCACCTCAGATAGCCTGGCAACTAGCGTGCACCATTAACTACTTAGAGGTGACACCTACTCCTAAATATCAGGGCAGAAGAGGAAAGAAAGCCATGTTCATTAAGTCTCTCAGCTTCTACTGCCCCTCTGTGGAGTGCTATCACTGACCTACTAACCACCCGAAGACAATGCCCACAATGCATCTAACACAAAGCCTGGAATGTAATAGGTACCCAAGATGCACCGTGAGTAGATCTACCACACACAGGCCCATTATCTACCTGATTAATGGGTTCTCTTTGCCCTTTCCCACATGGAAACCATGATTGTGAAACAGAGGGCTGGCTGGTAGACTCCAACAGAAACTCAGGACAGGGCCAAGTGATACCTGCCCATCCCTCCTCTCACCTCCTCTGCCCCAGTGACACTGGGCCACCTTGGGAGGAGGAAGCACAGCAGTTCTGCGACAATGCCAGGCCTGAGGGTGTGTCACAGCTGAGGTGTCAGCCTTCCTGGAATATCTCATGTGCTGCAGAGTGCCCTGTGCACGAACTAGCGGTGACTCAGAAGGAAGGTGGAAGCCCGCGGCCTTGGAGGGAAGCAGTCTGGGAGGCAAGGGGAGGCGTTCCCCTCTAGGCCAGCGCCTTTCATCCTAGCGCTGTTGTATGTTCACTGCATCCCATCCCCTACTAAGCAGCAGGACCAAGTGCCTGGGCCAGCCAGGACTGGGCTTGATCCTGACTCAGCCCATCCGTGACACAGAGCATAGGATGAAGCCAAGTCCCCAGACGACTCTGTGTGTAAATGCTAACTGATTTTCAGGACCATTCCACAGAACACCACGTCTATGTGCCCGGCAGACAGTTGCCATATACTAGGATTTAGAACCAGAAGCTATGCTTTCCCCCTTCTTTCCTTGGACTTTGATCTGTCAATGCCACTCCTTCCTCTTACCCCAACTCCCTCTCCATTTCCCATAAGTTGCTACTGGGGTGGGACCTTGAGGGGCGAATCAGGCACAGGCAGCTTATCTGTTCTTTTTTCTGAAAGACAGGATACCAGTAGCCAACTTTGACCTTACTTGACCTTTGAATTAAGGGCTGTTGTTTTGTATCAATGACTCAAAGACAAGTTTTCCTCAATAAAACAATATAGGATTTTCCCATCAGTTAAGGCATGGTGCCCTGATCCTCCTGTTGATGGTTTCGCTTAGAGCCCTGCTTCACAGTCACTGGCATGACTGACGACAGCTGATCCTGAAGGTAGGGGCCATGCAACATCTTTTGCAGGCTCTATGAGTGTTTCACATTTGAGCCTCATTATGACTTAATGAGGATTTAAAGCAAATATTATCTCCCAGCCTTTGGGAGGCAGAGGCAAGTAGATCTCTGAGATTGAGGTCAGTCTGGTCTACAAAGTGACTTCCAGGCAGTCTGGGACTAGGGAGACCCTGTCAAAAAAAAGGGGGGGGGGCAAATCCAAAACAAAATGTGGATAGATTAGCTAATTCTGCTTTTGACAGGGGCGGAGGGTGTCAAACAGCAACTTGGTGGAGCTTGATGGCAAGTCTCCTCACTTCTGATCCCTCCACTGCTCTACGACAGTCCCCTGGAGCTGCCCTCCAGCTAGCTGCCCTCAGCCCACTCACATAGATGCCAGCCTGGATGGAGGGTTCTGCCCCTGTGCATTCAATGGTGACATCCGGCTTGCTTCCCAGCAGACTTTCCACTTTACCAGCAATTTCCAGAGGGCTCTCCTTGCCAATTTGGAGGACAAAATCAGCCCCAACTTCCTTGGCTTTGGCCAACCGAGAAGAAGACAGATCTAAAAGGAAGCAAATGTCCTTTCAAACTGAGAAACCAGACAGCTGAATTGGAAGAAAACAGAATGGAGGTGCAAGATCCGAGGCAGCAGTCTCTGGTGTGGGGTGCCACCATGTTCTAGCCCTTCACACACTGCCCACGATGTGTTATACGTGCAGCACGGTCATCCCTGTGTAGGCTTTTCAACTCGGGGTCCCAGGAGAAAGGAGGCAGAGCCCCTGTAGAAACCCAGTACTTCAGGAAGCACTGTCTGTGCCCCACAGGCTCATGTGCTGAAGGCTTGGTTTCCAGCATTGAGTTCTGAGGTGGCAGGACCTCCAGGAGGTGGGACCCCGTGCACAGCGTACAGTGGTGAGTTTGGATCTCTCCTGTTTCCTGTCTCACCACATGAGGGTGCTCTCCAGCACATGTCATTGTGATGTCATGTGCTATCACCAGAGACTAAGCTGATGGGGCCTCCTAATCTTGGGTCTTGCCCTCTGAAACAGTGAACTAAATAAAGCTCTTTAAAAGTACTCAGATCAGGTATGTTTTTTTTTTTTTTTTTTTTTTTTTTTACAGCAACAGAAAATGGGCTAATATAGAAAGTGATCAAGCCTCCTGCACTATTTGTTTCAAATCACAGGCCCAGCTGTTCCCTCTCAAGGAGACTGTTAAAAAAGAAAAGCTTCTTACCACTTACTACAACTTGAGCTGCTCCCATTGCCTTGGCCACAAGCAAAGTGACTATCCCAACTGGCCCTAAAAAAAAGCAGAAAATGGACTACTAAGCATCAGCTTTCTACCTGCAGGACCCCAGATGACAAGGACTGTTTTTGTATGTTTGTATGTTCTTGGTGTCTATCCAAATGCCTGGCCCACAGTAAGATTTCAAAGCTGTTCGTCAATGCAGGTGTGTGTGACAAATGCAGGAGGAATTGTTTTCAAGTAGAATAGTAAGTTCATACCTCTGAGTAGAAATACTTCACTTCCTCTTAGAGACTGCTAGGGACAATCACAAAGAATCGAAAATAAGGATCAGAAGGTCTAGATACGTTTTCCTGACTCGTACCTTCATGAGAACCCACACACCTCCCCACGGAGAGACACGTCCTGTCCTGGTACCTTCTGAGGATCTTCCCTTCAGAGAGTTGGGTGCCTGGGTTGACCCACCTACTCAGGTAGCTCCACCTGCTCCCACAGTATTTTCTTATTAGATGACACAGTGGTTTTAATATAAAGCCAAGACTCACAAAATGGAGCAATAAGAATACTTTTTCAGTTTTGTTTTTGCATACACCTCTTAAAAACAACTTTATATATTTCCCCCAAAAAGCAGAACACTGAAAAATAATACCTGAAAGGTCCAAAAATAGTGACTGGTTAAATATACCATAGAGGGGGTTATACACAGCTTTAAAAATTATGCCATAACTCTGCATGTACTGACACAGAAAAATGTTTACAGAATGTTGATCTTCTTATTACATTTATTTATTATATATGTACCCTCATGTGTGCAATGGAACACATGTGGAAGTCTGAGGATAACTTGTAGATGTCTGTTTTCTCCACCACATCAGTCCTGAGAGTTAAGCTCAGATCATCAGATTTGGCAGCAGGTGCCATTACTCACTGAGCCATCTTGCTGGCGCAGGATAGTGATTTTTTTTTTTTTAAGGTGTAGGTATAGGACACGGTGGCAGAAAAGCCTGTAATCTCAGCACTCAGAAGGCTGAGGCAGAAGGATTCATAAGTTCAAGGCTAGCCTGAGCTACATAACAAGGCTGTGTCTCAAAAGTCTTAAAACATTCACAAAACGTAGCTAGGCATGGTAGCACACACCTGCAATCCTGGCACTTAGGCAGCTGAGGCAGGAATTGAAAGCCAAACTGGCTACATAGCAAGGCCTTAACTCCAAACAAAACAACTAAAATTAAATCATTCTGCACCAAAATATTAACAGTGGTTCTATTGGGCTACAGGTAATGGGCTATGAATGAATTTCTACGTGTCTGAGTATGCATGTGTGCACATGCGTTATGTAGACATGTCTTTTCTATGACATAAAGGCATTGCTTAGGCAGATTGTTAAACGTCCTTGTCACCTGAGGCCTGCAGTCTGCCGGCTCACTGAGCCAGGCTTGTTCCATATCCATCATCCCTCTTAGCAAGTCAGTGACCACTTAGTTTGCCTTGCCAAAGAAAATCACTGACAAGCTTGTATGAGAAACACTGGCTCCTACTGAAGAAGAGAATGTGTGTGTGTGTGTGTGTGTGCGTGCGTGTGTGTGTGTATGTGTGTGTGGGTGTGGGTGTGGGGGGGATAGCGGGGGTGGGAGTTACCAGTGATTAAAAGCCCAGAATGGCTTGGATTGAGACCTCTATGGCTTATTCCCAATGACCAGAAACAGGAGGTAGGAGGAGGCAGAGGGCTGGAGCCCCAAGGCAGGGCTGGTGCCTGTGCCCCGGACGCCCCTTCTCCTACTGGAGACAGGACTTACCTACCTCCTCCGCAGGCCATGACTTCTTTGGTGTGACCTGCAAGCTCCAGAAGTTATCCTTCTTTTTACCACCCAAAATATTTCCCTAATTTCTATCAAGGGTTCAAAACTAATTGCAAGACTCATTATTTAAATGGATAAAGGATTATATTGCCTGAGAAATCTAATGTTAGTTACTACTATGTTTTTAGACCATTTATTTATTTTGTTTTTTTGAGACATGGTCTCACTGTGCACCCTAGCTTGTCCTGGAATAACAGTTCTCTTGCCTCAGCCTCCAGAGTACCGAGATTACAAGTGTGTGCCACCACATCTGGTTTAGACATTTCATTTATTTAACCCAATGCTGGTCACTGAGAGAACAAGACATTGTAATTCTCCTCTACCCTGAAAGCTTCTAGAACCAATCCCAGCTCTTAGGGGGGAAGGAAATGGGAAGGGATCTCCACATCCCCAGTCAGTGAACCTACAGTCAGGTGTCTGCTTCTTACCAGCTCCACACACAAAGACCTTATTCCCCAGAGAGACTCCACCTCGTCGGCAAGCATGGATCCCCACAGACAGTGGCTCAATCAGGGCCCCTTCCTCAAAGGTGACACCATCAGGAAGCCTAAGAAATAATCCAACATGTATAATTAGACCCTCTGACTTAACCAAGGTTCTGACAATAACAGTAACCCTCTACCACTACAGAATCCTTACAGTGTATTATATTGTATATGCTCAAGGTCACTATAACACATTACATTTTGTGAGCGTTTATATGTGTACGACAATGTGCAAAGCAGTCTACGTATATTTGCTCACTTCAATCTTAGAGTGGTTCTGTGGTATTACTATTCCCATTTTGTTAGTGAAGAAACTAAGGCTTCAAGGGTTAAATGACTTATCTCAGACATTCAAAGCTAGGACTCAAAGAGTTTGAATTAGAAGCTAGATTTTGTTGGATTCCAGGAGCCATGCTATGCTGCACCTATGAAAATAATTTTCTTTGGAGAAATCACTTCAGCGCTCAGTGAACACATTATGTTTTCTGGAGATTGTGTTTGTTTTGTTTTTTTCAGTGCTGGGGACTAAACTCGGGATTTGCACATGCTAGGCAAGCACTCTAAAATTGAGCAACACCCCTGGCCTACATTCTGTGTTTTTCTAACATGCTACCCCAGCTAGGGGATGGTATCATTGTCATCTATGAACGGAAGTTTGCTGAACAAGGAGTCAACATAGCCATAATCTAGCAGCTGAGCTTCCTAAGTCTGCAGTGTTTCTGTTTCACTTCAGCCAACAATCTCAAGCATCAGCAGCTTTGCAGAACAGTGACAACAGTGGGCGCCACTCCACTACCCATTCCATCATCACACATTTCAGAACCACATCTGGAGGCTGTGGCTGCCCCGGAACAGGCTGAAATGGAAGTGGGGCCTGCTCCACAAAGCTGATTAAATGCAGAGTCGCCTTCCCCACTGGCTTCTTGGTTTTCACTTTGGAGTCCTCTGGCATCTTGACTACATCCACAATCCCGCTGATCCACAGAAGACTTTAAGATTAGAGTTCTTTCGTACACATTATTCCATCTAACCGTCAGACACGCCTGTCAGACAGGCAGGACAGGCTTTCTTTTCACGTTTATTCCTCAGAATAGGAAACTGAAATTCAATGACATTCAGGGACTGGCCAGAGGTGATAAGGCTGATTCCAAGCCAAACTGAAGCCAAGGAGTCCTGGTTGCACAGCCTCATCTGTCCCACAAGAGCTGCCTCTTGGCAAAAATGGCTCTGGGGCTGATATTTAATTTCTACTGGTCCCTTGCTAGCCACCGTTTACCTAGTGACCCCAAGACCTGCGCATGCAGGAACTTCTCGCACATCTCTCCCCGCACTCTCACCCACATCCTCCTTATGCTACAGGCATAGTCCATACGAGGGGAAAGTGCTTAAGAATGAAATAATGAGGATTCCAAGCTCTCTAGGACTGCCTCCTCCTCATACATACACATACTCTTGGACACAGCACCCACCGCTTCACAGCCAGGCTTCCCACAGAACTCAGAGTGACTCTATGCTGAGTGCTCCTCTCCCCTCCTTCACACTTCTGCTTAGAATAAGAATAGCAAGGAGCAAGGAGGTGGGAGTGGGAGAGTGATAAGAGAGGCCTGCTGACTGTGTATTATACTCCTCAGGCAGGTGCTGCCTCCTCCCTCCTGCACCCAACACAGCCCACTGAGAGCAAGGACTAGCAAGACTAGGACTCTTACAGCAGCCTTTCCACCACTGACCAGGGGACAGGAAGAAGAGTACACTAGGTTTTGTTTTTATCTTTGGTAAGTCTATGAACGACAGGAGACAGGCAACTTGTTAGTTTTTACACAGGATCAGGGATAGACAAAAGAATAAAGGCTGATTAAGAATTCAAAGAGGGAACTAGAAGCTAGGAGATATAGGGGAGGAAAATAAAGAGATAGTGGCAAGGGAGGAGTCCTCACAAACAGAAACCAAGAGAGGAAGGCTGGAGCCCAGGGCCGCACAGGGGAAAGAGGCAGAAGTGCCCTTGGAAGAAAAGCAGAGATTACATGGCCCCCAAAGACCCTCCTCAGACCTGCATAGCCCCTGCTAACCAGAACATCATTTGCCAATACATCCCACACACCATCCCCAGAAACCACCCCATACCTATCCCAGCAGAGGTTTCTCTTCTCAGAACTGATTCTGTACTTCCATGCCCAGACAACAAGGACAAAGGATACAGTCCAACTTTGTGTCATTAGTGAGCATCTGCTAAGTGCCACATGGAACATTTGACAAGCTTTTCTCACTGAATTCTGCCAGCTATTCTGCGAGGGAGGTACTTTGGTGACTATTTTACAGGGAAGGATACTGATATTGCAAAACTTAAGGACCTTGGTCAAGGGCATACAGTGAGCAAATGGCAGAGACCAGTGGTCTGTCTTGAGCTTTTGACTTGTTCTTCTGCTATCTAGGAAAACATTGTTTGAGGCTTGACTTGGCAAAAGACCCAGAGAAAAGGTGGGTTGTTTCAGGAACAACTTGATGAAAGATAGGCCCAATCCATGCAGCCTACTTTCTTCTAGAGAGGACTTGTGTTGGTTTAAATCATCACAAGGTCTGTAGCCTATGTCTTTTCTCTGGGTTTCCAGAGAGCACTAGGAAAACTCAGGTCTGGCTAGGTATGGAGCACTCGGGAGGTTGAAGCAAAAGAACTGCTATGAGTTCGAGGTCAGACTGGACCACAGAGTAAGTTACAGGCCATCTTAGGCTAAATAATGAGGTCTTATGTCAAAAAAGGAGGAGGAGGAAGAGAAGGAGAAGGAGAAAGAGGAAGAGGAGGAAGAAGAGGAAAAGGAGGAAGAAGAGGAAGAGGAGGAAGAGGAGGAGAAGGAAAACCAATTAGATGTGTCAGACCATCTCTGTGCCTGGGACCTCCATCACACAAGCCCCACACTGCTGGAGGCCGGCACCAGGGTCAGGACAGGAGGGAGGAAAACACACGGCTTAGGTAAGAGGGAACAGCTCGCCAGCAGGCTGGAGCTCCAGGCTGGAACGTGTGGCACCTTGTTTCTCTGGGATAGAACTTCTCAACCCAAGACCATTTCAGGCAAGACAGGTAGGGTAGTAGACAAAGGGCAGGGGGCAGTTTGCCACCCAGCTCTGCTCTGTGTCTAGATCTGTTACCTTCCTTCCACCTCACTTGAACCTGGCATAAAACTGCAACATTGGTGCCTATCTCACCATTGAGCATAAAAAGGCATGCAAAGCACTTGTGATATATAAGCACACATACAAAACAATAATAATTATGAGTGTACATATATTGCCTAAGTTTGTCTTCTGTTGATTAAATGAAATAGAAGCAAAGGAAGGGTTAAATCATCTTCCCAAAGTCACAAGGAGGGATGGACCCAGCATGCCAGGACTAAGCATTTATGAGGTGTTGCTATTGGGGGTGGTTGTTGATGAGTCGCCGTTGTAGGTGCCCTTTCTGTGGCTGAAGTGAAAATCAAAATGGAGGATGGGTTATGAAAAGTTCACTCCAGAATGGCTGGGGGAGATGAGTGATCACAGCAATGATTTTCAGTTCTTTCAGGTGATAAGAAGGTAGATGGAAAGACAATCCACTGGGTCAGTCTGAGCCCCAGGCAGGCTATCTTCCCTCGATGCCACCATGAAGGCAGGCATGCCAGGCCGATGCCTCACATTTAAAATGATAAGATGAATAGAATAAAGATGCTGCAACATGGAAATAGGAGAATCACCAAACAACCAATGGAAAGAAAGAGGTCCCGGGGTACAGCTGAGCTGTAGGCACTAACTTGTAGCAGAAGTCTGCATTGTGCTTGTAGAACCGGCAGAGGTTCCCATCATCAGGGGGTGTGGCACAGAAGAAGATGGACGGCGACAGATTATATCGGCCAATCTTGCAGAACTCATCTGTTTCTCGGGGGGCCCCAGGCTCAATGGCAACACGGTCCCCTGGAGAGGAAAACAAGGGTGTCCAAGAATGGAAGCAGAGTCCAACTCCTTCTTGACATGGCTCTGTTTTCCAACCTCTGTGAACAAGAGCAGATGCAGAAATGCTGTGGAGACATGCTGCTCCTGGCTGGTACCAGATGGGAAAGTCTAGCAGAAGGAGCCCCGCCTTCTTCTCCGGGACCTGGGTGCCTTTCCCCCTTTGCCTTCCCCTCCCCTCCCCTCTCCTCTCCTATCTTTCTCTGAGAACTCTCACTTGGTAGCCCAGACTGGCCTTAAACTCTCAGCAATCCTTCTGCCTCAGTTTCCTGAGTGCTGGGATTACAGGCGAGAGCTACCATACCCAAATCCCTCAGTACTTCTGCAGGGGACACAAAACCCAACAAAGACTCATACTCTGGAAGGAAAGGGCCAGTCCACCTTTCCACTAAAAGATGTGGTCTACACTTGTGACAAGCCAACTTGCTTCTCCAGATCCACAGTCATGGTCATTCTCCTGAGAAACACAGAACCAGTCCTGTCTCTGAAAAGCAAACCAGGTAGGCTCTCCCATTTCAAACTGTTACAAAAGGGGTATTTTTCCCACTATATAAAGTGGGAAGATTTTTTTTCTTCACTCAAGGCCTTTATGAATAGAAAAATTATAATGATGGCCTGGTTTATTTTCAGTTCAGTTTATACAGTAACTAGGAGTCAACTGATTCTGGATTAGCATAGTTACAAAGGTGAAGGAACTGTACAGGTCTTAGTCTATGATACAGTGGAGAGTAATATTAGAAGTTTATAAATAGCTGGCTGCAATAATGTCTCACTACCTTACTGAAAACACAGCCCAGTAATTGTTTTCTGCTTGTTTTCCTCATTTATAGGGAAAATTACCAGACATATCTCTAAATTCAAAGACTTATACAATGAACACCCAGATACCCTCTACCTAGACCCTTCAAGAGCATTCACCTGGTCACACATCTGTCCATCTATCTTCCTTCCATCTCTCCATGTAAACAGCTCTCCTCCAATTATCAATTCATTTTTTTTGTTTGATTGATCGGTTTTGTATTTCAGACAAAGTCTCTCTAAGTAGCCTAGGCTGGCTTTGAATTTTCAATCCTTTGCCTCAACCTCTCAGAATGCTGAGATTATAGACATCAGCCACCACATCTGGCTACTTATCTTCTTTTTATAATTAATTTCTAAAGTAGACTGAAAATGTCAGTCATCCTTAAGCCTGCATATCATTTGCTAGAGTCCAATAATGGCTACAGTTCTTTATTTAAATTAAAATTTAGAGATGATGAACCCCACAAGGTGTAAAGTGGTTCACTGGATGAATTAATCTATCTGTTTCCTGTCCATGGACGTGATGTGATCAGCTGCTTCAAGTTCCTGCTGTCTTGACTTCCCCACCATGATGGGCTTGTACCTTGAACTGTAAGCGGAAATAAACCTTTAGAAACCTCCCATTAAAAACAAACAAAACAAAAACAGTGGATCATTAGATAAATTCTGATCCCATGTAAAGAAAACTCTTGTCAAGACACAAAACATGACATGTTATTATTCTCTTCTGCCTATTCCTAGTCAATTCCCACCTCAACCCCAATGTTTTGATTTTGTTCAGCATAGATTAGTACTGCTTGCTGCAGAACACAGGAAAGGGAAGTGTGTGGTACCTTCACAGTCTGCATCTGGCTTTCACTGAGCAGGTTTTTCAGGTTGATACATGTTGTCTGCCAACAGTCTGTTCTTTTTTGTGACTGAAGGGCATTCCATTATATGAATTTAGCAGACACCTTAGTCATTTATCTGTTATGAACAACCAGTTGTTTCCCATTTTTAGTTGGTTTTTATGAGTATCTTGACTCCTCATTTAGTACCTCAAGATTAGTTGTCTGTTTCATATATATTTCTTCATAATAAAAATAGAAAAATGAGATAGAAACATTTTTATTGCTAAACATGAAATATTTTAATTGGGGGAAAGAAACCTTGGAAGACATTAGTATCTAGAAAGGCCTAACTTATTAGCAAAGGTTTCCCTTGGAACATGTATGCAAAGACTGTTGGTTAAAGACAATGTAATACTCTTGTGTTACAGAGATAAAGCAGGGAGACACAATTCAGGGCAAAGGGCTATCCTAAGGTTAAGATGGTTCAGACTGGGGCTGGAGAGTCTGTAACTCCAGTTCCAGGGTATCTGGTGCCCTCTTCTGGCCTCTCTGGGCACTGCATGCATGTGGTACATATACATATATGAATGCAGGTGAAACATTTATATGCATAAATGAATCTTAAAAAAATAGATTCAGATGGCTCATCTTGGTGCCATGACCAGGCCCTGCACAGTAGAATACTAGTTCCATACTTAGTACAACAGACAGCCACCATCTGTGTGCAAAATAGAGAGTGGTACTATAGGAGGCTTTACTATCACAGTGCTGTTATACTCTGAAGTTACAACTGGACTCAAACTCCATCTGAACTGGAAAAGTGATTCATACCAGCTAAATAAAGACTATCCTAGAAACCCTAGCACATCCCTTGCCTGATCAAGGGTACCAACTCCACAGCAAGAAGGAGAACTCTCCCCTCTCTAAGACGAAAACAAAGCCAGAGGCCAACAAAGGCTGAAAGAGTAAAAAAGGAGGCCCTAGCACACAAGCCTGGGTGATGACCCACAGCCCTCATCCTGCTGCATTCAGGAGCTTGATGGACAGATCCAACTGGGTAACAGTACTTAAATCTACCCAATAGGAAAGCATTATTAATGACAGCAGGATCAAGACATGGCGTTTAGTGGGTGCCCATAGTCTGTTATGAACAGCAAAAGGTATCACAATCTCATTTCTTCCTCATCACAGACCATGAAGGTGCTGTCACCCTGCTTTAGAGGCAGGAAAGCAAAGCTCAAGGGGTGATGGTTATAACCTGTAGGGACTTGACTTTTCTTCTCTGTACTTACAGAGGTTGATGTCTTCTGAGTCCTAGCGGGGTGATACAATCCAGGAAGGTGTGACTGTTTATTCAGCAGATGCGTTAAGCTATTTTTTTGTAGGTCTTTTGAAAGTATCCACAGAAGAGTGTAGAATCTTGTTAGTCACTGCTCATTAAAGCAATGCTGGTAACAGGGGTAGCAGCAGCAATCATACATCATTGTAGAAACTCTTTGCACTAGTCATTGTTATAATGATTTCAGCAGGCATTATTATACAGGAAGCTCAAAAATAAGCTATCCAATTCATATATAAATTGGGAAATACAAATAATTTAGGAATCATATAAATCGGGAATACTTCTATGCCTTGTGTTTACTGGGCCTTATATTAACATACCTTAGATTTATTGGTTTACATTGTATAAATAAAAAAACTTCTCAATGAGTAGTTTTCTTCTTTTCAGATTAGTTGATTAAAACTTTAAATAAACAGTCAGGTGCTGTGGTGCATGTCTTTAATCCTAGCCATTGAGAAGCAGAGGCAGCGGATCTCTATGAGATCAAGATCAGCCTGGTTTACATAGCCAATTCCAGGCCAGCTAGGACTAAAGGGAGACCCTGTCTCAAAAAGACCAAAACACACACACACACACACACAGCCCCACTTTAAAGAAAAACTTTGTATTTTAAAAACAAAAAAGGACCCATAGGTATCCCAATGACTGCTAGATCATATTCCTCTATTTGCGTCTCTTCCTTCTATCTCCTTTGACCTCCTTTACTTTTTCTGCTGCCCAATGAAATTTTATTGCCACCAATAAAGACTGATATACTCAACTTGACATTCAAAATGGAGTTTTGCACTATTCAATTTTACCCTCTAATTATTCTGTTATGACTCCATAACAATTTAGATTTGTAAAGTGCTTCTTAAGAGGGGCTGTGCATTCTTATCACCTTCACTAACTCCATAACAGAGAACACCTGTTCTGCAACCAGATACATTACTTGGCCTATGTAATCTTATAAGCCTGTTCCTCTTACCCTAAGTATTGCCTCTGACCTCTTCACTAACTCATATACAAAACCTTCCCTACACCTCAAGATGACAGGCAGCTCAGTGGTTCTGACATTCACTCTAGGGCGGGAAAGAATAGGGTGGCATTCCAGTTCTGAGACTAGCCACTATGTGATCCTAGGCAAGAACCACAGCCCAGTTTCTTCATATATTAATGAGAATAATAAATCTCATCTCGTGGTATTGTCTCAAGAATTAAATAATTATGCATGTACTTGTTTAAGACAGCGGTTAATGAATAGTAAGTCAATACATATGAGCATTCCCCATTATTATTATTATTATTATTAATTATTATTGTCATATACCAGGCTCCAAAAACTATCCCCACAAACCTTATTTAACCACTTCTGCTTATAATAAGTGCCCTTTCTTTGACCCCTGATTATACAGTTTTTTCCTCTAATTGTTGGTATCATTGGAGTTTCTAATGTCTGGTTTCCCTAACCAGATCTATGAACCCAGCGCTCATATCTTTTCATATTTTTACAGTTCTCAAAGCACTTGACACAAATCTGAACCCATAGTAGACAGTGACTAAGCACTTGTTAGAACTTAGAGAACCTGGTCCCACAGGAAAGAACCAGTCACCAACAGTTGCTGGAAGATATGTGCCTTCACTTTGGGACAACCACAAGAGCTTTCTCAACTTCCATTAATGATGACTGCAAGTCTTGACTTAAGAATCTTTAATGAGACATATTTAACTTCTCCTGAGCCTTTCCAGTCCCTCTCCATGTGTCTGAGCTCAGAGACTCCACACTCTTCTCTCGCACCTCCTGCTAATCCCCGTTTCTTCCAAATAATTTGAAGTCAACTCCAGGTTGTGCAACGGCCTCAACAACAAAGGAAAGTTAATGCAAACAGCTCTCTATAGTAAGACAGTTTGGATTTAATTCATTGTGTTGGAAGACAGTATAGTCTGCTACAGCTAAGAATTGTTTCCTCTGGGAGAATCAATTAAACAAATCTAGATTTTGCTAGATTATTGGTTTCCTAGCCATCTAGTAAAACTAAATTGCTATCTTATGGGCTCTAAGGAGGACGCTGCTACTACTGTTGTTTTGCTAAATGAAAATGTTGTCAAACTGCCTTTTAAATATTTATGTGTATACACATAGATTTATGCTGCTCTCTCAATCTTAGCCAGAGAGGCTTCTCTCTGCAGTGGTTAGCAGTCAATACAAAGACTTATAGGTGGTCACAGAGATGAGACAAGTGACTACTGAGTGCTCAACCCTAAATGGAGCATCTATATCACCTCCCCACCCCACCACCAAAGCTCAACGAACATCACAAAAAAAGGAAGTAAAAAGAATGTGAGAGCCAGAGGATGGGAGGAGTGCTGTGAAATGCTGTCTTCTGGACAAGACACTGCTGTCACACTCGAGACTCACTGCAGCTATGGTCACCTGCACAAGACCAGCACAAGATCAAGCTAACAAAGTCAGTCACCATTCCGACAGATCGTACTAATCAGATTCAGTGGATTAAAAAGAAAAAAAAAAAAAGAGTACATGAAGAGGGACATCCTGGGTGCACCCGAGGGGACAGGAGGGATACATTGTTTACACGTGTGACAATGTTAAAGAACAAATAAAATTAAAAACCGTATGGGCTGGATAGATGGCTCAGTAGTTAAGAGTACTTGGCTGTTCTCGGAGAGGACTCAGGTTTGGTTCCTAGCACCCACATGGTAGCTAACAATCTTCTGTAACTCCAATTTCAAAGAATCTGATGCCCTCTTATGGCCTCCATGGGCATTTCACGGCATGGTTGTGCTTACGTACAAGCAGGGAAAACATTCATACACATAAAATAAAAATATTTAAAATTCTGGAATGAAAGACAAGATAGTTGATTAGCTTAAAGGTTGGTTCTAAGGCTTTGCCTTGCTAAAGCCACACTGCACTCTAAGAGATAAAAACTGAGTTGAAGCTGGAAGACTGGAAGTTCAAGGTCATCTTTGGCTACAGACCAAGCTGGAAACCAGCTGGGATACATGAGACCATCTCTGAAAAATTTTTTTTTCTAGTTCAAAGATTCTAGGTTATAAAGCTAAAACAGCTCCATCATGGGAAAGCCAGCTGTGAACAGTGTACCTCAGAATGCAGAGCACGCATCTCCTTACAATAGGGACAGACTCTGGACACTCAATGATTAAAGAGCAAGCATTCACAGGAAATGGAGTCACACCTGGAAATGATAAAAGCCAGACATGATAGTTCATGCCTGTTATTATAGTGCTCTGGGGGCCAAGGCAAGAGGATCACCTTGAGAGAGAGGCCAGCCTGGGCTACCCAGAATTCTAGGTCAACTTGGGCTACACAGAATTCTGGACCAGTCTGGGCTATATAGTGAGATCCTGTATCAAAAGCAAATTGAAAGTTAAAAAAATATCAAAGACTGCATTTAAGATCTTGGTTCTTAATATAGAGGTAGTTCTTGGTTCCCATGACTGGGACATTTTCTCTACCACTTTTCCTGATTTATTTCACACTTGGCCTTCACGGGAGGTGGGTGAACTGTCCATCCATTTTCAAAAGAGATAGGGGTCTAGACAAGACATGCTGACCACCCACCCCCGACACATTCTCCTTCACAAATTACAACTAATTACCTGCTTTCTTTCCCACATCTCTGTCCCACCAGGTAGAAGGTAATATTCCTACATGTAAGGGACCCAGTACTGTCTTGTTTGTTGTTATACATTGGTACTTAAGCAAAGGCCTGGCCCAGACAGAGGATGTGTAAATACTCAATGCTGACCTGGTTTTAGATGCTTCACCATTTCTCCTAACTTTACAACTGTCCCTGAGGCTTCATGTCCAAGCACCATTGGCTTTTTCACAACAAAATCTCCAATTCGACCATGCTGCCAGTAGTGAACATCTGAGCCGCAGATTCCAACAGAGTGCATCCTCAGCAGCACCTCTGAAAAGAGACGTGAGATGGAGAGAAAATAGGTGAGGGAAGGAACAGCCTTTTCAGTGGACAGGAGGGGGAGCTGTGTTCTCAAGCTTACATACAAAACTTGGATTTCAGAGGAAAACAACTTAAATAGCAAGTCTGATTAAGCCTAGCAGGGCAGGCTTAAATTGCTTCTGCAGAGCAAATTAACTGCGTGTGATAGGTAAGTTCATGTGTTGACTTGGTTAGGCTAGTTATTTGGCCCCAGACCAGTTGTTGCTAAGAAGATGGGGGTTGTTGTGAGGGGTTTTATGGTACAATTAGCATTTAAACCAGCAGACTGTGAGTGAACCAGAGTTTCTTCCATGATGTCGGGAGTTCTTATTCAATTAAGTAAAGGCCTTATAAGCAAAGACTAAGATTTCCTGAAGAAGAAATTTTCCTTATGGCTGTAACATAGAAATCTTACTTGACGTTGTCATCTGCTGCCCTGTCCTGCAAACTTCAGTCCTGCCTGTCTCCAAATCGCAAGAGCCAGTACCTTAAAATAAACTTCCTTCCTCTTTCCACTCTCCTCCATCTCTCTGTATATGCACATGCTATATATACACACATACACACATACACACACATACATACATACACGCAAACATACATACATACATACATTATTTGTTCTGTTTGTTTGGAGAACCCTAACCAATCGTACTGTAAACAAGACATTATGAAGTGGAAGTAGTGTATCAACCATTTAAGAGAACAAACTATTTTCCAGGAGATAACTGTTTCTAGACAACTGCTATGCTGAGTCTGATTCTTTCTATTCTTGAGACTGAGCCTGGCAGAATTTCAGCTTCCACTAAGTGATGAACTATCAGATTGAATTCTTAATGCTCCTTGTTTTTTAAAAAAGGCGTAGCTTTAATCAGCCATTCAGTGATTTCAACTGGTATTTTCCCTTCAGGGGACTGAATAAAGAAAGGTTTGGTAGTATTATTATTGTCAGGTTTCAAGGTTAAAATAATGATGCTTCTGAGCCTCTAAGCTAAAATAAGTACCAAAGGATTACTGGCTCTGTTTGACTGAGATGACCACATTACAAGTATCTCCCTGAGAAAAAAGCTCCACCTTAGAAAAAGAGACCCAAAGCTCTGCTATGCATTTGGATATCTTACTCACTGCCCTTGCCACAAACCACCAGCAAGATTCCACCAGATGTGGTCTGGAGAATTTCCTTTGTCTTTGTTTTTGGTAAACAGAAATGGCAGGTTGAATTCTGAAATCAACAATAGCGAAAAATCAGTGGGGTTATGAAAACTATCTCTGAGCTCTCTCTATAGAAGTTAACAATTTGCAACGAGATGAGCTCTGACATGCTGGAATGCTCACTTTACAATATACTTTGTCCCAATTCAAGCACCGCGAAAGACAAGAAAAGGCCAGAGAGATGGCTCAGTGGTTAAGAGCACTGGCTACTCTTGTAGAGGACCTGGGTTCGGCTCCCAGAGCCCATGCAACCATCACTAACTTCAATTCCAGGATATTCAGTGCCCTATTCTGGCCTCCACAGACCTTGCACACACATTGTACACTTATATACATGTAGGCAAAATACACATACACATAAAATAAAAATAAATAACATTCTGTAAGGACAAAAAAAAAAGCCAGCTGAGTCAGAGAGAAGTTGCTTCAGGGGGGCCATTCATTGCCCAAGACAGCCCTTATTTGGCTACATCTGGAACCAAGCCATCTCTTCAGGACACAGTAAGGTACCTCCCTCATTTCTCTGAACATGGTATCTTCAAGAAAATGTTTAAGCCCTAAATTTGCATTGCTTGCTAAACACTGATAGAAAGAGCTATTGTCTATAGCATATCACTGTTAAGTCAATAAAGCAAATCTCAGGAGTCACCAGAAAAACTACCTTCAATCTGATGTTCACCCAGAAGCTGCAGTTGTGGGCTGGGGTATGGCAGGGTGTGGAGGACATCCTAGCTCATCAAGGACAGAAAAGGGACCTGAATGACCTATAGAGACTGCCCATTGCCCCCAGCCTTAGCCAGAAGTTCTACAGATTATGAAGTAGGTTGTGGGGGCGAGATCTACCCTAGAAAACATGACTTCCTCCTCAGGTCCCAGTGCCATATCAGAAAACACGCGTGTCACCTCAGCCTGGTGGGTTCACTCAGTGAGAGGCATGGAAGGACTGTCAGGAGGTGTCAGGAGCCCAACCCTCCGTGCTCAGGCAATTTCAGTGCTTGGTTGATTAGGGCAGGGGACAGGGCTCCCTACAGCCCCTCCCGTCCCCAGTGGACAGAAAGACAGTCCTGGCTAACCAGTCCTGTGGGTGTACTGGCAAATACTCCTTTGCTTAACTAAGAGGTTTTAGTTCTGTAGACTCATTTCTTTCCAATGTTTGGGTTAGGGTTAGAACATGATTTGGCAGTCCAATCGAACAGATACAATACTCAGTTGTTAGGTCAGAAAAGGACAGGTCTGCCATTGGGCTATATACTTCACATCAAAAAAACTCTCTGGGACAACTCAGCAGTCTGATATCTTAATTTTTCTGGTTTAATCATTGATTCTTTTATTTCATATAGTAAACAAGATAAACCATTGTGGTCAATGGACAAGGAACAGTCTAACAAAAGCATCACTTAAAACAATTTTTATTTTATGTATATGAGTGTTTTCTTTTCATGTATGTAAGTGTACCACATGCATGCAGTACCCAGGGAGGCCAGAAAAAGGCATCAGATCCTCTGGAACTGGAGTTATAAATGGTTATTAGCCACCATGTGGGTGCCAGGAACTAAACCTGGGTCCTCTGGAAGAGCAGCCTGTCTCACCCACACAGCTCTCTCTCTAGCCCCGCCCCCCCAATTTTTGTTGTTGTTGTTTGTTTTTAACAGATGTGAAAACAGAACAGTAGGAAAAGAGGAGCAGGGAATGATGCACATGCCTCGAGGAGAACAACACGAAGTAAAACGTCAGCTCCATTTCCCAAGGACCTACCATTTGGGCCTGGTTCAGGAATTGGGTAATTTTCCTAAAATAAAACAGAAATGGCTGGTTAGCATGCATCATAACTTCTTCTCCTAATGAACACTGACTTTACATTTTAAAATGTAACCCTGGAGTTTCACGTAAAGATTTCTTGGAACAAACACAACCTCAGATCTGCTCCCTGTGAGCTCTGGAGGACTTCGGACAGCAGACTGAAAAACCTGTCCTGCTTTTTACCACAATGCTCAACAACCGAGCCGGTGGCCAAATAATGGCATGCACAATATATTCTAAAAACAGACAACCACATTTGTCACTAGTGGCATGCCACAGAGTGGGACAAAGTTCTGAAGTGGGGTTCCCTCCTGGGAAACTGCCAACTGCCCTGTAAGTCAAAGCCCAACTTTGGATCAGAAGTCCAGTCCAAGTCCAGAAGGGGCCCACTCTACTCGCAGAGTGCATCCCATTATTGGTGCTAGACTAAGAAAAATGTCTGCTCGATGTGCCCCATGCAGAAAGGGTTTCTGGTCTCTAGATTTGCCTTCCATATTAGATCTTTCCATCCCGGAAATCATGTTCTCCGATACAGATTTATTGGTCTGGCGTACTCCAACAGGGAGTGCATGAGTGTGCTTCTGGCAGGTGCACTCGAGGGCTACAATCTCTACAGACAGGGGAGAGTGTCTGCGCTGCCATTCCCCTTCCTTTACTTCAGCACAGACTGATTCCCAGTGTTCTCTTCCAAGACCTCCTATGTGGGATTTTAGGAACCACTTGAGAACACACAGGACCTATACATTTGGGGCATTCTCACAGGTACAAAAGGCCATCTGGGCTATTCTGATGTTCACAGGTAGTATTAGAAGAGAATGTGTTTACCTATTGTCATCTGTTAACATCAAGATGACAAGGAAGGACACCGAGTGACCAGACCCACTTTGTGGACACTCAAGAAGCAGAGGGGAAAGACAATATGAAATGTTTACAGGACCTGCTGTGGTCCAGACAGTACTCTGGGTTGTTTTACCGGAGATGAGAAGCCTGAAGCTATGAAGTTATATAATTCAGTCAAGATTCTATCACCAGACAGTGGATTAACCAGGGCTTAACCCAGGTGTATCTGATTCCCACACAAGCTTCCACTGCATGTCCCAGAGTGGAATATCTTTTCTTCTTCAGGAGACATAAAGATCTGTCAGTCAGGTGAAGTGACTGACAGGTGGGCCCTATGCAGAGCATCCTGGGAAGGGGCACTGCTTAAATCCTTCCACCTTCCTGGCTAGTGGGATGGCTCAGCAAGCAAGGGCACTTGCTGCCTGACCCAATAACCCCAGTCCAATTCCTGGAACCTATATGGTAGGAGAGAGTACACTCCCACGAGTTGGCCTCTGACCTCTATGTGCAAGACACATGACACACACGTAGCCAGGTGCACATACACATACAAAATAATATGTGTTTTAAAAATAAAAGCTTTCCATATTTCAAAACCTTCCTGAGCTGCTCTTCTTTTTAAATTTTAATTTCTTGAAACAAGGTCTCAGTATGTATTTGGGCTATACTGGAATTCACCATGGAGACCAGGCTGGCTTCAACCTCATGATTCTCTTGCCTCAGTCTCCTATTGCTAGGACTATAAACATGTACCACCATGCCTGGCTCAAGCCTCTTTTACAGGCAGCCTCACAGCATTAAACAACACTGGTACTATATAGCACCAAATGTTACTATTACTGAGGTTTTCTAATGAGATAATAAACACTGTGGTAACAAATACCATGCTTCTGTTTCTTCAGTACAGGTACAATGCCCAGGGCCAACCAGGTGATAGGACTTGATAAGTGACTACTTTCCAAAACAGTGCTTCCACATAAGGTCTAAATGTTTTCATTCACTTCAGACAACCATTCTGTTCTATGGAGAAAAGTCAATGCTAATTTGAACTCCTCCGGTGCAACAAAATCCAAATAATTATGCTAATGTTGATTGGCTGGCACTGAGCTTTGGTGTCTGTCAGGTGCTGTGTGCTAAGTACTCTATAGGAATCATTTCGGTATAACCCTGGGTATTACAATCTAGGATGACATTTTCCCATAAACTGGGAATGAGGTACGGGGAGAATGAGCAACCTGGCCAGTGGTTGCAAAGGCTAAGGGAGGACAACCAGTGCTTGACCCAGGAGTTGAGAGCCCAGCCCAGGCGAAATAATAAGAGCCTTGTGTGAAAAAAATTAAGATATAAAAAGCACTCAGGGTAGGTTTGTTTGGTTGGTTTTGGGGCAATTGGTTGGTGTTTTCATTGTTTTGTCTTTTTCTTCACAACTAATTTAAAAGATAAGAAAGGGGAAGGAAAAGTAATCTATCAACAAAGAAATCAGCACCTTAGAATGCATGCCACCAAAGTCTTCCTCAAAGAGTCACTGGTCCCACATTTGCAGCAACACCCGGAACTGCTGTCTAAAGCCTTGTTTCTGTTATACTGAAATTTTAAACTGCAAGTTCAATGAAATCTAATGATTATCACTTTTGTTTCTGGCATGGAACGTTAACCCATCCTCCCCACCACTGGCACTAGTTGGCAAATCCCCAGGTACTGACTGACAGTTCCACAGTATACTCTTCAAATCCTTGCCTCCAGCTGAAAAGCCCACTGAGGATGGGGAAGTGGTGAGACCTAAGTTCAGAGTAACAGTTGGTATACCCAGTAAACCCTGACTCACTAAAGATTACTACAGTTATCTCTGAAAAAAAACTAACATTGCTCTTAACGTCCATCCCTCCCTTCAGGCAAAGATGCAGAGACTCTCTACGACACTAGAGGGTGCTGTACTGATAGTCTGTTAATGCATTAGTAGCAAAAGACACCAGGGAGAACGTCCAGGACTTCATCTCCATCTGAACACCATTGCTCCCTCTCTCCTCTTGTTCTCCCCTTCCTCCTTTCCCTCGTCTCCCTCGCCATCTCCATATGTATGCCTGAGGATGTTCCTCAAGTTCTGATTTTCCTGCCTTCACCTTCCAAATGCTGGGGTTACAGGTGTGCTCCACCACACTGGGTTTCACGGAACCCAGGGTTTGTGCATACTAGGCAAGCACTTTATCAACCAAGATACCGTAGCCAAACGGCTCCCCTTTCTCTATATGACTCCAATCACCCTTGCAACTCAGACTCAGCTCCTGCCTCCACTCTCTGTAAGAGACAGGCTACTTCAGCACAGGACCGTACAAAGGTCAACCTTTAGTGGATGAAGAAATGGCTCAGTGGTTAAGAATGCTTGTTACTCTTGCAGAGGACCTGAGTTTAGATCCTGGCACCCTTGTTGGGTGGTTTACAACTGCCTGAAACTTTAGCTCCAGGGGTTCCAACATCCTCTTTCTGGCCACACATACATACATACACACACACACACACACACACACACATAAACAAAATGAAATGCCTTCTTTAAATGTATGATCAACCTTCACAGTTGGGTACATACCTAATGGTCTACTGATTAGCTGAGGCAAGAGGATCATGAGTTTCAAGATAGCCCGAGTTACATAAAAACAAGCAAAAAATGTCAGCTTTAAGTTTGTAACTATTGTCCTAAGTCTCACCATGAGTCCCACAGTTTTACAAAGTTATCACAGCATGGTTACTAATAGCTAAAAAGGCTGTGCTTGCTTGGTGTCACACTGACTGAGATCCTCTTTACTTAATCTCCTTTTGTCTCAGATTTCTATGGTGATATGCTTTCATTTATCCTACTTTTCATCTCCAGAGGTTCTTTATGGCTGTTGCTCAGGGGTAGAATGAATGTCTGCCTAGCATGGGTAAGGACCTGAGTTTTCTCCCCAGGAAAATATACTCCCCAAAGTCGCTTAGTGCCTCTGAGGTCCTAGACTTACATTTATTTCTTCCCACAGCTCTTGTGTTCCTTCCCTCGGCTTTGCAATTTCAGACACAGTCAAGGTTTCCTAAGCAGGACGCCTTCACAGGAGTGACAGTAACAAATGTGTGAGGAAGAGCTGAGTAACTCTTCTTCAGTTATCTCAGTGTTCCACAACTTTCCCCTTCAGGTCAGAAGTACCTATCTAATCACAAGGGCAGCTGCCCTTCTCTCCAGCACTCACAAGTAGCAGCTCACGGAAGCTCTCCGGGAAGCACCCTCTGAGCAGATGGGATCCTCTCAGTGGTCTCTATCATCCTAAATGATATCTTGCTCTTCCTAAACATACATTCTCAAATTAGCCTCTGTGTGTGTGTGTGTGTGTGTGTGTGTGTGTGTATGAATATATCCTTACCGGCCCCCTTTCTACCAGCTTTCTTGAATTCACACCCTCAACTCATCTTGCTTGGGTTATAGTCAGACCTTTGATGCAAGAAGAAATCAGGGGAGGATAGATTTTCTCTCCTCCAGTCAATTTGCATACAGTCTGGCAGAAGTCAGACTCTGGACTGGCCTCGATGAACAAACCTGGCTCTCCTCAACCTGCTGTGTACCTTGGGCAAGTTACATAACCTCTTGAATTTCCAGTTCTGTATGCTCATGAAAGGGAGTACCGCCTCACAGCAAATAAGTTTGCTCTTATTTCAAAGAAATAAGCTGGAGTTTTGTTTCCATAACAGTTGAACCAACTCTTGACAACCTTGTCCTTGTAAACAGAGCAACAGAGCAAAGTACTTCAAATTATCAAATGGAAATTTGTATTCTCATTATTTCATATTAAAACAAGTCTGACTACTTTTTAAAAGGCTAGGACTTGGAAGAGAGTAAGACTCTAGCAATGTTTTTAGGCTTTCCTCTGTGCCTTATGTAGAAAGGATGAAGCCAGCCCTACTGCCTTAGATTGAGGGACAGGCAGGGAGCAGGGAGGCAGTGGCCTGTGCCCAGTTCCTCAGCAGATGTCTTTGCTACTTGGCTCCCACATGCCAGGCCACCGGTGAACCTATAGGGGCTCTACCACATACTCATGGTAAAGGAGACACTATCATCCCTTCCCTTCTCCCTTCATTTGTTCCTTTCTCTCATGTATTTGTATGGTGTTTTGAGAGAGGAAAAGCCAAAGGTTTCCCAATTGACCAAGAAGAGTTGTTCTAGCCGTTTGTCCTGGCACATGTGTGATCAAAGTAAGGAGCTGGAAGCTCCCCAAAGTCCACTGAGCTGGTCCTCTGCCCAGGCTCTCCCTGTTCCATCCAGTCTCTGTTCTGCTGATAACAATCTTTCTGAAATACAAAACTGTTTACACTCCCCAGTGGCTCTGAAAAATCCTGTCCCTTCACATGGCGATACTGTGCCTTGCTGTGTCTCGATCTCACCTCCAGCCACACCAACACTGTTCCTTATAACTGCGCAAAATCAGAAAGTGTCTGAGTTCTGTTGGATGTGTTTCCTGTTAGTGATGCTGAGTATGTGTTCACTGTGCTCAGTTCTGTATAACAGAATATTTACATCATTTTTATGTTTGCACTGATATCACTCTGCAAAACTTGAGTATGTTGTTCTCAAGAAATTAGGGTTCTTAGTGTAAATCTTGTTTGGGGAAAACTGGCAGCTTTAACAGCCATAACAAGAACTGACTAAACTGGATGCTCATACTAGATATATATGCACATATTTATCCTTCTTAATTTCTTTCATGCAACTTTTTAAGAGGAACTTCTATACTCGTAAGTCCATTTTCTACCTTCAGAACAGGACTACTTTTCCAGAATGTAAAAATCCCATTAGTGATGCTCCCTCCCGCTGCTCTGATGGAAACCAGTCAGTTCTGTGGCTTGTCAATGGTTTGGGTTTTGCTTGCTGTACAAATATAATGTCGATAAGGAAAAGAAGTCCTTCTTAGGGCCGTTTGTTATTTGATTTCTCATTTTCTGAAGAAGTTTGGGGTCCTATGTTCACTCTAAGATGCCTCTGACAGATAAGTCAGTTAAGATGGTAAAGTTTTTTCCCCTTTTTTTCAATGCGGAGGCTTGAACTCAGGGCCTTGTGCATGCTAACCAGGCATCCTATCCCTGAGCTAAACCTCTAACCCTCTTCTTACCCTGGAATAAGGTTTTACTAAATTTCCAGGCTGTCTTTGAGGTCAGCGTGTAGCCCAGGCAGGCCTTGAATTTGCAGTCTCACTGCCTCAGCCTCCACATTATCAAGACAGTCCCACTGGACCCAGACAAACTAGAGGATTAAGTATGTGCATCCCCTCTCTCTAGGTATGTTCCCTGATCGAATCCAACTGCTCATTAATGACTGTTAAGGTACTTGGCTAAGTCAGGCAGTGACAAAACCAACCAGGGAAAGAGATAGGATGACCAGAAATATTTGAGTTGCCAAGTGTTCATGATACCTTTCTCTCCATTCAAAACTCTTTAACAGTAAAGTGTGTATGGCAAGGATGGAACATTTTGAATGAGTTTCATCAGGTATAGAGATGTCTTGTTTTTAAAAGCATTATCATAAAAGCAATTCTTTTTTAAAACTGCATTTTGTTTATTCAGTGTGCCTGATCATGTGCACAAACATACATGCCATAACATGTATGTGGAGGTCAGAGGACAACTTGTTGGAGTCAGTTTTACCTTTCCATTATGTGGGTTCTGAATATCAAACTCAGGTTGTCAGGCTTGGCAGCAAGGACCTTTATCTGCTTAGCCATTTTGCCAGTCATCAAAGCAATTGTTTTGCTGTTTTTGTTGTTGTTGTTTCACAACAGGGTCTCACTATGTAGCCTTGACAGGCCTGGAACTTGTTATGTAGACCAGGATGACCTCAAATTCTGAGACACCCACCTGCCTCTGCTTCTGGAGTACTGGGATTAAAGGTGTGTGTCACCATGCCTAGCTATCAAATCAATTCTTTGACCTAGGGCATATTAAATTCTCCCCAAAAGCAAAAACTCAAGAAATATGACATAGAACCATGATTAATGTTCAAACTTCATGCTGATATATTGTTTTCTCTGCCTTTATAATTAAACAACATCTCCTGCATGATGCTCAGCTCCCTGCACAGGGCAGCTGCTCTATTCCCTGTTCATGTCACATGTTCATGTCTGAAATACAGAAGAGTTGGCTTTCAGGAGGCCAGAAAAGAGCATGCCCTCAGAGGATGGTCCACGAACTGTTACTGACTTGTGATGCAATACATCAAGGAGCTGGGAAGAGTATTTAGAAATGGTTAGCATTCTGGCACTGCTACAGCTGTCCAGTGCAAACATTAGTCAGTCTATGGTCATCTGGAAACAAAAATAAAATTGGCAGTTTGTGAAGCACCATACTAAAGTACCAGCACATGGCTGGAATGTGGTAAGTGATGAACAGCTTGATCCTTTTGTTAGTCTCCTTAACATTCTAGCAAAGTCTACAGCACAAAATTTTTTAAAAAAAAATTAAAATGCACAACCCACCTGCTCACCCCAACACCCAACAAAACTTTTGTGCACAAAAATGAAGTTAGTTGTTTCATATCCCAACTTCATGAACCAGTAATTTATCTCCCAATAAGGAAAGACAAATTCTGGATTTCTCAAGACTGAACAAGGAGGCGTAAAGCAGTTGAACTGCTGCACTTGAATATAAAGTTTTGCCTGGCTGGCCCACATTCTAGTAATTTGGCCCTAATTATCCATGCATTTGAAGATCTTGGCCTTTATCCATCTCTTCATGCTAAGATGGTTTACGGGCTCTGGCCTTCTGCCTAACTCCACAGTTAGCACATACCAGTGAGGATGTGTGTGGGAGGCTGTACTGGACCTTTTATATGCACAATGCCATTGAATCTCACAACCAAAAATGAATACTAGTACTATCCTCTCCTCTCTTTTCTTCCTTCCTCCCTTCCCTCCTTCCTTCCAACTTCCTGTACTACAGATTAGCCCTAAATTCTTCTATATGCTAGGTGAGCCCTCTGCCACTGGCCTTGAACTCACTCTGTGGCTCAGGCAAGCCTTAACTTTCAGTTTTCCTGCCTCAGAGACCTTCTGAGAAGCTAGTATTGTAGGCCTGTGCCACCAGACCTGGTTCCCCCTTTCCAAGAATAGTAGGAAAAAAATATGTTGTTGGGCACACAACTAGCAGCAGTAGAGCTGGGATTAAATTCTACTCCGGTCTCCCCACCTTGGCCTTGACTTTATTACTTCCCTTTTCAAGAGGACCCCAGAGACTTGACACTGTTTGCTGATGGGCTGCTTGCTTCCTTGAGCATCACTTCGTTTACTTCTCCATCGTGCTTCCTTGTGTTCCAGTCTCTATTTAAAAATAGAGAAATCTGGGGTTTTGCTTTGTTGTCCCTCATTATGAAGGAAACCTACCAGTCTCTCCCAACATGTATATATGCACATTTACTAGTCTCTCCTAGTATGCGTTTATATATATATACCCACTGGTCTCCCTTTATATGTGTATGTATACATATAAACACAAACACACCCCCTCTCACTCTGACTTATCACTCAAATTACAAATATTTTCTCCTTTGCTGTGTGGATGTGATGACTTACTAACAGAGCATGGGAGGACTTTAATTTTTTTGGGTGCTCCCTGCAGCAAGGAAAAAGGAATCAGGTCTTCCTGGCAGACAGAAGGGAGGCTGGGTATTAGATTTCCTTCCTGCTTGCTAGAGTAAAGAGGCCCGGATCCTGTTTTTTCCACAGAGCCATACCCTGGACATTAGCTGGTTTCTGGCCTTACCTAACACAGGAAGACAGCACTGGGAAGACCTGAGCCTTCCTTCCCTTCAGAACACCTTGGAATCCTGTTTCATATTTTAGGAATGGGTGTTTCTCCAAACAACTCCCTTTATGTGAGCTGCTGGGGCAAGGGCCATTTTTATTAGCAGCCCCAGCTCCTAGTCCACCCAAATGAGAGCTGGATCTCAGTTCTCCATCCAGCCCAGAGTGGAAAGACCTATTATTTGTGGTTTTGTGGTCTCATGTCAAAAAGGAAAAAAAAAAAAAGCTTTCCCAGTTTCATAATTCAGATCCAACCTAGCCTATGGTTTTCAAATGTTACTATCACTTAATCTACTATGCTCAGGGCCTTCTGGGTTTCATCGTGGTACTCCTGTAAAGAGAACAGCTTCCTTCTTCTCAAAGTTTACCCAATATTCTTCCTTTATGCTGCTATCTCTGGTTCTCTGCTAGTACCCCCAACCCAGTCTGTACTACTGAATCTATTTGTCTTAAGAGATGGACAAATAGAGGTAACCTGTGGGGGTGGGGGAAGAAACTTATGGAGGGACTGAGAGAAGTTCATGCCTAGGAAGGAGTAGAAGAGCCTGTGGGGCCTTCACTACTCTCCACTGATGGTCCCTTTGTCCTCTACTGTTCTGCTCAGCACAGGCAAACCCAGCTACCCACAATTTCCCTAGTTCTTTGTTGCACAAGACATTGCTACAATGGTTTACTTCATCTGTCTTCTTGCCTTGGGATACTTGGGAGCAGAGGCTGTGACTTCCTCCTCTCTGGGCCTCTAGCCGAAGTGCCTGGTTCATGGCAGAGATCTTCTCATCTAGTAAATACCAATGGAATGAGGGGTTGAGTTCCAAATGACTCTGTAACTTGTACAGAGCTGTACTGCTTTCCCTTCCTCATAACACCACCTGCCATTTAGTGTAATAAACAATGATAGTGTCTCTTTAATTCAGGATGTTTGGTGGATGCTCTAAAGTGATTGATTGGAAATAGCACTAGAAAAGGAGGCTGAACCTGAATTCTTGTCTTGTCTCTGTTAATCAATCAAGACTATCAGTTTGGGGATGGTACTTTCTTTAACTGAGGAAGTGGAATGTCAGCTCCAGGCAAGGGTTCTTGGTTTGGAACCCACAGATGGATGTCTATGGAGTGACTTGAAGGAAGTCTGGAACAATCTGATATTGTTTCCAAACTCAGCCTGTATTCTGTAGAGAGAACTACCAAGAGCAGATTGTTAAACAGACAAGAACTGCTACTTGAGTTAAGGAGTCTCCCGGGTGCAGGCTCTCCTGTTCTCTGAAGAGGAAGGAGGCCTGGGGAACAGCAGATCGCTGGTACTCAGGCACATAGTGCATGCGGATGGGAGATGGACTTTGTCAAAGGCACTTTGGCATGATCATAGAGATGATTCAGCAGCTGCCTGAACTTTGGTTCCCCAATCCAGGGCGCAGAGGCAAGTCTAAGCCAGAGACAGAGGTACACAGAATGTTTTAAGGGCTGGAAAGTGATTCAGACATGGACTAAGGGATATGAGAGATAAGCTACAACCCCAGTCAAAATGCTTCTGTGAGCACTTACGGATTGCTGGGTCTGCACATGATCCCAACAGTTCTGCAAGGGGATCGTATCAGTCCCAAACAAAGAGGATTAAAGAGAAGTCTCACTGCTTTTAAATGTCCTGCTCCACTTTCCGCCCTGAACTGTCCACCCAGGGGAAATCTGGGTAGATCCTAATTCAGACAGCCTCCCTCTGTTTCTTCTGAAAAGAGCAATAACAAGAGGCTGTTGTAAGAATTTGCAGCTAGCCAAGGAGGTGGAAAGCTTCGATCCGTTTTCAACAGTCCTTTGCGTAGGCCACGTGCCAGGCACAGGGCTAGGTTCCGGGAGCCACACAAGAATCCTTCCTAGAGATAGATAACCGATAACTGCCACCCCACCCCCACTCTGGTAAGCAGCTAGGAACTGGGTAAGCAGGGCAGCCAGGGCGCACTTGGTGCAGGCCACCTGCGGGCCTTCTGCAGGGCAGGATCTGGAGGACGATGACCGCGGTTGGGCTTGCAGTGGAGTGAGGCAGGGCTGGGTAGCCTCCCACCCTCCTTCCCCTTTTACCAGGCGGATGTCCCCGGGTCCGTGCACCACCAGGGACAGGTTCTCGGGCTTAGCTGGGGCCGCCATGTCGCTCTCCTGCTCCGGATGGACGCTGGAGTCCGTGGGGCGCTGATGGTTCTGGTTGCTGCCCCACGGAGGGTCCGGAGTAAGGGTCAGAGGCGGGGCCTGGACGCCGCGGAGCCGGCCGGGGGCGGGGCCTGTTGGCGCCTGACAGCGGGGCGGGGCCGCGCGGAGGGGCGGGGCTTCGTGCGGGTTCCCTGCGGCGCGCGCAGCGGCTGGGCCGGGGCGGGTAGGGGCTAGGCCGAGGCGCGAGGAGGCCTGCTGGAGCCCGAGCACGAGGGCCGCGGGAGAAGGCAGAGGCTAGTCCAGGCGTGAGGTGAGTGCCGCGTCTGTGTTGTTAATTAGCATGCTGCAGGTGGGACGTCCTGTGCGCTGTGGGAAACTGGCACTGCCCTGGAGCCTCGTCTGCGTCCCAACATCCGGCGAAGGGCCTGTTACTGGGAGTGAAAGAGTGAATACGAACAGCCCGTGGCCCAGGGGCCCAAGCATCTGCATAAAGAAGCTGTTCCGGATTTCATTCCCTACAGTACCCCGTTACTGACCCCCTAACCTCCTCCAGGGGACTCTCCCCAGAGCCCCTCAGCCCTTTTGTGGTCGATGGGACACAGCTTGAACTCTCCGCTAACACCCCTCCCCAGATGCATTGGAAGCCCCAGTGAAACCAAAGCCTCGTTTCTTGACCAGAACCTGGTGAAACGTGCAGAATCTTAAAGAATATTTATGATGAAGATGAATTCAAGCCCTAGATGCCCAATAATAGCAGTAGGGGGAAGTAGGGAGGGGAGAAAAGGTGGAGGGTGTTATGAGGCTTAACAAGGCAACAGGAGTTTGAAGTATCTTTTTAAATTGAGAAACTAACAGATTGTCTAATTACCTTTCTCAAAAAAAAAAAAAAGAAAGAAAGAAAGAAAACGACGCACAAATCCTCAAACAAGCTAATCGGTAGCAGAAGGTACTAATAATACCTTCATTTGGAACATTGACTTCAGGTTGCCGTTTTCCAGTTTCCAGTTCACGAATACAGATTATATTTTACTAATTCTGCTGTAGAAAACTTAAACTGTCAGTTTTTAAAAGTGCAGTAAGTTTAAATGGTCGCTAAACAAATCATTTTATAGAAAAGGGAAAAATTGCCACTTTTATTCAGAATAAAGAATGAAGAAACTCACTCACACAGGAGAGACTCAGACACTGGTGTGGAATCTGCTAACTACACGTGGGACAAGGATGGTGTAAAACTAATGCAGTTGACCGTCTGCCCACTCGTCTACTGACTGTCTAGTGTTGACGTTCCATAAACAATGGTGTACCAGGTGTTGGAACACCTCAGCAGTGTTACAGTGTCAGGCACATGCCAGCTCTCTTCACATCACTGACTTTTTATTCATCTAGGCTTCCTCCTCTTCATAAAGTCATTTTTGATACTGAAGGTTTTACAAATCTCAGGATATTTGTAAATATTGACAACAGTCCTGTATATAGCACCAAGCAAACCCTTGATGTCCTAAGCCGTTGTCAGTCATGCAAAGTATTTCTTGATTAGCCTTCAGGACTAATATATCAACAGTTCAGCAGTGAAAGATCTTTTTCAATATTGCTGCATAAACATTGCTAACTGGGTCATCATCTCTTTTACAGTCGTTCTAAATCTTCCAACATAGTCTTGATGGCCACAGATTGCTTTCCAATTCCTATATCAACTTCATATCTCTTGTTATTAGAACTCTGCAACTTAGTTAAAGGCATAGTGGTCAGTCTTAAGAACAGGCCAGAGGCCGATGTGGCAGAGGGTGGCATCTGCAGAAGGCCACTGACAGGATGGATTTTTGCAGGGTACTGCATTACACAGTCTGTTTCTTACTTTGGCATGCCGCTCACAAGGTTTAGCTATGCTTGACTGGCTCCTCCTGTGCTCAGCAGCTAAGCAGACCTTGCTTTACTTAGGATGCAGGCCTTGGCATCTGCTTTCAATCATTCATTGAATTTAAAACCCACAACAATTAAAACAACACAAAAATATAAACTGAACCATGACATTTCATAGAACTTTGTAACTAAAGAATTCTTCCTGGAACTAGTTTATTGCTTTTGTAAAAGAGAAAAGGGTGAAGGTCTGTAGAGCTCTGTGTAACTAGCAGAAAATAGACCAAGAAGCTAAACCTTAGCCCCTTCCCCCCAACTCCAGCAGAGGTCGCTCAACTTTGCAAGGAACTTCTTTCTCACAGGACTTCATAGACTGGAGAGCCTCAGTGGTCTGGGCCCCCAATTAGAATGGACACTGAGGCCTTGGGCAGCAGGCTTCCCTACATCCAGTGAAGAGAACTGGGGTGTCTTTAAAGGGATGCTCCCACCCCCACCTGCACTCCAAGCATGAAACACCCATGTGATGAGGAGCTGACTCAGCTGCTCCTGCTGAACTAGTCAGTTCTGAGTCTTCAGTGAAGGAGCTACGTCCTAACTTGTCTCCAACCCTAACTTGTCTCCAACCAGAGCAGTTTATACCTTCTCTCGGCTGTACATCCCAACAACTGGAGATAGATACCTGTGGAACAGCATGCTTTTACTCGGATCCAGGTCAGTGTGCAGTACCAACATGTCCGTTTCTTCTGATGGTGCTGTAAGCATCTCACAGATTCCAGCTTCAGAACAAGTGGCCCATGCCAGGGTAGAGCCATTGCTTGTGAAGATTTCTAATTTGTTGATATAAATAACCGCACTAAGCAAGAGGTTATAGTTTACCTTGGCCAGTATATTGTGACTAAAAGATTATGTGATAAGAAGCAACAACATATTGTATATTGGCCAAATGATCTTCCAGGAGATTGGTTTGGAGTGCCAAGTTTCTTCGTGATATTGTAAAGGAAAATGCATACAATCATCTGCAGAAACTTGGCAGTTATCAGTCAACAAGAACCATCAGACCCTGGCACATTGTGAGTAAGAACAGGCTATCACCTTGAAGTGGGAGTGTCCTAAAGACACTGCAAGAACAAAGAAAGCACCTCAAATCTGACAGTACTCCCTTTCTTCAGATGAGAGCCTGGCTCGTGTGTGTGTGTGTGTGTGTGTGTGTGTGTGTCTGTGTGTGTGTGTCTGTGTCCGTGTCCGTGTCCCATGAAAGAAACAGTAGTGGTGACTGCGGAGACAAGCCCTGGAGTCTGGATCTCAGCAATGGTGTAAATGAACATTCAGGTGGCTCACTGGATTTGGATTATTTCTGATCAACTTAGTGTGGAATTTAAAATTGAATCCCTTGATTCAGAGGCTTATAGCCTTGGTGAAGAAAAGCATGGTGTATACCACGCAAGGAAAGTGGTTTGAAGAAGAATCCTAAAAGTTTGAGGAAGATCCTAAAGTTGAAGAAGATCCTTAGTTGACTATTAAAAGTGCACTCGGTGTAGCATAATGAATTCTCTCTTCATATCATAGGAGATACTGGACTCTTTTCGAGAACTAGCTTCCAGAAGACAAAGGAGAAATCTCGGAAAAGAGACTAGAAGACTCAGCTCAGGCAGAGGAGGGCTTAGATGTACCTGAAGGTAAAACAAACAAACAACAAAACAATGAATGATTCCAAAGGGCTATGAAAAAGTCATACAAGCCTCCTAATCACAACAGTGTGAAGACTAGTCTCAGCGATCATCTTCCAACAGCATAATTTATACCAGCCAAGAAGGTACAAAAGAGTTTGAGAAGAAACACACCCAAGACAAAGTGAGAAGTATAGAATCCAGTTTTTTCCTTGTATATTGTCAACATCAACTTAAAAATGCATGCACTATCCATGGCAGAACAGGACATATTGTATCATACTTCATTGGTTCAAAGAAGTTAAGAAAAGGCAATCAGCTATGTCCAGTGTGCAGACAACTAGTTTAAATGACTGTGCCAACTTATATCGAGTAGCTAACGTGTTCATAAAAATAGATTGATATATTTCTAATTATATAACCTTAAAATTTAGATAGCACAAATTTTACTTTTATTTGCATATACCAAAGCAAGAAGGTCTCTTAGTCCATTTAAATATTTTCTAATATAATTTGCCTATTTCCTACTTCTATAGGAAGAGTGAGTCTTCCTTGTAGGAAAATTTCACTTATGATTATATTTTATAATTAGATTATTTTTTATAGAAGAAAGTTTATTTGGGCTTACGGTTTCAGAGGGATGAGTTCACCTTGGTGGGGAGGCATGGGAACAAGGAGCAGGCATGGCCAGGGCATCAGGAGCCAAAAACTGAGAACTCAACGTCTTTAGGTACACAGAGGAAGCAGAGCTTATTTGTAGGTTTTAGTGTAATTTGCAATGGCTATATAGCTTATCTTTCATCCTTACCCTTAGATTTTAAATAATTTTCACTTTATTTTATATAAGAAGTATCTGATTTTTTGGTCTGTTGGAGAAAGGGTCTCTCTTGAGCCCCAGCTGACCTGGAACTTACTATGAAAGCCAGGCTGGCCTGAGTGTCACAGAGATCCACCTGCCTCTGCCTTCTGAGAGCTGTGTTAAAGGCATATGTGACCATGCCTGGCTGTCTTGACTTTTTAAAAAATATAAACTGAAAATTTAACTTATTCAGTGACTTTCTTGTAAAAAGTGAAAACTTTTTTTTTTTCAGATAAGGTCTTGTTTTTTTTTTTTTTGATAAGCCCAGGTTAGCTTTGAACTCTTTATGTAGCAGAGGATGACCTTGAACTTCTGATCCTCTTACCTCCAACTCCCAAGTGCTAAGATTACAGATGGCCACAACCACACTCAGTTATGCATTGTGAATTATATTTGGTGCTATGTAAAAACATACATCTTTACCAAAAAAAAAAAAAAAGAGAGAGAGAGAGAAACAAAATCAAAGGAATAGAATGGAGTTAAGTCCTAGTGTTCCAAGTCAACTTGATACACATCAGTATAAACCCGATAATGTTTTAGAGAACTACGTCCTATCCTTTTTCTGCCTCCTTCTTGGGCTTAAGTCCTGATTCAATTCAGCAGAAACTCTTCAGGCAAGAATGCTTAGTGCATTATTTTGTGATGTTTAATTTGATTGTCAACTTGACAAGATTCAGAATCACCAAGGATATAAGCCTCTGGGCATGTATGTGAGAAATTTTCTAGACTGGTTAATTGAAGTGGAAAGACCCACCCTGAATGTGAGCAGCAACATTCCATGAGCTGGGGTTCCAAACTACATAGAAATGGAGCACCACTGTATCTCCAGACTGTGGGTATAGTGTGACCAGCTTCCTTACACTCCTTCCCATGTCTTCCCCTTCATGACAGACTGTACCCTCAAACTATGAATCAAAATAAATCCTTCCATCCCCATGTTACCTGCAAGTGTTTTGTCACAGCAGTGGGAAAAGAAACTAATAACGAAATCCATTTATATGTTTTTATAGTAATTTAACAATGACCTTGTTCCTGGGTGGCAGCCTTACATGCCACACAAGATCCAAAGCATAACTTAACACTCGAATGAGGAAAAAGTAGAGAACAAAGAAAAAGAAAGAAAACTTCTGGGAGCAGCCAGGGACGCTTAAGAATGCCAGCAGTTTAATCTCTGTTTGAGAATTTGAGGCTTGGAGTTGTTTGAGACAGGGTGCCACTCTGTAATTCATGGAGGCCTTCAACTCATAATCCTCTCTTTTCAGCCTCCAGAATGCTGAGATTCAAGGGATGTATCGCTAAGCCCAGCTCTAAAGCCCACTTTTTAAAAAATGTATTTTAAAAAAGAATATTTTGGATCTTAAAATAGTTCATTCTAAATGAATTAAGAAGCTAATTTTTTCTGGGTGTGGTGGTACACATCTTTAACCCCAGCACTTGGGAAGCAGAGGCAGGCAAGTGAGATGGAAGCCAGCATGGTCTACATAGTGAGTTCCAGGCCAGCTGAGGCTACAGGGAGACCTTGTCTCAAAAAAGACAAAAAGCAAAACAAAATCCCAAATCCCTGAATTTTAAAAAAATAAACAAGATGGTACCATAGACTTTAAGCAAGATGTGACAGTTTTATAAAATTTCCTAAGAAAGACTAGCTTTTATAAGAGAAACAGACTTTTCCAGACATTTTACTGAATAAGCCATAAAGTGCTGACCTTGCCTTTGCTGATAGCCAGCTTGGCCCAGTTTCTCTGGGCACCTTCTTTATTTTCCCAGCCATCACAGCACCGAGATAAATACTTTCTAAAGAACACAGTTCTAATATGTTATTGATAAATGTCTACTTGGAATTTACTTGGAATTTAGACATTTAACCACAGAATAGATTCTTCTGGGGCCACAGAAGAAGGGGACAGACCCATCATAAATACTGGATTCCTGGGTTTATGGGTTACTTAATGTACTAGAAAGAAAATCCTACAGGTCCTTGGTGCTCCAATAATCAGAACATTTGCCAAATCTTAATCTCTGGCTTTCTCCATCAATAGTTCATAAACTATTCATTTATTTAAACCCAGTTGTTTACAATAATAGAAAATAGAAAAACATTTAGTGTCTTGAATAGCTTAAAATTAAGGCTACTGATGAAAGTTAAACTCATAAAATCCATATGTAATGAATGAGATTAGCAGAGGCCACCCTGAGGAAGTATTAGCATATCTTTCACTAACAAACCTAATGCAAGCCCTAGAAAGGATTAGGATTAGAAAACGAGACTCAGAGAATGGGAATTTTGGTCTAGAGTCATCTAGGGAATGGAGATGCTCATTGGTAGTGGGGTGCGGGGAGATGGTGGGACACAGAAAATGGAAGCACAGTCACTGCTGTATTCCGACTGAGGATAGCAACTTGGACTTGGATAAATTGTGTAAGCAGCAGTGGAATAATGTGGACAGATAGAAGTTTTGCTTTGAAGCTAGAGTCTATAGTACTTTGTAAGGGATTCACTTACAGGAATTGAGGAGAAGGCAGTAGAAAGGTTCACTCCAAGATTCAAACATGGCAAACAGGATAAGATGCTGCCATTTGATATGGACAAGATTGGAGGAAATGGAGCAGATTCACGAGAAAAAAATCAATCATAGAATCTTGAAGTCAAGTTTCAAATGCAGGGGAACATTCAGGTGAAGTGACCAGTACTATAACAGCATATTTGATAGGAGAGTCTGGAAAAGGACAGGCTTGAAAGGTCTAGGCTAAATTCGAAGTCACTGATGTAGAGACTGTATTTGAAGCAATAAGAGAGTGAAGTAATCCAAGGAGGGAGTATAGAGTGTAAAACGAAGACAGAAGACAACTCAGCTCCAACATGGAGGAGCCAGGGAAAGGAAGAGGGACCAGCCTCTGAGAATAAGGAAAGCCACTGTAGGGAAGGGCTGCATGTTAAGATCGTGGTTCGGGCTTGAGAGATGGTTGAAAACACTCTTCTGCTCTTCCAGAGGACCTGAGTTGAGTTTCAAGCTACCACATCTGGTATGTCATAACCACCTGCAACTCCAGCTCCAGAGGATCCAAGGCCCTCTTCTGGTTCCTTGGGCACCTGCACTCATGTCCACAAACACATGCAGGCATAAATAAAAAATGGAACGAACTTCTTAAAAAAAAAAGAAGTGGTCAAGTGTTGAATACTGATAAGTCAAAATAGAAACAAAAACATATCCAGAGTATGAAGAAGGCCACTAGGGTTTGGGTATGGGTAGTGTCCTTTGAAGGATCTGTGTGTTGAAGCCTCGGTCCCCAGACAGGACTATTGGCAAGCTGTGTACTGCTGGGAGGTGGGACCTGATAGGAGAGCATTAGACCACTGGGTATTGTGTCCTTGAAGGGGAGTGTGGGTTCCAGCACCCCCATTCCTAGCTCAGGAGGTAAGCAGTTTTCTCTGCCATAGGCTCCTTATGCTGCCCTAACAAGAGGCCCAAGGCAGTGAGACCTCCTGATCTTGGCCAGGAACCTCCAGCACCATGCACCAAAATAAATCTTTTCTCTTTAAATAGTAGCCATAGATATTCCATTATTGTTTGATAGCTGACTAAGAGAAGAAAGCAACTGGTGATTATGGAAAAAGATGAAAACAGGAGTCATATTGGAATGGCTCATTATCCAGCCACCCAGCAAACATGTAATAAGTGCCTATATGTTAGGTACAATGTAGGGAATACAATAAATAAGACTTTGGAGAGGGGACCATCACAGAACTGATTGTCCTCTGTGACAGTTTGTTTAATAGTGAGATGGCTGTGTTATAGACAACTGCACAGCTAGCTCTCTTTGTGGCTAGGTGAAGTAGAAGATAAAAGAGTGCTCTTAAAAAAAAATTCATGTGGGGGGGGGGGTGCTGGCAGAGACCGAGGAGGGCATCGGATCCCCTGGAACTGGAGCTAGAGTTATAGGCAGTTGTGAGCTGCCTGAATTGGGTGCTGGGAATTGAGTGCCAGTCCTCTGGAAGAGCAGCTAGTGCTCCTGAGCACTGAGCCATCTCTTCAGTCCTGATTTTAAAAAAAAAAGTAATAGCCTAGAATCTAGCTCCATGTCCTCTTCTCTTCATATATGTTAATATCTGGTCCAAAAATATCTAGTTCAGAAATTAGTAAAGAACAAGAAGAGGTGCAGCACAAATATGCCACAGGGAAAAGGAAGATGGAAAGAAAACAAAGACAAATACATTAAGAAAAAAATAAAACTCTGTGGGGCTGAAGAGATGACTAGTGGGTAAGCACTGGCTGTGCTTATAGAAGACCCAGCACTCACATGGCAGCTAGCAACCATCCCTAACTACAGTTCCAGGGAATTCAATGCCCTCTTCTGCTCTCCACAAGCACTGCATGACATGGATGCATTTACACACATGCAGGCACAACACTCATAGACATAAAATAAAAATAAATAGAAAAGAAAAGCCTCCTTTTTTAAAAAAGGCTGAACAATGAAACTGTCACAGAACAGTCTGCCACGAAACAGAAGGGGCCACAAAAGCAGTAAAGCAAAGGAACTAGACCGGAGTGAAGGTGAGACGGCACAGCTGCAGCATAAGACGCCTTAAAGAGACAGAATCCACAGGGGAGGAGGGTCGCAGCTCAATGTGTAGTAAAGAATACTGCGTGAAGAAGGTGGCAGTAGACCTGAAGGGATTTGTCAAATGGGATATTGGAACATGGTAGGTTGGATGTTTTGTTTTGTTCTCCTTTAGGTGAGAAAGGGAGCCACAGAAGTGAAAGCTGGCACATACATGAAGATTAATAAGTAAATACAGTTAGGGTAATGGGACTGAGGTTTCTCACTTTTGAAGAGGAAAGAGAGAAAACAGAATTATCCCTGTATAGTACTAGATAAAATTAAAGTGAATATGAACTCTGTCATATAATATGAACTCTTTATCATTATAGATACAAAAATAAATATATTCTCTCTCTCTCTCTCTCATCTTTCTCTCTGTTATGTTTTGAATATTTGTGTCCCTAGTCAGTTCATATGCTGAAACCCTGCTCCACAAAGTAAAAGTGTTACAAAATGGGACCTTTAAAAGATCATTAGACCAAGAGAACAGACCCTCATGAATAAGATTAATACTCTTATTAAATAGAAGATACTTGTTTGCTCCTTCCACCATATAAGAAATCAGAGGAATATTCTACATCTGAGGAACTGGCCCTTATCAGACACTGAATCTACAGCTGCCTGAAACTTGGACTTCCCAGGCATCAGAACTATATAAAATAAGTACTTACCGTAATAAGTGCCAGAACACTCTCCCTCTTCCTCTCCCACTCCTTCCAGATCTTTATAATTTCCAAATACCAAATACCATTGTTCACTAAAAAGACCCAGGTCTCCTTGAAGAAATGATTGAATCTGTAGAGTTAGAACAAGAAAAATACAAGATGAACCTGGAGCACCCTGTTATGCCAGGAAGTAAGGAAGTATTCCAAGAATGATAAGCTGTATCAAAACAACCAGCCTGAAGAAACCTCGAACAGCCACAGCAGTAAAGTGGAGAGTGAGGCTCGAGATGTGGCTCAATGGTGGAGCACTTCCTAAAATCATCAAAGCCCTGGGTGATCCCCAGAGTCACAACAAAAACAAATGTATGTTTGTAAAAATATGTTAAATAATGGTAATAGTTTCTTGGCCTATCAGCTAAGATCAAATGTTCTCATCTGTTTAATAACGATAGCAACAAATCATAGTGAATAAAAGCACACAAGTTCATATAATCAAAAATTAACTATATTGAGGGCTGGAAAGATGGCTTAGCAATTAAGAGCACTGACTGCTCTTACAGAGAACCCAGGTTTGATTCCCAGCACCCACATGGCAGCTAACAACTGTCTTTAACTCTAATTTCAGGGGATCTGACGCCCTCTCCTGACCTCCGTGGGCATTGCACAGGATGGGTACACATGCAGGCAATACACTCATAGACATAAAATAAAGATATTTTTAAAAATTAACTATATTGAAAGTTTGACAAAGAGTAAGTGGTAATATAAAGCAACTACCCACAAACTATATCATTTACACAGTGAGTGGTCAAAGCTAATCACTGTGACCAAACTGAAATTATGCAGCACTTGTTAGGATACACTGAGAAGACAGATCAGACATCCATGCCCCAAATGCATAAATAAATGTAAGTATGAGCAAACAATTGACACACCCAAGTTGAAGGACATCTCACAGTTATTGGTTTGTAATCTTTGAATCTGTCAACATCACGTAGGTCAAAGAGTCCTACTTTTTTGGAATGAAGGAAATTAAAAAGACATGGCAACTAAACCCAGCACGACTGTGATTGAGTTCCCATGGCTTTGATGGATATTATCAAGGCAACTGGCAAAGCTTGAATGAGACCTGAGGCTTGACTGACAGTAATTACATATGAATCAATGTCAACTTCCCGATTTTTAGGAGTCCACATTAATTACTTATTTTCAGTATATTAGAAAATAAAATTCTTTATACTGTACTTACAACTTTCTGTAAATCTTATAAGCATGAAGGAAAATAAAGTAATTTGATTTGACTTTATAAGACACAACATAGGGACTGGAGAGATGGCTCAGTGGTTAAGAGCACTTGCTGCTCTTCCAAAGGAACTGAATTCAGTTCCCAGCACCTACATAGCAGCTAACAATCACCTGTGATTCCATTTGCAGGACATCTGACGCCCTCTTCTGGTCTCCTCAGGCATCACACACATATGGTGTACCTACATGTACAAAAAAGCACTCATAGATAAAATAAAAATTAAAAAGATTACATCAAATAAAAATAGGAAATATTAAGATAAATATAAATGAGTTAAATTGATTAAAATGAAATTTGAATTGATTCATAAAGAAAAGTCCAACTCTATACTGTATACAAGGGGCTCAAAGTATTTCAGAAATTCTTAAAAATGTAAATAATGAAAAATCAAAAGGTGCTAAATCTCTGCAGGAAAGCAGGGAGAGCTGAATCAGAGCCCAGCTGCAGTTCCACAGTTCCAGCATCACAGCAGCCAGTCGGGCTGCCAGCAGGGTGGAGGGTGCTTTCCTCATGCACACTGGACTTACAGACCTAAGAGAGGCCATGGTGGAATGTGGAGTCCTAGGGAACTACCAAGAAAGGACTGACAGCCGCCCCTCACCTAGAACTTCCCAGATCACAGAGGCTGCAGAGACCAATGGTTCCCACTCTCACACAGCACCAAGTGGGGCCTGCGAGAGCCAGAGGGATGTGAGAACAGTGTGTCCACGCCAGCAGTTCACCCCATAACTGTTCTCTTTATTTCTTATGTTCTTTAACCTGATTTCTACTCTTGCACACGACACATGATTGTTTTGTGTTTGCCTGTATATTGCTCAGTTAAGGCTTAGGACTGCTGTGTGTGTTTCCCCATCCAGCCTACTATCAGATACTCTTCTTTTCACCCATGTCTTCTATGTGTCCCTTCTTACTCCTGTCTTTTACTTTACCTCTTATCTTTATCCTCCTCCTTCTTCTCAAGATCTCATGTATCACAGGCTAGCTGGAACTCGCTCAAGAATGGCCTTGAACTCCTGTTCCTCTTGACTCTACCTCCAGAGTGCTGGGATTACAGGCATGTGCTTTTTACTTCTAATTATAACCTTCCATAGTTTGAAACATATCTCTAAAAATCTGTGGGTTCTAACGGTGTCCCGACTTTTCCCTTCCTGCTACTTTACTAACCTTGACTCTTTTCAAAGTCAATATAATACTTATCCCCTCATTTACCTGCTTCCCTCTTACTTCTCCATTATCCTCCATTGTTTATCCTCCAACAGTTACTAAAGTCAAGAGGGTCACTGTTGTTAATTGGGTAGTACAATGTTTATCTAGTCATGACATCCACCCCCTGTGGTTGTTCTCAAATTCTCAAAGTTAGTATTCCACTGAGGGAATAATATAGAGTTCACACCGGAACCTTGGGCACCTGGCCTGAGGAATTAATTTTTGAACTATGAACCTCAACTTTACCATATGTAAGTCCCATTTGAGCATTACAAATACTTCAACTATATAGGTTATCACCTATAGGAATATAGATGATAAAGAGTCCCAAGTTGGGGCTGGAGAGATGGCTCAATGGTTAAGAGCACTGGCTGTTCTTACAGAGGACCCGGGTTCAGTTCCCAGCACTCACATGGTAACTACCATCCGTAACTCCAGTTCCAGGGTATTTGATCACAATAGCCTCAACAAAACAAACAAAAACCAAGGAATAAACCTAACAAAGGAAGTAAAAGCCTGTTCAATGAAAACTTTAATACAGTAAAAAAATTGAGGCAGACACTAAAAAAATGGAAACATATCCCATGCACGTGATTGAAAGAATCCTGTAAAAATAGCCATCCCACCTAAAATAATCTACAGATTCAACATAATCCTAGTCAAAATCCCCATATCAGAAATAGGAAATAGTCTTAAAGTTCATATGGAAGCACAAAAGACCTCAGAAAGCCAATGCAATCTTGGTGGAGGCATCACCATGGTTTTCAGGCCATACTACATGCTACATGGTACTATCACAGAGCATGATACCAGTACAGAAACAGACATGTAGGTCAACTGGCTAGCATAGAGGCTCTAGATGAAAGCCCACACGTTACAGCCACCTGATTTTTGGAAAAAAAGGCAAAAATACACATTGGAGATAAAAACATCTTCAATAAACGGTGTTGGGAAAACTGGATATCTACATGTAGAAGTGTGAAACTAAATTTTTATCTCTCTCCCTGCACAAAAATCAACTCCAAAGGAATGAAAGACTTCAACATAAGATATGATATGCTGAAACTGCTAGAGGAAGAGTAAGGAGCACACTTGAAAATACAGGCATAGGTAAGGACCTTCTGAATAGGAATCTGATCACTTAGGAAATAAGACCGATAACTGACAAATGAGACCTCATGAAAGTAAAACGTTTCCATACAGCAAAGGATACAGTCAGTCCAGTGAAGATGCATCCTACAGAATGGAAGAAAATCTTTGCCAACTATACATCCAACAAAGGATTAGTGTCTAAGATATTGAAAGAACTCAAGAAACTAAGCATCAAGAAAACAACCCAATCAAAGAATGGGCTATAGAAGTGAACAGAGTTCCCAAAGAAATATAAATGGTTAATAAACATTTTTTTTTGAGATAGAGTCTCTCTGTAGCCCCAGTTGGCTTGGACTCACTACGTATACCAGGTTGGCCTTGGTTTCACAAAGATCTGCCTGCCTCTGCCTCCTGAGTGCTGGGATTAAAGGCATGTGCCACCACACCTGGCAACTAATAAGCATCACCATCACTAGCCACCAGTGAAATGCAAATTTAAACTATTTTGAGATTCTGTATCACCCCCATTAGAGTGGTTATCACCAAGAAAACAAATGAAAGTGCTGGTGAGGATGTGGGAAAGGGAGATTCACATCCGTTGTTGGTGGAGTGTAAATTGGTGCACCCACTGTGGAATCAGTGTAGAGGTTTGTGAAAAATAAAGTTACAATATGCTATGGTTGTTTGTCAGGGAGGCCTTGAATGTCCCCAAAACAATGCAGACTATTGCTTTTTGTTCTTGGTTGCTCACCATAAGTAGATGGTAAGACCCGATTGCTGAAGACACCACATACTTTGGTTGCAGGACATAGAAAAATCAAGCTGGAACTGACCTAGAAATTTTCTTCCTATTGGCTAGCCTTTATAGTGTAGGAAGGTGCTGTGCAGGCTCCTGGGAGAGAAGAGTCATCAATGGACTTACCCAGCAGTGGAACCTGCATCCCACAGTATTGATCTGCCAGGTAAGATGTGTCCATTGATACAATCATGCCATGAAGGTTGTGAGGATAACCAACTATTTTCTGATTGGATTTGAGGTCCACTCCACAAGAGGGAATTCATACCTGGTTCTGTAAACCTGGTCAAAAGCCCATGACTGGGGAGCTCATAAGCCTGAGAAAGGGACCTTACTATTGTTGCTTGTTGAATGGACATGGTGTCAAGCTGCCTTCTACATATTTATGTTTATGCCTATAGATTAGTGCAGCTCTAAACTTTGGTCAGAGAAGCTCCTCCTTTTTGCAGTGGGCAATGATTAATACAGAGACTCACAACTAGTCAAGATGCTGAGAATAAGTGACTGTTGAGTGCTCTGCCCTAAATGGGACATCTACACACACACACACACACACACACACACACACACACACACGGCTCAGGGAGCATTGTGGAAGAAGGAGCAAAAAGAATTAAGAGCCAGAGGATGGGAAAGAGTGTTGTGAAATGCTCTCCTCTGAACATGGTATCGTCTTGTACTCATGATCTCACAGCTGGTGCCTGTCAACATTCTGGCCTGGATCGGGGAGCTATGGAGATATTGGCAATTAATGGCCACTGGGGAAGAGGGAGTCATTTTCTTCAGAGGTATAGCCATCGATAAATTGTACATGAATTAACCCCACACCCGTACACATACAAACAACCCTAACTGAACTCTGTAGGTTATTTTTTAAAAATAGGAGAAAGATGTGTTGGGAAGAAGAGATTTATCCATTATATTATGGGAAAAGACGTGCAGGAGTGAATGGTTATACAACTTAAATCTGTCAATCAAAATAGAGAACTACTCAAACTACACCCTCAAACAATAATCAGGGCCCTTAACTACCCTCACAAATGGGCCTTACTGTACTTTTGACAGTGTGTCTGACCTGTTCTATTGTGTTGCTTTTAATAAAGTTACCTTGCTGCTGCTGCAATCTGAGCCTTTATTACTTATAAGAATAAGGCTAAGAGTCTAGAAACACTGGGGCCAGACACTAACCGCTGGCGTTCTAAATTCATGGTTCCTAAGTCACCAGCAGCTTCAGAGGCTCCTGGGGGAGGATTTTACCCTCACTCTGAAGGAGCTCAGTCTTGCAGATACTTTGATTTTGGTCCATGAAACTAATTTTGGACTTCTGACTTCTAGAATTGCAGAAGCATCAATTTGTATTGTTTTAAACTGCTAGATTTGTGGTAATTTGTTTAGCAGCCAGAGGAAACTAACACATCCAGGCACTGTTCATAAGGCTTCAACTTGATACCCAGCATATCTTCTTATACTTAATATCTAAGTAAAGAGAATGACAAGCTCATAGTTCTGCCTCACTTCATATAATTATCATATGTACAATAAAAAAGTACAAATTCCTTCCCCAACGTCACAACTTTAGTATTGCTCAAAAGTTCAAGTTCAAAGCCTCTACTAAGACTCAAGATAATCTCTTAGCTGTGAGCATCTGTAAATAACACAACACAACAACAACAAAAAGCAATTTATATTCTGCCAACATCTAGTTTGACACTATTATGAAGATTTCTAGTTTGTGGTTCAGAAGGGGACACTAAGGCAGATGTCTTAAAACTAAGAGATTTAGCCATGTATGGAGGCTCATATCTTTAGTCCTAGTACTCAGGAGGCAGAGACAGGTGGTTTTCTGTGGAATTGAGGCCATCCGGGTCTACATAGCGAGTTTTAGGCCAACTGAGGCTACAGGAAGACCCTGTCTCAAAAAAACAAAACTAAACTAAACTAAAATAGAGATTTGTTTAAAAGTTATTAATTCCACAGACAGGCAGCCAGCAGAATGATGGGGACTCTAAGAAAAATTCAGACCCTCATGACAGAGTGAGAGTCCTGTCTTATGTATTTTTAGAGGAAGGGGGAGAAGGAGGTTGAAAAGGTCCCCATTTGGATGTTGCTGGGGGCAAATGTGAGTAGTTGGTTAAAGGATGTTAGATGAACAACAAATACTTTCCTGGATGACCATTCCTTGAGGTCAACAGGGCAGGGAAGGCAAGAATCCAGAGAAACAAGTGACTTTAGTTCTAGAAACCAGATTACTGTAGTCAACGGAAATGCCATAGTTTGGCCAAGATTGAATGGCCCTGTCTAACACAGGTAAAAATTCCCATTCCAAAAGGGAAGAAGGGCTCCATAGGAAAGGATGGTTGGATGAAAGCATGACCAATCCTAGCAGGGTACACATTAAGTCCTGTAGTTCCATGTCCACTGTCCAGGACACACTGTGGTACTGGTTGTGAGCCCCAGAGGTCCTGGGTGTCCTTTCTCTGTGGCCTGCTGTTTGCAGTTCATGTGCTTCTTTCTTGATCTGGCTTCACTTGTTGCCTACAGTTTTCCTGGGCAGACAGTCTACATTTTAGACAGTTCAAACTTTCTGAGGTCCCTGATGCACCTTTGGCTTCCTGCGTGACCCTCTCAGAGGTTTCTTACAGGGACTCTGATCCGGTATACATAAGGCCATAGGTTAAATCAGTCCCTAGTACTGAAAAACCAAACAACAAAGCAAAGAAGCAAACCCAAGACCTTTCCTTTGAAATTGGGTAGAAGCCCCATGATTCTATAACTCCTTCCTGCTTGCAAAGTCAGCATCCGATGGATGACACGCCTTGGACCTCAGCCCCACTGGGCCATGGGTGCAGTGATTTTTGAGTGCTTAGGTAGAAGAGTGTAGTAAAATGAGTTCTGAGGAAACAGCTTCCTAGGTGACCCTATGCTTGCAGAGTGCTCCAGTGTTATGCTCTTTTCAAACTCTTTTAAATGGCTTCACATTTTCACTTTTCAGAGCCTGAAGTGGGTGGAATGTGGCCAATTCCCAAGATGCCTTCAGAGTACCTATTATCTTGGTGCAAAGTACTTGGTTTCTGGGTGTGGTATTTTGTTTTTGTTTTTCAGTATTAGGAATCAATTTAACCTATGACCTTGTGCATGCTACTCAGAAGCTTTGCCAGTGAGCTATATCCCTAACTCTTGGTTTCTGTTTATTGGTGCCAGTCTTTTTGGAAACTGTGCCTCAGCAGGCTCCTTTTCTGGGCAAGCTGTAAGTTTTTCAAACCCTGCTCTACTTTTACTCACAGTTCCTACAATAAATTTGATTCAAGGTAGCCAGCAATACCGATCTCAAATGGAGGGCTGCCTTGAAACTTCCTCTACCTGATAAATTAGTCCATGCTTCTAAGTTTACCCTTCTTTCAAAGTGCCAGGACTAAATATTGACAAGTGCTTTGCCAAATGGCAACACAAATGACTTCTAGGACTGTTCCCAGGAGCCTTGTTCCTTATGAAAACTTAAGTAGTCCTTAGGTGAACATTTCTATAGGCACGCTAGTCTTCTGAACTTCCACCAAAGTCACCTGTTTCCTCTGCAAACAGCACTCAGGGCTTTTTGCAGTCAGTTTCCCAAATTTCCCCAAACTCTTTCTTCAAACCACTCCCAAAGGCTTCTGAACCACACTGATGTGAACAGGAGATAGAAACTGGTCAGGTAGGCCAAGAACCCTAAAGTTGCAGTTCTGAGGACATCTTTACCTGAAGCCAGGAATGTCAGAAGAGAATTCTTATTCCTGTTTCTTTATTATCTCCTAAATGAGCAACTCTGCCTAAAGGCTGTACATGACTCTGTGACTGAAACTGAGAGAAGACCCCTTGTGGTTGGGTCAGCTGGACTGAGGAGCTAATCAGCTCATTCCCCCCCAAACCTTGTCCTAGTTTCTGCTATAAGTCCTTTAAAAAGCGCCCCCAGAGTACAGGTGCACAGTACCATTTCCTGGGACCTCCTACTGCCTTCATTCTCATTTCTCTCTCTCTCTCTCTCTCTCTCTCTCTCTCTCTCTCTCTCTCTCTGTCTCTAGCTCCCACTAATCTATAGTAAACTTCTCTCTAAAACCCACCCTCTGTGGTTCATTAATTTTATTCTTTAAATTCATGAGATGAGAATCCAAAAGCCACTGACTGAGGGGTGGCTTTGATGGCTCAGAGCTGAGAAAGGCTTGCTGCTCTCAAAGACACCCCAACATTTCTGTCTTAACATCATCAAGAACATTCACAGAACGGCATTCTTTTTCCTCTCTTATTACATTTTGGCCTCAGGCCTGTCGGATGGTGCTATCTACATTTGGAGGAGGTCATCCCCTTTGCTATAATATGGTGCCTTTCACTAAATGTGATTTAACTGTCTCCTAAGCAGCTCTCAAGCCAGTCAAATTGACAATCAAGATTAACAATTATGGGGCTGGAGCGATGACTCAGTGGTAAAGAGCACTGACTGCTCTGGCAGAGGACCCTGGTTGTATTTCCAGCACCCACGTGATGGCTAACAACCATCCATAACTCCAGTTCCAGGGAAATCCAACACCCTCTTCTGACCTCCACGGGCACTGACTGACACGGGTGCACTTACACACATGCAGGCAATATACTCATACACATAGAAATAATAATGATAAATATTTTTAAATGATTAGGTATCACAGTACACCTATGTTTACCAAAAAGTGGAACATGGTAAAAGACACATCTGTCTTAGATTTGATCATCAGTTCCTTATTCTGTTAGCTCAGTTGTGAACCCACAGGACAGTAGCACACTCACTGATACACACACAGACACACCCTAACACAGTTCCTTATGCCATTAGGAAAGGAATGGAGGACAGTAGTGCTATTCTCTAATGTCTACCAATGCTCTGCCTCATATTTTATTTCAAAGAATTCACCCACATGCTCCACTGAGGATGCTGTATGGTGATTTCTCTCAACCAAATACTAATGAAGTTTCTACATGGTGTTTTCTGATTGCATGTTTGGAATTGCATGTTGATATATCAGAATGGTGTGGTCACTGGGAACTTCTTTTTTTTACTTGAATCACTGAGTTTTGCAATGCTTACGTTTGAAATAATTTTACCTGGCTTTTGTAATCAGAAAGTAAAACTTAAATGAAATAATTTCAGGCTTCACATTTTTATAGAACATTGTCTGTTTTTTAATTCTAAAGATATTTTAAAATAAAAACCAAGCGTGTTGAAAGTTTAATAGCATGCTGGGAATGGTGGCACATGCCTTTAGTCCCAGCACTCTGGAGGCATAGGTAGGCAGAGGTAGACAGACCTCTGTGAGGCCAGTCTGGCTTATAGCATTCCAGGGCAGCTGTGGGTATAAGGAGAGCCTGTCTCAAAAAGACCCCCCGCCCCTGCAAAAAAGTGTATTAGAAGACTAGAGACTGGAGCGATGGCTCAGCAGTTAAGATCACCAGCTCTTTCAAAGGACCCAGGTTCAGTTCCCAGCACCCACATGGCAGCTAAGAGCTACCTGTAACTAGTTCCAGGGAATCCAGTGCTGCTGTGGGCATTGCAAGACATGGGTGCACTTACATGCAGACAAAGCACTCATACACATCAACATAAACAAATTTTAAAAAGCAAAAATAAATAAATCCAAAATCTTTAATAGAAGATTTGGGGGTCTTGACAAGGGGCAATTGGCATATGTGATGGGAATGGAATAAAATTAGGAAGTTCTAAACTATTGCAAGTTGTTCTCCCCTTCCCCAATAGCTCCAAGTTTCAGAGAATTTAAAAAACCTCACTCAATTTCATCTTTTCTTACTAATATTTCAAAAATATTAATGATATCCTTAGGGTTTCATAGAAATGGGGTGGTAACCAAAGTACTAATTGTGTGACAGAATTTAGAGGTGAAAGAAAAGATGTGTGCGTGTCACATTAGAGGAGAAAAAGAAGATGTGAAGTTGTAATAGGCAGTACCTATTTTCAATGAAGCACATGATATTGGGCATAAGTTCCCCTTTTGTTTCCTTAAAATCTTTTCTTTATTATTTTTATTTTATGTGTATGAGTGTGTTGCCTGCAGGTATGTGAGTACACCTGTGTCCTGCAAAGCCTGTGGAGGTCGGAAGAGGGTGGAATTCCCTGGAACTGGAATTACAGAGGGTTGTTAACTGCCATGTGGGTGATGGGAATCAAACCCAGGTCCTCCTTAGGAGCAGCCAGTGCTCTTAGCCACTGAGCCATCTCTCCAGCCCCTCAACCACTTTTTCAACACCATCCCAACCAGGCAGTTCAACCCAGCGATGAACTAAGTTCCAAGATTCTGTTGATTTCAGACCAGGTTTCCATCTGCCTTTTCCCCTCTAGCCACCTTAAGGAAAGTCAGTTCAGGGCTGCTTGCTTTGCTCAGATGACTACTTCACAGTTAAATATGCCCTTCCTGTGTTTTGGGGTTGAACGGCTTGAGACTCCTCCCCCAGCTATTGCATGTCATCACACTGTGTGGCGTAGGAACAAGTTCCTGAGAACTTTTTGTTTGTTTGATACAGGGTCTCCCTGTAGCCTCAGCTGGCTTGGAACTCAATATGTAGACCAGGCTGGCCTTGAACTTACAGAGATCCACTTTCCTCTGTCTCCCAAGTGCTGGGATCAAAGGCAGATGCTACCACACTTGGTTAAGATTGTAAGAACTTCTTGTCCCAGAACTTAAAATGGAAATATACAGTTATTTGTTTAATAGTGAAGACTAGGGACTGGAGAGATGGCTCAGGGATTAAGAGCACTGGTTTCTCTTGCAGAGGAACTGGGTTCGATTCCCTGAACTCACATGGTGGCTAACAGCCATCCTTAACTCCAGTTGCAGGGAATCCAACACCCTCTTCATCTCTTCAAGCACTGCATCACACGGGTGCACACACACACACACACACACACACACACACACGCACACACTAATTAAGACTAGAAAGCAATGGGGATTAATATGATCAAAATTAGTATGACTTTTCAAAGAAAATAAGATTATTTATTTTTTAAAAAACACTAGAAAGGGAAATGGCAACCCTATTGTTCATAATAAAACACACAGTTCTATCACTGGAGGAAAAAAGGCATAAAAAGTAAAAATCCACATACAGTTAAATTAACAACATACCCCATTCTGGCTTGGTTTATGTCCTGACTGTTTGACCCTTGCTTAAAGAAAGCACTCTGCTATATATTACTTATTACATTAGACCTAAACATTGTCGGCTGAGGAAATATTTACACTGAACTGCCAACAGTTTAAGGGGCCAATTACATCTTAAGAGCAGAATGTCAGTGGATACAGCTGAGGAGTTTGGGTTTTTAGAGTTGTCTAATGGCTATCTTTAGGACACAATCTGTGGTCTTTGGTTAGATCTCGTCATCAGAGCACATGACTTCAGGCTTCAGGAAGCAGGTCAGGAGCCTCGAGGGGACAGAAATGCCAGAACTGCATTTCATTTATTAGATCTTTATTCTTTTCACAGACTTATCTTTTAGTTCCATTGAGTCTTTCAGATATGTTATATATTTGCAAAGATACATTTGGCCAAACCCATCTAAGCAATCCTTTGTTTTTACATGTGTTTCTTTTTATTAGAATATGAACTGAAAACTGCTGGAAAGAGACAAGTAGCTATTCACTTATGAGACTATTAAAACTTCTAAAATCAGTGTTTGTTGTTTTGAGGGCATGCTGAGCCATAATTATGAACTACGTTATCACCTATTGACGGTATATACTGTTGATTAGAATATCTTAAAGTACTACTAATAACTTACATTATGCTGGGTGTGATGGTATATACCTTCGATCTCAGTACTTGGGAGGCAGAGGCAGATGGATCTCTGTGAGATGGAGGTTAACCTGATCTACATAGGGAGTTCCAGGCCAGGTGGAGCTATAGGGAGACTCTATCAAAACATGTCCTTACATTAATATAATTTAATTTAAAACTTAATATGATACTAAGTTAAGAGTATGGTCACTGCTGGTGACTGCTGATTAACCTGATTAATGAGAAAATAGTATATTAATATAACAATATTAATGATGGTATTAACATAACAAATTAATTATATCAAGTTACATGCACTTAGGTTAATCTTAGATATATTAAATTGCTAATATTTGTACATTTTTGACCTGCTCAATGACAAATTCATATAGTTTGACTTAATACATTTTGAAACAGTGCCATTGTTAATATTTTGTAATGTCCTTTAGTGATTTCCCCCCCACCGTGTGCAAATATACTTAAGTAAAGTTGGCATTATACAGATGGACAGCTTTGTGTACTATTCTCATTATTTAACATAGCTTCATGAACATTTTCCTGTGCCTCAATGCCTGAAAATATAATTTGATACATATTTATACATATTTATGTAACAGGAAAATTTAATGACCCATGAAATTGACATTTAAAAGTTCATTGTGATATCATTTTTTAAAAACTTGGATAAATATCTTTTTAAAAAAAGATTCAGGCATGTAGTAAATGCCTGTAATCACAGCATCTGGGAGACAGAAGCAGGTGGATCTCTGGAAGACAGAGCCAGCTTGGTCTACATAGTGAGTTCCAGGCCAAGGGGCTACAGGGAGATCTTTTCTGGGAAAAAAAAAAAAGGATTTCTGTTGTCAAGATTGCTATAAAGATTAAGATGAGAAGAGTGAAAGTATACTGGCCGTGACTACACGTGCATGAACCTGAAGGATAAGACAGCTTTTAAGAATCTGACAAATTAGGAAGAAACACAGAGAATCAGACTTCAAAGATAAGAACAGAGTGGAAGAAATCCCATCAGAGTGCTGGGGAAAGAAACCAACACACCAACAGAGGTGAGGGCTCTACAGATGGGCAACACCACCAAGAAGAGCTCTTAGTTGGAAATTCCAGAAGGAGGTAAGGTTGGTTCGTGTCACACACTCATGGTGGCAGAGCCAAGAACTGGAGGAATGAAGAGCCCTCTGCACAAGGAAGGTGGAATCTCCTAAAGAATGTGACACATCAGCGCTGAGCAAAGCCCTAGAGCTCCAGAGAACATGAGATCAGACATGCTGGAGGGAACTTTCTGTACACAGGAGATGTGGCAAATCTGGTGAGTCAGTACTGCCTGGTGAGGGGACCGAGGGAACAGCTGGAACAGGAAAGAAAACGCCAGCTGAGAAATCTGCTGAGTTCAGAGAACGAAGGGACACGATGACTCTCAGGGTTGGAGTGTAAAATCATACCTGATGGCCTTTTTCAAACAACTAACATATGGCATTCTACAGACAGTTATGTGAATCTCACAAAAGCTGGAGACACGTCAGTGAAAAACTTCCAAGGCCAGTGTTGGGACAAATGTGTTAAAAGAGACCAGAGAGTGTAAGTTAAGGACAGATCTACTTTCAGCTATATTTTAAATTTTCAGATGTACCTATTGCCCCAAGCATCTTTACTTCAGAATAACGTCAGGCCATTATATCTTCCAGAGCATACATACCTTGGCACCTGAAAAAACACACATTTTATGTGCATTTTTAGTACACATCCAGACCTATAAAGGACGCTAACAGTGGCTAGTGGGCATTGGCTAGTGGTAAGAACTAGAAGCTGTGCACAGCTCAGACGGGAACACGTGAACTGAGCTCCATGCTGTCTAAGGCATGACACTGCTATCTTCATTTCTCAGGTGGGAAAGCAGGCCATGCATCTCGTTGCTACACTTGTAGAGTAGTGATCCTGAAGGGAGGTGGCTTTCTTGTTCTGTTCTGTTTTATTGAAGTACTAGGGGTTGAACCTACGGCCTCATGTATGCTAAATGCACGAACACTGGTCTCTAACCCCAGCCCTCTTTTAACTTTTTATTTTGATACAGTCTCACTAAGTGCTGAGACTGGTCTTAAACTTAGAATTCTCCTGCATCAGTCCCCAGAGTAGCTAGAGACCTATAGCTACCAAGGCCACCTAGATTTTTTTTTCATATTTTATTTATTATTTTTACTTTATGTGTATGAGTGTATTGCCTGCATGTATGTAAGTGCACCTGTGTTGTGCAATGTCCTTGGAGGTCAGAAGAGGGCATGGGATTCCCCTGGAACTGGAGCTACAGCTATTAGTCACCATGTGGGTGCTGGGAATCAAACCTGGGTCCTCTGCAAGAGCAGCCACTGGGCCATCTCTCTAGCCCATTATTATTGTTACTATTATTTGAGACAGGATCATGCTATGTAACCCAAGCTGGCCTTGAATTTCTTCATCTTATGACACCAAAGTGTTAGGATTACAGGAATTTGCCTCCTGAAAGAAACTTTTTCAAATTTTCTCTTTTACTGTCAATTTTAATAAGAGATATTTTCAAGAAATTTAGACAGTTTATTTAAACTTACTGGTTATAATTTTCTCTTATATTGGATATATACAGGAAATAGGATGTATTCCTTTCATTTCTAAAATTGGTTGTATTCACCTTCCTTTTAGTACTAGTCTTTTACTTTTTCTGTTCTTCCCAGAAATTTGCCAATTTTATTAGTCTTTTTAAAGAAATAATTTCTGGATTTGCTGATCTTTTCTATTACAGATTTGTTTCCTGTTTCATTGATTTCCTTTTATCTGTAATTGTCTCCTTTGATTTTCTTTGAATTGTTAATAATTATAAATATAAGTAGATGTACCTAGGATCATACATTATACTATTTAGGATCATATATTCTAAATATAATCACATAAATGTGTGTGTGTGTGTGTGTGTGTGTGTGTGTGTGATGGGAGGCACACACCATGGTGGTTGTGCAGAGGTAAGAAGATACTATTGTTCGTTCTCTCCTTCTGCCTTTATGTGGGTTCCTGGGATCAACTTCACATCACCAAGCAAACAAGTGTCTTTACCTACCATCTCACAGGCCCATTTCTTTGGTTTTACTTTAGCAATTTATTTATATTTTAATTTTATTTAATTTTTATTTATTATTATTATGTGTGTATAATGTGTTTATGTAGAGATCAGAGCACAACCTTTGAGAACTGGTTCTTTCCTTCCACTGTGGGTTCTGCGGATTGAATGCAGGTTGTTGGACTCAGACAGCAATCACTTTTACACCTTCTCACTGGCCAGATAAATACTTTTGAGACAGGGTTTCTAGCTCAAGCTGACCTGGAGGGGTTTCTTAAAAAATGTCCTTGAACTTTGATCCTTCTGCCTCCACTTCCCAATACTGAGATTACAGTTGTATGCCACCATGTGGTTTATACAGTGCTGGGATGAACCAGAGCCTCCCACATGCTAGGTAAGCACACCAACTGAACTACATCTCTAGCCTTTTCTTTTACTTTCTTCCTTTCTTTTGCCTTTTTTCCCCTAATATTTTGAGGTGAATTTGGGGGGGTCTCCTGTAGCCCCAACTGTCCTGGAAACCCCTATGTAGACCAAGCTGGCCTTGAACTCTCAGAGATCCATCTGCCTCTGCCTCCCCAGTGCTGGGATCATAGGTGTGCACCACCACACCCAGCACTTGAGGTGGACTTTTAGCTCATTGATTTTTAGCTTTTATTCTCTCTACGGTATGTACCCAGGATCATAAAATTTCCTAAAGCACAGCTTTAGCTACAGTCTACAACTTCTGGGTTTATTACCATTTAATTAAAACATTTTCTAATTTTCATTATGATTTCTTTTTTATATATAAATTGTTTAGATGTGTATTTCCTCATATTCAAATGTACAGGCTTTCTAGTTACTTTTTGTTTGTTTGTTTCTGGCTTAGTTGTCCTTAAGTCAGAACATACTTTGAACAATTTTAATTCCGTGAGATTTCTTGGGAATTGTTTATGATCAGAATACCAATTATAGCAGATTAGATTTTCCAAAAATGCTCATAATATCTCCCAAGCCACGTGCTCCTCTGCACTGTGACTCTGCCACTTTACTGAACAAGAGAAAACAGGCCCTATAACTGACCAAGAGAGAATAGCTGTCCTGGAAGTGTTCTCATCCAGCTCTTTGGAAGATACTCACCATGGAAGAAGCATGATCATTGAAGCCACCATGTGTGGGAGATTCCAGCCAGGCAAGGACCCTGGAGGGGGCATGTCTTCAGAAGAAAAGAAGGCCAAGGAGCACCATGGTTCCAAGACAGGTCACTAAGGGATCCACTTGGACATCTAGTCCAACTACACTTAAATGACTGCCGTCTCAGCTGTTTCTGACCATAGTTACATGAGAGACCCTAATTGAGAAACATGTCTGAGTCCAGGCAATCCAAAGAACCTTAAAAGACAATTAATAGATTGCTATCTTTTAAAAAATATTTTATTTATTATTCTTGAGTGTATTGAGTGTATTACTTGCATGTAAGTAAATGCACCTGTGCTGTGCAATGCCTGCTAAGGTCAGAGGAGGGCGTCAGATGCCCCTGGAACTGGAGTACCGACAGTTGTTATCATGTGGGTGCCAGGAACCAAACCCTGGTCCTCTGCAAGAGCAGCCAGTGCTCTTAACCATTGAACTCTCTCTCTAGCCCCTAGATTGCAATCTTAAACTCCACATTTAAGAGTGATTTGGGGATTTTGTTATTGTCAAATTGTTGTTTAGTTGGTTTTTAAATTTGTTTGTCTGTGTGTGTATTTTGTTTTGTTCTTGAGACATGCTCCAGGCTGGCCTCAATGACCTTGATCTTTGAATCCTCCTGCCTCCACCTCTAGAATGCTGGTATTACAGAAGTGTACCATCATGACCAGTTTATGAACTTCTGGGTTTCATGCATGCCTGATAGGCTAGCACCTTGCCAATTGGGCTTAATCTCTAGTCTGAAGGTTATGCGGAATATGATTGCTTTACATAAATGTTCCATACATATTTAAAAAGAATTAATAACTATAATTATTGAAAGTAATATTCTATATGTGTCGAGCAAATTAGGTTCATATATATATATATGTACATATATATATATATATATATATATATATATGAATCTATGTGTTTCACTACTGTATTACCTTTTGCCACGATCCTTATTTGTCTGTTCTCTTAGTTACCCATCCCATGCCCTGTTGAAGACTGCACTGAGGACTTCTCACATGCTAGACAAGCAGTCTATCATTGAGCTATATATACTCCAAGGCCCTCATTCTCTAATTTCTTGCTTTATATTTTCCATTCTTTTACTGTCAGTAATTATTTTTTAACATTTTAGTTATTTTATGTGTATGAATGTATTGCCTACATGTGTGTAAATGCACTTGTGTCTTGCAGTGCCTCCAGAGGTCAGAAGAAAGTGTCAGATTCCCTAGAACTGGAGGTACAGACAGTTGTTTGCCACCATGTGGGTGCTGGGAATCAAATCCAGGTCCTCTGCAAAGAGCAGCTAGTGCTCTTAATCACTGAGTGATGTCTCTAACCCCCAATATTTATTTATCTAAGTTAGCATACAAGTTAATGGGTTTCATTATGGCATTTCATACATCTGTATTATCTCCCAACCCAACTACTCTCCCTTACCTCATCTGCCTCCCTCTCCCCGGTCCCCTATGGCCCTTCAAAGTATCACCATTTCTGTTCCATGTCACATGTATTCTATTACATTCTCTCCTTTTAAAAATCACTCCACCATCCCTTAAGAGCTCTTCTTCCCCCTTCATGGTCCTCCTTTTACTTTTGTGACCACACACCCACACACCCACAGACATGCGTGCACGCGCACACAAACACACGCACACACAAACACTGTCAAATCTAGAGTCTTCATATGAGACAAAAACGTGTAACATTTGTAAGTCTGATTTTTTCACTTACCATAATGATCTCTGTTCCATTGTATCCATTTTCCTGAAAATGTCATGATTCCATCTTTTAATGGCTGAATAAAATCCCATTGTACATCATATATGCCACATTTTCTTTATTCCCTTCTCTACTGATGAATATCTAGGCTGGTTCCACTTCTTAGCTATTATGAATACTAGAGGAATAAATTGAATGTCCAAGTATGTCTGTGATATGTTGAGTAAAAGTCCTTCAGATAAAACCCGAGTGGTATAACTAGATCATATAGTAGTTTTATTTTTAATTTCTGAAGATCTTCCATGCTGATTTTCAGAGTGGTTACTCTGGTTTATACTCCCACAAGCAATGGATGAGGATTCTGCCTTCCCCACCTGCCTTGCCAGCATTTGTTATAATTCATTTTCTTGATGGCTGCCATTCTGACTGAGGTGAGATTTTTGAGATTCCTCAAAGCAATTTTAATTTACACTTCCATGATAGCTATGGATGTTGAACACCAGATGAAAATTTATTGACCATTTTTATATCTTTTGGGGATCTTTTTGAGATAGGGTCTCCCTGTAACCTCAGCTGGCCTGGAACTCACTATGTAGACCAGGCTGGTCTCAGTCTCACAGAGATTAGGGATTACACCTGGCTATATATCTTCTTTTGAGAACAACTCAGTTCATTGATGATGTTTAAATTTTACATCATTTTACCTATTCTAGATTAATCATCCCCTGCCTGATGTATAGCTGGGAAATTTTTTTCTCCCACTCTATAGGCTTTCTCTCTATTCGTGTGATTTCTTCCTTGGCTGTGCAGAAACATTCATTTTCATTTCATTTTATTGTCAGTTCTGGGGATTATTTCCTGGGCTGTTGGAGTCTTTTCCACAAAATCTTTGCCTAAGTCTGTATCTCAAAGTGTTTTCTTTAAGTTGTTTCTAAGTTTCAAGTCTTACAGTCAGATCCATTTTTAATTAATTTCTGTGTAGGGTTAGAGATATGGCTCTATCTCCTTCATTCTTCCACAACAGTATTAAAGAGGCTTTTTTCTAATTTATGTTTTTGTTGTCAAAAATTAAATGGCTGCATTGGTCAGGACATGGAGAAATCAAGTTGTGCTGGCCAGGAAGCTTCCTCCCTGCGGGCTTGCTTTCAAAGTACCAGAAGCTGCTATACAGGCTGTTGAGGGGGAAAGTTCAACAGTCTTACCCAGCTGTGAGCCCTGTGGACTGCAATAATGACTCGCCTGGCAAGACATGCCTGTGTGTACAATAGTGGCACAAATGTTACAAGGATAATCAACCACCTGAAGGGATTTAAGGCTTACCCCACAGGAGGAAACACATGCCAGGTACTGTAAATCTGGTCAAGGACTCATGTTTGGGGATCTGACAGGCGCCAGTAGTGGTCATTCACCAACTTGTTTGAATTTATTCTTGGGTATTTTAAAAAGTAACTGTGAGCCAGACCAGGCGTGGTGGTGCACAACTTTAATCCCAGCATTCAGGAGGCCAAGGCAGGTGACCCTCTGTGAGTTCAAGGCATCAGACTTAGGTCCTTGTGTGTGATGGACAAGCATTCTACTAAATGAGCTACAACCTTAGCCCCTTGACCACTTTCTTGACAAATTATTAGTATATAGAAATTTTTACTGATTATTGTGTGTTGATTTGATTTCCTATTACTTTGCTGAAAGTGTTTATCAGATTGGTTTTCTAGTGAAATCATTATGTTCTTTTAAGCATAGGATCTTGTCATCTGAAAATAGGAAATTTTAACTTCTTTCTTATGTATATCCTTTTAATTTTTCTTTTGTCTTAATGCTCCAGGAAAGACTTTGAGCTTTATATTGAATAAGAGCAGTAAGAGTGGGCACCCTTGCCTCATTCCTGGCTTGATTTTTTTATATTTTATTTATGTGTATGAGTGTATTGCCTGCAAATATGTAAGTGCATCCATGTTGTACAATGCCCATGGAGGTCAGAAGAGGGTGTCAGGTTCCCTGGAACTGGAGTTATGGACGGTTGTTAGCCACCGTGTGTGCTGAGAATTGAGCCCAGGTTCTCTGCAAAAGCAGCCAGTGCTCTTAACTGTTAAGCCATCTCTCCAGCCCCATTGTTCCTGATTTTAGAGAAAAATGCTTCAGGTTTTTTCCATTTAGTATAATTTTGGCTATAGCTTTGTTCTAAATAGTCTTTATTTTGTTAAGATACATTTCTTTAGAGCTTTTGTCAGGAAGGGATATCAAATATTGGCAAAGTTCTCTTCTACATCTATTTAGCTGATCATATCAGTATTGTCCCTAAGTTTATTCATGTTTTGTATTACATTTACCACACTGAACCAAACATATCCTTAGTATGAATGAAACCAACTTGGTTGCAGTATTGGTCTTTTTAATGTGTTCTTAAATATAATTTGCAGGGCCAAGTGTCCGGGTGCACACCTTTAACTCTAGCACTTGAGAGGCCAAGGCAGTCAACTCTCTGTGAGTTCAAGGTCAGCCTGGACTACATAGTGAGTCTAGGTCAGCTGAGGCTACAGGGAGACCCTGTCTCAAAAAAAAAACATATATATATATATATATATATATATAATTTGCAAGAATTTTTTTTGCATCTATGTTCATCAGAAATATTGGTCTATAGTTTTATTTCTTTGTTGTGTCCTTATCAAGTTTTGGTATTAGTGCTGGCTTTATAGAATAACTTTGGTAGTGTTCCTTCCCTTTCTGTTTTGTGTGAAAATTTTATTTTATTTTATTTTATGTGCATGAGTGTATTACCTGCATGTATGTAAGTGCACCTGTGTCATGCAATGCCCTAGAAGGTCAGAAGAAGGTGTTAGATCTCACTGTAACTGGAGTTACAGACAGTTGTTAGCCACCATGTGGGTACTGGGATTCAAACCCCAATTTTCTGTAAGAACAGCCAGTGCTCTTAACTGCTGAGCCATCTCTCCAGTCCCTTGTACAACATTTGGAAAAGTATTGATGTTAGCTTTTTCTCAGTTATTAATCTTTATGGAAAGACATTTTTATTACTGCCTCGATGGTATTACTTGTTCTGAATCTGTTTAAATCATATCTTCTTGATTTAATTTTGGTAGTCATACATGTATTGGAATATCCATTTCTTCTGTATATCCTAGTTTTTTGGAATATAAGTCTTCAAAATATTCCCTTATTATTCTCATGAAATTTCAAATAAATATCTATATTTATTTATTTTTGAGACAGTTTCTCACTATGTAGCTCTGACTGATCTGAAACTTACTATGTAGATCAGGCTAACCTCAAACTCACAGATATCCACCTACCTCTACCACCCTAGTGCTGGGATTAAAGGTGTGTGCATTATGCCCAACATTTGAATTGGTTTTAACCTTCCCTTTTTCAACTCTAATTTTACTGGTTTGAGTCTCCTCTTTCTTTCTTTTGGTTTGGCTAGGGTCTTGTCAATATTATCTTTTCAAAGAGCTAAGTTTTGTTTGACTGACTCTATGTATTGTTCTTTTAATCTCCATTTCATTGATTTCCACCCTAGTCTTTATTGTTTTGCTTTGGCATGTGGCTTGTTATTTATCCAAGTTGCATCATTCGGATATTTATTGGAGACCTTTTTAAAAAAATATTTACTTATTGTTATTTTACATGTATGAGTGTTTTGCCGACATGTATGTAACTGCACTATGAGCATGTCTGGTGCCTGTGGAGGCCAGAAAAGAGTATTGGATCCCCTGGTACTGGAGTTAGCTGCCATGTGGTGCTGATTCTCTGGACAGCAATAAGTGCTCTTAACAATTGAGTCATCTCTCTAGCTTTAGCCCTGCCTCTTGATTTTTTAATGTAGGCATTCCTAGCTATAAGCTTTCCTTTTAGAACTGTCTTTGCTATAGCCAAAGGTTCTGGCAAGTTGTGCAATACATTTTCATTTTCATTTGATCTAGGATTTAAACATTTCCCTCCTTGATTTCTTTAGTGGCTCTCTGGTCTCTTTTACTCACAAGGAGGTTCAGTGGGTAAAGGTTCTTGTCATGAAAGTCTGACAACCCAAGTTTGATCCTCAGAACCTATGTAAAGGTGGAACCAGTGCTACAAAGTCGTCTTCTAACCTCTATACGCATGCTGTGGCATGTGCACCCACACACATCATGCACACACACACAAAATAATAAACAAAAAATTTAAAAGAGTATATTGTTCAGTCTCCAAATATGTGTATAGTGTCCGTAGTTTCTCTTGTGATTGCCTTCTAATTTTATTCTTCTATGATCAGTTAGGACACAGGAAATTATTTTGATTCTTTTGTATTAAGAGTTTCCTGGTGACCTAGAATGTAGTCTGTGTTAGAGAATAGTCCATGCGTTAGATGCTAAGAGGAATGTGTACTTCATTCCTCTTGAATGGACTATTCTGCAGACATCTGTTAGGTCCACTCAACCTATGTTGTAGTCTAACTCTAACATTCTTTGTTTATTTTTAAAAATTTGAATGACTTAGCTAAAGAAGAGAGTGAGGTATTGAAATCACCCACAATTATTGTGTCAGGACCTATTAAACATTTTATCTCTGTTAGTGTTTGTTTTATCAAATTTGGTGTATATGTATATATATACATATATATTATAGTTTCTTGATTGATTGTTCCCATTACTGATATGTAATGACATTCTTTATCTCTTCTAATTGAGGTTTGAAGTCTACTTTGTCAGATATCAGAATAGCTACATCAGCTTTTTTTCAGTTTCCTATCACTTGATTGATTGATTTCCATCTTTAGATTCTTAGTCTGTGTGTGTCTTTACCAGAGGGGTATGTTTCTTGAAGTAAACAAATGGTTAGATGAAGTTTTTCAATCTATGTCTGTTGATGAGTTGAATGAATTTACATTTCAAGTTATTGTTGGGAGATACTAATTCTTATGGTTTGTACTAGTTATTTTTCTGGTGAGTTGGATTATTATTTTCTTTTGGCTTGTTTTATTTTGATGTTTCACACATATATACAATGTACTGTGATTATATTCACTCCCTCTTTACTCTCTGGTATCTCCCTCTTTCCTCTGAACCTCTTCTTTCACCTAGTCCCCGAGTAGCTACACCAGTAGAGAACATGGCACCCCCTCCTCCCACAACCATGAATGGTCATCAGCTTTCAGAAACAGATGCTCCCTCATGAGCACCAACTCCATCCATAGTGGGAAGCTGGAGGGCCCAGCCTTGTGCAGGTGTCTGTAGCTGCTTTGTTCAAGGCTACGGCGTGTGTATGTCAGGATGGCAGTGTTCCATGTCACTCTTACCCATCCTCTCACTCTTAAATTCCTCTGCCCTCTTTGCTGTGGCATTTCCTGGGCCTTGGGGATGCAGTGAGATATACATCCTATATAATGCTGAGAGCTCAGCAGTCACTTCAATCAGATGTGAGTTTTCTACATTAACCATCACCTTGGCATAAAGGAGATTCTCAGCCATAGGTTGAGAGAGGCACTAGTGTATGGGTATAAACAGAAGTATTTAGAAGGCAGTTTAACAACATGTTCATTTAGGGAAACAGTGGCATTGTGCTCCCCTCTTGGGCCCATGCCTTCCCCAGCCATATACTTTTGACCAGATTTATAGTATCAGGTGTATATTCCCTCTGATGAGCCGGCCTTAAATTCAATCACAAAGTGATTGGTTATTCCCGAAAGAGTTGTACCACTATTTCAACAGTGTACATATCTTGCCTGGTGGCTCACACATCGTCTACAGCCTTGATGAGTCTTCCCTTCCAGAAGCCAACATAGAACCTTCCAGCTCTATGAACACTAGCCAACAGGGAGGGAGTTTCCACTCAGTTCCATCTTGATTTTTTTTTTGCCCTGTAACCAAGACAGCCTGTATGGGGTCTTCAGCAGTCTGATTCTGGTAGGCAACTAAGAGAAGTGGAAATAGCATGTACCTTTGGCGGCAGGGAGCTCTGAGACTTCTTTGGCCAACAACTTATAGGGAGGTATCCTGTATCTGGTATTGGGTGTTCTTGTTTAAAAGCCTGTGACTTCTGGGAGCAGAATTATCTGCTCATGAAGGTGTGCAATGAAATTCTAGTCAGCCACTATGAAAAGAAACTACGAAGTTTGTAGGAAAATGAATAGAACTGGAAAAAATTATACAGAGTGGGGTAACCCAGATCCAGAAAGACATATGCCCCATACTCTCCCTCATATGTGAAATTTAGCTTTGAATTTAGATTTCTGTATTTAAATGTTTCTGCAGAGGCAGGAAGTAAGAAATAAGCCCTGGGGGGCCTAAGTGGAGGAGAGAGATAGTAAATCACAGGGGATGTAAAAGTAGGGTGCGGAAAAGGCTTAAACACGGTTGGGGTGGGAGCACGGGGGAGTTGGGAGTGGGTTGGAGGAGGCATAACAAAAACTAAGGATGCATGAAAAAGCCATATAGAAACTGACTACCTCATAAACTATAATTTTTAAATTATATTAAAAAATGAAACACACAAAGAGCTTGGAAGGAGGCAACCTTCGTGGTAGATAATGCTGGATTGCTGGCATTGCTATTTGTTCCTTTCTTTCTCCTCTCTCATTATTACTGGTTTACTGGTTTACTGTGTTGAATACTATGGAGTCTTCCTGCTTCTCCGTTGTTCATCTTTCCTCTCGTAAACTTTTGATTCTTTCTCATTCTTTCATGTCGGAGACTGTTTTTTGCCTTTGTGTATAATATTCCTTGAAATATCTTCTGCAATGTTGCTTTGATGGTCATGAACTGCCTTAGTTTGTGCTTGTCTTGAAATATCCTTGTTTTTGCCGGATATGACAATCTTGGTTGGCAGTTACTTTCAGTGCTTGAAACACTAGTCCATGCTTTCCTAGCTTGTGGGTTGCTAATGACAGAGCTGACGCTATTCTACTGTGTTTTCCTTTGTAGGTAAGTTGGTGTTTTTCCCTGTTTTTAAAAGGATTATTATTAATTAATTATTTTTATGTGTATGTGTGCCTGTGAATGTCACACATGTGTGGATGCCCTCAGAGACTAGAAGAGGACATCAGATCTAGACTGGACTCAAGTTACAAGCAATTGTGAGCCACTCAATGTGGCTCAACTTCAGTCCTCTGGAAGAGCAGCAAGCTCTTTTAACTGCTCAGCCACCTTTCTAGCCCTTCCTTTTCAGCTTTTAATATTATTTGTTTGTTATTTTTCACATCTTGACTGTAGTGTGGAGAGTTCTTTGTTCATGTCTGTTTGGATGCCCATTTCTCTGGATTTGCAGACGTCTCCGCTATAATTCTGTTGAGCAGCCTCTCCATGCTGCCCGTGTCTGTCTCTGCTCCTACCTCGTGGCTTCTCAGGTTTGGTCTCTTGGTAGAATTTCAGAGTTCCTGGCCATTTTGGTCATGCTTGCTTATTTTTTCCCTTATTGGTGTTTGAGCACAGTATTTCCTGGACCTTTCCCTCCACCCCTGCTATTCCTTGCACTTGGCTGAGTCTACTCGTCATGCCTTCCACTGGTTTTTATTTGGTTCATTGAGTTTTTAATTTCTAACATTTCTAATTTGGGTTTTTAGGGGGGTTGTTTTGTTTTAGTTTTTGGAGATGGAGTGTCACATAGTCCCTGCTAGCTGCAAACTCACTCTGTAGCTGAAAATGACCTAGAACTCTTGATCCTTCTGCCTCTGCTTCCCGCCGTCTGGGATTACAGGCCCGACTCACCATACCAGCTTTCTATTTTGCTTTTCTATTTGGTACTTTTTCATGTTGGTGATTTTTCCCTCCACATTGCTGGCTGTCTCAGCCATCTGACTTTTTCCTTTGTGTCACTGACCTCCCTTTCCAGGTCTGGCTGAATTTATCTTCTTGTTTGTATTCTCTTTTAGGTCACTGATCATTTTTTCTAGTGACCATTTGAAATTTTCATCCTATTTTTACTTATTTCATGGTCTTTAAATTTAGCAGGTGAAGAGCTATAATCTTTTGAATGATTACATTGCCTTGCTTTTTCATATTCTTTGTGCTTGGTGTTTTGTTCAGGCATCACTGACCTGGGTATCTTTTCTGATTTTACTGGGGGTCTTTTTACTGAACACTACTCTTTTAAAAATATTTTATTTAGGAGCTGGAGAGATGACTCAGTGGTTAGATGACTCTTGGTAGAGAGTCAGTGGTTAAGAGCACTGGCTGCTTTTGCTAGAGGACTCAGGTTCAAGTCCCAGCTCCCAACAATGTAGGTAACAATCATTCATAACTCCAGTTCCAGGGGATCTGATGCCCTCTTCTGACCTCCGTGGGCATCGTACGACATGGGTGCAATGTATGAAGTGCAAGCCGTATACTCATGCACATAAAGTAAAACTAATAAATAAAATGTTTAAGAAAGAACTGATCATTTAAAAGATATATTTTGTTTATTATTTTTATGGATGGTTGTTAGCCACCATGTGGATTCTGGAAATCAAACCTGGGTCCTCTTAACCGCTGAGCCATCTTTCCAGTTCCTCAACCCTACTCTTGAGAGCTCAATCTTGAGTGTCACTCAGTGAACAGAAGGCAGTTATAACAGCAATAATAACAAACCATGCAAAATATAGAAATACACTTAAAATCAATTAGAGCTTATCAATATATCACCAATGACCATAGTCCTGAAAATGGGAAAATTAGTATACTGTAAGATTAAAAATGATTTGGATAGATGATTGAGATAAAGAAAAGGTGGCAGGGAAGGGGGAAGACAGAAGAAGCAAGGTTAAATGAATAGAAAGAAAAAGAGGAGTTTAGAGAAGAATGTTACAGAAGGGAAGAGAAAAGAGCAAAAATTTAGAGAAGATAAAAAACAAAAATTCAGGCTGCAGAAATGGCTCCGCACTTAAGAGCACTGGATGCTCTTGCAAAGGACACAGGTTCAATTCCTAGCACCCACATTGTCGGCTAACAACCATCTGTAACTCCAGTTCCAGGGGATCTGATGCCCTCTTCTGTCCTCCCTAGGCATTGCATGACACAGGTGCATTTACATATATGCAGGTAATACATGCATACACATAAAATAAACAAATAAATAAATTTAATTTAAAAATTGCCAGTAATGAGGAATTTGTGTGAGAGAGAGTGTGTGCACACATATGAACCATGGTGCATGTGTGGCGGTCAGAGAACAACTGTGAGTATGGGTCCTCTCCTTCCACCTTGTCTGTCTGAGACAATATCTCTTTGATATTCAAAGCTACATACACCGGGCTAGCTGGCCTGTGGGCTTCCAGGAATTCTGTCTTCTGTCTCCACCTCCCATCTCACTGTAGTAGTGTAGGGGTCACAGATGGGCACTACCTGCCTTACATGGGTTCTGCAGATTCAAACTCAAGTCCCCACATTTGCACCACAAGCACTTTACCAATGGGTAAAGAGCCATCTCTCTAGCTCACAAATTTTTAAACAAAATTAGATAAACTTAAGAAGGGAAATAAAAATGAATTTTTTAAAAATAAAGATGTTTAGACACTCAGAAATGGTTTTAGGAGTACACACACACAAACCAAATCTACATCAGCAACTATTACTTTTTAAATTACATACAACTTAAAAAACAAATTTTGTTTTAAATTAAAAACAGATTCATGGTCAAATGAAAGAAAGTTTAAGCATAAGGTTTGATATCTTAATTTTTAAGCTACTTCGAGTCTATGGAGGACATTTCTCATTCAAATTACCACAAATTATTCACAAAACTAAGTTGTGGAACGAATAAAAGTATCCAACAACAGAGGAATGGAAAAACTGTGTGCAATTGGAGATAACCATATTAAGCAAATTAAGCCAGTCTCAGAAGGACACATCATGTCCTCTCATTTTGGTTCCTAGATTTTCTATAATCACATAAAATCATTTATATTCATATTAAATGAAAGTGAAATTGTCTAAGAGAACAAAGGGCATTAATGGGAGGGCCAGTAGAAGGGAGGGTGGGAGGATGGCGCTTACATGCTCGATATACAGCATATACCTGGCTAATTTTAAAAAGTAATTAAAATTGGAGATTGTCAGTTACATTCACAGGGAAGGAGGAGGGTCAGTTGACCTTGGGACCCTTGTTCCCCTGGGTTACACGGTGTTGAATCTGTCCTGACAAGTATCCACTGTCACCAGAGCTGTCTTTAGTTAATGTTTTCCTTCTTTGTGTATTAAGGCCCTCTGCTGGCCACACTTAGCTTTGCAGTCTGGGGCTGAGGCAGATTCTCTGACCCTCCCAGTATTCCCTAGGTTGCTGTTCAAGTGCGTTAGAAATAAGAGAAGCAGTCGAAGCCCTGAGATCCATACAGATGGTGGAGGAGTTGTTCTTCACACTTTCAAGACCTCCTAAGTATTTATCAGTAACTGTGCCGCAGGAATGCAGCTGTGGGTGTCAAGCACACCACTAGCGCTTCAGAGTTTTCAGGCTCTACAGCAGTGTACACTAGATAGTGAGCTCCGGAGGTTGAGCCACCTGCTGACCCGATGCTCAGGTCATCAAATCCCAGCACTCTCAGCTGATGAGATCTGTTCCCAGACTCCGAGAACAGATTGCCTGCCCTTCCCCAGGTACTCCACTGCCTGGCCTGAGCCTCTTGCTCCCCACAGCTGCCTGCCAGGGCTGTCTCTCGTCCTAGGGCAGTGACAGATTGAATTCAGACTCTCTCTGTGGTTGTACCCCAATTTCAAGCACTAGGTTCTCTTTCAGAACGGCGTTCAGCCCTCCCCCACAGGAGTGATATAGTCATATAGAACAGCAGAATGGAATCTCCTCGTTGCTGATCTGTCTGCTAGAGAAATCAATCTCCAGTCTCCCTGAATTTTAAGGTTGTGACTGCTGGGCTTGTCCTAAGGGTAGGATGATGATGATGATAAGAAGGAGGAGGAGGAAAAAGAGGAGGACGAGGAAGATGAGGAGGAGGAAGAGGAAGAAGAAGGAAGAGGAAGAACAACAGCAGCAGCAGCAGCAGGGTCTCATATATAGCCCTGATGGCCTCGTTCAGTCTCTTTTCCCCAGGGCTTCCTGGCTTACTTTTTAGAAGAGTCCTGCATGTCTTCTGCCATAAAGGAGGCCCTGTTCGACTGGGGTCCTTGCCGGGTGCCGCGGTGCTCATCTTTTTTCTCATACTTTTTAGGTAGCCCTGTCATTACCGTTGTGAATTTCTGAAGGTTTTCTCTTCCTGTCCTTGGAATAGCCTCTCTTTTTTCCTCTTATTCTGACTTTTCTCCTTCACTGGGTCACACAAAGGCAGCTTCGAGTCTACAATCTTAAGAGTAAATTCTCCCAACATTTTTCCAATGTTAGGGATCAAATCCACTTTACATCTAAGCTCCATTCCTAGCCCCTAGGCTCTTTGCTTGTTTGTTTGTTCATTTTTTGTTTTGAGCTGCATAGCTCAGGCTAGCCTCACAGTAACTGTTTTCCTGCATGGACCTCCCTGCTGCTGTGGTTACAAGTGCCTGTCACCATGCCCAGTGACATCCTCATATTTTCCTTTTTTACATTTTACTTATTTTGTGTGTTTTCATGCACCTTTGTGTGTCAGCATGTGGGTGCCAGGGATTGATTCAGGTTATCAGATTTGGCAGCAAGTGCCGATATCCACTGAGCCACCTCACTGTCCCCATCCTCATATTTTTATAAACAACATATAATTAGCTTTAAAACCCATACAGCAACCACCACCACAACAAAAACCCAATACTGTATTGAAATATTTAGTGTGTATTAACTTTAAGATTATATATTTAAGATTAAATTATACATTTAGGACAAATCATTAATATTTCTCCTGAGACTAGAGAGATGGCTCAGTGGGTAAGAGTACTTACTGTACAAGCAGGAGAACCTGAGTTCAAATCCCCAGCACCCACATAAAAATATGGTCACATGTTTCTGTAACCCTAGATTGTGGAGGGCAGAGACAGGATGATTGCTAGCACTTGCTAGCTGCCAGCCTAACTCCAGATTCAGTGAAATCTTGTCTGAAGGGAATAAGATGGAGAGTGATAGCACAGGTCACCTGACATTTTCATCTGGCCTCTGCAAGTGCACATGGACACAAACCACCACCACACACACACATACACACACACACACAGCACCCATACACAAATTAATATTTAATATTTATTATAATATATAGTATTTATTATTATAATAATTAACATTTCTCCTATAGATCTTTCCCTAAAGAAGGGAAAAAATTTTTTGAGACAGGGTCTCACTATGTAACCCTGGCTAGCCTGGAACTTGCTATGTAGACCAGACTGGAATTGAACTTACAAGAGTTCCACTTGCCTTAAGAAACGAGAAATTTTGCATTGTTGCTGTTCAGTGAAAAAAAAAAATCTTCAAATAGTTGATTTGGTCAAGCTATTTATTCAAAGTTTCAGCTAATATAAGGGTGTTGTATAAACATATTCTTTTATCTCCAGATACTGTCTCTTCCAATCTAAAATAAATTTTAAAAAGAATTCTCTGTCTTATAGTACAAACTTCCTTAACTCTACCTAACTCCTTATACCCAGTAATCTGAGTTTCAGTTTTAAAAGGACTATTTTAATAACATCCACCACCATCACCTTCCTTGTGAGTAAACATGCTAGTAATAACGGTAATGAGGCTTTAAATTATACTTAGTATTAGGTATCATTTAGTATTTCATGCCATAGCTCACGGAATCCTCACAATCCACCTGTCATTTTGGCATTATAATTCCCGTTTATCAACAGCTGGAATGGGAAGGCCAAGTCGCTGATACAAGATCACTAAGTAAGTGCTGTAGCAAGACTCTAACCAAGATTGTGTAGTTCCTTGCTCTTAGCCATGCTGTATCCAGCTGCTGAGCTGTGTACCCTCGCAGTGCAAGGGGCACAAGTCCACTTTTGTTTACGAGTACGCATGTATGTAAACGTGCATTATGGGGAACACAAAGTAAACAAAAGAGTTCTAGGGTAAGTCTGTAGATTTTAATAACTTCTGGTGGTCTCTCCTGGATCTAGTAGTGGCAAGGTGATAGTGAGGTCACTAGGCCATGTGTTCAAGTACTTCAGGGAGTCACCTGCACTAAATAGGATTTTATGGTCAATAGAATTTCTGGGAATTATTTTTGTCCAGTAAAAATGTATATTCATAGGTCTAGATGTTCCTTCAGATATTATTCCAGAGCACTTCCTGGAAATTCTCTCTCTCTCTCTTTCTCTCTCTTTCTCACTCTGTCTGTCTCTCCCTCTTGTGTGTGACTGAGAGTTACTATACATCTCAGGCTCTCAAGCTGACCTTGAACTCTGAATCCTTCTGCATCGGCCTCCCAAATTCTGGGATTCCAGGTATCTGCCATAATCCCTACTTTTTATATTATATATGTATGTGATATTCAGTTTTTAAGACACATCACACAGAGGCAGAAAAATAGTGGGGATTGAGCCCAGGGCCTTCCCTGAGCATGTACTTTAACCACTGAACCTCAACCCTCACAAATATGTTTAAACAATTATTCCTGCTAAGATAGCAATAAGAGGAGAAATACTAGCCTTTTCAATGAATGGATGCTGATTATAGACCTTTGCCACTGCTCCCAGGTAAGAATATGCTCATGTGCTGGGTACAAACTGGGGGTCCTATCATTACAGTCAAAAAAAGAAAACAGGCATTCAGAAACAATGACTTACCTAATTACATAAACTTCACAAAAAGCTAAAAAGAACAATAACCCGATCACAAAATGTCAGGAGCCATTTACCTGCCTTGAACTATACCCTAGTTTAGGGTTAAGCAGAAGTCAATCTTGTGCACAAAAGTGCTGTGGGAGCAGGATGTTTTGCTATGCAAATAATTTACACCCGAGGGGAAGTTTATCTTACACCCAAGGCTGAGACCCTTGAAGACCCTTGAAGGAAGATGTGATTGGCTTAAGTTGTTTCGCATATATATATATATATATATATATATATATATATATATATATATATATATGTATATACATATATATATATTTCTCAGTCCTCACTCCCTACTTCAGGTACTGTTCGATTTTTGCCAGCGGGCTCTGGCAACAAAAGATGAAAGAATAAGATGAATCACACACTAAAGTAAAGAGTGTAAGAAATGGCTGTTAGTGGTTGAGAGCATCCAAAAAGAAAAATTCGCAAAGGAATATTGAAATAACCAAAAGTTGTGGAGAAATCTTTTTAAAAAGAGGACAGCCAGAAACAGTGTTGTCAACAGAGCTGTGTTCCAAGAGGGTCAAACTGTATCTTGAACAAGCAGCAACTTGGCAGTGCTGTCCTCATGGGTAATGGTTTAGGAGGAAAGCATGGAGTCTTGCTCCACAGTTTCTGAGAGCAACTGAAGTCAGGCAGTATCCAAGTCTCTGCAGGAGGCCTTGAGAGGCCATTGTGTGAACCTGTGAAGGTGAAGCCATAAGTTGCAAGGGAGACCCCAGGATGATGGAGATGCTAAGACTGGGGTGTCTGACCAAGGAGAACTGCAGGCATAGAGTGGAGCTAGCCCAAGAGAAAGGCTATATGTGGGCTTCAGGTGGCAGAGCTGGAGGGGTGTGGCTCCCTAAGACCTTGTTGAATCCAGATGATTACATTACAAACTGCAGAAGCTGGATACAGAGCTGCAGGATTTGGTATTTTCCTTGCTAGACTGGCCTGATTACTTCTTGACATGCCCTTATCCTTTTGGAATAGGAAGGATTACTCTGTGCCATTGTATGTTTTTTATTTTTAAATATTTTTTTATTTTATGTATTTGAGTGTATTTCCTGCATGCATGTGTCACTCGTGTCATGCAACACCCAAAATCAGAAGAGGGCATCAGATCCTCTGGAACTGGAGTTATGGATGGGTGTTAGCTGCCATGTGGGTGCTAGTATTTGAACCCAGGTCCTCTGCAAGAGCAGTCAATACTCTTAACCAGCCATCTTTCCATCCCCTTTATTTTATAGGTGCTCACAGTTAAGAGGTTTTGGACTTCTAAAGTTTTGAATTGTTAAAGAACTAGGGGACTTTCAAAGTTGGACTGAATGCATTTTACATTACAATGGTCATGAACCTGTAGGGATAAGAAGTGCAAGGTTATGGCTTAACAGTGATGTGTTTGGGTGTCAAGTTGAGAAAGAGTGGAGTTGTGATGGCTGCTAGTACTGTCAAATTGACAGGAGTTAGAATCACCTGGAAATGGACTTCTGGGCGCAACTGTGGGGAATTATCTTGACTATTGTTACTTGAGGTGGAAAGACCCAGCCACTGTGGGTGTTGCCATCCCCAGGCCAGGACCCTGAACTGTACAAAGGAGAAAGGGAACTAAACAGCACTATGCATTCCTCCCTCTTCTTTAAAAAAAGTTTTTAAATTTTATTTTTATTCTATGTGTATTAGTGCTTTGCCTGCATGAATGTGACTGCACCACTTGCATACAATGCCTGTGGAGGCCAGAATAGGGCATCAGATCCCCTGGAACTGGAGTTTCAGATGGTTGTTGGCCATCATGTGGGTGCTGGGAAATTAACCTGGGTCCTCTGCAAGAGCAGCCAGTGCTCTTAACCACTGAAACATCTCTCCATCCCACCACCCCACTTCTTAATTGTGGGTGCAATGTGACCAGCTGCTTCAGGCTCGTGCTGACTTGCCTTTCCCATCATTATGGACTATGCCTTGAACTGTGAACCAGAATGAATCTTTTTCCCATAAGTTGCTTTTGTTATTTTATCACAGCAATGTAAAAGCAAAGACATGTCATTTTATTTCTTCATCTCTCCAGCCCCCATAGTTCCAATTTCCAAAAAACTTACATTCCCAACTAATTTTATTGTTCCTGGCAGTGTTTCGTGTATGCATGCATGTGTACATGTGTGGGGCTGAATGCAAACATAGTCTCCCACTACCACAAATTATGCAATTGAGTTTCTCTCATTTAAGGAAATTGCAGGGGTCAGCTAAGTGTAGGTAAGCCTTGCCCTGGGAAAACCACCTTCTTGATTACAGTATCTCCCCTGCCTGGTTAAGTGTCTGGCATTATTTCAAGAACATATATTGCGTTTAGTGTTATTTATGTAATCTAAAAATGTAATCATTTTTGTTTGGGAAGCACTTGTTTTGTTGGAGGCTTTTTGCTATGTTAACACATGCATATGTTAGAAAAAATAGTGAATATTCTCTTCCAAGATAGTCCAATGTAAACAACCTAGCGTAAATTTACGTAATACTATTGATAATTAATTTTAAATCTACAGATAGGCTTGCTTTCCATGCAAAAAAATCAACAAAATGTGACTAAGATAAAATAATCAGAAGAGACAATATTTAATATGTTTCAGGAAAAGAGAGTTAACAAGGTTTTTTTTTACATTTACAAATTTAGAAGGGCTTAACCACAGAAACAAAGACAAATAAAGAAAAACTACCAATATACACAAATATAATTTTCAAAATTAAGGCTCAAAGTAGTGAAGAATTTTATGTTGTGAAATTTGAGTTGTGATAGAAAGATAGGGCCAAAGTCCACATATATCCAAAAAAAGGAAATATTTTCTCTAGATAATTCTGTAGTTGCTATAAGTTAGAAAATAATATTTTTAACATGATATCTTTTTGAAAAATGCAATTTTTTTTCTCCAAAATGCAATAATCCCACCGAACTCTCTTGGGTTTTGTTTTGTTTTTTGAGACAAAGCCTCCCTATGTAGCCCTGACTAGCCGGGAACTTCCTGTGGATAGGCTGGCCTCAAACTCACAGAAACCACCTACCTCCACCTCCTCAGTGCTGAAATCAAAGGCATGGCACCACCGTGCCTGGAAAAGAACATTTTTACAAAATTTATTTTATGTGTGTGTTTGCTTGTTTGTATACATGTGTACCACAAACATGTATGATGCCTATGGAGGCCAGAAGAGGGCAATCCTGAGTGTTGAGTCATCTCTTCCACCCCCAAGAAGTTGTCTTTGTGTATATGTATGTGGGTGGTACTTGGGATTGAATCCAGTACCTTGTATAAACTAGGCAAGTGATCTACCATTAATCTCTGTACTCAGCCCTCTTTTGACTTTTTATTTTGACCCAGGGTCTTAGCAAGTTGCCCAGGCTGGCCTTGAATGCTTTCTATTCTCCTGTATCATCCACCCAAGGAGCTGGGATTACAGGTCTGCACCACTAAGCCCAGCAAAACTAAATTCTTGAGATCACCACATCTCTAGATTTATTTAAGACACAGAATAGCTGGGTACAGTGGCACACACCTATAATTTCAGTTTATTTGGGGTGCTGAGGCAGGAGAATTCTTGAGTTCAGGAGTAAGCGGCTAGCCTGAGCAACACAAGACCTTGTCTCAAAAAAGGCAGAGCAGTGCTGACACGGAGGCTCCAGCATATGCCATGTAGGAATACCTGCATAGACAGTCAAAAAAGTCATGTTCCTATTTGAGCTGTGCCCAATTTAGCCACTCTCAAAAGACAAAGACACCCTCTCAGAGTCTTAAGTTCCTCATAAAACACAGAAGTTGGGTTAGACTCGTTCTGTTTCCCTCACGGTAACTCCAAGGCACCTTACTGTGTTTCAAGTCAGAAACCGAAACTTAGAGCTCAAGTATAGTATTATAATTCTTAAAATCAAAATAACAAGGCCAGAATCATAAGGTAGCATTTATAATACTGAACTTAGAAAAAAATTATAATATTAAAATCAAAATAAGAGCATTTGACAGAGAGTTCTTTTAAGTATGTTTCAATGACAACTCTCTATGTACTCAGAATTTGTGAATGTGTCACAAATTTCACTAGTCTAATGTCAAAATACAGAGCCAAAATTATTCTGAGTTTCCTAAGGACATATGTTAAGGGAGAGAAGAATTATACCACTTAAATGTAAAGTATGCACCTGAATTATGTAAATACTTCATAATATTTTATAGAAAATAAATGCCCAGTTGCAAGTACAATTTAACTTAGTTTCTTCCTTAATTTGCTTTTTATAGCAGACATGTTAATTTCATTTTGAACATGATATGCCAAATATCCTGAGCTTCCAGGAATGAAGTCATGTAACTCCCCAAGGAATTTCTCCATAGCATCAATCGATATATAACCTGTAAAATAAGACGAATATACATTTGAAGTCATACCAAGCTATTTAATTTTCAGTGAATTTACTAAAAAATTTAAAGAACATTTTTTAGAATAGAACTAAAATGAAATATTTCCAGTGAAAAGATTCTTCATGAAGTCTGATAATTACTGGGAAATCCACTTTTCCCTCGCCATAATCTCCTACCATCTTTTTTTTTAATTAAAAAATAAAATTTGCTAGTACTTGTTTGATGGTTGAAACCTGGTCTTACATAGTCCAGGCTGGTCTCAAACTTTAAACCCCTGATCCTCTTACCTCTACCTTCCAAGTACTGGGATTACAAACCTGCTCCCACACCGCACTTATGCAGTACTGGGTACTGAACCCAGGCATTTGTACATGCTAGGCGAGCACACTGCCAAGTGAGCTCATATTCCCAACCTTCAACATTATTCTTAAATTATTTTTTAGTTTACAAAATAATGAATTTTATTATGACACTTTCATGCAAGTATATCATTGTATATCATTGTGCTTTGTACTCTGGACATTATCTGTCTCTTCTCTCTCCTACTAACCTCCCCTCCTCATTTTTTTTTGTGGGTTTTTTTTTTTGTTGTTGTTTTTGTTTTTTTGAGATCAGGTTTCACATTGTACCCAGGCACCCAGTCTGGTCTGAAACTCATCGTAGCCCAGGCTGGCACTGAAATTTTGGCAATTCTCTTACCTCAGCCTCCTAAATGCTGAGACTGTAGGCATGAACAACCACACCTGGCTTTGTCCTAAGTGCTTCTGAAAAGCATAGGTACTTGATAAACTACTTGGATTACTGAGAAATTACTGGGACTGGAACATAAAAGTACCTAAACCAAAATGACTGGGAATAACTGACTCAGACCAAAATATCAACTATCTGCTAACAGCACAGTCTATCTTCTCTGTTTGAGCAGACAACACATCCAAGCACTGATAATACCGGGATAATATTCTTTAGTAAAAAATTAATGGCAAAATCAATATTACTGCTCAGTCAATAAAAGTTATGAGTATAATTTTGATGTCATTAATAATCTGAAATAGATAGTAATATCAAAAAGGAAACCCTGCCCAATATAGAGAGCTTAAGGACTCCATGATTTTAAACAGTAACTTGATAGCAATTGTTTACCATTTGAATGATTATATTTTTTGTAATGCAAATGTTTGTGGTTTATACTAAAATTGAAATCTAATTTAAAAGTAAACACTATATGTGAAAAATTCTAGGAGAGTCCACAATAGCAACAGAATATTTATGCATATATTTTTAGTCATAAACAATAAACTCATAGTTTAAAAACTATGAATGCAGTCATATAAAATTAGTATCTTTAAATATATTTCAATCATGGTTATTTGCTTTATTAGCTCTTCAAATTTTTTTATTTATTTTTATTTTATGTGTATGAATGTTTTGTCTGCACATATGTGGGTGCACCATGTGCATGTAATGCCTGGGGAACTCAGAAGAGGGCATTGGATATACATCTGATGTCAGGGGTGAATCACGGTAGGAGAAACAGTCTGAAAGTTGCTTTTACTTTTTATATCTTCAATAGGGCATTTAAAATATAAATAGTTTACTATAGAGCTTTGAAATAGTTCTGTCAATTTTACATTGAAATTACAGAAGGATTGTGCCATACAAGTAGAACTGTGTGGAAGGTAGGCTTATTGGGGTACTCAGCTCTCATAACTTTCTTACTGGTCTCAAGCTTTTCTCTATATCTGAATCCCATTTTCCTTTCCTGAGGCAAGTTGTCTTTCCTTTAATTGCAGAATATATGGTCATGTGGGTGCAGCTTAGTAGTAGAGAACCTGCTTATTATGCATGTTGTATCATGTCAAAGATTCCAGAAAAAAGGTGTGATTAGCCCAGCTCAAAAATGCCTGCTCCTGGGCCCTGGTGAGATGGCTTACTCTGTAAAGAAGCTTGCCATTGAACCTGATGGCTTGGGTTCAATCACTGGGACCTGCATGGTGGAAAGAATTGACTCCACAGGGTTGTCCTCTAGCTTCCTCATATGCTGTGCATACAAGCCCACACACATACATCATATATGTGCATGCATGCATGCACACACACACAAAATAATGATAAAAGTAAAAACTTCACGAAACTGTCACCATTGGGGAACATAGAATTTGGGGAAACCTAAATTGGTGTTCCTGGGCTCTGGTCACTTATGTTTGGCTCCAGAATAAGCAATTTCTTATCCCTTTTATGAGAGCTGTGTTACTTATGTTAATGCCAATTTCCCTGAAGGCTCTGAATGAGTGATCTCCACCTCCTGGTATTCACAAATGTGTGCAGTTTCTTATTACTTTGTACATAAGTTAGTATATATATATATGTATATATATACATATATATATATATGAATAACAGCACATGACAGAATTAATGGTTTGTCATTTCTGAGAGAAAAAAAAGACTGGCTTCTCACTTGCTCACTTGGAATTTCTCACTCAGAGGGAAACAAACTACTGTGTTCCGAACAATCTTTATGAAATGGTCCATGTGGTATGAAATATTTGACCAAAACTGATCAAGAACCCAAGACCTGGTAACAACCACATGAGTGATCTTGAAGTGGACTGTCCATTCCCAGTTTTACCTTAGGCTGATTGTAACCTTGTTGACAACTTGATTAAAAACTTATGAGACCCTGAATAAGGAGTCAACTAATATGCTTATGGCTCTGACTCTCTGAAACTATAAAATAATACATGTTCATTATTGTTTTGTCCTGATGTATTTTTCTTTTCTTTAGATGGGGTCTCATGTATCCCAGTCTGACCTCAAGCCTGCTATTTAGTTGAGGTTGGTCTCCACCTTTAAAGTGCTGGAATTACAGGTGTGTGCCACCATGAAGTTTCTGTGGTGTTAGGGATCAAACCCAGGGTTTTGTGAATGCTAGGGAGGCACTCTACCAAATGAAGTTCAAGTTTGTCCCCACACTCCTGGTTGTTTGTTGAGATAGGGTCTCACACTGTAGTCAAGCTAGCGTGCAGCTCACCATGTAGCCCAGACTACAAACTCATAGCAGTTCTGTTGCCCAGTCTCCCAAATGGTATTTACAGGCATGACCCACCATGCTATCTATATGGCCATTGTTTGAAGCTGTTAATATTTGAAAAGCTCTGATACATACCAATATATACCTAAGTAGTGTGCATGTTGAGTTCCTAATTTAATCAATAGAATCCTTTGGAGATTTTTGCCAGGACTTACAATCCTTAGTTGTTTTCTTTATTAATCACAAATGTAACATCAATTAGACTTCTTTTTTATTATTTTATTTTATGTGTGTGAGTGTACTGCCTGCATGTATGTAAGTGCATCTGTGTTGTGCACTGCCCACAGAGGTCAGAAGAGGGAATTGGACCCCCTGGAACTAAAGTTAGAGATGGTTGTTAGCCACCATGTGGGTGCTATGAACTGAACCTTGGTCCTCTGTAAGAACAGTCAGTGCTCTTAATCACTAAGCCATCTCTCCAGCCCCAATTAGAACTTCTTATTATTGCTGACAACAACTGATATCGAACTGGGGTTATTATCAAAAGCATAAACCAAAAAGATCCTCAGAGTATTATAGGAACTATTTGGCAAGGTCTGGAGACACTTTTTTGTCTTTTTGTGCACAACAGTGAACAAAACTCAGACTCATCCATCTATGCCTAAAGAATGATTTGGCATAAAATGCCAGCAATGTCCAAACTGAGAGGCCTGTTCTAAGACAAAGCTCAAGTTTGTGTTTTCTATAACTAAAGACCTCAATTTTCAGAAACTTAAGTCACTGAATTTAATCCATTGTGAGAAAGAGACAGGCGAACTGTAGTGATGTTACCAGAGTTGTTAGGTTTACAGCTTGGGCCATAAGAGCCCTAACAGGCCAGGCCGGGCCACCTGCCCTCAATAGGGCAATTAAAGAGACAAAAATAGGAAAAGCAGACAAAGGTGATTTGTTCAATATGAGCACATTGGAAATGGGCCACTATCCCTGTAGTTTATCTCTGCAGTCCTGATAGGAGGTTCAGGTTTGGATAGAGGGCAAGAGCTAAGCACTATCAGTCTAGATGGTCCCACCCATCTTCATGGTTCAGGCTCCATTCTTTCAAGCAAGGTGATCTGACAAGATGTAAATTTCTTCATTCCTGCCAGGATGGTGACAGTATCAAAAAGTTATACTACAGCCTAAATTAGAATGCTCCCTCACAAAATGCCTATCATCAGTTGATTTTTTCCAACAAAGGATTCCTCCCTGTGTAAGAAGATGGACATAATAAAAAGGGAAGCGGCAGACCCTACAAGCAGGGCTGCCCAAAGGTTTGGCTGAGTTCATCCGTGTTTTGGAGTCCTGCAACTTTTCCTTTTCTGTCTCTTTCTTTTGAATGTTGGCCAGAACTTAAGGGTGCTTCTTCTGGTACTTTGGGCTTCCTTACGTTTTCTCTAACATCCTCCTCATCACCATGTGGCTGCCTGCTGCCATATGCCATGCAGCAGCTGATCTCCATGCAGGTTTAACTCTTGGCCTTTTTCCCTTTCTTCCCCATTCTCCTCCTCTGGGCAGCTGCTGAGATTTAGAGGTTGCCTGCCCTGGGGTTTTTCTTTTATGCTCTAATAAAACTTTCTTATTCAAATAAACTTTGACTTTGTTTGACTTGGTATGAACAGGGGAGGAGGTCTAAATATGATTGAGATGTATTGTATGAAATGCACAAAAATTCAATAAAATATACATTGAGAAAAAATTAATTAAAGGGAGGTATATGTTGTTTCATATCAAAATTAAAGACAAGTAAATTATCTCTAGAAAATGATCCTTTCTTCTAATAAAGTACTATTAAAGTAACAAAGAAAGGTAAAGGAATTAAATAATTATTCAACTCATCAGAAAATTTTACTTTAGTTCTATCAATAATATCAACAACAGATTACTGTGGATTAAAATTATATTTTAAAAATCTTGGAGGCTAAAGACATAACTCAGTGATATGTGCTAGATGAAATGTTTTGGGCTTGGAGTTCAAGGGGGACACTGAGGCACACTGTCCTTTAGTGTAAGAATGTAAGATGTAAGACTGTACTATCAGAATCTAGCTGCCTCAGGACACTGTACTTTGCAGAACTCTCTTCCTTTCATATATACTGACAGCACCTTACTGAGATGCCCTTGTTAACAGATTTCCCTGGAAGTTTACATCAAAAGGAGGTACTGTCACACGTACTACTCCCCACCCCTCTTCCTGGCCTCCTGCATTGGAATAAAAAGAGTCTAGCTTCATGTTCATGCTGCAAAACCTCTCCCATCCTCAGAAAGGTATTAAAAGAGACCCGACTTCTACTACATGGGCTCTGTTCCTCTCTTCAGTGACCCCACTACAGTAATGCTGGGGACCTGAACTCTCCTCAGAGCCCCTGCTATGCTGTTGTCTGTCTGTGTAGAGCATTAACAACTTTTCTACATAAACTCCTTACTCCCCAGTAGTCTGTCTCAGTGTCCTTGAACCTACATCTCCACCACACCCCAAACCTTTCATTAGAAGAGTTATTAACATGATAGACACACATACAGGCTGACCCCCATTCTCAGCTGTTGGCAGGGGAGTGCAAGGGATGGTTTTGCATTGCAAGAAATAAAAGTACAACTCTGAGGATGTGGGGAAAGAGAGGAGGAGGGGCATATCTAGTGAAGATGTACCCGTTTATAGGCAGCCCTCTGATGCACAGATTTAGATAGGCTCTCAGTATGGGGCTGTAAGAAAGGCAGCTACAGGTGCTTGTGATCCAAAGGGCAGTCCATCTGGATTACCACATGTAGCACATTCAAGGGCTTGGGTTCAATCCCCAGTACCAAATAATAAGAATACCTATGCTTTTGTTATTGCTTTTTGTTTTGTTTGTTTGGTTGGTTTGCTTTTTCAGGCAGAGTCTCCCAGTAGTCCCAACTGGCTTAGAACTCAGCTATGTAAACCAGACCAGGCTAGGCTCCATCTTACTGAGATCCGCCTACCTCTGCCTCCCAAGTGCTGGGATTAAAGGTACATGCCACTATACCTGGCCACTGCTATGTTTTAAAAATAGATTTTTTAATCTTTTTTTTCATTGTTATCAATGACTTTACTGAATCCTACCGAGATCAAACTAAGTAGCCACCTTACTCAGAACCACTCAAATACCAGTGATTTTCAATTGTTTCTTTAATTCCACATCTCAACTTTTGTAATCTCACTATGGAAGAAATGAAAATATTTTATTCTATTTTTGTTTTTTATTATCTAAAATTTTTTAATTTTATTTATTTTATTTTATGTGTATGAGTGTTTTGCCTGAATGTATGTAAGTATACTACATGCATGAAATGCCCTGAGAGGACAGAAGAAGGGATCAGATTCCCTAGAATCTAGAGTTACAAATGGTTGTCAGCCACCAAGTTGATGTTGGGAACCAACTCCAGTGCTCTTAATTACTGAGCCATCTCTCAAGCCACAAATCAAGATATTTTAAAGACACATTTATGGTCTTCCCTTTGGCTACTAGACTATTGAAAAATGAACCCCAAGAAATTAGAATTTCCTCAAGATCCTTTATGCAAGGAGGCTAGACCCTTGGTGCTAGCCTGAGGGAGAGCTTGCCTCCTGGAAGCAGATTTCACACAGTTCTGACAATGTGTCAGACTGCCTTGAAGGAGAGACTGGAGCTAAGACAATGATGATGGGCAGGATCACACACTGTCAGTTGTACTTAGCTATGCATACCTTTTGCTCTCCCTTCAAAACCAAGTCTCATGTTAGGACCCTGAAGATGGACTTGGGGAAGCGGGGAATCACTCTCTGTTCCTCTCCTAATGTGGCCACATTGATTAAATTTACTTTCTCTCTTTGCCTATTACTTTGTCTCTTTAATTGGCCTAGCTGATTAGGGCTGTAGACACCAGGTTCTGACCTAAAATTCAGGAAACAATTTCAGTGTTGGTTTGTTGTCTTCCTTTTGTGTGGACACTCATACAGGAACGGGTAATCCATTCACAGGTTTCTGGCACCTGTTAAGTCTCTTTAAAGTTTGTCCTATAGGCCTATGTATGTGTGGTGGAAAGAGGATTACACTTCATCAGATTTTCAAAAGCAACTATAACCAGGGGTGACTATATCATTTATCTAATTCAAATACTTAAGAGTAAAACCTAGTGCTAGGTATGCACGAGATTCCACGTTCCATCTCCTGTACTACAAAAACAAATGAGAAAATAAAAATAAAAGAACTAATGCCAAAACCCATAGAAATTAATTGGGACTGCCTCATACAAGCAGGAGCAAGTGTTCACCCTGCCTAAAGACCCTTGTTTTAGCACAGAAAATATAAAGCCTATGCTTGGGTCCATTAATTTTTTAGCAGATGAATGGCATTTCTCATATTACTATGTGTAGAAGAGGAGGCTCTATTTGCAGACATTTGAAGGACAAGACCTTTATTCTACACACTATTCCCTTGTGTCTTCCCTAGATGAGATTAACTTGATTTTATTTTATATTACCTGTTACCATGTTGTTCACTGGATAATTCTGAAGAGGGAAGTACATCTGCTTTTCTATGACTGGAGTATTTATAAAATGCTTCTCTGCACTATAAAAATGCAACAAATGAAAGTCACATTTATATTCGATTAAACTTATATTACAAATGAGAATGTATTCCAGGTAATGTATATAATAATAGTCCTTTAATCAGGTTTTAGTTTTACTTGGTGAAAAAGTTAACTGTAACTTCTTTTGTGAGTCTAAAAAGCCCATTTAGCTATTTTTCACAAACAGTGTGATAGTTCACAAATCAAATCATTATTGATCATATGGAGGTCTGGGCCTGTCTTATTAATATCCTTGAAAGCACAATATAATTTATAATTAGATAAAATAGGGCAGGAAATATAGCTAAGTGGTAGGGCTTCTGCCTAATATGCATGAGGCCTGGTTCAATCTCCAGTACTGGCCAAGATAATAGAATTATATACATCTATAATCCACACATATATATTGATGTATGCATATACATATGTGAAATCTTAAATATGGAAAAAAGGAAAGCACAATAGACTATAAATGGTCATAGCACTTTCATCATTCAGATTTCAAATAATTAAGACTATTAACTAGAATAATATATCCATACTTTACCTAACAAATAAAGAAACAATGTCTGGGAAACCGATGAGGTATAATGAGATTTTGAAGTGATTTCTGAGATTTTTTAAAAAGTTATCTATAACATGTTTTTATAGTATAATTAGCTATATTCATTTTTTAAAGCTAAAAACCTTTCCACTAGAATACTCCGTTTTCCATTCTTTCTTTTTTCATTTTTTTAGAATTAAATCTGGTTATGTTGCCCACACTGGTCTGGAATTCCTGGGGTCAAATGATCCAACTGCCTCATCCTCCCAAGTAACTGAGACTACAGGTGTACATCATCATGCCCAACAAATGTACTATTTTCTAGCTGTATAAAAGAGCATTTATTAGAATATCTATAATAAATAATGTATGAAAATGAAATCCTCAGTAATGAAAATGGAGTCATCAATAACTTTATTTTCCTAAAAATAAAATATTACTAAAAGGCTTTATTTACAATTTTTTAAAAGCTAAATTTAACAAAAAATGTTCCAAAAGAAACTATGTGTCTTTTAAATGAGATCCTCCAAATAAAGAAAACGTGTTCTCAGAAAAGTCTGAGATTTAACCCATTTGTATATTTAAACAAGAGTGTAAAATGGTTTAACTTCTATTGAAGGCAATTTGATAAGAGCTATCAATAGTACAAATATATGTACACGACTACTGACCTAGTAATTTTTCTTCTATAAAATTCTCCTACAGAAACTTGCACACAAGCAAAATAACTTGTAAGGAAGCACTGTTTAATAGCAGATAAGAAAAAAAACTAAAGTTACATGAAAATAAGATACTAATTGGAGCCAGTAAAATGGCTTAACTAGTAAAGGCACCTCCCACCAAACCTGATGACTTGAGTTAGATCTTGTGGCAGGTATATTCCTATCCACATACACACACACAAAATAAATAAAATGTAATTTTAAAAAATTAAGCCAGACAACAAAGGATTTATCAAATTAGAAAAAGGATATAACTATTATAAAAGATGTCAAATTGGTAATAAAAACAATAAGATTCCCCAATAGAAAGATGGAGCACGTATAAAAATAAGCTATAGTCAAGGAAGTATAGAATGCTAATAAACAATGTAAGAGGTTCAAACCAAAAAGTAAAGTACCAGTATTGCAGACCTGAATAGTATGCCTGGCTCTTAACTTTCATTAAACTTACAAATAAATACTAATTAATAATTTTTTATATATATATATATATATTTGTGGGATACAAAGCTAGATTTTTCCTTTTTCTTTTTTTGGCTTTTGAGATGGTCTCACTCTGTAACCTGGACTGGCTGCAAACTCCTGACCCTTCTGACTCAGCCTCCCAAGTGTTGGTATTAACAGACATTTGCCATCAAGCCAGGTTGCAAGATTTATTTTTGTTTGTTTAAACAGAAATTGGACCTAAAGTCTCATGCATGCTAAGCAAGTACTCTATCACTGAGCTATATCCTCAGGGCTCTTTTTACTTTTTAAGACAGGGTTTCACTAAATTGTCCAAGCTGGCCTTGAACAGACTCTGTAGTCCAAGCTGTCCTTGATTTGCAATCTTCCTGATCCAGCCAGAGTAACTGGAATATAGGCTTGTACCACTAGACCCAACTAAGATTTTTTTTTTTTGGTAGAGGGGTTATGGGTAGGATAGATAAAATTTATTTTTAAAAAGATGTTCGTGTGGGTTGGAGAGATGGTTCAGCACTTAAGAACACATGCTGCTTTTGCAGAGGACCTGAGTTCAGTTCCCAGCAACAACGTGAACTAGTTCACAACTGTCTATAAGTCCAGCTCCAGGAGATCCAACACTCTGGCCTCCATGGACATCTGCACTCACACACACATACTTATACACAGACATATACATACACATAATTAAAAATAATAAATCTTTAAAAGATGTTAATATAACAAATTATAGGTAACTAAAATAACAAAAAGTCAGTTAAACAACAACAACAAAAAAGGATGAAATACTACATGAAGCCATTAATATTAAATAAAGATTAGATCATCAGTCTGCCTGGTGCTTTAAGATCACTTGGCAGCTTAGAAGAAATAAGGCCACACCTCTCTCTCTAGTCTGTCCCTTGAGGCAAAGAATTGGCAAGCCCTCTGCTATTACAGTAGGCAAACTAATACACCTCTCTCCTTTGCTGCAACAAAGGAGACAGAGTAATGGAGCAAACAACTCTTGAAGCCTACCCTCCAAAACTGGCTTTGAGCTATAACCAGGCTCCCACCCACCAGGAAATAGTTATACAAAGAATTTTTGGTTCTCCCTCTCTCTAGTTCTCTCAACCATTCTCCCTGATCCCATGTTGTTCTTGGCAACTATCTCTCTTATTCTTTTACTTTAAGCTATCTCTTAATGAAGGAAGCACTACTCCAAGTGTGGCATTACTAACCAGTACTACAATTACCTGAACAAAAAGTCCAACTCTTAAATTTAGTTTTTAAGAGTGGACTTGAACTCAGAGGACACTTGTTCCCCTAGAAATCTCTTGGAACCTGTCTTCTAGAACTGTGCTGATACAACTGTGTTGGAACTGTTCCCTGGAACTGTGTCCCCAAGCCAGGCCTCACCCATGATTTTATTCAAAATGGTTTCTCCAGTTTCAATTGGGAAAGTACAAGTTTGGCTCCACCCTTATCAAGAGACCATCCTGCCTTTTCATCCCCAGTTCTAGAATATCTCATTCACTCAAGGTCACACATCCTTCCTAATCTTCACTCTGTACAGTGAGGATGAGTGTGCTAGCTTTCAGTGCTTTGATATGTTAATTCTCAAGCATACCCATGTTCTTTTATCATCTTTTCAGGTGCAGTACCAAACTGAAGTTGCCAAAGAAACAAGCTCAAGTCCCAGATCACAACACAAGAGCATAAAGTTTTGCTGGGGTTTATTAAAAGTCATTAGTCCAGATTATGTTCATTTTACAAGTCTTCCCTACATCTAAGTTTAAAAAGGAAGTCTCTCTGCTACTCTGCTCTGTTCCTCTTAATTGCTCTCCTATCCCCAGACCCCATGTCGCCTCTGGGAAGATGTACCATACCTCATAATGCTTCCACCTCAAGGCCTGATCATGGCCCACTCCTGGTGGGCTCTCTCTTGAGGCTCTCTCTTCTAATAAAGCCTCATTTCTATAAGGTTAGTATCTTTAATCTACTCCTTTCCCAAATTTGCAGCTTTGAGTTCTAATAATTTAATCTTAATATTAAATTACAATATTAAATAAGGTTTTTCAACTTTATGGGGAATTATTGTTAAAGTATTAAATACAAAGTCAAGAGACAGACTGCAAAATGACCTCAACTCTAGTAATGTATGTATTTGTATGAAACAAGATAGAAACATAATATTGAATTAGGTAGAAATGCTTATAACTTAAATTTTAATTCTTTTCTAAATTTCTTATTTTCACAAATTACTTACATTATATTTATTTTTAAATTTTTTTTGCATTTTGGGTGTCATGAAACCCCAAACTGGCCTCCAAACTAGCTATGTAGCTCAGGATGACCTTGAACTTATGATCCTCCTGCCTCCACCTCCCAAATGCTGGGATTCCAGGCATGTACCAACAAGATCTCTTTTGTCTGGTTGGTTAGTTTTCTTTATTTTTGAGACAGGGTCTCATTCACCTAGTCTTGCCTGGCTTGGAAGTTGCTATGTGGTGAAAAATGACCTTTAACTCCTGATCCCACTGCCTCTACTACCCAAGTACTAGGATAGTAGGTACGTGCTACTATGCTGGGTTTATGAAGTACTGGTAGTCAAACCCATGGTTTCCTGCATGCTAGGCAAGCACTCTACCAACGGAGCTACATTCCCAGCCCCCATGACACTGATTTTAAAATATTTTTTTAAATGTATGGGACTTTAAGATGATTTGGGAAATGTTTTGGGACAGGCAAATAGCATAGTGGTTAAAAGCTTGAATACTGGATTAACTGGACAGGGTTCCAAATTCAGCTCTACTTCCTGAATAATAGTGAGTAAATGATTTAGTTCTCCAAACCTGTTTTCTCAATTGTAAAATGAGGCCGGTTGTTTATCAAAGTTGTGAGAATCAAAAGAAATATTGGAAATTGGCTTGTCTCTCAAATGCTCTGTATTTAGCAGTTTTTAATACTAGCATACCATGTACAGTGTTTACTATCATTTAGTAAGTAATGCTTCACAGGTTTAGTTCAGGGTATATTTGATTTATGTTCATACAGCACCCTCTGCTGGTTCCACAAAGAAAAGGCTCTACAGAGGTAGTGGATGCCTGTAGTGAACATTACCTATTGGACATGCTAAAGCTATTGCACACTAGAACTCATAATAGCTGTGACTGCACACACAAACCTGTACAAGACCAAAGTAGACAAAAACCCAGCACGAACTGGGAAGGGGCTCATGAAGTTCCGCCTCTAGCTTAGAAGCTACTGGCAATTGATGGCTGCTTGGAGAGGACAAGTAAGTTTTCTTTAGGGATGCAGCCTCTGAAAGGCTCCAGTGGATAGTCCTACACCCACACACATGTGAGCACCATTAAGTGGACTTGGTGGATTTTTAAAAACTGAGAGAACAACATGAATTTGGGAAGGAAAGGTGAGGAACTGAAAAGGAGGGAATGGGGGTATATTTGATTAAAACACATTATATGCATTATGAAGTTATCAATAAAAAATTAAGAAAAGGTTTTAAGTGGGAATATAGGATATATTCACAAATATTTTTTAAACTTGACATAATGTCTCCCTATGTAGCCTAGGTAGCCCAGGCTGGCCTGGAGCTCATCTAAACCTCTCTAGTGCTATGATTATAGCTAAAAACTACTTGGCAAAATGCCTAGGATTTTGTCCAGTGAGTGCAAGTACATACATGTGTGCACGCTCACACCTGTGGAAGCCAAAGGTTGTTGTTGGGTGTCTCTTTTTTAATTTTTTAAAAAGCTTATTTTTACTTTATGAGTGTTTTGCCTACATGTATGTAAGTCCACCCATGTCATGAAATGCCTACAGAGGCCTGAGGAGGGGTGTCAGACCCCCCTGGAACTGGAGTTAAAGATGGCTGTGGGTACTGGGAACCAAATCTAGGCTCTTAACTGCTGAACCATTTCTCCAGCCCAAATTTTAATTTTTTTAAATTAATTTTATTTTTATTTTATCTGAGTGTTTTGCCTGCATGCATGTTAAGTGTACCCATGTTGCACAATGCCTGGAGAGGCTAGAAGAGGGCATCAGATCTCCTGAAACTGGAGTTAGCAGCCATGTGGGTGCTGGGAAGGAAACCCAGATCTTCTGCAAGAGCAGCCAGTGCTCTTAACTGCTGAGCCATCTCTCCTACTCTACCTTATTTTTTTTGTGACAGTATCGCTCACTGAACCTGGAGCTCCAGGACTTGGCTGGCCAATCAGCTCCTGAGATAGGTCTATTTCTGCACTCGCCCAGTGCTGGGGATATAGATACACACCAATTGGTGTTAGGGATCCGAACTCAATTCCTCATGCTTGTGCAGCAAACACTTTACTAAGACACCTTCCAAGCTTCCTTTTTCCATTTTTGTGTTACTGGATTAGACACATTTCCCCCAGATTTACATGATCTTCTATATATAAGAAAATTAGTAGCTGGGCATGGTGGCTCAAGAGGCTGAAGCAGGTGGATTGTCATCAGTTCAAGACCAACCTGGTTTATTAAGTAAGTTTTGGGCTACCTAGGGTTACATAGAGAGACCATCTCAAAAAAAAGAAAGAAAAAAGGAAGGAAGGAAGGGAGGGAGGGAGAACAGCTTTCCTGGGAGTTAAAACTTAAAATTAAAATTATATAAATTAAACTACTAGTTTTCATATGAAGACTTACTACTTGATCATTTTTATTTCAGCAGCCACATACCAGACTGTTGAATAACCAAGTTTCCTATAAATATATGAAAAGCACAGCCTTGGAAAGCACAGAACTAGGGCCAAATCATGACTAAATGAGTATTGATGGAGCCCCTAATAGACCTGCTCTAATACAAGGCAAAACCATGAGCATATGTTTATCCTTATCTATTTGTTTATTTATATTGCTATGCTGGCTACGGAAGTTAGGGCCTTGTCCACACTAGAAAAGCACTCTATCACTGAGCTATTTTCCAGCCCCCATGCTTATCTTTTAAATTTCTTGAGTCAAAGTAATCATATTTATAAACAATTTATAGAGGGAAAATCATTCACAATTTTGAAATTATTGCTAATGTCTAAAAATAACATAACTGTTGAAACATTCACAGAGCCCTTCCTTCTTCCCTGCAAGGACAGTGGTACACGCCAGTTAAATGCAGTGGCTCTGTAATTACACTGACATGGCTCAATCTTACCTTTAATGTACTTAATAAAAGTTTGTATGGCTTTTGGCAAATTAATCTTTTTAATTCTAGATCTCTTTTTCTATCAATGAGAATGGAGATATCAATCTCAGGGAAATTGGAACATTAAATAAGATAAACACACAGCTAGTTCTCAGGAATTTCTACATTCAATTGGAATAGCAATGTAGTATCTGGATCCATTACCTTTTGGACAATTCTTTTTTGTGTTTTGTTCCTAGTTCACTGCTTTCCCTTTCATCTGATGTTATTTTGTCATGCTGTAAATAGCAAAAAAATCATATTTTTAGATCTATTCATTTTAATTTGGTAGGGAAACCTAAAAAAGTTTGTGTACACATTCATGTTTTTAGAGGAATATAAAGAAAAAGGACTAGAATTTTTAAATGCCATTTATGGTTGTACTAAATACAACCTCCTGGAGCTGGAGTTGCAGGCAGCTGTGAGCTGCCTGACATGCATGCTAAGAATGGAACTCCCATCCTCTGGAACACCAGGAAGTGCTCTTAACTGCTGAACTATCTCTACAATCCCTATACTAATTTTCTAAATTATTTTTTTCTTTTATGTCTGTAAGTGTTTTGCCTACATGTATATAAGTACACTATGTACATTTAATGCTCAGGGAGCCAGAATAGGGCACCCTGGATCCCCTGGAACTAGAGTTATGGATGGTTGTTAGCTGTCATGTAGGTGCTGGGAACTGAACCTGAATCTTCCTTAAGAGCAGTATTTGCTCTTAATTGCTGAGTCATATCTTTAGCCATCCTCCAATGCTAAGTTTTTAAATTTTATTTTTATTTCATGAGTAAGAGTGTTTTGAGTGATGTATATAAATGCACCACATGTATGCAATGCCCATAGAAGTCAGAAGAGGGCATCAGATCCCATGGAACTGGAGTTACAGGCAATTGTTAGCTGCTATGTAGGTACTGGGAACTGAACCCATGTCCTCTGCAAGAGCAGCCAGTGCTTATAACACTGAGCTATCTCTCCAAACCCCATTCCCTATACTAAATTCTTTAAAAAATATTTTATTAATTTTATGTGTATAAATGTATTGCCTTCATGTATGTAAGTGCACCCGTGTCATGCAATGCCCATGAAGTCAGAAGAGGGCATCAATTCCAGGCCAGGGAGACCCTGTCTCAAAAAGACAAAAACAAAAACAAAAATAAATGATACAGCACAAGAATTAATCAGAATCTACAGCAAATACCATGTACCTATTGTTACTCTATAATACTGATTAGAGAGACGTCAAGATTCTTAATTGTTTACTTTCCCAGTACTAGGGATTGAACTTAGAGCCTTGCATATGCTAGACAAGCACTCTACCACTGTGCTCTATTACAGCCCTCATGTTTCTTTTACTCTACACCGCTCCCCGCCCCCCCCCCTTGCACTTTGAGACAGGCTCTCTTAAACTTCTGATTCTCCTGTCTCTCCTTCCTAAGTACTGGCATTATAGATATGTGCCATCATGTCAAGTTGTTAGGTGGTGCTGGGGATTGAATCCAGAGTTCTTTGTATGCTAAGCAAACATTCTACCAAATGAACAACATTACTAACCCAGGCCCCTAGGCTGCAAGTTTCTTATGTAAATAGCTTTATTTATATAAATACCTCCATTTTAAAAATTTTATGTGTTTGAGTGTATTCCCTGCATGTAGGTTAGGTACACCTGTGTCATGCAGTGCCCGTGGAGGTATAAGAGGGTGTCAGAGCCCCTGGAATTGGTGTTACTGCTGTTAGCCACCATGTAAGTGCTGGGAATCAAACCTGGGTCTTCTGCAAGAGCATTCAGTACTCTTAACCACTGAGCCGTCTTTCCAGCCCCAATTTCTCTAATATATTTCTATAAAACAGTCAAATCACATAATAGTCAAGAAAAGTAAGCCCCTTAACTCCCTTAATCTGGCTCATTAGTACTAGTATGTTACAAATTATATTCCCTTTCAGACATTTTTGAAATTGTACATCCTACTCAAGTATATTAATACTCTTACCTTTTCTAACAGAAAATTTTCATCTTGTTCCCAAATAAAACTACCAATTTTTCTTCTTATTTCTGTAGTGAGACAAACAAACCCAATTATTATTTTTAAAGTAATGTCTGGAGTTTGCCCAAAGTCTGACATTTCTAGGCCACACTTATTCTACAAAAGCACTTCTTAAAATACTTACTAAAAACCCAGATTCCTCCCCACCCAACCCCAGGCATGGTGGTACTTGCCTTTATCCCAGCACTCAGGAGGAAGAGGCAGACAGATCTCTGTGAGTTCAAGGTCAGCTTGGTCTACATAGTAAGTTCCAGGGGAGTAAGGGTTGTATAGTGACACCCTGTCTCAAAAAACCACACCAACAAACAAAAAAACCCAATTCCTACTAAATTAGATAACTGAGTAGAAGACCAGGAATTTACATTTCCAATCAGATAATTCTAGAACATTAGAAGAATCGTTTTCGTTGTTTTTCTTTTTTGCTTTTTTCTTCTTGGTGTGTGGGTATGTGCACCCATGCACAAGCATGCAGAAGGCAGAGGACATCCAGTATCCTCCTCTATCACTTTCCAGATTATTGTCTTAAGATAGGGTCTCTCATTGAAATGGAAGCCCATGGGTTTAGCTAAGCTGGCTGGCCAGCAAGCTCCTGAGAACCACCTATCTCCATTCCCCAAACACTAGGGTTACAGAAATCTGCAACCATGCCCAGCTTTTAATGTGGATCTTAGGCATTCAAATTCAGGTCCTCATCTTGAGCCAGCACTGTTATCCACTGAGCCATTTCCCTGCCCTTACTTTTCTACTGGAATATATTCATTAGATGTCAGTGTCCCTATTATGTCAATTATTAATAAACAAGACAATTGTCTCAATAAAGCTGTTGAGTTCGTAGAGCCAGGGTTCTCAAGAATTCATTTATTTTATTAAAAGTAGATAAACAATATGCCTAGTAGACAGGAACTCTATAATTCTCAGAATTACAAATGAGTTCTGCCATCATCTCAACTCAATAATCTCAAAATTGTCCTTGAGAGCCCACTGGGACAAAAAGAATACCATTATACTGGACTTTTGCTGTTCAGTATGGTAGCAACTAGCTGAATGTAGGAACTGAACACTTGAAATATCTGACTAGTACAAGCTGGGATGTGGGATAAGCACAAAATAAACACTGGATTTTGGTATCAAAAAGGCAAAATGTTTCCTTAATTTTATACAGATTATATGTGACACACGAATCTTTTGGAAAGAGGAAATAAAATATATTCTTAAAATTAATTTCACAGATTTCTCTTTATTATTTTTAATATGGCTACCAAAACCTTTGTGCTGTAACTTTATCCAGTTTTCATAGAATAGAATTTGATGGTGTTTAGATCCCCACCCCTGTCCGCACCTCCCATTTACAGTTCCCTGCCAAATTTCATGTACTCTATTATATATATATCTGATTATACCACTCCTTCGCATATACCCAAAGGACTCATCCTACCACACACAGCCATATTTCCTGTTGCTCTTTTCACAATAGCTAAGAAATGACAACAACCTAAATGTCCCTCAACTGATAAGTGGATAATGAAAATGTGGTACATTTACACAATGGAGTTCTACTCAGTGGTTAAGAAAAATGAAATCATGAAATTTGCAGGTAAATGGATGGAACTAGAAACTGTTATATTAAGTGAAGTAGCTGACTCAGAAGGAAGAACGAATGATATATGTCCTCTCTTTGTGGATCTTCACTCCAAATCTCATATGTGAGTATGTATCCTGCTATAACTGGAGGAGCCAGGAAAATGCAAAGGAACCATGGTGGTAAAGGGAGAGAACAAGCTTGAGAGAGGGGTATAGTAGGAGACAGGTGTATCAAGGGGGAAATGGGGATAAAAGGGCACTCTAACTAGGGAGGGGTAGGGATGGTTACTCCAGGAGTGGAGAGATAAATAATACTTAGATGGTATGAAAAACCAGAGGGAAATGTATTAGTTCAAGTCATACTGAAAACATACATACAATATATATATACATATACATACATATGTACACTAGTGCATGTATATAGCAGAAAGTTATACAACAAAATGTTAACATAGGATTCTAAACTCAATGACAAAATAGGAATGATAATTTAAAACAAGGTCATCAGACCAAATAGTCATTCTATAATATACACTTCTTAAAGATCGACATTTAGCACACAAAGTATTTAACAGAGTTTGAGGCCAGCCTGGGCTACAATAGCAAGACCATGTCTCAAAATAAAGTCAGTGGACATGATGGTACATACCTGTAATCCTGTCACTCAGGAGGCTGAGACAGGAGGATTCCCATGAGTTCAAGGTTAGCCTGGACTATCAAGTGAGTACCAAGTCAGACAGGGCAATATAGCAAGGCCCTATCTAAAGAAATAAAAAGAGAGGGAGAAAGGAGAGAGGGAGGGAGGGAGGAGGACAGAAAAAGTAGAAGAGAAAGTTTTTATTTAACAAATCATTTTTTCCATCAAGCTATTAATTCACTGCATAACCACCTTAGGACAGTTTAGCACTTTAACAAGGTTTTGCTGGAACATCAGTTACAAGAAGCCAATCAACATTTTCTAAGGGATCTTCTATGAAAATATCTTTTAGGTTTATTTTGCTTTTGTTTTTACTATTTTCCTCACTGGCAATTTGTATATAGTTTCAGTCTGTCTTTCTAGAGATGGACATTTATCTACTGCATAAGCAAAATTTTTATCAAGAATTGGGTAACAGAGCTGGAGAAATGGCTCAGCAGTTAAGAGCACTGGCTCTCTTGCAGATGATACAGGTTCAAGTCCCGGCACCCACATGTAGCTGACAACCATCCATAACTCCAGTTCTAAGGCGTGGAATGCCTTCTTCTAATCTTCATGAGCACTGTATGACACAGGTGCACTTACATACATGCATGCAATACACTCATACACAAAAGAATAAAAATAATAAAAATATTTTTTAAAAAAGAACTGGGTAAAAGGGTCTGAAGAGGCAGTTCAGGGATTAAGAGCACTTGCTGTTATTCCAGAGGGCCCAGGTTCAACTCCTAGTACCCACATGGCAGCTCTGTCATCCTCTTCCAGGCTTCGTGGGCACTATACACAGACCAGTAAACATACTGGCAATCAAAAAATCCAGTTGTACACATAAAAATAAATAAATCACTAAAAAAAGAATTAAGTAATAAAGTAGGACCTACAAAAATGCGATGTTTAAAGTTAGGTATGTTAAAGATTTGGACAGAAAGGGGCTAGAAAGATGGCTGAGGTTAAGAGCACTCACTGGCTGCTCTTGCAGAGGACCCAGGTTTGATTCCCACCACCCAGCTGGCCGCTAACAACCATCTCTAACTCCAGTTTCAGGGGACACCCTCTTCTGCCCTCCACAGGCACTGCACAAAACAGGGGCACCTACCTACATGTAGGAATACATTCATACACATAAAAAAATAAAAATAAATAAAGGATTTGAACAAACATGATATAACATGGGCATTGCATGACATAGGTGCACTTACAGATATGCAGGCAATATACTCATACACAAAAAGATTTGGACAAACATGATAAGAACATGTTCCAAGCAAGAAAAACTGAAGAATCAATCCTAGAAGCAGTTTACTTACTTTCCCTTCCTACTTCATAGGGTTGATGAAATAAATAATAAATGTACTTCCAAAAGCAAAAAAGTACAAATACCTAATTTTATTATCATAACCAATATTTAAAGAAAAAATTAAAATAATAACAAAGAGATTCAAAAGTATCAAAGAATATATTTATTAAATATTCACCAGTGATCATACACCTTAATATATTATTTCACTTTATCCTCAAAACTACTTGGAAGGGGGTTGTAGAGATGGCTCAGCGGTTAAGAGCATACACTGCTCTTACAGGACCAGAGTTTGTTTCCCAGTACCCATGTCACATGGCTCACAACAGCCTACTTCAGCTCCAGGGGTCAGATGCCCTCTTCTCTTCTCACTTCTGGGATTATCAGCACTCCTGTGCATATACCCACACAGATACACATATAAACACATAATTAAAAACACATCTTTAAAAGTTTAATGGCTTGTTATTTTAAAGATCACAAAACTGCATGGTGTGGTGGCATGTGCCTTTAGTCCCAGCATTCATGAGGGAGAGGCAAGTGGATCACTGTGAATTTCAGGTCCACCAGGGCCACACAGTGCGACCATTTTATTAAAAAATGCAATAAAAATTTAAAACACCACAAAATTAGTGTTAGTGTTGGATCCTAGCTGGTCAGCACATTGAAGTCAACATCTGCATCTGTCTTGTTCACCACTGAACTCCTAGCACCTGGGTTGGAGCTTCAAACACCAAAAAACTTAATGAATGGGTAAATGAAGACAAATCCAGACTATTCACTCAAAGTATCTGATCCCAAGTCCATGCTTTTTCTACCTATCTTAAATGATACAAAAACTCAAAAAATTTCTGCCATGTGTGGTGGCTCATATAACCCCCAGCACATAAGTGTCTGAGGCAGGAAGATTTACTTAAATTCAAGGCTAGCCTGGGCTATCAAGTGAGACCCTGTCCAAAAATAAATATATAAATAAATTTTAGAAAAAAACCACAAACCACAAAATTTCTGGTTAAGAACAAAGATTGGTAAAATTAGATTTGGTTGTCATAACAGGAATTTGCTGGATTTGACATACAGGAGGATTTAATGATCTTTGCTAACCTTTTTGCAGACATGCAGGAGGAAGTACAAAATGACCTAAGGCCACTGAGTTTTTTATTTCAGCATTAGCTACTGCAGAGAGATAGTAGGCATGAAAAACTGTAGCATTATCTTCTAGGTAATCGAGGCTCTGATAAATTCTGAAAGAGAGATAATCTTTTAGGTTATGAAATAAACAAGAATGTATTCAGTCTTTCAAAAGAAAACAAAATAAATGATCTTAGGTGACTGGTACATGAAAAATGTACTTATGATGGTCTTTTTTTCTAGCAAGGAAGAATAAACTCAAAAGCATATGATATTACTCAGTTTGGAGGCTTAAGTATAGGAAAATTTCAGCTTTAGAGACTTGGTAAATGATTATATGAATGTAAAAACCTGACCTAGAGCAGTAGTTAACTAGAGATCAAAAATAGATTGAAAGCCAGCAGTCCAATGAATTTTACCCACAGTCACTTCGATAAGAGGGATCAATTAATTCTTCAGTAGAGTTGGCGTGTAGTCTCTAGAGAGGCCTTCAATATACAGAAAACAGTTTTTCAAGGCCTTTAAAAAGATGGAGAGGAGAGGGAAAGACAGAGAGAATAGATTTACATTGAAGGCACAATAATGACAATTCAGGTTATTAGAATATGGAAGGCATGGAAATTTTAAAAGGTAGACTTTAGCTAGTCTAAATCTGTAGGTAAGAAGGAAGGGCGGGACGGAGGGTGACAGGCCAGATTTCTGCTTGGTAAACATTTGACAGCTATGTGAAGGAAGATGGCAGAGGGCAAGTGGACGTACAGTCATCTCTTAGGAACTTACTCTGACAGTTCTGGCAAGTGGTAATTAAGGTTCTAGAAAACAGCAAAAAGGATTAAAAACAATTTCAGGGCACTTGGCCACCTACTCATTCATAAGACTAGAGCTTGTTTAAAATATTTAGAAAGCCCAGCCTACCAACAGCATGCCTGGAATCCCAGCATTTGGCAAGCTCAAACAGGAAGAGCATGGATTCAACGTCAGCCTGGTCTACACTGAGAGACTGTGTCTCAGACAAAACAAACTTTTTTAAAAGGTGGTGGAAAGGGCTTTGGAACACAAGATGTGCACAGATATTGAAGTGATCAGTTCTGCATTGGACATGTTGAGTAGGAGCGGGCTACACGTTTCCATGTAATGGGTGAACCGACATACTCGGACTGGGTTGAGTGACCTGAAGGTAAGGTAGAAGCCCCATCGTTATGGAAAGGTATTCCCCGATCTAGGGCTAGAAACTCGCTCTCCCCACCCCCCACCCCCCATCCCCACCCCACCCCCGCCATCACTGACGAGTGGGCTGCTCCTTTCACCCGCAGCTCTGGCGCCAGACAAGAACGCTCTGCCCGGCCTGGTACCTCTGCGTGTCAGGGTGCGAGGCATCGCAGCTGAACAAGAAGTCAGCGGCCTGCGCGTCACTGACGGTCCCGCCTTCGTCCACTGTGGAGGCAAGAGCACGGGGTGAGTCCGAAGGCTCTGCCGACCGCTCCCTCCCGCCTCTCGCCCTGCCCATCGCCCATCTTCCATCTTCCTACCCCAGAACTGCCTCAGATCCTGACCCACGCTGCGGCAGAACCAACCACGCTGCCCCTGAAACATGGCGGCCACAGCCTACGCTGGCATGGGACGGGGGCGGGGCCTGGAGTCGAGATCGCTGATTGGTCTAAAGATAAGCTCGCGGATTGGTTCCTAAGAGCAAAGGGCGGGAAAGGCCTTAAAGTTGGTGGCGGACAGGGTTGGCGAACTCTACAGCCCAGAATCTAACCGAGGGCGGAAGTTGCTGCAGCTGGTGAGTTTTAGATTCTATTCTAAGTAAATGTGTGTGTGCACGTGCGTGCGTGTGTGAGACAGTCTCATTTAGCCCGGACTGGCTTCGACATTGAGGGTTGGGTGTAACAGCATGTTCCCCTCACGCAGGGCCCAAATTAATATTAGTTCATATATAAATGTTTTCACTTTGAGTCTACTTAAGATGGATTTTTTTAAAAACAAGATTTTTTTTTCCATTAATTTTGTGTACTGTTTCCATGTAAGTGTGCTCATTGTGCAGCTTTATGGAGTCAGTTCTCACACTCCATCTTTACATGAGTTCCAGGCCTTGAACTCAGGTAGTCATGTTTTCTTGGAAAGTACTTTTACCTAGTGAGCCATATCACTGGCAAAACAATTATTTTTAAATGTAGTGTTGGTATCATTTTTGTGTTTGTTTTGGTTTTGTTTTTACATTTAATTGTTTGAAGTGGGGGCATGTGAAAGTCAGAGATCAATTTTCAGGAATTGGTTCCCTCCTTCCGCCTCGTGTATTCCAAGGATTGAACACAGATCATCAAGCTTGGTGGCAAGCATCTTTTACCAGCTAAGCCAGCTAGCCACTCCCTGGGACCATGTTTTTTGTTATCTTGAGACAGTCTTATGTAACTCAGACTGGCCTTGAACTTCAACTGAGACTGGCCTTGAATTTCTGATCCTTCAGCCTTCAGTGGTGGAATGCTATGATCACAGGCTGTGTCACTACACCCAGTGTATGTGTTGCTAAAGACTGAACCCAGGGATTTGGTATGTTAAATACCCTACCAACCTGTTATTCTAATTTATTTATTTTTATTTTTTAAATTTTATGTGTATAAATGTTTTGCCTGAATGTATGTAAGTGCACCACATGTGTGCATTACCCACAGAGTCCAACTGGAATTACAGAAGGTTGTTTGCCACATATGGGCACTGAGAATCAAACCCAGGTCCTCTGCAAAAGCAACCAGTACTCTTAACCATTGAGCCATCTCTCCAGCCCATGTTTTTCTCATTTCTTAAAATAAATAACTGGCTAGGCTAGAAATGTAACTCCTTGTAAAATACAAGGCCATGGGTTCTTTCTAGGACTTTCAAATAAATAAATAAGAAAGAGGGAAGGAGGGAGGAAAAGACAAAGATTCATTTTCATCCTTCATTTTTCTACTATGTGCCTATAGGACCAGGATATAAATTTCCTCTTAAACTTAGTGTCACTTTTTTTTCTGGATGGTATTTCATATTATTGCTCAGTTTAAAATATTCTCCAATATAACATTTTGTTGCATGGGTTTTTTTATTTTTTACTTTTATTTTTTGAGAGAGTCTTATAATGAAAGCCCTGAACTTGTGATCCTCATGCCTCAGCCTCCCATAGTGAAGATTACAGGTATGCATAGTCATACCACTAATGTATTTTTAAATTTCCCAATGCATATGATTTCCTAGTTCTAAACACATTTGTTTCTGGTTTAACTGCATTAAAAATTTTTTAAATGGGGACTGGAGAGATGGCGCAGAGGTTAAGAGCACTTGCTGCTCCTGCAGAGAACCTAAGTTCAGTTCTCAGCACCCACACAGCAGTTAACAGCCTGTAACTCCAGTTTCAGGGGATCTAACACCCTTTTCTTGCTCTGTGGGTATTGCACGACTCAGGTGCACTTATATACATGCAGGCAAAAAGGCAAAAACACTCATACATATAAAATGAAAATAATACATTTAAAAAAATTTTAAACTTAATGGTCTGTTTGATTAAATCTTTTGAATTTTAACATTTTCTGTATAATGGAAATCTTTATATGGTCAGTGTCCTGTATATGTTTAAAAAGAATGTTGTGTTCTGAAGTACCATGTTCTGAAGTACATGGTTATTGGGTCAAATTAGTCATATTTTCTGATTCTCTATCAACTATTGGGAAAGCTATGTGAAAATCTTAATACTTATGAATCTAGCAATTTATTCTTGTATGTCTATTAATTTTTTATTTGTACGTTTTAAAGTTGTGTTATTAGACATATACAAACTCACATTTGTTACTTCTTTCCATTTGTTTGAACGCTTAAGTACTTAAATAGGAAAATCAAAGCTTCAAGACACATGTAACACAAGAGAATATTTTTGGCCCCAGGCAAAGGACTTTTTAATTGAGACATAAGTATTAACCATGACAGAAAAAAATACATAAATCCATTTAACTTCTCTTCATCAAAGCCATCATAATTAGAGTTAATATGCAAAGTCACAAAAAGAGAAAGGTACCTGCAGTGCAAATAATCAGCAAGATTAGAATCCAGAATGCATAAGCAATAATAAGAGATGACCCAACAGAACACTGAGAAAACATCAATAAGTTTTCAATAAGAACCATACATGACCAATAAACTTACAAAAAGATGCTTAATTACATGCTAGTGAGGAAATGCAAGTTAAAAGACAACAAGGGACACTGTTACATGCCTATCTTTTTAATAAAAATTGAATTGGCAAAAACTGACTCACAGGAATTCCCACTGCCACTGCTAGTGAGGATGAAAATCTGTATGATCACTTTGAACAACAGTTCAGCATTACCTAATGTTATGTGTGTAATGCCAGCCAACATTCATCAGCTATATGCCTAGGGAATATATCCTGTTCCCATGTACACATACACCAGTACTCACGGAATGCTTATGTCAACTTTATTGCTAATAACAATAACAAAAAGGAAACATGGAAACAGTCACAGTAGACTGGGTATTTAAATTACATTTCCTTTAAATTTTACAATTACATTTATAGGGGAGCAGTGTCAAGGTATATGTGGGGTCAGCTGACAATTTTCAGGAGTCAGTTCTCTCCTCCTACCATGTGGGTCCTAGGGATCAAACTCAGGTTGTCAGACTTGGCAGCAAATGCCTTTACCCTTAGTCCTGAATTACTGCATTTCTATATTATGAATTATAGTAGTTCTTCTATCCACAGGGGGATACAGTCCAACAACCCAGTTGGACGCCAGAAACCACAGATCATACCAAACCCCACATATGCCATAGTGCCTTTTCTCCTATACATTATATACCCATGATAAAGTTTATCTTTATTTATTTGCTTATTTTTATTTTATGTGTGTGAGTGTCTTGCATGCATGTATGTAAGTGCATCTGTGTGTGCAGTACCCTCAGAAATCAGAAGAGGGCATCAGATCCCGTGGGACTGGAGTTACAGACACCTGTTATATGGGTACTGGTAACTGATCCTGGATCCTCTGTAAAAACACACAGTGCTCTTAACTGCTGAGCCATTTTTCCAGCCCCGGACAAAGTTAAATTAAAAGTTAGGCACAGTAAGAGGTTGACAATAAAATAGAACAGTTGTAAGAATATATTGAACAAAAGTTAATGCCAAGAAGGAGGAGCAGGAGAGCTGTAGTATGCTACCATACTACTCAGAAGTGCAGATGTTATTTATTTACAAAGTGGGGAATTGAATCCAAGGTCTCATATAGGATGGACAAGTGCTCTACCATTGTACATTCCCTGCCCTCACAACTGCAATTTAAATTTTATGGATCATGTCTACAAGTTTCCATTGATACTTTCAGACCATGGTTGACTGTGGGTAACTGAAACTGTGGAATGTGAAACCGTGTAAAAGGAGGGAGCACTAGTACAGCATAATTTAGAACTTTGAAAAAGCCAAAAGTTCAAAAAAATGGTATAATGAAAAATATATTTTAAGAATACGTGCAAATTTAGTATAGAAAAGTAAAATAATAGTGTGTAGAAAATATATGACTGTAGTTTCTATTTTTATGTAAAACATATGTTTTAGATATAAAACATAGACTAGCGAATACTTCAAGACGGAAAGAGGCATACAGAAGCATTCAGTTTTATTACTGGTTTATTTCCAAAGCTAGTTGATTAGTTAATGGGTACTGCTTTTTTATTATTCTCTTAAAACCTCTCTCTCTCTCTCTCTCTCTCTCTCTCTCTCTCTCTATATATATATATATATATATATATCACCTATATACTATATACCTATAGTATATATAATGAGATTTTAAAAAATAATTAAGAAAGTATGTTGAGCCCAGAGTGGTATAACATGCCTGTAAAATACTTGAAAGGTGAAGGTAGGAGGATCAGGAGTTCAAGGTCTGCCCCAGGGACCTGAGACTCTAGCTCAAAAAAAACAAACTAAACACAAAAAAGAAGAAAGTCAGCTTAGGAGGATTTTACCTGAGGTAGTTAAATATTTGAGTTCAAATAAACCATCTTTATTCTTCTGAGAAATTTATCCAGAGCATCTCTTCCCCTGAAAACAGTTGATAATGATATTTTCTCCCTTTAAATCTCAGCTGTGCTATCCAATCATACAGTGGAATTGCCATTGCTATTCTAAAAGTCCTTGTATTTCAGAAAAGTGCAAGGCATTTATTCTCTTAAGTTCTCACTTCAGTGAATCCTAGCATATTGACTGGATCCTCTTTTACCCTCTGCATCCTACAGGGCATTCATCCTCAGTTGACTTCATCCCTGGTAACAAACCACACAGAAGGCAGTTCCCAGCCATGCTCCTGTAAAATCCATCTAGGGTTTGTTCCCAGCAAGAAAATCAGATTTTTTATATCTGTTCAAACTCTATACAAGGACTTAGGCCTTCAGGTATATTCTGAGTTCTGTGTGGAGGAATTGTTCAAATTATTCAGAACAGATAAGCCAACTGTTTGGGACAACTGTGGAAAAATAAATTTTGGTCTACTGTGTTAAGACAAATGCTGGAGAATTGACCCTATGTAAAAGAAAGTATTAAGATAATTACCCAAGAGTATAGACAATATATGTACACCTGTGATTGGTCATTATTCTCCTGGCAGTCTGAATAAAGCATATACTTTTTTTCTTAAAAAAATTTTTTATTATGATATAATTCATATCTTGTACAATTTTTCCATTTCTACTTTACTAACTTGTAGCAAGAGCTTTTACCTGCTGAGACATCTCGTTGGCCTTTGTTTTTCTTTGTTCTGAATATTATAATACTTGTAGTCCTCCCAAACAGATTTCATATCAATTGCTGAAAAGTAGCAATTAAACCCTCATTGTCCCTAAAACTCTTTGCCGTGCTACTTGAAATTCTTCACCAAACTGCCTAAAACTCTACTATTACATACTTTTAGTAATTGGGTATGAACCATGTAGCAGTCAGTAGTGTTGTGTATTATTTAATTTTCTGAATTTGGTTATTTAGTACTGTGATCAGGTAAGAAAATACCTGGTGCAGGGGCTTTTGTTATTTGTGATCTGTTTTGTTTTGGTGCTAAGGATTAAACCCAGGATCTCACATGTGGTAGATAAGGAGCTCTACCACCAAGCTATGAACCCAGCCCTAGCCCTAAGTTTAAATTATTTTTAAAGCAAAAACATTTTTTATGTTCCTTTAGTTCAGTGATTTTCTGCTATAACTGCATGTTAGCATCACCTGAGAGCTAAAATGATAACTGTGAGCTGGTGGCACTTAGGAAGTGCAGGCAGGAGTTCAAGGCTATCTTCCATTGCATTCAGGGTCAGCCTGGGTCAACTGAGATCCTGTTCCAAAAACAAAACAAAATAAGCACACCTTTTATTTCAGCACTTGGAAGGCAAAGGCAGGTGGATCTCTGTGAGATTGAGGCCAGCCTGGTCTACGTAGCAAGTCCAGGCCAGCTGAGACCACAGAGAGAGCCTATCTCAAAAACAAACAAACGAGGAGATGGTCAAACATGACTGCTTTTGCAGAGGACCTGGGCTCAGGTTCCAGAACCCACATGGCAGCTAGCCATCTATAACTCCAATTTCAGGGGGATCTGATGCCCACTTCTGTCCTCTGCAGGCATTGCATGCTCATGGTGCACTTAAATACATGCAGGAAAAACACTCATATACATAAAATTAAAATAAATCTTTAAAAATTAAAAAAAAGAAAGACCTAGGGAGATGGCTCCGTGCATAAAGCACTTGCCAGAGAAGCCTAAGGATTAGAGTGCAAGTCCCTAAAACCCATGTAAAGCCATACATCATTGCTTATATCTGTAATCCAATGCTTCTACAACAAGATGGGAGGTGGACAAAGGAGAATCCCCTGAAGCTTACAGGCCACTGAGCCTGGGAAACAAACATCCAACAACTGTCTCAAGCAAAGTAGAAAGTGATTACTTGAGGTTGTCCTGTGACCTCCACATAGACAATGAGACATTCACATATAAAGGATGAATCTCCAGGACCCACATGGTAGAAGAGGAGAACTGATTGTCACAAGTTGTCCTCTGACCTCCACATGCATGCCATGGCATACGTGCACCCTCAATACATCAATAAATAAGTGATCCAAATGTGGTAACATGTGCCTATAATCCCAGAACTTAGGAGGCTGAGGCAGGAAAATTTTAAGTTCCAGGCAAACCAAGGCTACATAGGAGACTCTGTCCCATTAAAATAATAATAATAACAATAATAATAATGTTTCAGAGATCATTTTTCATACTTCAGAATTGATTTTAAATTTTTTATTGTGTATATATTATACATGTGTGCTATGATGTGCGTATGGTCAGAGAACAGTTTTGTGGAGTCAGTTCTATCCTTCTTTGTACCTCTATGTGGGTTCTGGGGATCAAACTCAGGTTATCAGGTTTTCACAGCAAGTACCCTTACTTGCTGAGCCACCTCACCAGCTCAGAAGTGAATTTTTAGTTCAATTACTTTTATTTATATTAGCATGTTATTCTGTTTTTCTTTTTATGCTTCCTTTATACCCTTAAAGTATCAAGCAAGAACTGGCCCTGGGTAACCCAGGCCTGTAATTCCAGCTTCTTGGGAAGCTGAGGCAGGAAGATAACAACTTCAAGACCACCCTAGGCAAGTTTTCCAGACCCTGTCTCAAAGTTTTAAAACATAAAACTGAGCTGGGAATATAGCTTAGTGGTAGAGCATGTGTCTACCATGTGTGTTTGAACTTAGTTTGGGTAAAAGGAGGTAATAACAACATCAAGCAAAGTTCCAGGCACAAAATAAGTCCTTAACACATTCTGGTTGAAATTGTCATTAAAAAACATAATAAGTTTTAGGCCAGGCATGGTTGCATATGCCTTTAAATCCCAACACTCTGGAAGCAGAGACAGGTTTACCCAGTCTACATAGCAAGTTCCAGGGCAGTCAATGCTACTTAGTAAGACCCTATTTAAAAAAATAGTAAGTTTTAAATGTAGCCTTAATTGTGTCATGGCTAGTTACCTAAATGATGAGTTCTAAGTTTATGTAGGTTGTATATGAAAGCAGTTTAGACAGGGAATTCCAAGGAAGACAACTAGGAACATTTTATCAAGAGAATTGCTGACATCAGCAGTGCTAAGAACCTTAGACCTAGAAAGAACAGACAAGCTAGAGGTCGACTATACTGAAGAGAATAGGATCAGAATGCTATCAGTTAAAATACAGACAGAATGAAGAGGCAGAGTCAGAAGTAGTGGGAATACTGATGTGTTCTACTATAGAAGAAACAGATGTCCCTCATTAATAAAGAGGAAAAAAAAGAACCGAGACAGGAAGAAAAAGAGCCAAAGATTTGCTGGACTAAGAAGCAATATTGAGAGACTTCAAGATAAGACTATAAACTAATTCAGACCATTTTCTACTTTAAGTCTCTGGTGCAAGTTTTTAAATTAACAGCAACAAGTTTTGGAAAAGAAATGAGGTGAAATTTTATGTCAAAAGATAATTTAACCTCAGCACAGGGGGAAAAAAAGCAGACTAGGAAAAAGATTGCAGATGTCAACATTCATTATGCTGGAAATCAGTAATAGCAACTTCTGGGCATATTTGAAAAGAGTTCCTTAGCATTACAAAATCAAATTACAGTTTACTGCAGAAACAAGAGTGTAAGGACCACTTTCATGAGGTGGCTCCCCCAGAGAAGCTGACTGCTATCTTGAAAGACTCTGGCAGAATCCATTTAGGACACTGAAATGTAATTCAGCTTATGAATTCTACTTTCATTATTTCAGAGTTCCCCATAAATTGGAAAGAGAATCCAGTAAAATTGGTACGCTATTTCAATACTTTAATAATGCTCTGAATTTATACAACAGTATGACTAAATTACTGTAGATGTACGATGTGCAATGGTTCTTTATTCTCTCCACCATCATTAAGACAGGGGCAGAAGTAGGGATAAAGTTTCTCCGTGAAAATGCAACTGAAGGTGTAAAGATGGGTCATAGTTTTCGCATTGTAGAAGGACAGCTGCCCTCCCTCGTAATCCAGGTATATGCCCACCCTGTTGAGATCAACCAGGTTCAGAGTACAAGAAGGCAAATCCAAAGCCTTTAGATCAGTTTGGTTCCTTAGTCTCAAAAGCCAGAATCCTTGCTCAGGAGTCAGAGAGCAGATCCCTTTCCGAATGATGGACTCTCTGACGACTCCAACTGTCCATTTTGTCTTCTTTGCTACTTCTACTTCCCAATACCACTTTCCAGACGTGAAGCCTTTTGAGCCCAGTACAGCCACACTTGAGTCAAACCTCTCTGGATCATCAGGCATTACCTTCTTAACATCACCATGATACACACTGGTCCAGTTTTTGGATAGCACCAGATTTGGATGAGCTGTTTTAGGATCCAGAGTTAATGGAGACAGGCCTAGTAAGAAAATAAGAGATAGCAGGGAGTGGGGAGGGGCGTAAATGCAAACTCCTGCAATAAGCTGTAACATTAACATAGATACCAGTGCTCTAATTCCCCATGTGCATAAACACTTAATCAGGTGATTTGCTATTTCTAGACATTTTTATATTTAGAATAAAATCAGACTTTACTTTGAAGTAATTTATGTACTATTGAAGGAAACAATACAAATAATGTAAATCTGCATTAATATTTAAAAATACAAATACCAAAGGAGTAAAAATTAGATAAGGTTGTCCTAGGAAATCTTTCTAAGCAGAATATCTCAGTTGGGATACAATATATGTGAGATATGTGCTTTGGGGAAAAAAGTAGATTAAATAGAGTCAGTTGCTTGTGTAGGAGACTGTAAGAGTTTATCCGTTAGAGCCAGCTCAGGTGGAGCTACCTGACAGAGAGCAGTAGTGAGAAGTTTATATTAGGTTTAACATACAGTGAGCCATTAGAGATCTGGAGTTGTTATGCCACTGACTTTCAGAATGTAGTCCATAAACTATGCAGTCACTAGTCTGGGACAAGATAATACAGAAACTGAGAGCCAGGTTTTAGGAACTTTCATGGCAATCCACCACAGTAATTTTATGTCAGTTTAATCTGATAATTATAAAATTGGGCTTGTACTTTGTAAGCAGTTTTTAATTTGACATTTTCAAGTAATTATATTATATTCTACAATAATAGAATTCCATGACATATTAAGACTTTAAAAATTTGTGAGAGCTAATAAAAAAATTTTATCTCATAGAAACAGAATAGTGGTTATTAGAGACTAAGAAGCCTAGGATGAGCCAGGTGTGCTGGCACACACCTTTAATCCAGCACTCAGAGGCAAAGGCAAGAGGATCTCTGTGAGATCGAGGTCAGTCTGGTCTACATAGTGAGTTCCAGGCCTGCTGGGGCTACACGGAGACCCTGTCTCAAACAAAACAAAACAAAACCAACAAACAAACAAAAAGAAAAAGAAGAGAAGGGATGGACAGAGGTAGAAAATATAGATTGCTTTTCTTTTTGGCCGTTTTAGAGCTTGAACCCAGGGCCTTGCACATGCTAAGCCAGCACTCTATCACTGAGCTACATCTCCAACCTTTATTATTTACTTTTAATTATGAAGAGTTCAAAGGTTCCAAACACATAGAAATACTAATTGCCATTATTTAATTATATTGTATACATGTATTAGATTATCATACTGTGTCCCATAAATATGTATGAATACCATGTGTCAATTAAAAATCAGCAAGAGCAATAACACACACTTATAATTCTGGTATTCAAGAGGTTGAGGCAGGAACGTCTTAAGTTCAAGGCTAGCCTGAGCAATATAATGAGATCCTTTTTCCAAAACAATCTTTGGGGTTTTTAAAGTCAGAAATGATGGTGCATTCCATGAGATGCCAACATTTGGGAGAGAAACAGGAGGATCAGTTCAAGGTCATCCTTGGTCACAAAGAATTCTAGGCCTGCCTGAGGTACATGAAACCTTGTTTCAAAAAGCTGAAAAAAGAAAAAAGAACCATCAAAAAAAACCCAGCTTGTGCTTGGAGAGATGGTTCAGTGGTTGAGAGAGCATACTACTCTTAAAATCGACCTAAGTTCAGATCCGTATGTCAGATGGCTGATAACCACCTGTAACTCCAGCTCCAGGGGATCCAACACCTCTGGCCACTGAGGGCATCTGCACTCATGTGCACACATACACACACAGTTAAAATAATAAAAATAACTATTTTTTTAAAAGGGGGTGGGTGGAGAGATGGCTCAGCAGTTAAGAGCATATACTGCTCATACAGAAACTCACACATAGACACATACATACATACATATAATTTTTTGAATGTTTTAAAAAGTATTTGAAAAGGGATTTGTGTCTTTACAGTTTAATATTAAAGCCATCTAGTAAAAGGATGGACAAGAGATTGACTATACTTAACCACAAAGACATAGGAATAGCAAAGAAGCACGTGAAGCGGTGGTCAGCAGGACTGGACATTAGAGACACATAAATTAAAACCACAATGAAACATTACTATACTTCAGATCAAATCATTACAGTTTAAAAGACTGACATTAAGTTTCATCAAATATAGAGAAAATGAGATTGTAAACTAGGGGAAATATAAAAAGGTACCTTCAGTTTAGGGGAGAAAAGGTTGATAGTTTCTTATAAAATTAAATATACATCTCCAAATACCACTGGTATTTGCCTCAAAGAAATTAAAATACAAATATTTGTGAACAGTTTCACACAACTTTATTCATAATAGCCCCTAAGTATAAACTGTTTAAAAGTCCATCAGTTGGAGGATAAGCACATTTCATTGTATCGATGAAACAAAATTATTTGCACATGCAACTACATAGGTGAATCAAAGGAAGCATTATGGTAAGCACAAAAGTCTAGACACTTAAGACTATCATATGTGATTTACATTAAACCAAAAGTTTTTAAAGACACATTAAAACTGAGATAAAGCAAGTGTTAGAGATTAGAGATATACAAAAAGGACTCATTGCTTTGTTTGTTTGTGACAAGGTCTCTCTGTAGCCCCAGCTGGCATGGAACTCACTATGTAGATCAGGCTGGCTTCAATTTCACAGAGCTTTGCCTGCCTTTGCCTCCTGAGTGCTGGGATTAAAGGCATACATCACCAAGCCTGGAAGAAAGACTTTATTACAGTGGGGCATATAGAAACTTAGAAGAGCAAGAATAATGATCTGTCTCTTTGTGCGAGTGTTTGTGTATGCATATGTGTGTGTGTGCATGAATGTGTGTGTATATGCATGTGGGGGTGTGCTTGCCTATGCATGGGTATGTGGGGGTCAGAGGTCAACTTTGGGTGTCTTCCTTAGTTGCTCTCCACCTGATTTTTTGAAACAGGATTCCTCGCTGAGCCTGGAACTCACTGCTTCAGCTAGACTGGCTGGCCAGCCAGCCTCCCATGATCCCTTTCTCCCAAGCCCCATCCCCAGTCTTAGGGTTACAGGTTATGTGCCACCATGCCTAGCATCTATTTAGGTGCTGGAGATTCAGGCTCAGGTTCTTATGAGTAGCAAGTGCTTATCACACAAAGACATCTCCCCAGCCCCCTCTGTTTATGCCTTGACCACAGATATTTACATATTTGTCAAAACTCATCAACTTGTATACTAGGTACATTACAAGTAAAACTTATGGATTCTGCTCTATTAATTATGCTCAGTAAAGTAGTTTTCAATGTCAGACACCTGGGAAATTTGTTAATAGGAATATATTTGTGATTTTAATTAAATCAATAACAATAATATCTAGCCTATGTGAATTCTATAAAAACTGTCTAAATTTTTATCTTTACAAACATTTAAATTTAGAATATTATTTATTTTTCTTGAAATACCACTTGCATTCTTCTGTCCCGCTCAATTCTTTGATATCTTCAGGAACACAAAACTTTACTGTGCTTATTAGATATATTCATAGAAATTACTGGTTATCTTCTGAGGCACTGATGATATCTAACAAGCTCTTATAATGTTATTCTCTGTGCTATGAATTTCAAGCTCAAGAAAACCTATAAAGCCCCTATGTACATACAAAGAATATATATAGAAAACTCCTTCAAAGTGGAGGCATTTCAGGGATTTGTATAACTGATTTAGCAAACAGGACAAAATATGGTTGTTTCCACATTTGATACGTCAAAACAATTATAAGCTGAGGAATAATTCCAATATCACACTCTTGTATAATACAAGTTCGAAAACATGCATTCCTAAATCATAGCAAAAGAAGAAATTCTGCCACACAAAGTAGCTTCCTTTTGACTAAACACCCCACTCCACTCAACAGTCTCAGACTAAAGAACTAACTAGGGCCACAGAAGAGGCTCCAAGAATGAAGTGTAGATCAGGAGCTTTGGGAATCAGAAGTCGTCCCCCCACACACCTGGACTGAGAATGCTCTGCATTTCCCTCCACATTATGTACTGGATGGGACCTCTGAAGCAGCCTAGGTTCAGCTTTCTGGAGATAAGCTTTCTGGGTGCAAGCGCCTTTATTCCTTGCTCTATGCTGTAGGGGACACAAATAATTTCTTTGTAGACATCCTCCAGGGACTGAAGGAAGGGGGGAAGAGTAACCCAGGGAAGCACTCACCTATCTATGAGCTTCTTGATGTCCTAAAAGAGAAAAGGAGAAATAGAGAAGTAAGATGCCCGTTCATCCTAGAAATTTCTCCCATGGTTCTGAGCACCATCCAAATTTAACCCTCAATACTGGCTTCCTGGGCAGATGGTCCTCAGCCTATCTCCAGCAACAGTTTTCATCCTCCACATGCTTTTTCTGATTTGTGCCCCCAGTCTAACCCATAATCAACTGACCTTCTCTCATTTGCTGACCTGCTGATTTTCTAAAATCCCAACTCTTAGAGGGAACAAGAGAGTAGCCAATAAGGCCATCGTTATGGGTAAACTTTTATTAAACCCATGCTTCCAGATAGGTCCAGAAGAAGCACTCAGAAGATTTTCTAGGGACAATACTTCCTTATTCTGGCTAATAAAACTTTTGAGCACAGAAGAGATAACACGAACATTACTTCAGAGGTAAATCTTCAGGCAGCAGTTTGGTTAAAAAGTTTTGCAGGTAGGTCAATTTATTATTTCTGCAAGCCCCAAATTCAGCATATGCTGCAAGAGGCATAGTTCTGAGAAATAACACTTCAGAGTTCTTTATGGAAATATGAAAATATCAATACATAATGTTACTAAAGCGTTCTGCTGAACATAAATCCTCTCTCAGAGGATCTTAAGAACTCTGCAGTGGTTTGCTTTGCTCTGTCCCAACCCCCAAACATACACAGTGAAAAGCTACTGCAGCTCCCCTCATAGCTCCCTCCCCTTTCTCAGAGTACCCATGGTCTTTTAGTATGGTGGCTCACTCTGAGGAAGTCAAAGGAGTTCTGTTGTTCCATCCGTGTCTGAATGTTCACCAGCATGTCTTTGGCAAGGAGACACTGCTCCTGAAGCTGGTTCATATTCAGCTCCATCTCCTCATTCAAGGCTTTCCCCTCTTCCCGGAGGTCATTTAGAATGTCCTTTTCTTTGTTGTGCAGGAACTGGTGCAGCTTTAGAAACTCCAAGGAAAGGTGTTGTTGCAGCTGTATCTTGTTTTCCTGGAAACGTCCACGATCATCACCATGACTATTACTGAGACTGGCACTTGGGTATGGGGACCCACACTACACCACACACCTTGGGAAATACCGTACAAAGGGCTGTTTAGTGTCAACATTCAGCCCTACCAAAAGGAGCCCTTTAGGAGACTTGTTCCTTCTTTCCCAGCTACTTCAATAGTTTAGGATGAAAGTCAAAAGTGGTCTTTAGCTTTCTGTTGCAGTACTGTGATGATAACCAGTGCTCATTAAATATTGTGGCATCAATCAAACATTCTAAAATGAATCATAACAATACCTTTCCCAGTATCTACCAAATGTTGCTATTAGACTAGAGCCTTACAGAACCTGGGAAATTGGTCCTTATCTAAAAGCCAGAACTTGGTGGGGTTGGGGAGGAGGGTTCTATTCCTGCTGCCAGAAAAACAGGATATGAGAAATTTCTAAAGCACTGACATGGATAATTGTTGCCTCTCCTCTCTCTCTCTCTCTCTCTGATCTGTGTGGGTCTGTCCACAGCTTCTTCACAGGCGAACCATCTGGTACCCTGACTTCTCAGTTCCTCATCTTCTTTTCTAATGATTTACAGTGTTCTTCTACCCATTCCCAGTCACACATAGAATTTTATTATTCCTAGTAAATGCACGATATCCAAAATAACTTTTTTATGTTCCTAGCTTACTTGCTCCTTATTGGAACACTACTGGACTTCATTGAAACTTTGTGTTCATTGACCCCATCTGTTTCTATTCATAAACTGCTACCTTTGTCGTCCCTCTTTACCTAGCTTGGATTCCATGGGCCATCCTTATTGCACTCTTAAATTATTCTTAACTCCATATCTCTTCTAGCTTACATTTTCCAGTTTTCCTTTTACCTTTTATTTCTCAGTCTCATAACAAAGCTTTAAATATTAGAATTACTTGGTAGTCTGCATTAAGTTCCTCCTGTATTTTCCTTTCAGATAATATTCTCTTCCTCCCACAGCTTTAAATGCTATCTAATGGTGGCAACTTTTCACCAGCTTTTGAGATAGAGATTCCTAAATCCACTTGCCTGTTTGATATCACCACCTACTCGGCAGAGCTGATCAGTCACCACTCTAGATAACTGTTCTCTCTAAACCATATGTCCCTCTTTCTCCCTCTGTATGTCCACTGCCTCTTTAGTCCAAGTTAAGTGCTTTATTTCTGGGACTACTGCAGTAGTCTAACCACTGCCTTGCCATGCCTTTCTGATCCATCTTCCCCACAACAACCAGATAGTTTCAAAATGAAATTAAACATGACCTGCTTAAAATCCTTTATTTCTCATGTCAAAGGATGGAATTCAAAGTGCTTAATATTGTCCACACAAAGACCTACACAATTGGGCCATGTCTGCCTCTTCATTATTATCTTGTTGAGCATACTTTATTGGATTTCTTTTCTATTTAACTTCCTTGTCTCTGAACTCTTCCATGTGTTCTTTCCTCTTCCTGTACAATGCTCTTCTCCAGGCCCTTTGTTACATATTCCCCTCACCCATTTAATTTAATTAAGTTACCCTGGCCTAGAACTCCCTATATAGCCAAAGATGACCTTGAACTTCTGATCCTCCTTCCTTCTTCTCCTGAGTACTTATATGCAATTATGCCCAGTTTATGTAATATTGGTGATCAAACCCAGGGCCTCATGCATGATAGGCAAGCATTCTACCAGCTGAGTTATATCTTCAGCCCCAATTCTTAATTTTTAATCAGTGACTTCAGAGCACAGTCCTCCTCCATCTAGATTAGGTTCTCCATTTGTATGCTCTCGTTACTGTATTTTCATTTGTCATACTCATCATTGGTATTGTTATTGGTGACGTTATTTAACTCATGTCTTCTACCACCAAATTCTAGCATAATGCCTGGCCCATTCAATAAATATTTGAATGAATGAATATTGATTCTAATAGCTGAACTAGGCACTCTCAAAACAGGAACAGAATCCTCTGGAGACATCATTACTTCCATCTAGCTTTCTTTCCCTGAGGGTCCTTGATGCCAAATGCCTGAGATGGCTTTCAAACACAGAATAATTAATGAAAAAACAGAACTTCCAACTTCCAATTTAGCTCCCAACTTAGAGACTATTTGTCAAATCTCTATTATTAATGCTGTTCTAGAGTTCCTATGAAGTTCAAAGTCTGTAGACATGTTAATTTAGTTTGGGGGTAATTAAGGAAGATCAAATCACATGGGAAAAATGAAAGCCAAGAGACCACGGTTCCAAGGTGCTTAGTTGTAAGCTCAAAGGAAATAAAAGTATTTCTTTGGACATAGCAGTCTTTGGTGGGTTTTGCCATAGATGAAGGTACAGACCAGACAGATCTAATCCCACAATTATCACCTCATTACTGAACCATCAGAAGGCTCAGCATGTTAGGGCAAAAGCTAGTCTGTTCAATTGATCAGCAACTGGGAATATATTCTGTCATGTATTTCTTCCCGCCCTGTAATGAAATAGTATGAATTCTATAATCTAAGTGCCATTTAGTCTACTGAGAATATATGTAGAGTCACCTTTGCACCCATCTAGTTGAAGTTAAAAGGAGGGTGTATTCCAGTTTTGTTCATAAGCCCTTTACCCTGTTCCTCACCTTGTGAGCAGCAATAGCATCTTTCTGCATATTTCTCAGAGATTGCAGTTCCTTCAGGGTTGTCTGAAGTTGGCCCTGATAGATGGCAAGCTCCTCCTAGGAATACTAAATAGAATTAACACACACCAATTTGGGAGATAAAAACAAAAAAACAAACAAACAAAAAAACAGAACATCCTCAGAGGCTGGGCAGAGAGCTCAGTCAGTAAAGTTTTGCTACACAAGCATGAAAACCTGAGTTTGATCCCCAGCACCTATGTAAAAAGCCAGGCATGGCAGTACACACTTAATTCCAGCACTGAGGAGATAGACGGCTAGCCTAGCCTCAAGTGCAAGCCCCAGGTCTTGGGAGAGACCCTGTTTCAAAAAACAAGGTGAACCTCTACATGCACACATACACCTGCATACAGTATACTCATATATGTGCATGTACACACACACACATACACACACAAATACAAGAACATCCCCAAAGACCTATTGTGTCAGAATAAAAAAGAGCACTGGGATATTCCTTCTTTGGAGTGCCTCCCACTCTCGAGAATTCTCTCTGTTTTCTCTAATAAATCTGTATTCATTCAGCTTTGAGAAAAAAAAAAGTAAGCTCTTGCTGCAAAAACATCTTTTCCTTTTGCTGTGCCATAGTTCTGCCTTCTTTGAGAATTGTGAATACTCTGAAAATGTAGCTCACTGGTACAATTGTTTTGCCTACACACCCTGGGCTCAATCCCCAGCACTAGCAAGACAAAATTTATGAATAAAATAAACAAAATTAAAAATTCAGTTTTGACATCTTACTACCTAGCTATAAGGCAGCTGCTGGAACTATACGTTTTTCACCATGTATACTTTTACATTTGTTGTCTCTACTGGAACATTTGTTTCTTCTTTCTGTCCATGCAAATCCAAATGGTTTTCAGTTCTAGTCTTGTCTTTACTGAACATCCCCTAACTAGTTCTCTATCTTCTATCCTCACAAAAATCCTAAACACTTATAAATTACAAATATGACAAAATTTGACTCTGAATAATACATTATCTTATACTTCTTCTCTTGTTATTCTTGTCATTCTCATTTTAAACTTCATCAAATTTTGAAGTTTTGAAGACAGCTATTCTGCTTATTTTTACTTAGTATGTGATTGAAGAAGTCAGCCTCAGCCCCTCTACTCATTCCTGTCCTGTAAGCAGCATCTCTAAAGAAAGAACTTTGGAAAATATCTGTATGTCTAAGCACTCTGAGCTTTCTCATTATTTGAAGAAAGGGATGAGGTCAAAAGAGAGAAGAAGCATTACAAAAAAAGAGTTTTCCTAAGGGACTCCTCAAGGGCTCACACACCGTAAAGAAACGGACAGCATCAGAGATTTGCAGGAACTCCTTAGACTGCCCCATAGACAACCGTGCATCTTTGCATTGAAAGCAGATCAATTTCCCATCTGGCTTACTGAACAGTTTCAGGTTTTCTCCATGCTCTGGGCACTGTGGATGGCCCTTGAGCAGGGGTAACTTCTTAATCTTCTCTACCAGCTTCTCCAGCACAAGGTTGAATGTACAGTTACTGTATTGGCATAGCATCTTACACTCAGGACAGAATGTTTCTTTTGCATGCAGCTTCCAGTAGTTTTGGATACAGCCTTGGCAGAAGTTGTGGCCACAGCTCAGCATCAGTGGATCACGGAACCAATCGTTACATAGTGGACAGTGGAGTTCTGTAGTAATATCTTGTATCACCACTTTTGAGGGTATGTGGATGGTTGAATCACTCACTTCAACATAGGTGCCTGGATCGAAGTTGGAGGAGGGCCTGGAAGATACCTTTAGGAAAGAATATCTTAGTTGAATTTTTCTTATTGTCCATTTCAGTATACAGAAATGGTGAACTCCCATTCCTAAAGGAGCTGAGAATTGGTGTAGCTAAAGTACCATAATCTGTCCATTGAAAATAAAGCAATGGGAGCTGGAGAGATGGATCAGCAGTTAAGAGCACATTCTGTTCTTGAAGAGGACCCAAGTTCAGTCCCCAGCACCTACATCAGGTAGCTCAAAATGGCCTGTATCTCCAGCTTCAGGGGATCTGTCAACCTCTTCTGATCTCCATGGAAACTGAACTCATGTGCACAAACCCACTGGTAGACAGACACATATACAATTTTTTTTTACTTAAAAAAATAACATTTTAGGGGTTGGAGAGATGGCTCAGCAGTTAAGAGTACTGGCTTCTCTTGCAGAGGACCCATGTTCAATTCCCAGAACCCACATGGTGGCTAACAACATCCATAACTCTGGTTCCAAGGAATCCAATGCCCTTTTCTGACCTCCGTGGGCAGGACATGGGTACACTTACATACGTGCAGGTAATGTACTCATACACATAGAATAAAATATTTTTTAATCATTAAAAACATAAAATAATGCAATGAAGTTAATGTTTTCTAACATCATAGTTTGTAATACTATTTAAGTTCTAATAGGAACCCAATGCAGGAAAAGAAAGTACTCAACCAAAGATCTATTTTGTTGTAATCCCTCTTTTTACAAACATTCTCCAATTATGCACTAAAAGTTTTGTTTTCAGTTGACACTCCAGGCCTCCTCAGACTCCTTTTTTAAAGTACATTACATCCAGTCATGGTAGCACACACTTGGAATTGCAGCATCCAGGAGGCTAAGGCAGGAAACGTTCTAGGCCAGCCTGGGTTATACAGTAAGACTGTCTATAAATAAATAAATACTTAAAATATCATTATATAAATATAAATACAGAAAATACAAATTAAGTGTATAATTCATTGGCTTTTCTTAAAATGAATACATCTGTGCACTGATCACACTAAGTAAGAAATAGAAGGAACATTACTAAAAGCCCCCATAAGCCTACTTCCAGTCACCTCCCCCGACCGAGGTTGACCATTCCCTTGACTCATAACACCATATGCTAGTTTTGCCTGGATTTATACTTTATGTGAACACAGTCATGGAATGTGTACTGTTCTGTTTCTGCCTTCTTTTGTGTATGTGTACTTCATTCTAGGCCGCTCAGTCTCATTGCTACATAGTAATATCTGAAGAGGTCACAACTGCTTCCATTTTACTAGTCTCAGACATTGGGGTAGTTACCACTTTGGGACTATTATAAGTAGCATTGCTAAGAATGTTCTTTTTTATGTTCTTTGATGAATATATGTATACATTTCTCTTGGGTATGCTCCTGGGAGTAAATCATAGAATGGGCATACCGTCACTCAGCTTAGTATTGCCAAATTCTTTTCTCAACATCAGTAAATACTATTACCAGTGTTCAATATCCTTTCAATACTCGTTGTAGTTATGAATCTGTACTATGGCTTTAACTCCATTGGCCTAATAACTATTTATGCTCAATCCATTTTCTTTTCTTATTACATTTATTTGTTTATCTATTCTTTGTGTGTGTGTGTGTGTGTGTGTGTGTGTGTGTATGGACATAGGCCTGCCATGATGAATGTGTGGAGATCAGAGGACAGCTTATAGAAGTTAGTTCTCTCCTTCCACCATATGAATCCCAGGTTTAAACTCAGGTCGTCAGGCTTGGCAGCAAGCACCTCTATCCACTGAGTCATCTCACTCACCCTGGCCTATTTTCTTATGTTTATTTTCATTCCTCTTCTTGTGAAGCACGTGTTCAGTAGACCTAGTTTTATTGTCTATTCATAAAACTTCTTCATATATTCTAGATATGATATTTCCTACCAAATACATGTGTTGCTAATACTTCTTTCCACTCTGTGAGCTACATTTTCATTTAAGTTTTTTTTTAGGGAGTGGTGGAAGTTAAGACATGGTCTTACTCCGTAGCCCTGGCTGGCCTGAAACTCATTATGTAGAGCAGACTAACCTCAGTCTCACAGAGATCCACCTACCTTTGCCTCTTGAGTGCTGAAATTAAAGGTGTATATCACCATGCCCAGCAAATTTTATTTATTTTTTTCAAAAATATTTTATTATTTTTATTTCATGTTGTAGAATGCCCATGGAGATCAGAAGAGGGCATCTGATCCCCTGGAACCAGACTTACAGATGGTTGTCAGCCACCATGTAGATGCTGGGAACCAGACCCAGGTCCTCTGCAAGAGCAGCCAGCACTCTTTTCCTGGCACTTAGGGTTAAACTCAAGACCTCACATATTCTAATGAGTCACTTTTACACTGAATTATGTCCCAGCCTCTACTATCAAAATTTATTTTAATTTTTAAAGATTTATTTTTATTTAAGTGTTTGTATATGTGTATGTGCTACACATGTGCAAGTACCTGTAGAAGCCAGGAGAGGGCATCAGATCCTCTGGAACTGGAGTTACAGGCAATTGTGAGGTTCCCAGCATGGGTGCTAGGAGCCAAATTCAGGCCCTCTGGAAGAGTAACAAGTGCTCTTAACCACTGAGGCATCTTTCTAGCCCTGTCAGCTTCTAACATAGGTGTGCCTACATAATATACTGCTTCATTTTACCTGATCTGACTATGTATATAAACCAAATCATATATGTCTGCGTTGGTTTCGTCATTATGTCTATCTACTCTTTGCTGCTCCTTGTCTTCTAGTGCAGTTATAGATTTATTACTTTTACATATACCTTATGAGTTTGTATGGAGTTTTAAAAGAAGGACAAGTATATACAGCCTGCTTTGTATGTGTAATGTATATGAGAGAGAGAGAAATGTTTGGATGGACAGTCTATGTGGAGGTCAGAGGTCAACATTATATTCCTCAACGGCTATCCACTTTTTTGTTTGTTTGCTTGCTAATTTGTTTATTTATTTATTTACTTATTTAGAAACAGGGACCTCTCACTGAATCTAGAGCTCACTAGTTGACTAAACTGGCTGGCTATTTGGGCTCCAGGGATCTGCCTCTTTCTACCTACCCAGTGCTAAAGTTACAGACGCTCTTAGCAACAACTGGCTTTTTAAAAATGTGGGTGCTGAGGATTCAAACTTAGGTCCTCAAGCTTGCATGGCTTTATCAACTGAGCCATCGCCCAAGACCCCACCCCCACCCCCACAGCCTTCTTTTTGATGAAAACATTTAAGTGCAAAAGTATTAACTACAGCAACTTGGGGGGAGAAATTGAAATTAAGATAAGCAATAGATAGACCAAAAATCCTGGAATGAAAGAAGCAGGAAAAGAATATTCATAAATGAGTGGGGCTTTTTTAAAGTTCCACATATGTAGGACATGGTGGTATACTCCTTTAATCTCAACGTTGATTCAGGAGGCAGAGGCAGGCAGATATCTGTGAGTTCAAGGCCAGCCTGGTCTACAAAGCAAGTTCCAGGCCAGCTGGGGCTACAGGAAGATCCTGTCTCAAAACAAATAAAAAAAGAAAGAAAGAAAAAGATCCCACATACAGCAGGCAGTCAAGAAGACTGTGTGCATATTCTTGTCTGAATACATGCTAAAGCAGCACAAAAAGACAGAAGCTTTCACATCTGGCTCCACACATGCAGGAAGTAAGGACTCGGGCAGGACTGTAATAGACTGGTTCGATACTGAAGGAGTGTCACTGCGCAGATACAACCGTCAGAGACTAGAGCAGTATGATTCTCCTGCTTCCTTCTCCTTTTCAGGTGTTTGGAGAAACTGTCAAATCACGACTTGACCAGACTGCTAATGGAGCATATTTTGGTGGCCACAAATTATAGAGATACTTTAGAAAAATAGTTCAGAAAAGTCACCAAGCAAACAACAAACCTCAGGGATGTTGAGTGTACCACTCAGGATTTTGTCAACTTGACACCAACTAGAGTTACCTGGGAAGAGGGAACCTCAATTGAGGAATTTTCTCTATCTGATTTTGACCTGTGGCAATGTCTGTGGGGCATTTTCTTAATTGCTAAATTGCTGTCTGAGGGCCCAGACCACTGTAGGCAGTTGTCCCTGGGCACGTGGGCCTGGACTGTATAAGAAATGTAGCTGAGCAAGCCACGAGATCAAGTCAGTTGAGCAACTTTCCTCTGTGGTCTCTTCTTCAGTTCCTGCCTCCAGATTCCTGCTTTGAATTCCTGCCTTGGCTTTCTTGGATGATAGCCTGTAATCTGAAAGCCAAATAAACCTTTACCTTCCCCAAGTTGCTTTTGGTCATTGTTTTATTACAGCAACAAAGCAAACTAGTACAGTAAGATTTATTTCTAGAGTCTATTATGATATTTAAAATGTTTTGTTTTAAACAAAAGGCCTGCAAGAAACAAAGTATGGCCCACCTCTTGCAGAGGAGCCAGATTCAGTTCCCAGTATTTATATGATGGCTCACAATCAGTTCCAGGGGGTCCACCACCTTCTTCTGTCCTCCATGGGCACTAGACACACATGTAGTACACATACATACATATATAGGCAAATGCTTATATGCATAAAAATAAATTTAAAAAAAATAAGAATGGGAGGGACTGGAGAGTTGGCTCAGCAGTTAAGAGCACTGGCTGCTCTTACAGAGAACTGGAGTTCCCAAAACCCACATGGTAGCTAATAACTCCAGTTCCAAGGAATTCCCACACCCTCTTCTAACGTCCTTGGGCATTGTACAACACAGGTGAATACATGAAGGTAATATACTCATATAAATAAAATAAAAATAATGATTTTTTGAAAAAAAAAAGAATGACCCTATCCATCTGAAAAAATAAAATAAAAATTTTTCCAAAAAACCTAGACCTGGTAAACAAAGACTTTAAATCAGCCAACTTAAATGTGCTCAGAAAGCTGAAGGACACCTGGAAAACAATGCCTCACCAAAGGGACAATAGTAACAAAAAGGAAGAAGTCATGAAATGGCGGTAAATTTAAAAATACAGAGCTGAACTGGGTGTGGTGGTGCATGCCATTAATCCCAGCACTCAGGAGGCAGAGGCAGATGGATTTCTGTGAGTTCCAGGCCAGCCTGGTCTACATAGTAAGTTCCAGACCAGCTGGGGCTACAGGGAGACCCTGTCTCAAAAAAAAAAAAAAAATATATATATATATGTATATATATATATATAATAAAATAAAAAAGAAAAGAAATACAGAGCTGAAAAATAGAGGAGAACGAGCAAAAATGAGCACAGCCTGAGAGACTCGTGATGCGGCATCTGAAGTGCAGGAGCACACACAGGAAAAGTTCCGAAAGAGAGATGGAGGAGGGCCGAAAGAGAGTTTGAAGAAAATAACGGCTGAAAACATCCCAACTAGGATGAAAGACATGAACTTATATGTACAAGAACTTCGACAAACTCCATGCAGGATAAACCCAGAAGCAAGGGATTGACAGTAAGACCAACAGATGCCTCTTCAGAAAACCTTGCACCAGAAGATAATGTGATGAAACACTGAAGGATAAAAAGCAAAAGTCAAAAATTTTATGCCCATTAAAACTATCCTTTAGCAAGAAAAGAGGAATCAACACATTCCTAGATAAAGAAAAACTAAAGGAGTTGTCTAGAATACCTACGGGACAAGAAATGTTAAAAGACACATACTACCAGAAATGTTAAAGGGCCAGGAAATATTGGTGCACACCTGTAGTCTGTCAGGAGACAAAGGAAATAGGATTCTAGAAACTTCAAGGCCAGCCTGGTCTATATAGCAAGTTCCAGGCCACCAGGGCTATATAGTGAGACCTTGTCACTAAAAAAGAAAAGATAAATTTTAAAAAGAAATGTTAAAAGGAGTCTTTCAGACTGAAATGAAAGGATCCTAACATATAACTTAAAGCCATAAGAAAAAAAGACCATTAATAGGTCAAGCTGTTTGCCTCTTAGCCTGATAGATAGTTCCATCCTTGAAGCCCACCTGGTGGAGGGAGAGAACTGACTCATGCAAGTTGTCCTCTGACCTTCACACACATGCCATGGCACAGGAGAGTGTGCACACACACGTATACATGTATACACACACAGAAATAAATGTAAAAAAATGTTGAGGTAAAGGCCGGTGGTGAAAGCAACTATATAAGTGAACATAAAAGCCAATATTGTTACATCTTGGAGTTTATACCTCTTCTTTTTCCCTAAATAATTTAAGACAAATGCATGAAACAATATTTAAAAATCTGTGTTAATGAATGCCCAGTGTATAAAGATATAGTTTGTTCAACAACAATATAAAGTAGGAAACAGCTAAAAAAGCAGGATTTTTATAGGAAAGATTTTGTGTATACTATTGAAAGGAAGCTGATATTAATTTATACTTGAATTTTTGTTTGTTTTTAAGATAGGGTCTCACTATGTTGCCCTAACTGGCCTGGATCTCACTGTGTAGACCAGACTGGCCTTAAACTCACAGTGATCTGCCTGCCTCTGCCTCCTAGGTACTGGAATTAAAGACATCCCCCAAAATGCCCAGCTATACTTGATTGTTATAAAGTTAGTGCATTAACTACAATCCCCTGAGTAACAGGAGGGTGGGGGAAGAAGGAATGAACCAAAATAGAAATGGTGGACCAGGGGAAAAATTCAAAACTATGAATGTAAGTTGGACATGGTGACTCACACCTGTAATCTCAGCACTTAGGAAAGTGAAGCATGACTGTCACAAGTTCAAGGACAGCCTGATCTACATAGCAAGTCCAGATCAGTCAGGGCTATTAGATAGTGAGACCCTGTCTCAAAAATAAAGCCAGGGGGGGCCTAGCAAGATGGCTTATCAGATAAAGGTTTATCACCGAACCTGATGACCTGAGTTTGAGCCCCAGGACCTACAGGATAGAAGGAAAGAATTGACTCCAACATGTCCTATTCACACATATGAACTAGTCTACATAGTGAGTTCCAGGCCAGTTAGGGCTACATACTGAGACCCTGTCTCAAAAGAGGACAAGGAAGTGGCTGGATGTGATGGTGCCCTTCTGTAATCTAGCACTTGGGGGGGCAGAGGCAGGATGATCCTGAGCTCAAACCAACTTGAGCTCCATAGTGAAACACTGTCTCAAGAAACAAGGACTGGGGCTGTATCTCAATGATAAAGCACTTGCCTAGCCTATACGGGATTCTGGGGTCAATGCTCAGGATCACTAAAAAGAAAAAGTAAAAACTTAGAAACAAAAGCATATTGGGTTGACCAATTTTGGTTGTCAATTTAACTTGGTTAAGGGATGCCTAGAGAATTGATAATGGCTTCTCAGACTGTTTATGAGAGTGTTTACAGGGGAGAAGGGCCTGTGATCTATAAACTCAGTAGGAAAGAGCTGTTCTGAATGTGGGAAGGCACCAGCAAATCCACTGGAGCAATGGAACTGAAAGGAAGGAAGAAGCCCCCCGCTTGCTCTTCCTTTCAAAGCAGGCACGCGCCTCTCTCTGCTGCCCTTGGACAGGACTCTGGGTTGTTCAGTCTTTGCACTCAGCAGCTTACACCAGCAGCCCTCGGGGATATGTTGGACTCTTGACCAGACTTAGGACTTTATTGTCCACTCTTGTTCTGAGGCATCTTGGACCGGCCACTACTAGCTCCTCCAGCTCTCCAGTTTACAAACGACCATTATGGAATTTCAACCTCTTTGATTATGTAAGCCAGTCTAATAAACCTTCTCATATAACTATTATTTTTTTGTTCCTGATTCTCTGGAGAATCCTGACTAATACATATATAAAAATAAATAGCATGGCCTTTAAGATGGTTCAACAGGTAAAGGCACTTTCTGCGCAAGCCTGGTGACCTGAGTTCAATCCCAGGAACCCCCTCTACAAAATTATCTCTGACTCGACACACATGCACACACGCGCGCACACACACACACACACACACACACATCATGCACACACAGCAACAATAATAAAATTTTAAATAGAAAATGTCAGGACTGGTGGGACACTATAATCCCAAGAGCATTAGAATGCTCTTTATTCTCAAATGCAGCTGGAACATTCTCTAAGACAGATCATATGTTAGATCACAAAACAGATCTCAATACATTTGAAAGGATTAAAGTCACATGAAGTATCTTCTCAGATACTACATAATGAAACTGGGAAGCAATAACAAAGAAAATTGGTGTGCCGGATAGCTTCAGTTGTCAACTGATGCACCTGGGTAGAGGAATTTCCTCCATCAGAATGGCCTGTGGCTGTGTCTGTGGGCATCTTCCTGATTGTTGAGCAATATGGGAGGGCCCAGCCCACTGTAGGTGGCACGTGGTCCTGTGTTGTATAAGAAAGCAGGCTGAGCAGAGACCAGGGGATCAACCAGTAAGCATCCTCCCTCTGTGGTCTGTGTTCCAGGTTCCTGCCCTGAGTTCCTGCCTTGGCTTTCCCTTGATGATGGACTGTAAACTTTAGTCAGATAAACCCTTGCCTCCCCAAGTTGGTTTTGGCCTATCTCTGCAATAGAAAGCAACTAGAACAACTGGAAAATCCACAATTATGTGAAAACTAAACATACTCTTAACCAATGGGTCAAAGAAGAAAATGAAATTAGAAAATATTTTTAGATGAATGGACACAAAAACACGGCACACCAAAGGTGACAAACTATGATGAGAGCAGTGCTAACTGGGAAATCTGTAGCTGTGAACACTGACATTGAGAAAGATAAAAGGAGGTGGCCCTCAGCAGTAGCAGCTTGCCTAGCACATGCAAGGCTCCAGAACCAACAACACAACCTTAAAAATGAAGAGAAAAAGCTTGATGTAGTAGTGGCATGTACCTTTATTTCCAGTTACTTGAAGTCTGAGACAGAAGGGTTCCTGAACCTGAGAACTTGAGTCTTGCCTGGGCCATGTGGAGAAATCCTGTCTCTAAAAAAGAAGAAAAATCTGGGTGTGGTGGCAAATGCCTTTAATCCCAGGACTCTAGTGGCAGAGGCAGGTGGATTTCTGTGAGATTTGCAAAGCTAACTTGGTCTACATAGCAAGACTAGCTGGGGCTACAGGAAAACCCTGTCTCAAATTAAATAAAGAAATAAATAGGAAAATGAGCTGGGAATATAATTCAGTGGTAGAGCATGTACACCACAAAAGTGAGTAAATAAATCCACAATAATGACCTAAAGTTCTCCCTTAAAGAACTGGGGTGGACAGGCTGGGGAGATGACTCAGTGGTTAAAAACACTGGCTGCTCTTGCAGAGGACCTGGGTTCAGGTCCCAGCACCCACATAACTCCAATTCCTTGGGATCCAGTACCCTCTTCTGGCCTCTGAGGGCATTGCAGATACTGGTGCACTGACATACATGCTGACAATACACTCAGTCACATAAAATAAATAAATGTTATTTTTTTAAAAAGTGCAGTTCAGTGGTGGTGAGCACAAACTAAACCCAGGGCCGACAAAAAGAAGGAAACACATAGTAGAGAAAAATGAAATAAAGAACAGCATCAAAAGTAGAATCCATGAATCAGAAGTAGGGATGGTTAGCTTTGCCAGGCATGAAGGAAAATGTGTGTAATCTCACATTTGGGAAGCTGAGGTGGAATCCAACCTAATTGGAAGCCAACCTAGGCTATACAGTGAGACCTCCTCTAAAAAAAGAAAAAAGGAGGGCTTTCTTTTAGGGGGGCAGAATCTACAGAAATGATTAGCTAAACTGATGAAAATGGAAGATCAAATCACTAATATAGAAAATGACTTTATTACAGGTCTCATAGAAATAAAATATTAGGAAACTACTCTGCACAATTGTATGCCAACGGATTGCATTACCTAGATGAAACAGGAAAAGTCCTGGAGATGTATCAACTCCTAAAACTGACTCAAGAAGAAAGAGAAAGTCTGTGTAGCCCAATAGCAAGTACAGAGATTAAACCAGATTCTACGAGTCTAGACTCTGCCTCTTTCGAAGATTAATGTCAGAATTCTTGGAATGACCCCTCTGGTGCCCAGAGTTCCAAATGCCTTGGTTCACTGCTCCTGCCTGTGCATTTCTACTCCTGTCTGGGTGGGAAAGTCACAGCGTATTTGATCCACAGCACTGAGATAAGGCTTTCTCAGAGACAAGAATGAGTTATACGGTGGATAAAGTGTGTTTGAGAAGCAAAGCAAGCAGCTCCTGCTCTCTGACCAAGCTCCTGGCCAGGAGCAACGTTAGGAGGGAGTATGGCGTGACCGGAGGATCAGATCTTGGGCAAACAAAAGGAAAGATTGATATAGGGGAAAGAAATGCTAAAATATGCATACAGTCCTTAATTTGCATATCATTTCTCTATGAAGGGTAAAAAACGTAAAATAGATATAGAAAGAAATATTCTGAGACCAAATTCCTAAGGGTTTGTCCAGGTGTTACCTACTAAGGGAGACTGGCCCCCAGGACTATGAACTTGGTCTGGTAATTGTCAGGACAATCAAGGGAATTCTTGATAATTCATGGCTAATAGCTTCTATTTGCCTCTACTTATGGTCTTAATTTCTCTTATGTTCAGATTATTCTAGCCAAGGTAATATGACTAAGATCCTTTGCCTTATAATCAAATGCCAGCTTCATTGATAACTGTTTATTTTGCCCTTAACTTATGTCTAGATTCTCATTCACTTTTACTTGTTCAGATGTTTGAGCTTGAGTCCTTAGGCCTTTGCTTCCGAGTTTCCCACAGGTCTGTGTCCTTTATTCCCTATATCTGATCTCAGCATTAGGTCCTACTTGTCAGAACCAAATATAGCCATTTTCTCTCTGAACATCGTCTCTTTCTTTCTTTTTTTATTTTTTGAGACAGTCTCACACTGTAGCTCAGGTTAGCCAGGAGCTCACTATATAGCACAGTCTGGTCTCAGATTTGTGGCAATCCTCCTACCTTAGCCTCCCAAGGACTGAGCTCTCACACCATGCTTTCACTTTCTTTTCCTGAAACTACTGGACCGGCACTGGAGTGCCTCACTTACTTTTATTTTTCTCTCATGTTCTCTAATGCCATAGCTTTCTTTGCTCTGGATATTTTTCTCCCTTTCTTGCTTTGTAATGCCAGTGTGTGTGTGTGTGTGTGTGTGTGTGTGTGTGTGTGTGTATCTGTGTCTATGTCTGTGGCTGTGTCGTCCACAGGAATGCTATCCACCTCCTTTGAGACATGGTTTCTCACTGTGCTGGAGCTCACTAATGAGGCTGGGGTGGCCAGCCTGTCAGTGCCAGGCGCCCTCCTGTCTGCCTTCCTAGCACTGTTGTTATAAGCATCCAGTACCACACTCTGCTTTTTACCTAGGTGCTGGAGATCAAACTGGGATCCCCCTGCTTACATGGCAAGCATACTACCCACTGAGCCATCCCTCCAGTCCAGTTTTTTTGGTTTCTTCATTATCCTGAATAAGATAAGTTCTTCCTAAGTCATTTATTTGCAAGAGTCTGAAAGTAGAGGCAGGTCCATATTTGAGGCTATTTTTTTTAAACAACAATCTCGTAAGTTTTTCCCCCTGCCTCATGAAGCACTACAGGTTGCTTTCTATGCAGAGGGTCTCCTCTCCTCTACTTCATTGGGAGATTGACTCTGAAAATGCAACTCATTTGTCCTCATTCAACTGCACTTTCCTTGTCATAAGTCTTTGTCATAAGTGGATCTAGGCAAACTAGCCTCACTAGTCTGTTCTCACTGGTGCATATTGGCTGTTAGGATGCAGCACTTTCTTTGGAAAACTGTCAGTCTATGTAAAGTCTCCCTTCCTAGATTCACATTGTTTGACTATACTCCGTAGCTTCCTGATAGGCTGCAGTCCAGACTACTTCACACCTCTAGTTTCATTGCAAAGAGGCTGTCTGTTGTTTTGTATTGTTTGTAATTTTTTTTGAGACAGGGTCACTTTGTAGCCCCAGCTGGCCTAAAACTTGCTATGTAGAACAGGTTGGCCTCAGTCTCACAGAGCTCCACCTGCCTCTGCCTCCCTAGTGCTGGGATTAAAGACATGTGCCACCACGCCTAGCTTCTTTCTAATTTTTTTATTCTCCCTGATTTTTGATTTGTTGTTTGTTTGTTGTTTATTTAGAACAGGAACTCAATATGTAGCCCAGGCTAGCCTCAAACTCAAGATCTTCCTGCCTCTCCTCTCCAGAGTGCAGGGATTATAGGCATGTGCCAGTACATCTGTCTCTTTCTACAGTTTTGACTTGACAAAGAATGAGGGATCTTGTTGGGGGCGGAAATCACAGTTTTTATTATCCCACCATCTAAAAACTAAAGCTTAAATTGTCACTGGCACTTTATTCAACATTTCTTTGTATTTATTTAAAACAAAAATTTTGGGTCTTTTTTGTATTGCAGCTGACCTGGAACTAGTAGATGAGGCTGGCTGTGAACTCAGAGAGATCCGCCTGCCTCTGCCTCCCAAGTGCTGAGATTAAAGGCGTGTGCCACCACTCATTTCTATGTATTAAAGAAGGATGTGTGTGTGTGTGTGTGTGAGAGAGAGAGAGAGAGAGAGGGGTATTTCAGTTTACTGCACCATCTTGACAAGACTGAGAAATGAACTTGCAGCCGTAATCTATGCAGATGGCATTTTTCAAAGAATATAAATTTACAAATTCTTTCCAGCCTATAGGAAGGGGACTCAAAGTCAGTATTATCAGTGTTATAGAAAATCCTATATGCTATTCTTTGCACACTTTTTAAAAAGATTTATCTTCAATGCCTACTTACTGTGTTAATCAAAATAACTGTCATTTCCACAGTCCAGGCTAAATGTCAGGCCTACACACACCATGTGGTTTCCACTCTCTTTCCCACACCACATATGGGCTTCTCACCCATTCCATAGGCTGTCCAGCAACTCCAAGTGTGACTTAATGCAAACAGATGACCTGGGCAAATCAGAACCTTTCATGACTATGAATATAGAAAGAAAAGAATTAGGAACTGACAACAGCTTGAAGATCACTGTGCGATATGGTTTGGGACATGAAAGATCACATAAAGAAACAAAATCTGGCAAGTGAATTTTAAATAAAAAGCAGAAGAAATGCAGAGGTGAAGGTAGAGATAGTTAATTGGTAGAGAGAAGGGCTAGAGAAATAATTCAGGAGTTAAGAGTGTTTACTGCTGTATCAGAGCATTGGATTTCAAATTCCAGCACCCACATCTGGCATCTTACAAATGCCTAAAGCTCTAGCCCCAAAGAGTCTGACACTCTCTTCTGGCCTCCATGGGCACACACACACACACACACACACACGCACGCACGCACGCACATGTGCATAAACACAGAAATTAAAAAAATAATTACAAAGAGAAACAAATTTGGAAAGTGTCCACATTACATTAATCATCCATCCTTTCATCCTTCCTGGATTCTTTCATATTTTTGAGACAGGGTCTCCCTATAACCCCAGCTTGTCTAGAACTCACTATGTAGACCAGTCTGGCCTTGATCTCGCAGAGTGCTGGATTTAAAAGCATATGTCACCAATCCAAGCTCTTCCTACATTCTCATGCCTAACATGATACCTTGTAGTAGGGGCTCAGCAGATTAAATGGAGGAATGGGCATTTATCCTGATATGGTTGAGGTGGCCCATCTGAGTCTCTGCTCTCTAATGGGCTCACACCATGGCATACTGCTGAATGTTCTCTTGTGGTGGAGAGAATTTGCTACACACTCATTTAATGACATTTTTGATCTTCATCCTCCCAAACTTATTTAATTTGTGCTTTGGCCCTTAAGATACACTACTGTCCTAGCTCTTTTGCTTCTGGCCACTACCCTGTCTTGGCTAGTTTCTCTTCCTCTTCTTATTCTAAGGATCTTCTCCAGCTTTCTTCTAGCTCTATACTCTCTTCTTATCATATGAGTAATTCCATGAGTTCATGTACAGCCTCTTCATAGGTGCATCCCAAATCTGAGCTCATGACTGTGTCCTTGCAAACCAACATTAAGCTGAGCATACTGGCTGGTCTGAAGAAGAGAAGAAAGAAAAAGAAAGAAAGAAAGAAAGAAAGAAAGAAAGAAAGAAAGAAAGAAAGAAAGAAAGAAAGAAAGAAAGAAGAAAGAAAGAAAGAAAGAAAGAAAGAAAGAAAGAAAGGGGGCGGGAGGAAGGAAGGAAGGAAGGAAGGGAGGGAGAAGAGAGAGAGAAAAAACAGCAACATTACTGAAACAGGAATCCTATTATTCCTCAAATAAAACATTTCTCTCTCTCCCTCTTCTCCACCAGAATCTCAAGGCTTAAGTGATAATCAACCTCAGCCTCAGCCTCCCTAATTCCTTGGAACTGTTGTGTCATCCTCCTTCCACCTAGTTCCTTCTCCTGACTTCTCTGTTCCTGTTCATTGTACTACCAGCATCCCAGTTTTGAAATGAATTATCTTTAAATGTTCTCTTCTTTCTTCCTTACCATCTGTTCAGTTACAAAGTCTAGTTAATGATAATTACTAACGTTTTTCTGCTTCCAAAATCGTGTGTTGCTCTAAGAGCCTACCCAAATCAATTTCGAACCTGGTGTAAAGGATCACAAATTAGAGGCCAGCCTGGCTACATAGAGAGAATCTATCTCAAAAAATAACCTCCCAGGGCTGGAGAGATGGCTCAGCAGTTAAGAGCTCCTACGTTCAAATCCCAGCACCTACATGGTGGCTAACAACCATCTATAACCCCAGTTCCAGGGGATCCAATGCCCTCTTCTGACTTCCATGGGCATTATATGACACAGTGTACTTACATATGTGCAAGAAATACTACTCATACACATAAAATAAAAATAAATATTTTAAACCTCCCCTAAACAAAACAAAACACTTTATAAGAAGTAAAGACTGGTAGAAATAATAACTCAAAGCATAAGAGTATGTCAAGATTTCTTATTGATGAGTTTAGTGGGTTTTTAAATCTTTCTTGTAGTAAATAAATATTTTCTTTCATCTCTCTCACGGTCAAGAAAATAACTGAGTTTAGAAGACTATAACTTCCTTTACTTTAACTCTGAGGGATCTTAGAAAAAAGAATTTAATTTAAAATGTTTAACTGGGCCAGTAAGATGGCTCAACAAATAAAGGTACATATTGCCATGCCCGACAACCTGAGCTTGATTCTTGGGGCCCACATGGTGGAAAGAGAGAATAGTTTCCTGCAAGTTGTCCTTTGGCCTACACATGTGTGCCACAGCTGGCACACCCACACATACACAAAATAAATAAATTAATAAAAATGTTTAACTGTATCTGTTATAAAACATCACATGTGATAGTGTGGAAAAAGTAAGTTATAATGAATCATTGTCACCTAACACTAATAAGATATATTAATAAAGATGGTAAATTTGTATGTAACATTTATTTTAATTTTTTCAAAAAGTTATGGTGGAGTTCCCTACTTTCTCACCCACCTTTCTGATCTAAATTCTATTACCTCAAAGGCCTCCACAGTCCATACCCCATTTCTCTCTGTGCTAGGACACCTGCTGTGTTGTTAGAATGACTCACCTCCATGAAACTCGCTCGTCAGGCCACCAGGGGGCAGAGACAGGCCACTTGGATCAGCTCAGTGGGCCCAGGATGACTGCAGACCAGGATCCTGGACTGGTTAGTTTACTAGGAATGGGCTCAGAGCCCATGAACAGGGGAGGGAAAGTTCAGGAGCTGGAGAAAAGAGGCAAGGTCATGGCCAGGTCTGGCAGATTCCGTGACAGTTTGTCAGTTGCTTTGATCATATTCGCTTATGAAAAAGAGAAACCCTGATTGGATTAGAATGACCTACCAACTCTTTGTTTTATTTTATTTATTTATTTATTTATTTTTTTGAGGGAAGAGGGTTCTTTCAAATTTCAGGTAGTAATCTAATTATTTAAATTTTTTATTTATGTGTTGTGTGATGCCATGTGTTTTCCCAGTTTCTTGCAGAGGACAGAAAAGTATGTCAGATCCCCTGGAGTAAGAGTTATAGAGAGTTGTGGGCCGCCCAGTGTGAGTGCTAGAAACTGAACTTGAGTTCTCTGGAAGAGCAGCAAGTGTTCTTAACTGCTGAGCCATCTTTCTGGCCCTGGGAATTTAATTTTAAGATCTTCACTTCTGAATGAGGCTTCTCTTTAAAAGAGAAAATAAATAACAGAATCAGCTATTAAGCCTAACACTTGAAAAATCACTGCTTCACCCCGTCAAAGCCCCCATCACATCAAGACACAGCTGAAAGCTTTTGACAGATAGCTGTTTCATCTCTCACCTTCCTCTTGCAGTCTGTTGAAACAGCCCTGAGAAAGGAGCAGAGGCCTGCAAAACCCAAATCCTAAGAAAGTCTGATGAGATATTTATCACATAGCTGTCTTAAGCAGTTTTATCTCAGAGATTCAGAGCTAGGATATGCTCCCAAGGAGTCTATAAGAGCTGTCCCAGAGCCAGCAGGTTTGCTGTTGTTCTGCAGTAATTCTAACTCAGCATATTTTCTGAAGTGTGTAGCCCCTGCCTGGCTATCAAGACTTAATACCCACAACTCTCCCGCCAGAGTTCAGGAGTGCCCAAATATGTTGTGTTTCTGTGGCTCTACACAGGCTGTCCCTCTGCCAGGGCTCTCTCTCTCTCTCTCCCAAGAAAGTTACTAAGACTTCAGAACTAGCTCTTTTGTGCTTCAGTGACACCTTGTGGATGTTTCTACCATAGCTTTGATAGCTGCACTATTTCTCTAAGCCTATTTCTTTTCATTTCCTGAGGGAAAGGATGGTCTTAGCCCCGCAGGCCCACCACACTCCCGAAATTTAATAAATGCTGGCTACGTGAATGAGCAGCAGCTAGTGACAATTTACACCTCTTTTCTGTTTGCTTGTTGGGTTTTCTTACATTTAATTTCACAGTGCTGGGATTGAATAACTGCTTCTTCTATGGAAAGAGAAGAATGGTTTGCTCAGTAAAGGCACTCTGCCCAGCAGGGGATATGGGTGACTAGCTGCCTCTGCCTGTCACACCATGCCATGCCAGCAGCTCCTTCCTTCTCCCTATAGAGCACCAGTGACACTGGTAGAGCCACACATCTTCATCATGCCACAGGAGAAGGGAATGTAAGCCTTAGGAACTTCCTATCTGCTCATCGAAGGGACAGTCTGCTCTCAATACTACCTGATTAATGTCCTCCATACCCCGAGGGCTGTCAGAACTGTCTGTAAGTAGTCCTGGACGGTGCACCAAAAACAGTTTTCTCAACGTTGGAGTGCTCAGGGACCATCATGGAAGAGGGGTGGAAAGACTGTAAGAGCCAAAGGTGGTACAAGACAGCAACAAACAGTTTTCTGAATACAACAGGGCAGCTGCACATGTGAACTCACAGTGGTGGTGACAGCGTGTTCAAGCTCGAGTCAGACAAGATCTCAGTATGGACAGATGAGGCAGGCATGATGGCCTACCCTAGCTAAGGAGCTATTGGCAACCGATAACCTCTGGGGGAGGGAGAGGCAGTTTCCTTTAAGAGTGTGGCCCCTAGCAGGTCAACCGTGTCCTAGTGGATGATCACACACCCAGGAGTGAGTATATGGGTAGCACAAATTGGACTTGATGGGTTTAAAAAACTGAGGACACAAAATCTGAGTGGGTTGGGAAGAGGGTGAATCTGACAGAAGTAGGGGATAGATGGGATGGAAATACGAAGTTCAAAAAGAGAGAGCATTTTAAAAGATATTCTCAAATCAGAAATTGAACTGCACGCCATGAAACTGAACTGTGAAATTAAAGATATAGGGAAAAGAACACACAAGTCTGACTTTTAAAATAGTCTGTGCTGCTGACATAAAATGCTAGGCACTGCTGGCCAAGGTGGTGTACACCTATAAGACCAGCACTTGAGAGACAGGCAGGAAAATCACAATCTTCATGACCAGCCTCCTAGGTTACACAGTGATATCTTATCTCAAAAAGTCTTAAAAAATAAATCCATAAAGCTATGTACTAATAAATATCCAAACCTGTTAACAGTGAGGCTCCTAACCCTAAACCCTTGTTTAGAGCTACCCACTGGAAGCTGAGCATGGTGGCTCACACTAAAACTCAAGCATTTGGAAGATGGAGGATCATAGTAAGTTTAAGGCCAGTCTTGGCTACATGATACCTATGACCCTGTTTCCAAACAAAAAGTCTGCTGTGTGTGGCAGCCCACATCTTTAATCCCAGCACTTGAGAGACAGAGGCAGGTAGGTCACTCTGAGTTCGAGTCTAGCCTGGTCTACATAGTTCCAGGCTAGCCAGGGCTACATAGTGAGATTCTGTCTAAAAACAAAAAGTCTGGGAGATAGCTGATGGCTCAGTGGGAAAAGTGTTTGCCATGAAAGCATAAGGACCTGAGTTTGAATCCCCAAGAACCCATGCGAACCCAGGTGCAGTAGCTCATTTGTAACCTCAGTGCTTTTACCACAAGATACAAAGAGGAGATAGGAGAGTCTACAGAAGCCTGTCAACCAGTCAGTCTCCCCGTAGAAAGAGAGAACTGGTTCAGACAAGGTGGAAAGTGTGAACCAATACCCAAGGTTATCTTCTGACCTATACATGTGTATACACACACACACCATATACACATACACAAAAAAATTTAAAAATCATCCCCAGACCCACTACCCAGTTGGACCCACTCCTGCTTATGAACCTCAGAGATAAACCCATCCAGAATACTGGGGTAGTCCAGGATTGTAGGATGCTACCAGGGCAGTACTTGCAGGCCTGGGCCTGTGCCTCTCTGACCTGCTCCTTGGTGCTCCATGTCTATCAGACTGCCAGGAAAGCTGGGGGAAGCTGGCAGACTAAGAAGCACTGGGAAAGTGGACTCGGGTGCTCTCTGCTCTCATTAAGGGACACGACTGGCTTAGCAACATGAGGATGCTAATGTCATTGAGACTGTACTCTATGCACATTTTACTAGAACTTAATTGATACCATTAAGGAAAGACCTTGAAAGTTTATCAGTCCTAGTTTTAGGTTTTATCTGGCAGGTGCACGTAACATTCACATGAAGGATGAGTTCAGTGAAGACCAGGGGATACAAAAAAAAAAAAAAGTCTTTCTTTAAGGTTGGATCTGACTACTTTACTTTCTCTCTCATAACCACATTCTTGAACTACAGAGAATCCAGTCATGTGATAATTCAAGACATTTGGTTTCTCTGCTGTGTAACATCAGTGAACATCAGGAAAAGATGAATGTAATTCACCAAATTATTCACTGTGTGGTCAATGCTAGATCAGGCACCAAGTAGGAAGTTTGATTATATAATTTCAGTCTGGCCAAATGAGGTTACACTTTTCTCAAAAGGTATCCAAAGCTAAATGTTGACTACCACAGCTGTCCCTGGAACACTCCATGGGTACAGTTGTTGCCACTGCATACCAAAACCATCTCCCCACACTCAAAACTGCAGTTGTGTCCAAACCAGCTGTTACACAGCCAAGGGCAGGAATATACCATCAAGAACCAAATTCCTCAGAAAAGGTTAATCTTTCTGATGGACTTCATAGAATCACTCTATTTTGACAGGAATAGCTACATTATTATCTAACTAATTCCACCTCCTCCACCACCTCTAATTTTCAAACTATCTTTAGTCTTCATGAAAATCATGCTGAATCCTTAATCATCTTCTTCAGAGCCTGTTGTGACTCCACAGCATCTATAGACTAAGATCTGTACTCTATTCCACATACACTGCTCTGCTCATAATTTGGCCATAATCTATTTTTCTATCTTTAGTTCCCACCCCATCATACAGCTATACACAGCAGTCAAGGCAAATTGCTCATATTAATATACCTTGTGGAAATTCCCTTTAACTTTTTTAAATTACATTTTATTTGCAGGGTAGGGATGCACATGGAGGTCAGAGGACAAACCTACAAAAGTGGGTTTCCTAGGATCAAACCTGGGTCATCCAGCTTGATGCAAGGACTTTTTTACCTGCTGAGCCATGTCACCAGCCCCTCCAACTTTTGTTCTTCTATCCACTTGAGTTCCTAGTCTTGCCCAAGTGTTTACTTTGATTGTATGCATGTGGTGTGTTACATTCCTTAGTACTATGCTAGAACATAGCTATTTGGTTTTTTGTTTTTCCTTTTATATATATATTTACTTCTTTGTGGGAGAGGAGGGCTGTGTACCACAGTGTGCATGTGGAGGTTGGAGCACAACTTAGGGGAGTCAGTTCTCTTCACCATGTGTGTCCCAGGTATTAAACTTAGGTTTTCAGTCTTGCCAGCAAGAACATTTACCTTCTGAGCCATCTCGCCAGCCCAATAGCTCTTGCTTAATAGAAAGAATGTATATTCAAAAGTTTTAGTTATACATTTAAACAGAGTTTAGAAACCACTACTCCTGAAACTGTGCATCTCCACTCTGTGTCCTGGTGGTAGTGGGGAGGAGGGAAATCCAAGAGGCATTTCCATGAAGAGATGCACAGCTTATTTAAACACCAACAAAATAGTCCAGATAGCTTTTGTTGTTGTTGTTGTTCTTTTTGAGACAGGGTTTCCCTATAGCCCCAGCTAGCCTGAAACTTGCTATGTAGACAAGGCTAGCCTCAGTCTCAGAGAGATCTGCCTGCTTCTGTCTCCTGAGTGCTGAGATTAAAGGTGTACGCACCACCACAACCAGCCAAATAGCATTTTTTAAATTGCTAAAGCAGGACTGGCAAGATGCTTCAAGGGGTTTAAGTGCTTGCTGCCAAACCTGACAACCTGAGTTCAATCCCTAGGCCCCACATCCCAAATTGTAGAAGGAGAGAATTGATTCTGCAAGTTGTCTCTGACCTCCACAACCTGAGCCCAAGAGTGCATACACACACACACACACACACACACACACACACACACACACACAAGAGAGAGGGAGAGAAATGTAATTTAAAAATTAAAAATAAGGGGGCTGCAGAAATGGCTCAGTGGTTAAGAGCATGGGCTTCTCTTGCAAAGGACCCAGGTTCAATACTCAGAACCCACATGGAGGCTAACAACTATCCTTAATTCCAGTTCTAGGGGACCTGACACCCTCTTCTGACCTTTGTGGGTGCTGCATGCATGTGCACCTACACATATGCATCCAAAACACTCATACACATTAAATGAATAAATAATTTTTAAAAATTAAACATAAACTTGGAGAAGCCAGACATGGTGGCACATGCCTTTAATCCCAGCCCTTGGTGTACCTACATGGTTGCTTAGAACCTCAGTGACTTCAGTTCCAGGGGATGACACCCTCTTCTAACCTCCATAAACATCAGGCAAACGTGGTGTGTATACATACACTCTGTCAAACATTCATATGCCTAAAATAAAAATAAACTTTTTAAAAGGTTATTTACTAGCTTAAGTTTCTACTAATAAGTGAGAAACTATTTAGTCTACTGTGGGTTCACTTGCTCAGAATTCTCTACCAGGGGTTTCAAAAAGCCTTATCCTAGGTTCTGTTCTGGGAATCTGGATTGAGTTTGAGCATTAGCTATCAAGAGATTTGGTTTCAACCTAGGCATGATGATGTGTACTTTAATCCCACCACTCTAAAAGGCTTAGATAAGAAGATGGCTGAAAGTTTGAGGCAAGCCTGGGCTACATAGCCAGATCCTACGGCAGAAAAATGGCGGGGGCGGGGGAGGATTAAGATCTCCAAAAATCCAATGAGACAGCTCAGTGGGCAAAGGTGTGTCACCAAGCCTGACTACTCAAATCCAATTCCTGGAACCTACGTGGTAGCAGGAGAGCACTGACTCCAGCACCTCGTCTTCTGACCCTCACATGTGTGCTTGCACACACACAGAATTAAATAAAAGTTTTAATAGAATAAAAATGAAGAATAAGTAAATTCATAGAGGCCAAAAGATGAATAGTTTCCTAGGGCTCGAGGGTTTAGGAGAGATGCGGAGTGACTATGAATGGTAGAGGGTTTAGAGGACTTTAGGGGGAGAGTAATGAAAATGTCCTCAAACCAAAGCTGAGCCTCAGTGAATTGTATACATTAAATGTACTAACTGTGTGGTTTATGAATTATTTCAACAAATAAGTAGAAATGCTATGCGACTCAGGGATATGATCTGTAGAACCTGGCAGGGAAGTAGAAGCCCAAGAGGCTACAGAGTGACGCCCAGGGGTGGGTGCAGCCCCAACACCCAGCACAAGCATCTTCCTACGTACTCAGCAATGCCTACTTGTACGAGTCACCCAGCTCTAGCAAGGTCTCCACTCTCCTCCGCTCCGTCTCACGACCTTCAGCCACTATAGCTTCCCACTCTAACCCAGAAAAAGAGCCCTTCCAGTGAGACCAGACAGCCCCCAAAAGCAGAGTCCACCGCCGCCTGGTGTTCACCCAAGCATCCAGCAATCCATCAGGTAGCTAGATATTCCACCCCTGCCCATCTCATTCCTGCCTCGGTCGTGGTAAGAGAACTTGAGTGGCTAGTCCGTGGGCTTGCAGCTCTAATGGGGTAGGAGGACCAAACAAAGTAGTGGGGATGCCACTAAGGAGAAGGCTGTGTGAGTTTAGAAGAGTTTAGTTCCTCTTTCAGCAAAGCCTCGTGGTTTCCGAGAAAAGGAAGGGCAAGTTATTCTCTGTCCCCACCCTCCCACAGTGATTAGATCAGCACCTCCTCCCTGGACCAGTGGTTCTCTAGACAGGCTTTGGAAAAGAATAGCTTCCTGGTTGTTTGGAAGCTGAGGGTCTGGGTTACAACCTACATACACACAGACACACATACCTATGAAAAAAATCCTTATAATCTGGGTTTGCAACCACATAAAAATGTTTTCATTCTTGAATACTTACTGACCACTTATTATTCCAGGCTTATATACCTGAATTTTCCAGATCTGTAAATACTAGGCAACTCAAAAGATATAGTTTGAGTGGGATGTTTTTGTTTGTTTTCAGAATTTTACCTAGATTTTTCACAATTTCAGAGCCAGCATACCACATCTGAATCTGAGCTGGAGGTCAAAACAATACCCCAAAGTATGGTGCTTCTTTAGAAGCTCTCTCTCTCTCTCTCTCTCTCTCTCTCTCTCCCTCTCTGTGTGTGTGTGTGTGTGTGTGTGTGTGTGTGTGTGTGTGTGTGTGTGTGTGTGTTAAGGAAGCCAGGGTTTATTGCTCAGGGCTAAACCAGTGAGCACAGACCTGGGAACAGAGGACATTAGATGAACCCTCCTTCTTGGCACCCTGGGGAGCTGCTGCCCATTGACATCCTAGGTGCCACTCAAGGCTGATGGGCAGGGTCCACTTCTCCACCTGAAGACTGCCCTTGAGGCACTGGCAGTGGAGGTGGAGGTGTTTTTAAGAAAGTGTCTTGGTCAGGGTTGGATGGAGTTCTTTCAGGTTTCCAGGTCCCTCCTCCAGGTTCTTGAGCTCTTGGCTGCTGCATGAAGCATCCCTTGAGGGACCCTTGGAGGGGCTAATCCAACCTTCTTTCCTTCTCTGCTCCTTCGGTTGCGGCTGCAGTCCTGCTTTGGCAGGTATGTCTGACTGCAGAAATTTATGCTGTCCCTGTGCCATAATTTCATCCTTTTACTCAATCTTCTCTCTCTCTTAAAGTGAAGGAAAAAGCTTCCCCTGAAGTTCCCCTTCCACCCAAACCCACCAACATGAATACAACTGTCTAGTCTTCGGACTGAAATTTCACTAACCAAGGAAGATTAAACCCGTATATCATGGAGGAAGAGACTGAAAACAAAACACTACACCTAGAGCCCCGCAGAACTCTGTCCCAGGAGACTGCCTTCTTCTGGACCATCTTCCTCTCATAAAAATTATCTATTGAGGAGCTAGAGAGATGGCTCAGAGGTTAGGGTACTGACTGCTCTTGCAGAAGACCTGGGTTCAATTCCCAGCACCTATGTGGTGGGTAACAACTGCTATGGGATCTGACACCTTCTTCTATTGCACTTCATGGGTAAACTTACATGCAGGCAACACTCATGCACATAAAATGAAAATATAGAATATTTTAAATATTTAAATATAAAATATATGAAATATAATAAAATATAGAAAAAATTTTTAATCATTTATTGAGGGTGGGGAAGATGGCTCAGTCTGTTAAGCATGAGGACCTGAATTCAGTCCTCAGTACACAGGTAAAAGCTGGACATGATGATGTATGCTTGTAATCTCAGCACTAGGGAGATGGAAACAGGTAACTTGAGATGGGAAACTTGTAACCACTGGAGACTTGCTGACTAGCCAGTCTAGCCAAATCTGCAAGTTCTAGGTTCAGTGAGACTGCCTCAAAAAAATAAAGTGGAGAGCAATAGCATTTGAGGAAGACATCCAACAATGACCTCTGGCTTCACGTCCATGCACACACCCTCACAGGTAAGCACTCACACCTGCGCAAACATCTCCACAGGCATGCACACACCCCCACACACATACACAAAAAATAATTGAGTGAATTAATACACTTTGTGACACAGGACTAATCATCCCACTGTTTTGGTTATGGTGACTGTAGTAATCAGCTCTGCATCTCTATAACAAAATACTTGACATGAGGTACTTATAAGAGGTTTATTTCGCTTACAGTTTTGAAGATTCAAAATTGAAATGGTATAGCACAAACAAAGGCTACTCCTCGGCTTCACGGTGCCAACAGCAATAGGGAAAGTGCATCACAAGCAAGTTAAGGGATTCCATCTCAAAGCAGCCCAGGGTACAGAAGGGGCCAGGTTTGTTCCTTTTATTATAATCCTCTCAGAACTCAACAGATTCCAGGGGACCTTCTTCTGAGCTTACCCCACCAGTAACCTCTTACAAGGACCCACCTCTTAAAGGACCCACTACTTCCCATTATCACCACCATGGGGACCAAGCCTCCAACCACAAAAGGATCTTTGGGGACACAAACAGTATCCAAATTAAAAGCCTAAATTGGGGATTTCTTTAAAAAATTATAAAATTAGGATTCAAACCTAGTTCTCAGTTGATTGGCATTCACAGGTTAATGCTAGTCCCTTAGAAACTTTGAATTTGTAATGGGAGTTTCGGATTGTGTGTTGTAAGTGCAGCAGAAGAATTTAACAGGAAACCCAGTAGCGACAGCTGGCAATATGAGCCAATCCCTAGCTTTTGCATATTTTGTGCTAACAACCAGCACCTGCACTTTACTTTCAGATAACAGAGAGAATTCAAAGTATCTGTACATTTTATGTTCAGACTGTTATTCCACAATCCCATATAGGCAACCACAGGTCTGTGCAGATCACTAAAACCAGCTTCTTTGCTTCAAAGCAAGATGAACTTTAAGATGTGTTCTTCGATCTAGAGTTTCCCCATGGATCCGGCTGTGTATACGACTTCTGAAATATTCTCCCCTCCCCTCCCCCCATTCTTCCCTTTCCCTGTCCTTCAGACGTCACCCCCTCTCTGCTGTTTGTTTTGTTTTGTTTTCTGGGAGCCCTTTCTTAGTGAGTCATTTTCATCTAGACTGTTAGATCAAAGCCTGCTTCTATGAGACCCTCACTGGCTCTTCAGATGGTGAAAATGGCATGTATACTTGTAGACATCTAAAGACACCTAGAAACCACTTTGTATAACACTATGATTATCTGGCAGCAAAAGTCTTTGTTTTTACTGAGTGAAAATAACAAAGAAGAAGTGACCCATAGGGGAGGGAAAGCATTTAAGGCATTGTGTCAGGCTTCAGCTGGGTCTGTGTGCTTTTAATCATTTGTGTTATGGAGGACCAAAGATGAACAACTGCATCCATCTAATGAGAGGAGATGTACAGAGTTTAGCCCAGTAGGGGTTGATAGATGATCAACTATTATGTTTAATTATATTTACTAGGATTTTTTCTGTCAAACTACCAAAATGTTTTTTTTTCATGAGGTTTTCAAAGTACTCATAGATACTTTCATTTAAGATAGCTAGAATCCAAATGTTAGTCTTTATTTTTTTTCTGAAAAACATGTAGATAGCTCTCCAAGTTATACAGATGATGGATGTATGACTCAGGTTTCTTTCTGTATGTATGAAGTCTACAGCTTATTTAAAAACCAAGACAACAATTAAACTGGTCAAATCAGATATCTTCTCATCTGAAAAGAAAAAAAAAAGGAAGGAAGAGGGAGAGAGGAAAGGAGGGAGGGAAGGAGGAAGTTAGTTAAAGTATTTATTTTATTTGCATTACTGACCTTATCACCAACCGCTCGATCACCTTCCTAAAAGACTGCCGACAATCCTCCAGACACATTGCAGAGCCCAGCCCAGCAATTCTTCCTACTGGTACTCCCGCAACCTTAGAGTGGAAAAGGCTGATATGCAAGTTTGGGTTCTGGCACTACCATTTGGTGTGTCTGGACAGATCACCCAACTGCTCTAATGATCTCTTAAGTCAACTTCCTTGTCCTAGAATATAATACAAGATTTGAAAGAGCTTTCAGCCTCACAGTATCCTGGGCAGTAGGATTTCATGAAAAAGCTGGATTTCCTACAGCTGGACCGAAAATATAGAGAAGTCTAAGCTCCTCTCTCTTTTGTGCTTCTAGACTTCTTTTTGATAATCTTCATAGTTGTCTTTACGTGGAGTTATAGCATTCTGTCTCATTTCTTCCCCCAGGCCGTCTGGAAGTATCCAGAAGGTAAACTCAGTGGCCACACACTGAGGCTGAACGAGAGACTCAGTGAAGGGGTGAGACATGTGCAGACTCTGTCCCCCCTCTCTTCCGGGTGACGAGTAAAGCCACTGGATGCAAGGGAAACAGCAGTTCGCTTTTCAAGGCCTTCTCCACAGAGATGCCCAAGGTGAAAATGAAAGAAGAAAACCAGACCCTTGCAGGTGGTGTAGATAACTGCCTGCCTCTTCCTGCCACAGCAGACTGCCGGCTCTTGCTCTCCCTGGAGAAGATTAGTGATGCAGGACGAGCTAGTAAACCCCCTTCATGCCACTCCACAGGATAAATGAATGTGACCCCCAAGGATTCTTCCTTCCCCACTGCCCTGACTTGCTTAGTATCTTCTGCACAGTGAGAGTTTTCATGTTAGCGCTGTCTATAGACAGTTCCTCCCTAGTAAATCAAATCATTTTTCTCTGAAGTGCTGATATAGAACTCAGGCCAGCCAGATGCTCTACCATTTAGTTACCCAGCGCTCACAGCCTCCCTCCTCCCAAAGACCCATTTCTTAAAGTCAGAAACCCACCTCCAGTATGCTCATTAGTTGTCTCGCTCTATGGAGAAGAAAACAAAGAAAAAAAAGGAAAACATTTTTACTGTTTATACAACTATGTCCTGACAAATATCCAGAAGTGTTAGCAATAAGACCAACTGCAGAATAGGTGGTTGTTCCTAACCCTGAGCGCTTGACGAGAACTAACTAGTGGGACCCAGTCCTGCCTATGAGCCTCAGCCTAGGGCCAGACTCAGCCAGAGTACTGGGGCAGTCAGGACTGTAGGATGCCCCCAGGCAGAGCTTGCAGGCCTATGGCTTCCTGACCTGCTTCTTGGTGCTCAGTGCCCATCAGGCCACCAGGAATGCTGGAGGAAGCCATCAGGGAAGTGCAGGAGAGTTGGTGCTGCTGCTGCTCCCCATGAGAGACACTACAGGTTCGGGGAGGATGCTGTGTAAAAGTCTCTCTGCAGTGCTTTAGGAATATCCTCAAGTGATCCCAGTGTGTAGAGTATGTAAATATCAAAGCAGCATTAAGCTGTGACTCCATGCAAATAGAGCTTTCAGAAGCTAAGGAATAACTTGAAGACTTACCCCACTTAACGACCTTGGGCTCCTTCAGAGTGCTGTGTGAAACTCTGCAGGCATAGTCATCATTTCCGGTGGGAGTAAATTCAGTGTGGGCCAGAAGATAGAAAGACCAGTCCTTGCTGAAAGACAGGTCTGACTGCTCCACTTTGTCCATCTTCTGTCCATTCTTCAGCAGTTCTATTTCAATCTGGGGTGGATGGAACCCAGACACATAGCAGTTCAGGAAGTTTTGTTTCCCATTCTCTACTGGGTGCCGTGTATACACCTGGACTTTTGGAGGACCTGAGGGACATTGGGGAAAGACATGACAGTTGCTGAAATATTTCACTTGAGGCTTAGTCTCAATCTAAACCATGCTAAATTTGGTCAGCTATGTCTCCCAGTTCCTGTTGGTAGGTATCTTTCCTTGTAGTTCTGTACATACCTGATGGTTTTTCCACCTGACTTCTAGCAGTATCTTCTGTGAGTGGACGTTGCACTAGATTTTAAGCTTTTATTGGAATTCCCCCAGAACAGCCTGCTCAGTATCTATCCAGTTCCTTAAGAAATCACTCAAGCCCACCTCCTTTCTGGACATCACCTCTCATCCACACACCTTCCATAGTAGACACATCAAATCTCTCGTGTCCTCTGCTGCTTCGGCCCCTTCCATTTTCCTTCTTATCTTTATTCCCATCCTCTTTGGTTATTGCTCTTCTCTAGACTTCCTAACACATAGCGGCTAATACAGTGCCTTGAACAAAGCAATTGCTCTGCAAGTGGCAGATGCTATCATTATTCCTCCCTGCTTAGGTTCCTATGCAATGCCAATCCAGGGTACCATCCTATGAAACACAATATGTTCCTGTCCAGAGTTTACATGCCAGATCTCTATCTGATTTCATGAACCTGAAAGTGATTGAGTTGGGCTAGATAAAATACAGTAGGAAGAAGTGAGGACTGTGAAAGATGAACATACTCTGGACTACAGCCAAATGGAGCAATGTGGATAAGAGTAGGTTTGTATTCTAATCAGCACTCTCGAAGGATTACTTTAAACAGGCTGAGAATTGACTGCCTCATGCTACAGAAAAGTGAATTCAGGTCATCAGACTTACAGGGCAAGTACTTTTACCTGCTAAGCCATCTTGATGGCTCTATAGACTCTATTTCTGTGTTTTCATCCAACATGAAATGAAGTATTACTGTATAGAATATACAGAGTTGACTCTAAAATAGCACTGATGTACGTCTACTTTTGAGAAAATTATATTGCGCTCTCTCTCGTGTGTGTGTGTGTGTGTGTGTGTGTGTGTGTGTGTGTGTGTGTGTGTGTGTTTACCATGGCTCAAGTATAAATACAAGATTTGATTCTCTCCTTCCTCCTTGTTGGTTTGTGGATCAAACTCAGATTGCAGATGTGGTGACAAAGCTCCTCTCCTATTTAGATGTTTCACTGGTCCGTCCTCTCTCTCTCTCTCTCTCCTTTTTTTAATTTAAAATTTTTTAAGGACAAGTCTTGCTGCTTCCCTGACTAGCCTCAAAATCCTCCTGTCTCAGCCTCCCAAGTATTGGGATTATAGATATGAGTCATCACATTCAGTTTATATTTTGGGGATTTTTGTTTATTTTTGAGACAGGCTCTCCTTGTAAGCCCCATCTGGCCTGGAACTTGCTCTCCCAGAGATCCACCTGCTTTGGTATGCAGAGTCCTGGGATTAAAGGTATGGGTCAAGCCTGGTGCCTGCCCCTCCACTTATATTTTTAAATACACACATATTCAGGGTACATGTTCACTAAAAGCAGCTGCTTCTCCATGTAAGGAAGGTAGCAGGGAGGGAAGTATGCCGGGGTGCAGGAGTCTGATGGATCTATCTAGAAACATCTTACTACCAAAGGAAAAGCTGCTAGCCCTATTAAGAACTGGATTGAAGAACTCAATGAAGCCTTGATGTCCGTCCCGTCCCGTCCCGTCCCGTCCCCCCCACCCCCTGCATAAAGTTAAAATTGAAGGTAAGCCAGAGAGCCCTTTGCACTTGAGCTTCTAGTCATCAGAACATAATAAATGTCACGTAGGTCAGAGCCCAAGTTCATCCTGCCTGGACTTTGTGAAGGGATGAAGCAGGATTTTGCAAAAATATCACTTTAATCTTTTAAAATGAAAATAAATGTGGGGCTGGGTTTGAATTGGGTTCAGCTTCTTCCCTAGCTCAGTAATTTAGTTACTTATCCTCAAGAGTCTTGGTAACCATATTGGATTATCCTTACCCTAGATTTTACCAGCTCTCACTTTTTCAAAACTGAAAGTGTACATCTTGGAAAGAACCGGGCCAGGTGCCAAGGAGGAAACCCTTTGTGAAAAAAAAGTACCCAGGGCCAGCCTGTCTAAGAAACTCTGACCCCAGAAGGCCAGGAGGCCTATAAACAAAAGGGGGCTACAGCCCAAAGGCCTACTCCGCCACAAATGACATTGGTCAGGCTCAATTTCAATCCCGATTGTCATTAATCTCTTGTGTGGATAAAATACTTAAAATCTCAGATGGTTCCATTTCCGCACCAGAGAGAGAATCGAGTAGCCATAGTATTTACGTCGCAGGCACATTTTCAAAATTAGATAACACAAAGTAGGTAATGTCCTGAGTGTTGCAGTAAATTGTCGTAGCGGGTAGTCCTTAGGATATTTACTGAAAGCAACACTTAAAAGGAAAAGTTAGGCAGAGACAAAAGTGGAAAACCTCCGGCCAGCGCCTGTACTCCCTGGAGTCTTCCTGTGCTCTGGTAGGTTCCTCTGGTTCTAGACGCCCCGCAGCAAGCGAGCTCCGCGGACGGGCGCCGGTCAGCCTTCCCGGGTGGAGCCTCCGGACCGCAACCCCAGCTCCCACCGGTGCATAGCCCTCATCTCCGCGCTTTGGGGACAGATCCCCTCCAGCTGCGCTCCGGGAGCCCAAGGCTCACGCTGGCAGTGCGCGAAAAGAAGCCGTCCTCTGTCTCCCTTCGTTGCTCTCACGGTCCCTGTCCACAGCCACCCTGCCTCTGGGCCCAGCAAGAAGCAGGGGACTTCCACCTCCACCCCGACCCCACATCCCCCCAGCCCTGAGCTAGTAGCTTCCGGAATGAGAACTTGGGAGAACTCACAGACTTAACGCCAAGAGAGGCAAAGGGGAGGAAGGAGACTCACGTTCGATAGCATCCAAGCCGGTCAGAGTGACTAGCACCAGCAACAGCAGGGCCACGGAGCGAGCCATCGCGACTCGAACGCCAGTCAAGCGCAGAACTGTGGACCCGGGCTGGGCGCGCACTCTTATAGTCCGAGCGCACTTCAGCCAATCAGGATCAACCCACCCGAGGCCGTCACCAGTTTCCTAGCTGGCGACGCTGAGCCAGGTTTGAAACAGGGACTTTCCTATTTTCAGTTTCATTTTCTTATAAAGTCTTGTGATGCGCAGGATAGCCTAGGTCGGACCATCTATGTCCCCCGGTCTGGGGTGCGCGCCTGATCTCAGGGCACGGGGCAGCTGGTCCTAGGACTTCTGGCTGAAAACACCTTCATTCACTGTCTGTTGTAACCCAGTCAGTGAGGTACTTAGGATCTGAAGTTTTCGTACTTGAAAAGTGAAGCAAGAAAAATTTAGGGCGTTAGCTGGCAGACTTCTGTTGATAACTACAGGCCAGGACAACAAAGCCGGTTTCGGGATTCTTGGGCAAGGCACAAGTTCCAGGATGCTCCTAAGATGAGGGCAGCTCAGAAAACAGAAGAGTGGAGAACCTTGCTTGCTTCTTGTATCCCACAAGTTTCTTTTTGGAGAACTTGATGCCAAGATCCTTCCTGTAGCCTTGCTATCGTTTAGACAACTTCCTTTGTTCTGTTGATTGGGTCTGGGGGACAGACAACTGCTTAAAGCTGTGAGTGTCCAGACCATGCCCTATGTAATACCACCCTAGAAGAGTGCCCTTGGTTAACAGTGAAGGAATAAAAGCTAACCAATAACTAAATTCATTTTCTGAGCAGGAAAAACAAAAGACTGAGACGCTAGAGTTGAACTCTAGCTGCATCCCTTGGCGTTCTTGCTTTCTTGGCTTGGAGGACAAAGGGTGCAGCAATTTGCTCAGAGTTTGAATTACGTAAGCTGTGGGCCCAGCAAGGAAGTTAAACCCCTGACCATAAGCGCCTGACAGAGACAGACAGTGACCGCCTGTGTTCTGGAGCCTCCATAAATAAGACTCTATTAATGCACCATACCCAAATCCGTGGTCTTCGGCCAGTGAACAGTGGGAAGAGGAAGTGGGCCACAGAGACCGGGAGGGAGATCTTGGAAAACACCATTCTTTCAGTTGAAAGGAACTTCGTTGGGCTTTCCAAAGAAGCACAACCATATAACTTCTGGATTTCCTTTACATATTTTTAAATTCGTAATCATCTCTATTGTGGAGACCATGTCTAAGCTAGAGAAAATAGAATACTCTCTACAGAGTTTATAAAATGAGGTAATAGACTCCTACTGTGCCTATCTAGCACATAGTATGACTCCAATCACGTTTAGGAATTATTATGATTACTATTTTACTAGTTTTTCCTACTATCTATCTATATAACTCTGAACTATAAGGATAGTGGTTGTCATAAAGGTGTGGTTGAAGCTACCTCTACTTTAAATAATCCACTTAGCACACTTAAGAATTGAACTGCTGGGGCTAGAGAGTTGACTCAGTGGTTAAGAACACTGACTGCTCAGAGGACCAGGGTTCAATTCCCAGCACTTAAATGGTAGCTAACAACAGTCTGTAACTCCAGTTCTAGGGAATACAATGCCTTCTGACCTCTGTGGGCACTGTACAACACATGTGCACTTACACACATGCAGGCAATACACTCACACACATGCAGGCAATACACTCATATACACAAAAAAAATTTTAAAGAATTGAAATGCCAATGTTGAATTGTACTAGATATGCTTTAGGAGTAGAGGAAAATACAGGGCTTTCTGTTTGTCTTCAGTTTTGTTTTGCCATTAATTCCTGGTTTACTGCATCACAGAGAAATAGCAAACTTAAATCCATTAAAGATAAATTTTAAGCAGGGCATGGTCATGCAAGTCTTTAATCTCAGCACTAGAGAGGCAGAGGCAGGTGGATCTCTGCAAATTCAAGGCCAGCCTGGTTGATCTACATAACAAGTTCCAGGCCAGTCTTAGCTATATAGTAAGACCCTGCCCCCCCAAAAAAAATTATATATAAAACCAGTCTTAAAAGCAGGAGCAAGCCAGGCTTGGTGGTGGTAGTGCATGCCTTTAATTCCAGCCCTTGGGAGGCTGAAAAGCAGGTGGATCTCTATGAGTTCAAGGCAAAACAGTGGGGAAGACAAAGCAGGAGGATTTCTTAAGACTAGGAATTAAAGACCAGCCTAGGCGATGTAGTAAAAACTTCTTTCAAACAAACAAAAGCCAAAAAACTGAGAGAAGTCTCTTTTTCAGCTTTCTACATGTGGGGAGTTCCTGTATATTTCTTGAACTAACATTCATGGCATGTTTTGGTTACTGAAAATGAAAGACACTAACATTATTATTTAAAAGACAAGAGTGGCCAGTGAGCTGACTCAGCAGATTAATGCTCCTACTACCAAGCTTGACCACCTGAGTTCAATCCCTGGGACCCATAAGGTAGGAGAGAACCAACTTCTGCAAGTTCTTCTCCAACTTGTGTGCCCTCTCCCCAACAGCATACTAAATAAATAAATAAATAAATAAATGATTTTTTAAAAGACAAAAGTGCTATGTACCTAGGGGGACATTCTTGGAAACTACATTATACACTTTGGAAATCTACAAACATGGCAGTTTAATAGTGTTAACTCCCAGGAGACTAACTTGTGGGTTTAGAGGATTTATTGTCTATATGATTTTCTAGAAATTTTTTTCCAGTGAACATTTAAACTAGTGATGTTGACAAGAATTCCTGTGGAAGGACTATAAATTTCACACACCCTTGGTAGCAATGTAAAATGGTATAAATACTATAAATACTTTGGAAAACAATATGAGAATCTTCTTTTTTTATTTAGTTTTTTTTTATTTTATGTGTATGAGTATATTGCCTGCATGTGTGTAAGTGTACCTGTGTCATGCAGTGCCCAAGGAGGTCAGAGGAGGGCGTCAGAACTCCTGGAACTGGAGTTACAGATGGTTGTTAGCCTTTTTATGGGTGCTGGGATCTGCAAGAGGTTAAGAGCACTGACTCTTAACCACTGAGCCATCTTTCCAGCCCCTAAAATTTTCTTTTTCTTTTTTTTTTTTAAGTTAAACATAAAATCTATTCACTGTACTCAAGGTGTTTTCTGGGGAGAAAATGAAAGCATATGTTACATGTTGACTTGTACATGAATATTCACAGCAGTTTTATTTGTAAAAGCCATAAACAAGAAATAATACAAATATCTATGAACAGGTGAATGGGTAGACACATTGTGATGTAGACCTACCAATGGAATTCTATCAAGAACAAACAAGAAATCAGCTATCAATTCAGCAATGTGAATGAAATGATGATTCTGAAAGAGGCCAGACACTGTAAGAGTCTACTTATACAGAACTGCACAGATGATGAAACAACTGTCGTGACAGAAAACAAGAAAGTGGTTTACATGGGCAGAGGGGACATCAGAAGCAGGAAGAAACTCTGGAGGTGAAGGATGTTATTATTTAGAATTTGATGATGGTTTTATAGGTCTGTGCATATGTTATTACTCACTGTATACTTTATTACATTCGTTGTATATCAATTGTTACTATTTTTAAAAAGATAAACCCTGGGGCTTAGGAGAGATGGGTCAGTAGTTAGAGCACTTACCACTCCATCAGAGGACAGGAGTTTGCTTCCCAACATCCACCCTGGCAGCTCACAAACTCCTGTAATTACAGGTACAGTGGATCCGATGCCTCCTTCTAGCCTCTGTAGGCACACACATGTGCACACACACACACACAATTTAAAAAAGACAGGCCCTGAAGGCACAGATACTTTTGTTATTGTTAGATTTAAAAAAGAACAAAGTGCTTGAACAAACAGAAAAATAAAATATCAAAGTATGGAGACAAGAATAGTTTAAAGTTCACGTGAGTTGGGTTGTACCTGAATGGACCTCTGTCAGCAGTTTTCTGAGACAGGTTCATCTAAACAGCAGGTCCACTAGAAACAAGAGGGCATTTGAACTGAGCTCTTTTTGGATTTTATGCCACAAATTCAAGCATCAACATACCTAGGAATTCTTAGACTTACTTGTAGGCTCTCGGGTCCATCTCAAATATACTGTATTAGTTACTCTTCTGTTCCTGTGATAAAACATCATGACCAAAAGTGACTTATGAAGGACCTAAGTTTCCAGAAGGGGAGTCCATAACGATGGGGAGGCATAGCAGCAGGTGGCTGGATCAGGAAACAGAGAAATCACATCTTCAACCACAAACACAAAGCAGAGTGAACAGGAAGAACTGGAAGGTGAGATTACAAACACTCAAAGCCTACTTCCTCCAACGAGTCTGCTCCTCCTAAAATGTTCCATGACACACCTTCACAGGGCCACCAAGTGTTCAAAGTCTAGGGGGGCGGGCATTTTTCAAACCACCGTACATATAATATCAGAATTGCCTTTTAGCAGCTTCCCAGATGATTCATATGTACACTAAGGCATGTGAAACTGCTGACTCAAACTACACAACTATCTTGAAGGTAGACATTTTCATTTACAGTTAAGAATACTGAAACAGGGCTGGGTGTGGTAGCACATGCCTTTAATCCCAGCGCTCAGGAGGCAGAGGCAGGTGAATATCTCTGAGTTCCAGACCAGCCTGGTCTACATATTGAGTTCCAGGCCAGCTGGAGCTACAGGAAGATCCTGTCTCAAAAAGACCAAAAAAAGGCAGAAAAGAAATACTGAAACGTGCCTGAGGTCAAGTGAGGTAGTGCTGAGCTGGGATTCAAACATTTGTCCATCTCGTTCCAAAAACTCATTCTTTCTACTAGAGAAATCACTTGGGGTACTTTCTGAGAGAAGATTGGTAGAAAGGATTATTTGGGTGACTTGGAGACGAGTGCAAGAGTAGAGGATGGAGAACATTGAGAGGAAGTGGAGATGTAGGCCCCGTGCCAGGACATGTGGTATTGGTTTTTAATTGACTTCTTTTCTATTCACAAAAGTAACACATGCAAATGTCAGAAAAACGAAACATATTTAAAATCATAAAGAAAGAAGGTTAAAATGAACTATAATCCTACAATCCAGAGATAACCATTATTAAATTATGGTTAACTTGAGGCGTTTCAAGATTGCTACCTGCTCAAGAGTACTTTCTCATTAGATCTGTTTGGAGGTTGTAAATACTCAGTCTTTTGTGTTAATTCTGTTAAATTCAGCAAATATTGGTTGAGTTTTGGCTTTGTGGCAAATGTAAATACTATGAAAAATTCAAAGGGGAAGAAGACTGAGACTCACAGCTGGTCAGGAGATTCCAATGTAGAGTTAAAATCAGCCCAGGCTCTAACTTACAGATTCTTAAAGCATGCATGCGATGGACAGCTTCTCAGATTTGAGAGCTATTACAAAAGGGCAAAAGGTTCACAGGAAACTGGCGGTCACTAAATTCACAAATTGGAGAAAATAAACAAACAAGCATCACATGAGGTAAATGCTGTTATTCCTATTTTTAAATTGTTGGATTTATTTATTTTATTTTATGTGTATGAGTGTTTTGCCTGAATGTATATAAGTGTACCTGTGTCATGCAATGCTGGAAGAGGCCAGAAGAGGATGTCAGATCCCCGGGAACTGCAGTTACACACAGTTAGCCTCCGTGCGGGTACTGGGAACTGAACCTGGGTCCTCTGCTGGAGCAGCCAGTGCTCTTAACCACTGAGCCATCTTCCAGCCCTGTTGTCCCTATGCTGGGGAGAGTAAACAGGAAAGCACAATTTGAGGTAGTGAAATTCGGTCGGCAGGGAATATGTCTACCCCACTCATGTCGCTGTCCTTTCTCAGCTGCCAATCTGTTGTTCCTGAGAGAATCATACAAAATTGCCTTTAAAAGAATCAGGCTGTACAGAAGTATAAAGTTCTAATTTCCCCTGTCCTCGTTAGTTTTAAATGTCATCATGACACAGCCTAGATTCACTTGAAAAGAGAGTCTCAATTGAGGGATTTCTCAGATTAAATTGACCCGTGGGCATGTCTGTGGAGGATTGTCTTGACTGTTCATTGATGTAGGAGGGCCCGGCCCGCCATGGACAGCACCAACACTGGGAGGGGTCCGGGCTGTATTAGGAAACTAGCTAAGCATGAACCTGGGAGCAAGTCTTCAAGCAGGTTCCTCTGTACTTTGGCTGTAAGTTCTCTGGTTAGTGGTAATGCTGTCTGTCTGAGATAGTAAGCAGGCCTGCTTTCAGGTCTCTGCCTTGAGTTCTTTCCCCAACTTCCCTCAATGATGGACTGTGAACTGTAAGTATAAGCCAAATAAACCATTTTCTGCCCTAAGTTGCTTTTGATCAGGGTGTTGTATCACAGCAACAGAAACAAGACACCCCCAGTGATATCCATTGTTTACAAATCTTTTCTTTTTTTTTTTTTGTCTTTTTGAGACAGGTCTTCCTGTAGCCCAAGCTGGCCTGGAACTTGCTAGGTTGGCCTGGAACTTGCTAGGTAAACCATGCTGGCCTTGAACTCCCAGAGATCCACCTACCTCTGACTCCTGAGTACAGGGACTAAAGGCATGTGCCACCACATCCAGCAGTATTTTTCATTTTTAATTATAAAATTAACATGAGCTATTGTGACAAATGTTCTCATTTTGATAAATGTTCCTCAGCCACAACCTCCTATTTTCCAACTTGCCGAACTGACACTTGACTCTGTTCAGTATGTTTGGTCCTTTCTCTCTGTTCCCTACCACTGCTGACCTGTATCGAATCAGATGTGTTTAACTAACTGGTATTTTGGACCTTCCTAAACTTTTCCCCTAAAAGAAGATTGTGAAGAAATCAGGAACAATTACATAGTAAAGAACCAGAAAGTTAAGACAAAATAAGAAGCTTGAATTGTGTGGCATGTGTATGCAAGATCCTCTAATGCAAACAGAAGGGACAGAGAATCCAACCAACAGACTATTGGTGAATTTGTAATACTATTTCTTTTATTACTTACCATCTTTGTTACCATCATAGCTTTAATTACTCTTGTAGTTGCTAGTGTAGATCAACTTGCCACAAATGAGTATGCTAAAAGACATTTTATCATATATCAAATTACCAAAATTTCTATATATCTTAATGACCAATGTCAGCAAACCCTGACTTGTGACTGTCATGTAATGCTCTGCAGGTGCAAGTGAGTGAGGTGAGTTTCACCCTCTGTCCTCAGAAGCCAGACCATGACAGAGAGGAGATGGCTCAATGAGTATACACTCAGTCTAGTAAGGGGAGAGGGAGGGTCTATAGAATTGGGATAATTCCATATATGTTCATTGATTTGCTTATTTTCACCCAATAAAAAGTAGATATTTTCCATGTGCTTGTTATCAATAAGCCGACTGGGGTTTGTTTGATTTGGTGAAAATCAGAGCTCATAGACGTGGGCCCTTCAATGCCAAAGGCATGTGGGCTAGGATGACAGAGTCAGAGACTTACACCTCCAAACTCTGAGAGCTGAAAACTTATGGCTCCTGGCTTTAGAAGCTTGAGACTTACAGCTCCAGGTGATCATATTGGAGGCTTATTGCTCTGGGCTTTGATTGCCAATGACCCTACCCTCCGCAACTAAGGAGCAACATAGACATGAAAAAGTGGGTAAGAAGCCCTGATCTGGGGCTGGAGAGGTAATTCAGCAGTTAAGAGCACTGGCTGCTCTTGCAGAAGACCCAAGTTCGATTCCCAGCACTTGTATGGCAACGAACAACTGTTTGTTACTCCAGTTCCAGGGGATTCAAAACTCTCTTCTGACCTCCTTAGGCACTGCACAACATGGATGCACTTATATAGATGCAGACAATACACTCATAAAAATAATAAATAAATAAAAGAAGCCCCAACCTCACCTAAAGAAAGTGTCAATAGATGGTTGCTGGGAGGGGCAGAGACAGTCTGTTTCAAGCATGGGACTCTTGGTAGGTTAATCAGGCTCCAGTAAATGAAGGACATTTGGGGACACAAATAAGATTCTATAAGCCTTATTATATATATATATATATACATACATATATATGTATATACATATATAGATAGATAATATAGTGCATTAAATTGGCCAGGTGACAAAAGGGAAGGTGGGATTAGAGAAAGGGACCTAAATACCATCAAGTCATATTGTATGAAAATGGCAAAAATTCAATTAAAAAAAGAAAAATTCAAAATAAACAAATAAAAATTGGTTGAATAGCCTGGTTATATAGCAGGGAGGTGGTGTGGACTGCAAATAAAGGATTGTATTTGTACCAATCACAGTACAGCTCTCAGTTCCCTCAATCACAGCCCTCACACAGGGGACACAAGAACCAATCACAAGTCTCACAGTACACTAATCACTTTGTTGTTTTAAGCCATCAAGTCTGTGGATATTCATTGTAGTGGCAATAGAAAACCAATTTAGCCTCTGTTTCCAGAAGCATGCACATTTGGGAATGGTTACCCAAAACTTAGTTCAGTATAAATATTTGCCTTTCCAAAGTCTAGTTTGCCTTTTGACTAACCAGACTCTGGCTTTACAGAGCTTTTGGGGAACACTCATGTTGGAAGTCGCATATCATCGGCTACCTACCTGGGGAGTTAGAACTTTCCTAGAGCCTTGGCTGGAATCTGAGTGAGTCCTCCTCTCCTCATCCCAACCTGATCTGAGCTGGGTCAGCCCTGGTGCTGTGGGCCCAGGAAAATGACTGGCCTCAGCCCTGATGGTGCTGCCTTATCTGTTATTTCACAGATATCATGCTCCACATGGGCCTTATCATCTCTGCCCTACCTGAGTTTTACAGTGTTGGAAAGAGAGTGACATTAACAAGAGAGGACCTTTAGACCCAGAAAAAAGGTGTCCAAATCTTTGTCTTTTTTCTTAACCTGGCCCACATGCTTCTACCCACAACAATCATTTAGTTAGTCATGGATTCTTTACTGAGTTCTGTTACCCATGCTAAGCACAGGGCAAGTTCTACTGATGATCTCATGAACTGTAGTATATAGATCTGCAAATAAATCATGATACCAGGACAACAACTAACGATCTGAAAGCACTAAGGAGTAGCTGGCCAAGGACCTTGAAACCAAGGAAAAGAATGTGAACTTTATCCTCCAGACTGTGATTCGGGGCCAACAGAGAAGGCAGTTTTCTTGTTTGTTTTATATTTTTTTACTGTTGGCCCTTGAGTTTTCTCTTATTGTTTGGCTTATACCATGCTTTTTACACAATCCTATGTTGGGGATGTTTCCAGTTTTTCCTTATTAAAATTCATCCTACACATCATAAAGTTGACTTCCAGAGTCTTTGTACCAAGTTAAACCTTCCACCCTAAAGTAATACAGATACTTAGCTCCCCACACCTTTCCCTAAGATGATCATTGCCATTGAAAAGTTGTCTTAACTTATATCCTTAAAAGGTGATCAAGAGTTGGGCAGTCAGGAGGTATAGGCAGGTGGCTCTCCACTGAGGCCAGCCTGGTCTACAAAGCAAATTACAGGCCAGCTGGGGCTACAGAGAAACCCTGTCTCAAAAAACCAAAAAGGTGATTAGGTTAAGCAGTTCATATATATTTATTTGTTGTTTGTATTTCTTCTTTTGAGAATTTCCTATTTGTGGAACTGTCAAAGTCCCTTACTGGAAGTAGACACTGATTGTGTGTGCATGTGTGTGTGAGAGTGTCTATATGTCTTTGTGTCTGTGTCTGTGTCTCTATGTCTCTATGTTTCTGTGTGTGTCTGTGTGTTTGGTACAGGGTTTCATACAGGTATTAAACTCCTGGTCCTCTGGCCTTCGCCTCCTGAGTGCTAGGTTACAGGTGTGCACCACCACACTCGGCTCAAGACACTGATAGTGCACAAAAGGAGGTATTAAAAGAATATTTGTTTTGCTATGGAACTTTTATATTCTGTCCTATAACAGCACGTATACTCTATATTGTAAAAAGGAATCTGCACACACATTTTATTAATAACTTAACATCTACACACTGTTAATGGATTGTTCTAAGTCATGGCCCCCACCCCAATCCATATGCCCTGATACAGGCAGATTAGCTCCTGTATCTAGACTGTGACTAGACTCAGCATTTCAAGAAGTGCCCAGTGGGGCTGGAGAGATCACTCGGTGGTGAAGAGCACCGGTTGTTCTTGCAGTGGGCCCAGGCCCAGTTCCTAGCACTTCTGTGGTAGCTAACTGTCCCTAACTCCAGTTGCAGGGGATCCGATGCCCTCTTCTGGCCTCTATAGGCATTGTATGACAAATACATTTAAATACATGCAGGGAGAATACTCATACACATTAAAAATATAAATAAGTGAGTAAATGTAATTAAAAGAAGTGCCTGAGCCCAAGAGACAGTAATAAGAGAAACAGAGACTCACAAGTCTGAGAAATGTGGCTGACCTTCTGACCAGCGGCAAGTCTGAGCTCCAGAAGGACTGTCTCTGTCTCTCCATCTGCCTTTGCCCTGTGTAATATACTGGCTAAAGATGAGATAGAAGGGAGTTTTTAGAGTGTCGGCATGCTGCCTTCTCTGACTCTGAATAAAGCTCATTGACCTCCAGAAGTGACAGGCATCACTAGCTTAGGAACTCAGGTTACATAGTCTGGGGACTGCTGGGAGGGCATTGGGACTTTCCAATAAGTTCCTAAGTTAACAAGAAGTTCTGATTGGTGCCTGGACTTGGGAGCAATAGAGTTCCAAGCTGGGAAATTCCTAAGTAACTGCCAAATGTTTTCGCTTGGGGACTTTCCCTGCTCTCTGACACTCTCCACAGCTTTTACCTAACAGACTGGCTCACTGCACTTCTAGTTCAGTTTCCAGATGGATACTTGTTTGGTCTCTGGTTTGAAAGCACTTTGGTTCTGTTCCAATTTCAGGATTATGGCCTGATGCATGTTGGGCAAGTACTCTCTTAATTCATCTAAATCCCCAGCCTGCAGCTCTTTTTTAATAATTTGGTAAATTTATTTGTTATGTTGTACTGTTTCATGATATTAAGGAAAGAAATAAAATCAAAATAAGCCAGTAAGAAAGAGAAAAAACATGAAGATATAAGTATGAGGATATATTTTCAGTAAAAAGCCAAAAAGAAAAAGAAAGTTTTTTTATAAGGAAAAATTTTTATATGACAAAATAAGATTTTGCTTTAAGATAAAATAGATAACTAGCATTTTGGGAAAAGGAGAGGGAAAGATGAGGCACAACCATGAAGTTTAAGCATGTAGCAGAATGCCTGAGTGAATCCTACAAGACTAGTGGAGGATGAAACTTAAATATGGCATATGTATGGTGATTAAAGGGTTGTTGTTGTTGTTGAGATGGTTTTTTTGGGGGGGCCACCAACTCCTTGGCATCTTCCAATTATCCTCACCTGTCCCCCACCACCACACAGCTCCCCAGTGTGGGATCAGATGAGACCATCTGGGACGGATCTTATCCCAGCAACAAGGGACAGTCCAGGTCAAACCACCAGATAATCAGTCCTGTCTTCAGAGAATGTTGTTCCTAGCCCACCCAGGGTTGGGGGGTCAGAATCAGAATAAACTCACTCTGGGCATGATAGTGCTTGCTTATAATCCCAGCACTTAGGAAGCTGAAGCAGGAAGATCATGAATTTGAGGTCAGCCTGACTACACACAGAAAGGCCGTATCTCAAAGCCAATTACAAAAATGTAGTCTGTTGTGCTAGATTTTCCAAAAGGAGTAAAGCCTAGTGGTTATGCAGAAATGGTTCTTTTAACTTATTTATTTTTATTTTATGCATATGACTGTTTTGACAGCATGTATTTAAGAGGTTCTTGGATACCCTGGAACTAGAGTTACAGATGATTTTTAGTCGCCACGTGGGTGCTGGAAACTGTGTTTTCTGCAAGAGTAGCCTGTGTTCTTAACTGAGCCATCCCTCTAGAAATAGTTTTTATGCATGGTTACCTAACAGTAACTAAACATCTTCTGGCCTTGGATTCTGTTTATAATTATTTCAGACACAGGTATGTTTCAGAAATTTCCACACCAAATCAAAACCACTTGCTGTTGTATATAGTGTGCTCTGGTATACATACCTATGTGGAGAGAATTCCCTTACTGGTTAGAAGCTGTGCTGACAAACATCTGGTGCATTGTGGCAGGATGGCATCTTTCTGATACAAAGCTTATTTTGGCTTATGCAAGTTATTACTGACAGTGGAGAATGATAGGGGATGGGAGGGGAATAGAGTGCACTCATGTTCTGTGTTATAAAGACACCGCATAGTCCTTATTGTAGAAGGAATCAGCATGTACATGTTATCACTGTCTTAGCATCTACAGGCTACTAATGGTTTGTTGTTCTGAGTTAAATAACCCCAGACCAGATGCCCCTGGAGGACGACAAGGGTGGTAATAGCAGAAACAAGATTCAGTATTTCAAGTGCCTGAGTCTAAACACCTACAGAGTGAGGGAAGAGCACAAGGGATGTAAAAAAAGAAGCAGAGATTCACAAGTCTGGGAAATGCGGCTGACCTCCTGACCAGGGGTAAGTCTGAGCTCCAGAATGACTGTCCTCCCATCTACCTTCTCTCTATGTAATGGCCTGGATGGAGAGATGGAAGGCAGTTTTTATGGTGTCAACATGCTGCCTTCTCAGATGACCGATTCTGAGTAAAGCAGAACTTAAAGAGTTAACTCCTGTCTTATTTCATTGACCTCTGTGATGAACAACCAGCATGCATTCTGTATTCTAGTTACAGTTAGTTGTTAGAATTAGAGCGGGGGGGGGGGTTGTGGAGATGGCTCAGTGGGTAAAGTGCTTGCTGCAGAAGCATGAGAGCCTGAGCTCTGATCCCAAGGAACTATATAAAAACTGGGTACTGCAGAGCATGTCTGTACCCAGTGCTGGGGATGTGGAGATGGGCATATTCTGGGGGCCTGCTGGCCAGCCAGTTTAGGGAAAGGATGCTCTCTTCTGACCTCTGCAGGCACTATGTGACTTGGGTGCACTTACATATATCCAGTCAATACACTCATACACATAAAAAAATGTTTTAAAAAGGAATGACCTTAATTTTGTTTGTGCAAGTAATCTTATGTAATTATGTGTACAACAGGAATATTTTGCAATTTAGGTAGAATTGAATGAAGCCAGGCTAATAACTGAATTTCTTAAATTGAAATTTTCCAAGTATCACTGGTGGTTTAAATAAGTAAATGGGAGCTGGGAATGTAGCCCAGTGGTTAGAGTATCTCCTAGCATACATAAAGCCCTGGGTTCAATCCCCAGCACAGTAAAAACTGGGCATGGTGGCACACACCTGTAATCCCAGCACACTGGGTGATGGTGGTAGGAGGCTCATAAGTTCAAGGTCATCATTGTAAGGTTCGGGGTTCGAGAGATGCAGCAGACAGAAGGGACCAGACTCTGCTGGCAGCTAACAGGACCCGACTTTATTGAGAGAAGACCAGATGGGACTAGCTCCTCCGCACTCACGAGTGGAGAAACACTAGCTCCCCTCTTGGGGACTAGCCTCCCCGAAGAGATGGGGGAGGCTAGCCCCCTCACCCCTATCTTGGGGCTGGGGCGATCAGCCCAAGTCTGAGTCTCAAAGCCCAGTGGAGCGTCAGCAGCAGCACCTTGTCTGAGTCCTCAAAGCCTTAAAAACCTTCAGCCCCCTCCTGGCTTTTAGGTGAGGAGGGTTGCCAAGACATCTGATTGATGTTTAAGGCAAGTTTCTGGCCAGGAAGTAGTCCTTTTTCAAAGCTGTTGGTGAATTCCTTGAGTCCTGAATCTTATCTGCCAAGGAAGCCCAGTGTCCTTTGTGAATTTGGGATCTGGAGTCTTATCTGCAAGGCTTAGATAAGCTCTGGCTCCAGGTTTCTTCCTGAGTCTGAAACTGTTGGGGGTTTCATTCACACCTTACAATCATAGGCTACATAGTAAGTTCAAGGCCAGCCTGGGATACATAAGACCCTGTCTCAAACATAAATAAATAAATAAATAACAAACAAACATTGACCCTAAATGCAATGTTGAAGAATCTGGTTTTAAAAGTTTCTCTTGCCAGGAATGGTAGTACATGTCCATAATTCAAGTAGTTGGAAAGCTGAGGGAGAAAGATTCTGATTGAAGTCAAGGTCAGCCTAGGCCACATAGGGAATTATAGGTCAGTTTCAGCTATCCAGCAAGTCTCCGTCTCAAAAAAGCAAACTCAAAATGAAAGTTTCTCTTGCCTAGGACTTTCTTTGCAAATGTAGAAATTAAATCCTGATAATAAAAAGTTTGCGGGGGGGGAGGGGTCTGAGAAAATGGCTCAGTGAGTGAGAGCACTGGTTAGGAAGACAAAAGGACCTGAATTCAAATCTCCAGAACCCACATAAAAGCTGGGCATGGCTCATGTGCCTGTAACCCTATTGTTGCAGGCAGAGATAGGCAGATTACAAGATCTCACTGGTCGCCAGCTGCAAAGATAGCTTCAAGTTCAGTGAGAGACTTTGTCCCACCCCCCCAAAAAATGGGTAGACAGTGGTGGAGGAAAACACCTGATGTCCTCTGGCCTGCACCTGAGCATGTGTACTCGAACACACAGTGTTTGCCTATATGAGTGCTGAGGATCTAATTCAGGTCCTAATGCTTGCACATCAAGTACTTTTACCCACTGAGTCATCTCCCCAGATCACCTTCCACTAAAAAACGATTTTTTTCTTTTTTGAGACAGGGTTGGCTCTCAGACTTGCTATGTAGTTCAGGCTGGCCTTGAACTCCTGGTCCTCTTGCTTCTATCTCTCAGATGCTAGGATTATAAGCATGATCCATCATACCCAGGCTTTCTTTGAATATATATTCTCCTGCTTCTGTCTCCTCAGTGTTGGGATCATAGGCATACACCTGGCCTGGCATATATACCTGGTTTTTGAGGTGCTAACTATCAAAATAAGGGCTTTGTATATGCTAAGCAAGCATTCTACCAACTGAGCTACACCTCCAAACCCTCTTTGATTTTTCTTTTTAAATTACATTTATTTGACCAAGCATGGTGGTATATGCCTTTAATCTCAGCACTCGGGAGCCAGAGGCAGGCAACTCTGTGTGAGATCAAGGCCAGCCTGGTTTACACAGTAGCAACCATCCATCCCCTGTTCCAGGGGCTCTGAAGCCCTCTTCTAGCCTCCCCAGGCATTGCATACATGGGTACACTTACATGCAGGCAAAGCTCTCATATACATAAAACATAAATGAAATGTCATTGGAAACAACGTGAGGAGGGAGTGGAGTAGGGCACACCCAGGCGGCAGGTGAGAACCTAAATATTCGGTACCATTGCAAGAGGAATAGCGTGGTAACGTGAGCTTTATGAGTATTCCAGGAGGCAGAGGCAAAGGGAAGTCAAAGTAAGGATGATTGCATGAATCATTTTAAAACAACCCTCATCTACAAGAATCAATAGCAAGCTCCTCCTTTGTCTGAAGTTGGACTAACAACTGCTAGGGCTGCTTACAGAAAAACATTTCTGTGCCAGGCTGTGGTCCTGACAGAGTCCTTTGTAATAGTCAGTTGTTCCTCCTCCTGCTCCTCTTCTTCATTCTTCTCCTTTTTCATTTGTTTGTATGTAGCCTGGACTTGGAACTCATTATGTAGCCAAAGGTGGCCTCAAACTGGATACAATCCTGCCTCAGCCTCCCAAGTGCTGGGATTACAAGTGGGAGTCATCACACTCAGTTGTAATAGTTTTTTAAATTAATTAATTAGTTAATTATTTTTTAATTTTAGATGTATGAGTGTTTTGCCTGCACGTACGTAAGTGCACCATGTATGTCAGATCTCCTGGAACTGGAGTCATGGACAGATGCTAGCTGCCATATGAGTATTGAGAACTGAACCAAGGTCCTCTGCAAGTACAGCCAGTGCTCTTAACCACTGCGCCAACTGTCCAGCCCCGAGCTGTGGGTCTCCGTCTCCATGGGGCATCTGTTGCACACCAGCCATCCCAGAGAGCAGGGCCTCAGGAGGCCCAGAGTTCAATGGAAAAGCACTCCTGGGAGACTGTGTCAGTGGACAGCTCATTTATTGAAATCAAGGCAGGAGTTTATATAGGGAGGCCTGTCTGGCCATTACTGAAGGTGGAAAAGTTCAAGGCAGGGCCTTCAGGTAAAGGCAGGAAGGTTCTAGGGATCAGATGAGGCAAGTGCTGAGGAATGAGGAAATGAAACTTTATGCCCTATCTGCAGCGGATTCCTAGGACCCAGGCCATAGCTTCAGGCAGATCAGGCAAGACTCCCTAGCCACATGCTGCTTGCTCAATACCTTTTGCAATAGGCCTAGGCCCCACACCCAACTGTGATAGTTTTTGATAGCAGGAATAAGATCCTTTCTTTTATAACCTCCCAAGATGTCTTTATATTTTTAGAGTCTGACATGAATGACTCCATTTGATTCTGACAGCTTCCACAAAAGTGAGACACCCCATGTGAAGATGTGTTTGAAGGGAAGCACGATTATTTTTCATTTCAGCTTAGTTCGGTTGAACTTTTAGGGTCTGCTCCAGATGCTACAGTCAGTACTGGGAAGAAGAGAAAGATGAAAAGGCACACTTCTGCATGACAAGTACAGAGACATCATTGAAGCTTAGGACTGGCAATGTAGCTCAGTGGTAGAACACTTAGCTAGCAGGCATATAAAGCCTCCACTTAGGTAGCAGGCATAAAGCCCTGGTTTGACCTCTAGCACCTCACAAGTAATCATAATAGTAAAAATAACAATTACAAAATTACAACTCAGTGTGGTGGGCACAATGTCTTGAGGACCAATGAGTCCACGTAAGAAGTGCCCTTACTTTAACCAGGAAGAAAGGAGAGTATTTGGGAAGGCTTCCTGGATGAGGTGGAGCTAGAGCTGAGCTTGTTTTTCCCCCTTTGAATCATTTCAGCATTGTAATAAGATAATACAATAAAGCATGTAAAATCATCTTCCAGTAAAACCACTTTCTTTATAATTTAGGAGGCAGAAGCAGGTAGATCTCTGTGAGGTCAAGGCCAGCCTGGTTTACATAGTAAGTTCTGAGCCACCTGGGGCTATAGGGAGACTGTCTAAAACAAATAAAATAGTAATAATAATAATAATAATAGACAACTTAACAAAGCAGAAGTGAAGGGTGCAGCTCGGTGGCGCAGCACACAGGCTCAGCCACACAGGCCCTGGGTTTGATTGCACCAGGACACACATACTGAAAAAGCTCAAGAAGAAATTAAAAACGAGACTGAGATGATACCCATTAAAGCAACTTGAAACAGAGCTGGGTGTAGGATCGCATGCTTGTGGTTCCAAGATTCAGAAACTGAGGCAGGATTGTGGAGAGTCCAAAGCTAGCCTGGGCTATAAACTTGAAACAAAGGAATGAAACTCTCCCCTTAGGGAAGCTCTTAATCATTTGAGATAGCAAATGTAAGCGTTTTTGATATGTTAAAATCTGATCCAATAATTCTGTCAAACTACCATTCTTTCTTTTTGAGTGTTGCCTAGACTGGCCTGGAACTACTGGCTTCAAGCAATCCTCCTGCCTCAGCCTTCTGAGAATCTGGGGTTACCAGTGTATACTACCATACCTGGCTTGTGTTTCTTATTCTATTGGGAGCACTAAGAGGCACAGGAAGCATCTGTTTCATTCACTGTTGTCCCAAGTCTAGTACAGTCTTGATTTAGCTAAACTTCACATACAGTCAACGTATTGTAGGAATCTAGAAAACAGAAGGGACCAGTAGACCTATAGGCAAGGGAAGAGGACTTTCACAAAAACCACTAGGTCTTGAACAAAACTTCAAACAGAGGCTAGGCATGGTGGTGCACACCTTTAATCCCAGCACTTGGAGGCAGAGGCAGGTGGAGCTCTGTAGGCCAACCTGGTCTACATAAGGAGTTCCAGGCTAGCTAGGGCTGCAGGGAGACCCCATCTCAAAAAAGAAACAAAAACTAGGGGCTGAAGAGATGACTCAGTGGTTAAAAGTACTGGCTGCTCTTGTAAAGGACCCAGGTTCGATTCCCAGAACCTACAAGATGGCTAACTCCACCCCAGGGGATCTGATGCCTTCTTCAGATCTTCACAGGCATTGCATGACAAGGGTGCGCATACACATATGCAGGAAATACACTCATACACGTAAAATAAAATAAATAAAACCCCAAACAACAAAACAAACAAGCAAAACTTTGAACTCAAGGGTAGGGCTGCAGTCATGAAGATGGAGGCCTGTCTATCTGCTTTGGTATTGGTCACTGCAAGAAGACCAAAAGGAATGCTGCTCACTAAGACCTAGTCTCTCCAACAACCTAAATGAATCACTGCTGAAACTCTGAGCTTTGCCGTTTGGCTCTTTTGCTAATAATACCAAAGTAAGTTACTAGGAACTTCTTAGGATAAACAGCTCAATAACATTAATAAAACAAATGCCTAAACTCAATTCAGGTATTGGAAACATTTTTGAGAAACTTTCAGGCTACTTAACCCCTCCCGCCACCCCCCATTTTTCTGGCCAGTAACAGAGCTTTGAAACAATTGTTTCCCTTTTGAGGCACCAAGAATCATTGTCCTATCACCTTGACAACAAAGCTCTAATTTACATTCCATTTTCTATTTTTTGAGACACAGTCTTGCTATATAGCCCAGGCTGGCCTTGAATTTATAATCCTCTTGTCTCCACCACTAACTTAAGCACTGGGATTACAGGCATGCTACCACTGTACCTGCTCTCATTTCATATTCCCAAAGTAGAGGAATTAGCTTATTATTTATTGTATTCAAAATATCTACGAAGCCATGTGGTTTTTAGCTGAATACAGGATGAAGGCACAGAACACAGGATCACCAAGGGTTAGGGACACTCAAATTGGTCTTAAGTTTTGCCCACTGGCAGCAGTCACATGCTTGTCTCTGTGACTCCTTTTCTTTTTAATTCTGAGCTTTCTGTTAAAGCAGCCAGGAAGAAATAAGTTTGTGTTATCTCATGCAAAAGCATTTCTATCCTTAAAGTCTGGCTTCTAAATTTACATGGACTCTGCATCAATGAGAGCTGCTGGCAAACTAGCTCATTCAACCAGGTGGGGTTCAAGCATCATCAAGCGATCGTGGGGGAATCACAAATGCACCTCCCTGAAGCTCTAACAGCTTGATTGCTGAGAAACCTCAGGATGCACCCACAACTTTCTGTCCCTTTTTTTTTCCCTTTGAGTAAAACCTATGTCCGCATCAAACAGAAACAAAGTTCTTTACAAAGTTCCCGTAAAGCATATGGAGAACAGAGACACTATTTTTTTATTTTTACTTTTTGGAAATTTCATACATCTTGATCATATTTAGACTCCCTCCCCTATCTGTCCTCCTAAGCACCCCTCCCCATGATTTCATGCATTCTGTCATATATGTTAAGGCCTATTAAGCCATATTTGTGTTTCCAAATGTCACTATGAGTAACTGTTGGGGGTCCCTGTGGTCGGGGCCAGCCCGAGGGGACGAAGGGTCTCTACTATGGGGGGTGAGTAGGCACAGAGTTAAGACACAAACTCTGGGAGCTGAGTGAGAACACATGGATGGCGCTGCAAGCTCATTTGTACAAGGGTCTGTATAGGTCTGGTTAGCCAATGGCCTTATTGGGTGGGGCCCTGACTGCGGCCAATAGTAGTCTGTCCCCAGGTAGATCATCTTGGTGCAGGTTCTTTCCAGATGCTGGGCAGAAGCTGGTGTCATGACTAGCCAGAGCCAAGCGCCACACCCACGGGAGCCATTCCTCTATTCCTTATAGTAGGTGACCTGGCTAAGGTCCATCCTGCGTTGTGCCCTACAAGTGAGTCCATCCACTGGAGCATACTAGCCCTTTAACAGATAAGCAGTGGGAGGAACTGAGCCTTTAAAAGCCAGGGCAAGGAGGTAGGCACTGACCCAGGCTGTTATTGCTAACCTAAGTGAGAAGGACCAGTAACAGTCAGACGGTGGGTGTCAACAACAGACTATCGCTGAGCACAGAAAGTGGCTGGTTGTATTCTTCTAACACTTAGCCAAGTCCCTAACTTTGGTCCTTTTGCAAAGTAGCACCTTGAAGCTGAGCTGGTAAGGTAGGCGGGTGAGGGCTTATGGCCATCTGAGAGCCCCTAGTCTCACTTCCTGAGGCCTTAGGTCAATAATCCTCTTACCACCTCCTGGAAGGAGTCTGTGGATGTTTTAGGGGTCATACCATCTTGACTGAGGAGGAGGGTTCTCTGGGTCTCTTCCCTGTCCTAGGTTTCCCTTCCAAAGACTGACAATCCTCTGTCAGTAGAGGACACAGCCGACAAGGAAGCCCACCAGGCTGCCAAGATGACATGCCGTAAAGGTATTCCCAAGTAGGCTGGGGTGACATAAAAAGTCCAAGGGTACAAAGTCAAGCTGGTGTGCATCAGCATAGTTAGGGAATCAGAATCACTGAACATGACTGTAAGCTCTTCCACCTGCTAGCTACTGAGATTGATTTGGGGGTGGAGGAGGGCTTTTATTTCCCTTGCCCTTGTCATAAAATTATCAGTAACAGTCTTGACAGTTTTGTATGACTGTTCAATAAACACATAGTGTGAAGTATGTGCCATACAAGTTTAAATTACAGTGAGTCAGGGCAGCTGATACTAGTTTATTTAAAGAGGCAACAGAAAGTTCTGTTGGGTTGGGGAGAGCAGGTAAAGAAAGAAGCCTGTGGTACTCAATCAGACCATTGAAAGGGGAATGTGGAAGGTGAAGAGCTTTGGCACCTGCCAGGTTCTTTTGCATTTGTGGTGAGTGATTTGGGGCCGTCCTAGGGGTGGAGAGGCTGAGAACCCATACATACAGATATAGTGCCTGAAAATGGTTTTAGAGACAGCTTATGACTAGAAGTGCTATTGAGTGCAAGCCTGTCTAGATACAATTTCTCACACCATGTCCCCATCTTCTACAGGTCTGCGTCTACTGCAGAGGCCAGGCAAGTTAGATCCTGAAGAAAGCTTGGTGTCTGCCTTCCAGTTAGAAGAAGAGGAAGAGAATGAAGATGTGCATCTAGATCCAGAAAAGGAAGAGAATGATCTTGGGGACTCAGCTGTACTCAGTATCATCCAAAATAACCAGATACCAATGCAGGTGGGTTTGGAAAAAGTTGCCCTGAACTGTCAGAAGTTCACAGACTGTCATTCAGTACTCTGTTCTTCACCTCTACTTTGTAAGACAGATTCTGAACTAACATGTTGTAGTTCAGGCCCAACCCTGAGTATGTTCTTCCCTCTTTCCTCCTGTCTCCCATGTAAGTTTCTATATCTGTCCCCACCTTAAAACCAAGTTCTAAGCTGGGTGATACACACTTTTAATCCTAGCACTGCTAATCCAGAGGTAGATGAAGAAGGATCATGAGTTTCAAGCCATTCTGAACTACATAGAGAGACCCAGTCTCAACAACAACAAAAACCTGGGCCAGGGAGATGAGTCAGTGCTTGCCTTGCAAATATGAAGACCTGAGGTCAGATCCCCAGAACATGTGCTAAAACCTGGATTCAGCAGTGTGTGCCTGTAATCCCAGCCCCTGCAAGGTAGAAACAGAAGGATCCTGGAAGACCAAGGGCCAGCTAGCCTACATGTTATAGTCTCAGGCCATTGAGAGATCCTGTCTCAAACAAAAATGGAGAGAGCCTGAAAACCAGCACTCGAAGTTATCCTGTGCCCCTACATGCATACCATGCGTTTGTGGCTGTGCATGTATGCATCCACACATGGACACCAAATACTAGCAGGATCGTGTGTCCTCTATAGGTGGTATCCCTACTAATGGGGAGTCACCTTTGAGCCCTTGTGTCTTAGTAGCCCATTCTTGGATATTTGCTCTCTTAAATCCCATGACCAGTACAGAAAGACAGGGACTTCCCTGTTGAAGTGAGGTACCTCAGCCCTCCTGCAGCCTACTCCAAATGTTAGTCATCTGCTCAGGGGAAAGGGTCCTGGACCATTTGACCTTGAATGTGAAGGGGAAGGTCAGCCTGCCACTGTCCTGGGTATTGAAATGACTGGCTTTGCTGCCCCTCCTTTGTCACTGTGGCCACAAAAGAATGTGGGCAATACCATGGGGTCCATTTGAGCCTGGCATTTCTTCCCTTCTGTTCCAGAAAGGACCACTCAGTTTTCCTGGAATCGGGAAAGGTCCTGGGACCTTGGGGATGTCACCAGCCTCCATGCATTGTCTGCGGCAGGTGAGTGTGCTCTAGTCCCCATTCTGTGACGTGGTTTCCATTCCTGAAAGTGCTGTCTCTTCTATTATCTTCAATCTACCCTTCTCCTTGATCTGCAGATGAAGCACCCAAAATGAAGTGTGGGTATAGGGCTGAGGGAACGGTCACATCATGTTGGACAACCTGGGAAAGGACGGGGTGGTCTGTGCACCTAAGTGCAGAGATGGTCTTAGTAAGTGGTACTGGGACACAACTGGAGGCAGGGCAAAGTAAATCTTTACTCCTACTTTACAAAATATAGCACATGATGATCAGCACTGAACTTAGGGCTAGAAAGAACACCTGCTATCAATGAATTACATAATAGAGTGTGGCATGGGGGATTGGGAGGAAAGAATCTGAAAATCGGGAAATCCTGTAGGGAGAGCTGTAAGGTAATTACAACTCCTATAAGGGCTTAGTTGAGGCAGAAAATAGGCAGATGAGCATGACCCCCAGGGGCTGAAGACAGAGCCTAAGAGAAAACTGTTAGAGTGAGGGGTGCTTAAAAAGCACACCCCCTCCATATTGTCAGAGATTGAAGAGAGATTCTTAGGAGGTGACAGACTGACAAATCGAGGGCAGGAGGACAGTCTGGTGTCTTCTCAGCTGGCTTCAGGGCTCCCCAGTACAGCAAAATGTTAGGTGACGTTCTTGAGGGGAAGAGGCAGGTAAAGAATACAGAGAAAGGAAATGAATTGGGCAGGAGCAGCATTCTCTGTCCTCGTCCTGTCCCCTCTCCAAGTCTTCTCAATTCCTCTCTTACCTCTGTACCATCTGTTGCCGATTCCTCTTCAGCCCACATTTCCAAGAGCCAGCTCTCCAGCCCGGCACTTTGGACCTCACCAGCCCTCACCAGATCCAACTGTCTTGTACAGCACAATGACCTCATGGCCCCATAAATTCAGGTACCAGTTCAAGGATGTAGTATCAAGGGAAGCTATGTTCTCCCCAGAGGTCATAGGACATGGTAGCCAAGGGCCACCTCTACCTCTTATCAGTTGCCACAGAAAACGTATTTATAGAAAATCACTAACAGAAATCGGAAGCATAGTCCAGTCTCTGCTCTCTCACAGATGAGGAAACAGAGCACTGAGGAGATTAAAGATGTCAGCTAGCATGACAGAACTGAGACAAAGATTCAGAACAACTAACAACCAAGCCAATGGGTTTCTACTGTGCCTAGATTTTCTGCAGCCCAGCTGCAGGAAAACATATCTTGGGATGGGGCAATAAGGACTGTGATGTTGCCTGATATGTGGGGGTGGCACATAAACTGATAGAGCTTCCTTAGATGTCCACCCAAGTTTACCAGGTTGAATGCATGGAAGGACTGAGGGGTGGAGCAGAGAGTCATTCCACCCAGCTGGTTTCCTTTTAAGCCTTCCCAGTCGCCTGACCCAGCTCCACCCTCGGCACCAACGGATCTTATTGCAGCAGCAGAGTCAAAAACCAAGGTAAAGCTTAGATGAGGAGGAAGGCTAAGAAGAGCCAGTGTGTATGCTGGGTATTTGCTTGTGACCAGGCATTTTTCCCCAAATCACTGCATAATTGAGACTCTGGCCCTGTTGCCCACCACTGTACCCTTTCCTGTCCTTCCAAGAACAATCTACTGCTTGCTCACCCTTCCTTGGGAAGTTCACTATGGCAGGGGTGGGTAGCCCTAAAGGGATGTTTCTCCTGGTCTGAAGTCTCCTAGCTCAGAAGCCTTGGTCTCAGCAGCCAGACCCCTATGCTAACCTCATGACCAGAAAAGAGAAGGACTGGGTGATCAAAGTGCAGATGGTTCAGCTGCAGAGTGAGAACTCCCGCCTAGAGGATTATTACTACCAGGTGAGCCCTGGACTCCTAGTCCCAGTCTTTGACCTTGGCGGAATGAATCAGAACTCCCGGGCTTTCTCTGATCCTCACTAGCTCATACAGGCCCTGTCTGTTCAATCACAAGACAGAATCGATGTTTCTAAAGTTAACATCCCAAGCTTTTTCTCTTCCATCCTCTTACACTCTACACCTCAGTCAAATAGGATTATTTACAACTTCCTAAATGCTTAAGTTTTGTCTTCCATCCTGGAATGTTTCCCTGGAAATGTACATGTGTCCACCTTTGTACACTTTTGAGTCTTAGAAATGTCTTATAAATATTCATACACTGTCTGTTCCCTGGACTCCCAGGAATACTACCAGAAGCTAGAGAAGAAACAGTCAGGTGAAGAGCTGCTTGGACAAAAGAACAGGGTTGAGTCTCTCAAGCTAGTCACACCTTACATCCAGAAGGCAGAAGTTTATGAGTCAGGTATGGCCAGACTGCTGGCTCGGGTGGACTGGAGGGTTCCTACAGAGACACATGCTCCTCCTGATTATTTTCATGCAGTGGTTCGAATCGAGGGTTCTCTGGGCCAGGTAGCTGTATCAACATGTTTTAGCCCTCGCCGAGCTATTGATGCTGTATCTCATGGAACTCAAGAGCAGGTAGGAATGCTGTCTTCCCAGAACAATTTTTTCTGTCCCATGTGATCTAGAACACATTCATGTTTGAGTTTAGTCTATGGCCTAAGATTGAGGAAGCGGTGTGGTTAGCCTTTGTGTCCGGCCCTGCCAGCTGCATTGGTGGTGTGGCTGATGGCCTGAGACTCTCTTTTCCTAGGACACAGGAACTACAAGCAGTCAGAGGCTTCGTGTGTTATCTCAGATCGAGAAGGTGAGAGGGGATCTCACTGGAGGTGCTCTTGACTTTGAGGATGGGATATTGTTAACTCTTTTCTCATTGTCAAATTCCCAGATGTTCCTTCAGTTATTAGAGATAGAGGAGGGCCAGAAGGATGGGTTTCCACAACTCTGCTGCTCTGAGCAGCAGGGCAGTCAGGTTGAGAAGCTCTTCCAGACCTTAAAGACCAAGGAGCAGAATAGCCTGGAGTAAGTATGGGAGGGTCCCACTTTAGCCTGAGGAGGGAAGGCTCAGCAGACACTGGCCTTGCTGATGCCCTTCCTGGCATGCAGAACATGGCAGGAACATATGTTTTGGGCACAACTCTGAAAATACTCTCTTCCCTGCAGGGAGACAGCAGACAGCCTTCTACAGGTGCTGTCTGTGAGGAAGGGGAAAATTTTGGTGGCTCGGCTGCTCCCTTTCCTGCCACATGATCAAGCTGTTAGCCTTCTTCTATATATCACCCACCATCTGCCTCTCCTGATCCTGAGGGACATGGCTGACCAGGTACTGTGGCACTGAGTAGAGAAGAGAGTGGTCTTGATGGGTTAGGGAGTATTTCCTCTCCTCCATTTCCCCACCACCTAGAGATGCCAGCAAGGTGTAGAGTAGTGCTGCCCACCCCTTGAGACAAGGAAGTTACAGAACGAGCTATCATAGAAACATCGGACCATCTTCAAGTATGCTGAGCAATTGAAAACAGGTGTCTGGTGATACAGGTATGAGTGTGCTGTAATGTTTGAGAAAAGGATCCCCCAATGAGGGTTGAGTCTTCTTTCTATAGAAAACCATTGTAGAATAGTAAGAACTACAGGACTCCTTGAGGGATGGAGAGTGGTTAGGGGTAGTAGGCCTAGTAAGGAACCTGATCAGGAAGGTGCCAAAAGCTGGTCAACCCAAAACAGGACTGGAGGCAAGGTTTGAGAAGACGAAGTTATAGTGGCATTGGGAGAGGTACTTACTAATATTTTTGCAGGCTCTACAAATGTTATTCAAACCTCTGGGCAAATATATAAGTCACCTGACCTTCCATCAGCTCCTCCAAGGACTTCAAGGTCTACTGTTGCTACCACCTGGTTCCTCAGAGCGGCCAGTTGCTGTGGTGCTTCAGAATCAGGTAATACCAGGATGCTTTGCTCTTTCCATAGATGACTTTTTGTTTATTTTGATTTCATGAGATAGGGTCTCAAAGAGCTCAGGCTGGTCTGGAACTCTCTATATAACCAAGGATGACTCTTAACTCCTAATGCTTCAGCAGCATGTGTCACCATGCCAGGCCTTCCATAGATGGCTTCTAAATAGCATCACAAGAAAAGAACAAGTAAAGGAATAGTCTCATCTTAACCTCAGCAGTGCTTCTCTACTTCCAATCAGAGCCAGACATGGTGTACTCCCAGTACTGGGGAAGCTGAGGCAGGAGGATCAGGAGTTCCAGATGAGTCTAAGCTACATGGCAAGTGTTAGGCCACTCTAGGATATATAGTGAAACTCTGTCTCAAAAACAAGCAAAAATCTCCTAGTGAGCACAGGATCACCTGAAGAGCTTACGGGGTCCCAGTTATCTGGCCCCATTTCCAGAGGGATAGTCAGCAGCTGGAGCTGGGCCTCTACACATTTGCTTTTTTCCTCCATTCTCCCTCCTTCTTCTTTTCTCCTCTTCTCCCCTCCCTCACCCCTTCTCTTCATTCTTTCCTCTCACAATATTGGCTTGCACTCATTTCTGAGTCTGTGGTAACGCTTGTGGTATCATGGAGGGAAAGGGGCATGGTAGGTAGAACTGTTTCATTCGCGGTAGAAAGCAGAAGTGCACATCTCAGGCTGGGGATTTAGCTTGGTTGGTAGTGTTTTCCAAGCATAATGCAGGTCTGGTATGATGGTGTATAAACCAAGTGTGATGGTGCACACCTATAAGGTGTTGCAAGGGGAAAGTTGATGCAAGGGGATTTGAAGTTCAAGGTTATCCTTGGATATACAGTAGATTCGAGCCCAGCCTGGACTACCTAAGACCATATCTCAAAAAAGAATATATACACATCTTTTCTGACAGGATACCTGCTGGTGGTAGTGGTATGAGCTTCTACAGCAAAGGTGTTCAAGGTTTGATTGTGTACCCCCCTTTTAGTAAGAAATTCTGAGACAGCATAGTATGCACACGTACACCTTTAATCCCAGCACCTGGGAAGAAGGGGGAGATGAATCTCTGTGAGTCTGAGGCCAGCCTGATCTATATAGTATATTCCAAGCCAGCCAGGGCTATACACTGAGACCCTGTCTCAAAAAGAAACCTCTAGGACATCCCACACATGAATATATTTACAAATATTACATATATAATATTGGCCTTTTACAGTGAATATACAAACAAGGGTTTGTGCATACTGAACAGTTAACTGTACCATTGAACTACACCCCTAGCCAATGATGGCAAATTTTAAAGGGTGAGGCTCTAGATGAGGAAGTTCTAACATTCTATGTCAATCTCCTAGTGAATTGTATTTTCCATTCTGAAGATCTTTAATTAAAGTAGTACTTCTGAAAGTAGGGTCTGCAGACTACCTGCATCCAAATCCTAGTTCCATTTCTGACCTACAGACTGATTTCTCTATTTAGTCAGGTCTCAAAGGCTTGTGGAAAATTCAGAGCAGTGAATCCTTTGCAAAAGTCAAAGTTCTCAAGACTAGTTCTTGTGGGTATTGCTTTCCATCTTTTTAGGCAGTTGGAAAGATAATAGAGTTAGAGAAGAACTAAATGCCCAAGGTGAACTCATTTTGCCCTGGACTGTGTATCACTTGTAGTTTGGAATATCTTTGCTTTATGCCCTGCTGAGTCATGGAGAGCAGCTGGTATCCCTGGATTCTTCCCTAGAGGAACCCAACAGTGACTATACAGCTTGGTAAGATCATAAAGGCCTTGTCAATACATTTCAGTACTATATATGTAGAGCCTGCCAGATGAAAAGTTTCCCTAGTAACATATTCAAGTACTATGGAGGAGGTTGGGCAGAGCAAAAAGAAACAGCAGGATTGTATCAGTCTGTTTCCCCAAAACATAGTGTCCTAGAAGAGACAGTGTAATAGTAATTAAGGAAGATAAGCTTTAGAGTCAAACAGACCTGTTAGTTGCAATATAAGTTTGGGACAAGTCATATCACTCCTTAGTCTAAAAATTAGAAATGACAGTACTAACCCATTAGAGTTATTAAGATAGGAAGATTGATAAGCATTGTCTGGCACATATCAAATATACAGACAATACTTCCTAATTGCTGTGAGGTCAGCAATAATAGTGGTGACAGGAAAAGAAGGAACCTTACCTAGAGTACTAGTTTCTTCCATAAATACAAAGACTCTTCTTTTCTGCCTTCCAGGACAGACTTGGTGATACTGATTGCCTGGGAGATAGCCCGAATGCCCACAGCTTCTCTGGCAGAACCCTTAACCTTCCCCAGGAATCTGCTTCCTCTGTTCTGTCACCATGTGGACAAACAATTAGTTCAGCAGCTGGAAGCTAGGATGGAGTAAGTGCTTACTGAAGGTCACAGTTCATTTTCAAACCCAGTCTGGGTTCATTCGCCTCATTTCTTTTAAACCATTAAGCATGGAAGATAATGAACTTAGAAGTAGTTCTAGAGTCTGCAAGATGATTCAGGTAAAGGCACTTGCCACCACTAATGTCCTGAGTTTGATGTCTATGACCCATATAGTAGGAGAGAACAGACTTCTGCAAGTCATCCTCTAACCTCCAGATGCTCACTGGGGAACATGGACATATGAACACATGCATACACACACTAAATAATTTTTTTAATGAAAAAGTCTAGATACTTTTATATTTACTGAGTAATCAGTCTGAACCATATTAGGACCCTGTGGACTGTTTCTTTAGCCAAACCTTTTTATTTATTCCTAAGCGTTTTGTCATTTGTAGTGCTATTTGAGGGCCATAATTTGGAAAATTGAATTACTAATTCATTCAAGAAATAATGGAGAGACAATAATCCAGAATATAAGTAGAAATAATGCAGAGATCATCTCTGTCCTAAGAATTTACCGGCTGTACCATGGTACTTATGAGCCAGGTATTAATTAAATCACATAAATACTTGTAAAATGGAACTATGTTTACAGTTAACTTCTGTTCTTTTTGTAGGCTTGCCTGTATCTATTGATTGGTTTGTTCTGGAACCTATATGTGAAGAGTATAAATTTCAGAAACTAAGCTGTATAAGCTGTCTAGAGTGATACAGTATGAAGACATTTGTTATACCTCAGTATATTGGAGGACATTGTCATATCCTTTCTTAAAAGCTAAATAATGTGCCTAAAACTAAGGCATGGCTTTAGGTATAAGTTAAAAAGTAACCAAATAATGTTGGAATTTGTTTCTAAGTTAGGAATTACAGTGAAGGCCATCTTTGTGAATGTGATGAGAATGTTTATCCTTATAAGGGACAAAGCTTTGTTGTATTGAATAAAATTATAACCTTAGAAGTTGCTTCTATGTTTCCAAACTTTATGAAGACGAAACAGTTAAGCTAAGGTTAAGAGATTTGATTATGAACATTTTCATTGGCATAGGAAATCTTTGGTTGCATTTTTGACAAATGAAGTCATGTATTGATCAAGGGACAGAGTGCCTTTTAAGAAGCAGGTTCAGTTTTAGGCAGGAGGGTAGCAGTGGTGAGCAACACAAACTCCCTGCTCTTTTGAAGCTTACATACTGATTGGACAGGAACTGATAGAAAGTATCAGTTAGAACTGGAGAGGTGGCTTAATGGTTAAGAGCACTGGCTGCTCTTGCAGAGAACTGGAGTTTGGTTTCCAGCACTCACAAGGCAGCTAACAACTATATCTCCAGTTCCAGAGGATCAGATGCCCTCTTCTGGCCTTGATGAGCATTGCACAACACGGGTACACTTACATGCAGGCAAAACATACATAAAATAAGGTTAAAAAATGTCAATTAGTCATAAATACTATAGGAAAGACTATGGGATGATTTGAGAGTGAAGTGGCAAGGGCCTTAGATTGAATGATCTGTGGAGGCCTGTTATTAGAGGTTACTATTAAGATGAAATGTTCTGATTGTGGATGTAATGGTCTCAGCGTTGGGATCCAGTAAATCTCAGAGACAGACGTGTAGCAAAGCAAGGGATTATTACCATTGCAATCGGGCCTATTAACTTGCCGCGGAAGTAGGAGAGGAAAGCAGCCCTGAGCTGAAGTGTCAGAGTCTTTTTAAGACTTTCTTAACGTCCTGCAAGCAAGCAATCTTGGAACAAAAGCAGAAATATTCGGTGAGCAATTTAGCTTTAATTTATGAAGGAATGTCTCCCAAAAGTTTTGTGACATAGGGGTCTGTCACTTTCTGGGCTGGTCAGTTTCACAGGTCATGGTTGGCTAACTCTGACCAGCCTCTGTGGCACACTGATTAGAATACCCTTTGTTAATTTACGATGAAGAACACAGACATCAAGACCCAAAAAAACACCCCTTTACCTTTAGTAAGAACAGTAAGATTCATGGTTTAACTTATATCAAAAAAGCTGCAGGGAAAAATAGGGGAGTCAAAAATAGAAAATAACAGAAGTCAGAATGAGGTCAGCAAAGTGTCAGCCTCTAACAGTGGAGAGAATGTGTTAAGATACTTGCTTACTGGGCGTGGCAGCACACTGATGTAATTCCAGTATGGGGGGAGGGGAGGCGGTAAGGATTGCGGAGGATCGGGCCACCTAGAATACATAGTTTGAACCTGGTTTAAAATATAACTTTAAAAGATACTGTTAGCCTTACCCAAATGCCTTTTCAATACCCTCAAAACCCCTCTGCTCTTCTGTATCAGATCATACTTCCCTGAGAAAAAACAAGAAACGCTGAGTTTTACCACCTGTACTTGTCCCATCTCTCTATTTTAAGGAATATCATTTGACATCAGTATTCACGTTAACACCTTCATGACAGTTCTGGATTCTAAGACTTAGTCCTTGCTACCAAGAAAATGGTACCAACCGAGGGTCCGTGACCACAAACAATGGCAGAAAAAGTGAAAAGCGGGGGCAGCAATTGAGCTCCAACAGAATAAGGCAGGCAGCCTAAAAAGGCATTAGGTAATACTCAGCAGAATCAGAGGCAACAGCGTGCCTTATAGCAAAACTCCGCCTTCGCTTATCTGTGTTGAGCGAAGAAAGGGATCGTTTTGCAGGAAGTGGGAAACACCCGCTCCAAGGAAAGAAAATAACTGGGCAGTCTAAGCAATGCATGGAACACGGCGCATGTCCGTGACGCAGTCAGGCTCAGCCACAGCTGGGCGCAGGCGACAGGAAGGACTGCCTGGGCCAAGATGGCTGCCAAGCCGGGGGCCGGAAGTGCTGCCTCCCGCGGCTCAGCCGGGACCATGGAGCGGGTCTTGTCGATGCTACTGGTGCCGGTCGCGACCGAGGTGTCGGCTCAGCTGGGGTCGCGGGCGCAGCTGCATCGGGAGCAGGAGGTACTGGGGAGCCTGACGGCTGCAGGCAGCCTCCTAGTGCTTTCCTTGGCGCCGGGCAGTCGAGGCGGAAGCAGCTGCTGCCTGGATGGCCCGTTCCGGCAGTAAGTACTTGGCGGAGCGTGCTCGGGTGGGGCTGCGGAGTGTGGGAGGAGTCTGAAACCTGAGCTGTGTGGGCCGCTGGGCTCAGAGAGGGGGCTCTCTCTGAGTGGGGCGTGGGAACCCGGCGGCAGCCAGAAAACGCCTGTTCCTTCGGAACCTTTTCCCGGCCTCCAGTTTGCACCTCCACAGTACTTCCTCGTTCTGGGTGGGCGGAGGACTCCTCCGCACCCCCCCCCCTCCGCCCCCAACTCGGAATGGAGCCCTGCACCAATGTCGACTCTGATTCCACACTGGTTGTTACAGAGTACTGCTAAGCCTATTTTAAAGGTGCTAGATGAGGCTTATCTCTAAGGCGTTCCGGATACCGATTTTTTGTCTCTGAAACATTTTCTTGCAAACATAGCTTCCCCTTCCCCTTTTAAAGGAGAATGTAGTGTGTCTATTCACTTAACGAATTACAGGATTCCCTTGCCTTAGCTTCCCTAATACCAGGATTACAGGCTTGTGCCTTCATGGCTCCTATTTCTTAGAAATGAGGCTCCCATGACTTCAGAAGGTAGAAAGAGACAGTTAATAACACACCACTTTTCACTTCTGTAATTCTTTGTTCAGAAAGGATTTATAGTTTACATCAAAAAGTTTAGGAATGTTCCAAATATACCATTGGTCTCTTTAATAATAGGAAGTATTTTAGAATCAGTCTGTTTGAGATTGTTTGTGGAATCCTCAGATCCCATAACAGCACTTGACACAGAAGATTAGTTTGTTAAAACAGCAAATATCTTAACCCACTTCTTTTGAGACAAGGTCTCATGTAGTTAAGCTGGCTTTGAACCAAGGATGACTGTGAACTAATGCTACCTCCACCAGAGTGGCGGGATTATAGGCATATCCCACTGTGTTCGGCTTGTCTTTCTTACTGTGTGTGTGTGTGGTATTTGTATGAGTGCCTGTGCATGTGTGTGTGGAGGCTGGAGATCAACATAGGGTGTCTGCCTGTCTCTTGATATTGAGACAGAACCTCTCACTGAACCTGGAGTTCATGGGTGTGTTGGATTGGCTGTACTCACTGGCCAACAAGCCTCCTGCCTCCACTTCCCAGTGCTGGGATTACAGGTGTGATCCATATGCTTAGCATTTTATGTGTATCCAAATTCAGGTCTTCATGCTTGAGCAACAAGTGCTCTTACCCAGTAAGTCCAGCCCCTTTAACATTTTTTAAAATTAGAATTGAACTGAATTTTGATTCAATTATGATGTGCTATAGAGTAAAAACAAGGGTAGTATTTTAGTAACAGTTTCTGATTTTCCTCAGAGTATATAGAATTTTAATTGTTTGCTTGTTTGAGGCAAGGTCTCACTGTATAGCCCCAGTTGGCCTCCTACTCTTGATCTCCCCCTTCAGCTTTTGTAGGTAGTGGGATTATAGGTGAGTACTATAGGTCTTTTTATATTATGGAAATTATTTTCTATCATATATTTTGCTCATTTCATCAAATTTCCTGTCTTTCCATGTGGCAGTGTTGTCTGTATGCCAATGATTTTGATGAGGTATCACAGCATTCTGCCTTTTAAATATTTTAATTTGTTTAACTTTTTTCATATTTGATATTTAGATTGTTTCCCAATTTTTCGGTGTAAACAGTTAAAAACTGGGTTAATGAAAAATCAGTCTAGCTTTATAAATGGCAGAAATATGAAATGTCAGTCTTTCTCCTGGGTAAGGGTATAATAGCACCCACTTTAATATAAAATTTACCATTATAGGGGCCAGAGAGATGGCTCAGAAGTTAAGAGCACTGGCTGCTCTTGCAGAGGACCTGAGTTCAAGTCCCAGCACCCACATGGTAACTAACAACCATCCTTAACTTCAGTTCCAGAAGAATCTGATACTGTCTTTTGACTTCTGTAGGCATTTCAGAATACGGGTGCTCTAATATACATACAGGCAATACACTCATACACATAAAATTAAAAAATAATATTTAAAAATTTTTATCACTGTAGAAAAAAGGAAGCTTTTAAAAAGAAGATGGAGATTTTATCAGCTTGTACCCTCATTGTTTTCAACTATAGTGTTTACAGATTTGGAACCTATTGATTGATTTTTGAGGTAGATTCTTGCAATATAGCCCAGGCTAGCCTGAAACTCAGTTTTCTGCCTCAGCCTCCAATACATGGGATTATTGTCACTACATCTTGCTCATGTATCTATAGATCAATATCTATTTATATCTATCTATAGATATATATAGAGAGATATATATTTACATATGTATAATTAGGGATAGCCTTTTGCTATGTTGCTTAGGCTACCCAATTTCTGGGCTCAAGATCCACCTGTCTCAGCTTTCTGAGTAGCTAAGATTATAGATGTGTTTCACTATTACCTTTTACTTTTTTTTTGCATGTGCATGTGTAATGTGTGTGTGTATGTGTATATATGTGTGTATGTGTTGTTGCTTGTGTGGGTGCACATGTTTGCTTATGGAGGCCCAAGATTGACATTAAGTATCTTCCTCCACTTTATTTATTTGCAATAATTTAAAATTTGTATTATTATTATTGTGTATATGTGTATGTGACGTATGGGTGGGCACATGTGCTGCAACACACATGTGGCAGTCAGAGGACAGCTCTGTGGAGTTAATTCTTTGCTTCCAAATTTACATGGATTCTAGGAATCAAACTCAGGTTGCCCAGCTTGCATGCAAGCACTTTTTACCACCGAACCATCTCGCTGGCCCTCTTGCTTTATTTACTGAGGCAGAATCTCTCAGATTCCAGCTGGTCTAGCTAGCCAACTTATTCTAAGGATGTCTTGTCTCTGCCTCCTGAGTGCTGAGGTTATAGGTGACCACCTTGCCTGCCTGATTTTTACATGGGTTCTGAGGGTTCAAACTCAAGTCCTCAAGCTTGTGGGGCCAGTGATTTATCCCCTGAGTCATTTCCCCAGCCCTTTTATTTTTAAAATGCAATTTAATTCATTTAGTCTCTCTCCATCCTTGTTAGCCAGTATTAGTGACTATGTTTAGTATGAGAGTCATTAGCCACATGTGGCTGTTTAAATAAAATTAAATTAAAAATTCATTTCCTCAGTTGCACAACCCAAAATTCAAGGGCTTTATAGCCACATCAGCCTGCTGTTGTTGGCTGTCCTGAGTGATGCTGATATAGAACATTTCTATTGTCAGAAGGTTCTTCTAAGCAGAGCTGTTCTCTAGCATGCCATTCTGGAGTTTTCAAAGTCTGGATGCAAAGAATCACTTCTTTTTAAAATCTGAAATTGTTTAACACATCAACAAATGTGTCATCCTAAGAAGATTGGGAGAAAAAAAGATGTTTAAAAAAATGAAGGAATAAAGGGAAACATCAGTTTCTTGCTCTGTGTCTGCTTTCTATGCCCATTTTTATATTCTTATATTAGTGTAGAGGGGCAGAGTGGAAAGAAGTATGGGGATGGAGGAAGAAGAGGGGTTTTAAAGTTTGCAGCCTCTAAAGTGGGGGTGTAGAATTGGTGCTAAACTGCTCTCATCTGCCCTTTGATCCCTGGTATTGTGGAAAATGTGAGTGTGGATATAGAATCTATAATAAATCTAAATTATTTCCTTAGCTTTATATGGGAGGATTCTCATAACAGCAGCACATCAACAGACAAGCCCAAGCTGCTTGCTCTTAGTGAAAATAATGAGCTACTTATGTATGAATTTAATCTGAAAGATGGAAGATGTGATGCAGCCTTTTTATACAGCTGTAGTGGGAAGACACTGGAAAAGCTCATTGAAGATCAAGATATCAGTAAGTGTCATGTTTAAATTTGTTACATTATTATGTCTTGTTTTCTTTGTTTTTTTGAGATACAATCTCACTATATACTCTAGGCTAGCCTCAAACTTATAATTATCCTGCCTCAGTCTCCCAAGTGCTGGGACTACAGGCGTGTGCCACCATGACCAGTTTACCATGTTCTTTGATGTATTTCATCAAAAGTTCTCATAGAGATGAAATCAGTAAGAGAGGTCTATTTTGTCCAATACAATTAACCATATTGGGCTATTGAGCATTTGAAATGTGATTAATATGAATAAAGTTATACTTTTAATTTAATTTTATTTTTGCAATACTGAGGATCCAACTCAGCATTTCATGAATGCTAGGCAAGCCGTCTATTCTTGTGCTAGATCCTCAGCCTAGAGATGTACTTTATTTTTTTATTTTTATTTTATGTGTATGAGTGTTATGCCTACAGGTTGTCAGATCCCCTGGAACTGGAGTTAGAGATGATTGTTAGCTATCATGTGGGTGCTGGGATTCAAACCCACATCTTCTGCAGGAACAGCCAGTGCTTTTAACCACTGAGCCATCTCTCCAGCCCCTAGAGATGTACTTTAAATGTGACAGCCAAGTGAGGTGATATATACCAGTAATCCTAGTACTTGGGAGGCAGAAGCAGGAGGATCTCTTAAGTTTGATTCCAACCTGGGGTACCTAGTAGGACTGTATCTCAGAAAAATAAATAGAACATGACACACATTTTCCTTTTCTTTTTATGGTACTAGGGATTGAACCTACTGCAGCTTCATACATTCTAGGCAGTCACTCAATCACTGAGCTACATCCCTAGGCCTCCAGGCTTTTGTTTTACTTTTAAATTTGAAGACAGGGTCTCGCAGATTTGCGTAGGTTGGCCTTGGCCTTACAATCCTCCTGCCTCAGCCTTCTGAGTAGCTGGGATTATAGGCCTGCACCACAGGCTGGCATTACATAAAACCAGATTTTGAAGTCTTAGTACAAAGAAAGCAAACTATCTTGTTAATAATTTTTTGTATTAATTGCACATTGGAATGATATTTTGTAAATAATGAACTAAGTAATATGTATATTGTTAAATTAATTCCACCTGTTTCTTTGGCCATTGGTCACATTAGTCATCGTATCGTGTATGATTCATGAATTTATGACTTGTGTTTTATTGAAAAGTGCTGACCTAGGCTGGTTACAGGCTGTTGACTGTGTCTTGGCCTAATAGCTAACTTTAAGACAGTGCCATACAAAGTGACATACAAAGCCAGGTGTGGGGGTACATGCCTTTAGTCCCAGCACTCAGGAGGCAGAGGCAGGTGGATCTCTGTGAGTTTAAGGCCAACCTGGTCTACATAGTGAGTTCCAGGGAGACCCTGTCTCAAAAGACCAAAAAAAAAAGAGAGGCAGTTACTTACTCTCCTAATGACCACTTCCATATACAGATATGAACCAGAACTGCCTTGAGTCGGAATAAGTAGAGTTTCTTTGTTTTAACCTGTGTTTCTTAGGATTATAAGATCAAATTGACCAATTATAAAGCTGTGAACAGTGAGTGTGAAATATCTTTTTTGCTCCGTAGGTGTTTCCTTACAGTCTTTGAGAATCCTGTCATTTCACAACAACATGTCGTTATTGTTCATCAACAAATGTGTCATCCTGCGAGTTCTGTTTCCTGAGATGAGAGTGCTCAGCTGTTCAACACTGTCCTTGCCCACACAGGCAGTGGACACAGTTATTGATGTGCAGCTCTGCAGAGGAGTTCTTTTTGTTCTAAGTAGATTAGGCTGGATCTGTATCCTTGGTAGTAAAGATGTTGATTGATCTGTAGAAGAGCACCTAGAAAGATGAGCCTTTTACACTTTGAATTTGGAGGGCTGGAGTGAAGGAAGAGTGCTTAGTTTTCAGTAAGAACTTTCCAGAGAAAGAATTACTCTCATATTCAGCTATATTAGTTTGTATTTTCCAATGTATAGATGTTTTTGTAGTCATAATCACCTTGCCCATATTTGCATTCTTTTAAACTTACATGTATTTTGCATTACTTATTTACTCAAACAGTACTGTTTGAGTACCCATTATATGGTTACTGCTTAGGATATGATACATGTATTTTAAATGAATATAATCCACTTTTTATGTCCAATGATGATTCCATATTTTTGCTTTTAGAGGCCTCAAATACCCAAGTGCTGAAATTGCCAGTTCAAGTCATCAAATCATTATTTTAATGAATGATTTGCTCAACTGTTGTTAACAGTTTTTTAAATTATTGGGTTTTCCTTGTCTCTAGCAGCAAAATTAATTTGAAGGTTTAAAGAAAATGACTTTTCTATGATTTGAGACTTTTATTTCTGAGTTAAAGGAGTGTTCTCCCCCTCCCCTTTCTCTTCCCCCTCTTCCTCTCCCTCTTCTTTGTGCTGGGGTTTGAACCTGGGTACTCATATGTGCTAGACAAATGCTCTATCACTGAGCCACATCCAAGTCTTTTATTTACTTTTGTTTGTTTGCTTGCTTATTTAGAGACAGAGTCTCACTATGTAGCTTTAACTGGCCTACTCACTGTGTAGACCAGGCTGGCCTCGAATGCAGCCACCTGCATGCCTCTGCTTCCTGAATGCTGGGATTAAAGGCATGTACCACCACAGCCAGCTATTTTGGTTTTTTTGAGACAGGGTCTCACTCTGAAATACACTACGTAGCCCAGTGTGACCTTAAACTCATGGTGTTCCTCCTGCTTCATCCTCCCCCAAAGGGATGATTTTTCTTTTTTAGGTACATGGGGTTTTTTTTTCCAATGGTATAAAATACCAGATGACTTAATTTTTGTTGCTAAGTAGTGGAATTTTGCTGTGTAGTAGGTGTTAGGCGTATGTGGCTGTTGAGTATTGGTGGCTCTCTAGGGTGACTTAGAATTCTCATTTAATTATTTCATGATAAAAAGCTGATACTTAAACCAGGCATTAGAGAGTTTTAAGTATATTTAGAATAAATGTAGTTTCTCTGAACTTTTTTAAAAACAGGTCTCATGTTGCCAAGATTGGCCTTGAATTTGCCATTTAGCAAGGATGACCTTGAACACCTGGCCCTTGACCTTCACTTCCTCAGTGCTAGAATAACAGATTTGACTCACCATGCCTAGATTATATGATGCTGGGGATCAAACCCAGGGCCTCATGCATGCTTGGCAAGCACTCTACCAACTAAGCTGCATCCCTAGCTTAGTTTCTCCAACTTGTTAACTATGGTTTTGTGAAGTCTAAATACAGCTCACATATTCTGGTGAGAATTTACTATCCAAATTTAGATGTACTGTATGTGTATTTTAGATTTTGAACACTTATGAGAAAAATGAAGTATCTCAAACTTTAATATGGGTTACATGTTGAAACGCTAACACTTGGGGCACATTGACTAATATAAAATGTTAAAATTAAGTTTATTTAATTTCTTGGATACACTCACTCAGGCCCCACATAGAAAACAGTAGTGTCTCAGCAGTGGTACAGCATGGGTTTTCAGCCTATTGAATGAACTCTGAAGTAGATTGTTGGTTACCAGCTTCACAGTGATTTGGTTACTGCATCAGGAGACTGCCTGTTTCCAGTCCATCTCCTGTTATACCTATAACACAAGACTGTAGTAATAAAGTCTGTACCTTTGCCCATTCTGTGATTTAAATGATGATGTATTTTTGAAACTGACGCCTCCTTTAACTCTAACTCAAAGATATTTTTGACACTGTGGATGGCATGCATGTAGCTAATGTGGATTTAGCACTTCTCCAAGAACAACAGCAGGAGCCAGCCAGAACTTCTTCCTTTACAGCACTGAAAGTGTCTCAAGACTTGGATGTATTGGTGATTATCAGCTCCTCCAACACTGCAATTGCTCTTAACCTGGATTTGTATTTCAGGTATGCAGATTAGAATTTCTAATTTGAGGTAAATAGAACTATAAGAGGTTGAAAATATATGTGTTAGCTTTTTTAAAAAAACAGTTTTCTTGATGCATTTTGATCATATTAAGCTACAATACAGTGAGGTTATTTCTATCTGAAAATATATGTAAATGACTGCTGACCACCTTTGTATTTTCACATTGTGCATCAAAGTCTTGCTTTTGACTAATGTGGCATTATGTAAAGGTTATGTCATATAAATTAAAAGGAAACAATCTGGTTTGTACAATTTAAAAGGTCCTTGCTTACTATGTATTATCCTCTTACCTCTTGCCCCACACAAGAGAAGAGAGTGGAATTTACCTTGTTAATGGAGGAGTAGTTGTTTTTGTGGCTTGGAATCCTCGCTGCATTTTGGTATATGTTCCTCATAAAGGAGTTAGACAAGCTGTATTCAGCTAGTTTTTTTCCATCTGGGGATTTCCAAGGGTATTTCCCTTGGAGGAACTGAATATGTAGCTGTCTAGATAAATCAGTGATAGCTGAACATCTGTGTTGTTTTTTTGGTGTAGGTATCCTAGTTGTTTCTAATTTTATGGTGTTTGAAGCTATGTGTTGTATGCATAGCAATTTTTTTATCGTAAACTTACTGATCTAAAAATAGACCTCTCAGCAATTATGACTTATACTTAGGGCCACTTAACACCATAAAGGTTTTTCTATTCCACTCTAATGTTGAATCAGATAAATCCTTAGGAGACATTGGAAATAGTTTTGATGAGTTTTATGGCTTATTGTTTGGATCATAAAAAATGGTAAATTTATATTTATGTATCTGCCAAGTATCTTTACAGTTGTGATGTTTCTTTTTTCTTTTTTGATGCCTAAGATTAAACCTAGGCCCTCAGCCATGCTAGGCAGCAAACATACTACCACTGAGCTAACCTCTAACCCCTCATTTGTTTACATTTTATTTATTTTTTTAATGTGTATTAATGTTTTGCCTGCATGTATATAAGTGAACTTGTATCATTTAGTGTCCACAGAGGCCAGTAAAGGACACCTGATCCCGTGGAACTGGAGTTACCCATGGTTGCTAGCCACCATGTGGATACTGGGAACTGAATGTAGGTTTACTGCAAGAGCAGTCAGTGCTCTTAACTGCTAAGCCATCTCTCCAGCCCACCTAATTTTTTTTTAAAGTCTGTTTATATTTAGACTTTATTCTAAAAACACATAGCCACTAAAGGAATTTCATCTGGGGGAGAGGGAAGAAGTCATGTTATGATCTAATTTGCTTTTGTTTGGTTTGGTTTGAAGGTCTCATGGTATAGTGTAGGCTGGTCTCAAACTCATGATCCTCTTGCTTCAGCTGTCTGAGTGCTGGGATCATAGGAATGGCCATTGTGTCTAGCTTTATGTTTTAAATATTGAGCAGACATGACTAGTGTGTTCTTAGACTCTTTTCTTGTTTATCAGTAGGCTGTTTTTTTGTAGAATTATCTCCTGATCATGCTTTTGGAAAAGAGTTTGAATGGTGGGGAAGGAGGAAAGTCTACTCACCTGCTCAACTCCTTGAGTGTGGGATTCTCTTCTGAATGTTTCTGCTATACCCCAGGAGATCACTAACTATCCCGTTTCCTGTACCAGATTTAGGGGTCAATCTGTTCCAACCAAATGAATAATCTGTTTTTATTATTTATATGAATGCTGTTTAATACCACTTCTCTGGAGTTGGCTGCATTCTTTATTTTCCAAGTGTTCTCTACAGTCCAAATATGTTTTGTCATTCCTGCCTTGTAGCTCAAGTTTTTATTTCCCAGATACAGAGCATCAGCCTCTTTTTCATTCTGTCACATCCTGTTCATCTGGAGTCCACTGAAATACACCTCTTTCTGAAACTCTTTACTTCTAACACTCCTACGTACAGTCTTAGACTTGCTTTATAATTTTTCTTCTCTTTGAACTCTTGTGGTACTTCTGATCATGAGTCAGAGTTTAGTACTTAAACTGTGTAGTCTTAGATTATTTCCTGATGTTCTTCAGTGGAGATTATAAATGTTCCTTGAGAACCCAAACTCATGGTTTGTTCTTTAATAGTTTTCCCCCTCTTGAGAGGAGGTCTTGCTATGTTGCCCAGGCTAATCACTGAACTCAGAGGCTCAAGTGATCCTTACAGCTCAGCCTCCTGGGTAGCTGGGGTTGGTTCAACTCATTGTCAGTGACTTTTTCTTCCATTTTACCGTAGCTGTCCATTCTCATACTCATGCCCTGGCCTTTGTCAGTATTTGAAATTACTCCATCCCCAGAGTATACACATGTCACTATACACATGTCACTCTAACCAGAACTTCCCAAACTTTTTAGCTTGTGTACTCAAGTACCTGTCCTCTGGTGTCACTGGAATTTCCAGCTTACCTGCCTTCCGTGCTCTGTCTCCCTCCAGCCTTCACTTCTCTCTTTTCCAGGATACATGTGAGGTCATTGTTCCAGTCAGTTTCTTGCTTGCATGCTAAACTCTTGTTCCTGCTCTGTGGTAGCACTTGAGGTGGCAAAATACCAATCCTGAATGAAATCTTTATTCTGTGTTCCTACGCAGTTGTACACTTGTGAGAAAATCATAAAAGCTCTCTACTCCAACCCCTTATTTCTTGTTTTTTGAGAGAAGGTTTTGGCCTCAAGCTCAAGATCCCCCTGCCTCTGCCTCCTAGTGCTAGGAGGATAGGTGTGTATTACCACACCTAGCCTTACAAAAATGTTTTGATTATCTTTCTCAAACCCACTCATCTCTTAACTCTTGCCTTTCTTGGACCTTTCTTATTTTCTCCTCCTTTTTTTTTTCTATATATATTTGTAACCTCTTTTTGGTATTAGACCCAGATCCACTTAATCAACAAGTACCAGCCCATCTACTCCTAAGTATTTGTCAAATCCCCCCATTTTTCTCAACTTCTGTTATCACCCCAATTCATGCCACTGTCTTCTTATCTGAACTGTTTAACAACCACCTAAGTAGTCTCTCCATGTCACTTCTTTTTTGTTGTTGTCTGACTTACTTATTTTTATTTTATGCGTATGGCCCAAAGCTCAGATTTTTAATCATTCATTGTATTGTCACTACAATGTAAAATTTAAGCTAGGATCAGGTGACTGCATAAGAAGGGAAAGTATGTGTGAGCATGAGTGGGACAGGATGTGCGGAAGGGTTGTTATGTTTGAGAAATAGAAGACAGTAGCAACTGAAGCGCAGTACATAGAATCGAGGCGCAGTGAGATGAGGCTGGAAAGGCTGATGAGAGACAGCCTTTGTATCTTAATGACGGAAAAGAAGCTGCAGAATATAGCTGGTGAGGGGGAGTATTTAATCTGTCTAAGCACTTTGGAGTTCTTGGAAGAGAACTTGGAAGGAATTATGCCAACACGTTTGTCAAAGAGATGATGAAACGAAGCTGAAGCATGGGAGAGAACAAGTGGGTTCAGGTAAAGGTGGACATCCTGCCCTCAGATGTTCATGCCTGGCTAGACCACTGATAAGATAGACATTTTAACAGTGTGACTTTGGCATCCTTTGTGGAGGATGAATTGGGGGGGTGGGTAAGAAGTGACATGAAGACTGGAGAGATGGCTCAGTGGGTAAAGACAATTGTTGCCAAACCTAATGACTTGAATCCACATGGTAGAAGGAAAGAACCAAGTCCCACAAGTTGTCCTCTGACCTTCATGTGCATGAGTCCCCTATAACCTGTTAAACAAAATAAATAAGATGAGCTTTATAGTTAAATTAGCCTGGTTCAGTGTTTCTCTGAGCTCTAGTTTCCATATCTGTAAAATGGGTTATACTTCAATAAGTATAAGGCTTATTATACTGTTGAAAGGCTTAAATAGAAGAGTTTATGTAAAGTGATTGGTACAACATCTGCAACATGGTAGACAGTGAGTATGCTCCTTGCTTTTCAAGGTTAAGTGCTTTGTAGGGTCAGACTCTTGGTGTTGGCTGTGCTACAAGGGAGATGAGCAAGCCTTCATTCTGAAGGATGTGTTATTTGTACAATTCTGCTCTGTAATCCATCTCCATTTTTAACAGGAGCAGTTGTAATACAAATTTGTGTTTGATCTACATTTTTAATATGACTTTCATCATTTTTAAATGTAGCCAACACCCAGGACACCTACTATGTGAAAAAACACCAGAAGACCTTCCTATTCAAGGACTTAAGGGGATAGATGAAGATGATCCTGTTAACTCTGTCCACAACATGAAACTGACCAAAGTTTCCTTTCAAGTTGATAGGTAGGACACTATATTTTCACTAAAGGTCTCTATTCGGTAGATTCTTTTAATTCTTCTTCTTCTTTTTTAAAGATAAGGTCTTTCTATGTAGTCCTGGCTGACTTGCAACTCTGTATGTAGACTAGGTTGGCTTTGAACTTAGAATGATTCTGCTGTCTCTGTCTCTCAAGTCCTGGGATTACAGAGAGAAGCCATTATACCCAGGTAGATAACTTTTAAAGGAGTATCTTTATTTTGGCTTAGTGTATAACTTTAGTGCCTTTCACTGTAATGGGTGTTAAGTGTTACCTTATCTTCTAGGTCTTGGAAGGCACAGCTCTCATCACTGAATGAAACAATAAAGAGCTCTAAACTAGAGGTTTCCTGTTGTGCTCCATGGTTCAAGGGTATTTTGCATTTGGAGTCTGCTGAATCTGGTAACCATGCTCCCAGGCTGCTAAGCCGAGTTTTCATTCCAGAGAATGTGCTGCATGGCCAGTGTGCTTTTCCACAGAAAGAGTGCATCAGGACCAGTGATCCAAAAAGATCATGGAAGACAATGCACCTCAGTGAACAAGAGCAACCCACAGAGCTTAAGTGTATGTCTGCAACAGGATTCACTGCACTGTTTACTTGGGCAGTGGGAACGACCAGCTGTACCATTGTCCTCTGGGATTTGGAGACCGAGAACATGCAGTGTTTGTCTCTCAGCCAGTGCATTCCTGTAGAGAGTAGTGGGGACCAGCAGCTGTGCCTCGTTCTGACAGGTGAGAGTATTCCGTATTAGACTGAAACACATTGCTAACAGGTGTGACTTATTTTTTAACTTACATTTATTTATGTTGCAACCATTCCTGTGTGTGTGTGTGTGTGTGTGTGTGTGTGTGTGTGTGTGTGTATGTTTACTACAGCACTTGGGTAGGTCAGAGTACAATGGGTGGGAGTTGGTTCTTTCTTTTGACATGTGGGTCCTGGGGATTGAACTCAGTTCACCAGATTTGCAGGTCTTTACCCACTGAGCTGCCTTGCTGGCCCAAGGTGTGACTTCATAATGTATTTCACTTGTGATGCCTTGGTGCCTGCATGTGCCTAGTCTTACTTCAACGTGGTACTCATTCAGGAAGGAAATTTGGTTTTATTCTTTGTAACATTACTTCATGTCTTTAATTTTTGATAATTTTTAATTAAAATCATTTCTCTTCAGCTAAATGTTAAGACACAAAGATATTAAGAATAATGCAGGTTCAATATTTTTTTTTGAGACAGGGTCTCCCTGTAGCCCCAGAGTTGTCCTGGAACTCAATATGTAGACCAGGCTGACCTCAGTCTCACAGAGATCCACCTGCCTCTGCCTCCCACATGCTGAGATTAAAGTATATGCCACCATGGCCAGGCAGATTGAGTTTTTAACTCAGAGGAAACTCATTTGACTTCATTCTATGCAAGCAAAGGTTGTACACTGGCTGCTCATGGGCCATGTATGCACTAAAAATTTATTTTAATTGGCACTGTCTAGTGTTTTGTTTTATTTTGTTTTGATTATTTTAAAACAGAGTCTCATGTGACAGGGTCACCTCAGAGTTGCTATGTGGCTGAGACTTGCCTTAAACCACTTATCATCTTGTCTCTGTCTTCCAAGTTTTGAAATTACAGGCCACACACAACTTAGGCTTTTAAAAAAGGTAATATCAGTTGGGCATGGTGGCTCATGGTTTTAAGCACAATACTCCAGAAGCAGAGGCAGGCAGATCTCTGTGAGTTCTAGTTCAGTCTAATCTATACAGTGAGTTCCAGGCCAGACAGGGCTACAAAGTAAGACCCTGTTTCAAGAAAAAAAAAAAAAAAAAGATAGTATCATAAATAAAAAATGCAAAAATTAGGGATATTTTATACCAGATCTGGATTTCTAACTGTCTCTGGTCTGGCAGCACTGAGCCAACATTCCTGCAGAATAATGTAAGTGTTGGAGTTAGGTTTGGGGTATTCCCTTGGGGAGCTGTTTAATTTCTGGCAAGATATTTCTTGTACTCTTCTTCTCCTCCTTACTCTCTACCTTCTTCAATGACCTTTTTTTTTTCATGTCTTTTAAAAGGAAAAAACAGGATCCCATTGCATAGCCCTCGCCAGTTAGGAATCAGACTGGCCTCCCACTTGTGGCAGTCATCCTGCCTCTGTCCTCCTAGTGCTGGATTTACAGATGCCACCACACCTGACTTGTTTTGTTTGGTCTGTTTTATTTTGTTTTGAGTCAGGGTTTCTCTTTGTAGCCCCCAGATAACCTTGAACTCTCCATGATCTTCCTGCCTCAGCCTTCCAAGTGTTACGATTACAGGTGTGTACTACCTAGCAAATGTCAACTTTCTTTTCCTTTTTTTTTTCCTTAAACACTGGAGATCGTACCCAGAGTGTTGTGTATGTTAGACAAGTAAGGTATGTTCTCAGCCCTTTGTGCACAAATTTTGATTTTTATGTTTTTTTTTTAAAGATTTATTTGTGTTATTTTATGTGTATGAGTGTTTCACTTGTATGTAAGTGCACCACATGCATGTAGTGCCTGTGGAAGCTGAAAGAGGGCATTGGATCCCCTGGAACTGTGCTATAGATGTAGGTACTGGGAACTGAACCCAGGTCCTCTACAAGAGCAGTCAGTGCTCTTAAATGCTGAACCATCTCTCCAGCCCCTGTTTATATATTTTTATGTGCCAAAAGTATACTGCTAATTGTTTTATTTTATTAAGCCAGAAAGCTGACATCTCTATAGATAATTAAAATTTTCAGGTATCAGTTACACAAGATAAAATAAAGTCGAAATGGGAAGTTTAGTGTTATTTTATATTATCCATTTGTTATTATTTTATTATTGGTTTTCTGCAGTGCTGGGATCGAACCCAAGACTGCAGGCTTGTATTCTGTCACTGAGGTATCTCCAGCCCCAATTTGTTGTTCTTTGGAAAATTTGACTTGTGATTAGTGGGCTGGCAAGATGGCTCAGCAAGTAAAGGCACCTGCCACCAAACCTGACAGCCTGAGTTTAAGCCCTGGAACCCACATGATAGAAAGAGAGAACTGACTCTGACAGGTTGTCCTCTGACCTCCGTACACTTGTACCTTCACACACATGTTCCTTCATACACACATAGACACACATAAATAAATTTATTAAATAAATGTATTTAATAGAAACATGGAAAAGGCAAGAGTTAATTAAGCTCATAACAATGCAGAGTAGTATATATATATTTTTTAACTTACTGATTTATATATTTATAATTTATTTATTTATTTATTGAGAAAGAGTTTCTCTATGTAACTCTCATAGGCCTGGAAGGCACTGTGTAGACCAGACTGATCTCAAACTCACAGACACACATCTGCCCCTGCCTCCCAAGCACCAGGATTAAAAATATGTGCCAACATACCCAACTCAATTATTTTTAACTATGATACTGAAATATTAGGTAATTAGAAATTGATTCCTAAGTCATAATTCTAAGATCTAAATTCCTAATAACTTTCTAAAGCTACTTTTAATTTTTTCTACAGAAAATGGACTCTCTCTGATTTTATTTGGTTTAACTCAAGAGGAGTTTTTAAATAGACTAATGATCCATGGAAGTGCAGGCACTGTGGACTCCCTTTGTCATCTCAATGGCTGGGGGCGGTGCTCAATTCCTATACATGCTCTAGAGGTAAGAGAATTCAGTCTGGCACCCCACCCTGGCTCTCGTATACCCTTGTCTGAGTGAGGCTCTGAAAGGATTCTTGTGTAACCCAGCAGTCTTCACCCGTTCATTTGTCCAGGTCTGACTGTTTTATTTCCCCAATTCTGCTTGACTGAAAGTATAATAACTACTATTTGAGAAGGGGAATGCTACAGAAATGGAGACAACAGTGAGCAAATATGAGGGAACAAAGTGGAAGCAAACTCCCTTGGAGAGCCATGTGGAGATGACCTTTTATCCATGTCTCACACATCTGCTCTTCCTATCCAGTCTAGCCTGGAACTCATGATCCTCCTTCCTCCCCCTCCTCAGTGCCAGGATTATAGACATGTGCTACCACTTCCAGCTTCTCTCTTTTGAATACGAGTGTGCATACTGAGTGTGTCTTGAGTTAAAACTCTTATCATATTAAGTGGAAGGCTGGTATGGATGGGGCATTTGTAACTGTAAGAGCCTGGGTAGAGAGGTGTAAGATGGTGCCATTGGGTGCTGGCCATGCTCCCAGACCACATAGACCAGACTTTCCAGGTCTGGCTGGACTCAGAGGTACAAAGGCAAACTTGAGTCTGTGTTCTATTTTGTTTCATATTTTCTTGTTGCGATATTTTGCAGTTAAGGCAAAGTAAGAGGTCCAACTAGTCTAAGAATGCTTAACTATATGTCAAGCTGTCTGATGCAAATATTTTTATTCTTTGGCAAGTACAACTAATTTCCACCCTCAGTTATATTTATGATAAATAGCAAGTTAGCTGAAGAGACAGGTGGGACTTGGGTCTAAGGATTGTCACCATACTCGGACCCAAGATTGGTGAGTAAGTCACTCTCTAGCTTGTGGTGGGCAGGACCAGGTGGTAGGCCTTCTTCCAGAAGACTCTGTAGCACCCAAGGTACCGCTGGACACCAGCTCAGAGTCAAGTCTTTGCCATAATAGGGATCTTCAGTAATGAATCGTTTCTGTGGATCATAACCCCCCAAGTAGCTCCATTTTAGCTTTGCAGTTTTTAACTTGATTACTTTTTTATTCAGATCTCTCAGAGTGCTTTCATCCATACATAGTATGTAAGTGAATATTGCAAAAGCTTTGGTAACCTGTCTTGCCTTGTGGGCTGTGCTAATGGCTATGATTAGGCTGCTCACAGCTCTTGGGTCTGGGTCTGGGCCTAGTCCACATTCCATTTGAAAATAGCACTACTGTCAATGGTGGTAGCATTAATGGTCATTTCCATCAGTGATGCTGGTCCCAGTTGATTATGGTTGGTCTTGTGTCTTTGGCTTTAAGGTTGCATCATCTTGGAGCTTCCATGCATTTTATTGCTTTTCCCTAGGCCTTTGGCCTACCTCAACTCCACAAGATATCTAAGTAACAAATGGGAATATCCTTTTTTTTTCTTTCTTTATTTTTGTTTATGAGATGCTGAAGATTAAACTCAATACCTTGGGCATATTAGGCAAGTGCTCTACCATTGAACTCATTCTAGCTTTATTTATTTATTTGTTTATTTATTTATTTATACTGGGTATTGAACCCAGGGGTCAGTTAAATTTGTATCATCCTGCTATAGTATTTTTTATTTAAATAAGATGACAACTTCCTATACGACTGCTTTCCAAGTACTTAGCTTTGAATAAGAGGTTTTAGAATTAATAGAGCTAGAAGGGTTTTTAGTCTAACAATCTGTTATTACTGAATCAGAAACTGTTACTGGAGTCATAGACCAGAAGGTTTCATTCCAGAGTTCCCCAAAACTAGAGTCAACCACCTGCTCAAAAGAATCCAGTCAAAGCTAGGAATATACAGTGGGAGAGCACTTGCCTAGCATGACCACCTGAGTTCAATCTTAGCACTAGGGCTTAAAAATAAAAAATAAAAAGAATTCTGTCAACAGAGAATCAAGTGATAGCAAATTAGGAAAGGAATATATTTCAGAGTGACCACCACTAAGGAGGACAAGACAGGAGGACAGGTGTCTTAAGTCTTGTCTTCAAGGTGCTAGCAATAGTTTGGGACTTACATAGAGAAAAGAACAAAGGGAAGGGCCAGGAATTATTTATGGTTAAGCAGCATTGGTCAGGCTGTGATCTGGATGTTGTTTTTCTCAGGTCTAGTTATACAGGGTCCTGTGGGCATCAGGGAAATCTTTACTCCTTGAGGGGGGCAGTTTCAACTCCTGTCAGGGTGACTGACTGTAAGCTGAACTGTTCTTGGAACTTGACATAAGCTAAGGTGGAAAATGGTTCAGAGAATAAATCAGACAAAACTAAGAGAATCCTCACCAGAGCCCAGGTATTTGTATACAATAAAAATAGCCTATTCCTCTGTAGTTCCTCATGTTTAAAAAAATCTGTGTCTTCCTTCTCCCTAACCCAGAGTAATTTTTCCCCCAATTTTTCCTTCCAATTTAGGCAGGAATAGAAAATCGTCAGCTGGATACAGTGGATTTCTTCTTGAAGAGCAAGGAAAATCTTACTCCATCTTCAAAGTCTTCTGCACCTGATCACTCTCGTCCCTTTTCCTCCCTTTTATATTTAAGAAGTAAGTAAAATATTGTATGTGTGCTTTGCCTGCTTGTGTATATGTGCATTATATGCGTGCAGTGCCTATGGAGGGCAAAACAGAGCATCAGATCTCCTGGTGGTTGTGAGCAGCCATGTGGGTGCTATGAATTGAACCTGGGTCCTCTGCAAGAGCAGTCAATGCTCTTAACCACTGAGCCATCTCTCCAGCCCTATTATTGTGTTTTGTAATGGCTCTTTACCTGCCAAAACTCAGTTACAGGATTTATATACTTTGAGGAAATTTGAAAAGGTTGTAAAAAATCTGTAAATATTCTCATTCTAGTGGCTGGAGGTATAGCTCAGTGTTAGAGCACTTATCTGCCATGTGTGAGTCCCCATAGTTCAGTCTTATTACTGAAAACAGCTATTCTCAGGCAAACTTGAGTATTAATTGCTCACATCCTATATTGTGCTTTGTATTTGTAGTATGCAAGGACAAGGTGTTCTTTCAAATTTAAGAGAATTTTATGTGAAAGAGGAATAAAATAATTTGGAAAATTAACCTGAGATTTGTGTTGACAGCTTGACTTTCTGATTTGTGGAGTTGTAGATTGGAATGTAAGAATTTTCACCTTGACTTGTATGCTTTTTTATTTTATCAGTAATTCAAGATTTTGGCATTCCTTTTTACCAAACAGGGAGCCTATTGTTAATTCTTGAGCCAAAAAGTCAAGGTAGGAAAGAATTTATTTGACTTACATCTCCCAGGTCACAGTTCATCACTGAGAGTATCCAAAGTAGGACTCAGGGCAGGAACCTGGAGGCAGGAGCTGAAGCACAGGCTATGGAGGAATGCTGCTTATTGGATTGCTCCCCTGGTCCATGCTCACTCTGCTTTCTTACACAATATAGAACAACCTGCTCAGGGGTGGCTCCTCCCACATCAGCAATCAAGAAAGTGCGCCACAGACATGGCCCTAGGCCAATTCAATGGAGGCAATTCCCTAACTGAGGCTCCTTCAACCTAGTGTGTCAAGTTTACACCACAGCTACCCAGCACATAGGGTGGTTTGGTTTGGTTTGGTTCTTCTTTTTTGTTTCTGTCTTTTTGTTTTGTTATTTTTTGAGACAGGGTCTGCCTGTAACCTCAGTTGTCCTGGAACTTGCTATGTAGACCAGGCTGGCCTTGAATTCACAGAGATCTGGATCTACCTGCCTCTACCTCCCGAGTGCTAGGATTAGTGTGTGCCACCACTCCCAGCTACAAGGTACATTCTTAATAAAATGTTCTCTAGAAAAAGTTAAGAATTTGTGCTCTAGTCATATGAGAAAATGACACCTACTCTTTCTCCACTGATGGGCAAGTTTTCAGTGTGAATATAAATTGTAAATTTTCTTTTGTAAGAGCATCCTCTCAGCCAGGTGTAGTATTGCATTCCTCTAATTCCAGTGTTTGTGAAGATGAGGCCAGAGAATTGCCATTTCAAAACTAGCCTGTGCCATGGGGCGGGGTCTTCCAGGGAAGCTGGGCACGCATAGCAAGACCTCATCTCAAAACAAATAAACAAGCAAACAAAACCAGAAACAGAACCAAATGGGTGCTCTCTCATGCTCTCTCTCTCTCTCTTTGTCTTTCTCATTCTATCTTTTTTAAGTTGTGCTGGGGATCAAGCCTAGGATCCTATACATGCTAGGCAAGTGCTCCACCACTGAGCTATACTCCCAGCCTCTTTATATTTTGATTATAGGGCTTCTTTTCTTCCCTCTTGATATAGTAGGCTTTTTTTTATGCTCCCCAATTTTTAAAAAATATAATTTAAGTGTAATTTATAGGAGAATGCCTGATTCTGGTATTGCATAATGTTCTGTCAGCCGTTTTTCCTGACGGTGTCTCTCTGCTTTTACATACTTGCTCGTCTCTTTTTAAAAAAATATTATTTTGAAACAATGTACATTTATTCAGCAGCAGTGATACATTTTAGAACTATAATATACAGTGAAACAAAGCATATTTCTCAGTGTTTTCAAATTCCTGGCATGTAACTAACTCCTTGAGGTTCCGGAACAATCAATCATGTAAATGCAAATTAAAACTACTTGTAGATACCACCTCACCCCAGTTGGAATTCCTGTCATCAAGAAATCTGTCAACAAATGTTGGAGAAATGGGGAAAGAGGAGCTTGCTAGTGGGAGTGTAAATCATTATAGCCATTATGGAAATTAGTTTGGAGGGTCCTCAAAAAATTAAAAATGTAGCTTCCAGATGACCCAGATATCTCACTACTCAGCAGCGCCCAGAGAACACCATACCAACCGTAGAGATGCCTTCACCCCATGTTCACTGCTGCCTTGTTCACTACAGCAAGGAAGTGGAACCAGTGTGATTGTCCATCAGCAGATGAATGGAGAATTGAAAATATGGTACATATATAAAGAAAACGAAATCACAGAATTTACAGGAAAAATGAATGATCTTAAAATGTATAATATTAAGGGAGGTTACTGAATCTCAGAAAGGAAAAAAACCCACATATTCTACCTCATGCAGAGGTATAAGGTCTAGACACACACACACATGTATATAAACAACTATATGTGTGGGTATAGTATAACATTTAGAAAGGAGAATGAGAAAAGGTAATAAAAAAACCACTAAAGACATACTAATGAGTTCATATTTACAGTGTACTTCATGTAAGTCCTTTGAATAGTCTCTTAAGGTATAACACATTTTGAATTCAAAATTAGTTCTTAAATGGGTAATGTCCACATGTGAATTCATGAAGGGCTATTTACTTTCTGGGAGATCTGAAGTTTGAATTATATTTTTCATTTTTGGTCTTTTTAAGATAGGGTCTCCATATAGTCCCACTATGTGGGCCAGGCGGGCCTTGAACTCAGAGATCATCCTGCCTCTGCCTCCTGAGTGCTGAGATTAAAGGCGTGTGCCACCATGCCCAGCTTGAATTATATTTTTCATTGCTTGAATATTTCTGCACTTCTCTTCTTAAAAAAAAAAAAGATGTTATTTTTATTTTTTATGGCTTAAGTGCACCCATGTCATGCAGTGCCCGAGGAGGTCAGAAGAGTGCTCTGGCTCTCCTGGAACTGGAATTACAGATGGTTGTTAGCCACCATGTGGGTGCTGATTGAATCTGGGTCCTCTGCAAGAACAGTCATGGTCTTAACTGCTGAGCCATCTCTCCAGCCTCTGCACTGCTCTTCTTTAAAGATAGAAATGGGTCTGAAATAAGATGCATGGACTAATCTCTCCCTGCTTCTCCAGGTCCATGTTTCCCACAATTCTTCACACTTGTAGCTACAACACTAATCTCAATGCCAAGATGACCAAGATTCACTGCATTAGGCTTTTGACTGCGGATAGAAGGCTAAGGAACTTACACTCCTTGCTTTTACCTGCATATTGGAGTGACTTTGGAATCACACAGGCTTAGGTTCAAATTTTGACTCTGCCATTTTATTTACTTTGAAAATGAGCCTGAATAAGTGACTTATTCTTTCTGAACTTCAGTCTCTTCATCTGTGGAAAGGGGAGTACAGCACTTAATTGTTAGGTTATTGAAAGGAACACATAAGATGAGTTTATAAAATCCCAAGTTTAATACTTAAGCTGTAGGTGGTCTGCAAACTAACAGTGGTAATACTGGTAAATATGTATTGACTAGAGCCATTACAGCTTGCAGGTAATAGGCCTTCATAAAGGTCTATAAGCTGTGTGAAAAGAAGACACTGATCCTTATTTATATATTTGATACTGCAACATAATGTTTCTGGATGTGTTAATTTTACTGGGAATAGTTTAGTGTTCCGTGCTAATTTCCTTTTTTTAAAAAAATTTTTTTTCCCTCAGATGTAGAAGAGATGATACCAGCATTGGATTTACTTTGCTCAGCAATTAGAGAAAGTGACTCTGAAACCCAAAGCAAACACTTTTCAGAACAATTACTTAATCTTACACTGTCTTTCCTTAATAAACAAATAAAGGAGCTTTTTATTCACACTGAAGGTAAGAATAACAGTAAGGGAGAGGGCTGTGCGATTCCTTGTCAGACAGAGACAGAGATGCTGCTGCTGCTCCTGCTGCACGACAAAGCATATGCCAGTGGATTGCCATTTAATGAGTGCCAAAGTAAACCGAGTGAGTGAACTGGGTTTTAATACTCTGAAAGTTGGCAGAAGGCCCTAGGATAATCATTGTGAGGAGTGTGAAGAAGATTGTGTTAAATGTAGCTACTACTTATAAATAGAAAAATCCTCAAGTATATTATTTGAAAATACTTGTTTTGAAATTTGACATTTTCTAGAATTCCTGGTAACAAGTCATGGTGTACTCTTCTCCCCCATTTTTATAGACACACACACACATGAACTGGTATATTAATGTTTTTCAGATTTAGATGAACATCTACAGAAAGGAGTGGACATTTTGACCAGCTACATTAATAAACTTCGAACTTTTATGATAAAATTTCCTTGGAAGCCATCAGAGGCTATAGATGAATATGATATAACTGAAAATGTCTCCACAGTAAAGGAGAATAAAATATGGGAGAAACTCAGCTTTGAGGTAAATATGAGTAATTATCTTATTTCTTTTGCCAGATTCAGAAAACTAAAGAAACAATAGAAAAAATAGAATTTAAGTCTATACAAGTGTGATATGGATGCTTTAGCAAAGGTTTTAGGTTTTACTGGTTTGGGGTTCTCTTGGCATGACTTCAAATTTGTCTCCAGATTCTGTTTATTTAATTCTGGGTTCAGTTATTCTCTCTCTGAATGCCGGCTCTGCCACCTGAATCAAACCCTAACCCCAAACCCATGTCAAGTCGCACTCTCCTAGCAGTACTCCTTCATGGGTGTGGAACTTTGTTTTATCTTTTATTTGTTTTGGAGATAAGGTCTCATTATTTACCCTAGTCTATCCTTGAACCTACTTTGAAATCCTGGGTAGACTCAAACTCACCATCGTTCTGTTTTAGCCTCTCAAGTGCTGGGATTATAGGCTTGTACCACCATGTTCTCTAGGACCTGGCACTTTGTTCTCATTCGTTTTCCTTGACTTCTGGAAAACTGAACTACTCCTGATGATTAGGTCTTATGAAGCTTTTTAATTAATTTTAAGAAAATTTATGTGTGTGAGCGTTTTACCTGCAGTGTGTAAGTGCACTGCATATATGCATTGCCCTTAGAGGCCAGTGGTGTTAGATTCCCTGGAACTGGAGTTACAGACAGGTATTAGCTGCCGTGTGGATGCTGGGAACTGAATCTGGGTCCTTTGCAAGAGCAGCCAAGGCTTTTAACCACTGAGCCATCTCTCCAGCTCACAGGAAACTTATGACACCATTAGTTGCAGAGGTACTTGATTTGAGGTCTACCTATTATAAATGAATGAATTTGCCAGTTAAATTTTCTATGTGTCCTTCTGTTTGCCTCTATTCATAGAATAAATTAATCTACCCCAAATTACTGCCCTCTGTATGACTTTGACTAGAAGAATCCCTCCACCTGTGCAGAGTATTAGGATTGAAGATGCAAAAGCCAAGCAGAGACGATAATGCGGATGATGAGAACCAGCAGAGTTAGAGGGTAGAGTTGAAATTCTGCCAGGTTCTCAGGACTGTCATTGGAAGGCAGAGGGGTAGGGAAGCTTTGGGTATGACTGCTTTTCGTGTTTCTCTTACTCTTTCTCTACCCAGAAATTACTTTTATTGCTTTTTTTTTTTCTGGCTCCTTTACAGGTTTCTCTTCCTTGTGCTTCTCCCTTTAATGTTTTCCAAAGCACTGTCAACAACAGTCTTCTGTTCTTTTTTCTCAAAATCACTGGTATTTTAACTGTGTGTGTGTGTGTGTGTGTGTGTGTGTGTGTGTGTGTGTGTACGCATGCACGCACACGCATGTGCATGTGTGCATGTGAAGAGAACTACAGTTTACTGTGATGATAGCTCTGGACCCTGTCTCCAAAATCATGCTCACGAAAATGTGAGCATATACACACAACTTTATATGTGACTTTAACATGGCTTACAGATCTCTTTAGCGCCCTGGGTTAAGAACATCCTCTCTGTATTCTCTCTGAGGGTTAGATCTTCCATTTAATTAAGTCTTTGCTTTGCACTTAAGGTACCTCAGTATCTTGACCTTGAATTATATATCTGGTCCATTTTCCACACTGCTTCCTAAAATATGTATCTGATGATATGAAAGACCTTGTTTTAAAGGTCTTCCAGTGGTTTATTGTAAGTTTCAGGATAGAGTGTACCTTATACATACACAAAGCTCTTGAAAGAATCTCTGGTTTTCTTCCATGTTTCATCTGCCACTCTCTAGCTTTTCCCCCAGTTATATTGAGTAATATATAACTGGAATTCTCTAAAGGCTTGATGCAGGTTTTTTGTTTGTCTCTACATATGATGTTCTCTTGTTTTGGAATATCTGTCTTCTTTTTCAGTATATATGTAGAGTACCTACTCGTCTTTAATTCTTTTACCTAATCAGTCACTTCAACTAAGAACTTGTCCACCTCCACCCCCCTTTTTGACTGTCTTATTTAGATGCATCTCTTCTGCACCTTCCTTAGCCTCCTGGGATGTTTTATGTCTCCCTTATCAGAGAGTACTAAAGCCAATCCTTTATTTCATTTTCCACTAGATTGTAAGGTCCTGGGCAGCAGATTCTATTTTAGGCAGTTGTATGTATCTCAAGATTAGAAGTAAATTTTCAATAAAGGTTCCTGAGTAAGTATCCAATACATATATAATTTCCATATTGATAATCAAAATGAAAAGGGGCTTGGAAGACTTATATTTCTTTTTCCTAGGAAGTTATTGCCAATGCCATTTTAAATAACAAAATACCAGAGGTACAAACTTTCTTCAGGATTGCCGGTCATTCAGCTCAAAGACTAGAGGAGCTGATTAGGGTGGGCCTAGATTTGGTCTTCAACAATTTAAAGAAGAGCAATATAAAAGAAGCCTCCATACTTTTGAAGAACATGGTGAGTGTTATAAGAAAGCCCCCCACCACCACCACGCACACACTATTTTTTGAGGCAAGGTCTAGTTCTCATTCTCACTGTGTAGCCCAGGCTGACTTTGTACCAACTGTCCTCCTGCCTCAGCCTCTCAAGTGCTGAGATTATAAACATAGCACCATACTCCGAGGTTTGATTTTCATAGAAGACTTCACGTATGCCATTGCATACGTAGATCCTCTGTATTTGTTGGAAGACATTGTATATTCCTCATGTGATCCCTTATATCACCATTTAGACTTCCTGGTGAGTTGTGTCCTGACTTAGCTCCTTGGTTTTGCTTCATTTGATGAGAGAAGTCATAGAAGTAGGGCTCCTGGGCTAAACTAAGATTTGGTCCTGATCTCAATAGTTGGGGTCTTGCCCATGACAGCTTTTTGAAAGTGCAGAGGAGTGAAACATGTAAGGGATTGCTTTTTTGTGTCAACCTTTTGTTTCAAGTAAATTACCTTAGCAGTTGATTATAATCTTAGTTTTCTGGTAGTCTGATATTAACTTAAATTGTTCTTTATGTTGCCTTTGCTCTGGAAAAAATGTTTGATCACTTTAGGAACAAACAGAAAAAATATGTAATTGAATGAATATCCCAAGAGCAGAAAAGATGTTATATATGTCTATGATAAGAGTATTTATGCATCTAACATATTAATGTTCAAACACTTTCATTACAAAATGTAAGTTTTTAAATTTGTCTGTGTATTCTAGGGTTTTGATGTGAAAGATGAGTTGCTCAAGATATGCTTCTATACAACTGACAAGAATACACGGGACTTTTTGGTAGGTAAAGATGAGAAAGATGAGACTGTAGCTTCCTCTTTTTCACTTTGAGACAGGGTCTTGCTCTGTAGTCCAAGCTGACCTTCAATTCTTGATCCTGTTATCTTAGCTTCCTGAGTACTGGATCACCATGTCTGGCTTTTGTGTACATTATAAAAAATGTTTTTGGAGCTTTTGTATACTTCACACAACAGTTCTTAATCAATTTAGACCCCTCCCCCGCCTATGCCCCTCCACTGGGCCTTTTATATTCAGAGGTTTTCAGGCCACCGGAAGCTTGCTTATGTGAACTCATGGACACTTTTTAAGTATGTCTTCATGAAAATTTTGTGAAAAAAAAACTTTAAAATGACTAATTTTCATATTCTGGTAATACCTATAAGTAACAATATGGCAGTCCTTTTTAAATGATTATTTTACATTATGGCAAAGGGAAATATGTGTGAATATATATTAACTTCAAAAATGAAAAATATGAAGCTGCTTCATTAAGAGCACTGGCTGCTCTTGCAGAGGACCTGGATTCATTTACCAGAACCCAAATGGTGTCTGTTAACCCTCTGTAACTCCAGTTCCAGGGGATCTGTCACCCTCTCCTGGCCTCCATGGGTACTGCACACATATTGTATACCTGCATATATGTAGGCAAAACACTCATAACACATAAAACGAAGACAAATCAAAAAAATATTCAGTGCAAAATATAGTCCCTCTCACCCCCCTCTTCTTTCCTCTTCCCTGTTTTCTTCATTTTTCTTTGTGTTGTGGATAAACCCAGCTGGCTTCAGCCCTGCACCACACCTTCCCCACCCAGAGTACAGTTATCTAATGGCATTTCATTTCATGACTTTTGTTTTGCAAATGCTTGTGATTTTTGTGAGGTTACTGACTGCTCTAATTACTTTTTATTCAAGGTTGAAATTTTAAAAGAAAAAAAGTATTTTTCTGAAAAAGAAAAAAGGATTATAGACTTTGTTCATCAAGTTGAGAAGGTTTATTCAGGACATTTCCAAGAAAATATGCAGATCCAGTCCTTTCCCAGGTAGGTTCATTAGTCTCCTTTTGGTAATTATGGAAGACTTTTATAGGTAACATTTAGTTTCTAGTAATTATAAGCACATCTTTCTTATTTGGAACTAAGCATATATTCCTCAAGAAGATAGCATGTGTGTGTGTGTGTGTGTGTGTGTGTGTGTGTGTGTGTGTATGTGTGTGTGTGTGTTTAATTTTATTATTTTTATTTTACATGTATATATGTCACTGTTTTAGGTATTGGATAAAGGAACAAGATTTTTTCAAGCATAAATCTGCCTTGGACACAGTTCTCAAATATGATCATAAAGATGAATTTGACCTACAGGACCATAGAATTGCATTAAATTGGGCTCATTGGTGGGATCAACCAATCCAAGAATGTATTCTTCTCCCCAGGACAAATCCAGAAGGCAAGTACATGGGAACCTAAAATATGAGCGTGTTTAATGAGGATTAAGTTAGACATTAAGGTTTTTAGTGTTTAGGGGTTTCTATTTTAGAATTTCTCTTGGAGAAAAATACCTACTTTCCTTAAAATTCAGTCATTACATTGAAACCCTCTTTCTTATTTCAAACTTTTTGTAATGAATTTACAATGTGGTGCTGAAAGATAAAAGTCATAAGGTTAAAAGGTTTCATCACAGCTTCAGGGTACCATTCTTTTTTTTTTTAATACTTATGATTTTTTATTTTATGTGTATACGTGTATTGCCTGCATGTATGTAAGTGCACCCATGTTGTGCAGAGCCTGTGAACGTCAGAAGAGGGCATCAAATTCCCCTGGAACTGAGTTAGAGATGGTTGTTAGGTGCTATGTAGGCTCTGGGAATCAAACCCAGGTCCTCTGCAAGAACAGCCAGTACTCTTAGGCACTGAGCCATCTCTCCAGCGCCAGCATTCTTTTTTTTTTTTTTTTTTTTTTTTTTTGATAGTTTTTGAGTTTCTTCTCATATAAATTGCAGATTAGCATTATACCAGGGCTCCAAAGAATAACTGACCATGATGAGCATGTAGAATCAAATTAATGTTTCCTGCTGTAGCCTAAGTTTTTTATATGAAAAGAAGGAAAGAAGAGGCTTGAACTGATAGGTGAAATGCATATCCTAAAGTACCCATTCATTCTCACCATTAGTAATGAAAAACACAGAGCTCTTCCTCTCTCTGTGGTATTGATTATGAAATGAGCAAAACAAAAGAAGAAAACTATAAAAGATGTAGAGGACCTGAATAATTCATATATGCTCTGGATATGTCCAGATTGTTGTATTTACTTATGAATACTTTTGTATTGAGTTACATGTCAGTAATCATAATTAACTGCCCTTTAAAAATGTGTTTTGTTCTTTATGTAGAATATAAATCACATTCCCCAGAAGCCCTCTGGAGATACCTCACAGCTCGCCATGATAGGTTAAGCATTACCTTATGGATCGAAGAATTTCAAACCCAGGAAACCATGTCACTTCAGCAGAATAAATGGCCTCCTCTGACTGTCGATGTTATTGATCAGAATACTTGCTGCAACAATTACATGAGGAATGAAATTTTAGATAAGCTGGCCAGGTATTATTACTGTGGAATTAATGTCCAGTGGGAAGAATAAAAGCAAGAGTAGTAAAAGATAACGGTGAGAGAAAGAGTGCTTGCTTCACATGTGCAAAGTCCTCTGTTGGATTCTGGTGCTGCAAAAAGAGTGTGCACGGATACGCTTACACACGTATGATTTATTGCCTTTGAGTTGCCATAAATTCAGTGAAGTATTGTTTTATACTATAAAATTTAAGGGTATTGCCTTAAGCTATTGGGCTTTTTGTTTTGTTTGATTTTTATTTTTATTTTATGTGTATGAGTATATTGCCTGCATGTATGTACCTGTGTCACTCAATGCCTGAGGTCTCAAGAGGGTGTCAAATCCCCTGGAACTGGCATTATGGACAGTTGTTAACTGCCATGTGAGTGCAGGGAACTGAACCAGGGTCCTCTGCAAGAGCACCCAGTGCTCCTTTAACCTCATAACCATCTCTGTAGCCCCAAAGCTATTGTTTTAAAGTCATCTCATCTGCCTTTACTATCATGGGGTGGTGAACAGATTCTCAAATTCTAGTTGTAGGTTCTTCCTAAAGCATTTTACACTTTTTGTTGTTTGTTTTGAGACAGATCTTGCTAGGTGGCCCAGATTGACCTGGAACTTGCTATGTAATGTTTTCTGATGTAGAATTGTCATTAGAACTATAAGGAGCAGATGATAGGGGCCAGGAGTAAAATATCCCAAGACGAAGTGTTCTGTAGTTGTTTCCCAGGCTTCTCCATTTTGGCACTGCTCTCATGAACTGTATATGGCCTTCAAGTCAGATAGAGGAGGAAAGTGATTTTAAACTAATTAGTTTCTAAAAATAATTTTGTTAGCTTGAGCCATATGAGCTTGCCATTTTTGTGGGTCAAAAATAGTTGAGTTTCAAGTTACATATGGCTCAATCTGTCTTCCTAAGTTCCTGAAATACTCTGAGGAAAATTAATAGTGTGTGTATTAACATATTTCTTACACTTACTACTTCATACATAATACTTTCTGTTTATACTTACTTGGGTTATACTTACATTGTGTGGTCCTCCCTGCTTAAAGATGTAGAGAGTTGGATCAAAGGAAGTTCAGTGCACTGCCTTAGCCACTTACAGACTTGAATCCTTTAACTCCTGATTTTCTAATCACTGTTCTTTCTATTACATTAAATGCTCTTTTTGTTCACTAAAAGTAAAATATTGTATAAAATATTGTATGCTCTGAATATTTTGCCTTAGCATTTGGTTGTTTAAAATTAATGTATCTGTGATTTAATATGAATTAAGAAATTAATGAAGTCATGATATTTATTATATAGATAGATGAAAATGAAAATATCATACCATTCTCTTAGATTCAGAAAAATCATCAAGCTAAGCATAGATGCAAAATTCCATACCCTGAAACATTGGTGTCTAAAAGCAGTCATTCTAGCCGACATTATACAAAAAATGAAAAAATACAAATATTCAGATTTGTAACAACAAAAGCCGGCTGTTAGTCCTCTCAAAGTGCTCTTTAGGTATAGAGGTAGAGTGTGGTCTCAGTAACAGTTTCACTGCTCATGTGTGTGTGTGCTGCGTGGGTGTATTACAACAAGCTGATTTTCAATAGTTATGAGAATGCAGAAAATTAAGAAGAACCATAAAAAGAAACTTTCCTAACAGCAAATTTTATTGTAAAGCTTCAGCAGTTAAAATAATAGGAGAAAGGGCTGGAAAGATGACTCAGCGGTTAAGAGCACTGGCTGCTCTTCCAGAAGACTTGAGTTTGAATCCCAGCACCCACATGAAGGCTAACAATCAATCTGACACCCTCTTCTGGGCACTGCAGACACTACACTACATGGGTACACTTGCATATATGCAAACATAACAGTTATTCACATAAAATAGTGCTGGGAGTGGTGGTGTATGCCTTTAATCCTAGCTCTTGGGAGGCAGAGGCAGGTGGATCTCTGTGAGTTCAAGACCAGCCTGGTCTACATAGTGAGTTCCAGGTGAGCTGGGGCTACAAGGAGAACTTTTCTCAAACAGACCAAAGAAAATAATAATAATTGATTGATTAATTAATTAAATAGTAGATACAAATCAGAATGGTAAGAAAGGAAACAGACCTGTGCCTCTCTGGTCAGTTTATATGTGACAGAAATACCTTCAGAACACTGGAGAGTGGTTTTTTGTTTTTTGTTTTTTTTTAGCAAATAAGACTGAGATAATAGAATAGCTAAATGGAAACAGTGTAGACATTAAATCATTCTGGGGAGATTTTAAAACCTAAATGTTAAGTATGAAACTATAAAATCTTGAAAGAGGCTGTATAGATCTATGATCTTGGGAGTATAGTATGCTTTCTAAGTGTCTCAAGCACCAAGGAAGAAGTTATTGAAACCAAGAGAACTGCTTGGCAGGAGGAATGGTCCTTAGTGGAAGGGCCAACTTGTAGTCCCCAAGTACAGAGCCAGCCATCTTCTTTCTTGTCTCCTGCGGCCCTCCTTTAGGGCTAATCACAGCATAAGTCAGAGGGCACTAGAGTCTGTGCAGGCCAGGCAGATGACCAGGAACACAGCAGGGTGAAGACCAAATCTGAGGTCTGAGGAGAGGGATCCTTGTACAGGCACCTGGGTATTTCACCAAGGAGAAGCAGAGATGGCCAGTTAACACAGGAAAAGATGTTCTTTCTCTTTGTAATCATGGAAACATGAATTTATTTTTCCAAAATGTAGAAACAGCTGAAATGATCCACAAAGGTACAATAAAATGTAGTTTAATTATACAATGGCACACTATTATAACCATAAAAAATAAGAAACTATAGCCATGGGCGTCTCCATGGATAAACTGCACAGTATCAAGTTGGAGAAATAGGGAAAGAATACTACATTCCCTGTGTTCCCTTCTATGTAAAGTGCAAAGTAGACGAAAACCATTGCTTTAGGTTTTAGGTTGTAAAACATAAATTAAAGGGACTAGTTATCACAAAAGCCAGGCTAGGGTAGCAGTTAGCTGTCCAGGCATGCAGTGGACAGGGATACCAACAACTTTGCAAATACAATTTTCTGTAATCTGGATGGTGGCTACATTGTGTTTCTTTAAACTCCCTATTTCTCCATAGTCTTTTGTGTGGTATGTGTGATGTGTTTTGGCAGCAAGTTTATTAAAAGTATTATCTAAATACAAATTGTTAGCCTTATTTAGTAGTTGGTTTATTTAAACTGCTGGAGCTTCTTCAAGATTTTTGTGAGAATTTTGGTGAATTTCTCAGTGTTCAGAGCCACACTGGGTTTATACAGTTCCAATCAAAAACAACACAAAAAGATAGTTTATGTTAGGCTTTTGAATATCAAAGGTAACTTGAAACTGTAATTACTACATTAACTATTACAATGGTATTTAAGTATTTGAGATTTTAAGCAGTGGAAGTGATTTGGTCTATTCTGAACCTAACACTCAACTTCTGTCTCTTAAACTTTGCCTCATAGGTGTGGTATTTTTCTTTCATCTGAGCTAGAAGACTTTGAGCTCTTCCTCCAGAGGCTGAGTCGTATTGGGGGGATAATACAAGACACCCTCCCTATTCAAAACTTCAGATCCAAAGAAGGTTGGAATTTCCATTCTCGCTTCATTCTCTACTGTTTGGAGCATAGTCTGCAGCACCTTCTCTATGTCTATCTTGACTATTACAAGTGAGTACTGAGAGTTAATTTCACATTTCCTCTTTCCTAAACTACTTTGCACTGCTTTGGGAGAGACGAGAGGTTTGAGATAGGGTATCTGGATAACCTCGGACTCTTGATCCTCCTGTTCTGCCTCCTCAGTGCTAGAATTACTGGGGCGCATCACAGTGCCTGCCTACCTGAACTGCTTTTTGAGAAAGTGTTAAGCATTAAGAAACTCATTTTTTTGAAGTAGTTTCTTCTACTCCAGAGTGTGATACATGTTTTACTTTGGTGCTACATTCAACTAAATACATGTGTGGTTTTTATTGATAATGATTCTGTAACATCTTATTAACCTTTTAAGTAACTTGAGATTAGAATAAAATGATGTGTCTGGGGATTTCTGTCAGTGGAAAAGCATTTGTCTATCTTGTATGAGGTTATAGATGTAATCAGCATTGCATGGAAATGATAAAAAAAATGAAAGGCATGATTTTAAAAGTTTGAAAGAAAGGAAGATTGTAAAGATTCACTTGGAGTTTTTCCGTTCTTTATTCCCAAGAGAATTCTAAAAACACAAAAAACAAACTTTAATTTCATAGTCATTATAGGATAGATTAGTTTAAAACTTATGTTTATAGAGATAAAAATGCATGTATCAGTATATATCCACCTCAGACCAGTCTGTAGAATCCTGTGTCTGGCCACTGCTGATTGTTATTGGGTCAGTAATAACAGCAGTAAGTGCAGTCTTTAATATGTTAAGTGAGTGTGGCAGCCAAATGTTGATGCTGGGTGTCTTCCTCAGTCATTCTTCACGCTATTTCTGTGGCAGGATCTCTCACTGAATGTGAACTTACTGGCTGGCTAATTGGCACACAGTGGACTCCAGGGATTTTCCTCTCTGCTCCTCTTCCCCAGCTACGGTTATAGACCTAAAGGTTTTTAAACACCTCAGATTTGAAAATGCTGCAAAGTTTTTGTTGTAAAAAGCAGTAAAATATAAAGTATCTTGAAATACAAAATATCTCTTAGTCTTTTTTACAGAGTTAGTAAAATTTCATGATAGCCAACAGTTGATATCTCTAAATCTCTCCATAAAATTTTCCCTCATTTCGTATTGTAAAGATTATTAAAATATAAGCCCGTTGTTGTACATACCTGAGACTGTCTAACAAAATACATAGAAATATATCAAATAACATGTAAGAGTAGGAGGTTTTTGTGATCCTTCTTTTTTTTCCTATTTTGATGTATGCATGTGCGTGGTATGCATACGTGTGTATATATCTTTTTGCATGTATTGGAGTACATGTGCACATGTGCAGAAGTGCATGTGGAAGCCTGAGGTTCATATCAGGAATCATCCTCAGTCACTCTTCTACTTTCTTCATTGAGGCAGGATCTCTTAATCAAACTCAGAGCTTGCTGATACAGCTAATCTTGGTAGCCAGGCTGTATTTATGTGGGTTTCTAGGGATCTAAACTCCAGTCCTCAAGCTTACATGGCAAATGCTTTAGCCATTGAGCCATCTTCCTAGCTTTAATCCTTCATTAAAATTTTTTTTGCCAGGCTTGATGGTATATGCCTTTAATTCCAGGACTTGGGAGACAAAGGCAGGTTAGATATCTGTGAGTTTGAGGCCAGCCTTACATAGGGAGTTCCAGGCTAGCCAGAGCTACATAGTGAGACCCTGTCTCCAAAAAGGAAAAGAAAAAAACAAAACAAAAAAATATTATTATTGTTGTATATGTCTTTATATGTGTGTACATGCACATGATTAGGGTGGAGTGTGTGTGTGCCACAGGTGTGTGTGGAGGTCAGAGGACAACTTTGTGGAGTCAGTTCTCTCCCTTTTATGTGGGGCCTAGGGATCAAACTCAGGTTACTAGGCTTGTGTGGCAAGTTCCTTTACTAACTGAGCTCAGATCCTTCTTTCTGTTGTTGTTTGGGGAACTGTTTGTCTGTAACCTAGGCTATCCTTGAACTTCTAACAATTCTTCTGCTATAAGCCTCCTGAGTATTGGGATTACAGGTGTGAGCCACAGCCTCCTGAGTATTGGGATTACAGGTGTGAGCCACAGCCTAGCAAGAGGCTTCTCTCTCTCTCTCTCTCTCTCTCTCTCTCTCTCTCTCTCTCTCTCTCTCTCTGTGTGTGTGTGTCTCTCTCTTCTCTCTCTCTCTTTCTCTTTCTCTCACTCTTTTCTCTCTTTCTCTCTCCCTCTTCCCTCCCCTCCCCTCCCCTCCTTTCCTCTCCTCTCCTCTCTTCTCTTCTCTTTTCTTTCATTTTGGTGGAATCTAACCAAAAGCATTGTACATGTTGGGCAAGTGCTTTACCCCAGCTCCAGCTGTTTTTCAATTTCTTTAAGACAGGGTCTTGCTCTGTAGCCTGGGCTGGTCTGGGACTCATAATCCTACTGCCTTAGACTCCTATGCCAAGATTCTGTTTTGTAATGCTATTTATCACCTGAGCAAATGTGGTTGTAATTGTCATATCCTATATATTAATCAAACATGTTGTTTTTTTAATATAGACTTAGTCCTGAAAATTGTACTTTTTTGGAAAAGAAGGAACTGTATGAAGCTCACCCTTGGTTTGAATTTTTAGTTCAATGTCGACAAGTTTCCAGTAACTTAACAGGTATGGATATACTGTATTAAATAAAAACCTCTCCTTAGATAAACAATGAATCCATTGAGTGGTATTTTAGCTTGTCAGTTCTTTATGTATTTGGCTATAGTCAAATATCTAACTGTAATCAGGTTCATACTTATATATGAAATAAAAAAAAAACAGAAAATATTAGCTTCTTGTCTGCCGAAGAAGGCAGAGTTGGAAGGGAGAGCTTGCACAGTTAAATCCCCTCCCCACTTGTGCCTCTTGGTAGATACTCCTGCTTTAATGATTCTATCTGCCTTTCACAGGCTGCTTTCCTGCTCTGGGATAGATTAATACCCTTTCCTCACAAGGATCCCATCTGTCTTTTAGGTGCATGGTCTGAATCTTTATTTACTGATTTATTGTGTAATGCTGGATGTTTAGTCTAGGGTCTCACATGCTGAGAACATGTTCTATCATTTAGCTACAAGCTACACTCACCCCTGCTTCAGGCAGGGGCTCCAAATGGAAAGAAAAGAAACTGATGTATATGCGGAATTATTGGGTCCTCGGTAAGGGAGCTGCTGAAATGGAGCCTGCTCCAGTGATATCAGACGGAAAAACCTGTTACCCTTAAGCACTTTGACTAGTGTTACTGCAGAATTCAGGGGAGGGACACACAGCAACAAGCAAGGAAGGTCCACAGCCATTCTTATATGGTGCCCTGTTTCTCTTCAGATGAACAAGTGTTTGCATAATGCTGATTTTTGTTGCATAGTTTTGGTGCTTGTTATAAAGTAACACATATTCATTGTAAGTTTTTTTGATTTTGATCAACAAGGTAACACCTCCATCAGTAGATAACCTAGGCAGATAGGAAGATAAACACACATAGGTAATGATTGATAATGCTTTTATGTGTTTCATTCCAGTTATTTCCCTTGTACTTTCTTCTCATGCCCAGTCTATGTTACACTTTATTCATCCAATAACTCCCTGTTGAGCCCCTACATTGTGACATACAAATGTTAGTTCTGAGAGCAGGACTTGGAGCATCTGTGTTTTTGTATACTGCTTTTTTGTGTAAGAAGAATTTCCCTGCGTTCTTAGAGACAATGATCATCTTAAATGTCAACATAATATTTCTTTCAGTGAATAAGCCCTCACTCAATTTATTCTCTCATTTTTTGACAATAAGTTTTTTTTCCTTTTTTTTCCCCGTGAGGAATAATAGTCTTGAATATATTTTAACATAAAATGTTTGCTCATGTTTCAGCTTAATTCTTTCATACAGATAGCTTTCTGGATATGAACTTACTGAGTCAAACGCTATTGATTTGCAGGGTCTTACTGTCCGGCCCACTACTATTCAGTGTGGTGGTACCATTGTTCCAGGTTCTAATCACCCTGACCAACTCCAGCACTTAATGATGATTTTAGATGACATGTGGCATCTAATTAAGTTTCTTTATTATACTGAACTGTGTGTAAATATGTCCTAGGTGTTTGTTTCTTTCTTTGTAAACTGGTTATTTCTTTTGTTGATAGGGCATTACTTCTTGAAGTTGTCACTTGTTTAGTTTTTCTTGCTGATTGGTTATTACCTTTTAGTTTTCTTTGAGATCTTTATAAAGATGAATCTTTTAAGGTTTTCCTTTCTTTCACCATGTCTTTTCATTGTTTTTAAACTTTAGAGATCCCCCCAATAGATCCCTCTAATAGAGTTAAAAATTACTTTTCTTTCTCAGAATTATGTAACTCTTAGTTTTGTTATTTATCTCTTTAAGGAGAAAAGTAACAACAACAATAACATATCCTTTTATTTTCCAGATCCCAAACTGATCTTCCAGGCTAGTCTTGCAAATGCTCAGATTTTGATTCCCACCAATCAGGCCAGTGTAAGCAGCATGCTCTTAGAAGGCCATACCCTTCTGGCCCTTGCTACTACAGTGTATGCTCCGGGGGGCATCAGCCAGGTATGGACAGCATTTGTACCTATTGTGGTAAACTAGGATTGATTTTAAATTCAGCACAAGTAATCTGGATTGTCTGAGTCTCTGTTGATACTGAAGTACAACCATTTTCAAGTATTTCATTAGACTAACAAGGATGAAACAGGAATTTAAAACCTCTGTGTTCTAAGCTGAAAGATGACTAATGCATGAGCAGGGCTTCTTACCCTTTAGTGCGTTTCCTGTAGTTCCAGGATAAAATCAGGATCTGGCTGCCTCTGGGAGTAAGTGTATTTAGGTTTGTGGCTTAGGAGCATCCTTGCTATTTGCCATTTTAGAAAAGTTTTTTAAAGCATAATTTTTAGCTTCCCTCCCTTGAGGGACCTCATTGCTTCTCTTTGCTTGTGAAGACATGTGTGATTGGTTGGGGGAAGAATTCTGTCAAATGTCTCATCTTAGTAGTTTCTTTATTTATTGTTTTATTATTTTTATTTTTGTGTATGAGTGTATTGTCTGCATGTATGTAAGTGTACCTGTGCCATGCATTGCCCATAGAGGTCAGAAGAGTGTGTCAGACCTCCTGGAACTGGAGTTACAGATGGTTGTTAGCCACGAAATGGGTGGTGGGAAGTGAACCCAGGTCCTCTACAAGAGCAGCCGGTGCTCTCAATTACCCAGCCATCTCTCCAGCCCACATCTTAGTAGTTTCTTACTGATGATATTTACATCACTTAGGTTGTTGCATTGTACTTCTGTGATGAAGTTACTTAGTCCTCTCTTTTTAATCATCTGATAGAAGAAGACAGTCATAAAATGATTTCACAGCTGAGAAGAAGGAACCTAGGGATCATCCACTTTGTTAATATTTATTTATTTATTCGTTTGTTTGAGTCAGGGCCTGCACTCTATAGTTCATATGGCCTGTAACTCCCTATGTAGTCCAGGTCTTTCCACCCGCTGCTTCACTATGTTCTTTGAGCTTTTGGTATAAATGTTCCACTGTAGAAATGTCACCGAAGGGTGGATATCTCTATGTGTGACCAGTTGTGGAACTCTGCGGTAGCCTTCATCTGTGGCAAAAAGAAGCTTCTTTGATGTACTGTATACTTGTCTGTTAATATAAGGATCCATATTTAGGCTATGGTAAGAAATTTCATTTGTCTAGAGATTTGGCAAAGATACCTCTCTAGTCATGTACATTTGGCTATAATTACAGTGCACTCATGAGTTTACTCCCATTGAGAGGGCTTTACATCCCAGTAGACAGCTGTTGGTGTCCTTCAGGTTATACTGCCACTACTGCACCAATGGAGGTGGTGTGCTGTGCCAGTTTTTATAGTTACTCAGCTTCAGGACTGGATTGGACATTGGTTGATTTTCTCCCTTATCAGCTTACATAGTATCCTCTAGAAGTATGAGAGCTAGTCTTAAGGGAGAAGACTTCCAGATCAGTTCCTGCTCCATTGCTCCAAGTCCTGCATCCAAATTATGTCCTGTCATCAGCAATAGGGTCTTACTTTCGAGTTCTGGGAGATAACCAAGGATTCTGGCAATAGCCTGTGTTATTTTGTGAGACTATTGGACTACTCTGACTAACCACTCAAATGGGAGGTTTTTCCTGTCTGGCACTGTGCCCCTTGGGAGTAGAGAAAATACTAGTGTATCCTTCAGCTCTCACCAGTGAAGCTTCCTCATACAATAGAGTGTGATGCACACAGAAGGTTACATGCAACTGGCCAAGTTTTAGAGAATAAGAGACTGCAGAGTGTAGTGTGTGTCCCTGGATAGCACTCCTATATTAAACCTCATCCACCCATGGCTCAGGGACCACTGCAGGAGGGAGCAGAAAGATTGTAAGAGCCAGGGTTGGTCCATGAACATAGAGAGACAGAGGCTTTCAGGTCACTGGAAACTTGCTCACGTGAACTTGTGGCAGTGGTGGCACTGAGCGCAAGACCCACGCCATCTCAATCAGACGAGGGCCCAGAGCGATGTGAGGGAGATGGGTGGCAGGCCAGTCCTAGGCTCAGAACTTCTGGAAACTGATTATGGGTGGGTGAGAGACAGTGGACCTTCCTTAAGGTCTCTAGAGAGGCTGAGTGGACTCCAGTGGATGAACTTGCACCGAAGGACATCTGGGTACAATGCTTGACTGGATGGATGGAACTTAACATGTATGGCAGAATACATGAGGCCCAGTGGGGGATGAGGACTGTGAGGATGGGAGTGTGGGGCACTGATGTGAAAGGGGATCTAAATTTGATTAAGAACTGTTGTTTGACATGTAAAAACTCAGTAAAAAATAATGTGAAAAATTAATGATCTTTCCTGTCTTAGTTTCCCTTACTAGGATTATAGGTATGCCACCAGATCTTTTAAAAAGTGTTTACTAATGTTAAATTGAAGTATTATAAACATAGTAATCATGCCATTTTTTTTCCAACAACATATAATTTGAAAACAACTAATCTGTCTCATCCTTGTTTTTCAGAAAACTAACCCTAATATTAAGTCCAAAGCTGCACAGTCAGTCTTAGAATCAGATGATCACTTCTACCAATGCTGTATTCACTAGGAGTCATTACCCCTAGTAACTAGTTTTAAACCTTAAAATACTGACTTTAAACACTGCATATGTAATCTATCTTCACAGGTTATTCAGAATGAAGAAAATGAGAACTGCTTGAAGAAAGTGGATCCCCAGCTGTTGAAGATGGCCTTAACTCCTTACCCAAAGCTGAAATCTGCTCTCTTCCCACAATGCACTGCTCCTAGCATTCTGCCACCTGATATTACACTCTACAACCTCATTCAGGTGCTATATTTAGGGAACTGGTTTTTATGTATATGAGTCAGAGTCATGCCAGGAAAATAGAAAACTCTCTACCTCCTTTAAATGGAAGGCATTTAGCATAAGGAATTGCTTACATGTGGCAATGAAGAATGGAGCTATGGACCTATACCCAGAAAAATTAAAAATAAGCCAATAATTTTGCTTCTGTTTAAAAGGGATTCACAGACTCCCTAAAGCCTATTGAGATCTCAGTTGGGAAAATATTTTGCTAATTTCTCCATTCAAAAGTCTTTCCTTTTTTCTTTCTCTCTCTCTTATTACACATTTTTATAGTATCTTCAGTCCAACACCAGGTTTATAATTCTACAAAGATTCAACACCTCTCATACTGTAATGTGAAGAATTCTTAGGCATCATGTTAGGGTTACCTTCTGGTGCAGGGTCCTAGGGCTTGAAGACCAGCACTCTCTAGAGTACTGGTATAAATTATAAGTTTCAGTGCCAAACTGACTTTGTTTTTTGTTTTTTTTAGTTGCTGAGACAGGATCTCTGTGTTCCCTAGAATGGGTTCAAAGTAGTGATCCACCTGCCGCACACCAGTCTGCTTCTAAAGTGCTTTGAATCAGCTTTAAACACAAGTTGTCTTAAGTTGTTCTTTGTTATGGTATTTTGTTTGTTTCTTTGTTTTTTGAGATAAGGTCTTATGTACCTCAGGGTAGCCTCAGACTTACTCTGTAGCCTAGAATGGTCTTGAACTTCTGATCCTCTGGCCTCTACTGCCCAAGTGTTGGGATTATAGGTATATACCTGGCTACTGATGTACATTATACTCATGTATAATGTATTTATTTTTTGAGACACTGTCTTGCTAGGTTTCCCAGGTTGGTCTCTAATTCCTGGGCCCATGTGATCCTCTTGCCCCAGCCTCCTAAGTGCTGGCCCTACAGGTAGCTCTTTGTGTGTGCGGATGTGTATTTATTTGTGTACAAATATGTGTGGAGATATATTCACATGCATGACCATGTGTGTGCAGGCACATGTGTACCTGTGCATGTGGAGGCCAGAGGTCAACCTTGGGCATTATTTCTCAGGAACCATCCACCTTGTTTTTGAGTCAGAGTCTCTCATTGACCTGGAAATCACCAAGTAGGGTTAGCTGGCCAGCAGACCCCAGGGGTCCTGCCTGCCCTTACCTCCCCAGTGGTGGGATTACAAGTGCATGCCAGTGTGCCCAGTTTTTTTGTGTTGGTTCTGGAGATGGAACTCAGGTCCTCGTTCTTACACAGGAAGTACTTACTGAGCTATCTCCCCAACCCCTGATACAATTTTTTAGTTCTTTTATCTTAAGGCAATTATCCTTCCTTAGTAGACTACAAATCCTTTTAAAAGTTCACTTTTCCTTAGCCATTGAACCCTGATTCCATAGGTGTTTTTTTTCCCTCTATTGTTCTCACCATTTCCTGTATCACTCTAAGTCTCTGGACTGACCAAGCCCAAAAGCCACTCCTCCCTTCTGCCAGCTCTTTCTTGACAGACTTGACCATAGCCACTGTTTTCCTTTGTCTAGTTGCTGGTCTTCACAAGTCTTCATCCATTGTTCTGCTCATCTTGTTCTTTCCTTCTGGGCCCATAAGTTATCTGCCATGTTTATGTGGCAACAGTTTCTAGCCTTTTAGCCCTCTTGATTCCTAAAGAATTTCTAAAGGCCATCTGACATTATAATCAGTGGTGTTTCTGCAGAACTAGCAGATTTAGTGGATGTCTTTTGAAGTGAGGAGCCTTTAAGAGGAACATTGTTGTCATTTGTTTTTATTGTTTTTTGAGTCCTGATCTCCCTGTAGCCTCAGCTGGCCTGGAACTCTCTGTGGTGACCAGACTGACTTCAGTTTCATAGAGAGCTGCCTGTCTCTGCCTTCTCAGCTAGGATTAAAGATGTCCATCATTTGTTTATTAAAAGAATATTTGTTTTAATAACTGAGCTGGCAAGATGGCTCAGTAGGTAAAGGTGCTTGCTGTCAAACCAATGACTGAATTCAATCAGTCCCCAGGACCTATGTGGTAGGAGAGAACCAACTCCTGTAAGTTGTCCTCTGACCTCTATACACATGCATGTGTGCACACACACAGACACACAAATAAAATTTTAAAATAGAAGTCTCATATTCTCTTCTGGCTTTTGGTTGTGTTTAAAGAATGTGTTTAGAGAGATAAAGTTTAATTTTATTTTGATACTAGAGATTAGTTAGGGCATGCCCTCTGCTAGAGTCATACCCTAGGCTGGGGTAAACTTTTACATTGCCCTGGGGAAAATAAGTAAATTGCTTTTGGAGCCCTTTATGTAATTTTTTTAGTTTTAGGATTAGTGAGCTTTTGGGTCTGATTGACTTTTACTCTTTTTCAGTCCCTGTTGCCCTTTGACCCTGGCAGATTGTTTGGCTGGCAGTCTGCCAACACACTAGCAGCAGGAGGTAAGTAAGTGTGGGTACTTCTTGCTTTAGAAGCATTCTGGTCCCGGTGAGTGTAGAAATTTTCATATATAAAGTTAATCCTTTTTTTTTTTTCAGTGCTTTCTAGTTTAAAAATAAAAGCACATTCCAATGAAAGAACCTAGCCTGTTAGATCATGTTTATAATCCCAGAACTTGGGAGACTGAGGGAGGAGGGTTAAATGTTTAAAACCAGCCTGGACTATGTAGCAGACCTGTCTAAAAAGAAGGAACTGGGCATGGGGATGCACACCTTTAATCCCAACACTCAGGAGGTAGAGACAGGTGGATCTCTTGAATTCAAGGCTAGCCTCAGGAGTTTCAGGCCAGATGGGACTACAGGGAGACTCTGTCTAAAAAGAAAAAAAAAAAGAAAGAAAGAAAGAAAATACTTGAGGAAATAATTAAAGCACAAAATAAATGAAACAATATACAAACCTAATACATACACATTAAATTGAAGAGCATGCTTAATAACAGTAATTATTTCTTTTTTCATGTGGGTTTTTATCACTAATGGAAATAGAATAATGGGAGATGGGCTTCTGTGGCTTGTAGAATTTTCTCTTGTGTACAGTCTCTACATTTACTAGGCCTCATTTACTTAAAAAAAAAGCACAACTCGAATTTGTTCATTTAGCACCTTTTGGTGCTAGCTACTCTCCATGTACTCAGCAAATACACAGTATTCAGTGAATGGACAAATGGTTTTACACGGAACAATCCTTCAATGTCACTGTGATTTCACAAAGAATACAGGCAGGACATAGGATAATTTTTTTTTGAGTTCCTAAAGATTATACTTTTAGGTACAACTTTGTCACGTGACATACCTCTAAAGCCTTCAAGTTGTTGTTTTGAGCCAGCACTGGGTGACAAGTCTTTGGAATTAGATAAGACACACTGTTTTCCAGATCTGGTTCCTAGAGTTGGTTCAAAATATTAATTTTATTTTTTTATAAGTAGTGATTAAGAGGCAATTTAAGATGAAGGTTTAACAAGCATGTCATTTTGTCCTGGCTATGCCTGTCCAAGCATTTCCTGACTTTTAAAGAGAAAAAAAAAAAAATTCTTGCTGTTTTCTTTGGCACAAAGGAACATTAAACTGAGCTTCTTTGCTAGTTCTAGAAAGATGGTACCAATATTAGATAAGATATTCTATTGATCCAGTATCAGAAAATATAAGTGATGATAAAAAGAAATTATGCAAAGATAGTCCTATGAAGAAAACTCTATTTTTTATTTTATTTATTTACTTTTGGCAAAAATTGATTTTGATGAACAGAGGGCTCATAAATGTGTTACAAGAAACTTTGTTGAATAATGACCTTAGGAATGACTTTTAAAGCTCCTTTTGCAGATTCGTACTAGATGTTTTATAGCTAAAAGGTAATTGCCATTGTGAAATTAATAGGCCACCAAATATAGAATCACATCAACTGGGACAGGTAAGATGGCTTAGTGGATAAAGGCATTTGCCATGCAAGCCTGGCTACCTGAGTTCAATCCCCAGAATCTGTATAAAGGGGAATGGTGAGAACTGACTCCTCAGAGTTGTCCCCTGACCTCCACACATGTAAAGTGGCACATATGTATGCATGCATATATGCACATCCAGAAAACAAATAATAAAACCAGAAGGATGGTTCAGTATATACAAATAAATCATATGCCACATAAAAAATGAAAGAGAGAGAAAACATCTAAAGATTCCACTGAAACTAACTGTCTTTCATTAAAAACTTCCAACAAGGGGCCTGGAGAGGTGGCTCAGTGGTTAAGAGCACTGGCTGCTGTTGCACAGGACCTAGGTTCAAATCTCAGTACCCTCATAGCAGCTAACAACTATCTGTAACTCCAGTTTCAGGGGATCCAGTGCTTTCTGCTAACCTCCGTAGACATTGCATGACACGTGTGCACTTATACACATGCAGGCAATATACTCATACACATAAAATTTTAAATATATATTAAAAAAAAAACTTTCAACAAGCTGGGCATGATGGTGAATGCTTTTATTCCCAGCACTCAGCAGGCAAAAGCAGATAGACCTCTGAGTTTGAGTTTAGCTTGGTCTACATAGCAGGTTCCAGGCCAGCCAGGGCTACATAGTGAGGCAATCTCTAAACAAACAAACAAACAAAAATCCAAAAACGTTTTCAACAAGTTGAATATAGTGCCACACAGATATAAAAAACAAGCCCACAACCAGTTTCAACAGTAACAGCTGAAAACTTTCCTTTAAGATCAGGAACTGCTATTGCTGTTAAGTATAATAATGGAAGTCCTAGCCAGCCAGGAATTCAGACTGAAAAAGAAATTTAAAGGTGTCCAAATCAGAAAGAAGTTATATTAGCACTGTTTGAGATAGGAAGATTTAAATGTAGAAAAGCCTAAAGTCTACACACATACACACTCACACAAACTGTTAGAACTTATAAATTCAATAAAGTTGCAGGGTATAAAATCAACATTTAAAAGTTAGAAGTGTTTCTTTATACTAACAACAAACTGTCCAAAACAAGAGATCAAGGGAAAAAAATCATCTTTACAAAAGTCTTTAACAGACATAACTTAGGAATAAACTTGACCTATTGCACTGACCAAAAGCAAGTTGGTGAGGAAAGGGTTTATTTGGCTTACATGTCCTGATCACAGTCCAGCAGTAAGGGAAGCCAAGGCAAGAACTCAAACAAGAGACAAACCTGGAGGCAGGAGCTGAAGCACAGACCATGGTGGAATGCTGCATATTGACTTGGTCCTCTGGCCTATACTCAACCTGTTTTCCTATACAAAGCAGAACCACCTGCTCAGGGATGACACCGCCTACAGGGGGCTGGCCCTCCCACATCACTCAACAATCAAGAAATTGCCTCACAGACATGGCCACTGACCAGTTCAATGGAGGGAATGCCTCAATTTAGATCCTTCTTCCCAGTTGTGTCAAGTTGACAACTGAAGCTATCCAACATAAAACTTAACCAAAGAAGTGAAAGGTACATACATATTAAACAATTTAAAGAATTGATGAAATTAAAGATAGAAAAAAGTAGGGATGTTCTGTTATTTAGCTCTTTAAAAAGTTCCTGCCATTTGCAACACCATGCATAAAACTTGAGGGCAATGTTAAGTGAAATTGACCAGGTACAAAAAGATAAATATCGCATCATCTCACTAATAAGTGGAATCTGAAGGGGGAAATAAAATGTATACAAACAGAATGGAATGGTGGTTACTGGGAGGAGAGGCGTAGGAAGCTGGAGGTCAAGGGTACAAAGCTGCAGTTACACAGGATGAGTAAGTGGAGAAATATACCTTGAGGATAAGAGTTAGCTACTCTTACTGCATGTACAGAAAAAAAGGTAGCTGGTAGATAAAAGGATGGTTTGTTCCTAGAGAAGCTGGCAGAGATTACCTTCAGAGTGAACTCTATCAGGAGAGTTCAAGGCTCATGGCCATAGATAGGCAGCCATGACGAAACCCTGAGAATGGGAAAGCATTGGAAGTTATAGAATCATACCAGAGGCAGCATCATGGAGTCTTAGGGAGAGAGAGCATCAATTCTGGAGGACAAAGGAGAGTTTCTGACATATAAGTTTTGAGGGACCTAGCCTGGCCTAGCCTACATGCTAAGGGCCATAAAGCAGGAAGGCCTTGGTAAGAAGTGGGGCCAAAATTAAAAGATGCCTGGGTCCTGGGCAACTGGGCAGGCTTGCTTTAGCAGGCAGAGATAAGAGAGCATTTGTTTGGTAGCATAGTCTTGCTATAACTGCAGAGGGGTAGCCAAGGGGCTTCAGGTAGGTTTGGTTAGATATCTCCTGGGCTGCTTTGTCTCTTAAATAGCCACATCTTAAAGTAGCAGGCTCAAGGACCTAGAAAGATTGCTCAGTGGTTAAGAATACTGACTGCTCTTGCTGAGGACCCAGGTCTAGTTCCCAGAACTCACATGGAGGCTAACAACTGTCCATAACTCCAGTTCCAGGGGATCTGATGTCTTCTTCAGGCCTCCATGGGCACTACATGCATATGGTGTACTTACACACATGCAGGCAAAACACTCATACACATAAAATAATAAATTTAAAAAAAAATTTAAAGGGGCAGGTTCGAGCTGGGCATGGTTGCACGTCTTTAATCTCGGCAGTCGGGAGGCAGAGGCAGGCAGATCTCTGTGAGTTCAAGGCCACGCTGGGCCTACAGGGAGACCCTGTCTCAAAAAAAAGGGGGAATGGCATCTCTCTCTGGGGCTCGAGGGATGGCTTGGCAACTAAGAGCACTGATTGCTCTTTCAAAGGACCTGGGTTCAGTTCCCAGCACCTATGTGGTGGCCAACAACTTTCCATAACTCCAGTTCAGGGATTCCAGCACCCTCTTCTGACCTCCATAGACATTGCACAACACAGATGCAGTTATATACTTGTAGGCAATGCACTCATACACATAAAACAAAAATAATAAAATATTTTAACAAAAGGAGTAGGTTCAAGATCTAACAGTAAATATATGAGATGTTGGTTTTGTTTATATATGTGTGTATATATAACATATATATTATCAAAATAAGTATGTCTGCTGTGTATGGTGGCATGTTCCTATAATCTCACCACTCGAGACTGAGGCCTAAGCAGCATGTATTCTAGGCCAACCTGGGTTGCACAGCAAGATTCTTTTTCTTTTTTAATCTATCAAAACATGAGCTATTGTATGCCATAAGTATATACATTTTTAAGTTTTATTTTTATTAGTGTACATATGCACACATGTGTATGTGTATGTGTATATATGAGTGTGTGCAGATCCTTGCATGCCACTGCACATGTGTGGAGGTCAGAGGACAGCTTTGGGGATTTGGTTTGCTCCTTCTACCATGTGTTCCAGGATCAGACACAGGCTGTACTTTACCTGCTGAGTTATCTCACCTGCTTGAATATGTACAGTTAAAGAATGCTAAATAAATTATTGAAGGTCACATGGATAGTGATTAGTAGCCAAGTATTGCTTCATGACTCTAAAGCCCTGTTCTCTGTGAGATATTAAGCTTGCTGAACTAGGTTTTCCAACCATCCACAAAAACTGTTATAAATTGCTGCTAGTTGTAAATAAATTTTCAAAGTGTTGCTTTGTTTTTTTATTAGTTTTACACATTCAAACAAAATAGCTACAACTGCCCCACAGCTGCCCTTCGTTAGCCTTCCCTTGCTGTGGCAAAATTCCTGAGAAAAGTAGCTGTTGAAAGTTCATTTTAAGGAAACTATAATGGGGTCAAAGCAATTTCAATAAAATGTTAAAAAAATTCATTTTGGCTCATGGTTTCAAAGGTGTCAGCCTATGGTTGCCTGGCCCCATCACTGAAGGCTTGTATTGAAGCAAGCATGTGGTAGATGAAAGATCACAGTGAAGGAAGCAGAGACAGAGCCAAGACCAAGAGGTAGTACCCAAGGACCATTCATTCATTCCCTTTGGTTCCATCAGATTTAAACCAATAACGTATACATCTGTGTGATCAGAACCCTCATACTCTCATCTTCCCCAAAGCTCCAGAGATGAACATTGCTGCTCTGAGAACCAAGTCTTTAATACATGAGCCTTTGGGGAACATTTCAGATCCAGACCCCTTAAGTGTGCATTTGCCCTGTAAAGAGCCATTTCTGGGTCTGCTTTCTTCTGTCTTTAGTAAGTGCTGCATGTTTGCTTTAGGGATGTCCCAGAGGCTGGGGATTTTCTTCAGGTAATATTTGCATCTGTAACAGTAGATGTGACAGAGCAATCAGGAAGTTGAGGAATCCCTGCACATCCACAGCAGTCACTGACCCTCATTGTCTGGCAGCCAGACTTTCTAGGTTCCAGCCCAAACTGTGGCTCCTGACCACAGCCTTCAGAGCAGGAAGATTCCATTAACAAAATATCATGGAAATACCTCCGCTGGCTTGGTCCTCAGAGATCATGTAACCCACTGTACTCATTTTATTTATGAGGAACAGAAGCCTAGAGAGAAAAGACTTGTCCAAGATACTTAGTTGGTTAAAGAAAGCTCTGCAGTGCTTAAGTGTGGGTTCTGAGAGCCTCTAAGAAGAGGAGGGAAAAAAGAAGCAAATAAAACCACAACTAGGTACAGAGTTTTTATGCAGCTTCTGAGGTACTCGTCTTTATATAAGATGACCGCTACCTCTGTATGCTAAAATTAAAAAAATTTTTTGCTAGATTCAAAATGCAGAAATATACAGCAGAACAAAGTGATTATAGCAACCTTCTTTTTTCCCACTGAGGAGCTAAGCACCACACATGCGAGTATGCAGTGCAGAGAACTGATACTGCTTTGCCTCCCCCAGACGCATCCAGCCACCTTCCACATTTCTCCAGCCCTGACCTGGTGAATAAATATGCTGTAATGGAACGTCTGAATTTTGCATATTATTTGCATCATGGACGGCCATCGTTCGCCTTTGGTACTTTTCTGGTCCAGGAATTAATCAAGAGTAAGACTCCCAAGCAGCTGTAAGTATTTAGAGCATAATTTCTACTGTCAAAAAAAAAAAAAAAGGTTTATACTCTTTTTTTTTTTTTTTTTTTGAGATGGGGTCTCCCTGTAGCTCCAGCTGACCTGGAACTTGCTATATAGCCAAGGCTGGCCTCTGCTTCCCAAATGCTGAGGTTAAAGGCTTGCACCCCATGTCCAGCTTATTGATAGGTTTTTTTAAGAGTAATAGAATCATAAACCTTTAATAGTGATTGTATTTGGCACTGATTACCTTGTTTTCACTTGTGCTTTTGTGTCTCAAGTTCTTGGTATCTATTGTATATGATATTTGTTAATGAGGAAAAAGTAAAATAATTCATCTCAAAAGAAAGTTATGAGTGTCTGAAGTTACTCAGGGGAATTCTATAATGAAAAATGAATTTTGTATTTATATTCTTCATTTTATAATTCACTTTTATATAGAATTTGGAGAATTGTTTGATATAACTGACAGCTAATTATGCACTTTTTGGTTTTATAATTAGCAAGGTAATGTATTTTTATGGTCAAATGATCAGGTAATTCAGAAAGCTGAAAATAAAAGAAGTTCAACGTTCCTATTCTAAATAGTTAACATAGTTAATAATATCCTGTATATCTTGCCAGAAAAATTTCTACGCATATAAAATCTATATAAATCCTTTAAAATGGGCTTTAAGATATCAAGATTTTAAGCAGTATTTTCTTCATAGTTTATTTATACTTTATTATACGATCAGATCACGAGTTGTCAGTGTGTTTGAATTCTTCATGTCTTCTGGGTGAAGGTGGAAGCAAGAGCAGTTTGGGGTATGAATAACTGCTTTAAGAGAATGTAAATCTAGGCCAGCAAGATAGCTCAGAGGGTAAGGTGCTTGCTGCCAAGCCTGACTACCTGCGTTGGTTTCCTGGGACCCTCATGGTGGAAGGACAGTTGACTCCCACAAGTTGTTCTCTGACCTTTACACTTAAACTATGATACACACATGCCTCCCTCCAATAAATAAATAAAAACAAATAGATTAATAAAGTCGCTTGGAGTGCCATAGCTGATGCTATGTCTGCTCATCTACTTTTGAGCATTTGCAGTGTCAGACTTTTGATAGCTTAAATTTAGATTTCTACAAGACACATTACAACACCGAAAACAAATCTCAGCAGTCCTGTGGTTAAGGAGAAGGGGCAGGCTCTTCAGCAAACAGTACACTGTGACTTCTCATAGCAAGGCTCCAGACATGATGTAGCCACAGCAGTCACCACCCAGTGATGCACACTGGGCAGATGTGCCAGCCGATTCAGGCATATGTTCCAGCTGTACCTTAGCTGTTCTGTGAAAACAGCTTGAGGATGAGCCACTTTTCTGAGAAGAGTTAGGTATCACTTTTGACCACACCTGGCAAAAACAAACAAACAAACAAACAAAACCAGAAAACAATAACAGTGCTACAACCTATGAAAAGTAGCAATTGGCCCATGGTAAGTAGAAATGGTGTGGTTTTTTTTTTTTTTTCTGTTGCCCTTGGAGCTACATTGTTATCAGCTGGCAAAATCTGGTTTGGAGGTATGTGTGTGTATGTGTATATATATATATATATGAATCCTGTGTATGTTCCTGGGTATCTAGGAATGTTTTATTAGTTACATTTAATAAGGACGATGGATGCCTCATTTGGTCCTGTGGCAAGTACCCTAAGATACTGGCTTCCTCCCACAGTGTTGCTGTCCAGTTTGGAAGTTATACTTATTTGCAAGGAATGGTAGGAGTTCACTCACTGCTGGATGATTGAATGTTGTAGTTTTTCTGTTTCCAAGATTTTTGCTTCTACATTAGCTGTAGGACAGCATCTTGTAGCAACATAGTAGCACTTTGTTAAATGGTCTTTGCTCTTTTGAACTGAATTTATCTGCCATGTGGCTATCAGTGGGCCATACTTGCAAAAAGGACCTTGAACTCAAAATTAATTCAGCAAACTACAGTGCAACTTATGCTGATAGCTAGTAAATTTGGAGCAATGAAAGTGAACATGTACTTTGTTCATTATTCTAGAACAGTTGAATGCTATATGAATTGACCCAAAGTGCGACTATCACTTAGTTTTTGTACTTATCCAAATAGATGTGCTGTTTCTTCTCCTGATCCCACAACCCTTTGAAGAACAACTTTTATCCCTTATAAATTATGAACTAAGAAGCCAGCCACAAAGATGATAACCTCAATCAGTCTCTGTCTTTCTGTGTTTCTCTGTCTCTGTCTCTGTCTCCCGGGTACCACTGTGTGGCCCTGGCTAACTTGGCACTCACTATATAGATCAGTCTTGTCTGAATCTCACAGAGATCTGCCTGCCGCTGCCCCGGAGTGCTCAGATTAGAGACAGGCACCACTACACCCAGCTCTGATAATCTTTCTTACAAACAATCCAATTATAGTAAAATAAAATAAAAAGACTAACAGCAAAAATATTTTTCTAAAGACTTATTTAAGAAAAATTTTGTATTCACAGTAGATGCACTGAAGCAAAACCACAAAACAAAAGTCCCAGTGCAGGGCTGGAGAGATGGCTCAACAGTTAAGAGCACTGGCTGCTCTTACAGAGGACCTGGATTCAGTTCCCAGCACCCGCATGGCCACTAACAACTGTCTTTAACTACAGTTGGAGGAGTCTGATGCTCTCTTCTGGCCCCTGCAGGCACTGTACACATAGGTGCACTTACATTCATGCAGGTAAAAACACTCCTACATATAAAATAAATCAATTTTTGCCAGGCACGGTGGCACATGCCTTTAATCCCAGCATTTGGGAGGCTAAGGCAGGTAGATCTCTGTGAGATGAGGTCAACCTGGTCTATAACAAATTCCAGACCAGCTGGGGTTACAGGGAGAACTCACAATTTCAAAAGATAAATTAATTAATACAAAAACACATAAAAAATTAAAGCCAAGCATGGTGGCATACACTTCTTTAATCCCAGCACTTGGGAGGCAGAAACAGGCATATTTCTGTGGGATCAACACCAGCTTGGTCTACATAAAAAATTCCAGACAAGTCAGGGCTACATAGTAAGACCCCTGTCTCACAACAACAATCATAACAAATATTTTTTTAATCTCTATGTAGTTTTTGATTTTGTACTTAAATTTTGATATTTTTGTAAATTATATACAGAATAAGAGATATGAACAATTCAGAGTCTTAACCTTTTGCAGACATGGAATGTGAATGGCTGTTTAGACCTTAGTGCTACATCAGTCTGGACTGCCCACATCAGTACTTAGTTCTCTCTGTCTCTTCCTCTCTCAGGAGATAGAAATTACTAATTTTTCCTGAGAAAAATAGTTAAACTTCCACAACTTCAGTATTGTAGTTATGAATGTATAATGTGTTTGATGCCTATTAAAATATGCCCATTTAAAGAATGTAAATCTAGGGGCTGGAGATAAGGCTTAGTGGTTAAAAGCACTGGCTGCTCTTGCAGAGGACCCGGGTTCGATTCCCAGCACCCACATGGTGGCTAACAACCATCTGTAACTCGAATTCCAAGGGATCCAACACACTCTTCTGATGTCCATGGACATTGCACGAACAGGTGCACTTACACACATAGAGGCAGTGCATTTCATACACATAAAATAGAAGCAATTAGTAAACTATTTAAAAAATGTAAATATAAGGAAATGGGGCTGTAATGGCAGAAGATGATTTAAAAAGCTACCAGAGCCCAGATAAATGTGTCCAGAGGAGAGAGGAAGCAAAGATCAATCATCAGCCATTCTATTATCACTTATGTAATTCCATTTCCTTTTCCTGGTGGGAAACAATTTGGGGCTGGGCAGCTGGCCTGGAACATGCTATGTAGACTGAACTCACAAAGATCCACCTGCCTCTGCCTCCTGAGTTCTGGGGATTAATGGTGTGCACCACCACACCCAGCTGGAAACAGTTTTTTTAAGTCATGTGTTGGGGGCAAGGGCTCCTGTCTGTACCTGCGTGGGTGTGCATGCACTGGTGCACAGTGGAGGTCGAGGGACAGCCTTGGGTATTGGTCCTTGCCTTCCACCTTGGGATAGGATCTCTTGTTTGCTGCTGTGCACTCCAGAACAGCTGGCCCATGAGCCACCATGGATTCTCCTGTCTTTGCCTCCCATCTCACTGTAGAGGGCTAAGGAATGTGTGCTACTGCGTCAGATTTTAATTTTTTTATTACATTTTTTATTTACTTTAGTATGCATGGGTGTGCACATGCCTTGGTACTCATATGAAAGTCAGAGGATACCAGTGGGAGTCGGTTCTCTCAACCATGTAGGTCCTGGGGATTGAACTCAGGTTGTCAAGTTTGGTGGTAAGTGCCTTTACCCACAGAGCCATCTTGCTGGCCCACCTCATCGGGTTTTTACATGGGTTCTGGGGATTCAAACTCAGGTCCTCACACTTGTACAGCAAATGCTTTACCCACTGAACCATCTCTCCAGTCATGTGCTGATATGATCTTTCTTTCAGGATCCAACAAGTAGGCAAGGAAGCCTACATTCTTGGGCTCTCATCCTTCCACACTCCTTCAGTAGGAGCTGCTTGTGTCTGCTTCTTAGAATTGCTCGGCCTTGGCAGCCTCAAGCTCAGAGTCGACATGAAAGTGGCCAATATAATTTTTGACTACAGGTGTAGAAATGAAGATGCTCAGTCCAGCGTTATCAGAGAGTCTATAGGTACAGCACCTTTTCCTTATGTGTCCTGTTTTGTCTTGAGGAGAAATGGGGAATAGGCCCATTGTATTGTGAGCAGCTGGGATGGAAACAGCTGCTCTCCTTTTTCGTGCACAGGCGGCTCTGTGTCTTCTCTTCTTCGAAGCTACTTCATCGAGTTTAAATGGCCCCGGGCCCCATTATTCAAACAGAAATGCCCGGGTCCTGGCCTTTTTTCTCGAGCGCATGCACATATACACACTCTTCTTGTTGGCTTTGATTTTGTTGGGTTTTGGAGTTTTTTGACATGGGGTCTCCCTTGTTCTGTATTGCTCAGGCTGACCTCAAGCTTCTGAACTCAAGTCATCTGCCTGCCTCAGCTTCCTGAATAGCTGGGACTATACTTGGGTGCCACTGTGCCCCACTTACTTTGTTCGTTTATATTTCTTATAGCTGAAAAGCTGTCTAAACTGGCTGATGCTGATAAGGCAGCCACAGAAGAATTGCTTGCTCTCTTGGAAGAAGGCCTATGGAACAGCATTCGGCAGCAGGATATAAAGAGGTTTGTGAACTGCAGTTACAGTTCTTCTCTAGTGTACCCTATGGTGCCAACTTGTTTTGGCCTGATCTTTCCTCCAGTACCTTGATCTTTTCCTTAAAATCCCCCTAGATCTGCTCTTATTCACCCAACATATAGCAGACACAATGTGAATGGACAGTGCATCTTGCCCATAGTAATTCCCTCTTTAAAGATGAAATTACCAAGAGATGGAAAGGAGTGTGTGTCTTCCCTTGGCCTGCAGGTCAGAGAAATCTTCCATATGTTATGTGTTGAAATCATTGCAGATGACGTTAATAGTTTTAAGTCATGTCCTTCCTTTTCTCCCTCCTCTTGTGTATTGTATGTCAGTTGATGAAGCCAAAGTGCCATCTTTCCTTTAGGCTCTGCCATCAAACTGTGTAGGAACGCTTTCTCTCCGTCACTCCGCTCTCAACAACGTCCTGCTTTGGGGGAACTGTACCCTCCCTGTCCCTAGCAAGAAGGCACAGGCACCTGCTAGGGATCTAACTCTATAGTGCCGCACACAGGGAGCTAAGCATAAGGAAGTGTTCTTGACTCTGAAGGATGCTGAGTAGCAGGAGAACACATACTGTAGGATGAGTTGGGGAATGGAGGAATTGTATATACCTGTGCCAAGAAATCTGTTCTGTGTTATGGGCAAGAGCTTTTTTAAAGGTAATCTAATACATATTGATTATGTGTTTTAAAGCTTTATTAGGGCTGGAGAGATGACTCAGCAGTTAAGAGCACTGGCTGCTCTTGCAAAGAACCTGGGCTTCTTTCCAGGTACCCTATATGACAGTTAGCAGCCATCTGTAACTCCAGTTCCAGAGAGGGTCCAATGCCCTCTTCTGGATTCTTCAGGCATCGCACAACACAGGCGCTCTTGCAGGCAGGCAAAACAATCACACACACAAAACAAAAATGAAGGTGTGCAGTGGCATACACCTTTAATCCCAGCACTCTAGAGGGCAGAGACAGGCCTGGTTTATATAGTGAGTTCCAGGCTAGCCAAGGCTACATAACATAACCCTGTCTTTAAAAAACTAATAATAGGGGGCTGGAGAGATGGCTCAGGACCTGGGTTCAATTCCCAGTACCCACATGGCAGCTAACAACCAGTTCCAGGGGAATTTGATGACCTCTTCTGACCTCCACGGGCATTACATGACATGGGTGCTCTTACATACAGGCAGGCATTAACATAGAATTTAAATATAATAAAATATTTTTAAAACCTAATAATAATAAAAATTTTAATTTTTAAAGCTTTTTTCAGTTAATTAAAAAATGGCAAGGAGGAGCTTTTGAGTCAGGGTCTCCCTGTAGCCCAGCTGGCCTGGAACTCGCTAAGTAGACCAGGCTGGCCTTGATCTCACAGAGATCTGCCTGCCTCTGCTTCCTGAGTATTGTGATTAAAAGTGTGCACCGCTATATCCAATCTTATTTTTATTTTTTATTTTTGCTGTAACAGAGAGACCTCATGCATATATTCTACAACTGAGCGATACTGTCTAACCCCTGTTGAAAAGGGTGTTTGTTGGTTTTTTTAAGGAGAATACACTGTGGTTAATTTAATTTTTTACTAACTTCTAAATCTCAAATGAGCTTTATTTTAATAAGATCTTTCTTATTAAAATATCTCGTCCTTAACTCTAATTTTAGGTTATCCAATGAATCTGGCAGCCAATGGACATTAGTGGTACAGTTCTGCATGCTCCACAATATGAAATTGAGCATGTCTTACCTTCGTGAATGTGCCAGAGCAAATGATTGGCTTCAGTTCCTTATTCACAGCCAGCTCCATAACTACTGCCCAGAGGAGGTAAGTTCTGATGTTTGACAGCTGCTTGAGGAAAGTGGCATCCTTCTCAGAACAGGACTCTTTGTGTTAGGTCGTAGGCTTTGTCTGGTTGGGCACTGACTTTTGCTGAGATCATTAGACTGGCATCGGGCAGCCAGCTCATTGTGAATACTGACGGGCAGAAGAGTTTCTGTGATCCCAGACTGAATACAGAAATTCACTCAAAAATGACAACTAAGTGTGGTGACTTAGGCCTGTAATCTCAGTACTGGGAGGCTAACGAGGCAGGATTGCAAGTTCTAGACCAGCCTGGGCTAAATAGCAAGATGTTATAAACAAAAAGTCAGGTAACTTTGGAAAATCATATGGTCACCTCTGACACAGTTCAGGCTGAGAAAGAATAATTTTGCCTGTGCTTTTCTGTAAAAACCTCAAACAAAATGAAAAGAGAGTTGAGTGTATTTTAACCATCTGTGTTCTTTATATATTTTAATTGAAGTTTTGTGGTTTTTATACATTGTAATTTGATGGTATTTAGATCCCCTCCCTTATCTGCACCTCCCCTTACTGCCCCCTGCCCAGTTTAATTTACTCTATTATATATATAATAAGGTCTACAGAGTCTAATTTGTGTCCCCAATTTATGTCCTTCACTGTGAGTATATCCAGTGGACCCTGATTAACCTACCCAGAGTCACACCTTAGAAACAGACTGTCTCTGTGCCCACAACCCCAGTAACCATGGGTTGCCAGAATTTCCTTAGGTAGGGTTTGGGTTGCTTACTCACTTCCCCATATCTATCCTGGATTTTGTCTGGTTTGAGCTTGCGTGGGACTTACGAGTGCTGTTACCAGTGCTTTGAGAACATCTGCTTTCTAGGTGAAATCTCTTCTTCAGTACTTCAGTCCGGTCCTTCAAAGCCACTTAAAGCTAGCTTTTGAGAACTTGCCATCAGTATCCAGCTCTAGAACGGACAGTAATCAAGTCTTCAAGATCCCCCAGGAACTCCAAAAGAAGGAAGAGATGACTGATTTCTTTGAAATTCTCCACCGCAGCTCAGAGGAATCAGACCCTTGGCTCTGGCTCTTGGCTGAGGCATTGAAACAGCAAGCACCTATCCTCAGTGTCCTGGCCTCATGTCTCCAGGTGAGAGGCACAGAAAACCTGAACTAAGGAACCAGAAAGCTTTTCTAAAAAGACAGCGAGTAGTGGCATACACCTGTGATCACACCTGCTTGGGGGACTGGAGTCAGGAAGATGGAGAGTTTAAGGCTGATCTGGGCTGACCCCCTGTCTCAAAAAAATAACAAAACAAAACAGAAAACCTTCACAAACAAGCAAAATGGGCCAGCAAGATGTCTCAGCATGTCAAAGCACTTGTCACCAAACCTGATGACTTAAGTTCCATCCCTGGACATTTGGCTCAGTAATTAAAAATGTTTGTTGCACACTGGCTATGGTGGTGCACACCTTTAATCCCAGCATTGGGAGACAGAGACAGGCATATCTATGTCAGATCAAGGCCTCCCTGGTCTACCTAACAAGTTCCAGGCCAGCTAGGGCTACAAGAGGACTCTGTCTCAAACTTTTTTTTTTTTTTTTGGTCTTTTTTGATCTCCCTGTAGCCCCAACTGGCCTGGAACTCACTATGTAGACCAGGCTGACCTTGAACTCATAGAAATCCACCTGCCTCTGCCTCGGGAGTGCTGGGATTAGAGGTGTGCACCCCCACGCCCAGTTCAAACTTTTAAAAGATGGTGGAGAGGGCAGGATAAAAGACCACTAAACGGAAGCGGGTGACGACTGTATTCCAGTCCATGTTTTCAGGGTTACTGAAGCTGTTTGCGCTTCTGCAGCATGATTGTCTAGGAAAGTTAGGGTTTCTTTACCTTCAGTGACCACAAGTGATCAGGGCTTTGGTTTCTTGTTGGCAGTCACAGGAGTGCTTTGGTGGACAAACGCCCACAGCTTCTTTAGTATCTTGTTCAGGAAAGGGGGATTTCCACAAAGTCCCTTAATCAGCAAAGTGGTGGAGTGTACCTCTGTCTCCCAGCTTATTCATTGGAGCTTGTCGTGTTTGGAAGCTCTTCGAGCCGTTTTAGCTAATTAAGAAAGGGGCTTCTTCTAAACAGGAAACATCCGCTCAACATTTGTACATTTGTCATAACCCAGCCCAGTTCTTCCATTTTGAAAGTTTCTTATCCAATGACAGGGTGCCAGTCCTATTCCCTGTCTCTGTGTTTGGATTGTCACTTCTGTGGAGGACAGTGTTGCCACTGAAGCGATGGGACACATTCAGGCCTCTGTAGAGAATCATACATGGGACCTTGGGGACCTTTCCATCATCTGGAGAACTTTGTTAACAAGACGAAAGAGCAGCACTCTCATCCGAGGGTTCCAACTTTTCTTTAAGGTACTCATATTCAGTTCTTCCCAGGATTTAAAAGGGGTTTCTTCAGAATCCCCCTCATTGGCTTTTTCTTATTTTCATACCCCCAATTTTTTTTTCAGTCAATAGCAGATGATAATAGTAATACATCTACCATTTGTGTGTGTGTGTATATATGTGTGTATTTGTGTAACCCAGGACTTTTAAGATACACCCCCAGCCCTACCATTTATTTAGCAAAGGACTTTATATGCATTATTTTAGTAGGTTCCCACAACAATCCTTTATAAAACGATATGTGAGGACATTATGAAGTAGTATTACCTTTATTTTACAGACTGACTAATAAACTGACGCCTGCATAACTTTATCCATCCAAATTCTAAGTTTGTCAGTAAGTAATTAGAGTTACAATCATACTTTCTAACACAAAATTCCTGTTCTGAGCCAACTACTCCCACAAAAAGTGATGGAGCACGTTGAGCGATGCCCCTGTGAACAACAGTGGAGACAGGTTTGTTAGAGCTGCTATCAGCTAACGGAGGGTCTTCTGACAATGCATGGACCAAGTTTAGCTTCTTCAGAAAATGGACTTGTTGGATGGTTGTACTCAGCCTGGCTTTTTTCTAAAAGGAAAAGGAAATGAAGTTTACTTTCCTTCTTAACATGCATAACTCAAATCTACTATGAAGCTATTATTAATAGTGTTTGATGTTCCCTTACTTGGCATTATTCACTGAAAAAATATCAAGTTCAGAATCTTCTAATCGCAACTTTTCTTCAAAGGATTCACCAATTCTGTTGATGATGGAAGTATATGAACTGTGCATGTTCTTCAAGAATTATAAGAAAGCCAGAGCTAAGCTTCTGGAGTTCCAGAGAAGCCTTGAAATGGTAAGTTGGAATTACAGTGCTTCCTTACCTGTCTGAAAATGGTTAGCATGGCCTGCTGTGTGCTGGCTGGGATGGAGCAGCAGAATAGGGTTATGTGGTGTGATTCAGACTACAGTAGATCGGAGTACACTTGTGCTGTTTCAGAGAGCTGGCCTGCAGGGCCTTGCAGTTGCCATGAGCAGAGAAGTACCTTGGAACATGCTCATGCGATCAGTGTCCTGCTATGCCAAACTCCATAGGGCAAGAACTACTGGTCCATGCTGTGGATACCGGAGAACAGACGGGTAGTCTATTGCTGCATTTTGTCAATCTCAGATAGCTCGGTAGTATAGAATGCAAAGGTCGTAAGATACTGCTTTGTTTCTTGTAAAAGAAAAATGGTTTTTTGAGCCAACAATATGGCTCAGTGGATTTGCTATGTGAGCCTGACAGCAACCTGAGTGTGAGCACCATAACCAGGTGGGGAAGATGGAAGCAGAAAGCCAACTCCCAGAAGCATACTGTGGCATGTGTGCACTTGTATTCATAAATCACTCTTACACACACACACACACACACACACGCACACAAAACACCCCAATAGTAAATAAAATAAAATTTTAATTAAAAAAAAATTGTTTCATTACCACTCTTGGCAGTCCCTGCACAAACAATGCGGAGTATGTAATCACTAAGTTTTCTCAGATGTCTGTTTATCATGCTGAGCTTAACTTTCTGAGGAAATAAAAAGAGGGGAAGTTTTAAGAGAGAGACTATGCTTTAGTCCTTCTTGGTGGTTTCAGGATTTTTGTCTTCTTTACATCAAAAGTGCTATGATAAATAATACAAAGTATGTTCCTATTCTACCCAGCAAATTTCCCAGGGTGGTCTCAGTATCGCTTTTGCCCCTGGTCATATTGGTCTTAACTTTGAATGAAGATTTAAAAATTATCCAAGAGGCTGGAGATATATTTCAGTGACAGAGGACTTGCCTGACTTGAATAGGCCATGTATTCAATCTCCAGTACAAAAAATGTGTGGATAGATGAATAGATAGATAGGTACATAGATAGATGTTATATGTTTGAAAGTATTGAATCAATTATTTGAATATGGCTGGGCTTCCTGAATCACGAATATAAGCCTGTTAATTTCCCCAACCTTTTAGTGTCCATGGCTGGGGTCCCTCAAAGTGTCTTCTTGCCTGACTGTCCTGGTTCCCATTTTTGCTGCAGCCATTTACTTCCATGTATTTTCTCCTTAACCATTTCTGTCATCTACCCATGGCACTCCTTTTTCTTAAAGCAGCACAGTTAGGTAAATAAGTAATTAAGTAAAAACAGGGCCTAATGCCCCTATCCCTGTTGATTTTAATAAGGACACTGAAAGGATAAATAATGACAAATAGACATATTACTGTGGATGTTGCTCAGTGATAGAGTGCCTACCTAGCATGCACACCATAAAATAATACAATAAAATAATAGTAAGTAGGGGCTGGCGAGATGGCTCAGCAGTGAAGAGCACTTGCTGCTCTTGCAGAGGACCTGGGCTCGGTTTCCATATTGGGTGACTCAGAACTATTTGTAACTCCAGTTCCAGGGGATCTGACACCCTCTTCTATCTTCTCTGGGCACCAGGCACATATGTAGTATACATACATACATGTAGGCACTCATACATATACATAAAATAAAAATAAATTTGAAAAATAATAATAAAAGAAACTTCATTTGTGTTTCATGTGGGGCAAAGGACTCTATTTTTTGGAAATATTCAGAGTAATTGCTGCTGTACCCAACTCAACACAAAGGCATTAGTGTAAGAATTGACAGACATACAACTTTTGGTTCTTCTTGAAATCAAAGGCCAGTCAAAAAAGACAATATTTAGTAAGTGTCTAAGCAGAAATAATGGTAATAATGAGCTATTTTCCTTACTCTGTCATTCACAAAGTCATTCTCTTAATAGTTCACAGGAGGCTGAAGCAGTAAAGACTAGAGTCAAGTGACAGGATTCTGTAAACTGTTCCTTAACTTAAGACCTTGGTGGACTTCCACTTAAGGGAATATTGCACTTCTAAAAATCTTTCCCACAGCCAGAAATCCTCTGCGTATTAGATATATTTCAGCATGACCTTTTACAGTGGGATCATCAGTATGAAGAAGTCACCATCAGGACTAGGGCCTAACCCAGCACTAGGTTATAATAGTGCTAATATTATATTAGCTATATATATATATAGTGCTATATTAATTAGCTAATATAATAGCTAATGAAATACAAGGTTTTGGTGTCTACCTGTCTGCACAGGTAAAACACACGTTTGTTTTCAGGGACAGGGTCTCCCTGTATCCCTGTATCCCCAGCTGACCTGGAGCTAACTATACAGACCAGGCTGGCCTTGATCTCATGGAGATCCGATCTCCTCTGCCTCCAACGTGCTGGGATTAAAGATGTGTGCCACTGTAGCCAACACAATATATAATTTTTGAAGTCAAGCGTTAAGTTTTATTTCATCAAAAAGACCCACTAATATTTTTAACCTTACTATGTGAGGTCTAGGGTGAACTACACAACTATAGTAACCAAGAACACAATATGAGTTTGTAATGCAAAGTAAGTGATCCAGTGAAGTTCAGAGATGAAGTCCTGAAGTACTAAAGAAACATCACCTGGGAAGGCTCCGTTCCCATTAGTCTCAGTCTCAGACATCTTTGGCACATCTGCCCTAAAATTGTAGCCTGCAAGGAGACCCTGTTTCAAAAAAACAAAAACAAATCTGGATTCAAAGACAAGCCCAGATCCCCTTCTAAGTAGCTACCAAGTGAACATGTTTGATTAAATTCACAGCAGTTCACAGGATAATTAATTTGATAGTAAAGGGACTTAAACAGGGGAGCACCATGGTTAGCATTCACTCTGTGGGACTCTTGACTTACTGACACACATCCATCAGCACCACTGCTTCCTACAAAGACAAGCCTGTCCTCTGAGCCCATTCAGTCAGACGCTTAATGCTAGATAGCTTCAGTTGTCAGCTTGACACACCTAGGAAGAAGGAATCTCAACGGAGGTATTCTCTCCATTGGAGTAGCCTTAGGCTATGTCTATGAGGCTGTTTCTTAATTTCTAATTGATATGGGAGAGCCCAACCCAGCGTAGGCAGTGCTACGCTTGAGCAGGCGGTTCTGGGTTGTATAAGAAAGCAGGCTGAGTGAGCACAGATCAGAGGAGCAAGCCATTAAGCAGCTTTCCCTCATGGTCTGCTTTAACTCCTGCTTCCAGGTTCCTGCCTTGGCTACAACTGATAATGGGCTGCAACCTATAAGCCAAATGAGCCCTTTTGCAAGTTGCTTTTGGTCACTGCTTTATCACAGCCTCAGAGAAACCAAACTAGAACACTTAGGCCATAGGAAACTACTGTTAAAGAGTATCTTGGGCCAATTGTGGTGGCACACTCCTTTAATCTCAGGACTTGGGAGGCAGAGGCAGGTGGATCTCTGTGAGTTCAAGGCCAACCTTGTCTACATAGTGGGTTCCAGGCCACCTGGGGCTACAGGGAGAACCTTTCTCAAAAGAAAAAATAAATAAAAATAAGGCTGGAGTGATGGCTCCATGGTTAAGAGCATTTGTTGCTCTCCCAGAGGTCCCGATTCCCAGCAATCACTTGGACAGTTCCAGCTCCTGGGGGATCCAATGCCTCTGGCCTTCCTGGGCTCCTGCACTCATATGCACATACATACACATGTACACATAATTTTTAATAATAATAATAGTTTTTTTTCCTTTTAAAAAAGAGTATCTTGGCTTTCTTGTGTCCAAATTGGGAGGTTCTGAACTTTTACTCCTGGAAACCACTGCCTCTGAGTCTGCATTGTTTTTCATAGCTTGACACAGCACCTACAAGGGTCCTCCCTCTCTTACCTGCCACGTGGGTGAAGGATCAGGTGTGTTTCCTTTTGAAACTTATGCCACAGCAATGCCAGACACAGTACGAGCTGGGGCAGCTACTGCAGCTGTTTGTTGGAATGGAGCATCTCTTCTCTGATGGTAAGACAGGATTTATCCTGAAGTTGCTCTTAAGAAGTTAGCTTCCTTATCTTCCTTATTGTGAAATTAGTTTAGGGGGGCAGTCAAAATATTAAAACATCAGATAACATACAGGGCATAACTATGTGTGAAGAGTTCCTTATCAGAACAGCACCTAATGTACTGTAACCAGTCTTAGTTTGTAGTTATCACATGATTGTGTTTCCCCTGGTAAGCCTCTGTATTAACACATCACTCGTGTTCTCTCTGGCTGGTAACTGTCACATGTCCTCATTGCTCAGAGTCACAAACCCTATTCAGGAATGCATAATTCATTGTGAACATTTCAGAGACAAATTATGCTTACTGTTTATAGATTCCACCAGACATTGACACCCTTTAAGCTTGTTGCTGACTAAACCAAACCAATATTGCCTTTATCTTTTCCACTTGTTTGATAATTTCAAGTTTTTGATGAATGTGTTTATTTATACTATTCTGAGCTTTTTACTACTAGTGTCACATTTAAACTCACAGATGTTCAGCTGAAAAGTTGAGATTTGTACAGAACACTGACAGTGCTGGGTTTGGTGTCAAATCTTGTAGACAGCAGATCTGCTGGCTGAGAGGAAAGGATGTTTCTAAGCTGCAGTGTTCCCAAGATGGCGCTTGTCAGTGACTATATACGCTGCACAGACAGGAAGGTCTGTAGTAATTTTAATTTTTTCAGAAATAACTTTCCTGTTTGCCATGTTTATTTGATCTACTTTGAGTAATTACACAGATTAACTACATTGTTAAATTGTTGCCATAATAGTTTATTCATATGTTACTTTTGGAGGTAGGGTTTCAGAAGGTAGCCCAGGCTGGCCTTGAACTGCTGATCTTCTTGCCTCAGCTTCTAAATGCTGAGGTCACAGGTGTGTGTCACTATGCCCAGCTCTACCTTTTAAATGTTACTTTGTGTAGGGTGTGTCTATATATGTAATAAAACACATGCCTCAGAATACAGAAATAGAGCCCAGTGCTGTAACACAAGCCTAAAATCCCAGATATAGGTAGGAGGATCACTATAAGTTTGAGGCCAGCCTGGTCTCATAGTGAGTTACTGGTTAGTTTTTATTGTCAACTTGACATAAGAGTTACCTGGGAAGAGTCTCAGCTGTAGGACTGTCCTCATCAGTTTTGCCTATGGCCATGTCTGTGGGGACTTGTCTTGATTGTTGATTGATGTGGGCAGTGCTACCCCTAGGCAACTTGTCCTAGATTGTGTAAGACTGAAGCCAGGCATGATGGGTGCACACCTTTAATCCCAGCACTCGGAAGACAGAGGCAGGCCGATCTCAGTGAGTTCAAGGCCAGCCTGGTGTACATGGTCTACATAGCAAATTACAGGCCAGCTAGGACTACAGGGAAACCCTGTCTCTGCTTCAGTTCCTGCCTCCAGGCTCTGACTCCAGTGATGGACTCTGACCTCGAAGTGTAAACTGAAATAAACCCTTTTCTTCTCCCAAGTTAGTTTTGGTCAGAATGTTTTATCACAGCAACAGAAAGGAAACTAGGGCAGAGGGCTGTGCACAAAATCACGTTCTTTAAAAGCCTGTGTTTTACTTCTGCAATCCTAATACTTGGGAGGCTAGGGCTGGAAGATCTTCAGTCTGAGACCAGTCTGGGCTACATAGCAGGACTATGTTTCAAAAGACAAGAAAAACATCTGTGTTTTATATGAGGCCAGCAAAGACGCCCAATATGGCAGTTACTGTACAGCGTAACTCATTGTCTCTAGAACTACCTAAATTAGCAGGTAGCCCTGGGTGTAGCCTACATGGGCTTTTTCTCATGTTCTTCCTGTGTTTCAGTATATATATCAACATATCCACATATACTAACTGGAATTGGGAGCAAACCCAGCCACACAAAGTATTGACAGAGAATTCTTGCTTTGTGTGTTTGTCCATTTTACAGTGCTAGGGATCAGATTCAAGGCCTCATGAGTGCTAGACAAGCATTCTACACTAAGCTAACACTTAATTCCCAGTGTCACCAGGATAATCATTTCCAGGGACATCATGGGAAGTACAAGAGGAACAAATGTTGCTTCTTTCCAAATATAGTGTGCTGTGCTCAAGCCTGGGAACTGGCCAGCTCCAACGGCAGCTTTCCTGTGTGTTCTGTATCTTGATCCAAGTGATGCTTGTATTGAATGAACTAATGCCCAAACAAATTTGATCAAAGTGAGATTAAATGAGAGAGAAACAGAGACATACAGAGAGAAAAAAAGAGAACAAGAACTCACCAAGTGAAGGACTAGCATCTTCCCGAGGTCAGCACATTGAAGGACAACCTGAGCCCAGAAAAGCATGTGTGGTGGCTTACACCTATAATCCCAGCATCCAAGAGGCTGAGGCAGGAAGATTGCCATGAGTTCAGGGCCAGTCTGGGTTACATGACCTTGTCTCAAAAGACACAATAAAAAAAAGCCCCATGTGTATTGCATAGATTGGTTTCATTTGCTGACCCTAACATTCTTAGAGTACAGTAAGTCAAGTAGCAAGTAGCCTGTACAGCTAAGGGTTCTGCAGGGACTATATAATTTATTGACTTATGTCATCATTTATTTCATCTTGAGTTTGTTGGGAACTGGCCATATGGCTTCTTCCAGTCAATCAAAATAGAAATATTTGGTTTTGCCAGATATTGTGAAACCACACACCTGCGGTCCTAGCACTTGTGAAGTAGATACAGGAGGGTCAGGAATTCAAGGCCATCCTTGGCCACATAATGAGTTCCAGACCAGCTTGGGCTATACGACACCCTGTCTCCCAACAACAACAAAAAAAACAGACAAAAAGAAAAAGTTATGATTTTTATTTTCTTTACTCATATTGGTATCTTCTGGGACAGTGTGAAGCCATAATGATGTTCTGCTGTTTAACTCTCTACATTCTCTCCTCTTGCACAGGGCTAGATGTGAGGAAGCTATGTGTCCTTAGTCAAATTTTGAAGGATACATCTATAGCCATTAGCCATGCAGTTATCACCAGCTACAGCACTGAGAATTTTCAACATGAATGTCGATCTATTTTGGAAAAGCTGAAGACAGACGGACAGTTTGCTTTGGCTAGGAGAGTAGCAGAATTAGCAGAGTTACCTGTGGACAGCTTGGTTGTTGAAGAGGTATTGTTAGTCTTAAAATTATCCAAACTATTTGTTTTTATTTTTATGTGTATGAGTGTTTTGCCTGCATGTTTGTAAATGCACTCATGTGTGCAATGCCAGAGAAGGCCAGAAGATGGCTACAGATCCCCTGGAACTGGAGTTACAGATGGTTGTTAGCTGCCCTAAGGTCCCCAAACCCCAGTCCTCTGGACAAACAGCCAGTGCTTTTAACTACTGAGCCATCTCTCCATCCCCCAAATTATCCAAACTCTTAAACAGAGACCCAAATGAGAATCATATAATTCATAGGAAATGAGGCCCTTTACCTTTGACACACACACACATTTCTTTTAAAGTAGGTAAGCTTAGGATATGTTATTGAAGAATATGTTTTAAATATAAGTGCAGAATTCACTTTAGCTGTTTGAATAGATTTAAATATAAGGTGGCTTTCCTGCAAACCTCGTGCAGATAGATAAATTGAGAATCTTTTTCATACCTTCACTTTCCACATAGTTGTACCCAGGGTCATCTATAGCCAGGTCTCATGTTCTTGATTTTGATTTGGCTTTAGCCAATATGGTATACTTAGAGAGTATCAACATCAATATACTTCCTTATTAAAGCAAGGCTAAAATTTGCTTTGTTAAATTTCACAGATAATCCAGGAAATGCAGACCCTACAACGCATTGAACAGTGGTCCCTGAAACAAGCAAGAATTGACTTCTGGAAAAAATGCCATGAGAATTTTAAGAAAAATTCCATCTCAAACAGAGAAGCTTCTTCCTTCTTCTCCTCCCAGGCCATTATGGCCTGTGAGCGCACAGCTGGACAGAGCACTGGGGAGCGCTGTCTTCTACTCACCCTGGCAGGGCACTGGATTGCCCAGGAAGAGCCTGTTCCTCTGGAGGAGCTAAAGGAGCTAGAGAAGCAGATCTGGGTCTGCAGGATCACCCAGCACACCCTTGAGGGAAGTCAAGAGGAAGTAGAGCCCAGATTTTCTCGAGAGATTTCAACTAGTGGTGAGCTTTCCTTCGATAGCTTAGCCAGTGAGTTTTCCTTCTCCAAGCTGGCTGCTCTGAACACATCCAAATACTTAGAACTTAATGGTCTTCCATCCAAAGAGACATGTGAAAATAGACTGAATTGCAAGGAGCAGGAATCACTGAATGTTTTGATTGGACACCTGCTGGATGATGGCTGTGTTCATGAAGCAAGTAGAGTATGTCAGTATTTCAATTTCTATAACCGAGATGTGGCCTTGGTGTTGCACTGCAGAGCCCTGGCCTCGGGACAGGCCAGTGTGGATGACCTGCACCCAGAGATCCGTACTCTCCTTCACAGTGCTGGGCTACCTGAGGAAGTGGAGAGCCCTGGCATTCCTCTACAGAAAGTCCACAACAGTAAGTGGTCACACTGTCCTCTTTGCTACAAAAGGAAGGGTTTCTTGTGGTGACATAGTGACACTAAATTAAAGGGACAACAACTTTTTTCCAAGTGGCTTATATGCCATTTCAAGGAATTCCGAGTACTTATAGCTAGTTCACTGAAACTTGTACTATATAAATATGTTCACAAGACAACACTCAGGAGACAGAAGCAGGAGTTCAAGGCTAGCCAGGGATATATACAAAAAAAGAAAAAAAAGGGCTGGAGAGATGGCTCAGTAGTTAAGAGTACATAGTGCTTTTGCAGAAGACTGGAGTTCGGTTCCCAGCACCCAAGTTGGGTGACTCAAAACTCCCTATAAATCTAGCTCCAGAGGATCTGCTACCTTCTGGACTGTTGAGAGTACCAGTACACATGTGCATGTACCCCCCCACATACACAAAATTAAAAACTAAATCTTTTCTTAACATTTATAATTCTATATGGGTGGTACACAGAAATAAGGCAGACTTTTATGTTAATCTCATATCACATAACCTAGTTAAACTTTCTTTTTCTAGGCATTTTCTAGGCATTCTTGGGGTTTTCCTTTGTGTATAGTCATGTCTTTTATAAATAAGTTTCATTGCTTTTGTAATCTTTCTTGGTTTTGCTTTTCACATTAGCGAATATGTGTTAGATGACGGGAGGGTAGAGTGAGCATGCCCGCCCTGCTCCTGACCCTCAAAGACTCAGTCTCTATTGTTTGGATGATATCCAAGATAGAGTTTTGGGTTTTTTCATCCAAAAAATAGTTCACTAAAACGCTTTCATATGCCTGGAGAGATGGCTCAGCAGTTAAGAATACTTGCTGTTCTTCCAGAGGACCCAGGTTTGAAGCAGCCACTGATCTTAACTTCTGAGTCAGCTCTCCAGCCCCTGGTAAGAGTTTTATTACAAATCACTGCTGAGTTTTCTATTTTGTTTCTGCATCTATTTATCTGATCATGAGGGGTTTTTTTTCCTTCTTTATATCATTAATTTGGGTATGTTTTGATTTTTTAAGACTTTTATTCTTTGAGGATTTCCTCCCGTGTATTTTGTCGTAGTTGCCCCTGATTACTCCCTTACCTCTTCCTAGTTCCACCCTAACATGTTCGTTGATTTTTAAAACTTTGTGTATGAGTGTTTTGCCTGTACCACGTGTGTGCAATAGTCAGAGGAGGAGGTCAGATTCCCTGGAGCTGTAGTTATGGACATTTATTACCTGCCATGTATGTGATGGGAAACAAACTCAGGTCTTCTGTAAGAGCAGCCGGTGCTCTTGATCACAGGAACCATCACTCCAGCCTTACATTCTCAAGATAAACTCTTCTTGATCCGAAGCGTTATACTTTCTGATAAATAAAGGTGGAATTGATTAGCTTTTTTCTTGGATTTTTGCATTTATGTTCATGAGGAATACTGTTCTATATTTCCTTTTTTAAAAAATTATTGCTTTTGTCTGACTTTTCTGCCTTTTAAGTCACAGTAATATTGATAACATGAATTTGAAAGTATACCTTTTTAAGTTTTTCTGGGCAAAGCTTTTCCCTCCACTCCTTCTGAGGTCCTAGGTAGCTTAGGCTGACCTTTAGCTCTTTATAGAGGATGACCTTGAACTCTTGATCCTCCTGCTTCCACCTCCCAAGAATTGGGCTTAGAGTGTAAGCCAACCATGACTAACTTGGTATTATTTCTTGAGATGTTTAGTAGAAGTTACCTTTTAATTTTATGTGTATGAGTGTACTGCCTGCATGTGCGTCAGTGCATCTTTGTCATGCAATGCCCGAGGAAGTCAGAAGAGGGCTGGCTGTTAACTACCATGTGGGTGCTGAGAATTGAGCCCAGGTCCTCTGTAAGAGCAGCCAGTGCTCTTAACCACTGAGCCACATCTTCAGCCCCTGTTTAGTAAATTTACAAGTAGAACCATCTGAACTTGGAAGTTTATTTTTAAAAAAAATTTTAAGTAAATTTCTTTTATAATTATAGGATATTGAGGTTATCTTTGGGCTCTTAAGTTAGTTTTGGTAGTTTGTGATTTTTAAAGAAATTTTTCCTCCTTTTTATATTTGAACTATTTTTGTATTTTCTACCTTGAATTATTGTGGGGTTTTTATTACATATATTTTTATAATAACTTATTATTTTTATTTTATGTGTATTTCCTGTGTGTATGTAAGGGCACCCATGTCATGCAGTGCCAATGGTGGTCAGAAGGGGGTGTTGGATTTCCCTGGAACTGGAGTTAAAAACAGTTGGCAGCCACCACGTGGGTGCTAGGAATTGAACCTGGGTCCTCTATGAGAGCATCCAGTGCTCTTAACTGCTGAGCCATCTCTCCAGCCCTTTATTGCATATCTTTTTTATGAGTGCTTTGCCTGCATGTGTGTAGGTGTACCATGTGTGTACAGTGCCTGAGGAGGCCACAAGAAGATATTACAGAGTTACAGACAGTTGTTAGCCACCATGTGAGTACTGGGAACTGAACCTAGGTCCTCTGCAAGAGCAGCTAGTGCTCTTGACCTCTGAGTCATCTCTCTAGGCCATTTATTAATTCTTTTAGGGCTGACTTGCTAGGTGTAGATTTTTAATTTTTTATGTTTCTTTTTCTATTATTTTTTCCTTATATAAGAATGTCTCTATTTCTAAAGAATGCTTTTGCTGAGTACAGAAGTCAGTTTTTTAGTACTTTGAGCATTCATCGTGCTCTACTAACTGGTATCTCTTTATCATGTCAGTTTAGATGTTCTTGCTTTTTGCACATTTGAGTAATTTGTTAGAGGTTCCTCCGGACATTTTGAATAGTTTATTATTCACATATAGTCTTTGAGATTTTTGGATCTTGTTTCAGTGCCTTAAAGAACACTGACTTTTTAGCAGACCCAGTTAGGTTTAGGCTGAAGTTCTTTGGGCTGTGGTTCTAGCATCAGTACTATTCAGGTATGTCCTCTGCATGCACGATATCTAGTGGTCTGCACATGACCGTGGGCCAGGGAGAGTAGACACTACGAGTTCCCTTTCCTACCCTTGGACTGGTACTAGAGTGCTTGCTTGAGTGCTCTTGCATATGCACATACTAGCTGTGTGGCCTCTCCTCCTTCTACCTAACTGTTTCTGGGGGTACTAGAGATTACTGGAGATGGGAAATGTCAATTCTGGTCATCTTCAGTTTGCATACTGTGCTTTACTTTTCAGAATGCTCATGTAACCACTGTTTGCATTGTATACAGGTTTTAGACAGAATTCAATGGGAGAGACAAGGTAGAGTGAACCTAGTTTATCTTACCTAGAATTCAATCCCCATAGTGAAGAATATATAGGAATAACATGGTCTGGGTTGCCTTTTTTTTTTATCATCATCATCATCATCATTATTCTGGAGTTTTGTTATTTTTGTTTTGTTTTTTGAGATGAAATTTTTTGAGACATAGCCCAGGCTGACCTCCAACTTACTATGTAGCCAAGGATGACCTTGAACTCCTGATTCTGCTGCTTCCACTTCCAAGTAGGATTATAGGGGTGCCTTACCACACCCTGGTTTATTTGTTTTTAAGGTATATATTTTTAAATATTCATTATTTTGTTTGTTTGTACCACAGGCTGACCTGGGACTCATCATATAGCTAGGGGTGGCCTTGAACTTCTTAACCTTCTGCCTATACTTCCTGACTGCTGGGATTACAGGCATTTATTACCACGCTCAGTTATGTGGTACTGAGGATAGAACCCAGGGCTTCATGCACGCTAGGCAAGCAGTGTACCAATTGAACTACACCCCCAGCCCATGATACTTAGCATTTTAAATATAAAAATTTAACATACTTAGCATAACAAATGACATAGTACAAATGTGCATAAATAGCAAATCCAATGGTATCCCATCAACTCTGCCAGAATACCTATCTTATACTTCCTTAGCATGAATTATTTTCTTTTTTTATATTTTATTATTTTTATTTTATGAGTGTATTGCCTGCATGTATGTAAGTACACCCACATCATACAATGCCCGCAGAGGTCAGAAAAGGGCGTCAGATCCCCTGGAACTGGAATTACAGATGGCTGTTAGCCCCTGTGTGGGTGCTGGGAACAGAACCCAGGTCTTCTACAAGAACAGCCAGTGAGCCATTTCTCCAGCCCCATCATGCATTACTTTCTACATGCCAGTGAAAGTATATGCAGCTTCTTTTTCAAAAAGTAGATTGTATCATACTGCTCTACAACATGTTTTCTTTCGTGTTGTGTAGCTTGGCTCTCAAGTGGCTGCAGATTATTCTGCTGTATGAGTGTTTTATGATTTCCATTACTGATAGACAAAAAAAGATACCTAGTTTCTTTCTTTCCATTGGAAAATGTTACATTAATAGATCTTGGCCTGGTAGCTCAAATCTCAAACCTCGTTGTAATCTCAGTTGAAGCAAGAGAATCACTGCAAAACTGAGGCCATCCTGGGCCACAAAGTGAGTTTTGGCCAGCCTAGGCTAAAAGTGAGATGTAATCTAAAAACAAAAACACATGAAAACGTGTTACAGATTCTTTTTTTTTTTTTTTTTTTTTCTTTCCCCTAATAGAAACCTTTTACCAAGGCTTTACATAAATGCTAGGCAAGCACTCTTCTACCAAGCCACACTCCTGGCACCAAGGTTTCTTTAAAAACAGAAACAAACAAACAAAGAACCCAGAATGGATCTGTTTTCCTAAGCCTTTATAAAGCTTTTAGAAATTAGTACACTGAAAAGCAATTCAGGGAAGACCAGAGGCTGGCAGCAGGACAGATGCAGGGTGAGGGAACCCGGGCAGTGACGGAGCTACCTCCATCTGGTGACTTCTTGGCATGAGGAGAAGCTCAGAGGAGTACGTGGAGGAGAGACGGGCATCTTGGTATTGCTCGCTAGAGCATTAGGCAGCTTTGAGTCTGATGTCTCATGGAATCGTCAGTGTAATTCTGAGATTTCCTGAAAGAAGGTGATGAAAGTTTTAAGTGGGAACCTGTCAGAAGTGGTCCCAGGCTGACGATGAGAGGCATCGTGGGAGCTTAGTTCAGAAAAGCTTTTCAAAGAGGTGAAGTCACGTTTACAGGGAGAGGCCTTATGCTGCCAGCCTAGGGCTCCCCTCAGACTTGGGTTTGCTTTCAGCCTCGAGTTTGGATAGTCAGTCATTTGTGATGGTCCCACCTGGTGACGAGATGGTGATGAATCTGCGAATTCTGACAAGCAGATGCCTCAGTGGGAAGAACTACTGTCGGCAGGTCCTCTGTCTGTATGAACTTGCTAAGGTATGTGCCAAAGGAGGGTCCTCACAGGAGCCCCCTTTGAAGGAGGAGGAGAGATGTTACTTTGGACATTTCAGTGGCAGCTCTTCAGGTCATAATCTTGAAAGAGCTAGGAATATAGTCAGCGGTAGAATAATGGAAGGCCCTAGGTTTCATCCCAGTGCTACAAGTAAGAAAACAGATTATGACTGGTGTACAGAGCTGTTGTCAAGATTTTGGCCCATTAAAGGACTAATGAGGTAGAGTCTTGCCTGTAACTCAGCCAGCCCAACCAGAAAGCCAGGGCAAGGCTCCTGACTCTTATCTATAAATGAATCAAAGTCCCTTTTATGCGTAAGGTTTTGCTCCAATAGAACATTCCATATAACATGTGATGCATACAGACAGAAGTCAGCAGGTGTGGTGGCTCATACCTATAATCCCAGCATTTAAGAGGCTCAGGCAGGAGGATGGACAGGAGTTTGAAACCAGCCTGGGCTACATAATGAAACCCTGTCTCCTCCCTCACCCTTTTCCACCTCCCACCCCCCCAAAAAATCAGAGCAGTCAGGATTCTGTGGTTCTGTGGTGGTTGAAAGAAAAAGAGTAGACAGGCTGTGGAAGGACATGAGAGAAACAGCCAAACATGAAAACCATAGAGAAGACTCGGTTTCCTTGGAGACTGAAGGCTTAGCTGCTGCCCCAGGAACAATAAAGGAAGGGTGGTCTGCATTTCATTCCATCTTTTTTTATTTTATAATGATTGAAAGGACAAGTGTTTAACAAGAGGTGAATCACCTGATGCTTTCTGGTGATAAGCTTTCTGCTTGGATTTGGTTTGGTGAAATGAAGGACTGGAAAGCCCCTCCCCCTTCTTCTAAGGTTCTGCCCAGAGCCAGGGTTGTTCAGCTCAGGAAACAAAGGTCTGTCTACATCTCAGAAAGTGTTCTTTTGCTTTCACCCAGCTTCTAAAAATGACTCTGACTCGTGTTATCTTCCTCAGGAGCTGGGTCGTTCCTATGCCGATGTTGCTGCTGGGGATGGTGAGGCCATGCTCCGGGCAATCTTGGCCTCTCAGCAGCCTGACCGATGCAGACAAGCCCAGGCCTTCATCATGACCCAGGGTCTCAAGCCAGACACTGTGGCTGAACTAGTGGCAGAAGAGGTGACACGAGAGCTGCTGACTCCATCAGAAGGAACAGGTGTACTTGCCCTCCAGACCTTTGAAACCTTTCAGATATCATTCTGGGTTTTGCAGCATGAAAGATTTGAATGTTACATTCATACACAGTTTGTTTGTTGCCCTCTCAAGATCCGAGATTATTCTTGTAAAAGAACACATTACATTCATTTTGTTGTTTGCTTTGTAGCCTTATGAGCGTGGTTATAGAGGTTCTGGTCAAGATAATGTCTTCTGTCCTGTAAGATAACCAGTAGACCAGTGAGCTTAGCAAGGGGAGAGCTGCAAAGAACTGTGTCAGCATCACTTCCTGACGTCCAGGCTGGACAGAATTGGCCTCCTGGCACTGTACTCTTGTCCCTCTCCCAAACTCACTGCCTGTCTCCACATTTTCTGTGTAGGACAAAAGCAGATATTCAGTCCAACAGAGGAAAGCCAGACATTTATTCAGCTAACTGCTCTCTGTCAAGACCGCACGCTGGTAGGCATGAAGCTGTTGGATAAGATTTCCACTGTTCCCCTTGGGGAACTGTCTTGCAGTAAGTTCTTCACCTTTTTCTTATGCTTTGAGCCTAAAAGGGTCTCTAAAAGCTCTTCCAGGACTATTCTCTCTAAAACTTGAACTGGGTTCTTATTTTTGTTCTGGATACCTACCCCTCCAATATGGGTTCTAGTTTCTTGACAAAGTCTTACATTTATTGAAAATTCCAAAAGTATGGAAAAGCACTCTAAAATTTAAAACCAGAGATCAGTAACCATTAATTCTGTATTAAACAAATGGAGACATTATGTCCATTTTAGAAGAGAAGAAACTGAAACTTACATAAGTTGATTGGTTTATATCGGTGTGCTGGGGGCCATGGTGCTCCCACCTGTAATCCCAGAGGAAGCTGAGACAAGGAGATTGCCACAAGTTCCAGACCAGCCTAGGCTGCAGAACAAAACTATCTCAAAAACAAAACAGACAAAAAAAGTTGTGGAGCACAGCTAGCATTTGAAGCTAGTCTTTGATTCCAAAGCCTGCCTGTTTCCAGTGTTGTGCTCATCCGTATGCATTCAGTAGTATGCATACAGGGATGTATTTCAGTGGTAGACAACACTAGCATGTATGAGGTCCTGAGTTCAAAAATAAAAAAGACATCATACTCTGTAAAACTTACTACCTTTTTCACTTTATGAATATGCTTTCATTAACATTTGTAAATTGTTTTTATATGTATGAGAGTTTTGCCTGCATGTATGTAAGTGCACCGATGTGTATAATGCCCACAGAGGCCAGGTGTTGACAGATGTTGCAAGCCACTATGTGGGCACTGGGAACTGAACCTGGGTCCTCTGCTAGAGTAGCCAGTGATCTTAGCCATTGAGCCATCTCTTCAGCCCCTCCTTATTATTTTTCATGACCCTGTGAATAATTTAAAACTTACTGATGTTATATAATATTCTGATACGTAATTAAAATCTATGGACTGTTGAGGAAACTTTTAGTTTTTGCTATTTTAAACGTGCTGATGAAGTCCTGAGAGTATGAGTGAAAGCTCTCTCCAGACAGGGATCCTCTGCCAGGCCCCTGACCCTCTGCCAGGCAGAAGCAAGCAGTGGGCAGGAGCAGTTACATTCTTATCAGTGTCCTACCCACCCAGCCACAGAGCTCTTAATCCTGGCCCATCACTGCTTCACCCTGACATGCCACATGGAAGGCATCATCAGAGTCCTACAGGCTGCTCGGATGCTCACAGACAACCACTTGGCTCCCAATGAAGAGTATGGACTGGTGGTGAGTAGTCCCCTCAATCCCATCTTCCATCCGGAGGCAACTTTGGAGAAGAGCAGATAATAGACAAGGGTCTCAGCTCAGAGCTGACAGCCCCAGGGAATTCTGCTTCTTCAAATCCCACCTTCAAAGGTTAGTCTTCAGCCTGGCTTTCAGCACCAGGTTATTTCTGTCACATCAGAGCTCCATCAAGAGGCCCTGGTCATGTCCCAGGGCTATTGTATCCCCTTGCCAGGGCAGTCAGCTTTTCTAAAGGGCCAAAACATTGTTTCTCACCCCAGACAAGGTTCAGACCTGTTCTATGACTGAACTACTCAAGCCTCTTAGGCTTCCCCCAAATACTGTGGGCCCAGGTAGGTGAGTAAACTGTAGCCCACTGGAATGAGGAGTGGCACCAAGAGGAAGCGCTTACCCAGAAGGGCACTGTAGCACCTGGTCAGTTAGACAACAGGAGTGAACAGCCAGTGACATCCCAAAGATTCATTTCCAGATCCTCCAGAGAAGCCCCTGGTGAGCGAATGGTAGGGAGAAGCAGGGCAGCCTGGTGCCAGTCCTTCTCTCTATGGAACCTGGCACCTGAAGACAACACACTGGTGATGGGAGTGGTCTGGCTCCAACAGCTCCATGGGATACTGACGCAAGGCTCTCCCACCCGTCAGGTGCGCCTCCTCACTGGCATTGGAAGGTACAATGAAATGACATACATCTTTGATTTGCTGCATAAAAAACACTACTTTGAAGTTCTGATGAGGAAGAAGCTGGATTCCGTAAGTGTTTAGTAATGAGATTGAGTCTCACTGAGAATGTGCTGGGAGGAAATCAGGGATTTTCCCAGGGTACACAGTATCACCAATGGCTTAAGTTAGAATTCAGACTAGGAGGTGATGATGTTGAAGCTAAATACTAGAGAAAAAGTTTGTCCTTCTCCACCTTAGTGTTTTACCCCTAACTACTGTTTTAAAAGTTCTTGTGGGGCTGGAGAGATGGCTCAGCAAGTAAGAGTGCTAGCTGCTCTTATAGAGGACCCGAGTTTGGTTCCCAGCACACATATGGTGACTGTTCATCCTTAGCTCCAGTTACAAGGGATCTGATACTGTCTTCTGACCTCTTTGTGCCATTGCATGCTCGGGTGCATTTACATACATGCCGGCAACACTCATACACATAATAAGTGTCCTTATTGTGGCAGGACATAATCCTTCTGGAGAATCATGAAAAAATATGCTGCTAAGAGCCAAGTTAGGAAACAAACGTAAAGACCAGAGCCAGAAAATTGAAGGAACCATGTATGGTGGTGACCAGGAAGGAAGAAGCCTTGCTGTGAAACAGGCTGGCTGACTGGTCTTTGGGTGCAGGGAGCCTCTATTGCCTATATGCTCTGTGACACCAGTTATGTCAGCCTGTTTCCAAATAATTTGTTTGGCTGGTTTTGTTTCCTCATTTCTCATCTTAAGAGCTAAAAACCAAAATAGGACAGTTTGAGGACAATCCCACTGATAGCACAAGAACAAAACCTAGTCACCCCTTAGGGTCCCCCAAGATTTCTGAATTGTTTTTGAGGCAGTTTTGCATTTCAATAGGACTTTAATTTTTTTATGATTACAAAAAGTAACACATACTCCATGTAAGACACTTCAAAAACAAAGTCCTCAGTGTCTACCATCTGAAGACAGCCATTGCTAATATGATAGAAGCCCTTTCTTTGCCCATGTACCCCTAAACATATATATTTACATGTTTTAACAAAACTTATTTGCTTTTAAATTATGAGCAAGCTTTTTCCTTTAACACAATATGGCTATTTCTCCAAATTAAGAGCCTCTGGGGCTGAGGCTACAGCCTTAGGTGATATTGCATGTTAACCCTGGGTTCAGTTTCCAGTACTGAGAGACCAAATACCACAAAACAAAAAGAAAAACCATCTTTATCCAAGTGTAGTGGCACATGCCTTTAATCCCAGCACTGAGGAGGCAAAAGGCAAGCGTATCGTTATGAGATTGAGGCCAGCCTGGTCTACATAGCTGAATTCCAGGCCAGCTGGGGCTTTAAAAAAAAATCATTTCATGGCTACAAAGTTACTGTTAGTAGCCTTTGTTTTGGACATAGGCTACTTCTAATTTATGCTGCTAAATATCTTCATTACATTCTTTCCTCTGCTTCTTTAGGACAGAATCCTAGAAAATAGAATTGTTAAGTCAGCACGGGTTATTTTAAGGCTTGCTCTTCTGATTGGGTTGTACTGATTAAACTCCCAACCTCAATGAGGACATGCCTGTTTCCTTATCTTCAAGACAGCCTAAGTTTTTATGGTCCTTTTCATTTTTATTCATCTTTTACTTTTTCTTAGATGTTTTAAAGAGTTTGTAAATCCAAGGGATTCAGTTAATCCTGCCCTGGTTGAGACCTTGATAATTTCTGTTTTCCTGGGCAGAATGGTACCCTGAAGACAGCCCTGCTGGACTACATCAAACGCTGCCGCCCTGGAGACAGTGAAAAGCACAACATGATTGCCCTGTGCTTCAGCATGTGTCGGGAGATAGGAGAGAACCATGAGGCAGCTGCTTGCATCCAGTTGAAACTGATTGAGTCTCAGCCCTGGGGTAAGAGAGGTAGTACCTGCACAGCAGTGCTGCTAACCCTGCACGGTTCTTTGGGTGAAGGTATTTGCCACTTAGCGGCAGTCCAGCTGGCAAGAGTGGAGGTGGAAAGGATACAGGGAAGGCATCTAAACCCTAGGACTGCACTCTTAAGATCTGTACATCCAACATGTCATCTATTCCAGTTCGGGCCCAACAGCCTTTACCTGAATGAAACACACCCGCCTCCCTGTGAATATGGTTGAAATGTCTCTCATCTATCCCTCCATCACTGAGTGACCCAGGGAGTTGCTCAGACCTAACAAATGCCCTTTATTCTACAGAGGACAGCCTCAAGAATGGACCCCAGCTGAAGCAGCTGCTGCTTAAAGCCCTGACTCTGATGGTGGATGCAGCAGAGAGTTACGCCAAGGTAACCACCCAGTGTTATCCAGACTGGCCTTGAGCCTTAGTGTTGGTGGTAGTAGGAATTAATTTCTGTTGTCCTGAACTTTTCTAAGTGTCTAATGGACTAAGCAAAGGTTAGAGGGGGTGAAGTTAATGAAGATCCACAGAAGAGATAGTAACAAAATTCTTCTCTACCTGTATTTTACTCTTGTCCCTCAGGATTCCTGTGTGCGGCAAGCCCTACATTGTAACCGGCTCACCAAGTTGATAACACTACAGATTCACTTTCTGAACAGTGGCCAGAACACAATGCTCATCAACTTGAGTCATCATAAGCTAATGGACTGTATCATGGTATTACCTCGATTCTATCAGGTAAACACCACTCTGGCCAGCACCTGTGGTGTCTCACTCATGCTTAGAAACTCAGTGACCTGTCTAAAGTTAAAAGGTTAGGGATAGAACTAGGGCAATCCAGTTGAAGAGGCTGGGATGGATGTATATGCTTTGTAGTGATGTGGATCAAACGCCCTACCATTTAAGTCACGCTCCCAGCCCAGTTCAGTGTATATCTTGGCATACTGTTTGGGCAGAAGTTAGAACTGTGCTGACACCATCTTCTTTCGCCAATGCAATTAGGCCAGCAGAAAGGCAGACCTGTTTGGCAGGGTTCATTGTGACATTCCTGGCTTGACCTCCAAGAATCTCTCAGTGTTTATGAAATGGCGTACCTAGGTCAGCAGTGGGAATCAAGCCAGCAGGAAGATTGGTTCTGGCTCTTTGAAGTAAAAGGGATTGCTATCACTGACCGTTTCTTGCACAGCTGTGTTAGTGCAAACGATTTACTCTTTTCTCAGTTTTGCTACTCCATTGCCAAGGAGATTAAAAACAAGTAATCTGAAGGGGCTTATGGAAGGGGAAATGCCCAGTTCACACCAGACTTAACGGCTTGGACACATAGAGCCTTGGTAGTGATCCCAATACACCGTGTATATTATAGCTTCTTAAAACAGTTTACCTTTAGTTTTACATAGCATGTGCTTAATGGTGTCATCCTTCATTTCCACCTTTTCAGGCTTCTATTGTAGCTGAGGCCTATGACTTTGTTCCTGACTGGGCCGAAGTTCTATACCAAAAAGTTATTCTCAAAGGAGACTTTAATTACTTGGAAGAATTTAAGCAGCAAAAGTTATTAAAACCCAATATATTTGAAGAAATTTCCAAAAAGTAAGTACTAGAAGTTGACTGTAAACTAGGCATGTTGAAATATGTCTATAATTCCAGCACTTGGGAGACAGGAGGGTGGCCTCAAGTTTTATGCCAGCATAGTCTATATAGCCTGTTCTAGGCTAGCCAGAGGTACATATAGAGATGCTGCCTTAAAAAAAAAAGGCTGTCTATGTGCCAGAAATCCTAACAAAGTGCCTCTTGCAGTATTAAATTTATTCTGATTACAGTAAGCACTGGCATACTTATTTCTAATGAAATTAATTCATCAGAAACCAAATCTAGTACATGACACTTTCCCAGGCAATACTACCTTGACCTCTACAGGTAGTGATGTCAGAGCTGATAGCTCTCATTGCTGATATAATAGCTGTACGTTTTTGTTTATTTGTACAGATATAAACAACACCAGCCTACTGACAGAGTCACAGAAAACCTAAAGAAGTTACTTTCATATTGTGAAGATATCTACCTGCATTACAAGTTGGCATATGAACACAAATTTCTTGAAATTGTAAATGTGCTTCTGAAGGACCCTCAAACAGGATGCTGTCTAAAAGATATGCTTGCAGGTTAGATGATTCCAAAGGTGCCTGTTTGTTTTTTTGTACTGATTACACTCTGGCAGATGTTTATGATCATAACAGAATAACATATTTGGGGGTTTTTGTCCACATTTGAATCAAAAAAGCCCACGAATACACCACAACAGTCCTTTGTGACTATAGGTTGCAAAGAAGAAACTTCACAAGGAAATTCCTATTTTGAAGTGATTATTATCTCTACCATTATATACAGATATTGGTATTAAGATTAAACAATTCCTGTTGGGATGGTTTCTGCCTTATAAGGAGATATACAGTGGTAATTAAAGAATACCTGTGCCTACAGATTCCAGTTTCAAAGAAATTTAATATTATTTACACAGTTAAGGAACAGGTGATAACATTTTCATTAGTTAGAAACTCATCTTTCTATAATAAAATAAGTTTTAAATTCAGTGTATGTCGTTATTACTGCTAAGGAAATCTTAGCCCTTATCTGCCTTCAACAGTATTTACTGTAATTATTGCTGTGTAGTCACGGCCTTCTATTAATTCCTCAAGTCATTTTAGATGGTCCTGTTTTCCACTTAGTAGTCTACAGAGCTTTGAGGTTTCTATTGCCTATGGAAGAGAAATTAAAAACATTTTTTGTTCTTGTGGTGACAGTTAGGGGGACAAAAAAAGACTAACCACAAATTTGGTTAAATTGCCCAATTTATGCTTACAACAAAAACTTAAATAGTAGGCTCCATTAGTGCAAATAGTTTCTATAGGTAATTAATTAGGCCTTAGTACCTAAACAAAATAATTTCCCAAATAAGTAAAAGGACAAAAGCAGTCTTACACCTCTGTTGCTCTATAGTGATACTACTGAAGACCTGGCAAATCATTCTTGTTTTAAAGCTGTAACTACATCAAGCATTGACAGCAAGTATAAGAGAACTCTCTAGTCCCAAGAGCTGCATTCTGTACTCTTCAAAAACTACCTCTTGGGAGATAACACAGAATTTAAGTCCTCACAATAGTGATTTTATTAAATTAGTTGCTTTATAAAACATTGCAGATGTCATAATTGTTAACATAACAATTTACCAAACTGTAGTTAACTGGTGCAGTTTGTTGAGCATGTTTTATAAAGGAAAGGAAATGCCAAAACCCTGTTAAAAAGTTTTTCCATTGCAGCCTAGAAGAACAAAAGAAATTTGTTTCTCAGACACTTGAATCTGGCAAATAAAAACAAGAGTTCCCTCCCCCATCTGAAGTACTCCATCAGTAGAAATAGTCTGATAAATAAAAACTAGACAGTCAATGCACTTGAGAGAGTCCACAACTTGCACTGTAATAATGGAGAAGTTTACCTTCTTCAGCTTCAAAGATGGAGGGTTTGGTCATTAAAATTTAAGTATCAAACTAGTACTTTTCAGCCGCAGTATCTTCACTCTGAGATAAGCAGTCTTCTTCACAATGTTTTTTAATATCCTCATGTTCAATTTTAAGACAAAGCAATTTTAATACTAGGTGCACACAACATGCCCTTGCTGCAAACTGCTTTTTCTTGACAAGTTATGAAGTAGTTCAAGGAGGTATGGTTAAGGCTGTATTACTGAATGGTGCTGGTAAATACTACACAATTTTTTTTGTCATGTTGCAACCCTTGTTTCCAATTTAGTGACTGCTGCTATGGAATCAGATAGCAACAATGACAACATTATTAGGTTTGTTTTGTTTTTAAACTATGATTTAGTAGCAACTGAGGCTCCCATTTTTAACCCCTTGGCAAAAGATCCAAGTTCCCTCATTTGCACATTAGCACCTAAGTGTCAAGGGGTTAAATAACCAGCACAAAAGATACTGCACTTCTGATTGTAGCATTTGGCAGAACTGAAAGGAAAGGAAGTTGTGCTACATGTTGAAGGGATTGTGGGCAACAGAAAGAAGACACCAGGAGAAGATAAAATGTCACATGAAGTCTTCATAGTCTTGTACATATCCTCCATCATAACCACCATAATCTGCCAGATCGTCTTTCATGGTGGCCTTTAATCCCCCTCCAGGAACGACACCTTTCTTCTTCTTTTTGGCTTTGCTTTGCTAGAAATGAAGGAGAGTCAATTCATGAACCTTTCTTCTGCTATGGGCATTTTATCTGCTAAAGTAAGCCCTCATAGAGATGCCAAAGACTCTGGTACCAGAAAAATCTGAGTTCTTTAAGGGAAATCTAAAGCCAGACCTACAATAGTTCCTATTAACTCAGAAAAGTTGAATACAAACATGTCTGTAAAAAGGATATGCACTGCATTCCTGCTCTACCATAACTTAAATGGGGCCAGTGAATAGTATTGTTTCAACAGGCTCTTTACTCTGTTGAGAAAATTCTACCCAAAGCTCCATCCTAATGTCATAGGCATTTTCCCTGCACATCTTACTCTTACCTTTTCTTGCTTCTGTTTTTCACTACAAAGAACAGTCAATGAATTGGTAATCTTTTTCAGGTCATCGATTTCCACTTTTAAAAAAAAAAGAGAGACATTACTAAACGAACATTTTTAGGCATTTTGGAAAAATAAAAGCAAAATAACCTTCTGAAAGTATTACAAGAAATATAATTTGTCCATCATTAAACTTGGGTACCTTTAAAACACCTGTGAATTTCTCATTTTTAAACACAAGATGATAAGGAACTATTCAGTCTAGGATTAGGCTCACAGTTTACCATTTTATTTTAGAGAGTTGTAATCTAAGTAACAAAATTTTACTTTATAATGACCTATAATTATAAACACATCACTGCTAAACCAGAGACATTATCTTTAGAGTTCCTTCCTCAGTCTAAACAGAAAACCTAGCGATGCCCTTCTGTAATACAGCCTCTGTGCCCACTGAAGAGCAGCTAAATGTACAGGGAATAAAAGGATTTTTTTGTTTGTTTGTTTGACACAGGGTCTCATTATGTAGCCCTGGCAGACCTACTCGATATGTAGACCAGGCTGGTCTCAAAGAGATCCACTTGGCTCTTTCTCCGAAGTGCTGGGATTAAAGGTATATGCCACCATGCCTGACAGAATGACAATTTTTCAACCTGCAATTAAGAAGTTCCTACCCCCAGTTGAAAAAAATAAAGCTAGAAAAAGATCAGTGTTTAGCTACAGAAATATGCCAGGTTTGATTAGAAAGCACTGCTTAGAACAGGAAAAACAGTACATGTGGAATGAAAGAACACCTACAGATAAATCACTGTTCACACGGAGAATCCCCTGCCTGGTAATCATTCTTTAATGATCATTCATAATTATGATTCCTAGTTCTCAATATTAAAAACAGCAAATGCTAGCAAAACCAGTCTCCTTCCATGTTAATGCTGTGACACTCTTGACTGTCAATTCCTGACGCCCTGCTCTGAAATGTGTGACTCCTTCGGGTGTGGTGTTCCAGTCCGAGGATACGGACTCCAGCTCTGAGCACCCTAGACCATGCCTCACTTGCTGTTATTTATAAAATAAGTAGTTGCTGAGGTCTTACGCAGCTCTAAAACCCTAGAAGCTTGACGATCTTTTCCCCCTAAGGTACTTTGTAGCCTTAAGGAGATAATGGTCAAACCTGAGGTTTGGTGACCTGCTTTGTTTGGCATAAGCCCAGCTGTCTTTGGGAAACCACCATAAAATTAAAGCAGCTTGCCACCTCACCCACAATACTCAAAAATTAAGTGTATATGGAGAATAAAAATCCAAAAATATGTACTGAAAAGCAAATCATATATTATATCATTAAAAAAAAAAGTTAAAAGCCCATCTATTTTCCCAAGTATGATTAATAAGGGTTTAACAACAGAGGCTAGAAATCAGAATTACTTACAGGAAATACAGACATCTCGAACTAGGGCTTCCAAAAAGCTGGCATAATATAGTGATTTTTCATATTGTGTAATTTTATCTTTTAGTAACTTTCCAAATTCTGTGAAGTCATCTCTTGAAGATGGGTTCATAGCATCTATTCCATAAACTGTATTATTAACACCTGTAGAAGAGAAGAAGCACTGAAAATATTAGGAAGATATTTCTATAAAGTTTATAAATGAGGGGCTGGTGAGTTGGTTCAGTGAGTAAAAAGGATAATCTTAATTAAAAGTTTTATCAAGACCTATACAAGATCAAGTCAACATTCTAGCATAGAATGGGAAGGGGTTCAAGAGTTTCCATCCCTAACTGAGGAGCTGTGAACAGCTGATGGCTTCTGGGGCAGTGAAGAGTCAGTTTTCTTTAAGGGTGTGGCTCTTGGTAGACTGACCATGCTCCTTCCTGTGCATGGCCCCACACCCAGAAATATGTGGACAGCAGAAATTAAGAGTTGATGGACTATTAATTTTTTTTTTAAGTTGGTGGGGGTGGAGTTAAGGGGAAAAGCTGGGGGCAAATTTAATCAAAATACATTGTATGAAATTCTGAGAATTAATAAAAATATATTTTAAAATATTTCTCTAAGAATAACCCAGAGTAAAGTGGGGAGAGAAGATAGGAAACTACTGGGCCAGCAAAATGGCTCAGTGGGTAATGGTGTTTGCCACTGAGTCTGACCTGAATTCAATCTCCAGAACACACATGGAAGAAGAAAACCAACTCTTACATGTCCTTTAACCTCCAAATGCATGTCATGTAGTGCACACATGCACAATACGGTAGATATATATATAAAAAAAGATGGGAAAGAATAAAAGAAGATGTATACTATAAAAATGTTCACCTAACTCCTAAAGTTAAACAGAGGTAAATCACAGGTTAAAACTTGAGAAAAGTATGTTTTGGCACCCTTCTCAATGTCAAATAAATGATATGCTAACTATCAAATTCAGTGTTTCAATATGAGAAAGAGTAAACTACTCCTCACTAAACAATGACTATATGAGTACATCTGTCACTTTTTAATCTGAACTGGTATTCTATATGAATATGAGACTTTATGAATTCTGAACATACCTGTACACAGGCTACTCTAACATCCTGAGGACACAGAATTAACAGCCAAGTACTGTCCCTGACTAGATGACTGTCAAACATACAGGAGCATTCATACTCACCCTCGACATCACTAGAGACCACTGAGAGACATGTTCACATTTCCCTAAGAAAGGGGAACCATCAACTGCAACCAGCCTCTTGTAACTTAGAAGAGATTTGGGAATTCAGAATAACTTAAGACCCTTCAACTTCAAAGTTATTTAACTCTCTGAATATGATCTACTCTAATCTGAAATGAAATTTCTAATCTGAAATCACATCTAATAACAACAAACTTGGTAAATGAAGTAAAGGCTTTATTTTTCTGCTACGTTTAACTTTGACCTAGTCATGTAACTCCTAGAACACTATGAATGAGTCCATTTATATAAGACACTGTCCATTTACCTTGCTCATCAATTACTGCTATAGGGATGTCACACTGAAATGGTAGCCTCTGAAAGATATCACACTGTAAAGGCCAAGAAAAATCAGAAACAAACCTTAACACAAGACAGTCAAAAACAAATGTTCCACCTGGATCAGCATGCTATTGTGTCCAAGTCCTATGTAGACTTAAGACAACAAGATAGCCCTATTTAAAACTGAAACCTACAACAGACAGCAAATTTCATCCAGCTTTAGATAAATTATGGGCAAGAGTACATTTTATTGGATCTAATGACTTTAAGGGGGGAGAATAGGAGGAAGAGGAGACAGGGTCTTGCTATATAGCCCCATGCTGGTCTCCAACACATTCATGGGTACAATGACTTCTTATAAAATCATCTGATCACACGCCTCTGTCTTAAGTAATGTAATCTCAAATACATACCAAGAGATTAAAACTACTTTTTAATATATAAGTTTTTTTAATTTCCACAACTGGTAAGAGTTTTCATCTGGAATAGTTAAACACTGCACTGCATTCACACCCCATAGTCTTACCAAAAGTTTCTTTTGCTAATTCAAGGTCTGACTCTTCCTGTAATTTCTTTAGCCGAAGTTTATCTGCTAATTGCTCTTCAGGTGTTAGCACTTTAGGTTCTTCAGGCTCTTCTAACTAAAATGAAACATGTTTTACAAAAATTGGACTTATAGTAGAAACAGAATATTGTATGAATTACGTCAGCACTTAATAAGCATTTACAAAGTGATTACTATATTTCAGCATTCTTCTAACCACTTTAGATATTCTTAACTCAGTTGTACAGATGAAATGTGAAGGCACATAGAGATTAAACAACCTGCTACATAGCAACAGAAAGTAACATCTAGTATGTAACAGGTAAGAAAGATAAGAGGTTTCTTCCATACCTATTGTTTTAAATTTTCTTTTTATGTCTATGAATGTTATGCCTGCAATGTGTACAAGTGCATTGGTGTCATGCAGTGCCCAAGGTGCACAGAAGAGGGTGTCAGGTCCCCTGAAACTGTAGTTATGGGTGACTGTTAGAGCCACGTGGATGCTGGGATTCAAACCTGGGTCTCCAACAAGAACAGCCAGTGCTCTTAACTGATTAGCCATCTCTCCAGCCCCTTCCATAACTATTTTTAAAAATAAGTAGTTTAGGGGACTGGAGAGATGGCTCAGCAGCTAAGAGCACTAGCTGTTCCTGCAGAGGACCTAGGTTCTATTCCAAGCACTCACATGGAAGCTAACAACCATCCATTACTCCAGTTTCAAGAGATCCAACCTCCTCTTCTGGCCTCAATGAGCACTGACTGAATGCATGTGGTATACTTACATGCATGCAGGAAAAGATTCATACACATAAAATAAAAATAAAACACAAGGATATCCATTGAAGTATTTATAATTTCAAGTAAATTTAGTGATACCCTAAATGTTCAAGAAGCAGAGTGGTTAAAGTATGGCACGTTTATCTGACAATGTAGGCAGTAAAAACTATTTTCTTCAAAGCATCAGAAAACAAATGTTCTATTATGTTACACAGTTATGAATGTGTTTACTGTAAGGAAAAAACTTTGATAATGTTTACTAGAGGAAAAGTGAATCAGTGAATCAATCCAACTCCTTAGGCTAAGTTATGATTCTACTGCATGTTCTGATCACAAAAGCACAGAGGTACTTTTAAATACACAAATTATTTTTTTAAATATCTAAAATATTTTCAGCTGGGGAAAGGGGAAGAGATAGACATTTGTATTATTGGCAAATGTAGGAAAGCAGTCCCATACAGAAGACAATTTGGGAACATTTCTAAGACTACAAATGTCATTTACCTACCTGTACTAAGCAATCCCATGCTTGAAAAAATTTATCCTAAAACATGAATATGCCTTTTGGAAATGACAATGTGTATATATGGTTGCTCACTGAAGAATTATTTATCAAAGAAAAGACTAATGGAGTAGTGAATAACTACCAAAAACAACAATCAAAAGCCCATTAAAAAAACCCTGAGAGTTAAAGAGGGCTGGGGATGTAGCTCAAGGGTAGAGCACTTGCTTGGCATGTATAAGGCCCTAGATTCAATCCCAGAACTGAAACAAGAAAGCAGAAATCAATTAAAACAGATTTTTTTTTTACAATGTTAGGAGAATGTAGAGGATACATGCAACTTCCCTCACTAGCTTTATTAAGGTACAATAAATAGTATGTACTTAGAGTGTACATGTTTGATAAATATGCATACACTGAAATTATTAAATCAAGCTATTTAGTATATTTATCACCTCAAGTGCACTACTCTCTTCAATGTGGCAACATATGTTTGACTTCTGAACATTTTTTGTGTTAAACAATAAATAAGAAAAATAACTCAAGCTCAGCATGTTGATATATACCTACAATCCTAGAACTCAGGAGCTAGAGGCAGGAGGATGAGGAATTCAAGGGAGAATTTGAGGCAGGTCTGAACTACGTGAGACCCTGTCTTCAAAATAACAATAAGAATAGCAACAAAACCCAGCCAGGTGTAGTGCCACACGTCTTTGACCCAGTACTCAAGAGGCAGAGACAGGCAGATCTCTGTGAGATGGAGGCTAGTCTGATCTACATAGCAAGTTCTTGTCTCAAAAAGAAGAAATGAACATATGAATAAATAATATACCAAACTATATATGAAATAATGTCAAGAAACTAAAATGAGAACCTAAGACTTGATGATTATACACCTTAGTATATAAGTGCATGTCATGCAATGTCTGTGGAGTTCAGATGGTGCCAGACAACACCCTCACCCCCAAACTGGAGTTTCAGGTGATTGACACCTGCCATGTGGGTGTTGGGAATTGTACCCCAGTCCTGTGCAATAGTAGTCAGTGCTCTTATCATTGAACCATCTCTCCAGCCCCTAAAATCATATTTAAAATGTAGGATACAAACTTAAATTGAACAGAATCACAAAGGAATGCTCAATTCCATTGAGCAGCTTTGTACTCATACTTCTATAGAAAAAAAAAAAAAAAAAAAAAAGCCAAACAATTTGGTTAATAGTAGAAACCAGTCTTTTTTTAAGGCAGGATCTTATGTAGCTTGGCCTGGCTAAAATTACAGGTGGGTATCACATGCCCAGCTCTTATGTAGTATTTGCTTGTTCACTGAGACAGAGTCTCCATCTGTAGTTCAGAGTATCCTCCTCCTGCTGGGATTACAGGCTTGTCTAACCATACTTAGAACTGAGTGTTTTTATCCTCATATACTTCAGCATTTTACACACACACACACACAGACAGGAAGAGAGATATATATAGCCCAGGCTAATTTGAACTCCTGATTCTCGTCTTTCCACCTTCCAAGTGCTGAGATTATAGGCGTGTGCTACCATGCTCAGTTTTATGCAGTGCCAGGTACTGAACATAGTGTTGTGTGCATAAGTAAAATCTCTACAAACTGAGCTACATCCAGAAAAAACAGAATTTTTAGTGAAAATTATTGATAGGAACTAGTGATTACTAGTGATCACACAATTTATTTCCTAACTTCATTCATATAAAAGGGCAGTGGAAGCAGGAGGACCAGAAGTTCAAAGGCTAACCACAGCTACATAGCAAGTTGCAGGACAACCTGGACAGGGCTATACAAGACCCTGTCTCATTAAAAAGAAAGTCATAGCCAAGCCTGGTAGCAGGTAGATGTCTGTGAGACTGAGGCCAGTCTGGTCTCCATAGTGAATTTTAAGGCAGCTGTGGCTATAAGGGATACCTTGTCTCAAAAAGACCAAAAAATAAAATAAAATAAAAAAATAAAATAAAATAAAATAAAAAAGAAAGGGTCATAATGAAAGTTAGCGTTTTGTACAGTGAGTATGAGGTAAGATGGCTCAGCAGTCAGCAGCACTGGCAGCTCTTGCAGAGGACCTGGGTTCAGTTCCCAGCACCCACATGACAGCTAACAACTGTCTTTGAATCCAGTTTCAGGTGATCCAATGTCTTCTTCTGGCTCCCACTGAAACATTGAATGCACAGGTACACTTACATGCAGGCAAAACATTCATACACAGGCCAGGTGTGATGGTAAACACTTGTAATCCTGGCACTCAGGAGGCAGAGGCAGACAGATCTCTGTGAGCCTAAGGCAAGCCTGGTCTACACTGTGAGTTCTAAACCAGCTAGAGTTACAGGGAGACCTTGCCTCAAAAATACCAAAAACAAACATTCCTCCCACTCATATACATGAAAAAATAAAAATATTTTTCTAAAAGGGGTGAAAGCAATATATGTAGAAATATATAGAACATCTTAGTAATATAAAGAAACTAATATTTACTTGTAGGACAGAAGGAAAGATATAGAATAAAAAAATAAAGCATTAAGAGTACTGTTTAATGTTTTGATGTCTGAACCATGCAACTGTTTTTTCTTTAAAAAGAAAATAAATACTATAGTATTTCTAGATCCTGCTACAAATAATCAAGAATAAAACCATTTATGCATTACATGACAAAGAAACAGAACCATTCTGCTCAGTGGTATGGGTATCATCTAGCATGCATAAGATTCTGTGGAGTTCCAACATTGAAAGGAAAACAAAAAAACTGCAGGTGCTAGCGAAACTCCTTAAGTGTGGTCACTGTAATCTAACTGTTCTGAAGGTTTCTGAAACTTAAAACTTCTGGGTTCTATTTTTGCAAAGACCACAGATCAAATTTTTCTGTGATTCACCTATCTTATGGTATAACCATTAAGTCCTTCAAACTGCAGCCAGTTAATACACTATACATGATGGATGCAATTATGAATTCTGTGTGTATTTTAGGAAACTGACAGAACTTACCCTCTTTTTAATTTCTTCTTGCCTTTTCTTTTGTTGCCGTTCTTTCTCTTTTATCTTCTCTGCTATTTTTTTCTTTTCTGAAATTTTTATTTCTGAAAAAGTTTTATTTATAGTTATATTGATTTTCCAGTTTATGGTTAAGAAAGACATAATACTTGAAGAGACCAAACCTTTCCTAGCTTTCAGATTCATATGGTGAGACCCTTGAAATATCTGACTGTTTTGAGAGAACAGAAAAGAGATGCAGGAAAACGAAAACAGTGAATGGAAGGATACTTGTCTTAGAACAATGGAAAAGTATCAGTGTCTCACCTGGTTTTACCTCTGCTTCCTCTTTTTTTTCATCATCATCATCATCCCAGTTATCCTAAAGAAAAGAACCTCCATTAATAATTCTTACATATGGGTTAGAGAGATGGCTCATCAGTTAACACCACCTATTGTAGAAGACCTGGGTTCAAATCCCAGCACCCACATGGTGGCTAGCAACCGTCTGTAACTTCAGTTCTAGGGGATCTAAAGCCCTCTTTCTGCCCTCTGCAGGAGTTGCAAAACACAGATGCACTAACATATATGCAGGCATAACACTCAAGACACCAAAAATAAAAATAAAAATTTAAAAATAATTCTTGCATTTTTTTCTTTTCTCTATTATCAACTTGTCTAACTTTACAGAAATAAGCTTACTGTTATTCTTTTGGTGGTACATTAAACGAACTAATGTCTTTATAATCCTTTAACCATGGTTTATCTTCCTGTTTTTCAGTTTACTTTTTTATCTCAGCAGTATACATGCTTTACATGTTTCTCTTTAGGTGTGTTGCTAGTATTTAAGTTCCTATATCGCTTTTTTAAAGTAGGTTTCCCTTGCCTCCATCATGTCCTGAAACTAATCATTTGTGTTTAGCAAAAGTGACTGGGTTTTGAACATTAATGTTTGAGGGCAGGGAGACAAGGTTTCATGTAGCTCAGGATGCCTTGAACTTCTGATCTTCCTGACTCTACTTCTCAAGCTCTTGAATATTTATTTTATTATGTAAGTTTATCATTGATTAAGATTTTCCTAATCCAAAAATCTGCAGTGTTTCAACACTCTGAAAACATTTTTAAGTACCACAAGAATATTCCACACCTACTTTGGGGCCTAGTGGCACAGACCTGTAATCCCAGCTACCTAGGCTGAGGGAGTGTACCTTGCCTCACAGTGTACCTGGGTTACAAAGAGAGTTCAATGCCAGCCTGGGCAACTCAGTGAAATCCTCTTTCAATATAACAGTGAAAAAAATAGCTGTGGTGGGATACACCTTTCATCCCAACACTGGGAAGTAGAGGCGGATGGATCTCTCTGAGATCCAGGCCAGCCTGGTCTACATAGTAAGTTCCAGGATAGCTGGTTCCAGTTCAGTGGTAGAGTGCTTGCCTAGCAGGCACAAGAAGCTAGGTTTAATCCCCAGTACAAATAACTATAAAATTCCACACCTGTGCCATTGATAGAGACTTTAGACAAACCACAACATGTTAAAAATATTGGATAAAATTACCTTCCACCTGTATATATAAGGTATATATGAATATAAAACAAAGGAATTACTTGGGTTCCATCTCCAAAATAGGTTAAATATATGCACACCTCCAAGATATCACATTTTATACACATATAAAGAAAAAAAAATAAAGTATATAGAACTGTAGTGATCACCCTCTAACAAAAGAATGCCTGTATTCTTCTTGACTAAATCTTCTAACTGTACACTAGTGAAGAGTAGCAGAGAAAATGGGCATCCTTGACTTGTTCATCTTTTAATGTAACTGACGCTAGCAGTTCTTCATGAAGTCTTATACTATGATGCTCACCAAGTTTAGAGTCAAATCTTTTAGTTGCTGCCTTTGGATTTTGGTTAGTCAGAAAATCTCACACCAAAGAATTCACCCACATTTTCTTCTAGAATGTATAGTTTCATTATTTTTTTTATATTCAGATTCCCAATCCATCTAAAGTTAAAAAAAAAAAAAAAAAAAAAAGCACAGATCTAGCACCATTATTTCCCCAAATGGTTAGCCAGCTGTCAAGTGTCAGTTATGAAAAACTCTCTTTGCCCTATGGTTCTCAACTATTAAATTCTCACATATAAGGATTATTTCTGGCTATCTTATCCAGCCATTCTATGAGCTTTGTACCAAGTTATCTAATTCCACAGAAACATCTACTCATTATCAATTAAAATACATGACAACTGGCCTGGAGAGATGGCTCAAGTGGTTAATGGCAGGGACCCAAGTTTCATTCCCAGCACCCACATGACAGCTAACAACCGTCCCTAACTCCAGTTTCAGGGGCTCCAACACCCTCTTCTGGCCTCCATGGAAACTGCACTGTGGTGCACTTATATACATGCAAGCAAAATATTTATACACATATATAAAAATAAGTAAAATAATTTTTAAAAATACAAGACTGGAACCCAAACTAAAACGTGATAAACTTTAAAAAGTGGTTGCTATTTAGCTTTTAGGGTTTTTTTAATGAAAAAATTTAAAGCAACCTGTTTTAAACTTTTATTTACAAACATCTGTACATGTGTGTGTGGGTATGTACAAGTGAGTGCAGTGCCATAAAGGCAAGAGGGCACTGGATCTCCTGCAGCTGGAGTTACAGGTACTTGTGAGCTGCTAGATTTGGGTGCTAGAAACCAAACTCAGGTCCTCTGCAAGAGTAGTAGGTGTTCTTAACTGCTGAGTTGTCTCTTCAGACCACTTTTAGTTTTTGAGACAACCTCTACCTATATATACAGCCTAGAATGGCTTTGAATTCATGCTCCTTCTGCATCTTACTAGGTCCTGGGATTATAGGCATATGTGTACTACCACATCGTTAGCAGTTGTTCTAAACAAAATACTGAAAGAACTTTATACGAAGTTTACCAAATACATCAAGTATTCCACACTGTAGCCAATGGGTCGTTTATTTCAGGCAGTATTTCCTGCAACACAACTCTCATTAAATTACATAAGTCCAGTATTAAAGATGAGTCAAGAGCTAATTAAACTGATTCCCTAAATTGAGCAGGGCACTTTGAGGTAGACCTAAACATTCTTCTCTATGCCTAACTCAATCACTGAGCTAAATATAAACCTACTGTCCAAAACAAATTTCTAAAGTCTCTGTAGCATTCAAGTTTAATACAGATAAAGACAGCTCTCAATTTAAACTGAGCTTTAATCTATGGTAGTCTGAAAATGGTCTCAACAACCACCAGGGCACAGTATGACACCATTTGAAGATGAGCCATTAGAGGACAGATGCAAAGCAGGAGGCCCTGATGCCAGTTGAAGAGGCAAAGAAAGGCTGACTAACGAGTCACAGCTTCGGCACAAACACAAGCGTCTAGCTTTATAGCATGACAGATCACAGATCAGACTAGGTATATAAACTAAGCCTCAGTTCTTAAGGAAAGTTCATTAAGTCCAACAAAGAAATTAGAAATCCATCATCCCGATTAACTCTGCAAGCAGAGAAGGAAGAATTGTATATATAAGAGCAAATATATTTTTTACAGCCATTTATTTGTCAATTTAATCCATGGTTCCGAGTTGTAAACAAACCAATTAGTCATTCTTCTGATAACTAAATACCTAGAATTAGAAATTAAGGAGCATATGTTTGTATTAACCTTGAGGGTGTGTATTATATCAAAACTGTAATACAAAAAGAACCAAAAAGCTAAAAATAAAAGTTAATTGCCAAGCATTTTTGTTTTGTCATATACTGCTTAGACAGTGCTTCAGAAGGAGGGCCATATTTTCTTGTAGGAGTATAGATTTACAATGCGATTGTAACAACAGCCAGACTGACACATTCACTTTGCACCAGAAATTGTGCAAGGAGCTTTTGATGTAACATTAAGGTTAATCCTCACAACACTCCTGAAAGTAAAGTAGCAGCATCCTCATTTTACAGATAAAGTGAGGTCCAGACATAGCCAGCACATGATCTGAGAAACAAGGGACCTGCTCTGAATAGACATTAAGTGACATAGAAACGTATCTTCATCCTCCAAGTCATGAAATACAAAGTAACTGAGAACCACTAAGTCCATCCCCACCAAGATTCATTCTTTCAGTTAATTCTATAATGAGCTTATCTGGGATCATAGGGAATCTCATCCAAAACAAGAGTTATGGTACACACTAATATATATGATGGGGGGGAGGGGGCAGGCAGGAGAGCAGGCTTAGCAATCAAGAGCACTTGGGTTCAGTTCCCAGCATCCACGTGGCAGCTAACAACCATCTGGATCTCCAGTTCTAGAGGATCCAAGGCCCACTTCTGCCTCAGCAGGCACTGCATGTATGTGGTATTATGTTACTACATAAGTGCAAGCAAAACACTCATACACATAAAAGACAAACTTAAAAAAATGTGCCCAGCTACATACAACTGTATTAGTTACCTCCTTCAAACCTCAGGTTGCCAATAGGAACATTTTTAAATTTTATTTAAAAATTTAAAGAAACTGGTCTCTTAGCCTCTGTCTGGTATGAGGCCAAGAAGGGAGGAAACTACTGTCATGTATAAGCAACTCCAAGGCAATTATCTTCAACAGAAAAAGCAAGAGAAGACTCCTGTCTAGTGTTAGTGATCCTTTACCTTATCCATACCAGTTCCACATTTCCAGTATCTCTGGTTTCCCTAACTAAACATAAACTATATCCCAGACTCACGTACACACAAACAGGAGGCTACCTAGAAAATTTTTCATCCCATCAGATTTCTTTCTTTTTGAGGGGTGGAGGCAGTTTAGTCTGTTTCATGATAAGAGTCTTGCTGTGTAGCTCAGGCTGAACTTTCAACTCATGATCCCTCTGCTTCCACCTCCAGAATGCTGGGATTACAGACATGCAACACCATATCTAGTGAGAATGGGTTTTAGTAGCAAAAGAGGAAGTTCCTATCAATAGGTTCTAGAGAGTCATGCCACCTGCTCCTCAGTTCATCAAATTATCATTAAAAGCAAGCCTGATCTGTCACCATCATCCCTAAACACTTGCAACAGTCCTGAAGTTACTACCAAACTATTAGTAAATACTAAGTCTTAAAAGAAGAGAACAAATAGCTGGAACTGCCAGAAAAGGCCTAGTAGCTTTCCATCAGAATTTTTAAAATTATGGTTCCTTAGTTATGAAATTAGCAAGTGCCTGAAAAGTAAACATGAAGGCTTTGTAAATGCTAGTAAAATGTTCAGATAAAAGACAAAAGTATTCTAGATACTTAAAACTAATAGTAAAAATAGGATAATAAGGGGCTGGACACATGGCTCAGTTGTTAAAAGCACTGGCTGTTCTTGCAGAGGACCTGGGTTTGATTCCCAAAACCCACATGGCAGCAAAACCAACTATAACTCCAGATCCTGGGATTTGATGCCCTCTTCTGACCTCTGCAGGCATTTCACAACTTGGGGGGGGGGGGGTACCTAGCTACATGCAAGCAATACACTCATACACATAAAAGAATAAAATATGTTTTTAAAAAACAGGGATAAGCTTGTATCTCACTTCAAGGAGACCTAAGTGTTATTTAAGTTCATGATACTATCTGTCAATATCCAATTAAAAAATCTTTCCCAGGGACTGGGAATACAGCTAGGTTGGTACAGCATTTGCCTGTCATATATAAAACCTCGAGTTCAACTTCTAGTACTAAAACAACAAACCTCCAGGAAATTGAGCCAGTCAACTTGGTGGCTCATGCCTGTTAATTTGGCACTTGGAATGTGGGGACAGGAGGATCAGGAGTTCAAGGTCATCCTCTGCTACATGTGGAGTTAAGAGACCAGCCTAAGCTACGAGACTCCAACCCCTGCACCCCTCCCCACCCCAAAAGGGAAAAATATCATCCAAGCTGCTTTCCTGAAATGGTCAGATTGAGGCTGTTTCTAACTTATTTACATACTTATGCCCTGCAAATATATACCCATCATTTAAACCATTTCTCCAAAAGAAATGGCCATTTTCCAAGTTTAAAACTTACTTTCCAACTAAACATGAGCCTTAACAACAAAATCAAAACTTTGAAACGTCCCTTTCTTATTGCTAACAATGTGCCCTGCAGTTGGCTGGCTGTCATTTTTATAATACCCAACTACAGAATGTCATATTCAATGAGAGAACACATTTAAGGCTGAAAATGCTTTCCAACTGAAGCAAGACATATTTATAGTGTCAAATAGAAATAGCTTCAAAAGATCAGTAACTGTTCTGCCCCACAGCAATAGCCCAAGAAATAACATGTATTTCTTTCCCCCTTTTCTTTCAATAATTTAGTTTAAATACAGCAAAGCTTTTTAAGGCATTGTAATCCAGTGAAGTTTCAAACTCTTTAAGTATTGTGTCTTATATTCAGAGTGGTTATCTATCAATTCTACTTTTTCTACTTTTTAAATTCCTGGCTAGGAATCAAGATTTAAAAAAGAATACTAAACAAGTGGCTAACTTACTTGCAATGGCCCAGCATGACAAAAACAATAGGATTATACTTTTTAATAAAAAACATACTTAAAGAACTCATTCCAAAGTTATTTTGTGACCCCAACACATGCAACATGTATGTATGTGTACATACACACTAATAAATTTCTTTACAAAGCATGCACCTTAGGGTTGAAGAGTACAGCTTATCAGTAGCACACCTCTCTATAATAGAAGGGCCTAGGTTCAATCTCCAGAACTGGAAGAAGAAAAAAAAGGACAATGATAATCATCACCCAGGTGAGGAAGTAGTGTAATAGAAGAAAGGCATTTCACCAAGAGCTTCTTAAACTTCTCTCTGCCTATGCAATAGACACATCTTACATATCTGTTCAGCAATGAGGAAAGAATCCAGTTTTACACACAAAGTTAACAACTCCTCTCACTACCTCTGCACCATATCAAATAGAAAAGGTACAAACAAAGTCAGAAAGGTACACTCCTTATGTCTTACCTTTCTAACTCAGAAAAAACATAATCTTTTTTTCTTCCATGAACACTAATAAATCTTTTAACTTCACCTATTTCTGCCACTGCCAGACAGCTACTACTGAAAAGTCAAAAAGGCTAAAATATTGTCTACCAAAAAAGTCAACTACTAGAACAAATAATTGCAACAAAGACCCTGGTTTTTCTTTCATTTCCCAGAACAATACAGATGACATTAAACTGGTATTTTTAAAGGCTAAGCACTAGATGCGAACAGTAAGAACATTTTCTACATACTTTGCTTTTGAAAATTTATTTTTTGAGGTAAGAATTTCACTACATTCCTCAAGCTGGTCTTAACCTCCTACACTCAAATGATTCCCCCTTCTCAACATTCCCCAGGTGCTGGGACTCCAGACACCTGCCATCACATCCAACTTGAGACTTTTAAAAAATTTACATATTGGGGGCTACAGAGATGGCTCAGTGGTTAGGAGCTCTGGTTGCTCTTGCAGAGGACCCAGGTTTGAATCTTAGCACTTCCATCTGTAACCCTAACTCCAGTTCCAGGGGATCTGACATAACTTTTCTGACCTCCACACGCACTGCATCACACAGGCGCACATATATACATTCTGGCAAAACATTTATATACATAAACTTAAAAAATAAATATTTTTAAAATTCACATATTGAACTGTTTAAGTTCTATGATTATTTAACTTCGTGAAAACTGAGCCTTGTTTTCATATACTCACTAAAGATTAAGTACTAAAAACATCAGAATTCATAAATATGGTGATGTAACTTACTACTATCCAAGAAGACAGAATTCAATTCTAAACTGGTAAACTCTGAACAGGCAAAAGTCTGCTTGACTACTATGATCTATTAAAACCACAGAATTGGTAGTAAACAGACACTATAAACAAACCTCATATACTCAGTGTATTTTCTGTTTGTCAAAAAGAAAAAATAAAACAGAATATTTATTGACTACCTACCAACAGGTAGGCCTGTTTAATACTGATTTAAAATACAAAGTAACTCTCTAGTGGAGGTCTCATCATGACCATTTACATAAAGGGAAAATGTAACCTGCTTATGTTCACAAATCTAGAAAATGTCAAGGTAACATTATAATAAGTCTGACCCAAGTCAAACTATTCTTATAGATACTATATTGTAGTTATCAACATTTCAATACTGGAACATGATGGACAAAATCAGCTTCCAACCTCCAAGATGAACTTCAAATTATGTAAAAGAAACAGGGTTATGTACACAAAAGAAAGTATGCTCAGGAAGAGTGACTGAACAAAGGAGTCTGTTTTGAGACAAGGTCTTACTATGCTTATTATATAGAGCTGGCTAGCCTGGATTTCCCAAAGCAGAGTAGGCTGGCCTCAAACTCAAGAGACTCACCTGCCTCTGCCTCCCAAGTGCTAGGATCAAAGGCATGGGCCACCATACCCAGCCCAAAGGGGCTTTTATAGTTACCTTACTTTTAAGTCTCCAACCATTTAGATTCCATAATTCCAGTTGGATGCTATATGGTATCATTACAGACTACTTCATTCACACTTAAGGGACTGTTTCCTAATTCTGTCAATACCCCCTAATCCCACTTTCAAACTTATTTTCAATTTACATGTCTTAACTTCCACATCCTAGGAAAAGCGCAAAAATCAAATCTGATCTTAAAGCCCAGGTCTGCTACAATGTGATAACGTAAGGTTGATAAAAATCCAGTCCCCTGTACAGGACATACAAACAAACATCTAAGTATCCAGTCAATATTACTATTTCTCATCTATTAACTGCAATGTATACAAAGCTCATCTTTCTTCAAACTCAGGCTGATAAACTGTTCATCTACCTCAACAGACTTCAAGGAAAAGAGGGATAAACCAAACAGTAGTATCAAGTTCAGAGTGATTATCTAGATTAGAATTTTCATCACCAGCAGAAGGATTTACAGGCAATTCAGTTTATGATGCAAAATAGGACATAAAAAAAATGTAAGATAGTAGGACAGCACAGATTTTCCATTTCATATAAGGCTTTATTTGTACAACTATGACAAGATTCTGAAAACATCCTTAATGAGTCAGGATTACCAAGTTGAGATGTTTGTAGCTACTTTTTTAAAAGCGACAGAAGAATGTCACCTAAAGTTGTATGATGAGCGACTGGGAGTTTTCAAAAACAAATGAAGGCGAGTAGAATCAAATTTGCAAGACAGAATAACTATTGGCCCTGGTTTACTACAACCACCAAATATTTGGCATTTTTTCTAGGCCCGTCCTTGTGTAGAGGAAAGCTGTTAACTCTCCATTATTTTTCAGATCTGTCTGAAGTTTGGTTTGTGTCCACTAACTCGCTGGTTATCTCTGTGCTCAGTTCATCCTTTTACCACAGGGTGGGGGAAGGGAGAGCTAAAAGTTCTACTTAATTTAGAAGATTGAAATTAAACCAAAAAATTCCCGCACCCAGTCGCTGGAACCAACTATGAACCCAAGGGTCGTGCCTAAGCTACTGCCACCGGGAAGCCAGAGCTAGAAAAAGGCAGGTGAGCTTCAGGACTTCCCATATGGGATAAACGCGGATCTCAATTCCCAGTCTGCCAGGCTCACCCGGGTGAGAGGCTCCGGACTGTGGAGCCAGCACGTGGGCCGGCTGACTGCTGCTGTCACCTCTCGTCGCCAGTTAGCGGGTGGGACCCGGGACGAGAGCCGACCTCAGAGAAGGCCGGGTGCCGGCCACTGCCTCCTCCTGCCCACATGGCCGGGAGGACTCGGGCCCGGGGCGCCGCCCGGGCCTGCTGGCCATGGGTCCCGCGCAAGCGTCCGCCCGGCGGCTCCCCGGCTCCCTCGGCAGCCTCCCGCGGCCGCCGCCCGCCCGCGCTGCCCCGCGCCCGGGCCGCACCTACCTTGACGTCCTCGTCCTCGTCCTCGCCTTCCCAGCGGTCCCCGCCGGCCGTGCCGCCGCCCGCCACCTTCCGCACCGGGTCCTCCACAGAGAACGTGTCCGCGTCTACGGAAGAGAGCGAGTCGCGTTAGTCGGCGCCCGGGACTGCGGCTGGCACCGCCCGCCCGGGCCGCAACTTCTGCTCACCCCAGGAGTCGGAGTCCCCCGCCGCCGCCGCCGCCGCCGCCGCCGCCGCCATCTCGAGCCGGGCGTGAGCGTGTGTGAGGGAAGATCTGCGAAGAGTTAGCGCGGCAGAGGTGAGTCACCGGGCTGGCTCTCGTTGGCCCGCGCAAGGCAGGCTGGGACCGTGGCTGACTGGGCGCTGGGCCGAGGCTCCGCCCCCCCCGGGCGGGCGGGCGACGCGCGCGGCGCCGCGGGGCGGGGCGGGGGGCGGGGCGTCTGGTTCCGTCCCGCGACGCTGGGCTGTCCGGTGCGCGTGGGGCGGGGAGACGGTGACCCAGCCTGGGCCCCCGGAAGGAAAAGTGAGTGCGGGAGAGTCAGTAGGGCGACGCCCCCGAGCCTCGGCTGCGTGCCCCTCTCTCCGCCCGGCTCCTGTCTGGCCTCCCCAGCCCCGGTGGGCGCCCCCGGGTGTTCATGGGCTGGAAACCGGCGGGCGCGCGGAGAGGGCCGCGTTCCTGCAGCCTTCCAGCCAGGCTTGGGGCACGTTAGCTCAGGGGTCGCCACCACGACATCGACTCCAGCCTCCCAGGGTTTTCTGTTCCCAGGAGCCCTTTGAAGCCAGCACATTGATTCTTTTGCAGAACAGTTTCGGAACGCCTTGGTTTGTGCCAGGCGTGAGCTGTAGTTTGTCCTCAACCAAGTAGCAAGTAGTTATGTAAACATTTCGACACAGTGCGATGGCTGCAACAAAAAGAAGCATTATGAGGTTAAATGTAAAAAGGTAACATTAACGACGGCGGAGGTTGCAGGAAAGGCTTCCTGAGGTAGGCGCTGGTGAAATTGGGAGTTTGAGCGTCCACGTGAAATGTGCTCCAGTGCGGGTCCGGTAGAAAGAAGGCTTGTGGTCCCTCACCTGACTGAGTGGCGCAATCGAACAGGTAAAGGACCGCAAAGGAGAGAAATTCTTTCTTTTCTGATATATACCACGCATACTTGGTTTTTAAGAGGTAGACATTAGTGATCAGTCATTCTCCTAGTTTCCGTTCTTTGTGTCTTCTTATTCAAATTACATTTTATAAAGTTGGTCTTTGAAGTGATGCTTGTATAGTGAGTGAGTGTCGACGATATATTTATACGGTATCCATTTATAACGGTGGATTCCAAGTGAGCCGGAGAGGGCAATCATATTCACAGTTTTATCTTCCACATTGGCAGGGTGCCTAAATACATAAACGTTTTATGAATGTGTTATATTATTTGTTTACTGTGCTAGGAAGAAAACAAAAGCCTTTTCATGCCATGCTTACCCTCAACCTCTCCCTCCCCCCAATTGAATAAATTCAGTGAGAAGTCAAGCCTAAGTTTAGGCAATGACCAAAGAGACTGGGAGCAATCTGAGAGATATTTAAAGGTCAAAGTCCATAGAGCTTAGTGATTGGTTAATTTTGTGTCAGTTTGATTAGGCCACCCTATCCATGTTACCTCGTTTTTGGTCAAACACCAGAGTCAGTTGTGAATGAGATCGACGTGATTAACATTTAAATCAATAAACTGAGTAAAGCAGATTAAAGGCCAAAATACATATGGATCCAGCCAGTGTCTAAATTAAGACACTCAGGAAGGAAGAATTAAGCCTCCAGACCAGGGCATCAGTTTTTCCTTGGGTCACCAGCCTGCTTACTTGCCCTGCAGGTTTTGGATAATTAATCCAGTTCCTTAAAAACTTCTTTTTATATATGCATCCAATTGATCTGTTTCTCTGAAGATCCCTAATATAGTGGTCGACTGAATATAGAGGAGGGAGAAGAAAGGAAAAAAATGATGCTTTTGGAGATTGAGTGATAGTGACTCTTACTGAGATGCACTGTGCTTGATTTCTTCCAGTCTAACTCCCTAACTTCCGTTTGGGACCAAGTACTCTATCTCTGTTTCTACAATGGTTTGCTTACTTCAAAACATAATTCAGATCTAGGACTGTATCCCTGCACTTTTGATGCAGAAACCAAATGATCATAAGTTTGAGGCCAACCTGTGCTATGTATTGAGACTGTCTCAATAAATAAATAGTAGATAACATTACTTCCTTCCAGTTGAAATCTCTTCAATGACTTCTTGTTTATTTTTAGAAAAAAGTTCACTTCATGGGTTGGGAATATAGCTGAGTTGGAGGAGTGTTTGCCCAGCATGCACAAAGCCCAAGGTTCAATCCCTAGTACCACAGATATAGTGGTATACACCTTTAATCCCAGCATTCTGGAGGTGCAGACAGGAGAATCACAAGTACAAGGTCATCCCTATCTACATAGTGAGTTTGAGGGCAGCCTGGGCTACATGAGACCCTGTCTCAAAAAGAAAAAAAGTCAACTTTTCTCCTGACCTCCAAGCCCCCGAATAAATGGTCCCTCCTTTCAGAAACATCATGTCATGTTCATGCTTTCTCCCTCTCTTCCCTTCCTCTGTACTATCTCTTTCTCTCCCTCCCTTTAGGAGCTTTGTTGTTACTGCTTTCTGCCTATAGTGCTCTTTTCACATTTAGCATGGTTGGCTTCTCCCTCACGTCAAAGTCAGATGTTACATTCAAAGAAAGCCCTTCCTTGATCTCCTTCCTGCAGGGGACCTTCCCAGTTCTCTATCTCACCATTCCTTTTTTTTGTGTTGTCTTAATATTTATTCTATAATGATCTTGTTTGGTATCTAAAGTACAGGTACTTTTTCAGTCTCCTTTTTCTGGGACTAGGGAGAGAGGTGAAACAAGGTCTTAACTCAGTGGTGCAGGCTGGCCTAGAAGTTACTATGTAACCCAGTTTTGCACTCCACTGTAGGCCTCCTGCTTCTGTCTGTCAATTAGATGGGAAGCCTGTGTGCCACATAGGCACCTAGCACATAGTAAATGCTCAGTAGGTGCCTCTTATAATAAAGAATACAGGACAAATTGGCCACAGAGATCTTGAAATTTCTGTGGGATATTCAAATGGAAATGTTCAGTTACACTTTGGAATTTGAGAGGTATGGACTACAGAGAATTGAGGTCATTTATGTTGGTAGATGGTACAAAAGCAGTGGCCATCTCTGATGGCATGGGGTGAGGAGGAATAAACCTTGAAGGACATCAACATTTAAGGAGCAGCTAGAGGAGAGAACTGTTATATAAATAGTTTTTTTTTTTTTTTCAAAAGAAAGCCTCACCGTGTAGCCCTGGTGGGCCTGGAACTCACTCTAGAAAGGTTTTCCTGCCTCCGCTTTCCCATTGCCGAGATTACAGGTGTATACTGCCACACTCTGCTAACCCCAGTTGTTTTTGTATTCTGTGTGTTTACAAGGCATGTAAATATACTGTGGAATACGGTGTGTTTAAAAATTCACTGTGTAGAGGTCACGAGGCATGGTTTTTCTAGTCATTCAAATGCTCTGCTTTTACCCAGCTGGTCACTTCTGGAGTGAATATGGGAGAAATCACAGTTCTCTCTTCCTTTTCTAGAAATTGCTGTAGTGTACAAGAGCAGATGAACTTCTTAAAGCCATGTCTGCTAGTTTGCTATAGCTGACTTTCACAGCGGACTGAGAAGGATTAGAAGCAGATCAGCTAAAGCTGTTGAACTATAGTTTAGGGTCCCTTATTACATGGACCTCTACCATTTTACAGCAAGCCCTCCAAATAGTATGTGCTTCGAAGAATATAAAATTTGGATATGTCCCTAAGTGGGATATAAGCAACCCAGTAAAATCATCAGATTTGCGGTAACTCATTTCCAGGGTTGACTCTCCAGTGAACAGCCTTTATGTCATTGCCCCTCTTTGAGTTTGGACTCTTATGGTTTCATTTTGAACAACGAATAGTGCTGAAGTATATGCAAACCTAGGCCAAAACAAGACTTGGAACCTCTGCCTGTCCCTTTTGGAATACTCTTGTGGAAGCCAGCTGCTATTTAAAAAGGGTTGTTTTGTTTTCCTTTTTATTTTGTTGTTAGTTTTGTTTTGTTTTTGTGGACAGGGTCTAATGTAACCCAGGATGGTCTTGAACTCACTCTGTATAGCTGAGGATGGCCTTGAATGCTTTAATCCTCCCCCTTTTATCTCCCAAGTACATGGAGTATAGATACACACTCAACTCTTTTAGGAAGTCTTGACACCTTGACACCAACATACTTTAAGGAAGTTCAAGTTAACTACATGGGAGAAATACTCTGCTAACCCTGACTGGTTCAGCTGAGATGCCACACCTGGGAATGGAGGCCATCGTGGATCTTCATGCTAATCAGTCCTTAAATAATTTAATCTTCAGTCACCATTTGAACAGAATGATTTAAGACCACAAGGAGTAGCCTAACTGACTTCATCAGCCTGCAGCAAGTCTGTGAGAAATAAGTTATTTTAATGTCTCTGCAGAATTGTTACAAAGTAATAACTGAAAAACTATCTTTCCTAGAATATTAGAATTTGGAACTTGGGAATTGCTTAGAGCCTGAGAGTTGGTCACTGATGACAACATCCTGAATGAAGGTAAGGGCCACAAATCCTACTTGATGAATCTTCAAGCTACTGAATTTATCTTCCCTTCCTTGAGGTCAAGCTGTCTAGTCTCCATTCAGTATCCCAGCATCTTTCCAGTGAGTCGTTGACCACAACTAAAAATTTTTTAAAATATTTTATTATTTTTATTTTATGTATATGAGTGTTGTGCCTACATGTATTTTAGTATACTCATGTTGTGCAGTGCCCAAGGAGGTCAGAAGAGGGTGTTGGATCCCCTGGAACTGGAGTTATGGATGGTTGTTATCCGCCATGTGGGTGCTGGGAATTGAACCCGGGACCTCTGGAGGAACAACACAAGTGTTTTTAACCACTGAGCCATCTCTCCAGCCCCTCAACTCAAAATCTTAATATACTCCAAGGCAGTAATTGTAGTTAAATCCATACAGGCTAATATTCTGCTATACTTGTCTGTTTTATAACATAGCAGGCACTTAAAAAATGGTAAGTGACTACATGAATAAATTTCTTTGCAGGACTGGGACTTTTTCAGTGTGGCACATGTAGCTCACATCTGTAATCTTAGCACTTGGGAGGACGAGGTGGGTGGATTGTAGTGAAGGCCAGGCTAGCCTAGGGCTACACTATAAGACCCTGTCTGAAAAAAAAACTGTTTTTTTTTTCTCCAGGAAAAATCTGACAAGACCAGTGTTTCTTTTCATAAGAAGTAGCCACAAATGAAAATTAATCCAGCACATTGGCAGAGTAGCAGACCTTTTATTATACAAGCTGGCAGCACTAAGTCAGAATTTGAACTGTAAACAAGTTACTAAGAAGATTCTAGATCCAATTTTTTTTAACCCAAGAAACCCAAGAAAGAGTCTCGGGGAAAGAACATATATTCCTAAAATGGCAATATAGCTCTTTGTACTACTCAAAATCCAGAGCTAAGCTAGACAAAATGCACTTAAACACTCCTGGTCCCACTTGGCTGAAATGTTAACTGTGTATCTTTAAAAAATGTCAACATAAAAAAAGGTGAAATTCAGGAAGGTAAGACAAGTAACAAAACAGACTTGTTTCCAGAGAAAAGGGTTTTGTTTGGTGCTAAGTACTGAACTCAGAACTTCATGGATGATGACTACTACTCTTAACACTGAGCCATGTCCTGTACTTCTGACATTCAGATTTTAGCAGATGTTTATTTAGTAGAGATAGTATCCTGTTAATTTGATATTATTATTAACATTTTATTAGCATTAACATTTCAGTTATTGGGTATGGTAGCATAGCCTCTACCCCCAGCATTCAGAGTTGGAAGCAGAAGGATCAGGAATTTTGAGGTCAGGCAGGACTATGTGAGACTCTATTTCAACAAACAAAAAATTAATTTACTCTCTAGTTCTGTTCAATAGACAAATACCCAATTGTGATTTAGTTTCTTAAAGTTAAGTGAATAAATTGAGTTTTAGCTTAAAATTTACTGTGTTGTGACTGTTTAGTATGAATCAGTTTCCCTGAGTTCATCTCTTCTGGATGTACTAAATCAGTTTTGTGGAATTAGAAGTTCGAATTTTGAAATTGGGGCTGATCATTCCTTTATCTAATAATTATTTGGTTCTTATCCTGTACCATACCTGTATTATTTTTTATTTTGAAGCTATTAATTTCAAAGTGTTAAACCACATGCAATTAAAAGTGGATTTTGGGGGGGCTGGAGAGATGACTCAGAGGTTAAGAGCATTGGTTGCTCTTACAGAAGACTTGGGTTTGGTTCCCAGTACCCACATGGTAGCTAACTGTCCTTAACTCCAGTTACAGAGAATCTGATGCCCTCTTCTGGCTTCCTTGGGCATTGCATGATACTGCACTTTATATGCAGGCAAAACCACGCACACATTAAATAAATATAATTTGAAAGTGGATTTTGAGAACTGGGGATGTCATTCAGTTGTTAGAATACTTGCTTAGCATTCACAAAGCCCTGGCTTCAATTCAAGTCCCCCACTGCATAAACCAGGTGTGACAGTGCCTTCTGTAGAGGAAGGAGGCTCAGAAGTTCAAGGCTAGCCTGGGATACATGATACTATGTCTCTTAAAAATAAAAATGGGGCTGGAGAGATGGTTCAAAGGTCAAGAGCACTGGCTGCTCTTAAGAATGGCTCTTGAAAGCTGGGGATGTGGTTCAGTTGACAGTGCTTGCCTAGCATGTAAAAGATCCAGAGTTTGATCAGCAGCACATAAACCAGGCACAGTGGAGCATGCCCCTAACCCTAGCATTTCAGCATGGAGAGCAGGAGGATCAGGAGTCCATGACCAGCTGCAACTACATAGTGAGTTTGAGATCCTGTCTAAAAAATAAGATTTAAATTAAAAAGGGGAGAGTTTGGGGGTTGAGGTGTGCTTTAAGTACCTTTCTCATTGCTGCAACAAAATACCTAAGAAAAGCTTTAAGAGAGGGTTGGATTTGGGTTATAATCCTAGGGGATATGGAGGATACATTGAATCCGCAGAAAACTGAAAGCTAGGAATGCTTATACTCAGCTTGCTTTTTATTCAGTCCAGGACCCTTTGCCCACTGAATGGTGCAATTAACTGTTGCCTACCCGATATAATCTACATAATCCCTCACTAGCAAGTCCAGAGGTTTATCACCTAGGCCATTCTAGATCCTGTCAACTTGGCAGTATAAACTACCACAAGGTGCACAAAGTACGAGTTCTGTATTTATGTGCAGCAGTAATGAAGATTTCAATGAATAGATTGACAATTTATCTGTAGAACTGTGCGTGCTATTTCTTCAAATAAGGAAGTAGAGAAACAGGTATCTGACACTGCTGTGGACTTTATTTAGCCCATAAGACTAACCTGCTGTTAGTCTTTTAGTCTCTAGGGGAGACCTGTAATCACAAGTAACAGTTAGAGTCATCCTTCCCTATCTATAGAAGATTGGTTTGGTTCCAGTTCATCCTCCCTTCCCATAATGCCAAAATCTACATTTTCAAGCTTTACATAAAATGGCATGGTGTTGTATAAGTCTACACAGTTCCCTGATATACTGTATATCACCTCAGAATTACTCATAATATCTAATAAAAATGTCATGTAATTATATTGTTTACAAAATATTGATGAACTTCTATACAACCTTTTCAGGTGCAATTTTTTCCAAATATTTTCAGACTCAGAGATACAGAGGAATGATTGTATTCCTGTTTTACAGGTTCACAAAAAAAGTTTCTATTAAACAAACACTGACGATGTAACTCAGTGGTAGAGCACTTGCTAAGCATGCTGGATTTGATCTGCATCACAGAGTTCTTCAGGATTTTATTATTGTTTTGAGGCAAGAACTTGCTAGGTAGCCCAGGCAAGCCTAGGCTGGCCTCAAACTTCAGTCTTCCTGCCATAGCACCCCAGGTACTGGGATTAAAAAGTATGTGCCAACACTCTCAGCTAAAGAAGTGTCATTAGTAAAGCTATATGGCAAGTAAATGACCTCAGAAATGAAGCCAGAAATTCTTTACATGTATGAGTGAGCGTATTGCCTGCATGTAGATAGGTGCACTTACCTACATGTCCTGCAGTGCCTGCAGAGAAATTCCCCTGGAACTGGAGTTAACAGACAGTTGTTAGCCACTATAGGGGTACTAGGAATCCAGCCCCAGCCCTTTGCAAGAGTACCCAGTGCTCTTTCACTGAGCCAGCTCTCCAGCTCCACTCTTTGCTTTTTAAAATGAAGAGCCTTAAACCCTAGACTCAAAGGGTTCAAGTGGTTTTGTTTTGTTTTAGACAGTCTCCCTGTAGCTCCAGCTAGCCTGGAACTCAATAAATAGACCGGGCTGGCATCCATCTCAAAATCTCAGATTTGCCTGCTTCAGCCTGAATGCTGGTATTAAAGGCATGTGCTACCACACACCACTTAAGAACAGATTTTAATTGCTAATACAACTAGATTGGAACTGTTGTTTATTGTTTAATACCCTCCCCAAAAGTTGTGATCCTTGTTTTCTAGAGTAGTAGTATATGCCTATAGTCACAGCTACTTAGGAAGCTGAGTCAGGAGGATCACTTGAGTCCAGGAGTTTAGAGCTGATATAACAGTAAATCAGTCTCTCTCTCTCTCTCTCTCTCTCTGTAGGTTAGAGATTAGAGATTATGATTGATAGATAAAGTTTTTTGATAGGATCTACCTGTAGCTCCAGCTGCCCTGGAATTCATGCTATAGACCAGGCTAGTCTTGATATTAGAGATCCAGCTGGCTTTTGAGTGCTGGGATTAAAGGTGTGTACCATCATGCCCAGCTCACAAACTATTTTTTTTAAATCCAAAATTAGAGTCACTTGAAAATTCATTTATTTCTGTGATTTGATATTGAAACAGCTAAATGACTTTTTACATTTGAACCCCAAACAAAATCCACTCAAGAATCTTGATATAAAATGTCAGCATCTGTAGCTGGTGGTTCAGGTTCTGGGTAGAGCACTTATCCAGAATGCTCAAGACCTTCAATCAATTCCCAGTACAAAAAAAACACCAAGCATCTATCAGACTCTCACATTTTCCCATACTTACTTTTAGGGTGCCATAGTCAGAGTAACTTCCCATTTCCATCTAGCCAGTGAAACAAACACTCCTTCCTTTGAGGAGTGTCACAAATCCAAAATTAATAAGCCATGCTCTACCCAAAACTTCACCAGTCTCAACCGTCTACTGTGACTCTAGTACCCAAGTACATCAACCATTTGTATTGAAGGGAATATATACATTGCATGGTTATCCACTGTTTTGAGATGGTCTCATGTAGCCTCCTAGCCTCAAACTTGTGTAGCTGGAATGATCTTGAACTCCTGATCCTTCTGCTTGCATCTCTCAAGTGCTAGAGTTGCAGCTGTGTGCCATGCCAAACTTCCCATGGAGTTACAGAACTCCTAACTGGTCTCCTGCTCACACACTCATGATTTCATAGCAATCAGTGATCTTTTTAACGCAAATCTGATGACTCCATTTTTTGAACCCCTCCCTTATAACCAAGGCTGTCTTTTAAGGAAATGTTTTAAGAGGACTATTTTCAACACTCAAAATCCTTTCTTCAACAGTAACCATTGACAGTCTCCAGTGGAGAGTGTATGTTTGCTGAAAATGTCAGTTTTGCTCTCCTACCAGAGCTTTGGCTTAGTAGTGACTAACAGTAAGGAAAGGACTTTATTTTTGAGCACTTTGGACAGAACTCAGGGCCTTACACACAAGGCAAGTGAGCTGCAGTGAGCTACATCTACAACCCCAGGGCTGTATTTTCAACATTTCATACATCCTAGACTGGCCTCAGAGCTGCTATGTAGCAGAGGATGACCTCCAACTTCTAACCTCTCCCTGGAATTATAGATGTCTGCTACCATGGTGGTTTTAGTCCAAGCTGGAAACTGAAGCCTTTGTGCATACAAGGTAAGCATTCTCACCCACTGAATTACATCTGTACCCTGCTCTCCTGATACCAAAAACAAATTATTTTCTTTAGGAAGAGTATTACATTCAACAAATGTCAAATAGCAATATAATCACCAAAGTTTATATGACAGTCACTGAAAGTTTTGAGGTCTAGTTCATTATCAATTAAAGGGGCTCCTTTATGTGAGCTACTGTGCCTACTACACTTACTAGTCAGTACTTTTTCTGATACTGAAGTTTGAACTCAAGTTCTCGCCACTAAGCAGGCACATTACCACTGCGTTATATCTCCAGCCTCTTCAGTTTCTTCATTTCCCATTTACTCCATAACACTTGACATATCCCTATCAAACAAGCTTTCAACAGTTGTGGCCCTTTTCATTATCACTTGCCTAGTGTTGCTTAGATGCACTCATTTCTTGTCTTTCAGAAATGTTTACCGTACATTCTGCCTCTGACTTCACATGCTTCCTCAAGTCCGGTGTACAATTCTGGTTTTGGATACTGGCGTGGGACTTGCCATGACTTCAAAATCATGGCAGTCCTTTCCAGTGGTATCATGTATGGTATGGTCTCCAATTCCCACTTTATATGCCATCCTTCAAAAGGCCACCCACTCTGAAATCTTCACTTGGCTAAATGTCATTTGCTTTATGGTTGATGGCGTGCATTCACCTTTAGATTTCTTAGTGTGCCCTCTTTACAAATGAACAAATCAAGGATCAGTCTTTTGACTCTTAAGCTTTCATTAATCATCCCCACGCCAACTATTCATCTTTAGTGTAGTCATTTATTTCTGAAGACCGAGTACATCAAACTGTCTTGGAGTTTAAGGAAAGTAGTTATCAAAAACCTGATCACAAAGGTTGTGAGAAAAGAATGCTACCTTACAGTTATATTGGCTCAACTTAGCCTGCGTGTTGGTAAGTTCCCTTCAAGCTTACTATCCAAAGTCAGCTTCTCCCTTTTTCAGGTTGGCCTCAAATATTTCACCTTGTTTCATAGTAATTGCTGTTATCATTAAGAAACAGAACAAAGAGACCTATATTCTACTCCTAGCTGCGACCTTCGGGAGACACTTTTCTAGACCCATTTCCTTTATCTGCAAAATGAGGAGCTACATTTGGAATCGGCAGTTTACTTCTACTTTAAAACTGGATAGTTACTATAGACCTAGTACTGTTTGTACTGTTCTGTATTCCTGGATTTTTTATAACAAAAATTTGTGGACTTAATTGATACACAAATAAGCATTGTACCATCATGACCACAGAAAGCATGTGTGGAGATATAGCACACTGTAGTGATAGTTCCAGTTTCTCAGAACAGTTTGGTTTTTGTCACAGCCTGGTGACCTTGTTTTTTTTGATCTGCAACCTACTGTGGGGCTTACATTTTTGTCCTCAAGGTCAGTATAAAATAGGAAGTAATGTGAAAAACTGTTTCTGATGGCTGATAAAATATCATCAAAGAAAAGTGCTTCCATAAAAGTTTTATTTATCCCCACAACAACCCTGTGAGGTAGGGTGATAAGGGCATTTGAAGATGAGAAAACTAAATCTACATTACTTGTTCATGGCTATACTGCATAGTAAATAATTAGAAATTAAATTGAAATTTTTTAATATCCATGATTCATAATGATGCATGTAGAGATGAGAGAATATTGACTCCCCTCACCATAATGCCAAAAGGACACTACCTTGAAAAATCCCATCTCAAAAGATGAAAGTAGTTTTTCATTGCTTATTTCTACAAAGATTTATAAAATAAAAAAATAGTGAAATATTTTTGTTAATATATATAATGGTCTCATTCAGGGACATGTCCTTCAGCTACGTAAGTGACAAATTATTATGAATCCTAGAAATGCAAACTCTTAAAAAAGTATGAAGGACAAAAATGAGAAGTAGCCTCAATCCACTATCCCTCCAAGGGTCTTGAGTAAGTCCTGTGAAATCTGGTCCCAGTACTTAAGAAAGAATGAACTACCACAGAGATGTAAGACCAATTTTTATTTTGTTGCCTATTCTCAACCCACATTATTTAAAACAGGGCTATCCCAAAGTTGTCTATTCAAACCACTGGGAGAGCTTTAAAAATACAGAGCTCTTAGGCCCTGATCCAGACACAGTGAGGCACCTTTCCAGGGGTAGACTTCAGGGATCTGCGTTTTAAAAGCTCCTCAGAGTCATTCAAATAAACAGGTTTGGAAACCACTGATATATCTTAAAATACTAATATCAAAACCATAGACTAGTATAAACTTGAGGCTCTCTTAAACCCTTTAAAAAAGATCTTAAAACATATATCTCCAGAACTCTTACCTCCGGGCAAGGAATTTCAATGCAAGATACAGAGCAACATTTTATAAAAATGCATCCTAGTCAATGAGACTTGAATTTCAATAATTTAAGTAGCATTTGAATATAAGGTACTAAGTTCTGTGGTTGGTTCTTACTCTGAAATTTTAAAAGTATTTTATACAAATTCCTAGCAGACTTTCAACTCAAGGGAAGACATGAAAAGTAATGGCATGATCAAATACATCTGCACTCAAAACATACTACACTCAAACACAGCCATGAGAGGAATGAGAAAGTGGATGAGTGACGACCTAAGGCCTTTTGGCCTTACATTTTTGTTCCCAGTTCACTCTTCCCCTATAAGGGGAAATAAAATAAACATTCTTTCCTAGTTGCTTGGCATAGTTATTCGGTGGGTAACTATTAACTAAGTTAATTTAGACATAAAAGAGGTAACAAATAAATACCTAGGAAGACAGAAAAGTCAGGTCAGAAAACCTTACCTATCTAATGATATACCACCATCATTAGTACAAGTAATGAAGGCGTCAGTGTCCTTTTACATTTTAAATTTATGTGACTGACACAGATGTGGAAGAGATCTGGTCCTTATGAAGAATTCTGTGCTCGTTGTAGGAATAATGAAATGCTTTCTTCATTGATGAGATGAAATCTCTCTTTTACAGGCAAGTTGACAACAAATAATAAGAATGAACTTCTTTAGAAGGCTGAATGAAAGTAAAAGGGAGCTGAAAAAGTCATTGGCAAAAGGTAACTTAAAAAAAAAAAAACCCACTGTTAACCCTAAAAAAAAATTACCCAAGAAATATATATATATATGTATATATAAAAACAATGTACACATCCATTTCACTGACAGTTACAAGAAAATAGCCATTTATAGAAGTTACACAATGCTTTCAACAAATCCCAAAACAATTTTGGGAAACAAATAAAGCCATTGGATAAATAAATATACATACTAGCTAATATAAAACAATTTCTGGTTACGAATTGTCATCAATTCTCTCTTAGGACCCAAAGAGAAATATGGTGATAAATCTGGTTAGAACTACATATATTACATGAAATTAAAAGATACAACCAATTAAAACATCCTCTAACAATGATACAAGTACTTAAGAATGTCTCCAAAGTCAAACATTCATAACTGGAAATAGCATGATTTTAATTGGCTCTTTAGAGCTGTAATGTACACAGGTTCCTGGCTGTACCTCATGGATCCACACCTCCTGCATTTACTACCATCATGTTTGTTGCGTGTGCTGACAGAATGGGCACATCTCAATTAAAAATATACATGCCTCCAACATCAAGAAGTGTTATTATAGCGAACCAACAAATAAAAGGGATGAATGGAAGATAAAAACTTTAAAGTCAGCAACTTGAAAATTACCCAAATAAAAGAATGGAGGAAATAATGTATCAATTTGGCCTGAAGAAATTTCTGGCCATATATTTCTATTTAATTCTTTACATAAGTTTCTTATTCTTAATTTATCAGCTGATTTAAAAGAGTTCTTCTAGCACGGATCTGAAAACATCTTTAGAATTACTAAAAGATAATTAGAAGTTGATTTTTATTACTAAAGTGCTCATAGGCACAATGGTATTGTTTACATTTCCCTTCAAGTTGTGGGAAAAGCTTTGAGACTGTATTCACTTAATCAAGAAAACTTTCAGGAATTATGCTTTCCCAAAATTAAGGTCTTGTATAGATTTTCAGGTTTGCTGTATAAGCGTTAAAGGATGAGAGGGGCAGGAAGAAATTAACTATGTTCACAATTTTGAACAAGAGCATATGTAAAGGTAGCGTATGTACATTTTATTTCAAGAAAGACATAGACAAACAGCATAAAGATGCCCAGGTGCCCTAAAGATAAATACATTTCAAAGATTCTCATTAAAATGAATCTGTCATATTTTTCCTGCAAGCAAGATACCTTTCTTTAAATTAAAAAAAAAAAATCAGTATTCTGAATTGCAAATGCTTTTGCTTTTTTTTTTTTTTGCAGAAAATCTGCCATGATTATTTTTTTTAATGAGTAAGGATTTTCCACAAAACAGGCTTGCTCTACATGCTAGATTTTTAAACAGTTCAGTGACACAATATGCTAACTACATACACAACAGATAATATAGTAAGAAAACACTCAACCTGATGAAAAGTTAAAATCTTCATTAATACACTGAAAACTGACAACTCATGCCTTTAAAATCAAAAATACAAAAATTAAATGTTTTCCTAAAAAGATTTCCTTATTTTAAGGATTCATTTGAAAATGAAGCTGCATGTAATTTGTACAATAAGTTGTACAAGTAAACAGGTAATATACATAAAAAATTAACTGACATACTCCTCAATTATCAGTTGTCCACCTTTAATTTCCAATACTGTACTTTCTTAACAAGCATACAAAATATCAAACTTCTCTTTAGAAAAAGTGCCGTTCTTTGACATCCTTTACACAAAAACAGTCTGAGCCTATGGCATGTTAATGCAGTTGAGAGGCAAAGCATACTAACTTTTACAAATTCTACCTTCCATAAAAAGCCTCCTGAAAAGGAGATAACACGCCACTATAAAAATATCAACCTCTTGTGGTAGCTGCATTAGAGAACCAAGGCTTGAAGACTATTTTCATATAGCATAGAAAACCACTATGAGAGCATATTTAACTGCATTGGTGGCCTGGGAGTGTACTGTGCCACAGGACTATGCATAGCTACTGTTAGGTACCAAGACCGTTACACAGAGATTTAAACTGATTGTAACCAAGAGCGTAACAGAGGTACTACCAGCCCATGCAGAGTAACTAAAAATACTGAGTCACTGTACGGAATACTTCGTTCTTGGAGAATACCAAAGGCAGCAGTAACTAAATCAAGCCCAACAGGTGACTGAACTCATTCTCAAAGATCAGTGAGCACAGTGAAGTCTGAGGTATACCTTTATCCATTCAATCTGTGTGCCATTACAAGATATTACCACTTGGAATATATGTCATCACAATGGTTTAAAACGTCGGAATATTAGTAATTCATATATTCTTATCTACCCAGTCTCTTGATTTTTTTAAAAAAAGATTTCACCTACAGTAGAATATTACAGAACAAAATATAAATGCATGTTTTTTAAATGAAACTTACATGGACTAAAAGTAGAGAATATTTTTAAACAAATATACAATATGCAGGCAGACAAAGCAGGAGAACGGCCATTCAAATGTATAATAAAAAACTAAAAATTGTCTATTTCCAGAAAACTATGAAGCGTCTCAACTAAAAGGAATGCATAATGAAATTCTAATCTAATACACGTCAGAAATGTAAAAGGTTATAAACCTTAACAGGAAAAATAAAACAACTTTTACTGGCCATTCCTGTTGAAATGAGAATCATAAAGTAACAGAAAAGTGGCTACGAACCCACTGAGAGCACCAAACAGAGAGAAAATGAAAGTCCACTTTCATCTCTGTTATTATCATAAAATCCTGTGTAACTACAGGTCAAACTGCTGGTGGCAGAAACAGAATTCTTTATAAACTGCAGATGTCCTGTACATAAAAAATTTCACTGGAGTTGCACTAGTTCTAAAGACTCTTCTGTTTTAGCCTACCCTACTGTATGTATTCAATCTGAGATAAAGTCTCTTTCTGTAACCCTTGATTATTATTGGGCACCAAAGATAAGAAAAGCAAGACGGGGTACAAAAATGCAAAATTTCAACAGTAATGGCAATGTTTTTTGTCTTAGTCCAAAAGGGTCCTGCATTCTCTCCCCCTGCAGTGATCTGACAAGTCTCTGAACTTAATCTGGGGGCAGCAAATCATGCAGGCGAAATCTGTCTCTGATGTGAGGCCGGACATCTTCATTCTGTGTAGAAAGAAGATTCTTTTTTAAAAGCCACATAATTTCCACGTTATAGTCCTAGAACTATAGCTTTATATCATAACATTATTTTGCTTTCCAAACATACTCAGTCTTCTATACTCCAAAGTTCTGTATTTATAGACTTAACCACACTTGGATTTAGAGGAGAAAAGTGCCTCTGCACTGGCAAAGTTTTTATTTACCGTCCAGCTGTAATACAGTGCAACTATTTACATAGCATTTATGTTGTGTTGGGTACTAACCAATCTGATATGAGGATTCAGTGACAGAAGCATTCATTTAGAGGTGAACTTTAACAATAAATAAAATCATTCTATAAAATAGTGAAGTAAAAGCATTGACTCCCAAATCAATTTTTTCCCAAAACTACATTTGTTACATGCCCTCTTCCCTGCCCCTGGGAAGGTGTATTATTTATCGTACCTTTAGAGGGCTCTGACCTCCAGCCCAGCATTTCTCTGCCAAAGCCCATGGAAGAGGGAAGCCTTTTCAGAGTCCTTGCTCTCCTTAATGCTACTGGATCTTCTATTATTTATTTTCCTCACATATCACTTCTTTCCTAGCATTAAAGATCTTGACCTAATTCTTTGGTCAAATTTACTGGACACTGATAAATTTCCCTAGAATACCAACTGCATCATTGGAGGACTTATCACTCAGAGGCAGAACAGAACCTTGGAAGTTATCAATGATAATAACATGCCACCATGTCTAGCCTGTGTTCACAGTCTTAAGGCCAAGCTTCATCCTGTGTTACCATCAAGGGCCCCCTGAATGGTATTTCCTAGTATTTTTTACTTCTGTACATTTTATGACAAATGGATCCAAAATAGCCATGTGGGCACTTTACTTTCGCAATATGTAAATGTAAATAACTACATATAGAAAAGTTTTTTCCCTTTTTTGAGACCTAGTTTTTTGCTGTTGTTGTTTTGCTTTTTCCTGATTCTGGGATTTTTTTATAATCCCAGGCAAGGCTAAAAACTCCCTATATAGCTGAGAATGGCCTCTACCTCCTCAGTGCTAATAATTACTCCTGTGTACCATTAATACCCAGAGAACCTTTGTTTCAACATAAGAATGAGCCAAGTCTGTATATTAACAAGTTTTATTTTTAAAAAACCAAGAACAAAAGCAACTACAGGTGCTGGAGAGATGGCTCAGCAGTTAAGAACACTGAGCTGCTTCTCTTGCAGAGCAGTTGCCAACCACAGGCAGCCAACAACCCTCTGTAACTTCAATGTCAAGGGATCTGATGCCCTCTTCCGGCCTCCATGGGCGTTGCATGACATGGGTGCACTCATGCATAGGTGCACTCAACCTTTGCCAGTCTTACACCATTTTATTTTGCTGTGCTCTTTTAGGGTCTCACTAGCCTAGACTGGCCTCAATCTGATGATTTTCTGTCTCAGCATTCTGAGTACTGGGATTAGAGGAATGTGTTACCATACTTGGCTCACAGTTAACCTTAAATGCCAGTGTACACACAGAGATTCAATATAGTTAAAAAAATAAAAATGGAATGTAAGGTATACTTACCAGTTCTACAAGCTTCTCCAGAAAGGGAATCAATTTTAGTAGTTCATTGTCATTTTTATCCATAAACCAGCTTTCTATAGGGATTCCATTAGAAAGCTAAAACAATAAATATGTAATTAAATTACCTTTTACATTCACATTTGCCAACGTTGGGGAGAAAAAAATCAAGTAAACCTGATGTAAAAGCTGCTTTTGGAAAGAAATGCTACCAGTTTCACTGACAGTTCAATAATGCAAGAGACAAAACTAGCTTAACTGATTTTCCATTGTCAGTTCTTCTCAGTGAATACAAAGTTAATCAACAAGAAAATCTCCTTTAAAGCAAGTTATAAGGATGGTAACATTTATTTGCATAATGTTAGTCATTGTGAGTAAAGGGATACTACCAAGGGAAACACTATCAGAAGTATACCCATGTACACTTTTACAGGGGGGCCAAGCCCCCTTCCTATTCATTCTGATCTTTCTCCTTATTTTTCTGCAGCTACTGTTTTGTTCTTTTCAACCAGGGTGCTAGTCTTAAACCCCCACGCTTAAGCAGTTTCCCAATACTAACTCATGTGCAAAGCCCATTAGGAAAGTAAATATTTATAAAGGCAAACTAAAGATTGGAGTGCTAATAAAATAAAAGGTTTCTTTGGAGGCCTTGAACCCAGCACTATGTCTCTGCCTCCTCAAGTGCTAGGATTAAAGGAGTGTACCAACCACCATGTCCCGAAAAAAAAAATCATTTTCTTGACTTCAATGTTATTTCACTGAAGAGCTAGAAGCAAAATGTTGTTTGACATGAAGGATAACTGAAATGATTTTGAAAAATAATTTGGAGATGCCTTGAACAATGTACCTGAGAATGACCTTGAAATCCTGGAGTTACAGCCATGTGTAGGCTGCTCTCAACTTCTGGGCTTAAAGCAAACTGCCTGCTTCAGCCTTTGCAGTAGGTGTGAACTACAGGCATTGCTACCATGTCCAGCAAAAATTACTTTTAAAACACTTTTCAATGCAAACAAACGGCAATGTGTGTCAATGGCAAAACACCTGCTTAGTATGTTCGTGCCCTATTTGTAATAACATCACCACCTCCCCTCAAAAAATTAAAAAGTGAACCAATAGTTTAGTTGGTAGAGCCTTTAATGCCAGTACTTGGGAGGCAGAAACAGATTTTTGTGAATTAGGGAAAACCTACAGGGAAAAACCCTGTCCCCACGAAAAAAGAAAATGCACAAAAATAAGACATTTCAAAATATTATCAATAGACTAGAATTAAGGGAATTTTAATACTCAAGCATGTGTGTAATTAAGCTACAGATTTAATAAATAGGAATGCAGTTATAAAACATACTATCTTGTAATTCTGTTCAGATTCACTACTCAGATCGTTTTTAATGTATGTTGCACTTTCACAATTTCTAATCTCTAAAAGATGACATAATAAACCGGAACATTTATTAATAAACAGGACGAAAATCCTGTTTCTCACATTTTATTGTTTGGCAGCATTTGTCTTGAATTTTTCCAACCTGGTTTCTTCTTCCTACCTGATAGGCAAAGGCTTGTGGTGAGTTGTCAATTATTATAGTTTTTGAAAGATCTCTTCCAAGGATATTTAAGTCCTTTATATAGTTCCCTTGTACACAAACACAATGTTCACGAAAAAGCCGGTGCCTAAACATAAAATAAAAACCAGTATAAAAAAATCTTTAAGTAATACATGCACTAATACATATACCACAAGCTTTATAATACAAATATCAGACCTAAGCTGTCGGCTAGTTTTAATATATAAATTCTTTCCAATTATTGAAACTTAAAACCAAATACTACCATGATTTAAAGAGCTTTGGTTTATCCCAAAATGTCATTACAAATTACAAAGGGAAATTAAAATTTCTAAGTTGTTTTTATAATTTTATTTACCCAAGAAAGCTCAGCTCAGATGCAGCATCTGGTTGTCAGCGAGGTCCTGCTTTTTAACCAATTTTCCAGATGGTTGACTGAGGCACAAGTGACTTGCCCAAGGTCACAGTAAGTCAGTGGTTAGCCCCGCATTGGAACCCAGGATCCTCCTGGCTCCCAGTCCTTTGCTCTAACCAGTAGACCACACAGCCTCCCTATCCCTGTACATGCCAGAATAGAAAATATAAGAAGGTACGTTTTTGTGTTGGATTTTTTTTTTTTTTAAGTTTTCCTAATAATTTTTGAGACAAGATGCTGCTCAGGCCAAAACATTCCATCATTTCAACTTTTCCTAAACACCCATATTCCCATACTGCTTTTAATCTAGTGTGTATGTATGATCACTTCAAAAAATAGGGACTGAATAAAATTCAGATTAAGCAAACTAGTTACCAATCTTAAGAAACTAAGTTGAAAGGGTTTCACAATTTTAAGGTACTTCAGTACTTAGTCAATCTTCATTTATACACAAAATATTACTATTACTAATATATTGATGGATTATATGTCTTAATAATTGAGTTTTCTTGTTTCCTAAACAAATTTTCATGAACAATGTTACTCATATCTGTATTTTTCATTCTGTAATTTCAAGGAATATCTTCTACCCACAAAATCTGTCCTAGCTCAACAAAAACAACAATTTTAAAACAAGCATACACACACAAAGCCAACCTTAAAAATTCAGTGCTAATAGTGAAGAGGAAAAAATTTTCATACAGACAAACTGTATAAGCAATTCTTTTTCACTTTATTGTAAGGAATGTTTCCTAGACAATATCTCACTATACAGCCCACTATGTATCTCAGGTTGACATGATAAAATAATAGGAGTTAGCCACTATAAGGATCCTATAAGGATACTTTTTGCTAGTTAAATGACCACCTGCCTCTGGATAAGGACAGTTGTATTCCATAAAACTGCAAGTGGATATTTTATTTCTATAAGTATTTTGATATGAAGAAATTGGAAAGGCAGGTACACAGGTAAACTCAAGTCATTACTCATATCTCTTTGCCAATAGTGGCAAACTCACCAAGAAGACAACTGAATATGAATACTACAGTTATTTAATCAAATTATAAATGCAACTACTAATTATCTGAAAGTTAACAGCGTATACTTTCCAAATCACCCATGACTATATGAGTCAAATCGTCTTTATTCAAGTCTGTTTTTCCCCAAAATTTAATGTGCCAATATCGAATAGGAGATCCTCTATGTAAAATTTGTGTTTGAACTGAGAGTCACAGATTTCAAGTTTTTTTTTTTTTTAAGATTTTAAAATTTTTATGTATATGTGTGTGGGCTTAAGTATATGTATGTATACCACATACACTTTTATTAAAGCTAGGTAAGATGGGCATATATATTGCAATACATTTTTGTGAATAGAAAATACCATTTCTCATCTGTGTGTCTAGAGCTAATTTGAATCTTTCAGTTAGAAATTAAAGATCAGAGTTTAGTCTAGACGCAATGAACCTCTACTTGCAGACATTAGGAAAAACCTTTCAGTATAATTGCAACCACTCAATAAAGGTGTTCTGGGTTTTTGTTGCTCTTCTTTTGTTTGTTTTGAGATAGGCTCTCACTGGCTAGCCTGGAACTTAAGAGATCCACCTGCCTCTGTCTTCTCGGTGCTGGGATTAAATGTGTGTACCTTACACTAGACCACAGAAATATTCTTTTTGTTTTAAACGGTCTTTTAAAGACAGGATCTCCCTGTCGCCCCAGCTGGCCTGGAACTTGGTATGTAGACCAGGCTGGCCTTGAGCTCCCCAGGTGCTGGGATTAAAGGCATGTGCCACAATGCCACACAGAAATATTCTTAAAAAATAAGTTTAGGATTTATGGCTATGACAATATGGGTGACATTAATACTGAGCAATTAAAGCTTCTATGAACCTTTTACCACCTTTTTACTCTTTCTCCAAAAATCAGACTAACTCCTATATTTTAGAAGATGGAGCAAGATTATTGCAGTCTTAACTAAAGTCTCTTCAGGTGACAGAAATAATGGAACTGATCCCCCAAGACACTCCTGCTAACCAGAAACACACTGCATCTACTGGTTAAGGGGGCACAAGGAACTGAATCTGGATGAGAATAGCCTAACTTACTAGACCCAGTTCCAGTTTGATTCATGAAATATTTTTTTTTACATGGAAGGTAAATCTGCTTTTCTGAGAGAGAGTTTAATTTTACCTTTTCTACTTCTCTATGCCAATAAAAAGGTAACCATCATCTCAGAGACATGGAGGTAAAACATGCTCACAGTGAAAACTCCTCCACCGTCCCACCCCACCCCCAGCCCTGAAGTGCCCCCCACACCAAAATGAGGATATAGATGTAAGAGTAAATAACAAATGTATTTGATTTCGGTATCCTATAAGGAACGTCTGTCTGGATTATATCATTAAGAACTCTTAAAAGGGTTCTGGGACTTTAAAAACTCATTAAAAAAATTTTTTTTTAACCATTCAACATAGTAAATAAATCTGCAGAGCAGCTAACTGAAAATGGCCATTAAAATTAAATAGAATCAAAATAATTTCAGTAGATCAGTGTGACAGACATTTCCACTATTTCTTAATTAAATTTACCTGACCAGTTGCTTTTTAGGGTCTAGTATGTTCAGTAACTTGTCTGCATACACCTTCTTAGAAGCAGTAAAAAGAATGATCTACAAATTCAGGGAAAAGAAGTAATCATTATACATGATCTAAATATGGGTACTATATTGAATAAAATTAAAATAGACAAGTAATTAGTTTAAGCACATTTACCTCATACATCTGAGACATTCGTTCCAGGAATTCCCTGAAGAATGGTCTTAATCTCACATAAACCTGAAGAAATGCAAAGATAGTTTTCAACAAATGAACATAAAAATAAAAGCCACTTTTGGGGGATATTGTGCTCTAACTTCAGATGTATTTACTAATTACTACTCAAACCCAAATATAGTTCATATCCAGGAAACACTTTATACAGTCTTTTAATGAGATAAGCATCACTGATCATTTCACTTTCAATACACAAATGTGACAGTACTTTCTTGAAATATACTTTCAATAAACACTTCAACCAAAAATGGAAGATTTCCCTCAGAGATTTAGGTCCACCAATCAGCTCCATCTTCCAACCAGGTAGAATCCATCCAATTATTAGGCAGTCTGTGTGTCCAGTTCAAAGCTGACCTGTCTCAATGACCTTCCTCTTTAATTACTCAGAATTTCTTCTAACAAACACCTGCTAAAAATGATTGCTACTTAAACTTTCTATTAAGGTAAATAATAATCAAGAAGGTGGTGTCTGGAGTGGTCACCAAATTTAAAAAAAAAAAAGAAAAAAAATCATCCTTCTACATTTAACGATTCAAATACAATAACTAAAATAGAAATACTGGACTACTCAAGATTATAAATATTAGAACCAGATCTTAAAGACTACTGGTCAAAGACAGCAAAAATGGGAGTACTAACATTTATTGCTCTTGTAATCTGCTGCAGATATTCCAGAAAGCACAGAATTAAGCCACAAATAACCACCAAATCTGCTTATAAAAGACTTTTACTCCAGTTATATTCACTTTATGACAAAATCTTTTAAAGAAAAATTTTGTACTCCACTGAAACATAACTGATTCCATATACCATCAATAACAAATGTATTAAAATAAGATTAAATGAATCCCAAGTTTTAAAAAAGTTCATTTGGCTACAAATCTAGTTCAGGCTCGGTTTCTAATTCTGTTGTCATATAAAAATGTGCCCATGACAAACGTCCCAGTTCCAGAACTGTTTTACGGTAAAACAGGGAAGGCGTGTAACAAAAGAAAATGAAAATTCGAGAAGAAAAGTGATGTATCCAAGTGACTTCCAGATTAGGTAAACCTGCATTCTATGTTTACTGGTGATGAAAAGCGGTACCAAAGATGGTAGTGCTAATGTTCTTTTCCTCAGAAAGATTTATGATTTTAACAGGAAGTTGTTTCAGAAGATCGATACCATGTGGCTAAGGAAAGAACAAAAAGTACAAAAGGTTCAAAGTAATGAGTCATCAGGTCTGGAGTAGGCCACATGAAATTGTACCATGTGATACAAAGGCACAATCTCACAAATCGAAACACAGATAAAGGTACAAGTCCAACTGGGTCTAAATTACTTGGAGCTATTAAGTGTGAGCAGAAATTACAAGTTAACAAGCCTGAAGTATTGTCCTGAAGGAAACAATAAAGGTATGTATAATATAAAGAAGTTTTCTGTTTAATTTTTAAATTACATTTATTTATGGGGGAAGGAAGGTGTATGCATGTCACGGAGCATATGTGAAGGTCAAAGGACTACTTTGAGAGTCTCTCTCCTCCACCATGTGAGACCCAGGGATCAAACTCAGGTTGTCAGATTTAGTACAAAGTGCCTTTACCTTCCAACCCATCTCATCAGCCTCAAAGAGTTGAATTCTTGAGACTAACAGTACTTATAACCCTCAACTTCCATTTTTCTAACTTTAAGATTCATGTTCTGCACCACCTGCTTGGCATTTTCTCCCAACCATCCTTCTCACACTCGCAACTTTTTGTTTTGGTTTATTGGTCTCTCTATGTAGTAAAGTTTAAAAATAATGCCTAATGATGATCATAACTACTGTATGCAAGACTGACAACTGGAGATTAGTGAATATGTATGCTATGCCAAACCTTTAAAATACAAACATTAGAATATCATCTGCAAAAGACTGATAATAGAGCTAATTTTATTGTGGACTGATTTTTCCAACTTTCAAATTTTATACAAAAAAAAATAAAATAAGGAAATAATATTATATTAACAGTACATACAATAACACCATTTAATTGACTCTGCATCCTCCCTGGTAGCATGACAATGAAAATTTGCCAACTGTACGTATATAATGCAGTATTAATATATACATAACAGTATTAATAGCTAAGAGACCATAGTTAATAATAGTTATTTAAATAGAAAAGTACTTGTAAGTTGATACCAACTGATTTCTATTAGTTTATCAAGGTTTATCAAACCTTAATCTAGTATTTTAACAGTAGGGACAAGAAACAAAATGAACTCTGCACAAAGATAAAAAGTTTTAAATTATCACCAACTAGCTAAGAAAAAAAACACTATACATGTGCATCTTTTTTGGAGAAATTTTGTTGTTGTAAGGTTTCTTTCTGACAGTGTCTCTCTACATAGGCCAGGATGGCCTGGAACTATAGATGGAGCCTGCTATGTAGATCAGGCTGGCCTTAATCTCACTGGGATTTACCTGCCTCTGCTTACCCAAGAGCTAGGAATAAAGGTATGCACCACCAGGTCCAGGTAGGAGAAATATTTTTACTTGATTTTTAAAACCCAGATACTATGATATTACACTGAAAAAGAAACAACTTGGTGCCTTCTCCAGGGTATCATCTGATACAATGATGCATTATGATTATAGTTTTTGAAACAGTAAATTTACATGGTGGTAGTATAGTTGAAGGTCTGTGTATGCTTACTCTACACAGGCCTCTGGTTTCGACCCTAAGCGCTAAAGGGAATGTAAATTCAGTAAAACTCATTAAAGATATGTTTGCTGGAAACAGAAAACATATAATGCTAGAGATTTTGAAGAATGAAATGCTCTAATTAGCTGAAGAAAATCTTACAATTTAAATACAGAAGTATACCGTAATTCTGCCTATTTTTCAACCCTTCTGTGAAATGACACAGTGTTAGGGAGATTAAATAAGTTAATACACATAAAGCATTTAGTACAGCACATTTAAAATGTCAAAAGCTGTGAACTATTATTATCCACTTCATTATCCAGTTATGAGGAAAATAGCATCATTATTGTATGGAGTGGAACTGGGCAAAAGGGACATTAATGACCACCAATGTTTTCTTTACATCAGTACCAGAACACCAAAGCAAAGCCCAAAACTTCTCTAAGGAAAGAAGGTTGTTCAGGTAAGACTGATAGAGGTCTCAGCTTCATAACCCAATAGGTTATTTTAGTGATCATTTGTTTCATCAAGCTCCAACAAGAGGTAGAAGGATGCTGGGGTAGTGTTTATGTGTGGATCAATCTGGGGATGGAATAGGTAAAGTACTAAAATACAGTACAAAAGCAATTCTCAAACTAAGCCTCTTTGTAAAACCTTAACTACTAAATAGAAATCAATCTGAAAACAGATCAAAGAGTCCAAATAGAGTAAGTTGAAGCTTACTGTATTTATCAAGTTGTCAATGAAGCATATAATATTCAAAGGAAAAATGATCATTTATTTACACATATACATAAGTATATTGGTACATATATAAAACTTTTACTGTCTTTAATTTAATACACAATTTAGTTACTTTAAAAGAAAAAAAAGTGTCCACTTTAGTAAAACCAAATGTTGCCTTTAAAAATAATTCCAGCTAGCACTCAGAGATTTAAAGTAAGATGCTGAGTTCTAGGCCACCATTGGGCTACAGAGTGAAACCCTAAAAATAAAGTTAAATCATTCCAAAGACAAAAAAGCCTTTAATTTAATACATGCTGTACTCAACTCTCACCTCTTCTACATTTCAAGTATGTGTAGATTCTGCCTTCCTATTACATAGCGCAAACCTCATGTCTGTGGGTTTTTGTTTCGTTTGTTTATGAGAGAAAGAGTCTTCCTGTAGCCCCAAATGCCCCAGAACTCACTGTGGAGACCAGGCTTGCCTGTCTCTGCCTCCCCAGTGCTGGGATTAAAGGCTTGCACCACCATGCATGGCTCCTGCATAATATTTTTTAATGAACTGTTCCTAATTTCGAAAGACATTTAGTGAATAATTAATGTAAATTTAGTGCTGATGACTCTGCTTACTAAAAAGAATGGGAAAGAATACATTTTCTATAAGTAATTCACTATCAATACTGTTCTCATTTTCCTAGCTAAAAGTGTCAAACACTAAATATCCATAAGCCCAAATGCGATATATAAGCCATACTTATATACAAATAAATATACATACTTAAGTACAACAAAATCAGGTTCATAAAACTCTACAATAAAATGTCTCATTAAGTCAATCAGGTATTTACAACAGAATATTTTACTTATATAATTTTCTTCATAAAGAAAAGGAAGAGAAAGAAGCCACTGAACCTTCTAGTACCCTTCTTTGGTATGAAAATCATCCTGAGATGAAGATTTCTAAGAAAACAAACTAGAAAGAGGCTGAACTTTGCTAACCACTGGATTCTCCACCGGTCTTTCCCTGACCCGCCCGCCAAATTTTCCCATAAAAACAACTTCTACCAATTAAATAAAGTATCTTTTACCAGTAGCTCCCTACAGAATCCTATCTCCTTGAGTGCTTACCATAGTCTGATTTCTGGACAGCTGACCCAAAGTTTGTTGATTTTACTGATCCTCAGAAAGCCACTGACTGTCTTAATGTTGAGTACAGCCAAAAATCAGATGCCCCTGCCTTACTTTACAGAATGAGGAGATGGACAACACAGTTGCGTTTGGGTGCACTGTGGTGAAACATATGAGGTATCTTCTTTGTGTCTTCAAGCAGCCACATTTGGGCTGGGTAGCTCTATAACATCTTCAAAAAACTGAGCTCCAGTTCTTGATGGAGATAGAGGAAGGTCATTGAGGAGGTGTTTCAGCTCAAGAGCTAAGTGAAAAATGTCTTTTGATTCAGTTCTGCTTGTGGATAGCAGTCATCTTCTGGATGGAAGAGGGAGTGAGATGACCTAGAGTCTTGAATTGGTGGATCTGCAGGAACAGAAACTAAATACAGTGGAGACCTCTTAACTGAGTAACGCCATGAGATGGATTTCCTGACAATGTGTCAATATAAACTAACTATAAAGACTAAACGTGCATTGGAAGTGATCATGCACTTGTTTTTTCCAAATAAAACGCATCTATACCATTTTATGAATAAATGCTTTCTCAAGAAACAATTTTCAGTTAAAGTATGTATTAAAAAAACACCAATCCCAATAAAAATCTGTACATTCTTTGTGTCATACCCTCAACTTTAAATTCAGCCTTTTCAAGTTTTCCACAAATACCATATGTAGTCCATCTACTTCATTCAGTATCACTTGTAACACATGTCAACTTTTAATTTGAGATGGATCTTTTGTGTTTTCCAAACCCTTAAGAAATGAAATTCAAGCTGGTTGTGGTAGAGTATACCTTTAATTCCAGCACTTGGGAGACAGAGGCAGGAGCATTTCTGTGAGACTGAGGCCAGCCTAGTCTACATGGCAAGTTTCAGGCCAGCTGGGGCTACAGGGAAACCTTGTCTCTAAAAAAAAAAAAAAAAAAAAAAAAAAAAATCTACTATATAAATACTAAATTTAGACTTATATAATTTACCTGCTTGAAAGTTTTAAAGCTTGATTATCTCAGTTTATTCCTATTTGCCAATCAAAGAGTACATGTCATAAAGTCAGGTACTCTTTAAATGACTACCTTAAACCTCCCTCAACCTTGAAAGAAAGCCCACAATCAGATTACTATAAATAGAATTTAATTTTCTATACAGAATAAAAACTTTGATAAACATCTGATTACTCACTTCCACTCTGAATTTGAGTATGTAACTTATTAGAGCATAGGTCAACAAATTAGGGCCTGCCAGCCAAATCTAACACACCACTTACTGAAACTGGAATACAACTATATTTTTGTTTAATTTTTGAGACAGAGTCTTACTATATAACCCACTCAGGCCTAGAAGTTGTAATACAGCCCAGGTTGACCTCAAATCCATGGTTTTCCTGCCTTAGCCGAACCAACGGTGGGATTACAGAGTGCTGGATTAGATGTATACCACCACCCCTGCCCACTCTTTTTAATTTATGATTCCTTTCATGTTGCAGTGGCAGAAAAAGTGGTTGCAACAAGGGCCATAAAACCTAAAATTCCTGATATAATTAATAAGACATATTTAATACAACATACTTTAAACTATTTTGAAGTGAAAGAGAAGTAAAAGAATTAAAATAAGATACAGGTGAATCTTAACAAAATAAGTGCCAAGAGGATATTTATCTGGCCTTGATTCAAAGGAAGAGTTGCTTCTTTACACACACATACACCAAGCACACGCACACACACCACACACATGGGGAAGGGGGGGTAATGGGAGATGCTATGGAACTGACATATTCAAGAATATATAGGTCAGTGTTATGGACGTGTCATGTAAGCTTCACCTCAGTAAACTGTTTTAAGAGTTTGGTATTTTACGGGTTTCTACTTTTAAGTGAGCCCCATTACAATACAGTGGTTAAATATGTAAGTTACATCTTACCTAATAATGTGGTTTCTCCAAAATCTCTTAGCTCATCCCAGACCCTTGTGTATATTCTTCTTTGCCAGTAGATGGAGACAACACCACTGAAAGTTTAAAAGACATCATTCCCTGTTTAAAGGGAGCTTGCTGGTCTGAAAAAACTAGGGGAGCCCTAACCCAAAGATTTCTCCATTTTTAAAAAGCTGATAGAAGAGCTATGCCAAAATCAGAAATCCAAGGAAATGTACCAAATATTAACTATGGATATTTCCAGAAATTTAGTAGAGAGGAATTAAATCTGTCCTTGACATAACAAGTAAATCTTAATATTAAAAAGGGAAACATTTCTATAGCTTCTAAAATTCAAAATTACTATCCATCACTATTTAAGGCTTCAAGATAATTTCTGAATTATCTTTCAGAAATTATAATTCAAAAAGATATATGAAAAAGTGTGTTTAGAATTCAACAAAGGTAGTATAATGCACTGTATTATACTAAATATTACCAAAATATTAACATGTATAGCCATAAGCCATTTTTATTCAAAATAAGACAATTCTCCAGATCCACATGAAATAATTGTTTTAAAAAAGCATAAACAGTGGAATCCATAAAAATTTCAATTTTATAGCCATATTGAAAAATGTCAAACTAATTTCCACATATCTTTTTTCACTTAAAGAAGAACAAAAAAGGAAGGAAGGGAGGGAGGGAGGAAGGGAGGGAGGGAGGGAGGGAGGGAGGGAGGGAGGAAGGGGAAGGGAAAGGAAAGGAAAGGAAAGGAAAGGAAAGAAAGAAGGAAGGAAAGGAAAGAAAGAAGGAAAGAAAGCTGGGCATTGGTGTCACACACCTTTAATCCCAGCACTCAGGAGGCAGAGGCAGGCAGATCTCTATGAACTCAAGGCCAGCCTAGTCTACATAGTTCCAGGTCAGCTAGGGCTACAGGGAAACCCTGTCTCAAAAAAGAAAAAAGGAGAGAGAGAGAGAAGAAAAAAAAAAGCCAAAAGTCATTTATAAGAAATAAATTCCAAATCTGGAAACTTCAGTAATTTCAAAAATCATTTACCTGCACTCTCAAATAGCTTTCCCTTCAAAATGCAAAAGCCCCAAATCACTGTTTTCAAACAACAAAAAAAGGCCAAATAAACCCAAAATAATGTCATCAAATAAGGTTACTGAGCAAAAACCAGAAAATTATTACTCTATTATTTATATTGGCCACAAGACTCCTGTCCTTTAAGTGAGCTAAACAGGAACAATCTGCAGGAAACTATCTTGTTAAGAAAAAGCTTTGCCTTAAGCAATGTAATAACCAAGTAAAAAGTGGATTGTTTTCAATGTGTCTCTTCCTCCTCTAATAATATAAAACAGGTAAAATCAGATTACTTAAGAAGGAGATACTATTCAGGTATTACAATACTATTTTGATTAAACAGAACTGACAATCACTGCTAAAATAAATCCTCAGGACTCATTATTAGATAAAGTATTTAATAAAGTAGCCCTGAAACAAAACCTCTGAAATTTTATAATTCCTGTGGGACAAGAACTAAAATGTACCAAGAAACTACACCACTTTCTGTCTACAAGAGCACATAAACAGCCAGCGGCCTGTCCATCACCCACACACCAAATGCTCTGCAGCTTTGTCACCTTTGCATTGGCCTCCTCTTGACAGACAACTACTTTCTGACCCTTCCCACTCTTTCATCAACTGGTGTATATATAAGAAGGTCATGCTAACACAGATACCAACACACAAAGGCACTTTGCAGTTTTCAGTATATTCATTTACCTAATTACGCCGATCTTACTGTGATAAGAAGAATTTAAAAACCAAAAAACCATGGCCAACATATAGACCCATATATATCTTAAGAATATATTTTGTGCTATAACCTGTCCATCAACAGATGAGAAAATGCTTATACCTAAATTCTTTATATAAAGAATGTCCTTGAATTCTGTGATTAATATAAGGTCCCCTGAACTATAATTTTACAGATGATATTACTATTAAATAAAAAAAGACCAACAAGGAATGAGCTTTCTTTCTACTAATTGTGTTTATGGAAAAACAAACAGAACAAATCCAGGTATGAACCTGGCAAGTTCCTCTTGGGGCTCTACGTCAGTGTTACTTGCCTCCATCTGCTGGCAAACAGATTACCACTCTAGTAGATACAGGATCAGAACAGTATTTTCTTGGTAACAAATTAGTTGTTTCATGAAGCTATCTAACATGATGGTACTTTGTGCTATTATATCATTAAAATATTGATGAAAACTTTTATGAAGTCTACAGAAAGACATACTGAACATCACAAACAAAATTTTTTTGGGTTCAGAACCTAACAGTTCAAAAATTATGTTAAAAGAATTTTAATTACCTGATAAATGACATCTTGGAAAAGGACTGGAAAAGTAAGTGCTGCATCTTCCAGCTCATTTAGACTACAGTGCACTAGTGTTTCATCCTTAAAATAAAAAAGTGAAACCAAATATTAAAAGAAACTTCAAATGATACTTGTATGTGGTCATGATCATTAAAAACACCCATCCATACACATACACAGAAATTTAGTTCTTAGACCAATAAATAGCAACAGAATAATGTGGGAACGAGTAGAAAATGCAAGGGAGATGCTCTAGCTATACTGCAGATGATATAAAACTCAGTGAGCTGTGGCAATAATGAACTACTCAAGCAACTCTGAAGCAGACTCAAGTTTGAGAAAACACTTGCTGTTAAAAGCCACTTGTTTTGAAATTTTATTTTGATGATCACTAGTTTTTCTAAGACAAGCTCTCACTGTATAGTCCAAGCTGGTTTCAAATTCATGGTTCAAATCTCTTATCTACTGATTAGAGGTACGTGCCACCATGTACGCCCTGATTTAGAATCTAATTATAATTATTATGTATATGTGTTTTCTCATATAACTCATTGAGAAATGACTCAGTGGTTAAGAGTCATCTGGTTGCTCTTGCAGAGGACCCAGATTCAGTTCCCAGCACCCACATGGCAGCTAACAACCAGTTCCAGAAGGTGTTCCTTCTTTTGGCCTCTGTGGACACTGCATACACATTGTGCCCTTATTTACATCTAGGAAAAATAATCATACACATAAAATAAAAATCTTGAAGAAAACTAAGTGTAAAAGTCTATTTTATTTTTGACAATGTGCCAAATCCCAACCAATCTGGAGATCCTAGCACTAGACTTAAAAACATTTCAGAACACTTCAGAACATGTTTATAGCAAATATGACAATTGTTTACTCATTTTTATTCTGTTAGGCATTTTGGTCTGTTATTTTACAAAAGAATTTAACCTACTTATTCTTTCTATCAGCATACTTACCAGATCTAAAACTAGGGAGAATTCTGGTGTGCTTCTCGTTTTCAATGGAAGAGCAGGTTTCCGATTTAGCTGTTCTTCTGTCAATGGTGGAACATGTTTGATGAAATAATAGCTATAAATTAAAATTTAAGAAAATTTCAACATCTCTATGTTTCATGCATATAAAGCATATTACTAAATTCAGCCCACTAGAAAAGTTTTTTTAATTAGCTGGAATATAGCTTAAACAGCACTTGCCTAGTATGTGCAAGACCCTGGATTCACTCCCCAAAAGTAAACACACACACACACACACACACACACAGAGCAGAATAAAAAGCTTCAAAACACCTTAGTGATAGTTAGTCTTCCGTTTTCTTGAGTAAATTTATTAGATTGGTACAAAAGGAATTGTTGTCTCAGATGGTGAATTTTAAAGCATTATAACTAGACTCATCTTTATTAGTAAAAAATAGGAACCATTTTAATCAACACCTTTTTGCTGATGAGAAGTAAGTTTGTTTATTCTTGTAGTGCGAAAATCCACACCAGGACGAACCCTTGGAAAGCATTTCCTGCATCCTGATGGTTACAGAAATGTTTTTCCTTAAAAGAGTTTTTGAAGTGGTGGTTGGTTGGCAGAAGTCAGGTAAAGATGGAAAGTAAGGCATAATTTCACATAACTGCACCTTGGTTGCGTAACATGCAGTCAGGCGTTGTCATGGAGAACTCGGTCTTAGCTACTGATCAATGCCATTGGCAGGTGCACAGTTATGAGAACATCTCCTCAATTTGTACAGTTTTCAGATGTAATGCTTTTGTTGGGATACGGAAATATGTAGTAATCACACCAGAACAAATCACCAAACACCGACCATGACCCTTTTAGGGGTGCATGTATGGCTTTGGGAAGTGTTTATAGAGTTTCTTCTCATCCATATACTAAACTGGTTGTTGAGACTTGTGATACATAATCCACTTTTCTTTGCATATCACAATCCAACTGAGAAAAGTTCCTTGTTGCATAGCATAAAACAGAAAGACAGTTCAAAATGGTGATGATTTTTATTTTGGGTCAGTTCAAAAGGCACCCACTTCCACTAGCTCTTCATCTTCAAGGCTGACATCTCTTTGGAAAGCTTCTTGAACTCCCATTACACTGTACATTCATTCATTAGCAGGTCCTGAAAACCCTAATGTACTGCTGATGTTGCCAATTGTGCCTACTGCTTTACAACCCATTTTGAATTCAAACAAGAGAACTGTTTGAATTTACTTCTTGTCTAGTAGTTCCATAGTATAAAATATAAAACAAATATCAAGCAATAAAGTCAGTAGCAAAACAACAACAAAGCAAGAAATATGCATTAAAGTGATGTGTAACAGCAAATTTAAGAAAGCATTCCACATCAAATGACAAATTTCAACAATGCAAAGACCACAATTACCTTTGCACCAACCTAATAGAATCACCTAGATGACAAATGTCTCTGTAAGATGTCTCCAGAGAACTCTAGCTGTGAATAGCCCTATCCCTATGGGTAAGCATCCTGAACTAAGAACAAAAGAGAAAGGTAGCTAAGCTCTCTGCTTCCTATCAGCAGATGTACACGACCAGCAGCTTCACTCTCCTAATGCTACAGCTAGAACAGCTCTGGCTGCCAGTCCTCTTCTGCTATGATGGGCCATATCCTCATACCAGGAGCCAAAATAACCCTTCTTTAATGGTTTATTGTCAAGTATTTGGTTAAAGTAAAAAAGAAATAACTAACTTAATACATAACCCAAAGAACCAAATTTAGAAAACAGGAGTAAAAGAAAAACTATACAAATTAGTGTCTACATAACTCAGCAGCTATTGCTACCTACAGGTCGACAAGCTCTTTGTACAACAGATATTCCTTACTTATGGTGGTATCACCTCCTGATAAACACCATCTTTAAGCTGAAAATATCCTAAGTTGAAAATGCATTTGATATAACCAGACTACCAATCATCAATACTAAGAAAATATGGAGACTAAATTAAAGACTGTAGAGCATTTGGTTATTTGCCCTCATAATTATCGGGCCGACTGGGAGATGGAACTCACTGCAAAACAACGAAAGAATATCCTGCTGTGCATTACCGGTGTGTGAAACAGTTGAAACCCAACATTCAAAGTAAGATTTCTACTAGACAAACATCTTCTTTCAGCTTCAACATGAAGCTGAAATTTTTCAAAAAAAAGAAAGAGAAATTTTGATAACCAGCAAACAACTCACGGGTCAAATACTTCCCAGTCTTCCTCATATGTGGCCTCTGCATGGGCTGATGAATAACCACTCTCTGGAGTTACAGGTGCTATTTAACAAAGTGAAAAAGAAGTATTACTTTATTCACCCCAAATTTCCCATAAAGTACACATTTTTACTGTTTCTAAAGAAGTTCCTGAGACCCTGCATGTCTTACTCATAAAGATCACTTAAAAGGAAATTTAATAAAACATAGCTTTAACTCTACATTCAAAAGGAAAAAAATTACCACTATAGACAAAATAGCAAACTACATCCTACCTAGAATTAAGATGCTTATCATCTGAGAATATTAAAAAACCAAAACTACATTTCTAATTAGACAGTTTATATGTGAGAATCATAAAAAGTTTATGGGGCCTGGTAGTAATACAGAATATACATAATCAATAAATGTATATGGACAATAGACTAAAATATAGTCTTAAAATATGAGGTACATAAACACTCTTTAACCCATTAATCCTGTAATTTCACAACATGGATGAAACTTGACAGATGTGTTGGGCATAATGCGGGGTGGGCCTAGCTAGGTCATCTACCAGGAGGAATGAAGGAATGGCTCTCGTGGGTGTGGTTTAATGCTGAGATTAAGAGGGCCCACTAACCCTGGCTCTTATTATTTGAGACAAATTCCTGCTATGTAGCTCAAGCTGGCCTCAAACTTGTGTTGTCAATATGTAATTTTTATATATCATCTAAAACTGAAAGAAAGCAAAAGAGAAACAAAACGGGGAAAGAAAACAGAATGAGAAGTGAGAGAGGGAGAAAGGGAGAGTAAGAGGGAGTAGAATAGGAAAAGAAATTATGAATCCCATGAAGACCTAATAAAGAAAATGTACATGCATTTCTCCAGGAAGCCCAAGATTATCTACAATCTTGAAGAAAAGCTGCTAACTGTAGAAATCATTGCTTAAGAAAACTTAGTACTTGACTTCTTTTTAAAAATATTTTATTATGTGTTTGAGTGTTATGCCTGCATGTATGTAAGTGCACCTGTGTCAAGCCTTGTACTTGACTTTTACAAGGAACTTAAAAATAATAAAAAATCAGGGGGTGGAGAGATGGCTTATCAATTAAGAGCACTTGCTGTTTTTGCAGAGGACCTGGATTCAAATCCCAGCACCCACATAGTGGCTAACCACCACCCATAACTTCAGTTCCAGGGGATCCAACACTTTCTCCTGTCATCCAAGGGCACTACACAATAAGAGTGCACTTACACACATGCAGGCATAATACTCATAAAATTAAAATAAATTCATTTTAAAAAGTAAGCAAGGGGGCTAGAGAGATGGCTTAGCAATTAAGAGCACTGGCTGCTCTTGCAGAGGACCCAGGTACAATCCCTAACACTCACATGGTAGCTAACAAGCACCCATGACTTCAGTTCCAAGAGTCTAACACCTTCTTCTGACTACCCAGGCATTGCATGACACAGGTATATTTATACACATTCAGGTAATACATTCATACATATAAAATAAAATATTAAAAAATAATAATCAAGAAGCAATTCTATATTTCTTATCACGATTCATTCTATTACAGCTCAGAGTGTGTCAACTCACAAAGCTTGGAAAATGTTCTGCTGACAATTTGAACTTACAATGAAGGAAAGAGGGTAAGTTCCTTACTAATTAAACAAGTAATGTTTGAGATAAAAGTTTAAGAAGAACCCAATATAGATTTGCTGAGTGTTAGGATTACAGGTATGTGCTACCAAGCCCAATTATTTATCTATTTTTAGTTATTTATTTTTGTGATGAGGTTCACTATTGCCTGGACTGTTCTTAATTTACCCAGGTTCAAGTGATCCTCCTGCCATAGCCTCCTGAATACCTGGAACTATAGCTAACAAATAGAACCAGCCTCCAACATTCCTTTATTTATCATTTATTATTATTATTAATTATTTATTTATTCCTTTTGGCAACAATCTCTAAGATTTAAAAAAGGAGGGGGAAAAAATAGGCTGGAGAGATTGTTCGGAGATTAAGAACGCTGGCTACTCTTACAGAAGACCCAGATTCAATTCCCAGCACCCACATGGCAATTAATAACCATCTGTAACTCCAGTTAAAGGGGAATTGGATGCCCTCTTCTGACCTCTGCAGGCACTGCACAACACGGGTATACTTACACACATGCAGGCAATATATTCATACATATGAACCATCTTTTAGGATAAATATTAACAGACCGTCAATCTTTTCACAGCATTTCAGAATAATCACAATATGCATTTGCTAAGGCAATCACTACCCTCTACCATAATTTCTCTGGCCCTTTAATTAATCATAAACAGTTCAGAGTCAGGGAGCCTACACTTGTATCACTAGTTCTCTTAACAAAACTAAGACACTGAATTGTGGTAACAAGCCATGAGACCCTGACTCAACAAAACAACAAAAAAGTTCACATTAGAGAATAAAGAAGTGAATGATACAACTGTAGGCTTACTTTTCCCTTGTAAAAAACACTGAACCCTTTCCATCTTCACAAAAGATGAAAATTTTGTCAGAAGCATATACACATATTGTCAGAAACAATATACACAAAGCCCTATACAGTAGCATAAAAATGTCAAACAAACTAAACAAGAAGTCAAGCAACCTGGACTTTATGCTTTGCTTTAAAAACTGGACAAAGTAATCAACATAAAAGAATAGGCCAAAGGTAAATCATTATAAAAATCTTACCCATAAACTGCCTGTTGATAATTTTAAGAATTTGCTTGTTAGTCTCAGTATTAAATTTTGGGTAAAATGTCACTTTTACTTGAAGTTAAATCTTTCCTCTATTTTGCTGTTTTTCACTTCATACTCATATTACTGGGGTATACTCTATAGAAGTTTCATAATTATATCTATACTTCACTTTATTCTTTTTCGGTTTCACCTTCATAGCCAGGAAAAAAATATCATTCTACTTCCTTATACCAAATCATATTTCTTCTTTTAATGTTTTTAAAAATTATTTTTTTAATTTTATGTTTACAAGTACATTGCCTGCATATAGGTAGGTATACCCATTTTGTGCATTGCCCACAGAGGTCAAAAGAGGGCTGGAGAAATGGCTAAGTGGTTAAGAGCATGCACTTCTTGCAGAGTACCTGAGTTCATTTCTCAGCACCTACACTGGGAAGCTCATAACAGCCTATAACTGTAACTCCAGGGGATCCCACACCCTCTAGTAATCTGCACAGACAAAACTCTCATGCACGAATCCACATTCATATACACATAATTTAATTTTTTTTTCAAGTATCTAAGATAGAAATCTCTATTCCCAGGGATTAGAGATGACTTAGTTGTTCAGAGGACCTGGGTTCAATTCCCAGAAGCCACATGGCAGCAAAAAACTGTCCTTATCTCCAGTTCTAGTGCACAACATGGGTGCACTTACATACATGCAGGCAATACACTCATACACAAAAAGATAAAAATAGTAAATAAAACACACAAAATCTGTTCCAAAAGAAGATAACCATTCTCAGTTTTCTCTTTCTATTTTTTGGTGAGATTGGGCCTCATGTATCCCAGGCTGGTTTCAAACTCCCTCTATGGCTGAAGTGGACCTTGAATTTACTATCCTCCTGCCGCCAATCTTCTACCACACCCAGTTCATGGGGTGCTGGAGACCACGTTCCAAGGCCTGAGAGTAGAGGCCTTTACTCACAATTCCTAGATTATTTGGTGCTTGGAATAGAACCTGTGACCTCATGCATGCCAGATGAGTACTCTACATACAAAGCCACATCTTAGCCCCTTAGTTGACTTTTTAAAATAGCCGAACATAATTTCAACATGTAGGTTTTATGAATATCTATCACAGCTCTTGGAGGCAAGAAATTACTTATGTGTTTCTAGATTTCAATGGCAACTAGCTCAGAAATATAGATAGCAATTATGTTAATATACACTTATTGTAAGGACCTAGAATTAAGCTGCAGAGTGTGGGGAAGACCCAGAACATAACTCCCGTTGGGGGAGAAGGAGGCTTCCATTTATGAATCAAGCAATTCTGAAGGCATGAGATTTCCTCTAAATAGGAACTTCAGACTTAAGGATCTATTATAGAACATAATGATTTAGAATTTAAGGGACAAAGCTTGTTTCCATTTCTTAACATCAAGGAAGAAAGAACTTTAGCATTCACACTACACATTTTAAGAAAATGGGCCTGAAGAGATGGCTCAACAGTTAAGAGCACTAGCTTCTCTTCTTGAGGAGCAGGGTTCAATTCCCAGCACCTACATGGCAGCTAAGAACTATCTGTAACTCCAGTTCCAGGAGATCTGACACCCTCTTCTGACCTCCTTGGGCACTGCAGAACACAGGTGCACTTACATGCATGCAGGCAAGAGACTAATATCCATAAAAAATAAAAATAATAAAATATTTAACCAAATCTTCAAAAGGGAATATTCTTCACCTGTAAGGGGTGGTATGTCATTGGTAACTGTTTCTTCTGCTTCCTCTAGACCATTATTTACTGATGGCCTCACTTGAACAGCTTGGTTGGAGTAAGCTGCTCCATTAGTTGACGTAGTGCTGGTAGTGATTTCATCCACCTGCTCCATATCAAGTTGTTTTACTATCTCTTCAGCTTCCACAGCCTGTCCTGGGGAATCTGATCCTGATGTGCCTGGAATCATCATTTAACAGCACAAATATTTAGAAAAACTAAATGCAGTCACCATTTTTATTTAGACAGGTAATTAATACAGGAGCAAAATTAAGGACACCATTCTTTGAAATGTCTATGAAACTCATTAAACAATGAGGGTTGTAATAGTCTCTTGTTTCTGATTTTGCAATACTAGGCATTGAGCCCAAGATTTCACACATAATAGGTAGGCCCTTATACCACTGAGCTATATTCCTAGTCTCTTTCATTTGTTGATTTCTGAGGCACAAAAAAGCTGCCCAAGCAGGCCTTAAACATTCAATCCTCCTGCCTCAGTGTCCCAAGTAACTTAGAATACAGGACTTACCACCAAGCCTAGCTACCATAATACTTAAAAACAAAATTTTCCTGATGTTCTGAAATACTATAGAAACACTTAATTGTAAGTCAAATAACAACCACTTTTCATTAAAGTACATCTCTTTTACTAAATAAGTATTATGATTAGTCATTTTTTATACATTAATTATCAGCAAACAGCTCTCAATTTTTCCACTTAAACATTCTAGCCATGTTATGGAACTAATTTTCCCATCACAGGTAGTTATCTAAGAATGGACTAAATGTTCCCCTAACTAAGATAATCTTTTTTATTAAAAGACCCCAATTATTTTTGTTATTCATTAGTGAGTTATTTGAGACAGGGTCTCACTATAGAGCCCTGGCTGACCTGAAATTCACCTGCCTCTGCCTGTTGAGTTCTGGGTTTAAAGGTGGGTGCCACCATACAAGATTCTTTTTTTAGGGAGGTGGGTAATTTTTAAAATCAAGATTAATTTCTCAATAAAAGTCCATCTCAGTAACACAAAACAAAGTTATCTAATTCTTTCATTATGAAATGATCCAAGTCTGTTTCTTTTAGAATCCATCAAATGTAATTTTAAACATCAAAAACAACAAAATCCATTTCCAATATTCTAATCTTCCTTATATTGATATCCCTTTCCTCCCTCACTACTTCAATTTAAATCCTCTAAAAGTATCTTTTTCTGATATTCTCCCAATTTTTTATTCTTCCATCTCTAGTACACAGTTATCACCCCTGTTGCTAATGGGCAAAAACAAAACAAACAAGGAACAAAAAAACCTACTTGGGCTGGAGAGATGGCTCCGCAATTAAGAGCAATGACTGTTCTTGCTGAGAACCTGCATTTAGTTCCCAAGACCCACATAGCAGCTAACACCTGTCCTTAACTCCATTCCAGGGGATCCACCACCCTCTCCTGGCCTCTGCAGGCACCAGGCACTCATGTGGTGCACTTATATGAATGCAGGAAAAACATACATATAAAATAAAAATATATAAAATCTTTAAAAAAAATTTTAAGCCCTACCCTTTTCAGATTGATGTTTTGTGACTATGCAGTTCTTTACTATCATCTGCCAACTGCTGCCAGGATCCCCCAATGGGTAATATCAAAAACTCATCAAGTACCTCTCACCTAAAGTTCTTGCAGTCTTAGAATTCAACTGTCTTTACTCACACTGCTCTTTAGCAGTTGTTACCATGGTCAAACACTGGATATTTACATTAAGAAACTCTTTCCTTATGAAGTCTAAAATTAATAGGTTTAATATAATACTGACCTATTAAGACAATCTCTTAACCTTCCAATTATAATCATGTTCCCATTATAAGTGACCTTCAAGACTGATAAAGGCCAATCTCCTTTATTCCAAACGTATCTCAACAGATTCTTCCCTCCCTTCCTCATCTAAACATTATATATACATCAATAATCCCACTGTCATCCTCTTGAATCAGTCTACCTGAACCTACAAAAGGAAACACAATTATTATAAAGTCTGGTCATACACCAATAAAATCTTGCAATCTTAATCAGGTCTACACCATCATGCTCAGCACTTTTGTGCTTCTGCCCCTTTTGTTAATTCTCCATGGTACCATTCTAAACCTTCACTATCCTCCTCCAGATCCTCCCATTAGTACTGATTCAATAAATAAAACCATATACTCTTTGCTGTTTTTTAAGATTTATTTTATTTATGTGGGGGGTTATGTGCATGTGTGTGCAGGTTCAAAATAGGATATTGAGGGAGAAGATGGTGTTGAGGGAGTTAGAGGCAGTTGTAAGCTGACAGGTAAGAGTGCTTAGAACTGAACTTGGGTGCTGTATAAGAGAAGTAAATACTCAACCACTGAACCATCTCTCCAGTGGCTCATCTCCTCTTAGAATACCTCATCTAATACCTGTTTGTATACTCCTTTAAAGTGTCCTTCCTCGAGCACCAAGACAAAAATGTCTCTCTCCTGTTTTAAATCCTTTTACCTGTTCCTTTCATCCTAGCTCTGTCAACAGTTTCTAGAAATTTTCTCCATTAGATTTCTTTATTTTCAAGTTTCAGTCCCTTACTAGACCTTTTCCATAGGCATAAAGATATGCTTAGCTGAGACTATCTGACTTCTCTAGTTTTTCTTTCACACTCAACTCCTCATAAAAGTCTATACTTGTCTTCTGACTACCCATTTTATTCTTCTAATTCAGTGGTACTGGGCTTTCAAATTCAAGTGTTGTTCTGAAATAGTTCTGGTTAAAAAAAAAAACGAAATCCTTCTAGTTATCAGGCTCAGTTATATCTTTTCAGTGTTCATCTCCTTTCCTTCTGTCTTTTTATTATTTGACCTAAGCTTCTATGAATCTGCTTCTCTTGGACTCCTATCTTTTGCTGGCTCTTCCCTTGATCCCCAAATTTTAAATGTTTTCACCAAGTATTCTAATCTTGGATAGCTGGCCCAAAATAACTATTTGCTCAACTACTCCCTAACAAGTTATCTATTGCTTAAATGGACATATCTAAGGTTCACACGGGAATGACACATTGCTTACTAGATACTTATTACCTGGTTGTTTAAAAATCAATACTACTCTTAATCTCTCTTCTATTTCACTTTCAATCTGTGCCTGAAATTTGTCCATTTTATATTTTCTATTCTTCTTTTCTAATATAACTAAAGTTGCATGAAGGCTTTCAGAGAATTTCTCTCTGCCTCCACCTCTTTGGATTTTAATTTAAAAACGAGCCAAATGATCATCATAAAACATTAATCTGAGTTGGGGAGCGGGGTAAACTGATGAAGTGCTTGCCTTACAACCATGAAGATTTGAATTCAGTCTCCAGAATTCATGCTTAAAAAAAACAACAACAACAACAACAACAACAAAGCCAATGGGACTTGGTGATATATAACTTTGATCCTAGCCCTCAGGAGGAAAAGGCAGGGGATCTCTCAGTTCCAGGCCAGATGGAACTACATAGTAAGACCTTGTCTCAAACCCACTGCCCTAAAATAATTAAAAGTTTTTTTTTTAAAGCCAAGCATAGTGGCTCTCCAGCCCTGGGGAGGTAGAGACAAGGGGATACCTGAGCACTGCTGGCCATCCAGCCTAGCCAGTGATGGACCGCATCTCAAAATGTTAAGGTGTGGGGTTGAACAGATGACTTCATGGTTAAGAGCATTTGTTGTTCTTTCAGAGGACTCAGGTTCAGTTCCCAGCACCCACACAGCAGCTAATAACCATTCATAACTCCAGTTTCAAGGGATCAAATGCCCTCTTCTGACCTCTGCAAGTATTGTATGATACGGAGTACGGCACACACATGCTGCACTTACACACGTGTAGGCAAAACGTTCATAAAAGACAGTGAATGTGAATTTCAGGCCTCTACACACACACATGCAAGTGTGCATACACATGCAAACACATGTGCATGCAAGTGTCATGAAAATACATATACACACCCGTCATTCATTCCCTTTTAGTATTTCTAGTCTAAGTTTCAAGTATCTTGTAGTAGCTCTATAGTCTGACCTCTTCATACTCTACCTTTACCCTTCTCAAATCCTATACTTCAAGTGTTAACTGCATACAAATTATCCAATATACTATACCATTGATATTTCCTGCTGTGGGGCTTTTACTCATATTGCTCCTTCTAGCTGGTAAGCCATATGCCACCATTAAGATCTAACTTTCTATCAAGTCTTCTATGAACCCATCAGCCCGAAGACAGATATAGTCCAGTATCCTATAGCTCTATCAATGCACTTAAGGAATATATGATACTTAATTAGATATATATTGCCTATAGAAAGTTCCTAGATCACGGGTTAGGACTTTATTTGAAACCTGTAGGGAACTATAGTTTTAAATATTATAAATATCCAACGAATATTTGTTAAATGAACATGATACCTATCAAGCCATTAAAAATCTGAAGGGTGGGGCTGGGGAGGATGGCTCAGTGTTAAAGAACACTAACTGCTCTTGCAGAAGACCCAGGTTCAATTCCCAGTAACCGCATGGCAGTTAACAACCATTTCTAACTACAATTCTAGAGGAATCTGATGCCCACTTTTGCCCTCAGAGGGCACTGCATGACACAGGTGCAATAATATACATGCAGGCAATACACTCGTACATAAAATAAAAATAGTAAATATTTTTTAAAACTCTAAAGGGAAAAAAGCTAATTTGGTTTTTTTGCAAAAGAGTATATAATAAAATCTTCAATTCATTTGAATCAGGGAAGTTTTACTATTATCTAAAACCATCCTAATTTAAGTAAATTGAATTAACTTTTTCTAGGTTGAAAATTCCAGAGGAGAAAACCAAGGAAATAATAACAATAATAAAAATAAAGTATGTTAAGGCTCACTTAAAGATATTCAATAAGGAGCGGGAGAGATCACTCAGCAGTTAAGAACACTGACTCTCTTGCAGAGGGCCTGGGGTCAATTCCCAGCACCTACATGATAGCTAATAACTACCAGTAACTCCAGTTACAAGGGATCTGACACCTTCTTCTGACCTCTTTGGGCATTGCATGACACCAGTGCACTCACACACATGCAGGCAATATTCTCATATACATAAAATAAAATTTAAAAAATATTCAATTAATTTCATTTCAACGACCCAGAATATTGAAAATCTTTCTGGATTTTTCTCTTGTTTATTCTTCTGCAAATTATAGAACTCATCCCAAGACAGTACAAATAAAATTCAACACTCCAGTCCAAAGTCTATCGTCTAGTTTTTCAGATAATTAAAGCTGAATTAAATGTAACAGAAATAAACACAACTTACTGTTTCAATCGTTTAATGTTAACAAAATATGCCAGTAAAATAGATGTTTTTAAAAAACTGTAATTTTAAATATCAAAATTATAGATAAAAATGTCTAAAAATTGTTTTTTACTCACCATTTTTATTTGCTGGTGAAAAAAAATTGAAGACAGGAGAAAATATGGTCCCCAACAGCGTAGTCCTCGGAGGACTACCGGAAGAAGGGCTATCTTCTAATTTCCCATTTTGTTTTATATGTTGATTTGTCATTTCATAACTACCAGCTTCTATAAGAAACAGAAGGAAACAGTAAGGCGCTAGAAAACACTGACTCTCAGTGCTTTCCTCCCACAATACTTCAAGAACACGAACATTTAAAACTCAGGGGTATTTATTAAATAAATCCTGAAGTAAAATTACCTGTAAATCAAATGATTTTTAAATATTTATAATGCTTTATAATTGTTAACATTTGAGTTTTTCAAAGTAGATTTACATTTAAAAGTTTGATACACTGAAGACTTCGAATCAGCACAAAATGAAATGAATTCTTTGCAAGCAAGCACAGGTTACTAAGACCAAAACATAAATGCAAGATTATGGCTCTGGTTAGATTTTGGGACATGACCCTTCATGATCCTATTTATAATGAATGACAACTAAATGCACAGGCAACAGCCTACTATGAAGTAGAAAATCATATGCAGCTCAGTGTAGTATGCTTGCCTAACTGCACTGCCTAACAAGTACAGACCCTGGGTTCCAGCATCCACATTTTTTCTTTAACTTACAGCTATTAAAATAGCATTTGAGAGTGACTGGGAAGTAGAATCAAGTTGTTTAAAGTTTCTTGTAGGTAAAATTTTATTTGGGAGCTAAAAATTATAAAAATGGACATGAGTTTGAATTGTGGATGAGGCCTTAGGTCAAAAAAAAAATTGTAAATCACATTTTTTGATGAATTCTTTGATCCTCCACAAACATGCTTTATATTTACCACATTCCTTTCCTTCTTTACTCCAGCTCTTAAAAGTTTCTGTTTTGTCTGTTTGAAACTCCCATTTCTCCACATTGTTCATTTCAAATAATAAATGTTAACTACACTGGGAAAACTCTTAAAAAGCATGTTCTTTAAAGCTCTTGGCTTGTCTCTTTGCATTTTGATGTTAAGATAGGATCTCATGCAGCTGACCTGGCATCTTCAAGTCAGGGCCCTTCTTATTACTGAGTGCTAGTTAGATGCATGAATTACACAGGAGGGACCCTGCTTGTGTATACTGTTTGTTCTTCTTTTTGACTTGAAGAAGCTACTCAGTTATCTAGTGAGGTACTGATCAACAGTTGGTACTAATAACATTTGAGCTTGGCTCGACAATTCTTTGCTGAAAAGTACTAAACTGTGTTATTATAAGATATCAGCAACATCCTGGCATATCCTTGCTAGATCTAGTTCCCTAAAAACTCCTCTATACATTGTGACTACTACGAAGGTCTCTAGACATAGAAAAATGTCCCATAGAAACAAAAGCATCCACAATTGAGAACTATCACCCCAAGCAATCAAAGTAACCTCTGCTTTTAAATACTCTGACCCAGAAGCAAGTTTTTGTATATAATTTCAACTAAATTAAGTAATATTGATCTATATACTTTTTGTCTTTTGTGACAGAATCTCAGTATGTCACCTTGGCTGGCTAGGAACTCACGAAGTAGACCAGGCTGGCCTCAGTCTCACAGAGATCCACCTGCCTGTCTCTCCCTCTTGAATGCTGGGACTAACTATGCGTACCACTACGCTGGGCCATATAGCTTTTGTGGTCCCGGGAACTGAACATCCTATGCAAGCACTCTGAAACTGAAGTACATTCCCAAGAGCCTCAATCCATGTACATTTTTATGTTAATAGTATAAATCTTGCTACTCTGCTTTTATTTTAATTCAAAGAAAAAATTTTAAAGGTAAGTTATTCCACTTGTTTTAAATTAATATTCAGTACAAAACAGATTACAAAAACAAAGTAAAATTTGCTCCAGATAATTTTTTGTTGTTTCATAAGATAGGGCTTTGCTTTGTAGCACTGGCTAGCCCTTGGACTCTCAACCCACTTGCTTCTAGCCTCTTATGCACCACCACACCAGCCTCAATGCAGATTTTTTAAAACAAATACAGAACATGCCAGGTCAGAGGAGAGACTTCTATGGTTACATCCAAAAGAAAAACAGTATCTAAACATGAACAAACCTCCATTGACTTGACTTTTCCGCCTTACGCGAGACAACTGTTTGTTAGGCTTTTCTCCCGCTCTTGGTGTTGATGTGATCAAATTATTATCTATATCACGCTCAATTCTACTCCGTTTCGAAGGATTTTCTCTCTCTTCCTTAAGATATAAGAGAAAAAAATTCACTAAGCATAATCATTGTCTTATAGGTGACATTTTTAGGTGAAATATAAAATATGTATTATACTGTTTTTCATATCCTAGAAAAACAAGATGCAACTAATATCAAAAAGTGGTCTAAAAGAAAAACAGTAAATATGACATTGTTTTCATAGTATTAGTGCAATGACAGCTCTTCCAAGATCCAGGTTTTCTCAAGGCCCCTCTAAATGTTCAATGTTCCTGAACTACTGTACATATGCTTTGAATTTTCAGTCAATTTTATTTTTCGAACTACTCCTAAAAACAAAGATCATTTCCTTGAGTACTCAGAGTAGGAATGGATGCCCCACTAATGCTGGCACTCACAGAAAACTAGCACAGAGCGTGCCACACCCCCACTGCCCAAACCAATACCCAGCACTCTACTTGCAGTCTTACTTGGGGTAAATCCACATGATCAGTTTATACTACTGAAGTATGACTGACTAAAATATACTTCCAAGCATTAGCCCAACTTATTTTCTCCATTCATACATCCATTTTTCTCATTTGTAAAATCTGTTATTATGGCACAAGTCATGTTCTTGAATTACTATAATAACACTATTAATTCCTTACTGCTTTAAAAGGCTACTAAATTACACAAAACAATATTCTCATTCAGTCTGGTTAACTGATTCACTTTGTTCAATTTTGGGTACTTTGGGGATCAAACTCAGGATCATTAGGCTTGGCAGCAAGCACCTCTACTCACTGAGCCATCTCACTGGTTGCTGTTTGGAATACTTCTAAAATATATTAATAAGATCCAGCAAAATGGTCCAGTGGGTAAAAGTGCTTGCGGCCAAGCCTAACAATCCGGAATTCAACTCCATGACCCACCTGGTAGAAAGAAGAGAACCAACTGGAGGCAGTTTGTGCAGGGCACATGCATACCCACATACATATATACACAAACATACAAATAAATGTATTAATATTTAGTAACAATATATATCACTATGAATTTCTTAAAGGCTGATTACTGTTGTACTTTTTATATTATTTTTTATTTATGTGTATGTTTGTCTGCCTAAGTTCATGTGCACCACTTGTTTACAAGAACCCATGGAGGTCAGAAGAGGAGATCAGATCCACTGTAAACTGGAGTTTCAGGCAGCTGCGAGTTACCATGCTAAGAACTGGAACTAGGTCTTCTGTAACAGCAGTCAGTGCTCTTAACCAGTGAGCCATCTCTCCCGCCCCAATACTTATTTTTATTTTATGTGTATGAATGCTTGCCTCCATGTACATATGTGCACTACATGTAAGCCTAGTGCCCAGGAAGCCAAAAGAGAGCATCTGATCCCTTAGAACTAAAATTAAACACTGATGTAAGCCACCATACAGGTGCTGGGAACCAAACCTTGGGTATCTTGGAAGATACCCAAATGCTATTAACTGCTCAGCTATCTCTCTAGCCCTGTTTTATTATTTTTTTATTTTATTTATTACTTCTTGTGTGTATGAGTGTACTATCTGCATGTATGTAAATGTACCCATGTCGTACAATGCCCACAGAGATCAGAGAGAGCATCAGATACCCTGGAACTAGTTTCAGACAGTTGTTAGCTGCCATGTGGTTGTGGCTAACTGTCCAAAACTCAGCAAGAGCAGTCAGTACTCTTCACCACTGAGCCATCTCAAGAGCAGTACAGTACTCTTTACCACTGAGCCATCTCTCCAGCCTCCTGTTGTATTATTTTTATAATAAAACTTGGTATTATAAATGGCAATAATTATAACTTCCCTTTGGGGATCAAAATAGAAAAATACATTACAAGCCAGAGGTGACTCAATGAGTAAAGGAACTGCTGATGAGTTCAAACCCTGGAACACACATAGAAAACAGAAATAATTCCCAAAAACTGTGTTCTGAGCCCCACAAGCACAATCCTTCAATACATATGCATGAATGCATACACACACACACGTAGTTTTTGAAGAAAAAGAAAAGATGTATCACTGGGGCTGGAGAGATGGCTCATCCAGAGGACCCAGGTTCCATTCCTAGAACGGACATGGCAACTAACAACTGTCCATAACTCCAGTTCCAGGGGATCCAACATCCACTTCTGGGCTCCAGGGACATTGCATGTATTGGTATACTTACATACATGCAGACAAAAGTCATACACATAAAATACAAATATAATAAATTACAATTTTTTATTACTGAAAATATTTTATATAGAATTTTTCTTTTCTCAACAACGTATCTAATTTGGAGTTACATCAAAAATTATGGACAGTAACATAAAATAGTACCTTGGTAGTCCATGACAAATATCCCCAAGTTTTTACTGTTTATTATTCCCTATATTTTTAAGTGAAGAACAAAACATATCATATCTCACACATGGGAATCCTCATTACCAGAAAAGACAAGGTCTCTTTATAAGTCCTTACAAGAATGTAGCAAAGCTTAAACTACATTAAGCTCTAGCCTCCCCTTCTTGATAGAGCTGTTATCTCATATATAATGTCATATTCCTAAAAGCCTGCTTTGAAAACCCTAAAAATAACACAACTTATGAATGACTGAGACCTCAAGAGACAACACCCAATACCTACACCAAGCAGCTAAAAGTAACTAGAATATTACTTCAGGGCAAAATGAAAGAATAAAACAATGAAACGAGGCCTGATGGGATCAGAGAAGTGAAGTCTCAAGCCAGTATGTCCGATGTTAAGTTGAACACAAAAGGAAATGCAAACCTCCACACTGGAAGAGTTCTTGCTAGACTCAGTAGCTCCCTGGAGTAGGAACCCCCACTATAGGTTATTATTTCTAAATTAAAAGGAAAGATGTAACACAATAGCAAAAGGTGCTGGAAACAGAAATGACATAATTTTTTAAAATTAATTTCTTTTTTTATGTGTATGAATGTTTTGTGTGCAGGTATTTAAATGCACCAGGTATGTGCAATGCTGGCAGAAGTCAGAAGAGGGCGTTAGACCCCCTGAAACTAGAGTTAAGAGCAGCCAGTGCTCTTAACTGCTCGGCCATCTTTCCAGGCAATGACAGAAAATTCTGTTCCATGAATAAAGATGACCAACCATGATTTCTTTCTAGAGTAAAACTACACCACACTGAAGTAGTACTGGGAATGAAATCAAAATTGAGCAGGACATGAAATAAAAGTGCCCAATAAATGTGCAGTAGGGATAACGTGACAAGAAAACTAAAAAAAGAATCCACATATAAAATAACACACACACTCAAAAAAGATATCCAGAATTACATAATTTTCTAAAACTAGTATTACATAAAAATGAGCAACAAAGGGGCTGGAGAAATGGCTCACGGGTTAAGAGCACTGGCTTTTCTTCCAGAAGATCTGGGCTCAAATCCCAAACCTCACATGGCAGCTAACAATCAATTGATAACTTCAGTTCCAGATGTATTCAATGCCCTCTTCCTGTCCTCTGTGGGCACTGCATGACACAGATGTGCTTACACATATGTAGGCATAATACTCATACACATAAAAAATATATTTTTTTAAATATAAGCAACAAAAAGTATAATGTCAAATCCTATCAAAACACACAGGATAAAGAAAGCATGTGAGAAAAACATACTAGAACACAGGTCAAAATTAGTAACTTACTTCAAAACAAGATAAAACATTAAGAAATATGGTCTGAAAAAAGCTGGGCATTTAGCACACACTTCCAACCAAATAGCCCCCAGAAGGCTGAGGCAGAAGAACTGTTGTTTCCAAATCAAACAGAATAGAATAACAAAAAAATATGAGATGCATATCAGCTGGAAAAACTCAAAACTGAAGAGGCAGTAATGGCAAATGCAGAAATAAAAGGGGGAAGAGGGAGGGAATCAGGGCAGAAATAAAGACTAAACTAGAAGGGACACCAGAGTAACTCCAGAAGAAATCACACCTTTAAGAAAAAGAATTGGGAAGCTGAGCACAGCAGTATATGCCTTTAGTCCTAGCACCCAGGAGGCAGAGACAGGTGGATCTCTCTGAGATCAAAGCTAGACTGATCTGCACAGTAAGTTTCGGCCACCTAGGGCTACAGGGAGACCCTGTCTCAAAAAGACTCCCCCCCCCCCACACACACACAAAAAGAGAACTATAAAATGGAACAGTTTTAAAGAAATGAAAAAATTAAACTGAAGCAAAAGCAGGGCTGTAGAGCATATGCTAGAAAACGCCAGAGGAGATATTTAGGTTTCCTTCTGTTCTTGCATGTATGCTTGCTTTTGTGTGTGTTGGGTGTGATGGTTCATATCTATAATCCTACTACTTGGGAGGCTAAGAAGAGGATCCAGCAACAAAGCTTGGACTACAGAGTTGAGTTTTGGGTCAACCCAGGCTAGAGTGAGAGATACTGCCTCAAAAAGTGGGGGGAAAAGGAGAGTGAAAAATAATATTTTGATCTAATGTTTTCCAAATTAAAGGTATTAATCCATCAGAGGATCATTAAACCAATTTAAAGTTTTACAATTACCTTTAAAAGAAATGACAGCCAGTGGGGCATGGGGTGTACATAGTGAGACTTTATCTCAAAAAGAGAAAAGGAAAGAAATGATATAATAGAAAAAGAAAAATCAGAGTTCACTATAATACTGAGAGTTTTAAAAGCTAAGTGGTTTTAAAAGCTCTTATAATCCAAGAACTGAAGACTGAGGCAGGAGGATTGCTGAGACTTCCAAGCCAGTTTGAGCTACAGAGTGAGACCTGTCTCAAACAAAAACAAACAACAAAAACAAAAACAAACAAGGGGTGGCTGAGGATGTAGCCCAGTGGTAAAGTGATTGCCTCAAATGCCTGAGGCCCTGGTTTCAATTCTAATTACCACCATGTGAATATTTATGCATATAGTCTTATTGCCTATATTTAATGCTATATAAAATATATGTATTTCTTTCTATGAATCATAGTTGAGACTTATAAATAGGGATTTTGTATGAGGTAAGACTATATATATAATTCTAATAGAATTATAACCATATGAAAATTATGAAGCTGTCACTTCAAATATATATTAGCAATCTCACTGTGTAAAAGCAGGAAGGCTGTGTGTGACAATTTCTGAGAGTCCTTGCTAACAGTTTCACAATCCTAAAGTCAAAAATGCAAAGTCTCTGAGCAAAAATCTGGATTTTTAAGAGACCAAAGATTTCATTTACTTTATTATGGGCTAAAATGGGGTGGGGGAAGTACTCATACGTTGAAGCCCTAAGTATCTTAAATGTGACTATAACCAAAGATAGGGGTTTTAAAAAGACAATTAAGTTAAAAGATTTGTTAGGTACAATAAAACCTGCCACTATGAATAAACCAAGAAAAAGAGGACTATTTATCAAATAAACTTATAAAATAATGAAAAAGTTATCAAACAAATATTTGTTCCAAGAAACAACACAAAATTAAATCATAGTCATAAGAAAATTCACATCGTAACAGTACACACTAACAAAGTAAAGTTTCTGAAACTTCTTTTCTACTTTGTACTACCATCTACTCTGAAGATAATTCTGAGAGAAAATAGTATTAATCCCATTTTACCATCTTCCTGAGATCAGAGGAGTAATTGGCTAATTCTTAAGCCACTTAAATTGATCCAAAGTATCATTATGGGGCAAGTGGCTAGCTCCTTATCAGTATCCAACCCTTCTTTTAGTATTTTGTTTCAGCTGCAGCTGGTTCTTCTGTTCCTACCATGCCCACTGCTCTCCTGGCAGTGTAGAAAACAAATTTTTTTCTTTAATAACTTAAAAGAATGAAATAAAGTAGTTGTTGTTTTTTTAATTCCCTTAATGCTATGCTGAAAAAAGCAAAAGACTGGTAGTGCACTGACACACACCAGTAATTCTAACACTCAGGAGGCAGAGGCAGGAGAACTGCTGTAAGTTCAAAGCCTGCCTGGGCTACAAAGTGAGTACCAGACTAAATAGGGCTACACAGCAACATCCTGTCTCAAAAGGCAAAAAAGCAACAAGAGTTGCTTGGGGGAGCTGTTTAGTGGAATGTGTGTCCTGAACTTTCAACTAAGTATTTTACACCCAAAATTCCTGAAAACAAAATAACAACAAAATGTAGATATCCCCTTAAAATGGACTCTATCAATATCAATTTCTTTCCTACACAGACTTGGAGAAAACAACCTGAACACCACAAATTTTTACATAGATGTGAGGTAAAACTCTTACCTTGGGTGTGCTTCCTTTAATGAACTTTTTAATTGAAGACAATAAGCCGGTTTCATTCTTTGATGGTTTTTCTCCTCCAGAAGGCAGGCTATCATCAACCTCTGAATACTTCCTTTTTGCTCTGGCAGTGCGCTGGGTTTGGATTGGACTGGATTGCTGAGCTTTCCGTGTTCTCAGCTTCATCTTTTATGGGTGCCACATGTAAACCTGTGGGAGAAAAATAACAAAATGTATTCAATATGTCCAGCAATTTACATAATAGAAATGTATTTCTTAAAAAAAACCCAGGGGGGACTGGAGAGATGGTCCAGTGGTTAAGAGCACTGACTGCTCTAGCAGAAGACCCGGGGTTCAAACCCCAGCACCCATATGGCAGCTAACAAGCATCTTTAACTCCAGTTCCAGGGGAACCAATGCCCTCTTCTGTCCTCTGTGGGTACTGCACAACATGAGTACACTTCTACACATGCAGGCATAACACTCATACACATAAAAAACTAAAAAATATAAAAACAATAATTTTTTAAAAGCCCTGATATTCTAGAGGACCGAATAAGAAACTAACACCAGTGTGCATACTCCTTCTCCAACACTATGTTGCCTCTACCTATGTCAAAATAATTATGTTTAATCATTCATTTATTATACAAATATTTAATGAACATTTAAGCACATCTGAGGCACCAGGCTACTAAGCACAGACACAATAGTAAATGATAGAGAAGAGTTGTGGACAGAAAACCTCTCATTCTCTCATTTGATGAATGATTTTTTAAATTATGTATATGAATGTATATGTGTGTGTGTATATATATATATATTTTTTTTTTTTTAAGTTTTTTTAGTTTTTTTAGAGACAGAGCCTCCATGTAGCCCCAGCTGGCCTAGATCTCACACAGATTGCCTATTTCCATCTCCTGAGTGCTGGGATTAAAGGCATGTGTCACCATGCCCAGCTTGATGAATGAATTTCTTGGACTCAGTTCTGAAACTGAACAATCAGGGGCTGGAGAGATGGCTAGGCAATTAAGGGTAGTTGCTGCTATTGCAGAATACCTGGGTTTGGTTCCCAGCACCCACATAGTGACTAACAACCCTCTAAAACTCCAGTTTCAGGGGATCTGATGCCCTGCTCTAGCCTCTATGGCTATTGCATATGTATGGTGAGTGTACATGTAGGCAAAACATTCATACAAAAATAGAAATAAGCAAATCTCAAAAAAAAAAAAACCCTCAATAATCAAGAAAGAGAAACAAAAGCAGTTGGATCACGCTGAAAGAATTCAATCTTATCACACATAATGATGCTGTAAAAACAGATTCACAGGCTGAGGTGTAGATCAGTGTTAAAACATGTGCCTAGCACACACAAGATTCCTAGGTTCCTTCCACAGCAACATACCCACCCACATACACACAAACTAAAAATATGATATAATATGCAATAAAAATTATATAAAGAAAATGAGGCTAGCTATTCAAACTCATTTTCGTTATCTCTTTGAACTGTCACGTTATAGCTAAGAAATTAAATACACAGTCTAGTAATAGTAAACTAAGAATTAAGACACTTTTAATTTTAATCCTACTTCATAACTAGGAGAGTCACATGGTCTTTATCTTTCCACTTGTATAAAGACTATATATTATGTATAATGTGTAATGCATCAAAAAACAAAAAAAGGGGGCCTGAAGAGATGACTCAGCAGTCAAAAGCACTGGCTGCTCTTGCAGAAGACTGGGGTTCAAATCCCAGCACCCACATGGTGACTAACAAGCATCTATAACACCAGTTCCACGGGATTCGACGCCCTCTTCTGTCCTTTGTGGGCACTGCACAACACGGGCACACTTAACACGCAGGCATAACATCCATGCACATAAAATAATAATAACATTTTTTAATTTTTAAAAAGGGACTATTGAAGGAAATCCAGGTGAGGTAGCATACTCCCACTATCTCTGCACACAAGAGGTCAGAAGGAACCCAAGTTTATAGTTATTATTCTAGCCCAGCCTGGGCTACCTAATAAGACCATGTCTTAAAACACACACACACACACACACACACACACACACACACACACACACACACATGAATGAGAGGCTGGAGAGATGGCTGAGAAGAACAATGGCTGCTCTTCCAGAAAACCCAAGTCCAGATCCCAGTGCCCACATGGCAACTGTTTCAGGAGATCCAATTACCTGTTAGGGCACCAAGTACATATATGGTACACTACATACATGTAGGCAAGACACACACACACACACACACACACACACACATATATATAATGGGAATAATATCAAATCATTAGGCTCTACAAATCATTAGGCTCTACAAATAAAGGTATTCTACTAACCCACGTTTAAAAATGAAACAAGATTTTTTTTTTAATTTATATTTTTTATCTGTTGGACATGTACATGTGGTAGATATCAGAGAACAACTTGGAGTTGGTTCTCTCTTCCACCATGTGGTTCCTGAGGATCAAACTCAGTCTGTCAGGTTTGGAACTAAGCACCTTAACAAGTCATTTAACTAGCCTATAAGATGTTTTTAAGCCCACTGCAAATTAAACAGAGACATCAGTGGTTGCATATTACATACATGTCAGGAGACAGATTTCATAGATTTCTGCCTGTGGAAACTACAAACATCTTTGACAGGGTAAATTCTGAATCCAGAGTGGTTATAATATATCATCCAAAATAATCAGTTTTTGGTAACAATAACAAAAGTTATAAAGTCATCATAGCAACAATAAAGTATATATAAAGAAAAGACAAATTAAGTGAAGAACATTTATTAATGGTGAATCGGGCTAAATATACAGTGAGACCTATACTTAACTAAGCTACACAAAACAAAAGGTAAATTGGAAAATTTCTTATTTCCTGGAAATATAACAGACTTTTTTTCTGATTATAAAACGTATACTGTTTTAATATTGGAAAAACAACTTGGGCATGGTGGAACACAGTTGTAATCCTAACCCTCAGGAGGTAAAGGCAGGATCCTGAGGTCAGTTCTGGCTATATAACAAATTACAGGCCAGCTTGGGCTATATAGTTGGACATTGTCTCCCACTAAGTATTTGACTTAATATTGTATTCAGAAATACAGTACTTATATTACCTGCTTCCTCACCCCTACTTTTTTGGGGGGAGGTAAGTTTCATTATGTTGCCCAGATTGGCTTCAAAATCCAAATCCTCCTTGCCTCAACCTAAGCACTGGCTAGGATTACAGGGATGCTCTTCTTTCATGTATTCTCTTATTTGAACTTCTCAGACAGGACTGTAGAGCCCAAGAGTTCAAGGCTAGTCTTAAAAACAAAATAGTGAGACCTTACCAACCATGAAGGAAGGAGGAAGGCAGTATATTAAAATGAATGCCTACCTGACTAAAATTTTATACATCAGATTTTATTTCATTTTAATTGTTTGCTGAAGTTAAAGATCATTTTAAATTATATATTATAACTGAGGATGGAACATTCCAATTATATTTATAATTCTAGTTTTCATTTTTAAGCATCTCTATGGATTCCCTTTTTCTTTTCCTAAAACATGAAAACACTAAAGGTGAAAAGGTTAATTCAACCTCTTCCCCAAAGCAGAAATATCTTAGATAGCATTCCTGATGAAAGGGAAACTAGAGAAGCTTGAATGCCTAAGGACACAGGCAGCTCACTATTCATAACATAAATATTTGAAAGGCTGTGAGAGCAAACACATGTGATCCCAACACTTGGGGAAGTGGAAGCAAGACACCAGAAGTTCTGGGTCAGCAAGCCTACAAGTGAAGGTGAAAGCCATCCTGCACTACAAGAGATCTTGTCTCAAAAATGGTAGGAACAGGGTACTAACCAAAAAATTTCTTAACCAATCTGCGTTTCCAAAGAACCTCATACTGGTATGATAGCAGGATGTCAAATATTTGCTAAGTTTTTTGGCATGTCTTACAAATTATTAAAATCTTAAAATTATTGAAAGACTAAATGCCCACACTCACTTGAATACTGAAACATAATCCAACCACTGGTTACTAAAATAGTGGATTATAAGTACTGCAATGGTTTTCTCTTTCTTCAATGTGTGTGAGGTCATCCTCAGGAAAACCATCCACTTCCTTCAAAACAGGATCTCTCACTAAACCAAAGTTTACCCATAAAGCTAGCTTGGCTGACCTGCAAGCACAAGGATACTTCTATTCCTCCAATGATAAGATCACAAATGCTAAGTGAATCCATGCCCAGTGTGTTTTTATGTGGATTCTAGAGATGAAGGACTCATCCCTAGGGGGTCCTTACTGACTAAGCCATCTCACTAGCCCTGTGATGGTCTTCTAGGACAGGTGTTTCCAGCGTGTTGAGAGAAAACCACAATACAGTACCTGTTAACAACACTTATCTGGTAATGGAGAAAGATGAATCGATGTAGATGCTATTGTAAATGCCCTCCAAACTATACATTATTTCCATTTTGCAAGAGACAAAATAGGTGAAGATAGAAATGTCTTAATAATTCTCAGATAATTAACAATAAATCATAATCTGTATTATAAGAGGATGTTTTATTTACCAACAATAATTTAAAAGTTTTTTTTTTTTTTTAAATTTTAAGACAAATAACAATAAAGGGCATGAAGTTGGGGGTGGGGAGGGGAGGTAGACCTGGAGAGGAAGTTGGGGACTGAAATTCTCCAATCAATGAAAACATTTTTTTTAAAGTTACCGAAGGAGCAGGGGGGCGTAGCAGTACATACCTTTAATCCCAGCATTTATTTGGGAGGCAGAGGCAGGAAGATCCCTGAGTTGGAGACTAGCCTGGTCTCCATGAGTTCCAAGCCAGGGCTGCAAAGTGAAACAAAAAAACAATTTGTTTTGGTGGTTTTTCTGCTCAATTCTGTCTACAGAAAACTGATTCGCTTTGAAAACTATGCTTATGAATTGGCTAGAGGGAGCTCAAAATTAAACTCCTTACAGAAACAATGTTGCAGGTAGATGATACTTATAAGGCATAGTTAAAGGCTAACAGAAAAAATTCAGAATCTGAGACTTGTGAGATGGTTCAGTGGGTAAAGACCCTTTAAAACTTGAGTTCTCAACCTAGGACCCAGATGGTAGAAGGATAGAACAGATTCCCAAAGTTGTCTCTGACCTCCACATGTCTCTCACAAATAAATAAAAATTTTAGTGGAAGAAAATGTATATAAATCATTGTTGCATATGACTATCCCCAGAATGGAATTTTAGCAACAATCATTCATCTCAAGGAACTGATATCCAGAATGTATGAAGAACAGAAACAAAATTGACTATAATCAAAAAGAAATATGAGGCTTAAAAGGACATTTGGAACCCTTTTGTATTACTGATGGTGAGAATTTAAAATAGTGAAGCTGCTCTAGAAAACAGTATGGCAGTTTCTCCAAAAATTAAATACAGAATCAGCACATGATTCTACTTCTAGATGCACATCCCAAAAGCATTAAAAGTGGGGACTGAAAGAATATGAACATATTCACAGTAACATTATTCATAATAGCCAAAAGACGGTGTGTCTACCACCGGGGATGCATGATCAACAAAATATGGCACACACATACAAGTAAAATAATCACCCTTAGAAAGAAAGAAAATTCTGGCATAATACTATAGAGACAAATTATAATATAAGGACAATTTAATGAACACGAGTTTCAGTTTGAAGATTTAGTTCTGGAGATGGGAGCCATGATAGTGATGGTATGTAACTGAATTAGGTATTTAAAAATGGTTAAAATCCAGCATGGCGTGGTGGTGCATGCCTTTAATCCCAGCACTCAGGAGGCAAAGGCAGGCAGATCTCTGTGAGTTCCAGGTCATCCTGGTCCATACAGTGATTTCCAGGCCAACTGGGACTATAAGACCCACCTCAAAAAGACCCCACCACCAAAAAAAGGTTAAAATCAAAGCTGGAGTAATGGCTTAGGAGTTCTGAACACTTGCTGTTCTTCCAGAGGACTCGGAGTTCGATTCCCATACCCACATGACAGCGAACTGTCCACAACTTCAGTTCCAAGAGACCAAACACCCTCTACTGATCACCTTGGGCACTGAACAACACAAGTACACTTACATACTTGCCGGCAATACACTCATACACATAAAATAAAATATTAAAAAAATAAAACTAACAGATCATTGAGCTTTGTGTTTCAGGCCAGCCTGGACTAAAGTGAGACCCTATTAAAACAAAATGAAAGGCTAAAAATGGAAATTTTTGTGTTATATGTATTTTGCATTAATTTTTTTTTCTAAGATTTTTATCTAATCTATTTTTGCAAGCCACTAGTAGTGTACAGAAAGTTTTCCAGTACAGTGAAAAACTCTGAAGTGGAAAAACAAAGTATCTTTTTATAAAAAGTAACCTACAATGAACAAAGGTAGTATATAGAAAATAGAAAATTAGAAAATAAAGAGAAACAAGCAACCTTCCTACTCCACCTTCTGAACATTTACCTCCTGTTTTGTTTTATGATAAGTTCTTACAATATAGTCCAGGCTGACCTGGAACTCAAGGTAATCCTTCTGCCTAGGCTTCCCTAATACTCAAATTACAGATGAGTGGCCATACCAAGTAGCATTTACTTAAAAAAAAAAAAAGACAGCAACTACTGGGTATGGTGGCACACACCTTTAACCCTAGCACCTGGAGGCAAAGACAGGCAATCTTTCTGAGCATCCAGCCTAGTCTATATAGCAAGCCTTACCTAGGCAAACTAAGGCTCCACAGTGAGACCTTGTCTCAAAATAAATTAACTAATTAATTAAAATTAAAGAGCCAGGAGTGTAGTTGGTGGTAAATGAGGTCCAAGGTTCACTCTTTAGTACTGTGAGGGGGCGGATTATAGAGAAGCTGGCTAGAATATTGTTTTAAGGTTCTTAACAAAACGTAATCCAGGACCAAATAAGACATTATTATCTTTCTTTACTATCAATTTAGCCAATTAATTTGAACCCTTTCCTTTGGTCTAAATAGGAAACAACCTAAAGGGAAAAAAAAAAAAGTCACAGAATTAAAACTGAAGCCTTAGAAACTAAGAAACTAACTGGGTTCTACCTCACCTTTAGAAAACTGGAGATTAAACTGCTACCAGTCTAACAATAGGGTGAAAAAAATTGGATAATTTAAAATTTAAATCTTTCTTGAAATCAACAGAGAGCTAAGGACTTGGGGTAACCAAGCAATCTCAAAGACAAGCCTTTCCTAGGAGATACAAGAAACAATCATGGATTCTTCTGTGGTAGAACAGATGAAGAAACAATTCCACCCAAAAAGTACATGAAAGGGACTAATCTAAGTGTGTTAATATTGCAAAAGATGAACTATGCACAGTATCCCATATAGACAAAATGAGAATTTTGTTTGCTTGTTTTCTTTTTTTTTTTTTTTTTGAGACAGGGTCTTCCTGTAGCCCCAGCTGGTCTGGAACCTGCAATATAGACCAAGCTGGTCTTCAATTCACAGAGATCCACCTGCCTCTGCCTCGGGAGTGCTGAGATTAAAGAAGTGTGCCACGAAGCCCAGCTGACACAATGAGAATTTAAAACCACTTTCAAGATTTTAGCTAGACCTCAAGCAAATGCTCATATTGGATGAATGCAGGGCAGCAGTACAAGTCTGTGGTACCACAGCAACCTCTACTATGGGAAAGTAAGAGTTCAAAACAGATCCTCTTCCCTAAGGCACAAAAATGTCAAGTCTCTGGAGGGGCAGAAAATCCAGTTAAACCAAAAAGACATAAGAAAAGTCATCACAAAGGATAAAGGAAGGGTGAAAAATGTTCCTAAGTACCACCAGGATAACGTGCACCAAGTAACAAAGGAAAATCCATAAAGCTAATCGGGGAATTTTAGAAACCTTCCCATAAACTCTTCAATCTAAGCACAAAGTAAGAAGGGAAACCTGAGACCAATGATGCACTACGAAATCCTTTCCAACAAAGAAAAACCCTACTCTTGATTAGGTTAACCCAAGCCCTTCACTTAGAAGTTCCCAAGAATAAATACTCTATCACTACTTACTGTTCTACCCACAATGGTCAGGATTCAGTAAAATAATGTAAGAAGGGCTGGCAAGATGGTTCAGCAGGCAAAGGTACTTGCCACAAAAGCCTGGCAACCCGAGTTTGATCTCTAGAATCTACCCAAGGGTGAAAAGAGAGAACCTGACTCCTTGAAATTGTCCTGTGGCCTTTACACACATATTGAGCATGCAATGTGCCACACACACACACACACATGCACATACACACACACAGGTTTTTGGGTTTTGGTCTTGGTGCACGCCTATTTCTTTTCACAAAGTTTTTAACTGAATAAAGTCAACAAGATGGCTGAGTAGGTAATGGCACTTGCCACCACCAGCCTGAAGACCTGAGTTCTATGCCTGGAACCCACACAACAGAAAGAACCAACTCCCACAACCTGTCTTCTGACCTCCACAAACACACACACACACACACACACACACACACACACACACACACACACACAGATAAACACACAAAATAAATTTTTTTAAATAATTAAATACTGCTAGACATGCAAAAATGGCAGGATACACAGCTGGGAAGATAGAGCAAGCAAGTAAGTTTTTGCTGTAAGCGTAAAGAACCGAGCTGGATCCCCACTACCCATATAAAAATTGTGGTATGGTAGCTTGGACAAAATCTCAGGCTGAGGAAGCTGAGGATCCCTAAGGCTGACTAGCCCAGCCTAATAGAGCCCCTGGTCCCAGTGAGAAATCCTCCCAAAAATCAAAGTAGCAGGGCACGGTGGCATATACCTCTAATCTCAGCACTCAAAAGACAGAGGCAGGCAGATTTCTGTGAAACTAAGGCCAGTCTGGTCTACATAGGAAGTACCAGGCCGACTGGGAAGACCCTGTATCAAAACAACAACAACAACAACAACAAACAATAACAACAAAAACAAAAATAAAACCCAAGTCAGGCAGCTCCTGGGGAATAACATCCAACATTGACCTCTGACCACACTTGCATACACACCCACCCACATACAAACAGCAACAAACACAATCAAGTGTCAAGAAATGAAGCATTCCATAGCAGCAGAAAGCAGGGAGACAAAATGGGGGTGGGGGGTGTGAGAGCAGAGGCAGCACACTGATTTAACTTATATAAGGTCCTGGGTTCAATCTCTAGAACTATAAAATAGTTCAATGAACTATTGTATGAATGAACCAAAAGCTGAATTTTAAAAAATCAGATCAGTAAATTGGCAAAATTCTCACAAGAAGGAGAAAAAAAGGGCACAAGTTACCAATACAATACTGGGAATAAAACCTTCAAAACATCAACAGTCTACAGATTAAAAAATTGATAGAGAATTCTAAACAATTTTACATTCACTAATTTAGATAAAACAATCAAATTCCACAAAAGGTAAGTCACAAGCAGGGCATAGTGCACAATCCCATAACCCTAGCACTCAGGAGTGAGGCAGGAGAATCAGAACTTCCAGGCCATCCTGAGACACAACAAGACTTGTCTCAAAACAAGTAATAAAAAAGATAATAAAACACAAAAAACCCACCAAAGCTTATATAATAATAGGCTATCGAATGAATCTCATATTTATTTTTTAAATTGAGTACATAGCAAAAAACATATAAAACACAAGGCTCAGGTGGAGTCACTGGAGAATTCAACATTTCAGATTTATTTTTATTTTACATGTATGAGTGTTTTGGCCACATCTGTTTTGTGCACCACATGCTGTAGTGCCTGGAGGTCAGAAGAGGGCTTTCATCAGATCCTCCGGAGCCAGAGTTAAGGACATCTGTGAGTCACAATGTGGATGCTAAGAACCGAACCCAGGTTCTTTGCAAGAGCAACAAGTGTTCTTAAACCCTAGACTATCTCTCTAGCCCCACAACTAACATTTAAAAATACCAGGACTAGAGAGAAGGCTCAGCACTTAAGAGTGCTTGATGCTTTTCCTGAGGACCTGAGCTCAGTTCCAGGCAGGTCACAACTACCTGTTAACTCTAGCTCCAGGGTATCTAACTAGTTCAGGTCTCTCCATGGGTAGCCACACATATATATATATACACAAATAAAAAACGAAATATATTTTTTAATTTAAAAAACAATACTAACCTGAGCATGCACTAACCCCTCCCAGCACTAGAGAGGCAGAGGCTAGAGGATTTAAGTGAGTTAAGGCCAGCCTGGTCTATAAGGTGAGTTTCAGGCCAGCTGGGGCTATAAGGAGACCCTATCTCAAAAAACCCCACAAAACAACAACAAAAACACATAATAACAAATCTACACAAACATTTCCAGAAAACAGAAAAGTATGCTGGGGACATAGCTCAATGGTACAGTGCCTGCCAACCATGCACAAGGACCTGGATTCAATGCCCAACACCACAAAACAATAGAAAAAGAAGAGAACATCTCAAAACTCATTTTCTAGAACTACTCAGATACCAAAGTCAGGCAATATATATTAATTGGACCAGTAAAAGTTAGAGATTGACAACATACTAATACATATCTGGACCAATGAGGTGGCTCAGTCGGTAAAGGCAGCGCCTGCTGCCAAGCCTGACAACCTGAATATGATCCCAGGGAGAGAACTGACTCCCCAAAGTGACCTACAAGCATGCCCCTACACACACACACACACACACACACACACATAAATGTAATTAAAATTTTAATAAATAACATCTGTAATAACATAATCTTTACCTAAAATGTAAAGGTTTTAAATATACATATAGTTCTTTTTAAAATTTTGTGTATGTATGCGCATTGAACACAGGCATACATGTGCCACTGAGTGCACATGGAGGTCAGAAGGTGACTCTGGAGTTGGTTCTTTTCCTACTACCTTGTGGGATCTGGGGATTTTACTCAGCAGGCCTTTAAGCATGTGTTTCTCTACCTGTTGAGCAATGTCTCTAGCCCAAGAAGCAGTATTTTTTTTAAGATTCAAAATTTTGTTCATTTATTTATTTTATTGGGGGGGCAAGGTAGTCAGAGAAACTAGCAGAATCAAAGTGGCAGTTTACAGTGAGCATTTGGAAAACATTCTTTCTCCAGCACCAACATTTCTCCCCTTTAATCCTTTCTCCTGAGCAGCAAGTAACAAAACAAACTTTACTGCAGTTTTAGACTGCTGGGGAGCCAGTTCCTTACAATTCTAAATGACATTTGGCTAGAATGTTGAAAAAATGAGATTTACATTATTTTTATATCTCAAGTTCTTAGACTTGGAAATTGATTGTTCTCATTTGTAGGCTTGCTTTGTTGATACAGACTACTTAAATTTTATCATTTTCATTCAATAGTAATTGACTTACTCACTAAACATGATTATTTCCAGCCTTTCTTTCCTATGTTTTATGAGTAATAGAAAAAAATTATACAGTAATAGACAGCATAAGGATGTGTTAAATCCTAATGTAAAACTGGATTGCCATGGTAGGTTATATATGTGTGTTAAACTCTTTCCTGGAACTAGAGACATGGCTCGATAAATTAAGGTGCCAAGTTTGAGTCCCAGGACTCTCGTGGAGGGAGAGAATCCAGAAAACAACCTATTTCTGAAAGTTGTCCTCTGACCTGAAAATGTCAACTCCAATCTAATCTCTGGGCTTGGCATCCCAGATTCAACTTACCCAAACTGAATTCACTTTTCTCATCCCATCCCATCCCACAATGTTCTCCTACTGAATTCTTTTCTAGTGTAGTCTTCATCTACCTAATCAATCAATCGAGAAACCTACAAGCCAGCCACAATCTAGTTAGCACATCTGCCCTTATTACCCTCTATGGTCAATTATCAAATTTTGATGATTTTACCTCTAAAATTAATTTTTTAGTCTTTTCCATTTAAGTCTGACCTCTAAACTACATAAATCTGCCTATTCCCCTTACCAGGCTTCCCATCAATTACTTTCCAATAAAAACTAATATGCTGGCACATATATCACCCTACTATATATACTCTATAGTCTGTGTGTATGTGTAGAGTATGTATATGTAACTGTTCATGAATGTGTGCAAATGTGCCTGTGTGGAGGAAAGAGGCAGACATTTGGTGTGTTCCTCAACCATTCTCCACCTCATTTTTTTGAGATGGGATCTCTCGGTGAACTAGGAACTCACAATCAGTTATGGAGGCTGGAGAGCAAGCTCCAGCAATCCACCTGTCTCCACATCCACAGCAAGGGACATGGACGCACAATCTTTCTTCACTGCTATTTGCCATCTCATTCTTTGTACTGCAGTAATGATAGTTCCTGCCCACACTGTGCTCTATACATGTTCCTGCTCTCCTCTTTACCTCAAACATTGGTTCAACTAATTGTTATCCTCACCATTTAAAACACAACTGAAATATATAACCAATAAATAACTACCTCCACACCCATAAACTTATGTAAACCCTGAGGTCATCTCTATCTTAGCTCTTAACAAATTATATTGAATTAATTAATTCGATATATTTAACTGCACTCGACTGTGTCTTGACAGCAAGGTGATGTAGCTCAAGCACTTGTTAAGCATGCATAAGCATTGCAAAAACTAAAAGCTCTTTCAGGAAGTAATCTGATCTATAACTCCAATAACCTGGCATGTACAACTCAATCTTTGTTGAATTCAATCACATTTTTTTCATTTCTCTCAAAAAGACTAGATAACAGGAGAAAATTATATCACTAAAACAAATAATCAGTAACCAATTTCTGTTTACAAAAAAGGGCCTAAAAAAACGTTCCTTTCTCATAAGATTCTCTTCCTCTTCAGATAAAATTCCTGATACCTGGCAATTTTTAAATTATTTCAAAATTACATTTATTTATTTATTTATTTATTTATTTATTTATTTATTTATTTATTTATTCTGTGTGTATGTGCATGGGTGCCTGCCTGTGTACCACTGTCTGTGTGGATGTCAGAGAACAACTTGCAGGAACTGGTTCTCTCCTTCCATCACATGGGGCCAAATGATAATCAAACCCAGACTTGGTAGCAAGTGCCCTTACCTCTGAGCCATCTCACTGTCCTCCAAGAAGTTTTTGAGGTAGACAATTATAATCGCAAATTATCTTGAATTACCAGATTATAATAATGGTACAAACATAAACTCAGTCGATAATTTGTTATTGAAGTCTTGAGCACACAAATTTCAACCTCAACAGGAAAGGCAGAACATTGCATATGAAGGGTTCTTAGCAAATTATCAAAGATTGCCTAATGTGCCCTCTTTTAAACAAGCATGTTTGCTGAATGAATATGAGTGGTGCTATACTGACAGACAATACAGTAAGACAAACAGAAGAGCAGATAATAAAGAAAGTGGGCTAGAGAAATGGTTCAATAGTTAAGTGTACTTGCTGCTCTTGCAGAAGACCTAGGTTTGGTTCCCAACACCCACATGTGAGCTAACAACTGTCTTTAACTGTAGTTCCAGAGGATCTACTGTCCTCTCCTGGCCTCTGTGGGCATTACACATATGTGATACTCAACATACATACAGGCAAATCACTCTCCCACATAAAAGGCCAGATGTGGCAGCACATGCCTTTAATCCCACAACTTAGAAGGCAGAGGCAGGAGGGTTCTTTGAGTTTGAGGCCAGCTTGGCATACATAAGGAGTTCCAAGCCAGTTAGGGCTACACAGTTACACGGTGAGACCCTGGCTCAAAAACAAAACAAAAATCATAATTCTTCTAAATTTACATCATTAAAAAAAAACAAAAACTAAAAGTGACCACCTTAGTTGACTCTTTTTCAGAGGTAACAGCATATACTGCTACTTAGCCTATATTTCTAGCATAACCATGCTAACGAATGGCTCAGGTGTTAGAACTGCCTGTTTTCTCTCCTCTACTTCCCAAAGTCATTAAAATATAGGGAAAGAAGAGATTATAACACATATAAAAATCAGCAGACAAAAGGAGCTACACAGAGCACCAACTCCAAGAGGGGGCACTCCCTATCTCAATCATAGTACAGCAGATGATAGGGATAGGTGGTCTTCTGGGCAGGTTTTTTGGCAGATGGTAGGGACAGGATCGCATTATTTTTCATGTATGATTTTCTGTTTCTCACATTAGTACATGGCATAGGATTTTCCAGAAACTAGTAGGTAAACTTATAATCAAAAACACTTGGCCTGGTATGGCAGCAAATGCCTGTAATCCTAGCACTCAGAAGGTTGAGGTAGAATTACTAGTTTGAGTGAGGTCAGCCTGGGATAGAGTCAGACCCTGTCTCAAAAAAAGAAAGCTGCTGAGTTAGGCTATTAAAATGTTTTTTCCTTCCTTCCTTAATTTTTTTTCCCCCTCAATAAACAAGAAATAATGCCTTTTCTGTTTGTCCCCCTTCTTTATGGAGCTAGGAATCAAACTCCAGGGCTTTCCATATGCTAGGCAAACACTTCATACATCATACTAAAGCCCCAAGATGCTTTCTTTTGTTTTTCCTCTTTTATTTTATTTTTTTTAAGCCAGGCCTTACTCTGTAGCCCACATGAACTAAAACTTAATATATAGTAGAGATTGGCCTCCAAATCACAGGGGTCCTCCTGCCTCAGCCTCCCACGTGATGAGAATCGAGGAATGGTGCATGACCCACCACACCTAGCAAGAACAATTTTATAAAAGCCATGGTCTGGGCACAGTAGCATGCCTACAATCTCAGGACTTTTGAGGTAGAGGCAGAAGAAGCAGTTCAAGGTCATTCTTGGCTACATTTCAAGTTCAAGGCTTGCTTGGGCTACATGAGACCCTGTTCAACAAAGAAACTGGGGAGAGGAGGTATACATGCCTAGGGAGATAGTTCAGTGCGTAAAGGTTTCAGGACCTGAGTTTGGATCCCCAGAACTCATGGGAACATCTAGTGTATCTGTAACCCTAGGACAGACAGGCAGATCTCTAGAGCTAACTGGCTAGACAGTCAATCCAATCTGAGAGTTCCAGGCTCAGCAAGAGATACTGTCTCAAAAAATACTAGTAGTAGCTGGGTGTGGTGGTACACACATTAATCCCAGCACTTGAGAGGCAGAAGCAGGAGTCAAGGCCAGGTAGGGCTACAAGGAGACTTTCTCAAAAAAGACCAAAAAATAAATAAAATAAAATAGTAGTAATGTGGATAGACATCCAATGTCAACCTCTGGCCTCCATTCATATATGAAGGATGTGTATACACCCCCCCACACACACATACACACACACTTTTTTTTTAATTTTAAAACTTAAACCCTAAAAGCCATGATCAAATTTATTTTCTCTAAAGAAACAATATGTGGGCTATTAGATTACTATGATTAAAACAACGAAAATAAAACTAAAAAACAAGGTCTCTAGTCCAGTCTAACGTTCAGCTCCCAGACCCTGAACTTCTGCTCATCCTGCCTCCACTTCTCAACAGCTATAAGTGATGAGATTAAGGTGGGAGCACTAGGATTAAGGACTGTACCAACATACCTGGTTTGTGTGGTGTTGAAAACTGAGCCCAGGATTAAGTACATGTCAAGTAAGAACTCTGCCAAGCACTACCAACTTGGCTACATCCCAAACCTTAGAGAAGTAATTTTTATGACTAAGAAAAACTATATACGACAAAAGAAGACAAGGTTCAAAAGAATAAACTTTTGGGACTGGGGAGATGGTTCAGATGTTAAGGGCATTTACTGCTCTTGCAAAGGACCCCAGTTCAGATCCCAGAACCCACATGATGGCCAATAACATGCCACTAACTCCAGTTCTAAGAAATCTGACACCCTCTTATGACCTCTGGATTATATACATGTGGTACAGTTACATACATGCAGGTAAAACACTCACATACATAAAAATAAAATAAATATTTTTAAAAAGAATGAACTTTTAACTACTAGTCAAACATTTAACATAACCATAATTCTCTAACAGAAATTTGCTCTTATTTGCTATTAAGAAAAAAAATAAAAAGCACATTCCCAATAGGAGGAAGTATATTATTATTTGAAACATGTTTGTGAATATTTAAAAATATTTTTATCTGTATATCAGAAAATTAAAATGACTACATACTAATCTTAACATAAAACATACCAGAAGTAGGTATTTATAAGGTCAATGAGAGGTTAAGTATCCTCAATTCAACAGGATAACTAAAGCAAATAATATTAAAGCAAATAATTTTATTTCAACTAAAATGATATTTAAATGTCTTAGATAACAATTAATAGAGTCTCTTCCTTTTGGTAAAATACACTTTTAAATACCTACCAAAAGATTAATTATTGAGCCAGGCAGTAGTAGCATACACACCTTTACTTCCAGCACTGTGGAAGCAGAGGCAGATGGATCTCTGAGTTCCAGGTCAGCCTGATTCACCCAGAACTTCAGACCAGCCAGGGCTACATAGTGAGATGCTGTCTTCTCCCACTTCAAAAAAAAATAAAGAAAAATCACTTACTTGGCCACATTAGAAATGTAAACTGATAGCACTGCTGCTACTACTTAATCTTTCTCTTATTTTTACCAACTTCTTTCCTTTGTTTCCAATTTCTCAAAACTAAGTTTTCATCTAAAATAAATAACTCAATAAAGAATAAAACTGCTACTAATACATTTCAAACACAATTATTTCTTTTTGCGGGTTTTTTTTGGGGGGGCGGGGGAGGGGAGGCAGGACCTCCCTATAACCAACCCCAGCTGGCCTGAAACTATGTAGAACAGTTAGGTTGGCCTCCATCACAGTGATCGGTCTGCCTCTACCTCCTGAGTGTTGGGATTAAAGGCATGTGCCACCACTGAAGCTAAGCCCAATTATTTTTAAAGCAGTCAAGAGCCATTTTCTATTATACCATTTTGTTTCTTTTGTAAAAATTTCCTTATCCTACAAATTACTACAACTATTATAAAAGCCCAACTGCTAGAACTTCAAGCCAAAGCATTGTTAATGATTCACGCTCAATCTAGACAAACTCTCTTTCCTCATCTAATACAGAAGGCTATGGACACCATAAAATACGGGATATCCCTATGTAGTCACCCGGCCTACTGCGACCTTAATGTTAAAATTATTTTTTATTGGCCATGATGGCTTATGCTTGTATTTGAAGGGCTTGGGAGGTGGAGGCAAGAGGATCAGTTCAAGGTCGGCATCTGCTATATTAGTTTTGAAGCCAGCCTGACCCAGCCACAAAACAAAACAACTATATCTGTCTGTAAGATCTTATGCTCCATCTTGGGGACCACACAAGTCTCACCATTCTTTACTGTCAGATTCATAAGAACACCAAAAGACCCCAAATGGCCCAAGCTTCTCACTATGAAAATTTTACTCCCATCATGCTTTTCTTCCCTAGACCACACTCCCATATACCACACCTGTCCTAGTTATAGTCAACACATAAAAATTTAACTTTCCTAACTAAGTTCTAAGAAGCTGTCATTTTAAACAATCCACTTTAGAAAGAATTCCATAAGAATTTGGAGAGGTAAAAATGAAGTCTAGCATTGGCACTTCTCAACCACCTAGACCTAGCTATTTGCAATGCAGGTTAGGTTCAATAACAATTTAACAGTTTAAATTAAAAATGAACATATTCCAACAACCACTAGTGTGTGTGGCTTACATGTACACTTCAGGGCATGAATTAAGTAAGTATAAACTGAAGATGCAATTGTTCATTTTAGCAGGTTTCGTGTCTGTTAAATAGCCTAATCCTGGGATACAGTGGCACTGTAATCCCAGCAGACTAAGGGAGGAGGATCTCAGTCAAGATTGAGACCATCCTGAACTACACAAGTCACTATCTCATTAAATAAATAACTCTATCATCAATGTGGGGCAAATGATCTCCTGTAACCAATCCAGTTTAAAATGGCAAGGTAACTTTAACCTACAAAAAATAGGGCAAGAATATACCACACATTAAGTGTTCTCAGCATATTTAGTGCTTGTCACTTAAGGTGTCTTTTTCCATATATTTTCCTAACAACTTGATAAACTATAAATACTATCAGATGTTGCCCTTTTCAAACTCTGAAAAACCTCTTTATTTATTTATTTTATATGTATGAGTATTAGGTCTGCATTTATGTTATGTTCACATGCTGAGCAGTGCTCACAAAAAAACAGAAAAGCATGTTGGATTCCCCTGGATTGAAGTTATGGATGGTTGTTGGACACCATGTGGGTGCTAGGAATCGAACCCAGGTCTTCTGCAAGAGCAGCTAGTGTTCTTAACAGCTGAACCATCTCTCCAGCCCCCATCACTTTATTCTTTATCTCACTAATCCAAGGCCTAGTATACAGTAACTAATATAACATAATACCATTTTATTCAATGAGCAACTGATTCTACAATTATAAGCCTGGGGTACAGTACATCTTTTTTTGTTTAGTTTCCTTTTTGTCTTTTTGAGACAGAGTCGCCCAACAGCCATCTGGCCTGGAACTCTCTATGTAGACCAGACTGCCCATGTCTCACAGAAATCCACCTGCCTCTGCCTCCCAAGTGCTGGAATAGGACATCCCTTTCAAACAACAAAGTCCAGGTTTCTTTTTTAGGAAGGCTCTCATGTAGCCCAAGGTGGCCCCCAACCTTCTATATAGCTGAGGATGACCTTGAACTTGTTTGATTCTCCTGCCTCCACCTCCTTGGGGATTACAGGCATGAGTCATCACACCCAGTTTTACGTGGTACTGGGCAAGTGGAGAATCAATCCAGACCTTCATGCATGCATCCAGGAAAGCAGTGAGTTCCGTGTCCAGCCAAGGTTCTTTAACCAGAATTAGATGAATTATGTTGTATAATCATGTCATGAAGAAGCCACTTGACCAAAATTACAACCTTGAAATCAGCTAGGCTAATTTAGAAAAGATAAAAATTTCCCTAGTCACTAATTTCTTAACAGTAAAAAAATAATAACATGACCAGCTCGAATGAAATGTCCAAGAGACTATGTAAAATGGAGTATTATAAAGCATGCCTGTTCTATTTGGTATTCCTATACAATCCTGTTAGTAATATACACAAAAGTTAAGAACACCACTTGACAGCTTCTACATCCTTTAAACTCTCTCATGCTAACAAGAGAGTATGAGGGGTGTAGGGGCTGCCAGGCTTGATGGTACAGGCCTTTGATTCCAGCATTCTAGTGGCAGACATGAGTAGATCTCTCTGATTGAGGCCAGCCTGGTCTACAGTCTACATCATGAGTTCCAGGTCAGCTGAGGCTACAGGGAAACCCTATGTCAGAAAAAAAAAAAAAAAAAAAAAAAAAAAAAAAATGTGTAGGGACTAAATGAATGTAGTAATAACCAACATGGGAAAAATCTTAATACAGTCTACAATGCTGACTTGATACCTAAAAATCAAATTTTATCAAAAACTACCCAAAACATCATTAAACACAAAGCGTACATTAGACATCTAACTTATTCTAGATGCCTCTGAGTCACATATTAGACCCATTTTTTAATAAATTGACTCAACAAGTATCCAGTATGTCCATACCTCCACTGCCCACTCGCTAAATCAATTTATCCTAGAAAAGCAGAAAGACGTTCTGTTTAATCCTAAAGGACTGATTCATTTAAGATCTTGACTTTCTTTATGACCTTGGACAAAGACTACCAAATAAAGACTATAATGATGTTTGGTGTGTCTGCTTATTACTGAAATGTAATCCTAATACCATGTTAACAATAGCGAAGTACTCTAAACTGGACCTACAGAGCTGAAAGTTATTTAATCATATATATTAACTGATATGTATTATAAATCATGATCTTCATTTCATTAATGGGGGTGGGGGGAACAACTACAATAAAAAGGTCCAAATTCAATATGATCAAAAAGTCTGAAAAGTTGAGGCTCTTTACTAAAAATAGTAAGAAGGAGTAAAAACTAGCTTTACCTTGCCATTTCACTGCTTTTATAAGGATAATTCCTGGACCACAAACAACAATGTGTGACTTGGCATTTGGTGAATCAGAATATTAAGCAATCTACAACCTAAAAATTATGCAGATAAGTCTATCATTTCAAGTCACTAATTTGTATACCCGCGTAAAAGAGTAATCTTCGCATTGCCTTAAGAGCAGGAGGAAGATAAATCCCCGCCTGGGAGGAACATTTACTGAGTACATTCATCTCAGGATCTTAGGGACCTTTACCAGCAGTATCTCTGTAGGTTTCCTTAAAGTGCTCAGAAGTGCTTAACACCATTCACACATTCAGCTACCGCTAGGGTGAGAAGTAAATAAACACAATTTACTTATGCAATTATTTACCACCGAATTCTGGTCAAGCATGCGAAAGTAAACACTCGTACAGACATACTCCAAGAAAACAAAGCATACCAAGTATAATTAAGATTCATCCTTAACTGACCACTGATAACCAGAGGCCTCCCACATGGTCTGTTTTTTACTACTACTCTTGATTTCAAGAAGGAGCAGTGTCAACTCAACATTTTAACAGTATAGGAGATGAACAGAAGTCCCTGAAAGCCCTTTTTCCGGATTCTCAAAAGATGTTTATAGGAACTGAAGTAGAGCAACGCCCCCCTTAAAGCACCCTCCTAGAAAGAATGAAATACCGAAAACATTGCATGGGCCAGAAGGTTGGAAACGGCGATCTAACTTAACTAACCATGGGGACCATAGGGTCGGAGCCTAGGAACGTGAGCTCGGGGTGGGGGTGGGTAGCAAAGTGAAATCTAACCCCAGAAATCACAACACAGGCCGCGGTCAGAGAACTGGAGCTGGCGGGAAGTAAGCTCCCTTTCCGTTCCCAGGGGAAAGTCCAACCTAGAGTGGCTCCACTCAGCGGTCGTACAAGGCGCCAATAGTGCATGCCTACCAGCGCGCTGAAGGATCGGGTTGAGAAGGGGAGGAGATCCCGGCAGACGGCCCTGGGAGAGGACTGCGGGTGGGAGGAACGGCAGTGTCTGGACGGAGGGGATTACCTTCACTGTGACGACAGAGACGTGTCCTCGGGCTCCGGCGATCGTCCCAACTGAGTAATAGATGGTGTCTTTCCCGCTTCACCCGCAGCAGCAACAGAACCAGCTCCTTCAGCCAGTCGCCATTTCCCGCCTACCGACCTGCTGCACCGCACGGACAGGGACCCGGATGGAAAGCGGCCTTCCCGCGCAGGCGCCCTCACTTCCTCCGCCCCCTCCCGCCACAATTCCGCGAGGTGGGAGGGAAGGAATGCGGCCGGCCGCGGGCGCTCGGGGGAGGGAGAAACGACCTCGACTTCCGTGAAGAGGCTCAAGTTCCTCGCAGCCGAAGAACTCACCGGTACGAATTCCTGAGGAAAAAGAAGAACACCGGGCCCACGGACGGGACGCAGTACGAAAGGACAAACTCGGGCTTCGCCGGGGCTGGGGGAGGTTTGTACTTCGGGGGCCTCCGTAGTGAGCTGGGAGGTGGTCGCAGGGGGAGTGGAGAGGCGGGGCGCCAGGACCGTCTCCCTCCCGCCGCTAACGGAACTGGCCTGGGCCAGCGGTGGGGAAGCGCGCCCTCGCCTGCGAGGCGGGGTTAAGGAGCACGCCGGCTCCGGGCCGTCCTCCCCCTGCGGGCATGGGTGGAGCCGGCCGAGGGGGCGGTGCTAGCGGCTTGGCGCGCTGGAGGAGGCGGGTAGTGCAGAGCTCCAGGACCCCCGCTCTTGCTCCTTTCCAGGATTTCCGCGGCCCCCAGCCTCTTTCTAACTCACTACCTGGAGGGCAAGCAGTAGCTTTCGCACCCGTTCTGCAAATCCATAGCGTTGTCAGCGGTGGTGCTACAGACTGAAAACTCGGATCCTTCAAATGGGTTCGCATTCATAAACCAGCGTCAGAGGACAGTCAGCTCCAACCCCAGGAAAATGTATCCATCTGGAGAGACCAGTCGACGTGGAAAGCCAGAAACCCAACCCCGGTGCTTGGGAGCGTTAGCTATGAACTAAAACTCCATTCTGTTAACGATTTACTGGGGAGAAAAACAACGACAACAACTATGTAACAGGGTTATAACCGTGAACAAGGCAAAAGCAGTCACTGCCTTCCTAGAGTTAACAGTCTCTGAAGACCGTAAAGAATTTTAACATTGTGATCAAGTGAGTTGTAGGAGTGGCATGATAGGGGTAGTAAGAACGTGAGTGTGCCAACCAGGGCATCTGGGAAGGCTTTTATTAGACAGCACTACGTAAGACATAAAGAAGGATTGGTGTTGTAAGAGTTGTGTTCCTAGATAAAGGATATATGGGAAAAAAGACAAGGTTGTGTTTACCCATTGTTCCCAGGAAGCAGTTCTATAGGGCAAGAGGATTGGGCGGGGAGGGAATAGTAGCAGCGGAGGAGGCTGAAACGTAAATGTGGACGTGTAGATAGACGCCTCTTGTAAATATGATTGTTTCAAAATGTGGAGCAGGTGGGTTGTCTTTTGAAACCCTTGTACACCGGACCCTTTCAGAGCTCAGAGCCTGTTTGCATCCTAAATCTCAGCACAAAAATGGTTTGAAGCTGGACATGGTGGCACATGCCTGTGAAGTCCAGCAATCAGGATGAGGCCGGAGGTTAAGGAGCTCCAGAATGCCTGGGCTACAAAACAAAAAATGAGAAGGAGAAAAGGGAAAAAGAAAGCCCGGTGTAGTAGCACACGCCTTTAAATCACAGCATTCCGTAGGCCGAGGCAAGTGGATCTCTGAGTTTGAGACCAGCCTATTCTACATAGCAAGTTCCAGGCCAGCATGGGGATAGATAGACCCCGTCTCAAAAAAAGGAGAAAGCTTTGAATGCAACATTGATTTGAAAGCCCGTGACATACAAAGAACAAGAGTCCACCTGGTGGCCAGGCGTGGTGGTACGCGCTTTAATCCCAGCACTCCTGAGGCAGAAGCAGGCAGATCTTGGTTGAGATTGAGGCCACCCTCTCATAGTGAGTTCCAGGCCAGCTGGGGCTACAGGAAGACCCTCTCTCAAAAAGACAAAAGAGTTCACATAGTTATAGGTTCCTGAAAAATAATGAGTGCTAGTGTGTATGCTGGAAATTAACAACGTAAAAAAAAATTATCCTATTGGTTATTAAAGTTATTTTTTATAAATGTTCAGTGTCTGTGTTGCCATGTAGCAATCATGCACACGTGCCACTGTTGTATGTGAAGCTCTGGGGCGTAGGTTCTCTCCTGCCACCTTGTGTGATCTAAAGATCCAATTCTGGTGCATTCAAGACTGTGCACAAACACTTCTATCAGATCAGCCATCTCACTGGCTCCTAAAATTGTTTTTAAATAAAATTAAAAGTAGAAATATTTCAGAAAAAAGTTCCAAGAAGTAGTTATTTCAAACCTACAAGTATCTAAAACTTAAGTAAAATATGCCATTTACAAACTACTTACACATACATTTTTATTCTTCCCTCAACAACTCTGTGAGGTCATTGAAATAAGTGGTATTTGTCTCTCTCTGTTAAAGCTTTTTAAAAACAGATTTAAGTATTTGTGTGATTACCAGTGCACCCAGAGGCCAGAAGAGGACATCACATCCCTGGAGCTGGAGTTACAAGCAGTTATGAGTTCACTTTGTGGATGTTAGGAACCGAACTCAGGTCCTCTAAAAGAAAAGTAAGCACTCTGAACTGCTGCCATGCCTCCAGACCCACAGACATTTTTTTCTAAATTGTGCTTATGGAGGCTGGAAATGTAGCTCATTTGGTAAAGTGCTTGCCTGACATGCACAAAACCCTATTACTCAGCTCCCCCAAAGCATATAAAAATCAGGAGTGAGCACCGAGGAGCTAGAGGCAGGGCAAGAAGTTCAAGGACATCATTCACTATATGGAAAGTTCAAGGCTAGCCTGCAACATGATACCCTGTGTCAAGGTTGTGCTTATGTATTTTATTCTTTTCTGATCATATTATAATTAAATGTTCTTTTAATTAAAACTTTTAATGCCTTATGTTAGCACAAAATAAGTTTCATTATGGTATTTTCATGTATATGTGGTATTATACTTTATCATTTGTTCCCCTTCTCTGCCACCAAGCCTCCTACCTATACCTGCCAGTTCCGTTCCTTTCCTTTCCTTTCTGAGATAGTCTCTCCTGCTTTGAAGCACATGTATTCCATTACACTCTCCATCTGCCCCCTCCCTTGAGATCTCTTCCCACTCATGATCCCCTTTCTAGTTTCATGACTCCCACACATACAGAAATACACATAAAACATTTAAAACATTAAGTCTAGAGCTCATGAATGAAACAGGAATTATTTGTCTGTCTTATTTCACTTAATATAGTTATATCCATTTGCATATATATTCCTGAAAAGGTCCTAATTGCATTTTTCTTTATGGATGCATAAAATGTTATGTATATGTTCATTTTTTTGAACCAGAGTTGGAGTTTAAAAGAAGTTTAACATAGATTTAAGCATGGAGGTTAGTAGAAAGATTCTTGGGAAAAGGAGAGTATACACCCAGGAAGGGGAAAAGCTGCTCAAAAGAGAATTCTTGGTACCACGTTTTCTTTATCCAGTCATGGAGTCTGGTTCCATATCCTGGCTTTTGTGCGCAATACAGCAATGAACATGGATCTGCAAATATCTCTGTGACTTGGGGTACATACCAAGGGTTTTATAGCTAGATCATATGGGAGCTCTATTCTCAGTGTTTTGAGAAACCTTCATACTGCTTTCCATAGTGGCTGCACAAGTATCCATTCCCACCAGCAGTGAATAAAATTTTTTCCTTTCCAAAATCCTCACCAGCACTTGTTTCCTTGATATCATTTTGACTGGGGTGAGATGAAATCTTAAAGCAGTTTTAATTTGCATTTCTCTGATGGCTAAGGAAGATTACAGTTGTCTAAACATTTATCAGCCATTTTTATTTATTCATTTGAGACCTCTCAAGTAAGTTCATTAGCCTATTTATTAATTGGATTATTTGGGTTTTGGTTTAATCTTGCAGTTTTGTTGGCAAAGATTTTTCCCCCATTCTGTAGGTCTCTTCATTAGTAATTATTTCTTGAAGTGCTTTACCTGTATTTTCCTCTAGTAATTTCAAAGTCTTAGGGCTTACATTAAGGTGTGGTCCATTTGGAATAGATTGTGGTGCCAGAATCTAGTTTTGCCCATTGTGGTGGCCCATGCCTTTAATCCTAGCACTTGGGAGGCAAAGGCAGGTGGATCTCTGAGTTCAAAGCCAGCCTGGTCTACCTATCAAGTTCCAGGACAGCTTGGGCTATAGGGAGATCCTATCTCAAAAAGACAAAAAAAAAAAAAAAATCTAGTTTTGGTCAACATGTGGAAATGCAGTTTTCCTAAAAACATTTGTGAAACAAGCTGTGGTCATTGTATGCCTTTGTCAACAGTGGAATAGTATAACTAACTACATGTCTACTTCTGTGTCTTCTGTTTTGTTTCATTGATCTACGCATTTTTTTTGTGCCAAGATCATGTTGCTTTTCTAATTATAGTCTGTAGTGTAATCTGAAGTCATGTGTTACCATTGTTAAGACTTGTTACATTTAAAAAGATTACTGTGGTAAAGCCTAGATGCTTTTACAATTTATGTTACTTTCTTTTTTTTTCTTTTTGAGACAAGATCTTATGTTGCTTAGACTGGCCTAAAATTCACTACTTCATGAGGATGACTCCTGCCTTATCTCTCAAGGGCTGAGGTTATAAGCATACTTAACTCCTTAATACCATTTCCATCCCAAAGTGTAAGTCTTATTTCTGATTTTATCCTTATCATTTTCTCCTTGGCCTGTTTCTACTACCTTCCTCCATTCGTTATCAAGGTGAACTAAGCCTAAGTACAGAATTTATAATTAAAGATGTCACATCTGTACCCTAGAATAAAGAACATACTGAAAGGCTGTTACATCATTTATCTGAGATTATCTCATCCAAATGAGATTATTTGTAAAGCACTTAGCAAGGTGTTTTCCTTGCTTATTAAATGGTAACTCTTAATGCCATTAAGCTCTAATGACAATTCTGCCCAACAAGATTTTGGACCAAACATCTAAAACTTTTAACTGGTTACAGTTATACACCTGAAATCTCAGCTATTTGGGAGGCTGAGAAAGGAATATGGGAGAGTTAGTCTGGGCAACATGGTGAGTCCCCATACTCAAAAAACAAACAAATGGACTAGAGATGGCTTAGTAGTTCAGAGCACTTGCTGTTCTTCTGAGAATCCAGGTACCTACAAGGTGGCTCTGTCACTCTCTTCTGGAGGCATTGCACACACACCAGGTACACATATATACAGGCAAGCAAAACAACACATAAAACAAAAATAAATCACCAGGTATGGCAGTACATGTCTTTAATACCAACACTTGGGAGGCACAGGCAGCAGGACCTCTGTGAGTTCGCAGCCAGCCTGGTCTACATAGCAAGTTCCAGGCCAGCCAGGGTTACAGGATGAGACCTTGTCTCAAAAAAGAAAAAAAAATTGCTAAAGACACTGTAATGCTTTGGTTGCAGGACATAGAGAAATCAAGCTGGAAGCTTCCCACTGGTTAGTTTTCAGTGTCAGCAGGCTGTTTCAGATTATCAACATTCTTAGTTGTGAAGTTTGAATACTACTCTATGGCCAGTAGTGGCATGACTATTACAGGGGTGACCAACCATATAACCATTTCCCAGTTGGATTAGAGAAAGTAATTCATGTCTGATACTGGGTCAAAAGCCCATAGCTGAAGAAGTTATAGGCCTTAGTGGGATCTCCTGCCTTTTAATTTTTTTGCTAAATACACATGATGTGTCTAAATTCCTTTGAAATATTTATATTGCTGTCCGCTGGATAGTGCTGCTATCAGCTTTGGTTAGAGAAGCTGCTTTTTGTAGTAGGCAGTTACTGTACATACATACTGTACAGACATTACTGGCCAAAGTTTTGGGATAAGTGACTGTTGATTGTGCCACCATAAATGGGACATCTGTGTCACACATTCCAAGGCTCAGGGAACATCGAAGACGAATAGGTTGAAAGAGTGTAGCCAGGAGAAGAAATGGAGAGTATGGAAACTTTGTTTCATGGACTTGGACTCTGAGTAACTGTGATTACCTGTATTAAGAACTGCACACAAGATTGGGCCCATCCACATTCTGTCATGGAGGGGAACAGGGACTCAGTAGGCCTCCACCCTCCCTGAGGATGGTTGCTGCAGGAGGGAAAGACTTTTTTTTTCCAGTGGTGTCGTCACTGGTCTAAGTAGCCTATGCTTCTGTAAGCAATTCTAATTAAATTCATTGGATGTCACATACACAGACCACAGACACACACACACACACACACACACACACACACACACACACACAACTATTAGGAAGAGAAAGAAGATCAATGGATATAATTAAAATACATTAAATACATGCTTGAAAATGTCAGAATAAAACACATTGTATATAATTAATATATTGGAAAAATTAAAAGTGGGATTGTATTGTTGTTATTGTTTGGGGTTGGTTTTGATTTTAGTTTTTAGAGACAGTGCTTCATGTAGACCAGGTTGGTCTCAAATCCATATGTAACTAAGGACAGCTTTGAACTCCCGATCCTTCTACCTCTACCTGCAAAGTGCTGAAATTACAGACATATGTCATCATACTTGGTAATTTTTAAAAGTTATAAAAAATATGAAATAGGATAGTCACAAAGTAATATAACAGAAATATCTCAAATCTTCCAACAGTCTTCCAGTAGGTTCTTTATTACAAGGAATGAGTGGGTATCCCTAATTCAAAAATACAAAATGTTCCAGCATCAAAAATTTTTGGAATGCCTGATGACAACAAAAGTAGAAAATTCCACAGTCAACTTTCATGTAATAGCGCAGTTAAAACTTACCTGTGCTAAAAACTATAAAATTACCTTCAAGCTATTACACAGGTATAGAAGAAACACAAAGTAATTTCATATTTAGACTCCCACCTCGAAAACAACTCACTATACATGGCAAATATTCCACTATCTCAAATAATCTGAAAGCTAAATCACTTTAGGTCCCCAGTATTTCATATGAGGATTATTTAACCTGTATAAAGAATATTGTTTACCTTTTAATCATAAGATATATTGACCTCATAATTCATGATTTCATCCCTGAAGTAGTCAATTCTTTAAGGCGATAATGGGTTGCAATTTTTCTCTGTAATAGTTGGCAACAGTTATTTAAAACTTTATATCATCCATACCAAGTTTAATTTTCTATCAAATTGCTTATTCTCAATGTTTTCCACTGTAGTAAATGCAGATTCTTTCTTATACCCCAGATCCAATACAGCTGGCCCTCAGTATCTGCATTTTTCCACATCAAGTGGATTTAATCCACTATTCAAAAAAATTGAATCTATTCTGAATATGTACAGGCTTTTTGTCCTTGTTTCCTAAACAATACAATATAGCAATGTAACCATTACAGTGTACCAAAGACTCTAAGTTATCTAGAGATTATATAAGGTATCATTTGAAGATTTAATATTGAAAGGGCTGGAGAGATGGCTCAGTGGCTAAGAGGATTGGCTGTTCTTGCAGAAGACTCGGGTTTGAATCCCAACAGCCACATTGTGATTAACAACTATCCAGAACTCCAGTTCCGGAGGATTCAACACCTTCTGGTCTCCTTGGGCACTGCATGACACAGGTACACTTACATACATGCAAGCATAACACTCATACACAAAATAAAAATTAAAAAAGAAAGGGTTAGGAATGTATCTCAGTGGTCAGGGCTTATGTAGCTTGCCTGAGGCCAGAGGCATAGAGCTGGATTTCCAACACTGTGAACTAGGCATGATGGCACACATCTGTAATCCTAGCTTGCAGAGGTGGAGGCACAAGGATCAGGAATTCACACTCACTCTCAACTAAGGGAATTTGATGCCAGTCTGGGCTACAAGAATTTGCCTCCAAAATTATTACTATTATCCTTTCCTTTTTTTTTTTGAGACAGTCTCATGTATCCCAGACTGTCCTTTAACCCCCTGGATCCAATTGCCTCCACTTCCCAAATGCTGGGATTGTAGGGTGTGTCCCACTGTGCCAGTGCCTCAATTTTTGTAAAGATGTGTGAGCCTACAAAAGTTTTTGTGCACTTCGTGTGAGCAGGAGCCCACGGAGGCCAGAAGAGGGTATCAAATCCCTGGAACTAGCATATTTGTGAGCCACCATCTGGGTGCTAGAAACCAAACCCAGGCTTCTGCAAGTATAGTAAAGCCTTCTTAACTGTGAGCCAACTCTCTGGTCCCCATCACCAGTTTCTTTTAAAATAATGGCATATATTTTGTTTATATAGTTAGTCATTTTTTTAAAGAGTTCTTTTTGCTTTTATATTATATGTGTGTTTGTGTTTGAGTATGAGCAAGTATAGGTGCTCTAGGAAATGGAAGACCCCAGAGCTGAAGTTTGAAGCAGCTGTGAGCCACCTGACCTGGTTGCTGGGAACCAAACTTGAATCCTCTGCCAGAGCAGCAGGTGCTCTTAACTGCCAAGCCATCTCTCCAACCCCGTCTCTAGTCATTTTTAATGTAACACTGCAAGTAGGAAGAATACAGCGACTCTGGATTCTGTGATCTTCTCTGGAAAGGGCTCGTTTCAGCAGCCATTCTCTTCCCTCCAGAATATGAAGTGAAACTAAGAGTCCAGCTTCATGCAGATGGCAAAAATTTGAAAATTTTATCTTCCAAAAGCCACAGTACCATTTTGATGGGGAAGCAGATCTAAGAACAATTTTATTGTGTACAGAAAAGAGGAATGGAAATTGTTGAAACAAAATCCCGGCTGCCACTCAAGTCTTTGAGTTGTCTTCGAGTCCAGAGGACTCTGCCCATGTGGTTTTCTTACATAGATCATTACATTTTCCCCTTTTTATTAGTTGGTTCAATTTTCATTTGAAGCTCTGAGGGAAGAGCATCTGAAAAGGAACTGGAAAGACAGAATAATAATAATAAATGGAAACTGGAATGTTGATGGCCCACAGGTGAAAGACTCAACAAGCTAGACTTGGAAATGCATTCATAGTGTAGTAAGAACCAGAATCTCCTTTTTGCTAAAATTCATCAACTCAGTCTAGCTCTGCAAATGCCCAGTAATGAAAAGAATAAAAGCTTAGTACCTCTGCTTTCATTTTTAACTGTCTCCTTTGAGTCAGATTCCTACTCAATTCTGCATATAAGAGTGCTAATAATCACTTAAGGCTTGTGAATCTAATGCTGGTAAACCTCAAGGGTCACAACACTAAAGTCAACAAGTATTTCAAGATCTAGCTTTCAGAACATCCTTTTCCAGACCCCTGAAATGGCACCTCAAAGTCTCCAGTTATTGTCCCAAACCAACAAGAACAGTGAGCCTTCTTTGAGTGAGGCAGATCATTCTATGATGAGGCAGGCCCCTAAACAGGAGGAATCATCTCACAGTAAGAGACAAATTGTCCTCACAAGTGCTAAGACTTTCCCCAGAGTCCCAAAGTACTAGATGAAGTACTGAGGTAGTCTTCAACCACACAACATTTTGACGAGACTGCTAAATTATGCAGACCTCTTGCCCACTGCCTTAATTATTCAAAGTGCATGTCAGTAGCCTATGAAACAGAACCAAGGAAGATTGATTCCTCCCTTGAATTCCATGCTGAATAAATTCCTTTCCTGCCTTTCATAATTTTTTAATTTGATATTTTGGGTTAGTGGCTAGACCCGATTTGTCGGAGCTCCCTGTTGGCCTAGACTGTTTACCTCACTGGAACCACAGAGCGAGGCCTGAAAAACAGAAGCTTCAAATATCATCCATCACATAAAGAAATAACTATCTCCCTCGCAAGATATCTTTTTTTTTTTTTGGCGGGGGGCGGGGGGGTTGATACAGGGTCTCTCTGTAGCCCCAGCTGGCCTTGAACTCACCATGTAGACCAGGCTGGCTTCACTGAGTGCTGGGATAGAAGGCATGCACTAACACATCCTGCTCCTCACAAAATTTTTGTTGTTTCTTGTTTGAGACAAGGTCTGACTACGTAGACCAAGCTGGCCTGAATCTTGCTGTGTAGCACAGTGGACCTTGAACTTGTGTTCCCTTTACATCAGCCTCTCAAGTACTGGGACTACAAGTGTGTTACTACGCTTAAGAGTCTGTGTTCTCATGTTCTAGCCAATTTTGTTATGTGATTATATGTGTGTATATATATATATATATATATATTATATTATATAAAGGGACATTATACTTTTTATGTGTATGTTTTGCTTATAGGTATAAAAGAATACTATATGTGTGCAGTGCCTGAGGAGGCTAGAAGAGGGCATTGGATCCCTAAAACAGGAGTTACAGATGGTTGTTAGATGCCATGTGGGTGCTGAGAGCCAAATATAGGTCTTCTATAAGAACAGCAAATGCTCTTATCCACTGAGCCATCTCTCCAGCCCCTTAATACTTTGAGACAGGGTCTTAAGTATCCCAGATGGGCCTCTCAGTATGTGGTCAAGGGTGACCTTAAATTCCTAATCTTATTGCCTCTACCTCCCAAGTGCTGGGATTTGTGTACCACCACACCCAGTTTATGTGGTGCTGGGGATTGGGACAAGGGCTCCCTGGGTTCTGCTACCAGTAGCAGTGAACTTGAGCTGTCCTCTCTGCCATGCTCTTTATAAACCTTCTCAGCTTCATTTTGCTTCCCTGAATACTCCAGCCATATAAGTACACTATTGTTCTTGAGGGAAAACCTGATTATTTGCAATCTTTAAATTTGGGAAGATTGTCTGATGTGTGTATATAGTACATTACATGAATGAATGTCAGGCCAGGAATCAATGTCAGGAGTCTTCCTAAATCACTTTTTTTTTTAAATCAAAACCGTATTTTTTGAGACAGTCTCTAAATGAACTGGGGCTTATACATTCTGTTTGGTTGGCCAGCCAATTAGCTTCAGGAAACTGACCGTCTCTGCTTCCCCAGTGCTGTTCCCAAACAAGTTCGACCATACCTGGCTTTCATATGAGAGTTCTGGGGATCTGAACTCAGGTTCTCATGCTTGCAAAGCAAGCACTTTAAGCCATCTTCCCAGCCCATTTGGACCTTTTTCTTAAAAAAAGAAACTTTAAAATTGTGTGTGTGTGTGTGTGTGTGTGTGTGTGTAGGTGTGTAGTGTCAGAGGACAAGTTTGTGGACTCATTTCTCTCCTTCACCTTTATGTGGATTCCAGGCATCAAATTCAAGTCATCAGACTTAAACTGTTGGCAGCAAGTGCTTTTTTTTACCTGCTAAGTCATCTTGCTGGCCCTTAGCTGGATTTTAATGTTTTGCTTATTAATAAGTACCAAAAAGTTCTCTAGTTTATTTGTGTGTCTGTCTCCACTTGAATGTTAAGCCCCAGAAGAGACCTGGTCTGTCTTATCTTCCTATCTTACTAGTTCAACAATGCTGCATACAAAGAACTTTCAGTGTTTAATAAGCCAGCCTCAGAGCAAACACCCTACTCTTCTAGTTTAGCTTTTCTTAAAATGAATGCTAAAATTTATCAAATCTTAGTGTTGAGATGAAACTATTTACTTTTGGGGGCCGTTCTTTTTTCAGACAGGGTCTCCCTGTACTTCCAGCTGTCCTGGAAGTTGCAATGTAGACCAGGCTGGCCTTAAACTCACAGAGATCTACCTGCTTCTGCCTCCCAAGTGCTGGGATTAAAGACATGCCTGGTGAAACTATTTACTTTTGAAATTTTAATGTGTGTAAGTGTTATGCCTGCATGTGCATAAGTGCACCTGTGCCATGCAGTACCCAGGGAGACAGAAGAGGGCATCAGATCCTTTGGAACTAGAGTTACGGATGGTTGTTAACCTCCATGTGGATGCTAGGATTCAAACCTGGGTCTTCTGTAAGAACAGCCAGTGCTCTTAACTGCTGAGCCATCTCTCCAGCCCCTACTGATTATTTATGTACATCAACAAAAGAGTGAAACAAGTTTAACTTTTAATTTATTAGAACCCAGTAAGTGATGATTTTTGTCAAAGCAGAATTCCCATCAAAGTAACAATTCAGGGCAAAATACATTTAAAAAACCTAAATCTTAAGGCAGAAGTAAAACATAAAAATAAAAACAGCATGTCTAATACAGACTGTAGAATGTCAGGATTTTTAAGAGATTCACATAGTATTTTATAGCACTAAAATGTTAATACAGTAAATTATCAATTGGTCCAAGATTTCTCAATTTATAAAATGTCTAAGTTGCTAACTGAAGTTTTTGCTGTGGAGAATAACTACCATATAATCAAGTGACTATTTTTATGACAAAGGAACCAATGCAGGTAATTTTATGGTTTTCATTTGTAAAGATCTCTACAATATCAAATATAAAATGTTACTAGGTGTATTTGTAGATTTATCCCCATGTTCATGTCCATGGCGTGTATCACTTCCCTTCAACTCCATCTGAAAATGTCTGTGGATCATCATACTTACTAGTGTAGTTCAGAAACAAAAGAATGAATTGTTTACTTTTTTGGCACACTAAAAAAGTAAAGTGGGTACAAGGGTAAGTTCATGTGTGTGCAGTTACATGTGTGCAGGTGCAGGTACACATGTGTGCACATCGTGTGGGGGTAAGAGGTCAACCTCGGGAACTGTTCCTGAGGAGCCGTCCAGCCTGTTTTTTGAGAAAGTGTCTCTTTACTGGGACTTCAGCTTGCTGACTAGACTAAGCTGACTTGTGACAAGCCCAATGATTCATTTGTCTCTGCCTTCCCCAACAATGGGATTACAGACATGAGACACCATACTCAACTTTTGTCTATAATTTGATATAGTAGAAAAGTAAATTATAATAAGTTACTGCATCTTTTCCTGGTCATTAGGTAATTCTGAAGTATAAGAACTTTTACATCAACAAAATACAGCTCATATTTCTTCAAGTGTGAATTTTGATTAGAACCTTAGTGTGGGGACTTTTTTTCATGGTTGTTTGCTTGTCCTTTATTTTTCAGTATTGGGAATCAAGCTCAGGTCACATCTGAGGGAAGGACCTGAGCTACTTTCCCTCCCGTCTATTTCACATTTATGTGCAATTAACAGTAGCCCATCTGAAAAACAAAATTAACAACCTTAAATTTTCCTTATGATCAAAACCTTTCATTTTTAGGGAGCAAGGAAAGATTTAAAAGTTCTTGGAATCCCGAAAACAAGGATTAGCGGGCTCACACATTTGAAAATTGACAATGTCAAAAAAAGACAAAAGGCATTGAAATAATTCTATAAGTCTTGCAATATGAGGTTGGTGGGTTCTTAATATTAATTACAAAGATTCATTTTATTACAAAGTTTCAGGTTATCTTACTAAAACAGCTGGAGACATCACTGTACTTCTACTTATCTGTGCATTAATAAAAATCTGTTAAAATTCCTTATTTAGTTGTTCTGGAAAAGTCTAATTAAATAAGATCGTTAAAACTACCAGAAAAGCTTTGAAATACAGACTGCAGATTCATTTTAAAGTAGATTTAGCCTCTTCAGGATCTGACCTTTAACTGAAGACTATCTTTACCAACTGCAACTCTGAAAATAAAAAGAATTTTAGCCAGTGCTGATTGGTATTGCTTGAAAAAAAAAAAATTGAAACTACATTGTCAATCATGCATTCCACAACTTCAAAAACTAAGTAAGGAATAACATAAATATTTTTGTCTTCAAAGATCATCTCCAATTTCATCAGGCCTCAGCTGAAAGTCAATCTGCTCAAAGACATCAGCACTCGTATAAAATAAAAGGAGTAGGGACATGATTCTGTTCACATGTTGCCCAGTGTTTAGAATCCAGTTTCCCCCATTTTGGGTAACTACCTAGCAAAACTCCTTGAAGAGCACTGAATGAGGGGTAGATAGAAGAGAACACCTACTGGGGTAACAAGAATATATTAGTGCCTAAAAAAATGTTCAGCTGAATAACCGTTCTCACTGTGGTTATACTATGTGCAACATATAACCTGTACAGTCATTTTCTCCTTGTCTATTTGTGAAAAGAAATTAGGCTTAATAAAATGTGAAATTTACATTAGTTTGCTTTAAATGCAAAAGATTTAACTGTTTTTGGCTCAGCTGTGTCATAACCAAAAAAGTATCTGCTTTGATAATATAGTATGAAAAAGTTCACATATGTACATGGGTACATTCCTTCATTAAATTTTTTCCTTAAATCTACCTCAATGTATCTTTACAACTGATACAACTGATCTTTACAACAAAAGTCAAACTGGCAAAGCAGAAATGATTCACTGTACAGCACTTCAGGGTTTCTGTTCTCCTTCAGGACTTAGAGGACATCGTTGGAGCGCTGCTTCCCATACTCTGCAGGCTCCATTTGAAGCTCTCGTTCTTCATCATCTGTAAGTAAAATAATTATGCATCAATATTTTTTTAAAATCACTGCAGAAACCTAGCTTTAAAATGTCTCATATTTTTAAGCCTTAAGATATTTTTTTTTCTCATATGATTTCTTACTACAAACACTGCTCTATTTCTTAGCTGCTTGGCTGAAGAGTGGAAAGTACATATTTATTTCACAAGACTACTTAATTTTTAGGAAATACCTTTTTCACTATGGTGGCTCACACCTGTAATCCCACTATAGGAAGTCAGAGGCAGAAGGATAGGAGTTCAACACCAGCCTGGACTACACAGTAAGCTTGAGGTCAGTAGGGGTTACATGAGACCCTTTCTCAACAAAACAATAACAAACCTCAAAAACCTAAAAACAAGACAAAAAAAGTCAAATCTCTGATGGCAGGCAGATAGGTAAGTAGAAGACAGACAAATGTAGCAATAGAAAGCACTAACAAAACTCTAGTAACCCACAACATTGAAAAGATCATCATTTTATATACATATTTTATTACTATATGTAGCTGAAGGTTTTAATCCTACAATTAAAAATTTTGGTAGAAACATCTCTGTGTATTATGCCTTTAAAAATCAGTATCTTGGGGCTGGAGAGACGGCTCAGTGCTTAAGAGTACTGGCTGCTCTTGCAGAGGACACGGGTTTGATTCTCAGCACCCACATGGCAGTTAACAACTGCCGGTGACTCCAGTTCCAGGTGATTCAACGCCCTCTTCTGACTTCTGCATGACACAGGTACACTTACACACATGCAGACAATACACTCATACACATAAAATAAAATATTTTTAAAAAACAGCATCTTAGCTGGCCATGTGGGTTCACCCACAACTAAGCCTAGCACTCCAGAGGTAGAGGGCAGTTCCCAAAGCTACATGGAAGCTACCAATCATTTGTAACTCCAATTCCAGAGGATCCAATGCCCTCTCCTGGCCTCTGCAGGCATTGTATGCATGTGGTACATTGACATATATATAGGAAAAAACACTCACATACATGCAACTTAATTTTTAAAGAGTTCAAGACCATCCTTAGCCAGTTTCAGAACAGCCTAAGCTACCTGAGTTCCTAGCTCAAAAGTCCACCATCATCTTTTCTAATTAAAAAGATAATCTATATTAGTAATGAAAATGTTAGAAAATCAAAAGAGATGAAAATAGGTCTCTCCTAATCCCAGTATTTAACATGTCAGTGAAACTCTTTGCTTGTGTGCAAACAGCTTACTCTTAACTTCCTAGGTGCAGCCAAAACTTAACCAACCTTTTCTTTACCAAAAAGGAACTGCAAGATATTACGAGACCCCCCAAAACCTTTTTGAGTAGCTGTATTAAATGACTCTGGCTACAGACCTCTTCTGTCAGCTGCGTTTTTACTCCCACTTTATCCCTCAATAACAATTCTTTTCTAATTTTTGCTGCAAACTATAATAATTGACATATAAATGCTCAAAATAATTAAAATTATGTTAGAATACAAATGAAAAGCATTTTAATAAGAGGCTGAGAAGTTAGCTCCCAGTACATGCTTTTTGTTATTGTCTGTTTTGAGACAGTTTCATTATATACCCAAAGCCGACTCTGAACTCAAAAACCACCTGTTTCGACCTCCCGTGTACTATTTTGGTCTTTCAAAACTGCCAAACCAGGGACTGGAGAGAAGACTCAGTGGTTAAAAAACTGGCTTTTCTTCTAGAGGACCAGGGTGGCTAACACCATCTGCAAACACGGTTCCAGATCTGATGCCCTCTCTGGCTTCCACAGGTTTGCATGCATGGGGGCACATACGTTCACGCGGGCAAAACACTCACACAAAAATATAAACAATCAAACAAACAAACCAATAAAAATGCCAGGGCTGGAGAATGACTCAGTGGTTAAGAGCACTGGCTGTTCTTGCAGAGAACCTGGGTTCGGTTTCCAGCACCCGCTTGGTAGTTAGCAGCCATCCATAACTCCAGTTCTAGGATATCTGACACCCTCTTCTGACCTCCTCAGGCACTGCATGATGCAGGTGCACTTGCATTCAGGAAATACATTCATATACATAAAATAATTAATAATACATTTTTTAAAATGCCAAACAAACCAACTTTCTTTTTCCTTTCAACAACTTTCCTGCTGCTAAATCATAAAAATTCTGGTCTGGCATGGTAGCATTTGATCCTAGCATTCTAGTGGCGGGAAGAGGGCTGCACTGAGACCCATTCTAAAAGAAAAATATGTATGTATATAAATTAGTGCTCTATTCTTGAAGTGACCACATGCATTTTTTCCCTGATGCTGGGTATTGAACCCAGAGACCCTGCACACACTAGGCAGACGCTCCACCACTAAACTGTACCTTCAGTCCATTTGTTTATTTGCTTGTTTACTTTTTATTTTTGTGTTACTAGGGATAGAACCCATAAACCCAGCCTTAAACATGACAGGCAGGCACTCTATTACTAAGCTAGATCCCCAGTCTTCTGTTTTTTGTTTTGTTTTGAGTCAGGGTCTTACTGTGTAGCTCTAGTTGGCCTGGAACTCTCAATGTAGATGAGGCTAGCCTTGAACGCATGCAGATCCACCTGCCTCTGCCACCCAAGTGCTGGAATTAAAGGCATGCACCATCGAGACCAGTCCTCTTTTTACTTTTTATCTTGAGGCAGCACCTCACTAAAATTTGCTTCAGGTGGCCTTGAACTTGATTGAAGCCCCGTCCTCAACTTCTAGAACAGGTGAGATTAAAGGCCTGCGCTACCAGGCCCAGCTTGATGATCACGTATCTAACAGTATAATGTACATCAAGCTTATTATATATTTTTTGTAAAGGCTGAAGTTATATCTATATTCACATTGTATTTTGTAAACTCGGCAATCAATTTCTAATTATTTATTTGTAATTTATGTATATGAGTGTTTTGCCTGCATGAATGTTAAGTGCACCTGTTGGGCATAATGCAGGGTGGGCCTAGCTAGGCCACCTGCCAGGAGGAATGGAGGAATGGCTCTTGTGGGTGTGGTGCTCCACACAGCTTGGTTGTGAAGCCAGTTTCTGCCCAGCACCTGGAGGGAACCTAATCCACCTGGGAACAAACTGCAATTGGCTGTAGTCAGGACTCTACCCCATAAGGCTATTGGCTAACAAGACCTATAAGACTCTCTGCTCTTTCTTGAATAAATGAGTGTGCAGCAGACTACCACTGCTGGCTTTCCACTCAACTCCTGGAGTTGGTGTCTTGACTTTGCACCTAGTCGCCCCCTCCCCACAGTAGAGATCCTTCGGTCCCCCTCAGGCTGGTCCTGAGTGCTGGGACCCCCAACATGCACCCATGTTGTTTGCCTGGAGAGGCAGGAAGAGGCTACTGAATCCCCCTGGAACTCCATGGAGTTACTATTAGCCACATTGTGGGTCCTGGGAACTGAACATGGATCCTCTTGCAAGAGTAGCAAGTGTTTTAACTGCTGAGCTATCTCTCCAGCCCACACAATCAATTTCTTATCAAAATACTCTGTACTTCATAAGAAAGAATCTTTGGTTTCAAAAAGGGAAAATAATCACAGGCATTTTTCCAGGATGTTTTCCTTGGAATGTGAATTATGAAGCAGCATAAGTTTATGCTTATAAACATGTTTTTCAAGACATTAATTAAATGAAAAACTTCAAAGAATTTTAATACAAAATTAACATAAAAGTTATTGAAGAAAGATTTTGTTAGCTTTTCTGGATTTTGACATGAATAATTATGGAGAAAATGAGATAAGGCAAAGGTCTGGGAATAGAAAACACTGAAATTTGCTCCTGGCTCGGACACTCACACATAATCTACTTGCTAAATTTTATAGGACCTGTTACCTTCTCGATATGACAGAGATAGAAACTGTTTTCAACTGCTTCAAAATAAAATAACTAATGCAAAAGAGTTATTTCAAAGTCTTCTATAAATATAAGGAGGGTTTCACAAAATTAACTTTGGCTTTTTACTGCACGCCCTTGTGTGTCGGGGGGGTGTTGGACTCAGGAGGCGTGCATGCTAAGGAAGCACTCTACCAATGAACTATTCGTCTCTAGTCCCCTTATGGCAAAATTTTAATATGATGCTTATACACTATTTCATGAATTCCATTGGGCTTTTGGAATACTGCAGTGAGCGGTCATTTACAGTAACTAGAATCTGTGCTCAGTGTAGTCACTCTTCCCAGAATTCAAGTTTCTATTAACAATTTATAAAGTATTATAAAATTACCTGACTAAAAATGAAATAGGATAACTGATATATTAAAGGTAACTATGTAGACTGATTTTAGTTCAGCTAACTTTGACAAAATAATAAAGGAAACATGAAAACATTAATCATTTGTTAAGTAATTCATACATTCCCTTTGAATTTAAGGGCTAGCTCCCAGGACTGAAAAGATGGTTCAGCAGTTAAGAGCACTGGCTGTTCTTGCAGAAGAACTAGGTTCATTCCTAGCACCCACATGGCGGCTACCAACCATTCATAACTCCAGTCCCAGGGGATCTTCTGACTTGTGCAGGCACTGCACAACAGAGGTGTACTTATGCAGGCAATATATTCATACACATAAAATAAAAATAATAATAAAAAAAGAAAGGACTAGCTTCCAAGGAATGCTCTATAAGTAAGAACTTAGGACAGTAAGCCAGTAAAGCTCCGTGAAATCACAAACTAACCCAGAGTTTAAAGTACAATTATCCTTTAAAGGAGGCAGCCCAGAGGAAAAAAATTCTAGATTTGCTTTTACTTAAAAAAGGTACTTTGTTCAACAAACACTTAAGATACTGCTTTCTAGTATAAAATACTCTGTTTTATGTGCTGATAAATATTAAATCATTGAATCCACATAACTCCTCTTAGGTAAGTCAATTTATTTCTATTTTACAGTTGTGGAAAATAAGACACACAGGTTAGGTAGTTCACAAAGCTCACAGCAGCAGCAAGTAACGTGGTAAGGATCTGGATCCAAGCTTTTCAGCTCCAGAATGCAAGCTCTGAAGAACCATGCTAAGCTTTCTTCTACAGTTAGGTTTACTACCATCTATGCATTAATATTTTATTAAGTAAATTTGGAACTACTTTAAGATTAAAAATAAAAGTGAAGGAAATTAACAAAATTCCACCTTCTTATAATAATAAAGAATAAACTATGTCATCCATCAGAGGTACAGTTTCAGAGTTACTTTCAAATTTTTTGTACTAATTAAAGTATTTCCTTTTGGATTCTTCCAAGAATTAGAAATAAAATATCAAACCATTTTTATAAATACAGAAAAAGAAGGCCTTATTTAATTCAACAAGAAAACCCTACAGGTAACAGTGCTGACCCCAGCATCAGTGTGCAGGGAACAGAGGAAAGGCAGTAATGCTTTAGCTCCCCATTGGCCAAAACCCACTTCACAATCTTGACTTTCTGGAGCTCAAAGTCAGAATACACAAATGCTGGAATCTTAACCTGCAACTGGACTCTCTAATCCTGGATACCTCACACCAGAGCCGCAAAGAGTGTGTGCCCAGAAACCTGGACAGTACTTCTAAAGTCAGTCCCTCCTTCCCTCCTTCTTTCCTTCCTTCCTCACTGCCCTCTCCCCAGCCTACTCTTCCTTTTCTTTCCTTCCTCCCCACTTCTTTTCTTCCCTCTCTCCTTTCAAGAAAAGGTCTTGCTCAGCAGCCTAGGATGGCCCAGAATTCTCTATGTTAAGGATCCTCCTGCCTCAGCTTCCTGAGTGCTGGGATTGCATGTGTGTACCACCATGTCCAGTCAAACTTCAATTTTTTTTAATCAATTTTTTTTATCTTTGGTTGCAAAGTTTAAACAGTAGCAATAAAGTTTCTACTTTCTTTCTCAGTTTTGGAATAGATATGCTTCAGGCATTCTGAACTCTTAAAATACATTTCCTGTGGCACTTGTGTTATATACAGTGGATCCACTGATATATGGGCACAGAATTTAATACCTGAAAAGAACAATGCACTGTAGTTCTATTCCCACACACAGATGAAGAACTGTGGCACATGTGCCCACGGCTTAAGCATGGGCAGGCTTTCTCTTAATTCTTCAAGTCCAATGTGTGGTTTTGGGTTCTTCCCATATTCTACTGCAATGCCACTTTTGCTATAAGTGCAACCGAGCCATGGCAATTACATTCACAATGGCAAAATTATTTGAACTCTACATATTCGACCTTGTAATGGCATCTGAAATCTAACTTGCTGATAAGTAAGGAAATAGCCAAAAGACTCCCTTCCCTTCCCACTGTTTGGGAATAGACCTAGAATAATAGACCCAGAAAATCTCACAAACAAGGCTGAAATTATTTTAGCTATCCCCCCCCCACTCCATCTCTCCCTATAGCCCCAGGTGGCCTGGAACTTGCTGTATAGAACAGGGTGGCCTCAATCTCATAGATCTGCCTGCCTTTGCCTCTCAAGTGCTAGGATCAATGACATGTAGCACACCTGCCTAGGTCTCTTAAGTATCCCTTTTTAAATCTGTTTATCCAAATGTATCCCTCTTTATTGGAGCTGATATTCTTGCATCTTTCTGTTCTTTGTGGCAAGTCTCCTTCTGTACCTGTCCTATCCCCTGCTACTATTAATTAATAAACACCAAAATGAAATAAATATTAAATGGTAGCCCTCAACTCAAGTAAGATATATTTAGCAAATACTTAAATAAAAAATTTGAAGCTGGAGATGTCAGTCAGTTGTTGGAGAGCTAACCTAGTCTGCAGACCCTATGTTTTGTTCCCAGCACCATATAAATCTGGGTGTGGTGGCACATGCTTATAATCTCAGCACCTGGGATGTGGAGGCAACAGGATCCCGAGTTCAAGACTGTCCTTAACTACATATGGAGTATGAGGGCCAGCCGAGGTGACATGACATCCTGTCTTTAAAAAACAAAAAACAAAACCACTACCTCCCTATGTCACTAAAAATATCATCTTCAGATTCCTTAGAACCAATAAATTAATTTTCTTGTAAAAGGAGTATGAGGGCAGAAATAAGAATTGAGTATGGAGAGGATAAAGAAAAGAGAATGGCAGGATGTGGTGGTGTCACCTGTTGTACATAAAACCCACAAAAAATCTGTGATAAAATCATCAGCTTTAAGTCAGCCAAAAATTGCAAAAACTGTCAGTAATAGTCGAAATCAACTGCTCTAATAAAACCTCAACATGATCCAAAGAAAAGATAGAGAAGTTCTTAAGGAAGAAAACATGACTATTCAAAGTGCAAACAAAGTAAGCTTATAAAGTAAGAAGTTAAAGTTATCATCCTACACACAGTATAAGAATAAATGCCTGATGAAAAAAGCTCGAAATTCACATTATTGTGGGCATTGAGTACAAAGTACTGTAGGAAGGCAGGCATGAAAAAGACATAAACAAAATTATCCTCCTAAGAACTTACAATCTAATTGGTGATAAAAAAAAAAGCCATAAAGTACTTTATATATTAAAATTGAAAATGTAATCCAAAATCATAAAGCAATGAGAAAGGGCAAAATTTATAAAAAGGGGATGAGATTATGTCCATCTGTAACTCCTAGGACTTACTTATCTCTTTTATCACCAATAACTATGTTTCCCCGAAAATGTACCATCAAATGATGGTGAGGTGGGAGTCAGGTCTCTCCTTTTATTCTAACTATATAGAATTCTAAGAGAATTATATTTTCTTCTGAGTTTTTTTTTTAAACAATGCTTTTCATGAACCTAAAACTTTAGTTGCTATAAAACCAAATAAATCAAAACAGTGGAAAACCTTTATGCATTATAAAGATTTTATGCTTTACACCCTAAGAGCATAATCAACTTTCATAGCAAGATTTTAAAATGCCACAACAACTACTAAACAATAAAAGCAGGCAGAAAACAAGCCTAAAGACTTGTGATACAACAGTATACTCTGATGTGCATGAAAGGGTCGGGCTGCATGCACACAGGTAAGATTCTGAACTTTACATGCAAAGCTCAGAAATAACACAGTTAACAAGAAAAAAATTTGTTGAATCTGTGTATTAAGCATAAAGATAAATCTTACAAACTGATCATTACATATAAATTGTAAGAATTTCAAGACACTCCAAAGCAGTCTTTTCTTGTCCTATCAGTGGCAGTTATCTACATTAGGGAAACTATGCCCCTGGTGACTGCTTTAACAAAAAGTCTGGGCAAATTTGCATATACTTAAAATAGTGTTTTCCAATGAGATTAAGGAAAAAATTTTTTCTGGAAGTATCCCCCTTAAGTAATGCTAGACATATTTTAAATCTAAATTTTTTGAGGATCCCGGATTTCAAATTGTAGTTATATCAATAATACTAATAATCTAAAAATGAAAAAAAATCATTAAATTACTGATAGATGTAAAACTTCTACTGTAAACTACACAGAACCTCTCTGAATTAAGGTACTGCTATTATTAAATAGGGGTAGATTCTACACAAATTCAACCAAAAAGCTTAAGAGATGAGTTTCACGGTCACAGCATGGAGGCCAGGCCCACGCTCACCTTGGACGTCTTCCTCTCCACCATCACCATCTTCTTCCTCATTGTAAGCCAGCTCGGCCTGCTTGTCTGCCTCATACTCACCTACGTTACCATCATCCCCATTGTAATCCGCCAGTTTAGAGCCATGCTGCGGATCAACAGGGGATTCATTTTCATCAAAGAATCGGCCTGTGAAGTAGGTAGAGGATTAATTCAAGAGTAGAGAGAAGAAAAGAAGGGATCTAGACTGAAGGCAGATGAGAAAGCAGGCAAGGGAAATCCAGCAGGTTTCAAGGTATGGTCATAAAAGAAAACATTTTATGAAGGTTCCACAAACAAAAGTAATTAAGAGTGAAGCAAAATCAAATAACTTTTTTTTTAAAGAATAGTTTACTGGGTACACTGCAAGGAAGTAGTAGGCTGGACAGCAACTTGATTACTGCCTGCATGCCAAAATAGCTTTTATTCAAGAATTTCTCTTTTGTGTTGAGTACTTGCTATCTCTTTCTGTCTTCCTGCCTTCCTCTAGCTGGCCTAGAACTCACTCTGTAGACCAGGTTGGCCTTGAACTTTGAGAGATCTTTCTGTCTGTGTCTTGAGAGTGCTGGGATTAAAAGTCATGTGCCACCAGGCCAACCCTTTTTGTTTTTTAATACATGTTCTTGCTATGTAACTCTGGCTGGCCTTGCCTTCTGGTTCTCTTCCTTCAGTCTCTCCAGAGCTGGGATTATAGATACGGAGCACCATACCTGATAATTTAAATGTTTTCTTAAAGAAAAAGATGCCATGTTCGAATTCCTTTCCTAAAGACCACCTATTTCTCTAATATAAGTACTAATTGAACCTGACACTTTAGGAAAATAAATCATTTTATTATTAGACACAGTACATATTTGAAATTTGTAGTAATTTATTCCTATATAAAATATAATCATCCATAAATAATTTGAAAACTATTTTTAAAACAATAAGTACTATGAAGACTAATTTCTTTTTGTATTTTAAGGTAAACTAACACATCTGAAGGCTGCCTCAAAGTCCTTTAATAATATTAATGCACCATAGCCATGGCTTTGAACGAGGCATGGCAAAGAGATTGCAAATCAGAATTGCTATCATGTGCTTAAAAAAAAAAAAAAAACAGATAATGCTGGCTTATCTCTTCTCTTCCCATTTTCTAAGTCACTTTTTTTTAAAATAGTCAATGAAAGTTTAAAGGAGTCCACCTATATCAGGTCATTATATTGCACACATTCATAACAATTAAAAATCCAGAGGAATAAGTCTAATACCCCATGTAGAAAGATGTTCAACAACTAGAGAATAAAAGTTGGACTAGTGAGATGGCTCAGTGAGTAAAAGCACCTACTGCCAAGCCTGACTCCTGCAAGTTGTTCTCTAACATACATACATAATATCCCAAAATGTAAAAGTAAAACCATTGGGTTCACTAAGATCTAATTCACAAACAGATTACAAATAATTTTGAGGGGCTAGAGAGATGGCTCAGTGCTTAAAAGTAAGTACTGCTCCTGCAGGCTCATGGCCAGCTGTAACTCCAGTTCCAGGGAATTTGATGCCCTCTTCTAGCCTCCTTGAGCACTGCAGGCATGTGGTATACTTACATATACACAAGCAAACATTCATATACATAAAATAAAAATCCCTAGAAACACACACATACACACATACAAACTATTTTAAAATTAAATTGAACAACCATGAAAATTAACATTATAGGTCAGGACTGTCACTTCTTACATTGGTATGTTGCCTGACAGCTGTATAATTTAGCAGACATACTGATCATTATGTGTTTTACACTATCAGACATCATTGTTTAATGTGAAATTTGTCATACTGCCCCAATTTACTAGCAGTGTTACACAGCTGGCTCTGTTTTTTCACCTCTCTTGCTTGTTGATTTTTTAAAAATCTTATACTGCTAGGCATGGTGGTGCATATCTTTACTAGTTTTTAAATATTTATTATTTTTATTTTATATGTCTAAGTGTTTGTGGCCTGCATGTAAGTACATTCTGTCATGCAGTGCCGACAGAGGTCAGAAGACGGCGTCAGCTCCCCTAGAACTGGAGTGACTGATGTTTTTTATCTGTGAACTGAACCTGGGTCCTCTGAAAGAGCAGCCAGTGCTCTTAACCACTGAGCCAGTTCTCCAGCCCTTGTTAGAATTTTTGAAACTCAATATTGAAGATTAGCTTTTACTCAAAATAATGAGATTGTATCCCAGGATTAGTTCTTAACAAAGGGCAGGTGTATATGATCATCCAGTCTTGAAATTGAATCAAATTATGTTCGAGTGTCACTGTAATCATTATAAAAATTTAGAAATGAATTCATGCTCATCAGATCAAACTTTTTTTTTGTCTGAGATAGGAAAATCGGATTCACAATACAGTCATTGTTTTAATAAAATGACAAAGTTATAAATGTGTTCCTTTCAAAATGCATGTTGGATTTCATCCTTATAAAAGTGTTATTAAGAGAAGGACACTTTGAGGGGCTGGAGATGTGGCACAGCGGTTAAGAACACTGGCTATTCTTGCAGAGGACTGGGGTTCAGTTCCCAGTACCCATATGGTGACTTAACATTCGAAACCAGTTCTAGGGAATCCACTGCCTCCTTCTGGCCACCATGGGAACTGCACACATGGCACACATAAATATGCAGACAAAGCATACACATAAAATATAAATAATTAAATAAACAAACAAGACCTGGGAACTTTCAGAGGTCATTGCCCAGAGGGCCATAAATGGGATTAGAGCCTACAGAAGCTGTCCTTCAGCCAGGTGAAGCGCCCCTTTCCTCCAGGGATGGAGTATGCCAGAAAGTGTTACCACTGAGCCACATCCCTAGGCCTTCTAATTTGTCTGTGTGAACACAATAAATCAAAGTTGAACTCACTAAATAAATTTGAACCGGAGGCCAAAAAAAAATATGATCAAGGAGCCAGGGAAATGGCTCAGTGGGTAAAGTACTTGCTATGCAAGCATGAGGACTGAGCTTGGATCTCCAGCACTCACATAAAAGCAGGGCATGGCAGTACGCATCCGTAGCCCCCGTGCTGAAGTTTCAGAGGTAGGCACTTTCTACGATTTGGTGGCCAGATGGTCTAGACTTAATGGTGAGCTCCAAGATGAGGGGAAGTTCAATTAGAGACCCTGGTTGCAAAACTAAAGTGGATAGAGGAAGACTCCTGATGTCAATCACTACCTCACACAAACACATACAGACAAGGGCACCTGCAAACACACATGCACATACCATATAGTACACAAATTGTTTGTTTGTTTGTTTGTTTGTTTTAAGACAAAGTCTCACTAAGTAGCCCTGGCTTGCCTGGAACTCACTATGTAGATCAGGCCAGCTTTGAGCTAACAGATATCTACCTGCCTCTGCCTCCCAAGTGCTGGGATTAAAGATGTGCATCACTATACCTGGCCACACACACAGTTTTTAAAAATGATCAAAATATGTGTGAAAATGTCAAAATGAAACCTATTATCTTATGAAATTAACATATACTAATAAAAAGGAAAAAATTTTTTTAGACTTTATACAGGATGGCAAAAACAGGTACTTTCTTAAGTACTAGCCTGCCTCTCCAATGCTCAGGAGAATTATTAACTGCTGTTAATTGAATCCTTGTTGCTGTACAGAAAGCCCTTATGAGGTGCGGCCTGATGAGCAACCACTACCTGCTGTTTAGAGTAACTGCCCTTGTTGTGAGTTCAAGACAGAAATGACCTTTGAAGAGAAGTTTTCTTTCTCTTTTTTTTGTTGTTTGTGTTTTGGTTTCTGAGACAGAGTCTCACTGTGTAGCCCTGGTTGGCCTGGAACTCTCGATGAAGACCAGGCTGGCTTCAAACTCATAGAAATCTACCTGCTTCTACCTTCTGAGTACTGTGATCAAAGGTGAGTGCCACAAAAGTTTTCATTTTAAAATTTTGTTTTATTTTATGTATTTATATATCTCATTTTACGAGTGTACTGCCTGCCATGTAGGTGCACCTATGTCATGCAGTACCTGCGGATCAAAAGAGAGCATCAGATTCCCCTGGAACTGGCATTACAGAGTTGTTACTTGCCAGGTAGGTGCTAGGAATCAAATTCAGGTCTGCAAGAGCAGCCAACGCTCTTAACTGCCAGCCTTCCTCCCCCCATTTTCTTAATTCAGCATCTAAATATGTGTGATATCCTTCCTAACTGGAAAATAGGTAGGCCTCTCTTGGGTTCTCAAATTCTAAGATCTTGGAAGACTGATGACTATTTTGTTTTTAAGACACAGTCTTATTTACCCAGGCTGGTCCTAAACATCTCATCCTCCTCCCTCAGTATTCTGCAGAGTAAGATTACAGGTGCATTTTAAATATTCCTATCTGTTGAACTCCACTGTGATATCCATATAGGCTAGGTTCTACCTTTGAAAATTTTAGTCAGAGCATGCCAAAAATCTTTCTGGTCATTTGGGGGCAGAGAGGGACAGGGTCTTACACTATGTGACACTGGCTGGCCAGGAACTGTCTGCCTGCGTCCGCCTCTGCCCCCAAGTGCTGAGATTAAACGTTGTGTGCCACCACCTTCAGCTTCTTTGGGCCATTTTTGCATGATGTGGCAATATAGTGGTAAATTTACAAAAATATGCAGATATTTATGAATATATGAATATATTAAGCTAGAAAACAAAATATACTCAATTTACTCAAATATACAAATATATACAAATATACTCAAACTGGAAAAATATGTGGTAGTCATTGTGAAAAGTATAAGGGTTTCTCTTTATATCTTTTGTTAAAATTTTGAGTGACTGTTTTTTTTTTTTTAAAACAGGGTCATGCTAAGTAGTCCCGATTGGCCTGAAAACAGGCTATGCAAACCTGTCTTGTGTCAAAATTGCAGAGATCCTTGTGCCTCTGTCTCCTGAGTGCTGAGATTAGAGGAATGCATCACCATAACCAGCAGTATTTTCCATGACATTCTCAACTGGTTCTAATTGTAAGCTATTTGCCTCTAGATTTGACTACTAAATTATTTTTTTGAGACAGGGTTTTATGTAGCCCAGGCTAACCTTGAACTCCTGATCGTCCTGCCTCCATCCCCCAAAGTGCTGAATAAAAGGAATGTATCACTGTGACAGGCTTCTAAGCACCTTTTGAATTCACATCTTTGGGGGAGGGAGGTGAGGTAGTGTCTCATGTGTAGCTCTAGCTGGCCTGGATCTCCCACTAGTTGCCCTCTTACCTCCAGATGTGCACTATAGCATGGATGGACACATACACCACACCATACCAAATAAATAAATGTAAATTTAAAACATAAAACCCAAGGGCCTGGAGAGATGGTTCAGCAGTTAAGAGCACTGACTCCTGTAGAAGATCAGGGTACAATTCTTAGCACCCATATAGTGGTTAACAACTGTCCATAACTCCAGCTCCAGAGGAATCCAACGCCTTCTTCTGACCGAGGGCACTGCATGACACAGGTGCACTTACATGTAAGGCAATACACTCATACACATAAAATAAAAAAGGTAAACTCTACTAAACACCTGAGGAAATAACACCAAGTCAGTCATGATGGCTCACATTCTAACCCCAACACTTGGGAGGTGGAAGCAGGAGGATCAAGGGTTCAAAGTCATCTTCTATAGAGACCCAAAGGTCAACCTAAGCTACCTAGGACCCTGGAAGAGGGAAAGGAAAAGTGTTACCCAGAAAACTTAAAAAGGTATGCTTTCAAATTCATGTTATCAATATTACTGTGACTTAAAAAAGAAAAACCAGACAGAACTAGTAATCAATATTCCTTATGAACATAAATGCAAAAATTCAACAAAATAACTGATCAATTCTACCTTTATTTATCAGAAAGTATAATGCTTCAGGATCAAGAAGAGTTTATCTTGAGAATGTAAGGCTGGAGTGATGGTTCCTGTGATCAAGAGCACTGGCTGCTCTTACAGAAGACCTGAGTTTGTTTCCCATCACATACATGGCAGGTAATAAATGTCCATAACTACAGCTCCAGGGAATCTGACCTCCTCCTCTGACCATTGCACACATGTGGTGCAGGCAAAACACTCACTCATACACAAAGTTTTAAAAATCAACGAACATGTTAGGGTGTAACTAGGAAGAGGTAAGGGAGTAATCAGGGGCAACTACGACAAAATACACGGGAGGAAATCCTCAAAGAATAAAAGTCTTAAAAAATCAAAACATACCCAAATTAATGATATAAAGAAGGAAAAAAAAAAAAAAACAACCCCACATGATCAGATCAATAGATGCAGAAACAAAATAGAAAACTCAGCAATGATTTGTAATAAAACTCTCATCAGGGGCTGGAGAGCTGACTCAGTGGTTAAGATCAGTGGCTGCTCGTGCAGAAGACCCAGGTTCCCAGCACCCACATGCTAGCTAGCGACCATCTGTAACTCCAGTGTGAAAAATCTGATGCCCTCCTCTGGCCTCTGCAGGCATGCACACATGTGGTGTACTTACATACATGTCGGCAAAACACTCATACACACAAAAAATATTTTTTTAATTTTTATTATTCTTTGTGTCATAAAATAATGAGTGTATTGCTTGTATGGTGTAAGTGCACCTGTGTTGTGCAATGCCTGTGGAGTCAAAAGAAGGAGTCAGATTCCCCTAGAACTGGAATTAGAGACAGTTGTTAGCTGGCATATGGGTGCTGGGAATCAAACCTGGATCCTCTGCAAGAGCAGCTAATGCTCTTAACTACTGAGCCATCTCTCCAAAATAATATTTTTTAAAAAGAAAATACAAACATTTTAGGACTAAGAACCTTAGAAAAAGAAATATAAAATGAAAACATTCTATTAAATTATACCTTAAGTATAATATATAACTAAACTGGATTGTTTACCTACAAAAACACAAAATTCTAAAACTGGTCAAACAACTTTGAGCCATACTATACTAACAGAAGTATGCTCCCTGGGTTGGAATATCATGAGAAGAGTAACTAACCAGGTCAAGACAGTGTAGACAGAGACAGGAATCAGAGCTTTATCAAACATGCAACAGTAGAGCAGGGTTCTGAAATCCAAGTAGGAATTCTCAAGAAACAAACAAATACCAAAGAAAAGAAGTAGTCTTCAACACAGCAGTCAGCGCTGTAGTGCAGTGATATGAACACTTGCCTAGCCCTGGACACCATTTCCAGCACCTTAGCAAACAACAATAACATCCTCAAAGTAGCAGTCTCAAGCTTTAAAGTACATATATAAAAGTCTAAGTAAGGATAGATATGGTGGTACACATCTGCAATCCCATCATTCGTGAGACAGAGGCAGAGGGATCTCTGTATGAAGCCAGTCTGGTCTACACAGTGATTTCTAAGCTAGCCAGAGTTACACAGTGATACCCTATAGCAATAATAATTATTAAAACATAATTATTATAAGGTTAAAAACCCATAGAAGGCTGCAGGATTAATCTTTTTTGTCAACTTAACTAGATTTAGAATCTTGATGGAAACACCTGTAGGTGTGTAAATGAGGACATTTCCAGAAAAAGTTTAACTGAAGAGGGAAGACACACCTTGAATGTAGATAGCACTATCCAATGGGTTGGGGTCTTGAAGCACTAACACCTGCATCCATCCCTTAAACTGTGAGCCAAAATAAACTTTGCCCTTCCTTTAAGTTATTTCTTATCAGGTATTTTGGTCACAGCAACAATAAAAGTTAATTAATAGAAAAGTCAAAAAGAAGAAAAGTATAAGGCAAAACTACACTTTAAAATAAACGTTAAAGTCAGACATGGTGGCACATGTCCTTAGGCCCAGCACTCTGGAGGCAGAGGGAGGTGATCTTTGTGAGACTGGAAAGCAAAGCTGAATAAACATAAGAATACTAATAGATGGATCTATGCATATGAATAGAAATGACAGTAAAAACCATAGATCCACAGTTCCTAAGAGAGCATTTAAAAAACAGAATACTTTCTAATTTAAAATATTAAAATACTTTGGTTTAAATACTTTTTAAAGAGGAACTTAATCACAAAAGCCAATTTGTGTATTAGAAAAACATTAATCTTCTTATGCACATGGAGTATACTGCCTGCATGTATGCGAGTGCATTCATGTCATGCAATGCCCACAGAAGTCAGAAGAGGGTGTTGATATCCTAGATCGGAAGTTACAGACAGTTGTTAGCTGCTATTTGGGCGCTGGGAACTAAACCTGGGTACTCTGCAAGAGCAGCCAGTGTTCTTAACTGCTGAGCCATTTCTCCAGCCCTTATTTCTAAATTTTTATTTATTTATTTAATGTATATGATGCATGTATGGTGGTACACCTGTCATGTAATGCCCACAGAAGCCAGAAGAGGGTATCAGATCCATTGGAACTAGAGTTAAGGACTGTTTTAACCATCATATTGGTGCCAAGAACCAAACCTGGGTCCCCTGCAAGAGCAGTCCAGTGCTCTTAACCACTGAGCCATCTCTCCAGCCTCCCACTCCACGCTACCCCCACCCACCTTTTTTTTGAGACAGGGTCTCACTATGTAGTCCTGACTGGCCTGGAACTCAGATCTTCCTGCCTCTGCCTCCAGAGTGCTGGGATTAAAAGTGTGTATCACCTGGCTAGATTTGAAAATTTTGGCCAGTATTAGAAACATTGCTGAGAGTAGTTTAAGAATTGTGAAAACAAGTTGGGGGAATGTCTTTAATCCCAGCACTCCAAAGGCACAGGCAGTTGGTTGTCTGTGAGAACCTGACCAGCTTGGTCTATGTATCAAGTTCCAGGTCAGCTATAAGGAAACCTGTCTCAAAACAAACAAACAAACAATAAAGTGAAAATACTTATATAAAAGCACTTCGACAACTGACAAGAAGTACATCTTTACAAATCCATGTAAAAAAGAATTTATTGGATGCATGAGTAGTACAAGCTCAAGAAACGAGAAATACCAAACAGTGAATTATAATCTACAGAATAGCAATAGATAACCTGAGAACATAAACAACTGGAGATGGCTCAGTGAGTAAAGTGTGCGCAGCCACCTGTGAACCATACCAGAGACAGGAGATCCCTGAGGCACACTGCCTAGCCAGATTATCTGCAACTGGTGAGTTCCCCATTCATCAGGAGACTCTGCTTCAATAAAACAAGTACAGAGGGAAGAGGAAACATCCTGTCAACTGCAGGTCTTCACACACATGCACACACACATGCCAGCACACTCATGCACCTATACACATGCAAACACATAAACACATGTAAATAAAAAATCTAGTTTCAAACAATGAGAGAAAAACAGAAAATACATGGATAGTAACTGAATTTAGAGCAAATATTTATTGAGAGAAAAGTTTAAGTCTTCCATGAACCCGGAGAAGTATAAATGAAGTCTTTAATGTAAAAGCTGAAGGTCATGATTAATATTTAAAGTATAAGAGCATTTAATTAAAACAATTAATAGTAAGCAGTCTCAATTCAATATAAATTAAGTTTTCTGAAAACTAGTTCTCTAGAATTTATACTGGGGCTCAGTATATAGAAACCCTGCCTAGTGTCTATGAGGTTATGGGTTCAATTTAGAGTAACCTCAAAGGGGGGAAAAAAAAACATAATAAACTGGAAGTAAAAACTTTTTTGAAGGAAACAAAGAAAAAATAAACAGCCCTTTTAAACTTTAAAGAGTTTCCCATAAAACCTGGTAATCTGAGTTCAATCCCCAGAACCCATGTAAAGGTAGAAGGAGAGAACCAATTCCAAAGTTCTCTAGTTTACACATAGAGAAAGGGTAGGGAGGGGGGAAGAGAGAAAGACATGCCTACACATGCTCATACACACATACTACATATAAAAATCAAACCATGCTGGCCATGATTCTCACACCTATAATCTGAACATTAGGAGGCTGAGGATTGCCATGTATTCCAGGCCAGCTACACAGCAAGACCTAGTCTCAAAACAACAAGGGGCTAAAAAGATGGCTCAGTGGTGAAGAGCACTTCTGTAGATCAGGTTTTGGCTCCCAGAATCCACCATCAGGTAGCTCAATACTATATGTAACTCCAATTTCAGGGGATCCAATGCCCTCTTCTGGCCTCCTTGGGTACTAGCATGCACATAGTGCACACACACACATAGAACAAAAACCTTCACAACAGGACCAAGGAAAAAAGTTTCCCCAAACGAAGGGAAAAAAAAATGGAAATGGAAAGTTGAGTTAGAGCTATATGGAGAATAGATCATAACATCCATATAAGAAATGGAGGCTGTTGAAGTAAAGATAGAAATGCTCAAATATATATAAATATAAACCTTTTGAAAATTCAGCAAGCAGCAAGATACAAAATCAACAACAAAGAATCTGAAAAGGAAATTATGAAAACTTCTGGAGTTATTTTTTAAATATTATTTATTATTTTTATTTTATGTCTATGCATGTATTGCCTGCATGTATGTCAGTGCACCTGTGTTATGCAGTGCCACGGAAGTCAGAATAGTGTTAAATTCCCCTGGAAGTAAAATGGACAGTTGTTAGCTGCCATGTGGGTGCTGAGAATTGATCCAGGGTCCTCTGCAAGAGCACCCAGTGCTTTTAACTGTTGAGCCATCTCTCCACCTCCTGGATTTATAATATATAATAATAAATAGTATGAAAAAGAAAAAATACTTGAGAATAAAATTAAACCAAGGTAGTCCAAAATTTGTGTAGAGAAAAACCACAAAACACTGCTGAAAGAAACTAAAGATGACCTAAATAAGTGGAAAGACATGATTATTGTTAAGATGGCAATATTCTTAAATGAAGTGTATTGATTCAATGCAATTCCTATTAAAACCTAACTGCTGGGGTTGTGGAGATGGCTCAGTTGGTAATGTCTTTGTCATACAATCAAGAGGACCCAAGTTTGATCTCTAGCACCTACACTGAGACAGAAAAGAAAAGTTGGGTGAGAGGTATGCTCCTGGAATTCCAGTGCTGGGAGGTAGAGATAAAGGGGTACCAGGGGCTTGCTAACCATCCAGTCTAGCCTGATCAGCAAGTCCCAGTGAGATACTGTGTCAAAAAATAAGGTAAAGAACTAAGAATATCTCTGGTTTCTACATGCATGTGGCATGTACACACAAGAACCTGTACATCTGTACATACACATGAATCTGTTCTCTCTCTCTCTCTTTCTCTCTCTCTCTCACACACACACACACATACACACATACACACACACACACACACACACACACACTAACCAACTGCCCTGATAACAGAACAGATCCTAAAAGTCATAAAATTCAAGGAACCCATGAATAGTTGAAATATTATTCGTTCATGTTATAAACATAAACAAAGTTGAATGACTCATACTTCACAATTTCAAAACTTGCTGTGAAAAAATACAATAACCAGAACAGTCTGATCCTGACATAAGGACATACACATACACCAATGGACTATAATTCAGAATCCAGAAATAAACCTATACATTTACGGTCAATGGTAAGGATGTTAAGATTGTGCAATGGGAATCTTTTTTTTTTTTTTCCTCCTGCTTTTTTGTGGAACTAGGGTTTGAAATAGAGTGGTAGTAAAAAGCCAGTCCAAAGAATCAAGAAAAATAATTGCAAATCATACAATTAATGAGTCTAGCATCCAAAATATAGAAAGAACCAATGGGTCTAGTATCCAGAGTAAACAAACAATTCTTACAACTTAACAACAAAGACAAACAACCTAACTTTAAAATTGGACAAAGACTTAATGGATATTTCTACCAAGAGAATTACAAAGGTTAACTAGTAGACAAAAAGATGCTCAGTCTTTAAGGACACATAAATCAAAATAACAAAGAACTGAAGCATAGGATGCCAGTAAAAGGCCAGGATCTGATCCTCTGCACAGGAAAACAAACAGGATGAGACACTACTTCATATCCAGTCAGATGGCAACACAGAGAGAGAAAAGGGGCAGGGAAGAGAAAGCTTAAGTATGGTGACAGGGTAAAGAAACAGGAGCACTTTTTTTTCTTTTTGAGACAAGGTGTCATACAATCCAGGCTGGTCTCAAACTCACTATACAACTGAGGATGACTTGACCTTCTGATCCTCTTGTCTCTATCTCCTGAATCCTGAGATTACAGGTATGACTGGTTTTATGTGGTGCTAGGGATCAAAGATAGGACTTCCTGAATTCCAGCAAGCACTATACTAAATGAGCTACATTCCCTGCCCTAAAACTCTTTTCATAAAAGTGTGGAAAAGTATTAATAAAACGGTACAACTGCTAAAGAAAATAGTCTGGCAGTTCCTCAAAAAGCTAAACAAAGAATTTTATGTGACTCAGCAATTCCACATGAAGGTATGTAATCAAAAGACTGAAAACAGGTGCCTAGCAAGAACCACAGTCACAGTATCACTCATAATAACCCAAAGTAGAAACAAACCAAATGCCTGTCAACAAAATGCAGCTGTAAAACTGATTATCCAGCTTAAAAAGGATTAAGATACTGGTGCGTGGTGTACCACGACTGAGACTTGAAAACATTATGCTAAGGAACCAGACACTAAAGTCCAGCCTCTAACTTGCTATGTAGCTGATGATGACCTTGAACAGCTGATCCTTCTCTACCTCTCCAAGGGTATACTACCATGCCTAATTTAAGGTATTTTATATTCTATTTATTGAAATATCTAGAATAGTAGATTAATAGTTGCTAGGGACCATAAATAGAAGAGACTAGGAATGACAACTGAATGATGACAACAATGTTCTGAAACCAGATGACGATGTTTGCACAATACTATGAATATATTAAGTACCACTGAAATGGACACTTTCATGAATTTTAGTACTGTAACATAAAAACATTTTTTGTTGTTTTTGTTTTTTTTGTTTGATCTTTTTGAGACAGGGTCTCCCTGTAGGCCCAGCTGCCTTGGAACTCGCTATGTAGACCAGGCTAGCCTTGATCTCACAGAGATACACCTGTCTCCACTTTCCAAGTGCTGGTATTAAAGGTGCCACCACGCCCAACTTATTTTTGTTTTTTTGAACTATGTAGTTCAGGGTAACCTCAAACTTATGGTTTCTTAGCTCAGCCCTTCAAGTGCTAGGATTATGAATGTGTGCAGATAAAAATTTTTTTAATTAAAACAATTTTACATAATAAAGGATCTGGGGATATGGCTCAGTGGGTGAAGTACCTGTTGCATAAACATGAGGACCTGACTTGGGATGTCCAACACTCACATAAAATCGAGTACAGAGCTGGGGAGGTGGCTAAGTGGGTAAGAGCACTTGCTGTAAAAGCAAAAAAAACTTGACTACAATCCCCAGCATCCAGGTAATTCCAGGCCTGTAATTCCTGGCCTGTGGGGGCCTTAATAGGCAGATTCCAGGAGTTTACTTGCCAGCCAGCATAGCCAATATAACAAGCTTCAGGTACAATGAGAGATCCTATCTCAAACAATGAGTAAGAGAAGGGAAGGTACAAATGTACTCCTCTAGCCTCCTCATGCATCTGTGCACACACATACATGAGACAGAGGTAAGCAGGCAGGCAGATAGGCAGAGCAAGCAAGCCAGGTGCAGCAGCATGTATGATCTGTAACCATAGCACTGAGGGGCTTTCTGGTCATCTATCCTGGCTGAAATGGCAGCCTCCAGGTTCTGTCAGAGTTTCCATCTTAAAAAAAAGAGGGGACAGTGAGATGGAGAGATGGCTCAGTGGTTAAAAGCACTTGATGCTCTTGCAAAGGACCCAGGTTCAGTTCCCAGCACCCATAAGGTGACTCATAATTGTAACTCCAGTTCCACAGAATTGAATGCCCTCTTCTGGCCTCTGAGGGTACCAGACAGGCCTGTCGCCCTCTGCAAGAACAGCTAGTGCTCTTTAACCACTGAGCCATTTCTCCGTCCCTAGGCATTTTCCCGACTACTGAGTGAGGTCAGAAGACAGAGTCCACTGTGGGAGGCGCCACCCTGGGTAGGTGGTCCCGGTTGGGTAAAGTCAGATGAGCATAGTACAGAGGAGCAAGCTAGTAAGCAGCATTCTTCCACAGTCTTAGCTTTAGTTCCTGCCTCCAGGTTCCTGCCTTAAGTTCCTGCTTGACTTCTTTCAAAGAAGCTTTGGAAGTATAAAGAGCCTATATGTAAACACTGCTATAGTTCTAGACAGTTGCCCCCATAACTAGAGCTTTCACACATTCTGTCTATTCAGAGTTTAAGGTCAGAAGAAGTCATGAGAAGAAAAGGAATGAAATGGGAACTGAGTTACAGGACATTCTCTTATGGCGAGTCCTCTCTGCTACCAGAGATTCTCTTATACCTCCCAAGAATCCACTCACTAGAGAGTTCCTCATATTAGCAGAGGTTGTCAGTTTACCAAAAGCAACATCTCTTAAGTAACTAAGCAACAATACTTCATTCTACAGTTCTCTGAAAGTGTTTACTGTTTCTTTCCTAACACCCTCATGAAGCAGAACCCAACTGGAAGGAATAGAGGAGAGTCACAGTGAGCCTCCCACTATGGCAACCTCGGCAGGTGTTTATTTCCCCCAGAATATTCCACTTTTCAAAACTATCTTCCTGGCTGGACATGATGGTACACGCCTTTAATCCCAGCACTTGAAGGCAGAGATAGACAGAGCTCTCTGAGTTCAAGGTCAGCCTGGTCTACATAATGAGTTCCAGACCAGCCAGGCCTGTATAATGAGACCTTGTCTTAAAACAAAACGAAACCTATCTTCCCTTCCTCCTAGTCATAGCTCCATTCATTAGCTTAACAAAGTATATCTTTTCTCATTTCTCAAACAAAAGAATTTAAATGAACAAGAAGAGCATTTTTAAAACTGCTAACTCACCTGAAATTTATTAAGTAACAATGGGAAACACAAGAAGCTTTTACAGTTTCTTTAAAATAATTTCTATCCATTTTAAACCTATTTTTCTTTTAAATTCTAATAGCACCATACTTTCTTTTTAAATATCTACGTCACCACACATTTACTACAGCATAACAATGAAGACCTTAATTCAGTCTTGCAAACAACACACTGTATTTAAAGAACTCTTTTTGGTATAACATTTATCAATTAATTCTTACTTTGCTTCAATTTGTGGAAATCACTGACTCTGTCCTTGGTGGCCTGCTTTAGTATATCTGTTTGAATTCTGGGTTCCCTCTCCATATTTGAGCCTGGAATTGAATGTTGAAGAGAATTTGAAGGGTTCTGTTTTGAAGTACCAGGATTTCCATTCTGGTTTAGATGTGAACCTACCGTATAAAAACATCAAATTAAATTAATATAATTCATTTACAGAACAATTTCATACAACCTGATTTATAAACACAACATTTCCATCTTTAGGGTAGTCATATAGTTGGTTTGTTTTTTAAGCTTTACTCAACTTTTATCTAATCTTACAGCCAACATCACTTTATCTGTGGGAACTTTCCTAACCATTCCCCAGTAAGAATCTCTACCACTAACTATAAACCTACTCCGCATTATTCTACACAATAGAAATGATACTCTTTTCTTTTCCTCCCTCCAAAGTCCAAAGACCGCTGTCAAAAATCTCTACACTACATCAGGCTTTTGATGTTTTTAATATCTATGCCATCTTTATCTATACAGTGACTCACTACTGTTAACTTCTGATTCTTTCTCAGCAGTGTGTCTTTTATATAACCTCTCAATGCTTTCTTATGTGCTTCTTGGTTTAAATCAGCATCATCATCATTATTATCATCGCAGTGTTAGGCATATCCCGCCCACTAGAATAACTATTAGTTTTGAATCAGAAAGTTCTTAGGCCACTAATTTCTCTCTCTCTTACTCTGTCTGTCTCTTTCTTTATGTAGCCAGTGGGGTAGGAATGCTGCACACTTGTGGAAGTGTGTGTGGAGGCCAAAGGTTAACCTTGGGTGTTATTCCTCAGGTGACAGGTACCTTGCTTTTTTGAGACACAGTCTCTCACTGGGTTCTGAGACTTGTTGATTAGACTAGCTGGCTGGCTAGCATGCTCCGGGGATCTGCCTGTCTCCCCCTCTCCTGTGTTAGATGGGATTATAAAGGAAAGTCAGCATTTTACATTGGTGCTGGGAATCAAACTCAGATCTGAATGTGTGGCAAGCACTTTACTGACTGAAGCTATTTCCCTAGTCCGAGTTGCTGTATCTTCTGTTTCCATCATCTCCTTGAAGCAGCATCTTTCAATCATAAATTATCAATTCTCAGGTTAGGAGAGTATTATTGTAAAATCAAACTGGTGTTCAGCAGAAAATAAACACATTACTAAATAAAGAATAATGAGCTTAGTAGATATAGTAATTTATAGGAAGCTTCTGTGAAATAACTGTCAACACATTTTAGGGGAGATTTTGTTTGCTTTTATTTTAACATTTTATTTTTATGTGTATGAGTATTTTGTTTGTATGCAAGTGCATCATGTGCATGCAATGCCCAGAGGTCAGATGTAACTCCAGATCCCCTGGAACTGGAGTTACAGATGGTTGTTAGCCACCATGTAGGTGCTGGAAACCAAATCTAGGTCCTCTGCAAGAGCAGCCACTGTGCTTAAGTACTGAGCCATTTCTCTAGCTCTGTCAACATATTTTGAAGAAGGTAAATCTATATAGATAGAGATAAATGGATTATACTTCAAAGTAGTACAACAAATAATTCTTATGCTCTTAAGATTAACATCTATTAAATAAAGTGCAGGTTTTTTGTATCTGTTTGTTTATTTGAGACAGGGTATCGTTTAGCCCAGGCTGGCCTCAGACTAGCTACTAGGCAGATAATGGCTTTGAACTCCTGATTCTCCTGCCTCTTCCTTCAAGTGCTGGAATTATAGGCATGCACCACCACGTGTGACCTTTGCTCTTTATTTTCTGAAACAATATCTCACTATATGCAGACCAGACTGGCCTCAAACTGAGAAGATTCTCCTGCCTCAGCCTCCTGAGTGGTGGGATTACAGGCATGCCACTATGCTTACCTTAAAACACAATTTTTCATGTTTTTAAAATATATTTGTTGTTTGTTTGCTAATGTGTTATGTGCACACATGCCACCATGTGTGTCTGAAAGTCAGAAAACAACTTTCAGGAGTTGGTTCTCTCCTTCCACAATGTGGGTCCAGGGACCAAACAGTTGTCAGGTTTGGGAGTGAACACTTTTTCCTGCTATGCTATCTCTCCATGCCTTACTTCTCTGTTCTTGAGACAGGCTGACCTCAAACTAGCAGAGGACGAATTTGAACTTTTGATCCTCCCATCTCTATTTCAAGTATGCTACTATTACAGGTATACACCAGCAAGCTTTGTTTCAGGAGATTGAACCCATGACTTTGTATTGGCAAGTACTCTACCAAATGAACTACATCCCCAGACCTTAACTGAAGTTTTAGACTTTTCTCCCTGAGATTTTAGTCACTTAAACATTTGAAGAATGATTGCTGTTTTACAATGCTGCTAAATTACATTTTACTTACTATAAACATGAGCAGTACATTTGTTCTCAAATGGAATGTTAAGAATGAGACATTAGAGGCTGAAGAGATGGCCCAGTAGTAGCACTGGCTACTCTTACAGAGTACACAGCTTCGGTTCCAAGCACCCATATAGTGGGTAACAGTCATCTGTAACTACAGCTCCAGGCGAAATGACACCCTCTTCTGACTTTGGCAGGCAATTGCATCACAAGGGGTACACCTATATTCATGCAGGAAAAACACACTCATGTACATAAGATAAAAATAATTAAGTTTTTCAAGTTTAAAAAAAGGAGACTTTATACCTGCAGCCATGTTTAGTGGGAGAGGGTGTCCAGTCGGAAGATGGGAGACTGCTTGATGACCTTCATATGGAGAAGCTAAAACAGGGGGTTTCTTTAAAGCTGTAAGAAAAAAAACAGATGCACTTTAGTCCCACTGATACTATGATTTCTGAAAACTCAATTACCATGAATCAGTTTACACTGCAGTAATCCTATGATGGTTACTCCATTTTTATAGTCCTTATCCTTGCCATCTTGAATAACACAAACATGATTATTAACTGATATATTCTACTACATATTATAGATTTTGATAATAAATCTGACCAAAATATAAGCTCCATGATGTACAAATTCTGTCTTGCTGACTACCATATTCTAATAGTGCCTAGTACATAACAAACATTCAGCAAAGATTTTATGAATAAACAATGTCTTCATACACAATGGCTTAAAATAGTGAAACCTTTTTATGTAAAAAGTACAAGTAAAGATTAGCACTTGCAGATTAGGCAGAGTATTTTGCTCAAAATTACTTGATGCTTTGTTTGTTTTGTGTGTGCAAGCCACAGTGCCACCATGTGAGTCACGCGGATCAAACTCGGGTCATCAGGTTTGGGTTGAAGGTACCTTTAACACTGAGTCATCTCATTGGCCCCTCAGTGTTTTAAACTGAGTCAAGACTGGCTTCAAATTAGTGGCTATACCTAAGGGCCAAATGCTGGTATTATAGGCATGAACCATGCTTGGCTCTGGATTTTTTTTTTTTGTACTTAATTTTTTTTAATGTACTGTTTTAATTTTTTTTTGCCTGTACATAAGTGTACCCATATCCTACAATGCCTGCAGAGGCCAGAAGATGGTATCAGAGCCCCAGGAACTAGAGTTAAAAACAGTTGTTTGCCACCATGTGGGTGCTGGGAACTGAACTCAGATCCTCTGCAAGATCAGCCAGTACTCTTAATAACTGCTGAGCCATCTCCCCAGCCCCTGGCTCTGGAATTTTTCTTTTGAATACAGAAAATGTTATTTGTGCAAAGAGCTTTACCAACAAGAAGGGAATTTATTCTCTCTTATGAAGGGACAAGTACACTTACATACATGCAGGCAAAAGACTCATATACATGAAATAAAAATAATTTTTAAAAAATAAAAAAAGAAATGAGGACCAATAAAGAAAGAGATGGTGTTTTTACACTGACTCTATTATATACCCGATGAACATGGAGGCAGATAGCTGACAAGAAAACTGGGGAGAAAGGAAACAGATCAAGAGGAAGAAGGAATGGAGATGCTGTCTATAAATCTGATAACTGAGATATTTTATTCCTCAAAGATTGGTGTGAATACAAGAAAACAGCTTTCCTCTGTGGTTAAGAAATAAGGCTCTTGATTCTGACACTGAAGATATGGATGAAAGTGAATATATCACTTCTAATTTGGGACATAAAATATGAGCAAATCACCTGCAACTCACTTCCCCTTGCCACAACACAGAAAGCTAACATGAAGATGGTGACAACATAAAAGAAAGGGTCACTGTTCAGAGAGTTTCAAGGAGAGTCATCCAGCCTGCATCAGATTTTAAGACAAATCTTTATTGTTTTAAGTCACTGCAATTTGAGTGTGTCTATAGAGAGATCACACTCCAGTCAAAACTAACTAGTAAACCTAGGTTATGTTACTGTTCTCAAACTTAATTTCAATGACTTTATATAACCTACTATTTTATAATTTCTAAAGAACTACACAAGAAGTTTGGAATCTGTTCTGAGAAAGAACATCACTCCAATATACAGAGAACGAATTCTCTACTGTTTCATCCTCACTACTTTGTTCCTGTTGCCACCTGCAATGCCTAAACATTTCTGTGCCCAGAACAGCAATATTAACAACTATAGCCTTTCAATATAATTCAACAAAATAATGTTAACTTGCTAACAGATGAGGACACTAGTTATCTCATAAATATATTCAGAGAGGGAACTGTAATAATGTACAATTCTGCTAATGCTTTTTGGCATTATTTAATATAAGCCAAAAGACAGAGGTCACTTCTTGGCATTTGTCAAGCATCAAGTGCAGAAGAAGAAAGGAGGTGTCTCTATTACTAAATAAGAGATAAATCATGTAAAAATGTATATTATAACACCTTGTGCTCAAGAAGAAGGTTATTTTGAGAATAAACTATGATTTAGGTTAAGTAAAACAAGGCTGGGTCATGAAACACAAAAATCTTTCCAAGAGTTCCAGAGAAACTTAGAACTTGCAGAACACCAACAAAGTAGCAGGGTACTTTTGTCTATCTATGTATCTATGTTCTATGTATGTATGTATGTATGTATGTATGTATCTATCTATCTATCTATCTATCTAATGTTTAGCAAAAACTTCATCAAAATTATATTTAAAAAAAAAAGACCTGGCAATGAGATGATTCAACAGGTTAAGGCACTTGCTGTCAACCCTGGCAACCTGCGTTGGATCTCCAGACTCAAATGGAGGAAGAAGAGAACCAGGTTCCCCAAGTCATCCTGATTTTTACAGAGGTCCCACGCCATGTACTCCACACACACCAAAACAATAAATGTAATAAAAAGTTCTGGCCTCTACGGACACTGCAACATATGTGTTGCACTTACATACACACAGGCAAAACATTCATACAAAATAAAAATAAATAAAAATTAAGTCCTGGCCAATTAATGAGTACTTATTTAATGAGAAATATGTCACACATATCTCTAGCCTTTCTACATTTTTTTTAAACTTATCTATTTAATGTGTATGAGTGTTCCACCTGTATGTATATAAGTGCACCCACGTTGAGAAATGCCCAAGCCCAGAAGAGAGTATTGGATCCCCAGAACTGGAGTTACAGACAGTTGTTAGCCACTATGTGGGTGCTGGGAATCCAACCCAGGTCCTCAGTGCTCTTAATCAATGAGCCAATTCTCCAGCCCCCACTTTTCTTTTTGTTACAAAACAAAAAAACAAAAAAAGCCAGTGGGAACAGAGTACGGTGGTAAATACCTATAAATCTCACACTTAAGAGGCTGAGGAAGGAAGGTGTACTACACTAAAAGTTTAGGGTTGTGCTGGGCTACACAGTGAGACTCTGCCTCAAAATAACAGAAAAGAGAACAGGATTACATGAAAACAACAAAACTATTTGAGTTCAATTCTCTGGAAATTTTCACTCACCAGGAGGAAGGTCGTCTACTTTTGCTGCGTCATTCTCTTCTACACCAGGCATCCCTGCATCACCAACTCGTTTGATTTGTTCTGCCCAAGTAACAAAGTAAGATATAATTTTGTGGGGTTTTTCTCATATAAAATGAAATGTTTTAAAGGTAAGTAAGTCTCTAAATAGGCCACAGGCCACACTGACTAAATATGTTGTTTGGGACAAATTTGATTTTGTTGTTTTTTTAACTGTGTTTAAGTGTTTTCCATGTCATGTATGTAAGTGCACCTGTGTGTTCAATGGCAACATAGGCCAAAAGAGGGCATTAAATTCCTGGGAAATAGAATTATAGATGGTTATTAGTCTCCATGTGGGTGCTGGGAACCAGACCAGATTTCTCTGCAAGAGCACTCAGTGGTCTTAACCACTGAGCCATCCCTCCAGTGCCTCCTTTTACTTTTTAGAAAACCTGATTTAGAGAGTGTGAGTCATGGAGAGAAGGGAGGAAAGGAGGGAGTGAGGGAGGGAAAGAAGAAAAAGAAGAGAAGGAGAAAGGAGAAAGGAGGAGGAGGGAGGAGGGAGGAGGAAGGATATCATGTCACTTGTGTGGCAGTCTAGAAGTGAGAGGACAACTTTCAGAAGTCAGTTCTCTCCTTCCACCTTGTTGAGGCAGGGTCTCTCCCGTTGTGTCTGGTGCTGTGCTATGTACTCCATGCTAGTTGACCTAAGAGCTTCCAGGCAATTCTGTTTCCCACATCTCAGCAGAGGAGTTCTGGGATTACAGATGTGTGTCATCAAATTTGGCTTTTACCATGGGTTCTGGAGTCTAAGCTCTGGTTGCCAGACTTGTGCAGCTAGCACCTTTACCCACTGAGCCATCTTCCAAGCACTGGACACAGTTTTAATGAAGACATCTTTTTTTTTTCCTAGTAAAGGATACAAACTTTAAATATTACAGACCCCTAATCATCTCTGAACTAATCTCAAACCATTTTATTTAAGACTGAAGATCTTTCAATATGGGAAGAGAAGGTCAACAGCCTACTAACGCAAAACAAAATAATAAGACCACCTTTCCCATGTGGAGAGTGACTGCTCGAGGGCTGCTCATTTTCTGCACCATTCTCAGCTGCATTGCGGATGTCTTCAGGTATGACACGATCATCTATACCCAAGTCTTTTCCATCATTTGGTCGAAGTTTGTGGGTCTCCTGCCATTGGATAACAAGTAGTACTTGTCAGTCTGAATTGTTAAGCCACTGATGAAGCAGTTGTAGAACTGTTAATGGTTTTCTTATTATTTATTCTGTGTGGGGAAAATATGAAACCATAGTATGTGTGGAGGTCATGAGGACCCCAGGGATCAAACTCAGATTATCAGGTTTGACAGCAAGTACCCTTAGCCACTGCAGCATCTGACAGCCACAGAAATACTTTTTTTTAAAAAACTGAAACCAATTAAAAAATATATTGTTCTTTAATGTTATCACCTTTATATGAATGGATAATTTTAAATACTTTTATTTGCTTCTGTTTTTGTGACACAGGTCTCAGTCCGTAGCCTAGGCTACTCAGAACTTGCTAGGCACACCAGGCTGGCCCTGAACTTATGGTGATCCTCTGCCTCTGCCCCCCAAATGCTGGGATTACAGGAATAAGTCACCATGCCAAGTCTTAAAATATGACTGAATTTTCTTAATGATTGTGATTTAGTGAGGGGATTCAGAATTGGTTTTATGAAACATTTTATTATGAAATAGTTTAAGATCTATTGAAAAGTAACTGTTGCTTACCTAATTCACTCTAATGTCAAAAGTTGACACTATCATGGCACACTTATAAAACAAAGACAATAGCATTACTGGACTGGAGATATGGCTTAGATTTGCCTAGCACCCGTGAGGTCCTGGGTTAGATCCCCAAAACTGCACAAGCTGGATATGATGGCATATGCCAATAATGCCAGCACTCAGGAGGTAAGAGGCAGGAAAATCAGAAACTCGAGGCCATCTCTGGCTACACAGGGAGTTGGAGGCTAGCTTGAGCTATATGAGCCCTGCCTCAAAGAAAAAAAGAAAAAAAATATTATTAATTCAATTTAAACTTTATGTAGACTTTTATCAATTTTTCCAGTCGTCTTTTTTGTTGTTATCGTTCTAAGATCTAACTCAGGATACTATAATACATTTTGGTATTCAAGTCTCCTTAGTTTCCTCTAGTCTGTAGTTTCTCTGTCCTTATTCCACAAAAGCAATAAAAAAATTTAGCTATGGAAACTAAACTGTGAATTTCTTGTATTTCCATGTCCTAAAGTGTTATTGCTTTTAGGACTGAAGAGATGGCTCAGGGGTTAAGAGCACTGGCTGCTCTTGCAGAGGACCTGGGTTCAGATCCCACCCCCACATGGTGGCTACCAACTGTCCATAACTCCAGTCCAGGGGATCTGACACCCTCTTCTGTCTTCTGCGGGCATTGTATAACATGGGTGCACTTACATACATGCAAACATAACACTCATACACAAAAAAATTTAAAAACCATTAAAAAAATAAAGTATTATTGCTTTGTGAGCTATTTTGTCACAGCAACGTACTAAGTAACTAATAAAGGCTTACAATACATGATAATACAACAAAGCCCTCTTCCCCTTCCTTCTGTATTCTATTATACTCTTCTAACCTGCAAGCATCAACTCTACCATCTAACTACACTCAATGCCTCTGCAGTGTCTGTACATTCAAGCCTGCCTTTCTGTACAAGCTCATTCCTGTACTCCTCAAAGTGGACTGCAGAAAAGCAGCAACACCCTCAATATCTAAGGGTGCAAAACTAAGAAAAAACTATGAACAAAATCCAGATGTTCTTGACTTCTTGTCCTTAGATGTTACCATAGAACAAAACAAATATTTTTCACTATTCAATCACTCTTTACTTTTAATTGCAAGATTTTATAGAAACCATATCTAAAAACTGACTTGTGTCCATAAAGGTTAGAAGTTCTCACAAAAATTTCCTTGCTTTCCTTTTTTTTAAAAGTATTTTATTTACTATTTTTATTGTAATGTATGTGAAGAAGTGTATTGCCTGTATGTATGTAAGTGTGCCTGTGTCATGCAATGCCCACGAATCCCAATGAAGAGGATGTCAGATCCTCTGGAACTGGAGTTACAGATGATTGTCAGTCGCCAGGTGCTAGGAACAGATCCTGGGTCATCTGCAAGAGGAGATACTGCTCTTAACCTCTGAGCCATCTCTCCAACCCTTATTTCTTTCTTTTTATAAAAACATTTCTAATATATATAAATGTTTTGTCTGCAAGTATGTGAATGCACCAGGTGTGTGTAATACCTACAGAGACCAAGAGAGCACTGGATCCCCTGAAACTGAAAACACACAGACAGCTGTTAGCCTCCGTGTGGGTGCTGGGAACTGAACCTGGGTCCTCGGCAACAGCCTCAATTCCCTCTATTTCTCTTTGATAGGTCAACTCAAAATTAATAAAAGAATTTGTGGTTTCAAAATGTATCAGTCAGAGCTCAGCATGTAGCTCATTAGAACAAATACTTAGAACTTACTGGATTTCCAGGCATGGTGGACTATGAATTTAATCCCAGCACTCAGGAGGCAAAGGCAAATGAATCTCTGTGAGATTAAGGTCAGCCTGGTCTATACAGCAACTTGCAGGTCAGCTGAGGCTAAACGGAGACCATGTCTTAAAAAAAAAAGAAAGAAAAAAATATCAATCAAAATTATTTATATTGTGAGCTAGAGAAATGGCTCAACAGAACACTACCTGCTCTTGTAGAGGACCCAGGTTCAGTTCCCAGCACCTATATCTGGTGGCTATCAACCAACAGCCTGCAACTTCAGAGGAATCCAACGCCCTCTTCTGGCTTCTGCAGGTGGATGTGATGTATATATTTACATGCACACACATCACAAGCACATAAGAAAAAAATAAATCTCTTCAAAAACTTATTTGTAGTAGCTAGTTGTGTTACTTCTGTTTTGAGGAAGGAAATCAGAATGCCACAGAGAAACAGGAAAAACCTTGTCAATTTTGTTGTGTGCAGTTTCTCAACTGCATAAAATAAAAAACTGAGGGGGATGGAAAGATAGCTCAGAGGTTAAGAGCACTGGCTGGTCTCAAAGAAGACCAAGATTTAAATCCCACTACCCACATGGCAGCTAGCATCCATTTATAACTCCAGTTCCAGGGAATCTGACATCCTCTTCTGACTTCTGTGAGCACTGCACAACATGGATGCACTTATATACACGCAGACAATACACTCATACACATAAAATAAAAATAAAATTTTAAAAAGAAAATAAAAAATTGAAGCTGGACATGGTATTGTACAAAACACTAATATATGAAAGGTTACAACAAGGGGTCATGAGTTCAAGTCCAATTCAGGCTACACAGTCAGACACTATCTTAAGCGAAGAAAGGCAGGCTTTTCAGCAAAAGCTATCCATCCACCTTAAAATCTGAGACAAACATGAACAACAAAATTATTATTGTTCTTGTCACCATAGTTGGGGTCTTGCTATGTGCCATGGACAGCTCTCAACAGATCCTTCTGTCTCAGCCTCTCATCTAACTGAAGCTGCAGATATCTGCCAAGGTCCAGGAAAAAGTTACTTGCCAAACATGTACAAAACCCTGGATTTAATCTTCAGTCACACAAAGAGTTAAGATGATATTTTTTTACAAACATCCACTTCACTCAGCAATTTAAAACCAAAATACATCATATTTTTAATTAGGCAGGCTAGAATACTTAATGTTTGATGAAAAAAAGTACAATTTCAATTTCTAAAATTATATGAAATATAACCAAAAAATATTTTTGTTTAAGTATATAATTTAAATTTACCTTTTGTTCCTGCAAAAACTGGTCTGCTAATTTTTTAATATTTTCTTCATGTTGTGCTCTTAATTCTTTGATCTGTTGTCCACACTGAAAACTAAATTAGAAAGTCACTGCTTTAGATTATGTCAGTTGAATTCTCAAAGTTGTCCAGAAATTGGCAGATGGCATTTAGAAAGATAAAGTTAGTAGAGGAAAGCAGCAGAAAACAACAACAAACCGAGAGACTCACAATCAGAATTTTAAAATATTTGAACCTTTAATAGGGGGAAAAAATACTATCAAAGTTGATTGAAAAACTAGAAACTAGACAGATGAAAGCAATGCTTGTCTGGTATTTTATAAATTATACCTACAAAGAAACTGTTAAGGCTAACTTCAAGAGCAGAAGAAAAAAATACTATGTAAGAGAAGACTTTATTGTAATTGGTTAGAAAAGTTAGAATTAGGAGCTGGTTAGGTAAGGCCTGCTACTGATTTGCTAACAGGACTTTAAACACTGTAACAAATTCTACAGGACAGAATAAAAGGAAAGATAGAAATTAATGAAGATAAGAGTATACTAGCAGGAAAATAAAAACAAAACAAAAAAACAGCAACAACTAAACATCAAAGCCATCAGGCATGGTGCCATGTAGGCAGATCTCTGTTAAGATCAAGGCCAGCCTGGTCTACATATGGAGTTCCAGGCCAGCTGGGACTACAGAATGGTCCTGTCTCAAAACAACAACAACAACAACAAAACATTGAAGAAGATAAAATGGTGGAAAATTAGTCAAAGGATACAAACAGAGAATTACTGCAAACAGAAACATTCATTTCATGAATACATAGAAACAAGCTAACATTCACCATTATAAATGCAAATTAAACTTCCTATCTGGATATCATGGTACTACTGCCTTATTCCTAAATTATCAAAATTAAACTGGAATCATACCAATGTCCATAGGGCTATGGGGAAACATCCACATCACAAATTAGCACAATTATTTAGAAAGTAACCTTTTATTTATGTTATACAAGCAGCCAAATTAGTACAACATTTTTTCTTAATAAAACTATTTGTGAATACACACTAATAAAAGATGGGAAATATTTTTTACATAAAAATTGTTATGATGAATTTGTGTTCTGTGTACCTGATATATGTAATGTGTATGTGTGTGTCTGTCTGTGTCTGTGTGTCTGTGTGTGCACGTGCATGCCTAAGTACAGACATTTGCTACAGTGTGGCCTGGCATATATGTGTGGAGCTCAGAGGATAACTTTCAGCTTCCATAGGGTGATCCAGGGATTGAACTTGGTCATCAGGCTTGCACAGCAAACACTGTTGTTACCTACTAAGACATTTTGCTGGCACAAAATATCACAGTGTTAATACTGAAGAAAAAATTTTCATTGTGGTTCACAACTGGTAGAAACTAAGCTTTAGTAAATTAATATTCTAGAACAGTATATGTCTCATTATGTTGTCTTCAAGCCTACAGATGTATGAAAAACTACTGACTACTGTTAAGTTAAAATACATACATATGGTGTATTATTATATAAATACTGATAATCTAGAGTAGTAAGAAGTCAGAAATGGATAAACTTTTAAAATATGTTGAGCCTAACTTTTGGTGTATAGATATAAAAACACCTTTTAAAAAAGCTGAATAATGGTATAATAAAGAGGTTTTAAATTATTTATCTATTTATTTTTACTTTAGGTATATGAATGTTGTACCTGCATGTACACAACTGCACCTTATGCATGTAATGACTGTGGAGGCCAGTAGAGGGCATCAGATCTCCCTGAAATGGAGTTAAAGACTTTTTTTGCCACCATGTGGGTGCTGGGAACTGAATCCAGGTCCTCTGCACAAGCTGCTAGTGCTCTTAATCACCGAGCCACCTCTCCAGCTCCCATGATAAAGGTTTTTAAAGAATGACTGCTAGAAACAGAGCTAAATAAGTTTCCCAATTTCTTCATATGTGCAGAAGTATAATCAAGAGAGAAGCACCCAGAAGCAGTTAGCACTTAATCCTTTTGCTATTTTGAGGACATATCTACAGTGTCTTCATCCTCTGGAAGTCTCTCAAAAAGCTCCTTTCTAATTCAACAAAACAGGGTGTTAGTAAGATCTTTGTTTTATGATGTGCCCTACAGCCTCAATATATGCTGTAAAAGATATTTTCACGGTATTTAATAGACCAAAATAAACAAATATGGATTTCTAAGGGCCTTTGAAAGACAAAATAAGATGAAAAAAATGCAAGAAAAAGAACAATGGAAGGCAGAAAGAAAGAACTGAATTAAGTTCAAAAGCTGGACAAATACTTCATATTCACAAATATCTGTTGCAGGTATCATCTTACCTTTCATATTCTAACCTCTTCACAAGGTATGTATTGTTCTTCCTATAGTCCTGAAGTTGATCTTCTTGTCGAAGAAACTCCTGGCGAAGCTCAGCAAGTTGCTCTAGCCACACAAGGTAAGAACCAGAGGAATAATCAAGTTCTCTCCCTGTAATACTTCCTACTGACACTCTAAGGAATGGACTTCTAATTACAAACACATTTCAGATTCTCTACTAGTACTCTCGGGGGCTTAGACTTTACGTGCAGAGGTCAGAGGTCAATCATGGACGGTTCCTCAGGAGCCATCTACCTTGGTTTCTTAGATGGTCTCCCACTGAGATATGGAGCTTAGCTGGGTGGCTAGCAAACTTTAGAGATCCTGTCATCATCTTCCCAGGACTGGAATTACAAGCACAATGTCACTACACTAGCTTTTTTTTTTACAAGTGCTAGAGATTAAATCAGGTCTTCAGGCTTTGCCTAGCAAGCATTTTATTGACAGCTATCTCCCTGGGTCCCTTTACAAATTAATGTTCTTGGTTGTTTTTTTTAAGCATTGAAAATGTTTGATTATGTATGATATATGCATGCATGTACATGTGTGAGTACATATTGTGCATTTGCCTGTGTATACATGTGTGGAGGCCAGAGATCCATGTTGGGTGTCTTTCCCCACCCAACTGCTCTTCACCTTACTTTTTGAGAGAGGCTATCTTAATGAATCTGGAGGTCACTATTTAAACTATATTGGCTGGCCATCGACCTCCTGGGATCCAAATGACTCTTCATGAGTGCTGGGGCCACAGGTGCAGACTACCACCACACCCAGCTTTCAACATATGTGCTGGGGATCTGAACTCAGATCCTCATGCTTGAGCAGCAGGTATGTTACCATCTGAGCCATCTCCCTGGCTTGCTGATGCCTGTTTCATTGATCAGTCTCCAGCTAATGTAAGGATCACTGGAGATGATCCCATTCTTAAAATCAAACTTGTTCTGTCAGATCCAAGACCCTGAGTTTATCCAAATTGTAGAGACATGCTTTCACCACCTCTCTACCAAAATATCTTCCTTTCAGTTCAGCAGCAGTTATAGTTGCTGATTCAACTCTCAACTTCTAAAGATACCCACACTGCTTGATCACTAGGGCCTAGAAATTTCAAATAACACACATTCTCCCACTTTGCTGTATTTTTCACATTCTTCCTTGGTTCAACTTCCAAATCTTTATCTACTTCTCTTGTACCAACCATGTTCCTCAGCAGGCTCAACAAAACACCTAAGGATTTCACTTAATGGATTTGGGTCCAAGTTCTTAGTTGTATCCTGAAACTTGCCTTTTGTACTGCATTATCCAAAATGAGCCTGCTGCCACACTTGCTGGTCTCCATTGACAGTGTGGTGTTCTCCTTGTGTGTCACCAGCCCTCGCCTTCCTAGAGGAGCAGTATTTATGCATGATTTTATGTGCCATTGTGCCACTCGTGTTAGCAAGGAAAATGTTGCTGGGCTCAGATGGAGATCTTAGTCTATCCAGTTCCTCATGCACTGGAGTAGAAGCAGCTCTGGAAGACTATGATCCATGTCTTGAACCCTCTTCATAAAGAAAACCTCTGGGTAATATTTCATCTTTCTCCATAAAGAGAAGTAGGCAGGGCAACGGTGGTGGCTGTTCTTTCTATACTCCCTTCCCTCCTCTCACTCATAATTATCTTGACCAGAATCTGGGTCTGGTCACCTTGAAAACCCACTAGTCTGTGTACCTTTTAGCTTGTCTATTTTACTGCCTCTTTTCTCTGTCATTTCACTACCTCTGTGACTCTTCTCTTTCCACGCTTCCTTGCTTTCTCATAATCATTAGAAAACAGGATCATACTCAACAGCTAAGGGCATCAGAACATCCCCTTGCAGAAAACCCACTGGGAAAAGGGCTCTTCAAACTCAGCTTGCTACATGTGATGCTATGTCTACAATTTGCTGGTCATCTCCCTTTAGGTTGATGATTCGGGCAAAGACTGCAAAATTACACCTGTTTATTTGTTGGGCGGTGGGGGAGATGCATGTGCACGAAAGCACATACCATGCTATGTCATACATATGGAAGTCAGAGTCAACTTTCAGGAGCCGGTTCTTCCCCCGATATGGGTCCCTGGGCTTGAACTTAGATTACCACCACTCTGGCCCTGTATTTTCTTAGTATGAGCCCAGAGATACTGTTTAGTGAGGTTGCCATAGGCCGCTATGGCAAGACTCTTGTGGTGTCAGATGTAGTGACACATGCCTATAATGTCAACACTCAGGATGTTATAGAGCAAATAGCTATTTGGCTGGGATAGACTATAAATTCTCTAGTTTATCTGTTGAAAGACCTACATTTCCAGTTTCACTGGTCAATCACCTGATCACAGGACCACCCTTAGGAAGGTGGGTTCAATTTAAGCTATACTAAATAGATGGGCAGAATACAGAGTGTGTTAATGAGGCAGTGAACTTTTCCTGCCTGGAATCCTGCCTCCCGGGGCAGTTCTGGACCCGGCCATAGACATGTAGCTCTCCGTAACTCTGCCCACTTTTAATCTTTCCTTCTTTTCTTCATATCCCTTTTCTAAACATGCTTTCTTTAAGGCTTTGGGCTGCCCTAGCATCTTGCATTTCTCTACTTTTTCTCTAAAGTTCCTTCTCCCAGCCATGTGGCTGCCAGTCCGCCACATGTCTGACCCCATGCAGACTCTAAACCTGCATGACTTTTTGGCTTCTCTTCTTCTCCATCTGTTCTCTTCCTTCAGGCAGTGGCTGAAATCCCCAGCTTGTCTGTCTTGAGGATTTTTCTTCAAATTCCAAAGCTTACGATTGGGTCCATTTTTAAATTCTTTTATGAATGAGACTAAGAACCCTCTAGGGGACGCTCTCATTTCCCCCCATTTCAAGGAGGCTGAGGCATAACTATAAGTCTGAAGCTAGCCTGGGCTACATAGCGATGCCTTCTCTTAAAAATTTTTTTTTAAAAATCAAGGTATGGGGAGAAAAATATACTCAAAGTACACTTATATGCTTTTATGAAAATAGGCTTATATAATTCAGTATAATATATTACAAATATTAAATTAAAAAAACAAAAAAGTTAATCTGTCAGGTTCGTGACTTGACTGCATAGGATATTCTAATTTTTGAAATATTTTATTTATTTCCAGGCCAGCTGGGGGTACAGGGAGATCCTTTCTCAAAATGGACCAAAAGAAAAAAATTTTTAGTATTTCTATTTTATGTGTATGAGTGTATTGCCTGCATATATATAAATGCACTGGTATCAAGTGTCATGCAGTGCCCTCTGAAACTAAAAGAGGGGGTTGAATCCCCTGGAACTGCAGTTACGGATAGTTGTTAGCCACCATGTGGGGGCTGAGAATAGAACCCATGTCTTCTGCAAGAGCAGACAATGCTCTTAACCACCCAGTTCTCTCTCCAGGCCCAAGATATTTTACTTTTTTGAGACAGGGTTTCATATATCCCAGGCTGACCTAGAATTCACTATGTTTCTTAGAATGACCTTGAATTCCTATTGCCTCTAGCACATTTGGTTTTATTTGGTGTTAGAGAAGGATCCCAGGGCTTTGTGAATGCTAAACAAGCACCCTACCAACTGAGCCACAACCCCAGTCCCAATGTTGTATTTTTAAAAAATATCTGAGTATGTTCTAGAAAGGCATAACTATACTTACTTTATTTAACTTTTTAAAAATTAGTGTTAGAGGGCTAGAGAGATGGCTCAGGGGTTAAAAGCACTAATTTTTCTTGTAGAAGACCCAGGTTTGAATCCCAGCACCCATATACAGACTAACAACCGTCCATAACTCCAGTTCCAGGGGACCTGACACCTTCTTCTGTCCTCCATGGGCACTGCATGACACAGGAGCACTTAAACACCTGTAGGTATAACATTCATACACATAAAATAAAAATAAATAAATAAATTTAAAATTAGTGCTAGGTAATATTAGAATTGGCTTTTACAGCAACAGATTATTTACTCTTAGAAAACTTTTACCTTAAATAGTCTTTCCACAACAGGCATAAGATGAGCAATTCAAAATAAATTAGTGGACACCAACTAATTATCTCAGTTCTTTTTAAAATCTGCATTCCTGGCTATGCCGGTTTTTATCAACTTTACCCAAAGTGGAATAACCTACGAAGAGGAACTCTTAAGAAATTTCCTCCATCAAGTAGGCCTGAGGGCATGGTTGTGCGCCTTTTACATGGTTGCTAATTAATGTAGGAGGGCCAGCCCATACCCCCTGGGCAGGTGGGCCAGTATTGTGTAAGAAAAGTAGCTGACAGTCCTCAGGAGGCAGAGGCAAGTGGATCTCTGTGAGTTCAAGGCTAGCCTGGTCTACACAGTAAGTTCTAGGTAAGCTGGAGCTACAAGATGACCCCATCTCAAAGAAAAAAAAAAAGAAAAGTAGCTGAGCAAGACAGGGAGTCAGTCAGTAAGCAGCATTCCTACATGGTCTCTGTTTCAGTTCCTGTCCTGACTTCCCTTAATGATTAATTTTCATATTGAAGTATAAAATGAAATAATCCCTCTCCTCCTCTAAATTGGTTTTGATCAGTGTTTTATCACAGCAACAAGAAACCAAACTGGAAGCATGCATTTAATCCCAGCACTCGGGAGGCAGACGCGGACAGATCTCTGAGTTCCAGGACAGCCTGGTCTACATAGGAAGTTCCAGGCCAGCTGGGGCTACAGGGAGACTAAACTAGAACACCTGCATTTAAAGAAAATATTAATCACCAAAATTTTAAGGAGTAAAGAGTATTAGTGTTTAATTAAAATACATTAAGTATTAATCTAATAACAAATAATCAAGTTTGTCTCAGGAAGTTTATCAGAAGTATGTTTTAGGGCTGGGTGGTGGTGGCAACACATCTTTAATCCCAGCTCTTGAGAGACAGGGGCTAGTGGATCTATCTCTGTAGCTCCAGTTGGTCTACATATCGAGTTCCAGGCCAGCTGGGGCTACAAAAACAAAATCTATGTCAAAAGAAATCATTCCTTGGTTGCAAAATCCTAATGAAAATTTTCTTTTCTTATTTTTCACATTAAATTTTTTGTTTGTTTGTTTATTTGTGTGTGTTTGCCTGTGTGTCTACAGTGAAGTGTACATGTGCTATGGAGTATGTGGAGGTCAGAGGACAACTGGAATCAGTTCTCTCCTTCCAATCAAGTGAGTCTCTCAGGTAGTGGGGATCGGTGGCAAGTGCCTTTATTCACTGAGCCACCTTACCAGCAGTCTTTGTTTGAGACAAGAGTCTTTCTATGTAGCCCTTGAAGGTCTGTACTCTCTGTGTAACCCAGGCTGGCCTCAAACCCTTAGCAATCCTGCCTTAGCCTCCTGAACACAGAGATTAAAGGTATGTACCACCATGCCTACTTCATGAAATTTAATCTTAAAAGTCCAAGCTTCAGTAAGTGTACTAAATTCAAAAATGCATACAGCTATATAATCATTAACCTTTTTCTCTGCAGGAGTATCAAAATATTTCAAGACCTAGTTCAATACATTCAGCACAATAAAGAAGTTTATTCAGTAATATAGGCTGCCATTTTCCTTGACATTTAACAGAAACCCCAGAGCATCTTATTCAACTCATCTATTAGTATCAATAAGAAATAAACTTTGATGGAAAGCAACATTATTTAAACATAACCTATGAGCAGCATCAACAGTGTCACATCTTCTATCATACTAATGTATTCCCAACAGTTAGAAAGAGAAGATTATTCCAGCACATGGGAGACTGAGGCAGAAGGCTTGGGAATTCAAGGCCAGTCTGGGTTACAAAGAAAGTTCTAGGTTACTCTGGGCAGTGTAGTGAGACTTTGTCTCATACACATAAAAGGGAAAATAAGAATAGACCATGGAACTAAAGCCATAAAAACAAAGAAAAGACCCAGAAACATTTCTGAAAAAGTCAAAGCTGTTCTAAAGCAGAAACAGGAAAAAAATTAATTTTTTGTTTCTGCGTAGTCTCATGTAGCCCAAGTTGGCCTTGAACTTGCTGTGAAGCTATGGAAGACCTTGACATCCTGATCTTCCAGTCTGTACCTCCCATAAACGAGGATTACAGGCATGCACTATTAAACCCAGCAACTATTTTTATTTTAGGGTTCAACATACCAATAATTCTTCTTAATGGTTTTCCTAGGTGAGGATAAAAATTTTACTGTATTACAAAGCCAGGTCAGGTTGTCTACTTCAAGGATAATAAAAATAGATCATCTAATTTTACCTAAGGAGACTCAAAATGACAATAAAATAACACTTAAGAAAACAGTGAGCATGTATTAGCCACAAATATAAACTTAGAACCAGTACATGCAAGAGTTTAAAATACATCATTGTGTTTCTGGCCTGCAAGCCCCATATTAGTCGCTTATTGCCATGACTGATACCTGACAGAAGCCACTTAAGGAAGGATGGGTTTACTCTGGCTTGCAGTTTAAGAGGATACAGCACACCCTGTCAGGGAAGTGGTGGCTGGAGTGTAGTGGCTGTTCACATCGCGCCAGTAGGCAGGATGCAGAGAAGTGCCGCTGCTCAGCTTACGTTTTATTCAGTTTGGAACTGCAGCCTACAGGATGGTACCACCCACATTAAGGGTAAGCATTCTCCATTAAGTTTCTCTGGAAATACCCTAAGAGACATGCCCAGAGGTATGTTTCTGAGGTGATTCTAAGTCCAGTCAAGTTAACAATGAAGACCCCTACTTCCCAAAGGCCAGCTGGTGGTGTGAAGTTAACAGTGCAGAGCTTGTTCTCCTTACCTGCTATTTCCTACAAAGTTTAGTTAGCTCCTCTCACTTCATCTAAAAGAATATGTATATGCATCTTTAAAGTTAGTGCTTTTAATTTATCTGTTATATATGTCTATCTTCCAGGTCTCTTTGTTTCCAGAATATTTAATACATTAAGCTTAGAGGACCTCACTTAGATCTGAAGGATGATGTTAGCAGATTAAACACAATGCAGAAGGAAACTTCTCCCCTTGCCTCTAGAAATTTGATGGCTTCACAAGTCACAATTCAATTTTCTTTGTGGATCTGTGTGTGTGCATGTATATACATATGTACCCCTGCATGTGAAGTCCAAGTTAATTGTGGGTGTCTTCATCTAGTGCTCTACATTTTATTGAGATAGGACTTCTCATTAAACCTGGAGTTCACTGATTTGTTAAGGCTAGCTAGCCTGCAAATCTAAGGATCTCCTGTCTCTCTGCCTCTCCAGCACCATGACTACAGGTACTCACCACCACGCCTCTTGTTTCATCTGGGCATTAGGGATCTGAGTTCAAGTCCTCATGATGATACAACATGCACTTTACTGAGCAATCCTCCCCACCCTATTTCTTGTGTGTATGTGTGTGTGCAGATGTTTGTGTGTTATGGTCCATGTGTATGTAGAAGACAGAAGACAGGACAGGCGAGTGTGAATCCTCACCTTCTACCATGTTTGAAAGAGGGTCTCTTTGTAGTTTACTACTGCAGACACCAGGTTGGACAGTCACAAACTTTCAGGTATTCTCCTATCTCTGCCTCTTTCTTGCCTCAGGAATGCTGGGGCTTTAGGTGCATGTTACTACATCTAGATTTATGTGGGTTCTATGGATTCAAACTCAGGTCCTAACACTTATAGGGCAAGCAGTTTATCCAGTGAGCCAATTCTCTAGCCCTTTTTGGGCATTGTTTAAAGAATATTTCATTATAGAAACCCAGTCTATGCACAAGATGAAGATACAGACCACAAACTGTAATGTGCATTTAATATATACTGTGATGTGGCTTGTTTTTGTCTACTTGACACAAACTAGAAACACCTGAGAAGAACCTCAACTAAGGAATTTCCTTCATTGGACTGGCCTATAAGCATGGCTGTGGGGCCTTTTCTTGACTGTTAATTGATACAGGAATGTCCATTATGAACAGGAAAGAAAGGTAGCTGAGCAAGCCACAGGGAACAAACCAGCACGCAGTGTTCCTCCATGGTCTGTACTTCAGTTCCTGCCTCCAGAGGTTCTTGCCTTGGCATCTCTTGATAGACTATAACCTGTAAGTCAAAACACTTTTCTTCCCTTAAGTTGGCTTTGGTCAATGTTTTATCACCACAAGAGAAAGCAAACCAAAACACATATAAGTAATGTTAAATCATTTTTTAAAAAATAGATTTCCTAATCACACAATGTACAAAATGGGTAATTCTAGGATCGAGGCGAGAAGATATCTGTTCTCTCCAATCAGTTCCTTCTACCTTAAATAATGATGGCCATCTCCCACCTGTGCCTTCCATTCTGAGGTCTGAGTACACTTTGGGACCACATGGCCATTTTTGCTGCTGGCCTGAAAGTTATGCTCCTGAAATGATGATGATGATGATGATGATGATGATGATGATGATGATTTTAGTATTCCAAGAAAAAGAGATAAATTTTCTCTTATCAAAGGAACTATGTTTAGAAAAATTCTTTTAGCCATCGTACTATTTCTTATTTCTATAATTATTCTTGAAGATTTTAAACATGTAGAAACCTTTATCTTTGTAAATTTCTTACCCTTTAAATGATGTATGTCTGCCATCTGATATGATATGTTGTTCTGTAGTTTAACCTGAAAAAAGAAATTGTTTTCATTTTAATAAGGAATGTGTCTTTTCTTTCCATCCCCCTTCTCCCACCATCCCTCTCTCTACAAATTCTTGGCCTAGGCTGGCCCCAAATTCTGTGTGAGCTGAGGATGACCTTGAACTCCTCACCCTCATGCCTCTACTTCCCCAGTGCTGAGGTTACACCTGTGCCCCACCTTGCCCAGCAAGAGTATTGTACTTTCATTCATATTTACTCACTCACTTAGAACTTGGTCATAAATGCAAACAAATCTCTACTTATACCCCACCTATTTTTCAAAAATAACCCAGAGGTAAATTCTGATTTTGTAATGCTTAAATCTGTGTGAGAATGTTTGCCTAACACACAGTATAACAACTTTAAAAATATTTTAAAGTTTGAGTACATCATCATTTAATGATTTTTCCCCAATCATACAGAAGACCTCTCATTAATTTACATTAAGCAAAGATTGACTATCAAATGAAATGAATACTTCTTGTGCTCCTGTAGAATGACACTGTGTCAGTATGTAGAGCACTGACTGTCCTCTAGGAATGAGTGTCCAAGAATGCGAAGAACCAAAATCTGACTGAAATGAAAGCTCAGTACTCTAACTAAAAGTTAAAATAAGCCTTGAATAATACAAAAAACTTCTGGGTCTCTGTTCTTTTCTGTAATATTTTCCAACTTTTATACCTTTTAAATCAAAATGTACACTAGTTTTTGCTTTAGACAAGTTTTGTCTAATTGTAAAACGTAACTAAAATATCAGTACAAATAAGTTCTCTTGTCTGAAGGTAGATACACTCAGATTCACACTGATCGAAAATAGCAATCCAAGAGGCAAAAATCATGGCAAATACCAACTTGATGTCCGAAGAATATATATATTGTAATATGTAAATGTCTTTTTGAGACAGGGTCTCCCTGTAGGCCCAGCTGTCCTTGAACTCAGAGAGATCACCTGCCTCTGCCTCCCCAGTGCTGGGATTAAAGACACGCACCACACCACCCACAACTGGCTAAAGAATATATATTTTTTAACTTCTGATTTTGAAATTAGGAAACTGCCAGAGAGCACAGACACTTCACATATTCCTCACACGATTTCTCTCAGTGGATACATCTATTAATATTACATCAAAACCAAGAAACACAATGTACAGTTCTATGTCATTTACCTGTCGGTTTGTGTAACCACGATCACAGTCACAACAGAGCTATTCCATATCACAAAGCTCTCCCACATTCTGTGTGTGTGTGTAATTTGAAGGCTTCAGTTCTTTTCTTCCACCATGTGGGTCCCAAAACTCACACTGAGGTCATCAGGCTTGGCAGTAAGTGCCTTACCTCCTGAGTCATCCCACCGGCCCTCATTCTATCATTTATAGTCACACGTATTCCCTTTCTCACAGCATGCAGTGCCAACATACTGGCCAGAATATGAAATGATAAAGAAAATGTAAAAGCAGCTTCATGGACAAGGTGGAACTTAAAGCAGTATAATTACTAGGGTAAATCAAGATTTCATGAAGAAGATTCTACCTGAATTAGGAATTGAAGGCTGGGTAAAACTGGAAGCAAGAGGAAGAGGACACTTGGGACAGAGGAGATAAACAAGAAAATGTGCAGGGTCAAGAATGCATGAATTATGTAAAAAGACTCTGAGGTTCTTTCTAGCTGACAAGTACAGTACAGGGAGAGAACAGCAGGAAGAAATAACAGGGCAGAAAAGCTATGAAGCGTCCTTAGTACCAAGCAGGGTCTTTTTTTCAACCTGAGTTTCAATGACTTTAAACTTAAGGCCAAAGTTATCCATAAGCAAAGAGCAGATGAAAGCAGAACTGTTCCATATGAAGCAGGAGGAGCAGCCCAGAAGTCCCATGAGTCTTGGTGGCTTTGAAAAAGGCAGTTTAAAACATAATCCTGATATGCAACCATCAAAAAGGAATGAAGTACTGCACATGATACAACATGGATATGCTTAGAAAAACATTATGGAGGTGAGAAAGAGGACAATCACAAAATGACAGATGCTTTCTGATTCCATTTATATGAAATGTACAGAAAAGGAAAATGGGACAGAAAGACAATGGTTGCCAGGTCTTGGGAGGGAAGAGAACAGGAGTGTGCCCCACCTGCAACAGATGAACCCAGAGTTTTTGTATGCACCTTCTCTACACCTGAGCAATATCTCTGCCATGAGGAGCAACTTCTTAATGGGCAGAAGATTTCTTTTCAGGGATGAAAGTGTTTTAGAATTAGATAGTGGTGACAACTGTACCACACTGTGAATATACTTTTGTAAAACAAAAACCACTGAATTACTTTAAAAAAGGTTAATTTGGGCTGGAGAGTTGGCTACACTTGCAGAGGACCTGAATTCCACTCCCAGTACCCACATGGCAGCTAATAACCATCAGTAACTCTAGTTACAAAGAGTTTGCTGCCTTCTTCTGGCCTCCGAGAGCATTGCATGACACAGGTTCACTTACACATGCAGGTACTACACTCATACACATAAAATTTTTAAAAGGGAGGGGGTAATTTTATGTATTATGAATTTCATCTCCATTTTGTAACTCAACAAAGGAAAAAGGCTACAAGAATGCTGAGTATGCTATGGGCACCACACGGAAAATGGAGCTAAAACAATGGGCAGACACTGTGTACTCAAAGAGCTCATTATTTAAAAGAGGCAGTTAAGTAAACCAGCAATTACAGCACAGTAAGATAAATTATATCATTAGAGTCTATGGACACGAACACAGCAGCAATCTGTAATTCCAGCCTTGCAGGGGCAGGGAGAAGGGGTATGCCACTTCTGGAGGTAATGGAAATGGCTAAAATGACCCCACAGAATGAGCAATGTTTACCAAGATGGAAGCAAGGACAGGAAGGACATTCACAGCACATGTCAAAACTTACAAATAAAACACTGAACATTCTGCAAACTATGAACTAAGGGGAAACAGTACGAAGTATCTCTAGAAAAGTAATCAAGGTGTGTATTATGAAGAGTCTTGTCAAGAAATGTGAATACCTCCTGTAGAATCTTTACAAGACTTTAAGCAAAATCATAGGAGCTGACAAGATGGATCAGTGGTTAAGGGCAATGGCTGCTCTTGCAGAGAACCCAGATTTAATTCCTAGTTTCCACATGGTGGCTAACAACTGTCTGTAACTCTAGTTCCTGGAAATCCAACACCCTCTTCTGGCCTCTGCAGGAATTGTACAACATGGGTACATTTACATACACTCAGACAATATACTCACACACATAAAATAAAAATAAAGTAAAAGCCATGCTATGCAAGTTCCAACTTTGAAGGGAACTATCTGAAGTATAAAGAGTAGATCAGAAGAGGTAAGATTAGAGGGAAGGAAATCTGGTCTTAATACAGGTGAGGAAAATGTCTGTCTAAATTGAGTTTGTGCAAATTGTGTTTTTATAAGTATGACAAGCTAAAAATGGCTGGTTACACTTTTTTTATTGGTTGAGAGAAAACTCCCAAAGAATATTTTACTAGTTATGAGATATATAAAATTCAAATTTCACTGCCTATAAATAAAATTTTGTGGGAAACCAGCCACATTGTTTTTTTCTATGCCTGCTCTGCAGCTGTAGTGGTAGTGACAAGAGATTCTATGACCTCTAAAGCCTAAAGTTCTTGCTTTCTGAATTTTTATAGAGAAACTTCAATAACTCCTAAAGTAATATAATAAGAATAGAAAGGCAGGGCCAGCGAGATGGCTCAGCAGGTAAAGGCATTTGCCACTAAGTCTGATGACCTGAGTTTAATCCCCAGAACCCACATAGTGGAAGGGAAGAATCAACTTCTGCAAGTTGTCTTCTGATTTCCATGTGCGCCATGGTACATATGTATGTGCTCCTCACTCCCAATAAATAAATGTGTATACTGGGGGTGGCCACAGCACCATAAAAACAGATTAAAAAGCAAATAATACAAAATTTCTGAAAATAAAAACCATTTTGTAAAAAATGTTCTTTGGAGAGGCAACAAATACAAAAAGAAGTTGGACATTAAAAATAAAGAAACTGGGATAAAATGAAAACTTACATTAACTAGAAGTTATTAGTCAACTAATCAAAAAATTGTTGGTGTCAGTTTTTCCTGCTCCCTCTGCGATTTTTACCTGCTGAGCCATCTTGCTAACTCACATCTTACATTCTCTATTATTTCTGTCAATTTTTAAAGAAAAGTTCTCACAGAATTCTTAAATTCAGTGTTCAGCATTAGGTAAGTACCAGTTACTCTCACTTCCTCTTAATATCAGATTCATTTTGCTAGTCATTTCACCTTCCAACTGCCTTCCAACAAAGATGCCAACATGTGCTCAAAGATCTGAGAAAGCCCAACTACCAGGCCACAAAATAGATAAGTTCTCTTCCCTTCTCAGCAATTTAACTATTTTACCTATAGAACATGGATGTCCATTGCTAAGTTATTTGTTCATCTTTGCAACACACAATATTACATCCATTTGATCCTCTCTCCACACACACACAAAAACTTACTCTCAAAATACAACTCCCCTCCCCCTTGCAGTGCTATGGATACCTTGTGCATGCTAGACAAGTTCTCTACCACTGAGTTATACTCCAACCCTCCAAATTCCTAGCTAGGATCTCAAACAGGTTGATAAGGAATTCCTCAAGCATTCAGTATTGCCTTTTAAAGGGAAGCCACAAATGTTTTCACCTACCCTGATGCTCTTGCAACAGTCTTGCAAACTGTGAAGCCATGACTTAATTTCATCTTTATTCTTCTGTCTTGTATATAACCATCTTGAGTCTGCTTATAAAAATTTCACTCATTTGGTTTTTTGTTTTTAAGATTTTTTCTAATTTATTTTCTTTAATGTGTATGAGTGCTTTGCCAGTATGATGTAAGTGCACCATGTGCACACAATGCCCATTAAGGCCAGAAGCAGAGTTACAGATGGTTGTTAGCAGCCATGTGGGAACTGAATCCAGGTCCTCTGGAAGAGCAGCAGTGCTTCTTAACCACTGAGTCAGCTCTCCAGGTCTATCAGGGGCTCTCCAGTCCTATCTGGGGTTCTCCCTACTGCCTAAGTTCTTCACACTGTCATACACATGCTCTGTTGAGCTGGCAATGCTCCAGAATAACTTTTTTTCTAAGTTTCGTCAAATAAAAATACCTCAAAGTATATTTAATCCTCATTTTCCGGGTTCCATGGAACCACTCTTCTTCTCATACTAGTTTTCAGAAGCTATCTGTCTGTTTGTTTGTTGCTGGTTAGGGATTAAATTCAGGGCCTCATTCAGGCCAGGCAAGTGATCTACCACTAATCTACACCCCAGTGCTTCTTTCAGTATTTTTACTTAAAATATGCAAGATATCTTCACTTATAATATGCAAGAACGATACCAAATAATTATGTTCTCTTTCAAATTTGTTTGCAGGTGAGAGCTGTGGATAGATGGCTAGACAGACAAGTGACATTCACAAACACAAGCCCTCTCTTGCCTAATTTCCACCTACAGTCAGCTAGACACCAATCTAGACTTTAATGCATCTGGTCAAAATCTGCAATGCTAGGCTAGACTTATTGGCCCTCACCTATAGTCTTAGCCACTGGACAGACTGCTTTAGTCCAGGAGTTTAAGGCCAACCTGGGAAAGGTAACAAGACCATATAAAATGAAAAATAACAACTACAACAAAAATAAACTCCAGTGTTCAAAGCAACTTGCCTGGCTTCAGTTTCTACCAAAAACAGCCTCATAAGTACTTTAAAAAAAAAAAAACTTTTCTTAACATCACATATGGTTTTATTTCCAATACAAATGTCTCTTCAATTCTTTCCTACCCCCAATATTTATCATAAATGAAAATTCTATGAGAATAAGAATTGTGTCTCATTCATCCAACACCTAGCATGTTGACACTCAGAAACATCTCATCTTGGGAGCCAACCAGTGTGGGGCCTCATTAGCACTTAGATAGGAGAAGGGAACTAAGAGAGTAAGTGTAAGATTTAGAGGGGCATATAGCACCTGAGGTTGCTCACCTCATAATTGGAAGGAAGCAGAGGGCAGTAACAAATATGGACTAGAGCAAAGACTACTTCCCAAAGGCCCCCCACAAGTAACTTACTTCCTCTACTATCTCCCAATAGTTTGTTCATATCTTGCTCAATCAGAAGGCTAGACCCTCTTTAGGCCAAAGCTCATAAGCTCTCTGGAAGCACCCTCAGACACATCTGGAAACTTGCTTTCCTAATTCCCTAGGTACCCACCACTCCAATCACGCTGACAAGCAAGATTAGCTGTGATTTTTCTTCAACAATTGAATATCCACATGCAAAGCATACCAGATGCTTGAAGGTAGACTTTTACGTCATACCACATGGGAGAATTAACTCAAATGAATTAAAGGCCTAAGAGCGAGAAGTAAAACTTTTAGAACAAAACAGGAAAAAAATTTCATGACCTTGAATTTACAATTTCTTAAATTTGACACCACAAAGCATGGACAACTAAGGAAAAAATAAAACTGAACTTCATCAACATTTAAAACTTCAAAGGACATTACCGAGAAAGTGAAAACAGAACTCACAAAACAGGAAAAATGCAAATTATGTCTGAGTTTGACACCTAGAATACATAAGGAACTCTTAGAGCTCAATACTGATAACAGAGACTTACACTTTTAAAATGGGTAAGGGAAGTGTCTCTGTCATTCCTTAACTGCCATTATGGACTGATACCCCCCTTAACCTAGAACTAATATAAAGATTCTCCTCCCTTAAAAAACAAAATGAACTAAAGACTTGACATAAAAATAGCCAAGAAACACATAAGAAGATATTCAACATTAAAGGCATGGTGGCACATGCCTTTAAATCTAGCACTCCAGGGGTTGGGGCAGATCTCTGTGGTTTCCAGGCCAGCCTGCTTTAGGTAGCAAATTTCAGAGCAGCTATGGCTACAAAGTGAAATCCTGTTCCGAAAAACAAAACAACAACAAAAGCTCTAAGAGTACAAATACTAGGGGGCTGGAGAGATAGCTCAGCAGTTAAGAGCAGTTGCTGCTCTTGTAGAGGACTTGGGTTCAGTTCTCAGCATCCACATGGTGGCTAACAACCATCCTTAACTACAGTTCTAGGGGACCTGATGCCCTCTTCTGGCCTCTGCAGGCACTGCATGCACAAGTGTACTTAACATGCAGACAAAACACACATAATTTTTAGTTTAAAGTGTTTAAAGAAGATATTCAGTATTATTACTCACTAGAAAAATACTTATTAAAATTAAAATGAGATGCTACTTCACACCTACCACAATTGGCAAAAAATATATATCAAAATATATGTATTACAAAGATGGAAAAGTTGGAATCCTAACATATTGCCAGTGGAAATGTAAATTTGTGCAGGCACTGCAAAAATAGCTTGTGATTCTTCAAAATGTCAAACACAGGATTAAAATGTAGTTCAAATGAGGATTTCCCTTAGCATGCGTGAGGTCTTGGGTTTGATGCCAAGCATCTCCCTAAAGCTATGTAGAATATGATCCATTAATTCCATAAACACTGCAAAAAAGTGAAATGATTCATAATTATAAATTATTCACAAAATAGCAATAATCAAACGGTATAAGCAACTTAACTGTCTAACAGATGAATGGATAAGCAAAATACAGTATACACATACACTGAAAACATCATGCTAAATGAAATAAGCCAGGCACAAAAAATATAAACGTATAACTCCACTTATCTGAGGTATCTAGAGTAGACAAATTCATAAAAAATGAAAGTAGACATTACTAGGAACTGCAGGAATACACATGGAATTACTGTTGAATGGGCAGTTTTTGCTTGGGTTGATCCAAAAGTTCTAGAAATAGTTACTAGAGGGAAAAGTCACTAGTACTGGGCTCCCAAGTGTTGTATGGCAATTTCCTACAGATAAAATGGTCTATCTTGGAAGGAAGCTTAAGACACAGGGTGTTCTAAAGGAGGTGAAACATTCCATCCTTTAGGGAAGGCCCTTAAAACTCAGAAAAATTCTGAAGGGAAACTCCTTAAAACACAGGAAGTAAAATGCAAGAATTTCAGGAAGTTCTTGAAACTGATCAGATGCAGGAGGCCCCTCCCTCCATAAACAGTAAGGACTGCTGAGCTGAGAGACTCACCAGCAGAGCAAGAGAGCTTATCTGTCAAGATGCTGGGGAAAAGGCAGAGACCAGTTAAACTGCCTGGAAGGGGGTTAGACCAACTGAGCTGTCTGAAAACTCTCCAACCTGTCAAGCTGCCTGCAAGTGGTGAGCTCCAGGTTCCCAGCTGGGGTAAGCTTTTAGTGATCCAGCTGTCTGAGTTATCTCTGCTTCTCTAGATAAACTCTCACCCATAATCCCATAATCTTGTAACCCCAATAAAACTCATTGGTTTACCAAATTGGTCTTTGGTGGTATCCTTACTTTGGCCTATCTTTAGGACCCTATCTGGGATAAGATGTTTGTTGATGTCTCCCCAGGAATAGTGTCATATAACACCAACTAAATGACTTGTACATATAATGAGCTCTGAAACATACAGAATTGTATCAGTAAAAAGTTTTATTTCACTCTAGCAGTTTATAAGTCAAGTCCCTGACGTACACAATATACTAGATAAATAAAAATGCTTTCATTACACCCCCAAAAACTCAATCCCCAAGTTTCCTTTTCTTCATTTGAATGCTAAGTTGAAGCAGAAAGCTATTTTGGGGTTTCTAAATTAAACCAGACATGGTAAAACATGCTCGTATAGTCATAGCTACTTGGAAGACAGACAGGAGGATCATCAGAACCCAGGATTTTTGAGACCAGCCTGGGCAACACAGCAAGATTCCATCTTAAAATTAATAGAGAGAGTCGGAGAGTGGAAACAAACAAAAAAATTCCACTTAAGCTAAGAAGATAATAAGTTGGTAATGGGTGGTTTGATATCCAAATAGTCTAATCATATCTTCCAGCATATTCAGATAACCTGTGGCAGGAAGCCCCAGCACATATTTATGCACGATTTGGTTCCAGAATCAGTGCAAAGTGCTAATCACTCATCAAATATTTACTGGATCCACACCCAATTCATATTGCTAAAGTTGTGTTCACAACATTTGGACAGTTTTTTTTAGCTTAAGATTTATTTATTTTTATTTGTTATGAGTGTTTTGCCTGCATGTATGTAAAAGCACCACAAGTGTTCAGTTTTCACAAAGGCCAGAAGATGACAATGAATCCCCTAGAACAGAAACAGAGGTCATAAGTAGCCCTGTGGGTGCTGGGAACTGAATTAGGTCAGTTTCTTGGTCCTCTGCACAAGCAGCCAGTGCTCTGAACTACTGAATCTTCTTTTCAGCCCCTTCCACAGTTTTTTAATGTTCTATTTTATTTTTATATATAATACTTATATAAACTTAGAGAGTACATTATGTTTTAATACATATATTCAATGTGTATTGATTAAATTGGGGTAACTTTAACATATCCATCACTTCAAATGCTTTTCATTTCTTTGTGGTTAAACATTTAAAATCTTTATCTTGAAATATGCAATACATTATTGTTAACTGTAGTCTGCCTACTGTGCAACAGAACATCACAACATATTCCTACTACTATACCAGTCTCCTCCTCCCCACCAGACTGGAGTTTGTTGTACACACACACACACACACACACACAGCCTCACATGAGCATGCTAAGCAAGCACTCTCCTACTAAGCCACATCTCCTTGCAAACTAGATTTTTAAACTCAAGAGATTGACAATATATGTTTGGAAAAGTAGGTACAAACCAGGAATAGTGGTACACACCTGCAATCTGAGCATTCAAGAGGCTAAGGCAAGAGAATAATGAGTTCTCAGTCAGGCTAGATTATATAGCAAGATCCTGTCTTAAAAACAGAAAACAAAACAGACATTAGGGTCAACATAAATGTTCAAATATGGCCCTTCACTCAATTATTTACATTAGTCCTCCTACATTTTTACTTTCCATACTTTTAGTTACCCACAGTCAATCTCAATCCAAAAATAGTAAATGAGAAATAAGTAACTCATAATTTGTAATCTGTATACCTTTCTGTGCAGCATGTTAAAATGTTTTAGAGTCCCACGCTACCAACTTGGACCTTGAATAGATTATCCCCTTTTCAAGCCCATCAGTGCTCTATACTCTACTTGACCAATATTTAGCAGCTGTCTAGGTTATGAGACTGTTACAGTATTGCAGTTTTTAATTTAGACAGCCTAACATTACATCACAATACTCAATAATCCATCTCACTTCATCTCATCACATAGGTACTGTATCACCTAATATCATCACAAGAAAAAGTGAGGCACCATACAATGAGATACTCTGCAGGGGAGAGCAAGAGTGACCACATTCACTTAAGTTTTCTTACAAAGCAATAGGCAGAGCCAAGAGCAGAATGCTTGCCTAGCATGCATATGGGCCTTGGGTTCAATCCCCACCACTGCAAACAAACAAACAATAAAAACATAAGTTTAATATAGCATATGATTTTATTAATTTTATTTTATTACTAGATATTATTATCTTACTGTATCTAACTTATAAATAAAATTTTAACATGGGTATGTATAGGAAAAAACAGTACACTCAGGGTTTGGTATTGTTCATTGGCTTCTAGCATCCAATGGAATCTTGAAACATATTACCTGTGGATAAAGGAGAACTACTGTATTAACTGGGTACAAACCAGGTATTCAATACATATACTTATAAAGAGATATTGAGCCAACACTGGTGGAATACTTCTGGAATTCCAGCCCTCAGGAGACTGAAGCAGGAGGATCCAGAGTTTGAAATAGCCTAGGGCACAAAGTGAAACCCAGTCTCAAAAAGAGATAGGGAGTTGGCAAGATGGCTCAGTAGGTAAGACGCTTGCTATGTAGACCTGATGACCTGAATTCAATCCTTTGAACTCATGTAAAGGCAGAAGGTGATAACTGACTCCAAAGAGTTGTCCTTTGACGTCCACATGCATATACTATGGCATGTGTGTGTGCATGAGTTTATGTATACTACATGCATCCATCCAAGTGCACATGGAGGGCAAAAGAGGGCCTTAAATCCCCTGTAACTGGATTTACAGGTGGTTGTGAGCCACTAGATGTAAGCACAGAACCGGAGTCCTCTATAAAAACAGTAAGTCCTCTTAACTGCTGAACCATCTCTCCAGCCACAATAATAAATTAATTTTAAAGAGGAAGGGACTATGTACTCAAGAATCCTAAATTTATTAAGTAATGTTATTACAGAAACAGTGTAATTACAAAGATAAATAGAACACAGCCCTTCCTGGCTCACAGTCTAGTTACAGAGAGGCAATTATAAATAAATAATTACAGCAATATGGTCAAGTGCTTTAAGCATATACAAGAGCCAAGATAAATACAGACAAGGCCTGGGAAGGCGAATAAAGGCGTATAAAGTGGGTGCTGTCTGAACAGACTCTTTCATTGTTTTCCAAGTAAACAAAAAAGAAAGAATTGAAAGTAACTGAGGCAGAGGCATGAAAGCATCACACAGATATACCTAAAGATGCTCAAATGGTAAGAATATAAAGAATATATCTCACGGAGGTAGAGAGTAGAACAGCTGTCACTAGAGCTAGGAAGGATCAGGTAGGGAAGACAGGAGGTTAGATAACAAGTACAATAGAGTTACAAGTAATTAGTTGTACTGTTCTATAGCATATTAGGATAACTACAGTCACAACAACTTACTATTTATATCAAATACCTAGAAGATATAAGAGGTCCTGGGCACCACAATGAATAAATAAACAGGATACTTTGAAGATATGTGTGTATATATATATATATATATATATATATATATATATATATATATAAATGCTAATTACCCTGATCTGATCCTTAGAATTATATATATATATACACACATATGTATAGAATTATTACACTGTGTGCCATAAACATGTACAAATATTATATGCCAAGTTAAATTTTTTCAAAAAGATAGCTGGATAAACTGGCTTGTTCCTGTGGTCTCAGCTATTCAGTAGGCTCAGGCAGAAAGATTATATAAGACTACAAGTTTGAACTTAAGGAACTCAAACATTTTTAAATGTTTTAAACTTTTTTTGAAATGAATATAATGAATGTGGAATAGAGAGGTGAGTGATAAGATGCTAAAAGAGTAAGCAGAGCTGAGATCAAGAAAGATTTGTGTAGTGACAAGGAACCTGAACTCACTTGCAGGCAATAAGGTCAGAAAGATTCAAACAAACCAACTAATTATTAACTATCTTCCTTCACTCAGTGCAGCTAAAGAAAATCATACAACCAGAAGAAAGAACTACTCCCCCATCCACCCACCACACACACATAAACACACAGTGCCAGTGATCTAGGCCTTTGTTCGTGGTAGGCAAGGCACACCACCACTGCACTTTATCGAGCCCATGGAGAACTATTAATTCACTTCATTAACACTCACATGACTGTTGGGTATAATGCAAGGTGGGCCTAGCAGGCCACCTGCTAGGAGGAATAAAGGAATAGTTCCTGTGGGTGTGGCATTCTGCTCTGGCTAGTTGAGAGACCAGCATCTGGAAAGTACCTGCCTACCTGGGGACAAACTTACTATTGGCCGTATTTGGGACCCCACCCCATAAGGTCATTGGCTATCCAGGCCTATAAGAGCTTGTGCACCTATTCAATAACGAGTTTGAAGTGCCACATGCTTGGGCTGCTTCCCATCCAACTTCCAGGGTCTGCGGCTTGACTCTGTGTCTTCTCACCCCCACCCCCTTGGGCTGGCCCTCCAAAGTCCACTCGGGATAGGCCCGAGTGGTGAGACACGACGGTAACAGAAACGACTATACATGACAGAATCAGTGTTGTCCTTAATCTTACTTTGGTATGCATTAGCCACAATGTCCATTTTAAACCTTGCCGTTTTCCTCAATCTTTCAACTCCCAACCCCTTCCACTGTACATCACTCTTAGACACTCTTTCTATTTCACAAAGAAAGCAGAATGGGGTTGGAGAGATGGTTCAGCAGCTCAAGAGTGCTTGCTGCTCTTCTAGAGAACCTGAGTTCAGTTCCCAACACCCATGACCAGCTACCCACAACCAGCAGCCCACAAACCACTGTAATTCCAGCTCCAGGGGATCTTATGCCCTCCCTCTTCTGCCCTCCAAGGACACTACACACATGGCATAAACACATAAAGATACACATATACACATATATAAAAATAAATCTTTAAAAAATAAAAAAGAAGAAAGCAGAAGATAACAAACAGAAACAACCCCATCAAATCTATACAGCTGTCCACACTTGTACCTATTAGTTCTTCCTCGAAATAAGAAAAGCAATTGAATAAAAGCTCTGGGGTAACATTTGTCACAGAAGATCTACCTGGCCAGAAAGAACACAAGAAAGTTAGATGAAATCAGGAGTAAAAAGACTTGAAGAAGCACTGAGAGAAACGAATTTTTAAGTCTTTATCCAAAAATTATCAAAAGTAATTCTCTTGCTTTGTTGGGCATAATGTAAGGTGGGCCTAGCCTAAGGCCACCCACTGGGAGGAATGGAGGAATGGCTCCTGTGGGTGTGGCGTTCTGCTCTGGCTAATTGTGAGACCAGCATCTGGAAAGTACCTGTCCCTACCTGGGGACAAACTTACTATTGGCTGTATTTGGAACCCCACCCCATGAGGTCATTGGCTATCCAGGCCTATAAGAGCTTGTGCACCTATTCAACAAAAGAGTTTGCAGTGCCATGCGCCTGGGCTGCTTCCCGTCCAACTCCCGGAGCCTGTGGCTTGACTCTGCATCTACTCACCCCCAACCTCTCGGGCCACCCCGAGTAGTGAGACACTACGGAAATGAACACGACTACAACTGGCGCCCAAACAGGGACCCTTATCCCGCCCCCCCTTGGTAAGTAGACCCCGGTTCAGTTAGGTTTTGTGTGAGAGTCAACCCTTGTGGATGGGCAAGGATCCCCTCCTTTTGTTTCCCTTCCTGTGTCTGTCTCCCTAACCCGAAGGAAGCACACACCACCTCATGATCCCTGAGATCCGTGTTGGCCCCTCCTTTTTTGGTTCATCCAGCTGGAATCAAGTGAGGGTTTAATCCCCTCTAGATTTTGAGAACCCAGGTGAAGCTATTAGCTAAGCCTTTCTGGAGACACATCGTGTGGGGTAATCAGCCTGGGAAAGGGTGGTTTTCCCATCTTTGATTTTAAACTGCCCCAGCTTGCTCCTGCAGACCGGGCTACTGCGCAAGCTGCGGCAGGGCTGAGTCTGCCCTCCAGGCTCAGCCTGTTTAAAACCCCTGCCCCTCCCAGAGAGGAGAGGCAGCTTTCAAGTAAGGATCTTTCATATATGTTAATTGACCCTGCCTGACTTTTAAAAACTAGCTAAAACCTTCTGGACAGTTTTTTTTGTGGGTTCAGCCCAGAGAACTCTAGAGGCTGGAGTGGAAATCCACGGAAGTCTCCCAGTGGGTTGTGGGGCAGCTGGGCCCCCAACACTCTGGCTACATGTCTCTTTGGGCTCTGGTATTGGCCATTTTGGCTTGTGTTCTGATTATAGTGGCCTTGAGTTTTTACTTCATTAGCCGTCATTGGGCCATAATGAATAGTTTCTCCTCCCACCAGGAAATGCCACAGCGGCAAGCAATTAAAGCCCTGTTTTTACAGCATGGCTTGAAAGTAAAACAAAAAGATTTTAACACCTTTTGGAATCAAACCTTTGTCCTGGCCCCGTGGATCAGCCCTGAAAATGTTTGGGATGCCTCTATTTGGTCCCACATTCTCTTTCTCACGAGGAATAGTGAAGTTTATGAGGGACACACTCCTCCCATCTCATTTTTCCCTATTCACTTTGCTATAATTGCCAGTCTTAAATGTTCATCAGTTGAGGAAGTTATTAATACCTATAATGAAGGTTATAAAGAGGGACAAAAATTGACCTTGCGAGTCTCGTCCTTGTCACATAAGGAAGAAAAATTCCCAACTGCTAAGGATGAAGCAACACCCACTCCTTCCTCAATTAGCCCCCTCCCCCACAGCCACGTTCCCCAACCAGGCCTTCCCAGACCTGCTGGAGCCGAAGCCGGGTTGCCCTGGTGCGCTGATGATGATGTAAATGCGCCCCACCCACCCTGACCTCAGCACCTCTTACCAACCGCTCCGCCTGCTCCACACTGGGTAAGTTCTACCACCCCGCCACCTCTTTCAACTTTCCCTGTTAATGTAGGACCAGATGCAGCAGTTAGGCCCTGGTAACCCACTTCCCTCACTGACCTGCCTCTCATTCGAAAAGCGGCTCGGGAGTCCGGTGTGGATTCTCCATATTTTGAGCAGGTTCTTTTACAGTGGGTCACCCACCTTCAGACTTATTATGATTGGTACTCCTTAAAGCAGTTCTTTTCCCATCAGAGTTCCTTCAGTGGAAAGCAGCCTATAGTGATCTGGCTGAAACACAGGTATGCAAAAATCTCCAATTGAGTATACAGGTTTCCCTGGACATGCTCTTGGCATAGGCCCCTATACAGACCCCCTGACTCAAGCCAAGGTGGGCATTTATGCCTACTTTGACCAAGTTAAATCTTTGTCACTTCAAAGACTTAAGGCCTGCCTCCCACAAAAACCAGATACATTTTTCCGTAATTTAGTCCAAGGTCCATCTGAAGGTTTCACGGATTTCCTTTACAGAATCTGTGGACCACCGTACCTCACCTGGCCCTGCCAGGGATGCATTAGTCAAACAACTGGCCTGGGAGGGGGCCACCACGGCTGCTTGTAATGCCATTGCTGCTGTGCGCAATGAGGAACTCCATAAGTGGATTGTGGCCACCAAGGATATCAATCATGTAACTGCCCCCTTTGAAGTCCTAGCAGCCTCCATCCAGACCTTAGCACTTGGCCAGAAATCTACCTTTCAACCACTATTTGTTGGGGTTGTAACCAACCAGGGCACTTTCAAAGGACCTGCCCTAAGTTTAAAAGGTCCAATTTAAAGCCCAAGACCCCTTGCCCTAAATGTCATAGAGGTTATCATTGGGCCATAGATTGCAAAATTAAATCTGCCAATAATACACCTTTAAAACTCCCCCAGGAGCAACCTTCGGCCCTGCCCATAAGAGAGCACTCTCCTAAAATAAGATGGGCTCTCCCAGTTTATGATCGTACTCCACGTATTTCGGTTTCCTTGGATGGTACTGAATTTAAGGGCATTGTGGACACAGGTGTGGATGCTACTATTATCTCTGCTAATGATGCACTCTGTATGACCAACTGGGTATATAAACCTGGACCTAATTTCCAGGGTGTTGGTGGACAACAGCCCACTAGACAAGTTAGGAGACCGGTCACCTGGGAGGATTATGATGGCAACACAGGAGAATTTTACCCTCTGGTGGCCAATATCCCTAATACCCTATGGGGAAGAGACAGCCTTACAACAATGGGTGTAGTTATCACTACGGATGGATGAAAAGGCCTTTAATGATGACACCATCGGCCTCTCAGGGCGATCCAACCCCAACAAGCCATCTGACATTCTGTTGCACCCCCAATTCTAGAGGCCACTGTTCTACCTTCTGTTGTTCCCATAAGCCTCAAGTGCGATACTTCAGACCCCATATGGGTTGAACAGTGGCCTATTTTAGAACCTAAACTGACCATCCTCAAATCCCTCATGCAGGAACAGCTTGATCTTGGTCATATTGAGCCCTCTATCAGTCCCCATAATTCAAACCTTCCATGGATGCACCTGCAAATGCAGCAAATGCCCCCACCACCGTGGAACCACTGGATCCATAACCACACCCCCTTCCTCTTACTGTTCATGCTTCTACTCCCAATCCTGACTAGGGCTGATGCGCAGCCATTTTTTCACTCCTTAATTTGGTAACTTGGAGCATTTTGCTGTGGCCTTCTTGATTACGAACTGACCACTTAATAACAACACCTTCTTCATAATACTTAACTATTCTTGATTCTTTCTGAGTCTGCTATAGGTCACAAAAGCATTCTGTGACAAGAACCCTCTCACACGGCACAGGAGCCTTCCTGCAAACCTCCCATGCCATCCTAATTACCCTCTTGAGCAACAAGTATCACCCATTGGGTTATTTCACCAGAATGGTGGATAGCCAATAAAGAGTAAGACCCTGGTGGCCAGGGCGACCTAAGACAGGCACCATCGCCTAAGGTGATCCCTAAGGGCCTGGGGCCAACAATGGCATGGCAAAGAATCATGCCTCCCAGGGTCGCTCAATTAATAAAAACAAAAAGGAGGATATGTTGGGCATAATGTAAGGTGGGCCTAGCCTAAGGCCACCCACTGGGAGGAATGGAGGAATGGCTCCTGTGGGTGTGGTGTTCTGCTCTGGCTAATTGTGAGACCAGCACCTGGAAAGAACCCACCTACCTGGAGATAAACTTACTACTGGCTGTATTTGAGACCCCACCCCGTAAGATCATTGGCTATCCAGACCTATAAGAGCTTGTGCACCTATTCAACAAAAGAGTTTGCAGTGCCACGCGCTTGGGCTGCTTCCCGTCCAACTCCCAGAGCCTGTGGCTTGACTCTGCATCTACTCACCCCCAACCCCTCAGGCTGGCCCTGAGTGGTGAGTCGAAAGGAACACGACTACATTGCTTTATGAAGGCATAGTCTTAAAAGTACTCCTTTATCATTTCAAGGTGAAGATGTCACATGCCACATTCTCAGAATTGTTTATCTTCTATAGAACGACTATACTGGAGCTCCCCAAATATCCTTTCACTGTTCCTCTGTGTAACTAAATCCTAGCCACCATTATCCAGAGGCCTACCATCTTATGATCAACATGAAACTTCCTTAAATTTCTCAGGCCCTTATAGTGGAAGCAAGAGAAAAAGGAGAAATATGAAAATAAGAAAGGGAGAGAAAGGGGCTAGAGAGATGGCTAAGTAGTTAAAAACACTGGCTGTTCTTGCAGAAGACCCAAGTTCATATCCCAGGACCCACATGGCAGCTAAGTATCATCTGTAACTCCAGTTCCAAAGAATCCAACAGCATTCTCCTGTCTTCCGTGGGCACTGCACAACACAGGTGCACTTTACACACATGCAGGCAATATACTCATATACATAAAATAAAAATAAATCAAAGAAAGGGAAGGAGGGAGAGAGGGTCTTCTTGAGATAGGGTCTCCCTGCAGCCCCAGCTGCCCTAGAACTCACAGAGATCTACCTGCCTCTGCCTCCCAAGGACTAAAGGCATTCACCACCATGCCTGGTTGGGGGGGCATGTTTTTAAAATCAGTTTAATATAGAAAACAGTAGGTGTTCAATATATTTTTGCCAACTTACATATTTGAGTTTTAATACAACAATACAAGACCAAATTTGATCAAGATTAACTATAGCAGCCATGTGTGGTGATACACACCACCTGTAACCTTAACGCTTGAGAGGTAAGGGCAGGAGAAACAGGAGTTTAAGGTCATTTTCAGCTATACAGAGTTGGAGGCTTGCTTCGGATATATGAAACTATCTCAACATGCCCTAAAAATAAGAATTAACTACACCGATGTATCAACTAAAGAAAAGAACTATTATCATTAAATGTCAAGTTCTGTTTGACTTTACCAATAATCCTCAGCTTATGGGTAAATAAAACGGCCTTAAGAAAGGTATGATAAGGGCTGGAGAGATGTCTCAGCAGCAGTTAAGAGCACTGGTTTTTCCTGCAGAAGACCAGGGTTCGAATCCCAGCACCCACATGGCAGCTAACAACCATCTGTAACTCCAGTTCTAGGGGCACCAACGCCCTCTTCTGTCTTCCATAGGCACTGCTTACATGCAGGCATAACACTCATACACATAAAACATAATAAATAATTTTTTATAAAGAGATACAATAACGGTAAAAACTCTAAAATCTAGACTTTTGATTTCTAAAGTACTTGCTCTTTTCAACAAAACTACATTGCCACACAATACAGTGATATGACAGAGGAGCCACTATCTGATCAAAAGTTTAATAACTTCTGAATATTCATTGTATGTCCTTCCTAGGAATGCTGCAACCAACTACCACAAACTAGAAGGCATAAAAAAAAAAAAAAAAAAAAAAAAAACAAGGCTGTAGGTATAGCTCAGGTGCTTGCCTAGCATAAAGAGGATCAGGGTTCAATGCCTAGCACCATGCCTATAATCCTAGCACTCAGACGGTAGGTAGAGCCGAAGTTCAAAGTCATCTGAGGCTACACAATAAGACTTTATCTCAAAAAAAAAAAAAAAAAAAAACCAACAAATTGTCTCACATATTTGAAGCCTAGAAATCCACATCTGAGATACTGGCAGAGACTTTCAAAAAGGATTCTTCCAGTTTCTGGTAACCCCAAGGCACTTTGTGGCCTTGGCAACACCATCCCAATCTTGGCCCTCTTCTCAGTGTGTTTGCAGATAGTCTCTGTGAATTCAACTGTGCTCGTTCCAACTATTTTCCCTCTAGATCAGGCTGTACCCTATCTAATCCAATGATCGAAAATCAACTTGATCTAGCCTCCAAAGACCCATTTCCAAAAGTGGCACTCATGCTAACAGAGATTAAGAGTCAAGAGAATATGAGGTGGGGGGATGGGAAGATGCACAAATTAATCCCTAACATTTTATCAGCAGTGAGGACAATCAGAAACCCACAGGAAAAGATTTAAAGTAGTCTGTGCTCTAAACTAAATGTTAGGAACTAAAATGTTCAAAAGTCAACGTTAACACACAGGAAGCTACAAGCTAAAAACAAACTAGTGTGGCTCAAACAATAAACATACATTATGCATAAAAAAAAGAAAAACATGCTAGGATCAGAAGTCCCAGGGGCTACACAGTGAATGTGCATTGATCAGATAGATGGTGAATAAAAGATGGGTAGATACACTAAAACAGAGGCTGGATCAAATAACAGAAACAAAGGCACAAAACCAGTTATTACGGTAACACAGAAAAGCAAAGGAAGACAAAAAGTCAGGAGAACAACTTGTCTGGAACAATCTGCATCAAGAGTTAGTAGTGAACAGCAGGGGTGGTGGCCCATGCCTTTAATCAATCTTCAATCCCAGCATTTTGGAGGCAGAGGAAGGCTGATCTCTGTGAGTTCCAGGTTAGCCTGGTCTACATAACACGCCAGCCAGTGCTACACAGTGAGACCCTGTCTAAAAAAAAAAAAAACAAAAAGAGCTAATGGAAGACAAAGGTAGCTAGAGCCACTAGAGTAAGACTTTGAAGATTAGATAACATTCATGTGGTAAGTGATACAGCTGCTCTGAAAGTAAGATCTCAAGAAGATCAGGTTTTGCTCAAGAAGAGAACTGCTTAAAGCAAGAGGCCCAAATTTTAACTCCAGTTTTAATGGTTACATGAACAGGGACTAAAAAAGAAGGATAGGGAGCTTGGAATGAAGGTATCAATTCTGTATGATTTTGAGTAATACAAGGTAGTAATTACAGTTAAAAATTGGCCCGATTATGGTCGGTGAGATAGAGGAAAGGCATGAACGCTCGAAGCGTGTTAGGACTAAAGAAGCTTGATCCCTAAATTACAGAGGAGCAGGCAGGTTCCAAAAAGTCCGTTAAAACAACTGTGGGAAGAAAACTAAAACTAACTAAAAATGGACCAGGAAATAGGGAAGAAAAAGGGAGTCAACCCAGGAACAAAACAAAGGATGACATAAGGCAACTGGAGACAACAGGATCTTGGGCAAGAACACAGAGAGCCCCATCCTGGAAAGAAGGCAGGCAGAAATAAAGAAGCAGGTAAGGAGTAATAACAGCTAACAATACTTACTGAATTTTTATTTTTAACAATACAGTAGGCATCATTTTAAGAATTTTAGGACAGGAGAGATGGCTCAGCAGTTAAGAGCACTGGCTGCTTTTTCAGAGGATCAGAGTTCAGTTCCCAGCACCCACATGGTGGCTAACAACCATCTGTAACTCCAGCTGCAGAGGACCTGACACCCTCTTCTGGCCTCCGAGGGCACTGCACAATATGGGTGCATAACTCATGTGCATGTGCACTTGTGCACTGCAAAATACTTGTGTGCTTAAAATAAAAACAAATGTCTAAATTTTTTTATAAAATTAAACTTCAAAAAAATGAGATTATCTTCTTTTTATATATGAGGAAACAGAAGCACAGAAATAATTTCTCAAGATAATATACGTACTTCATGTGGACTCGAGAGTAGCAAAGGGTACACCTAGTCCCCAGACACTGCGTTTCAAGTGAACATCCACCATGTACCAAATATACTATATGCTCCCCAGTCTCCTTTTTGACTGACCTTTTCTCATTCAACTGTTAAGCTAGGAAGTATCTCAGTGAAGATTACAACTAAGAGAAAAAGAACTCATTTATTCTTCAGTTTCAAACCTCAACATTGAACTTTTTTTTCTTTTCTCAAGTCAAGCTCTCATTATGACACGGGCTAGGTCTTGAACTCATGCTTGTCTACACCTCCCCAGGCCTATGCCAACACATCCAGTTTCAAAACTGAACTCTTATGTATATTTACAATAGGACAGTAACTTTGAGGAGGACATTCTGACAGCTGCTTTTGTAAATTAAGAGCCTGATTCGGACCATACAGCCTCAGTACATAGACTACAGTAGCAAGAATCCAAGTGAGAGCTAAGTATAGTTACATATACGTAATACCAGTGTAACAGGGAGGGAACCAGAGTGACTGCATTTTTGTAATAGGCCTCCATTTTGTCATTTACCTTCCATCTGACCTTGGGAGAACTAGAACTCCAGATAACTTTTGCTTGGTATTGCCATGCAACAAGCACAGGTGAATTCCAGGGAGTGGTTGACCATTGAGAAGGAAGGCTTCTAATCATATGCAAATGTCCTACCTCAATAGCCACAGTTAACTGGCTGACCACAACAAAGTTAAAGATAGTTTTTGAATGATCTTGCAAACATCCAGTATCTGGATATAAAACCTTAAGATTTGGAACTAGGCAGGCCAGTAATAAAGTTTTGCCTTGCTTCCCATCTGCCTGTGGTGACTTGCAAATTACAACCAGCACTTGGGAAGCTGGAGCAGGAGAACCTCAGTTTAGATGTGAGCCTGGGCTACATAGTGAGATGCTGTCTATTAAGAAAAAAAATAAAACAGGATATATAATGAAGAGCCTTTTCCGGAAGAGCCTGTGTGTATATGTGATAGATTTCCCCAAATTTGAACTGTGCTACTCAAATTCATATGTTAAGTCTTCAATTTCCAGGATATCAGAATAACCATATTTTGATTTTAAAGAGGTGATTAAGGGCTGGAGAGATGGCTCAGGAGTTAAGAGCACTGGCAGCTCTTGGATTCCATTCCCAGGACCCTCATGGCAGGTAACAATTCTAGTTCCAGAAGATCCATCACCCGCTTCTGATCTCTGAGGGTATGGCTCACATAGGTGCACTTACACACATACAGGCAAAACATTAATACAGATAAAGTAAAAATAAAAAGAATTTGGAGATGTGATTAAATCAAGCTATCAATGTGGGACCCCTTATCCTGTATGACAAGCATCTAAGTAGAGGGAGAGACACTGGGAATGCACATGTACCAGGGAGCACCACAGCAGAATAAAGCAGCCACCTGCAAGTCAAGGACAGAGGTCTCAGAGGAAACCAATTTGCCAGCAGTTGACCTTGGACTTCCAGCCTCTAGGACTGTGAGGAAATAAAATTCTGCTGTTTAAGCCAACAACTCTGCAGTACTGCTCCGGTAGCCCTAGAAAACCAACATATTTCTCCAAGCTAAAATCCTTTACAGGAGAATATAAAATACAGGAAATTTGGGAGAATCCCAAGAAATGGGGCTTATTTCTCACTTTCCTGGACACTGATAAGATCAATTCCTAGCTCTCTTATTCTCATTCTAGAAGTGTCAGTATGGCATAATAAACCAGAAGGAAGCATCACCTTTCTGACTCCTGTGAAGCCAGGATTCCTAAATTCCCAAAGAGAACAAACAGCACCAAGTATATTTAGCACCCAGATCCTGGTTTCTAATACCATTCTCCAATAAAAAGGAACCAGCGTTCTTAAGAGAAATGGCTGATTCTCAGACTGAGGTGAGAAACACACAGGATGAACTTGGAGAATCTTCTAGTTCCAAAAACAAAGGAGTATGCCACAGTGACACTGGGTGTGGGCTACAGGAAAACTCTGTGCTTTCTGTTATATCAAAGTCTAAGGGACTGAGACACAAGTCAACTGAAGGAGGTTCTAATGGCCAGAGCTAGAAAAATTTGAGCTACAGATAAAGTAGCTCTGAATTACGGTCCAAAGTAGAAAATAAATAACCCTAAGTACATATAACACAAATAAATGACCAAATAAATCAATAAATAAAGGACCTATTTTCTGTGGAGAATTTTAAATAGTTTATGTAGATTTATTTCCTTTAAAAAGGAAGTTTAAAACATACTACTCTCTTAGTAAGTGTAGCTGCACACAATGGCTTTCTACTCAAGTCTACTATATGGGAAGGTTTAAAAAAAGTAACTTGGGGGCTGGAGAGATGGCTCCCAGCCCCCAAGATGGTTAAGAGCACTGGCTGTTCTTACAGAAGACCAAGGTTCAAATCCCAGCGCCTACATGGCAGCTAACAACCATCTCTAACTCTAACAGGGGATTTGATTGTTAAAGTGGCAAATAGCCACAGAAAATTAACTGGGATAGACTAAACAATCTCCAGGGCATCTGCTGAGAAAACCTACCTTTCCAGTTTCACTAGTCAATCATTTACTCATAGGACCACCAAGGGGGCAGGTTCACCTTACATTATGCTAAATAGATGCAGAATACCTAGTGTGATAATGAAGTAGTGAGTTTTCCTGCCTGCCATCTCACCTTCCAGCACTGTGCTTTCTAATTCTTGGCCCAGAGAGTGCAGTCACTGGCCCAGTTAAATTTGGCTGATCTAAACTCAGAATAAGTCTGGTGGTACCAAACTCTGTAACAGACACTCTCTTCTGTCCTCCCGGGCACTGCATATAGTCATGCAGGCATGACACTAATACACATAAAATAAAAATAAATAAAAAATTTAAAGTAATTTTACAATGGAGACCACTAACAAACACTACCTCAAGCCAAGGGATTGAGGTTAACATCAACAGTGATAGACGTAACCTTGATATGATTGACATGTTCAATGTAGTCTTTCTTCCAAAAACTATAATCCCAGGTTAATCCTGAGAAAAGAACCACACAAATACCAAATGAGGGACATTCTGGGTTTTCTCTCTTTCCCTTTTCATGTTTTGTTTTTGTTTGTGATTACAGGTGTGTGCTACCACACCTGGTTTATGTGGTTCTAGAGAATGAACCAGGGCTGCCCATGTACTCTACCAACTGAAACATATCCTCAGACCCTCTTGGTTTTTTGTTTTGTTTAAGAATATTTTAATACCCGATCGGTAATTCTCAAAAGAATCAAAGTCATTAAAAACAAGAAAATCTAAACAGTTGTCATAACTAAAAAAAGTTTAAGGAGACACAATGACTAAGTGTTATGCAGCGCCCTAGGCAGCATCTGAGAGCAGGAAAAGATGAAGGAATCTAAAAAAGTATGGGTGTTCGCGAATGGTGATATATCAATTAATTATGACAAATGCTCTACTCTAACTTAGGAAGTTAATACTGGGGGAACCTGGGTGTAGAATATATGTAAAATTCCCTCTACTATATTCACAATAATTTTCTAGATCTAAAACTGTTCTAAAATGGAAGCTTATTTAAATAAAAAGAACCAAGATCAAGACCACCCTTTGTATTCCGAACTTCAGAATCTCCTCATTCACCCCAGACAGTCACAGACACACCAACAAACATGCTACAGCTAGCTCAAAATATGGACTCATCATACAAGTAGAGATACTGATTTGCCATTGACAGGCATACAATATTAGCTAAGATGCTAAGGACATTTCCCAAAGAAATGAGCTCTGCTACATTCTTCTGCACTAGAAAAGCAAGTAGACTATGGTAGTAACATGTCAGGTCCAATAAACTAAGATACTATATGAAACACATTCACCATTTTAAAATTATTTTATTTTTGGGTGTGTGCAGGTGTGCATGCCTGTGTGCACTTTGCAGAGGACAGAGGAGGGCACTGTGAGCCCTGCTCTATACTCTTGGCTTTATTCCTTTAAGACAGGATCTCCCACTGACTTGGAACTAGGCTGGTGGCCAAAAGCCTCAGCAATTCTCCTATTTCAGCCTCCAACAGTGCTGAGGTTACCAGTGCACATGTGGCTCTGCCCAGATTATTACAGGGGAGCTGGGATCTGAATTCAGGTTCTCATGCTTATATAGCAAGCACTCTTACCCACTGGGCCATCTCTCCAGCCCTAAACTGACTTGTTTAGTAAAATGGATTTCTGAATTTTTATATTACAGAATTAGGAAATCCAAGAGACAGATACAGTACTCAACAATTCTCTCCAAAAAGATTTTCCTTTTTAATCTCCTGACTCTCTATAAACAAATCTAAGAACAATATTCTGTTTAACATCATTTCAGAAATATGGCTATAAAGAAAAGTCAAAATCAAAAAAAAAAAAGAAAATAAGAGTAATTGGAGGAAAAAGAGAATCCAGCAAAAAGTCCTGTAAAAAAGTAAGAAGAGAATCTGGAGAGTCCAACATTACAGAAGTAAGAAAAGTAAACATTGTCCAAAAAGCTAGCAACAGTCAAGAGGACCAAAATGTAAAGTAACAGATTGAGGAGGTAGCACACAACAGGGATCCCAGCATTTGGGGAGAGGGTGGCAAAGCACTGAGAAATAGTGTCAAGTATCCATAGGTGAAGGAAGGAGATGGGGAAGAGGGGGAAAATGTTATCTGTATTTGACTAAAATGACTGCCATTTATGACCTTTGAGAGACCAGCTTCAGAAAGGGGGAAGAAAGACAGCAAATAGAATTTTAAAAGACTAGGATGGGGCTGAAAAAAAAAAAAAAAAAACAAAGTAGAGAGAGCATTAAATACATCAATCACTAGTAATTTGAGCTTAGCAGTGAAAAATAGAGAAGAAATTCATTGCTAAGAAAAAAGGGCATATGCAAAGAATTTTCAAATATTTAGAACAGGAGATGGATACCTACATCTAGCTGAAGATAAAACTTACAAACAAACTGAGCGTGTGGCCTGAAATTCTAGCACTCAGAAGGCTGAGGCAGGAAAACTGGCAAGTTCAAGGCTAGCCAGAGCCATAGCAACATCTTCTCTCAAAAACCAAACCAAACTGAGCCCAGTAAGGGTGGTATTGGTCTTTAATCCCAGCACTCAGGAGGCAGAAGCAGGCGGATCTCTTCGAGTTTAGGGCCAACCTGGTCTATATAGTGAGTTCCAGGCCAGCTGGGGCTATGGGGAGACCCTATCTCAAAAAAACAAAACACTGAAAACCTATTGAAAGAGACTGATAATAGTCTAATGTTTACAAGAAATGGATTCCATATTACATACTAGAAAGAACTTTTCTTTGAGATTAAGAGAAATGAATTTGGACATTAGTGGTTAACCACTTCAAGTCTGAAGACCTCATTTGGGGGTTGTTGTTGTTTTTTTTTTTTGAGATAGGGTTTTGTTATACTGGCCTTGAACTCTTGATCTCCTGCCTTAGTTTCTCAAGTTCTGGATTACAAAGGGCATCGTTTTGCCCTTCCTGAGGAGCTTAGGAGTGAAAAATAGAGAAGAAATTCATCGTTAAGAAAAAAGGGCTTATGCAAAAAATTTTCAAATATTTAGAACTTCCTGGATTTCTACCTACTGTAGCCAAGAGTTGATCAGGTTTTAGAGTTCAGTGTAGTATGTGCATAAGCTTGCTTGATCCACCTCTCGCTCCTCTCAGGGATGTCCATATCATGCAAAGAGGAAAGGCTATAGGAAACAACTGAGAGCATCCATTTTCATGAAATAGGAAGCAAAGAAGAGGCTGACAACAGTAAGAAACTCGAGAGCTCATGGAAATTTATTTGATATGATTTATTTTTAATGATTTTGAAATGCAAGGTAGAAAGTAGTAATAGGAACATGGGGGAAAAAAAAAAAAGAGTTCTGAGGGGACAGGGAGATAGCTCAGGGGGTAAAGGCTTGCCCCAAGGCTGACTTGAGTTCCATTCTCAGGACCTTCATAGTTGAAGGAGAGAACTGACTTCTACAAGGTTTCTTCGGACAGCCACACGAACACCATAGTGTGTGAATGTGGGAATACACACATACACTAAAAGAAAGAGAAAGTAATCTAAGGGCTAGTGACATGGCTCTTCAAGTAAATAAAGTAAATACACCTGGTACCAAGCTGGACCTGAGTTCAATCCTCAAGACCCACAAGGTGGAAGGAGAGAATTGGCTCCAGCAAACTGTTCTATACCTCTAATAAGTAAATAAATAAATACATGTGATGAAAAATGAATCTGAATTCTGCTATACCAATAGAAGTTGTCTAAGTTATAAACTATTAATACAGCTACCAATACAATGGAGAAAATACTATTTTGTAATAGTCGGTATTGTCACGGTCCAGTTTTAAACTTTTTAAATTTAATTTTTTTAATTTTCTATGTGCATAGAGCACTAGCTGTAATAGCTACATAAGCATACAATTTTATTTTCTTTCAAGAACAATAAGGATACAGACATAATACTCGGTTCCTATGAAATTATTTTTAGAGTCTACCATTTCGGCTAATTTCATTAACAATTCAAATTGAATACATAATGAATTTTACTGCGCCCAAGTCACAAATGTGGCTCCTACAAGGTTCCTGGATCCATCTATCATAGCACCTTTATCACAAAAAGTAGTTTCTGATTTTTTTGCTGCTTAACAATACATCAACCCATAGATTTAAAAGGTCGTGCTGCTTAAAAAATATATGTTGACCACCAAAAGAGGACAAGGGCCCATTTGTTTCTACAAATGAATACCATCAGTATGCCGTGAAGAAGGATAAGACAATACCCACACCAAACCTGGCAGACTCCAGATCTGGTGTGTCTGTAAATGGAAGGCAGCCACATAGGCCAGATGACTACCACTGCCAGCTCAGCAACTGAGAAAAGGCAGCATCTACACATAGGCCACTCTTGACAATCAGAACTTGGAGCCTGTGTCTGGCAACGAATAGTGAATGTGGCCCTGATAAACCGGGAAAAGTCTGACAAGAAACCAGGTTATTGGGGGTTAGGGGCGCTCCCAAGGCTACAACCCTGGAAGGCATACAGCAACTGCAGCTGAGCTCATATTAAAACCTCGCCCCAAAGGTGGAAAGAAAAACTCTGCGAGAGCTGGGGAAAGGGCTCGACCTTACCTTGTCATCCTCGCATCGCTTCCCCAGGCCCTCCCTGGCCTGCAGCCGGTTGCTGAGGCGCCCGTAGTCGGCCTCCTTCTGGTCGATCTGTTTCTTATGCGTGTCCACCAAAAGCAGGAGGTCGGAGTTGCGCTTCTCCAGACGCCCACGGGCCACCTCGGTGCGCTGGACCTGGCCCTGCAGCTCGGCCACCTCCTCCTGAAGCAGAACGTGGCGGGAGGAGATGCTCCAGTAGTTGAAGGCGAGGACGACGATCACCACCAGCAGCACCACCAGCACGAACGACGGCAGGCGGCCGGCCCGCCGGTTGGCCCCGAAACCCACCATGGGGCCGGACCCCGCTGCAGCCGGGGGACCTCGCCGACACCTGCGGCCAGAAGCTCAGGCCTCCGCACCCAGCGGTCCGGGGACGCAGCCCCCCGGAGGCGGGCCTAGCCGGCGCGCGGAAGGGGGCGGGGCTTCGCAAGTCCTCCCCGCCCCCTCCGCGCTCCCGCAGCGCGCCTTCCGAACGTGGAAGCCGAGCCCGCGTCGGGCGCTGGGAACCGGGAGCAACCGGCGCCCGACCCGCCGCCCGACACCTCAGGGCTGGGGGCGGGGACGCGAGCCGGAAGGGGGCGGACTTGCTCGGCCCCTGCCCACCGGCTCCAGCCCGGTCGCCAAGGGGGCCATTCGCTAGTTTCCGCCACCCCCTCTTCTCGCGAGATGGTGGGCTTCTTCTCATCCCCTTGCGGTCGGGTCTCGCGAGGGTTCTCTAGAGATTTGGCAGTGTCTGGGGCGCGCTGTGCACCTGGGTGGGTGTACCTGCTGCTGGTACCTGGTCGGGGCTCGTGCCTTATTATGCAAGCCCCTCGGGAGGGTTTTTGTTTTCAGGAATTCTGGGGCTTCTACCGCCTGGTAAGAAAGGCACTAGGTGAGGTGCAACCAGCAAAGGGTAGCTGGAAAGGTAGGAAATTTTGTTTGTGGTTACGATTTGGAAAGAAAACAGTAATAACCTCGGACCATGAAATAGTAATGCCCATACGTTACGGAATGAAAGCGGGAGAACATAAGCTTTAGGAAGCTGTAGGATTTTGAGATGTGTTGCCAGCCTGGTTTCCAAGGTTACTGCTTTCATGGACCGAAAGGATTTCTCAATGTTGTGCGCCTATTTTAAAACGCCCTGCTGTTCTTGTCTCAACTGTTTCCCAGCAGAAAGTCCAGAAGCTGCTCTCGGTGAGGGTAACTAATGCACCGTTACTGTGACGGCTTACACACTGAATTAACAGTGACAGCTCTTACAAGTTGTTTTTGCACGCCTAGTTTCATATTTTCTTCCCAACAACAAAGTTGGGGGTAACAACAGTAAAACAGTTTTGCAGAGAAGAAAGCCAAGACATAAAGACGTTAAAAAAAAAACAAAAAAACCAAAGTCCTGTATCTCATTTGAACAACTAGGCTTGAATCCAAGAGTTTGGACTCAACACGGTTGCTCTGGGCATTGTAGCAGGCTAGGTGTTGCTGTGCGTATGGTGTTAATGTCAGGGTTCCAGAGAAAGCCCTACGTGTGCTCTATGTATTTCCTCTATATGCATAAAAAGCAAAAATTAACAGGTTTTCATCTGTGTAAGCACAAAGGTGTATTTGCTTTTATTTTTCAGACTTAGGGGTCAAGAATTTCCATGCGCATAAGCCCCAGAGAACATAAAGGTCATTGTTTTTATTCACATAACTAGGTTTTAGTTCAGATCAACAAATTTGAAACAGGAAGACTTTTCATCCTTGAATAATTGTTCTGTACTTTTTGTGCATTTCATCGATAAAGGTACCTGTTTTATAGCGTGTAAAAACCTCACTTTCAAAGAGGAATGATTTCTCTTTATACTGTACAGAAAAACACCTCCGTAATTGTTGCTATATAGTAGTAGTGGCTCATGCCTGTAATTACAGCACTTGGGAGGCTGAGGCTTGGGCTACATATCAAGTTTCTGTCACCAAACAAAAAGTTCAGCTCTGGCTTCATAAGCTCTAAGAAATCTCCACTCTCAGATTTCAAGCAGACTTTGGCAAAAGGAAGCCAGGCCAAACCAGGAAACCTTTAAAAAATTTTTATTACATTTATTTTTTCTGTTACATATATGTGTTTTGCCTGTATTCATGGGTGTAATGCCCACGAAGGCCAAAAGAGGGCATCGGATCCCCCTGAAACGGGAGTTACGGATCATGTAGGTACTGAGAACTGAAGCCAGGTCCTCAATAAGAGCAGCCAGTGCTCTTAACTGCTGAGGCATCTCTCCAACCCCTAAAATTTATTACATTGGTTTATTTGTGCCTGGGGGGGGGGCACGTGAGGAAGTCAAGGAACAGCTTGCAGGAGTCAGTTCTCACCTTCTGCCATGTGGGGTCTGGGGAATTGAACCCAAAGTTGTCAACGGGCTTAGCAGTGAGCACCTTTACCCACTGAGCCCTCCCACTGTCCGCCAAATTAGAAATCTTAACCCTCCCCTCATATTATTCCTGTTCTGGTCAGCCAGTAGTTTACCATTAAGTAATGCTAACTGCTTAAAGTGTTACTCTTTCTAAGAATGTTTTCTTCTTTATATAAAGCTATAATATTATACAAAACACATGCACATTTTCCTAATAGGTGCTTAAAAACACTATTTGGTACCATTATTCTGTTTTTCAAATGGACACATAGCTTGTCTAGAATAATCTAGTCACTGGTAAGGCTGACACCTGAAAGCCAGTCCATTTCCCTGAGATTTTTTTCTTTCTATTTTCACAGTACCTCATCAACCTTACTAATGAGTTTAATCTGGAAATCACCAAGACAGTATATAAATGCATTCATATAACCAGTTGTGGGCAAACAAATTCTTGAAATTGGCTGATCAAGATTAACATCAACACAAATATGTCAACTGTCTATATACTTGATATGATGTGATGATGAGAACACTGTGGTCTTCCTCTCAGCAACTTCTAACACTAGTCCAATCATGAGACAACATCAGACAAATCCAAGTTAAAGGACGTTCTGCAAGATCCCTGAGCAATATTTCTCAAAGTCAAGGTGGGATAGGGTATATAGTGAATAGTTCAGTGGTAAGATGCTTGTCTAGCATACATGAGACCCTGGGTTTGATCCCCATCACCACAAAATAAGACATACACACAAAAAGTCACATTCATCAGAAGGACAGAAAATCTGTAAAACTATCACTTCCAAAGGAGCCCAAGAGGTTAGGATTACTAATGTGAGGTCCTAGAACACAGTAAGGACATTAGATCAAAATTAAGGAAGTCTGACTAAATATGTACTTGAGTTAACAGTAATATATGTGTGCACATATATGTATATCTATACACATGCATGTTTTTTTTCAAGAGAGAGGGTCTTGTTTATCCCAGGCTGGCTTCAAGGATGACCTTTAACTTCAGATCCTTTTGCCTTTGCCTCCTAATTACACAATTACAAGCATGCAGCTGTTTATGCTGTGCTGGGGATCAAACCCCCTGGGCTTTGCACATACTAGGCAATTACTCTAATCACCTGAACCACATCCCCAGACCAATAATATATTCTTAGTAGTTTGCTGTCACAAATATGCATGTAAAAAGGATGTTAACAATGAGGAAAATTGGAAGTAAAGCATATGGGAACTCTACATTTGCACAATTTTTCTTTAGATCTAAAATTGTTCTAACATTAAAACTATTTTTTAATTTAAATTTTAACTTTTTGGTAATGTCATACATAAATACACTAAATTTGCATAATTTCCACTCCTCCTTCTCCCCTTCCAACTTTCCCTATGTTGCCCACCCCCTCTCAAATTCATGATTCTTCCATAATTAGTACATATACACATACACACACACACACACACACACAACCTACTGAGTCTAGCTACTGTTGCCTGTGTACGGGTTTAGAGCGGAACACTTAAGCTTGGGAAGCCTATTCTGGGGCTCAGACTTGAAGAAAACTGATTCTCCCTCCTCCCTCAGCAGCCACTGGTTGCTGGTAGCTCAGCATCTAATGGTGAAACCTTACGAAATTTTCTCCTCATCCATGTTTATATGTTGGCTGGTTTAGTCTTATGCAGGCAACTAAAACCTTTTTTTTGGAAACAGGGTTTCCCTGTAGCCCTGGATGGTCTGGAACTTGCTTTGCAGACCAGGTTGGCTTCAGTCTCAGAGATTCATCTGCCTCCTGAGTATTAAGGGCCTGTACCACAGCACCTGACTTTATTTTTAAGAATTCCAAGACTGGAGTGATTGCTCAGTGGTTAAGAGCACTTTTTGCTTTTCAGAGAGCCCAGGTTCCTTATCTAGCACACACAAAGCAGCTAACAACCATATGTAACTCCAGTTCCTGGTGTTGCAAAGTCCTCGTCTGGCCTCCATAAGCACTGCGTTCATGTGGTGTATATACATATATGAAGGCAAAATACTTGAAAGGTTTTTGTTGTTGCTGTTGTTTTTGAGACAGGGTCTCCCTACAACCCCAGCCGGCCTGGAATTTGCTATGTAAACCAGGCTGACCTTGATCTCACAGAGATTCACCTACTTCTGCCTATCAAGTGTTGGAATTAAAGATATGCACCATCATGCCTGGATACATAAAATTTTTTTAAACTTTTTTTAAAGAAAAAAAAGTTCCTATCTTTTGGGATATGTTTCAGGCTGTCAAGTTTATATTATCATATAACTGGAAAAGCAGTATAATCACAGACAATGTTTTAAAAATTAATTTGGATATAAGAACATATTGTGGGGACTGGTGAAATGAATCAGTGGGTAAAGTGCTTGCCATTCAAACATGAAGTTCAGATCCCCTTCACCCATCTAAAAAGCTGGGCATAGTGGCACATGTCTGTAATCCCAGCATAGGGGGACTAGAGAAAGGCAGATTCCTGGAGCTCACTGACCAGCCAGTCTAGCCTAATTGATCAGCTGCAGGCTCAGTAACAGATCCAATCTCAAAATGATGCAGTGGAAAGGGACCAAGAAGATACACACATGCACATGTGTACACATAGGACTGACACAGAGCATCAGCCAACATTGAATCATAGGAATTCTATATTTGGCAGGAGTTTTCTCCAAGTCATGTCATTTCTTTTTTTAAATTTAGTTATTTTTATGTATGTGAATGTTCTGACCACATGCATGCAAGTGTACAATGCCTGTGGAGGTCAAAAGAAGGTAATGGATTCCCTTGAACTAGAGCCATGAACAATTGTCAGCCTGCAGTGTGTGTGCTGGGAACTGAACCTCAGTCCTTTGCAAAGCAGCCACTTCTCCCAACCACCGAGTTGTCTCTTCAGCCCCATGTAATTTCTCTTGTGTAATTCTTACAACTCATTTTTTTAAATACCCAAAAACTACTTTCACCTATATTGTCTTCAATATATTTGGCTGGTAAATGCTAGAGTCAGGGAAAGGACTGGATTATTTTATAGACTATTTACAGCTAGGTTGAAGAAAGTGGTAGTTCATAGAAATACAAAATGCACAGGTATGCTTGCAGATTCTTTCCACTGTAAAGGAAAATATTCTAACCCTATGCTCACTTTAGGGGGGAAATTACTAGAAGGATTCTTGGATAATTCACCAAACTGCAGGAAGAGCAGCAGAAACTAGAGCACACACATTTGGTGCTCCCAAGCCCCTTTGCACTTCCTTGAATAAAGGAGTTTGCTGCAGCTTGCTATCCACATGCTTCCACCCAGCTCCCAGTGTCTGTGTTCTGATTCCATGCCTCTCACCCTCTCTCAGCAGAGACCCTGCATCCCAGTTGGGTTGGCCCCAAGCAGAGGGACCCCAACATCTGGCACCCAAACAGGAACCCTCTGCCCACCCCCAGGCATTGGCAAGATGCCTCCACCCTGGTTGTCGGTGAGTAGGCCCCTCTGTGTTCTGTGTGCTGAACACACAGGTGACCCGAGGGTGAACAAGCAACCCCCTCCTTCTCCCCTTTCCTATGTCCGTCTTTCCCTACCTCATTGGAAGGCACACCTCGCCACATGGTCCTGAAGCCCATGCTGGCCCCTCCACTCCACTCTTGGTTCGTCCCAGCAAAATCACATGAGGGTCTGACCCCCCACACACACCCAATTTTGGAACTGAGCCGAGGCTATTGGCCAAGACTTTCCAGAGACACCGTGTGGGCAAACAGCCATCGTTTAAAGACCCACAGAAGTCCTCCACTAAGCATGAGACATTTGGGCCCTAAACATTCTGTCTGTATGTCTCAGTTGGCCCCAATATTAGGCCTCTTGGTTTCTGTAGTGATCATTGTGCCTTTGAGTTTCCATTTAATTGGCTGTCACTCCGCAGTAATGGGCAATCTCCGTCCCCCACCAGGAAGTGCCACAATTGCAGGCTCTTAAGGCTCTCCTCCTGCAGCATGACTTGAAAGTGAAACAAAAGGTTAAAATAACACCCAGCCTTCCCCCAATTTACCCTTGGACTGAGCTTCAGCTGCTCTGCCCACTCCGCCCTGGGCATACCCCAACAACACCCCCACACACACCCTCTGTTGCTTTGGGCAACAATTATTAATAGGATTTCATCTTTTTTTTCGCTCCTTAATCTGGTAACCTGGGGTATTTTTGCTGTGGCTTTCTTGATAGTGCTGCTGACCTTTTGTTGCCTTGGAAAGCACTGTATCAAAGCAGAGCTTCTCAGACATTGATGCTTCAAATTCTGCAGTCCTCCATCCAGGCCTCAGACCTCCCCCCAAATACCAAATATTCCCTTCAAACCTGGATATCAGCAAAATAGGACAATCCCATTTAACTGGGCACTTAATAACACCACCTCCCTGGTGATACTTAACTATTCTCACTTCTTCCTGAGTCTCCTACAGACAGGCCACAAAAACATTCTTCAAAAAGGACCCTCACACACTCCACAGGAGCCTTCCTGCATCAACCTCCCATGCATCCTAATTACCCTCCTAAGTGACAAACATTACCCCTTAGGTTATTTCACCAGGATGGCGGGTAGTCAATGACGGGTAAGACCCTGATGAATCGGGCAACCTAAGACAGGCGCCACTGACTGAGGTGATCCCTAGGGGCCTGGGGTCAACAATGGCTTGGCAAAGAATCATGCCTCTCAGGGTCGCTCAATTAATAAAAACATAAAGGATGATATGTATGGCATAATGCAGGACGGGCCTTAGCCAGGCCACCTGCCATGAGGAATAAGAGAATGGCTTCTGTGGATGTGGCGTTCTGCTCTGGCCAGGCGTGACACCAGCTTCCGCTCTGCACCTGGATGATCTGTGTAAGAGTTGGAACACTAGTGGCTGCAGTTGGGAACCACCCCATAGGGAGACTAGCCAACCAAACCTACAAAACCCTTTGTACATCCTTGAATAAATGAGTTTGCTGTGGCTCGCCCTCTGCATGCTTCCACCCAGTTCCCAGTGTCTGTGTTCTGACTCCATGCCTCTCATCCCCCCTCGGAGGAGACCCTGTGTCCCACTCGGGCTCCTCACACCCCCTCCTTCTATGAAGGAGTGCCAACAGTGATCAAACCTGATCTCCCAGATTGCTTGCAAGTAGTCACAGCTGTCCTGATAAAATTGACGGCTGTTACACTCAGAGGATGGCATTCTACAACAGCTATATACTATCTCCAATTAGTGACATGCCTGGATTGCTGTAATAAATCAGATGAAGGAAGTATATCAAGACTACACACTTGGTATGATCTATTAGTAATTCAGCCCCAGGCACAGGAAAGCACAGATAGTGGCTACTATGGTGTGCCACCCGACTCCCCCTTCAGGAATGAAGAATTTCCCTTACAGCTGCTGGCATTGCTGGCCAGCAGAAACTCAGTGACCAGCCACCTTCAGAAGTGCCTCAGCTAAATAGGGCTATTTCATGAAGATAGTCCAGATCCAATCCTGGACAGCAGATCACATCTTCATTAGCTTACTTTGCTATGTCAAATCCATTTCTTACAGTTGTGTTGCAAAAGGAAATATACTGTGAAAATAATGTGGGCTCTACAATAAGAATGTGTGATGGAAGAAGTCATCCCTAGCTCTCTCCTTGCCTTCTGGCTGCCATCAAATAAACTTAACTGCTCAGCTATGTGCCATGATGGACTGACCCTTTTTTGTTTTGTTTTTGTTTTTGTTTTCTGAGACAGGGTCTCACTGTGTAGCCCTGACTGGCCTAGAATTCACCTTGTAGATCATGCTGGCCTAGACTCACAGAGATCTGCCTAACTCCACCTTCTGAGTGCTGAGATGAAAGGCAAGTGCCACCACACCCAGCTTAGACTGAACCTTTTGAAACTGTGAGCCAAAAGTAAATCTTGCCTGGCGTGGTGGCACATGCCTTTGATCCCAGCACTTGGGAGGCAGAGGCAGGCAGATCTCTCTGTGAGATGAGGACAGTATTGTTTACAGGGGAGTTCCAGGCCAGTTACAGGCATTTAGGTCACAGTAGTGTGAAAATAAACCTTTTCTAAGAACTTACAAATTACAGCATTGTCCTTATGGCATCACTGGTCTAATCATTCATCAAGAAAATATAAACAAGAAACTCCAGTACATGGAGCCCCAATCTTTAATTGTTTTCTCTAGAGGGTGATTATTAAGTATAGTTTGGAATAGGGGATAGTGGCAAACTCCTGTAATCCCAAAACTTGGAAGGAAGGTAGATGCAAAAGGATCACAAGTCTAGTATCGTCCTTAACTGTATAGGGTGTTCAAGGACAGTGTCAGATACGTGAGACCTTGTCCACCTTGCCCACACACACACACAAAGTTACACAGTAAAGACAGTGGGGAAAACTGCAAGCATAAATAACTGATCAAGAAGAAAACCCCAGGGAAGAATCAGGCTCTTCAGTGAGAATCCCTTCAACACGTGTACAGTACATCATTTTTTAAACTTGCAGCCCAACGCTTAATTCTCCGAAGTCGGCAGCTATCTCCTTTCCTAAGTGAAAATTTCCATCAGCAATGGAGTCCAGGAAGTGGAACTGATTACAAGTCCAATAAAGACTGCTAGCATCTTTTGTTACTGAGATATTAGAGAACAATCAATAAAATCTAGAGGTTAAAAGATACCTAGGTCTCTGCACTAAAGGAATAAGTTCTCTAAGGCAGAGCATATCTGAGAATTGGAAAAAAATTTTCCTGACATGTGGATGGACCTCATTGCAAAAGATTCATATTATGTACCTGGGAGTCTAATTGAATGGTATTACACTGTTCAGCTTAGGTTTGGCCTAACCTTTCATCAAGTCTTTCATGATATGCTTGTAGAACTTCGGAGAAATAAAAAAGAAAGTCATTTTGCTTCATAATTACTTTTGTGACATCAGACAAGATACCCCAGACTCTAGTTTTCTCATTTCCAAAATAATGTATTAGAATTAATCTTGGCCCCCTATGTCAGGGGAAAAAGTATAAAATTAGATGAACAAGACAGAATTTACTTCTCTTCTACATGAAATACATCCAAGAGGTTGGGGTAGAGCACATGCTTACTATGGGTGAGGTCTCAAGTTCAATTTCTAATAGCAATAACTAAAACAAATAGATAAACCCACTCAGAAACAGGCAGTTGAGACTAGTATTGTAGGTTCCTTTCAGTTCACCATCTGGTGTCTCTACAATGTTACCCTCATCTTTATCTCTACTAGGGGATGGACAGCATCCATCCCCTCACCTTCTAAGGAGATTTCTCCAAGTGTACATTTCTCTTCACTTCTCATTAATCTAAAGTTAATCACACCTAGCCCCAGAGACCAAAAAGACAAGGGAAGTTTACAGTTGAAAATAATATTCTCCCACCTCTCTTTCTTTGGGAGGCTGTTTCCCTGTATAGCCCAGGCTGACCTTGAACTCAAAATCCTCCTGCCTCAGACTTCAGGATTGTTGGAATTACAGGTAAATTATCACCATGCCCAAGTTAGCCTAGAACTCATAACAAAGCCAAGCTAGCCTCAGAATTCTCCTGGTCCACCCTCCCAAGTGCTGGGATCACAAGCATGGCCAGCCATGTCTAGTTGATGTAATATTTCAGGTTAGAGGTGTTTAAGGGCCTCAGGCATGATAGCCAAGTGCTCTACTACTGAATTCCATCCCCAGCCACATTTTTGGTGAATATAACGCAGACTGCCAAACTTTATAGCTCACTTTTCCTATCATATCTCTATGCCCTGAGGATATCCTTTGTACTAAGATGTAGTATGTCGCTGACGCTTTGTTTTGGCTGTTCCCTGGTATTGGAATGTATCCCCAACTTCCTTTTATCTTTCACTACCATTTATTTGTTAATTTATTCATTCTCAGTAACAATCTGCAAATTTCTCACATACCCACTTGATTGTACTTGTAAATATAATAGCTGAGTAAAAAAGTTATTATAAAGTAATAATTTTAGCTGAAATTTAAACTTTTTTACATCATGGCATTATTACTTGAGACCTATTTTGTTTAAGTCTATATCATGGAGCATGCATGTGTTAATCAACAAATTAATTCATCAAACATCTGTTGACTGCCTATCATGTGTCACAAAATATTGTAACTGGAAGGAAATGGCAGGGAAACAAGACTTTTCTTCCTCCACTCTATTATTTATTTATGTTGGTTTTCAGACAGTCTCTCAGAGCTCAGGCTGGCCTTGAACTCTCTGTGTAGCCTAGGATGACCTTGAACTTCTAATCCTTCTGCCTCCACCTACCAAGTACTTGTATTACAGGCCCTAGGCCACCATGCCCAGATTCTATTTTTGGTTTTTGTTATTTTTTATTTATTTTTAAGAAAGGTCCTTCTGTAGGTATGTATATCAAAGATGTGCATGCCTTTAATCCCACTGCTCGAGAGGCCAAAGCAAGTGGATGTGCTGGATGGCTTTAGTTGTCAACTTGACACACTTGGGTTGAGGGAGCCTCCGTTGGAGAATAGCCTCCTTTGAACTGGCCTGTGGCCATGTCTGTAGGTCATTTTCTTTAACTGTTGAGAGATGCTACCCCTGAGTCGGTGGTCCAGTATTGTATAAGAAAGCAGGCCGAGCATGGGTCATAGGAGCAAGCCAATAAGCAGCATTCCTTCATGACCTGTGCTTCAGCTCCTGCCTCCAGGTTCCTGCCCTGAGTCCTACTTTGGGCTCCCTCAATGATGAACTCTGATCTGGGAGATGTAAGTGAAATAAACCCTTTCCTTCCCAAGTTGGTACTGCTCAGAGTGTTTTGTCACAGCAATTGAAAGCAAATTAGAACATTGGATTTCTGTGAGTTTGAAGGTAGCCTAGCCCACATAGCAAGTTCTAGGCCAGTCAAGGCTACATAGTGAGACCCTGTCTTAAAAGAAAAGTCCTCCTGTACAGGAGAGATGGCTAAGCGTAGCACCCACATTAAGCCATTCACAACTGCGTGTAACCAGCGCCAAGAGACCAGATGGCCTCTTCTGGCCTCTGAGGATATCCATAAGTGCACGCATATACCCATATACATAATTATAAATAAAATAAATTTTAGAGGGCAAAAACGTCCCCTTCAAGGATTCACGCTTCCAGTCTGGGAACAATTCAGTTTCTCTCCTAAACATTTTATTTGTTTTTTTTTTTTAGTCTATTTATTTATTTAGTGTGTCTGTGTGTGTGCCTCAGTGTATGTACCTGCATCATGTGCATGCAGGAGTTCTTGGAGGTAAGCAGTTAAGAGTGTGTCTTGCTCTTCTAGAGGACCCAAATTCAATTCCCAGCACCCACATTGGGCAGCTCACAATCACCTGTAGCTCCAGTTTCAGGGGGATCCAATCCGCCTGGCCTCTGTGACACCTGTACTCACATGCACATAGTCACAATACAAACACCTACCCACATTTTAAAATAATAAAAATAAATCTTTTTTAAAAAATTAAAATAGGGCCCAGCATGATGGCACAGGCCTTTAATCCCAGAACTTAGGAGGCAGAGGCAGGCAGATCTCTGTGAGTGCAAGGTCAGCCTGATCTATATATCGAGTTCCAGGCCAGCTGGGACTACAGGGAGACCCTGCCTCAAAAAGACCAAAAAAAAAAAAAAAATTAAGCATAACAGTTTGTGTTCCCTTAACATTTTGCTTCTATTTCCTTTACAGTTTCTAAAACCTAGACTTAGGTTCTTGGCAACCAATGAAAAGACAGTCATGCCTTTGCACAGACGTCTGCTGCAATGTATTTTTTTCTGGACTTGGCAGAATACTCAAGGTGCTGTCCTATTTTTTGTTTCTTGCACTGCAGTTCGTCTGATCTTTTCATGGTGGCCTTCTCTGTTAGGCACTGTTCTATAGGATGACCCAGTTAAACATGGCCCCATTTAATGCAACGCAACTTTACATGAGGCTGTTTTCATATGATCATCCTCTCGATTCCAAACCATTTTTATTTTCCTTTTCTCCCCTTTATTCCTTGTTAGTGTTCCTGCTGCAGATGCTAACTTGGCATCACATTAAATCTTTCTGCACTGACTTTTAGACTGCTGAAACAGCTTTGAACAGATCTGGTTAGCTGTCACACTACCTTGTAAACAACTCCTCATTTATTCATAGTCTGAGCTTTAAGTAGAGACCAAAAGCTTTCCTTTAACCTACATAGTTTTTCACTAAATCTGTTCAGCATGTGGCTTTCACCACTGCAATACCCTGATATATATCAAGTAAACATGATGATGAATTGAGCCCATTTCACTGTTCCTGTTCAGGTACTATGTTTTCATTTGTCAGTATCCTAGAGAAACAGCATCTCAGGATGGAACAGAAGCCAGAGATTATGAAGATGGCACTTTGTAACAATGATGCATGTCCTTGAAATGGTAATCCTTACTCACATGAATTTGGAGTGTGCAGTGTTTTTTCTTTTGTCATCTGGGCATTATTATTTAAAATTGGCATTGACAGTTATTGGTATTTTAAAGAAGTTCTGTTTATTTCCATTAACTTGGGTCAAATTTTGCAGTGGAATTTCCTGCTCCTTGTCTTGGTATATGCTTTTCTCCTGTAGAATACACTCCCTTTGCATTATCTAAATCCTTTAAAGTCATATGTGAGTGCCTCTCCTTGAATCATCTACAGTTCTTTCATCGTTGTGACTACTATGCCTGATTCACATGTCTGATAGTCACATTCTGTATCTGGATCACAGCTATCAGTATATATTTATTGCCTGATTATACATTACCAGAGTCTTAAGACAGGAACCTTGTTCTGTTTACCTTTCTACCACTTAGCACTGTGGCTGGCATTTGATTATGTTTCACAAATGAAACTGATTTATTTCCTCTGCATGATAACTAACTCATTCTTTTTATATATTATTAAAATTTTTATTTTATTTGTATGAGTGTATTGCCTGTATGTATGTAAGTACATCGTGTTGTGCAATGCCTGAGGAGGTCAGAAGAGGGTTTCAGATCCCCTAGAAGGGTTGTTAGCCACCATGTGGGTGCTGGAAATCAAACCCTGGTCCTCTGCAAGAGCAAGCAGTTCTCTTACCGAATGAGCCATCTCTTCCTGCCCTTTCAAGGAAAATCTTGAAAATATTAATTTTTCTCATTGTTTAATTTAATTTTATTTGTGTTTTGTTTTTTGAGACAAGTTCTTCCCTTGACCCCAGGGAACTCACTATATAGATCAGGCTAGCCTCTATCTCACAGAGATCTGCCTGCCTCTGCCTCCCAAGTGCTAGGATTTAAGGTGTGTACCATTACACCTGGATTTTCCTTTTTTTTTTTTTAATAGAAATAATTCCATAGTTTCTAATGCTTATGAAAAGAATGAATGCTCATATTAAAAAATCAGCTTTGGGGCTTTCCCTAAACTCACTAGTCCATTTCTATTCTCAGGAGTGTTTTTATTTTCTTAACAAACTGTCTCTATTTCTAGTTCTAAAAAAGAAGTCAAGCTGAGGAGATAGTTGATAAAGCAGTTGCTTTGCAAGGATGAGGACTTGAGTTCAATACCCAGAACACATACTGTGGTGCTTGTTTGTAATCCCAGTGCTGTTGAGGGGAGGGCCTTTGGGGCTCATTGGCTAGCTAATCTAGGTAATTGTTGAGCTTCAGATCAATAAGAAGCCTGTCTCAAAGGAGGTGAATGCTGTTTCTGAGGATGACCCCCAAAGTTGTCCTCTTCTCCTTTGCACACCTGCATACACATGCATCCACACACAGACATGCATACACACCTAGCTATTTATCAGATAATCAGAAAGGGAAAAAAAAACAAAAACAAAATTTCTCACACTATACTCATCTCCAGGAATAACCTCTACTTAACATTTCAGTATAAATATTTCCACACTTTTTTTCCTACACACACTCATATTCATATGCATACCATAAAAACCGTTTTATACATATCAAAAATATTATGCATGTTTCACAACTTTTCACTCAACACCTTATGGGCAACTTCAATGTCAATATATTTAAGCACCATACAGATCTACTTTTGACTAATGCCTAAGCATATATACTGTATTTAACCAATCCCTGATAAATAGACACTAAGTAATTTAGGTAAATTTTGCTAGGGGGTGGTATTAGGGGACCCAAGGCCCTCCTAGATACTAGGCAAGTACTCTACCTCTGAGCTACATCCATAGTCCACTAGATAGATTGTTATGGTAGCATGAAACAAAGACATCTTTCAAAACACTTCAAAAGGGCAAAGAAAAATCTATTCAGATGCCTCAGGGAAGAGGAGCACATATAAAGATGTATATAGATTGAAACTGGAACCACATGTCCATCTATCAGGAACAAAGCTTCACAAACCAACTGCTTTTTCTGATGCTCTGCCTCCTCTTTTCTCCATGTTTCTATAATTTGCCTTCCTCGTAGTTCTTCTTCATCTCAACATTTGCATGGAGTCTTGGCTAGCCTCATTCCAGGCTTCTATGTAGTCTTTCTATTTGTGTCTTGTTCTTGGTTAGTAGGAGTTTATGTTTACATCCATGCCCAGAGGATGATCTTGGACACTCTACTTGGGACTGGTATAGGGACCAAGGAAGGAAGGGATGAACAGGAAAGTGAGGCCCAGATCATGAGGCCCAGACTGATTTTATGTGAAGCCACAAAAGTTCTGAAGAAAGGAGATAATCAGATTGATTTATGCTTTAAAAATATTTTTTCTGGATAAGTATGATTATGTTTATAAGTATGTAGTGGGGCAGTGAGGCTAATGAGGAGACTGATTCAATTGAGATGAGAAGTGAAAGAATCAAAGAAACAGGAAAAGATTCTAATTCAGACAACTGGATCAATGCTTAAGGCACCCCAACACAGAACCCTGGAGAATCCATCCAAAGTTTCTTTGCCCGTGAACCTAAAGTCTCATTTCTACAACTGAACAAGTTGTTCTGGTTGTAGAGAAAATTTGCACATCACTAATCTTCCAGTTCTTCATCTAACAACCTTGATTTTGCTATTCTGTTAGATTCTAGGCAACAGTTGTTGAGTAGTTTCATGCAGTTAACATTTACTTCTCTAGTACTATACATCGTATTGAAATAAATTCTACTGCTGGAAAACCATATGTATTTTGCAGTGGGGGAGTGCTGGAGATAAAACCCAGAGCCGTATACACTTCAGGCAAATGCTGTGCCACTGACTCTTGACTATATTCTCAAAGAGAAGGACGGGGTTTTAATCAGCTATTTCACTATCAATCTTCTTTATAAAAACAGAAGGTAGCATGTCATGGGCTGGGGGCGGGGGGGTGTCAAGAACAATAACCAGATCAAGTTTTATGGAGAAGAGCAGGGTTAATCTGTAGCTTTTCTTGAAACTTTGACAAGCGTTTTAAGGAGCAAAATCACATGAAGCAGATATATCTGATAAGCTAGTACAAGGAATATGCAGTAATCACTTGATATTATATTAAGTGCAAATAAGATAAAACCATGTTTCTTGTTGTGTTGGTTTGGTTTGGTTTGTGTGTTTGAGATAGAGTCTTTTTATGTAGATCTGACTGGTCTAGAACTCAGCATGTAGATCAGGCTGGCCTCAGACTCACAGATATCCACCTGCCTCTGCCTCTGTGATTAAAGGCTTGTGTTACTACGTCGGGTCAAAATTGTTAGGGTCTGAGAAGTGGGAACAAAGCCCTGGACTCCACTTTGATGCAAAAAGGAAAATTTATCTATTTACATAATTTGGCAAACAAAGCAAATCAAGCAGCTAGCCGGGCCACAGTCCCTAAAGCCAGATCAGGGAACTGCTGCACTCTATCCATGGTGCAGCCCACTTTTAAATGTTCCGTGGCTGTGGGCTCTGCTGCCTAGTTTAACCTTGGAATTGATTGGTCCAGAATCTGTCTGTCCCTCGGAGATTATTTGTATTGGACAACTCAGACCTTGTCGTCCATGGGGTCTTGGCTTGGCACCAGAATGCACGCCTTGGCACCAGAATTTTGTCCCTGCAAAAACCATGTTTTGTCTTTTTAAAATTCTAATTGATGTGTGCTTCTTGAAGCATTGATATTGTCACTATTAGTTAATTTGGTCCTAGTCTTAAAAATCCCCCTCTTGCTAAATATGGTGGCATACACCTGTAACTCCAACACTCTAAAGACAGACACAGAAAGATTGGTGCAAGTCAGAGGCCAGTCTGGTCTACATAGTGAATTTCAGTCCACCCAGGGCTACAGTGAGACCTTTCCTCAACTAAAATTAATTGTGTAAAATTAAAATCCCATTTAAATTTTTAAAACTTTACCTTGGGCTGGCAAGATGACTCAAGAAGATAAGAACACTTGCTATCAAGTCTGATGACTTGAGTTCATTCCCAGCACCACATGGTAGAAGGAGACATCCCACTCCAAGTTGTCCTCTGACTTCCACAACTACTGCATCACACACACACACACACACACACACACACAAATACATAAATAAGTAAATGAATTAATGTTGGGGAAATCTTTTTTTTGCCGTAGCACTTCCTGACTTCCTTGGTATTATACCTTTAACTTCCTCTGTTAAATTCACTCCATAAGCATGTTATTTCTCTTTGGGTAAAAAATTATGATTTCTTCAATGCAATCATTTCAACTGTCATAAAACATCAAATACTAAGCCTAGAAACCTGACCATTTTCTCATATTCTATCCAGGATTAAAATAATCTATGTTGTCAAAATGAATAGTGAAGACCCTAAAATCTAAATTTAAAAACTGACAAAAGAGACCAATCTTACATGGACATGTAGACAAATTGGACCACTTGTTAGTAAGCATGGTGAGCAAAGTAAAGCTCCAAACTCTACAAGCTCGCCTGGTGTGATGGCTCAGCAGGTGAGGGAGCTTGCCACTAAGCCTGATGATCTGAGTTTAATCCCTGGAATCTACAAGATGGGAAGGAGAGAACCAGCTCCTGACCATTGTCCTCAGACTTCTACACACCTCATGGTACACAGGCTACATACAAAATAAAGTGAAAAAAAAAATCTCCACAAGTCAAATTCTCGCATGTAAGCCATCATGTGTGTATATATGTATGCGGGTACATGTAGGTAGAAGCCAAATTACAAACCTAGTGTTGTGGTGAAGCACTCCTTTTTTTTGAGACAGGGTCTCAACTCAGAGTTTGTTGGAAGCCATAAGCCAGAGAACAGCCAGCTTACAGCTTAACTCCATTTTAGAGAAACCAGCTCTGGGAAAAATCCTCCCTGTAACCACCTGCATGTATGATAAGCGTGTTTAACCTTGGTAACAGGAACTGAGCTGCACTGGAATGTCTGAGGGCGCCACCCTTATCCTGCCCAGTTCAAGCCCCTGTTTCTCTTCTTAGTGCCATCTCCTTGACAAACATATAACTATTTATGGTGGCCTCTGAAGGTTAAAGATAGTGTCTCCTTGTAGGGTCTGGCCCCCCTGCATGCCCTTCTCTCCTAGTGCTAGGCTCTGGGCCAAGAGCTAGCTGGATCTTGTCAGTTGCAGTTCTGAAGAGAGGACTTGGCGACCTAAGACAGACGCTCATTATGTAAGAGAAAAGGGGGAGATGGAGGGTCTGGCCCCCCTGCATGCCCTTCTCTCCTAGTGCTAGGCTCTTGGCCAAGAGCTAGCCGGATCTTGTCAGTTGCAGTTCCGAAGTAAACAACTTGACCTTTAAGCTAGCCCAACCGCAACTTCCTCAGTTTACATCAGATGTGCGTCATGTGGCTGGATGTCTCCTGAGAACCTGAACTTTTAACCTCCTGCGAAGCCCCGCCTCAGGGTATATAAGGCTTGCTGCCTCTCAATAAAGTCACAGACACACACACACTAGGTAGGAGGAAAGGAAAATGACTGACTGACTTTATTGAGAGGAAGCAAGCCTTATATACCCTGAGGCAGGGCTTTGCAGGAGGTTGAAAGTTCAGGTTCTCAGAAGACATCCAGCCACATGACACACATCTGATGTAAACTGAGGAAGTATGCAGGCAAATCAATAAAGGTCAAATTGTTTACTTCAGAACTGCAACTGACAAGATCTGGCTAGCTCTTGGCCAAGAGCCTAGCACTAAGACAGAAGGGCATGCAGGGGGGCCATACCCTACAGGCAAGAGATTCTTCAAAAAGACATGCATTATCATTAGACCAGTTCAATTTCTTTTCACTAGAGTCAATAATAATATCACTTTAAAATGATCTCTCTGGAAGAGATGTGTGGAAAACTTGGTAACAGTAATAGAAAAGCTTTTGAGTGCAAGGTAAAAGGCCCATGAGAATGACTCAAGTGAAGTTTTGTCCATTTTGATCAACTAATCTGTTGTATTTAGGCTCCAATAGCAAAAGCATCTTTTGATACAAAAACTGAAGGAAAATAGCTCCAATATTTTTCTTTATTATACCACAATTCTTTCCATTGAGATCACTGCTTTTCAATGCAATTAAAAAACATATTCTATTTATTTTAATTTCTTAATGTATATGCTTTGCCTGCATATATGTAAACACCACATGCATTCAATGCTTATGGAGGTAAAGAAGAAAGTATGGGATATGTGTACACTTTAGTACAGTGCCCACTGAGGCCAGAAGAGGGCATCAGATCCCATGGAACTGGAGTTACAGATGGTTGTTAGCTGCCATGTAGGTGATAGGAACTTGGATCCTCTGCAGGAGAGCCAATGCTCTTAACTGCCCATCATCTCTCCACCCCATCAATGCAATTTTTAATGTGTGTTTTGTAGGAATCCAACTAGTGCAAATAGAAGATTCACACCTCTATTGCTGGCTCATTGAATTCTACCATGTAATACTTTATATATCTCCCATTTCCATAAAATGACAAACGTCTTGAGTGAGAAATCATGGTCTTTATCTTTGTAACCTATTTTCTCCTGGCTTCATGAATGAGCACCAAGCTGAACACAGAAGCACTGAGTACTTTTTTTTAAATAGTAAAATTGAGTTGAGATAAGAGATTCTGATCTTTCTTTGTAAAACCTTTTTGGTTGTGAAATATAACTTCCAAACAGAAGAGTGAGCAATACAGAGTGGATAGTTCAATAGCTATCATAACATAGTCATACATGTAGTGATCATTTAGGGCAAGAAAGAGAATGTGACTTGTAGCCTGTCTGTCACTATGCTTTTTTCTCCTAAAGGCAAATACTATCTTGATTTTTCTAAGTGCATACTCTTTAACAATATAGACTGATCTCACCTATTTTTATTTATTTATTTATTTTTATTCTATGTGTATGAGTGTTTTTGCCAGCATGTATATGCATTGCGTCTATGTGTGTGTGTGTGTGTGTGTGTGTGTGTGTGTGTGTATGTGTGTATACAATGCCTTCAGAGACCAGAAGAGGGCATCAGATCCCCTGGAACAAAAGTTACAGATAATTGTTAGCCTCCATGTAAGTACTGGGAACCAAAACTGGGTCCTCTTCAAGAGCAGGCAGTGCTTTTAACTGCTGATCCATCTTTCCAGTCCCTCATCCCTTTTTTAACTTTCCACAAATGAGATAAAATATCATATATTCTTTTGAATATAGCTTCTTTTACTCAACCTTATGTTTATGAAATTCACCTGCAATGTCATATGTAGATGTAGTCTTCTCAACATCATTTCTGTATGCCATTCTATTGTAGAAATACATCATATTACATATTAATGTTATATTTGGGTAATTTCTAGTTTAGAAATGTCAATGTGAGCTGGTATGGATTCCTCTGGAGTCCTTCCTCCTTGTGATCTTGGTCAGAAGAATTCAGATGAGGGGCTGAAGAGATGGCTCAGAGGTTAAGAGTATGCATTGCTTTTCCAGAGGACCCAAATTCTGTTTCCAGCACCCAAGTTGAGCAACTCAGAACTGCCTATAAGTCCAGCTCTAGAGAGATCCAACATCCCTGACCTTTGCAGGCACACACACACACACACACACACACACACACACACACACACACATTAAAAATAATAAAAATAAATCTTAAGAAAAGATAATTCAGATGAGATACACACAGCAGGGCAGAAGGCAGGCAGAATTTATTGTGAACTAGAGCACTCTGCCAAGGGGTGAGGATGGACAGAGGCCAAAGGGACTATCACCCTGGTCTACATTTAAGGCAGACTTTATACTATTTCTAAAATCTCTGTAACAAACGGTGCTTCCTGAGGGTCCTTATTCTGCCCAGGTGATTGACAAGTCTGTTTGGTTTGACTATTTCAGGGGCATAATGGTATGTCTTTGTTCTTCCTCAGAAAGCTACCAGATACACAGTAATCTCATAAGGGTCCTAGAACCAGGGTTAGACAATTACCTATTAATAACCTTCCAGGAAGGTCAGGATGTCATGTCTCCTTGGAAGACAGAATGACTGAGGTCTGCAGTCTCTGACCAGTAATTAAGAGCCCTAGAGTTCCACTCCCTGGTTTTACAGACTGTTAATTATGAGTGAGATATCCAACCACAATGTCCTCCAAGTCTAATAGCCTAATATCTAGCTGTCTTAACTGTTTACTCACGATGCTTCCAGGAATTTTGTGTATATGTCTCCACCTTTCTCTCTCCTCTCTCTTGCTTTTTTGCTTTACTTTTGTAGGGACAAAGCAAACTCAGACCTCTTAAATTTTAATTGCCTTGCTCTGCCGTGCTACATTCTGGGCACTAACACTTCAACACACATTCCGGCACCAAGCCAAGACCCCACAGACAAAGAGACAACTCATGTTGTCCAATACAGATAATCCTCGTGGGACAGACAGGCTCTGGACCAGCCAATTCCAAGGTTAGATTAGCCCGCAGAGCTGCTCTGCTACCAAACTTTTAAAAACTGGCTGCACCCTGGAGAGCACGGGGCAGTTCCCCCATCTGGCCTTAGGGACTGCAGCTTGGCTAGACACTAGATTCGCTTTGTTTGCCAAATTACATTAATATATTTTCCTTTATGCATCATCATGGAGTCATGGGGTTTGTTCCCGATTTTCCGACCTTAACATTTTTGGAGGTCCCACTGAGATCCAGGAGCATAAACCCCCACTCACAAGAGCGCACCAACGCACCCGGCCTCGGTGAGTATCGCCAGTTACTTCTGTGCGCTCTCTCTCTCTCTCTCTCTCTCTCTCTCTCTCTCTCTCTTTTTCTCGGTAGTCCGGACAAACTGGGGCTCAGTGGAGATCAGGCGGACCCACCATTAATCTCAGAGACAGAGGAGATTGGGGATGCTCAGACCCCCGCTATCGTATTCCTATCTTACTTCTCCTGACCCTCATCCCTGTCCTCATATTGTTCTTTCTTGAGGTATATCCTACTATGGGTCAGCTAATTCTGGTTCATTTTAAAGGTTTTAAAAGGGCAGTGGCGGAGCGGGGCAGGAGGGGCGTGGCCCATCTGGGGCGTTGGAGGTGGGGTGGGGCCTCCCAGTCCCCACCCGACCAGGCCACGAACTGGCTAAGAGTCTCTTGCACTTTACTTCTGTAACAAAGCTGGGCATGGCAGTGCACTTCTGTAATTTGGGTGCTGGAGAGGCAAAGACAGGCAGATCCTGAGAACTCTCTTGGCCAGTCAGTCTAGCTGAATTGGTTGAGCTCCAGCTTCAATGAGACACTGTGTCTCAAAAAGTAAGATGGAAAATTATCAAGGAAAATACCTGATGTCAACCTCTGTCCCTTACAAGCACATGCACACACACATGCATGTACACACAGGACCCACACATATATATCAAATGCACACACACGCCGAACATGCAAACAAACAAAAATGTTTTGTGTGATATAAAATTTGATAAATTCATGTTATCTAACCTGGCAGAAGTAAGAGGTACATGGTAAAATTATGTCTATAGATACACTCTTTATAAACATTTTAGGTAGCCATAGTGGTTTAAGTCTGTAGTCCCAGTACTTGGGAGCCTGAGGCAGGAGAAGGTCATAAGTTCAGGGTCATCCTGGGCTAAATAGACTGTGTGTCTTGGTTACATTTCTGTTATAGTGATAAAATACTCTGATAAGGAGCAGCACAGATGTCTCAGTGGTTAATAGCACTTGCTACTCTTCCAGAGAACTGGAGTTCAGTTGCCACACCATACTGGGCAGCTTACACTCACCTGTAACTCCAACTCCAAGGGATCCAGCACTTTCTTTAGGCCTCACCTGGCACACACACACACACACACACACACACACACACACACACACAGCACTTGCACATACACACAAAATGCATAATTTAAAATTAATAAATCTTAAAAGTAATACTCTGATAAAAACAATTTAGGAAGGAAGAATTTATTTTGGCTTTCAGCTCAGGGTCACAGTTCATCACTGTAGGGAAACCGCAGCAGCAGGAGTTTGGGGCAGCTGGTTACAATGCCTCTGCAGTCATGAAACAGAGGGACATGAACACATGCTGGTGCTCAGCTCACTTTCTCTTTTTTATACAGCTCAGAGTCTCAACCCTGGGAATGGTGTCACCCACAGTGGACATATCTTTCTGTTTCTTTTAAAAATTGTTTGTTTATTTATTTTGTTTTTATATGTATAACTGTTTTGCCTGCTGTAAGTGGATCAGTGTCATGCAATGCCCGTGGAGGCCAGAAGAGGATGTTGGGTGCCCTAGAATGGGAGTTAGCTGCCATGTGGGTGCTGAGAACTGAACCCAGGGCCTCTGCAAGAGCAGCAAGTACTCTTAACCACTGAACCATCTCTCCAGCCCTCTATTTCATTTAACTTAATCAAGATAATCCCCCACAGACATGCCCAGAGACTAATCTAACCTAGATGATTCCTTCTAGAGTGTGTCCTCCTAAGTGATTTTAGAGCTCAAGTTGACAAGTAAGATTAACCATCACACTTTCCCTCAAAAGAAAAAAGGGGGGTCCAGCAAGATGGCTCAGCTGGTAAAGGCTCTTGCCACTGAGTCTAATGGCCTGAGTTAGATCCCAGGAACCTATATGGTCTATGCCTTTGCATGTACAACATGACTCCTGAGTACCTCCCACACACAAAATAAATAAATATAAATTAACAACAACAAAAAGGAATGGATGTGGGGCCGCGACACTGGCTGCTCTTGTAGAGGAACTGGGTTCTAGGTGTGTGGTACACGCCTTGGGAGGCAGAAGCTAGAGGATAAGTTTAAGGTCAACCTTAGATCCATAGCAAGTTTGAGAACAATCTGTGACACATGAAACCCTGTATGAAAAAAAATTGACTAAAAATCAAAATAATTAAAGAATATATAAATGTTATATGAATAATGAAGTAATTTCAGTCCACCATTCCCTTCCTTTTTCCCCTTTAGTACTAGTTATAAATCATATGGAAGTATGAGCTTTGATTTATACAGTACAGTAAAAAGTTGATTATGGGTGTATTGCTGAAATTCAGTACTGTACAAGGCATGTTGGCATTGTGGTAAATTTTTTTTATTCCAGTAAGGAATGAGCCAAAACTATGATGACAACGAAGCAGACAATATGTCAGTCAACTCTGAGCTTTCTTACCCTCTTATCAAAATTTGTAACTAAGCCTTACCTTTCTAAAGTTAAAATACTTGTACTTTCCTATAAACCAATTAAAAAAATTTTCCTGAGCTGGATGGGGATGTAGCTTGGTGATGGAGGGCTTGCCTACCATGCAAGAAGCACTAGGATCAATCTGCAGCACCAAAACTAAGATCTTTCTTTATTCTTTTAGAATACCTCCAGAACACAGACACACAGGCCCATAGACACACACAGACACACAGACACAGACAGACACTCATACACTAGCTTTGAACTTGAAATTCTCCTACCTCAGCCTCCTGAATATTGACCTTAAAGATGTGGAATACCATGTCTGGGTAGGAATACATACACACACACACACACACACACACACACACACACACACATATATATATATATATATGGTTTATTATTTTAATTTTATTAGTGTATTACTTACATGTATATAAGTGCACCCATGTGGTGCAGTGCCCATGAAGGTCAGAAGAGGGCACTGGATCCCTTGGAACTAGAATTACAGATGATTGTTATGTGCCATGTGGGTGCTAGGAGCCAAATTCAGGTCCTCTGCAAGAGCAGCCAGTGCTCTTAACCACTGAGACATCTCTCTAGACCCCAGAACATATATTTTTGAAGCTTGTAACATGTGTATGTAAATGCTAAGGTCATAATAAATACCCACAACTCTAACATCTATCTCCAAACCTTATGTTCCTCCTCTTTTCTTGCTAGCTGGCTTCTAATTTAAGCATCTTTGAGAATTTGATCTCCCTAATTCATATTATTTGTTTAATACTCACTTAAAACATCTCCAAACTTGGTACAGACAGCTGCATCTAGCCTCAATATGTGGTTATTTTGCAGCACATTAATGCTATGAAATCTGTGAACATATATATTTAGAAGGATTGGCAAGCCAGTAGTTTTGTCTCTAGTCTTATCTGTACTTCTGCAGGGAACTGTGTGTGTAGCTGTAAGAGGCATATGGACTCTTGTACACATTTAGAAATGAATTCTAGTCTCTCTTTCTACCTCTTTCTCTATCATAGGCATATATATTTAAACACACACATAAAGAAAAGGATATAGGTAAAGAAAAGATAAAGACAGCTCCCATCTGATTCTCTCCCATTTGTGCCTGACTGTCCGTCATTCTGCAAGTGTGAGCAAACTGCTGTCTCTTGTATTCATTTCTCTCCCCATTCCCTATTCATGCTGGGTTGGAGACAAAGTGGGTGTTCGTAAAGGCAGTCTGCTATTCCTGCAGCAGCATTTCCCTTTTTGGTGACTCCATGGCTGCTCTTAGCTCTCACGAGCCGTCAGAGATGCTCTTTTATAAATATGTCGGGATTGAACACTGTGGTAGGTACAGCACAGGAGAAAAGTGAACAGTCTGGCAGCTACTGCTATCACCGCAGTCCTGTCACCAGGTGGCAAAGCCAAACGTGTTCTGTCAAATGGCTCCAAAGCTTATCAAAGAAAAAAAACCTGAAAGTTTTATCGCATGCACCTCATACAACATGATCACTTAATTCATGAAATGTGCTATTTTTTATTTGGCTCTTCAACTTTAGGCACACATATGTCTTTATGACTGTAGTCTTTTGCCCCATCGTAGGTGCATGTGTACATGAGTACATGTGTGTGTAAATATGTGGATATGGAATAGCTATGCACATAGCATACTTCAACTCAATAGGCATTTGCTAAGGGCTTACATGCCAAGCATCTAGGACACAGGATGAATAGCTATGGAGTCTGCTCTTAAGGAGGCTGTGGCCTATGGAACTTGCCTTTCTTATAAGACAGTTTTACTTTTAATTAAGTTTTTTGTTTTAGACTGTGTCTCATGTAGTACATGGTAGCTTTGAACTTTCTATGTAGCCCAGGCTGGCCTAGAACTGATCTTCCTGTCTCCACCTCCCAACTTCTGGGATTACAGGCATTTGCCACCATACCTGGATATTAAATTGACAGTTTATACATAGGGACTATGAATATTAAAATCTAATAGATTTTCTAGAAGGCATAATTAGACTTAGAAAACAAAAGAAACCTAATTTTTGTCATTTTACATAAAATTTTAATATTAAAATTAATTTTATTACTTTTGAAATAATTTTAGAATGATGGAACAGTTACAAAGACAATACAAAGAGTTCTCACTCTTAGACCATCACAGTGTTAATGCCATATTTTATTAACCATAGTAAATTATCAAAACTAGGAAATTAAGGATCTGGAGAGATGGCTCACTTGCTGCTCCCCCAGAAGATTCAGGTTCCATTCTCAGCACCCATTTGGTAGCTCATAACTATCTGTAACTCCAGTTCCAGAGTATCGTACATATACCTTTCCTGGCTTCTGTGGTCACCAGGCACACATGTGGTACACATACATACATGCAGGCAAAGTACTGATATCCATAAAAATTTTTTAATTTGTAAATTAACATTTGTACAACACTGTTACTAAAATATAGACTTGATTTGGATATCAAAAATTTTCACTAATACTTTTCTGTTGCAGGATTTGAGCTAGGATCTTACATTGCATTCAGTCTTCATTTTTTACATTTATTTTAGGGGCAGGGTGTGTGTAACATAGAAATCAGAAGACAACTTGTGAGAGTCAGTTCTCTTCATCAAGCCTTCTGAGATTGAACTCAGGCCATCCATCTTGGCAGCAAGCTCCTTTTCCCATTAAGCCATCTCATTGCTCCTTTTAAAGAGATTTATTCCTATTTCTGTGTGTGTGTGTGTGTGTGTGTGTGTGTGTGTGTGTGTGTGTACACGTGCGTGCGCCTGCAGTGGCCAAAAGAGGTCAGATTCCTTTGAGCTAGAGTTACAAGTAGTTGTGATCCACCTGATGTGGGTACTGGGTTATTCAGGTTATTTGAAAAAATAGCAAGTGCTCTTAACTGACTGCTGGGCTATCTTTCCAGACTCTTGTTTTTTTGTTTTTTGTTTTCTTTCTTTGTTTCATTTTTTTAAATATTCATTTATTTGTTATATATATGTGTGTGTGTGTGTGTATATATATATATTAGTATACTGTCTACATGTACGTAGGTATACCTATATCATGTAAGGCCCTTAGAGGACAGAATTTGAATCTGGGTCTTCTTCAAGAAGAGTTAGTGCTCTTAACCACTGAGCCGTCTCTCCAGCCCATTTTTGTTTTTTAAAGACAGGGCCTGGATATGTATTCTGGAGCCTAGAACTCACTTTGCAAACCAGAATGGACTTGAACTCTTGGAATCTTCCACCTGGGTCTACCCCATTAGTCTTCATGTGTCTTCAGGCTGTTCTAATCTCTGAGCGTTCCTCAGTCATTACTTGTCTTTCACAATCTTTTCAATTATACTAACCAAGAATCTGGTAGAACATACTTCAGCTTGGATTTATCTGTTTTCTCATTCTTAGATTGCAATTATAGATTTTTTTTTGTATTTTACCAAAAAATAAAGGTAGTACACCTTTCTCAGTGCTTCCTATGTATCAGGGAGCATGACATTGTCATGTCTAACTTCTACTCATTGTTTACTTTGATCATTTGGCTAAAGTGGGATTGTTACAAAGTTATTAGGACTGTAGCAGTGCTTGTAAGCTAGGCTTAGTCACTCATCTTCAGTAGAATAGTTAAAGAGACAATAGTAATAGTAAAAGTCAGAGAAAGAAAATTGATTCCATGTGAAGAGAATCAAGAGGCCCAGAGACACCTTCCTTGGCAGAACAACTTTTCTGGGACTGCCTTCAGTAGCAAATGGGACTCTTACCTAAACTTGTAACCAAAGTTAATCTGTGTTTTGAGATTATTTAACACTATCTCTGCTTTTTCACAATGTTGTTGCAGAAAAGATCAGGTAAGACACTGGGAGTGTCCAGGAAGCAGGTATTTTATTTAGGTTGGAGCCCGGTCAAGCTGGCTCAAGCCTCAAAATGTGGACCCCAAAGGGAATTAGCTCATATCTTTTATTCCTTAGGTATTAGATTAAAGTGAGAAGGAATCTTATATATTGATTTGCTATCAGTAAAGTCTCAAAATTAGGCAAATTATTACAAATTTAGAAAGACACAAATGTTAAAAAAAAATCCTCTGTCTGAAAATCATTGCAGAAATCCCCATCTGAAACAAACAGAACCGAAGAAGTTCCTTCAGGACACAAGGTCAGTGGTTCTAGCTAGCTGTGTCAGACTTCTAACCACAAATTTGTCAGCTGAAATTTGATGACTGAGAGGGAGAAAACAAGGATTAAAATCCATATATTTTAATAGTTCATTAGGCTCTACATCAATGTAAATAATCTTATTAGGCCTCTTGTAAGCTAAACATTGTGACCCTTCCTTGCTCCTGACCTAGAAGAATGTATGTATATCTATGTTGTGAAAATATCATTGCTGAAAGAAGCAACTTTGAAAGCCAGAAATACTCCACAGTTTGTTGTAAATAGCAAATGGGATTAGACTGATAACATTTGTTTGTTGTTGTATGTGCTGTTTTGGGTCAGTAGAGGCCAGAAAGAGAAAATCATGCTCTGAAAAGACAAAGGTCCTCATTCCTTTTCCCATCTCATGCTGGAAGTATTATTTCAGTAAATAAAAAAGTCAGTTGTTTCAAAGAACAGTTCTAAGAGAACCCAGAAAGAGCAAGTCCTAAGAACAGATGAGGCTATTCTTGGTTTTAAACAAATGTAAGAGTCAGGCTGTCTTTTTTCTGGCACCACTCCATTCTGGCATCTCTGACACAACTCCTGATTTATTTTTATTTTTATTTTTTTTTCTCGGAGAGATATGAGCAAATGTTTACTCATCATGGATAAGGCAGGGACAGAAGAACATAGAAACAATTCTACTAAAGTCGAACTTGGTGAACTGATGAGTTTATTGAAGTTTCTTAAAAGACAAGGGCAGGGATGGCTCAAAGGCAGGCATATCACTGAAAAGTCCACTTGAACCTGGGTTCTGACTCATGAAATCTACATCCCTATAGTCCTTTGCACAGTTTGCAGACAACTCAACAGAATTTGCAGGCAACTCAAGAGCTTGGCGATTATTCTCTCTTCCCAGCAATCCTTACTGATTATATAACCTTAGGGACCAGCTTTGTTAATTTTGTTAGTTTTGGGAACTTCCTTTGAGACTTGTGAGTTGCCTATTTCCTGAGTCTGATAAATTTCTTTTAAGTCCTGAGTCTTAATGAACCCCCATCTAGATTGGAATGTGTTGATTTGGAATTTTCCTGAGTCTTATGGAGCCTCCCACCAAGATAGAAATGTTTCAATTTGGAGAATATTGTTATTCAGTACCCTCTCCTACACCCAAGATCCACCTTGCAGGTTCTAATATGAGACTTAGGTTTATGTAGAAGCAAGAAGACCACCACTAAGCAGTCCTGTCAAGGTGTCCTACCAGTCAGTCTCTCAGCTCTTCTCTCCTGCAATGTGGTCTGACAAGTTGCCAGAACTGTATGAAAGCTCTTCCTAGGCGACTAAGTCCTATTCTGGATGGCACTAGGCTTAAGCTATTTCTTCCCCCCCAGCATTAGGTTCCTAGGGAAGTTCTAATTCCTTGGGGACCACTGTCTCATTCTAGTAGCCAAAAAGAGGGGGCATAAGTGTCCCAGAATATCTTTAATGCTTCATGACAGTCACAATTACACATTCTTTCTTTTTAGACCCCATTCTTGTACTTGCTGTGAAAATTCCTGACTATGTCTTGTGTCTGAAACAATATCATTAGCCAAAGTTCAAAGACATTCAGTTAGTGTTCAGTAACCATGCATAAGAACCATTTCTCCATAACCTCTTTTGGCTTTAGTTACTCTGGAAGAGCTAGCATAAGTGACTCTATTTTGTTGACTTTCAGATGTTTTGCTATGTATCCCAGGCTGATCCTAGTGCTTCAACCTACCAAACACTGGTACTATGGGAAAGTGCTTCCATCCCTAGAATGACTTCATTTTGACTCTGACAACTCCCCACCTTGTCTCTGAGCAATTTTCTCTGAAGTCATCAGTGATTAACCTTTTGATGGTTTGATCTCAACTGTCCCTGATTGCTTGTATGAAGTCTGTCCCAATTGGTCTGATCTGATCCCACGTTGGAGTGGTAAGTGACAGATGTCAAGGAGTTGGTTCCAACAAAACTCTTTACAGGCAGTTTGAGGTAACAATTGGTATAGAAAGAGTGGCTCTTAGGTTGGGCCTATCAGGGGTCCACTCTTGACTTTAATTCTGTGTGTTCTGGGATAATGTTCTAACATGTCAAAATAATGCTGTTCAAGTTCTTTTGTTAGAAGTTGTATTTCTGCTGACTGCTAAATGACCCCAGTTGTAAAGCTTTTTTTTACTTAATATTTTAATTAACAAATTTTTATTTTGTGTGTGTATCAGTGTTTTGTCTGCTTGTATGTAAGTACACCAATGTTGCACAATGCCCACAGAGTCCAGAAGAGGGCATTGGAGCCCCTGGAACTGGAGTGACAGACAGTTGTTAGCTGCCATGATGGATACTGGGTTTTGTGCAGGAGTAGCCAGTGCTCTTAACTGCTAAGCAATCTCTCCAGCCCCCAGCTTTAAAGCTTTACAGAAATATAGCCAACATGAGCAAATATTTAAAGAAAACTAGTTATAAGTTAAGTGTTTGTTACAGTCTCCTTAGGCGATCAGTGTCCGCTATCTTTAATTATTAGGAGGCATTGCTTGGAGCACATAGTGTTAAGGCATGTCTAATTATCATCGCCTAAAGAGAATACTGATAGAACTGGGAGCTCATGAAGACAGACCTGGGAAGGCTAACACCACTAATAATACTAGTTTGGAGAATCTCAGTTTGGTAAAGTATCTTCCTAAGCTATGCATTTTTAAAGGCTTATTTAAGAAGTATAAATACATACAAAAAATAGGCAGCAATAATAAGCATCATTATACAGAAAAATAATACAAAATTCCGTATCTTAGCTCAGCTTCTATTTTTGAAACTAAATTTCTAAAGTTTGGCTCAGTATAGCAATAGCTCTATAGCACTAACAAAAATCAAGGTTTTAGACTGCTTACAAATAAATTTAGAGAACGGTGTAAGTAATCACAAACAGACTCATTTTCAAGTGCATCTCACGTATACAATAACAAATACTTACTGAATCAAGGCAAATACACACAGGCCAGGCTCTTAAATAACAAGACTGACCAAATGGCAGGTTTTTCAGCTGAATGAAAACAGCAGAAATTGGCCAGTGAGGTGACTCAATAGGCAGAGGAACTTGTGCACAAGCCTGACAATCTGAGTTTGATCCCAGCATCCCCAAAAAATGGCAGGAGAGAATTGACTTCTGAGAGTTGTTCTCTGACCTCCACAAACACTGTGACAAATATGTGCATGCACGCACACACATACACACAGGCACATGAATTTTTTTTTTACATAGCAGAAATGTCAAAAGAATTTCATATGTTGAACCCAGATATAATATACATTAAATAAAAGACAGCACTATTGGTCGTTTTGCATGAATTAAAAATATATAATTTTAACTCTGCAAACTTTGCATAATAAAGTTCAGACATATGGTTCCACATAGTTCTAATCACAGATATATAGGGTTAAATATGCTAAAAATCACTTTAAGATAGCCAAACCCTGACAAAAATCAGAAAATGTAAGCAATTATCTTAATAACATAAAAATCTTGATCATTTTACAACGTGCATATACACCAAGTTAGATGTCAAAATACCCAGCCTTGATGAGAACAGGAGATAGAAACTGGTCAGGCAAGTTTAGAGTAAGGGACCCTAAAAGTGAACTGTTTTTCCTTTGCTAAAAACTGGAACTGTCCTTACTGGAGTCCAGAGATGCCAGAAGTGTTTAAGATGAAAAGTGTGGGTTCTGCCCTGGCTAGAGGACAGGGATATCAGAAGGAGAGGCTCTGATTTCTTTTCTTATCTCTTTTCTTCTTTTTAAAATATTGTAATTATTTTTATTTTATGTGTATGAGTGTATTGCCGGCATGTATGTAAGTACACCCATGTCATGCAATGTCCACGGAGGTCAGAAAAGGGCATCAAATCCCCTGGAACTGGGGTTACATATGGTAGTGCCATGTGGGTGCTGGGATTTGAACCCGATCCTCTGCAAGAGCAGCCAGTGGCCTTAATCACTGAGCAATCTCTCCAATTCTTCTTTTCTTCTTTTTTTAAAAAAGTTACTAATTATTGTTTTATTTTATTTATTTAATATTTTATCTATTATTTTTATTTTATGTGTATGAGTGTAATGCCTGCATATATGTAAGTGTACCCATGTCATGCAGTGTCCTCAGAGGTCAGAAGAGGACATCAGAGCCCCTAGAACCGAAGTTATGTAGAGTTGTTACCCACCTCTGGATGCTGGGCACCGAACCCAGGCCCTCTACAAAAGCAGCCAATGTTCTTAACTACTGAGCCATCTCTCCAGCCCCTGTGTAATCTCTTTTCTTCTAAATGAGAACCCCTGTCTGGTAACTATACATGAGGATGTTACCAGAACCGAGAGGCAGTTGGACACCTTGTGGATGGGTCACCTGGACTGACCAGTCTGTCCTCCCCATCCCCAATGCCCTTATTCAGTAAAACCTTATTAACTCCAAGAGGGAGACTTGATGGTATCCCATTTGAGGGGACCCACTCCTGCTGTACATGAGTGCTGCCTTCCTTCTGTTAAGCTCTCACTTATGAATCCACAGTAAAACTTCTTTCTAAACTCAGCCTCCTATTGTCAGTGAATTTCATTTTTCAGATTCTCAAGATGAGAATCCAGAGACCACTGGCTCTGAAAGTTTTGTGTGAATGTGATTGTCCCGCATCCTAACTCCTGAGTTAGCCTACTTAAGGTTAGGAAACCTCCATGAACTCAAAGATGCCACTGAACCTCTATCAACATCATATAATTATTTATAACAAAATATATTGTCCATTAAAATTAAATTAAACTTTATAAAACATTATTATAGTTTATTTATTTATTGTGGGGAGCAGTACACATGCTGTGATACATGTATGGAAGTTGAAGGAAGTTGGTTCTCTCCTTCCATCATATGCGTTTCAGGGTTCAAACTCAAGATTGTCTGGTTTGGGAGCAAGTGCCCTGACCAACTAAGCCATCTGCTGACCTAATAATGATTCATCTTGAGTGACAGCTTTCTTATCCCAGTAGCAAAATTATCTCATTTCAACAATGACAAATATATGAATATTCCATATGGAGCAAAGCCCAGAAATCATGTTAAAGTTTCTCTACATATAGACCATTGTTAAAATTAATCTTTTAAAATTACATTTTAAAGTTTGCTTAATGAAAAACAGTATGTAAATTTTTTGATCATTTAGCAAAATCTTAAAAAAAACAATTTAATCACCTTTTAAATGTAAAATATTAGTTACCTTGCTTTTGGGGGGTAAGACTTAATGACATGGGCCTTTTTTCGTTTACCCCAGATCTTGAATGTTATAGTTTGTATGGATTGTATCTCCTGTAATTCCAATTATGAAATGAAATTTATCATAAAGATATTTGAAAAAGATAATATATATTCATAATTTCATATGTAACACAACATTCATAAAAACCTCACATATCATTTGCATATTAACGATATTCCTGTGTAACAACCAAAGCAGTAATCCAATGAATAGATTCATTATCAGCACTCCAAGGAGCTGTTTTTTTATCCTCTGACTGCCACTTCTGTATAACGTTTTTTGGCTGTACTGGAGATCAATCACAGGACCTCATATAAGCTACACAAGTGCTCTAATACTGAGATATCTTCCTATGTAATTTAAATACCAGAGACATAATTTTTCCACATATATATTGTGTATTTATGTACTATATCTGCTTTGTTTTGTGTAGGGACAAAGCAGACTCAGACCTCTTCAGTTTTAATCACCCCGCCCTCCTACATTCCAGGCATTAACACGTCAGCATGTATTCTGGCTCCAAGCCAAGACCCCACAACTGATGAGGAGGTCTGAATTGTCCAATACAAATAATCCCCGTGGGACAGGCAGGTTCTAGACCAACCAATTCCCGTGGACCAGCCCACAGAGCCTCACAGCTACTGAACTTATAAAAGCTGCATGCAACCTTGGATGGCATGGCAATTCCCCTCAGTCTGGCTTTAGGGCCTGCGGCCTGGCTAGCTGCTTGATTTGCTTTGTTTGCTAAATTATATAAGTAAATTTTCCTTTTTGCATCATAGTGGAGTCATGGGGTTTGCTCCTGATTTTTGGACCCTAACATTTTGCACGTAAAAAAAGCTAATGTTCATTCCTTCAGGGATGAAAAATATTTAAAAAAAAAAGAAAGATTTTTAGGAATGGCAAAATGACTCAGCATTGTTGTCACGAATGCTTGACAACCTAAGATCAAGCTCTGGAACCCACACAGAGGTAGAAGAACCACAAAGCTGTCCACTGACTTCCCCATATGTGCCGTACCACATATACTCTTGTTGTGCCCAGGTTATAGAATCCTCTCAAAAGACCACCGGGGAGGTCAAATCTGATGCAAGCACAAAGGGTCTTTATTTACAAGCTCGAGCTGGGTCCACAGTCTGACACACCAATGCAGCGGGTGATAAGACAGTGGCCCCGAGTGGAGGGTAAGGTGATCTTTTATAGGGTTAAAACAAAGAGAGGAGGGACAAGGGTTGGGATTGGTTAAGGAAGCCCACTGGCACGAAAAGCATCTTACTCATATTAAGGTTACAGGGCCCGTGGAATGTGCGGACCAAAGGATGTTACAAGGTCTTGTTTATGTCTCTGATTTTAGCCTTGGTCAACCTGACCAGATCTCAGGTAGTCCTAAGTAGGGTGTTTTTACAAAACCGTCTGGTATTTGAAGGCTATGTCCTTGCAGGTGTTTTCCTATGAGTGTGGGAAAGACTGTTTGTGGTCTTTCCTGGAGCTAGGAAATCAAGCTTACATAGCGGAGGTTTTTCTGTAACAAAATGGAGTCAGGTTTGCTGCAGCCTTCACTTTTCATTTCTTGGGGGGTCTTTACATCCTCTTACTTTCTCTCTCCCTTCTTCTCTCTCTCTCTCTATCACAATATTCATAGATAAACTAAATTTTTACGTTTTTAAAAGATTTTTTTAATGATGTGTATATGTGTATGTTTTTGTGCACATGAGTGCAGTGCACATGGAGCCAGCAGAGGGAGACAGATTTCTTGGAGCTGGAGTTACAAGAGATCATTAGCCACACAATGTGGGTGCTGGGAATTGAACTCAGGACTTCTGGTAGAGCAGCAAGTGCTCTTAACTGCTAAGCCATCTCTCCAGCCCAAATACAAAACATTTTATGTCCTCATTTCCTATTATCCTTGATTATCTTTAAAAAATGAATAAAACTTAATTTCCTTCAGGAATCTTTTTTGGAAGAAAATCCTTGTCAAAATTTATGTATTTGTGTCAAGTATGGTGGTACATACCTTTAATCCCAACACTGGGGAGGTAGAGGCAGGCAGATCTCTGTGAGTTCAAGGCCAGCCTGGTTTACATAATAAGTTCCAGCCAGCCAGGGTTACATAATGAGATCCTATCTCAAAACAAAAACAAACAAATCTATGTGGTCAATACAAAATTTCCTAACTTAACAAATTTTTTCTCTTATATCTTCAGTGAATGCCATTTTAAATAATCAAAGTACTTTCAGTGAAATTTTTGATTTGGGGGAGTTTTTGTTTCTTTTTTTTTTCAGACAGGGCTTCCCTGTAGCCTCAGCTGGCCTGGAAATCACTATGTAGACCAGGCTGACTTCGATCTCACAGAGATCTATCTGCTTCTGCCTCCTGAGTGCTGGGATCAAGGACTTGAGCCTATTTCAGATGTTCATTGTCCCTCTAAAATATTTGCTTAGAAGACCAGATATCTCTTGTAAATTCTGAAGCAAGATTTTTTCTCTGCCTCATTTTCTAGAATTACCATTTGAAAGTGCCAGAACCAAACCATTCCACCAGAAAGTAACCCCAAAATTACCATTTCCATTAGTTAACATTTTAGTTTGACCTAACTGAGGTAATGCCCTGTAAAATGAGTTTTCTTTTTTTAAAATGTTATTTATTTATTTCCATTTTATGTGTATGAATAGTGTTTTGCCTGCATGTATATAAGTACACCTGTGTGTGTGATGCCCACAGAAACCAGAAGAGGGTGTTGGATTCCCCTGGAACTGGAGTAATTGATGGTTGTTAGCCATCGTGTGGGTGCTGGGAACTGAACCTGGGTCCTCTACAAGAGCAGCCAGTGCTCTTAACCACTGAGCAATCTCTCTAGTCCCATAACCAATTTTTTCAACCTCCGTTTCTATAACTAATTTCCCTACATTTTAGCTAACCACTTTTTTAAAGGAAGAGAGAAAAAAACAGAGACAATAGCTCTTAGGAGGTATTAATGTCGTCCAAGAACTGTTCCATTGCTACAATAGATTGGATCAGGGATCTGTGGGGACCCATTGGGGAAAACTTTTTCTCTGGCCTGGGTGGAGACCTAATATTCCAAGCTATCCAAAACATGAGTTAATCTAGCTGGGCCTGTCAATCACCTGGCCAAGGGACCAGCCCTCAGGACCGCAAGTCCATCTTAAGCTATGCTAAAGAGATAGGATGAATAATTAGTTCTTTATGAGATAATTTAGTTTTTCCCTCCCAGAATCCCTACCTCCTAGAGTAGTACCTATAACCCACCATGAGATGTTTTTCTCTCTTCTGCCTTTTAAAAAAATTTTTTATTCTGACCATAGTCTAAGCATGCTTTTTCTGGTACTTTGGGCTTCTTTACTCTTTCTATAAAGTCCCTTCCTGCCACGTGGCTCCTTGTCTAACATGTGTCTAACCTCCATGCTGACTTAAAAGACAACTTTTCCCCTTCTGTTTTCTATTCTCCTCCTCCAGGCAGCTACCAAGATTTGCAGCTTGCCTGGAATTCTCAAATAAATTTGTCCTCCAGCTCTTTTTTTTTTTTTTTTTTTTGAGTCTGTTATTAAATTATCTTGCTAATGAGACTAAGAATCTCAAGAGGGGACCTTATTTCCCCAAGATCATATGGTGACTCAGATGAGACCTCCCCAAACTTTCTGGTAATAAAAAGAAGGCAAAGCTTGAGGTATTTTTGCTGGGGAGAAAGTTACCAAGGGTCGTCAGACATTCTAGAGAGTTCAAATGAAAGAGTCTGAACATTCCTTCCTTTGCTTCCCAAAATAGAGGCAGAAAGCAGCTGGTGCCAGCTGAGTGGAAAGGTAAGAAATGTCTCAGGAATAGTGATTCCAGCAGCTGTGTAGGACCACTCATTCTCTGCTTCCCATTGGGGTCAATTTGCTGTGTATAGCTGACACTCAAAATTGTCTTTTTCTTGTCTATTGCTTGCCAAAATTGTTAACAGAGGTGTTAGAGTCAGAGCTTGGGTTCGTCAGCGCTAACAGACCAGACCCAGCCACCCATCTACAATAGGTCAACTAAAGAGCTAAGTAATATAAAAAGCAGAGAAAGATTTTTGTAAGATCAGCAAGCAGAACAGAGAGACTAAAAGTGACTCAAAGACAGCACAGGTTATATTCAGGAGACGGGACCTAGACAGAGAGTCTCCAGTCCAAGAGACCAAATTCTGTTTGTACAATTACAGGCTAAGGTAATTATAGGGCAGAAAAGGGAGAAAGGGGATTGAAATTTTTCCTTTTATGGTCCAAAATTGGCCATATTGCTAGGGTTAGCTAGGGGTGAGTGGTGGATTAGCAATGTCAGTGATGAATATGGTCAGATATTATTGGGGGTCCATAGGACCGGGAGGGCAAAAATCTAGAAAATACAAGTTACTTTAGTTCTGGGAACCAAATTGCTTTAGTTTTGGAAATTGTCAGTGTTTATCCAATTGTTTACAAAAATGGCATGGCCAAGGATAATACATGTAGTTGCCTAGGAAGAGGAACACATTAAGGTGTCCAATGACTCCCAGGTCCATCTTGAATGCTGATACAAGACTTAGGGTTAAAATAGAGGTATCCATAGCTAAGCAGTCCTAGTCAATGGCTCTACCCATCATTGACCCATCACTGTCCTCAGTTCTAGTCTCCTGCAAAGCAGGCTGGCAAATTGTCAGAGTGTGTGAAATCTCTTCCAAGGAGACACATCCCTCTGGCTGGCACTAGACTTCAGCCTATTCCTTCCCTTAGAATTAGATTTCTGGAGAAACTCCAGCCTCTTCGGGGGGGTTCTTATTTCAAATCTGATAGCCAAAGTGAGGGGCACAAGCCTCATTCTCTCTCTCTCTCTCCCCCACCCTCCATTTCTTTTGAGTCTCTTACTGTGTATCCTGGCTGGCCTGAAACTCTCTGTATAGATCAGTCTGGCCTCGAACTCACAGTGATCTGCTTGCCTCTGCCTCGCACTGGGATTAAAGATGTGCGTCATCTCAACCGACCCCTCTCTTTAGTTGACCTCAGACTTGTGATAGTTCTCCGCCTGTCTCCATAGTCCTGGGATTATAGGTATGCACCACCATGCCTAACTTTAACTAATACTTTATGAGAGATAGTTTGGGGGCTATGCAAATACATTATGGGAGATATGTTGTACTGAGGATGAAACCCAGGGCTTCCAACAAGTTACAAAAGCCCTTTGCATTGCGTTCAGCCCCTCTTGTTTCTCCTTAGATGAACAGCTACTGATTCTTTTGAATAAATTTTTAAAGTTTTGAATAATTATAGACTTATGGAAATGTGCAAAGGAGTACAGGTTTCCCATATGCCTTCATTTTAAGTGTTTTTTCCTGAGATAATATCATCCATACATATTTGTCACAATGGCCAAATCAATACTGATATATTACTATGAACTAAATTCACACCACCTACTCACATTGACATTTGATTGATGTCAACTCTAGCAGTCATTGCTATGATGTTTTAATAGTCATTTTCCTTATTTCTTGTTTGTTTTTCACATTATTTGTGTGTGTGCAGGTGTGTGTGTGTTTGTTAATGTGTGTGTGAGGTATTCTACGGTAAAAAGGTGGCGCTTAGGGGAAGTCCAAAGGGCGCGGCTTGGGTATGAATTGACTTGTTTTGACAAAAGTTTGATTGGGTCTTAGAACTTCCTCCCTCATGAACAGCTCGTGCTGTGCTCATTATATCTGTAAAAGCTCATGTAACCTTGAATGCTTGCAGCCTGTGGGCTCGAGATGACATTTAGGATGATTGGTTCCCCGGCTCCTGCTTTGGAAATCCTCTTGTGGTTTTTGCCTTTGTAAGATACTATGTAACTCCTAATAGATGAGTTCCTGCTTGACTAAACTCCCTGTCGCAGTCTGATTGTCCCCGGGACTGGAGGCTGGGAGTGGGCGTATAGCCCCCTGTGTGGGAAGTCCTCCGGGAGCTGACCTGCTGGACAGGAGCTGAGACCTCCGGGGGAACACCTGACATGTGTGCATTTGTATGCACATGCAAGTGGAGTCCAGATGACATCCTCAGATCATTCCTCAAGCGACATCCACCTTTTTCCCCCTTTGGATAGGGTTTCTCACTGACCTGCGATGCCAAGTAGGCTAAGCTGCCTGATCAGTGAGCTCCGGGGGTCTGCCTGCCTCCGCCTCCCAGGTGTTGAAATTAAAAGTGTGTATCATTGGGGTTGGAGAGATGGCTCAGCAGCTAAGAGTACTGATTGTTCTTGCAGAAGACCAGTGTTCGAATTCCAGCACCCACATGGTAGCTAACAGCCATCCATAACTCAATTTCCAGGGGACCTGGCAACTTCTGTCTTCTGTGGGCATTGTACAACATGAGTACACTTAAATACATACAGGCAATACACTCATACACACAAAATAAAAATAAAAAAACCAAAAACAGTTTTTAAGTGTGTATCATCATGACCAGCTTTTTAAAATCATTCCTTTAGTTGTAATATAATCCCTACATATTTTATGGGTCAAATTATTTCAGCTTTCCCCAATTGATGCTCTTTGTAACTACTCTGGCAGAAAAAGCAGTATTCTAAATAAAAGCACCTGTGCCCCATCCTTTGGCTATCAAAGTGTTGAAACAATGAATCCCCAAAGAATTAAAATTCCCCAGGTATCCCATGCTGGGAGAAGGAAAAATGGCAGCCAGAGGAGGATTTGCTTTCCAGGAAGATCTTCACATGATTCTGACAACTTATATGAACATATGTGTATTTCCTAGCTTTTTAAATTTTTATTTTATTTTCAAAAATATTTTTATTTCTTTCTTTTATGTATATAAGTCTATTGCTTGCATGTATGTAAGTGTACCCATGGCATGCAAAGCCCATGTAAGTCAGAAGAGGGCAGCAGATCCCCCGGAACTGGAGTTATGGATGGTTTTTATCTGCCACGTTGGGTGCTGGGAATCAAATCTAGGTCCTCTGCAAGAGCAGTCAGTGCTCTTAACCACCAAGCTATCCAACCCCCTTCCTAGCTTCTTAATATGGGGCTAAAGAGATGGCTCAGTGGTTAAGAGCACTGGCTGCTCTTCCAGAGGCTTGAGTTCAGTTCCCAGCATCCACATGGCAACTAACAACCAGTTCAAGGGGAGCTTATTTATGCCTTCCTCTGGACTCTTCAGGCATTGCATACACACAGGCAGAATACTCACACACATAAAATAAAAATAAAGGTTTTGTTTTGTTTTGTTTTGTTTTACAAAAGAAGCAGCAGGCTTCTGAGTCTAAGACATTTAACCCAAACATGGCCCCGAGTCCTTTGGACATACTCTGATTTATTTATTCATTTGCCCCCTTTCTTCCTCTTTCCTTTCTTCCTGTCTCCTCCTTCCTTTCTTTTTTTTTTTTTTTTTTTTCCAGAGTGTCTTTACTTTCTAGCACTATGCATACAATTTTAGGACAGACACTGCCATCATGGAGACTGCTAGCTAAATACTTGTTATTTTCTCCTTTAGTTGACATTTTAAGTATTTCTTTTCTTATTCTTATTATGTAAACATGATTTGGGGGACTTACTTTGAAAAGTCAATGCATGAAAAATACACTGGAAAGGGAAGGAGGGTAGATGAGATCTGGTAGACTCCTTCTACTTCTTGGCCCTTTTTTTTAAATTGTCATAGCCACGTTACTCAACCTCTCTACATCTGTTTACTCACCTGTACATTGTGAAGATGGTAATAATATTTATCTAGTGGAATCATGAATTAGATGAGTTTTTTAAAAACTGACAAGTTAAATTGTCTGTATTTAAATTGTCTGTTACTTTTTTTGTTGTGGTCATAAAATACCATGACCAAAGACAACTTATAGAAGGAAGAGTTTAATTTAGCTTGTGGTCCCAGAGAGGGAGTCCATAAAGACAGGGAAGGTACACAGCAGCAGGAGCAGGAAGTTTACTGACCACATTTAATCATCACACAGGAAGCACAAGCTTGTTCCAGAACAGGCTGGAAGTTGAGCGAAGCTCTAACTCCTCAAAGCCTGCCCTCAAGGATGCACTTCCTCTGGCAAGGCTGCACCTCCTAAAAGCTCCATAACCTCCTTAAACAGTGCCATAAACTGTGAGACAAAATGTTCAAATGTATGAACCACCACATTTGAGCTCCCTGACCCTCATAGCTCATGACCATGGCATGATGTTAGTGTGTTTAGTTCAACTTCAAAAGCCCTCATAGTCTTTAACACATTAAACAAATGCAAAGTCTCTTCTGAGTCTCAAGGCAATCTCTTTAACTGTAACCTCTGTTAAAAAATTATATAACTCTAATGTACAATGGCACTGAATATATACATTCCAATTCCAAATGGGAACGATGGGGACATAGTGAGAGAAAATATTGGATTAAAGCAAGACAAACTCAGCAGGGCAAACACCAAATCCTGTAGTTACATGTCTGGTATCTGGGGCTTCAATTTCAAAGGCTTAGCTGTCTCTGACCCTCCAGTTTTGCTGCCTGTAACATGCATCTTCTTTGGCTGACTCCATTCCTCTATGCAGCTCTCTCTGGCAGATATCTCATGGCTCTGGCATCCCCAACATCTTGGGGTCTCCACTGCAACCCAATTTCACCTTTATAGCTTCATGCAGTAGCCACTCAAGGCCTTCTCACAGGAACTCCAGCCCTGCCACAAAGTGCCTGGCCTCAGCAGCTCTCTAAAAGCTTGGAGGAAGAATCCATGACTCCTCTCACTCTTGCATCTTTCATTCTTTCAAAGCCAGTACTGCACGGATGACATTGCCAAGTTCAGATGACAGCTTGAAATGAACTCTTGCCCCCTTGAATTATATTAGCAGCAGCTTTTGTATGAAGTTGCTTTCTAGGAACAAGAAACTCCATAGGCTTTCTTTCACAAGTTGGAGGCTTAGCTGAGTGGGGTCTTGTCCAGGGGGTACCCTTCCTATTCCAAGGCAGAGTAGAAAGCTTATCTTTACTGGCATGAGTCTTCTTAACAGTTACAGTCTTTTTTTTAGCAGATGCATTGGCTGCAACATTAAGTTTCCTAGTGTTCTTTTCCTATCCAAGCTGTACATTTAAAATTTTCTTTCTGCCCCATTTGTTCTATTTCATTGTAGACTTGCATAAGGGTAATAAGTAATAACTATATCAAAGACTCAGTGTTCTGCTGTCTTGAAATTTCCTCCACCAAAGAAACTAGTCTAAATTTAGTCTCTTTGAAATTTAGACTTAGGCAAATTTGTGTTTGTTTTTGCAGAAAATCAATTTGATATTTATTAAACTTAGTTTCTCCAGCTATGGTTTGGCTTTATACAAAATATCTCAATGACAGAGTTAAAAGGATTATTACAAATTGAATTGTTGATACCCTTATCTCTAAATATGTTAATTTCCATAAGTTTGTTTTAAAATACGAATTAAACCCAAACTGTCTATAAGTTCAATACCACAAAATACATGTAACATACTATATGAATGTGGAAAAAAACTAGTTAGTATATAATACTTTGCTCACCATTAACAGCTTTTTTATGTGAAATGCAGTACTGATTTAGAAAACAGATTTTGAGCCCTAAATCACCTCTGAAATTTAATGTATTACAATAAATAAAAGCAGTATACAATTGAAATTTTGGTTGAAAATGTCAGATACCTAAATATTTTGGATAAAAGAAGTGTAAAACAAAAAGATTTGAATCATGTACAAAATTAAGGCATCCTATCAGTAACAAAAACTTTCTGCAGAATCATTAGGCTTATAATTTATCAATGACATTACTTTCCCTTCAAAATTTACCAAATAATTTTAATTTAAAATAAAAGGATTTTCAATAAATATATAAGCATCTCCATCCTCCATATACAAAATTTCTTTAAATTGTTTAAAATGGAGGCTAGATAAAAATCTCCCTAATTCTGTTTACCAGTCCTACATTTGGCCCACATTTTTTTTGTAGGTCCCCCAATTGTATTATCTGTTGGAGAGCTCCACCCACCCCAGTAATGTTGAATGGTCCTTTCAGTGATCTGTCAGGTGTGTGTGTAATGGAAACACTTCCAGAGCAGCAACAAGAATATGGATTCCATGGTATTGATTTGAAAGGCAGAATTTCCAAATTGATATTTTCCAGAGTGGAACATACTAGGTAGAAAATTCCAGTGGTTAAAAACTAAAAAGAAAGCCCACATGGAAGCAGAAAGAGGCCAAAACTAAATATTACTAGAATTTCTGGGAGGGAGCTTTTCTACACTCTTTTAGAGAGCATCCTCTATGTGTAGGGTTGATTTGTGCTTAGCTGAGCAATGGTAGCAAGGAGAGAATCACTTTGATAGTCTTGAAAGTCAACTTCTTTATTTACCAACTATTTAGGCTGCTATTTTATGATGTTTAAACATCTAGATGACTTGGCTGAGACTTCACTTGAATAACTTACTCTGTGACCAAATTCCACTTAAAAAAGAGATGTAGCTACTCTTTTCTATTCCCTGTTATTGGGACAGCAAGTTCTTTTCAATTAATGTGGGATTCATGTGAATAAGAATAAATCAGACCAGCATCCTTCTTCCAAATTAAAAAGAAATGGTATTAAATGTACTTCATGCTGCCTTCAAACTGACAATCCAAATGCTGGAATGAAAGCTGTATCCCCAGTTGGCCTGAAACTCTCTATGTTGACCTTGAACTAATGGAGATCTGTCTGCCTCTGCCTCCTGAGTACTGGGATTAAAGATGTGGACCACCACCCGTGTCTATACTAACTTAAATTTTTAAAAATTTTATGTGCATGCATATATTGCCTGCATGTATGCAAGCAATGCTGGGGAAGGACAGAAGAGGGTGTTAGATTCCCTGGAACTAGAGTTTTGAATGGTTGTTAGCTGCCATTTGGATGCTAAGACTTGAACCTGGGTCTTCTGCAAGAGCAGCTAGTGCTCTTAAGCACTGAACTATATCTACAGCCCATCCACTAATTTTTAAACCTACTTACTTGTATTATTTGAGAATGGGTCTCATGTAGCTCAATCTACATGGAACACAATATGTAGCAGAGGAACTATCTTAAACTCAGGATGTACACCAGCATGCCTGATCTTCACTAACCTTTAATGACTTACTTTCTTGTTACTGGCTACCTTGGTTTTAGTGTCCAAGAGTCTCAGCTGAATCCTCCATTAATGAGTTTTTGGAAGATATGCTCACATATATGAGCCACCAACTAGGCCTCTTGCCACTGCATCTTCCAAGCCATTTAATGAGTATTTCTTGTACTGACTTACTGAACAGCAACATTAGGTATACAATATTATGGGAAAAAAGTCTCTAATTGTGGTATGAAGCTGAAATGAAATTTGTGTTCCACTTACTAAAGTAGTGTGAGTTGAGTCTGTATGGATCTGAATGACATGTCCTGGCTCCTGAAGTTGTTTAGATTTATTTTAAGCACCCTCACAAGCTTCTCAGACAAGTTTTTAGGACACAAGCCAAATGAAACCAGGTTCTTTGCCGAAATGTCACATGAATGGCCTCTGGGCCAGTTGCTAATAAAGTCTTTGTTTTCCTCCAACACTTCATGAGTCAAGCCTCCGCTTGCCACATTACTCTCAGCACTTCTGTCTTCAGGCTCTTATTAGAACAACCTGTTCAGCTCTATTCACAGCATTCAATGATGTTTTTGATCCAAAGTTCCAAAGTCTTTCACATCCCTCTGAAAAGCAACATCATCTAGTCCTTCACAGCAACAACGCCACTATAATGGTACAAACTTCTGTATTAGTTACTTATCTATGACTGTGATAAAATACCATGGCCAAAGCCAACTTCTAAAAAGAAGATTTTACCTTAGCTTATGGTTCCAGAGGAAGAATCCATAATGGTAGAGAAGGCAGGTATCAGCACACATGGCATCAGGAGCAGGAAGCTTGCTGACTACATTTTATCATCACTCAGGAAGCAGCAAGAACAGGCAGGAAGCTGAGTGAGTCTATAAATCCTTAAAGCCTACCCCAGTGACCTACTTCCTCTAGCAAGACTGTGCCTTCTAAAAGTTCCATAACTTTATCAACAGCACCACCAATGGGGACCAAGTGTTCAAATGTATGAGCCTATATGGGACATTTCTCATTCTAACTATCATAATGCCATACAATGAAAAAGGATCTTGTTAATAAAAAAAAGTTTTATGTAAATGGAATAGAACTATTTCTGCATGGCAGCCCTGTGTCCTATCCTTTTATTGGGTAAGAAAATGTTTTTATGATTACATAGAGAGGCCTATTCAAAGAAGAACAATGAACAATCAAAACTGTACTTGCTAAAAAAATTGAGCCTGAAATCTGATTAATGTATTTACTCAGGTGCAGTCTCATTTCTAAAACTCTATTCATTCAGAAAACCAAAGGATTATATTGGTAGTAAGTAGAGCCTCTCTGTTTTTCTGACATAAAATTAAAGCTTTGTCTTTATTAAAATAAGAATATGGCAGCGTCAAATTATTTTTCTCCAAAGCTGTGCAAGCAATATGTTTCCTAAATCAACTTAACTATCAGGTGGCAACAATTCAAGTTGCAGAGTCTGATGGTTAGCCAAAGGAGTTATTTACCTTGTTCCTCAATGAGATTAATGGAATTCTCATCACAAATACTACACACTTCAGATATTACCATGAAGCAAGAGACTTACCTGTCCTGGTAATGAAACCTATCTCAACATTTCAGGAACCTCTTTATTTGTAAAGAAGGAAATAATTTTGGAGTGACTTTCTCAGATAAAACTGGAATCTAAAGTTGAACAGAAATGTATAATATAAAAGAAAAATGTATCCAGGAGCGAGGAAAGGACAGAGTGAATTAAAACAAGATAACAGAGAAATGGTTTCTTTTTTTAACCAGAGTTGTTAGGGATCAAGCCTGGGCCCTGGTGACTCTAACAAGCTAGATGTAGCCACTTCTCCTCAATACACCAACAGAAGAGACAAGTAATATTTAAAAGCAGAGAAAGGAGGTTTATTAAATGTTGCTACGTTGGGAAGAAAAACAAAGAAGTCCAGTGACCACCTGAGTCCATCCTCAGGATCCTGACATGAGGCTTAGGTTTAAACAAAGGTCAAGAGGCATGCATAGCTAAGCAGTCCTGGTTAAGATGTGGTCCTGCCCAGCACTGACCCATCAGTGTCTCATCTCTGGTATGCCCTGCAAGAAGGTCTGATAAATTATAAGAATTAGCCTGGCATGATGAGTCATACCTATAATCCAAGCACTGACAGGGCAAGGAGAGGCCTGAAGCAAGTGGATCACATTGGGTTCAAGGCCATTCTGGGTTACACAGTAAGTTCTAAGACAGATTGGACTAGATAGTGAGACTATGTCTCAAAACAACAACAATAACAAAAGAATTTTGTGATCTCTTTCTGAGAGGCAGTGTTGCTACACTGGAAAGGAACATGGAGGAACTTGCCTCTAGCTAACATCAGGGCTTCATCCTCTCCCTTCTCCTAGCATGAGATTCTTATGGAAATTTTAATTCTTTGGGGTAAATTGATACATCTGATAAGATGTATCTCTCTCTAAAATATTTTCTCTCCTTCCAGAAGAGTTACAGACATTTCTTTTTTCTTCATTGTAATGGTCTATATATTCACACACACCCCCCAATCACTATTCCTTCCTTTGAGACCAGGTCTTATCTAGCCCTGCTGAATTTAAAGCTCCCTGTATAGCCAAGGATGAACTTGAACTCTCGATCCTCCGGCCTCCGCACTCTGGATGCATGTGCCACCACACTTGAGGTCCTGTCTCTTTCTGTTTGTCAGTATCTCGTTGTCTACTTCAAACTCATCATTCAACTTGATTCACTTTTTTAAAGAATTACTTATTTTTATTTTATGTGTATAAGCATTTTGCCTGCATGTATGTAGGTGTGCCTGTGTCATGTAACACCAGTGGGGCCAGAAGAAGGTGTCTGATACCTCTGGAACTAGAGTTACGGGATGGCTGTCAGCCATCATGTAGGTGATGGGAACTGAACTTATTATTATACTGTTATCATTATTCTATGATTATATTAATATAATATTTTTTAAATTAATATATTTTTATTGTGGGTGGGGTATACATTTCACTGAACGTGTGTAAAGGTCAGAGGACAACTTTGAGGAGTTAGTTCTTTCTTTCTATCCTTCTATGGGTTCTGGGACTCAAACTCAAGTTGTCAAACTTACATGGCAAGCACTGTTGCCTGCAGAGCCACCTCCCTTCCTGCCACCCCTCTTTTAAATCCAATTCTCGATGCTCAGAATGACAGCAAAACTAAATATGGACTGTATGGTATAGTGTTTGAAATCGATTCACCATAGTATATCATTAATCCTTTCTAAAGACTAAAGAATTGCTACTATGAAAAAGATAAAAGATAACAAGTTATAAAGAAGATAAAGAGAAAAGGGAATACTTTTGTATTTTTGGTGGAAGTGTCAAAGAATGGAAAGCTCCTCAGAACTCTAAAAATAGAATTACTGGGCTGGAATGTAGCTCTGTGATTGAGCATTTGCCTAACATGTGGGTCTTAGTTACTTTCTATTACAGTGATTCAAACACTGACCAAAGGGCTGGAGCCATGGCTCAGCAGCACCATCTGCTTTTGCAGAGGACCAAGGTCAGGTTCCCAGCACCCAGCACCCACGTGGTCTTTCTTTCCTTTTTTTTTTTTTTTTTTTTTTGTCTTTTTGAGACAGGGTCTTCCTGTAACCCAACCGGCCTGGAACTCACTATGTAGATGAGGCTGGCCTCGATCTGACAGAGATCTGCCTCCTGAGGGTTGGGGTTAAAGGCATACACCACCACACCTGGCCTGGAACCATGTTTCTTAATAGGAGCTGGCACCTTTCTGATAAGGCACATCCGAGGGCGTAGTGGTTTGTAACTGGTCAGGAGGTTTTTGTGCGATCCCCCTGTAGGTAGCATGGGAAGAAATAAAATAGTAAAAATGAAGATTTGGGGATTATTCATGGTGTCAAAAGACAGAGGAAGGCTCAATTAAGATCAGCTTTGACCCAGAAAAAATGATTCTGTCCCAAAGGAAGCAAGCACGCATTCGCATGAATCTGTTATAAAGATTCCTAGAACTATAACCCAGAATAGGGGTATCTCAAAGCATCCCAATCACCCATCACTCACCTGTTTAGCAGAAGAATAAACTGTCAGATATAAGCTGCTGGGCTCTTATGCCACCAGTGTTCCTGTCACAGGAACAGGTTACACAGTGAGGCAGGCAATGGGGTTAGCTACTTAAGACGTTTAGATAGCCCAAGATAATTTGACTCTAGACCTGCAACATTCCAACTCTCCAAATCATTGCAGTTTTAGTTAACTTACACAAGTATGGTTTTTCTTTTCAGAACTTTAGTTTATAGTTCCTTTGTTGGTCAAGCATGTTTTGTGTATGTAGCAAATATTGCTTCATGTCCCCTGGTACTAGGAAAGATTATTCCTAGGAATTTATATAACTGAGGTGGGCACAAAACAGTTTTAAGGAGAGAGAAATGATTGGCAAAGCCATTAAGAAAGAAATCTGTCAGGCTGGAGAGATGGCTCAGCAGTTAGGAGCACTGTCTGCCCTTGCAGAAGACCCAGGTTCGAATCCCAGCACCCACATGGCACTAACAACTGCCAGTAACTCCAGTTCCAAAGAATCCAATGGCCTCTTCTGATCTCCTTAGGCACTGCATTGCACACATTCAGGCATAACATTCATACACATTAAATCAAAGAAAGAAAGAAATCCCTGAGTCAGGGCTGGCAAGATGACTCATAACAAGAAATGTTTATGTTCAAGTCTGAAGATCCAGGTCCCACAAGGTGACAGAAAAGAACTGACTCCTGAGAGTTGTCCTCTGACCTCTATATGCATGCTTTGACACTTAAACACAGTGTGCACGCACACACACACACACACACACACACATACACACACACAGTGCAATACAATACAAATAAAAAAGGAATCTCTAAATTATATCAAATGTAGCTATCATGATCCAAGTGTCACTTTTCTCTTTTGTCTTCTGTATCCAATATAACATTTACATGTGCCATGTAACAGGAATATTATACTTAAAATAAAAAAATCAAGAGCAATGTCAGGCATGGGGGAACCCACATTTAATCCCAACCCTCGCCAGGCAGAAGTAGGTGGGTGGATCTCTATGAGATCAAGGTCAACCTGATCCACATAGTGACTTCCAGACAGACTGAGACCAGGGAGACCCTGTCAAAAAAACCAAACCAAACAAACAACAAAAACTAAAACAAAATAATCAAGAGCAGAGTGTTACCTAAATATAAAGGTCATAGATGAAGGAAACATGAATTTTAATGAGTTAAAAATGTTATTTGGGGGGCTAGAGACATGGCTCTACAGTTAAAGTACTGGTTGCTCTTACAGAGGACCCAGGTTCAATTCCCAGGACCCAAATAGCTGCTAACAACTATCTATAACTCCAGTTCCAAGGGAATTCGATGCCTCCTTCTGACCTCCTCAGGCATTGCACGATACAGGTGCACCTACATACATGCAGGTAATACACTCATACACATAAAAAAATTTTTTAAATGTTATTTGGACATCAACTTTATTTTAGTGTATCTTAATAATTTTTAAACATAGTCAACTTAGCTAAATTCCTGTCATCTTCAAGTTTCAATTCTCACAACCTTTTAAGAACATACTTTTAACCTAGTTTTATTCTCATCTATCTCTATTTTGACAAAGTTTCCATACAAAAACCTTTTTTGCTGGGTGTAGTGGTACACATCTTAAATCCTAGCACTGGGGAGGCAGAGGCAGATGGATCTCCGTGAGTTCCAGGCGAGCCTCATCTACATAATGAGTTCTAGGCCAGCCAGAGTTATACAGTAAGACCCTGTCTCCTGAACAAAAACAATACAAAACAAAACAAAAAAACAAGCAAGAAGCCCAGAAGTCTTTCTTATCTAAAGATATTTCCCCTGTCTTTAATTTTCTTTACCAAAAATACATCTATTTCTACCATTTATATCTCTTTTTCCATCTGCCTTTTTTCTTATTTTTGTTTACAAAATCCTGAAATATCTTTTTGTCAATAAAACATCTATATTTTAAATGACAACTCAGAAAACCATATCTGATACACAAAAAACATTTACATTGCATCCTAGATATATAGCAGTCATAAATACAGGTAAAAACATGTTAAACCTGAACAGAGATATAATTTTATAAAATATATTATAAAAGGTAAATTGTATTTATGATATGACAAAACACATAAGATCATCTGCAAACCTGAAGATGTCTTTGTATGTCTGTAAGTGGGTTAAACAGAGTTTTTAAAACATTATATATTTATTTTTCGTGTGTGAGTGTTTTGCCTGCATATATGTAAATGCACCCATGTCATGCAGTGCCCTCAGAGGCCAGAAGAGGTTGGACCCCCTGAAACTGGAGTTACAGACAGTTGTTAGCTGCCATGTGGGTGCTGGGAACCGAACCTGGGTCCTCTGCAAGAGCAGCCAGTGCTCTTAACCTCTGAGCCAGCTCTCTAGCCCCTTCTCAAACTTTAAATATTCAACTTGGAGCTGATTCCCAAAGTCTTTTCATTTTCACTGATTGTCTTTATTAAGACACCATTTTTATTTATAATATCCTAGTCTGGAAGTCTTTGAATCTCTCATTCCTTTCTTTCTTTTTTCAACAGGGTCTTACTCTGTAGTCCCAGCTGGCCTGGTACTATGTGCACCAGGCTGGCCTCTACATCCCGACTGCTGGGATTCCAGACTACTATGCCTGGCTCTCTTTCATGAATTTGTTATGTGCAAACTCTCAATTCTGCATATGCCTGAATCGGAGTCTAGTTAGTATATAACAATTACTTAACAAATGTGAAATGACAAATGAATTAAAATAAGAATTATAGACTGGGAGTCTAGTTCAGTGGTAGAGCATGTGTTAGCATACTGAGGCCTTAGAGTTTGATACTCAGTACCTTACACATGCAAAAAGCCTAAGTTCTTATTGATTGACTGTTTGCTGGGAATTAAACCCAGGGTCTTGAGCATGGCAGGTATGTGCTCTATCACTGAACTACACCCCAGCTATAGATTCTTATTATAAAATATTTCAGGCCTGTATGGTGGTACATGACTGTGATCTCAGCACTGAGAAAGTAGAGACAGGAGGATTAGGTGCTCAAAGCCAGCCTCAGCTACACAGTGAATTCAAGGACAGCCTAGGTTACATGAGACTCTATCTTAAAACCAACCAACTAAGTTTTTAAAATTAAATGCTTCAAATTGCCTCTTTCTTCACCACTAAGGCTACCACCCTAGTCTAGATTCTTGTAGCCTTTTGGTCAGAATATTGAAACACCTTTTTATCTGGTTCTCATTTTCCTTTTATTTTAACCTTTCTTGCTTATTACTACATGTCAAATATCTCCCAAATGTCGTCTCTATACATGCGCAGTACCTTGTTAACTCTCACATTTTTATGAAGATGATCTCTCTTCTGCTTACAGGCCCGGGACTGCTTTTCATTTACTTTGGTCTCTGCTTATCCAGTATTTCTTCTAACTGATTCTCCTCAGAAACTCCATGATCCTTTCAAATTTCTACACATTTCCCCTTCACATTCACTCCTGATCTCCTCTCAAATCCTCCTTCATTCATAGTCTCATCATGTGATACCCTTGCCATCTTCATTTCAGAGTGTTCCATTTTGTTAAGAGGAAAAATAGAATCCCACCATGAAAACATCCAAAACTGTCATAACCTTTAGCTATCTTCTAACTTTATACAACTCTCTTCACATATAAGATCTTTAGTATTTTAGGCTGGGTATGGTGGCATACACCTTTAATCCGGGCACTTAGGAGGCAGAGACAGGTGGACCTCTGCAAGTTCAAGGCCAATTTGGTCTACTTAGCAAGTTCCAGGCCAGCCAGGGCTCAATACTGAGATCTTGTCTCAAAAACAAAAGAAAACAAAAATCTTTAGTATTCTACTTAGTATACATTTACTCTAGTCATTGTGTCTAATCATGTCGTGTGAGTTCATTAGTATAGTCTCTCTAGGTGTATTGCAAATAAAGAAAACAACCTATGAGTTTCAGTTGCACACTGCTCAGTATTGGTGAGCTGAGCAGATTGTAGAACTTGAGCTTGATTGATTGATACTGTGGGAACTAATCAGATGAAGCTGATGTTTTGGGAAACAGAACTTTCTTAAATTTCGATCCAAGATAAGATCTATGATGTTTGCAGATAATTTGATTGAATATCACACTATGCTGTCTGTCTTTTATTGACTGGAAGGCAAAAAATGTTAATATACCATTTATTTTAATAAAAAAAAAAGATTTTCTATTGATGAAAGCACTCATTCTGATTTATCTTTTTTTTTAATGTGTATAGGTGTTATTCCTGTATGTGTGTAAGTGCACCCAGCTGTGCAGTGCCCACAGAAGACAGAAGAGGGTGGTGTCAGATCCCCTGGAACTGGAGTTACAAACGATCGTTACCTGCCATATGGGTGTGGGGATTCGAACCCAGTTCTTCTGCAAGAACAGCCAACGCTCTTAACCACTGAGTCATCTCTCTAGCTCCTTGGTTTATCTTTTTAATCTGAATCTGATTTCTAAAACCAGTTTCCTAAAAAGGAATGAAAAAGTACAAAAAATTAAATACTACCTAAAGCTCCTGCTTGTTCTTATGTACTAGTTCAACAAGCAAAACTTAAGTGTTCATTTTAATCTTCCCATCAAGAATGCTGTGGATGACTCCTGCCTGTCTCATACATGTTGAGCCCAGAATCTAAACATGTCAAGACCTTAGAACATAGGTGTGACTACAAGCTAGTTAGAGGTGGCTAAGAAGGGTGGTGTGCCATGAGAAAGTGACAGACTGTTTTCTTTTTAAATTCTGCTAGAAGTCTACGTTTCTGTGATTTGACATAATGTTCCACCCTTTTTGTTCAGTTCTACCTCAGGACGGTATATGTGTGGGGACGGACCGGGGAAACTTGACTGTCCTTTTCCAAGGCTATTCACTACTCTACCTGGAACTGGAAAGTGGTCGAGACATGGGCTCCTAGGCTTCAGCAATACTTCTCTGATTCCCATGTTTTAGATATTTTTATTTATTATTTTTGCTTTATGTGTATGAGTGTATTGCCTGTGTGTATGTAAGTGGACCCTTGTCATGCACCCTTGACTGCTCTCGCAGAGGACCGGGGTTCAGTTCCCAGCACCCATATGGCAGCTAACAACCATCTGTAACTCCAGTTCCAGGGATATAACACCTTCTTCTGGCCCCCATGAGCCTCAAATAAGCACAGGGTGAATTTATTATACATACAGGCAAACACTCAGACACATAAAATGAAAATAAACATTTTAAAAAGCGAGAATTAAAGAGAAACTGATTTTCTTGTGGCCCAAGTTAGTTAATGTCATAGCTGCATATCATCTAGAGTCAGTTCCTGCATCTTTTAAAAAATTATGTCTTTATTTAGTTTTTATGTGTTATAAGTGTTTTGCCTGCATGTATGAAAGTGCACCCATGTCATGCAATGCCCATGGAAGTCAGAAGAGGGCGCTAGATCCCTTGGAACTAGAGTTATGGACTGTGGTTAGCTGTCATATGGGTTCTGAGAACTGAATCCAGGTCCTCTGGAAGAACAGCTAGTGTTCTTAACCACTGAGCAATCTTTCCAACCTCCATTTCCTGCATTTTATTGGGTATACTAGACTTCTGAATTCTTCTGAAAATGGAATTGAATCACCTAAAAAAAAAAAGTTATAGATATACCGCGCCCCCCCGCGCAAAAGGATCTCTATGCCATCAGAGTGTCACATATTTGTGTTTTCACATCTATAGATCACAATATTGTTACCTTTAGTTTTCATTCTAGGGTTCCTCACTATAAAGATTCAGGCTAGTAAAAGAAGGCCATTCCATATATTCATATTCCCTTCTGGTATATTATATATTCATACAAATAAAATTCATGGAAGCCATCTACCTATTTTTAGACCTGGATACTCTTATGGTTTGACTATGAAATGTCCCCCACAAGCTCATGTGCTGAATGCCTGATTCCTCCCTAGTATTCCTAGTTTGGAAGGTTCTGGAAATTTCAGAAAGTGGGGTCTATCTCGAGTCACCGTGGCCATGCCTGTGCAGGTTATTCCTAGTTCCCAGTCCTTTTCTCACTCTCTGCTTCCTTCACACCATGACATGATACAGATTTTTCCTCCACATGCCCCTGTCACCATGAAGCTCTGCCCAATCACATGGACTAGCCAACCAGGTACCAAACTTTGAGCAAAAGAAATCAGTCTTCTCTTCATTGTTGATGTTAGGTGTTTCCTCAAAGTTATGCGAAGATAAAATACAGACACTCAACCTTAAATCAAAACCTCTGCCTGTAAGTCCTCAGTAAGATAAATGGAACCAAGTTCTCAGAGGTAGAAGGTAGTGCTTTTCACAAGTTCTTTACTTCTGTATCGGGAGCTTTACTTTGCCTCACCAGGTTACCCAGGGTCTCACCAAGTTACCCAGGCAGAAAGGCAAGTTTCAACAGGAACATAAAGGAAAGGAACATATCTTAGTCAAGAAAATTTAGAGAAGGTTTCTTTGACAAAGTAATCTTTAAATCAAATTCTGAGGGATCGAAGGAGGCAGATTGCTAAGAGGGAAGGGAACTGAAAAAAGACAGAAACAATACCCAGAAACTTAAAACCTAAGACTTCAAAATAATGCTTTTCCTTTAAAATTTTATTGTTATATATTTTTAAGACATTGTCTCTCTTTGTGGCTCAGGCTGACTTGAGACCCTCTATATAGCCCAGGCTGGCCTTACCTTGCCACAATCCTCCAGCCTCTCCCAATGAGTGCTGGAATCACAGGTGTGTGCCATCATGCTCAGTCATATGTTTTCTTACATCAAATTTATGAGAGACTTTTAAATTTTTTTGGCTGAACACTTGCACTCAGTCCTAATAGACCAGACCAAACCAGAAAGGAGGCGTCATCCCTAGTACCATGTATCAAACTAAAATTTAAAATGGGCCGATTTTTTAAAACAAAGATTCACACAGATCTCCTACCTCCGCTGGGATTAAAGGCGTATGCCACCACACCTGATTAAGTTTACCAAGCTGAATTCACAGAAAAAAATGCTGAACTATTTAGGGATCATTAATAAAACTCAACTAGGGATCTGGTGTGGTGGCAAACCCAGATACCAAACAAGATTATGGTTTTGAAGCCAGCCTAGGCTACACAGTAAGTTTCAGTCTGGGCTACATAGAGAGACTTAGTCAAAAAACAAAAAAATAAGAGCTGTGGTCCCCTTTGGTGATCTGGAGCTGTGGTCCCCTCTTGTGAGTTGGAATTGTGGACCACTCCCGTTGACCTTGGAGTTATGGTCTCCAACCATAAGCCACAATTCCACATTCCTCTGGTGGTGAGCTAATGGAGCAAAGTGGAGGATGCAGGACTTCCTAATGCTGGACAGTAGTTCCAGCCGCCTCTGAAGGGCTGTATTCTCCCCAGCTCCCTCCCCCGACGTGCATGGCAGTGGCTTTGCCTCTGTTGTTGGACTTTTGATGAGGACGGGGCGGGGGGGGGGGGTCTGTCATTTGCAGTTTCGAATCTTGGGAGGACTGATTATCAAGAAGGGACTTCCCACCTCCCTTGATGGCCAGTTATAGTCTTAATTCCACACATGGTCCTGGGCACCCAGGTCTTGATGTTGAACCTTTCCCATTCCTAGGCACCATGATTTTCTATTACTCTACAGTCCCAATGTACCTTCACTGGTGCTCTACAGAAATTGTAAAACATGTAATTGAACGTCTAGAGATAAAATCACAGTCTGAGAGGTTAAAAATAAAAACTTAAAAAACTTAAAGAACTTAAAAATAAAAACAAAGAAAAACCAATTAGCTGTGGTAAACCTCAGAGACATCACTTGCCTAGTATGTGTGAGGCACAGGTTTAATCCTAGCTGCACATTAAAACAAAAAAACCAATTAAATTTTTTTAATTGGTTGAAATTTTGTCTATTGACAGCACTATTTTCTTAAAAATTATGTGTATGTGTGGTGTGTGGGTCAGTACAGGGGAATGCAAATGCCCTTTGAAGTCTGGATCCCCTGAAGCTGGGATTATAGGTGATTGTGAAGCCCCATATGGGTTCTGGGACCAAACTCGGATCCTCTGCAACAGATGTATTCACTCTTAACTCCTGAATCTTCTCTCCAGCCCCTGACAGTTCTAAATAGTGGGAAACATATATCTGAGTTTGAGCATTACTTGAACAAGGATGTATGGTATCATTTTAGTCTATCGAAGTGACCAGTCTAAAGCCGGTATCCCTGACTTTGTGACTTCTGCTAGGAACAACTTAGGACATTAGTAGGACGTTGGTTTTTTTTAATTAAAAAATTTTTATATGTATGAATGTTTTGCCAGAATGTAAGTGCATGTGTCATGCGGTGCCTGCAGAGGGTGTCAGATCCCTTGGAACTAGAGTTATGAATGGTTGTTAACCTCCATGTGACTGCTGGGAACTTAAGCTGGGTTTACTGCAGCATGCAAACTGCAGCATCCAAAAGGCAAAGGCAGGTGAGTCTGTGAGTCTCAGGCCAGCCTGGTCTACATAGCATGTTTCAGGCCAGCTGGGGGTACAGGGAGACCCTGCCTCAAAACAAATAAAACAACCAAAAAACTCTACACATTAACGGCAATAATGACAACCATATGACAAGAGATTGGCAGGTCAGTGTTACTAAGTATTTTCTTGCAGCTCTGTTTGCGTAGATCTCCACATCTCATACAAGTTGCGTACAAGTGGTTGTTCTTTGACTTGTGGTAAATTAATTGACTCACGTATAAACTCCAGTACCCCACAGTCCTCAAGAAAGCATTAAAAACACTTGCACAGTTCCTCTCATGACCATCTCAGCTCTGTGAATCCAGATTTCTCTTACAGTCCATAGGTTCTCTGGCAGCAACATCCTTCGGCTTCCTCACTCCCCTCAAGATTTTGCACTGGGAAGAAAACACTGTAGCTAAAAGTACTGTCAGCCTTGTTTGATGGGAAAATTCCCTTTAAAGGTCACTTGTTAAGGACGGGTGGAAAATATCATTCCTTTCAGTTAGAATGAAAAAGCCTGTTCTTTCTCATTAGCTGGCTCCTGCTTTGGTTTCTAATACATCAAAATTTATATGAAAAAAGAACTCTCAGCTTACTGCATAAAAACAACAGCTTAAGGGGTTAGAGAGATGGCTCAGTAGTTAAAAGCACTGGTTGCTTTTGCAGTGGACCCGAGTTTGAATCCCAGCCCCCACATGGCAGCCAACAACCATAACTCCAGTTCCAGGGATGGGATGCCCCCTTCTGACTTCCAGGCATTGAATGACACAGGTGTACCTATATATACAGGCAATACATTCATACACATAAAATTAAAATAATAATTTAAAAACAGCTTATAATGCTTTTGATTTTTTTGTAATGTTAGAAAAATCAGTCTAGGTGTCAAATTTGGTTATTTTATGTCAGATTGTCAGATAATTTTTTAGGCTTAGTAATTGTTCAAAATGTCAAGAAAACCATTAGTCAAAAGAAAAACAACAACAACAACAAAAACAAAAACAAAAAAGGGGGGTGGAGGAAGCATTGTGGATGTATATAAGCATAATTAAAGAGAAAACAACTTGGTCTATAGCAAATTCCATGCCAGCTTGGGCTACAGGGAGACCCTGTCTCAAAATAAATATATAAATTAATTAAGTAAAAAAAAATACAGGAACTGGGAATATGGTTTAGTGCTAGAGTCCTTGCTTAAATACAATTTTCAGTACCACAAAAGAAAATAAACAAAAATAATAATAAAAATTTAAACCAGACCATGTTCTTCTTCATCATGTTTTCATCTTGAAAGGAAGATGGCCATAACATATTAGAAAATAATATTTAAAATATGATAAGACTGAGCCCTTTAGGGACCTCTACTCAGATAAAACTGGACCTAACTGCAAGAAAGAATTTCAGTATGAAGCAGAATTAACGTTTTATTTGCTTTAAAAAAGCGGGTGTGAGTGTTTTGCCTGAAGGTATGTAAGTACATCCATGTGGGCACAGTTCCTGTGGAGGCCAGAAGAGGGCACTAGATCCCCTGAAACAGAGTTATGGATGATTATGAGCACTATGTGGGTTCTTGGTGCAAACCCCAGGTCCTTCACAAAAGCAGCCAGGGCCCTTAACCACTGGGCAATCTCTCCAGGACCCCTGCATTGGAGTTTATTTAAAAATTTAAGAAAACATATTATAGTGGTACATGCCTTTAATCCTGGTACTTTAGAGACAGTGATAGGTTGACCTCTGTGAGTTTGAGGCCAGCCTGATCTACATAGCAAGTTCCAGGCCAGTCAGGGATACACAGTAAGACCCTGTCTCAAAAACAAAAAAATGATGTGTGTACGTGCACATGTGCTTGCACTTGGCCTATGATGCTCGTGATCAGAAGACAACTTTCAGGAGTGGGCCCTCTTCTTTCACCACGTGGATCCAGGTAATTAAATTCAAGTTATCAGCCCTGGCAGTACCTTTTTTAACCTACTGAGCCAACTCTCTGGCCCTTAAAAGACATTTTAAACATAGACTTTTTTAAGGGACTAGAAAGATGGTTCAGCAGTAAAAAGATGGTTCAGCAGTTAGGAGCCCCAGCTGTTCTTACCAAGGACGCATGCTCAGTTCCCAGCACCCACACATCGACTAATTCCAGTTCCAGGGGATCCAAAACCCTCTTCTGACCTCCTTGGGCATTCCATGACATGGGTGCACTAACACACATGCAGGCAAAACACTAATACACATAAAATAAAGTATAATAAATAAAATATTTTAAAAAGATTTTAACTATGAGGTTTAAGAGAAAGGGAGAGAGAAACACCCTGGGGAAAAAAGTGAGCCTCACTCAGGCACATGGGTATCTTAACAGTAGTATCTTCACAGTAGCCATGTATCTTCACAGTAGCCACGTATCTTCACAGCAGCCACGTATACTGTTTTAGATGCTGGTGCTCGTGCACTGGATATGTCAACACAAAAGCAAAACTCTCACCTCAAAGGGGATAAAAGCTTTTTCTAGAGTCTACTCCATGAGGGTGATCCCTTGGGTAAGTGATTAATCCCACTCTACTGGATTAACTCTTGTATGTTTTGGGTAGCTTGGAACATTAGGTCTTCACCCAAGGCAGAGAAATAGCTTTTCCAAACGGGCTTCCACAGAACTCTGATCCAGGCTACCCTAAAACTCTGACCTCCACCAGCACAGCAGGGCACACATTCCCCTGGACAAATAACTACATGGAATTAAAGAGAAATCACACTTAGATGCTATGTGTATCCGTTTCCTTCCCTACTCAACCTGACTGCCTTGATAATACCAGGAATGATTTGATTATATATTGAGACAAAAGGAAACTTTGAGACAAATTTTCAAGTAGTTGCATCAGTCTTTGGTTCACCCTTCTGTTCCTGTTCATCTTCTATATTCACGTCCTAGTGTCCAAATTGCAGTTTCAGATCCAATCTACCAAAGTGTTTTGTGATAAAAGGAGTTTTCTAGCTAAAACTATTAAAACTCAACCTTTCGATGGGGCCCACTTTAGCTAGCAGTTGGGGAAAAAGTGCACTTACTAAGCTGATTTGGATCAAATCATTTGGTTAATTTATTTATTAAGGATGTATTTTTTATTGAAAAGAGTACAGTTACTAACCCATGTGTCTTAGTTTGCTTCTCCATCGCTGTGACAAAACACTCTGACCAATACCAACTTAGGGAGGAAAAGGTTTATTTGGCTTATATCTCCCTAAGGGAGCCTAAGGTAGGAACTCAGAGCAGGAACCTGGAGGCAGGAGCTGACGCACAGGCCATGAAGGAATGCTGCTTACTGGCTTGCTCGTCTGGCCCATGCTCTGACTGCTTTCTTATACAATACAGAACAACATGCTCGGGGTGGCACCCCCCACGGTAGGTTGGTCCCTCCCACATCAACTCAGCTATCAAGAAAATACCCACAGATGTGACCACAAACCAGTCCAATGGAGGCAATTCCCCATTGGGGAATTGGCTCCCTCAACCCAGGTGTGTCAGGTTGTCAACCAATGCCATCAAGCACACCAAGCGACGAAGATTTGGTTAGTAGGGTTTTGAACTTTATAAAGGAGATGCTTTTTAAGATAGGCAGCAATTTAACCCGATCCTATTGTACACTGGAATCATTTGAATAACTCAAGCCTGCACTTTCAGCACTTGAGAGGCAGAGGCAGGAGAATCAAAAGTTTGAGGTCAGCCTGGGCTACCAAGTGAGACTGTCTCAAAATATCAAGAGCTGAGGATGTCGCTCATTGGTAGAATGATTGCCTGGGATTTTCAGGATCCTGGGTTTGATCCTTAGCACTGAGGGAGAGAGGAAATGAGAGAGGAGACTATTGCCAGGACATGCTTTATTTTTGCCAGGCTCAGAAACTGGAATTATTAAAGCTCCCCAGATGAATTTTAATGCGCTGCTATGTTTAGGGAGCATGCGGTTAGAACGACCCTGTCTTGGTTTAACATTCATTACTGAAAGTCTTCCATTTTTCTGTTGTATAATGTCATCATGCCTCACATTTTATTAACAAGGAAGCAAATCTGAATTATGGAAATTATATAGTTAGCTGGATCTGATGACACATGCCTTTAATCTTAACACTCAGGAGGCAGAGGCAAGAGGATCTCCATGAGACTGAGGCTAGCATGGTCTACTCAGCAAGTTCCAGGGCAGCTGGGTACTACAGGGAAACCCTGTCTTAAATAAATTTTAAAAACTTATATAATTATGTAGCTAATTGGAGGTGGAACCAGTACAAATGTTAAGCTGATTAGCTTAAATACTCTTTTAAATACCCTAAGTGGAGTTTTTCTTTTGGAAATTTAGTTTATTTATGAATTGAATAAACATACTTTAAAATAGGATTTACTCATACAAGTGACAGAAAGTCAATGAATACAAAATGAAAAGCAAATCTCTAACCCTACTGCAATTCCCACTTTAAGAAGTTACTTTTTTTCCTTAGTCATTTCTGCCTCAAAAAATGTAACTATTGTCTTCCACAAGGCGGCAGCATTGCTTGCTTACTCTTCAACAATCTTTCCCCAAGGCCGGACACTTCCCCCATTGGTCAGAGTCAGTGATGGAGATTCAAGTTGTCATTCCAGTGACAATCAGTTCCTGGTACTTAAATATCAGGTCAAAACCAGATTCCTAACTCATGAAGGAGAAAAGGTTATACCACCCAGGGCTGCTGAGCTGCAAGTGTATGGAGAAATAGTAAGAAGTAAGTCAAGGTCTGAGCAAATCACTGGGTAGTGAGTGGGCTGCCTGGAAACCTATGATTCTCCTAGTTCTATGGGAGTGCTGGACAAGCTGAGGTAGAGTTTTGTGAACATGTGTATTTATCTACCACACAAACTGAACCTAGCTGAGTGCGTTCATGGTATTCCTTGGGACTCTAGGAGTCTCTGGGCTATTAAAACTGGCTGGAATCTTTGTCTTTTTTTCCATCTCTTCTTTTCTGACCTTTACTTTCTGTCCCCCAACCCCTTTCTTCTTGTGGCCTGAGGATTGGTCCTGAGGCTACTTTAAAAAAAAAAAAAAAAAAAACAGGAGAAAGACCAGGATTTTTCTGTTTTTTTTTTTTACAGCCCTGGGGCCTGAGCTAAGCACATGTTCTACCACTGAGATACATCCTCAGACTCAAGGCCTGAATCTTGACATTGTTGTCCTGTTAAGCTCTGGTTTTATCATGGGACTTGCTTTGGTCCTTAAAATGTGGGTGGGAACTCGAGGCTTCTGTGCCAAACACCTTGAGGGGAAGAGTATGCTTTTTCATGTCCCCTTCCCCTTTTTGGATTTGTTTTTAATATTTTATTTATTATTTTAATTTTATGTGTATGAGTGTTATGCCTGTATGTATGTAAGTGTACCCATATAGTGCACTGCCCACGGAGGACAGAAGAGAACACTGGAGCCCCTGGAACTGGAGCTGCCACGTGGGTGCTCGGATTTGAACTTGGATCTTCTGCAAGAATAGCCAGTGCTCTTAGCCACTGAGCCATCTCTCCAAGGCTTGGATTTTTTTAATTTATTTTGGTCTTTTGAGACAGGGTATCCCTTGCCTGGAAATCGATAGACCAGACTGGCCTTAAGCTTGTAGAGATTGGCCTGCCTCTCCCTCCCAAGTGCTGGGATTAAAGGCATGCACTACCATACCTGGCGGATTTTTAATTTTTTAATCAGGGTCTTACTATGTACTCATGGCTGGCCTGGAGCTTGTTTTATGGCTGGCCTGGTACTAACAGAGATGTGCCTGCCTCTCTGCCTCAGGAGTGCTGGGATTAAAGGCTTGTCCCCCTCACCATGCCTCCTCCCTTTTTTGGAGACAAGGTCCAGGTATGTAGGCCAAGCTGGCCTTGCATTTGCCATCATTCTGATCAGTCTCCTAAGTGCTGAGTCTACAGGTGTGCTAACATGCCTGGCTTATGTTCCTTTTTAACTCTGCCTAGAAGCTGCTCTGGTAGTCTATGTGCTGGAGGGAAGACTCAGTAATTCTGTGCATCTCCAGTGCACATGCTGTATAAATGACATGTGAATTTTAATTTTAAAAAATTTTATGCGTATCAGTGTTTTGCCTGCATGTATGTTGTGTGCAATGCCCACAGTGGCCAGAGGAAAGCATCAGATCCCCTGAACAAGAAGTTAGACAGCTGCTAGCTGCTAAGCTGCTATGTGGGTGCTGGAACTGAACCCAGGGCCTCTGCTAGAACAGTCAGTATTCTTAAACCCTGAGCCATCTCTTTAGTCTCAACTTCTGTGTTTTAAATCAGTATGATTTGGGATTGTCACTACAGATTAACTGAACATACCTTCTTAATGGGCTCAATATCATCCTCATGGGGGCAAAAATTGGTCTTTGGAGAGCAAAAAGGCCATATTCTTTTTGTGTATAAAGCATGGCTATAGCTGGGTGTGGTGGACGTGCCCTTAATCCCAGCACTCTGGAGGCAGAGTGATGTTGATCTCTGTGAGTGTGAAGTCAATTTGGTCTACATAGTGAGTTCCAGGCCAGCCAAGGCTACATGGTGAGACCCTGTCTCAAAGAAAAACAAAATAAAATTTTAAAAATGGCTAAATATACAGTACATAAACCAATCACAACATATCTATATATCTGTGTCATTTAATTTTCTGCATGTATGTGTGTGCGTGTGTGTGGTGGTGATGGTGATTAAGAGATAAGACTAGGGATTGGAGAGATGGCTTAGTGGTTAAGAGCACTGATTGCTCTTGCAAAGGACTTGGGTTAGAGTCTCAGCACCTACATGGTGGCTAACAACTGCCCATAACTCCAGTTCTAGGAATGTGATACCTTCTTCTGACCTTTGTGGGCATTGCATAACACGGGTGCGCTTATATACATGCAGGCAATAACACTCATACACATAAAATAAAAATAATAAATAAAATATTTTAAAAAAGAAATTTAAAGAGGTTCCTTTAAGAGATGATAAAGATTCAGAAACACTGATTATCAAGTCTAATCTGGAGTGGAGGAGTCTTAACTCTGGTGGTTCATTCAAATTTCCTGAGGAGGTTTTTGAAAATGTCGACATCCTTGCCTAGATTCTAATTTAATTGGTGGAATCTACACAGCTTTTTTTTTTTTTTTTTTTTTTTTTTTTTTAAGCTCTCAGGTAACTTTAATCTGTAGAGAAAGCTAGAAACTACTGGACCAGACATCCTCAAAGGCACAGCAGCACTCTTCCCAAGGGAGAGGTCAAACACAAAGAGCAGAGACAGAGCATGGAGCTCAAGTGGCTGGCATGGAATAGACTCATTTCTGGTTTCTACGGGTTATTCTGGCCTCACATCAAATTCCAAAAATCTGGATTCATCAAGAAGAGACAGCAATGTCCGTTTTCTGTATTTTATCACGCCCACTTCATGACACACCATTTGAATGCACAGCATCCTTTATGACTCATTTGGAAAACAGAAGAAGGGAAAATAAACGGCCATGGTTATTCCTGGCCTAGGATTCATAGTCAGCATTTTCTGCACAGATGCGATTTGGAAATCCTCAATCTTTAGCTCCTAAAGTCTAAGTTCTTACTGAGTGGGTTTAAAAGCTATTCAGCATGAGTTCTTCTTTATCTTCTATATCCAGAGAAACTTGAGGTGCCAGAGAGAGACTTCCACATGAATTCTAAAAGGTAAAGATTAAAGTAGGCATTAAATTAGGAACCGTAAGAGAGCACTTTCTCTTTAGTGTTGAAAGAAGCCTTGGCCCGAGCTAAATCTCAGTGACATCACAGTTAAGGCTGGTGTTAGGTGGATCACCACTTCTTTTTTTTTCTTGAATGTCACTTTCAGTGGACAATGACATGGTTGTATTTTAATGAAGTGATTAACAGTAAGTCAAAACTATGTGTTAATTAACAAGGAAATTACTTTGGATATGCCTTTTCTACATTTTCGCAGTACAACAGCATTGAAGACTCTGACTTAAAAGTGTAGATTCTTTGTATAAGGAAACCTGAATGGAGAAAAGAAAAGAGATGTAGACCTGTCCTCAACAGGACACGGAGGTTTCTTAGGCAGGATAAACCTAAAAGGACCCAGGGTCCCGAGGAGGGAAGCCCCTCTTACAGAGTCAGGGTTTTTATAATTCTCCCGCTTGTAGTTGAGATTGTGTCATATCTGTGAGGGCAGTTGGAGGGTGGTAAGCATACCAGAAGCTTTCCTAATATTTCTCCATCAGTTTGCCTGATGTTATTTTTGATCATTGAGCACCTACTTGAGGGCAAATGTGGAGGTATTTGTAGAGGATGTTTGTGAAATGTCTTGGAGTAATGAAAAGAAAATTTCTAAGAAAATTATAAGAAGTAGAGAGTCAGGTTCAGCTGTACAAGCTGACAGTTGTTGACAACTAGCTTGCTCATCTTGTGAACAGTTCGGGTAGATACGGAGATTAAAAATCAAGTATTTAAGATTATTAATGGAGACAAAAGTGGATGTGAGATGCAGAGATGCAGAAAATTCAGGACCTAGAGGACATGAATACAAACTCATCTGTAGCTCATTATTTCTAATTTATTTTTTATATTTTAATTGAGAAATAAAAATAGATATTTATCACCTATAATATGCTGTTTTGCAGTGTGAATGCCCTGTGGGTTGACTCAGTTGACCAAGTTAACATAAATCACCTCTTACTTATCTCAAGGAATTGCAGCAGGGTGCTATGGATTCTTTCAGATTGCTTTCTCCCGGGGCGACTTAAGTGGGAAGAGTCCATAATTTCCGAATGTTCCCTGACTCACAGCTGATGGGCTAAGAGCCCGACACACACCTGACCTAAGCTAAGTTAATCACATTCTCTCTTCTGGGAATTTAGAATTGGGATGTGGAGTCTTTGGCTAGTTTGTGTTAGGCACTGAGAGTGTGAAGAGTTGTGGGACGGCTGCCATTTTCTACCAATGAGATACAGAAAATGAGAAAATCAGTCTTCAAAGACAGAAGATATTACGTGGAGCCTAAAAGAGACAAAAATTTGTATTTTCAGTCTTGACTTCAATTCCATGTCAAGTTCCTTGTGAAATCTGACTTCCCTGTCAGCTTTTTTCTCAAGATAACACCCATCTTTTTTTAATAAGCAGTATATCCTCATGCTTAAGCTATTATCTCTGAGTTAAGAGAGAGTTGTTCTCCACCTAGCTAAACTCTATGAAGGACACAGGCCACATTTATTTCAGGAATCTGCCTTCTGAAAAATTGAATAGTTTAGATTAGCCTTCCAGTAGATTAACTGGTTGTTTAGTACAACAGATGCCGCAGGCATTGTGGACAAATGGGTCATAAAGAAATGCTGAATAGCGTGAAATTGTTGTAGCAACGGGCACATGGTTTACCATACATGTTCTAAACAGCGAAAGGATCCAAACATGTAAAATCTTGTTGAATTTTCCTACTTTAACCCAACTAAGACCTATTAATATAGGTAGATTCAAAGGAGATATACACAGCAATGAACTGTTCCAGCATAAAAGGGTTTAAAAAGATGCAAATATGAATAATCAGCTCTACCAGAGCCATCACTTTCTAGCTTCCTTTGCTTCTGCTTTAGACCCTTGACACCAATTATGTAAATTTGCTCACATAGTGCCACGCTTGCTTTTGCATTATAATTTAAATGTAGGTGCCTTATGAAAACAAAAGGAAATGCATTGTCCTTTTCAGAATTTAGAATGTGAACTGATTTGCAGATTTGTTTCTCTGGAATTACCAGACAGCTGGAGAAACAGCTGGACCAGTTTCTGAACATCATCAACCAGGACAAGAAAAAAAAGAAAGTAAGAAAGAAAAAGAAAGAACCCTCAAGTTTGAATTACAATTGGGTTTTCATCAGATTTTTATAGTATTGTTTTATAAATACAAAACAAGATTTACTAGTAATTGGCAGTTTTCCTGTTTACTGTATCAAATGTACTACGAAGATGGAACCAAAGGCTCTAGAAGTTTCCTGATTCACTCAGAATAATCAGTTTGGATTTTATTTTGAGGGCTACAAAATCTAGTGTAAAGAAGGAACTAAAGATTAGAAGCAATATAGCATAGTGGTTCTCTATGTTCAGGACCCAGTTATTATTACATTTTAAGACAGGGTCTGGCTGTGTAGTCCAGGCTGGACTCCTGTCTCATCTCTTTAATGCTAAGATAATAGATGTATGCCACCATACCTGGCAAAGCACATTGCTTCTAGGGGCATGATTAGTAGATGTCTGTTTTTTTACAGGCATAGAGAAGGACAGCGTGTATAGGGAACCATACACTGTTATCTATGTGTATAATGCATATGGTCAAAAACTAGCCTTGATCTCAAACTTCAGACTGCCTGCTTCTTTACTGGGACAACATTCTGCCCAGTGGGCCAGTTGAATGATTCTCTTATCTAAGGCAAGGCCAAGATGTCATGATTAACTATAGGTGGACAAGTACATTAGGTCAAGAAAGGTCCAATGTGGACTCAGCAGCAGGTCGGAGGAGGGGGTGCAGTCTCATTGGCAAGTATCAAAAGGACATGAAAATAAAGAAGCAGGGAGAGCCAGGGCAAATTGCTCACAAGAAGGCTTGACTTGAGGTTAGAGAATTTTTTAAAGATGGACATCACAGTGCTGGGTAAGCTGGGTGGAGGTGGGGGACTATTCAAAGGTCCAGACATGTTTACAGAGAGCAGCATCTAGTCTGGGGACTAATAAGAGCATACTGAGCTCTGACTCAGAGGCCCTGGGACTTCATGCTGTGTCCAGACAAAGGTGCCAATCATGGGAACCCGACAGGAGCTGAGATACGGAAGTGGGACTGAATGTCTAAACTCCTAACTCTTCTAGTGCAACATGAGACCAGAGCCAGCACAGCAACAGCAAGTTCACACTTGGTGTTGGATCAAGATGGATCCTGGACTTGGGCTGGGCAGAACTTGCAGGTCCAAATGCCTGACACTATAGATAAGAAGGATTGAAAATGTCAGGAGGAGAGGTAGAGAAGAATAACGGGATCACCACTAGGGAGGGAGATGGTTTTTCAGGCAGCTTCTTTTGTCTTAACATTAAGTTACAGAAAGTACCCTGGAAACATCTCTGAGACATGAGTAGAGAGAAAAAGCACTATATTCCAAAAGAAAATTCTTTTTTTTTTTTTTTTTGTCCTCCTGACAATGAGTTTCTAGATGGTGAATGTTTTCTCCCTTTGATCTGTGATGTTAAAAACTTTTCTCCCAGCATGGTGGGAGCATTCAGGAAACAGAAGCAGGGGATCTCTATGAGTTCAAGGCCAGCCTGGTCTACATAGTGAGTTCCAGGACAGCTGGGGTTACAGGGAGACTTGTCTCAAAAAAAAAACCAAAAAGACCAAACAATCCACCCCACGCAAAAACAAAAACAAAAACAAAAACAAAAACAAAAAAAACCTTTCTCCCTAGCATGTTTGAAATACTTGGGCTTTTAAAATATAACACAAGATTTTTTAATCTAAGGGTTGGGGTATAGCTCAGGGGTAGAGAACTTGCCTAGCATGCACCAGGCTCTGGGTTCAGTCTCTAACCCCTCCCCCCACAAGATTTAGTTCAGAAACTGAAATGACCAGATTAGGTTAGAGAAGTATGCTGTTTAGAACCAGAGCTGTACTAGTTGAGGTGGAAGACTCTTCTGGGAGAATAGTATACTCTCCAGTGTATCTGCGGTTGCTCTAGGACTGATTAGTCTCTTTACCTAACATTCATCACAATGACTTATTGCAGAAATAAAAGTTATTTTTCTTATCTACAATTTTAATATTTAAATTATATACATGGATCAGGTGAACACATGGGACTAAAAGAAGCACATTAGTCATGTAATATTTGTTGACTGAGATATTTAGTGTGCATTAAAATGATATTGACAGCAGTTAAGATGAAGGAGGAAAAAGAAAGGGACAAAGAAAGGTGAGAAACAGTTGGAGCTACCAGGCCTCAGCTTGCAGACTGCAGCTGCTGAGGCGTTCCTAGTTAGACAGGAGCTGGGAGGCAGCTTAGTGGCGGAGTGCTTCCTCCAAAGCCTTGGGTTTGATTCCCTGAATGGAAAGAAAAAATTACTCAGAGGCTAGGTGTCCCGTTTGTATATTAGCTTAGATTTTTTTCTTTAGAGTTTTTTCTTCTGTTCACTTCTGTTTTAGTCGTCTATTAAACCAACAAGGAAGATAAGGGAATAAAGTTAATACTAGCTGAGACTCTCCTGACTTTTTCTTTGTATGAGAGTTTGTCTCAGGGCAGGCTCACAGCAACTCTTTGAAAAAGACTATTATGACAAATAAGGAAGCCAAGGTTTAGCGATACCCCCAAGGTCACAGTGCTGTTGTAGTCCAAGCTCTGTGAACCAATGGCCCAGGCTCTCACCAGTATGTTCTCCTATTTCCTACCTTTACCTTGTTTCTAATGCCTTTTAATTTACAAAGTCCTTTCAAACATAGAGGTTGGAGAGATGGCTTACTGGTTAACAGCAGTGGCTGTTTTTGTAGAAGACCTAATTTCAGTTCCCAGCACCCATATGGCAGCTAAAATTGTAACTCCAGTTTGAGGAGATCCAGGACCCTCTGCTGGCCTCCATAGGCAACGCACAACACAAGTGCACTTAGATAAATGCTGACAAAACACTCATATGCATAAAAGTAATAAATAGAAAATATTACATTGTGTGTGTTTGTACCTGAGCAAGTGTGTGAAGGTCAAAGGACAACTTTTAAGAGTCTGCTTTTCCCTTTTACCACTTGAGTCCTCAGTATCAAACTCAGGTCATCAGGCTTAGCAGCAAGTGCCTTAACTTGATGAGCCATCTTGCTGACTCATCTTTCCAATATTTAAGACTCTAGCTATTCTTATGCTGCAATTATTTTTATCTATCTATCTATCCATCTATCTATCTATCTACCTATCTATCTATCATCTATCATCTATCCATCTATCACCTATCATACAAAAAATTGGACATAAGGCCTCATTATGTTGGGTAAGCATTAAGGCTTAAAAAAAATTCTTGATGGGCTGGAGTAGTTAAGAGCACTAACTGCTCTGGCAGAGCACCCAGGTTCAAATTCCAGCACTGACATGGCAGCTAACAACAGTCTGTAATCCCGGTTCCAGAGGAATCAACACCCTCTGCTGTCCTCTGTGGGTACTGCACAACACAGGTGTACTTACATACATACAGGCAATAACACTCGAATAAAAAAAATCTTGGGTGTGTAAATGTGTATGTGTGTATTCATTGTATATGTATGTATATGAATTGTATATGTGAATATGTGTGTGCTCACAAGGGGTATGTGTGTGTGTGTGTGTGTGTGTAGGTCAGAGGACAACCTCAAGTGTTGGTCCTCACCTTCCACTCCGTATGAGACAGGGTCTCTTGTTTGTCACTCTGCACACCAGCTTTTGTCTCTGCCTCTCATCTCACCATACACGCTTTGAGATTATGTGCACTGCTTTGTCTGGTTTTGTGTGGGTTCCAGAGATCTGAGCTCAGGTCCTCAAGGTTGTTTTATCCACTGAGCCATTTCCCCAGCCTAAGTTTTTTCTTTTTAAATCAAAGTTTAAAAAATGTTCATAGTCAAATATAGTCATGCACCATATGATAGCATTTCAGTTAGACTGCATATATGACAAAAATTCCGTAAGATATGATGGAGTGGAAAAATTCCTATCACCAGCGATGATAAAATCACTTAATGAATTTTCAAATGTAGGCATATTGCTGGCCTAGTGGTATAGGCCTGAAATCTTAGTTACTCAGGAGCCTGAGGCAAGAATTTTTCAAGTTAAAGGTCAGTCTGGCAACTTAGCAAAACACTGTCTCAAAATAAAAAAATAGGTTCTCTGCATGTATAAGGCCTTAGCTCAAGCCTCAGTTTTACGCCCCACATTAATACTGTTTTGCTTGCATGATGTAAATGTACCACATGTGTGCAATGCCTGTAGACCAGAAGAAGGTATCAGATCCCCTTGGAACCAGAGTTATTGACAGTCATTAGCTGTCAAATTACTGCCCCAGTAATAATAATAATGTGCCATTATTATTAAATATCACATAAGTGCAGTTATATAAGGCCTATTATTCTTGATTCATGAGACTGGGTCGGTTGGTAAAGTGCTAGCCTAGTTTGCATGAAGCCTTGGGTTCAGTCTTGAGCACTGCATAGACTGGGTGTGGTAACACAAAAGTTTCTGTAATCTAAACAACTGGAAGGTAGAGGCAGGAGGATCAGAAATTCAAGGTCATCCTCACTACCTAGGGATTTTAAGGCCAGCCCCGGCTGCAAGATATCTTGTCTCAAACAAAGTGAAACAAAACAAACAAACAACAACCACACACACACACACACACACACACACATAAACATACAACTCCTCAAAACCCACACTGTTCTCCATGTCCTTCTTGTTCTGGGTATGCTGCTTCTACAACTATAACTTAAATGCTGGGGTGGGGGAGGAAAGACAGGAGAATGACTGGGGCTTGCTAGCTGCTGACCTAGCTCCCAGTTCATTGAGAGACCCAGTCTCAAGGGAATAACATGGAAAGTGATAGAGCAGGACACCTGGTATTCATCTCTGGCCTCTGCATGTGTGCATACAGGTCTGCACACCACATGTGCAGACACCACATACACACAAATACCAGCAGAGGCTGTGGAATATGGCTATAAAGAGTGCCACTATCATGAAAAAAAAAAAGAAAAAAGATCAATACATCCATCATTTCCATTTTTATTCCATTGCTTAAAACAAATACACAACTAAACTTGATGATAGGTGTAGGGGGGCTGGCGGATGAATAAAAAGTAAAATTCTAGCTCCAACAGAGGAGAGCAGTAAATGTTTGAAGACATTATATAATCTTCCATGCATTTAAACTTTTTTATTTATTTTGTGTATGAGTGTTTTGCCTGTACGAGGTAAATGCACCATGTGCATGCAATGCCCATGGAGGCCTAGAAGAAGGTATTGGATTCCCTTGGAACTAGAGATACACATGGTTGCTAGCTATCATGTGGGTGCTGGGAACACCTGAGTCCTCCAGTGCTGTTAACCTCTGAGCCATCCCTCTAGCCCCCTACCATTCAATCTTATTTCTTAGTTTGATCTGACATTTTGCGGGGAGCTCAACATTTAAAAACTTCTTGAGGAGGGGTGCATAAGAGCTGAATGAATTATGAGTTTTCATAAATTATCTGGCATGTCTAAATGCTGTGCATTTAGGCCTAGTACTCTAGACTGGGGATCATGTTCCTCAGAGTGTTGATACTGTTCCACTAGCGGCTCGCCACAGGGCTGCGCCGGTCAGTAAGCTTAATGCTTGTTTCTAATATTTTTTTCTTTCTACAAAAAGTTTCCTCTCTGCTCCCATACTCTGAAATTTTACAGTGCTGTCAGAGTACAGATTTGTTTCTATGTGCAGGACACTTGTCAGGCTCTATAAATGTAAAAATTCATGTCTTTCATTATGGGAACTTTCCACGAATTATGTCTTTGATAGTTTCTTGCACTCCATTTTCCCATCTATTTGTATTCCGTTTTGTTTCCTCTATTTTATTTTTAAAGGGTGTGCGTGTGTGTGTGTGTGTGTGAGAGAGAGAGAGAGAGAGAGAGAGAGGGAGAGAGAACTATACACCAGATAGCTCTGGCTGACCACTATGTAGACCAAGCTGGCCTGAAACTCAGAGTCCACCTGCCTCTACTGGAATTAAAAGCATGCATCACCAAGTCTGACTCTTTTTTTCTTTTTTTTAAGATATTGTCACATGTAGGCCAGACTGGCCTCGAACTTACTGTATAGCCAAGACAGGCCTTGAATTCTTTCCTCCTGTCTCAGCTTCCAGAGTGCTAAGATTACAGGCATGCACCACCATGCTCTGAATCCTTATTAATAAATTGCTTTGGATCCCTTTTTCTTTGGGGTGCTAGGATCAGGAACTTATACTTACTAGGTATATTAGTCAAGGTTCTCTAGAAGAACAGAACTGATAGATAAAAGGGGATTTATTAGATTGGCTAACTTGATGTGGTCTGGGGAAATGCAACGACTTTCTCACACTAGAGAGGCCGAGAAATGGTAGCTGCTCAATCCATGAGGCTGGAAGCTGCAACCGGCCCAGTCTAGTGCTGAAGGCCTGGAGAGTCTCTGGTCTTCGCTCCACATTGAGAGACTGAAGAACCTGGGTTCTGATGTCAGCAAAGGATGGTGGTGGCAGCAGAGAGGATGAACTTGTGAATAGGGCAGCTGTAGTGGGAAGAGAGTGAGTGAACTTTCTGGTATAGTCAGGAAGGCCATGCGAAGGCAAGCTGGTGAAAGCAAAGCCTTTTCCCTCAGACATCCTTCTATCTAGCTGCCACTAGAAGTGCCACCCACATTTATGGTGGGTCTTCCCACTTCAAATAACCTGATCAAAAAAATCCCTTACAGCTCTGCCCAGTGGCTTATCTCTTAGTTAATTTCAGATCTAGTCAAATTACCAACCAAGATTAACCATTATACTAGGTAAAGACTTAATCTAACCTCAGCCCTCAAATTTGCTTTTTGAAACTTCTCTCTTTCTCGTTTAGAGCCTATTTCCATTTTGTTTTATTCTCTGTGCTGTGTGTGTGTGTGTGTGTGTGTGTGTGTGTGTGTGAAAAGATCTTATGATATAGCCCTGACTGGTCTGGAGCTTACTATATAGACCAGGCTGTCTTCAAACTCACAGCAATCCACCTGTCTCTGCCTCCTAAGTGATGGGATTACAAGTAGAGCCACCACACCTGATCTGGTCTCTATATTTTATATTAGATATATTTCTCTCTTTAAAAAATGTATTTTTTTCGGGCCTGGAGAGATAGCTTAGCTGTCAAGAGCACTAGCTGTTCTTGCAGAGGACTCAGGTTTGATTCCCAGCACTCATATGGCAGCTAACAACCATCCATAACTAATTCCTGGGGATCTGATGCCATCTTCTGACTCTGTGGGCATTACACGACATGGGTGCACTCACACACATAGGCAATACACTCATACACATAAAATAAAAATGAGAAATATATATTTATTTTCATTTTTAGTTGACATACCAATTGCACATATTTATGGAGTACAGTGTGACAATTAAATGCAGATCTGGGCTGTCACTTCAGATATTTTCTATTTGTATAGAGAACATCAACAATCCTAAAATTGAAAAAATTTTCAATTTTATTTGGGACTGGAGCGATAGCTCAGTGGTTAAGGGTACTTGCTCTTCTTGTAGAGGACCCAGGTTCAGTTGCCAGCACCCACTTTGTAGCTCACAGTATCTGTAGCTTCAGTTCTCTGTTGTTGAGGTTACAGGTACAAGTACCCATCCCTGGTTTTTCCATGAATATTGGGGAATCCAGTTCAGGTTCCCATGCTTGGGCAGCAAGTTACTCACTGAGCTGTCCCTGTAGCCCCTAGCCTACAATTTCATTCCATTTTAATTTTATTTTATGTGTATGAGTGTTTTGCCTGTGTGTATATTAAGTGCACCAAATGCATGCAATGACCACGAAGGCCAGAAGATCCCCCAGAACTGTAGTTACCGACAGATTTTAGCAACCTTGTGGGTGCTGGGAACAAAATCTGGATCCTCTGCAAGAGTAACCAGTGCTCTTAATGGCTGAGTCACCTCTCCAACTCCCTTAAGCTATAATTTTAAACAAAACTTTTATGACTCTCAAAACAGTCAAGAAAGTCATTATCACCCTCTTTTTACAAGTGAGAAAGAGAATTTTAATGACTTGCCAAGATTGCGCAACATGTAATTCTGGAGCTGGACTTATATTCAGATCTTCAGACTACAAGTTCAATGTTCTTTCCATTAAATTCCTGAAAAAGAAGGCTCTCTAATTTAGTTGTTAAAAATATCACACTTGGCACCAGGGTCCAGTTTTTACCTCTTGGTGGCTGTGCTCTTCCAATGAGTTGTTGAGCCTCTCTGTACTGAAAGTTCTTCATCTATAAAAGGAGAATGATGGGTTGTGGGTATAATTTAGCAGTAGTAGAGCACTCTTCTAGTATGTGTGAGGCTTTGAACTTAGGCTCCAGCACAACAAAAAGGGTGGGGGGTGACAACAACAGTACAACCTTACCGTAATACTATGGGGATTCAGCTAGGTGATCTGTGTGAGGTGCTCAACTTAGGCTCTAGCATTACTGAGTATTCCCTTATTATCGTAATGGAAAAAATGAAATGATAAGACGTAATAACAACTTATAACTTTAATTATCTGAACCACGTCAATGGAAACTTTCAAATTACTTTTGCAGACATTTACTGAATAATTAGTATGTGCATAGTAGAATGTTTATTCTTCTTTTCTATTTTAACTTCTTTACGAAAATATCTTTGAGGAACAGATACAGCATTTCAAATCTGGTTGAGCTTAGTGGAGTGACTTGTAAGTAGGAATGTAAGAATTGGGTGGGTCGTGCTTATTCTAGTCCCCAGAATCTAGTGAAATGAACCACAAAACTGCACCGAGAAAGCCAAAATCCACCAGCAGCTGCAACAAGGTTTTAAGGCAAGACTAGCCAGGTGTGGAGGTTTATGTCTAAAATCTCAGTCTGTAGAGTCCTGAGGACTGCTGCAAGTTTGAGACAGCTTGGCCTACAGAACGAATTTTAGGTCAACCAGAACCCTGTCTCTCAAAGACCAGCCTACCAAACAAACAAAAAAGGTGTGTGTGTGTTTACATAATCAAATCTTTTCTTCAACTGCCCAATAAAAGACACAGAATATCCCGATGCTCCCTCATGCTCTATTTATTTACTTGTTTATCTATAGACAGAATTTTACTATATAGCTGTGGCTGACCTGGAACTCCTTATGTGGACCACACTGACCTCAGACTCATAGAAATTCTCCTGCTTCTCTTTCCTAAGTGCTGGGATTAAAGACCACCATTATATGCCCCCACACCTGACCCCTGCCACTATTCTGTGGAGTAGTGAAAACTGAGAGAAAAGAAAGTAGAGTGGTGGACAACATTCTGAGATTTCTTCCTATTATCTTGACTAATTTGTGAAGAAGAATTCTTAGGGTATAAATAACCAACTCTGAGGAGCTTTACATACAGTATATGATATATACACATTTTATGTATACATATGTAAAAATATACACACACATAAAAGAGATTGAAATGGGAATTAGCATATGTAAGTATGGAGGCTAAAAGGTATGATGTCATGCTGTCAGCTAGCTGAAGAGCCAGCGAAGTCAGTTGTCACAGTGCAGTCAGAATCAGAATTGAGAATGAGGGACGTGAATGGTGTAAGTCCCTGCCAAGTCTAACGGCCTTAGAACTGTGACAGACCACTGGCACAAGTTCTAGAGTCCAAGGAGCTGTGGATCAAAGCTCAGAAGGAGATGGATGTCCAAGAAGTGAGTGAACCAACATTTCCTCTCCCTTTTGTCCTGTTCGTTCCTCAGTGTATTGGATGATGGCAGCCCACATTGCTAAGGGTGATCTTCTTTACTCAGGACATTAATTCAAATGCTGCTCTCTTTTGAAAACATTCCTCACACACAGAAATAATGTTTAATAGTTATGTGTATCCTTTAGCCTGGTCAGATTGGCACATATTTGTAATCCCAGCACTAGGAAGGCTAATGAGAATCTCCAATTAGAGGCCGTCCTGGGCTACACAGTGAGACATTTTTTCTTAAAAATAAAAAGTTAGTTATTACATTAACCTAACAGGATTCTTGAGGAAGTCAGGTCAGTTTGATCAGACTTTAAACTTGAGATAACCATGTGACTGAAGAGTAAAGACAGAGATTTAAAACTTACAAAGGGATGGAATACGTGGTCAATACGATTCTATATAGGGCTAATGGTACTCGGGAGGATCAGGACACAAAATGCAGAAAACCACACACCTTACACCAGGGACAACTGATTTAGAACAAACCATATGGGGCAATCTTTCATGGTTAAATATATAGATCTTTCAGGAATCCTGGAAGGAGATGGCTACATGGCTACAAAATTCTGACAGAAGGAAAATGAAGAGAGTATGAGCCAGAGCAGTATTTCTATGTCAGTATTCAAGAATAAAGGCAAAAGTAGGCAAAAAAGAAATCAAGAAATATGACCATTAATTGTTCTGTTTTTAAGAAACACAGGGTTGGAAAGATGGCTTAGTGGTTAAGAGCATTGACTGTTCTTGCAGAGAACCTACATTCAGTTCCCAGCACCCCACATGGTGGTTAGCAACCATCTGTAACTGCAGTTCCAGGGTATCTGACACCCTCTTCTGACTTCTGATGGAGGTGCACTTGCATGCTTGCAGGCAATATACTCATACACCTAAAATAAAATAACAATTAAAATATTTTTAAAATTAAAAACTAAAATGTCACTTTACACATAAGTACATAATAATAGTGCATACTTATGGGATACCATGATTTTTTCATGTGTATATGTATTCACATGTATTTGAGTATGTGTGTGTGTGTGTGTGTGTGTGTGTGAAGCTGACATTGGGGTATCTTCCTCAGTTGTTCTCCACTTTATTTTTTGAATCAGAATCTCTCACTTGAGCTCAAGAACTGGGGCTAGTCTAGCTGGCAGCTTGTCCCAGGGAACCCGTCTTTCCTTCTTGAGTGCTAGGGTTACAGGCGCAGCCACATCCACCTGTTTTTTTTCCATGGGTTCTGGGGGTCTGAACTAAGGTCCTCATGCGTACACAGCAAGTGCTTTATTCACTGAGCCATCTTCCTCAGCCCTTTATCTACACGATGTTTTGATACATGTATACATTACATAACTAAGGTTCTGAATTTAAAAAGCATAATGCTTATATTTTCATATAAAAGAAGACGTTCTCAGGGAAACAGAAACTGAAACCTGAAAATTGTAAGGGTTGGGAGAAGGTAGAAAATCTGTCTCTTAACCTGTAGGTATATTCCATCCTGACAACAGAGAGTTATGTTCTGGGAAGAATGATGTGAATTGTTTAACTACTCATATTAAAGCAATTACACATCTACCACACTCAGAAAATGTAAGCCATTGTCTTGAACCTAGATGCTTTAGATAGAGGAGAAAAATGCTCCGTTTAGGAATCTCTGTGCGTGGGGCAGAAGCCCTGTGCTGTAGACACTGAAGGGCAAGAGCCTGAGAGCTTGTTCTTTCCCTCTTGGTAGACTTAGAGCATGTGTGTTGACATGTTGCTTCTGTAGAGATGCGAATGTTATTGTTTGAGTACTTACTCTTAGGAGAAGAGAAGCTGAGATCTAAAGGTACAAGGAAGCAAAGACAGAGTTTTTATTGCTTACTGGGGAAGTGATTATACACATTTATACACATGATTATACACATGGACTGGCTTTGATGAGGGCAGAAATTCAGGAAGGAACCTATGCACAAAAGCTGAATAACACAATGTTTATAAGATATGTTCTGCTAGAGCCAGGCATGGTTGTGCATGCCTTTAGTCCCAGCATACTCAAGAGACAGAGGCAGGTGGATGGATCTCTGTGAGTTCAAGGCCAGCCTGATCTACACAGTGAGTTCCAGGCCATCTGTGGCTACAGGGAAACACTGTCTCAAAAAGACACAAAAAATGTTCTTTTAATACCCTTCTTCTTCTTCTTCCTCCTCCTCCTCCTCCTCCTCCTCCTCCTCCTCCTCCTCCTCCTCCTCCTCCTCCTCCTCCTCCTCTTCTTCTTCTTCTTCTTCTTCTTCTTCTTCTTCTTCTTCTTCTTCTTCTTCTTCTTCTCCTCCTCCACCTCCTCCTCCTCCTCCTCCTCCTCCTTCTTCTTCTTCTTTTCTTCTTCTTTTCTCCCCCCCTCCTCCTCCTCCTGCTTCTTTTTCTTCTGCTTCTTCTTTCTTAAAAAAAAAAACTCTTTAAAAATGTGTCGGTGTATGTTTGTGCGGATACATATGTGTGTGGATGTCAGAGGACACCTCAGATATCCTCAGGAATGTGGTCTGCCTCCTTAGTCTGGGGCTCACCGATTAGTCTAGAAGGCTGATTGGTGACCCCCAGGGACCCTTACATCTCTATCTCTCTTCTATGTCCCCAGTTTTAGTATTACAAGCCTATGTCACCATGTCTGGCATTGTTGCATGGGTTCTGGGACTAAAGTCAGGTCCTCATCCTTGCAAGCACTTTACCATCTGAGACATCTCCCCAACCCCTAGACGATTTTTTCCCCCTTTGTTTTGCATTTATTACTTTATTGCATTTTTGTTTATTTTTAGAGCACATGCCATCGAATGCATGTTGAAGCCAGGGGACAATTTGGGGGAATTTGTACTTTCCTTCTACCTTATGTATCTTGGACTCTAATTCGTGTCAAGGATTGAACTCAGGTTGTTAGGCTTGGAAGCTGATGCTTTTACCTTTGAAGTCATCTTGGGGGCTAATTTATTCATTTTTGAGACAGGTCTCATTCTGTATGCAGCATAGTATGCTGGGTAGCGTTGGTGTCAACTTGACACACCTGGGGTTGAGGGAGCCTCAACTGGGGAATTGCCTCCATTGCATTGACCTGTGGCCATGTCTATGGGGTATTCTCTTGATTGCTGAGTGATGTGGGAGGGCCCAGCCCACTGTGCGTGGGGCCACACCTGCAGGTTCTTCTGTATTGTTTAAGAAAGCAGGCTGAGCATGGGCCAGGGGAGCAAGCCAGTAAACAGTGTTCCTTCGTGGCCTGTGCTTCAGCTCCTGCCTCCAGTTTCCTGCTCTGAGTTCCTGCCTGGGCTTCCTTGGTCATGAACTGTGTGACCTGAGAGATGTGAGTTAAATAATTTCTTTCTACCCCAAGTTGGTAGTGATCAGAGTGTGTTGTCACAGCAATTGAAGGCAAACTAGGACAGAAATTGGTACCAGGATAGTGGAGTATTGCTGTGTCAAACCTGACCTTCATGTTTTTGTAAGGATTATGGAAGCATTTGGAACTTTGGACTGGAAAAGCCATTGAGTGCTTAGTTTGTTGCTGTGGAGCTTGGAACAGTTATGCTGAAAAAGTTGTAGGTGATGGAAGCCTGGCTTGTGAAGCTTCAAAGGGAAGCAGACGATCAGGGCTGTTTGTGTGATTATTTTGAATTGAGAGTATGTGGGTTCTAGTCATCTTGGGCTGAAGAATCAGCTGTGATTAAGAGGAGATTAATCAGCTGTGAAGTCAAATCTTTGCTTTACTGGGACAATTGCTGCTTTTTAGCTGGGGCTGAAAAATCAGCTCTAAGTAACAAGAGACCAGCATCACTGTCATGAAATCTTCTGGGAAGTAGTTCCTGAGGGTCAGCATACAGAAGCTGTGGTTCAGAGGGGGCCCAAGCCTCTGTCTCAAGCTGGAAGCAGTACTTGGTAATGTGTAACAGTCTTTTGCATGGTTCTGGTGCTGAAAGTGTGAAGGGGTCCCAGAGAGCAGCTGAGGCTTGGCACTGTGAGAGGCCAGGAAAGGCCATTGGTAAAAGTGCAGCCTCAGATGTAATGAAGACACCAGGATTGCAGGGGTCATGGAGAGAATCTGAGTTTTTGCACCAGGAGAGGCCAGAAGAGCGCAGTGGCGAAGGTGCAGCCTCAGTTCCAGGGGCGACCCCAGCTCTTTGGAGATGCCAGGACCTTGGAATGACCACCAAGGGCAGCAGCAGGTGTGGAATGGAGCTGACCTGGGCCTGCGAGAGCTGTGTGTGCTGTAGATGGCAGAACCAGGGAAGTTGAGCTGCCAAAAGCCTTTGAAGCCCAAAGATCGTGAGTGAATCCCAGATGTCCAGCTTTGAGCTATTTGCTGGACTTAGGTTTTGCTTAGGTGTGCCTGATTCTTCACTTTGAAGTAAGATAGTACTTGTTTTGGATTTTACGGGAGCCCACAGGTAAGAGACTTAAAAGAGACTGTGAACTTATATTTGGGGTTTTTAAGGATTGTGGGGTTTTTAAGGTTGTACTGTCTTTGTTTTAATATTAATTTTAACATCATATTTTGAGGACAAGAAATGGAAGGGTTGTAGTTTAAAAGTGATGCTAATTTGACACACAAAACAGGGGGTCAATTGTGCTGGGTAGCGTTGGTGTCAACTTGACACACCTGGGGTTGAGGGAGCCTCAACTGGGGAATTGCCTCCATTGCATTGACCTGTGGCCATGTCTATGGGGTATTCTCTTGATTGCTGAGTGATGTGGGAGGGCCCAGCCCACTGTGCGTGGGGCCACACCTGCAGGTTCTTCTGTATTGTTTAAGAAAGCAGGCTGAGCATGGGCCAGGGGAGCAAGCCAGTAAACAGTGTTCCTTCGTGGCCTGTGCTTCAGCTCCTGCCTCCAGTTTCCTGCTCTGAGTTCCTGCCTGGGCTTTCTTGGTCATGAACTGTGTGACCTGAGAGATGTGAGTTAAATAATTTCTTTCTACCCCAAGTTGGTAGTGATCAGAGTGTGTTGTCACAGCAATGGAGAAGCAAACCAAGACAGCTAGGCTGACCCTGAACTTGCTATGTAGCCAGTGATGGCCTTAAACTTGCTACTATCTCTTTGCCTGCATGAACTACCACGCTCAGCTAGACTATTATTTTTAAATGTGAAGGTTTTGAATTGGGAGCACTGGTACATGCCTGTAATCCCAGCACTCAGAAGGTGGAGGCTGGAGAAGAGTCAGGAGTTCAAAGTTATCCTCAGTTACATAGCAAGTTGGAGGTCAGTCTGGGCTACATAATACCCTGTCTCAAGAAAGAAAAAAGTGATAGTCTTAGTCAACTGGAGGTCAAGATCACAGCCTTGGACATGGAAGTTAGCTTTTCTATAGAAGAGTTGACTACTTTAGGTCGATCACCCTAGGAAGAGGTGGTACTTGGGAACAGAAAATGGGACTTTGAAAGTGAATCCTATCGTAAGAATTGTTAGATGTGGTAATTAAGACATGGGCAGGAACTTTTCCTGGAGATAGGAAGCTGTCTTTGGGCACATAGAACACTCTGAAAACTTATGGCAGTTGTGTATCTGGTCTATGAAGGCTAGAGTAGTCATATCTATTAGAAGTTATAGTCTGTTTTTTTCCTTTTTTTTTTTTCTCTTCTAGTGCTGGGTATAGAGTCTAGGGCCAGGCAAGAAACTCTACTACTAAGTTATATCCCCGGGCCCAGAAATTATATCCTGATCTTAGGTGTGCTATAGGAAGACTTTGAAAGGGACCTATATTAATGCTGTTCTGGTGAAGAAAAGGCAATGGTGAAAGCTCTATTGGTTGGAAAGAGGTGGGAGAAGGGGAGTGGAAAGGAGGAGGAAGAGAAGAGAGAGATTTGGGGGTATTTCAGACATCCACCAGTTTCAGGCATATTGGGGAGGTGGTACCTCCCGTGATGTGATGGTTAGTATTGTCAACTTGACACAATCTAGAATCACGTGGGAAGAGTCTCATTGAGGACATGCTCAGATCAGGTTGGCCTGTGGGTGGCCAGGGCTAAGGGAAGATTGTCTTGATTACATTAATTGTGGTAGGAGAACCTGTCCATTGTGGGAGGTACTGTTCCTTGGGGTTGAGTCCTCAACTGTCTACGAGTGGGGAAAGTGAACTGGGTACAAGTGTGCTGCATTCATTTTCTTTCTGTTCTTGATTGTGGATTCCCCAGGATGATGGGCTGGAACCTGGAATCAAAAGGAACCCTTTCTCCCCTAAGTTGCTTTTGTCAGGCAGCAAGAAATGTAGTTAGGATACCTGGGGACTCCTTCACAATAGAGAAGGGAACTAGCAACTAGCACACTGGTAATTTTAAAGGTAGGGTTCAGAGTTATTGTACAGAGTTATTACAGTTTTAGCTTAAGTATAGCTTCCTTTATACTTAATAACATATGAAAGCTCTGGTTCTCAAGGGCACAATTTTTTTTTTTTTTAAAGACAGTGCTTCAGGTAACAGAGGTCTGCCTGCAACCTACTTTGTAGCAGAAGGTGACCTTGAACTTTATGATCCTTCTGCTTCTACCTCCTGAGTGCTGGGATCATAGTTATGCAACAACACACTGTTTTATGCAGTTCTGGGATAGGACCCAGGGCTTTGTGTATGCTAAGCAGGTACTCTACCAGCTGAACTACATATTTAGCCCCACATGAAGCCTTTTATTGAACAAACCTTCTCCAGAAGGACACCTCGCTCAATAAACTTTACTAAAAACAAGGGAAGTATTCAGTTTGACTTTATACAAACCCTTTCTAGTTTCCTTTAAACTTCTGCTCATGACCTGTTTTGGAGGCATACATCTAGCTTCTTGCATTTCTTTCATTGTTTTCCTACCCTCTGTAATCAGAGAGGAAAGGACAGTTTGCAGCTGCATCTTATGCACAAACATGGATGAATCTCTAACTGGGGAGCTTCTAGGCAGACGTGATGTTCTCAGACTAAGCAGGAATGCTACTTAACACTGGCACAGCCGCCACCATCTCATTCTTCTTGATTGCATCTATGGTCACACTTTGAAGAAAGACGTTATTCAGTTCCTCACAGTGTTTCTGGATTCATGGTGCTTTGCCTTTTTATTCTAACAGCTGCTTATTTGCATAACCTGCGAAAGACACTTCCTACCATCATACTAATGGGCTTCCTCTAGCTTCTTGGACATTTTTTTCTTCCTCTTTTAGATTTTGTAACAAATAGCAACTTTTGCTTTCCTGCCGGAAATTTTCATTTTCTCCCAGTTATACAACAAAGCTGAACTTTACAGACTATCATGTTGGCATATTAATAGTTATACTTGTCTATAAGACCTTCTGAAGTTTCTGCTTTCTTTACAGATCTCTTAGGATGTAAATGCAGTAGGTTACCTATCAATTCCATTTCTTCAGTACTTATTTATAGAATGTCTATCATCTTCCAGGCCCTAAACTACTCTCTGAGGCTACAAAATAGATGTCTAAAGCACTTGACTCATTGGTGTTAATCTCATAAATATAGTAGATTGCACTGGAAAAAGGAACCTCCTCCCAAGGCTATTAAATGCAGCATGGGAGCAGTCCAGGTTACTAAGAAAGGGGAGAGGAGGAGGGAAGGAGAAATACTGGAATCCAAAGACACAAAGAAGCATACTGTAAAGGTCAGGAGCCAGCTAGGTGATGTGTGCCTCTAAAGCAGGCCTGAGCTACATAGTGAAACCCTATCTTAAAGCCGCAAGAATTGGGGTTGTAACTCAGTGGTGCTACCACCACGCACTTAACTAGCAAAAGCAACATCCTATGTTTGATCTCCAGAGCTGCAACAAACAAATACAATTAAAATAAGTCAGATCTTTTTCTAACCTAATATAGGGTTTTAATATGTATTATACAAATATAACAAGAACATAAAAATGATTATGCATATTTCATTATCATTATTATGGTTATTATTGTTGTTTTTGAAACAAGGTGGTCTTGTAGCCCCAGCTGGCTTGGAACTTGTTATGCAGACCAAGCTGGCTTTGAACTCACAGAAATCTGCCTCCTCTGCCTCCTGAGTGCTGGGATTAATAACCTGCACCACTATGCCTAGCATATTTCATTATTTAAAATGAATATATTTATCACAGCAATAATTTTTGTATTGACTTTTTTTGTGTGTGTTGGGTGTAGAACCCAGGATTTTGTCACATGTTAGGCTAGGGCTCTACCACTGAGTGTGTTATAGCCCGAGTCCAAATTGATTCTTTTATATTTCCTTCCACTGAAAATATCGGAGGTTAGGGTCTATGAGATGTCTCAGTGGGTGATTTCCCAATAGGCCTGGTCATCTGAGTTTGATCTCTGAAATCCATGCAAACGTGGAAGGAGAGAACTTACTCCACAGAGTTGTCCTCTGTGATCTCTGACCTTCACATCTGAGTATGGCATGTGCATACTCACATCATACATACAATAATAATAAATATCGTCAAGAGAGAATGTCTCTTAGGGAAGGTTTGATAAGTCTGTGGGGGACACAAAGGAAAGGAGGCATTTTTCCTATTTCTTTGTGATGCAGAGCTCCTGACCTATTGCGTTTTGTTGAAGAAGTCGGAAGATGCAATAATTCTTTTTAGAGGTGCAAGGAAAGGCCCATCAGGTCCTATTCTTTACCAGCTGAAGGAGCACACTCCAGTCTTTGTCTTCTGAAAATAAAAGAAACGGGGCAAAGGCTGTTAGAGCGTAGGGTTTTCTAGGGACTAAACCCGGGCACTTACGAGCCTCTGCAGTCCCAACATTTTAAGTAGCTACAGTGAAGATGTTCACCAAAAAACAAGGGGGCGCGAGGCAGGAGGCCCATGGAGCAGACTTAGAACACTGCACAGGTGGATGCAGCTGCTTGGTCTGGAGCTGTGGCTGCCTGTTTTCGCAGGTGCCCCTCCTCTCTCTGGCTCCCAAGGGGGCAGGAACCATGCATCGCAGGGAGCGGGACTTGGTCCCTAAAACAGCTCAAATGTTATTCCTGGCAGTGGACATCGATCTTGTCAGATATCCACATGGGCTGGGCAGAGGACAAATAGCATCCATAGGCAACACCGGGAAGAGAGCGAGCAAGGGCTTGGGGCGCTAGAGGGCTGGTCTGTCAGGGCTGGGTACGACTGGGCTACGGTGATTGCTTCCTCAGCCCGTTCATCATCTCCGTCTCCCATCTGGATTGGCTTCTCTCCCTGCCACTCAGTTCCGCCGCGCTGACCCCCATTGGCCGCCTCCGGCTGAGGCCCCGCCCCATGAGCTGGGCACCGGCAGTGGGGCACCCGGGAGCGAACCCAGCGCTTGCACTGGACTCGGGGGGAGGCGGTGGTGGCTCTGGGAGAGGAGGAGGAGGAGGAGGAGGAGGAAGAGGTGGCGCGGGGCGGGGCGGGAGGAGGCAGCGGCGGCGACCCTGCCAGGGTGATGGTGCAGGTGCCCGCGGCCCGCGCGGAGCTGCCGGGCTGAGGGGCGTCTGGTCCAGGGTCCGCAGCGGCGCCACGTCGCTCCGGCGGACGGGTGAGCGGGCGGGAAGATGCTGAGCAGGTTGATGAGCGGCAGCAGCAGGAGTCTGGAGCGCGAGTACAGCTGCACTGTGCGGCTGCTGGACGACAGCGAGTACACCTGCACCATCCAGGTCAGCGCCGCGCCGCCCGCCCGCGGGACCCCGCTACCTAGCCCAGGCAACTTGGCCAGTTGCCGCCGCCCGGGGTCGCCCCAGCCCCAGCGCCGGGCTTTGTCCGTCCGCGCGGCTGCGGCGCACCGCGTCTCCGGGCTAGCCTCGGCCCGGATACCCCTGCGGCGGGGGCGCGCGTCCCACTGCCGGCTCTGCCCCGCGCTCTGCGGTCCCGGCCGCTCCGGCCCGCGGGCGTCCCGAGCGAGGCGGCCCGAGAGGGAGGCTGTATCCAGACCGCCCCGTCGGGGGTGGGGAGGGAGGGCGCCAGGCCCGCTGGCCAGCCTTTCTTATCTCCCTGCCTGGAAGGATAAAGGTTTATGTCATGATTTCTCCCCGAGCATCTGTGAGTCAGAGCTCTAGGAAGGTAGGACAGAACGCGTTGCCCATGCAGAGTGGCCTATGGAAGGAACACAGCCCTCTGGGCTTTCAAGATATAGCCCCCCACTTGTCTTTTGAACCCCCCACCCATCTAAATGTGTTGCCTATTTCGGGGGTTGGGACGTGAGGTCAAGATTTAGCAACAAGTCCCAGCGATTTGGAGCTTGGCAGTGGCTAGAAAGAATCGGTGACTTAGGAAAAAACGCCAACAATACGATGATGCCGCACAGCATTTCTGTGAGAACCTGGCGTGTTTGAAAGGGTTTTTACAACCCCTTGCTTGTGTTCCTTCACTACTGCTGTGTGGCGCGTCAGGAGTAGTAGTCCTTCCCAGGAATGCAGTCTCTCCTTTCTAAAGTCAGATTGAAAGGATCCACCAGCAACCCAGCTCTTTGGGTTTGGTTTAGTTCTCCAGCCCGAGGACCCTGCGCTCTCTTCCAGAAACTGCTCTTTGTGGAGACGCAAATTGAGTTGGACCCTAAGGGGTCTCACCTGATTTCTTTTGCAGCGAGAAAACAGCGGAGGGTTCTAGACTCAGATGTGACAAAAACCGCCTGCCTGGGCCCTACCCTCAGGGACCCCTATTTATTTATTTATTTATTTATTTATTTATTTATTTATTTATTTATTTATCTGACAATGCTCAACACAAAACAGCGACGTGTGAGAAAGACGCTGGGTAGTGGCTGAGTAGCTGCTCTCTGCTGACTGTGCCCAGCTCAGTCTTCTCCTTACTGCCCCCCCTCTCCCGCCCAAGGCTTAAGTGCTGACTACTGCCAAAGATCCGTGAGGGTAGACATAGAACACAAGATATCTTTTGAAGGCCTCTTAATACAGATTAGACACTCATAAAGATGCTAGCCACCAAGTGAAAGGGTTTTTGTGGTTGTCTGTGATAGAGAGATGATACGTATTATTCCCCGACTCAGTGAGGGCATGCTACTTTTTGTTTTTATTGTATCTTTGCACTATGTACAGTTTTTTGCTTCTTGTTTTGGTGGAGGATGAGAAAACGTGGATTTGTCATCTTTGACGTTTGAATACAGAGCTTTTAAGGTCTTTATCCTTTTGTTTAAAAAATTTTATACAATAGTCAGTCGAGGGCTATGTGAGATTTAGACTTCATAAACCCTAAGAATACTTTTGTGGTACATGGTGAAATGAAATTTTTCAGGCAGATCATTAACTTTTGCCAAAGTATAGAGTACAAATGAAACGTTACTGTACTAGAAATTATTGATGGCTTTAAGGTATCATGATAAGAAAACGTGTTATTTTTCTCAGTCAGTGAAAGCTGTGAGGTTGATTGGTTTTATAATTGTGGGTGCTTTTTATTGAGAAAGAATATTTTAAAGTAGGACTTACTGGATTTAAGTTTACTATATCTTCTGTGGCTGTGTTTATTTTCTTGTTTTCACATTTTATGTTCTAATGTTATGAAAATTAAGCATGGCCACTGTACAATTCAGTCTAGAGGTGTTAATGATTGTACATTGTGATTCTTCTATAAAATCTAAAGAACATGAATTGAAACACATATATGTCACTCTTTGACATTATCTATAATAACAGTATCTACATGGACCTATAATGACAGTATCTATATGAATCTAATATTTTAAAAATATAGTAAAAAAAAAGCATTTAGAGATTTTTTTTCTTAGCAACTTTTCCCCCTGTACATTTCTACAGTGTGAGTGTGTATGTTGTGTGCACACGTGTACTTATTTGTTAAACACTGGCTACAGTCTTTGAACCTGGGAAGGATGAATGAGCTCTTTTTTCAGGTAAGCTTTCTTCCCCAATACTTTAAGGATAGCAATACTGTATATTTAAAAATTTTAGTGATAATTGGAACCCCTTTTCCCAAGGCATTATATGTGATATTTTTACTTAAATCAACAATCTTAGAAAGATTTTTATGACTTTTGAGATAACCAGAGACCAATTACAGAATTAGAAACATGTCAGTGGGTTGGCATCATTCTGAAGGCCATGTTTGGCGGGTTCGGTTGTGAGGCAGCCCTGTCAAGGTCCTGGTTTAGCAGAATTTCACAGTGCTGCAGTCACACCGATCTGGCCTTTAGGATGTGATTATTAAGGTAGCCAAAATGCCTTGTATCTTTGCAGAGAAGGTGCATATAGTTACTAGACTCTTCTTTCGTTCCTCCTGGTACATAAATGTATTTGTTGAGCAGAAGTACAAGCATATACATAGGAGGATTGTAGTGTAATTGTTCCCCTGTGAAGAACATTGTTAATAGGTCCGTGCCAGTTTTGAAGGTCATTGTCTTATAAATGCAGATCTGGTCTATATTTTTCACTTACCTGTTTTATCTGTACATATCTGTATTCATGGGCCACATTTGCTACCTGGATTTTTTATATTTGGGAGAAAATAGAAAAAGTGAAAAAGATTGCTCTATCTAGTTTCTTTGAAGTCAGCCTAAGCAGAATCATTTAAATGTCTAGACATGTATTGTCCTAAGGTATGTACTTTTAACGATATTTCAGATTGAAATAGTGAATATATTACTAAGGATATATTTTAGAAGTTCTAGTAGCAGTACTATGAGACAGACATATTTTCAAATGAGGCATTTTAATATTTTGGGGGTGGTTATTGAAAGATAAAACTACCCTAGAAATGAGTCCAATTTTTATTTGGGACATTTTAAAATCTCTGATTAAGCAGCTAGATTCAGCAAAATTTTAAGTTAGTGCTATAAATAAAATGTGTGTACAGAGGCAGTTCAGTAGTGGAACCAATATTTGGATTTGATTATGCTCAGCTACTTAGTCATTGAGACCTGGAGTGAGGGAACTAGAGAGCAGGAATTGAGCCCCCAGCTTGCCAGGACCACTACATCCATTGCTATCTCATTTCCCTCACAATAGCATTATGGATTGAGTATATATCCCTAGTACCAAGTGACAGAAATGGGATGGTAGATTTGGGGAAGGGCCCCATGTTGAGTGGCTACTGATGTATAAAACCACGTATTAGGTACTTCGCTTGTGCCTTCCTGGAGCCATCTGAGAGGTGCTTAGAATTTTCTGTTTTATAGATAAAAAGTCAGGAATTTACTTAGTATTAGGAGGTGGCCTTACTATATTCAATCTAAAGTCTTTTTGGTTCTTGGTCTTGTTTCTTTCTTTCTTTTTTTAATTCTGACTCCCCAAGTTGCTCCATATCTCTGCCTTAATTTCTTTATCTATAAAATGGAGATAGTAGCGTGAACTTCATAGTAAAAAAGTTATTTGGACATATTGTAGATAATGAGGAGCATCTAAAAAACTATAGACTGACTTAGTCTATTCAAATAAAAAATAGAATTGGGAAAGTTTTACTGTTTTGTTAGGAAAATAAAACAGTTTAAACCATAAGTCTCCTTGAAGTGATTTTTAATTAGTTTCGATGAAGTTGTAATATCCTATCCTGGGATAACATGACTTATTAGACCCTTTCTTTAAAATTTAAGAATTTGGGCTGCTGAAATGACTCATTAGGTTAAAGCTCTTGCTACTAAGTCTGATGACCTGAGTTTGATCCCTGGAAACCACATGGTGAAACACACACACACACACACACACACAAATGTAGAAATTAATAAATAAATTTCAGGATTTCAATTAGCTTTTCTCTGTCCTACCCACATCCTTGCCTTTAGGAGAGCATTTACCCCTGGGCTGTGGTTTGCCTTTTCTGCCTCATATTTTGTAAGTGGAATCCTTGGTTTTATTAAGGTAAAGGGATATTGTTAGAACATTAAAATTCACAGAGAAAAACACAAAGCTGTTGTATTCATGAATATTAATTTAAAAATTACTTAACGGATAATTATGCTGTCTCAAAATCTCTGTAACAATAGCAAGTCAGTTAGTCTCTAGTTCTGAAAACTAAGATAACTAAAAAATTAGCCTTCTAGAATTTGAAAAGCACTTGTATTGCTTCTTAATTTCTGTATTAAATATTGTAGAAGACTAATTAAATAGAGTATAAAATATATCTTTTTAGCAAAGAAGATAAATTCTGGGGACACAATTGTGTTCTCATTCTTTTTCTTGTTTACAGAGTGTCAGTGATACCCAGGAGATGCAGAAACATTCACCACCACAGATTTTACCTGTGGGTATTTATTTGAATTTGCATTCTATTAAGCTCTTGGCATGAATGTACTGGATGACGCTGCTCAGCATACTGTACAATAAAAGACCATGCAGTTTGAGTCTTCTGTTTATTTTGTTGCACAGAGACTCATTTATCATGCTATCATTGGTATCAGACTTTCAAAGCAGACATTTTTGTTACGCATTTGTAGTGGTATGCATATGTCCATACAGGCATGGAAATGCATGATGCAAAAATCAGAAGCAAGACAGTAATTATAGAAGAGACTTACCAGTAATGCATTACTATCTGAAATTCTGAAAATGAGCAAAGCTATTTTTAAATTTATTTTTTATGTGTGCAAGTGTATTGCTTGCACGTAGGTAAGTGCACCACCCATGTCGTGCAGTGCCCATGGAGGTCAGAAGAGGGCCTCAGATCCCCTAGAACTGGAGGTATGGATGGATGTTAGCGATCATGTGGGCGCTGGGAATCAAACCCAGGTCTTGTGTAAGAGCAGTCAGTATGTTTAACCACTGAACTGTCTCTCCAGCCGTGCAAAAATACTTTTTATGGTGAATTATGCTTCAGATTATAAAGGTAGAATATGAGAAAACTGTAAATCACAAACCCTAGGAATTACAAGATGTAGTCAAAGCTTTATGTACGTCTAGCTTAAAAAATATTCTGGTTTGTGCTAAATGATTGTTGTGGTAACCCTGTAAAATTTCGTATATCTGAAAACAGTAAGTTTCCTCACAGGTAACTTTTTTCATTTTAAGCCATTCTTTCCACACCATTTTCCCTGCAGTCCTTCCTGGTGACAAGTTCAAGTTTGTAAATGTGATATTTGTGGAATCTTCACGATCTCTGATAATTTTCTGCAATTGTCCTTTATTGAGTTAATGGAACCCCAGTCTGTTAGCTCCCATGTCTTTTGGTTTTTCTTTTAGGATTTTAAATCTTCAAGTTTATCCCCATCTCTGCAGGGATAAAGAGCCTAGATCAAATGAACACTTGCAGTGCAGTGCTCCATGCCACCTTAGAGGTCTGCCAGAATTAATATGTGGAATATAGCATTCACCACAGCCATGGAGACATCTTTTACTCCTTTCCCCTAAGTCAGTACTACATAAAATAGGATGTAGACCTTCAGGTGACCCATGCTATCCAACCGTCTCTAGTGACGTCTATTTTAAGATGAATTTATCTTTGACAGCCTCATCTATAATGTGCTGTCTGATCTGCAGACCCTGTTCAGGGAGCAGCTTCCTCTGGGTCATTCTCCCCTTAGGTATCTTGCCAGGGCTCATACAACAAAGGTAAAATGGAAAGGACTGGCAGTGCCTTCCAACCTCTTTCTCATCTGTGTGCTTACTGCTTCTCTCGACGCTGGGCAGCAGTCACTGTCTTGTTTTCTGGCTTTGACACTTAAAACTCAGGTCATCTGAGTGTCTTTTTTTCTTTAATTTTCTTTATTTTTATTTTATGTGAATGTGTGTATTGCCTGCATGTAGGTAGGTGCACCCGTGTTGTGCAATGCCCGCAGAGGTCAGAAGAGGGTGTGAGATGGCTCGGAGCTGGAGTTAGGATGGTTGTTTGCTGCCATGTGGGTGCTGGGATTTAAACCCTGGTTCTCTGCGAGAGCAGCCAGTGTTCTTTGTTGCTGAGCCATCTCTCCAGCCCTGTTTTGTTTTGTTTTTAATGTAGCTGAGCAATTTGAGGGATACTAAGCCTCTACATTGCTGGGTAAATGTTTCCTCCAAGATAGCAAAATACCCTGGCATATGTCCATGCTAGCATCCAATCAGTTTCCATTCCTTTAAGACTCTAGACATGGATGGCCAGCACAATACTTTAAATATAGGGAGAGTCAAAGGTGGACTTTGGAGGGCAGAGTCTAAGTGGATATACAACCAAACTCCAATTTTTCTTTTGTGTGTGTATAAGCTGAAATCAGGAATTTACCTCAGTTGTTCTCCATCTTATTTTTTGAGACAGGATCTCAGCGAATGTGGGCTCACTGATTCAGCCAGACTGATTGGCCAATAAGCTCCAGGCATCCTCCTGCCTTTGTTTTCTAGGCATGTACTCTCATGTCCAACTTTTTATGTGGGTGTTGGGGATCCAGATGTGGGGATCCAAACTCAGGTTCTCATCCCTGTGTAGCAAGCACTTTACTGACTGAGCCGTCTCCTTAAGTTGCTTAAACTCTTGATTTTTCCTGAGATCAAGTCCTAGACATTAATCATGGACTTTTGGGCTGGAGAGAGGGCTCAGCAGTTTAGAGTACTGGTTGCTCTTGCAGAGGACCCAGGATTGGTTCCCAGCACCCACATGGCAGCTAATAACTGTCCATAACTCTAGTTCCAGGGGATCCAGTGCCCTCTTCTGACCTCTGCTGGCATTGCATGACACAGGTGCACTTACATGCATGCAGGTAAAATAAAATAGTTAAAAATCATGGACTTCTCCCCTTCCAAGGCCACCACTGATGCTAGTGTTCTCACCAAGATGACAAGTATATTCATCTTTTACCAGTTGGAGTTGCTTATTATTTCTACAGATGGTATTTATGATCTTTTCAACTCCTTATACCTTGTTCTAGGTTAGGAAGACAAGAACTGGTAAAGACTCTTAGGTTGAAAACCTCTAGGCTTTTGCCTGTGGCTATGAGGCAAACACAAACTTGTGTGAATCAAGTTCTCTAAAGGGATCCTTCCGTGCCATGCTCATACAGGCAAAATAATTGGGCCACATGCTTGGCATCCACTGAGTTTGTGTACAATAGCTCCATTCACTTGTCTACAGAAAACACCCCTTTGACAGTGATTATAGCTTTCACAATCCCGCCCCACCCCCTACTTCTAACTACGTGCATGACCATGATCTCATCTGATTTGCATTGAGATTTGCTCTGGACCACTCCAGAAGTTCTTTAAGATTCATTCCCGTTATTGGCAATCATCTCAAAATTTCAGAAAACCATTGCCCATGAAGGGAACACATTCAGCATCAGAGTAGATGTAGTTGTTCTCATGCATCATTCAAGACATCTTCCTGTCTCATAACCAAGGCCCCCTTTTCTTGTGTAGAAATTGTGAATCCTGTCAGAAGCATGGAAGATAGAGCAAGGAATAGGTAAAAGTGGTTGCTTTCAACATGTGGTGGCTGGGTCACAGAATCACCATGTACCTGAGTACTTATTAGAAATGTAATTCTTGGTCACATCCCAGATCTGGTGATTCAGAAATTGAAGATCAAGTTCACCAGTCTTATATATATATATGTATGTTGTGCTCATGTGTATGCATACATGTGTGTGCACATACTTGTGGAAGCCAGGAGGCAACCTCTGTTGCTGTTCCCCAGTCATTGCCCACCTTTTTGCGGGGTACAGTCTCTCTCAGTCCTGGAGCTAACAGTCCTGGAGCTCACCAAGTAGGCCAAGTCAGGGGCCTGCTTGTCTGCCACCCCAGTGCTAAGATTACATGTGCATGCCACCACACCAGGATTTTTTTTTCCACGTGGGTTCTGGGTATCAAACTCTGGTCTTGGTGCTTGAAAGGCAACTACTTGGCCAACTGAGCCATCTCCAGAGTCTCAGAAGCCTTTTAAAACAAGCTTTCCAGGTGATTCTTAGGTTTGCTGAGGTCTGAGAATCACTACCTGATTACAGGGGCATTCACATAGACAAAATTAACCAGGCTTTTAAAAATTGGTTATAGAAAGGAGGAGAGAGGGAGAAGCACTAACTTTTATTCCTTGAGTGATCTTCTCACTTTGCAAGGTAAAAAGCCAAGTTGTTTGTATTTACATAGGCTTACCTTCAGGATTCTAAAGATTCTAGTCATTCTTTGATGCAGCTATATATTTTTAAAATATTTTATTTATGAGTGTATTGTTTGCATGCATGTAAGTGCGCTTGTGTCATGCACTGCCAGCAAAGGTCAGAGGAGGGTGTTGGCTTCCCTGGAACTGGAGTTAGACGGTTGTTAGCTGCCATGTGGGTGCTGGGAATCGATCCCTTGTCCTCTGCAAGAGCAGCCAGTGTTCTTACCTGCTGAGTCATCTCTCCAGCCCTGATGCTGCTGTATTATCAGTTCCATTTTTCCTCCCCCTGCCTAAAACAGTGTGATCGTTGTATATTTACATAATTTTTCAAATACATATTCTTTTAAAAATTTTTATTTAATAATTTATTTTCACTTTATGTGTATGAGAGTATTACCTGCAGGTATTTATTTACCCACGTCATGCAATGCCCATGGAGGTTAGAAGAGGGCCTCAAATCCCCCAGAACTGGAGTTATAGACAGTTGTTAGCTGCCAGGTAGGTGCTGGGAAATGAACATAGGTCCTCTGCAAAAGCAGCCAGTGCTCTTAACTGCTGAGCCATCTCTCCAGCCCATCAAACACATATTCGTCGTAACTTAGAGTAAGAGGGTAAAGAAATTAGTGAACACCCTTGTCATTTAAGAATTTGCAGTTTATAAGCTGTAAACATCATGGCATGGAGCCTAAGGCAGGTGATACACTATGGTGGTGCAAATGTAAGCGGAATCTTTGGGAAGAGGGGGAGGGTCTCCAAGTTAAGTAGTTCTCAATGGAGGTGAAATTTGAACTAGGTTAGGAAAGATTGCAAAAGCTGAAAATGGGACTTGGGAATTGATAGACATTCTAGGCTGAGTTAACAAGCTGCTTCCAGACAGAAAAGCTAAAGATGTAAAGTCTTTAGTTTTTTCTTTAGTGTGTTTATCTCACACTGGTATAGTTGAGTCAAACAACAGAAATACACTTGCTGAGGGAGAATTACTGTCACCAAAATTTCAATCATATTTGACAGGCTGAGGGGAGTCAGCCCAAACTAAAAATAAATGCATAGAGCTGATGGTGAATTAAGTCTAATTCTAAAACTGTAAAACACAAATTAAGATTCTTTACAAAGTGATGGTATTATATTTCAACCTTAATCCTGTGGCAGTTGCAACTCCCTATGGAGTTTATTTTTAAGGGACTTCTTCTCTTTATCAGTTTAGCAGTTAAATTCTCACTTACAGCTGATGTTTGAAAAGCCCCTGATGGATTCAGTGCAGCCTTCATTGTGCATTAACAGTTAAGAAATGTGAGACCTGAGAAGACCTGCAATGTACATTTCAGCATCTGTGTCCCTAAATATGAATTTCCACTAAAAATACCCTCTCTAGAGGACCAGGATGTGCTTTCCTGGGTTCCCCAGTGAACCCCTGCCTGCCAGCTCTGAAGTTCCCAGCGTTACCCCAGGGTGTGCGTTCAGCATTCAGCACTTTGCACAATGCCAGACCACAGCTTTGGGGATGGGAACTTCCAGGAAAGTTCTGCTTGGCATTTGGGCAACCACTCTTTGGCAGATTGCCAATGCTAATAGGTTTTTTTTTTTTGCTCTGGAAAGAAGAGGTAAAGACTGGTGAACTGGAGATAACTGACAATGGGAGCCCTCCTTTTTTGGAGAGATTAAGGAGGTTTGCTGTGAAGTGGTATTATGGGAGCCAAAAAATTTAGCAAAGGCCATTAGGCCCAAGACTTGAAAAAAAAAAAAAAAAAAAAAAAGGGTGTTCTGTTTTTATACACTGCAGGGTATGCTCACATGTCTGGCTACTTTCATTGAACTTGTAGTAAGTCAAAACATTCGAAACCCTCAGTCTGGCACCTCATCGGCAGCTGAATTAACTGTTGCCTCTAGGCTGGTGTAGAGCCTTTTTTTCTTTGCATCCTGATCTAACTCACAGGCTTCTAGTCTGGGCCCCTACCTTGTTTTGAGGCTACCTAAGTGGGAGAGTTGACTTCGAGATTCCTGGAGGATTTCAAATGATCTAGGCAGGTCATACTAGGATTCTTATTTTGCTGGACATGAGCCAAGCAGATAAGAACATTGGTGAGAATACAAGAGAAGAATTAACACATGGAAGGATGTCGTTTATTTCCAGGGATTGAGCAGGTCAGAACACCAGCTTAGCCTGCCTCCTTTCAGATTTTTGTCTCTAGAAAAATCCAGACCCCTGAAGTTAGTGTGGAATTGGAGTTTTGTAGGTCAGAAGGACTCAGTGGGCTGCAGAGATGCCCCAGAATGCTTTATATAGTGAGCCTGCAGCTTCACCAGTTTCATGTAGCCTTTCTATATATATCATCAACTCTTTGGGATGGTACTCAGAGGTTATTACATTAAAGAAGTTTTGCTTTTGAGAGAAAAGCTGATAAAAAAAGATAGACCTAATGGAGTATAACTTCAAATTACACCCAGTTTCAGATTCTAGTATATGTGAAGTATGGTGGGAAAACAATAGTACATACGAGTTTACTTCGTATAACTGCGAAGCCAGCCATAGCAATAGCTACAGCTATTAACACTTTCTTTGCTTAAATCATAGTACATCTTGTGTGTTAGACAAACTTGTTTGAATGAACACCACATTATAGAAAACATGCTGAAGAACTATTTCTAATTTTATGGTAAAAGACGTCCCTCATATTCTAATTTTAATCAGCCACACTAGGTAGTCTGATTATTTTTAAAAGACAAATATAAGGATATATTGTCTTGTTATAAATTAGATTGCCCAGTATGTCATTATAAAATATTATGGTCTATTTTTACAAATAATATATCTCACAGAAGATACCTTTGTGGTTGAAAGAAAATGGCAAAAGTAGCAGAAAGTTTTTCACTTCCTCTAATTCTCCCTCTCTTTCCCTCTGTGTTGAAGATCTAGCTAGGGGTTGTTTTGTTTTGTTTTGTTGTTTTCAGAAGTGAGCTATCTTTGCAGTTCCCAAAATGTTATTTTGTGCCATCTTTCCCGACATGAAAGCTTTTCTGTCCATTTCTTTTTTAAAAAATCATTTTCTTTGCTTTATGCTTATTTAATTTTTTGGACACTCACTGATACAGCCTTTCTTGTTTACTTGGTGCTGAAGAGTGAACCTAGGCCACCATTCATGCTAAATCTCATGGACATTGGACTCTGAGACACCTTTATCACCACGTCTGATTTGGCCACTGCTTCGATCTGCCTTTGCTTATGGTCGTATTCTTTGCGTGGTGTCCATGTTTTCTGTTGGTGGTGGAGGAAGGTGTTTAAAATACAAGTCTAGGGCCGGTGAGATGCCTTGGTGGGTAAATACACTTGCTGCCAAGCCGGGTGACCTGAGTTCGATTCTTGGAACTTCCGTGGTGGGAGATAACCAACTCCCAAAAGTTGTCCTCTAACTTCTATACACATATTGTGGCACCTGTGTACCCACAGCTACACTTATACACAATGTAGGTTAATACATTAAAAGTCATAATGTGATATATGACTTTGTTCATTATTGAACATTAGAACATTGTGTAATATGGTTAACTGGTACCTGAGGCAATAAGAATATAAGTCTTGTATAAAGTGGCCTATTGAGGCTTCAAGCTAAAAATTCTTGACAACTTGAAAGCTGGAAAGCTGGATTAGGTGTTATATCTAGAATTTTCTGTTAACTTTTTTTTCCCAGTTATTTAATGGCTTAATATCCTCAACATGATGCTATATTTAGTTTGTCTATAGGTCTGGAACCTTGAAGATGAGTGAATATTAAGGGATACTGCCTGTGGCCAAGGGAGTCTTTACTCTGAGTAGCCAAAGTTGGTGAAACTAGGGGGAAAATTAGAATGATTGACTAAACAAAGAAACAGAAGATCAGATCCTGAGGATGGAGCAAGATGAGCCTTCAGCGGAGATACCCGGTTAGAATGGAGGTCTATATGAATGTGGGGTGGAAATTAGGCTAAGCAGGTTGGAAATGCTGAAAGAGTATTGGTGGTTAGTATTCTGTTGTTGCAGCTGTGTGTGATGGTAGAGGCTTGGTGGTTTAAAGCAGCTCTCTGGGCTTCGCCTCTGTGTGTGGATGATATTTAAAATATTCAACAACCAGCGAATCATGGCAAATACCCACCTGAGCAAGACTCTGCTAGAGTGCCTGGGAGCTGGATATGGGGACCTCTCCTGGGGCAGATAGTAGGTATTTAGCCTGAATGCATTGATTACATTCCCCTACTCTCTATTTGTGCTTGCTGGAAGTAGGATTTTGTGGAGTTGTGGACCCATTCCCATCTTTCACCTGCTTCCTAATGCATGCTGATCATTTTATCTTTTTAGTAATCCCTCATGGTTTTCCTATTGTTTTGTCTACTGGATCACTGTTGCCCTTCAATGTGGCATAGAAGGGCCTCTGAGATCTTCTGCTGCCTCCCATCCTGCCATCTTATCTTCTGTATTGGTTACTTTTCTGTTGCTGTAATAAAAACACCAATCAAAGCAACTTATAAAAGGAAGAGTTTATTTACCTCATGGCTCCAGAGGGATTAGAGTCCATCATGGCGCGGAGACATGGCAGCAGGAGAAGGCTGGAGCAGAAAGTGGAGTGTTCACATCTTCAAGCAGGCGTAGGATACAGAGAACACCTGGAAATCTGGCATGGCTTGAGAACCCTCAAAGCCTGCCCCCTGTGACATGCTTCTCTGGCTTGGCCACGCCTCCTAAAGCCTCTCCCAAAGCACCACCAACTGGGGACAAACTGTCCACATACTCATTTAAACTACCACACCATCCATGAACGTCACCTTTCACTGTATAAACTTCAGACCCCCATTGTTCGTGTTCTAGGGTGCACTCTTCCCAGTGTTGCTTGGAGTATGTTGGTATGAACCTTATATAACACTTAACACTTTGAAATGTAAATAGACATCTGCCTGTCCCTAGACTATTTAAAAGGTACAAATTATATCTATATAGAGTTAGTATCTAAGGCATTACCTAGGGGGTTAATAAATCTTGACTATAAACATGCATGAGCAAGTGTTAAGTCTGAAAAAGATGATTATTAATGTACATGTAGAGGCTGGAGAGATGACTCAGTAGTTAAGAGCACATACTGCTTTTGCAGAGGACACAAGTTCGATTCCCAGAACCCATGTCAGGTGACTCAAAACTGCAGGAGATCAGGCACGTTCTTCTGTTCTCCATAGGCACCTACACTCACGTGCACATACCCCCCATAATTAAAAATAATATATCTCTTTAAAAATAATGTAATTGTAAAGTTACCTTTAGCCTGAACTAAATAAAAATTTAAAACAAGGACATCTGGTATTGTGTTTTTGAGAGTTATGTCAAGGTGACTGTAAGTGACGAGGGTCGTGAACCTCTGAGAATATGAAAGCTATTGAAAAATGGAAAACAGAGTTTTAGGTGCTCTGCATTATCTCACTTAGCGATAACATCAGGTCCTTGATTTTGATGATGTCCTAAGGTCTGACAGTTAAAGGACTCTTGGTGAGGAGTTTGTAAGTAGGTAGTTTTGAAAATTATGTAGGTAGGCTTTGACATGATACTTGAAAATAGAAAACTATATTCTGTTAAAAAGACAAATTAAAAACTTAAAGATACTTTAGTAGTTTTGTTTTGCCTCATTGTTTTTTTCTTCCTTTGTTTTATATTTCTCTGACATAATTATAATTAAAACAAATACACTTATAAAGTATGTGTATCATAGCAAGACATGACTATTCTGTCTTATGGAGCTGTTGGATGTAATGTCCATATTATACACATATATGGGCTAAAGAGATGGCTCAGTGGTTAAGAACACTGGCTGCTCTTGCAGAGGGCTTGGTTTCAGGTTCCCAGTACTCATATGGCAGCTAACAATCATCTATAATTCCAGTTCCAGGAAATCTAACACCTTCTGACCTCCTTGGGTGTTGCACAACATGGGTACACTTAACATATGGCAGGCAATACACTCACATAAAATAAAAATAATAAAATGTGGGTGCTGGAGAGATGGTTCATTAGTTAAAAGCACTGGCTACTCTTGCAGAGGACCCACTTTCAGTTTCACACAGTGGCTAACAACTATCCGTAACTCCAATTTCAGGGGATTTGACACCTGACTTCTGTGGGAATTGCATGACACGGGTGCACTTATCTATGTGCAGGCAATATACTCATACACACAGCATAAAAATGATAAAATACATAAGTATTTTAAAAATAAAATTATAATTGCTACTTTATTCTTCATTCTGAAAAACAAATGCATTCTTTCATCTAATCCTGTATCTATTAGAAAAAAATGTTATTGTTCCAAATTACTGGTTAATTATAGTAAGGCTTATAGAGGTAAATAACTTTGTATCCCAAGGGGTTAGAGTAGAGGTGCTGGGTTTGAACTTAGTTCTGTGTGAATTCAGTGTTGTGTATATTGTTTTATGATGAAGTAATCAGGGGAGTTTAATGATGAAGGTAAGAAACTATGCTAAATGCCTGCCTGTGACCAATTTTGAGACCCTGGGCAGGCTGCTTCTCCAAAATACAATGTAATCCTTCATTTGCAAAATGAGAAGTCTCAAATTGAAGGCTTCTCTAGTCTTTTTTTTTAGAGTCAGATATTCTTTTTAGGGGGAGGAAATTATAATAGGGTCTCACTAAGTAGCTCTAGATGACCTGAATCTCTGCAGACCCAGCTTGCTTCAAATTCACAGAAACACACCTGCTTCTGCTTCCCGAGTGCTAGGATCAAAGATGTGCACCATCACGTCCGGCCTTAGCATCAGACATTCTGTAGTTCTCAAGAGATCTGTCCTTGGCTTGGTGTCTCCTATCTGTTATGTGGTTTTTAGTTTTTCAGAACATAAAATATGACCCAAGCTATCTTGAAATTCACTATGTAGCCCATATTGGTCTTGAATTCATGGTGATCCTCCTGCTTCAGTCGCTTTAGTATTGGGATTGTAGCCACCACACCTGACTATCATAGGCAATATTATATAGTCTTTTTCTCTCTAATGATTTCCTGTTTGTTGTGGTTGTTTTGGCAAGGTACTAGGTATTGAACCTATGGTCTCATACGTGTGAGGCAAGTGCTCTACCACTGAGCTACTGCCCCAACCCCTAATCTTGATATGCATAGGAGACAGTCCACATATAGAAGTCAGTGAGAATGGATTCTGGACTACTTAAATGATATTCATTCTTTTGCTCTCAAGGTTCCAAATACTGTTATTTTTTTGAACTCTCTACACTGTAAATTAAAAGTCATTGTTTGGGCTTGGTATTTTAACTTTATAGTCCTAGGTTCTTGGGATACTGAGGCAGGATGCCTGAGCCCAGGAAATGGAGTCTATCCTGGGCAACACAGTGCAACCTTGTCTAGAAAAAAAGGTTATTTTTAGAGGTTGCGAGGAAGGGGGGTTGTCAGGATATGCATTTTACTTAGAATAAATTTTGTTCTTTTTTTCAGGTATGTAGTTCTGAGTTTGGACACATGAGCACAAATTTGTAGCCACCATATGTAGCTCTTGCGTAGTTTCCTGTGCGCAGGTACTGTCAGTCCTTTCCTCTTTCTTTGGCTTTTGGCAGCCATTACTCTGATTTCTATCCTTGGAGTTTTGCCTTTCCCACAATGTCTTACTGTGATATTACAATGAGTCTGGCTTCTTGCATTTAGCATTATACTTTTTTTGAGACAACTTGTATACCCTTAAGTTAATTTGCTTAAGGCAAATGCTTTAACAGTTTTCAGTATACTTAGAGTTGTGCCTCCATCAATATAGGCTAGTTTTAGAATGTTAGTACCACCCCTAAAAGAAGAGCCAGTAGTGGTTACTCCCCATTTTCTACTGGGAACCAAACTCAGGTTCTCTAGAGAAGTGCTTTTAATCACTGAGCCATCTCTTCAGTTCCCTATTGTCTGTATTTTTGATGAAGGCATTCCAGTGTATGAAATATCTCATTCTGGTTTTGATTTGCATTTCCTTCATGATTAAAGATGAGCAGTATATTCATGTACTTTTTCTATGTTAATCTTCTGCTATTTTAATGTACATCTGCATGGTGTGTGTGTAAATATATATATATATATATATATATATATATATATATATATATATATGATAGATAGATAGATAGATAGATAGAGTGGTTCTGGATATTAAACCAGGGCCTTGTGCCTACTTTCTCACTTGAGTTGCGTCCCGACCTCTTTTTAATTTTTATCTTGAGACAAGATCTTTCCAAGTTGCCCAGGGTAGCCTTTAACTCACTTAGTAGTTCAGTAGGCCTTGAACTTGGAATAGTCCTCTAGGCATTTTACAGTATCAGCTCTTACTCTTAGGTTTATGATCCTTTGAGTTAATTTTTGTGAGATAGTTGTCCAAATACCTTTACCTGTGTACATATGGAAATCTTATACCATTAGTTTAAAAAGCTCTTTTTCTCATTTGAATTGTATTGGTTCATTTTCTTAAAAATGAACTGATCATAAATGTGTGGGCTCATTTCTGGGCTCTTAGTTTTGTGCCATTAAACTGTCTACCTTCATCCCAGTACCACATTTACTTGATTAATTTAGCTTTTCAGGAAGTTTTGAAATGAGAAAGTGTGAGTCCATTGACTTTGTTCTTGTAAAGATTTATTTTTACACTTTATCTTAGTCCAAAAGCTAAGAAGCAGTAAAGATTTATTTTTATTATGTTTATTTATTTATTTGTGTGTGTGTGTGTGTGTGTGTGTGTATGGTGTGCCACATGAGTGCAAGTGCCCACAGAGATCAGAAGAGGGTGTTAGATCCTTCAGAACTAGAGTTACAGGGGGCTATGAGCTGCCCAACATCAGTGCTGGGAACTGAACTTGAGTCCTCTAGAAGAGCAGCAACCACTGTTAATACTGAACTGTCTCTCCAGCCCCTAGCTTGGTTCTGTTTCAATGTTGTTTTAGGCAACTTTTGGTCCATTGCATTTCCATATGAATTTGGACATAGCCAGGTGGTCAAGTCCTTGTCCAGAATGCATAAGGCATGGGGTTTGACTTGCAGCAGACAGGGAAGGAAGCAGGAAGAGAAGGAAGGTAGCGTTGCATTTGCCACAGCCCCATAATCTGGAATCAGCGTGTACAAACAGTGCTCCTTATTCTGTGATGTGCTGTCCTGAAATAACTCTTAGTTTCCTTTTAGTAGATTAAGGAAGAATGGTGATGAAAAGTCTATTGATTAATATTTTTAAAAATCATACATATTAAAACTGACTTTGATAATCAAAGGTTGCAGATAGAAACTAAGTCATCTTTCATGGTCTGAGAAATGAGGGTTATCCTTCTTTATGAAACTAATTTCTTATAAAATCTTCCAAAATGACTGTGCTTGGTTTTTAAGGAATGTGTAGAAAATGTGGCCCAGCTGCCAGAGGTTATAAATGATGACCCATTATGGATCAGGTGAGGGAACAATAGGGGATCTGCCATGGGGAAGTAGGTATTAGATCTTGTTATCAGTTTTAACAAACACTGGCAGTGGTCCATCCGTGTAGAAAGGGTAGAATTGAATTCATTAAATGCTTATAACAAGTCTTTTATTACAAGAAGGATTCGGTTTTGAAATCCTCCCTTTATTGAGGATTTATTTTTCAATTTTATGTTCTTGATTCTGAGGCTGGCTGAAGGTGTGAGTTGTGTATGGTTAGACTGAGCAGTTTTTATTAGATGCTTTTGGTGGGTTTTAGTAGTTTTATGTAATAATGGTATGCTGAGAAGAGCATCATATTTGTATCAGAAAACTTGAAGTCAAGTCTCAGCTTTGCTGCATACTACCTATGTGACCAACCTTGAGTGAGTCACTTAGCTTGGGCAGTCTTTGTGTATGTCTTTCCCCAAAGGTAGGAAAAAATAATAATTGTATCTGACTAGCCTATCTCCCAGAGTTGGATGGGATGGAGGGTGGGAATGGAGGGAGGAAGGTAGAGTAAGAAAGAAAGAAAGAAACATGAATATATATGTGATATTCAGTAATTTATTCTTTAAAAATTTTTAATTTTTGTTTCATACATGTATATAATGCATTTTGGTCAAAACTGCCATTATCCTTTGTTCTTCCTGTCCCACCCCTGCTAGACTTCTTCCTAGCAAGTCCCCTCCTACTTTCATCTTTGCTTAGTCTGTGTGTCCCACCTGGTTGGCAGTATGATCATGGGTGGAGGGTTATTTACTGGCACATGGTCAACTTGTCAGTGGTTACACTACTGAAGAAAACTGCTCCCCCTTTTTCCAGCAACCATCAACTGCCAATAGCTCCTTAGTTAGGGGTAGGGCTCATGAACCCCTGTACCTAAGTTTTACTCTTTTTAAAAAAGAATTGTATTTGTTTGTTTGTGTGTCTCTTTGTGTGTGCGCACATGCACGTCCAAGGAGGCCAGAAGAGGGTGTTGGATCCTTTGGAGCTGGAGTGACAGGTAGTTGTGAGCTGCCTGACATGGGTGCTGGGAATCACACTCAGGTCCTTTAGAAGAGCAGTGGCAGTGAGTATTTTTAACTGCTGAACAATCTCTCCAGCCTCTAGTTTTATTCTTAATAATAATCTTTGAATTTTGATGTATACTTTTTTTCATCATTTTTCCTTTCTTACCCCTTGTTCCCATTTTATTTCTGTTGCTATAATAAAATTTCCTGACAAAAAGCAACTTAAGAGAAGAAAGGGGTTGATTTGGCTTATAGTTCCAGGTTACAGTCCATCATGGCAGGGAAAGTCCTACTGGCAGGAGCTTGAAGCAGCTGGTCACATCACATCCACAATCAAGAGAAGAGAGAAATAAATGCAGGAGGCCTGCTTACTGGCTTATTAGTGTTTTCCTCTCTAATACATGTCAGGACCCCCATGCCTAGGGAATGGTGCCACCTGCAGTATGCTGAGTCTTCCCACATCATTTATCAGAACAGTTCTCCCTAGACATGCCCTTAAACCTATGTGATCTAGACAGACGATTCCTTAGTTCAGACTATTTACCCAGGTGGTTCTAGGTTATGTTTGGAAATTAACTTTCACATTAATTCTCGGTTATAATTTATTTGTATTTTTTTGACGTCTGTTCCATGTCTGTACATATTCCAGAGAACCTTCCTCTGTTCTTGGTCCCCCTTCTCTTTTTGCAAATAACTGACCATTTCTTATTTCTGTTCAAACCAAAGAAGATATGGCTATTTGAGATTTCTCCTATGGAAAAGATAGATTGGGTTTTATTTTGCACAGATACTTAGTGTAGTGAGCAAGGCTGATGTATTAAATCTGTAAGCAGCACATAGATTTTCCCCCTTGGCCTTGACTTTCCCCTTTTCATGGTGGTTTCCTTTTCCACTGCCTCTTTCCTCTTTTCTTGCTTCCTTTAGATGTGTCTGAAATCCAATATACTTTTGCCTTGTCCAGACTCATTTGTTGGTCGGGAATAGATTTCACGATACCTTATCACAGTCTGCTTTGTGGCTATGAATAGCCTGGATGTGTGCTTCAGCCCTCCAATTCTGACAAGAAGAGATTTCATTTGCTGATCTGACTTCTCTGTCCTAGAAGGATTTAAGTCCTGAGTTCCCAGTCATTGTAACACTGGAGACAACTTTCTCCTCTGGTGCGGACATGGAAGTAGCTTCCTTTTCTGATTGCTAAAGCTTCACAGGTCGTCACTTTCAATTTTATTTTCCTTTCTTCCTTGTTGAGAGAAGGGAAAACGTTGATTACTTCATGTTTTTTATTAATTAAATTTTTTTCATTTTTTTAATGTATGAGTGTTTTGCCTGCATGTATGTAGGTGTATCACACACATGCAGTACCCTTGTAGATCAGAAAAGGGCATTAGAATCCCCTGAACTGGAGTTATAGGCAGTTGTTAGCCACCATGTGGGTGCTAGGAACTGAACCTGGATCCCCTGCAAGAGCAGCCAGGGGTGAGCCATTGCTCTTACTCCCCTTGCCCTGCACAGAATTTTAGTCTTTTTGAGGGATCACTGTCTATCTTACCAACCTTTTTTTTTTTTTTTTTTTTGAGACAAGGTCTTAATTATGTAGCACTAGCTAGTCTGGAACTTGCTATGTATACCAGGCTGATCTGAAACTCAGAGATCCACCTGTCTCTGGGATTAAAGGAATATGCCACTGTGCCAGACTTAATCAATTTATTTTTAGTTTTTTTTTATTTGTGTTCATGTACATGACAGAGGATAGAAGGGACACTGGATATCTTCTGTTGACCTTCTGTCTACTCCTTTGAGGCAGTGTCTCTCCCTGAACCTGGGCTCATGTCTCAGCTAAACTGGAAGCTAGCAGGATTCAGTATTCCTCCTGTCTTCTCCATACAAAGAACTGGGTTGCATGAGCTTCTGGGGACACTTGGTTTGTTAGTTGGGTGTTGGAACCTGAACGCTACAATTCATGATTGCAGCACAAGCCCTCTTAACCGCTCAGCCATCTCTTTAGCACCTCAACTTCTTGTTATACAAATTAATTTTAAAATTGAAGTTGTCATATTTTAAGTAGTCATAAAATGAATATATTTTGAATAACAAGGATGTCTAGCATAAACTATTCCATTCTTAGGAGATTTATTTATACTTTTCTGTTAGATCTGTCTTCATCATTTGGAGCAATATTTGAAAAACAGCAGGTCTCATTTTTCTGAAATTAGATTAATTTTCAAAAAGTCATTGAATTTAATTTTAAAACGAAAGCAAAGGAAACAGAAATACTAATGTGTTTGGAGTTTACTTAGAATAAAATTTGTTCTAAAGGGAAAGGATTCTGTACCTGCATTATTGTATGCTTCATATTATATTGGAAATAAAACCAGAAATTTCAAGTCTAAATACAGCCTTGAAATTATAACCCAAAGGCCATGATATATTTGAATACTCAGTTGACCAGAGAGATTCATAACCAGTGAACCAGGATGTTTGATCAGTTTGATTGATGATTTGCCTGGAAATAGAATGGCTTCAGTAAAGTATCAACTAGACTTAATTATGCTCACAATTATAATTTGGCTTTCACTTAGTCCTTTTTTTACTTTTGATGTTAAATTGAACCCAGGGATTTCAAAATGTCTGTTTATGTGTATATATCTTGTCACTAGGTTATGACTATTTTATTTCATTTTTTCATGCAACTAGAATAATTTTTTAGAAAAATATTTATTTATTTTTAAATTTTATGTGTATGACTATTTTACCCACATGTATGCAAGTGCACCCTGTGGGTACAGTGCCCACTGAGGCCAAAAGAGGACATTAGATCCCCTGGAACTGAAGTTACTAGTGGTTGCTAGCCACTGTGTGAGTGCTGGGAACCGAGCTCAGATCCTCTGAAAGAGCAGCCAGTGCTTTTAACCACTGAACCATCTCTCTAGCCCTGTAGCTTCCGTATTCTAATGAGTGGTGCAGCAAGGGTTCCCAGAAGTCTGCTGCCTTTCACTGAAACGTGATGAAACCTGGCCTGCATCTGTGAAGCCTGCCAGCATTTACTGTGAAGAGATGTGTGCTTGACGGCTTGAATGTTTTCGGGCGAACTCTGTTCTTTGCTAGCCCCTCCATCTCTTTCTGTCTCTGTCTCTGTTTCTCTCTCCAAGGAGTTTCACTTTTCATCACTTTTCCCTTTTTACCTAGTGATTTTGTGCACTTGAGATTTAAAAAAATTTATTAACTTTATGTGTATGAGTGTACTGCTTGCATGTATGTAAGCACATCCATGCCATGCAGTGCCTGTGGAGGTCAGAAGAGGGCATCAGATCCTCTGGAACTGGCATTAGGGATGGTTATTAGCCACCATGTGGGTGTTGGGAACTGAACCTGGGTCCTCTGTAAGAGCAGTCAGTGCTCTTAACCACTGAGCCATCTCTCCAGCACCCACACTTGAGAGTTTTTAAAAGTACTTTTTCTTCTCAAATTTGTGTGCGTGTGGTGATGATGGGGGTGTGATTTCAATGCTAAAGGACTCATTTGACTGATGTTAACCTTAAGTTAAGGTCTGGAGGTATCTAGGAGACTGCTTTATATTTTTCTGATGGAAGATAAATGGTGTAGAGTGCCCTTAAGGGTTCTATGAAAGGTGAGAGTGAATGGTGACCAAAGCCTTTAGAAAACCAGAAATAAATGGGGGTGGGAAGGGTGGCACAGCTGCCAGAAACATGCATTTCATTAAGTGCAAACATTTTACATGGACCAGCTTCTGCAGAGCAAAACCAATGGGGTGGCTCAGCCAGGGCCTGGGATTTCTCACATGAATTCTCTGTGGCCAGTGCTTGCTTATGAGCACAGGAGAGAACAAATAGCCATGTTTGAAGTGGTAAGCAGTGGGGAGGAGTAGCCTGGATGATCCTGAAATGATATTGATCAAGAACAACAGGGGGAGAAAGCCCAGAGCTGCAGGAGTATGTTAGGGTTGGGATAGCGCTTACTTAGCTTGGCAGAAGAAGAGCCCAGCGGGTTAAAATCCACCGCTGGGTAGGAATGGGAAGACAGAAAGTAGAGATGGAACAGCATAAAATCTGGACTGTAAAAGTGATCAGTATTGGTTAACTTCAATTCTTTGAATTATTGCAGTCCCCAAATATAACTCACTTACAATTTTAGCTCTGCCAGCCTGTGTTTAAATTGATCCCTAGACTTCATAGTGGGCAGTGAAGCTACAGTTTATGTTCACTTCTTGAAAATGAAGCCATTAAACATCACGTTTTAGGTCATCTCCTGAATGTGAAGCATTCCAAACAAAAGAATGTTCAGTCTGGTCTTATGTTAAAATATTAGTAATGAGTAGACACTCCAGGTTCTCAATCCAGGCAGCCAAAATCAGTTGCTTTGAGGTAAACCTACTGGCTGTTCCACCTAATGTTACTTTTGTATTGAAAATATTGGTAAAGACAGATAGGAAAAACTTTGCTAACTGAGGAATTAGTTGAATTGAACGATCCTGAAAGACTGAATATATTATTTTAGTTGAAATGGTTCCTTGAGTTTGAAAACACCGAGTTTAGATAAAAACAAATTCAGTAGACTAGACTTTTCACTTTGGAAAAACATTAACTTCTAAATAAATAGTGTTGTCATAATCTTTGTGAAGGGAGAACTTCCTAAGAGTAAAGACAATGAAAGAAGTAAGAAAAGGAAGATGAGAAGACATACCCCATTAAAATTAAGAGTCTCTTTATGCTAAAATCACCCAAAACAGTAGTCAGACCGGTGATTGCATCACAGTGGTCCAGAACTTGCCCCGCCAGGGAGGGTGTGTGTGGTTGGGGGTGGGGGGCAGCTGGAACTGGAGTTTAACCCCCAGCACTGCAACATCTGCAGCCAAGAAAGAAATAGCAGTTTAGGAAGCAAGTTTGCAGCCAGTATGGCAGGAGATTAATGTTAGAATAAAAATAATTTCTCATGTAAGCACTAAAAAGGACCCAGTAGGTCAGTGGGAAAACTGTGTGGCAAGATGTACAGTTAGTGCCATTAGAAATTAACAGTTAGCTAATAGATATGTGAAAAAAAATTTTTAGCTTCAGTAAGCAAAGTAAAACAAAACAAAACCAAAACCCCTGGATAAACCTACTAGTTAAAACAAAGATATGCTAAATTGTATTAAATTAGCAAGAACTGGAAAAAACAATCTTGACTGTGGTAAGAATGTACTGCTACACATTTAAATTTGCACTTCAATTCTAGGACTTTACCCCAAGGTAATTATTAAAAACATGAGAAAATAGTTGTTTTATATGAAGATATTTAATAAAAGATTACCAGTGAAAAAATTTACACTCATAAAATAGGATGGTGAAGGACATCATAATATGTCAAATGATTCAGTAATATATAAATATGTACAAAGATCTAATCCAAAAGAGATTTTTATAACAATTTAAGTCTGTATTATCTCAGCTACTAAAACAATTCATAAAAATACCAAATACATTTTAATTACTAGTTACTGCTGTCACAAGTTATTACAGAGTTGATGGCCTAAAATAGGTGTTTGGATGGTTAGAAGTTCAGAGGCCTTATCGTGGACAAACTCCCCATAGAGGCTCCAGAGCATGCCCTTGGCTGTCTTCTACCTTTTTGTGGTGGCCAGCATCCCTTGGCTCACTGGCATTCTTTAGCTTGTGTCAATCTTAGTCATACACCTTCTCTCCTGGGTGTAATCTCCCTTGGCCTCTTTTGTCTGTGATCACGCTTACACCCGAGCATGGTAATTCAGCTTAATGACTCCACTTCAGTCTCTTTCACTTAATCATGTCTTCACAGAAAGACCTTTCCCATATAGGGGATATTTAGTTTACAATGATTAAACTTAATGTCTTTTGGGTAACTTTTCAGCCGACCATAGAAAGCAGTGTCTTAATTTCTTCTCCTGTTGCTGAGATAAAATGCTCTGATAAGAGCAGCTTAAGGAAGAAAGGGCTTATTTTAGCTCACAGTCCCTGGTTATGTTATGGTGGGGACAGCATGGGTTCAGAGCCTGAGGCAGCTGTCAGCTTGCATTCACAGTCAGAAGTGGTGTATGGCTTTAATCTAGGCATTTAGGAGGCAGAGGCAGGCTGGCCTCAGATTAGCTGTCTAGTCAAGAATAACCTTGGACTTCTGATTCTCCTTTTTCCTTCTGCAAGTGCTAGGATTACAGATGTGTGCCACCATGCCTTCTTTATGTGCTGCTGAGTATGGAACCCTGGGCTTGGGGCATGCTAGGTAAGCACTACCTACTCAGTTACATCCCAGCCTAAATCTTATTTAAAATTGTTTTTTATTTTTGTGGAATATCATTTTCTTCAATGCAACTGACTCTTTTGGATAAGGCCCCTTAGCTTTAGGCAACACTCAGAGTTTGTTTTAAATGAGTGCCCTAATTTACCTTTTATCGTGAACTTACTGTCCACCAGTCTACCCAGCCTTTTACTTTAACATGAAGTCAACGTCCCATTTTATTTTCATGGGAAGATGGCAATATGGTGAAATTTTAAGGTGTGCAGACAGGATGGTCCAGCTGTGTGCTAATAACTGCAGGTACACTGCCAGGTATGGTGGAGCATACCTTTAATCCCAACATTTGAGAGGAAGAGGCAGAGGCGGGCAAATCTCTTGAATTCAAGGCTAGCCTGGTTTACATAGTGACTTCCAGGGCAGGTGGGCAAAACAAAACAACCCAAAAAACCTGTGCATACAAATAGGATCGCAGCCCTTTGTTTCTGCACAGATTGGCCAGTTCTAGAGAACCTCTTCATTTATTTCCAGGAATGCGGTGGAGCTAGATAGCCCAGGTTGCTGGACGGTGTGAGCTTTTAATCCATATTCCCATTGGTTCTTGCTATTCTCTGATCTTCTGAATCCCTCAAGTCCTTTTTTTAAAAATTAATTTGTTTTTATTTTATGTGGATGAGTATATTGCCTGCATGTAGGTGCACACATGTTGTGCAATGCCTGCAGAGGTCAGGAGAGAATGTCATATCCCCTGGAACTGGACTTAAGGGTGCTGGGATTTGAACCTAAGTCTTCTCTAAGAACAGCCAGTGCTCTTAACTGCTGAGCCATCTCTCTAGCCCCTCAAGCCCTTTCTTTAAGTATACAAAATAAAGAGGAACTTGAGGAGCACTAGATTGAGACTACATGAAGATGTAGTAGCTTGTAGATAGAGGATGGGTTTGATTCTATTTTACCTTGCTAAAGGTCAGTGCTGCCTTTGGTAAATCACAGTAAATCTTTCCCAAATATGTTTTATTAGAGAACTGTAACATAACAGGAGATACTTCTACTTCAGTGAGTGAATATGATATAATCAAGTTCATGAATTCATTTCTGAGGGATGTGTGGTACAGTATTGTGCTCTCTGCATTTTACACATGTTGTGCAACATCTTCCTCTTTACCTAACGTAGTATTTTACTAATACTAACAATCCATGGGCTGAATTGACTTAATTTAGTGTGAGCATATGCATATATCCTGTTGGTTGCATATTTTTTAAGAAGATTTATTTTTATGGACTGGAGAGATAGCTGAGTGGTTAAGAGCACTTGCTGGTTTTCCAGAGACCCACCCCTGTCAGCTGGGTAACAACTGCCTGTAACTCTAGCTCCAGGGAATTCTGGCCTCTGAGAGCACCCACACTTATGTGAACATACATCATACACGGACGTACACACACACTTAAATAAAAAATTTTTTAAACATTTATTTTTATATGTATATGTACCCCTCTCAGTGTATATGCCATGTATGAGTGCCAGTACTCAATGAGGCCAGAAGGGGGTGTCAGATCCCCTGGAGCTGGAATTACAGGCAGTTGTGAGCCTTCTTCAGTGGGTACTGGGAGCCAATCTTGAGTCCTCTGCAAGAACAGCAATTGTGCTTAACCACTACACTGAGCCATCTCTCCAACTCCTTGATTATGATTTTAAGTTAATTATTTTAAATTTTAAGATCAATGCTTTTGACATAAGTCATATACTTGGGGAATATACTTGAAATTGACTACAGAATAATAGTTATTTGACAATTCTTCAAAAGCTTTACAAGAGATACCAGACTCTCAGAATTTGCAGGAATGCCTTCTTCCAGTGTAGACGGAGGCAAGTGGAGGCAAGCAGACCACCCTTAATGCTCAACTGTATCAGAGGAGTTGCATTAAAATCCACCAATGTCTAATTTTTTTTGTCAGCCCGAATTTCTTCTACATGTTGAAATATGTGTGTTCATTATACCTCTTTTAGTATTAGAGCCAATAGTCTGTCATGACCTTTTTATTTTAATGTGTGTGTGTGTGTGTGTGTCTGCGTCTGTGTGTATATCTGTTTGTATGTGTGCCAGCAGGCCAGAAGAGAATGTCTGATCCCTGAAACTGGAGTTACAGAAGTTTATGATGTGCTTGGTGGGCGCTGAGAACCTAACTCTGGCTTCTGCAAGAGTCATTTTCTTCTGTAGGGTGAATTATTGCAAGATAAATATTGCCCATAGCCTTGGAATTGCTGTTGAGTGAGGAACCTCATTGACTGAAGAGATGGAAGGAGCAGTTTGCATTCCCCTACCTTGCACTGGAATGATGCTGTTAAGAACAAGGAGAAGCAAACACATTGAAGTTTCCTGTAGTTTTCCTTGGAAAATTTTCTTATAATTTTCTTGCAATATTGGGAAGAGTCAGTGATATCCATTGTTTTTACAAATGTCTGAAGGAGATACTTGGTGTTTGAAGTGGAATAAAATGTTTTATGCTGGAGAAAATATCAAATTTCTTCTCTCTCATCCAATGATTTATACTATTTTAGCTCTCAGAAGATAGAAAATGACTATTCTGACAAAATTCGCTATTTCAAAAGTTCATTGTAAGAGAAAAACCCAAATATTTATCAGCTGGTGAAAGGAAACCAAATTATGGTATGTCCATAAGATGGAATACTACATAGAATTGATCAGGAGCAACTGTTGATATGTGTGATAACATGGATGGGTCTCAAATGTTTATGACACATGAAAGAAGTCAGATACAAAAGGTTACAAACTATGTAATTTACATGACATTCAGAAAGATGCAAAGATCCAGGGGCAGACTCTTAGCAGTGATTGCCAAGGAGTGGGGATGGTTAGAAAGAAGCAGCCAGAGAAGGACACAAACAATATTCCTAGATGATGGCCATGCTACCTCCTGATTGTGCAATGGTTATAGGACTCTAAGCTCTGTGAAAGCACACTGAAACCAGCCCTCCATATACACAGGTTCTGTGTTCATGGACTCACCCGGTTACAGATTGAAAATATTTGAAAATTGTACTGAATATGTACAGATGTTTTGTACATAATGATAGTCTAAAGGCCATTTACACACATTTTTATTTCATTAGGAATTAGAAGTAACCTGAAGTTGATTTATCTAAGGGAGGGTGTGCATAGTGTATCTGTGAATACTATACCACTTTATATAAGGGATTTGAGCACCCAGAGCTTGGTATCTTAAAACCAGTGCTCCAGAGATACTAAGGGGTGACTGTACTTTAAAAGGGCTAATTTTACTTCTTTGTAAGTTTTCCCCTATTCAATATGACCCTTCGGAAAGTTATGGTATGCTGGATGGCTCTTCCACAGTGCTGCTTTGTGGAACTGGATCCTTCTGGCATCCCTTTACTTGCTACTAGCCTAACCTAGTGGATCCAAGTTTTTCGTTGTCTGCAACAGAAACTTACTTTGGCTGATTTTAACAGAAACGAACTTTATAGAAAGGATGTTGAGTAACTTGGAAAGTTTATAAGAAGGGTACAGAAGCAGGCTTGGAAAATGTACAGCCAAGGAGGTTAGGAGGTAGCCAGGTCCTAGTTTGCATAGTACTAAGAGCTAGTCCAGCGAGGACCCTGCTGCCTTTGCCTTGAATGCTGGGTTATTGTGGTTTGCCCCAGTGTCACCTAGGCAATAGAAACCTAGACACTGTGCTTTACTGCCAAAATGCCCCTCCTCCTTCATATTGGTACTGTACCTGTCTGAACTGCTGGCAGATCTGTTCGTGCTTTCTGCTGCTTCATGGTCAACTTTAGAGTCAAAGTCCAGAGTAGACATAGCTGATTGACCAAGCGTAATTGTATACTCTGTCCTGCAAAGAAGGCTGGAAAATGTGCATCTAGTATATTCAGTTTCTATAGTGTTTCCCACTGAGACTTGCAAACTATAGAAAGAAGTTCATCTACTAGGAAGACTCTAAGTACCTAACAACACATAAACAAAATTTAAAAACATTATTTATTATGTGCATGAGTGTTTTGCCTGCATGTATGTAAGTGCACCTATGTATGAAATGCCCACAGAGGCCAGAAGAGGAAATGAACCCAGGTCTCCTGCAAGAGCAGCCATTGCTCCAAATCCAGTCTCCGAAGTATCCTGTCTTCAACAATAGGCTCTTACCGTCAGGTTCTGAGATTTAATCAAGGGCTGTGGCCATAGTCCATGTAATTTTAGGAGTCTCTTGGACCACTCTGGCCAACAACTCAAAGGAAGGTTTCTCCTGCCTGGCACTGTTTGTTTTGTAGCCTTCAGCTATGCACATAAGCTCATGTAGAGCTATTGTATTTGTCTTTAGGTTGTTAGACTAATATGATTTCTTCTGGTGTTTTACACTAGCTAGGCACTATTTATCTCCCCTCCCCTCCCCTCTCCTCCCTTCCCCTCCATGCCTTCTACATTTAAAGTGTCCCCATTTTCTCCATAGCTCCTTCTTTCCTTTTATCCCCATAGTTCCTTGTATAACCTTCCCTCCCTACTTCCATTAAACACCGCCCCCCTTTGTCTATTTCTTCCTTGTTAATACCTGTCTCCTATTCTTTCTTAGGTTCTTTCTGTCCCTTTACCTCTCTGGTTCCTTTCCATTTTCCTGGTTCCTGCAGTTACATCAGGATACATACTCACATATAAGGGTTTGGTACTAGGATCCACAAATGAGAGAGAACATAATGTCCTTTGTTTTGCTGATTCTTTGTTACTTCACTTAGTGTAACAGTTTCTGATTCCACCCATTTACCTGCAAGTGTGATGATTTCATCTTTCTTTACTGCTGAGTAGAACTCCATTGTGTAAATGTACCACATTTTCGTTATCTACTCGTTAGTTGAGGGACCCTTATGTTGCTAACATCCCTCAGCTATTTTTCAAAAGAGCAGCAGCAAACATGAATGTACAAGAATCTCTGCAATAGGATGAGTCCTTTGGGTATATGCATGCATATGTCACAGGAGAAAAGTCCTGGCTTGCCTTGTGGGGTTACCATGTTCAGTAAGTAGGTTAATGGAAACTGATGTTACTATGATGGGGTATCAACACTGTTCCCCAGGGAGAGAAGCTGGAGAGAACTGGTGGGCATGAACTTCTAGAAGTTCATGTGTAGTTTGTCTCTGTTTGCCCCGCTTTCCTCAGAGTTGGAGGGGATACTAGGAAGCATTGTAAAACAGAGCTGAGCTTTGCGAGAGTTCTTGTTGGAAGACAGGCAGAGACCTGATATAGTAAAAATACATGATGATGTCTATCAACATTTAATCTGGCTCCCATCACATGAAGTGAAGGCACCTGCCTAGCCAGATGCCCAGGGCTCCAGTGAGCCGCACACTCTTCCCTGGGCATCAGGAGAAATGACCTTGTAAAATCCCAACACCAACTGTAGAGATAACTCAGTGACTAAGAGCATGACTACTTTTGTAAAGGTTCCCAGCACCCACATGGTGGCTATCAGTCATCTATAACTCTGGTTCCAGGGCATCTGACCTCTGATGGCATTGCATGCATGTGAACACTTACATGCAAGCAAAACACTCATACACCTTTAAACGAAATCCCACCTCAGCAGAGAGAAGAGACACACAGCAACCTTTTACCTTTGCCTAGTATGCCCTGCCAGGCTTTTCTCCAGCCCTTCACTCTCTTCCCTTTTACAACTGATGAAGGAAAAATTTCCAAGCATTTATTGTTTATGTGGGCTTGGTTAGCAACCTGACTATCACATGGCAGCAGATTTGGAAGCCATATCCTCATCTCAGCTTTAATAGTCATATGAGGACAATGAATAATTAATACGCTCCCTAGCTGTTATCAACTTGCTATCAGTGGGAGGGAAGAAGCAACTCTGAATCTGTTAGAAAAAGAAATACATTCTGGCCACAATCATTAGTTATTCATTGTCATTCTAAAAGTACCTTTAGAGTACCTAACCACTTGGCCCCAGGGCACATAGCCCTGTTTGTTAGATGTCCTAAGCACCTTTTCTTGAATCCTGAGAGTCAGGCTATACTATAAGCTTTCAAGATGGAGAGTTGGGGAAGTTCACAGGAGTCTTAGGATGGAGAGAATATTAATTTTTTAGCCTAATAGGTAGGAGAAAACATGTTATTAGAAGAAATAACAAATCTAAAATTGGCAAACTAATAAAGAATCTAGCTCAGAGAAGAAATCAAGTATTATGTGAAGTGATGTACATATAAAAAAGGGGGGAGATAGGATAAGTGGGTCAGTGGACACTGAGTTACAGTTTAGGAGTAAGATGCACAGCAGGATGACCATAATTATAATACACTGTATTTGTGCAGTGGGGAAGAATTTCAGTATCGAGATTGGGTGTTTAGCTCTGTTAGACCTTGGGTTCAGTCCTCAGTTGGAGAACCATGTGAAACTATCCAGAAACTGTTAATATTTAAGGAGATAGATTTGCTTAGCCTGCTTTAAATATTAAAAACATCATATGTGTCCATAAATATTTTTTATATTTTTATGTCAAAAATAAATTTAATTTGAGGTTAGGGATGGTCTTAGTGATAGAATGTTTGCCCAATTAACATGATTGAAGCCCTAAGTTCAATATCTAACACTGAATTTTTTAAAAATATAAGGGTCTACAGAGATGGCTCTTCCACAGAACTGGAATTCAGTTATTTGTACCCATGATGGGCAGTTCACAACCACCTATAACTCCAGCTTCAGGGATCTGATACCCTCTTCTGACTTCCATGGGCACTCTCACACATATGGCATGATACAATCCTCCAAGAAAAATAAATCTTATAAGTGGGGTGTGGTGGTACTCACTTTTAATCCCAGCACTCGGGAGGCAGAGGCGGGCAGAGCTCTGTGAATCTGGTTTACATAGTGAGTTCCAGGCCATCTGGGGCTGCAGGGGGACCCTGTCTCAAAAAGACCAAAAAATTTAAAAAGAATAAAAAGAAAGTCAAAGATATAAAAGAAGTTAGGATGCTAGGAAAAAGATGTTAAAATACTAAAGATACTGGTAATTATGAAGAAGTTTGTAAGAGAAACTAATGGAAAAATTGGTAATAGCATTGTATCTCAGGTTCTGTGAGGCTGAGGAGGTAGAGCTGAGGAACAGATGAATTTACTCTGCTTTAGTGTCTGGAATTTGTGTGTGTGTGCCGGGGGGGTTCCCATCTGTCTTTCCATGTGTCTACCACATGTGTGTCCATTCTGCAGAGGTCAGAAGAGGACATTGAATCTTCCAGAGCTGGAGTTACAGGTAGTTGTGAGCATCCGGATGTGGGTGCTAAGAATCAAAGTTAGTTCTCTGGAAAAGCAACAAGCACTCTTAACCACTGAGCCATCTCTCCAGCCCCCAGTGTCTGAACTCTTAATCTTTATACATTATTGCTCCTTTTAAACCTAGGGGAGGTGGAATTCTGCACATAATCATTAAAAAATTCTTGAAGATCTTGTTTCTTTCCTAAGTTATATAGTTACTAGTTTCATGCTGGTAAGTCATAGGACCTTAGTGATATAGTTCGTATATAAACAGATTTACTGGGTGCCTGTAATTCCAGCATGTGGGAGGCTAAGGCAGGAGGATCTTAAGTTCAAGGCTAGCTTGGGATATATAGACTGTCATATAAAAAAAGGACCAGGCAATTTATGCCATTTCTGAGACCTTAACCTTGATTTTGACTTTCTGATTTTTTTTTTTTTTTTTGAGAGATAGGGTCTTCCTGTCACCCCAGCTGGTCTGGAACTCGCTATGTAAACCAATCTGTGTTGTATCTTACAGAGATCCTCTTGCCTCTGCCTCTTGAGGACTGGGTTTAAAGGCATGTGCCACCACACCTGGTAACTTTCTGACTTTGTAAATACATCAGTTATGTGTCTTGTGACACTTAAATAGCCCTTGCCTTTTTAACAGCTTTACTGAGGTATAATTTACTTAGTGTACAACACACCTTTGAGAGGGTATACTTCAGTGGCATTTAGGATGTTTGGAGTTATACGACTATTACAACTTTATTTTTAGAATATTTTCATCACCTCAAAAAGATGCGCTCTGTCTACCCACTGGGTCGACATTGGCTGTCACCGGCACTCTTTTCTAACCTCCAGCTCCTAGCAACCACTAAGCTACTTGTTCTATGTATCTGGATTTTCATATAGATGGACACATAGTATGTGTGTTTCTTAGATATTTTAACTTCGTGTATATGCACATATGTGTAGGTTCATGTCTCCAATGGGTATATAGAGGCCAGAGAAGAATGTCAGGTTTCTAGCTCTAGCATGTTCTGCCTTATTCCCTTGAGACCAGGTCTCTCACTGAATCTTGGGCTAGGCTATCAGCCTGCAAGTCCCATTAACCCTCCTATCGTTACTCCCTACCATGCTGGAGTTACAGATGTATGCAGGGCCATACTGGCTTGTTACATGGGTTCTGGGATCCAAACTCAGGTCCTCATGCTTACTTAACAAGTGCTCTTGCCCCTTGAGCCATCTCAGAACTTCACTCACATTGTAGCTAAATCAGTACTTAGTTTTGTTTTTTTTTCTTTAAATGTGGTAAAATATGGCAACATTATATTTAGTAATTTATCAGTACATAGTTGTGACAAGCTGCATTCATATTGATGAGCTCTGTTCTAAATCTCCCTCTGTAGTCCAGGCTGGCCCAAATCCTCTGGCCTTATTCTCTTGAGTCCGTGTATGTCTGAGGGATAGTCCACTGTATGAACATACCGCATTTTGTTTATTCATTCACCATTCAATGGACACTGGATTGTTTTTATATTGGGCTATGTGAGTAATTCTGCTCTGAGTATATGTGTGCTAGCATTTAATTAATCTGAAACATCCCCATCTTGATATGGAGGAAGAAATTTTAGGCTTGTATTTGAAGTACCTTTTCTAGATTAATCCAAGTTATGTTAGTGTGTTCCTGGAGAATGGTCCCCTTCTCTTGGTCTTTGAGTATATGATATTAGCGCTATTTTCCTATTTTTTGTGTGTACGAGTGTATTGCCTGCATGTATGTAAGTGCGTCCATGTTGTGCAGTGCCCGAGGTGGTCAGAAGATAGCATTGTATCACCTGTAACTGGAGTTGTGGACAGTTGTCAGCTGCCATGTGGGTGCTAGAAATCTAACCCGGGTCCTCTGCAGGAGCCACCAGTGCTCCTAACCACTGAGCATCTCTCCAGCCCCATTAGCACCATTTCCAAGATGAAAATTCTACATGTCAAAGTATTCTTTAAGAAATAAATGCATGTGCAGCAGTTAAGATCACAGATACTAAGTGATCTTTTCACATGGGTGCTGCTGACTTTCAGAGAGCAAGGAAAGGGGGAGCAATCTGAAGTTGAGCTTTGCCTGGCTTACTTCCCCTTTCTGTTGGCTCCCCTCTCCTGTCCTATCTAGTTCCTTCTTGCTTCCCTATGACTACAGTTTCACAACTCAGGAGGCCCCCCCCACCCCCCACCCCACTCCTTGTGTTACAGTTCAGGTCTGAAATTTCCCTCACAGCCTCATGTATTTGAACTCCTGGTCCCCAGCTGTGTTGGGAGGTCTGGGGCCCTGGCTGGCAGAGGTAGGCCACTGGAGGCAGCCATTTAAGGTTGTAGTCTGGGACTGCTTCAGGTTCCATTCTCTCCGCTTCCTGATCCTCTTAAATGTAATAAGCTAAACCATAAGCTCCTACTGTGATGGGCGGGCAGCCCTAGACATGGTGTCTTCCTGCCACGATGGATTGTGCCTTGTAACAGTGAGCCCAAATAAACCCTTCCTCCCTTAACTTGCTTCTGCCAGACATTGTCACAGCAACAAAAAGTGATGAATACATCCCCTTCTTTATTTTCTCTCAAAACTGTTCCTTCAGGATGATTGATTTTGTTTTATACCACCTGAAAACCTGTGTTTCTTCATGTGCTTTTTTTGGCAGAGAGTGCTTATTTGTTAACCTGAATTAATTACTTCATAATTCACACTACTCAGCCTGTTATACCTAGTTTTAATTTTATTTTTTACTTTTTCTTTTTTTGTGTGCATGTGTATGTAATGTGGAGGCCAGATGTCACCCTGAGGTATTGTTCCTCTAGGTATTGTCATTCACCTTATTTTTTGAGACAAGATATCTCATTGGCCCAGGGTTTGTCAATTCAGCTAGGCTGGCTGGCCAGCCAACCCCAGGGGCCCCTTCTGGCTCTGCCTTCCCAGGGCTGGAAATACAAGTGTGTGCCAGGCTCCCCCCCCACCCCAAGTAGGTTCTAGGACTCAGACTCAGATCCTCATGCTTGTGTGGCAGGCACTTTACCAACGGAACCAGTTCCTGTCTCTTCACTCTTATTTTATTTTATAGGCATTAGAAAAAGAAAGGAAAAGAGAAAGTGTGGGCTTCTTATACTCCTTTAAGGAAGGGTCTCTATGTAAAAATCCCTGGAAGGACTGGTAGAGCAGAAGCTCATAAAGGTGACAGTTTATTACAAAAGTGAAGGAAGAGGTCTTTCAGTTGAACCCCGTTCCTTGTGAATAATTTTAGTACAGAGTTTGTGAAAGGAGGGGAAGGTTATGGTGGAATAAGGGACTGTTTTGGAACTTGGAGCATTTAGATAAATGGAGATAGAAGTAGATGAGGCTGGTCCCATTACTATGGAGGGAGAAGCTGAGCACTGTACACTGTTCCTCTGAGTTCCTGGAAATTACCATTGTAGCAGTTCATACAAACCAGCTATTAATTATGTATGTGAATCATATTAGTGATTACATGTGGCACTGTGTTGGCACACAAAATTAAATGCATTTCCTAAAAACAAGCCATGAGGTCTCTGTCAGTGTGCTGTTTTATATCCTTGGAAGCTTACTGGCCTCTCCTTGAATTAGTAGTAGCTGTGAGTAAAGAAACCTCTACTGAGCTCATGGTGTTCCTTCTCCACAGGATGCCTGTCAGCTCCCCCAGTTTCTGTGTCCAGTCTGCTCCTTTATATCATTCAAGATGGTTCATTTGTTACCTCCTCCAGAAGCCTTCCACATCACTAGCATCCTGACCCAGGCATTCCCAGTGTGTCCTGTCTGAGAGGAACACACAGTTAAAAGACATGATAATTTGAGATTTAGCCACCAAATCAGAAGCCTGTGCCTGAATGCAGGCGGAGGCTTCTTCACCTGTATCTGTTACTGACCCAAGAGGACAGACCAGTAAACATTCATGGATGTAGCACATTCCACTTGATCCTGTTGACACAGAGCATGTGGTTCACTTTTTGGAGATTATGACAACTGATCTTGGTTGTTGACTTGACTGGATCTGGAATTAACTAGAATCAAGGGACTTTCTTGATCAGGGTATTTGAAGCTGGAAGACCCACCCTAAATGTGGGTGTTCCTTCTGGTGGCAGTCCACACAAAATGGCAGAAGGGAGCTTTTGCTTTTTGCCTGTTTATTTTCACTCGTACTGGCAATTTGTCTATCTTGTTGCTGTGGCATTCATTTGCCAATATTAGAACCAACTTCTTCAAGTTCTAACATAAACTGAAGACCAGCAGATCTCCAGGAATCCTCTAGGCCTTCAACACCAGGTTGGGACTGCTGAAACATCCATCCTTGTGGACTGAGCAATTGCCAGATTCTTGGCCTCTCTGGTTCTGTAGCTAATGTTGAACTACTTGGACCCTATTCTGTCAGTTCTGTTCCTTTAGAGAACCCTGACCAATAGATACAAAGATGCATTCTGTGAAACTAGTATTAACCCTGATACCAAAACCAGGTAAAACACAGCAAAAGAGAAAACTACAGAACAAAGCAGATTTTTTTTTTTGATAAACATAGATGCAGAAATTCTCAACAAAAGGTTGCAAACTGCATTCAAGAATACATAATAAACCATAATCAAGTTGCTTTCTATCTCAGGGATGCAAGCTGGGTTCAATATATGCAAAGCAACAAATTTAATACATCATATAAGTAGTCTTAAGGACAGAAATTACATGGTTATCTCAATAGATGCAGAAAAATCATTTAACAAAGTTCAACTTTCCTTTATAATACAAGTCTTATAGAATTAGGACTAGAAGGAACATACCTAAAGAGATAAGACTGTATATAGCAAACATTATAGTAAATGGGGAAACCAAAAACACTCCCTTTAAAATCTGGAATGAGGCAAGGGTGCCTAGTCTCTCCGCTCTTATTTGATAGAGTGCTCAAAGTCTTAGCTAGAACAATGGAAAGAGGCAGATACAACGGGAATACAAATAGGAAAGTAAGAAGTCAGATTATTGCTATTGGCAGATACCGTGATTCTCTACTTAGGAAGACCCTATAGAATCTACCAGAAAACTTTGAGATCTAAGAACAGTAAAGTTGCAGGATACAAACTCAATACACACACATACACACATACACACATACACACACACACACAAAATCAGTAGCTTTTCTATATACCAGTAACAAAATAATGAAAAATAAATTGGGGAAGATATCCTCTTTAATGGCAAACGAAGACAAAAACACTCCCCCTTCTCCACACCTAGTAATAAAAAGACCAAGGAAGTGAAAAGCTTCTACAAATGAAAACTTTAAGACCCTGAAAAAAGAAATTAAAGAAGGCACTAGACTTTCCATGCTCCTGGATTGGCAGAATTAATATTGTGAAAATGGCCATACTACCAAAAATAATCTACATGTTTGCTACAGTCTCCACCAAATCTCCAATGACATTCTTCACAAAACTAGAAAAAAAAATCTTAAAGTTCATATGGAAACAAAAGACCATGGATTGTTCAAGCAGTCCTGGGCAGGAGGTGCGCTGCGGGAGGTTGGTATCACAATACCTGACTTCAGATTGTCCTGCAGAGCTATAGTGACTATAGTGCCAAAGATAGTGTGGTTGTAGCACAAAAATTGACTTGTAGACTAATACACTGTAGCAGAGGTCCTAGAAATAAACCCATGCAAGTGTGACCATCTGATATTTGACAAAGGTGTCAAAGAGATGCCCAGGAAAACGGACAATCTACTCAACAAATGGTCCTGAGATACCACTCTCAGAAGAATTAAATTCGATCCTTATCTCTCACCTTATACAAAAATAAGTTCAAAATAACAGCGTTGTGGTGCATGCCTTTAATCTCAGCACACTAGAGGCAGAAGCAGGTGGTTCTCTGTGAGTTTGAGGCCAGCCTGGTCTTGTAGAGCAGGCCAGTCAGGGTTACATAGTGAGGCTTTGTCTCAAAAGAAAAACTTAAATGATCCAAAACCTTAATTTAAAGCCTGAACCCCAGAAAGTGATGGGGGAAAACAAATATATGTTAAACTACTTTGAGATCCTATCTTATCCCAGCCAGAATGACTGCTATTAAGAAAACAAATGCCGGCAAGCCTCGGGGAAGGAGGAACCTTATTCACTGCTTGTGGGAATAAGGTGGTGCAATAACTATGAAAATCAGTGTGGAAGTTTCTCAAGAAAAGAAAAGTGGAATTACCATATGACCCAGCTGTACCACTCTTGGGCCGACACCCAAAGGACTCCATGTCCTACCATAGAGATGTCTACAAACCCATGTTTATAGCTGCATTATTCACAATAGCAGCAAATTGTCAGCCCAGATTTCTGTCCACAGGTGAATGGATAATGAACATGAGACATATACACAATGGAATTTTGTTCAACAATAAAGAGAAACAAAATTGTGAAATCTGAAGGAAAAGGAATGGATCCACAGTTATATTAAACAAGATGACCCAGACTCAAATGCCTCATGTGCTCATTTGCATATCTTAGCTTTTAATTTATATGTGTGTGTGTGTGAATGTCAATGGGAGTGTAGATCTAGGTCACCAAACAAGATAGGGACCACAAGAGTGGAAAAAGAGGTTTAGAAGAGGTGAAGGAGGGTAATAGCCATGTAACGTTAAAGTAGAAAGGAGGTGAAGCCAAGTGAGGTGGGACTTGCCTTTAATCCCAGAATTTGGGTTTGAGACCAGCCCGGTTTACATAGTGAGTCCAGGCCAGCTGGAGCTATAGGGGAGACCGTATCTCAAGAAGACCAAAAAAAAGGGGGGGGGGGCAGTAGAAGGGTTAGAGGAAGAAGGGTAAGCAAAAATTATGTTGGAAAATATCGTTATGAAACCCGACAGTCTTTAGGCTGATAAAAAATAAAGGGCTGGGGACGTAGCTCCTTCAGTAGAGTGCTTGCCTAGCATGCGCAAAGACCTGGTTAGGTCCCCAGCACTGCCTAAACTTGACGTGGCACAACACCTGTAATCCCCGAGATCAGGAGGTAGAGGCAAGAGGCTCAGCAGTTCAAGGCCATTTCTGGCTATGTTGGGAGTTTGAGGCTAGCTTGGGTATAGAAGAGCCTGCCTCAAAAACAGACACACAAGCAAGCTTGTAAAGCACCTTCACACATGAATGTGCGGCAAACGGCAATGAGTTAGCTAAATTATAGTGTCTTGGTGGGACGTCAGACGAAGAGCAGCAGAATGATAGAGAAATGCTCATCATGTTGGAACACAGAAAAGACGTGCTGACAAACAGTACGAGTTACCTTATCCCACTTTTGGTAACATTTATTTTGTGTGTGTGTTGGTCAGCGGCCAGCTCATTGGAGACATTTCTCTCTTTTAAACTATCAGATTTGGTGGCAAGTACCTTTACCTATTGAGCCATCCTGATGGCTCTATTTATAAATTTTCGTGCATATGATGTATGTGTGGGGATACATGCATGCATGTGGTGCACTTACATACGTGCAGGCAGAACACTCATACACATAAAACATTTAAAAAAAAACATTTTTAGACACCAAAGAGTGGTGAGGATGTGGGAAAAGAGCAATTGCACCCACTGCTAGAGAGTGTAAACTGGTGTGATTACCTGCCTGTGGTCAGAGGACAACTTTGTGGATCTGTTTTCTCCATCTCCTTTTACGTGAGTTCTGAGGATTGAACTGAGATTGTCAGGCTTATGTAGCAAGTGCCTTTATTTGCCAAGCCATCTCACCAGCCCGATGCATCTATTAACAGGTAAGCTGTAGTCTTTTGTAGTCCAAGAAAATAAAACATTTTAATTTTCCGAGTGATAATCACTCGGGCTACTTCCTATCCTTACCTTTTAGATTCTGTTCCATCCTGTAAAACTTTGCCACTTTTTTCTATGAGGTCTAAGTGGCAGTAGTGGCTACAGTCCACTGTATCTCACGTCCATGGTTGGCAGATGCTGGTTTCCATGAGCCTCACAATAACTGCTACTGAGAACCTCAAGCCCTTGTTGGAGAACCTGCATCCAGTCTATAAAGCCCCTAATTTCAGAGTGATAGGTAAGTCTGGATTCTGTTTGAAGGTCAAAGTAAGTCATCCTCCTCTGATTGGGGCTACCCTTTGTTTCTGGGGCCATAAGGTAGCACTGAGTATGCAGACCCACTCAAGAAATCAAGCACCTAAATTGGCTTCTGGTCCTTGACCTCTACCCACAGGGAGTCAAACTTGGCAGATCAACGCAGAAGTCACCTACTTGGGGCCTATTCTGTTGTTTCTGATGTCAGCGAGCAGCACTCTCATCTTCCTGCACAAACCCTAGAGGAGGCTTGTGTCCTTCCCAGGTTCATTCCTTCATGTTAGCTTGGAAATCTAGTCATTCGTTTGTTGCACTGCTGCTTAGAGGTCAGACCTTCAACTCTCATCTGGAGGGTGTTAATATTTTGCTCATCACCCCTGAGGTGATGACACCTCATCTGGGTTTCCTTCCCTGCATTTTAGCCTCCACACTCCTTAGACATGGAATACAGATCCCTTTATAGTCTAGCCTTACTGCACCTCAATCCTGTTCAGTCTTGTCCACAGAGACCTTAATGAAGTCTTTACCCTCATAGATAATCTGTTTGTATAGTAACCAATTTTAAATGTACTGTTGAGTGCCATATATTACCACAGTGTTGTGTAATCACCACTGCTTCCTGTTTCTAGACCATCGTAGGATCCCAGACAGAATATCTGTGTCTTCTACATGCTGCCCTCCCTGTGTGGAGTGCCCTGTTCTCCACTCCCACCCATTCCTCCCAAGGCTCTCTCTAGACTTGTTTCTGATGTCACCTTGTGTGAGAAGCTGTCCCTCATCTTTTCAGATTTGAGTCGGCTGTTTGACTTTTAATGCTCCCATACCTGTCTCTATGTAATGTTGTCCAAGATGCTGTGATTGTAGGTTTCTGTGCCTTCATCTCTCTGTGGACCTTGAGGTTTTTGAATGAAGATTCTGACTTCATCTTTTAGCTCTGCATCTTTAGCTTCTAACACTGTGCCTGCTGTGAGTAAATGATTGACCTCAGCTTCCTATCAGCTTTGCAAATTAGCACTTGCTCCCATGCTAGCCTTGAATGAAAATCAAGAAGCAAGTATAAAGAAATTTCATAAATATAGGCTCTTTCCCCCTTCCATTAGATATTCATAGAAATTTGTTTTTGCATGTTGTTTTGAGTATGCAATTTCTCAAGCCATTGCACATGATCCCTGATGTTCATAATTTTAGTGAGTGATAGGCTGAGTCAGAAGTTTACAGTAGCTGGGAGAAGAGGACAAGGGTTAGCAAGAGTAAAAATTCTATGAAATGCCAAAATCATGTGTGGTCTTCAATACTCACAGCCGTCATTTCCAAGGCTGCATTCTTCAGGTTGTTAGGTGCAAAACAGAGAAGGGAATGGAAATCTTATTCTGGTTTTTGGATGGAGAATCAGGCTATTGGAATGTGTCAAGGTGCTGGGCAGGGTGTAAGGACATAGCCATTTCTTTTTTTTCCCTCTTTCCTTTTTGGAGAACAGGAAAATAAATAGGAACAGTTCTTACAAGACAGAATTGATATTCAGTCTGTTTTGGAGCCTCTAACTTTTCACAATAATTCAGTGTTTCACTGCTGATTATTTCTCATCCTGGGATGAGATGCTGAATTTGTCAAAAGGATGGGATGCAAGTCAACAGAATGCCTTAGTGGGAAAAGGAGCTTGTTGTCAAGGCTGTTGATCTGAGTTTGATCCCCGGGACTCTCATGATGTCCTCTGATTTCCACATGCACGTTGTGGCATGTATATATGTGAGTACATACACTATGAATAAATAAATGTAACAAAATAGTAGGACAGAGGTCCAAAATTCCTAGATTAAAAACCAGATATGTGGACCTATCATCCATGAACTTAAAAAAATATTAGGGAGCTGGAGAGTTGGTGCAGACGTTAAGAGCACTGATTACTCTTGCAGAGGACATGGGTTCAATTCCCAGCACCCATTATTGCTGCCAACAACCATCTGTAACTTCAATTCCAGGGGATCTGATACCCTCTTCTGGCCTTAGCAGGCATTACATGAAATGTGTCCACATGCAGGCAAAACACCTGTATGGATAAAAAAATAATTTTTAGAATTAGCATATATTAATAATAGATAATTAGGGGTTTCATTATGACATTTTCATAATGCATATATTATGTTTTTATTCTGGTCCTCTCCGCTACCTTTTCTTATGTACTTTCCACTTTTGCTGACCTCCTTTCTCTTCCAGGTTAGTTCCCTTAGTTAGTTCCACTTTCATGTCTTATGTGTGACCCTGTGAGCTTCATAAGAGCTGCTTACAGGAGCATTGGTAAAGGATTATTACTGGAGCATGGGTGAGGGGTTATTTCAGGAGCTTGGCACCTCATCAGTGGTTGCACCACTGAAGCCAGTGTCTCTTCCTTCACTCATCCATGAACTTTTATATTGCTTCCTTTGCCTTAAATCAAGTGAAGTAAATTCCTAAGCATACTGTTTAAAATCCTGTTCAGCCGGCTACTCAGCTGGAAAGGTCAGCCTTCATCACTCCATTTACACTGAACAAACATATTCATGGCAGCAAGAGAAGAGATCTGAATCAGGAAGGAAATATAGTCCAGTACCAGAGATTCAGTCCTCTAATCAGGCATCTGACTCGAACATGAGCTGAAGGGTCCTTGAGTTTCCTTTTTTTAAAGATTTGAAAGCAGAAATTTGCAACTGCCACAACATGAGTCATACAGATCTGATTGGAGTTCTTTTTATGTCTCAACTTCTGAATTCTCCTCTTTCATATTCTTTCCTATTTGGAGTCTGATGAAGAAAAGAAGTGAGAATGATCTATCTGAAATTAGAATATACATTTGCATACTCTAGAGCTACTGTTATTTTGGATTTACAATTTTTGATATAAATGACTTTAGTAATAGTTGATTTCCTTTTATTAAACTAAATTTTGGGACTGGAGAAATGACTTATCCATTAAGAATGCTTGCTGCTCTTGCAGAGGACCTGGGTTTGGCTCCTAACACACACATAGGGTGGCTCACAACCACAGTAACTCAGCTTCAAGGCATTTGACACCCTCTTCTCTCCTGTGCAGGTACCCACACAGACAGACAGACAGACAAACATGTACACAAATAACTCAAATTTTAAATTTCTTAAAGACTTATTTGGTGTGTGTGTATGAATGTTGTGGTATGTGAGTGTGGGCATGTGTATATCATACCACATATGTGGACATCAGACGACAGCTTTCAGAGGTTGTTTTTCCCCTTCTGTTGTGGGTTCTGGGAACTGAACTCAGGTCATCAGCCAAGCATTTTTACTCCCTAAGCCATCTTGCCAGCCCAGGAGTTGGTTCACATAACACATTTAGAAATTTCTGTTTCACAATCCTGAACAAGCAACAGTGTGGTAAAGTGACTTACCTGATTAGGACTTTGTAAATCATCACGGTTAATTTAGTTTTAAAACTAAAAACAAACTTAAAAAAACCGATAAAACACTCTTAACTGCCATTTACAAATATGTATAAGCTTTTGGCTTGGTTCATCCCCTGGTGACTGACATAGGGCCATATTTTGTACAGATATAACGGAATGTTGCTTTGCTTCCCCAAATGTGTCACTTAATAAAAGCTAGACATAATGGATCATGCTTATTATAATTCCAGCACTTGGGAGCCTGAGGCAAGAGAATTAGCATGATTTCAAGGCCAGATTGTACTACCTAGCAAGATCCTGTCTCAAAAAAGAAAAAAAAATGTAAGCAGGGACTGGAGAGATGGCCTAGTAGTTAAGAGCACCGACCGTTCTTGCAGAGGACCCAGATTTGGTTCTCAGCATTCAAATGATGGCAAACAACCATCTGTAACTCCAGTTCCAGGGATTCCAATGCGCTCTCATGGCATCTGTGGGCACTGCACACATATGATGCAGTGTACTTGTAGGCAAAACACTCATATACCTAAACAATAATTAAAAATTTAAAAAGTAATCAGTACTTAATAGAAGTTTGTTCAACATGGATCTTGTGTTATTCCCATGCTTAGCAAAAGCATTTAATTTAGGACATTTCATAGTTTTTGAAAGAAAGCATGTGTAATTTTATTGATTCATTAGTTTAAAATTGTGGATAATTGAGAGGAAAATGCATTTCAAGAAAGCGTGTGAGCACTGAGGCCCGTGGTGCCCTACAGTGCTCCTGCTGCTGTAGAAGTCTGTTCAGTCTTCCATATGATCAGGGGACCCATGGTTATTTAAAAGGCAATAATTCTGAAAGCCCAGCTCCTGCTGTGAGAACCTCACGAGTGATGACAGAATCAAGATATCCCCTGCATTGATGCTGCTTGATTTTCCATGAACACTTGACCAGTGGAGAAAACATGAAATATAGCTGCTCTGGGTTCTTGAAGTAAGTTTTTTTTTTAATGTGAACTATGTTTTTTAAGAGCTTGATAATTGGGCATATGAGGAAAATCTTCATCAGACTCCTAGGAATTGAACATGTCTAAAGGACTATGGATTTCAACCCTCATAAAAATAATATGTAAACATTGTTGTGTGTGTTTACTGTGATGTAGAAGTTGTAATCATACTGGCATTTTTTTATTTGTCAAGGTTGACTCATTTTTTTAAAAAAAGATATATTTCTTTTATTTATGTGTGTGCCTGAATGAGTTTATGTGTGTCATGTTTGTGCAAGTACCCAAGAATGCCAGAAGTTGGTGTTGGATCTTTTGGAACTGGAGTTAGATGTGGTTATGAACCACCTGATGTGGTTACTGAAGAACTGAGAACTGAACCCTGCATCTTCTGCAAGAGTAATAAATGCCCTTAACCACTGAGCCAAAACTCCAACTCCATGGCTGACTTCTTTTCAATAACTACGGAAGGATATGGTGTGAAAAATTGATATCTGCCCATCACTGACTTGCAGTTTCCCGGTGTGTCTTGCCAGATGCCAAGGTACTGCTCCTGGTTTCTTCTGAATTGAGGATGGAAGTTAAAGGCTCTTTCCTCATTGTTTATCAGTGCCAGACAGTGTGGGGATACATCAAAATGCATATCAAATCCATTTTAAGACTTCCAAATGGCAGGGCAGAGATGAGAGGTTCTGGAGCAACTGCAAGGGTCTATTAGGTATTCTTTAAGTTTCTTGTTCCTAGAAGCACATGAAAGTCAACTGCAGGAACCTCACACATTGGACTTATATGATATAACGGATGTTTGGACTGTCAGAAGCCACCACAAAATCTTGAATTCCACTTTTAAAAGCATAATCTTTGACGACCTCATTTACAGTTTTTAAAATTGTGTGTGTTCTTTAAAATGTTTCCTTTTTCAGAACGAGGCACATAGTTGATCAGATTATTCTTATTAAAATTAGCAATTTCTCAATGCCCTTAAATCACTGATCTTGCTTTTGTGGCTCTCCCATTTCTAAACTATCTCTCATTGTGACTCTCTATTCCCCAACCCCTTCATCTGGACACTTCCTCATTTTTCATTGTATTCCTCACTGTCTGTGAATTAAAATGCTGAACATTTTGAGACTATCAAAAGTAGTGGTCATGGGTGCTAGTTTAGAGATATTTTGAAGTTGAAGGATATTGTAGGTTAGGAAGTCCTAAATTTGTTGACCATAACATTTTTTTTTTTTTAAGACCGAGCCTTGCAGTATAGCCCTGGCTGGCCTGATCTCACTATGTAGACCAGGCTGGCCTACAACTCATAGAGATGTGCCTAATATTGCCTCCTGATTGCTGGGATTAAATGTGTGTGCCACCATGATTGGCCCAGAAAACACTTTTTAAGATTATGTTCTTTAAAAAAAATGATTTATGGGGGATGAGAGCTGACTCAGTGGTTAAGAGCACTGCTGCTCTTGCAGAGCACCCGGGTTCGATTCGCAGTACCCATATGGCAGCTAACAACCATCTATAACTCCAGTTCTAGGGATCTGATGCTCTCTTTTGACCTTCATGGCACTGCATGGGTCCATGGGTGCACTTACATACATATAGGCAATACACTCATTCACATAAAATAAAAATAAACACTAAAGATTTATTTTGTGTATGCACATATGTTCATCATGTGTGTGGCAGTGTCATACGACAACTTTGTGGAGATGGTTCTCTGTGCCCACCTTTATGCAAATGTGACCAAATTTAGGTGGCTAGGTTTGTGCAGCAAGAGCCTTTACCCGTGGAGCCTTCTCAAGGACCCCTCACAAAGTATTTTGAAGTATAAACATTCATTAGGCTCCCCATAAAGGACTAGGGTATGGCTTAGCAGTTAAGAGCACTTGCTGCTCTTCCAGAAGACCCAATTTTGGTTCTGAGCACTCACATCAGGCAACTCACAAGCATTTATATTCCAGTTTCAGAGGATCTGATATCCTCTTTTGGCCTCTGCAGGCACCTGCATACATGTGCTCATGTATATATACACACAATCTTAAAAAACAAAACAAACCTTGAAATATGTAGCTAGTGCCTAAGTTAAAGTTTAGCAAAACTGGGGCCAGAGAAATGGCTCAGTGGTTAAGAACACTAACTGCTCTTGTAGAGGACCCAGATTTGATTCCCAGTACCCACATGGTGGCTTACAGCCATTCATAACTCCAGTTTTGGGAGATCCGATGCCCTTTTCTGACCTCCAGGGGCATGGCAAGACATGGGTGGACTTAACATACATGCAGGCAGTACACTCATACACATAAAACACAAAAAGTATAGCAAAACTATCTTACAGAGAAAATAGTTATTGCAAGAACCAATCAGAGTTTCTTTTGCTTTTGTTCTTTTTATAATGACCTCTTAGTTTGCAAGTAAAGCATTTTATTAGGAGGGAAAAAAAAAACAAGGTAAATGCTTGATGGGGTTTTGATCCTCAAACACTAGAAACTGAGCAAATACTCACTGTTTAATATTAAGAGCCACATTGGGTTTTTTTTCTGTAACAAGCAGAGCATCAGATCTGTCTATTTTGTGGTGAATTTTTTACAGCATAAGTCTGTTTCAGGAAGTTTTTATTTAATCAAGGGGAAGAACAGACAGGCCTGTTAGAACTTATTCTTAAAATAGATAACTCTGGAAACTATGAATTATTTAATATTAGATGGTTATTCACTGAACAATTTTTTAGAAGCCAAATGTTGTGATTATCAGTTTTTACTAGTTTTACATGGAAGGGTTCTGGTTTTGCCTGCTTTGGTCAAGCATAGATTTTAAGTCTATGGGGATCAACTGAGAGAAGGGAATTAAATGTTGACTAGACAAATATCACAAATATATGCTGAAATAAAATGACAGGATTCATGACATAGACCAACATCTGTTGGGATGGTAACAAGCATTCAGTGGTGTAGCTGTTAGGAGTGACTCTGGGTGAGTGGCACATCACAGCGTCCCGGCATGATCAGATTTTGCACTATTGTGTAATCATTTTTCCCTCAAATTTAGCTAGTGTTATAGTTTACAGTGTTTACTATGGAATGCCACATTATAGTTATGCCTAAATAAAAATAACCTGACTCTTAGGAACCATTTTAAGCCAAGAGTAGATCTGAACTGCTGAGAATCTATTCCTTCAGATTCTCTTGGAACTGTCCTCTTGAACAAAGACTCACTCTTGTATTGAAATGGCATATCCAGCATGAAATGAGGAAGTGAAAGTTGGACCCTTATCAGAGGATTTTGTTTCTTCTGATCCCTGTTGACTTAGCGCATATACACAAAACCACAAACACGTTATCAGTTTCTTTCAATGATATAAGCACTGTTTGCAGTATTCGATATGTAAACATACACACATTCATATACTGTTCTGGATCAAAGGTAAAGAAGAGTCTGAGGGATTAAGACCATTTGCCCAAGTCACAAGAGGTACACATAGCTCAGTGGGTTTGTGTAACATTATGAACAAACTAAGATTAAGTTTTTGGTTGTAAGGTTAAGTAAAAGCCATCTATCTAGAGCATGTCCATATTATAAAAGTCATTCTCTCTCTCTCTCTCTCGATATATATATATATATATATATATATATATATATGAATATATGAACAATAAACCTACAGTCACATGAGTTAATGACACCAAAAAAGTTACCCATGTAATCAACACCCAGGTCAAGAAATAACCTGTTGTGGGCATCCCAGATCCTCCCTTGTGACTCAGCCCCTGCATCTCATTACCTTTTTCTTTTGTCCAAAAGTAATCTCTTTCCTCAATATTAACATCACAGATTATGTCTTACAATCCTGGATTTGTTTAGTCTATGTTCTTTGGTGTCTCAGAACAAATCTCAACATAATAGTGGTCTGATTCATGTTGTGCATAGCAACCATTCATTGTAATTACTGTGTGGGATTCTGTTGTAAATAAACCATAATTCTAAATCCATTTTCATGGACTTTTCAGATGTTTTTAGTTTCAGGCTATTTAAAAAAATACTGGTATAGACATTCTTAGACTTGTTCTCTGAGTATACAGATATTGTATATAGATACATGTATGTCTGGCTATACACACACACACATGAGTAGAATCATCCCCCCTATATATAGTTTGATGTTCTTTTGTTTGAGATAGGGTCTTAGTATAAATCCCATATACTCATAATCCTGCCTGGGATTATATACCTGTGTCATCATGCCTGGCTTATATTAAACTTTAGTAGATGTTACCAAATACCTTCCGAAAATGGCTGTATAACCTTTGTTCTTTTAAAACTTGCATGCATGCTGTAGTTGCATGCATGCTGTACTGATACTCACATGCATCATCACCCTTTGAAACATTAACTACTCTAGTATGTAGATGATGGTTTCTTATATTGCTGTTAATTTATATTTCTCTGACACCTAACAAAGCTAAAGATCTTATATAATTTTTTTCTGTCCTTTTTCAGTGAAGTATGTTTTTCTTTTAAAAATTAGTTTCTTGAGAACAAATTCATATGCCATATGGTTCATACATAGAGAATAAAATTCATTGAATTGTGTATCTCTTTCCCTAATCAGTTTTAGAAGGTTTTCCTTACACTAGACTGAGCCCTTGAACCACCAGACACCATCACCTGACTCCTCCCCTCACATCCTCCATCTATCCTTTGTGTTTATAGGTTTTCCTATTCTTGAACTTTTACATAAGCAGAATTGTACAATGATGTCTTTAATAACTGTCCAGATATAAAAGATTATATAGTCGGGCATGGTGACTCATACCTTTAATCCCAGGACTGAGGAGGCAAAGAAGGTAGATTTCTGTGAGATCCAGACCAGCTGGGACTACAGAGAGATGCTGTCTCAAAATATAAAAAAATAAAGATATATAATGGTTACAATAAAGGCTTTATCTGTAAAACATTGCCTGTTTGTAATGAAAGCAGTTCGCTAAAACTTGATTAGCAATGTATATCAAGCAGTTTTCACTACGATTCTTACAAATGTGCATTGATAATCATAAATAATGGGTTTATACCATTAAGCATTATTAAAAACCAAATTAATGTCAAATAAAAAGCTTTTGTTCTCTAAGTAATTAAACATGTAAGCAAATAAAGATGTTAAGATGGTGATTAGGGGAACTAAAACTTTTGTCCTTTATTGGCAGTTTCTTTCATTTTTTTAAAAATGTTTTTCAATTGTATTTTAAAAAACACTTTATTTCTTATCTTTATTTTATGTGAACAAGTGTATTGCATGTAGATAGGTGCACCTGTGTTGTGTAATGCTCATGGAGGTCAGAAGGTGTTGGATCCCCTGGAACTGGAGTTATGGATGGTTGTTACACCATGTGGGTGCTGGGAATCGAACCTGGGTCCTCTGCAAGAGCAGTGCTCTTAACCTCTGACCCATCTCTCCAGCCCATTTCTTTGTATTTTTAGAAAATATATATAACAAGATCTATACTCTTGTAGCTGAGGGGAATGCTCAGAGGTCAAGAGCGCCTACTGCTCTATCAGTGTTCGAATTCCAGCACCCACATCTAGCAGTTTACAAATGCTGGTAACTCCAACTCCAAGGGGTCTGATACCTCGATTATGACCACTGTGGGCACTTGAAGACGCATGTGTACACACACACACACACACACACACACACAAAGTAAATCTTAAAAGAGATTTAAATCGTAATCATTTTTAGTGTATGGTTTAGTGGCATTATATATATTCATAAGACTGTCAGCCCTTACCTCCAGCTCCAAAACATTTTTACTTTGTAAAACTAAAACTTCATATCCATTAAACCAAGTAGAAGATCTTATATTTTTATTAATGTTTTTCTTATTTTAGTTTGGTTTTGTGTGGGGTCATTTCATTTTCAAGTATCCATTTTTCTTTTAAAAATAGATGCCTTTTTTCTTACTACTTTTGTGTTTATTTTATGAGCATCTCTGAGTGCCTATGATGTGTGTGCGTGTGTGTGTGTGTGTGCAGGCACACAGGCATGGGGGTGTCACAGTGCACGTGTGGAGTTCAGAGGACAACTTGCTGGAGTCGTTTCTCTGATTCCCCTCTGGAGTTCTCTGGGATCTTAATTCACCAGGCTTGGCAGGAAGTGCCTTTATGTGCTGAGCTATCTCCCTATCCCTCAAACTAAATTTCTAGAGGAATAATCCATCTAGTTTACACATGGAGGGTGCCCATATGGGTCTAATAATCCTATCCTCTATGGATATTTTATGCTTTTAAAAAAAAGAGGCCTGGATGTCTGTGAGCCTCATCCTCTACCTCCAGACATTTTCTGGGAATTTCAAACAAGACTCAACTTTATTTCCTGTTAAGATATCCTACCTTCCTGTACCTCTGTGATCTAGAATTTGACAGTATCAATTTTAGTCCTGGCAGATGCCCCTCAGGAGCACCTTGTGATCTCATTTCTATTCTGTAGCAACCTATGGAAGAGAAAAATGTTTAAATTTTGTTTAAAAAGTTACTGTGTGTATGAGTGTATTGCCTACATGTATGTAAGAGCACACATGCAAAGCCCATGAAGGTAAAAGAGGGCATTGGATTCCCCTGGAACTGGAGTTATGGACAATTGTTAGCCGTCATTGTGGGTGCTGGGAACAGAACCCAGGTCCTCTGCAAGAGCAGTTAGTGCTCTTAACTGCTGAGCCATCTCTCCACTCCAGCCTCTCACTGTCTTTATAATAATCATATACATCATTTAGTGGGTTTTAAAGTTACTGTCTTTGGGCAAACAACCATCTGTAACTCTAGTTCCATGAGATCTGACACCCTCTTCTGATCTGCATAGACACTGCACAACACAGGTACACCTACCTACATGCAAGCAATACACCGTACGCATGAAATAAAAATATAAATTAAAAAGACAGTGAAAGGCAACTCTTGTGAAGCCCACACCCATGCCACAGGGTATGTCTCTCTGAGCACGTCTCTTTCTCTTAACCCTCATGCTTAACGTCTATATTAAAATACTTTTAATAAACACAACTTTCCTTAGTACTGGCTAGTCCTGAAAATTCTTTTCTGTATGGAAAATCCTGGGTTTGCTGGAGGTGAAGTTTCCAAAAGACTGTTGAGGGTGATAGTGTGGCACTGTCTTCTTGGACAATATAAGCAGAATCATACCCTATTTACAGTTTTGCAATTGACTCATTTTACTGAGACTGTTTGTAGGGGCTGTCCATTTGCAGCGTGTGTCAGAGTTCTCTCTTTTTAAGGCGGGACATTTCCATTGTGCTGTGTGTCACGTTTTGCTTATTTATTCACTCACCAATGGACATGGATTGTTCCCATGTTTTAGTATTGTGAATAAACGCTGCTCTGCGCATGGGTATACGAGTATCCTAGAGCCGTGGTAACTCCACTTTGAAGTTTTTGAGGGATTCCCAAACCATTTTCTAAAGTGTCTTTTTGTTTATATTCCCTTTCTTTCTTGATAATCACCATCATTAAGATTTCTTATTTTATGTCTATGAGTGTTATGTCTGCCTATATGTAAGTGGATCTGTGTTGTGCAAAGACCTCAAAGGCCAAAAGTGGTCATCAGAACTGGAGTTACAGACAGCTCTTAGCTGCCATGTGAGTGCTGGGAATTGAACCTGGGCCCTCTGCACAAGTGGTCAGTGCTCTTAACTGTTGAGCCTCTCTAACCCAATAATCACCATCTTAAGGGGTAATGCAGCATGTCTTACTGTAGTTTGGATTTACGTTTTCCTAATGACTAGTGCTGTTGAACATCTTTGTGTGTGCTTTTTAGTTATTTGTGTATATTCTTGGAAGAAATGTTTATTGAAATCTTTTCACCATTTTTTTTGAGTATGTGTGTAATTTTAAGAGTTCTTTATATATTATCCCTTTGGATATTTGATTGGTTATTATTTCTTCCTCATTGGATTACCTTTCTACTCTGTGAAGGAGGAAAGTGTGCCATTTAGCCCAGACTGCCTTGAACAGTGGGATTATGGGTGTATGCCTCCACGAATGCCAACACTATCTTTTGATGTGCAAGTTCTAAAAATTTCGTAAAGTCCAAATAATCTGTTTTTCTTCTGTTCACTATAGCTTTGGTGTGAAGTTCAATCAAGTATTACTAAATGCCATGCTGTAAATTTGTGCTTATATATTTTTCTAAACGTTTTACATTTAGGCCTTTGATTCACTTTGAGTTAATTTTTTTTAATGTGGAGTTTGTATGGGTTTAGTTTCATTGCATTTTGGATCTCAGTGTTGACAAGATTCTTGTTTTGAAATTAAATGTGAAAAATGGCATGGCTGGATAGATGGGGGTTTATTTCTGGGCTCTGTAGGATTCTATTGGTCTAATGTCTGTCTTTACAGTAGTTGTATAATACTTTCTGGAGTGAGGAAGTATGCATTTCCATCTTTGTTCTTCCTCCCTAAGGCAGCTTTGATTATAGATTTCCTTGAGATTTCATGAGGAATTTAGGGTGGGCCTTTCTGCTTCTAAAAAAAAATCATTGTGATTTTGATAGGGATTATATTGAATGAATGAATCTATAGATCATTTGGGGGTAGTTTTGGCATTTTAATGACATCAAGAATTCTAATCCAGCTGGGTGTGCTAGCACCTCTAATTCCAGCACTTGGGAGGCAGAGGCAGGTGGATCTGTCTGAGATCGAAGCCATCCTGGTCCACATAGTGAATTCCAGGCCAGCTGGGGCTACAGAGAGACCTTGTCTCAAAAAAAAAAAAAAAGAATTCTCGTTCCTAATGTAGGCTAAGTTTCCATTTATTTATGGCTTACTAAGCAGGCATGCCTGCTTCCTTTGTAATTGTAGAGGAAAATCTTTCAGTTTTTTTGCCATTGAATATAATGCTTGCTGTGTTGTCTTTCAACATGGCTTGTTTTTATTCAAAAAGAATGTAATTTTCTTAATGCTTATTTGAATTTCTGTCACTTTAACTTTGATAACACATAAACTTTGATTTTTCTTTTTTTGTGGCACTGGGAATCAAATCACAGCCTTATACATTTGAAGCAAGCACAGTATCTCCAATGCACTCTGTCACTTTTCTTAATACAATGTTTTACATTATCTCTTTTCATTATTGAACCATCCTTGCATTGCAGAGTAAAAATACCTCACTTGATCTTGGTGTATAAACCTTTTATGATGCTGCTAACTTTTGGTTTGCTGCCGGCATTTTGTTGAAAATTTTTGTAGTAATGTTCATATTCTGTACAGTTCTATATAGTTTAGAATACAGGATTTTTTGTGTGTATGTATTTCTGGCTTTATATTACAGTCATGTTGGTCCCATAGAATGAGAAAGGAGTACTATTTCTTCTTGGGTTCTGTCTGTTTCATATATTTTGATGGCCTGTGGTTAAACGGGTAAATGTCTGTTACATGTTGTTGCCATACTAAAACACTTAAAAGTATAATCCTTTTTATTTCTTGGGCCTTTTTTATTTTCTTTTTGAGACAGGGTCTCCCTGTAGCCCCAGCTGGCCTGGAACTCACTATGTAGAACAGACTGGCCTTGATCTCTTAAGAGATCTGCCTGCCTCTACCTCCTGAGTGCTGGAACTAAAGGCATGCCCACTGTAACTGGCCTGAGTAATGTCTTTTAAAAAAATATTTTACTTTGTTATTTTTGTTTTGTGTGTATGAGTGTATTGCCTGCATATATGTAAGTGCATCTGTGCTGTGCAGTGCCAGAGGAGGTCAGAAGAATGTGTCGGATCCCCAGGAACTGGAGTTACAGGTAGTTATTAGCCACCATGTGGGTATAGAGAGCCATCTCTCCAGCCCCTGGGTCATGTATTTTTAATCTGTTCTGCTGATCTTCATCTTTTGAACTCATAAACTATATTTTAAAAAATTGTGGTAAAATGTCTCAGTGGGTAAAGTTACTTTCTGCCAAGCCTAATAACCTGGGTTTGATACCCAGGACTCACACTGTGGAAGGAGAAAACTGACTCTCAAGTTTCCCTCTGACCTCCTCAAGCATATCCATGTACGCACACTCAGAGAGGGGTAGGCAATTAGGGATCATTATTAGGCACCATGTGGGTGCTAGGAATTGAACCCAGGTCTTCTGTAAAATCAACCAGTGCTGTTAACCACTGAGCCATTTCTCCTGTCCCCAGATGGATGAGTCTTTTTTTTTTTTTTTTTTTAGACAGGGTCTTCCTGTAGCCCCAGCTGACCTGGAACTTGCTATGTAGACCAGACTGGTCTCAATCACACAGCTATCCTCCAGCCTCTGCCTCTGCCTCTCAAGTGCTAGAATTAAAGGTGTGTGACACCACCCCTGGCTAGTTAGAGGATTATTTGTTGTCAGGTTCTTTTCTTTTGGAACTTCGAATAGATGAGTCCTTTGCTTTTTTGTCTTGTGAAGTTGTAATGAAGAAACCTGCTGATATCTGATTGAGGGGCCCTAGTATATGACAAGTCACTTGCTCTCAAGATTTTTTTCTAAGTTTGGCTTATCTAAGATTTGATAGTATGTCTTGGTATGCGTTTCTGAGTTCATCTTACTTGGAGTTCATTGAGCTTCTTGGATGTTTATATTCATGTATTTCATCAAATTTGGAATTTTTTTGTCATTATTTAAAAAAATATTCTTTCTGGTCTCTTTTCCTTTAGGGCCTCCACAATGTGGAAGTTGGTTCAGATGATTGTGTCACATGTTAATTAATTTTTTCTTTAGCTTTAAAATTTTCTGACCTTAGGGACTGGAGAGGTGGTTCAGTGGTTTAGAGCACTGACTGCTCTTGCAGAGGACCCCGGGTTTGGCTTCCAGCACACACATGGTGACTAACAACCAACTGTAACTCCAGTTCCAGGGGATCTGATTCCTTCTGGTCTCGGTGTGCATTGCATGCATGGGTGCATTTAGATACATGTAGGCAAAACACACATAAAATAAAAATAAAAATTTAAAAACTTCTGTCCTCAGACTTGATATATCATTTCCATTCTTTTACATCTTTTCAGTGCTCATTAATGCTAGGCAAGTGTCTGCCACTGAGCTAGTCCTGAGCCCTGATCACTTCCCTTTTTGTATTTCAGGTTCGAAGCTTCCTTCTTTCTGATCAAATCTGTGCTTGATTCTCTCTAGTAAATTTACAGTTTTTCAGTAGTTTGCACTTTCTGTTTATTTTTAAGGATTTCTATGGCTTTATTAATATTTCCATTTGTCACACATAGTTTTCTTGGCTTCACATCTACCCTATTCTTTGAGTATCACTAAGAAAGTTTTATAGTGTTTGGTTCATATACCTTTTCTTAGATCTTTTCCAAGGACAGAATCTGTTTTTCCTTTCTTTGAATGTGTCATTCTTTTCTGTTTCTTTGTATATAATTTTTTCTTGAAAACTAGACATTTGAATATAATTATAAGGTTTGGTTTGGAGAGCCCCAGCAGAAACAAACAAGAGACTCCAGCGTGGGTGTGGCAGGGACCAGTTTATTAATATCAACAGCTGCCTAACCATGGTGAGGACTTGCCAGCATGACCCATTCCAGCCTCCTGTGTCATCCCCCATATCATCGCCCAAAAGTCAGCAGGAAGTAGTCAGAGGAGAATTCTGCCCCTTGCCTCTATGATACTAAAGACTGGGATGTAAAATGTCACTGGAGAGAACCCCCTAGCTAACAGTCCCAGGACTCTGCCATCTGCAGAAGGGGGACTGATAGACACCTTGGCAACTCCACCTAAACTTCCAGAATTCACCAGTACCTGTGAAAAGGGACTGACTGCTGCTCCTTGACATCAGTAAGATTAGCTTCCTGATACCACTTATCAGCTGGCTTTAATTGCCGGTCCATACATACCACTTGGCTCCCCCCTTGAAAACCTGTCCCAAACAGCAGGTGGCTGCTAGTCACTCCACTCCCAAGTTTGGAGGCTAGCCCCCCTGCCCCTTAATAAACTGGTCCCCACCACACCCATGCCAGAGTCTCTCACTCATTTCTGCTGGGTCTCTCACCGAACCAAATCTTATAATAGCAACACCTTATCAAATTCTCTCCCTTCCTTGGCACTTGCTATTTATTTGTTACTATTTTAGCTTTGATTTTTTTGGAGGCTGTTTCCTTGCCAAGGATCAGCCCGAGTTGAGAATGTCTGTCTTCTCCGGACTCTGTATAGGCCTGTGCCCTTCCACTGTCAGGTCTGGCTACTTTGTAATTTGTGCTGTATAAGCAGTTGTTTTTGAATGTGTGGTGTTTAATATTTGGCTTCTGAAAAGGGGAAAAGAGAAGAACTAAGAAAGGAAAACACAAGGGTACCTGCTCCTTTAAGTCCTTTGAAAAGCATTTCAGCCAGAAGAGGGGGGGCTTGTAACCATGGCGGAGGTGCAGAGATAATGGCCACCTGCCTGGCTATTGGTCTGCACCTTTGCCATCAGAAGGGAAAACCTGTGATCTCCAGTATTTGGAGGAACAGGCTCATCTTCCCAACCCTGGCTAGCTTCTTCAGGAGCAGGTGCACAGCTGTTTGCCTAAGGCTGACAGGTGGGGAATGGTGAGCTGCTACTATACTAGGAAGTGAAATCTTCTAAAATTACCCACATTTTAACCATGTAAGACTTCCTCTGTAGGGTGAGAGCCTTCAGCAGACTCCTGAATTGCACAGTTACATCAGATTTTGCCAGTGAAGCTATTGTTTAGGTGAGGAGACAGATACCTGGTGCTCCTTCCTCTGCCATTGGCCCAGAATCTCGACTTACGTTAGCCATTTTTGACACCTATTTTCTAAGTCGTGTTGAAAGACAAATGCTTTCAACCTAAATTTACCTGAGTGAAAGTTCAGTTCCATTTTTACCACGCAAAGCTATAGGTGTTAATGTTCTGTATAGTAATAGAACATAGAAGTTTAAGTTGCTGTTTCCATACAGAAAATGTCTTTGGTATTATGGTATGTTTTTCTTCTAATAAAGATAATTAAAATGAAAGACAGGGAGGCCAGTTACATTTTATCAGTGGCCAAATGTACACACTAAGTTACATGCTTTAAACCTTGAACTTTCTCATTCAGTTTGGCAGAATTTTCCTTGGTAATGAAGTTTCTGCTGCGTGTTAGACATGATTGGATGCTAATGTGCACTTAGGATTGTATCTGAGAGTGATGTGTGGACACAATCTGGATTCTGAAGATCTGTCTCTGCAGTTGAGTTTCTCAGAGTTGCAGATCTGCTCAAAATGAGTTTTCATTGAAATGATTTTTTTTCCCTCAAATGTTCTGTTTTGAAGTAAATACTTTAAGCTTTCATTTATTTACTTTTTCTTGGTGGACCTTTCTTATATAACTCAAACTCCCCCCACCTCCTGATTTTCATGCTCACACCAGCAATTAATCTTTGGCATGTGTCCTGATATGAGAACACTACATTTCTAAAACATTGTTCAAGCAAATATAATGGTGAAAAGTAAGATATTACTTGAAACAATGACTTTGAAAGAGATGCTGGGGTGGCAGTTCTGGGTGTTAATAGCACCTGCAGTTGATGCAGTCGACAGTTTCCCATTCTTGTTTTGGTCTAGAGTGAGTGGCTGGTGTATTCAGTTTGTGCTGCTTAGCCATCTGCCAGCTCCCTAATGACCTGGAGCATGAGAACCTCAGAACAAATGCTTGCAGGAGACTTTTATAGGTAGATCTGTCAAGCAGAATCAGCAGAAAAAAGAGCATAGCCAGAAAAAAAGACTGCGGCAATTTCTATATTCCCCCTGGGGTTCTACTCCAGACAATGTTATTTTAAATCTTGGAAAACTGAAAAGAATAACTGTTTCTTGTCTTTAGAATGTTTTATCAGGATCAGTTCAGTGGTAACTCTATGATGCTGGATAAACACAGGCTTCCTTAGTGTTTTTATATGTTAAAAGGTTTGGATAATCTCTGGGTTTCTTCTGGAAAGATTTTGTTTGGAGGAAATGAATGGGAAGTTTTAAGTATAACAGTGATATATTTATAAGTTACACAAGGGTTCAGCTGATTATGGTAAAATGTGTTTAAAACAGATAAAACATTTTAAATGCTAATGAATATTGCAAGTTAGTCCATGGAAATCATTTGGCTCAGAGAGTCCTTGAAAAATGATTACAGTCTAGGGTTAGGGTCTTTGGGATCTCTGAACCATAAAGTCTTCTTCTGGCCCCAAGACATACTGTAGGGTTTAATCTCTTCTGTATCTTCATTCTGCTCACCGTCCAGGCTTAGATGTTGTTACACGGTGAATAAGAGAGAGGCAGAGAATAATCAGCTCAGGGGTTGAAAGAATCAGGGATTGAGTAAGCCTTACTTGTTTACAAGGTCTTTCTCCAGGGTTGTTTATAATTACAGAGAAAGATCTGTTTGCCAAAGCAATATGTACTTCCTCTTTAAAAATTCTTATTTTTAAGTCAAAGTTCTGTTGCTATACTGGGAGAAAAGAGAAGAGATGGAAGCCTGCTAATGTGTGAAAAAATGCTTTCCCTTCCGTCCCTCGCTCCCTTCCTCTGGTTCAGTGCTAGGAATGGGGCTCAGAGTCTTGTGCAGATAGTTCTTAACTCTGACTTTGTGCTTCACATTGGGAGTTTGTGGAAATCTCTTAAAGCCTTGGCTCATGTGTAAGAGATAGAGTTGTAGAGGGGAATTATCAAAAGACTATTCTAGTTCCAAAATACTGTGACTGTAGGAGTCGAGTGCACCTGCATTTTTCTATAACTGTAAGACTTTGTGCAATGTCAGTGTAGAGTCTGATGATGACCAGAGTCTTGAAAAAAGGAAAAAAAAAAAAGAATGTAACAGTAGAAACTTAAGACCTGGGTTCTCCTTGTACCTTCGTCACTAACACCTTGTGAGGCTTTGGGCTCTTGTTGGGCCTGTGTTTCCCACAGTGCAGTTTGGGTGTTTATATTAGATTATGACCTTCTAGATTATCCTTCAGCTCTCAAATTCTCCACAATTCTTAGAAAAAAGTACTGAATAGTCGTTATAACAGATGCAGGACTGACAGAAAGGAGCCAGTTACAGAGGAGCAAATAAAAAAAAAAACTTGCTCTGTGAGACACTGAAATGCTCTTGGGTCTTTTATCATCAGACACAGTAGCTGGCCACAGTTTTTAATTTCAGGTATTTCAAAATTCCATTTCTCATCTACAATAAAGAAAAAAAATACTTGGAAGAGGAATGTAGCCCAGTGTTGGAATGCTTACTTGTCTAGCGTGTACAACGTCTTATGTTTGATCCCCAGCACCATCATAAAAAGGACCTTTATAATCAAGACTATATAGTCAATAATGTGTTCTGATTCCTTCACTGTAGTTCGTAGACAAAGATGTTTCTTTGTCTCAGCATTAAATTCTAATAACTAAGTCATAAAAGTTAGTTCATAATTAAATACTTAAAATCTTGCTTATTGGCAACACTCTTAGAAAGGTGCCTTACGTGACAAAGCATTATATCTTATAGGTCTTTATGGTTAATGGAAGTTTTTGGCTTTGTGCCCATCCTTGTATTACACATCATCTTTATAGATAGCCGATGTCTTAGTCCCAGAGGGAACAAATTGTATTTGTCAAATACTGAGGATACTAGATAGATAGAAGCAAATCCTGAGCTGGTGAAATGGCCAAGCCTGACAATCTGAATTTGATCCCTGGATCCCACATAGTAGAAGAAAAGAACTGGCTCCACAAGCTGTCCTCTTGCCCTCCGCAAGTGTTCCATGGCATGTGCCCCTCTGCATATACACATAATCAATCAAATAAAAATTTTTAAAAGTAATTCTCATAGATACTCTTTTAAATTCAACAGGAAGATCAAATAAGCTGACAGCGTGCAGATGGCAGAATATTTTCTACTCTCTAGTATCAGGATTGGGCTGTACTGTGTGTGGAACATCCTCTAAGGCCAAGCAGGTTATCTTGTTGTCTTGAGAACTCAGTTTTAGAACTCCATCTGTATTTAGAACACACTGTTTACCTCCTTTTATAAAGAAGTGCCCTGGACTGTTTCTCTTTTTAAAAAATTCTTTATAAAATTTTAAAAAGAAATTTTCTTTTTAAAAAGTGTGCATATTCTGTGTATATGTGTGTATATGTGTGTGTTCACATGTGCACATGTGTGGAGACCAGAGGGTAACCTCTGTTGTCCACCTTTAAATATATATATATATATATATATATATATATTTATGTGTATGCCTATATGTGTGTTGGTGCACAAGTACTATGGTGCGTACGTAGAGGTCAGAGAACAACTTACAGGAGTTAGTTCTCTCCTTCTACCATATTGGTCCTGAGATGGAACTCAGGTTGTTGGGTTTGGCAGCAAGTGCCTTTCCATGCTTTGCCATCTCACAGGCTCTACCTTGTTATTTCAGACAGGATCTCTGAACACACTTCCTCTTAACTTTAAGTAAATTTTTTTTCACTCTTGTATGTTAAACCTAGGGAAGTGCTATACCAATGAACTAAATTCCTAGTCTTTCTAGTTAGTGAGGCAGTTGAGACAAGGTCTCACTAAGCTGCCCAGGCTGGTCTTGAACTTGTGATCCTCCTGCTCCATTATTTTGGATAGATGGTATTATAGGACTCTGCCCCTAGGCCTCGCTATATCACAGTGATTTTTTTATTGTTTTTGTCAGATAGGGTCTTACTGTGTAGGCCTGGCTGGCCTGGAACTCCGTGTGTAAACCAGGCTGGCCTCAAACTCAAAGAGATCTTCCTGCCTCTGCCTCCCAAGTGCTGGAATTAAAGGTGTGTATCACCATTCCTGGCTTCATCAGAGTAACTTATGACTCAGTTACAGGCTTAAATTATTTCCTTCCCAAAAGTAGGAATGATAGACTTTTGAAGAGCTTTTATGACTTACACATTGTGGAAAAATGTATTTTTCCACATAAATTACTACCCATAGAGGTGTAGTAATTAAGTTATAAAAATGTAGAATCCCCATAATTTTGTCTCCTGTAATTTGTGCTGATTTTTCATAAGTATACTTAAAATTATTAGTAAGTGGTTTGTGAGCACCTAAGGCAAGAAGTTCAAGTTCTTCGATGTTTCTGTGAGTTAACTGGAACCAAATTATGTCAGACTCATTTCATTTCTTAGAGTTGGTGGACTGGCAGATCATGGAAATGTAATAAGCAAAGCTAAGCCAAATATTCATCGGGGCATATGACCACATTTCACGGTAGTTTTGAAGGCCAGATGGAAAAAATAGAGACCTTGTTAGTATAATTGAGTTTGTATTAATGAAGGAGGCTTTCCATTATGCCCTGGAGTTTTCTTTAGAACTCCTAATCAGTATTTTCTTTAATTGTTTAGAATTTCACACATGAATACTGTATTTACATGATTTCTGCCCCTTCCTCTCCCTGCTCCAACTCCTTCCACATGGCCCTGTGCAAAAAACCATCAGGATGTAAAAGGCTTTGCGTGTATGTAGCAGATAGGAAAATTACTTAACTCTTTTAAAATTTATTCATTTATTGTGTGTACATGTGTGGGTATGTTTGTACCATGGCATGCTTGTGGAGGTCAAAAGACAACTTTCAGGAGTTGGTTCTCACCTTCACCTTATTGAGTCAGGATTTCTCTTTGCTGCTGTGTTGAGTACTCCAGGGTAGCTGACCCATGAGCGTCAAGCTGATTGGCCATCTCTGCTTCCCATTTCACCATAGGATTTCTGAGATTAGAGATGTTCATCACTGCATCCAGTTTTTTAGGTGTGTTCCAGGAATCTAGTTCTTTAACCAGCGGAGCCATCTCCCTGGCCCCATTTTCGCTCTTTAACAGATAACCAGTGAGTACAGTGTGTTCATCAGTCCAGTTTTGGTCTTAGGAAGGTTGTGTTACCAGAAGTCTAATGACAAGTTGGAAAGTGATGTTCCTGTTCTATTGCACAGCTTCCAAATTACAACGAGAATTCAGTTTTGAGTACAGGGTGCCCTTGAGGAGAACAAGAACTGATGAGAGAGTCAAGAAATTATTATCAAGAAAGAAAAAGCAGCTTCAGTGTTCTAATTCTCTAACTTGAAAGTTAGTTTTGCTTTTCATATGTAGGCTTTTCTTCTGTCATTTTGTTATAGGGTGGATTTGTCTTGAGCAAAGCCAGTTATCACAAAGACTTTATTGAATAGTTTATTTCTCCCCTCAATGTACATACAGTATAGCTATACAATATCAGATTTCTGTACAAGTACTTTGTAGTTTGAATGATCTCTTCTGTTCCATCAATTTGTCTTTCCCTATGCTAGAATCATACCATTTAAATTATTTTGCCACTTTCTTTATTGATCTATGTTAATTTTATAATGAGCTTATCAAGCTCCATGAAAATTCACTGTCTCATATTTGTTGTTGACTTTTCAGTGGTGATTACTCTGTCAAGTTTTCCTATTTATGAACACTATTTTCTTCATTTCTTTAGTCTAAAAATTTGTTGATAAAATCGTGTACTTTCCTCTGACAGGAACTTGTATATAATCTGTTGGATTGGTTTTTTTCCCCTCAGTTACCCTGTAGTATTTATAGCTATCATGATTAGTTTCTGAAAACACTTTATTATTGGATGATAACTAGGATTGTACCTAGGACCCCAGCTACAACCCCAACCATTTAAAAATTTTTGATTCAGCGTCTCACTAAGTTACTCAGGCTGGCATCCTTCCTCTGCCTCCAATACACTGAGGTTATAGGTGTGTATTGCCATGCCCATCTCTCCCTTTGATTTAAAAAAATAAGATGAATGACAACATGCAAATTCCTTTTGATTCTTATGCCTGGTGCTTTTTCTGCTGTTTTACTGCCAGGGAACTTCACAACAGTGCTGACCCGGCAGCACCATTACACATCTTCATTCTGCTTTCTGCTATTTTCCTTTGTCCTTTTATGTTCTTATCTGCAAGTCTTGACATATGGCACCTTTATTGTTATTCAGTTTTACTATTTCATAATATTTTGTTTATTCCCTGGGAGTTATTTTTAGTACATTATTTTCTCAACTTATGGTAGCTTTTACTTTTTATTATTGATTTGTAATTATTTGCAGTTTACATAATGATTGGTAGGTTTATTCTTAGATATTAATTGATGCTTTCCTGAGAGCTAGTATATAGTAAATTCCTATAACTGTCTCTTGTGTACTTAAGAAACTAATGCATGTTCTTTGTTTGTTGAAGGGCTTGGTATCTATCTATAGGTACCTTTACATATACATACACGTATGTGCATATAGAGTTGTGCTGACTAATAACTTTGTGGTTATTGATAGTGATTTCATAAGTTGGTAGTATAGTTGAGAAATTTTTATTCCCAATAATATGCTGACATAATGACATAATAATAATAAAGGAGAGACATTCCTCATGTTTCTGGTGATGCTTCTGTAAACAAATCTGACTCCTGGCTATAGAAAAGTGTAGCACATATATTCACATACAGTCCATATTACTTGATAATAAATGACTCACTTACTGGCCTATTTTTTTACTGTACTGTACTTTGTGACATTATTTTCAAGGTACTGCATATGAAGCAGTATGCACGCTGCCAGCAGCCTCTTCCATCTTGTATTTATTGTGTCTCTTAAATTTTTTTTTCATTTTATTATTGAATTTCTGTATAGTTCACACAGAACATTCCAGTCATCTCTATATCCTCTTCCCCCATTGACAACCTCCCACAGCCTCCCGATTTTATTATTTTTATCTTATGTGTATGAGTGCATTGCTTTCATATATGTAAGTGCACCTGTGTTTTGCAATGCTCGTGGAGGCCAGAAGAGGGCGCTGGATCTCCCTGGAACTGGAGTTACAGATGGTTTGTTAGCTTCCGTGTGGGTGCTGGAACCTGGGTCCTCTGTAAGAGCAGCCCGTGCTCTTAACCTCTGAGCCATCTCTCCATCCCCCCAAATATTCTTCCAAGTCAGACTTCCCTAGTCTAGTGTAACAGTCTGTTCTTAACACTCTTAACATGAATGGCAACCCATCTATTATTGCTGGTGAAGTATCTGCTGTCAGTCTAATTATTATTAGCATTCTTTATGGTTCCTTAATATTTTTGCAATTTAGCTATAGATTTCTATTCATTGTACTGAGGATTTATTTATTTATTTATTTGTTTTTATTTTTATTTTTTTTTGAGGCAGGATCACCCTTTAGGGAGCTGGCCTTAGAACTCAATATGTAGAACAGGCTGGCCTTGATCTTACAGAGCTCTACCTGCCTCTGCCTCCTGAGGAGTAATGCTGGGAGTAAAGGTGTGTACAACCAAGCCAAGCTCTGAATTTCTTACGGGTTTTTTCTTTTCTCTTTTTCTCTTTGAGAGATACTTTCTGTAAAATAGTATCATAGAACATAGATTGTATTGTCACTTTTCTCAGCTATGACCACAGCAGCATGGAAGAGTAGGCAGACTCACCATATCTGTTTCAGTCTCGTCCCGTGTGTCTTCCTGTGCTGCAGAGACTGGAAACCAAGAATGACCATGTAGACTTCCTTCCATCTAGAGTTCGTGCTGTGACTCAGATTCCACTAACCATAGTTTACTTCTGCGAAGCTTCAGTTAAGAGCTGAGTTGATAGAGAGCCGGTAACAGGTAACGCATAGATGTGCCCGGTTTCCTGAGCTGTCTGATGACAGTACAGTGACAGTCTCCTTGGCAGGCCAGTTCTGTGTGGATTCTGAGACTTGGTCCGTAAGGTCTAGCATACCATCTGCTCGTCCAGCCCTTCCAAGTTTTGTGGGCTGCTAACTGTTAGTGCCTAAGTATTAGATTCCATTCTGCTTCAGATATTAAAGTTATTGCAACTAAATTCTGGTAAAATATAGTTATTGTTCCCTTAAATTTTGTTTTTATTTTTTATCTACCAGTTATGTGAGTGGTACAGGTCTGTGCATACATGGAGTGTGACCTTAAAGTGTGAAACTATTCAGTCTTGTTACCTAGAATTCTTTGTCCTTTATACTATTTTCTGAATTTAAAATTATTTCTTTTTGGTTTTTGACATGTAAAGCCATCATTGATTGGCATAGTTGTCTGAACCATAACATTATAAAATTGAAATACAATGTCATTTGTTACCTTGGAAGGAGAGAGAAGGCAATGTGTATTGAAGATTCTACTACAAACTGGCCTAAGGAAATGTAGACGATGCATCACATTTTTCTGCCACAAAAAGGTAATAAAGGCTTGTGGTCTTTGAAGAGTATGATGAAATAACATGATCAAAAGTAGGAAATATCAGCCAGCTACAAATAAATCCAGTTTGTTCTTTTCTTTTTTCTTCTATACTTTATCATAGCTAGTTTGCTAGTTATAACCTAAGAAACAAAGCTCCTCTCTAGAATTTATAAGATAAAAATCAATACTTTTGCTATATCCATCTTTATGATGTGCCCTGGCATTTCTGACATTCTGTGGTTATTAAAACATCTGTGTATGATAAGAATGCCCTAGTTCATCATTTTCCTGTCATGACTTATTGCTACCCCAATTTAACTTGAATCAGATTTATTTTTAAATAATACCACAACTATCGGTTAGGAAATTAGTAAAAATTTCCTGAAATGTTTATGTCTGGCCTACAAACCTGTCTCAGTGTTCTTTCTTGGGGAGGGCGCGCTGCTGGGGACTGAACACTGGGCCTTGCGCATGCCAGACAAGCATTCTGCCACCGTGCTGCACCCCGCACTCATTCTTCCCATTCATTTGCAGTTATTCAAAAAGCTATGTAAGACTCACAACAAAGAGAAATGCTTATAACATAGTGAAATCTAAAACAGGTCACAGAAGTTTGTCTGTATTGTAATTGTAACTGGAAAATTGGGTGAACATAAGATGAAGGACTGAAAAGAAATATGAAAACACTGGAGGCTGTTGATGCTTCCTAAAAGAAATAAAACCAGATGGCTTGTTTTTTCATAGCAGGCTTGTTTCTAGTCCTGGCTTCTGGAGTCCAGGCCTTTCCTTTCCTCCATTTGGGGGAAGTATTCATCTCCAGTCTTTGGAGAGCATTCTGTTCTTCATAAGTTGTAAAAAAAATTATGAAGAATGATTATGTGAATATGTGTGTGTTTCTTCAGTACAATGATTTCGGGGGCCGGATTCCCATCATTCTTGCCCCGAGACAGCAGTGTTCTAAGCGAGTCTGCCGACCTTCATGTTTATTCCTCAGTTATGTCTTGTCTGAAAGGAGTGAGCTCAGTGTCCACACCTGCTTTAGCAGCAAAGCTTGCAGGGTTGTATTAGTTACTGTTCTCACTTCTGTGATCAAATGTCTGACAAAAGCCATTTAAGAAAGGATTCATGTTGGCTCCAAGTTTGAGGGTGTAGTCCATCATGGTGGAGGGAAGACATGGTGAGACCACACCCCCAGTAGAAGCAGGAAGAGAAGAATGCCGGTGCATAGCTCCTTTCCTTCCTTCCTTCCTCCCTCCCTCCCTCCCTCCCTTCCTTCCTCCCTCCCTCCCTTCCTTCCTTCCTCCTTCCCTCCCTCCCCCCCTCCCTCCCTCCCTCCCCCCCTCCCTCCCTCCCTCCCCCCTCCCTCCCTCCCTCCCTTCCTTCCTTCCACTTGGTCTCTTTTTAATTAGAAATTGGATTTATGCATTATGTATGTATGCACCCACCTGACCTGGCGCTGTGTGGAGGTCAGAGGACAACTTTGAGGAATCAGTTTTCCCTCATGTGGATTCCAGGATCAAACTCAAGTTGTCAGACATGGCGGCAAGTGCTTCTTCCTCTTGAGCCGTCTCTCTAGCCCCGCCTTTTCCCCTTTATGCAGTCTGGACGCAAGTTCTGGGGATAATACCACCCGTGTTTAGGGTGAGTCTTTCACTATAATTAATCCAATCTAGAAAATACTCGGAGGCTTATCTTCTAGGTGATTCTAGATCCTGTCAAGGTGACAGTACTGACCAACACAGGTCACTGACTGTCAACTTGTCACCAAAATATTTCACTTTAAAGCCGTGACCCTGGAGCCCTCCAGCCACGCATCACTTTTTCTCCGCTTCCCCCTTGTTCCCAACCCCTCTTCTCTCCTTACCCCCTCCTTTCAGCCCCCACCCCCTTCTCCCTTCCTCTCCTTTTCTCTTTTCTTATTTTTGGTTCTGGGTTCTTCATTTTACTTTTAAAAATGATTTACTGGTTTTTATTTGTACGTGTGTTTTGATTTTTATTTGTACTGGTATGTGTGTAGTGTCTGCCAAGGATGGAAGAGTGTTGCAGAGCTGCCTCGTGGGTGCTGGCGACTGACCCTGGTGCTCTTAACCACTGAGCCGCCTCTCCGGCCTCTGTGTTCTTTATTTTTAAAAGCATTATCACTCCCGACTCTCTTCACTTTCTTTGCATCTAAGACGTGTTGTTCCCTCTGTGCTTCTCATGCACCCGTTGGGGCTGTCACCTTCCAGTGCTCTGTAAGTACTGGCCTGTCTTTAGTGTATTTGGCCACGTGATTCCCCCTAACCCCTATTCTGTCTTTCAAACATACACTTTTAAAGTCTGGGTGCCTCAGACAGGGTTAGACACATGTACTTATTTACAGATCTTTCCATGTTTTAGTGATCCTGTGTATAAGATTGTGATGTTTTTCTAGCCTCCTGGAAGACTTTTTAAAAACAATCTCTGGATATTCATTTGTATCTGATTCTTTTTGTAATCTTAATTTTTAATAAGGTTGTCTGATATGAGTAGGACTAGTTTTTTAAAAATATTAGGGTTTTATATAGATTTTTTTTTCAAAATTTATATTTCCATATCACAAAGCTGTTCCTCCTCCTTTGTCAAAATTAATTCGTATTGAGGCTGGGAATGTAACTCAGTTTTAGAGTGCTTGCTTAGCATGCATGAGGCCCTGAGCTAAATCTCTAGTGCCAACATACATAAACACACACACATAACACACATATAGAGGTAATACATATGTAAATCTTGTTTAGTCCTCTTCATTTTTCATTGAGTTCATTAAAAGTATCCATGTGTTATTGAATAGTTCTAAAGGTTCCTCAAAGAGATAGCTAAGAACCATTTTTCTAAATTGTTATTCTATTAAAATACGTAGAAACACAAACTTACTGTCTTCAACATTTTAAGTGTGTAGTTCACAGTGGTTTTAAATGTGGCCATAATACTCTGGAACCCTCACCCCCACCCATCTCCTTGATTCATTTCATCTTCTAAATTTGAATCTCTATGTCCATTACATGATAATTCTACATTTGACCCTCCCCTTCTTAGCAACCACCATTCTAGTATCTGTATTTATGATTTTGATGATCTTAAGACTCTCTCATATAGTAATATAGTGGTTGTCTTTTCTTTATAACTGGAGTATTTCACTGGGTGTAAAGTTATCCCAGTTCATCCATGTTAAAGAATGTGTCAGAATTTCTGCTAACTTTTTTTTCAGACAGGTTCTCACTGTATAGCTCAGGCCAGTCTTAGACTTGGAATTCTCCTGCCTCAGTTTTGCAGGTGCTGGGATGACAGGCGTGTGCCACCATTCCTGCTTCCTTCCTTTCTTAAGATTAAGTTATCTTCCATTGTATGCAGACACTCACCTCATTCACCCTTAATTTGTTGATGGATACTTGTGTTGCTTCTGTGTTTTAATTATTTGTGAATAATGCTGCTGTGTACAGATATCTCTTTGAAATTCTGTAATCAAATTATTTGGAGTATATACCCAGAAGTGGAGTTGCTGGACTATATGATATTCTATTTTTAAAAGTTTTTGAGCAATGTCACACTTTGTTTGTTGGTTTGTTTGGGGATTTGTTTGAGGCAGAACTCATGTCGCCCAGGTTAACATGGGACTCCCTATCCTCCTCCCTTCACCTCCTAAGTTAGGATTACAGGCATGTGCCACCATGCCTGGTACCACACTGTCTTCCGTAGTAACTGCCAATTTACATTCCTGCCAACAGTGTACAAAGGTTGTAATTTCTCCATACACTTAACACGTCCTTTCTGGTTGAGACTAACCATCTTTATGAGATAGTATTATTGTAGGTTTATTTGCACTACCCTAGTGATGTTGAGCATCTTCTCATGCATTTATTAGCTATTTGTAATCTTTGGAGAAATGCTGAAAGGGTTGCTTCTTGGTACCCACTGAGGGAACAGGAATAGCCAGACTATTTCTGCTTATCTGTGTCAGGGCTGTAAATGAATCTGTAAGATATCCTGTGTGTTGAACTACTCTAACTAATGAGTAGTCACATGAGAGGCTATGCCTTTTCCATTTTAGATATCCTTACTAGATCCATATACCTGTAAACCAAGAGCTGTCCTCTGATGTGTATGGCTCTTCAGGTTTAGACAAAATATGTACCTGCTAAACTGTCAAGCTTAAAAATTCCTAAAGAGGCTCAAGGTTTTAATAGACAGTAATATGATAGAAATATTTGTTCTAGAGTCATTTTCTGGAATTTTGAACAAATCATACTTTGCTAGGCCTGCACTAGGCTTCTTTTTCCCTGTTTTTGGTTTTGATATTTGGGGGGGGGGGCAGGGTCTTCCTGTAGCCCCAGCTGGCCTGGTACTCAATATATAGACCAGGCTGAACTTGATCTCAGAGATCCACTTGCCTCTAGAGTTGTTTTTCCTTCTTGTTTATCCAGTGTCACCCAACAACAAATTTGCCTTTGTGTATATAACTCGGGTGCCCTATTTTTAACTGCCTTGGAGTAGTGGGGCTCCTCTGGAAAAGCAGTGAAAGGGGATGTAGTTACAGTTCTGGTAGAGAATCTAACCTGCGTGTCTACTGTGAGGAAGAAGGCTATGAAGGTGAAGCAGAGCTGTGCACATCTCGAGAGCAAGTCCCATTGCATCCCGGGTTTGGAGATGATGCTATTCTCCTGGGCTTCATCTTGCACAGTAATGAGTGGTAGAAATCTCATGAAGCCTGATGGACTTGGAGTAGAGTGGGCATTCTGGTATTAGTACAGTCCATCAGAGCCAGTGCCATTGACTGCAGGAAGGAGAAATCTTGCTGATCACCAAGCAAGATGTCATCCTGGCATCTTTCAGAAGGGGGCACTACTCGTGTGGGTAGGGATGCAGAGTGAGGGATGTCTCATTGTGATATGGACCTTGAGGATTGTTGGCTGACCTTCCCCAAGCTGGTGTTCTCCGGGCAACGCCTGTTACACAAATCCCCTGAATATTTTGCTTTGCCCTCAGCATATTTGTTTCTTCTAGAAGTCAGTTACCAGAAGAGTTCGTTCATTATTCTGGGAATTCTGCAAGGCAAAGCTTCCAGACTTTTGTACTGAAAAAGCACAGTGGTTGCTGTGAAAATTGGAGAGAAGACTCTTCCATATGTTCTGGGCTCCCATTAGGTCTGTTTTCATGGTGTGGTTTATTGTAAGAAGCTTCACTCTGCAAGTTCTTCTACAGTGTCTGTTAATGCCCTTGGAAGTGACTTTAAGCTGTCTTTTCTTGTTTGGAGTTATGGGACATTGAAGCAGAAACTGAGTTATAGCATGATGTTAGCACTTCAGGAACCTCTAAAGATTACCTTCACATTTTGTTTATTTTAAGTTAAAAGATGCCTTTGAGGTAGGAATGACAGAGTAAAGACACAGTCGGAGGAACTGCTGTCCTCCTCAGTGGATTCTTCAGAATTGGAGCAAAGTGGTTCCTTCAGCTCTGTTGCCCTGGGGAGAGTAGCAGCGAGTGCTCTGTTTAACATCATGTTTTGAAGAGTGCCTCTTGTACTTGTAGGACATTACTGACAGCAAATCACAATGGTCAGGCTTTGGGTTTATCAAATGTTTACTAAATGTACAAAAATTGAGTTTTGAGTTTAAAGGAAAAATTCTTTTTCTCTAGATATTCTCGCCCCGTCTCTTCCTTCTGTCTCTCCCTCCCTCCCTTCCTCTCCCTTTTCTTCCTCCTCCTCCTTTTAAGGAACTAGAAGCTGTGTGTTGAACCCAGGGTCTCACCCATGCTAAGCATGTGCTCTACCACTAAGCCATACTACCAGCTCCAATGGAGCTCCCTTTTTTAGAAAAAAATATTTTTTTTTATTTTATGTGTATGAGTGTTTTGCTTGCATATATGTACATGCACTCATGTTATGCAGTGCCCACAGAGGGCAGAAGACTGTGTTGGATCCTTTGGAACTGGAGTTAAGGACAGTTGTTAGCCACTATTTGGGCATTGACAACTGGACCCAGGTCCTTGGCGAGAACAGCCAGTGCTCTTAACCGCTGAACTGTCGGTCACTCCAGCCTCCATGAATGAAGCTAGCTTCCTGGATTGACTTTTTAACATGGCACACAGAGAAATGACCTCTTTGTCCATTTTAACTTTTACTCCTTTATTTAATTTTAGTTATTATTGTGTGCATGTGTGTGAACATGTACACACATGCATGAAGTGGGGGGGGCATGTGCACTAGAGCATGTGTGTGGAGGTCAGAGGAGAACTTTGTGAAGTCACTTCTCTCTTTTCACCTTTATATGGTTCTGGGGATTAAACTCAGGCCTCCAGGCTTGCTCAGCAAGCTCCTTTACCTCCTGAGCCATTTTGCTGGCCCTTTTTGTTCAGTTTTAGACCACGGAAAGATAAGAGCATCTGGTGTATTTTTCCAGTACAGTTAACACTGACGGTCAAGGGTTGTTTGGATTAAGTGTAGTCTCAGTTTCTACCCTATCATCTCTTTTCAAAGTAGGGCTCACTAGGGATTTAAAGCATAGAGACATTGCACTACTGTTGCCTTCATCTGTGAAGAGCATTCAGCCTCCACTCTCCTCCTGCCTGCTGCTCGGCTAACAAAACAACTCCTTCTGCATGGATTCTGTTCTCAGTGATGCTCAGACTTCTCAACACATTATTCTGTTCATAGAAACAAGTGAGCTTTTTCTTGTTTCAGCTTCTTCCCTCTCTCCACTCTTGTCAATATTAGAAAAACCCACTTTAAGTTAGTTCTGTGTGATTCCCATCAGATGATGTTGGGGGTGGGAGAAGAGGTCCTGGAGACAGTCCTGTCACATGTTGCTCACTGCTTTCTTGTGGATTCCTGTTGGATGAGGAGACCAGCTTGCTTAAGTAAGCACATGCCCCATAGCTACTCAGTGGTGAGGGGCAGTGTTGAAATCCTAGTGATTTACGCCTTGTGTGTATGTCAGCGCACTTCATAATCCTGTGTTTTTAATCATTTCTTCCTGAAATGTAATTTCTTAACTTTTGAATACTAAAGAATGACATGAAATCAATTACTCACGTTGATTGTTCTTTTTCTAAGACTGCCTTTTGCCGCATAGTGATCGTTGAACTCTGACAGTTGTGGTTCCATCTTCAGAGCAGGGGAGCAGTTTTGCCTTTCACTCTATCCTCTACCTTCTCACAGCTGCCAGATAAATAATTAAAGTGGTAGGAAAACTACATCCCTCCAGCAGCTTCCTAAAACGCTTCCTTAGGATGCCATTGATATTTGGTAAGTTACTTCTATTCATGAGAATAGTGAGAAAAAAGAGAACCAACAATAATGAAGTTGAGACTCTTCAGCAGTCATGGCAAGTTAAGCAGTGATGATTGTTTTTTTTTTTTTCCTATTTCTGAAATGAACATTGAAGACTCCACATTGAAATCCTGGTGTGCATCTCCTACAACCTCACAATAAAGAAACTTTGTTAAAGGACTAAGTGAAATATCCTCTCTATATATCCTCTGTCCTATACTCTGTGTGTGTGTGTGTGTGTGTGTGTGTGTGTGTGTGTGTGTGTGTGTGAAAAGTGCCCAATGACTGATAATGAGGAAAATATTTGACTTTGTAGCTAACTCTTGTGGCTGAACTGTCCTACTCACCTTATTATTCAGGAAGGTTGTATGAGGAAGACTGTTAGGAAAGTGGTTTAAGTCATGGCAGGTTGGAAGACTGGTGAGCTGAGAGTGGGTATTTGAAAGAGGTGAGAGAAAAGGGTGAAATGATGGATTGGGAAAGACAGTGGGATCCAGGCCTAATGAGTGCAGGGCTCACAGGTGAGTGAGAGGCTAGGGTTCTTGCTGTGCAATGAAGGGCATGTGAAACTCGGGTTGAGGTTCAACTGGTTCCTGGTTGGTCGGATGGTGTGACACTTCTGCAAAGGTTTGCGATGGGATTGTATCACTGGAAGGAAGAGAAACAAGGTGCTGTTAGCAGCTGCCCAGATTTTATTAGGAACAGTATGGCACATTTAAACATGCTGTAGGCTGTAGAATTGAGGCGTTTAGATTCAGCCTTCTAAACACAGATCACATAGAAATTTATAATATTCTACATACTTATTACATTTATGAAGTTCAGTTATTTTAAATGGAGTTAGATCTAAAATAATTACTGTGACAAAGAAGGTTAAATCAAAGTTGTCAGAAAGTAGCATCCATTGAAGAGAAATACTGTTATCTCACGCTCTGCCTGAATTTCAAAGCCATCAGTTGATGCCATATTTCTTGGATTTTTCTTTGCCTCCCACCTCCAACTTACCAAGTTGGATTGTGTCATTTTAATGTGCTAACATCTATCAGAGAAAAGGAGAGAATGCTCCTGGTACTGGTGATTACTGGGGAGGAGGTTCAGGGAGGTGAACTTTTAATGAGATTTTGGTGTACTTAGGATTTGTTGCCCAGCAAAATCATTGAAATAGCTGACCCGACTTGTATTGGTTCTTTGATACCATCTGATTACAGGTCTGTGGGAATTTTTCTACATGAAAGGTAATTTAAGGGTGATAAGACTGCTTGCATTTTTTTTAAAAAAAGCTTTCGATTGCTCTTGTATACACCTGGGAAAGGCCACGATGTCCTGGACTTAACTAGAGCCAGTGGCAGAAGGCAATAGTGAATTCTAACTGGCAGTGGCTGCCAAGGCAAGATTGGTGGCAGTTGTGTGTTGACACATAATGTGATCATTGACACATAAAAAGTGCCGCAAAACAGGTCATGAAAACCATAGTGGAATTCTTAAGATTGACGAGAAGGTGGATTTTAGCATCTTCATATTCCGATTTTTTAGATGCAAGGGCTTTTATTCACCTGAATGTTCAAGTCAAAGCAACATTCACCAGACCTCTCTTCTCCTTTCTAACATCTAAGAATTTCATGATCTTAGAAGTTATACTGAAGCTTTATCTGCAAATCTAAAGGCCCAGAGATGAATTTACAAGGAATTTAAAAATCAAAGGATTCAGAACCTTGGGATTCAGAAAGAAACAAGAGCAACTCAGCTAAGGTACAGGCTGGTGTTACAATTAAGAGCACAAGGTATTGGAACAGTATTCAGTTACTCTGAACATCTATCCTGTCAGATCCATTTCTTGTTCCTTGTGTGATAGAATGAGAGACAGCAATGAAAAACTCACCTATTCTTCCTTAATTTAAGGTTTTGATTTTTGACTCATGTGACATTCACACCGAGAAACTAGAAGTTTCTTGAACTCAAGCAACTTCACAGAAAGCAGAATACAACAAAAACGAAAGATGTCTTTCAAATTACTGTTCATCACTGGTTGTGTTTTTGACTGTAGTGTTGAAGTCTGTCGTTGACTAACCCTGGCTCCCCTTCTCCTGCTGAGGGGTGCCAGGCTGGTCTCTAGTTTTTCTCTGTTATAAATAACACATCTGAGATCTTCTTTCTGTGATTTTCTTCCTCCTTCCTTTTTCCTTTTTCCCCCCTCTTTCCTTTTTTTCCATGTTTGGCATGCTGATTATTTCTTCAGATTACCAGGTGGAATTATTGGTTCAAAAGGTGGGAAAAATTTTATAGTTCCGGTTACATATTTCTGATTAATCTTCAAGAAGATGGAATCTACTAACAATATCACTAAGTAGAGGTGTAGCCCAGTCAACATTGGACTTTAGAATTGATGTCCTGTATAATTTGACTTTCCAATATATTAAGCAATGGTCCTTTAAAACTATTTTAAATAGCGTTTTCTTAATTTCTCTGTACTTTCTCATTTGTATTTTTTCAAGATTTATGTTTTTCTTTCACGTGAGTGAACTTTAGATGTTTCTCTTATATGAATGTATGCATATTTATTTTTAAATATTTTATTCATTTTTTATGTATATGTGTGTATTACCTGCATGTGTGTAAATGCATCCGTGTTGTACAATGCTCATGGAGGTCAGAAGGGAGCATTAGATTCCCTGGGACTGGAGTTATGGCTAGTTATTAGTTGCCATTTGAGTGCTGGGAACTGAACCTGGGTCCTCTTCAAGAGCAGCCAGTACTCTTAACCACTGAGTCATCTCTCCGGTCCCTAAAATGTTTCTTAATCAATCACCAGAAAGGTTAATTTGAAAAAAAAATTTTTGACACAGAGTTAGGGTTTGTTTAAAGAAATTATAATAGATGTTTTAAGCATGAGAGCCAAGAGAGCGACAGGCACTAGAGAAGAAAATAAGACTCAACAAGACGTGGTCATGGCCTTCTGAAGGAGAGTTGCCTTTTAAGCATATTTTAAAGAAAAACAGAAATGCACAGGTATGAGGCAGGATATGGATCCATATTTTCTGTACTGGTGTTTATCCCAGCAATCCCCGTTTGGCAATCCCTTTCCCCATCACTGGCTTGCAATTTCTAGCTTATTATATATTAGGTAATTCCAGACAAACATATTCCTCATTCCTTAAGGATGAACTTCTCCTTATGTCTGCACCCTATTTTTTTGATTATTGTTCACTTTGTGATAGCCATTAAGAGATTCTTTCCATTCTATTTTTTTTTGTATTTATTTTATCAGTCTGGTAATAACTGAAAATAGGAAAGGATTTTAATTAGTATTGAATTAAATTTATGGGTTTATTATATTTCAAGTGCTTGTGTTATCAGCATGAGGCATAGCTTTTTATGTGTAAATGCCTTCCTTTGCCATTAATGATTTGAATTAAGTTTATCTAATATTTATTTAAAACTCTCTCTTTTTGTATCTCTCTCCCTCCCCTCCGTGTGTGTGTGTGTGTGTGTGTGTGTGTGTGTGTTTCCTGAGACGGGGTCTCACTATGTAGCTCTGCTGGCTATGTAGACCAGGCCTGCTTCTGCTTCTCAAGAGCTGGGACTAAAGGCAAACACCACCATGCCCAGCTCCTATTTCCTTTTTAAAAGAGGACTTTATTTTTAGTTATGAGTAGTACCTGTGTGTATCTCTCTGTGTGCCACATGTATGTAAGTACCCACAGAGACCAGAAGAGGATGGTGGATCCCCTGGAGTTGGAGTTACAGGTGGTTGTGAGCTGCTTGACCTGGGTGCTGTGAGCTGACCTCTGGACAAACAGCAAGCTCTTTTAACTGCTGAGCCATCTCTCTGGCCTTTCTATGGCTTTTTTGTTAATGGAATTTTAATTTTTAGATTATCTTCCACCTATATATCACTATAATTTAGGATGCAATTTGAACAAATTTATTTTATATCTTACAGTGAGATGTATGGTACTGAGTCTTATTTCAACTTTCACACAAGGAACATTTAAAATAGTTTTTTCTCAACCCTGTGGATACCTATGGAAGAGCCATCAAAGTCTAGAGTGAAAGGGAAGAAAGGAAGGAATGAGAATTCTTTTTAAAAAGAAGTCTTAGAGAGTTGGTAGTTGGGTGTCTACCCGTTGAGGATCCTTACTCTTATTCATAGTACATTTAGACCAATGATCTGACTCGAAGACAAAACCAGATCAATATTTGAGCACCAATGTGGCAATACATATTGAGTGGTCTTTCCTACTCTATAAAAACCCTTTTTTCTTTGTCTCTCTCCTTCCATGGACAGCCTTCCTGAAAGAACCAATAATTGCTGCTCTTTCCGCGCCCATGGCATTTACTCCCATTGCATCTAAGGAAATCTGACTTTTCCTAATTGCTTCAGGGTTGCTCCATAAACCTATGTATTAATTGACCATTCTGTCACATTTGACACTGCCCACTACTTCTTTCTTTCAGTTTCCTTTCACTCAACCCAGAGCATCATGTCTTTTCTCCCCCTCAGATTCACAGGACTCTGTCCCAGAACTTCTTTTTCTTTTTACTCTGTTTTGTGTCTGGATGTGTCTTATCTTTGGACGTTTTCATTATCATTTAGACACTGATGACTACCAAATTTGAAAGTTGATTGAACCTCAGTTCAGCAGGATCCCTAAGCACAAGACACGTTCACTTGACTTCCTGCTTCATGTGTCTTTTCCTTTGGTCCAGGATCCTCAAACTCAGCATTGTCAAGTTGAAGTAATCAGATTTCATCCCTGAAACTTGCCTTCTTTCTGTAATTCACATTTGGGGGAGAGCCATCCATGTTGTTCTAGGCACCTCACGCCATCTAGTCTTACCTCCAGTCCTTGTTCTGTTCTACCGTTACATCTGTCTTTTATTATACCCTGTCTGTTCTGCCTTCAAAGTCTCTTCATTCTGACCCTTCCCCCTCTTCTGTTATTTAGTTATTTCAAACCTCATGTTTGCTGATCTTCCTGCCCCTGCTTCTAGAGAGCACATTCCTATTCTTCAGACACCACAATTTCAGAGAGAATTTTTAAAAACTTGATACACTTATACCATTTCTCTTGTTGGACCCCAATTGTTCCATTATTATCACAATGCCCCTAACAATGGTAAGCCGTTTCATGAGCTGGCCCTTCTCTACCTGCATAAAACTGTGTGCTGTCTTCTGTGCTCCAGCCACATGAACTATCTATCTTTGGGACATGCTGGCTATGGGGACTATATCCATTTCCCTGACACTCTCTACTTGTTGACTTCTCTGAGAAGCTCACTCACCCTTCTGTGTTGGGTACTGCTATAGGAGGTAGAGATAACAATGAATAATGCCAACAAGCATCTCTTTGCTCATGGGGCTTTACAGGTCTGAGTTAGGTGCATTTATTTATCATACTTGAAACCACATATGTAAGCACACACTACTGATTTACACTTCCAGCCCTCCACCCGAAGCCCTTTAAAAAACCATTTGAAGTAGACTTCAGTCACCACAAGTCTAGGTTTTTTGTTAGATCTCTTGTTCTCAGGTCCTTTCTAAAGATGACACTTATGATAATATATATTTATTTATGAAAACTAAAAATGAGAATTTGAAGATTTGTCCCAAAGGCATTCCATTCCAAAAAGTCAGAGAAACTTTAAGCCTGAGAAAATCTGAACATCAGATTGCTTAACTCTAGTTTAAACTTTCAATCAATTTGCATTTTTTAGTGGTGTTAACACTGAGGAAAAAAATTACAATTAAAAAACCTAGGGATGGCCAGATGGCTGATGGGCTAAAGGTGCTTGCTGTGAAGCCTGAAAACCTGAATTCAATCCCTGGAACCAACATGGTGGGAGAAGAGAACTACCTCCTGAAAACTGTCCTCTGACCTCCGCACATGTACCTGGCACACATGCACCCTAGCCCCTATATAAAGAAATAAAGTAAAATAAAATAATTGTCATTAATCGTTTGAGAATTTCATGCAGTATATTTTGATCATGCTCATCCTCTGTCACTCCTCCCCAGCTCCTCCCAGGGTCACCCCCCCACCCTCTATTTCATATCCTCTTTTTGTAAAAAAAAAAAAACATAATAACTCATTGACTCCAGTTTGTGCTGCCTATACACCTGAGGATGTGGGGCCATCCAGTGGGGCATGGGTGTCCTAGTAGGAGCCACCCTCTAAAGAAAACCCTCTAGAAGCCGTCAACTGTCCATAGCTCCTTAGTTGGTGGGGTCTCATGAACCCCTTTCCTACTCTGTTAGAATGTTGACAGGCTTGATCTTGCACAGGTCTTGTGCAGGCGACTACAGCTTCTGGGAGTTCATGAGTGCAACAGTCTTTTCACGCCCAAAGACCTGTTTTGCTCTTCTTTTCCCCAACTACTGGCTCTTAGAATCTTTTTGACTCCTCTTCTGAGATGGCCTCTGAGCCTTGGGAAGGATGTGTGATCTAGATGTCCCATTTGTGGTTTAGCATCTCACTGATACTAATTCTCCACACTTTGATCACTTGTGTGTTTCTGCCATTAATCACCAAGTTCTGTGCAAAGAAACTTCTCTGAGAAGGTCTTTGAGCTATTCTAATCCATGGGTAGATAGATGCAAATTTAGAGAAATGTTTTGATTCTGTGGCCATTTAGCAGAGTAATAATAATTGGTTCAACTCTGGAGCCTGTAAACTCCTCAACACTGGGTTCTTGGCCAGATTTACAGTACCAGGCATTTGTTTTCTCCTGTAGAGTGGGCCTAAAATCCAAGCAGAAAGCGACAGATTCCTCTGTAACATTCTTGCCACTGTTGAACCCATATTACCACAATTATCACTGCAGTTCACAGCTCATTAGGACTGTTGGTGACTTCTCCCCCGCCCCAGCAACCTGTATACTAGGAAGCTTAGCCAGCAGAGAGGAAGCTTCCTGGTCAGTACCAACTTCATTTCTCCATATCTTGTGACAAATGTGTGTGGTGTCTTCAGCAACAGAATCTTACCATAAAGTTCTGGTGGACAACCAAGAGCAATGTCAATAACTTGTATTGTTTTGGGGTCTCTGGGACACCTCTAACCAACAACTCAAGGGGAGTTACTCCACATCTGGCACTGGGCTTTTTATTTGGCAACCTACCTTTGGCCTCTGGAATGAGCGTAATTCTCTATGTAGAGTAACTCCCAGGTTCAAACCCTGGAATCAACATGGTGGAAGGACAGAATAGACTACCCAAAATTGTTATGTGACCTCACATGTACCTGGTGCACATCTGAACCCCCATATTAATAAACCAATGTCTAAGTCCTTATAGTGAAAGAAAAGCATCCCAGAACCACATAGATTATAGTGGGTACCGTCACTTTATCCGTCTGTTTTCTGTTAGGCTGTCACTGAGTAGCTAAAGCTGACCTCAAATTTTCCTCAGTTTCTTCTGAGTACTGCATTGCAGGCTCACTCTAAGTCTTGAAGTCAGTGAGTGGCCTTGTTTCTAACATAGCAGTTGATTTCATGATCGTGATAAATTTGAGACCTTTCATACTATTTGTTTTTCCTTGTCAATTAGGAATAAACATATTCTTGAGTTCCCTTGTCTTGGATCTTGGGACAGTGTTTAATCATTTTGGAGAATTTCATTGTCTAATAAATAAATGACCATAATTTAAAAAATATTTTCAGTCAGGAGACTGTATATAAATCTCTCATTAACACCTTGGACTGTGAGGTTGAATCTGAGTTTGTGAGTGCTTGCTTTATGAAAATTTTCTGCTGAGACCAGAGATTGAATTGGAATTTAAATCAGAGACACAACTGTTGTCATAAATTTAGGTAAACCTATGCAGTAGCATGAAAACGTAGGGTGGGAAGTAAGGATTCATGGAAAGTTAGTACAGGCGGGAGGAAGGTTACTGAATACAAAGACCAACAGGTTCAGAAGTGGGCAGGTAGGGAATCTGTAATGGATTTGCAGAGCGCTAGGCAGAGCTGGCCTTGCAGGTGATGGAGAAGAGACCACAGTCATGCTTTCGATGCTTAGAAGCACCAGGAAGTCACCTCCCTCTCTTCTAAACCATATTTTCCATTTCCCCCTAAAGGCTGAACATTCTTTTAAAGTTGTCTTTGGCCTTGTTCAATGCAAATACACCCAGGAAGCACACATCTTATATGCTGCAAACTAACTTGGTGTACTCTGGTGCTTGGCTCAGGCTAGGCCTTGTTGTGGAGTAACAGGTAGCAACCTGGGTTATTACAGACATTTCGGAAAGTTTTCATGACGACTTCCTTGGTTACTTCTTCATATTTTCATTCTAAACCAGAAGTAGAGAATCACTGCAATATATTGATCTCCTAAATTATCACCCTGGAATGTTTCTTTAATCCCTGGCCTGAGAGGGGGTGAGGAGTCTGTCTTCTGATTTTCTTCAGTTCTCTAACGTTAGGGCTGGCCATCTGACTCCTCCCCCTCTGAGCTGCTTCCCCCTCAACCTGGTTTGTTGTCCTTCCCTTTTATACTTACCGACTTCTTGTTAAGTGAGCAGTCTTGCACCTTATGTTCTCTCCTCTCTTCCATTAGATTCTCTACCACAAAGGGGAGTCCAGAAATAGAGCAAGCAGGAACCCTTCATCCTTTCTTCCTAGCTCTCCATTCTTTCTTCCTTCTATTTAGTCTCTTGATTCAGAATCAAAGTAAATCCTGAGAAGATGGACGGTCCAAGGAGAACTTTCCACAGGGGGCAATGAAAGGGTGAAAATTCAGAGTAAAGGAGACAGTGTATTGAATATTGCCTATTAGTCTCACCCCTTTCCCAGGATAGGTACATTCAAACTTGACTAAAGTTTGTTATGGTTACATAGGTTGCTTTAAGGACCTATTTTCTGGACCCAAAGGAGGAAGGATGAACACAAAAAAGAGATCTGTAACCAGCACTTGGGAGGAGGGCACAAAGAAGAGTGTTGATCCTTCTCCCTGTCTTCAGCCCTGATCACTGACAAGAAGCTGGTCCCTTCTTTAACACTTTAGCCACATAATGAAAGTAGAGTTTGCTGGCAACAGTCTGCCCACATGCTATGTCTTTGGACAATTTTTAAAGCCATTCTTCCTCCAGCTATGATAGTCAGGCATGGGCTCTGATTGTCTAAGAAGTATATCCTGAAGCATCTCTCATCTCCTCTAATACACTGTTTCTGCTGCTCTGGCACCTCTGGTTAGCACATACCTGAGTCACTGTCATAATGAGGCAGGCTGGTAATCATCAGGGTTGATGGGGCAGGGCTTGAACCCTCGGACTCACAGTAGCTTCTCACAGAAGCTTCAGCCAGCTTCATACTAGGGAAGAACCTGCCTTGTTCTGACTGGTACACTTTTTAATCCAGGTGATTGCAGCTCATCTGCACCTTATTCACCTGCATTTGGAGGTCAATGAAACTGTGCTTGTCTTTGCAGAAGTTTTTTCTGGAGTTTAGAACATAGGTTTTTTTTTCTTTTTCCAGCTCTGATTTTCCCTGATTTTTCTCCTTTGAGAAATTCTAAGATTTTGTGATTTGCTTAGCATTCTTTGGCTTTCACTAAAATTTGAATTTACGCCTTTAAAGTATGTTACTTGATTCTATTGAATTTGAAGCAGGAAAGGGGTTAGATAGATGCACAGTCTATCATACCAATCCAATCTAAGGTTTTATTACTTTATATATATTGTTTATCTTGCTTCTACATATGATTGAAGCAGAATGCTATTAAAGATCTGAACACAAATTTCTTTACTAGGAAGAAGCACATTGGCAGTATAAATATATTCACAGAAGTAGAATGTGTTAAGTTGATTTTATAAGTCAGTCCTAGATTTAAAAGAACAAAATGCAATGTGACATAAATGCCTGAGTCATGCAGATGACTAGTGTGTTTGGAGATAAAACCTGATGTTGATAACAAAATTTATTACTGGTTTATGTTACACATAACACATATGGGTAGTTTTGATATATCTGTTTATAAAAAGAATATATCACATTTGTGTAATTTGACTTACATCCCAGTGCTTTCTGTTTTTTTAGCATAATAAGCACTTTTCAAATTGCACTGCAGAGTTCAAACTGATGAATTTCAGGCTATCGGAATGTTTTTATTTGGCCAGTTAACATGAACTCTTCCAGATTCTTTTTATTAAAAAACATAGAACTGGGGCTGGAGAGATGGCTCAGTGGTTAAGAGCACTGGCTGCCCCTGCAAAGGACCTGGGTTCCATTCCCAGCACCCACAGTTCCCAGGGGTCTAATGCCCTCTCTGGCCTGGGCATTCCATGCGTGTGGTGCACCTACATACCTGAAGGCAAAACACTGATCCACAGGAAATAAAACAAATAAATAAAAATAAAAAGTTGACTGTGAATTAAAAAAAATTTTTTTTTGGTACCAAATACCACCACTCCATTAAAACTGTAATCGCCATACACAGTATTAGGTTCCACTAGGCATTTCTCAGACAATATTTGCTTTTTGTTGATTCTCCTCCCTGATCCCTCTTCTCCCTAAGCCCTTTGTTCCCTTCCTCCCGTAGCTCCCGCTCTGCTCCGTGTCTTGTGTGTGCTGTCACCCTTCCCCCCTCCTCAGCCCCTCCTTCCCCACCTCTGGCGGTCTCCTTCCTGGTTCTTAGCCTGTACCAACACTAACTCCCGCTTCCGCGCACACACAGACAGTACGAGGTAGGATCCCCACAAGAGAGACATGTGCCTTTTGTCTTTTTGATTCTTCATTACCTCAGTCCAGGACTTTCCAGTTCCATCATGTAGAAGTGCGTCTTCAACTGAGACACCTCCGTACTTATTCCCACAGTGTCCGTACTAGGTCACACTCACCAGCAGTGATCAGGGGTCCTTTCCCTGCACCCCTCATCAGAGGGTGCTGTTATTTCGGAGAGCCATTCTGATAAGTGAGATAGACTCTCATAATTGTTTTGAGACAGGGTCCCCCTGTAGCCACAGCTGACCTGGAACTTTCTGATGTAGACCAGGCTAGCTGCAATCATAGAGACCCACCTACCTCTGCCTCCCAGAGTGCTGGGATTAAAAGCCTATGCTACCACTCCTGGTTCAAAATCGTTTTAATTTGCATTTCTCTGATGGCTAAGGTTGTTAAAAACCTTTTCAGATAATTATTTGCCATTTATGCTTCTTTTAGAACTGTTTGTTCATTTCATTAGCCCATTTGTCGACTGTCAGTTTTACTTCCATGGTGTTTAATTTTTGCAACTCATTATTTTTAAATTAAAAAAAAAACTTTTCTTTAATGTGTGTGAGTATTATGCCAGTATATATGTAGGTGCACCTGTGTTGTGCATTGCCCACAGAGACTAGAAGAGGGCATCAGATCCCCTGGAACTGGAGTCAGAATGATTGTTAGCTGCCATGTGGGTGCTGGGAAGGGAACCTGGGTCTTCTGCAAGGGCAGCCAGTGCTCTTAACTGTTGAGCCATGTCTCTAACCCCTCTTAATATGTTCTTAATATTAACCCCCTGTCTGAAGGACATGTGGGGAAGATTTTTCTCCATTCCATAGGCTCCCTGTTCTCACTGCTGATAGTTTCCTTGTGTCTAGAAACTTCTTAATTTTATATAGTCCCCTAATTCTTGGGAGTGCTTCCTGTGCTATTAGAGTGCTTCCTGTTCAGAAAGTTCTTACTTATACATATTTCTTGAAGCGAATGTAGTTGCCATGTTTGCTCTAGCACTTTCAGCATTTCAGGCTTTAAATCATATTTTTATATTTATTTTAATAATGTGTGTTTGAGTGTTTTCCTGCATTTATGTAAGTGCACATGTGTGCAATGCCTGTGGAGGCCAGACGAGAGTGTCAGATCCCTGGAACTGAAGTTAAGGATGGTTGTTAGCCACCATGTGGGTGTTCTGGGAACCAAACCTGGGTCCCCTGCAAAAGCAGCCAGGGCTCTTAACCACTGAGCCATCTCTCCAGCCCCATTTCAGGTTTTAAACTAAATTCTTTGATCAAATTTTTTCTATCGTTCATCTCTTTGATGCTTTAACTTATAACCTTTAAAATATATAGAGAAAAGAAGAAGTAAACATTATTTCACTATCTTAAGTTTTCATTCTTAGCTTGGTTATTTGGAAACCCTCACCAGCCACAGCTGTGTTCAGGCGTGATTGGTGAAAATACAGTTATATAATTGTGTTAGTTATCAATTTATTGCTTATTCTTAGCATGCTGAGAAAATGGGTCTGAGCTCTTTAACTATTTTCCTTTGACAACTTGCAGGATGTTAAACTTTATTAGTGGAATATTTGATCCATTTTAAATTGATTTTTTTTTTTTTGCAAGTTGAAGGATATTCTTCCAATTTTATTCTTCTACAGATGGATATTCAGTTTTGCTAGCGCCATTTGTTGAATAAACTGTCTTTTTCCCAATGTGTACTTCTGGTACATTAAGTGTCCTTTGTGACCAAGTGGGCTTCATCTCAGGGATGCAAGGCAACATACACAAATTGATAAGCATAAAATAAATAACCTTAAGGACAAAAATCACATGATCATCTTAATAGATACAAAAATGCATTTGACAAAGTTAAACTTATCTTCATGATAAATGTCTTGGAGAAATTAGGAATATGCCTCAAAAATAAAGGCTATATACAAAAATCTATAGCCAATATTTTACTAAATGGGAAAAAAACTGAAGGCATTTTCTCTAAAATCAGGACTATGACAACGACGTTTACTCTCTCCACTCTTACTGAATACAGTGCTCAAAGTCTTAGCTAGAGCGATAAGACAAGAAAAAAAAAATACAAAGGTATATACATAGGAAAGTAAGAAGTCAGATAACTCCTATATGCAGATAACATGATTCTCTGCTTAAAAGATCTTATGAACTCCACCAGAAAGCTCTTAGATTTAAAAAGCACATCAGTGATGTTGCAGGACACAAAATCAACAAACAAAAAATCATAGTTGTTTACATATACCAGTAATAAACTTGCTGAGTAAAAAATCTAAGAAAAATATTCCATTTATAATAGCTCAATCAATCAAGTACCTAGGAGTAAACCTAACCAAGGAAGTGAAAGACTTCTACAATGGGAACATAAGATATTGAAAAAAGAAATACTACATAATGGGAACTCTTTCCATGCTCCTAGATTGGCAAAATTAATATTGTGAAAATGACTGTACTACCAAAAGTGATCTACGGATTCAATGAAATCCCTCTCAAAATCCTAATGATATTCTTTACAGAACAAGAAAAAAAAATCCAAAATTTCACATGGAAACAAAAAAGTCCATAAATAGCCAAACCAATCCAAGCAGAAAGAATACTGCTCAGTGTATCACAATACCTGACCTCGAGTGATACTACAGATCTACTGTGACAAAGACAGCATGACACTGGCAGAAAAACAGACATGTAGACTGATGGAATAAAATAAAGGAGCCAGAAATAAACTGCAGCAATTTTTTTAAAAACTTTATTTTATGTGTATGAGTGTATTGCCTGCATGAAAGTGAACTGTCTTGTACAGTGCCTAAGGAAATCAGAAGAGGGTGTCA